>OZ025296.1:222205130-232205130 GCA_964019185.1 Maratus speculifer | reverse complement strand
ACTTTGCACCCACGACGGATTTTACATGCATGCCTTATATCTAATTTCCTGCTGGGATTTTCATGACTTTATTTAAGGATATTTTTATCTTTGTTAAATTTTTAATTTCAAAATACACAATTTTAAAATTCTTTTGCAATTTTATTAGAAATATTAAAGAAAAAAATTTAATTTAAAGATTCTTTTTAACTTAAAATAATTTAGAAAGGAAAAATCATCTCATCAGATTTAGCGCAGATTTTCCCTCTAGGGATCATAAAAGACATATTTTATATTCAGTAGCAGTTGCTCCTATATCTCAATCAATAAAGTTACATTTCTCTATCAAAAAGTCTCATGTTCAAGTCCCAGGATGGCTAAAAACAAATAGTGCTAAAGTTTAACGATACAGCAGTTCAAATTTTCTCGGAAAATTTAAGTTTGTTGTAGCTCGCTAAAGACTGAGTGTTTCAAAAACTTTAAAAACTAAATTAAATTATTATCATTAAAAGTAAATCTACACAGTCTTCGGTACTTCCAACGATGTTAATTTAAAGAGTCTATTCTAAATTTACCGAGTAATTTCTATGTTATTTAACAGAATCTACGCCTTTCTAACCTCTGTAGTTTTACACAAGACTTAAGATAATGTATTACCAATAGATTTTCTGTAATTTCACAGAAAATGTTTTCAGCAGTGCAATAATTCTTATGGCATGAGTGCGCGCATTATAACTGCTGAATTTTTATTACAGTAGAACCCCGCTAATTCGGACCCTGTTAATCCGGCCGGTTTGGTTGATTATTTTTTAAGTTTGAGAAAAGATCGGCAGATTTCCATAACATAAATTTATTTCAGCCTCATATTCTGAATAAATAAGTATTTTCTAAAATCTTTTCGGAAGAATACCTCAAGCTTTCTTATTTAAACTCTTTAATGCTATCTATGAAAGGAACAACGATGCATCATTTAAGCTTTGCCAATTCCAATTTTCATAGTTTTCTATTTAATCCATTTGAAAATGTCCTCAAAAGCTCACTGCGTAATAAAGTTTACTCAGAGCATTGCAAGAAAGCAAAGTAAAATATTCCTTATAGACACACTGACTGATAAGGATCGCGATCGGATCTTTGTCAGCCAGTCTATAGGTCCTCTTGGAAACAGTCCTCTTGCGACTTGTTTCCTTGCCTTCGTGCTAAAATCTTTCTACAAATCACTTGCGAAAAATGGAAATAGAAGGAACAAACGATAATGCTCAAGATAATGCGTGACTATGCGGTTCGCAAAACTGACAGAATATGATAAATTTTATAATTACAAAAAAAACATTTTACATTGTCTGTAAATATTGAGTAGGCAATATATAGTTCAGTATAAAGGTGATTTTCTGTGAGTATATTTTATTTTATTTCATTTGTTCACATTCTACGGATAATCCGGATTGGGTCTGTTCCTAATTAATCCGAATTATCGGGGTTCTCTGTATTATTAATTTTTTACATCATTTCAAACTATGTGCATACCTATTTCCATTAAGATTTTTAGGTAGATTTCGTATGAAATACTACCTATTGCATTGTCTCCCATGTTGGAATTTCTGAAAAATTTTTGCGGATCTACACGAATCATGACTCTTAGACCCCAAAACTACCATCAGTAAAAAAG
Organism: Maratus speculifer; assembly: GCA_964019185.1. Classification (NCBI taxonomy): domain Eukaryota; kingdom Metazoa; phylum Arthropoda; class Arachnida; order Araneae; family Salticidae; genus Maratus; species Maratus speculifer. Next base: position 232,203,485 of record OZ025296.1, on the reverse strand, counting down.
TTTATCTATCTATCTATCTATCTATCTATCTATCTATCTATCTATCTATCGGTGTATATCACTTTCTTCTAGACACGATAACTTCCATAATTATGCTCAGATCTTCATCAAACTTTTACATAAAATCAAGGGGCATAAAATCTCGGTTAAGTTTGTTAATGGGCAAAATCGGACCAAGGGGGTGGAAGTTAGGATGGTTTTTGTGAAAACAGAAAAAACGCGATAACTTTTTAATTAAAATATATATCGAATCAGTTTAAAGTTTATATTACTTCTAAAAAATGGGCAAAAGGTTTATGCTTGACAGATTTTTGATAAAGTTAAAAATGGGCTCAAGGGGCGAAAAAAACATGGTTTTTTGGGGAAAAAAATTCATAACTTCGTCAATTCTCAAGATATCAAATCCAACTAAATTTTATATAAATGTACTCAATATTATCTAAAACTTTTGTATTTACAAGTTTTTGATAGGACCAATTTTTACCGATGAAAAAAATTAAAAACGAAAAGTAAAAGGGGGGAGGAAAAAGAAAAAAACCCATAACTTACTCAATTCTAAAGCAATTAAATCTAATTAAATTTATTTTACATCTTCACAATAATATCTACAACTTTTATATTGACAAGTTTTTCATAGAACCAATTCTTATAGCAAAAATAAATTAAACAAAAATAGGAGTTGGAGAAAAAACCTCAAATCCAAACTGCTTATATTCTGACTCATTTTAAAATTCATTTTTGATTTTAAACGCGTCCAAATGACAGATCCTCTTATTTAGCAACTATATAATGCGACGTATTGGCCAATTTTTTGATAAAGGCAGAATATATTTTTAAAAAGGCTGCCAAAAAAGGTATTTTGAACAGATTTCCCGAAGTTTTCATCATTAAAAAATTCATTAAGTATAACAAATTGCGTTTTTTATGAGTCATTTTTAAATTCATTTTTGTTCTCAAACCCATCCAATTTACAGGTCCTATTATTTAGGAAGTATATAACTTGACGTATTGGCCAGTTTTTTAATAAAGGCAGATTATATTTTTTAAAAGGCTGCCAAAAAGGGTATTTTGAACAGAATTTCACGAAGTTATGGTGATTAAAATTTGCGAAAATTTAAGAAATTGCGTTTTTACCGAGTTCATTTTTAAAGCTTTTTTTTGTTCTCAAACGCATCCAATTTACAGGTTATCTTATTTAGGAACTATATAATGTGACGGAGTGGCCAGTTTTTTGATAAAGGCAGAATATATTTAAAAAAAGGCTGCCAAAATGGGCACTTCGCCCAAAATTTCCCAAAGCGAAATGATTAATGAACTGTGGTTATTCAAATAACAAATTGGTTATTTTATGACTCATTTTTAAATTCAATTTTGCTCTGACACGCATTCAATTGACAGTTTTTTGTTACTTAGGAACTATATAATGTGCGTATTCGTCGATTTTTTGATAAAGGGTGAATATATATATTTTAAAAGCTGTCAAAGTATGCACTTCGCAAAAAAATTTCCCAAAGCGATCATGATAAAAGAAATGAGGTTGTATTCAAATAACAAATTGTTTATTTTATGACTCATTTTTAAATTCAATTTTGCTCTCAAACGCATTCAATTGACAGTTATTTGTTATTTAGGAACTGTGTAATGTGCCGTATTGGTCAGATTTTTGATAAAGGCTAAATATATATTTTAAAAAAATCTGTCAAAGTGGGCACTTCGCACAAAATTTCTCAAAGCGATCTTGATTAAAGAATTGTGGATGTATTAAAATAATAAATTGGTTATTTTATGACTCATTTTTAAATTCAATTTTGCTGTCAAACGAATTTAATTAACAGTTTTTTGTTATTTAGGAACTATATAATGAGCATATTGGTCAATTTTTTAAATAAAGTAAGAATATAATTCAAAATATATTGCCAAAATGGGCATTTGAGTAAAGATAGGCATTTTTTTTTTTTTTTTTTTTTTTTTTTTTTTTTTTTTTTGAGATGAAAACTTTTCGAAATCTACCTCCGCCTATAGGCCATGCCGAAAGGGATTTTTCTAGTCGTTATGATGGTAATTGGGCAAGTCTGAAAATTCCTTAAATTTTGAATTCAAATGTAGTATTAAATGTAAAAAAATCTGATATATTTTTTAATAAAAAATGCTTTTCTTCTGCTGTCTATACACCAGGAAGTATGTTGCACACTTTGGGATCACACGGGTTAAATTCACTTGTCATTTTAACTTCAAGAGTGCTGATGTAAATAATTTAAAATTTAATATCTAAAATTACATTTATTTCTAGGCTAATACTATGTATTCTAATGTTCTGTCAAAATTGGAAGTTCTTAATTAAATTTTAATACATTTGCTCGACTTTTTATAACTACATAGAGACCTCCAACATTTTATTATTGCATTAAATTTAACTAAAATGCATTATTGATAGATACTTATGTATTTTTATACGATTATTTGTAAAAGAATTAATTTTGAATGTTCACTTTTTTTTCATGCTGTTCATATCACTTTTTAGCAATCATAAATAGAAGGTATTGACATCAATGCATATGAGAAGAAGTAAAATTAAAATTAATTACTTGCACATTTAACTTCCTCTGTTTATAAGCTTTCTGAATAATGCTTTATAATTTTACACAATATACGTTTCATAATTACATATTAAAAATTTTTTTATCAGTTCCATTATTTTGAGAATCCGATTTCAAAATTAAACTATAAATAAAAATATAAACGAGATTTCTTTTCACATCCGTTTAAATACGGAAATTCGTAATTCATTTTTATGCATGAATGCCTTATATTTAAGCATAATGATACTTCAAGTGAATATATTTTGTGTAGTGTAAAGAGTTAATAAATGGTATCATTTATTCATTAAGTAATTAAAGCCTCCTGCCTAAATTTATTCTGAGTTTATTTTTCATGCATGCGCAAATTATTTAAATATAAAGAATAATTAAATTGTGAAATTCTTTAAAAATATCCAAATCCTTCCTACAGTAATTTCTTTAATTTGCGAAATTAATTTTAGCGTTTAGAATATTTTAATTATTTTTTATTAGAAGTATAATTGGAAAATTTAGATATATCTCCTTTTCCATAAGAATTATTTTTGTATGAATGTATAAATTGAGTGCTCAGCTTATCGAAAATAATATATTCAATACTTAAGAACAAATACAATTAAGCGGAATGAGGTGATTTCAAATTTATGCTGTGTTGTTTTAGAGATTTTTAGGGAGTAATTTCCGTAGAAGGAAAAGAAAACGACTTTCATTTTTTCATATAAAATATGAAACGCCAGAAAGGAAAAAATATATTCTGTGGTTAAAATCTAAATTTTGGATTTTGTACAAGAGCATCATTTATATTTGGACGTAAAATTCTCATGAAGTTATTGTACATTTCAATATGACTAAGTTGTAAAATTAAAAAAAACGGGATAAAAGCAAAATTTTGTTTATGGGGAATAAACGTTATTTTTGCAGCTCTGCTAACTACAATGGCTTTTGATTTAGTGCCAAAGAATGGAGACCTTTTTTTTGTATATTAATTTTGAAATTCATTTTAGTTGTTTGAGATACATCACTGTTTACATGTTCTATTATTACAGTACACTTATTGCAAGATTAAAGAGAAAATAATACAGTTGTAAAACAACAAAAGAAGTTACTGGAGAAAATTTGGAGGTTAAGTCATGGATATACATTATATAATTCATTGATAAATTGTAAAATTTATGTTCTTTGAAATTCGATTATAAAGAGGGTGAAATAAATATAAAATAGACATTTTCAAAAGATTATTTTTAAAACAATGTTTACAAAATTATACCTACTAGATGAAACCTTCAAAACTAAACAAGAAAAAACAGACAGTGAAATCTCCCTGTGCGACCCTTCCATTAAGCAACCACCTCTCTGAATGACCATTTTTTCATGGAATGAAATTTATTCCCATAGGCGCAATACTAATTTTGTTTCTACGTATAGACAATCGCACTTAAACTGCTTCTATGAGCGATCATTTCTTTAAAAAATGAAACAAATTTACTTTTTACCTTGTATCTTGACGAAGGTTTTTTTCAGAAAAACATTTTTGAAGAGCACATTATTCACCAAACTTCTAATCTAAGCCTTTTTTTTAATCCGGTAATTTTTAATACATGACTCCTGTATAACATTTTAGCGATGAATTTCACTCTAATGACTGATTAAAAATTGCGGTAAATAAACTCCCCTGCTCTATTATGTCAAGAATCTCTAAAAGAAATAGAATAAAGTAATGACATTGTTATTATTTGTTCCCGTGTAAAAAGAATTTAATTTTTTTACTGAACTTCAAAAGGATTTGGAAATAAAAATTATAACAGATAAAACATTAAAATCAAAATAAATGTCGATATAGTTTTTTTTTTTCAAACTCTGCAGTAATTATCTAATTAACTTTTGTTTTGATATTTAAATTTTTAGAATTTTTTTCCTAATGCTAAAAATAAATTTTAGTACTATTAATTGTTACCTTTTATGAATAATTGCAATTTATATTTAAACATGACTACCCTTAAGAGACCACTTTTCGGAATGACCAATTTTCGGAATTCCAATAGAAATCTATTGGAATAGAATATGGTCGTTTTAAGAAAGTTATGCTGTATATATTAGCATTCTACATATTTCTTAACAGTTAAAATATGCAATTTAAAAGTTCTTTCTTTATTTTGTTCTATTTTTTCTATTATACCTGACAAACATCTGTTAATTAAATAATTCTTTTTCTCTAAATTTAATAGTTACTGGAATATGTATTATTTAACACTGTAAGCATGAGTAATAATTATTACTACATACGATGTTTAAGATGTTAATGTTTCTATAGTACATTTTATTGGGATGAGAATTTTTAACTTGGTTTATTACATGAATTCATAACTATATATCTATTTAATCCAGTCTTGCGTAATTAGTTCAATGAGAGGGGTCCCATTATTTTCGTTTATTCAGTTTAATATATATAAAAGTAAGAAATTTTGCATGCATATACTTTCGTATGAGAGTGAAATAGTTATTACACCAAGATCTGAATATTTGTAAACTAGTTTTAGCATAAACACACCTCCTTTAAATAATTTGAAATATTTTTTTTCAACTAGTTTAGTATAAGTAACTTACATGATTAAAAAGAAAAAAATCTCTAACAGCTTACAGATCTTAAATAACTGAAAACATTATTTTTTATGAGCAGAAAACGTATTTTTTTCCCTTGCAGGGCAAATTCTTTTAATGCAAATTTCACGAAAACATTAAGACGTATTAGATAGCACTCTCTCCGATAATCCCCCTTTTTACCGCGTCAAAATAACGCTGTATATTCAATCCCCGTTCATTACTGTCATATTTTTGACAATTTACATTGATTTATGGGTATCAACTTTAAACTTTTCTTACCAAATTGATTATATTAGAATTATTTTCTTAAATAAGTAAAACGTGATCTTCTAAAAATTTAAATTTAAAGTGAAACCGTGTAAAAATTTACCGTGAAAAAATTCAAAATTTCTCCCAAAGAATTTCTTTATTTGAATTAAATCTCCAGAATGTTTTAGAATATTTTCATTGTGTTTGTCAGTGGCATGGTGAGAAAATTAAGATATATTTCGATTTTATAGTAGTATATTCACATGAATGTATATATAGCGCATACACAAAGAAGCGTCCCGACTTTGCAATGGTATACAGAAAAAAATACAGCCTCGTTGTTCACCTAAAATCCAAAATTGCAGTTAAAAGCTTAAATTCAATGCAGCCATATGTGTTTAAAATGAGGCCCTTCAGAAACATGAGCGATATTGAGACGAGACGATAGCATATCTCATACTTTTCAGCATATTCAGTCTGACTATTTGATTAGCTGCAGATGTGCGTCTTAACCCTATTACTGACAAGCTCGTGTCAATACGTTTATTCAGCTCGAGGTTTCACAGCAATATAAACAATATTTAAAATTATATAATCCTATTGATTTAAGGGGTTTTTAATACATTGAACAATGATTTATACTCTAAAAGGTTGCATTTACATTTGTATATGGGTCATTCTCAGATAAAGGGAAATTTTATGTCCTTGACTAAAAAAAGGAAATTTAATGAGTCTAACATGAATGTTTTAATTTAATTTTTAAAAATAGATATAGAACTACATTGTGTAATAGTTTAAATATCGGAAAAATAATAATGTGAATATTAAAAAATAGCAAATGTCATTACCGTTGCATGTCCCTAACTTCAAATTTAATAATTCAATATTATATTTTGAAGTGTTGAAAAGGCTTTGAGCAAATACAAAAACAGTATAATAAATTTTTATCTCTCTACATGTAATATAATTTATATTTTAGCTTCAAAACAGTTTTCCTCTTAATTTTAGTTAATTAAACTTTGTCCCTGGTGTTAATGGTCATTACCATGGTGCAGAGTTTTTCGTTCATAGCTCATCACTAGAGGGCGTTAGAATATACTTTTAGGCAATGTAGTGTAGGGTAGCTCATGTTCTTACAAGCAGTGGCGTCTAACTTTTTTGAAATAGGTATATACTATTTCATTTTGATACTTTTATTCAAAAACTAAGAACAGTGTGTTTTTATGTGTCATTACCATGCTTCATTTTACTAAAATATAATAATACAAATTATTAACTGTATTGATTGAATTATATAGATATCTTGGACTATTTTTCAAGTAAATGTACTGTAAGCCTTTGATTGCTATACTTTAGCCTAAAATGAGGTTAAACATTAAAAATGTCATTACCATGGTAGTCATTACCATGTCTTCTCGCAAACATGGTAATGGTCAACAGGCCATGGAAATGAGAAATTTCAAAACTTTTTGTATTTTCTAACATTATTTCACAAAAAGTATCACCAATAACATAAATTTGAGTTATTATAAAGATTTAAACTTTCTAATTTATTGTTTAAAAATTAATTAAATCCGATTTTACAAAAGAATCATTTTCATTTATCTTTGTGAACAAAAAATATTTTCCTTCTACATTATTAAAATTTATATTTATTTCATGAATGATAATAACAAGTGTGTCAATGATTAAATGTAAATTTCTTAGTTTTCAATGTACTTATACTTTATGAAATTGAATTATAAAGTAATTAGTTTGAACTTCAATTGTTAATTTGGGTTTCTATAAATTAAGGCTATAAATAAAGCTAACGATTACTGCTGATTTTTTTTCATAATGTCAGACATGCCAGCATTCCATTATTACAAAAAAAATTAAAAAATAAATAAAAAATAAAAATAAAAATAAAAATAAAATAAAAATAAATAAAAATAAAAAATTATTTTTTTTTTCAAAGGCAAAATTTTCTTTTATCTGAGAATGACCCATATATATATTTTATATAAAGTTAAAAAAATTATTTAGCATTTGAAACTAAAGCAGATCAATCAGCATTACAAGTTTGCCCTTTTACAAGACTGTCAAAGGGTTTTAAGTAGGACAACACCAGCTGTTAACTTTAATACAAAAACCTGACATTTGATGAGCCCCCCTTCCAATAATATCATGCTAAAAGAAGTTTCTGATGAGTTATCGTACTACTTCATTATCGTTCGTGTTTCTGAAAGGCTCATATTGAACAATTATAACTTAATAAAGACTTTGAACTGTTATTTATACTTTCCCATGAATAACAAGACTGTATTTTTTCTTTTAATAGCGCTATAATGTTGCAATATTCATTTATGTATACTCTGCTCTGCACTGTTAAAAAATATCTTTAAAAACACAGGAAAAAAAACCGCGAAACTCTATATAAATTTACCTTAGTTCTTGGTCAAAGCATTTGATTGAGTTTTTAGGTCATCATATTACAGGCATCAGTCTTGTTTTATATCTAATTTTTTGTAGGAATTTTCATTATTTTATTTAAAGAAATGTTTATCTTTGTCAAAATTTAAAAATCAAAATACAGACTTTTAAAATGCGTTTGAAATTTTATTAGAAACATTGAAGAAAAAAAATTAGCTAGAATATTTCGGAAATAGAAAATTGATCTTTTCGGAGTTAGTGGGGATTTTTATTGACAATCACTTTCCAGTTTTGTTTTGCACCGTATGCCAGAAGCTGGGTAATATTAAAAGTAAATTGCGCAGTATTTTTTTCAAAACTATTATTATTATTAGATTGGTAAATGCGTTATAAAAATATATTAATCTTCTAAAAACATATTCAAAACATACATTACTGTCATTGCTTAATCAATTGACTTGATTTATTGCTGGTAATTTTAAGATTTTCTATCTAAATTATTCACAAAAACATACATAGAATATTTGAGAGTGATCATAAAACTTGGATATTTTGTGGTTATTTTCATATATCAATCATATTTTTAAGTATAATACTTTTGAATAAATCGAGTTTTGTATGTGAATAATTATTTTATAGTAACCCTGTATTTTGTTTCACAAGGATAAAACACAATATTCTTCCTTTAAAACAAATTCTTATAATATTAGATCATCCAAAACCAAGGAAAAGTTTAAAGAGCTCTTGCTGTGTGAAAATCTTTTATCATATCGAAAAAACGACAGAAATCCAATCATTGTTTTTTACTGTCATTGCTTAATCAATTGACGTTGATTTATTGCTGGTAATTTTAAGATTTTCTGTCTAAATTATTCACAAAAACGTATTCATTTATGAATATGCCAAATAAGATGGAAAGATTTTTGAAATGAAAAAATCGATAATATTTAAGGGGAGAGTTTACCTTAAAATTGGTTAAAAAATAGATTTTCTTTTTTAATAGAAATGAAAGCTTGTTTAATTGTGAATAATTTACTCTTGTGAATATATAACTCATTTTTTGCCCATATAGTAATTACATCGCGAGATATTTTAAATTTTGTTAATAACAGACAACGCAATACCGATACCGATATGAAATAAAATTTTAAGTGGCCTATTTCTCCATAATCATATTTTCGACACTTTCCTATTTTAAAAATGTACAGGCTTTACTTAATTGAGACTGAGATTTCAAAATTTTTGTGTATGTTTTTTATTATAGGGGAAAGTTGGATAAAACCGGGTAAGTGGATAAAACGGGGAACTGGGCTTTATGGCTTTATTTGTGTCAGTATCTAGCGGAAATTTCTAGAATTTCTTCTAGGCGAACGGAATTCTAGCTCCCAGTAAGCAGAAAATCGTGTAAACGAACTCATTTCGTAGTGGTGATTTTTTAAAGATTTCACGGGGAAAATTTAAAATTTCGACGCCTAAAATATTACGTTACCAATCATAAATACCTAAGGATTTAGTTTAGGTAAGTATAACGTATGATAGTCTATTATTTACTTGAGATTTTAGCGTTTTGTATTAGTTTCTACTAGTTATCTGAACAACGCTAGAGTAACATTTCATCAAAATTGCGTCGTCGGACAAAACCGGGATGCAAATGGTTGAATATAACCGGGAAGTTTTCGGTTTTCCTATGTCTTCCCAAGGTCTGGCAGATTATCGAATTTCCTTTTGCACTCTCACCACACGATATAAAGCCTATTCCGGTACAATCAGGAAATCTGACCAGGTCAGTTGGCCAGGAAAGTGGCCAGGGAAAACAGCTATCTTTATTTCAACCCCCTACAAATTAGAACTCGAACAAGAAGAAAAAAGAATGGAAAAACAAGACAAGAAGAACTTAACGCTGAAATGGAAACTTTCCATGATGACAGAAAAGAAATGTTGAATAACTGATGTGAAAAAAAAAAGAGTCCAAAGAAAAAATACACCCTTGACATCAAACGAGGAGGAAGATAAAAGTGAAGCATACGTCTTTTGTAACGGCTTACATGAACAGTCCTAATCTAAGGAAAGTTGGATAAGTGCTTTCACTGCAGAGAGTGGGCACATGAAGCATGGAGCAATGCAAATGAACAAGATCGCACTTTCATTTGTGATTTTTTTTGCCTTACAATTTTAACTCTTAAAGTATTACGTAACTCATTGCTATTTTATGTAGATTCTCATTCTATAAGCATAATATGTCAATTTTCCTTTAATAAATACTATTATTACAAAGTTATAATGTGTTTTTAATTATTGTTTCCAGTTCTCGGTTTTATTCAACCAGGTCGGACAATACCGGGACATTGTACACTTCTAAAAAAAGAGTTGTTATGATCTTAATTCCTATTGTTCGTGATTGAATGAATACTTTTTTTCTTCGCAAGGAATCAATTTATCGTTTTAAGACAAATTTTGACTGTTTTGTTCACATAGTGCACAATAATAATAAGAAGAATATTAGGGTCCCGGTTTTATCCAACTTTCTCCTACATGTGATAAATCTGTACATGGAATTAGCCATCAGGTGCTTTGTTATTTAAAAAAAATTAAAGCATATAAAGGTGCATTAAGTTTTACAATTTCTTATTATGTATATATTTAAAAATATATATTAGATGCAATATTAGACGTACCTAAAAATCCTTACGCAGTGTTGTGTAATACATATTTAAAAATCTTAAAAAAAAACCTCAGCAAAAATATCAAATAAAAAAAAAATGCAAGAATTTTTTTAAATGCAAGTTTTTAAAAGCATTTAATTTTTTTAAATTCATATGTAGTTATTTTTCTTTTTCAAAATCCACTCGTAGTTAACTTTTGTTAAACGCTTAAATTCAGTAAGTTCAATATTTCAACCATATTTTAAAAAATAAACAAAATTATTGAATAAATGAATTATTTCCTTAAAATTCCTGAAAATTTGAAAATCAATACTACAGCGATTTGCTATGATTGAATTAAAATCTCGAACATTTTAATTATTTTTTTAGAGGTTTTGTGAAAAATTATTATATATTTCAATTTATGAATATTTTTATCTTTATATAAATTTTGTTTTCTTAGATTGTGAAAATTACCATGATTGATATTAGAAATTCTTTAATAATTAAGGTTGTTATAGAACGAAAATCGATTTAAATCTTCCTTTAGAATGCTCCATAATAAAAATGTCTTATACCTCAAAGACTTCAAGTTCCTTATTCTACTTTAGAAAGACAGGGCATCAATCTTCCATTCAAACAAATCCTCTAACACTGACCTTACGAAGACATAAAACGTGTAGCTCTGTGCCTTCGAGTGTCATATTTATCGCTTCAAATAACGCTGGAAATCCAATCTTTGTTCATTACTGTCAGATTTTAATCAGTTTACATTGATTTATTGGTTCAGGCTTTAAGATTTCCTTTCAAAATCAATTAATCAAGAATTATTTATAAATACGAAGAAGCGATTTCAGGAAGAGAGGATAGTAAATTTTTTATAGGATGTAGGTGAATAATGACGCTAAAATAAGCAGTATATTCACAATAAAAAATGGGTTCTAAAAAAAAATTCTTACTTTTGTGCATTTTATCAGCTAACTAGTAAGCTTCGGCCATTACGCTGCTCGATTTCTCCCAAAAAATCTTGAATCAAAAGAAATACAAGGTCTCTCAAAAGTTCCTATGATACACTTCAAAACTGAATGAATCAGAGAATTGTCATACGGGAGTGCGATTTTGACTAAAATGCTTATCACGATAGAAAGTTTTCTTCTAGTGATTATTAATAGTAAAAATAGTTCCAAACATCGGTCATAGATAGCGCCATTACTCCATATGTTTGGTTTTAAATATGCATTTTTTCTGATTTTTAGACTAGATTCGATTTATTTCAAAGTACGAACCTGCATAATTAGCATTTTTTCCTGGGAGTCTTCGTGTGTGCGCCACAGTGTCAAAACTAATCTAAAAATAAAAAAAAACAATGTTTGCAGTTTCAAATATTTCTTATATACGTTTGTATACGATGAAACGTATATGTAGTTAAGCCTTCTTTCCATTTTATACCTATCCATAATCGTTACTGGTTACAATATGTTTTAAGCGTATGAAACATATGTTAGAGAGCACTAGTTTCAAACCACGCACGGACAAGTGACATCATCTATGATTGAAATTATCTATAATCAAAAAGTTAGCAGTATTCACTATAAAAAAAGGTTTTGAAAATAAATAAAAATTACTCATTTATGTGAATTTTATCAGCTTACTAGCAACCTTCGTCGGCCGCTACGCTGCTCGATTTCTTCAAACAAACCTTGAAACAAACGAAATATAAGGTGTCTCAAAAGTCCCTGACACACTTTAAAATTGAATATAAAATCAAATAATAATCATACAAGAGTGCAGTTTTGATTAAATACATCTCACGATAGAAAGTTTTCTGCAAGCGAATAATAATAAAAAATAATTCCAAACTGCGATCATAGATTGGGGCCTCTACTCCATATGTTTGGTTTCAAATAAGCGTTTTTACTGATTTTTAAATTTTATTCGATTTGATTTTAAAATACACTGTAAAAAAAATTCAAGAGGTTACTAAATTTTTTTTAGTAAATTTGTATTCCACAGAATTTTTTAGTAACCATTACAAACTTTTTTTTTGCAAGTGAAACAAACATTTCTTTTGTAAACTGAACAAAAGATTTTTTTTTATAACTAACTTAAAACTTTTTAGTATGAGCCACCAAGCAAATTTTAGTAACAGCTCCAAAATTATTTTCTGTAACCATTACCAGGAGCTTCCTTAGAGCTGCATACAATGGGCAAAAAGACAGACTTCTGAAACGGAAGATTTTCGGTAAAGCCGCAATAGATGGCAGCACCAAACATTGCTACCTGCTCTATTTTGACATGTTTCTACAGGGGAGGGAAAGTTCAGAGATCATTACCCATGGTAACAGCTACGATGTGATTTTCATAATCCCTTTATTTAACAAGTACTTACTTTGCATACATTCGGTGGCGTCCAGCATCGAACCCAGGTACTTTCAGCCGAAGTTCGGTGCTATGACCACTAGGCTATCACGGCCACACCGAGCGAGTTTTAGTAATAGCTATTAAAATGTAAAACTATTAACTTTATTCGTTGCTAGCTTTTTTCTAGTAATTCTTACAGATTCCTTGTAATCGAGTAACATTACAAAAAATTTTTTAGTAATTACAAGGATCACTAAAATTTTTTTAGTATATCGACCCTTTTTTTTTACAGTGTACGAAACGGCGTAATTAGTTTTTGCGCTGGGAGTCGTCATGTGTATGTCATAGTGTCAAAACTAACATGAAAATAAGAAAAAGAATGTTTGAAGTTGGAAATAGCACTTGTATATGTTTATATACGTTTAAACGCATACATTGTTAAGCATTTTATTCCAAATTATACATATCTAAAAACGATACCGGTTATAATATGTTTTAAATGTATCATAGCACTGATTTGAAACTTAACATACAACAAATGAGGCTATCTATGATTGAAATTTGGAACTAATTTTTTCATTCCCTTTAATAAAACTTTTCATCATCAAAGGCATAGAAACCGTACTCTTGTACGACAGTTACTTGACATTGTATTGAATTCTAAAATGTATCAGAGGATTTTGGGATACCCTATACGTAATTTCCTGACATGGAATTTCCCTTTGTGCTTTAAGTCAATATGCACCTTTATTGGGAATGTTTTTCTGCTTTACTGAAAACGGTATGAACGTTATTGCCCTTGAGTATTCTAATGTTTTAGATAAAATTCGGGTTATCAAGAACCAACACTTAGGCGATAATTTATAGAAGGATTTGCGAAAGGACGATAGATTAAAGTGCAAAAAAGAAAACAAAAAACTAACTAACAATGCAAATCTAGCCAAAATCTATCCAGTAGATTTTTTTAAACGTTTATCTTTCATAATAAAGTTCAACAGATTATCAATTTTACATGTAAGTAACATAAACGATAAGTTATATGCTAAAACCTTTTCTAAAAATGTATCTGAGAAGCAGTACACGTTTCGTCGAAATCGATTCAGTAGAACCTTTCAAAAGACATAACCTTTAATAATCAGGTCAATCGCATTACGAAACTTTCCCCCACAATAGTTACATAATTGAGCAGCGTAGAATAAAACGCAATATATTAAAATTATCTCCGAAACATTATTTAACGAATAAGCAAGTTTCGTCAAAACTAGATTATTAACAAGTTTTAATGGGGATAGTCTTTCATAATCGAGTTTAAATGATTGCAAAAGATTTCCCAAAAATTCTACAACTAAGCAACATCGGATTACTGTAAGATAGTGTTACTTTGTGCCCCATTTTGAAGTTTTTTTTATAACAGCTAGTCAGTTTTATAAGGAACCCAAAAAGATTATTGGTAAATTTTGATACATCCTTTTGTTACATAACTATGTATTGGAAGAATCTTAATCTTTTATATACAACTGAACAATTTAAATTTAAAAGGTCACAAAGGTTAATCCTTTAGAAAGGGTTACTTTGAGACAGGTTTTTTTTTTGAAATACAATAAATTTTTTGTTGTTAAAATGAAGTAAAAAGATGAGGGCCTGTATCCATATATTTTATTGATTGATGTCAATACAGCATACACAATATTGTACTACCACTATACTTAAATACAGCCCCCCATAGTTTTACTTCCATTGGGAATCAATGGATTTTCAGCTTATTCTTTCGACTGTAATTATCAGAATTTTCAAACTATGCTTTTCAGACATTCAGAAAAGTTGCTCTATACATTTAACTAACACATTGTGCATATTATGTTTTGATTGCATTTACGCTTGAAACATTTTTTAGCATACCTGCTTATTTTTTTGTTCAATTTTTATTGTTGTTTAATTCTGATTATAGGGTATTGTGTACAATGTTGTTTGCCATATTTCTGTAAAGAACATTTTTTTTAAAAATATTAAACACTCTGCAAACTTTAAGCAAAATAATTGACAAAATTTGGGACTGTTTTTGCGAAAAACTTAATTTTTTTACTAATATACATGATATCTTCATAAAAATAAACACATTTTATTATAATAAGCCACTTAATCATAATCTATAGTTTGAACACTTTCGCTAAATTAAATGAGAGGAATATCCAAAAGAAATTCCTTCTTTTTCATATTATTAAAGGTTCCCCTATGAGGTTTCGGAAAAACATTTTCGCGGAAATATATGATCTGTACTATTCTATTTATACTGATTCAGATTCAGATTCAGCCAGGTGGCGAGGCCTACCGATTGGTTTGAGCTCAACAAGCCCCACCCAGCAATTCTATTTATACATCTGAAGTTTCAGGATAATACCTCATGTATTTCTTTAGATAATGTTCTGCATAAAAACCCATTTATGTAATTTGAGAAACGTTGTCCCCCGTTTCCTCCTTTATAATTAATCATTAAACCTCCAAAACTGTTCAGAAATTCAACTTATCAGAAAGAACCTACATCATAAATTTAAAGCAAATCGGATAATTCTGCATAAAACCCTAAACTAACTTAAGGGGGAGGTAATCGCCCGTACCCCCTTTATGATTAACAAAAGAATACGACAACAAATGAGCGAAACTTCTTATTACTACGAACCTGTATCCAAAAATTGAAACTAATCACTTAATTCTGTATGAAAAAACATTTACATAAATTATGAGAGGTAGTTTCCCCTATTCTTCCTTTATACGTATCCAGTGAATTCCAAAAACAAATCAGGGAAGCGCCATTTCAGAATAAGCCTTTATACAAAATTTGAAGCAAATTGATAAATTTTGCGTGAAAAACCTAAATTAAGGCGGGGGAATTACCCCCCCCCCATTCCCCCTCTTTAAACTTATGCAATGAACACCCAATACCAATCACGAAGGCACCTCATTAGAATGATCTTACACCTAAGATTTGAACGAAATTTACTAATTCTGCAAGAAAAACCCATTTATATAAATTAAGGCGTGGGACAATAGCCCCCGTTTCCCCTTCTTATACTTATCGAATGAACTCTGAAAACTAATCAGGGAAGCGTCTTATCATAATAAACCTATATTCAAAATTTCATGTAAATCGAATATTTTTATCATGAGTTATCGCGTTACGTACGTGCGAACGTACGCACGTATATACATACATACAGAACGGGCGGGCACATAAGCTCTCAGGCTTTGATAACCTGTGAGCTAAAAAATGAACGGCGACTACAACTTCATTCATGCATTCTCAATAAAGAAATACAATGACATAATCCTTCATTTTCTGATGAGTTTGGTATTTTCACTAAAAAATCATTGTTACATTGTCTTTTAATACCCATAATTCGCATAGTCCTCGAAAACGCTTCAATCAACAATTAGCATGTTTTGGAAGTCATTTTAAATAGTTTTAATTAATCGTCATAATCAACATACGTCTTAAGAAAAAAATCTGAACGACGACTGCAACTTCAGTTCTAATACATTCATTCTAAATAAAGAAAGTAAACGACACAAATTATTGTTACATCATTATTACATTAATTTTCAAACGTATTGTTGCGAATTTTGTAAATAGTTAGTGTTTGTACTGTAAAATAATGTAAATAATCTTATTAAGCCCCATTTTTTTACTAATATTAGTTTTAGTTACATTGTCTCTGTTATCAAGCAAACTTGTCTATTATGTTCAGTGAAGGTCAATGGCAGCTTTGCGAAATATTAGAGATATCGCCAAGTTGGCGTCACTTTTGGCGACTAATTTTGGTCGCCAAATTTGGCGATATATCGCCAAGTTGGCGACAAACTTGGCGATTGTTGGCGATGGTAACCCTTCCTTCTCAATGGTAACCCCCCTTAGGTATACTGATACATTGTTTGTTGTTCCGTGGATTTTTCGAGATGGTTCTAGAAATTTCCAGCACCTGCTACGAGCCTATATATAGGAGAGCCGATACGAGCTGTTATTATTATTTACCAGTCAGTCATTGAGCGAACAACGCGTTTGTTAAGCAAGTTTGCTTGAGTCTTATTTACGTTATTTTGAATGTGATTTAGTGTAGAGACGTTGTATAAAGAGTCTCTGGAACCTATATCTGCACTTATACGATAGATTTGAACAATTATTTTTGAATATCTAGAAATATTTGTGAGTTTCGAGGACTCTGTTGTTCTGAAGTTCTGTAAATAAATTATTTTCTACTTTTCTAAGAGCAAAGAGTTTGAAGTTGTCTAACCATAAGATCGAAAGAACCCCATATACGCTGTAACATTTGGTGTCAGCAGTCGGGATCTTATGGCGAAAACAAGAACTATGGACGGACAACTAAAAGAACTGTTAGAAGCTATTAACGGATTAAGAACAGAGCTGACCAATAAAATTGATAAAGGCCAAGAAGAGTTGGCGGATAAAATGAATAAAGGCCAAGAACAGTTGGCGGATAAAATGAATAAAGGCCAAGAAGAGTTGGCGGATAAAATGAATAAAGACCAAGAAGAGTTGGCGGATAAAATGAATAAAGGCCAAGAAGAGTTGGCGGATAAAATGAATAAAAACGAAGAAAGAATGAAACAGTTGACAAACAAAATTGACAAATGCCAAGAGGAAGTGACCGAAAAGATTAATATAGGCCAAGAAGAAATGAAGAAAACTTTAGAAGAAAAGTTCTCGTCGGTAGAGAGACGAATAGAGGAAGTAGAAGAAAAAAATCAGAAAGAAGTTAGTAATGTAGAAGAGAAAATGGAAAGGAAAATAGAGGAAGTAGAAGCGAAAATTCAGAATGATGTTAGAAATGTTGAAGAGAAAATGGAAGGGAAAATAGTTGAAATAGATGAAAAGCTAAATAAAAGAGTACAAGATCTCGAGAAAAAGCTTTCAGCGTCCAATGGTAATTATGAAGAATTTAGGAATCCGCCTGCTTCTCCCGTGCACATCAAGCTGTCGACATATGACGGAAAGAGTTCCTGGCAAGTTTACAAGACCCAATTCACCATTGTAGCCGAAGCGAACAAATGGAGTGACGAGGTGAAAGCTTGTCAACTGGCAGCATCTTTAAGAGGAGAAGCCGCCGACGTGCTGCAAACATTGCCCGATATGACGCAACTCAATTTTGAGACTTTAAGTTGTGCACTTGAAATGAGATTCGGCGAAAAATTCTTCAAGGATTATACGAGAATACAAATGAAGAGCCGCCATCAAAAATCGAGTGAAACCCTTCAAGAGTTTGCCTCGGAAATTGAACGGCTTGCAAATTTAGCATTCATTGACTGTCCAACAAATGTACGGGAAATGCTCTCACTGCAATATTTTGTAGACGGAATAAAAGATCCAGAAGTGCAGAGAGCGGTACGAATGGCAGATATGCAGGATTTAAAGGCTGCATTACTATATGCCTTAAAGTTGGAAGCAGCTACACAAGCCAGCCGAAAAGATCGTCATTCAGTCCGAGGGGCAACGGTAAACAAAAGCTCAGACACTGAGAGCGACGTCTTGAAAGAAATTAGGAAAATATATCAAGAGATTGAAGCTTTAAAATATGGAAGAGCAAGTTCAAGAAGACAGAATCTCACGTGCTGGGGATGCGGTGATACAGGACATCTCCGAAGAAATTGCCCCAAAATCCACAAACGTTAGATAAATTCAAGCAGTCAGCAGGAAAACTAAATTTTGGCCATCTCGCGGGGCGGAGGTTGCCAGAGAATGAAAAGCCCCATCTGAAGATCCTCCAGATATCAAAAATGAGTGGCGGCGATAATGAATTATATGTGATAGGCTTTATTAACGGAATTCAGTGCCGTATGATTGTCGATACAGGAGCCAATGTTACAATAATAAGAGAAGATTTGGCTCGAAAATTGAAATGTAAACTCATCTGGACTCCACCATGCGTTACCCTGCAAACTGTGACGGGCAACAAGATTGGCATATATGGAAAGGCCAATTTAACCATACACTTTGGAGGAACGAAATATTACCATACGGCATATGTGGCTGACATAACAGATCCTTGCTTAATCGGGCTAGATTTTCTGAAGAAGTTTGGCTTCAAGCTTGATTTCAAAAATAACAAAATGCTCTCAAAATTTGAAGAAATAAGTCTTTTTGGATTAAATAATGAAATTGAATGTAAACAAACAGTAATAGCCAAAGAAGACATCAATCTAGATCCAAGAACAGAATTTTTAGTTCCAGCTGAAATTAAAAATGAAACTAATTACCGATTTGGCCACATAGATTATCCAGTGGACAATAGTACACAAGCAGGAGTATTGGTGGGTTCTTCTGTAGTAGACCTCTCGAAAAAGACCATTCCAGTCAGAATTGTTAACATAAGTGATAAGACGAAGACTATCAAGAAAGGAGAGGTGATAGCATCGTGTGCTCCTGTGACGTGCATAAGTCAAAATTCCAGTCACTCTGAGAAATCTTCAGATAATTTAGTCAAGGATTTGTTACAAAATACAGACTTAGATCCAAAACAGATGGACGCCGCGGAAAATTTAATTAGGGAATTCCAAAGTTTATTCTCCCAAACATCTGAAGACTTTGGACGAACTAAAATGGCACAACACCGAATTGACACGGGAGATCACTCTCCTATTAAACAGCACCCTAGACGATTATCTTCTGCCAAGCAAGAAGAGGTGCAGAATTTAATTAAAGATATGGAAGAAAATGACGTCATCGAACCATCAACAAGTCCATGGGCGTCTCCCATTGTATTAGTAAGAAAGAAGGATGGTTCTACAAGATTTTGTGTAGACTACTGCCGACTGAATGACGTCACCAAAAAGGATAGTTACCCTCTGCCAAGGATTGACGACACTCTTGACACACTTGCGGGCAACACTTGGTTCTCGACTTTAGACCTGAAGAGTGGTTACTGGCAGGTAGAGATCCATCCCGACGACCGCGAGAAGACTGCCTTTACAACGGGACAAGGATTATGGCAGTTCAAGGTAATGCCTTTTGGTCTATGTAACGCACCTGCAACTTTTGAACGCCTTATGGAAACGGTTCTTCGGGGACTGTCATATGAGGCATGTCTTGTTTATTTAGACGATATCATAATCATAGGAAAATCATTTGATGAACATCTGAACAACCTCAGGCGGGTGCTACAAAAGTTAAAGGAAGCTAATTTGAAGTTAAGCCCTTCGAAATGCAGTTTGTTTCGCAATGAAGTCGCCTACCTTGGACACATCATTTCGGCGGAAGGAGTTAGGACTGATCCGGAGAAGATATCGGCCGTGAAAAATTGGAGTCGTCCAGCAGATGTTCACCAGCTTCGAAGTTTTCTAGGATTATGCACTTATTACAGAAAATTCGTCAAAGGCTTCTCGATGATTGCAAGACCACTTCATAAATTAACAGAAGCCAATCAAAAATTTATGTGGACACAGAAATGTGACGCTGCTTTCGAAAAGCTTAAGGAGGTCTTGACATCCACTCCAATTCTGTCGTATCCTCAAATCGATAAACAGTTTAGACTTGATACGGATGCAAGCAACGAAAGCATTGGCGCTGTACTGTCCCAGGAAATCGACGGCCAGGAGCGTGTTATCGCCTATTTCAGCAAGTGCTTGTCAAAGGCCGAGCGAAACTACTGCGTAACAAGAAAAGAGCTTCTTGCTGTAGTGAAAGCCATAGACCACTTTCATCACTATCTTTACGGTCGAAAGTTCCTGATCCGAACTGATCATGCTTCTCTAACTTGGCTGTTGAATTTTAAGAACCCTGAAGGCCAGATAGCCAGGTAGATACAAAAGCTTCAAGAGTACGATATGGAGATACGCCATCGAAAAGGCTCATCACATGGAAATGCAGATGCTCTCTCAAGAAGACCCTGCTCAGAGAATTGTAGATACTGCGACCGGGCTGAGAAGAAATTTAATGTCAAAGGTCCTATAGTAAGACAAGTTACAACTGGGTCTACATCATCGCAAGATCCGTGGAGTGACGAGAGCCTGCGTAAAGGTCAACTTGCTGATCCTGAAATTAAGCCAATTCTAGAGCTGAAAGAGGAGTCCAACAGGAAGCCCAGCTGGCAAGACATGGCCCATTACCATCCTACGACTAAACGTTATTGGGCTCTCTGGGATTCCTTACATTTGAAGAACGGCATCTTGTACCGAAAATGGGAGTCTGACGATGGAAAGACATGTAGATGGCAACTACTACTCCCTAAGTCGAGAATTTCTATGGTCCTTCAAGAACTGCATGGTAGTCCCACAGGAGGTCATTTTGGTGTAATGAAGACCCTGCAAAAGGTTCGAGAGCGTTTCTACTGGAATAATGTTCGCAGTGACGTGGAGAAGTGGTGTCGAACTTGTGACACCTGTGTAGCACGTAAAGGTCCAAAGAGGCGCACCCGTGGACGATTGCAACGTTATAATGTAGGAGCTCCTTTCGAACGAATTGCTCTAGACATCCTGGGTCCTCTTCCTAGAACATCTGATGACAATAAGTGCATCCTCGTTGTCATGGACTACTTCACTAAGTGGCCTGAAGCCTACGCCATTCCTAATCAAGAGGCGGTAACCGTAGCAAACATACTGATTCAACACTGGGTTTCCAGATACGGAGTTCCTCTTCAAATCCATTCTGATCAAGGAAGAAACTTTGATTCGGCTGTGTTCAAGGAAATGTGTGAACTACTTGGCATGGACAAAACTCGAGCAACACCTCTACACCCTCAATCGGACGGCATGGTGGAGCGGTTCAATCGTACCATCCTAAATAGCCTCTCTCTCCTGGTGTCTAGAGACCAACAGGACTGGGACAAGAAATTGCCTCTTTTCCTGCTTGCCTACAGGAGTGCCACTCATGAGGCCACTGGTTACTCCCCTTCTCAAATGCTCTTTGGCCGTGATCTTCGTCTGCCTGCGGATCTTTTGTTTGGCCGTCCTCCTGACGCTCCTTTGTCGCCTGAAGAATACGTGGGTGAACTCCAGGCACGGATTGAGGAGATTCATCGTCTAGCGAGGAACCGAATTGGACTGGCAACGGAAAAGATGAAGACACGGTACGACACAACGGCAACAGGACATGAGTTCAACGAAGGTGACAAAGTTTGGTTGTGGACCCGATACGTCGTAAGGGACTGTCGTCAAAATTACAAAGAAACTGGGACAGTCCTTACACAGTCGTCAACAGGCTGAATGACGTCGTCGTACGCATACGAAAATCGCCACACATCAAGCCCAAGGACATACATTATAACCGGCTAGCCCCTTATTTTGGCGAAAAAGATTAGAAATTCGAAACTTGAATTTCAGACCATGGTCATGAAAGTCACTTTTGTAAATATGTAAATAGTAATTAATTCTTATTTTATGTAAATCTTATTATTATTGTTATTATTTATTTATTTATTTATTCGTTTGTTTATTTTAAGTGTTTTCCTCTAACTCAGGGATTGCACTGCCCGGGACGTGCAGTCTTTGAGGAGGGGGTAGTGTTGCGAATTTTGTAAATAGTTAGTGTTTGTACTGTAAAATAATGTAAATAATCTTATTAAGCCCCATTCCTTTACTAATATTAGTTTTAGTTACATTGTCTCTGATATCAAGCAAACTTGTCTATTATGTTCAGTGAATGTCAATGGCAGCTTTGCGAAAGATTAGATATATCGCCAAGTTGGCGTCACTTTTGGCGACTAATTTTGGTCGCCAAATTTGGCGATATATCGCCAAGTTGGCGACAAACTTGGCGATTGTTGGCGATGGTAACCCGTCCCTCTCAATGGTAACCCCCCTTAGGTATACTGATACATTGTTTGTTGTTCCGTGGATTTTTCGAGATGGTTCTAGAAATTTCTAGCACCTGCTACGAGCCTATATATAGGAGAGCCGATACGAGCTGTTATTATTATTTACCAGTCAGTCATTGAGTGAACAACGCGTTTGTTAAGCAAGTTTGCTTGAAACTTATTTACGTTATTTTGAATGTGATTTAGTGTAGAGACGTTGTATAAAGAGTCTCTGGAACCTATATCTGCACTTATACGATAGATTTGAACAATTATTTTTGAATATCTAGAAATATTTGTGAGTTTCGAGGACTCTGTTGTTCTGAAGTTCTGTAAATATATTATTTTCTACTTTTCTAAGAGCAAAGAGTTTGAAGTTGTCTAACTATAAGATCGAAAGAACCCCATATACGCTGTAACAGTATTTTTCACGATTGAGACAGTCCCTGAACACATTTCAAAGAATATTTAGCATCTTTTTGAAATCAGAATAATAGAAATTTGTGTTTTGGACAGTTATTGACAAAATACTTCATTTATTTTCAAAGAAAGTGAAATAAATATAAAAGATATTTCTTTTTGTGTTTTTTAATTGATAGGGTTAGTTAAATACAGAACTATCCAAAAAAATATTGGAGTGCACTTTAATTTTTTTGCTTGTTTGTGAAAAGAAAATTGGTAAGGTAACTTGGAAATGATCTCCAAACTGCTGTAGGAAATCAGATACTGTTATTAAAAAACCCATTACTTATGTAAAACTGCACTTTAATAAGATTTGAAAATAAAAAATTATTTATGAGTGATTTTTTTTACATTAGCTAATATAAATCTTAAAACATGCGTAATTAAATATGACTAATTACATTTTTAACATTGCTAATCATCGAATTGCAAAGGTAATTCGAAAAAAAAAACATCCTGAGAATTATTGACGCTATACTAACTCAAGCTAAAAACATCAAACTTTTTTTTTTACAGCAGAAATGTAGTTGATGATAATAATAATTTACTTACTGTTGCATAAAAATATCCACTCCTTCCTTGAAATATTCATTGAAAACGAAGATATATTATTATTTCTTTCCATTCTTATTACGCAAAATATTTTCTTTCGAAAAAAATGTGTTTTCTATTTGAGCTGTTAAAAAAGTATTTTTTGTTTTGGATAACTACAAGTTATTATAAAGTGGTAATTTATTTGCACATTTTTTATCATTTTCAAAATAATTTCAAATCGAATGCAAACTTGATTTATTTTTACACTTTAAGAGTATTTTTCTAATAATAATTAATGGCATTCGAATTTTTTTTTTATTTACTTTCGAAGAAAGTTCTGTCTCTTTAATTGAAATACTACGGACAAAATAGTTCAGTAAAACTAAAATAAAACAAGTTTAACACAAAAAAGTAATATTCTCATCCTCCTTTAATTTAGGTGATCAGTGTTTTATAATCCTAGAATTCTAATAAATTATAAGAAGTCTTAAGAACCTAATACAAGATTTTTTTTAAAGATACGAAATCAAAAATTTTAAAGATTTATTTTACAAATGTCATAAAAAACCATTTACGGTTTTTATTTTCTTGCAATTGTTGTAGAAATTTCCAACGAAAATATTAAAAAAAAAATAGTGGTGCCAAAAAGAGACTTCCTCGAGCCTTGTTAACTATATCTATCTATTCTAGATATGTTATAAAGGATAAACAAATCTGTGCTTAACACATACGTCATTTCTTAAATGGCAACACTTTCCAATGAAATTTCGTTTTTGCAACTTTCGCTATTGCAAATTTTTAAACTTCTAGATATCGTACGTTTTCAATATTTAAAATGTCGCACAGAGAATAAAATGCACCTTTAAATACAATTTGTTTGAAAATTGTATCTCAGTTTGTTTTTGAGACATTAATTTCTATATAAGGTGTTCTGGTGCAATAACGCCAAGTTCTAATATTATGTATAATTATAAAATAATCCTATAAATGGCACCTGTGGGCCATATAAAAGATGTCTGAGTCATATAAAACAGAAGCAAAAGTTTAAAGTTAATTTGTTTCATTTATATGCCTTATCGCTTTTAGAAGCAACTAAAATTAATGCTTGATCTAAAATTTGCGAAATAAGTTATGTAATGTGACGACTGTATATTTATCAGGAAATACTTTGTTTATTACATAAATTTATAGTGCATTTCATGTATTTAAAAAAAATATATAGAAGATTTTGGATAGCTTTGAGAGATAGTTTGAAGTTTAAAATGTACTTCGCAATACGTATACCGGGGTAATAACGCCAATAAATGAAGCTATTAAACAGCTTGATTCCTTACAGGGGCGGAACTATGTCTGAGGCTATTTATTTCTTTCCTTTATGTAAGAGACAGCATTATTATCATTGTTGAAATGGTTTGATTAAATGGGGTCCGATACCCGAAACTAATCTCTTTTTTTCTTAATTAATACTACCAAGAAAACAGTTTTCAATTCTTATACAGGGTGTACCTAAATTATTGGGAAAACTTTAAGTGGTGATATTACACATCAAGACAAACAATACTAAATGGGAAACTAAGGGTCCCAAGCGATTTCTGAATGAGATATGCGCTATTAAATTTTAAGGTCCAAAATTTCAAATAAACATAACAAGTTGGAAATTGCACGTGAAGCGTAGCAAATTAAGTGCGTTCGTACGATAACGAAGTTTTAAAAATATTACTTTCATATATCAATCTCATAAAATTGTAAATAATGAATTAAGATTAAAACGCTCATCAAACAATGTTCTCCCTGTACCATTATGTAATGGAATACTTTCGTGTGGCCTTGGAAATCAATAACAAATGTTCTTTGCACCACAAATAATGTAAGATGTATATTATAATATGTACTTTATAGTTGCATATAAATTTTATTAAGTTCGCATGATTGTAACACGATTAAAATGCATTTGAAACATTTTTTCTCATTGACCGTAATGTAACGGAATACGTTTGATTGTCCCTGTAATTGATCTATGCATCCGATTTTCATAAAATTTGAAATAACTCGACAAAATTATGTAATAATTATGTATTTTAAATTTCAAACGTATAGAATATATTTGAAACTTTTCCCCCATTGACCATAATGTAATTGAATACTTTTGATTGCCCCTGTAATTGATCTATGCTCACGATTATCAAAATATTTGAAATAACTCGACAGAATTATGTAATAATTACGTATTTTAAATTTCAAACGATTAAAATGCATTTGAAACTTTTTTCCCCATTGACCGTAATGTAACGGAATACTTTTGATTGTCCCTGTAATTGATCTATGCATCCGAGTTTCATAAAATTTGAAATGACTCGACAAAATTATGTAATAATTATGTATTTTAAATTTCAAACGATTCGGTTGGGTAGTTTTTGCGTTGTTATATGCGGACAGACGGACGGACGGACAGACGGACGGACTGAACGACCACTATAGGTGCTACGTATTATATAATTACGAACGCACCTAAAAAACGGAAAAATTGGTCGATTGATTTGCGGTTTTCACTAAAACTATTCTTTATGTCAATATTTTCATAAAAATAAATTAAAAAGTTAAATTTAAAAAAAATGTCGATAGAGGGCGCTTTAGACTTTGGAGTAAGGAACATCTATTTTTTGGCGTTATTTTTTGCATCTCATTAAATTATTTCGGAAACTTAGACTTAAACTTAAATTTTGAGCTCAAAATCTGAATAGTTGGGAGTGGTTAAGTAGCGCAAACTGAACTGTGTTCAGAGGTTCAAATTTCAAATGAATATAAAAAACGGAAAAATTGGTTGATCCGTTTGTGGTTTTCGCTAAAACTACTCTTTAAATCAGTATTCTCTTGAAAATAAATTTTAAAGATAAATTTCAAAAAATACCGATAGAGGGCGCTTTAGACTTTGGAGTAACGAACAACTATTTTTTGCATCTCAATATATTTTTTAGAAGCTTTGACATAAATTAAAATTTTGAGCTCAAAATCTGAATCACTGAGAATGGTTAAGTAGCGCAAACTGAACAGTGTTCAAGGGGGGGGGGGGGAGTTCAAATTTCAAATGATTATAAAAAAGGAAAAAGTCAGCCGATTCGTTTGCGGTTTTCGCTAAAACTATTCTTTATGTCAGTATTTTCTTGAAAATAAATTTTAAAAATAAATTTGAAAAAAATTCTTTAAAGGCACTTTAAACTTCAGAGTAAACAACAACTATTTTTAACCGTTATTTTTTGTATCTAATTGAATACTTGCAAAGCTTAGCCTTAAATGTTGAGTTTAAATTTTGAATCGTTTGGAGCAGTTAAGAAGCGCAAATTGAACTATATTCAGGAGTTGAAATTTAACTCTCCACCCCCCCCCCCTCGAATACAGTTCAATTTTGCGCTTCTTAATTACTCCCAACGATTGAGATTTTAAGCCCAAAATTTAAGTCTAAGCTTTTGCAAGCATTTAATGAGATTAAAAAAATAATGGTTAAAAATAGCTGAACGTTACTTCAATGTCTAAGGCGCCCTCTATCGACATTTTTTGAAATTTATTTTTAAAATTTATTTTCAAGAAAATACTGATTTAAAGAGTAGTTTTTGCGAAAACCACAAACAAATCTACCAATTTTTCCGTTTTTTATTATCATTTCAAATTTGAAGCTCCTTCCCTCCCCCTTTTAAACACAGTTCAGTTTGCGCTACTTATCCGCATTAAACTATTCAGATTTTGAGCACAAAATAAAAGTATAAGCTTTTACAAGCATTTAATGAGGTTAAAAAATAGCGGTTAAAAACAGTTGTACGTTACTCCAAAGTCTAAGGCGCCCTCTATTGGCATTTTTTCCAATTTATCTTTATAATTTATTTTCAAGAAAATACTGATTTAAAGAATAGTTTTATCGAAAACCGCAAATCAATCGACCAAATTTTCTGTTTTTATAATCATTTGAAATTTGAACCTTTGAACACAGTTCAGTTTGCGCTACTTAACCACTCCCAACTATTCAGATTTTGAGTTCAAAATTTAAGTGTACATCTAAGCTTCCCAAAAATTTTAACAAGTTGCAAAAAATAACTTCAAAAATAGTTGCTCGTTACTCCAAAGTCTAAAGCTCCCTCTATCGACATTTTTTTTTAAATTTACCTTTATAGTTTATTTTTATGAAAGTACTGACATAAAGAATAGTTTTAGTGAAAACTGCATGTTAATCGACAATTTTTTTCCGTTTTTACTTTCTTCTATCTTTACAAGAAGAAATTATTGGATTCATGAAAAGATTCGACTTCCCGTTTTCGACGGTTATATACGTTTTAGAAGGTCCTGAACACGTTTTGACTATTTTTAGAAAATGTCTGTCTGTGAGTCTGTTCGTCTGTCTGTGAGTCTGTGTGTCTGTCTGTGAGTCTGTCTGTCTGTATGTGACAAAAAAATTGTGGGTGCTCTATCTCAGGAACTAATACTCGAAATTTAATAAAATTTTATATTCTGTTAGACCTTGATATGAATTAGTGCCTATTGGTTTTTGGTGAAAATTGGCCAGCAGGTGGCGCTGCTATACTACGTTTTTCATGATTTTCATGATTGCTATATCTCAAGAACTAATGCACATAATTTCACCAAACTTCAGATTCTGTGATCCCTTGATTTACATAGACACTGATTAAAGTTTTGGTGTAAATTGGCCAGCAGGTGGCGCTGCTATGCCACGTTTTTCATGATTTTCATGATAGTTATATCTCAAGAACTAATGCACAGAATTTCACCAAACTTCAGATTCCGCGATACCTTGAGATACATAGCCGCTGATAAGGTTTTTGGGTGAACTACCCTATAGGTGGCGCTGCTATGCTACATTTTGCACGATTTTTGCGATAGCTATATCTCAAGAACTAATGCAGAGAACTTCATCAAATTTTAGATTCTGTTACACTAGAATATATAACATAATTAGACGCTGATTACATTTTGGTATTAACCTTGCAACAGGTGGTGCAGCTAAGCTGCATTTTGCACGATTTTCCCGATAGCTATATCTCAACAAACAACGCACAGAATTTCATCAAACTTCAGATTTCGTTACAAAATGACATATAACATAATGACACGATAATTACGTTTTGTTATAAATCCTTCAACTGATGGTGCTGCTGTGCTATATTTTACACTTTTTTTAAAACTAGCTATATCTCAAGAACTAATGCACAGAATTTCATCAAACTTCAGATTCTTTTACACCATGACATAATTGGACGCTTTTTTACGTTTTGGCATAAATTGTCCAAGATATGGTGTTGCTGTGCTACGTTTTGAAATTTTTTTGTTATAACTATATCTCAAGAACTAATGGACGAAATTCCATCAAATTTCAGATTCTGTAGGACTTGACATCAATAGATGCTTATTAGGTTTTAGTATAAATTACCCAACATGAGGCACTACTAAGCTCATTTTCTCAGAATATTAATTAAATTTTGCGTTTTAGGCTTTTCGGATACCAGAATCTCATTAGGCTAAGTCAAATGTTCGAGGAAATTCGATAGTGGGTAACTTTGGGGTCACCACTTTTTTTTTTTTTTTTTCTATCTATTAAAATGTATTTATTAGATAGAAGAAAGTTTCGGGATTGACACATCCAACTAGCTAATGTTTATTTGAAATTTTGGACCCTAAACTTTAACGGCGCATATCTCCTTCAGAAGTCATTTTTGACCCTTAGTTTTCCATTTAATATTGAATCTGTGAGACCGCAAGATCGAAAGATGAATAAAAGGCGTAAATAACTCATAGGACGGTGATTTTGCACTAAACTTTTTGTACAAGACTATAACAATCACTTATTTAAAAATCTCTGGTGTTAGTACTAAAGTTCCAAATGAAACAAATTTCGGTAGTGTTTGTAATTAAACCAATAATTACAACTATAAAAAGTGAAAAAAGCAGTGGTCTGTGAGACCGGTAACATTAGTTAAAAGGCGATCAATGATTAAAACTTACAGAGTTCTGTTTTGCACTACACTTTTTATAAAGGATTTATTCTTATTAAATTTAATTTATTCAAATAGTTCTAACGTTAGTACGAGGACTCCAAATAAAAGCGAATTTCAGTTGCGGCTATAGTTAAACTGAAAGATTCAAGTTAAACTCTAAAATTAGGAAAAAATCCCAGCGTTTAATGAGATCACTAACAGCAGTCAAAGGTTAATTTTGCTACTAAGAATAGAGATAAGGATAAAAATCCACATAAAACATGTATAAAATTTAATAAGAGATATTGATTTTTATCAAAAATCTTAGTTAACTGAAAATACAAATTTATTAAAGCATTTTTAGAAAACGCCTACATTTTAACTTTAGGTTAGCGCGAATCCGCATTAGTATAGAGTTTATCGGTTAAAAAGTATTTCAAAGATTTCTATAACAGTGATAACAAAAATATTTATTACAGATAACTCTAGTTATTATAAATTTTGACATAGTAAAATATTACATTAAAAATTGTTAAACCCCCCCCCCCCCCCAAAAAAAAGGTTTCTTTTAATTATATTGAAGCGGGACATTTTAAGCAAAGATACGCTCAGGGTGTTATATTCTGTTGAAGCTCCCCCTCTTTGAATATTTTCTCTTGTATAGAATGCATATATGGAAACATAAATACTGATTTAAAAAAAACTTAGTTAAAAACGTGCAATGTTTCTAATAATTCTATTTAAGCAGTTCTTTTAAAGCAAAAAGAAGCTTAGGATCCGATATTATTTTTCCTCTCCTCTCCCCCTGTTTCTTTTTCTTACACTTTTACGAAATTTGAACAGTTTCTATCTGTTAGAATGCATTTTGTCAATTTCTAGGGCTGTAGAGTTTGTATTTTTTAGAATTGGGCAATCTACATGGAATTATTCCATCTTATTTTATAGTTTTGTTTGAATGGCGTTATTACCCACATAGGTAGGTAATAACGCCAAATAGCGTGAGTCAAGAAATCAGGTCATTACGTTTTATGAATACATATCTGTTAAATTATTTTTTATATATAGATAGTTCATCAGTTGCTGTATCAAATCCTACATTTGTTTAAAAAATACAATCTAAAACTAAGCCGTGAAAATTGGCAGAACTTTAACGTGGCGTTATTACCCCAAGATACCTTAGTTTTTAGCTCTATTGTTTAGTGGTAGCAACTTGAATACTTCATTTCTGTAGAAAGTAAAGGGAAAATAGGAGATGGAGGAATAAGGTAGATGGAAGTGCAGTATGCCGTAAAAAATGTTTGCAATATGATGCGCGTTATCTCTCCAATTTAAGTGTCTTCATTCGGCCCAAATAAAACAATCATATGGAACAGAGACACATTCTTTGATGAAAATAATGCTGTCGTAAGTTGCAAAATCTTTGGCTAATAACTCCTGACTTGCGTCTAATACAAAAATATCGCATTTGACAATTTTCAAAGCTTTATATGATTGCATAATTAGTAAGTTTCAGATAAAATTACTGTTTGGAGTTAGTTTGCGATTTGATACGCATATTGAATATGAAAACTTATTAGAGTTTTCAATTTTAAATTTTAAAAAAGTCTTTCATCTTTTCTCTGTGACCCGAGTACCCCGGTTTTGATGTATTAGTAATTTCAATAGCTAAGTGAGTTTTTTGTACTGAATATTGAAACTTACACAGAAATTTAAATTGTTATTTAAAAAAAAAACACATTTCTTGTCATTTAATAGACTTATTGCCTCATATTTAACTGAGGAAATTTTAAACAGATGAAACAAACTATGCATACGTATATCAATCAACTAATTAAATTAATCTTGATTTAAACAGGCATATCATTTAAATAAAAACCTAGTGTAAAGATATTCTTTGGAAATAGAGAATGCGCGAAGGAAGGGCGAAAAATGCTCTTTCTACAAAAGATTATCACAGGGTCTGCAGTTTTTTTACATCGTGATATAGCACGTTCTATAGAATTTAATACAAAAAATCTATTTTGATATTTAAAAAAATTCAAAATTTTGCATTTTTTTACCAACAAAAAGATAGTAAACGACTCGACTAACAAATCTCACGTACGATTATTTTAAGAGTCTTTTCTCCCCGAAAAAGTAAGGGCGTAAAATATCAAGTTGCGCTCTGCATTGAGATAGACTTTCATAGGGGGTGGAGGGTTACCGTATATGTATTAAAATAAAATGGTGAAAGAGTTTGATTATATTTATTATAAAAAAATGTTTGATTATAAAAAATATTTTTTTAATAATTTTGGATGTATATAGCAACTGTTTTTTAAATAAATAATTTGCAAATAATACATTTTAATTAATTTCATTTATACATAAAAGTAACGATTAATTGAACCTTTTGTACTATTAGTGACTTGTCTACAAAAGTATAATATAGTTAAAAACATGTATAACTAGCTGTATGTTTGTTTTATTGGCTGCAAGATGTAATGTTGCAAGCCGTAATATGAAATTTTCCACGTCAAATGAGAGGTGTATGATAATGTAGCACGTGGCATTATATTTGCATGTAATGTTTAAATGACAGCCCAATTTTAATCATGAATCTTACAATAGTGTGTTTCAAATCAGAATAAACTTATAAATTTGCAGAGAAGAACTACAGATTTCTTGGTTCCTTTTGTACAGCCCCCAAAAAGATTTAAAATTTTATGAAAAATATTGTTCCCACAAATTTGTATAAAAATTATAAAAATTATATTACTTGTATAAACCACTTTTAAAAACTATTGCTTTTAAAAGTTTTTTCTTAGCACTTACAAACATAGCTGAAAAGTATTTATGAGTTCGGTTTGTCTATACGCATGTGTGTAGCTAGCGTAAATATAGCTATATTTTCATGCAATTTATATATGTTAGTGATATTTACCATGACATTTTCAATCCTGAAAATAAAGTGATATATGCCGTTTCTAGTTCATTTACAGGGATTCTCAAATAAACTAGTTACATCCTAGTCAATTTAGATTATTCGCTTTCAATGTATTTTAATGACATCACGCTACTTAAAATTTACTTGAATCAATATAAATCACTGCAGTTCACTAGTATAGGCTTACTATAAAATATCGTGCATTTGCAGTGTCACACAAAGTAATTCGGCTGTAGTGCTGATTTTGAGCAATAATTTCTTGTCATAGGTTTTCTCTTCCGGTATGCTATTTCAACTATCTCTTTCCATGTTATTCGTTGTGCATGTAATTTTTAGATCGTGTACAGGATTGCATAAAAGAATTCATGAGCAATTTTCCTAGTTAGCAGAAACTTCTGAAAAAATATGTTCAAGTATTATATGTATTTTTTACAGTGATTGACCAAATTATTAATTACACTGCAGTTTTTCTTACTTTTAATTTCTAATTTTCAAAACTGGCTTAAATTAATAAACATTCTAAATAATGTAATAAGCATTTTCTCCATTTGTTTTTGGATTTAAATGCTGGCAATGTTAATTTCATGTTTTAATATTGTTGTAGCTGACAGATGACACTTAATAGG
Source organism: Maratus speculifer (assembly GCA_964019185.1). NCBI lineage: Eukaryota > Metazoa > Arthropoda > Arachnida > Araneae > Salticidae > Maratus > Maratus speculifer. The sequence goes on along the minus strand of OZ025296.1, from coordinate 232,170,318 downwards.
TATCATTAACTAGGTAAATATTCCTTACTGTAAAACCTGCAATAAGGATGTTATGAAAGGACATGGTTTTCGATATTTTATTGGTGAATTTTGTTCAAAAGTGTGCTAATTATTGCATTGTGGAAAATAATTATCACAATTCTCTATTTTTTTGTAGTGTTAAACTGCAACAACAGTTGTTAAAATTGGGAAATGTAAACTTTTGTTTTCGGTGATAATTTCAGAGATTACTCCTTTGTTGCAGAACTTCCGTTATTTACAAAGACAAAACTCTATTCGTAAAAACACATCCGCTACGATTGTAAGCAAAATCACATCTAAACTTGATAAAATCAGTTTAATCTTCACACAGGGGATTGGACAGCATCTATCCAACTTAGCATGTATTCTTGGACCGATAATGCCCGAGTTCCCGTGCAAAGGTTACATATGGGAAATTGGGAGCCGACGTTACACTATGTGTTGAGATGTAGAAAAATCCTTTTCATTTGTCTTGAAAATAAACGAAAGTCTACAAAAGAATTGACAAGAATCGTAAATTAAACTGTCCTTGCTGTTTTGTAGAATTAGAATTTAAATGCCGCTGGTTAGTGAAGAAACCTAAACTGACTAAGGCTATGAAAATGAGAGTTTATCTTTAGCAACAACAACAAAAAAATACATCAACACATGACCACTGAAGACTGAGAAAATGTTAATGTAACCGTTTTTCATTTTTGTGTTTTTCGTATTATACATATTTGAATTCCTCATAATGCCTCTACAAACCTAATTGTAAAAATTGTCAGATTTTTTTTCCTACGAGCATCACATCGAAACATTGACAGACATGTTTTCATTTACTTAGCGCATAAAAGTCGAAAAATATCGATCGGGATATATTGAGACAGTTCTGCACTCACTTAAAGTCAAGGTGGTCTGTCATCAATGGCAGTGGTATAGACAGTCTTTACAATGTAGATAGAATTATAAATCAAGCTCATTGTAAAAAAGTATTGGAAGAAAAATTGATTCTCAACTAAAGGAATGTTTTCCCGATATCTGAAAATGTATTTTTATGCATAACGTTGGGCCATTTCATAAAACGAAAACAAAACAGAACTCTACAGTAAATAGAAAATGAATATCTGCGATTTCCGGGCAACCATGTTATGCCGGATTGAGAACGCCTGAAAGCTTCTAAAGCCAAAAATATCAAAAGAAACATCAAAAGGAAAAGAGACTTAACAGAAGTCTAATTTCTTGTGTGGCAGCATGATGATGAATGAAAGAAAAAAAAATGTATACAGAGCATGACAAAAAATACATGCCATTATCGACTGTAAGATAATTTTGACGTAATATGTAGGTTATTGTCTTGAAACCCACGCATTAAGTTTTTACATGAGGAATTTCTATTTTATGAACGAAAGTTTGTTTTAAATTTAAAACCATATGCATTCTGTCTTAATAGATTTAAACTCAATAATAGATTTAAACACAAAAAAGCACTTTGAATGTCTATTTTGAGGTGACAGAAAATATTGATCCTGACAGTCCAAAGTGACATGATGTGCAATCAGTGCACATGCATTATTAGTCAAGACTTTTACTCTACAGAAAGCATATTGCAGTTCGACTCATCAGGGTATATGAATTTCATTATCTATGAAGCATTGAAACATCGTTAAAATGAGTCGCAATCGTTTTTTTCGCACAAACCATAATGTAGAGGAATTGATTTGTGTGTTTCTGTAAACGAACTACAAATAATGTGTAAACGAAAAACATACCACATATATGTCCCAGTTGCGTAAAAGTCCAGTTGTACCACTGACAGCCGTACTGGACTGGGAAATACAAGTATTGAATTGATTTTTTCCATTCTTGTTCGACATTTAAAAAAAAAAAAATTGCCCAAACAGAATACTTCGAAAGTATTTTTCGATGCACTGAAGAAAAGCTGCAGCAGAGATTCCAGATAATGTCCGTAAAAAACGGACTTTATAACTATAGGAACGAACTTTTTCATTACATTAAAGGTTTTTGCCCGTAAAACAAAAACAATTACGGGAGTTGACCATTTATGTGTAAAAAGTGACATATTCCGTAAATTTACTGGATAATTCACGGTAAAGTACTGTAAATTATGTTTTACAGTGTGATGCAGAAATTGTTGCTCTGGAAAGTTCAAAATGATATGATAAGACCTTTACTCTATAGAAAGCATATTGTAGTCCGACTAATCAAGGCATATCAATTTCATTATTTTTGAAATTTTAAAGCATCATTAAGATGTAAAACAAACGATTATTGGCATAGACCTTAATGCGCTGAAATTAATTTGTGTGTTTTCTAGCTCTCTGTTCCACCTACAGCCATACTGAGCTAGAAAATACTGGTTCTGAATAGACTCTTCACTTGTTTGTTCGCTAGTTCGGAAAAAAGTTTTGCCGCAATAGAGTACTTCGAAAGTATTTTTTGATGTGGCACAAATTCTTTTTCCTGAAAGTTCAAAATGATACGATGTGGAATCTGTGCACATGCGAAATGGGACAAGATATTTACTCTATAGAAAGCTTCAATTCAACTAATCAGGGCCTATTAATGTTATTATCTTTGAAATCTTGAAATATAATTAATATGCGCCGCAAAGACAATACTATAACGAAATTCATTTGTGTGTTTCTGTAAACGAACTACAGTGTCTCAAATAAGTTATGGGACACTTGTGCTTTACAAAAGGAAACTAATCAAATAAATTAAAAAAACATGTACACTTTTTTGTGGGTGTGTTTCATACTTAAATTTAGTAAAGATTATTACATAACATACATTTTGTCAAAATATTAAAATATTAATTTAATAAAAATACAAATGTTTAGAACGAAGCAAAAAATAGCTCACATAAGTGATGGGACACCATTATATATGCAACAAAAATCGTCTGAAATAAGCAATAAAAATATTTTTTGGGGTTTTATTTTTACTTAAAAGCAATGGGTAATAATTTATAAAATCGTCTGCAGTATTTCTCTCCAGTTTGTTTTGGAATTTTTGTGTTTTTTAGCTCTGTGTAGCCATGAATGCTAAACGAAAAGAAACTTCGCCTGAAATCCGAAAATTAGTTATTCATTTGCATATTGAACGTGGAAAATCTATTAGAAAAACTGCTGAAACAGCTAACTTGAGTCGTTCAACAGTTTTCAATATCATTAAACGATATAAAAAGAATCATATGATTCAGGATAAAAAAAGAACTGGCCGACCATCAAAGCTATCCAATTGAATAAAGCGAATTATCGTTCGAAATATTAAAAAAATCCAAGAAATGGTGCTTCAAAAGTTGCTGCTGATGTACAAGCATTATATGGAATAATTGTTAATCCTGAGACTATTAGAAGGGTAATTCGATCTGCTGGATATCACGGTAGAGTAGCCAGGTAAAAATTCTTCGTAAGTGAAAAGAATAGAAAACTCAGACTAGCTTTCGCAAAATCCAACATAAATAAGAATTCTGATTACTGGAATAAAGTTATATTTGCTGATGAGAGTAAATTTAATATATTTGGTTCTGACGGTAGAATCTTGGTGTGGAGAAAACCCAGGGAAGAATTTCGCAAACAGAACCTGGTACCAACAGTAAAACATGGTGGAGGAGGAGTTATGGTATGGGGGTGTATGTCGTCCGCTGGAGTTGGTAATCTTGTTTTTATTGACAGTATAATGGAACAGTACAAGTATATTGATATTTCAAAGCAAAATTTGAAATCTTCAGCACGAAAATTGAACCTTCATAACGATTTTAAATTCTACCAGGACAATGACCCCAAGCACACTGCTCTGAACTTTAGACTCTGGCTGCTATATAATTGTCCTGAAATAATAAAAACACCACCACAATCTCCAGACTTAAATCCCATAGAGAATATTTGGCAAGAATTGGAATCAAGAATTCGCAAACACACCATTTCTTCAGAACAACAACTAAAATCGGTGCTTCAAGAAGAATGGGGTAAAATCACTCCAGAAATCACAAAAAATTAGTCGAATCCATCCCAAAAGGATTAAATCATGTTTTAAAAGTAAAAGGAAATCCAACAAAATATTAAAACCTTTTAAAAAGTAAAATTTTTGGATAAATATTTGACGGTAAAGTAAGTGTCCCATCACTTATGTGAGCCATTTTTTGCTCCGTTCTGAACAATTGTATTTTTACTAAATTAATATTTTAATATTTTGACAAAATGTATGTTATGTAATAATTGTTACTAACTTTAAATATGAAACACACCCAAAAAATTTTTGCACATGTTTGTTTATTTATTTTATTGCAGTTTCTTTTTATAAAGCACAAGTGTCGCATCACTTTTGTGAGACACTGTATATACACAATGTATACGAAAGATACATCACATTTATATCCCGGTCGCTAAGAGTACAATTTTTTTCCTAACTCTCAGTTTCTTTCAGCCGTACTAGAATAAGAAATAAATGTACTCAATGGACCTTTCCTATTTTTTTCGACATTTTAAAGATAAGATTTGCCCAAATAAAGTACATCAAAAGTCTTTTTCGATGAAGCAGAAAGTGTTGTTCCTGAAAGTTTAAAATGATATGGTGTTTAAAAAAACTTTTCTATCAAAAATTGAACCGACTTCAAACACTAATGCAAAGTGAAAAATAGCTTTTTTACATCATAGTAATAAGAAGATAAATTAAGAGCGTAGTCTTTACCATGCATATTATTATATTTATGTACATTAATTTGATTTTTTGGAGTCGGTGCCAGCCAAGCCAAGTTAAATGTAATTTTCCAATAGACACACGTCCAAGTATCTACGAGTTTTTTTCGATTTAATATTTAGTTAAAAAAATTAACTTTATTTTTTTACGATTTAAATTGGATAACTAATTTTAATTTTGAACTTGGCTTGGCGGGAACCGACTCCAAAAAATCAAATTAATGTACATAAATATAATAATACGCATGGTAAAGACTACGTTCTTAATTTAACTTCTTATTACTATTATGTAAAACAATTATTTTTCACTTTGCATTAGTGTTTGAAGTCGGTTCAATTTTTGATAGAAAATAAGTTTATTTTTTTCTTTTTAGTTAAAAGGTAACGATTTTTTGAAGTCAGTTAATAAAAATTATAATACGGAAAAAAAATATTGTAAATTATACACGTATGTCAGGCGGTGGTTCAACCAACTTGGTCTTTCGAGAACCAGAGATTAAATCTGGCGCCTTAGACCACTTGGCTCTCCTGACCGCACTCCATTCGGCGAACTTATTCAACATCCTTGTTACATTTAATTTGCGAGAAATCACTAATTTTATTACTTTTTGCCTAATTACTAAAAAGTATTGAACCATGTTTCGATGAAAGGGAAGTGGTACCAATTCTAGAGTAACCTCTTTCATTTAACACAAAAACCAAATTTGTCAGTTGGATAGTTTCGGAGTAATCGGTGAACGTACATAAAAAAATACATACGCGCGAATCGATAATCTCCTCCTCCTTTTTTGAAGTAGATTAACAATTATAATACGGAAGAAAATACTGTATATCATACAAATATGTCAGAAGTGGGGTTCGAACCCACGTTCTCTTTCGAGAACCAGAGCTTAAATAAGGCGTCTTAGACCGCTCGGCTATCCTGACTGCCATCTACACGGCGAACTTATTCAACGTTTTGTAACTTTTCGCAAATGTATTATTTTAATAGTCTTTCACTGGTAAAGTATCGAGTGGGTAAAAGATTTCCAATACTCTGTGCTAACGGTTAAATACAAAATATTCGTAATAGCATAAATAGTATTTATTTTGAAAAATGTATACATAAAAATTATAACACAGAAAAGGTTATTGTATACATGTATTTCAGGAGTGGGGTTCGAACCCACTCTCTCTTTCGAGAACCAGGGCATTATTGACCGATCGGCCATCCTGACAGCACTTCATTTTGCGAACTTAATCAATGTCCACGTTACAATTACTTTGCGAGAAATCAATAATTTTATAAGTTTTTGCCTATTTGCTAAAAAGTACTGAGCCAATTTGTATGAAACGGAAGTGGTAGCAACTCGAGTGCAAGCTGTTTCATTTAACATCAAAACCAAATTAATCAGTTGGATAGTTTCAGAGTAATCGGTGAACATACATAAAAAAATACGTACACGTCGAGTTGATAATCTCTAATCCTTTTTAACCGACTTCCAAAAGGAGAGGAGGTTGTCAATTCGACGCGTATGTATTTTTTTTTTATGTATGTTCACCGATTACTCCGAAACTATGCATCCGATTAATTTGGTTTTGGTGTTAAATGAAAGAGCTTGCTTTCGAATTGGTACCACTTTCGTTTCGTAGAAATTGATTCAGTACTTTTTTAGTAATTAGGCAAAAACTAATATAATTAGTGGTTTTTCGCTAAATAAAAGTGTTGAATAAGTTCGCTAATTACAGTGTCGACAAAATGGCCGAATGGTCTAAGGCTCCAGATTTAAGCTCTGGTTCTCGAAGGAGAGAGACCGGGTTCGAACCCCACTCCTGACAGACATGTGTACGATAAACTTTCCCGTGTTATAATTTTTACATATATATTTTATAAATTAAATATTAATTTTGCTATTAAGAATATTTTGTATTTAACCGTTAGCACAGAGTATCAGAGAATTTTTATCAACTCAATACTTTATCAGTAAAAGAGTACTAAAATAATAGACTTGCGAAAAGTAACATGACCTTGAATAAGCTGGCCGAATAGATTTCAGCCTGGATATCCTAGCTGTCTAAGGCGGATGATTTAAGCTTTGGTTCTCAGAAGAGAGCGTAGGTTCGAACCCCACTCCTGACATACTGTGTTTTTTTTCGTACTATAATTTTTTTTTAACCGATTTAAAAAAAGAAGAGAAGGTTATGATCAATTCGACACGTATTTATTTTTCGTTATGCTTATTCACCGATTACACCGAAACTATCCAGCCGATTAAACTAGTATTTATGTTAAATGAAAGAGGTTACTCTCGAATTGGTACTACTTCCATTTTATCGAAATTGGTTAGTACTTTTTTAGTAATTAGGCAAAAACGAATAAAATTAGTGATTTCTGGCAAATGAAAAGTAACATGGACGTTAAATAGGTTCACAGACCGGAATGCCGCAAGGGAGGCCGAGAGGTCTAAGGCGCCTGATTTGCACTCTGGTTCTCGAATGAAATCGTGGGTTCGAACCCCGCCGCTGACATACGTGTGCGCAACAATCTTTTCCGTGTTATAATTTTAAACCAACTTCAAAAAAGGAGGAGGAGGTTATTGTGACTGAAATGTGACGTCACACCTGTGACCAAAATGCCACCCCTCAGTGACGTCACATTGTGACTGAAATGTGACTTTCTTAAAAATCTTTAGAAATTTATAAATATCCTTTAAAACATCCCTCATAGCATGCATGGTCACAGTGAGTCACTGTGGTCACATCACATCTGTGACCAAATTACCACCACTCAGTGACGTCACATTGTGACTCAGATGTGACTTTCTTAGAAAACTTTAGAAAATTACAAAAATTCTTCAAACCATGTTATTTACTGGTAAAAAACGTGGCAATTCAGAAGAATACTGTGCAATCGCTGTTATGTCAGACGTTACATGCACTGCATGTAAGGTGTACGTCATATCACATATGTGAGATAAACCTCCCATCATATGAAACTAAGCACCCAGCAATGAACCTATCACTGAAACTTCTATTTAAGGAAATTCCATCGTTACACTTAAATGCTTCGTTATGAAAAAAAATATATCGTTGAATAGAAATTCACGAAAATTCATGAAATTTGTATAGTAAACTACAAATAAAAATGGAAATATTTTAAAACTGTATTTTAATTTGGATAGTAATTTTTGTTATGCAATATAGCCACATAAGAAAAAATTCATTAGTATAATATCTAAAAAAGCCACATAATAAAGGAAGGGAAACAAAAACTGAATCGCAGCGTTCTATTTCTCGTTTTCTCTTGCATTTCAAATCGAAAAATTAAAAAAAATCGGAATATTACTTTGTGTCGATCTCTTATGAAAAATACACTGCTCATAAAAACTTTCGCATCTTTTTTAAGTATTCAGAGAATGGACCTATAATATTTTCGTGGAACTGGAATCCCTTTCTTAGCATATCGAAAATTTTTCGCATTTTTCCTTTTTATTTAAAAGATAAAATAAATACATAATTTCATTTCATACAATCCGCTGAAATATATTCACCAATCAATCTCAACAGCAATTAAACCTTTTGGATATTGTAATATGAATATTAATTTAAATGTTAATGGCGTTCTAAATGAAGGTTCAACAGAAAATTAAAAAAGTAGATAATTTCATTAAATATGGGCTTCGTTAAATTGAAGTTTCACTGTATTTCAAAACTAATTGAAAGTAAAAAAGAAATGCGCAAAAAAAAAAAAAAAAAAAAAAAAAAAAAAAATTAAACTCAAAATTTTAATTAGGGATTCTCTTATAAAACTAATGCGCATGCGCATTAAACTTACAAATCTTCGAAGCTCAAACAAACAATAATAACAAAAAATCACCTGCTTAAAAAATATCGTTTGGCAACGACCAGAATAGTTGACACTAGTGTATTTATTCTTTAGAATATTTGCAGCTGCTCTAGTAGCTTTGTTATGATGTTATGTGCATATTTAGTACGTAAGTTGAAAAATTTTAAAAAGTTATGCAGAAATACGATCAGGTTATATTTTATATAAAATGTCGGTCCGAAAAAATACAATTTCAGTGGCGTTTAGTTAATATGAGCGCGCCAATGTCATTGTACCTTATTCGGACATTCAGACTTCGAAATTATCTTCCCTATTTGGATTATCAAACTGAAATTAGAAGATAGTGTCGATAAGAAAGAGGTAAGAAAAAGTTATTTTTCCTGCTTTTTTATAATGATTTCTGTTAATTTCGTAAAAAATATGTTATAAAAGGAGTAAATATATTAATTTAACTTTTTTGAATTCACTTACCTTCAATATCAATCAATTCAATAAATTTAACGTTTATTTTGTTGAAACACGGAACAGCATGTCAACGATTTGAAAAAAAACTAATAACATTATTTTTAAAATGCACTTTAATCACATTTTTTTAATTACATGTTTAAAATCACATTTTCATAAATTAGAAAATATATACATAATCAAAAGTTAACGTTATAATTAATATATACATAGGAGTTTCGGGTTGTTTTTACTGTTGAAAATAGTGATAAATATATTAATTTATGCACTAATATTGCAAAAAAAATTTTTTTTTTTAACTTTTTTGTTACCTTTCTAAATTTCTCATAATCCCAATAATTTAATAACTGTACTTCCATGACATTTATTATTTTAAACCATGTATCTAAACCCGTAAGACATGGTGACGTCACGTGACGTCGATGTGAAGTCACTGTGACTAAAATGTGAAGTCGTTATGGCCGTTTTAGAGCTTGTTTGTGACGTCACATTGAGACCACATTGTGACGTCGCAATGTGACCAATTTGTGAAAAGTGTGTCATTTGTGACGATTTTGTCATTAACATTGTGACGTAATTGTGACGAAAGTGACAATGCTTTCAAGTCACATTGTGACCAAATTGTGAAATACAGGGTGAGTCCAAAATCATGGAACAAACTTTGAGGGGGCGGTAGGACTCACTATAGCAAATAATGATGGCACAGAAATATATGACCGGAAGTGACCCGTCAAGACGCTACACTAGTCACCAAAAAAGACCCGGATGGTAATGTTATGTCTATGGGGGGGGGGGGTGTTGTTTTCAAATATCTTGCTCAAATTTCAATATTTTACATGATATTTTTTTCCATAGGATAGCTGAGGACGATCCACAACTAGGCTAATTTTTACTTTTTCGATTTTGGTTATATTTTTTTTATATTACAATAGTTTCAGTTTTAGAACCGGTTTAAACTGGTTCTGAATTATTGTGGGCTCTTAATCTGTAACCAAAGTCAAAAAAGTAAAAACCAGCCCAGTTGCAGGTCGTCCTCAGCTATCCTATGGAAAAAAAATATGCGAAAATATTAAAATTTTAGCGAGATATTTGAAAATAGCGCTCCCATACACTTAACATTATAATCCGTGTCTTTTACAGTGACTAGTGTGGCGTTTTAACGCGTCACTTCCAGTCATACATTTCTATGCCATAATTATTTATTATAGTGAGCTCTACCACCTCCCTTAAAGTTTGTCCCATTATTTTAGACTCACGATGCAGATCGTTTGTGACAAAACTTTCGTTAACACTGTGATGATTCTGTGACGATTTAACTTTTCTTAACGATTCTCTAACAATTTAAAAGAAACAGGATCTGCTGAAGCTATAACTCCACGCCATGTTCTGTTAAAATAGGGTTTGAGTCCTAAAATCATATATTGACAATTTATGAATAAATACTGTATAATATATAAAATAGTTACCTGCAGTAAGGAGACTTTCTTCTAAATTAAATTTAAAAATTCGATTTACCTCACATGCCTTACAACTCTGGTGTTGTTTTTAAAATTTGAAAAATATTGCCTTTCAAAAATATTTATATATTTTCCCCCACATGCTGAAAATTGCATAGCTTCAATTTTATTTATCACTGACACACATTTTGTAATATGCTGTTCAAACTGTTTAATCTTTTTGAACTTTTTTAAAAAAAACTTTTACTCGCTTTAATATCCACAAATTTCAGCACATATCTAAAACTGTACAGCTTGCCAATATTTCTGACCAATAATCCTGATGTCTATAAATATATAGGGTGGATGCTCCAGTGTTGGCCACATTAAGAGAAAAGTTGAAATGGAAATTTTATAGTTTTAGACTGAATAAAGCATATTAAATCGCAATAACAGTATTCTTTAGTAAATTTAGTTGTCTTTCTGTTAATTATAATAACTTTCTATCAAATATTTTAGATTGTGAGTAATAACTCGTTAAGTAATTTCTTTCAATTTGCACCAGTTTTGGCCACCCCTGCACCAGTTTTGGCCGCCCTAATATCTTGTAATTTTGCAAACATTTTAACTGATAATAAGTAAAAATAAAGCATTTTTGTGCAAAATCTGTTTTACCACACATATATTTGTTTGCTGTATAAAAAGATTTGCATTTTTTTAAATGAAATCATAAAAACATCGAATAAAATATACTTAAGCTGATTTTAACTGAACATTTAAATTTAAAAACAAAAAATATATTTAATTCATAAAAAAGACTTATAGGACATAAAAAGCTTATTTTAACATTTTGCATATTTTCATTTATATATATCATATGTTATACTATACCAATATTTACAGTTATATGACTAGAATCTTGAAATTATTCCATTTTTACATGAAATAGTATTTTGACAATCTCTAAAATCCATTTTTTTCAACTGATTTTAAATTTTAATTCCTCGTACTTAGCTGCCTGTCAGCCTAATCATTTGGAGTTAGTTTTCTTCAAACCTTAGATTTCCTTGTGTAAATATTGGCTAGGATCTTAGAAAGACCTTCACAGAGGGCATCTCCCTTCTTTTTTGGCCCATATCTCTCATATAGATAATTGGCCATCATAAATAGCACAACCCTATTACTTGAGATTCAAAAATAGTAAAAACTGGTCTCCATTCTGTAAACTTGTGTTGCAAGGTAGAACGAGATACAACAAAACTTAACCATCTTGAAAAGCTGACAATGAATTTTGAAAAGCCATAATTTTACTTCCTATCTTATAACAGTGTTTAATCTAGACCATTTTTAAGAGTACAGAATTGTCTTTTTTAAACTTGTTAAAATGAATCCTATTTATAGTATAAAGATTTTCACATTATTTGTTATTTCTAAATTCATGTGCTTGAAATTTTGCAAAAGTTATGCAACTTCCTCATTTTGTTTTGAAAAAATACAAGAAACCACTAAATCATGCTGTAATTTTATTGAACTTTTAAATTTATAAGTCATAAAACATTTCTAAATATATTGCTGAAATTTTCACTATAATTAGTCTTGTGGCCAAAAGTGGAGCATATTGTTGTGCCATTTTTGGCCACACAATGGCCATAACTGGTACACATAGCAAATTTAAAGCACGTACTAGCACGTAAAGCAAGTAGTTTTGGCCACCCCTACTTTAAGCTGTAAAAATAATTAATTTAAATATGAAATTGCAACAGAGAGAAAGCCTACTTCATAAAGCTTCATAGCAATCTGTTTCAGAACAAATAAAGTTCGATAAATCCCTAATATTGAAAGATTGTGAAAACTTGTTACCTAAGCAAAAACCTTAATATATGTGAGTGCACACTATAGTTTTACACTTTTTTTTTCTTTTTTTTCTTTTCTTTTTTTTTTTTTTTTTTTTGCAAGTCATTTTTTATCAAAAAATAAACAAATGGGATTGAAAATAATAAAAGAGTGTTAGATTAAGGAGTAAGAATGCATATAATTTGTTAAAATCAATTTACAGTCTAAATAGAGGGTAAATCATTCCAATGTGGCCAAAACTTGTGCAGTTGCCAAAACTGGAGCATCTACCCTATATCTTTTAATTATCTTTTGTTGTAATTTTCCAACTGATTGAAAAAGTGTCCAGGTCAGGATTCGAACTAAGCAGTCTTTCGCGCAAATTGTCAATACTTTGTCAACTGAACTATCCTGGAAGAATCTGACGCACACAATTCACACAGTGAATACGAACGCATACTTATCATTATTATATATAACCCTATGTAATAATACTTTAATTTTTTTTCAAACTACTCGTATGATAAATGCATACTATTCGTATGAGTATATAATGATATTTCTCCGGGTGAATTGTGCGTGCTAAGTTGCTCTGTTGGAAGAGCATTGGCAGCATACATCGAGGGTCTCTAGTTCGAATCCTAATCTAAACATTTTTTTACTCATTTTGGAAAATTAATATTCGTTTGATTAATTTACCAATTAAAATCATTCTGTTAAATATAATATAGAATTATCTTTTGATAAAATTACGTGAAGTTTATGCGCAATATTTGTAATATACAGATTTTATTTAAAAATCGAGTACTAATGAAGATGAGGCAATTAGTTCTAGTATTACGCTTAGTTATTTCCTTACTATAGTGGCCTGTGCGCATGTATGATTACACCAAGGTTTAAATTCGTAGTTAAACTCATATATATATATTGTATATGTCATATAGTGTAGATGTGCCGGTAAAGGTCATCCTTATGGAATTTATTTTTAAAAAGTTTCCTTATTAATAGTTATAATTATTAGATTTCATTTTTTTTCGTATTAGATGAATCTATTAATAGTATTTAAGTATTCTCAGTCTCACTTCCCAATATTAGACAAAATTTTATTGAAAATAATAGAAATACATCAAACACTAAAAATTTCAGTAATGTACATCCCACAAAAAAGTACATGTATTTGTTTTTATGACTATTTAGAACCAGGATTTAATGAACACATACTAATGGAACAAAATTGTTATTTTCAGCACCATTTAACAATTAAGATATCAAAAATTAATAAAATAATGCGATAATTACTCATTTTTTAAAATCAATAATTGTTATTATCACAAAATCAATATCTTAATTATTTTAGATACATGGTTTAAAATAATAAATGTCATGGAATTACAATTATCAAATTTTTGGGATTATGAGAAATTCAGAAAGGTAATAAAAAAGTTTTAAAAAATTTGTTTTTGCAATATTAGTGCATAAATTAATATATTTATCACTATTTTCAACAGTTAAACAACCCCAAACTCCTTTATATATTAATTATAACGTTAACTTTTGATTATGCATACATTTTTAAATTTATTAATATTTGATTTTAACCATGTAATTAAAAAAATGTGATTAAAGTGCATTTTAAAAATAATGTTATTAACTATTTTCAAATCGTTGACATGCTGTTCCGTATTTCAACAAAATAAATGTTAAATTTATTGAATTTACTAAGGTAAGTGGATTAAAAAAAGTTAAATTAATATGATACTTATTCCTTTTATAACATGTTTTTTACGAAATTCACAGAAATCATTATAAAAAAAGCAGGAAAAATAACATTTTCTTACCTCTTTCTTAACGGCATTATCCTCTAATTCAAGTTTCATAATCCAAATAGCGAAGATAATTTCGAAGTCGGAATGTCCGAATGAAGTACATTGACATTGGCGCGCTCATATTAACGAAACGCCACTGACAATGTATTTTTTCGGACCGGCATTTTATATAAAATGTCAACTGATCGCATTTCTGCATAACTTTTTAAAAATTTTCAACTTACGTACTAAATATACACGCATAACATCATAACAAAGTTACTAGAGCAGCTGGCCTAATATTCTAAAGAATAAATACACTAGTGTCAACTATTCTGGTTGTTGCCAAACGATATTTTTTAAGCAGGTGATTTTTTGTTATTATTGGTTGTTTGAGCTTCGAAGATTTATAAGTTGAATGCGCATGCGCATTAGTTTTATGAGGGTATCCCTAATTAAAATTTTGAGTTAAAAAAAATTTTTCACGCATTTCTATTTTACTTTTAATTAGTTTCGAAATACAGTGGAACTTTCATTTAGCGAAGCCGATATTTAATGAAATTATCTACTTTTTTAATTTTCTGTTGAACCTTCTTTTAGAACGCAATTAACATTTAAATTAATATTCATATTAAAAAAAAATTCTTCTTAGCAAAATTTGTTGCACTTCCGTGCATGCACAATATTCAAAAGGATAGATTGCTGTTAAGATTGATTGGTGAATATATTTCAGCGGATTGTACGAATTGAAATTATGTATTTATTTTATCTTTTAAATAAAAAGGAAAAAATGCGAAAATTTTTCGATATGCTAAGAAAGGGATTCTAGTTCCGCGAAAATATTATAGGTCCATTCTCTGAATACTTAAAAAAGATGCGAAAGTTTTTATGAGTGTATCTTTCATAAGAGATCGCACACAAAGTAATATTCGAATTTTTTTTTTTAATTTTTCGATTTGAAATACAAGAGAAAACGAGAATTAGAACGCTGCGATTCAGTTTTTGTTTCCCTTCCTTTATTACGCGGTTTTTTAGATATTATACTAATGATTTTTTTTATGTGGCTATATTGCATAACAAAAAGTACTATCCAAATTAAAACACAGTTTTATAATATTTCCATTTTTATTTGTAGTTTACTATACAAATTTCATGAATTTTCGTGGATTTCTATTCAATGATATTTTTTTCATAACGAAGCATTTAAGTGTAACGAGAAATTTCCTTAAATGGAAGTTTCACTGATAGGTTCATTGCTGGGTGCTTAGTTTCATATGATGGGAGGTTTATCTCATATATGTGATATGACGTACATGTTACATGCAGTGCATGTAATGTGTGACATAAGAGCGATTGCACAATATTCTTCTGCAATGCCAGAAAACACGTTTTTTTACCAGTAAATAACATGGTTTGGAGAATTTTTGTAATTTTCTAAAGTTTTCTAAGAAAGTCACATCTGAGTCACAATGTGACGTCACTGAGAGGTGGCATTTTGGTCACAGATGTGACGTCACATTTCAGTCACAATGTGACGTCACTGAGGGGTGGCATTTTGGTCACAGATGTGACGTCACATTTCAGTCACAATGTGACGTCACTGAGGAGTGGCATTTTGGTCACAGATGTGACGTGACCACAGTGACTCACAGTGACGTCACTGTGAACATGCATGCTATGTGGGAAATAACTAAGATATTGATTTTGTGATAATAACAATTTTTGATTTTAAAAAATGAGCAATTATCGCATATATTTTATTAATTTTTGATATCTTAATTGTTAAATTGTGTTGAAAATAACAATTTTGTTTCATTAGTATGTGTTCATTAAATCCTAGTTCTAAATAGTCATAAAAACAATTATATGTACTTTATTTATGGGATGTGCATTGCTGATAGTGTTTGATGTATTTCTATTATTTTCAATAAAATTTTGTCTAATATTGGGAAATGAGAGTGAGAATACTTAAATATTATAGATAGATTCATCTAATACGAAAAAAATGAAATCTAATAATTATAATTATTAATAAGGAAACTTTTTTTTAAAGAAATTTCTTAAGGATGTCCTTTACCGGCACATCTACATTATATGACACATACAATATATATATATATATATATATATATATGAGTTTAACTACGAATTTAAACCTTGGTGTAATCATACATGTTCACAGTCCACTATAGTAAGGAAATTACTAAGCGTAATACTAGAACTAATTGCCTCATCTTCATTTTTACTCTATTTTCAAATGAAATCTGTATATTACGAATATTGCGCATAAACTTCACGTAGTTTTATCGAAAGATAATTCTGTATTATATTTAACTGAATGATTTTAATTGGTAAATTAATCAAATGAATATTAATTTTTCAAAATGACTAAAAAAGCGTTTAGGTTAGTATTTGAACTAGAGACCCTCGACTGCTCTTCCAACAGAGCAACTTAGCACGCACAATTCACCCGGAGAAATAACATTATATACTCATACGAATAGTATGCATTTTTCATACGGGTAGTTTGAAAAAAAATTAAAGTATTATTACATAGGGTATATATAATAATAATAAGTATGCATTCGTATTCACTGTGTGAATTGTGTTTGCCAGATTCTTCCAGGATAGCTCAATCGACAAAGTATTGGCAATTTGCGCGAAAGACTCCTTAGTTCGAATCCTGACCTGGACACTTTTACAATCAGTTGGAAAATTACAAAAAGATATATAGATTTATAGACATCAGGATTATTGGTCAGAAATATTAGCAAGCTGTACAGTTTTACATGTGTGCTGATACCTGTAGATATTAAAGCGAGTAAAAGTTTTTTTTAAAAAGCTTCAAAAAGATTAAACAGTTTGAACAGCATACTACAAAATGTGTGTCAGTTATAAATAAAATTCAAGCTATGCAATTTTCAGCATGTGGAAGGAGGGGAAATATATAAATGTTTTTGAAAGGTAATATTTTTAAATTTTGAAAACAACACCAGAGTTGTAAGACATGTGAGGTAAATCGAATTTTTAACTTTAATTTAGAAGAAAGTCTCCTTACTGCAGGTAACCACTTTTATATATTATATAGTATTTGTTCCTAAATTGTCAATATATGATTTTAGGACTCAAACCCTATTTTAACAGGAACATGGCGTGGAGTTATAGTTTCAGCTGATCCTCTTTCTTTTAAATTGTCAGAGAATCGTTAAGAAAAGTTTAATCGTCACAGAATCATCACAGTGTTAACGAAATTTTTGTCACAAATGATCTACAGCGTGAGTCTAAAATAATAGGACAAACTTTGAGGGAGGTGGTAGAGCTCACTATAACAAATAATTATGACATAGAAATTTATGACTGGAAGTCACGCGTTAAAACGCCACACTACCCACATAGCATGCATGGTCACAGTGACGTCACAGTGACGTCACTGTGAGTCACTGTGGTCACGTCACATCTGTGACCAAAATGCCGCCGCTCAGTGACGTCACATTGTGACTGAAATGTGACGTCACACCTGTGACCAAATTG
The DNA here is from genome assembly GCA_964019185.1 of Maratus speculifer. Classification (NCBI taxonomy): domain Eukaryota; kingdom Metazoa; phylum Arthropoda; class Arachnida; order Araneae; family Salticidae; genus Maratus; species Maratus speculifer. The sequence continues at coordinate 232,152,698 of OZ025296.1, read as the reverse complement.
CCACCCTTCAGTGACGTCACATTGTGACTGAAATGTGACGTCACATCTGTGACCAAAATGCCACCCCTCAGTGACGTCACATTGTGACTGAAATGTGACCTTCTTAGAAAATTAAAAAAATATATAAAAAAATTCTTCAAAAGATCCTTCATAGCACGCATGGTCACAATGACGTCACTGCGAGTCACTGTGGTCACATCACATCTGTGACCAAATTACCACCACTCAGTGACGTCACATTGTGACTCAGATGTAACTTTCTTAGAAAACTTTAGAAAATTACAAAAATTCTTCAAACCATGTTATTTACTGGCAAAAAACGTGTTTTCTGGCATTTCAGAAGAATATTGGGCAATCGCTGTTATGTCACACGTTACATGCACTGCGTGTAACGTGTACGTCATATCACATATGTGAGATAAACCTCCCATCATATGAAATTAAGCACCCAGCAATGAACCTATCAGTGAAACTTCCATTTAAGGAAATTTCTCGTTACACTTAAATGCTTCGTTATGAAAATAATATCGTTGAATAGAAACCCACGAAAATTCATGAAATTTGTATAGTAAGCTACAAATAAAAATGGAAATATTATAAAACTGTGTTTTAATTTGGATAGTAATTTTTGTTATGCAATATAGCCACATAAAAAAAAATCATTAGTATAATATCTAAAAAACCACGTAATAAAGGAAGGGAAACAAAAACTGAATCGCAGCGTGCTATTTCTCGTTTTCTCTTGTATTTCAAATAGAAAAAAAAAATTGGAATATAACTTTGTGTGCGATCTCTTATGAAAGATACACTCATAAAAACTTTCGCATCTTTTTTAAGTATTCAGAGAATGAACCTATAATACTTTCGTGGAGCTAGAATCCCTTTCTTAGCATATCGAAAAATTTTCGCATTTTTCCCTTTTTATTTAAAAGATAAAATAAATACATAATTTCAATTCATACAATCCGCTGAAATATATTCACCAATCAATCTTAACAGCAATCTATCCTTTTGAATATTGTGCACGCACGGAAGTGCAACAAATTTTGCTAAGTAGAATTTTTTTTATATGAATATTAATTTAAATGTTAATTGCGTTCTAAATGAAGGTTTAACAGAAAATTAAAAAAGTAGATAATTTCATTAAATATGGGCTTCGCTAAATGAAAGTTCCACTGTATTTCGAAACTAATTAAAAGTAAAATAGAAATGCGTGAAAAAAATTTTTTAACTCAAAATTTTAATTAGGGATACCCTCATAAAACTAATACGCATGCGCATTCAACTTATAAATGTTCGAAGCTCAAACAACCAATAATAACAAAAAATCACCTGCTTAAAAAATATCGTTTGGCAACGACCGGAATAGTTGACGCTAGTGTATTTATTCTTTAGAATAATATGCAGCTGCTCTAGTAACTTTGTTATGATGTTATGTGTGTATATTTAGTATGTAAGTTGAAAATTTTTAAAAAGTTATGCAAAAATGCGATCAGATGACATTTTCTATAAAATGTCGGTCCGAAAAAACACAATGTCAGTAGCGTTTCGTTAATATGAGCGCGCCAATGTCATTGTACTTCATTCGGACATTCCGACTTCGAAATTATCTTCCCTATTTGGATTATAAAACTGGAATTAGAGGATAATGCCGATAAGAAAGAGGTAAGAAAATGTTATTTTTCCTGCTTTTTTTTATAATGATTTCTGTTAATTTCGTAAAAAACATGGAGAATCACGTGTCACAAGGGACAGAGTGACTCTGTCCCTTGTGACACGTGTTTGGATTAGCTGATGACGAGCGGTATTTTGAAGCTCGAAACGCGTCCTGTTTATTTTTCTTTTTTATGGTGATTTTACAAAGTATTTTAGATTATTTACAAAAGGAACACTTCGAGAATTTGGAGACAAGACGACTTTGTTAAATACAGATGTAAAAAAAATGTATGTGTTAGAGAGGAATTTATTGAATCAGTTGTTAAGACTTTGATGTAGAGAGGGGGAGTGATCAAGTTGTAAGATATTACTTACAACGTGTCGAGCAAAAATCTTGGTACCCTGGACCATTATAACATCAAAGATGTATCACATAATTGAACTTTTAATTAAAAACCAATCAAATGCACCGTTTATTGGCGTTTTAACATTTCAACGTACAAATATGAATGCTAGCATTGAGTAATGGGGAAAATGCATTCTGAAGCAGCAATTCAGTTGCCAAGCGCCGACTTGAATATGAACAGAGCATATGTTTGCAGCCAAAAGACATTTGTATTGGCTATCAAACTGAAAATGAACAATAAGTGCATACATTACTGCTACAACATGAGCGTATGATCTAAGAATATCTTTTTTATATACTCTTGTATGCTCACACAGTTAAAGACATCAGAATGAAAAAAAATTAGTTTTTGGTTTATTTTATAAAAGGCTTTCGGTGAACATGAGAAAACTTAAGTAAATGATAATTAAAGCGCAAAAAAGATGAAAAAATAGATATATTCTTTTTAAAAAGAAAAAGAAGTTTCGATTACATTTATAATTGTGAAAGGAGAAATAAAATTTTTAAATGGAGAATTTAATCTTAAAAAGATAAATGATAAGATGTGATGTCATATTACATTCAACATCACAGCATATCTATTCGCTGAAGTATTGAAACATATCAGTAAAATGCACATCAAATGTTTTTCTGTATATATCATAATGTAGAGAACTCAGCTGCGTGCCTCTGTAAACGAACTAGAAATGCTACAGATACGAAAGATACATTACACATACGTCACGGTTGTGTAACTGTCCAGATTATTTTTAACTCTCTGTTCTGTTTTCAGCCTTACTGGACCTGAAAATACCAGTACGATTCTCTTTGTTTAACATTTTAAAGAAAGTATTTACGCAAATAAGGTACTATTAGGATAGTCTTTTTAAATGATTCAGAAAATTTTGCTCCTTGCAGTCCATTTTAATTTGTTTTGTCACTTGTAGCAAAGGAGACATGGGTTAAGCACTTTTATAATATTAAAAACACATTGTAGTCCAATACATTAGTACATAATAATTTCATTATCTCTGGAGTATTAAAACACCATTAAACTGCGCTGCAAATGTTTTTTTCCCATAAAAAATTATGTAGCGAAACTCATTTGAGTGTACCTGTAAGCGAACTAAAAATGCTACACATTTTATTTTTAATAGTGGACATAATGTATTAAACCTCACATATTAATCATGCTAAGTCTAATATATTTAGAATAGCTAAATAGCGATTAAACGGCAAAATAATAAATCGTTCCTAAATTATATTAGAAAGTGTTAATAAGTTGAAATATTAATGTAACTTTTTACTCCCCCCCCCAAAATTTTTTATACAGAATAATAATCTTAAAGCATTATTTTCTACAAATGTTAATATGAGTGTTTGCAACTTTTTTTAGTATAATTTTTCAATAGAATTACTCACAATATAATCAACGCGTTTTTTCTAGTCTGCAGAATTGAATGAGAATCTAAGTGAACACAAAAAATCGTTTTTTGCACGATGAAGGAAATTATAATTTCCGCAATAATGGATTTTAATATATTTCTTTCAAAATAAATTACTTCATTGCAAAACAATTTTGAAACTCTTAACTGAAGATTGAAAGACTAATGAATATTGCAGTACTCTTCTAGAAGAAAAAAAAATCATTTGTATGAATAATTAATTACGATACATTTTTTGCTAATTATTTTTTTTATTTATCTAGATATCATTTAAGGATTTATTCTAGATTTTATCATGAAAATAATAATAAGAAAAGGCTCTTTACAAAAAGTTTCCAGGTTTTTTCGTTTGTAAAAAAGCAGTCATAAAACGTAATTGTCAAAAACTTATTAAAATATGTTCTTCTAGAAGTTGCATAGAAACTTGTTATATAGCATCAGATACGACATCTGATTAAAAATAATATAGATTTTTTAGTATTATATTTCATTAGTGGTCGGATTCAAAGCTGGCAATTGCTGATAATTGTGAACCTGTTCATAAGTACCTCTGAAGTGTCTAGAATAAATCAGAAAAGAGCATGTGTAAGTTTTAGGACAGACAAAGTGGATGTTTGACATTTATATGTTTCCATATGATGAAAAAAACCCATTTGAATAAACAATTTTTCATTACTTGAGAGGGATGTTTAAATTATTAAATTAAAAATTAAATATAGAATTGTTTATTCAAATGTTTATATAAAAGGTGAAGTTCTTAAAATTGTGTGGTTTAGAAATCTAATAGATTTAATAACTTTTTTATGAAAAAAAAATTGAAACTTTTTATATTTGCCATAATACTTCCAAAACCGACAAGTATGTAGAATTAATTAAGAAAAGGCGTTTACAAATTGGCAAATGGATGTTTATCTAATTTAAATTACCAGAATAAAACGGAATATTTTGTATCACAAAATTCTGAAAAAAGTCGGATAATATGCCTTAACAATTTTAATAGTAAAACATGGCATCAATGATGATCAATGAAATGTACTTTTAAGATGCCATTAAATGTTCAGCCAACAAGAAGACTAGAATTATCGTTAACTTTTCATAAACGTTAGAAATTTGGCTAATTAACAAAATAAAACTGCAGTCAAATGAAAAACAAGTCAGTAAAAGGTTCATCGGAAAACATTGATTTTAAAAGCGTGTTCTTCAACCTGCTTTCTAATAAGACTTGGTACTTTTGTAAAAAGACTTGATTTGCTTTAACAAAACTCATATAACATTTGATGTGATTTTGACCGATGCTAAAAACAGATTATGCTTTCCCCATTAACATACATCCATAAAAGGGGTGCGACTAGTCAATTTATATATAAAATAAAGAATACTGCCCAGTTAAACTGAAGGCATTGAGCTCACAGGCTACAAATACTAATTGCACATTAAAGCTTTATATTTTCAAGGGTTAATTCCGTTCGAAAAAAAAATTAAGAAGGGGAAACAGCTCTCCCCTTTTCTCTTTTTTTATACTTAATCATTGAACCTCCTATACTATCAAAGACATGCTTTATCATATAAAAAATCTATATCCAAAATTCAGAGCAAATTAGATAATTCTTAATAAAAACCCATTTAGCATTTATGTAATTTAAAAAGAATTATCCCCCTCTTTTATACTTAACCATTAAACTTCCAAAACTATTCAGAGATTTGAACGAAATCTGAAAATTCTGCTTGAAAAACCCATTTATATAAATTAAGAGGGGGGGGACATTAGAACCCCTGTTCCCCTTATTTATACTTATTCAATGAACACCTAATAACAGTCACGGAATCGCCTCATCAGAATGATCCTAATCTAAATTTTGAACGAAAATTAATTCTGCATGAAAATCCCATTTATATCAACTAACGGGGGGGGGCATTAGAGCCCCTGTTCGCCCTATTTATACTTATTCAATGAACACCTAATAACAGTCACGGAATCGCCTCATCAGAATGATCCTAATCTAAATTTTGAACGAAAACTTAATTCTGCATGAAAATCCCATTTATATCAACTAACGGGGGGGGGGGATTAGAACCCCTGTTCCCCCTATTTATACTTATTCAATGAACACCTAATAACAGTCACGGAATCGCCTCATCAGAATGATCCTAATCTAAATTTTGAAAACTTAATTCTGCATGAAAATCCCATTTATATCAACTAACGGGGGGGGGGGCATTAGAACCCCTGTTCCCCCTATTTATACTTATTCAATGAACAACTAATAACAGTCACTGAATCGCCTCATCAGAATGATCCTAATCTAAATTTTGAACGAAAACTTAATTCTGCATGAAAATCCCATTTATATCAACTAACGGGGGGGGGCATTAGAACCCCTGTTCCCCCTATTTATACTTATTCAATGAACACCTAATAACAGTCACGGAATCGCCTCATCAGAATGATTCTAATCTAAATTTTGAAAACTTAATTCTGCATGAAAATCCCATTTATATCAACTAACGGGAGGGGGCATTAGAACCCCTGTTTTCCCTATTTATACTTAATCAATGAACACCTAATAACAGTCACGGAATCGCCTCATCAGAATGATCCTAATCTAAATTTTGAAAACTTAATTCTGCATGAAAATCCCATCTATATCAACTAACGGGGGGCATGAGCCCCCCGTTCCCCCTCTTATACATATCGAATGAACTCCAAAAACTAATCAGGGAAGCGCCTTGTCAGGATATACCTACATACAAAATTTCAAGTGGATGGGATATTTTTATCATGAGTTATCGCGTTACGTACATACGAACATACATACAGAACGGACGGGCACATAAGCTCTCAGGCTATGATAGCCTGTGAGCTAAAAAGAAATTTCTTGCTTTCTAAAACTCCTTTAATGCCCAAAAATTACCCAGTTTTTGGAGATGAAACATTCCAGGTTGTTATTTAGGTTTTTTTTAAATTATCATCAAAACAAATAGACATACAAATTTTTTAAAATAAAGAGTTTTATAATCTTTAAGCTTTGTGTATAAAGAAGGAGGAATAAAAATTTCAAGTGAAGTTACATGAAATTTAGATAACTGTTTATTATTATATAACAGTAACAAATATATCCGAAACTAATAATGTAAAAAGTTTTATAAAATTTAAGAATTCAGATAAAAGTACGGAAGGATAGGGAATTTTGGGGAAGAAGATTATTTTAAATTAAGTTCAGAAATAATTATTTTATAATCATAATTATAATTTTATTATTATAAGAATTAAGTTTCAGAAGAAATTAAGTTCATTACAGACTCCTCCTCACCTGGGAAAACTTTTCCGGGCCTTGTCGAGGAGAAATTTCTTTTTAAATCATAGTTCTTGTCGCACTAGGTCAAAAAAAAAATAGTACCTTGAACCAAACTTATTCCCACCGTAAAAAGAATTTTAAAAAATCTATACAAAATAAATTTACAAATACCCATAATGCTTTTGTTTAATAGTTTACACACATTTAACACAATAAATTCAAAATTAACTCTTATACAAATAAACATATGAAACATTCCGATGTTTTTTTCCCTTTTTACGAACAATTTCATAATTGAAAGACTGTAAAATTAAAGCTCATCTGAATAGTCTTGGACTAGTCCGCTGTCCCTTTCTAACCATACTAAAGGGTTATGGTCTGCCTGAATTTGAAATTTAAGATGGCCATCTAAGTAGCATCGTAGTTTTCACACTGCAAACAAGCGAGACCCTAGATAGATTATCGATATTTAAATAAAGTAACTTGTACAAAATTTTGTCAATAAATAAAATAGCGGCGCATTCTTTTTCGGTGGTACTAAACTTTTGTCCTCTGTCTGAAAACTTTTTGCTCAGGTACATTATAGGATGTTCTGCATTATTTTTATTCAACTGGGATAAGACTACACCCATTCCCAAAATTGAAGCATCACATTGAAAGATGAAAGCTTTTGTAAAATCAGGACTATATAAGACAGGATTCTCAGAGAGCTTAACTTTCAGTTCATCAAATGCTTATTGACAGTCGTCATTCCAGTCTAATGCTGACTTGTGAACATTTACTTTTAATAAATTAGTGAGAGGCGTTGCAATTACAGAAAAGTCCGGAATATAATTTCGATAGTATCCAGCTAAACCTAAGAAAGATCGGATTTGAGTTTTAGTAGTAGGAACGAAAACTCTCTCATGGCTTGAACTTTCAGTTCTCCTGGAGTTCTAAGACCTTGACCCACTAAATGTCCAAAATATTTGACATAAGCTTGGGAGAATTGACATTTGGATGGTTTAATATGCAGTTTTGCTTCACTCAGTCTTTTAAAAATTTCTTCTAAGTGTTTTTAATGATCTTCCCAAGTTTGCGAGAAAATCTCCACGTCATTGTGATAAAGCACCGCATATTCTTCACAGTTTTTCAGCAATACGGCCATAAGTCGGCTAAATTCATATGGAGAATTTTTTAAACCAAAAGGGATGCGTAACGGTATGTACGTTCCAAAATTTGTCACAAACGCTGCATATCTTTGAGCACGCTTGGTTAACGGTATTTGCCAATAACCTCTGGTCAGATCTAAAACTGAAATGTACCTAGCTGAAGACACTTTTTTTACTAACAGTTCAGTGTCGGGTAAAGGATAAAATTTTGTACGAGTTACTTTATTTAAATGGCGATAATCTATGCAGGGTCTCGCTTCTCTACCGGGAACTTCAACTAAAATTAACGGAGAGGCAAAATCAGATTCACCTCGCTCAATAACTTTCAGTTTCAACACTAATATTCGACTTTAGCCTTTAGGATTTCTGTCTGTCTAGGAGACGTTTTATAAGGCCGGGCACAGACTGGGTTTTCGGACTCCAGTTCAATATCATGTTCAAGTAGATTCGTGCACCTTGGTTCAGTCGAAAAAGAATCAGCATATTTTCCAATAAGTTGTCCTAATTCGTATCGTTGACTTTCATTTAATCTTTTATTTTTTTTGGATTTCTTGCCGTACTTCTAACAACGCATTGTCTTTGTTTTCTTCATCCAATCTAGGAATTTCATCCTCTTCTTCATCATTAGAGGTGGTTTTTATAGTAAGTAAATTTACGTTTTCCACAATTCTTTGATAGTAAGGTTTTAACATATTTACATAATACACTTCTTCCCTTCTGGATTGTGTATAACATAGTTAGTTTCTGATAAACTCTTTATTACTCTTCCAGGTCCATTCCAACTAACTGACAGTTTTTTTGGTTTAGATGGGGTCACAATTAAAACTTAACCTCCTTCGGTAAACTCTCGTTTTCTAGCTTTGATATCATACCAATATTTTTGTGTTTGTTTCTCCTTTTACATATTTTCTGCAGCAGGTTCTTGGCATTTCTTCATTCTGTTCATTAAGTCAAATACATAGGATATCGCACTATCTTATTCTATCTCTTGCTCAATCAAATTTTCATAGAGTAACATCTTTGGAGTTCTTAAGTTCTGTCCATGGACTAATTCTGCTGGATTAAATCCAGTACTAGTATGAGTTACAGTTCGTAATGCAAAAAGGGCAGAGGGAAGTAATTTCTCCCAATCAGCACCAGATTCTAAACAAAGTACTCTGATTATCCGTTTTAAAGTCTTGTGCATTCTTTCAACTGGGTTACTTTGTGGATGATAAACTGCACTTTGCACAACTCTGACACCAAATTTCTCTAAGAATTCCCTTGTAAGTGTATTCATGAATGACTTTCCTTGATTAGTTTGTAGTATACGAGAAAATCCAAGTCTACTGAAAATTTGTAACAAAGCATTAATAACCGTCGTAGAATACAAATTAGAGGTAGGAACTGCATCAGGATATTTAGAAGCTAAGCAAATTACAGTTATTATGTATTTGTTCCCTAATGTACTGATAGGTAAAGGTCCACAAGCATCAACATTTAATTTTGTAACTATGTCTGAAATAACTGGAACGATCTGTAAAGGTGCTTTCTTTTAGTCTTGAGGTTTCCCAACTCTTTGACGGTAATCGCAAGTTCAAACATATTCTTTGATATCTTTAAAGAATTTGGCCAATAAAAGGTCTTAAACAAAGCAGTTTAGCTACGCCCAAATGAGCTGCAACAGTTTCATGACAAAATTTTGTTAATTGTTCACGAAATCTTTCAGGGACAACTAATAATTTCCTTTCAGTACCATTTTTATCTTTTCTTCTATAAAAAAGCATATCTTTCTCCAAAATAAATTTTCTTATAGTATTTGTCTTTTTAGCTTCTTCAATAAAAGGTTTTAGCTCTTTGCTTTTCCTTTGCTCTTCAGAAAATGCCTTAGGAGAAATTTTGATAAGCTCTTGTACTGAGACAGTTTGACAAACTGCCAAAATTGAGTCTTCTACGTTTTCTAACTTCTTTTCTTCAGATTCATCTTCATTTTTTTCATCCATTTTTTTATCTTCACTCGCTATATTATTGCTATGATTTTTTTCTAAAGTTTCATCAGCAATTTCGTGCATTTCAGGTTCCTCAAGAGAAAACTCTTCCTCCAGAATTTTCTTCTGAGCTGTGGTTTGAACAGCATTAATCATATGCTCTCTCACTGCCTTTTCTTTTTTACAATCTTCGAATAATTCGGTTGTTTTATTTCCTAACAAATATCTTCCTAAATCTACAGAGTCTCTAGAAACAGTAGCATTAGTTATCATATGTCCCAATTGAGAGTCCAATTCAAACTTTGCGAGATATAAGCAAAATAAACCGTCGTGTAAAACCCACCCGAACTCACACTTTTTCGTTCAGATACATATGTGGCTTCACATATTTTTTTGCAATTAAATTTATTGTCGCACCTGTATCTCCGAAAATTTCCCTTTGTACGCCGTTTACTTTCCCCACACTAAGGTAAGGAGTTATTGAAGAATTTTGTTTAGTTTCAACATCAACATGCGAAATCACTTTTGTGGATTTCTTAATTGTATCACATTGAGGACGAAGATGATTGCTCGATCCACACTCGTAACAACGTAACGTTTCCTCTTCTCAAATTCTCTCTCTTTATGATTTCCGGAAAACGATTCTGATTTAATATGCATTTTTGGCTTATCTTTAACTTCTTTCTTGGAGTCAAAGCTATTTGAATTTTTAAACTGGGGTCGAAAATTAAACATAGTCTTTTTCGGACGTTTTTTCTTTTTTAAACTTTCTTTGACATTTTCATAGTCATCTAATTTTTTAACAAAATCTAAAGGGGTCACAAAATTTAACCAATTATCTAGAAAATGTTCTTTTGTTTCTGCAGGCATTCGAAACTTTAACTGTTCTGTAATAATTAGATCTTTAAGTTGATCAAAATTGTCAACACCTAATTCTTTAATCCAAGCGGTAAAATAATTAATGAGTTCTTCCAAGATTTGTCGGGTGTTTTATGATGACCAGGGCCTGATTATCAACGGGGCACTCTCCCACCAGAAAAAGTAAATAGAAAATTTTTCCTTACTCATGATAGTAATTTTGACTGAAAAGAGCGTTTAAACAAGGCGAAAATTTCTATATAATTTTACTGGGGAGAGAGTGCCCCGTTAGTAATCAGGCTCTGATGATGACGATAAAGACATTGTTTCAATTTCTCACTATATTCAACTTGTATCTTTCTAATATAAGACTTTTAACGAAATCATAGTTAATCGCGTCTTCGGGTGATTTCCTGGCTAACATATTTATGGCCTCTGTAGGTAAAACAGCTAACAAGTATGCAACCCAATTAGTTTTCGACACTTTAGCCATCTCTGCTCTTCGTTCAAAATTAATCAAAAACAGACCCATCTCATCAGATTTTTCGTCGACTTTCATAACAATTTGTGCTAACTGTTTCTTTGGTCCGAGAGCCACCTTTTTATAGGACAAATTGTTCTGTTCAAGAGTTCTTTGCTCTAATTTCTTTAATTCTAGTTCATGTTCACGAGCTTCTTTAGCCATACACTCTTGCCTTTCATCTTCACGTATTTTTTCTTCCCTCTCTTCTTGACGTCTTTTTTCTTCTCTCTCTTCTTGACGTCATTTTTCTTCCTTTTCTTCCTGTCGTATTTCTTCTTCCCTCGCTTCTCTGTTTTTCCTATCCTCAATTACGGAATTTAAAATTCCTTTTACAAAATCTTTATCATAATCATCCATTTCTAGAATAGCTTTTTTGAGATCTGCAATTTTTAAATTTCCAACATCCTTAACGCCAAGCTCACTCTCTACTAACTGTAAATCCTCTTCCTTGGAACCCTTTGTTAAATAAGGCATCTTCGTTTATGAGAAATCGAAACAAAATCAGAATGCTGTATTTTTTATTTTATTGAACTTCCAATTTTCCCTTACTTAAAACTAACAACAAAATTTCAAGCAAGTAACAAATTTAATCAATAAATCAATTCTAAAACACACTTATATTAAATCCTCTGCTTAGACTCTGCTTTCAATCAAATTGAAATTCCAATTACGTACGAAAATTCGAACAATATACAATTATACAATATACCATTTTACCCAAAATTCTTAGTAAATTAAACACTATGCTATTTTTTTAAAACAAATTAAATAAGCATATGTAATACCATAAAAATACAATTCAGATAGATATTTTTTTTCTCAAAATTCACAACTGTATTTCATATTTAATAGACAAAATCATTTCTAATCAATAATTATATTACGCAATGAAAATTAAACCAAACAGCACTACGTAAACACGAGAATTTTTCTTTATTCTCAAACGTTTTATGCAAACGTAACAAATTACTTGCAAATATATATATATGTATATATATATATATATATATATATATATATATATATATATATATATATATATAGCTAGGGATGCACCGAATAGTGATTTTGGCCGAATACTGAATGCCGAATATTCGGCCGACAGGTGAACCGAATACCGAATATTCGGCTAGCCGAATAGTAATTGTTGGGCCGAATACCGAATATTCGGCCAGCCGAATAGTTAACTATTCGGCCGAATACCGAATATTCAGCTTTCCAAATACTTTTTTAATTTCAAAATTTAAAGGCATTAAAATGTTACTTTTTAAAACAGTTTTACATAATATTTAATAAAAGAAGCTTAAATTTTGATAAACAAGAGCTTTTTATAAGAGCATTTAGCATTGAAAAAAATCTGCCTTGAGTTATTTAAGAAGAGCAGTTATGAAACTGTAATTAATAAAATTTTCTACGAATCAAAACAAACATTTTAAAATCAAATAATGAAAAAATGGCCGAAGAAAAATTTTACAGTCTAATAATTGTCCTTTTTAAATAACTCAAGGCAGATTTTTTTCAATATAAAGTACAAATACTTTCAACTTAATTCTGAATAAAGGTATGTTTGGCTCATAGTTCTTTTCTTATGAATGGTGGTATTTTCCATCCATCCCATCATATCATATTTTACAGAAATCAAAGCATGTGAATTGAAAATATGTTATCTTATTTATTGTTAATGTAATAAACGAACACACAAGTTTTGACCTGGAGTGAGATGAAATACAATGTACTTATGACTCAATAAGTTGATTATGATTATGGTTTCATGAACAAAAATTGTCTGCCTTGATAACTACTACTAATCTCAAAAGTTTTTTTTTTCTTTTAAAGGACTTTTATTTGGGGAAAAGCAAGAAACAGATTATTTACTAAACAAAATTTAGAAACTTGTATGAGCACGTAATTTATTCCTAAGGAGAATCCTAATAAATCACCATTTTAATCCTTCTCATGGTTAATTTTCTTAAGTTATACTTTACAAACAGCAAATAAATAATGTAAAAACATTCTATTTTATTTAAAAATAATTTTGTTTCTAATTATTTTAAATATAAGTTAAAAAATTGACAGTTAAAAGTAGAAATAGTGAAAAGTTTTTATTAAGTATTGGATTCGGCCGAATGCTTTGATATTCGGCCATACCGAATAGTTTAGTATTCGGCCTAACCGAATATTCGGTAACATGGCCGAATAGGCCTAATACCGAATAGATACCGAATATTTGGTGCATCCCTAATAATAGCCCACATAACAATTTTATTCTTTACATGAAAAGAATAAGCTTTAAAATATTCAACTCAATTTTCTTTTTCAAAGGATGATAAATCTTTTATCTAGATATTTTTAAAAGTTTTTATTGTTTTACATCAACCTAACAAGGAAATCAGAATTATTCCTATTTCCGTTCAACCCTTTTTTTCACATTTTTTCATTAAAAAACAACAAAACAAAAATATCAAACTACATTCATTTTCGAATTAGAAACAAAGAACAAAATATGATTTATTCTACCTTTAGAATAAACTAAATAATCAATAAAAGAAAAAAAACCTTTTCTCTTTTTTATAGGCATTCATCCAACAATCCGAAATGGTAAAATGACACAAATTTTATTTCATTCCAAGTCATTCATTCTTTCGTTAAAATAAAATTTATATCATTTTCACATATTAAATCACTTTGATTCAAAAGAATTATACCAACATAATTCTTACCGAAAATTAAATATAACTGTATTACTTTTTCATTTATTTCTTTATTTTAAGAACAATTCTCAATATTCTAAAATAACGTAGCTTACGAATTCGAAATTCTCAAAATGTAGCAAGAAATGAAATAATTTCAATGGTAATCACTTATTTTTATTTTCATGGGAATAAGTCTAGTATCTGTTAGAACATGAGTTTTACTTCAATTAACTCGCACTTTTACTAAAGATTGAAATTAATTTACCAAGTAAAATAAGTTATTAATCCATATTAAAAAATAATCGATAATAAAACTTCAAGGTACTAACAATAAAAGAAAATGGAACTATATTACTTTCTTTGTAGCTGAATTTCTATCTTTTTTAAGCACTGGCGTTCTTCTACCATAGTGTTAATTATTAATGCACACACTACACAAATTATTCCATAGGCACTGATTATATTAAAAAACACTTTATTAAAAGAATAACACTCACTCGCAGCTCACTGCTGCATTATCGTCTGCATTTATCTCAAACACAACTTTAGAATAAAAAAAAAATTGGTTGCCTGTAAAGTCGGTATACGGGCGAAAGTTTTACGTGACAACGACTTTGAGTTGTAAAATAATTTTAATGTGAATATTCATTCGTATAGTAGGAAGAAGGATGAAATAATAGTAACAATTTAAAACATTTATTTATACAAAGAATTATATTTAAAACATTAATTTATACAAAGAATCTCGCACTGAATTTCATATTAACAAAATTTTATTTTTACCTTTACACATACATACGTATTTATATACAAATATACATACAATAACTTGCAATACACTGTGTTTGTTAAACACATTTTACTTCATGTTTATTGATGTCAAATGTTGAATTTTGTAAACAGCATATTAAAGAATTTTTCAATGAGCAGAATATAACTAAAGTAAAATGGCTTTCACTAATCACATATCATTAGTTTTCCATAATATACCACCGAATTACGAAATAAACTACACTTATTTTCTTTGTACTTTATACTAATAACTAATACATAACGTATTTCGTCTTAGTTTGATACTATCTAAAATTCCTATTAAGCACCGCCCCTTCCTTGCAGCGAATTCACATTCACGTTCAGAAAATGGTCCCACAAGTGACCGGAAAAAGTTAAGAGAAAAGTGAGCGCGTATCGTGAGCGGAGCGTAACGTAACGTAACGCAGTTTCTTGAAGTGTCTCCCGGCAAACCAATTTACAAGACGTTGTCACGTCAAAAACAGAAAAAACAATTCACTTCATTTCACTTTCTTAACACTGACATTTTAATTATAGGTAGCACGGTATCGTCTGTCTACATGGAACATACCGGCCCCCATTGACATGTTTCACATTCAATAATAACTCTTTTTTTACTAAGTACACTAATTACACAAATAAATACAAAAGGTCACTATATATGTTACTTAAATATAAAATTGAAAGATAAAACAATATAACACTCACATATATATATATATACAGGGTGTCCGAAAAGTCTGGAGACGGCCGAATAACTCGAGAAATACATATGAGATTGAAAAACGTAAATATACGTGTTAAATATTTTTAAATAAGCTACTCTGTGATACCAAATTTGACCTTCGAAACCGACCCCCTGGGGGTCAGAGGGGGTCCAACTTTGAAATCTTAAATTATAACCCCCATTTTTTATTGCAGATTCGGATTCTACGGACAAAAATACGTAACTTTTGTATTTGATGTTTATTTCAAATCTTCGTTTATCACGGTATAATCGAGCATATTAAATCGATACATATTCCCGCTTTTCCAACGGGATTTTCCCTAATCGAAACTGATTGGGCAGAATTTTTGACGTCAAATCCCTCGTCTTTTGCAATAATAGCGTTTCCTGAAAATCACCCGTGCCGATTATTTCGGTAGTGCTACACTGTTAAAAATTTGACCCATTTGCTGCAGCGCCACTCCACAGCTATTATAGAATATCTCTTTTGTGACCAATGAGAATGCTCCATAACACAGTAAAGTAATCGTTTTCTATAAAAGCGGTGGAGTGACGATGCAGCAAAAGGGTCAATTTTTTTATAGTGTACTTTACTGTGTTATGGAACATTCTCATTGGTCATGAAAGAGATGTTCTATAAAAGTTGTGGAGTGACGCTAGAGCAAATGGATCAAATTTTTAACTGTGTAGCACTACCGAAATAATCAGCACGGGTGATTTTCAGGAAACGCTATTATTGCAAAAGACGAGGAATTTGATGTCATAAATTCTTCCCAATTAGTTTCGATTAGGGAAAATCCCGTTGAAAAAGCCGAAATATGTATCGATTTAATATGCTCAATTACACCGTGATAAACGAGGATTCAAAATAAACATCAAATGCAAAAGTTACGTATTTTTGTCCGTAGAATCCGAATCTGCAATAAAAAATGGGGGTTATAATTTAAGATTTCAAAGTTGGACCCCCTCTGACCCCCAAGGGGTCGGTTGCGAAGGTCAAATTTTGTATCACTGAGTAGCTTATTTAAAAATATTTAACACGTATATTTACGTTTTACAATCTCATATGTATTTTTCGAGTTATTCGACCGTTTCCAGACTTTTCGGACACCCTGTATATATATATATATACATTTTTTTTTACTAGTCGATCTTTTAAAAATTCCATTCTGAGTTTTTACCTGAACTACGCGAATTTTCTTATCATTACCATAATATGCTTCAATAATTCTGCCTAAAGGCCACTTATTGCTTGATATATTTTCCTCTACTAACAACACTAGATCTCCTATTTTTACATTATCCTTTTCAAATCTCCACTTACCCCTCTGTTGTAATTCACTTAAATAATTATGATGCCATTTGCGCCAAAAAAGTTGTACAATTTTAGTTATTCTTTGCCGTTTTTTGAGGCGATTTTCTTTTATGTTGGTTAAATCAGGCTCAAAAGTGACATTTGAGGCTCAATAATCACATCTGTTTATAAGAAAATGAGCTGGAGTTAGGACTCCAAAATCATCTGCGTCATCTGATAATGAACTCAAAGGCCTCGAATTTAATATTCCCTCTATTTGTATCATTACTGTAAGAAATTCCTCATAAGTGAGATTAGCACCTCCCACAATTCTCTTAAAATGAAATATAAAGGATTTTATTGCGGCCTCCCAAAGACCCCCGAAATTGGGTGATCTGGGGGGGGGGGAATATATTTCCACTCAATGCCTTCACTAGACAAATATGCTGCTAATTTCTCATCAGGTTTTCATACTAATTCATAAAAGACTCTAAGTGTTTTATCTGCCCCAATAAAATTTTTTGCATTATCAGAATACAATTTGGCACATTTGCCTCTGCGTGCTATGAATCTTTTCAGTGCCGCAATAAATGATTCGGAAGTTAAATCTGAAACAATTTCTATGTGTATAGCCTTAAATACAAAACAAACGAAAATACAGACATAAATGTTTTGTAAGATGGTCCTACGTGCATAACCAATTTTGATCATAAATGGCCCACACAGATCAACACCCGAAATATTAAAGCAATAGTCTAATTGGACTCTATCCTTGGGCAAATCGCCCATCAATTGATTTGCAATAACTGGTTTAGCTTTAAAACATGGGATGCACTGATGAACCACCTTTCGACACATTGCACGACCATTTATTGGCCAAAATTTATCTCTTACTAAGGATAGTAAAGTTGACGCACCAACATGCAAATATTTCTTATGATAACAGTTTATAACGATTACAGTAAATTTATTACTCTTTGGTAAAATCGCCGGGTGCTTTTTCGAAACATTTAAATTACTATTATTTAACCTGCCACCAACCCTTAAAATTCCAAATTCATCTAAGTAAGGGTTGAGGCCTTTTAACTTGCTACTCGGACTTACCGATCCTTTAGTCTGAAGACTATGTATGTCTGCACTGAATTCATTATTTTGTATTGATTTAACTAAATGTCTCTCTGCAAGCTCCAATTCTGACGTACTCAAGGGTCCATTACACTTATAAAGAGGGTTTCTTGTATTCATCACAAATCTGAAAATATAACTAAGAATACTCACAATCGTTAAATAATTATTACTAAGATTAATCAAGTTATATACAAAACAATTCTCGGTGATATTGCAATTTATAACATTAAATTCATTCAAGGATTTAACATTAAATTTGAGCTCTTTATTGAACTCATGATTTGTTTCTGGTATGGTTATTGTATGTTGAGGATAATCACTGTTCTGAAGAAATGAAGGTCCCTTCCACCACAATTCACAGTTTGCAAGTTTGTCAGGATCCATACCTCTGGAAAGTTTGTCAGCAGGATTTTCTTCTGAGCAAATATGATGCCACTGTTCAGCACTAGAGTTTTCTCGTATGTTAGCCACTCGATTTTGAACAAATTGCTTAAGGTCGATCGGTTCTTTTTGAATCCATGCTAACACAATCATTGAATCTGACCAAAGGAAAACATTAGTCACTATTACTTTCATGGATGATAATACTCTGTTTACCAGTTTGGTTAGCAACACTGCTGCACATAATTCCAATCTTGGAATAGTTAGACTCTTTATCGGTGTAACTCGCGACTTGCTAGCGATTAAATTCACCATCACATTTTCTAAGGAATCACTGGATTTGCAATAAACTGCTGCCCCATAGCAACATTCTGAGGCGTCAGCAAACTCGTGTATTTCTATAATTTCTGGGTTTTCAATTATAATACGCCTACAAATTTTTATATTATTTACACATTTAAATGCCATAAGAAATTGATGCCACTCATGAAACTCTGATTCAGGAAGCTCGTCATCCCAGTCAATATTGATTCTCCACAATTTTTGCATTAGTGTTTTGGCTTTAGATATAACTGGACCAAGAAGTCCCAGTGGATCAAAGAGTCTCGCGATTTTTGACAATACTTCTCGCTTTGTGTAGGAATTGCTCAGTTCCACCTTAACTCGAAAAGTGAAACAATCATCTCTTGGGTTCCACGAAACCCCTAACGTTTTAGTTTCAATTTCATTTTCAAATTTGTACCCTTCTTCATATGTCAGCGAAAGATTTTTATCACTTGTACCCCACTTATGGAGTCTCATACCTGCTTTATGCATAATCGCTATGAGCTGCCGCTGCAACTCTTTGGCTTCTTCAAGCGTAAGTGCACCGCACAAAATATCATCCATGTAAATATTTTCTCGAAGAACCGATGCTGCCATCGGATAATTATCTCCTTCATCAATCGATAGCTGGTTGAGAGTTTTCATTGCTAAATAAGGCGCACTAACCGTACCGTATGTAACGGTCTGTAGTTCAAAAATTTTAGACTCTTCCTCGAAATTATCGTTCCACAAAATTCTCTGCAATGCGTGCTGACTAGGATCAATATTGATCATTCGATACATCATTTGAATATCCGCAGTCAGTGCATAAGTATGCTCTCGAAGTTTTTTAAGAGCAAGCTCCCTAGATTGGCCTAAACACGAAGGATTTTCCTTTAAAGGCATTTTCACCACGTATCGCCCTTCCTCATTTCTCCAATGCGTGCGCGTAAAATGTTGCTCACATATCTCAAATTCCTTAGTTTTTGATAACTCTACTTCGACGTTTTCAACTTCCCAAAACTTTTTTAATGTTTGGTTTAAATCGTCCTCCGGAATTAGCCCACAATGAACTTTTACATCACTTTCCTGCTCTATGCATCCACTAGCCACATACCCAAATACGGTATTTTGCAAAAGTAAATTTGAACTCTGAGAATATATTTGTCCCGGTCTTAATAACTCATAAAATATTTCTGCCTCCAACAACATATCAATTTTATCAGGGAAATTAAATCTATAATCTGCTAATATAATTAAATCTGGTACTTCAACATTTATGTTAACCACTTGTTGCGGAATTAAATCTGTAATTTTCCTTACTACTAGCATAGTCAATTCTCTTTCAAAACGTTTATCTCTATTCGCGATTTTTGTATTTACGCAGCCTTTTATTGTCATAGAAGTGTCATCCAAACATGAAATTAAAGTATTCGTTTTATTAATTCTAAGCTGCAATCGATTAGCACACTGTGAAGTAATCAAACATGCTTGTGAACCGACATCTAGTAAGCATCTAACTTCCTGCCATTCCGAGAACTTATCTTTAATGAGGATACGCGCCGTACTTAATAAAACGGATTTTGTTTTATTTTTCACAAAACTAGAGGCTACAGTCTGACTCGGAGGGTAGGAAAGGATTTCCCCGGGTTGTGAATTTTTTATTCCTGCAGCCGATTGAAACACATGACCAACATTTTTATTTTGATTATTTAATTCCTTTTCTTCTCTAGGAAAGTGTATTAGTTCAGAATGCGGTAGTTTACATCTAGCACAATTTTTAGACTTACATTTCTGTGCGCAACAATAATAATTTAAACATTTGAAACATGCTTTATTTAATTTCACAACTTCTACTCTATCTTTAATGGACAGTTTTTTAAATTGCGGACAAGAATGTAAACCGTGATATTCATTAGATTTACACAAGACACATTTGACATTTTTTGTTTCCGAAAAAATATATTTGAAGCGCTCCTTTGAGGCCGATTTTGAAATTTATTTTTCGCTATACGTTTATTTTCATTTATCGTGTTTCTCGAATGCACATTTGATTCACCTTTAGATTTATTTTTAATCGACAAAAAAATATCGCATTCTCTTCCTAGTTGCTGTGGTTTAAAATATGACTCTGATTGTTTAATTGCGATATGATTCATTAATTCGCGATCTAAAGAACTGAAAATTTTATCTGAAACAATCAGATCGCATAATGATTTAAAATCATTTACCTCACGCAAATTACAGTAATACTGAAAAATTGAACTCAGCCTAGCTGCAAATTGAACGTAACTTTCCGACGGTAATTTTTGCTTGAAATTGTTTAAACATTCTTGTGCAGTAGGTTGAAATTCCCTTAACACTATATTTTTCAATTTATCATAACTAATCAACTTTTCCTCTGATAAATAGATCATTAAATTGCTCGCTTTTTCGCCGAGAATATTTAACAGAATTTCGGCTATAAACTCTTCAGGTACATTTTTAGTTCGAAACGCTTTCTCAAGAGAGTGAAAAAAAAGATTAAATGACTCAGCTCTCGTTGGTAAAGGAATAATTAAAGTTTTAATACTTTTAATAAAACTTTCCTAGTTATTGTTCCCTATTTTCGTTTCCGATTTTTCTGTTACGGACGGCAAATTTTCCCGAGATTCTTTACGCAATTTGGCTATTTCTAATTCTTTCTCTAACTGAGCTAGTTTAATTTTTTCAAATTCCCAATTTTGTAATTCTAACTCCTTTTCTAATTGCGCTAATTTAATTTTTTTCTAATTCTAATTTTCTTTTCTCAGTTTCTGTTCGTGATTTATACTCTTCAACAACCGAATTAACGATGCTTTTCAATAACTGCTCATTTGAGTAATATTCACTATTCTCTATAATATTTCTTAAATCAATAATTTTACTACTTTCAGGAGCAGTTAAACCCAATTCCTCAACTACAAGCTTAAGCTCGTATTTATTTAGATTATCAATAACAGACATAATTTAATCAAAATAAACTAAATAATTGCTCTTACCTCACTCAAATCGCTGCGAAATTCCGAGGAAGACTCATTATAATTCTTAAATTTGTTTGAGCACGATATTATTCGAAGATTCTCATGTTGAACGTTGACAGATCTATAATAGAACTCTTAATATAACATCAGCACATAGTTCAATTTCGATGATTTTTCACTCTCATAAATAATTATTTTCACCTCACGGCTCGGCGGACCATGTTAATTATTAATGCACACACTACACAAATTATTCCATAGGCACTGATTATATTAAAAAACACTTTATTAAAAGAATAACACTCACTCGCAGCTCACTGCTGCATTATCGTCTGCATTTATCTCAAACACAACTTTAGAATAACAACAGAAAAAACAATTCACATTCACTTCATTTCACTTTCTCAACACTGACATTTTAATTATAGGTAGCACGGTATCATCTGTCTACATGGAACACATAGTATTCGTCTCAAAGGTGCCACCATTTCTACTCGTATGTAGGAAAACAACAGGGAGACTTGTCTAAACAATGCTGTAGTTGAAGTCAAAGAAAAGACGTTCTTGTCCTTTTTAAATTTCTTTGCCATATTTCACAATCATGAAGACAATCACGAAAAAATTGAAATAGCATTTCTTCATAACATTCCACAAACAAGAAAACGATGCTACACCATTTTCACTTCACAAAATCCACCACCATTCTCACACACAACTCAACTAAGAATTGTTCTTTTTCTGGAAAAAGTTATATTCTTTTCGTCTAGGACGAGTAGCGCAATCTGTCGTAGGTTTGGAAATTAAGTTCATCACAATATATTGTCCACTGTCCCAATACCACGCCCTGTTAAGGTAGGAGAGGCACAGGGTTCAAAATAGGTTAATTGATTATATAAGGTCTATGTACACTATATGGTCAAAGATGACCTGCCACTTGCGATTTTAGACATTTTGTTAAGTATCTGGAAAAATAAGTGAGGAATTATTCTGAAAGTTTATGTGTCCAAATATGATAATACAAATCATGCATTCCCGTGAAAAGTTTTTCCCCGAAACTTGATAAGGGAGCGTCAACAAATTGAAAAAGAACGAAAATCTTTTGTATAACCCTGTCAAAACTAATGTAGTAAAAGTTTTTAAACTATATATTAAGTGGCTCATTGTAATAAACTGTGTTCGTTTTTGTGTGGATAGCATGTATAATCATAGAAAATTAAGGTTTTTATAAAAACAGTCCCACGTTTTTAGCTTATAATATGCAGCTTAATGTAAAATAATGTTCTTTTCCGAAAATATGCCTATCAAAATTGTATACAAAACCCTGTGATCAGAATTAAAAAATTACAAAAAAATCAACAAATTTAACAAAATATTTTCATTGCGTATGCGTAAAGGCTATCAAAATTTTATTTACATATTGTGTTAGTTAAATGCATAAAGCAACTTTTGTGAAAATCTCAAAAATATAGCTTGAAATTCCTGAAAGTGATCGTTGATTGAATAAGCTTAGAATCCGTTGTTCCTAAAACGAATAAAAAAAAAGAAGAGGGGTTCTATCCAAATATATTAGAACGTACCATAGTTTGTGTTCTACATAGACGTAATCAATTGGTAAATGGATACAGCCCTTTTATTTTTTTGCTTCATTTTGTGAATAACAGATTTTGAGCTCTTTATATCGACGACCACTTTCAGAAGTTTCAAGATATGTTTTTGAGACTTTCACAAAATTGCTCTGTACATTTAGCTAGCACATTATGCAAAATGAAATTTTAATAGCGTTCACGCATGCGCAATGAAAAACTACTTAGTAAACCTTCTCATTTTTCATGCATTTTTTATAATTTTTTATTCTGATTGCAGAGTATTATGGACAATCTTACTTGTTATTTCTTATGAAATGAACATTATTTTATATTTTAAAACTCTCCAAATTATAAGCAAAAAAACTGGAAACACTTGGGAATGTTTTTTATAAAAACCTTAATTTTTCTACGAGTATACTACATGATATTTGTATAAAAATAAACATAATTTATTACAATAAGCCACTTAATCATAGTCTACAGTTTGAATGTTTTTGCTACATTAGTTTTGACAGGGTTATCCAAAAGATATTTGTTCTTTTTCAATTTGTTGACAATCTCCTATAGAGTTTCGCGAAAAAATCTTCACGGAAATGTATGATCTGTACTATTATATTTACAGTCTTACAGTTTCAGGATAATTCCTCGTGTATTTTTCTAGATACTTAAAAAAATACCTAAAATCCCAATTGACCGTTCACCTTTAGCCATTTATTGTATATGATATACCACTTTCCAACAAATGTTATTGACATTTTATTTGTAGTGTATGAAGTTCATGGTATGCAACATTGAAATGGTTCACCAAGTCATGGTGACCTTGAATCTCACAAGTATTTTACTAATAGATGATAAAAGTTAATTCTAATAAACGAACTGCTGTCAATTTTCTTCCAAAGAAAATAATTCCACAATCCCCTATCAACTTAAGTGGTTCATTAACGCAATTTAATCGAGACTTTAAACATTTAAATGCTTATTTAGAAAGTGTTCTTACTTGACCAAAGGATGTCGGATACAACCTTAAACTTTACAAACCCTAAAATGACATTGCTCACTATAATGATAAAGTTGTAGTAGTTGTCGTCTATAGTTATAAAGTTGAATACTCAACAAAAAAAATACTGTTATATAAAACTGTACTTACCCTACACTACCTCAAAGCACCGATATACAGTTCTGCTGCAAGTTCTAACCAAAAAAATTTTTTTTCATTCGACCATAATAAAATTCTAAGAAGGATCAGGGAAGCGAACTGGTAATCTTGGAATGAAGTTAAAGAAGCCGTTCATGATGACTTTTAATTAAGAGTATTAGGCATAAATTCAAAATTGCGCGTCAAAAGTGACAAATGACGTGCGTTCGTACTTTATAAAATTTTAAAAATATTCAGATCTTGTTATAATAATATTCAGTGCTTC
The DNA here is from genome assembly GCA_964019185.1 of Maratus speculifer. Lineage (NCBI taxonomy): Eukaryota > Metazoa > Arthropoda > Arachnida > Araneae > Salticidae > Maratus > Maratus speculifer. The sequence goes on along the minus strand of OZ025296.1, from coordinate 232,128,090 downwards.
GGATATTGTATAAATATTCGAAATCTTTTGTGCGTCCCTGTAAATACTATCTAATTTCTGTTTTACTGGAAGTAACCGTTAGTAAACCTCAGCAACGTATATCAATTTCATAAAATGTGATAGAGCTTAATTCAATTAAAACGAGACCCAAACACCTGTACCATTATGTAATGTAATACTTTTGAGAAATCCTGTAAATTAATAAAAAAATACTCTTTACATCACATATTGTACGGAATGTACATTTTAGTATATTCTTCATAGATGAATATATATTTTATTATGTTCGAAAGTGTGTAACATCAATAAAATATATTTGAAACGATTTTTACCGTTATCCTTAATGCAACGAGATAATTATGATTGTCCCTGTAATTTAATTATGCATCCAATTTCCATAAAATTTGAAATGACTCGACAAAATTATACAACAATTATATATTTTAAATTTCCAACGATTCGGTTGGGTAGTTTTTCTGTTGTTATATGCGCACAGATGAGCAGAAAGAGGGACGAGCACATTAAGTGACGACTATAGATGCTACGTAATTATATACTTAAGAACGCACCTGATAGTACAATAAACTGTTGGATAAAATTCATTCAATTCTTATTCTTGAACTCTTTAATGTCTTTCACTATAATGAACTGGCAAAATATAGGCAGGATTGCGCTCTCCTTTACATACTGGAAATCGTTAAACGCTTACCTTATTCTCTAACTGCATCCGCTAGCTATTTCTAGGCCTAGGTACCTTTGTGGGCCTTGTGAAAAAAAAATATATATAATTTTTTAGAGTATATAAAATCAATTTAATGGGCGATAATGAAAGATGTTTTGAAAAAAAATTAAAAAATGAATAAAATAAAATTTGTATTACTGGTGATAAATATAAATTATGTTTCAAAAACTGTGAGGGAGTGTCCCTTTGTAATAAAGGCACTGTGGTGTTTTGAGTGAGATCGTGACGTAAAGGTTCTAACATGTGTGGCGCAAGAACGACATCTGTCCTTTATGCAACTCTAATTTTCCGGAGTGTGTGTGGCGACCTCAATCTACAGTTAACTTCAGTTATGAGTTTTATGCAAATTTATAGTTCTGTCTTCAGTTTTCAAAGTATAAAAGCTGTAAGTTGTATGTGGTGTGTGTTGTGTGGCGTGGTGGGCCGGGAGAGTCTCCAGCAAAGAATAGCAGAGCTGTTGTATGAAGGTATAGAGCCTCCGCAATCGAGTTCGGTAAGAGTTAGTTCAGCACTGTAATTCTTTGAGAATAAAGATATTTGTGCAGCCACGGGCTGTTTATTTACAGGTTAGAGTAAAAGTAGACCGCGACCTGAAGAGAAGAGCCGGGTTAGTGCTTTCAGCCGGACTTAGTCGTAAATGTAAGTATGAACTAAAGTATCCCCATAGTTTATTCTCATAGTAGTTTGTTTAATTTTCAGAAATACTGAATTGTGCTCCACTCCCCATTTCCCAATTACAGTAAATAAAAGTTTTGCATTTTAACTTTACTTAGACTATGTCATCATTCGACCGACACGTCACAAAACATAAAAAAGTTTATTGTGGAAAATAAGGATTTTTCTTTATAATGTTTAATTTTTTTCTACAAATTCCTGTAGTATAAAACAGCTTGAAAAATAGCTATTTTTTTAAAGAAATTTCTGGGAAAAATAAAAATCGGAATTAATATGTACTGCGTTATTTATACATTTTTTATATTTTATTTTATATTCAGAAAATATTATATTGATTTAAAAAGTCAGAAACAAGTAGCAATATTTATTTTAGAAGAATCACTTAAACTAGTTAAATATTAATAGAAAAGGTAAATATTATTAAAAGTATTAAAGTAATTTCATCTGTAATAATAAAGTATGCTAAAATCAATCCGATCCAAGTTCCCAAAAGCATTAAGACGGCCTGTTTGAAATATTTCTCTAAACATTTTCAAAATTTTTGAGATTCATATGCTGTGACACTATGAATTTAACGTGACGTACGTTACATGTACTGGTATGACAGTTAAGTCACAAAAAATTTAAATATCAAGAAAAAATATTTTTTATTCTACATAACATGTTTTAGAGAACATTTGTGTTTTTTAAAGTTTTCCATGAAATTCATATCTAAGTCACAATGTGACGTCACAGAGTGGTGACACTTTGGTCACAGATGTGAAGTGACTTGCAGTGACGTTAATATGACCATACATACCACAAAAGAAATCTAATGCTGAACAAATTAAAACTTGGCGATGGAACGTTCCGTGCAAATGAAGATTTTTTTTGTTTGTTTGTATTTATATCAGCCAATTATCTACACTCGGAATATTGGCCCTAAAGGAGGGGGTGCCTACCGTGGGGGTCATTAAAAGGGGGCCTAAGCCATATTTATGCAAGGAAATCCAAAGTTTGAAGAAAACCATGGAAAAATCCGAACGGTTAGGCCGACGGCTGCGATTGGGCTCGAACCCAACACCTGCTGTCTACTAGTTTCGGAGGCAGAACCTTTCGGCCACTGGTGGGACCGCAAGTGAATAAGCTTAAATTAAGCTTAAAAGCCTATATTTCTCTCATATATACATGTAAATAGCTTGTATATACGACTCACTGTCAGAGTTGTAGCATTATTAAACAAATTTTTATACGGAAATTTGATAAGTCTAAATTTCAGTAGGGTAAATTTTGGAATCAATCATGATATATACTGACAACCCTATGGTCTTTAGCATATTATGGTTGTTAAACTTAAGCTATGGTAAAAAATTCGTTTATAAATGTTCATAATTAAAATATGTCAAAACTTGTACTTGAAATGTGATAAATAAGGTGCGTTTGTACTATAACTAGTTCTATAAATATTCAGAACTTGGTACATTTGCTGTTTCACTTCTAGACAAAAATGCATCAATATAAACTACATTACGATTATATAGATTAAGTTCAATAATATGGGAATAATATAAATCCATTTTAAGTATGACATAATCACCATGGTCACCTAGAATCATTACCTATCATGAGATATCATTGAATTAATTACGTATCATAATATTTAATAGAATAATCACTATGGCAACACATTATCACTATCTGTCACACGATATTATTAAATTAATTGCGTATCATAGGATTTAATAGAATGACGAAAACTTTTAATAATATCGTTTTAAGTTTTGATTCGATTTTCATAAACATTGAAATGATTCACAAAAATTTTGCAACGATTATACTGTATATATAAATTTCAAACTATTCAGTTGAGCAGTTTTTGCTCAGTTACAGATGATGAGAATTCCGAACGCATCTAAGAAAAAATAGAACCATTTTCTTTTACGAAATCATTTAATAATTCGTTAAAAATGCATTATAAAGTAAAGAAAAAATATACTTGAATATTTACTTCCCTTAGAAGATTTTCTTACCTTCACATACGTTTTTTAATGTTTCTGAATCCACTTACATTTCTTACAAATTCTAGTAAAGTTTTTGTCGAGATTTTCTCATCTTTGTAAATATTTAGATTCGTAAAACTTTTTATCAAATCTGTCTACCGAAAAAGTTTTGAAACACTTTTACTCTTTTATTTAAACCATATTCGTGATTTCTTTTTCTTTTTATATATAAAAACAAAATCGGTTCTTTTTTGAAAATGTTAATGTTTTCACAAAAGTTATAGATTTTATCAAAATTCTTTAAAATAATTGAAACACCCAAATTGTTTTTTCAAATATATCATTTACAATGAAAAGTAAAATTATTTCCATTTATCAAAATATGCTTTTCACAATTTTAACAATTTCCCACAAAGTTGAAAAGTGCTTATGCATTCGGTTTAGCTGTCCGTCTGTCCTCATTCTGACTCCCGTAAATATACTCGTATTTTCATGCAACCGATAAACATTAATTAGGCTCAACAAACAATGATTGGTATTGCATATAAAGCATGTACGACTAATGGTTCATTTACAGGAACACTAAAAAAACTCGATTGCGTTATGGTATATGGAGAAAAATCTTTAAAGATTATTTTAATGAAATTATGCTACTTCAATTATATTGAAATCGCCAAATTTCAATACGATCCCGTTAAAAGAGAGCATTTTTACATTTTTTATTAATTTGCAGGGACACGCAAAGGAAATATGTTACAGTACTGTCTTCGCCTAGTAATTTCTGTAGAGTACGTTTTAAAATTCGGTATGTGCTTTTATATTTAATTAGTTGTTTGCATATTACTCTTTATATGTAAATTCTATATCTCATATACAAGGCTGCACAAAAGTATTCGCATGCCATTCTCCTCATTAGAGGAAATTGAAGGTGGTATATATCGCTTAAATGAACTAAATTTTAGAATACATGTTATTGATAGATACGAATATCTATATCATATATAGAGCTGCTAAAAAAATTGGATAATTTTCAGATTGGAGATGGGAGTAGATGAAATTTGATTGTGAAATGCGTTATACATTTTCCGTATGGTGAAATGAGACATAATATTTCATTTTTTTAATAGGTGCAGTTTGGTTATATTAGTCTTAATTTGTTGGAAAATGTTTCGTAACCTATGTTTGACGCATGTTTTTTTTCCTTATTGTTTTTTGGATAAAGTGTCTTTTCGTTAAACACTTTATTTCCTTTGAAATGTGTTGAAATTTCCATGGAATGTTAAATTTCGCAAAAACTTTTTATTGAATATTTTTCAAAATCTTGTTGTCTACAATTCCAGGAATATTCTATCGAATAATAGATTTCTTTTTCGGACGTGTTCTCCCAAATGTTATTCTTCAACGCATTATCCTTTCAGAATTTATTTTTTTTGCATTTTATTTTCATAAGAAAGTCTCCATTTGTACCCGTGAAAAAAATTCTTTTTTTTCCACTAGCAAAGTATTAAAAGAAAATTTGTTAAATCGTTATGGATTTTATTAAACGTCGTATAAAATGGTATTGAAAATAAACATATTGACTGAGTTTTGCGAAGAGGATGATTATAAAACTTATTAAATTAATATATTTTTGAATTTTAATCGTGAAAGTACAGAATGCATTCGACAGCGATTACATTTTCATACATTCTTCAATTAGAGATTTAACTCAAATTTCTGAAATGAATTCATTTGTCTGATTTCAAATCAATAATTTCAATTATTAATACCGAGCACCATATACACATACTTTAATATTAATAACAGTAATCTATTCCTTTTAAATCTAGATTTATGTGCTTCAAAAGTGTTTTCTGTTCATTTAAATACTTCCAGTATATTCCATGATTATACCATGAATATATACGATTCTAGTATTAATCTATTCATTCCAAGTACCGTTTAACTTTTGTCAAAATGCGATATTTTATTAGAATAACGTAGTATATTAGAATATATCACACAATAAAGTTTAAAATAAGTTCTTATTCAGGGTATTCTGTATAACCTGTGCCGCTCAGTTGGACGAAATACCCCTGTTCCATGTAGGCAGACGATACCGTGCTACCTAAAGTAAAATGTCAGTGTTGAGAAACTGAAGAGAAGTGAAATGTTTTTTCTGTTTTTATTCTAAAGTTGTTTTTGAGAAAAATGCAGACGATAATGCAGCAGTGAGCTGCGAGTGAGTGTTATTTCTTTAATAAAGAGTTTTTTAATATAACCAGGGCCTATGAAGAATTGTGTTGTGTGTGCATTTAATAATTAACATGGTCCGTCGAGCCGGAGGGTGAAAATAATTATTTATGAGAGTGAACAATCATGGAATTTGAACGATGTGCTGATGTGATATTAAGAGTTCTATTATAGATCTGTCAACGTTTAACATGAGAATCTTCGAATAATATCGAGCTCAACAAGTGAAATATTGTGTTGAAGATGATAAATTTAAAAATTATAATGAGTCTTCCTCGGAATTTCGCAGCGATTTGAGTGAGGTAAGAGCAATTATTTAGTTTATTTTGATTTAATTATGTCTGTTATTGATAATCTAAATAAACACGAGCTTAAGCTTGTAGTTGAGGAATTGGGTTTAACTGCTCCTGAAAGTAGTAAAATTATTGATTTAAGAAATTTTATAGAGAATAGTGAATATTACTCAAATGAGCAGTTATTAAAAAGCATCGTTAATTCGGTTGTTGAGGAGTATAAATCACGAACAGAAACTGAGAAAACAAAATTAGAATTAGAAAAAATTAAATTAGCGCAGTTAGAAAAAGAGTTAGAATTAGCAAATATTCGTAAAGAACCATCCCAAAATTCGGAATTTGAAAAAATTAAACTAGCTCAGTTAGAGAAAGAATTAGAAATAGCCAAATTGCGTAAAGAATCTCGGGAAAATTTGCCGTCCGTAACAGAAAAATCGGAAACGGAAATAGGGAACAATAACTTGGAAAGTTTTATTAAAAGTATTAAAACTTTAACTATTCCTTTACCAACGAGAGCTGAGTCATTTAATCTTTTTTTTCAATCTCTTGAGAAAGCGTTTCGAACTAAAAATGTACCTGAAGAGTTTAAGGCCGAAATTCTGTTAAATATTCTCGGCGAAAAAGCGAGCAATTTAATGATCTATTTATCAGAGAAAGAGTTGATTAGTTATGATAAATTGAAAAATATAGTGTTAAGGGAATTTCAACCTACGGCACAAGAATGTTTAAACAATTTCAAGAGTGCGCAAAAATTACCGTCGGAAAGTTACGTTCAATTTGCAGCTAGGCTGAGTTCAATTTTTCAGTATTACTGTAATTTGCGTGAGATAAATGATTTTAAATCATTATGCGATCTGATTGTTTCAGATAAAATTTTCAGTTCTTTAGATCGCGAATTAATGAATCATATCGCAATTAAACAATCAGAGTCATATTTTAAACCACAGCAACTAGGAAGAGAATGCGATATTTTTTTGTCGATTAAAAATAAATCTAAAGGTGAATCAAATGTGTATTCGAGAAACACGATAAATGAAAATAAACGTATAGCGACAAATAAATTTCAAAATCGGCCTCAAAAGAGCACTTCAAATATATTTTTTTCGGAAACAAAAAATGTAAAATGTGTCTTGTGTAAATCTAATGAGTATCACGGTTTACATTCTTGTCCGCAATTTAAAAAACTGTCCATTAAAGATAGAGTAGAAGTTGTGAAATTAAATAAAGCATGTTTCAAATGTTTAAATTATAATTGCTGCGTACAGAAATGTAAGTCTAAAAATTGTGCTAGATGTAACCTACCGCATTCTGAGCTAATACATTTTTCTAGAGAAGAAAAGGAATTAAATAATAAAAATAAAAATTTTGGTCATGTGTTTCAATCGGCTGCAGGAATAAAAATTTCACAACCCGAGGAAATCCTTTCCTACCCTCCGAGTCAGACTGTCGCCTCTAGTTTTGTGAAAAATAAAACAAAATCCGTTTTATTAAGTACGGCGCGTATCCTCATTAAAGATAAGTTCTCGGAATGGCAGGAAGTTAGATGCTTACTAGATGTCGGTTCACAAGCATGTTTGATTACTTCGCAGTGTGCTAATCGATTGCAGCTTAGAATTAATAAAACGAATACTTTAATTTCATGTTTGGATGACATTTCTATGACAATAAAAGGCTGCGTAAATACAAAAATCGCGAATAGAGATAAAAGTTTTGAAAGAGAATTGACTATGCTAGTAGTAAGGAAAATTACAGATTTAATTCCGCAACAAGTGGTTAACATAAATGTTGAAGTACCAGAATTAACTATATTAGCAGATTATAGATTTAATTTCCCTGATAAAATTGATATGTTGTTGGGTGCAGAAATATTTTATGAGTTATTAAGACCGGGACAAATATATTCTCAGAGTTCAAATTTACTTTTGCAAAATACCGTATTTGGGTATGTGGCTAGTGGATGCATAGAGCAGGAAAGTGATGTAAAAGTTCATTGTGGGCTGATTCGGGAGGAAGATTTAAACCAAACATTAAAAAAGTTTTGGGAAGTTGAAAACGTCGAAGTAGAGTTATCAAAAAGTAAGGAATTTGAGATATGTGAGCAGCATTTTGCGCGTACGCATTGGAGAAATGAGGAAGGGAGATACGTGGTGAAAATGCCTTTAAAGGAAAATCCTTCGTGTTTAGGCCAATCAAGGGAGCTTGCTCTTAAAAAACTCAAATCGCTGTGGACTCGCTTATCAAAAGATAAGAAATACTTCAAATTGTATAAAGATTTTTTAAATGAATATGAAATGTTGGGGCATATGAAACAGGTTAAAGAAGTGAAAGAACCTGACGTCGTGTATTATGCTCCACATCATGGCATTTTTAGACCAGAAAAGTCCACCACAAAACTGAGAGTTGTATTTAACTGTTCTGCCACAACAACAAATGGCACATCACTTAATTCATTGCAATATAATGGCGGTGTTATTCAGAATGATTTATTCACAATTATGGTTAGTTTTCGAGAGCATATTTATGCACTGACTGCGGATATTCGAATGATGTATCGAATGATCAATATTGATCCTAGTCAGCACGCATTGCAGAGAATTTTGTGGAACGATAATTTCGAGGAAGAGCCTAAAATTTTTGAACTACAGACCGTTACATACGGTACGGTTAGTGCGCCTTATTTAGCAATGAAAACTCTCAACCAGCTATCGATTGATGAAGGAGATAATTATCCGATGGCAGCATCGGTTCTTCGAGAAAATATTTACATGGATGATATTTTGTGTGGTGCACCTACGCTTGAAGAAGCCAAAGAGTTGCAGCGGCAGCTCATAGCAATTATGCATAAAGCAGGTATGAGACTCCATAAGTGGTGTACAAGTGATAAAAATCTTTCGCTGACATATGAAGAAGGGTACAAATTTGAAAATGAAATTGAAACTAAAACATTAGGGGTTTCGTGGAACCCAAGAGATGATTGTTTCACTTTTCGAGTTAAGGTGGAACTGAACAATTCCTACACAAAGCGAGAAGTATTGTCAACAATCGCGAGACTCTTTGATCCATTGGGACTTCTTGGTCCAGTTATATCTAAAGCCAAAATACTAATGCAAAAATTGTGGAGAATCAATATTGACTGGGATGACGAGCTTCCTGAATCAGAGTTTCATGAGTGGCATCAATTTCTTACGTCATTTAAATGTGTAGATAATATAAAAATTTGTAGGCGTATTATAATTGAAAACCCAGAAATCATAGAAATACACGGGTTTGCTGACGCCTCAGAACGTTGCTATGGGGCAGCAGTTTATTGCAAATCCAGTGATTCCTTAGGAAATGTGATGGTGAATTTAATCGCTAGCAAGTCGCGAGTTACACCTATAAAGAGTCTAACTATTCCAAGATTGGAGTTATGTGCAGCAGTGTTGCTAACCAAACTGGTAAACAGAGTATTATCATCCATGAAAGTATTAGTGACTAATGTTTTTCTTTGGTCAGATTCAATGATTGTGTTAGCATGGATTCAAAAGGAACCTATCGACCTAAAGCAATTTGTTCAAAATCGAGTGGCTAACATACAAGAAAACTCTAGTGCTGAACAGTGGCATCATATTTGCTCAGAAGAAAATCCTGCTGACAAACTTTCCAGAGGTATGGATCCTGACAAACTTGCAAACTGTGAATTGTGGTGGAAGGGACCTTCATTTCTTCAAAACAGTGATTATCCTCAACGTACAATAACCATACCAGAAACAAATGATGAGTTCAATAAAGAGCTCAAATTTAATGTTAAATCCTCGAATGAATTTAATGTTATAAGTTTTAATATCACCGAGAATTGTTTTGTATATAACTTGATTAATCTTAGTAATAATTATTTAACGATTGTGCGTATTCTTAGTTATATTTTCAGATTTGTGATGAATACAAGAAACCCTCTTTATAAGTGTAATGGACCCTTGAGTACGTCAGAACTGGAATTGGCAGAGAAATATTTAATTAAATTAGTGCAAAATGAAGCCTTCAGTACCGACATACATAGTCTTCAGACTAAAGGATCGGTAAGTCAGAGTAGCAAGTTAAAAGGCCTCAACCCTTACTTAGATGAATTTGGAATTTTAAGGGTTGGTGGCAGGTTAAATAATAGTAATTTAAATTTTTCAAAAAAGCACCCTGCTATTTTACCAAAGAGTAATAAATTTACTGTAATTGTTATAAATTATTATCATAAGAAATATTTGCATGTTGGTGCGTCAACTTTACTATCCTTAGTAAGAAATAAATTTTGGCCAATAAATGGTCGTGCAATGTGTCGAAAGGTGGTTCATCAGTGCATTCCATGTTTTAAAGCTAAACCAGTTATTGCAAATCAATTGATGGACGATTTGCCCAGGGATAGAGTCCAATTAGACTATTGCTTTAATATTTCGGGTGTTGATCTGTGTGGGCCATCTATGATCAAAATTGGTTATGCACGTAGGACCATCCTACAAAAAATTTATGTCTGTATTTTTGTTTGTTTTGTATTTAAGGCTATACACATAGAAATTGTTTCAGATTTAACTTCCGAATCATTTATTGCGGCACTGAAAAGATTCATAGCACGCAGAGGTAAATGTGCCAAATTGTATTCTGATAATGCAAAAAATTTTATTGGGGCAGATAAAACACTTAGGGTCTTTTATGAATTAGTAAGAAAACCTGATGAGAAATTAGTAGCATATTTGTCTAGTGAAGGGATTGAGTGGAAATTTATTCCCCCCAGATCACCCAATTTCGGGGGTCTTTGGGAGGCCGCAATAAAATCCTTTAAATTTCATTTTAAGAGAATTGTGGGAGGTGCTAATCTCACTTATGAGGAATTTCTTACAGTAGTGATACAAATAGAGGGAATATTAAATTCGAGGCCTTTGAGTCCGTTATCAGATGACGCAGATGATTTTGGAGTCCTAACTCCAGCTCATTTTCTTATAAACAGACCATTAAATGTCATTATTGAGCCTGATTTAACCAATATAAAAGAAAATCGCCTCAAAAAATGGCAAAGAATAACTAAAATTGTACAACTTTTTTGGCGCAAATGGCACCATAATTATTTAAGTGAATTACAACAGAGGGGTAAGTGGAGATTTGAAAAGGATAATGTAAAAATAGGAGATCTAGTGTTGTTAGTAGAGGAAAATATATCCAGCAATAAGTGGCCTTTAGGCAGAATTATTGAAGTATATTATGGTAATGATAAGAAAATTCGCGTAGTTCAGGTAAAAACTCAGAATGGAATTTTTAAAAGATCGATTAGTAAAATATGTATTTTACCTATACCTGAAACCCATAGTACTTAAAAAAAAAAAGTGTATATATATATATGTGTGTGTGAGAGAGTTATATTGTTTTTTTTCTTTCAATTTTATATTTAAGTAACACATATAGTGAACTTTTGTATTTATTTGTGTAATTAGTGTACTTAGTAAAAAAAAGAGTTATTAACCCCAAATCCGAAACACTGAGTAAAAGTGATTTAAAAACTTGTCAGATGTAACAATCCCAAAACTTTCTTCTGTCTTATCTCTCATTCATGTTAATTTTTAAAAATTCGGCATCACAGAGCCAAAATTAAATCACAATCCATTCCCATCATGGGGATATTAATGACATGAAATTCCGTGCATTAGTTCTTATAATATGGCTACCGCTAAAATAACATAAATCATGCAAATTGTAGCACAGTAGTTCCACATGGTGGGTGATTTACACTGAAACCTAATTTGCAACAACATATGTGAACATCTAACTGAATCTACAGTTTTAAGAAAATTCGTGCATTAGTTCTTGAGACAGGGCTACGGCAGAAATCGTAAAAAATACAATATAACAGCATGACTCGTTTTACATCAAAATATAAATACCACAAGTCGTATTAAGGACTAACTGAATATGAAGTTTGATGAAAATCCGTGCATTATTTCTAGAGAAAGCGTTATTGCGGAAATCGTAAAAAATGCCACATAGCAGCTCCATCTGTTGAGTGATTTACACCAAAAGGTAGAAAACGTCAATGCATGTTAAGGACTAACTGAAACTGAAGTTTGACAAAAAACTGTGCATTAGTTCTTGAGATAGAGCTATTGCAGAAATTGTGAAAAATGCTGCATAACAGCGTCACCTTTTGAGCAATTTAAAGCAAAAACTAATCATAATCAATTTATATCAGGTACTAACTGAATATATTTTTTAATTCCGTGCATTAGTTCTGGAGTGCCCACAAAATTTGTATCATATACAGACAGGCAGACAGAGTCACAGACAGATATTTTATAAATACAGATTTTTTTTGTGTCTCTGATCCCTAAAACGTATATATCCGTCGAAAACTAGAAATCGAAAATTTTTACGAATTCAAAACTTTTTTCCTGTAAAGATAAAAGAAAGCAAAACTGATTCAAAATACTAGAGGAAAATTTTCTAGTTATATGAGAAACCAATGAATGAGCATGTTATGTATCACTATTCAATCTAAACTATCTAATGTCAATGTATCAATCTGATGATTATGTTGCGTCTCTCAAATTTGGAGGACAATTTACCTCAAAAAATGGACGCAAAATTGATTTTATTTTTTAATATTTCATGAAAAATTGTTTAATTGCTCATATTTTGGCAATTGTATCACGAGATTGTGTAAATTTTGTTAATATGGTCTGTGCAAACATGTATACAAATATAAATTTTAAATGTTTTTTCTGCATGTTCATACTTTTGTCACCTTCCTGTTTGAAAAATGCTAATGCCGTTTTTTAGTATTTAAGATAGGGATATCAACGAGATTTAAATTTTTTTTGTAATATATGTCCTTTATTATACTTTTGACATATCTGCGAATGATATTAGCTTTCGTTTTTTTTTCTTTTACATAAAAGTGTAAGAAGATGTGTTAAATTTTACTATTATTCCGTAAAATTATCAGTAAAAATATTATTAGATAGAATACTAGATGTATATAAAAATCCATGCGGAATTTTGTGTGATACACACATTTAAAAGTCTTAAAAAACATTGGACAAAAATATCAATATTCTCTATACGGGCATACTCCGAAAAATAGGGAAAAAATGCAGAATGTTTTTCTTATGAAAAGATATATATATATGTATAATTCTCTTATGCGGCGCCAAAAAGAGGCTGAATTTCTGCTTGCAATTTGGTAACAACCGCAGCAACGATTCTCAGTGGTTAATTTTTGGTCACATGATTCGACCCATTCAGTAAAAAAATCAGTTGATCGATGTATGAATAACAATTGCTATTGGTTCGTTTTACGCTGATGTGTTGAAATGAGCGAATCAGCTCTTTAACCAAGACTGTATTTAAACGACTGCCGAAAACGGTTTTTTTTTACAGTTCGTTAGCATGATACGTAGTGTTTTCTAAATTCTTATACCATCTTATTATAGTTTTAATGAATTTAAGCAGTGTTGTTCAATACTATAGGCGAAATAAAAAGAGACGTCTGAACGCGCCAATGAGACATTGGAAGAATCGTGTTTCCGAAGAAAAAATTACGTTTAACTTGTTTAAATAAATTTAATTTTGTCAGTTTTAGTTTGCTTTAACTGTCACTTTGTGATATTGATATCTATATGTATTTATGTTAAAATACAATTATAAAAAATTAAGATTTAAAGTAAAAGTCAAAATATAAATTGATTAGAATAAAATTAAGTTCAATTGAGCTATGTCAGTTCAATTTTGTTACTATGGAAAAGACTTCTTATATATTGAAATGCATAACTGATGCATTCTTCATATGGTTTTAATTTTGAATACCCCTAAATTATTTTTTATGTATGAAAATATTATTTTCTGTGAAAAATTAAATAATTGAAGCAACAAGCTATATATACATTTATTACAGATATATATGTATATATTAAAATCTTTGATTGTTTAAGATGAAATTAATTAAATGCTATTTATATCCATTCTAAAAATCCATTAAAATCAATTTAAGTTGCATTTAATCGTTATTTTTAGCAAGGAAAAGTACTGCTCGCCAAACTGCATGACCCTTTCATCTTTTCGCGCCAAATATGCGAAAGTATTTTTTTTTACAGACTTTTTATTGTAATTCCGTCTCTAAATGTGTGATCCTTTATTACATACATAAGTAGAATACATAACATACATAAGTAGTTACACACAAAGAAATAAAAGAAATCATAGATTACAATTTATCCAAACACACCTCTGAAAATTAGAGTAAACAGTATAGTAAATAGTATATATAGTAATACAGAGTAAATACAGATACAGAATCTCTGTAGAGTACATAGGTTAAATGTTTGACATCACGTTCACTTTCAAAATACTAGAGTCTGTACATAAGTGAGCTGCAGGCCCACTACAGCATGTTGTAAATATTTTTTTTAAAAATGGATACTACATTTCATAAAATAAATATCATAGTTGTCGTATATGTACGATAGATTTAGGTTTCATTTCTCCCTAAATACGAAAGATCTAATGTCATTTCAACGCAAATGTTTTATCGGAAATCTAGAATAACATTAGATCTTCCTTTAAAAATTATTTGAATAAGATTGTATGTATGTTACAAATATCACTTGATATTTTCGAAAGAAACCAAATCCAGGCGAATTAGTTCTAGTCAATTTTTCAACTAACTAACTAAGCCTATTTCTGGCACTGCACGCAGAAGAAACTAATTTAAATAAAGAATTTTAATCAAAGAATAAATCTGCCAACTATTTCTCAACTTTCAGAGTTTCCTAATTTTCTGAAAGGAATAAACTTGGGATGAAATCTGGCTTGAAAATGAAATGAAATTTAACTTACAACTCACATTTTGTCTGTTGCACGAGAAAAATAATTTTGTAAAACTTTCTATACACAGTGTGTCCCAAAAATATTGATTATGGCTCTTATTAATGAAATATTGAAAACAAATATAGAAGAATGAAAATTATTAAAATGATTGTGATTTTTTTCAGTTTTTAGCTCACAGGCTATCATAGCCTGAGAGCTTATGTGCCCGTCCGTTCTGTATGTATGTGCGTATGTGCGTAACGCGATAACTCATGATAAAAATATCGGATCCACTTGAAATTTTGTATATAGGTATATCCTGATAAGGCGCTTCCCTGATTAGTTTTTGGAGTTCATTCGATATGTATAAGAGGGGGAACGGGGGGCTCATGCCCCCCGTTAGTTGATATAAATGGGATTTTCATGCAGAATTAAGTTTTCAAAATTTAGATTAGGATCATTCTGATGAGGCGATTCCGTGACTGTTATTAGGTGTTCATTGAATAAGTATAAATAGGGGGAACAGGGGTTCTAATCCCCCCCCGTTAGTTGATATAAATGGGATTTTCATGCAGAATTAAGTTTTCGTTCAAAATTTAGATTAGGATCATTCTGATGAGGCGATTCCGTGGCTGTTATTAGGTGTTCATTGAATAAGTATAAGTAGGGGGAACAGGGGTTCTAATGCCCCCCCCCGTTAGTTGATATAAATGGGATTTTCATGCAGAATTAAGTTTTCGTTCAAAATTTAGATTAGGATCATTCTGATGAGGCGATTCAGTGACTGTTATTAGTTGTTCATTGAATAAGTATAAATAGGGGGAACAGGGGTTCTAATGCCCCCCCACCCCTGTTAGTTGATATAAATGGGATTTTAATGCAGAATTAAGTTTTCGTTCAAAATTTAGATTAGGATCATTCTGATGAGGCGATTCCGTGACTGTTATTAGGTGTTCATTGAATAAGTATAAATAGGGGGAACAGGGGTTCTAATGCCCCCCCCCCGTTAGTTGATATAAATGGGATTTTCATGCAGAATTAAGTTTTCGTTCAAAATTTAGATTAGGATCATTCTGATGAGGCGATTCCGTGACTGTTATTAGGTGTTCATTGAATAAGTATAAATAAGGGGAACAGGGGCTCTAATGCCCCCCCCCCCTTCCGTTAGTTGATATAAATGGGATTTTCATGCAGAATTAATTTTCGTTCAAAATTTAGATTAGGATCATTCTGATGAGGCGATTCCGTGACTGTTATTAGGTGTTCATTGAATAAGTATAAATAAGGGGAACAGGGGTTCTAATGTCCCCCCCCCTTAATTTATATAAATGGGTTTTTCAAGCAGAATTGTCAGATTTCGTTCAAATCTCTGAATAGTTTTGGAAGTTTAATGGTTAAGTATAAAAGAGGGGGATAACTCCTTTTAAATTATATAAATGCTAAATGGGTTTTTATTAAGAATTATCTAATTTGCTCTGAATTTTGGATATAGATTTTTTATATGATAAAGCATGTCTTTGATAGTATAGGAGGTTCAATGATTAAGTATAAAAAAAAGAGGAAAGGGGAGAGCTGTTTCCCCTTCTTAATTTTTTTTTCGAACGGAATTAACCCTTGAAAATATAAGGCTTTAATGTGCAATTAGTATTTGTAGCCTGTGAGCTCAATGCCATCAGTTTAACTGGGCAGTATTCTTTTTATTTTTATTAATATTATGTATATTTGCAATGTTTTATGAAAGGTACTTTGTTTTGTTGATCTAGTCAATTTTTAACTTCTCTAGAATAGATTTAGGATTACAATTTTGTTAAATGTTGCCATTAAAAAATAATATTTCATCCAAAGTAATCAAACTGTACATTGATAAAGAATTTGTTTGATAAAACGAATTTTAAATACAATTTTAAAATCGTCTGCTTGCTGTGCTTGTATTTTCTTTCTTTTTTTTTTGAGTTTACATCAGTATTATTTTATTCTTGAAACAAATCTTTTCGCTGTTTTTATTACGTTATACTAATTAGTAACTTTTTGTGCTTTACAAAAGATTTTTGCGTGATTATAGGTAAAGCAAGTGATATTTCTCATCGAAAAATAGCTGTTGTAAAACAAAAATAACTGTACATAGCACATAATCACTAAAAAAATTGGAAAGCATCTGTGTGAAGAATAAAAAGATCTTTGGACTCAAATGTGAATATGAAAATTCTAGAAAAGCAAAAGTAAATTTGCTGCAAAATTTAAATAACTAAAGCTAACAGAAAAGCAACTTGTCATAAACTAAAAATCTCTTTGCAAGCTTATGGAGTAAATGTATGTGATTCTTCTATCCGTTATAAGCTTATGTTAGCTGAAATTAGTGGTCGTCGTCCTCGAAAAAAAGATAAAATTACATCTGTTGCGGCAAAGAAGAGACTTGCTTCGGCAAAAGCTATGCAAAAACAATTTGGAAATGATTGCAGTACGGTAAGAAATATTAATTTTCCCGTAATTGATTAGTTGAACTTAAATTGATCTCATCTTTTCCTGAAACCGTGTTTTTTGCGTAATGTTATGTTTCATAAACCAGTGTAATCTATTAAATTTTTCAAAGGATTGTATTTAAGGAAATACAAAATTTAAATGTGTATATGACTCCCTTATAAAAAAATTCAAAATGTCTAAAATCTGCAGATACTTTATACGGCAATTATGGTCGGTCAATTGCGCCTTTAGAGATTTTGTTAAGTATCTGGAAAAATACATCAGTGATTACCCTGAAACTTCAGACATGTAAACAGCCTAGTAGATGTCATAATTTTCCTCGGAGTTGTTTTTTTCTCGAAACTCCATGGGGAATGTGAATAAATTGAACAAAAATGAATATTCCAGTAAAAACTAATGTCACAAATATGTTGAAACTTTAGAAAATAATTAGGAGCCTTCTTCTAATACACTGTGATGATTTTGTTGAACATAGCATGTATACTCGGAGAGAAATTAAGGTTTTTATAAAAACAATCTCAAATTTCACCATGTGGTTTGTTAGTTAATAGGGGGTGTTAATTTTTTTTTCACGACTGTACAATCGTGGAAAAAAGAGTACTACTTGGTTATCCCGTCGACCGAAAATCTTTCGCCAAACTATAAGATTAAATGCCAATAATGGATGATCGTGAATGTTATATTTAATGACATTAAATACGATACACGTTTTTAAAATGGCCTTAAATGATTTTTATTTAGACTTTTTTTTGTATTTTTATTAATATGCTGCTAATTATTTGTTTCATTCATTATTTAAAATAATAATTATGTCAATATATATAGTTTGGCAATGAGTTTGACGATATGTATAATTTGGCGAAATTGGTTGACGGGATAACCAAGTAGTGCCAAAAAAAGTAAATACTCCTTATAATTCTACAAAAAGTTATCGCAGAAGAAAGTTGCTGGTACCAAATGAAGAAAAGAAAGTCTACTTTTAAATGATGTATATAAAATTTGCTTTGGGGGATGTATATTTATTGAAATGAACCATAACTTTTGTTTTTTTGAACAGCATTACGCAATCATGACAGCATAAATGAACTCTATACCTTTCAATTAGACTAAAAATATTTTTTTTGCACTTCCTTCTATAAGTTTCCGAGAAATTAATTATTATAAAACGAGCATATTTCAAGCCTTTATCTACCGACGATACTTAAATGTACTACAAAAATTACTTATTATAAAATTCTTTTAATACGTCAATTAGTTGTAATACTCCTTAGAATGAGTTAGAGATACATTACTTTATTTTGTTCCAAAAGCATTATTGGTTACAGAAAACAAAAATATTTTTAAAACGATAGTTTCTTTTGCCTTTGTATCTTTTCAGCTTTCTTGGCGTTGATGGAGGGGGGGGGGGGGGTGGAGATTTTTCAATTAGGAAATATTTCTATATTTGTATGTAAGAACATCATATTTGTACATTTTATAATTCTATAAAATACTAAGAAAACAATTAAAAATAAAAGATTTTAGTGAGGTTATAAATATTGCACAAAATCCATGTAAATTCGAATTTAATTAATCCTTCTAAATCCTTCAATATTTCTAAAATCCTTCAAAAATTTATTAAATGATTATATAAAGCTTTTAGTTTAGTTAAAAAAAATTAGGTAAAATGCTTTAGGATGTAAATTTTCATGAATTCATAATGTAGTAGATAAAGGGTTAAGGGCTGTATCCAAATTGAAGTTCATTACTCGATTGTTGACCACGATAGTCCCCTTCTTGATCACTGCGATTTAGGCGCCACTCAAAGCTCTCACTGAAAACTTGACACAAGGCAGTGTAAGAAAACAAAACAAAATAGCGTAAAAAGTTTCACAATATATAACTTATATCATATACCCATCTCAAATCATCATTTTATCGTCTTAAAGCATCATTTGAAAACTACTTGACAGAAAAATTTGAAATTTTGGATATCCATAAAGCTGGACTTCATAAATTTAAATCTTTCAAAAAATGGTAGATTGCAATTCATAATTATTTCGAATATTAATTTCATAATTCATACCTTAAAATGATAAAAACTGCAAATTCAACATATTTATGTTTGAGTATTTTAGTATTATTGAAAGAAAAATTAAAAAAATATAAAAAATGTAGCACGTTGACAGTAAAATTTCAAGAGATATTAATAAAAATATTATAACGTAATGTGACAAAAAATGAAGTTTGGGTTCATTTTAATATGTAAATGGTCCTCTAAGCTAATTTACCATTCATCATCTAAAAGTAGACTTTACACTGTTAAAAATCTAGTCCTAGTTGAACCAAGCTTTGGTGCTTAATAGCTACCATTGTAAGATGTTGAAATCTCCAAACAATATTTGGAGCTTCTGTTGAAGCATAGTTCCAGTACTTGGAACGAGGTCGAAAGAGGAAGTTCCAAATGTTGGTACGAGATTTCACCATCTTATGGTGGCAGCTACTGAGCACCAAAATTTGGTTCAAACTAGATCAAATTTTTTAACAGTTTATTTTAAATCGTTCGGTATCAGTAACTTTTTTTCTAAGGTAATTTGTTGAAAAGTTAATATGGGATGTTTACTTTTTTATGTATTATTTTTGTACAATGATTTTCGTACGATATTTGTTCGTGAATTCGAGAGAAGAATTTTCAATGAAAAAATTGCTTCACTTGAATAATTATTAACTTTAATGTCTAAGATAATCCAGGACAACATATATTATAATAATTTGATTTTTAGATATTAATTTAGATTTAAGGTTTTTTTAAATTAAAGTTTCTTTAATAAACCGGAAGTTAGATCTCATTTTGCAAAATACTTTTTTGCAGGAATAATTTGAATAACTGACAAAAAAACATCATGAATCTCAGAATTTTTATAAGGATATACTGAAAAAATGGATGCGAAAATTGAGTAAAAGTTTTAAATACGTTACATACTAAAAATAGCTCCGATGCGAATGTACTCAAAATTGAGAAACACATGTACTTATTTTTGATTCCATGTACTGACATTTATTTCCCGTTCAAAGTTAATAACAAGAAAAGTTTAGTTCTGTCATTCACTGTCATTTCAATTATTGAACTAGTTGGATGTGGCATCCCCAAAACTTTCTCCTATCTCATGCATGTTATTATTTCAAAATTCACTTACTGCCAAAATTAAATGACAATCTATGCTCATCATGGTGAGGATTCTAAAGGGAAGAAATTCTCTGCATTAGTTCTTGAAATGTAAGACTATTGCAGATATCGGAAAAAATGCGACATAAAAGCGCCACTTGTTGGGCAATTGATACCAAAGCATACGCAAAACTAGTTCATATGACTGAGTTTATTGAATCTGAAGTTTGATGCAAATCAGTGCATTAATTCTTGAGATAAAACTATTGCAAAAATCGTTAAAGAATGTAGCATAGGGAGCAACACCTGTTGAGTTATTTACAGTAAAATCTCAAGAACATCAATTAATGTCAACGACTAACTGAATCTGAAGTCTAATGAAAATCCGTGCATTATTGTTGAGACAGACCTGTTGCGGAAATGGTGAAAAATATAGCATACCAGCGCTACCTGTTGAACTAATTACAACAAAATGCCAACAACATCAATTCATGTCAACGACTGACAGAATATGAACTTTGATAGACATCCGTACATTAATATGAGATAGGGAATTGCAGAAATCTAAAAAATGCAGCATAGTAGCATTAGTTGTTGAGCGATTTACACTAAAATGCATACAGCTTCAATTAATGTCAAGGACTAACTGAATCTGAAGTTTAGAATAGAAGATAGAAATCCGTGCATTAGTTATTGAAATATAGCTGTTGCATTAATCGTAAAAAAAATGCAGCACAATAGCGCCATCTTTTAAACAATTTACACTAAAAACTAACCATCATCAGTTTATATCACGGACTATCAGAAAATAAATTTTTATCGAATTTCGTGCTTTAGCTCTTGAGATAGAGCACCCACAAAATTTATGTCATATACAGACAGGCTCATAGACAAGAAACTTGTAAAAACATGTTTTTTGGAAGCTCTGGCCCCTTAAGCGTGTAAATCCGTCAAAAACCGGAATTTGCACAAATCCAATGCTTTCTTCTTGAAAAGATGGAATAAAGTAAAAATATTATATGTGATTTTTCAACGTCAAAATTGAGTTGTAAATATGGTTTCAATTATGGTTAATATGGTTTTAAAGAGGAAATTTTCATTTTTTATAATTTTTTTTAAGTATTGGATTAAAATAGCCTCTGCTGGGAGCTTTTTTGATTCACATAAAATGAATACATTTGTTTTGAAATCTCCTTGCAATAGCTAATGAATTTTAAACACTGGAAGTTTGATAAGAAATGTTTTCCTTTTTAACATCTAAACACAATAAATCAGTTGTAATTATTACAGAAACGAGAAACAGTTTTCGTCATACATTTCATTTTTAGTAACTGAAACAAAAACATTTAATGCAGCATTTTTCTACAGTGATATTAAAAAAAAATACTTAAAAATTTTAAAGAGGTTTGATTGCATCATTTCTAAATATTTTGAGCTATTTTCGGAACCAAATAAGACCTGGCACAAAGAAGCCATGAAAACTAGTTTTCATGTTAATTCTAATAAAAACGTAAATATTTAGAGTCAAAATAAAAAGTTAAGAGAAAAACTATGATCAAAATTGGAATATAGGATATTAAAGGTTATATTTTGACGCTTACCATATTTCTAGCTCTTATTCAGATTGTTTTACTATAGTAAAAATTAGGATATTAAAGGAAAATAGGATATTAAAGGTTATATTTTGACGCATAACATATTTCTAACTTTTATTCAAATTGTTTTACTACAGTTAAAATTTACATACGAAAAAAAACTGTTTAGAAACACATCCAGTGTTGACACTTAAAATAATAAATTATCCGAAACTATTCAATTACCCTGAAGTAGGGTGTAAAATATTTTTCAAGGGCAGAAACTCTAAATGATCTTGTATTTTTTGTTCAATTCAGACAATAACTTGTTCTTTATGTGATGTACCAAAGTAACCCCGGTTGATGGTAATTGATGAATAAAATTTATAATCTATTATAATGAAATAAAATTTATAATCTATTTTCTTTAATAATATTTAAAAGTACCGTCATGATATAAAGGGTTAAAAAATAATACTAAAGAATTTCGGCAGGCACTGTTCCTCAATTATGGGCTTCTCCATTAAAAAGAGAACATACAATGCAATAAATCATAATAATGCAACTCCCACGACGTCATAAAGTTGTAGTCGAATACTTCTATCTGAAGTAATTGTTATCCCGTCAAACAGGATTAGAAATTTAACCTATTACTGTCGCCTTTTACCCCATATATCTTGATTTATGGGCTCAAGCTGAAAGATTTTCAGACGAAATAGTTTTCTTCGGATAATTTTTAACAAAATATAAGGTGTGAATATATTATTATTCACATACTTTATGTGTGTAGATTAAAATTGAGACAAGAATATAATAAAACTTTATTTAATTAGTTTGTGGATATGCATTATGTTCTATAACTAATAATTATGTTCCAGATGATAGAGAAAAGTCGTTAAAAAACAAATTATTAAAAATCTTTTGAAAAATTAAACAATGTAATTTAGAAGTATTTATATCTTAATAACATCGAATATAGATTTAGATGTTTTATGTATTTAGCTTTTAAATCTTTTGAAAAAACTAGTTGTTGAGGGCCACCATAATACTTATCCATCATAGATATGCATAAAATAAAATAAGAAAGTAAAACGTGTATTTTTTTCATAAAAAGCGTTGTAATTTCAAAATAAACTTTAACAGTATATTTAAACATTTTTAATATATAGTAATGCTCTATTATGGAATGGAGGGTACTACTTGATTACCCCGCTGAGAAATTTGATAAATGGTATTAGTCTCCAAATTACTCGTAAATCTTATAGTTTGGCGATAATTTTTTGTTTGATGGAATAATAAAATAGTACAGAATTGTGTAAAAGAAACATCCTAGTAACTACAAAAATGATAATCATATTAGCTAACAAATTATTGCGTCAGATTAAGAATCTCATTCCCAATTAAAATATATCTTTGAACGATAATTTGAATGAAATACAGGATCACAAAAAATCGAAGAGTGCATAAAATATGATTACAAATGCCTCGGCAACTAATTATCTAATCATTCTTTATGCAAAATTTATGTCTTTTATTGTTTTTTACACTCACTCCTGAAAAAAAAATTCAAAAATATTATATATCTTTCATCGGAACGAATATTTCGAGAGCCCCCAAAAAATAGTTCCTGATAATCGAGATTATTGATGTTCAGTAGGCTACCTTCCATTATTGCATACTAAGTTAGTACGTAATTTCAAGTCTATCTGTTTTTGTTTTGGGAGATAGAGTATTTCATAGGCACATAGACAGACTAACGGCACTTTTTTTCCTAAAATAAGTTTTTTGGAATCTCCAGTCTCTAAAACGATTCCAAGACCTACCTTATACTACGCATGATAGGTAAATAATAAACATTGTAGTTTAGAAGTATTTACAACTGAATAACATCAAATGAAAATTTAAATGTTTTATATATTCAGCTTGTATATTTCAATATAAGAAATATGAATTTTTATAAATAAAAAAAAATATATTTTATTGAGTATATACGAAACAAAGATCCGTTTTCCGGTTAAAGTTATATGTTTATTTTTTATGTTGTTATGCATTTATTTCATGTAGATATCTACTGAAGGCGCATCGATAACCATTCTTTTGTCAATTCTTGTGGGTTTATGTGTTGTCTTATAATAATGTTTGTGCGCTGTCTTAAATTGTCTCACAATGTGCTGTCGAATAATGCTTGTAATTTCTACTTTCACGTTTAGAGTATTTAACAACGAGTAAACATACCATGTATTTAACCAGTTTCTAAACATGTTATCAGAAAAAGAATGTTCAATGCAAGCTTCTACAAGTAAACGATGGCTTCCAGGAACGCTTTTTTTAAATTATAAAAGTAATAACAAAACTTCACGGGAAAAATCATTCGCAGAGTATTTTAATGGCATTGCGCTACTTCAAATGTATCAGTTTCAAATCTGATATAAATCACTGAATTTCCCTGCGATCACGTTAAACGGAGCATTCACAGCAGTTTTTATTAATTTACAGGGAAACACAAAAGAAATCGGTACAGTACTGCGTTTGTGTAATAATTGCTGGAGAGTACGTTTTAAAATTCGGCATGTGCTTTTAAATTTAATTAAATTTAAAAGCTTTTGAATATTACACTTTATATATAAATTCTATATATTATATGCTGTGCTGCAGAAAAATAGTCGCATACCATTCTCCTTATTAGAGAAAATTGCTGAAGGGAAATTTTCTGAAATATATTTATCTAATAAATAATCTCTGTATAAATGAACTAAATTTTGGAATATATGTTTTTA
Source organism: Maratus speculifer (assembly GCA_964019185.1). Classification (NCBI taxonomy): domain Eukaryota; kingdom Metazoa; phylum Arthropoda; class Arachnida; order Araneae; family Salticidae; genus Maratus; species Maratus speculifer. The sequence continues at coordinate 232,103,372 of OZ025296.1, read as the reverse complement.
TTAGATGCGAATCTCTGTATCATATACAGGACTGCTGAAAAATTCGGATATTTCTCCGATAATAGATGAGAACAGCTGAAATTCGGTTTTCATATGCGCCATGATTTTCCATATAGGGAAATGAGGCGCAATATTTTAATTTTTTTAAACTGTGCAGTTTTCTTATAGTATTCCGAATGGCTTGGAAAGTGTTTCATAATCTATGCTTGACGCACGATTTTTTTCTTGTTTATTCTTAAATTTGGATTTCTTGTACCATTAAGAAAACAGTAATATTAAAAAAGAAAAATATCGGTTAAATTATTAGTATTAGCAGTTTTTCCGTCTTTCGACATTTATCTAATAAGTGACATGGAAGGATCAATAAGTATAAAATTTGTTATGAATAAATTCAGACATATATACATTTGCATCAATGCTATATCCATACTTAATGTATGTTCAACCCAGATTAGTCTCTTAAAAATGGCCTGATTTATTAAACATAATTTCCATTAACATTCTAGTTATTTTACCCCCCCCCCCCTCTTCCGCACTTTACTTTTTATGCTTTATCGATTTAATCAGATAGTTTATCATTTAAATTAACGGATGTATAAGAAAACAAATAAAAATGTGTAAGTCTTTTATAGCATTCAAAATAATCTTGTAACGTTATATGCATGCTGAGTGTCATTTATAACGTTTGGTTGGTCGTGGTGGGAGTTAAATGCAGACATACTCAGTACTTAAGATAAAACAACAAAGTTTATTAAAATGATGAGGGCTGAAGGGAAGTGGAGCAAGTCTTAATTTTACACAACTGAGAATACTATGAAAAAGCTAAACGCATACTCACAGGCTCCGGACGAGCTCAATCGTGGCACCTTCTAACACTTCTCACTATCTCTTGGCTGAGCTACTAGATAAAGCTTAATTAGACAGCCCGTGGCTGTGTGTAATTCTTTATTCACAAATAATCAAAATGAAACTACTATGAAGTTTCTTACCCCGGCCAACTCTCAAGTCAACTATCGAAACTCCTTTACACTTCACTGGAGGCCCGCTGCTACTTTCAATCGGCCAGCACTTCGCTGAACAATATCTCACTTCGCTATCTAACGCCACAGATACTCACACACTGGCTAACGCCACAGATGCTCTCTCGCTGGCTAATGCCAGAGACACTCTCTCGCTGGCTAATGCCAGAAACACACTCCATTCAATCAAACCCAAGCTTTTATATGCTGCAAACTGAGATACTTCACATTAACATATTACTAATAACCGCGAGCTAACTGCAGAATCCGAAAGAGCACACACACTCTAGAAAGTTAAAGTAAAAGAGAGGATAGATGTCGCTTTTACGCTTACACATGTTAAATTATTGACGTCACGATCTCAGAAATACTAGAGTGCCTTTACAAAAGTCATTCCCTCACAACCCCCCTCGGATTCCGCAGAGAAAAAGGACTGGGTCAAATGCATGCCCAGGACTTTTTCTTGTTATAAATTTCGAGCCATAAAAAAAAAACACAGTGATGGGTGAAATTTAGAACCAAAACATAACTTTTAAAATATTAACTTTAACCCATCACAACCAAAAAACCTCAGTTTGCCTCAAAAATTCACATATTCAATCCAATCATTCTTCTATCTTACAAATAGCATCCGTAAAACTTCCAAAAACTCGTAAAACTTTCAAAACTAATTACTTCTTCTTTCAAAACAGCCCACTCCACTGGGAGTGCTAAAATTTCTCAAAACACTAAACTTCCGAAATTTTCCTCACTATTGCAATACAACTATAATTTTACCAAAAAATCTCTCCATAACTTTCCTAATACTAGAATTCGCACCAAGTCCAAAAAACCCAATGCGCAAAAATTTTCCTCATCCAAATTCCGAACTCATCTAAAATTAAATTTACTTCATACTAAAATAACCCTGCTACTACGTAATACCTACATACCCATTAGCCAATGAACTAACTCCCAAAATTCTTCAGAACTTAACTCCACTTTAACAATAATTGGGGCACATACGTACAGCGTCACATCGCTGTGCCTATGCAACAATCAAAAAATATCAAATTTACAAAATGACGTCATCATGCTCTTCATCTATATTAACTAAAAGAAAAATAGCAGAATCAATACATAACACAAGTATACTTCCCTGCAAGAAAATCACATTAACATTCAATTTTAATACAATACAATTTCAAATTCAAACGCAGCTTAAAACTTCGCAACTTGCGGAAACCATTCCCAACTAAAGTACAAACGTAACACATAAAACACGAACGGTAAGAAGAAAGTTAATTCATTAAATGTTAGTACAAGAGATAGAAACGCGTGTCAAGGACTTCTTGACCGCAAAACACGTGCGCGCCTGAACCGCGGCGCGTGTACAAAATAACCCACATTACTATCTGTAATTTCTGAAAATTTAAACATACATTAACATATATTTTATAACACATGAACAATATAACAATATAGTAACATTTTTAACAAATAACATAACAATTTAACAATAGATCCAGAATTTTTAAAAGCAGTTAAGACCAAAATCTCAAACATACATAAAACTAACAATTTTGCAAACAAATTTTGAACACAATTAAGCACTAATCGTGAGTCCGTCAAAAAATTCCAAAAATGGCCAAAAGTACAAAACAGTCTCTCTGCTTTCTTTTCCTTCACATTGCTACCACATATATGTACTCTAATAGAAATTTAATAAAGAACATTATCACCCAATCATAGAGATGATTCGCTGCTAGCCGGCTTCATACTACAGGATGGTTTTCTCTTCTTGTCCCAGAAACCCTGTACGAAGGATCTTTCGTCATCAGAACTGTACGGTGACGCCACAGTTGACTGTCGTGCCTGCAGCCTGGTTCTGAATGGATGCCGTAGAATACTTGTAGGTTCCGCTCGACGACTCTGCTCTGGCCGGTTCGCTGGGGTCACTCCATGGCGAGATTCACACTGTTGATGCCGGTAATCTGAGCGTTGTCTCCTCTTTCTAGATGCACCCGAAGTTACTGAAGATCCTAGACCACGTTTCTTTCCGGACCTATGCTGTTTCTTATTGGGCAAAAATTCCGACTTTAAAGTCCTTTTAACAGTTTGGCGAGTGTCCATCTGAAATCTTTTCCGGGGATTAAGTACCGAAGATGGTGAACTATTAGATAATTTATGTTTGTAAGGTTGCTGTCTAATAAGTGGAGGAACGAGATAGTTTATAATCTTTTGTCTTTTACGGCACACAGAGTCTGATGTATTTGACACCCTTCTCTTATTTTTATTATGATACTTTGTTCTCGGATTGCTAGGCTTTCGACTTTCAATAACAGTTTTTGGAGCTGTTTGACCAAATTTTCTTCTTGAATATTGATGAAAAGAATTAGATGAAGAAGTGCTGGACTCGGGACACTCATTGGATCGGGAATTTCGCGAAACACCACTCGACACATGAGAACCTTCACTACCATTTTCTCTAAACTTATAAACTCTAACCTGATCCAGATTAACCGTCATTCTTTCACCATTGACATCAACAACCAAATTATTATTTCGAACTTCCAAAACTTCAAACGGATCTACAAACTTCGGACCAAACTTAGCTATTCTCTTTTGACGACTTGAACTTAACCAATGCTTTTCTACCAACACAAAATCTCCAACTTTCACTTCTAACTCCCTTCTACGCATATTATAATACTGAGCTTGCTTTTCTTGCGCTTTTCCCATTTGAACCTGAGCTTCCTTAACCAACCTCTCAATATCCTGGCACATGTACTGACTTTCCGCATCTGACACCATAACTAACCTTTGGAATGGAGTAATGACTTTTCTACCCAAAAACAATTCAGCTGGCTTTTTCCCCGTCGACTCGTGAACTGCCGTACGAAGTGCGTACGCAAAATGCTGAAGAAACTGGTCCCAATTTGCATGATGAGAACCAACATAAGAAGAAATCATTTGAATTAATGTACGATTTACACGTTCAGCCATATTAGACTGAGGACGATAAGGAACAGTAAAAGAATGATCGATCTCCAGCTTCTCACACAGGGCCTTAAATATATCAGAAATAAAACAAGGGCCATGATCACTCACTACCCTAATTGGTGCACCATATTTAGAAATATAATTATCGAAAAATGCATCGGTAACTACAGGTGCAGAAGCCTTCCTGAGGGGGACTAACTCTATCCATTTACTAAAATAATCAACTATAACTAGTACAAATCTATATCTTTTAGGATTAGACAATGGATAAGGACCGATTAAATCTACACCTACACATTCATTAGGAAAATTTACTTTAATAGGAATTAATTTGCCAGCTGGACTTACATTTTTATAATTATAACGTTGGCATGTGCTACAGCTGGAGACATAAGCGCGCACTGCTTCCCGCATTTTAGGGAAGTAGCAGGATTCACAAATTCGAGCATAAGTTTTCCTGATTCTAAGTGACCTGCTGATGGATTATCATGAAATTCTTTCAAGATGGCCTTACGAAGACTAGCCGGAATAAAAACTCTTAATTCTCCACGTGAATTTACAATTTTAGAATAAAAAAGAAGACCATCGATAAGCTTAAAAGATTGGGACCATTTCTCAAACATAGGCACATCTGCGCTCGGGACATCATCAGGATTTTCCAAATAACGATACAAACTACCAAACTCCTCTTCTTGTTTCTGTTCCCTTATTAACTGCTCTCGTGACCTTAACACCAACGATGACAATGCACAACACTTAACTTCCTCCGTGACCTCTAAACCACCATGCGGGTTTCGTGACAAAGCGTCCGCTACTGCATTCTCTTTGCCAGCCCTATGTTCTATAACCACATTATACTCTGTTAACTTCAAACACCATCTGACCATACGAGACGACAAACTCTTTCTATTAGTTAACTTTGTCAAAGCTGTATGATCCGTAATGCCTTTAACCGGTATATTAGTGAAAAAACAACGAAATTTATTCAAAGTCCAAATTACTGCAAGACACTCCCTTTCCGTAATCGAATAATTCCTTTCCGCTGCATTTAAAATTCTCGACGCAAACGCTATAGGTCGACCTTTCTGTGCTAACATCGCTCCAACCCCCACTGCACTCGCATCGCAATACACTTCAAACTGAGACGAATAATCGGGGTGAGCCAAAACAGGAGGGGAAACTACTCCCATTATTTTTACGACATAACACTACTGGAGATGCAAAAGGAGACTCAATCGGCATTATAATATCGTCCGCTAGCATTTTCTGAATATGATGATCAATTATACCTTGTTTAACTTTATCATAACGATATGGTTTACTAGCAACAGGTGCTTTCAAACCAGTATCAATCTCATGCCACGCAACATGCGTTAAACCCGGTTTATCAGAAAAAAACCTTTCCAAATTCATTCAAAAACTTATTAAATTCCTCCTTTTCGATTTCACTTAACCCCGACTCCTCCAAATTAACTGACATTGAAACATGCTCTTTCTTATTCACATTCTCATCATTATTCACGATTAACGACTTTTTAAAGAAATCCAAACTAATTCCTCTATCCTCCATATAATCCACAGCTACTATACAATGCACTGTTAATCCATCTAACACACAAAACTCCCAACATGTCTTAACCGAACGAATTTCAACTTCCAATTCTACTGAACCTTTATTATCGCAAGCTACTCCCTGTGCCGAATGAACCACCAGACTTGACCTCTTTAACTTCTTATACGAAAAATATTTCCGATAACAATTAAAAGAAATGAACGACTTATCTGCCCCTGTATCGAAGACACTTTTAACGACAATACCATCTAACGCAATTAACACTTCAGGTAACTCAACCGGATTAATAGTAATTTTATTCAAACTCACAGAAGGCTTTTCCGATTTAATCTGTGACTGCATACCTTCCGAAATACAGTCACCTACCAGTTTAACTGACCCGACCTCTGAACATATCTCTTTTGCATTGACCTATTTTCCAAATTCTCATCCGAAGTTAATCTCCTTACTTGCGAAGAAACATTCCTGTCCCGTACTCCCCCTCTCCGATCATAACCACTATTCTGTCTATTTCCATACATATTTCTCTCACCACTTCTAAAATTATTAGCACCACCACCATTCCTATTACCAGTATTCGACATATTACGACCAAATCCATCATTTCTATTACGCAAATCATTATCCGGAAATCGCTGTCCCCCTCTCACAAAATTACGTTCCCGCTCATTTCTCAAATTACTATCCGCGACAGGTCTCTGACGAGGGCTACGCAAATCCCGCTGATCCGAGCTATGCCGAGTCTCATACTTCGATAATATCTGATGCATTTCTGCAAAATTCTTCGGTGCTCTAACTTCAATAAAGTCCTGTATATTTGGATTAAAAAGAGGAAAAACAATGTCCAACAATTCCTCAAATGTGATATCTAAATATAATTTATTTTTTAGTTCCAGCTTACGAAGATAAAATTTTGACGCCGACTCATAAATATTCTGCCTGTTGCAATAGAACTCTTTTCTCAAAATACTCTTATCTTTAACGGAAGGAAATGCCTTCTTTAACTCAATCAGAGTTTGTTCAAATCTTTTCGCTTCATCAGTAATCAAAAACTTTCCTATATTTTCCAACCACAAAAGTGCTTCGCCCTTCAATGAGCATTTAAGCACTACGTATCTACTTTTCTCAGGTGTATTACTGAACAAAATATAATCATCTAATTTAACTAAAAATTCACTAATATCACCCTCACCGGTGAAATACACACTTGGCACAATCTCACAATGTCCGATGTTTCGTTGGGCGCCATTTGTAACGTTATATGCATGCTGAGTGTCATTTATAACGTTTGGTTGGTCGTGGTGGGAGTTAAATGCAGACATACTCAGTACTTAAGATAAAACAACAAAGTTTATTAAAATGATGAGGGCTGAAGGGAAGTGGAGCAAGTCTTAATTTTACACAACTGAGAATACTATGAAAAAGCTAAACGCATACTCACAGGCTCCGGACGAGCTCAATCGTGGCACCTTCTAACACTTCTCACTATCTCTTGGCTGAGCTACTAGATAAAGCTTAATTAGACAGCCCGTGGCTGTGTGTAATTCTTTATTCACAAATAATCAAAATGAAACTACTATGAAGTTTCTTACCCCGGCCAACTCTCAAGTCAACTATCGAAACTCCTTTACACTTCACTGGAGGCCCGCTGCTACTTTCAATCGGCCAGCACTTCGCTGAACAATATCTCACTTCGCTATCTAACGCCACAGATACTCACACACTGGCTAACGCCACAGATGCTCTCTCGCTGGCTAATGCCAGAAACACACTCCATTCAATCAAACCCAAGCTTTTATATGCTGCAAACTGAGATACTTCACATTAACATATTACTAATAACCGCGAGCTAACTGCAGAATCCGAAAGAGCACACACACTCTAGAAAGTTAAAGTAAAAGAGAGGATAGATGTCGCTTTTACGCTTACACATGTTAAATTATTGACGTCACGATCTCAGAAATACTAGAGTGCCTTTACAAAGGTCACTCCCTCACAATCTTAGAGACAATTACATTAATAAGGAAATAAATACAATATTATTTAATCAAAATATTTACGAAATAAGCAATATCTTCAAATTTCAATTTTGGACATAAGTATTCTTCAAATAAAAATCAGAATTTAATACTAAATTAATGGTTAAACATATGCAGACATTAATCAAAAAGGTGTTTTGAGAATTTCTTTTTTATATTTTAGCCATTAATTAATTATTAATTGATGCTGAAATATCACGTATAATCAGTGCATAAGATATTGCTATCCTGTCATTACATACAAATTTACTCAATTATATTCACAAAAAATGCATACTTTTGTTTCTTCAAAATTTTATGCATAATCTTAGAGTTATGTATTTCTTTTTCGGTAATTAGAATAATCTCACAGAGCAAAAATTACATGATTATTAAAATATTATCTATTTTATATGCGCAAACCGTAATTACACAACATTTTAAAAATAATTATATGTCACATTTTTAGAAAATCAGGTTTTGGCGAAGACAAAGGAAGATAAGAAAATTAGATTGCTTGACATCAGCGAATGTTCTGTTAAACGAATTTAACTTATGGTTAAATCTAATTTCATGTAAATTTGAAACTCTTTTACTTAGCACTTTACACTCCATGCGTTTAACGAAAACTTAATAACGACCAAATCCATTTTAATTAACTTCAGAGACAATATCTAAAATTAATCTTATCGATAAACTACAGGTAAGCTATCAAGATATTTTAATAATTATCTGTCTTAGATTTATGTTTTATTTATATTTCTTATTTTATTAATTTCTAATGAGTTTTAATTTCGTCATGGATTATAAGCTCGAAACAAATACTAATTTGTTTTTTTATTAATTTAAATATAAACAGATCTTTCTTTTGCAGACTTCTGCACGCAATAGATATGGATCAAACAATCTTACACTGAAAAATATTTTTTAACCACAAAATATGAATAAATTACCATACAGTTTTCAAACAAATTCCATTTGAATGTACAATTTATTTTCTTATTTTATTGCTGTGTAAAAATTAAAATCGTGAGATGATAAGCAGTTTAAAATAGTTCAGTAAAAGTTAAATTTAATCGTTAGTAAATGCCCACATCAGAATGACGTCAATGTTTATCTGTAACATGATGCCCATTTCATGACTAAAATTAATGTAATTCAAAAAAAAAAAAAAAAAAAAAAAAAAAAAGTTATAATACGTTAATTTATTGTAGGTCTCGATTACTGAAAATTCAGTTCTGTGATTTAGTCTTGATAGAAAGCTTGAACTACTGGATTTCTTTTTTGCACAAATGGACCACTTAACACTCCAGATATGCGACATTTCAAATTAAAATATTCTTAAATACTGAATATGAACGATGTTATATATATATAATAAAGGTTTTCGTCATTTAACGTGATTAATTATTTCCAAATTCTAATTATATCTAACTTTTCCCCTGTTTTTAATAGTACCTTAACATATTTATTGTGTTTTAATCTCATATCTTTAATCTGCGCATTGTTTATTTTCTTATTCAAAAAAAAACCTTAATCTGTCAAAAGCAACACTTTCCCTAAAACCCAATTAATTTATTTTATTCTTTCATTTGTTTACTGATTTTTTTTTACGTCTTTAAAATATCACTCCATATCCCAAAATTCCATCTGAACGACGCGCCAGCTAGATTACGTAACATATTCCTCCGATCGACATTTAGAGCTTACTTTTGCATTCGCCCGTTTTAAAATTCGTATTGATTAGTGACCCGTTTTCTGAAAAGTTTGTTGGCTGATCTGCACCCCTTAGTGTATAAAGACATTACTTAGACTTGAAACACAGAATTCTGCGTTTTTTGTGTTGCTTTAATAATCCACGTCACCTGGATATAGCTTTTAGTCAAAAATTGCCCTTTTCTATTCCGCTCATTTTTAGGGCTTCGTTCACCTGTTGAAACCCTTTTTGTCTTATCCCTCTGTCTCTAGCCAGAGTCCGTACATATGAACTACATAAGTCAGAGATTTCAAATTTCGTGTATTTGCAGCTGAATACCGAATGTCACACAAAAAATTATAAAATTTTGAAAAAGTCTATTATTTTAATTAAATTAATTTCTTCCATATCATCTGTTCATTTTTGTGATTTAAATTTCGAAAGAGAACACGCTAGTAAACAGACGGTTGTTAGTTCGAACCCCGGTGCTGGATTTGTTTGTTTGATTGTATTCATGTCGGCCAGTTATCTACATTGTGGGATATAGGCCCTAACTGGTGGGATGCCCTCCGTGGAGTTTTTCTAAGGGAACCTAACCCGTATTTACGCAAGGTTCGAAGAATACCACGGAAAACTCCGAACGGTTAGGTGACAGTCGCGATTGGGTTCGAACCCAGCACCTACCGTCTACCAGTTTGGAGGTCAGAACCTCATGGTCACTGGTGGGGCCCCGGTGCTGGAACTTGAGATTTTTATATTAAGATGGATTTAAATAAAAGAAATATCGTATTTTTTTGCCAATTCAAGGATTTATATTACTAAAGGTTCATTTCATATTGATACTATTTTTTTAAAATTGAATAATTTTAATTTCCGAATTGAATTTCTATTTAAAAAATGTTTTGATTTATTAATGCTTCAGCATTTTAAATTTCGTTTAAACATTTTTTTCTTTTTTAGAAATTTAAATTTTCATTTATATCCCCACTATAGTTTTCATAGTTCGGGCTTTCCAAAATATTAAATTTTGGATTTTTATAAAATTATTTAATTTGAACATTTTTAAATGGATTAAAATAAATAATCTCCTTTTATAATTATTTTAAATTAAATTTGTTGATGCTACCATCTCTGAAGGAATGTAATAATTATAAATTAACAATTTTGATTTAATAATTAGAGGATACGTTGTTTTGAAAAAATATTAAACGAAACCCTCTGTACAATCTGCGATCATATTCACCAGCTTATTCAACTATTTGCTTTAAATTAAGACTCAGATACAAGTTCAAAACTAGTGGAACGGTTTCTCTCTATTGACAGTACATAAAGTAATTGGAGATCTACATTGCTTTTTTATTTCAAAAAAAAAAAAAAAAAAAAAAAAAAAAAAAAAAAAAAAAAAAATTCTTAATTCTTTTCTTCTTCCACTCTGAATTCGTGCTATCGATTGCTATTTCGGTTACCAAAACCCATTAAACCCACTCACCCGCGACATTATGTCGTGAGTTTCCCATCTGATTATGTCTGATCTTTTTCAGTGATGAAATGAAAATTTGCGGTGTTTTTGCATTGATGAGAATTATATAATTTATGAGACCAACATGATAGTGGTCAATGATTCATATCGTCATATATATAATATATATATAAGAAAATAAAATCACAAATGTACGAAAAAGTCAGAAGAATTCTAAAGATGAACTGAAATTATACAGAGAAAACCAAAAATATACTATATATATATATATATATATATATATATATATATATATATATATATATATATATATATATATATATATACTAGCAGTTACCCGTTACGTCGTTCACATAGCATTAAAAAAAGATAATAGCTTTAATTAAACAAAACGTTTCATTAACAATAATTTAAAACATATATAACTAACACATATCTTATAGGAGGCAATACAGTAGTTTTTCTTTATAGGGGACTTAAAGAACTTAGACAAATAAAAGGGAAATGTGTTAGATAATATGAACAATCACGAAAATGAAATTGCAACCACTTATACTGTAGAACAACTACACTATATTGCCATTGATTATGGGACACTTGCGATTTTAGACATTTTACTAAATATCTAGAAAAATACATGAGGAATCATCTCGAAACTCTTAGTGTATAAATATAATAGTATACGTCATACATCTCCGTGAAGATTTTTTACCGAAACGCCATAGGGGACCGTCAACAAGTTAAAAAAGAATGAATATCTTTTGAATAACCCTGTCAAAACTAATGTAGCAAAAAGGCTCAAACTCTAGATTATGATTGAATGTCTTATTGTAATACACTGTGTTCATTTTTATGCAAATAGCATGCATACTCGCAGAGTAATTAAGGTTTTTATAAAAATGGTCCCAAATTTTTCCAAGTTTTTTCCTTATAATTTTCAGAGTTCTTAATATAAAATAATATTTTTTTCAGAAAATATGACAAACAACATTGCACACAGTACCCTGTAATCAGAATTAAAAAATAATGGAAATTGTATACAAAATGAGTTGGTTTACTAAATAATTTTTTACTGCGCATGCGTCAATGATATCAAAATTTCATTTACATATTATGTTAGCTAAATATATAGAGCAACTTTTGTGAAAGTCACAAAATCATAACTTGAAAATTTTGAAAATAATCGTCAATTGAATAAGTTGAAAATCCGTTATTCTCAAAAAGAAGCAAAAACAAGAGGGGTTGTATCCATATATTCATTGATTAGTGTCAATATAGAATACACAATACGGGATGTTACGACTACTTTTGAATAAAATCCCTCATTTTTTTGCTTCATTTTGGAAACAACGGATTTTGTCCTTTTTCTATAGACGATTACTTTCAGAATTTTCAAGCTATAATTTTGAGACTTTTACAAAAGTTGCTCTATACATTTAGTTAACATAATATGCAAATGAAATTTTGATGTCTTTGACGCATGCGCAGTAAAAAATTATTTAGTAAACCTACTCATTTTTCATACAATTTTTATTATTTTTTGATTCTGATTACAGGGTACTGTGTGCAATGTTGTTTGTCATATTTTCTGAAAAAAATAATATTTTATATTAAGAACTCTGAAAATTATAAGGAAAAAACTTGGAAAAATTTGGGATCATTTTTATAAAAACCTTAATTACTCTGCGAATATGCATGCTATTTGCATAAAAATGAACACAGTGTATTACAATAAAACATTCAATCATAATCTAGAGTTTGAGCGCTTTTGCTACATTAGTTTTGACAGGGTTATTCAAAAGATATTCATTCTTTTTTAATTTGTTGACGGTCCCCTATGGAGTTTCGGTAAAAAATCTTTACGGAGATGTATGACGTATACTATTATATTTATACACTAAGAGTTTCGAGATGATTCCTTATGTATTTTTCTAGATATTTAGTAAAATGTCTAAAATCGCAAGTGTCCCATAATCAATGGCAATATAGTGTATAACGCACCCCAATACTACAGAAATCATATTGTAGTGCATTTCAAAATTCCATACCAAAGAAAGGAAAATCATGTGTTAAACCTAGGTAATAAAAAGAAATATCCAACATTTCCATAATGCATAACTTCGCCGGCCCATTCTTTTCTGAACCTATGTATATGATCTATATGTTTGTAAACATTCTATATAGAATGTTAAAATTTTGCTTAGTTAGAAAAAGTATAACGAAGATTAAATTTCACCTTTAGTAATTTCTAATAACAGAAAGAAACTTACTTGAATTATTTTGTACAATCCTGTATATTACGTGCAGATATTTATACGACAGCATATTTAGCTTAAATTATTCAAGCAAAAAACCCGAGTAAAATTATTGAATTCATATTTCTGGGAATCGCTATTGCACAAGTGACCATGTATCCAGTTTATTGTATAGTCTGGTACATTATTTATTTAAATTCTACAAACATCTCTTCTTGTACCAAATGTAGCTGAACTTCAAGATACATTAGTTTTCCTTAAAATGCATACCGTAATTGAAAAAGCTCTTCAGCAGTCTTTTCTAATAGATACATTGGATACAATATCTGAGATCTGGACACAGGACCAAAATCTTTTATGTGTCTCTGTAAATGAACAACAAATGTGATGCAAATCTTACTTAACTGCAATATGTAGTAATAAATTTCAGTATTTATCATTGAATTGATTATCTCAGTATATCAATTTCATCATGTTTGAAATAGTGCAACGCAATTAAAATACGCTGGAAATATTTTTCTCCTACCGAACATTTTTTGTGACCTTGTCAATGAATGGTAAACCTCTGGACCCCATTTTCTACAGCAATCCTCTTTTAGTGCTCTTCAGAAACTGATACCAGTTTCAATATTATTAAAATATCATTATTAAAATACGCTGCAAATGTTTTTTCTGCACAGACCATTATATATTGAAATACTTTTGAGCTCCCTGTACGCACACTATAAGTACTATACTTAATATAATCGATAGTAACCGTGTTCTTAAGCACCTTAAAAATGCATGTAAATTTCATTATATTTAAAATTATGTAACACTATAAAAATACACCCAAATAATTTTTTCTCCTTAGACCATAATGTAAAGTGTCCTTGCACATGCTATGGCAAATCTCAATAACATATATATTATTTTAGTATGATTCCTACTATATTTACTCGAGTTAAAACACGGAAAAACAGACGGCAGACCCCAGGCACTCGGCATCCGGCACACAGTCAGGTTGAAGTCGTAAACACTTTTAGACCATGTTAGAAAGTATGAAAAAGGGGGTAGTTTCCGTAAAACGACAAAAAACAGTGTTAGGAAAAATCTACTATAAAACACTTTTTTAGTTGGCATTTTTGTATAATTTGTACAGATATGCTTTGCATACCATAAAACTTTATATAAATTTATTGTAAAAAAATATTTTTAAAAGTGACAACATATTTTTACTTTTTTAAGAGCTAAATGAAATGTGGAATTAAAATCCATTTACAAACCTGTTTCCAGTACACTTCGAGCACATTATGAGTAATTGAGATATTCACTGAGTTTATGTATTTTCTCGAAATTGCATTAAATGTTTAGATTTTAAGCTCGAAAGTGCATTTTTTAAAGTGATTTTTATTTATATTTTCAGAATTGAACAATTTTAAGCATTAACACACAAAAATATTTTTTTTATTAGTTTTGTTTTTCTTACTTTCTAAGAATGATAAAATGTATTTTTCATCATTACGTCATTTACGACATAGATAAATTTGCGTTATAAATTATTATTATAATTATTATAATAATATATATATAATTTTTCTAGTCATTTAATATTTCACCTTTCAAAAAAACTTATTTCATTTTAAAAATAAATATTTATATTAAACATGCTCAGACGATAAACTTAATTTTCTTTAAATAATAACTTTTGATATCATAATTTAATCTCCTTTCATTACAACATGAGAGCATATTTATTTTATTTACCATATGTGACGTCACATTCGTCTCTTTTTAGCACTTACTCAAAATTACATTGTGTTACTAAAATTGAATACTTGGAAACTTATGCTTTGTTTCAAATATGACGTTACATTGATATTTTTAAAAATCTTAATGGAAAGTATTCCTGTGACGTCACAATTGATAAAATGTTGAATTTTATAGCCTCGAGCCGAAAGAAAGAAAAAGGTTCATTTTTTACACATTAATATCTGGCAAAACTGCTAAATTATTTATATTCTTTTAAGTGTAAAAGAAAGTTTATATAATCGTCTGCTTCATATAAGAAGAAGAGCAGTATTCCAGTGACGACACAATTGGTAAAATTGCGGTTTTTAATCTCGAACCGAAAAACAGAATAGGATCCATTTATTTAATTCATTTTTTTTTATCAAGTGAAAATCTTTCAATTAAAAATTAATTACTGAAGGGAAAAAGTTATTCCGTTTTTTTATTTTTTGGCAACGAAAAAAGAAAGATGATTAAATATTATGGAAAATTTTTCAATTTATTTTATATGAAAAATAGTGAAATTTTGAATTATTAAGAAAAATATTTCAATAAAATAAATAAAAATTAGCCTATGTTCATTCCAGGCCAATGATCTATCTATATACAAAATTTCAAAGACATTAATCCATCCGTTTTGAAGCCAATTTCATTCCAATTTTTCGGACACACTTTCACATTTATATAATACACTAGGTAGAACCCGTCAAATTTTGACGAAAGAAAATGTTTAAGAAGGAACTGTTTCATTGACTTATAATAAACCTACAAAATTAGTTATAGTAAAAAATTCATTTTTTATTGGTATGTCTAACTATTAAACAAGTGATATTAATCGTCAAATTAACAAAATACTATTTCTATAAAACGCAGTTGTTGTTAAAATTAAACTTTAATCGTATATGTAAGCAGTGAAAAAATATAAAGATATGTTATTATGATAAAGTTATCAATTAAGGTTCTTATGCTAGTATTCCAAAATGAAAAAAAGCAAAATTTATTCAATTTTGACTCAATCATAGAATTTTTTTTCCCGTGAAATCTAAAACCGGCATCATTTTCATCATATGAAAATTTACAAATGCACATTTCACATCTGCATTCACGTTTTCAAAAAAAAAAAAAAAAAAAAAAAAAAAAAAAATGCATTTTAATTTGATCATTTTGATTCAAAACTTGAAGTCTCAATGCTATTAGCTGAAACGAATATTAAACTATTGATATTCTTTTGCGTGTAAATCAAATTTTGTAAATAAAATTTTGTAAATAAAATGCCGGGTTTTATAACATAAGATATTTAAATTTCAATTATTCTCCTTTTAATGAGAAAATGGCAACAAAGATACAGCAATCAATTTCTCTCTTTTTTTCCTTTGCTTTTAATAGAAATGGAATACTCCTGTTGCCACGATTAGAAAATAGGTATTAAAAGCTACAAAAAAATTAATATTTAAAAAGCAAATTAATAGAACGATTTTTCATTTACAGTGTCTTTTCTTTATGGTTCTGCTGTGTACATCACCGCTTCAGGAAAACATTTCCGACCCCACATTGCTATATGATTTCGAGTCGTCAGGATGCAGCCTACCTCTCTTAGGAGTTCTAAAACGTTTAACTGAAACACCCTGTATAATTTAATGAACACTGTTTAACTAATTTTGCAGCCATATATCCCATTATGAATGAAGCATTTCTTAAACTATAGGAACAAAAATGAATTGTAACATCCTATGCAATTCAAAAATGATGATGAAACTTAAGTAATTGATATTTTGCATTGAAAACAATGTTTATATTTAAGCACAAAGAGAGATAATAAACCAAACAATATATTAAAAACATAAAATACAGATATGCTAAACAAAAAAATTAATAATGTGGATTCTTGCAGTTGTTAAGTTGTCAAGTTGAGATGATCTAAGAGTTCACGAATGCGCAGCTAATATTTTGCTACTTTTTTACGATTTTTGTCATTCTGATGGAAAACAAGTCGTTTTACAATTTCTTACGCATGTGTATAACTTTTTTCGGTAAAAAAATATAAAATACTGAAGCAAATTGAAAAAAAAAATCTTGAAACCCTCAGGAGTATGAAGTTAATAGATAAACGGAAGATGCCCTCGTACGGGACAAATTTAAACGTACATCATATGATATGCTCAAAAATCATTAAAACACGCATAACTTGCGGAACAAACATACAATCTGGCAACCCTATTGTGTACATACTTTTTACAATTATAGGGTATTAGGAAACGGGTGTAAAATTCTTTCATGTAAAAAACATTTTAAGTTAACTAAAAAGGATTAAAAATACCTTAAAAAGGAAATGTTTGACCTCCTTCGTTTTAAGTCCCTTGATACCGAAAGAAATGTAATTTTTACATAATTCATTTAAATATCCCAAGAGACAAAGTTATAGGATTATTTAATCACAATCTATTTCACGGGAACGACTTAGAAACATAGAATATTTTTGGAATTCTTTTATGTTACAATCTCCTAAAACAAGTTTAGTGAGCGTGAAAAAAAGAATTATTTCAATAAAGAAAGAGAAGAAAATTAGATTTGCTGACATCAACGAATACCTTTTTAAAAGAGATGGATTTGGGGAAATCTTATTTTCAGTAAATTCCTAATTCGCACTTTATGATCTATTGCTTTTTACAAAAACTATATTTGTACAAATCCTTTCAAATATCTTATAAGGCAAGTATTTAATATTAAATTTATTGAAAAATTTCAGGTAGCTCTAAAAAATTAACTTATATACTTCGAGTATCTTAATATTTTAAATATTTGTTTTGTGTTATGTTTGTTACTGACGGTGGTCTCAAGTACAAAAAAATTATCTCATCATTTATAAGTATATTAGCTAAAATCCGGGATGTCGTTCACGTAGCATTAAATCAAAAACACATGCATTAATAATGATAATAAAAAAACTACTCCCATTAATTAAAAACATATAAATAATAAACTCTTTTTCATAATTATAGAAGAAGATACGGAATTACTTATTTACACTATTTCTGACATAATTCAATAATAATAGTAGGGACCATCGTAATGCTTACACATCATGGATATGCATAATATTAAATATGAAAATAAGACATGTGTAAAGTATTTATAAAATGCATTGCAATCTAAAATAAAATTGATACTTATACTTAAATATTTTTAATACATAGCAATGCTCTATTACGGAGTTGCGGATACTACTTGATTATCCATCAATCTATTTCAACAAATTATATAAATCACCAAAACTAGACGCAAAATTATACAGTTTGTCAAAATTTTTATTTTAAATAACGAAAGAACAAATAAATTAGTAAAATGTTAATAGAAATACAAATAAAACGTCAAATTGAAAATCACTTGATAACGTAAAAGAAAAACACACACGTATAACGTGTTTAATGTCAAGTGAATGTGACATTTAATATAAGTCTATATTGGCATTTAATCTTATAGTTTGGCAATAGTTGTTTGATCGACAGGAAAATCAAGTAGTACCGAATTGCATAAAAAAAATCCAAGTTCAAAAATGATAATAATATTAATTAATAGTTTTACTATGTCGGATTAAGCGTCTTATGTCCAATTAAAATATATCATTGAATTGAAATTTGAATGAAATACAGGGTCATGAAAAATCGAAGATTGGGGAAAATAGGATTACAAATATCTTGGCAACGATATATTCTATTATTTTCAACACAATCTAACTGATTGGTAAAGTAATCATACGAATTGAATAGTTTCGAACTGAGCGAAAAATTGCCCAGGCCGAAAGTCGAACCCGGATACTTGGCTTACAAGGCCAATGGTTTACCTGTTAAGCTACCGGGTCGACAGCCGGCTGGGATTTTTCGCTCAGATAACCTTATTGGTCATAGCATCTGGTCTGTCATTTAGACAGTTCAACAGAATAGACCGCAGATAATGGACCTCCATATGACGATGGGTACGTAGATATACTATTATTTTCAACACAATCTAACTGATTGGTAAAGTAATCATACGAATTGAATAGTTTCCAACTGAGCGAAAAATTGCCCAGGCCGGCTGGAAACTATTCAATTCTTATGATTACTTTACCAATCAGTTAGATTGTGTTGAAAATAATAGTATATCTACGTACCCATCGTCATATGGAGGTCCATTACCTGCGGTCTATTCTGTTGAACTGTCTAAATGACAGACCAGATGCTATGACCAATAAAGTTATCTGAGCGAAAAATCCCAGCCGGCTGTCGCCCCAGTAGCTTAACAGGTAAACCATTGGCTTTGTAAGCCAAGTATCCGGGTTCGACTCCCAGCATGGGCAATTTTTCGCTCAGTTGGAAACTATTCAATTCGAACGATATATTCGATCGAATTAAATTTTCATGCAAAATTTATGTCTTTTTATTTTCCTGTACATGCATTGTCCATTACAGTCCGAAACAATAGTTCCGAATAATCGAATTACTGATAATCAGTAAGCTTCTTTCCATATTTTTATACTAAGAACACACCAAATTTCAAGTCTCTATCTCAATTTGTTTGATATATAGAGCGTTTACAAACACACAGACAGACAGGCAAACGGACAAACGTCATTTTATTGTCTAAAAATATATTTTGTGGAATCTGCAGTGTCTAAAACATGTAAATCCATGAATTCTTTTTTTCGTTTTTTAAAACAATTGCAAGACTTACCCTATATACTATGTATAATGAGTATAAAAAAAGGAATTTTTTTCCAAATAATGTAAACAGTAATGAAAATGAAACTGGAATCAAAGAAAAGAAAGAAGGGCAAATTAAAATCTGAATTTATTTTATCATCAATGTTGCTGAATTTATTCGTAAAACGGAAAACCCCCCCAAAACAGTGTATTTTAGGTCAAATGTGGTCACGTTACCCCTGATGCATGTTTCATTACCACATTCTTGAAAACAAAAACTATACGGTAACCACCGACTTTAAGTTTGAAAAATGGGCGGGGGGAAGTAAACATGTATGCCTAACAATATTTCTCTATTTATATGACTAATCTTTAAACTAAGGTAACTTTTTATTAAAAACAATCACCGCAGTTTAATAAAAAGTGAAGCAAGTTCAGCCAAATTGACGCTGTTTCTAACTAGTCGTTGGGGGCCACCGTAATACTTACCCATCATGGATATGAATAATATAAAATATGAATATAAAACTCGTGTAAAATATTTATAAAATGCACTGCAATTCCAAAATAAAATTTAAACGCAAATTTAAATAGCTTTAATATACATAGCTTTATTAATAACATACATAATTAATACATGCTTTATTAATAAATTGCTGATGAGCAAAATTCGACAAATTATATAAAACGACAAAATACTCAAGTAATACCGGATTGCGTAAAAGAAAAATCCTTATAACTCTAAAAATAACAATCATATTAACTAACATTTTACTGCGTCGGATGAAGCGTCTCATTTCCAATTAAAATATATCTTTGAATTGAAATTTGATTAAAATACAGGGTCATGAAAAATCAAAGAATGCGGAAAACAGGATTACACATATCTCGGCAACTAATAATTCGATCGACTTCGTTCTGTATACAAAATTTGTGTTATTTATTGCCTTTTACATTCACTCGTTAAAATAAAAAAAATTCGAAAATTTGTATGTACCTTTCATCAGAATGAATTTTTCGAGAGTCCGAAAAAAATAGTTCCGGATAATCGAGGTTACTGATATTAAATAGGCTTCGTCCCATTCTTATATACTAAGTACATACAAAATTTCAAGTCTCTATCTCAATTTGTTCGGGAGATAGAGCGTTTACAGACAGACAGACTGACAGACAGACAGACGGGCGGCAATTTTTTTTTTCAAAAAAATATGTTTTTCGGAATCTCCATTATCTGCAACGTGTAAATCCGTCAAAATTTTTTTTTCGATTTTCAAAACGATTGCAAGACTTACCCTATACTACGTATGATGGATAAGTAAAAAGGAAGAATAAGTTTTCAGTAATCTCACCAAAAGCAAAGATAGAGTTTTGATTGAGTTGACACACGTTGCTTTAAGAAGTAGAGATGAGGATGCAATATTGACAAAAATTAAAACCTGAAAGCCATCATCGTATTTTTATAAAATGGCCTGTGGTCCAGTTATTTTGTGGATCTAGTTACCCAAGCTTATCTTATATATTTCGCAATACATTATTATTTATCATTATTAGTTTTTATGACATTTTGATTTCTTCTATGCACCATGAAATACGCAAATTTTTAAACAGATTTTATTTTAGTTTCGATAGATTTATTTTTAAAACATTATAAATTTACTTAAACATTTCATTAAGAACAGTGCTAATTTACACATTCTATAGCACATTACAAAAATGTACTATAAAATAAAAGTAATTTTTAAAAATGACAACATAATTTTCTTCATTTAATCAAAAATCAATGTAAAAAAAAATTCGATAGCCAAAGCACGATTTACAAAGATGTCTAGAATATACTGCAAGCTCTCAACCTTTATTTTGATGTTGATGAAGTGCTGTTACTTTAAATCTATCATATTAAATATTTTTGTTGTATCAACGAAAATATAACTTCATTTTAAAAAATAACAGTAATTTTTATTTATATTTTCGGAAATTAATAGACTTTGGAAACAATACTCGTTTAAAACTGTTTTATATTACATCTAAATAGTTATCTTTATAGTTATCTAAAATTTATTAGTATATCAAAACTAGTGTTTCTCATTTTTGAAGAGGTATGAGTTAATTATATCACTGTAAAATCAAACTCGTAAAGGCAGAAAGCAGTGTAGAACAGTAAGTGACGCCAAAAAAATTTGAAGAATACCCATAGGTAACTGAAGAGGATAATTTGGATGTACTATAGATGACAAAATAGCACGAGCCAATTTAATACATAAACTTTTTGATACAAACTACAAGACTTTGGTTTAAAAGCTAGAATTCCACGACAAAAAGTCATTTTTATCACTGTAACATAGTTTGATAACATTAAATTGGTCTAAAACGCATATTAACTAGACAGTGAAAGAATGATATATCGTTCTTAGGTCTGGCGAGTCCAAAATCAGGTAGTGGTAGCATAAAATGCATCTGTTGAAAAATCGGAAATTATACACACCTTAAAGCATCCGGTCTGGTTTTATGACATAGAAAATTGTGGGCACAATTTGTGTAATTAATGAAAATATGAAAGCCTTAAAATATATAAATCGAAACTTTAATCCTAACTGAAGATTTTTTCGCACATGATCTTTTCTAAAATCACTAAGAATTTATATTTCAGTAGGACTGAGCTCCTTACCATGCTGCTAAAGTGTTAAAAAAGTTGATTTAGTATAATCACATCCAGATTTTGGAATGGCCCTGGAATAGCCCAGAACTTAACACAATTGAAACGAATTTGCAATAAAATCCAACCATTAGAAGAAATAATTCAGTTTTGGTAATATAATAACTTAGTTTCTCCATGGGAAATCATTGTAAAACCATAATTAAGAGTAATGGTTACTAAACTAAGTATTAACATATATTGCGATAATTTTGAAAGTAGCATTTTCCGATTAGTTTATTTTTTTCTTTATAGTTGCTCTTCTAATAAATACTTCTTCATGAAATTTGCTGTTTTATATTTTTATTAAATTACATTTCTGTGTAATTTTATGGTATAGTATGAAAGGAAATCAGATTTATAAACTATGAAACTTCATAAATGTATCTTTTTTAAAAAGTTTTCCGCAATTTTCGTTTGTATATTACAAAAGTAAGTTTAACTTGTTTTCCCAAAAATATAAAAGTACGAAGAAATTTTTCGTATGCATATCTACTTATCGTATCTATATCTGGAGTACAATAAATCATTTTATTAGTATTAAAATTAAGCACAGTTTTGATTATCTGAATATTTTCGTACATGAATTATTAAATAAATAGATCCGAATTGTTTTTTTAAAGAAAAATTTTTGCTTCACTCTAATTAATGAAATAAAGTTTCAATATTTTTTTTCTTAAATGAGCAAAAAGCTGCTAAGTGACCTGAAAAAGTTTAAGTGTGGAAATTAATTCTGCAATTAAAAATTATTTAAACTTATTTTCTAATCTTATTTGAATGCGAAAAGTTTCAATGATTTCATTTCTGCACTGAAATTTATCTGACAGAAACAAATGGCGTTTAAAAAGAGAAAAAGATTTATTTAATCATTCAATAAAATTCTTTTAATTAAATGTGACAGCATATTTATTCACCTTTAGTAGCATTTTTGAAACTACAAGTATTTTTAAATTAATTTAAACATTTGATATTAATTAATAATTCTATTAAATGCAATCAGATTCTTTTCTCAATTAATTTCAATTAAGTTAAGATTTAAAAAAAAATAACATCTTCCCCTGTAAAGAAAAAAATATTTTTTTTTTCAAAAAGAAAAATTTTAATTTATTTCAGTCATTTTTAAACGTAAATTTCGATTTCAAATGAACGATTCAATGATTTTAAGTCAAAGATATTTTAAAAACTCAGATAAATGGAGTTTCGAATAGCTGATTTTAAAAAGCGTTACTTTTATGATTACAATTTGCACTGTAATATATAAAGCAGTTTCCGTTTAAACAATTGGACGTAAAAAATGTATTCATACAGTGCTTCTCAAAAAGGTTGAAAAACTAAAAAATACCTTTAGTAGGCTGGTGAGAAATGTAACTATCACACATTTTAATCTGTATACGGCTTCAAAAACAAAATTGGCCACTTGGAATATTTTCGCTTTTGACCTAAAATTGATCATAAAAAAGTATATTTGTTTTTTACAGATTACCTATGTTGAATTACACCACTTTTATGTCGAATTTAACAAAATGCATCATCTATCATTTTAAGTCAATAATTACGTGAATAGAAATCATATTAGGAGTCAAATCCATATTGATTTCAGGAACACAATTTAAAAAAAATTACAAAGTGTTTTCAAAGTAATTGAATTACTAACACATAATCACTATTTTAATAAAATTCCTGTTTATATTTTGGAGTTCTTTGTCACTACATTTGTTGAAGTTCTATTTTGTTTCATGATCTCCATTCATAACAGTCAATTTTTATTTAAACGCAGTTCATATAAAAAGTAAATGTAGATACATAATGTAGATTTTCTGTATTGATCTTGTTGGAGAAAAAGTAAAAGAATTTATATGGTGCAGTTTGCTTTTGAAGAGTCGAATACTCTTTTTAGTGTAACTTACTCAAAATTAATGAAAGAATTGTTTTATTAATCTAATTTTATTCTCTATAATATCTTTTGTCAAACACTTGCAATTTTTATTTGCAACTAATCTCCGACAAAAAAGAAATAAAAGAACTCTTACACTGTTTTGGTACAGACTGTATGTTACGGGAATTTAAGTTTTTGAGCATTAACTAAAACAAAAAATAATGTGACCTGGGGTAATAACGCCTAAAGATAATTTTACTCAAAATGATGAAGAAATCCGGAAAACTGCACCTACCGGTTCTATGCAGAATAGCTTTGAGTCAGAAACAACCACTAAAAATTGATTTGCTGAAACCATTTGTAGAATTTATTAGTAGAGGAAGCACGTAATAATCAATGCTCGATTTAAAATTTCAATGGTAACTTCTGTGATCTGAAGACTATATATTTCTTAAGAAAATTTATAAAAGTGAAATTATTATTTTAAAGTGCATTTCATGTATTTTCAAAATCTTGTGGAAGATTTTGGACTCTTTGCGAGGTAGTTTGTAGTTTAAAATTATACTACGAAATAAGTTCATTGGGCTAATAACGTCATCCATTGACATTATTACTCTGGTTGATTCTTTTCAGTGCTGTTAATAAACCCAAAGAAGGTTTATTTTTTATTTTATGCACGAGAGATCATTAATGTCATTGTTGAAAACCAAGAAGCATAGAGTGAAATCTGTATGTCCTTAGTGATCCTAATTTTTTCATGTCAGAAGAATAACATATCAATTGATTATTATTGCATCCCGATACCACAATTATGGGTAAGGAAGAGAAATTTGTCCAATTTTAAGGCTGTAGAGTTTGTAAATTTAGAAGGCGATAATTTACTTGCCATTATTGCATCTTGTTATATAGCTTTGTTTTCATCGCGATATTACCCACACGGGTGGTAATGACGTCAGTTAGCATTGGTCAAGAAATCACGCCTATACATTTTATGGATACATATCAGATAAAATACTTTTTCTTGTATACATAGCTAAAAAGATGCTGTATCAAATCCAAATTTGTGTAAAAAAATGGCTAAAACTAAGCCGTAAAAATTGGTGGAAGAATAACATGGAATTATTACTCCTGGATACCTTTTATTTTATGTGTATGTCGCAAATAATTTAACAATTGTAATGCTTTATTTGATAGATAAAATCGAATAAATTAAAAAAATATGAAAGACCAATTAAAGATTAAAAAAAGCGTTTTCTGAAATTTCTAATTTTTAGGCAGTCAATTAATTAAAGTTAAAGTGTTTTTAATTTTTTTAATTTTTCTAATTCATTCCTTGTCGCTTGTCATATTTACGGAAATACATATATATATATTTATTTATGCTGATACAATTTAAAAGTAACATCTTCTTACAATTATTCCCACGAGTATTAATTTTATTCTAATCGACAGAACTGTAACTAAACTTATAAAACATATCCTTATGTTTTAATTAAACATTAGTGATTATGTTTAACGGAGATAATGTTTTTGATTATATTAATGGGAAAAAAACAGCCAAGGAAAGTTAGCTATAGGACGAAAACATGTACAATGCAAGAACTTCATAAATTAATGACTTTATGACTAATGAGCCAACTATGTTACATTGAAATACTTTATATTTGTACGGTTCATCTTTTCTTTTTTTTTTAATCGTCGGCAAAACCTCTACATACCAGGCAATAACCCAATTTTACAGATTTGAATTCCTTGAAATGCGGTGAAATCACTTGATCGCAGCCGTCTGATTGAGGAGCACTTGTGCCGTCTTACTGGCAGAATTATTTAATTTTGATTTGGTTTTATGTTGGCCAATTACAGTTTCAGAGAAAAACATTTCTGAAAAATTGCCTTTGCTCTACAAAGTTTTAGCCGCCCAAATAAACTGCCAGCTATAAATCTTGAGAATAACCTAGTGAATGTAGATTCATAGTTTCATCAAAAGCGGCCGGGTAGTTTCAGAATAAAGAGATCTGAAATGTCGTAGAATTTCAATAATAATACATCCGGTCTTGTCTTCTTTAAAAATCGAAAATTTTCCATGACGTTTGGCTGTATAATTTGTATCCTTATTAAGATTAACATACAAAGGACTATGATTAAATGAAGGAAGGGGATAATGCATCTATAAAAAACAAATATAATATGCTTTTATGATTAAACATTATATATATTTTAAATACTTCAGTGTGTTCATAGAAGAACATCTGTTGAAATGACGGAAGGATCGTAACATAGCACAGCACCGCTGATCAATCTAAACATCTCACATCCTCTTTTAAAATCAAATAACGTATATCTCGTCGTGGTCGGCATCAAAAGGCGGATGGAGGAGTTAATTGTAGGTTTCTCCAACTATGAAACATACAAGAACACAAGGAGGCAACAAAATCTTTATTTTTGAGTTTTTTACTGGCTATTCCACGCATCTTCAGTCTCTACAAATTTATAAAAAATAAAAAAGGTTGTTAATTCCATCATGTCCATTAAAGAGAATGCACGAAATCAATAAGCCATTTGTTGTAAGTCCGTATCACCACAAAAAGAAGAAGAAAAATACAAAGTGGACTTTGAAAAGAGACTGCTGGAAATACATTACTCTCCACAAATATTCAAAATTATTCTTATAAGAGACGTGAGTCTTAGTACTGGAAGGTCAAAAGCATTCTACTCGCTCCGCAAAGCCAAAATGACTCTCTCATAAATTTTAAGCTAAACTTGCCCCTCCCCTTTTGTCGTAAGGCTTTTTAAAATCCACTAGAATCGTTTTCAAGGTAAAGGTAATCCACCTCGCGCTCTACTATTGGCTGTTGGACAGGATTAGATGCAAGGACTATTTAACAAATAGCGTAAACCGTAGAGTAATATGCCCCACGAAAAGCGTATGAATTTCTTTAGCAGACGATTATTTAAATAATAAAACAAAATTAAAGTTTCGATAAATGTTTTTATTTCTAAAAAGGAAAATGGATTTGTGTAATGAATTTAAGATCTCCCAATAAGATATTGACATTCAAGAAACATTCTAGCTCTTTTTAAAAAAATAATCAATAGATTATGCTAAGTTAAATAAAATAAAATAAAAAGAACTTTAGTCGTTAAAAATATTAATACATTACGGAAACTGAGAAAAAAAGCATTTTCCTATAAAACTTTAGATCAAACGGAAGACGGGAAAATGGCGAAATTTTTTTATTTATTGCATATATATATATATATAATATATATATTTATAATATAAATATTTTACAGTACTGGAAATTAATATTCTGTTTCGTTTTTAATTTGTTTATTTTTTTCTACACTTCTTTTCTTGAGTTAGCTGTTAATTTCTTTTATTGGATGCTCAATTAAGCTCAATTTCCATACTCGTGTAATCACTGATACTGAAGAATGGAAAATCTTCACTAGACAATTTCACAACTAGTAATAATAAAAAAATCTCATTACAAGATATCATGAACTAGAAAAAAAAAACAATAATTGGAAATGATTTCATTGATTAAAAGAGTCAGGAAATATCCATGTTAAAAAATTCATGCTAAATTAAAAAAATTACCTTTCGCAATCTTTTGAAAGGACTTGATGTTTTTATATATTTCAATAATTAGCCATCACTTTATTTGAATTTGATCTCAATTAAACTGCTTGCATTGCTAATATTAAAAAAATAATAATCAATGATAATTTTGAGAGGCTTCGCAAATTTATTTTTAACTAACCGATAAAACTCACAAACAGTTTATTTCATTGTTTTTTTTATCATTTTCGAACTCAGTAACCTCTAGCTTTTGTATATTAAGTGTCATGTTGTCCTCTAGCTTTAGTATTTTAAGGATAATGCAGTTCTTTAGCTCTAGTAATCATATAGTAATATCATTAGTAATGTACCTGACATGAAATATTATCTATGTATTTGACTATTAATAAAGCATATTCTTCATTAAATCAGTGTGTAGCATTTGCAGATCGTTTACAGGAATGCTAAAAATAAATCAATTACATTATGGTCTATGCTTGGCATTTAACTGGAGTATTTTAATAATATTACATTATTTTAAACTTTATGAAGTTATCATGCATGATTATGATTTATTAGCGTACTCAAGAAAGTTTACGTATAGCATCAATCTTTTTTTTTCCGGAGATTTTTTTTAGCTGTTCCAAATGAAAATTTTAAAATTAATGATTTAAGTACACTACAGCATCTCCTGTGTAGAAAATGGTACATGTAATACGGAATGTTCTTTTGCAGGGTTTTACAAAATGAGTCTGATATATTACTGTCTGAGAGAAATTATTATTTAAAGTACTTTTAATGCTATCCTATACGTTTTCAAAATCATCAAATGTTGTCTGTAAATTTTCTACACCTTTTGTAGTGCTCTGCAACAGATATCAAATACATTACCTTTATGATCTGAGTTTTTAGTATTTCATCTGAACTAACATTTAGTATACTTTATGACTTGCGAATATAAATAGATTATGATACAAGGTTGAACAACAATAAAATGAAATGATTGCCTTCTATAAATGATAATTGTAGGTAGTGTGTTTTCACATGTTTATACATTTCATATTTCAACGAAATTTTATCATACTATCTGATTTGTCAAATAAAATTTATGTATTATATGCAGAACACCAAATCAGTTTTCAAACACTAATCATAGTAGATTTTTCTCATTTAGACAGTGAGGTTTGTCTATTAAATATCCGAAACATTATTATAACCTTCAAACGCTGAGAGTGGTGCAGCCAAACTCTCATTGATGCTTTTCGTGGTATATGTCTTTGGGATTGTATGATTGTGAGGTCGTGCGTCACTTAGATTAAATGTAGCATTTGTTAGAAGGGAACTGTGGGTTAATGACTTTGCCCCCCCCCCCCAAAAAAAAAAACAGTAACTGCGAAGGTGCAGAAACGGGTTAACCTCGAAAAAAACTGCCAAAAAACATCGTGCTATGTTAAAAATAGTGTACAGAAATGAATGATCATTGTGCATTCATACTTATTGAGTGATCTAAAAATTTCAAAGAAGAGGAGAAAAGACCGGAATCAACACGATGCCCGGTTTCGACAACACGATGTCCGGTTTCGACAACACGATGTCCGGTTTCGACAACACGATGTCCGGTTTCGACCAACGTGTGTAACAAAAACGGACGCAAACATTTACAAAATTGGTTTGTTCATGTTGCCCCAATAGCAGACTGTCAATGAGCAGTACTGCATGGAGGTTCTGATTATCCTTCGTGAATGAAAAAGAAAACGAAGACTGGAAGTGTGAAAGAATCATTGCCGAATCCTTCAGTGGTGGTATGAATCAGTCCATTCTGATTTGTTGGGAAGGAGTTTTTTTCAAAATAAAAGATTTTCGTGTTGGATCATCCACTGTACTCACGCATCATAGTCCCATGTGACTTTTATTTATTTTTAAAGGTCAAATAGGAATTAAAAGAGACGAGGTTTGAGACTAATGAATTGGTTAAAACAAATGCAGAGGGTACTTTGAACAAACTAACGAAAAAGGTCTTCTATTGCTATTTTGTACAATAGAAAATTCGCATGGAATGATGCAGGGATTGTAAAGCGGAGTATATTGAAGGCGATAAAGTTATTGATATATTTATAACGAATAAAATGTTTAATAATATTAGTCCAATTATTTTATAGTCACATCTCATGGTATCAGTTTTTTAAATTTTTCATTTAAATATTAATGATGCATAATCATGAATCAAAATATTAGTACATTAGTGCGAATATTAGTACATAAAGTAAAAACTGAAACAACTTTATAAAGCACAAATACTTAGAAAGAATGAATTTGATTAATTCATTCAGCCAGTACTCGTCATTAGAGCTGAGAAGTTGATTTGAACCTATTTCATTTTTTTTCTTTTTCTTTTCTTTTCTTTTCTTTTTTTTTACACTGAAGAAGGGGATTAGTGTATCCTTGAAACGTTCGTATGTATTAATTTGGGGGGAGGGATTACTTTTAAGTATTTGTGCGTTATAATGTTATTTTATAGTTTTTTAGCTCACAAGCTATCAAAGCCTGGGAGCTTATGCGCCCGTCCGTTCTGTATGTGTGTATGTGCGTAACGCGATAACTCATGAGAAAAATATCAGATTCATTTGATATTTTGGATATATATATATTCTGATAAGACATTTCCCCGATTAGTTTTTCGAGTTTATTCCTTATGTATAAGATGGGGAACGGGGGCTCATGCCCCTCCCCTTAATTAATATAAATGGGTTTTTCATGCAGATTTATCGGTTTTCGTTCAAAATTTAAACATAGGATCATTCTGATGAGGAACCTCCGCGATTAGTATTAGGTATTCATTGAATAAGGATAAAGAGGTGGAATCATGGGGGGAGGCTCATGTCCCTCCCCTTAATTGATCTTTTCCGATTTCCTCTGAATTTTGGATATAGAATTTTTATATGATAAAGCATATCTCTGACTACTTCAAGGGGTTCAATAAATAGGCATAAAATGGGGAAATGGAGGGAGTTGTTTTCCCCCTCCCTTAATTTGTTTTTCGAACGGAGTTAATTCTTGAAAATATAAGGCTGTAATGTATAATTAGTATGCGTAGCCTGTGAGCTCAATGCCATCATTTTAACCGGACAATATTCTTTTTTATACTTTACGTATTAATCATGCATTATAAAATGGATTATAATAACTGTATTATGGTGAGTTAGTAAATATTTCATAATCTACTGTTGAAGCGTACTTATTATTTCTTTACAAGTTATAAATAAATTTAATTAAATTCTTTTTTGTCTCAGTATCAGAGTAAGAAAAGTATCATTTCTGAGTTTAAAATAATGAAACGACGTTACTTCGCTTAAAACATTTCTTTTTGGTTCCAAAAATTGCTCTCTTGATTTATTCATGGATTTAGCCAAGTTAAAAAGATTCGTGACCAAACTTTTCTTCCTAGTTTGAAGCTCTTAGAAACATGGAAAGAAACGTGATTAAAAATTCCATTACAAACGAAATATTTTAGAAAAGAAAAGTATGCATTTTATCAACGATATTTAGATTTGCGTACTTCCATGAAATGTATTCTTTATTCTACAAAAGGATTAAAAGTTCTAAAAAAGACTATAACTTAAAATTTAAAGACAAATTATCTGAAACTAGTTTAATTTTTAATCTATTAATAATTCGTGCCTAAAATAGGTTTTTAGAAAATAATATTAAAATAAAATTGTTCTTTTAACAAGTAACGATTTTAAGAAAATAAAACAATTATATTATTAGAATGTTTCACATATTGTATAAAATCAAGATATTATTTCAACAAAATTATTGATTATGCTACATTACATGGCCATTGATGAGCGTCCACTTGCGATTTTAGATATTTTGTTAAATACCTAGAAAAATACATGAGGAATTATCCCGAAACACTTAGTATCTAAATATAATAGTACAAGTCATACATTTTCGTGAAACTGTTTTCCTGAAACACCAATAGGGGGCAGTCAACAAATTAAAAAAGAATGAATATCTTTTGGATAAACCTATCAAAACTAATGTAGCAAAAGCGCTCAAACTCTAGATTATGATTAGGTGGCTTATGTAATAAACTGTGTTCATTTTTATGCGAATACCGTGTATACTCGTAGAGAAATTAAAGTTTGTTTAAAAATGGTCCCAAATTTTGCCAACTTTTTTGCTTAAATTTTTAGAGTTCTTAATATTTCTTCTCTGAAAATATGACAAATAATATTGCACACAGTACCCAGTAATTAGAATTAAAAAATAATAAAAATTGTATGAAAAATGAGTAGGTTTACTAAATAATGTTTCACTGCGCATGCGTCAACGATATTAAAATTTCATTTGCCTATTATGTTAACTGAATGTATAGAGCAAATTTTGTGAAAGTCGCGAAATCATAGCTTGAAAATTCTGAAAATAATCGTCAATAGAATAAGTTGAAAATCCGTTATTCCAAAAATAAAGCAAAAACAAGAGGTGTTGTATCCATATATTTATTGATTAGTGTCACTATAGAATACACAATAGTGGATGTACTGCTATATTACTAATCAGAATATACCTATATCCAATAATTTCAAGTGAAACGAATTTTTTTAGCATGAGTTATCGCTTTACTCATGTACATACATACATACATACATACAGAACGGGAGGGAACATAAGCTCTCAGGCTTTGATAGCTAGTTAACTAAAAGTACATACTAAAGTAAAATAAAGTTAAGATAAATTAATACTATAATATACATTCTGTACAATCTGTGGTGCAAATAATATTTTATTTTAATTTACAGGGCTACACAAAAGTATTCCATTAAATAATGGTATAAGGGAAAATATCGTTTGGGGCGCGTTTTAATAATATTAAACTATTTTACATTTTATGATATTCACATACATTGTTGAGGTTGACTACAACTTACTTCCTGCTTAATAAAAAGCATATAGTAATTACAGGGATACACAAAAGATTTCGGGTACTCTACTCTTGTAAGACATGGTGACGTCACTACAACGTCGTTGTGAAGTCACATTGTGACTTTGTGACCATCGATTGTCGATGTGACATCACGTGACGTCGATGTGAAGTCACAGTGACTAAAATGTGAAGTCGTTAAGAGCACACACTAGTCACACGCCAAGGCAAATCAAGATGGCGACGCGCTTTTTCAGCGGATTCGAAGGATGGGCTAAAATTACTTTGATTGACATGCAATCATCCAATTAGGAAATAGAATGCTCTTAACCAATTATCTGCGACGATTTTTCTCTTCAAAGGTGTGCAATTCCAGCCGATTTCATGTTTAAAGGATTTTTTTCAATTGATTTCCCAGTACTTTGCGTAAATGCATTCGAATCGGAGCTCAAAAGAATTTCAATCTCTTTACGATTAGCGTTCCAAAATTAAAATGGTTTGATTTTCAGAAAATAAACGAATGATTAATTTAGATAGATTACTATAAAATAAAAACTATTTTATTTACTTAACGCAATTAGAAAAAAAAATAAAAAATAAAAATAAAAAATTAATATTGAATGAGGAGGGAGAGGATATCAGGTACAAGTAGTTTAAATAACTATTTTTTTTTGGGGGGGGGGGGTAAGAGGGGAGGGGATTCTTTTTAGAATACGAAACTTATCAAGATGAATAGAACTGAAGGTTGATGAATGAATTAATAAAATTATGAGAAAAATATCTAGACAAATTTAAATATTTAAACATTGTTTATTTTTTGCGGAAAGGCAAACAAGCAAGCAAGGGAGAACAGGAAATAGAAATTTTGAAGAAAGGAGAAATAGGTGTTAATCCCAGCCTAGTCGTTTATAGACATAATACATAATTTATTATTGTTTGTAGTGACAAATGTGACAGAAAAAGTGTAGCAAATTTTAAAAACTTTGTGTTAAGTCAATAAAGCAAAATATTTTGTCAATATTTCAGGTGGAAGAAAATTTAGATTCTTGATGATTTTTACAAGCATTATATAAATGCCGCAAGGAGCTCTAACAATTTTTAATTTTGAGCACTGACATAGCAGTAAAGTCTATAGGAGGGAGGGGGGGGGGGTTCTGAAATCTGTTTTTTAAATGATACAGTCAGTTAAGAATGGTTTTTGTCGTGAAAATCCCAATATTTTATTTAAATATCTCTCTAAAGATATTTTACTGTATGAAATGCACAAACACAATACGCAAAAAATGTAAACATGTGTTTTGTGTAGAATTTAATGCATATCTATCGCTTTATTTTTAACACTTTTCTAAATAGTTAAAAAGATTTTGTTAATATTATAGTTAGCAGAGATTTATAATTAGCACTTAAAAAAAATTAAACATATTTAAAGACTTAATTATTTGTGCAGAAGGAGGATTTCAGGTTTTAATTATTTTTTTTATTAAAATACGGAGAGAAAAAAGAAAGAATTTAATTTTGTAAGCTGAGAAGGGGGGGGAGGTAGAGGGGAAAAAACGGATTTTTTTTGGGGGGGGGAGAGATAGTAGGATAATTTTATAGATGACAGCTTATTTACCTTCTTGAATATTTATTAATAGGACGAAAAATGTAACTTAAAAGTGTTTTAAAGATTTTTAATTTTGTGTACTTCAAAAGAACGAGGGGGGGGGGGAGGTATACAACGATATTTATGGGTTGTTTACGATTAATTATTTATTTTTAGAATAAAATATGTATAAACCTATGGGAAAAAAAAAACTTTCAAAGATTTTAAATTTAGTGACATATGGGTAGGGGAGAAAATAGTGCAATGCCCCCCCCCCTCAAAAAATGGTGGAATTTGTGTTTGTTTAAAATTTGTGAGCTGAGTAAAAAAAGAAATAAGCACATTATTTATTTATTTTCGTGTGTGTCTGTAGGGGGGAGATGTTTATTAGATGACTTATTATTTATTTGCCTTTCAAAATATTTATAAATCGGTTTAAAAAAATAATAAAAGTGGGAATTATTTAAAGAACTAAATTTTCTGCACTTAAAGGAACAAAATGATAAATCCTAATTTCAGTCGTGGGGAGGGGGGGGGAGGAAATTTTGTGATTGATTGTTTATTGATATACTAAAGTGACTTGTATGCTACAAATATGGGTATTGTGGAGTAGACTACAAAACGAAGTGATATTTTTGTAAAGTGCAATTTAGAAGATAGTGACAGATTCAAAAGGCGAAGCGAAATTTTGATATAAAGGGAGGCGAAGACCAAGGGCTGATCTTGAGAGTTTTCAAGTAGGGGGGGGAGGATTTTAGAAATTTGAGTACTCCAGTGTAATGCACGGGTCGGAGCTCATTTTTTTATGTGGGTCGTGTTTTTTTTTTACTTTTTTGCTGTGGGTCGGGTTTGGGTCCGGTTGGCTTCCATTTTTTGCTCCTGTCTGGGTTAATTCCTACTTGTGTCGAGATTGGGTCAGATTGAGTTTCACTCTTTGCTGCTGTTCAAGTTAATTTCTGATTTTTTTTTTTTTCTGTCAGATTTGGGTCTTGTTGACTGCTACATTTTGTTTTTAATCTGGTTGACTTTTACTTTTTAGCAGTGCTTAGCGCATTTGGGACACTTTAGGATTTGGTTTTTAGCACTTTCCAACAAAGTTGAAAAGTGCTTATGCATTCGGTTTGTCTGTCCGTCTGGTCGGATGGCCGTCTGTCTGTCTGTCCGCGCTCTAACTCCCGTAAATATACTCGGATTGCAATGAAATTTTTATACGTTGTTGATGTTTACCCTAGCACGACACCTATTAAAAATAAAGTATCTACCATAATTAGTTTATCTACAGAGAGAATCAAAAGTTTCCCATTACATTACGGCGTATGGGGAAAATCGTTAATATACTCGGATTGCCATGAAATTTTAGGACGTTATTGACGTTTACCCTAGCACGAATGCTATTGAAAATGAAGTTTCTACCATGACTAGTTTATCTACAGGGCGAATCAAAAGTTTTCCATTACATTACGGCCTATGGGGAAAAATCGTTAATATACTCGGATTGCCATGAAATTTTAGGACGTTATTGACGTTTACCCTATCACGAACGCTATTGAAAATTAAGTTTCTACCATGATTAGTTTATCTGCAAGGAGAATCAAAAGTTTTCATTTACATTACGGCCCATGGGGAAAAATCGTTTATATACTCGAATTGCCATGAAATTTTAGGACGTTATTGACGTTTACCCTAGCACGAACCCTATTGAAAATAAAGTTTCTACCATGATTAGTTTATCTACAGGGCGAATCAAAAGTTTCCCATTACATTACGGCCTATATGGAAAAATCGTTTCAAAAAAATTTTAAAGATGTTATACCCTGTCAAACATATTAAAATATGCATTCTATAAAATATAAGATGAAAATTTAGCTATTATTCATTTACATGGCCACACAAAAGAATTCCATTAGATAATGGTAAAAGGGGGAATTGTGTGTGGCATATTTTAAATATATTAAGCTGTTTCATGTATAATAAAATTGATATATGTCACTGAAGCTTAATATAAATTATACGCTACTGTCTTGCATAATATGAAGTACATAGCATTTACAGGGCCATACAAAAGATTCCAAATAGCATATTCTTTCCGAAGTACCGCATATGTGTCCGGTGATGGCTGATGGAGGGATGAAATGCATTTTAATTATGATATGTGCGTTTATATTTCACTAAAAATATGCACATTATAGGGTGTGTATAAATGTTATAGTTGATATACAGGGCTACCCAAAAGAGCTCACCAACGTTACTGAATATGAACATAGATTATTTAAACGTGGTTCTTAAATAAGCTATGCATTTTTACGCTGAGCTTCATTGAATTTACTGAGAAATGTTTGCAAAATATAGATAAAAGGATATACAGGGCCACGCAAAGAATTCGGTACATGGACGCCTATGAATGATAATTTATGAGAATGTGATTTCAGTTGTTTTAAAAGTGTTTGTTTACAATAAATTTTAGCCTAATGCTGACGTGTAATAAGGGTACAATGTAAACTACAGGGCTGAACAAAAGTATTCAAGTATGTTTCCATCTGATAGTATGAAAATGCTGAAAAATAAATTTCAAGCTACTGGGTATTTTCTTGCTAAACTAAATTTTCCCATTATATCAAGTGACATATGAAATACAGAGCTGTTCAAAAGTACTGGAATACATATTTGGGTATATTTGGCTATACACTATTATTTCCCTAAATAACAAAGTTTTGTTAAAGATTTCATTAAGTGTTGGAAAGTGCTTCATAATCAATGCTTAACGCGTTATTTTTCTTACTTGTTACTTTATCGAGAAGGGTTCGGGTTGACCCGAATTTATTGGGGTGAATTCTTTGGTAAAATGTTCGTTCTTTTTTGCAATTTTTGTACAAAATGTGCGTCGTTTCACGATATTTTGAAGAAATTCGTGTTTTCTCCGAGATCATTTTACAAAATTTGTTGTCCGGTTCGCTTCTGTTTTTTGCTGCTGGTCGGGTTTAATTTTTTACTTTTTGTTGTGGGTTGCGTTTGAATCCGGTTAACTTCTACTCTTTCCTACAAACACGTGACGTTACACACAGCAAACACGTGGGTGGTTTACAATTCTCCATCGATATACAGAGTGATACCGGCTCATACAAATTGCCCTCACCTCCGGGAAAAAAAACCACAACGAGAGTGAAACAAAGAAAAAAGGAAGACAATAGAAATCAGAGGAAAAAGAAAAGAGAAAGATCATTCAGGTGGCTTGGGTTAGGAAGCCCGTGAATATTTAAAGAAGGTATACTCCTGGGAGCGATTAGTTTTAAGAATTCATTGAATAAGTATAGGGGGAGAAAGGATAGCTACTCTCCCCCCCCCTTTAAATTTAGAAAAAGTTTTTTATGCTGAATTACCACATTTCGTTCGAATATCGTAAATCATATAAATAATTGGTTTAAAATTTCCTTTATATAATTGTTGGAGATTTCTGAGAAGGAAAAAATGAAAAGTATTTATTTATTTATTTTGGAGGGGGATGAAGGGAATTTATTAGATGACTTACTTTATATGACTAAAGATTAACAAATATGGCTAAACACAAAATAAAGAGATTTAAAGACTAAATTTTATGTACTTGGTAAGGAGAAATAGGGGGAAAACATAAATTTTTGTGGGGTTAAGAGTAAAACTATGTTTGATTATTTATTACTACAGTAAAAGTTTTAGAAAAATCGATGACTTTAAAAGTATAAAATTTGTGAGCTGGGGGGGGGGGGGAACAATTTATTATTTATTTTGGTGTGTATGTGGGATGGAGAAGTTTTTTAAATGACTTACTTTTATTTGCCTTTTAAAACATTAACAAATGGGCTTAAAAAAAAAAAAAAAATGTGGGAAAGTTTCAATGAATAAATACTAGGCATTTACTAATAGGATGAGAGGGAAAAATCTCATTTTTAGTTAGTGGGGAGGAGTTTTTGTTATAGATTTTTTATTGTTACAACAAAGTGGCAATATTGTGTAAACATGGATACAGTGAGATAGACAGCAAAACAGCGAAGTGATACTTCTGGAAGGGATAATATTGAAGGCTGTGATGAGAGCAAAAGGCGGGAACGAAATTTTGATACAAGGGGGGGGGGGGGGGCAAGTGTTATATAAATTATTTTTCTAAATCAGAATTTTAGAGAACTCAGATTTTCACCTCCAATTAATAAATAACAGAAAACTTAAATATTTTTAAGGACTTTTTGCAAATTCTGCATAACACTAACAAAGTTTTTTAAGGAGCAAAAATTACTTTTAAAAAATTAAACACTTTTTAAAAAATTGAAGAAACATAAGAAATGTGTAGGATCACTTAAAATTATTCCGCTACATTATGATCTATGTAGATAAATCATTTGCGGTGTTTCAAGGAGCGCTATACTAATTTAAAAGTAATGAAATTCATATACATTACAGAGGTACTCTGGAAGACAATTATAAAAAAATATGTCATGTATAGCACTTACAGTATACACACAGAGGATCTCCATAGTAATCTATTATACTCTGGTCTAAAAATAATTTCGCGATGTATTGTTGTAATAATGTTACTCTTTTACAAACAATGAAATTTATACGAACTTCTGAAATGGACTTAAGAATGCTTGCGGTATAATATTTGGCGAAAAACATTTGCCATTCAATTACAGAGTTACACAAAAGAATTCGGTTGTAAAAAGCTCTTCGGAGAAAAACTGTCCCTAGCGTATTTAAATTATGTTCACTACTTTGAACATGAAATGCAATGAAATGCTGTTTTGTGTATACTTTGTGTTAAAAAGAATTTCCATAAAAACATTCCATTTTATATATAATCATAATAAACCTGTTAAAATTGGTCATCTGTTTCCCGCCGTCCTTTTTTTTTTTTTTTTTTTTTTTTTTTTTTTTTTTTTTCTTTTAAGGAAGATACCGCACACTCAGTTTAGCTTTATTAATGTTACAGTGTTTTACAATTAAGTTTTCTTTCAAAATTTATTATTCATTGCAGAACAATGTAATAATTCTCACGAACCATCTGTTGACATATAAAAAGATGCGATTCAATAGCAAGATTTCAATATGATGAATACCAGAAGCGATGGGGCGATCGCCCCCTCCCCCTTTGAGCCCAATGAAGGGTCTGCAAAATGATATTAGGTGTCCATAGGATAAATGAATCGTGTTTAAGATTGAGAACGGTGCGACCTGATCGGACTGGACGAAGCTGTCACTGCTCGGGTTGGGCCGGGCCAGTTTTAACTCATGAGACTAGGGCTTGCTTAGGTCTAGAGATCTGCATCGGCCTGTATCAGACTGGCAAAAAAAAAAAATAATAATAAACAGGCCGTATGGGCCAGTCCGATAAAAAAGTTTAACGGGCCTGCCGGCGTGTTAAAGATTTCGGTAAAAACGCTAAAATGAGGTCTATTTTCAATGAATATGGGTCTAACGACCATAAGTATAAATGTGCGTCACGAGTAGATACTAGTTTAACAACATCAATACATAAATGTAACGTATACAGCGTAGAAATCAGCATCGGACAGTTGCTTTGAGTCTATACGGGTATAATAATTTTTTGGCAAACTGGAGCCGGGTCAAGATCAGGTTTGCACTGTTTTTCTACATATAGTCGGGGTCAGAACTAGACTTAATTATTCGTAAGCCGTGTAGGGCAGAACACATTATTTGTAAAAGGGAAAAACTTAACGTACTGTTAACGTACTTTTTGGAAATATACTCCTTGGTGTTTCTTAAATTCATTTCTGAACAACACGAAAGTTTGACACATTTTCTGACTAATTTTTAACTATAAAGGTACAAAATTGACAAGCCTGACTATTGAAGGGATTTGGAATCGAACAGCATAATTCATTTTTGGTAAATAAGATATTTGTATATACTTGTTAAGGTATAAGAGATTCTTGTCACGTGGTTTCAGATTTTTCTCCTTTTACATGTTGTCGCTTCCGGAAATGCGATTAAAAACTCTAATTTTCACAATATTTTCATAAATATCATGAAAATTAGCGTTTTATATAGTGTGTTGCGCATTGTATTTGCTTTTATCAAAGAATGGACAACGCCATTCCATTACATTGTTTCTGAATAAAAACACCTGTTAAACTCATGTGTTTCGAAAAAGAAATGAAATCAGAAATGCATAAAAAATAGCTCCTCTAAATTTGAGAAAATCTTTGATAAAATGATAAAGAAGCATTTTCATAAATGTACTTTTTATTACACAGCTTCAAAAGTTATGATAATTTTAACTTCCTTTTTTTTTCTTTTATTCTAAACCATATTAATTTTTCAGTGCATCTTTATTTGAATGTTGAAAGTCTAAGAACCTAAGTAATCATTAATGTTCTTATTGTGTATTGTCAGTAAAAATTTTCTATAAAATCCTCCAATAAATATGAATGCAGTAATCTTTAAAAAATCTTAATTGTATGATAAAAATCTGATTTTCTTTCGAAATAAAGATGCAGGCCGATTTCGGCCTGGACTGTTTTCACTGATTTCTGTACGGCCCGGGCCTGGCCTAGAAATGTAAAAGTGTAAACGAGCGGGCCAGGCTCGGGCCGAATATTTTGTTTTATACCGGGCCGGGCCAAAATAACAATCATTCGGTCCGGGCCGTGGCGAGACTGGAAACTCCAGCCCGTCCAGACCTCTACTCAAGTCTTCACTCTTTTGGAAAGCTTACTTTTTTTCTGCAAAACTTGACCACACTATATTTTTTCTTCCACTTCGGGCCTGGCGTGGACTTCGTTCTTTTAGAGGTCTGCCCGAACCTAAATTTTCATGCCCAGGCTCAAAAAGCAATTCAATTTTA
The DNA here is from genome assembly GCA_964019185.1 of Maratus speculifer. Taxonomy (NCBI): domain Eukaryota; kingdom Metazoa; phylum Arthropoda; class Arachnida; order Araneae; family Salticidae; genus Maratus; species Maratus speculifer. The sequence continues at coordinate 232,062,426 of OZ025296.1, read as the reverse complement.
ACCCAACCCAAGCTCGCTAAAAATAAATAAATAAATAAATAAAAGAAAAAATCTGATTCAGTACCGAATAGCCTGATACAAAACAGATCAACAAATCTAAAATGAAACAAAATCAATCTAATATTTGAAGGAAATTGGGAAAGGTATCCCATATAATTATAACAATATATTTTTTTTTTGTTTAAGTAGAAAAATGAATATATATATAATGTACTCGTCAATATTCAAACATATAGTTTTTCATATAAAAAATTGTCTGATCTATTGAAAAATCCAGTCATCAAACAGTTTACACTAGATCCGAATTTGTCAAAATCCAAAAGAAGAAATGTCCCGAATCCGAAACGTTTAAAGTCAACCCGACCTATAATATATCAATCCGAACTCAAAAATTACAAATTATGTCAAATCGAGCCCTTACCCGAACACCTGAAATTGAAATGAAAGAAAATAAGTTAATGTATTTTAATAGAATTAAAAAATGTGTTTTACATCTTCAACTTGAATGTTATAATTTATAGCGAAAAAAAAATCTAGTATTTGCTCTTTAGTGCAAAACCTATTCCTAAGTCAGCCTGCTCAAACTTGGTCCGTAGCAAAAAAGTATAAATCTATCCGGCCTACTACAAAAAACAAACTCAAAAAAAAAAAAAAAAAAAAAAATCCCTAACAAAACTTTCTAATTAACTCAAATCCCCACCTTGTTCTTTGCGCAGCATATCCTGATGTAACTTTGCGCCATAAAACCCCATTCAACCAAACAATCAATCAACCTGAGTGCTACTCTCAGAAGTGAAATTTTATCCAGAACAGAACCGAATTTGAAAAATGTAAGTCAAACTGACCCAAATCCGACCCACAGCAAAAATCTCAAGCCGATTCGAACACGACTCACTGCAAAATTTAGAAATAATCTCCACCAGCAATGAAAAATATCACCTCCTGCCCGAATCTCCAAATTTTGAAATCGCTCCTCTTGAGGATTCTCGTGTTCCCCCCTTGAATCAGAAAAGAGCGTTCCTCTAAGAATTGCACTTAAAATAACTTCATTTTTCAAATATTCGACAAAAAAAAATATATATATATATATTTGACCCCTGAGCGTATAGTATTGCCCTGCTTCCGATCCGAACGCGAAAATACCATTGGAAATCAAATCAAAACCCGACCAAAATTTTTTTTGTCAATTTAGAATCGAAATGAAAGAAAAACAATTCATGTTTTAGTGGAATTATAAAATGTCGACATTTATATTTCTAATATCAATTTTATCTTATATATAGAAAATAAATATCTAATATATACTCATAACGGAATCAACCAAAAAAAGATGGCTAAATTGTTGAAAAGTGTTCGTTAAATAGAGGTATCTTCTATTCGAGACATTCCGTATGGATATTTTAATGTACATGTTAACACTTGCGAATAGCAGTGTTAACATGTAAATTGAAATGTAAAATCTTAAATATTCATAATTAACTATTTGGAAATGTCTGTTATGGCGTTTATATAGTTTCATTTTATAGTATCTTCGATATTTTCTTTTATAATACTCTTTAAACTATTTTCGTCCATAACGGAGAAAATATTTAGACTTTCATTTAAAATATGGGGTCGAATCGAATCCTTCTTGCGAGATTGAAAATTCACTATGAATCAGATCAGAACCCAAAATAGTGTAAATTAATTTCACCCCAAAACAACTACAGCAACAAAAAAGAATGCAGAGAAAAGCAAATAAAAAGTAGAATTCCACTCTATCCGTAAGAAAAACGTAAAAATCCACTCGACCAGTAGCAAAAAAGTAGGAATTCAACTTGACCGAAACCAAACAAGCGCTAATAAAATAGTACTCAACTCAACCCCCACCCCCAGGGCCGTAGCAAAGGGGGCGCCATGGGCGACTCAGCCCCCCCTAAAATATTTTGAGCCCCCCCCGGAAAAGATTCCAAGGTCAATCAATGAATTTCTGTTCCGAAAATTCAAATGAAATTCTGTTCAAAAATCTAACTTAGTCTTGAAAACCTTTCACAATTTTGCAGGATTACTAAATTGTATCTAAAATAAGTGTGTTCAACACCTCCCTCATCCTATTGGCACATAAGAAGCTAGCATGATGTTTAATTTTGATCAACTATACACTCAAAATTTAAAATGAAGTTATTAGAACACTTTTTAATAAGAAACAAAGTACCTACAATATGAATATGCATTACTTTATCTTTCTGTGGCAATGCAAGAGAAAAAATTATGAGCCCCCCTTACATTCTCTTGAGCCCCCCCTACATTCACTTGAGCCCCCCTATTGTTCACTTCTAGCTACGGACCTGCCCCCCCCCCCACACACACACAAAATAGAAATCAACCAGACCCAATACCAACCAGCAGCAATAAAGAAAGAGAACCGGACCCCAACCCAACCCGCAGCGGCAAAGTAGAATTGAACCTTACCCAAACACGACTCGCAAAAAAAAGTATTTAACAGAACAGCGGCAAAAAATGAAAGTAAATCGGACCGAAACCTGACCTGCAACGAAAGAAATTAGCCCCGATCCTACTCATGATGAAAAAAAAAATGTCCCGACACGAGCTGAAGGTGCGATTGGAATCTCCAAATTTCTGAAAAGTCCCCCCCCCCTCTTTTTTGAGGAGTCTCCAGATCTGCCCTTGTACCAGGACAAACAAAAACTGCTAAAAACTGCAAAATCGTCTAAAAGTTTTACAATGTTATATTGAATTGTCACCCATTAAATATATACGAACTTGTAAAGTTTGTAAGTATCTCGACAAATCTTGTCCACGATACTTTGTACTATGATGTTTTGGAACATGCAAAAGCCTTCTGCTCGATAGAAGCTGCATTAGTTGAACGTCGACAAGAAACTCCAAAGAAGAAACAATTCTGAAAAGTATTAGAGAGTAAAATTTGCTAAATAGCAGACTTTAAAAAAATTGCTATATTTTGCCTTACAGTTTCCTTATTTTTGCTTTTATACTATAACTAGCGGCCCGCCCTCGCTTTTCTTCGGGTAGAGCAAGTCTCCCAGTCCCCCGCCACTGCTGACACCGCAAATTGTTTCTACCACTTCATCTCATTAAATTCAACTACTAAAAACATTACCCTCATTTTAGGTAGTCGGATAAAAAATAGCTTATATGTTAATCTAAGGTGTCAGATACCTCCATACAAAATTTCATAAAAATCGATCCATCCGTTCTTGAGTTATAAATGGTGTAACTAACACGATTTTGCTTTATGTATATAGATTATAGCAGCCCGCCCCGACTTCTCACGGATATTTAAGAAAAATTTCAAGTTATAAATTTTTACACACACACTCATAACCTAATAATTAAAATGCCGTCTCTGACATTGACTCTCCTCCCGTGCCCCAGTGACGCCTATATCACACATTATGTTGCAGCCTAGTCGAGCGGGGTAAACGGCAACCATTAAATCAGTCTTGATTTTAAAGTAATTTATTTTGATAAGAATCAATACCAAAGTAACAATAAAGAGCTTTTACAGAAACGGCATTTTAATTATTTTTTAAAATAAAAAACACTTATTGTGGCATAACTATAACAGTTAGACATATGCTGTTGCGACATTTTTTGTAGATAATTACATGTTAACAAAGTCGTAGTACATTATTTTGTTCTATAATCAATAGTATTCGCAACGCACCCGATGTAAAGATTTTTTAAATTCATTTTTCTACACCTTGGGTTACAATATTGCCATTTTAATAAGGATTTAAAATAATTTTTTGAAAATATAATATAGCCTATGTTCACCGGAAATAGTGTAGCTTTCATACGGTGAAAGAATTTTTCAAATCCGTCAAGTAGTTTTGGAGCCTATTTAATTCAATTCAAACAAACAAATCTTTCTTCTTTATAATTTTATATTAAATTAAATAAGTAATATTTATCCCTAGGCTTATTGAAACAGTCCGCATTTGAAATTGTAGAAAACGTTACAATTTTAAATATTTGACTGCTCCTCCTAAAAAAAAAAAAAAATCCTCCCTCCCCATATTTGATGCTCACTACTCTTTAAAATATTTACTATCTGTTATAACTTTTTTGAAAATTCCAAAACAATCGTTTCGTGATTTATTTTTAACTCTAATTAATTTGCGTTTCAGCATTTCTTTTCCTTTTTTTAGTAATTGCTAAATAGTTTTAAAAATTAAAAAACACGGTTTTATATCAGGTCGGTCTAAAAAGTTTAAAATGTTTTTTTTGGGGGGGGGGGTGGGGAGGAGGGGTGTGCATAGTTACGATTTTCATATGTGTTTCAATGATTGTCATGTGTCTAGTGGGTAACCTTTAGTTTCTCAAATTGCTTTTGATTCGTTTATCCGGCGTTTTATTTTTATCTTTTTAAGCGGCGACTATAGCCTATGTTCACCGGAAATAGTGTAGCTTTCCGACGGCGAAAGAATTTTTCAAATCCGTCAAGTAGTTTCGGAGCCTATTCAATGCAAACAAACAATCAAATCTTTCCTTTTTATAATATTAGTATAGATAAATAAGTATGATAAATATTTGCAATTCGTTGTCTTTGCAAATATACCTTTATGTTATATTAAAATAAAATGTATTACGCAGGATAAATTCCCCATTTTTAACGACTGTTAAAAGTGTATCGTTTTCCTCAAAAGTAATAAATATTAAAAAATATTTCTTTAAAGTTTGAAACAAGTTAATTAACAATTTTAAAATTACCAATCTTTAAAACTTTCTAACTTTAATTTCTGCTTATTTTTGATAAAACTGTTTTTCGAACTGAAAATGCTTACTTTTTTTACTGTTTTACTTAATAATACTGGACTGAAATTGGGCTGCCTAGTATCGTATAGTACCAAACACAAACACAGGGAAGAGAAAACTGCGCCCGGGGCAAAGTTTCAATTTGGCGCCCCCTTTCCCAACTTTTTCTTGTAACAGCCCAAGAATGATGTTGATAGTATAAATGTGGCGCCCCCACCCCCCTCGGACGGCGCGGTGTTGAATAAGCCTCCTCAAAATGTACTCCTTGCAGCGCCGTGCGAAAAAGAGGGGGACGAAGGGGGTGGTTGCCCCGGGATCGAAATTTAGGGGGAGCCAAATTTTTACTACTAACGTAATTTTTAGTCTGTCACAAGAAAAAGTTCAGGGAATGGGGCGCCAAACTGAACTTTACTCCGGGCGTAGTTTTCTCTTTGCACACCCCCCCCCTGTTTCATGTATTTTGCAAGCTGTATAAGGAAATTTATAAATTCCAAATATAGCTCCTTGTCCTTTTAATGCTACCTATGTATTTCACAAAAGTTCCAATTATATTTTAAAATTATCAGAATTTCCTTTTTGCTAAAAAGGAGCTTACTGTAATTTGTATCAAATCTACCTTGTTCTGTATGGACTTGAAAAAATATATATATACAAAGAAATGTATAATTTTCTTCCTTGGAAGTTAGTTATAGTTATATAATAATAGTAAAATAGCGTTAGTTTTATAAAAACAAAAAATTAGAAGTCGTTGATTTTTTTCAAGACTATTTTAGCTAAAATTTATCAATAATTGTAGAAAAAATAAATCAAAACCTTGAAATAAGGGAGGTTATTTTAACACGTTACTATAAACCAATAACAGAAAGGAAATACAATGAAAGGAAAAAAGTTACTTTCATTTGCTAAAATGGATTGGTGTTAACCAATTATAATTTTCAAAAGGGCAGGAGAGGCGGAGACTGGCTGAGGCGGAGCGCATATAATTAAAAGTCTTTTTTTATTCCATTTCTGATCAAAATATTTCCAAATTTTGCTCAGCCTAATTGCAGTAGAAATATGGAAAGCATATCATTGGAAAGCTTAAACACTAATATTCCGTGAAGCGTTTTTAATTTTTTCTGAATTTTGCTGAAATAGATTTTATAAGAGTAAAAAGGGCACAACACCTCGAATTTCACTGAATCCAAAATTTAAAGGGTCCTCAGAATTAAACTACAACGAAAATCAGAAAAGTACAAACTAGCCCGGTAATAGAATGTCCTCAGCTATCCTGAGAAAAAAAAATCATTTAAAAATATTGAAAATTAAGCGAGATATTAGAAAAGAACGCTCCCATAGACTTTACATTAGCGCTCGGCTTTTACCGCGTGACTAGTGTGTGCTCTTATGGCCGTTTTAGAGCTTTTTTGTGACGTCACATTGTGACCACTTTGTGACGTCACAATGTGACCAATTTGTGAAAAGTATGTCATTTGTGACTACTTTGACATTAACATTGTGACGAACTGTGAAAAGTTTTTTAGAAAGTCACATCTTAGTCACAATGTGACGTCACTGAGTGGTGGCATTTTCGTCACAGATGTGATGTGACCAAAGTGACTCACAGTGACGTCATTGTAACGTCAGTGACCATGCATGCTATGAGGGCTGTGTCCGAAATACCGTTTACTGTTTACAACAAGATCTGAATATTTTGGAAACTTCCTTATAGTATGAACACACTTCATTAGCTAAGCTTTACGTGCAATTTCCAACTTCAAAGTAGTAAAAGTGCGTTACCACAAGCACGTTGTGTGTGCCCTATCAAGTATTTCAAGAAAGATTTACATATTTATGGATATTCTGCTCCCATATTCATCCAGAAGAATATAAAGAATTTTTCAAGGATTGCCATGACGCTTGCGCGAATACTGATATATCGCAGATCGAGTATACTGATTGTTTTGTATAATATATTGTCTTCTCGAGAGGTTTTCGTATAAACTAATAGCTTCTATAATAATTGAGATTGTAAAATACTATATTTGTTATATATTTTTTAAATAGATAGGATAAACAATACATTTTTCTAGAAAATCTTGATGAATGCATAATATGTAAGATAATGTGACTGTATTAGCAACGAGATGTGACAAAATATTTATGAAATAATCATTTGAAGAGCTCTGTTATTTATGTTACGCCTTGAAAATGAGAGTAAAATACTTTTAAAATGGTTTCTGAGTTGATTTAAAAAAAAATGCTTCAAGTATTTATGGGGGTCCGGGACACATTTTAAAATTATTTTTATTTATTGAGTTAAAATTATGAATTTTTTTGTGGTGATTAAGCAAATCATTTGTAAACAAAGACAGATAATAAAACTTTTCATTATTTTATTAAAAAATTTAAAATTTATTAAAAAAAATGAATTAATTTAAAATTTTTATAAGTCAATTATCATTTGCAGAATTTCAAATTTTTTCCATTTAATTAAACAGATGTTCAAAATTTTAATTTTGTTTCAGTATTTAAAAAAGACTAATTAAACAAGTTGGAAATTGCACGTGAAGCGTAGCAAACGAGGTGCGTTCGTACGATAACGAAGTTTTAAAAATATTACTCTTATATCTCAATCTCATAAAATTGTAAATAGTGAATTACAATTAAAACGCTCATCAAGCAATGTTCTCTCTATACCATTATGTAATGGAATACTTTTGTGTGGCCTTGTAAATCAATAACAAATGTTCTTTGCATCACAGATTATGTAAAATGTATATTATAATATGTACTTTATAGTTGCATATAAATTTTATTAAGTTCGAATGAGTGCAACACCATTAAAATGCATTTGAAACATTTTCCCCCATTGACCGTAATGTAACGGAATACTTTTGATTGTCCCTGTAATTGATCTATGCATCCGATTTTCATAAAATTTGAAATAACTCGACAAAATTATTTAATAACTATGTATTTTAAATTTCAAACGTATAAAATACATTTGAAACTTTTTCCCCATTGACTATAATGTAATTGAATACTTTTGATTGCCCCTGTAATTGATCTATGCACCCGATTATCAAAAAATTTGAAATAACTCGACAAAATTATGTAATAACTATGTATTTTAAATTTCAAACGATTAAAATGCATTTGAAACATTTTCCCCCATTGACCGTAATGTAACGGAATACTTTTGATTGTCCCTGTAATTGATCTATGCATCCGATTTTCATAAAATTTGAAGTAACTCGACAAAATTATGTAATAACTATGTATTTTAAATTTCAAACGTATAAAATACATTTGAAACTTTTTCCCCATTGACTATAATGTAATTGAATACTTTTGATTGCCCCTGTAATTGATCTATGCACCCGATTATCAAAAAATTTGAAATAACTCGACAAAATTATGTAATAACTATGTATTTTAAATTTCAAACGATTAAAATGCATTTGAAACTTTTTTCCCCATTGACCGTAATGTAACGGAATACTTTTGATTGCCCCTGTAATTGATCTATGCATCCGATTTTCATAAAATTTGAAATGACTCGACAAAATTATGTAATAATTATGTATTTTAAATTTCAAACGATTCGGTTGGGTAGTTTTTGCGCTGTTATATGCGGACGGACAGACAGACAGACAGACGGACAGACAGACAGACAGACGGACAGACAGACAGACGGACAGACAGACAGACGGACGGACTGAGCGACAACAATAGGTGCTACGTATTTACATAATTACGAACGCACCTAAAAAGGTAGATAAAGTAGTAAGTAGTAGTAAAAAGTAATAATTATTTTTTTAAAGTGAAATAAAAGTAAAAAGTAATTTAATTCAAAATTTGAAAAAAAAAATTGATTTATCTTATTTTTAAAAAAATCATATTTTTAAAATTTTGAAATCATTTTCTCAAATTTGAATCAAAATTAATGTATAACAATCATAAAAGACATGTTTCAAGTTCGATGCATTTATATTTAACGGTTCTTGACTGACAGTAAATTTGAATCTGAGAAATTATGAAAAAATCCATTATGAAGATAAGCGAGTTTTCACAGAAAGTCAATTCCATGACAATCATTGTTTGAAAGCTAGATTTTTAAAACAAACTAAAACAAAGAAATAATATTTCCTCTTTTAATAAAGATAAGTATGATTTAAACGTCATTATAAGCATTGAAAAAACAGAAGCATTTTAAATTCAATAATTTTTTAGAAAATTTTAAGATTTTTGTGTCTTGGAACTCTTCAAAAATATATTTATCTCTTAAAACGATATCTGTCGGTGTAATACTTTTATTTACAAGTGCAAGCTTTTTTAGATTAGTGCTGCTAAGCGCGGAATTACTGCACTATTAAAAACTAAATGGAATAGAAAAAACCTTAAAAATACTCAGCTTATATTATACAAAATACAAAATACATAGATAAGCTATGAAATAATGTATTGTGATATTGTTTTTTGTTGCATCAAAGATAGAAAATACATAGTGTAACTTCATTTAAACTTTACGAATAGTTTACTTAATTTCCATGAACTTTTATTAGTATAAAAATGTCAGGTAATTTAATAAAAAAATGGTCGAAAATCATTGCAAGATAAATTTTAATTTTAATTGGATATTACTGCAATTTTTATGTTATCTTACTTATCGTCAGGTTATTTAAAATTAAAAACGTAACTTGATATAAAACAGAATACTGTATTGTTACCATAAATACTTCACGCTACCAAAAATTAAGTCAATTGTAGTTACAGATATGTTTTAAAATTGGCTTGTAATGTTTCAGCACGTTGGACTCACATAGCAAGTTAAATAAAAGTTTGCAATCATTAATATTAATTTACAATAATTAATTTGTTAATCGTAATAATCTTTTTTAATGGTATACAAAAATATTGTATACGTCAGCTTTTTTTGTTTTATCGCAGTTGAATTAGTTAATACACAAAAAATACCAGTATGCAGGTTCTTTGTAAGATCTTTTTAGAGTAAAAGGAAAACTTTTCTAATCAATTAAGTTTGTTTACACATTAAAAAATACCCTGAAAATAATGGGAGAATTTTTATGCTAAAGAAATGTTATTTTTTATTTTTTTTTAAACTTTTGGATTTTTTGGGCTATTATCACGTTTTAAACATGTTTGAACCTTATTGGGAAACAATTAATAATATAATATGTATAAAATATTATAATATATTTATAATAATATAAATAGCAATATGTATTTCCATAAATCTATAAAACAAATAAAGTAAAAATGTTCAATGTATTGCATTTTTTGATTAACCTAATTCTTTTGATTAACCTAATTCTTCCTAATTCTTAATTTCATCGTTTTCTGTTTTGCTTCATCATTGAACGTAATTAATTTTCGTCAATTATTTTAAATCCAATAGAGGAATTTATTCATTAATGCAATCTTATCCTTTTTTGCTTTGGAAACATTGCAGTTTTTCATTAAATGTCACCACATTTGAATCTAATTCAAACATATCTTATCGTTTTAACACATTTTTGAACAAATTTGGAAAAATAATCAGTTCTGAAAAATTATTTTTCAGAACTTTTCCATAAATAAACTTCTTTTTCATCAATTACTTTTTTGCTTCATCAGTAAATGTAATCAATTTTCCTCAATTTGTTTTCCGCTCCATCAAGGAATTTTTTTTTTATTAATGTGATCGTATCCAACAGTTTTTAATGTGTAGTTTTCCATTGTATGTTTTTTTTTCTACTCATTGCGTAAATGAATTTTTTCATTACCTTCGTCTAATCTAAGTTTGCTTTGAAATCTTTTGCAGTTATTCTCGTGTCTCAACGAGTTTGAGCTTAATTGGAACACAGCGTATAGTGTTAACATATAGTAGCATATGTTAACATCATATTAAGCATTTCATGTCAATAAAATAACAGAAAATAATCTATGATAAAAGGTAAAATCTAAATTGAAGCGTTTACAATGAGGGAAATGATGTCATTGAGAAACTATATAAATTTGCTCCATGAATGAATGTATATATATTATACATATTGTTGCAGCGTATATAGGGTTCTTTCGATCTTATGGTTAGACAACTTCAAACTCTTTTCTCTTAGAAAAGTAGAAAATAATTTATTTACAGATCTTCAGAACAACAGAGTCTTCGAAACTCACAAATATTACAAGATATTCCAAAATAACTGTTTAAATCTATCGAACAAGTACAAATATAGGTCGCAGAGACTCTTTATACAATGTCTCAACACTATATCACATTCAAAACAACGTAGATAAAACTCAATACATCAAGCAAACTTGCTTGGACAATCTCTAGTAGCTCACTCAATGACTGACTGGTAAATAATAACAACAGCTCGCATCGCTTCTCTTCTTATATAGGTTCGGAGCATGCGGCGAAGTTTCGTCATATTCGCTTACTCTAATTCCTGTCTCTAAATGAACGAAAGTTCTGCTATTTTTATAAAGATCCTTAGTTAACACAAATGAAAATCTTTCTGAAACTATTTCACATCATTTCTAGGTCATCTAACCTGAACTTTGTACGGAACCGATTTTGATAGTTATCTTTTTAATGAAAGTATTTTATTTGTAGATGTTCTATGCTAGTTATTTTTTTTTCAAAATAATCCATTTTTTATTTATTAATTTTTATTTAGTCACATTTAAAAAGTGTTTGATCAGAAACTGAACGTCACTACATAAAAAAACCCATTTTTACTTATAATGCTTTTACATGTCAATATTTATTTTCATATCTTAGACATTTAAATTGAGACTCTACTTTCAAAAGGCTTCAGTTGGTAATAATGATGTCATAGTTAAAATGAAATGAGTATTTTCTTTGATAAAACTATTTTCCTGGGAGTGCATCTAAAAGGAAATCTCTGGTTTTCGCCGAGACTCAGATTACAAATTTAAGTAAAGACGCGAATGTTTGCATGTAAAATTTGCCCTGCCAAGTTTGACATCAAGTTTAGAAATGTATTTATTATACATTTATTCAATATTGCAATTACTTTAGTTATTTTTTAATGCAGTCAGACGGGTCTTTTAAATATTTTCATTTGGGAAATTCAATGGGTTTTCACTCGAAAGGTAGTTAAAAGTGCTTTCGTTGATGAAAACACTAAAACAACATTGGTATTTAGAACTATTTATTTTCGAAAATCTCTAAGATAATAAAAATATGATGACAACAAGTAAAAATAAAAATTCAACACAAGCTTAAGACAGTTTATATGAAATTGAGTTTAAAACGAAAACTGTGTGTATACAAAATGCACTTGCTTTGTAATCCACTGTTTAAAATGGCATTTTAACAGTTCATAAAATTTGCATTTCAAATTAAGAAACAATAAACATGTGTTTGTAGAGATAAAAAAAAAGCTTGGAAACATTTCAGAATAGAGAGGTCGATTTTTAGCAATTATGCTCAATGCATTCGTTTTATTCATTTCAAGGACTTAGATTTGCGCATAAACGAGGCATTTTATAAACTAAAAGCTGATTCCTATTCCTTATTTGATTTGCACGGGGAATACTCATGCTAATTTAGAGAATACGAAAATAAGAAATTTCCATTTTCATAAAATAATTTATTCAACGTTAAGGGTCGCATTGTCCAGCATTTCCATTTGAAGGCAGCATTTTAATGTTTAAAATTGAACAGAAATCTTTTACGAAAGTAATTACTTACTAAGTTGAAATTCGATTTAAATATTTTAAAGTATAAATTGTTTTGAAATTTTGAAAAGAAAGTAAGGGAGCATGACAAGGAAGCGTAGTTTCTTGTTAAGTATTTATATGCATTACGGCACCAAATTACTACAAAACGGAATTACCAACCGAAAATGAAAAATTCCATTTGCAATCTAAGTGAAAATATTACTAAATATTTAGAAAGATAGTTAATTTATTGCATGTAAATTCTTACAGTTTTATAAGAATTATTTAACATTGTAACTTTATGCTTTATTTGATTTTTGGCAATAATAATTCATACAATGTCATTACAAAACAAACAACTTCATGTAATGTTAGGCGATATTTTGACCTTTTATTATTTACAAGTATTATAATGATTCTTTTTTCTTAAAAAAAAGATTATTACAAACAAACTTCTCTGAGCTACCACTTCCATTAAGCGATGACGTCTCTGAACGACCATTTTTTCTAGCACTTTCCAACAAAATTGGAAAGTGCTTATGCATTTGGTTTACCTGGCCGTCTCTCCGTCAGTTCGTCTGTCCGCATGGCCGTTTGTCCGCGCTTTAACACTCGTAAATATACTCGGATTGTCATGAAAATTTTGGCATTACTGACGGTTACTCGAGCACGAACCCTATTGAAAATGAAGCTTCTGCCATGATTTGTTTACTTACAGGCACAGTCAAAAGTTTCCCATTACATTGCGACCTATGGGGAAAAATCGTTTCAATTGATATTTAAATATGTTACACCCTGTCAAACATCTTTAAATTTATATGCATCTACAAAGTGCATTAAAATATGCATTTTGTAAAGTATGCAGTGAAAAGATTAGATATTAGCCATTTACAAGCGCACAAGAAATAATTCCAATACATAATAATAAAGGGGGGGGGGCATTTTTGCGACATTTTTAAATTATGGTAAACGATTTCATAAATAATCAAATTGATATACGTTGTTGAGGATTAATATGAGTTATTTCATGCATAATACGCAGTGCATAGTATTTAGAGGGACACACAAAAGATTTCAAATAGTATATTCTATCCGAAGTCCTGTATATTATGGAAGATGGCTGTTAGATGGATGAAATGCATTTTTTATTATGATATACGCTTTTAAGTTTCACTAGATTTATGCATATTATATGGTTTATATTGTACTAAAATATTGTACAGTTACAAATATTTTTGGTAAGTGCAAATGAAAAATTTTAAATACAATACTGAAAAATTATTATAATTTTACTGTATTAATTTTTGTACTGTTGCAAAGGACATTCTAGTAAGAACACGAAAGCTGGCTTAAATGCAATATTAAAATATTATAGGTAAATTTTCTGCCGGTACCTTAATAAAATTATAATTTTTTAAATTACACAAGTATACAAATAGGTTTAGGGTGCAATCATAAAAAAATTCGTTGTAAATGTGACATAAAGTCCTTTGCAAATGTACAAAAAATTCTTTGTAAATGTACTACAAAATCCTTTGTAAGAATACTAAAAATCATTAGAAAACTAACAAAATAATTTTTAGAAATCTCCCTAAAAATTCGGTAGTACATTTACTAAATAATCCTCAGTAAATGTATCAAAATATATATAGTGATCACCCTAAAATATTGCTAGTAAGCTTATTAAACAATGTTTAGTATATTTATAAAATCTAATATGGGAAACTCCCCTACAAATCTTTAGTGAATTTACTAAATAATCAATAGTAAGTTTACAAAAAATATTTTAGAAAACTATCTAGCAAATCTTTAGAGCATATACAACACAATCAATGGTAAATTTACTAAAAATTCCTTACTAAACGCCCTGAACAATCAGTAGTAAGTTTATTAAACAATATTTAGTGAATTTACAAATGATTTTTTTAGGAAATGCATTAAACAATCGTTAGTATGTTTACTAAACAATATTTAGTAACAGTAACTAAAGCAACTTTAGTAATATTACATGATTTCCTTCTGTTGCGGTTACATAAAAAGTTATAGGCATCCCAGTTTCCTAGAAAGTTCTTAGTAACCTCACATAATTTTTTTTTACAGTGTAAAACTTTTTGTATTGTAAGATCTTTAAATTGCTTAGCGTTAACTTTTTACGGGTACAATTCGGATAATGGATATATATTTTAATGAGATTAACTTACGGAAACAAATAATTAAACAGTAAAAATCTGTATAATTACTAATCTTTTTGTAGGAAATTGGGATTCGTAGAATTCTTTATTTAATGGTAACAGCAAATATTCATGTAACCGAATCTGTTACATGAATGTTTGCTGTTACCGTCACATAAAAAGTTCTAGTAATTTAAGTTACATAAAAAGTTACATAAGTACTAAAAAGTTCTAGTTACATAAAAGTTCAGATTTTCTTAAATTTAAATTTAAATTTATTAATTTTTTTTACGGTGCAATAGATTATATTTCTACAGTACAATAAAAATATAAAACGTTTCTTTTATGATCGGAGTACTTTTATGATAAATGCAACGACGTTTTTATCGCTGTTGAGTGGCATATGGAATTGTAATATAAAAACTATCTAACATATTACACTGTAAAAAAAAAAAAAAAAAAAAAAAAAAAAAAAAAAAACTATAAAGTTATTTAACTTTTTCTAGCAGACTGGGATTCCTAGAACATTTTATGTAACAGTAACAGCAAAAGTTTATGTAATAGATTCGGTTACATGAATTTTTGCTGTTACTGTTTCAGAAAAAGTTCAAGGAATCCCAATTTCCAAAAAAAGTTTTGTAACGTTACATTTTTTTACAGTGTATTTTATGTAAAAAAATAGTTTGTTGTTTTACAGAACTAATTAAAAACTATGTCAGAAATTATTACGCACTTTGTTTAATAAGTTTTGCTATATTTTTCAAATTTACATAAATATTTTATACTTGCTGAGAAGTGCTTAAAGCACAATAATTGTTTTATTCATTTTCTTTTTTAAGGAACACAAGTTGTGAAAAAACAAGAAAATATAAAATATATTTTTTTTACTTAAATAAAAATACAAATTAAAGTTTCTTCTTGAAGGAAGTTTAAACAATTCATTTTCAAATCACAAATAAAAAAGTTTGACAAAAAAATAAAATTTTCATATTTAATTTTAGACATATACGTTTTGAGGTTTATGTATAAAAATTGTTACTAAACAACTAAACATCAATATTTCCACTAGAAAGGGAAACTATTTGAATTTTTAAAGCAGAATGGATATTTACAATTCAAATATTTGAACATTTAATTATCTATTTTTAAACAGTAATTCAAAAGAGCTTTTCGTTATTATTTACATTTTGAAAAATAATGAAAAATTTACAACATTTCAATTTACAAACGATACCGAAATAAAATTATACATTTTTTTGAAGAGAAGTTAAGATAAGTTAATATTTTATAACTGGCAAAAATCATATTAAAAAAAAAATCTTTGCTTTTTAAAAATATTTTGTATAATGTTTTAACCGGTGAATATGCAAACTATTAATTATTTTGTTTAAAAATTAAAGTAAAATGTAATCAGTTGTTTTAACATATACTATACTTTGTATGTAATATAAAAATTCTAATATAGGAAACACTTTACTTAATACGTTATAGCAGATACAATAGTTTAAGAAAGGGGTTTAAAAAATTGAGGCAAACAGCACGTACATTTTTTCCCGATAGTTTCATAAGTCTAATCATATTCTCTTATTTCATCCTTTTCTGTATTCTAAAATTATCTGTATGTTTATTTTCATATCCATATTTCTACTTTGTAAAGTTCTAATGTTTGTAAACACTGACCAGTTTCCATTTTAATCCCACATACTATTAGAAGAAAAAATTCCAATTAATAGTTACAGATTCTAGTTTAGAACTAAAGTTTAATATTACATAAGGTTCAGAAGGAAAAAATACACCAAATCATTTTAATCAAGAACACTCATGGAGCCAGATGTTTTGTCTTTTCTATTAATGTATACAATATTAGGAGGTATATCTGAAAAAAAATAAACAAAATCACAATACGTAATGTAATTTAAATTCAATCAAAATATTAAAAGTAATCGAAACAACAACAACAACAAAATGTAATAATACACCAAAATTTTGAGCCGAAATTAAATCAATAATGAAATTAATAAAAGATTAGAACAGTTAAAGGAATAATGAAATTGTAGATACTTTATACATTTTCATTTAATATTTACAGTAAAGAAAAAGAATTTATTTGAAATCTTAAATTTACAAACATCATTTTAGGAAATTGCAATCTTACGTCATAATTTGAAAACACCACCATATATTTTAAATACCAGAAAATTCTTTCTCCCCAGCTTGTTCTTCATGGAGTTTTTACAAGAAAACATTTATAGTTTTTTAAAAACTTCAAATAAGCATAGCAGTATCTTCAATCGTAGCAGATTCTTTGATTCTCAGTATATAACATATAATCTAACTCCACATAATTGGTTCCACACATTGGCTGTCCACATCGATGGCTATCGGTATCACATCTTTCACGTTTCACTCTATTTACGATCATCATCATCAATCATTGTCATACTTTTACTGAGAAGATTCAATCTGGAACTTAAAACATTTTTGAATATATCAGTGATAAATAAATTTAATCTGGCATTGCAATGATTGTTTAAAATTTCTTTAAATAATTTCAAAAAATAAAAGTCAAGTGCCAGTATTACTCGCGCTTAGAGGGTTCCGTACAATAAGTACATGAGTTATTATCGGTATTAAAAAAAATCGTTGCTACAAGAATAATAAGACTTTGTAAAAAACAGTGCGACGTAAAGTTGTGAACAGTTGTATATACTAGAAAATCATTGTCATATTTTTACTGAGAAGATTCAATCTGGAACTTAAAACATTTTTGAATATATCAGTGATGAATAAATTTAATCTGGCATTGCAATGATTGTTTAAAATTTCTTTAAATAATTTCAAAAATAAAAAGTCAAGTGCTAGTATTACTCGCGCTTAGAGGGTTCCGTACAATAAGTACATGAGTTATTATCGGTATTAAAAAAATCGTTGCTACAAGAATAATAAGACTTTGTAAAAAACAGTGCGATGTAAAGTTGTGAATGGGTATACCATAAAAGTTCAATAAAATATAAAGCCTAAATAATATTAAATATTGCTAATCTGTATATCTCTTCACTCTTACCCTAATTTATTTTTAATGAACTTAATTCGGTATTGACAAAAAAATAAAGCATATCTAAACTGTATTTGGCATTTCATAAAACTAAATTATGTATTGTGATAATCTTTTCTTTTTAAATGTAGCTATAACGAAACTCATCCTCAAAGTTTAAACGTAACATTCTGTTAAGCTCGCTTTGAAAGGAATTCGCAAAGTTGAAGCCGCCGTGGACCGTGCCGTGTTTTTACTGATAGATTTTTAGTTAACTTTTAAAGACAGGAACTTTTAAAGGAAGCTTATTGAGAGATGCCTTTCAGTGTGGGCTAGTCGCGAATCTTATGATATTTATGTGATTAATTTTAACTAAATTAGTTTGTTTTTAACAATTTGACGTTCATCATTGCTAAAGGACAAAGCATTTCACAAATATATCATTAAAAGTTGTTACCTAAGCTTTACAAGCTAGTAGTGCTTAGAGTACGATGCCACTGTCATTATGTATGTCCAAACCATTAGTGTCTTTTAAAAAAAGTATCTTGATAATTACTGACGATTTTTTATTTCGAAAATCATTATCAACATTGTTTTTATATTTCCGATACGATAGGTACATTCAGCGTTCCGCAATATGTTTCTTGAATGCCTCTAAATCAAAGGTTGTTTGTACAGAAAACATGGAATTTTTTTCAGAATCTATGTGACCTAGGGCATCGCTATATTTTCCCCACAAGTTTTAAACTAATGTCTACTTCCTCATTTTTTTTCACAGTTTTAGTTTCAGTAGGTTTGAAAATAGATGGGAGGGAGCATATTTTTTGCACTACATTTTCAAAGATATCTCTAAAAATATAATTCCTATTTTTTTTTATTTTGTTTTATTTTTTTTTATTTTTTTTTTTATAGTACTTTTGAACTTTCAAATCTTCAAGCTTTTTTTCAAGTTTTCAAAGGATACCCATCACAATACACAAGGAAAAGATTTTTTTCAAGCAACATAATTAACCCCTCATCATTTTTCTTAAATATATTTGTGAATATTTAAAAGTATTTAAATATGAGGGTCAATAGTCTTTATTACATCACCTAATTTGAACTTTTCACGTTCCTTAGCTTACGAGTACAGTGACTGCGACAGGCATATAGACAGAGACAGGAGTAATTTTATAATGGTTTCGCTTTCATTTTTTAATTGCGAAACCCAAAAAGTTAAACAAACTGCATTTTTTCAGTAAATGGTGCAAGGATTATAACACTGTGCTGTAAATGTATTGTTCTTTATTTACGTTTAACAAACATATACACCCTACCTGAAGAAGTATAAATCCAGGAAGCGATTACCCTAAATCCAGGTGTTTCTTTTTTCTAGCTGACTTTAAAATAGAGTTTATGAATAATCGCTTAATCGTATTGTAACGTAAAACGTATTGCAACCAGTAATGATTTTAGATAAGTATAACATCTAAAAAAGGGTTAACTATGTATACGTTTAAACGTGAATAAGGATATATTTGCTAGCACTATTTTAAGGAGGATTTTACCATATTACTTAATATGCTTTAGTATCTTGTGGACTAATGACCAGTATACGTGCCATATATGGTGTTCAGAATCCTTTATTACTCTCACTCGTACAATTGTATTATACATTTTGGATTAATTGTTTTAATTAATTTAAATAATTGCATTAATTAAGTTTTAAATTAATCCGAGCATTTTTCTGATTGAGTAAGACGAAAATTTAGAGAAGATTGAAGAGCTCTCATCTTCTGCGTGTGTTCCTTTCAGCACCTATCGTATTCAGTCCAGATTCTATCGTCTATTTTTCAGATCATATTTGACATTGTCCCGCAACAGACACTTGTTTGCTTCAACTGATGACGAGCTGTTATTATTTTTAGCTCTAAACGCGTCCTACACTGTTAAAAAAATTTTGAAATTCGCGAACATTTTTTTCCTGAATTTTACAGAAAAGGTCCCTTTTCACTACAAAAGGGCATTTTCCATTACAAATCACAAAATTCCATCATATTTCCTGAAAATAACGAAACGGATGGAACTAGAAACAAAAAACGGAGACACTCCGTTGTGTGGGGAGCTCCATGGCCGAGTGATCAAGGCACCACACCGCTAATCGCCCGCGCCCCACCAGTGGCCGAGAGGTTCAGACCTCTCAACTGGTAGACGGCAGGTGCTGGGTTCGATCGCAATCGCGGCTGTCGGCCTAACCGTTCGGAGTTTTCGCGGTTTTCTTCGAATTTTGCGTAAATACGGGTTAGGTTCCCTTAGAAAGACCCCCACGAAGGGCACCCCCCCCCTGGTCCTATATCCTTAGCGTAGATAATCGGACGTCAAAAATAAAACTAAACCAAACCAAAGCTAATCGCCCGCGAGCGCAGATTGTGGGTTCGGGTCCCACTGGCGCATGAATTAATGAAAACATAAAAAATCCCTTTTAAATTGTATTTTTTCTGTTTATTTTTCTCTTATTTCTTATTAAAAAATCTTTTAATTAATTAGGCAATAAATAAATAAATAAATAGTGTACGACAATTTCAAAAAACTGTCTACACTTTTTTTTGTAAAAAAAATGTTAATAAATTTTTTTTCATTCATTCATTGAAAAAAAACACCAGTTTTAAACAGTGATTTCTTTTTTTAATTTAAACTATTTAAAAAAATAAAAATGATTTAAAAAAATGATAAGTATTATGCATCAATCTAAAATAAAATAAAATAAACCGTTTACAAATATTCTAAGGAACATATTTGAATGAAAATCTTTAAAAAGCACAACAGATTTTCCCACTAACTCATAAAAGACATTTTTTTGTGCAATCCAGCATCAGCAGATTTGGCTCAGTTCGTAAGGATTTGTTACGCAATATAAAGGTCCCGAGTTCGATCCTCAGGTCGGCGTGGACTAAATTATACAAAATAATACTAAAGTAAAATAACATAGCAGTTTAAAATCACTCGGTAATTTCGAATTCTTTGGCGATTAATCGATTCATTAACTATTTAAATTATTATTATTAAAAATCAAACTTTGTAACGGAAAGTTACTGATTCTTCAAACGGGGTTTTCCCTTCTTGTATTTCCCACAACTGAAAATCTAGTAATGGAACTGTAAAAGTTCGGCTACTTTGCTGTCGGTAGTTTCACCGTGAATTCACAGATTTATTTTTAACAGTATATGCATTTTTATGGGGATTTTTTTTTACAAAGTCCATTATTTTTATTACATTCTTTGATTTTACTTAAGCTCAAGAATTCGTTTATAGGTCACCGTGAAAAATTGACAAATAGAATTGGAATACCATAAAAGATTTAAAAACCTACACATACTGCTAATGACACCTGCTGAAATACATCTTTTGGCTATACATTTGATTACAGAAGATTAACAATACGATACCACGCTTTGGTGATACATTATGGATCGTCGTGAAAAATTGAATTTGAAATTTTCTTTTTGTACTTCAGTCTTCCAGTACATGAAACATCGAACATGATTCCGAAAGGCGTCAATGACATCAGAATTCTAGTGTAAATATATTCCGTTTATTGCGTATAAGAAAAATAGCTTTTTATTATTTTAAAATACATTTGTACGAAAATTCCGGTGCCATTTAATTATTTCATCATTTTCGAAATGAAACTTTCCTGTATTGGAAAGGGTTAAAGGTTTTAAAAAAACTCAGGATGCAAATGACATCAGTTGAAATACGAACCTTGTCTAGTGACTTGATTATGGAAGATTAACCATACAATACAACGCTTTAGGGCAACATTAAAATATGTCAAAAAAAGGTAAATTTTTATTCTATATTGAATATAAAGTTAATATCAAGTTGAATTAAAAATATACGTTTTGCATAAAAGCACGTTTGTAATTTTCTTTTTACTTTAATTTATTTTTAATTATTAGTTTTCTTTTAGGATGGGGATTTTCCTTTTCAATGCTCAATATATCTATGTCTGTATTTATTTTCTTGGGTAAATTAGAAGTGTGTACATTCATTTTTTACGATTGTATTTATAAGTGTGGGTGTGTTTTTCAGACTCCTTTTACGTTTATCTTTTTTAAAGCATTTTATCAAAAGCTTGTTTGAATTATCCTACAAATAATACATAAATGTTATTTTTAAAATGATCTTCAAGTTAGATATAAAAAAATCACTGTAGCGAGAATCTCTTACTGCGTTGTACTTTATGCTATCGAGAAATTGCTATTAAACTACGCTACCTTTTATTTCTCAACGATCGAAAAGCCGTTGTATATATTACAAAATAATTTTTTTAACCCAACCAGATAAGAAGAAATATGACTGGTTCTGAAACTGCCTTCGAAAAGTGTATTGTTATAAGGAGCGAATAAATAAAAAAATAATTCAGCGTTAAAATAAATAAATAAAATTTAATCAAAAAGTATTTTTTTATGTTTAATGATATGTATGCAATGTATTTTCTTTTGAGATATAAAACCACACAGTTCAGTTAATATACATTTAGTTGCGCTTTTTCGATAAAAAATTATAAAAAACGTTTTCAGTTAAAATTATGATATAAAAACCTTCTTCAAAGAGTGGATTACATTAACTATTCAAAATACCCCAGGCTAAAATTTGGCTCATTTTTTGTAAAACGAAAATCAATACTTTTATTTCATGCTTCTGCTTAAGAAACGGTTAGTTATCAATTATTCAGTTTCTTAATAAGTGTTTTAAATATTGCAGTACTTTTACAAAGAATATTGCCTTAGAACAAATGTATAAATGGTAAATTTTCTATTATTTAAAATACGAAAATTTATCATGAAAAGAGGTACAGGTATATTTTTCTAATTATACATTTAAAGCGGATAGGGGAGTTATTCGGTTTAATATTTTATGACAATTTATTATTATTATTATTATTATTATTATTATTATTATTATTATTATTATTATTATTATTTTTATTATTATTATTATTATTATTATTATTATTATTATTATTATTATTATTGCTATTATTATACCACCAAAGTTTATACTTAATACTTAAGATATGCCGTTCTTCATGTTTGATATCGTGCCAGTAGTATCTTATGCCATCTGGGCCGTCTAGCTTTAACTTATTTTCATCTGATCAGTTGACTTTGCTGTACTCTGTTGTCCATTACATGTGCTGTTGTACAATGTGAAGTCTGGCTTTCATCCGACCGGGCTCAAGTTTTGGCTTAGCTTCCATTTTCTTCTGTTTCATATTTGGCGTTCGTTGAAGAATGCTTCTAATAGTTTAAAAGCTTACATTTAGCTTTAAAGTATTTAGAATTTGGCTAGAAGAATCTCCAGTACTAGATGCTATTCGTAAGATAGATCTTCAATTTCTTTCTGTTATATTTGGACTTCGACAACACCGTTTTTTTTCCATATACTGGCGGATTCTTTAAGACGTTTTTTACTAGTCCTTGTGAACATTTAATTAGCAAAGCAATCTGGCGTTGCGTTTGTCCAGAAACTCTGAATGCCAATATTTTACCAACTTGTACCTATGTGTTTTTCGAGGCATTAGAAAAGAACATATAATGACACACGAAAAACAAGATGCATTAAAATAAAACAAATTTATTCTAAAAATAATTCAAAGGCAGACAATAAAGGTTTTATTATAAAATCATGGAGAGATATGAAAATATGGATATATATCGTTGGCATTAATACTAATGTTAAAAATAATTTCACTTAATTAGTTTCTTATCGCAAAACACATTTATTATTTACATAAAAAATATCAGAGTATAGAAATTCATAACTTTGAGTTTATAATTTTGTCCAGTTCTCACATAATGTTATTATATGAGAAAAACTAAAACATGCATGCATGTATTGAGATGTATTGATTCATAATGACTCCATTTATTAATTTTTTATTATAAAACGCATTTTTTATATCAAATGTGCCAGAATATAGAAATTCATAATTTTTAGTTTATATTTTGTCCAGGTCTTACATAATGTTATTTTTTTTAAGTAATGCATTTTCTTATTTATATTACTTACTCCATTTTTTTATGAGTTACATTAAATTTAGATGTCTTATTATAAATTTTCATCATCATTTTATTAATGTAAAGCTAAGATTATTTATATTATGCTGTAAACAAATTAAAATTCTGAGTTTATAATTTTGTTCAGGAGTGTATATTAATATTTTCTAAGTAAAATGAATGCTTTACATGAATGGATATTCCATCATTTTTGGAAGATAAAACTTTTAGTAAAAAAATCTTCGTGACATGTTTTACCTACCCTCTTTTAAAAATAATTAATTAAAATAGTATATTATTAAAAAAAATAAATTCGCATGAATTAGTAGTAATAACTGTGCACTTAAATGTACGGAAGGTTAAATTACATCCTTGGTTGTAAATGTCAATATATTGAAGATGATTTTCGCTTCTGTAGAATAAATGAAACTACAATGTGTGAAAATTTGTTTTTAGTTTTAAGATATTTCTTTAATCATGTTTTTGTATCATCTCTACAAATACAAGTTATTATTTTTTTTATTTTAACGAGAAAATAGCGTCAAAAATATATATTAATCATTTTTATCTCTCTTAAAAAATAAATTGAGAATGCTTCTTATACCGGGTGGCCAGAAATAAAACACCCCTACTCTGACCTCCCTGGATATCGAACTACTCAGTGTAAAGGCTTGAAAATTTGTGGACATACTATTCAAAAAATGGGGAAACGGATTTCACGAAAAAAAAATTTAGTTCCAGAAATCACCGATAGGTGGCGCTGTACCACTGGACGTATGCTGAAAAGACACAAAAACACGTTTTAAACACATTTTATTTGAAAGTACCAAGCATACATGAAACAAGGACGTTATCGATGCAGGGAATGCTGCTCAATATGGTTCCCTTCCTGAAGATGTAAAATGTGAAGTCTGTGGACAGCTTGTTCAACTGCGGATCGTAACTGGTCATCTGAGATGCTTCTCACATGCAGACTGATACTCTCTTTCAAATCTGCCAAGGTTACCAGACGTTCTCGATAAACAAGGTTTTTTAAGTGTCCCCAAAGCCAAAAATCACACGGATTAAGATCCGGTGAACGAGATGGCCAAGTTGTCGGAAACGCGCGACTGATTATTCTGTCATTGGTGAAATGTTGGCGAAGAAACTGTTGCACAGGGAGTCCAATGTGTGGAGGTGCTCCATCTTGCATAAAAGTAATGGTGTCAAGGCATTGGCGCTGCTGCAAATGGGGTACAACAAATGTTTCGAGCATCCTTTTGTACCTGTTGGCCGTCACGGTACATGTCTCAAGGCCATTGGGAGTAACCTCTTCGAAAAAGAACGGTCCAAGGATGAATGTGGCTGTGAATCCACACCAGACTGTAACTTTCGGTGAGTGGAGTGGAATCCCTTGGAAGGTACGGGGGTTTGTCGTGTCCCATATGCGACAGTTATGGGTGTTCACTGTTCCACTGAGGTGGAAATGGGCCTCATCGCTCCACAGAATCTGCCACGGCCACGATGCATCCACTTCAACTCTAGCAAGAAATGTCAATGCAAAGGTCAGTCGCATCTCCCTGTCTGTGGCCAGCAATTGTTGATTAGGGCGGATTTTGTACGGGAAACAATGCACCATTTTTCTGAGTATGTTCCACACTGTGCTATAGGGAACACCCAAGTGTCGTGACACTGCACGTGCACTACTGCAGCCTAAAACATTATCCATTGACTGTTCAACAATACCGGTGGCAACATCTTCAACGACATCTGAACGAACCGGTTTGCGTCCTCGACCAGGCTGAACTCCAAGATGTCCAGTTTTCTCGAATCGAGCGATCATTCTCCTGAGAGCTTGTGGAAGCAATGGTCCCTTTCGCAAATCCTTAAGTCGGCGAAACTCTCGAAGTGCTGCTGGAGCATTTCCTTTATTCTCGTAAAACAACTTCACAAGCAAAGCGCGTTCTGGCAGCGTGACAGCCATCACTAATAAGAATGACATTCCCCACCTTTTAACTTCTTTTATACCCAGAACATGGCTTCTACCCATGCTTTACGCAAAGTTTTCTGGTTACAGTATGAAATTGCAGTTACAACGGGAGTTCTAGCTTCTTTACTATTTTTATTTTCCATAAGGGGCAGAAAAATTAAAAAGGAAGCATGGAAGCATTCCATTCCGCATAAACATTTTAATTTTTATTATTATTTGTGTCTTTTGATCATAGTTCCAGTTGTGCAGCGCCACCTATCGGTGATTTCAGGAACTAATTTTTTTTTCGTGAAATCCGTTTCCCCATACTTTGAATAGTATGTGTACAAAATTTTGAGCCTTTACACTGAGTAGTTCGATATCCATGGAGGTCAGAGTAGGGGTGTTTTATTTCTGGCCACCTTGTATAATAAAAAACTTCACTTTTTTCAAGTATGATGTTATCTTTATTTTCCTTTGAATTCTTTTTATTTTATTTTTTATGTGGAAATGGTTCAACTGAAAATTAATTGCCGAGGAGAACTTATTATTCCAGATTTTGATTTTCTTGTCAATTGAAAGAAAAATGATTATTTTTTATCGGGAAAATGTTAATTGATTCTGTATGAAAAATAATGAAATTTTGAATTATTAACAAAACTAATGGAATAAAATAAATAAAATATAGCCTATGTTCATTTCCGTTTTATAATCCATGTGCAAAAATTAGATAGACATTAATTCATCCATTTAGAAGTTAAATTAATACAAACTTTTCAAACACACATTCACATTTATAATGTTATAAGGATACATAAAAAAATCAATCAATTTGAAAAATGTTTTTTATAATTCTTTTATTTTGAATATGAGAAATATTTACGCTTTTTGTAATGCAGCTAGGATGCCTATCAAATTATTATTATCAATAAATACAATTAATGAAATGAGTAGCAGCATTATTACTGGTAAAATAGGCTTTTTTTTTCTTTCAGGCAAAGAACTTCAGTTCACCTATAGCCAATGAAATTGCAGGATTTCGCACTAATGCTAAAAGTCTTCTGGAAAGTTAAATATCGCTTTTGGCGCTGCATTGCTATGTTATTCCGACTCACCTAGATCTACCAAACTCCATTTGAAAGTTCGTTCCTCTCTTTGAATTACACTGTACTTAAGATATCTTCTAAAGAAACTTATATTTTTTACTCCTTTTTAGTGGCGTTCATAATTATGTAAATGCTTAGCACTTATAGTTATTTTTCAGTTCGTCCTCTCGTCTGTTCCTCTGTTTGTCCGCACATAACAGAGTAAAAACTACCGAGCAGAATCATTTGAAATTTAAAATAGATAATTGTTTTATAATTTTGTCGAATCATTTCAAATTTTATGAAAATCGGATGTATAGTTTATTTACTGGGACAGTAAAAACTATTTCATTACATTACGGCTAAAGGGAAAAAAATTTCAAGTGCATTTTAATGATATTACACTCTTCCGAACATAATGAAATTGTTATGCATCCATGAAGTATATATCAAAACATGCATCTGTACATTCTGTGAAGTAAGGAAAATTTGTTATTAATTTACAGGACCACACAAATATATTCCATTTCATAATGGCATAGGAAGAAACATTGTTTGGGCCGCGTTTTAATTATATTAAACTATTTCGCGTTAAGGAAATTGGTATACGTTAATCAGGTTTACTGCAAGCAACTTCCTGTATAATAGAAAGCAGTTATTATTTACGGAGATTCACAAAAGATTTCCAGTTGTACACTGTAGTTAGAAGCATTGTATACTGCACACCGAAATCTGAATCGTTTAGTACGAACGCAACCTCATTTGCTACGCTTGGCGTGTAGTTTCCGACTTTTTCTATGTCCTTCATTTATTAGAAGTTTATTTCTTTCTTAGTTTTTAAAATATTTTTTTAATTTATGTTCAATTTAATATTTTATGTGTAAAAAGTTGACGAACTGTTGTAAGGTTTAAAAAAAATACATTAAATTAAGCATAGATTTTACAAATATTTTGACATTAACAATGAAAAAAGGAAAAATATGTGAAAAAAAGGAAATAAAATTTTTTGATTCTCTGTGGATATATTTTAAAGATACGAATGCATCACAAGCCCCTGGACATTGCATTAGCGAAGAGAATTCGGAAATTGACTGCCTTTCCTTTTTATTTGAAGATTTTTGCTATACGTTGAAAGCTTAATTAAATTAACATTTGCATTCTTATAAAATTTTCTTCTTTAGATAAAGTAAAGAAATTTTTATTTGTGTATTTTTCTGTCCATTTATTGGGGTGGGTGTTAGAGTATAAATTTTATTCTTTGCTAATAAAAGGAATTTTCGCTTAAAATCTCTTTCGAATACATTATAACGGTAAAAATTAATGTAAAAAGGTAAAAATAAATAATTTAAGAAAGCATAGAGGTTTAATATTTGTATTGTCAAGCGTTAATTGAAGCTACACTTAGTTTTTTCAATCCATCACCATTTATCCTTGGAGATTTTCATAAAATGTGTATTTACATTTCCGTTTTATCTTTTAACTTTTATGTAACTCCATGATGACTCGGGAGTAGTTTGTTAAACAACCGAGAAAAAATCTTATTAAAATATTTTGCAAAAGTTGTCAATCTAACAAACAAGGGCTATCAATTTAAACGTATGTGCGAGAAAAACTACATCATTATTAAAAACATAAAATAATTACGTTATATTTAAATTTTAATTAACGACTATAGTTTGAGATTTATTTCATTTATTTGCGTTCTATGTAATTAAAAGACATTTTAATACATAAATGCATAATTCTCTGAACATAATAGTCATTCAAACAATGAATACTTTTAATGGGTAATAATTTATTATATTCCAATATTGTGTCAAATTATAAATCAATAAGTATTTTTATCCACTCTTTGTATCGCAGATAATAGTTTACCATATAAAAGATTTTTTTTACATATAAAAATAAGATTAATGGCTTAGTTTGAGTATTAATTTGTAGAAAGAAACTGAATACAAAAGGTTTTGTGTACGCGATAGAAACTAAATCTTTTGACTGCAAATTTCTGTATTGTTAAAAGGTTCCTACAAGGTTTAAGGTACTTCAGTTTTAGGATATTAATATTAAGAATTTACTTGCAACATATTTCAATTATGCATTATTATCATTTTATGCATGAAATAGTTCTTTTTTGTGTGTTATATAAAAATTGAAAACATTTATAAAAAATTTATATTGCAAGAATTGTGCTTCGGGAAAATCTAACGATAGTATCTTCTTAATTACATTTTGTTAAAATTACGTTTGACCAAATGTCACCATAGGTAATACTTAAGATCATTGTAACTATATGTGTAAACTGAAAAATACGATATTTGTTCTTTTACTTAAAATGTTTACACATCAACTTAGTTATTAAAACTTTAAGTGTGAAGAATCGTATACAAATATTAACTAGAGAAACATCCGAAATTCAGGAACAAAACAGACAGCACTTTATTGCACTTAAATCTTTTTGTTTTTTAAAAAATATCATTACAGTAGGTATGGTGCATTTTTTCGTGTGCCACAATAACTCCTTAAAGGAGGCGAAGAATCTCGTAAATAGGTTTCTCCTTTTATAACTTTGATGATTAATCAATTTTATGATCTTCAAGGTCTCGAATGTTTTTTTCCATTTAGCTAAATGGAAAAAAAACATTCGAGACCACGAAGACACGAGACACACTTAAATACAATAAATGCATAAACACACGTCAACGTGCACGAATTATTTATCCATACAAAGTTTAAATTAAACGAATCTACTATACGGACAGTACGCCAAACAAATGGGATGCATTTTGAAATTGAGTAACGTTTTAGATATCCATTACCATGAGGTATTAAATATCATCAAGTGACGATTTTTTATATTCTAATGAAATAAAAGAAAACATAAAAAATAACGTGCATCAAAATTCATATTAAGCATAACTGCTCCATAAATTCTAAGTAAAATACATGATATATTTTAGTTAAGCAACATATAACATATAACGAATAAGCTTTTTTTTTTTTTTTTTTTTATCTAAACTCATTTTGAAATCGATTTATGTTTTGATATCATTAATTTTTAGCTTTATAAAGAGATAAAATGTAATCAGTCACAAGAAAATGTGCCTTATTAATATTCACGTAGAAATATTCATATTAATATAATGATTCACGTTTTAGATTCAGAGAAACATTTTTTTGAAGATGGAACTGCAATCTCAAAATACAGACTCAGAAATGTGCGATTTGAAAAACTCCCAAGAATTGGACCCCCCATATCTCACAAAGTATGAGGTCTAGGAAGGAAAAATTTCTGATGGAATCATTTTATGATAGAATTAGTGTGTACACAAAGTTTCATCAAAATCCCTGTGGGTCGGGTTACAAGGTCTGGTTGAATTGACATGGAATGACCCTACAGTAATCTTACTAAAATTTTGTCTGTAACCTAAGCTGCAGTTACATAAAACGTTCTTGGCATTTCAGTTTCCTAAAAGACTCTTAGTAAACTTACAGATTTTCTGTTTTTCTGTGCAAATCTGTATCAGATACATGAATTTTTGCTGTTGCCGTTACATAAAAATTCTATGAATCTCAGTTTCCTAGAAAATGTTTTGTAATGATACATAATTTTTTATAATGCATGAGAAAATATGGGAAAACAGAACTAGTTTATCGTGGAAGTCGGTATAAGAAATTTTATGCACCTTCTAAATGGACTATCGCATTTTTATCCAAAGTGGACTTGTCTAATATGATTGTGAGCCCCTCAAGTAATTTATGATTGTACGTTGAGAAATTATTTTAGAATTTTAATAATGAAAACTTCCCGTACGTAATATCAGTAAAGCAAGAACTATCATGCAAAACATTTTACACAAAAGTTATATGAAGGTACAAAATTGACAAATTAACTATTTTAGAGAAGCAACCACAATCGTTTGGTTTGTGGTTATCTTTTTTTTTAAACTTAATACTTCAAAATCTCAAAAACAGCAACCAATCTCATCATATTAAACAACAGGTATATTAAAACATACTATACATAAATAGATATTAAACAAACGCTGTGTGCGGTCTTCGACCCCTCTTATCCGTTTGTTTTACAGATTTTCTGTTTAACTATTTGTTTTTTGAGAATGCACAACTTACCATCATTGCAATTGCTGTATTATAGCATTTTACTTTATTTTAACCGTAAAGCCTCCATGATTCACTCGGGTAAAGCAGAGTGGTTCTTCTAATCAATAACAAGGTACAGGTTAGTTTAATATGCATTTACAATAATGCAAATGAAATAGAAATATTAAATGCATATTTAACATTTATTTAGAAGACATTACAATCGCATTTTATTCAGATAATTTTGTAATGTAATTCAGTTTAAAACACGTTTAAAACCGTGCATATTCAAAAATACTTTAGATATGCAATTAATTAACTTAAATCTCATTTTGTTCAATTAACTTAAAGATACAGTTAGTTTAGCATAATATTATAATTAAACACCTATTTGAAATGCAAATTAAACATCTATTTAGGATGAATATTTTTTCACATACATAGTTACATTTATCCACAAAAACTTTAGTCTCATTTTGTATAATTAATAAAGGAATACAGTTTATTTTAAAATAAATTCACAATAATGCGAATTAACTCTTATGTCTATGAATAGCACAGAATGCGATTTAAATATATTAAATCCATCCTAATGCATGTCGAATAATTTTCACAAACATTTTAATTTCGAGCTTTCTCATAACTAAATATACGATATATCGTAGGTTTTATGTAGAGTAGAATTTATAAATAAGTTTTTAAAGAGGTCTAAAATCTTTGGATTTAAAATTTTAATTAAAAAATAGAAATTATGTTAATTCCTAAATTTATGTAGGAAACCCGTATTTGCATAAAAAGAACATTTTCCTTCTCATTGATTTAAGTAACATAATTTGTATTTTCATAAAAATTACACTATTTTTTAATCGAAACAAATTATGCATATTTTCTTGAAATAAAATATAAATGACATGGTAAATACTTTTACGCATAAAAATAGAAAACAAAATATCACAGTAAAAGATTTTATTAAGTAGTTATACAGTAAGAGTGTACGAAATTTATATGATTATATTTCAATATTATTATCTATTTTATAAAGCATAGATGGATCAACTCGTCATTTTGTGAATGTCTACACTTGGCGATGAAATTTTGGTTTAGCAATTTTGGTTTAGCAATTTTTGTTACAGATTTTTTTTTTTCTAAAATTTTTTCATGTTCAATTTTTGCCAGTCTTATAGGAAAAAAATTATTTTCAAATGCAATTTGTATGAAACTGTCTCTCTATCGACTATTGTTAAGGCATTTAAAATAATTTTCGAGTATGAATTAACCATTGCAGGTTCCATTACGAAATAATGCAGTTCCCCTTAAAAGAATATAAATAGTTCAGTATTTGTCTTTAGCTAATTTTTCATACGAAATTAATACTTCATCCTTCTATATAATAGAAATAAGGACTTACCTTTTTGAATTTCCCGGCATATTTATCCTAGAATGTGGAACATTGGAGGATCTAATTTACGCCAGTTATTTGCATGGATATCATCAGGTCAAAAATAGTCTTAGGATTTTAAAAATTAAAATAGTTTTCGAGATATGGATTTTTTCATAATTTTTGATGACGTTTCTTGAGTGAATATAATAAAATTGTTCTATTTTTTGTGAATAAAAGAGAGAAAGCGGGGGGGGGGGGGGAATGATTAGGATTATTAGATATCTTTAATTGACATTGCATTCAGAAATTGAAATTAACTTTTATTTGAATAAATTATAAAAATAATATTGTAAAGGGATTACATTTTTGAAGAAAATTTCAAGACATACTAATTTATTTTCATTATTGAAGCATAATGCGTCAGTTTTGCAAGCAAAATATCGTCTGCGGACTCCAAAAACCTCATTGAAAAAAGAAAACTACCGTAGTTTTTCTTTATTTAATTTTAAATGAAACCAGATTATAAACTATTACTCCATAATGGCGAATACAATTTTTTCGCAGAAAGGTGGAAGAATTAATTTTTTAGCAAGAAAAATTTTATTTTTTAAGCATTTACTTTATTTTTTAATACAAAATGCTCTTTAATAAATTCGGCAAAAACCAAGTCATTTTTCGTATAAGTTCGCATAACTATCGTCATTTCTACGAGCGGCGGAATTAGAAGCCAAAACTTGAAAGAACGAAACGATTTTAGCAAATGAAGTTATAGAATATATGCATTTTCACTGGGAAAGATTTTGACTTTAATTGTAAGTATAAGTTATCTTTTGAAATGTTTTAATAAAATTGTTACAATAATTGTCTTCTAAATTTGAAGTAAAATTTGATTTCATTTTCGACAAAAAAATATCATGAATTTCACAAGCAGCTCATCGGATTGCCGCAGAACTTGTATAATAAGAGGTAAACGACAATGCCATGAATACAAGAAAATATCCTGATTAAACCTGAACGGTTAAAATTAAGTAATACTATGATTAAGTCTTACTGACGGATTTTACAAGTTTTAGTTGAGAATTAAAGCATCGTCGTTCAATTTTTTATCAATATACTGCACGAATATTTTTATTCTTGTGAAAAAAAATATATATTTAAAATTTATATAGCGATCTTAAAATAGGAAAAAAAATCAAATTTTCAGCTAA
This sequence comes from Maratus speculifer, assembly GCA_964019185.1. NCBI lineage: Eukaryota > Metazoa > Arthropoda > Arachnida > Araneae > Salticidae > Maratus > Maratus speculifer. The sequence goes on along the minus strand of OZ025296.1, from coordinate 232,029,010 downwards.
AATTTGATATTTCAAGATGTGTGTCATATGTTTACACTTAGGATTTAAAAAATTGTTTTATAGGATTTTGTAACCAAAAAAGCTTTAATTATTTAATTCTATCTTTTTAAGACACTACAGCTTTTATGTATTAATATTTTTAGGAATTCAGTAAAAAATAATTAAAATAAATCTTACCTTATTAGCTTGATCGAAGTTTCTTTTGTTTTCGAAATACAAATTTTAGTCTTTTATCAAATGTAGTAACTGATAAGGACAAAATAAGTGTTATTCCATTCTTTGATTGATCTTGATCAGGGACAGAGATCATATTGGCCAAATTCACGAAAAAATTTTGGCAGAAGAATTTTCACAGTGAAAATTACGATGTTTTTGCTGTAATTTTTATTGTTTGTTATGAAGAACACAATAAAAATTACAATCTTTTTATGTATGGGCCAGATATGGCACGTGCTGCTGTAACAGGTTAAAATAATTGCGATTTAAAGAATTAAGCTGAAATAACAGATTAATTTTTTAAAAGTGCGGAAAATTTATTTTAAAAGCATAGTTAACATTTCACAAACTTGAATAGATTTTGTTTAAGTACCAATAAAATATAATTTAGTTTAATATAATTCTAAATCACTCTAATTAATTCTTATTTCTAGGATAGATAAAGAAGGATTTAGAAGTACTAAGTCAGTCTGAATGAACGTTGACTTTCTTTCACAACTACGTAACACGTGAACTTCCCAAAGCATTAATGAGTGTTATAACATAAATTCTAAATAGAATTAGAATTTGAACAACATATTTTTAAGGCAGTATAAAATCTTTTAGCTTCGAAGTTTAATTAATGAGTAGTAACCGATTTACTTTTCTAATCTTTTTATTCAATCTCATTTTTGTTTATAAAATTGCTTAGTTCGGTTGAGAGTTAAAAAGCAAAATTTGAATTTCCATTTAACTGATATTAATATATCATTGAAATAAGTTATAAATATTTTTCTACTTTTCTCCTCCTATAAAGAAAATACCTTTGAAAATGCCTGATTCTTGTTTCTACATTTCTAACTAAAAAGAAAAGAATAAAAGAACAGAAAAAAATAGAAAATAATTAATCAAAAAGAAAGCTTTCGCCAAATATTAAAGCAACAACAATGCACAATGCTAATTTGTTTAATTTGAAATATTTGCAATTATTAAACTTACAGTGAATACAACTAGGTGCCCTCTCCAAGTTTGGGTTTTAAACATGTACCGCAGACTTAATAATTTGTCAGTATATATTTTTCAGAATTTAAATTGTGAATGAATGCAACTATCACCAAACTTTAAAAAAAATGTCATGTATGTGAGTATATACGTATGTACACTTTAGAGCCATTAATGACCGGACATTTGCGATTTAAGATTTTTTGTTAAATATCTAGAAAATACATGAGGAATTACTCAAAAACTTCAGGTTGTAAACAAAATAGTGCATGTCATACATTTTCGCGAAGATTTTTTCCAGCAATCCCATAAAGGAACCGTCAACAAATTCAAAAAGAGCGAAGATCTTTTAGATAACCCTGTAAACTAATGCAGAAAAAGCGTTCAAGCTGCAGATTATGATTAAATGGTTTATTGTAATAAGCTGTGTTCCTTTTTATGAGGATAGCATGTATAATAGAAAAGAAATTTAGGTTTATATAAAAACAGTCCAAAATTTTGCCAATTTTTTTGCTTAAGTTTTTAATTAAAAAAATTCTTTTCACAAAATATGACAAACAATGTTCTACATAACACCCTATAATCAGATTTAAAAAGTCATAAAAATCGTATTAAAAATGAGCAGGTTTACTGAATAATGTTTCACTGCGCAGCGTGAAAGCAATTTATGCAAATAATAATTTGATAGCACTCACGCATGCGCAGTGAAACATATTATGTAAATAGACTCATTTTTCTTACAATTTTTATTTTTTCTTAACTCATATTATCGGGTATTATGTATAATGTTGTTTGTCATACTTTGAGAAAAGAACATTTTTTTACAATTAAGAACTCTGCAAATTATAAGCACAAAACGTGGTAAAATTTTACTGTTTTTATAAAAACCTTTATTTTTCTACGAGTATGCATACTATCCTTATAAAAATGAACAAAGTTTATTACAATAAGATACTTAATCATAATCTGCAGTTTGAACACTTCTGCTTCATTAGTTTTTTGTTTAGGGTTACCTATAAAGATCTTCGTTCTTTTTCAATCTGTTGACTGTTCCGTATGGAATTTAGGAAAATAAACTGTGCAGAAATATATGACCTATTTTATTTTGTTTAAACATCTAGAGTTTATAATAATTTCTCATGTATTTTTTAGATGTTTAACACAATTCCTAAAATCGCAACTGTCATGTCATTAATGGCCATATAGTCTATGTATCTATGTTCTGAGTTCTCTACACAACCACTCAACAAACTTAATTTCAACCTTTTATTCTAAAATACTAGTGCACTTGAAAATATTGCAGGAGTCAAATATGTTAATATACGATTGGTTGCTACGTTTAAAACGTGTTCGATGAGCAACAGATAGTCTTTAAAATTTTGAGAGAGCGAAACAAAATCTGATTGGTCAAAAAGGATTTCTGACAAATTTTCGGTCTTGAACAACTAGAGTTCCTATAAGAATAAAAGAAGTGTGTCATATAGTAGCAGTAAAATGTGATTGACTGAGAGAATTTTAGATGAAACTAACAACCATAAGCATCCAGATGGCCTTTATACATAAAATAGTGGCAACATATAAAAAAAATATATGTGATTGATTTAATGGATTTGCACTTACAAAAAGAAAACCAGCAATGGTAATCTTAGATTTTGATTATTTTTATGCTTATTGTAGGGTAGAAGCTTCTTAGTCAGGTTTCGTACATCACCACATAGTTCTCGAAAAACAGAGGGTATGTGTCTGTTATTGTAAAACAGCTTAAATGCTTATTTTGTAACGAAATTTTTACGTTGGTCATAACTCGGTCGTTATTCGGATTCGATACTGAAATATGCTGTATTTGATTTTCTTACTTTTTGTTTTATAAATATGCTTATAATTAAATAATTTCAATTAAAAATTTTAATATCGTACATGAATTATAATGTTAACATAATTAAATTTTGATCTATCATTTTTTATTTTAGAGACATTATTAAATATTCCTCTAATTTAAAGAGATTTGTTTTGAAAATTGAATCTATTATGAGTAGTAAAAATTCCAAAAAGCGTTACAAAATCTGTTATGGTGCCCTCCTAGTTAAAATTAAAATAAGACATTTTTAAATAAAAAAAAACATGCTGAGAAAAGATAAAAAAGAAAACAAAATAATTCAAAATAATTCAAAACGCAAGCATAATCTTACAAGTTTAAAAATCTTGAATGGTAAATTTTTATGGTAAAATGGTAAATTTTATGGTAAAATTTTGTGGTAAGATTTTTATGGTAAAATTTTGTGGTAATATTTTTATGGTAAATTTTAATGTATGTATGCTTCTTCTTTCGAAAACAGAGTAGCGTTATCCTATTTTTGACTTCCCTTCATAAGGCAACATATAAGTAATATTTCTTTAAAATCACGAATTGACACAACTGTTTGATAAAGTATACATGAAATACTTTTTAAATGTCATTTAAAAACAGTAAGTTTTATGTTGTTTTGTACAGTGATTTAATTACAAATAAAAAAATAAGTTGATTAAAATTATGATTAATACACAATTTTTATTTGGCAACGAGATTTATAAACGAGCATTGGCTCGAGCAAATAGCAACGAGCATTATAAATGCAAGCATTTTTATAAAACCAAAAATGAGAAATATCAAATGGTGCATGTTCTGGTATCGAACCTGAGGTTTTGGAACAACGAGATTACGCCATAACGACCGAGCTATAGTCAACGCAGGAACTACGTAACAATTAAGCATTTAATTTGTATCATAATGGTAGACCCTCTCCCCCGTTTCTTTATTACTAAGAAAAGTCTTATAAAGCCATTACTCTGGGACAAAGGAAGCCTCAATCGTACAACATATGTAAAAATAATCAAAATCTGTGATTACCGTGATTAGCCGGCTCCTTGTTTGATTTAACAAGTTTACCATTATCGTTATTCTATTGTTTGTTGACTTGATTCATTCATTTGATAGAATCCATCTAGGTAACTATCTGCAAAGTCTAGAATGAGTTTCAACAGTTTATACAAGTAATTTCAATCTGAGCATGAATTATTATAGTATGTCTGCGCTCCTTCTCTATTTTTTTATTTAACTGAAAATAGTTTATATATGTAAAGATGGAATACTTTAATCGATATTTAACTCGATTCCCGAAGTGCTAGAATTGTAAAAATGATTAACGGAGTGTTTTTCTGACGACATTATAACATATTAATATTTTTATATCTCAATTATAAATTAATAAGTTATTTGTAAGACATTATTAATTGGTTTACTACGTGTGATAAATTACCAAATGTGCTATCTAACTACTGCAATTGTATAGGAGTTTAAAAAGCAATATATTTTAATGATGCGAAAAAAAAAAAACTCATTAATGTACCCAAATGTTGTAAAACTACAAAAATGAAATATGTTAAAGATTAAAAAACATGTTAAGGATTTTAAAGATAGTTAAAAAAATTAAATTCTTTTATATTCTTTTTAAGTTTGAGACAGTTGCAAAGGATCAGCTACAGTTTATTTTTCATAGTGATTTTAAAATAATGTTTGATATATTTTTATCAAGGTTTTATTACGTAAAAATATATATGTCTAGTACGTTTTAAACGAAAATATCTACTTTAAATTTCTTTGAAAAAAAAAGTTGATATTTTTGCAAAATATAAACAAATAAATATAAGAAAAGAAAAGAAAAACAGGAATAAATAAATAAAAAAATAAAAATAATATTACAATAAAGTTTTTAAAATCTTGCAAAAGAAGAGAAATTGTTACTTGTAATTTTTACTTACATGATATTTTAAAGATTTGAAGCATAAAAGTTAATAAGTTAAATATTTGAAAATGTGGAAAGATTCAGAATTATACAATAAAGGAAATGCTTTTCTTTACAAAATTATGGTTTTTGTTTAACAGCTTGCCCTTAGTTCATGAAAAACATCTGAAAAAAGTAACGATATAAGCATAACTGGTGTTCTTGTGGCATAATGGTTAAGAACACTAAACCTGAAGAAGACAGATCAATTCCTGCTGAAAGTAAATATTATTGCAATCAAATAGACAAAGCGATGAGTGATTTTGATGAACGTGTCCATGGAAACTTAAATTTATAAATATATAAATTTTTCGTTGAAAGTGATTTTTTTTCTTTTTTTCTTTCTAACATAAAAATTTCGATACTGAAATATAAAAAAAAATGATAAATCGAATTTTTTCTGAAAAGTAGAAAGATGTCTGTTAAAATACCAAAAATTTCAATTTCAGTATTTTAACGGAATATTTTTACAACGTATTTATACCTAAATAATGAACCGTAAAAGAAATTACTAGGAGAAAAACATGATCTCCAATAAAACGATATTGTATGATAAATGGTATTGGATGCTTATAAAAGAGTGTACTTTAAAAAATATATTTTCATTTATATTTATTTACAAATAGATTTAATTTTGAACAATATGTATTAAATTCAGTTTGATTTACACAAAAATACACTCTTGCTAAAAAGAACTCTCGCTAAAGTATACAAATGGGAGCTGTGAATTAAAATAAAAGTAATGTTTACAGCACACTTGCAAAGAAATTATTTATTACGAAGCAGTCACTGTACGTCGACTTGTAATTTGTGATTGTATGTTGAGAAATCAAGTTAGTTAAGTGAATTTTTCACAGGCGGCCTCGATGCTCATACCAAATTAATGTATCGTATGAGAAATTTCTAAGAAAAAATATGATCTGCAACAAAAAATATTGAAAAAAAAGTACTGAATGCTTATAAAAGTGTGGATTTTAAAAGCTATTTTTACATCTGCATTTATTTATAAATAAACTTAAGTTTCAACAATATATATTGAATTTAATTTGGTTTTCACAAAAATACACCTTTTCGCCAAAGCACTCTCGCTAAAATATGCGAATGGGAGCTAGGAAAAAAAATCAGCGGTGTTACAACATTAGTTTTTTGCACACTTACAAGGAAATTATTCATTACGAAACAGTCACTGAAAGTGAACTTTAAATTTACAATTATATGTTAAAAAATCAATTTAGATAAGTTAATTTTTCATGAGAGACTTCGATGCTCAAACCGAATTCATGTATCGTAAAAGAAATTTTCTAAGAAAAACCATGATTTGCAGTAAAACAATATTGTACAAAAAACGATATTGAATGCTAATAAAACAGTGTACTTAAAAATATTTTTACATTTACACCTATTTATAAATAGACTTAAATTTCAACAATATATTTTAAATTAAATTTGGTTATCATAAAATATACACGCTTTTGCCAAAGAACTCCCGCAAAATATAGCAACGGAATCTATAAAAACAAAGAAACAAAAAAAGCAATGTTTACAAAATGGATTTTTTGCACTCTTGCAAGTAAGTTATTTATCTAAAACGGTCACTGGAAGTTTTTTGATTTTTTTTTCAAAATTACTTGCATTAAAATTTATTTTAAAAGTCTACTTTTATATTTTAAAATTATCTTATATTAATGGAAATTTCTAAAATGATAAATATATTCTATAAGGATAGAGAAAAAGTTCTTTTAGATATTTCATTCACCTTTATTCATAACAAACTTCAATCACATTTTGTTTAATTAACATTAAAATACAGCTTAGTTTAACATACAATGACGTGCCAATTAAATTCAATGTTTGTGAAAGGCAGAAAAGGATTTAGAAGTATTAAGCTAGCCTGAATAAACGTCGAATAAATTTCGCTGCTTAATCCCGAGCTTTCCATCGGCTTAGATATAACATTAATGTTAAATTGGGTTAGAAGTTGCATATCAGGTTTTAAGGTATTGTAATTCATTTTAAAATCAAATTTTAATTAAAGGGTAGAGATTATGTAAACTTTCTAAATTTAGTCTTTTAACTCATATTTCTTTGTAAAAGTCACTTATTTCTGATTAAGAGTTAAATAACAAAACTTATAGCTCATAGAAATATAGCAAATGAAAATAAATTATGAATATTTCCTAAAAGGAAGAGAATTTTGGATTAGCATAAGGGCAGGACAGGGTTCCTATGACATCACAATAGTTAATATGGCATCGTAATCGTTTACATGTGCTTTTCACTCAAGATTATTTTTCGTTATTTCTTTTTACGGCGTTATTTTATTGTCAAACGTATGAGTTTATAAACTTAATTAATGACATTGTAAGCATACTCTTTCATTATTTAAATATTGTTGAAATAATATAGATTGATTAAGTCACTTCTATTATTGTATTATCTCTTGAAAATATAAACACTTAAGTCCCTTCGGATATTTTCATATACCGTAAAATTCTCAGTCATTTTAAAATATTTACTAGTGTTGAAAAATTCGATTAAAAATATATAAGTTATCTGCAATTATAACAGCTTTCGAATATGCGAATATGATTGGGCAAGTTTTTTATAATGATTTTTCTCAGATTTTTTAAATTTAGTTAAACCACAGTTTTTCAATTTATTGTCAGAAGCGTAAAGACTATCGGCCAATGAAAAATTTAGAAAAAAAAAACAGTATTCAGAATCGATGTAGAAAAAACTCGACAAACTGCTTTTTTCCTAAAAGTAAATCCCAAGCCTATTAATTCGATAATTAATATTGAATTTTTGCAATTAATCCCTTAATTCCGATCGGAAAAAAGAGGCTTCTCATTTGGAGTTTCTTTTTCTCCATATTTTCAATATTTTTTGCACATAACTTTTACACACTACTTTTTGCACACTATTAAACAACTTTTAAATGTTTTAAAATTAGTCTGTGCCTTCGGATAGATCTAAATTTCAAGCTATTGAAGAAAAGATTTAATTATTTAAAGCTATTTATTAAGGGGTTGAAAACTTTACATAGGTACTTACTTGTAAAGATTACAATTTTTGATTGGCATAAGTTTGTAAAATACTAAATTAGCAGTTTTAATTAATAATAAAATACTTTGGAGAGAATATTTTATCTATTTTGTATTCAGAGTAACCCAGGTAACAATTAAACAAGGTTTGAATGAATTTATCTTTTACTGATGTTACCGGTCTCATTGATCGCAGCTTTTTTCAATTTTTTGTTTAACTTTTAACTTTTAGCTTAACTGCAAACATTACCGAAATTTTGTTTCGTTTGGAACTTAACTAATACCACCAGAGTCTTTTAAATAGATTACTTATAGTTTTAATAGTCCTGTACAAAACATTTAGTACAAAAAGTTTTTCGCTCCTTTTATTGATCTCTAGATGAAGCAGTAATGACAGACCACTTCATACTAATTACGAGACAATTTCTGTCCCATCAGTTAAGTTAAACTAATAATGAAAGAATAAAACTAATTAATAAACAACTAATAATCACAATAATGAATAATCACATTGATTAACATTATGAATATAATAATGGTTTACTGATGAAAAATATGATAGTAGCTCTGTAGATATCAAATACAGTGGACTCTCTCTATCTGAACACTCTCTAATCTGAACACCCCGGTATAATGAACGCATTTCGATAGTCCCGGCGAAACTCCATAGACTTAAAATAAGATAAACTCTCTGTATTCTGAACATCCTCTAATCTGAACACTCCACTATTATGAACGGTACTTTCGATCCCCATTTTCCTCACCACTTTGTAAACTGAACATGTGTTTGGAATCGGAATTCAGGAAATTCCCGCATCATTTAAATGCAGTAAAACTTGTTTCAGAAGAATAAAATGGGTTAACGAACTCAAATAAGTATAGAATTTAGGAATAGAAAATGGAAACCAAGAACATAAACATTAATGTTCGGAAGATTTTTTGTCAAATGAGAACAAAGAATCATTCTGTAACTGGACTTCAAATTTTTTAGAAAAGCAGAAAATTGTAGAATTAAAGGCATAGGAAGGATTGATGACTCATTTTAAAATTTAACATAACATCGAATTCAAAATAATCAATGGTGACTTTGTAGATGTAAATATCAACGCTGTGGAAAAATAGAAAACAAAACTTCTGAACATAACGAAGGATTCTGATACAGCAAACATTTTCAATGCTGACGAAAGCGACCTGTTTTTCATAGCTTTTCCAAACAAAACTCAAGCAAAAAGAAGCAAAAATTGCATAGTTGGGAAAATGTCAAAAGAAAGATTTGCGATTATCCTCTGTACCAGTTTGATGGATGATAAGCTCAAATTTCTTGTGATCGAAAAACGTTTAAAAAAATTGTGAAGATCACATCATTGCCTATACACTGTAAACCAAATCGAAAAGTGTGGATGATATTCATAATTTTCTCATAGTGGTTCGAGAGAATTAACAAGATAATGAAGAGATAAAGGAAGATTTTAAAAAAATGTTGTTGTTGTTAATACCAAATCACTTACAAACATGTAGCTGGGCAACATAAAGTTGAAGTTCCTGTTACCAAATTGTACTTCTATAATCCAACCACTGGATCAAAGAGTAAACAAGACCATTGAAACTTACTACCAAATCCATTTTCTGAAGAAATTGTCCCTGGTGATGGAGGCGGTAAATTCGGCAGAAGGTCAACATCATGGATGCTGTCTATTGGATATCAACGGCATAAAATAAAACAACCTCCTACACCATCTAAAGATTCTTCTAAAAAGCTGGATTCCTATGTGAGAATGGGCAAACAAGAATAGCGGAATAAGAAGCAACAGCTGTGAGTGACTTGGGAACAATTCTTCAGAAGCTTCATACTGAAACAGAACTTGAAGCTTATCTCGAAACCGATGAAATCTTCATGGTTTACTAGAACAACATTGTTGAAGAGGAAAGTGAAGGAGAAGCAGAACCAGAAGAGACTGACGAAATAAGACGAATGAGGATTACATTCAAGCAATATGACTAAGAGACTCATTCAAGACCTGTTCAACTATGTGTTTGAACATCACCTCAAAGCTTTTCCACTTCTTAAACAGCCAGATAACATGTACATTGCGTGAACACATACAATGTTAAAACAGACTAAAAGTAATATACTTTAAGTAAGACTTTAAGTAATATACTGATTATGTTTTCAAGAGGTGTATAATGTAAATGTATATTTTGTAATGTAAATGTATGTTTTGCAAAAAAGTTTTAATTAAAAAAATGAGATGGTACAGTACAAAACTGACTAAATTTAGTTTGGCACTGCACAAAGTCACTACCCAGGACTACCCATGTTAAAAATTTTATAACGACAGTAATTTCAATACATAGTAGTAGTAGTAGCAATGCATTTCCGATTCTCCCTCTATTCTGAACACCCCCTTAATCTGAACATTTTTGGTCGATCCCATGAGTGTTCGGAATAGAGAGAGTCCACTGTACTAGAATTAGAGTTTTCATTTGCCGTAAATACACTGGCATGTAATTAAAAAGAAAAAAAAATATTTTACTTGTTTAATTTTGTGGAAAGCATCGAAATAGATAACTTCGTATTTAGACTACAAATTAACATTTATTCTGAAATTTCAAGTTAGTATGACCTTTTACTGTTCTTTCCTTTAAAATTAATTGAATCAACAAAATTGAAACATGTATAAAAGGAAACACTGATTCGAATAATGAAACTTAAAAAGCTTTGCTTTAAAAGTAATTTAGGACCAAAATATTTTATCTAAATAAAAAATATGATTCAGCCATATAACAAAAATTATTTTATATGATAGAATTGATAAGTAATGGAAAATAATGTGTAGATTAGTACACAAAGAATGAGAAGGCAATCCGTCCGTCCCCCTGTAAGCCACATCCTTTGCTTATTTCTTAAAGGGAGGATCTGTTAATATAATGTGTAGAAACAAGATCATTTATCAAGATTTTCTTATAATCTCCATGTCATTGATTCAATCAGGCTGTTAGCAATACCAGGATCTCTTTTTGACAATTTGGCTGCATAGGAGCGTAAAAAGTATTTAGAATTAGAATTCTGGAACAATTAAATACAATTTTTAATTGTTCCAGACATGTAAAATATTTATTTTAAATAATAATAAAATATAGTTGTGGTGGTTACTCGATAACCCCCCCATATGTTTAGTTTAATTCAATTTTATTAGCCATTTTATTTCCTATCACCTCCTTTTTATTAATGTTCTTAATTTAAATTTTATTTCGATTTCGTTTCTTTTCATATCGTCGCCTGTAATCTTTTCTTTCGTACTTTGCTTTCGAATGTTCCAAACCGGTAATATCTTGTTTTGAAATCATTCCTTCCGGTTTAGAAATCCTTCGAGAACATTCTGGCTTGTTCTATGGGTGGAACTTCCGTTTATTCGGACACTCCCCTTAGCCTATCAGTTTAAATTCCGCAGGTGACGTGTTTTAGCCAACAGAGTGCCTGGCCACCTGCTTTGGCCTTCCTTCTTTATGCGTTTATCAATTCTGTTCATATTAAATTCATATTTCTCCATACTTTGTATCGTAACTTGGCTTAGTCTTCCTCACTCCCCCTTTCGTACGTCGCCAACTTGGCGTATCCCGGATTTACGATAACCCTTGCTCTTTTTCCCTCCTGACTCTCGGCAGTCAGCGACAGTCGCGCGGTTAGACTCCTGCCGAGATGGGTGCTGCTGGCTGATCAAAATTTAGCGGAATTCCGGGGCATGTGTGCGCCCCCCATGACCGTTGGATGGAGCAAGTTTTATTCTGCAAATGTCCATGCCAGGATTACTCGGTTGACTTTTTAAGGCTGCGATGAGTAAGGCTGCATTTAAAAGTATCCAGAAAAGTATTGTGTTTTGTTTTTTTTTTTGTTTTGGTTACGCAATTTAAATAAGGTGACATCATAATTCTTCTGTTTGTTGCTCTCTTGCTAACTTCATAGCGAAAGTAGAGTGTCGTCATGTTTCTTCTAAATATTCTTACTCATCATTTTCTCGTCAAATAATGCTCTCTAACCAATTTATATTCTCAACTCTCCAAATAACGTTTAATGAGTTCTCCGTCCTCTGAAAAATAGGCTGAGGTGTGGAGTCTCTTTCATGTAGTGAAGGTATTTATTACGTAAAGTCTTCATCCCATAAGCTGTTTTCATTGTATAGATATTTTGGCCCAAGAAATATATATATTATTTATAAATTTTTGAATATCACGGGGCGTTCCAGAAGAAAATATAGGTACATCTCTGTCTGGAAAAATTATCTGCTAATATAAATATATATTTGAAAATTACATGTACCTATGTGATGTTTTAGTTCATCCTGTGAAGATACATAAAAATGTGTTATAAAGAAGAATTTGTTGTTCCAATATATCAATTTTATGATTAACATCGTTTGTGAAATTATTGCTTCAAAATATATGACAAATTGATTAATGTGTACGAGAGCAAGAATATATATACTTGTGAAGAAATATTCAATATTCATAAAAAAAAGGTAAACAAGTTTTTCATGAAAAATAAAAGTATATTTACTTGCAATCTGTTTGCATTTAATTCCTGTGCATGTGTCTGTCTAGTATTATTCGTCGGAAGCCAAGGACTTCACAGGTAACTTTATTTCTTTTATCAATTTATATATTTTTTTATAATTTAACTTTGAAACTGTTGTCATCTTGATTAAAGATTTCTTTTATTGTTTTAAAAGAGGTAATGAAGGTAGCCATTTCGGGTCTTTTGCCGGCCCTCATTCTTCGCAATGTACATAATCATTTATACGATTCACTTGGCCTACTTCTGAGTTTGAAACAAAATAAAAAAAAAAGTGTTTCTCCTCCCATCGTCTTCCTTTTAAAACACAACAGCATTCAATTTCCTTTGGTGCAATGACCAACGCTTGTCCATCATCTTCCCTGGCTACCATTGTATTTTTGTTATAGATACATATTTTCAAAAAAAAAAAATATATCTTCAATTATCTTCAATTATTTTTCATTATCTTCAATTATGTCTTCATTATCTTCAGTTGTATTTTCATTTTCTGCAAATTATTTCTTCATGCAATGATTAATATTTTATAATTATATTTTATTCAGTGTCGTACAATAAATAAATGCAATATAGCTTGATTTTATGCTGACATAATATTTTTCTGGAGCAGTGCAGTAAATATATAACATAATTTATCAATATATTTTCTTGCCATGATATAATTTGTAACTAATATATATATTATTTAACGGAGGTGCAGGTAAATATAAATGATAATGCTGACATAAATTATTCTCTTCTCATAAATATAACAATATATGTTTTGAGCCATATAATAGATATTTACATAAGTTTTTGGGCCATGTTATTTTGATCACATGATAAGAAAGATATTTTTGCATTTTCTTCTCTTCGTCATATATTTGTTATTCTTTTTAATATATAAAAATGGTATATCACGTAAATGAAATTCGTCATTTTTTTTTCTAAATAATGGGTCAATATATATATATATATATTATTATTCATTACAAGACCAGTCTATAACCAAACTTATCATGTCATTTATTGAGCTCTTAGATTAATTTTTTTTTCATCATGCCACCCAAGTCTAAATTAAATATTGCCATTCAGCCATTCGATGGCAACCCTCAGACTGTGGAATTCTTCTTTGATCAATTATCTGATATACAAGAGTTAAATAATTTCACAGATAAAGAACTTTTTGTTCTCTTCAAATCCAAACTTGAAGGCACTGCCTTACTCTTCTTTCTTGAAATTCAGTCTCAGCTCAAGAACTCTAATTTCGAAGACATTCGAAAAACTTTTATAGACTATTTCTTACCCTCAAAAAAGTCTGTTTCTCTTAAGTCCTTGCAGAACTTAAGTTTAGATTCAAGTGAATCAGTCAAAAATTTTGCTTTTCGACTGGATAAACAACTTCGGCTGGCTTACCCTAAATTGGATCCTCCTGCTCTCAATTCATTAAAATTCACTCATTTTCTTGAGGCTTTGCCTAAACAAATTAAACGAAAAATTCTTGAAGAAAATATTTCATCTTTTGAGTTAGCTCTTGAACGAGCAAATTTTCTTCAAGATATTTACGACTCCCCTCCTAAAAAATCTTACGAGAATTATAATCAAGCCTATTGTTTGGATACTGAAAAAGTCCACGATAATTCTAATAATGTTCTTCATAAAACTCCTATAAAACATACGAAGGATAAAGTTTATCACAATTCTCAAACCAACTACTCTACTTTGCAAACTCCAAAAGACAATTCTCATGCTCCTCGTAATTTTCAAACAAAGCTAGAACATTTTCGCCTTCTCCTCCGAGACAAGAGGCTACAAATAAACGTAACAATAATTTTCGTCAACGTAACTTTTACCGGAAACGTCCTTATCAACCCACCTTTGACAAATTTTCTCACAAAAAAAATTCTACATCCTTTTATCACAGACGAGATGTTGTGCAGTGTGCGTTCTGTGGGAAATTCAATCATCGTATGGATACGTGCTATAAATTTAAAAATGTTATCAGGGCGTCTAATCAGAACTCGTCATCTCAAACTGCGTCTCACCCTCACAGAAAAAAAAGCCACACCTCTTCTTCTGAAGATAAAAACAAGGTTTACCATTTAAACACATAAGGGAGACTGGTTCTACTGACCGCCTTCTCTCCCGTAATTCTCATTCAGGGTCAGTACTCTTTGACAACAAAAACAAACATCAACAATTTGACAAACGCTCTTTAGTTACCTTAGTGTCATCCACAGCTGTCCAAACTTCTCCTATGACAGCTAAACTTAACAAATCTTCCTGTTCATATAATTCGTTGACATCCAAACAAAATCTTGAAATTGATGATAATGTACAAGAAAGACATGTCATCTGCAGCTCATTTAATAATTCATATGTTCTTCCATGCATACTCATAAACATTCAACATAATGAAATTTCAACGCTAATTGATACGGGATCAAGTTTGTCACTCTTGGATCAGGAATGCTTTAATAGCATTAAATCCAGGCTTCACTATAAATTCTTATCCCGTAATGTATCTGTGTCTACCATAAATTCCAAAGTTTTTTTCAAGGGATGCATAGAGGTTGCCTTTAAAATTGATAAATTATTCTTTCATCATGTCTTTTACCTTACAAAGATACAAAATGTTCATTTTCAAGCCATACTTGGATTTGAGTTTATCAACAAACATTCTATTACCATATCACCCAGCTTTAAGTCTATTTTAATTAAAGATAAACATATTCCTTTTCACAGTTATAACGAATCTCCTACTTGCTATTTTATGAATTCTGAATATAATTATGTTAATTCAAGTGTACCATATTCTTTAGATGTACACAAGATGTCTTGTTATGAAGATTCTATGTCAAATAATCTAAGTAATGGTATTTATTCTGTTGATAATATATGTGCAAATTATGATGACACAAATTTACAATTAGTCGACAATTATACAACCTATCCTTACAATTATAGTTTTCAAAATAATGGTTTGTTTACAAATAATGTTGCTAACACTGCTATGAATTTTCATAATCCTTATATTGATGGTAATTTTACTTATTTTTCTAACTATTTTCCAACTGATTATGGTAATGTTGTCAACTATGTATCTACTAATGATAATATACCTGGCAAGAATTTTTCATCTGAAAATACTAATGATCTTAGTTATGTTGGTGAAAAGCAAACCCATTTAAATATTGGTAATAAAATTTTGGTGAATTCCAATATGGTACAATTACTCAATAGAGAATTAATTCCTCCTAATTCTTTTGTTTATTTACATGTTAAGTACTTGAATCCTCCATCTGAATATTTTATTTTTAAACCCAATTTAAAAAATAAAGGTCTTGTGTTACATGAATCATTGCACTCAAATTCTTCAATTCAAAATGATTTATTTTTGGTTGTATGTCAGAATATATCAAAGCTGGATATTCATTTAAATAAAAATTCAATTATTGGCGAATGTATCAATGTAGATGAGAAAGATATTGAGGAATACTCTTTTGATTTGGATTTTGAGAACGATTATTGTAATTTAATTTTACCATCTGAAGAGATTAAAAGAAAACGTATTCAAGAACTGTCTCCAAATGACTTTGATTTAAAACATTTACCTCCTCATGAAAAAGAATCTTTAACAAAATTATTATGTAGTAAAGCTCTTGCTTTTTCAAAATCTCTTGACACTTTAGGTCATACGGACCTGGTCAATCCTCAATTCACCATGCTAAATTCTCATCCAGTCAAAACTCTACCTTTTCCTGTGCCACAGGCACTTGAGCAAGAAGCTCTTGGCCAAATTAATCAAATGTTAAACGCTGGCATTATTGAGAGATCAAATTCATCTTGGGCGTGTCCCATGCTTCTTGTTAAAAAGAAGAGAACTGATATGTCTAAGCCTCAAAAGTATCGTTTGGCTCTGGATTTAAGATTGTTAAACTCCATAATAATTCCATCCTCATATCCTCTTCCTAGAATTCAAAATCTATTGGTGCAGTTATCAAAATTTAAGTATTATACTACTCTTGACTTGCCCTCTGCATACTGGCAGATTGCGGTACCTAAAGATATGCAAGATAAACTCAGTTTTACTACTCCATGGGGAATTTTTACCTATTTACGTTTAGTATTTGGCCTGAAGACAGCCGCCAGCACCTTCCAACAATTAATCGACTCTGTTATTCAATTATCTCAAATTGATTCCTGTTATGCATATCAAGACGATATTGTAGTGGGTGCTAATTCATTTGAAGAAATGTCCATGAAGCTCACAAAGCTATTAGACACTCTCATTGCTAATAACATTACTCTGTCTCCTGAAAAATGTGCATTTATGCAAACAAGTATTAACTTCTTGGGTTTCCAACTCACAGATCATAAAATTTTTCCTATTACGAGTAACATTTTAAAAATCACTTCTTTTCCAACGCCTAAAACCAAGAGGCAAACGAAAAGTTTTATAGGTTTGTGTTCATTTTATAGGTCAATTATTCCAAATTTTGCTAAATTGATTACTCCTCTCATTGAAGTCACCAAACCTAAAAATAAGTTTTCTTGGAAATCTGAACAAGAAAATGCATTTAAAAAATTACAAGACATATTCTTCCAAAAACCTATGCTCAATCTTCCTAATTGGAATGAAACGTTCTATGTTAATACAGATGCATCAAAGACAGCAATTTCAGCTGTTCTTATGCAGAAATTTGATGGTGAACTAAAACCCATCTCCTATTATTCCAAAACTCTATCTCAATCAGAAAGACACTACCCTGCCATCAAATTGGAACTTTATGCCATTTACAAAGGCATAACAGCTTTTAAATACTATATTTTTGGTCGACCCTTTATTCTATTATCCGATGCCAAACCTCTTAATAATTATAAAAAGGCTACATCTCCTGCTGATATTACTACTCGATGGATGTTAGAACTATCAGAATATTCGTACACATTCCAGCATGTACCAGGCAAAGAGAATGTGTTAGCAGATTTTCTGAGTAGAACACATCACATTCCTACTGAAGATCTCAATAATAATCCAGATCTTATTTCTTCACAAGAACCTCTACCTATTGTTGATAATCAAAACGATTTACATAATGACATTCCTCACTTTCCATGTGGTTTAATTGACAAAATCCACCACACATGTCATCTTCAAAGTGACTCTTCACCTCCAAATAATGATAATAATCAAGATCCATTATTAGAAATTCTTGATCACACCATCTTCTCTGAACAACAAAAAGACCCAAAAATTAAGCAAATTTATGAAGATCTTAAAAATAATAAGAAATCTAAAAGTTTAAATGGCTACTATATTAATCCAAGTAATGAGTTACTTTGCTACAATGGTCATTTTTCTTCTGAAGATATTGAGCTACACAAAGCTGTTTTACCTTTGTCACTTAGAGCAAAAGCCTTAAGAATTGCTCATATTACTCATACTGGAATTCATAAAACCATTCTTAATTTAAAGAAAAGATTTACCTGGAAAACCCTTGTTTCAGATACCATTAATTATGTCAACTCTTGTGAAATTTGTTTAGTAAACAAAAATCATAAAAAAATACTGCTCCATACCTACCTGCGCCTCTTCCAACTGCTCCCAATCAAAAAGTCTCTATGGATTTACTCGGCCCATTGAGGAATCGTCAATATGTGATGACAGTCATAGATCACTTTTCTCGTCATTTAGAATTATATGTCTTGAATAATATCAGCGCTGAGTCTGTTACAAAAGCTTTATTACATTACATTTCCACTCATGGAAAACCTGAATTAACGCTCACTGATCATGGCTCTCAATTTACTAGTGACATGTTTTCTTTCTTTAATAAAAAGCTTGGCATTAAATTAGAACACAGTTCTGTAGCCCATCCCCAGGCCAACGGATTAAGTGAACGAGTCAATTCTCAAATAAAATCGTCTGTGAATACAATGGCTTCACAAGGATGTGATATACCAACTGCTCTAAAAATTCACCAATCCATATATAATGCTACACCTCATCCAGCCACAAAATTCACTCCAAATCTTCTTCATTTTGGAAGAGAAATAAACGACATTTATTCCAATTATAAAACTCAAGTTTCATGGAAAATTCTCAATACTGCATATGAAATTCATAAATTGATGGATGTTATTGAAAAAATATACTATCAAGCTTACAAGAATAACGAATCGTCTAGACAAAAGGTGTACCAAAAATCCAGAGAAAAATTAAAGTTTTCCAACATCAATGTTAATGACATTGTTTACGTAAAATTTCCCACTGTGTTTAACAAAAAAATACAAGGCCCATACCTGGTAAAGAAAATAATTTCTCCTGTGCTTATTCAAATTCAAGATTCTAATAATAGTCACGCTTCACCCATGTTGATTCACACTAACAGAATCTTGAAGCTTCAAAAGAGAAATGAAGCATTGCAATATCCTTCAGTTTCTTCTAAAAGTGTATCACATGATCAAGCTCCTGTTGATAATGCATCTTCTACTCCTGTGAGACAACACTCTCCTACTCAAGTTTCAAATCATGATGCTGCTTGTAACACATCTCCTCCAATTCTTTCTTCTTCTAAGTGTCAACAAACGTCTTCTTGTTCAAGTAAATCAGTACTGTCACAAGCTCCTCCTGATAGCACTCATACTGGTGTTAAAAACAAGTCTACTCAATATAAAAATTATGATCTTCGCCCTCGCAATCATAAATTGTATAAAAAATAAACTAACCTTCTTTTTCCTTTTTCAGGATGACTCTTGAGTTGTAGTATAGTCAGTCAATGCTAGCTAGACTGATATTCCAGTAAGAAGAATCACTGTGTAATTTTTTTTTCTTTTCTCCAAGCTGCAGGCAGCTGTTTTTTTTTTCTTCTTTATCTAAGTCTTCTTCTCCCTGATACAATACAACAGTCATCCTCATGATGTATGTATGGTTTTCAATAGTTTTATTATTTAATGCATTTATCTCTAAGTCATAATTATTACAATATATATATATATATATATAATCTCATGTATGCCATACTTTTAAATCTTATAAAGTCTTTAATTACAATAGTTGGTACTAAAAAAAATTGAGAAAGAATTTGTCCTGTTATATTCTTGTTATAATATTATGTCATTATTTAAATTTTTTTTTTTTTTTGACAAATGTTTCATTCTAATAAGAAAGGTGAAATTGTAATTAATATAGGGTAAACATAAATTGGAGTACTCCTCAAATTATTTTCTCTATTGTGACTTCTCTTTACGATGCATGCATGCTTTGACATTTATCCTCTTAAAAAAAAAAAAAAAAAAAAAAAAAAAAAAAAAAAAAAAAAAAAGTGAATGATAAACTTATACATACTAATATTTCTTCTCTTCTTGTTGAAGTATAGAAGGTGAATGACTCACAATAAGTAGTATATTTTTTTTATATACTTTTGGGTATTTATACTTTGGATCCAAAGAGGTTGGTTGAGTCAATATATATAGTTATATAAAGCAAATACTTGATATATGACAAATACAAAAGTGATCACTAACTTAATTTTTTTTAAAAAATGTTTGAGAATTACAATTAAATATGTTCAAGATATCTTTTATATCAAATTTTGACATAATTGATTTTTTTTGTTTGTAAGTTGACATTATCAAGTCATATATAAGATTGACATATTCATATAAGTTTCTTCCTTTTTTTCAGAATATTAAATATCTTAGCTTTTATGTTTATTTTGAATGATGTATAATATTAAGAGTATTTATGCAATTATTGTCAATTTATTTTGAAAGTGTTCAAGAATATTCCTTTATGAGAGTGTAAAGATTCTCTCTGTGAAAATTGTTATATTACTTTTGAAGATGTTTTTATTGAAATATAACATCATACTTTTGCTACCAATTTAACATATGCCATTCTTTTTGCAACTTATTATTTTATTTTCTGTGAAAATGTGTTATTGAATAATGCTAAGGTTATTCATTTAAGATTTATTGAAAGCTTAAAAGGCTATGTGGTGATATAAGTAAATTTTTTTATGAGAGCCTAACTAATCTCTCTGCACCATTTATATATATATATATATTTTTGTTCAATTGTCAACTTACAAATTCATTCAATTTATCATGTGTTATTTGAAACCATATATTTTATATATAGTTATAGTATGATTCATATACAGTTATAGTATGTTTCATTTTGTTGACAACTAAGAATATAAATATACATATTATTGTATAATCAAATATTTTGACATATGCTAAAGCATTCTAGTGCATTTTACACAGCCTAACAAGAGACTCGTCAAAGTTAAGGACTGTTGTTCTGCACATAGACATAGACTTTAAATTTTTTTTTTTGATATATGATAGATACTTCTGGAAGAAATTTTGTATACCTTCCATTTTAACATTTACTATAGTTGGTATATTTACATAAGGATTACTATCATAACAATAATTATTTTTTTTATTATTTAAACATCATGTAAAACAATTATTTATATTCATATCACTATTTCTGATACATTTATTTTGTGTAATTATTTTGTATATTTGTACATGTGTTAGAAAATATTGTCTCGATGAAAAAATTGTTCATTTTTGTCATCTCACCAATATTTTCTTTTGGGGAACCCCGGGTAAATATGTGGTGGTTACTCGATAACCCCCCCATATGTTTAGTTTAATTCAATTTTATTAGCCATTTTATTTCCTATCACCTCCTTTTTATTAATGTTCTTAATTTAAATTTTATTTCGATTTCGTTTCTTTTCATATCGTCGCCTGTAATCTTTTCTTTCGTACTTTGCTTTCGAATGTTCCAAACCGGTAATATCTTGTTTTGAAATCATTCCTTCCGGTTTAGAAATCCTTCGAGAACATTCTGGCTTGTTCTATGGGTGGAACTTCCGTTTATTCGGACACTCCCCTTAGCCTATCAGTTTAAATTCCGCAGGTGACGTGTTTTAGCCAACAGAGTGCCTGGCCACCTGCTTTGGCCTTCCTTCTTTATGCGTTTATCAATTCTGTTCATATTAAATTCATATTTCTCCATACTTTGTATCGTAACTTGGCTTAGTCTTCCTCACTCCCCCTTTCGTACGTCGCCAACTTGGCGTATCCCGGATTTACGATAACCCTTGCTCTTTTTCCCTCCTGACTCTCGGCAGTCAGCGACAGTCGCGCGGTTAGACTCCTGCCGAGATGGGTGCTGCTGGCAGATCAAAATTTAGCGGAATTCCGGGGCATGTGTGCGCCCCCCATGACCGTTGGATGGAGCAAGTTTTATTCTGCAAATGTCCATGCCAGGATTACTCGGTTGACTTTTTAAGGCTGCGATGAGTAAGGCTGCATTTAAAAGTATCCAGAAAAGTATTGTGTTTTGTTTTTTTTTTGTTTTGGTTACGCAATTTAAATAAGGTGACATCATAATTCTTCTGTTTGTTGCTCTCTTGCTAACTTCATAGCGAAAGTAGAGTGTCGTCATGTTTCTTCTAAATATTCTTACTCATCATTTTCTCGTCAAATAATGCTCTCTAACCAATTTATATTCTCAACTCTCCAAATAACGTTTAATGAGTTCTCCGTCCTCTGAAAAATAGGCTGAGGTGTGGAGTCTCTTTCATGTAGTGAAGGTATTTATTACGTAAAGTCTTCATCCCATAAGCTGTTTTCATTGTATAGATATTTTGGCCCAAGAAATATATATATTATTTATAAATTTTTGAATATCACGGGGCGTTCCAGAAGAAAATATAGGTACATCTCTGTCTGGAAAAATTATCTGCTAATATAAATATATATTTGAAAATTACATGTACCTATGTGATGTTTTAGTTCATCCTGTGAAGATACATAAAAATGTGTTATAAAGAAGAATTTGTTGTTCCAATATATCAATTTTATGATTAACATCGTTTGTGAAATTATTGCTTCAAAATATATGACAAATTGATTAATGTGTATGAGAGCAAGAATATATATACTTGTGAAGAAATATTCAATATTCATAAAAAAAAGGTAAACAAGTTTTTCATGAAAAATAAAAGTATATTTACTTGCAATCTGTTTGCATTTAATTCCTGTGCATGTGTCTGTCTAGTATTATTCGTCGGAAGCCAAGGACTTCACAGGTAACTTTATTTCTTTTATCAATTTATATATTTTTTTATAATTTAACTTTGAAACTGTTGTCATCTTGATTTAAGATTTCTTTTATTGTTTTAAAAGAGGTAATGAAGGTAGCCATTTCGGGTCTTTTGCCGGCCCTCATTCTTCGCAATGTACATAATCATTTATACGATTCACTTGGCCTACTTCTGAGTTTGAAACAAAATAAAAAAAAAGTGTTTCTCCTCCCATCGTCTTCCTTTTAAAACACAACAGCATTCAATTTCCTTTGGTGCAATGACCAACGCTTGTCCATCATCTTCCCTGGCTACCATTGTATTTTTGTTATAGATACATATTTTCAAAAAAAAAAATATATATCTTCAATTATCTTCAATTATTTTTCATTATCTTCAATTATGTCTTCATTATCTTCAGTTGTATTTTCATTTTCTGCAAATTATTTCTTCATGCAATGATTAATATTTTATAATTATATTTTATTCAGTGTCGTACAATAAATAAATGCAATATAGCTTGATTTTATGCTGACATAATATTTTTCTGGAGCAGTGCAGTAAATATATAACATAATTTATCAATATATTTTCTTGCCATGATATAATTTGTAACTAATATATATATTATTTAACGGAGGTGCAGGTAAATATAAATGATAATGCTGACATAAATTATTCTCTTCTCATAAATATAACAATATATGTTTTGAGCCATATAATAGATATTTACATAAGTTTTTGGGCCATGTTATTTTGATCACATGATAAGAAAGATATTTTTGCATTTTCTTCTCTTCGTCATATATTTGTTATTATTTTTAATATATAAAAATGGTATATCACGTAAATGAAATTCGTCATTTTTTTTTCTAAATAATGGGTCAATATATATATATATATTATTATTCATTACAAGACCAGTCTATAACCAAACTTATCATGTCATTTATTGAGCTCTTAGATTAATTTTTTTTCATCATGCCACCCAAGTCTAAATTAAATATTGCCATTCAGCCATTCGATGGCAACCCTCAGACTGTGGAATTCTTCTTTGATCAATTATCTGATATACAAGAGTTAAATAATTTCACAGATAAAGAACTTTTTGTTCTCTTCAAATCCAAACTTGAAGGCACTGCCTTACTCTTCTTTCTTGAAATTCAGTCTCAGCTCAAGAACTCTAATTTCCAAGACATTCGAAAAACTTTTATAGACTATTTCTTACCCTCAAAAAAGTCTGTTTCTCTTAAGTCCTTGCAGAACTTAAGTTTAGATTCAAGTGAATCAGTCAAAAATTTTGCTTTTCGACTGGATAAACAACTTCGGCTGGCTTACCCTAAATTGGATCCTCCTGCTCTCAATTCATTAACCCTTTGGTGGTTATAAGCGCGCACTCGCGCCCAAAATACTGTTCTTGTAAATGGTTAAGAGCGTCTGTGAACGCCCAGAATCGTATGCTATTAAATGGTTATAAGCGCTCACAGACGGTCCAGTTTTTCTGTGTTGAACCACTTAACCGGCGAAGGGTATGGGGAAACAGTGCTTTTACCCCCGACTTATCTCGGGGCAGACGGTGAAGTGGTTAAGAGCGCGCGAACGCGGTTCTGCTTTCCCCCCATTGTTCGGGCCTGGGAGTAAGGTAGGCGTGTAGCTACTCCTCCTTCTTACCACTGAACAATACCCATTCTTAGGCAGATTACCTGTCAAGTAGTTTATTGTAGTTAAAAGATTTTGTGGTTTGGAGATTTCGTTAAAAAATGCTTAGAGTATGATGTTTTCTGTGAATGATCAAAAATGGCATTATATTTCAAAACAAATATTAAGGTGAATCTGAAGATTATATGTACTTGAAATGTTATAGATTCGTTCTAAGCAAATTCATCAAATATTATATATTATTTTTACTTATTTTATTTTATTTTATTCTTCTTTTCCAGAACATTATATTTCATTATAATAAGTATTATTATTTTAAAACATTTGCATGTTTCATTTCTTTACTGCATTATTTAAAAGAATAAGTACTTATTTTCTTTTAATTTTTTTTTTCTGAAAAATGTTTCAGTGTTTTGCATTGAATTATATTACTAAATACTCATTTCTTTTTCCTTACATCACTTTTGCTGTATCACTTTTGTTAATATCAGGGACGCCATTACAGAACTTTCTTTCGGGATGGAGGGGGGGGGGGAGATTTTATAAGGATAGGTTCCTGGGTTTTATCCCCTTTCCCCTTTTGAACAGAAACGTTTATTGAATCATATTTACAAAAAAGTAAAAACTACAAGACACTGAAGAACCCTGAAAATATTCATTTTAAACAGTATTCCATCTTAGCACGTAAAATTTAACATATTGAATATTAAAAAAATTATTTTATAGACAGTTTCCTTTTTTACAGGTATCTTCAGATT
This sequence comes from Maratus speculifer, assembly GCA_964019185.1. NCBI lineage: Eukaryota > Metazoa > Arthropoda > Arachnida > Araneae > Salticidae > Maratus > Maratus speculifer. The sequence goes on along the minus strand of OZ025296.1, from coordinate 232,003,867 downwards.
TGTTAAGCCGTTCACTTTTTAATAGAGCACTGCATTACAGTAAAACCTGTGAAAATGAAACTTGTCTACAACTGAATAAAACATAAATTCTTTTTCAATAAAAGTGAAAAAAAAAATTAAATCTCTATTATAAAGGCCAAACGTATCTGTGCGTAACGCATACGTAATTTTGAGAATGGCAACACTTTGAAATGAAATTTCCGTTTTGCAATTTTCGCTACAGCAAATTTTACGCGTCTAAACATCGCATATTTTTAATTTTTACACCGTCGTAAAGAGAAAAAAATTTAATTTTAAATGCAGTTTGTCTGAAAGCTGTATCTCAATTTATTTTTGAAATATTATATTTTTTATAATTTTTAGTAAGAATTTTGTAATTGTGGCAACGGAATCACCCCCTTTTCACTTAAAATTGAAAAATTAAAAAAAAAAAAATAGAAAATAAAATGTGCAATATTTTCCCATGTATTTTCGTCTGTGCAATTTTCGGTACTACAAATTTTACACGTCTAAATATCGTGCATCTAAAAATCTAAACCGCAGTAAAGAGAAAAAAAATTGTACTTTTAAATGCGATTTATTTCAAAGCTGTATCTCAATTTATTTTTAGAGATAATAATTTTTTTTTAATTTTTAGTGCCAATTTTGTACGCATTTTCTCTTAAAATTGAAAATAAAAAAATAGAAATTAAAATGCTTATATTATTTTTAAAATGTCGTCTATTATGAAATCCGATGAATTTCTGTTTTATTTCGTTTAATAATTTGGGTAATTGAGTTTTATAGTTTTTTGTGAATTTTAGCCTAAAATAATATTTGCTTGAGAGTTAGACTGACCAATAAAAGATGCATTTTTTACTGTAACTAATTTTGTCGATTTAATATAAATCAATGAAACAGTTCTTTCTTAACGATTTTCTGTCGTCGAATTTTGACGGGTTCCACGTCGTTTCGATAACAACAAATATGTACAGTGAAACTTCTGTCCCTTATTCAAGGTTTTGATTGTTGTTCTTAATTAATCGTTCAGAGGGATATAAAAATAATAATTAATTAAAGGTGAAGCTTAAATGCACCCGAAGTGTATAAATTACATTAATGAGACACAAAAGAAATAGAGAATTAATAAATTAATTTTTTCAATTGATTACCATATCTTTAAATTATTTGTAAAATTATTGTTTTTTATTTTATATGCAAATTCTGTACATGAAAAAAGTATTAAAACATTTAAAAGGTTTATAATTATTATTATTTAAGTAATCAATCAAAATTAATCGTTTTGCAAATTTCAATTTTTCTCTCAAACCTTTCAAATGTTCATTTAGTATTCTTATAAATTTTAGTTCTTCATTATCTGCTGCATTTACAATATATATATATATATATAATACCATTAAAAGTAGACAAGATTCACCAACGGATTTTATCAATAAAACAATAAACCGAAACGAAGAATTAAATTGAATTATAGTAAACAATATTAACCATTTGAAACTAACCATTGAATTTAATAACTTATAGCACATTGAACATGAAAGGAAAAAAAGAATAATATGAATACAATTGAAATTTGTAGAACCAAAGCAGAATCTTCAGGTCCCAAATACTTTGGAACTACAAATGGAGTGTGTGGTTTCATCTTCGTATTTGCCATGAAAAAGCAAAACAATACGAATTTGGGACTACCATCACACAAAAACCAAATTATTAAACAAGGAACAAAGATATTTTACAAAAAGGAGTTGAAAGTAAGTAAAAATAATAGTTATCCATAACAAACAAAAAAGATAAAGCTGAATGGAAATATAATTGAACCGGAAAAAATAATAATCGATATTAACATAAAATTAAATTAATAAAATGATTAAAATTAGAATTAAGAGATAACATTCATATTAACATATAACTTAAAATACATTATTGTTACTTTAATCAGTAACATTTATTGTGACTTTACATGGTAAAAACTCATTATCTTAATATAGGATAATAATAAAAATAATAATAATAATAATAATAATAATAATAATAAAAATAAAAATAATAATAGTAATAATATTATTAATAATAATACCAAAAATTATATCAATAACATTAGAAATAATTTGATATTTAAAATATAGCTATTTAACTATAGATATAACTAGACGAATATCCATATATTGGTGTAAATTAAACAGTTTAAATATATATATATATATATATATATATATATATATATATATATATATATATATATATTCAACTACTGTGCTTAGGTAGCAAAAAATATTTTGATACATTTACAAATTCATTTTTTAACAGAATGGAATGCCTAACAGTGGAAGCGGTTTGGAATTGAACTGTATTTTCACTTTTTTGGTAAACAAATTACCTATTGAATTGCAAGTGATTTTGATTGTGTGACGAATACGTTTTTCATTCTTTCTGAGTAGTTATTCAAATTTCAAGTAGAAATTCGATTAAAAAGGCCCACTTTGACAATATTTACTGTATGATCTATTGCGTTTGCCTCCTCCCCAAATAAATAAATAAAACAATTTGATTACATAGTTTCTGAACAACAGCCAGTTTCAGACAGGTTTGTGAACATTTCCCTTTTTAATAAGGTGCTATTTCTAAGTCTTCTCCTATAAATTTTATTTTATGACGCTAACAGTTCTTTTTTTTTTTTTTTTTTTTTGGAAATTTCTTTAGTTTTTTTAATTTAATTGTTGTGTGAGAGTGTAGTAGTGATGTGTAGAGTAGGCAATAGGTTTTCTTAAAATATTAATACACATAATAAACTTCAATTAATGGAATCTTTCGAAATATACCTTACGGCTGCTGTGCTCAATAGGCGCAAAATGTTTTGACACATTTACAAATTTATTTTTTAACGGAAAGATATAAAGTTGGAAGGCCTGACTAAGGAAGCGATTTAAACTCGAGCTGATTTTTCTGTTTCCTTTTATAAATGAATTACTTATTGAGTCATAAGCGATATTTATCACGTGACAAAGATGTTTTCACCCTTCCTTGAGTGGATATTCTCCTTTCGTGCGAAAAATTGATTCAAAACTCCCAGTTTGACAGAATTTATTGCGTTTGCAAAAATAAATCGATTAGATAGTTTTTTAACAAAATCTTCTACATTTCGGAAACAAAAAAAAAAAAAAAATCAATAAAATTTATGTTATAAAGTTGCCTTTTTGGATTTGAGAAGTGATTCTGAAATTCACTGCTGAACAATGTGAAACTTCCTGTCAGAATTTCTGAATAATTTTTAACTGTAAATGCATAAAATGCACAGGCTGTTATTGAAAGGACTTGGAATGGAATAGCGTTTTCCATTTTCGATAAATAAATTACTTGTCGAAATATGAGATTCTAGTCACGTGACTGCTTTTTTCCCCCATTCCGTGCTATCGCTTCCGATAGTTCTGGAAATTCCACTTAAAATGCTAATTTTGATAGTCTTTTTTGTAAAGTTATATTACTTAAAAAAAAAAAAAAAAAAAAAAAAAAAAGGATAACGCCATTTTATTATATTGCTTCTGAATACAAACAGTCGATTTTATTAATTTTCGAAAAGAAATGAGCTCAGAAATGTGCTAAAAATGTAATTATTAATGTTGTCATTATGTATTTAATGTCTTTCGTAATTTATAATAATCATAATTTTAAAATGTACCGTAAAAATTTTCCATAAATATATATATATTATTCTTTAAGAATCACAATTGTATGTTTTTAAAAAATCTGAATTTTTGGTCGCTCGGGTTTGATTTTTCCTTTCCACGCGCCTTGTCTGTTTTCACTGGCTTTTGTCAACGCCGCACACGGTCTTGAAAATTCTTGCAATTTATTTTTATCTAATCTCTTTGCGTGTCATTATATCATAGAGTGCTATACTTTGCTATGTCTGCTACAATAGTGTTAAAAAGAAGGCCTTAAAATGAATAATGCTTACTTAAAAGGCGATTAAATAATTAATTATAGATGTTAAAATTTAATTTTATTTAAAAATCTTAGTACTTTCAAACCTTTTCCAAACAGGTTATCCTCAGAGAATATTTTCTTTAATAAATACAAATATAAGATTTTGTTTTGAAAAATGAACGAGACTCGTGGCTTGAAGATTGAGTTAGTAATATTTTCACGTGAACGGTAAAAAATTATTTGTTTGTAAGAGAATCAATAGAAATCTTATGCAAGAACAATAAAGTGTGCAATGATGTCCTATCTTATAATATACGCAGTTTATGGTTTAGCATCCTAAAAATAAAATCCGGACAATTTGAGAGAATGACGTATTAAAATTTCGTGGTACAACAATCAAATGATTTTTTACCGTTCACGTGAAAATATTACTAACTCAATCTTCAAGCTACGAGCCTCGTTCAGTTTTCAAAACAAATCTTATATTTGTATTTATTAAAGAAAATATTCTCTGAGGAAGAACCTGTTTGGAAAAGGTTTGAAAGTACTAAGACTTTTAAATAAAATTAAATTTTAACATCTATAATTGATTATTTAATCGCTTTTTAAGTAAGCAATATTCATTTTATGTTAAAAGCAAGGCGAAAATTTCATTCCGTCATATATTTTATATGTAAGAAGTTTAATTTTCATTGATTTTTTTGCATTAAGATTTATTAGGTATTTATATTGAGTTTAAATTTTATTATTTCTGTCCATATTTCCTTGCCATCTATTTTAATTATTTTGTGCAAGTTTGTTTCATTAATTTAATTTATTATTCTTATTAATGGTAGCTATTTAGCTTTAACGGGAGGGAATTTTAAGTCCAAAAATGTTAATTTGATTTATATTTCAAATTGCTAAAATACTGTAAAATTTCATGAATTCCAAATGTCCCCCACCCCAACCCCGATAGTTTTCCCATTCTTTTTACAAAAATTTGAAATATAAGCCAATTTAAAATCATAATTTCCTGTCTACTTTAGAAAGGTTCACTCATATTTTTTAAACAAATTGAAATATAAAAATTATTAAAATGGTGCTATTACTATAATTAACCTATAGAAAAATAATCGAAAATCATGGAAATAACACAGATTAAAATTGCTAAGATCAAATAGTCAAAGGATATACAAACAGGTAGGCGGAAAAAATCGCAAACAATGGACAACAGAGACAAGTAGAAATAGCTATGTTTGGGTAACAAATCGGCTTAAATTTGAATTGCAAAAATGTAAACCTGTATTATAATTTTGACAAGCTACCACATAAGTAGAAAGACTTTTAGAAGAAAATTATGAACTTCATTCCTATCCCTTTGTATCTGAAGAGAGAAAAGGGGTTTGTAATCTGTATCAGTGAAACTTATTGCAGCTAGGAATGCAATAAATGTTGCAATACACATAAAACATCCGATTTGTCACAAAAGTTCAGTTGAAGAATTTTTTTCCTTTGTATTTTTCAGAGAACATTATAATGTTTATTTTCTAGTGAATAATATACATAGTTTTTTTTTTTTTTTTCAAAACAAATGACTATAGTATATATGTGTTAGTAATACAAAATTTTGTAAACAAACTTTATTCTTCATAAATAAAGATTTTTTTTTTGTTGTTGTTTATGAAAAAATTTATAGAAATAAATATTTATATACTATAAAATTATCACATCTGTATGATTAATGGAATCCTGAAGGAAAAAAAAGTTACATAAAATTTCTAAATAATTGAATGTTTGGGATAATTATGCATTTTTTTTTACAGGAGAAAATAATTAGTTTAAAAAAAATGAAAACTTATTTTTTAAATAACAAAGCATGATGAACTAATTATGCTATTTTTTCTGCGGTCAAAAAAAAAAAAAAAAAAAAAAAAAAAAAAAAAACTGTTCTTTTTTTTTTAAATTAAATAAAAGTCTGTCAAAAGTTTATGCCATCTGGCATAAAGAACGTTCCTAGATCAGTGTTAAATAAATTTACAAAAAAAAAAAAAAAAAAAAAAAAATTATGATTGTAATACTATAGGTACTAAGATTTAAATTTTTAAGGGAAAATGTTAGATAACATTACAAACGGAAACTGTTGAAGTAAATTTATTTCCAATCCGATTTTTAAGTACATTTCGTATGAAAAAAAATTCCTGTCGGACTTTGGGGTAGATTTTGAAGTCAAATACTCAGTTCAACAACCAAAAATAAAATATGATTAGAGATAAAACCAGTTTAACAACTTTATTTGCCGCTTTTGAAAAAAAAAATATTTTTATTTTTATTTTATTTATTTATTTATTTTTATAGGTGTAGCTTTAATCAGAATCATCTTAAGCTAAATTCGACTCAAATGCCCACTTTGACAGCATTTGTTTTGAAATTTATTTTGACTTTTTTTTTTTTTAAAAAAGACCAATACGGCACATTATATAATTCCTAAATAAGAATAAAAAAAGCAATTTTTTATTTGAAAAATTTACGTCCTCAATTCGTCAATCATGATCGCTTTGGGAAACTTTGTTGGAAATGCCGGAAGATAGATTCAGGGCCGTAGCGACCGCCCCCCGTACCCCCCATTTGGGGGGGGGGCGACGAAATCAGGGGGCCCCTAATCGATTCTATCGACCTTTTTACCGAAGTTTATTTGTTTTGAAAATGTAAAAAAATACTTCTTTTAACGTTTTTATTTTTTTTTAAATTCGCCTTTTCTTATTCAGGGGCCCGCCAGGCAATTTTCCCAGGTGTACCTTTTTAAAGCTCCCCCCCCCAATAATGAGGATTTTCATTAAAGGGTGCCAAATGCTTAAAATATGCCAAAAGTGACCGAAATTCATACGTTTTCAAACATTTAGGAAGGGAATGTTGTTCTCCTTTTCCTCTCTGCTTCCAGTGTTCCCTCCACATATGCAGAAAACAAACTATATCATTAGAAAACAAATTATTAAAATTTTATTACAACCAGGGCCCGACTTAGACTGTGGGGGGCCCCTTTCTAACTTTTGGATTTTTTCTTGAATTATGCTAAAGTGTCTAAAACTAACCTTTATACTAGTTGTCTATTCGCATTTGTATGCAGAATAGCACAAAAAAGATAACTTTAAGAAATTATCGAATACATTTTTTTCTTCTGTTATAGAAATATAAGACTAAATGTGAGCCATTAAAATGTAAATACAACTGTGATGTAACTGTTAGATCCAGGGGAGGGGGGAAGGGGCATGGGGTTCCAAAACAGAGGAGATATGAGAAAAGAGCCCCAATAAAGCTAAAAATAAAGAAAGAAAGAACGAAGAAATTTTTGTCATTTTTGGCCATTTTTTATTAGCCTTAACAAAAAAATTATATTTGCCCTTGAGGGCCCCCGATTGAGGGGGCCCCACGACCGATGCAGTTGTCCTGCATGCTCGTGACTTAGCCAGGCCCTGATTACAACATAATATCCTACAGCTTTTAAAAGAAATTTTTTATTAATGTTTCCTCATAACGTGATAAGTTAAAACTGTTATGTCCAATTTTGAGCCTTCTTTTTTAGACATCTTGTAGTGTACATAGGTAAGCAAAGTAAAAATTTGCAAAGAAATACTTATCTCAGTCAATCTATCATTTTTTCTATAATTATCAAATTAATATTTTAAAATAAAGTTGTGACCAATTTTTGGGGATATCTTGTGTATAGATGTGAGTACAAAATTTATGCATGTGTGCAATATGTTTTTTATTTTTAGTGTTTGCCATTTCTACATTATTTAAAAAAAGGAAAAAAAATTACAGATAGATAGAGGGGGAGTGTCCAGAATGATGTTTGTTCCGGGGCTCCCCGTAGCCTTAAAGGGGCCCTGTTTTTATCAAAAACCTTGTTTAGATTTCAAAAACGCAGAAACCAAGAAACTGAAAATCATTATTTTTTTACTCGTTTTTCCCCCCTCGCTTTTTGACCATGGGTTTTTTCATGGAACTAAGAAAGATAAGGAAAGAGTATCGGTCATCGGATCGACTCTGAAGAAAGCCGGGTTCTTGTATAAAGCTGCTAGCGACAAAAGGGTGTTTTCTTTTGAAATACCGGAATACTATGTTCTTAGAAGATAGATCATTTTTCACACCGATTTCACGACGTGGGTGACACAAATAACATCTAGAGAATCCCCTTAAAAGTTAACAGCTTAGTTACTTAGTAGTAACCGGATTCCTTGACCTTGAAGGGAGTACTGGCCTATTCAAGCACTTTAGCAGCCCGCTAATACATACAAGTACATGTTTGTAGACAACACAGCACTTCAGATGTGCATTTTCGTATGTTTTTTTCTGATTTATTTTAGTAATACGCATAGTATAGTATTTATAAAATTAAGTGTATATCTGGAGGAAAAAAGATCTACTCCTTTACTAATCTGGTAAGTCATATTTATTACTTTATGTAATTTATACAGCAGTTATTAAAAATTTTAAGTATTAGAAAATTTTGCACAGCTTGGAAAAATATATCTATACTAATAGAGCATATTTTAATAACACACATTTCTCATTTACATGTTTTTCATTTAAGCGTTTTATTAGGGCTCCTTCACAAAATTCTTTTTAATAAATCACACCATTCACAAAATTCTATTCCATAAAAATATACTCTAATTAATTTTATACTGTTAGGTTTTAAAATATGTTTTTTGCAAAGGAAACAAGTTCACCTGAAATGAGAAATTTACCGCATAGACTTAAATAAGTTATTATTAATAAATGTTTGATGCGAATTTCAATAACTGGAATTCAAATTTCATTACAAAATGCAATAAATTTTATAAAAATAACTTTATTTTTCACAAAATGGGATCCAAGGAAAAATCCCTGCGTCAACTTCCAATTCCATTGCATTCATATGTTAAACTACTATTTCGTTTGTTAACAAGTAATAAGTAAATTCTCATTTAATTTATACTCTTATTTCCTTGAAAATCTAGAGTTCTAAATTCATGTCACAATAAGAAATTGTGCTATTTTAAATTTTTCTATGCTCTTTCGTTCTTTCTTTCTTTTTTTCCGTGATGCTAAATAATCTCACAGGCCCATAAAGCCCATTCTTACCAACTAAAATACAAAGGGCCCCCGCAAATTTATTTTTCAAAGCTAATTTTCAATTCAATAAATTCAATCAGAGTAAAACATATATAGTTTTTTTATTATGAAATATTTTTTCTTACTATGCTGCAACTTGTAAAACATAAGAAATACTTTGAAGTTCAAATATTCTCAACTGTAATTCCATATATGTCTTTTACAAAATTAATTGGTTATGTATAATTATGTATTTAATAAAATATTTTTTAATGTGTATAATATGTAGATAGTCAGTTTAAATTTAATAGTAAAAACGTTATTTAATCGAAATTTGCATGGTAAAATTTCGAATAATTTAAACATACGAAAAATGGATTTAGTAAATGAAAAAACAACTGATAGGATAATAGGTACCCCCCCACCCTCTATGATGTCGGGCTTCCTCTACTTCTAATTCTTAATGGGCTCTGAAACTGACAAGAAATGGCACAGTCCTCGAGCCTGTTAAAGTGTTGCGGGTTCTGCAATTCGAAATCTTTTTGCCTCTTTTCAAAATAATAACAATTTTGCTTTCACTTTATCATTTAAGTTCTTATTTCAAAAATATTTTTGTTTATTTATTTTAAGAAAAAATCGGCATGAACTAGAGTTTATAATTGTCTTGAAACCTGTAGTTACTAACATTTCATATTTTAAAAGGGGGAAAAATGTATATAAATTGTTACTTTAAAAAAAATTAATATTAAAAAGAAACTTGTAAAATTTTTATAAGTCAGTTTCTGTAAATTCTTTGTCATTCAATACTTGGTTATGCAATGAATTTGGTTAATCGGTGTTCTTTGAGGATAGCTGAGATCGATCTGTATACGGGCTGTTTTTTGCTTTTTCAATTTTGTTTACAGATAATTTTAATGAGGCCACTTTCATTTTTAAAACCGGTTTCGAAAATTAAAGCATCCTCTTAAAAAAAATTTTGCAAATAAATTAAAAAAAAGGTGAAAAAAAATCTGCATACAGATTGATCTCAGCTATCCAGTGAAAAAAAAATCATTTAAAAATATTGAAATGCAACTGAGATATAAATTTCTTTCATAGTATTCCATTCCATTCTTCCATGCATTAGAGAATGGGTCTTTTCGCGTAAGTGAAGTAGCCTCTTAAGTAGCGAACTGTTAAAATTATGTGTTTATATAATTTATTTATTTCCTATACTTTATAATAAAATCTTAGCATTATGTGCTTATTTGTAAAATTGTTTTTGACAAATTTTATTTTAACATTGTTAATTTATCTTTAAGCCCGGTGGCAGAACTATCTTCAAATGTCTGCAAAGCTAATAATATTTTCAAAAATAGCCTGCAAAATGCAACGTATTACATAAATATATTTTTTCTGCTATTGTAGTGCTAATTAATTATGGTAACATGCATGTGTATGTGTAAATTATTTCCATCATTTACAAAATAATAATAATAATAAAACAGAAAAAATCCACTTCCAGCAATATCTTTCTTTTTTTGCCTTATGCCTTTGACGAAATTTTCGTTTTTTTCGCGATCTTTTGACGAAATCCGTCTTTATTTTCGAGATTTTTTGACAAAATTTGTCGTTTTTTCGCGATTTTTTGACGTTATCTGTCTTTTTTTCAAGATTTTTTGATGAAATTTGCCGTTTTTGGGGTATTTTTTTAAAACAAAATTTGCCCTTTTTTCGCAAATTTTTGATAAAATCTGCTTTTGAGGGATTTTCTGACGAAATTTGCCGTTTTTTTGCGATGCTTTGATAATATTTGCGTTTATTCTCGCGATCTTTGGATAAAATCGTTCTTATTTTGCGACGAAATTTTGACGAAATTACGCGTCCCACAGGAAAGAGCTATTTTTTGTGCCCCATGACCGATTTTTTGCATAATTTAAGCACAATAGCGCGTCCGTTGCATTGCTGAGTCTGCAGGTGTCCTTAAATGTCTGTGACGCCCGTCACAGTGTCGCGCGCATTTTGCCACGAGTTCTTTAAGCAATGCATATTTATTTCGTATTTGTGCAGAGTTATGAATGTTATAATAATTTTAATAATGATTTAATATTCTTATGATAATTATTAAATTTGTTTATTACATTACTATAATTTGAAACTCATTGGAAACTTCAATATAAATATTTTTTTTAAAAATTCAGTTGAAAGTGGGGGGGAGGGGCAAAGTTATATTTTTTTTGGGGGGGGGGGGGGCTCAAAACACCTTGCTACGGCCCTGGATAGATTTCTGCATGTGGGGGAGCGAATGGCAAATTTAAATAAAATTTCAGATTCTTCCTTCTTTGATAAAAAAGAAAAAAAAAGGAAACACAAGTTTGTGATTGTTTAGATAGATTCTGAAATATATTTCTATAAATCAACACCTACTAGTTTCATGCATTTTCGAAAAAAAAAGGTTAGTGAAGCATATACCCAGAGCTCCAATAATTTAGTGTCCCAAACTTAGAACTATAGTTGCAATTTTATTTCTAATCTTTTTTTTTTCTTTCATACTTTAGTGGAAAAATAACTAACGAACAAAAACTCATTTCATAAATTTGCACTTTTGAATTTAAAAAATATTGTAACATTCATAACTCTGTTTCCTCCCTATCCACTTATTTTGTAAAAAACCCAAGATTAATATATATATATATAGATATTGTTTAAGCATTTTCTCCATGTTCGTTTTCAGGCCCTGACTATCGCACGGGCACCCGGGGTCCGTACCCTGGGCACAAAATTTCTTCTAAATTTCCATTAAACAATCACTAGATGGAACCCGTCAAAACTTGACGGCACCGAAGAAAGAAAAAGGTATTTTCCAGCTATTAAAGGATTTTTTAACGACTAATCTTCAACAAAAATTTCAATAAATAAAAGAACAACCTGCATTTTACATCCAGGCAAATGACCCGCAATTGGCCGAGTTACATTCAAACATGCTGTCATAGAATTAGAATCTCTCTCATTTGATAATTTTTCATTTACAAATACAACACCAATAAATTGTACATAACATGAATAAATCATAAATTACTGTCATCACTCATTTCATACAAAATATACTATACATACTTCACTTACTTCGCAGCAAAATAAGACTGAATTTATAGTTTGCCATTTAGCAACAACTATAACAATGATCCTCTCCGTGGTTAATTTGTTGTTACATTACCCACCCCATTCAACAAATAAACATTTGCATTTTCAACTACTTTTCTATTACCTTTTCATAAATCAAAAATACATGTAAATTTCACATATTAAAAAAATTAATGATAATATTTATTCTGGCTAGGTGAAGCCCGTCAAAACTTGACAGCAACAATATGAAAGAATCAAAGAAAAAAAAGTATTTTGCCACTATAATAAAATTTTCAAAGAAAATTTTTTTTTTAAAGATTAATATTTATTAAAAATTTCAATATGCTTTTCCATTTACCAACGTAACACCAACATGTCATGATCCCGGGTGCAGAATTGGTGCAACGCTGCGACACACGTCACAGACTTGAAAATGTTTGCAGATTATTTTTCAACTGTTTAAGTTTAAAAAAAAAAATGCTAGAAATCATTTGCTATGTACCAAAGTTTGTCCAGGTACCATAAAAAACACAAATTCTGGCAAATAATCACAAAAATTAGAAAATTTCATCAAAATACTCTCCCCCCCCCCAAAAAAAAAAAAACATTGCCCGGAAATTTTATAAATAGATGTGAGAAAATAAAACAGCAAATTTCGTCAACAGATTGCAAAAAACAACAAATTTCTTCAAAAGATCTCTAAAAAATTTGTCAAAAAACTGCAAAAAAAAAAAAATGTCTAGATATCCCAAATAAAACAAATTTCGCAAAAATATTGCACAAAAATAAAAATTTTGCCAAAATGTCTAAAAAAATGGCAATTTTCATGAATTTTTTTTTAAAAAAAGGCAAATTTTGACAAAAAAATCCCTAAAAAATGGCAAATTTGTAAACATATTATAAAAAAAATTCAAAATATTGTGAGAAAACAACAAATTTCGACAAATGATTGTGAATAAACAACAATTTTCGTCAAAGGATTGAAAAAAAAAGCAAATTTTATCAAATAATCACAAAAAAGATAAATTTTGCAAAAAGATCTTCAATAAACAGCAAATTACATCGAAAAATCATGACAACACGACAACTGTCATCGAAAGAAATCGAGAAAAACGATAAACTTTGCCGAAAGACCTCAAGATGACGAATTTCATCCAGTTATCATAAAAGATGTGAATTTCGCCCAAAGATCTCAAAAAGCACATAAAATTTATCCAGGTAATCGCAAAAAATGGTAAATTTAGCTAAAAATAGTGGGAAAAAACGACAAATTTCTAAAAAAAATAACAAAGAACAATTTCACAAACAAAAATCACGAAAAAAGGATAAATTCGATAAAACAGCAAATTACATCGTAAGATAGTGAGAAAAAATGACAAATTTCACCGAAAATCCCCGAGAAAACAAATAATTTTATCCTGGTACCATAAAAGATGTGAATTTCGTCAAAAGATCTTGAAAATACTTTAAATTTGTCTAGGTACTTCAAAAAACGCAAATATTGGTAAACAGATTGTGAGAAAACAACACATTTTGTCAAAAGATGAAAAAGAGGCACATTTCAAGAAAAAATTGCAAAACAGGTAATTTTTTTCAAAGAAAAAAAAAGCGAAAATATGATAAATTTCTGAAAATAACAAAAAAAACCGACAAATTTAACAAAAAAAGCATAAATTCGATAAAACGGCAAATTACATCGAAAGATAGCGAGAAAAAAACGACAAATTCAACCGAAAATCCCTGAGAAAACAAATAAATTTGTCCTGGTACCATAAAAGATGTGAATTTCGTCAAAAGATCTTGAAAATACTTTAAATTTGTCTAGGTACTTCAAAAAACGCAAATATTGGTAAACAGATTGTGAGAAAACAACACATTTTGTCAAAAGATGAAAAAAAGAGGCACATTTCATCAAAAGATCGCAAAACAGGTAATTTTTGCAAAGAAAAAAAAGCGAAAATATGACAAATTTCTGAAAATAACGAAAAAAACGACAAATTAAAAAAAAAATCATGAAAAAAAGCATAAATTTGATAAAACGGCAAATTACATCGAAAGATAGCGAGAAAAAAATGACAAATTTCACCGAAAATCCCTAAGAAAACAAATAATTTTTTCCTGGTACCAGAAAAGATGTGAATTTTGTCAAAAGATCTTGAAAAAATACTTTAAATTTGTCTAGGTACTTCAAAAAACGCAAATATTGGTAAACAGATTGTGAGAAAACAACACAGAGAGACTGCATTTTTGCTATCACTGTTTGATGCAATGCTATGATAATTATATTTTTTTTCTTTACTTATCTTATAATGATTGAAATACATTGGTTTTTTCACTTTACATAAGTTATTTTATTTCCAAGTGTTTATTTACGTTCTTGGCCGATAAAGCATTTTCTATATTGTAATTTTCAAATCGTCTAGGTACCACAAAAAATGCAAATTTTGCCAAATAATCATAAAAAAAACCAGCAAGCAATGAATATGGTATATAAAGACTGCTTTATCATGATTGAAAGCTATGCAAAAAGAGGGATCTCTTCTGATAATTTTATTTTTCTTTGTTGATTATAATGATCTTCATATTTCTGAAAAAACATTGTTGAGAGATCAAGATCAAGCGATTAAAAAAAAAAAAAAAATAGCAAATTTCATCAAAATATTCCCTCCTCCTTCTCCCCCCAAAAAACTCAGCAAATTTTGTCACGGGAACACTTTTTAAAAAAAAAGTGTACTAAAAAAAAAGTGAAACATTAAAGAAATATTAATGATTTACAAAGCTGTTTATAACTGGGATTATTTTCATTTCATATGCAATTTTCTATTATTCGGTGAGACTATGAGATGTAATGTAAATACTTCCTAAACAAAAAGAAAAAAAAGGTAAATTTTGACAAAAAAAATCCTTAAAAAATGACAAATTTGTAAACATATGAAAAAAAATTCAAAATATTGTGAGAAATCAACAAATTTCGACAAATGATTGTGAATAAACAACAATTCTCGTCAAAGGATTGAAAAAAAAAGCAAATTTTATCAAATAATCACAAAAAAGATAAACTTTGCAAAAAGATCTTCAATAAACGGCAAATTACATCGAAAAATCATGACAACACGACAACTGTCATCGAAAGAAATCGAGTAAAACGATAAACTTTGCCGAAAGACCTCAAGATGACGAATTTCATCCAGTTATCATAAAAGATGTGAATTTTGCCCAAAGATCTCAAAAAGCACATAAAATTTATCCAGGTAATCGCAAAAAATGGTAAATTTAGCTAAAAATAGTGGAAAAAAACGACAAATTTCTAAAAAAAAATAACAAAAAACAATTTCACAAACAAAAATCACGAAAAAGCGAAAATATGATAAATTTCTGAAAATAACAAAAAAAACCGACAAATTTAACAAAAAAAGCATAAATTCGATAAAACGGCAAATTACATCGAAAGATAGCGAGAAAAAAACGACAAATTTCACCGAAAATCCCTGAGAAAACAAATAAATTTGTCCTGGTACCATAAAAGATGTGAATTTCGTCAAAAGATCTTGAAAATACTTTAAATTTGTCTAGGTACTTCAAAAAACGCAAATATTGGTAAACAGATTGTGAGAAAACAACACATTTTGTCAAAAGATGAAAAAAAAGGCACATTTCATCAAAAGATCGCAAAACAGGTAATTTTTGCAAAGAAAAAAAAGCGAAAATATGACAAATTTCTGAAAATAACGAAAAAAACGGCAAATTTAAAAAAAAATCATGAAAAAAGCATAAATTTGATAAAACGGCAAATTACATCGAAAGATAGCGAGAAAAAAATGACAAATTTCACCGAAAATCCCTAAGAAAACAAATAATTTTTTCCTGGTACCAGAAAAGATGTGAATTTCATCAAAAGATCTTGAAAAAATACTTTAAATTTGTCTAGGTACTTCAAAAAACGCAAATATTGGTAAACAGATTGTGAGAAAACAACACAGAGAGACTGCATTTTTGCTATCACTGTTTAATGCAATGCTATGATAATTATATTTTTTTTCTTTACTTATCTTATAATGATTGAAATACATTGGTTTTTTCACTTTACATAAGTTATTTTATTTCCAAGTGTTTATTTACGTTCTTGGCCGATAAAGCATTTTCTATATTGTAATTTTCAAATCATCTAGGTACCACAAAAAATGCAAATTTTGCCAAATAATCATAAAAAAACCCAGCAAGCAATGAATATGGTATATAAAGACTGCTTTATCATGATTGAAAGCTATGCAAAAAGAGAGATCTCTTCTGATAATTTTATTTTTCTTTGTTGATTATAATGATCTTCATATTTCTGAAAAAACATTGTTGAGAAATCAAGATCAAGCGATTAAAAAAAAAAAAATAGCAAATTTCATCAAAATATTCCCTCCTCCTTCTCCCCAAAAAAACTCAGCAAATTTTGTCACGGGAACACTTTTTAAAAAAAGTGTACTCAAAAAAAAGTGAAACATTAAAGAAATATTAATGATTTACAAAGCTGTTTATAACTGGGATTATTTTCATTTCATATGCAATTTTCTATTATTCGGCGAGACTATGAGATGTAATGTAAATACTTCCTAAACGTTATGAATTTGCTCAAAAATGAAATTATAAGTGGGAAAAAAATCACCGTTTTTTGACATGAGTATAATAAGAAACTGAAGCAAAAAATAAATAGTGATTTGCGAATCTGTTTACATCCATGAAGTCAAACTATCCGTCGAAAATCGCACCATCAAAACACGAAACAAAAAACAATGTGATTTCCAGCCTTTTTTTTTTACACATACTAATAAATAAATTTGAAAATTACAATATAGAAAATGATTTATCGGCCAAGAACGTAAATAAACACTTTAATCATTAACTTATTGAATGTTTCAATTTCATATGAAACATCTCTACAATTAAGCCTAAGATTGCCGGCAATAACATTGCAAAAAAAGAATACAGATGGAAATAAATTAACTAACTTACGTAAAGTGAAAAAAACAATGTATTCCAATCATTATAAGATTGAGTAAAGTTAAAAAAATTAATTATTATAGCATTGCATTAAACAGTGTCAGCGTTCTTATCCCATATTTACAAACGCGCTTTGCAAATGCTCTTACACACAGTAACTACTCTCCTCCGATTAACCAATAGGAGGAGACTCTCAGAGACCGGCGCAAGTATCGATGCGTAGAGACGCAATTAAACCACGATTACTTTTTCTGCCTTTCGTTTTAATATATAGATAATTATGAAAAAATATGACATTTGAGATACTTATTTGAAAAAATGACAAATATAGGTCTCAATATATGGCTAAAAGAACAAAAATGTTTGTATACATATTGCTGGAACCCTTTTTTTTTTTAATTTTCGGGAAAACTTAATTTTTTGAGATGACCCTTTGTGAATAAGTGTGTAATATTTAATAATGGTAATAATAATGTAATAATAATAATAAAATTTCAAATCAGAAGCAAATCAACCAATCTAAGGGGGCACAAAAAATTTAAAGTGTTCTGGGCACAAAAACTCCCAAGTCAGGCCTTGTTCGTTTATATTACGCAAATAAAAGTCGGATTGAAAAATGATACGATCTGGAATGTTGGTTTGTCCCCTAATCAGGAATCCGTTATCAATGCCTGAATAACAATATTCAATATCTTGAGTGAAGTGCTCAAATGAGGACACCCAATACGTCTTTGTAGCTACAAATTGTATTAAAAAAAATATATATATATATCCAAAATTTGACTTTGTTGAGCCAGGGCAGCTTCCCCGTTTGCTCTCGCAATAGTAGGTCCTTATTTGATATGGCGGTTTTACTATTAAACGATATGTATATACTTGAAACAATGCTGTAATTGTTTCAAGTACAAGTACACGTGATTAGTACGTGTTTCACTTGAAATTATAATTGCCTTAATCAAAGTCATAAAATCTTTGTTATTCGTAAGTTTGGGCTTTTTCAATTTTAATTAACATGAGTCTTTTTTTTTCTGATGGAGCTTTTTCCGGGGGCGATTTTTACCATGACGATTTTTTCCGGTGGCGATTTTTACCGAGATTCAAAAAAAATTTTTTTTTGTTTCCTTAAATCCAATTGTTTTCTTCCCTTGAGCTTATTTTTAATTCCATCAAAAATCTGTCACACATTAAATTTTTGGTCTTTTTCCGGAAAGTAATAGTAACTTTAAACTGATTTCATGCGTATTATGCTAAAAAGTTAAGGAATTATTTATTTATTCTTAATTTTAGTAGATTTTTTTTTTTTTTTTTTTTACAAAAACACTATTTTTATCTCCTTTGTCCGATTTCGCGCATAAACGAGTTGACCGAGATTTTCTGCTGTTTGATTTTATGTTTGTAAGAGATTTGTGCATAAATATGGAAGTTATCATGTTCATACAAAAAAAAAGTAATACAGATAAATAGATCGATGTAAAAATTTTTGAACGGGGAGTAGTTTTGGGTTCTAAGGATCATGATCAGCGTAGGTCTTTTAAAAATGTTTAGAAATTTTTACAGAGAGAAGAATGTAATATGTAATATTTCTTACAAAATTTACATAAATGTTACATAATAACTCTTACTAGAAAGATTCAACTAGTAATGAATCAAAATAAAATATATTGCAATAAATTTTTGTTATTTATTCATTTTTTGTTAGTAATTAATGTACAGCATTATTGTGAAAAGAAAAGAAAATAGAAGAATGAGTAATTTTTAAAATATAGTTATTTTTCCACTAAAGTATGAAAGAAAAAAAAAAAGATTAGGAATAAAATTGCAACTATAGTTCTAAGTTTGGGACACTAAATTATTGGAGCTCTGGGTATATGCTTCACTAACCTGTATACAGAAAAAGCATTCTTTTTTCTTTTTTTAAATATCTTGAAATCCAAACTGACTTATTTTGAATTCAGTTTTGTTCGTGAACGCATAGAATTGGCAAGCGCTCTTATTCAGAAACAATGAAGTTGAAAATTTTTTACAATTTTTTCAATAAAGATAGACATTCTTTTAGAAAATGCTGTCAAAGTTGTCATGTCTGATAAACTTTATCATGAGAAATAATCGCTTATAACTCAACATATAAATCATTTGCCGAAAAATGAAAATATTCAAATTAAAAGCAAACGTGAATGCACTATCTTAAAAAGTCCTCTAAAGCATTCCTCTGCAAGATCTCTTTCGAGACACTTTACCATAACAAATTAAGGGATGCGGACAAAAAGATGTAAATGCAAAAGAAATCACAAATTTTTTTATTTTATTTTTATTTTATTTTATTTTATTTATTTATTTTATTTATTTATTTATCTATTTATTTAATTTTTGTATTACCAATAATACTTTCGAACCAAGATAAAGTAAAGTATCAATAACTCAATCTAAACTGTATTACTACTAACCGATACATTAAATAAATTTAATAAGCAGTTATTTCGAAACATTAAATAAATTTTATCAGCAGTTATTTTAATGATTCTTTGAAGCACCGTCGGAACTTAAGGTGTTAAAGTTTTTTTTTTTTTTTTTTTTTTTTTTTTTTTTTTTAATTGCTAAGTTTTATACTTTCCATTTACACGTTTTAATAATGCTAACACGAAATAGCTTTTTCTCACATTTCTATGAAAAATTTCAGAAATTTTCTCAATCAGTTTCCAAAGAATTGATCAGAATCAGAAATCTTAATTTTCCTCTGAGACATGGAGTTAAGCAGATTACAACTTTGATCTCATTTTTTTCTTGATTGTTCTTAAAGTTATACCCCCCCCCCCCCAAAAAAAAAAAAAAAAACTTTGTAATAAAACATAAAATTTTCGGGCACAATACAAATTTTAAGACATAAAAACATGATTATTCAAATGAAATTATTGAGATTTTTTTCTTTTTTGTTAATTAATAGATAAATGAACTACACACAAATGAATGTTTCTCAATGAGACATTTTTTTCAGTCGTGTTTCAAAAGGCCATCTTTGACAGTTTCTCTGAAAAATCTTCTACTTACATACACTTAATTTTGGAAAATGTTTAATTGCATAGTTTTTAGCTCTCAATCTATCAAAGCCTGAGAGCTTATGTGCCTGCCTATTCTGTAAGTACGTATATATGTATGCATGTACCGCTAAACTCATAATGAAAAAAAATCCGATTTACTTGAAATTTTGTCGATAGATTTATTATGATAACCCGCTTCCCTGATTACTTCTGGGAGTTCATTCGATAAGTATAAGATGGGCAACGGGAGAATGCTCCTCCACTTAATTTATATAAATTGGTTTTTCATGCAGATTTTGTTCAAATTTAAGGTAAAGGATCATTCGGATGAGGCGACTTCGTGATTAGTATTAGGTGCTCATTGGGTAAGAATAAACAGGAGGAACGAGGGTCTAATCTTCCACACTTAATTTCGAAAAATAGGTTTTTCATGCAGATTTATCAGATTTCATTGAAATTTAAGACATGGGATCATTCTAATAAGGGCACTGCCATGAGTATTTTTGGGAGTGCTTTAGATAAGTCTA
Source organism: Maratus speculifer (assembly GCA_964019185.1). Taxonomy (NCBI): domain Eukaryota; kingdom Metazoa; phylum Arthropoda; class Arachnida; order Araneae; family Salticidae; genus Maratus; species Maratus speculifer. The sequence continues at coordinate 231,983,211 of OZ025296.1, read as the reverse complement.
AGAGGGGGACGGGGGCTTACCCTCCACCCTTAATTTAGATAAATGGGTTTTTCATACTGAGTTATCAGATTTCATTCAAATTTTAGGAATAGGATCATTCTGATGAGGCGCCTCCGTAATTAGTATTGGGTGTTCACCAGATAAGTAGAAAGGGGGGAAATGGGAGGTACCCTTAATTTAGGTTAACCTTTCCTTTAATTTAGATTAATTGTTTTTTCTTTTCACGCAAAATTTATCGTTTTGCTTCAAAATTTGGACATAAGCTCATCCTGATAAGGCACTTCTCCGATTTGTTTTGAGAATTCATTGGATAAGTATAAATAGGGGGATTGTAGGGACTACCCCTCGTAATTTAGGTAAATGGTTTTATATGCTGAATTATCTGATTTGCTTCGATTTTTGGATACAGGCTCATATTGATAAGATGTTTCCCTGATTAGTTGTGGGTTTCTTTTGTTAAGAATAAAGTGGGATCCAAGAGATTACCCCTTTAAATTAGGTAAATGGGCTTTTATGCAGAATTATCCAATTTGCTTTAAATTTTGAATGTTGGTTGTTCTTGATAGGGCGAGTTTCTGACTAATTTTAGAAGTTTAATGGTTAAATATAAAGATGGGAATAAATGGGCTTCTATACAGAATTATCCGATTTGCTTCGAATTTTGGATACATGTTCTTTTTTTTATTAAATAAAGCATATCCCTGATTAATTTCGTGGGTTCAATGCTTAAATAAGTGCCAAAAGAGGAAATGGGGAGGGCTATGTCCTCCCTTAATTTATTTTTCGAACGGCATTATTCATTGAAATTATAAGGCTGCTATATATAATTAGGGTGTGTGGCCTTAGAGATCAATGCCATCAGTTTAACTGGACAATATTATTTTTTATTATTAAGGGAGCCTGCTCTTTTTCCATCAGTTGTCATTTTTCGTCCTGATTTTTATTCATTTAAACACAAACAAAATAATGGCTAAATATAATATATTTTCATATTGTTAATAATTTATTAAACATCATTTCTGTCGTTTTATTCAATAGTACGAAAGATGTTTTATAACAGATATTGCAATAAAATTACTTTGGAGCATCTTATTGCTAAAGTTTTTAATATATATATATATATATATATATATATATATACACACACACACACATATATATATATAGAGAGAGAGAGAGAGAGAGATATTCTAACTAGGATTTAAAATTTCCTTAATTTTTGAAATGTTAAATCAGAAAATCAGTTTTTATTTTCCAGTTTTCTTTCTCGAAAAAGTAGAATAAAATTAAATGATTAATGGCGAAAATGATAATCATTTTTTAGAATTTAATATGATAGTTTAATTTAAGGAACTACATTAGTCACGAATCCGAAAAAACCCGTTCGTCAATGCGAATTTGATTGGAGAAATTTATTAACATATCTAGGTTGCATTTCAATACTTTTAAATGTTTTTTACATTTAGTATCTGGGGATGACCTATACGAAAACATTGTTTACTTTTTCGATTTTGATTGCCGTCTTTTTTTTTTTTATGAAGATGCTTTTATTTTCAAAACCAGTTCCGAAAATTAAAGTGTCCTTAATAAAAATCCGTATGTATCCATAAATAAAATAAAAAAAGTAAAAAACGGTCTTTGTATAGATCTATCTCAGTTATCCAATGAAAAAAAACTTTAAAAAAATGTTGAAATGACTATAAACTAGATATCTTATAAAATTCCTCCATAGGTTTAGTGTTAGTGAATGGGTGTAGACTGAAGTGATTCTTAGTGATTCTTAAATGCGTACCATTGTTTGGTTATCTTCAACAGAGAAATAAAATGAAAACTGTTCTTTGAAAATGCAGTTAAAGATAGATCGATACACCGATGAAGATAATAAAAACATTCATATAAATTAAAATAATTCGCATTAGCTAGTTTATGAGTATAATTTTTTGCGCCTTCTGCTATATATACCATTTATACACTTTATACAATATGTCTGTTGAATTGTGTTCTTAGAAAGTTGCTATGATATTTACAATAGAATTAACCACCATTTGTTCTAAAATTAATTTATAAATCTTATATTAAAAGGAAATTTCTATTTTATGAGATATAACATTTGTGATAAATATTTATAATAAAAAACGAATTTACCATTATTATCGAGTTTGGAACTTCTGCATGCGAACGATAACTGCATCCATATAACATAATTAACATGTAATATATATATATATATATATATATATATATATATATATATATATATATATATATTAAATTATAAAATTCATTTGATATCAAGAGAAAAAAAAATGTTTACAATTTTAAATTTTTATATCCGAAGATTTCCATGTTTAAAAAGTAATTTTGTCACATTTTACTTATTCTACTTGCGTATCGATAAAAAAGTATTGGAATCGTGCTTCTTACATTTTAAAATTACAAATTTTTATCTTTGAATTTATCCTTTTTAAAAACTCCTTAATCTAATGCATCTGGCATAACATAAAATATTTGAAAAATAATAAAAATGAATCCAAATCTGTATTTAACTGTATCTCATATCGTATAGAATTATTTTAAAACAATTAATTTATACTTATACTGATGATACAGAGAATAATTGCTAACTTTTAAAAATCGTCCTTTCGCTTATTTCAGAGCAAACAGCAAGTTACTTTTTAACAGGTGCTCCTTTGAAAGGGAATTAGTTCATGGGCAATCAATCACTCTGCAAAAATGTTGTGGACGTCTTTCCTATCCAAGCACACACAATGGGTTTCAAGGGATTATTGTCTGCTTTCAAATTCTAAGAGGGGAAAGCACTTTTTACAGATACATTGCTATACGTTTTGTAAACTGAAGCTTTAACCATTTCTATACACACAAAAGCGTACCTGTGAAACCATTTCCAGTAGTTAAAACTTCAAAGGACAAACCCGTGAAAGGGTTAAAATTCACTCATTTTCTTGAGGCTTTGCCTAAACAAATTAAACGAAAAATTCTTGAAGAAAATATTTCATCTTTTGAGTTAGCTCTTGAACGAGCAAATTTTCTTCAAGATATTTACGACTCCCCTCCTAAAAAATCTTACGAGAATTATAATCAAGCCTATTGTTTGGATACTGAAAAAGTCCACGATAATTCTAATAATGTTCTTCATAAAACTCCTATAAAACATACGAAGGATAAAGTTTATCACAATTCTCAAACCAACTACTCTACTTTGCAAACTCCAAAAGACAATTCTCATGCTCCTCGTAATTTTCAAACAAAGCTAGAACATTTTCGCCTTCTCCTCCGAGACAAGAGGCTACAAATAAACGTAACAATAATTTTCGTCAACGTAACTTTTACCGGAAACGTCCTTATCAACCCACCTTTGACAAATTTTCTCACAAAAAAAATTCTACATCCTTTTATCACAGACGAGATGTTGTGCAGTGTGCGTTCTGTGGGAAATTCAATCATCGTATGGATACGTGCTATAAATTTAAAAATGTTATCAGGGCGTCTAATCAGAACTCGTCATCTCAAACTGCGTCTCACCCTCACAGAAAAAAAAGCCACACCTCTTCTTCTGAAGATAAAAACAAGGTTTACCATTTAAACACATAAGGGAGACTGGTTCTACTGACCGCCTTCTCTCCCGTAATTCTCATTCAGGGTCAGTACTCTTTGACAACAAAAACAAACATCAACAATTTGACAAACTCTCTTTAGTTACCTTAGTGTCATCCACAGCTGTCCAAACTTCTCCTATGACAGCTAAACTTAACAAATCTTCCTGTTCATATAATTCGTTGACATCCAAACAAAATCTTGAAATTGATGATAATGTACAAGAAAGACATGTCATCTGCAGCTCATTTAATAATTCATATGTTCTTCCATGCATACTCATAAACATTCAACATAATGAAATTTCAACGCTAATTGATACGGGATCAAGTTTGTCACTCTTGGATCAGGAATGCTTTAATAGCATTAAATCCAGGCTTCACTATAAATTCTTATCCCGTAATGTATCTGTGTCTACCATAAATTCCAAAGTTTTTTTCAAGGGATGCATAGAGGTTGCCTTTAAAATTGATAAATTATTCTTTCATCATGTCTTTTACCTTACAAAGATACAAAATGTTCATTTTCAAGCCATACTTGGATTTGAGTTTATCAACAAACATTCTATTACCATATCACCCAGCTTTAAGTCTATTTTAATTAAAGATAAACATATTCCTTTTCACAGTTATAACGAATCTCCTACTTGCTATTTTATGAATTCTGAATATAATTATGTTAATTCAAGTGTACCATATTCTTTAGATGTACACAAGATGTCTTGTTATGAAGATTCTATGTCAAATAATCTAAGTAATGGTATTTATTCTGTTGATAATATATGTGCAAATTATGATGACACAAATTTACAATTAGTCGACAATTATACAACCTATCCTTACAATTATAGTTTTCAAAATAATGGTTTGTTTACAAATAATGTTGCTAACACTGCTATGAATTTTCATAATCCTTATATTGATGGTAATTTTACTTATTTTTCTAACTATTTTCCAACTGATTATGGTAATGTTGTCAACTATGTATCTACTAATGATAATATACCTGGCAAGAATTTTTCATCTGAAAATACTAATGATCTTAGTTATGTTGGTGAAAAGCAAACCCATTTAAATATTGGTAATAAAATTTTGGTGAATTCCAATATGGTACAATTACTCAATAGAGAATTAATTCCTCCTAATTCTTTTGTTTATTTACATGTTAAGTACTTGAATCCTCCATCTGAATATTTTATTTTCAAACCCAATTTAAAAAATAAAGGTCTTGTGTTACATGAATCATTGCACTCAAATTCTTCAATTCAAAATGATTTATTTTTGGTTGTATGTCAGAATATATCAAAGCTGGATATTCATTTAAATAAAAATTCAATTATTGGCGAATGTATCAATGTAGATGAGAAAGATATTGAGGAATACTCTTTTGATTTGGATTTTGAGAACGATTATTGTAATTTAATTTTACCATCTGAAGAGATTAAAAGAAAACGTATTCAAGAACTGTCTCCAAATGACTTTGATTTAAAACATTTACCTCCTCATGAAAAAGAATCTTTAACAAAATTATTATGTAGTAAAGCTCTTGCTTTTTCAAAATCTCTTGACACTTTAGGTCATACGGACCTGGTCAATCCTCAATTCACCATGCTAAATTCTCATCCAGTCAAAACTCTACCTTTTCCTGTGCCACAGGCACTTGAGCAAGAAGCTCTTGACCAAATTAATCAAATGTTAAACGCTGGCATTATTGAGAGATCAAATTCATCTTGGGCGTGTCCCATGCTTCTTGTTAAAAAGAAGAGAACTGATATGTCTAAGCCTCAAAAGTATCGTTTGGCTCTGGATTTAAGATTGTTAAACTCCATAATAATTCCATCCTCATATCCTCTTCCTAGAATTCAAAATCTATTGGTGCAGTTATCAAAATTTAAGTATTATACTACTCTTGACTTGCCCTCTGCATACTGGCAGATTGCGGTACCTAAAGATATGCAAGATAAACTCAGTTTTACTACTCCATGGGGAATTTTTACCTATTTACGTTTAGTATTTGGCCTGAAGACAGCCGCCAGCACCTTCCAACAATTAATCGACTCTGTTATTCAATTATCTCAAATTGATTCCTGTTATGCATATCAAGACGATATTGTAGTGGGTGCTAATTCATTTGAAGAAATGTCCATGAAGCTCACAAAGCTATTAGACACTCTCATTGCTAATAACATTACTCTGTCGCCTGAAAAATGTGCATTTATGCAAACAAGTATTAACTTCTTGGGTTTCCAACTCACAGATCATAAAATTTTTCCTATTACGAGTAACATTTTAAAAATCACTTCTTTTCCAACGCCTAAAACCAAGAGGCAAACGAAAAGTTTTATAGGTTTGTGTTCATTTTATAGGTCAATTATTCCAAATTTTGCTAAATTGATTACTCCTCTCATTGAAGTCACCAAACCTAAAAATAAGTTTTCTTGGAAATCTGAACAAGAAAATGCATTTAAAAAATTACAAGACATATTCTTCCAAAAACCTATGCTCAATCTTCCTAATTGGAATGAAACGTTCTATGTTAATACAGATGCATCAAAGACAGCAATTTCAGCTGTTCTTATGCAGAAATTTGATGGTGAACTAAAACCCATCTCCTATTATTCCAAAACTCTATCTCAATCAGAAAGACACTACCCTGCCATCAAATTGGAACTTTATGCCATTTACAAAGGCATAACAGCTTTTAAATACTATATTTTTGGTCGACCCTTTATTCTATTATCCGATGCCAAACCTCTTAATAATTATAAAAAGGCTACATCTCCTGCTGATATTACTACTCGATGGATGTTAGAACTATCAGAATATTCGTACACATTCCAGCATGTACCAGGCAAAGAGAATGTGTTAGCAGATTTTCTGAGTAGAACACATCACATTCCTACTGAAGATCTCAATAATAATCCAGATCTTATTTCTTCACAAGAACCTCTACCTATTGTTGATAATCAAAACGATTTACATAATGACATTCCTCACTTTCCATGTGGTTTAATTGACAAAATCCACCACACATGTCATCTTCAAAGTGACTCTTCACCTCCAAATAATGATAATAATCAAGATCCATTATTAGAAATTCTTGATCACACCATCTTCTCTGAACAACAAAAAGACCCAAAAATTAAGCAAATTTATGAAGATCTTAAAAATAATAAGAAATCTAAAAGTTTAAATGGCTACTATATTAATCCAAGTAATGAGTTACTTTGCTACAATGGTCATTTTTCTTCTGAAGATATTGAGCTACACAAAGCTGTTTTACCTTTGTCACTTAGAGCAAAAGCCTTAAGAATTGCTCATATTACTCATACTGGAATTCATAAAACCATTCTTAATTTAAAGAAAAGATTTACCTGGAAAACCCTTGTTTCAGATACCATTAATTATGTCAACTCTTGTGAAATTTGTTTAGTAAACAAAAATCATAAAAAAATACTGCTCCATACCTACCTGCGCCTCTTCCAACTGCTCCCAATCAAAAAGTCTCTATGGATTTACTCGGCCCATTGAGGAATCGTCAATATGTGATGACAGTCATAGATCACTTTTCTCGTCATTTAGAATTATATGCCTTGAATAATATCAGCGCTGAGTCTGTTACAAAAGCTTTATTACATTACATTTCCACTCATGGAAAACCTGAATTAACGCTCACTGATCATGGCTCTCAATTTACTAGTGACATGTTTTCTTTCTTTAATAAAAAGCTTGGCATTAAATTAGAACACAGTTCTGTAGCCCATCCCCAGGCCAACGGATTAAGTGAACGAGTCAATTCTCAAATAAAATCGTCTGTGAATACAATGGCTTCACAAGGATGTGATATACCAACTGCTCTAAAAATTCACCAATCCATATATAATGCTACACCTCATCCAGCCACAAAATTCACTCCAAATCTTCTTCATTTTGGAAGAGAAATAAACGACATTTATTCCAATTATAAAACTCAAGTTTCATGGAAAATTCTCAATACTGCATATGAAATTCATAAATTGATGGATGTTATTGAAAAAATATACTATCAAGCTTACAAGAATAACGAATCGTCTAGACAAAAGGTGTACCAAAAATCCAGAGAAAAATTAAAGTTTTCCAACATCAATGTTAATGACATTGTTTACGTAAAATTTCCCACTGTGTTTAACAAAAAAATACAAGGCCCATACCTGGTAAAGAAAATAATTTCTCCTGTGCTTATTCAAATTCAAGATTCTAATAATAGTCACGCTTCACCCATGTTGATTCACACTAACAGAATCTTGAAGCTTCAAAAGAGAAATGAAGCATTGCAATATCCTTCAGTTTCTTCTAAAAGTGTATCACATGATCAAGCTCCTGTTGATAATGCATCTTCTACTCCTGTGAGACAACACTCTCCTACTCAAGTTTCAAATCATGATGCTGCTTGTAACACATCTCCTCCAATTCTTTCTTCTTCTAAGTGTCAACAAACGTCTTCTTGTTCAAGTAAATCAGTACTGTCACAAGCTCCTCCTGATAGCACTCATACTGGTGTTAAAAACAAGTCTACTCAATATAAAAATTATGATCTTCGCCCTCGCAATCATAAATTGTATAAAAAATAAACTAACCTTCTTTTTCCTTTTTCAGGATGACTCTTGAGTTGTAGTATAGTCAGTCAATGCTAGCTAGACTGATATTCCAGTAAGAAGAATCACTGTGTAATTTTTTTTCTTTTCTCCAAGCTGCAGGCAGCTGTTTTTTTTTTCTTCTTTATCTAAGTCTTCTTCTCCCTGATACAATACAACAGTCATCCTCATGATGTATGTATGGTTTTCAATAGTTTTATTATTTAATGCATTTATCTCTAAGTCATAATTATTACAATATATATATATATATATAATCTCATGTATGCCATACTTTTAAATCTTATAAAGTCTTTAATTACAATAGTTGGTACTAAAAAAAATTGAGAAAGAATTTGTCCTGTTATATTCTTGTTATAATATTATGTCATTATTTAAAATTATTATTTTTTTTTTTTTTTGACAAATGTTTCATTCTAATAAGAAAGGTGAAATTGTAATTAATATAGGGTAAACATAAATTGGAGTACTCCTCAAATTATTTTCTCTATTGTGACTTCTCTTTACAATGCATGCATGCTTTGACATTTAACCTCTTTAAAAAAAAAAAAAAGAAAAAAAAAAGAAAAAAAAAAAAAAAGAAAGTGAATGATAAACTTATACATACTAATATTTCTTCTCTTCTTGTTGAAGTATAGAAGGTGAATGACTCACAATAAGTAGTATATTTTTTTTATATACTTTTGGGTATTTATACTTTGGATCCAAAGAGGTTGGTTGAGTCAATATATATAGTTATATAAAGCAAATACTTGATATATGACAAATACAAAAGTGATCACTTACTTAATTTTTTTAAAAAAATGTTTGAGAATTACAATTAAATATGTTCAAGATATCTTTTATATCAAATTTTGACATAATTGATTTTTTTTGTTTGTAAGTTGACATTATCAAGTCATATATAAGATTGACATATTCATATAAGTTTCTTCCTTTTTTTCAGAATATTAAATATCTTAGCTTTTATGTTTATTTTGAATGATGTATAATATTAAGAGTATTTATGCAATTATTGTCAATTTATTTTGAAAGTGTTCAAGAATATTCCTTTATGAGAGTGTAAAGATTCTCTCTGTGAAAATTGTTATATTCATTTTGAAGATGTTTTTATTGAAATATAACATCATACTTTTGCTACCAATTTAACATATGCCATTCTTTTTGCAACTTATTATTTTATTTTCTGTGAAAATGTGTTATTGAATAATGCTAAGGTTATTCATTTAAGATTTATTGAAAGCTTAAAAGGCTATGTGGTGATATAAGTAAATTTTTTTATGAGAGCCTAACTAATCTCTCTGCACCATTTATATATATATATATATTTTTGTTCAATTGTCAACTTACAAATTCATTCAATTTATCATGTGTTATTTGAAACCATATATTTTATATATAGTTATAGTATGATTCATATACAGTTATAGTATGTTTCATTTTGTTGACAACTAAGAATATAAATATACATATTATTGTATAATCAAATATTTTGACATATGCTAAAGGCTATTTCCATGAGTACTTGTAGTGTAAGTCAGAGGCTACGATTTTTGGCTACCAGTATTATAGAACGAAAAAAAATGTGATTAATTTTATTGGGACATTCTCATTAATTGAATAAGGCCAAGCAGACTTTTGGAAAATAACGGTGGCTAACAAGTATAGCAATTAATAAGTTATGTGACTTACACTACAGAACCCATGGAATTAGTCTAAAGCATTCTAGTGCATTTTGCACAGCCTAACAAGAGACTCGTCAAAGTTAAGGACTGTTGTTCTGCACATAGACATAGACTTTAAATTTTTTTTTTTTGATATATGATAGATACTTCTGGAAGAAATTTTGTATACCTTCCATTTTAACATTTACTATAGTTGGTATATTTACATAAGGATTACTATCATAACAATAATTATTTTTTTTATTATTTAAACATCATGTAAAACAATTATTTATATTCATATCACTATTTCTGATACATTTATTTTGTGTAATTATTTTGTATATTTGTACATGTGTTAGAAAATATTGTCTCGATGAAAAAATTGTTCATTTTTGTCATCTCACCAATATTTTCTTTTGGGGAACCCCGGGTAAATATGTGGTGGTTACTCGATAACCCCCCCATATGTTTAGTTTAATTCAATTTTATTAGCCATTTTATTTCCTATCACCTCCTTTTTATTAATGTTCTTAATTTAAATTTTATTTCGATTTCGTTTCTTTTCATATCGTCGCCTGTAATCTTTTCTTTCGTACTTTGCTTTCGAATGTTCCAAACCGGTAATATCTTGTTTTGAAATCATTCCTTCCGGTTTAGAAATCCTTCGAGAACATTCTGGCTTGTTCTATAGGTGGAACTTCCGTTTATTCGGACACTCCCCTTAGCCTATCAGTTTAAATTCCGCAGGTGACGTGTTTTAGTCAACAGAGTGCCTGGCCACCTGCTTTGGCCTTCCTTCTTTATGCGTTTATCAATTCTGTTCATATTAAATTCATATTTCTCCATACTTTGTATCGTAACTTGGCTTAGTCTTCCTCACTCCCCCTTTCGTACGTCGCCAACTTGGCGTATCCCGGATTTACGATAACCCTTGCTCTTTTTCCCTCCTGACTCTCGGCAGTCAGCGACAGTCGCGCGGTTAGACTCCTGCCGAGATGGGTGCTGCTGGCTGATCAAAATTTAGCGGAATTCCGGGGCATGTGTGCGCCCCCCATGACCGTTGGATGGAGCAAGTTTTATTCTGCAAATGTCCATGCTAGGATTACTCGGTTGACTTTTTAAGGCTGCGATGAGTAAGGCTGCATTTAAAAGTATCCAGAAAAGTATTGTGTTTTGTTTTTTTTTTGTTTTGGTTACGCAATTTAAATAAGGTGACATCATAATTCTTCTGTTTGTTGCTCTCTTGCTAACTTCATAGCGAAAGTAGAGTGTCGTCATGTTTCTTCTAAATATTCTTACTCATCATTTTCTCGTCAAATAATGCTCTCTAACCAATTTATATTCTCAACTCTCCAAATAACGTTTAATGAGTTCTCCGTCCTCTGAAAAATAGGCTGAGGTGTGGAGTCTCTTTCATGTAGTGAAGGTATTTATTACGTAAAGTCTTCATCCCATAAGCTGTTTTCATTGTATAGATATTTTGGCCCAAGAAATATATATATTATTTATAAATTTTTGAATATCACGGGGCGTTCCAGAAGAAAATATAGGTACATCTCTGTCTGGAAAAATTATCTGCTAATATAAATATATATTTGAAAATTACATGTACCTATGTGATGTTTTAGTTCATCCTGTGAAGATACATAAAAATGTGTTATAAAGAAGAATTTGTTGTTCCAATATATCAATTTTATGATTAACATCGTTTGTGAAATTATTGCTTCAAAATATATGACAAATTGATTAATGTGTACGAGAGCAAGAATATATATACTTGTGAAGAAATATTCAATATTCATAAAAAAAAGGTAAACAAGTTTTTCATGAAAAATAAAAGTATATTTACTTGCAATCTGTTTGCATTTAATTCCTGTGCATGTGTCTGTCTATTATTATTCGTCGGAAGCCAAGGACTTCACAGGTAACTTTATTTCTTTTATCAATTTATATATTTTTTTATAATTTAACTTTGAAACTGTTGTCATCTTGATTTAAGATTTCTTTTATTGTTTTAAAAGAGGTAATGAAGGTAGCCATTTCGGGTCTTTTGCCGGCCTTCATTCTTCGCAATGTACATAATCATTTATACGATTCACTTGGCCTACTTCTGAGTTTGAAACAAAATAAAAAAAAAGTGTTTCTCCTCCCATCGTCTTCCTTTTAAAACACAACAGCATTCAATTTCCTTTGGTGCAATGACCAACGCTTGTCCATCATCTTCCCTGGCTACCATTGTATTTTTGTTATAGATACATATTTTCAAAAAAAAAAAATATATCTTCAATTATCTTCAATTATTTTTCATTATCTTCAATTATGTCTTCATTATCTTCAGTTGTATTTTCATTTTCTGCAAATTATTTCTTCATGCAATGATTAATATTTTATAATTATATTTTATTCAGTGTCGTACAATAAATAAATGCAATATAGCTTGATTTTATGCTGACATAATATTTTTCTGGAGCAGTGCAGTAAATATATAACATAATTTATCAATATATTTTCTTGCCATGATATAATTTGTAACTAATATATATATTATTTAACGGAGGTGCAGGTAAATATAAATGATAATGCTGACATAAATTATTCTCTTCTCATAAATATAACAATATATGTTTTGAGCCATATAATAGATATTTACATAAGTTTTTGGGCCATGTTATTTTGATCACATGATAAGAAAGATATTTTTGCATTTTCTTCTCTTCGTCATATATTTGTTATTCTTTTTAATATATAAAAATGGTATATCACGTAAATGAAATTCGTCATTTTTTTTTCTAAAGAATGGGTCAATATATATATATATATTATTATTCATTACAAGACCAGTCTATAACCAAACTTATCATGTCATTTATTGAGCTCTTAGATTAATTTTTTTTTCATCATGCCACCCAAGTCTAAATTAAATATTGCCATTCAGCCATTCGATGGCAACCCTCAGACTGTGGAATTCTTCTTTGATCAATTATCTGATATACAAGAGTTAAATAATTTCACAGATAAAGAACTTTTTGTTCTCTTCAAATCCAAACTTGAAGGCACTGCCTTACTCTTCTTTCTTGAAATTCAGTCTCAGCTCAAGAACTCTAATTTCGAAGACATTCGAAAAACTTTTATAGACTATTTCTTACCCTCAAAAAAGTCTGTTTCTCTTAAGTCCTTGCAGAACTTAAGTTTAGATTCAAGTGAATCAGTCAAAAATTTTGCTTTTCGACTGGATAAACAACTTCGGCTGGCTTACCCTAAATTGGATCCTCCTGCTCTCAATTCATTAAAATTCACTCATTTTCTTGAGGCTTTGCCTAAACAAATTAAACGAAAAATTCTTGAAGAAAATATTTCATCTTTTGAGTTAGCTCTTGAACGAGCAAATTTTCTTCAAGATATTTACGACTCCCCTCCTAAAAAATCTTACGAGAATTATAATCAAGCCTATTGTTTGGATACTGAAAAAGTCCACGATAATTCTAATAATGTTCTTCATAAAACTCCTATAAAACATACGAAGGATAAAGTTTATCACAATTCTCAAACCAACTACTCTACTTTGCAAACTCCAAAAGACAATTCTCATGCTCCTCGTAATTTTCAAACAAAGCTAGAACATTTTCGCCTTCTCCTCCGAGACAAGAGGCTACAAATAAACGTAACAATAATTTTCGTCAACGTAACTTTTACCGGAAACGTCCTTATCAACCCACCTTTGACAAATTTTCTCACAAAAAAAATTCTACATCCTTTTATCACAGACGAGATGTTGTGCAGTGTGCGTTCTGTGGGAAATTCAATCATCGTATGGATACGTGCTATAAATTTAAAAATGTTATCAGGGCGTCTAATCAGAACTCGTCATCTCAAACTGCGTCTCACCCTCACAGAAAAAAAAGCCACACCTCTTCTTCTGAAGATAAAAACAAGGTTTACCATTTAAACACATAAGGGAGACTGGTTCTACTGACCGCCTTCTCTCCCGTAATTCTCATTCAGGGTCAGTACTCTTTGACATCAAAAACAAACATCAACAATTTGACAAACGCTCTTTAGTTACCTTAGTGTCATCCACAGCTGTCCAAACTTCTCCTATGACAGCTAAACTTAACAAATCTTCCTGTTCATATAATTCGTTGACATCCAAACAAAATCTTGAAATTGATGATAATGTACAAGAAAGACATGTCATCTGCAGCTCATTTAATAATTCATATGTTCTTCCATGCATACTCATAAACATTCAACATAATGAAATTTCAACGCTAATTGATACGGGATCAAGTTTGTCACTCTTGGATCAGGAATGCTTTAATAGCATTAAATCCAGGCTTCACTATAAATTCTTATCCCGTAATGTATCTGTGTCTACCATAAATTCCAAAGTTTTTTTCAAGGGATGCATAGAGGTTGCCTTTAAAATTGATAAATTATTCTTTCATCATGTCTTTTACCTTACAAAGATACAAAATGTTCATTTTCAAGCCATACTTGGATTTGAGTTTATCAACAAACATTCTATTACCATATCACCCAGCTTTAAGTCTATTTTAATTAAAGATAAACATATTCCTTTTCACAGTTATAACGAATCTCCTACTTGCTATTTTATGAATTCTGAATATAATTATGTTAATTCAAGTGTACCATATTCTTTAGATGTACACAAGATGTCTTGTTATGAAGATTCTATGTCAAATAATCTAAGTAATGGTATTTATTCTGATAATATATGTGCAAATTATGATGACACAAATTTACAATTAGTCGACAATTATACAACCTATCCTTACAATTATAGTTTTCAAAATAATGGTTTGTTTACAAATAATGTTGCTAACACTGCTATGAATTTTCATAATCCTTATATTGATGGTAATTTTACTTATTTTTCTAACTATTTTCCAACTGATTATGGTAATGTTGTCAACTATGTATCTACTAATGATAATATACCTGGCAAGAATTTTTCATCTGAAAATACTAATGATCTTAGTTATGTTGGTGAAAAGCAAACCCATTTAAATATTGGTAATAAAATTTTGGTGAATTCCAATATGGTACAATTACTCAATAGAGAATTAATTCCTCCTAATTCTTTTGTTTATTTACATGTTAAGTACTTGAATCCTCCATCTGAATATTTTATTTTCAAACCCAATTTAAAAAATAAAGGTCTTGTGTTACATGAATCATTGCACTCAAATTCTTCAATTCAAAATGATTTATTTTTGGTTGTATGTCAGAATATATCAAAGCTGGATATTCATTTAAATAAAAATTCAATTATTGGCGAATGTATCAATGTAGATGAGAAAGATATTGAGGAATACTCTTTTGATTTGGATTTTGAGAACGATTATTGTAATTTAATTTTACCATCTGAAGAGATTAAAAGAAAACGTATTCAAGAACTGTCTCCAAATGACTTTGATTTAAAACATTTACCTCCTCATGAAAAAGAATCTTTAACAAAATTATTATGTAGTAAAGCTCTTGCTTTTTCAAAATCTCTTGACACTTTAGGTCATACGGACCTGGTCAATCCTCAATTCACCATGCTAAATTCTCATCCAGTCAAAACTCTACCTTTTCCTGTGCCACAGGCACTTGAGCAAGAAGCTCTTGACCAAATTAATCAAATGTTAAACGCTGGCATTATTGAGAGATCAAATTCATCTTGGGCGTGTCCCATGCTTCTTGTTAAAAAGAAGAGAACTGATATGTCTAAGCCTCAAAAGTATCGTTTGGCTCTGGATTTAAGATTGTTAAACTCCATAATAATTCCATCCTCATATCCTCTTCCTAGAATTCAAAATCTATTGGTGCAGTTATCAAAATTTAAGTATTATACTACTCTTGACTTGCCCTCTGCATACTGGCAGATTGCGGTACCTAAAGATATGCAAGATAAACTCAGTTTTACTACTCCATGGGGAATTTTTACCTATTTACGTTTAGTATTTGGCCTGAAGACAGCCGCCAGCACCTTCCAACAATTAATCGACTCTGTTATTCAATTATCTCAAATTGATTCCTGTTATGCATATCAAGACGATATTGTAGTGGGTGCTAATTCATTTGAAGAAATGTCCATGAAGCTCACAAAGCTATTAGACACTCTCATTGCTAATAACATTACTCTGTCTCCTGAAAAATGTGCATTTATGCAAACAAGTATTAACTTCTTGGGTTTCCAACTCACAGATCATAAAATTCTTCCTATTACGAGTAACATTTTAAAAATCACTTCTTTTCCAACGCCTAAAACCAAGAGGCAAACGAAAAGTTTTATAGGTTTGTGTTCATTTTATAGGTCAATTATTCCAAATTTTGCTAAATTGATTACTCCTCTCATTGAAGTCACCAAACCTAAAAATAAGTTTTCTTGGAAATCTGAACAAGAAAATGCATTTAAAAAATTACAAGACATATTCTTCCAAAAACCTATGCTCAATCTTCCTAATTGGAATGAAACGTTCTATGTTAATACAGATGCATCAAAGACAGCAATTTCAGCTGTTCTTATGCAGAAATTTGATGGTGAACTAAAACCCATCTCCTATTATTCCAAAACTCTATCTCAATCAGAAAGACACTACCCTGCCATCAAATTGGAACTTTATGCCATTTACAAAGGCATAACAGCTTTTAAATACTATATTTTTGGTCGACCCTTTATTCTATTATCCGATGCCAAACCTCTTAATAATTATAAAAAGGCTACATCTCCTGCTGATATTACTACTCGATGGATGTTAGAACTATCAGAATATTCGTACACATTCCAGCATGTACCAGGCAAAGAGAATGTGTTAGCAGATTTTCTGAGTAGAACACATCACATTCCTACTGAAGATCTCAATAATAATCCAGATCTTATTTCTTCACAAGAACCTCTACCTATTGTTGATAATCAAAACGATTTACATAATGACATTCCTCACTTTCCATGTGGTTTAATTGACAAAATCCACCACACATGTCATCTTCAAAGTGACTCTTCACCTCCAAATAATGATAATAATCAAGATCCATTATTAGAAATTCTTGATCACACCATCTTCTCTGAACAACAAAAAGACCCAAAAATTAAGCAAATTTATGAAGATCTTAAAAATAATAAGAAATCTAAAAGTTTAAATGGCTACTATATTAATCCAAGTAATGAGTTACTTTGCTACAATGGTCATTTTTCTTCTGAAGATATTGAGCTACACAAAGCTGTTTTACCTTTGTCACTTAGAGCAAAAGCCTTAAGAATTGCTCATATTACTCATACTGGAATTCATAAAACCATTCTTAATTTAAAGAAAAGATTTACCTGGAAAACCCTTGTTTCAGATACCATTAATTATGTCAACTCTTGTGAAATTTGTTTAGTAAACAAAAATCATAAAAAAATACTGCTCCATACCTACCTGCGCCTCTTCCAACTGCTCCCAATCAAAAAGTCTCTATGGATTTACTCGGCCCATTGAGGAATCGTCAATATGTGATGACAGTCATAGATCACTTTTCTCGTCATTTAGAATTATATGCCTTGAATAATATCAGCGCTGAGTCTGTTACAAAAGCTTTATTACATTACATTTCCACTCATGGAAAACCTGAATTAACGCTCACTGATCATGGCTCTCAATTTACTAGTGACATGTTTTCTTTCTTTAATAAAAAGCTTGGCATTAAATTAGAACACAGTTCTGTAGCCCATCCCCAGGCCAACGGATTAAGTGAACGAGTCAATTCTCAAATAAAATCGTCTGTGAATACAATGGCTTCACAAGGATGTGATATACCAACTGCTCTAAAAATTCACCAATCCATATATAATGCTACACCTCATCCAGCCACAAAATTCACTCCAAATCTTCTTCATTTTGGAAGAGAAATAAACGACATTTATTCCAATTATAAAACTCAAGTTTCATGGAAAATTCTCAATACTGCATATGAAATTCATAAATTGATGGATGTTATTGAAAAAATATACTATCAAGCTTACAAGAATAACGAATCGTCTAGACAAAAGGTGTACCAAAAATCCAGAGAAAAATTAAAGTTTTCCAACATCAATGTTAATGACATTGTTTACGTAAAATTTCCCACTGTGTTTAACAAAAAAATACAAGGCCCATACCTGGTAAAGAAAATAATTTCTCCTGTGCTTATTCAAATTCAAGATTCTAATAATAGTCACGCTTCACCCATGTTGATTCACACTAACAGAATCTTGAAGCTTCAAAAGAGAAATGAAGCATTGCAATATCCTTCAGTTTCTTCTAAAAGTGTATCACATGATCAAGCTCCTGTTGATAATGCATCTTCTACTCCTGTGAGACAACACTCTCCTACTCAAGTTTCAAATCATGATGCTGCTTGTAACACATCTCCTCCAATTCTTTCTTCTTCTAAGTGTCAACAAACGTCTTCTTGTTCAAGTAAATCAGTACTGTCACAAGCTCCTCCTGATAGCACTCATACTGGTGTTAAAAACAAGTCTACTCAATATAAAAATTATGATCTTCGCCCTCGCAATCATAAATTGTATAAAAAATAAACTAACCTTCTTTTTCCTTTTTCAGGATGACTCTTGAGTTGTAGTATAGTCAGTCAATGCTAGCTAGACTGATATTCCAGTAAGAAGAATCACTGTGTAATTTTTTTTCTTTTCTCCAAGCTGCAGGCAGCTGTTTTTTTTTCTTCTTTATCTAAGTCTTCTTCTCCCTGATACAATACAACAGTCATCCTCATGATGTATGTATGGTTTTCAATAGTTTTATTATTTAATGCATTTATCTCTAAGTCATAATTATTACAATATATATATATATATATAATCTCATGTATGCCATACTTTTAAATCTTATAAAGTCTTTAATTACAATAGTTGGTACTAAAAAAAATTGAGAAAGAATTTGTCCTGTTATATTCTTGTTATAATATTATGTCATTATTTAAAATTATTATTTTTTTTTTTTTGACAAATGTTTCATTCTAATAAGAAAGGTGAAATTGTAATTAATATAGGGTAAACATAAATTGGAGTACTCCTCAAATTATTTTCTCTATTGTGACTTCTCTTTACAATGCATGCATGCTTTGACATTTAACCTCTTTAAAAAAAAAAAAAAAAAAAAAAAAAAAAAAAAAAGAAAGTGAATGATAAACTTATACATACTAATATTTCTTCTCTTCTTGTTGAAGTATAGAAGGTGAATGACTCACAATAAGTAGTATATTTTTTTTTATATACTTTTGGGTATTTATACTTTGGATCCAAAGAGGTTGGTTGAGTCAATATATATAGTTATATAAAGCAAATACTTGATATATGACAAATACAAAAGTGATCACTTACTTAATTTTTTTTAAAAAATGTTTGAGAATTACAATTAAATATGTTCAAGATATCTTTTATATCAAATTTTGACATAATTGATTTTTTTTTTTTGTAAGTTGACATTATCAAGTCATATATAAGATTGACATATTCATATAAGTTTCTTCCTTTTTTTCAGAATATTAAATATCTTAGCTTTTATGTTTATTTTGAATGATGTATAATATTAAGAGTATTTATGCAATTATTGTCAATTTATTTTGAAAGTGTTCAAGAATATTCCTTTATGAGAGTGTAAAGATTCTCTCTGTGAAAATTGTTATATTCATTTTGAAGATGTTTTTATTGAAATATAACATCATACTTTTGCTACCAATTTAACATATGCCATTCTTTTTGCAACTTATTATTTTATTTTCTGTGAAAATGTGTTATTGAATAATGCTAAGGTTATTCATTTAAGATTTATTGAAAGCTTAAAAGGCTATGTGGTGATATAAGTAAATTTTTTTATGAGAGCCTAACTAATCTCTCTGCACCATTTATATATATATATATTTTTTTGTTCAATTGTCAACTTACAAATTCATTCAATTTATCATGTGTTATTTGAAACCATATATTTTATATATAGTTATAGTATGATTCATATACAGTTATAGTATGTTTCATTTTGTTGACAACTAAGAATATAAATATACATATTATTGTATAATCAAATATTTTGACATATGCTAAAGCATTCTAGTGCATTTTGCACAGCCTAACAAGAGACTCGTCAAAGTTAAGGACTGTTGTTCTGCACATAGACATAGACTTTAAATTTTTTTTTTTTGATATATGATAGATACTTCTGGAAGAAATTTTGTATACCTTCCATTTTAACATTTACTATAGTTGGTATATTTACATAAGGATTACTATCATAACAATAATTATTTTTTTTATTATTTAAACATCATGTAAAACAATTATTTATATTCATATCACTATTTCTGATACATTTATTTTGTGTAATTATTTTGTATATTTGTACATGTGTTAGAAAATATTGTCTCGATGAAAAAATTGTTCATTTTTGTCATCTCACCAATATTTTCTTTTGGGGAACCCCGGGTAAATATGTGGTGGTTACTCGATAACCCCCCCATATGTTTAGTTTAATTCAATTTTATTAGCCATTTTATTTCCTATCACCTCCTTTTTATTAATGTTCTTAATTTAAATTTTATTTCGATTTCGTTTCTTTTCATATCGTCGCCTGTAATCTTTTCTTTCGTACTTTGCTTTCGAATGTTCCAAACCGGTAATATCTTGTTTTGAAATCATTCCTTCCGGTTTAGAAATCCTTCGAGAACATTCTGGCTTGTTCTATAGGTGGAACTTCCGTTTATTCGGACACTCCCCTTAGCCTATCAGTTTAAATTCCGCAGGTGACGTGTTTTAGTCAACAGAGTGCCTGGCCACCTGCTTTGGCCTTCCTTCTTTATGCGTTTATCAATTCTGTTCATATTAAATTCATATTTCTCCATACTTTGTATCGTAACTTGGCTTAGTCTTCCTCACTCCCCCTTTCGTACGTCGCCAACTTGGCGTATCCCGGATTTACGATAACCCTTGCTCTTTTTCCCTCCTGACTCTCGGCAGTCAGCGACAGTCGCGCGGTTAGACTCCTGCCGAGATGGGTGCTGCTGGCTGATCAAAATTTAGCGGAATTCCGGGGCATGTGTGCGCCCCCCATGACCGTTGGATGGAGCAAGTTTTATTCTGCAAATGTCCATGCCAGGATTACTCGGTTGACTTTTTAAGGCTGCGATGAGTAAGGCTGCATTTAAAAGTATCCAGAAAAGTATTGTGTTTTGTTTTTTTTTTGTTTTGGTTACGCAATTTAAATAAGGTGACATCATAATTCTTCTGTTTGTTGCTCTCTTGCTAACTTCATAGCGAAAGTAGAGTGTCGTCATGTTTCTTCTAAATATTCTTACTCATCATTTTCTCGTCAAATAATGCTCTCTAACCAATTTATATTCTCAACTCTCCAAATAACGTTTAATGAGTTCTCCGTCCTCTGAAAAATAGGTTGAGGTGTGGAGTCTCTTTCATGTAGTGAAGGTATTTATTACGTAAAGTCTTCATCCCATAAGCTGTTTTCATTGTATAGATATTTTGGCCCAAGAAATATATATATTATTTATAAATTTTTGAATATCACGGGGCGTTCCAGAAGAAAATATAGGTACATCTCTGTCTGGAAAAATTATCTGCTAATATAAATATATATTTGAAAATTACATGTACCTATGTGATGTTTTAGTTCATCCTGTGAAGATACATAAAAATGTGTTATAAAGAAGAATTTGTTGTTCCAATATATCAATTTTATGATTAACATCGTTTGTGAAATTATTGCTTCAAAATATATGACAAATTGATTAATGTGTACGAGAGCAAGAATATATATACTTGTGAAGAAATATTCAATATTCATAAAAAAAAGGTAAACAAGTTTTTCATGAAAAATAAAAGTATATTTACTTGCAATCTGTTTGCATTTAATTCCTGTGCATGTGTCTGTCTAGTATTATTCGTCGGAAGCCAAGGACTTCACAGGTAACTTTATTTCTTTTATCAATTTATATTTTTTTTTATAATTTAACTTTGAAACTGTTGTCATCTTGATTTAAGATTTCTTTTATTGTTTTAAAAGAGGTAATGAAGGTAGCCATTTCGGGTCTTTTGCCGGCCCTCATTCTTCGCAATGTACATAATCATTTATACGATTCATTTGGCCTACTTCTGAGTTTGAAACAAAATAAAAAAAAAGTGTTTCTCCTCCCATCGTCTTCCTTTTAAAACACAACAATAGTAAAGGGTTAAATGAAGTGGAGGGAATGTGGTTACCTTAATGATGTACGTTTTTACATCCAAATAGCAATGCTAATATGAGCGTCATGATACCTAAAGCATCGCATGAACAATGATGTGTTGAAACATTTTACAAAATGCACCCAACTATACAAATAGTATTAAAGGTAAATTCATTATAAATGATTCTGCAGATAAATAATTACGTAGGCATGTTTCATTATTAATTTTATTCTATCTTTCGGTAAATTACTTTGAACATTGCTTCCATTGAATATTTAATTAATCATGTTTTCAAATCTGCAGTCTTTGTTAAAAGCATAAATGCGTAAGGACATTTTTTTAAATCAAAACTGTTTGTACTAATTGCAAAATAATTTTTTCTTTCAAAAGAATAAATCAAACTAACGTAATAATTGAAAAGGCTATCATGATTAAACAAGTGAAAAAAAAAGAACGATATCAGAATGCTAAATACATAATTAAAAATAATCTTTGAAAATGAAACTAAATATCTATAGATTACTTAATGAAATTTTATTGAATTTAGACTCATTAAAATTTTTAAAATGAATATTTTCGTAAAATTTTATTATTATAGATTAAAAAGTCTTTGACTGTTTTTTTATTAAAGAATACTGTGGAAAATAAAAATGAAATTCTTCAAACAAATTTTCTATTTGAATAATTATAATTATTGGAAAAAAAATTCTACTTACTGATAATAATTGTTTAAACCATATAATTAAAATATTAATTTTCAAAGCTCCATGCTTTCATACTTTCTAAATATTTTATCAATATTTAATTTTTATGACTTAAACAAGAAATATATTACTTAGGATATATGTAGGTTTTGAAATGAAATATTTTGTAAAATGATAACCTGTACATTTAAACGGAGAATTGCTTCATTAATGATTATTAAAACTTATAGATTCCTTTACGGAAAAACTGGTATTGAAAGTTTCTATTGTTTACGAACCCTGTCAATGGGATTCTATTTAAAAACCACAACTCTTTGAAACTCTACAGATATGTAGAGTTTGAAAGAGTTGTCGTTTTTGTTGTTTTGAGTTGTTGTTATTTGAATGTAGGTAAAAAGAGTATAATGAAACTGAATGTTCATATAAATACATACGTAGTTTCTTTTTTAAAATTTGAGAATGTTAATAAATGTATGCACGGATTTATTGTAGTATTTGTTTACATAGAATGAGTTAGTAATATTTTTTTGGAGTCTAAAATCACATAAATTCCATTATTGAAAATCGGGGCCAGAAAAATTTTGGGTCAGCAAAGCATAAACCCGATATTGAAAGCACGCTGTTTAAAATTGCTAACATTTTAAAAATGTTTCAAGAATGGTTTTCATATTTAAAAATTCCTTCTTAATCCTGCTAAGGTGTTCGGGTCTGGTTCCACCTAAAACTCACATTCACAATTCTAAGTCTGCGGCTTTTTGCGCACCATTATTATTTTAGAGAATTTGTTGTTCTGTTAAATTTTTAAAATTTCCAATTAAATAAATGAACGTTTTCTAAATAAAATAGATGGTAGGAAACTTTGAAGCTCTGCATATTCGAAGTAATTCGAAATGAATACCTTATGATGGTTAAAAATACGTATTAAGTCTAAGTTCAGCCACTGAAAAAAAAGTAAACAGCTTTTACTAACTCTATAATAAATTACTAAGAAAGTTAGAGGTATCAAAAGACTGGAAATGAAGTAGATTTGTGCATGATCTTTAAAGGAAATTATGTATGGATAATTTAAAAGTAGGCATTATTTCCCATTAATATGTATCATAACAATAACAGTTGTACAACAGTAATTTTTTGAACACTTACAAAGTTAATAGTGCCTGTAACATAACTCAATAAAAATTGTGGAAACATGCTACCTTCGATGTTATGGAGTAATTTAAATTATATAATGGCATAATTTAAAGTGATATAAATGCTGTAAAGTTACACATTAATGTAATGTAACATTAGTTGTGTCGGTAAAATTACTCAGTAAAATGAAAGCAGTAAAGCTCCCCCTGTTGTATGGAGTAATGTTACATAAATAATTTACAATGTAGTAGGGAGTGATTAATTTATTCCGCAGCTGTATCTTCACATTTATTAAAAGTTTTTAACATACTTCACAAAGCTTAGGTTGCATTCTTGTTTCTCAAAAAATTCTTTTTTCCCCTTTTTTAATTTGTGAAGAAATAAAATTTTCTTAAATGCTCTTTTATAATTTTTTTACTGTGTAGTAAAGGGTTTTATTTTTTTCACACTGTAAAATGTGTATGTAACATAACTACATAAAATTCGATACATGCTATCTTCAATGTAAAAGCTTTTAAAAAGTTCAAAGTTGTAAAGAAAGTAAAGTATTAAAATTTTCTTAAAATTTTTATTCGACGAAAATTTTTAAAATTGAAACTTTACCTGAAGAATTATACTTTTTGCTTTGATTAAAGCATTTCTTTTCATAAAACCATTTTAAAATAATATCAAAAAGTATTGTAAAATTCTAAGAAAAAGAAAAAAAAATTCAGTATTTACTAAATTCCTTTAAGACAATTTCAAATTATTAAATATTCCTCCCTGACACATTGCAAAATGCATATTTTTATGGCAACACAAGGAACTGTCAGATATTCTTATTTCAGAAATTAATCGAATGGTGTTATAATTTTTTGATAAACAGAAGAGATATTTCAGAAAATATTGACAAAGATTGCATTTTGAACCAAATTTCCGACAGCGCGGGAAAGGAGAATAACTTGTAGTTACGTGACAATAATTGCTTATAATTCTATAAGTAATTTATTTATCAAAAAGTGGTCAACAATATATAATTCTAAATTATTTCAGTAGACAGGTCTACCAATTTTATGCATTTACGTTACAAATAAGAGCCAGAAAATGTCCCACAAATTTTCAAGTTGTTAAGCGGAAAGTTTCACAACTGCCTTAAAAACCACGAAAATGCATTATTTTGCCAAGTACATGATAATATTTAGAGTTTTAAATTTTAGTACAATTTTTATCTTTTTGTCATTGTTATTATTTATTTCAACTTTTTTAGTCCTTTACTTATGGACACATACGCTTAACATATATAGGTCGACTATTAAATTTATTTCATCGTTTTCTAAATTTTTCTGTACTAATTAAAACTCAGGTTGTTTAAAAGTATAAAATTACACTTTAAATTAAATTTAGTATATCCATTTTGTGTTCCTCCGTTTATTTATTTAATAAAAATATCCTTTTGATTTATTCATAAAGGAAACCCACCTAAAAAAAGTTATGTAACTTTGTTAATTTATTTCTTTAAGGTTAATAAAGATTACAGACAGAAAAATTATGTGTAAAAAAGGATATCTTGAAATTTTTTTTGCCAATTTAATTCTATTGAGGTGAAATATTTTGTTAAAAAAATGGTTAACAACGATAATTCAGTCTATACACTTTGATATCAAAAAAATATTTTTAGCTTAAAAAAAAAGACTGAAATATTCTTGAAAATGTTTTAATATACAAATTTAATTTTCAATGTACTTTTTATTTATATTCTTAAAATATATTTTCTCAGAAATTATTAGAGGAAAGAATATTTGAATAAACCTGTGTTATGTAAGCGTAACATTTATTATTTCAAAGTTTGAAATATCTTATTAAAATAAGCACTACTTAGAAATAAAATAATAATAAAACTAGATATTATCAGGTATAAAAACATTTCATATTTATTTACTTAGAACAGGTGTCACAAATAAAAATTAAATTAAAAAGTTGACATGTTTCGGTTCATTTATAAGAACCGTATTCATAACATATAAAATCAGTAGAAATTTAATTTAATTTTTATTTGTGACACCTGTTCTAAGTAAATAAATATGAAATGTTTTTATACGTGAATGAAAAAGGTGAAGAGATTTTGTTTTAGTTTTGAAAAAACGAAAGCTAACAACAGTTTTAACATAGATATTATCAGGTTCAGACCTGGCGTAGAGTCTGAAATTTTGATATAAAAATGAAATGTAAAAATTTTCCTGTTGAACTATTGATGGTGGAAAAATTACTGATGCAGTAATATGGTTCACTTATCTTTTCACATCTCATATCCTGTGTAAAAATAACCAGTCATGGGTAAAGTTTGTCAAGGGTTTGATTGACCAAATTGATGTATATTGCTACAGTGGCGGTCAAAAGTTTCCGGCCAGCAAAAATTTTTCAGTTTATTTGTAAGTATACCCATATGAAGAGGAATCTCAAAGTGATAGGTATACATTTTATTGACAAAATAGTTAGGAACTTACTTATAGAAGAACGTTTAAATATCAATAAATTTAATTGAAAAAATTAAGTATAAAGGAAAACGGATGTTCTCAAAAGTTTCCGGCCGCCTTCACAAGTTTGTAAAAAATTGGTATTGTAATAGAAAATCACAGTGATCAACAACATTTACAATTAGTATTTTATCGTATTACTATTTTATTAGCTTTAATAACAAGTACTGCGGCGCCATTATGACATTTATAAATGACTTAATTTTTAAGGCGTTAATAGTTAATTGGCTTTAATTTCAAAATTTACATAATGTCCAGTATTAGTTCTCGAAATCCTATGATTGAAAATTTGAGAAAAAAAAAACTAAAATGATTAACACATTTATTGGATTTTTACTTAAAGGGGTCAATATTGCGCATACGAATACTTTTCTTATGCTCAAATGTGTAGTTATAATCAGCTAAAGTTTATCGAGCTATCTTGGTACAGACATGTATTTTAATTCCTAGCAATAGCAAATGCATTACTATCAGTAATTATTTGTAAAGGATAGCTTTTAAGAAACTATGTTTTTATAAATTATTCTTTAATACTTCAATGAACCATTTTTCCATATTTTATGAAAATAATATTTGAAATCTATAAACCGGTCTAATAATGAGACAAATAGTAAAAAAAAAAATGAAATTTAAAATTTTCATCTAAAATTTTATATTTTATAACGTGTATCCTATCTACATAATTGGGATTTATAAATATTGCATTGCTACATTTTGCAATCAAATAGGCTTAAATTAATTAATTTTATTTCCTTAATACTCTGCAACATTTTTCTTATTAATATTTGTATGTGTTCAGTAAAATTAATAAAAGTAAATTTTGCATTAATAGTTTGATGTAAAAATTTTTTTTTTGGTTTCCGAAAAACAAATTCTAATTTTTATTATTAAATGCATCTACCTTACATGGACAAAATAAATGTTATTCCATTTTTTGGACTGGATTTGATCAGTTACTGGGGTCATACTGGTCCAATTCATAACATATAATGAGAATTATAGTATTTTTAGATATGTGCCAGATGTGGCACACGGTGCAGTGCAGAGTTAAATCTCGAAAATGTATTGACTTTTAAAGTTACTGAAGAGAGAGAAATCATGTGTAATTCGTTGGAAGTTGTACAATTTTTATTCTTGGTTATATTATATTTGAGAAAATTAAGAAATGTTTGTATTTTTTTTCTTTGAAATGTATGCATTTAAACAAAATCAGTGTAGTGCAATATTAAATTATAATATAAATTTATAATCGTATTTTCTTATGTTATTTTGGAATACAAAAATTAAATATGATTAAAAAAAACATGAAGACTACAAATAAATTCATGTTTCAGTTATGGCAAATATAAATTCTTGACAAACATGTCAAAAGCCATAGTCAGAAGTTTTCATTTATAAAACAAAATTTTATGATTAAAATAAACATACTTTATAAATAAAACATTCAAAACAACAGTTGCACTGCTTTAACAATTTGCATTTTAAATTACGGAAATGAAAAAAAGGGTTTATATACAAGAATAATTTAAAAACATTTTAACAATACGAAGTTATACTTCAGAAATTTTCGTAATAAGCATTCCGAGAAATTGTATTTGAATGTTAACAACAGCGATTTTAAAACCAAATGCTGATTCGCACTTTATGTTTCGTATGCCTTTAGGGTTATTAGTGTGGAATTAGAAAGTACGAAAATAGCTCACTTTCATTTTCTGGAGAAAAATGTTTCAGCATGTAGTCTAAGGTATCAATTCAAAGTAAACACTTTGTGGAATAGAAATGGGTTATGAAATAAAATTACATTTCAAAAGGATTTACTTTGAATATTGATATATTTATATTTTTCTTAAATTTCTAACATCGAGATTATTTTGTAAATAAACGCAATTAAAAATATATATACTTTGCCTTTTAAACTCCAGGGTTTATTTATGTATAAAATTTTTTTTTGCCTTCAGTTATAAACTTATATTAACAAAATGATAACTAAAAAAAAAGATTGTAAATCAAAAAGAATTAAAATTTATTTTTCGTATATAAAATTTGATAATATATATAGAGACTTAATAAGTATATTTTTTGAAAATTCGTCACGATTTTTTAGTTTATTTATCTATTTTTTACATTACAATAACAATGCAAAACATGAAATAATATGATATTAAATCGTTTTTTATTATTGTATTCTACATACAGGGTGAGTCATAAATATCGAAACAATAGACTATCTCCTTAAATATTGCCCCTAG
This sequence comes from Maratus speculifer, assembly GCA_964019185.1. Classification (NCBI taxonomy): domain Eukaryota; kingdom Metazoa; phylum Arthropoda; class Arachnida; order Araneae; family Salticidae; genus Maratus; species Maratus speculifer. The sequence goes on along the minus strand of OZ025296.1, from coordinate 231,954,485 downwards.
ACCGATACTTCCAATTGAAAAAATTCATACAAAAGGTGAAAGTTTTGATAAGATAAGTTGCAGCTCCATGGATGGGGAGGGGTGGGATCTATTTGAAAAAAAAATACGAAAATTAATTTTTTTATACGGCTCCCGTAGGGCGAAATTCCCAAATAGAAAATTATTCCTTATCCATTCCTAAATTGAACAAAAAAAAAAAAAAAAAAAAAAAAAAAAAAAAAAAAAAAAAAAATCATCTCCGTATCTAAAAACCTCATAGAGATGTTAAATCCCAAAATCATCAAAACTTCCTGATTTACACCACTTTTCCCTGCTTCAAAACGGTGATTTTTTGACTCAATTTCAACGATAGATAAGGAACATTCACAAATTGCACTTAAATAAAAAATTATTTAAGATAGCGCTTTTTCATTGCACTTAAAATAGCAGCGTACAGATTGTACGCAAAATTTGTATAAAAATATGCTAGTGACATCTGCACCAGAGGTCTGCACGGGTCGAAATATCTACGTCCGGTCCCAAACTGATCCGTTGGGGAAAAAGTTTGTCCGGCTGGGAAAATATTAAAATCATAACACAATTCAGCATGGGAAAAAGTTTAAATCATAGCCCGACTGAGCTGTGAATTGCTGCATGGATTGTTACTTCGATATGGTTAAAATTATTACGTATGAAGGAATTCTGACCCAAAATACTTATAGTTTTTAGTTTTTTTATATTTATACTTTTATTATTAAAGAAGCGCCAAAGGATGTGATATATTTTTTTAACAATGAATCTCTCTTTATATGTAAATGTTTTAGTTATATTTTAATATCGTTAATCCATATTCCATGCTTTGGAGGCTTTGAAAAATGTTATACAGCAAAACCTTTTAAAACGGAATCACATAGGAAAAAAAAATACATTATAGACAAACGCCCTTCCCAGGAGATGTAAACGGAAATTATTTTTTTCTCAGGTATTATTATTTTATTTTGCATGGATCAACTCATTTTTCGTTTAAGACAGGATTCCGTCATAGGCAGATTTTTTTTTCACTGATTTTATCGTGTTTGATATTTTTGCTTTTGAATATACTATTCTTTAAAAAATGAATTTTAAAGTTTTTTTAGTATTTTATTTTATTTTATTTATTTATATGTTATTTTATTTTCTTTCTTTCTTTCTTTATATTTTATTTTATTTTATTTTGTAAAATAAAAGCAATTTTTAAAATCCATGTGTTTTTTTCTTTTTTTAGTAAAAATTTTCATTGAGCCAATTTTTAATTATTTTATGGACGTATTAGGTCAGTCAGAGACAGTGATTTTAATTCGGACTGTTCGAGAATAATAGCGAAATTTCTTTCCGTGCAGACCTAGGAAGAAAAAAGCAGCCACATCCGATATGAAAAAAAATATTCGCATTTATATAAAAAGTCTCGCCAGCCGAGTCTTCAGAAAAAAAGAAACGTCTCGGTCCTAACCCGGCCTAGGCCCAGAAAACTGATTTTTTAATAGACTCTCTAGAACGATAAAAATCCTGAAGTTGTCAGAGCTAAATTTATACATATATAACAAAAACAAAAACAAAACTTACATCTTACTCATCTTACATCATCTGCATCTTAAAAAAAGCATTGTTCTGAAGGATATTTAAACAGTACACTTCGTTTTTCTGCATAATGAGTTTTCCCCCACTATTTCTCGTCTTTAAACTATCAAAAGTTAAGAATTGTTAAAGAAAAAAAAAAGTGCAAAATTGAAACATGTCATTTTTGATTATTTTACATTAGTTTTGTTTCGGAAGACTTGAAAAAATATTTACTTTTGAAAATATGATTTTTTAAACAGTTATATTATTTTTCAATATATTTTTAATATTTTTAATGCTATATAATATTTTCAATAGAATTTTTATAGTTGTAAAACTATTATTGAAAAACAAAATCACTGGAGCAAAACTAAAATCACATTTTCATCTTTAATTAAATCCTATAAATAATGTTTCGAGTTATAAAGATTTTAAATTAACCCATTTAAATCAGTACTAATCATATGAAATCTTTATAAATTTTATGAGAAATTTTAGGATGTTATTTTCGAAACAAATTATATGGCTAACCATCAGAAAAAAGGAAAGAAATCAAAATTTTAACTCAAAAGATAGAGTTTTTACACGTTTCCTAGAATTATTAAAGTAACATTGTTTTTTGAATTGCGTGCATTTCAATTTGTGTCTAACACCTTAAAACCAGATGAGTTATTTAAACAGTTATAACTCTGCGAGTATTGAAGATATGAAGATGCAATTTTTTGTGTCGTTTTCAGGAGTGGATAAGGAAAGTTTTTCTAACTGGGATTTTTATCGTACCAGGGCCGTATAAAATTTAATTTTCGTATTTTTTCAAATAGACCCCCCCATGGAGTTGCAAATTATCTTATCAAAAATATCACCATTTTTTATAAATTTTTGCCATTGGAAGTATGGGTCTACGGGCAATATTTAAGGAGATAGCCTATTGTTCCGATATTTCTGACTCTCCCTGTATAGTATTTTAACGCACAGACTAATCATTTATGTTTTCATATTATTTTTTTTTTTTTTACATTTCGTACATTTTTGCTGCAAGACATTAAGATATAAAACGCATCTTGAGGAAAAAAAAGCGTTAGGAGAAACAAATTATTATTTTGTTTAGTTCTGGTATGTGTTAGGCTCCATTCTCACAAATTTTTATTTATTTCTTTACATTACGAAAACAATGCAAAACATGATATGATATTATATATAACAATTTTCTATTTCTGATATACTCTATGTATCGTATCTTAATGAGCATCAAAATCATTTATGTTTTCCTTTTAGTACATTTCTTAAATTTTTGGTGTAAGACGTTATGATATAATACGTATCTTGTTAAAAATATGGTCTGAGAAACAAACTGTTATTCTATTTGGCTTTGTTATCTGATAAGCTCCGTTTTCATCCATTTTTATTTATTTTTTCATTACAAAAACGATGCAAAACATGAAATAATATTATATTTAATAATTTCTTATCACCAATGTGCTCTATATATTGTATCGTAACGAAACGCACAAAAATGAAAACATAAATGATTTTTTGTTTTTCTTTTTGTATATTTCGTACATTTTTGCTATAAGACATTATGACATGACATGTATCTTGCAAAAAAAAGGCGCTCTAAGAAACAAACTGTTATTTTGTTTAGTTCTGCTACTTGTTAATCTCACATTCATACAAATTTATTTCTATATAACATGGACCAATATCTTTATATCAGTTCGTACGCCTTATGGAATTTTCCAAGAGAAATATTAGCAATCTTTTATAGAAAAATAAATCTGTGTTACATGCACGAAATTTTGTTATACAGTCGAATCTCTATATAACGAAATCCACTTTTCCAGTAAAAAATTCATTATATAGAGAAATTCGATGTATACAGAATGATGTTAAAAATCGTATTTAATGTGTGAAATTTGAACAAATAATATTTTTGATATTTCGAATTAGAATTGTATTTTTAAAAGTAAATATTAACCTAACACTTTATTTCTTAATTATTTAAGCTATTTCAAAAAAGAGAACAGACATTTATTTGAAAGCTTAATGAAAGTCAAATAAGGAAGACTAGCATTAATTTCAAACGATGAAATCTGTAATTTTTTGTTGTTTTGATTTTAAAGTTGTTACGCTCTCAAAAAATGCTCAAATTTTAGCAAGGAATGAAAAATTTTATTTAACATTTCCCTCCATATGAAGGCATCTCTTATGTGCCTCTCATTGATTCCTCTGTTACATGTGTATCAATCCAATTGACACTGTTTTGAGAAGGATGTGGAAAGGTGTGTGGGAGATGGGATGAATTCGTTGGATTTAAAGAACAAGGAGAGAAATAATAATAATGATAAAAACTCAGCACTGACGATAAATCAAAAATAAGTGATGGTAAATTGATTCCATATGATTTCGTAGCTTTTTAAAACTGAACAAATTAAGACTAATTTATGAAAAAATCCGTTATATGGAGATAGATATTTCGCTATATAGAGATTGTTTTTAATGTAATCATGCGAAAAGGGACCGTTCCAACTAAAAATTCGTTATATAGAGAAATTCGATGTATAGAGTTTCGTTATAGAGAGACTCGACTGTATTTAATAAGGAGTTTTCCACAAGAAAATATTGGTACCAACAAATTTCCTGATTGGAAAATACCAAGGGGTGTACAAACCCTGTTATTGTAAATGCCCATATAAACATGCCCATATATACATTTTTTATATGTTTTTCAATAAATTTTATTCGCAATTTCTTTTATTTTGCATCTTAATTTTTTTTAATTACTTATTAATACGTAATATTTTATTAGAAAACATTTAAAAAACACAAAAACAGGAAAAGGCAGGTTCTCAAAGCACGAAAACAATAGAAACAACAAGTTTTTTTAAACGCGTTAGTTCAACTGAAATAAGAATTCATGGAAGAAATAATTTACAGACATAAGGTAAAAAAAATCTAATGATTCAGAATGTAAAAGTTTTTTGTCCAATTTGTAAAAAAATTAAAATAACTAAAATTATTCGGTGTTCAGATTGCCAAATATGTTTCCTTGTTGTGTGTCGGAATAAAAAATGAACAATAGAAATTCAAGTGCAAACCTTGCATCACTTCTTACGTGATATTAAAATAACTGGGAATTAGTTCCATAATTTCTATTTATAATTATAAATCTGATTTATATTAAAATAAATTTATATTTGAAGCAATTACTCATACTTTCAGACGTTTGATTTCCTTATATTTTATTACTGTTATTCTATTTGACCATTTTATTAATCGCAAACTTTGTTTTTAATGAAATTAGTGTTTTTCCTTACTCGCTAAAACAGACTTTAGTCCAGTCATTTAAGCTTAAATTAGGTAAGAATCTCGGAATTCGAGATACCCAGCTGTAAGTCTGTAAATACTTGTATATTCACACCCTAAAGTTGTCTCAAAACCTACATATGGTAGGGTGTACGCAACTAGTAAATTCCAAGGTCAAAAGTTACAAAAATCGTTTTTTTGCGCTTTTTTTTTGTAAATATCTCATTTTCTATAGGTTTTTTGCTATTTGTATTTATTATCAATATTGTAGAATACAAAATTCTCTACAAATTTTGTTTGAAAACATTTTTCATACGTCGAACCGTTTTCGAGATACAGGGCGGAGAGCGCGCGGTCACAGCATCACTTCAGGTCGAACGGTGCCTCCGGTCGAAAACGCGCCATATATAGTTGATGAACTATCGATAAATCAATGATTATAAATATTTATCAATTTTTATTAACTATTATATTATATTTTATCTTTTTCTTTATGCATTGTAAAGTTGTTGATTGTAAAGTTGCAGTGGCTCCATTATTACTCTTTCAAAGAATTACTGTCAGCAAACAATTTGAAAGTAATCTTGAAGAATATCTTCAATATGAATTGAGTCCGTATCCAACAGCTCTATTTGATAATGATGGCATGAGAAAAATAACAAAATCGTCATTGTATGACAACATGAGCCCAATTGATTTTTTTCTCAATGAAAATAATGTGACGTTCATTATTGATGGCGGATTTCTTCTTCATCATGTTGTATGGAGCAGAGAAGATACTTTATCTATTATTTTTGATAAATACATTAATTATTTAAAGATGCATTACAGTTCCAAAATAATTGTTGTATTTGACGGATATTCAGACTACAGTAAGAACGTAAAAGCTATGGAGCAGCAGAGAAGAACTGTTGCACTTTCAAAAACGTATAAAGTCTGTTTAGATGAAACAATGGTTGTACCAGTTACTCAAGAAAAATTCTTATCAAATCGAAATAACAAAGATATGCTCATTAATACCTTAACTGAAAAATTACAAGCTGCAAATATTACTACTAAACAAGCCTGAGATGATGCGGATGTTCTTATTGTTGAAACTGCAATTGAAGAATCAAAGTCTGAAAAAACTGCAGTTATAATAGGACAACATATTGATTTACTTGTCATTTTAATTGGGCGTACACTGTCTTACGAACAAGAAATTTTCTTTAAAAAAGTTGGGAAAGGAAATGTAAAAACGGAGACATACTCGACTAAAAGTTTTGATAATTATCCTCATTCCAAAACACATATTTTATTTCTGCATGCATTAGGTGGCTGTCACACAACTTCTGCGCTTCTTAAAAAGGGAAAAAAATCATTTTAAAAAGTTTTTTGAGAAACTAACGAATTTGGATGAACTAGCTGCTGCATTTGAGGAAGAAAATAGTTCGTCCCAGAGATTAATAGAGAGTGGAACTCAAATCTTATTGGCAGTCTAAAATGTTCCGAAATCCGTGAAAAGTCTCGATCATCTTCGTTATATGCATTACGTTAAGTCTACAAAACTTAATAAACCTGTGCAGCTTTCAATTCTTCCACCAACAAGTGCAGCTTCTCATCAACATTTCAAACGTGTATATTATCAAGTTCAAACTTGGTTAGGGCATGATTTGGAACCCCAGGTATGGAGTTGGGCAATGCAAAACGATTTTCTGGAGCCTATCATGACAATTTTACCACCTGCTCCAGAAGATTTGCTAAATACAATTTTCTGCAACTGCAAGAGTGGTTGTGGTTCGCGATGCGGATGCAGGAAAGTGGGCTTGCAATGCTCTTTAGCTTGTGGCCAATGTGATGGGCAAGCTTGTCTCAATGCAGAACCATATCAGAGCGACATTAACGAAGATGAAACCTTTGACCCCGAAATCATGAAACAACTTGAGACAAATGTCGTTGAAGACGATAATGAAGACCAGTTTGAAATTTACCAGCAGCCGAAAGACGACGATGAAGAGGAAGAAGATGATTAAAAACATAAATTATAGTTTTTGTACCCTTTATTCCATTTTTTTACTTCTAATAAAAATAAATGTATTGAATAGTATTTTTTAATAAAACGATTAATTCATAATTTATTTGTTTTTTTATCATGTAAGAAGTTATTAATATTATATTAATTAGGTTAAAATTCAAATATAATTCCTATATTTTCATTAACAATTCTGCAATTATATGGACAGGTAAATGTCTTAAATAAATTAATACTGAATAAAAAGTGGATAGGTTAGGAAAAAAATGATATATGGCGCGTTTTCGACCGGAGGCACCGTTTGACCTGAAGTGATTCTGTGACCGCGCGCTCTCCGCCCTGTATCTCGAAAACGGTTCGACGTATGAAAATTGTTTTCAAACAAAATTTGTAGAGAATTTTGTATTCTACAATATTGATAATAAATACAAATAGCAAAAAACCTATAGGAAATGAGATATTTACAAAAAAAAGCGCAAAAAACCGATTTTTGTGACCTTTGACCTTGGAATTTAATAGTTGCGTACACCCTACCATGTGTAGGTTTTGAGACAACTTTTAGGGTGTCGATATACAAGTATTTACAGACTTACAGCTTGGTATCTCGAATACCGAGGTGAACTTACTATAATGACTGGACTACTTTTATTGCTTGGTCTAATTAAATAGAAGGGTGGGGGATCTAACTTATGCGACCAGTTGTTGAATGTACACTCCTTTACAATTTTTAATACTTTCCAACAAAGTTGAAAAGTGTTTATGCTTTCGGTTTGTCTGTCCATTTGTCCACATGGCCATCTGGCAGTCTGTCCCCGCTCTAACTCTCGTAAATATAGTCGGATTGCCATGGAATTTTTGAATGTTATTGTCGTCTATTCTAGCGCGAACGCTATTGAAAATGAAGTTTCTACCAGGATTAGTTAACTTACAGGAATAGTCAAATTTTTTTGTTTTATTGGAAGTCTAAACAATGTAGTTCCAGGTTAATGAAGCCCGGGATGCAAAATTGCGTGAAGTTTGTTTCTGCTTGAAATGACGTGTAAATCATGTTTCTATCTTAATTGTATCAGGAAATATTATTTGTTTCATTCTGGTTTATTTTCAAAATATAGCTTTAAAAAGGGTTGTCATTATTAATTAATAATTAGATGCACACACTACACAAAATATTCTATAGGCACTGGTTCTATTAAAAAACACTTTATTTATAAAGAACAAATCCACTAGCAGCTCACTGCTGCATATCGTCTGCACTTATCTCAAATACAACACTGGAATAAAAACAGAAAGACAATTCACTTCTTTTCACTTTCTGGACACTGAGATTTTAATTATAGGTAGCACGGTATCGTCTGCCTACATGGAACATACCGGCCCCCATTGACATGTTACACATTCAATAATAACTCTTTTTTTACTAAGTACACTAATTACACAAATAAGTACAAAAGGTCACTATATATGTTTACTTAAATATAAAATTGAAAGAAAAAACAATGTAACACAGATATAATTTTTTTGTAAGATGGTCCTACGTGCATAACCAATTTTGATCATAAATGGCCCACACAGATCAACACCCGAAATATTAAAGCAATAGTCCAATTGGACTCTATCCCTGGGCACATCGCCCATCAATTGATTTGCAATAACTGGTTTAGCTTTAAAACATGGAATGCACTGATAAACCACCTTTCGACACATTGCACGACCATTTATTGGCCAAAATTTATCTCTTACTAAGGATAGTAAAGTTGACGCACCAACATGCAAATATTTCTTATGATAATAGTTTATAACAATTACAGTAAATTTATTACTCTTTGGTAAAATCGCCGGGAGCTTTTTCGAAACATTTAAATTACTATAATCTAATCTGCCACCAACCCTTAAAATTCCAAATTCATCTAAGTAAGGGTTGAGGCCTTTTAACTTGCTACTCGGACTTACCGATCCTTTAGTCTGAAGACTATGTATGTCTGCACTGAACGCTTCATTTTGCACTGATTTAATTAAATATTTCTCTGCAAATTCTAATTATGACGTACTCAATGGTCCATTACTTTTATAAAGCGGGTTTCTTGCATTCATCACAAATCTGAAAATATAACTAAGAATACGCACAATCGGTAAATAATTATTACTAAGATTAATAAATATATATACATTCTTGTGCAGTAGGTTGAAATTCTTTTAAGACTATATTTTAAAATTTATCATAACTAATCAACTCTTCCTCTGATAAATAGATTATTAAATTGCTCGTTTTTCCCCCGAGAATATTTAACAGAATTTCGGCCATAAACTCTTCAGGTACATTTTTAGTTCGAAATGCTTTCTCAAGAGATTGAAAAAAAAGATTAAATGACTCGGCTCTCGATGGTAAAGGAATAGTTAAAGTTTTAATACTTTTAATAAAGCTTTCTAAGTTATTGTTCCCTAGTTCAGTTTCCGATTTTTCTGTTATTGACGGCAAATTTTCCCAAGATTCTTTACGCAATTTGGCTATTTATAATTCTTTCTCTAACTGAGCTAGTTTAATTTTTTCGAATTCAGAATTTTGGTATGGTTCTTTACGAATATTTGCTAATTCTAACTCCTTTTCTATTTGCGCTAATTTAATTTTTTCTAATTCTAATTTTGTTTTCTCAGTTTCCTTTCGTGATTTATACTACTCAACAACCGAATTAACGATGCTTTTTAGTAACTGCTCATTTGAGTAATATTCACTATTCTCTATAATATTCCTTAAATCAATAATTTTACTACTTTCAGGAGAAGTTAAACCCAATTCCTCAATTACAAGCTTAAGCTCGTCTTTATTTAAATTATCGATAACAAACATAATTTAATCAAAATAAACTAGAAAATCGCTCTTACCTCATTCAAATCGCTGCGAAATTCCGAGGAAGACTCATTATAACCCTTAAATTTATCTTCAGAGACACAATACTTCACTTGTTTGAGCACAACATTATTCGACGAATCTCATAATGAAAGAACTCTTCATAGAACTCTTAATATCACATCAGCACATAGTTCAAATTTGATGATTATTCACACACAAAAGTAATTATTTTCATCTCCCGGCACGGCGGTCCATATTAATTAATAATTAGATGCACACATTACACAAAATATTCCATAGGCACTGGTTCTATTAAAAAGCACTTTATTTATAAAAAATAAATTCACTAGCAGCTCACTGCTGCATATCGTCTGCATTTATCTCAAACACAACATTGGAATAAAAACAGAAAAAACAATTCACTTCTTTTCACTTTCGATATTGAGACTTTAATTATAGGTAGCACGGTATCGTCTGCCTACATAGAACAGCCATGAAAGCGACTTTTTGTGAAAATAATTTTTTTTTTCCTGACGGGTTTAGTTTTTATTTTTCTCGTATTTAAATTGTTATAACTCAAGAACCGTTTAAGATAAATAGTTTAAACTTGGAACATGTCTTTTTTATATGCTTTACTTTAACTTTGATTTAGAAACTTCGGAAAAAATATTTACTTTTGAAAATATGATTTTTTTTTAAAGTTACATCGTTTTTTAAAAAAATATTACATTAAATACTTTGAATTTTATTCAAATTAATGTTTTTTAAAATGCTGAATAAAATCAAAATTTATGTAATTCTGCCTACTTAAATGGTACTTAAGTGAGATTTTACAAATAAAATATCGTGTTGTAAAGATTTTAAATTACTAATTAAAAAATAAATAAATACAAAAAGTATGAGAAGTTTTATTATGTGATTTTGTTTCCAAAATATATGGTAAACTATCACAAAAAAAATTAAATTTTAACTCAGTTATTGAAAACTATTGCAAAATGTGTCCCGTATGTTTTTAATTGGTTCCAGATTTTCCCATATAAAAGTAACATGTTATTAAAAAACTTGTATTTTGATACTTTTTTAAAACAAATGTCTTCTGCTAAAACTGAATCTTACCTTAAGCAATGTTTATTTTCATTGTCAAATATTAAAAAATTCCTTAACTGCCTTTTCAGTTTAAATATGCAATACACATAGTTTTACTTTAAACCCTGCGGAATATAAAAAGAAATCTTATGTTACATTGTGACAAAATAAGATAAATTGCACATATTTCTAAAGTCATGTCCGAGAAATTTCTTTCATTCAGAAAGGAGTTAACTGAAATTAATTTGCTGCATAAAAAAATTCAACATAAGAATTATTAATTATGCATTCAGAGTATTTTACCCAGGTTTAAAAATTACAATGTGTAAAGCTAAATATATTGTTTTTCAGTTTCGAGAAAACTTTAATGAGTTATGACGTCATTGATGAACTTTAATAAAAATTCTAAACTGAAATAAAGTGAGAGTATTTAATGATGCAAAACGCGTCTGGAAAAAAATATTACAAAATGAAAATAAATATCTTTAATGAAAGCCTTTCTTACTTAATCAAAGCCTTCATATCTTTTGCTCAGAATTACGAAAAATAAATTTTCTAATAATTTCTTTTTGAGAAAGATTTTTAACTTTCGCAGTATATTGATTCAAGAAAACTGCTTAAGGTGAGAAAAGAGTTGTAACGTATGAAGAAAGTGAAATTTTATGAGAACAATATAAAGTAATTTAAGCATATTTAAAATGTATAGAAATATTTTAGCTATCAATTTTTAATTTCTTATTTATGTTATATTATATATGAGTGTTCATTATACAGTTTGAAAAGTTTGAAAGGAAGACAACACTGGATGCAATATTACGGGAAATATGCGCGCAATAAGATCCGTTAAATCGCAAACGTACAGATCGATTTTTATGAAAGTTGGAATCCATACTTTTTAGATTATGCTTAATAGTTATGACAGACAGTTTTTATTTAAGCCTAAAACTTTTTATTTTAGAGCAAAATCAATCTTTCAGAAATAGTTTTTTTTCTGAAACTAATTATTATTATTTTTAAGTGTCTATCCCACATGAAATTATATTATTACCCAACTACCACAAAAAATTATTTGAGTATTTTAGGAGTTAATGTTGTTTTTACCTGAAAAGTACGATTTTCCAGGAGATATAAAAAATGTAGACACTTCAAATGTAGACAAATGTAGAAGTTGTGTGAAGTTCTCGCACAGCTTTATCAAACACATATAATAACGTATATATAAACATTTGAATAAAGTTTTGTTATATTAAATAAATGAGTATAAAATAATAGAATAAAATTATTGCGAGTAAGCGTGGTTTCCCAATTTTGTCATAATGAAATTTACTTTAAGCAAAAGTCTTCATTATTCTCAAGAAAGATTACTTTGTATGATTCTCCTTTCCCTCCCCCACGCACACAAATACATCCCGTTCACCACAAAATACAATTCTTGGATTTCAATCATCAACCTTTTCCTGTAAACAATATTATTAGATCTACAAAAAATTTAGGATGTAATTTATATATTTCTGCAAACAAGCCTCACTTATATTTTTCTATTTTTACTTTCTTCTATCTTTAAAGAAGAGAGTATTAGATTCGTGAAATTTTTTTAAAAATATATGCAATATGTGAAAAACATTTCCAATATATGCATTAAAAAACTGCTTAAGGTGGGGAAAAGAGATTGCTCGTTTTAAAAAAAGTTAAATTTTATGATGACAAAAGAAAATATTTTAAACGTGTGTAAAAAGCAATAAGTAAAAAGCATTTAGCTGTCAATATATATATATATCTTTATTGTGATAAGTTCGTACTATACCGAAATTTTCAAACATTCAAATATTGATGATTTTGAATACAGTACAGAAGTTGAAATCTTCTGTGCGTTCCTGTAAATATTACCTGGTTTCTATTATACAAGAAATAACTTGTATTAAACCTCAGCAACGTACATCAATTTCATAAAATGTGAAATAGTTAAATATAGTTAAAACACGTCCCAAACAATGTTTCCCAGTGTACCATTATGTAGTAAAAAAATTCCATGTGGCCCTGTAAATTAATAATACACATTCTTTGCATCACAAATTGCACAGAATGTATAGTTTAGTATGTACTTCTAGATTCTTATCAATTCTGTTACATTCGAAAGATTGTAACATCATTCAAACTTGTATTTGACTTGTACTTGCAACAATTGTTTCCTATTGACCGTAACGTAATGGAATACTTTAGATTGCCCCTGTAATTAAACTATACATCCGATTGTCATAAAAATTGAAATGAATCAACAAAATTTTGCACCTCTTACACATTTTAAATCTCAAACGATTTGGCTGGGTAGTTTTTGCTCTCTTATATGCGGACAGACAGACGGACGAACAAATTTAAATTTCGGATACAGTATAGTAGCCGAAATATTTTGTGTTTCCCTGTAAATACTACCTGCTTTCTATTTTACAGGAAATAACTTGCAGGAATCCTAAGTAACATATAACAATTTCATAAAATGCTAAATAGTTTAAAACAATTAAAACGCACTCCAAACAGTGTTCTATATGTTATTATGGAATGGAATACGTTTGTCTGACTCTGTAAATCAATAACAAATATTCTTTGCACCGCAGAGAAGTACTGTATATATTATAGCATATAGCTCATAGATGCATATCAAATTTATTGAGCTCGAAAGAGTGTAACACCATTAAAATGCACTTGAAACTTTTTTCCTATTGAGCGTCATGTAATAGAATATTTTTGATTCTCTCTGTAATTGAATTATGCATCCAATTTTCATAACATTTCAAATGACTCGACAAAATTTTGTAATAAATATTTTTTTTTAAATATCAAACGATTCGATTGAATTGTTTTTTTCATTGCGGACAGGGCGGACGGATTGAACGACAACTATATGTGGTACGTATTTATATAATCACGAACGCGTCTAAAAATGAACTTTACAGCATTTTAAAACTAGTTTAAATAACAGATTTTAAAAACTACTTTAAGATACTAGAGAAAACTATCGTTAAGTAATAATTTTAGACATCCTATTAGATCCGAACATCGTAATTTTAGACATCCTGATTATTATTTTTAAATAAAGTTAAATCATTTTTAGGGTTTAGTACTTTAAAAATGAAAATGGAACCAATATAAGATCTCTCTCGTGTCTGTTTGTCCGTTTGTCATAGCTATTTTACTCATAAAGAATGAAACTTGGAAAGCTCAAATTGGGAAACGTATTAAACACTATTGACCTACATATTTATAGATTGTTAAATATTTAAAAATATAATAAAAAAATTTAAGGGGCTAATTAAGTCACTTCAAGAAAAAAAAAATATTTTCTTTCTATATCGTATCGGGTATCTTGTGAAGCTTTCGTTACGCTGAACTCATAAATATATTTCTTTTAATTTTAGGTATTATATTTTCAGAGATATAGTCGAAAATAGAGTGCAAAAATATGTTCCCCATCTAATTTAGAATCTGTTGAGACTACAATTATGAAAAAAAATAGTGGTTATATATGTTACTTTAAACGTTCCAGAAAAACTATACGATTACTCTATACCGCACAGTTTTTGAGAAAAGTCCATTTTTCTGTCATGCACAAATTTCCATCTGTGATCATTGAGCAAATGTGTTAAGGGGCATTGGTGGTATATATCAAGCAGAAATATAAAACATTGTTGATAATGATTTTTGAGAAAATTTGCTCTTATTTAGCCGAGATAATATCCATTAAAGACATATATGCATTATACATAAATAATGACTATGGCGGCGTACTCTGCATACTATCGGCCACTAAAGCCTAGATAACAACTTTAAATAATATGTTTGTGTAATGCAATACCTAGTAGCAGTATAAAATCAACAAACTTCTTACTATTGCATAAAGACTAATTTAATGGGAATCAGTCACATAAATCAGGGTTTATACGCATAGTAAATTAAAAAAATTATCGTTTTTAATAATACGATATATATTTTTAAAAGTATTATTTGTTTTATTTAATGCAAAACGTTCCTTACTTCGGATATAGCGGTCACTAGGTTACGAAATTTTTGGTATTAAAATGTTTACTTTTATCATTCCTGATGCATGCAAACCCTTTGTAAATATTATGGGGTTCGCGACTTCTTTGCAATGAGTGGGTCTCTCATTACAACTCTGTATACTTAAAAGTTAATTAGAAATCTATCTGCAAAAACGCGTCACAGAACAAAAGGCTTTGCAAATTTGTGAACCCCTTTCAACACAAGCTCTTTTAGCACAATATGAAATTTAAACATTAAACAAGGGTTTTGTATTAGCTACATTGGAAAAAGAAAAGGTTATTACTACGCTGAATTTAGTTTTATGAAATGCCAAATGAAGCTTAATTATGCTTAATTATAACTTTTATTCTCAGCACTGAGTTAATTCTTTTTATAAATAGATATGGATAACATTTAAAAAAGAGAGTAATACAGATTAGCAATATTTTATATTATCTAGGCCTCAAATCTCTTTGAGCTTTTATGGTATATCTATTCTTACTTTTCTAGTATGTACAGTTATAACCAACTCTTCTTTGCATATTTTTTAAAAACTACAATATTCTTTCGTATTAGTATTCTTTCAGCAACGGTTTTCTTTTAATAATATAATTAACTTTTTCACAATGAGAGCACTTTTCTTAATTTTTAATCTTTAACCACCGGTTTTTCAAAATAGAAAATTCCCTGGACTTAAATCGCAAAAATGTTGATATGATGATTCAATTAATTAAGGTAAACATTACAATAAAGAATAACTTGTGGAAATAATGAATGATTCTGCGATTTTATATGGTACGTATACCAATTGCTCGTCATCAAGGGGTTAATAATGCATATGTTTATTGTACGGAACCCTTAGAGTGCCTGTAACACTTGAATTTGACCAATTATTTCCTCTACGACGGATAGTTTGTTACAGTGAAGATACTTTTTAGTTCTTATAATAAATCTGCAGTCTGTATTTAAAGTAAAATCCGGACCTTGAGTAATGTTCACGTCATATTGACGGTGTCTTGAAACATAAATTTTTATTTTTTTTTTAAATTTCTTTACTGCAAATTATCACATATTTTCAATTTTTACATTGAAGGATAGGCCATTTTTTCTAATGCTATGTTCTTGAAATCTCAATTTACTGATTTTAATGGACTTTGAAATAATTTTTGCTGCATTGATTTTGTAAATCCATTGCGTACAACCCGATTACGAAATTTTAACATGTTTGAACATAAAATGATATAAATAGTTTTACAATTCTTTCCGAATAGTTATTACAAAGTGTGATTTAAACTTTATAAATAAATAACGCAATATAAATTAAACACAAATTGAACATACACGTATAGAAATCTACGAGCTTAAACCTTAAATTATTTGAATAAAAAAGACTGCTGCAAATGAGATTTATTTAAAGAGAAATAATTGTTTAAATTTCACCTTTTGGTAAAGTTTAATCAACCGGAATTCCAAATCTAAATCTAAAAAAAAAAAAAAATAAAATAAAATAAAATTTCTATTAAAAGAAAACTTTAAATAGTCTATTGTTAAAATCAATCTTTCATTTATCCGATAAGTCGGAGACAGTCAGCATATACAACTTTCAAAGTGATTAAATGAAATATTCTTTTTATATAAAGCCTTACTTTTATAGAATATCAATGATCATTTGTCGATAATTCGAACTCTCATCAAATTAAATATGTGAAAAGGACAATAACGTTTTCATTTAATCAAAATGTGCAGAGGTTGGGTAGAATAATTATCTGAATGTATTTTATTTAAATACTTTTTTATGTAAGTCATGAAGTAGGGAGATAATATAATTTCTTTTTCATATCTTTCGTTAAATTTCTCATGAATTAGTTAATGCCATAACCACAAATAAAATTCTATAATACGCAATATCAGTTATTCCTTGAAAAATATGTTTTCACATGCAAAAAGTTGAAAATAACACCATGTGACAGTGCAACTCTCAAAAGTTCAGAAATGACTAACTTAAGCTGCTTGTACCACCTTCAATAGATGGTTCAAATTTCATCTATCACCATGTTTAAAATTAGTTGTAACCTTGTCTTTTTAAAAAAATTATATTTTTATTCTTAAAATCAAGCAAGAAAATGCATCAGAAAATTTTCTGCTGCTGGAAGGAGTTAAATATTGTTTTGCAAACAACTTTAAAAAATTCTCCATTTTGCATGTTCTGTAAGTCAGGAAGCAGTATGTTTGAATTTCATAAGACACCTGTATTTTTCGATTATACATTTGTTGGAAAAGTTTGTGGAATTTTTCAAAACTAATGCTTGCGAAATCTTTAACTGTATATACCATATGAAAATTTTACTTATTACATAGCAGTTAGTAAAAATCTAATGTTATATATTCTATGTTCTAAGGTTTATAAGACAAATACATCAGAAGTATTATTCTATCATATGTATTTACATAAATTTAGATAAATTTCTATTTATGTTTGAATCTGAATCCAAATTATTAAAGACTCTGATCTTTCTGAAACCGATGATCGATGTTTTAAAGCTATATAAATTGGTTCTTAAATTTTTCTGGTAGCAGTTTCTGCTATCAAATCTACTACTGTGTTTCAAAACTCTATCTGTGTGTATGTCTTTGTCATTATGTTCTATCTTAGTTTGTTTAAAATACTTTATGTTATTAAACTTTTTATGGTCAGAGTCATTACCGTTTTTCAGCAATAAGTTATACAGTCTGAGAGACGACAGCACAAAAACCTAGCGTATCAAGCAAAAGTAAAAAGAAAAGAAACTTTTCATTTTACAGAAGAGCATTAATAGAGGAATCTAGTAATCTCTATCTGTCGGAAGTTAAGTGTTGCATAGGCCAAAAAACTAGATCACCAGTTATTTACCCGTAGGCTTATCACTGTGTTTGTCCTAAAATCAAAGGACTGGTGTCTTAAGAATAATTTTTAAGAATAAAAAAATGAATTAAATGTTTCTTTTCGTACAAAGCAGCATTATATCCAAATAAGATAATGCTTTAAAAAATAATAAGCTATTTCTTCTTTTTTTAATCCATTATTTTATAAATTATATTATTTATAAAAAGAAACATCACTGTAGGATACACATATTTGCATTTTATCCGATTTCTACTTTTTTCCAAATTTTAATCTTGTTCGAATTTGGACATTTATATTCCATCTTATTTCTAGGACATTGGGCACTGAGAACGAAACGGTTGGAGTTTTCTCCGCTACTGTCAACGTATGAAATCAGTGCTTTATGTTATTTATTTTGATATAAAATAGTTACATTTAATTCGGTTTTTTATTTCGCTAAAAAATTTCTTTGTTATAACTATAGGGAGAGGGGAGAAGGATAGGTGCAATACAAAAACAAAATTCCCTTTTACCATACTACTATTGTCATAGTAAAAATTTGTATCGTACCGTTATGTTTTCTACAGATTTTGTATTTGACATCTTGAAAATAATAAATGTTTATAAAAAATTACAAACTTTATTAGTCATTCTTGTTTAGTAATGATTCGATAATTTTTTACTATTCTAGTGATTAAGGATAGAGAGGGAGTCTCGTACACGAGCCGAGGTAACCTCTCCCTCCCCTCCTTATTTTATTGGAAAAGATAATCAAAATGATGTATAACCATTTTGTGGCAAAATAAATTGCATAAAACATAGATTTGATGCATAAACAACAACAGAGAAAAGCTCCAAAAACTATTATTATTGAGTTTATAATTTAAAAAAAATTACAAATTAGTAATCAGCAATCAGTTATATACTATATATATATGTATATATATATATATATATTAATAAATATGTTAGTAACCTCACGATGTCATATACTAAAATAGTACAAAACATAAAGGTAAGTTATAAATTTTTACAATGTCGATGGCTAAGTGTGGGGTGGTGTGAATCGTGTTCTTAGACCGAGCCTAACCCCCTTAGCCCACACTTTATGGTGAAAATAAAGTAATTTTTGTAATCCAATAATAATCCTAATTGTATATAAATAATGTTTAACAAAATAAATGACATAACTAATAGATTTCATGTGTAAACAATAACGGAGAAAAACCATACCTATTCGTGTCTAGTATCACAAAATTGAAACGTTTAAATTTTCATAAATTAGATAAATATTTTTCCAGGAAGAGTCTTATTTTATTTTATTTTATTTTATTTTTTACTTTACGTTCATATAACAAAATTTATCACAACTAAGCAGAATTCTGTTAAAAAGAATTCAGGCACGAATATGCTAACAGAAATATAATAAATAAAGTATTTTCCACAATTTATATTAAAAAAGTGTCCTTAATCCAGCACTTTTTGTCTAATAACTATTTTAGTATGAAATGATTCATCCTTGTAATAATTACAATAATAATTATAACAGTAATAATAATAATAATAACTATCATTATTTTAGTTGTTATTATTACTATTATTATTTTGCTTATTTTTTTTGTATTTAATCACATCTAACTTACATTGTTTTGTTTAAAATCTCAAACATTAGGTCGAAATAAATGCAATTTATTATAAAAAATATTTTTTTTTCAAATGATATAAGTTTGTAGTACAATGCACAAATTTTTGATTGCGGTGCTACAATGAAAAACAAAAATACTTATATATCTTACGTGTGATAGTTATTGTGATACAATTTTGCATGGGTAAATTTAATTACCTAAATAAACTTTCTATCGATATATTGGAATTAACATGTTAAATATTTATTGTATCTCGAATGTAGCAGAATTTGCAGTAACATCTTCTCGTACAATTACTTAATAAGCCATTGAAAGTTTACCCTTTCTGGATTACGTTAATTTGTATTAGTTTTACATTGGCCCAAATAAATAAATAAGGAACAACGATGTGTATTACAAACGATATTTTACTCTAACTCAGGCATATTTCCTTAATAAATGTTATTCATTCATGCATTAATATGCTAAGTATTATTTAATTGAACTGAGTGAAACATGTTTTCAAAACTTAATTGAATAATTTATTGATATAATTGCAATTACCCGATAGCAGATGTTTACTAAGTTCTTGCTCCAATTGGCATTAGTGAAGACTATTATGAATCTATTTGAGTAGCACATAAATGCTCGTTAGATTAAAACCAACTTTAATTTTTCGAAACAACATGTTTTTAAACGCAGACCTTTTAACAAAATCGTGAAATAATACCCATACATATATATTTTCGAAAAAAAAAGTGTTTTTTTCACAGGTTTAAAAACTCTTAGAGAAGTAAGAACATTATTTTTTGTTTTTGCCCAAATATAAATGCTAGCCAAAATATACATTTATTGATCCTACATATCATGTTTTGAGTTGATTTATAATTTTTTTCGATTTTTTTCCATATTTTCATTTTTTAAAACCTTAAAAGTTTTCAGAAAAAAGCAGTTTTTTGAAATTAATTTAAAAGTTATTCGTCTTTTTGACGTTGCAATGAAAAGTCTCATTTTTGTTGTGCCGTGAGCGGCATACAGGTAGAAACTCTATTGCTTTCAAAGCAATTCTTTTGCAATGATTCATATAATAAGACTAAAAAAAATGTGGCTAATTAATTCACTTCTCCTTTCATAGAAGGCGTGATAGTGTACTATTTACTATGTTTAAAAACATCGTAAAACAATAAACTGCTTTTCTCGAAACTCTTATACAAATCAGTACCAGTTAGAACTCGAGATTAGATCGACCCATTTCGTTAAAACTTTAATTTACCTGGTACAATTTTCACTCCATCTGGGATATTTATTTGGTACCGCAAAGCACTTTACTTTCTGCACATCTTGGTCTCAAAGGTCGACAGTGGGCAAATTTTCAACCAATTTCCAAATATAAACATTGCTTTTAACACTTCAAGATATGATCTTTAATTTGATAAAATTTCATTATTATTATTACTGGATAATTATGCTAAAAAATTGAAAAGTTTTTAGGTAGTACTTTTAAAGTAATAACATCACTGAAGTCAGTGTATAATTTCTTATATTGCTAAAAAATAAAATGTGATGTGAACCACAACAGTAATCTTTACTATATCATAATTTATCTTTATAGATTAACAATCCGTAATATTCATATAAATAATAGTACACGTAGACCGAATCTTATTTGATAGTTTATTAAACTCTTCCATTTAACGTAGCATGGTTTTTGTATGTAAAGTTATATCGATATCCTGATCTGTCAGAACTGTAAAATTTAAATATAAATGTGTGTTTCTGAGGACAGTACAATGTTTTAGAATTTTCAGAACTTAATTAATAATTGATATATTACTTTTCAGGCATTTTTGTATTAGCCCGCCACAGTTGATAAATCGTTAAAAATTCTCTGTAACTCTTATGAGATAAAAACAAACAATGGATTTAATTAAACGCTAACAAAGGTTCGTCAGAATATGCCAAAGCGCTGTGAAATTGTAAAAATGAAACATTTTAAAAAGTTAAAAGTACGAACTAAAATATTATAAATGAAAATTGGGAATTGTAATATTAAAATATAGCTTTTATGAATAATTTACGGCTGTATATATATGTTAGGATATCAATTTAGAAGTCCTAAAAAGCTGTAAAACGTTTCTTTTCTTATTTCTTGCTTCCTTTCTTAAAAAAAGAAACAGAACAAAAGTTATGTATTTTTTAGATAAATTAATTTTCTAGAGGTTTCTATCGAGCTTTAATATATGGGGAAAAATACTTTTAAATGCAATTTGTTTGAAAACATATCTCAATTTACTATTGAGATATAATTTTTTTTTTGTAATTTTTAATGCCTTTTCAATATTGGTGGCGAGTGAAATACTCCATTTGTGATGAAAAGGAAAAGAAAAAATGCAATTTTTTATATATATTTTATTCTATTTTCTAGGAACAACAGAAAAATAGTCAGATGGTGCAATCCCAAAAATTTCTTTCATATCATACATGTAATGCTTCTTGAAAAATGCAGCATAGCGGTTCAAAAGAATGATTCATTTTTAGGTGATTTACAGCAAAATCTAGTCAACTTCTAACTGAATCTAAAGTTTGATGCAAATTCGTAAACTAGTTTCTGAGACTATTGAGATTACTGAGACTTTGAGTATTGAGATTAGTTCTGAGCTATTGCTGAAATCATAAAAAATTCTGCATAAACAGCGTCAACTGTTGAGTGATGCACAGGAAAAATTTATCCGGATCAATTTTTATCAGGTACTAACTTAATCTGAAGTTTGATGAAAATCCATGCAAAGATATAGCAATTGCGAACTCACGAAAGATGAAGCATAGCAGCGCCTCCTATAAGGCGATTTACACCAAAAACTAAACGACACTAATCTATAGCGGGGACTAACTGGAACTGAAGTTTGAGGAAAATTCACGCATTAGTTCATGAAAAGAGCTATTGTGATGATCACGAATAATGCACCATGGCAGCACCATCAGTTGAGCGATTTACATTTAAATGTAAGCTGCACCCCGTTACATCAAGTACTAACTAAATCTAAGCTTTTATGAAAATCCATGCATTACACTGTAAAAAAAGGGGCGATCTACTAAAAAAACTTTAGTGATCCTTGTAATTACTAAAAAATTTTTAGTAATCTTAGTCGGTTTCAAGAAAATGTGTAAGAATTACTAGAAAAAAGTTAGCAACGAATAGAGTTAATAATTTTATATTTTTAATAGCTATTACTAAAACTCACTTGGTGTGGCCTTGATAGCATAGTGGTTATAGTAACGGACTCCAGGCTAAAAGGTCCAGGGTTCGATACTGGCCACTGCCAAATACGCCCCGAATGTATGCAGTGTAAGTACTCGTTAATAAAGGGATTATGAATATCCTGACGGAGCAGTAGCAATGTTTGGTGCTGCCATCTATTGCGATTTTGACGAAAATCTTCCGCATCCAGAAGTCTGGATGCAGCTCGAAGGAAGCTCCTGCCCTTCGAGCCCACGTAATGGTTATTAAAAATAATTTTGGAGCTATTAATAAAATTTGCTTGGTGGCTCATACTAAAAATTTTTAAGTTAGTTATACAAAAAATTCTTTTGTCCAGTTTACAAAAGAAATGCTTGTTTCGCTTGCAAAAAAAAGTTTGCAATGGTTACTAAAAAATTCTGTGGAATAGAAATTTACTAAAAAATTTTTAGTAACCTCTTGAAATTTTTTTTACAGTGTAGTTCTTGTGATAAAGCTATTGTTGAAAATGGTGAATAATACGAGTACATAAAAAGCATATTAAAAATATCTGCGCATAAAACAAGAAATGTCGATTATCACAAATAAAGTTAAACGTTTTAATAGTAATGTGATTACACGTCAAGCATATCTTACTATTTTCCATGTTTTATAGAAATAAAAATTTTCATTTTTCATTAACTGTGATCCAATTAAATAATTGGTGGCAAACATGAGTTATTTTAACGACGGTGAGGTAACTTTAGCAGAATTTTTTCACCGATTCAAAATTGGTGTTAATTTCGCGCCATTACGCACCGGGTCTGGCGCGATTTGTTTTTGACACCAATTTGCAGAAAACTTAGTTTTTGAATATGAGTTAATAAATTTTTTAACGTTAATCTTTATTATTTTAAAAAGAAAATGATTATAAGTAAACAATATTAATAACTATATAACCAAACACTTTATATAATTAGAAAAAAAATACATAAATAGACAAATACTTAATTAAGCTGGGTTACCATATAAAGCAAAATAACATCATTTTGGCAGGAATTAACAGCACAATGCGTATATGACATCTGTGTAACAATTTATTATAGAAGAGATTTCGTTGGCGCACTCAAGGATTATTGTTTGTCGCGTTGATGATCCATGACTAATAGTATTGGCGCTAAGTATTGCATGGTATTGTATTACTTAAGATGAAATACAAAAAAAAAAAATGCTTTAACTTATCAAACAAAAGGTAAAAATAAAAGAAAACTAAGAAGAAAAATTTGAAGTTGAGTCTCAGATGGATCCTTTTTTCGTATTCGAACCAGGCTTATTTAATAAAAATCGTCGGATTTATTTTCAGTTTCTTGCATCACTTTTTGACATTAGTTTGTTTTAAAATGTGCTGATGTATTATCCGGGCCCCAAGTGATAGATTGCTAAAATGTTTAACAATTTCCAATCTTGATTTATCGGTACCAATGACGACGTTCAGATTATAATTAATAATTACATAACATTATTAAAAATGATAAAAAATATAAAATTGAAATAAAAAATGTTAAATAATCAATTAAAAATAAAACATTTACTAAAAAAATATAAATTATAATAAAAAAACTATAAATTATAATTGATAAGAAATTTATGAGCTAATTTTATGAGCTGATTAATAAGATAATAAACTATAATAAATTAATTTACATGATTGTCAAAAAATAAGGGTTATTGTAATTAGTGTTATTGGCGTCATGCTAGGCGAAGTTGTGTCTGACATGGCCCTGATAATATGTAAGTGCCATTTTAACCATACAAAAGGAATTTTCCTGAATTAGCGACGTTTACAGATTGCTTTCTTGTGATCGAATCGATATAGAAGCCAAGTTTTATGAAAACCATTAGAGTCGTTTTTCAGATATATCATCATTTTTAGAGCTGAGTTTGTTTTAATCAGCAAAAACTAGCTTTCTCGAATTTGAAACCTAGCTAGACGAATTCCTCGTGCTCAGTTAGGTGTAGAAAACATATTTGATGAAAATCGCGTGAAAATTTGTCGATCAAGCAAACCTTTCAGCGCGAAAGATTGATCTACCCTGTAAATAGAAAATTTCTTGAATTCCAGACCGCCAGATCTGTTTCTTGTTCTCGATTTAATGTAAGAGGCAAGATTCGTTGAAATCGGCCCAGCAGTTTACGATATCATCCGTAATCGGGAAAACGCTTGCTCGTTTAAAAAAATATGATTTTAAATAATGCAAATTATCTATCAAGCACAGTTTTTCTATTGTTCATGGTGGTTACATATTTTAATAAGAAAATTCTTAAATATTACTCTTTGAATCCTGAAAGATATAATTTTTGATGTACCTTAAACTTAAAATGGTTTGCGTGTTCTCTGATTTATAGATATTTATATATAGATTCTGGTATAATAAATTAACATTTTCTGGAATTAAAGCACGTACTCATATATTTAAGTTATTCATTTTAGCTTGGAAGACTATGCGTGCAAAAGAAATATTCTGAATCTACTTCAGAGATGACATGCATTTACAGTGTGCCTAAACTACATTAAAACCTTGTTTATTTCTCCATGTGTTGGAATGTGCTACATTTATTAAAATTACTTTGTGTAATTAACAGCATACAGATGTTTTAACATGAACAGAGATTTTTCAGTTTTTGAATTATTAAAATGCTTAAATTCGCATTCTAAGAAAGAACTCAACCTATGTGAACATCATTCATACAATTTCCTAAAACAATTCACATGGACAACATGCATTACTCTTCAAATACAATGTATTTGTGATAATCTGAACTAATTATAAAGTCCGAGAAATTTGCTTTAAAACTAATGTTAAATTAGTTCTTTAATCTGAAGATAATTTTTATTCATTTGATTAATTCCAGCTAAATATTTTACTATTTATATATTTTTTTTCCAAAAATTAATTAATTAAAAAACTTGCAACATTATTGCTTGAAAATTATATACAGCTGTTTATTTTTCTACATACAGACGTTAAATTTCTAATGTTATTCTGATGATAAATGATTTGTACACCACATGGAATTATTCGAAACAACAAAAATGATAATAATAAATCTCTTTTACTTTGCCAGGATTACCAATGTGCACAAAAAAAAAAAAAAAAAAAAACATGTATGAGATTGTACAATATATGGCTAAAAGTGATCGGGCACTTGCCATTTTAGACATTTTGTTAAATATCTAGAAAACTACATGAGGACATATCCTGAAACTCTAAATGTGTAAACATAATAGTACCGATCACACATTTTGGGGAATATTTTTCCCGAAACGCCTTTCTTTTTTTCTAACCGATGACGAGGCCCCTATCTGCCGAGTTACCTCAGCTTAACAGGTTAGATACGTGGGCGGGTGATCATCTAAATATCGGGTCGGGTGACGGTCTAATCGCCAAGTAGCGGCAACAAACGTTCACAGGTAACTTGGAGGACTTTGCACCCACGACGGATTTTACATGCACCAGGCGCCATTAGTGTACATGTCGGAATTTTTGTGACGGTTCACTAAAGCAAGCACCTAGGTCGGCTATTTAGATTAAGTGCTTTGTTGGTAACCTTTGTGGTTTATTGCACATTGGGTTAGTTGTGTGATTTGTTGCCGTACACACAGTACTCATCTTACCAGACGAAATGGGGCTGGATAATTTTTGCCCAAGCGGTCGTACTGAACTTAACTCAGAGCGGAAGCAATTTTGAGAAGCAATTTTGAGGGAGTTAGTAAGAACAGAGAATGACCGAAAAGCTAAGTCGTTCCGTAAAAAGGAATATTTTGCGTCGAAAAGCAAGCCAAACAAGAGCGTTGCAGAAGGAGACAAGATCACGCCTTTCTACAGAATTCCACAGAGAAAAACTGGCTCCGTGAGCTTTTCCATTAAGAATATATATGTACACATATATATATAGACGTATAAAGAAAATAAAAATATATGTATATAATTGGAGAAATAAATTAAAAATAAATAAAAAAATAAAATAAATAAATAAATAAATAAAATAAATAAAAAATAAATAAATAAATAAATAAATCCCACTTTCCCTTCAACCGCCGCGCCGGCTTCAGTCGATTTCAAAAAGGGGGGGGGGGGAAGGGAAGAATAAAAAGGAACAGCATTAATTACATGGATATAGAATCTACAGGTACAGACGCCAGAGTCAGCTGAAGCTTTTTACTGTGTCATATTGCACAACTTGCTGTACCGTTGTCGACATGCGTCGTGTTGTAATTCATTTGTTGCGGCGCTCCAGTTGCGGGCCGAGGTTACATCTGATGTTGTGTGACTATAACACACCACAGGTGGACTTAGAACAGACACAGTTTTTTTTAAATTATTTTAAGCTATTGCATAGTTTTTATCGCGGGCTTTGAGATTTGAGCGCGGTGAACGAATCTAGAAATTCCGTAACGAGAATAAACCTGACACTTCCGTAAAGAGAAAACCTGACACTCCGGCTAACGTCATTTGCATATAACTCACGCATATAACTCACGCATTTAACTCGCGATCTAATTTTCGCAGAGAGGCCAGATTTTGTTTGGTAATTTATTAAGAGACAGTGTTAGTTTTGGTGACAGGAGACCCCCCCCCCCCCACGGTGAGGGTCGAAAATTTTAAAATGCTTATAACTCGCGATCTAATTTTCATAGGGCGTGCAACTTTTGTTTGGTAATTTATTATGAGACAGGGTTGATTTTTGGTGACAGGAGACCCCCCCCCCCCCCAAGGTGAGGGTCGAAAATTTTAAAATGCTTATAACTTGCGATCTAATTTTCGTAGCGCGGCCAAATTTTGTTTGGTAATTTATTATTAGACAATGTTAATTTTTGGTGACAGGAGATCCCACAAGGTGAGGGTAGAAAAATTTAAAATGCTTATAACTCGCGATATAATTTTCATAGCACGGGCAAATTTTGTTTCGTAATTTTTTATGAAACAGTGTTAATTTTTGGTGACAGGAGACCCCCCCCCCCACGGTAAGGTCGAAAAATTTAAAATGCTTATAACTCGAGATCAAATTTTCGTAGCGCGGCTAAATTTTGTTTGGTAATTTATTATGAGTCAATGTTACTTTTGGTGACAGGAGAACCCGCACGGTGAGGATCGAAAAATTTAAAAGACTTCTAACTCGCGATCTAATTTTCAGAGTGCAGCTAAATTTTGTTTGGTAATTTATTATGAGACGGTGTTAATTTTTGCTGACAGGAGATCCCTCACGGAGAGGGTCGAAAAATTTTAAATGCTTATAACTCTCGATCTAATTTTCGTAGAGCGGCCAAATTTTGTTTTGTAATTTATTATGAGACAGTGTTGATTTTTCGTGACAGGAGATCTCCCCGGTGAGGGTCGAAAAATTTAAAATAGTTATAATTCGCGATCTAATTTTCGTAGCGCGGCCAAACTTTGTTTGGTGATTTACTATGAGACAGTGTTATTTTTGGTGACAGGAGAGCCCCCACGGTGAGGGTCGAAAAATTTAAAATGCTTATAACTCTCGATCTAATTTTCGTAGCGCGGCCAAATTTAGTATGGTAATTTATAATGAGACAATTTTAATTTTTGGTGACAGGAGAACCCCCACGGTGAGGGTCGAAAAATTTAAAATGCTTATAACTCGCGATCTAATTTTCGTATCGCGGTCAAATTTTGTTTGGTAATTTATTAAGCTATTGCATAGCTTTTATCGCGGGCTTTGAGAGCGGCGACCGAATCTAGAAATTCCGTAAAAAGAAAAAACCTAACTCTCCGGCTAACGTCGTTTCACTTAGGCAGACTTGGGCACGGTATCCTTCGGTATACTTCGGCAGACATTGACGCAGTGTTTTTCAAATATTTAGAGGATATCATGTCTCAAACTTATTTTTCTTATTTCAGTTACCATAAACCTATTGTTTCAATGATAAGAATTCCTGATTAACCTACATGTATTGTAAGATAATAAAAATATTTTAAACGATATTAATTTCTCATTTAATTAATAAAATAAAAAAAATTGTTTTCTTATCGGTCATCACGCTCAAAAAGTGTAACTTGAATTAATATCAAAGAAAAAGAAAAAACTTGAATTAATATCAAAGACAAAAAAACTGCATAAATAAAAAATATATAAATAATTATAATTGCATAAGTTGATAAAAAATGCTATGCAATAGCTTTACCGCGCCAGTCCCCGAGTGCCACACGTATTTTTTTTATTTTTATTGGCGTTAGGGGATTCCTATGAGTTTTATTTTTTTTAAATTTTAAATTTTGTTTTTATAACACATCACATTGGACGGACAAGCAGTATCGTAGGAGGTTGTAATTTCTCACTATGTCATAATGCTCAATTTGCTGAACACAATCACACTTGTCACATTCGTTGTGATTGCAATTCATATGTTGCGGACCATTGTTACAGCTGATGCTGTGCGAATAAACGCACACTGCTAGAGGACATAAGACAAACACAGACAGATTTAATTTTTTTTTATTTGGCGATAGGAGTAAATCCTAGACTATTTTTTATTAAAAAAAAATATACAGCATATAAAACATATTATTCAAAATATCCTATTATGTTTTTAATGGGTTACCGAAGTGAAAGGGCTTTCTGCTTTATTTGTTTGTTTGCTTTAATGTTGTGATATTGTCGCAGTTTTCTCGGAGCCACCTGATTACTTTTTTTTTTTGCTTTATTCTGTACGTGTTTGTTTTTACCTAATTGTTTGTGCCAGAGTTTATCATTATTTCCTGTTATATTTACCAGGTGGTAATATTGGGTGAGTGGACAGTTTTATGTTTAGGTGTATCCTCAGAGCCGCATTCACAGTCTGGAGTATCCGCTTTGTTGAATCTATAGAGATATGCTGGAAATTCTCCATATGCTGTGTAGAGTTGTGAGAGTAAGAAGTCATTACGAGTCTGTTTTCATCTACTGTTTGAAAATACTGATATGTTTCCTTACCTGCATCCCCGTAATCCCACTCGAACTACCATTGCTTCATTGTTAGCTCTTTCAGTGTCCGTTTCAGTTTTGAGATTGGCTTTTTCATACAAGATTTGTTTTTATTAATGGTGTTTTGCGCTGCGGTTTTGGCTAGCTCTTCTGCATCCTCGTTTCCTTGGATGCCCACGTGCGCCTTGACCCCTCTGATTTTAAACTTATTGTTGGATTCTTTAACTAAGTTTTGGATTTTGTCTACTGTTTCATTGACATTAAATGGCTTTTTCAATGATTATGTGGCTGATTTACAGTTCAAGCGTATGCTGTATGGCTAACTCGTCGTGTTGCCCCATTCCAATGCTTTTTGTATTGCTAGTAGTTTGGCCTGGAAAACGCTGTTGCATTCTTTTAGGGGCACTGACCATATCTTTATTTTTTGGGGTTTTTGTGCATGCTACAAAGGCTTAACCTGTAGCGCCTGATTCCATTTTGGATCCGTCCGTGAAGGTGACTGCCTCGTGCGTGTTGTATCCAATCTTTGATTCAATTATTTCGACTTGAATGACTTGCCTATATATTGGTTTTCTTTTCATATTCATGTTGATGTAGGACCTTGTTGTGTATTTTTGTGGGGTTTTTTACTCTTGAGATTGTTGCGTAGGCTGCGTTGTAATTGATTTTGAGGTGAATTGGAATCAGGCTGAAGTGCCGATGTAGGGGCCGTTCTATAAGCCCTGACTATGGCCAATGTAAAATACCTTTGACTTTGAAATCTCTTTGCTCCTTTTATTGAGCTCGTGCTCCCGAATTTGGGTTGCATATGTTAGTTTTTTTTTCCAATACTGTTGTGTACCATATCTTGATAATGTTAGGTTTTAGTCCCCAGATCTTTGCCGTGATATAGGCGAGGTTGTAGAAATTTGATCGAACCTTGCCTGTTTGTATTTCACAGTGAGTTACCCAGTTTTGATTTTTATGCAATGTTACTCCCAGATATTTGATATGTTCTTTTACATTTAGCGATTGACCGTTTAACTCTATACTTTCTATTTCAAGGTGTTTTCTGTTGGTAGACTCCTTGTACTTCCACTGTTAAAGTATAGAAGTTCTGTTTTTCCTTTATTCAGTGTAAAGAAATTAGCTTTTATCCATTCGTTAAAATCTTTGAGTATTCTATTGGTAAATAGAATGGCCATGCCTCGGGAACAAGGAAAATTCCTGTAAAAGAGCCGAAAGCTACTCCCGATTTGAGAATTAATAGCGTAAAAGTTAGTTTGAGTCGCTGATAGATCTTCATCACTTGTCACAGTAAACTCCAGTAGCTACAGACACGCAAAACCTTAAACAAACCGAGAGTTTGCCTGACATTTCATTCACCGCCAAATTAGTCGGTGAACCTCCGAGACCGGTTCTCTGTGGAAGCAGTACCTGATTGTGGATTTGCCGGTCGACTACCACCCATGGCAAACGGCATACGCCAGGAAAACAGCATCACGTTGGCTTCCCACCGCAACCACCCTTTGATAGACAGGAGGGCTCCTCCAGTCATCACCCACCTTAGAGTCGGCTCACAATTGCTCCCCCTGCGGCAGGCACAGGGAAATCAGTCACCCGGTAAAAAGAGCACGCCAAGTGCTCTCCAAAAACTTTTTTGACAGTAACTCCGGGAGTTGGTGAATGCTAATACTGTGAGTCCTGTGTACACTATAGTATCTTTGCAAATCCCACCCTACTCAGTGTATATGAATTCTATACCTCTGATATGTACTCGTTGTATATGAATTCAATACATCTCGTACATACTCGTTGTGTATAATTCTAAACATTAATTAATTGCACAAAAGTGTACACATAGAATTTACCTTCTTAGCATAAATTGCTGAAAGGAATTTTACCTATTGAATGTATTTCGAAATTGAAGAAAATTTTTAGTGTTCATATAGTTTATAAATAGAAAATTATGGATCATACACAAGGCTTATCAGAATATTTTCTTTATTTTACAAGGGAAATGCAAAATTCGGTTTTCAAATGTCTTATTGGATTCTGAATGGTTGAATTAGATATCATATTTCAACTGTGAATATGGTGAAGTTTTGTTACATTATTCTGAACGTATTTCATAATAATCATGTAAATATTTCATAATATGGGATTAATGCATGATTTTTAATTTCTTCTTTTCTCTTTCTTTGGTATTGTCTTCAGTTACATTGAAGATGACAACATGAAAAAATAATTTTATCATTTCCAAGGTAAAAACTAGTAAAATGTGGAAATCTATAACTTTCTTCTATTTTAATATACTAATACCTAAAACATGCAGCATAACAGCGCCCAACGGTTACGTTATTCAAACCAAACACCACTCAGCAACAACTTATGTCAATTTCTAAGTGAATTTGCTGTTTGATTAAAATCTGTGAATTAGTTTTTGAGGTAGTATTATTGCGAAAATATTAGAAAATTCGTCATAAAAGCGCCTAATTATTGGCTGATGTAGACCAAAAGCTAAGAAAAATCAATTTGTATCACGTACTGAGTCTGAAATTTTAAGAAAATTTATGCATTTGATCTTGAGAAAAAGCAACCATGAAATCGTGAAAAATGCTTTACAGCAACGCCACCTGTGGGGCGATTGACACCAAAAGCAGAGCAACACTAAACTATATAAGAGACTATCTGAATCTGAAGTTTGATAAAACATCGTGCATTAGTTATCGAGATATAGCTATTGGGATAATCATGCAGTCATGAGAATAATCAGCATAGCACCACCACGTCTTTGCACCAAAAAGAAATAAACTCCAAACTACATTAAGGGCTAACTAAATGTAAAATTTTATGAAAATCTTTCCTTTAGTTCTTGAAATAGAGCTAATTGGGATATCGTGATTGATACAACATAGCAGAGCCAAAAGTTGAGTGATATACAGAAAAAGCTAATGAGCTCCTGTTTATATCAAGATCTAATAGAATTTTGTTAAATTCCATTCATTAGCTCTTGAAGTAGAGCGCTCACTATATTTTTATCACATACAGATTCACAGAATGACAGAGTGACAGACAGACTCAGAAACAGACATGTTCTAAAAACAATTAAATCGTGTTCAGAACCTTCTAAAACGTATAAATCCTTTAAAAATTGGAATTTGAAATTTTTAACGAATCCAATACTTTATTCCTGTAAAGATAGAATAAAGTAATAAATAAAAAAAAAAAATTCATTTTTCACTTTTAACAATGTATCCGATTAAAAATTATTATTCTGAAGGCTTTGCATAGCGATCTTGATTACTTTATAAAATAGTGTACGGTTAATACCCCAGGATTTAAGCGTACGAATAAATATTGCACTAACTAATAACTGTTCTCTTAAAAATTCTGACAAAGTATAAAATTTCTTAAATCCTTTGCACTCTTTTGGATCAAATTACTAGTACGATTGAGGATTACTGATGTTGGATTTTCAAATTTTTCCTGAAATATTTTATTGACAGATCCCATCAAACTTTGACAGACTTAAGTATTGCTTTACAGAAAAGAATAATTTTTAAAAAAGTAATATTTCTTCGGGATACATGAGAAAATTATTAAAACAAATAAAAGTAAGATACTCTTTTAATATGTAAAAGTGGAATTTATATCAAACGTTTCCAAAAATAAGTATTAAAAGTACATTAAATTATAAATTGCAGTTTATACATTATGAGTAAAATACGATAAAAGCACGGTTCCATTTGTACAAAATAAAATAATGATAATAATAATGATCAGAGTACGTAAATGCATTCAACATGAATCAATGTTGAAATACTGGTTTAAACACTAATAAAGGCAAAAGGTCTTACTAATATATAAATTACAAATATATATTCATACATTGAAACATAAATTCACATAAATAAGAAATAAGAAACAGGATATAACTAATGTAATACATGAAAAGATTCTCTTTCCTTTTAGATAAATTAATTATAAGTTCAAAAGAAAAATCTCATATAAGTTTCGATCAAATTAATTTTAAAAGCAAAATTTTTATAACGATTAAGAATATTTGAATTTTCATAAAGATTATTTCCGTGTTAATTTTAGAATGTAATCGTAAATTTTTTTCTTCACAATTTTAAGCTATTGCATAGCTTTTATCGCGGGCTTTGAGAGCGGCGACCGAATCCAAAAATTCCGTAACGAGAAATATCCTAACACATCCGTAACGAAAAAAACCTAACACTCGGCTAACGTCGTTTCACTTCGGCAGACTTCGGCATGGTATCCTTCGGTAGACTTCGGCTGACATTGACGCGGTATCTTTCAGATATTTAGATGATATCAAGTGTCAAACTTATATTTCTTATTTCAGTTACTATAAATCTACAGTTCCAATAATAAAAATTCCTGATAGAATGTGTATAGAAAAGAATCGACTTAAGATAAAAGAAGGTAGGATAATGTAGCTTTTGGTGACTGGAAACCCACCCAATGGTGAGTATCGAAAAATTTAAAATGCTTATAACTCGCGATCCAATTTTCTTAGCGCTACCAAATTTTGTTTGGTAATTTATTATGAGACAGTGTTAATTTTTGGTGAAAGAAGACCCCCAACGGTGAGGGTCAAAAAATTTAAAATGCTTATAACTCGCGATCTAATTTTCGTAGCGCGGCCAAATTTTGTTTGGTAATTTATCATCAGACAGTGTTAATTTTTAGTGAGATGAGATCCCCCATGGAGAGGGTCGAAAATTTTAAAATGCTTATAACTTGCGATCTAATTTTCGTAGTGCGGCCAAATTTTGTTTGATAATTTACTATGAGACAGTGTTACTTTTGGTGACAGGAGACTCCCCACGGTGAGGGTCAAAAATTTAAAATGCTTATAACTCGCGATCTAATTTTCGTAGCGCGGCCAAATTTTGTTTGGTAATTTATTATGAGACAGTGTTAATTTTTAGTGACAGGAGATCCCCCATGGGGAGAATTCAAAAATTAAAGTGCTTATAACTCGCGATCTAATTTTCGTAGTGCGGCCAAATTTTGTTTGGTAATTTATTATGAGACAGTGTTACTTTTGGTGACAGGAGACCCCCCCCCCCCACTTTGAGGGTCGAAAAATTTAAAATGCTTATAACTCGCGATCTAATTTTCGTAGTGCGGCCAAATTTTGTTTGGTAATTTACTATGAGACAGTGTTACTTTTGGTGACAGGAGACCCCCCACGGTGAGGGTCGAAAAATTTAAAATGCTTATAACTCGCGATCTAATTTTCGTAGCGCGGCCAAATTTTGTTTGGTAATTTATCATCAGACAGTATTAATTTTTAGTGACATGAAATCCCCCATGGAGAGGGTCGAAAATTTTAAAATGCTTATAACTTGCGATGTAATTTTCGTAGTGCGGCCAAATTTTGTTTGGTAATTTACTATGAGACAGTGTTACTTTTGGTGACAGGAGACCCCCCACGGTGAGGGTCGAAAAATTTAAAATGCTTATAACTCGCGATCTAATTTTCATAGCGCGGCCAAATTTTGTTTGGTAATTTATTATGAGAGAGTGTTAATTTTTGGTGACAGGAGATCCCCCCCCCCCACGGTGAGGGCAGAAAAATTTAAAATGTTTATAACTCGAGATCAATTTTCTTAGCGCGGCCAAATTTTGTTTGGTAATTTATTATGAGACAGTGTTAATTTTTGGTGACAGGAGACCCCCACGGTGAGGTTCGGAAAGTTTAAAATGCTTATAACTCGCGATCTAATTTTCGTAGCGCGGCCAAATTTTGTTTGGTAATTTATTAAGGTATTGCATAGCTTTTATCGCGGGCTTTGAGCGCGGCGAAAGAATCTAGAAATTCCGTAACGAGAAATATCCTAACACTCCTGTTAACTTTGCTTCAGTTTGGCAGACTTCGACACGGTATCCTTCGGTAGGCTTCGGCATACATTGACGCGGTATTTTTCAGATATTTTGAGAATATCAAGTCTTAAACTTATGTTTTTTATTTCAGCTACCATAAACGTATAGTTTCAATGATAAAAATTCCTGATTAACCTACATGTATTGTAATATAAAAATATTTTAAACGATATTAACTTCTCATTTGTTCAATACAAGAAAAAAAATGTTATCGGTCATTACGCTCAAAAAGTTTAACTTGAATTAATATCAAAGACAAAAAAAAACTGCATAAATAAAAAATAAATAAATAATTATAATTGCATAAATTGATAAAAAATGCTATGCAATAGCTTTACCGCGGCAGTCTCCGAGTGCCACACGTATTTTTTTATTTTACTATGTAGTTCCCATTAAAGGTACTGTAACGCTAAATTATCTAACATTTTTTTTGAATTATAATATGTACCTAATAATTCTAACTATGTAGTTCTTGTGTAAAGTAAAGCCACTCAATGATATCTGCTGTTTAACAGTTCTACTAAACGAGTGTAAAAGTTCTACCAGTTTTCTAGGAAAAACAGAAAAGCGGAGAACACAAATCTTATGAATATATGAATGAAACACTGTAATTATTTATGCCTTCTTTTCATTTGTCTGGCATTAAGTTAATCCGATAAAACCCTTGTGTTTTAAAATCAAAGCACTGTTTCGTCGATGTTTTTCAGTTAGCACATTATTGTAGGTTCGGCGAGAAAAAGACATTGTGTAACGATCAGAAAACTTCAAAATATCTTCAAAATTTGAATGTTTGAATGATATAAAACTTCCCAACTGAAGTTCAATATTTTTTTCCGAGTCCTTAAGCCAATTTGAGACCTGGATTTACCGTGATGAATGAGAATCCACCTGCGACTAATGAGTGTCGGCCGCTTAGACATAAGTACTTTTTCCAATTGTTGGCATTAGAGGTCTGCACGATCAATACGTTTGGTGCGAAGACCTTCTAGTTAATATCAATGGTAGCTAGTTTCCTTGGCATCAAATGATACTGAACAAGGAATTTTTGGAATGGAGTCCTCCGGTTTAAGTCGATGGTGTATCCTTTGCAATATCGACATATAATCCTTTGACGTTTCACATTTGGGTACAGTACCTACTTCACATCACCCGTTACAATTCGGTTTAAAATTGGTTCCCTATTGTTAATAAAGAAGCAAAGGAGCATAGACGCTGATCTTTTCTTTCAGTTGTCATACTGTAAGTTGGCGTGGCATTTACTGATCGAAATTGGTGATGAAATCAGGCGCATACGTCCATCTTTTGTACTTAGAAACAGTCTGCTAATTATTCAACAGCTAATTCTTCGACTGTTGAATGCGGGGAATGTGTCTAGATCCTCATCAGAAACCACTCCAAATCGGTCCAAATCGGTCGTGATCTTTACAACTATAGTGTCCGACCCGAAATTTCTTAAACCAGCGCCAGCACTTGCTATGGCCCCTTCCTCAAACATATGATAAATGCTGCGGTAAGCTGCGGCTGCTGTAACGGCTTTATTATACATGCACAATAAAGAATGTCTGGTGCAGTCTTGCTTGCTTGCCGCGTTGTTTCCCATTCCCCATGAGTTCCGAAAAATTTTGTGTCTATATATGCAAGTTATGGACCATTTTCTATCCTTTAAACGCAAGCTGTAATGTTTGTATTTCACTTGACATTCACATACGTACAAAACGGTTAGAACCTTCGCACTCACCAAAATATATATAGGCAATTGCAATTTTAAGGTACATACCTACGTTTGGAACTATTTCAAAAATTTAAAACATTGACTGAATTCATATACTTTTAGATCAATTGTAATTCAGAATGGTGAAAAAGATACAGCCCAAGCAATATCTTCATAACTATTTAAAAAGTGAGTTTTTTTAACCATTTTATTTGCAAAATTTCACACATATGTCAGTCACTATATGTTCATAGAACTAAAAATATTTCAATTTCCTTTCACAATGTTCTACTGCTATATTTACCTGTCCTCTGAATTAGGACATATTACAACTTCATCAAAATTAACTGAAATATTCCAAAATATATATACAAAACACATTTTTTAATTAAAAATGACCATTTTCTCTAATCGAGTTCCTATAAAATATTTGTACTATTACACAGAGCTTAGATTTAGTTGAAAACATTGTGAGTACTACAGGAAGCATTTCGAAAAAAAATTATTGAAATATCTTTAAAATATTTTATATAATGAAGTTTATTGATGTTGTATTTAGAGACTCTCAACTTCGAAACTCCATGGCGCACGAACATTTTGCAAGCTGTGTGAACTAATGATTTTTTTTTGGTATTCTATTTTTTTTCTTTATTCTTTCTTAGAAAACGAGACGTACAATCGTACGCATTATAAATCTAGATGTAAAAGAAAAGAGAATTCTTGTTAGGATGAGCGAAGCGAATCCTCTTCTAGGCCACTCAAATGACATTTTGTCGTACACTTTACAAAAAAACTATACAATATTTTGACTTGAAATTAAACACAAATATAAATTATGATCTGTAGATTTGCAGAATATTATTTTTTTACAGAAATATTTTTCAAAAAATTATTACTTTAATTAATTTATTTTACATGTTTTTCCATTACGAACGCATTTTTTCAAGTAAAAAGTGAAACACGTACCTTTTTAGAAGAAAAACTTAAATCATGGGGTCAGTAATTATAGCTAGAATCATCACTAACTAACTAAATAAATAAAATATATTTTCATATTTCTGACAAAATATTTCAAAAACTGCTTTCAGATTTTCAAACTATGCTCATTTTTTTAACTATGTATAGTTTCATGATTTCTTTTATAAAATTTATAAAATACTTTTATTAGAAAAATTACAGCATATTTTTAATGAATTAAAATTTATGAAAATGCTCTTATTAACATTCAATTATAAAAGTATTTTTCTGTGTTAAAAATTCAAATACACAATTTATTCTTATTTTGTGAAATCATTTAAGCAGACGATATTTATGAATTTTAAAAGAATTACATTATGTTTTTGAAAAGTGGCAATAAAAGAATTGTAAACAAATAAAATTAATTAATATTTTGTATAAATCGAAAATATTTTTATTTATACCAGTCTTATATCATAAATAAACAATCTGAGGAAATTCTTAGTAATTTGGTTGAAATACATTTTAAAATTAAAATGCGCCGAAACATAAAATTACATTTTTGCTTAATAAAGATGCAAAAGTACTTTAAAAATACATTATTACTTTCAAATATTCATCTTATAGCATAATACTTCGCGAATCCAAACAAAGCATGGCTTTTGCTAGTAATATTTATGTTCGTCTTGTCAATTAAATGTTATAGTTTCATCAAAAGGGACGTTTTCTGACGAATATACTTATCATTTAGACGAGATACACCAAATAAAAGCGAATAACCTAGATCCGAGGTAAGAGTTTTAGAATAATAGAGATTCTATTATTTTTTACAAAGCAATTTAACTTGGAGATAAGGGCAAAGTTGAGTTTCCATTAATCGCCTTTAAAGATAATATTTATAAGTTTCAAATGCATAAGAAATCAATATAAAAGTGTTGATTTAGATTTATTAGTGTTTTTATGTTAAAAAATCAAAAAAGTATGCATAGAAAGAATTTTTACATTTCTCTTGGCTTTCCTGTTTCCACAACCGTTATTTGACTCACTAAATTTTGTTCATGAAATTGGCAATAACACTTCTATTAATAGTAGAAATAAACTGTAAAAATATTTGAATTCATAAAGTACTGTTCTTTTAATAAAGGGGGGACTTTCAAAAATCAATATTCGGCTTTTGTTTATAATTTCTAAATTATTTTGAGTAATATGCATGATGCTCCATTTATGTATCTGCATTATTTCTTGAGTTATAATTATGATTTATAATTATTTTGTTCATAAAATTGCCAATAACACTTCTATTAATAGTAGAAATAAAATGTAAATATTTTTGAATTCATAAAGTACTGCTCTTTTAATAAAAGTGGGACTTTCAAAAATCAATTTTCGGCTTTTGTTTATAATTTCTAAATTTTTGAATAATATGCATGATACTCCATTTATGTATCTGCATTATTTCTTGAGTTTCAATTATTTATAAACGGTGTTTATAAACAAAAGTCAAAGTATTTTTAAACTTTGAAACAAGTTTTGTCAGATTAGTAAAGTTACGGTTTGCGCATACAGTTATTCCCAAACTATGTATGCTACAGCTTATAAAACAGCTTATATAAACAGTTTATAATCAAATATTTTTATCT
Source organism: Maratus speculifer (assembly GCA_964019185.1). NCBI lineage: Eukaryota > Metazoa > Arthropoda > Arachnida > Araneae > Salticidae > Maratus > Maratus speculifer. Next base: position 231,914,729 of record OZ025296.1, on the reverse strand, counting down.
CTTGAGACTACATGGTAAAACAAAAAACAAAATCACAAATTTGATTATTTATTTATTTAATTTATTGATTTTAAAACTTAAAAAATTTGTAAATAATTTTGAAATTTTTTATTTTTTATTTTTATTTTGTGCTAATAATAAATCTTAAACAAAGTTTGTGCATATATTTTAATTTTAATTTAGAATTAGGTATCTTACGATTCTACTTGGTTCGAACATTGTTTTATGTATGCATAATTTAAAGTTTTATCATGCGCGCAATGCTGAATGATTTTAATATACTAATTTTGTACATAATTTATGGTAAATATTATGGTTCTTTTATTTTTTGAATAATGTATTTAAGGTTATATACTTTAGGTAAAAGTGGAAAAAAAGAAAGAAAACTTAAATTGCATATTATTTGTGTTTTGAACTAAAAGACGATGTTTTCTATCGTTTAGTTCAACTTAAAGATCTTGTGCCCCCTTAAAACAATAAAATTCGAAAATTTCGTCAAACTGGTATTTCATTGTAGTACCTTACCCTCTTCAGTTCCGAAAAAAAAAATAATTATTCAATGTTTTTTTTCGGAAGAAAATGGCATTGTAAATGACTGAAAAAACATTTTTTCTGAAATTGATCCTTTAGGTGTTTGGTAATTTAGGCTCAAAAATATAGATCTAAACATACAAACCCCTTTAAAACATCAATTTAATAACCATCAACCTAGATCAACGCAATCACAAATTTAAGAGATTCAAACAAGTAAATAATCTACAAAACCTAAAAAAAAAAACGTTTAATATTTTTGAAAATTTATTGTTTTTTGAGTCACACTGTCTTTGGGAAATTTTTATGCATTTTCCAAACTCAGATTAAAATGTAAAAATGTGATGTAAAAATGTTAAAAAGTCAGATATTTTACTTTTTATAGGTAAAAGAACACAGGTCCCCTAATAAGGGGCCCGGGACAGAAAATTTAAAAAATAAATATTGTTACGAATTTTGTAAACAGTTAGTATTTGTACTGTAAAATAATGTAAATAATCTTATTATGCTCTGTTCCTTTGCTAATATTAGTGTTTGCTAGATTATCTCTATTTTTTATCAGGCAAACCAGTCTATTATTTTTCAATGAATGTCTATGTCAATTTGGCGAAATATTATAACTATCACCAAGTTCACGTTTGAGACTAATTTTGGTCGCCAAATTTGGCGATATATCGCCAGCTGGCGACAAACTTGGCGATTTCTAGCGATGCACAGTGGGGCAAAATCCCGAAAAGCTGGCCAAAATATGAAAATGCTAATCAAATTGTACGAAAACTCGTATACAGGTGTTTTTGAAGATGCTAAGTAAAAATACAAAATTAAAATTGAAAAAAAAATGGCGGATACAATATGGCGGAATAAAAATTAAAATGGGTCGAAAGTTATTCAATTTATTTGCAATTTCGTAAACTTTTCAGGATGCTAATTAGGATTCAAAAGTTAAATTTTAAAAATAAATAAATAAATAAAATTACAGATTAAGAGTAGAAACAATAAGATTTAAATAAAATTTAAAATTTCGAGGTAAACTTAAAAGGGAAATTAAAAAAAAGAGACATATTTAAACTAAATTTAAGTACGTTAATGGAAAGTAAAAAAATTAGACTATTTAATTTTTATATTATTAAAATAAAAACGAAAATATATTCCAGAAATTAACCTTTAAAATCAACTGTAGTATAATAAAAAGATTCCTCAGAGGTCAAGGTGTCGAAATAGTTAGTAGAACTTGTTGGCGGTATTGGAAGATCCTGTGATTCTTAGGATCAATGATTTTAATTTCTTCTACGGTAATTTACCTAAACTGGAAAGGAAAAAATCTGATGACATTAAAAGACGTAAAAATAGCTTTTTTTCTCGCTACAGCATCTTTGCGGTAAATCTTCTCGGTGCCTTTTGATCAGTTTGTTGTATGATTCTTGAGTATCTTATGGCATTTGACAAATTTGCAGTAATGAAGATAATGTTATTTCTTTGTCATTAATAAGTAGTTTGTGTACTGAAGTAAGCATATAGAACCAGGGGTGCTGCTCAAATCTACGAGCTATTTGTAAGGGAAATTTTTCGAAGTTTATCAAATAAATAGCATGGCTACAAGAAATTACTTATGGCATAGAAGCGTTTGATCAAATCTTCGTATATGCTCGTTTAGAAACAAATAGTTGCGTTTTTAAAGAATCTTTGAATTGTATTTCCATCATTTGTGCTTCCAAATCTGGGATTTAGTTTCTCGACGAGAAGTCTTGATTGTAAACGACCTATTTTTTGCATATTTTATTTTGCAATTTCAGTGTTTTTCTTTTCATGCAGAGTACGAGCTTTTCATTTTTTCTATCCAGTTGTCTACCAGGTGTAAGGCCTCTCTAAACATCTTTGCATGTAACTTAGATATTCTGAATTCTAAATTATCTCAATCCACTTTTAATAAAAAATGTCAGATCGGTAAGATGCTGTTTTGATGCTGTCTGACATAGGTAATAACGTTGACTATTGCACTAATTCGTTTTTAACGACTTTTTATTCGGTATCAATGATTGTATTAAACGAAATAAGTTGATTCTGCTAGTATTTAATGCAATCCCATTCTTTGACAGTTGCTTCCGTATTTCTTGAAAAAGAAAAATGGATCTTGATTGGCCCGATAAAATCATTCAAATGAAGATCTCGATATTTTCAAATTGACGATTCATGAATTATTTGCAATATTTATGTATTCTAGTAGCACGGAAGAAAAGAAAAATATATTAGACTTCCTGCCATCTTCATAGGTAAATATTTGTTTAAATATACTCAGAATAGATGTGTCATCACATCCTCACTTGCAAATCAAATCCAAGTTACTAATATAAGCGAAAGTGATATTCATAATGATTTTTACTCGCATTAATAAAATACGCTCAGTAGTTTGATCTAGCAAATATAGCCATTGACAAAATAATTCTTCTAATTATAATAGAACAAACAAAATTACTACCTATAAAGATAAGAAAATGTTATTCTACCGGATCAGTAATAAAGAATTATTTTCATTTTTTCATTACTAAGCTTACTTATCAAATTAATGTAATCTTATGATTATAGTACTTATTTACAATATAATAGGAAATAAACTATTATAAAATTGAATAATTCAAAATTTTGAAAAATATTTATCAGCTAAATTATGTAAAAAGTAGCCGATTTCAAAATTTGTGAGGCGGCCGAAAAAGTGGCATTTTTACTTGCGGTTACTAAAATATGCGTGAAATGCAGAAAGGCAGTTTTAGGCAGCTGTTTTTTTTATGAATCACTAGACAATAGCCCAAGTTATTATTTCCATTAAATTTCGTTGCGGAACACTGTGGAATATTTAAACTTTTTCATGTTTAAAAGCAAAAAAAATTAAAAAAATTCAAAATTTTTTTATTAAAAATGACAATGAATTTATTAAATTTTATGTGCTTAATATAAATTTTCTAATACATGCAAATAAAGTACATACTATCATAGTATGAATCCATTTCAAATCATTAAAATCGGATAATATTATAAAATATAGCACGCGTTTAGAGGAACTGTTGTTTTGCTGTTTTTCTTCGCTCTAAATGATACTCCTTCAAGCATCATTTTTGAAATGATGCTGCTTGTAAGGGCAAAGCAAAAATATTTTTTTAAATACAGATTCTGACTCTCCAAATATTATTTTAGCCAACTGTACAATTGAAATTCCCTAAATCGTAACTTCATTTTTCGACTTTTGGTCAGCTTTTTGGGTTTTTGCCCCACTGTGCGATGGTACCCCTTCCCTCTCTATGGTAACTCCCATTTATAGGTATACAGGTACATTGAATGCTATTCCGGTGTTTTCTGGATTTTTCTAAAAACATGTAGAAATTTCCAGTGCATGCCTGAGCCTATATATAGGAGAGCGATGTGAGTGGGTGGTTAGTATTTGTCAGTTAGTCATTGAGTGAGAGACGATTATTTAAGCAGGTTTGCTTGAGTATTGTGATTTATCTACGCTGTTTTGAATTTAATATAGTGTTGAGAAGTTGAGTAAAGAGTTTTTGTGACATATATTTGTACTTGTAAGTTGAATCTGCAGAGTTATCCCTGAAAATCTTGTAGTATTTGTGAGTTTCGAAGACTCTGTATCTGTGAAGTTTTGTAAATAAATTATTTTCTATTTTTTTTAAAAAACTGGATTTTGAACTTAACAAACCATAGGATCAGAAGAACCCTATATACGCTACAATATATTTAGAAACATGTTCGAATCTTATAAAAATAAATATACATGTTAAATCATTCAAAAATTTTCATATTAAGTTAGATGTTTAGTTAAAAGAATATTATGATTCATTTTAAAGTAAATAATAATAATAAAAAGAATTCAGATTGAAATTAAATTTCTTTTACAATTAGTTTCACAAATGATATTTAAAGAAGTTAACTAAAGTTTCGTTTATGCTCATAAATATATATAAAAAAATGGTAATTGTATTGTTTTGTATGGTAATTGTAAAAATAAATAAAAATAAATCTTAAAGAAGAATTTTTGCAGATATTTAAATATTATATAAAAAATATACTAATATATTAAATGTTATTTTTGAAAGACAAATAAAAACATTTTAGGGATAAAAAGGAAGGTTTTGCTGTATAAAAACATTTAATTGATTTTCGCGCCAATAAATCTGCTTTGAATTGCTCAGATAATTAGAAATTTTAATATATTTTATTAGATAAATACCATTAGGAATTTTTTAATATGTGATGATAAATATTGACTTAACAAATTGAGGAAAAGTATTTTCCACTCAAAACACAAACTGCATAAATATCACGCCTTCTCATTTGAATTTCAAATCAAATCTTTAGCAATACATCAGAAATAAAAAGAATATTGAAAGATAAAACAAATGATATTTAATATTGAATATGAAACTTTGACAACATAAGAAACTGGCGAATTGTAATATATACGAAATTAAAATTTACTGTTTACAGAAGAAAGTTTTATTTAAAAAATACGAAGTAATCCAGACACATATGTGTCTGAAAGAAATTAATATTAAAGTGAATTTCATAAACGCCACATCTGACATTTGATGTATTTATGAACGATATAAAAAACAAGATATGAAAAGCAAGTAGCATTATGTTAAGTTCTTTAATATAACTATTCTTTTCAAATGCTGTTTCAAAGCACTTTTTTCATTCAAAAAGAAACTTCAGGTATTTATATGACAGTTTTGAATTTGTGGATTTTAAAAAATCATTTTACAATAAAGAAATCACAATAAATTTAGATTTATTCAAACGAAAAAACATTTAAACACAAAATAAAAGCAAAATGTATTATGTTAAAATTCTTAGAAAATGTAAGAAATCCAAAAGAACTAAAAGAAAGCGATTGGTGGAAGGGGTAAACAAAACAAGTAGGAAAAAAACAGATATAAATAAACAAATGTTGACACGACAGATGCAATAAGAAAGTGAAGTATTATTTAGTGGAATAAAAATAAACAAAAAGAGAATGTAGAAAAATATGTTAATGAATAATGAAACAACTTGGTGGTAAAAGGAAATAAATCAATGGTCGAAATTGGAAAAATAATAAGACATTTTAGATTGCATCATCTTTTTTCATCAACACTACAAGAAGGGGTAAAAGAAAAAAGCTAAAAAATGTTAAATGTTATTTAATTAAAGTGAAAAAATTTTCTTACTCTGCGATGGACATGGTTGAATTATATTTTCCTTTAGCAAAGAAAACTGATGGATACAGTTAGAAAAATCTTCACAAATGAATCACTTTTAAAGTTAATTTTAATATTTTGAAAACTGAAGCTATGGCGGGAATCCTAAAAACGTTTATTAATAAATGATCTACAAAGTTCCTGTTTAACCCTTTCGGGTCTGGTGTATTTTTAAAAGTGCATTTACTTTCATCGAGTATTACTTTGTCTTAACAATTATTTAGTTACTTTCGACATACTGGAATGATGCCTTTCTTATTATGATTTCATTCATGTTTTGACATTTAATAGCAATAATAATAATAATAATAATAATAATAATAATAATAATAATAATAATAAAACCTAAATCTCCTTGTAACTTTGCGATTTCTTTCTTTATACATATATTTATATCTTTAAATTTAAAATATATGTTACTTTCCTGAGCCAATCATGTAAAATAAAACAAACAAACTAAAAAAACATTAGATAGTTGCAAAGTCTTCTCAGCATTAGAAGTGTTATTATTTAAAAGGTGGCGTGATAAAGCAGATTGAAACAATGCAAAGTGAAACGACAAAAAAAAATCACTAATCATCCCTTAAAATAATGAACTATACAGCGGGTATATATAATAAAGTGCTTAAAATGAGGCAATGGACCAAATAAGTAAATTGACTCTATTTATTTAATTTATAAAGAAGATGCGTTTTAACACTGTTTTTACCAGTGCTCAATAACATCTTTCAAAGTTCTGATTTTAACTTATTTTGCTTCTAATTTTTAAAGCTAATAAATATTAAAACAAATTTCAATGTTTTAAGAATGATTCAGAATTGTTTTGATAAAAAACTTACTAATGAAATAATAATCCTAAACCAAAATATATTGAAAGGGGTCATTTGACATCGGTAAAAATAGTGTTGACTATAAAATTAATCACATTTAAAAGGACTTAGGAAGTTTAAGATCTTTCGGTTAAGCCGATTTTCGAAATACCAGGATTCGGTTAACGGGGATTCTACTGTATTTAAAAAGACATTCGTTTGATTGCTTCTTTGCTGAAGAGATTTACGGTAAAAAGAGACGTGAAAAGGTACACGTCGTTCGTCGTTTAGCTACACTGTAAAAAAATAAAAAACTTAAAAAATTGCTAAACTTTTTCTATGAAACTGGGATTCATAGTTTGGGCCGAGAAACAAAAAAAAAACGGGCTGGGCCGCACCGGACTGGCAAAAAATTTAAACGGGCCAGGCCCAGCCGATAAAAAAAATTTGCGCGCCTGCGGCCCGTTATAACAAAATCAGCAGAGAAGATAAAATATGAGTTATTTTCAATGAATATGTCTTTAACGTGAATTAGTATAAATGTGCTAATTTGACAACTATTTTTGATGACATTAGTTTGACAACATCACTACAGAAGTGTAACTTGTATAGTGTAGCAATCGAAATCAGACAGTTACATTGTGTATAACTTGGGCTTAATATTTTTTTAGCAGACTCGTGGTGAGTCGCGATCAGGCTTGTATTATTTTTCTATATATAGAGGAGCTGAGCTGGAACTAGATTTAATTGCTGTCATGATGTGCAGGGCTAACACGATTTCTAAAATTATTAACAGCGCTAAAGTGTTATGTTAACGTAATCTTTGGATATATTCCTGAATGTTTCTTAAATTCACTTCTAAACAACATGATTTTGACACGGAAAGTTTGACACATCTTATAATTAATCTTTAACTGTAAAAGCACAAAATTGACAAGCCTGACTATTGAAAGGATTCGAAATCGAATAACCGCTTTTATTTTTGGTAAATAAGATACTTGCATAATCTTGTTGAGATATAAGAAATACTTGTCAAATGGTTGCAGATTTTTTTTCCTTTTCCATGCTGTCGCTTCCAGAAATCCTATTTAAAACTCTAACTTTGACAGTATTTTCTGAAATTGCTTGTATCAAAAAATGGATAACGCCATTCGAGTACATAGTTCCAGAATAGAAATATTTGCTAATCTTATGCATTTCCAAAAAATAAAATAAAATAAAATAAAGAATAAATAAATAAATAATGAATTCAAAAATGGTTCAGGAAGTATCGCTTTTGGATATGAAAATGAATTTGGATTTCAAATCTTTAGTAAAATGATATAGAAATATTTTCATAAATCTACTTTTATAACCATTTAAAGAAAAACTAAAGCAGGATGCGTTTCGAGCCACAACAATAACAGCTCTTCATCAGTTGAACAAATCCTGCTTTGTTTTTTCGTTCAATGGTGATTTCTACAAAGTGTATTAATCTGATTATTAATTATCGCCAGTGTTATCGGTGTTTTTTCACTACTTTTATTATACAGTTTCAAGAGTTGCGTTGTTTTTAGCTTTCTTTTTTTCCTTTTATTCTTAACCATATTAATTTTCTAATGAATTTTTATTTGAATGATGAAAGTCTAAAAGTCTAAGCAATCATTAATGTTGCTAATGTGTATTTCCTGTAAAATGTGATATAAAATCATTCCATAGATATGTGTGCAGTATTCTTTAAAGGAATCTGAATTATAAAATGAAAATCTGATTTTTTAGTAATAGTAAAAATTGGTGAAAACGGGCCGGGCCTGTTTTAACTAATTTCTGTACGGGCCGCGCTGGGTCCGGGCCGAGCTTTTTTGCTTTACAAGGGCCGTCCTGGGCCTGGAAATTCCGGCTCGTGCTGATCTCTAATTCATAGAACTTTTTATGTAACGACAACAGCAAAATTTCATGTACCAGATACAGATTTTCACAGAAAATAAGAAAATCTGTAAGGTTTCTAATAATTTTTTAGGAAACTTGGGATGCTTAGAATATGAGTTGCCGAAAAAGTAATTTTATTTTTTCCCAATTGATAGATTTAAAGTCACATATCTCGAATAACACTTACTCGATTAAACCATACTATACAGCGTTTGAAAGGTAACAGTCTCTAAAAAATTCTAGATATAAAGGTAGCGTCATCTGTTCAAGCGTCAAGAGTTATTTTGTTTTGAAAAAAGAGATTCCAGAAGATAATATTCGTCACATTTTTGATTTTGCTTCCAAAAAGGGAAAAGGCTCATCGAAAATCGTGTGACGATTATGGTGGTCAATGCTTAAGTAAACGCCAAAGTCAGAATTGGATTGCTCATTTTCCTTTCGGAAATTTCTATGTTAAAGTTGAACTTTTCCCTGGCTGGACAGTCGTTGAAAAAGTCGATGAAATTTAAAACAAAATCGAGGTAGACTGACATATTTCTTTCCGCGACATTGCTACGAAACTAAACATCGACCATAAAACACCTTTGAATCATTTACATAAAATTGGATACCAAAAGAAACTCGATACTTGGGTTCCCCATGAACTTACAGTGACAAATTTAATGGACAGTTTCCATTTGCGAATTGCTACTGAAACGGAACGAAATTGAGCCATTTTTGTGAAAAAATGATTGCGAGTAATGAAAAATGAATCACGTGGAACAGCACTGTGCGGAAAAGATCGTAGTCGAAGCTTCACAAACCGTGGCAAAGCCCGGATTGACGCCAAGGAAGGTGATGCTGAGTGTTTGGTGCGATTGGAAAGGAATTGTCCATCATGAGCTGCTCGAATCTGGCCAAACCATTAATTCAACTATCTACTTTGAACAACTAATGCGATTAAAGCAGGCGATTAAAAGAACATGGCCAAAATTGATCAATAGGAACGGCGTTGTCTTCCATTACGACATCGCAAAACCATACACATATTTAGTCACTCGGCAAAAACTGAGATAACACGGCTGGAAAATTTTGATGCACCCACCGTACAGTCCGAATCTGGATCCGACCAATTACAATTTGTTCCGTCCTCTGCGGTACTCTCTTAATGATGTTAAGCTGGCTTCAAAAGAGGCTTGTGAAAATCACCTTGTTCAGTTTTTTGTCCAGAACTCTCAGAAGTTCTACACTGACGGAATTATGGTTTTAACAAAAATGGCAAAATGTCATTGAACAAAACAGTACATATATTAATGATTAGTGTTTTTTTATTTATAGAAATAAATTCAGTTTGAAAAATACAATAAAACAGCGAAATTACATTTTTCCCAACCCAATATATTATATGTAATTGCAACCCAGGTTACAGATAACATTTTAGTAAGATAATTATAATTTTAGTTCATTTGTTTGTAAAGTTATACATTTCAGTAACTTTATCTTTATAAGAATTAGTTTTGTAGATTTACATATTTTTTTGTACAGTGTACAGTGTTGTTAACAATGTTAGTGAACAAAGGGATCTCGGAAACTTTACATTTGTAATATTATACATTTTTTTACAGTGTAGTAACGCCATCTGTCAGATAGTTTGAAAAATGTCACAGGTGAGACGACGTGGCCCGGTCTCCTCTGATCTAAGTAGTATTGATGAAAAATATGTCATTTGTTAATTTATAGGAAAAATTAAAAATTTCGGAATTGAACGTGAAGTATAGCAAATGAGGCGCGTTTGTACTATAACGAAACTCAAAAAATTCAGATCTTGCTGTTGTGATATAAAGTACTTAGGATAAACTATAGTGGTCAAAATATTTTGTGTTGTTCCTGTAAATACTATCTGCTTTATATTACATAGGAAGTAATTTGCATTAAACCTCAGAAACATCTATCAATTTCATAGAATGTGAAACAGTTTAATGTGATTAAAACACGTCCCATACAATATTTCCCAGTATACCATTATGTAGTGGAAAATGGTTAAGTAGCACTGTAAATAATTAATAAATGTTCTTTGTATCGTAGATTGTAGGGAATGTATATTTTTTATATGTACTTCATAGATTCTGTTATATTCGAAAGAGTGCAAAATCATTAAAATGTACTTGAAACTATTTTTTCCTATTGAGCAAAATGCAATGGAATACTTTTGATTGTCCCTATAATTAAACTATACATCCGATTTTTGGAATGATTTGAATAAATCTCAAATGATTTGGTTGAGTAGTTTTTAATCTGTTATATGGGGGCAGACGGAAGAACAGAGTGGACGATGACTATAGATGCTACGTATTTATATAATTACGAAAGCACCTTAAAAATTCAGATCTTGGCGTAATAGTATACAGTATTTCAGATAAAGTACTGCAACCGAAATATTTTGTGTGTCCCTGTAACTTCTACCTGTTTTATATTATACAGGAAATGGCTTGTAGCAAATTTCAGCAATGTATACCAATTTCTTAAAATATTAAACATTATAATACACTTAAAACGCGTAACAAACAATGATCTCCTTATATTATTATAAATAGAATACTTTTGCTTGGCCCTGTAAATTATTAACAAATATTCTTTACACCACAAATTGTACAGAATGTATATTACAGTATATGTTTTATAGATGCATATCAATTTTATTATGATCGAAAGGATGTAGTACCATTAAAATGCACTTGAAACTTTTTTCCCATTGCCGTAATGCATCGGAATCCTTTTGATTGTCCCTGTAATGGAACATTGCATCCGATTTTCACAAAATTTGAAAAGAATGGACAAAATTATGTAATAATGATATTTTTAACATTTCAAACGATTCGCTTGGGTGGTTTTTGGCGTTGTTATAGGCTGGCAGACGAACAAACAGACGGACAAACTGACACAAAGAGAGACCCAGAGAAAGACGGATGGCTTGAACGACAACTATAAGTGCTACAAATTTACATAAATGTCAACGCGCCTAAAAACTGGTTTGGTATAACTGGCGAAACTGCTGAAATTTTTAAGGTTCAATACTTCAAAATTGATAACGGAACCATTATAACATTACTCCTGTGTCTGTCTGTCACAACCAATTTACTCGTATTCTACGGAAAGTAGAAAGTTCAAATTCGGAAAAGTAATAAAGACTATTGACCCACATAATTACAGGTTAGTGAACATTCACAAACATATTTTGGTTTTAGTGGTGGAGAGGCTAATTAAGGTACTTGAAAAAAAAAATAGCTTTTTTCCTTGTATATCGTGTAGGATATCTTCTAAAAGTTTTCTTAAAGCTGAACTCAAAAATATACTTCTTTTAAATTTAAATAGAACATTTTTGGAGATATCTAAAATGTAGCGTAAAAATATGATCGTTCCCCATCTATTTCCGAATCTACAAAAATTAAAATTATGAAAAAATTAGACCGACATAGACGTTAATTTAAACCTGGCAGAAAAACTATAGGGATAAGTTACATAGTCTATAATTACCTAAGTCACATATAGTCTTTGAGAAACGCGAATTTTCCCGTAACACACAAATTTGAATTTTCGGAAAAAAAATCTGCAAAGTTTTAAAAATTTTTTCTAAGAAAATGATATTTAAAAAACTTTTTATGTAACGGTATTGTAAAAAATTCCTGTAACAGAATCAGCAATATGAACTTTTGCGGTTACCGTTACATAAAAAATTCTAGGAATTTCAGTTTCGCAGAAAAATATTAATAACTTTACAGATTTTTTTTTTACAGCTAACAAGGATGTTAACAAACACTGAAGATACCTACAGTAGCAGAAATATAAAATCATTGTTGATAATGACTTTCGAAGAAAAAATTGTCAGTACATAGCCGATATAATGACCATGAAAAACCCGGATAGTTTGACATACATAATGATAGGGGTGGAACACTGTGCATGATCGGCTTTAAAAACCTTGATAACAACTTTTAAGGACATATTTGCAAAGTAAAATATTCAATAGCAGTTCAAAAGCAATAAACGTCGCATTGTTAAAAACGCACCAATTTAATTCGAATTAATTACAGAAATATCATAGCATTTGCGATTTGTTAGCATTGTATTGACCTCCCATACTCCTCCAATGTTTTTAAAAGTTAATTAAAGACCTGTTTGAAATAATGCGGCACGGATCCAGGCAGCTTTGCAATTTTGAAACATCTTTTCTAAGCGCGCTTAGTACAAAGTCAAGTTTAACCCTTAAATGCATAGGATAGAACGCGTTCCAAAAAATGCGCAACTCAAAGAATCAGAATCCATACCAGAAAAATCTAAATAGTAAATTTTTCTTTATTTAATTACGAATGGTCTGTCATTAAGTAAAGTAAAAATTGCTCTTTTAAATTTCTGGTGAGAATACGGAATATGTGAATAAAACCCCCATAAAATTGGGAACACTTATGGTAACGAAAATGATACAATATGCATTTAAGGGTTAAACTTTAAACAAAGGTTTTGTTTTAGCAGCACTGTAAAAATTATAGGTTATTACTATGGTGAATTCGGTTTTATGAAATGCCAAATGAAGTTTAAATATGCTCTAAATTTAGTGTCATTACCGAATTATTAAGTTCATAAAAAACAGATTAGGATAAGGTTTAAACAGTCATACAGAATAACAATATTTGATATTATTTAGGTTTCATATCTCTTTGAACTTTCATGGTGTTCCCGTTCATACTTTCTAGTATATACATATGAACGAAAAAAAAAAAACTATAATTTGCTTATACTAATACGTACGTTGTACAGTTTTTACAAAGTCTTATTAAACTTTTAGCAACGATTGTTATAATAATACTTTTAAAAAATCAAGTATTTATTGTACGGAACCCTCTGAGTGCTAGTAATACTCGTACTTAACAGGGTTTTTTTTGACTACCTACAATTTTTAGTTTCAAATTCATTCCATTCTTCTACGTGTTCAGCGCACTAGCAATTAGATAAGGAAGTTTCCTCTAAAAAAAGAACAAACATATTTTTATGGGAAAATCAAAACTTTGTTATACCTTAAATTTTATTATACTAAAAATACTTAATTTATTAATACAATAATTGTATTTTTCAGTGTATTGAGAAAACACAGTTTTATCTAAAGTTAATAGGCTTATCCAAGATAAAATTCATAAAAGGTAATTTTATTGTTAGACTATAAAAGCCGAAAAAAAACAGCAGCAAAATTGTCTTTAATATAATGTTTTTTGAAAATAATAATTTTCATACAAACTAAAATTTAAAAATATTATATTTATTTATAAAATGTGTGTAATCTCAGAAATATTTTTTTTTAATATCAAAAGTTAATAAAATTTAGCAAAAGCGATAATGCTATTTATTTAATTTTCATTTACAAAATAAAGAAAAAAATGTGTACATTATCTATCCATAACCAAATACATTTTTAAAGTTATTTTTTAATGATTTACATAGTCAATCGATTCAAAACTTTCTTAATTAATTCAGAAGTTTTCTCTCGACTTACTTCGTTTTTTTCAGAAGTTTTAGATATTTCGTGACAAAGTGAAAATTGAATATTTAATTTAAATATTTCTTTTCTTCTCTTTAAAAAAGGCAAAAACTTTATGCAAACAAAAATAATTTGAGAAAAAATATACATGCATTTTCATTCAACTTTAAGTAAGTTGTGTTATTTTATCTTGAAAAACGTGTTTTATCTTTACCGAAAATATGTTCATTTCAATTAATCAAAAAATTCTTTAGTTATAAACTATATTTTTTATTTATTCACAGAATCGGGTGTAGTTTCTGTTATAAATAAAATAATGCCTTTTAAATTTAAGTTTGAATAAACATTTCCAATATTTCTTCTTATTATTTTAACTCGGCATGACAAAAAAAAAAAAAAAAAAAGTAAAATTTATTTAGTTTATTTTAACTTGAATGTTTCAGATTTTTAAAGCAAATATTTTTTCTTGTTTTTTAAAAAATGTGTGAAAGAAAATACTTTCTCTTAATGGTAATAAAAGTTTTAAGACAAAACTTTTATTTTAGAAAGATAACATATAAGTACTGATACATCAAATGTTCTTAATTTTAAGATCTTTTATTACAAAACAGGTTATTATACATACAAGTAATATAAAGTATTTTTTAAGATATAAAATAAGAAGAAAAATAATATTATGCAAATTGCAAACAATGTTGTCGATCAAAATAAAGTAAGTACACTTTAAAAAATAATCTGTAAACACTAAAAAAAATTATACCGCCTTCACCTAGAATGAATAGTTAATTGTTTTCTGGGTACTTAAACTAGAATTTAAATGACCGAACTATGCGATTAAGATATACAACTAAGTTTGTGAGGGAGTGACCTTTGTAATAAAGGCAGTCTAGCATTTTTGAGATCGTGAAGTCAATAATTTAACATGTGTAAGCGTGAAAGCGACACCTATCCTCTCTTTTGCTTTAACTTTCTAGAGCGTGTGGGTCTCTTTCGGATTCTACAGTTAGGTCGCGGTTAGTAGTAATATGTAAATTTGAAGTATCTCAGTTTGCAACATATAAAAGCTTGGAGTTTGTGTGTGTGTGTGTGTGTGTGTGTAGCGGCGATTGCCCGCTGGTGTCTAGCAGAGTGTGTCTCTGGCGACGTTAGCCAGAAGGGTGTCTCTGGCGGCATTAGCCAGCTAGTGGCGTCTAGCAGAGTGTGTCTAGCGGCCTCGGACAGCTAGTAGTGAATCTAGAGCAAGCGATATCAAGTGTTAGCGAGCCTTCAGTGAGTTGCAAGGAGTTTGGAATTCGACTCGAGAAGTTGGCTGGTGGTAAGAAGTTAATAGTAATTACGTTGATTATCTCAAAGTTAATAAAGAATATCTACAGCCACGGGCTGTCTAATAAGATTTTATCTAGCAGCTTAGCCGAAAGATAGCTGAGAAGTAATCTGAAGTGCCCCGATTGAGCTAGTTCCGGAGCTGTGAGTATGAGTTTAATCTTTTAGTAGTGTTCTCAGTTGTTAAAATTACAGACTTGCTCCACTCCCCTTGAGCCCTTATCGTTTTTAATAACTGTTTTTATCTTATGTTCTGAGTTATGTCTGCATTCAACACTCAGTGCGAGCACCTAACCGTTACAAATGCCGCCCAACGTGTGTTAACCGTTACAAGCTGAATACACTAAATAATCTAGAATTTGTAGTCTCTTGTTTCATAGGTGACGAAACGATATTGAGTCGTTTCAGTAACGAGGAATTATCATTTGATTTCGGGGATGGTTTATAAACTAGAATTCTAGTTACTAAAATTAACCTCTAGTGTTCGCATATTTTGGCAGAAATTTTAAAATAATTAAAGTTTGGTTGTGGAATCCGATACGTCGTAAGGGACTGTCGCCAAAATTACAAAGAAACTGGGACGGTCCTTACACAGTCGTCAACAGGCTGAATGACGTCGTCGTACGCATACGAAAATCGCCGCACACCAAACCCAAGGTCGTACATTATAACCGGCTAGCCCCTTATTTTGGCCAAAGTGATTAAAAATTCAAAACTGGAATTTCAGACCATGGTCATGAAAGTCACTTTTTGTAAATATGTAAATAGTAATTAGTTCTTATTTATGTAAATTTTATTATTGTTATTATTTATTTATTTATTTATTTATTTGTTTATTTATTTTAAGTGTTTTCCTCTAACTCAAGGATTGCACTGCCCGGGACGTGCAGTCTTTGAGGAGGGGGTAGTGTTACGAATTTTGTAAATAGTTAGTGTTTGTACTGTAAAATTATGTAAATAATCTTATTAAGCTCCATTTCTTTACTAATATTAGTTTTTGTTACATTGTCTCTGTTATCAAGCAAACTTGTCTATTATTTTCAGTGTATGTCTACGGCAGATTAACGAAATATTAGATATATCGCCAAGTTGGCGTCACTTTTGGCGACTAATTTTGGTCGCCAAATTTGGAGATACATCGCCAAGTTGGCGACAAACTTGGCGATTGTTGGCGATGGTAACCCTTCCCTATTTATGGTAACCCCCCTTAGGTCTACTGATACATTGAATGTTGTTCCGTGGTTTTCCAGTTTTTTTCTAGAAGTTTGTAGAAATTTCTACCGCATGCGGCGAGACTATATATAAGGAGAGCGATACGAGCTGCTGTTGTCATTATTTACCAGTCAGTCATTGAGTGAACAAATCGTAAGCAAGTTTGCTTGAGTTTCATCTATGTTGGTTTGAATGTTATTAAGTGTTGAGACGTTGTATAAAGAGTCTTTGGGTTCTTTTGATCTTATGGTTAGACAACTTCAAACTCTTGCTCTTAGAAAAGTAGAAAATAATTTATTTACAGACTTTAGAACAACAGAGTCTTCGAAACTCACAAATATTACTGGATATTAAAAAATAACTGCTCAAATCTATCGTACAATTACAGCTTTAGACCCCAAAGACTCTTTTTTTCCCAGTGTCGAATCAGTATGTCTGCTACGGTTACCGCCTCTTGATTAGGAATGGCATATGCTTCAGGCCACTTAGTGAAGTAGTCCATGACAACGAGGATGTACTTATTGCCATCAGATGTTCTAGGAAGTGGACCCAGGATGTCTAAAGCAATTCGTTCGAAAGGAGCTCCTACATTATAACGTTGCAATCGTCCACGGGTGCGCCTCTTTGGACTTTTACGTGCTACACAGGTGTCACAAGTTCGACACCACTTCTCCACGTCACTGCGAACATTATTCCAGTAGAAACGCTCTCGAACTTTATGCAGGGTCTTCATTACACCAAAATGACCTCCTGTGGGACTACCATGCAGTTCTTGAAGGACCATAGAAATTCTCGACTTAGGGAGTAGTAGTTGCCATCTACATGTCTTTCCATCGTCAGACTCCCATTTTCGGTACAAGATGCCGTTCTTCAAATGTAAGGAATCCCAGAGAGCCCAATAACGTTTAGTCGTAAGGTGGTAATGGGCCATGTCTTGCCAGCTGGGCTTCCTGTTGGACTCCTCTTTCAGCTCTAGAATTGGCTTAATTTCAGGATCAGCAAGTTGATCTTTACGCAGTCTCTCGTCACTCCACGGATCTTGTGATGATGTAGACCCAGTTGTAACTTGTCTTACTATAGGACCTTTGTCATTAAATTCCTTCTCAACCCGGTCGCAGTATCTACAATTCTCTGAGCAGGGTCTTCTTGAGAGAGCAACTGCATTTCCATGTGAGGAGCCTTTTCGATGTCGTATCTCCATATCGTACTCTTGAAGTTTTTGTATCCACCTGGCTATCTGGCCTTCAGGGTTCTTAAAATTCAATAGCCAAGTTAGAGAAGCATGATCAGTTCGGATCAGGAATTTTTGACCGTAAAGATAGTGATGAAAATGGTCTATGGCTTTCACTACAGCAAGAAGCTCTTTTCTTGTTACGCAGTAGTTTCGCTCTGCCTTTGATACGCACTTACTGAAATAGGCGATAACACGCTCCTGGCCGTCGATTTCCTGGGACAGTACAGCGCCAATGCTTTCGTTACTTGCATCCGTATCAAGTATAAACTGTTTATCGATTTGAGGATATGACAGAATTGGAGTGGATATTAAGGCCTCCTTAAGCTTTTCGAAAGCAGCGTCACATTCCTGTGTCCATATGAATTTTTGATTGGCTTCTGTTAATTTATGAAGTGGTCTTGCAATCATGGAGAAGCCTTTGACAAATTTTCTGTAATAGGTGCATAATCCTAGAAAGCTCCGAAGCTGGTGAACATCTGCTGGACGACTCCAATTTTTCACGGCCGATATCTTCTCCGGATCAGTCCTAACTCCTTCCGCCGAAATGATGTGTCCAAGGTAGGCGACTTCATTTCAAAACAAGGGCTTAACTTCAAATTAGCTTCCTTTAATTTTTGTAGCACCCGCCTGAGGTTGTTCAGATGTTCATCAAAAGATTTTCCTATGATTATGATATCATCTAAATAAACAAGACATGCTTCATATGACAGCCCCCGGAGAATCGTTTCCATAAGCCGTTCGAAAGTTGCAGGTGCGTTACATAGACCAAAAGGCATTACCTTGAACTGCCATAATCCTTGTCCCGTTGTAAAGGCAGTCTTCTCGCGGTCGTCCGGATGGATCTCTACCTGCCCGCAACCACTCTTCAGATCCAGAGTCGAGAACCAAGTGCTGCCCGCAAGTGTGTCGAGAGTGTCGTCGATCCTTGGCAGAGGGTAACTATCCTTTTTAGTGACGTCATTCAGTCGGCGGTAGTCTACACAAAATCTTGTAGAACCATCCTTCTTTCTTACTAAGACAATGGGAGACGCCCATGGACTTGTCGATGGTTCGATGACGTCATTTTCTTCCATATCCTTAATTAAATTCTGCACCTCTTCTTACTTGGCAAAAGGTAATCGTCTAGGGTGCTGTTTAATAGGGAGTGATCTCCCGTGTCAATTCGGTGTTGTGCCATTTTAGTTCGTCCAAAGTCTTCAGATGTTTGGGAAAATAAACTTTGGAATTCTCTAATTAAATTTTCCGCAGCTTCCATCTGTCTTGGATCTAAGTCTGTATTTTGTAACAAATCCTTGACTAAATTATCTGAAGATTTCTCAGAGTGACTGGAATTTTGACTTATGCACGTCACAGGAGCACATGACGCTATCACCTCTCCTTTCTTGATAGTCTTTGTCTTATCACTGATGTTAGCAATTCTGACTGGAATGGTCTTCTTCGAGAGGTCCACCACAGATGAAGCCACCAATACTCCTGCTTGTTTACTATTGTCCTCGGGATAATCTATATGGCCAAATCGATAATTAGTTTCATTGTTAATTACAGCTGGAACCAAAAATTCTGTTCTTGGATCTAGATGGATGTCTTCTTTGGCTGTTACTATTTGTTTACATTCAATTTCGTTATTTAATCCAAAAAGACTTATTTCTTCAAATTTAGAGAGCATTTTATTATTTTTGAAATCAAGTTTGAAGCCAAATTTCTTCAGAAAATCTAATCCAATTAAGCAAGGATCTGTTATGTCAGCCACATATGCCGTATGGTAATATTTCGTTCCTCCAAAGTTGATAGTTAAATTTGCCTTTCCATATATGCCTATTTTGTCGCCGGTCACAATTTGCAGGGTAACACATGGAGGATTCCAGATGAGTTTACATTTCAATTTTCGAGCCAAATCTTCTCTTATTATTGTAACATTGGCTCCTGTATCGACAATCATACGGCACTGAATTCCGTTAATAAAGCCTATCACATATAATTCATTATCGCCGCCACTCATTTTCGATATTTGAAGGATCATCAGGTGGGGCTTTTTATTCTCTGGTCTTGAATTCATCTCACGTTCGTGGACTTTGGGGCAGTTTCTTCGGAGATGTCCTGTATCACCGCATCCCCAGCACGTGAGATTCTGTCTTCTTGCGCTTGTTCTTCCATATTTTAAAGCTTCAATCTCTTGATTTAATTTCCTAATTTCTTTCAAGAAGTCGATCTCAGTGTCTGAGCTTTTGTTCACCGTTGCCCTTCGGACTGAATGACGATCTCTTCGGCTGGCTTGTGTAGCTGCTTCCAACTTTAAGGCATATAGTAGTGCAGCCTTTAAATCCTGTACATCTGCCATTCGTACCGCTCTCTGCACTTCTGGATCTTTTATTCCGTCTACAAAATATTGCAGTGAGAGCATTTCCCGTACATTTGTTGGACAGTCAATGAATGCTAAATTTGCAAGCCGTTCAATTTTCGAGGCAAACTCTTGAAGGGTTTCACTCGATTTTTGATGGCGGCTCTTCATTTGTATTCTCGTATAATCCTTGAAGAATTTTTCGCCGAATCTCATTTCAAGTGCACAACTTAGAGTCTCAAAATTGAGTTGCGTCATATCGGGCAATGTTTTCAGCACGTCGGCGGCTTCTCCTCTTAAAGATGCTGCCAGTTGACAAGCTTTCACCTCGTCACTCCATTTGTTCGCTTCAGCTACAATGGTGAATTGGGTCTTGTAAACTTGCCAGGAACTCTTTCCATCGTATGTCGACAGCTTAATGTGCACGGGAGAAGCAGGCGGATTCCTAAATTCTTCATAATTACCACTAGACGCTGAAAGTTTATTCTCAAGATCTTGTACTTTTTTATTTAGCTTTTCATCTATTTCACTTCACTTAGTGTTTTCTCTTCAACGTTACGAACTTCTTTCTGAATTTTCTCTTCTACTTCCGCCATTTTCCTTTCCATTTTCTGTTCAACATTACTAACTTCATTCTGAATTTTCTCTTCTACCGAATCTATTCTTCTCTCTACCGATGAGAACTTTTCTTCCAAAGTTTTCTTCATTTCTTCTTGGCTTTTATTAACTTCCTCCTTTAATTCTTCCATTCTCTCTTGGCTTCTTTTCATTTCTTCAGTCACATCTTCTTGGACTTTGTCGATTTTATTCGCCAACTCTTCTTGGCTTTTATTCATCTTTTCCGCCAGCTCTTCTTGGCCTTTATTCATCTTTTCCGCCAACTCTTCTTGGCCTTTATCAATTTTATTTGTCAACTGTTCCATTCTTTCTTCGTTTTTATTCATTTTGTCCGCCAACTCTTCTTGGCCTTTATTCATTGTATACGCCAACTCTTCTTGGCCTTTATCAATTTTATTGGTCAGCTCTCTTCTTAATCCGTTAATAGCTTCTAACAGTTCTTTCAGTTGTACGTCCATTGTTCGTGTTTTCGCCATAAGATCCCGACTCCTGACACCAAAAATTGTAGCGTATATTGGGTTCTTTTGATCTTATGGTTAGACAACTTCAAACTCTTGCTCTTAGAAAAGTAGAAAAAATTTTATTTACAGACTTCAGAACAACAGAGTCTTCGAAACTCACAAATATTACTGGATATTCAAATATAACTGCTCAAATCTATCGTACAATTACAGCTTTAGACCCCAAAGACTCTTTATACAACGTCTCAACACTTAATAACATTCAAAACAACATAGATGAAACTCAAGCAAACTTGCTTACGCCTTGTTCACTCAATGACTGACTGGTAAATAATGACAACAGCAGCTCGTATCGCTCTCCTTATATATAGTCTCGCCGCATGCGGTAGAAATTTCTACAAACTTCTAGAAAAAAACTGGAAAACCACGGAACAACATTCAATGTATCAGTAGACCTAAGGGGGGTTACCATAAATAGGGAAGGGTTACCATCGCCAACAATCGCCAAGTTTGTCGCCAACTTGGCGATGTATCGCCAAATTTGGCGACCAAAATTAGTCGCCAAAAGTGACGCCAACTTGGCGATATCTCTAATATTTCGTTAATCTGCCGTAGACATACACTGAAAATAATAGACAAGTTTGCTTGATAACAGAGACAATGTAACAAAAACTAATATTAGTAAAGAAATGGAGCTTAATAAGATTATTTACATCATTTTACAGTACAAACACTAACTATTTACAAAATTCGTAACAATAAGTTTAACAATGATAATAGGGGGAACTGGGGTACATTGATACAGTTTTTTTCTAAGATTTTTTTTGGTGTCAAGAAAGGAGAAAATTCAAGTTTTTTTTCCATGAGGTGACAGCAAAACTTGTGTAGTATGTTATAAAAATGTACAATCATTGTTTTATATAGTATTTTTGCATGTACAGTAAAACCCCGATAATTCGGATTAATTGGGACCAGACCCAATCCGGATTATCGAAAATCCGGATTATCCGGAGAATAAGAAAAAAATGAAATAAAATAATACATACGTACAGAAAATCACCTTTATGTTTAACTTATTGATTATTTACAGACAGTAAAAATGCTTACTTTGTAATAAAAAAGTTTGTAACTTTTTGCTGGGACAGTTTTCTATACCTTTAGTGAGCCGTACGGTCACGCATCTGCTTGAGCATAAGTAGTTCGTGGGTGTAGTTTAAATAAGACTTTAAATAGGAAAGCTTAAGGTATTCTTTCGAAAAGATTTCAGAAAAAAGTTTTTTTTTTAATTCAGAATAAGACGATGAAACAAGTTTATGCTATGGAAATTAACCAAATCGTTTCTCAATCGCTTGACCAAACCGATCCGGATTATCCGGAGATCCGGATTTACGGGGTCCGGATTTGCGGGGTTCTACTGTAATTTTAAAAAAATCAAAAAAAGTCATTTGTATCAATGTGCCCCATCCCCGGGGCAGATTGATACGTTTAAGAAAAATGACGACAAAATAATACCAATGCATATTTTTCATAAAAAATGAGTTAGAAAACCATTTTATATTTATTTATAAAAATTCAAATCACCCACAATTTATTTTTAAGCAATATTAAAGTAATCAAAATTAAATATATTATGACCTGATGTTCTGGCTGTTTTTTGTCTGATTGTTGGCTGTGGTAACTTTCTCATATCTAGCACTTCAACCCCAGCATTATCTTCTTTCTTATGAAAGATGAAAAAATTACCAGTTTTTCTGTTTATAAATGGGTTCATAAACAGAAAATAAAGGATAATTATATTAAAATTCTGTTTATAATATAAGTATCATTTTCTGTTCTGCAGTTTGTTTCTCTTACTTAACATTTCTCATGTCGAAAATACTTTTTTCTCTGGAGAATCGATATAAATTCGAGATTTGACAGAATGCCGTCCTTTTCTTTTATTAGTTCTACTAGCACTAGATGCTGGGTAAGTTCCTACGTCTTCTGTTTTCAGAAATACTATAAAATGTTCTAATATAAAGAAATTAGAGCTATTTCACTTCAATAAAAACTAATATTAGAAATTTTTCGTGAAAAAAAGGTTGGATTAAGGAGTGTATGGTAAAAAAAAATAATAAAATATAATGAAAATATGAACTATTAAAGGATTTAGGCTGTATCAATGTGCCCCATCATAAACTGTATCAATGTGCCCCATACAGCGATTTTGAATAAAATGAGTCTCAAATCCAACACTTCACAATATATCTAACAATAAATAATGAGGAACTGATAAAGAGTAGCTGTACTTACCAGGGAGAGTATTCATTTTGGTTCAAAATACTGGAACAGTTGTATAATAGCATTTCAATTGTACAACTCAAATTTACTTTTGAACAACAAAAACAATAAATCACCCGTCCCATTTCATCAAACTGCTGAATCATTCAAAGATTTTCTGTATGTAGTTGAATACACTAGCATCACCTTTTGGAGCTGTTGTGAAACTTCCTGTAATGACCCTGTGAGCGGTAGAGGGGGTGTATCAATGTGCCCCATGTATCAATGTACCCCAGTTCCCCCTATAGGAAAATTCTCTTGTATTCTAGTAGGAGACTTTAGAATTTTCTTGAAAAGGCAATTAAAATTTATAAGGATGATATGGAACTATTTTTACTAGAGCCACAATTTAGATTTTAGATGCCATTTATTTTCCAGTGAACTTATTAATTTTTTTTTCTAGGAAACTGGGATTTATACAGCATTTTATGTAACGGCAACAACAAAACTTTATGTAATCTATACACTTTTGCGCTGTAAATCAAAAAATCAATAATGTTATAAAGAATTTCTTAGGAAACTAGGATGCCTAGAGCTTTTCATGTAGCTGCAACCAGGGTTACAAGTAACATTTTCGTAAGATTACTGTAATTTTAGTAGCTTCTTTTGCAAAGCTATAGTTTTTTCTAGCTTTACCGAAATTAGTTTTGTAAATTTATATACTTTTTGTACAGTGTACAGATAAAACTGTAGTGAGCATACAGATTAATTAAACTTTAAACCAAATCTGCAATAAAATCATGCTGCATATTTCCATTCATTTTGTTTTAATAATACTCGTAAGATTATGAGTTATTGCTCATATGATATCGCTTGAGCAAAAAACTAATTTCAGTTTAATAAAACTTTCCGATTTATTTTTGTAGTAATCAAGAGATAATTTAATTAAAATATATTTATTCCAAATGCGAAATAAAAATGTCCTCAAAGGTGCACATTTCTGTGCTTTTACTTTTGATAAAACATGCAATCTTAATATCTAGTTCTCATATAAAAAATCTAGAGAGGAAAAATAATTTGTGTTTAATAAAATTTTACATTTTACCTTAATAGTAGCTAAGATATAAGATCATTCAAAATGTTTATCGCTAATTATTAAAAACTATTAATATATTAGTGGAAAACTAAACACCATAAAATTATGCCCTAAGTAAAAAATGTATGTCCTAATTAAAACGTTTGCATTTTCAGAAATATGCAGGACGCATAGTTATAGCATAGTTAGCAGTATTATAACTAAAATACTATGGCGGTCACAAAACTGTCTTCTATGCTATTTTAGTACATTAATGTACAAAAAACTACGATTATGAACATAAAGCACAGTACATTTCTTCAGAATTTGTCCTTAGATACAAATATCAGTTAATTAAAAGAAACATAAAACAACAGACATTGTGTATTATCATAATATTTAAATTTGGATCAACATATACAGTTTTAATTATTAAAGTCATATATAAAATCTGAGGCATTCTTATACAATAGAAAATAAAATACAATTATGAAGTTTGTAGCAAAAAATATTGGGCTAATATTCCGTAACTGAGTGCACAAAGAAAAATGGACGTTAAGAATAATTGATTCTTTCAATATTATAGTTAAAATTTTATCAGAGTTACAAAAATGAAATTACTAATATTTCAAACCATGTTACCTAAATTTCATAAAAAAAATCTTGGACTGGGTTCGGAATATTTCACTAAGGACGGGATAACAGCGCCCCACTTGAGTAATACAAAAAAGTGTTTTAACCAGCCTCTATATATGTTAAATGTACCAGAATATGCAGTTCGCTGAAATTTTTCATGAATTGTTCTTAAGAAATTTGGAAATGCACCATAGAAGCTCAATTAATTAGGATGAGCGAAGCGAATCCTCTACTAGGCCACTCAAATTACATTTTGTCGTACACTTTACAAAAAAACTATTCAATATTTTAACTTCAAATTAAACACAAAAATAAATTATGATCTGTAGATTTGCACAATATAATTTTTTTTTACAGTAAAACGTTAAAAAAATTATTATTTTAATTAATTTATTTTACATGCATTTCCAATACGGACGCATTTTAGCGAATAAATAAAAAATGAAACGCGTATATTTTCAGCAAAAAATATAAATCATGGAGTAAGTAATTATAGATAGAATCATGATTAATTTAATAAATAAAATATGTTTTCATTATACAGCAAAATCGTTTGCACAAATGACACTTAAACATTTAAAAAAAATTGTATTGTGGATTTTTTTTTTGTAAAGTGGCAACAAAAGAATTGTAAACAAATAAAATTAATTGTTAAATTTGTTATATAAATGAAAAATTAAAAGAATTGAAGCGTGAAGTTGTTGCCTCGATTCAAGCTCTTTTTACTAAAGCAATGTTGGCCGATTCAGAAACGACAAATTGACTTTAACCATTTCTTACTTTATCATTTGGATCAAAGGTAATGTTACGTTCTTATTTGCGAACCGAAAAAGGTTTAGTGAACGGGACTTTAGACTTTGTTGCACGTAATAAAGAAAATCACAAGCCACCAGACCAGATATCGCGAATAATCATGGATAAATTTGAATACTACAATAATTTAACTTATATGAATTGGTGCGTACCAATTCCCCCAATAATTAATTTCTGGAAAAATGGAAGCATAAATTGCTCAAGGAAAGAATTTCTTCTGCATTTAGCTTTTGCTGTTACAATTCATAAATCCCAAGGTTTAACATTAGATGAAGCAGTTGTAGATATTGAGGATATATAGACATCAGTTGGCTTAAAAACGTACGTAAGGTTGTCGAGAGTGAAAATCCTTCAAAATTAAGCATTCAATAGAAAATTTCGTTACGAAAAATTCTACAATATCAAAAATTCTCATACGCTAACATTTATAAAAACGAAGAAATTAGAATAAAAAATTTTACAGTTAAAAATTCATAGTATCAACGAGAGCAGATTTCAAATGTTTTTCCAGAAAATAGGATTTTGACGAAGTAATTTTCTTCAAGCTCTCTTCAAATATATTATTCAAAAATAGCTATCAATGATTATTTGATGTTAATTACAAAGATTGGAAACATGCAAGTTTCAAACAACTTTGAAAAACATCAGTGGTTACTGGAATTTGTAAAAACATCTTTAAAAGAGCTTTTAGTTGAAAATTTAAAAATATTTTGTAAAAGTTTGCTTCGAAAATATTTTATTATGCCAGTCTTACATCATAATTAAAAAATTAAAATGCGCCAAAACATAAAATAACGTTTTGGTTTAATAAAGATGCAAAAATAATATTAAAAAATATTTTTACTTTCAAATATCTGTTTTATAAAATAATGCTTCGCGAATCCAAACAAATCATGGCTTTTGCTAGTTAGATAGAATTCATCTAAACTTACTCACCCTTTTATGAAACACATGTATCTTACATATGTACACTGTTAAAAATAAAGGTGACAAACCGGTGCCATTTGGGACCCAGAGGTGAAAAGGCGGTGCCATTTGGAACCCTAGGATGTCATAGGAGCTTGAATATGCGGTTGGGGTGACGACAGATCTGTCACTGGATGATGGGAGCTAAATAAGGTGCCATGCACTTCGTAACCACCTCATCGGGTGACTGGCAATTTGCGCATGCGCTATGACGCGTGTCTTTCTGCTTTCGATGTCGGCAAGTAATGTTTACGGGTGTGAGCAAATCAAAACATGTGTGTAAATTGGCGATATTAATTGAGGACTAACCACTGAGCTACAGTGAAACAACAACGAAGACCTAACAATCCGATTTGCGCGACAAGTGAACCGGGCAAAGTCTGATTAAAGGTAAGATTTAACTTTATTTTATTTTATTTTATTGTTACGTTAATTTATCGTACATCCCTATAAGTAATGTCATAAAAAAACAGTAAATTAGATTTTTTGGTTAGTATGATTGATTGTTAAGTTTATTATGTGAAGCTACAAGCTACACTCTCACCAAAATACCCGCTTGCTAATGTTAAACCTATGAAGTAGTTATTTTACAATTTCTCGTTTACATGTCAATATGTTTAAATTATTTATCGAGGCCTTAGCTACCGAGGAGCAATTGGAGCAAACTGCTCTAGGTATGGGAATCCTAAGGGCGCACAGTTAGAAAGAGCGAAATGAAAGATTGTAAAAATATTTACATATATTTTCATTCCAAATCAGTTATTATAGACGAATCTTGTTGCAATCGGAATATTCTATGACCATTTTACCTTGTGTTAAAACTCAACTGTTTAGATTTAACCCTTAACTGCTGTTAGTGGTCTCAGACACCGTGAGTTTTTCAAGTTTCACAGTTTAACTTGTAATTTTTAGTACTATAGATACTGGTCAATTTTTTTTAGTTTGGAGTCGTATTACTACCTCTAAATACTTTTGAATAGCTGAATTTGATTTATAATATTCTTGTACATAAAGTTTAATACATAAATAGTATTCTGAGAATTAATGTAACATTTTATTCATCTTCAGATTAAATGGTCTGACAGACAGCTCACAGTAGTTATGTAACAATTTTTGTCAGAGCAGTTAAGGTTAAAATATGTTTTTCCGTCTATATACAGTTAAAAGCAATTAATTTTATTCGCGAAGTTTTAGTTTTAACCTTTACACGGGATCTCGGACAGCATCTGGCCGGCTTTGCATATATTGTCGGATAGATGCTATCCGAACCCCTCCTGTAAAGGCTAATTCACACCATATTGCAGCCTCGCGTAACTTCTCTAATATTGTTTCAGTATACCTGATTTGTCTTTATTTGAGAAGGGGGGGGGTAACTTTTTCATTTAAGACAATTGAATACTTGCAAATCTTAAAGTAATCAAAACTTATTTACAGGGTTTTCATTATTAATATTTTCCTTATCAACCAACATTATTTCCAAAATAATCTTCATAATAAGATTAGATCGGGAGGCAGTAGCACGGACAATCATTTAATCTCATTTAAGGATAAAAATCACGGATAAAACCTCGATTTGCATATTAAAAGGTTATTAGTCAGCCAAGTCTTATCTTGGTGGGAAATGCCTAAAAACCCGAATTTAGCGGTATCTTGGGTTTACCATTATGTTTTCTTACTCCTAATTCTTCATATTTTCATACTTTTAGTTTCATTTTCTTTCAAAAAGGTGAGAAATGTTAGGGTATTGAATTGAATAAACCTTATGATCCGATTATCGGCTATGCAGATTTACACCCATTTTCTTTTTTTTCGAAAGTATTCTTTCGCATTAAACCTTATTTAGTAGCAGAATTTTCTGGTTAAATAAAATAATTTTTTTTTCAATAATAGTAAGTTAAGTTTGATTAGACCGTAATCAGTTCCCCCCTCCCTTTCTCAATCATCAACATCATCCGATATGACAAATTTGTAGTCATGAACATTCAAATTATAAAAGGAAAACAATCTGTATTTACTCCACTGAACTTTCAGAATAGTTTACAGAAATAGTGTGTGTTCAAAAAATATAACAATGAATAAAAACTTATATCGTAATTTTACACAAATGTGAAAATTTTCCGCAGGTGATGAAGATCTCGTGTTTTAAAGGCGATTTTTGCACTGTCATTTATAAATCTTAAACATTTTTCTAATGACATAATTTTTAACAATCTTTCATTACACCCGTTCTGAAACAAGACCAATAAACAGGGTTGGCTTTTTACCGGTAAAAACCTGGGGAGAAGGTGGTAAAAACCTAAGGATATACAATAAACTGTTAGCCCTTATACTGTATTTTAATACTATTGATAAAAATTCTATTTTCATGTAATTGGTGTATTAATATATAATATCTATATAGGGGAGAGTGTGGTGGTGTGGGACTTTTTTTACAAAAGTAAGAATTTTTTTTTATATATACAAAAAGAAAAAATTCAATTTATAGCATGCAATGTAAAACACTTTTTAATCCCCCTGAACAATATAGAAACATAACGTGCAAATACTATTTTATTTTAAAGAGAACGTAAGTTTCAAAATGTGTCTCATACCTCCTCATTAAGAGTTATAGGACAGCAATAATAAAAAAAAAGCTATAAGGCACAAAATAACCTATAGTGTCGGTAAGATAAACAATCAAACAAAGGTTGTAAGTTGATAATGTATATGCCACAATATAAAATTCCAGTATCTTCATGACTGGAATAAAAATTCAGGATTC
This sequence comes from Maratus speculifer, assembly GCA_964019185.1. Classification (NCBI taxonomy): domain Eukaryota; kingdom Metazoa; phylum Arthropoda; class Arachnida; order Araneae; family Salticidae; genus Maratus; species Maratus speculifer. The sequence goes on along the minus strand of OZ025296.1, from coordinate 231,885,033 downwards.
TCTGTCATAGGTGTCATTAAGGCCCCACACTAGGCTCAGAATGTAAAGATGATAATGTAAAAGTTTATAGGAGCGTTTTTTTGAAATACCTAACTCAAATTGTAATATTTTTATATGATTCTTTTGAACAAGACAGCTGAGGATGATCCATAACCGGCCTAGTTTTTATTTTTTCGATTTTGCTTTTATATTTTTTGTATAACGAAGTTTCAATTTCAGAACCGGTTTAAACCAATTTCGTAAGTTAAAGTAATTAAAAAAAATCTGAAACCAAAACTGAAAAAGTAAAAACTACGCCGGTTGCGGATCGCCCTCAGCAATTTTGTGCAAAACAATCACTTAAAAATATTAAAATTTCGGCGAAATATTTGAAAAGAACGCCCCCATAGACTTTGCATTATCATTCGGATCTTTTTCTGTGCCTAGCGTTGCGCCTTAAATAATCATCAATTTATTTACATTTTGAAGTATGAATGCATATATTATCAATGTTATAATTAATATATTATCCTCTAAAAAATTTGCATATTAGCAATTCGCATTATTATTAATTAAAAACAGGCGTCCCATTCATCCCTTTTCTGGCATGTCCCATTCCTCGCCACTTCCTTGTTTGTGTTAAACTTCTTGTTCAAACAAAAATGCTGCTTTAGGCGTAGTTTAAATTATGAATAATATACAGTATAATGTTCCATAAATAGGGAAACAATTACATTTATACATAAAAAAGCCTTTAATATATTGAGAGCAAATAAATAAAATTTAAATTGGATTTTTGAAATAATTTTTTCTTTCATACATTTGCAAGTCTATGAATATCAATATTTTTTGTAAACTGAAGAATGGATTACCATTTCTTCATCTTATATGCGATCGATGAAATGTTTAGAATAATGCACAAAGAGAAAAACCTACAGTCCCATTCCACCCGACTTTCCCCCATATACCAAAAGGGGAAATAAAGAATTAGCCAGTTCCCTAAAGCTCCTGATATACATTATATAGCCAGAGATGACCGTCCACTTGCGATTTTAGACATTTTGTTAAATATCTAGAAAAATGTATGAGGAATTATTCTGAAAATCTTAGTGTATAAATATAATACACTAACTGGCCATTGATTATCGTTCACTTGCGATTTTAGACATTTTGCAAAATATCTAGAAAAATAGATGAGGAATTATCCTGAAACTCTCAGTGTATAAACCATATAGTACAGCTCATCTATTTCCTTGAAGATTTTTTCCAGAAACTTTATAGGGGACCGCCAACAAATTAAAAAATGTATGAATATCTTTTGGATAACCCTGTCAAAACTAATACATCAAAAGCGCTCAAACTCTAGATTGTGATTAAGTGGCCTATTGTTATAAGCTGTGTTCATTTTTATGTCGATAGCATGTATACTCGTAGAGAAAGACACAAAAGTTGCTCTATAAATTTAGCTAACATATATGCAAATGAAAGTTTGATATCGTTGACGCATGGGCAGTGAAAAATTATTTAGTAAACCTACTCATCTTTCATACAATTTTTATTTTTTTTAATTTTGATTACAGGGTATTATGTGCAATGTTGTTTGTCAGATTTTCAGAAAATATTATTATTTTATATTAAGAACTCTGCAAATTAAAAGCAAAAACCTTGAAAAAATTTGGGACAAAAAGCAAGGGACTTGGGACAAAAAGCAAGTCATATATTTCCCTGAAGGTTTTATTCCGAAACTCCAATAGGGGACCGTCAACAAATTAAAAAAGAATGAATAACTTTTCGATATCTTTTGGATAATCCTGTCAAAACTAATGTAGCAAAAGCGCTCAAACTGTAGATTACGATTAAGTGGCATATTGTAATAAACTCTGTTAATTTTTATATCGATAGCATGTATACTCGTAGAAAAATTAAGGTTTTCTACGAATCCGAAAAACAGTCTCAAATTTACCCAAGATTTTTGCTTATAATTTGAAGAGTTCTTAATATAAAGTAACATTCTTTTCAGAAAATGTGAGAAACAACATTGCACACAATACCCTGTAATCAGAATTAAAAAATAATAAAAATTATTCGAATATTGAGTGGATTTACTAAATAATTTTTCACTGCACATGCGTCAAAGATATCAAAATTTTATTTGCTTATTATGTTAGCCAAATGTATAGAGCAACTTTTGTGTAAGTCGCAAAATCACATCTTGAACATTTTGAAAATAATCGTCAATAGAATACGTTGAAAATTCGTTATTCCCAAAATGAAGGAAAAATGCGAGGGGTTGTATTCATATATTCATTGATTAGTGTCAATATAGGATACATAATAGGGGCGTACTAATAAATTTGAATAAAATTCCTCATTTTTATTATTATTATTACTGGTATGGAATATCTGTACATGTTAGGGAAATTCGTTGCTAATCTGGAATAGACACTTTGTTGCAAGATATGTTTTGTAAATATGGTTAATAATGTAAATAGTTTGTAACTCTTAATGATAATACAGGAAAAAATATCTGAATGACAAGTATGAGTTAGTCATGTAATTTTCTCGTGCTGTCCGAAAATAGGCAATAAAGAGGAAAGTGCCTAGTTAAACTGATGGCATTGAGCTTGCAGGCTATACATACAACTGTATATTATACTCTTATTTCAAAGAATAATGCCCTTCCAAAAATAAAAGGAATCAACTGTAAGTTATTGGACAGTGGATTAACTGACATCCCTCTTTATACTTAACCATTGAGCCCCTAAAACTAATCAGGGAAGTGCCTTATCAGAGTGAACCTATTAACAAAATTTGAAGAAAATGTGATAATTCTGCATGATTTCTGCATATTTATATAAATTAAGGAGGGTAGCACTCTCTTCTCCCCCCCCTTCATATTTAACCAATAAACCTCCAATGCTAATCAGTGAAGAACCTTATCAGAATGAACCTACATATAAAATTTGAAGCAAATCTGATCTTTATATAAAGAGTTATCACGTTACATACAGAACCTGCGGGCACATTAGCTGTCAGGCTTTGATAGCCTTGTGAGCTATAATTTAAATTTTATTTAAATTTTATTCTTTCTTTTTTTGTTCGTCTACCATTTTTGCTGTACTTTGAAGATACATTTTAATTGGACTGTCTTGTTTTGTGTTTTCCTTAATGTGTTATTATTATTATTTCAGATAGTGAACTTACATTTATAGTACTTACATTACCATGCTTGATACAAGAAAAGTTTCCGACTCTTTATCATGAAGAAGGTGCAGAAATTTCTGTGTTTTAACCTGTTACTGTGCTCCGCAACTCAAGCAACTTGTTAAATTACTCATGCTATGTATTATTTTTATGTAAACAGTTAATTACAAAAACTGATAATTTTATAAGCTTAGTTACTTTGTGGTATGCATTATTTTGGTTGTTTAACGTTAACTATAGCAAAAGCCAATTTAATTTTTTATCATTTTTATTAGATACTTATGTCTTCAAAATTTTCTCAGTGGCATCAGTTCCACATAGTGTTACGTATTTGCTTAATAATATTTAATACATTCTTGGTGTTTATAATAAAAAGATTATTTGAACTAAAAGGTTGTTTTTTTAATTCAGTGTTTTATTCCTTTCATTATAATTACTCTTTGGATTAAAATTTCAGATGCAATATGTCAAAACACAAAAACAATTTGGCAGAAAGTGTTTTGATGTGGATACAGAACTAGAAATCAGCAGTCGTTAGTAGTCAAATGAAACTAAATTATAGAAAAATTATTCCTAGTCGTCAAATCTTGATAGCAAGCTGTCTTTAACTTTAATTTTTGTTTAGCAAATGCTTTCATTTGTATTTTAGCATACATCCCCCCCCCCTCTGCACCATGACATCAGCACGTGTCTTAAGAATTTTGAACCTTTCAATAACCTCTAAGTTAACTTCACTTTCATCAATGACTGATAAAACTGGTCCTTGATATTACACCCCTGTAAACAAGATTTTCTTTTATTATGAGATATTTCTGCATTCTTATATGTTCCTAAAATAAGAAACTGTATTAAAATTGTATTAAAATTTTTGTATTCCCTTCCTCAAACAAACAGAAAAAAATATGTGTGATTTGGAAATATTTTAAATGCCACACCATAATTGGCAACAAAAGATTCATTTATTTGCTAACTTTTTATTTTCTGATGTACTGTTACTCTCAGATTTTTTATAAATTAGCTTATCCCTAGTTATATCTATAGCTCATATTTTCTCTCTGTGGACATATTTGCTTGATTATCTGTTTTGTATTCATATTAGCTTTATAAAAAGAATAAGTTTTTCCAGAATCCAAATATTGTAGTTTAATCAGGTTTCATACTTATGGAAAGTCAGTTTTTATTTTGTTTAGTAAGAAAAAGTTTTTAATATATAAAGTTTCCTCCCCACTTCCCTTCAATACATTAAAATTAAATATGCAATGCAATATTATTACTATTAACATGGTTGTGAAAAGAAATAAGAAAATATGAAATGCAGTTGGCACATTGAAAAAAAATTGTAGGCATTATTTTGACACTTTACATACAGTTCTTAATTTCTAATCCTGTGTGGATATATGCTATAAAACATGGATTTCCATAAGTTCACTATAAAGGTAAGTGCTACATATATTGTAAAAATGATTTTTTTTTTACTCAATTTCATCTGTGATTTTACCACAACCATAAAATGAACTTGTTTTCTATAATTCATTTCATAGCTTGATGGCTAACTTTCTGAAAGAATTTTAAAGAATATGAAGCATTCTTACTAATTTAAAAGTTACACAGCATTTATTACATATTCTTTTCTAATTTGTGTTTTACATTTTTTTAATTAGATACAGCAGGGTAGCTGAAAAAATATTTGTGCGTTGTTTGACATTGATATTTCACAACTAAAATCTGAGAAATGTTTATTTTAAAATTTTGTAGCATTTCTTCTATTATATGAAAATCTTAATCTTCCGAAAAGTTCACAACCGTCAAAATGATCAGCAACTAATATGTTCAACGAAGTGTTCGCCTCATGGAAGCAAAATAATTTTAATGGAACTTCCGGCAGTATTGGGGCCTTGACATGGAGCAAAAACAACATTGGACCTTCAACACCCATCTCCGTGGATATTTAATAACAGGTGTATTGCCTTCGAACAATCAGATCTTAACTCACTTGACTTCTGTAGAAAAGCTAGAAATAGAAAATTCCCAGTTTGCATTGTATGTGATGCGAAATTATCAAGGCATAGAATGATTTAAATCAGAATTATCTGCAGCGGACTGTCAATTCTGTGATCTTTCGTTTTCAAACTTGTGTAAAAAATAAATATCAAACCAGTGAACAATTTGTTAAAATATTGTTATTTCTTTTATTTTTTTTATTATTAAATTATGGCATATATTTTACAGGATATAGCATTTTTCTGTGTCCCCATACTTTTCGGTTGTCCTGTATATAAAATAATGAAAATACATGTCCAGCAGTATAGTATGTGTCAAAAAAGATGGTTACAGATTACTTCTGAAACTATAAGAAAATTATAAAAATATTCATATGAAGATAGATAATTCAATTTGTACTTTCTCTTATTTTGGAGTAAAAAAAAACATCAAATTTTTATAATGTCTGGGCATCTAAAAATGCCCAGTCACAAAAATAGTTACTGGCCCTTTCTTAAACATACCCAAAAAGTTTGATCCAAACATATGAGTTAGAGACAGTCAAAATCATGATTTATTTCATTTTACAAAAACTTCAAAACAAAATGAAAATCAGGCTTCAAATTGCATGACAAAGTCACAATATTTGACTCTAACTCAGTGATTTTTAGAGGCAGAAAAGAGGTGTAGAGGTTGTGTAAATTTTGCGATTTATTCTAACAAAACCTTTTGGGTATGACTAACAATGCAATAGTGATGACTTATGATTGGTGATTTTGAAATGCAAAGACTGTATAAAAGTTAAAATTTTGAATTTTTCTTAAAATACTCTCCATGTAAATGAAAGTACAATTTGAATTCTCCGCCTTTCTATGATTATTTTTGTAGTTCATATTATCCCTCTCTGAGTTACAAAAATATGCTACAATTTTTCTTTGGATACCTGATAATGAGTTTTTAAAATATAATATTCCATAAATCTAAAAGAAAAAAAAAAGGCCCAAAATATTGACTGATCATGATAATTTTTTCTGCAGAATTCAATTTAAAAATGGGTAAACACTTTGTATTTCATGATTCAAACCAGTACAATTTCTTGACAAGCAGGGGGGGAGGGGGGTTGCAACGGTGGGCCATAGATTGTGAGTGCTATTTCTTGTAGGATGCCACAGGGCACACTGGATTATGTGTTTCATCCGTTCACCCTCTGGGGCACCCTGGATAAGTGGTATCATTATTCTCCCCTGAGATGCCATTCTTTCACCCCTTAAGGTATCCTGGATGAGGGGTGCCATTACCCTCCCCTCAGATGCGATCCTTTCACCCTCTGGGACACCCTGGATAAGGGGTGCCATTACTCTCCCCTGAGGTGCCATCTTTTCACCCCCTGGGGCACCCTGGTTAAGGGGTGCCATTACTCTCCCCTGAGATGCCATCCTTTCACCTCCTGGGGCACCCTGGATAAGGGGTGAGATTATTCTCCCCTGTGGTGCCATCGTTTCACCCTATTGAACACTCTGGATAAGGGGTGTCATTATTCTTCCCAGAGGTGCCGTCCTTTCATCCCCTGAAACACCCTGGATTAGGGGTATCATCCTTTCACCCTAGTTAAGGGTGCCATTTTAGCTCCTCTAGGGGTGTCACCAGTGAGACAAGCCTTTCACCCCTAAAAGGTGCAATGTGTCACCATTAGTTTTAACAGTGTAGAGCTCCAAGAACGAGATGTACCAACTCTTACTAACTTTGCTGATAATCATCTTATAGAAATGTCACTGGTAACAATCGATAACATCATCTAATGCTATTATGAAATTTTGTTCAGATGTAGGTAGCCTAAATATAAGAATAGCAACATAAATTTAAATTTTCAATTCAAACCCATAAGTTGGACATAAAATTTTGTTTATTTGGAACATTATATGTTCAAATGTTAAACGGGAAATCGATCGTCATAGTAGTTTAGGAATTACACATGTTTAAAGCTTGAGTATACTAGTGTTAAATTAACTTATAGCCTTGTGATTAAGTGCTAAAGTATAGACGACTATTTTTAACTCCAATTGCAGTACAATTTAATTTTTTTAGATAATTAGTAGCATTTTCTTTAAAATATCTTACTGTAAGTTTCAAAACGGACAGAAAAAGGACACAAATAGAAGAAACAAAAAATCCACTGAGACGTAAATGTCATTAACTGTTGTCAAAGGCTTAATCATTGCGAAACAGATTGCGATACGGGTAGTTTTTTAAGCATAATCAAAGAACAACTAGATAGAATAAATTAAAACTTCTTACTTGAAACATGTAGAAATCCTTTAAAAAAGTCTTTTTAAAAAAATTAAATAAAATTTTACAAATCAATTTCAGATATTAATAAATTTTTTAAAGCGGGTCTCAAACAAAAAAATCCTCAAAATTTTGAAAAAAAAAATTATTGCATTTATTTATTTTTTTTTTGCTTAAAATGACGTTTAAATCATGTTTTCGTATTAATTGAAGTATAAAACATATTTTTTTTTGCTTTGGTTTGTTTTCAAAATCTAGCTTTCACATAATAGTCATCTTAGAAATTACTTCTCGTAAAAATGCGTTTTTCTTCATGATGGGTTGTTTCACCATGTTTCCTATTTAAACTTTAGTAACTCAAAAACCGGATCCCCTTATTTTGCTTTTGATTATACATGCACACAGTTAAAGTTATTTTTCAACATACTTTTTCCCGGATTAAAAATAATTCGTTTATAATTAATAATTGAAAGATATTTCGCTTCACAACGTTTGTTAATTGCAGTTTATCTAGTAGCTGTTTTCGAATGCGATTCGATTTTTTTCTATCAACTAATAATTAAGTATTTTGTATATCAAACCTATATGCTAAATCTTCTTTTAAATGTCAACCAACTTGTAAAATAACACATGGAAAATAATTAATTTATGAAAGATTTTGCAATTAAAAATATAATGATTAACAAATAATTACATAGGAAAATAATCTGATAATTGATTTGTTTTATTCTTCTATAAAAGTAATTATTTAAAGGAAAAGTTTATCGCCAATCGATAGTTCAATATTGATCTTAAATTACCATTGAAAGTTTGTTCTTCCATTCTTTATGCGTGTACACAGCAATAAAGAGCGTTAAGTTTCACTTTTTGAGTGGCTAGTTAAGGAATAAGAGATGAGAAATAAAATAACATTAAAAAGATTTATTGCGCATTACTTAAACCTAGTTTGTTTTACAGTTATAACGCATGATGCATTTATGTGTATATTTACCTTAAATATCAGTTGTATATAAAATAAGTATCCCTGTTTGGAACTGTCTGTATCTTGAAGGAAAAACGCGAATGAAAAAAAATCGCCATACATTCTGTTCGAAAAGGGGGAAGAAGAATGGAACAATAGAAAAAAGTAGTTGCAATAACCACCAACATCTGCTACGAAGAATGTCGATGCAAATGCCGTTGTAATTATGAAGCGGTCATCCCTGTAATCATGAGCAAAATCCAGAAGCCACCATTTCAAGTACGACATGCCTTTCACTTTTGTACAGCAGTACAACAATATCTACGACAGCATTTCACCGATGATAGATTTAATAATGATATAATATTTTAATTAATAATAATTTCGTATGACATGGCCTCTCCAATCTCCGATTTGACGCCATGTGATTTTTAGTTTTGGGGATAGTTAAAATCTCTTGTGTACTGCGGTGTTGTCGCAAAATTTAATGACTTAAGTCGCACATCATAACATACGTTAAACATCTCTGTTGATATATTACGTTTCGCAGTGGGTTGTGTCCTTCAGCACAAAAACCATGTGATACCTGAACTTGATCCGCACCTTCATGCGCAGTCGTAATCATATTCAATGAAATTTTTCCATAAATAAGGAATATCATGAGTAAGGTATGTCATTTTACGCCTTAATTCTTTAATCTTATATTACACATTTCACATTGATGAACACCGTTAGTACGCAACTTTTTTTGCAACTTTTTTTGTTATTATTATTCCATTCTTTTCCATCCTTCTCGAAAAATAAGTGCGCCGATTTTTGTTTTATTCTGGTTATTCCTTCAACCTACAAACAGTTTCAAATAGAGATTTTATACTCTAACATATTAAAACTACCCTATATAACAATTGCTAATGAAACGATTTTATGAAATGACTGATTATATTTCACGGTTATTCCTCCTAAAATGTGGAGATTTTGACTGCTAAATGAACATGGATTATGCGTAATGATCCACAAATATCAAAACTGGTAATAGAATTTTAAAATTTAAATTAGTTTTCGAAGTATTACTTTTTCTAATTTTAACTACATTTCTGTAGTGACAATCTTTAATAGCAAAAAAATTACTTCATGTTTTTAGAGGAAAGAAACAGGGAAAAACTATAGGAATTATTAGATTTATTCATTTTCGTCATTTTCAAATTGATAATTGAAATTATCTTTTATTTCAAACTACAGTGACAAAAGATTATGATAGAATTATGTTTTTCAGGATTGTGTATGATGTGGCGATGCGTATTAACTTAATTAATAAACTGACATGCTTTAGTAGACTGTATCCTTTATTTTAAGACATAGCGAAAGCGTTGCTTATTCTTAGCAAATCAAAACAACAACTAACCAAAAAACAGACGATTTGCGTTTCCATATTTACACTTATGTGATGCCACATTTCAAAGATAAATTACAAATAACTCTAACATACCCCCCCCCCCCCGACATTGAAGGGTCAACTTCAATAAATTATACAGTACAAAATATTAACATTACAAATGCGTAAGTAATATGATACAATACAACAATTTTCTTTTAACAATGAAAAATACAATTATGAACATACAATAATAGGAAAACTAAAAATAAAAATACATAACAAAACTTTTTTTTTTTTTTTTACATTTCATAATTAATTTTCCGAGACTTGTTGTGGCAATAACGCAATTTTTGAAATACTTCTTTTAAGTATTCCCCTAGCGGTTTTAATTTCGACGACCCTAATTTTACCATCTGCACCAGGGAAAATATTTATAATGCGTCCTAGTAAGTATTTATTTGTAGGGAGGTCATCTTCGTTTATCAACACTAGGGTTCCTATGCTAACATTATTTTTTTCAAATTGCCACTTGGAGCGTTGTTGGAGCGTATTTAAATACTCTTTATTCCAACGATTCCATATCAATTGAATGTATTTTTAAATTCTATGCCATCTAGATAGTCTATTTTCGTTAACATTAATTAATTCTGGTTCAACGATGGCTGTCATAGGCCTTCCGATTAAGAAATGACCTGGTGTTAAGGCCTCCAAGTCATTCACGTCTGAAGACAATGGAGTGATTGGCCGTGAATTTAATATAGACTCTATTTGAGCAATTACAGTTAATAACTCTTTGAATGTTAGCCTTGCATTACCTACCGTTCGCTTAAGATGATATTTCACCGATTTTATTCCTGCCTCCCACAACCCGCCAAAATTAGGTTCTCTGGGTGGAATAAATTTCCAAATAATATTCTCTTCTGATAAATAATTCGCTAACTTCTCCTCAGGATGTCTTAGTAAATTATGAAGTCTCTGTAACTCGGCGTTAGCACCAACAAAATTTTTTGCATTATCTGAAAAGATTACTGCGCACCTTCCGCGCCTAGCAATGAACCTTTTTAAGGTGGCAATGAATGCATCCGCAGTCAATTCTGACACTAGTTCGAGATGCACTGCTTTAGTTACAAAGCAAACAAAGATTGCCAAATACACCTTATTAAGAATTCCCTTTCTCTGTCTCTTATATTTTATGAAAAAGGGGCCACCAAAATCTGTTCCCACGTAATTAAATGGTGCGCTGGGACGTACTCTCTCTCTGGGTAGGGAACCCATGATTTCTTGTATAGTTATGGGGTTGCTTTTACTACAAGTTACACACTCATGCGTTATTTTTCTAGCTAAATTTCTTCCCCGTAGCGGCCAGTATTTTTGCCTCAAGTAGCATAACAATGCTTGTGCACCTATATGAAGATATTTTTTATGATAGTAAATTGCAATTAGGCTACACAATTTACCCTTAGCTGGCAGAATATATTGATGTTTTTGAGCAAACCTTAGGTCTGCATTATCTAAACGCCCTCTTACTCTTAGCACATTATCTGCATCTAAAAAGGGGTTTAACAATCGCAATTTACTTTTTTTAGAAATTTGCTTACCTTCTAACAATGCAGTATATTCTGCCTTAAATTCAAGTTTTTGGATTTCCCGAATTAAAAATATTTCTGCTCGTGATAATTCTTCCATACTTACGTGTCCCTTTCTTTTTTCATCTAATTTTCTTGTGTTCTCTAAGAACCTGAAAATATAACTTAAAACACGTAATATTTTAGTATAATTATTGCTGATACTTAAAATTTCATTTACAAATTCACTAGATTTTAAACTTAATAATGCTGTACTGTTTTTCAATTTTAATTCTGATGAAAAGTCTATATTGTTTTTCCCTTGTTCTAAATCAATGCTGTGTTTGGATTCACTGTCTCTTTCTCTCAAGAAGAGAGGGCCATGCCACCAAAGTTCATAATCAATTAATTTGTCAAAGGATAGTCCTCGAAACACAAGGTCTGCTGGGTGTTTGATGGTATTTACAGCATTCATTGGGTACATTAATTGAGTAGTATACGCAAATCCTGGAGAAGCAGAATCAGCTTTGAAAAGAGCAGAATTTGAACCTTCTATATCAACCTGTGGCTCCCCAGAATTTTGCAACTGTCTTGTTAAGGGTGTCTTGAGATTCGAATCCATTGGTGATGGTGTTTTTGGATTCGGAGGGGTCGGTACTTTGAATTCAGGTTGAGAATTTTTCGGAGAAGATATCACAGGCGAATGCGAAATTTTGTTGGCTTGAATGCATACTGGAGATTTTTTACTAATATTGCCTTTATTTTGAAAATCGTTGGTTTGAATATGTTGAATTTTTTCTCTATGAGCGATCATTTTCTTAGGCGTGATAATTTCAGTATTCTTTCCAGAATCAATCTTCGATACAACTGCTGCTTGTAGGATGTTTGTATTGAGAAGATTATGTAATTCATGTTGTTTACTTGCATCACCCACTGTATAATTATCAAAAGGCTCAACCTTACCGTCAATAAACATTTTATTATCATCAACCTGATGTTGAACTGGTGCTTCTCTTTGTATTTCACCGGAATTTGAATTCAGATACTTATGGTTAATTTTCTTTTCATTTAATGTATGTGAAAAAGTACTTGCTTCATTACTTCTTAAAGGTGATTTATTTTCCGTTAAACGATTTGCTATCAACATTGATCTGTCCATATTTGTATTTTGATACTGGATAGTTTTCTTTTCATTTAAAACAAAGGAATAAATATTCTGTTCATTTCGTTCTAAAGATAATATGATTTCCGCTTCAGGATTTGTTTGTGGTAATGAACTATTCACGTTCATATTTTGAAACTTATCGATAGTTTTCTTGTTATTTGATTCAAATGAATAGAGACTTTTTCCATTTCGGTCTATAGATTGAGCAATTTTCTTTTCACGATTTGTTTGCAACAGCAAACTACCCATTTCAGAATTTTCCACAATTACTTCTTCATCATCTCTTCTATCTCTTCTAGTATGTGTACGCAGGAAATGTTCCTCACAATACTGATCTTCTTTAATTTTTATTGGGTTTTTATCATGAACCGCTTCAATTTCCCAAAAGTTTTGCGTAGTTTTGGATAAATCATCCACAGATCGAACAAGACCACAATAATTATTAAAATTTTGTTGCGGAATAGACGTAGAACCACTGGCAACATAGCCAAAAACAGTTTCTTGAAAAACCAAATTTTGCATATTTATTTTATTTTGTCCAAGTAATTTAAAAAATACTTCGTTTGATAATAAAACATGTATTGGACCTGGTTTATCAAATTGTGGATCAGCTAACTGAAAAGTTTGTAAATGCTTAATAGGCATGATGTTTAGATATGTAGCTGGTGTTATGCGCGTAATTTTAGGAACAACAAAAAATTGCAATGTTTCATTAAAACTCTTGTTTTTATTTGATATGGTTGTTATAATACTTTCCTTTATATTCATAACTGAACCATTTAGCCCTGAAACTGATGCGTTTATTTTCCTTCCTTTCAAGAACAATAACTCAGAACATTCCTTCGTTATAAAGTTATTTTGCGATCCTGAATCTAACAATGCTCTAAGAGGAACTAATTCTCGTCTAGAATTTTGTACATATATTATCGCAGTTGAAAGCAGTACTTGTTTACTAGAAGAGGACGTCATATTCATTACAGTATTGTTAATAGTTGAATGCGTGTTATCAAATGAATGTGTATTTTCACCCAAAGCGGTAACAGACATCTGATTATTTGTGTAACTATGAGGAGTAAATGCGTTTGCGGTTGGCGATAAATTACTACTAATAGTATTTTCATCTTGGTTTGCTATTGTCTGATTAGTATCAATATTTTCCTCACCGCGTTCCAGGTGGATCAATGTGTGGTGACGGTTGTTGCATTTTCTGCACGTGCTTAAACTTTTGCACTGGCTAATGTTATGAACTGATGATAAACAGTTGAAGCATAATTTTTTCATTTTAACAATATTAAACCTTTTTTTTGCAGGTAAATTTAAGAATTGGGAACATCTCAATAAAATGTGATTGCCTTTACACATTGAACAAATGTGTGGACTTTCTGCTAACAAAGTCAATGACTTAGAATTAAATGAACGTTTCTGATCCTTACTGAAAGGTTTAACAGACGTGACTGTATGAATATTTTCCAAATATTGAGATCGTTTTTCTAAAAATAAAAGTAATTCATCTAACTTCGGAACTTCTTTTGAACTTATCGTCATTTCATAATTTTTTCGAGTATCTCTATCTAACTTTTGGAGAATGATGTTCAAGATTAAAACATCTGAAAGATTATTTCTATTATAATACAAAATCTTCAAGGCGCGAATGCTTTTTTTTACATTATCGACTAGATTTCGAAGATCTTTAGCGGAAGGCTGTGTAAGTTTATCTGCGTTTAAGAGTGAATTGATGTGTATTTCTGTTACTATTCTATCATTTTCATATCTGTCTTTTAATGCTTGAAATAAAGATGAAAAAATGTCTTCTGTGCTAATCAAAGCTTTTGCATCACTTATTAATGCCGCTGATAAATAATGCAACTTTTGCGCATCTGATAGTTGCTCATTTGAAGTTATTAAGTTGTTAAATTGTAATTTAAATAGACCCCATTCATCTGGTTTTCTGGAGAATTTCGGAAGAGATATATCGGGTAATTTAATATTTATCGCGTTGTTTATTTGAGTAGAATTTGGTTGAATTTCATTGGAAACTTTACTTTGTTCTAAATGTTTAAGTTGCTTTTTAATTTGAAATTTGGCCTTTATAATTTTTTGTTGGTATTCTTCGCTAGCGTTAATGTCAATTTCATATTCTTTTTCTAAATTAATACCAGATTCTATTTCTTTATTTAGGTTTTTTAGAGTTTGTTCTCTGTCATTTAATTGTTCCGAAATTTCTAAATAATTATCAATATCACTATTTTTATCTTTTATTAATGTTTCTAATTTACTAATTAATTTCGTAATTGAAGTGCGTAATGTTGCACGCTTCTTTTTTAATTTATCAATATTTTCCATGTTCAAAAACTTATAGTAACAGCAAAAGAAATAATAAATTATTCATTACCTTGATTGCTGCGGCAGACGATTTTCTTTCTTTCTTTTTTTCACCAGTCCAGCTTGTGGAATAATGTTCTAATAAAATTCAATGATGAAAACAGTTCATTATTTTCGAACTTTTCTTTTCGAAGTGAAGAAAAAAAATATATAGACTCCGGCTCGACGGACCAGATGTGTATGATGTGGCGATGCGTATTAACTTAATTAATAAACTGACATGCTTTAGTAGACTGTATCCTTTATTTTAAGACATAGCGAAAGCGTTGCTTACTCTTAGCAAATCAAAACAACAACTAACCAAAAAAACAGACGATTTGCGTTTCCATAGTTACACTTATGTGATGCCACATTTCAAAGATAAATTACAAATAACTCTAACAAGGATAATTTGAATGAATAAAAATTAGATTCGTTTTATGTCGCCATTTTCAAATTACAATCAAACGTGAAATTATTAAAATAAGAATTAAATGATCACCTGTTAACAGGACAAAATGGGGAAAATTAAGTCAAATTATTTACATGTTAATATTAAACAAGTGGGTAAGTATGATCGGAGATCGCACAGAAGGTTTTGTTTAATATCTTCTTCAAAACACATTTTTTCACAAAATTAACATATGAAAAAAGCTTTTTTGGCACTTTTTGGGGATTTCTTCGCCAATCGCGTTAACTAGAACAGAATACTAATAGAATCTTCTACCAAATGTTGCCTTGATGGCATAGATTTGTTAATTTCTCTATCAGAATCTGCAGATTTAGGGAAGGTACGCAAGTAAATAAAATTATGAATAAAAGTAAAATATTGCAAAGCTTAGCACAAATTTAAAGAAGACCAAACTGGTCACCAGAGGCGGCTCTTAATTTAAATGAATAATAATTTAATAAGTATAAAAAAATCATTTCGCGTGTCAAAATGGATGATTAATATAATTTAATGTGATGAAATAAAAACAAATAAGCACGTTTTTACGCGATCTGTTTCATCCATTAATTCATGTTGCATACATATGATTTTACATAAACTTGCGTGTAACAAATTCAATTTTGAAATTTAAGTTACTGCAAAATTTTAAGCTTCCAAATATCGCACATTTTCATTTTTTACACCATCGTATAGGGAAAAAATGTACTTTTAAATTCATTTTGTTTAAAATCTGTATTTTAATTTATCTTTGATATATTAATTTTTTTGGCAGTTTGTAATACCAATTTTGTAATTGTGGCAACAGTAGAATTCCATTTCTTTTAAAAGTAGAGGGTAAAAAATGATATAATTTTTATATTTATATAAACTTGCGTGGCAACAATTACATAAAGAAAAACAACAACAAAATGAGATGATGATTTAAAAAATTAAAATTTAAATTAATAATAGTCTTTTTCAAAATGGTATGATTTGTTGTGTGGCAAGAAGTATTCAGCTATAAGTACGCAAAATTTGAACTCTCTGACATGTATAGTTTTTGTGTACGGATTCTGTGACAGACAGACATAACCCTAAAAATGCACGAAAACAATAAAACAATAAAAGTATTACTTGCAAAACGCATTTAAAGAGGGATGATTATATCATATCTAATAGTCACACAGAATATTAAATATCATCATAATTAAAGGGTCTAAAACATTTCAATTATTACGCGTTAAAAACATTTTATGGTGAATGCTATATAATATTAAAAAAAGCTCAAATTATAATATTTTCAAACATTTGTAAATTAAATGATAAGTGTACTTGTGAATCTCACAGAGAAAACAAGGTGAATAGTGCACGTCAAATGTAGCAAATCAAGTGCGTTCATGCTATAATTAATTTTATAAATATTCAAAACTTGATGCATGAGCTGTTACATAAAATATTATACAAAAATGCATGAATACAAAATTTGATACGATTATATATCTTGAATTCAGGAATACGAAAATAATAGGAGTTCATCTTTAATAAGGCGTAATCAACATGGCAAACCTAGAATCATTACTCATCATGAAGAATCATAAAAAAATGCGTCACTCGTTCAAAAAACACTCTTAAGTTATTTTCATTCATATTTTGTAGCCTCTACGCATTCTGTTTCGTTATCCTCTAAATGATCTACATTATTTATACACACAACATAGAATGCAAAAATTTAGTTAAACTTAAAAACTCATACCACAATTAAAAATGTTCTTCCAACAATAATCTGTAACATGTAGTATTTCTGATACAATATAATATCCAAAATCTTGTGTGACTCCCTGCAAATATTGTTAGTACTTTCTGTTATACAAGAAGTAACTTGTAATAAATCTCAGCAGCGTATATCAATATTATTATATATGAAATGATTTAACTTGACTGAAATAGCTGAAAACAATGTTTCCCCATTCATCATTATGTAACGGAATTCTTTTGTGTCGTTTTGTAAATGAATAATAAACATATTTTTTTTCCAGATCTAAGCACAGAATGTTAGTACAGTTCAGTAAAGGCATATCGATTTTATCCTGTTTGAAAGTCCATTAAAGTGAACAATTTTTCGAAAAACAATTTTTCGCATACAATTTTTCAATTGGCCTTAATGTGACAGAAAACTTTTGACTGTACCTGTAATTGAACTATATATCCGATATCATTATGCGAACAAAATCTGCAAAATATAGAGATTTAAAAATTTAAAGCATTCATTTGGGTGGCTTTTGCTCTGTTATACGCAGATAAATGGACAGACCCACAGACGAGCATTATTTACACCATATTTTAATTATGTTGAACTATTTCGCATATAATAAAATTGATTTACGTTCCGTAGGTTTATTACAAGTTACTTCCTGTGTAACAAAAATGGATTTCCATATAATTGAATTAGATATAACATTTCAGCTAATAAAACGGCCCAGTCTTGTTACATTATATGAATGCTTTGGAAAATGTTCTAGAATGTGTGCTTGGCGGATATTTCTTTCTTTCTTGTTTTTTAGTTATTTAATTTTTCAAAATTTATCATAATAATTAGATTTTTTTTAAAAATAAAATGTCATTCATTAGAAAAGCATTTAGTAATATGTCAATAATATATTATAAAATACTCATATAATAATAAAAAAATAGTTATTTTTAGAGCTTCTCGGAAGACAGATTTTATATCACCTATAAAACTTTCCAGTCATTCGTTCGAATAAAATAATTAAAAAAATAAAACTTAAAAAAAATAAAAACTTCAAACTTTGCCTGTTTTGTAGGAATTTGGCTCTTGTTTTTGCCACTAATTACGCATATTTTTCCGAAAACATAAAAAAAAAGACTTCAACACAAGTTGTTATTAATTTATTGATCTTTTAAAATTTAGACACCCCGGATGATAAAAACTATTTTTTTGTTCCGTTCAAGGATCCGACACGAATTTTTATAGGAAAGTGAAAGGAAAACATACTTTTATTTTTTCACAAAATTATTGAAAGGTATGTAAAACAATTGTAATTAAACCGATTAAACTTTCAAAGAATTCTGACAACAAGAATTACTTTTTATATATAAAACTATGGAACGACTATAAGTGAAAAAGTAAGAAAACGTTTTCTTACCAGAAATTTTACAAATCAATATCAATATTTTTTCGCTAATTTTCCATTTACAAATATAAATTTATGCAACGCTTTGTTAAGGGTGTAAGAAAAATATGTTTATATGGAAATAGGGAACTATATATGGAAATATGGTTTGCATACATTTAAAAATAACGTTTATATAATTGAGTTAAAAATGCTCCAAATCATAAAAAAATAATAATTAAAGTATATTTAAGAAAAAGATAAAAGTTCAGTACATGACCTTTATTTTATTATTCAGCTTGGAAAGTAATTGTTTAATGGTAAAGTTTAACATTAATCGATAGCTTAATATTGATCCTGAAGTATTATCTACTGTCGGTATTTCCTATGTTAATTCATAGTCATAGCATTATAAAGGAAAATGGTCATTTTCTGAGTGATCATTAGTATCAGAGATTATGACGAGAAATAAAACAGACATTAATAATGATTTTTTCTGAATGCATACAAAATAATGTTAATAGTGAGCTATAAGTGGAAATGGAAGAAAAAAATGGATATAATGATTATATTTTACAAATTATATTGAAATTAAAATTTTCTTAAAAGAAATATATATACTCAATGTAACAAAATTTAAAAAGAAATTGAAAAAACTTTTCTCCACTCTTTTAAATCATGCCATATATATATATATATATATATATATATATATATATATATATATATATATATATATATATATATATATATATATATATATATATATATATAGGTAATGATTAAATGTTGCCATGGTGATTTCGTCTTAATTCAGATGGAGTCATATTATTTTCTTATTAATGAGTTTAATAAGTAATCATATAAAATTTTTTATTCACACATTTTTGCAGTAGAGTTCAACAGTAAATACACCAAGATTTGAACATTTATAAAGCTTCTTATGATTTAACATCTCATTGCCTACGTTTTATGCACAATTTCCGACTTGTTTAACTTAATTGCTTGTTAAAATATTATAATCTTGAACGCCCCCTTTACATTAATTTCCTTTAGTGTTGTTCGCACCAAGCATTGGGACTTACAAGGGATAATTCTGATTTCTCATTCACTCCAATTTTAGGTAGCTTTCATTACAAAAAGTAAAAAGCTACCTATTGGAGCCTTCCGGAGGAAAGCACTTCCGGAAAATTTTGGTTTATTTTCACCGATCATGACCCCCAGACCCCAAAACCACCCTCTGTTCAAATGTTGACATATATATATATATATATATCTGATTTTTGTCATGCGATAACTAACGTATTTATGAACCGATTTGAATGAAACTTGGTATGTATATAGTACATACAAATGTCTCGACCGAGTTCGTTGGTCAGCATCATCCGCCATTTTGTTTCAAAATGGCGGCCATTTTAAATTAAAAAAAAAAATTGAAAATTGAAAATTAAATGCGAAAAAATTAAAAGGTGAAAAATATTTTTTTTTACGTGTTAGAACTTAAAACAAAGATTCCAGAACACTTTTTATTTTGTCTATATCTTAAAAAATGATTCAGTTATAGCACTTTGAATTTTTCTTATGGCTGACATTTTGAAACGATCTGATTTTTGTCACGTAATAACACGCGTATTTATGAACCGATTTCAATGAAACTTGGTATGTACATAGTACATAAAAGTGTCTCGACCGAGTTCGTTGGCCAGCATCACCCGCTATTTTGTGTCAAAATGGTGGCCATTTAAAATTTTTTTTTTAATTTAAAATTTAAAATTAAATGCGAAAAAAATCAAAATTTGAAAAATATTTTTCTTTTACGTGTTAGAACTTAAAACAACGATTTCAGAACACTTTTTATCTTGTCTATATCTTACAAAATGATTGAGTTGTAGCACTTTGAATTTTTCTTATGGCTGACATTTTGAAACGATCTGATTTTTGTCACGTGATAACACGCGTATTTATGAACCGATTTCAATGAAACTTGGTATGTACATAGTAAATACAAATGTCTTGACCGAGTTCGTTGGCCAGCATCATCCACCATTTTGTTTCAAAGTGGTGGCCATTTTAAATTTTTTAAACAATTTAAAATTTAAAATTAGATGCGAAAAAATTAAAAGTTGAAAAGTATTTTTCTTTTACGTGTTAAAATTTAAAACAACGATTCCAGAACACTTTTTATTTTGTCTATATCTTAAAAAATGATTGAGTTATAGCACTTTTAATTTTGCTTATATCTGACATTTTGAAACGGTCTGATCTGAACAATCCATCATGTTGCTTTAAAATGGCATACACTTCATGATATCGTGCAATTTGGTGACTCTCTAAATCGCTTAAAATAAAACCAGGTTGAATAAAAGATGACTAATTTCTAAAAATTTCTATTAATATTCAGTCTTGACAAAAACTAGTATTCAATCTTATAAAATCACTAATTTTATAAGATTATTTCCACTAATTTGAGCTTAGTATTTTTGAACAATGTAACTTACTTTAAAATAAATAAATAAATATATAAGTATATGAAAGCTACCTCTTCCTCCCGGCATTGCCGGAAGGACTTTTAACAATAGTGGTAGATGCTGCACATCTGACGTTTGCACGACATAACCTATTATCAAATACCTTACTATAGAATAATTATAAAACAAGATCCTCGTTTGGATCTGTTTAAGTATCAGAAATGGTAATGAGAAATAAAACAGATAGTAATAACGATTTATTTCTCAATGCATACAAAATAAAGTTAATAGTTCTAAAACTATTAGTGAAAGTGAAAGAAAAAAAATGATGGATGCATTGATTATTTGTTACAAATTATATCGATATTCTAAATGTTTCTTAAAAGGAATATGATATGCATTCTGATTCAAGTTTTATGAAAAAGAATTTAAAAAATGAAAGAATAACATAACAGAGAGATAAGAGAAAAGAAGAAACTGTTGTGTTAGCCGATTTCATTTACAATATGGGATAGGAGCGAGTAATATAGCAAATATTTTTCATTTTTATGTGTAATCTTATATATACCAGTATTTTTTCACTAACTTTTCATTTACAAATAGAAATTTATACAACATTTTTTTAAAGATATAAAAAATCCATATATTAATATGGAAATATGGAAACATGTATGCAAATAAGGTCTTCATACATTTAAAAATAAGCCATGAATAATTGGGTTAAAAATACTCCAAATCATAAAAAATAAAGGTTAAAGTATATCTATGGCGAAGATAAAAATTCGGTACATGACCTTTTTTTCATTATTCATCTAGGAAAGTAATTGCTTAATGGTAGAGTTTAACATCAATCGATACTTTAATATTGATCCTGAAGTATTATCTACTGTTGGCGTTACCAATCTTAATACATAGTCATAGCATTATAAAAGAAAATGGTTGCTTTTTGTGCGATCATTATAAGTATCAGAGATGGCTATGAGAAATAGAAGAGACATTAATAACGATTTATTTTTTGAATGCATGTAAAATAAAGTTAATAGTTCAAGAACTATTAGTGAAAGTGAAAAAAAGATGGATGTATTGATTATATTTTACAAATTATATCAAATTTTAAATGTTTCTTAAAAAGAATATGACATGTTTTCTGATGCAATTTTCATGAAAAGAAAAGTTAAAAAGTGAAAGACGAACATAAAAAAGAGAAAGAAAAGAAAAGAAAAGAAACTGTTTTGTTGGCAAATTTTATTTACAATATGGGATAAGGGTGGGTAATATTGCAAATATCTTTCACTTTTACGAGCAATCTTAAATATGTAAATACAAAGAGCCTATAGTCATCGTCTAGTCTAGCCATCTGTCCGCATATAACAGCACAAATCTACCTAGCCGAACGATTTGAAATTGAACATTCATAACTAATGCAGAATTTTGTCAAATAATTTGAAATTTTATGAAAAATGAGCTAAAATTTAAAAACAAATTAATATTTTTTTTTCACTCTTTTGAATTCTATCATACATAATTTATTTATTATTACCCATTGATAGATAATGGTTCTATGTTGTTATGGTGATTATGTCTTATTTAATATGGAGTCATATTATTTCTTTATTACTGAATTTAATAAATTTTGTATTCATACGTTTTGCATTAGAGTGCAACAGCTATTACACTAATATTTGAATATTTATAAAACGAGTTTAAACGCACCACATTTGCTACGTTTGACGTACAATTTCCGACTTGTTTGATTTATCTGTATGAAAGAAATTGTAACATTGAACAATTCCTTTTAATTTACTTAGGAGTCCAGCTTCATTAATATAAAAAACAATGGAACTACATAATTTTCAGTATTAACCATTACTCATAATGATCGCGAATATAATAACATTCTTAAAAACACACACATAGTTAAGATCATTATTGCAGTTAGTTTCTTTAACTATCGGAATTTAAAAATTATGCATAAAAACATAGGAATAAATTCTTAAACCAATAGAAATAAAATTTTAAAACTTGATATGAACGTAGTATAACTAAAATGAGTAAATATGTATTTCGAAATCATTCAAAAATCCGACCATTAAGAGGTGTAAAAGTCGTGAGGCCTTCATCGCTCTCTCTCCGTTTTCGAATGACATAGTAAAAACACTATTTTAGATTAAACTAACATTACTAAGTTTAACACTATTTAAACTTAATAAACTTTTTTGTTATGCAGAGTATTTGATGACATGCGTTTAAAAACTTGTCTAATCCAAAGTTTTAAAAATTGTGTTTTCTCTATTAATTTATCCTTTTGGTTAATCTGCGCGGAAAAAACATAATATTCAGCAAAAAAAAGCGAGACTTATTCCGTATTTCTCGTATTGTAAAATCTAGGTTTACAACGAAACCAATGAGCACAGTAAAAAGTTTTTCAGACATTCTCAAGATATGATTTTATAGATAAGGCGAGTTTTGTAACTCGTGTCCTCACTTTCTCTTTTAAAAGCACTAATATGTTCTTTCATGCGAATTTCCATCTATCAACTGTCTACAAACATATCTACAAACATGCCTACTAACAAAGGAACCACCAAACATGGTGCTCACAGATTTTGTTGATTTCCAAGTATGTTGTAGGAGTCATACTACTAATTATTCTGGTTAAAAGGTTTCTTAAAATAGGCCTTGGTTTTTGAGAAATTGGGGGTCAAAGTTCAGCATATATTTCAAATACTTACTAATACTAGCACCGCATGCCAATCCGTGGCGTCGTGGCAGCACGCGTGCTTGCGAGTCGAAAGGTTGCTGGTTCAAATCCATCATCGGCATTTAATTGTTTTATTTATTTATTTTTGTATTTTTATGCGTTACAAATTTTAAGTATTTTTACTACAAAATTGCTACAGCTTTTGATATTTTCTTAATAAATTACATTTACATTTTAAAAAATTTTCATGAAAATTTATTTTTTTCTGCAATTTTTAAACTAATTTTTCTATTGACAAAGTTGCAAAACTAATTTATGCCTAGAACTTTTTTTTTATTAATTATTATTTGCGTTTTTTATTTTAAGCACAATCCTGAAATAATGATTTTTCTTTATCTATCGCTTTTTTATTTTATAGCATTTTAAATGAAAATTTGCCCTTTTTTGTATAAATAATACAAAATAATTTTCGAGTGCAATTCTTTAAACGTCTTTAGGATTAGATTATTCAAGTAATGCGTACCTTCGAAAGAATAATAAAACATTAATGCAGTAATGGTAAAATGCAAGTTGTTACCAGTTATCCAAGTTTTCAATTTTCCAATTTTCGATAAATACATTTTTCTCCAAAATTCAACCTCAACATAAGTTATCCTTTGCACAAATAAGAAATGACAGATTACATCTATTTTTACAACAAATCAAAACACTCTTTCCGTAATTCAACTGAAGTACAAAAATCGTCTGTTTAATGTGATAAAATTTACAATATATTTAAAAATACATTTTTTCACGAATTATTTAAGTAATATAAGTTATATTAAATGCAGTATTAAATTATCTAAAAATCCATGCACAATATTGTGTAATACACATTTGAAAAGAAAAAAAGTGACTGATTAATCTAAAAATATTAATATTTAAAGTAGTGGAGATTTTAAAATATTGAAATTTTCTTATACTTTTTCAAAATTTTAATTAAATACTAATTTTAATTTAATTATTTGTTGCAAAATGTACTTTTAGTTGAATCCTGAAGTGCAGTCAGTTTACCATTTTTTTTAAAATAATAATAAAAAATTTTTGACAAAGTAAACTGTCCTCTTCAGAAAATATCAAAAGGGTCAAAGCTGTAGAATTTTCAATTCGTCTTATAATTTGCGAAGTGTAAAAAAACATACAAATAAGTAAAAGGCCGAGGATTGATTCGAACCCGCAACCTTTCGACTCGTAGGATCGCACGCTACCACGACGCCACGGATTGACATGCTGCGTTGGTACTAATAAGTATTTGAAATATACGCTGAACTTTGACCCGCCAATTTCTCAAAAACCAAGACCCATTTGAAGAAACCTTTTCACCAGAATAATTAGTGGTACGACCACTACAACATACTTGGAAATCATCAAAATCTGTGAGCACCATGTTTGGTGGTTTGTAAGTGTATTTTTAGCTTTTTTAATATTTGAACTTATTTATACATTTTATTTTAATTGTATTCAAGCCTGACTTATTTTATTTAGTTTTTTAAATATTTTAAATTCAGACGTTAAACGTGTGTATATTGCACGACCGTTTATGCATAAACGTTCAAACGTATAAACAATAAATTTGAAAGTATACAAAAGATACAAGAAACTTTTTCTTAAGAAATGAAAATAAAAATGAAGAAAATGGCTATAATTGTAGTTTAAATACCACAGTCTATGATACACAGGTCATTTTTCTTTGATTACGATTCTTTTAAAAGAAAGGAAACGATATTTTTTGGGAGATCGAAAGCAGAACATTTCTGTCGCTTAAAAAAGGAAAAGAAAAAGAAAGAAAAGATGACCTAATCAATGTCAATAACAAAAATGTCTCCAGCTTTTTATTATAATAAAATATGTATAATATTTTCTTTAATTACACCCAGTGCTGTAGAGAATCTGCTATCAAAACCAGTAGGCGAGAGGTGCTAAGTTCGATCCTAATCGCGCCTGTCGGCGTAATCGTTCAGTGTTTTGATCGAAACTTAGACATCCTTGCATAAATCTGAGACTCCCGTAGAAAGACCCCAAGAAGGGCACTCCCCCTTGCGCCTATATGCCTCATGTAGGTAATCGATCATCATAAAAACAACAATATTTCGTTAATTATTATTCGATTTTTATGTAATATTTTTAAACTTACTTTATTTTTTCCTTTAATTTCAGTACGAAATTACTTTCAGTTGAATTTGTAACTACAAAATGGTAGAAAAGTATTTGTTCATCATTGTATAAATACGGAATGTTTATTTAAGCACAATATTAACACGGGAAAAGTAAAAGTTTAGAAATGTAAAGTATTCTTAACAGTTAATTACACTGAATTTAATTTGAAGAATTACGTTTAGAACTTAGTATTAGAACAATGCAAGATAATTTTTGAATTATTTAATATGTGCATAAATTTGGAAAAGTAAAAAAAAAAAATTTTTTTTTAAATAAAGTGTTTACACGGTGTTACAAATTTCTTAAAACAAATTTTCCAGTCTGTTAAATCTTATGGTTATGTGATTCAAAATCAATTTCGTGATAAGATTTATAGTTGAGGAAAATGTATTATTCTTTTTGTTTCAAAAGTTACTGCAGCATTAAAAGATATTTTGTTCCAAATAATCTCACAGTTTATTTCTTAAATATTATTTTATATAGATTCTTTTCTTTAAAATAATTCATTCGAGTGGTAAAATATTAAATAATGCAGTGAAACATTTTTGAAGTGTAATGTGCATAAATATATTCTCTATCTGATTGTTTGTAAGCTGATGTTTAATATGTATACTATAAAGGACAAATGTATCTGTGCGTAACGCTGACGTCATTTTGTGAATGGCAAAACTTTTCAATTAAAATGTTTTTTTTAATTTTTGGTACTGCTATTTTTCAATCTTCACCATCGTACATTTTCAATTTTTAAATCATAGCATAGGAAAAAGAATTACTTTCAAGTGTAGTTTGTTTGGAAACTGTTTTATAAATGACAGATTTAATATGTTTTTACGAAGTAATTTTCAAGCATAAATTTTTATAATGTATGTCTATCACGTGCAGTTACATTGCATAATAATAATAAAGTTTTTGCTCATAAAGATATAAAAATTTGCCGGCATTTTTGTTGTCTCATTTCCCCTTACGAAATAAAACTTCTTTTAAAAATAAATAAAAGGCAGTATCAAAACTCCCTAGAAATTTAACAAACATGAAATCGAAAAATTTAAATTTTATAACGTTAAATAGGGAAACAAATCTTTTGAACATTTGATTTTAAATTGTGCATTTTATAATTAGTTCATACTTCTAAAAATGCAGTTTTTAGCTGAAAAATTTCACAATTGATTTTTCAAAACTTGTTTTAATTATTTACATGAAACAAAGACTGTTGCTTAAGCATTTCATTTATCTTTGAACTCAGACTGCTAGAAAAACTCTAAAATTCTTTTAAATATGAAAACTGAAGGGTGGGTCAATCCTCCCCTATAGTGACCCTCCCAAGTTTTCCTTGTATTGTATGATATAATACACTTAACATTATAAACTGGGAGGCGACAGCGCAGATAATCACCTCATCAAGTTCACAGCTGGATTTCAGAAATAATTAAAACTCAATTCGCTTGTTAAAACGCAATTGTCTGCTATGTTTTATCTTGGTGAAAAACATCTGAAAACCCAATTTCATTGGTTGCCTCAAAGGTTTTGTATTGTTTTTATCTTCTCCCACTCCACCATGTTTTCATACTTTTGGGAACAGGAAAACACTATATTAAACCACTAAAATCACATTTTCAGGTGTCTTTCAACAATATATGACTTGGCTGACCTATTACGTTTTAATTTGCAAATCGAATATTAACTAATTCTGTAATTTTATCCGTGAACTCGATGAGGTGGTTGTCTGTGCCGCCACTGGTAGGTACATTACTTTTGCTGAAAAAATGATGATTAGGAATATATTTTCTAACTTCGCAGAAGTCTTTTTAACTTTGTCAAATTAATCTGAAATTTTTAAATTGCTCGTGGTCATAGTATAACTCTGTAAACAAATTTCGATTACTTTATTTTTTTTTCTCTTTAAAGTTTATAAACTCTTTGACAAAATTTCAAATTAAGAAAGAAAAGCGGGTTCGTCCACAGAGAAAGTATTTGTTAATTAAAGTAAAGTAATCGTTTTTGTTTGTTTTCTTGTTTTTTGAAAGAATGTTAAGTGCTTTGAATTATCTTGAAAATATTGTTAATTTAAATGAATTAAAAGAGGTTTTACTGTAAGTTTTTAGTGTAGTGTATTTACTTAGTTAAAACAAGACATCTTTGATAAAGGGTAAAAGATTTTTGATTTTGGTAGATTTTTAAAAATGTTTTGTTATTGTTAAAATTAAACAATAAAGGAAAAAAGAATAAAAAAATATTTTATTTATCATAAAGTATTAGAAATTTATTTTGTTTGTGAGATATTTTTTATGATTATAAATATATTTTTCTTTCGTTTTAAGTACTATTACTAAATATATTATTAAATCAGTAATATGAAATATTATTTTCTATGATATAATGGTTAAGTTGATTTCAATGTTACGTCATGAGGAGTATAAGCGTTACAGAATTATAGAGAAACCAGGTATAAACTCTAATTATACATGTGCTTAAATGCGCATAAGCGGCATTGAAACCTTCTATGATTAACGAAATCAATTCGAAGTATGAAAACTGCTATAACATACACTGGTAAACTAATCTCGTTTCCTTTAAAATTTTAGGTAGCTTTCGTAACAAAAAGTAAAAAGCTAGCTATTGCTGCCATTCGCAGGAAAGTATTTCCGGAAAACTTTGGTATATTTTCACGGATCATGACCCCCAGACCCTAAAACCACCTTCCATCCAAATGTTGATTAATATATAGCGGAATTTTGTTATGCGACAACTCTCGTATTTTTAAACTGATTTGGATGAGATTAATTTTATGCATAGTACATACCAATGTCTCGACCGAGTTCAATTGCCAACATCATGCGCTATTTTGTTTCAAAATGGTGGCCATTAGTTTGTTTTTATTAAATTTAAAAAAGGACAAATAAATTAAAAGCTGAAAAAATGTTTTTCCCCCTCCGAGTTTCACTTTAATACAAGACATCCGGAAAATATTTTCTTTTGACTTTATCTTAAAAAATCACTAAGAACGCAACTTGAATCTATGATTTAGATTAAATTAACTTTATGCATAGTACATAGCAATGTCTCGACTGTATTCATTGGCCGGCTTCATGCGTCATCTTGTTTCAAAATGGCGGCCATTTGCACCGTGCATTGCCGCGCAATGCTTAAATACTTTTATTATCCGTTAGTTTATAATCCTTGCCAACCGTGGCAACACTTGGTGAAATATCGCTAAATTTAGCAATCAAAACTAAGTAACAATAAATGATGTCAACTGGGCTATAGCTTACTAATGAAATTCCAAACACCATTGATCAGCTTTATTTACTTCCCAAGAAAAATTTCTAATTTCATTTGCATTTTAATGGAGAAATAAGTGTTAATTTATCAACCGTTGTGAACCAGTTTATACGCTGCCTGATTTTCATATTTTAATATACAGTAGATTTTTTTTTAATTATGAGTTAAGAAAGGAAGAAAGATTAAAATAAATACAATTAGAAAGAACATTAGTAACTTTTTATTAACATAGACAGATTAAATTTCAGTATTCCACCTCAATCACAATATGAATATTTACATTATTGTGGATAATTTTATTCTTATATTCTCATGGTGGCCTACAGATATTTATTAACCATTATTTACAGTGTATGTGGATAATATTATTCTTATATTCCCATGGTTGCCTATAAATACTTACATAAAAATATTCACATTAATGTAGATAATTCTATTCTTATACTTCCATGGTGGCATACAGATATTTACATACAAAGTGAAAACCCTTTACGAGCAAAAATTATTTAGCGTCAATATTTTAAAATGAAATACATTCAAAGATACTTCAAATTGTTACAAATAATATGTTCTGCTTGAAAGGTAGAAATTATTTAGAGATTTATTTTAAATTGATAATCAAGTTATACGGAATGCTAGTCTGACAGAAGACGCATTCTTTGGATTCTACTGTGTAAAACTAAATTTTTTTAAAGCACTGTTTCCCACAACAAAATTAAATTCCCATTAAAAGTTTTCTTCATTCAACTAAAGTGCATCTGTTTTTTTATTATTTATTAAACTACCAAACAACAGTAACAATAATAATAATAAAATAAAAACGATCGATATTAATAGACATTTGGCAAAATTGACTCTTTAAATAATGAATGGTAATAAAAGATTTATTTTGGGAAGAGAGTAATAAAAATGAAATTAAAACCGAAGAACACTACTAAAAACAGAAGCAATCACTCATCATTTCTCCCTCTCAGACACATTAGTAATAGCTTAATGGAGCATTTCATTGTTAATCGATACTTTAATATCGATCAGAAAGTATCTACTAAATTTTGTGATTTGTTCGATAATGCAGAATCAACGAGACAAATGGTTTCTGTTTCTTTTGAAATCCAAATCAACTAATTTCTGATATAGTGTTTCTGAATTAATTTTTATTCTGAGCAACATGAAATTGATAGAATGTGTTATTTATTATATCTTAGAAACTATGAAATCAATTTGTTTTTCATCTTTTGGAAAAGGGAGAAGATTTTTCAGAAAATACGGATAAAACGAAATTTTTCACAGAATAATAAAAAAAAAAAAAAAACATAAAAAAGGAAAAAAAAACTTTGGTCATGTGAGAAATGTTTCTTAAAACACAATAAGTAAATTATTTTTTTAAAGTAGAAACCTTATTTTTACCTTGTTTTAATAGTCAGGATTATCAAATTTATCCCTGCATGACTCCGAATATGTGTTAGAGAATTTCCCGTTTTGAGCAGGAAATTTGAGATTCTTCTCTTCTTATTATTTTCTCTTATTATCTTTCACTAGGTTTAACACTTAAATGCATAGGATAGAACGCGTTCCAAAAAATGCGCAATTCAATGAATCAGAATCAATAAATCTAAATAGTAAATTTTTCTTTATTTAATTACGAATGATCTGTCATTAAGTAAAGTGAAAATTATTCTTTTAAATTTCTGGTGAGAATACGGAATATGTGAATAAAACCCCCAATAAATCGGGAACACTTATGGTATCGAAAATGATACAAAATTCATTTAAGGGTAAAGAAAATTTATTTTCAAGTTACCCATAATTTCGAAAAGATATTTTTTATCCTTCAGAAACTTTTGAAACCAATAAACTTCTAACAAGGAAGGTCTCCATACGGGCATACTCAGAAAAATCTGAAAAAATTACAGAATGTTCTTCTCATATAGTTATATATGTTTATAAAAAATATTTCGGCGGAACCTCCTTATAACGTCCGTAAAAAAATAATAAAAATTTCGTTTATTTGGCGGTTTATCTCCGGTTGGCGAAAAAACGAAATTTTGAAAAATACGCTTTTACGCTTCGAATACTTTTTAAAGAAAAATTTTCTATGTTCAATTTATTTAAATAAGTTTAGTTTTGCATTTTTACTTTACTTTAAGTGTAATTTTGTCATATACGTTTATATGTACTTCCAAAAAAATGAAATTAATATATTTTATCATTTAAAACACAATTTAAATTGATTAAAATTGTTCCAAATTGAAAAATGCACTGTTGAAAATCTGCTGCATTTTGTTGCAACGCACTCCCTTGCTTGTATAGAAAACGGTTACTTGGCCGTGAAATGGAGCTTTCTCATTGGTTGGAATAGAGATATTACATACAAGCGGTGGAGTGCGTTGCAAGAAAATGCAGCAGATTTTTAACAGTGTATGACACGGTCAATTCCCCGTGCTATGGAGCATTCTCATTGGTCAGAAGAGAGATATTCTATAAAAGTAGTGGAGTGACGTTGCAGTAAATGCTGCAGATTTTTAACAGTGAGGTCAATTAAAATCAATTTTCAGATTCGTTAAAATTGTCTGCTTTTGGCGAGGGAATGCACTGCTCGCCAAATCCCGCGTCGCTTTCAGCTTTTCACGCCAATTATTCCAAACTGTTTTATTTTTTTACATATCTAATAATGTAATTCCGCCGCTAATTTTCACTGATCCTTTATTACCTACATGAGTAGTTTAATTCGTATTTTTTTCAAAAAATTCTGAGTATGCCCCCAATGGAGACCTTCCTTGTCAGATTCATGGATCATTTCTTAAAGAAATTTTCGGTTTTCGGATACACTTTTTAGTATATTTTACAGAGTATTAATCCGTTATTTTTTAAATTTAGGAATATCGATTTTTTTATGTTCTTAAAGTAATTGGAATTCTGAAGTAAAAAGTATCATAATAAAAAAATAAGGCAAATAATATCATTGACATGAACATTAAAAATAAGTCTAAATAATTAAACGTACATATTTTAGATATGAAGTTAAGTTTTGGAAGATCATTTTAAACATGAAAACATTGATAATTAAAACTGAGATTAAATAGAGAGAATACGCTTCTGCACTCCCTCAAAATTTCATACTGAAACATAAAATTATTACTATTTTAATAATAATAATTATTAAATATTAGTGTTACTAAAACAAAATTACTGCTCTAATGGATAATTTACTAATTTTAACTAAGCACATGTTTATAGTAAAATTAATAAGTAAGTACTAATGATGTAAGTTTTTTATTTAATGTTTTACAAACTGTTATTTTCGTTTTTCATATAAAATTAACATCCATCAGAAATGAAAAATTTCAATCATCATTCTTTTCCTCTAAAATACAAAACCATTTTCTTATAGAATTACTTAATTGTTAATAATTGGAATAATGTCTTACAAAAACAAAATTACTGTTTCAAATAGTAATTTATTATTATTTACTAACGGCAGGTTTTAATGTCATATTAATAAGCACAAATTCAAGGGTTTTCATAATGTAACGTTTTACAAAATCATACTTTTCTATATAAAATTTAACATTTAGCAGAAATGAAATAACGCACTCATTATTATTTTATTTTACAACAAAAAAGTATTTCATTAATGTATTACTTCATTATTAAAGAATACAATAATACCTTACGAAAGCCAGAATACTGCTTTAATAGTTCTTTATAATGTTTAATACATGTTTTATTATCAAACGAAGTATTTTTTAAATTAATCGGACAAAATAAAATAAAATTGCAAAATTTGGTTTTTCAAGAAACTGTTTTTGGCTATGTTGCCAGTGGTTCTACGTTTATTCCGCAACAAACTTTTAATAATTATTGTGGTCTTGTTCGATCTGTGGATGATTTACCCAACGCTACGCAAATTGCGTACACATACTAGAAGAGAAGATGATAGGTATATTGTGGAAATGCCAATTAAATCTGGTGGGCTTGCATGTTTATTTGCATTAAACACGTATTTTTCGTCAAGCTAATAAACATAGCAAGAATTGAAGAATTTGCTTGTTGTAACTTTTTCCAAACTGCTACTTTCCGTTTGCATGAAAAATTAACATCTAGCAGAAGTGAAATATCTCTCTCATCACTCCGTTTCTCTCAATTACAAAAACATTTGCTTAACCCTTAACTGATGAGGTGGGTTATTTTGCAACCCAAAGAAACAGTATTTGAGTTCCACATTTGGAACAAAATTTTTGTGGCATTTAGATACGCGAATTCATGTGTATATGTATGTACAACCAAGTAATTAATAAGAAAGATGAACTGACATATTCTTAAAATAGTTAAGTATCAACTGTAAACGGTTTCTCAAGAGTTAATTACCATCGTGGCAATTTCCACCTCTAAATTTATGCAGAAAATATCTCTTTATTTAAACGCCTCTTTAATGGAAAATTTCAATAAAAAGTAATGTCAAAAACTGATTTTCACTTTTACTGGTAAGAGCGGTAGTACTTCTGCCACATTGTGACGACTAAGACAATCTCTTGTCAGTACTGATGAATAGATTATAATATCTGGGCAAACTGACACCAGTAAAAATAAATAGAAAATTTGTAGGACATTTGTGAGAAATTTTCCCCATCAATAAGGCGAAAAAATTAGATGAAATTTTCCATTCAAGTGGAAGCTTCCACAGGCGGTAATCAGAAACTGCTGATCCGATTAAAAACAACAGCTGACATCTTGCGACAACCTCCTCAGTTATGTAACTCGCAATTGATATACAACATATTATATGTCTCCTCCTCTTTAATCATAACTCCGTTTGTACACTTACTGTGTTTTTTAACCCTCTCACTGACAAGCCCTTGTTAATACGCTCACTAAGCTCCAGGTTTCATAGCAATACAAGCAAAATTTAAAATAATATAAATCTAATAATTTAGTAGATTTTTAATGCATTCTACAATGATTATTATTCCCAAGATTTACATTCATAATTGTAATCAAGTTTTTTTTATGTAATGTTGAAAGTACCATCTGTTTTTTAAGCATTTAAAAAAATGAGGAAAAACAACATTACAATTTTGCCCCTTTGCAAGTCTGTCAGAGGGTTTAATTTTTTTTTCTAAAAGTAAATAATACACAATTCATAAGAAATTTTCTTATTTTAGTTCGTAAAATTTTAAAGAGTGCATAAGAAATCAAATTTTGAAGTTGCAGACAGCCGTACTTACGTTATAAAAACACCCACCTCACAACTAAGTGATAATAGATTACTTCATTGTTAATGAAAGTAACAGTTTTATTATAACAAAAAGTACTATTTTAATAAGTAATTTAATATTTTGAAGTAAACGCATGTTTTTAGTCGGATTAAGTATGCATAACAGAAGTTGGAGAAGTTTTGTAATTTAATGTTTTTCAAAATCTTATTATTCTTTGTAAAACTAACATCTGCTATAAACAAAATAACTCACTTATCATTGCATTAATCTCAAATATAAAAGCATTTTCTAAATGGATTACACCATCCCCCATGAATGTAATAATATTAGTTTTACTTAAATGAAAAATGTTCTATTAGACATTTTCACATTTTTAACTAAACTTATGTTTTTTTGTCAAAATAATAAGTATAGCACGAATTCAAGAAGTTACGTAGTTTAATGTTTTCCAACTTCTTACTTTTCGTTTTATGTAAAATTAACATCTGGCAGTAACGAAAAGCTCACTTATTATTCCTGTCCTCTCAAACACAAAAGCATTAGCTTAATGGACTACTTCATTGTTAATGAATGTTGCAATATTGATCAAGTGTATAGTGATTTCTTTTTGTTTTGATCTATAATGCATATGTTGAAAACGATGTGTGTGTTTTATACAATGCCTACTAACTACAATCGAATAAATGTGCTTTGATATACGAGTTTAAATTATTGGCTGGTCAATTCAAAGATTAAAAAAAATGAATAAAAATGGAAAACGCACGTGAACTCAACTGCAGTCTAACGGAATTGTTATTCGAAGTTAAAAATATATACAAGGTGTCCCAGAAATATTAAAACAAATTTTATTTGGAAGTAGGGGATATCACAATGATTCAGATTAGTACAGCAACCTACGATCAGACATATTCTTCTGATGCGATAGTGACGACAGAAAACACAAGAAAGGAAGGACACGAAGAGGGAGAGAAAACAAGTTTATTATTCTTAGTCATGCAAAAATGCGAGGAAACACTAGAATGTGCTGAGAAACTTGTTGCACGCATGCTGTTGGAAAAATTCGAGATATTCCCAGTTTTTTCCAGAAAATATTAGGTTTTCCATGCACTGGAGACACGCTTCCATGCACTAAAGACGCGCTTCCATGCATCATGGCCCGGGTTTGTATTTCTGAACGCATACTTTGACGACGATCGTTGTCTTTTTAATGTTCGTTTTTCCTAGTTTCTGCTTTATTAAGGGAAAATAAGATATTTTCTTTTTTTATTCGTGCCCTGTCTCTCTTGTGTTTTGTGTCGTCACTGCAACGCCAGGAAAATGTTTTCGACCACAGGTTTCTAAAAAAATCAGTATCCTGTATGTCCCTTCCCTTTTTTAAAAAGTTTGTCCCAAAATTTCTGGGACATTCTGTAATAGCAGTTAAAATATATTCGTGAATTATACGCCGAATATAAAATTGAAAGAGCGTAAACTCTCTAAAAATAAAAGAATATAAAAATATTTTTAAAAAAGAAAATTTTGTGAAATTAAATGATATTTTTAATTTAGAATAACAAAAAAGGATAAAAAAGAATATTTGGTACTGGTTTGTGTATAAAATTATTTTTTATTTATTATTTATTTGATACAAATAAATATTTCTGGTACATGGCTTGGAAAGTTTATAAGAAAACGTATAATAGTTCATAAGGCATTCTGATTGCCCTTAAAAGAATAAAAAAATAATAAATAAATTGATATGCTATAAAAGTGTACGAAAAAAAATTACTTTTATAAAATCTGCATTTAGGAATTTCTAAACTTTCGTCACATTTTTACAAATTCAAAGCCTTGATATTTTGACAGGTTATAGCTTTCTTTCAATCACATCTAGTACTAGTACAAAATGTATGCAATTTTTGCTGCTTTAAATATCATTTTCCTTTAAGATAAAAGTAATACGTAATATTACGCATATTACGATAGAAGAAATATTACTTTCGTACTCGATATATTGTATAGTTAAAGAAAGTATGAAGAAAATGATTGCAATGTCGTGCTATAAAAGGATATCTCTAAATAAAGAACGGTGTCTGAAAAATAATGCAGGTATATATCAATACAAAAAAAGTATTGATAGTTGTGATTCTTTATATATTTTTAAGCTATTGCATAGCTTTTATCGAGGGCTTTGAGCGAAGCGACCGAATCTAGAAATTCCGTAACGAGAAAACCTAACACTTCCGTAACGAAAAAAAACTAACACTTCGTCTAAAGTCGTTTCAGTTCGGCAAACTTTGGCAAGGTATCCTTCGGTAGACTTTGGCAGACATTGACCCGGTATTTTTCAGATATTAGGATATCAAGTCTCAAACTTATGTTTCTTATGATCTAATTTTCATAGCGCGGCCAAATTTTGTTTGGTAATATATTATGAGACAGAGTTAATTTCTGGTGACAGGAGACCCCCCCCCCCCCATCGTGAGGGTCTAAAAATTTAAATGCTTATAATTCGCGATCTAACTTTCGTAGCGCGGCCAAATTTTGTTCGGTAATTTATTATGAGAAATTGTTAATTTTTGGTGACAGGAGACACCCCACGGTGAGGGTCGAAAAATTAAAAATGCTTATAACTCGGGATCTAATTTTGGTAGTTTGGCAAAATTTTGTTTGGTATTTTATTATGAGACAGTGTTAATTTTTGGTGACAGGAGACCCCAAAGGTGAGGGTCGAAAAATTTAAAATGCTCATAACTCGCGATCTAGTTTTTGTAGCGGAGCCAAATTTTGTTTGGTGATTTATTATGAGACATTGTTAATTTTTGGTGACATTAGACCCCCAAGGTGGAGGTCGAAAAATTTAAAATGGTTATAACTCGCGATCTAATTTTCGTAGCGCGAACAAATTTTGTTTTAGAATTTATTATGAGACTTTTAATTTTTGGTGACAGGAGACCCCCCACGGTGAGGGTCGAAAAATTTAAAATGCTTATAACTCGTGATCTAATTTTCGTAGCGCGGCCAAATTTTGTTTGGTAATATATTATGAGACAGTGTTAATTTTTGGTGACAGGAGACCCCATCGTGATGAGGGCCGAAAAAATTAAAATGCTTATAACTTGCGATCTAATTTTCGTAGCGCGGTCAAATTTTGTTTAGTAATTTATTATGAGACAGTGTTAATTTTTGGTGACAGGAGACCCTCCACGGTGAGTGTCGAAAAATTTAAAATGCTCATAACTCGCGATCTAGTTTTTGTAGCGGAGCCAAATTTTGTTTGGTGATTTATTATGAGACATTGTTAATTTTTGGTGACACTAGACCCCCAAGGTGGAGGTCGAAAAATTTAAAATGCTTATAACTCGCGATCTAATTTTTGTAGCGCGGTCAAATTTTGTTTGGTAATTTATTATGAGGCAGTATTAATTTTTGGGGACAGGAGATCACCCAAGGTGAGGGTCGAAAAATTTAAAATGCTTATAACTCGCGATCTAATTTTTGTAGCGGAGCCAAATTTTGTTTGGTAATTTATTATGAGACTGTTAATTTTTGGTGACAGGATACCCCCCACGGTGAGGATCGAAAAATTTAAAATGCTTTTAACTCGCGATCTAATTTTCGTAGCGCGACCAGGTTTTGTTTAGTAATTTATTATGAGACAGTGTTAATTTTTGGTGACAGGAGACCCCCCCACGGTGAGGGTCGAAAAAATAAAAATGCTTATAACTCGCGATCTAATTTTCGTAGAGCGACCAGATTTTGTTTGGTAAGTTATTATGAGACAGTGTTAATTTTTGTTGACAGGAGACCCCCCCCCCCCAAGGTGAGTGTCAAAAAATTTAAAATGCTTATAACTCGAGATCTAATTTTCCTAGCGCGGCCAAATTTCGTTTGGTAATATATTATGAGACAGTGCTAATTTTTGGTGACAGGAGACCCCCCCCCCCGTGGTAAAGGTCGAAATAAATTAAAATGCTTATAACTCGCGATCTAATTTTTGAAGCGCGGCCAAATTTTGTTTGGTATTTTATTATGAGACAGTGTTAATTTTTGGTGACAGGAGACCCCCACGGTGAGGGTCGAAAAATTTAAAATACTCATAACTCGCGATCTAATTTTCGTAGCGCAGCCAAATTTTGTTTGGTGATTTATTATGAGATATTGTTAATTTTTGGTGACATTAGACCCCCCACGGTGAGGGTCGAAAAATTTAAAATGCTTATAACTCGTGATCTAATTTTCGTAGCGCGGCCAAATTTTGTTTGGTAATATATTATGAGACAGTGTTAATTTTTGGTGACAGGAGACCCCCCCCGTGGTGAGGGTCGCAAAAATTAAAATGCTTATAACTCGCGATCTAATTTTTGAAGCGAGGCCAAATTTTGTTTGGTAATTTATTATGAGGCACTGTTAATTTTTGGGGAGAGGAGACCCCATCGTGATGAGGGCCGAAAAAATTAAAATGCTTATAACTCGCGATCTAATTTTCGTAGCGCGGTCAAATTTTGTTTAGTAATTTATTATGAGACAGTGTTAATTTTTGGTGACAGGAGACCCTCCACGGTAAGTGTCGAAAAATTTAAAATGCTCATATTTCGCGATCTAGTTTTTGTAGCGGAGCCAAAATTTGTTTGGTGATTTATTATGAGACATTGTTAATTTTTGGTGACATTAGACCCCGAAGGTGGATGTCGAAAATTTTTAAATGCTTATAACTCGCGATCTAATTTTTGTAGCGCGGTCAAATTTTGTTTGGTAATTTATTATGAGGCAGTATTAATTTTTGGGGACAGGAGATCACCCGAGGTGAGGGTCGAAAAATTTAAAATGCTTATAACTCGCGATCTAATTTTTGTAGCGCAGCCAAATTTTGTTTGGTAATTTATTATGAGACTGTTAATTTTTGGTGACTGGAGACCCCCTACGGTGAGGGTCGAAAAATTAAAAATGCTTATAACTCGCGATCTAATTTTCGTAGCGCGACCAGATTTTGTTTGATAAGTTATTATGAGACAGTGTTAATTTTTGTTGACAGGAGACCCCCCCCCCCAAGGTGAGTGTCAAAAAATTTAAAATGCTTATAACTCGTGATCTAATTTTCGTAGCGCGGCCAAATTTTGTTTGGTAATATATTATGAGACAGTGTTAATTTTTGGTGGCAGGAGACCCCCCCCCCCTTGGTAAAGGTCGAAATAAATTAAAATGCTTATAACTCGCGATCTAACTTTCGTAGCGCGGCCAAATTTTGTTCGGTAATTTATTATGAGAAATTGTTAATTTTTGGTGACAGGAGACCCCCCCACGGTGAGGGTCGAAAAATTTAAAAGGCTTATAACTCGCGTTCTAATTTTCGTAGCGCTGCCAAATCTTGTTTGACAAAAAGTAACAATGTATCATAATAAATTACCAAACAAAATTTGGCCGCGCTACGAAAATTAGATCGTGAGTTATAAGCATTTTAAATTTTTCGACCCTCACCGTGGGGGTCTCATGTCACCAAAAATTAACACTGTCTCATAATATATTACCAAACAAAATTTGGCCGAGCTACGGAAATTAGATCACGAGTTATAAGCATTTTAAATTTTTTGACACTCACCGTGGGGGTCTCCTGTCAACAAAAATTAACACTGTTTCATAATAAATTACCAAACAAAATTTGGCCGCGCTACAAAAATTAGATCGCGAGTATTAAGCATTTTACATTTTTCGACCCTCACCGTGGGGGTCTCCTGTCACCAAAAATTAACACTGTCTCATAATATATTACCAAACAAAATTTGGCCGCGCTACGGAAATTAGATCACGAGTTATAAGCATTTTAAATTTTTTTACACTCACCTTGGGGGGGGGGTTTCCTGTCACCAAAAATTAACACTGTCTCATAGTAAATTACCAAACAAAACCTGGTCGCGCTACGAAAATTAGATCGCGAGTTAAAAGCATTTTAAATTTTTCGATCCTCACCGTGGGGGGTCTCCTGTCACCAAAAATTAACAGTCTCATAATAAATTACCAAACAAAATTTGGCCGCGCTACAAAAATTAAATCGCGAGTTATAAGCATTTTAAATTTTTCGACCCTCAACTTGGGGGGGGGGGTTCTCCTGTCACCAAAAATTAATACTGTCTCATAATAAATCACCAAACAAAATTTGGCTGCGCTACGAAAATTAGATCGCGAGTTATGAGCATTTTAAATTTTTCGACCCTCACCGTAGGGGGTCTCCTATCACCAAAAATTAACACTGTCTCATAATAAATTACCAAACAATATTTTGCCAAGCTAACAAAATTAGATCGCGAGTTATAAGCTTTTTTAATTTTTCGACCCTCACCGTGGGGTGTCTCCTGTCACCAAAAATTAACAATGTCTCAGAATAAATTACCAAACAAAAGTTGGCCGCGCTTTGAAAATTAGATCATAAGAAACATAAGTTTGAGACTTGATATCCTAATATCTGAAAACTACCTCGTAAATGTCTGCCAAAGTCTACCGAAGGATACCTTGCCGAAGTTTGCCGAACTGAAACGACGTTAGACGAAGTGTTAGGTTTTTTCGTTATGGAAGTGTTAGTTTTTCTCTTTAAGGAATTTCTAGATTCGGTCGCTTCGCTCAAAGCCCGCGATAAAAGCTATGCAGTAGCTTAAAAAAAATTCTAGAAACAATCATATAATAGCTAGATTTTAATATTTCTGTGCTACATGTCAGATGTGACATATATGGAGATACCTACATTATAGTTACATAAAAGATTCAATTCCATGCAAAATTGGTTCATGAATAATATATTTAAATGAGAAAATGTATACCCTACACAAATACAGTTTATTCAAATCATAACGCTCAAAATATTTTCAACGATTCATGGAATTCCTCTATTTATCAAAACAAATTGGTAAAATAGACATGCTCATAAATAGTTAACTATTTTCAGTGTAATATTTATTTATTTATAAGAGACAGTTAAAACGTTTTACATGATTATTTTTTCTGCAATTTATTGGATTATATTTAGTTTAATTTTTCTGCATTTTATTTATTAAATAAGATTAATCTATTTTTTCTAGATATCTTTTTAGATGAACTTGTGGTCTACACTAACTTGACTAACTATGTATTTTCGCAAGATACTATGTGTTGTCAAACTTATTTTATATGCATAAATGTAGCAACGATACAATCTCGAATGTATATGTAAAGAACTATTTAAGGAAAGTATTTGGAATTTATAATAAGTATACACGGTATAACTCATACATATTGCTCTC
Source organism: Maratus speculifer (assembly GCA_964019185.1). Lineage (NCBI taxonomy): Eukaryota > Metazoa > Arthropoda > Arachnida > Araneae > Salticidae > Maratus > Maratus speculifer. Next base: position 231,843,486 of record OZ025296.1, on the reverse strand, counting down.
TACTAGTGAAAAATGCTCCAAGGAGCAGTGCAAAAGCAGAATATGATTTTAATTGAGCATTAAAAAGTAATGGACAAGTGCTTCTGTTAATTACTGAGCATGAGGAAGGATAAGGGATCCCCTCTTGGCTACAACTCACTTCAATGCCAACTTTGAAAAAATCATATTTGCGCTTTTTCCATATAAAAGAAATTTGCGGTTCTTTAGTAGAATTTTCCACCGTGCTTTAGATGTTAACCAGGGGTGTAGTCTTAAAAATAACATAAGATATATGCTCTAAGCAGAGGGATATTTTAGAATGTGTATACTATAAGCTTTCTTGAAAAACAGAGGGTATATGATGTTCTACTAAAAAGTCCAGAAGGTGTGCGGCGTATAGCCTGTACTACATCTCTGATGTTAACTGCACTGTTCACTCTGCACTATACTACAAATCAATTTTCTGTGCAAGTATACACTTAGGGTATGCTTGATGGCAGTGCATGAATGTGATACCTGCAGGAACTAGGTATCTGGCATTATGTCGCCTTCCTTTACATTTATGTCTAATTAAGCTGCATCTTTAATGGTTACGTCTTTACACTATACATTTTTATAGTAACTGCGACTGATTTGTTTTCACGAAAAAAGCGCAAATATGATTTTTTCAAAGTTGGCATTGAAGTGAGTTGTAGCCAAGAAGGGATCCCTTATCCTTCCTCATGCTCAGTAATTAACAGAAGCACTTGTCCATTACTTTTTAATGCTCAATTAAAATCATATTCTGCTTTTGCACTGCTCCTTGGAGCATTTTTCACTAGTCCTTCTATTTTTCCATATTCCATAGGGATACTGCACAACTTGTTTTGTATTTTATATATAGAAAACAAAATCTTATTTGTATTGAAATTAAAAAAGGGTACATACTCTAATACTCTGGTATTACAAATTAAAAAAAATTTTTAAACAGGTTTTTCTATACCAAAATTCTACGGTGGTTTTCAAAAAAAAAAAAAAAAAAAAATCAGTTTTTTACTAAAGTGAATAAAATAATAAATTCTTTCAAAGAATAGATTTTTCATTCAAATATCCATTATTTTTGCCAAAAACAGGAACTTTTTTTATGCAAATGTAAAGTTTGATACAAAAACCATGCTTCTTTGTTTTCTTAATCCGTATTTATCACGGACTTATTAAAAACGTACTCCACCGCTTTTATAGGAAACGATTGCTTTACTGTGTTATGGAGCATTCTCATTGGCCATAAAGAGACATTCTATAAAAGCTGTGGAGTGACTCTGCAACAAATGGGTCAAATTTTTAACAGTGCACTGTTAAAAATCTGCTGCATTTTGCTGCAACGTCCTCCACCACTTGTATATATCTCTATTCCAACCAATGAGAAAGCGCCATTTCACGGCCAAGTAACCGTTTTCTATACAAGCAGGGGAGTGCGTTGCAGCAAAATGCAGCAGATTTTTAACAGTGTGCATATCCTTGGCGCTATAGTTTACAGGAGTGGTACATTGTTCAAAATTTGAAACTTTTGCTGCATCGCCACTCCATCGCTTTGATAGAATAACTCTATTTTGATCGATGAGAATCCTCGATAATGCATTTAAGTAATCGTTTTCTACTTATCTACTATATCGTTTCCGTATATTTATTTTTTCAATCAGCACCAAGGTGCGCACTTTATTAGAAGACGCGCTCTATTAGAGGGCGCATTCTATTAGAATAAATACGGTATATACTTATAGTAAATACACTTTGTTAAAGTACAGGGCCCCAATATTTGACAGGTATGCCAGGCATTTTTGCCATTGATGCCATTGTGCTAAAAACAAAATATAAATAAATGAAAAAAATGGATAAAATATAAATTTGGTATGGTGCAAAAAATTGCCTAATTTAAAATTAAAAATCAAATTTAACAGCCACCAGGGCTAGACACCGTGCATAATTATTCAGTAAATGATTCATTAAAAAATGACGAAAATCAGCATGTCAAAAATTTCAAAAAAATTCATAATTCGTTAAAAAATTAAGTTAAAAATAAAAGAAAAAAAAGCATTCTGTATTTTTTTATGCTTAATCGAATGGTGTAACTGGTTTTTCTCTCCGATGATCACAAGTACCTTAGATTGATGACTGCCATTCTTTTATTTCATCTTGTAAAAAAACTGTTTAACGTAAAGCTATGAATTTTTGCAGGATTAATTAGCATCGCAAAATCTTTAAAATAAACTTTACCGCAACATTCTATCTGCAATAGAACGTTAGATATACCCATTTATGACCAAGTTTGGAAAATACGCAATTTCAGAAAAACCGCCCAGCGAAATAACGTTTTCTCGATGACTACCCCGGGATAAAAAGTTTGTCTTTTGTTTAAAAAAAAATTAAGTTTTTATCTTTAGTAGTTTTCGAGAAAAGTGCTGTGACACAAAATTTTTGTCCGATTTTCAGAATACTCTACAGTACACCTACAGTATGCCATAAAAAAAAATAATTTTTGTGCTATGTTGTGCTTCTTGGTCAGACGAACATTTAAAAAAAAATCATCAAAATTGGATAAGTATTTAGTTAGTTATTGCAAAAAGAAAAATTGAAAAATCCGTGTGCACCATCGCTCAATCATATTATTGTAGCGCGCTGCCGCGCGCACAATGATAACAACTTTATGTCATGTTATAGCGTTTAAATTTTTAATTTTTTTTCTAAACTCCAGTATGGATATAGTTGATGTCCAATCTCGGAAACAATAGGGTAATAATAGACTTTTAAAGAAAAAATTTTATGTAAATCAGGATCCGTCAAAATTTGTTAATAAAATATGTTTAAATAGTGCAAATGGATTGAATTAGAATGAATCTACAAAGACAACTATAATAAATATTCAATCTAACGCTAGCTATTCTTTTTCATAAAACACATATTATTTTAAATTCATGTTACACAAATACTGTTTGCATTTATTTCTTTATTTTAAATTTTTGAAAAATTCAACTATTTTTGTATAACTGATTAGTAGCATGTTATCAAGAAAAGAAAATATGGTGAAGTTATCAATTAAAGTTCTCATTGAATTTCCATTACGGAATAAAACATCCAAACATAACGATATTCTACAATCGTAACAATTGTAATTGTTTTATTCTTTATCATCATTAATAATTTCTTAATGCGAAACAGGTTATTAATAAATATATTTATAAATTTGACATCGCGTTTAATATTTAAAACTTTCTTTGCATGCGAACATTCCCCTTCTTGACTTGGGGATTTAATCTCAATATCGCAGAGTAAAAAGTGCATCTCATAGATGAATACATAGTAAATAATCAAATTTATCAGTAGAAATACTCGTCTACTTTTAAATACAATGTCATTTTCTACCACTAAAATATTTTTTCTACTCCTAAGATTAGCCTCTCTAGCTCAATAGCAGCGGAACGAGAAAAATTGAATGCTATTATACTTAAGACTGAAAATCCGAATATTTGAAACGTGACGTAATTTTTGATTCAAACTTAAAAAATAAATATGATGTGAAAATGACATCAGTAAAGATATATTCATTCTCAATATTACCATTTCATCTGCATTCTTATATCTTCAGCAGTACATTCAAAAATTCTTAAATGATAGTTTAAATTATATTTTTTGTTTCTTTACCGCTTTTATATCTAAAGAAATATATAGAGCAAAAATTATGCAGTTTTAAATAAATGCACATGCTTGCATTTTCTGCCAGATGCAACAAAAAACTGTTCATAAGCAAATATGGTATCCACTTCAAATTAATCTATTGTAAAAGAAATTTTAATTAAAAACATGAATTCGTGAAATTATGCGTGATTATAATGATAGACATTGAATGATTACAAAAAAGTTTTCTTTAAACTATTTTTACTTTTATAGTTATTTTATTTTGATTATTCCAATGTTGAGGCAAGTAGTTCGATTACGTGTATGTAATATGTTATATTTATAAACTAGCTAATCTGCCCGGCGTTGCTCGGATTCGTCAAAAAACAGGAAGAATTGTGAAAAAAAAAACTTTAAAATCAAAATAAAAAATCTCGAAATATTTAAAAATTGTTGCACGAATTTCGTTTAAAGTTCATCGAAAATAGATGGGCTAGAAAATTGAAACTAGATGCTTTTTACTAATGTGGAAAAATCTTACAAAATTGCGAAAGCATTAAAAAGTTTACAAAAATATAAAACAAAATTCAAAAATTGTATTTCGAAATTTGAATAAACTTAGAGGAAAAGAGGGCAGAATTTACTACATTCGTTCGAAAATTGAACATCTAAAAAATCGAAGCGGATCGTGAAGAAACATAAGCATTACATTAAAAATGGCAAAAATTTCAAAAATCACGGAACTAAAGATTTACTCTTTTTGGATAAAAGTTTTGAAACTAATTAGTGTAATAAAATGATAAAATGGCCAACAGTGAAATGCGCATAAAAAAGTTAAAAAATCGTAATAAAAACTTTTAATATAGCAAAAATCGCACAGGAATTTTTTTTTCATATTAGAAAGGAGTTTAAAACGAAATTCCTTTTCCGTATAAAAAAATCGCCGTGAGATAAAAAAAAATAAATAAATAAATAAATAAATAAATAAAATAAAAATTAAAAAAATACATTAAAAATCGCTGGAGATCAAAATAGGAGAGCAAAACAATTACCATAAAGACTAAAAGTTTGAAACCAAATTCCTGTTAGGGTAGAATTTTAAAATCGAATTCTTTTGAAAAATGTCAAAAAATGACTGCTACAGCCCGAAAATTACACTGAAAATAGTATTAAAAATTGCAAAATAGTAAAAAATCGTTAGGGTAAAAATTTACTGTTAAAAGCTAAAATATTGCAATAAAAAATTAACTATTTAAAACAAAATGTTTGAAATTGAAATCAGTTTCCGAATGTCAAAGAATCGCCACGAAACTTTTGAAGAATGGCTAAAAGTCACATTGAAAATAGCATTAAAAATCGCTAAATATTTGGAAGTCAATGCCTAAAAAATTAATATGTAGGGGGGGGGGGGTGTAATCAGAAATTATTCACGAATAACAAAATGTTGACATGGAACGCTGAAAATCCTATTAAATGATAAAGTAAGGATTAAAAAAAAGTAAGGATAAAAATTTGAAATTAAATTCCTTTTACAAATTTCAAAAAATAGCTATGAAATTCTAAAAACCACTAAAAAAATCATTGAAAATTTCATTAAAAATCGCTAAATGTAAATGCATCCCGAGAATAAAAATTTATTGTAGTCGGGTAAAACATAGCAATCACCTTTTTCATGAATTACAAAAAAGTCGACGCAGAACACAAAATGTATCCAAAAGTCGCATTGAAATTAGACAAAATTTAAAAAATGTAGATGGGGAAATTTACTAAATTAACTAATTTAGTAAACTAAATTAACTAATTTAGTAAACTAAATTACTAAATTTACTAATTTAGTCTAAAAATTTGAAACCAAATTCCTTCTTTAATTGCTTAAACATCACAGTGGAAATCGAAAAAAATGGTACTAATAGCATTAAAAAGTTAATTAAAAATAGCATTGAAAATTGCATTAAAAACGCACTGAATAATGCACTAAAAATCGCTAGTTAATATTTAAATCGCAGTAATCAGAATTTTCTCAAATGGATAAAACATTCTAATCGGAAATCAATACTATTTGATTATCCGGTCGGTCAAGAAACTAATTAAAAACTATAAGATTAAACGCCAATAATGGCTGATCGTAAATGTCACATTCACTTGATATTAAACACGTTACACATGTTAGTTACGTCATCAAGTGATTTTTACTTAGTTGTTTTATTTGTACTTTTATTAATGTTTTTCTAATTTATTTGTCCTTTCATTTTTTAACATAAAAATTCCATCAATTTGCATAGTTTGGCGAGTCGTTTGAGGATTTATATAATTTGGCGAAATTGATCGACAGCATAATCAAGTATTACACGGAAATCTTTTATGGATAATAAAAAATAGACGCGGCAAGCGAAAAATCTTTTTAAAAATGCATTAAAAATCTCTAAAATTACATACGATTAAAAGTTTAATCAACTTTTATTTTCAAATATCAAAAATTACCATAAAACTCGAAAAAAAAAAAAAAAAAAAAAAAAAACACTAAAAATCTTATTGAAAAATGCCTAAAAAAATCTAATATTAAAACATAGCATTCATGAATGACGAAAATTCGACATGAAGCGCAAAAAATCTCAAAATATCGCATTAAAATTTGCTGAAATTCATAAATCTTAGCAGACAGCACCATGCGAAAGGGGAGGGAGACGAAAGGGTCGATTGCCCCGGGCACGGAAATTTGATTGGCGCCAAACTTATACTGTTAACGTCATTTTTGGTCTATCACAAAAAAAAGTTCACCGGGGGGGGGGGGACGTCAAATTGAAACTTTGGATCGGGTGCAGTTTTCTCTTCGCATGCCCTTGTTAGTATATAACATTTAGTACAATAAAGTAAAAGTTTGAGTCAAAATTCCTTTTACTAATTCAAAATACAGCGCAAAATACGAAAAGACATTAAAAATTGCACTAAAAAATTCACTAAAAATCCAAAAGTCATTATGCGAAATCCAAATAAATTATATTGAAAAGAGAAAAAAGTTCGTTATATTAGGTTAAAAGGATGAAGCTACATTCTTTTCGCTAATGAGGAAAAACCGCCTCGAAACATTATAAAAACCTGCTAAAAATCGCATAAAAATTACATTAAAAATCAAAAATCGGCATTCGAAGTGCTGAACTTCATATATAGAGGAACTTTTCACCAAAATTTCTAGCTCTTCGTGCAGCAGTCTCTCCAGGACATCGTCGGCATTTAAAATTTTTTAGTGTGTATTATAAGCTATCTTAAAGTTTCAAACAGGCCTTCTTGTTACATTTCCTAATTTTGTTCGCGCCCCTCTACTTTCGCACCCTGAAATATGTTACACCATTTTTTTTTAATTTTTTATCATGTATTATAAGCTAAGCAGTCTTACAGGTTAAAACGAATCATATTGTAAGACTTCCGAATTTTAACAAAATCGCTGTCTGTTGGCTCCATATTCCACTACCAGGGAGCGCACCCTATTTTTATCAAAACTATATTTAAACAAAACTCCATTAAAAAACCCATCAGGAGATAGATTACGCGAGGGGGTGGCGGTCTTAAGCAAGAATTTAAGATATTTGATGTAATTTTTATTAAAAAATAGTGGTACCTAAATTTTGATATTTTAGGTAGATTTCGCAAAAAAATTCTACCTATTGCATTCTCAATGGTTCAAGTTTGTGATAGAAAAACTATGGAAAAAAATAAATACTAAGCGCAAAAAATCGTTAAAAATCGCATTGAAAATCGAATTAAAAATCGCTGAAATCTAAAAATCGTAGCAGATAAATTTTTGTGCATTACAATAAAAGTTCGAAAATTTTTTCTTTTTATCAATGTTAAAAAATAGCCGCAAAATGTGAAAAAAACACAAAAAATTGCATTAAAAATTCGTAAAAAATTCAAAAATCGTTGTACAAAATCCGAATAAACTTTGTAGAAAAGAGAAAAAAAACTGCTATTTTGGGTTAAAAGAATGAAACCGTATTCCTTTCACTAATGGGATAAAACCGCAAAAATAACACTAAAAATCGCCTAAAAAATTATTAAAAAAAATCTAATCAAAAAATTGAAAATCGGGCTTCGAGGTACAAAACTACCTGTTAAAAAGTACCTTCCCTCCAAATTTTGTAACTCTACGTGCAGCAGTCTCTTCAGAACAGCGCTGTCAGACAAACATCCTTGTCTCTTTATTATTATAGAAGATTGTTTATCTTATTTTACTTATTTATTTATTTACGGAGTGTTAGTAACTTTATAGAAGATTTGCTTGAAACAAATATTGAGCTAGTTATAGTTTTGAATGCAAACAGGTAACTTCACGCGATAGAGATCGATTTTATAAAAAAATTCAACCATCATTTTTGTTCTCTTAAAAAATTCTGATAATTGAGATCCTATTTACAAACAAATTGCATGTAAAAATAAAATTTTCACCAAATTTCACGTTGAGAAAATAAAAATTAAATCATGTTTATAAATGATTAAATTTTAGAAAAGGGTAAATGGATTGTTTGATTCATTATCATGATTCATATAATATCAGTGTTACTTGTCGGATTTTTTTTTATATACAGATTTGAATCTCAATGCTTCTGATTCTTTTGAAACCGAATCGTAATATTTTATTCCTGTCATATTTACGAAATTCTTTTCTATTTGAAGTTCCATATTCCGGAGAGATATATTGAGAAAAGGGCAAATGTGAACATTTGCCAGAATATATCTTGATCAATGAAAACTTTATTGGAATATTTTGGTTGGAAACAGCATTATGTAATATGAAATAGCTAATATTATTTGAAAGCTTGAAGGCCTTATGCTAGTGTGAGGGAAATAAATTTTTATTACATTAGACTGTCAAATTTGTGAACGAATGGTTTTTAACTATATTTATAATAAGTTAACACTAACAGAATATTTTTAATGAATATTGATCATTGTTATCTGTGATAATTGTGAAATAACCTAAGACCTTTATCACTTTTTAACTTTCCTATTTGTTCATTCGTGTATTTTTAAACTTTTTATTTTGCTGTGGAGAAAAAAAAGTTGGAACTGTACTTATATTGCACATTTTGTTATTTTAATGTAAAAAACGAATTATGTATTTATAAGCCAGTAATCTTCGCTGCTACACTAGTTGATTTTTCAAAATACAGGGATCGTTCATTGCGTATTAATAATTGTGTGGCGTTTCAGTTTCATTTGATAATTTTTTTGGAAAGTTTTGGTAACCCAAATTTAAAACTTGTAAAAAATTTGAACATTTTTTAAAATACGAATTTGAATTTTACATGTGTCATAGATAAACGATTTTTAAAAACACGGATTTGCATTTTAGACGTGTAGCAGATAGAAGATTTTAAAAGGGCTAATATTTCATATTCGGGTTTTCTCAGTCATAGACCTTTCTCTTATAGCTATGTAACCGATAAACATAGAAGGTTGCATTATAGACTAAAATATTCTGCCAAAATTGCCTTGCTGACAATGTCAGTCTCATTAAAACAACGTTAACAGATTTAACACAAATTGAGTTATAAGCGTTGGCGATAAAATTCCAATTCATAATTTAAATGACCTAATTACAGAAATGTCGTCTATAGTTCTCTAACTTACAGACCTAGTGTATAATATATGGAACATATGTGTTATAAATTAAAATCCTCCTCCCCTTACACGCATCAAGAATATCTAACTGACAATGTAAGTCATAAAAGGAAAATAACTTTGGAAAATGTGAATTAAAGTTGTCAAAATGAAATATCCATTTGCATTTTGATGTACAACGCTCTCTTAAAAAGTCAGCCACAAAATAGCTCAATTTGAGCTGAAATCCACTCATTTCAATGTTGAAAGGCAGCTTCTCAAAAAAGAGTTGAAATACCTCGAGTTTTAACCAATTTAAATGAAGTTGAGCTATTTAAATAACCAATTTAGATCAAGAAGATTTAATCGTTTGAAAAGCTCTTTCGTTTTAAGAGTGTAGATAATATCCTAAAAATTAAAAATTATTTCTGCAGTTTTTGCTTCAGTATGAGGAAAAAATTGGAATTATATCAGTATAACAGAATTTTATATTTTAGGTTACAGAAAGAGATTTATATTTACAAGTTATTTGGCAAAAATAACTTATTTGTAAAAAAAAAAAAAAAAAAAAAAAAAAAAAAAAAAAACTAATTAGTTAAGGAAATAAAGTATGTGATGTTTTACATTCTGGATTAGTTTTCATTTTACTTTTAAACTAATATTATGGTGAAACAAAATGTTTTCTTTTAACAATCGTTATAGTAACTTAAAAAATATTTTACTTATGATTTTTATTAATAAATTTTTTGGCAAAATAATAATATAGTTTTTTTTCATAAAATAAATATAACAGTAGATATTTCAAGCTTCTCGATTCGTACTTTATGTTAAATTACTTTATGTTAATAAATTTATCTTTACATCAAGAAAGTATGGGATTTGTGAAAAATTACCATTACCGGTTTTCAACTGATCAGCTCACTGAACACGATTTGACTGTCTGTCTGTATGCATGTGACAAAAAATTTGTGGACGCAAAATTGAAATTTTGTCATATCTTTCAATAACCAATGCATGGAATTAAAAAAATTAGATTTACTTAGACATTAATATTACTTAATGCTGGTTAATTTTGGTGTAAATCGCCTAGAATCGACACTCTTACTCTGAATTTTTCACAAATTCCGCTATAGCTTTAAGCAAGAACTAATGCAAGGATTTTCATCAAATTTGAGATTCAGTTAGAAGTTGATAAAAGATTATCGTGGTTCAAGTGCAAATCGCTCAATTGATGTCGATAGTGCGCTGAAATTCTTAGTATTTACATGACTAGCCAAATTTCCGAAACTTTTATGCTAATTTGTTTTGGGAATTTTGGTTGCAAACAGCGATAAGTAGGGGATTTCATAAAACTTCATCATCTTTTATACCTTGTCATAAGTTGGTTCTGATTAAATTTCGTGTAAATCATATAACATGTTGCATTGATATGCTACATTTTCCTCGATTTTCGCAATAATTGTATCTCGAAAACAAATAAAAGTAAATCAATGAATCTCATATTATGTTAACGAGTACTGTCTCATATTATCACATAACTAAATCCTAATTAGCATTAGGTGTATACAACCTAACAGGTGTCGTTTAATGTGGTTTGGGTTCGTAATTTTGTTTGCAGATGGTGGGTATTGAAATTCAATTAATTCCCTAGTAGCAAACCAATATTGGTCCAACGTTGCGTCAATATTTCATTTATTGGAAATATTGCAAATAAAATATCAATATTGCTCCAATATTGAGATGTTTACATTTTGCCCTTATTTAGCGAATATTTATAGCCAATATTAGAGAAATATTGGGGTTTCATAGGAAATATTGCTGATAAAACGATAATATTGTACAAATGTTGGTGTTACATTGGAAATATTTCCATAGAAATTCCAATATTTAACCAATATTGGCGTTTTATTGGCAATATTTCCAATGAAACCCCAATATTGGTATTATATAGACTGTAAATATTGGCTAAATAAGGGTAAAATGTAAATACCCCAATATTGGAGCAATATTTTATGCCAATAGTCCGCCAATGTGCCAATATTGCTCCAAGATATAGCCAATATGGGACCAATATTGTTTGGCTACTGGGGATTGTCTTTAAAATACTGCGAATATGTTTCCTACAAACTTATACCTTTAGAATCTCCATAATGAGCCTAGATTCGAATTTAATTTTGGCACTGTTTGGCAAAGTTTTTGAATTCGTACACCCGATTATTTTATTATTTATAAAAGAAATCTTGTTTAAATATATTTTCTCAATATTCTAAATTTTGTATATTTTGAGAGAAAACATTTTCGGTATAGTGATTTTTGGATTTATTGAAAATGTTTTAAATTTCCCTTTTCATCATAAATGAAGTCTGGAAAAAATCAAAATCTATTTGATAGATTTTTTAAAATTCGTTAATAAAAAAGGTATGGGAGAGCATATATTTTTGAAAACGGAAAATTTAACTCTTATTTAATTTTTATTATTTGATTAATAAAATTCAAATAGGAAGAAAGACAAATCGTTTCACTTAGCAATGTGAACTGCGCAATAAAACATTTAACTTAATCTAGATTGATCATTATGTCTCATTCAAAAAGCCATTTTTTTTTCTTTTTGTTTTCTTTTTTTTGTTTGATGATACATAATGATTGCTTTACGCTACCAAAGGCAGTGGGGTTGTAGATAAAAACAATTTAGTAAAAAATCACTCTATAAATCAAGGTATATGAGATTCGAGCCTGGAGTTTGGATTCTGGAGAGTGAAAGCTTTGGTGTCCTCAACATCAAATTCATTTAGAAAGCCGTTTCTTCATATCGAGGTTCATTTGGAATAATCGATAAGTGAAGCTCAGAAAGATCCGCTAACTTTAATTAAATTTTTATACTGATTATATATACTTTTGAACTAGAAGTATTCTACCGTCAATCATTAAAGTCAGCATTCATTTTGACTTAATATATATTTTCTTTATTTGTAAAAGAAAAAGAAGTTTGTTGTTTATCACTTTTATGGACCACAAAATTTCCCCACAGTTTAAGAGAAATATCTGTATATTCCATTCACTACATATGGTAATGGAAAATACATGCATAAATTTTAGATATTTTACTGTTTCATTTCAATAAATGACACGATGAAAATCTGGATCAAAATGTATAAAGAAATGGGCCATGGAAATTTTTAAACCAACGTTGCCAGATTCTTATTTCAATTGCCATATTTTCAAAATTTACAATCGTATTGATGGTGCTACATATTGCACATTAAGGTTTATTTATGGTACCCACTAGTCTACTTTTAGAAAATCAAAAAATTAATATTTGGTATATGTAAGGCCATTTGAAAAATTTTTTGTTTCCTATTATGCTTATTTTCAGATAAATCACTTGAATCGGAAAGAAGGCAAAAATATTCAATAATATTCTAATTTATTACTGGATTTACCCATTTGATACAAGATTTTATTTATTATTTATTATTTTTTTACAGTTGGCGATAAGGGATATTTTGATTTTTTTTTTCGGTTTCAAGATGAAAGTGCTTCCTTACAATTTTTATCTAAAATTACTTCGTGGTAACGAGTAATAACAGGAATTATTCCAATTTTAATCACTTTGAGGTGTATGGCTAAGAAGTATGCTGTGTTACATAATCATGATAATATTAAACTTGATAACGTAGTTATTAAGGGCAATGATTTTATGAATAAATTAAAAACATTTGATTTTCCAGATTTTAACCATCTACAGAATCTTCATTTTATAAAAGATGTGACAGACAGTGTTCCTAAATCGCTCTATCCAATCATATTTACAGATGGTTCTCATATATCAGAGGGTACATCAGCAGCATACACTGTATTTTATAACGGCAGTTTCATTATGGATTATGGTATCAGTTTAAAGAGCTATAATACTATATATATCAAGCAGAACTTTCAGCAATCAAATTTGCGATAGACTGGTTTATGAATTCTGACTTCAACTATGCAATTTTATACTCCGACAGTCTGTCTTCAGTATGTGATCTGCAGAGACTTTTTCTGTCAAATATCATTATCAAAGATATATTTAATATATTAAATTCTAATCGACATAAACAGATTTTCATCGGCTGGATAAAGGCACACGCAGGTCTGGAAGGCACTGAACGTGCAGACAAGACAGCTAAAAATGTTATCTTAAAAGGGTCAGCAAACGTACATGCCTCTGTTCCGTACCCTATTTCTTTTTTGAAACGACATTTAAAACAAAAATCCATTGCAGACTGGCAAAATCAATGGCAGACAGCTACAGTTGGAAGAGATACGTATGCAGCTCTTAATAAAGTTGACTTAGATTTTCTTTGCACAAAAGAAGTGGTACAATTTTACCTTACAGGTCACGGAAGCTTTCCATCCTACTTATTTAATATAGGTAAAAGACCTTCGGATCGCTGTGATTGTGGCTCTATTGGAAACGTGAAACACTATATTTTCGGTAAATGCAAACTCATGATCCATCATTTTAAATTTGATAGAGATTTATCTTATAGGCAGAATATGAAAAAGACTCTTATGAACTGTTTAAATTACCATAAACTTAAGGACAATTATAATATCTTGAATGGACTCTATTCAATTATTCGTTATAAGTATTGATGTGTCAGCCTAGTATTGATGTCAGTGCTATGAATTTATGGTCAGCTTTCTTTATCTGTAATTTAGACTTAGTGGATTCAGTTTTTCTCCTCTGTAAATATCATTATTCTTGTTGTAATTCTTTATTTATTTGTTCTTTTAATTTGTCTTTCTTTATATTTTTTTATTGTAGCGTATTGACAATGTTTGTATTAATGTTTGTTGCTATTATTAATGTTTGTATGCCTTGTTACCTGTTTAATTTTAGTTAATTATTATATAATAATTTGTCGGGTTGGCAGTTGGCGATGTTGCCTGTTTACTGCATCTGTAATTTTTCCAAAACAGATTATTATTTTAGTTGTAATTTTTATTGTTACTATTTTCTTGTCAGTTTGTGCGTTGCATATTGCCTTTGTGTTCTTTGGATGGCGGTAGGGACTTTTCCCTCGGGACGTAAAAACCCATAAACCTAACGGTTGGGGTCCCGGTGGGGTGTCTTCTTGTCTTCTTGTGAAAATACTAGCACAATTATTCAAATATACTATTTCGATTTGTGTAGTCTGAAAAGTTATTTTCTGATCTATAAATTTTCATGGGCAATAACTTAATCTGTAAGATGTATTTCAACGTGAAGCATTTTTTTAGTAGCTAATGAGCAAAACATTCAAGTCTATAGTGAAATTTTTCATGTAAAAATTTATAATTTCATTTAAAAAATTAATTATAAGATGGAAGAACAAACATATTTATTAGAAAGAATTCTAAATGTAATATAAAATAGTTTTAAAAATAGTTCACACTTACTTTTCAACTGCACTATCGTGACCTATTTAAATTCTAGAACTAATGTGCAAAACTGGATAAATTATCATTTATTTTGAACTTTTAATTCTATTTAGACGATGAAATGCAATAAAAAATAAAGGGCTTACGCACTGAAGATTATCAGTTCATTTGAAGATTTTTACGGATTTTGACAGTGTAGCCTCTTCCAGTGACTAAAAATTACATTATTAATGAAAACTGATTACAACGTTTATGAGTTTCTTTATAAATAAGTTGTTAAAATAACAGAATTGAAATTATTTTCGAAATATTGAAAATTTCGGCCATAAAGTGAATTAAGTTAGTTTTTTTACTTAAAAAAGGAAAATGACTTTGGACGGAGCAACAATAGAAGAGTAAATTGGATGACGCAGAAACATTTCAATTGAACTCAAATAGGTCTTTCTAACATGTAATATTCAAGTGACCAAGACTCTTTGTTAATTCTGTGAGTTTCCTAAATGCTTTCAATTCGTAGTGTTGCAATCCGTAATTTTCAGATTTAATAGTCTGGTTTGGTGGAAGCTCGCAATAGCTAGAGCCCTTCCAATTCCACCAAATGTACAAAAAAGCCAACATTCGTCACCGATAATATTTATTTAAAAAATAATCTTTTTCATAACTTTAGAAGTCGAACTTGAAAACGTGATCACCAACGCCTCATATCGATGCATGTAACCTCTCTTCGTTAGATGATTATTCACCATTAGCTAAACGAAATTTAGACACTAAGATTTTTCTAACAGCATAGCAGAGGTTTTGGTCCACTTTGACCTTGATGAGTTACGTATCTGTAGTGGTTGATCAACCGCTGTGTTCTCGATCTTCGAGGCTAAAATACCAGACTCTGAAACTTCTGAATCACGTGCAATCACACTGAACAGTTACAGCATTGTCCCCGAATGCGCCAAAAATCATCATCAGCCGAAGGCACCTTAGTTGGATATTATTTCTTAATTAGTGAAACATCACACTCCAAAAATGTCTTCTCTGGTCATCCATTATTTAACGCGCTTTTTATACACAAACAAAACGCAATTTTATTACTTGAATATAATTTGTAAGAACTTACACTTTTCATCTTATCCATAGAGGCAATCCACAGATAGCATCAGGGCAATAGCAGCACATTATTCGAAACTAAAGTCTTATTGAAATTAAACTTGTAAGTTTTTACTTATCCATTGGTCGCTCACTTCTCCGGCCTATCACGACCATAAATATATATATGTATAATATTACTAATTAAAGCACACTAAACGCAGTTATAAATAATTAATCGTTTGGACTGTATCTTTAAAATTTTAATCACAACCTATAATCGGCGAACACTCTGGTCACCATTGTATTTCACAAACTATAAGCAGCGAAAAAATTTTCTACTCAGTTCACTTCACATTTCAACCAAAGGGAGTTCACGACGCCCTCTTACGGGACTTATAAATTCTGAAATTCCAGCAATAAACATTCTCCCCGATTGAAATGCAAATTTCAATATTTTACAATCAAATAATTTTACAAAATACAGTTACAGAAAATTACACAACAAACAAATATATACAAAAAATGCAAAATTTACAATATTTTAATAACATTTTTTTTTAGTTATCAATAGGGAGAACAGCTATTTTTGTAATTAAACGCTTTAATTCGCCAGATTTAGTGCGAACCCTGACTACCCTAACCTTGCCATCCGATCCTGTATAAATCTCACTAATGCGGCCTAACGCCCATTCGCATACAGGCAAAAAATCTTATTTTACTAATACCATTATTCCTACCCTTAAATTATCTTTTTCCTCTACCCATTTAGATCTCTGCTGTAACGTATTTAAAAAATCTAACCTCCATTTTGTCCAAAATGTCTGGACGATCCTCATAGTCTTCTGCCTACGGTTTATTCGATTGGTATTAGTATCAATTAACATTGGTTCAGGTACAGCATTCATGGATCTCCCTATCAAACAATGACCTGAAGTCAAAACTTCAAAATTATCAAAAACGTTAGATAAAGGAGTCGGGAATTCAAAATACCCTCTATCTGACTATCTACAATTTCAAACTCCTCATAATTAAACCTTAAAACACCTATTACTCGTTTAATGTGATATTTAACTGATTTCACACCTGCCTCCCAAGGTCCTCCGATATGGGGGGATTTAGGAGGTATAAATTTCCAGTCAATTTCTTCAGAAATTAAATAATTTTCTAAAATTTAATCTAGAAAATTTGTCATTTTGTAAATCCTTTTCAGTTTGGAATTTGCCCCCACAAAATTTTTAGCATTATCCGTAAAAATCTTAGAACATTTTCCTCGTCTAGCCATGAAACGCTTGAGCGTGGCAATCAGAGCATCTGAGGTTAAATCTGAGAGAAGCTCAAGATGAATGGCTCGAGTTACAAAACATATGCAAACACAAATAAATACTTTATTCAATGAACCCTTGCGATGAATTTTATGCTGTGGTACATAAAATGGACCACATAGATCTAAACCAGTAGAATTAAATACTGGTGACTCATTAATTCGGCGCGACTGAGGTTTAACCCCCTTCTTGGCGCGCTTTCAAAAAATCGTCATTTTGGCGCGTTTTTGCGTTTTATTTCCCGGATGTGATTACCAGGAGATACTACGCAAAAGCGCACAATTTAAAACAACGATAATGAAAATACAACAGGGCGCGACTGAGGTTTAACCCCCTTCGTGGCGCGTTTTCAAAAAATCGCCATTTTGGCGCGTTTTTGCGTTTTATCTCCCGGATGTGATTACCAGGAAATCTGGGAGAAAATCCTCCTCTAGGGCCAAGGGTTGCTAGGAGAAGCGACACCTGAAAGTGATAGAAAGCAGGGCTTGGCGCAGTCATCGCGCGTCAGAAGAAACGCCACCAGAAGTGGGTTAAAACTCAGATCACCCGTGACTCATTAATAATTTCATAATGTAACTGTCCCATTAGCTGCGAGCATGGAGTTGGTTTTGCCTTAAAACAAATAACACAAGAATGCACCGTTTTCCTTGCTAAATTTCTATCCGCTAAAGGCCAAAATTTTAATCTAACAGAATCCAAGAGTCCTTGGGGACCAACATGAAAAAGACACTTATGCGTAGTACTAAAATAAATCTTACTTAATTTAGAATTTTTTGGCTAAATAGCCGGATGTTTTTGCTCATAATGTACGGAAGCTTTGTTGAGCCTTCCGCCAACACGTAAGATTCCCTTATCATCTATAAAAGATTCAAAATATTAAGGTTACCTACCACAGCATTTTTACTAACTAAACATTTTTGTGATACTCTAGTCAAAATATTTTCAGCTTCCTTTACTTCTTCTAAAATCAATTTACCTTTTCTGTTATCTGCATTCCTACAATTATATAAACATCTGAGAACAAAAGGAAAAATATGTAAAAGTTTATAATAGTCATTGCTAGGATCAGTATCCCAAGACGGCTTTCGGATCCATAAATCTTGGAAAAGACTTTTAAGTCTTGTTAAGTCTTACAGTAAATGGAGATAGGATGCCAGTCGGATCATAAATTCTTCCTGTAGTCTGTAAAACAAACCGCTCAGTATTTTTCTTATTCTTCAGAAATTCTATTAAACTCAAAATGTCTATGCTAATAATATTTTGTTCAACATCCCACGATATTCCTAATACCTTCAATAAATTTATCATTCTATGATTTTGATCAAATGGATAAATTTCGAATCTTTCTTTTTTCCTTCGTTCCAGTAACGATCTGTCATTTGTTAGCCATTCCCTCAAATTGAAACTATCTTGATTCATAATAATCTTAGCCTCGTTTGAAATCTTCAAAGCATCTTCAATACTATGGGTACCACTCACTAAATCATCAACATAAAGAGAAGTATTGAGAATCTGAAAGGTTTCTGGATATTGATCTTTAAATTTTCGTATATGCTCTTTTATTGTGGCAGCTAGGAGAAATGGGCTAGTATTTAATCCGAAAAGGAAACGCTTGAAACGATACACTTGAATTTTCAAATCACCAGGCATTTTATTTGAAGGATCTTCGATAACTTCTAAAAAATGAAATCTGACAGAATCTCTGTCCCTTTCTGATAATGAAATTCAGGGAAATGCTTCCTCCACATCCGCTATAATTCCAATCTTATTCAATCTAAAATTTATGAGCAAATGAAAAATACTAGGCTTTAAATTAATACCAGGCCATAAACAATCATTTAAAGAAAGTTGTTCTACATCATGAGAACTAGTATCAAATACAATTCTTGTTTTCGTGGTGACACTATCTTTTCTAAAAACCGCTCGATGTGGTAAATAAAATATGGGTATATCCGGTCTAGGTGAATCAAATACTTTTTCAGTTATATCACATTCAAGATATTCTTTCAAAATCTCCTTAAACTGAGAAAAAAATTATCATCGTTTCGCATTTTATTTATCATTGTTGATTGAGTTTCACTGATGTAGAACTATATTTTTTCCCCTTTGTATGTGAAGAAGTGATGAATGATGCCTGCCGCAAAACGTACATGAATAATTAGATGTACAATACTCGCAGAATGGTTTGAACTTGATAAACAATTGAAACATACTTTGTTTCTTTTAACAAAATCAATGCTGTCATTAACAAGCATTTTCTGAAACGCATTGCATTTAAATAACGAATGTGAATCACTTTTGCAGCAAATGCACTTAGAATTTTTCGCATTAGTGTAAAATGATGCCGTTTTATCTTTAGCTTGCCTTTTTTGCCTTTTTTGGTTGCTTTAGAAGCTTGTAAAGTTCGAGCATGATTTTTTGAAAAATAAATCAATTCTGATATTTTCGGTATTTCATCTTTTTTTGGATTATCTTTCCAACCAAAGCTTACACGAAGAATCTAACTTTTGTATTACCATATATACAAATATAGTGCCTGAAAATCCCTCTATTTTTTGTTCGAGAACTTCTAATGATCTAATACATTTACTTATATTGTTCACCAATTTTATTATAAAGGACTTATTTTCAGTTTGTATGGAAGGAAAAGACATGAAGCGCTTCAAATGTGCAAATACTTGATCTCGTTTATTTGAAAATCTATCTTCTAAAAGATTCCATGCTATTTCATAATTAGCATCAGTAATTGGAATCGACTGAATGATCCTTAAAGGATCAGCATGCAACGATAATTTTAAATACTAAAGTTTTTGTGAAGCTGATAAACACGAATTATTATGAATATTAGAAATAAAAATATCTCTAAAAGATAACCAATCATGCAATTGCCCACTAAATGTTGGAAGATTTAATTTAGGTAAGCGGATTCTCTTACATTTACTTCACTTTTCGTATTTACTTCACATTTCGTTAAAACTGGACCTAATTCACTTATTTTTCTTTTTACAATTAAATATATTTTATCTACACTAGCTGACCCGCCCGGCGTTGCCCGGGTCCGTATTAGCAATATTAAACGAACTTGAAATTTGTATGATTTTATCAATAACTGGAAGCATGCAGAAATGCATTGTCTGAAATACGTCGCAGCTGACTTTGTGAAAAATCAGTTTTAAAAACAACAACTAATATTAAACTCTAAAAATACTTAAAATGAGCAATGAGAAACACGGGAGGGAACATGTATCCAACGATTGCGTTAGTTTCGTGTTAAAGTGTTGATATTTTCTTAGCAGACGATTTTTTGTGATAAATACATTATCTGTTTTATATTTCTTAATGATATTCCTCTGGACCGAGTTGGCGCATTGCCAAGATTTGCTTCCTCTGGACCGAGTTGGCGCATTGCCAAGATTTGCTTTCCCCTGTGCCTCAATTAATTATCCTCGGAATTCCTTTTATTTATAGAGATTTTCTTGAATAGATTGTTGTTTAACAATATATTTATTAACATCTTTATCGTCACAAAGTTGAAAAATTTTCTTAAATATCTATAAATTCTTTTTCAAAAGCAAACGATTTTTTCTCGTAAAGTTCTAATTAAAACTTATTCAAACTATCTTTATTTGCGATTTCATTCGTTGCATTAGTTACGTTAGATTTTAATATTTTTTTTTCTTTTAATACAGCTTCCATCTTAATAATATCTTCAAAGAAATACAAATTATATTCAAGTAATAAATATGTAAGAATTTACCCTTTTCATCTTATCCAAAAGCAATAGCAGCACATTATTCGAAGCTAAAGTCTTAGTGAAACTAAACTTGTAAGTTTTTACTTATCCATTGGTCGCTCACTTCTCCGGCCTATCACGACTATAAAAAATATATATGTATAATATTACTAATTAAAGCACACTAAACACAGTTATAAATAATTAATCGTTTGGACTGTATCTTTAAAATTTTAATCACAACCGATAATCAGCGAACACTCTGGTCGCCATTCTATTTCACAAACTATAAGCAGCGAGCACTCTTGTCGCTATTTTTTCACACACTGAAAACAAACATTTTTTTCCCACTCAGTTCACTTCACATTTCAACCAAAGGGAGTTCACGACACCCTCTTACGGAACTTATAAATTCTGAAATTCCAACAATAAACAGCAATGTCTAGCAAGGAGCCATTACGTAAACATGAAGAACCAAAAAAGAACTGACATAACGCATTATGTTCTTATGCTTAGCAACGTCATTAACGTGAAATGCAAAAAAAAAACTTTTGGGGGGACGTTACTTATCCTCGTAAAAGCCACTTCAAGTAAGTATGCTAATGAACTGTATTATGGGGCTGTCAATATTTTCATGGAAATAGTCAAGTAATCTGGAGTTTGTTGAATTCGCCTTATTAAAATTAACAACACTGACATTCATGGAACACTTCCTTTAGTAAGTCTGAAAAGGATATTTTTTTTTGCTAGTCTGTGTCTATGTATATGGTATTGGTTCCTAGCTACATGGGATGAAAATTCATTGAAATCATGTAAGCCTCTATAAGAGTCAGTCAAAAATTTTCTACCATAAGTGTAAACACCACAATAATTGGCTCATCAATCAAATCGGATATTACTCAAAGAAACTACCCCTATTTTTGAACTAATTGGAGAATTAAAAAAAATACATTTAAACCCATAAAATAACAACTGGACATAGCTATAAGATGCACCCCATGTATGGACTTAGGAAATAGCATAATAAATAATAATGTAGTACAGTAATATGGTACAGCATTATAACGAGTAAGGGAATATTTTGAATGTGTATTTAGTTTCTTTGAAAAAACACCGGTTCAATTACTTTTTTACAAATTGTTTTCAGAAATAACTGTGAATGACATAAAATATGTCATTTTCTGTACACTTTTATAAGTGAAAGGATAACAACGTATGATATTATTTTCAAGCATATTGCCAATCATTTATCTTGTAGAAACAACGACATTGACGCATCGGAAAAATGCGCACCCTAATAAAACTGTACTGAGAAAAGGAATTTTGTTTTAAACTTTAATTATTGCGATTTCAAAATCATAAGGCATGATATTATCTTTTAACTATATTATTTAAGAATATATTTATATTTATTATTTAATAATTCATTTATTTTTTTCCTTTTTTACATGGACTTTATTAAGCATACATTAAACCATATTTTGATGCAAAGTTTTATAAAATGTTCAACGATTGTGGATTTTCACAACTTTTAGCAACGTAACTCGTTGTGTACGAGTATTCAAAACATTATTATTGATTTTCCAGAAAATTCATAACATGCGAGACTAGGGCCTTTGATAGTCGCTAAAGGAACTGACATTATTTTGTTTATACATTGGATGTTTTGTCTCTAGACGGCACATTATTTAATACGATTTTCTGCAATGCAAAGCATATCTCAACACATGTCTTATAAATAAGCAATACATATTTCTTCACATACAACAAATACTAGTTTTGAGAAGTCTTCATCTCCCTCCAATGAATATCCAAACTTGAAAGATTCATTATTATATTTTCTTTTCTTTGATAGAGCCCAAATGTTTTGAATTCTATTTAGAAAGTTAATCATTTAACATAATAGGCTTTTCAAGAAATTATCCGACCTCTTTTTGCACTTATTAATAATTAGATTGTTTCCAAATAGTATTTGTAATTTATGAATCATCAGATTATGTTCCAATCACAGTTGCAGTTTCCTCGATTTGAAATAATTATTCATTTTAAAGACTAAACAAACTCACTGAAATAATTAAGGTAATATTTAAAATTTAATATTTATTAAAATAAAAGAAGCTTGCCTATTGATTCATTAACCACTGGTGTTGTGTTCACGTAACCATAAAAATAAATATGCATGTTTAAATTAACTATCAAACTACCTCTTATAAAATTTAATTCATTAAATTTTAATTTAAAAAATGCCTTATTTAATAAAACAAATTTGGACCATTAATTATAACAATAATTACCTTACAAAATTTGTAACTGAAAACGTTTTTCTTCAAAAAAGGGAAAGATCATTATGTTAACCCTTTAACTGGTTTGTACGAACACCGTTCGGGCAAGAAGAATCTGCTTAATTAATTCATCAAAGTAAAGCTTTTTGGCACCACTATTATTTTAAAGAAAACTTTCTTACTATTGAAAGGCGGAAATGTTTAGACTAAATTTTACGAATATTTTATTTAAATAATAGTGGTGTGAGTCCGCTTTTTTCAATTTATTGAACGGAAAAGAATTAACCAGTTAAGGGGTTAATGTAAGTTAGTGACATAATCCCGACCGTTCGAATACGAAAAAAAAAAAAAAAAGACTTCCTTAAAAAATGTTCTAAGATAAAACATTATACCAGAAGCTATGTGATGATTTTTAGGCGTTCTGCAAATTTTATTAAAAGAATAACAACAATAGAACAATAAGAAAAAAATGAGAGGGTAAAGTTTTGTATAATAATCATTGACAATCTGCCCGACGAGGGAGGAAACATATAAATAATTATACTATGTGATTAGAAGTATGCGAGATTAGTGACATTGCTTTATCATTAAATTACTACTTCTAATAGGCATTTTCTCTCATTTTGAAAATAATACATTGTATTTATTCGTAGGACTAACGTTGTAATTCAAAACTTTTAACATGTTTGATGCGTTTTCATTTGAACGATTCTTGTAATTTATGAAATATCATTTTGACATAGTCCCAACAAGAGTGTTACATTTCCTAGTTTGGAAACTCTATTTGAGAGTAACTAAAAAAAAAATAAATATATTTTACTTTTCTGACAAAAGTGTAACATATGGGGTATAAATTTGTTAATCTTTCAAAAATATATTTTTGAATTCTAGAATAAAGTACATTAGAGCAATTGCGTTTTATCACTACTTCCATGTGTTTAATTGAACCACTTAACAAATCAATATTTTCGAAAAAAGACCTTCAAATAATGCCTATTTGTTTTTATGTTTTTTGTAGAATTTTTAATCTTTTATCACCGGTTTTTCAAAACATAAAATTTTGCCTAATTGAATTAGAAAAATGCTCCAATTAAATGATGCAAAATTTACAATAAAATTTTACTTGTGATTATCCTAAATTACGATTGGAGTATAGATGCAAGTACGTGGCACAGGCAAATTAAGATTGACAAAACAGGGAAGCGGTTAAAGGTTTTTATTTTGCGTTTCGCGCAGATCACATATTTTTTGTTGTCAATTGAATTTCTTTAGAATGATTACTGAACTGAAAAAATAGCTACGAATGTATTAAGATAATTTGTAACCAAAAAAAAAAGTGATGCGCGCGATATGTTATTTTTTTTTTTTTATCGTATAGGGGAAAGTCGGATAAAATCGGGACCCTAATGATTTTCTTTTTATTATTGTGCACTATGTGAACAAAACAGTCAAAATTTGTATTAAAATGATAAATTGATTCCTTAGGAAGAAAACAAATATTCATTCACTTACGAACAACAGAAATTGAGATCATAACAAAACTTTTTTTAGAAGTGTGCGATGTCCTGGTTTTGTCCGATCAGGTCGGATAAAACCGGGAACTGTGAAAAATAATTAAAAGCACATTGTAATTTTGCCATAATACAATTTATTAAAGGAAAATTGACGTATTATACTTATAGAATGTGAATCTATATAAAATCTAGATAAAATAATAATGAGTCAATTATGCTTTAAGAGTTAAAATTGTTAGGCACAAAAATCAGTAATGAAAGTTCGATCTTGTTCATTTGCATTTCTGCATGCTTCATGTGCCCACCCTCTGCAATGAAGGCACTATATCCAACTTCCCTTAGGTTTAGATTGTTCATGTAAGCCGTTGCAAAAAGTGCATTCTTCACTTTCATCTTCCTCCTGGTTTGATGTCAAGGGTTTTTTTTTCTTATGACTTTTCTTTTTCACATCAGTTTTTCTACTTTTCTTTTATGTCATTAAGGAAAGCTTCGCTTCAGGGTTAAGTTCTTCTTGTCTTGTTTTTCAATCTTTTCTTTTTTCTTGTTCGATCTCTAATTTTTATGGGCTGAAATAAAGATAGATGTTGCAATAGAAATGACTTAAAATAATCTTCTATATAACAACTTAATTTAAATAATATTTTTTGTATCGTTTTTAAATATTTATAGATCGTCAAACAATGGATAAACAAGTTAATACTATTTTAATAACGCAAATAAATGAGTTGTCCAATCCCGGAAACTTCCCGGTTATGTCTGACCATCTGCATTCTGGTTTTGTCTGATCACACTATTTTGATGAAATGTTACACTAGTGTTGTTCCTATAACGTGTAGGCACCAATACAGAACGTTAAATAACGAGTAAATAATACACTATCATACGTTACACTTACCTAATTTTTAATCTTTCGGTTTTTAGGATTGATAACGGAATATTGCAGACGTCAAATTTTAAACATTTACACGTGAAATCTTTAAAAAATCACCACTACGGAATAAGTTTGTTTACACGACTTCTGGTTACTGGGAGCTGGCATACCGTTCGCTTAAAAGTAATCCTAAAAGTTTCGGCTAGATACTGCCGCAAATAAAGCCATAATGCCTGGTGCCCTGTTTTATTCACCTACCCGGTTTTATCCAACTTTCCCCTATATATGTGTTGTGTGCGACCATTTTGTAGCCCCAATTATTTCTTAAATAGTATAAACACGTATAAACACCTATTTTGATGATATAGAATTTTTTTAAGTTAGCATTTAATCTCTCAAAAGATGGCCTTAGGTAAGTGTAATACATTCGTATGCATTAATTATATGGTATTTTATATTTCACATGAATATTGTTGTTTGAAACTATCACTATAAGTTATATTGAAGATGAAATTTTGAAGTAAGGAGCAAATTCAATTAAAAAAATACAGCTAAATTTTTATCTATTATATAACGGAAATAATGCATTTAGCAGAACAACCAGAAATGCTTTTCTACGTATATTTCAAACATTTAAATAAAGAGGATATCATTTCTTTGTATTATTGGATGCAGACAAATTTTATTTCATGCATATTTTGTATATTTACATTGCCTGGAGTTATCCTTGATGAATAGTGGAGAAAGGCATTCGAGCGTGAACAATTTCATCACTTACAGAAAATAAGAATTTTTGATCAATAAGTGTATTCATGTATTCACAGAACAATTTTATGCACAAACCGGAAGGAAATGGAATTATACCCAAGCTTTTGGCTAATACTTGCCTTAATAATCGAACGACTGAAATGTTGGAGAAAATTAATTATTCTTTAAGAGCGAAATAGGGATTTCTTGATCGTGAAATATTTATCTGTGTTTAATGAGAGATATTCCCACATATTTGTACTTGTAATAAAGTGCAAAATCCGTATGAAGAATGTTGCCTGCTTCTGAACATTCTTGGGGTTTAGGAAATTAGTATTAGTATAAAGAATTAAGATATTGTTAATATATTTCTTTATATAGTAAAAAAAAGGTTTTGAGCATTTCATCAAATGAAGCATAGCCAATTACTTAAGCAGAAAACGGTATATCACTGTATGTAAAAAGGATAGTTTAACTTTTTTAACGAGTAAGATTTAAAAAATAGCGAAAAACTATTTTTTAGACATTTAATTTTAACATTTTTTTCATAAGTTATGGTGGAAATGGTATGTACATCGTTGATAAGTTCGTTCAACCTTTCTTTAAAGATAGAGCTATCACTATCAGACAGTAAAGTCTGATTCGATCATTTTAGGCTACAGTTGAAACAAACTCGTAAAATGTTGAATCGTGTATTTGGTCATAAAGTATTAAACCATAAAATATACAAAAACACTCCCTAAATCGTAAATTATTGAACTATGCCAAAGATTATACTTTCTAAATAAGAGGTAATCCGGACGCAATCTGAGTTTACAATGGAATCCTGAAAACTACAGCACTCAATTGAAATTTGAATTAATAGCTACATCCTTTTGCAACTGTAACCAGTTCTAACAGTTATATGTAAAGGCCTTATAATTGAAAAGAACACACTGAAAAACTATGTGATTCATGTGCTCTGATTAATTATTATAATGAGCCATAATGTGATATAAACGTTCTTAGTGCAGGCTTCAATAAAATCAAAAGTTTTGAAAAGTCAAGGGAACCGTCTTTCGGCTATTATTTGTTTATTTATTTGCTTGTTAATTAGTTTAGACATATTTGCAATATTAACCCTTAACTGCATCATGTGCCATATCTGGTATATACCTAAAAACACTATAATTCTCATTATGTGCAATAAATATGGCCAATAGGATCGTTGCAACTCATCAAGAATAGTCCAAAGAATGAAACAACACTTATTTTGGCTATGTCAGATGGCTGTATTTGGCAAAAAGTTCCAATTATTTCTTCGGAAACAAAGACATTTTCAATTAATATGTTGAGGCAAAATTCGATTTTATTATTTTTACTAAATGTATACATTTGGCTAATTTTTAACACAATTATTCAATTAGTAAATAAGTCACAACTGTTTCCAAGAGGGAAAAAAAAGGTCGGGCCAAGATTCGAACTGGCGATATCTAGACTGAAGTCTCCAATACTCTACCAACTGAGCTATCCCGGAAGAATATCGAGACATAATTTGCCCAACTAATCTTTAATGATCACATAGCATCTGGACTCATATTTGAATCAACTCAATAAAATAAATCTAGGGTCATCATTAGAATTCCAGTAAACACTGCATGCGTGGTTATATTTGACTAATTTTTATACAATTATTCATTTGGTAAGAAAACTTATAGAACAGTATTTGGCGACTTATCACCAGCGTCTGATAAAATATCAAGAGGGTCGCTTCGCATATAAAAAGGAAAGTGGTCTGCCCGGAACTGTTGATGCCACTCACATGACTTATGTTTTTATTATATAGATTAATATTTAACACAAATAGTCAATTGGTAAATAGATATCTTATAAAAATTTAAAGGCAATCCTAGTGTATTTACGAGAATTACAGCTCGCCGATCCAGATGGTTGACAGGCAAAATTCATAAAAACTTTTCGACAATATTATAACGTTTTAAAAATTGCATAAAAACCGTTTTTGATGTTTTAGATGATCCCTTTTCTTACTCGTGAAGCCAGTAATAAAATTGGAAGATCCGATAAAAATATTGCGTGAAACGCCCAAAGAAAAACGGTTCTTTGGGCATTTAATTATAGACACTTATATGGGTTAAAAAATTACTTTTTGGATAATTTTCCGAAAGAACATCTATTTCCCCACACAAACCCCTAACTTTCATGAATACATTAAAACCAAACCTTTTTTTATGAGTAACTCCTTTAAAATATAAAGTAAAGAAAAAATATATAATGTTGAAAAAGACTACATAATTTTTTAAGATAAGCTTCTGTAAGAATTCACGAGAGAGGATTATTAAGCATGTTTAATGGAGATCTTCGGAAACTTACAGGTCATTCACGGAATTTCTTCATTAATCAAGTCTAAGATCCCGATACGCAGAAAAGAACTTATGGGTTCTGTAAAAAAAAAACAAGTTTCAAAATAACATTATTTTTCAAGGATTCAGCTAATATTTTAAAATTATCTCATCTTATTTAGATTTTAAAATTGTATTATACATGAGAGCATACTACAAAATATTAAAAGAATTTTCTTTTCGATATTAGTAATGTCTTAAATGAGCAAATACATGAAATGAAGTACATTTTTCTTCCCATCGCTTATTTTTTACTACTTACAATGAACGTTTTAAGGATTGATTATTCCAATACTTTTGGATTTTAGGACATATTCTATTAATTTCATAATTTATTTTATTATACTGGATTTTTGTACGTAAAGGAGGGATTTCTTTCATCGATATTTTATACTATTTTTCTGATAGGTTTGAATTATAAAACATGTATACAAAAACGTACTATTGATGAAAATGCCACATTTCATTATTTTTATAACGTAAATATAAATAAATACATAAATTTTAAGCTTTTTCCTTCCGCGGGTTATAAATCGTTAGATAATCTGTTAAGCTACAATTACTTAAGATATACAAAAACAATGGAGTTTATTATTAGCGAAACCACTCTCGCTAAAGTAAGGCAAACTAGCTGTAAAACTGCAACAACACAATATTTTAAACAATTAAAAGCAGAAAATATAAATAAAAAGAACATTATAATTATAAAAATACCTTTTTATTATTTATTAATCTAGTATGTATTAAATTATGATCAAACACTGTGAGAAAAATCTTGAAATCGCAAATGTGTATTTTAAATATTGCTTTTCTATTCTTTCCAATTGTCACTTTTTTAATCTTTTAAAAATAAATACACTAGTTCTCGCTTTCTATCAAGTGTAAATCAAAGCATTGAATTTTCAATAACAGGAAACCATTCCAAATTAGCACATTGCAACTGAATTTTTTAGAACTGTATGATTGCAATGACTAACCCGTCAATAGGAGCATTCGGATAAAATATACCCAATCACATTTCTTCTTCTTTTTTTTATATATATATGTAAATTTTTAAGGACGCTTTTGTCCTGCCTTGTACCTTTCAAGATGAAAGTCGAGAAGAGTTGAGTGAAGCAATGTCTTTTCTTTGTTGGCTAAAAGGGCAGAAATATACCTCTTGGGACTAAAAAGTCCCACGCTTTTAAAAAGTTATGTTCCACTTTGATAAGTCCATTTCTAATGAGATAACACACACTAAAGTAATTTTAATGAAAGATTTACATAAAATCAACTTGTATATATTGATTAAAGGGTATTAAATGCAATTAATATAAATTTTGTGAAATAATTTATCTTTTAAGGTGTAAAACAAATCGTCGACATACTTTCTCAGAAAAAATAAGGGATTTTTGCAGAATCTGCTACAAAATCTGAAAATAAATATAAAAAGGTTTTTTTTTCAATAAAATAAATAGCACTGGTGCAGTTAGCAATATAGAGCAGTAGGGAGCGGATGATTATTTAATTTTCAAAAAACGCAATCTTTTGTTCTCTATCTTTTAATCCCCTGACTGCCCAGCCAAACGGTAATATTGTAATGTTGTTTTCTCTGTAATTTTTTAAAAATATAAAAAAAAAAGATGTTTTTTCCAACCTGATGCAAAATACGTTATTAGTATCGGTGTATAATCTTTGATAGCATCAATCCTAACTTAATTTTTCAGAACTGGATTTTATTTGTGGAATTATACTAATTTAAATATTGCTTATGTTGCAGTGAAACCTGCAGCTTAGTGTGTGAAAAAATCAGCCGGCGGCAGTCAAGAGGTTAAAAACATTATTTAAATATAAAACTCGTCGTTGGGGGCCACCGTAATACTTACCCATCATGGATATGCATATGAAAATAAAACATGTGAAACTATTTATACAATGCATTGCAATTCATAAACAAAATTTAAATATTGTTAATATACATAGTAATGCTATATTAAAGAACTGCTGATGTCGACAAATTATGTAAAACGCCAAACTACTCAAGTAGTACCGAACTGCGTAAAAGAAACATCCTTATAACTCCAAAAATAATAATTCTATTAACTAACAATTAATTGCGTCGGATTAAGCGTCTCATTTCCAATTAAAATATACTTCTGAATTGAAATTTGAATGAAATACAGGGTCATGAAAAATCGAAGAATGTGGAAAACAAGATAAATATCTCGGCAACTAATAATCCGATCGACTTCGTTCTATATGCAAAATGTGTGTTATTTTATTGCCTTTTACATTCATTCCTTAGAACAAAAAAATTCGAAAATTTTTATACACCTTTCATCAGAAGGAATTTTTCGAGAGTCCGAAAAAAATAGTTCCGGATAATCGAGGTTGCTGATATTAAATAGGGTTCGTCCCATTCTTATATACTAACTACATACCATACAAAATTTCAAGTCTCTATCTCAGTTTGTTCGGGAGATAGAGCGTTTACAGACAGACAAACAGACGGACGGCAAATTTTTTTTTCTAAAAATATGTTTTTCGGAATCTTTACTATCTAAAACGTGTAAATCCGTCAAAAAAAAATTTCGATTTTCAAAACGATTGCAAGACGTACCCTATACTACGTATGCTGGGTAAGTAAAATGCATCAGAAAAGCAAGTTTATATTTAAAGAAAACACCAGATATACAGAATAAGAAAATATTGATTTAAAAAGCTTTCCTTTCAAATATTTCTAAGGTTTACCATATTTGGTAGTCTAAATGATGGGCATTAATAAGCTGATTCTGTATTCTTTAAAATTAATTGAAATAAAGCTGTTTACTACTGATATATCTCTAAAAATATCAAATAAATAGGCAAAAAAAGGCATGCATAAGGTGTCAGTTTTCCTAAAGTTTCATCAACGATACTCATTTATTAACTATCTCATACGCATCAAATACACATGTATTTCTTGATTCCGATATTACTGAAGTCATTATGTGACATATTTGATGTTTTATAGTTTAATATATTCACAACAGTATATCTGAAAAAAAAATTCGTCTTTTCAGAAAGATTTTCGGAAAAATACTTTTACATTAAAATAAGCAGGTGTGTTTTTTGTTTTAAGATTTCTTTTAAGTATTTTGAGATATACACTGTAAATTAAAATTCGAAAATCTTTCGATTTTCCTCTCGAGGTTTTATGCCCATCGGATAAGTGATTTAAATTTCAGGAAAAGCAAAATTTTGTTCTCTCTCTTTTTAAAAAAATCATTTGCATGAAAGAAATATTATCAGAAAGAAAGTGTATATTTAAAGAAAAAAACAGATTTACAGAATAAAAAGATGTTGATTTAAAAAACATAAAAGACTTTCCGTTCAAATATTTTAAAAGGTTTACAAGCTTTGGTAGTTTAATGATTGTTTACCCCACTAAAACTAATCTTAAGATTATCTGAAGATATCGCCACTTTCTACAGAAATTCTACAGAAATTTGAAGAAAATTTGCAGACATAGCTTTATCTTTAAAATATCTTCAGAAATTTTTAAGGTATTCTTAAAAATATCTGCATAATAGACCAAATATCTTCGGATTTTTCACAGAATTTGGGCCAAAAAGCTATTGATTTTTCACAGATTTTTTTGAATGGGGTATTTACTATTAGATTCTAAGAATTGTTAAAAAGCATTAATAAGCTGATTCTATGTTCCTTAAAATAAAATTAAATAAAATTGCTTTCGACTGATATATCTTTAAAAATATCAAATAATTAGGCACGAAAGATTATGGAAATTGTGTCAGTTTTTCTAATTCGAAACAATGATTAAATTCATTCTTTGCAATTTATCACAATGCCTTTAAGAATATAAAGATTATATTTTAATTTTAGGACTCAAATTTATTTATTATTATTAAGCAAACAAAACACCCTCGGGTTAACAACAACTTAAACAGGGCGAAATTACCATGACAATCTAGAATTATTAAATATCGTAGAATTAATAGGTATGCTAGGATTTAGTAAAATGGAAAAAACTTTTGTCTGTCTTTTTAAGTTTTGATTCAATTTCATAAAATTTGAAATTACTCGACAAAATTCTGCAATGATTATATATATAATAAATTCCAAATCATTCGGTTGGGCAGTTTTCGCATTCTTATATGTAGACAGACGGACGGAGCAGTCGACGATTATAGATGCTTCGTATTTATATATTTATTGATGCACCTAAAAAGAAATATTGATATCAAAACTTTCATTTTATAGAGCGCTATAAATATGTATTCTTCTATTTTCTTATTCGTTTGAAATCTCTTTCCAAAACTCTTTATTTACGGCTCGAAATTTTATCAGCCACTGTCATTTATTATGTATTTTATGCGTATCAAACACACATAATAATACTTATATCTTACACTGTTAACTAACACTAATTATGA
The DNA here is from genome assembly GCA_964019185.1 of Maratus speculifer. NCBI lineage: Eukaryota > Metazoa > Arthropoda > Arachnida > Araneae > Salticidae > Maratus > Maratus speculifer. The sequence continues at coordinate 231,810,489 of OZ025296.1, read as the reverse complement.
CACATTGCACCTGTTAGGGGTGAAAGGCTTGTCTGAAGGGTGACACCCCTAAAGGAGCCAGAATGGCACCTTTAATTAGAGTGAAAAGATGGCACCCTTAATCGAGACTGCACAATAATAAAAAAAATAAAAAAATTACAAACCCACTTTTCGCCCTCGAAGGATTCGAATCCACAACGTCTGATTGTAAGCTGAGCGCTCTAATCGCTCGGCCATCGATCTCACCTTCAAGGTCTCCCTGAAATGTTCAAATGTCCTGAAATTCAAAGGTTGATTTATATAGAAAAGTTAGCCATCTGAAGTTCTAAACGAAATTGGGATAGCGCATAGCGGCGATAGTCATCGTAGGAAGAAATTAGTGTTTTGATCCACCAGTGACGGTGAGTTGAAGGGCAAGGATACACGTCACATAGCATGCTCAAATGACTAAGGGGTAAAAATCTTCCAAAGGTATGCATTGCGCGGCACCCTAATTAGCGTCAATCACCAGTGAGAGGTCAAATGGCACCCCAAACACATTCTCAAGGCCGTGTGTGTCAAATGGTAACACCTTTTCACCCCTGGGAGACAAATGCAACTAGTTTATCACCTTTATTTTTAACAGTGTACAAGGTTAGTGAAATCATTATTTACCATATTTGATGTTTTATAGTTTAACCACCAAATTCACAACAATGTATTAAAAAGAACGAAAAAATCTCTTTTCACAGATATTATCTGAAAAATAGCTTTTAATCTAAAATAACAGTCGTATTACTTGAATTATTTTTTTTTAATCTTTAAAGATATTACGCTGTAAATTAGAATTCGAAAATCTTTTATATTCTTGGAGTTTTCCTCTCGAGGTTTTATGCCCAGCGGATAAGTGATTTAATTTTCAGGAAACGAAAATTTTTGTTCTTTCGATATAAAAAAAATATTTAAATATCAAAAAATATATTTGAAAAGCAAGTTTACATTAAAAGAAAAAGCCAGATTTATAGAATGAGAAAATATTGATTTAAAAGCCATAAAAAGGCTTTCAATTCAAATGTTTCTAAGATTTAAAAACTTTGAAAGTCTAAATGAAGATTCTATATTTTTTAAAATTAAATGAAATAAAACTGCTTTCTACTGATATATCTTTAAAAATATCAAATAAGTAGGCAAGAAAAAGGATGAAAAATGTGTCAGTTCTCTTAAAATTATATGAGCCGTAGTAATTTATTAACTATCTCATACGCATCAAGTACGCATGTTAATATTTCTATATTCCAATATTACTGAAATCATTATTTACCACATTTGATGTTTTATAGTTTAACTGCCATATTCACAATATTATACCCGAAAAACAATTCTTCTTTTCACAAATGTTATCTGAAAAATAGCTTTTAAATTAAAATACGCAATTGTGTTTCTTGTATTAAGATTTCTCTTAAGTCTTTAGAGATATACGCTGTAAATTAGAATTCGAAAATCTTTTATATTCTTAAAGTTTTGTTCTCGAAGGTTTATGCCCAGCGGATAAGTGATTTAATTTTCGGGAAACGCAAACTTTTGTTCTCTCACCTTTTAAAAATTTTATTTAAATGAAAATAATATATCAGAAAGAAATTTTATGTTAAAAGAAAAAGTCAGATTTACAGAATAAGGAAATGTTAATTTTTAAGCCATAAAAGACTTTTCGTTCAAATATTTACAAGCTTTGGTAGTATAAATTATTGTTTATTTACTATTTGATTCTAAGAATTGTTGAAAAGTATTATTAAGCTGATTCTATATTATTTAAAATTAAATGAAATAAAGTTGCTTTCGACTGATATATCCTTATAAATATGAATAAGTAGGCACAAAAGAGCATGGAAAATGTGCCAATTTTTCTAATTCTAAACAATGATTATATTAATGTATAAAATTGAAACTGGTGTTATACACTATTGAAATGAAAAAAACTTCTTTAAACACCATAAAAATAAGTTAACTGCGCAAGGCCTTTCGAAAGAACTTAGTCTTTCTTCGTCAGGCGCAAAAAAAGACGTGCGTCCACAATGAATGTAGCGGCACGACTGAAGGGGAATGCGGGAGGGAGAGGGAGCAAGCAGAAGGAACAGCCAATAGGAAAGAAGGCAACAGCCAATCACGGAAGAGCATAAACAAAACTAGATAGACAATGAAGGAGAGGAAAGGAAGAAGGGGGGAAGGGAAATGGGAAAAAAGCGGGGTAAATTAAAAAATTAACTAAAAGGAGAGATTAAAAATGAAATATAATGTACGCAAAAAATATATAAATTAGTAATAAATAAATAAATAATAATAAAAAAAAAATAGTTTACAATTATAAACACACATAAAAATACCTGAAAAATAGTATACATAATATATATAAATAATAATAATAATAATTAAATAATAAACTTAATTATGAAGCAGTGCTGAAAAGATTCTTCCAGGCAACGGAGAGGCTTTTAGAATCAGATTTATCATTAACAATAATATCACGATTAATATAAATAGCTAAATTTTCTAGAAAGTCTAACTCAGAGGAACTATTGGCATTAAAAATAATTTTAGCAGTTTGAAAATTGAAACTATGGCCGGAATCCCAAGAGTGTTTAGCAACAGAAGATTTAGAAATATCTTGATTAATGACATACCGAGAGTGTTCTTTTAGGCGTTTTTCGAGATTTCTTTTAGTTTGACCAATATACGATAAATCACAGCCATTACAAGGAATATTATAAATACCCCATTTTTGGAGGTCAGGGACAGGACATTTCATGGAAGGAAATTTTAATTTATTGACTGGTTTAAAGATAACATTAAAATTGAAACGTCTTAAAACTTTAGCTAATTTAAAACATAAAGAAGGATAAAAAGGGAGGACGACCAAATTATCAGGTTTACTTTTATCAATATTAGAAAGAGTGGAATTGTTAGGGGGTCTATTGAATTTGCTCACAGCAGTATTAATGATAGAAGGATTGAATCCACGTTTTACAGCAACAGATTTTAAGTAATTGAGTTCATTCTTAAGAGATTCAAAATCGGAACAAATTTTGAGAGCACGATAAACATAAGTATAAAAAACACCGATCTTTTGATTGACAGGATGATTTGAGAGAGCATGGGGTGGATTAGAGACAACTTACTTCAACAACTTTTCTATAAACTTGTGTTTATAGAAAACCTTTTTCTGTCTCTAATCCACCCCATGCTCTCTCAAATCATCCTGTCAATCAAAAGATCGGTGTTTTTTATACTTATGTTTATCGTGCTCTCAAAATTTGTTCCGATTTTGAATCTCTTAAGAATGAACTCAATTACTTAAAATCTGTTGCTGTAAAACGTGGATTCAATCCTTCTATCATTAATACTGCTGTGAGCAAATTCAATAGACCCCCTAACAATTCCACTCTTTCTAATATTGATAAAAGTAAACCTGATAATTTGGTCGTCCTCCCTTTTTATCCTTCTTTATGTTTTAAATTAGCTAAAGTTTTAAGACGTTTCAATTTTAATGTTATCTTTAAACCAGTCAATAAATTAAAATTTCCTTCCATGAAATGTCCTGTCCCTGACCTCCAAAAATGGGGTATTTATAATATTCCTTGTAATGGCTGTGATTTATCGTATATTGGTCAAACTAAAAGAAATCTCGAAAAACGCCTAAAAGAACACTCTCGGTATGTCATTAATCAAGATATTTCTAAATCTTCTGTTGCTAAACACTCTTGGGATTCCGGCCATAGTTTCAATTTTCAAACTGCTAAAATTATTTTTAATGCCAATAGTTCCTCTGAGTTAGACTTTCTAGAAAATTTAGCTATTTATATTAATCGTGATATTATTGTTAATGATAAATCTGATTCTAAAAGCCTCTCCGTTGCCTGGAAGAATCTTTTCAGCACTGCTTCATAATTAAGTTTATTATTTAATTATTATTATTATTATTTATATATATTATGTATACTATTTTTCAGGTATTTTTATGTGTGTTTATAATTGTAAACTATTTTTTTTTTATTATTATTTATTTATTTATTACTAATTTATATATTTTTTGCGTACATTATATTTCATTTTTAATCTCTCCTTTTAGTTAATTTTTTAATTTACCCCGCTTTTTTCCCATTTCCCTTCCCCCCTTCTTCCTTTCCTCTCCTTCATTGTCTATCTAGTTTTGTTTATGCTCTTCCGTGATTGGCTGTTGCCTTCTTTCCTATTGGCTGTTCCTTCTGCTTGCTCCCTCTCCCTCCCGCATTCCCCTTCAGTCGTGCCGCTACATTCATTGTGGACGCACGTCTTTTTTTGCGCCTGACGAAGAAAGACTAAGTTCTTTCGAAAGGCCTTGCGCAGTTAACTTATTTTATGGTGTTTAAAGAAGTTTTTTTCATTTCAATAATGATTATATTGATTCTTTTTAATTTATCATACTGCCATTACGAATATATAGGTCATATTTTAATTTAAAGACTAGTATATATTTATTATTAGTAAGCAAACAAAACACCGCCCGGTTTTGCTACAAGTATTCTTGAATTCATTTAATTGTTATCCTTTACTTACATCAGGTTTAATATAGCTTAAACATACCGGTGTAACTTCTTTTAAGGCGCAATACTAGGCACAGAAAAAAACCCGGATGATAATGTAAAGTCTATGATAGCGTTCTTTTCAAATAACTCGCTCAAATTTTAATATTTTTACATTATTTTTTTACACAAGATAGCTGAGGATAATCCACAACTGGCCTAGTTTTTACTTTTTTGATTTTGCTTATATATTTTTTTATATTACGATAGTTTCAATTTCAGAACCGGTTTAAACCGATTTCGAAAGTTAAAGTAATTTTTTTTAATCTGAAACCAAAACTGAAAAAGGAAAAACTAGGCCAGTTGTGGATTGTCCTCAGGTATCTTGTGCAAAAAAATCATGTAAAAATAGTAAAATTTGAGCGAGATATTTAAAAAGAACGCTCCCATAGACTTTACATTATCATCCGGGTCTTTTTCTCTGCCTAGTGTGAGGGCGTTAAGTTAGCTGTTTTACCAAGAAAAGAAATTTGCTGAGAATTTTAAATTCAACTTACAAGTTGAAGCTAAATACATGTGTTACTACACTCATATTGATTAAGAGATTTTTCAGATTTTGTCAGTTACCTCCAGCACTTCAGTACATATTGTAATAAAATTATATATGTATATAATTTGCTATAATGTAACAAAACGAAAAACATTTAGCAGATATAAGGCGCATGCATTGTGTCTAAGAATCATCAGCATAGAAAGATATGAAACCAAACTTACAATATTGAACCAAAGATGGGTTAATAGAATGTCTAGTCCACTATTACTGTTATACAGGTCTGAAAATGCCGGTCGTACTGAAATCAGTTAATTTCTAGGTCCCTGCAGCAGTTAGAATTACTCCTCCAGCAATGCTGTTTTTAGGTCTTAGGTGATTTAAGTAGGTGAAAAGTGAGTTTCAGTGATCCCACACAGTGCGTTCAGATATGCTCTATATAGTTCAGACATGGAGATCATGCTGACTAACCTATCAAGAGAATATCGTCACTTCTCAAAAATTCGCCGATCAGACGAGCTTTACATTTGAGCGCATTTATAGCATTAAAATGAAAACAGTGCCAACTGCATCTCTGAAAAGGCGAATTAATACCAAGATATCATCCCTGTGTACCTCACACTAGTCAAAAAGCTTTTGTCAAATACAGAAAACAGAAAGGGGTACGCATCTATTCAATTTGATGCCTGCCTATACCATAAAAATTCTGCTGCTTTGGTGATCTTTTTCGCAGAAGTTGGAGGGCAAGTAGCGGATCCCTTGGTTAATTCTTATAAATCTCCCTTCTCTTTTATTTTTTAAAATACTAAAAAAAGTATTTTTTTTTTACAAAAATGATATAAAATTTTATTGCTTAGAAGCATATAACCCTGATAGAATTAATTAGAACTTAATTTTTTTAAAACTGGATTATATCTGTAGAATTATCTTAATTTAATTAATACGTCCATTACTGCGAAAACAACAGCCTAGTGAACGGACGTATCACTTCGAGGCTGTGAGAAGGTTAGTAAGATTGCTGCATTTCATATAAGAATGTATAATGTATGTAGTATGTATAACTGGATGTAATTAAGTATTGCTTTAGTAGTATTACGTTCATTTTAATATTAGAATTTGGGGGAGCAATTTGTTATTTTGGAGCCTTGAGCATGCATACTCTTTTTTAAGGCCACTAGAATACTGTGCATAATGGATGATATGTTACTAAACATATTTTAGAGTTTTAGAACCTTGAATAAGAGTGTCGATCACGTTGTTTGAATATCCTTCTACGAAGAAATTCCTATTAGCGTTTATATACCTTACATGTTGGTATAGTAAAATTTTAAATTTCGATTTTGTAGTTCGTTAATAAAAAAAACTTGAAAATCGCTGTTACAATGTATAATAATAATAATAATAGAATATATATAGCAGTCTTTCATTTAGCGGGTATAGAATAGAGATTATAAGCATAACAATGTCGAAGCTAACATTTAATATTAATTCAAATAATTCTCATTTTGCTGTTTTATATCCCAAAAAAGAAAGATACTTTATTATGTTTCATTCTTACAGACTCAATTTTTCGATAAACTAATTTATAGATATAAAGTAAATTTTATATAATTAAGGTACGAGTTATGTTAGGATTTTATAAATGTCCCTTTGAAAATTACATTGAAATTTAAATTGTCATCTAATAATTTTAAAGATTATCTACCATTCATCTCGGATATTCTTTGCAATCAGACACAGATGTACTACAACTGAGATATTTGCTTATATTAGCATAAAACCGTCTATAATAAGTAGAAATTTTATTTTCAATTTATTTCATTAAATACTTAAAATCCTGTAACTTACAATATAATTCTTTTCAGCATCATTTCCTTTTCTTTCTTACCATATGCACGGAAATTTAAAGGGCTAATGGTTATCTCTGTAAATTCTCCATGATTGGATACTTTGGTAAATGAATAACAAAATGATGAACTTGTGGTAGACTTCTTGATTACCACTGCATAAGTTGTCCGGTCTGCCCTAGGCCCCTGGTAAAGCCGGAGCCATGATTCCCACAATTATGCAGTACTATAAGAATCGTCCAAATGAAAGTGGGATTGCTGTAGTAATTCCGACATTAAAAGAGATAAATAACTGTGCATGTTCCAAAGAGTTCAGGTAATCTATTCGATATCGCCAGATCTCGCAACATGCTAATGTGACAGCGATCGAGCATGTTAAAAGGCATCTTTCGAATCAAAATTATTAAATATATGTTTGTATTATATTCTTCAGTGTTTCTGCAATGCAAAATAAATAAATAAATAGATAAAGTAAATTTTAGGAAAGTGTCAAAAAATGTATTTTTTGAATCCCCATTCTTCATCATATTTTATGTACAAAAAATTTTTTTTCGCTGTTCAATCTTTATTAGTTATCCGTTTGTTAAAATAAATCCACAACAGAAATTAAACAAAGTACATAAATGTATCCTGGGGGCTAAAGAGGTTAATTATTTAGGTTTTCAAATCAACAGTAGTTAATTTTTCTGAAAATAGCAATTGAAAATTATATTATTTCTAACATATTAATAATATAAGAATATGATAATCTATAACAGGCCTGTCCAACCTTTTGCAAAAGCAGGGGCGCACCTCAGCTTTTGGCAAGCAGTAATGAGCGCCTTATTAACATGGCTCAAAATATGCTACAAAATCATCTTTTAATATTAATAGAAATACACGTATGCAAATGAAGAACGCAATAAAGACATAATGCCCCAATAGATCTCATGCTTCTCATAAAATAAATAAATAAATAAAAATAACAGTAAAATGTAATAATCGAATAATATATCGAATAATAGAATCGAATCTGCGAGGAGGGATTATCTCAAAAATTTTTGATTTTTAAGGAGTGAAAAAATGAACTATCACCTATTATTAAATTAAAATGGTAATCAGTCATATTATCAGATTTTTTAAGAACGCAAATACTGTGCAGTAACTACAATTTTTTTGATTGATGGAAATAGTTTCTCAACATTTTATAGATATTTTAAAAAAACAAAATCATCAAAGTTACCTAAATTTTTAAAAGTCCAGGTGAGAAAAAGACAGCCTTTATCCCGTTTTATAAAACCTAAAAATAGCCTCTGAAACAACGTCAATGTTAGTAATAAAAATGCTGAACTTTCATGCACTAAGAAAGGGGAAGGATCATTTTTATTTATTTATTTGTTTATTTTATTATTTTTTTTACATTTAATTTTTTAAATATTGAAAAAAGTTATTGCCGATATTTATTAATTCTTATCTGCATAATTTTCATAAAAAGATTTATAAAGAATAATTAGAAATTAGTGAAGAAACGCAATAGCAGATGTTTAGTTTATTTTTTTAAATAACTAATCATGTGTTGTTGTTTTTCTTTTAATAAATTGCTTGTGTTATAATTATTGATGTGTGAAATACACTTGAGAGATTTTCAAAACATTTCTCAAGCAAATATCAAAATTTTAATTAAAGTATCCTTTACAAAGGAGTTTTATTTTATTTTATTTTTTAAAAGACTAGTAACAGAAAACCTTCAAAAGGGTGCCAAGAAAACCTGCAAAGGGCGCCTGCAACTTTGGCGCCCGCGGGCGTCACGTTGGACAGCCCTAATCTATAATTAATCTATACTGATAAAATAACAAAACAATACATCTGAGTATGTGCGTGCGATACTAGTTATCTATGGCACGTACCAGACAAAAAGTATTTGTGACACTACCCAAAGGTTCTCACGATGCACCTGGCATTCAGAATTTTAAAATTCTTTTAAATAGTTAAGAAATTAATTAGCAATCGAAACTCACATGCATGAAAACCTCATCAAACGGCGCAATTAACAGAAGTATTTATTTCCGCAAAACCACGCACTGACTACACTTGTATTTCGATTGAAGTTAGCAAGACTGTTCAATCAAAACACTCAAAATCAAATCGCAAAAGTTGTGATGTCTGCTTTGAAAAACACCTGTTTTCGTATGCCGATAAATTTACGGACTTTTTTTTATAAAAATTTCTGCCATGGAAGCGGGTGTTCATTGAAGACGTATTTTATTAGTGGGCATTTTGGAACGAACATAAAAAATTAAAATATTAAATTTATAATTTTTACTTTTGTGCATTCAAGTGTAGAAATTTTTGCTGATTTCAGATATTTAACTTTCTACACTATAATTCAATTACAACTTTATAATTTAATTAATATATGATAATCAGGTGATTTAAACTCTAATTTTCAAAGCCAGTCTCCAAAACCGCAAACGATTTTTATACTAGAATAGTTTGGAACGCCGTCAATTTTTTAATACACCATTTAGAGATTTTAAAATTGTGCATTTAGGCCTAACTTTAAACGCTGTTTAATAATCTATAAATTTTATAAAAATCGATCCGCAATGTTTTGTTTTATAAAAAAATTTGATTTTTAAAGATAAAAATAAGTACATTATTGAAACCCGAATTTGTTAGAATAATGAAAACTAATGAGCTGGTCGATTTGCAATTTTCAGATAATTTATAACACATAATATATAAAGACTAGCAGACCCGACAGACGTTGTCCTGGCACCGACAGATGGCTCGGCCATTCCGTCCGCACTCTGTAAAGCGAGTTTATTCAACATTTTTAATTAGCAAAAAATCATTAACTATTAGTTTTTGCCTAATTACTAAAAAGTACTGAATCAATTTCCATGAAATGTGAATCTAAACCATTCTCAAATCCACTGGAACACACACACAAAATTTCCTTAAAATTGGTTAAGTCGTTTAGGAGGAGTTCAGTTACAAACACTAGCACAGAAGATTTATATATATAAAGATTTGCATTGGATACTTAATTTTAATTTTGAAATGAGTTTGGCTGGCAGCGACGGCAAAAAATCGAATAAATGAACATAAATATAATAATACGCACGATAAATACTACGCTCTAAATTTATTTTCTTATTACAATTATATAAGGAAATTATTTTTCACTTTGCAGTAGTTTTTGAAGTGGGTTCAATTTTTGATAGAAAATTTTATTTTTTTCTTTTTAGTTAAAAGTTAACGATTTTCTGAAGTCGGTTAATCAAAAGTATAATGCAGGAAAAATTATTGTAAATCATACACGTATGTCAGGAGTGGGGTTCGAACACATGATCTCTTTCTTCAAGAACCAGAGCTTAAATCTGGCGCTTTAGACCGCTAGGCCATTCCGTCCGCACTCTGTTCAGCGAACTTATTCAATACTTTTAATTAGAAAAAAATCATTAACTATTAGTTTTTGCCTAATTACTAAAAAGTACTGAATCAATTTCGATGAAATGTGAATCTCAACCATTCTCGAACCCACTGGAGCACACACGCAAAATTTCATTAAAATCGGTCCAGTCGTTTAGGAGGAGTTCAGTGACAAACACACGCACAGAATATATATATATGTAAAGATTTCAAAAAAATAGGGGACATCAAAATTCAGGAGGAAGAGGGGGACAATAATTGTTTTAAGTTGGAGCGATCAAATGTTTAAAAACGTATCATTTTAGATGCAGATTTTTGAGATAAATATTATTTATTTGATGTAAAATTTTAAAATAGTAATTAAAAGTATTTTCGAATAGTATTTTCATTAGTTATTTTAAATTTTAGCTGAATTTCGCCACCATCTCGACCACTATATCTACGGGTAGAATGTTTAACGTGGTTTCATTCAGAAACAGTTTTGTTAAGAACACAATTAGTCCTCTGGTGGTAAAGAAGGGATCTAAATGATTGGAGATTCTGTTTTTTTTTACAAGAGAATGCCTGCTAAACGGTGCCTTAGGCAGCGTGAATCGTGATACAGGTTCGTTCAGTTCCAGATTGGGTACATTTTATGAGATTTTGCAATACAAATTTTAGGTTCATTTAAGAAAATGAGATGAAATCTGTCAAATTTCGAGTAATGATAATATCTAATAAGGAAATGTTTTATTAATTTCTTAATAAACCGAGAAAATTTGTTACAATAAAAAATACGTCGTATATTATTTAGACTGACTCCCAAAACAAACATTACTTTAATCTAACGTTACCAAAATCCTATTTCTTTAGTTCAACATGCAATTAGTAAAACATGCTTAAGATAAGTAAATATGACGAAAAATCAATGGAGGATCTTATGCTACGCATTACAGAATAAAATATGAGCAGCAAATAGTTTATCCTGACAAAATCATAAGAATTTTTTTTCTGCATGAAATCTAAATCTTGCGTCTTTTTATCAAACTCTCAAAATTTGCATACACATCTCTCATATCCGTAGTCAACAATTTAAAAATATTTTTACATGCAAGGGGTTATTACTAAATAATTTTCCAAATTTGAAATCATGTTCTTGTTAAGCTACAACTTTGCATTTAAACATTCATGATCTTCAGGCTTTAATCTGAATACAGCCGAGTAATGATTCCAGAATTTTATGCCTTTTGAAATAAATTAGTCATAAAGTACTTAGTTTTATTAAAGAAGTCATTTTCTCATATATTTATATCATTTTCGGGAAGCATTTCGCCTAGCATCTCACCAGTATCAACGGAATGAAAAAGTTTTGAAATGTAGCAGTTTCATAAAATAAGTATCATTTTTCCCCATTTTTAAGTTTATCATCAATTTTTATTCAAATTTTAGAAGTTATTTTTAACAGTAATGAGAAAATGGCATCAACAAAGATATAATGAATAAAAATAAACAAACTCCGTTTTCTGTTTTCTCTACAACACTTGAAATAAATTAATTGCCTCCATTTTAAAGAAACTTCAGAAAAAACTTTTAAAACCAAAACTAAAATATAAAAATGTAAATAAATTAAAAAATAGCTAAAACGGGCACATCTACAAATGAACAGCTTTCATTTAAAAAAATAGTTATCAAAATTGGTTCAGTAGATCAGGCCTGATGTCTAAACAAGCAGTCCGGTCTTTTAAATATATAGATTATTATGGGAACGGGAAAAGCCGTTCGATTCAACTAGTTTTTAGAATAAATCTTTTACAAATTCATATACAATATTCTTTAAGTCTTAAAAGATAAAAAAAGGTATTTTTTTCTAAAAATATATATTCAACATTAATTACGATTTAACGTGGTAGATTTAAATGAAATTCTTTTAAATTATCAAATTCTATAATAGATCAGAATGAAATTTTTTTATAATAGATTTTTTTAAAATTCCTGTTAACTTTCTTAAAAAATGAAGCATTGAGAACTGATGTAATTTTATTTTGTGTAGCTTTAGGCAATGCAGTTCTCTCGTATTTTATAGCCTACATTCATTTAAGAAAAAGTATTGAACCATAGGAGTTTTTTTAATCAATTTTAATACTTGTTTTAAAAATAGTTTAATTCTCCTTCGGTTTTATTTTTCTTTTCTTTTTTTTTAAATAAATACAAACTTTCCCTTTTTTTTATATGTTTTTTTTTTTTTTTTTTGTAGATTTTTAAGAAGTTAAGTCAATTAATACAATCTTTAAATTTGGTGTTACCAATAATATTCTGTCCAAGATGTATCCTAAAAAGAAGTGTATCATCATATGTATTATTTCTGTAAGCAACATCTCTTATACATACACATTATACGTAGTATAGAGTACGGCTTGTAATCGTTTTAAAAATTGATAAAAATTGACGGATATAGACGTTTCAGACACCGGAGATTCCGAAAAATACATTTTAAAAGAAACAAATTGCCGCCTGTCTGTCCATCTGTGTGTCTGTAATAGCTCTATTTCCAGAACAAATGAAGGAAGTGTTTTGAAATTTAGTATATACTTAGAGTACAATATGAAGAACAGACTATTGAATTTCAGTAACCGAGATCCTACGGAAGTATTTTTTTTTTCGGACTCTAGAAATATTCGTTCTGACAAAGATGCATAAACATTTTCAGAATTGTTTATTTTATGATGTGAATGTAAAAAACAATAAAAATACATAAATTTTGCAAAAGGAATGAAGTCGATCGAATAGTTAGATTCCGAGATACTTTTAATCATATTTTATACACTCTTCAAATGTTCATGACACAGCGCTTCATTCAAATTTCAGTTCAAACATATAGTTTAATTGAAGTGTGAAATTCAGTCTGATGCAGTAAACTATTAGTTAATATCGTTATCATTTTTGGAGTTATAGGTATGTTTATTTTACGCAATTCGGTAATAGAGCATTTAATTCTTCAGTGCACCGTGTGCCACATCTAAAATATCATAATCTTATACTATAATGCGAGCAAAAATTGTGTGTGTGTGTGTGTGTGGGTAAATTTTATCTCAAAAACGGCTCTAACGATTTTCGCAAAAATTTGGATTTTACCGTTTTCGGGCACGAAAAGACCATTGGGCTAGGTCACATGTTCGAGAAAATTCGATTATTGGGTCATTTTGGGTCATAATGGGTCAGGATACAGCTATTTATATCTAGAGAACGGCTGGATCGATTTTAAGGAAATTTTGTATCCAATCGTTTTTTGGCACGAGAAAACAATTGAGCTGGGTCACATGTTCGAAAATTTTTGATTAGTGGGTCATTTTTGGGTCACTGTGGGTCAAGCCATTTTTATTTAAAAAACGGCTCTAACGATTTCGACCAAATTTTATATTTTATCGTTTTGGATTACAAGAAGACCATTGGATTAGGTAACATGTTCGAGAAAATTCGGTTAGTGGGTCATTTTTGGGGTCATTGTGGGTCATGCTATTTTTATTTAGAGATTTTCTCACGCAATTTTGACTAAAAAATGCATTCTATGGTTTTCGGGCACGAGAAAAACATTGGGCTAGGTTACATGTTCGAGAAAAAATTTTAATGGGTCATATGGGGTCATTAAGGATCTGGGTCAAGGGATTTATATTTAAAGAACGGTGTGATGGATTATAACAAAATTTTGTATGTAACAGTTTTTTGACATGAGAAAACTAATGGGCTAAATCACATGTTTGAGAGATTTCGACTATGAGGGTCATTTGTGGGTCATGATGGGTCATAATGGGCCATGGTCAAGCTATATCTAAAGAACAGATGAATCGATTTTAACGAAATTTTGTATGCAACATTTTTTTGGCACGATAAAATCATTGGACTAGGTTACATGTTCGAAAAATTTCGATTAATGGGTCATTTTGGGTCATTAAGAGTCTGGGTCAAGCTATTTATATTTAAAGAACGGCGTGATGGATTATAACGAAATTTTGTATGTAACAGTTTTTTGACATGAGAAAACTAATGGGCTAAATCACATGTTTGAGAGATTTCGACTATGAAGGTCATTTGTGGGTCATGATGGGTCATAATGGGTTATGGTCAAGCTATATCTAAAGAACAGGTGGATCGATTTTAATGAAATTTTGTATGCAACATTTTTTTGGCACGATAAAATCATTGGACTAGGTTACATGTTCGAAAATTTTCGATTAATGGGTCATTTTGGATCATAGAGGGTCTAGGTCAAGCTATATATAATTAAAGAACGGCAGGATCAATTTTAACGAAATTTTGTATGCAACAATTTTTAGAAACGAGAAAACTAATGGACTAAGTCACATATTCGAGAGCTTTCGATTATAAGGGTCATTTGTGGGTCTTAATTGGTAAAGGTCAAGCTATATCTAAAGAATGGGTGGGTTGATTTTAACGAAATTTTGTATACAACATATTTTTGGCATGAGAAAATCATTGGGGTAGGTCACATGTTCGAGAAATTTCGATTAGTGGGCCACTTTTGGGTCATTCTAATTTTATCTAGACAACGTTTCGCGCAATTTTGACTAAATTTTGTATTTTATCGTTTTCGGGCACAAGAAAATCATTGGGTTATGGCAGATTTTTGAGAAAATTCGATCAATGGGTCATTTTGGATCATAAGGGGTCAGGGTCAAACTAACTATATCTAAAAAAGGCTCAATCGATTTTATCTAAATTTTGTATCTAATGTTTTTCGGCATGCTAAAACTAATGAGCTAGGCCACAAGTTCGAGAGATTTCGATTATAAGGGTCATTTGTTGGTCATGATGGGTCATGCTAATTTTATATAGAAAATGGTACTCACCATTTTGACTATACTTTGTATTATATCGTTTTTGAGCAAGAGAAAACCATCTGGATGGACACATGCTCGCGAAAATTCGATTAGTGGGTCATTTTGAGTCTTAATGAGCTAGGGTCATTCTAAATATATATAACAACGACTCAATCAATTTTACCTAAATTTTGAAACAAAACGTTTTTTGTCACGAGAAGACTACTGGGCTGAGTCGCATGTTAAACAAAATTATATTAGTGGGTCATTTCGCTTCATTGCTGAATGCTGCCAAGCTAATTTTACCTAAAAAATGGCTTAAACAATTTTGATTCAATTTTATATTCTACTGTTTTTGATTACCTGAAGACGATTGAGCTATGTCACATGCTTGATCAAATTTGATTAGTGGCTCATTTTGGGTAATACGACTCAGGGTCACGAGAATATGGCAAAAGCCAATAACTTGGTGATATTTGACAAAATATCGGCAACATATGGCTAAAAAATCGACTATGAAAATTACGAAAACCAAGACACGTATTTGGAGCCAAATGAAAGAATGCCTCCAAATTTGGCTATATCTAGCAGAAAATATTGTCTTTCAGAATGTAAATAATTTTTTTATACATTCTTACGAGGATTCGAGATGCATGGTTAAACCAATCAGAGTCAAGCTAAAAAATTGATTTAGGTCGATGTCCTTTCGTTGTAAATTTTAAAATAAAGTAAAATTTATAAACATGCGCATAAAAACATAGTTTTCTTATTGATTGTTTTTCTAAATAAACAACATGTTTTACTTTAATAATACCGAGTGAATGACACAATGAAAATACTATATCGAGTTGAACACAAAGTTAATTTTGACCGAGCTAAGCTTGGTCTCCCCTGCTAGTTCTCATTATGTGTCATGCATTTGGCCAATATGATCGCTCTAATGGAATAAACTAAAAAATGGAATAACACTTATTTTGGCGATATAATATGACTGCATTTGTCAAAAAAAAAAAAAAAAAAAAAAAAAAAAAAGAGTTTGTTTTTCGTAACAAAAATAATAATGATAATAGAAAAAGATTAAGCTATAAAGGGAAAAATATGTTTATTATTTTTAGAGAATATTTTAAATTATTAATGTAAAGAAAATTGCAAAGTCTTGAGCAGATAAAATTGATTAATTTAAGCCCATTTAAATGCAAAATATAGCAACAAATTATTTAAAAATCCTAATTGTGTAAATAAGATGGTATATAAAGTCTACATTAAAATGATGTACACTGCTCAAAACAATTAAAGGATATTTGAAGTTTATATAAAATAAAGATATAAAAGAAATTTTTTTGCCGAAAATAGAAGAAGAGAATCACAAATGCAAATTTTTCTGGTTTTCAAACTGTGGAGTATGCAAATTTTGAGTTCGACGTCAAAAACGTCGCTTCAGCGGCAGGGAATGAAATTTGACTTTCAACTAGATAAAAGAGAAAGAAGACAAGGATAATCGGCATTCAGTGATTGCTTTGTTTGGATGAGTACGATGTCTCAGCGAAGTCATTTGACAGATTCAGAAGCTTGGAGAATTGTTGGTAGGTTAGAAGGGGGCCAAACTCAAGCCGAAATAGCGCAAGCCATTGGAGTGTCACAAAGTGTCATTTCCAGGATCTGGAACCGTTTTTCGGAGAGTGGATGTGCAGGCCGAAGACCAGGGCAAGGTCGTAGACGGGCAACAACGCCCAATGAATATCGGTATTTAACGTTAACAGCTCGGAGACATCGAAACATGAACGCTACTCTTCTCCAACAACACCTTCGGTCTGCTACAGGCACCACGATTTCAACTCAGACTGTCCGAAACCGGCTCCATTCTGTAGGTCTGTATGCTCGCCGACCGATGGTATGTGTTAGATTAAAATCAAGGCATCGTCGCGACCGCAGGGAGTGGGCAACCGAGCATGTCAACTGGAGGAGAAATGATTGGAGCAATATTCTGTTTTCTGACGAGTCCCGTTTTTCCGTGCATCCAGATAATAGGCGTATTTTCATCTAGAGGGACCGTGGCAGTAGGAATAATCCTGCGTTCGTGCACGAAAGTGTCAGATTTGGAGGTGGAGGAGTGTTGGTGTATGGTGGCATCTCCATTGACGGGCGCACTGACCTCTACATCATTCGAGACAGAGCTCTGACTGTTCGCCGATATAGGGATGAGATCATCAGACCTATTGTAGTCCCTTACGCTGCAGCAATCGGAGATAACTTCATTTTAATGGTCGATAATTTCAGGCCACATCGTGCAAATCTGGTGGAGGATTTCCTTTTCGAGGAAGGAATCGTTCGAATGGAATGGTTAGCGTGTTCTCCAGACATGAATCCAATCGAGCACATATGGGACGCTCTAGGAAGACGAGTTTCTGGCCGCCAACAACCCCCACAAACTCTCCAAGAACTGGAAAGAGCTCTTCTGGAAGAGTGGGGCAGAATACCCCAACTCGTCATTAATAGCCTCATTGAGTCCATGCCTCAAAGGTGTTCAACGTTGCTGGCCGTCCGTGAAAACCATACCCCCTACTGAAAATGATTTTCTTTGAAGAAAACACCTTTTCTTATTCTTCTTTTTCTCATATGCACAAATTGTGTTTTTTTTTTTCCTATTGTACACAAATGCGCAATAAAATGCATTTTTTTCTGCCAAACATGTGTAATTTATTCTCATATAACCTACTATGTCTGTCGACCATGTATCAATCAGCTAAAAAGTTTCCCAGATACAAAATCCACCTAAAACTGCAATATCCTTTAATTGTTTTGAGCAGTGTATTTATCATTCAATTAGGGGGGAAGCGAGTTATTTCAAATCTTTGGTTATAATTACGCCTAGATACTAAATTTCAAGTCCGTTGAATGATAAGTTTTGCATTATAAACATTCAAAAGTTAATTCTTCTAATGTTTAATTACATTTTCCTATTTCTATATATATCCTAAAATTATACTCGTAATGTGCTATTTTTTATGTAGTAATATTACTAAAAATAAACAAATGTATCCATGGACACAAAACGCTCACTTGCCGTGAGCGAAAACCGCCATTAGAAATAGCTGAGCAGTTTCAGTTTTAGCTAGGTGGGTAGGCCTACCAAATGGCTTAAGCTCAACAAGGGGTAACACGGTGACACCAGGCCAAACCATAACAAGAAATCGTCCCTGCGGCCTGGTGTTGTACACTCCGGAATATTATCACGTGACCGATACTTTAGAAAACGTATGTATAAAGAGGGAAAGCCGCTAAACTATGTAACCAGGATGGCGAAGGCCATCCTACCGCAAATCGACAAAAGATACCGTCGGGCCGATCCCATCAGGTAGACACCATCTCCAAGTTTCATACTGATATACCACAGTTGTAAGATCCTCACTTGGCAGAATGACAAGCTGATACCATTCAGACTTTAGGGAGAATATCCTATGAGTCCGAGATTGCTTCTACGTATTCATGGAAATGATATTAAAAATCATTTTCTGTTGTTTACTCTGAGTAAAATTTTATTTTAAATTAAATGGATTGTGCACCTTCTATCAGTTCTCAGAATAACCTTTCCAAAGTATATATTTTCTACGACATTTTTGTGAATTTTAATAAAAGCATCCCAGTCTTTTCTTTCTTTCTTTTTTTTCTTTTTTTTCTTTTTTTTAGATTTATATTTATAGCTAAAACACAGCTTTAACGATTGTTTGGCATCTGAATTGCCGGCTATGCGAGGAATTCGCCAATTCTAACAACCTAAATATTCAGGGCGCATTTATGTCATATACTTACTGGGATTTACTTGGCGCCGAAATGGCGTTATTTTACGTAATATGGTAACCCTGATTTGGTGTTTATTTTTTGAAAAACTGTTTTTTTACCATAATTTTTCTTTTCTCATATTATATAAAACGTTTTTTCTTCTATAGTTATTAGTTTTTAAAATTTAATATATTTAAAAATTGTTTCATTGTTATTTTTTTAAATAATAGAAAATAATTTAAAAATGTATATTTAACCAGTATTCGAAAATGAGGTTTTCGCCAAATTAATGTTGGAAAAAAATTGTACCAAACTTTGTACGTATATGATATCTACACCATACTCATATCCAATGCATGCAAGTAATATAAATAAATAATGTATACAATAATGTAAAGAAATAATTTTAAAAAATTGCTAATCTGGCAAGTTTTAAAATCACGCCATGCAGCCGTTAATTATAAAAAGATTAAGTTACGCTATATTGCAAGGGAAAATTTATTAAGCTAAGTTTAATAATCATACCTTTAAGTCATCTTTTTAATCATATTTTTCTTTTTATAACTTATTTTAGTGTAATAGAATTACAATGTAATATTTAAAAACAGATAATTCAATTACAGAAACAAACAAAAAAAAAAATCGCCATATCTAGGATGTTTAATAAACAAACTCATCTCGAGATGGTAAGAACTTTCCACTTTTTCGATATGAACTCGTTCTTTTACCCCATGCGCAGTAATGTCCAGGTTTCTATCAAACGTGGTTCATCAGTATGCACCAACATTTGTCGCTGACCACCTCGAGGGACATGACCACTCCCTCAGGTACAAAAACCAAACCTCACCAAGGTATCTCGCCTAGAGGACTACCTACAAACAGGGCGGAACAATCGTTTCAGGCAAAATCGTTTCATGCTACTCACATAAGACACTACGGCTCGTGGAGGTCACCTCCCACAAGCAGCTTCCTTTGATGCCGAACTTAACGACACCCTGCTTAAAGGCCCACAAAAGCAGATCAGGCGAACATCGCTATTCAAGACCATCAGGTAGATCAGCCGTGAAAGATCGGGGCTCTCGATCCCGACCAGGTCAACAGAAGTGTCCCCTCTAAGACAAGTACAACTAGTAAAGTAAGTTCATGACAGAAAGAATAAGACAACTGGTAATCCGACCGTTGGGTTCAGAAACCTCTGCAACGCATAGACAAGCTGGCTCTCTAAAGAAATGGATTAGGCCACCCGTCCCCCAAACGACACCACACACAAAAATAACGGGAAACGGCCTTTTTAATATATAAAGGGGAGTTAAAAGTGGACCACGATGGGCGAACATTAAATTTCATTTGTTAATCGTCGTTAAAATTCAGAAAAAATAGCGCAATTCGGAGATTTTACGTTGCTTGAGACGCATTAAAATGTCACCATAGAGGGTTTATTTATTATTTTTTAGAATAAGCAATTTAACACGCAACTTTCTCATATCAGACTGAGTTTTTTTATCTACACTCAACCCTATATTCGTTGTTAAATAAGTGTATTGTGATCCATTGTCTATGTCATTTTTTTTATCATGTTGATGCCTACTATCATCCTTTTGAATTTGTCTGTTGATTTTTGGAAAACCCTGCATATATACAAGGTAATCATAATTGAACTGACAGTATTCATAGAGTTTTGCAGTGGGATCTCATTGGGAGAATTATGCCAATTTTTTTAAAGAAAATTAAACAACATACGACACGAAAGTTTTTGTAAAAAATAGTCCTAAAGTTATCACCAGGGGTATGAAGCTATGTAAGAGAAAAGTGACTTTTAAAAATGCAGAATCAATATTGAAATAAATTTGCTTTTTAATTGAAATATATATGTATATTTTTTAATGAAATAAATTTGCTCATTTAACGATATTATGATTGATGCTGATTGATTTTTTAAAAACAAATTTTCTGTTACACACCGTCACTTATTTCCCTTGTTGTGACTTTCAATTTTTTTTCATTTTTGCGGAATTCCTTGCTTTTTGTCTTGTTTAATGTTCTTGGAAAACTTGGCGTTATTCCTTCAAGTGGATTGCGATAGAAAATTCTCTGAGTACTGTCAGTTTAATTATGATTACCTTGTACTTACCCAAGATGTTTTATGCTTGCTTCATACTTTTGATCGTAAATGAAATGCTTTTAATAAAAATAATTTTTTAAAATTAATACTGTTAACAGTATCTTTCTAATATTAAATTAAAATAATCATTTAAATACTTCAAAATGATAAATATTTCTGTTAAATTTTTACATCATGACAGCTTGCGATGTTTGAAGTTTTCTTTTAATTCAGCATTATGAAATGTGTTCAATTTTGTGAAACAAATAAAAAATAACGTTTCTGCAAAAGTATCCGTTCGCACATACGATTACATGTCCTTTTGTTTTTTTAAGCATTTCAACAGTGAATTAATATTCAGAAACATTTTAAAATATATTTCACGATGGAATAGACAAAATGGAGGATATTGCAAAAATAAATATCTCATGACTATTCGTTACTTTAGCAAGAGGTATCAGATTTTAATTTTCAAAGGAATTAAAATACATATAGTTTGTTTTCTAGTTTAATACAGAATAAAAACACCAGTGGTTTGCTTTCTAGTTTAGCACTTAATAAAATATAGTTAACATTTTAATATTTTATCTATGAAAAATATACCTTTTTTTATAGAAACATGTTTTTGAATGTAATAATTACTTTTTTCGTATTTTATCTTGTAAAAAGCTTTTTTATCCTTACATTATTAAGACATGCAATCATAAAAAATATATATAAGTTAAACGAACATTTAAAAACAATATTTTCTAATTATAAGTTATTCTTTCATGAAAGGTGTTATGGAAAAAAAATATCTTAATAAAATGTTTAGAAATAATTTTTATAAAATTTTAACAAATAATTTGCTTTGCTATAAATAATTTTGCTATAAAATTTTAACATGAATAAACCTTCAAACGTGTTGATTACATAATCTTGTTTTATTAACATTTTTTTATTTATCATGCAAAATGTACAACAATTAATGAAACATTAAAAAATTAGAAAAGAGAAGTTTGAAATTGAAGAAGAGCACAAGATTTGTGCCTATACAATTCAGGCTCGTTTGTATAGTACAACAAAACACAATAACTATACGTAACAGCATTTATAACATTTTAAAATTCATTTTTTAGAGTTTGCGTTATATTAATTCAAGAATATTTTCTGCCATTGTTCTTCTATTTACTTACACTATGCTAGTAATATCAATTGTTAAAATGTAAAGAATCCTTTTCCTTCTGAGTTTGACATATTTAGAATCCATAATAAAATGATGTATTCGTTATAGTAAATAAAATTTTATTTTATTATATGCATTGTTTTGTACAATAAGACAGAAACATTTATGGCATCGTTATTTCACACATCATTAAAACGGATATATAAATCAAACTTTGTTCCTGTATCATTTTTTTAATGTTGGATCGTTAGGAAATATAGAGGTTAAAAATCATATTTGAACTTTAAAATATTGAAAAACTTACTTTAGATCTTCGGTTGACTTACAGGGTGATAATTATTAAACTTCATCAAAGAAAACGCAAATTATTTATAAACTACCGATTGCACAAACTGATTCAACATGTTAATGTCACTATAAACACTACCTCTGACAGTAAAGTTCGGTGAATGAATTCAGAAAGACCGATCTAGCAACACTGGGGAAACAAAACGCTGCACCTGCATAGAGACAAGTGTTAACTATCTTCTCCCACCGTTGTTTAGTTAAGCGTCGTTTATGTTCTGTGTAAGACGTGCTTTACTAAGCGCTTGTTCAGTGTGTTGGTTCTTAACCCAGAACGGGAAAATGAACGAACAAAAGATCAGTTTAAAGTTTGGTTTTAAGCTTTGCAAGACACCGATAGAAATTCATGAGGGCTGTTGTAAATTGAACATCCACCATACTCGCCAGATCTCAAGACTCCTCCTCTAGACTTCTTCCTATTTTCACAACTCAAACTCTCCTTGAAAGAGATTTGACCATACTGTTGACATCCAACGAAACGTGACGAAGCTTTTGAACTCCATCCCAAAAGAAGACGTCTTGCGAATTTCCCAGGACATGTATAGCAGATCTCAGAAGTGCTTAGTTATGGGAGATGGCTATTTCGAAGGATCGTATGGTAACTTTTGTTAATATTTCATCTACATTAATGTTACAGGACTATTCACCGAACTTTATTGTCAGAGGAGTATTTGGATTTAGGTTATGTCATGTTTGATATGGCTGTCATCATTAGCTATGATCTGCCGAGGATGAATAGCAAAGTTATGCATGATCCACTGAAGTGTCGGAATATCGATGCAATCGATTTTCTCCTGAATAGTAGTTTTCAGTTCAGCAATGGTTTAGTGATTACTACTGTACACATTTCTTTAATGTAGACTCACAAAAACGAGTTACATATGTTGAGATATCGAGAATATGGAAGCCAAGCGAGTACCATTCCATTGGCCTCTGGGAATTCCAGAGACAGAATGCGGCTCTCAAAGTAATCTTCAAGGATCTCAGACAATTTCTTTTTCCGATGGTGTAGATGTCCATCTTGCATGAACCACATCTTGTTGAAATCAGGGTCACTTTAGATAATTGAGAGGAAACCATTTTCCAAAACCTTCACGTATCGTTCTGTAGTTAACGTGCCGTTAACGAATATCGAACCGATTATTCCGTGAGTCACAATCGAGTTGTTATTGATCGTATAGTAGGCCATCACAAGCAATATATGCTCAACACGCTTTACTGTGACATTTTCGCTTACAAATAGCAAACAACAGCATCTAGCCCAGCGGCCAACCACGAATGTTTGAACTTCATCACGCAACCATTCAGAAGTTCTGACGGTTTAGATTCATTTAGTTCAAAAATCGCCACCCTGTATGAAATATGTATAAGTGTCATCATAAAAAATGCACAATTTGATCATCGCATACTTAAACTTTTTTCAACAGCATATTTCAAATTTCTCTGAAAACTTCCATATTCATTTTTGAGATAGCCATTCTGTCTTTTTCAAGGACAGAAAAAGGGAAAAGAAAAATTCAATAAAGTTTTCATTTGTGTTGCAAATTGTATTTTTTGTATTAATAAAATTACCAATATCTCGCATTGCATTTACTGCATGGATAAAAATGATATAAATATATTTTCACAACTAAACGGGCTTTTATTTAATATAAAAAAACAACATTTTGAACAACTTTGACTTAAACTGTCCCCTTAAGAATGCTCAACAATTCTAAGGTATTTTTAATTACGAGAATTGTAACTTTATTTTCATATATCGTTTTTTTCTGTAGGTTTAGTCGATTTCAAACTATTCTTCTGAATTTTTTCATTTCAATTGGATTTTTAAATTCTGTAAGCCATTTGAATATGAATGAATAAAAATTATTTTCTACATCAAATAATTTCGTCTTTTCTTGAAAAATGTTTTTTTTAACCATAAAAATCAACTAAATAGTGACACATTAATTCTTTTCAGTTTTGAGATTTTGTTAATGCAAAAAAATCCCATATTGATCCAGACTAATTGTTTTGCAGTATAAAATGTATTTGTTGTGATTAAAATATATTTTCCACTGTGATAATTTCATTAATTTGAATATGTATTCTTTTTTACAAGGTATTTTTCATTTTAATATATTAGGTTTATGTTTATTTCCACTGTTTTACATTAATACAAACTCAAAATTAAGAACAAACAATCGATTTTAAATCGGTAAGTTTGCGCGTAATAATTATAGTAAAATTTACTTTTTGAAAAATATTTCTTATAGTCAAATTCTGTTAATACGAAACTCAATAGATTTAAGTCCTCATATTAGCCGTTACTCGCATTTCAAGTTTGATTGATTGTCGATAGCTCATTATTAACTCATTATTACACTCATAAACTCTTAAAAACACACATTTAAAAAACTCTTGGACTGTAATTTATTTAACTTAATCACAATTCGGCCACTCATATCTACGTTATTTACAAAAACATTCCATTAACTTGTATAAACAAAAGGAGACGATAAAAGTCATGGCCAAAATTACCGAACAGTGATACAAATCTTAAAAGCATACACATAAATACAGTTATGGATTTATTTCACTCTCTCATTGCTGAAAATTACGTAATATTATAAAATTAATATAAAATATCGAATCGTATCGTTGTGAGTGTCATTATCTTTAGACGACTCTGAAGATAAAATTACACAAATGAAATAATAATCTCTAATGAACTAATAAAACAAAACGACGTAAGGAAGTAAAATAATGCAACTGATCATTTCCTTTTTTCCAAATAAACTAGGCCAATGCTGCAATATTTAGTCGGCAAATTTAATATTTTAAAATTAGTAAGTAGTTTAAATAAAGTTTTCATTTGTGTAGCAAATTGCATTTTTTGTATTAATAAAAGGTACTACTAGGTTATCCCGTCGACCAATTTCGCCAAATTATACAAATCGCCAAACTAATAGCCAAATTATACACATTGACATAATTTTTATTTTAAATAACGAAAAAACTAATAATTGGTAAAATATTAATAAAAATACAAATAAAAAGTCGAAATAAAAATCACTTAATGACATTTTAAACACGTGAATTGTATTTAATGTCATTGAATGTGACATTCATTATCATCCATTATTCGCATTTAATCTTATACTTTGGCGATAATTTTTTGGTCGACGGGATAACCTAGTAGTACCTAATAAAATTATCAATATCTTGCAATGCATTTACTGCATGTTTAAAAATAAGTATGTAATATACAACATTCAGTCTTACACCTTTGTTAGTATCATTTTGTTGACGATTCTTTTAATTACATGATACCTCAGTAATATGGCTGGAGCACCACGCCGCTAATCGCCTTCGAGTGTAGGAGGCAGGAGGTTCAAATCCCATTGCCCCCCTTGCACGCACTCTTTGTGTGGAGCTCCCAGTTGTATATCTCTTGTGTTGTAAAATTTTCTTGTGCTATCTCGTCCATATGATATTGGCGATGGCTTATAAGCAGGCTTCATGTCGAGCACACAAATCAGATGTATGTTGTTCAATAAACAAACAAAACAGACACTTAAACCTCAGTAACGGAATCCAAAGCTCTAATGAACTAGAAACACCAAAGGAGATAAACTGCGTGTAGAGATTCAACTGGTTGCTTCCAATTTGAATGGATAAGATCGACTAGCATTGCAATACTTAGCTCGGCTAACTTAATTCAGTAGACTCCATCAAATCCGCACAACCTGGAACCAGAGGTTGTGCAGATTTTAGAATTTTGCGGATTTCTGGTCATGAGTCTGTTTAAACAGCAACATTTTAAACAGCAACTAGTAAGTAACAGTAAATAATAATGCCTTGAAAACCATAATGAATACTTAAAACATAATAAAATAATAAAATAAATAATAAACCAAAATAATTAACAATTAGAAACTTTTTCAAATGATTAAAATATTAAAAACAAAGTTCATGTTAATAATAAAAAATGTATGATTAAATATTTATTATAAAGATGAAATGCATTTTCCCTAAATTATCCAATGAGACCTGTTTCATAAAGGTACATTACTAATTCACATCAAAATAATAAAATAAGGAAGTTTTATTTCAGATTTAGCCAGATTTAAAAACCAAAAATGCTTGATGATTACATAAGTATATTTGTTGAGAAGATTGTTATTACCAATGATATCCGCAATATTTTGATTTTTTTCAGAAATAAATTTATTCTCCCTCAATGAAAAAACATGAATTTAGTAATATTAACAAAATTTACAAATCAATATATATATATGGAATAGATAGAAAACTAAAAAAGTCAAATTTTGTCCCGATATAGAACTGAATGTTTCATTATTTACATCCGTAAATTTTGTGCGGATTTGAAGTAGTCTACTGTATTATAAAATAAGCATTAAATAACCAGTCTTAACTTTGTTAGTGCTATTTTCCTTAGACGGATCTTTTATTTAGAGTAAGAAAAATAATAAAAATATAATCTCTAATAAACTAGTAACTCCAAAGGACATTAACGACGTATAGTATCATATAGTAATTGATCACTTCCATTTTTTTCCAGATAAGTTGAACTAATACTGCAATAATTAGCTCGACTTATTAAATAATATAAAATCAAGGTACTATAACTAGTCTCACACCATTATTAATATAATGTTTTTAGACTGCTGATTTAAATAGTCAAAACCACAGGAATGAGATCAAATCTTCCAATGAACAAATAATTGCAAAGGACATAACTGACGGAAAGAAATGCACTAATCATTCCCATTTTTCACGGACAAATCTAGCTAACAATGCAATATTTTTTCTCGGCTAACTCAATAATATTAAATTAACATACATAACTAATCTTAAAATTTTTGAGTTTCATTTTTATTTGACGGATCTATTTGTTAAATAAAACCATAGTAATGAAAAAACCCTTGTAACTCCTCTGAACTAGTGCCCCACCAGTGGCCGAGAGGTACGGACTTCTCAACTGGTAGACGGCAGGTGCTGGGTTCGAACCCAATCGCGGCTGTCGGCCTAACCGTTCGGAGTTTTCGTGGTTTTCTTCGAACCTTGCGTAAATACGGGTTAGGTTCCCTTAGAAATACCCCCACGAAGGGCACTCCCCCCCTGGTCCTATATTCCTAGCGCAGATAATCGGACGACAAAAATAAACCAAACCTAAACCAAACCTCTGAACTAGTAACTCCAAAGGACAAAATCAACGTAGAATAATGCAACTATTAACTTCCATTTTTTCCGGATAAGCGCGGATAATTTAATATTATTAAATCTAACTTGATATAAATTATAAACTTAATTTTATAACTATATTTAATATTATTAAATAAATTTAATATTATTTTATTATTAATCGCATTAATTAAACATAAAATATTCAGCCTTATATTTGGGAGTGTCATTGTCCTTAGCTGGCCGTTTCCCTTAGACAGACATCACAACGAAATAAAAACCTGTAATGAACTAGTAACTCCAAAGGATATAAACGACGCACAGAAATCAAACTATTCACTTTTTTCTCTGAATAAGCTTGGTTAGCATTACATAGCTTACTGAAAATTTCGAACTATTGTTTTACAATACCCTTTTTATTTTAACAATACGATAAGTGAAACGGAAAGACTGATTAACGGGGTCTAATTTAGTCATGTAGCACAATATTTGTACTTTCTCGTATAATTTACGTAATATAAAATACTCGTAATAAAATATATAAAGTTTATTTGCATAATATACACAAATACTTTTCTCTTATACCTTTTGATATGGGCACATTACCTTTTAACTTTACTTCTAATGCGGAGCTCTAAACAATTTTATCGAAGAAGGCATTGATAATTTATTACACATAGGCACCATTTTTGTCGTACTAGCTGCTGGGTTGGTATTCAATATTTAAGTAGAAGTTGCAAAATTGTTTGAATTCGAACAGTTAATTTTTCAATACATTTTAATGAATGAATTTTCAAACAAGCAATCAATTTTTTCCATCACTTAATTTTTGGAAGATGTTTCATTCATCAAGAATCTTTTTAAATTGATAGACCATAATTTTTGCAAAAGAATTCCTGATTTTTTTTATAACTTATTGCATTTGAGATATACATACCAAAATCTACTTTAAAAGCATTTAAACATGTAAACATTTTAACATTTAATGAAATGTGCATTTATGGAATAATAATGAATTCAAACGAAACCCCGGAGAAGATTACGGCTGCGGTTTTTGGGTTTCTTTAACATACCTATGCCACTAAAGAACTAGAAGCGCCAAAGAACCTGGATGATGTACAGTAATTGAACTGATCTGTTTCATTTTCTGGGAAAAAATTTGCTAACATTACCATATTCAATCTATTAAAAAAACTTGTACGTATATTTTGTATTTTTCTACTTAAAACTTAGTTCTTGGTATGCGATATTTATTTAGAACTAATTCAGATAATTTATAGTTCAATCACATAAAAATAGAACAGTTGATGTTTGTGTTACAATTTAAAAAAAATGAAATAGCAGAAGAAATTAAAATGCTGTTTGCACAGTTATTAAAGTTAGCACATATTTTCCTTGATTATATTGATATTATTTGAAAGAATAAAATGCATCCTGTTAATGTTTAATCTCAAATTTATATTCTTCATTGTTTATATTAAAGGAAAACAAAATGTACGATTAGAATCAATACAGAGTAATTTCTTCTAATTTGAAAATTAGTCAATCTCGATAAACAAATACATTCACCAAAAGTTTCTAGATGCATATCGAATGCAAATGAAATTATGTCAAAGCTGATTGCAAATTATCTCCTAATATTCCAAGCGGTGAAATGTTATGGAAAGTTAATGATTCTCCGGTGAAATTTCTCCATTATAAAATAGTTGCTCGTAATTAATGAGACATGATGCAGGTAATAAAATAAAGGACATATAAAAGTATCTGTAACCTTCGGAAGGGATTTTTTGAGATTTTTGAAATTTTCGCTTGTTATCCAATTTTAGAATGACATCTACCTTAAAACTTAAAAAAAATATACAAAAAATTTAGGAGTTACCCAAAAATAATTTTTTAGAGAAAAATATTCACAATTATGTCAAAAATTTCCGCAAAACATGATAGCTCAAAAATAAAAAATGTATTAAAATTGTTTAAATTGCATAAAAATTACAATAACTTTTGCTAGGATTTTGATACTCACATTATAATTGCATCTCTAACAGTTAAAGTACTAACGTAATGAAAATTTCGCAAAATTTGGCATTTATATCACTGTAAATATAAAACTATTTAATATTTTATCATGAGGGTACTGTTTTCCCACAAACGGCATTTCTAAAAAAAGTACAGAAAATTTCGGGGCATTTCATGCAGATTTTTTTGTCTCAGGATGTTTTATGCACAGTAAAAATCTGAAAAAAAAATCATTTTGAGAAAAAAGCTAAAAATAACTTTTAAGCACAATCCATAAACTGTAATGGCTGTAAGTTTGGTTATAATTAAAATACCCCAATTTTAGCAGAATTTGACAAATAAAGGAGTCGATTTTAATATTATTTTTGAAATGACAAATCGATATTTTGATTGAAATTGGATTTTAAAGGTATTCGGATAGATTAAAAGGATACAACTGAGTACATGTTCAATCTTTGATTTTTGGAAATGATTACATGCTGGGATGATGTACTACTGGTGAAATTGATTTATTTTTGAAAGCATCATGACTTTTCATTAAATTACAGCTCACCAATTACAACTTCGAATAAGCTCCAAATTAACACTGAATTAAATCTTAATGGTTGAAACAACGAAATGGTGTGGAATTAACGGAAAGCTTGATTCCACAAGATTAACTTGTACTTAATGGACTTCACTTCACTTCACATGAAGTGAAGTGATAGGATGATGTATTAGTAGTATGTTTCATTTATTTTCATAAATGAAAGCATCCGACATTTAATTAAGTTAAGGAAAGAATAATTTTAATGAAATGCTGCATATAATTCTGTTTTATGCACACAGGGTTTGATAAAGTTAAGGCATGGATATAGTAAAGGAACATTACATATATTTATGTTTAATGTATGTAGGGTTGGATTAAATTAATGCACGGATAATTTTAAAAGAACGCTACATGTATTTGTGTTTGATATATAATGCTAGAACTGGTCTGTATTTTTTACGAGTATTTTTATGAATAAAATTTCATGCCATTTAAGAGTCAATTACACGCATCGAAATTTTTTTATAGAAATAATGATTTTATAAAGAAAAAATATACGTCCCTGTAATAATTTTGATATGCAGGATGAAAAAGTTAAGTCAAATATGAAGGCTAAAACACATTTTAAAATTAAGAGATACATGAGAAATTTCTTTAAATATCAAAATTTATGAAAAATATTCTCACACAATGTGAAAAAACTATGATGAAAATACTTAAAAAAAGAGCACAGAGATTGGTACTTGTTTAAAAGTTCTAAAACACTTTCTTGTATTAAATTTTGCATTATTTTGCATTAAATTATTTATTTTATTATTTATTTATATATAAATTATAATATTTATTTATAATTTATTTATAATTTATTTATAATTTATTTATTTATAATATTTATTTATAATATTTATTTATAATATTTATTTATTATAATATTTATTTATATATAAATTATTTATTTTATTATTTGCATTATTTTGCATTATTTTGCATTAAATTTTGCATTATATTAACTGAGATAACTCATTTCAATAACATAAAAATAAAACACATGAAATTTGTACTAAATTGAATAAAGAGATTGGATTAGGCGTACACTGTAAAAATGTCAGATGTTTCTGAATATATAAAAATGTACTGTAATCAAAAACGAAAATATACAGTGACCTCTTATAACTCACATAAGGTTTCAAAAACCGTTCTTTTACCTTAAAAAATCTCAGAAAACTATTTGTTTTCGAAATTTAAAGAAGAATTTATAAAAAGTAATTTTTTTTAGCTGCCCGTCCTTTTCGGAAACGTTTCTAAGTAGCTTTTACAGTACAATAATCACTTTTCTCAAACCAAAATATCACTTTTTCGGATTCTACCAATTCATATAAAAATATTTTGATATTCAGAGAACATATTTAATAGACAAACATACAATATTAACAATACTACCATTATTATGAAAATTAACATTATTTTGCCACAATTGCATGCACAAAATCAGTAGTGCAGCTGGAAATGTTTACTTGAGAATTAATAGAATCTGAAAAAGTGATATTTTGATTTGAGAAAAGTGATTATTGTACTGTAAGAGCTACTTAGAAACATTTACGAAAAGGACGGGCAGCTAATAAAAATTCATTTTTATAAATTATTCTTTAAATTTTTAAAAGAAATAGTTTTCTGGGATTTTTAAAGATAAAGGAATTGTTTTCGAAACTTTAGGTGAGTTAGAAGAGGTCACAGTATATTTTTGTTTTTGATTACAGTACATTTTCATATATTCAGAAACATCTGACATTTTTCACAGTGTAGCAACTCTTAATAATTTAGTTTTCGAAATTCCAAACAGCTGCAAATTTCATTTATAGGCTTTAGTGGAAAAGTGCGCGTTTTGTAACGTTAATCCCTAACAGCAAATCGTATTTATCTCTTATCGTAATCGTAAATCTCACTTCTTCTAACTCTTATTACACGAAAAGATAATTGAGCATCCTGATCAATGATATTTTAAGTGTTTCTTAAAACACTTTCAGAAAGACTGGTAATAAATACCAGAATTTTAATAAAATTATTAAAGTATTATTAAACCTAGTAAAGAATGTGGTTTGCACTTTTGGAAAATTACTTTTACACATAAATAATGCACGCTCCGTCAAAATTTGGTAATTAGAACAGTAGCGGTTATTTGTCAAAACTCTAGATTAAAATTTCTATAATAGTGGAAAACTTCTCCATAATCTCACCACAAATTTATAACATGCATCTTCAGTTACATTTCAAAATTTCTCAAATCTTCATGAATTGCTTTCATAAACCTAATGCCGCGAAAACAATGGATGACGTATCAAATTATTTAACAGGTTTTTTATTTTCTTCTATCTTGAATAGAAGAAAGTATTGTAATCAAAATTTTTTCGATTTTAGGTTTTCAACTGATATACACGTTTTAGGGGTCAGGGATTCCAAAAAACATGTGTTTTGCAAAATGTGTGTCTGTGTGTCCGTATTTTGCCATTTTACCATCAAAAAGTGTATTAAGATATGCATAGAATAGAGCCAAATTTTTCGAATGTTTTTGGTTGATGCAAGGAGATCTTTCTTCAAATTTTAAATATTCCGCGGGAAGAAGGCGCTGCAATAGTGATTCTTGTGTCATTTTAATACTGTACCATCTAAAAATGTGTAAGGTTCTACATAGCATTGATCCAAATTTTTTGTGTATGTATTTGGCTATGGCTAGTATGCCCGCTCTAAATTTGAAAAAAAAAATCGCCGAAAGGGGACGCTGTAATAGCCATTTTTGTACCATTTTCAATATTGTACCATCTAAAAGAGAATGAAGTTATACCGAAATTTAATTAAATTCTTTGTGTAAGTGTTTAGCTATGGTAAGCATATCCTCCCTATATTTGATAAAAAATCCACGAGTAGAGATGCGCGATAATCGCGATGTTTGTGCCATTTTTATTATTTTACCGTTAAAAAGTGTATGAAGTTTTTTATAGAACTGAACTAAATTTTTTTGTATGAGTATTTTTCGATATGGCAAACAGGTCCTCCCTTAATTTGAAAAAAAAATTGCATATCGCTATATTGTCCATTGGCTGGTGACGGAAACTCACGTCTTGTTATGCCGGCCATTTGCAAACTGTCGATGATAACAGAATAAGGAAAGCTATTGTTTTAATAAATATCATGATCCACAATAACTCGTTTTTACCCTGATTATTTGACTGAAGCATCAAAGTTTGTATAGTTATGAATTAATAATATTAAAATATTAACATGTCTAACTAAGTTTTGAAATAATAAAATGTACGTATGAGATAGAAGGAAATTTTGGATTGGCACATCCAACTAGTCTTGAGTATGATTGTTTTACATTTGAAATTTTATTGTCGGTAACATTGAGGCGGTTGATTTAGAAATGTGATTAAGGTATTTCTACGAGTTCGATTTAAGTGCTGTACGTACCCTATAAAACGGAAATTTTAACTTCGAAAGTGAGATATATTTTTTTCTCGAATAACTTTCTCTTTGGTTGATGATAGTTTGAGTTTTAATTTATATTTATAAAACAGTCGAATAAGTATTAATTACTAATATCTCCAGGAATTTCTTTGCGTTCACGAACCAATTTCGTTGATTTTTGTACACTGATTAAAAAAAGTACTAGCATTCTTAAAAGGAATAAAGTCATGTTTCATCCCGTGTTTGAAAGAAAT
The DNA here is from genome assembly GCA_964019185.1 of Maratus speculifer. Taxonomy (NCBI): domain Eukaryota; kingdom Metazoa; phylum Arthropoda; class Arachnida; order Araneae; family Salticidae; genus Maratus; species Maratus speculifer. The sequence continues at coordinate 231,776,511 of OZ025296.1, read as the reverse complement.
TTCCACATAGCAAATGCTGGATGCTTGCTACAGTGAGTTTTAATAAGATAGCACAAGCAAATCCGAACAAAAGGTGAATGAGTTAAAAATAGCATAGTATGGGGAGAGGGCGCTATTATACTCCTCAGTTCTGAGACAAAAGTCACTTTGGCTTGAAAAACTAGTTTAAAATTACTATAAAAGTTCTACGAAAATGTATCAGTCTATAAATCAATGGTTATGATAAGTATGCATTTCTTTTAAAAGCCCAAAATATTTCCACATTTTTAAAGGAATCTGCTATGTCTAAAATTAATTTGAAAGCATACACATGTTAAGGGAAGGTTAAAGAATATTAACACATTTTTTACTTCGCAAAAAAATTAAGCAACTCAAAAAATAAAGCTGCTCAAAAAATTAGTTCATTCTTCTTCAAAAACAATAAAGCAACAATTGTAAATAATGTTAGAAATTACCTAGTACTGACATCTAAGTATGATTAAAGTAACTATTTAGAACCCCCCCTAGTATCTTAAATGATTTAAGCGTATTATTAAACGAAAAAAGAAGTCCGTCTTTTTTTTTCTTTCATTTTAGTCGTTTTAGCTGTTGGTGTTCAAAAGTTAAGTATGTAAAGAGAGAAAAATGATTTGAACTAGAATACTTATTTTTTAAATATACTTTAAAAATTGTATTTTCAAACAGGGAATCATTTTTTTCTAGAAAACTTAATTTCCGGGAAATGTTTCATTAATCAAGAATCATTTTAAGTCGGTGGTCCATAATTTTTTGCAGATAATTTTTGATTTTTTTGTCTTATTGCACTCCAGTTGTACTTTCCAAAGTCTACTTTGTAAATTTTATAAGAAAAATTATATTTAATGAATAATAATAATTCCAATCTAAACCCCGAAGAAGATTACGGATGCGATTTTGGGTTTTTCAACATATCTAAGCCACTGAAGAACTAGAAATATCAAAGGACATGGATTAAATACAGTCATTCAACTAATCACTTACAGTTTCTTGGGGAAAAAACGTGGCCAACATTGCAATATTCAATCTATTAAAAAAATTTTACGTATTATATCTGTAAAATATTTTGTAATTTCCTACTTAAAACTTCGTTCTTGGTATGTGATATTTATTTAGAATTCATTCAGATAATTTATATATCAATCACATAAAAATAGAACAACTGATTTTTGTGTTATTATTTAAATAAAAAAATGAAATAGAAGAACAAATTCAAATGCTGTTTACACAATTCTAAAAGTTAGCACATGTTTTCTTTCATCGAGTTAGAAAAGAATAAAATGCATTATGTTAATGTTTACTGTCGTTTTTATATTCCACCATGTTTATATTATATGAAAACAAAATGATAAATTACAATCTATACATAATAATTTCTTCGAATTAACAAATTAGTCAATTTTGATAAACAAAACATTTACCAAAAGCTTCTGGATGTACAATGAAAGCAAGTGAAATTATGTCAAAGTTAATTGCAAATTATATCCTAATATTCCAAGCATCGAAATGTCATGAAAGTCAATGGTTACTTGATGAAATTTCTCCATTATAAAAGAGTTGTTTGGCATTAATGAGATATGATGCAGGTAATAATACATAGGACATGTTAAAAGGGTACAGCTGAGTACATATCCAATCTCTTAGTTTTTAAAAATAGTTACATGATGGAAAGATGCACTACTGATGGAATTTATTTATTTTTGAAAGCATCATGACTTGATTAAACTAAAGCTTCTCAACTACAACTTCAAATAAACTCAAAATTAACAGCGAATTGAATCTTAATGGACTAAATGGAGTGGAATTAACGGAAAGCTTGTTTCCACAATATTTACTTGTATTTAATAAAAGATAAGTTTATACTTTAAATTACAGTGGCAGAAAACGCTTGCATTGAAACGCAAGACGTATCATACGGATATTACTAGCTCCATTTTAGGAAGCGATCACGTGATGGGATGGTGTTTTAGTAGCATATTTTATTTATTTTCCTAAATGAAATGATCCGATGTTTGATCAAGTTAAGGCAAGTGTAATTTTAATGGACGCTACACATATTTTTGTTTAATGTATGCAGGTTTAGATTATGTTAAGGCACGGATAATTTGTATGTGTATTTGTAGGTATTTGTGTTTGATATATACAAGACTTGAATTGGTCTTTAATTTTCAATTTTAAACACGAGTATAATTATAAATGAAATTTGGTACCATGTAAAAGTCGACTACACCCATCGAAATTTCTTTTACAGAAATAATGATTTTATAAAAAAAAAATATAACTCCATGTAATAATTTTCATGTACAGAATTAAGAGATATATAAAAAATTTCTTTAAACATCAGATTTTCTGAAAAATATATTCACACAATGTGAGAAAACTATGATGAAAATATTTCAGAACAAACACAGCGATTGGTACTTGTTTAAAATATCTAAAACATTTTCTTGCATTAAATTTTGGAATTATAAAAATGTATTTCAGGCAATTGAAGGGTTTGCTTTAAAAAAGGTGGTAATTCTGTTTTAGCACATTTGGGAAAGTTTAAAAAAACCCTTTTATTGTTTTCAAAGCTTTGTCAAAAGTTTTTTTTGTACACGTGCATTCCTCCATACACTTGTAAACGTATTGCCACCAGTAATATAAAAAAATACCTTTTTTGAATGCCTTTTTTTAAACAAGAAACTGAACATCTCAAAAATGTCAAAATAGAGCTATATCTTTTTTGCAAATCCTTCAATTGATTTTAGACACTACTTAAACGTTGTTAACTCAGGTAACTCAATCCAATAACATAAAAATAGAACGTATGAAATTTGTGCTAAAATTAAATAAAATTAAAAAAAAGAAAACTGGATTTGGCAGAGCAACTCTAAGTATTTTGCAAAATTCCAAATTGTAGTAAATTTCATATATCTGCCTCAATGGGAAAATGTGAAATTATCTTTAACAACAACAACAACAAAAAAAAAAATCATACTTCCTTAAACATTTATTACACGAAAAGATTATTGAGCAACCTGATCAATGATGTTTTAAGTGTTTTTTAAAATATTTTCAGATAAACATCTAATGGCAATAAAAAATAAATAATAATAATCCCATTTTATAGGCCTAGTTAGGAATGTCTTTGCACTTTTTGAAAATTACGTTTACATATAAACACCGTATGATAATTCATAAGAATTTGATAATTATAACAGCCCCTGACACTTCGCGAAAACACTAGTTTGTACTTTCTATAACAGTAGAAAGTTTCTCGGTAATTCAACATCAATTTTATAACATGCATCTTCGGTGGCCTTTCAAAATCTCTCGAATCTTCATGAATAGATTTGATAATCCAAATGCAGCAAAAATAATGGATGAAACATCATATAAATGTACAAAAGTAAAATTTCTTTTTGTTAGGGCTTGTTTTGCAAGTAAAAATGTGGTGGTTGATTTTGAAGAGTGACTAAATGATTTTTCCGAATTCGATTTAAGGAATGTCTTTTTCATATAAAACGTAAATTTCAAATTCGAATATTAGTTACATAATATTCTCCTGATACAGAATGACTTTAGTTTTGGTTAATAGTTGCTTCAGTTTTAATGTACATTCATAAAAAAGTCCGATAGCTATTAAGAATACAAGGTAGAACCCGTCAAATTTCGACGAAAGAAAATGTTTAAGGAAGAACTGTTTCATTAACTTATAATAAATCTACAAAATTAGTTATAGTAAAAAATGCATTTTATATCAGTACGTCTAGCTCTTAAACAAACGATATTTATCGTCAAATTAACAAATTACTATTTCTATAAAATGCAGTTGTAGAAATTGTTAAAATTAAGCTTTAATCGTATATGTAAGCAGTAAAAAATAATAAAGATACGTTATTATGACAAAGTTATCAATTAAGGTTCTTATGCTAGTATTCCATAACGATAAAAAGTAAAATTTATTCAACTTTGACTCGATCATAGATTTTTTTTCTCGTGAAATCTAAACCCGACAACATTTTCACCATATCAAAATTTACAAATGTACATTTCACATCTGTATTTACGTTTAAAAAACTGGCATCATTTTAATTTGATAATTTTGATTCCAAACTTGAAATATCAATGCTATAAGCTGAAATAGATATTAAACTGTAGATATTATTTTACTTTTAAATCAAATTTTGTTAATGAAGTCAAAATTCACCGGGTTTTATAATAGAAGATATTTAAATTTCTATTTTTTCCCTTTGAATGAGAAAATGGCAACATAAAGATACAGCACTCAATTTTTTCCCTTTCTTCCTTTGCTTTATATAGAAATGGAGTACTCCTGTTGCCCCGATTAGAAAAACGGTATTAAAAGCTACAAAAAAATCAATATTTCAAAAACAAATTAAGATACAGCTTTCAAACAAATTTCATTTAAAAGTACATTTTTTTCCTACACGATGGTGTAAAATTTGAAAATGTGCGACATTTAGCAGTTTAAAAATATTTAATAGCAAAAATTGCAATACCGAAATGCATTTAAAATTTGAAAGTATTGCCATGCGCAAAATGACATATGCGTTACGCACAGATACGTTTGGCCTTTATAATATAGATTTTCATAAAATGTTCTTTACATTCACGAACACATTTCGTTGCATTTTTGGTAGGTTCGTAACTATATATATACTTAGCACCTAGAGGCGTCGTTCAGTCCGTTTGTCCACATAAAAAAAGCAAAAATTATCCGACTGAATAGTTTGAAATTTATAATACATAATTTTTGCATAATTCTAGCGACATATTTCAAACTTTAGGAAATACGGGTGTATAGCTTAATTACGGGGACACAATTAAAGCATTCCATTACATTACGGTCAAAGGGAAAAATTGTTTCAAGTGAATTTTAATGATGTTACATTCTTTCGAAAATAATAAAATTATGAAATATATACTAAAATATACATTCTGTACAATCTACGGTGCAAAGAATATTTGTTATTAATTTTCAGTGCCACACAAAAAAGTATTCCATTACATAATGGTGTAGTCGGAAACGTCGTTTGGAGCACGTTTTAATTATACTATTCTATTTCACTTTTATGAAATTGATATGCGTTATTGATGTTTACTACATGTTACTTTCTGTATAATAGAAAGCATATGGTATTTACAGGGACACACCGTAGGTTTCGTCTACACTACAAGAACCGAAGTGTTGTATACTATTACACCCAGATATGAATATTTTAAAAACTTCATTATAATACGAACGCATGTCATTTACTACGCTTGATATATTTTGGACTTATTGATTGGAAAAAAGCTCTAATTTTGTTAACCTTTTGGGGACGAGCGACACGTTTACGTGCCGCAGAAAGGTTTAAGAATCCTTGTCTATCCTCACCAGTAACATTTTACTGTAAATATTGTCTTATTTAATAGGAGCATTTTCTCTATTTGAAAAGCGACATATTTCTGCTTGTAAAAACCGGTGACAAAACATTCAAAATTTCATAAAAGGCTCCTGTCGCGAAGGTGTTAAAAGGAATAAAGTCATTCTTCATACAATGTGTGTAAAAAAAAATCCATATGGGTGCTTGGTAAAGTGAGTTTTAATAAGATCACACATGTAAATCTGAATAAGAGGTGTATGAATTGAAATAAGCAATGAATTGAAATAAATAATATTATGAAAATCGGGATTACAATAGTAACTTCAAGCCAGAGCTCTAGGAATGTGAGTATATTATCCATTAAATTGACATTTTTATTTAAAATATGACATTTATGCGGAACAATAATTGTGGAAAACTGTTCTATAATGTGTGAGAGATTGTCTTCGTTCGAAAATATTAAATATTGTAGAAAATTAATCATACTTTTCTCAGATTTCTTTATTGCAAAAGATGTATTGCCGATTGCTGATAAATATTCTGATACATTAAATTCTTTGGGGGAAAAGTCTACTATGAAGATACTGAATTAGTTAAAAGGATAGCTACTAGTTATTTGTACAGCACTAGATATTATATACTTGACTAGTTATAAGATTGTTACAAATGTTCATTTTCGAAAGAGATAACATGATGGTACAATAAACTAAACATGCTTTCTTTTAAATTAGAAGAAAAGAAGATTTGGATTTTGATTAAAATAACAGACGGCAGCATCTCTTAATTATTCCGGGCTCTGATGCAATACAAACATATTTCCAACCAAAAGAAATTTTTTTAGTGAGCTGTTTTATAATAAAATCTAATAATGGCCTTGTTGAAAGAAGATACATTTTTGTAACATTTTTCCAGTTTTAAACTTGTTTGTCTTGTAAACTTTGAAATAATTAACAGATGGTGACATCTATACTGAAGATCATATTTAACCACTTCTTTACCGAGTATTAATGTAGTATTACTGATTTTTACTGAATTATTTCGTTCGCCATTTAACTTCAGAGGAAGATTTTTTTTCCATTAGTTCGAATCTTAGATTCATATATTATTCTGATATCGAAATTATAATTTACTACCATCAATAAAATGAAACAAAGCGGCGATTTTCATTTGAAGACACAGGGACCAAAGATGATAAAGGAGAAATTTACCCTAAGAGAAACATAATACAATTTTTGACATAGTACGTGCATGCAATACGTAAACTTACTTCATGTATGATATTAAAAAAAAAATTATTATTTTAATTATTATTAAAAATTATTATGAAAGTTTCTGAAAAAAATTTGATAGACATGCATTTAAAAACACAGTATATAATATATATGTAGAGAGAGACATTTTTTTTTTTTGCTTTCATGTTTAATCATGATTCAAATTGAAATATTTTTTACTTAATTTTGATATTGTAGAAATATCTTACATGAATTTGTTCTTTACAGCTAGTAATCCAAAAAAGCTTGAATCTGTGCTATAATTGCATAAAATATTCCGATTAACCAGAGCAACTGAAAACGTTTGACTCTGCAGAACATCGAATTTCATCAAATTTCTTTTCCCTGCCTGACTGGGAACAAGAAAATCCAATTCTGTTAATCCTTAATGTGATATTCTGTTTTCTTCAAGGTCATATTATATCTAAAGACAATGGAGAAAGGCATTCGAGGGAGAACAATATCTTCGTAGCCGATTATTGAAAGTAAGAATTTCGATCAATAAATTTATTCGCAGAGTAATTTTAACCATTAAATTGAAACATACATGCAGTTATGTTAAATTTAATTGTTAATAATATCCTAATGTTCAAAGACTTGAATTGTTCAAAATTTAATGATACTCCAAGGATTTTTTTATTATAAAATGATCGTTTGAGATTAAAGTAGAATACTCTCATACACTAACCCTTTGTGGTCGTATTAAGTTTATATATAAATGTGATCGTGAAGCAAAAACAAATTTTACTATTTCTTTTAAAAACTTTACACATAATACTCTAAAATCTTTTAAATTTATGTAAAAATTAGATCTTTTTGTTTTCCCTCATGTGGTATCTTTCAAAACAATCTCCAACAGTTAACCCTTAATTTTCCTATATAAACATACAGTGCAATCTTTAATCTTTGCATCTTATATCTAAGATTAACAATTTTTAATCAATTTTCAGATTTACGATACACTTCTTTTGGTAAGTTTTTTTTGCCATTTTAGAGTTTTATGTTTCAAATATTTTAAAAAACGAAAATGCATAATTGGACATAAGCACAATTTGTGAAAAAATATTCCGTATTTTCCGTAGTTTATCGATACAGTATATTATAAGAATAGTGCAGTTCTTTTCCTTGTTGACTGAGAACAGACATACGACTGGAACGCTAAATGAACTGTGGTGACTGGGAGTGCATATAAGACCGCGAAGGGTTAAATTACAATGAAAAAAAATAATGTTTCTTAATATAAATTATAATATAGTTCTTACAATTCCGACAAGCATACTTTATCTTCAGAAAACACTTAAACTAATATATTTTTGAGATTAAAAAAAAGAGTTAATGAAGTTTTCTTACAATTGCGATGGCTCACAGACAACTGCCTATAATTGGACTAATTAATTAACTGGGATAACTCATAATTAATATAAATAAAGTTAAATAAACCTAAATTAATTAAATTAGAGCTAACTAAGAAGTTAAAGAGAATTACAGTAGAAGTATTTGATTTAGTACTAGTAGAAAGCCGATGGAGAAGGATATTCGATGCGGAACAATTCTTTCATTTATGGAAATACTTCTTGATGAACAAATACCTGAATAGACACTTTTAGAAACACATGGAATGAAAATAAAACTGCATCAAGGCAATATTTTAATAATATCCTATTTATGAAAAGCTACACTACACCACCCTTCACTACTCTAACATTCGTAGCTATTACTCCAGCATTAACTGGACTTTTTCGTGTGATCCAGCACACTCTACTTTTTTTCTAACGCTTCTCTCTATCGCGTGAGAGCAGTATTCTAGTGAGAATACCAACTTCGTTGTACTATTACCATTAATACCCCCCCCCCCTCTGATCAACTGCTCCTTATTGCGAGAGAACAGCTTGCAATCCTGCGAGAAAGACACTCCGGGTGGGGCAAATAGTGTCTATATCGAACCATTGAAATCTGGTGATTCTGACCCACTTAAGCAATCGATAAATAAATAAACATATGTAAGTTTTGTTTATAAATGTGCACCTCTTTTCAAGGATACAAATTAAAAGAAAGTAGGATTTATTTAGTTTTTAAACTACTGATGCTTTATGTTTTACTAATTAGTTTTACTAATTCCTTATGTTTTCTTACAAATGCGCTCACACGCAATCTCCCATTATAGTAAAATTATTTCATTTAGTACAACTGAAAACGAAATTCACTCCCCCGCTCCACTAAAAATAAGCAAATTGTATTCTGATAATGCATAATGCCGTATTATTTTTCTTTCAGGGTCGTATTCCATCCGATGAAGATGAAGAAAGACAAGAACATCGAGAATAATTTCTTCATATGCAGAAAGTAAAGATCATCAATATCATCAATGAATACCTCCACATAAAACTTTTAGAGACACACGGAACGGAAATGTAATTATATCAAACGTAATTCGGAAATATCTGCTAATGTTCATAGGCGCGAAATGTTCCGGAAAATTAGCGATTCTTCATAGAGATTTCTCGATTGCAAAATTTTTTGACGTTAATGAATGATTATCTGATAAATAACATTGTTTGAATCATAGCCATAATCTCCAGAAAACTGATCGTGGAGGACATTCGATCCAGAACCATTCCTCTTTATGTTGAAAATAAAACTCTTGATGAATAAATACTTGCATAGACGTTTTCAGAAGCACATTGGATAAAAATTGAATTGCGTCAAAGCAATTTTCTGTCAAAATCTATGCTTGTACCAGCAACAAAAATATGCTAGTTATTGTTTGGTATTGCTATGTCTGCTAGATTTCCAGCAAAGTGGGCCAATACACACCATGAATTGCTGGAAATTCTATGCTATTATATGTTAGCTAGCATCACATGCTATATCGCTAGCTTGCACAACAAAAGCATGACAAGCTATATGCAAGCATCTCATGCTTATTTCCAGCAAAGTGGGCCAATACACACCATGAATTGCTGGAAATTCTGCTGGAACCAGCAATGTGTAATGCTAGTTTATGCTATTTTACTTGTTGGATTTTAGCACTTGGTGCTTGTCTAGCAAACAAATACCAGCATGATTTTCGACCTGGGTAATAACATTCGATTTGTGAAAAGCTTTAAATTATCGTGGCAAATTAATAATTCGATGACGACATTCCGAAATTACAAAATAATAAAAATTAATACATTAATTTGTGTCCAATGAAAAGTGTCTGGATGCTTTAATTTATTAGGCAGAACATGCTAATAACACATTTGATATTTTAAGAGAATTTTAATAACAATAGTCAGGATTTCTTGATTTTGGAAAATAATAACGTGATGTATAATATACGAAAAATGCAATAATTTTATTGAATGAAAATGAAACCTAATTCGGAAATATCTGCTAATGTTGAAAGGCGGGAAAGTTTGCGGAAAATTAACAATTCTTCTCAGAGATTTCTCGATTGTAAAAGATTTATTGTTGCTCTGAATGAAAGATGTTTTGATATATATCATTGTTTGAATGATAGCCATAATCTCTTGAAAGAAAATGGTGGAGAACATTCGAACCAGAATTATTCCATCGTACATTGAAAATAAAACTCTTGATGAATAAATACTTGGAAAGACACTTTCAGAAACTCATTGAATGAAAATGAAACTGTGTTAAAACAATTTTCAAATAATATCCGATCTGCGCAAAGCTCTAAATTGTCGTATTAAATTAATAATGCAATGAGGACATTTTTAGATAATAAAATAATTATTTGTGTCCACTGAAATGTATCTGGATACTACGTAACAGAACAGAACATGCAAGTGACACACTTGGTACGTTAAGACAGCGATTCCCAACCTTTTATTGATCATTGATTTCATGCTCCACCAAAGCATCAGTAAGATGAAGATGTTCTTCCAGGATTTCGTAACATATGTTTGTTGTTACTTAAAAGGTGAATTCTATTCACACAATAGATGGGTAATCTAGCATTAACATTAACTATCCTTTCACATTTTTAACTTGGCAAAGAGGTTCATATTCTGTCACAAATGTGTTTAACCTTTTTAGGGGCAAAGACATATATTTTATCTCACCCAATTTAAGCAAGATATTCTCAGCAGAAACATTTAAGAAAATTTTATATTTTTGAATTGGGCGGCTAATTGTTGTGAAATTGCCTTTTCTTATTTTAAAATAATTTTATTTTTTATTTCTCCAGTGATAAATGAATATTATAGACACATTTCTCGTCACCCTACAAGGGGATGACATAGTTCTGTAAAAAAAAAAGTCACGCTAAAGATTTTTTATTTTCCACCATAATGTTAAATAAAATTGGTATACGACTTGCATATTTATCTTCACAAAATGCCTAAAAGAGACTCTTAAATTTAACATTGAAATTTATAATACTGACGCAATTTATAACTCATTTTTGTAACTTATTAACCCTTTGCACTCAAGAGGTTATCACTGACCACTAGTGTTCCAGGAAATGGGTGCTCCAAATGCTCTGGACAGCAGTATTTCAAACTAGTTTTTTTCTTCTTATCGCATTGCCGAATAATATGTGATAAAAGACGGAGAAATAAACTGTAAGGTACTAGTGGTATCTAAAGCATTTGGCGTCTCGATTTACAAGGGACATCTTGCAACACTATTGGGGAGTGAGAGTCACCTCTGGAGTACACAGGGTTACTAGTAGACTTGGACATTAAATTTTTATTCGGTGGATAACACAATTTACAAGAAGTATTTTGAAGATTCTTGTTTTTAAATTGTTAACATAATGCCTAAAATCGTAAGTGTCCACCCAACTTTGTCCATATAATGTATGTGCGCTACTACTTAAAAGTTTACATTTAATCATACTAATAATTTTGAGATTTACGTGCACGTAGTTCATATGAGATGCAATCACTGCTTTAGCTCATAATTCAGTCAAATAAAAATATAACAGATAGAATTAGTGATAAAATTCCATAAATATTGAATTTTCATGGAAAAACTCAAAATACTTGGTTTTGTAAAATTCCAAATTTTATGAAATTTTATTTCTTCACTTTACTTAAAATAAGCAAAATTCCTTATGTGAAAACTAATTATCGTATTCTCATTCCGTCAAAGCTCTATTGAAATGAAAGACGATGTAGAAAAACAATCGGAAACAATGCTTTTATATGCGACAAGTATTAAAATCTTGATCAATGAGCAATTTAACAAAACACGCATAGAATCGAAATTCCGAATAACACCCTAATTTACGGAAATCTCAATTGTCGGGATAAATTAGCGCTTCCCAAATGAGACTTCTTGATATAAAATATTTATTCCGGCTTAATGAAAGATATTTGTATACATTAACACATCAGGACAGACAATGCTAGTAAACAAAAGAAAGAAAACGCTAAATAAAATTAATAAACATACATTTAAAATACATTTTCATTCTGACAAGGAGAGAACTTTGATAATCACAGATTTTGATAATTTTTATATATGGCTATTTCCATGAGTACTTGTAGTGTAAGTCACAGGCTACGATTTTTGGCTACCAGTGTTATAGAACAAAAAAAATTGATTAATTTTATTGGCACATTCTCATTAATTGAATAAGGCCAAGCAGACTTTTTGAAAATAACGGTGGCTAACAAGCATAGCAATTAATAAGTTATGTGACTTACACTAGAGAACCTATGGAATTAGCCATATGTTGTTGGGTAGAGGTCGCTTAGTCTCATCTTCAACGAATTTTAAACAACGCTCCTTAGTTATCGAAAAATAGGGTGTGATGTCGAAAGTAACATGACATCACATATCATCACATATCATTATTGATTAACTTTTTTAAAATTAAATTCTCCAGTTTAAAATTTATAGAGTAGCTCGTTCGCGTAGAGCATTAGCTCCCTGATCCTCAAATTTCAATCCTGGAGCACGTTAGATTTTTTTATGCTTTATAAATATACTTGTAATTGAAATTTAATAAAATCATTGTGAATTAAAAAAATGCTTATCAATGATAAGTATAAAATATTATTTTTATTAATTTGTAACTAAATCGTTATATAAAACGGTTAATTTTTTTTATTTGTAACTAAATTTTTATATAAAACGGTTATTTTTTTTTCATTTATTATTTACCGTAATGATATTGAATAATTGTGACAATTCGCGATTTTAAAGAAACATCATTTATGTGTTGCCTTAATAAAGGAAAAATGAATAAAAAGAAGAAAATATCGGTTGATCGAAATGCGCTACTTTTGTTTTCTCCTTAATTGTTTTATAAATATACTTGTTATTACAATTAAATAATCTCAACTTAAAAATTAAAAGTCGTACATTAATTACAATTTTCTTTTATTTTGCCTTTTTAATTTTTTAGTCATTATTAAAGTTTTCTCAGCATGTAAAATAATAATTTTAAATATAAAACTTAGATCTGTTATGATTTGCAAAAAATTCCAAAATCTTTTTTGGCAACCTCTAGTTATAACAAAAATAAAAATAAATCTAAATAAAAGATAAAGTTTAACTCAAAATAATTCAATGCGAAGTAAATACGCTTTACAAAATAAAAAAATCTTTACTATACAAAAAAAGGGGTTGTAATTTAATTCTTATGGTACTTTGTAATACAAGTATTCTTCCTAATTTCAAAATAGAATAGTATTATCATCGTATTTATTTCCTTTATTGTGCTAAAATATAAATGATGTTTCTTTAAATTCACGAAATGACAAATTATTACATATCATTACATTTATAAAGAATATATAAATTACACTTTACAAGTAATTTTATTAAATTTGCAGTTTAAAGAATATATAAGAAATATAACTTAAAAGTCATAAAAAAATAACATATTTATGATGCTTTTTGGAAAGATTTAGTTACAATTAAAAATAGATACATGAAAATCATAACTGATACACAATTTTTAATTAACAATGAGTTTATCAAATTGTAATTGCAAGCATATTTATAAAACAAAAAAATAAGAAGAACAACTGTAACACGTTGTGGTATTGAACACGAGACCCACGAATCAATAAACTAACGCTCAATCGAATGAGCTACGCCATCACAGAAACTGCCTTACAAAGTGAGTACATAAGTTGCATTATAATATTAAACCTCCCTATTTCTCGGGAAAGGAGAAGCGTTATATAAAATTCGTTGAATCTTACACTAAGGGACCTCTACCCTACAACATATATAAAAATAATCAAAATCTGTGATAATCAACGTTGTCCCTCTTCTTGTGAGATGTACAAACATGATATGATTAAAAGAAATGATAAAGTATGGAACAGGAATTTTTTTTATTTTATAAAATGAGGAAAATAAGGATTTTTGTATAGTTCTAGTATATTAAAAATCACATGAAAAACCCGGAAAACTATATTTTGCAAAAGTAAAAATTTTAAAAATTTTTCCAAAATATGAAAGTAAGTAAATTTTATTATATAGGGAATGCTGAATATCGAATTTTCTTTCATCAATGCCCTATTGAAATAAAAGACGATGGATAAAAATATTCAGTCCAAAATGATTTCTTTATATGCCTCAAGTAACAAACTATCTTGATCAATGAGCATTTTCACAAAACACGCATAAAATGGAAATTGCGAATAACATCCTCATTTACGAGAAACACAATGTTCGAGACAAATTACTGATTTGCAAATGCGACTTATTTCTAAAAAACATTTTTTCCTGTTTAATGAGAGATGTTTGGATACGTTAAGAAAGCAGTACTGACAATGCTTGTAAAAAAGATAGAGCAAGTTAAAATATAATTAATTAACATACATATAAAGATTACATCGTATACATATAAAGATTTTTATTCTGAGGTGTATAAGTAATGTAATAGCAAAGAAAAGAAAATCAACGAAAAATAATTTATATTATTTTAAAAAATAAAGAAAACGAGATTTTTTTGTAAACTTCTAGTACACTAAAGTTCACATGAAAAGAAGAACTAGCTTTCTTTTGCAAAAGTCTAAATTTTACGAAATTATTTTTTTCCACTTTACTGAAGTTAAGCACATTTTATTATATTATCAAGGTCGTATTGAAAGAGAAGACGATGGATAAAGACATTGAGTCGGAAAGGATTTATTTATATGCCTCAAGTAACAAATATTTTTATCAATGGGCATTTTCACAAAACACGCATAGAAGGGAAATAGCTAATAATACCCTAATTTACGAAAATATCAATTGTTGTGGCAAATTATTGCTTTCCAGATGCGACTTCTAGGTATAAACTATTTATTCGTGCTTACTGAAAGATGTTTGGATATGACAGGCTAGACAATTCTAGTAATAAAAGAAAGAACAATTTTAAATAAAATTAATAAAAATACATTTAATATTTTTTACTCTGAGATGTATAACGTGATATAATTGTATAAAAATAAGTATGTATGAAAAATGACTTTACTTTTAAAAAGGAGTAAATTAAATTCTTTGTGAAGTTTTTGTGTCACGTGCAAAGAAAAACTCAAAATGTTCTCTTTTGCAAAAGTCTAAATTTTACGAAATTTTATCTTTTTACTTCACTGAAAATAAGCAAATTTATTTATAGGTATTCCGAATATCGCAGTTTTATTCCATTAATATCATATTGCATTTTAAGACGATGGAGAAAAGCGTTTCAGTCGGAAATTATTTCTTTATATTCCGAAAGTAACAAACAATTTTGATCCATCAGCATTTTAACAAATCAAGCGTAGAATGGAAATTACTAATAATACCCAAACATTACAAAAATCTCAATTATTACGACAGACTAATGCTTCTCAAATGGGAATTTTTGGTGTAAAATATTTATTCCTGATTAATAAAAAATGTTTGGATATATAAACACATCGGACAATCAGTTCTAGCAATAAAAAGGCCAAGTTAAAAAGAATAATTAACATGCACTTAATGCCTTTTTATACTGAGGTGCATAACGGATATATTTGTAAAGAAATTAAAATGTATGATAAATGAATTTGTTTTATAAAATGAATATATCAGATAGTTCTAGTATATTAAAAATCAAATGCAAAGAAAAACTGAAACATTCTTTAGCAAAAGTATAAATTTTATGAAATTATATTTTCCCACTTCACAGAAACAAGTAAATTTCATTATAGGTGAAAGTCGAATATCTTAATCTTATTCCATCAAGGTCAAATTGAATGGGAAAACAATGTTGAAAGGCATTAAGTCAGGAATGTTTTTTTTATGTGCCGTAAATAGCAAACAATTTTGATCCATGAGCACAAAACACACATGGAATGAAAATTGCTGATAATATCCTAATTAACGAATTCCTCAATTATCGTGGCAAATTATCGCTTAACTGATAAGATTTCTTGGTGTAAAATATTTTTTCTCGCTTAATGAAAGATGTTTGGATACATGAATACATCAGGACTTACAATGACAGTAATAAAAGAAAGAACCTTGTTCAATAAAATTAATATAACTACATATCTTGTCTTTTCATTCTGAGATGTACTAATGTGATATAATTATAAAAATATAATAAAGTATGGATAATGAATTTTTGTTATTTTATAAAATGATGAAAATGTGTTATTTTGTCAAGTTCTAGTTTATTAAAAATCGCATGCAAAGAAAAATTCAAAATGATTTTTACAGCAAACTTATAAATTTTCTGAAATTTTATCTTTCCACTTCACGGAAAATAAGTAAATTTCATTATAGGTGAAAGTCGAATATCGTAATCTTATTCCGTCAAGTTCAAATTGCATGGGAAGACGAAGGAGAACGGCATTAAGTCACGAATGATTTCTTTATGTGCTTTAAGAAACAAATAATTTTGATCAGTGAGCATTTTCACAAATCACGCATAGAACGGAAATTGCTAATAATACCCTAATTTGAGAAAATCTCAATTATCGTGGCAAATTAACGCTTTGCAGATGGGGCATTTTTTTGTGTAAAATATTTATTCTGAATGATTAATGAAAATGAGTTTATATATCGTTTCATAAAAGAATAAAATAGTTTATATATATATAATTTTTTGTATCGTTTTAGTATACTAGAAATCACATGCAAAGAAAAATTGATAATGCTTTCTCTTGCAAAAGCCGGAATTCTATGAAATTTTATTTTTCTACTTACTGAAAATAATCAAATTTCCTTATAGGTGAATGCCGAATATCATAATCTTATTCCATCAAGGTCATATTGAAGGGGAAGATTAGATTATATTAGAAGGATTATATGGGAAGACGATGGAGAAAGGCAATATAAAAGTAAGAAATGAAGAAAATGAGAAATAATTACTTTATGTGCTTTAAGTTACAAACAATTCTGATCAATGTACATTCACACAAAACATGTATGGCATGGAGGTTGCTAATAATACCCTAATTTACCAAAATATCAATTATCGTGGCAAGATAACGCTTCGATTGATGTAAATTATTTAATCATGCTTAATGAAAGATGTTCAGATACATTAAAACATCAAGACAGACAATGCTAGAAATAAAATACACATACACGTTAAATAAATTTAGTAAAAATACATTTAATGTTTTTTTTTCATTTTTAAATGTACAGATATGATATAATTACAAAGAATCTATAATGTATTAATAATGAGTGTATTTTATTTTTTAAAAAGGAAGGAAATGTGGTAGTTTGTTAAGTTCTAAGTATACAAAAAATCATTTGCAAAGAAAAACTCAAAATGCTTTTTTTTTTTCAAAAGTATAAATTTTGTAAAATTTTGTATTCCTACTTCAAAGAAAATAAACAAATTCAATTATAGGTGAATGTCGGATATCGTAATCTTGTTCCATCAAGGTCAGATTGAATGGAAAGACGAGGGAGAGAGGCACTCAGCCGGAAATGATTTCTTTATTTGCCGTTAGTAGCAATTTTTATCAAAAAGCATTTTCACAAGATCACGAATAGAAAGGAATTATCAAATAACACCCTAATTTACAAAAATATAAATTACCATGTCAAATTAACACTTCATACATGGGACCTCTTGGTATAAATATTTATTTACTCTTAGCGCAAGATTTTTGGATACATTCACACATCACGACAGACATTGCTAACAATAAAAAACAGGCCAAGTTAAAAAAAAAATAATAAACTAACATTTAATATCTTTTCATTCTGAGATGTATAACATGATATAATCGTAAAGAAATTGCAATGGATGAAAAAAGAGTTTATATATGAGTTTATAAATCGTTTTATAAAATGGATAAATTAATTTATATATGATTTTATATATGAGTATATATATGTTTTAATAAAAAGAATAAATAAAACCTTTGTATCGTTTTAGTATACTAAAAAATATATGCAAAGAAAAATTGATAATGCCGTCTCTTACAAAGTCTGAATTCTATAAAACTTTATTTTCTCACTTTACTGAAAACAATCAAATTTCCTTATAGGTGAATGCCGAATATAGTAATCTTATTCCATTAAGATCATATTAAATGGAAAGACGATGGAGAAAGGCAATCAAAGAGCAATAAATGGAGAAAGTGAGAAATAATTTCTTTACATGCCTTAAGTAACAAACAATTCTGATCAATGAACATTGTCAGAAAACATGTATGGCATGGAAATTGCTAATAATACCCTAATTGACGAAAATATCAATTATCGTGGCAAGATAACGCTTCGCGTAACGTAAATATTTAATCAAGCTTAAGGAGAGATTTTCAAATACATTAAAACATCAAGACAAACAATGCTAGAAATAAAACGTTAAATAAAATTAGTACAAATACATTTAATGATTTTTTTCATTTTTAAATGTACTAACATGATATAATTACAAAGAATCAATAATGTATGAATAATGAGTGTATTTTATTTTAAAAAAGGAAGGAAATGTGGTAGTTTGTTAAGTTTTAAGTATACAAAAAATCATTTGCAAAGAAAAACTCAAAATGCTTCCTTTTGCAAAAAGCATAAATTTTATAAAATTTTATGTTCCCACTTCAAAGAAAATAAACAAATTCAGTTATAGGTGAATGTCGGATATCGTAATCTTATTCCATCAAGGTCATATAGAATGGAAAGACGATGGAGAGACTCACTCAGCCGGAAATGATTTCATTATTTGCCATAAGTAACAATTTTAAACAATAAGCATTTTCGCAAAATAAGCATAGAATGGAAATTGCTAATAATAACCTACGAATTAAATATTTCCAACTGAGCGAAAAATTGCCCAGGCCGGGAATCAAACCCGGATACTTGGCTAAATTTATAAATGGGCCCATTGAGCCCATTTATAAATTTAATAAAAATCTGTCATGTTTTTTGTCACATTTTTAAGAAGTAAAATAAACATTAATCCGTTTCTACAGCAATTTTTATTAAGAAGTTATGACGTTTTTCGGTTTTTACAAAACCCCTTCCTATTTTCACCCATTCGGTCCGATTTTGTCAATTAACGAATTTACCCGAGATTTTATACCCCTTGATTTTATGTATCAGTTTGGAAGAAATTGCAGCAGAACTATAGAAGTTATCGAGCCCAAAAAAGCTCATATACACACACACACACACACATATATATATATGTATATATATATAATGCAAGAATAGAAATTCAAGTAATAGATTGCATATCTATATGTTGAACAATTAACTATGAAAAATTCAATAAACAATAAACAATAAACAAAAACAAGATACAGGCAAGAAAAGGCGGTTTTGTACTCATCAGGGGGAGGACAGATAATTCTAACATTTGTCAGAAAAATATCACAGATTAAAATTTCATTAGTAGCGTAATTAATATTTTTTACGCTTTAACTCAATAATAAAAAAAAGTATGCAAAGTGTAAAAATATACCCGATCATAATACTTTTATTTACAAATTAATGTCCGTTGAAACAATTTCTACTCTAAATTTAGTTATCATTTACGAAAAAAGCTGCGTTGATTAAAAATCTACGTTATCAATCTAAAATAATTTTGCAATATTTATTCTTATGATAAATTTTTCTCAAATTTCTTAACCTGCATTTTTTAACTTGTTAAGTATACACTTCAAGTTTTTCTTATCATTATCTTAAATTTAAAGCTTCATTTCGCTTCATTAATTGCTGATGAAAAATGGAAGCAATTTGGAACGATTATTTTCGTTTACTTGTTATGAAAATAATATATTAAAATATACCCTTAGTTTTTATTGCTAAAGTAAAGCATTTTGTCAGATTTAATTTATAGTTCTTTTTATTTTCCCTTAGAGTTAATTCTGAATCTAATAAATTCTATGGCTGATGCATTTCAACAAAATTATTATGCGAAAATAGTAAATGACAGCACATTTCATTACGAGAAGAAAGGTTTATTTTACACCAGATAATGAAACACTTTCCAACAAATTCAGAACACCGACTAGAAATATAACCGGATAATAGTGTAAAAGAATATATTCAAGAAAGAAATAAACAAGTAAGAAAAATCATGCGTTAAGCATAAATTATGAAGCACTTTCCAACACTTCATGAAATCTTTAACAAAACTTCGTTAATTAGGGAAATAAGGGTAGATAGCCAAATATGTAATCAAATTCTTTTGAACAGCTCTGTATTTGATCTGTCAGTTGATTTACATATTATAAAATGGGAAAATTTAGTTTAGCAAGAAAAAAGCTTAAAATTTCTTTTTGAGCAATTTGTACTAATAAATGATAAACATACTTGAAAACTCTTGTTCAGCCCTGTAGTTTACCTTGAACCTACCTTTATTACACGTCAGTAAGAAGTTAAAAATTCATTTTAAACTAAAACCCTTTTAAAACAACTGAAATCACATTGTTATAAATTATCATTCATAGGTGTCCATGTACCCAATTCTTTGCGTGGCCCTGTATATTATTTTATCTATATTCTGCAAACATTTCTTTGTAAATTGAATGCAGTTCAGCGTAATAATTTATACCTTATTTAGGAACCTTCACGCTCATACTCAGTAACGTTGGCTCTTTTGGATAGCCCTGTATATCACCTATAACATTTATACACACCTTTATAATGTACAAAGATTTAGTGAAACTTAAATGCGTATATTATAATTAAAATGTATTACATCCATCCATCAGCCATCATCGGAAACATATACAATCCGTCGGAAGGAATATACTATTTGAAATCTTTTGTGTGTCCCTGTAAATGCAATGTACTTCATATTATGTAAGACAGTATCGTATAATTTATATTAAGCCTCAGTGACATACAGTGTCTCACATAAGTGATGGGACACTTGTGCTTTACAAAAGTAAACTAATCAAATAAATTAAAAAAAAACATGTACACATTTCTTTGTGGATGTGTTTCATACTTAAATTTAGTAATGATTTTTACATAACATACATTTTGTCAAAATATTAAAATATTAATTTAATAAAAATACAAATGTTTAGAACGGAGCAAAAAATAGCTCACATAAGTGATGGGACACCATTATATATGCAACAAAAATCGTCTGAAATAAGCAATAAAAATAATTTTTGGAGTTTTATTTTTACTTAAAAGCAATTGGCAATAATTTATAATATCGTCTGCAGTATTTCTCTCCAGTTTGTTTTGGAATTTTTGTGTTTTTTAGCTCTGTATAGCCATGAATGCTAAACGAAAAGAAACTCCGCCTGAAATTCGAAAATTAGTTATTAATTTGCATATTGAACGTGGAAAATCAATTAGAAAAACTGCTGAAACAGTTAACTTGAGTCGTTCAACAGTTTTCAATGTCATTAAACGATATAAAAAGAATCATATGATTCAGGATAAAAGAAGACCTGGCCGACCATCAAAGCTATCCAATGGAATAAAGCGAATTATCGTTCGAAATATAAAAAAAAATCCAAGAAATAGTGCTTCAAAAGTTGCTGCTGATTTACAAGCATTATATGGAATAATTGTTAATCCTGAGATTATTAGAAGGGTAATTCGATCTGCTGGATATCACGGTAGAGTAGCCAGGAAAAAATTCTTCGTAAGTGAAAAGAATAGAAAACTCAGAGTAGCTTTCGCAAAATCCAACATAAATAAGAATTCTGATTACTGGAATAAAGTTATATTTGCTGATGAGAATAAATTTAATATATTTGGTTCTGACGGTAGAATCTTGGTGTGGAGAAAACCCAGGGAAGAATTTCGCAAACAGAACTTGGTACCAACAGTAAAACATGGTGGAGGAGGAGTTAAGGTATGGGGATGTATGTCGTCCGCTGGAGTTGGTAATCTTGTTTTTATTGACAGTATAATGGATCAGTACAAGTATATTGATATTTTAAAGCAAAATTTGAAATCTTCAGCACGAAAATTGAACCTTCATAACGATTTCAAATTCTACCAGGACAATGACCCCAAGCACACTGCTTTGAACGTTAGACACTGGCTGCTATATAACTGTCCTGAAATAATAAAAACACCACCACAATCTCTAGACTTAAATCCCATAGAGAATATTTGGCAAGAATTGGAATCAAGAATTCGCAAACACACTATTTCTTCAAAACAACAACTAAAATCGGTGCTTTAAGAAGAATGGGGGTAAAATCACTCCAGAAATCACAAAAAACAATTAGTCGAATCCATCCCAAAAAGATTAAATCATGTTTTAAAAGTAAAAGGAAATCCAACAAAATATTAAAACCTTTTAAAAAGTAAAATTTTTGGATAAATATTAGATGGAAAAGTAAGTGTCCCATCATTTATGTGAGCATTTTTTGCTCCGTTCTGAACAATTTTATTTTTACTAAATTAATATTTTAATTTTTTGACAAAATGTATGTTATGTAATAATTGTTACTAACTTTAAATATGAAACACATCCAAGAAATTTTTGCACATGTTTGTTTATTTATTTTATTGCAGTTTCTTTTTATAAAGCACAAGTGTCCTATCACTTTTGTGAGACACTGTATATCAATTTTGTTATACATGAAAAAGTTTAATATATTTTTAAAAAGTCGCAAACTATTCCGGCGCTTTACCATTATCCAATGGAATTCATTTGTCTGGTCCTCTAAGGGAATGATAGCTATATTTTCACCGCATATTGTATAGAATGCATATTTAAGTGCACCTCTTAAATGTATGTAAATTTTAATATGTTCCACAGAGTGTATCATCTTTAAAATTCCTTTGAAAAAATTTCTCCCTATAGGCCATAATGTAATGGAAAATTTTTGACTCTCCCTGTAAATAAACTAATCATGGCAGAAACTTCATTTTCAATAGGGTTCGTGCATGTTAAACGTCCATAACATACAAAAATTTCAGGGCAATTCGAGTATATTTACAGGTGTTAGAGCTCGGACAGACGGACAGACGGACAGACGAATAGACTAACAGACAGACAGACAAACCGAATGAATAAGAACTTTTCAAACAATGCATAAACACTTTTCAAACAATGCATAAGCACTTTTTAAAAAATGCACAAGCACTTTACAAACTTTTTGATAGTGTTATAAACGTTAAAATTCATGTGAAACGATTTTTCTAAATATGCCGTAATGTAACGGAAAATTTTTGATTGTCCCTGTAAATAAATTAATCACGGTAGAAACATTTTCAACAGGGTTCGTACTAGGGTAAACCTAAATAACGTCCAAAAATTTTATGGCAATCCGAGTATATTTACAAGAGTTAGAGCGCGGACAGACGGCCAGACGGACAGACGGCTAGACAAACCGAATGCATAAGCACGTTTCAACTTTGTTTGAAAGTGCTAAAAAGGTATTGCAAATTTAAATTTATAATTTCAGCAAATATAATATACAGTTGGAAATTTTTTTTTATTTATTTCGTGAAGCCTTATGAGTTATGTATATATTAGTATGTATGATACAGTATGCTAAAATCTATGTTTTATTACACATGAGGCCTTCAGAAGCTAAGAGATACAAGTGACAAAATTTAGATTTCCAGTAAATTGAGTTCAAAGTTGGAACATGAGTAGTAATTGACTTAGTTTTATTAGATATGAAATCGTTGCCTCTTTCACAGCGGTTTTTGAGAACTTATTTCAATGACTGTTAAAAAAATGGAGTACATTTTTTTTAAAACGTAGAGATTAAAGATTTCAGTTAAGCAATTTAAACAGCTTAGGTATATATACGCGTATATATATCCCACCGTAACTTTCGAATGCAAGTTCTGCTACAAATCAAAAACCCGCATATGATTCGATCCTCTAATTTTTTACCCCAATTTTGCATAAAATCGAACCAAAGATATCTCTTGTCAATATGAAAAAGTAGTAAGTAAACAAAAAGATATCATCGATTTTTTTAAATAAGTTATTATTATTTGTATATTTTATGTATTATGTTATTATACATAAACATCAAAATCCAGAATTTTAATTTGAAGATTTTTTTTTGTTATTTAATATACTTCTGTTTAAGGTGATCTCCCAATTTGCTTGCCGAAAATTGTCGGAAATTTATTGACTTATATACAAGTATATAAAACAGTATATTTTTCAGAACGCAACTGATAAAAAGAAAACCACTTATATTTCTGTACCTTCAAACAAATAGTCTTATTCCAGTGATTTTTGTTTTGTTATTTAATTGACTTTTGAATAAGTGGATCTCCCAATTTGCTTGCCGAAATTTGTCAGAAATTTCTTGACTTATATACGAGTATACGACAGTATATTCTCCAGAACGCAGCTGATCAAAAGAAAATCACTTATATTTCTTGACCTCCAAGCAAATAGCCTTATTCCCAGATAACCTGTGCACTTGACCCACTTTTCTCAATTTTGTCACTTATATCCTTTGACTTCTGGGGTTCTCCTGTATATGCTATATATTTCATGTTTAATTCTGAACATGTCACAGTAAACTTCCGTAAGACATATAAATTCCACGGCAATCCAAGTATATATATGGGAGTTACAGCACTGAGAACCAAGTACATGAACAGACCAAAACCATGTGCACTTTCAAATGCGTTCTAAAGTGCAAAAAGGGTGATCTCCTTACAACATTATTTAAAATAATTAAACGATACTGAAGTGAATGTTTTTATAAATAAGATAGTTAATAAACAATTTTTAATTATTTTCAAATTAATTTTCTGTAGTGAAACAACGCATGAAATTATTCAATATTTAATATGTGATTTATCACTTCCTAACTAAGCGCAGAACTAATAAGGTGAAATATGTCTTAGACGGGGTTAAACACGAAACCCTTGGAATAATGATCCAAGGGCTGTACTATTTAATCTAAGAGAACGATGCCCAGTTTGGCATCTTTCATACCCGGCATGGACCTTTTTCACCCTGTTGGTTATACGCTTAGTTAGCAAGTGATAAATCATGTATTAAATATTTAATAATTTCAAGCGTAGTTTCACTGCTCAGAATTAATTAGGAAATTAATAACAAATAATTTTCTTTTAGTTTATTTAGAAATAATCAATAATCTTGTTAAGGCGTTCTGGTGAGAATTCGTAATGTCTAATTAAATAAAAAATCAGCCGGATATCAAAAGGTATGCTGCATACGTACTTGTCGGTAATGGCAAATATAGCATAACGAATGCCGCGTACGTCATAAGCTCAAGAAGTCAAGGTTCCTGTCCCGTCAGGATTGTTCTAAGGACTGCGATCAGCCGAAGCTCTCTTGGGCTAATGCTATTCCTATGCGGAGGTTATTTTCTAATATCTGGTTTGCATTTCCACTTTTTAAATATATATTTTTTGCATTGGATAGCGAAGTGCATTCCGACATCATTTCTTTTTTATTTTCTCGATTTTGGTTGCAGAAATTTTATAAAAAGGCACTTTTCCTTTTAAAGCGGTTTTGAAAGTTAAACTAATTTTATAAAAAAATATCTGCATTCAAAATCGAAAAAATAAAAAAGGAGCAATGTAGAAAACACCTTAGCTATGCAATACAATATATATATAATGTATAATACAATGTATATATAATGTATACTATTATGTTCACATAATTACAAATATGTGAAAAAGGCTTTCTATTAAATCTATTAAGTTATAATATTTAAATGCTAGTTTCCCCAGTTTGTCTTTTTCTTATTTCATATTATTATCACTAAAATGAATAAATTTCAATAAATTATTATTCAGTTGATTTAATATTGACGAAGAAGGTACTTTTTGAAGGAAGGAAGTATTTTTTATTGATGAGTATTGCTTAAATAGATCCCTTAAAATATGTTTTAGGTTATTAAGAAAAGAATTTATAATAATATAGTATATTTGGTATACACAATAATAGCTCACTTAAAAGAAGTAAAATAATCGTTTTTACTCTATTTTTATATGTATACTTAAATTTTAATCTCCCTCAAATAAGTTAGTTGTATTTGAAAATTATGTTGATTTTTACAAAGCACTTTTATAAAAACTGACGCAAAATATTAAAATCATAAAGGGAATGCGATTTTAATTCTTTCACTTTCTTATAATTATTATATTTTATTATTAGAATTGCATTTTTTATGATTAAATCGATTTTTTTTCATGAAAACAATTAATGATATATATTTTTTAATATTATAGAATATTTAAGGTGTAAACTATAAGTCAAAGTTTCCTGAATGCATGGAAATAACTTTGAAAAGGATATATAATAAAAAAAAGAACATATTTAAAATCTGTCGATTATAGATTTTTCTCTTTTTTACCTTCAACATGCTGAAAGTAAAATTTTATTTGCTGCTAGCTTCGCATTATTTTCAGCATCAGAAACAAAATTTGCACATTTCGAAGTTTGAAAATGAGAAAAAATTCAATATTGTTAAAAGAAACTCAAATAGTTTCATTTTCTGTAGACATACTTTATTACTTTAGTTGTTTTTTAAAGACTATTTAAACTATAAATTGAAAATCTTTTTTTTTATTGATCACACTTTCTAAATAGTAGGAAATAAAATTGTATTAAACTTTAATAAAATTTAAAAAAACTTCAATAATGTAAAAAGAACTGGATCATTTGTGTTATATTTCTTTCATCTTTGTAAAAACGAATAATAAGATATTAAATTTATATCAGAATAAGAGATACTGTAAAATGTTTAAATTATATTTATACTTATTACCCTTTAATATACATCCCTTATTTATCGCTACAACGCACAATGCGAATTTTCGAGTGTTTGAAACAATGCTCGGAATCTTGCTCTCTGAACTCTTTCATAACGAATGCCGCTTTTTTTTCAACTTCAACAGTCTGAAATTTAGTTCTTTATAATGAAGATTTGACCTTGGGAAAGAGATACAAATCACATGGTGTAAGGCCAGGTGAATAAGATGGTGGTGCAACACTTGAATTTTATAATTGGCTTGAAGCATCTTGAGATACAATGCAAGCTGACCTGGGGCATTGTTCTAATAAAGTACCAATGACTTGTTTTAACAAAATTCAAGTCTTTTTTTCACGAAGTTGAGAAATGACATTAAAGTAGTATACTGATTAATAGTTTGACTTTCAAGATCTCAGTGAAGAAACATGAACATCCATGAACATCGAATATTTTCGCATCGCTGCTATTGACATGGAAGTTTGATCTGTGCGAACAGCATCGTCAGTGTATTCTTAGACCACTTACAAATTCAACAAATTCAACTTACAAATTCACGCTTAGACCACTTACAAATTCAATTTTTAAAAATATACTTTTTGTTTGTTCTACTTTTATGGATGTAAAAAAGATCTTACCTAAGGATATATTTTGTTAGAAATATTTATTTTAATTTAGCATTTGCAGATTATATATTAATAAGCCTGTATATTAAATCATTTTCACAATTTAGTTTTTTACTTTGATATGTAACTCGTCCTCTTCAATTAAGGTGTTTTACAATAACCTTTCGACAAATTCTTAAATAATTTTAACAAAATAATTATGTGAAGAAAATAAATTTTAGTTTTTATAAAATTTAAAACAAATTAATTTTGAATGGAAATTAATAGCAATAACGAAATTTTTCGTTGATTATAATTAATTTCGTTGATTATAAAAAATTTCGGTTATTTTAGAAAGACACCCCCCCCCCCACACGGAAGGCACTCCTCATGAGGGCTTATATCCCACGCATTGAAAATTAGACATCGTAAAAACAATGAACCAACCATTCTTTTTAGACACTTGATAGATTTAAATAATAATAGTCTAGAGAAAACTTTTGCAAGTAGTATTTTCGCGCAATTTATTTATTGGCAATTTATCTCATACACATATTTATTCAACATTTGTGTAAGTTACTCATTGCTAGTTGAGTAGCTACCCGATGTGTTGCATTATAGTGTACGATGTGTTTGAATTATTTAACAAAAAAGTCAAGTATCTTTAAACGTCTACAGTTTCTATCCCTAACAATTTCAAATAAATGGTAATTTAGAACGTTCTCCGTACATTTAATTTTTTTGTATATGGAATTTGTCGGTTGCCATTCTTACAGTAAATTTACATCTTAAAATTAACCCGAAGCAAGCAAAATTTCAAGTCTTAGCCCCGGCAGTTACAAAGAAATAGATAAATTTGTTATTTTTTTCCCTGCAAAATATTGCGCTATATTTTTTGTATATTGTTTTATTGCAAGTGTTTACATCTTTAATGTAATAACTATGAGGATTTTAATTTTATATCCGTAATAATTCTATGTTTTTTTTTATTTAGAAGAATTTTTTTTATGTATAAAAAGTTGGTAGATGATACAGCGTCAAACAAACCACATTTGAAGATTTTGTATTTTTGACTATGCAAAAATTGAAATTGTGCCATGTTCAAAGTTGAAATAATATATATATATATATATATATATATATATATATATATATATATATATATATATATTGTTTAACTATTGTCTTGCCAATATGACTTCTGTGTTACTCCCATTTTTGCTGAAAGGGTTCCTTCCACATTGAATATTTGTGTTCGTAATCCGGATGCACCCATGGATAAAAAATTTTGCCTATTTTTAGATAGTAAATCCGATCTACTATGTCCTGCCTCCCTACTAAATGATCAGAAAAACTCCTCCGTAATAGTGTCAATTTTGAAATGGTAAGGTGTTCCGATTGGAGAAAAAAATGACTAGAACAAATTTATCAAGCACAATTGTTTCCAATAACTTAATAGAAATATTTCGAAATTAGAATAAACGATCTACGTAGTCTATTCCATATAATTAAATGTGATTATAATATCGTAACTCTGCTAATATTTGCTCTCTTAATGAGTAATGATGCTTACTCACATGTAATAGGCTTTATTGATATAAGTGTTTCAGAATGCATATTATAATTATATCGAACTGCGAGTACTTTGGAAAATTTTAATGAATTAATTATTGATATGATGGTTCGTTCTCCATACAGTTTATATTTGATGTTTAATATCATTAATTAGTTTTAGACTAACATCCGTCAAGCCGAAATGTCGGAGCATAGAGTCGCATAAACATAAAATATAATATTATAGAATAAAAAAGGTAAATATTCATGATTACTGTTTATTAGTATAAAAGTAATTTTCGAATAACAGCCACCGAATCTTCATTTTGTGTTGTTTTCAAATGTTAGTTGCCTCAGGAAATGTTAAAACGCTAATTTGTTATCAAGTGCTCACATTCTTCAAATTTAGTCAAGCCTTTCCTTATCAGAAAATGCTTCAGTATGAACTTCCTCTTAACGATAAACTATATTAAAAGTGGACTAATTTGCCTTATGTGAAAATTCCTTTAGACTAATGCCCACAGCATTGGCAAAGTTAAACTCTAGGATTTCTTTACAGTAGCAGGGTAAGTAATGGTTAAATGCAATTGAGTTTGAATCATGAGGCTTTTATTTTTTTTAATATTTACAAATAGGTTTGATAAGGAAAAATCTTTCAGTTAGAAATGATCTATAATAATCATCAAAATGAACCATTATAGCCAGGAATGTAATGGAAGGTATACGACGTATATCTTCCGGATTTTTTAAGAACACCATATTTCGTCTGTTTCTCAAAAAAAGCTATAGTATATACGATCATGGGTATATCTTCTGAATTAACTGTATATCCTCTGCTTAGAGCGCATATCGTCTGTTTTATTTACGACTATACAATTGATTATAGCTAGTGGGAAGCCTGGGGGTTGAAATCTTGGGGCCTCACATAATATATTTTATTCTGCTAACCATTTACCAATCTTCACTCCGCCCAGATATTGGTATGTAACTTAACTGTACATCCAACTGCTGAGAAAAGCCAAGCCTGGAATCCAGACGTGTGGTCATATTCACACCATTTTACTATTTAATTATTGTAGTATGCTAATGTTCTTGTCAATTGTCAATCAATAATGTTCTTGCTAATATCTTGTTAATTATGTACTTTCACTTGCTTGTTTTTGGAAAAAAGACATTTCACATCTGGAAATCGTTCAAGTTTAACTGGATTCACTATCGCTTCATTCGTTGCATAAGGGATGAGTCGTTTGAAAAGTCACCCACACAAAGGAAAAAATCTTTCGAAATTATGTTTGCTGATCGTCGCTTTGTATCAATGAGTTTGACACATTTTTCGAAAACCCTAACCATTGTTTGTCTACTAAGAGTCAAAATGTCTTTTATATATAGGAATGATTTTTCGGTAATATAACTACCTAATATCTTCAAGGATTAAAACATATAATCCTCTAAAAAGCTTAATGATATATGCTTTACATTCGCGGCATCGTTGTTGAAAGTCAGCCATGAGACGGCATCCGATGAATGAAAATTCGTCAATAATTAGAGGTAACACTGGATCTCTGCTGGGATGTAGATTTCTCGATGTCTGATGTCTTGATTTAAATCGGCGGATCATTTGAAACATTTTGATACTTTCAGCTTAGATTGACCTTCTAGTACCTGGTAGTGCCAAAAAATGAAAGCTTCTATCCTATCTACGCAATGACTGTCTTACAAATTTCTTTGATTAACGTACATTTTCAGTTTTTGTTTTTGTAATAATAAAAGTTGACATAGGGTAATTTGCAACTTTTGTTTGCAAAGATGAAAGCTGTTTTGTGCATAACTGAAATAGTTCTGCAGCCCAGCTGTAAATCCTATATCAGAATTACTATAATTTTCATAAAGCGTAACTTGCTGTACTTCAGAAATGTTAAATAGAAGATGAAGCCACTGGATAAGAGACTGTATGGTAAAGAATAATCAATGAATGTATTTGAGTTTTTATTTTTTTAATTTGTCAATGTAGGTTTATTTATTTATTTATTTTTATACCATAAAACTTGGAGCATAAGCCATGGTGATAGCTTCAAACTCATTCAAATCTCCTTCAAAAACTTGCATGTCTGTCTGAGCATTGTCTTAATGAATATAATACGGTAAAAGGTTTGAAACAGATATGTAATAAACACATATTGCTATATGCATACACACATAATGTTTTGATAGAGGAGTCTGCTATACTCCTCTATCAAATTTAACAACTTTATTTATCTAAATTGTTGTTATATCGTTACTCTGTAAATACTCGGAAAGCATCTAGGTTATAGTTATGAAGCTTTTCCACATATAATTACGCTGAATAAGTCATTTTATCTAAAATGGCTTTCTTTTAGCCGGCATTTTCACATTTTTCTACATAAAATTTTGTATATGAAAGTATGTATATTTTTAAAATGTACACTAAATCTGGGCAACAGAAATCAGGGATTGATTTATAAGTTTCAATGACAATATTTTTCAAAAATTATCTATCATTGCCGCAACCATTTATTACAATTATAAGTATAGAACTATATAATCATATCCATTAGCGTCAAACATCTAGGCATTTGGCGAAATATCCAAAATAAGCGCCCATAAATAAAGTTAACTTGGTTACTAATTGGCTGACTAATTTGACTAGTTGGCTGACTAATTTGGCGAAAATTCTTTTGAAATTCTATAGGGGGAACTGGGGCACATTGATACATGGGGAATATTGATACACCCCCTGTACTGCACACAGGGTCATTACAGGAAGTTTCACAACAGCTCCAAAACGTGATACTAGTGCACTCAACTACATACAGAAAGTCTTGGAATGATTCAATAGCTTGATGAAATGGGACGGCTGATTAATTGTTTTTGTACGTCAAAAGTAAATTTGAGTTGTACAATTGAAATGGTATTATACAACTGTTCCAGTATTTCCAACCGAAAAGAATACACTCCCTGGCAAGTAAAGCTACTCTTTATCAGTTCCTCATTCTTTATTGTTAGATAAATTATGATGTGTTTGATTTGAGACTCATTTTATTCAAAACGGCTGTATGGGGAACATTGATATAGTCTATGTCGGGGAACATTGCTACAACCTAAATCCTTTCCTAGTTAATTTTTCATTACCTTTTATTATTTTTTACCATACACTCCTTAATCCAACCATTTTTCGCCAAAAATTTCTAATATTAGTTTTATTGAAGTGAAATAGCTCTAATTTCTTTATTTTAAAACATTTTATAGTATTTTTGCAAACAGAAGACGTGCGAATTTAACAACATCTAGTGCTAGTAGAAATGACAAAAGAAAAAGACGGCAGCCTGGAAAAACTCAAATTTATATCGATTCTCCAGGGAAAAAACTATTTTTGACATGAGAAATGTTAAGTAAGAGAAACAAGCTGCAGAACAGCACAGCATAATTATATTGTAAACAGAATTTTTAATATAATTATCCATTATTTTTTGTTTATAAACCGATTTATAAACAAAAAAAAACTGGCAATATTTTCACCTTTTCTAAGAAATAAGATAATGCTGGAGTTGAAGTGCCAGATATGACAAAGTTACCACAGCCAACAATCAGACAAGGAACAACCAGAACATCATGTCATTATACATTTCATTTTGATTGCTTTAATATAGTTATAAAAAAATTGTAGGCGATTTGAATTTCTATAAATAAATATAAAATGGTTTGCTAAGTATTTGTCTATGAAAAATATGCATTGGTGTTATTTTGTCTCCATTTTCCAGAACGTATCAAAGTGTCCCATGAGGTGTATCAATCTGCCCGGGGATGGGGCACATTGATACAAATGACTTTTTTTTATTTTTGTAAAATTACATGCAAAAATTATTTATAAAACAACAATCGTACATTTTTTAACTCATTACACAAGTTTTGCTGACACCACATGGAAAAATAACTTTAAATTTCTGCTTTCTGGACACCAAAAGAATTCTTAGAAAAAAGCTGTATCAATGTGCCCCAGTTGCCCCTACTGTTGATTCTTTTCTACTAAGATTCCGCGCAGATGTCATGTACGTACAACGTTAGCGTTACTTTTCTCCCCGAAAATTTGGCAAAAACTTTGTTTTTGAGTATTTTTAGAAGCGTAAATATTTAAGATTTATTGTGATATTTATATATAATTGCAATAGATTAATTTTTTAAACACGATTAGTCAATCGGTAAATAATCGGTAAAATCGTGTCCTTAATAGCTCAGTTGGTAGAGCATTGGCGGCTTTAGCCAAAACATCCCTGGTTCGAATCATAGCCCGGACTTTTTTCACCCAATAATTGAAGAATGGAAATATTACATGTTATCTATAACTGCATTTATTATAATGTTTATTATTTATAACTGTTTTATTGCTTAAACTGTTATTTTTTTTAAAAATAAATAGTCGAAACAAAATAAACGGGTTACCATGTGAGACATAAAATCGCCATTTAAAAAGCAATCACGCCAACGAGGTACGTATATGATATATGTAGTTGAGATACTTCGCATTTATGATTTTTAGTGAAACTAGCTAAATTCTTAAAATTAAGATATACTACCTTCTGCACCCGGTACATCATTTTTTTTATTTTTTATTCTACATCTTTCCTTTTCAAGCGTACATCTTGACAAAAAATGTTTATCTCTTTCACTTCAGAATGTTCACTTTCATTTCAGTTGCAACACATTCACTTACGGGAAATTGAAATAATTTTCAGCCACATTCTGTTATTAGAACCGCTAAATGAGCGTTAGACAATGCTCACTAAATTATTACGTCTATTTACTTGATTATGGAAAATTTCCCAATACAAACAAAACATACATCATTTTGCATACATATGAATACCTGCATACATGTTACTGCATACATATATCACGTAATTTTTTTTTTTTTACGATTTCTTTTACTATTCCAGTCATTTATAGCATGCAGCTAATTCTAAATTTGCTGGCATGTGGCTAATACGTAAAATAATAGACCGTTATCAATTTCTTTTCATTTTTCTTAATTTAACATTTAAATTAGTTTCCATACATTTCGAAGATTACGGAGAATGAAAAATTCACATAAAAAAGAGGGAAAAAACACGTGTTCGTTAAGTAAGTAGGAAGTAATTCATTACCAGCGGAATGAAACAGTATTAAACAGTAATAGATTTTTTTATTAAAATATGCGGATTTTTAAAGCATGTCGTCATTGTTATTCCTATTTTTTAAAGTTTATTTTGAATTTTTTTGAGAAATGGCATTAATAACCAAATCTTGCTATATTCCTTTATTTGCAACAATGGAAGTAATTTACACAGACCAGTCATATTAATGCGACTACTTTGAGATTTTAGACTTTTTGTTAAATATCGAGACAAATTCAGGAGGAATTATCCTGAAACTCCAGGTGTGTAAACAGAATAATGCAAGTCGTATAGTCCAGGGAAATTTTTTTTCCCGAAATCCCATAAGGAATCGTCAACAAATTAAAAAAGAACGAGAATATTTTGGATAGCCCTGTCAAAAGTAATGCAGTAAAAGCGTTCAAACTCTACATTATCGTTAAGTGGCTTAATGTAATAAACTGTGTTCATATTTGTGTAGATAGCATGTATACTCTTATAGAAATCTAGATTTTTATATAAAAAAAAGTCCAAAATTTTGCCTTTTTTTTTTTTTTTTTTCTTTTTTTTTAATAAATTGCAGAATTCCTGATATAAAAAAAGTTCATTTCAGAAAACGTGATAAACAATATTGTACACAATACCCTGCAATCGGGATTATAATTTATGTGAATATATTTAGATGCTTAATAAGAAATCAGGATTCTAAATTACAATTACTTGACAGCAACTTTTCAATTTTAATATCGAAACAATATTTTATTTCCTTCCACTTTCGGAAGGCCACGAAAAAACGCAGTTTTGTACTGCTTCCATGCACAATACATAAAACCAACTAAAAAAAAGAACAAGAAAGAATGTTTTTAATATCAGTTATCTAGTGGATCACGTGATCCTGGCGTCAACCGTCTAGCTAAGAAGGGAAGGGTTACACGAAATTTTCCACACAGATGTCAGTGCCCTCGGCAAAAATGCTTCTTAATTTCATCTAAATTCACATTAAAAAACCATAATTGTGAAAAAATGTGATATTTGAGACATTAATATAAAGCAGTGAGAAAAGTCTATCTCAATGTATGGTTAAAAACATATTTCAATAAATAATAGAAAAAAAAACTTATTCTTGGAATTGTTTTTCAATTTTCCAGTTAAGTTCATTTTTTGAGTTGACATTTTTTCAAATAAGTATTGTATAAATAAATTAATATAAAATAATAAATTAATATAAATATAATATATCATAAAATTGTATGAATAATGAGCATGTTTGCTAAATAATATTTCACTGCGCCTGGATGAAGACAATAAAAGTATAATTTGCATAATGTCTTAGCTAAATCTATAGATCAACTATTGTGGAAGTTTCAAAAACATAACTTGAAAATTCGAAAAATTATCGTCTATAGGATAAGCAGAAAGTTCGTTGTTCCCAAAAGTAACAAAAAGATGAGTTGCTGTGTACATATATCCGTTGATTACTGTCAATACAGTATGCATGATATTGTACGTATTACTATATTTGGATACAGCCCCTCATTTTTTTGCTTCATTTTGGGATCTACAGATTTTGAGATTATTGTATCAGCGATAATTTTGAGAATTTTGAAGCCATGCTTTTGAGAATTTCACAATGGTTGTTCTATAGATCTAGCTAACACATTATGTAAATTATATTTTGATTGCTTTCACGCATGCGCATTGAAACATTATTTAGTAAACTTGCTCATTATCCGTAGAATTTTTATTATTTTTTAATTTTGATTATAGGGTTTTGTGTACATTGTTGTTTGTCATGTTCTCTGAAAAGAACTTTTTTTTATATTAAGAACTCTGCAAATTATAAGCAAAAAAAACTTGGCAAAATTTGAGGCAGTTTTTATGAAAACCTTAATTTCTTTATGTGTATATATGCTATTGTCATAAAAATGAACACAGCTTATTTGATTAATCCATTTAATCATAATCCACAGTTTTAATGCTTTTGCTACATTAGTTTAGACTGGGTTATACAAAAGATATTGGTTCTTTTTCAATTTGTTGACGGTCTCCTATGATATTTCAGAAAAAAAAATATTCGTGGAAATATATGATTTGCCCTATTTTGTTTACACACCTGGAGTTTCTCGTGTATTTGTCCAGTTAACAGAGCGTCAAAAATCGCAAGGTGGTCACATTAGTATGACTGGACTGTGTAATTTCCACAATTTTAAGAAAAAAAATCATATAATTATTTTTTAATTTAAATTTAAAGACAGGAATATTAAAAAAAATATTTAATGCGGGAAAATCGCAGATGAAAATAAAACAGCCTTGTCTTACAATTATCTAGATTTAAATTCGTAATGTAATCTCTATGGGAAAATTTTAAGCCGACATTTGAAATAGTTAATAAAAAAATACAGTCAAAGATCTATAATCCGCACACCCATAATCAACTGTTTTCTATAATTCGCGTTATTTTTCGAATGTAAACAAAGAAATAAACAGTTAAAAAATTTACAAATTAGTGATCCAAAAACGTTTTTTTAGAAAAATTAAAAAAAAATGAAAAAACAATGAGGAAACAGTGAATTATGGGTGTGCGGATTATAGATCTTTGACTGTAGTTATGTTGGAATTTGTTAAGGTATCCTTGCAACAGCCAAAAGTGACAGTCTAATGTGGCTTCGCTGCTGATTTCATAATAGGTTCATTTTTTTCGAGGAAGTTCATTTTTTTCAAATCACACAGACGGGTTTCACACTGTGCCTTTTGGTTGTGGAGATTCTTGAAGTCAAAAATGTACCGCGAGCACCCGCACAAACTACAGCACTGAAAGATTCCATCCGCAAAAATGTGTCTGTGATAATGCAAGAAATGCTACTTAATGCTGTAAAACGGTGTGGTTCCTCGTCTCGCCGCTGAGCTTCTGATTATGGACATCACATTGAACATTTACCACATTTCTAATTAACTGTAACTAAGCTGACTTGTAAGTTGTCAACATGTTTTTATTTGTAAAACATCTTTTCCTGCAATGAAACACTATGGAGCCATCTGTGGTCACTATCTGAACAATTTTTTTGTTGCCAAAGAAAACCCGGTTGCTTTTGCATATGTTTGGTGCAAACTGTATATTTTTTATCATGATTCGTTTTTAAAGTTCGTCCTGACTTTTGGATCACCCGGTACATTTTTTCACATTTTAGTTTCACTAAATATAAATACAATTTACAAAGCTTAAAATGACATACAGAAAAACATTTTACATCTAAAAAATTTCTGTGTATTGATCAATAGAATATTAAATTTCCTGTTTCTGAATTAGAATTATTATTTTACAGAAAAAAAATTGAAAAAAAAAGAAATTTTATTAGGATTTCCCTTTATACAGTTATGCAAAAATTACGTATTTGAAAGAGATGCAACGTATTTCTCTGCGACTCGACGCTATGAAACTTTACTTGTGCTAAAATTACCGCATTCCTTTTTGTGAGATAATTCAAACACGGAAGGATTTTCCTTTTATTGGATTTAAATTTTGCTTTAAGTTATATTTCCTCACTTTTTGTTAGATTTTGTTTATTTATTTCATTGCTTTGCTTTTCGAAACTACCAAGTTAAAAATGCTGTACTCATATAAAAGCGGGTGGTTTTATTAAAATTGGTCAAAATATCTTTTTTTTTTCTAATTAATAAAAGCATATTTAGTTGAGAATATAGTGACACATCATTTTTACCGATAAGACAATTATCTCACGAGATAGTGTCAATTTTGCTAACAAGCCCAGCACAAATGACTGCACAAAATTAAAATTTTAAAAGGGTTTTAACTATATTCATTTTCTTCTTTTATTTCATGTTCATAAAATGCTAAGTTTTATTTATTTTTTGTATTCAACTATGTTGTTCATGTTATTTATTATAAATGTGATAAATCTAGGCATGGAATTAGCCTTCAGGTTTATTATTTTTTTAAAAAAAGTGCATGAAAATGATAAATACCATCATTTTACACAATATCTATCAATAAAGTAACTACAGTTAATATAACATCAAATGTATCTAAAAATCCATGGTCAGCTTTATATAATATACATTTGAAAATCTTTAAAAAAATCGGCAAAAATATCCTATGTTAAATAAGTAGTAGAGAGTTTAAATAAAATTAAGCTTTTATAGAATTTTTTGAAAATTTCAATTAAATTAAAAAAAAATTCAAAATGCATTTTTACTTGAACTTTAAAATGCATTGATTTTACCATTGGAACCATATCTTTTTTAAAGAAAATTGTTACAGAGATAAGCTGCCTCCTACAAAAATGCATTGTTAAATTAAAACAAAAATTTTTTTATGTTAAATTAATGACCACGGAAAATATATAAATTGCCAAGTTAAAGCAACAAATTTAGAAGGGGAGGTGTGAAAACACTCTTCACGAAGACATTCTGGTCGCTCATTTTCAGAACATTCTTTTATTTATTTATTTTTCTTTCTTGTGCAAACTAAACGCTCATTGGTTATTTTTACGATCTTTTTTATTAATGTTCTTTTTGTACCTTTCAGATTTCGATGTAGTCAGATTAAGAA
Organism: Maratus speculifer; assembly: GCA_964019185.1. Taxonomy (NCBI): domain Eukaryota; kingdom Metazoa; phylum Arthropoda; class Arachnida; order Araneae; family Salticidae; genus Maratus; species Maratus speculifer. The sequence continues at coordinate 231,737,905 of OZ025296.1, read as the reverse complement.
TAATGATCAAGAAACATGTAATATCTGTGCGCGCGTGTGTAAATAATCAACTTTTCTTTTTTGTGTGTTTACGTTTTGTCTCTTATTTTTGATGTGGAATTTTTGTCTTTGAAGACGGCCAAGAATTATGATTCGGACCACCGTGCATCCCTCAAGAACCCTCAAGAAAGGTAGGAAATTTTTATATTATTATTTTTAAGAATATTTTTCTTCTGAAATATCGAATTTGAAATTAACATGGCATCCCTGTCGCGGGATGTACGGTGGTAATATATTTTGAAACAATTAAGAATTTGAATTTCGAAATAAACTAACTAAGTAGAGAAAAATAAAAAAATGGCTGAAAGTTTAGAAACACTTAAAAAAAGAAGAACAATTTTTCGATCGGCTGTTACGAAAATTCTAAATAAAATCGAAACTTCCATAAAATCAGACGATGTGTCTATCGAAGAACTGCAAGAACATGTTGAAACATTGACCGACAAATTTAAGTCACTTAAGACAACAGATAATTCAATTGAATTATTAGTCAATCCCGATGATTTAGAGAAAGAATTAGAAGCCGCTGAAAAGTATAGCGAAAATGTATTATTATGGAAGTCACGCGCAAATCAGAAAATTAGAGAATTAAATGCCGGATTTTTAAATTTAAAATCAAAAAAAGAAAGTAACAAAGAACAATTTTCAGACAGTGCATTTAATGAAAAAGTGGACAATTCTGTAAAAGTTAAGTTACCGAAATTGCATATACCAATATTTGATGGAAATATAAATGAATGGCTTTCCTTTTGGAGCAGTTTTGAATCGGCCATTCATGATAAAAAGTCGTTAAACAAAGTTGATAAATTTAATTATTTAAGATCGCAATTAAGATCGACCGCTTTAAACACAATAGAAGGTTTTCCTGTGTCCGAAAAAAATTACGATGCGGCTATAGAATTGCTGAAAAGTAGGTTTGCTAATAAACAATTATTAATACACAATCATATTAGTAATCTTTTAGCTATCAAGCCTTTGAGAACTTCGAATGATATATTCTTTCCGACAATATTTTGATAAATTATCAGTAGAACTGAGAAGTTTGCAAAGCTTAGGGACAGATTTAAATAGCATTTCAAGTGTATTATGTACAACCATTTTGAAAACAATTCCGAAAGATTTGTTGATAGAACTTAACAAGTCCGATAATGAAAAAGGATTTTATGAAATTGAAGAGCCAATGAATTTCTTATCTACTTGTTTAAAAGCAAGAGAAAAGGCTAATCTAGTAATAAACCCAATTCACGAAGAAAGGAAAATGTTTAATCCTCCTGAAAAGAAAAACTTTAATTCGTTTCGAAATAACAATAAACAAAAAAATTATCCCACAGCTAATGATTTAGTGTCAACGAACAAAAAAGAGAATTTAAACGTAATAAACTGCGTTTTTTGTGAATCATTTCATCACTCATCGGTTGATTGCGATAGAACTAATGAGTTATCTATTGATGAAATTAAGAACATTCTAATGAAAAAGAGAGCATGTTTTAAGTGCCTAGAAATGAAAAAACATTTATCGCGTTTTTGCAAAAAAAATATAAAATGCCGTATTTGCAACGGGAATCATAACACATTGTTTTGTTATAGAAACGTAAAGAAAGAAAAATCTAAACAACAGATCGAAGTGTCGGATACTGCCCTTTTTGCGAATGAAAACTTGCCGAAAGAAGTTTATTTACAAACTTTATATGTTTATGTAAGAAATAATGGTTGTGAATATATAGTACGCGCATTGTTAGATACGGCGTCTTCTAAGTCGTATATTTCAAAGTTCGTAGCCAATAAGATGGAATTAAAAAGTTTAAGAAAGGTCAGAATTACTCACGGGTTGTTTGGAGGTACCGAAACAACGGTAGATCATAACTGTTATTCTGTTAATTTAAGGGGTTTAAGGGAAGGTAAAAAGATAAAAATTGAGGTAATGGAACAAGAAAAAATTTGTGCTAATGTACCCAAAATTAGAGACATTCGTTGTATTGCGGAATTAAAAGAAAAAAATATATTTTTGAGCGATATCTGCCCTGAAGGTAAAAATTGTTTATATGAAAGAAATTTAAATGAAATACATGTACTTTTGGGAGCAGATGTTGTGGGAGAACTGTTTACAGGTAAAATAGAACATTTATCTTGTGGTTTGGTTGCGATGCAAACAAAACTGGGTTGGACTACTATGGGCAAAATTGGCGAAAATGAAAGGGATAGTTCTCTTTTGGTCCTTTCATTATATGGAAACGATGCCAAAATTACAGATTTGTGGAATTTAGATTCTTTAGGCATAGTAGATCCTGCGGAAAAACAAACTAAGGAAGAAGTCCAGAAATTAGTTTTGGAGCATTTTAAAGAAACCGTAAGACGCGAAACTGATGGTAGGTACAAAGTTTGTCTTCCCTGGTTAAGTGACCATCCTCCCATTCCAAGTAATAAAGATTTAGCGATAAAACGCCTGCAAAATAATATTAAGAATCTCCAAAATTGCGGTTTGTTGAAAGATTACGAAGCAGTTTTAAATGAGTGGGAAACGGAAGGGATTATTGAAAGAGTGAAAGAAGAGGAAAAACTTAACACCAAAGTCCATTATTTCCCTCATAGAACTGTAATAAAACCTAATTCTACGACCAAAATTAGGCCGGTATTTGATGGATCAGCACATGTTAAGGGTTCTGTTTCCATAAATGATTGTATAGAGAAGGGACCTAATTTAATTGAACTAATTCCTTCTGTTCTAAATCGATTTAGAGTGGGAAAGATAGGTGTTGTAGCAGATATTCGTAAAGCTTTTTTACAGATATCACTGAATGAAAAGGATAGAGATTTTTTACGTTTTTTCTGGTGGAGAGATGGGAATTCAGAAAACCTTGAAATTTATAGACATTGTCGGGTTGTCTTTGGGATCAATTGTAGCCCCTTCCTTTTGGCCGCTACTCTAACACGTCACTTAGATGAAGCACCCGAGAACATTAAAGATGTTGCTATAAAACTTAAAGAATCTTTCTATGTAGATAACTGTGTAGCTAGTGTAGAATCGTTAGAAGAGTTAGAATATTTTCGTAATGAAGCACGGAAACTCTTAGCTTCGGCACAATTTGATCTTCGTGGTCGGTGTCATAATCGGTGCGAAGAAATTGGATTAGGCTTTAATGAAAAGGGTCATTTGAGTGATGCGGATGAGGATAAAATTCCCTTACTTGGTTTAATGTGGGACACCAAGAGTGATACATTATCATGTGATTTTCGGAATTTTAAATTGGAAAATGAGTGCATCACTAAAAGAACAATTTTGCCCTTAACTCATAAAATATTCGATCCCATCGGTTTCACTTGCCCCGTGACCTTAATTCCAAAATTACTTTTACAGAAATGCTGGAAAATAAAGGCGTCATGGGACTCCAAGCTGCCCGATGAGATAGTTAAGGAATTTAGAAAATGGACTAAGGAAATTAATGATTTGGGAAATCTTGAGATCCCGCGAAGATTGTCTAACTTATCTCTAAAAGAGGGAAACTTATCTTTACATATTTTCTGCGACGCGAGTAAATTTTATTACGCTACATGCATTTATCTAAGAAATGAAGTAGAAAATCGTGTAACTTGTCAACTTATTCAGGCTCGTTCTAGAGTAGCTCCTCTAAAGGACATTTCCATTCCACGCCTTGAGTTATTGGCCTGTTGTATTGGAGCTAGATTGTCTAATAGTATTAAAAACGATTTGAAATTAGAAAATGTTGATACTTTCTATTGGTCAGATTCAATGGACGTGTTATACTGGATAAAACGGGAAGGTCCGTGGGCTACATTTGTAGAAAATAGAGTTAAAGAAATTCGAAAACTTACCCCCAACACTTCATGGAATTTCGTACCTGGACATATGAATCCAGCAGATTTACCGTCACGCGGTTGTTGTGCAAAATCCCTTATTAAATCTCAGTGGTGGTTAGGACCATCGTGGCTTTCAGAATCAAAGGAAAATTGGCCTAGTACTAATATTTTTCCTAATATGGATATAGTGTATTCTGAAAAAAGAAAAACTATTGTGACCTCTCCTAATGTAGAGAGTGATGAGGCACCATTTTATAATCGCTATTCTTCTTACAATAAAATTTTGCGAGTTACTGGTTGGATTTTGCGATTTTACCAAAATTCGAAAAGGGGTAGTACCGACAGAATATTCGGTCAATTAACACACAACGAATTAAAAGCGGCAGAAACAGTATTATTAAAACTTGTGCAAAAAGAATCCTTTGTGAATGAACATAATCAAAGACTGAAATGCCTGAATATTTTTACAGATTCGGAAGGAATCATACGCGTAAAAACGAAGATATTTCAACGAGAAGATGAATTTAATTTTAGATTACCTATCTTACTCCCTTCAAATCATTACGTCGTAGAACAGATTATATTTTCGAAACATTTAGAATTCAGTCATTGTGGCGTACCCTTGCTAATGACTGCGTTACGAGAAAATTACTGGGTACTGAAGAGTCGGAAAACAATCAAAAAGGTAATCGGCAAATGTATCATTTGTAAAAGACACTCAGCAAAACCACCTGATGTAGCAGAAAGTGTCTTACCTCTTGATCGTGTCAGAGAAGCCGCGATTTTCGAAATAATAGGATTAGATCTGTGCGGGCCTCTTTATTTGAAAAATCAAAGTAAAGTCTGGATTTTGATAGTCACGTGTGCAGTTTTTAGAGCTGTGCATTTCGAGCTATTGACAGCTCTTTCAACCGAAAGTTTTATCTTAGGACTGAAACGCTTTATTTCTAGACGAGGTCGTCCTGCAATAATATATTCAGATAACGGCACAAATTTTACTGGCTGCCACAATTTATTGAAAAAAATTGACTATGAAAAAGTAAAAGCGGTTACGGCGTTTTCACGTATAGACTGGAAATTTATTCCACCTTCTGCACCTTGGTGGGGTGGATTTTGGGAGAGGCTTGTTGGAATCCTGAAACGAATCTTGAGAAGGGTATTGGGCAAGTCGTCTTTAAATTTTGAAGAATTACATACCGTTATCTGCGATTGTGAAAGTATTATAAATGCCCGCCCCTTGACGTATGTTACAGATAATAATGAAGATCTTCAAGTTATAACTCCTTCAATGTTCTTACAGGAAAATACTAAAATAGGTATGCCTGAATTGGAATTTCTAGACCACAAAGAAATGAATAAACGATACCATTATAGAATTAAAATTAGAAACGATTTAAAATCAAGATTTAGAAGCGAATACCTCGGCACATTAAAATGTTCGGGCTTTAGTGGGAAAAAATCAAGATCTTTGTGTGTAGGAGATGTTGTCCTGATATGGACGGAAAATTCTAGCCGAATAAACTGGCCTCTTGGTAGAGTTGTGGAACTTATACCCAGTCAAGATGGCGTTGTGCGCGTAGTAAAGTTGAAGACTGCAACTGGAATGCTAATTCGTCCAATTAAGAAACTTTGTTCTTTGGAGGTGAATGGAATTGCCGATAATCAAAGTGATGCAGTACTGCAGAAGCGTTTGACTACTCGCCATGGTCGAATTGTACGGCCGCCCGAAAGACTCCAACTGCAGTGATTGAGTTCTGTCACCTAATGAACTCAAGGTGGGGAGTGTGAAAACTCTTCACGAAGACATTCTGGCACCAGCAGCCGCTCATTTTCAGAACATTCTTTTATTTATTTATTTTTCTTTCTTATGCAAACTAAACGCTCATTGGTTATTTTTACGATCTTTTTTATTAATGTTTTTTTTGTACCTTTCAGATTTCGATGTAGTCAGATTAAGAATAATGATCAAGAAACATGTAATATCTGTGCGCGCGTGTGTAAATAATCAACTTTTCTTTTTTGTGTGTTTACGTTTTGTCTCTTATTTTTGATGTGGAATTTTTGTCTTTGAAGACGGCCAAGAATTATGATTCGGACCACCGTGCATCCCTCAAGAACCCTCAAGAAAGGTAGGAAATTTTTATATTATTATTTTTAAGAATATTTTTCTACTGAAATATCGAATTTGAAATTAACAGGAGGATAGTAGACATAAAGAGGAGGGAAAATTACCGAAGAACATGAGGTGCAAACATTGTACTTCTCTATTCGAAAAAAGCAAATAACGTTTTCACCGCTACTGACAAGCACTTTTTATTGACCTAGGGTATTTTCTTCACTAATATTAAGCAATCTATTGCACACAAATTTGTGGTATTATAGAAAAATGTTTTATAAACACGCTTATGCAGACAGTTTTAAAATCGAATAATTTTTTTAACAGACATTTAATGTTAAAGTTGTCAAAATCATTTCAATAAAAAAGTACGAGCAAAATCTGCTCATAGGAATTTAAACATTTATAAATAATTTTATACATTAGAAGTTCTCGGTATTGTGGTTATTTTTTTTTAATTTGACGCATTTTTCGAGGACACACTGTTAAAACTAATGGTGACACATTCTACCTTTTTGGGGTGAAATGCTTGTCTCACTGGTGCTTGTCACACCCCTAGAGGAGCTAAAATGGCACCCTTAACTAGGGTGAAAGGATGGCACCCCTAATCCAGGGTGTTTCAGGGGGTGAAAGGACGGCACCTCAGGGAAGAATAATGGCACCCCTTATCCACAGTGTTCAATAGGGTGAAACGATGGCACCACAGGGGAGAATAATCTCGCCCCTTATCCAGGGTGCCCCAGGAGGTGAAAGAATGGCATCTCAGGGGAGAATAATGATACCACTTATCCAGGGTGCCCCAGAGGGTGAACGGATGAAACACATAATCTAGTGTGCCCTGTGGCATCCTACAAGAAATAGCACTCACAATCTATGTCCCACAGTTGCAACCCCCCTCCCCCCACCCTGCTTGTCAAGAAATTGTATTGATTTGAATCATGAAATATAAAGTGTTTACCCATTTTTAAATTGAATTCTGCAGAGAAAATTATCATGATCAGTCAATATTTTGAGTCTTTTTTTTTCTTTTAGATTGATGGAATATTATATATTTAAAGTCATTATCAGGTGTCCAAAGAAAAATTGTAGCATATTTTTGTAACTCAGAGAGGTATAATATGAACTACAAAAATAATCATAGAAAGGCAGAGAATTCAAATTGTACTTTCATTTACATGGAGAATATTTTAAGAAAAATTCAAAATTTTAACTTTTATACAATCTTTGCATTTCAAAATCACTAATCATAAGTCATCACTATTGCATTGTTAGTCATACCCAAAAGGTTTTGTTAGAATAAATCGCAAAATTTACACAACCTTTACACCTATTTTCTGCCTCTAAAAATCACTGAGTTAGAGTAAAATATTGTGACTTTGTCATGCAATTTGAAGCCTGATTTTCAATTTTATGTTTTGAAGTTCTTGTAAAATGAAATAAATCATGATTTTTGACTGTCTCTAACTCATATGTTTGGATCAAACTTTTTGGGTATGTTTTTGAAAGGGCCAGTAACTATTTTTGTGATTGAGCATTTTTAGATGCAGGAACATTATAAAAATTTGATATTTTTTGACTCCAAAATAAGAGAAAGTACAAATTGAATTATCAATCTTCATATGAATATTTTTATAATTTTCTTATAGTTTCAGAAGTAATCCGTAACCATCTTTTTTGACACATAGTATATTGCTTGACATGTATTTTCATTATTTTATATACAGGGCAACTGAAAAGTATGGGGACACAGAAAAATGCTATATCCTGTAAAATATATGCCATAATTTAATAAAAAAAAGAAAGAACAATATTTTAACAAATTGTTCAGTGGCTTGATATTTATTTTTTACACAAGTCTGAAAACGAAAGATCACAGAATTTACAGTCCGCTGCAGATAATTCTGATTTAAATCATTCTATGCCTTGATAATTTCGCATCACACAATTTGCATTCACAATGCAAATTGGGGATTTTCTATTTCTAGCTTTTCTACAGAAGTCAAGTGAGTTAAGATCTGATTGCTCGAAGGCAATACACCTGTTATTAAATATCCACGCAGAAGGGTGTTGAAGGTCAATGTTGTTTTTGCTCCATGTGAAGGCCCCAATACTGCTGGAAGTTCCATTAAAATTATTTTGCTTCCATGAGGTGAACACTTCGTTGAACATATTAGTTGCTGATCATTTGGACGGTTGTGAACTTTTTGGAGGATTAAGATTTTCATATAATAGAAGAAATGCTACAAAATTTTAAAATGAGCATTTCTCAGATTTTAGTTGCGAAATATCAATGTCAAACAACGCACCAATATTTTTTCAGCTACCCTGCTGTATCTAATTAAAAAAATCTAAAACACAAATTAGAAAAGAATATGTAATAAATGCTGTGTAACTTTTAAATTAGTAAGAATACTTCATATTCCTTAAAATTCTTCCAGAAAGTTAGCCATCAAGCTATGAAATGAATTATAGAAAATAAGTTCATTTTATAGTTGTGGTAAAATCACAGATGAAATTGAGTAAAAAAAATCATTTTTACAATATATGTAGTACTTACCTTTATAGTGAACTTATGCAAATCCATATTTTATAGCATATATCCATACAGGATTAGAAATTAAGGACTGTATGTAAGGTGTCAAAATAATGCCTACAATTTTTTTTCGATGCATTTCATATTTTCTTATTTCTTTCCACAACCATGTTAATAGTAATAATATTGCATTGTATATTTAATTTTCATGTATTGAAGGAAAGTGGGGAGGAAACTTTATATGTTAAACACTTTTTCTTACTAAACAAAATAAAAACTGACTTTCCATAAGTATGAAACCTGATTAAACTACAATATTTGGATTCTGGAAAAACTTATTATTTTTATAAAGCTAATATGCATACAAAACAGATAATCAAGCAAATATGTCCACAGAAAGAAAATATGAGCTTTAGATATAACTAGGGATAAGCTAATTTTAAAAAATCTGAGACTAACAGTACATCAGAAAATAAAAAGTTAGCAAATAAATGAATCTTTTGTTGCCAGTTATGGTGTGGCATTTAAAACATTTCCAAATCACACATAATTTTTTTGTTTGTTTGAGGAAGGGAATACAAAAATTTTTAAACAATTTTAATACAGTTTCTTATTTTAGGAACATATAGGGATGCAGAAATGTCTCATAATAAAAGAAAATCTTGTTTACAGGGGCGTAATATCCAAGGACCAGTTTTATCAGTCATTGGTTAAAGTGAAGTTAACTTAGAGGTTATTGAAAGGTTCAAAATTCTTAAAACACGTGCTGATGTCATGGTGAAGAGGGGGGGGGGTGCATTCTAAAATACAAATGAAAGCATTTGCTAAACAAAAATTAAAGAAAGCTTGCTATCAAGATTTGAAGACTAGAAATAATTTTTCTATAATTTAGTTTCATTTGACGACTAACGACTGCTGATTTCTAGTACTGTATCCACATCAAAACACTTTCTGCAAAATTGTTTTTGTGTTTTGACTTATTGGATCTGAAATTTTAATCCAAAGAGTAATTATAATGAAAGGAATAAAACACTGAATTAAAAAAACAACCTTATAGTTCAAATAATCTTTTTATTGTAAACACCAAGAATGTATTAAATATTATTAAACAAAGACGTAACACTATGTGGAACTGATGCCACTGAGAAAATTTTGAAGACATAAGTATCTAATAAAAATGATAAAAATTTAAATTGGCTTTTGCTATAGTTAACGTTAAACAACCAAAATAATGCATACCACAAAGTAACTAAGCTTATAAAATTATCAGTTTTTGTAATTAACTGTTTACATAAAATTAATACATAGCATGAGTAATTTAACAAGTTGCTTGAATTGCGGAGCACAGTAACAGGTTGAAACACAGAAATTTCTGTACCTTCTTCATGATAAAGAGTCGGAAACTTTTCTTGTATCAAGCTTGGTAATGTAAGTACTATAAATGTAAGTTCACTATCTGAAATAATAATAATAACACATTAATGAAAACACACAAGAAGACAGTCCAATTAAAATGCATCATCAAAGTACAGCAAAAATGGTAGATGAACAAAAAAAGAAAGAATAAAATTTAAATAAAATTTAAATTATAGCTCACAAGGCTATCAAAGCCTGACAGCTAATGTGCCCGTAGGTTTTGTATGCAATGTGATAACTCTTTATATAAATATCAGATTTGCTTCAAACTTTATATGTAGGTTCATTCTGATAAGGTTCTTCACTGATTAGCATTGGAGGTTCATTGGTTAAATATGAAGGGGGGGGAGGAAGAGAGTGCTACCCTCCTTAATTTATATAAATATGCAGAAATCATGCAGAATTATCACATTTTCTTCAAATTTTGTTAATACGTTCACTCTGATAAGGCACTTCCCTGATTCGTTTTAGGGGCTCATTGGTTAAGTATAAAGAGGGATGGCAGTTAATCCACTGTCCAATAATTTACAGTTGATTTCCTTTATTTTTGGAAGGGCATTATTCTTTGAAATAAGAGTATAATATACAGTTGTATGTATAGCCTGCGAGCTTAATCAGTTTAACTGGGCACTTTCCTCTTTATTGCCTATTTTCGGACAGCACGAGAAAATTACATGACTAACTCATACTTGTCATTCAGATATTCTTTTCCTGTATTATCATTAAGAGTTACAAACTATTTACATTATTAACCATATTTACAAAACATATCTTGCAACAAAGTGTCTATTCCAGATTAGCAACGAATTTCCCTAACATGTACAGGTATTCCATACCAGTAATAATAATAAAAAAATGAGGAATTTTATTCAAATTTATTAGTACGCCCCTATTAGGTATCCTATATTGACACTAATCAATGAATATATGGATACAACCCCTCGTGTTTTTCCTTCATTTTGGGAATAACGAATTTTCAACGTATTCTATTGACGATTATTTTCAAAATTTTCAAGATGTGATTTTGTGACTTTCACAAACGTTGCTCTATACATTTGGCTAACATAATATGCAAATGAAATTTTGATATCTTTGATGCATGCGTAGTGAAAAATTATATAGTAAACCTACTCAATATTCGAACAATTTTTATTATTTTTTAATTCTGATTACAGGGTATGGTGTGCAATGTTGTTTGTCACATTTTCTGAAAAGAATGTTACTTTATATTAAGAACTCTTCAAATTATAAGCAAAAATCTTGGGTAAATTTGAGACTGTTTTTCGGATTCGTAGAAAACCTTACTTTTTCTACGAGTACACATGCTATCGACATAAAAATGAACACAGTTTATTACAATAAGCCACTTAATCATAATCTACAGTTTGAGCGCTTTTGCTACATTAGTTTTGACAGGGTTATCCAAAAGATATCCAAAAGGTATTTATTCTTTTTTAATTTGTTGACGGTCGCCTATTGGAGTTTCGGAATAAAACCTTCAGGGAAATATATGACTTGTACTACACTACCTGGCCATTGATTATCGTCCATTTGCGATTTTAGACATTTTGTTAAATATCTAGAAAAATACATGAGGAATTATCCTGAAACTCTCGATGTATACACATAATAGTACAGGTCATATATTTCCGTGAAGATTTTTTCCAGAAACCTTATAGGAGACCGTCAACAAATTAAAAAATAATGAATATCGTTTGGATAACCCTGTCAAAACTAATGCAGCAGAAGCGCTCAAACTGTAGATTGTGATTAAGTGGCTCATTGTTATAAACTGTGTTCATTTTATATCGATAGCATGTATACCCGTAGAGAAATTAAGGTTTTTATAAAAATACTCTCAAATTTTTCCCAAATTTTTGCTTATAATTTGCAGAGTTGTTAACATAAAATAATAATATTTTCTGAAAATCTGACAAACAACATTGCACATAATACCCTGTAATCAAAATTAAAAAATAATAAAAATAGTATGAAAGATGAGTAGGTTTACTAAATAATTTTTCACTGCGCATGCGTCAACGATATCAAAATTTCATTTGCATATTATGTTAGCTAAATGTATAGAACAACTTTTGGGAAAGTCGAAAAATCATAGCTTGAAAATTCTAAAAATAATCGTCGATATAATAAGTTGAGAATCCATAAGTACCCAAAATGAAGCAAAAAAAAATGAGGGATTGTATCTAAATGTGCTAATAAGTTCCGTATTGTGTATTTTATATCGACACTAATCAATGAATATCTGGATACAACCCTTCTTGTTTTTGCTTCATTTTGGAAATAACGGATTTTTAAGTGATTCTATTGATGATTATTTTCAGAATTTTCAAGCTATGATTTTGCAACTTTCACAGAAGTTGCTCTATACATTTAGTTAGCATAATATGCAAATGAAATTTTGATATCGTTCACGCATGTGCAGTGAAAAATTATTTAGTAAACCTACTCATTTTTCATACAATTTTTATTATTTTTTAATTCTGATTACAGGGTATTATGTGCAATGTTGTTTGTCACATTTTCAGAAAATATTATTATTTTATATTAAGAACTCTGCAAATTATAAGCAAAAATCTTGAAAAAATTTGGGAGTATTTTTATAAAAATCTTCATTTCTCTACGAGTATACATGCTATCGTCATAAAAATGAACACAGTTTATAAAAATAAGCCACTTAATCACAATCTTCATGTTTGAGCGCTTTTGATGCATTAGTTTTGACAGGGTTATCCAAAAGATATTCATACATTTTTTAATTTGTTGGCGATCCCCTATAAAGTTTCTGGAAAAAATCTTCACGGAAATAGATGACCTGTACTATATTGTTTATACACCGAGAGTTTCAGGATAATTCCTCATGTATTTTTCTAAATATTTTGCAAAATGTCTAAAATCGCAGTGGACGATAATCAATGGCCAGGTAGTGTATTATATTTATAGACTAAGAATTTCAGGATAATTCCTCATACATTTTTCTAGATATTTAACAAAATGTCTAAAATCGCAAGCGGACGGTCATCTCTGGCCATATAGTGTATATCAGGAGCTTTAGGGAACTGGCTAATTCTTTATTTCCCCTTTTTCTATATGGGGGAAAGTCGGGTGGAATGGGACTGTAGGTTTTTCTCTTTGTGCATTATTCTAAACATTTCATCGATCACATACAAGGTGAAGCAATGGTAATACATTCTTCAGTTTACAAAAAATATTGATATGCATAGACTTGCAAATGAATGAAAGAAAAAATTATTTCAAAAATCCAATTTAAATTTGATTTATTTGCTCTCAATATATTAAAGGCTTGTTTATGTATAAATGTAATAGTTTCCCCATTTATGGAACATTATACTGTATGTTATCCATAATTTAAACTAAGCCTAAAGCAGCATTTTTGTTTGAACAAGAGGTTTAACACAAACAAGGAAGTGGCGAGGAATGGGATATGCCAGAAAAGGGATGAATGGGACGCGCCCAGTTCCTTTTTTTAATTAATAATAATGCGAATTGCTAACATACAAATTTTTTAGAGGATAATATATTAATTATAACATTTATAATATATGCATTCATACTTCAAAATGTAAATAAATTGCTAATTATTTAAGGCGCAACGCTAGGCACAGATAAAGACCCGGATGATAATGCAAAGTCTATGAGGGCGTTCTTTTCAAAGATTTCGCCGAAATTTTAATATTTTTACGTGATTGTTTTGCACAAGATTTCTGAAGGCGATCCGCAACTGGCGTAGTTTTTACTTTTTCAGTTTTGGTTTCAGATTTTTAAAAAAAAAATTACTTTAACTTACGAAATTGGTTTAAACCGGTTCTGAAATTGAAACTATCGTTATACAAAAAAATATAAAAGCAAAATCGAAAAAATAAAAACTAAGCCGGTTATGGATCATCCTCAGCTGTCTTGTTCAAAAGAATCATGTAAAAATATTAAAATTTGAGTTAGGTTTTTCAAAAGAACACTCCTATAGACTTTTACATTATCATCCGGGTCTCTTTCTGAGCCTAGTGTGGGGCCTTAATGACACCTATGACAGAGAATCCTGAATTTTCATTCCAGTCATGAAGATACTGGAATTTTATATTGTGGCATATACATTATCAACTTACAACCTTTGTTTGATTGTTTATCTTACCGACACTATAGGTTATTTTGTGCCTTATAGCTTTTTTTATTATTGCTGTCCCATAACTCTTAATGAGGAGGTATGAGACTGAAACTTACGTTATCTTTAAAATAAAATAGCATTTGCACGTTATGTTTCTATATTGTTCAGGGGGATTAAAAAGTGTTTTACCTTGCATGCTATAAATTGATTTTTTCTTTTTGTATATATATAAAAAAAAGAAAGAAAGAAAGAAAGAAAAAATTCTTACTTTTGTAAAAAAAAGTCCTACACCACCCCACTCTCCCCTATATAGATATTATATATTAATACACCAATTACATGAAAATAGAATTTTTATCAATAGTATTAAAATACAGTTTAAGGGCTAATAGTTTATTGTGTATCCTTAGGTTTTTACCACCTTCTCCCCAGATTTTTACCGGTAAAAAGCCAACCCTGTTTATTGGTCTTGTTTCAGAACGGGTGGAATGAAAGATTGTTAAAAATTATGTCATTAGAAAAATGTTTGAGATTTATAAATGACAGTGCAAAAATCACCTTTAAAACACGAGATCTTCATCACCTGCGGAAAATTTTCACATTTGTGTAAAATTACGATATAAGTTTTTATTCATTGTTATATTTTTTGAACACATACTATTTCTGCAAACTATTCTGAAAGTTGAGTGGAGTAAATACTGATTGTTTTCTTTTTATAATTTGAATGTTCATGACTACAAATTTGTCATATCGGATGATGTTGATGATTGAGAAAGGGGGGGACTGATTACGGTCTAATCAAACTTAAATTACTATTATTTAAAAAAATATATTTAATTCTATTTAACCATAAAATTCTGCTACTAAATAAGGTTTAATGCGACAGAATACTTTCGAAAAAAAATGGGTGTAAATCTGCATAGCCGATAATCAGATCATAAGGTTTATTCAATTCAATACCCTAACATTTTCTCACCTTTTTGAAAGAAAATGAAAACAAAAGTATGAAAATATGAAGAATTGGGAGCAAAAAAACATGATGGTAAACCCAAAATACCGCTAAATTCGGGTTTTTAGGCATTTCTTACCAAGGTATGACTTGGCTGACTAATAACGTTTTAATTTGCAAATCGAGGTTTTATCCGTGATTTTTATCCTTAAATGAGACTAAATGATTGTCCGTGCTACCGCCTCTCGATCTAATCTTATTATGAAGATTATTTTGGAAATAATGGTGTTTAATAAGGAAAATATTAATAATGAAAACCCTGTAAATAAGTTTTGATTACTTTGAGATTTGCAAGTATTCAATTGTCTTAAATGAAAAAGTTAACCCCCCCCTCTCAAATAAAGACAAATCAGGTATACTGAAACAATATTAGAGAAGTTATGCGAGGCTGCAATATGGTGTGAATTAGCCTTTACAGGAGGGGTTCGGATAGCATCTATCTGACAATATATGCAAAGCCGGCCAGATGCTGTCCGAGATCCCGTGTAAAGGTTAAAATTAAAACTTCGCGAATAAAATTAGTTGCTTTTAACTGTATATAGACGTAAAAACATATTTTAACCTTAACTGCTCTGACAAAAATTGTTACATAACTACTGTGAGCTGTCTGTCAGACCATTTAATCTGAAGATGAATAAAATGTTACATTAATTCTCAGACTACTATTTATGTATTAAACTTTATGTACAAGAATATTATAAATCAAATTCAGCTATTCAAAAGTATTTAGAGGTAATAATAAGACTCCAAACTAAAAAAAATTGACCAGTATCTATAGTTAAACTAAAAATTACAAGTTAAACTGTGATCTTGAAAAACTCACGGTGTCTGAGACCACTAACAGCAGTTAAGGGTTAAATCTAAACAATTGAGTTTAAACACAAGGTAAAATGGTCATAGAATATTCCGATTGCAACAAGATTCGTCTATAATAACTGATTTGTAATGAAAAAATATGTAAATATTTTTACAATCTTTCATTTCGCTCTTTCTAATTGTGCGCTCTTAGGATTCCCGTGCCTAGAGCAGTTTGCTCCAATTGCTCCTCGGTAGCTAAGGCCTCGATAAATCATTTAAAAATATTGACATGTAAACGAGAAATTGTAAAATAACTACCTCATAGGTTTAACATTAGCAAGCGGGTATTTTGGTGAGAGTGTAGCTTGTAGCTTCACATAATAAACTTAACAATCAATCATACTAACAAAAAAATCTAATTTACTGTTTTTTATGACATTACTTATAGGGATGTACGATAAATTAACTTAACAATAAAATAAAATTAAATTAAATTATATCTTACCTTTAATCAGACTTTGCCCAGTTCACTGGTCGCGCAAATCGGATCGTTAAGTCCTCATTGTTGTTTCACTGTAGCTCAGTGGTTAGTCCTCAATTAATATCGCCAATTTGCACACTGCCATGTTTTGATTTGCTCACTCCCGTAAACTTTACTTGCCGACACCGAAAGCAGAAAGACACGCGTCATAGCGCATGCGCAAGTTGCCAGTCACCCAATGAGATGGTTACGAAGTGCATGGCACCTTATTTAGCTCCCGTCATCCAGCAACAGATCTGTCGTCACCCCAACCGCATATTCAAGCTCCTATGACACCCTAGGGTTCCAAATGGCACCTTCTTTTCATCTCTGGGTCCCAAATGGCACCGGTATGTCACCTTTATTTTTAACAGTGCATCTTTCCATTTTAAATTCCAATTTTCAACATTTTGAGAAATATTTTTCTCTACTTATTTTAGAAATGGTTATTACTTTAAATTGTTTCCAAATGATCAAAGAATGACATTAGCTTCAAATTGAAAAAATGTTTACAAGCGACTATCTCAGAGAGAAAAAACAACAAAATTTAAATGCGAATAAAATATTTGCGGTAAATAGTGCGACAATATTAAAAACTATTTCATAAAACTATAATTACATGTAAATATTAAAATAATGTATTCATTAAAATGTGTTAACAGCTTTAAATAGAAAAAATACGTCATATTTAAAATAGCCAAACAATAATGTTGCAAATAGTTTGTATTATAAAAATATTTACGGGAGGCATTTCCCATTTTTAAATGATATTTTTAAATATTGTTTCCAATTATAAGGCAACAGAAATAAAAATAATTTCTTTCTAGCAATAAAAGTATTTTCACGTAGATAACAAAAAGAGAAATAAAACATTTAAATAATAAATTCATTAATGAGTGTTAAAAGTAGCAAGTAAAAGAAAAATCCCTGTCGGCTTGGTGTATAGGCGGAGGTAGATTTCGAAGAGTGCTCATTTCAACAACAAGAAATAAAATATGATTAGAGATAAATCCAGTTTAATAACTTTATTTGGCCGCTTTTGAAAAAAAATTTAAGTTATTTTTATGCTAGAACTGGTTTTTATCAAAATCATCTTAAGCGAAATTCGGCATAAATGGTCATTTCGACAACATATTTTGAAATATATTCTGACTTTATTATTAAAAAATCGACCAATACACATATTATATAGTTCCTAAATAACAAAAAACTGTCAATTGAATGCTTTTGAGAGCAAAATCGAATTTGAAAATTAGTCATAAAATAACCAATTTGTTATTTGGATACATCCTCAATTCTTAAATCATGATCGCTTTGGGAAATTTTGTACGAAGCGCCTAATCTGACAGCTTTAAAATCATATATATTTAAGCTTTATCAAAAGACTGGCCAATACGGCACATTACACAGTTTCTAAATAACAAATATCTGTCAATTGAATGCGTTTGAAAGCAAAATTGAATTTAAAAACCAGTCATACAATAACCAATTTGTTATTTGAATACATCCTCAATTCTTAAATCATGATCGCTTTGTGAAATTTTGTGTGAAGTGCCTACTTTGACAGCTTTTTTAAAAAATATATTTAGCCTTTATTAAAAAATCGACAAATCCGCACATTATACAGTTCCTAAATAATAATATACAGTCAATTGAATGCGTTTGAGAGCAAAATTGAATTTAAAAATGAGTCATAAAATAACCAATTTGTTATTTGAATACATCCACCATTCTTTCATCATGGACACTTTGGGATATTTTTTTGCGAAGTGCCCACTTTGCCAGCTTTTTAAAAAAATATATTTAGCCTTTATCAAAAAATTGATGAATACGTACAATATATAGTTTTTAAATAACAAAAAACTGTCAATTAAATGCGTTTGAGAGCAAAATTGGATTTAAAAAGGAGTCATAAAATAACCAATTTGTTATTTAAATACATCCTCAATTCTTAATCATGATCGCTTTGGAAAATTTTGTGCAAAGTGCCCATTTTGGTAGCCTTATTTTAGATATATTCTGCCTTTATCAAAAAACTGGCCAATCCGTCCCACTATATAGTTCCAAAATAAGAGGACCTGTAAATTGGATGTGTTTGAGAACAAAAATCGATTTAAAAATGACTCGGAAAAAGCGTAATTTGTTATATTATCCCGATTGGTGGTCATAAAATAACACGCAGATGTTTAACTTAATTATATTTTATTCTGTAGAACTAATGAGCGCAAATTCTGACTCCATTTATCATAGAACAACCAACTAATTGAAAAGTAAACAAATTATCGTCTGTGATCGCTATGGTAACCGCTCAAGGCATTGCCATTCTAAACTGCGAAATATTTCCAACCTTCCGTGGTAACCATAGCAATCACCATAGAGTATCCCCCCAGTGACGAAGGGTACCGAAGAAACGATATAATTTATAATTATTTTTAAGTTTTCTTTTTCTTTTTTTTTTTTTTTTAGGTAAGAATTCACGCTGGTTGAAAAAAAATTACAAAGATATATACCTTGAAATAAATTTGAAATGCAACAAAAATAAGAAATATAACAAAATAGAGAAATAATATAGAGATATGCAAAAATAAACAGTTTTAACAATAATTTCAGGAAGTAATGTAAGATGCCAGTTTTTTAGGAAAATGGACATGTCTGCCCGAACGTGTGACAGTTTTTGTTTGGTTAGGATTGCTGTCCGATTTAACAGAGAGTTTTAAATTAGAATTTTCTGGAACAGCTTTCGTCAACAAGTCTGATTGAGGAATCAAATGAGCTGGCTTCACACGATCTATTGATACCGTGGACTTACGACCATTGAGTTCGATTGTTATGGTTTTTTCAGTTCTATGGTTGACACAATGGAGGTTGTACATGGTACACTCTTAGAAAGATGTGTGAACAAGATGTCAAGGAAGGGTGTATATAGAACTTCTCGTGGCAGTGAGCTGATGTAGCAACTGGATTTAACTGCCGCATGGTGTTTCTTAGTTGAGTGACGAAGTTCTCGTTGCATGGTTGGATTAAAGATTCATCCAGCATGTCACATGGCAGTCTCAACGTAGTGCCGAAAACAAGTTCAGCGCAAGAAGCTTGTATATCTTCCTTCACTGCTGTGCGAATGCCTAGTAAAACTATCGGCAGTACTTCAGTCCATCTATTGGTTTCGTGAGCTTTGATGGAGGACTTTAAATGTCGGTGAAATCTTTCGATAATGCCATTGGATATAGGATGATAAGCTGTGGTTCGGATCTTCTTTGTTCCCAACATTTTCGTAAATTCATCAAAAATCGCTGATCGCATTTGGAGACCTTGATCCGTGGTTATGAGTGAAGGACAACCAAATCTTGAAATCCAATGCTTGAATATGGCATTGCAAATTGTTTTGGCTAGTGTATCAGATATGGGTATAGCTTCTGGCCATCTGGTAAATCGGTCGATAATCGTTAAAAGATAGCTGAAACCGTCAGATGGAGGCAAGGGGCCCACAATATCTATAAGAATCTGGGAAAAACGTGCATCAGGAAGAGAGAACGTACCAAGAGGTGCTTTGGTGTGCCTTTGTATTTTGGATCTTTGACATGACTCACAGCAACGAACCCAGTTTTTGATGTCTCGTTTCATGTTTGGCCATACGTATCTGGAACAAATTAATTTTGTGGTGGCTGCTATGCCAGCATGAGATAGGTAGTGCAAATGTTCGTATATCAGTCGACGAAAGGAGCTAGGAACTAAGGGTCGAGGCGTACCAGTGGAAGTATCACATAGTAGGTTACGATCAGAAATGAGGCAAGGTTTCAGTTCCAATTTTAGCGATGAACTATGCAGCAGGTTTTGTAGCTCTGAATCATCTTTCTGAGCTTCTGCAAAATCATCAAAATTTAAGATTGGAGATTTTGAAATAGAATCAATTTCAATTCTTAAGAGACAATCTGCTACAGTGTTTTTGGAACCTGGTACATGTCTAATGTCAGTGGAATATTGGGAAATAAAATCTAAATGGCGTAATTGCCGAGGCGAGCATTTATGGGGATTTTGCTTAAATGCATAAATTAACGGTTTCTGATCAGTATAAATTTTAAAATTTCTCCCCTCTAACATATGCCGAAATTTCTTTATTGCTGAATATATGGAAAATAATTCCCGGTCATAAGTTGACCAATTCCGCTGACTCTTGTTTAATTTCATGGAAAAAAATGCTAAAGGTTCATAATGTTCCTTAAAAAATTGCATAAGAGTGCTGCCGATCGCGACATCTGAAGCGTCAACCCATATACTTAACTCAGCACCTGGAATGGGATGCCGTAAAAGAGCTGCTTGAGCTATGGCATTTTTGGCATCTGTGAAAGCCTTTTCAGCATTTTCGTTCCAATTAATCGGTTCGGAAGTTTTCGGAACACGGGAACGAGATTTCTTTTTGTTTGGATGGCCTTCTAATAATTGCACTAAAGGCTCAAGTATGTTTGCAGCTTTATAAATAAAGGATCTATAAAAATTAAACATTCCCAAAAATCGTCGAAGTTGAGATAAGGTTGTGGGCTGTGGAAAATCAACTATACATTTAACTTTATCAGGAAGTGGCTGAATACCGTGTTCAGATATTCGAAATCCCAAGAAATCGATGGTAGGTTTACCAAATGTGCACTTGGAAACATTTATGCACAAACCATATTCTTCTAATTTGGAAAATAAGGCTTTTAAATGATGATAATGCTCCTCTTCATTTTTAGAGGCAATAAGTATATCATCAATAAAAGCATAGACGCCAGGTAAATCACGTATTATTTCGTCGATGAATCTCTGAAATGTGGCAGATGCGTTGCATAAGCCAAACTGCATGCGTGTGCTTTCGAATAATCCGAAAGGTGTGCATATCGCTGTTTTAGGAATATCACCAGGATTGATTGGTATTTGATGATACGCTTTGATTAGGTCAATGTGACTAAAAATTTTAGTGTTGCGTAAATTAGCAGTAAAATCAGCTATACACGGAATCGGATAGCTGTCTTTTACAATTTGCGCATTCAAGGCACGATAATCACCTACAGGTCTCCACTCCACAGTTCCTTTTTTTGGAACCATGTGCAAATGTGATGCATAATTGCTACATGAAGGTCTTAAATGTCCTAGTTATATCATATTTTGAAATTCCATTTTAGCGATTTTCAGGCGATCCGGAGCTAACCTTCGAGGTTTTGCCACAACTGGAGGTCCTTTTGTTGTAATAAAATACATTGTGTTGTGTTTAACAGGCTGATTAGGATCTGGTAATTTTGTTATAGATGGAAATTTTATTAGAAGTTCATTATATATGCTATCAAAAGTGATTGTTTTTACTGAATGAATGGATGCACATTTCATGTGGCCTGTCGTTTCAAATTTTGTTTTTAAGTCCCTTAGACATTTATGACGGAGATCTGGGACCAATTCGAAATTATGGAGAAAATCTGCTCCCAATATTGGTGTACTAACATTTGCCACTAGAAAAGTCCAATTAAACTTAAAGTCTTAAGTTAAAGTCTAGAGAAAGGGTTTGTTGACCCTAAACATTTATAGTTGAAGAATTAGCAGCCAAAAGTGCTTGTAAAGGTGGATTCCGTTTTTGTAAATTATTGGCAGGAAGGATTGACACATCCGACCCTGTGTCGACCAGAAAGGAAACATTTGTTGTCCGGTCTTTAATGAACAGGCGACGTGACTGCTGAGGCAAAGAATAAGTCGCCTCTACTCTTTGCTTATTTCGTTTCCCGACCAAAAACATGGTTTTACGCATTTTTCTTCTCTACATTTTGTTCCAAATCGTCGATGGTACCAACAAATAGATGAATCGCGCTTAGCACTGTTATTTCGCTCGCGAGGTTTACTCGAATTTCTACGGTATGGTGATCGCCCACGTGAAAATGCAATTTGATCGATGCGCTTATTTAGTTTTCAATTTCTCTCATAAATTTATATTCGATTGACTGTTCATTCACGCTGGACACGGTAAATGTAGAAAGAGGGGTCGGAGTAACTTCCGAAATCCGATCCGAAATTTCCGCAGCCTTTTCAAGGGTTAAATCAGAAACAGCAGCTAAAATTGTTTGAACAGAATTTTGTAAACACGTCAAAAATAACTCTAACATTAAATTGTCAGGAACATTTAGGGATTCCGCGCGACGTTTCATACTACGTAATAAATCTGAAGGTTTCCGATTGCCTAGTTCTTCTCCAGACAATAGTTGCCGTATTTCTTGCTGAGATGACTCTCCCGAACGCGCAATTAATTCCTTTTTTAAGATGCCATAAGGATCGGTAGCATCCGGTTGCAATAATATGTCACGAACAATTGATGCAATATCGGGTGGAAGATGCGACACAATATAGTTATATTTTGTAACAGATTCTGTTATTGCTTTGGGGGTAGCTAAAGCAAATGTACTTTCGCACATTACAAACCAAAGCGCCGGATCCGATCTATTATATATGGGGATTGGAACATCATCGACATTAGACATGATTTATAATTATTAAGATAGAAAAAGCACAGTTAAATCAAAATAAAATTCGCTAGTTAAAATTTTACTGAAAATAATAGAAGAAATATCAGAAAAATGATTCAGAAGTACTTATCTGTTTTGCAGCTAACATATCCATAATCATTCTGCATGATTTACTTCATCGCAACGGAACAAAGTCTCCTGAACAATCTACGAAAATCTCACTATCCAATTGCTCATGGTATATTTCTACAGTCCAGAGGTCACCAAATATCCCGATTTGTGGTCATAAAATAACACGCAGATGTTTAACTTAATTATATTTTATTCTGTAGAACTATGAGCGCAAATTCTGACTCCATTTATCATAGAACAACCAACTAATTGAAGGTAAACAAATTATCGTCTGTGATCGCTATGGTAACCGCTCAAGGCATTGCCATTCTAAACTGCGAAATATTTCCAACCTTCCGTGGTAACCATAGCAATCACCATAGTTATACTTCCTCAATTTTTCTATCGCTATTACTTCGGGAAATTCTGTTCAAAATACTCTTTTTGGCAGCCTTTTTTGAAATATATTCTGTCTTTATCAAAACACTGGCTTATACTTCACATTATATAGTTTCTAAATAAGAGGATCTGCTATTTGGATGCGTTTAAAATCAAAAATGAATTTAAAAATGAGTCAGAACATAAGCAGTTTGGATTTGAGGTTTTTTTCTCCAACTCCTATTTTTGTTTAATTTATTTTTGCTAGAAGAATTGATCCTACGAAAAACTTGTTAATATAAAAGTTGTAGATATTATTGAGAAGATGCAACATAAATTTAATTATATTTGATTGCTTAAGAATTGAGTAAAATATGGATTTTTTTCTTTTTCCTCCCCCCTTTTTCTTTTCGTTTTTAATTTCTTTCATCGGTAAAAGTTGGTCCTATCAAAAACTTGTAAACACAAAAGTTTTAGATAATGTTGAGTACATTTATAAAAAATTTAGTTGGATTTGATATCTTGAGAATTGACGAAGTTATGATTTTTTTTCTTCCAAAAACCCAGTTTTTTTCGCCCCTTGAGCCCATTTTTAACTTTACCAAAACTCTGTCATGAATAAACTTTTAGCCCATTTTTAAGAAGTAATATAAACTTTAAACTGATTCGATATCTATTTTATTTAAGAAGTTATCGCGTTTTTTCGGTTTTCACAAAAACCCTCCTAATTGCCACCCCCTTGGTCCGATTTTGCCCATTAACAAAGTCAATCGAGATTTTTTGCTTCTTGATTTTATGTGAACGTTTTAAGAAGATCTGAGCATAATTATAGAAGTTATCGTGTCCAGAAGAAAGTGATATACACCAATAGATAGATAGATAGATAGATAAACTTTTTTACTGGTGGTAGTTTTGGTGTCTAGGAGTCATGATCGGTGTAGATCTGCAAAACGTTTTCAGAAATTCCAACATGGGAGAGAATGCAATAGGTAGTATTTCATACGAAATCTATCTAAAATTGTTTCATATTTAAAATGACTAAGTAAAGTTTCAAAATATTAAGAATTTAAAAATATATTTAGACCAGACATTTATTTCATGTTTTTCCAGAACTTTTCAAGATGTTTTAACGTTTCACAAAATATGGCACATATATCATTGAAATTTCATTGGAATGATTTTTATTTTTCTTAAAATTACTATCGTGAACCCAAACTCAGTTGGGATAGAATATCCAGTGTTTGGGACTAGTGGTTTGCGACTGTATGTTCTTCGGTAATTTTTCAACCTCTCGATATCTACTGTAAATCTTGCGAATTTGACTGTCGATTTTTTTTTCAATTTCTCTTCTTTTTTTTATTGTAATAATAAATCAGTCATCTAATCCACCTCCCCTTCCCAAATCTACTTATTTTCATTTTATAATCTTATGTTTAAATACATTACCCAGAAACTAAAGAAATTTATGCATATTTTTTTTCTTCATATTGAATTTAAAACACAATATATCGAATTATTATGACGAAAAATGAATAACAAAATAAAAAAGCATGTCAAAGGATATTTTTTTCTTGTGTTCACCTGTGCCCCACGCGTGTTCACAGTTGCTCAACTAGTGGTGCACAAGTAAATAAATTTTTAATTTATAAAACTATTAAAAAGGCAAGGAAAACTATAAAGATGATTAGAAAAAATTACCATATGTAAAAAAATTCTCTTTACTGTAGTTAGAAGTGTTTGTTTACATAAAATAATTTTTTTATGAGAAAAAGCCATATTTATGTGAACTGTTCACATGTTCCCCAGTCTTCCCTACAGCTAAGTCCGGCTATCTTCCCAATATGTCCGCTGAATTTCAAGTTAATCGGTTGATTTTTGAGCATACGTCTCAGAACAGATTGTTAGAAGGACAGACTAACAGACAGGCGGAAACCAAAAACTTTTCGCGTCTCCACATCAAGCCTTCATTAATGTTTCGCAAATAACACAATATTCTCAAAGTTCATAAACAAAAAAAAATATTTAAAAATATCACACATTTTTAGAAAAAAAATTCCAGATTTAATTTTTTTAAATCACAGTTTTAATTAAGCCATCAAAAATTAATATGATTTATGTATATTTCGGAAGAGAAAAAAAGATATATTTTTTTAACCATTAAAAAACAAATGTCGAGTACGTGATTATAGTCGAGGATTCACATTTTTTTCCTCATCGTAAATGTTATTAATGGTTTTTCAAACCCTAATACTCGTTAAAAATACTTAATTTTAGTAACTATCAGAATAAAAACAATACTTAAAGGAAAAAAAATTAACGGCTGTAAGATCGATTCATTAAGGTGTAATTTTAAAGTTTATAGTTCACTGAAAACTTTGGTACCAAATTTTATTCCTTAGAGAATGATTATCTTAAAAACAATCGATTAATTTTATTTAATTAACGTAATTAGAATAGTTATAAAACATTCATATTAATGCTTCCTTTTACTGACAGTCAAATGTTTTTTGAAAATATTTCATGAATATATAAAAAAAAATTAAACGACACATTCCAAAATTGAACTTTTTTTTTCTTTTTTTAAAAATAAATTCGTAAATATAATTTACAAAAACTTTAACAGTGTACATACGCTTCAAAAACTTTCGAACACTTTTCATTAAAATTTTTAAATTGTAATATTTACTTTGATTTATCCAAAAATAATTTCATCTTTAGGTGTAGCGAACAGTACTATGCAAAATTTATGGTATTAAAATACTTAAAATATATCCTAAATCAGTTAATAAGTACGAACCCGGTTTAGTTTTTTTTTCTTTTTATAAAAAAAATCATATTTCTTGGAATATTTTGCACACAATATGTGATTATGCAGCTTTTGCAAAAATGGTGTGTTTAGTAATACCTTTGTGGATAAATCTAGTTTTATTTCGACTGCTTTTCTATTCTGTTTTGATTTATTAACGAGTTGCAATCTCTGCTACAAATCAATCAAAGCTTTTTATTGAAAGGGATAATAAAAGTTATTTAATAGCAAGGTGTCAAATCTCAATTTAAGCCATACGCTATTTTAAAACATCTTAGTTCGAGAGAGATTTAGACAATTTTCCTTCTTTTCTTTAAATCATTAGACCACTTAATTAGTGCGAAAGTATATTTGCAATGTATATACAATATATTTTTGATTTTTTACTGTTGACAGTAAATATATCAGCGACATCGTTTATAATATGACATTTTTTAATATCATTCTATAATTTTTAAAATTTATTATCGACTAAAAATAACTTGAAGAATTTTTTATTATTGAAATTAGATTAATTTTATGTGCTATCAAACAACCTTAAAAGTTAATAATTGTTTTTAAAATTAAACATAGTTTCCGGAAATATTAATGAATTAAAAATACAGATAAAAATATATGATTTTTATTCATATGCATATATATATAAGGTGTCCGAAATGTCTTTAAACGGTCGCATAACTCCAGAAACGCATATCACATTAAAAACTGGTAACATATATGTAAACTATTTTTTAAAAAGCTTCTCAGAGGTATCAATTTTTATCCCTTCAACCGACCCCATGGGGAGGGGGGGGGCAGAGGGGGATCTAACTTTGAAATCGAGAATGATAACCCTCATTTTATATTGCAGTTTCAGATTTCACGGTCAAAAATACTTAACTTTTGTGTTTAACATTTTTTTTTAATTTTTCGTTAATGACGTTGTAATCTAGCAAAATGAACGGATACATATTTTTATTTTTCCAATCGGGTTCCGCAATTTCGAAATCTGATTGCCAGAAATTTAGTCGTCAAATTAACTGTCTGTTGCTAGAATAGAGTTTCTCGAGAATCACGATGGAGATTGTGTCGATGGTGCTTTTTATGCTTCTTTTCATAAACGAAATATTAGAAATATAGTAAATGAGTTTTGTGTTTGCATTTTTTAAAAATCCAGTGAATCGTTTCTAAATAACAACCTGCATATTTTGATCCTTTTACTTGGTAACACGTACCTCCCCTGTCAAACACAAAAAGTATGTCAAGATTTTCTGTTTCAACAGAAACGATTCGTATATTAAATGAAGAAGGAGAAAAAATAGTTTACATGAAATTGATAAAACAATCACCTTTGAAATCTCATTATAAATTGTTGAGAACGCAGTGGTCTGGTAAACATATGTCATATGGACACAAGTGATGTATGTCATATTCAGTGAGGTACAAAAAAGCGTACTTTGAATAGTTCAGATGTGTGGGCATACTACTGGCACGATTTGCGTAAAAAGCCTTGGAATTTCTTCAGTCATGAACCAGGAAGTGATATTTTAATGATTTCGGCCCCATTTTGATTTAAGGGTACAGTGGACTCTCAAAATTATTATTTTTTTTAATTTCTGGAAATAGTCATAGTATATATATCTTATTTCACAATTTTTTTAAAATATATTCAATAGTTTTTGAGATACAGATTTTTTTTTTTAAATTAAAGAAAAATGGCAATATTTCAAAATGCTCCATGCGCAAGCAGGTTTCACATACTTGTTCAAAAATTTTCCATACTAAGACTTTCATACATATAAATAAATGTTACTAAGCATTTTTAGTATAATATCAAACATAACATAAAAACAAAACATAAAAAAATAATTAAAAAAAATTTAAAAAATATATTATTGGTATGATGAAAGTCGATTTCTCTCCTCTTCTCTGCATTAAGTCTTACCAAAGCCGTTGTTACCTATCCCTTCTTTATATTCTCCGTATGCTTTATTATTATGTTTTCTATTCTTTTTTTTTGTTACTCCAATACAACTTTTTCATCCCCCCTCTAGTTTTATATTTTGATTCTCTATATGGCTTGAAGTTACTTGATCCTTTATTCGGTCTTTACCACTTCTTATTCTCTGAAAAATACTTTTATTTGGCTTATTTGGTATAATTTATTTAAATTTTATATTATTTATATAAATTTAAAAACAGATCAAGGGCCTGCCTATGGAATCGCCTATATCAGCCATTCTCGCCGTATTTATGCTAAGAGACCGAAATGCAAACATACTGAACAATCAAAATGGAAAAAATAAGAACTGGTTAAGATAGGTCAACGACATTTTTACAATAATAAAGGAGGAAGATAACCTGCACGAATTCTAAAGGAGATGAATAAGTTGGACAGCAACTCTGGTTTACTCTAAAAATAGAGGAGAGTGAGTCCTGATTTTCATTGATGTGAAAATAGTAGCAAAAGGTGATGATACTAGAAGAATGATGTATAGAAAACCCGCGAATGCTAACCATATTATTACTTCAAAATGCAAAACACCGAAAAATTACAAATGTGCCGCCTTAAGGGCTTATGCCAGTTAAAATAATGATATCTGCTCAAATAAGGAATTATTAAAAGAAGAAATTACGACAATAAAAACCATAGCTAAAACAAGCTCAAGATTTTAAAAGCTCCATAGTAGACAAGCTATGCAGAAAATGTATTAAAAAGCTTTCGATCATAACCCCGTCGTAGAATACAGGAAAATATTTTACAAGAGCAATACTTTACGATAAGGGATCGGCTGACATACATAAAAAGTAGTTATAAAGCATAACGCCTATTGGGTGGAAGTAGGACTCTTTGGAAGGTTGCAGAATAACCCTTTAATGTCCCCCCCCCCTTCAAACTTATAAGGTAAAGGAAAAATAAATTTTAAAAGGGGGGAAATGAATTTGTGTAGGATTAAATGGTATCTGACACTTAATCATTCCCGAGTGTTCAGTCAAACACTCTTAACCTGTGACCTATAAGATACGTACAAAAATTAATCATAATAATAGCAACTGTTCATCGTCCTTGTCTTATCTAGTCTTCAGATATAATTATCTACCTCATCATCCACAAATAGGATGGGAAGAAAAGCGTCAAACACCACAAAGCGTTGTATAATTTTTGAAGAAAGCCTAACATTTGGATCTAACAACCACGCGCTGATTACCATTCACAAAAATTCCCACCCATATAAATATTTAAGTAAAATTATTAATTAGATAAATTTCCAATTCATTAAATTAATACTTGATAAAAAAAGTAAACATTAATATAAAATAAAGAAGAGACTCATGATGTGAAAAAATTCCAATAAGTAACATTACTAAATATTTATTTACATTCACCCATATTTACAAATTGCAGCAATCCTTTTAATTACCGGTCTCGCATACCCGAGAAATAACATTAATTTACCTGTTGGTGTCGCCAGAAGTCTCGTTGTAAGGCTGTGGAATCGATTCCGAGAAACAGGGAATGCTAGACGTGGAGCAGGGCAATGTTGGCCATGCGCCACTACAGCAACTGATTACCGGTATATACTGTTAACAGCTCGTCGAGACAGAAGAGACAATGCTACTCAGCTACAAAAACAGTTGCTCTTGGCAATACGACGAATGGTGTCCAGCCAAAAAGTACGTAATAGGCTTCATCAGAAAGGTCTACATGCACGTAGACGAATTATATGCATTCCGTTGACCGAAGAAAATAAGCAGCTGAATATTGAGATGAGGAGCAACATGATTGGAGACAATTGCTGTTTACTGACGATTCAATTTGTAGTGTGACAACCGGCGTGTTTTGGTATGGAGAGAAAGGGACACTTGAAAAAAACCCACATTCGTTCCAGAAAGGTCACGATAGAGACGAAACGTTTCCCGATGAAAGTTTTGCAGTACCAAGCGGAAAGACTCCATACATTTTTCATTTTAACATATAGACATCCAAATCCGTGGCATTTATTTTTCCTTCTCATTGCCATCATTCACACTGTACAAAAACTAAAAACGATAGTTCGTGAATAACCCCAAAGACGTGGAATTACAAGACACTTTTCCGAGCCGTTGTGACATTACAATTTATCCTCCATCATAGCAGCTTTAATGAAGAAGCCTCTTCCGTCACATGTAAAAGAAATCCTTAAAATGACCCCCCAGAGTCCCTTTTTCAGTTAAATCCCATTCTCCCATGATCACGTACCCTCCACGTCTTTCAGGCGAGTCCATGCTAAAGTATGGGAAAGGTCATATCGGCTTGCGAAAAGATATTCTTGGAATCAATCAAGTGTTTTTAGTCGTAAAACAAAATGGTCTGAAAAATGTGCGGACAGACTTTTGGACAATTTACATTTATTTTTCCGAGTTTATTACGTTACTTTATTTAGAAAAACAAAGCGAGTGTGAAAGAAAGAAAATTACGCATGAACTATGAATTTGAATATTCGCTTTCTTTTGATTTAGTCATATACTCATGTACAGTATACTCTGAAAAATATAACTTTAAAATTTATCAATAAAAATTGTTCGGATCTTAAAATTGAAATTTAAACCAATTTTCATATGCGTTTTCATGGTTAGAAACCGAAAACAAAACTTTAAACAACTTCTGCACAATTTTTGTTACCTTTTTTTTCTTTTTTCTCTCCATTTATGGCACGGATAATATTTTTTCATCGTACAAATGGCCAAGATTTTCTACTTTATCCCAATTCCTATAAAATATTCTATACCTCCCGATCATACTAAAGAAGTCTTATAGATTCGCGTAAGATTTTCGGTTATTCTTTTGCGAATCCTTTGCGTTACTTTCTTTGAAAAAGAAAGAAAGGAAGGAAGAAGCAAAGCTATATATAAACTTTGAGTTCGAATAAATATTTTTTTTTTTTTTTTTTTTTTTTTTTTTTTTTTTTTTTTTTACATTTGGAAATATATTCGCAATCGACTTCGGAGAATATAACGTTAAAGTTTATGTTCAAAAGTTATTGAAAAGCTAACTTAAAAAAAAAATAAGTGTTCACACATAAGTATTTTTTTTTATTTGCATTTTATTTTCCGTCTTTTCATTCACCTGCATTGTTACTAAAACAAGAAAGTTAAAAGTTATTTTATATATTAATTTCTACATGTCTAACGTCATAAAAATATCCCCACAGCCCAATAAATCTCTCCTTATTCTAAGTGAATGTATTTTGTTAAATGATGTTTATTAATCTGTGAGGCTAAATTTAAGATTTTTTGTGGTGCGTTCGTAATTATGTAAATACGTAGCACCTATAGTCGTTTTTCAGTCCGTACGTCCGTCTGTCTCTCCATTCGTGTATAAAAACGCATATACTAATCAACTGAATCAATTAAAATTTAAAATATATAATTTTTGCATAATTTTATCGAGTAATTTGAAACATTATGAAAACCGGATGTATTGTTTAATTACAGGCATAATCAAAATTATTCCGTTACATTCCGGCCAACGAAAAAAAAGCTTCAATTTCATTTTAATGAAGTTACATTCTATCTAACATAGTAAAAATTATATGCATCAACAAAGTATATACTAAAATATATATTCTGTACAAACTGTAATGCAAAGAGTATTTGTCATTAATTTACAGAGCCAAACAAAACTATACCATTAATGAATGGAATTGAGTAAAGTTTGTTTGGGCCGCGATTTAACTATGTTAAACTATTTAACATTTTATGAAATTGATGAACATTGCTGAATTTACTACAAATTACTTCATGTACAATAGAAAGCTGACAGTATTTACAAGGACACATAAATGATTTCGGATACTTATACAGTAACCGAAGTATTGTGTGCTATCACACCAAGATCTGATTATTTTTTAAATTTCGTTTTTTGCTAAGCTTGACGTATAATTTCTGACTTTTTTTCAGCTGAAATTTTTGTGGTTGACTGGGTAATCCGTTAAAAACTTAATTCGTTCTAATACAGTGTTTACTAATCGAATTGTTCGTTATCTGATCATATATTTTGCATTGATTTGTACGGGAATTTATTTAATTCGCTTTTGAATGTTTAATAAGGAATTATACGAATGTAAATATTTTATTTATAATATGTTTAATATTTTCCTTTTTTAATACGAGCAGATCGTCTTGTGATAGCTTTGACAGTGTCATGGCATATTTAAAAAATAAATGACACGTCCTTTGTATAATTTTTTAGGATTACAAACATTGACTACGGAATTAAATTTTATCAATCTATCATTTTGATTTTTAAAAAGCCTTAGTTCCCTAAAACTTAATGTTTACTATAGGACAAGTTAAAGCTCAAATAGAGCCTACAGCCTCTTATAATTTGTGAGCTAAATTTCAATTAAAATAATTCATACGCAATTAAAATATTTCTTTAAAAAGGAGCACTAAATAAAAAAATTATGTTCTAATCTATTCATTCTATTTTAGTGCCCTAAAACATAGAACTCGAACCCCCGGTCAAGAATTAATTACACCACACATATACAACTATTAAAATGCTCTCTAAGTTACAATAATAGCAATTAAATTTTGCTCGGTAAATGTGAAATAAAATATTGCTTTTTTTTATATTTTTTTGAAAAGCGTTCGTTAACCAAACATGTGTTCATTATCCAAATATAAAAATCTCTAACAAGAGTGTTCGTTGATCAACATGTTCGTAAACCGGATAGTTCGTTAACCGATCTCTTGAACTCTTCTCAAAGAGAAACTTTTACGAAATTTTTAATGTTTTGTTACCGGATTTTATAAAAATAATTTTCTGCTTTATCAAATTGAGAAAATTCTCCCATTAAATAAAGCAAATTTTAGAGTAATATTTTACTAATGTGGATAAACAGGTATACGTGTCGCTCGTCCCCAAAGGGTTAAAGCCGAGAAGCTATCATATGTAAAACTATATTCTTGATGTTCATTGTTCTGTGCATTTAGAAGGTTTATAACTATGTTATAATAAAACAAAATTTGGAGATTTCTTATAACGTCATCGTAAAAAGAAATTGTATATGTTGCAGCCAATACCCGGAGCCTGGCCAATTCTAGAACTGGCCGGCCAATACCCGAACTGGCCAAGCTTCCCGGCCAAAACCCGAAATACATGAAATGAATAGCGTATTTCGGGTTTTGGCCGGTCAATTCGCGAACTGGCCGGGAAGCCTTGGCCAACATCCGAACTATGATGCATAGGTATCATTTTTTTTTGTAATTAAGATAATGTAACATTAAAATGTACAGTAAAAAAGATTCCCATTGATTATATTGAAACAAAATATTTTTGTGTACCTAACTAAATTAACCAAAAATACTACACAATGCCCTTTCAATATCGAAATTAATTGATAAACCAAACACGATGACAATTACAAGTTAACCGGAAACTTTACTCAAGTTAGATCACGGACAGGCTGAAGGCTAGACTATTGAATTCATAGACACTTTCAACTATGTTAGAAAGGATTAAGCCGAGTTCTTATATCTATTTCGCGAATTGGCCAATCGCATCTGGCCAGTTCGCGAATTGGCTGGCCAATTCTAGAATTGGCCAGTCATTTTTTAATGTTGCTGGCCAATTCGGGAATTGGCCGGCCAGTTCTAGAATTGGCCAATTTCGGGTATTGGCTGCAACATATATAAATGATGCTAATTATTTTTATTACACTTGCGGAATATGTATTTATAAGAAATGTCTCTTATATTTGTTCGACTTTTTAAAATAAGTGTATTTCGTTTTTCTGTATTTAAATTAGAAACACAGAACAACCCCCGACTTCATAATGTTGTGTGAGTCTTTATTTTTATGGACTACAATGAACAGACCATCCTTCGAGCACCAGATTTTCATTATCTCTCATTAACTCTTTAATAATTAAGATGACTGTTGTGTTTGTGTTCTAAAGATATTCAAACATTCTTTGTATTAATTATCTTGCGCATTTAGAAAATTTGTAATTATGTTGTAAGAATATTGAGAGAATTCTTACAATGTCATCGTCAAGAAGAACTTGAATAAACGATACTAATTATTTTCATTACATTTATGGGGAATGTAGCTTTAAGAAATTTCCATTATGGTTGTTCGATTTTTGTAAAATAAGTGTATTTTGACTACTTTGCATATAGATTAGAAATACAGATGCACACAGGGGACAGGGAATTATCAATATATTAATGAACTCACGTGAACTCTTAAATCATTAAAAGGACTGTTATGTTTTTGTTGTGAAAATAAAACGACTTAAAAAAAATAACCGTTGTAAGTGGGCTTACCCGATCATATACATACTAAAAAAATCTGTAATTCTACATATGTAAAGTTGGAGAAATCTGGATGCTTTTATATATTTTAATGTATAAACTTACTTCAATTTTATGTGTATAGTATACAGTACAGAAACAGATTTAAATGTACAAAACGAGTTTTTGTAAATCCTCAGAAATCTGTAGCATTATGAAATAATTTGCTAAAATTATAGTAATCTTACTAAAATTTTACCTGTAATTTTTGTTTTTGCAGTTAAATAAACTTTTCCAGGCGTCCGAGTTTTCTAAAAAATCTCTTTCTTTCCAAAAAATTATTCTTCATTACCTTAGAGATATTTTGATTTAGAGTACAAACGTGCATGTTATATGGTTTTTAGTTGTTAAAGTTACATAAAATGTTCTAGGAATCCCAGTTTCCTAGAGAAATTATGGTAAATTTGTAGATTTTTTTTTTATTTTACAGATCTGCTATTAGACCTGTTTCAAGTTCAAGAATGCATTTTTATCGAAGTCTTAGTTGTCGAAATCTCTGGATTAAAAAGTTTCATTATTACGGTAATGACGTTGAAGTCATGTTATTACAATCTCAGAAGCTTGGCGTGAAAATTTATATCATATATTGTTTAGAAGTAACGAATTTTTTTGAGAACAAACGGAAATGTTATATGAATCATTATGAAGTCAACAATTAAAAAAAAAACACCTTTTTTATTTTATAAAAAAAATATAAAAAGTAATATAAGGTTTTTCCTGTAATATGCTAAAAGAAAAAAAGAAATTTATTATTATTCATACTTCATAGTGTCTATGCACATTTTTTACTATTTTGCACAGAAAGAAAGTTAAGTATCAACATTTACGAAAGATAGATAAAAAACAAAAGACTTATACTTTCCCCCTTTTTTATTTAGCAAAAGAGCGGGGTAAATTTAATGAATAGCTGAAAAGAATGGCCACTTTGTCACAAAGTTACGCGCAATAATAAAAGTCGATATAAAACAGCTAAGAAAGAAAGATTTTGTCCCAAAGTTGTTTCTAGTGATAGTTTTGGATACTATCATTTATCAGTAGTTAAGTTATTGAAAGATAATCCATCCTCCAGCAAAAAGAATAGAATAATGAACAATTCTGTTTTGTTATTGAATTGATTATCTTGGATTATTTTTGCATGCAACATGATTATTCAGTTATACTTTCTTTATAGCTATTTAGGCATAATCCCTGAAAATCATGGTTTTCTAATTGAAGAACAAGGCAAACGTTTCCATTATAATCTCCTTAGTATAGAGAGACGATACTAGGATAGATGAAATAAACATATTATGGCAGACTACTTCTTGAGTATTCTTAGTAATAGTTGCACATTTATTAACCACACAACATCTTATTACAAAAAAAAAAAAAAAAAATGTAAAGATGAAATCTAGTGATTAAAAAAATGTGTTAAAAAGCCTCTCTCCTCATTTTTATATAATTAGAACTGATGCAAAAATACTGATTACATATTTGAATTCAGCGCAAATAATACTAAATGAATTAAAATGTATTTTACAACTGTTGCAAGTGCTGTTGGGTGGTATCGTCATTAAAATGTATGTAACGTTAAAAGTTATTAGAGTATATTTTAAGGCTTATAAAGTGCTTTAATATACATATTTAATAATTTTGGGAACACTATCAATAATATTCTCACGGTCATCAGTGAGAAAGTAAATAGATATTAAAAAAGACGGGAAAGTATTTTAAATTATTAATATATTAATATTATATTTTATCTTCATGTATTCTTTCCATGGTAGAGAGCTATCTCTATGCAGATTTTTATCATTATATGTTTTTCAAGTTATAAAACATGTGACACATTAATTTTTCATTCATGGAAAAAATTACATGAAAAATTTGAATGAAAAATTTATGTGTCATATTTTTAATAACTTGATTACGATAAAATGAAAAAATGTCTATGCTGTGATATCTCTCTACTATGGTAATAATATCAGAGGATATGCTTTAATATTAACATATAAGTATAATACGGGCATTATAAAAGGCAATTATTTCTGTCGATAAAAATTATTTAAAATGTTTGGTCAATATTGATCTTGTGAATGCCGCTGATTATAAGTATATACTAGTGGATCGGTGCATTAAAAGGTTTTTACAATTCCTTAAGTTACTGTATAATCACTCCTAGTAAATATAAATTTATATTGCAGAATACATCCCATTTGTTAAATTTATATATGTATGTCACTGGACAAATGGTTAATTTGTTTCTCAAATTTCAATAAACTGCCGTTCATATTGTCTGTAATAAAAAGTACTGTAAACTTATTATTTTAAAGTTAATATATAATATTAAAATATTATTAGTTAATATTATTATTAGTTAATTATTAATAGTTAAAAATATTATTTTAAATTTTGAGATTGCTTGGTGCACTTGCTTTGTACGAAACATGTAAGTAAAAAGTTGTTAAACATAAATTCAAATATATATAAATATATATAAAATTTTAGCCATACATGAAGCACAATAAACTTCGACATTTTTGTATTTGTCAGGCAAATATAAATGTAGCATTTAAATACATAAGGTTGGAAGGAAAATTGTAAAATCATTTTAATAAAATTCATTAAATGTAATAAGTTTAATAATAAAATAATATCAGACCTCATTATAAAAAAGAGGATTTCTTAT
Source organism: Maratus speculifer (assembly GCA_964019185.1). NCBI lineage: Eukaryota > Metazoa > Arthropoda > Arachnida > Araneae > Salticidae > Maratus > Maratus speculifer. Next base: position 231,700,756 of record OZ025296.1, on the reverse strand, counting down.
GTTAAAATCACACATTAAAGCGTTGGATGCTAGCATTCAATATCCTCACTATAAACAACTTTGAAACAAAATGTATTTTTTTTTCCGAAGTTCTTTTGTTACGATCTTTTATTATTACACATATGATTTTTTATGGGACGAAAAGCCATTGTTTTCTTCTATTCTTCAATTTTTCAAAAAAGAATATTCTACACCCTTCCATTTTGCAAACTCAAAAAGTGAGAAAGAGTCTTATGTGTCTTATATATATCTTTTATTCTTACTCTTAGGTGTTTTATATATGTTTTCTATTTTTTTATGAATCCTTGACTTTTCGCTATACAAAATAATACCAAAGGTGCATAGGCAGTATAAAGTATCAATAAGAATAAATATTTTGTCTTCGTTTAAGAATATTAGTGCAAAATATACCTCGATTACTTTATATATATAGATTACAAAATAAAAACAGGTTTGTCATTATTGCTGACGTCATATACATGTCGTTATATACTATATGTGCAATACTCCATAAAGAAAGTAACGCACCAATAAATAGCAATCAGAAAGTGATACAAGTAAAACACGCATCGATATCTTCTAATATTATGTTATAAAATAAAACCAGGGTTATGACGACTGTTAAAACATTTCCCTTTTGTCACAAGTTTAAATGCTTCTGAATGTAGTATAATTTATTTTTCAAACAACTAAATAGGAAAATTATCTAATTTCGTGAGCAATTTATTTGAAAGCTGTATCTCCATATGCTGATTTGTAAATATTTTTAAACATTTTTTAATGCTTATCGTATTTTTTAAGTAATATTTAAAAAACGTAATGCACTGATCAATAACAATAAATAAAATATTATAAGTAAAACAAAAATTTAATTGATATGTAATCAAACTACATATTTATACACCAAAATATGAGAATGAAAAAGGTTGTTGTAATATTTGGTGTATTCTTCAGTTATTATGTTACGATTATTCAGTTACCCATGACTTGCAGCTAATACGAAAATGCCAAAAAAAGGGCTTAAACATTTTATTTGTATAGATGATTGATATTTTTTCAATAGAAAAATGCTGTATGGTATTAGCACTAGGGAAAAAATTAAATGGTTGGAGAACAATTGAGATTTAATATATATATATATATGTGTGTGTGTGTTTGTGTGCATGAATATAACACATTATGTTAAAAATGTATTTGGCTAACGAAGAATTCGTACTATAACTAATCCAAGAATAACCAACGATCACATCAAAGAAATGTCAAAAGATATAGATCTAAACAAGAAAAATTAAACTAAACTAGTTGGATGTATCAATCACAATTTTTTCCCTATTTTATATGTACATTTTAATATTTCAATAAAAAAAATAGTTACTCGTGTTAATTTTTAAATATTATAAGTTCAATACCATACCAACTTTAATATTAAACTTAAATTTCTGCTTCAGTCAGTTAATCGGTGTAAAAAAAAGTTAAAGTAGATCACAATATTTATTAAATTCAATAGTTTTGCCTTATACTGTTATCATCAGCTGCTTTCAAATAGCCGGCTTAGCAGGATGCTAGTTTTCATCTCTGCACGAGCCGATAGACAATAAAATTACGGAGAGTCAAGAAAATGATATAAAAATCACTATCACAGCGTTCCTTTCGCAAGGAATATTTTCAAACTCACGAAAAATCTGCTTTGCATAAAAAATTCAGGTAGAAAAATTTGGTTCATTTCTGAGCATAACAGTACACTTTTAGATGGTACATTTGCTAAAATGGAACGGAAATTGCTTTTGCAGTGCCCCTTGCAGCAAAGTTTTTTTCAAATTCATGGAGAATCTGCTTTTATTGGCCAAAAAATCACACACAAAAGTTTAGTTCAGTTCTATGCATAACTTCATTGATTTTCTAATACTACTATAATGAAAATTGTACAGACATCGAGATTATAGAATCCATTTCACATGGATATTTTCTCAAATACAAAGAGAACCTTAAAGCCATAGTCAAAAATCTATGCGTAAAATTTGGTTTAATTGTATGCATAAATTTTTACCCTTTTCGGTGGTAAAATATTAAAAGGGTACAAAAATCGCTATTTCAGCGCCCTCTTCAGGCAGATTTTTTTCATATTCAGGGAAGACCTATTAGCCATAGCCAAACACTATTTAACAAACTTTATAACAAAATACTTGATTCAATTCTATTATTGCATTACTTCATACACTCTTTTGATGGTGCAATATTGAGAATAACACAAAAATTGCCAGCGTCCCTTTTTGTTAGAACATTTTAGACTTTAGAAAATATGCTTCAAACAATCAAAGACATACACAAAAAATTTTATTCGTTTTAATGCTTATCTTCATACACTTTTCGATAGTACACATGGACACACATACATAAAGACGGACATACAGACATTTTATAAAAACGTGTTTTCGGAATCTCTGACCCCTTAATACGTGTAAATCTGCCAAAAACTAGAAGTCGAAAAAAATTTCTATTGCAATATGCTTAAATTAATATAATCATAGGCCAGATTTTTCGATACTATAAGGTCTTTTTGAGTAAGAATTTATTTCTTAAAAAACTTTTTTCATTTTATCAGCATTTTTTACTATAAAAATAACGTATCTCTGACTTTCATTAATTGATATATCTAGTTTACACACAGTTTTGTATCACTTAAATCCTTTTTAAACGGTTTTACAATGATATCTGCGATTGTGTTTACAGATATGGGTAAAGCATGCACGGAATAAGGAACTTTGGATGCTGGTTATTTATCGTGACTGTGTGGCTCAAGTTTGGGTAAAAATTTATTGCTCCTCTAGTGTATGTTATACATCTGTTTTAAACCAGCTAAACCTTCAGATTGGGAGATGATCTGTAATGTTGAGTGGGGACAGTGTTCGTGCTAGTCATTCATTTGTTCTTGTGCATTATATTTATGCATTACGACACTATGGCTGAAAACCCCCGCCACTCTGCAACAGTTTGTTGCGTATAGTATTTAGTCTAAAACATTGTTGTGCATTCATAAAATATCCAGTGCCAAGAAGGTCACACCTTTCTGTTTTTGTTTTTTTTTATTATGTTGTATGAGTTGCCACTTATTTTGCGTTTTTGTTAGTAATTCTCAGTTTAATTATAGTGCGAAATTTTATGTATGTTGTCGGGTGCGGTGGGAAAAGTATTCTTGGTATGCTTTCAATTGTTTTTGCGGATTTAATTTATGCTATTACGATACTCTGACTGAAACCCATAGCCACTATTGCAACAGATTGTTACGTATAGTATTCATTGTAAAATATTCTTGTGCTTTCATAAAACAACCACTGCGGAGGAGGATACAGCTTTTTGGCTTTGTTTTTCTTGTTTACCTTGTGTTTGATGACATTTCTTTGATGATTTTGTTGTTTATTCTAGGTTTAATTATGGATCAAAATTCTGCGTGGCGAATTGAGTGCTTTTAAAACATAATGTATCATGTATAATTTGCGTGATAATTTGCAGCTATAACGCTTATTATATGGATGTTATTTTTATTTTTACTTTTATTTTTAACTTATTTTTAACTTTTATTAGCTTACAGAGCTATTTTTACAAAAACTAACTTTTTAGTAAATTAAATGTTTTTTCTGAATAATAAATTAAAAAATAAAAAATAGTACATGCAATATTATCATTTTTACAAGAACATTTCATTAGCGCTATTATAAATTTTAAACACCAGAATTTAAACAATAACTGTAAATAATTTTATAACAAAGCGATACCTTGTTTTTTATTCAGTTCTTTTCTTTATTCTTCTTTTATTGCAGGTATAATATCTTTCACCGGAAAAGTTTTTATGTTATTCCTGGCTTTAAAAAATACTCTAACCATGTTTTTTTTTTTCTTTTATGTTTAAACGCACTCGTTACTTTACCTTCTTTACTGAATTATTGGGACTTTTTGCTCTGCAAAATAAAAATCAGATAACTGCATGTAAAAATTTAGGGTTTGTTAGACATATTTTTTTCAGTAAACGAGTACTTTCTTTAGAAAAATTCAGACTTTTCCTTTTTGGTAAATAAAACTCAAGATTTAGAAATTGATTATAAAAAGTTCAGCACACATATTTATTACATTTTTATGTGGTTTTTCTCTGGTCTCACAGTTTTCATTTTGAATATCGCGTTATAACGTATACTTGTTACATATATATAGATATATATTATTAAAATAAATTACACTTACTAAAATATATATATATTTATATTACTAGGAATATTATTTTTATTCCTATTGTTGCTGATATTATTCTTTCGCTTTATTATTATTATTATATTTACAATCATTGTACTTATTACTGTCCTTAATTTTGTCATCTGAGTTATTTTTGACCGTTTCTTTTCCTTTTTATTTCACGTGCAATTTTATTTTCACGGTAAAAATGATTACAATCATGTATTCTTCATCGCTTCTATAAAAAATATACTATTTCCCCCCCTCCTAAGTTAATAAAGAAATAATATGAGATTATGGTATTTGGTATTTCCATTCTCTTTTTTCTTCTTTATCCAGCCATTCGTTTTATGTACCGAAGAAAATAACAATAAAAATCCACATAAAATGTTAAATTCGACTGACAGTTTTTTCTTGTTGTTTTGTTTTTCCAAGCGTACACATGTACAACAGTGTAGAAAAAAGTAAATGCTATTATTTGTTAAAATTTACAATTGTTCAATTTATGAAACTTAATAACACGATATGTCGTACGTTAATTTAGAATTTTTTAGAGAGTTTTATTTTTTATCAGATTTTATTCAATAGTCCTTCTGGCCGTAGCGGGAGGAAGAGGTACAGTGCGTGTCAAAAGTTTAAGCACAACAGAAATTTTCAAAATAAAATTTTATTAATAGGTGCAAGTTACTTCCCTTTTCACATAGCCTACAAATTGTAGTTTTAAAAAGATAGTTAACAGAATCATGCAATAAAATTTATCTTAAATAATAAAATTTATCTAAACAACAAAAATGAGTGTATCAAAAATTTAAACACAGTAGTTTTTTTAGTCTTTAGCAGAACAAGAATAAAAAAAATTAATGCTTGATTATTGCTCCTTTCTGCTGAATTACTCTAAATATACAGTGTTCCATCCTTAAAATGAGGTTCTGTATAGTTTCTGGTTCATTTTTAAACCAAGCGTTCTCAATGGCATCTTTCAAATCTTTAACTGAACAAAACTGCTTCAATTTGGATAAACTACATGAGTGACAATACCCCACATATATTTTATAAAGTTTAAATCAGGACTAATTCCCGGCCATTTCAAAACAGACACTGTTTTCGACTTAAGCCACGATGAAGTGGAGTTTGAGGTATGGATGGAAGAATTATCATGTTGAAATAACCATTTTTCTCCCCTTAGAAACCTCGGCAACAGCAAGAAAATGATTGGCAAGTGTCTCTTTGTAGTTTTCAAAGTTTTCACGACCACTAATGAAAGCTAGAGATGCCTGACCATTGAAAGAAATAGCCCCCCATACTCAATTACAGAACTACTATTATGTTATCGGCGAAATACACTCCTAGGTTCTTTGCGGAGATCATGCTAATAGTACTTAAACCCATCAGGGCCATCGGGGTTCCATTTTTTTCATCACTGACTATGACATTCAGCCACTTTTCACCAAATGACATATGCTCTTTGACCCATTGTAATCTAGCTTCTTTATGGTGCCGTTTGAGACACGATAATCGAGCCATTTTACGGTAATTGATGTATTTGAATTCCAAAACTCTTCTATAAACAGTATTTATCGATATTTGTTCTCCTACTTCATATTTTATTTCCAAAAGGGAGTAATTATCAGTTGAAGCCAAATTTCTGATGCGGCTATCTTCGCTCAAACCAGTCACTCGCGGCCTTCCTGAACGAAATTTTCGTTTAAAATCATTATCACGAGCCAAAATTTGATGAATACCTTGTTTTGACCTTTTTAATGCACTTGCAATTTCAGAAACAGAATTACATTTTGCTCTCATACTCCAAATTTTTATCATCTCCTCCTCTGAAAATTCTTTCAACTTGGGCATTTTGTACTAACTCAAAAACAACAGCGGACTTTTTCTTACACACCCAGAAATTGTTTGCGTGCGCAACCGTTTACGTCAGACTGTAAAATTTGCATAAAAACGATTTTGTGCTTAAACTTTTGACACGGTCATTTTTCTTCTATTCTTAAACTCCATGGTTTGAAATAAAATTTAAAAGTCAATTTAAATGAATATGGTGTAAAAATAGATATTATTAACATATACAAGACAGACATTGAAATTAAAGGTAATATTTAAAGTTTTATTTTAAAATTGCTATTGTGCTTAAACTTATGACACGCACTGTAGCTTTCATATACCTTATTTATTTATTTATTTATTTCAAATTAAGTTATACGAAGCTCAAATTAGTGGAACCGGATTATATAAGATTGAATACTAGTGTTCCGCTTCTGTATTGTGTTCTTGTAACATCGCCTTGGCGACAAACACAGCCCACGCCAATTATACGCCAATCGGCAATTTACTGTAACCCTGCTCACGTGTTGTGTGACGCAGTGGATTGAGAGAAACAGTCTCTTAGCAACAAGCTCTAATACTGCAACAAGCAGCGACTCTTAGAAAAATAAACATTCCATTAAATTTACAGTCTACTTGCTTTTTCTTTTTAGTTTTTCTTTTTAATTTAGTACACCTCCGTACATTTGGTCCTAGCGACCCGGAGGTATGAACGAATCAGTGTCTTTTCCATTGAATTAAATATTGAATTTATCGAATTTCGTCAACAAGATGAATAATGTCGGAAACTGAGATAAAAGCATTGAACAGAAGGCGAGGGAATATCAAGGCCCAAGTCACTAGGATATTTAACGCAACGGATGGAAAAACATTTAATTTATCCGAATGGAAAGCCCACCTGGATTTACTGTCGAAAACTGAAGAAAAGTTTGAAGCTCTTAAACTGGAATATTATAGAATAATAGAGGAAGAAAAGTTGGAAGAAACTGAAAAAATACTGAGTCAACTGGACGAGGATATTCTAAAACTAGAGGTAAGCTTAAAATCCTCTATTAATGCTTATTATGAGAATACTGATTCTAATAAAAAATCTATTGAACAGGACCAAGCTAAAACGTCTAGCATTAAGCTACCTAGGGTCATATTGCCGGTTTTTAGTGGCAGAATTGAAGAATGGTCCGTATTTAAAAGTACATTTAACGAGCTTATTAATGATAATTCAAATTTAAAAGATAATGAAAAATTATTTTATTTGCGTTCTGCTTTGACTGGTGAAGCGAGGAGTTTGCTTACACCAGATGAAAATTATGTTTCACTTTTCAATGCGTTAGAACAAAGATACGAGAATAAAAGAGTTATGGTAGATTGTCATATAAAGAATATTTTAAATCTTTGTGTAATTAAACAGGAATCCGCTAAGGATCTCCGCATTTTATTGGATAACGTGAAGAAAAATTTAAGGGCTTTAAAGATCTTAAAGTATGATAGAGATAATTTCTCGAAAGCAATTTTGCTGAATATTATTCTAAATAAACTAGATAACGAAACTCGTAAACAATATGAACTAACATTAAAGGATAATGAAGTGCCTAATTTTGATGAATTTTTAGAATTTCTTGAGCGAAGATGTCAAATCTTAAATAGTATAAGTTCTAATGTATCCTCTAAATATACTGCAAAATCCTTATTCATAAAAACAAGCAAACCTCAAAGTAAATGTTGCGTAATTTGTAAAACCGAAAACCACCCCTTATATCATTGTGTTAAATATAAAAACATGAAGTTAAGTGAGCGAATTAACCTTGTTAAGAAAAATAAACTTTGCTTCAATTGTTTAAGTTCAGCCCACCTCATTAATTATTGTAATTCAAAAAGCACTTGTCATGTTTGCAAGAGCGCAAGCCATCATTCATCATTACATAATTATACAACACCAGTAAACAATCCTATAAACAATCTCCCAATACATGAAACAATAAATAGCAATTTTGTTTCGGAAGATTTATCACAAAACGAAACTACTGCTCATTCATTTTTTTCATATGAAAATGATAATAATAAATCTGTTTTAATTAGCACTGCAATAATTTATTTGACAGATGTAAATGGCATCAAAATTCCTTTCAGGGCAATATTAGATTCCGCATCTCAGAATTGTTTTTGTACATTTAAAGCAGCACAAATATTAGGCTTGAAAAAAGAGAAAATAAATATTCCTGTAAGTGGAATAAATAAATTGCCTATTTACATTAAATCTAGAATCAAATCAAAGTTGTCAAATAAAATGAATAGTGCCAGTTATGATATTGAGTTATTAATCGTTCCAAACATTTGTGACTTCACGCCCTCGAAAAAGATAAACATATCAGATTTAAAAATTCCAGCAAATATTTGTTTAGCGGATAAAAAATTTAACATTCCAAGCAGTGTGGAGATAATTATCGGTGCTGAACTGTATTTTTCTCTTTTAAATGAAGAAAAAATAAAGTTAGGCAATAATTTATATTTGCAATCAAGTATTTTCGGTTACATTGTATCTGGTTGTATTTATGACAAAACAGTAAATAATAATAATACTAATTATTGTTTCTTAACAAAAAATCTTGATTTACTTAATGACACTTTGAAGTCTTTTTGGGAAATTGAAGAAGTGCAAAATTTAAAACCCTGTAACAGTGAGGAATTAGAATATTGTAATGATCACTTCGATAAAACGCACTTCAGAAAACCGGATGGTAGGTTTGTGGTCACGATGCCGTTTAAACCACGGGTTTTAGAACCCGATTTGGGAAATTCCAAAAATCTTGCTTTGAAAAGATTAAACTCTCTGTGGCAACGTTTAGATCGAGATCCTGTTATGAAAAATTTATACACAGAATTTATTAAAGAATATAGAGATTTAAATCACATGCATGAAATAAAAGAAAACACGAACTTTAATGATGGCTATTACTTACCACATCACGGCGTTTTACGACCCTCTAGTAAAACCACAAAACTACGCGTCGTTTTTGACGATAGTGCCAAGTCAACCAACGGAAAATCTTTGAACGATTTATTATGTAAAGGTGATTTCACAAAAAGAGATGTACTTTCGCAAATTGCCCGCATTTATGATCCTCTCGGTCTCTTAGGGCCAGTGATTGCTAAAGCAAAAATATTCATGCAGGAGCTATGGCTTCTTAAAATAGAGTGGAATGAGAAGCTGCCCTCTCATGTCGCCAAACTATGGGAAACCTTCCTCGAAAGTCTTAAAGAACTGGAATCCATTGAAGTGCCAAGATGCTTCCTAGCTGTGAACCAATCAGTGGTGCTAAATGGTTTCGCAGATGCGTCTTCCAAGGCTTATGGCGCAGTGATATACATGCAAACATCTAATTCTAGTGAAACCATCAGTCACGTATTGTGTAGTAAATCCCGCGTGTGTCCAACCAATGTAATAACGGTGCCACGTCTCGAACTGTCAGCATGTCTTCTTCTGGCTAAACTCACTAACAAGGTCTTAAATTCATTAGACAAACAAGTAGCTTCAGTCAATTTGTTTTCTGATTCAACTATTGCTTTAGCTTGGATAGACACTGTTCCTCATCTCCTGAAAACGTTTGTGGGAAACCGCGTTGTGCAAATTAAGGAACAAACTAAGAACTTTCCATGGTTTCATATTCCGTCAGAACACAATCCAGCTGACTTGATATCAAGAGGTGCAAGTGTGGAAAACCTGTCTTCTAACCAGTTGTGGTGGCATGGCCCGCCTCTTTCAATTCTTGAAGAAACAATAGCAAAAACTGACTCTAATATAAGTGACATTAAAGATGAACATTATTCTAGTGAGCTTAAAGCTCCCAGCAACTTGACATTCGCTATTCATAATGACTCTAATTTCTGTGATAATTTAATTAATCTTAGCAATAATTTCCAAAAATTAATTAGAATTTTAGCTTATATTTTCAGATTCATACATAAATGTAAAAAAGCAACATCTGCTACCGGCCCTCTGTTGCTGGAGGAATTAAGAAAGGCAGAGGTTTATTTAATAAAAAATGAACAGGTAAAGTATTTCAAAAATGAAATTTCGGCCCTCCAAGCGGGATCTTCGGTTCATCGCGCAAGTAAGTTAAAATTCTTAAATCCCTTTTTAGATGGAGATAGCTTATTGAGGGTGGGAGGAAGACTAGCAAAATCAAATTTGAATTTTGATCATAAACACCCCATTATACTTCCGGCGAGCTGTCGCTTGACGAAACTAATTTTTCAATATTATCATAAACGAGATTTTCATGTAGGACCCCAAGCTCTTTTGAACACTGTGCGTCAAAAATATTGGCCTCTCGGTGGCAGAAATATTGCGCGTAAAATTGTACATGAGTGTTTACAATGCTTTAAAATTAAACCTATAACGGCTAGTCAAATGATGGGGGATCTCCCTCCAGAAAGAATAGTGCCCAGTTCCCCATTTTCAAATGTGGGATTAGATTTAAGTGGGCCTTTTGAAATAAAATATAAAGGTCAAAGAAAGGGTACTTTTCAGAAAATCTATGTTGCCATATTTGTGTGTATGGTCACTAAAGCTGTGCACTTGGATTTTGTCTCAGATTTGACATCCGAGGCTATAATAGCGACTCTAAAAAGATTCTTCGCTCGTCGTGGGAAAAGCTCTGTAATCTTTAGCGACAATGCTACAAATTTCGTTGGGGCTTCAGCAGAACTAAAACATTTACGTAGACTTGTTACGAGTGATGAAGTTTCGAACTTTTTAGCTTCTGAAGGTATTAACTGGAAGTTCTCCCCTCCTAGGGCGCCAAATTTTGGTGGCCTTTGGGAGGCAGGAGTCAAATCTTTCAAATACCACTTAAAAAGAGCTGTGGGTTCACAGTTATTCCTGACAGTTATCACACAGATAGAGGCTATTTTAAATTCGCGACCGCTTTGTCCTTTGTCAACAGATCCTGACGATCTTCAGGTGTTGACTCCTGGTCACTTTCTCATAGGAAAGCCTCTTAATTTAATTCCAGAACCCAATTTAAGTGAGGTCAAAGATAATTTGCTAAATAAATGGCAAAGGACTCAAAAATTAACGCAGTTAATATGGAAACGTTGGCAGAATAATTATCTGAGCCAGTTACAAGAAAGAAACAAGTGGCTATTTAAAAAGCCTAATATTCTGCCAGGAATGCTAGTTTTGCTTAAGGACTCACAATTACCCATTTGCACTTGGTGGCCGCATTAATAAGGTTTTCCCAGGCGCGGACGGGATAGTCAGGGTAGTTGAAGTTCGTACCGCTAAGGGTAATTTTAAACGACCTATTTCAAAAATAAGTATATTACCCATTGAGGACAACATCATAGATCCTAAAGTTTAAATGTGCTTTATTATGTATTAATTTTTCATGTATTATTTGTGTTTATTTATTTTATTTATTTATTTTTGCTTATAATCTGTATCATATTGTATTATTACTTGTATTGCATATGTATCTTGAAATATAAAAATATTTCAACGCCGGGCGGGATGTTCCGCTTCTGTATTGTGTTCTTGTAACATCGCCTTGGCGACAAACACAGCCCACGCCAATTATACGCCAATCGGCAATTTACTGTAACCCTGCTCACGTGTTGTGTGACGCAGTGGATTGAGAGAAACAGTCTCTTAGCAACAAGCTCTAATACTGCAACAAGCAGCGACTCTTAGAAAAATAAACATTCCATTAAATTTACAGTCTACTTGCTTTTTCTTTTTAGTTTTTCTTTTTAATTTAGTACACCTCCGTACAACTAGTTTTTATCAAAACTGGGAATATTAATGGAAATTTTTAGAAATTAGTCATTTTTTATTGAAGCTGGTTTTATTTTAAGTAATTTATAGGCTTGCCAAATTCCACGATATCATGAAGCGTATGCCATTTTAAAACAACATAATGAATGAAACAAATGAACGAGCTTGATCGAAATCGAAATTCATTTGCACATGCACACTTACATTGAAATTCATTAATATATACGAGTGCTATCGCGGACAAAATGATTTTAAAAAATGTCACTCAAGTTAGAAAAACAAACTGCTGCAACTCAGGCGTTTTTTTTTGTTAAAGACAAAGCAATAAATATTCAGGAATTCATTATTAGTTTCAAACACTTTAGAAAGAACCTTTTTTCAACTTCTAATTTTTTGTTTGTACATTATTATAAACTTAAAAGTTTTTTGACAAACTTAAATGCCCGCCATTTTGAAACAAGATGGCGGAGGAAGTTGGCCCGTGAACTAGGCCAAGACATTGGTATGTAGTATGTACACACGGAGTTATGTCAAAATCAGTTTATAAATATCCGTATTATTGCTTGAAAAAATTTCAGACCGTTTCAAAATTTCAACCGCACTGAAAATTGAAAGCACTATAACTCAGCCATTTTCAAGATATAGATAAAAAAATGCTCTGGGATCTATGTAAGGAGGAGGTCAAATACACAATAGAAAAATCTTTTTCAATTTCATACTTTTTTGCACCTAATTTATTTTTTTTTAATTTAACATTCCGTCCTTTTGAAACAAGATGGCGGATGAACTGGCCAACGAACTCGGTCCAGACATCGGTATATACTATGTACACACCAAGTTACATCCCTATCGGTTTATGAATACGTGTGTTATCACGTGACGAAATCAGATCATTTTAAAATGTGAGCAAAGCTAGAAATTAAAAGTGCTGTAACTCAGCCATTTTTTAATATACAGACGAAACAAAAAAATGCTCTGGAACCTTTATATCTAGGTCAAATGAATAAAAGAGAAATATTTTTCAATTTCTCACTTTTTTACCTAATTTTAAATTTTAAATTTTTTTTTAAAATTAAATGGCCGCCATTTTGGAACAAGATGTCGGATGGAACTGGCTAACGAATTCGGTCTAGGCCTTATTATGTACTATGTTGACACTAAGTTACATCCAAATCGATTCATAAATACGCGTGTTATCACGTGATAAATATCAGATCGTTTCAAAATGTCAGCCACACTAGAAATTCTATGACTCAGTCATTTTTAAAAGATATTAACTAAATAAAAAGTATTCTGGAATCGTTGTTTTAATTTCTAACACATAAAAGAAAAATATTTTTCAACATTTATTTTTTTCCATTAAATTTTAAAATTAAAAAAAACAAATGGCCGCCATTTTGAAACAAGAAGGTGGATGATTCTGGCCAACGAACTCGGTCGAAACATTTGTATGTACTAAGTTTCATTCAAATCGGTTCATACTTACGATAGTTACAGCATGAAGAAAATTATATGCATACATATATATATATATATATATATATATATTCAGGGTGTCTGAAAAGTCTGGAAACGGTTGTATAACTCGAGAAATACATATGAGATTGAAAAACTAAAATATACGTGTTAAATATTTTTTAGTAAGCTACTCAGTGATACCAAATTTGACCTTCGCAACCAACCCCCTGGGGGTCAGAGGGGGTCCAACTTTGAAATCTTAAATTATAACTCCTATTTTTTATTGCAGATTCAGATTCTACGGACAAAAATACGTAACTTTTTTATGTGTTGTTTATTTCGAATCCTCGTTAATCACAGTGTAATTGAGCATATTAAAAATAATAATAAAAAAAAAAAAACATACACCCACATCAGCCGTATTTAGAAACCATTCGTTATTTAGAAACCATTTACTAGATGAAATAAAAATGCAAATAGAACACTAAATTAACATATTTCAATGAATTTTTGTAGAGAAAAACATAAAAAATACATAACTGTAAAAAATTTAACTCATTTGCTACAGCGTCACTCCACCGCTTTTATAGAATACGGTTACTTTACTGTGTTATGAAGCATTCTCATTGGTCATAAAAGAGACATTCTATAAAAGCTGTGGAGTGACGCTACAGCAAATGGGTCAAATTTTTAACAGTGTAGCATTATCGAAATAATCGCCACGGGTGATTTTTAAGAAACCACTATTCCTGCAAAAGACGAGGAATTTGACGTCAAAATTCTGGCCAATCAGGCAAAACCTGGTTGGGAAAAGCGAAATATGTATCGATTTAATATGCACAATTACACCGTGATAAGCGAGGATTCGAAATGAACATCAAATACAAAAGTTATTTATTGGTCTCCATAAAATCCGAACCTGCAATAAAAATGGGTGTTATTATTTAAGATTTCGAAGTTGGACCCCATCTGACCCCCAGGCGGTCGGTTTCGAAGGTCAGATTTGGTGTCACTGAGTAGCTTATTTAAAAATACTTAACACGCATATTTTCGTTTTTCAGTCTCTTCTGTATTTCTCGAGTTATTCGACCGTTTTCAGACTTTTCGGACACCCTGTATATATATATATATGTGAAGATTTGAACGGAGGATAGTTTTAGGGTCTGAGGGTGAAATGTATGAAAATATATTTCACCCGGTGAAAATATACTGCTAAAAATTTCCGGAAGTGCTCTCCTCCGGACGGCTGCAATAGGTAGCTTTTTACTTTTTGTAATGAAAGCTACCTAAAAACTGCATAGAAAAAATCACGTAAACAATTTTAGAAAAAATCGTTATACATTTTTTTTCGTTTGTTTCGCTTTCTTTTTATCGCACGTATAATATTTTATCACCGGACAAATGATCAAGTGTTTTTATTCCTGCCGAGTTCAACAAAAATAGTCTGCACTTCTTCCCATCCCCCTCCAAAGAAAAGAATGATCACTATCTTTGATTTTCTTTTTTTCTTTTTATATATTTGGAGTTCCTTTAAAAAAATTACAAAGAAGTTAGAATTATTTTATCAAAAATAAATTTCGAATAAATAACTAGCGTATGTGAATTTGCAAACATTTATATTTTTCACAAATATTTTAAAAATATTCAATTTTCCTTTAAAATAATATCATATTTTGTAAAATAGATGTGCACTAAATATAATAAAAATATAATTTTACAATTTAAGTATAAAGTTATATTGAAAACTACGATGTTAATTATTAAATTCTTTTTATAAATGACTTAAATAAAATAACTCCTATAACTTTTAAAAGGGAACTGAACAGATATTCAACTAATTTAACTAACAAAAACTTTAGGAAATCCGTCTAAAAAATCAAAAATATAAATAAATAATTAAATAAAAAGAGAGAGAGAGAGAGAGTATGTAAAAAGACACATGTTTGAAGAAACTGCATTTGAACAATTTCAAAGAAAAAAATATCCCGCAATTTTCCATTTTCCCATAACTATGCACACAACATTCAAATTTGTAACAAAAGAAATTTAATTTTATTTTCAAACATTTATTCAAAAATAAAAATCTTGTGCAGAAATAAAAAGTACTTATTTCATTTCAAATTCTGTTTCTAAACATTTGCATCTAATACTAATTTCATAATAATATGTAAAGCAGTAAATAAACATTTAAATACTTTCTTCTATCGGTCAAAGAGTCATATGGGCTTCTAAGTCAAAGAAGTACATGTATTTTCTAATTTTTAATTAATAAAAAAATGCATTTTATTCAAAAATTTGAGCATTTATAAAAGAACAGCAGTTAAACAATATTTTATAAATATATATTCAAAAATTTAGAAAATGCAGCCGTTGGGATCTGTTTTTCGGAATACCATAAAAAAATTATTTTTGTGGTGGTCCGGATAACTCACTATAACTCCACGTAAAATAATCTTAAGATTATCTGAAAAAAATCTCCACTTTGTTCAGAAATTTTACTGAAATCTGAAGAAATTTTGCAGATTTAACTTTACCTTAAATATATCTGCAGAATTTTTAAGATATTCTGAGAAATATCTGCAGAATGAGCCAATTGCCTACAGTTTTTCTACAGATTTTTTATGGTACTAATCTGTTATCCCGTCGACCAAAATACTATTGCCAAATTATAAGATTAAATGCCAATAACGGATGATCATGAATGTCAAGTCAATGACATTAAATACGATACACGTGTTTAAAACGTCATTAAGGGATTTTTATTTCGACTTTTTATCTGTATTTTTATTAATAGTCTACTAATTATTTGTTTTTTTTTTATTATTTAAAATAAAAATTACGTCAATATGTATAATTTGGCTATTAGTTTGGCGATTTGTATAATTTGGTGAAATCGGTCGACGAGATAACAGAATAGTACCTTTTTTTATAGTGTCGAAGCTTTACTAGAAATTAAAAAAATAATTTTACTTTGTGTTAGAAGATAAGAATACCTCGTGATTAAATGAAAGTTTTAAATAAAAACGGAATATTCAATATTTGGAGCAATTATATGGAAAATAGTACTAATTTAGGTGCAATTAACATTACGTATAACTTTGTAAGATTATTTGTAATCGAAAAAGTAAATATTCCTTCGTTTAATCACTAGTCAATCCTATTTTGAAGATGTTCTCAAAATACCAATAAATTCGGCGCATTACGTTTTGAGAAATCGTGTCCACCGACTTAAGAACTGTCCGATTAAAGTTTTAAGTAGGAATAAACGAAGAATTAAAAAGAAAATTTGCATAGAATATTTCATTATAGCTCCATAAAAGAAAGGTCCTGCTACACTGCAATGCCTGGAGCATCCTTTTGATCCTGCCTGAGACAAATTCTTGCTTCTTGAGCTCTAGTCTCATCTCTTTTCTCAGCCATGACTACACGATCTTTATCTTATTTCACACGCATTCATAACTATTATGGTTTTATATCCATGCCAAGCTAGAATTTAGGAGCAAGTCCAGCTTTCGCATTTTACGGAGCATAAAAAGTTTAATTTAGGTTTTCGCAGCAGCAAATTAAATCAGTCCCAAACACGATGTTTTTTAAAAAAAAATCTGTAGCGATGGGGTTACATAAAATAATTAAAATAGGCGAACCTTAGAATGTTAAAGAAGTGAGTGGTAAAGACAGACTAATGATTTTTAATCAGCTGACACAGTACTTGCATTGCTTCCATCCAATCTAGCCTAATTAAGGGGATTTCCAAAGGTTCTCTCGCCTCGAGCTTTTACTCTGATCAAGTTTAACATTTGGAAATTTATATAGATACTAGCCGCCCTTGGCGATCAGTTTGGTTTCCCTTAAATGTTACTTTAAGCAATGTTTCATATTACTTTTATTCATGATTCAATTTACTTGCTCAATTTCTAGCCAAAGCAGAAGATTCTGACAGAGAAATTAAAAGCACTTCATTTTTATGTCAGCGGGGAGCAGGTGATACTGGCAACACAGGGCAAAATATTGTTCCCATCATATGTTTTTGTATTTTATTAAAAATATAATTCTTTCACTTTCTTCATTTAGAAATACAATTTAAAAAAAAACCAAGAAAATATTAAATAATACCAAAAATTATGATATTTAATTTCATGAATAAAGCGCTGTTTTTACCTTTTTCACATTGTTCTATATCTAATAAAAGAACGTATTGTAATTGAAAATTTTCGATTTCCGGTTTTCGGCGGATTAACATGATTTAGAATTTAGAGATTTCAAAAAACATGTTTTTACAAAATGTATATCTGTCCATGTGCCTGTGTGTCCATATGTCGCCATTGTACCATCGAAAAGTGCATGAAGATATGCATAGAACTGAACGAAATTTTTTGTGTATGTTTTTGTCCGCGACAAGCGGGACCTCCTTCAATTTTGAAATTTCCCGCCGGATTCACTGAAGCAGATATTTAATATGAAAAACAAAGTTGGTATAGTATTACATTAATATAATTAAAGAATTAACATGTGTACCTACTGTTTTAAATATTAAGATGTGTGTATAAGATAGAAGAAAGTTTTGGGATTGGCTCATCCAACTAGTTTAAATTTATTTCTTTTTATGCTTTGGTACACTTTTCTAAAATTCTAATTGACGTAGACTGTTGAAACTTTCCCATTCTTTACAATAATGAAAAATATGTTTCTAAAATTTTCAAAATTTTTAAAGTTTTTTAGCAAAATATTTTAGCGTTATTTCTTTTAAGCAGAAATGAAAATTGCTTCTTTTTATTCAGAAATAGTATGTTTTTTTATACCAAACTGAAAATTAAGTGATATATTGAACAGTTGGGTAGAAAAGAGTCCAAACAAACATATTATTCACAAAATGTGTAAAAATTAATTAGTTGTTGAAAACTAAATTATGAATGAAACTGATTTATTTTGTTTTATATACGGGCTATAATGTGTACATTTAATTAAATATATATATATATATATTCATTTCAATCTCTATTTTTGAATAAAATACATAATGTTAAATATTTCGCAAAATCTGCTTCATTTTATTTGTCGAAATCTTCCATGTGCCCTTAAAGATACGAATTTCTAACTGATCTATGATAGATTAGTATGTTAGTAATAAAAATCACACTTCGGTTTTCATTTATTACACTTTTTAGTAAAAAGTAGAAAAATTTGATAACAATTTTTATATTCACTATGATGGACATTTTTCACTTTTATACAGATTGACGTAACTGCATTAAATAGACATTTGCACATGTTAAGATTTTTCTAATGCAATAACTGACAGCAACGATGTTGCGCTAATTTTCCTGTACCCTAAAACACACCTCTAAAAATTATTTGAATAAACAAAAAACCATTTAAAGAATAAACTTTTACTAGTGTTAAAGTTAAATCTACTACGTTTGGAGATATTTTTAAATTATATAAATTATCAATAATAATATAATCCAATGAAACAAAATTCGTATTACATTTTTCTTGTATCTTTTGAAGCAAAACTCTAATTACAAAATCCGTATATTTCGGTGAAACAAAACTCGTATTAAATTTTTCTTGTATCTTTTAAAACAAAATTCTAATTAGTAAATTCATATATTCCAATGAAACAAAATTCGTATTACATTTTTTTTTATCTTTTGAAGCGAAACTGCAATTAGAAAATTCCTAATTTCCAAATAAAAAAAATAATTATTAATTTTATTAATATTTTAAAGATATTAGATGTTAAATGTATTATAATAAATGAAATATTATAAAAAAAGATTTTAAGCATATACTAGAACAATATTTTATAAAAGGAGTATTTAATTTGTGCTTAGGTGTAAAACGTTATTTAAGTCCCTGAAATTTCATTCATAGTTTTCTTTAAAATATATTAATATCTATTTGAATACATAATTTTAGAGGATGTTTATAAATTACTAAAAAGAAAAAGCAAAAAAAGTTTAAACCTGCATACTAATTATATGACGGAAGTAATGGTAGTTAATGAAGAATTTTTAATATGAAAATCAGATCTTGCAAACAGTTATCTTTCACAGCGTTTTCTCTACAAAGATTTTTTAGCCCTTCCCAAACTTTTCCAAAAAAAAAAAAACATTATTTGTTTTAAACTTTCAATATCAATTTCATATAATATAGTTCAAGTTATACAATGTTTAAAAGTTTTAGTATAATTATATTAAGATAAAAGAAATGAGAAAACATCGATTTTCTGCGAGCTAAATTACACTTTCTCTTATACTTTCTCTTGCAGAAAATTCTTTGAAACTTTCCAACTACCTTTACACAGGTCCCAACAGAAACAGATCGACCTCCCTTTGATCGCCAAGCTCGCCAACTGCCGGTTTCTCTCTACGTGGAATCATTCATTTTGAACTTGGATCTTCGTGCTCCTATGTGGGACAACACGATGCTCCGGTTTTGGATCTTTTACTGTGATAGAGGAAAATGTTTCACAATTACTTATTACCCGGACGAAAGTGGTTACTATGGTTTACACTTAATTTTTTAATAACATAAATTAAAAGAAAACTCATCTAAAATTATCCATATTTACATATCGGAAAACTTTTAGATGCATAAAAGTTACTTTTGAAAATATTCGGGAAAATTATCAGATCTGAATGATTTTTGTAAAGAAACTTGATTTTTAAATGATATTTTTGAAAAGAGTTTTATAGACTGAGCAATAATTTATATGACGTTGAAAAGTTCAAGTGCGAAATTGGAAAGAAGTATTTTGTATATGTGTAGAGAAACATAAATGAATTTGTTAAAAGCGTAACAGCATTGTTGATTAAATTATGAAAAAAGATTTTTGATAATAAGATGAATGACATATCTTTCGGAATGTTAGTATCGATACGATAAAAGTCAAATCAAAAACGTTCGACAGAGCTGAATACCTGTTTAAGAGCTTTTAATCTTGTAATAAATTTAGATAATTATTATTAATATTGGTTAAGAAACAAGTTATGTGTTAATCCTCGTTGC
The DNA here is from genome assembly GCA_964019185.1 of Maratus speculifer. NCBI lineage: Eukaryota > Metazoa > Arthropoda > Arachnida > Araneae > Salticidae > Maratus > Maratus speculifer. The sequence continues at coordinate 231,680,457 of OZ025296.1, read as the reverse complement.
AGAATATTTAAGAAAACATTAGAATAATTTCAATATTATTTTCTAAAAATAAAACTAGCTGAACAAAATTAGATAATGGCGAATTTCTAATAAACGTGCATTGAATCCTATATAAGCATTTTTCACAATTTATTTTAAATTTAAATTTATATACTTGATTTAATTTATATACTTGATTTAAAAATATTTTTAAAAAATTTCGAAACTTACTTTTTGGTAAAATTTTGAATTTTTTATCGGTAGCAAGGAGTATGTTTTCATTCTTTTTTCTGGTTGAAGACTTTACTTTCCTTGAAAAAAAATTATGTATAAAAAAAGTTTTTAACGAAACAAAAATATTATTTAGTATTATTACTCTGTGGAATATGAAATAGAAATCCATCTTAATGTTATACTTCATCAATTATATAAAACATTAGAAAAGACGCCTATGACCTTCATGTAATATTCTTTATTTTGGAATACAAATAAAAATAAGTCTGAAATAGTGTTCTTTAAATGGCATATGTGTACTCTAGTCTTTCCAAAATAGTCCTGTGGCCATAATTAGAAATAAAATAAGTAATTAGCGTTTTCACTTTTCAAGAGTTTTGAATAATGAATGACATTAAAAAAATTCGACAGAACGGCGACCTTCGATGGATTTCCATATTATGGTAATGAAAAGAACTTTTGAGTATTGTGTTTCCTCTGTTTCTTCGGAAGCATTCTGGAATACTCTGGATAATTAGACTGCAAATGTGAATTAATAATGGCGACTGCAAATCCATCACCAAAAGGGGTTGGTAACCTGACCTTGGACAAAGCCGCATTTCTCCTCATTAGGATCAAGCGGGCTTTTATGAAAAGAAAGAATAAAGGGTGAGTACCCTTTTCGTTTTTCTAAGTGAAATCCATACTTCTAATTAATATATATGTATATATGTATGCATACTATATATAAATTTAAATTTAAATTAATTTTTTTCACAAAAGAACTTTCTCCTCGAAATCCTCAACAACTCATATATATATGTACACACACATATATATATATATATATACTTTCAAATTTATCAATTTAGCAAGAACCAGAACACCCCCCTCACAAAACAAAAACTCCCTTAAAATTAAAAATTCAACAATCAAGATACAAAAACAATAGACTGCCAGTCTCGTCAGCGATGGGTTTTATTAGACAAAAGCAGCCGAACATTCGAGTTTACAAAAACAAAATATATTTAAGTGGCAGTGGGTTTCGGCCAGAGCGGTGAATAGCAAAAAATCAGATGTTAAACACCCGATGGCTATAATTCACGCGCTCCCCCATATATATATATATATATGGATATTTCCTTTTTATTAACCATTTGGAAAATATTTGTTGTTCTCAACAGAGAATAGATATATCTAAAACATATCTGAATCCTTTTAGTGTCCGTATTTTAGAAATACTTCTATTACTACGATGATAAAAAAAAGTATTACAACCTACAAAAAATTAGTAATTCAAAAACAAATTGAGATGCATCTTTCAAACAAATGGCATTTAAAGGAGCGCTGTTTTGTCTATACGATGTTGTAAAATTTGAAAGTGTACTATGTTTAGAAATTTAAAAAAAAATGTTCAACCGAAAATTGAAAAAAACTGAAATCCCATTTAAAATTTGAAAGTGTTGTCATTAGTAGAGGAGTATGCGTTACGCACAGATATGTTTGTCCTTTATATTGTAGATAAAGTAGATATAACTGCATAAAAAATTAAATGAATTCAGAAAGGAAGAAACATCATCAACTGTTTAAAAATTTTTAAAAGAAATAAGAAATACTTTCGGAGGAAAATGACTGTATAAATGATTATATATTCAAAATGTTTCACTTTTATTTACTATTAAAATAAATATGTATTGTTTACAAAAAATGAAGAAAATATTTTCTATATTTTTTTTAAATATAGAATTTAAAGTTCAGTCTTTGAAAAATCATTTTTTAAATGGTTATTGTAATTCGTTAAATTGCATTTTTTAAAAATTTGTTTGGTAACACCCATACATTAAATGTTTAGGATTATCACTATTTTGTGATTTCCTAGTGACTTATTTTTGCCAGTAAGTTTTTGCTGAATGCATCTTTTACTATAACATTTAATGTATTATGTTATCACATTCTATCTTCATTTAGAAAGTTGTCTAATATTGTTATATGAACTTTTCAGATAAATTTAGATTCAAAGTTATTGTATATATATATATATATATATATATAACTTATACTTACATATATTACCTACAAAAGTATGAAACTTATATATATATATATATATATATATATATATATATATATATACAGGGTGTTTCAAAAATGACCGGTATATTTGAAAAATGAATAAAAATTAAACGGGCAGCGTTAGAAATACATCGTTTGTTGCAATATGCTTGGGACAACAGTAAATTTTCAGGCATACAACTTTCAAAATTAGTTAAAATTTTCAACAACAGATGACGCTGCAGGTAATTTGAAAGCTATAGTAGAAAACGCAATCTGTGACTTTGCCATTCTGTAAAGCTTCTGTCCCTGCCCGCGAAGACACTCGCGAGCTAAAGCTATTCCTATGGGGAGGCATTTTTGTAATAATTCTTTCGCATTTTGACTGACATTTTTAAATAATTTTTATTTTTGCATTGCATAGATGAGATCCCTCTCACGATCGTTCCTTGATTACATTTTCGATTTCAGTCGCAGATATTTTTTATAAAGTTACTTTCACTTTCGTAATCGGTTTTGTAAGTAAAAGTGACTTTATATAAAATAGCTGCGACCAAAATCAAAAAATATTATCAAGGACTGATCTGGAGAGGGATCTCAGCTATTCAATACAAAAAAAAATTATTAAAAAATGTCAAAATGCGAAAGAGTTATTACAAAAATACCTCCCCGTACGAATAGCATTAGTTTGCGAGTGTCTTCGCGGGCAAGGACAGAGGCTTTACAGAATGGCAAATTCACAGATTGCGTTTTCTACTTTAGCTTTCAAATTGCCTGCAGCGCCATCTGTTGTTGAAAATTTCAACTAATTTCGAAAGTTGTATGCCTGAAAATTTACTGTTGTCCCAAACATATTGCAACAAACAGTAAATTTCTAACGCTGCCCTTTTAATTTTTATTGATTTTTCAAATATACCGGTCATTTTTGAAACACCCTGTATATATACATATAAAGTAGTTCAATCTTTGTGAATGTTGTTAATATTTTTTTAGTATCATTATCTTATTATACATTATAATAAAATTTACATTTGTAATCAATTAACAATAGATATCGTTTAATTAATATCAGTATAAATTTGCTACTTGTCATTGGTTGGGGCCATTAATATGACATGTGTACTGATTTTAAAAGTGAAAAAGATCTCCTTCGTCAAGAATTTTTTTTTTTGTGTTGCATAACAAAAGGAAGCAAAATCATAATTTCAAAACAAATACTCACTACTTAATATTATCTACATTAAAGAATTTAATAATAACTACTTACTGAATTTTTTTATTAATATTTTTCCCTATAAAAAAGTGTATTTTTGTTGTCTTTTAATTTTTTTAATTAAGAATGTTTTTTGAAATAAATTTATTAAATAAGTAAAATTAAATATGCAATTTTCTCTTGTTATAATTATATTCCATTCATTTAAAATAAATAACAAATCATTGCTTTTAAAAATGGGAGAAGCATTAGTGCATATTAAAATCATGATTTTGTTTCTTCTAACACTGATAACCGGTACTACATATTAAATTTAAATGAAATAAGACTACGAATAATATTAATAAAAAGAATGATGCCCAGATAAACTGATGGTTTAGAGCTCACAGGTTATGCAGACTAATTGTATATTACAGCCTTATATAATAATGCCTTTCGAGAAAAAGGAAGGAAGTACCCCCCCTCCCATTTCCTTTCTTTATACTTAATCATTGAAGCCCCAAAACTAATCAGGGATAGGGGGAACTTGGGCACATTGATACAGTTTTTTTTTCTAATTTTTTTTTCTTTTTTTTTTGTGTGTGAAGAAAGTAGAAAATTTAAGTTTTTTTTTTTCATGAGATGATAGCAAAACTTGTGTAGTATGTTATAAAAATGTACAATCATTGTTTTCTGTAGTATTTTTGCATGTAATTTTAAATAAATAAAAAAAAGTCATTTCTGTCAATGTGCCCCATCACCGGGGCAGATTGATACTTTTGAGAAAAATGACGACAAAATAATACGAATGCATATTTTTCATAGAAAATGGATTAGAAAACCATTTTATAATTATTTATAGAAATTCAAATCACACACAATTTATTTTTAAGCAATATTAAAGTAATCAAAATTAAATATATCATGACCTGATGTTCTGGCTATTTTTTGTCTGACTGTTGGCTGTGGTAACTTTGTCATATCTAGCACTTCTACCCCCACATTATCTTCTTTCTTAGGAAAGATGAAAAAACTACCAGTTTTTCTGTTTATAAATAGGTTTATAAACAGAAAATAAAGGATAATTATATTCAAAAATCTGTTTATAATATAATTATCATTTTCTATTCTGCAGTTTGTTTCGCTTACTTAACATTTCTCATGTCAAAAATATTTTTTTCTCTGGAGAATCGAAATAAATTTGAGATTTTCCAGGCTGCCATCCTTTTTTTTTATCTTAGTTCTGCTTGCACTAGATGTTGGTTAAGTTCGTATGTCTTCTGTTTGCATAAATACTATAAAATGTTCTAATATAAAGAATATTGAGCTATTTCACTTCACTAAAAATTAATATTAGAAATTTTTGGCGAAAAATGTTCGGATTAAAGAGTGTATTGTAAAAAATAATAAAAGGTAATTAAAAAATGAACTAGAAAAGGATTTAGGTTGTATCGATGTGCCCCATACAGCCACTTTGAATAAAATGAGTCTCAAATCTAACACTTCATAATTTATCTAACAATAAAGTATGAGGAATTAATAAAGAGTAGCTTTATTTGTCAGGGAGAGTATTCTTTTCGGTTGAAAATACTGGAACAGTTGTATAATACCATTTCAATTGTGCAACTCAAATTTATTTTTGACCTACGAAAAAAAATAAATAACCCGTCCCATTTCATCAAACTACTGAATCATTCCAAGACTTTCTGTATGTAGTTGAATACACTAGCATCACCTTTTGGAGCTGTTGTGAAACTTCATGTAATGACCCTGTGAGCGGTAGAGGGGGTGTATCAATGTACCCCACGTATCAATGTACCCCAGTTCTCTCTACGCCTAATCAAATAAAAAACTGTATCCAAAATTTGAAGCAAGTCGAATAATTCTGCATAAAAACCCATTTACGTAATTTAAGAAACGTTATCCCCTTTCTCTTCTTTATAATTAACCATTAAATTTCCAAAACTGTTCAAAAATTCAACTTATTAGAAAGAACCTACATCCAAAATTTAAAGGAAATCGGAACACTGCATAAAACTCTATTTAGCCAGCTTAAGAGAGAGGTAATCGCCCGTACGCCCTTTATAATTAACAAAAGAAAACAACAAAAAATGAGCGAAGTTTCTTATTACTATGAACCTGTATACAAAAACTAAAACAAATCGTACAATTCTGCATGAAAAACCATTTACATTAATTATGAGGGATAGTTCCTCCTATCAGCCCTTTGTACTTATCCAGCGAATTCCAAAATCAAATCAGGGAAGCGCCTTATCAGAATAAACCTATGTACAAAATTTGAAGCAAATTGGTAAATTTTGAGTGAAAAACCTAAATTAAGATGGGGGGATTACCCTTCCTATTCCCCAACTTTAAATTTAGTCAATGAACACCCAATACTAATCACGGAGGCACATCATTAGAATGATCCTACATCTAAGATTTGAGCGAAATCTACTAATTCTGCATGAAAAACCCATTTATATAAATTAAGGGGAGGGGCAATAGCCCCTCGTTCCCCTTCTTATACTTATTGAATGAACTCTCAGAACTAATCAGGAAAGCGTCTTACCATAATAAGCCTGTATCCAAAATTTCATGTAAATCGGATGTTTTTATCATGAGTTATCGCGTTACGTACGCACGTATATACATATATACGGAATGGGCGGGCACATAAGCTCTCAGGCTTTGATAACCTGTGAGCTAAAGAAAGTTTATGAATGCTTACGATTAATTTTAAACTCACTCAACTGAAACAATTACATATCTAGTAATAACGTAAAATAAAATCGACAATTTAAAAAATATCAATTTGTACATGACTGTTTTGTATATGAATATAACATTACTCTATTATACTTTGTTACCCATACTTTCTTTCATTCTAAACTATTTTATTTTCTTTCTAAACTTTAAAGATATCGAATAAAAATTCTCGAATATTTTCCTTATAGACAGTTTCGAATTAAGTATAATTTATCTTTAAGCAGTTGTATTTTATGGCAGATGCATTCCATTAAAAGATATGCGTTTCCATAAAATAACATTATCTTTGCAAAAAAGTACTTAAAATATATTGTCGTTAGTGAACTAATTTTCATTTTTACACTGAAAACTTTATTTTGTTTTGAAAAAGAAGTTTGACTGAAATATTCTTGGTGATTATTTTTATTCTTATTAAAAAGTTCTAAAAGATACAGAGTAAAATATTAACTGATAAATGTATGGTCATACTGTTTCGAATATTATTAATATGAATTACGTTGTAATATGCAGATACACCCAGAAGGAAAATTTAAAAGTAAAAATAATCATACTAGATGTTTTCATAATAGATTGGTACAGGAAAAAAATTCTATTAATGTTTTTGAAAGTTTTAATATAAAGGTGATCATGAATTTTTTCCAAAACTGTACACATTTACGAAAATAGCTAAATGTGGGTTAGAATTTAATGAAAAGATATCTTTTCCGTTTTACATCAGTTAATAATTTCTCAAATTTAATAAGTAAAATATAATTAAATAAATATATAGTATTTAGCTAACTAAAAAAATTTCTAAATTACTATATTAGTCACACATTAGTCGTACGCAAAATGCTCTTTGCAGCATTTACGTCACAAATAATAATTATATAAATAATAATACGTTTTGACAGAAAATTAGATGCGATATAAATGTTTTTTTGTTATTTTCCCTTTCACAGCCATCCAGATTGTGCAATTTTTTATAAAGATTTTAAAAAATATATTATTATAATTATAAAAATAAATTAAAAAAAAAAACAAATTAAAATTTATATATATGCATATATATGTGTGTGTGTGTGTGTGTATAATATTTTTAATAAATAATCTCAATTAGATGAATTAGTATGCTTTGTTTTATTACAACAAAATATTTAATAAATATTCTGTTAATGTATATATTATTAATCTTGCTTTACTTCATTTGCTATTCTTAAACTGTTTATTTTCGTCATTAAATGCTACCGATTCTTATACTACGTGAAAACTGATTATCAATGTGGATAATAAACAATTATTGGCCTGTTTTGTACCAAATGCTTATAATTTATCTTTATTGAAACTGTAAGTATTTCACTTACACATTTCTATCCCAATATTTGCGAGCTCTGGCCTGTTTTGTCAAATCTTGTTGTACGTTTAATTGGGCAGTGAGATAAACAGTCTTTAATGCATATCTCCATATTTCGGTGTCAAAAATTAACCCTAATTATAATAATTATAAGGATATTTATAATTATCAAGAAAATTACTCACTTTTAACTTTCTTTTTAATAATAAAAATGAAAATGTATAACTTTAAAAAAGATTTTGTAATATTTTTATTTTCTGACATTACGTCACCTATTTAATTTTATTAAAATATCTGGAAAAGGCATAGTGTACAGAAATGTAATTTTATATGGAAATCCAATTATTTTAAGTTAATTATTAAATTGTGCAAAATATATTTACTCATTATAAGCGATTGCTGTCTCAAGACAAAATTTATGGCTCAATCGTGCTGGGAAATTGTATTTAAACACTCTTTATTCAGTAACCATTTGTATTTCACAAATGGTTACTTTGGTTACATGGGTGGTTACACAATTGTATTTTTTAATAAGTGCTAGGTGTTTTTTTTTCAGCTCAATACAATTGATAGGTCTCTTCACCTAGTTGAACTTGAACTTCAAAGAAACTTTCTTTTTAAGGATGCATTGAACATGTTACTTGTTTTCCTAATTTTTGACCAAAATGGACTATTAATTTTATACGTAAATGACATGAAATGACTAATTAAATTTTTTTTAATTGGCTAATTTGCGGTTAATTTTTACTACCCAAAAGAGGCTGCTCAGACTAGTCCTTGAGTCTGTAGACCATAAATGTCCTTCCGAATACTTTTATTGAACTCGTAAAAAACATACCAATTTCAATCGAAGCTGAGCCTGCTAATACGCACGACAGAGGATGGAATGGTATATAAATGTCGTAAATAAAAGTTAAACTGTCGAAGTTTTATAAAAAGACAATAAAAGACACTGAGTAATACAATAATCTAAAAAACAAAACAATATTACTCAAATTTGTTGCGGCTTGATACTGGGTACTGAATAATGGAGTATCAAGCAAATGTGTATCTGAATACAGCATCAACTCTGATATTACTTCTTTACGTTTCAAATAGATACTAGAATTTCCAACAAATATAATTATTGAAACAAAAACTGTAACCAGATTTTAGACAGAATATCCGTGTGCTGTATTTTTATATGGGCAGAAAAGTAAAATGTTTGATCCTATTTATATGCACCTTCAAAATAATTTTAAGTGTTTATATTTTTATAATTTAAAATTTTATACCGATAAACAGTCCTATATTTTAAAACAAATTGCATTTATATATTTACTTTTCGTTTACAGTATCTTTGAATCGCATTTTATCAATTTATTTTTCAAATATAATAATAAAAAAGCAATAGATTATTCTGCCCCGTTATTTATTCTATATTGCAGTTTTGCTTCATTTTGAGAGTTGCTTATATTTCACTATAAATATTCCAAAGTAAAATGAAAATAATAAAAATAGATAATTCTAAAAACGAATTAAATTTATCATGTTTGGCTTTTTTTTACATAGATGAAAACATTTTCAATCATGTTCAAATTCAGATTTAACAGCAGAAATTGTAAAAAAAGAGATTTCTTGTGGATCAGAAATTCAACGAATGAAATATTTGAGCTCGATATGTGAAAAAAAATTTCTGCCACGTAGTTTTATTTTTTACAAGCATTATTGAATTTCATATGTAGTTTATATGTAGGGGAAGAGAGAGAGAGTAATAACCTGTTTTTATTTTATTTTATTTATTTATTTATTCTATTTATTTATTTTTTTTGAGGGGGAAATTTAGATTTATATATATATATATATATAAGAAAATTCTTTTATATTGTATTTTACTTCCTTATCTTAATGCATTAATTTTTCAAATCGTTCATCGAAATGTTTTTTAACACTTTTTAAGGCAGCTGATTTTTTCGTATCGTTTTTTTAAATGCACGATTTTTAATAAACGCACATATTTTTAGTTCAATTATAAAACAGGATGAGGAAAGGGATAAATCATACAATCCATCAATATTTTCTATTCATTTTTAAAAATTGTGTTTTTTTTTTTTCATTTATTAGGTTATTTTCACGTTGCATTACAAACAATATACAATAAATTTAGCTACCTACACCAATTTCCTTTATACTACAAACTTCTGTTATACTTACTTGTGCACTAAACTAGAAATTTTATAGAATCTCCCAAATTAATTGAATTATTTTAAAATAGGCCAAAAATACATCTTTTTGCCATTATTGCATCATTATATAGAACTTATATCCTAATTCAGAATGAAGTGAGCATTATGGAAAGTACTTCGATAAATTTTCAATGACATATATTTTATATCATTAAGTTAATAATGCATGAAAATTAAATATATATATATATATATATATTTCGAAAAACCCCATGTAATGACTTTTTATGCATATTACTTTTTTTCTAAAAATATAATCTGTAAAAGTGTCATTACTTTATTTGTGCATTTTGAAAAATATATAAGAAGAAAAAGCAAAAGAATGAAAGAAAGAAAAATTATAAATTATAAGTAAAAACATTGTTTACATTTCTTTGATACATCTCATTCTCTTCCAGTTTTCGACAAATTTAATACTGTTTATTAAAGTTGGCACAACGCAACTTATTTGGATTAATAAAATATTGCTTCGTAAATTAAAACAACAACAACAAAATTTTCTAAGTTTTCGCCAAAATGTTAATTTTATTGTACGCACTAATCTTAAGGAATATCTTTTGGCATTTTTTAAAAATATTAAAATAATATTAAAAAATCGTGTTTTTAGTTAAAACAGGGAATAAACTGTGAATTTAAATAATTTTAATTAACTTTTTAAAAGCAATATTAAGTCAAATTTTAGCAATGAACTGTGTTTATGCCAAACCTTCTATAACGAAATCTTTTTAATCTCTTTCACTTTTTATTTTCAAAAATGTATTAGGAAACTACTTACCTATGTTATGAAGCAAAATATTTACTAAAAGTCTTAAATTTACTAACATATACAAAATTTTCTATACAAAACATGAGTTTTTCTTTTAAAAATGTGTATTTTCCATTAAAAACAGCTCTTAAATTTAATTATGCATACTTAAAAGCTGTATTTTGTTTCATAACATAACAACAGATAAGCAGAATCTTGAGATCAAATTTATTTCAAAATCTTAAAAACATAAAAGCTTCTTGTTAATGTAAACAATGAAAAAGAAAGCATAATTTTCCAGAAAACGAAAAGTAAGATTTTAATACAGCAGAAAAATTTATGTATAAAGGTTTGTATATTGGCCAATAACTTTGCTTGTAATTATTGCTAAACCAAAAGTAAGGTTTTTGTAAAAATAAATTATGGAATAAAAAAAATAATAATAATAAAATAAAATCGAAAAGTTTAAAAACGCGGTGATCTGAGGTGGTTGACACATACCTTAAGTACAATCATATGTGAAATATACGAGATTTAAGATACGTTTCCTGAAAACTATTCAACCGATTTTGATAAAATGTGGAACCCATTTTTACAGACTTATGACAGGCAGCTTTTTCTACAACAAAAACGTTTTATTTTAAAGCAAAGGCATTTTCCCAGATATTTTCGATTTTTCAGCTCTTTTTAACTAATTGGAAAATAGTTATTGTCCTCGGTAGAGAATTTGGAAATAGGTATATCTGAATCTTTTTATTGGTTGAATTCCGCAATTTTTTTATTTTATTCTTGTTCTGACTGGTCCATGTTTAATGTCCAAAAATGGAATACTTCTGTTGGCACGATGAGAAAAAAGTAATAAAATCTTAAAAAAAAAATAATAATTTGAAAACAAATTGTGATAAAAATTTTAAAGAAATTTCATCTAAAAGTGCATTTTTTTTCTTTACACACGGGTGTAAAAGTTTAAAATGTGTGATGTTTAGAAGTTTAAAAATTTGCATTTCCGAAAATTGTAAAACTGAAATTTTACTTAAAATGTGATTATGATGGTTATGTTTATGGTCGTGCGCATATTTCAATGCATTTGTTGTTTTTTACACAAATTCCACTCCCCACTCAACGAAGATTGTAATTCTCCTATACATCAAGATTGTTTATTGCTAAGAATCTCAACAATTGTTTTCCTTGTGTAATTTGCATATATCTATAATATGCTGATTAAAACAAGGTTAATCGAATGTTTTGAATTACACCCTGATTATGTAATGACTTCAGAAATGTAAAAATAGCTCTTCGTTTTTTTAAAGTTAGTGTAAGAAATTTTCAGTTTTGTTACGATTTAAGCACAGTTTTTGTAATGCTTCCAATAAAAAAAGCAAAAAATACATTTGTTCATGTATTGAATAGTAATTTAAGATACTGTAACTTTAGTATCAAGTAGTAACTCAGTTGGAAGAGCATTTGCGGCTTCAGCCAATACATCCCTGGTTCGTATCCTGGCCCGGACTTTTTTCACTCAAAAATGAAAAATGGAAAATTTACATCTGTTATGATTATAATGTTCACGCTATTAAGCACTACTTCTCCAAATTCATTCATTCTTCGGTTTCGAAGGCTGATGAACAAACACTATGTTTCTGCGATTACATTATGATTGCTTTTAAGTGTTCTTCATTGAACATGATAAAATGTAGTTTGCCACATTTAATGTTATAAAATATTACTGAACGGAGAATTTCGTTTGAAATCATAAACAAAAATGAAATAATGTGATTAAATTCAACAACCCTGGTTAAATTTATTACTATTAGCAAATAAACTGTAATTTTGCCGAAACTGGATATTTTTGGTATTCAGATTTGAAAACACTGATTCGTCATACTTGAAATAAAAGGTTTCATAACAAAATGAGAGCATCGATTTAATTAGATTTGAATGTGTCGTTTTCTCATTGATCCATCTTTTAGTCGGTATTCGGACTCCACTCCTTTTATCCAATATCCAGCACCCTAAACACCTACACAGGCAGGTGGGCACTTATTTAAAAGAAATTTATTTTATAAGCATTTATGTTCAAAATATATATAAACAAATAAAGATTATCTCTTATATTTTCCCTATCTGACCCTCACACATTCTGTGAAAGCTGTTATGAACCAGCCATTTTATATTCAGTTATTTTAACGAGGTGCTTATAAATAGAATTCCTGTGTATATTTTGGAAAGAAAATCCCTTGGAATATCCAACCGAAGCAATATAAATCAGACAGAAGCTTTCCCTGCTTCCTTATTCTTAAATTAAGTGATAAAAATTTTATATCGGATATCAGAAGATGGAATGGATAAAGTTTTGGCCGATCGAAAATCCACAAAGCTTCTTATAAAACAGGATTGAAACGCTAATTCGTCGCTGTGAAATTCATGATATGCTAACGTAGAAAATTTTGCATTGGGAGTGCTTCTTTAAATAAAACAATATTCTGCATACATAATAAATACAGTGTAAAGAAAAATCTTTCTTTAAACAGCATAAATAAATAAAATTTTGTTTGTTCAGGATGAAGTGGGAATAGTGAATGAAATAATTTGCATGGATAAAAAATGACGTTTCAGAATATTTATTAAAAATTATTTTCATCTAAAAATATGTTATAATGAAAGTAGGGTTTCATACAACTGAACAATACCAGGGTTCATACGCATCTGGGTTTCCTAGGATTTTATGTGGTTTCGTACCCGAAAATTCCTAAAATACTGATTGCTATACCTAAAGATGGAATTTTTCCCATTAAATAAACCAAATATTACTTTACAAACATTCTGGTAACAGATCCTTGAAACGTACGAACTTTGTATACGTGAAAATTATTAATAAATATAATTATTAATTTTTCTTTTAATGCAAGGCTCACAAAATTATAACATAAATTTTCAGCATTTTCTTTTCCGGCTTATTTAGCTGAAAAAAAAAAACTTTGCAAATTCCGTGAAAAAATAAAAGGGATTACGATTTCTGTATTTTAAAAATTAAATAAAATATAATTATTATTAGTAATGGTGCCTTAGTGATTACAAAAAGTATGAAAAACCTTGATAATATCACCACTCAACCTGACATATTATATCTTTCGTCTTTCACAACTCCCATTTTCGCGATTTCCTATATCTAAAAAGTGGATTCAAGACTTTTTTCTTCATCACACGAGTTATGTATAGTTCAGCAGGAGGCAGCACAGGCAATCACCTAATTGAGTTCACAACTACATTTCAAAACTCGATTCGCATATTAAAAAAATTAGTCTGTCATGTCATACCTTGGTGAAAAACACTTGAAAACACGATTTTAGTGATTGACTTAAAGGTTTACAATTGAGTTTACCTGCTACCAGTTCTCCATGTTTTCATAGCTTTGTGTGCAAGAAATCGCAACGATATATCTCCAAATCAATCGTTAAAATCGAATTTTCAGGTATTTTCCACCAAGATATCACTTAACAGACCAATTGAGGTTTAATATTCAGATTGAGTTTCATCTAATTTTGGAATTTTAACCGTAAAATCTATGAGGTGATTGTCTGGTGCGTGCTGTTGGCTCACTATCTAGTAAGTGCAGCACATACTGTTAAAACGGATGTTAATATTTTGATATTTTTTTGTGGAAAGGATTCATATTTGAGGTGATGCTACTGCAAATTTTGTTAGAATTAACACTTTTATATCTATGCCCGAGTGTCCTTCTATTTGCCGTTTTCTGTGTAGAAAACTAAGCCCAAGAGTATCTCGGGGTAACTTTTAACTCTTTGAGCTATAAAATTAATTATTAGACAGTTTTGCGGTCATTACGCAATTTTATTAAATAACGTTTATATACAAATAGAACGTATTTTCAGATTTTTTTTTTCAATCATTAGATAGATTTTTATTCAAGTTTATATAAAGCTTTATAACAAAAGTAATGTTTTCTTATGCGGAACTTTAAAAAAATAATAATACAGGTTTTTAAGTCATTTCTGATTAAATATTTATTTTTAGTTTTTCAAATAATTCCTTGATTATGAATAGCAACAGTTTGAAGCTTATAGTAAAAAAAGAATTGCACGTATTTTTTAAATTATCCTGAAAAGCGTATTCTCATTCCAGAGAAGGATATGACTTCGAAATAACTCAAAGCGTTAAATACATGTAACTTTATATGACTGATCGTAATTTTGTGTTATATATATATATATATATATATATATATATGCATATATTTGCAAAAATGGACAAATTGCGGCAAAATTTATCTCCACAGATGTTTGCACTTTTTTCAAAGACATCTACGGGAAAAAAACCAAATTTTTGATTTCCTTCAGAAAAATTGAAGACAAAAAGAGATTTTCGTGGGAAAATAATCTGCGGTACAACATAAGAAGTGAAACTTCTTATGTTGTAAAAACAGATGATTTTATGCATTTGTTGGCCGTTTTATTATTTCAGGATTAGGTAATGGTTATTTAGTAGTTAACTTTCATGGCATCCATCCGAATTTACCCTACCGCACATAAAGAATTCTCAATTAAAAAATTTTGGAGAAGTCGTATGATCCATCATCATCAGGTTAATCGGCGTCCGAAAAATCATCGCTTATAATTTGTACTGAATATCTTCTTTTGCTCAAATTTGAAATTATGGATAGTTAAAAAACGTTCATTTTTGAAAATAGTAAGCAATTTTTTTACTAAATGTAACTATCCCTATATTTTGAAAATTAAAAAAATTTAATATTTATATAAGTAATCTGCTATGAATGCAGCACAAACCGAAATACGTACTGATCGTGTCATTAATATAAAAGATAAAATAAACCAGATTTCATTTTCACATATTGGACAAAATTCTCATTAAGAAATTCTTGACAAAGAAAAAAAGCTCTTGAAATATCTCTGTATTAGAAGTAAAGAAAAAGAATCGAGAAAATTAGCTTCCTGCAAGAAAGGAGAGTTGTCAATCAAAAAAGATATTTATGGATAGAGTTATAGATTACTTGTTTTCAGTTATTTTCAGTTTCCGACTTGATGCCAGTTGTAGAATATACTTATAAGATGATACTTCTATAAAGTAAACAAATTAATATATAAGAAAAAAAAACTAACAAGAATTTCTATTAGCATATATAAATGTATATGAAGTGAGGTAATTAAAAGAATCAGTCTATTTAGCTTTTGATTAAAATTGCGCATATAAATTTTTATATTAAAATTCTTAAAGATTAATAATAAAAAAAATAATGAAGCAATTTCAAGATTATTTCTATAAGTTTACAATTAAATCATTATAAAAACCTATTGTTTTGCAAAATCTGAAATTTAATAGAAATATATGTATATGTAATTTTTTTTTCATTCAAAAGAAAATAAATGTGTGTTGAGAGTCTAAGTGCACAGTGAAGCGTCAAAAAATTTCGTCATAACAAGAGAAGCTATAAAGAACACGATGTCCTTTTGAACATTTATTAATCTGAAGTAGCTCTTAAAACTTATTAGTCTGACACAGATCTCCGATAAACAGCTTGGTCAAAAGTATTAGGCACCCCTACAGAACACTTAAATCATAAAAATTATTTAGAAAATAATAAATTCCTTATACAAAGGCACAAGGGTTGTAGTCAAACGTCAATTAAAACATATGTACTTGGTTGTGAACTGCTCTCGATATCTGGAAACAAAAACAAATGAGATTTAATTAAAAAAATACTTCGAATGTTTTACCACACTTTATTTCATATTTACAACACAAAGTAACATCCTTGTGTGTTCTAATGATAAATTTTATATCATTTTATTATCAAATGCCCGGAAAAAAGTTATCTGATTACAGGATTTCATTAAACAGTGCAAATCTCAATTAAAGATCAGCCATTTGCGGAGATGTTCTCGACGTGCAGTGCAATTTGCTATTAAAAAGCTTACCGAGACTCGGGTTTGGGAAAACAAGAAAAAAATGTGCTGAAAACATGTAGCAACGAAACACCACGACAGAAAATTAATACAAAATCTGTTAGAGATCCAAAAAACTTCTTCTGAAGCTCCGTCAGAAAATACATTGGACATAATTTAAGTACTCGAATAGAAGGAAGAAGACTGACAGAAGCTGAATTCAACATTATGATATGGAGCTGCATGGCTGCTGATAGCTTTGGTGAAACATTCGTTTGTAAAAGTCGTATGGAAATGACAGCCAGAAATACCTAAATGTGCTAAAAACTGTTCTGATTTCGTCATTAATGCATATTTTTGTGACGCTAGTTTACGTGGCATTAAGTTCAAACAAGATAGTGCTCCTTGTTATAAATAGGCCAGTATGAAGTACTGGTTTAACGACAGTAACTTTGTGTTACTGGACTGGTCAGAGCACATCCCAGATTTAAATCCAGTTGAGAGCTTTGGGGCATGCTGAAACGTAAAATCAGAGAACAAATCATAACTTCAAATACATCTTAAAAAATGATGTTGTTCAAGTGTGCATGTCATAAGTGAAAAAAAAAGAAAAGAAAATGCGCAATCCACGTACAAAGCATGTCCCAAAAGATTGCTGCTCTTATTAAATTCAAGAATTGACCCACTAAATATTGATATTTTTGCAATTTTATGTTAATGTAACAAGTTATAAAACAATAAGACTTTCATTTTTACCTTAAAAATAAAAAATGTGTTAAAAGTGAGGGTGCGAAATACTTTTGGCCAAGGCTGTAGCATTGTGACATCACATAACGCTTTTTTAGCTTTTCATTGGCATCACATTGTCATAGTTTTATAAAGTCTCTATGCAATACATTTTTGTTTAAAAAGTGACATTTACGGAAATTTAGCATCGCGTTCTGTGAACTGATTATGCGAAACTCGACACAAAAATAATTCAATGTTTTTTTTTATTATTATTTTGCTATAGGCAGAATTCGGGAAACAACCGATATAATCTTTTCGCATGAACAGATGTTTGATTAAGCGACCCGATCTTATATGTTGGTTTATTTTTCGGTTTGTCTGTAGGTAGGATTTTAATTAGAATCTTACTTCAGCTTGGGTATCCACTTTTTAGACGAACTCGAGATAGACTGGAATTTAAGAAGATGTGGTAACTTGACGCAAGAATCTAATATGAATCTGACCATCAGAGAAACCAGCTGACTCAATTAACGTGAATATATAAATTTATGATAAATGTGATATCCATAATAAAATCTAGTTACCTAACTGTTGCAAATTATTTACAAATGTCATTTATACAAAAAAGCATTATAATGACTTTCTACCATTTTCTGGTAATTGAACAAATAATTTAATTATATTTTTTCAACTATACACATTTATTTTTAAATTGAATCGTAAAAAAAAACTTTGAAAGAAAATAAGGTTTTTAGGTGCTTATGGATATAAAGACTTGTATATTTTAAATTACTTATGTAAAAACAAAGCTAAAATAAAACAATACTCATTTATTAACTTAATTGACGGTGTATTAATTCATCTGTATAAGGTAAAAAATTAACACTTAGCATAAAACAATAAATTTTTAGAAAAACTGTTAAAAAAGAATACGTTTAATATGCAAATTCTGCAAAATATACCATTAACTATATCAGTTTTACATTTCACATTGTAAGCTTTGTAATGAATGAAAAGAACAGAGTTTGTTTTGTATAACAATTATGTAAGTTATTTATTATCCAGAGCATAAAATATTTCACTTAATGTTTTGTTTTATTATAGATACAACTGTTTTTGTGTTTTTCAAGCAATAATTAGATACCTTGCTATGACAGACAAATTTAATTACATAACCAAATATAATTGTGAAATATTCTTTTATTATCATTGTATAGTATCTTGAACTCCCCTATGTAAAATGAAATTTATTTAATGATTACTTTTCTTATAATAGTACCACCAAACAAAATCGAAATATGTTGTTTATTTTAATCATCGTCAGTGTTTGTCTGACTTTTATCATATTAGGTGAATAAACAATCTTTATTAAACAATAACGAATATTACATATAATGTATAAACATGATACATATACGTATTATGTTTCGCTGTGTAAGTTATAATACAGATTATTAAAAATTGTTGTTTGAATTATATCACTTTGATCGCATATAATTTCCTCCATATCAATGATGCAGAAAATTAAATCACATTATATATTATTTCTTTTTTTTATTATTAAAGTAATATAAGTTTACATATTAGAATATCATTGTGTGACAGAAACAAAAATTAGATTATATATGCGCATTAATGTTAAAAGGTCAGTGCTAACGAATATTTTTTTTTATAAAACCAGCTTTATCAGTAAATAACAAAAATGTGAATGTTCGTGTTTCCTCCAATTTCATTTCTCCGAAAAAAAAACTTGTAAACTGTCAAATAAAAGCGTTCATTTTATTATTACTTCTGTCTGAGTTTATATGATATGAATACTTTTTTACCATGGGCCCCCCCCGAAGCCAGTTGATATTAAATAACCTAGATATTGCATACATGTGTATATTATTATTGCCCTGTTGCAGTTTTTTACAATATTTCAGAGACTTCTAGAGAGATACCCACCTTCATAATAACATGAACAGATAACTCAGCTATCTATTTTTTGGCCAGGACCGTATTATATTTTCAAAACATGCAAATAATGAGTCTTGCATTTTTCTTAGAAGGATTTTTTAAAACTTTTTGCATGCTTTTTGTCAGTTTCTACGCATTTTTAATTATTATGAGCAATACTTTATAACTAATTCCTTTAGTGAATTTTTCATTTGTATTATTGAGCTTAATAAAAATGACATTTTTAACTAATATCAAATTAAAAATTCGGGATGAATTTAAATAAAATCTGTTGTTTAAAAAAAAAAACATATATCAGTGAAAAATATAACCATTTCGTCATAATATTAAAAGAAAATCCAATTTGAAAATATAAACCCCGTACTACTCTAGGATAGGAAATTTTATTTTGCCGAAATTTGTCCTACGAAAATCTTTGGCATTGCATTAATTAGCGGCCCGCTGGATCCAATGCTTCAATTCCATACGGAGTTAGCCCTCTGTATTAATGTGAAGATCAGTGGGTCAAAGTAAATTTCTATGGCGGATATAATTGAGAATCGTACACAAAGTAGATGTTTTAACTGTTGCTTATCTACCTTATAACAAAGATATCCCCCAAAAAACAGTTTAAAATTTTTAGTCAAATAAGATAAGTTTTTTTGGAATGCTGCAAACATTAATCAAATCAAAGTGTATCTTTTTGGATATGGGCTTCTAAAAATGGGATTGAATTTATTGATTTTTTAAAAAGGAATTTCAAGAAGAATGAATTAATAAATATTTAAGCTGCAGAAAAACAACTCTTTCAGCTTCATGACGTCTTAGGAGGTAATTACTCGGTAAAAACACAAAATTTTTTTGTACTTTTCTAGAGAAGTTGCAGTTTTTTTAAAGTGAAGTTAGAATTCATTCTGATTGATATTGAATACTAATTTGCAACCAAATAATGACAAAGATTATGATTTGCGATTTTTAATACTGAATCGTTTTTTAGCACAGATGTTATATCTACTCACCTATTTTCTAGAAAAAGATTTATAATATTATAAGTAATGTAACATCACAAACTTGATGATTTCATTGTTTATGTTTGACTAAGAAATAGAGAACTCTACAAAAGGACCCCAGCCCACTCAATTATAATACATCTGACTCCGACAGTTTTCATGTGTCTATTTTCACTTATATTTAGTATATCCTGTAGCAATTACATTGATATTGAAGGCCTAAAGCAGCAGCTTTGACGAAGACTGTTAAAATCGAATGACTCTTGTACATGAAAAACATTTACGCTTTCTTTAAATTATTTGGCGTAAGTATTATTCTTAAACAGATAGTTCAGAAAAGAAATTAAAACTGTCTGCAAAATATCGGGCGAGAGATTAGACACCAACATAAGCATTGTTTTCACAATAACGAATAACTATTTACTTTTTACTTTTTATACAAATTAACGATACTGATAGGGCTCTATCAAACACATTAGGCGGAAAACATTAGTGTTACTTTAAAGTATTTTATTATTATTTTATATAATTATTTTATTACCAGACAAAACTTATCCATTTTTTAAGCACGCATAAGTCTGATATTTTTGGTTCTTTTTCACTGATACAATATGAATGCTTGATTTTAATAGCCTACGTTAGTAACTCGAATGCTCTCGCATGCTAAGCTAGTAACAACAATTTTTTTTTTTTTTTTTTTACAAATTTCTCGTTTTAATTTTTTTTTTTTTTTCATAGAAGGATTGAGGTCGAAGATTTATAATTCTTGAAGCATTTTTTTTCCAGGACACTGGAAAATTCAAGACTGTTTCACAAAATTTTTCAGCCCCTGAAAAAAATACTGCAAATAAAAATATAAAAACATGGCTCTACTTCAACTATCATTTTCTCGCTGCACCATGACGTTTATGGTTATCAGGAATCTATTTTATTGTACATCATTTAAAATTACAATCATTTCTTAATGATCAGTACGTCACCGTTTGCTCTTTGAAAAATTTTCATCTTTTTTATCTCTCGAAGATAAGCTATGTAATTAAAAAAGAGCAAAACCGGAGAAAGCTGTATTAAGATGTCTGAGATTTCATGTTTTCTCCTGTTGGTTTTATAGTCATGTTATTTGAGCGATCTTATGGGTTCTTCTTTTGTCTTTAGTGGTACTGAAATAAGTGCTATTAGTTTGGGAAACCTTAAGAAAACCAAGCCTTCATGATTCGAAACCAATGCTCTAAAGTAAGTTCTAGAGACGACAAAGGAGTAATGTCTCTATTAATAATTTTGGAGACTCTTGATCAGCCAATTTCTAATCATGAGTTCTAAGTTGTAGACACAGAAGCTGGAAGGTCGTCGCACAGACAATAACCTCATTGAGATTACGGATGAAAATCTCAGATTAGCTAAATATCGATGGTAAAATGGTTAGACAAATGGTCGACTAGTAGGCGTAACATATGTTTTTCTGTTCGCAATCCTCTATATTTTCATACTTTTGAGTGCAGGAAATCAGAATGGCAAACCTGCGAGTCAACTGCTAAAATCGGATTTTTAGGTGCTTTCCACCAAGACATGACTTGGAAGACTGATAGCATTTTAATATACGAGTCGAAATTTAATTAATCCTAGATTTTCATCTATGAACTCGATAAGGTCATTGTCTGTGCAGCTGCCTCCCGGTTTACCATGTTTTAGACTATTGGAAGTAAAAAGAAATATCAGGCCTATCTCAGAGAATAAATAAATAAGTAACATGTAAAAGTTATAAACATTTCTCCCATATAATAATTTATTTCTAAAAAAATATTAATGCAATCAAAATCCACATAGAATTACTTTTTTAAGTTATTTTTAGAAATAATGCGTGACATGTGTTTATCTGTATTAAAATGAAAATTTATAAATTTTTCCAGTGATTAAAAAAATTATCGTATATTAAATTAAAAGCACAACTAAAATGAATTCATATGTTTATCAAATGGCAAAAAATATTTGTTTTATGTTTTGTTTTTATTTTTTACTTTCATGACAAAACGTACTTTGAAAAGATGGCAAATAAATCAATATATGTGAAATGAATCTACATCAGATTATTTATTTTAGACTACTAGATTTATAGAGATTGAAATACGGAAAAGAAACTCCAATATTACATTTTGAAAAACGTAAACAACAAAATTTTATCAAGATATTTATGATGCATATAAGAAAATGCTATGGAAGTCATGGTATTTTTTGACTTAATAAAGACAGACATAAAAAATTATAAATTATTGGAATAAAAGCGTTCTTTGAAGTTAGATAAAACATTTGTTGACATTTTAAAAACAAATCTATCTATATCTATTAAGTACTAGTTCAGTTTCATTTTGTGTATTCATATAAAGTAAAAGCATAGTTTTAAAAATATACTTTTAAGTAGTAAATTTTTGTGATTTCAAAATTTTACTACCTATTGCAAAACAATTTTTATCATTACTTAAGTATTTCAGAACTATTTGTTTATTTATGCCTAATTTTAATATTATATTTAAAACCTTAAGAATTTATTAAAATAAAAAAAGTGTTTGTTGCAACTTTTAAAAGTAAAATGGGCTCATTGTTTTATTTCATATTTTTTCATTTTTTAAGTTATGAAAGTGTCTTAAATATTGTTTTTATTTTATGTCCATATTTCTATTTCTAATCTAAATTCTAATTCAAAACATTTAATAATAATAATAATAATAATAATAATAATAATAATAATAATAATAATAATAATAATAATAATAATAATAATAATAATAATAAACAGATAAAGGAATTTATCTGTATTCTCTGAAGAATGGCCCGGGAAAGTAAGGAGAAAAAAAATCGTCGTGGTACCGCTTGTAAGTTATGTCTAGATAAGACAAACTGTTTTCAGTTAATGAACGAACACATTTATACATTTTTTTAAACCAAAAATCGCAAATTAAAAAAAAATTCAACCTTGATGAGGCACGGTTTACTTTTATTCAGTTGAGTTGAAACTTCGCCAATTTCATTTTTTAAATAATATGCAATTTCTGGGGGGTGGGGGGGAGGTCTGCCCCGAAGGTAAGATTAAAATAAATTTTTCCCATATATCTTCTGAGCATACCAGTATTTAAGTAATAGTTGTTGCCTGGTGCAATATGATAAAGTTAAAATTATTTTCAACGTTAAAACACCAGAATATTCGTATTCCAAGCATACCGGTTTCGGTAGCACATAGCATACCTTCCTCAGTGCTAAAGATAGTAAAAATTTGCTCATATATATACAGGGAGGATGGGTTGCTTGAATCCCCATCCTCCCTGTATATATATGAGCAAATTTCCACTATCTTTAGCACTGAGGAAGGTATGCTATATGCTACCGAAACCGGTATGCTTGGAATACGAATATTTTGGTGTTTTAACGTTGAAAATAATTTTAACTTTATCATACCAGTATTTATCTTAACAAGGTCATCGTACAGGAGTTATTTTGTTTAAGCTTTAAATTGAAATCCTATATTTAACGAAGTCCTTTTTCTTGAATTTTGTACACTCATACAATGCTTATGTCAGTGCATTATTCATGTAGTTTCAAACCATATCTCATCAACATCATCCATCTTGAGGGCGTTTTATTTGCATTTGCAGTTGAAATCATAAGTGGAACGAAGTCCTTTTTCTGAAATTTTGTATACGAGTTTGCTGTTAATGACAGTGTATTTTTCAGATAATTTCAGTGATATATCTATCTTACGACTGAGACAGGTGACTATGTTTTAATTCTTACTGGCATTACTTTCTCAAAACAAAAATCCTTAACACTCACTTTCGCAACTTTTTCAAAATAAATATATTTCAAAATTTATGTTAGAAAAATACTGGCGCAAACATAATTTGAAAATTGTCACTTGTGGCGCCTCTGTTATCTTTCTCATTTTACAGGTGTCGTTTTGTGTCTGCTTTTAAATGAAGTCTACTATGTAGCAAAGCTCTTTTTCTGAAATTTTGTACATGAGTTCGTTGTTGATGTCAGTGCATCATGCAGTATCAGGGCATAATCTCTTTAGCTTCAGGAATTCAGGAATATAAACATTCTTTTACGTTTCTGATACAACTAACATTTTTAACAAGCCACTTTTACGGTAATTTTGCATGTATAATTTTCAATATGGTGTTTATCAATAAATTATTTTTCTTATTAAATAGTTGTTACTAATTTTTTTAACAGTAAAAGGAAAGCAAATGTACTGAGTCTATGCAACTTTACAATGTTTAAATATTTTCTACCTTTTGTTACTACTTTTTCAAATATATTCTTTATCTTTACGCAGTAATAATCAAGATCTTTTACTTTTCTAAACAATACTATTTTTCCTTCTAAACTATCAGCTAATCTTGCACTGGAAGATAAAATAAATGTTCATTACTAAATTATTTTTTGCATAGTTTTATGCATCAACTTTAAGACTGATTATAATCAATATATTTAAATTATCAATAGAATAGCTGATAGCTTTTCATATGCGTTAGGCAATAAATTCAGAACGTCCTATGTTATAGTATACTTTATAAATCTTAAATGAATTTATTAACTGGCTGTACAAATACATTTTTTATTCTTTAGTTTTTCAAGGTAGTATTCAACATTTTCAGTGTTCTAAATAGTTTCATCTTTTAATTACTACTTTTCCAAATATATTCATTATGTTTACTTAGTCTAAAAACAAGATTTTTTTTCTTCTCCAAACAATTCGGCTAATCTTGCATAAGAAGACAAAGTAAACAGTCAATGCTAAGTTTGAGCGTTAATTACGTCATCTTTTTTTTTTTTTTTTTTTTTTTTTCACACACTCTTAAATTAGGTCTTTTTTGCAGGAGTTTTATTTACCGGAATACATTAACTTTAAGGCAAATTGTTATCTTTACATTTAAAGTATTTGTGTTGAGTTTTCTGAAATTTGTTGGTAAAATAATTTTAAAATGTTGCAAAATTTAACGAAAAGGTATTAAAAAGAAAAAAGAAAATGTTATTTTTTATTTTTGTGTTTTATCAAAATTAATATAAATTAATCTTTTAAATTGTATCTTTTAAACTGTAATTAGTATTTTTGTGAATTGCTGAAACAATATTTTTTTCACAGAGACTAATAACATGATTAGTATTATTAATATAATTTAAGACTAATCATTGATGAGACTTAAAAATCATCTACATTTGATAATCATCTTGAAAAGTGCTTTACATAAATAACTCTATCCTAAATGAATAATGTTAACCCAAACTTTGAATTCTGATAATGTGTTTAATAATCATTAAATGAATGAATTAATAAATCCTACTAAAATCTGGTTATTATAGAAGGTTATGAATAATAAATATAAAAACCGTAAGACAATTTGTAAGAAACTACATAAACATAATTTTGACTAAAATTTCACTCTACATAAATTCAATTTAAAGGGCTTGTCGATAACGTAATTTAAAAATTTAATTTACAATCAATTCAGAAAAGCAAAATTAGCTTAAAGAACATTTACTATTTATGTATTAATTTGAAATTATAAAACATATCTTGTTCATACGTTACATTTCAGTTTCTATCAGTACAAAATGCAGATTTTTAGCACTTTCCAACAAAGTTGAAAAGTGCTAATGCATTCGATTTGTCTGGCCGTCTGTCCGTCTGTCCGTCTGTCCGCGCTTTAACTCCCGTAAATATACTCGGATTGCTATGAAATTTTTTATACGTTATTAGTTTTACCCTAGCACGAACTCTATTGAAAATGAAGTATCTACCATGATTAGTTTATCTACAGAGAGAATCAAAAGTTTCCCATTCCATTACGGCCTATGGGGAAAAATCACTAATAGGGCTACCCAAAAGAGCTCACCAACGTTACTGAATATGAGCGTAAATTATTTAAACGTGGTTCTTAAATAAGCTATGCATTTTTACGCTGAGCTTCATTCAATTTACTGAGAAATGTTTGTAGAATATATATAAAGGGATATACAGGGCCACGCGAAGAATTCGGTACATGGATGCCTATGAATGATGATTTATGAGAATGTGATTTCAGTTGTTTTAAAAGTGTTTTAGTTTACAAAAAATTTTAGCCTAATGCTGACGTGTAATAAAGGTACAATGTAAACTACAGGGCTGAACAAAAATATTCAAGTATGTTTCCATCTAATAGTATGAATTGCTGAAATTAAATTTCAAGCTACTGGGTATTTTCTTGCTGAGCTAAATTTTCCCATTATATGAACTGACATATGAAATACAGGGCTGATCTAATGTGCTGGAATACATATTTGGGTATATTTGGCTATGAACTATTATTTCCCTAAATAACAAAGTTTTGTTAAAGATTTCATTAAGTGTTGGAAAGTGCTTCATAATCTATGCTTAACGCATGATTTTTCTTACTTGTTTAATTATAATTAAACTTCTGTGTATTAAATTTCAATGAAATGAAACACGAATTACATGACTAACATGTAAACGTTTATGCTATATTGAAATTAAATTAGGGCTATGTAGACACTGAAGTATAAGCCGGCTGCTGAATTATAGAAAACCTATAACGTAGAATATCAGCTTTCTATAACTTTAAATGTGTCATTTGTAAAATTTTCAATGAAAGTTTATTGAAACAAGTTATATGTCGTACATTCCAACGCTTATATATACATGCTTATTTAATAACTGGATAGCATAGACAGGCTCTGAACATTAAATGTGATCTTAAGAAAATAATTTATCTGTTATTTTTTGCAAAAGTATATTGCAAAGCATAGTTTGAATCACTTTTATAATTTTACATTTGATCATTTTTAACTTTGGATTTGTCACTAGCTTAAGTGCATTAATTAGTTATTAAAAAGTACAATTGAATGTTATTGTACAAAAAATGTGTCATTTCGTATAAATTGGCTCATTTTGTAATCAAAAGAAGGATTCTTTTTTTTTTTTTTTCATTTTTAAAACAAAATATCAGCATTAATTTCCGTAAAATTTAGTAAATTCTACAGATATTTCGAAAACAGAATTTTAAAAAAGCGAATTTTGGAATATGATTTAATCTTTTACTCATTTTCCTATTTTTGACATAAGTAGTATCTATTTATAAATATTTTTCATGACACCAAAACTCAGATAAATTTTATTTATTTTTTTCTAATTTCATAAAATTTGAAGAAGGAAAAAATTAGAGAGACGTATCACTGTATTCTTGTACAATGTTTGATCATTTGCTAAATTATCTATGAAAGTACTTTCAATGAATCAAACATTATAATTTAAACAGGTAATTTCTACAAAATATATTAAAAAGTTTAAAATATTCATTTTTTTAAAGAATTTTACAAAGCAATCTCATTTCACCAAGCAATCTAAGCACTACTAAGAAATTACATCAAATGGAGTATAAAGAAATGAAGTATTTAACAATTATATGAGATAGGCTGTGCAATTATAGTAAAATGTATTCATTGAAAAGAATTTCATTTCTCATGATAGTTTTTACATCTAGTATATCATGAAGTATTTTAGTTCAAAAGGCTTTAAAAAGTTTAATAAGCTTTAAAATTTTTCTTTGATATAAATTCACTCACTCATAATAAATTTGCAAATAAAAGCATGGAATATGTTTTCAACTTTCTTAAAAGCAAAATATTTCAACTGAATTAACTTTCTTTCTAATATAGGATAAATATAAATCTTAATGCAACTGTCAAATAAATACTTAAGTTGTCATGTTTTAGTTAAACACAATAGCACCATTAAGACATGATTTTCATTTTCCTTTTAAATTTTTTTGTATTCTCTATCTTCTTTTAGAAGCTAATTTGAAACACTTTGTACTTGTTCTTGATTTGGCTGTATTTTTAATTTTTTGAGGAAGTTAGCTTTATAACTGATTAATGAATTTATAAATTTGATTACTTTAAAGGGAGAATAAGGAAATTATGAATTATTAAAGCATGAAATGCAATACTTTGATTTAATTATTTCAATGTATGATTAAAGTCTTATCTCTATCGTTATCAGTCTTATAAATATTCAATGTAGATTAAAACAACAACAACAACAACAACAACAACAACAGCAACAAAAAACTAATCTTATTTGCAGTCTTTTAAGATGTTGTTAAAAATAAAATGAGATAAATACTATGAAAAGTATTAATTTGATTTTTTTTCCCAATAAAATTGAATAATGGTTTAAAATATTTGAAGATTCGTGTCAATTTAATGCCCTCAGGTTTCGTAGAGATCAATGGATTCAATCAATTTTAGTGGTTTTAGCACCAGAAAATTCGTAAAGTAGTGGCTACTATAACTGTGTACCGCATAAAAATTTAACTTGCGAATTTTTTAAGAAGTGTTTTCATTAGCATATATTCCTTTTTAAATACTTATTTATCTCTTTAAAAACTGTGTTTTATTTAGTAAAAACTATTTTTTATTTAGAACTGTATGTCTATGACTAAAAGTTTAGGAAATTGCCATTGGACACCGCTTAGAGTGGACACCCTGTATATTTGTTAGGAAATATTTTGTTTATTACATAAATTTCTAGTGTATTTCATGTACTTTCAAAATATTGTAGAAGATTTTGGATGTGTTAGCGAGGTCATTTTTAATTTTAAATATATTGCTTAATAATTATACGGGGGTAATAACGCCACCAACTGGTTCACTGGCGTTATAGTTCAGGTTGATTCTTTTTAGGCTGAGACTACATACGGATATAATTTATCATTTTATTTTCTACATGAGAAACCATTATTGTGGTTGTTACAAAAAAAATGGAAAGAAGAGAAATTTATCTGTCGTAAGTGCTGCTAATTTTTTCATGTCGGAAGAATAAAATATTAAATGATTATTAAAATATTAAATGATTAATAAATCACATAATATCGCAGTTAATGACAACCAAGAGAAATTTGACGAATTCAAAGGCTGAAGAAATCGGGAAAACTGGGGTTTAAAACTGGGTAATTTACATGTGATTATTACATCATATTTTATAATTTGTTTTCATGTCGTTATTACTCACATAGGTGGATAATAGCGCCAAATAGCATTGGTCAATAAATCACGCTATTACATTTTATGAGTACATATCTGCAAAAATGTAATTTCTTTTATAAATAATCTATAAGTTTCTGCATTAAATCCAATATTTTCTTGAAAAAAAATCTACAACTAAGCCGTGAAAATTGGTAGAAACTTAACATGACGTTATTGACTCAGGACACCATATCGTAAATATTTAAAAAAAATAATATAAATAAAACATTAATTTAACAGAAATGTAAAATAAGAAAGATGTTTCATCATTAGAATTATCGGAGCTATTAGGTAGATTTCGTATGAAATACTACCTACTGCAATCGCACGAGTTTATCTATCTATCTATATATATATATATATATATATATATATATATATATATATATATCACTTTTTTATGGACACGATAACTTCTATAATTCTTCACCAATCTCCACCAAACTGGTACATAAAATCAAAGGGGATAAAATCTCGGCTAAGTTCGTTAATGGGCAAAATCGGACCAAGGGGGCCGGAATAGGAGGCGTTTTTGTGAAAACCGAAAAAACGCCATAACTACTTTATTAAAGTAGATATCGAATAAGTTTAAAGATTACATTACTTCTTAAAAATGGGCCAAAAGTTTATGCATGACAGATTTTTGATAAATTTAGAAGTGGACTCAAGGGGAGAAAAAAACAAGGGTTTTGCGAGAAAAAAATTCATAACTTCGTCAATTTTCAAGATATCAAGTCGAACTAAATTTTTTGTAAATGTTCTTAAAAGTATCTAAAACTTTTGTATTTACAAGTTTTTGATAGGATCAACTTTTACCCATGAAAAAAATTAAAAACGAAAAAAAAAATCCCTGTCGGCTTGGCCTATAGGCGGAGGTAGATTTTGAAGAGTGCTCATTTCAACAACAAAAAAATAAATAAATTTGATTACAGATAAACCCAGTTTAACAACTTTATTTGTCCTCTTATGAAAAATTTTTAATTTCATTTTTCTGTAAGGACTGGTTTTATCAGAATCATCTTAAGCTAAATTCGGATCAAATGCCCATTTTGACAACCTATTTTGAAATAATTCTGACATTATTAAAAAAATCAACTAATACGGCACATTATATAGTTCCTAAATACCAAAAGACTGTCAATTGAATGCGTTTGAGAGCAAAATTGAATTTAAAAATGAGTTATAAAATAACCAATTTAGAATATAACCTCAATTCTTAATCATGATAGCTTCGGGAAATTTTGCGCGAAGTGCCCAATTCGACAGCATTTTTAAAAATATATTCAGCTTGTATCAAAAAACTGACGAATACGGGACATTATACAGCTCCTATATAAGACAACCTCTCAATTGGATGCGTTTGAGAGCAAAACTGAATTTAAAAAATGAGTCAGAAAAAACGCAATTTGTTATTTAAATGCTTCCTTAAATTTTCAAACACAACTTCTCGAAATTCTGTTCAAAATACCCCTTTTGGCGGCCTTTTTTGAAATATATTCTGTCTTTATCAAAAAATGACCAACGCGTCATATTATACAGTTTCAAAATAAGAGGACTTGTAAATTGGATGAGTTTGAGAGTAAAAATTGATTTAAAAATGAGTCAAGAAAAACGCAATTTGTTATTTGAATACTTCTTCAAATTTCCTATCACTGTCACTTCGGGAAATTCTGTTCAAAATACCCTTTTTGACAGCCTTTTTAAAAATATATTCTGTCTTTATCAAAAAATTGACCAATGCGTCATATTATACATTTCCTAAATAAGAGGACTTGTAAACTGGATGCGTCTGAGAGTAAAAATGGATTTAAAAATGAGTCAGGAAAAACGCAATTTGTTATTTGAATGCTTTTTCAAATTTCCTATCACTGTCACTTCGGGAAATTCTGTTCAAAATACCCTTTTTGGCAGCCTTTTTTGAAATATATTCTGTCTTTATCAAAAATCTGGCCAATGTTTCACATAATATAGTTCCTAAATAAGAGGATCTGCCATTTGGATGTGTTTAAAATAAAAAATGAATTTATAAAACGATTCAGAATGTAAGCAGTTTGGATTAAAGGTTTTTTCTCCAACTCCAATTTTTGTTTAATTTATTTTTGCTATAAGAATTGATCCTATGAAAAACTTGTCAAGATAAAAGTTGTAGATATTATTGAGAAAATGTAAAATAAATTTAATTGGATTTGATAGTTTAAGAAATTACAAAGTTATGGATTTTTTTCTTTTTCGAAAGACCTTTTTATTTTCGTTTTTAATTTTTTTTACCAGTAAGAGTTAGTCCTATCAAAAACTTGCAAATACAAAAGTTTTAGATAATTTTGAGAATATTTATAAAAAATTTAGATGGATTGGATATCTTGAGAATTAACAATGTTATGATTTTTTTCTCCCAAAAACCCTATTTTTTTCGCCCCTTGAGCCCATTTTTAACTTTATCAAAAATCTGTCATGCATAAACTTTTGGCCCGTTATTTAGAAGTAATATAAACTTTAAAATGATTCGATATCTATTTTCATTAAGAAGTTATGGGCTTTTTTCTGTTTTCACAAAAACGCCCCCTATTTCGACCCCCTTGGTTCAATTTTGCCCATTAACGAACTTAGCCAAGATTTTATCCCCTTTGAATTTATGTACTAGTTTGGTAGAGATTGGAGGAGAATTATAGAAGTTATCGAGTCCATAAGAAAGTGATATATATATATATATATATATAGATAGATAGATAGATAGATAGATATATAGATAGATAGATAAACTGGTGCGATTGCAATAGGTAATATTTCTTACGAAATCTACCTAAAAAGGCGGTGAAAAAAGAAAAAAATCCATAACTCCGCCAATTTTTACGATATCAAATCTGATTAAATTTATTTTACATCTTCTCAAAAATATCTACAACTTTTATATTGACAAGTTTTTCGTAGGACCAGTTCGTATAGCAAAAAGAAATTAAACAAAAATAGGAGTCGGAGAAAAAACCTCAAATCCAAACTGCTCATTTTTAAATTCATTTTTGATTTTAAACGCATCCAAATGGTAGATCCTCTTATTTAGAAACTGTATAAAGTGACGCACTGGTCAATTTTCTGATAAAGACAAAATATATTTCAAAAAAGGCTACCAAAAAGGGTATTTTGAACAGAATTTCCCAAAGTCATCAGGACTGAAAATTTAAGTTCAAATAAGAAATTGCGTTTTTTTTCTGACTCGTTTTTAAATCCATTTTTGTTCTCAAACGCATCCAATTTACAGATCCCCTTATTTAGGAACTATATAAGGTGATGCATTGGTCAGTTTTTTGATAAAGACGGAATACATTTTAAAAAAGACTACCAAAAAGGGTATTTTGAAGAGAATTTTCCGAAATAATCGCGATTGAAAATATAAGGAAGTATTCAAATAAGAAATTGAGTTTTTTTCTGACTCGTTTTAATATCCATTTTTGCTCTCAAACGCATCCAATTTACAGATCCTCTTATTTAGCACCTATATAATGTGATGCATTGATCGGTTTTTTGATAAAGAGAGACTATATTTCGAAAAAGGCAACCAAAAAGGGTATTTTGAACAGAATTTCCCAAAGTCTTCGTGATTTGAAAATTTAAGTAAGTTTTAACATAGCAAATTGCGTCTTTTATGACTCGTTTTAAAATCCATTTTCGCTCTCAAACGCATCCAATTTTTAGATCCTCTTATTTAGGAACTATATACTGTGACGCATTGGCCAGTTTTTTGATTAAGATAGAATATATTTTTAAAAATGCTGTCAAAGTGAGTATTTCGCACAAAATTTTCCGAAACAATAATGATTAAAGAATTAAGGATGTATTCAAACAACAAATCGGTTATTTTATGACTCATTTTTAAATTCAATTTTTTTCTCAAATGCATTCAACTGACAGTTTCTTGTTATTTAGGAACTGTATAATGTACTGTTTTGGTCGATTTTTTGAAACAAATTCAGAATTTATTTCAAAATATGTTGTCAAAATGGGCATTTGAGCTGAATTTTTCTTAAGATGATTCTGATAAAACCAGTTTTTGCAGAAAAATGAAATTAAAAATTTTTCATAAACGGCCAAATGAAGTTATTAAACTGGGTTTTTCTCTAATCATACTTTTTTTTATTGAAATGAGCACTCTTCGAAATCTACCTCCGCCTATAGGCCCAGCCGACAGGGATTTTAAAAAGAGTATTGTAGAAATCCATCTATTTGTTTAGTAGGAAGTTTCTTCCTGACTTGCGGTTAATAAGAAAATATTGCTTTTAGGACATTTTAAAACTTTATTTATTCTTTTCATATAAAAATGTTTTTGCTGTTGTTAGAGAAAATCTAAAATAAATATCTCAAATACCTAAAAAGTAAGGAAGTAATATGGAAAACGCATCCCCTGGTTTACATATTTCTTAATGTTTTCGTATATTCAGCTAAAGCCTTCAGAAATACATCTTGTACGTTTTTAAAATGCTCTAATAGGATAATTTTGCTTTCCATCTGTAATACATGAATACTCAATTTAATACCTGACTATTAGAAGAAGTTCTAAAATTTTTCGTTAGTACATTTTTTAATTTAAATATCACATTGTTTCGAAAAAAAAATCAGAAAGTATTTGAAAATCTGCACGGAAATTCAAAATCAGAGAATAACAAAGATTGTTAAACGAAGTTATTAATAGAGCAGATTTATTTTTAGAATAATGCTGAGTAATGGACTGTAAAAGAAGCTATTTGAGCTCTATTAATGGATTATAGAAAACATGAATTCGTGAACTCGAAATTTTCCTTTAACATATATTTTATTAAAAGAATAGTAAGGCAATTTATTTTCGGGTTGATACTAGAAGATAACTTTGATTTTTTTTCTTCTTTTTTTGGGTTCCGTGTTTAAAAAGAAAAAACGAAACTATTATAAGATTACTTCTATATCTGTCATTCACAACCATTCTAAACCTTTATACCTGCTCAGGCAAAATGCTGAATTTTTCTCCTGTGACTTGCTTTTCCTTCTAGACAAGTTTCTTTAAGTATCATATATTCAGAAAAAAATATAATAAGTAAAGTATGTAGTATAAAGTTATTTTGCTAACTAATTTTATTTCTCTAAACAAATTTTTCAATGTAACACAAAGTGTGGCCAGCCTTCCATACAGTGGGCAAATCATCCAATATGTCGGTAGCCTCGGCCCATTTTTTTTTCTCTTTATTAAAATCAGTCATTTTTTTTTTAATTTCTCATATATCAAAGTTATACCACAATTTCCATTTTGATAGCTGATTTTCATTAATTGAAATGAATGCACAAAACTTTATTTTGGGTTCAATATTTAAGAAAAAAAAAATCATTCTCTAAAAAGAGGAACAACCCTTTCTAGTTCTCCCCTATATAATAAAGAATATGTCCAGAAAATTTTAAATCTCTATTTTAGATACATAAAACATACAAGATACAGATTAAAACATGAAAATGAAGAAAATGTGAATGTGGAGAAAAATCGTTTAAAGTTTTAACTTGCCATGGGTAATTACTTTGGGTGTATTATCAAAATTTACAATATTGTATGTAAGTCGGATAAATTATAGGTAAAAATTAGATATGAAAATTTCATAATTAAACCGTCTTTCATTTAAAATGTAAAATCAAAAATCGATTTACGAATCTCGTGTTTTTTTTCATCAAATGCAAATATTTGATTATGTTACAATTACATACAAGTCTTCTTTAAAATGTTAAGCAATAGAGGATTGGCGTATATTTGTGGATCATCACATCTGTGATTGATCTTAGAGAAAACTCCCCAATAATATTAAGTTTGTAAAAAATGTGTCAGAAATTCAAATTTTGTGTGTCATATAAATAAAGAAAGTATCTATGTTTATCTCGAAACAGCTACCAACAGCGATCATCATTTACCATAAATGCATATCTCAAATTGTGCGTGCATTTTTGGAATTCAAAAAGTTTATTTATACACAGGAAAATACAATATACTTTGAAAGATATGTTGTTTCTTAAAAAAAAAAAAAAATACAGTTAAAATTGATTTGTAACAAAATGTTTAAGAGAATTTTACCAAAGTGCAATTTACTGCAGTAATTCTAGTAATAAAACACTAAAATCATTTAAATGTAAGATTAACATGATGTGTCAATTAAACCTATCTAAGGGTGAATTTGGATAAAAATTACCTAAAAAATGATAATGAAAATTACACTTTATATGATAACTTACATTCCTTTTTCAGTAATGACAGTTACTATAGTAAATAAAACTACCAAAATTTAAGAATACTATTATAATTAGGTAATTTTCATCTAAATTGGGCTTTGAATACGTTTAATTGGCAAAAAATGTCAAATTTACATTTTCAATATTTTTTGGTGTGTTATATTACTAAAATTATTGAAAGTAGTTCAAAATGTAACGTAAGTTACTATGGAATGACCCTGTATCTAAGCTTAATAGCTCTATTTAAAATTTTTATTTGAAATCGTGTTATTTCAATACATTTATTATGCGTCCTTTGCAAAAGTTCAATCATACACCTCAAAGCATAAAATTTCTTTCCAAACGAAAAGTAATAAAAAAACATTTAGAATCACATCTTCTTATGTTGAACTCATGTAGATTACACAAATTACATAATAACACTCTTATGTAGATTATATGTTGAAACACCAAACATAATTTTAAATAAAATACTTACAATGCAAAACAGAATGTATGTTATGTCAAACTGAGTATCGCCAAATGGTAATTACTCTACCACAATAACAATACGGAAATTCCATTAGCTGTTTAGTTAATATAATGTGCGATATGTCATCTTTTGCTAAAGCTAGATTACAGAAGTCTATTCAAATAATAATTTTGATTGAAGTACATACTTTATATATAGAATAAAAATAATATGAATTTCTAAGGAAAAATATTTTATGTAACTTAAAATTTCTTCAATGACACGTGAGCAACTATAAAAATAACTTTAATGCATAAATGTAGAGTTCAGAGTGTTAGTAGAGTATATTTACATTCTTTGACACAACTTGGTGACTTTTGTGGAGATTTAAGCTACATAATAGTAACTGTCGGATTTCAATAACGCAAAAAGTTTTCTTTTTACACTTAAAAATGTAAAATAAATTTAATTTTTACTGAAATTTTATACATATTTGCACATTTTATTTATTTTCTTCTTAATTAATTCACTTATGCTAAATCCGATACTGTAAATCATACCGAAACTTCTACGAGTAGTTAAAAAAAGCCCAAAATGTTTAAAATTGTACGAAATTTTTTTTTTATTTACTTTTTTTTTCAAATAAATAAAAAAATATTTCTGCCAGTTTTGGAAGGAAATCGAAAAATTTATTGAAATAACCATTTTTCTTCAGTGAGTCCTTTATGCGAAAAGTGCAACTTAAAATGCTTAAAAAAAGTTCAATGGGTACCAAGTCTTTTTAAACACAGCTTTATGCAGACAAACGTCATTTAAAGAAAATAAAGTAATTTTAAATCTCAGAACATATAAAAATACGCATATATATACTTAGTCAAACATGTATTATGAAATACTGTCGAAGATTTCCTAACTACTGTAAAAGAATTTCACGATTTTTCAAGGTGAAAGAATATATAGCTAAGCAAACCATTAAGAAAATGGATAAGGCGCTTGAAAATTCAATTTCAGCATTTACCGCTTATAGAAAATAAATAAATAAATAAATAAAAATAAAAAATAAAAAATAAAATAACAAATAAATAAAAAAGTTATAAAACATCTAACACAGTCGAAAATACAGCTTCAGCAAAATCCATCAATGAACGGAAAAGTATTTGAAAAAATATGCACTGCCCTGTATAGTATACAACACTAGAAGTTAAATTTCTTTGTGTTTCTGTAAATGAATGGCAACAGTCATGCATATTATACTCTACAGCAAGTATTTTGATGTGCGTCTCAATAAAGCATATAAATTTCACTGTGTTTGGGATAATATCACCTCATAAAATTCTGCTGCAAGAATTTTTCTCCTTTTATTATTTTTCTTAACACTCTCCTGTACATATTTTTTAATTTTGCAGTATTGCTGACACTCTTAATCGAACCAGTGAAGAAACAGAAAAAAATGTTTCCAAGTGTCACTATTTTTCAGTGAAAATATTAATCAATATACTAAGAGCCTACATAATTTAATAAATTTATAAACTATTTGGATAATAATTGTCGTTCTCGGTAGAGAACTGGGAAATCTCAAGTATATCTGAATCTTTTCATTGGTTGAATTCCGCAACTTTTTATTTTATTCGTTTTCTGATTGGTCCATGTTTAACGTCCAAATATTGAATACTTCTATTGCCACAATTACAATAAAAGTAATAGAAATTTTTTGAAAACAAATTCCAATAAAGATTTCAAACAAATTTCATCTAAAAGTACATTTTTTTCTCTACGCAACGGTGCGGTGTAAAAATTTCAAATGGGCGATGTTTAAGTGTTAAAAAAATTGCAGTTCCGAAAATTGTAAAACTGAAATTTCATTTAAAATTTGCTTATGATGGGTCCAGGAATATTAATGTTTAATCCATATCGTACGTAACATGAGGTGTTCAGAAGACAGTCTGAATAAATCCACCAAATAAAAATACACATTTTAAACAATTAAAATTGCATATCAATAAACTACTGTTTTTTTATCATTCGTCTTGGAACATTAATGTTTAATACATAAATACGTAATATGTGATTCATTAAGATCATCATAAAAATATGTTTATTATTATTATTAATTTAATAATAGAATTTATTTATAAGTCTTTAAATTTTTAGTCTTTGAAAATATCATTTTCCAAATAGCCGTTGTAATTTGTTAAGTTGCCATTTTTTATTTATTTATTTATTTATTTTTTTTGGCAAAATTGCGAATTTTGCTTTTGTAGTAGTACAAAACTTTTAAATTTATATATTAATAATCATTTATATAATCTTATTTAGTTTTAAGGTTTATAAAGGTGTGTCCATTACCAAGACGTCTAAACAGTCATTTTACAGTAATGGACGCCCCATGTAGATTTTTCTAAAAATGCGATTTCAGTAATGTTTATAGTGCATAAAATATTTCGGTTTGAATGAAAACCTAAATAATCAAATTTAATTTTTAAATTAGAACAATGTAATACTACCAAAAAATAACTTTTAAATTATTTTAATGCGTTAACAAAATTTCATTATTTTATTCAATTTTATTATTATTATTTATTTGAAAAAACTTTTAATGCAGAAAATAGATTTTTAACGATTTTTGTAACTTAATTGTGTTTATTGAAATAGGGAGGAGATAAAACCCTATGAGCCCTTATTTAACAGTGGTCTTAAACATTTTTTTTTTTTTTTTTGGCCTCTGGACTAGTTTTAATTGTCAGATTATAAAATATGCAGGACAGAGTCTTAAATGCGGAATTTTCTGCTAATCTAACACTGGTGATAAATCGCAAAATATCCTCTTAATTCATACAGTGGTATGCAAATTGAAACACCAATGTGCATCAATATACTCTCCCCAAAATACCCGAAAGGACTTCGAAAATAAAACAAAGAAATACTTTGAAGCTAAAATGTCGAAAATAAACTATATATAAATACAAAATAAAATAAAACAATGTAAAAAAGTTACCAAATTTAAATTTTAAGAAAATATTGTTATTTATATTATTAATCGGAAAGTGAAGAGATAAGTCCAATCAAAATCGAAGATTATTAAATTGAAACAATACTTTATCTACATTAACTTACATGAATATCATGATATACATAATATCATAGCATGAAAGACATCATATAAAATGACATCATAATATCATGATATACATAATTACATGAATACTCGTAAAACGTGCTTTGTAAAACAATCAAACATAACATTAAGTAAACTGTTATCATATATTTCTTATTCATCTGACAAACAAAGCATTCATATTTAATGCATTAATCAACACAATACAGATATTGCGTGACGTGTATATACATGTGATGTTCGACATTCTTTCTGAGGCAATTACTTTCGTGCTTTTATCGGATTATGTAAGTCCCATAAGAATTTCCAACGTGACCTAGGAGATAGGTGAGGAAATTTAGGACTGATTACTATAGTTTTGTCGAAATGAATATTGCGTTAGGCATTATAACGTGGCTGTGCAAGAAACAAATTAACCAGAGTTGATGAAAAATAATTACTTCAGACTTTGATTGTGTAGAAAAAAGTAAATATAATTCCTGAAATTTTACTAAATGAATATTTAAAAAAAATGAAATACAACTATAATTCCAAAAACTTTATTGAATGATTATTCGAAGAAAAAAATAATTTGAAATGCAATTATAATTCCTAAACTTTTTTATTAAATGAATATTTGAAAAAAAAAGTTAGTTAAAATGGAATTTCCTTGGAGCTTATACCTTTTTTCATAATCTGATACTGGTGATAAATCGCAAAATATCCTGTTAACTCATGTAGTGGTATACAAGGTGAAACAACAATGTACACCGCAATACACTATTAAAAATATCTGATATGACTTCAAAAATAAAACAATAAAAAAAGGCCATAAAAATAAATAAACCAATATTAAAAAATATAAACTTATCGTCGATTAATTTTAGATTTTACTGAAATATTGTTATTTATATTATTAATCGGAAAGTAAAGATATACGTCCAATCAAAATACAAGACATTAAATTAAAATAATACTTCATCTACATTAAATTACATGAATATTATATAGGTAAAGCGTACTTTATGCAACGTACAAATATAACATTAAGTAAACTGTTTTCGTATATTCCTTATTCATATGACAAACAAAGCATTCATATTTAATGTACTAATCAACACAATACAGATATTGCGTGACGTGTAATATACATGTGATGCCCGACCTTCTTTCCGAGGCAATTATTTTCTTGATTTTATCGGATTATGTAAGTCCCATATGAATTTCGAACGTATCATAAGAGATATGTGGAACAATTTAGGATTGATTACTGCTGTCTTATCGTAATGAATATTGCCTTAGACTTTACAAAGTGGCTGTGCAAGTAGAAAATTAACCAGAATTGATGGAAAATAATTGTTACAGACTTGGTTTATTTTTTATTTTAGAAAAAACTTATAATTCCTGAATTTTTATTAAGAGTACATTTGAAAAAAAAATCATTTTAAATACAATTATCTTGGAGTAGCCTATACCTTTTTAATTTTAATTTTTTTTCATTTTATAGTGAACCTGATTTTTGTATGTAAA
Source organism: Maratus speculifer (assembly GCA_964019185.1). Lineage (NCBI taxonomy): Eukaryota > Metazoa > Arthropoda > Arachnida > Araneae > Salticidae > Maratus > Maratus speculifer. Next base: position 231,639,967 of record OZ025296.1, on the reverse strand, counting down.
GAAGAAATTTGGTAATCAGTTACTAACCAACTTCTTGATACGTTAAAATTACGAAATATACGTTCACAGATGTGTTTTACATGACAAAACAGCATTTTAGTATTTGGAGAATTTAAGTAAAAAATAACAAATTAGTTTTAAGTATTATTCTGCTCATCAAATATGTGTGGTATATCGCAAAATACTTTCTTAATTTGCACAATGGTATATGAGTTGAACAAACAATGGATTTACTTACACGTCATAATATGCTAAAAATATCCAAAACATACGAAATGACATATACTATAATGAGACACATAAATCTAAAAAGTAGCAAATAAGATAAAAACGACAAATAAATAAATGGAATATTAAAAATATACGATATTTATTGTTAATTAATTTTAAATTTTAGTAAAAAAATTGCCTATTTACATTATTAATCTGAAATTAGGGAAGTACGGAATACGTAACAATTTAGGACTAATTACTATAATCTTATCGAAATAAATATTGCATTAAACTCTATAAAGTGGTTCTGAAAGCGAAAAATTAATCAGAATTGATTTAAAAATAATTGTTACACTCTTTGTACTCGTATATGGAGAAAAAAGTAAATGATGAATACAGTTTAAATTACCAATTAAAATATTAATTAAGAATATTTTTATGATGATTTAATTTTTAACTACAATTTTATTAGTAAGTTTTTGGAAAACTTATTTTTTCTTTCAAAAAATTATTTCGTTGAAAGTAGCTTTATTTTTTTCTTTTCTTTTTTATTTTGCATTCAATCTGATTTTTTATGCAAAGAAGGAATTTTTTAATCAATTTTTAACTAATTTTTAGATATACAGAAATTAAAAAATTGCGCCAATAGATGTGTTTTACATGATAATACACCTTAATATTTTAAATTTTAATCATAAAATAGTTAATTAATTTTAAGGATTTTTCCGCTAATATAACACATGCGATAAATTGCGAAAAGTTTCCTTACCCGTTACATCAATATACGAGTTGAATCAAAAAATAGATTTACTTATGCATCAACATACGTTCTCCAAAATATGTAGAATAATATTGCAAATACGACAATGAGAAATTTTAAGTTAAAAAGCAGAAAATAAAATAAAATTTAAATAAAGTAATATAAAAGAATACAAAATTTATTATGTTTATTTTTAGATTAAAAATATATATATATTGCTTTTTATATTATCGGAATGTAAAGTTATACCTCCTATAAAAAATACAACACAATGAAATAAAATAATACATTACCTAATGTAATTTGCATGATGATCATACTGGAAAATCATACTCTCTAAAACTATCAAATATAACATTAACTATATTGTTATAATATACTTCTTATTCTTATGAGAAACAAAGTATTCATATTTAATGCATTAACACAATAATAATATTGCTTGACGTGTACTATACATGTGATATCTGATAATATTTCTCAGACAATTACTATAACGATTATTTCGTTATATATTGGTTATTTTCTTAAATTATTCCTTTACCCCCCGTCTCTGTTCAATTCAAAATTAGTTTTAAGTTGTCCTTCATTCCTTTTCCATTTTCTTTGCTTATTAATTCTCTAACCGAAAATCGGCAGCTGCTTAACTTTATCTGTGAGAAATACACTCACATATTAATCAACCGTTTAAAACTATTTCCAGATGTCTGCTATTTCCGATCGAAGCAATTCTGCATTACCTTATGCATTATCTCTGTTTCACAGTTAAAATTTATGCTTACGCTTCTTTTTCCTTTCTCGACAAAACCCTAAAAAGAATTTAACATCTGCGCAGTAAAATCTGATGTCCCTTCGGTGTGCCTCTGTGTTTAGACAAAACAACACGTGTAACATTTTATCGTTTGGCAACCTTTTCCTTTCCCATCCCAGCTGGGAAACTAAATTGAATTCTGATCTTGCTGGCTGCATTTTAACTGTTATTTGGCGTATACTATCCATTGTGCATGGGCGAACTTGTGTATGTTGGCGATTTTCTATCATGCCAAAAGTGGCGGTTTGTTGCTATGTACAGGTCACTTGACTCTCTGCTCTGGTCTAGTGAAGTTGCTGAAAACTGTTCGGAGATTTTCTCCGAGTACTGTAAGTGTACCCCCTCCTAGTAATAGATGTCTAAATAAAGAATAACTTAGCAATCATTGTGGGGTTTTTTTTCGTACATCCGAATCTGGACTACTATATGATCACGCTTCTTCTAAGTATGCTAATACAATAGCAGCTGCTACCAAACTACGCTACAAGAATCTCCATTACAAAAATAACTGGTACCGTTTGACTCTTTCGTTTTTCCCCACATAAAAAAAAAAATATATATATATGGAGGGGGGTACAATCAACTGCGACTTTCCCGTGGATGTGATGCATTTCGGTTCTTCTTTTTCTTCTCTGCATCCCCCGGTAGAAAATGCTATTAGTCTTGCCTGCTAAGTGTCAACCGAAAAAGTACAGAGCTGTTCTCGTCCTGAAATTCCTTTGCTGGACACCCCCTTTTCCTCCCCTGTGTGCTCCATCTCAACTGCTTCGGAGGGTCTCCCCTCGAGATTCCATATCCTAAAAGAAATCTGCGGCTGATTGTCACCTGAGCGCTGGGTGCCCCTTTTGTCATCTCCTCGCATCGTCTGCGTGATTGACGTGTTCATCGCAGCCAGATATCATCGAGGGCTGCATGTGCTCATATTGTGCTTCTATACCAGTGTGTTTTGTGTCTTTAGTGAACGTAATCTACAGAAAGTTCATATAGCCTCATAGAAAATTTAGTGAATAACAGTATTCCTGTGGTGTGATGCATCGTAAAATCGTTCATCGTGCAAAAAAAATAGTGATTGTCTTCAATTCTGAGAAAATCCATCAGAAATAATTCATCGTTTATATCAGTTAACAGTGCACAAAATAAATAAATAAATAAATAAGAGAATTACAAAAATTCTCTAAATGAGGTGTCACCACCTTTGATAAGTGCATATTCAATTACCTGATTACAATATAAAATTTCTCCTAGTCGTCAGTGATAAAAAAAAAAAAAAGTGCACAACAACGAAAATCAACGCCGAAATAATCTACAGTTTGAACGTGAGAGCAGATCTTGCCCCATTTCCCTAAGTTTTTGTGTTGTAAATTAGTAATCATTTAATTATTTTTTTAAAACTAAATCAGTAAGTCAACCCACCTACTTTGTTATTTCATGTTCTGCTTTCACATTCAGGACTCAACGGTCAACATTTATGTTCTGTATAGAGCATTAATTTAATCCTGTTATTGTGTTTTTGCAAAGATTATTAATTTGCGAAAGCACGGTAACTGATGTCATTTCTAATTATTTTTTTGCTGACATTTTATGCAGTTTTTATCAGTTATTTGCATTTATGTACTATTGTTTCATATTTTACGTCCCACCCCTTTTTTTGTTTTTTTAATTTGTATTTAGATTCTCTAATATGCTTAAATGTGTTTAACCAGTTTTGAACTTTAATTACAAGGTTAAAATAAGAACATTCTTTTTCATCCAAAAAATATAAATAAATCAGAAGGTTTTAGGTTACAAAAAAAAAGGATTTTTTTCCTTGAGTAAAGAAGTTAAAGGATTTTTTTTTTCTTGCTTGCTAACAGTTTTTGCGGTTTTCTATAGAGTTTTCTTTGCTTTATTATCTAAAGTAAGTACTTTGTTAAAGTGAAGGAATATATAGATATATGTTTCAAAGTGTAATTATTTTGCCATTTTATTTAATTTATTTTCTAAATGTGTTAATTTTGTATGTGCTTCCTTGCTTTACTGTCATAAAAGGTTCAAATAAGATATCTTTAAAGTGAGGTATATTTTTTTAAGATCTATTTATTTTGCTAGTTTACGTAGTTTACTTGCTAGGAAATTTACCTGTTTTCAATGTGCTTTAGAGTATAAGTCAGGTCTGTGTAACAACTTCTCTAAAACTTGTGAGCGTAAACAAACAAAAAAAAAAAAAACTAATCATGGCGGCAAAACAAATTCCGATAAATATCATTCAATTTGATGGAGATCCAGATTTACTTAAATTTTTCTTTGATCAAGTTAGAGTCTCTGCGGAAATTAATAAGTATAACCCACAAACAACAATTGCAATCTTAAAGGGAAAGTTAGTTGGGCCTGCACAAAAATTTCTAGCACAGAACCCCGACCTGCAAAAGATAACAGACCTCGATTTGCTGGAAAAAGAATTTGCGTCATTCTTCGCCCCCCCTAGTAAATGTGTTGCCTCTGTTGCGCTGTCCAGTTTAGCACTTATGCCGTCTGAGACGATAAAAAATTTAGCCCATAGACTAAATGTTCTTGCGGCTACAGTATATGCAGATATCAACGACGAAAATGCACGCAACACTATCAAACTCATGAAATTTCTAGAAGCCCTTCCTTCAAATATTAGAATAAAATTGCAGGAAGAAGGCATTAATGATTATAAAACAGCAGTTGAAAGAGCGCAAACCCTTCATGAAATTTTAAGGAATGAGAAAATCTTACATTCCTTACCTTCGGTACACAGACCAGAAAATCTTATTGAATCGCAATTAAAAGAAATCTCTCAGAAAATAAATGCATTATCTTTTGTCCCTCCTGATACTAAAACCGAAACTGAGCAAAAAAATTTCCAGACTAGACCAAAACATTCCGCAGGTGTTTCACGCTTCAAAAAAAATTACAAAAATCGAAACTACACTAGACGTTATTCCCCACACAAGTTTTCACAAAAAAACCAGTTGTTTGTCAGTTATGTGGACGAAACAATCATGACGCTCTCTCTTGTTTTAAATGGAAAAGAGCAAATACTCAAAGGAAAAACAATTACACAAACTCCACGCCCCAATTTCAGGAAAACTGAAACAGAGATACAATTTTTATGCTGATGGTGTTGTGTCTCAGTCTAATACTTCTACATCAGCAACTTTTGTTTTTGACCCTGTTTTACCTAAAATTTCAAGTTCGAGACTAGTTAATTCAGTAGGTTCCCAAACGTTTGACTCCATTAAGATAGCAAATAACATCAGTACACAAACAGAAAGTGATAATGTTCAAATAATTTGTAGTGTAAACACTATGTCACCATCCCTCCCTCTTGTTGAAGCCACTATAGCAAACCATGATATTACTTTGTTGGCTGATTCTGGTAGTAGTATATCTTTACTTTCACAAAAATTATTTAATCAACTTAAACCTGTCTTAAAATATAAAAGACTGTCCACTGACGTCAATATTAAAACTGTCAATTCTGATGTCTCATTTTCCGCCTGCATCAGAACATCCATTAAGCTAAAACAAAAAGCGTTTTCACACCACTTTTATATTGTTGACATACCCGAGTCTTCCAGTGTTGAAGGCATTTTAGGTTTTGATTTCATAACTAGATACAATGTTGTCATTGATACTTTTAACAAGTGTCTCCATGTCAACAATAATTTCTCTATTCCTTTAAAAACCAGTAAAGAATCTTCTGGAGAGAAACAATCAAAATCATGCAATTCTTTGAGTGATGTTGTAATGAATCAAGCGGCGTTCTTAACTCGTAAAATTATATTAGAACCCCAACAACAAATATGGTGCTCTGTTTACACTTCCAATAACATCAACAATAACAGAAATTATCTATTTGAATATTTGGCACAAACAAAAGAATTAATAGGAAATGATGCCATTATTCAAATGAATAAATTATCCAATAAAAGAAAGAAAACTTCACAAATACATCATTTCTTTTCAATAACACTTAAAAACACTTCTGAAAAAACCATTCATCTCCCTAAACACACAAAAATAGGTCAATTATCTGAGATTGAGGAAATTCGCGACTATACTTCTGAAATGTCTGACAAGCAAAATAACTCAGAACAGCACTTTGTAAATTTCATTCAGGCGTCTAATGAAATCTTACAAAAAAGAAAGCAGGATTTATCGGCTAATGATTTTAAACTTTCTCACTTAAAATCTGACGAAGCAAAGAACCTAACTAAATTGCTACTTAATTATTATCCTGCCTTTTCCAAATCATTAGACACACTTGGTCATACTGATAAAATTGTACCTGATTTGAAATTCATTAATGACTACCCCATAAAGACACTCCCTTTCCCTCTTCCCCAAGCTGTGCAAAAGGATGTTTTAAATCAAATCAAACAGTTGCTTGATGCCAAAATCATTGAACGTCATTGTTCCGAATGGGCCTGCCCCATGCTCCTTGTTAAAAAGAAACCAGACGGTACAGGTATACAGAAATATAGACTCGCATTAGATCTCAGAATGGTTAATACTATAATTCAAGGTTCGTCCTATCCACTTCCAAAAATTCAAACTATTATTTCAAATCTTTCACAATATCGTTTTTTCTCTTCTCTCGACTTTCATCAGGCATATCATCAGATTGATTTGCCTGCAAAATTTCAAAATCAGCTCACATTCACTACAATGTTCGGTTCTTTTCGGTATAAGAGATTAGTATTCGGCTTAAAAACAAGCGCCTCAATTTATCAAGCTTTAATGGACTCGTTACTTGATGAATTACAGTTAGAAGGTGTCTATACCTACCAAGATGATCTCATTGTTGGTGCCAATTCATATCAAGAAATGTGTGATAAGTTGGATAAAATTCTTGCAATACTAGTAAAATATAATTTAACGCTGTCCCCTAACAAATGCACTTTTCACAAAACCTGTTTAGATTATCTTGGATTTCACATAGAAAATCAAACTATTTCTCCTGTTCAGTCGAACAATGTAAAAATAACATCTTTTCCAACACCTACAACTAAACGTCAATTAAAAGCACTCATAGGCGTCATTACATTTTACAAATCTCTTGTTCCATCCTTTTCTGAACTTGTACAACCTCTCATAAACTTAACTACTCCAAAAGCCAAATTTAAGTGGACAAGCAAACATCAAAAAATTATGGACACCATACAGAAGATATTCTTTAATCCACCCATGGTTAGATTACCTGACTGGAACAAAAAGTTCTATTTAAATACTGATGCGTCAAATACTGCTATTTCTGGTGTCTTACTACAAGAACATGATAAACAACTATTACCTGTTGCATACTTTTCAAAATCTTTAAAAGCATCAGAGAAAAAACATCCTGCACTTAAATTAGAACTCATGGCGATTCATAAATCAGTTACTGCTTTCAAATATTATTTATACAACAGAGAATTTGTAATCTTTCAGATAGTAAACCATTAGAAAAGTACAACAAAACTACAAACCCGGCTGATATTATCTCTCGTTGGCTCATGGATCTCTCAGAATACACATACAAATTTCAACATATTCCAAGTAAAAAGAATGTACTCGCTGACTACTTATCTCGCTGTAACTTTGAAAATAATCAACAGACTTTAGCTACAAATCCTGAACTGATTCATGATACTCAACCCTTACCTATTGTAGAATGTGATACTCCACACTCCAGCTCGACTGATTCTAATATGCATGTTAACTGCCTTATTTCTGGTACACAAACAAATCCTGACCCTTTATTAGAAATTTCGAATGAAACATTTGCTACTGAACAATAAAATGACCCTACTTTGTCTGTTGTTTATAAAGAAATCTTAAAGAAAGGATCTTCTCAAAAATTTCCTAACTACTTCATTCATCCTGATTCGAAGGTATTAATGTTAAAGAAGGAAAATATTTTTAATAACACGTTTTCGTATCACATTATTGTTCCAAATTCACTTAAAAGCAAAGTCTTAACAATTTCACATTTATCTCACTTTGGCTTTAATAAAACTTATGAATTCTTGTCAGGTAGATATTTTTGGAAGGGTATGTATGTAGACACTTTAAACTTTGTTGCATCCTGTATCAAATGTCTTCAAACTAAACATCACCAAACTCCACCCGCACCTTTGCAGCCCACATACACTCCCAGGTACCCTGGTCATACTATTAGTACAGATCTCCTTGGACCGTTTGCTAATGGAAAATATGTTTTAACTATCACTGATCATTTTTCGAGACATATTGAACTCTTTCCACTTAATGACATATCTGCGAGTAAGGTTGTTAAATGCTTATTCTCTTACATAACCACCTTTGGGAGACCTTCGGTTGTCTTATCAGACTTAGGACCCCAGTACACGTCTCAGGTATATAACATTTTTAATGATACAATGGGCATTAAGGTATTACACAGTTCTGCCTCGAGACCACAATCAAATGCGATTGCAGAGCGAATCAATAAGTCAATCAAATATTCAGTTAATATTCTTTTACAAGAAGGTCATTCATTCGAAAATGCTGTATTTATACACAAGTCACTTTATAACGGCTCCAAACATGCAACTACATTGTACTCTCCTAATTTTCTTCATTTTGGACGCGAACTTTCTCTAATTTTTGACACTTTTGATCAGTCGTGCAACCAACCCTTTCTTGATAAACATATTGAAGTACACAAATTACTTGATGATTTGAGTAAGATATATCACAAAGCTTATAACAACATTAAATCTGCTCAAGATAAAAGATATAAATATTACGGTCAGAAAGCTAAATTAAGATCCATTTTCTTAAAAGATATTGTATATCTAAAATCAAATGACAAGTTTAAAACAAAGTATACTGGTCCATATATTGTCACTTGTAAACATTCCCCTGTGTCATTCTCAATTAAAAGGTTGTATACTCCTGATAACACAGCATTTCGGGTACATATTGATAGACTTTTACTAGCACCTCCTCGTTATGGACATTTATTTGATGCGTCAAGTCATATAAACAACACTAACTTTACTACGTTTTATCAACCTCACACATACAATCTAAGAAACAGAAGCTAATGTAAAAAACACTAGTTATTATTTTTATGTCTTGTTTTATGATACCACATATCCAACCAAAGAGCTCATGGTTGTGTGTATGTTGTTTTTGACTGATCTTTAACAATATCATGGCTGGTCCATCACTGTTGCTCTGAAGATCTCTTAGGAACAATATTAGGTATCATTGTTATCCTTTAACACTTAGATATGTCTTCATACTCACTTAAATTTTATTTACCTTTTATTTTGTTTCTTTTTGCAGTACACTTAAAATTTCTTTGACAATATTCATTAATTCAGTATTTTTTTCCACTAGCTAACCTCCCACTTAACAATTCCTGTACTATAAGTCAAACATATTATAGTTAGATAAACAGGTACTGTAGTCTAGAAAAGTAAACAAATGATTCATGTACTTAAATAAAACACAGTTTTCATATATGACTTGTTCATCACCCCACTCGATTGTGACACATTTTTCGTCTCTCTTCACTCTAGGATTGTCTCCCCATATTAGTTGTTAGATGATATACATTTTTTTTGTTTTTTTTCTTTTTGAATTCTTCCCTTTGAAGTCTTGTTCCCGTTCAAAATTAAGGCCCTAAGGGTTCAAGCTTCATTGTGTTGAGAGACAAAGTTTTGGAATTGGAGTTTCGGTTCAAATTTTTGAATTGTGATTCCAATTCACAACAATTCAAATTTTTTTCATGTAATTCGACGTGGGCTCCTTCAGAAGACCGCTAGTGCCTTCGGGGGAGCATCACAATTCCCTCCTCATCTAAGGCTAGGCCCTAAGCCGATGCCATAATACTTGTGTTGTACACAAGATTCAGGGTGACGCATATTTTTATGGGCGTGCTTGGAGCACCTCTTTTTTTTGTCATCCTATGCTTCGGCATGAAACATTTTTTTACAAAAACATTTTTATTTTAATATACATCATATTACTCTTTTTAATTTTTTTGAAAAATATAGTGCTATTATGTTATTTTTGTGTATTGCCATTTTACATTCATTTAGTATTAGTTTCATGTTTTGTATATATGTTTCAAAATTTTTACTTGTGTCATGATAACAATCAAAGCTGCAGTAATATTTTTGTACTATCTGAGTCGACTCAACTTCTACATATAAAAATACAGTACTAGCTTGGATCCATATACAGAAATAAAAAAAAATATAGAAACTTTAGAACTGCTGACTGTTTTTGAATACAAAAGTCTCCATTATCATGACGTCAAATTTCTACAGATACATATAAAAAAAAACTTTTGCATTTATGTATGTTTTTATGTTATAATATTGTATGCTAGCCTATGCACATTGGACAGCAAAAGTTTTTTTTTTTTGTGGTGCACCGGGTGATATATATAACGATTATTTCGTTATATATTGGTTATTTTCTTAAATTATTCCTTTACCCCCCGTCTCTGTTCAATTCAAAATTAGTTTTAAGTTGTCCTTCATTCCTTTTCCATTTTCTTTGCTTATTAATTCTCTAACCGAAAATCGGCAGCTGCTTAACTTTATCTGTGAGAAATACACTCACATATTAATCAACCGTTTAAAACTATTTCCAGATGTCTGCTATTTCCGATCGAAGCAATTCTGCATTACCTTATAAGGAGATCATCTCTGTTTCACAGTTAAAATTTATGCTTACGCTTCTTTTTCCTTTCTCGACAAAACCCTAAAAAGAATTTAACATCTGCGCAGTAAAATCTGATGTCCCTTCGGTGTGCCTCTGTGTTTAGACAAAACAACACGTGTAACATTTTATCGTTTGGCAACCTTTTCCTTTCCCATCCCAGCTGGGAAACTAAATTGAATTCTGATCTTGCTGGCTGCATTTTAACTGTTATTTGGCGTATACTATCCATTGTGCATGGGCGAACTTGTGTATGTTGGCGATTTTCTATCATGCCAAAAGTGGCGGTTTGTTGCTATGTACAGGTCACTTGACTCTCTGCTCTGGTCTAGTGAAGTTGCTGAAAACTGTTCGGAGATTTTCTCCGAGTACTGTAAGTGTACCCCCTCCTAGTAATAGATGTCTAAATAAAGAATAACTTAGCAATCATTGTGGGTTTTTTTTTCGTACATCCGAATCTGGACTACTATATGATCACGCTTCTTCTAAGTATGCTAATACAATAGCAGCTGCTACCAAACTACGCTACAAGAATCTCCATTACAATTACTTCCGATGCTTTTATTAAATTAAGTAACTTCCATAAGAATTTCAAACGTGTCATAGGAGATAGAGGTTAGAATTAAGAACTGAACACCACCGTCTTCTCGTAATGAATACTGACTTGGACTTAATAACGCGGCTGCACAATTGAAAAATTAATCAGAGTTGATGAAAAATAATTATCGCCGATTTTCTATCTGACCAAAATAGAAATGATAAACAAAATTTAATTAATCAATTAAAAAATAATTACTGTAAAAAATATTTATGATATAGTCTTTCGTGCAATGTTATCAGGGCTGCCAGAGGCGATTATTTTTATATTCTTTTCCCACCAATATTTTTCTAATAGAGACTTTAAAGTGCATTTTTCTTGCAAATGTTGTGAAAGTATGTGTTGAGGATTTGTGTGTAAAAAAACTAATTCCAGTCAGAATTAACCTTACGCCGGGCGTGCAAGTTTTCATTACATGAGCGGGTGCGCGTGGTAAATTGTTCAAAAGGTGAAAAGAAACGAATATTGCTGCTTTATTTTAATTTTACAAATAATTTAACTTACAAATACTATATAAATTATCTCTGATCACAATTTATGAAAGTATTTCGACATACACTTATTTTATTATAACATACTACAGCGCAGGTTTAAATAAATAAAAAACTACTTACTACTACAATCACAAAGAATAAAAATTAATAATTAATTACAAACAACAATTAAGTAATTTCGGATTTACAGAATTAATCCTATATTTCATCTATATTATTCGTTTCACGTATCAAGCATAAAATTTGTTTTTTTAAAGAATATGTTTGCAGAGAAACCTCGTGCATTTCATGCACTGTTAACATATTGACATGACAGGTGCAGTTAGTTGCGCAATCTGGAATACAAATAATTTTCAGAAACTGTGTAAAGAGAATCAATAAACGAATACAAATGGTTATTAACACCCTCTATTGCTTGAATTTTGTTTTAAAGAAACAATAATGTAAATGTTGTACTTTTTTTCAACGGCGCGCCTGACAGAAGGTTAAAAAAATAATCGCATGTGGCAGGCCTGTGTTATGAATAAATTTTGATTTTTTTTTTTCGGTTAAAATTAAATTTTCTTGAAGCAGTCTGTACATTTCTATTGCATTTTTTTTTAAACATGTAGGCTGATTTTTGATTTATCTTAAGAGGACAGTATGATAAATACCTAGCCTCGGCTAGAGGTGGTGCTACTAGAATATAAAAAATGATTTATTTGGTAGAAGTGACCTTTCGCATCAAACGTGGCAATTTGCCAAGTTACTAAGAGGTTTAGTTAGTGAAGGAAAACCATTTTAAAAAAGGGACTTTAGCGATATTTCAACAGTAGGGAAAATTGAGTATTGAGCAATGACAAAAAATCCTTTTATTGAAAAAAAAAATTATGGGATTAAAAGAGAACTCAAAAAAGTTTATGGGAACTCTACACCTTCGCTATCAACTGAAAATATTAGACACCTGAGTTCAAACTCGGCTGCACAAGCAAACGTACAGGACGTTCGATTGAGGTAACGACATCAGAATTGATTGAAAAAATCCACGATATTGTGATATACGATCGGAGAGTTAAAATGCTAGTGATTGTTGAGACTGTGGGTATTTCAATAGAATGAGTGTAAAACATTTTAAAAACACATTTGATATGGGAAAACTTTCCGAATAATGACCCCTAATGAATCCTTAAATGCTCCCTATTGATATTAAACACAGTCGTGTGTCAATTTCATAATACTGTTTGGAAAAGATAAAGTGAAATTCAAACGATTTTTGGTGTCGATTCATAACATGGACTCACCAAGTTATACCAAAAACTAAAGAACAGTTCAAACAATGAGTTTTTCATTTCCAGCCTGCCTCAAAAATGCTCAGACGGCTTTATCTGAAAACAAAGTAATGCAAGCGTGTTTTGGGATGCATTCAACATAATCCTCGTCGATTACCTTGAAAAAGGCAAAACTATGAATGGAGAATAACATGTCAACTGTTATTCTTTTCAATCGTTTCAATGATTTTGTGAAAGAAAACCGCACAAATTTGTCGAAGAAAAAAACATCTTTCATTAAGACAGTCACGCGAGCACCCCTGTGTCATCGTTTATTAATTTCAATTTCACTCAGATGATAAATAGCAAAACATTCTTTTAAGTCGTGTAATGGTATACGCGTTGAAACTTATACACCAATATACGCTTGCCAAATTATGCGAAATGGCTTCGAAAATAAAATAATGAAACACATTAAAGCTAAAAAGTAAAAAAAAAACTGTATATTTAAATAAAAACGAAGTTTTTTATTGGTTAATAAAAAAAATCGTTATTTATTTTATTAAGCTAAAAATGAAGATATACGTTTTATAAAAATATAAAACATAAAAATAAAATAATAGTTCACTTGCTTTAAAATATAAGAATATATTGTAATGGGAAATCATGCTTTGTAAAATAATCAAATATAACATTAAGCATGATGATACCACACTTTTTATTCATATGACAAACAAAGTCTTCATATTTAATGCATTAATGAACACAATACAGATGTATCGTTATGTGTACTATGCATGTGACACCTAACAGTCTTTCTGTGGCTATTATTTTCTTTGTTTCTACCGGATTATGTAGTCCTATAAGAATTTTCAACATGTCATAGCAGATAGTTTGGATAATTTAGAACTGATTACTGCCATCGTAATGAATATTGAGTTACATCGCATAAAGTAGCTCTGCAAGTGAAAATTAAGGAGAAGTGATGTAAGATAATTGTTACAGACTGTTATGTATGACAAAAATAGAAAATAATAAAAAGTGCTTAAAAAAACGAATTAAAAATTTTAATTTACTACTTTGGGAGGTTTTTGTGACCGATTTTTTTCTACATTTTTACATATGACCTTTGATAAACTCATTTTAAATTTCAATTAATTCCCTTTCAAAATATAATTTTCTTGAAGTATCTTATATTCTTTTACAATCTACTGGATTTTTGCATGTGAAGAAGAACGTCTCTATTATTTCAATAAGCTAGAATTATAAAAATTACGTTCATATGGGTATTTCTTATGACAATATAACATTTCTAAATTTTGAGAAATTAATTATAAATTAATTAATTTCGAGGCATTTCTTTTGTTTAATATATCACAAGTGATGAATCGGCAAATCTTCACTGTAACTTGAACAATGGGTTACGAGTTGAAATAGCAATGGTTTTAGTTATGTAATGTGCAGTTATGTAATTTTAGTAATGTATTCTTGCCAAAATATGTAATAAGGTACCCTGGGGTAATAACGCCAGGCGGGGCAATAACGCCAAGTGCTTATATTTTGCATAATTATGAAATAATCAGGTAAATGACACCCATGTGCTCTGCGCAGAAAGGTTTTGAGTCATATAAATCGCAAAAAACAGCTTCAAGTTAATTTATTTCATTTTTAGGTCTTATTGTTTTTACCAGCAACTGAAATTAACGCTTGATCTAAAATTTGCGAGATCAGGTTTTTGATCTGAAGACTATATTTTTTATTCAGAAATACTTTGTTTATTACATAAATTTGTAGTGTATTTCATGTACTTTCAAATTGTTGTAGAAGATTTTGGATATCTTCTCGAGATAATTTGTAGTTTAGGATTTACTGCGCAACAAGTATCCCGGGGTAATAACGCCAGGGATTGGCTTTTTCTTTCACCTTCACAAAAAAATCAATATTTTCTATCGCATAGAATGCATACGTGGAAATATAAATACTGATTCAAATAATCCGTGCAATGTTTCTAATAATTCTATTTAAATGGTCATTTTTAAGCAAAACGTAGCTTAGAATCTGATATTCTTTTGCCTCCTCCCTCCCGCCACCATCACAGCTTTCTTTTTCTTTCAGAGTCACAAAAAAATTGTACATTTTCATTAGCTTAGATTGCAATTTGTCAATTTCTAGAGCTGTAGAGTTTGTATTTTTAGAATTGGGCAATCTACATGCCATTATTCCATCTCAATTTATAGTTTTGTTTGCATGGCGTTATTACCCATATAGGTGGGTATTAACGCCAAATAGCATTGGTCAAGAAAAAACGCCATTACATTTTATGAATACATATCTGTTAAATTATTTTATTTTATATAGATTGCCAATGAGTTGCTGTATCAGATCCTATATTTGTTTGAAAAATACAATCTAAAACTAAGCCGTGAAAATTGATAGAACCTTAACGTGGCGTTATTACCCCAGGGTACCTTATATCAAATGCAACGATGAAATAAGAAAACGCAACGATGAAACTTTTTAAGCTGAAAAGTAATAAATAAAGCATAAATTAAACAAAAAGAAATACACTTCTATCAATTAATAGATTCATATTCATTTATTTTCGAATTTACGTTTAAAAATCAATTCAGAAATTTAGAAAAGTTTAAATAATGTTTCAATTATCGTCGCCGGTGATTGCCATTAAAATTCAAACACAGCAAAAATTGTCTTTTTTAATAAATTCCTTTTTTTTCATTTTATCAATTTTTGAAAAAAAAATTAAACTTTTCATAATCTAGTTTGGTATTCTACCCAAATTAAATTATTTTAAAGGAAATTTCGGAGGGAAAAAAATATTAATTTCTCTAAAATGGTATGGCGTGATTTTCAACATTATAAGATTATATACTTATAAAAAAATAAAATATTTTACTTTTATACTTCTTTTATATCTATTCCAAAACTCTAGTCCAAGAATAATGCAGTTATTTCTTTTGTAACTATAAAGAATTAGAACAGAATAATTTTCTGAAAAAAAAAAAATACCATCAGTAATCAATACTAAGTCACGTACATTCTCTAGATTTCATAACAGATTTCGATCTGTAGAAGGTCGAGTATTCGGATGTTCGAACGAAAGATTTATCATTTAATGTAGAAATAATATTTTTCAGGAATAGGAAAGCGATAAAAATAATACTATTTTTTATTTAATACCATGCAATATCATATTGACTCCTTAATTAAGTAGCCGGCAAATAAAATGTATTAATATTCGATCAGTTTCAACTTTATGTGTCAGTATTTCAGTATAATTATGCTCGTATAATTAAATCACATAATTTCTATGAATAAATGTTAATAAATACTATATTAAAAATGTCTTTTAATTTCACAAATCATCAAATTCTGCATAATTTCAACTCCGTAATCATGTATGAGGTAGTAGTAAAGTTGCTAACACTGCTTCACTTTTAAATTTTATAATAAGAAGTTAGAGGTTCTATAGTAGGGTATTGTTCGATTTATGAACGAAACAAATTTTCCAAATTTGATATTCTAAAAAGAAATATGTACACATAAAAAAAATAAAATAAATGACAAACCAAAAATGTATTAAAATCTCCTCACTTCTTTAAACGGAAAATAGTTCCCAATTATCAAACATTATCCAAGTCATTACCAAAATTTTTAAGCAAGTCCTTAAAGTCAATTCCTTTTATGGAAATATCAGGATGAATACCATCAGAGTTTACTTCACCATCATCTTCGTCGTCAACCTCTACAAAAATACTGGAAAACATCTGCAGTTTCATCCATCGCATTCATCCATCGCCGATGTATTTTGAACGATCGACGATTATTTCTTGAAGTTTTGAAAGCTTTCTTCCTCCATTCAGTGATGTTGCTGATGCCAACATTTTCAAATTTGCAGTTATTTTTTACAGATTCAGATTCTATTAGGTGGGGAGGCCTACCGTATAGCTTGAGCTCAACAAGCCCCACCTAACATCTATTAAAAAAATACAATTGTTTCACAAACGATTACCCAATTTGTTCTGGACGAACCTAAAGTTATTACAATATTAAAATATATAAATTTAAAAATATTAAATAGAAGAGTTAATTAAGACAATTAGGAGTTTATGAATGTCTATAAAAAATTTTAGATGCAATTTATATTAAAAAGTTCAACTATCAGGAGTTTCATAGAGTAAATGTTTTTAGAAATGTTTAAATAGAGATATGATTTGATAATAAATTTGTTAAAGCGCAAGCTGAAATACATATTGTTTCTTTTCAACGAGGGTGATGCAGTCAATTATTTTCTGTAATAATTTCGGACATTTCCATACATATGTAAACCATTCATTTAATTTCATATTTGTTGGCTTTCGCAGATGAAAGTTTGAAGTTAGTGGACAATTTAACATGAAACGTAAGGAGGTACTTCTGTTCCCACAAGTACAAAGGTCAGAATCTACTTTGTTAAATTTAACTAGATATGAAGAAAAAGATCATGATTGGTAGTGAATAAATATAGACTTTGATGAAACAGCAAAAAGTCTTCTGAAATTTGTGGTAGAAATTCGTATGTGTATCTACCGGTATCTGCAAAATCCCAATAGTTTTACCAGCGTTGGAGCGAATCTAGCTACTGGAAATTCATTTGAAACCATTCGGTGCATTTTAAACAGATATTGTCTTTTTAAATGCCCATTGAATGCAGAAAAGAAGTAAGGCCACCATTAATTCCACTCATCAAAGATTTCGTCTCGCAGTAAAGTTAATTTGCTTTTTCTGTTTGACGTGGTTTAAACGTATCACAAAGTTTTTCCGGGTTTAAAGACAGGGAATTCATATTTTTTATCATATTTTGGGCTTTGATACAGGTGTTCTACTTGTTAGTATTTAAACTTGACCCGATATCCATATTCAGTCGATCAGTTGTTTTTCCAGTGTGCAAGAAGCAGGGTTTGAAAAAACCCGTTTTTTTAAAACAAAAAGCCCAACCCGCTGGACCCAGTAGTCTAAACCCGGGTTTTTCTGATAAAACCCGGGTTTTTTCGAGTTTTATTAAAAATTTTTAGAGAACTCTTCAAACTTCTAATTGTCATATGCATAATACCTAAATTTTTATTTTATCAGTGAAACAAGGGTATATTTTTACATTAAGTATGGATTAACAATAAAAAGAAATATATAAAAAGAAAAAAAGAGTATATTTAAAAAGATTATTTTGTATCTCATGGGACTATATTACTGTAAGAATGATGTACTATGCCATGTACAACTGAATTTCTTTATATAAATCTTACATAAGTTAAACAGACTAATAATTTATACTATTCCTTTAATTTCCTTCAATCAGAAATCAGTTTAAAACAACATGTTTATTTTTGTGCAAAAAATTGCATATTTATTTATTTATTTATTTTTTAATAGACAAAAATTAGTTTTAGTGCATGTGACAGCAACACATAGTTATCGAAAATTAGGTTACAATTACTTGTTTTAAAAATTGTCATTGGGAGAATTAAGACTCTTTTTTTCCTTGGAGGGGGGGTGTTAACTTTACAAGTGGTGTACTGATATTACAAAATACATTACCTTATGAAATTTATGGTTGAAATTTTGAAAAAACCCAAACGGGTTTTTTCATAAAAAATCCTTTTGGGTTGGGGAAAATCACAAAAATTCTGCCTTAAAATAAACATGCTAAATTTATATAGTTTCTTTCATTCACTTCAATTCAAAAATCAGTAGACCTTTTTTAAAGGAGAATTATCAGTAGAATTTTTATAAAAATATTTTTGAAAATTTCAGCAAAATTTACTATATATATTGCAACAGAATTAAATGTTAAATTAGATTGTCATAGAAGTCAGTGTCAATGACATTTGTAAATTTAGATCATAAATAGAAATACTCTTTCACTAGCTTTGCAGCTTAATAAACTCCTAAATGATTATGTAATTTGCTCGAAATTAGATCAAATTTAGAAAAATATTGTTCGATTGAAATAGACATAATTTGTGCTAAATGTAAAGAAAAGAAAGACTTGCAAAATCCATGAGGAAACTTCTCTTTCACTCTTTTTTTTTGTTATAATCTGTCATTATGCTGAAAATTACTGTATAACACTTTCATTAACCCTCTCATGCATCCATTTTTCTTCATTATTTTGCATTATTGATTAAAAATCTTTTTTTGAGATAAATGAAAACGTATTATAAAACAATTTTATTATTGCGCTATATGCTAGCTATTATATATCAACAAATCGGATCTCTATAAATGAATACTCAAAAGTTTTTATGTAATAATGCAATAATTATTTGTCCTCATATGAGGCCCGTAGGCATGAGAGGGTTAAACATCGAAACAGGATAATAAATAGACTGATTAACCTTAAAGCTATAACAATGCAAGCAATCAAAATGGGGTTCAAGTTTCAAATGCCACCTTAAGGTTATACATAAAGATTTAAAGCACTTGGATGCATTTTAAAATACAGGCATGAAAATCTTTCTTCTTTTTAAGCTAATTTTTGTTTTCTTTTGGTCATTTTACCAATGCTTAGAAATTCCTTTAAATCTGGTTCTTTTGAAATATATTTAAATTACCATTTATCTTTACATTCTCATATCTTAGGTTAAAAAATTGGCCAGGTGTGAAAAAATGAAAAATTTTGAAAAAACCCACAAATGGGTTTTTCATGGATTTTTTCAAGTGGGCCCGCCCGAAAAAACCCACCAGGGTTTTTTCGGGCTGGGCCCATTTGGGCAAACCCTGGCAAGAAGTGACGTTTGCGCTCACATTCAGATTTATTAAGACTCTTAAAATTGGAAAAAAATGAAAAAAGAAATCAATATTACAATTAATATCTTAAAATTAATGTAATATGAAAACACAATTTTTTAGATAAAAGATATAAATATGTTTTTTTATTGTATAACTGAAAAACACCGAATAAGCATTTAAAGGGAAGGAGGTCGACCTGCCATTTGATAAGCAGAAAATTGATATAAGACGTTACGCGCACAATAAGAAGATAAATTTGAGAAATACAATAAATATTTCTGTACCTACTTATACGTATTGCAATAATTATATGAACCTAAATAAATGAGTATTTAATGTTTTTTTAAATACTTTTAATACAAAATTGTATTTAGCTAATACAAAATTTTGAAAATTTCAAGAACATAATCACCTAAAAAAGATTATTTTGAAAAATAAAAAGGAAGCTTTAAGTTCAATTTATATAGATTAAAAGGAAATGTATTTTTTGAAAAAATTATTTAAAAAAATATTCAGAGGTTTTTGAAATATTCTCTGCGATATACTCGAACATATCATTTGGAGAAATATGACTTTGAAATTGGCTTCAGGTGTAGATCGGGTATTTAATTATAAAAGCTATAACTTCATTTCTAATGATATTTTCATTAAAACTATTATATTGAAATATTCAGTAAAAATAGGAGTTTGACATATATAAAAAATCTAATTTTTGATAATTTTGAACTTTTAAGAGTTTTGAGACCACTTAAAAAGTTATTTTCTTCCGATATCTTGTAGATTTTTCATATTTGTATTCTAGAGGTACCGTATCAATTTATTTCAATTGTAACATTATTTTCTTGCAGTATCTTGTAGATTTTCCATACCTATATTTTAGAGGTACCCTATCAATTTATTTATTTCATTTATAACTGTAAAGAATAGCAATAGGGTATCTTGCTGAAAGAAATGTCACCGGTAATCAATACTAAGTCACGAATTCTTTCTTATTTTCATGCCTGATTTTCATGTGGAGAAGCACACCGATGGAAGAATGATTTTCGTTAAATCAAAAAATAAATACTTTCTCAAACATACAAAAAAAGCAAAAAAAAAAAAAATATCTATGCAAAACGGTACTATGGCGATAGGGGATTTAACAATTAAAAATATACAATATGATCAGTACGTAATTTTAAGCATTGATAACTGCACATGGCTTTATTAAAACAGCTATAATTGGTTTTAGTCCAGTTAAATAAGGTAGGAAAAGGGAAAATCTCGGATCGAAAGACAGCAAGCTGAAAATTTGCAAACAGCTTTGTTTTAACATACTAAAAGTTAGCTGAAAAGTTTCGTAAAATCTCGTGCACGCGTCACCACATATTCATGGCCAAATGTCACTAAAATCAGTTTTCTGCTTATATTTCGAAAACCGTGTATTTTATTGAAAAAAAAAACCCGATTACAAAATTAAAAGAGATAAAATTCCTTGTAAATTACATATATTAACTTTAATTTTCTGATTAATTATTTTTGGCGCAGTAGCTCGCTGAAAAAAAAGATAACATTTTTATTTTCTGACCAAAACAAAACAAAAGCAAAAAAAAAAAAAAAAACCTCGTCCATCTTCGATTTCTCAGAAACTATGGATTATGTCGAAAGAATAAAAAAACAGCTAAAAAATAGACTTTATTCAAGTACACTTTTTTCTATAAAACTCATAAAGAAAATTGTAATCTTATACGAAAAACATCAACAAAGTGTTAAAGAAGAATTCTGAAACTTGTGTTTTTAGTTTCATTTTTGCATTGTATGATTTTTGATTTTCATTTAATTTGATTGGTTAACGCTTATAATCCGATTGCATGTCAAGTGTGGTTTTGATTTATATGTATTTTTTTATTTAATATTAAACGGGTTGCTTTAATTTTGTTATAAAATATAAATGGCAAACAACTACTAAAATTGTTTGCAAAACAATACTACTACATTAATTTAAGTTCAAACTGATTTTTACTTCTTGTAAATCGTAATGTAACCGTCTGTATGCGTTAAATGTAAATTTGAACAAAAAAATTCACACTTTACAAACATTTTAATAACAATGAAATATGAGCAATTTTGTTAGAGTTTTTCAATAGTAAATTGCTTTGAAAATACATGTCTTTCTTCATTCGAAGGTGCAAAAGCTGAAAATGTGTCACAGTAAAAATCAAAGTAAATAATCTGCTGTTGCCACTATTGAAACGACTTCAGCGGTTATGATTGTCGAATGAGGTTATCGTATATTTTCGTTAGAGTGTATGTTATATATTCTTAGACTGTGAAACATTTGTCTTTTTTAGATGCGTTCGTAATTACGTAAATACACTGGTGTCCAAAAGTTAAGCATAATTGGTAATTAAGTAATTATTTTTAAGTAATAAAAGAAATTATAATCGAAATGTGGTGAAATCCAGGAGTGTAAACAAAATAGTACGAGTCATATATTTTCACGAAGAGTTTTCCCCGAAATCAAACAGGGGACCGTCAACAAATTGAAAAAGAACGAAGATCTTTTGGATAACCCTGTCAAAACTAATATAGCAAAAGTGTTCAAACTGCACATTATGATTAATTGGCTTATTGTAATGTACTGTGTTTATTTTTATAAGGATAGCATGTACACTCGTGGAGAAATTAGGGTTTTTATAAAAACAGTCCTAAATTTTTCCAAGTTTTTTGCTTATAATTTGCAGAGTTCTTAGTATAAAATAATGTTCTTTTCTGAAAATATGACAAACATCATTGTACACAATACCCTGTCATCAGAATTTAAAAATAATAAAAATTGTATGAAAAATGAGTATGTTTAGTAAATAATTTTTCATTGCACATGCGTCAACGATATCAAAATGTCATTTGCATATTGTGTTAGCTAAATGTATAGAGCAACTTCTGTAAAAGTTTCAAAAACATAGCTGGAAATTCTGAAAATGGGAGCCTATAGAATCAACTCAATCATTTTAGAAATCATTTTAGAAAAAATTAAGCTTAGATGTACGATTTTTTTGTGTTTTAAGGAATAAAAATAAGTAAAATTTTATTTTTTAAGAGAAAAAATACCTAAGCAGCACCATTGCCGGAAAACCTTAGTGGTATAAAAAATGCAGCTTTATATTACAGATTTTCTGGTAGTATTTCCTCAACATTACGGAACTTTGTGCATTTTTGATGAAAATGAGTAAAACAAAATGTCCTATTTTATCGAGAGATAATCAGCAAAAAGTTTAATTCACTCTTTTTTTTCAAGCATACTTCGCTAAAAGGTGATTAATTATGAGTATGTCTATTAAACTTCAAATGAATTTGGACATTTTTTTATGCACAATATATTAATTTAAAAAATATATTAAATTTCAAAAAACTAAAAACAATTTCTGTATAAATTAAAAAATATAAAAGAACTAAAACTGTCTATAGCTAGTACTTATCAAATTTAAAATGTATATCAGTAACAAAGCAGAAAGAAAACGAGAGTATACATAAAAATATATTCGATAAATCTGAGCTCTTCTATATAAATGTGATGCGAATTTACATAATAAAAGCAATCCTACTAAATATGTCCATTAAGGTAAAACAAAACTTACAGTAAAAGCTTTTAAAAAATTATTTTTCATGCTGGCTATATTACGATGAAGTCTGATTCCTGTTTTAGAGTCCCAAGTGCATTTGAGTGAGGCAACTGAAATGCCAAGTTTTAGCTCAGAAATGTATGTCACGTAGCTTTTGAATTAGATTCAACACTCAGTAATCGCCCGTAAGTGTAGGCGTTTAATCCTATTATCGTTAAAAGACTGGCTAAAAGGATGTTTTCCTTATCATAATCATGTTTAGATTGTCGACATTTTTATAAAAATTATAAAATTTAATTTAAATTATGATAGGTGTATTCAGATTAATAATTATCAATTACGAAAAATACACTGGTGTCCAAAAGTTAAGCATAATTGGTAATTAAGTAATTATTTTTAAGTAATGAAAGAAATATGAAGCGGAATGCGCTGAAACTCCAGGTGTGTAAATTAAAATAGTACGCGTCACATATTTTCGCGAAAAGTTTTCCCCGAAATCGAACAGGGGACCGTCAACAAATTGAAAAAGAACGAAGATCTTTTGGATAACCCTGTCAAAACTAATGTAGCAAAAGCAATCAAACTGCACATTATGATTAATTGGCTTATTGTAATGTACTGTGTTAATTTTTACAAGGATAGCATGTATACGCGTAGAGAAATTAAGGTTTTTATAAAAACAGTCCTAAATTTTTCCAAGTTTTTTGCTTATAATTTGCAGAGTTCTTATTATAAAATAATGTTCTTTTCTGAAAATATGACAATCATTATTGTACACAATACCCTGTCATCAGAATTTAAAAATAATAAAAATTGTATGAAAAATGAGTATGTTTAGTAAATAATTTTTCATTGCGCATGCGTCAACGATATCAAAATGTCATTTGCATATTGTGTTAGCTAAATGTATAGAGCAACTTCTGTAAAAGTTTCAAAAACATAGCTTGAAAATTCTGAAAATGGTCGCCTATAGAATCAACTCAAAATCCGTTATTCCTAAAGGAAGCAAAAAAATCAGGGGTTTTACCGAAATATAGTTGTACGTGCAATATTGTGTAGGCACTAAACAATGGAATATGGATACAGCCCCTCATTTTTTTGCTTCATTTAGGGAATAAAGGATTTTGATCTCATTCTATCAACGATAATTTTCAGAATTTTTAAGCTATGTTTTTGAGACTTTCACAAAAGTTGCTCTATACATTTAACTAACATAATATGCAAATGAAATTTTAATAGCGTTCACGCATGCGTAGTAAAAAATGATTTAGTAAACCTGCTCATTTCTCATACAATTTTTATTATTTTTTAATTCTGATGACAGGGTATTGTGTACAATGATGTTTGTCATTTTTTCAAAAAAGAACATTATTTTGTATTAAGAACTCTGCAAATTATAAGCAAAAAACTTAGGACTGTTTTTATAAGAACCTTAATTTCTCTACGAGTATACATGCTATCTTTGTAAAAATTAACACAGTACATTACAATAAGCCAATTAATCATAATGTACAGTTTGAACACTTTTGCTACATTAGTTTTGACAGGGTTATCCAAAAGATCTTCGTTCTTTTTCAATTTGTTGACGGTCCCCTGTTCGATTTCGGGGAAAACTCTTCGCGAAAATGTGTGATGCGTACTATTTTGTTTACACACCTGGAGTTTTAGCACATTCCGATTCATATTTCTTTCATTACTTAAAAATAATTACTTAATTACCAATTATGCTTAACTTTTGGACACCAGTGTACTTTGCACCTATAATCGCCGTTCAATTCGTCCTCCGTTCATCTGTATGTCCGAATATAACGACGCAAAAAACACCCAAACTAGTCATTTTAAATTTCAAATATATAATTGTTGCATAATTTTGTCGAGTCTTTTCAAATTTTATGAAAATCGAATGCATAGTTCAGTTACAGGGACAATAAAAAAGTATTTATTTTCATTACATCCAATAGTAAAAAAAAAAAAAAAAAAAGTTCAAGTGAATTTTAATAATGTTGTACTTTTTCAAACACAGTAAAATTGATGTGCATCAAGGAAGCATGTACTTAAAATATACATTATGTACAAAGAATATTTGTTATTCACCTACAGGGCTACACAAAAGTACTCCATTATATAATGATATAGGGAGAAACATTGTGTGGTTTAACTATTTTAAACTATTACACATTGAAATTGATATAGATTGTTGTGGCTTACTACAAGTTACTTCTTATATAACACGAAACAGATAGAATTTATAGGAGACACAACAGATTTCTGATGCTATAATGTATCCGAAGTAGACTATGACACCAAAACCTCAATATTTTTAAAACTTCGTCAGAATACTAATGCACCACATTCATTACATTTGACGAGCAATTTTTAACTTGTTTTTACAGTGTATGCAACAAGCAAAATATATCTTTTAAATGCCATTGGAATTATTTGTGTTATTATTTATTTATTTATTTATCATTATTATTATTTTTTGTGTAATTTATTGCAATAATTTTGCTCTGGCATACACTCTGTATTTTTCAAAATATAATCTTTTATGAGATGCCTAGAGCTGTCTTATATCGACGGAAAAACAATACCCTAAGAACATTTCAATTATTTCTTTTGTAACGATAAGGAATTAGAACAGGGTATTTTGTTGAAACAAAAAAATATATTATCAGCAATCAATAATATGTCACGTACTTTTCTGGATTTCCTATTTCGCTGTATAGAAAATCAAGTGTTTTGATGTTCGGAGAAAATTTTCATTAAATAACAAAAATATTTATCTGTAAATCCACTGCCAAAATTTAAAAAAAGAAACTGAAATGTCTTTGTATACATCAAACTGTTTTTTTTCCTTTATTAATTTTTCGTGTTTTTTTAAAGCACATTATTAAATCATGGATTGGTTTAGAGACATGAGACACTGAAAAAAATACCTGAAATTCCTTGTTGACTATCTTAAAATCGCTTTTGTTTAAAAAAACAAGCTGATCTTCCCGGCGCTGCCCTATAACATAGATGTTTTCAAACAAACTGCGAATATTTAAAACCTCCATTCTTACTAAAATAAAAAAAAATTATCTAGGAGATATTTTAAATTTTAGAATATTTTAAATTTGATCGGAGTGAACACAAGTATGTATTTCTGTTATGAAAACCATGTTTCGGAAGGCTAGAGAAATATTGTCTTTGATTTTAGTTGTGTTGAACCACAAAAATAATATAATAATTGAAATATTTTAAAATTCATTTCTTTAATGAGACCTACTCCATGCAAAATCTTCTGAACACGCTCGTGACGTGCGCTGTAACCAGAACAAAATCTAAGAAAACATAAAACGAGAAATTACCTAAATTATGCCATATTTTGGATGGTAACATCGAGGATTTTGAATATCGATTGAAAATGAATCGGTAAAAACAAAATCATCAAAACAGGAAAAAATAATAAATGTGTGTTGCTAGCATTTAGCCATGAAATTAAGTTGTATCCCATATTTACCGCTTGCTCTCATGGGCTGGCTGATTCGATGTCGTGGATTGGTATCCAGCTGAAAATATTCTCTAATCTGGCTGCTCCGTTGCCGTGGATTGGAGGAAAGCTGAAAATATCAACTTACCAATAAGTTTTAATAAAAAAAAAATCTAAACTGAAATTTAAAAACCCGGCTGCAAAGTGCACTTTCCTGAGTTAGTATCCACATATGACAAAAGTTTCAGAGTCTTGAGTGTCATAATTTTGGCGTCATCCGCACTCAGGCAAACACGCATACGGACATATCTTAGTTTATACGTATAGATGGCCTTATTTCAAAGCAAAATTCTATAATGTTATTTGTATAGTTATTATAAAAAATTAATGAACTACTTACTGAATACAGAGTAAAGAATAAAGTGGTTATAATTAAAGTTACCTTGTTTGGACTTACATATAGTCTGTTCTGGTTTACAGATATCTATGAAACTTGGGAAATACATTAAATGAGCGATGGGGAAAAGAAATTTACAGTAAAAGATGCTTTAATTTTCAATCGGTAGATGATGGATTCCACCACTAGCCGGCGGAGGAGGAATAACAAGCGTTACTCGTGAAGCTGCTTTTTCAGAAAGCTAATAATTTGCCATGAAAGATTGTTCACCATCTTGTTTAAAACTGGTTTTGACTAAGTGAGGTTGTGCACTATCTTTCATAACAAATTACCAGTTTTTCGGATAAAGCAGCTTCACCAGCAATGCTCGTTTCTTTTCCTCTGATCTCTAACAGTGAAAACTGCCAATTATCATTTGAAAAAAAAAAAAAATTATCGTATATTTCTTTTCCCAATGTTCTTTTAATGTGTTTACCATGTTTCATCAATATCTGTCTATCAAAATCGACTCAACATAGGTCTAAAGAGGATAACTTTAATAATAACCACCTTGTATTATTAATAAAATAAAAGCATAACAGTGAATAATAAATTCAAAGTAGTAGTTTGAGGAATCAGTGGTTTACCTATATTATTCACTTGTAACAAGTTGAACAACAGCGTACTTTTTGCTTCTATACCAATGAAATTAAATTTCACTCTGCTTGTGTCGACGACTAGCGGTACGCACGAGTCTGGTAATTTTTGTGAGGTTGCTTGAAGTGCCTCCGGATGCACTTGAGACTCGTAATTTTAATCTCTGGCAATTATTGAGTTAGTAATTAAACTTCACAACTCACTCTCACTGAAAAAGTAATCTTTTTTTTCCAGTCATGGATAGTTCTCGCGCAGTAATCCATTTACGCATCGGAGGCTAGCAAAGAGCCATGCTTTTTGATGAACTATTTTAAGCTAAATTGATCAAACCCCTCGATATAGTTTCTGAAAGATCAGACAGTTACATCTAAAATACTGGAATCAATTCGAAAAAAAAATTCGCCGTTAATACTTTGATTTTTTTTTTTCAAGAAATGTTGTTTTTCTGAAAAACATTTTCCTTCTTATTGCATCACCAATCCAGGGCGCAGTTTTTGAGGTACGGACTAAAGACAATAATAATAATAATATTAGACGAAATGCAGTATTTTACCTTGAATCAATCAGAAAATATATTATAAGAACTTTTAAATTTCACCGTTTGCTTAAAAGTTGCTTAAAATAATAAAGGAGATGTCAGAAGTAAAAAAAATATACATATTTTATTTAAAATACACAAGTACTTTGAAGATTTTTCAAGCCCTTCATAAGAAAATGTTTAACCAGGTTCTCTGGTGAAAAACTTGGAAATATTAAGACGTTTTTAATAAAATATTCTTGAAAAATCTTGAATGTACAAAGACATTAATATATATATATATATATATATATATACATATATATATGTATATATATTTTAATTTCTAACATCTAGTTAGTTACCATTTAAGAAAAATAGTGAACTTTTTAATGTTCATATAATATATGTTGTGCAGAAACATAATTCTAAAGCTGAACTTTCTTCTAATCGATTAAGTAATTGGTTTTAAAAAATACGAATTTTAACACTGGGAAATACACAGGCAACAACAGATTATACCGTGATTCACGGAGACGATATTTTATCTACATTAAAAGTAAGTAAATGCTCTTATTTTAACACCATCTTATTAGTCTATCTCAATAGTCCAGTTTTACGTCTCCTAGACAAATTATAAAACGTTCGGAGGAATAGAAGTATTTTTTACAAAAAAAAAAAAAAAAAAAAAAAAAAAAAAAAACCTGTGAAAAAGTTTGCAAAATTACTAGAAATTAGAATATTTCGTGACGATTTCGCTTACTTTCGATATGCATAAATTCGAAAAATCAAATTAAGCTTAAAATAAAATATGAAATAGCACAGACTTTGGATTTAATTTTTAAATATTTTTTCATTTAAAAATTTAAAGTAAGACAAAATTCAATTAAATATGTAAAATCATACAAGTTCGAGGATCATTTAAAGGTCGGCTAGTCTAATACATTTAAAAAAAAATTTAATTCAATTTCAAAATATTTTATATTATTCTCTAAAATATTAAAAGGTATAATTCGAAATAAATGTTGGATTCAGTTTAAAATTATCGTTAAGTTTTATTTTGAAATAAATGATTTTATAACACACATATGTATATATATATATATATATATATATATATACATATATACACTGCTCAAAACAATTAAAGGATATTGCAGTTTAAGGTGAATTTTGTATCTGGGAAACTTTTTAGCTGATTGATACATGGTCGACAGACATAGGAGGTGATATGAGAATAAATTACACATGTTTGGCAGAAAAAAATGCATTTTATTGCGCATTTGGAAAAAAATACGATTTGTGCATATGAGAAAAAAAAGAATAAGAAAAGGTGTTTTCTTCAAAGAAAATCATTTTCAGTAGGGGGTATGGTTTCCACGGACGTCCAGCAACGTTGAACACCTTTGAGGCATGGACTCAATGAGGCTATTAATGACGAGTTGGGGTATTCTGCCCCACTCTTCCAGAAGAGCTCTTTCCAGTTTTTGGAGAGTTTGTGGGGGTAGTTGGCGGCCAGAAACTCGTCTTCCTAGAGCGTCCCAAACGTGCTCGATTAAATGCATGTCTGGAGAACACGCTGGCCATTCCATTCGAACGATTCCTTCCTCGAAAAGGAAATCCTCCACCAGGTTTGCACGATGTGGCCTGCACTTATCGTCCATTAAAATGAAGTTATCTCCGATTGCTGCAACGTAAGGTACTACAATAGGTCTGAGGATCTCATCCCTATATCGGCGACCAGTCAGAGCTCCATCTCGAATGATGTAGAGGTCAGTGCGCCCGTCAATGGAGATGCTACCATACACCAACACTCATCCACCGCCAAATCTGACACTTTCGTGCACGATCGCAGGATTATTCCTACTGCCACGGTCCCTCCAGATGAAAATACGCCTATTATCCGGATGCACAGAAAAACGGGACTCGTCAGAAAACAGAATATTGCTCCATTCATGTCTGCTCCAGTTGACATGCTCGGTTGCCCACTCCCTGCGGTCGCGACGATGCCTTGATGTTAATCTAACACATACCATCGGTCGGAGAGCATACAGACCTACAGCATGGAGCCGGTTTCGGACAGTCTGAGTTGAAATCGTGGTGCCTGTAGCCGAGCAAAGGTGTTGTTGGAGAAGAGTAGCGTTCAAGTTTCGGTGTTAACGCTAAATACCGATCTTCATTGGGCGTATTTGCCCGTCTACGACCTTGTCCTGGTCTTCGGCCTGCACATCCTACTCTCCAAAAAACGGTTCCAGATCCTGGAAATGACACTTTGTGACACTCCAATAACTTGCGCTACTTCGGCTTGAGTTTGGCCCCCTTCTAACCTACCAACAATTCTCCAAGCTTCTGAATCTGTCAAATGACTTCGCTGAGACATCGTACTCATCGAAACAAAGCAATCACTGAATGCCGATCATCCTTGTCTTCATTGTCTTTTATCCAGTTCAAAGTCAAATTTCATTCGTTGCCGCTGAAGCGACGTTTTTGACGTCGAACTCAAAATTTGCATACTCCACAGTTTGAAAAGCAGAAAAATTTGCATTTGTGATTCTCTTCTTCTATTTTCGGCAAAAAAAATTTCGTTTATATCTTTATTTTATATAAAACTTCAAATATCCTTTAATTGTTTTGAGCAGTGTATATATATATATATCGGCCAGTGACAGGACTTACTATTAATTGACAGTACTTACAGTATTCTAGAGCGCGATTTAAATTAGAAAATGACGTCAAGTTTTATAACAAGATTAAACAAAACAGAAAACGAAGGATTCCGAGAAAAAAATAGTTCCAAAAGTCACCACTAGGAAACTATGTGGTGCTGGGTAATAGAAAAGGGAGTTTTAAAAAATTCAAAATGAGCATCGAAATATAAAATTAACTTTTTTTAATTAGCACATTTAGCGATTTTAAAATTGATTCTGTATCTTTAAAACTCTCTTCTCTGTTACACAGCGCCACATATTAACATAGCTTAGTCTTTTCGAAATACATATTTTTCTCTTTCGCGGAATACTACTCCGTCTGATATATTCTTCTTCAAAATTTAAACATTCTCTCATTCTCTCATTGAAAATTCTTCCATTTTTTTCAATTAGATCGCGATACGGAACTTTCTGTGTAATGTAAGCTTGTAACAGGGTGACTGCCTTCCCTAAATTATAGTATCTATAGGTGGCGCTATTGCCACCTTCGGCAAAATATCCGGAGATATTTTGCCTTCCTTTTCTAAAAAGACATGAAATGAAGTGAAGTAATTGAGTTTGCAGTTAAGATGTAAGATTGGGATGTGTGTTCGCTAAGCTTCTCTCTTAGAGATGTTCTTTGTGCTAAGTAATTTTTATGAATATTCAATTGATTGAGTTGCGCTCGTCCTGCGATTTGTATATAATGTGATATGTGTTGTGTCGTCTACAATAAAATGTGACTGTAACATCTCTGTTCTATATTTTAAGTACCGAATAACATCCCACACTGGCGCCCAACGTAAAATGGAAATCTTTCGGAACATTTTTGTGCTTTCAAAGTCTTTGTGTCAAGTTCGCTGCTGTCATCCTGACAAAAATTCCAAAAATTATATTTAAAGTAGGGTAATCCGTACCCACTTCTAAATTATTGTCACCTCGGCAATAAAGGAAATTTTGTGTTCTCAAGTGCCCTGTTCGTCAAGAACAATTCATCCTGTGATTTCCAAAAAGTTCTATTATATAATGTGCAATATCAAGTATCAAGATATACTCCAGTTTTGTGCTAATTTCTTTAATATCAGTTATGTGTGGTAGTATCATCGCGACAAAATTCAAGAAAGTATAAAAAAAAAGAGTAATCTGCACCCATTTTAAAGGTGTTGTCAAATCTACAATGAATCAAGCTTCTGTTCTTATTTTTAATAGTGCTTTCTTCTTCTTCAATTGTGTGTTTTAGGTGCGTCATCCTGACAAAAAAGCAAGAAAATGCATTCGAAAAGGGTAATCCGTACCCTTCACATTGGAAATAATTGAAAAATATTGTCGACATGACAATAAATAATGTTCTTCAGTCTTCATAAGCAACAAAATATCTTCTAGTTTTAATTTGTGATTGAAACTTTTTCATTTCGTCATATAAAAGTTTTCTACTTATAATCTGATTTTGTTCTTAGAAGTGTTCAATACCTATTTACTTCTGCGTGTTTTAACTGTTATGTGAATCATCGACAACCTTTAAATAAAAATAGATTTTTATTTTATTTGTTTTTACCGGTAAAAGTTGAAATTATTTTTTTTTATTGTTTGTTTGTTTCTCTTTTTTTTTTGCTGGCCAGCTGCGGAAAAAAAAAAAGTTTTCATTTTCTTTTATTTATTAAGACAAACGCTGTTTCATATATTTATATAATTTTTGTTTGTTTTGTTTTATGTTGATTTTGAGTAAGATTATTAAGAAACATTAGTTTTCTGAAATTGAAAGTGATTTCTTTTGATATTGTTTTTAAAAGCAAGGATTCTGAGTAAGTGAATTTTGTTTTTGTTTTTTAATCTGTGCACAGAGTTTAAAAATGATTTTGATAAATTTTATTATTTCGTATGTTGTTTATTTTTTAGATGTAAAGTAAGTTCTTTATTCATATTTCGAGTTGTTTTCATATTTATGTGTGGTTGATAATTATTTCGCAATGAATTACCTATAATATTTCTTATATTTCAAATGAATGATTTATGTGATTGGTAAGCTAATTTGGTAAAAAAGTTGAATTTTAACGAAAAATAATACTTCTTATAATTATTTTCATGAGCTCATGATTAAATTAGTGGTATATTTTAGTATGTTTTAAATTATTTCCTGCATTTTTTTAAACATTTATTTATGAAATTTATCCATATTTACATGTTTTATTTACCTGTAAGGGGAAGGTAGTCATTTTGTTCTTATTATTTAATGGGTCACGTATCTAATAGTTTTCTAACTTAAGCATAAATCAACAATATTAACAACAATTTGGGAAAAATGGCGATTTGTTTAATTTGGGCACAGAATTAGAGTTAGATGTAGATAAAGATGATAAACTATCAGTTTTACGTGAGAAAATTATGAAGTGTCAACTGCTTAAAGACGACGAACAATTTGTTAAAGAGGCATTTATTGCTATCGTGGAAGATCGCAAAAAACAAGAAATTGCAGAACAACAAATGATTCAGGATAAACGTATTGCAGAGGAAAGAGCATATGAGCTAGAAAAGCTTAAGCTACATGCTCAAAACCCTACCGCGACAACAGTACCACAAAATCAAATAGACCAGATTCGTATAGATATTAAAAATATCTTGCCAACATTTATTCCTGAAAAGGATGATATGTCTTTGTTTTTGACAATGTTTGAACGTCAAATGAAAATGCTTAATGTCTCCAAAGAATTTTGGGTTTCTCAATTAATTGCCGTACTTCCGAACGACATTGGTAAACTAATCGCCAGAGAACCAGAAGAAATGTTCAAAAATTATTCTTATATTCGTGACATATTGCTT
Organism: Maratus speculifer; assembly: GCA_964019185.1. Lineage (NCBI taxonomy): Eukaryota > Metazoa > Arthropoda > Arachnida > Araneae > Salticidae > Maratus > Maratus speculifer. The sequence goes on along the minus strand of OZ025296.1, from coordinate 231,606,245 downwards.
AAAAGATTTAAGTTGTCAGCAGAAAAATTTAGAGTATTATTTAGCCGACATCAAAAAAGAGAAAATTCTACTTGGAAGGATTTTTATTTTGAACTTAGAAATTATTTTGAGGGTTGGTTATCCGAATTAGAAATCAATTCATTTGAAAAACTAACTGAACTAATAATCGCTGATCAGATTAAGAAAAAGTGTCCACATGAATATAAAAATCATTATTTAGATGGTTGGGACAAGTTAAATGATCCTGTCGTGTTGGCTGAAAAGCTAGACATTTACGAAAACATTAAACCTTCTTCTCAAAAGTCAGCAAGTTATCCAAAAACGCGTGAAGCGCAGAAACATGTTTTGCCGAAAAATTCAAATGGTCAAGAGTTCTGGAAAAATCAAACACCCAAACATGAAACTAACGAACATTTTTCAAATTATAAAAAAAAATCAATCTACTTCAAAATATACAAATTCAAGATACGAAAACAATGATAAGCGTCCGATTATAAATTGTTATGGCTGTGGTAAACAAGGTTTTGTCAAAGCCAAATGTCCTAATTGTTCTCCATCTACTTCTACGCAGACGCAATCAGCAAATTTTCGTTCCCTTCATCTCAAATCTTGTTCTGTCAATACTCAAGCAACACCTTTGTTATACATAAAGGTAAATGGTGTTACAGGGGTTGCTTGCGCAGATACAGGAGCTACTCATTGCATTGCTGGGGAAATGTTATACAAGATTCTGTGTGACCAAGGAACTGTGTTCGAAGACACCGGTGTAAGCATAACACTTGCTGATGGACTACGAAAAGAAACCAACGTTCTTCAAGCAACAATCACAGTTGAAATAGAAGGTCGTACAACTAGTACAACGATTTTTGCCTTACCCGAAGCCCAGGGAAATAGAACATTGTTAGGCATAGATTTTTTAAATAAAATGGGGATCGTGCTAGACATGAGAAGCCAAAGTTGGTATTTCCAGAACAATCCTAAACGTAAAATTCCCTTTTCTGATGATCCTTTCATTACGACGCCTGAAATATCAGCACCAACTGCCACAGTTAACTCGGTTATGTTAAGAGAAAAAGAAGGTCAGCATCTATCTGAGATACAAAGAAAAAGGTTTAATGACTCACCTGAAAATTTTTCCAATACCTTTCGACCAGGGGGAGAAGCAACACCCGTCGTCGAACATCATATAAATACTAGAGAACATCGTCCTAAATCACTACCTCCTTACAAGTTATCCCAAGCAAAGAAAGAATTGTTGAAAACTCAAATTGAGGATCTTCTAGCCAAAAGCAAAGCTAACGTCATAGCTGACATGCTTTCTCGTCCTGCTTGTGATCACACCAATAAAGAAAGTTGTGATATTTGCGCTATAGTAGTTGATATTCCTTCTAAATCATCAAGTGATTTACGTGCTGAACAAATGAAAGATGAAGAATTAAAGAAAATTATTAAAAGTTTCGAAGATGAAGAAAAAACTCTTGACTATACTAACTGGACTGATCGCGGTTATATCATGAATCAAGGAGTTTTATACAGGTATTCTCCAAGTTCGGAATCAGAAGAAGCTCAACTAGTTGTCCCGTCACATGAAAGGGAGAAAATTTTAAAAGAACACCACGATTCACCTACGGCTGGTCACTACGGTGCTGAAGGTACGTTAAATAGAATATCCAAAAGGTATTATTGGACTGGAATGCGTTCATACATTGCAAATTATGTCAAAAATTGTGCTGAATGCAATAGGTATAAGCCTTCTAATCAAAAACCATCCGGTTTGTTACAAACACCAGTGTATTCACAAAGATTTGAAGTTCTATCAATTGATCTTTTTGGCGCTTTACCAAAAAGTAAAAACGGTAAAAGGTGGATATTTATAGTAGAAGACTGTGCAACAAGATGGGTGGAATTGTTTGCCCTTACACATGCTACTGCAGCGCAGTGTGCAACTACGTTGCTTGAAGAAGTTATCCTTAGATATGGTCTACCGAGACGTATAATATGTGATAACGGACCCCAATTTGTTAGTAGTGTGATGCAACAACTTTGTTTTCTTTTAGGTATCAAACAAAATCCAACTCCCATATACCATCCCCAGGCTAATCCTGTGGAGAGGAAAAATGGAGATCTCAAGCCGAGATTAGCTATATTAGTAGAAAATGATCATTGCTCTTGGGAAGAAAAGCTTCCAACAATCCGTTTTGCACTAAATACTGCTAAGAGTGACACTACTGGAGAAACAGCAGCATTCTTGCAGTTTGGAAGAGAATTGAGAACAACGGATGACGTTCAGCATGACATTCGTGCTGTAATTCAAAATGATAATTTTGTGCCTGAGATTACTCCATATCTCAAGAAATTCGCAAAATTCACCAAAGAAATCAAAGACAAAGTTGAATCTAAGCAAGATCAGAGGAAAAAATTAGCTGACCGTAGTCGGAAACCGGGACATAGTTTTGTTCCAGGAGACAAAGTTTGGGTTGACTTACATCCAGTAAGTAAAGCCTCTAACAACAAAACGTCGAAGTTCATGCCTAAACGTGATGGACCTTACATCATTTTAACTCAAAAATCACCCACCACTTTTGTCATAGCAAGTATGGACAGTCCAAATGATCCACTTGCTACATGTCACACTTCTGCCTTAAAACTATGTAATGACTCTGACATAGTGCCTGTCGCACCCATTAAGAAACGCGGTAGGCCACCAAAGAAAGTTACTGGTTCCACACCGGGACGTTCGCGGAACCAGAGGGGGAGGTTGTAACAGGGTGACTGCCTTCCCTAAATTATAGTATCTATAGGTGGCGCTATTGCCACCTTCGGCAAAATATCCGGAGATATTTTGCCTTCCTTTTCTAAAAAGACATGAAATGAAGTGAAGTAATTGAGTTTGCAGTTAAGATGTAAGATTGGGATGTGTGTTCGCTAAGCTTCTCTCTTAGAGATGTTCTTTGTGCTAAGTAATTTTTATGAATATTCAATTGATTGAGTTGCGCTCGTCCTGCGATTTGTATATAATGTGATATGTGTTGTGTCGTCTACAATAAAATGTGACTGTAACATCTCTGTTCTATATTTTAAGTACCGAATAACATCCCACAAGCTTAATTATGGCCATCCCTTGCACATGAGCTTTTTGACTCATTTTACAGAGTCGATATGTCCAGTCGACTTTCAACTAACCTGCAGAAATAGGGTTTGTTTGTTGTAGAAGATTTAAAATACTATTTATGATTGAACAGTGTCTATTATACCGAATAAAAACCAGCAAAACATACTTTTTAATCATATTGCTTAATCATAAATATTATTTAAATCTCTTTCCAAACAAATAACCCTATTTCTGCAAGTGAATCTGGAGTCAGCTTATCAAGTATGGATAAATGTGGTTATCTTATGATGTAGGTTAGGACGTAGTACGGTTAATCGACATACAGTCGACAAGCTTATCTCCATGAAAACTAGAACAATGTATGTATTTCAACAGCATGTTGCCACCGGCACTATCTTTAGTCCGAAATTCGAACTATTTGAACAAAGTGTAGTTTAAAAAAAATTATTGATATTCTAGTAACAACACCTCTAATAACCAGATTAAGACTTTTGCAGAGTCCGTTATTGACAAATTTGTTAATCATTATTTATAAAGAATTTCATTTGCGATCAAGCACCTAATTATGTTGTTAGCGAAAGTACATTTAAACCCAAATATGTCATAATCGGTGTCGACTGCATATGTATCTTAAATAATTTTTCTATTTATTATATTTATTCAAAATCATACGGTTAATACTTCAACTATTTCATTCGCTTCTACGTTTATTCAAATAAATACAATTTATATCATTATGCATTATCAAAAAACTAACTATTGAATGATTAAATATATTTTACGTAATCTGTAAAATTGAAACTCAACATTAGAAAAACCTTAATTATTTCTCTGACGTCTCGTAACTTAAAAAAATCTTCCTTTGACTAATGACAGTGCAGTTTAATATTACTTTGAAACTGCCACTTTCATCTGCATTTGAATTTCGTTACCCAATTTTGCATATATAATGATATAGCCACTATCGATTAATTTTATTTAATTTCGTAAACCTGCCTGTTGCATAGTTTTGATGAAATGAATTTTAAATCCATTAAATTATTTTATATATATCATCAGGATATATTAATTATGAAAATTTTATAACCAGCGAAACATAATTATTTATAAAATTTGAGATTAGATATTGATTTTTAAAAAATTCTATGCTCATTAATTCGTTTAATTATGATAAAATAAAAATGAATTTATCTTATTTTTTTATTGATGTGGCATATAGTATAACATAATTACTCAGAAATGTCACATTTTATAAATTTCATTGCAGGTTTAGTTGTTATCGTTACATTTGTCGAATGTAATATTATACTGTAATATTATGTACTGTGGCATGTACTGGGTGTCCCAAAAATGACTGATGGATATTAAAATTCAATAACTTGCAAACGGTGACAGCTATTTATAAAATTTGGTACGAGGGTTATGTATAATGTCAGGAGTTTTTTTACCGTAATTTTTTATTTTAGTTGGAATTTCAAACAATAGGTGTCGCTGACGGCGATTGAAGGCCAGGTGATCAGTGCTGAGTGAAGCGTCAACCTGGCCTTAACTCGCCGTCAGCGCCACCTATTGTTTAATATGCGAACTAAAATAAAAATTTACGGTAAAAAACTCCTGACATTGTACATAACCCTGCTTAAAAAATTATTTAAATATCTGTCACCGTTTGCAAGTTAATAAATTTTAAAATCCATCAGTCATTTTTCGGACACTCGGTACTTTAACAAGTTTTAAATTATACGTCAAATGAGGAAAATTAGGTGCTTTCGTGGTATAACTAGTTTTATAAAAAGTCATTCCGGCAGCGCCGGGAAAAAGAGGTAGCTTTCATATACTTATTCATTTATTTATTTATTTTAAATTAAGTTATATTATTCAAAAATTCTAAGCTCAAATTAGTGGAACCTGATTTTAAAAGATTGAATACTAGTTTTTGTGAAGACTGAATATTAATAGGAATTTTTAGAAGTTAGTCATATTTTATTCGACCTGGTTTTATTTTAAGCGATTTAGAAAGTCGCCAAATTCCACGATATCATGAAGTGTATGCCATTTTAAAGCAACATGATGGATAAAACAAACCAATGAGCTTGGTCGAAATCTTAATTCATGTGCACATGTACACTCATATTGAAATCGATTATAATATACGAGTGCTGTCGCGGGCAAATTGAATTTTTTAAAAATGTCACCCACGTTTAAAATTCAAACTGCTCAGGCGTTTTTTAAGTTAAAGACAAAGCAAAAAATATTTCGGAATTCATTATTAAGATAAATACCTTAAAAAGAACCTTTTTTCAATTTCTAATTTTTTGTTTGTACATCATTATACATTTAAAAGGTTTTTGACAAACTTAAATGGCAGCCATTTTGAAACAAGAGGACGGATGAAATTGGCCAGTGAACGTGGTCAAGGCATTGCTATGTACTATGTGCACACGGAGTATATCCAAATCAGTTTCTAAATATGCGCATAATCGCGTGACAATTTTTAGTCCGTTTCAAAATGTGAACCATACTGGAAATTGAAAGTACTATAACCCAGCCATTTTTTAAGATACAGATGAAACAAAAAATGCTGTGGAATGTTTGTATAAAGGTCAAACTCACAAAATAAAAATATTTTTTAATTTCTTACTTTTTTGCACCTAATTTTAAAATTTTAAAATTTAAAAAAAAATTAATATTTTGCCATTTTGAAACAAGATGGCGGATGGATCTGGCCAACAAACTCGGTTCAAGCATTGGTATGTATCATGTACGCACCAAGTTCCATCCAAATCGGTTTATAAATAAGCGTGTTATCACGTGACGAAAATCAGATCATTTCAAGATGTGAGCTATACTAGAAAATAAAAGTGCGATAACTTAGCCATTTTTTAAGATACAGACCAAACAAAAAATGCTTTGGAATCTTTGTATCAAAATCAAATGCATAAAAGAAAAATCTTTTTGAGTTTCTCACTTTCTTGTACCTAATTTTAAAATTTAAAATTTATTAAAAATTTTAAATGGCCGCCATTTTGAAACAAGATGGCGGATGGAACTGGGTATCGAACTCGATTCAGGCCTCAGTATATACTATGTACACACCAAGTTGTTTTAAGTTCTAACACCTAAAAGAAAAATATTTTTCAACTTTTAATTTTTTCGCATTTAATTTTAAATTTTAGTTTTTTTTTTATTTAAAATAGACGCCATTTTGAAACAAAATGTCAGGTGATGTTGGCCAACGAATTCGAACGAGACATTTGTATGTACTATGTACATACCAAGTTTCATTCAAATCGGTTCATAAATACGCGTGTTATCACGTGACAAAAATCAGATCGTTTAAAATTGTCAGCCATAAGAAAAATTCTGTGTGCTTCCATAGTGCTATAACTCAATCCTTTTTTAAGATATAGACAAAATAAAAAGTGTTCTGGAATCGTTGTTTTAAGTTCTAATACGTTAAAAAAATATTGTTCAACTTTTAATTTTTTCGCATTTAATTTTAAATAAAAATTTTTTTAAATTTAAAATGGCCGCCATGTTGAAACAAAATGGTGAATGATGCTGTCCAATGAACTCGGTCGAGACATTTGTATGTACTATGTACATACCAAGTTTCATTGAAATCGATTCATAAATACGTTAGTTATTGCATGACAAAAATCAGATATATAAATATATGGTTATATACAGGGTGGTCATAAAAAAATGTTGTCATGTTAAAACTGTTGTTAGCTTTCGTTTTATCATTTCATCTTTTTCATTTACGTATAAAAAACATTTCATATTTATTTACTTAGAACAGGTGTCAGAAATAAAAATTTAAAAAGCTGACATGTTTCGGTTCATTCATAAGAACTGTATTCATAACACATAAAATCAGTAGAAAACTAAATGACACTGGATATAAATATAATTTAAAAACCAAAAACAAAACATTGCGCCCCCTATGATCGTGAATAGCCATTGCCACCGCGGCATATAAATATAATATATTTTGATCATAAATTAAATTTAATATGTATAAAATTAATATAAGTAGAAAACTAAATGACACTGGATATAAATATAATTTAAAAACACAAAACACAAAATATTGCGCTCCCTATGATCGTGAACAGCCAATGCCACCGCGGCTCCCCCTATTAGACTAACCCTCTAAATATTTATTAAGTAATTCTAACCACAAACTCGGAAATTCATAAGAATAAGAATCATTACAAACCCTACCCCTCCTAGAATATATCTCTACGGATTCACGGATGATTGATTTTCGGAATAAACTTGAAATGAACACTACTCTACTATCTTTAAAACAAATCTTAACCCCCCTCTTTAAAAACAATCTTGATAACGCAGTCTTATCCCTACCAAATTTTATGTCACTTTCATGCTCTTTCTTTCTAACCCCAAACAATCTACCTGTCATACCGATATAAAAATTAATATCCCCCCCCTTCATTCCCATATGGAATTTCATACACTCCCTCTAGATCATCCTGTGGAACCGGATCAAAAGCTCTGTATAGAAGGTGTTTTAACTTAGGAGGTGGCTTAGCAACTAATTCTATTTTAAACTTTTTTAATTTAGATTTAAGCCTCTCAAAATTATCCTTTATATAAGGAAACGATAGCCTTTTAACCCCAATCTCTTCCCCCTTCTCACATGCATTATCAACCAAATTACAATTAACTTGAGAATTATTTCTACCCCTATAATTTTTAACCAATTTATTAATTTTATCCTTTTTGTAACCATTCAACTTAGCAATATTAAAAATATAATTCAACTCCTCATACAAAAATTCATCAGAACAAATAATAAACACACGATTAACCATGAACCGGAATGTAGAAAACTTATACCCAAAGGGTGAATACGCAGAAAATGGAATAATATGCTGACTAGCTATATCCTTCCTGTAATCTTTCCTTTTTAACATAGAACCCTCCCTAATAAGCCACACGTCTAAAAATGAAATAGCACGATCATTTTCCGATTCAAACGTAAATTGAATATTCCTATCCAGCTTATTAACTTCATCTACAAAAACAATGAGACTCAACTCCCTCCTCCCAAATTAAAAACACATCCTCAACATACCTCTTCCAAAAAACGGTTCCAGATCCTGGAAATTACACTTTGTGACACTCCAATGGCTTTCGCTACTTCGGCTTGAGTTTGGCTCCCTTCTAACCTACCAACAAGTCTCCAAGCTTTTGAATCTGTCAAATGACATCTCTGAGACATCGTACTCATCGAAACAAAGCAATCACTGAATGCCGATCATCCTTGTCTTCATTCAGTTGAAAGTCAAATTTCATTCGCTGCCGCTGAAGCGACGTTTTTGACGTCGAACTCAAAATTTGCATACTCAGCAGTTTGAAAACCAGAAAAATTTGCATTTGTGATTCTCTTCTTCTATTTTCGGCAAAAAAAAATTTCGTTTATATCTTTATTTTATATAAAACTTCAAATATCCTTTAATTGTTTTGAGCAGTGTAGATACATGTAAGCACAAACTACTTTTGATTTGTTTTGCAGAAATGAGGCATTCAGAAGCCAAACTGACTAATGCCATTTTTTAGAAAATCAAGTAATGACATGACTGGATTAAAGTTTTATATATCTACACTGTCCTACTTGTCCTTGTTTAAAAGACTATTAATGCACATCATTAAGAAATGATAAAAAGGTACTAATATTATTTAAAGATAAATAACTTCAAATGAGCATTTTTTTCTTTTGTGGGAGTTAATTGGATTGACTTCTGAACGCTTCAAATTATATTTGATAAATACATATTAGAAAATTATGATATTTTTAATAATTAAGATAAACATTATACATTATAAAAAGAATAAAAAAATATGCATGATGGTGTATTAAAATAAATAAATGAATTCACGAATAAGCTGTACCTGCACCTGAAAATATCTAAAACTTTATCACAGCATAAAATGTACCATAGTAATGCTCAGCATAAAATGTTAGAAAGTAGCATAGTTCTGAAAGCTATTCACAAGCAGACACAGTTTTTTTTGTTGCGAACCTAAAGGAAGAATAGTGTCCATAGGGTCGTTATAGGGAAAAAAATGTAGTGACATATTTTAACCGAACCATTTTATACAAAAAAAATCTACGTAGCCAACGTTCTATGGAGTTCCTTTACCTGCGATCTATTCTGTTGAGCTGTCTAAATAATAGACCAGATGCTATGAATTACAAGGTTATCTGAGCGAAAAATACTCACCGGTTGTCATGACCAGTAAGCTTAAACGGTAATGCATTCGTCTTGTAAGGCAAGCATCTGATTCGATTCCAGGCCTTGGCAATTTTTCGCTTAATAGTAGATGTTTAGTACAATTTAACCAAGGTTATTTTCAAATGTGAAGTTACTCTTGCTTATTAGACTCGAAAATAGCCGTTTTGTATCAATTGTTAGGAAAGCGATAGATGAGGCCAAGGTAACTGAAAAATGCCACTTTCAAACAGAAAAGCATGTCAACCCGATTACAGAAAATAACGGTTATTATATTGATACTATCATTCAATCTTCCATAACATGGTAATCTTTTAAGCTGTGCGCATTATTATGTTTTTAGAGGTTGCGAAATCTGAACGGAGGGTTTGCGAGCGTAGCTCGTAGGGGGCCGAGGCTCCTAGTGTATATATATATATATATATATATATATAATTGGAATAAATTATATTATTAAATCATTTTGCATAAGAATACAGCAGCTATTATACCAATGTCTCAATATTAGGTAGCTTTCATTACCAAAAGTAAAAAGCTACCTGTTGCAGCCGTCCGGAGGAAAGCACTTGCAGAAAATTTTGGTATATTTTCACCGATCATGACCCCTTGACCCCAAAACCACCCTCCGTTCAAATGTTGACATATATATATATATATATATATACAGGGTGGTCATAAAAAAATTTTGCCGATATATGGAGCTCTAGCGGCCAGTCCGCTCAAACGATCGAGGTGAAATTTCAGATATAACTATTCAGAGGTATGAGCTCGAGATTCTGTGAACGGCAACAAAATGGCACTCACGGTTACAGTTATAGTTACAGAAACTCGAAAATTTCCAATGGCAACACCCATTTTTTTTCATCGCAAAATGCTCAGAGCATGGCAAAAACCTAAAGAGCGTTGGAATCGCACGTGTATCGCAAGAAACGGACATGTTATGCACGCACAAAAAACTGTTCTGCGAATCCTCCCCCCCATAGAAAAAACTCGATTAGGGCGCAAGGAGGAAATTTGCATATGACACAGAGTCAGTACACTAATCTCTGATTACAATACATATCGGAGAAATTAAAACTTTTATTTTGATTACACATTTTCTACATGGGTGCCATCACCATTAATTGCCTGTGATGACACCCATGTGGAAAATATGTAAACAAAATAAAAGTTTTAGTTTTTCCGATCTGTATTGTAATCAGAGATTAGTGTAAGTCGGTGCTTAGTTAGTAAGTCGGTAATAGTAAGTCGGTGCTTGGCATCTCGTAACGATGGGGCGTAGAGGATACCCCTCTTTATGATCTTTTGATTCCACGTTTGATAGGTAGAACACTATTTCGAAAAGGCGTTTGTGCTTATTTTGAAAGAATTACTGCCGCCATCAGAGTATGTTGTGGATTCCACTGCAAGTTTTGTTGAAAGCATTAGGACACTTGAGATTCCTCATAACTGTTTATTAGTTAGTTTGGATGTCAAATCACTTTTTCCGTCAATTGACATTTTTGAAGTTTGTGGTGAAATTAAAAAGAGGATTGACAGGGCGGGAATATATAATGACAGTATAAAATGCACTTTGAAAGATGGATTACAGTTGATTGTACAAAGTAATTATTTTATTTTTGATGGTAAAATTTATAAGCAAAACATGGGTGCCCCTATGGGTTCTCCTATTTCGGGTTTTTTAGCTGAGTTTAAAATGAGGCCTTTTGAAGAGAATATTTTCGCAAAGTTCGAGAAAGTTCCTAAATTTTGGAAGAGGTATGTTGATGATGTGTTTTTAATTTGGGAGGGGGGAGTTGAGTCTTTCATTGTTTTTGTAGATGAAGTTAATAAGCTGGATAGGAATATTCAATTTACGTTTGAATTGGAAAATGATCGTGCTATTTCATTTTTAGACGTGTGGCTTATTAGGGAGGGTTCTATGTTAAAAAGGAAAGTTTACAGGAAGCATATAGCTAGTCAGCATATTATTCCATTTTCTGCGTATTCACCCTTTGGGTATAAGTTTTCTACATTCCGGTTCATGGTTAATCGTGCGTTTATTATTTGTTCTGATGAATTTTTGTATGAGGAGTTGAATTATATTTTTAATATTGCTAAGTTGAATGGTTACAAAAAGGATAAAATTAATAAATTGGTTAAAAATTATAGGGGTAAAAATAATTCTCAGGTTAATTGGAATTTGATTGATAATGCATGTGAGAAGGGGGAAGAGATTGGGGTTTCCTTATATAAAGGGTAATTTTGAGAGGATTAAAGCTAAATTAAAAAAGTTTAAAATAGAATTAGTTGCTAAGCCACCTCCTAAGTTAAAACACCTTCTATAGAGAGCTTTTGATCCGGTTCCACTGGGTGATCTAGCGAGAGTGTAAGAAATTCCATATGAGAATGAAGGGGGGGGGGATATTAATTTTTATATTGGTATGACAGGTAGAACGTTTGGGGTTGGAAAGAAAGAGCATGAAAGTGACATAAAATTTGGTAGGGATAAGACTGCGTTATCGAGATTGTTTTTAAAGAGGGGGGTTAAGATTTGTTTTAAAGTGTTCATTAGTGTTCATTTCAAGTTTATTCCGAAAATCAATCATCCGTGAATCCATAGAGATATATTCTAGGAGGGATAGGGTTTGTAATGATTCTTATTCTTATGACATTCCGAGTTTGTGGTTAGAATTACTTAATAAATATTTAGAGGGTGAGTCTAATAGGGGGAGGCGCGGTGGCATTGACTATTCACGATCATAGGGGGCGCAATATTTTGTGTTTTGTGTTTTTAAATTATATTTATATCCAGTGTCATTTAGTTTTCTACTTATATTAATATTAATTTTATACATATTAAATTTAATTTATGATCAAAATATATTATATTTATATGCCGCGGTGGCAATGGCTATTCACAATCGTAGGGGGCGCAATGTTTTGTTTTGGTTTTTAAATTATATTTATATCCAGTGTCATTTAGTTTTCTACTGATTTTATGTGTTATGAATACCGTTCTTATGAATGAACCGAAACATGTCAACTTTTTAATCTTTTATTTGTGACGCCTGTTCTAAGTAAATAAATATGAAATGTTTTTTATACGTAAAAACTTTGCCGATATATTGAGCTCTAGCGGCCAGTCCGCTCAACCGATCGAAATGAAATTTCAGATATAGCTACTCAGAGGTATGAGCTCGAGATACTGTGAACGACAACAAAATGGCTCTCACAGTTACGGTTATAGTTACAGAAACTCGAAAATTTCCAATGGCAACACCCATTTTTTTTCATCGCAAAATGCTCAGCACATGCGAAAACTCTAAAGAGCGTTGGAACCGTACGTGTATCGCAAGAAACGGACATGTTATGCACGCACAAAAAACCGTTCTGCGAATCCTTCCCCCAATAAAAAAAAAAACTCGATTGGGGCGCAAGGAGAAAATTTGCATATGACACATAGTCAGTACACTAATCTCTGATTACAATACAGATCGGAGAAACTAAAACTTTTATTTTGATTACATATTTTCCACATGGGTGTCATCACAGGCAATTAATGGTGATGGCACCCATGTGGAAAATGTGTAATCAAAATAAAAGTTTTAATTTCTCCGATCTGTATTGTAATCAGAGATTAGTGTACTGACTCTGTGTCATATGCAAATTTCCTCCTTGCGCCCTAATCGAGTTCTTTCTATTGGGGGGGGGGAGGGTTCGCAGAACAGTTTTTTGTGCGTGCATAACATGTCCGTTTCTTGCGATACACGTACGGTTCCAACGCTCTTTAGGGTTTTGGCATGCTCTGAGCATTTTGCGATGAAAAAAAATGGGTGTTGCCATTGGAAATTTTCCAGTTTCTGTAACTATAACTGTAACCGTGAGTGCCATTTTGTTGCCGTTCACAGAATCTCGAGCTCATACCTCTGAATAGTTATATCTGAAATTTCACCTCGATCGGTTGAGCGGACTGGCCGCTAGAGCTCCATATATCGGCTAAATTTTTTTATGACCACACTGTATATATATATATGTCAACATTTGAACGGAGGGTGGTTTTGGGGTCAGAGGGTCATGATCGGTGAAAATATGCCAACATTTTCTGGAAGTGCTTTCCTCCGGACGGCTGCAACAGGTAGCTTTTTACTTTTGGTAATGAAAGCTACCTAATATTGAGACATTGGTATAATAGCTGCTGTATTCTTATGCAAAATGATATAATAATATAATTTATTCCAATTATATATATATGTATATATATATATATATATATATATGTATATATATATATATATATATATATGTATATATATATATATATATATATACACTAGGAGCCTCGGCCCCCTACGAGCTACGCTCGCAAACCCTCCGTTCAGATTTCGCAACCTCTAAAAACATAATAATGCGCACAGCTTAAAAAATTACCATGTTATGGAAGATTGAATGATAGTATCAATAAAATAACCGTTATTTTCTGTAATCGGGTTGACATGCTTTTCTGTTTAAAAGTGGCATTTTTCAGTTACCTTGGCCTCATCTATCGCTTTCCTAACAATTGATACAAAACGGCTATTTTCGAGTCTAATAAGCAAGAGTAACTTCACATTTGAAAATAACCTAGGATAAATTGTACTAAACATCTACTATTAAGCGAAAAATTGCCCAGGCCTGGAATCGAATCAGATGCTTGCCTTACAAGACGAAGCTTACTGGTCATGGCAACCGGTGAGTATTTTTCGCTCACACTGTTAAAAATAAATCTGTGAATTCCAGGTGAAACTACCGGCAGCAATGTAGCCGAACTGTTACCGTTCCGTAAGTAGATTTTCCGTTGTGGGACATACAAGAAAGGAAAACTCCGTTTGAAGAAGCGGTAACTTTCTGTTACAAAGTCTGATTTTTAATAACAATTTAATATAATTTTTAAAATTAATAAATCGATTAATCGTCAAAGAATTCGAAATTACCGAGTGATTTTAAACTGCTATGTTATTTTACGTATTATTATTATTGCACAATTTAGTTCACGCCGTCCTGAGGGTCGAACTCGGGACCTTTTGATAGCGGAATACATCCTTACTAACCGAGCCAAAGCTGCTGATGCAGGTTTGTACAGAATATGTCTTTTATGAGTTAGTGGGAAAATCTGCTGTGCTTTTTTAAAGATTTCCTTTCAAATACATTCTTTATAATATTTGTAAACAGTTTATTTTATTTCATTTTAGAATGATGCATAATGCTTATTATTTTTTAAAATCAATTTTTATTTTTTAAATGCTTTAAATAAAAAAATCACTGTTTAAAACCACTGTTTTTTTTTTTGAATGAATGAATGAATGAATGAATGAAAAAAAACTTTTTATTAACAACTTTTTTTTTAGAAAAATAATGTCGTACACTATTTATTTATTAATTGGCTAATTAATTAAAAGATTTTTTAATAAGAAATAAGAGAAAAATAAACAGAAAAAAATTAATTTAAAAGGGACTTTTTATGTTTTCACTATTTCTTACCGCCAGTGGGATACGAACCCGCAACCTGCGCTCTCAGGCAATTAGCGGTATGGTGCCTTGACCACTCGGCCACGCAGCCCCCTACACAACGGAGTGTCTCCGTTTTTTGTTTTTATTTGCACCCATTTCGTTATTTTCAGGAAATATGGTGGGATTTGCTGATTTGTAACGGATAATGCTCTTTTGTTGTGAAAAGGGACTTTTTCTGTGAAATTCAGGAAAAAAATATTCGTGAATTTCAGAATTTTTTTAGCAGTGCAGATAACCTTGTAATTAATAGCATCTGGTCTATTATTTAGACAGCTCATCAGAATAGATCGCAGGTAAAGGGACTCCATAGAACGTTGGCTACGTAGATTTTTTTTTGTATGAAATGGTTCGGTTAAAAAATGTCACTACATTTTTTTCCCTATAACGACCCTATGGACACTATTCTTCCTTTAGGTTCGCAACTAAAAAAACTGTCTGCTTGTGAATAGCTTTCAGAACTATGCTACTTTCTAACATTTTATGCTGAGCATTACTAGGGTACATTTTATGCTGTGATAGAGTTTTAGATATTTTCAGGTGCAGGTACAGCTTATTCGTGAATTCATTTCTTTATTTTAATACACCATCATGCATATTTTTTTATTCTTTTTATAATGTATAATGTTTATCTTAATTAAAAAAAATATCATAATTTTCTGTTATGTATTTATCAAATATAATTTGAAGCGTTTAGAAGTCAATCCAATTAACTCCCACAAAAGAAAATAATGCTCATTTGAAGTTATTTATCTTAAAAAAATATTAGTACTTTTTTATCATTCCTTAATGATGTGCATTAATAGTCTTTTAAACAAGGACAAGTAGGACAGTGTAGATATATAAAACTTTAATCTAGTCATGTCATTACTTGATTTTCTAAAAAATGGCATTAGTCAGTTTGGCTTCTGAATGCCTCATTTCTGCAAAACAAATCAAAAGTAGTTTGTGCTTACATGTATCCACACTGCTCAAAACAATTAAAGGATATTTGAAGTTTTATATAAAATAAAGATATAAACGAATTTTTTTGCCGAAAATAGAAGAAGAGAATCACAAATGCAAATTTTTCTGGTTTTCAAACTGTGGAGTATGCAAATTTTGAGTTCGACGTCAAAAACGTCGCTTCAGCGGCAGCGAATGAAATTTGACTTTCAACTGGATAAAAGAGAATGAAGACAAGGATGATCGGCATTCAGTGATTGCTTTGTTTCGATGAGTACGATGTCTCAGAGAAGTCATTTGACAGATTCAAAAGCTTGGAGAATTGTTGGTAGGTTAGAAGGGGGCCAAACTCAAGCCGAAGTAGCGCAAGTTATTGGAGTGTCACAAAGTGTCATTTCCAGGATCTGGAACCGTTTTTTGGAGAGTAGGATGTGCAGGCCGAAGACCAGGACAAGGTCGTAGACGGGCAAATACGCCCAATGAAGATCGGTATTTAGCGTTAACACCGAAACTTGAACGCTACTCTTCTCCAACAACACCTTCGCTCGGCTACAGGCACCACGATTTCAACTCAGACTGTCCGAAACCGGCTCCATGCTGTAGGTCTGTATGCTCGCCGACCGATGGTATGTGTTAGATTAACATCAAGGTATCGTCGCGACCGAAGGGAGTGGGCAACCGAGCATGTCAACTGGAGGAGAAATGAATGGAGCAATATTCTGTTTTCTGATGAGTCCCGTTTTTCTGTGCATCCGGATAATATGCGTATTTTCATCTGGAGGGACCGTGGCAATAGGAATAATCCTGCGTTCGTGCACGAAAGTGTCAGATTTGGCGGTGGAGGAGTGTTGGTGTATGGTGGCATCTCCATTCACGGGCGCACTGACCTTTAAATCATTCGAGATGGAGCTCTGACTGGTCGCCGATATAGGGATGAGATCCTCAGACCTATTGTAGTACCTTACGTTGCAGCAATCGGAGATAACTTCATTTTAATGGACGATAAGTGGATTTCCTTTTCGAGGAAGGAATCGTTCGAATGGAATGGCCAGCGTGTTCTCCAGACATGAATCCAATCGAGCACGTTTGAGACGCTCTAGGAAGACGAGTTTCTGGCCGCCAACAACACCCACAAACTCTCCAAGAACTGGAAAGAGCTCTTCTGGAAGAGTGGGGCAGAATACCCCAACTCGTCATTAATAGCCTTATTGAGTCCATGCCTCAAAGGTGTTCAACGTTGCTGGCCGCCCGTGGAAACCATACCCCCTACTGAAAATGATTTTCTTTGAAGAAAACACCTTTTCTTATTCTTTTTTTCTCATATGCACAAATTGTGTTTTTTTCCTTTTGTACACAAATGCGCAATAAAATGCATTTTTTTTCTGCCAAACATGTGTAATTTATTCTCATATAACTTACTATGTCTGTCAACCATGTATCAATCAGCTAAAAAGTTTTCCAGATACAAAATCCACCTTAAACTGCAATATCCTTTAATTGTTTTGAGCAGTGTATAATGATGATGCATCAAGTAATGCATATAAACACATTTTCTACTCTGACTATTTTTATACCATTACAAATAACATTAAAATTTTCGGGAATGAAAATCTTTTTAATGTATTATTTTAATGTATGACGTAATTTTCACTATTAAATGTATTTATAATTTAATAACTATTTTTTTAAATCTTTTAAGATTTGCGAGCACATTAAAATATTTAATTTAAAATTGTTTGTAAATATTATTTAATCTTTAAAAATGTGACCTAATCTTCACCATTGAAAGTTTTTCTCATGTAATAATTTAATTATTTCAGACATTTTAAATATGACGATATTTAATATTTAGACATTTTACATAAGACGCAATGAACAGTATTCCTGTGACATAAAATAAAGTAAAATATTGATTTTTATAAGTTCAAACCGAAAGATTTTGTTTGGTTTATTTTGTGTCGGCCGACTATCTACACTTGGGATAAAGGTCTGAAAGGGGTGGGATGCCCTTCAAGGGAGTCTTTCTATCGGAATCTAACTCGTATTTACGCAAGGAAATCCAAGGTTCGATCAAAACCACTGAAAATTCCGAACGGTTAGGCCGGCGGCGGCAAATGGGCTCAAAACCAGTACCTGCCATCTACCAGTTGAGAGGTAAGAATCCCTCGACCCATGGTGGGGTCTCAAACCCGAAGAAAGAATAGGTTCCATTTTTTAAAATATTATTATCTAGAAACAAATACTGGGTAATTTATTTTCTTTTAAGTGTAAATGAAATTTTATGCAATCAGCTGCATCCAATATATACAGCAGACAATATTCCTATGACGTCTCATAAAGTAAAATGGCGTTTTTTATAGTCTCGAACAGCAAGGAATAATGACGTCCATAATAACCTTTAAATTCGTTTCGCGTGCGTAATTTTTCTTATTTTCAGCTTACTACACATAATCATTAAGTTCTTATTTTAAAATTTTCTTTCTATTCTTCAGTTTCATTATGACAAAAATAAAAGAATCCTTTCCCTCTCCCCCACCTCCCCCGTAAAATAGTTGTTTTTTCGTGTCAATGGAAATTATGTTAAATTTTAAGATGACAAACGATCTTTATTTTTTAAAAAGAACTAAATTTTGATTAATTTAATTGTGAAAAAACTTTTTATTTTCTAAATTTTTTAATCACGATATAATCACAATATTGTCTTTATTATCGATTAAAAGAAAAAATAATTACAATTTCACATTGAAATTAACGGAAAAAACAGAAGATTTAATAATCACTAAATTTTTCTCTTTCGTCTTTTCTTTTCACAAAATTGAGTCACTGAATTGCCACCATTTTAGAAAAAAAAATAAACTTAGAATAAAAAATAATAATATTTAAAAATTAATTCCAATTTTAAAATTATATTAACAGTTTTGAGATCTGCATATCAATATGGGTTCTTGGTGTTAATTTCACCGCATAATATTAAATATTTTAGGAAATATTGCTGTAAAACCAATCAGTCATTTAGTAAGTCGTTTCATAAATTTGTTTCGTTATGATTTTATGTATATAGGGCAGATCAAATTCAATAATACAGAAATAATATGACTCTACCTTAAATAGAAGCTAATTACCATGATAACCTAAAATCATTACCTATCATTGGATATCATTAAATTAATTATATGGTAGGACAATTGAATGAAGAAAAAAATATTAACACTTTTTAATTGCGTTCGTAATTATGTAAATACGTAGCATTTATAAACGGCGTTCAGTCCGTCTGTCCAGATATAACAGAGCAAAAAGTACCCAGTCGAATTGTTTAAAATTTAGTTGTTGTGCCATTTCAAATTTTATAAAAATAGGATGCGCAGTTTAATTACAGAGACAATCAAAAATATTACGCTACATTATGGCCAATCGGAAAAAAATAATTTCAAGTCTTTCCCCTACCTTTCCTTTAAGTTTGTCCCATTACTTCAGGGACACCCTGTATGTAATTACGCTCATCCAAAAAATGTGAATTGCGTAAAATTAAAATCACCTACAAATTATATAAAATTGCAATGCAAAGATTTGTCGATATATACATTTTCTGTGCTTATTTGTCAATAAAAAGTATTTTAATTAAAATTTTTGTAAAGTCCTTTTTGTTTTTACATATAGACATAGAGATTCCGAAATGATGATTAGAAATTTAAGAAAAACTGTACGTTTCTGAAACTGAACTTTTTCTTAAATACCAAAAGATAACTCACGCTTTTTATGCAATAAAAACTACAGGTTTCTCCCACCAATCTGTGGTTTATAATTGTATCATTACTTATGCAAAATAAGATTGCAAGAAGAAAGTATTGGAATCGTAAAATTTTTTGGTATACTGTTTTCGATGGATATACACATTTTAAAGGGCAAAAGATATCGAAAAACATGTTTTTACAATATGTCTGTCCGTGAGTCTATCTGTATGTCTGTATATGACACAAATTTTGCAAGCTCTGTACCTCATTGTAAAAAAATCTGCAAGGGTACTAAACCTTTTCTAGGAAACAGGGATTCCAAGAACTTTTCCTGTAACGGTAACAGCAAAAATTCAAGTTTCAGAATCGATTACATGAGTTTTTCCTGTTCTCGTTACATGAAAAGTTCTTGGAATCCCAGTTTCCTAGAAAATGTTTAGTGCCTTCACATATTTTTTTTCACAGTGTTGAAGAACTAACGAACGAAATTAAATAAAACAATATATTTAGTTAGATCGGGACATAAATTAATGCTAATTAAGTGTTTGTGTAAATCGTTCAACAATTGGTGCTGATATGCTGAATTTTTCAGGATTTCCACAATAGCTATATATTGAACACTAACATAGGGATTTTCACAAAACTTCCAATTCCGTTAGTCATTGATATAATTTATTATAGATTACTTTTTGGTGTAAATTGTCCAACAGACGGCGCTTCTATGTATCATTCATGATTGTCATAATAGCTCTACGTCAAAAGTTAACGTACACATTTACACATTTTTATCAAATTTCATATTCAGATAGTCTGTGATATAAATTAGTGCTGTTTAATTTTAGGTGTCATTTACCCAATACGTGGCGCTGCTAAGGAGAATATTTTGCAACTTCCGCAATAGCTCTATCTCAAAAACTAATTCGCAGATTTTTCATGAAATATCCGATTCAGTTACATGTTGTTATAAATTATTGCTTGGTAGGTTTTGGAGTAAATTACTTTACGGGTACCTCTACTATGCTTCATTTTACACGAATTTAGCGATAGTCATATCTCAAGAACTAGTGCATGGAATTACAAGTCTTCCTCTTCTTGTACACAATCCTTTTAATGTACACAAATTGTCATTTAATTTTGGAGAAGTGATAGTGAATTTCATATAAACAATTTGCATGAGATAGAAAAATGTTCAGTAATTGCCACATCAGATTAGTTTTGACACATCATTAAGGAAATTGCTTCAACTATTATATGGCTAGTCATATTGTATGCAATCCAGATTGCCACCTTGAGAATTTTAATGCGTTTAGCTTAGTGTTGTTTGAATGTGGTAAATGGCCATTTTGAGAACGTCTTTTTATTTCATCACAGATCAGAGTATTCAAAATACCCGTATTAATGATTTAGCCTAAATATCATCAATATTGATAGAGTTTGAATCAATCATAATTTAATCTCCAGAAAGATGATAGATAATTTTATGGGTTTCTGCCGAATTATAATTTAATGAATAAGTATAAAATTTTGAATTACAGTTCTCCAAATGCATACAAATAACTTCTTTTCACTTTGTCTGCGTGTCTGTCAGTAATAATTCGCGAAATTTACTGCACGTAGAAGTCTGAAGGCTTTGGTGAGAACAATCTAAGACAGATGCATCTGAGGCTCAGATTTTTATTTATATATTTCTAATCCGGGTCTCCTGGACTCGTTTTAAGTTTTCAAGTAAAAAATTGTTAATTGTTTAATCCCTTTTCATCAGATCATCTACGTTTTGGCAACCTTTCTGAACCTTCTGAATTCTGAACCTTTTCCCTTTTAGCTATTTTTCTCTTTTTAGATTTCTTCATTCTTGTAAAGACAATGTCCCCTAGGGGACAGTACAGGACCGTTTGAATTTTTTGTGCCTTAAATTGTGTAGAAGATTTTTCTTTTTGAATTCGATCTTTGTTTTGGGGGTCCTTTTTCATTTCGTTATACCGAAATTTCTATATCCCAGTTAAGACCCGGTTTCTCTAGGATCCGACCAGTAGAAACCACCTTGAACTTTTTTTAAAATCACACATTTTCACCCACTATTTATGTCGCACTCTCGATGCTTAATCTTAAAGTTGAGTTTTGGACTCATTTTATATTTCCTCCTTATATTCATACTCATATTTTTTATAACGATCATAGTGCCTTTTTTAATGCATTTTCCCACATTTTTTTTCCATTTAAAATTTTATTCTATTTATTAATTCATATAATTTGCTTGACTTTTAATAGTTGAAGATGGAAAGTGTTAAGTATTAAAAACCTTTTAAAATGCTAGAATTTTAAGGCCTTACTTTCAAATATCATTTGGCCTCTTTTATGGCGCGCTATTGTAGATCCCTTAAAAATGGTGCGATTTATTAACATTTTTTCCTATAAATATTTTAGGTCCTCTAAATTCTATATGAACAAAAAAGAAAACAAATTCTCACACTTTAGTTGTTAACAATTTGGAATATTAATCACCTTCTTGAAGTTTTGTTGTACAGCTTCATTAAAAATTAACCGTTTGTCTTATAATTTTTCTAACATTCTAAGGTTTTTTCTAACTCCTTTTAAACCACTAAAAATCTTCGTCCTAAAGAGCTATCAACTTTTTGAAAAATTAATGTTTATTTTTTGTAATATCAACTCACACATAGGGGAGACTGGGGTACAATGGTCCACTTTTGTAAATTTTGACTATTTACTCTTAAAGTATTGATTTTTTTTCTTTTGATCAAGTACATGCATGTTACCTATGCATTAAAGTTTATACTGCATCAACTCAAAAATAATAATTATGCATACTTTTTTTTAAATATTTTTTTAAAAATCAAGTGACAAAATGGACCATTGTACCCCAATGCCGGGGTACAATGGTCCACAGCATGGGGCTCTATGGACCACTTGTAATTTGAATAAAAATATATCAGTGTAGTTCATTTTTTTCACAATAATAAGATAAACTAAATCATAATTTGTTTATTCAAATTTTATTACTCATTTTTATTTTTTTATTCCCATTTTATTATTAATTTTTATTTGTTTATTCACTCTTTTATCTCTAACTTTTTTTTCTTCATTTTTTTTATCATTAAGTCGTTATACCGGTCGCAGATTGAACAATTAGGTTTATTATCATCCACAATACATTTTACAGCCTGTTCCATAACTTCATGTGGCACAGAACCTCTATTGGTTTTCCTAGGCTTGTTTCTTGGCATTGCTAAAAGAAATATGAAAAATAATATGTATCTTTTTTGTACAATGATGCTTTTTAAAGTTAAATATAAAACTTTATAATAAGAAATATATATATCTAATATGACTAAGGAAAAAATATAATAAATTTTTCCTGTCTACTTTACATCACCTATATTTTTTTAATGGATTTTACCTTATTTAATTATTATATCCCGATACAAACTAATAGGTAGATATAATTTTTGTTTTTCTCATTCTACTATTTTATTTAAATCTAACTTATTATGGATGCATGTATGCATAAGTGCAGGAATATTGAATTAACAAATTATATGAAATTAAAAAAAAACCTCAAATGTACAAAATATTTTGTTTACTAATTTTTCGTGTTCAATTTGGGTTAATTTTTAAATTTGAAATATTATATTATACAGATAAATATTTCAAAAATGCATTTCACAACATGAATCATTAATTAATTCACACACAGAAATAAAATAATTTATTAATTCTTAATTTGGGCTAATTTTTATGTTTGAAAGCATATATTATACAGATAAATATTTCAAAAATGTATTACATAACATGAATCATTAATTAATCTACACACAGAAGTAAAATAATTTATTAATTCTGAATTTCACATATAATACTTAACTTTTAAAAACATGGGATACAAAACTGGCGTACAATGGACCATGGTCCATTGTACCCCAGTTTCTGATGGTCCATTGTACCCCATATGGAAGTTTGACAAAAACTTGATGATAAAAGAAGAAATTTAGAATTCTATTATTTTAGCTATAATAAATATAATAATGTATTGTCTTACCTTTTTATTTTGCCACATAATGTCTTTCAAATTACAAATCTGTAATAAATAAATGAAGATATGTTTCACTGAAAATATTTACTTTTGCCTTACTCCCCCTGTGTCAAATCAATTGTCAAGCATAAAATGGCTAAAATGTCAGCTATGCTCATGGTTTCAAATTTCTTTTTACTACTTCATGACTTTCATCTATATACTAAAATATGAAGCTTTCAAAAACAGAATTAATATCAAAAATAGGGGGTGGACCATTGTACCCCAGTCTCCCCTACTATGTACAACCGTAAATTAAAAATCGCGTTATTGTTAAAGGCATATTGTTAACTTTAAAGAAGTAGGAGAAACGATTTCATTCATAAATTAAATGTTGCTGCAATGTTAAAGACAATCTGTTAAATTTATAGAGGATTGCAAATTCTTCCGCTTGGGGCGCATGTTTTCCTTGGGTTCTACGCACTATTTTTCGGGAATTAGCTAATTCAATTTCGATTACTAATAATCTATTTTCTGAATTATGAAAATTAATCTTATATTTCTGATACCATTATTTTCGAACCTTAACAATCCATTCCTAGGTTGGTTTTTATGTGTTTGATTTAAACGGAAATTGTTCATTCAACTTTGTTTACAACCGTTTTATAAATTTTAATTCCATCATTCTTTGTCAGTTGAAGCATTCTCGGTTTTTATGGACTCAATTAACACAAGGTTGTGGCTCATTTAACACCGTTTTTGACTGCATACGGTGCATAGGGAGCAATCCTGGTATACACTGCCTTAGGCAGCGGGGACCCATATCACAGTTTCGTTCAGAAAGAGGTCTTTTGGTTACACATTTAACGCTGAGGAAGGCAGTGGGTTACCGGGAACAATATTAATTTTATATACTCTATGCTGTCGAACTCAGTACATCGCCAAAATTACCGCCGAGCAAAAGAGCAAAATTGTAATGCTGTTTCCTGAGTAATATTTTTAAAATGCTATAAAATGATGATATTTCCAACATTTTATTTCTCTTTTATTATAACATATAGACATATAAGCCATTATGATATTATGCACAGCATAATTTCTAAAAATTCGGTTATATCTGCAGAATTATTTTAATTTTAAAAACGATTCTATTACGATGATACCTGCATATTAGTGAATGTATATATATCAGTTCTCGGCAGTGAAAAGGTTAGGTTCATTTGAAGATTTTTCGAAGTTGGAATTTCACATAAAACCATAGAGATTTTATTTTATTTAATGTATTTTTCCCTGTGCAAAAGCTTGCGAATCAGCAAGTGTAATATAAAGTATACAGTAAAACCTCTAAATAACGGACACCTCGGGGGAGCGGAAATTGTCCGCTATTCGGAGGTGTCCGCTATTGGGAAAACATGAGGTATTAAAAAATTGCTAAGAAATTCTTAATGTTTCATTAAAAGACTTTTATATATTCTAAAATCTCTGTTCTATATTAATAAGAATTTAAAATTATTTTTCCAAACTATAAAACTGAAATAAAACAGTGCATACCTTTATCCACTAATTATATGAAAAAATATGTTATAAAAGTTTGTTTGTTGCTTGCGGTTACATGTTATTTGTTTTTCAATGTAATGTTTTAACTCTGTCAGTAATTTTAATCCTTCTGAACTATCTTTTATTTGCAAAAATAAATAAATAAAAAACTGTAAAACTGCTCACTATATTTTGCCGCTTCTTGGAAATTCTCGATACTGCAGGAAACACCTTTATTTTCAGTATCTCTTCAATCATCACTAAAAGTACTTTTGTCGAAAATTCTGAAGTAGCTTAATCGTATATAGCAACTGATTCTTCTTCAGTAACTCGTCATCAATATTAATAAAAATTTTGGAAGTTTCTTCACTCCTGATATATTTTATCCATTCACTTATTTCGCTTAATTCTTCATTTGTGTCGGAAATGTATGTTTCATTTTATTTTAATGTAAAGCCTGCTTTTATGGAACATTGTCATGTGCTTTCCGGTTTTTATGTTTTTTACAGCTGAAGAAATCCAAATTATAGCTTCGATAGCATTTACTAATTTTAGACTGCTCTCAAGTGTATTCATACAATCTAACTTTAAAAGAATGTAACGTAACAAAAGCTTTCTGCACCAGGATTTAAAATTGTGTATTGATCAGGCGGCTCGCATACATTTTACGTTATGTTTGGGGTTATGTTAGGTAAAAAACACAATTTTAACATTATTGAATTTCAATTGCTTTGGATGAGAACTTTCATTTCCAGTCCACTCTACATTTATCTGTGATCACAAAATTTGTGACACATTACCCTCATAAATTTAGAGGTGTTTTACTTTTTCTTAATTTTTTTTCCTCGTTAAAAACTTTTTTTTCATCATTTACCGTCAAAATTGCTGTCCGCTATTCGGAATGTCCGTTATTCAGAGGTTAAACATACAAAAATTTAGATTTTGGGAGAGGGGATTAGAAAACTGTCCGCTAAATAGAGCTGTCCGTTATTCGGAAGTGTCCGTTATGGAGGTTTTACTGTAGTAGAAATATAAAGTGTAATTTTTGGAAAAAATAATTTTTTTTTCTTTGTTTAGTTTTTTAAACAATACTTTTTTCAATGAAATGTAGTCCAAATGTAAAAATCGAATGTACTGATGAATGTATTTCGATTTTACATGATAATATGAATTACGAATTTGAGGTTACTTTTATTAATTAGAGACAGCTCCTTCAGGACAACTTTAACGGAATTTGTACAGATTCAGTTGGTAATGAAATCTTTTATCTTTATGAGTATCTTCCGAATGAAAATTTAATTAAGGAACATGCATCGTTAAACATTACAGACAATATTTATTTTCAAATATAAATTGATTATTATTATGAATATAGAAAATACTTTTCTATAAAATAATTCGTTTTAAGGATCTTTTCAATTTATTATTATTATTTAAGTTAAACATTCATCTATTTAACAAAATGAAAGAATGAAAGGCAAATTTCGAAATATCACGCAAATTGGAAGTATTTTTTCTTTACTTTAGAGAGTGTAGGAATTAAATTAATTGCTATGTATGTAGCCCGAAGTCAGTAAATGGTTTTTCTATGTGGTTTTCCATCGAATAGTTTTATGTACCGCAT
This sequence comes from Maratus speculifer, assembly GCA_964019185.1. Lineage (NCBI taxonomy): Eukaryota > Metazoa > Arthropoda > Arachnida > Araneae > Salticidae > Maratus > Maratus speculifer. Next base: position 231,579,487 of record OZ025296.1, on the reverse strand, counting down.
ATTTAATGATCCTCTGAAACAAATCATTATATTTATTGGCAGAACAAAAAACAGTTTTATATATAATGATTAGATTTCCTAGCTCTAACTATTCTTGAGCTGTTAACGATATGAATGTTTATATATTCATAATTTACAATTTTTATAAATTTGAACTATACATTTGAAAGAATTATATTTTGCTTTGTTGTATATCTTTGTAAAAAATGATCATTTAAATACTATAATTAATTGCATCTGAATGAAAAATGAACAGTTAAATGGGAGTAAAAACGTTACATAAATTAATGGAATTATTCATTTGATGACTAAAAAATGAATATTACTGCTTACATATCACAGTTAATATGAATTCATTATCGCTATCAATTTTAGTTTATGACTCAGTAACGGACATAATAATTTAATGCCATTTTTTATAATTAGGCAATTCGATTGCAGAATTAATTTAAATGTATTCCATAGTTTAATTAAATTTAATCCTTGGAGTACTGGTTATCAAACATTTTAGTCTCGAGTACCGTTTAAAAATTGCATTAACGTATACCATTTTAATAAATAGATTTATTTTAATTTATTACCTGTTAAAGATATGTAGATTACAAAAGCAATAAAAGTAAGGTAAGAATTCGATTAGTCGTTACATGAAATTTTTAAATGCTATATTTTGAAAATTTATATACTAGTCCTTTGTATTACAAGTTTTATTTAGAAAACCATATTCTTTATAATTGCTAAAATGGTGTAAGGAAATTTTGAAAACAAAAAAATAATTGTATTTAACTGTTGACATATGTTTCAATTCATCATTTAAAAATTTTCTGTCTCCATTTTAGCAACTAGGACGAATATATTAACACAAGGTGTTATTTTGTTGTATATTATCTATACTAATAAAAGAACAAAACGCTCTGTTTGTCTGTGTGTGTGTCTATGTGTCTGTGTGTCTGTGTGTCTGCGTTGGCTAGCAAAATCTACAGCAGGTACGAAGCTCAAAATTTTTTGAGAGTAGCCCAATGTCTCTCCTGATGCACCTGAAGCTCAGAATTTCAAAATTCTATTTATTAACTGAGTAATTAATTAAATTCCAAAGCTCACTCTCATAAAAAATCGCCTTTTTTCGCTTTTTTCACTTTCATTTTCTTATGGTTGATTGGTTGCATAAAATTTTCGCAGAAATAATTAAAAAAGCTGGTACAGACCTTTAAAATTCATAGACTGGCAAACAGTCAGTTTAAATGAGGATATTTTTTTTATCATAGCTGCTGTACACTAGGGTGGGCCGAAAAAGACTTTTTTTCGATTTTCGATAATGGCGGGTGCGGAAAAGTGGCCACTGGTGGCACTCAGTTCACACAAAAAATTTGAGATTTTTTGGGCAATTCCTTACCCTGCCGCAAATGGTTTGAAATTTTGCCAAAATGCTGATTTTTGAACTTTTTTAGTAAAAATTTTTTAAATATTAAATTAAATTTATTTTGGCTGTATTTACTTGGAAAGGCATATTTAACGTATCTAATGTTTAAATAAGTTCTGATAATGCATTATTTAATTGCTACGTGTATTTTAAATCAGCCGATTTTCATAGGCGAATAAAACTCGGCGTGCAGCAACGACATCCACGCGAGGAGTTCTCGGTTGTTTCGCGTTGGTACGGAACGCAAAACAAGTTAAAATCTATACATTTTTAAAGAACATAGCACTAAACTAATGCATAATTAGAGGTTATTTAAACATTTGGCACATTAAATACATCTTTTAAACTAAATACCACATAAAAAAACTTAATTTAATATTTAAAATTTTTTTTTTGCTAAAAAAATTCAAATATCAGCATTTTGGCAAAACTTCAAGCCATTTGCGGCAGGGTAAGGAATTGTCCAAAAAATCTCAAATTTTTTGTGTGAACTGAGTGCCACTAGTGGCCACTTTTCCGCACCCGCCATTATCGAAAATCGAAAAAAAGTTTTTTTCGGCCCACCCTACTGTACACCATGGAGAAAAATGGTAGGTGGATAGAGGGAGATAGGTGGAGGCGAAGTAAACCGAAAAAAGGTTTGCAATATTAAACCATTTATCGCTGAAATTTTAATGCTTCAAACAAAAGCACGAGGAAGGAATTTTGTGTTAATAAAACGAATTGAAAGAAATGAATTACAGCTGAAGCATATTTTACGAAGAAATAGTAATTTTTTAAAATGGTTTTTTTCTATTATATTATTTAGGTTAAAGTTAGGTTAAAGTTAAATTGCATTTATGTTGTGGTTAGAATAAGGATATGTTACAATAAAGTGAAGGCTATGTTACATTTCTGTTATATTTAATTTACGGTAGGGTACTGTTAAGTCGCTGTTAGGTTACAGACAGGTTCTGGTTACGGTACAAAAGTTTAAGGTTAGGAATTTATACACAGAGTGAACATTACGCAAGATTTGATTAAAAATAACACTTACTTTTGTTAAATAGCTCTGAAATTATAATACTATATACCAATCTTTTAGCTACCATCGTGTCTCGATTTCATTCATGGTATAGTCGGATTTAAGTGTGATATAATTAGTTTGAAATTCAAAATATTTCACTTGGGATTTGTACGTGAAAATAATAATTAGTTACGTGACTTAACAGTGATTTTTACGGGTAAATATCAACTTTTTAACACGAAAATCATGCAATCGTTGGATACATATTCCCTCCCGCGTTTTTCATTGCTCATTTTGAGTATTTTTAGAGCTTAATATTAGTTGTTGTTTTTAGAACCGATTTTTCACACAGTCAGTGGCTACGTATTTCAGACAATGCATTTCTGCATGTAACGAGTTAATGATAAAATCATACAAATTTCAAGTTCGTTTAACATTGTTAATACGGACCCGGGCAACGCCGGGCGGGTCAGCTAGTAAAACTATAAAATGAATAATATGAACTTTAAAATGAAGATTGAGTTAGTAATATTTTAGGTGAACGGTAAAAAAGAATTATTTGATTGTTGTACCATGAAATTTTAATACGTCATTTTGTCAAATTGTCAGGATTTTATTTTTAGGATGTTAAACCATAAACTGGGTATATTATAAGATAGAGCATCTTTGCACACTTTATTGCTTTTGCATAGGATTTGTATGAATTATTTTATAATCGATAAGTAATAATAATTGACGGAATGAAAATTTCGCTTTGCTTTTAACATAAAATAATTAATAGGAACTTTAAAATGTTCACGTTTACTTAAAAGGCGATTAAATAATCAACTCAATCAATCACTTATTACTTATCCATTATAAGGGAATCCATAGAAATCCTATGCAAAAGCAATAAAGTGTGCAATGATGCCCTGTCTTATAATATACCCAATTTATGGTTTAACACCCTAAAAATAAAATCCTAACAATTTGAGAAAATGACGTATTTTTCATGGTACAACAATGAAATATTTCTTTTTTACCGTTCACCTAAAATATTACTAACTCAATCTTCAAGCCAAGAGTCTCGTTCATTTTCCAAAAAAGAAATATTATATTTGTATTTATAAAAGAAATATTCTCTGAGGAAGAACCTGTTTGGAAAAGGTTTGAATGTAGTAACATTTTTAATTAAAATTAACTTTTAACATCTATAGTTGATTATTAAATCATCTTTTAAGTAAACATGAACATTTTAAAGTTCATATTATACATTTTATGTTAAAAGCAAGGCGAAATTTCCATTCCGTCATATATTTTATATTTATTATAAAACCATTTTCCATTTTCTCACAAATATAACCGTCAAAATTATTCATTACGTACGAAAGAAGAATACTCAGAGTATAATAAAATTCAGATCATTACTGAAAGATAAAAATAATTACACAGAATTATAGAAAATCAACACATAATATATTATTATTACACAGTAAAAGAAAAATCCGTTAAATTTACTACAAAAATTGCTGCCAGCAGTTTTTGCCCCAAATGAAACGGAATTTTTACAGTGTAGCAGCTCTAAAATACTAGTGATTATCTCTTTCCTTCATGTTTACAATACTCTTTTAATATTTCTATTGCGCATTTACCATACATGTAAAGCTATGTCCACCCTACATTCGGATTGATTGCCGCCTGCTTGAGTAGATTTTTCTTGATTTTCTACTGATACCGTTTTCAGTAATCTGAGTATTCGCACTGTATGTGTATTTTGCGTTGTGGGCAGTCATTTATAAGACTATTTTTTTTCTGTTACTGGCATTCGTGCGGTTCTCAGCGCTTGGGTGTTTTGTTGACATTGTCTGTTATATATTGTTGCTATTCTTTCAACTTTATATTTATTCTATTTTAAGTAGTTACAAAACACATTACAGCTATACTTTTTCCGATTTTTTTTTTCAAGATAGTCTATACCATTACTCATATACAGGGAATGGAGTTGCTCCGTAACGAAGAGGTGACTGGAAACTTCCACCTGTTCAGCTGTGTTAGTGTTTGTAGCTACTAATAAAAAAAATTCTATTGACAAGGTTAGAAGAAAGGACAACTGACTGGCAGAGAAAGTTAAAAAGAAAAAAATCTGATTAGTTGTAGAACATTCGATTAACTATAAAATTCCGCTGAACTTAAACTTGTCAACGAAAACAAACATTTTCATTTAGCATTAACATAAACTTAACATCAAGCTAAATGTGTTAAAGATAGTTGCATTAGAATATGTTCAGATTCATATTTGTTTAATAAAATTAAAATTATAAATCTATAGATAACGATAAGAAGCATCAAATTAAACATCTAAAAGCAATGTGTATGTTAAACTTAATAATTAGTGTAAACAAATCTTTAAAATTTCCAAGAACTTCAACAACAGTAAGATTTTATAGTAAAAAATATTTGGGGAGAGACACTCGCATTACTCGGCATTCTAAATATGACTAGCAATTAAAAATAATGTAATAATCTATATTTGAACGCTGTAACTCCTCTTTGAAAGTGTAGACATTGTCTCAGTGGTACTAAGCTTGATTACATTACGCCAATATTTACTATCAACACTTACAGACATTTCTTTCGTGATTTTGACTTTACAAATAGACGCAAAAGATTTAAAATATGGTTAAAAATGGATTAAACATCGAATCCGTGTTTGTGTTTTACGAACAGCTATTTGTATAGCTGTTGTAACATAATATGGTCAACGGATGGAAGCTTTATCGGAAGTATCAATTGTAACTAATCGGGTTTACTAAACATATACTCACACACGTTCAAGTAATCATTGCAATACTTTATGAACATTATGTGTTGCCAAACTTAAAATGAAGTCATCGCGATAATTCTCTACCTTGGGCATTTTGCCTTCTGTTCGCAGCTAAGATGTTACTAGTTTCTCCCAGCATCTACAATTTTAATAACTACTACAAATTTTAATAATTGTTTGTTAAAATTTTAGAATCAATATTATTTTCTTTCAAAACTCTTCTCTAAATTAAACAAGTAGACGATGCCAATTTTTCAATGCTTTTTTTTCTTTTAATACAAAATACGCCAAAGGTGACCATGAGGACCCAAAGGATATGAGGAAATATCCTGAAGCTCAAAGTGCATAAACATAGTACAGTAGAACCTGGATCCATCGTTTTTCAAGGGGTACGGGGAAAAACGATGAACGCGGGAAAACGATGAATGCGAGTGAACTGCAAAACACGGTAAAACTCCAAATTTATGTATTACTAATGGATGCAATGCATACAGTATACTAATAAATACTAATTTATTGCTTACTAAACTATCGAAGTTAAATTCATATTTATTTTTAAAAAAAACATTACTTTTGTTTGTTTTCCGTTTCTTTTTTTTATGAAAAAATAAATTTTTAAGGTATACAATATTTTTCTGGTCATTTTCTGTAATTTCGTATGCATATATAAGAGTTCATACTGTAATTGCATTAAACAGATTTGGCAATGGAAGCTCAGCTTCATGGGCATGAACATTATATCTGCTTGTTCGTCATTATTTTCCTTTTTTGCATTAGCACGCATTTCTTGTATGTGTAGAATACCACATCTTGATACATGATAACGTAATCACAACCTCTGCCATATACAACTATTCTTCATTTGCATTATTGTCACTATCATTAACACAAATAGCATAGATGAGCTATCTTAGGATAAAAGAAGTAATTACTGTATGTATGTCACATGAATTCGCATGACTTTCAATTTTATTTCGGTGGCCAGAAAAGTTTTTACAACGATAAATGCGGGAAAACGATTTTTGAAGAACGATGCATGCGGGTTTCTTTAACATTATTTAAGTATAATTTGTGCAGGGACCGTAGAAATAAAATGATCAATGAGGGAAAACGATGGATGCGGGAACGATAAATCGGAGTTTCACTGTAGTACAAGTCATACATTTCCTTGATGATCTTTTCCTGTCAATAAATTGAAAATGAACGAAAATCTTTTGGATAACCATGTCAAAACTAATGTCACAAAAGCGTTCAAACACTAGATTATGATTAAATAACTTATTGTAATAAACTGTGTTCATTTTTAGTCAGATAATATGTATACTCGTAGAGAAATTAAGGTTTATATAAAAAAAGCTCTCTAAAAAACTTATATTTACATAATGTGTTAAATAAATGTATAGAGCAACTTTTGTAAAAGTCTCAAATACATAGCTTAAAAATTCTGAAACTGATCGTCAGTAGAATAATCTCAAAAACCATTATTCCCAAAATTAAGCAAAAAGATGAGGGGTTGTATCCATGTATCCATCGATTAGTTTCAACGAAATAAATATTTGGTTACAATCCCTAATTTTTTTGCTTCATTTTGGGAATAACGGATTTTGAGAATATTCTACCGACGATCAATTTCGGAATTTTCAATTGTTTTTGAAACTTTTACAAAAGTTGTTCTATACATTTACCTAACACAATATGTAAATGAAATTTTGATAGCGTTTACTCATGCGCAATGAAAAATTATCTAGTAAACCTGCTAATTTTTCATACAATTATTATTATTATTTAATTCTGATTACACGGCGTTATGTACAATGCTGTTGGTCACATTTTTGGAAAAGAACATTATTTTAAATTAAGAACTCTACAAATTATTAAAAAAACCCTGAAACAATTTGGGACTGCTTTTATAAAAATGTTATTTCTCTATGAGTATAGACGCTATCCGCATAAATAGAACACAGTTTATTATATTAAGCCACTTAATCATAATCTATCGTTTGAATGCTTTTGCTCCATTAGTTTTGACAGGATTATCCAAAAGTATTTCGTTTTTTTTTTTCAATTAATTGACCCTCCGCTATTGAATTTCTGGAAAAAAAATCTTAATTGAAATGTATGACCTGTATTTTTGTGTTTACACTCTTACAGGTTCAGGATAATCCTACATGTATTTTTATAGATATTTAACAAAATGTCTAACAAAAGTCGCAAGTTCCCGGTCACTTTTGGCCTTAAAGTGTATCATGACGTAACGGATTAATGACATAATTAAATATTTATTTGTATAAAAAATGAAGGAAAATACATTGTTTTAAAATAAACAAGCCAACAATAATTTTTCCAATGCTTTTTATCTTTTTATATCGTAACATTACTATTTAGAGACGTAACTGTTATTTTAATTACCTAAAAATAAATAAATCATTCAATTTCTTTTAAAAAAGGATAAAATGTTGAATTGTAAATCCCTTTATGACGTAACAAATACGTCATGGATACCAAACGCGCCATCACAAAAATTTTCACTGCTTAACTTTTCTAACAATAAAAAGACTATATCTGGCCGATTCTCAACAGTCTGGCAAGATTTTGCCGAATGGGGCGGGTAGAAAAAGGATCCATTTATATGAGTGTATGTATACAATAAATGTATATATATGTATGTATACTTGCATTTTATTTATGTATATATGTCACTGGCGTCAGGCTAATCGAAAAATATCGCCGATACGGAGTGTAACTTCTTGATATGTCTGAAATGGCATTGAAGTTTAAACTTATTATGCTGCATAATACATAATAAAATCTAAATCTCCATTTTCCATATAAAATTTTAATTTTTCTATTTTTTTTTTACTAATTATTTTTTCTTATTTTAGAAGCGTCTAACTAATGAAGTAAAATATTAAATAATACGTCTTTACACCTTCGAATTTTAATTCAAAATACTACTTTTAAATGCATCGAGTAAGTTTTTCGTAATTAACTGCATTCAGAGTCAGTTTATACGCATCACTAGAGATTCAGACTCTAATGGCATGTTTTAGATTTATGACTTTACTGAGTGGTATTTTATTGAATATCATATGAAACTTTATAAATTAGTATTTTATGATCGTATCGAAATGTATCCTGATAATTATTTTGAACACAGCAAATACATATATGTGAATTGTTCTTTTTCTCATAATAATTATTATATCTAAGAAAAAGGAATCTGAACCATAACGAAGAAAAAAAAATTCTCCATTTCTTTCAATATTAAAACTAAAGATGCATGGTAATATATATTTTTTCTTCATACAGTAGTACTTCAACTTAAGTGCCATTTATTTGCGTCACCCTGCATTTTCGTTGTGTAATGTAAGAAAAAAAATCCTGAGAGGAACCGGAACACATTTTAAAATATTTTTTATTCATTGAGTTAAAATTTTGAATTTTTTTGTGATGGGTAACCAGGTCATTTGTAAAGAAAATCATACAATTAAACATTTCGAAATTCAAAGAAAATTAAAAATTAAAAAAATATATATATTAAAAAAGTGGGGTAATTTAAAATTGCTATAATTGAAAATATTATGTGTAGAATTTTTTTTCCCGTTTAAATAAACAAAGGTATCTAAATTTTAACTTTGAACCAAAATTTTTATAAATATTAATTTTTAAAAAAATTAAAAATATTTAAAGTAAAAGAAAAATTATGTTACTTTTATTTAAAAAAATCATGTTTTCGAAAGTAAATATCTTTTTTTTTCAAATTTGCTAAATCAAAATTAAAATATAATAATAATAATAAAATAAAATAAAACATGTTCCAAATTTGAAGAATAGATTTTTAATGTTTCTTGACTTATAACCATTTAAATACGAGAAAATGTGAAAAAACACATCACAAAGAAAAACGCATTTTCACAAGAAGTCTTTACCATGACAACCATTGCTTGAAAGCAAGATTTTGAAAACAAACGAAAACGAAAATATTAATATTTTCTTTTCAACTTAAGGTAGAAACATCATTTAAACGTCATTTTAAGCAGAAGAAACAGAAAAAAAGTTTAAAGCAATGACACTAGAAATATTGAAATTTTTTGTGTTCTAGACCTCCTTAATTAAAATACATTTTATACTTTTTGGAAAACATTTCACTTATACAAAAGTTTACGAAAAATAAAAAAAGTAAAATTTGTCTGCTCAAACATTCTTGCAGGATATTTTCGTAATCTCAAAAACTCAAATGGCAGCTTGAAGAGCAATAAATTGTAAGATAAACAATTTATTGATTTATTCCAAAATCTTGCATTACAAACGTAATATTTTGCTAATGTTAAATGCATAACATAATTCCTAAGTATAAAAGAATGTAATTATTACAGTTTAAGGGAGAATTTTTTGTTACTTTTTATTTTTTACTTACCTTAATGTATCTGGACTTATGTTGTTTTCGACTTATGTCATTAGTCTTGGGACGAAATGTTGATGTAAGCCGAGATATTACTGTATAATTCTCTAAATTCAGAAAGGCTTCAAATAAAATGCTGCAGTTTAGTCTCAAATAAAATTACTGTTTTACTACTTTCAGTGAATGAAAATGTAATAGATAAATACGAATGGATTCTCAGAACAGATTAGTATTTACGATTTACTTCTAATATGCCATGTAATTTATTGGAAATATGAAAAATAATACTTCATCGTTCTATTTCTAACTATTCTTTATCTACAACTACTAATGAAAGAAAGTGTTACATATCGAGTAAATGTTTCTTCATTATCTGCATTCAGAGTCAGTCCATGTAGCACTACACTGTAAAAAAAAATCATCAAAGTTACTAAAACTTTTTTAGGAAACTGGGAGTCATAGACTATTTTACGTAACGGCAACAATAAAAAATTTTGTAATAGATACAGATTTGCAATGAAAATCAAAAAATCTGTTAGGTTACTAAGAGTTATTTAAGGAACTTCGATTCCTAGAGTATATTGTGTAATTGCAACTCGGTTTAGAAATAAAATTTTAGTAAGATCACTGTAATTTTAGTAGATTCGTTTGTAAAGTTACAGGTTTCTGTAACTTTACAAAAATTTATTTTGTAGATTTACATCTTTTCTTGTACAGTGTGCAGATAAAATATTAGTAAACATAGAGATTTCGGCAATTTTAAATTTATAGGATTACTTTTTTCTTTTACAGTGTAGAGATTTAGACTCTAGTGGCATGTTTTAGATTTATGATGTTACTGATTGGGATTCCATTGAATGAACATGAATCTTTATAAATTACTACTTATGATCGTAGCAAAATTCATCACATCGTATCACTTTAAGTTAAAAAATGTATTTTAATAGTATTAATTTATGACTAGTACTTTAAATCTATTTTTTAAAAGTTCCATTCTACGTTATTTAATATATCTCTATAGAAAATATTCATTTGAGCATTACAACAAAGTGAAAAGTTAATGTAAATTTTGTAGGTAAATATGAAACCTCATGTCTGAATTCGGAGAAAACATCTTCTATTAGACCTGGAATTTATGTTATTTTTATCTTAATGTTTTATGTATTGTATGGACTGTGTACTGAAGTTTCAAGGTGACATTCTTTTTTTAGTATAAAGCCTGAGTGAACAGGTAGTGAGGGAAAAGAAAAAAAGATTGCAGAGGGGAATATTTGACCTTCTGGGATGTCTATTGAAGAAGGGAAAACAAAGTATTTCCACGAATAGGGGGGCTTACATTGGGAAAATGCAGGAATGGAGAAGGGCAGTGTTTGGCTGAGGTAGAGGGAGTTTTGAACGTGAGAGCAGTGGTGGACGGAGGTCCCTGTATGTAGGGCTAGGGTCAAACAGCGTAGGCTGAGAACCCATGTGTTGGGAGATTCGAAATTGATCTCCGGTAAAGTTAATCTAACGTATACACTATATTGCCATTGATTATGGGACACTTGCGATTTTAGACATTTTACTAAATATCTAGAAAAATACATGAGGAATCATCTCGAAACTCTTAGTGTATAAATATAATAGTATACGTCATACATCTCCGTGAAGTTTTTTTACCGAAACTCCATAGGGGACCGCCAACAAATTAAAAAAGAATGATTATCTTTTGAATAACGCTGTCAAAACTAATGTAGCAAAAGCGCTCAAACTCTAGATTATGATTGAATGCCTTATTGTAATACACTGTGTTCATTTTTATGCAAATAGCATGCATACTCGCAGAGTAATTAAGGTTTTTATAAAAATGGTCCCAAATTTTTCCAAGTTTTTTCCTTATAATTTTCAGAGTTCTTAATATAAAATAATATTTTTTATTAGAAAATATGACAAATAACATTGCACATAGTACCGTGTAATCAGATTTAAAAAATAATGAAAATTGTATGCAAAATGAGTTGGTTTACTAAATAATTTTTTACTGCGCATGCGTCAACGATATCAAAATTTCATTTGCATATTATATTAGCTAAATGTATAGAGCAACTTTTGTGAAAGTCACAAAATCATAACTTGAAAATTCTGAAAATAATCGTCAATTGAATAAGTTGAAAATCCGTTATTCTCAAAATGAAGCAAAAACAAGAGGGGTTGTATCCATATATTCATTGATTAGTGTCAATATAGAATACACAATACGGGATGTTACGACTACTTTTGGATAAAATCCCTCATTTTTTTGCTTCATTTTGGAAACAACGGATTTTGTCCTTTTTCTATAGACGATTACTTTCAGAATTTTCAAGCTATAATTTTGAGACTTTTACAAAAGTTGCTCTATACATTTAGCTAACATAATATGCAAATGAAATTTTGATATCTTTGACGCATGCGCAGTAAAAAATTATTTAGTAAACCTACTCATTTTTCATACAATTCTTATTATTTTTTAATTCGGATTACACGGTACTGTGTGCAATGTTGTTTGTCATATTTTCTGAAAAAAATATTATTTTATATTAAGAACTCTGAAAATTATAAGGGAAAAACTTGGAAAAAATTGGGACCATTTTTATAAAAACCTTAATTACTCTGCAAGTATGCATGCTATTTGCACAAAAATGAACACAGTGTATATCGATAAGGCATTCAATCATAATCTAGAGTTTGAGCGCTTTTGCTACATTAGTTTTGACAGGGATATTCAAAAGATATTCATTCTTTTTTAATTTCTTGACGGTCCCCTATGGAGTTACGGTAAAAAATCTTCACGGAGATGTATGACGTATACTATTATATTTATACACTAAGAGTTTCGAGATGATTCCTCATGTATTTTTCTAGATATTTAGTAAAATGTCTAAAATCGCAAGTGTCCCATAATCAATGGTAATATAGTGTATAGAGTGAGAGGGAGAAGGTGTAATTTGAACAGTACACAGCCAACTTTTTACTATATTTAATTTAACGTGGAACCGGATAACCTATATCCGAGTTATATATGTAAATAGTGTATGATATTGTGTACATAGAGAGTAAATGAACTGTTAATTTAGTTAATTGGCAGCGTTGGTGTTCATTCACACGATCCTCACAGTGGGTGACCGATATCACCTAATAATATCGGTGGTGTCAGCAATAACTACTACGGACTTTCTTCAAAGTTGTGCGGGCTGAGAGGGAACGTCCGACACCTCACATATAACAATTACTGACACTGCTCTGTTTCTATTAATTTTAAGTTAAAATATGATACAGCAATGTCAGATAATTTTTTAACCCTCACGCAGTGCTCATTTCGAATGCATATTATTATATTAAATATGAAGAGCTTCGAAGTTTCTTTCCAATATTTCAATTTTGAAAATGTTCTTTTATTTAATTGGAATACTTAAACTCTTTAACAGAACAACAATTTCTCTAAAATAACAGTGGTGCGGAAAAAAGCCGCAGACTCCAAAAACTCTAAATGTGGTTTTTGGGTCAAAATAGACTCGCACACCTTAGAAAGGTTAATTTGAAGCAATATATTCATAAAGTTGTAAAATGAGTTGCTACATATTCGGGCATGATGTAATATTTCATTTTTATGAGTAGCTGTTAGTTAAAACTTTAGAGAAGAAACATGAAACTTTATATATAACAGTTAATCAGTCACTTGAGTTTTAAGCTAAAAATTAGCAGGAACATATTAGTCGGAATAAGTAGGTACATATTAGCAGGAATTTTCATGTTGTAAATAATTTTATTTTCATAGTCATAATTGGCAATGACTTTTATTTGTCAGATATTTATGAAATATTTGTCCGTAAAAATAATTATTTTTAATTGAGTTTTAATATTGAAGAGGTTTAATTGATGAAAAAATTGTTATAATTTTCTTTGTTAACAATTTCCTTGCATAAAAAATGAGCCACACTATAGTTATTTCCTTTCTTTTTAAGTTTAGCATGAAAGGAAACGATTACAGGTAATATTTCTTATTTAAACGTTTCACATTTGGAACTAGTTTAAATGAATCTCGAGAGATTTATGTAATGTGCTTTCTCTTGTAAGACGTATTACATTTATGCGTTTCTACTTAATGGGCTTATAATGAATGGACTCAAATTTTTATTGAAGTATCCTCGGATAATAACGCCATGTTAAGGCTTTACCAAGTTTCTAGGCTTCGTTTTAGAATTTTTTTATCAAGCAAACATAAGATTTGGTACAACAGCTTCTTTACTATGCATGCAAGAAAGAATATTTTCGCAAATTTGTATTGAAAATTAAATTGCGTGAATTCTTGAACAATGCTATTTGGCGTTACTACCCACCAGTGTGGAATATAACACCCTCTAAACAAAGCTATAAAATAAGATGAAATAATGGTAAGTAAATTGTCTAGTTCTAAAGATACACACTTTAAAACTCTAGAAATTGATAAATTGTTTTCCTTGCTATTAATTATAAAATCACGATTCAGTAATAATCATTTGATATTTTATTCTTCCGACATAAAAAAATAGCAGCATTTAAGACATACACATTTCCGTTAATACTTTTTAGTTTCCAGCAATGACAAAAATGGCCTTTTGTGCACAAAAAAAAAAAAAAGAACAGTGCAGTTCCGACCCTAAAAAGAAAAGCGCATAGCAATAACATCATTGAATGGCGTTATAAACCCGGTGTACATTTTGCGCAGTATATTTTAAACTGCAAGCTACATCGCGATAACATCCAAAATCATCCACAACATTTTTAAAGTACATGAAATACATTACAAATTTATGTAATGTACAAAGAATTTTCTAATAAACATACTGTCTTCACATGAAAGAACTTGCCTACACTGTAAAAAAAAAAATCTTTAAAGATACTGAACTTTTTCTAGGAAACTGGGATTCCAAGAACTTTTCCTGTAACGGTAACAGCAAAAATTCAAGTTTCAGAATCGATTACATGATTTTTTTCTGTTATCATTACATGAAAAGTTCTTGGAATCCCAGTTTCCTAGAAAATGTTTAATACCTTTACAGATTTGTTTTTTACAGTGTAGCAAATTTTATTTCGCGCGTTTGCTATTACGTGCTTATTTCAACGATAAAGTCTACAAATGTAATAAATAAACTTTTAGTGGTTGTTTGTGATTTAACGCACTCAAATCATTTAAGCGGAGAACCCGATTACTATTTTCCTTGATTTCTTTATTTCTACCCATACTATTTGCACTTGGTCTTATTACCGTCTCTGTCGTTATTATCAAAAATGGCACCTTGCATGTAGCTTTAAATGAATTCATTGCAAAACCTACATTTTGCTATTCATGAAAAAAAAACGGCTAAAATATATATATTTCACTATTTTCTCTATTTTACTCGCGGGTTCAGTTAGTGTGCTTATCAGGGATTTCATTTCTTTTTAAATACCTTCTTCATAAATGCGGCTGCCTCTGTAAGTAGACTACTTTTCATAGCATTTTGAAATCCGCCATTGCCATTAAATTTCTGTAACACAAGATAATCCTTATGAATTTAGAGATGAATATCAATCTGAGTCAATTCACTCAAGAGATCTGGAAATTTTAAATTAATTCAATTGGGACGTTTTAAATCATTCCCTTTGCAGAACAAATACCGCGCCGCGTGATTTTCATATCTTTGCTCGTGTGAAAAAGCGTCTTGTGTGATAGCAATTTCATAATGATGACAAACTTCAGAATAAGTTCAAACTCCGAGATACGTACGAAGGCAGATGTATGCTCTGAAGAATAAAATTGTAAACTAATCAAATGCTATGACAAATGCTATGTTGCCAAGCGGCAAAAAAGTGTGGTTTAAAAATGTATTACAGTAAAATGTTTTTTTCTAAGCAGGATTTTAATTTACATCCAAACGGAATTTTCATTTTGAACCGCCCTTGTAATGAAATAAATTATTTTTATACTTCTAATATTACATACTTTTAACATTTCCATACTTCTAATTTTCTATAACAATTAACATTAAGATAAATCATCTATTCATAATTTTAAATAGATTTTCTTTTTATAAATGCATGAATTTTGAATTCCAATTTTATTAAGTTGTTATAGATTATTTTTTCTTTTATATCGAAACAAAAAACATTTAACTTCATATTTCAACTAAATAGTATATGAAAAATAAATTGGAAAGCCAACAAAAGAAAAAATAATTGTTAGATGTATTTATTTAAATAAATGAATATGAATCGTTATTTATCATAGCTTATAATTATATACGACTCAATTTTTAGACAAAATATGGCATAGTCAATAGTCATGTGTCATAATTTTTCTTAATTCAATGCAGTATATTCAGAAAGAGTATGAATGAATCTCTTGAAATACGTTTCCCTAGTGAAATGCTTTATCTTTATGAGTTTCTTCTATATAATGGATCGATATGAATCTTTACAGAGATGAAAATGTTACTTTATATGCAGGCCTATTAAAGGATCTCTCCAATTAAATTCATGCGCATTAAAAGCAACATAGAAAAGAATTTATTCTATAATCGTTTATTTCTTCACGTGTATGTTTATTATAATTACTCCAATTAAATAGGTATCTGAAAAATAAAATATAACACCTATTGGTATGTTTTTACAGTTTTTCGGACAAAATAGGACATTACATCATGTGGTCAATTTCCGGAAATTGACAGGAGAAAAATGCATGGAGAGTTTCAATAAATTGCTAAATTTTCAATACCTAATGAAATAGTTTATGTTTATGTAATTTCGTTAAGACAGTCTTTGAAGAATTATAAATTACACTTAATGATTTTAAGTATATTTTAAAAATCTTTAGGAATACGGAAAGCAGTTTATTATGCAATGGATGTCCAAATTATTAGTTACATTACTTTTTTCTTATTTTCAATCTTGTTTTCTCAAAAGTACCGAAAAAGCCCTTTAAATATTATCAACTAAAAGGATAGAATTTTGAAGATAGTTATGTTATATATATGTATAAATCTAATTGATGAGTCTAATGGAAATATTAAGTTTGAAAATTGCAACTTAAGCAGAATGATTCTTTTCAGAAACGATATTTACTCTTACATTTATGACTATTTTACATATTATATTTCATTTTTTTTAAATTTTTGAATGTTTTCATGTTTTTATAAGAGAAATCGTTGTCTTGGACATTGACTACGGTTATTTATGAAAGGTCCATATTAGATTTACTAAAGATATGGTGTGCATTACATTTATGCCTTCGGTAAAGAACTCGTTCCAAGTCCCAAGTCCCAAGTTCTAATGAATATATTTTTAATTGAGTACTTAATTATTTTTTTCATTTAAAAAAATACAGATGTTTGGAGATGTTTATTATAACCAATATTTTCAAATTTTTAAAATAACTACAGCTTTCCACAAATTACTAAGCATAAAAAATTGTTTATGAAATAGATGTGTATGGAAGTATATCAACCAATAGTTTAATAATATATTTTTTAGCGAAATTAAATGTATATTTGTTTTTGGTTTTTGCTACTTCTTTTGTCCTTGTTTATTATCTATTACTTGTAAGAGTGCATAAAGTATGAATAATTAGAGTATACATTTATGTATATAGTTATCATGTCGTATTAAGTTTTTTAAACCTAATAAGAACAAAAATAATTAAATTTTGGAAATCTCACTTGGATTTTACTTCTTCAAATGTAAAAAAAAAAGTAAATAAATAAATAAAAAGTTATTGGGGACAATGGTACAATTTTGCATTGATTGCAGAAATGTATTTGACAGAAGATAACATATTGTAATTGGCAGAATTTTAACTTTATTTTGTATTAATATTTGTCTTAGCTTCGTAATTTGTTGTTAGTAATCATAATTTCTCAGATTTTTAATTTTTGTTTGGCAAAAGTATTGCATTAAGTATGTGTGCCCATAAATTGTTATCCATGAATCTCTCGTAATCTTTACAGAGAATAACATTCTTCAATAACTGACCGAGCTTTGTTTTTAAAAAGAAGAAAAACCACTACTTTCATTTAGTACATTGTAAAAAAAAATTCGATAAATTTACGGCAAAAAAGGCTGACAGCAATGTTGCCAGCAGTTTTTGTCTAAAAAGTTGCAGTAAAATTAGATGTAATTTTTTGTTACATCTAATTTTACTACCGTTTTTATGGCAAAAACTGCTGGAAACATTGTTGACAGCTGTTATTACCGTAAATTTAACGATTTTTTTTGACAGTGTATTCTCTCAAAGTATAAAAAAAACATCGGGATTCATTTTTATCAAAATTTGCTATAATTATAAAATTAATATTATTTGACAAGCACAAAATGTTGTCTCGCATTTCGGTATTTTGCACGTCACATGTAAACTTCAGTGTCTTTAAATGTTGGGAAATTAAATCAGTTATAACAATGAAATTGTTTTGTTTATGTCCGAGATCTACAGAAGATTCAACAGAGGATTATAGATTATAACTGACTGGCTTTTGTTTTTATTTTGTATTCATATCTGTCTCAACAACGCAATTTGTTGTTAGTTATCATAATTTTTAGAGATTTAAATTTTTTTTACTAAAATATTGTATTCAGCATGTGTGTCAATAAAATATTCAACTAAACTGTACTAACTGTAAGCAACTAATCACACCCAATCCTTACAGAAAATAACGTTCTTTGGTAATTAATCGAGAATTACCTTCAAAATTAATAAAGACTTTAATTTTTAAATATTGTTTCTAAGTAAAATATTTTATTGGAATTCAATTTAATCAAAGTTTTATATAATAATAAATTCAATATTAACTGTCATGCATCAATTGTGTTGCTATATTTAATTACTTTGTTCATCTCCTTAACATTGCAGTTAATTCACATGGGACAAAAATGACCTTAATGTATTTATGGTACAGTTTTGGTTAGGTCACAGTTAGCTTTTGTTTATAGGTTAGGTTTTACTTCTTCGGACATTTCGTTAATATTTTAGATACTTTTCATGGGACAAAAATTATCCAAATATAACTATGGTGTATTTTTGTTTAAAGTAGAGATAATAATTTCTTTATGGACATCTCTTTAACATTGCAACTAACTTACATGGGGGAAAAATAACCAAATGCAATTAGGATATAGTTTTATTTAGATTACAAGTAGTAATTATTTTGGCCATCTAGTTAATATTTAACTACTTTACATCGGAAAAAATGAACTAAAAGTAACTATGGTATGGTTTTGTTTACATTACAGGCAATAATTGTTTTAGACATCTCGTAAACATTGTAACTACTTTACATGTGACAAACATTACCAAAATGTAACTATGGTATAGTTTTGTTTACATTCGTTTACAGATAATATTTCGACAAATGATTACAGATTAGATCCTTTTATTATTTGTACTGATATCTGCCTTGAATTTTTAATTTGCTGTAAATTTCATATTTTACATATTTATAATATTTATTTTGAAAATATATCTTCTTCAGATGTATTTCAATAATCTCTTGGCAATCAACCGATTAGTTGCACGCAATTTTTATCGAAAAACACTTTTTTAAACTTTCAGTGAACATTTCCTCCAAAATAAAAATAATACTTTTAATATGCTAAATATTATATTCATTTTTATCAGAGTTTGTTATTTATTATCAAAGTTTGTCATTTATAGAAAAGAAATGCTTGAAGATATGACTGCTTATCTACAAATTATTCTCTGAATAATTAAAGAAATAAAATCATTAAAACTCACCGAGAAACTTTTCTTCGTTTACAAAGTATATCCATCTGGAAAATCACATGCTTAACACAATATCTCGAGAAATAATGTTGAAATTTTTCACGAATATTCATAATTAATCATACCTTAAACGCTATTCATCAAGAGTATTAACAGAATGGGGTTATTTTTAGAACCATTTGAAATAAAGTACTGAGATAAAAAGAGGTTATTTTAGTTAAGCTCTTCAATCATTTTACCCATAAAATACAGTATAAGGAAAAAAAAAAGATTTTTTTTCTTTGAAATGGCAATAGGAAAGACATATTATTTCACATCATGAAATTTACAATATAAGTTCAATTTTTTAGTATATTTTTAAAGTCACTGTTATTTTAAAAAATATTTAATATAATGGGAAATATAGATATTCCAATATAATAGACTTTATATAAGTAAAAAAAACATTTCCTAAATATTTAAATATTCAGGAAATGTTCTTTTACTTATACATTAAAACAGGCAGAATATTAAATAAAAAGTATGTTTTATAATTTCATATTCCATAGACACATCTTTTTCCTTTATGTTTGTCCGATTGACGCTCGAATACATAAATACAATAAGAAAATATGCATACATATACACTTATATTGATAAAGGTGATCGTTTACCTGCAATTTTACCAATGGATACCCATATATCCATTCATTAGTATCAATACAGCATATGCAATTTTGCACATGCAACTATATTTGGATATAGTAGCCCTTCATCGTTTTGCTTCCTTTTGGTAACAACGGAGGTTGAGCTTATTGTATCGACGGTAATTTTCTGAATTTCCAAGCTATGTTTTTCATATTTTCACAAAAGTTGTATTTAGGTATACATTTAGCTAACACAAAAGGAATATTATATTATGATTGCATTCACGCATGCGTAATGAAAAGATATTTAGTAAACCTGTTCAATTTTCATACAATTTTTATTATTTTTTAATTCTGAAAACATGGTTTTGTGAACATATTGTTTGTGATATTTTCTTAAAAGAACATTTTTTTACATTAAGAACTCTTGAAAATAAAAATAAAATGGGCCAAAGTTGGAACTAACTTCATAAAAACCTTAAATTCTCTTCAGGTATACATGCTATCCTCATAAAAAATGAACACAGTTTATTACAATAAGACACTTAATCGTAATCTACAGTTTGAACGCTTTTGCTACATTAATTTTGACAAGATTATCAAGCAGGTATTCAAATTTTTTTTAATTGTTTACGTTATCCTATGAAGTTTCGGGAAAAAATCCTCGCAGAGATCTATCCTGTTCAATTTAATAACCTGGGGGTTCAAGATAACTCCTCAAGTATTTTTCTAGCTATTAAACAAAACGTCTAAAATCGCAAGTGACCTGTTACATTTGGCCATATGGTGTATACGCATATATACGCTATTCCCACGCATTTGCCAAGGTGCCGCAAAACAATCGAGGTACATCAGCATGCCGGAAAAACTCATATTTACCGGTATGCCGGAAAATTAGACATTTCGCAACGGAAGCACAGGCAGTGGATTTATTTTGTTTTTTCTAACAACATTTTTCATTTTAAAGAAAAAATATCAATACTTATTTTTCACGCTAACTCTCTCTCATTTGTATTTAGGTGATGTTAAGATTTATTTATCGATTAATAGGCAAAATTTTCATGGATGACGTTTCTACTCTAGCATGGCGATATGTAAAGAAAACTGGTATGGAGCGGATTTTTTCTCTTTGCTGTTGCTGGTGTAGAGTAGGTAAAGGAAAAAACAGTATAAAGGGATAAAAGTGAGTTGTAAAGCTAATTTGACTGACCAGTTCAAAGATCATATATATATATATATATAAATCGCGCCAAAAAGATCGCCTTAGCGAAGTGGATTCTTCCAAGGCTGAACCAAATACATTAACGATAAAGATATTATAAAAAGAGAAATCTAATGAATATTTTAATATTTTGGGATTCAGAGGTGATCCATTTATTTCAAAAACTAATATCAATGAAAATTGAAGAAAAAAAATTCTTCTTTATTGATTACTATTCTAATTTATTTACAAACGGAATACAGTAGTAAACTTTTTCTGTTAAACAATAAAATGAGTTCATATTATTAAAAAAAAAGACTAAAACATATAAAAATTTTAAAATTAATTATCATTTACAAATTACAAATATGCAGCACGTCGTAAAAAAGAGGGGGAAAATCGTAAAGAAAATGGAAGGCAAATTAAAAAATAGTTCTGTTTCTTATGTTAGATGGCGCCAGCAACAGGATAACCATGTGGTTTCTGGTCACGTGTACAGCGGACAAAGGAAACTGAGCAATTGTAAAGTCTGTTATTATGATAAGGTAGACTTCTTCTAAATTATCTTTTAAACGTATATTGCATAGTGTTAAAAAATTCCCTTTCTAGCAACAAAGGTATCTTCTTATGAGTTGGCCTGAAGGCATTTTCCTTATACCGCTGTGCAAAAAATGCTAGAAAGCAAAGACTTTATGTATTTCACTGTTTAACACATCTTGTTTCATCAAACATGTAAATAGCCAGTAGAAGTTTAACAGCAGATGATTCGGTCTTGAAATTCCTCAATGAAAAGGAAATGAATTTCAACCCGTTTACAGAGAGATCGCCACATATTATTAATGAACCACAAAGGTGCAATTCCATTATGCAAAACAAACGAAATTCCCTCCTCTTCACCAGAAAAGGTAAAATGTAGATACGTTATTTGAAGTATCTTGCAAATATTTGCTTTTGACGGATTTATATATCTCAGTGATGAGGAGCCTAAAAACACATTTTTAAAAAATGTATGTCTGTGAATTGTTGAGTCTGTAACTTTGTCTTTCTGTCTGTATGTTACATAAATTTTGTGGGAGCTCTGCTTCAAGAACTAGTGCACTTAGTTTTGAATTGGACTAAAAACTAAGATAATTTTTATTAACTACTTTAATAAAAATTATATTCAGGTAATCCATAAGTCAGGTAACTTTATAATTGCGATTTATTAATGTTTCAGATTTTTAAATTTCGTTTAAACAAATTATTTGCTTTTAGAAATTTAAAATTATGTTTATATCTCCGGTTTTTTTTTTTAATTTTCAAGAAATTTGGAAATTTGGATTTCATCTAAGTAATTGGATTTGAACGTTTTTTTAAATTTGATGAACATAAATAACTTCTATTAATAATTATTTTTTAATTAAATTTATTAATGCTACCATCTATGCAAGAATTTAATAATTATAAATTAGCATATTCGTTTGATTAATTAAGTGATAAGTCGTTTTGAAAGAAAAATTAAACGAAACCCTCTGTGTGATCTGCGATCACACTTACCCACTTTTTTTATTATTTGAATTTCTTTCTCTCTGTATTTTTACAACAAATTTGTTTTTTATTATTTGTTTGAATTTTAGAATTCAATTTTCTGTATGTTAAATTGTTTACTAAAATATATCATATATTTTTTTAAATTTCATTTTAAATAGGATACACAAATGAACGCATTTTAGACATTTCAACATTTGAAATACCCCAACTAAATAGTTGTACGACTAATTATACTTTTAAGCATTCAAATATCAGGAATTTCAATTTACCATTAAGATATTTGAACATCATTGAATTAACCATTACAGGATTATTCCGACTAATTTTGCAATAATAATATAGCTGTAGGATGTTTCATTACCAACGATTAATTATTGTTCAATAAATAAGTTTGTTCAAAATGTTAAGATATTAAAATAACGTAAAAGATCAAAGGAGCATGGAGTGAGGTTTAAAAGATCAAAGGAATTTTTCTGTTACAGTATGAAATATTTTTGTGATACTTAAAATATATAATTCACGAAAACGCTTTAAATATTTTAAGAACCACTTCGTTTAAAGTTAATTATTGGACAATCTTTATGTAAAATTTTCCTAATAAGGAGAATGTATGCATTTTTTCATGCTATTTAACGTTAGCTCATTATTAATGAACCATAAAGGCGTAATAAAATTATACAAAACGAACAAAATTCTCTCCACCCCACTAAAAAAATAGAAATGTAGATATATTATTTGAGATACATTATATCAAATATAATATATCAAATATTATATAATATATCAATTATTATATATTATATGAAATATTTGTTTATTTTTAATTTCTTCTATCTTTACAAGAAAAAAGTTTTGGATTCGTGAAAATTTTTGAATTCAGGTTTTTGACATATTTACATGTTTCAGAGTTCAGGGGCCAAAAAACACTTTTTTACAAAATGTCTATCTGTGAGTTTCTGGTTGTTGAGCCTGTGACTCTGTGACTCTGTCAGTAGTATGCGACTTGCATTTTTCGGACGCTCTGCCTCAAGTATTATTAATGAACTTAGTATCTAGTTCAAATAAAAACTAAGATTTATAATTTTTTTTATAAAAAAATTATATTCAGGTAGTCTCTGATATAAATTGATGCTGATCAGTTTTTGGTCTAAATCGCTCAACAGGTGGTACTGCTTTGCTGCATTTTTTTTACGATTTTCGCAATACCTATGTATCAATAACTAATGCACAGATTTCCATTTAACACCATATTCAGTTCGTCCTTGACATCAATTGATGTTGTTTGTCTTTTGGTATAAATCGCTCAACAGGTGGCACTGCTATACTATATTTTTCACGATTTCTGTGATAACTCTATCTCAAGAGCTAATGCACGGATTCTTTTCAATAATCAGACTCAGTAAATCAATGATATGAACTGTTTTCGTTTACGTTTCACTGCCAATTGCTCAAAAGGGGTACTGTTGTGATGAATTTTTTCCGATTCCTGCAATAGTTCTATTTCAATAACTAATGCACGATTTTTATGAAACTTGAGATTCAGGCACAGCTTGATAAACATTATTGTTTTTTATTCATTGTTATACATCGCTCAACAGGTCGCACTGTTATGTTGCATTTAACCCGATATCCACAATAGTCCTATTTTACGAACGAATGCACGGATTTTTTTTTTTTTTTTTTAAGAATCTTTACGATGCGCATAGATTGTCATTTAATATTGGCATTGTTATAGCAAATTTTAAAGTATTAACATGCAAGTGATAGAAGAAAAACTTGGGATTGCCACTCTTTATTAGTTTATTACAAAATCGTCCATGCAAGATTCGAATAATTGCTTAATGAAAAGTTTTGGCCACAAATGCAAAATCTTGTTGCTTTTATTAATCAATAACAAGATGGTGAATAATTTTTAATTAATAGATTTCACACATTTTCGGTAAATGTGCAAACAATGTAACAGTTTATTGGAAATTTAAATTAATATCCAATTCTGCTGATTGCATTATAAAAAAGTAAATCTAAAAAACCTATCAAGCGTAATGAATTTAAATTTCTTGGAGCCGTTAAACACAACTTTTCATTTTAATGGTTTCGTCATCTGACGTTTCTAACCTCTGTCTGTTTGTCCCTCACAGAATCCGTACACAAAAAAGTATAAGAGACTTCAAATTTTGTGTAATTACAGCAAAATACCTCGTGACACACGGCAAATCATAAAACTTTGAAAAGTTTATTATTTTAATGAAATTAATTTTTTCAATGTTATCCGCTCATTTTTGCAACTTAAATTTTAAAGAAAACCTTAATGTCTACGTTTTCCTTGTAATTGAGACTGTAATTTAATATTCGTGCAATCGTGTAAGTTTCCTAAAATTTAATTCAAACTAAAACATTCTAAAAAGTACTGAAATTACATCTCTAAGAATTATTATCCATAGACGGCTGTGTATCCAATTCTTTGTATAGCCATTTAAAACATTATATCAATATCCTACAAACATTTCTTAGTCAACCATTCCGCAGTTCAGCGCATAAATACACAGTATATTTAAAAACCAACTTTAAGCAATTTACACTCATACTCAATCTTCGCGAATTTTTTTTTCTTTTTTTTTGTGCAACCCTATATATCAACAATAGCACAATGCACACCTGTAGTATCCATACATGCAGGGAAACTTTAGCGCATATCATAATAAAAAATGCAGTTTTGTATATCACTATTTTACAGTATTTGGGTTACAATATACTATCTTAAATCTTTTACGTGACCTTGTAAATGTTACATAATTCGTATTATGAAATGGATGATTTATAGTAAGTTTCACCGACTTTTACAAATTCCATTATATATGAAATAGTTTATCATAATTAATATACGCCTCAAACAATTTCGCCTTAAGCCAGTATGTAATGTTTTTTTTGCGTGTCCCTGTAATTTAATAGTAACTATGCTTCGTATACTGTAAACGGTATATTAAACAGAATGCATATTTTAGTGCACTTCGTAAATGAATATTAAGTTTATAATATTTGAAGGAATGTAATGGAACGATTTTTTCCCATTGGCCATAATGTAACGGAAAACTTTTGATTGTACCTGAGAATAAACAAAACATACTACGTACTTCATTTGCAATAGGGTTCGTGCTGTGATAAACATAAATAACATCCAATAATTTCAAAACAATCCGTTAGAGCGCGTGCACACAGACAGACTGAAATCATAAACGCTTTTTAATTTTGTTGGAAAGTGTAAAGAAAAGCCGACTGTGTGTTATTACACAACTGAGCACTTTAAAAAAAGAGAAAGTGACGAAAATATGAACATGGTGAAAAAGCACTTTAAGTTTTTAATTTGTGTGAATAATTCCGCTGGATGTATTATCAAATTACAATATCTGGCGATAAAAATACCGTATGGGTAGAAATGAGGTGTCACATTATTCACAATTAAACTAGCTTTCATTTAATACTGAAAAAAAGAAAATCTTTTTTTTTTTTACCATTTTTGAACTAAACTGTCCATTATACCTAAATCTATATGCTATGTAACAAAAGTGAAAGTGTCTGGGAGATTAAACAAATAAAAAAATCATGCATTAAGCATAGATTTTGAAACACTTTCCAACACTTCCTGAAATCTTTAACAAAACTTCGTTATTTAGGGAAATAGAGTTACTTTCTGGAGCCAAATTCGTATTCCAATACTTCAACAGCCCTGTATTTGATCTGCCGATTGATATATATATACTACATAATGGGGAAATTTAGTTTAGCAAGAAAATGTCCAGCAGGTCGAAATTTTTCTTTCAGCAATTTATACTAATAGATGGAAACATACTTGAATACAGTGAAATTTTGTACAGTGTACTTTTGTTCAGTGTTGTAGTTCACACAGTACCATAATTGCACGCCAATATTTAGCTAAAATTTATCTTAAACTAAAATTCTTTTAAAAATACTGAAAAAAAGCATTCTCAGAAATTATCTTTCATAAGCGTCCATGTATCCAATTCTTTGCGTGGTCCTGTATATCACTTTTTATATATCCTACAAACATTTCTTAGTAAACTGAATGCAGTTCAGCGTAAAAAAAATGCATAACTTATTTTGAAACCACCTTATGTAATTTATTCTTATACTCAGTAACTTGTGCGAGCTCTTTTGTGTAGCTCTATTTTTCAACTATAGCATTTTTATATACCATATAATATGCATAAATTTACAGAAACTTGAAAGCGTATATCATACTTAAAATGAATATCATCTAGCCATCAGCCATCAACGGATATATATACAGTACTTCGGAAAGAATATACATTTTGAAATCTTGGGTGTGTCCGTGTAAATATTGTGCACTTTGTATTGCGCATGGCTATATCTACAACTTATATTGAACTTCAGCGAAATGTATATCGATTTTATTATTCATAAAATAGTTTTATATAAATAAAGTATGTCGCACACAAGTCCCCCTTTTACCTTTATGTAATGGGATTTTTTTGGTGTGACCCTATAAATGGATAATAGCTATTTTTTTTCACTACATATTGTACAGAATGTATATCTTAAAGGCATATAAATTTGAATGCACTTCTTAAATGCATATAAATTTAAATACGTTTGGCATGGTGTAACATCCTTAAAATTCATTTCAAACGATTTTATCCCATAGACCGTAATATAACGGTAAACTTTTGACGGTCTCTGTAAATACTTCCTATGACAATGAAGTTCGGTGAATGAATTCAGAACACCCGATCTGGCAACTGTGGGGAAACAGAGCGCTGCAACTGCATAGAGGCAAGTGTAGACCATCTTCCCTCACCGTTGTTCATTTGAGAGTCGTTTATGTTCTATGTAAGACGTGCTTTACTAAGTGCTTGTTCAGTGTGTTGGTACGTAAATGAGAACAAGGACATGAACGAATAAATGATCAGTTTAAAGTTTGGTTTTAAGCTTTGCAAGACACCGAAAGAAATTCATGAGGAATGGTGCAAATTGAACACCTACCACACTCGCCAGATCTCAACCCTCCAGACTTCTTCCCATTTTCACGACTCAAACTCTCTTTGAAAGAGATTTGACCATATTGCTGACATCCAACGAAACGTGACGAAGCTTTTGAACACCATCCCAAAAGACGACTACTTGCAAATTTCCCAGGACATGAACAGCAGATCTCAGCGGTGCATAGTTATAGGAGATGTATATTTTGAAGGATGGCATGATAACTTTCGTTAATAATTGATCTACACTAAAGCTATAGAACTATTCACCGAACTTTATTGTCAGAGGTAGTAAAATAATCATGGTAGAAACTTCATTTAAAATAGGGTTCGTTTTAGGGTAAACTTTAATAACGTCTAAAAATTTCAGGGCAATCCGAGTACATTTATGGGAGTTAGATCGCTGCCAGATGGACAGACGGACAGACAAACCGAATGCATAAACACTTCTTAACTTTGTTGGAAAATGTTAAAAATAAACTTTCTTTGTATATGTATCTCAATTTGTATCTCAATAAGTTATCAAATCTGTGACAAACTGTACAAAATTGTGACTTTTGGCCGGAGCTAACATAAATTTACCAGGAGGAAAATGGAAATTTCCATAATTTTTCTTTGTTTCAAATTATATAAACAGCGTTGTATTTATTAATCATATTCTATTTCCATCATGCGCATCGATCATTTATGTTCGAATATACTATTTGCATTTATCTACATTGAATAAATCACCATATAATCTACATATTTAAAAAATAAACTAGTTTTTTC
Source organism: Maratus speculifer (assembly GCA_964019185.1). NCBI lineage: Eukaryota > Metazoa > Arthropoda > Arachnida > Araneae > Salticidae > Maratus > Maratus speculifer. The sequence continues at coordinate 231,550,965 of OZ025296.1, read as the reverse complement.
CAGTCCTCTGCCCTGGGCTTCCTACTAAAAGAAAAAAAGACAAAAAATATGATTTCATGTTACACAGTTGTGCACAAAATAACAATTTCGCGCAATCAAAAATCTAAGCTCGTGTTCAAACGCCGACAACTTATAACAACCAATACTTTTAAATGCCATTAGAATAATTTGTTAATCCATTTAATGCATCGATAAGTAGAAATAAAGTTGAGAAAGAGTTATAATTTGCTTTTTTTCCAAAAATTTTAAATCAATGTTTTTTTTTTTTTTTTCATTTGCACCTTTTCAGATCTTTTGACGTTGAAAGATTGTTGAAAGTTTGAGTTCAGGAATATTTCTATATTTCTATCATAAGATTATTATATTTGTACATTTTTAAATTCTATAAAATACTATAAAATTATTTTATATGAAATACTAAACTGGAGTTATAAATATTTTACAAAATCTTTATAATTTCAAATTTAATTAATTAATTTTTGTTGGCAAAATCAATCTAAAATTTATTAACTGGTAAATTTTTTAAAAGCACAATAAAAAATTTTAAAATTTTTCGAAAGTACTTTCAATTCTATAAAAAAGTGTTGCCAAAAAGAGATCAAAATTGGTTTAGAAGGCAAAATTGTCATGAATTCTTAATTTGAGGCATAAAGGTTTAAATCCCATTGAATTTAATTAAGGAACATTTTATACAATTTTTATTTATAAACCTAGAAAATAATTTGAATGAAATGAGTGCAATTGACATAAACGTTTTACAGTCATTTATTATTTAAAAGATTTCGAAATTAAGAAATAAAATTATTACTACTTTCCATTTAATTTTATTTTAAATGTGACCCGAAATGTTTAAACTTACTGTTTCTTAATTAGGGTTAATACTTTTCGAAACATTTAGTGTCTTTAGTAAGTCGAGTCACTAGTTATGTGTTCCACTTTTGCATATCTTCCTTGAATTGGGCCTTCATAGATGAATGCGAATGCATAACCTAATAAAATAATAACAATATTTAATATGTAATATGTCAATACATTACTATTACACTCGCCAATATAACTTTTTATTTTATAAGAATTTATTTTAGTGTTAAGTTTCCCCGCGTTTTCCTATTTTTAGGAGAAAATTTAAATGTTATTAGTTTTTTTAAAAACTAATATTATTCGAAAAACATAAAATAGATTAAAGAGCCAGAGAAATTAAAAAATACTTTGAAATTGGTCAAAATATCGATTTTGTTTTTTAATATTAATTAAAACTCAGTTAACTAACTGAGTTTTAACTATACGCGTAAAGTATAACTAGACACCGTTAATAAATACAGCAAAACTACACATACAATAGAAATTTTAAACTGATTTTTCTCCCTATTCATATCATGATAAGTTTCTTGTTTGAAAAATACTAAGGAATTTTTTTTTGCTAATTTAGATAGAAGTTTGAATTTTTTTTAACTTGTTCTCCATGGTGTATTATTATTTTTGTGAATGGATTTAACATTCAAGTTTATAGTTTTTTTATGTTTAAATTAAGAGTTTATTGAATTTTCTTCATTTTTAACACTTTTCAACTTTGTTGGAAAGTGTTTATCCATTCGGTTTGTATATCCGTCTGTTCGTATGGCCTGATTGCCGTCTGTCCCATAAATATTCTCGGATTGCTATGAAATTTTTATATATAACTGATGTTTTTCCTAGCACAAACTCTACTGAAAATGAAGTTTCTACTATGATTATTTTAATTACAGGGATAGTCAATTTTTTTCCGGTACATTACACACAAATGGAAAAAATCGTTTAAAATTAATTTTATAGGTTTTAATAGGTTAGGCAGGTTTTAATAGGTTGCTGTTTGATAGGTTAGGCACCCTGTCAAACTTATTTAAATTTACATGGATTCGCAAAGTATGCTAAAATACGCATTCTATAAAATACATAGTCAAGATAATAGTTATTATTCTTTTACAGGACTACTCAAAAGAATTCAATTACACTATATATAGAGGATTGTTTGCCATATATTTTAATAATGTCAAACGATTTCAAGTTTCATAAAATTGCTATTTGCCGCTGAGACTTAATATGTAACGCATAATATTAAGTGCATAGCATTTACAGGGACACACAAAGTATTTCAAACCTTGTATTCTTATACGAAATATTGTGTATTATCGATGATAGCTGATAGATTGTTGAAAATGCATTTTCAATTTTGATATGCGCTTTTAGGATTAACAAAATGTCTGCAAATTAAATGGTGCATATAACTGTTAATGATATACAGGGTTACACAAAAGAGCACATAAAGGTTAGGGAATAAGAGAGTAATTACGTTAAAGGTGGTTTTTAAGTAAGTTATGCATTTTTACGTTGAACTGCTTTCAGTTTACTAAGAAATGTTGTAGAATATAGATAAAATGATATATAGGGTCACGCAAAGAATTAGCTACATGGTCACTCATAAATGATAATTTCTCGAAATGTGATTTAAGTTGTTTTAAGAGTGAGTTTGTTGGAACTAAATTAAAAAAAATACTGGCGTGTAATAAAGATACTAGGTAAATTACAGGGCTAACAAAAGTATTGGTTCATCTATTAGAATAAAGGGTTGAAAGAGAAATTTCAACCACTTAGGCATTTTCTCGCTAAATTAAATTTTCCCATTATATCATATATATCTATTTCGACCGACGGATTAAATACAGGACTGTTCAAAAGTATTGGAATACATATTTGGCTATGGACTGTAACATCTGATTTCCCTATGTTTCAGGAAGTATTTTAAAGTGTTTCATAAGCAGTACTTAACGCATGATTTCTGTTACTTTATTAATGTATACGAGAGAAAAAATATTAAATGTAAAATCTTATACATCTAAACAACCATGCACAGCTTTCTGTGGTATATTCTAATGAATGTGGAAAAATGTTCGTATTTAAAAAAAAATAGAAGGGATTTAAACAAATAATTAAAAAAATTACATTTCAATAGAAAAGGCTGTTCTACAAGATTTTTTTTTAATTTTTAGTATTAAGTATTGTACCACCACATATTATTACAGTATTATTCAAAATTGAAGAGATGTTTACGAAGATGATATTTCCTTTTAACTAAAAAACAAAACAAAAAAAATTCTAAATCTTAATTAGCGACATGTTAAACTTACCAAGATGTGAATCAAAGTTTTTTGAAAAAATTTTTCGTGAAAACTGCATAAATGGTATTGCAATTAATAATCAGATTCTAATTCCCTTATATTAACTGGCCTTTTGTATTCGACTATTCGATTTGCATTATCTGCATTACATCTGCACGTAAGCTACATATTTAAAATACAACACAGTTTTTTTCCTCTGGCAGGGTATGTTACTGAAAGAGTAAAAAAATCCATTATGATTTCACATTACACAATTTGTTCACTATCAATTGCGCACTTAAATTGAGCATAATTGTTTGGTTCTAACAAATTCACACAACTAAAACTTAAGTATTACTCTAAACTACAAATCCCATTGAATCTATTAAAGAAGCATCTAGAAAATTTTATTTTAAAACTCAGAAAACATTTTAAATTGACATAAGCGCTTTTCACCCATTTATTATTTTAAAGATTTTACATTTAGCAGATAAAAATTATTACTGTTTTGCGATTAATTTTATGTAAAATGTGACCCAAAATGCGTAAAATTTTCATGTCTTATAATTAGGGTTAATACTTTTAGAAAGATTTAGCGCCATTTATCATTAAAGGTTCTGTCTCTAGTGATGTGTTCCACATTTGTATGTCCCTGTTGTATTAGGCTTTAATGGATGAGTGCGAATACATATGTTATTCAATTAATAATAAGCATTAAATGTATTCCATGAGAAAATCACGTGTTTAGAATTTTTTTTTACAAATTTATTTTTATGTACAGATTTAATAGGTTTTTGTGTTATAAAAGTATTTTCAAATGTTATCTTTCTTTTCAAGAACAGAACTTTTTCGAAAAATATAAAATAGGGTAACCTTCGCAGTAGTTAAATGGGTTCAATTTGATCACATCAGAGCAGTTTTATTTTATTTAGAATGTTTATGCTATTTTCTAAGGAACTTTTCTACAAAATGTTTTAAATAATTTTTATGAACTTAGCAAGTTTCGCATAGATAATTTTTTTGTTTATTTGAACTAAGTGCAAATGGGACCATATTGATACCATCACAGGCAATAAGGTAATAAACCAAAGCATTCTATAGTTTACATAAGAATAAGAAAGGAAATTCTTGGCATCCTGCCAAATGTATTTCACAAGATGGTGCTGTGGGTACACTGTATCCATTCCATCATTTCGCTTTTTTCTTGTTCTTGTTTTTGGTTGTGTATAATTTGCTTTATTCAATGAAATGAATTGTTACGGTTTGTCTATGGAAGAGGCGCATATTTTCTTATTTCATGAAGATCTGGTGAAAAAGTCCCATCTGAAGCATTTACATAATATTGTAATCTTAGAACTGCAAGATTTAATCATATAACAAAAGTTATTCGTTATCTTAATTAGTTCAAAGTAATGAATGTGAAACAATTACATAAGAATGTGTACCTACTAAAATGAAAAAACAAATGGCAAATTCTTCTAAAATGAAGATTTTTTAGGCCCCTAATCTGGCTCAAAGTATTTGCTATATATAGTATTCGCTTGAGATTCGAGAGTTTTGATTATTCGCCATATAGTAAAAGACAGACCATTTCAATATTCGTACCACTTTTTAAAAAGAAAAATCTTTTACATGCGCGTTAAAAACATTTGTATGATGAATATAGTACAAAATACATTTTTTCAAATTGTGGTACGAACAGAATATTGAAATAGCATTTTTACGATCGCAGTTTTAAAATTTGCCGAACCTAACCCTTGAGAATGTTAAAGATTAATACATATAATTTCGAAGCATAACGAAGCAAGTATATTCAACAGTCAACAGAACTGCAGAACAGAACAGCAACATTCTTAAACTAGACTTTTTAATATACGTTATTAAAACCTAGTTTTCAGAAAAAATAGAGCCAGAAAACTAATGTTAACGCTGATGTAAACCTAAGTAAAGTCATTATAATAAAATGCAATCTGAATCGCACAGTTCATCTGTTTAATCTTTAAAAGAAATAAAAAAAATTCTATTTCATATCTTACCTCGTATAAAGAAATTTCATTTTCCCAAACAGTTATTATATATTAACAAATAAGACGTAAAGGCAATATTAAAGTAGTTTAAAAGACGTTATTAGCTCCCTTTTTACAAATTGTCTTAAACATAAAATGATCGTATGATCGACTTACATGATGACTTATACTTTTTCAAATTTCTCAGCGATGCTTAATTTGAATTAGTATCTGTAACTAGATTTTTAAATTCACCAAGAAACGTAAAAGGTAATGAGCACAAATTTGTCCAAGCATCATTGAAGTAGGAGAAGATTTTTCTTGAATTTGAGAAAATTTAAGTTTTTTGACTGGAAAATTTTAGAAAAATTTAAGCTTAGATGTGCGATTTTCTTGTGTTTTAAGAAATAAAAATAAGTAAAATTTTATTTTTTAAAGAGAAAAAATACCTAAGCAGCACCATTGCCGGAAAACCTCAGTGGCAAATGCAGCTTTATATTACAGATTTTCTGGTAGTATTTACTCAACATTACGGAACTTTGTGCATTTTTGATGAAAATGGGTAAAACAAAATGGCGATATTGTCCTATTTTATCGAGAGATAATTAGCAAAAAGTTTAATTCACACTTTTTTTTCAAGTATACTACGCTAAAAGGTGATTAATTATGTGTATGTCTGATAAACTTCAAATGAATTTGGACATTTTTTTATGCACAAATATATTAATTTAAAAAATATATTAAATTTCAAAAAACTAAAAACAATTTCTGTATAAATAAAAAAATATAAAAGAACTAAAACTGTCTATAGCTATTACTTATCAAATTAAAAATGTATATCAGTTATGAAGCAGAAAGAAAAACAACAGTATACTTAAAAATATATTCTATAAATCTGAGCTCTTCTATATAAATGTGATGCGAATTTACATAATAAAAGCAATCCTACTAAATATGTCCATTAAGGTAAAACAAAACTTACAGTAAAAGCTTTTTAAAAATTATTTTTCATGCTGACTATATTACGATGAAGTCTGATTCCTGTTTTAGAGTCCCAAGTGCATTTGAGTGAGGCAACTGAAATGCCAAGTTTTAGCTCAGAAATGTATGTCACGTAGCTTTTGAATTAGATTCAACACTCAGTAATCGCGCATAAGTGTAGGCGTCTAATTCTATTATCGTTAAAAGACTGGCTAAAAGGATGTTTTCCTTATCACAATCATGTTTAGATTGTCGACATTTTTATAAAAATTATAAACTTTAATTTAAATTATGATAGGTGAATTCAGATTGATAATTATCAATTACGAAAAATATATCCTAAAATTGATCACGTAATTGCATATCATTGCTCTTTAACCCTTTTGGGAAGGGCGTCCTCTGAATGTTTTTTTTTTCATTTGGTACAGTTTAACAATTGTCTTTATTTATTTAGTAAGGACTATACTCTAATTAAATAAGGCAATTACTACTTTTTAAAATTACAGATCGAAAAGAAAGTCTTGTATAATTACGAAGGGTCTAATATTTCTTTTTTAAATTCTGATGAAAGAATTTGAAATTCATGTTTAAAATTATCGTTACAAAAATTCAATTTCCAATTTAAATTTACGAATTTTAACCCTTTGCACTCGTATATACAGCAAGACTGGACACCGTCTTTCTTCGCAAAATTTGCTGCTTGCGCCCGTAATAATGGAAAATAAAATTTATTTTAATTAATTAGAGCATTTTTGTAAGTGTATACTTGAAGGAAACTTCTCTTTAACACATTTGCTGCCGTTCGCGCGAAAGCGCGTGATATGGCGCCAACATTAAGGGGGCAGTCACGTGCCAGCGCATGATGTGGGGTGATGTCCAATAGCCAGTCACGCGCTGGCGCGGGAAAATCTTTCAGTGATTCTTTGTTATAAAAAGTAAATCGGATTCTGGGAAAAACCCACTCCTACAGTGCGACACTAACTACTATCACATCTTAACGTAAGCGACAGCGAACGTGTTAAAAAAAATGGTGTCAACCGAATAAAATGCTAGAATCAAAAGTGTTAAGGAGGTTTTTTTCGATTGATAGACGCCTCACTTTACACAAATCGGTGGCTCTACCCCGCTAAAAACTAATCCGGCCGACCCTGGTGAAGACACAACATGTTACAAAGGCATTAACGTTTCAAAAATATTAAGTAAGATTGAATTAAAATTAAAAGACCAGCGGCTTTATTCTATAATTGGGGTGTAATTCATTTTCTAATCATTGAGATATTATTTAGTTAGTAAGGCTAAATCAACTAATGGCTAAATCAACTGATGATGTCAACTGATGACATCAGCAATCAACTGATGTTGTGGCAGCTATTTGCTGTTTTTAAGATTGATTAAATAAGATGCATTAAAAATTTGAAAGTTAGCTTAACGTTTAAATATGACGTCACTTGTAACAAAGTCTTCTTTTTATTTATCACATGAAAACAGTTTTTTTATTAAGAAACAAAAAAAAAAAATGGCATTTGCCTTATTTTACATTTTTAAGCTCGTTATGTATGTCCGATCAAAACATTGTTAAAGAAAAATATAAGGCATATTTATGTCTCAATTGCCATGCGCACGTTATTGTTTTTTTATTACATGGATAAGTAATACTAGCTTTAACTTTAAGAAGCAATTATCAAAATACTGGATAGCTAGAGTGGTCTAAAAACTGACTAAATAATATTCAGACCTCACAAGGAAAATCTCCATACGGGCATACTCAGAAAAATCTAAAAAAATTACAGAATGTTCTTCTCATATAGTTATATACGTTTATAAAAAAATTTCGGCGGAACCTCCTTATAACGTCCGTAAAAAAATAATTAAAATTTCGTTTATTTGGCGATTTATCTCCGTTTGGCGAAAAAACGAAATTTTGAAAAATATGCTTTTACGCTTCGAATACTTTTTAAAGAAAAAACTTTTTATGTTCAATTTATTTAAGTAAGTTTAGTTTAAGTAATTTTAGTTTTGCATTTTACGTTTATATGTACTTATAACAAAATGAAATTAATATATTTTATCATTTAAAACACAATTTTAATTGATTGAAATTGTTCCAAATTGAAAAATACACTGTTAAAAATCTGCTGCATTTTGTTGCAACGCACTCCCTTACTTGTATAGAAAACGGTTACTTGGCCGTGAAATGGAGCTTTCTCATTGGTTGGAATAGAGATATTATATACAAGCGGTGGAGTGCGTTGCAACAAAATGCAGCAGATTTTTAACAGTGTATGACACGGTCAATTCACCGTGCTATGGAGCATTCTCATTGGTCAGAAGAGAGATATTCTATAAAAGTAGTGGAGTGACGTTGCAGTAAATGCTGCAGATTTTTAACAGTGAAGTCAATTAAAATCAGTTTTCAGATTCGTTAAAATCGTTTGCTCTTGGCGAGGAAAAGAGCTGCTCTCCGAATTGAGTGACGCTTTCATCTTTTCACGCCAAATATTCGAAACTATTTTATTTTTTTACATATCTAATAATGAATTACGCCGCTAATTTTCACTGATTCTTTATTACCTACATGAGTAGTTTAATTCGTATTTTTTTCAAAAAATTCTGAGTATGCCCCCAATGGAGACCTTCCTTGTCAGTGTATTTGCTATGAAAAAAAAAAAAAAAAAAAAAAAGAAATTTATAGGTTCACATCCTCAAGAAATAGTTCCAGTCCGATTTCGCTATGTGAAACATAGAATCCGTTGCAGAAAGTCGGAAGTAGCGACACTGATTACCGCATCACTTCACAAACAAATGCTGTTGAACATTCTAATAAGCTGCCTGCAATAAATATGTACAGATCGAAGAAAAATAATCGAGAAAAACTTAAGAGAAAATAGGCGAAAGAGTCAGAAACTGGATTTAAAAAAATGAAAAAAAAGGTATTCCAACAGAGGAAGATGATGCAATTTATGTGTTATGCAGCGATGCTTTCTTCACGGGTAAAAAAGGCGGAAGTAACCCTGTGTTAATGTTAAGATGCGATATTTGAGCCCATACCGACATCACCGACGCTGAGAGTGATTATGTTGGTGATGTTGGGGATTTTTTTTCAATAAAATAATTCTCATTTCAAGCCGTAATCTTATTTGTATTTTTCACCTTAAAAAGACAAAATAGAATAATAATGGAAAACAGACATAGTCGTTAAAATTTCTATAAATTTGACAAAAATGCTTGTTCATTAGGATGAGCGAAGCGAATCCTCTGCTAGGCCACTCAAATTACATTTTGTCGTACACTTTACAAAAAATCTATTCAATATTTTAACTTCAAATTAAACACAAAAATAAATTATGATCTGTAAATTTGCACAATGTAATATTTTTTACAGTAAAACGTTAAAAAAATTATTATTTTAATTAATTTATTTTACATGCATTTCCAATACGGACGCATTTTAGCAAATAAATAAAAAATGAAACGCGTATGTTTTCAGAAAAAATATAATTCATGGGGTAAGTAATTATAGATGGAATCATGATTAATTTAATAAATAAAACATATAATCATTATTAAGCAAAATCGTTTGCACAGATAACACTTAAACATTTAAAAAAAATGCATTGTGGATTTATTTTTTATTTATTTTTTAATTTTTTTTGTAAAGTGGCAAAAAAAGAATTGTAAACAAATAAAATTAATTCTTAAATTTGTTATATAAATGAAAAATTAAAAGAACTGAAGCGTTAAGTTGTTGCCTCGATTCAAGCTCTTTATAAATGTACTAAAGCAAAGTTGGCCGATTCAAAAACGACAAATTGACATTAACCATTTCTTACTTTATCATTTGGATCTAAAGTAATGTTACGTTCTTATTTATTTACCGAAAAAGGTTTAGTGAACGGGACTTTAGACTTTGTTGCACATAATAAAGAAAATCACAAGCCACCAGACCAGATATCGCGAATAATCATGGATAAATTTGAATACTACAATAATTTAACTTATAAGAATTGGTGCGTACCAATTCCCCCAATAATTAAATGCTGGAAAAATGGATGCATAAATCGCTCAAGGAAAGAATTTCTTCTGCAGTTAGCTTTTGCTGTTATATTTCATAAATCCCAAGGTTTAACATTATACTTCGTTTCACCTTAACTTGGTAGCACTGATTATACTACAAGAGCCGAATTGCAGCCGTTATCATAGAAACCAGGGTTTGCTCGAACGGCACATGATTGCTAATAAATAAGGGAAATCGCCATTTTGGCGGAAAAATATATAATGAATGTGCAAAAATCGGTACGTTTTGAAGTTCTTATGAAATTAATTTTATTACATAATTAAAATAACGAATAGTATTATTATTCTTTTCTTAGTTTTACCCTTTTTTTAAATTCCTTTCAATGCTATTTCATATTATATTGTTGATCCGTCTAACATTGTTCGGCCCACAAAATGTGAAAAATATTTAAAAATCTCGAAAAGTTTTTAAAAATTTGCAGAAATTCCGGAAGAACTTTATTGAAAAGATAAATTTTTCTACAATAAGCTAAAAATTTGAAACTGAATTTCATGCATGAATGTAAAATTTTTTGAAGAATTTTTAGTGAGATATTTTTCATTTCGATGTGATTTTTTTAAATCGCTAGGTCAAAATTTTTATTTTTAAGCAACAAATTTGAAACCAAGTACCTTTTACAAATATTCAAAAAAGGAAAGCCTCAAAAAGCAAAAAATTCTATAAATCGCATTAAACTATCGAGAAAAGAAACAACTGTACAAATTCTAAATGAATTTTTATTGAAAAGAGAAAAGCCGAAAAGATGAAAGGCAATTTTTTTGAAAATCTATTTAAAACAGAAAATTTATTATTTATACTCAACCACCGGCAGAAATTTGGAAAAAGAAAGGTACCACGCTGTCAGACTGAGCACCTCTCAAGTTTAATGTCTATAAAATTATAGCCATTTGTGTCTAAGAACGTCATGATTTTTAAAAATTTAAATTATTTTATAATTTTTTATTATTGCCCCCGTTTTTGCTTAAAATGCACAATTTCTGTTAAAAAGCTTGTTTCGTAAACAATTACATGTCTAATTACTAATAAAAAATATGTTTTTATGCTTTAATTCTAAAATTATAATTATTAGTTAGAAATTTCAAAAATTATATAAAGAGTAAATTAGTAATTTCATTAGTTAGTAATATCCAATAACATTATGTGCGTAAAAATTTTATGATAATTATGGAAAACTATATTAAATATAACATATTTTTACATTCATTAAAATAATTAAAAACTGCATTTAACACTAAATTGCTAACACTGTTTAGAATTAAATGGCTACTTCACTTATGCAAAAACAATTTAAACCTATGGCCGATTTTTTAAACACCTCGTTTGCATTTCAATATTTTTTTTTCCTTGCATTGGATGGTTGAGCTCAATCTTTACAAAGAGCTGTTTTCATTTTTAAGTTTTGCCAGTAGGATTTTTTTTTTCGGAGGGGGAAAAGGGATTTTTCTATTTTCAGACTTGGTTTCGAAATGAAATCATCCTGGCAAAAAAATTCCTAAAACAAAATCGAAAAAGTAAAAAGGGTCTTTGTAAAGCTTGACCTCAAGTGTCGAATTCTTGAGGTGGCGCATTGCCGTAGCTAGAAGTGAACAATATAGGGGGGATTCATACTTTTAGTTTCTCTCTTTCTGACGCCGAAAGATAAATTAGAGCATATTCATATTATAGATAATATGTTTCTTTATAAATTGTTGTCCTGACTTCATTTTATGCTAAGAAAAGAATAGGATGATGAAAATTTTCAGTGTATAACTTGTCAAAAATTAAATATTATGTTAGCTTCATGGATATAAATAGGATGAGCAAATGTTGAAATGCTTATTTTACATACAATTTAGTAATTCTGCAAAACTGTGAAAGGGCCTAAACACTAAATTAGATTTTGGAACAGAATTTCCTTTAAATTTTTGGAACAGAAATTAACTGAGTTAGCTTGAAATCTTTTTCAGGGGAAAGGGGGTCAAAATATTCTAGGGGGGGGGGGCTGAGCCGCCCATAACACTCCCTTAGCTACAGCCCAGAGATGGCGTGGGGGACATTCCTTTCCGGAACAATAAGAGCCCCCCCTCCCGAAAATTTTGAGATTATGGATTTTCAATGGCTAAAAATTGCAATTTCTCCCAGTAGTTTAAAATATCTCCCCTCTCCCTCCGAAGTCGCAGAAATCCCTCCCGGAGAAAAGTATCTGAATTTAACACTGTCGACCTCAGCTATGAAATCCAAAGCTAATAATTTAAAAATACTGAAATGCAGATTAGATATTTTTAAAAATTTCTCCCATCGAAGTAATATTAGCGAGCGGGATATTTCATGAGTGAAATAGCATCTTAATAATTATCAAACAATTGATTCCCTAAGTAGTAACATAATATTAATATACATTTTTATGCTTCAGAACTTTTCATAAAAACAATAAGAATGCGATGATTGACAGAGCACAGGAGTTGGCGAATCTTAAAAAGCGCGCCAGATATTTAACCTTGAAGATTGGTTCCTCGCCAAAGGAGATTTTTTTACGCCAAGATTTTTACTTTATACGTACGCTTAAAATAGAAATTACGTTTGAATTAAATACTTTTAAAAGAGAAATTACTTTAAATATATGTTACAAAATCTCGAATTTATTAATTTATAAACATAACCATATAAATTTCTACGCATTTTCATCATAAGATTAAAAAATATCGGAGAACGATTTTTCCCGGCTGAATGTTACTGTTTCTACCTTTCACAGTGCTGCCAAGTTAAGGTGGAATAGAGTATAGATAAAGCAGTTGCAGATATTGAGGATATATAGACACCAGTTTTCTTACAAACGTACGGAACGTTGTCGAGAGTGAAAATCCTTCAAAATTAAGCATTCAATAGAAATTTTCCTTGCGAAAAATTCTACAATATCAAAAATTCTGATACGCTAACATGTATAAAAACGAAGAAATTAGAAAAAAAAAGTTTTACAGTTAAAAATTCATAGCATCAACGAGAGCAGATTTCAAATTTTTTTTCCAGAAAATAGGATTTTGACGAAGTAACTTTCTTCAAGCTCTCTTTAACCCTTTAACGATCATAGCATTTTCATTGCTAAGATGTCGAAATAAATGAATGACACCGGTAATTAAGAACAAATATATTTCTAAATTAGAAAACGTGACTTTTCACATACAAAATAAAAGGGCTATTTTCAGATAAAAATACCGGTGTCAGTGTTGTGTATCGGAATTAAAATTTTGTGGTTTTGTGGCGAAACCAATGAACGTTAAAGGGTTAAATACATTATTCTAAAATAGCTATCAAAGATTATTTGATGTTAATTACAAAGATTGGAAACATGCATATTTCAAACAACTTTAAAAAACGCCTGTGGTTACTGGAAATTGTAAAAACATCTTTAAAAGAGCTTTTAGTTGAAAATTTAAAAATATTTTGTAAAATTTTTCTTCGAAAATATTTTATTATGCCAGTCTTACATCATAAATAAAAAATTAAAATGCGCCAAAACATAAAATAACGTTTTTGTTTAATAAAGATGCAAAAATAATATTAAAAAATATTTTTACTTTCAAATATCTCTTTTGTAAAATAATTCTTCGCGAATCCAAACAAAGCATGGCTTTTGCTAGTTAAATATTACATTTTTTTCGGTGGATGAGAAATGCTATTAATCAATAACATTTAATAAAACAATGTTTTTATCTCTTAATAATTGACATTAGCTGTATACGTGTGATTTATTTGGCAAAAACTTTGGTATCCCGTATTTAAATCCCATTTTTAAAATTTAAAATTTGTAGAATCCGGAATTTCGCTTTTTATAAACAAAAAATACCTTTTAATCTGATTTGCCACCTCTAAATGGGTATAACACATGTCACGGTGCCATGCTGTCACTTTTCCAATTATTAATTTTGTAAATTATAGGATCTAGATAGAAAACAAAAGTGGTAGCCGGTATTTTGACTTTTTCTTCTCTATATATATTAATGGAAACTGTGTTAGCTTATTCAACATTAAATAGTTCTTAAAATCATTCTTCGATATAAAACTTGCCTCTTCTACGTTTGAAAAAAACACATTTTTCCACTGTTTTAAAATTGTTAAGTATATCCCATCGAAAGATTATTAAATACTGAAAATTGTTGTTATTATATTATCTATCTATGTATCTATTTATCTATCTATCTACCCCCCTCTCTCTCTCTGTATATATATATATATATATATATATATATATATATATAAATATATATAGAATTGTGTTAGCTTATTTCATCATTAAATAGCTCTTAAAATAATACTTTGATTTTAAAACTTTTTACTTCAATGTTTTTACCGACAGACATAAAGAACCTATAAATAATACGGTTTATAAAACAACCAGTTTTTATATTTTTATACGCAATAATTTTCTTAATATTAGTGGCAAAATACCACGGGTCACAACACGAATAATTCATTTACGGCAGAAATAGAAACAACGTTTTCTTTCCCTTTTTTTCAGAATAGAGATGTCTGTATTCGTACATCCAGTCTGACTAGATAATATATTTCTTTGGCTCAGTAATAAGATAAAATAAAATCTGCTTTATTTAATTAGAGTAGAGTAAAACATACCTTCGTTTCAATAAAAATTTGTCGATCCGAGTGGAAATCATGCTTAAATCTAAATTTTAATTGTTGAAAGAAGATAGCAATTTATGTAACTAAAATTCTTTTTTCTCACACATGAAGAAATATAAAAATGTAAGTATCAAAATCAAAGTTAATTACATAAGTAAATTAATGCAGAATTAAATAAAAAGAATACATCGACGTTTGCTTTGATTTTACGGTTTTATCTTTTATAACTTTCATTTTGAAAAACATATGTGAAAATTTCAATTTCAAAAACATTCATAACCATACAAAAGTATGGTTATGCTTATATTTGATCGATTTTTATGAATATTTTAATTTTAGTTTTGCATACTTATATTCTGAAAAATTTTGAAATTTTTTTAAGTTTAATCCCCTACGTTTTTTTTTTTACTTTTCGGACAGTAAAAAACTTTTATCTCCATCCATACATACATCCAGGATTCCCTTCATTCCCTTCATCCAGGATTCCATGGACTTAACAACGTACAATATGTTATAATTTTACATTTTTTTCCAGCTATTCGTTTTAAAGTTTCATGGTCGTTAAGTAAATCCTTCCTTTTCATCTGGTTTTTTTTATTGCAATTATTTTACAGAAACACGGTGATTTTTTAAAAATTCCATAATGACAAATCAATCCCAATTTAAATTATCAAAATTCTAGTTTTTTTTCTTTTTACGATAATCAGTTTTTGTACAATCAGTTCAAATTTTAAATTCCGACATTCGTTCACTCTATATTTTCGTTTCAAAGTTTTACATATCTGAAATTATGTATAATTATTTTAGTCTTGGAAACGTTTTTCTGTAAATTTTTGATTTTGAAAGGAATTTATATTCTATCTTATCTCCAAAAATATCTTGTAAAAGTTTTATATGAAGAAATTCTAAAAATCAATCATGGGAATAAAACATGACATTTTTTTTCGGAAAGAAGGGTTTATTGCTACGATTATAATCAATGTTAGGTTCTGTTGTATATCTTGTAAGTCGTATATATCATAAAACAAATATTGAAACACTTTATTTTTACGAATATGATTCTATGACACGGTGTCTAAGATTTATAGACGCCAATATGTAGTTTAAAATTTTTCCGGTTTAATAGCATAGAGTCGTAACCATGAAAGGAAAGATACAAAGATTAATTCTGTTTCCTTTTCTCCTTTGTCTTAAACCATCAGAAACTTAAGAGGCTTATAAGTACCCTAAATTGACATACTTATAAATACTTAGTTATGATTTCGGCAATTATGAACTTTAATGTATTATACGTTATTTTTTACGGTTATTTAAAGTAATTTTTAGTACTTATTTTTTATTTCAATGTTATTTTTTTGTACGGCCAATTAAAGTAATTTTAAATGCTTGGTTATTATTTATATTATTAATTTATTTATGCATGTATGAGTTTAAATTTGCTCTTCGATAAATTATTTCTACAAATATGATTTTAATTTATTCTTCAATCATTTATTTATCTGAATTAAGATTCAATAAAATAGCATGACACGGAGGCTAAGACTTATAGGCATAAACATGTGAGATTACGTTTCGCATCATTGCCAGAATATTATCCTAGCCATGGAATAAAATTTTAAATATAACTTTCACTTTTAGTCCAAGAACCGACCGCACAAAACCCTAAGCCATCGAGCACAAGAAAAAAAAAACTCGTTATTTTTCAAAGAGTAGTAATAGAGGAATCTAATGATCGATGTCTGCCTGAATCGAAGTGGTGCAAAAGGCAAAAATTAGTACCACTAGTGGTTGACTCGTAGGATAGGCATTGTGTTTTCCTGCACTAAGTTTTCCTTGTTTTTTACTTTTGATTGTCGGCAAACATACTGCTAAACCTACGAGTCAAAAACTAGTGGTATTAATTTTTCGCCTTTTTCACCACTTCGATTCCGGCAGCTATGGATCATTAGATACATCTATTACTACACTGTAAAAAAATCTGTGAAGGTACTAAACATTTTCTAGGAAACTGGGATTCCAAGAACTTTTCATGTAACGATAACAGAAAAAATTCATGTAATCGATTTAGAAACTTGAATTTTTCTGTTACCGTTACAAGAAAAGTTTTTGGAATCCCAGTTTCTTAGAAAAGGTTTAGTGCCTTTGCAGATTTTTTTTACAGTGTACTCTTCCATAACATGAAGAATTTTTCTTGTACTCGATGACTTAGAATTTTGTGCGGTCGGCTCTTGGACTATTTCCGGTTGTTTTAATATTTAAGTACTAATGGGACTTAAAAATTCTTGTTATTTGCATGCAGTGATGATAGTACACTGCTTTATCATTATTAAATATTCGTGTGATAAGTGGACCATGATTCTACTCTGTGATTCTTGACATTCTGGCAATTTATATTCCAAAAGCTAATGCTTTAATGAATTAAAGTCTGAACCTTTGGAAATGTGTTCCGTTTAATTCACTCTATCACACAAAAATTTTGAAAATTAAATTTTGATTTGGCATTTAATGAAATTGGCATTTAATCTTATTGTTTGGCCCTAGTGTGTCAGTCAACCGACTAATGATGAAGTGAAAGAAACATAATAACTTATAAGTTCTGTCCAAAAATGTTAAATCTATTAACGAAGTGTTTATTGCGTCGGATGAAATGTCTCATTTCCAATTAAAATATATATATGAATTGAACCCCTCCTCCCCACCCCATTAAATCAGAATTAGAAATTCGAAAACATTTTAAAGATTTAATTATGCTTTTAGGATTATTTTTAACATTCTAAAATATAAACAAATCTGTTGTACAGATTTGTAACAATCGAAAAAAGAGAGAAAAGGCATCCACTGATAAACAAAATTTCTTAATCTCCAGTAAAAAATAAATAAATAAACAAATAAACAAATAAAAAGAAAAAAATAGACACACAGCCTCACGTAAAAATTCTTTTGATGAAGGTTTGATATTTAGTCATAAATATTTAAATTTTTTAGTGCAACAAAATTTTATAACTTAGGAGGAACCTATAAATACATATTGACTGCAAGACAAAATTCAACAACAGAAGCTAAATGTCTTATAAGAGATTATTGATGGTCTATTTAAAAATGAAGAAATGACATCTCTAAAATAGTTATTTATTTATTTATTTTGAAGGATTAATAATCTAAATTGTCCAAAGTATGATTTTTAAATATAACAACAACGATTGAACACTCATGATATGTAATCCGCAAAACACTTGGAACCAAGTTGTGCGGATTAATAATCTTCCACTGTACATAGATTTTCATAAATGCGCTTCATATTTAAAATGTTTTATTCCCGCTATGCTTATTATAGCGGAACAAGGGAGAAAAATCTCATATTCTTACATATATGCAAGTATCGTCGGAAGTATGCGTTGCACGTATGCATTGCACACACATTGTATATATCTTTATCAGGGTTTTTACTCATCAGAGAATTTAGAGGATTTTAGGTGTTTTAGTATCAGAAATTTTGTAAAGTATAGGTCGATATGTCTGAGAATAGAATTTTGTTTCATTAAATAATTAAATCTTCCTTTAAAAAATTCAGGTAAAAGGTTCTTGAAGTGCACGAGTCCAGTTTCTATCTTTTTTACATAATTTTTGACGAACTATGTTTCTAATTTCAGAATATTTAAAATCCTGTAATATCCTTAAAAATCATCTCAAACGATTTTTCGCCATAGGCCGTAATGTAATGAATATTTTCTGAGTGTCCCTGTAAATGAGTCATTACTGCTACACATTTTGTTTTCAATATTGGATATGCTTATAGTAATGCCCAGCAACACATATGCATTTTATGGCACTTTGACTATAATTACGAGAGTTTGAGAACGAACAGTCAGACAGACGAATCCAATTTATAAACACTGTTTAACTATGTTTAAAAGTATTAAACAAAACCTTCATTCGTGCTTGAATTCTTTAGGGGAATTTTATGCATTGTATTACTTTGGAACTATGTATTATTTCAATGAAAAGCTCGTAAAAAATACAAATTACTAAATGTATCTCAAAGACTTTTTCTATGGTATGATTTTCATTTTTTCCTTTCTAAATTCAGCTTTTTAAGCATATATTGTTAGCAAAGAAAATAAAAAAATCGTTTGATTTATTCTTCTTCATTCAAATTATGTACTGTTTTTGAATTCTTATTATTGTAGAATTTTATTAGTGTTTCGAGATAAACTTTTAAAATTGAATTGTAACAAAATTACTTCATTACGATAACGAGCTTTTATGATTTCTACACAATGACTTTCTCTATACCTTCTCAATAATTTTGTGACAATAAAGTAAAAGTTAACAATAGAAACATAAATCTGTTTTTCTTTGAAGATATATTGTCCCTGACAAAGACAAGATGTAAAAATAAACTTATTATGCTCCAATTTTATTCAATGTTTGAGGACTTTAAAATAGGATGAATTAAAAGCGTGCATTGAGACATGTGGCATAAGAACCGAGTTCTCGAAAACATTAAAATTTCTGTAAGTATTAGGTAAAACAAAATTCAGAAATAAAATGAAATACTGTATTGGTTATAGATAAAATGGGTGAATATTTATTTGTCTATGTAAATATACATTTATTTAAGCATGTTCCCATTTTGCAAACGAGGTAATAGATTCTAACACTAGAACAGCGGCGACGGGTCATTTTGACTCGTATCATATGAAGAGATGTCGATTCGAACCAGAAATATCTTAATACAATAATCTAAATATATGCTGAACAAAAATATTTTCAATAAATAACTTAAACAGTTTTAAATGAAAATTCCGGTGAGAAATATTTTTCTAAAATTTGAACGAATTTTCCCGCGGTTCTAATGTTAAAATACCAATATTCGACTTAATCAATGACAGCTTAAGTGAGTCAAAAATAACATATATTGTACTGCATGCTAAAATTTTTTTTTATAAATGTAGCAATCTGAATAAAGAAAAAAAGTTGATTTAAGGCACCTCTGATAATATTCACATGTAGGTATAAATTTTAACACATGCATAAAATTAAAATTATATATGCTATTTAAAAGAGAAATACATACAAAAACAGTGGGATATTTATTCGGAATAAAAAATGCTAGGATCACTTTCGAACTTACCTATGTCATTATAACTACGCAATCGATTACAGTCTTTCTTAAGATATCTATCGAATATCTGCAATTTATTACTCGTGCAAGTAAAAATAATTATACATTTTCAGAATAGGCATAAAATAGTAAAACTTTTAGCTCCAGCCTTCAGAATCGGGATGGCCTAGAGCATCTTCTATTTAATCGCTTTTTAAATTCAGACTTGTTGAACATTATGATAACATAAAATAATGGTGATGGCACATTTTAACTACACAGTTAAACATTTTATTGTCATATATTACGAATGTAAGTACTTTTATTTGTGAACACTTTTACTTTTATTGTATTTCCAATTTTTCAATTTTGGTTTCCTTTTCGTAGCAAATAATTGGCCATTTTCATGAGTCATAAAATGTCATTGCAAGAACAAAGCTTTTACAGAAAATTTCTTTTTAATATAATAATTCGAAGATATTGAGAAACACCGAAATCACTGGCGATAAATTAATAAAATAGCTAAAAAACTTTGTATGTCCCTTGTGACACGTGTTTGGATCAGCTGAAGACGAGCTGTATTTTTGAAGCTCGAAACGCATCTTTCCTTTTTATGGTGATTATACAAAGTTTTTTAGCTTATTTAATAATTCAAAGAACAGTTATAAAAATTAAAATTTAATAAGATACTTAAAAGTATGAACATGTGCATTTCGAATAGCACAAAAGTAAAAACAAGTTTTCTGAGACATTCAAAGCATTCTTTGAACATCACAATTATATTTTTCACTCACGTGACCATATAAGAAACAATACTCTATAACATAATACTCATCTTCCATGACTTATCATGCTACCCTACAGATTCGTATTCTGCCATTGTTTTCTGCAGCAATTACTTTAGTAATTGTTATTGGATTATGTATAAGCCATAAGAATTTATTCGTTTCCTAGGAGACATTTGGAACAATTTTTGACTGATTACTGCAGTTTTTTTTTTCGGAATGAATGTTGAGTTATATTACTAAAGTTTATTTTTTCTTCTTCAGAAAACGAGCTATGCTTATTTGGAATGTTAACTTCCATCCTTTTTTTTACACAAGGGAAAAATATTTCCTAAAATAGAAATGACAATACTAATGAAAATATTTCCCATATTTTAATTGCTTCTGATAGCATTAAAATAATATTTTTATCCGGATGTGAGTTTAGGACACAAATTCTCTTGACGAAGTTTACTATTTATAAACTAATAGTTTTACTGCTGTTAATTATTTAATATTTTATGGTTTGATATATTTAAAACAATAAAACTAAAACACAAAATCAAAAAAGAATATTAAAAATAATATTTATTTGTTATTGTTTTTTCATTATGTTTAGTAAAAATAATAATTTTATTTAGATAGCAGCTCATTCGATTCAAAAGAGATACTTTTGTAAATTAAATTAAGTAAGAATAATAAAGTGCTAAAGATGTAATTTAGTATGACTACTAATTATTTATAAATTGTTGATTAAAGAAATATAATCTCTACTTCTAATTTTTTTTTGCTTTTACAATGCTCGTTATAAGCGCGGGGGGGGGGATGAAAAATGCATAATTTACAAAATCTTGACTGAGGCTTGTCTTTAACATTTTGCCACGAGATTGTTTTATTTTATTTTATTTTTGTATGCGAATTTCTAATCTTTGCAAGTTAACAAAATATGTGCGTCATTGTTTAAAGAAATTCTTAATTGTAAGATATATTTCTTCTTGCACTTCGAGACCTCCTGTACCCACTGTAATAATGAGCAAATTTTATGTAAGATTTTATTGTTGGTCATATGATTACTACTAAAACGTTTTTGTTTTGACTAGTATACAGGGTGATTCAAAAATATATTTTAGAAATGTACAAGTATATATTAAATAAGAGGAGAAAATATACTGAATAAGAAGATTCTGTATATAAATGTGGGTACGGAAATGCGTCACTGAGGCAAAAGAGGCCATTGT
Organism: Maratus speculifer; assembly: GCA_964019185.1. Taxonomy (NCBI): domain Eukaryota; kingdom Metazoa; phylum Arthropoda; class Arachnida; order Araneae; family Salticidae; genus Maratus; species Maratus speculifer. The sequence continues at coordinate 231,529,049 of OZ025296.1, read as the reverse complement.
TGAATACGGTGGATGAATATGGTTCTTCGCTTGCTTGAATCTTTATTTTCTTTCAAATTTCACGCAAAATATATCGTTATCCTAATACGGAACTTGCCGACTTGCACTTCATATATGCATCTAAGAAAAGAAATAGCTCACACACAATGCATGGGCCAGAGTTCTTGACCATGTCGGAGGAATACTCCTCTGCTATGCATAGTAGCTACTGTTTTTTTCACTGAAGGGATTTTGTGATATCTTTCAGTGTCTGTATGAATCTTGAAAGCAAAAAATTATCCATGTGCGCATAATTCCTAATGAAGATTCTCAAATGATCGGTGATTAGGAAAATTCTTACCCGCGAATCGTTCTATGTACAATCTTTGCGCAGCACTTAATTTGCCTTCTCAACTGCATACATGAAATCCATGTTGTTAAGCTCCGCATCGTTGTAATAATACATGTTGCTCAAAATCCGTACTATGATCCTTCAAGTCAGTGAAGCGCTATCTTTTTCCGAACTCAACAGCGCTCTCTACTTTCACTTTCAATTATTTCTTCTTATCTATATATCTTCTTATATATATCTTCTTGCATCTATATCTTCTTACATATGTATGCAAAGGAATTTATATAAGCACTCTTATTAGGAACAGAATTTTTTCTGCATGAAAGTCTTTATAGTTTAACTATTGAAGTTGGTGGTCCTCAAACCGTAACTGCACGGAGCACGTAGTGCTCCATAAATAGCTTAAGATTATTTTTAAAATATAATTTATTATTAAAAATTACATATAAGAAAAAATAGTCAACATGTTGCTTTTTTTTGTTCATGACTGATGTACAGAAAAGTTTTGAGTGGAGTAACAATTTCCTGAGAAAACACATTTCCTGTAATCCAAATGATTTTTTGGTTTAAAAAGTTCCGTAAGGATAGGTGTACTTTGCATGTATGTTCACTTTTTTATGCAAAAGTAAGGTGTACTTTCCATTCATATGCCTCTTGGAATTAAGAAATTTATGCGGAATGTTAATGAGGGAAAACAACGTATAAAATCACAGAGATCAGATGTATGCTGATTGTTAGTTAAAGAAATTTGTAGTTTTAGTGACATTATTTATTTATTTAATTTTGAAATACTTTAATTGTTTTGGAGGCCTATAAGAAAAAAATATGTATAAATTGAAATTAAAATATTTCGTTGTTTTGCTTAAACACGGAAGAGAGGACAGTTTTCCACAGCCGAAAAGGTTTACAGAAAAAATAAAACCGGTCATCCTTGCAAATATCTTAAAACGAGGTGAAAGCATGTATTGTTTCCGTGGCACTTTGAATTCATATTTTCTAAAAAAATTAAAAAAAGCAATTAAAGAAAATTTTCGCTTTATAAATATAAATTTTACATCGAAAAATACAGATCATATTGCAGCAACATGCAGTATGAATACTTGTTTCGATATTTAGCTGTTACTGTCAAATACTCAACAAATTGAAATAATTAACTATGGTTTATTTTCCAAATAAATCACTCTCATCATTCTCAGTGAATTCGTTCACTGCTAAACTAAGTAAATGATAGCAACAAATGAAACAATGTAGTTAAAATGTGTTTATACTGGGTAACACAGAAGTTTAATATGTCTATGGAAAATAATATGCCGCTAGGTATAAACAAATTGAATCACTCGTGGTGCTCGTATTTCATTCCAAACAACTGATGATGCCTGCCTAATTAGAACGAACCTCAGTAATGAGTGTATGTCTTTCACAAGGAAAATTATGTAATGTTGTGTTATGCAGATCTGCAATATTTGCTCTAAATTCACTGTTAAAAGTTTTGCCTGTGTGCAACTTTCGTTTTTTATTTTTTCTTTATACATTTTTTTTTGCGCATGTAATTTTGTTTATAATAAGTAATTAGTGGAGAAAATAACAGTTTTTAACAATAAGACTACATTATCTAATACATTCAGTTTTATTATATCGATGTATAAATTACGACACTAATTTCCGTTGCTCGATTATTATAATTTTGGTATCGAATATAATACGCATCATAAGATGAAACTTAGTGCTCCATCGTGAATTTCATTTTTCAAATTTACTTTTTCACTTAAAACTTTTCAGAATATTCTATGTAAGTAAATGTTTAGTCATATAAAATTGGATGCTTAAAATATAGAAGAATAAATATTTAATTTTTAAAAAGTATTAATATTCTTGGTCTTTTCCTTCACTTTATTTATATTTTTTAGTATATATTTAATTAGGATGACAGACTCATTAATAATTTACAAGAATATGAAAATCTATTTTAATCTCTCTAATTTTCTAAATCTAATTTGTATGCAATCTTTTATCGATTTCATTAACAGTTTTATTTTTGAATATTTTACAGTTAACTGCTTTATATATTTGATTGTATTTCCCATCTCTATTTAATTGGTAAAACCTATAAGAATATTTTAAGGAAAACAAAATAAATAAACAAATAATCGATCTGAAGTACCATATGCGAATATCTTGTATTGAAAAATGGAAAGGGAAATTTAATATTATTTTTTTAGCTCCAAGAAGGATCTTTTGTACTTTTATTGTTCGTTATGATAAATTTCAATGACATAGATTAAACTTTTTTTAAAAAAGAAAACAAAGCTAACTGTTATTTTCTGTGTTCTCTGCAACTTAAGCACTGGAAAGATTCAATTATGTTTTTTCTAACTGGGAAAACTTACCATGTCAATATTTTGAAGTGGATGTAGTACTATAAATATTCTTATTATCTTCAGTAAATAGTTTATTTGAATAAAAAAAACTATTTATGCGAATTTAAATAATGTTTTTTGTGGAATATTGAATTATGGCTGTTTAAAGCATTAAATTTAAATAGAAAATTGTGGAACGACCAATATAAAGATTGATATTATTCTATTCAGAATTTCAATTAAATTCCCCATTTGTTGGTATAAATCCAATTTTATAAACAGACTGGTGAACATGCGAAAGATTATAAAAAGTATTAAATGGTTTTAATTCGAACCAAAACCTTATATTTTACTAATGTATTATGCATCCTTAAAGCATAAAGTAGCTATTTGTGGTAAAAAGTTTAATGTTTTATATTGTTTTACTCTGCACTGCAACTAAATTCCTTGGTTATTAGTATAAATTATATTCGCGCTACGCAGTAATTAACATGCCAAAGTTTTATGAAAAATTATAAAAAATATTTCCAAGTTTTACAACACTTTTACAGTTAACTTATATATTGATTTATTCATTCTTAAACCATGCTATTAAAATAAAAATTTGCGGTATAAATAGGAAAATGTTTTGTATTATTCTATTAAAGTCAATCAGGGTAACTTTGACCTATTTGTGTAACTTTGGTCCAAGAGAGAAAAAAGATTAAATTTGTTACATCATTTGAGTTAACGGCAAAGTTTTGGTCTCAAAATATAGAATGCAGCACTAGTGTGAGCTTGGCCATTCATTGGAAATAATTCGTCAAAATACCACCATGTCAAAATGGATCAAAGTTTCATGAAGTGGTGCAAAGTTACCCTGATTCAGCTTAAAGTTACCTTTGATTGACTAAAAATATTCCAATTAAATTTCCTGTTTTTAGTAGAAATTCTATTTGAAGAACAGGACCATTTACGTGAAATTTTTATGAAAAATTTTTAAACGCTCATATTTCGAGCAAAGGATTCATACATAATTGACACATTAAATTATTTCCCCTTAATTTATGCAGTAAGATTACATAATTTTGATGCCAAAAAAATTGAAGTTTCATATTATTCTACTCTAGACATTAACTATATTTCATGTTTTTTGCACAAGTTCTAGCTGGTAAGAAGACTCTTTAAATGGCAAAATTTTATGATAAAATGTAAAATTTCTTCAAAATTAAATAATTTTATAGATAACTGATATATTGTATTACTTCTTAAATCTTTAAATTATATATAAAATTGTGGACTAAAAAGTACAAACTTTATAATATTCTACTCTAGATTTTAATTAAATTGTATATTTTCTAATCTAATTTTTATTTGTCGAGAAAATTTATTAACAGGTCAAAGTTTAATGAAAAACTATAAAAATGCTTTTGTTTTAAGAAAACTTTTACGCCTATCTTTATAGATTAAGATAGAGAATAACATTTTATGCTATTCTACTCTAGATTTGACTAATTTTTATAATTTTTAGTAAAAGTTCTATTTGGTGAGAGGATTTGTCAGTATTCCCCAGTTTTATGGGAAATTTCAAATATATTTCGAAATTGTATAAAAAATTATAAAAGTAAATTTAGCAGTATGTCTTTCATGGATTTCAAAATAAATATTTATAAAATGTTCATAATTTAAAATTTATGGATAACTGACACACATTCAAAAATATTTTTTATTTTATCAATAGTGTAAAAATCTCTCAATAAAAATATAAAGATAAAATATGCTTTAATTCAGTAGAATTTAACTAAGTAAAAATGTATGAATCAACCTCGAGTGTTAGCAATGTGTACCTTAATTGTAAAAATCCAAGCAAAAATCTAATAGCATTTTCTTGTTAGAGTTGGAGTTTTTTCTCTTTAACTAATTTAGTATGTCTCCTTAGTAAAACTTTAACAATGTTCAAAATCAAATTTACCTAAAACATAATGACTGCTTTTCTTTGTAAGTTCTATAATGAAAACACCGGGTTAATTCAATTACTATTTTTTTCTCTTTTGAAACATTTACGATGAATTTTCTTTCAGCGCATGTATAAGTGCTCTTATTATCTTTAGTGAATATGTTATTGAAATGCATAGCTTACCAATTTCAATTAATGATTTCTTTTGTGAAAATGAACGGAATTTGTTATATGTATATACATACAAGGTGGCCATAATTAAACTGATAGTACTCAGAGTGTTTTGAGGCGCGATTTAATTGCAAGGATGGCGCTAAATTTTGTAAGAAGATTAATAAAAAAGACGGGATACAAAAGATTCCGAAAAAAAAAGATTTAAAAGTTACCGCCAAGGGAATATGTGGGGCTGTGTATTCGAAAAAAAAAAACTACAAAACTGAAGAATCAATTCCGAAATAAAATTACCGTTTATTTAGCACATCCAACTCAGATTCAATGAGGCCGCCATTTTTGTGGACCACATATTGCATTCTGTGCACTGGATTGACTACAGCAGATAATAACATGTCTGCAGGAATCTCTCATACAGTTCGCGATATGTTATCCTTCAACGTAGCCAGGTCCTGGAACCTCTGTGATAGACTCCTCCTTCGACTTTAGGTAGCCCCATAGCCAAAAGTCACAGGGTGTAAGATCAGTGGACTGAAATGGCCTTGCAGTTGGAAAACAACGGCTAATGACTCTTTCTGTTGTGAATTTCTGTCGTAAGAGCTGCTGTACTTGCAAAGCAGTAGGTCGAGGATCTCCACATTGCATGAAAATGATTTTCTCCAGGCACTGTGTTTGCTGAAGTGCTGGAATAACAAAGTTGTGTAGCATTTGGCTATATTTGTGTCCAGTAGCAGAACAAGTTACAGGTACTGTCGGAGTAATGTTCTCATAGAACAATGGATCTATGATCATATCTGCTGGGAAACCAGGCCAAACAGTTTCTTTGGTGAATGCAAAGGAATTTCGTTGAATGCTCTAGGTGACTTGTTATACGAAATTCGGGAGTTCAGTGTATTTACAGTTCCATTCAGGTAAAAGTTAACCTCGTCTCCCCATAACTTTTCCAAGGCCAAGCTTCATCCAACTCTATTTAAGCAAGAAAAGCGAGAGCAAAAGTCAGTCGCTTATCATGGTCGGTGTGACTTAACTCTTCTACGCGGCTAATGTTATAGGATAGAAATGGATAATTTTTGTAGGATTTTCCATACCGTACAAAAAAGGCATATCCAGATTCCGAGCTATTCTATGAGAACAGGAAGTGGTAGCAATATTGTCCGGTGCTATCTCAATCACCGTTACCACTTTCTGTTGTATCCTGTGATACAAGTTTTCGTCCTCTGTCTGACATAACATTAAGAGGACCTGTTTTCTCAAACTTCTCAACCATTGCTTTTAAACCATTGACTGACAAGGGACCGTTATCTTTACGCATTTTTGTGGTTTCTAAAAGCCCGAAGAGCAGCTGGCGTATTGCACTGATTGAGGTACCTGACGATACTTTGAACTACCACATCAAATAATTATCCAAAATTAAAAAATAAAAATAAAATAATAAATATTTTATTTTCAATCCATATATCTTCTGATGTACTATAGTAATGCAAGACACATAGCTTGGAATATAAAGGTATATGAAAGTATTGGAATATAAAGTACATAGTTTGGAATATAAAGGGTTAAATATATATACATATATTTGATCGAGGTTTGACTATCGATGTTCGTTTCTATTTCTGTTATGTATCTTTAATATTATAACAAACTGACTGAATTTTATAGTTTAGAAGATATATTAAAGTTTAAATATATATTTTTCATGAATACTCGGCATGTAAATGAGAGCAAGCGAAAAACCTTAAATCAATATTGAGTGGAATTTTTCAATTAAAATGTTAATTTTAACAAAATAGCTTATTTGAACGGATGGATATTAAATTCTGCTTCTGTTATTGTGTTATATGACAGATGGGATTTTAAATAGAATTTGACTTAATTAACTGTGAGTCCCAAGTCTTATTAGTCGGAAGTTATTTAGGCTATTTATCTAGACTAAAAGCCTTTGAGAATATCGTTAAAACATATATAAATTGGATGCAGAATTCAAAGAGCATGTATATGTACTTTAGACTATCAATTACTTCTTGTAAGCTGTTAAAACGAATAATGTATACAACAAATTAAGGAGTTCCATGTTATCAGTTTACCCTTTGTATTGACTCTTTTGCAAAAGGGCAAAGTTGTAATGATGTTTTCTCTTCAATTTGTTTTAAATGCTGAAAAAAAATTATTCTTTCAACATTATATATATATATAAACTCAATTACGAATATGAATGTAATCCTTGAGAGCAAACATTAATTATTGTTCATTGCGTTGAAAAAGACTTAACCCTTAATAACCTGAGTTTTCAAAAAATAAAGTGTTTTTGGCTTTCACTTCTTAAATAAATTATGGAGAAAAAAACTTTTAAAAAAATCATATTTTGTTTTAAGTATGGTTTACGGCTAGAAAATAATTTTTATTGTTCAGCAATACCAAGCTTTAATAAAAAAATAATATTCCTTGATAAAATTCTATAATATTAAACAAACATAAACTTTATGAAGTATTATAAGAAATAAATTTTACTACGGAACAAAATAGGGTATTTCACAAGATTCCAAACAAAGCAAATAGTTCAATGTAGCATGAATTGAGAAAATCAATCTATCTTTATTTTTAAACACCTCAAGTGTTGCAATCTACATTTTGAAAATTTATTTAATAATATTTTCAGTATCTATTTTATTGGAAACATTAGGCATTATAGCTGCAATATTATTCTAACTATCTTTATTTTTAAACAGTACAAATGTTGCCATCTACATGTGTAAAATTTATTCAATATTTTCAGCATCTGTATTATTAAGTACATTAGGCGTTATAGCTGCAATGTTGTTCTAACTATCTTTATTTTTAAACAACTCAAGTTTTGACATCTACATGTTGAAAATTTATTTAATAATATATTCAATATCTATTTTATTGGAAACATTAGGCATTATAGCTGCAATATTAATCGAACTATCATTATTTTTAAACAGCATAAGTCTTGCCATCTTCATGTTGGAAATTTATTTAATAATATTTTCACCATCTATTTTTTCCGCAAAATTAGGCATTATAGCTGCAATATTATTTTAACAGTATTTTAGAAACCAAAATTGGATATGTTGCGAATGGCAACACACGGCATTTTGAGGGTTAAATCAGTAGAATTATAATACTTTAAATAATGCTAACAATGCAGTGAAAACAGGAGCTTAGTGAAATTATTAACACGGACTTCTAAGTACGAGGGTTCAGTTAAAGTATTTTATTAAAAATTTCACAAGATAGTAAATAAATTATATTGTTCAGTATATATCATCAGATAAAACAACTACAAAATAGTTTTAATTTCATTATTCGTAATTTGTACAACATATCAATTAAAATATATTTATAAAATTATTTGAATTTCATCGTGTTTTAACTCTTTTATAGTTCATATTCCTCAAGGAATAAGGACAGTGGGGGGAAAATAAGCATGCTCCTAAATGATGTATATAAAATTTGCTTAGGGGTCATCTACATATCAAAACAAAACTAAACTCTTTTTCTTTCTTTTTTTAATGGCAATGCCCAATTTAGCCACCATAAGTAAATTCACCTTTCAGTTAGCCTAAATTCAAATTTTCATGAAATTCGTACGATTTGTTTAGGAGAAATTAATTATTTTAAAATTAGCCTATTTAAGGGGCTGTATCCAAATTAATGTTCGGTAACTGATTGTTGAAATGCATGAAAATGATTATGTCACTTCTGTGAACGTATTATTTCTTACCAATTGGGAAATTTCAAACGCTTAATATGTTCTACTATTGTCAACCCAAACGTCTAAAAAAATGAGTAAATATAAATTCTTTTAAATTCTGCTTTGTCTTAACACCATAGATGCCTAAACACCATAGATGGTGCATTTTGACTTTTTCTAACCCTTTCGATTTTGTCATACTATTAATATACATGTCTTTTCACTGTGTGTTATTCTACCTTAACATTTATTACTTACCCATCATACGTAGTATAGGGTAAATCTTGCAATCGTTTTGACAATCGATTTTTGACGGAATTACACGTTTTAGACACTGGAGATTACGAAAAACCAACATATTTTTTGGCTTCCTTCTGTCTGTATACCTGCCTGTCTAACTATATGTTTGTCTGTGTGTCTAAATGCTCTATCTCCCGAACAAATTAAGATAGAGACTTGATATTTGTTGTGTATTTAGTATGTAATAATGGAAAGAAGTCTTTTTAATATCAGTAACCTTTATAATCCGGAACTAGTTTTTTCGGACTCTTGAAATATTCATTCTGATGAAACCCATATAGCACAAAAACACCTCAATACCTCCCCAGGAGCTCCAAGACATCCCATATTCCTCCTAAAACTAAAATGACAAGATCAGGACGTCCTGGGGAAGAGTCTTTTACGGTGTCCTCAGGAATGAGCTCCCCGTAACGTCCCACGGAGCAACTTCCCAGGGACGCTACTCCTGAGGAAGTACCTGGGAAATCACTCCTGGGGAAGTACCCGGTTATTCATTCTTGGGGAAGTGCCCAGGAAGTCATAGTGCTGGCGCCATCTTATGAATGATTCTGGAGTACAATACTCAATTTTTTTTATTAAAATGTTGAATACAATTTAATCGGTATCGATTATTAATGAGTTAATTTTATTTTATTAATTATTCGATTTCTTATTTTTAAGCAAATTAGATAATTGTTATTAAATTTTTATAATTTTTAATTACTGCTATAACTTTTAATCTTTTTTAGTTAAATTTAAAATTTTAATTTATTATTTCAATCAATTCCTTTTTTATATACTAATTACTATTATGTATCTTCTAAACCAAATTTGGTTCATTTAACAATATTTTATTAATTATTAATAAATAACCTATTGCGTTTTGGTTTTTTATTATTATTCCTTTTTTATTAATTTAGAAATTAATATAACTTGTTTAAATGAACTAAATAGTAAGCTTCTAAATTAATACTCTAAAATTTTTAAATAGAAGACAATTCTAGTTCATATATTTTTTCTGAAATTCAGAGGTAAATGTATTTATAAGAAAAAAAAGAGGTTTTCAACGCAAGTTTGATCATAAGTACCCGTTTAAAACTTTGATATAAAAATTATCTAAATCGAGTTCTGATGCATTTTAATATCAGATATTAAATGTATATATATATATATATATATATATATAATTAGCTAACATACTTACTAAACTCTATTTAAATAAATAAATAAATAAATAAATAAACAAACAAATTTGTCGCGACGAAACTAGATATTTTTATCCCAACACATAACATCAACTCAAAGATAGTGCAGCAATTAATTCATTTTAAAATGGTATATTTGGATTTAAATATATAAATATTGAGCTGCACTCCCCCCCCCCATTTCCCAAATATATACCAATACGTGGTTTATTTGAAAAGATTTTCTGTTTAAAAAATGTAAATTCACGCAACTTAAAAGTTTAATTCAAGTTATTATCAATTACCTACCGAATGTTGAGGAAAAGAAAATGTTAGCTAAATAGAAGCATCAATTTAAATGCCATTTCTGAAGGTTTAGCCTATTTTGTTTTATTTATCATTAATTAATTTTTTTAATCTAAATAGGACTGATTAACAATTTATTTTTCTAATTTATTTTATAGATTACAAAACATAATAGTATTATTGTTATTTAAATTCTGAAAGATAAAATAAAATTTTCATTAAGAAAACTTCTGAAATATCAATAACGTTATAGATTTTGAAATTACAGATAAATATTTATCTGTATTTCATAAATAACATATAGTTTAACACAATTTTTAATTGAAGAGTACTTTGACATCACTTAAAACTTTCATTTAAAAAACCGATTTTCTATTCTATTTCTTCGGATATCCTTAGAGTTGCAAAAAGTCGGTTTAATCCCGGGTTTATTTCCAATAGACCAGGTTTATTCCCAGGTTTATTCCCAAAAAACCGAATTATTCCAAAAAATCCCGGGTTTTTTCCAGGTTTATTCCTAAAAACCCGGTTTATTCCCGGGTTTAAACCGGGTTTTTTCTAGCCTTTGCAACGCTAGATATCCTTAGTTAGGTGAAAATGAATGTTGCAATGAATGCAACTGCGTAGTATACAATACTCAGCATAGACATAGTTACCGTTCCAACACTCAGGCACTCAATAAGCTAATCACGCCCCTCCAATCAATTTTGACAACGAAGAATTTTCGCGGGAAATCATTGAATGAGAAAAAGAAACAAAAAGAGTGTTTTTCCAAGAATCAGAAGTGAAACTGTGAGTTAGTAAAACAAATTTGTTTGTAGGTGTAAAAGAAAGTATATGTATACATGTATTAGTTTGGGATTTAAAAAAAAAAAGTTGATAAAAACATCTTGTATTTTAAATAAAGATATCAGTTTTTTCAGGCTTTTTAAATTGTCTACAATCTTAGTTACTAAAATTACATTTCAAGTAATCAACAAAAATATTTCTCGTCGTTAATTAAATGAAAAATGGTGCATATTGTATTTTTTATGATCTTAAAAATTTCATACAATTTTAAAGACTGCTAAATGGAGATTTAACTGTAAATTTATTTTATTTATAACAATAAGAAAATACAAAGGTTTTGTAACAGATTCAAATTTTATTAATAATTTCTATTTTATGCCACTCAAATTCAAGCAGTTTTCAGTGTAATGATGGAATTTTACAATTGATTTTCACACCAAATCCTGTTACAATTAAATTATACAAATTTGTACAATGGTGTGTTTTCAATGACAATGCAGAATTTTAATATTTTTACAATGTTATAAAATAATACAGTGCTTTTACCGTATTTTTTATTCCCGCGACAAGTGATAAATATCCAAACATCTGTAACTCGTACCGTCGTGTAAAAATTTCATTAGTAACGGATTTGATTATTCGTTAAAAAATACTCGCCAAAACATACCTAATCACTTTAAAACGTGTTTGTTCATTAGTTGTATTTATGACGGCCAATTATCAACATGAGGGACATATCAAGGGAGGGGGGGTTGCCCTCAGTGAAGGTCTTTCTAAAGGAACCTAACCCGTATTTACGCGAGGAAATCCAAGATTGGAAGAAAACCCCGGGAAACTCCGAACGATTAGGCAGATGGGTGCGATTTAGCATCTCCTATCTACCAGTTTCGAGATCAGAATCTCTTCACTGCTAACTATGAAACGAACTAGAAACTATCCCACTAGGAAAAAAAGACTAAGCAAATTTATATATATTTTTTTCATAAATCTGTATAATAAGCGTACCTTTTACCAAACGTAAAAAAAAAAAAAAAAAAAAAACGATATATATTTTTTTTATAAATTCATATAATAAGAGCACCTTCTACCAAGCGTAAAAAGAAAAAAAATCGATAAAAATTTCTGTAAAAAAAAGTAAGAGCGAGAGAGAGCAAAAAAAGTTTCATTTTTGAAAGGATTTACTTAGATTTTATTTGTCAATCATTAAAAAAAAAAAAAAAAATCAAGGGACACATTAAGGAGGAGGGTTGCTGCCCTCCGGAGGGTCTTTCTAAAGGAACCTAACCCGTATTTACGCAAGGAAGTTTAAGAGTCGAAGAAAACCGTAGAAAACTCCGAATGATTAGGCCGATGGGTTCAAACTCAGCGCCTCCCATCTTCCAGCTTCGAGAGCAGAATCTCTTGGCCGCTGGTGAAACTGAAACAATGAAATATTTCAAAGACTAAAAATTAGGAAAAAAAAAGACTAAGCAAATTTATATATATTTTTTTTCATAAATTCATTTAATAAGAGCACCAAGAGAAAAAAGAAAAAAAATCGATTAAAATTTCTGTAAAAAAAGTAAGAGAGAGAAAGAGCAAAAAAGTTTTATTTTTGAAAGGATTCACTTAGTCTTTATTTGTCAATCATTTAAAAAAAATTCATAATTTTAAGGAAACTATGTGTTTTAATCTCTTGCTATTTTAATCTCTGGAAATAATATTTTTACTAACTAAAATTAAATTTTATAGGGGATATCATCAGAAACGTTTTACATCATTCGTTGTGTGTTAAAATATATAGTTCATAATCAATTTTCTAACTACAGAACGATCTTAATGGATTTGTAGTATTAAAAGCTAAAAGGATATTTTTATCATTTAACAATACAATTTCATTTAAAAAATTTTAAATTCGAAGACATTTATGCTAAAACAAATAATTATTGATAATTTATTTAGAGTTATTAATTTAAATTTATGTCGAATGTATGAAAAAGGCACAAAAAATGAGGACATTTCCTAGTTTTAAGTTTCAAAAGCGGAGTAAAAATGCATGTATACCTTAGAAATCTTTATTCCTTACTGGACCTACAGCACAACGGTGAGAGCGCGCGTCCAGAATACCAAGGTACTCGGGTTCAAATCCAGCAGGAAAAATGAAGGTAAGAAATTTGTTACTGAATAATCTCTGTTTATGTAAATCCGTCTGAATAATAGAAAAAAAAAAGCATTCGTATGTTCTAAAAAAAATTAAATTAAATCATAGCTCTAATTTAAAATTTTTTTGAACATATTAGTGACCTTGAAGTTTCCCAAAGTCCTCCTATATCACTTCCTCAAAACTTCCCCAGAACCTCCCGGGGAGGACCCTGAAGGAGGTCCTAGGGAGCGTGCCAGGATGCTGTAAAGCGGACATTTTCGGTTCCTGAGGACCTCCTGGTGACAATTTCCTGCATCCTCATGGATGCCTGGGGGATGACGGTCCTGGGATGTGAATCCTCCACAGGACATCCTGGGGAGGCAAGTGTGCTATATGGGAAGGTATATAAAAATTGTCGATTTTTTTAAGGAATAGATTTAAAACACAATAACATAACACAAATTTTGCATAAAGAACGAAGTTGATCGGATAATTAATTTTCAAGATACTTGCAATTCTATTTTTCACACTTTTCGATTTTACATGACCCTGTGTTTCTTTGAAACTTCAATTCAAAGATATTTTAATTCGATATAAGATGTTTGATACGACGCAGTAAGTTTTTAGTTTATCTGATTATTATTTTATGAGTTATTAGGATATTTCTTTTACGCAATTCGGTGCTACTAGAGTAGCTTGGGGTTTTATATAATTTGGCGAAATTGGTTCATCAGCAATTCCATAATAGAGCATTACTATGTGTTAAAAACATTTAACTATACGTTTAATGAATATTTTACATATGTTTATTTTCATATTTTATATTATACACATCCATGATGGGTAAGTAATACGATGGGCCCTCAACGATTGGTTTTGTTACTATCTACATACAGTAATGACAATATATGACTATGTATTTCTTTTTATGATTTCAGTTATGTTTTTACATTTAGTAATAATAAAAATGAGCCATGTAGTTTGAGCTCTTAAGACCTAGATTTAAAAGAATATTACAAATATAGATTTTTTGCTTTTATGCAAACAAAATGAGACCAAATATGGTAGAAAGTACCCTTTTTCTGAAATTCATGTTTGAGGAGACTGATAATTCAGACTGAAAAATATGTGCATAAAATTGCTATCACCCTTAACCTTTCACTGCACCAAGTGCCACACATGGCACATACGTAAAAACAAAATATTTCTTGTTTTGTGCCATGCATTTTGCCAATATGATCGTGTAACTGATGAAGAACAGTTCTCAGAAAGGAACAACACTTATTTTCTCTACTTCAGATGGCTAAATTGACCAAAAAATCAGAATTTGTTTTGCGGAAACGAGAAAAAAAAATCGATAAGCTATTAAGGCAAAATTTACTTTGATTATTTTTCCTGAATACTTAAAAATATTTATATAAAGAAAGTTGCAGGATATTAAGCTGATAAAATTAATTAATTTAAGTACACTTAATTGCAAAATATAGCAAAACTATTTTTAAAAACCCTAACAGTATATATAGGGTACATGCCATAAAATATCAAATTTTAGCTGAAAATTTGAATTTTATTTTTTTTACTATTTATCCCATTATTAGACCAAAATATAGATATCATATAATTTTTTTTCCTAAAAATTTAAAAAGTCGTCCAGTGAAGGATTAAAGTAACAATATAACAATGAATCCGTGAATGACCTAATGTAGGGCTTTAAATATACATTTTAGCTTTTAAACAATTTAGCTTTCTTTTGTTTACTTTTTAAAATAAGATTAAAATGATGAACTCGCTGCGTTTCAATATTTAACCAAAAGTGAATTTTGAAAAAAAAAATAATAATAACTGCATACTTTAACAAAAAAAATTTAATTTTTTTTAAATTTCATTGTTTAAAATCATTATTACTTTTTAAAATATTGATATTTTAGCTCATTTCTTTTTAAAGTTTTTCAAATCTGTACTACAGAAGATCGCGCAGAGATTTTTAAATTCTAACATTACAGTTAACATATTTTTTTCTGTTATATATAGTGAAAAAGGATGAAAATTAACACATCTTTATATAAGTTTATAAAAAAAAAGGAAGGCTGATTCCATGCGCAGATTTGTCTCATATATAATAAGGAACTTCCAAAAAGAAATTAAAACTTTATCTCATATACGAAAAAAAAAAAAAAAAAAAAAAACTTAGCATTTTTAAAACAGGAAAGTGACGAATATATGAACATGTTAAAAAGCCATTAAAAGTTTCATCTTGTATAGGTAACTGTGCTGGGTATATTTAAAAATATATAATTTCCCTGCAATTAATTAAATTTACAATATACGAAAAAAATTCTGTTTGGGTAAAATCCAGGTGTCAAAATATTCACAGTTAAACAAGCATTCATTTAAAATGAAAAAAAAAAAATACATATAAATTCAATTTTTTGTTTACCAATTTAGAGATAATTGTTCCCTTAAACAAACGAATGAAATATATATATCCGTGCATATTTTATAGTAAAGGGATTAATTTAAGAAATTTTTAAAATAAATTGATGCTATCTTCTAACTCAAATGACAACAACATTTAATTTTTTAAATAAAATATGCACCACTATAGTATAGATTTTGTTTCAAACAGCATAGGTTTTGTTTCAAATAAAAAAAACATTCAGATATATAGAAGTAAAATAATAATCTAACAAAATTAAATTATTTACTAAGCTAAAATGATGTAAATTGTAACAAGTTTCTTGAATCCTTAATTCACCTTATTACATGTTATACAAATTATTTCGTATAGAGAATAAATATTCCCTAAATATTCCCTTTAAAAGTACTTAAAGGTGTTTTATTAAAACTCATACATTGCATTGTACAAGTACAGGGTATAGGAAAATATGTATGGATCTTAAAATTTTTATCTGAAAAAAAAAACCCTTACAATAAATCTAAATACACTAATAAAAAGAATAAGTCAAAGTGGTTTTTCTACCGGATATTTCTATTGATGATGCTGTCCAACACATAAATAATTATAAAAGATTTGAGGTATTTACAACCAGCGAATCTTCTAAAGAAAACTCAAAATGTCGAGTACTTTATCAAAACAAAATGAGATACTCAATCTCAAAAAACTATCAAAGGATTGATGTTGGCCAGTTGAAGTCCATCGAAATCGAACGGTTGATGTGTTTGTGATATTGATCTGTGCTTTAAAACATTTGATGACGAATGTTGACTAATATTTTTAAAATTCGCTACATAGTTGTATGCTCTGATCAATTATAAAAATAAATCCCTTTAAAGGAATTTATTTATTTGGAGTAAAAATATAAAATTAATGTATTTCATACAAATATGAATAGGGATAGTGCCTGAGAGCATTTCTAAGTATATTTCTACATGACTGTCTACGTGAGAGAGGGCGAGCCAATTAAACTGATCATTCTGTAATTCATACATTGACACCACACAATTGGCAAAAAAAGCACATAAAAAATGAATGATATCATAGATGCGAAAATTTATGTTACGCCTTAAACAATTAAAATGACTTTGAATTTAGTGGAGAGGCAATTAGAAATAGCAGTCCTAAAAAAATAAGCCGAAAAGAATTCGAACACCAAATTGTACGTTAGGGCAAAGTTTTGGGAACCTACAGTGACAGACTAAATAGACCGCATGAATTGGAAAATGTTTATGATTTAATGAGGAATTAAAATCAAAATAAAGCAGAGTGAAGAGTAATATTTACCAGTCGAAAGAAAGTTTGTCTTTATTCTTTTTTATTATTATTATTTGTAGCGAGGGTGAATAATCATCTAAATAAACTCTCTTTATCTGAGAGCCGTTTTAGCTATAAAGGCAGACGTTAAATATGTTTCTTTTTCTTTTCTTTTGAAGTAAAATTATTGTGGTATCAAAATAAATGTTCAGATAAATGGATAAATAATTAAAGATTAGTTTAAACTGAAATTTAGAAAAAAATATTTAATTTAAGGAAAAAATTATGTGATTCTATATCACATTCTTCACCCTAAAATATTCGTGAATTTAATTTGAATGTTCTTGATATTCTTCAAAGTCATTCTTCAAAGTAGATCACGTTAAAGTTTGCTAAGGCAGCAGAAAAAGACATTTTGAATTATTATATTATTGAAACTCGTTTTACAGTAGTAATAGTCACATTTTTATTAAATAAAAGTGTGAAGTTTTACAAATCTTTTTCAGACACCCAGTATTTTCGAGCATCTGAAGTACTTATTACCTGGGTTGAAATCATTAAAAATCAGAAATTAAGTTTATTCATGTACAGGGTCCAACAAAACACTGGCACCCGGGAGACTAAAAAAATCTTCTTGGCGACTTACTTGTTTACCTACTAATTTTACAAATTAAATTAATTTTACCAAGTATAAATTTAAATAGATTATCTTTAAAGGATTTTAATCTTGAAAAATCAATTGACAAATGATGTTTCAAATCAAAATCTCAAAGACATTGTTAATTTATATGTGTAATTTCTTGTTGCAAATAAAGGTAATTATATTAATTTGTATACTTTTTAATGTGAATTTTCATAAATTATTTCTATTTAATTTTTACAATGAAAAAGATGGTATTATATTAAAATATTTGCTCAATCTGATTTTTAACACTTTCTTACAAAGTTGAAAAGTGTTTATGCATTCGATTTGTCTGTCCGTCTGTCCTCGTTCTTACTTCTCGTAAATATACTCCGATTGCCATGAAATGTTTGGACGTTATTGAGGTTTACCCTAGCACAAACACTATTGAAAATGAAGTTTCTTCCATGATTAGTTTATTTACAGGGACAGTCAAACGTTTTTCGTTACATTAGGGCCTATGGAGAAAAATAATTTCAAATGAATTTTAAAGATATTACACCCGGTAAAACACATTCTAATTTATTTTCCTCTACGAAATGCACTGAAATGTGTATTTGTTTTAAATATGCAGTTAAAAGAATAGTTGTTATTATTTACAAGGCCACATAAAAGAATGCTAATACACAGGAAATTGTTCTCGACATATTTTAATGATGGTAAAAAAATATCATATACAATGAAATTGATATGCGTCGATGAGACTTAATATGAATTATTTCACGCATAATACGAAGTGCATTAGCATTTATAGAGACACACAAAAGCTTTCAAATAGTATTTTCTACCGAAAGTACTGTATGTATGGATGATGACTATTCGATGGATGAAATGCATTTTTAATTACGATATGCGCTTTTAAGTTTCACTAAATGTAAGCACATTATATGGTATGTATAAATGCTAATAGTTAAGCAAATTAGATATACACGATTACACAAAAGAGCTCGAAAAGATTACTGAATATGAGCGTAATTTGCTTAAAGGTGGTTTTTAAATAAATTTTGCATTTTTACGTTGAAATGCATTTAGTTTAGCATGCAGTGTTTGTAGACTATAGATAAAATGATGTACAGAGTCACGCAAAGAACTCGATACGGATTCGCCAATCGATGATAATTTCTGGAAATGTGATTTAAGTTATATATAAGTTATATATAGGATAATTAATTTTCGAGATACTTGGAATTCTATTTTTCACACTCTTCGATTTTACATGGCCCTGTATTTCTTTCAAACTTCAATTCAAATATATATTTTAGTTGGATATGAGATATTTTATACGACGCAGTAAGGTTTTAGTTAATCTGATTCTTATATTATGAGTTATTAGGATATTTCTTTTACGCAATTCGGTGCTACTAGAGTAGTTTGGCGTTTTATATAATTTGGCGAAATTGGTTCATCACCAATTCCATAACAGAGTGGAATTGCGTAAAAGAAGTAGTTTGTAGAGTAAGTAGTTTAAAGATTATTTTTGTTTGAACTAAATTTAAGCAAAATACTTTCGTGTAATAAAGTTACTAGGTAAACTACAGGTCTGAACAAAAGCATTGAAATAAGTTTCCATCTATTAGTATAAATTGCTAAAAGAAAAATTTCAACCAGTTAGGCGGTTTTCTTTTTCTAAACTAAATTTCTCCATTATATACTATATATATCAACCAGCAAATAAAATACAGGGCTGTTCAAAAGTATTGGAATACATATTTGGTTATGGACAGTAACACCTCGTTTCTCTGGACTACAAAGTTTTGTTAACACTAGAATTACCGAGGCGGGTCATCTGTGACCCAAGACATGGTTTTTCGCTCGTATCACTGTTGCTTTTCAAAGTAAAACTTTGAAACTGATTGACTTTTCCTAAATATTTAGTATAATGCCTCAACACGAATTTAGTTGAAATCGAACGAAATCTTTTTTGTATACACATCTTTATACCTAGAAATACCATGCTGGGTCATCGCTGACCCGAACAAAATAATTGCATTTTTCATTAATTTCAACAGGAATTTAAACTCTATACTTTATAATAACATAAGCATAGTGTATGAATATGATCCGAACTTCCTTTTCAGAGAAGAGAGAAAGGAATGTGCATGTGTACAGGCGCGAAGGGGGGGGGGGGAGGGGGACATGATCAAATATCTGATATGCATTTGAAAATGAAATGTGCGTGTTTTTATCGTATTTCAAGCTATTTTTTCAAAGTTGCAGAAAGTTGTTATTTAGGTTACACCTTAGAAAGTAACTAAAAAGAATATTCTGCCTCTCATAAACGATGCAGAGGAATAAAAAAGTGTTTGTGTTTCAAACGCCATCACATTTATAGTGATGGCTTTATGACATAAGTTTTTTGAATAAGAAAATTTTAAAATTTTAAAGTGAATTGTCTTTTAATTATTTTAGTGGCGAATTCAAGATTGTCATCATTTGATAATGCTGTCAATCTTGATGTAAATGACGAAACAATTTTTTCTTAAAAATGACTATAAAATTTCATCGTTCGAATCCAGTACAAGTAGTTGTAAGCTGAATGAAAATAGCCCAGTAAATGCTGTGGAGAAAGGAATGAAACATAAATAAATCGTATAGTATTTTGAAGAAAATAATAATAAAAAAGAAATACTTTTGAAAAATGAGAAAGATACAAAATAAATCACTCTTCGAAGCGAATTGAAACATTAAACTATATGGAAAGTAGAACCGCAGTGTTCAATATTTTCTGACTTATGAAATATCTATTGATTAAAGATTTAATAGTCAGAAACGTTTGTGCAGTTTTTAAAGATACAACAGATTTTAATATAAGCAGAAGAGTTTTCTTGCTAAGACAATAGATAAATACAATAAAAAAGAACGTGAAGATATTCGTCAAAGGACCATCACTGAAATTTCAAATGAATGAAAACTGTTGCCAGATAAAGCAATGCTAAGACAATAAAACTAATACTTTTATTGGAAACTATTTATAACTTGTGTTTGCATTATGCACAGTATAAAAGAAAAAGAAAAAAAGACCATGGCATTTTGTCTGAATTGACTGTACGATAACCTGTATAAAAGTAAAAGTGTAAGTAAAATAAAAAAATACGGATATGCATACATAATTAAATTTATAGTGTTTAAATATCTAATTATTCTGTAGGTTATTACGCAATTTAAATCGATTAATCATATGTATATATATTATTTAAAGGAGGTATCAAAATCTCAAAGCATTTATTCTAAAAATAGAAATAAAAAATTTCTTTCGTGGTATCGATTCTCAAAATTTCATATTACGTAATAGTATAGAAGCTAACGTGCATTAATTATTAATTAAAAATCATTATATTCCTCGTGAATTCTTATTGAGCGTCTTTATCTTCCATATAAAACAAGAATAGCGTTTTTAAAAGCCATGGGTCAGAGGTGACCCAGCCCGGTAGTTCTAGGTATACAAGAAACGCGGTAATTCTAGTGTTAAAGATTTCAGGAAGAGTTGGAAAGTGTTTCATAATCTATCCTTAACGCTTGATTTTTCTTATTTGTTTTCATTGAATAGTAAATTTGTTTACAGCAAAATGACACATATCACTCAGAAATAGAAAAATACGATTATTATTAGCCAGTGTCACATTTTGCAGTGAATGAATTGATGTCTTAAAAATAATTCTTTTGCTGAATCCTAAGAATTTTTCCTGGCACCTAAGAAATTTCAACTTTTATCAGTTATTGTCATGTATAGTTGGTTTAACTTTAGATTAGTTTAAATTTTGTAACATCCCGTCATGTATAATTGAACGAATTCGACCTCTTGTTTTTAATAATTTTGACATAGATGACGAGCAACTTCAGAAGCTCAAAATATTTTACTGTTTCAGTTATACAATGTATCCATTTTAATAAAACAGCTTTTAGTTTTTTTGAAAGGATTTTTTTTCTTGTTTTTACGAATACATTATATGACTTCAAACATGCAAGTTTTATAAAGAAAAGAATGAATGTAGACATTTATGTATATCAGGTTTGTTAAGGTTAACACACGTAGAAGTATTGTAAAAAATAATGTATAACGATAAGTGTTTCAAAAATTTTCTCTTTTATAGTAGTTGTGTTATCACTGAGCAAGCATCTTTCTATTTCTAGAAACTTGGGAATTCTACAGTGACACGCCCGAAGTCCCAAGTTCGATAATGTCAGTCACGTATTTTTTGAATTTAGAAGAACTTTCTAAAGCTGAACTTGGGTGTAGGCGTCTAATTTAGTAATCTTGAATAACGTGACAGATTGCTAACATGAGCGATTCTTCATACTTATTGATTTCAGGTACTTTATCGATAATTTTAAATTTGTCAATATTAAGCATAGAAAATAGAAATAAAAATTTAAGGAAAACAAAATATATAAATTAGTAACATGACATAAAATAATGGATTTTCATTTCCTATAATAAGACATACATGGTTGTTACCATAATTTGTTTCAAGTTCACCTTCTTTCAAGTAGAGGAGAGTGGGTCACATATGAAAAGTTCACATAAAAATAGCTTTTTCTAATAACTGGGTTAATTTATATAAATAAATACTACTGAATATAAAAAAAAGAACTCTTTTTTTTTTTGGTTCAAGAACTTATTTATATTTAATTTTAAAAAGAAATCGCCTTTACAGCTCTTCTTGTTTTTTTAAATAGTTTTATAAATTCAAAAATTGTTCACATGTGCAACATCAGCTTGACAGTTGTAGACACATGTAGGGTACAAGTGTTGTCATAACTGGGTTAATGTATAGAAAAAAAACTAATGAATATAGAAAACAGAACTCATTTTTTGATACCATGACTCCTTACCCATATCCTTTGACATGCTTTTTAATCTGTTATTTGTTTGTCGTCATAATCATTAGTTACGTTATGCGTTAAATCATTATAAAGGAAAAAATCTATAAATTTTTCTAGTGATTGAGTGATATGCTTAAGCACAAGATTATAAAGTGAAAGTGGATTGGGGGCGGTAGGATTAAAAGATTAATTATTGAAGCAATAAAATAATAAATAAAGAAGTAAATTAAAAAAAAAATGCTTTTAAATTTTGTTCTGGGATTTTTTTTCGGGGAATTTTTAGGGAGCGGAATTTAAAATATATATATATATATAGAAAATCTGCTAAAATACGAGAGATTCTCACATTTGTATTTGCCTTAATTACTGCTATATTAATGATAAAGAATGGTTTTATAGTGATTAATATCTCAATTATAAGCCGCCCACTAACCCACAAATTTAGCTTCTTTAGCTTTTGAAAGAGGGAGGGTGAGGGATTGTTTGCACTCGGAATTTTATAGCTATCAGTTTAAAAATTTTACATTCTTAGGATTTTACTTATATCTATCCCCATTCAAAGCATAATATACATAGCTTTTATAGAGGTGAAAGTAAGTTATCATTGCATATTTGAAGAAATGATATAGAAAAATTTGCAAAGATAATTAGCATAACACTTTTTATATTAACAGAGCATAAAATATATTGTTTTACTAAAATATTGCATAACATTATTGCATTTTAGAAAACATTAAATCTATTTAAATTACAATGCGAACGCAAAAGAACTTTTTCTCCAGGTGTTTTTGCGGAATTTTCAATATAAAATAAAATATTAAATGACGAAATGTCTTCTATTTCAGGAAAATTATAGATATTGGAGATGAGATTATTTTCTTTGAAGTTAACTGAAAGGAACAGAAAAAGCAGAATGATTATTGAGGCACTTATTAAATGTTCATATCTGCCCGAACTAGTTTGTTCGCAAGTGCCTCACTAGAGTTAAACAGCCATTAAAGTTGAATTGAAAATCATTAACATATATCAATTTTGGAAGAAATATTTTCTTATCAAAAATAATTGTTAGCATTCATAGTATCTGCAAAAACATTAATATTCAAAGAAATGATTAAATAAATAAAGTTATTTACTTACCAATTTGGATTTGAGGTTTTACATTTAAGATCTAAAAACAGCATTTTGAATAATGAGGAAAAATAAAATATTGAAGAGCTTAAATTTTTTTCTATATGTTTTCAGGTGCTGCTATCATTGGTAATTTTTGAAATAAAAAAAATATAATAACTAATGAAAATATTTGATATTCACATCTGCCTTTCAACCCTACTTATCAATCTTTATGCGGTCCATTTTCACCATTCGCTTACGAACGGGTAACGGACTTGACAAGTAACGGAGTTGACATTTCAAATAAAACTAAAAAAAACTATTAAAAAGAACTAACTTGCATATTTTCTAACTTAGATAGTAATTTACATATATTCTAAAACTATTAGGAAACTTACTTAGCAGCTTACATTTCATCGCTTACATTTCATGGTAACGGATTTGAAGAGTAACGGACTTGACATTTCAAATAAAACTATTAGAAATGAGCTAGCTTGTATAATTTCTAACTTAGATAATATATACACACCTTCTGAAACTATTTAGTAAATAATATTTAATTACAAAAGTGCAAAAATCATATTTTAATATTAAAATTTACGGTAACAGACTTGACAGTGATAAAAATTACCAACCTTGATAAAAGCTTATTCTTGCCACTATTATATTGCTTCACAATTGAAGAGTAAAAAATGGCAAGTAGTAGTTGCATGAATAGTTTAATTATATCGCCGAATATTTGTTACTAACTATAGGCAGCATTCAAAACCTATTTTGACCGAAATAATCACAAGGTAACGGACTTGACAAAAAGTGAGGGACAAAAGATTTCTGGTAATTTCTAAAAGAAAATATCTTTTGTAATAATTTTTTTCGTTAATATAGAACACTAACAGTTCCTTTTTAAAATAATTAAACCTTTTTATTTTTAAAAGTTAGCTCAAATTTAAAACAAAGACAGTTAAAAACATAAAACTTGGAATGGGATAGGCATTTTTGCTTAGAATCACAACTTTAAAGATTTATATCTCCAAAATTTTTATTGATTTTTTTTTTTAATTTTTCATGTTAGAAAAATGTTTAATCATGTTCATGTTTAATTTTTTATATTTTCATGTTTCATGTTTAATCTTCTTGAGGTAATGCATAGCTGAAATCAAACTTTAAATATTAATTTATGTTTGAATTTTCTTCTTTTTACTCTGAGACAGCCTTTGTAAGCGAAATTTGAAAATGGCCCATACAAACGTTTGTTATATTTATCTCTCTACATGAGCCATACTTAATCTGCGGCTCTCGGGCCACAGTTGGCCCAGTGCCCTTTCACATGCGGCCCGTGACACTTACTCATCAATCCTTTTTTATAAATGTAACTAAGAGTAGGGAAGAGGGGGGCACGTTTGAACTGGGGGCACCTTTGAACACTCTAAATATTTTTCTTGAAATAAATTATTTTAAAAAAATGTACCGGGTGATCCAGAAGTTTCGGGAGTTTTGAAATGCTAATAATTAGGAAACTATGTGCAATACTAAAGTCCAGTTTTCAGTTATATGCTCAGAAACATGTGGGATTTTTGTTTAGAATGATTTTTTAAAATATATATAGTTACAATTTTCAGCAACAGGTGGCACTGCAGTAAAGACTGAATGTACCTATGCCATGCGTTATATAGACACATGAGTTCATTGAGAAACATGTTTTCTAGGATATTGATGAGATTTCGTTTTAAGGGTGGTTTATGTCCAAACACTTTTTTTAAGCAGTTGAAATTGCACTGAAAGGCAATTCTGATACAAAATTTGATGAGTAATTGCTATGTTTAGACATGCTTTCTTGGCCTGTCGAATTCTGTTCTCATCGTACAATATGGGAAGTTAAAGCTACAAAAGATTCGATGGCCATTACAAATGTTAAATGCTATGGGAAGCAAGGTTCGAGAAAAGGGTTTATTGGAAGATCGTAATAGAAACAGGAGACCCCAAATTCTCTGTTGCAATCGTAAATGAGGTAGAATTCAATGCCAATACTCAGTGGAAATTATCAGTTCATAGTGAGGGCAGTACACTTGTAATATCCCGATGAACTGAAAATTCTTCTGGAATTTCTTTCTGCTCTGAGGATACTGTGCACGCTGTTTTGCATCGGCTCACGGCGGTACTTATAAGCTGTGGGCGTCATAATGAAAAATTTTAACACTTGGATACTAATTCTTTCTTTTTAGTAAGATGTATCATACCATAAAAATAATACTATCAATTTTAGCGCCACCTGTTGGCAAAAAGTGTAACTAACATAATATGTTTGTTTCATTGAAAAAACAAATCCCATAAGTTTCTAAGCATTTCTGTGAAAACCGCATACTTCTATTGTTTATAGTTTGCTAATTATTAGCATTTCAAAACTTTCGGAACTTCAGGATCACCCGGTATATGGCAATACATTACTGCTGTTTCAATGGAATAATTATACAAAGCTAACAATTTTGTATGAAAAGTACTGTCTAAACAATACATGTATTTTTCTCCCTCTTGAATCTAAACTTAAGAATATAAAGTTGTAAGATTTTTGTTTACAAACTTTTATCCCTAAAATTTTAATTTATTGTTCAATGCTTAAACAAAGATGTTAGCTTTAGTTTATAAACTTTTTTTATACAAATGTTTCAGCCGAATTGAGTAAACCGTTGTAGTGTTGAACTCCATGTGGTGAGGCGCCATTGAACAGAAAAGTTGGGGCACCATTGAACATCGAAAAAACACCGAATAGAAGAGTGGTAAAAAATAATGGAAATAAATTTAAAGAGAACACTTAAAACTATAAAGTAAAGAGTTGTTCATGTATCTAAATATTATTATTTCTGATTTTTTATGTGAAAAAAGATTAATTAAGAATGTTAAAGAACATGGACTTATACTGCTAACAATTCCCCATACTGCACACATAGGTTCCAATCTTTATATGTATCAGTGACGGGAAGTTTCAAATCTAAATTGAATCAAATCTAAATTCATTTATTAGATAATTGCAAATCCTGGATACAAAATAATGATTCATGATTTAACAAGTTTCCAAACATTACTTCTGGTTCCGTAACGGATAAGACAGAATTTTATATCAGGTCTTTAAAAAAAATAACGAATGAAAAAATTTAATTTTTCAGAAGCATCAGATATCACATTGATGTATTTCAAGGGTATTGTGAAAAAGTTTTCACAACCAAGAACACAACTGGAGGGACACTTTGTGTTCTATTAACAATGAGTTTTGACATTGAATTTGATGGATTTAAGTTTGGTTAAATACCAAATAATTAGTAATTTCAACAAAATGTAGTTATTTAATTTTATTCATATTACTTTATATTTCTGTAACATAGGCAACTTTTTATAAAAACTCTCAATATTTTCATATTTTATGAACTTGTTCAAAGGTGCCCCTTCCTTGTTCAAAGGTACCCCTACATGGGGCAGGTTTGAACAAAAATTTTTCAACTTTTTAAATCTTCACAACTTATTTAATTTTCTTGGAAAATATTTAATTTATGATACATATGATGAAAAGATGCGTTGTTTTTATTATGTAATATTTAAAACTCAATAAATATAATTCAAATAAAAAATATATTGATTTTCTGAACAAATGTTCAAAGGTGCCCCCCCCCCCTCTCCCCCTACATAAAAAATATTTAAGACCTTCACTGTCCTTTTAAATATTTTCATGGGAAGACAAAACCTGTGCTAAATTCTATTAAAGCATCATAAATTCCGTTTTCTTCTTTAAAAGTTCTTTTTACTATATTTTTTGGTTTACTCTACATTTTATTTATACTCTATGTTCTATTACACTATGTTTTATATATTTTTATGGTAAGACAAAATCTGTCAGTTATTTCTAAAATTAAAATGTTAAAGCAACATAAATACCGTCTTCTTGGTGACAAGTTCTTTTTAAATATTACTCTTCTTTAAAGATAGAAAACCAACGAATATAAATGCTCAAATAAAGTATGAGAAGGTAGCAAATAGCTATTTCGAATCTACTAACGAGATTCTTCATCAGTGCAAAACTCAGCGAGCTAAAAGAGCGAGTTTTGCACTGATGAAGAACCTCGTTAGTAGATTCGAAATAGCTATTTGCTACATTCTCATACTTTATTTGTGCATTTATATTCGTTGGTTTTCTATCTTTAAACATTTTTGCACAAAGGCTTTATTTGCTATTTTAATATTACTCTTCTTTCTGGTAGAATGGTATATAACATGTCTCAATGTTCAACACTAATAAATCATCACCCCAAATTAAGTAGATTTCAGGTATGCTTTTCTACAATAAAAAAAAAATGTTTTGCTCTCATTTATTAAAGAAAATCTCCTAATTTTTCTTTCTTTGAACTTGAAAATTCTGCAGTATTATCTAATAGCACGATAGTTCTGTTTAGTAGAGCTCAGACACATCTTTAACATTAACGTACAAAGTTCGCAATTAAATAACTTTGGCCCCACAGATTGGATCACGATGAAATTGAAAACGCGAAGTGTCCCACTATGGAACTCAAAGTTTACTAAATTTCATCTAGATCCACCGATTAGTTATGGAGATCCACAACCCCTGTTTTGTCACAGAGATCCACCAGTTGTTCTTTTTTCTTCAGATAAAAGGACAACTCAATTAATATAACCCGAACAAGGAAACATCCAGCAAAGAGTAATAGCTTGTTCAAAAGCGTTTAATTTAGGTATGTCCCTTTTAAAGGTCTGGTAAAAAATATCCAATATCAAAGATATGGCACCCATTTAAAATTTATGTAGCGCTATGCTTTCCATAATTTAACATTATAGAAATCTCTCCTTTATTAATTGCTTATTCAATCGTTTCTTTTCAGTTGTCACATACTAAAAAGAAGCCCAATAATTATTAAAAAAGAAATAGAAACATGTGTAATTTTTTTATAGGTTAATAAAAATTCAGATTCCCCTGATATATTTTTTCTTTTTGCATTTTTGAAATCGACTTTATTCGAGAAAAAAAGAACATATTTAGCATATATATATATATATATATATATATATATATATATATATATATATATACAGGGTGTCCGAAAAGTCTGGAAACGGTCGAATAACTCGATAAATACATATAAGATTGAAAAATGTAAATATACGTGTTAAATATTTTTAAATAAGCTACTCAGTGATACCAAATTTGACCTTCGTAACCGACCCCCTGGGGGTCAGAGGGGGTCCAATATTGAAATCTTAAATTATAACCCCCATTTTTATTGCAGATTTGGATTCTACGAACAAAAATACGCAACTTTTGTATTTGATGTTTATTTCGAATCCTCGTTTATCACGGTGTATTCGAGCATATTAAATCGATACATTTTTAGGCTTTTTCAACGGGATTTTCCCTAATCGAAACTAATTGGGGAGAATTTATGACATCAAATTTCTCGTCTTTTGCAAGAATAGCGTTTCCTGAAAATCACCCATGCCGATTATTTCGATAGTACTACACACAGTTAAAAATTTGACCCATTTGCTGTAGCGTCACTCCACAGCTTTTATAGAATATCTGTTTCATGACCAATGAGAATGTTCCATAACACAGTAAAGTACACTGTAAAAAATTGACACTTTTGCTGCATCGTCACTCCACCACTTTTATAGAAAACGATTACTTTACTGTGTTATGGAGCACTCTCATTGGTCACAAAAGAGATATTTTATAATAGCTGTGGAGTGACGCTGCAGCAAATGGGTCAGATTTCAGATTTTTAATAGTGTAGCACTATTGAAATAATCGCCACGGGTGATTTTCAGGAAACGCTATTTTTGCAAAAGACGGGGAATTTGACGTCAAAAATTCTGCCCAATCAGTTTCGATTAGGGAAAATCCCGTTGGAAAAGCCGAAATATGTATCGATTTAATATGCTCGAATACACCATGATAAACGAGGATTTGAAATAAACATGAAATACAAAAGTTACGTATTTTTGTCCATAGAATCCGAATCTGCAATAAAAAATGGGGGTTATAATTTAAGATTTCAAAGTTGGACCCCCCTCTGACCCCCAGGGGGTCGGTTGCAAAGGTGAAATTTGGTATCACTGAGTAGCTTATTTAAAAATATTTAACACGTATATTTACTTTTTCAATCTCATATGTATTTCTCGAATTATTCGGCCGTTTCCAGACTTTTCGGACACCCTGTATATATATATATATATATATATATATATATATATATATATATATATATATAACTGAAACTAAATATCTGTCAAAATAACATCACCGCTTTATTTGAAATTTTCCAAAGACAAAATAGTTACTATAATACAGATATTTCAATTACAAAAGGATAATTAAAAAAAATCTATATATAAAAAAGTAATGGTTCAAAAATGGACCAATAAAAATCTTCGTAGATACCTATTGGACGAATGGAAATCTGCATAGATACCTCCAAAGTCCAGTGAGAGTGTTTGTGAACCAGGTTTCGCCACGAAGTTTGTCGCCAGTTTGGCGATATTTCGCCAAATCTGGCGACCAAAATTACTCCCCAAAGGTGACACCAACTTGGTGCTATTTGTGGTATTTTGCAAAAATTTTATAGCCACCTATTGTAATCCAATAGGATCCCTTTAGGCTTTCGTTTTTCCTTTTTTTCTTTTTTTTTGGCAGCACATGTTGATCAAGGTACCAATCTGTTGGTTAGCAATATATAATGAGTCATTGAAGCTCTTGACATAAACTGACGAACAAACCTTTCTGTTAGTTTTTCATTGAGGCAATTGGTTATGCCATTTGGTTGAGGTTTGTTTAATCAGAGGGGGTTGATTAAGTTCCTCAAAAAACCTAAAATAACTGTAAAATGATATAAAAAGCTGGTAGAACCAGAGAGAAAAGTAACACTCGATCTAAGAAATTTTACAGTAAAAATTGTCAAACATTTTAAATCTAAAAAAGTGCGTAGAAAAGTAATGGAATCAGATTATCTGTAAAGCTCATAAAATTACCCATCCAATTATACCGTCGAAAATTTTCATGAATTGAATGCACTATTCTCGTACAGATAGAAGAAAGTTAAAATAGCTGGAAGTATTTTAAAATTCCTTTATCAAAAGAAATCATTACATCAAAAACAGCAGCATTGATAAGAAGATTATCTTAAAGATACTTTTTCTAAAAAATTAAATATTTGACCTTCTGCAATTTTACTTCTTTTTCTTGAGTATTGTTACCGCTCAAGGATATCTAAAATTGCACTTCTTATGGACAAGTTTTTAATTAATTTTTTTATGCTCTCGTAAAGCAAGAAAAAAAGATACATATTTCTCAAATATTCAGATATTTAAGAATTTATTAAAATTACAATATACAGCGCGAAATATGAGGTTTCTTTCAAAACAGCTTTTTTTAAGAATTTAAAGCAAACACTTATTTAAAAATAAAATATGGAGACAGTGATTTCGTTTAAAAAACACGTAGAGTATTAAAATTAATATTCCCATTTTTCATTTAAGAAAAATTAAAAAAAAGTAGAAAATTTTATTCATTTCTCATTTAAGTATGTTGAAGATGTGTACCTAAGAAAAAATCTTTTATATTTAAATATTAAAGAGAATTTGTATTCTAATCGTAGAACAATTTTCTCGGGTATTTTGTTTCATAAAAATTTAAAAGTATGCGAGTTACGCAATATTTATATCAAATTACTTTTTTACTTTCTTCTAAATTTAGTAAAAAAGTACTAGATTCGTGAAAATTTTCGAATTCCGGTTTTTGACGGATTTGAACGTTTTATTGTTCAGAGAGTCCAAAAAACATGTTTTTACAAATGTTTGTCTGTTGTGACATAAATTTTGGGGATGCTCTATCTAAAAAACTAATGCACGGAATTGAATAAAAATTTATATTAAGCTATTTCTTGATATAATTTCACGCTGATTGCTTTTTGATATAGATTGCCCAACAGCTGTCACTACTATGCTTCAATTTTCGCGATTCCCGCATTAGCTTTATTTCAAAAATTAATGCACGGAATTTCACCAATATTTAGATTCAGTTAATCTGTGATATAAACTAGTTCGGTTTATGTTTGGGTGTTTTTCGCCCAAGAGATTGCGGTTTCTATATTGAATTTTCCTGATTCCTGCAATAGCTCTATTTCAAGGACTAATGCACGAGTTTTTTCACCAAACTTTAGATTTAGGTATAGCTTGATAAATATTATTTCTGTTTATGTTTTTATATAAATTACCCAATAGGTTGGGTTTTTATGTTGCATTTTCCCGGAAATCTGCAATAGTCCTACTTCTAGAATTAATACAGAGAATTTCATGCTTTAAGCATCATCAAGACGGACGTGCATAGATTGTTATTTTATTTCGGCACTATAATAGTGATTTTTGAAGTATTAACATGCTTGAGGTGGGAGAATTTTTTGGGATTACAACATTCGTCTAGTTTTATTTGTGCATATGTTTTATACTTGAAAAAAAATTACATCTAAGCAAGGTGTAGAGTTATTATTTCCGGTGACTTCCTCAATTTTAAAATTGTATCTGCTTAGAAATAGGAGCTAAATGTATTTTCTATTACAACAAAAAAACGCTTCACAAGAGTCATCCAAATGAAAGTAAGACTCGATAGACCATCAATGTTTTAAGAACGGGGAAGGATTTAGAGCACATGTGGAAATAGTTAAAGTTACATTAAACTACGGATCTATGATAAACGCGATATCCTGATGATATGCTTTTCATCCGGTGAAAACTTTCTTAATTCTAAATATAACAAACTAACGAATCCTACAAATATTATTTTAGGGAGTGACTAAGCCGAGTATACATACAGCGTCGAGCAGCTATTTTTTCAGTACGCATATATTAGAAGAAATATCACATTATACATCGCTCTTACAAATCTTTTTTTTTACTGTATATACACATATAACAAGTTCAACTATCTATGAAAATGACGAGGCATATTACCATTGCCCCATTGGTTTTAAAACATTCATATTTAGAGATTGCCACTTTCTCGAAACTCGCCCAGTTATTTCCCTTTAAAATTAGAGCGGATTGTAGACTTTTCAAAAATATGCATTAAAATATTTAATTTCTATAAAAGACGTCAAATACTAATAAAAACATTAAAAGATCTTAATAATTTTTGCATGTTTCGATTGAATTTACTTAATCATCATCAGAAAAACAAAATACAAATAAACACAAAGATTGAAAATGACAAGACATATATGTTCGGGATGAAGGCAGGGAAAGTCGATAGCCTCAGAGCCCCGCCCGCCCACTTACTAACCGTCTCTCAATATTTTTAATTTGTTTACTTTTTCTTTTAAATTTGTCCGGTTTCAATTTGTCTTATTCTTTTTCTTTTCTATTAAGAGTCCAAGGCTGTTCGGGTCGTAAGTAAAGTATTTTGGCGCTATCCGTGGTCGCCTGCCGGCGACAGCGCTGTCGCGCAAGAGACTAGGTCTGTCTAGGTCGTAGGTAGGGGTCTTCGACGAAAATTGGTCGCTCACCGCGACGGTTTAAATTGAATGTTTAAATTGTCATTTTCCATCTTTGTGTTTATTTGTATTTTGTTTTTCTGATGATGCTTGAGTAAATTCAATCGAAACATGTAAAAATTATTAAGATCTTTTGATGATTTTATTGGTATTTGACGTCCTTTATAGCAATTAAATATTTTAATGCATATTTTTGAAATGTTTTTAATGGACGTATAAGAAAACTTCTATTTATAATTAATGGATTGCAGGATGTCAGGTTAGATATGGCCCCTCAATAATGGAAGGTCAAACTTTTCATTATCATGACATCCTTAACTTTTCTGAAGTTGGAAAACTTGGTCCAGCGCGTTATTCGTCAATGGTGTTCTTTCTTCCGTATTGGAAGGGTTTGTGGCACTTAAATAATTAGAGTCTTGAACAAAAATTCCTCCCCGTAGATTTTTTGTAACATTGGAAGCCTTTCAATAACCATTTTGTTTAGTTTTAACCAAAAATTTATCGCGAATCTCTGATCGTCAATTTGTTTAATTCTAATCTAATATCGATGTCAAACATGAGTGTGCTTCATAATAATGCTTAAAAAATTGTTTGTTTGTAAAAAATTGGTTCTGAGATTACTAAACCGATTAAAAACATTTTTCACTGTGATATAGATGATAAACTTAGTTTTCATGCATATTAAATTATTTCTTTGTAGAAAATCTAACTAATACTCAAGATTAAATATTTTTCGATTAAAAGATACATATACGTTAAAACAAAAGAATATAAAAAATACTATTCAAATAAAAAGTACTTGAAATCAAAAGATTAAGATAAGCATTTAAATATGGTATGTAAAAATAATTTTTATTTATCTTTCACAAAATGACTCTGAGATTTTATAAATAAAAAAGTTTTTATCATAAACTTCATAACCTTTGTTTAAGTTTCATTTATCTTAGATGCTACTATAGAATGTTATCAATCACTTGTCTTAATAATTTAGATGACTAAACAAAAGCTTACATTATTATACATAATTTAAACTAAGAACTTTTTCATTATATTTATAAATTAAAATTAAATATATGAAATA
The DNA here is from genome assembly GCA_964019185.1 of Maratus speculifer. Classification (NCBI taxonomy): domain Eukaryota; kingdom Metazoa; phylum Arthropoda; class Arachnida; order Araneae; family Salticidae; genus Maratus; species Maratus speculifer. The sequence continues at coordinate 231,494,908 of OZ025296.1, read as the reverse complement.
AAATCTGTACTAACTGTTATGTAATTGAAACTATTACGTTCTAGGAAACACCAGAAGAATTTTCCCTCTGAAACGACTGTAAAAAATCTTTTTGACAGATACACTGAAACGACAGATCATATTAATTAAAACTAATAAGTAAATCATTACAATACCATCTGTTTCTTCAGTTTTAATCAGTTTCAATGGCAATGTAATTTCGTATATTAATTAAATATTTTATATTTACTTTCTCCTTTTTAATTATCTTTATTTATAATGAGATAAACAGGCAATTTTTATTTTGCATAAAATATAACTATAAACCAGCAGACTTTATTAATTAGTTTCATATCTTTTCGAACCTCATTATTGAAAGGAAAATATTTTTTAATATATATGGTATTAAGTTCAGTTAACATTTAATTATTCCTAATGATTTACATAAATTTGTATGCATTACTTATTATATATTATTAATATGATGCATTTTGGAATGATTACGAACTCAGTTTAAATATTTTGGATATAAATTTAGGAATTATTATTTCTCTTAATTTTTTTGTCTCCGTTATGTACTTTATTTAAACATTTTTTTATTATTTTGTAATGACAACATGAAGCTAAAAAGCACTGTTTCAAGTTTATGATTTAAAATATTTCTCAATTATGTAATTATTGATTTTACATTGACTTAACACACATATTACGCAACCCATTATTATTAAAAAATATATATTACATTGATTTTAGTGACCGAATCATTGTATATATTTCGTCTAATTCTGACTAAAATTGGGTATGTTTTACAGTTGGAATATGAAAAAAAAAATTAAATAAATAAAATGAAAATAATTCATCATGCACTGTTTGCACTACATTTAACTCGTGAGAACCAGAATCCTTAAGGTATCCGTACACCTAAACTTGATTTTCGATCAAAATATCGATTTTTTTATTTATGAAATAACATTATAATCGACTATTTTATCTGTCGAATTCTACTTTAACTGTGCCAGTATCTTAATTATAACGGAAATTACAGCTATTACAGCTTTTGAATTGTGTTTAAAAGTATTTTTAGCTTTTTCTCAAAATGTTTTTTTCAGATTTTTACTATACGTAAAACACCCTAAAACAAAAAATTATTAATACGGAAATTTTTGTACTTCTTTTACAAATTTCTTTTGAGGGAATACGTTTGAGGGAACTACATTCATGATAATATATTAATTAGTTCTATATATGCACTGGTATAAATGACAAACGACGAATGAGATGAATTTTGCAATTTTTTTTATAACATTAGTACTTAACTGCCATATCATCTGAGACAGAGCTGTAATTATAATATGTCTAATCGAAGTCCGAGAGAAAGTTAATCTGTTTATTATGGAACTTACAAAATGTCAATGCATTGATTTATTTTTGAGTTTCAGGTTTTGCAAAAATGGCAATTTTTGATGTAATTTTGGATATTTTTATGTTTAAAAAATTTATTTCTAGGTAATTGCTAAAACGTTTATTTTTTTCAAAGTTTTAATGTAAATGTCATCATAAAAAATGAATAGCAAGAGAAAAATTTTAAAAATCTCAAACGAATCACCGAAGGTGTGAGAATACCTTAATAGAGCCACGAGCGCGCTTTGTTGGTCTCTGAGTTCCGTAAACGCTTTTCGTTTAAAAATCATTTAAATACTCTTGATTAAAAAAAAATTCCCACATTTTACACAGTAGAATTAGGCATATAGAGAAAACAAACATGAAAAAGTATGTAAAATTTTAAAAAATATGTCTGTAAAAAATAATTAATGTATTTATTGAAATGCACAATATACAAAATTACTCAAATAATATACTATAAAATTGCACCGTTAATTATAATTTAAATATTATATTATTAACATTTATTAATACTTACATAGAAGTTTAGAAGCATTTTTGCACAAAGATTATTTACACATATTTCTTACTATGGATCCGTGTTCTCTACATACATTCTTTTTTCACATGTTTTGCATGTAATTTTTGATTTTCTGCCCTTTGTCGCTGTACATATGTGACATATTTCATTGGCATTTTTCATTTTTTATGGAGATTCATCAAATTGTTCAACACCACTGGTATTTAACCCATTTTGCACTTTGAAGGTTTTAAAGGGTTGCTTTTTTCACAGCAACATGTTTGAATAAAAGCATAAATGCGAGCGAGCAAGCGCTAGTCCCCGAGACCCAGAAATCCCCTTTCGCCTAAAATTTTCTCCTCGCAATTAAACATTCTAAAGGTAAAAAATAAAAGAACATTGAGAACAGGTACTGGTAGATTTACTCTTATACCCCGCAAGGGGTACTTTTTACGGTGCAATCTAAAAACGCCCGGGCTTGAGAGACCCATCACGCGTCTTCGTGTGTTAAAAAATATATATAATTTCGAGGACATTTTATTTTCTAGGAAAGATTTATTTTTTAGTCGAAATATTTTGATATAAAAAATTCTTGCGTTCTTATTCATAGAAGAAATTTAAGTTTTAATACATATTTTGTTTATTTACAAAAGTTCTGAAGAAATATGATTATTCTAATTTTATACAGGAATGGCAAACAAATAATATAAAATTCGGATTAAGGAATATATAGCCGCTATCAAATATAACAAGATAACTGCAGCGATGGACAAGTTACATAACAAAGAACCTTTGCAGGAGCAAGATTGGGATCATTCTGCCATGGAGCCATCCAAAATGACATAGGCAAGAACACATAACAGAAGAAAGCAAGGCAAGAACACAAGTGCACTGTTAAAAATATTCCTGTAAAATTACAAACAGAAGCCGACAGCAAAGATTCCAGTCATACCCCGTCAAGAAACAACCGTGCCCATCATTTTGTGCAGCTCTTAAAACAAGATGTAATGCATTTTTAAAAACCGTATTTACTGTCCCATAGCATGTAGCACGTTAGATAATTAATAAAGAAATGCTTTTTAAAAAGTATGTTACAATTAAGTAGCACTGTTTTTCGAAACAGGACTAAAATGAAGGGCTACACTCTAGCGGATAAAATAGTATATGGGATTGCACCGTACTTTTGCTAACAGATGGGCTAGAAATGTAAAAATATGTGGATTCACCTTAATTTTCTAAGAATGTCAGACATATGATCGCTTTTTAGTGGATTAGACCGTTTTTCATCAATAAAGATTGTTGCCTTTGAAAATTGAAGGGCATATGCTCTAATTGTCGTTTTTTCTGATTCTCAAGTTGCAGTAAACTTAAAATTTTTTCTGAGAGTGTGACTGAGAATGAAAGAATGTGTTTCTGGGAGTGTGTGTTTCTCTGTGACCAGCAAAGCCACAGAAATGAAAAGGAACCACAAGAGAAATTTAATGAAATAAAAATCAAAAGTGACTCGACGACAGAAAAGAGGTTAAATTACAGCGGTTAAAATAATAAAAAAAGGTTTCATTTTCAATTATAACAGAAAAAGAATGAAATCTTTATTGAAAAAGGATGAAATTTTAATATTTATTTTTAAAAAGTGAATCATATGAAAACTATAAACTATTTAACATCAAAATTATCTTCATTTATAGATAATGAAACATTTTTCATTTATTTTTGGTTTATGTTAAAATATAGTTAAATATATCTGCAGATTTAAAAGCTTTTTTATACACGGATTTTAATTCAATGTACTGCATATTTATAACTGCATGTCAAGCTATTTTATTTAAAAAATTCGATTTCCATACGATAATTTGCCGTGAAGTCAAATTCATCACTTTAGCTTATGCTGGGTAGCAGCACGAAAAAGTGAATTTATTCAAAAATATGTAATTTTTGTTCTCTTTTTTTTAACGTATGGCAACTGAAAATAAAAAGAAAATATCACATTGTTTAATCTATCTATTTAAGGAATCTAAATTGTTTTATTACAGTATAATCATAACCATTTTAATATTAACTCTTACTTGATATAAGTGTACTTAAAAAACATAGATTACACTTTTTTATGTTTTATTTATATTGTAGTTTTTACCTTGTACAGTTTTAAAATATTTCATAGTTGCATTTTCACAGCTGCTATAATATTTCAGTAGTCGTGAATTGTCACATAATTAAATCAGGTATTTATCTAACCCGTATGTAGTAATACTATTAAATAATATTTAGTGCCCGACTAACGGAAAAAAAAGTTTAAAATCAATTTATTAATTGAGAATCATATTCTAAAAATATTAAAATGTGTAATTCTCATTTGAAATGAAACAGCGTACATAATATTTAAAATAGAATTTCACGCGGTGAAAGAAATATTAATTATAAAATTCCATTATTACATAAATGGAATAAGTTAAACTAGTTAAAAGAGTATAATTAAATTCATTATTAAATTAGATTAATCTTTGATTATTTTCCCTTCATCTGGTAAACTACATTGTAATAAAATTTAAATTAATTTTTGGCGACCAATCTAACTGTTTTTCATAATATTTTATTCAATGTTTCATTCTAGAAATTTGTTTGCAATAATCATCATGGATTTTGCTTTGAATATTACTTGATTATTTTGAATTGAGATTGTAAGATTTGCATTTAAGGAACATTCAGATCTCGTTTCAATAACTTGTGCAATATATTATAATATATATACTACTGCATCTTTCATTTGAGTGTAGGCTGGAAACAGTTTAATTTTTCGAAATGTAAACGAAAAAGAGGATAAGTTTTGAAAACAAAATCTTTGACTTCTCTATATTACAAACAATGATTCTACTATAAACGGTTTGCTTACAATTGGGTAAGAAGTTAAGACATATATTCCAAGTATTCTTTTACTATACATTAGTCAACTACTATTACTACTGCTACTACTAATAGTAATAATGATGACTACGACGAGACTTAGAAGTTAGTATTGCAGTTTTTTTTTTTTTGTATAGTGGTTTGATACACGTAAGTATTTTTGTCACAATGACATAGAATGTAATCTGCCTTGTTTTAATTTTAGTACCTTTACATAGCGACCAAACGCAAGAAGTTGGCAATACTCGACTGAAAACAATCGCCTGAACTCTGAGCCAAGTCAATAAAGATTAGCGTTTTATTGTCCGCATGCAATGACTATTTTATATAAAAAAGCTTACTACATTGCAAAAAATAATTGTCAATTTTACGATTGAAAATGATGAAAACTGTGTCACTGAATAATAAGAAAATTACATAATAGGTAAAACAGGCTGACATATTTATTTTCACTTTAATATCTTTATCTTATTCTAAAATATTTTAATTAATATTACAGTATAAGTATTTTTAATTAAAATTAAATACGATATATTGATAATTGGTATTTATGTAGCCTTCTAAATAATCAAGTCCCGATTCTACTACTATGTATATGGAGCTTTTACAATAAAGTTTTTTCATTTAGAATCATCAATCTTGAAAATCTACATAATGAAATGGATGAAAAAACTTAATATAAAAATTTTGGATAAATTTAAAGTTATGTGACGGTGGAAACTAATTTAAACATACCAGTTTCTGTGGCATATAATAAAAAAATAATTTCATGACATTTTCAATATCACTGAAAGATATAAAATGGAATAAAAACAATAAAAATAGAATTTAATGAAAATTCAAATATAAGTTTTTTAACTAATCACATTCCGATTTCTCTCTTTTAGACACACTTTAAAATTTGTCGAATGATTTCTATCTATATGTAAGTTTAAAAAAATCATTTTCTCAAACGAAATGACAAAACGGAAAATTTAAATGGGAAATAATCATTTTTTTTCATTATTTAAATTTTAAAGTGAAAGTTTCTATTGACGCCTTAAAGATTTTTTCTAGACTAGAGATTTAAGCTCATAAGCCATGATTTGAAAGTATTTATGGAACAGAACCTTACACATCAATTGAAATAGGTATAATTACAGAGAATCTGTGTATAAATGTAATTATATAGTGACATGAAAATTCAAATATGAGTTTTTCAAATAATCACATTCCGATTGCTCTCTTTTAGACACACTTTAAAATTTGTCGAATGATTTCTATCTATATGTAAGTTTAAAAAAATCATTTTCTCAAACGAAATGATAAAACGGAAAATTTAAATGGGAAATAATCATTTTTTTTCATTATTTAATTTTTGAAGTGAAAGTTTCTATCGACGCCTTAATGATTTTTTCTAGACTAGAGATTTAAGCTCATCAGCCATGATTTGAAAGTATTTATGAAACAGAACCTTACACACCAATTGAAACAGGTATATTTACAGAAAATCTGTGAATAAAAGTACTTATATAGTGCCATGTTCATTGATGAGAGATATAAGCTCATCAGCCACGGTTGGAAGTGTTTATGCAACAGAACCCAAGACATCAATTGAAAATTGCATATTAGCAGAGTATTCGTGTATAACAGAAATTATATATTGACAATCTCGTGCTTTCTTGCGCAAAATCCTCACCATGTCTTATTATATTTGATTATATGTCTCCAAATCTGATAAGAGAAATAAGTTTTTATAAATGTAAAAATTGATGATAACTTGCTAATTAAACTAAATTATCATAGGAATCTAATATTAATCATCTTTAATGCGAAATAACGTTTTCATTATTTTGTTATTTTAAATTCAATCATGCTTATTGGCAGAGATATCGAATATTTAATACTTAATTTATCCCATTTATAACTAAGTGTAGGACTGAAAAATTTGAAACAGATTGGGAAAATGTACAAGCCGGGAATCGCACGCAGAATCCTTTGTAAAATGCTCCAAGTGCTGTACTATTTAAACTACAGGAACGCTACTCAGCTTAGCATCTCTCACACACATGTGTTGATAAGTCTGCAAATGCAGCAAAAGATGGAGCAGCTTAACCTCGTTTTTAAAATGGTAGAGAGCACTATATGAGAGTCTATTCCATGGATTAAATATACGATTCCTGACTTAGAATTTTTTCATTCTGTTGGTCTTATGCTTATTTTCCAAAGTGACATATAACGTACAAAATATTCAATAACTCAGACTGCAATTTTTCTTCTGAAAATTAATTTTAAAAATATGGATATGTTCGCTGATGCTGAGTTTATTTGTGCCTCGTGATTTGCAGCAGAATTTTGTGCTAATTAATGGCTATTCCACCTTGTGCTGCAGTTGTAACCTTACTAATATATGTGAGTAAGAGATGTTACGCGGGGTATTGTCCTAATGGCTTAAAATTTAGAGCATTTGGATTGTTATTTTAAGGGTTCTGGGTTCGATTCCCAGTTTGGGCATCCTTCACTCTGTTCGTCCTACGCTAAGTAAGCAATGTAATAAATCATGCATTAAATATTCAATAATTTGTGATCTAATTTCTCATCTGAAAATTAATCGAAGAATAAATTTATAAAATAAAAGTAAAGATATCATTATAATTTGATGTTATGCACGTGAAAAAATGTCAAAGCTAGAAGTAGAACACAAGAAATTTTGGCTTAAATTGCGAACATTTCGGCTATGAAAGCCTATTAAGCAAGCGACATGGAAATTTCTTTGCTTCTTCGGTAAAATATCGAAACGTATAAATAACAGTTGCTTTATTGGGTGCTTACGCTAACATATCGCTTCTTCATTTATTTCATTTTTTTCTCATTAAGAAATAACTTTTTGATTAATGATCATTTTGGTTTGCAAATGCGATTTTGGAACGAAATATCTTTTTAGGTAACTGTAACATTAGTTAAGAGAAATTCTGCGGTTTTAAAAATGGCCTTCTCCAAAATTACAAGAATAGGGTTTTTTCGATCAGTTTATTCTATTGGTGAAACTGCATCGAAAAAACATTACACTGTTAAAAAAAAAAAAATTATCATGTATTTATGGAATTGTATAATCTTGATTGAGAATGAAAACCAATACATTCTGTCAGTAGTTTTTAGCGATTTCCCAAAATTTTATTCTTTGAATAAGGCGAATTTCAAAATTCACGTGCCCAATTGTAAAATAATGAAATTTAAACACTAGATTTTCTATAATATAGGTACAATAAAGTAGCTGTTGAAAGCTAAGATTTTTAGGCAAATTAAAAAACATTCCATACACTGATCCAATTAAATGAATAAAAAAAATATTTTAAAGGCCGTAGTAACCTAGTGGTCATAGCAAAGAACTCCAGACTGAAAGGTCCCGCGTTCGATGCTAGACATTACCAAAGATCATTAAATGTGTTGTGATTTGTAGGTGAGCTGTGATTACTCATTTCCTTTTTAACAAAATAAATCTTTATTAAACATATAAAAACTTAATTATATAAATAACAGAACATATTGTAAATAAAACATATTAAATATTATATTTGATGGCCGATCCACGGCTTTTAACAACGTGACACTTCATCGACGAAGTCTTACAACAAGTGAGCGTAAAGTTCCACTGAGTTCTCCAGTCAATCTGCATTCTCGCCAAAAGCTTGCCACACAGGACCGGAGGACGCCAAACCGGAGTATGCCAATGTCCCATTCCATTCGCTATCCGCCAAAACTTTGAAATGTTCTCGTCGCTCTCCATTCACTCTCCGCTACAAGACTGAACTGAACTATGATTCACTTTCCATTTTTCAGATCAAGAAAATAAATGTCGCTACACAACTCCCCGCCAGTCTCACACATCCCGTGGGAGACGAAAACGAACCCTCCTTCCGAATCGGGTTATGTAAGGCGTAGAATCAGGCTCACCGTCTTCATGTAAAAGAAATGCAGGTTTTAACCGATCAATATGTATGATCTTTTCCTGGTTCTTAACAGAAACCACAAAATCTTTCTCAAGTCGCCTTACGACCTTAAATGGACCTCCGTAAGTCGGTTGCAAAGATCTCTTAAAAGGACCTCTCCGAACGAACACATGGGTGCAATTTTTAGTTCTTTTGGAACATAAATCTTTTGCTGCCCATGTCTTAAAGGTTGACAAAGTCTCAAAGCACACATTAATTTTTGTAGTTTCAAAACATAATTATCTTCATACAACTGACCTGGAAGCCTTAAAGTTGTTCCATATGTCAGCTCAGCTGTAGATGCGGCCAGGTCCTCGCGCACTGTAGTCCGTAGACCAAGCAAAACTAGTGGAAGAGCCTCCAACCAATCCACCTTATAGCACATTAACGCTTGTTTTAAAGGTCGGTGAAGTCGCTCTACCAATCCATTGGACTGCGGTCTGTATGATGCAGTTCTAGATACACTAGAGCCCCGTATTCTTGCCAGACTTTCAAATAGTATGGACTCAAATTGCCCACCCCGATCGCATGTAATCCTCTGAGGCGTACCAAAACGAGAAACCCACGTCTGAACAAAGGCCTGAGCAACTGTTTCAGCACTAATATGCCCAATCGGTACAGCCTCTGGCCACCGGGTAAATCTATCAATCATGGTGAGGCAATATCTGAATCCATGTACTAGAGGCAAAGGACCAATAATGTCTATGTGTATATGAGAGAATCTCTCATCTGGAACTAAAAATCGGACCAAAGGAGATTTAGTATGCAGGTGTACCTTAGTTCTTTGACAGGGAATACATGACCTACACCACATACAAACATCCTTATTTAGCCCTGGCCAAATATATTTTGAACCGATTAGTTGCCTAGTAGCTCGTATACCAGGATGCGACAAACCATGTAGTGACTCAAAAACCCTATATCTCAAAGCCTTGGGGACATAAAATCTGTCCACCTCACCAGAAGTTTCACAATACAGTAGTGTTTTGGCATCCGGCCTTTGTACTTTAGCTAACTTTCCGCTAAATTCAACCCTTCCGTCCAAAATGTGCTTTAGCTCCTCATCTTCTGTTTGTAATTTTTCCCATAATTCAAAATCTGCAAGTGAAGAAAACTGAATTTCACAAACTCTAGATAAACTGTCAGCAACAAAATTTCCCTTACCCGGCAAATAACGTATATCCGTAGTAAACAGGGATATAAAGTCTAACTGCCTAAGCCTTGTAGGGGAACATTTTTCTTGTTTCTGCTGAAATGCAAAAATTAGAGGTTTGTGATCTGCATACAGCGTAAATACCCGTGCCTCCAACATATGCCTAAAATATTGGATCGCAGAATATGCAGCTAACGATTCCCGGTCATATGTTGAATATTTGCACTGTGTAGGGGACAACTTACGAGAGAAAAAATCCAAGTGGTTTTGGACCATCGGGCGTAATTTCTTGTAACACTCTACCCATAGCAAAATCGCTGCAATCCGTTATAAGTGCAAGTTTCGCGTCTTGTGAGGGCTGATAAAGCAAAGTCGCATTAGCTATTGCTTGCTTAACTTGCTCGAAACTACTCTCTGCATCCGCATCCCACTGAATTTCTCTTTTATCCCTCTTTTTTGCACCATTTAAGAAAACATTTAATGGTCTCAATATTGCTGCAATATGGGGTACAAAACGATGATAGTAGTTCACCATACCCAGAAATCTACGAATGTCGCTAACAGTTTTCGGCTTTGGAAATTCAAGAATAGCTTTCACCTTATCTTTATGTGGAACACATCCCTGGCTGTCAATAGTATGGCCCAGGAAATCTATAGTTTCCCTACCAAACTCACATTTCGATTCATTAATTATAATCCCGTAATCTCTAAACCGCTTAAATATTTCCCGTAAATGCTGCATATGCTGAGCGTGCGTTTCACTTGCTATTAAGATATCGTCGAAGTAAGGAAAACAATAGTCCAAACCTCGCAGTACCTCGTTTATGAAGCGTTGAAACGTTTGCGCCGAGCATAATCCAAAATTTAAAAATGGGAATTCAAACAAACCGAAAGGAGTTATAATAGCAGTTTTAGGTATATCGGGAGGATGAACCGGAACTTAAGCACGGACTAAATCCACTTTAGAAAATACTTTTTTACCTTTTAACATATATGTGAAATCCTGAATGTGCGGAATAGGATATTTGTCCTGTGCAGTAATTCGGTTTAATGCTCTATAATGCCCAGTTGGTCTCCAATCTGAAACGCCCTTAGGGACCATATGTAATGGACTGGCCCAGCTACTTTTAGATGGCCTACAAATACCTTTTTCGAGCATGTAATCGAATTCCTGTTTAGCTATCCGAAGCTGCGCTGGATGTAAACGCCGAGCTTTAGCAGTAACAGGTGGGCCAACCGTAGGGATATAATGCACTGTATCATGTTTTACGATACACTTATTAGTATTATTTAATTGCGTTATTTCCTTATATTTTTCCAACAACTTTACATATGGAGAGTTTCCAATGATAGTCTTAACTACCGGAACGTCACACAGACCGGCGCGACCACGAGCAGAAAAATTTGTCACGGGGTCCAATAAACGCCGCTTTTTTAAATCAATAAGCAAACCAAAATGTTGTAAGAAGTCAGCTCCAATAATTGGTTTATTTACGTCGGCTATGATAAATGGCCATTGCAATTTACGTTTTAATCCGAAATCCAGTGTCAATAGTTTAGTACCGTAGGTGCAGATTTTTGTACCATTAGCGGCATACAATGTAAAATCCCCCTTTTTTGTACTTTTGACTAAAAATGACCTGGGAAAACATGAAACATCGCTGCCCGTATCTATCAAATAGCTGGACTGTGTAACCCTATCTGTAACATACAACCTGCGACTCAAGCCCATACGTGCAGTAGCGGTCGCTACTCCTGCGAGCGAAGGTCGTTTTTTGGTTTATAAGCGCACGGAGGTACACATTTTCGAGCTTTTTCTTTAAATCGAAAATGATACCAACATAGCCACCCCTCTCTGTGTGACCTATCCCCTGAGTTAAAAGAGTTCCTTCGACTAGACTTTTTAGGAGACCTGGAAAAAGAATTTGCTTTAACCAGTTTTGAAAGCTCCTGAACCTGAAATTGTAACTGCTCCAACTGTTTATTTTGCTGATTAACCTGAGTTTGTTCAGTCCCTCTCGAATCCAGAGAGTTAACGTTAACCTGCGTACACTCATATATCTTATCCGCAATCTCCGCTAACTTATTTAAATTCTCAGAGCTGACAGACAAAATTGTTTGTACAGAAACCGGTAACCTTCGAAGTCATATATTTTTCAAAAAATCATCATCAATATGGCCCTCACTTAACTCTCTCATCTTACGCAATAACAATGAAGGGGACCTATCACCCAGTTCTAAATCTTCTAGCAAAGTTTTAATCTTCTTATTCTGAGAAACTTCGAATCCTGTTAATAAACGCGTCTTAAGAGCAGTATACGGCTCTTCTGGCGGTTTAAAGACTATATCGCTAGCGAAAGATAAAGTTTCCTCATCCAAAGATGCCACTAAATGGTCAAACTTTGTTTGTTCCACCGAGATTCCCGCTAGCCTGAAACTGGCCTCCAACTGAACAAAAAATAACTTTGCATTATTAGGCCAGAAATTGGGAACTTTTACCGACACTCTATCACAAACTGTACTCCCCCCTTGCACAGTCTCCTTAGAAATGTCGTCCGGCATCCCGTATACAATTAAAAACCAGCAGAAATCTCAAAAAGCTAAGTTAGACAAAAGTTTAAACCACTCTGAGCAAAGATTAAAACATTTTAACTAATAAAACAGCAATATAAAGTCCTAAACAACCATTATAACTAAACCAGTTTAAATTATCAAAAAAACCTCAGAGGATACATGCGAAAGGAATAAACAAAATGAAATCTCATACCTTAAACTTTGAAAAGTATTCCAGTAGCTTTGACGAGAACTCTTGGGGATAACTTTATTTTTAATTTATTTTAAATCATAGCACTAAGCGTTACAACCGGGTCACCACTTGTTGTGAATTGTAGGTGAGCTGTGATTACTCATTTCCTTTTTAACAAAATAAATCTTTATTAAACATATAAAAACTTAATTATATAAATAACAGAACATATTGTAAATAAAACATATTAAATATTATATTTGATGGCCGATCCACAGCTTTTAACAACGTGACACTTCATCGACGAAGTCTTACAACAAGTGAGCGTAAAGTTCCACTGAGTTCTCCAGTCAATCTGCATTCTCGCCAAAAGCTTGCCACACAGGACCGGAGGACGCCAAACCGGAGTATGCCAATGTCCCATTCCATTCGCTATCCGCCAAAACTTTGAAATGTTCTCGTCGCTCTCCATTCACTCTCCGCTACAAGACTGAACTGAACTATGATTCACTTTCCATTTTTCAGATCAAGAAAATAAATGTCGCTACAAATGTATTCAGTGTACGCGCTTGTTAAATAAAGTAATATTGAAAGTCCTGTGGTCGGTCATTGCAGTTGATCTCTGGAGAAATTCCTCCTCTTCAAAGACATATAAAAATTGATGTGGCGATGTTTGATGCTGCCATTTATTGGGACTTTGCTGAACATCATCTTCTGCAGAATCTGACATCCAACACCCTGGGTTTAATGAAAACTTCAGCACCCTTCTTACCCTTCGAGCGCTCGTCAACAACATTTGTCTTGGCATCTTCGGTGTTAAAATATTATGCGAATAAAACAGTTATTAATATTTGGTTTATTTAAAAAATGTTTTTAATTGTTTTCTAAACTTCTAAATTAAATTAATATAGATATAACTTATTCACATAAATTAAATCAATCTTGGAATTTTTGCTAACCAACGTTCATAACCAGTGTTCGTGTGTAAAACTTTTCTAAAACGTAATATTTCTTCATTAAAAGATTTGATCACATGAAATGTAAGGAATAATTCTTAGACAAAATCTCGAAACTATCTAAAATAATAATAATAAATACATTTAATGGAGCGTATATTTTTTTAATGCTGATTTTGTTGTGGCTTTTTCAGATATAGTTTAATGTATTCTAGTTTTCAACATTAGTATGAAATTAAAATGTAACATGAATAAAATGAATTAATTAAATTTTGAATGAAGAATTGTGAAATTATTCCGTTTTGCATTTTTATTTTATTTTTTTGACGCGTTTTAACACCATAAATGTTTTTAATTGAACTGTTTTTTTTATTTTCCCTATTTGTATTAAAGTCAATATAATTAAGAGAAACTGAAAATTTATAACTCAAAATTTATACTGATAATTTATTTTAAGAAATCATTTTCATTTCATTGCCTACATTGTTAAATTTAATTGTGCCTTTAAATGTAGGCATTTCATCACCTACATTTAAAAGTAACTATTTTAACTACTTACGACAAAATTTAAATTATATAACTGTTAAAATAAAAAAAAATTAATTTAAACATTCCTATTGTCATGCATTTCACATATTATTAAGCTATTATTCCAGTGGCTTTTAACCTTCTAACATTAGGATAACATTAACATTTCAAATCTGAAATTTAAAATCGCAAAATTTTCTTTATTTAATAATAGCAACACACAAAGATGAACGCAATGAACAAAGCGAAATCTATTATTGAAATTTTGTAGTTGGAATTCATATTATCTTAATTACTGAATTTCTTGAACTTAACCTACCATAAGAAAATGAAGGTAAATACTTTAATGTAATAAATTCTTCAAAATATGGGAATTTAATCAAAGCAGACAATTAAATTACAGAATTTATAATAAATGCTTTTAAAATTATATTATTTACTGTTGTTTTCTTATAGATATCACTCCGAATAATCATTTTTATACTTGGATACGTAGAATTAAAACCATTCATTATGAATAAATTGTATTAAAACAAATCTTTTTCATTAATTATATAAAAAAAACTATTCAAACTATGTAAGACATATTTAATAGTCAAATTCATGAGTTTAAAAGCTTTTCATTAATTTTATAAACAGACAGTTTTAGGAGCAACATCATTTCTATTAATATTAATATAACAGTCCTAGTGAAGTTTCTTATTTCACCTGAATTATTCCCTTGAAATTTCAAAATTGATGATGGTTGTATAAAATAATCTTCACGTAAGGTAATCAAGGTAAAATTAGATGATGGAAGAAGATTTTAACAACTACGTCACTCGGATACAAATTCAGAAAATGCGAAATTGAGTCAATTAAAAGTGAACCAACCTATTTCACGCAATAATGATTCGGTCCATTAGCTGCGACGCATTTGCAGAGGAAAAGCCCTCTGGCATTCATGAAAATGACACGGACCCAGCAAACGCATATCTTTTGGCAAACAATCGGGCAACAGTAGACAATATTGTTAAAGTCCAGTAAAAAGGTTGTTATAGTTCAGTTGATGAAACGGTGAATGACAATTTTCGGCAATATGAACTTTCACATGGAATGGTCTACAGCAACGCTGAAAATGAATTGAATGCCAATGCACTATTTTATGTTTTATGGCAGATTATTTTGTCAGACACTAGTAATATTATTAAAAACTAAATCTCTTAATTTCTCATTTCCAGAAATATTTGGTACAGAATGATAGAACGATATGCAATGTACTATGAAAAAATATCAAACAATGCAAATCTTGTCAAAAATCGTCCAGCAAAATTTCTTTAAAAACTTATCTTTCATAATCGGGTTACTATGATTCTAGATTTTTTTTCATATTTCTAATCTAAGGAACGTAGAACGATGTGTTATATGTTATATACTAAACCCATACTTGAAACATTCTCTTATCAACAGTACAGCTTTGAAGTCCATTGAGTAGAAGTCAAGTTATAATTGGTCAGGAACGAAATTTTAATTTGCATTATATATATATATAGAAAGAGAAGATATGCTTTAAAAACAATTAAAGGATTTTAAATCCATAATGTTTTGATATATATATATAAGATAAAGAAAAAAAATCAGTACAATCAAAAATAATTTAAAAATTCATGCTTGACAAACATTCATACTTTAAAAATAAAACCTTTTTATTTCAAAAACCACTTTTAACAATACTTTTACTATAAGTACTTTAAATTCAAACCAATTACAGAATATTAATACTCGATGGCCATATACTGTAAAAGCATTTGATGGATTTTCTAATACGAGCATTTTTATTACCAGAGAAACTGTAGAGCTTTCGCAAAATCATTTCTTCATTCAGCAGGATTAGTCCCTTGAAATGTAAATAATGAAGATGGATGAAAAAGCTTAGACGCTTTAATAGAAATATTTGTCTGATAAAGTTTAAATTATATGGCGGCTGAAAACTAATTTAAACAATTTACGTTTCTATGGATTAGATTGAGGAAATAAATTAATCCAATATATATTTTTCTACATTAGGGACTGTAAAATAAAATGCAGAATAAATAATGAAAGAAATAAATTATTGAAACTGTGATTAAAAGTTTTTTCATCGCAGTTCATGAAAAAACTTTTATATTTTCAAATGCAGTTACTCCTATAAGTCTTTCATATTTTAACTAATTGCAATGAAATTTCGTATTTGTAAAAAAATATTTAAAACATCTAAAATATATATTTACTGCAATTAAATTTAGAATTCAAACAACTGTGTTGCTATAACTTATGCTGAGGAAATAAATTAATCCAATATATATTATATATTTCTACACCAGCGACTGTAATGTAAAAGGAAAACAAAAATAATTATTGAAATTGTGGATAAAAAAAATTATGTAATTTTTCATGTTTTTACGTCATTCTGTTTGTAATTAATATCGGCTATTGTCGTATTTGTAAATATAATTTAAAAGAGACAAGTATTTAATTTATTTCAATAAAATGTAAATCATGTTAGATTATTTTTATACCGTTAACCACGACAATTGTGACATATGAGAAAACTTTTTTATATGCGTTGCTTTGCTATTTGGCAAGTTCCATATCCAACTGAAATTGACGCTGGTATTTCTGTTTCACAAAGAAGATATTGCATGATGTTACCACAGGTTTTTGTCTTATTAGTTGTTTCTTGGGTGTAATCCGTAAAAACATTTTGTAACAGCTAAACAGGGGATTATTGAAAGCGTAAAAAAGTGTTCCGTTTCATCTTTTTTTAATCAAAATGTAAGTGAAAATTTCCAATTTTCTTGGAAATCGTGCATAATAATAACATTGTCGGAATCACATTTGAGATTTCTTTCAATTCATCTTGGGAATGTTGGGGAAAGCGGAAAAACTTTCCAAATCTTAAAATTTTCAGTTTTTTTCTTTTTTTTTTAAAGTTTTCTTTGTATGACAAATCTGAATCAGAATCCGCGCAAGGTGTAGTACCAGAGCAAGAAGCATAATCAAAACCAAATGCAGAAACAGAGTATCTTGAAGAGACAAAGTTGCACCAGGGAACTTGGGAAGCGTAAAAAAATTTGCCAGATTCCTTTATACTTTTTCTTTTAAATTGACGTTTCTTCAATTTGTTGTTGTTGTTGTGTGCATTTTCCTCTCATGACATATGTGAATCGGAATCAATGCAAGACTTTGTACCAGAAGAAGTACGCTACATCAAAGCAAGATGCAGAACGCATGTAACGGGTAAAACCAAGTGAAGAGTTAGTGCAGGACATTTGACCTCAAGACGATAATTAATCATTAAGGACTAAATACATCAAGTTAGCCCAATATTGCAAAAAATTCATGCAGTTTAAGATTGAGATCTTTGTGATCGTTACAATGTGCCCCACAAACAAAATCACCATGATTTTGTGCCGTAATCGGCGATGAAACAAATCCACGAGAACGAAACAAATATATTAACCCTTTGATTACGGGGTTGGGATATATGTCGTGCTAGAAACGATGTCTTTATTATATTCTCACCATTTTTTAAAAAACGAATCAGTGCCATACACTTGCACTAGAAAAAATTCAAGAAAATTTATCATAAACACTTTTTCTTGCAAATTATGGTGCGAATGAATATATAAAATTCGCCATTTCTGCCCCGTAATCAAAAGATTAATAATGACTGCATAGAAATGCATATTTACAAGGAATAACTCGCTCCCTGTGTTAGGAGGCTTCAGCTATATTGGTAAACTTAATCTGGTTCGTTCCTTAGATCGCATGTACGCTACCAATTACCAAGAATTGATAGAAATCCATTTATTGCCAACTGAAGAGAGAATTCATGGGCTAAGTTGATTATTCCAGCATTAAAACGCATCCTTAACTTTGTAAAATCCTTCTAGGAATGTTTTTTGATAATTGGGGACATGTTGTGTGATGACTTGCCATTTACCGTCATCTCAATCCTCAATAAAATGTGTAAAGTATCTTCAGTAGAACTTTAAATGCCAATGGCAGGCAGTTCTACTCTGTGGCGGAACTGATGGTCGCCATCATTGAGGCTGAGATAATACTGATGCTAATGTCTTCCAGCGGTTGGAAAATGGTATGCCACATCGTATATTCCAAGTCATATGTAAGCATGGCGGATATAATGGCTATTAACAGTAGTGGCTTTATTTTGGCGGGACACTTTCCTCCGCCTCTTTTTTATACATTTTTTTCCTTATCAAGTGGGGCATGGAGTTCTTTATTCCTTGTAAATGTGCATTTCTATATAGTATTTCATAATATATCTGTTTCATTCTCGTGGTTTTGTTTCATCTTTGATTACGGCACAAAATTATGGTGCCCTTATTTGTGTGGGACATACTGAAAATTATTGGTAAAAAAAATGGGAAATATTTTGCTGAAAAAAAAATCTTATTATTATAGACATAGGGAGTTTAAGGTGTTATGCTTTATTATAAAGCTAATGGATAGAGCCCCATTAGCTTAACAGATGTTGTGCACTTAACAGATGTTGTGTTCATACCTTCTTATATTGAAAAAAAAAATAGAAGAAAAACATCTTTTTCTGACAGGAATATTATATATTTTTTTTTTCAATCTTCTCATTTATGTTTCTTTTCTTTTCTTTTCTTTTTTTTTTTTTTTTTTTTTTTTTTTTTTTTGGTAACACATACATCAAGAGTTAAATACATTATTTGAGTTATAAAACGGAATTTCCATGAGTTATTTATTGTTTTTCAATGGTTTTTAGATAGCTGGCTAATTACCCTGTTTTCCTTTCAACTTTGCCACCACTCATTACGAAAAAATAAAAAAATATTTTTTTTTATTTAGTTTACTCAGTTACCACGTATTTTTAAACAACAATTCAAAGCTACAGGTTTGAGAAGAATTTGAATCATTATTGAATATTATGAGTATGCAAAAATTTGTTGGAAAAGAGAGAAGTGGCTTCTCCCCATTTACAATATAGAGATTATTTTAGTGGGAAATTAAACTGAGGAATTTTTGAAAATACGTTTTAAAATAATATTTTTTGAAAGTTGTATAACACATACACGTTATTATAGTTTTAAATTAAATATCTTCCTGTTTATACCGTTCAGACATATAAAACGTGCATTATATTTTTAATGAATCTTAGTTTTGAACGTAAATCTTATAAAATAGCTTAATTCAAAAAAAAAAAAAAAAAAAAAAAACATTATTTAAATTTTTTTGCAGATATAATTAAAGATAGATATAAAATAATATCATATTAAGAACAACGACGAAAAATATGTGATTATATTTTAATTTCAAATTTTTTAAAAAATGTAAAAAAAAAGTAGAAAAAATAAAAAATATATTATTGATATTTAATACATTATTTTTTACATTAATATTATATATTGACACTCCTTAAAGAAAAGTATAACATTTCGAAAAATTAAAATAATCACAAATTTCCGCTGCAGAAACATCTAGTTTAAAAAGTAGATTTTATTTTAATTTTCGAATTATATAAATCATCCAGTAAAACATGAGTATTAAATTCTATTTAACTATCTCAATTGTAAAATTTTAACTATCGTATTTACTCGTGTATAACGCGCACTTTTCTCCCAAAATTTAGGGCAAAAACAAGAAATGTATTCATAGAAGAAATTAAAACTGGAATCTTACTGAATAGAACTACTCCTGCATATTTATTTCACTCCTTGCATTTTTTTATACAAAAACGGTAGTGACATTTTTTAAACACTACTTAGCAATCCTCATTGTCGCTACTGCTTTTTATGTAACCTTAACAGCAAAAATCCATGCAATAGATACAGATTTGAATGAAAAATAAGATAATCTGTAAGGTTAAAAAATTATTAAGATTTTTCATAGGAAACTGAGAAACTTAGAGCTTTTATCTAACTGCGACCCAATTTACAGATAAGATTTTTGTAAAATTAGTATAATTTTACTAGATTCATTTGCCAAGATACAGATTTCTACAGACTTCTATAGATTTATAAAAACTAGTTTTGTAAATTATTTTTTTTCTCTCTCTCTCTCTCTCTTTTGTACAGTGTACGATAAAACTTTAGCAAGAATACAAATTTCTGCAACTTTACATTTGTAAAATTACAGATTTTTTTAAACTTATTTTTTATTACTTTTTTATTTATTTATTTACAATGTAGATGTCCTCAGGTATTTCATTCGCAAGTTGCGTCATCATATCATGACACTCACTCCATACACGAAGTTTAAACAAGTAAGAAACATCATGCGTTAAGCATAGATTATGAAGCACTTTCCAACGTTTCATAAAATCTTTAACAAAACTTCATTTTTTAGGTAAATAAGGATATAAAGCCAAATACAGCCAAAAATGTATTCCAGTAATACTGGAACGGCCCTGTATTTGATCTGTCAGCTAATATACATACTATATAATGGGAAAATTTAGTTAAGCAAAAAATGCCTAGTAGGTTGAAATTTCTCTTTCAGCAATTTATACTAATAGATGGAAACATACTTGAATTATTTGTTCAACCTTGTAGTTTGCCTGGTACCTTTATTACACATCAGTGTTAAGAAAAAAATTATTTTAAACACTCTTAAAACAACTGAAATCATTTTCTCATAAATTATCATTCATAGGCTCCATGTACCCAATTCTTTGCGTGGCCCTGTATATCATTTTATCTATGTTCTGAAAACATTTCTTAGTAAATTTAATTCAGTTCAGCGTAAAAATGCATAATTTATTTAAGAATCACCTTTTAGTAATTTATGCTCATATTCAGTAACGTTGGCGAGCTCTTTTTGCGTTTCCTGTATATTAACTATAACATTTATACACACCATATAATATGCATAAATTTAGTGAAACTTATACACGCATATCATATTTAAAATGCATTTCATCCATCCATCAGCTATCATCGGATACATATACAGTACTTCGGAAAGAATATACTATTTGAAATCTTTTGTGTGTCCCTGTAAATACGATATACTTTATATTAGGGAAGGCAGTATCGTATAATTTATACTAAGCCTCATTGACATACATCAATTTTATTATACATGAAACAGTTTAATGTATTTAAAATATGTCACACACAATTCCCCTTTTACCATTATCTAATGGAATTCTTTTGCGTGGCCCTGTAAATGATTAATAGCTACATTTTCACCTAATATTTTATAGAATGCATATTTTAATGCACCTTATAAAAGCATATAAATTTTAATATGTTTAACAGGGTATAACATCTTTAAAATTCCTTTGAAACGATTTTTCCCTATAGGCCGCAATGTAATGGGAAACTTCTGATTCTCCCTATCTATAAACTAATCATGGTAGAAACTTCATTTTCAATAGTGTTTGTGCTAGGGTAAATGTCAATAACGACCTAAAATTTCATGGCAATCCGAGTATATTTACGTGAGTTAGAGCGCTGACAGACCGGACAACCGAATGCATAAGCACTTTTCAACTTTTGTTGGAAAGTGCTAAAAAGAGAATTTCGACTTCTTTTCTAACTTGACATGATATTTGTTTTGATTTTTTTTAGTGAAATGAATTCGATGATTTATGGGCCGCGTTATATATGAAATACAAAAAATATCCATTTTTAATTCTAAAATACTGGGTGCGCGTTATACACGCATGCGCTGTATACACGATTAAATACGGTATATGTGAAAAAAATTGTCTTTCTTTATAAATAGAATCATTTTATAATTTCTATTTTACAGCGGTTTTTTTATATAAGGTATTGTATTATGAAAGATTATACTGTAAATAAACTTCTGGCAAAAAATAAAATTCGTTTTATTTTGAGTTTATCATTTAAATTAAAGTCAAACTTAAAATTTAATTCTGCCACTAGAAACATTAAATTAAAATTTGCAACATTATATATTATACAGATATTAATTAACATTACTTCTACGAAATATTAATTAAAATTTTACGAAAAATATATCTTTAATGAGAAAGTAAATTTAATTATTTATGTCATGCATTTTTTCATTTTATTTTATCAAAATGTCAATACTTTAATTATTTTGTATTTTCAGTTTTATTTTATACTTCAATTTTTAAACGTTAATTAAACTTATTATAAAGAGCATTGTTTTCTAACATTTTCTATGGATAACATAAATAATTAAAAGAATACTTTATTAAATATTGATTTCAAAATATTAATATGCATTTTATTCACATTTTTAGAAATATATTTATATTTTGAATTAGCATCAACTTATTTGTGTGTTTTAATAATAGTTTAATATAATTACTAACTTTTGTCATTCAGTTAAGCTTACTTTTAAATTAAATAAACCTTAATTATATCACAGTTTGCAGATTAATCGAAGATCATGAATTCGCACCTGATCTCAATCAGTCTGTTCACAGAAGGTATCTTTATAGCATTATCAGTATTTTTTAAGCTAATGAAAATACTCGTGTACTTTATCAAGGATCAATGAAACTTTTCTTTATATTCCAGTAGAAAATATGTAAAAAAAAAAAAATGGTAATGTAAAAATGTGTAAAAAGAGATTCATTAATTTTTAGTGTAATGATTATGAAAACATGCGCGATTTGTTGCATAACGTAATTTTGTATGAAATAAAAGGATAAGTATGAAATAAAGAAGATATTGCAATTTTTTTGTACCATTAACTTCATCATTAGATATAGTACAATCATTAATACATTCAAGTTAATATTCACAGACAGTCTCCTTAAAGTGCATTCTCAAAGTAATTTTTTTTATCTTAATGAAAATATCCGTGTATATGTTATCAAGGAACAATTAAAATATTTCAGATTCCAATGGAAAATCTGTAAAAAAATGGTAATGTAAAAATGTGTAAAAAAGATTCTGGAATTTTTAATGTAGTGATGATAAGAACATGCGCGATTTGTTACGTAGTACAATTTTGTATGAAATAATAGGGAAAAGGAGACTGCAATTTCTAATACCATTAACTGCATAATTAGCTGTAGTACAAACAAGAATGCATTTAAGGTAATGTTCACAAAGTCTCTTTTGCATTCTCAAAATATTTTTTATGTTAATGAAAATGCCCGTGTACGTTATTACAGATTACTTAAACTTTACTTCAGATTTCAGTGGAAAATCTGCAAAAATAGTACCGTAGTTTCCGGTGTACAATGCGGGGATCAAACTATGCTTTTTCAGCACAGAAATTGTATTTAGTAACTGAAGTGAAATATTTACCGAGATCTAAAAAGTGTCATTTTATTTAAAAAATTTTCTGAGTTGAAAATTGATTGTTTGATCCGCGGATTATACGCCGGAAATTACGGTAATGGGAAAATATGTTAAAAAGATACCATACTTTTAATGTAATAATGATAAACAGAATGCACAATTTGTTACATAACATAATTATGTATGAAATAAAAGGAAAACGAAAGACTGCAATTTCTTATACATTAATTGCATCATTAGTTATAATACAAACAATAATGCATTCAAGTTAATATTCACAAAAGGTCTCTAAAGCGCATTCTCAAAGAATTTTTTATGCTAATGAAAATACCTGTGCGTTATGAAGGATTAATTAAGCTTTACTTCAGATTCCAGAAGAAAATCTCTAAAAAAATGGTAATGCAAAAATATGCAAAAACGATTCCATAATTTTTATTGTAATAATGATAAAAATCATGCGCGATTTGTTACGTATTATCATTTTGCATGAAATAAAAGGAGAACAAAAGACTGAAATTTCTTATGCGATTAATTGCATAATTAACTGTGGTACAAACAATAATGCATTCAACTTAATAGAAAGAGCTCTTAAGATTTATTCAGTGGCACGCCTTGCATTTAGGATCATGAATTTTCATAAGTGTCCTTCATAAAACGTATTTTTGTCTAGTCTGCCGTTATGACAAACGCCCAATTTCAGCAACGAACACTTAACTTATTCTATGACAAAAGTAATCTATCCGATCTTTAAGTTTTGTCTTTTCTTTAAGCATTCACTTGTGGTTAAATACCGAATTATTACAATTTAAGTACTTTTTGTTTGGAATTATTTAAAATTTCTCATATTTTGTAAATTCCTAAAATAGAAATGTGATAAAATTCTATTAAGCTCAAATAAACGATTCTTGATTAAAACTAAAATATTTTATTTTATACGATCTTTTATAACTAGTGAAAACTAAATGGCATATATTAGTTATGCGGGGGAAGGTGGGATTTAGAGATGCGTATGCTACTTAATTTTCTGAAAACTATTGTCTTGTTTTACAACAAATTTGAAAAAAGAAGAATTCAATCGGAAATTTAAGCAGAAATTTTAGATGAAAATCAAAGTTGGTAGATTATTGAATTAAAATTATTAAAGTATTAACATGTGTAACTATTTTTTAAATGTTAAATTTTACTTATGAGATAGAAGAAAGTTCTGGGATTGGGAAATCTAAGTAGTTTAAATTTCTATTCGACCTTTATTTTATAAAAATATGAAGCTGTGAAATTTATATAAAACACATAGAACATAAAACTTATGCGGGTAATTTGTTATACACATTCAGAAACTTAGAAATTTGCATTGAAACAATACTGAAAAACACCAAGTATAATATTTTTATTGTAATCTCTAATGAACTTTATTCAAGAAATTTTGAGTTCAAATAAGGCGAAGTGAATATTTAATTAGTTAACATTAAAAAATAAATATTCACTGCTTGTTAACCTTTAAAAAAAGAATCATGTAAGTTACATGTGTGTATATATACATAATACAATTTTGGAACTATTACAATTTTTCGTAATATAGTTTCAATTATTCCACTTTGCTATATTATATTAAAATGAATACAAAAATATCAATATATATTGATAATGTGAATTTTCATATTTTATGATATCATAATTGATTTTATTTGTTAAAATGGTTTATTATAACGAAACGTTCGACTCTCTTTACACACACACACACACACACATGTATATATATATATATATATATATGTATATATATATATATATACAGTATTAATTTAATTTATGAAATTCAAAACATTAAATGAATAAAATACTGTAAAAAATTTTTATTCAAAAATTTAGTGTTGATTGAAGTTTTTGGATGCATTACAATTTATAAAAAGGGTAAACTAAGCTGGTATGTTATTCAAACTATTGAATCTATATATAGAATCCCAAGGGTTTCTCACACAGATACCTGAAATGTCAAGTTTTACTTTACCAATTCTAGTCACGTAGCTTTTCCATTTTGTACAACAATGGTTAATTTTACTTAAGTGTAGGAATTCAATTCTATTATCTTTAGTAAATTGACGAAGCGAATAACATTTACTAGTAAAGCTTTGAATCGTCTCTAATAAAAAGTACATACTACCATATTTTCTATTTATAAGTTGATTCAATGGGCTGGCATCTGCAAAGCTTTTAATTATGTAAATTTTTCTGTTGCATTTCTATGAAAAATGTATATGAAACAATAAAAAGAATATTGTCTAGTTAAAGGTCGCATTGAGCTCAAGGGATATTCACACTAATTATATATATTATAATCTTTTTTTTATCAAAGAATAATGTCCCTCGAAAAAAAAAAATTAAGGAGGAGCTAATGCTCCTCCACCCACCCCCCACCCCCCCACTTTTATACTTAACCATTGAACCTCCAATACTAATTAGGATTCCTTATCAGAATGAACCGTTTTCTTTCCCCAAAACCTTGACAACAGCAAGCAAATGATTGGAAAGTGTCTCTTGATAATTTTCAGAGTTTTCACGACCACTGATGAATGCTAGAGATGTCTGACTATCGAAAGAAATAGCAACCCATACCATTACAGAACCAGCATTATGTTGTCAGCTTAATACGCTCCTAAGTTCTTTGCGGAGATAATACCAATAGTACTTAATCCCATTAAGACCATCGAGATTCCATTTTTTTTTCATCATTGAATATGACATTCAGCCACTTTTCACCAAGTGACTTATGCTTTTTGACCCTTGTAATCTAGCTTCGCAATGGTGCCGTTTGAGCCATGGTAATCAAGCCATTTTACGGTATTTGATGTATTAGAATTCCAAAACACTTCTATGAATTTTTTTTCGATATTTGTCCTCCAACTGCATGTTTTATTTGCGAAAGGGAGTAATCATCAGTTGAAGCTAAATTTCTGTTGCGGCTATCTTAGCGCAAACTAGTCACTTGCGGCCTTCCTGAACGAAATTTTTGTTTCCAATCATTACCACTGGCCAAAATTTTATGATCTTTCTAATGCACTTGTAATTTCAGAAACAGACTTACATTTTGCTCTCATACTCCGGTTTTTTATCACCTCTTCTGAAAATTCTTTCGACTTAGGCATTTTGTACTAACTCAAAAACAACAACTGACTACTTCTTATACACCCAGAAGTTGTTTGCGTACGCAACCGCTTACGTCATATTGTAAAATTTGCATGAAAACGATTTTGTACTTAAACTTTTGTTCTATTCTTGAGTTCTTTTGTTCTCTGGTGACTTTTGTTCTATTCTTAAACTCCATGGTTTGAAATAAAATTTAAAAGATAATTTCAATGGATATGATGTTAAAATACATATTATTAACATATACAAAACAGATATTGAAATAAAGTGAATATTTAAAGTTTTCTTTAAAAGTTGCTATTGTGCTTAAACTTTTGACAAGCACTGTATGAAATACTTTTGCTCAAAAGTAGTGATGCAAAACGGAATAAAAAAATCGGAAATTGCGCGTGAAATGAGGTGCGTTTGTACTATAGCAAAGTTTAAAACATATTCAGATTTTGGTGTAATAATATACGGCATAGTATCTGAAATCTATTCTGGGTTTCTGTAAATACTATCTGCTTTCTATTATACAGAAAGTAACTTGTAGTAAATCTCACCAACTAATGTCAATTTCATAAAATGTGAAATAGTTTAATATAATTAAAACGCGCCCCAAACAATATTTCACTTTACACCATTATGCAATGGAATACTTTTATACGTCCTTGTAATTTAATAACAAATATTCATTGCACCAATCCTTAAAATGCACTTGAAGCTATTTTTCCCATTGTCCATAATGTAACGGAATACTTTTCATTATCCTATAATTGAACTATGCCTCCGATTTTCATAATATTTGAAATGACACGGCAAAATTATGCAACAATTCTATATTGTAATTTTCAAACCATTCGTTTGGGTAGTAGTTTGCGTTTTTAGTTGCGGATTGACAGGCAGACGGGCGGTCGGACAGATGGGCTACGAGGACATAGGTGCTACGTACTATTTATATAATTACGAACGCCCCTAAAAGCAGCCAGTTGCAGCCCTGAAATAAATGTGCATCAAAAGGGGTGAAAGTAAATATATTTCAGCCAGGCATAATTATTTGGCACATAAAAGGACCAACGAAGAGAATTCGCAATGTTTTTGGAATTGTTTTCTGAAATTCTTACATTTATGCTACCAATACACTGTTAATTCATTGTAAAAAAATAAAGTAATTCAGATTTATTATTTTTTATCCACATAATCTTTTGGTTGCCGGGACGTAATGATTAGGCATTTTTTTAAACATTTGTCCCGCAAATGGGAAAAGGAAGGATTTCTCTGCTGTAGTATGTTTCACCAGTTTCCTGTAATGTCAAGCTTTGTAAATGCACTCCCTTGCACAAGTCATTTTTTTTCCATTTTGAAAACAAAATTAGATTTTCTTTAATAGCGTTAATCATTGCTATCCAAATAGAATTATTAAAGTTTAAAATTTATCTCATTGTCTGAAATGTAACGAATGTAATTATGTTCTGTGCCATTCAATTCATAATTAAATGATAATAGCCTAAGAAAGCGTTTTTGGAGACGTTTGGAAAATAAATTATTACAATAGGATTTGAGCACATTTCTTCTCTTTTTTACATTTTATCACAAATGACTAGTTCAGAAAAGAAACATATATTTTCAAGTGAAAACGTGAAATATATGTATAAAATAAAGGAATCGCTAATGGTGAAAAGAGAATTAAGTAAAATTTTATTATTATTATTGCCAAATGTCGTAACATAAATGAAGTCATTATAAGAAAGGCATAGCCATACACCATCATTTTTTTATGACGGAAGTAACTAAATCACTGTTAAGATACAGAAATATTCAATGGAAAGGAATGTACTATTAATAGCACACCAGACCCGAAAGGGTTACGAAACATGTAACATTATGTTCAATTATGTTTAGAATTTCTCATTGTAACTGAACATAATGTTACACGCTTCTTCACGCATATTGTTATTCACTTCTAAGTAAAACTTTCAGAGAATAATTTTTTTTTGTTCTTTATGTCACCATTTTACATTCTTAAATCTATAGGTATAACAATCAAAGGTTTCTTTTTATTTATTTCTTTTGGTATCTTATTTCTAAAACCAATGTTCCCATTTTTCCGAGGTTATTTTCTAGAGGATCATCCTTTTTTAACGATTTATAATATGCAATTCCTAAAATTGTTATGCCTTATAAATTAAACTTCATTGAGTTAGAGTAAAAATACATTTATATATATATTTCAAATGCATGACATTCATAAAAATATTAAGAAAAAAACAATTGTTGAATTTTAATTTCGTATTTTCCTCGGTTCTGTGTCACGAAGCGTTAGAATTTTACCGAATACATTGCCTCATAAAACCACTAAAGAACGCGTAAACATTGCTTCATTCCAATTACTTTTTGGAACCGTAATTAATTGCACGTCTGAACTGTTAATTGCGTATTTGCTTTCCCAAGCATGTTTCTTTCGTTTATTTTCTGGGTAGAATGTTTAATGTTTCAAGCAGAACTGGTTGGCTAATTAGAAACATTTATGGATGTCTAATCCTTTAAGGATCAATTTTGATCCCTTCGAAAACATTTCTAGCAAACTCTTTTGCCAAAAAGTGAATGTCTTTATTTTTTTTTTTTTATTTTTTTTTTTGTATATGCTACCAATAAAAAAATGTTTATGCAATGTGTAATAGCATAAATTTTCTTAGTATGAAAATGACAAATAATATTTTAGCGTTAATGCACGGATTTTTTTTTTTTTTTTTTGTTTTTTTTGTTTTTTGTTTTTTTTGTTTTTGTTTAATTGAAACTTTGAATTGATCCAACAGATGATACTTCTCAAAAAAAAAAAAAAAAAAAAAAAAAAAAAAAAAAAAAACTAATTGTTTAGTGATACATTGAAAAGTTTTTACTGCAGTAATTTTATTTAATTGTTTTTCTCCGTATATAAAAGGGTGCGTTAACAACTGACTCTCAAATAAACTTGTTCTTGTTTATAAAGAGTATTTTTTTTATTCGAACATTTTACATTACTTAAGAAAGGTGTTAAAGAACAAAGAATATCACCTTCCCGTAAACATTTTAAATTTCAAACATTTCTCAAGAAAGCTGTAACGGAATGAAGTAAATGAGATTGAATGAAGAATTTAAGAAAGCTGTCACACTATACATTAAAAACAAATGATTTTTTAAATGTTTCGGTCCCCATCAAGATAAGAATCATAATGATAACATAAAATTTGAATCCGGTCCAATACAAAGGACATAAAATTTGTATCCGGTCCAATACAAAGGACATAAAATTTGTATCCGATCCAATACAAAGGACACCTGACAATGAGATGTACACAAAACACAAGCACAGTGTATGCATCTCATTGTAGGGTGTCCATTGTATTGGACCGTGGACGAAATTTTTGTTATCATTATGATTCTTATCTTGATGGGAACCGAAACATGTCAAAAGTGATTTGTTTTTAATGTATTGTGTTACAGCTTTCTTAAATAATATTTGAAGTTAAAAATAATTATGAAAAGGGGATACTCCTGTAAATCTTGTGATTTAAAAAACTTCTTATCAAGAGTATTTTAATTTCTTAAAAATAAAAAGTTTCAGCTGATCAAAAACACGTTATTTCTAATAGAAAACAAAGGGTACAAAGTAGTTTGATAATGCATTGAAAAATTTGTATTGTATGAAATCTGAGTATTTTACGTTCTTACTTAAGTGTGTATAATCAACTCAGTCCTGAATAAATTAATTTTCCCTTGATTTGATATTTATACTATTGATATAAAAATTTTTTAAATGAAATTTTAACACTGATATTTTTTTCAGGTAAGTGGAATCGTTCATTACTTGTATGGATTAATACTTATAAAACATCATTCTCAAAAATATTATGGAAGGTTTCAGTCATTTTGTAAGTGATATTATATATGTATATATATATATTTATTTTACATATTTGATTGATTTTCTTATATGTTTTATTTATTATTACCTTTGTTTAATAAAGAAATATAATGAACAAATAATATTAATATACAGGATGTCACTAATCAAACTTGGCATTTGCAAGATGTCTGTAGCAAAAACTATGAAGTAAAGTTTCAAGAAAATTGACTAATAACATAAAGAGATGATAAAAATTTTATATAGTACAAAAAATAAGTCTCAAAATCCACTATTGCGCTGTGCAACGTAACAATCTGGCTCAAACAAATGTCATAACCGTAGCAACCCTATGTTCGTGCAGTAAGACGCTCAATATTAAGCTTCTATATATAAGTGAACCGAAGTCATGTCTGTTTGCAATTCAAGGAAGATTGAGTTGGCAGGAGCGTGAATTACAGATGAAATTGTTTAAAACTACTATGCCACTGAAGTTTAGTGTAAATTTTGGTCTTCGAAGAGATAAAGAAAAGGTTCGCCAGCTAATTAACCAACAGGGACCATAATTGTGAAATTTGAAGCAACTGGATTATTGGCAGTTCAGCCTGAAAGGGAAAAAACTTGCTTTGCAGTACAAGTAGTGGATGATCTAATGACGCAACTGGAGGAATACAGATTATTCCGTTTAATTGACAGCACTATGTTTAGCGATGAATAAAACTGTATGACTACAACACAAACTATTGATAAAACTCGTTTCACAGTTGACAAAATTCGTCAAAGGTGGTTATGCTACTAGTACGCCATGTGCGTAACACTATCCTGCTTCCAACTATTGAACAAGGAATTTTATGCTTCCTGATAAGAGCAACTGATAGACATGATATTGAGCTTATGTTGTAAACAGGAGATGTTAAAATTTGTAAATATTTTTGTCTTATGTGTAAAATTATGATATGTCATCTGGTGGTGGTTTTTGAAACTAACTCTTGTGCTAGATCAAATTCCTATCATCTCATTATGCCATTATCCAGTTATCACGAAATTCTGCAGCATAACTTTGAAACATACTTCTCGAAAATGCTAAGTTATTATGAACACCTTTTAATTACACTAAAGTGTTATTGAAATTTTAAAAAAAAGTATTAGTTTATACAGGCGATTCTACGCAAATAGGCCTTTTTCCTATTAGTGATGAGTAAAAAAAACATAATGTCAGGATATTATAATTTTTTGTAGCAAGACACTAGAAAAGGAAAAAAAACTATTAGATTTATTTGAAAAAGGTAGCTGGCAAGCCAAATATTAAAATATTCTGTAATTTTTATATTTTTGTATTTTTATTACTATGAAGGGAGTAGAACAAAGTAATAAACAAGATTTTTGAGAAAAATATGTTTTAAAAAAATAATTTTAACAAAACTTTTGCCTAGAAGAAGGAAATTTGCTGTATCGGCTACCACGATGCACTAAAATTTTAAATTACATATAATGGTTAGTCATGACTATCCGCGTTTGTAGTCTCCCCACACTTTAAATTGTCTGTAGGTTCTAAAATATTTATTTTGACTGATTTATCATGAATTTCCAGTAGTTCACCAGGATACAATTCATTTTCCGTATTCACTAGTATCCTAAACTAATAAAACTAATAAAATATACTCTTGCAACTAATTTTATTCATCTTATATTTTTCAACGTGAGATGATTCCACGTGATTCTCATATGTTAAACCATTTGAATTTTTATTCAAATTATTCTAAGATAAATTTTGGCAATGCATGATTTTCTGCCAGAGATTGGTTAAAAGTATAACTGACTGGTAATGTAACGAACTTTTAAATTTCAAGAGGGTTTTCTTTTGTTTTGAAAGCAGTATGAGAGTGTTATCCTGATGAAGATCTCAGAAAAATATCGAAATTATGAATGTCTTAATATTAATTTAATGTTTGTAAATTTTATATTCATTGTACAATAAATTTTACACCGTTTAGTAAACTTGCGATTTTTATTTTCGTGTTTATCCAAAACAAATATTTTAAAAGGCTTGTTAAATGAAAATTAATGAGTTCCTCGTTTTATCGTACATAGTATTCACATTGAAGCTTTCTTTCTTGCCAATTTCTTTAAAAGGTCTTCTTTGAACTATGCAGCAATTCTTTCGAATGTATAATTTTAATTTTTTTCATCAAACTGATAATTAAATTTTTTGCTGAAACTACATTTATAATGATGTAGTTTTGTGTTATAGAGGTCTACATTACCTTTATTGCTTTTATTAGCAAGCTATATTTCTGATGTGCACCATGAATGTTTTTAACAGAATGTAAAATTATTTCACAACTTCTTTTGAAGAAATTCTAAACTTATTTGCTCTGATGTCCTTGCTGGCTTTTCTTTACTTTCCTATTAATAAATTACAGTTATATGCAGCCATTTGCTTAATTATACACTTTTATTTACCTCAAAACCATTAAATTTTTCTATGCAGTTTTGGAAAGTATAAATTATATTTTCTACAAATAGAGTGATTTATGCAGATAACACTGCATTTTATTATTCACATGTGTCACAGTGTGACAAATAATTTCTTAAATTTAATTTTAAAATGCAGATTGTTGAATATCCAATAATGTATGTTGTTCTTACAAATTAAAAATTATACTAAACTTACTCTAAATTATACTTTGATTTATTTGCGAATATAATTTAAAGTTGTAGTTTTTAGTACAAATTAATCCTTAATTGTTGTAAAAAACATTGAAGTACAATAAAAATATCTTCTGCACTAGTTTTTCAAAATAATAGAACCATTTTTCCATATAAGAATTCTAAAATGTGTACTCATAAATTAAATTATCATAAGTGTCATATGTGTTATCATAATCGATTGCATTATCATAAATGTCACATTCACTAGACATTGAACACGTTACACGGGTTTGTTACATCATTAAGTGATTTTTAATTCGGTGTTTTATTTGCATTTCCATTAATGTTTTACTAATTTATTTGCTCTTTCGTTATTTAAAATAAAAAATTATGACAATTTGTATAAATTATGAACAGTTTGGTGATTTATATAATTTGCCAAAATTTTTCGACGGGATAATCAAATAGTACGCGTAATTCAGTAATTGAGTATTATTATGTATTAAAAATATTTAAATATACGTTTTAATTTTATGTTTAAATTGCAATGCATTTTATAAATATTTTACACATGTTTTTTTTTCTTTTTTTATTTTGTACTATGCATATCCATGATGGGTAAATATTCCGATGCCCCCCAACAGTTAATTTGTATAATTATCATGTCATGAAAAAAAATTAATTATCGATAACCCAGCTTCAAACATTAAAATGGCGACTTTATTTTACAATTTACACAGGAGCTTTACTCTCTTAAAAAGTCAGCCACAAACTTGCTCAAGTTGAGTTGAAATCCACTCATCTCAGTGTTAAAAGGCACCTTCTCTAAAAAGAGTTGAAATAACTCGAGTTTTAACCAATTTAAATGAAGTTGAGCTATTTAAATAACCAATTTAGATCAAGAAGATTTAATCGTTTCAAAAACACCTCTTTTATGATCGAAAAAATTACAGCTCTTTCATGAAAAGCCAAATCAGCTCTTTCGTTTTAAGAGTGTACATAATTTTATAATCTTCAAATCTTCCAAACGTTTCAATATAGCTTGCTTTTTGCTACTAAGTGGTACTAACAGTTTGAAATAAAAAGAAACAGATTAAAATAATTATTACATTAAGATAAATTACCATCGGTGTTGTTATTTATTGGCACCGTTTAAACATAGACGCATACAGCTATATAAAAGTGTAATAAAATAATAAATATTTAATTTTTATAAAAATATATGCATTTGTATAATTTAAACTATAATATTAGAAGGCATGAAGACATAGTAAGTCAAAGAATGCAATTTGTATATTTTTGCTGTAAAATTAAATGAAATTTAAATGTACAATGAACTTTTAAAAAAGTGAAATTTTATAACTATAAATTTATATAAATTCATTTAAATTATGTATAATGTAAGACAATTTATTTAAAGTTGCTCATTATTTTATGTACATTGATAATCTTTGAACATTTTTCACAAAATAAATTTTCGTTAATCAGTTGTTTTAATTTATGTTTATAGATATTTTTATATAAAATGTAGACATTTTAATCTTTAAACTGAAAATATGTTAAATAAAATGAAAAATTTGAAAACATCTTTCAACTATAGATATTTATATATCAAGTTGCATTATGTATAAACAGATTCCGGAAGTAAGTTATAAATTTATACGTACGCATATTTTTGAATTCTTAACTATAACAAACAAACGAGAATAAAAATATAGTATATACCATAATTTGAAATTTTAAAGCTTTTGTTTTGAAAGAAAAAAAAGAAATGTTTGGTTATACTTTCATTGTTGATTTATATTCGATAAAAATATCATCTTAATGATGGGCAGAAATTTTTTTCTGACTTATTATGTTAAAAATAGACTGCTCTCTGAATGTGGTACTTTATTGAAACCTTTTCATAAATAACATGTCCTTGATTTATTGTATATTACCTTAAATAACTTCTTAAAATTTATTGAATATCGAAGAGAAATTCTTTGAAATCTCTTGTGCAAACAAATGTTTTAAATTAATTTTCTTTCAGGCTTAATAGAAAATTATCTAAAGAAGCAGAAAGTAATATTTACTTCAATAAATTTATGCTTGCAAAATCGGCTTTTCATCAAAAATAATAACAAGAAATTTTAATGAGTAATACATTTTGATAAACCTGTTTCTTATAATCATAAATTAAAATTAAACATATTTAATATATGTTTTACCTAAAGAGTTTAAAAAATGTAAAAAATGTACCATATTAGTTAAAGATTATAAAAACTAAGATTAGATGATAATAAAATTACTAAAAGATGTCTCGGTCGCTTTGAAAAAAAATGTCCTCATTTAAAGGAAATTCAAATATCTAACTACCGGGTCATCCAAAAGTCAGGACAAACTTTAAAAATAAATAATTAGAAAACGAATCAAGATACAACGCTACTCTTAGCACCAAACGGATGGACAGAGAACCTGGTTTTGTGTGGCAACGAAAAAGAAATAGTTCTGTTGGCAATCAACAGATGGCCAATAATGTTTTAATTAACCAAAATATGATTTACTAATGAAAAAAGTTTGACAACTTACAAGTCAGCTTAATTACAGTTAATAAGTACTTCAGTAATTGTTCAACGTGCTGTTCATCATTCAGTAGTACAGCTCTGAGACGAGGCACCACACCGTCCACAGCATTTACTAACATTTCTTATGTTATGGCAGACACATTTTGTCGGATGGAATCTTTCAGTGTTGTTAGTGATGCTGATGGTCGCGATACACTTTTAACTTCAGGAATCATCACAGCCAAACGTCACAGGGTTTCAGATTGGGGGATCTTGGAGGCCATGCGTGATTAAAGTGGCGATTGATGATGCGATCCTCCCCAAATGATGAGTGTATCAAGCAGAGCAGAGGGCATTGCATAGGCAGAGCAATATGAGGTGGTTTTCCATCTTGCATAAAGGTGACTGTTTAGAGTACCAGTCGCGCTTGCAGTTCAGAAATAATGTTGAACTGTACAAGTGATACATATCGCTGACCAGTGACAAAAACTGCTTTGAAACATGTCTGTGAAACTTGCTCAAAATAAAATGGACCAAATATAAAATCAGCAGTGAAGCCACACCAGACTGTCACTTCAGGCTATTGCTAGGGTACCTCAACAAATGCATGTGGATTTTCTGTGATCCACACTCGATAATTACGGGTGTTAACAGCGTTAGAGAAATGCTATACATCTGTACAAAGCACAGTGTGAAGTCAGTCGAGCTGCTCTTCAATTTTATTGAATACAAAATTCGAAAAATCTCGGGAAGAATCGAAGTCAGGAGTTTTCAATTCTTGGTTATATTGCAACTTGTAGGGATACCGTTGCAAAGTTATTCGTAGCGCTTTTCAGACGCTTCCGTACGACACTCCTGTCTGCCTCGAAACTTCTCGAGCACTGCACTCCCTATAAGCAGCAACCACTGACATGGATTGCACATTGTCTCAAAGAGATAAAATACAGATAATGATTGATAATTGCTGGAAATGCGTTTTTCTCTGAGTGGTTGTGCCAACCCTGTATTGGTAATACCATTCATTTTAACCGCAATCTGAACTGCAGTGGACTATTATATATATTTGTTAATGCGTTCTTTGAAAATAATTATAAACGAAATGTTTTAAAACTAAAATTACTACTGCATATCAAAACAATCTACTGAAAATTCGCTTCCTAATTTTTTTTTCGCGTATCCTTTTCTTAGGCTTTTATTTAGTCATCATACATAATATAGTCTTGTAATCGTTTAAAAAAACCAAAAACAAATCAAAACAAACAACAAAAAAGACGGATTTATATGTTTTTCACATTAGAGGTTTCGAAAAACTTGTTTTCAGAAAACAAAAAATGCCTTCCCTCTTTCTGTCTCTGCACACTATTCCCCAAGGAAATTTAGATGGAAACTTGAATTTTGGTGGGTATGCAATAATAGAAAAAACCTATTGAATATCAGTAATCTCGATTATCCAGAACAATTTTTTCGGACTTTTAAAATATTGATTCTGATGAAAGATATACAAATTTTCGATTTTTTACTTTTATTTTAAGGAGTGAATGTAAAAAACAATGAAATTGAGTACATAATTAGATGCCGAGATTATCGTAATCACATTTTTTACACATTTCAATTTTTAGTGACACTGTATTTCATTCACATTTCAATTCAAATGCATATTTTAATTGGAAATGAGATGCTTAATTTGAGGAAATAAGCAGTTAGTTAACATGATTATACTTTTTGGAGTTTATTATTTTTTTTACGCAATTCAGTAGTAGTTATCCCATCGAACAAAAAACTATCGCCAAACTATAATATTAAATGCGAGTAATGGCTCATCGCAAATGTCGCATTCATTTTACATTAAACATGTTATATGTGTTTATATGGCCTCAGGTGATTTTTAATTTATATTTTTATTTATATTTTTATAGATATTTTAGTAATTTGTTTGTTTTTTTTTGTTATTTAAATTAAAAATTATGCCATATTATTTTTGATTCGTATAATATACGAGAAGATTGGCGATTTATATAACTTGTCGAAATGGGTCAATGGGATAATCAGGAAGTACCCGCAATTCAGTAATAGAGCATTTCTATACATTACAAATACTTAAATATATATTTAAGTTTTATTTTGCAATTGCAATAATTTCATAAATTGTCTGCACTTTTGTTTTATTACTTTATTTTCATATTTTATATTATATATGTATCCATAATGGGTAAGTACAACGGTGATCCCCCAAAGACTAGTTTATTTCGGAGTATCCCGCTTTTCTTATAAATACACCCCCCCCCACACACACACACACACCAATTCCCCCTATCACTGAACTACATAGCCTGCATATTAGGTTAGTCGAAAAAAAATTTTTTTTTTATTTTCGAAACCTTTTTGTGCGGAAAAGTTGCAACTTGTAATAAGAAAAAAACGGTATAGAAAAAAGTATAATCGGTTAATATTTTCCGTTTGCGCATTGTGCTTAAAATTAATGAAAAATTGTAAAAATCGCGTTTTTTTAGCAATTCTTTAAAATGAAATAAAAATATAAAAATAAACATGCTTTTAATTTTTAGGCTCGTTTCATGGTTTAAATAACCTTAATAATTTAAATTCTAATCATTAATCTATTTTTTTACGTTCGCGTAATATCATACAGAAAACGAAATCTTCCCAATTTTACGCAATTTTCATTGTGCAAATCTTCTCTTGTTTTGCTGTAATGAAACGATCTCGAACTCATATAGTGGAGGTGGTTTCACGCTGAATCCCCCCTCCAGACCCCAACTCAACCAGTCATCTATTTTGTTGAGTATGGTACTTACATTATATTCATGTAAACTTTCAAGCTTCCGATTACACGGAAATTATTAATTAGAATTCTTGTGTGGTGTATTTTCAACTAATGCCGCGGAAGCTTAGTAAAGATGATATTAAATAAATCATCAATTCTGACAGTACGTTCATCAGAGAAATATAAAAGTTACCCTGTCACACTCAGGTTGTAGAGAAATGCGTCAAACACTTAACAGAGGTCTCGAATACAGGGTGCTTTTTTAAAAACTGACACTATTTAGAGCTCTCTGTAACTAATTTTAGTAATAAAAACTGCTTTAAAATTTATGAGGGGACTAATGAAACCAAGGGGGAAAAGATTCAAAGAAAACAAATAATTCCAATCACCACTGGGGGCTATTCCATGTTAGATGTGATACTCGACCATCGAAAATATTGTGAAAAGAATGTAAGGTGTGGGTAAGAGAACGGTGGCTACACTGAATGTGGTCGAATTCTTCATCGGGATAGTGAATATGATGAATACAGCTTGGCATTTTATCCAAATTATTAATTTTGTCTGTTTCTGACATTTTCTTTCCATATACAGCGCCAAATTTCCCATTATCGGTGATGATTGAAACTATTTTTATTTTATTTTATTTTTGGTGGTATCTTTTTTCCCATTTCCATTATAAAATTTTGTGTTATTCCAATTATTAGAATCAACTACCGGCAGCTCTAAAAAAAATCCTGTAAATAATGTGGACATGATGCTAGAGATGGCTATATCCGAGCAACAGTGAAGTCTAGACCTGTTATGCTTCATTTGACGGAAAAATCAGACTTTAAATGCTTAGTGGGCATAAAAATGGAAAAGTGCAAAAGACAGTCATTCAAATATTCTACTCTGTGGAAAAAGTTTGTAAATAGATGTAAATAAAATGCAAATACTACACCCAACAAAATTGATGGCTGGTAAAGTAAGAGTGTGTGTGTGAGGGCGGGGGACTCAGTGTCCAACCATTTCCACGTGGTGAGTTCTGGGTCGTTTTGCTATAGCAAAACAAGAGAAGAGTTGTACAATGAAAATTGCGTAAAACAAGAAAAATTTCGTTTTTCTATGATATTGTGAGAATGTAAAAAAAGCGAATAATGATTAGAATTTAAATTATTAATGTCATTTAAACCATGATACGAGCATAAAAAATAAAAGCGTGTTTATTTTTATATTTTTAATTCACTTTAAAAATTACAAAACAGGCACTTTTGCAATTTTTCATTAACTGCAAAAAGCAGGATTTTTGCAATTTTTCATTAGTTTTAAGTACGTGCTTGAATGAAAGATATTAAGCGATTTTATTTATCTATGTACTGTTTTTCTTCTTAATACAATTCACAACTTTTTCCCGCATAAGCGTTTTGAAAATAAAAAAATTCTTTTTTTTCGACCTACCCTACTCAACATGATTTTTTTCAATGATAATCTTATTATCGTGACCATACAATAAATTGGCAGAAATTACATTGTCATTTCGAGCATTTTTGTGACTTTGCTAACCATTTTTATGATTTCCATTATCGATATTATTTTCACGTACCCTCAGCAAGACTAGCACGTACACCAAAATAGCAACAGCTTTTTAAGTTTATTGGACATACTTAATGACAATTATAGCCAAAAAAGAAAAAGAAAAAAAAACGAACAGAGAGAAGAAAACGGACAAGCCAACAAATATACTATTTTTTGATTGTGGTAAAATTTAAAACAAGACCGTGATAAGCAAGTTGAAAATTGTACGTAATACGTGGTAAATGAGGTGTATTCTTACTATGATTAATCTTATGAATATTCAAAAATTGATGAAATAGCTGTTGCACTTTTATTCAGAAAAGAATGAATACAAAATTTGATAGGATTATATATATTAAATTCAGAAATATTGAAATAATATGACTCCATCTTTAATTCGATGTAATCAGCATGGCAAACCTAGAATCATTACTTTTCATAGAATTCCATTAACTTCATTATGCAGATGGAATTTAACACAATGAGGAAAATTTTTATGGATATCTTTTTTATTTTTGATTCGACCTTCAGAAAATTTCAAGGATTCAACAGAATTATGCAACAATTTTAAATATAAAATTTCAAATCATTTCGTTGAGTAAGTTTTCAGTTTCAAATGCAGACAGACTGATAGACCAGATGATGAATATAACTCCCAAAAATTTATATAAATACGACAGTTCCCCATGGACAATAATGTGACGGAATACAGCTGAGAGTCTCTGTAAATAAACTATAAATGTTACTAATTTTTAATATTGAACATATTATAGTAAATATCAGTAATATTTAAAAATTTCCTCTAACTATACTAGCGCAAGTTATAATTTGGACAGACAAACCGAATTCATAAACATTTTCAATTACGTTGGGAAGTGTTAAAAATGTATAATAAGTTGAAATTTGATTTTAAAAAATTTATAGCAATATATATAAGCATACTTGAAATCTTTGTACAGCCTTGTATTTTATCTTTTATCTTTATATATATAATATTATTTAGCTAAAATATAATTAAGGCAAAAACATACTTAAAACTAGTTAAATCATATTTTCAGAAATTATCTTCCATAGACAGTCATAATATCTAATTATTCGCGTGGTCCTGTATATCATTTTCTGTATTCTTTAAGCATATCTTAGTGTACTAAATGAAGTCCAACGTAAAAATACATAACTCACCCCCCTCCCTTCTAAGCTATTTTTATTCATAATCAGTAACCCTTATTAATTCTTTTTGTGTTTCCCTGTACAAGATATGCATTTATACATACATCTTAATATGCAAAAATTATACTCAAAAAATCACATCATATGTAAAAATGCATTTCTAGCAATCATCTTTAACATACAGTTTTTCGGGTACAGAGTGGTATCCGAAATTTTCAGTATATCACTGTAATTATTGGGGTCTTTCTATTACACAGGAAG
Organism: Maratus speculifer; assembly: GCA_964019185.1. Lineage (NCBI taxonomy): Eukaryota > Metazoa > Arthropoda > Arachnida > Araneae > Salticidae > Maratus > Maratus speculifer. The sequence continues at coordinate 231,453,549 of OZ025296.1, read as the reverse complement.
TAATTTGTAGGAAACCTCAGGAACGTATATCAATTTCATTACATGTCAAATATTTGAACACAAATAAAATAAGTCACAAACAATGTTTCCCTATATACGAGATCCCCCATATGTGATGAAACTGTTTTGTGCGGACCTGTAAATGACTAATAAGTATTCTTTGTTTTGCAGATCCTGCAAAACGCATATTTTAGTGCACTTCATCTTCATAAATGCATACCAATGCTATTTTGCAACATCACTAAAATGCATTTGAAACATTTTTTTTCGATTAGTCATAATGAAATGGAAATTTTTTGACTGTCTTTATAATTGAAATACACATGCGATTTTCCTAAAATTAGAAATGACTCGACAAATTTTGCAACAATTATATATTTTAAATACCGAAAAATTCGGTTAAGTAGTTTTTTCTCTGTTATATGCTGACAGACACATGAACGGAACAGACGACGTATACAGGTGCTACGAATGTATATCATTACTAACGCACCTAAAAGAGAGTTTTTCCGAAACAAAAGAAACTTTTCAAAAAATAGGGTTTAGATTCAAAGGTTACCCATGGGCATACATATAAAAGACGTATAAATGGACATTTTATAATTTCACTGATTTATATTGCATTAATTATAATTGTTGTAAATCAGTAAACGCTATTTTTCCCATAGCATATGCTTTGTATAATATATTCTGTTGGTTAATTACTTTCTCCTTACCTTATGTAAGGACATATATGAAGGTCTAGTCTAATTCTGCCAATCGGTTAACTTTTTCAAGATTACATCGATAAAAGCAGATGTTGCACTAAGCCAGATTTATCGAATGTTTTCTTGTCTTAAGTGGTATCGGAGACACACCCAACAGACACGAAAACATTCTATAATTAGTGTGTTTTTGATCTCGCATTCTGAGTTTCAGTAAAAAGTATGTTAAATTACAAGAAATTAAAATCAATAATTAGAAAATGCACTTATGATCTATAACGACGAAAAATAATGCTTTAATTACAAATTCATTGACTCTTAGAAACAATATATTCAATATAAAGTGCTTAGACTTTGTTATAAAATATTATTTACCTTATGTAGAAGATATTAGATATATGTCTGAATATACGAAAATAAGTTTTGAATTTAAAAAACATAAAGTTTTGGAATAAAAGCCTACATTTAGTATTTTGGAAAAATCTTTACAGCCTCTAGTAGCAAAATTTGGAAGTTTTCAATCATTTCTAGAAAACTGTAAGACATAGCGAAAAATAAAATAGACTTTGTTGGTCTAGACGTCTAGCGCGTATTCTATTTATTATGAGGCAATATCTGACAAGTAAATATTAAATGGATTACTCGTTTTTACTGCAAAATGATTATTCAATATACTATGTGGTATGTATAGAAAATGTATGGAAAGGGATGCTTAAAAAATGTAGGATATTTGGCCATCTATCGATACTGATCGAATTTTCAAACGTGCTTTTCGTATGTAATTTAGAAGAAATTTCTTTCAAATATAATTTTTTTAGAGAATATCATTAAAGTGTTCGAAGGTGCTTCAAAATCAATAGGTGATGTATGATTTTCTTTCTTATTTAAATCTACATTTTACATACATTTTTATCATGGAACTTATAAATGTGACTTTAACGCACCGATCCATAAACGAATGTAGAATATTTTGGAGTCCCGTCAGTATTTATTACGATTATACAGTTTGTGCCGGAACATCGAGTACAGACATGAGATGGAGGTAGAGAACATTGTTATGAACTGTAATTTAATGTATTGTTAGAAAAAAAATCTATGCAATTATCTTAAGTCTTATGCAAAAATACAGAGATTCGAAAAACCAAGATTTTTTTTTAAATAACAGAGAAGTTATTCGGTAAATTTATAACAGATGCCGTAAATTTACATCGTTAAAATTATACATCACTATGTACATTTATTTTCAAAGATAATAATCCAGTTTTTAAAATTATTGAATCCCAAAATCTTCAATGAATTTAAATAGCTGTATGACTTAATTTACTTTACTTTTTACGTAATTTGTTCTTGGCCGTCATGGAATTTGAACCTGAGAACTCTTGAGAGCGGTAGAACACGTTACTGATTGAACTATAAAAATTTTGTTATTGATTGCAAAGCATGTCTTTCATGATTCAGCGAGGAATATTGCTTCTATTGATACTTCTGATTATCAATAAAAATCCCCACTAACACCGAGAATATAGTTTTTCCCTTTCTAAATTATTCTAAGCTTTAGAGAAATACTTTTAAACTGAATTTTTTTCTTTAATATGTTTAATAAAATTAAAAAAAAATATGTATCTTGAATTACAAGCTTTAACAAAGATAAAAATATTTTAAGCTAAAGACATGAAAATCCAAACAGGGCATTAAATATAAGAAAATTGAAATTCTGTAAAATGATGACTGAGGAATTCAATCAAATGCATGAAACGGAGAAATAGATTAAATTTACAGACTCTCAGTTTTTTCTCTGTTTTTAGATTAATTTTTAACAGTGTAGAAAAGCATAGGTCGCAACATCACCCTCACCTGTTAAAAATATACACAGACACAGTATTGTAACAGGAAATGTAAAACACTTTATTACACAACAAACGCATCACAGGAAGTCTTCGAAATTGCAACGACACCTTCACGGTAGAAATTGTTGATTATTTTCAAAAATCGTTTCGAAGATTCTAGCAGCCAGGTTTCTAAAGTGGGGGGGGGGGGGATGTCTGACTCGGACTCCGGAAATTTTAACGACTCCAACTCCAAGTCCGATTCCGGGCTGACTAATATATTAGTGTATCTCTTTGTAAACATTATGGAGATAAGCAGTAAAATCATGGTGAAAATTTCACTATTTCGGTATGAATTTAGTTTATAGAACATTTAATTTATATATATATATATATATATATATCTTTTTATATACTATTTCTTTTTATTTCGCGCCCCAAGCTCAAAAAATCCAACAATAGAAATTTTACTATTTCGGATTCGTGGACTAGAAAAGGGTAATTTTTTACACACGATAATGGTGTCAATTTGTGTCTCCAAAGCAGAAAATGCCCAATATAAAGGAAAAAATATAATAAAGATGAACATTTTACTAAGTCGAAAATAATTCTGGATCTGCTAAAACTTTTCATTAAAAACGGCTTTCACCTATTGTGTATGCCCAGGTAGGTAAATATACTGTGAATCTTTAACTTTTGTAACCCGATATAATCCATAAAAAATAATTCATTTTATGCATATAAAATTAAAAATATTTTCAATTCAAAATGTCTAACAAAAAATACCCGATCCGGCGTGTTTTTTAGAGACTCCGACTCTTTTTCTCAAAAATGGGCTCGAGTCGACACCAACTCCCTGGATGTTGCAGCCCTGGTAACAATATCGATTGATATTCGAACCATCAGCTCCATTTCGGAGTTTACTGGCATGCCGTGCACAATGAACTTTATGATACACCGCAGAAAAAATCACCAAGGCGATTCAAATTGATCACAGGCAATCGATGACTACAATAAAGAATCCCCAGGGTCAGCCTTAAAAGCTCCAGTACAATTCTTTATATCAATATAAATCTAACTTAATTGAAGTAATACTGCAATTTTTTTCACTCCTTGCACTTTTTTTATACAACAGAGCTAGTAACATTATTTCAACGTTAATTAGTAATTTTCGCGACGTCATTCAGTCCCTACCCAAAGTCTAAAAATGTATTTTCGCCTCTTTTTCTCCTTGATGTAATGTTTGTTTCGAATTTCTTAACTGAAATTCATTTAATTATTTATTCATTTGCACAACAAAATTATGGTGCGCGTTATATACGAGATTCTAAAAAATAGCCATTTTTGCTTGTAAAGTACGGGGTGCGCATTATACACGTGTGCGCGATATACACAAGTAAATACGGTATTAGACCTGAGTTAATACTGGTCATTACAAAGATTTATTACAGTTAAAAATTGTTAAGCTGTATATTTTTGTCTATTTTCTTAGAAAACCCTGTCTATTGCTTAAAATGAAGTTAAATTTGTGTACATTTTTATATTTACGAGCTACAATATCTTTACAATATTCATAAATTTATTGAAAGAAGCGTAATGTATTGCGAAAAGAAATTTCTTTTCCTCGTGTTACATTTGATGACTGACCAAATACTTTTCTGTCAAGCAAAAAGAACGATTTCAATTTCCTGTCCCTAAAAAGGATTTAGTAGAACATTTGAAGATTACAATTTCACATGAAATAAATGGTGTGTTTGCAAAGCAAAGTGGGCTATCTTTGAAGGTTAAATGAGCATATTATTATGATGGTACAAATTCTTTAATTTTGTCTTTTTTGATTATTAAATCAGTTACAGTTTAACCGCTTTGGGACCGTAACTGCATATTTGCATCTTCAAACAGTGCTTATGGATAAAAGAAATATAGTGTTTTATTTAATAATATAAGCTTTCGTAATTAGTCAAGTAAAATTAACTTTTTAAATAAAAATGGTGCTGAACGAATAGAACTACTCTACGAGACGTTTGTTCTGAAGAGGTTTTAGTGAAATTAATTTTGAGGTGTTAGAAGTATGAAAAAATTAATAGGGAGTAAAAGTTTAGTTAAATTTAAAGAGTAAATCTATTAATTAAAATATTTTAAAAGTTAAGTACTTTATGTTTAAAATCTAGTTAATAGCATGCTATATTGCGTTAATATTTTTTTTTTATTTTGAAAGAAGTAAGTCATACAAGTTATTAAATTTAACCGACCGTGTTGGAGATTAATGTATGAAGCGGCAGATAAATTATTGCGCATCCTTATTTTAGTTCCAATTATCTCTGATAGATAGCTCTCGTGGATTTATCCTTCGATTGTTTGGCCATTGAAACATTACATGATGGTTTGCATTCCGAAGCTTCAAATATATTTACTGAATTACTACAATTTAGTCAAATGCAGCGCCATCCATTTCCATAAAACTAATACACCAAAGCATACTAAAGTAATCGCTGGCTTTACTCATTAAATTTCCCCAAGAATATCTTAAATTGCTGTCACCGTTTATTTCTTATTGAACTTTTAAAACGGTCATAACATTTTAGGATATCTTGTGGAGATTTGTCTGCTTGTAAGTCTTATTTGTTGAGTTCAAATAAATATTTTTGAGTGTTGCACTTTTCACTCGTCACTGCTTCCTGTGCTACATCTGGCGTATACGTAAAAACACTATAATTCTCAATAAACCATGCATTTGGCCAATATGGTCACTATATTTGATCAAGGACAGTCCAAAGAATCGAAGAACAATTATTTTGTTCATGTAAGATGGCTGCATTTAACAAAACATTTGTTTGTCGAAAAAAATCGAGCAATTTATTAAGGCAAATTTTATTTTTATCATTTTTATTGAATACTTAAAAGCATATTTCTTAACGTGTAAGGGTGTAAACAACACCCTTTAAATAAATTTAAATATTTCTATAATTGTTAAAATTACTTCTACATATTTTTAATAAATACGTACATCATAAGCATTGATATATAGGCTGACAGACTTTGAAGTTTTTTATAGTAATTTTAAACAGATGTTTCTGGTCCCTCATAATATTTGTCTTAGGACTGAGAAAGATGCGGCGTACATAGCATGAAATATAAAATTTTAGCTGAAAATTTAAAATAGAATACTTTTTTACTATTAGACCAATTATTAGACCATATACAGATTGCAAATATTTTTTTATATATATAAATAGAAAAAATCGCCCGTGAAAGATTAAAAGTTATCTGACGATTTTAATAAAATCGACGGATTATGTATTCCGTATACTTTTCGATATAGATAAAAACTTTTCAGTTGTAAGTTTTCTTGTGGGTAGAAACATTCCGGGACATAATTCGAATTAAGGATGTAATAGCTGTATCCGCTAATACTCGACAGATCCACAAAGAGATCAATGTTCTACATTTGTAGAGAATATGTGACTTTAGCCAATACATCTCTGGTATGAATCCGGTCCAATTGAAAACTTAAAGCTGCTATGATTTATTTACCAATTGAATAGTTGTATTAACAATAATCTAAAATAATTACGCAAGAGCGTGCATTAAAGATCTGCAAATACACTGTAAATTCTCCACACACAAAAATAAACACATTTTAAAACACTTTTTGTAACCAAATTTGCAACACATTAATGTGTTGTGAAAATAGAACATTTCATATACAAAACGTTTATTGTGTTGTGATCGTGTTCTTAATATGTTGAAAAAGCGTTGCTATATAAAAATTTGTTCTAAAAATTGCAATGTTAATTGTGTTGTATTAGTATGGATGAAAATATTTTCTTACAATAGTGTTATGTTGAACATTTTATTACCAAATTAACAACACATTGTAAACACAACACAATTTAAAACTCTAATAAACAACACATGTAAAACACTTTCTAAACATTTTCGATATAGTGCCTATAAAATAATTCAATTTTAAAATGGAAATAAAAGGCAGTTTGCTTTATAGAAAAAGAATTAGAGGAGATTACTAAATTAGTTTATTAATTTTTTCAATAACCATTAATAACTGCATTTCTGAAAAAATTATATAATTTCTAACAATACGTTTTGCACAGTCTTCTTCTTGACAATATACATTCACAACACATTCACAAAATAACCAAAAACAAATTTAGTTAGTAGTGTAGTATTGTAAAAGGGTAACACGAATTTGTAGTGTAATGTTCATCTAATTCTGTTAAGTTTATTCCGATATCAGACTAGAATCACTGATCGTTATAGGATAAGTTAAACGAATCAGTGCTCTGGATTTGTCTGAGCTAGCTCAGCCTGTAATGAATTGTCAGCTTCATCCAATCAGCACCGGGTTCGAATTTTAGCCTAGACTTGACACCAGATTGCAAATTTATATCTGCTATGATTTATTAACCCATTCAACAATTGCGTTAAAATTGATCTAATCGTTGAAAACTGTTTATGAAATAGGTTTGATTGGTCGTCTTTTCGTGTTGTAACATGTGTGTAATTCAAATATATTATATCTTACACAGTATTGCATGTAGTATTACAGCCCCTCATCATTTTGCTTTCTTTTCGGAACAACGGATTTTGAGCTTATTCTATCAATGATTACCTTCAGAATTTTCAAGCAATGTTTTTGAGATTTTTACAAAAGTTGCTCTATGCATTTAGCTAACACATTATGTACAATATATTTTAATTACATTCGCGAATGCGCAGTAAAATATTATTAACTAAATCTGCTTATTTTTCATTCAGTTTTTAATATTTTTTATTTCTGATTGCAGAGTATTGCGTATAATCTTGTTTATCGTATTTTCTAAAATGAATATTCTTTTATTTTAAGAATTCTGCAAAAGATAAGAATTTTTTTGTGTGTGTGAAATTGCAGATTGCTTTAATAACAACTTTATTTTCTCTAGAGTATGTGTACTATCCATATAAAAATAAACACAGTTTAATACAAGAATTGTGTTAATCATATGCTAAAATTTCAATGTTTTTACGACATTAGATTTTACAGGGTAATCCAAAAAGTATTCGTTTTTCTTCATTTGTTTTGAAATCCTTTAGGGAGGGGGGAATCTTCGCAGAAATATGAAGTCAATTATGTTGTTTACACACCTGATGTTCCGATATTATTCCTCAAGTATTTTACTGGATATTTAAGAAAGCGTCTAAAATTTCACGTTACTGGTCATTATTGGTCATATCATGTACAAAGAAATCAGATTTTTAGGTGATTTCCACTATGATATATGACTTGGCAGACTAACTGCATTTTAATATATTTCAACTTAATTTTTTAAACGAATCTTAGATTTTCATCCGTGATGTAGTTGAGATGATTATCTGTACGGCCGCTTTTTGGTCTATTAATTTTAAAAAATTGAGACATTTTAGTTTTCGTTTTCCTTTTTGGCCGAAAATTAAAAAAAAAATATCGAAATTCAATTTCGTTTTTTATTTTAGTCTATCCTCAATAAAAGCATTGATACGGATATGTAAATTTCTACTAATGACATTTTCTGAATGGGATTTATTCTAACAACTGGTTGTAGTTCAAATAGCTAGCAGGTACTAATCAAAGTATCCAAATTTGGATGATTATAAAAAACTGATTTTTTAATGTATTTTTATGAAATGCTGTATTGCTGTGAGGCAAGTTACTGTGTAAATGTTTCCTTAAATGTTGTAAAAAAAGAAAAAGGGGAGAACTGTTTTTCGAAAATTCCGACAGCGTATATAGTTTGTTCCACAGAAACTAGAAGTGTCATAGATAACATTCGCATTATAACTTATTATAGTCATCAAATTAAGGATTTGTATGATATAAAGAATCGTTTGAATAGTCAGTAATTTTATGAATATCTTGCATTACATGCTTCCTGATGATAGACTCAAATCGCAGATTTTGTATTATAATTTCTTTTGTTTTTTTTAAAATATGATGTTTGATTTTTTTTTAACTAAACGCATTTCTGCATTTTTGTCTTTTTTCTTTTTTCTTTCTGTCTTTTTCCATATTTTTTTATATTTATACAATCTATCATAGATTTCCAAGATTCTTTCTGACAGCAGGAATGAGTTCTCACTAAAATTGACTTTTCTGGAATGCACAGTTTTACTAAAATGGAAAAATGTCTTTAAATAAAATTTATCTCTGTTTTTTATTTTCTTCTATCTTTACAAGAAAATCTTGTTGAATTCCTGAAAATTTTCAAATTCCGATTTTCACAAATTTACATGATTTAGGGGTCAGAGATTCCCCCTCCCCCCCAAAAAAAACTTGTTTTTACAAAACTTCTGTTTCTGAGTCTGTGAACTCTGTCTGTTTGTATGTAAAATAAATTTTGTGGGCATTCTTCTATATCAAGAAATAATGCCCAGAATTTGATAAAAAATTATTTTCAGGTAGTCCCAGATATAATTTGATGTTGATAAGTTTATTGGTGTAAAGTACTCAACAGATGGCGTTGCTGTACTGCATTTTTTACGATTTACGAAACAGCTGTATCTCAACAATTAATGCGCGGACTTCTATCAAACATCAGATGAATCTCGTCCTTGATATGCATTAATGCTGTTTACATTTTGGTGTAAATCGTTTAACAGGTGGTGATTCTATGCCGCATTTAACTTCACGTTTTTTGTAAAGCTCTATTTCAAGAACTAATGCAAAAAGTTTAATAAATATTATGTTCAGGTAGTCCCTAATATAGATTAATAATGATTAGTTTTTGATGTAAATCGCTCTACAGATAGCGCTGTTGTGCTGCGTTTTTTACGATTTATTTAACAGCTCTATCTCAATAACTAATGCACGGAATTCTATCAAACTTCAGATTCAATTATTCCTTGACATGAATGGATTTTGTTTACATTTTAGTGCAAATCGTTCAATAAGTGATGCTGATGTGCTGCATTTTTTACGGTTTTCGCAATAACCATATCTAAAGAATAATGACATGAATTTTCTTCAAACTCCAGATTCAATAAATACATGATGTAAACTAGTTCTGTTTACATTTTGATGTCAATCTTCCAGCAGGTGGCGCTGCGAAGCTGAATTTTTTACGACTCCTGCCGATTCCCTTACGACTTCATCTGATGAACTAATTCACGAAACTGCATGAAATTTCAGATTCATCTATAGATTGATAAATATTATTGCTGTTTATGTTTTGGTATAAATCGCATAACAGGTTGCGCTTTTATATTTAAATTTTCCCACTATCCAGAAAAGTTCTGTTTGAAAAATAAATGCTGGAATTTCCTGCTTTTTAAATCTTCACGATGAGCATTGTTATTTATTTTTGATGCTGCTGTAGCAAATTTTAAAGTTTTAACATGTATGACATAGAAGAAAGTTTTAATAAAGTTTACACATCCGACTACTTTTAACAGAATGATAATCATGCTCTTTTTTAAAATCGAATCTTGTGTAACTTTTTTAATTAAACGATTCTAAAGTGCTATGACTGCCATTGAGAACAACAGGACTCATTCCATTATGATAATCATGGTCTTTGTGGATAAGTACTATTTCGTAAGGAAGTCATACGAATTCATAAACAAACATAACGAAGGATATGCTTGAATGTGTATGTTTTAACCTTACTTCTAACCACTGAACTGCATAACAGAACCAGATGCTAAAGTACCGGTTCTCTTTTTGCAGATCTCGAACCGACATTTTAATGCGCCCTATTAGTACTCCGTATTTTGCTTAGCATTAATAACATTTGTTCATACTTTTCCGTTTACTTTTTATCCCTTTTTTATAATTTTTACACTTTTTTCATATTTTTATGAGCAATATTGAATAAATTGTTCATAATCCTTATTGAACATACATGATTTAAAAAAATAGGAATGGTATTAAATATATGTGATGAATTAAAGTAAAATTTGTAATTTTTTAAACTAAAACTAAAATATACAGCTGTGAAAATTGTAGCATATTCCTCGCATTTAAAAAGAAAATTAGATAAAAAAGATCTAACCCATGCTATTTTAAGATTAAAATCAGTATTTTACCATAACTTTTTTCTCGGAAATCTAGGACATTTTTTATTCAGTTGTTGACCAGCGCATTCAGTGTATCCAAAATAGGAAGAAACAGAGATAATGCACTTCTTTCATTGTAGAGCTCAGTGTTATTCATTCTGTGCGTGTGAATTATATTTACTCTCCTATATATTTTTATATCCTATATATATCTAAACTTTAGTTGTATTTTAAGGCAGCTTTGAAGAATAGTTTGTTTTATGTAAATACAGATTCGACTTTTGTCGACTTTAATATTTTGTGGAATTTATTTCTCTGTGATTGTCTTTGTTTTTGAACCATCACCATTCTTCATAATCGCATTTTTTGTGTCATGATAGTATCTATGTGGTGAGAATTATAACTTACCCATTTTAGGTAGCTTTCAATACTATATTTCAAGTCAGAAATTGCATGTCAAACGTATCAAACGCTGTGCGTTCGTATTATAACCTTCTATGTGCCTCTGTAAATATTATCTGCTTTCTACTATACAGGAAATAACCTTTAGTAAACCTTAGAAACGTAGACCAATTTCATAAAATCTTAAACAGTATAATATAATTAAAAAGTGCCCCAATGTTTCTACCTATACCATTATATACTTTTGATTGTCTTTGTAATTGAACTATGCATCCCATTTTCACAAAATTTGTAAACACTCGACAGAATTGTGCAAAACTATATACGTTAAATTGCAAACTATTCGGTTATGTAGTTTTTGCGTTGTGATATGTGGGGGAAAAGACGGCTGGACGCATATTTCAGATGTGTATATTGCTGGGACGATTACTGTTTCTAAACCAATAGGAGACCGTCATTATCACGGTCAAGTACACGCCCACACAGTTTGATTGACAGGAACTCGTGGACAATTGATCGTGTGTGTTTATTATTTATTTGTACTCGGATTGTTTGAATTTGTACTCGGTAATTAAAAATTAAAGGTACGAAAGAATTTTTTTTTTCAAAATGACTGAATTTTATTTACTTCAATTAGAAATTATACTTCCTCTGATCCTGAAATAAATAAATAAATAAATAAATAAAAATTAAAGTAAGAATTTTGCTTATACGGATATTTTCCCAGAATACTTTTTTCCCATTTGTTTAATATATATATAAATCATTTTGGAACGATATTTAGAATATTAAAAGGGTTTGAAATATTTTTTTAAATGTCTTATTTATTAGTAAAAGATAGCCTCCAATAATTAAAAAAAAAAAAATCAAGAACGGACTCTCTGCCCGCTATGGACTCGAACCCATATCCTCCGGTTTCAGGCTCGACGCTCTAACCATTCAGCCAGTCAGCTCACTTTAATCCGCAACAGATTATCGTTATAATTAGCACCGTCAATTGTCCACGAGTTCCTGTCAATCAAACTGTGTGGGCGTGTACTTGACCGTGATAATGACGCTCTCCTATTGGTTTAGAAACAGTAATCGTCCCAGCAATATACACATCTGAAATATGCCGGCTGGACAGACGGACGAATGGACTGAACGACCTTATAAGTGCTGTGTATTTATATAATTATGAACGCACCTAAAAGCTACCTACTGCAGCTCTCTGAAGAAAATCACATTTAGATATACAGGGTGATTCCAAATTTTTTTTACAATAAAAGAGGGGTGATAGTACACATCAAGACAAACAATATTAAATAGGAGACCAAGGGTCCAAAACGTTTTCCTAAGGAGATAGCCGCCATTAAAGTTTAGGGACCAAAATTTCAAATAAACATAAAAAACGGAAAAATCGGTCGATTGATTTGCGGTTTTCACTAAAATTATTCTTTATGTCGGCATTTTCTTGAAATTAAATTATAAAGATAAATTTCAAAAAATGCCGATAGAGGGCGCTTTAGACTTTGGAGTAACGAACAACTATTTTTTGCCGGTATGTTTTGCATCTCATTAAATGTTTTCGTAAGTTTACACTCAAACTTAAATTTTGAGCTCAAAATCTGTAGTTGGGAGTGGTTAAGTAACACAAACTGAGCTGTGTTCAGAGGGTTCAAATTTCAAATGATTAAACAAAAACGGAAAAATTGGTGGATTAATTTGTGGTTTTCACTAAAACTATTCTTTATTTAGGTTATTTTCGTGAAAATAAATTATTAAGATAAATTTCAAAAAATGCCGATAGAGGGCGCTTTAGACTTTGGAGTAACGAACAACTATTTTTTTCCGTTATTGTTTGCATCCCTTTAAATGATTTAGGAAGGTTAGACTTAAACTTAAATTTTGATCTGAAAATCTGAATAGTAGGGAGTGGTTAAGTAGCACAAACTGAACTGTGTTCAAGGGGGGGGGGGAGGTTCGAATTTAAAGTAATTATAGAAAATGGAAAAATTGGTCGATTCGTTTTCGGTTTAAAATAAAACTATTCTTTAAGTCCGTATCTTCTTAGAAATAATTTTTAAAGATAAATCTCAAAAATTCCGTCAAAGGTTGCCTTAAATTTCAGAGTAACCAACAATTCATTTTAACCGTTATTTTTTGGTTCTAATTAAATGCTTGCAAAAGCATTTTAAATGTTCTCGGAAGCTTAGATTTAAACTTAAATTTTGAGCTCAAATCCTGAATCGTTATGAGGAGTTAAGAAGCGCAAACTGAAGTGTGTTCAGGAATTAAAATTTAACCTACTTTCCTCCTCGAGCACAATTCAATTTTTCGCTAATTAAACACTCCCAACGATTCAGAATTTCAGCCCAAAATTTAAGTCTATGCATTTGAAAGCATTTAATGAGATTAAAAAAATAACAGTTAAAAATAGTTGTACGCTATTCCAAAGTCTAAGGCGCCCTCTATCGGCATTTTGTGAAATTTACCTTTAAAAATTATTTAAAAAAAAATACTGATTGATCAAGAAAACTGCTGATTTAAAAATTAGTTTTAGCAAAAACCGCAAACGAATCGACCAATTTTTCCGTTTTTTACAATTATTTGAAATTTGAACCCTCTAAACACAGCTAAGTTTGTCTACTTAACCACTCCCAGCTATTCAAATTTTGAGCTCAAAATTTAAGTTCAAGTCTAAGCTTGCGAAAGCATTTAATAAGATGCAAAAAATAACGCCAAAAAAGAGTGTTTCGTTACTCCAAAGTCAAAAGCGCACTCTATCGGCATTTTTTGAAATTTATCTTTATAATTTATTTTCACGAAAATACCTAAATAAAGAATAGTTTTAGTGAAAACCGCAAATCAATCGACCAATTTTTCCGTTTTTTATAATCATTTGAAATTTGAACCCTCTGAACACAGCTCAGTTTGTGTTACTTGACCACTCCCAACTACAGATTTTGAGCTCAAAATTTAAGTTTGAGTCTAAGCTTACGAAAACATTTAATGAGATGCAAAAAATACCGGCAAAAAATAGTTGTTCGTTAGTCCAAAGTCTAAAGCGCCCTCTATCGGCATTTTTTGAAATTTATCTTTATAATTTAATTTCAAGAAAATGCCGACATAAAGAATAATTTTAGTGAAAACCGCAAATCAATCGACTGATTTTTACGTTTTTTATGTTTATTTGAAATTTTGGCCCCTGAACTTTAATGGCGGCTATTTCCTTAGGAAAACGTTTCGGACCCTTGGTCGCCTATTTAATATTGTTTGTCTTGATGTGTACTATCACCCCTCTTTTATTGTAAAAAAAATTCGGAATCACCCTGTATTTTCAACGATCATGGCCCCCAGACCCCAAAACCACCCTCTGTCCAAATGTTGTCTTATATATATATATATATATAACTGATTAACTGTATTTATTAACTTATTTGGATGAGATGAATTGTATGCATAGTAAATGCTAGTGTCTTGACTGAGTTCGTTGGCCAGCTTCCTCCGCCATCGTCTTTCGAAATGGCGGCCGTTCGAAGTTATTTTTTTATTTAAAAAGTGGTTCAAATAAACTAAAAACTGAAAAATATATGTTTTACCTTTTAAGGTTTTACCTTAATGCAAGGATTTCGAAGCATATTTTGTTTACTCTTTATTTTAAAAAATGGCTGTGACATAGAAGATTGAATTTCTAAAGTGGCTGACCTATTAAAACAATCTTTTCATCATACTGTAATTCTCGTTTTTACCAACTGATTTGGAGGAGATTGATAGTATGCGTAGTTCACACCAGTGTCTTGACTAAGTTCTTTGACTAGATTCATCCACCATCTTGTTTCAAAATGGTGGCCATTTGCACCGTACATTGCTTAATTATTATTAATATTCGTAAGCTGCAGTAAGTCAACTTGGCGACACTTGGTGAAATATCGCTGAATTTGACGATCAAATATAAGTAACCATACATGATGCCAACTTGACTATAGCTTACTAATTTGTCGCAATTCTCATTCAAATTCGGTATTGACGAGTATTTTCTTATCGTGTTTGTCGCATATTAGCTTCTTAAACTTTAAGTAAAATTAGCTTCGAGTAAAACTTTCAAAATATTAGAATCACTAAATTATGAATATGAAATGTACCTTCAAAAGGACTTATTAAATAAATGAAGCGTTCAGTCCACAGCTGTAGTAAGTGCAAGGAAGCATTGACAATGTAAACATTTCCTTAAATACTAGTTTTGTTATATATATACATATATATGTGTGTGTGTGTCTGAGTTTTTAAAAAGTTTTAAATATATTTTAAGATATTTATGTGTTAGAAAAAGGCAGGGACAGCAAAAAATAAATAGTGTAGATTTTTATACATTACTAATAAACACATATTACTAGTAAATTACTCATAATTGTTTTATACTGTTTGCCTGCTAAAAATATTTTAAGTATTTACTATAGCATTTTATTTTTCATCTTTGCATGTAAGAAAGTTATGTATTTAGATTTAATAAAAAAATTCATATTTTAACAGAAAAGAAATGAAAAACTGTACATTTTTTTCGCCTTTTTTCTTTTTTTTTCATTATTAGAGTGAAGTTACCAAAAACAAACCTGTAACTTATAGAATCCTGCCTTAGATGAAATATTTCTTAGTTACCTTGTAAAAAGTACTGTAAAATATTTGTTTAACATTACTTCATAAAATTGGAGACAACCTTGCTTCCACCAATTTTGTGATGGCATAACCTTTTGAAAGAGTTTAACCAATATAACAGGTGTAACATTACACTGATATGTAATGTTACACCAGTAACACATGTTTCAATCACATCATTATATAAGTGAATAAAAATTACTCCATAAAATTGGTAGCAGCTATGCTGCTACCAATTACCAAGCATAATTAAAAACTATGCTTGTTATTATTTCTGACGGTGACGGTGGGTGGGGAAAAGATGCTGTTAAACATTTGTACTGGTGAATAATAATTTTTAGCTAGTTATCAGGTTTTAGGAAATTCGTAAAGACCTGATCATAATAAGCCTTTTTAAATCTAGCTTAATTGCAAAATATATCTTTCGTTCATTTATGCCCATCCTTTTATCCGATTGGAGAGAATTATGATTTTGGAGGTAGCGTATTATGCCTTTCACATCTATGCATTAAATTCTATCCTTTCATACCATTACTGAGATTTATTAGTTTGAAGTAAGCGTCTTATGTCTTTCAAATCTGTCCATTAAAGTCCATCCTTTCATCCTGTTTGTAAGACTTACTTCAGAATTAGTCTATTATGCCTGTAATATCTAAGATAATTTATGAATTCGGTATCGTTTAAAGCTTTAAAGAATAAAGCCTAAGTAACTCGCATTAATCTTGAGAATTTATATGCCAACTGTATATTCTATATATAACCAAGATAATTTCAGTTAAGTACTAGAAATATACCATTCAAATATAAGTCCTCATTTTCTTTTCCTTTTTTGATTATTATTACTTCAGCAATGTTCCCGAATAACAAATGAATAAGAACAAGTTTCTAGAAATTACTAGTTACTATTTGTAAATGAGAATGTACTTTTGCTTAATATTACTCATAGATTATGCATGGAACGTAATTAACTCTTCTAGCTGTACTCTAGAATCTTTACCGAAATGGTTGTGAATGCCTCTAAAAACAGTAAAAATGTATCTAATCAAATAATGTAACAAGTTTCACAAATAATTTGAACTGATTAAATTTTAAAACATGTGTCATGTTGAAAAAATCCCAACTGAACATAAGTTTATAGCAAATTTAATCATATTCAGAATTTCTGATGTGAAATTTTGTTACATTTAAAGATAAAAAATAATTGAAATGATGAGAATGAAGGCATCCGATAGTTTCAAAACAACAGGAAACTTTTTATTTAGATTCGGTAAGTATGTAAGAGATGAATCGTTTACTCAGGCATAGATGGATAGTATGTATCCCCAGGCATACAATAAAAATGGAAAATATCTGTTTCGATACAAAAACTGATAACGTTGACGGTAATTATATTGATTAAAAATGAAACAACTATTAATTAAAGTATAACTGAAATAGACTATAAAAGATTTATTTCGTTCATTTTTTTAAATTTTAGCAATTAAAATTTCCGTTTATTTATCTATGCTTTTAATTTTTGTTTCAAACAGTCTTTTTCTGCTATTCATTGACAAGAATGTATTTTTATATGCGTGTGTAGTGTAGTTTTGTTAAAACAACCCTGTTTGGGCTTATGTACAGTCTGTTCTTGTGAACAGATATCGATGGAACTTGGAAAATACATTAAGGTAAATGCACCAGTAGTGGGTCACTTAAGGACATTTATCTAATTATTATTAAAATATTAGTGAATTTAAAAAAAATATTTTTTTAGCCTAGTCCTTACCTTTATGTATAAAAATAAACATTAAAATTTTAAAAATATATTCTCTAGAAAAATAAAAAATGTTACCTCTCTCTATGCTCCAGTAGTGGGCATAGTAACTTTCTAATGCTCCAGTAAGGCCCCCCCCCCCCTAGAAGTGGGCCGCTCCATTCTTGAGTTTAATACATACTATACAGAATTTAAATATTTTTTTACATTTCTACACTTAAATAAACACAATAATGAAATCGTACAAAGAAGTTTTGATGATTACGTAAAATAATTTTAGCTTCCCTTTAGTTTTTTCGTATAGTCTGTAGAAGGCAAAGAGACAACTTCAGTAAAACTATGAGAATACTGAAGTTGTCTCTTTGCCTAAAAACAAATAAGGGTTCCAGCCAATCAGCAATTAGTTTGTTATCTGACAGGGGTGACTAGAAAACTTGTTTTTCAACTTTGAAAACTCGTGGCCCACTACTGGTACACTTACCCTAAATGGACCATAAAGAAAAGAAATTTAAAATAAAAAATGGTTTAATTTTTGAAGGATAGCTGGTGGTTTTAGAGCTAGAGGGCGGAGGAAAAAAACGTGCGTTGCAGGTGAAGTTGCTTTATCAGAAAGACACTTATTTGATATAGAAGCTGGTGCACAACTTCACTTAGCCAAAACCAGTGCTAAATGAGATAATGCACCATGATTCATGACAAAGTACTGTTTTTATGATAAAACAGCCCCACCAATAACGCTTGTTCTTTCTGACCCTTCCTAAAGCGGAGAAAACCGCTATCTATCGATCGAAACTTGAACCAATTTTTATTGTAAATTACTTTTCTCCATAGCCCAATGAATGTATTCGCAATTTTCGTCGATATCTGTCTACCAGAACGGTCTCTAAGCTGGTACAAACAGTGTAACTTTAATTATTACCACCCAGTATAGATATACTTAATTTAAAAAAAAAATTAAAGGACATTTTTTTTTATAAAAGATGCACTAAATGCGAATAAGTAAGCAATATTTTACACTTAATGTATGTTTCTGGGAAGGCAAATTATTAGAATTACATATCGCTCTATGTTCAAATTGCATAATATATATATTAGGCAATAACATCACATAGAATAAAAGTTTCTTTTCATTAGCCAAAAGTAACTTTCATTATATTAGTTATTTTTGATTGAAATATCACCCCACGTTTTCTTATACAATAGAGTTATTTCTTTTCTTTTCTCCAACTGTCGTGATTCATGAAATGTGAAAGAATATAAACAAGAAGGAATAAATACTGAGTAAAGTAATACTTTAGTTCAATAAATAATCAACCATAATAGTTGCGTTTTTAGAAGAGAAATTCACGTCAATATCTATATATAAATGTATGATAGCAAATAATGATGCCAATAATAAAATAAAAGGGAAAAAATCATAAATAATTTGTAATACATTTTTGCTGTGTTAATAAATAAAGAGTTACAAAATAATATTGCAATAGATATGAGAAAGAATACTGTGATAGTTTCATTGAATGTGAATAAAAATTTATTTACTAATTTATTTACTATTTATAATATATTTAATAAGATAAAAATAAGATAATAATTTTTTATGGATAATCTTTTTCAGTTATGTTATGGGATTTCAAGTGAAATAAAGTTTTAATTTAGTACTAGGCATATTTAGTGGGTATGTTTAAAAAATTATTGATCATTTATATACTGTAAAAGATAATTGTTGATTTTAAAATATAATATTTGCTGGGGGCTAGGGTGGAAGTATTATACTATAAGTTTAAAAGTAATAAAATGTAAATAAAAGTAATATAAGTTTTTATAAGTGAAAATGCAGAAGTAACTATACAATTTTATTTTATGATATGTTATTGTTTTTTACCAATTTATTGTCGTTATTTAACTGCATAATTGTTTATTTTACAGCATTATACTGACCCTCTTAAATGCCAGTATAGAACAGTAAAATTAACAATTTACTTTTTTCAGTGTAGTGCTTCCCTATTTTGAAAACGTTACCATATACACTAGTTTTTGTTTCATGAAATATAAATTCTGCGATAGTTACATATTTATTATGTTTGGCAGGTTACAAAATCGCTTTAATGGGAAAGGATAATAAAGGCGAAAGCAGAAGATGCGTGTGCTAATAAAGTCCCAATGTAAAAAAAATATTTATAAATATATCAAATCCATAAATAGAACAAATAATCTTACTTGAAAGTGAGCAATCAATGAAACTTCAGAGAAACTATGCTCTGCGGAAAAAAAATAAAACGAAAAATCACGCGCAGGACTATATTATGAAGCACTTTCCAAACATTCTTCAACAAAACTTCATAAACAAAATTCCATACTTTAAAAAAACTTCATTATTAACTGAAGTAAAAGATGATGCCTAGATAAACGATTCGGAAAATACATAATACATTCGAAAACTCAACTTTAGCAATTCTCATCTATAGTTAGAAAAATATTCGAATTTTTTATAGAGATGATATATGATACATAATTATATAGTGTGCCCACTTATATCAGTGTTCAATGGCTAATTCTTAAACTTTTGTCATAGACATACAGTTTCAATTGCAAAAATGTTTTGAATGAGGTTAAGAAATATTTAAAAAGTTATTTGGGTAAATAAAATGATTTCTTATAAAATTATGAAACTTAAATTTTTATATAGTCTCCTAGTCCAGTTATATTTAGTAACATTTTTTGTTATATTGCCAAATAAGACAAAATACTTCTCGTTATTGTACGATTAAAACTGACGTAGTTATAGTTGTTTAACGTCGGAGCATATCTTTTGTTGCCAGTTAAGGGTTATTTAGAAATTTAGTTAAAACATAATTTCATTAGATGTATTAAAGAATCATTTAGAATCAAATCAACCTTGCACTGCATGTCTCAAATCTTTAATAACTCCACATATGAGTGGGAAACATACAGTTTGTAATAAACATATAATGAAAATAAACATAATTTTTGTTTCATAAAATGATGAAAATTAACTGCTTACAAGATGATACATATTTTAAAATATTATTAGCTAACACTGTTAGGAATTGATAAATTAAGTTATCCCAGTTTATTCACAGAAAATCGTTTGCATATTTGCAATTGTGATATTTAATTTATTTATAAGACGCGACTCGTTGCTATGGAAGCGAAGCTGTTTTTTCGTCTGCTTTGCTTTTTATATTTTTTTATCTTACGAGATGAGTTAAAAGTTTAGATAAAAAAGTTGGCATCAATTTTTGATGGAATGTAAAAGAATTTTTTTTAGAGAGAATGTTTATATTTTTTGTTTGTCGTGCGTGTCTTGAGTTTTATTGAAGAATTATGTTAATTTTATGAAAAGGCACGCAGAAATGCATAAAGGATCATCTTTCCAGTTTTTAGTATGATGATCAAAAATTATCAAGGTAAAAGCATTTATATTTTGTACATATTATACATTTTGTACATAGTATGTAAATAATTTGAATTCAATATTTCTTTATTCTATAATTCTAAGTATGTAATAAAATTTTTAAAAAGAAAATTCAAGAATATTTAGAAGATTTTTGAACCCAAATAAGTTTTGATTGTTTACAGAACAAATCTGGCGCCCGAACAGGGACATTTGAATAATACTGTTGAGATATTGAATTGTTTTTATAGCGTATAGTGTTTTCATAAGCTGTGCATTACTATTTAATTTTTCTAAGATGAATAAGCTAAAGAAAAAGCGTACGCCGCTACGTTCGTCATTTACCAGAACTTTAAATGTTTTGAATGAAGAAATTAACAGCGAGTCATTAGATAAGGGTAAAATTTCAGACGATTTTAGTAAATTAGAAAATTTGATTCTTGAAATTAAATCTATTGATGAAGCTATAATTGAACTCATGTTAGATGATGATAAATGCGATGAAGAGGCTATTGAAAATGAAGTAGTGGAAAATGAAAGTTATTCAGATCAATTTATTACCATTAAGCGTAAAGTTAGCGAAGCACTGGGTACAAATAAACGTAATCAAGATGATAGTGAAAAAAGCACAGATCACGGTTATTCCAAATCAAAGCATTATAAATTACCTAAACTAAATATTAAGCCATTCGATTCGCAGTTAATAAATTATCTTTCATTTTGGTCCCAGTTTCAGAAAATTCATGAAGACATAGATTTGGATAATAGTGACAAATTTCAGTATCTTATCCAATCGGTAGAACCTGGAACCAGTGCCAGGCGCTTGTTAGAGAGCTATCCAATGACCGCAGTTAATTACCCCAAAGCTGTCGAGGCATTTCAAGAGCGTTTTGGAAATAAAGATTTACTAATAGAAGTGTACGTTAGAGAATTCCTAAAATTGATTGTAGCTAATGTACAGGCGCACGGCAAAGATAAACTTCCCTTATCAGATTTATTCACGAAAGTCGAGGCATATTTAAGATCGTTAGAATCAATGGGTTTAAGTTTAGAAAGCAATTCGGCGTGGCTCTATCCCATGATAGAATCTAGCTTATCGGAAGATGTATTAAAAGCATGGCAGCGATATAATATTTCAATCACATCAAACACTGTTAGTAATAATAATGCATTGTCAACAAAAGCAAATATAGTAAGTTTGATGGAATTTCTGAAACAAGAAGTTGCAAACGAGGAAAGATTCAAATTAGCCAAATCGAGTTTTATAGAGCTGGGCTTTAAAGACAAACCTAAAGAAAAGTTAAGAAAAGCAGAAAGTAAAATACCTACTGCGGCAGGGCTATTTAGCGCAAAAGAACGCCTTTGTTTATTTTGCAGTAAATCTCATGAAAGCAAGGACTGTGTTAGGGCTAGATCTCTTTCCTTTAATGAACGGAAGGCCAAAATTAAGAATAAAAATTGCTGTTTAAAATGTCTTCGTTTTGGTCACCACGCTAAAGTTTGCAAAGTTTTTATTCGTTGCCACGTTTGCTCTAAACCCCATACCGAGTTATTATGCCCTGAAATTCCAATGTGTAAAGAACCAGAAAATACAGCTAAGACCCCTGAAGTAATTCAAAGCACCATAGCAAATAAGCAGTGTTCTGCTGAAGTAGCTCTTATGACTTTGGAAATGGTTATTAAAGGTCGAATAACAAAGAAAGTACGAGCGTTACTTGATTGTGGGTCGCAAAAGAGCTATATTTTAAAAGGTACAGCTGAAGAGTTAGGTTTACATCCCATTTCTTCTGAAACTATTGTACACACTTTGTTTGGTGGTACGCAAACAGAAGCTAAATCTCACAATAAATTCCAAGTTGAATTAAGTTCTTCTGATAGACAGAAACAAACGAAAGAAGTCTTAGAACTTTTGGATCAAGATATAATTTGTAATAATATTCCTCGGATACCGAAAGAATCAGTAATTAAAGACCTTAAACAAAATAAACTATGGATTTCAGATTTAGGAGCAGGAAGTCCAAAAATTGAAATTTTGATTGGAAGCGATTACTACGGACAACTTCTTACAGGTCGAGTAAAACAGTTAAGGAGCGGTCTTACAGCAATAGAGACAAAGTTTGGATGGACACTTTGTGGTCGTTTAGAAAGTACGTCACAGTCTTGTATAAATTATGGAAATATGCTTATCACGAACCTAGCTTTAAAAGATATGAAGATTCCAGAATTATGGAAGTTAGAGACAATTGGTATAACAGATCCCTGTCAAACTTTGTCTAAAGCAGAAGAAGAAGAACTCGCTCATGATAATTTTATAAAAGAAGTTGATAGAAATATAGAAGGTCGCTATATTGTAGGTCTTCCTTGGATTAACGGCAAACGTGAGATTCCCTCAAATAGACACATAGCTGAACGAAGATTGATAAATTCAACAAAGAAATTAAAATCAATGAAAATGTTTGAAGAATATGCTAAAGTTTTCTATGAATGGGAAGAAGAAGGCGTTATAAGTAAAGTACCAGATGAAGCACTCAAGATTCCAGGACATTTTTTACCTCATCATCCCGTCATCAAACCAGATAGTCTTACTACAAGTGTTCGACCAGTTTTTGATGCATCGTGTAAGGTAGGGAGGTCTCCTTCTTTAAATGATTGCCTCTTTAAAGGACCAAACCTCATCGAACAAATTCCTGCAGTGTTAATAAGATTTCGTGAGAAAGCTATTGGGGTAGTAGCCGATATAAGAAGAGCATTTCTTCAAATTGAAGTCAAAGAATCAGATCGGCATTTCTTGCGATTTTTATGGTGGAATAGTCCTGACGAATTTCAAGTTTATCAACACAATAGAGTAGTTTTTGGAGCAACTTGTAGCCCATTTTTGCTAGGTGCAGTTATAAGATATCATTTGAGTAATGTTGATGAAGAAAACAAACAGATAGCTGAGAAGCTTATGAAATCATACTATATAGATAACTGCGTTACTTCAGTCGACAATGTGCCTGAACTAGAAAATTTTATTTCAAAATCTACAGAAATCATGGCTGATGCGAAAATGGAATTAAGAATGTGGGAATTCGGACCAATTAAAAGTGAAGACAGCAGTTTCCTTAACGAAAAGAAGGTGCTCAGCAAAAATGTAACAACGATAGTTCCGGTTTTAGGGTTGAAGTGGGACACAATGGAAGATAGTTTGAAGATCGCTTATAAATTTAGTGATGAGATAGAAAATCTGTCGAAAAGAAAGATATTAGCTGTAACCCAAGGGATCTTCGATCCAATAGGATTTTTAGCCCCAGCATTGTTGCCAGCCAAACTGATAATTCAAGACGCCTGGTCGACGAAATTAGATTGGGATGCTCCACTTCCAGAAGAAATCCGGAATAATTTTCAAAAATGGTATAGCGAACTCAAGTATTTAAATGACGTGAAGATAAATAGACGTGTAGGCTATGGTTGTAAAGAAAAATGGTCTATTCATACATTTTGTGATGCAAGTACCAGAGCTTATGCAACAGCAGTTTTCTTACGTTGTGAAGATAAAGACGCAGTCTTTGTACAACTTTTAGGAGCTAAGTCTCGTCTTGCACCAAAGAAAAATGTAACCATACCACGTTTAGAGCTTCTTGCTTGTATTTTAGGAATAAGGTTGACTAAATTTGTTTTGAAAGCCTTTAATTGTATTTCCATACCAGTAAAGTATTGGACCGACTCTTCGACCGTTCTCGCTTGGATTCGAAGAAATGATCAATGGGGAACGTTTGTAGGCAATAGAGTTAGAGAAATTTGTAAATTTTCCGAATCTCAACAATGGAACTTCGTACCTGGTCATCTCAACCCTGCTGATCTACCTTCTCGCGGATGTAGTCCTAAACAGCTGCTGAAGATGAGATGGTGGGAGGGACCAGAATGGTTGAAGTTATCAGAAGAAAATTGGCCACATTCAGAAACAAGCCCCAACGAAGAATTAGTAATGATGGAAAAGAAGAAAACTGCAGTACCTACTCTTTTATGTTCTAAATCACATGAATTTATGATATATAGTAGAATTTCAAAATTTGGTAGATTTATTAATGTCGTATGTTGGGTGAAGAGATTTATAATGAAGTGCAGAAATCGAAATATATGTTTTCCATCAGAATTGTCGATTGAAGAAAAGGAAGATGCGGAAAGGTCGCTCTGGTCAATAATACAATCTGAAAGTTTTGGTAATACTACTGATGCAATAAAAGGATTAAAGGTTATGAAAGATCAAGAAGGATTGTTGAGAGTAAAAACTCAGATATTAGAGCGGGATGACGAGTTTTCTTTCAGATATCCAATTTTATTACCATCGAAACATCATGTAGTGAATTGTCTGATTCAAGAATGTCATTTAAGAATTGTCATGCTGGACTTCAAACAGTTGGATCCATTTTAAAAGAAAAATATTGGATAATTTCTTCTAGACGCAGCATTAGAAGTCAATTGTCTCAGTGTTACAGATGCAAAAGATACTCTGCAAAATCATATACTACACCTCCAAAGTTTTTGAAGTTGTTGGAGCTGATCTTTTTGGCCCTCTTTTCGTAAAGCAAAGATCCAAAGTTTGGGTTGTACTTTTTACATGTGCAGTATATAGGGCAATACATTTGGAACTTGTATCCAGTCTCTCAGCGGAAGGATTCATTCAGTCACTTCGAAGATTTATATGCAGGAGAGGAAGGCCGACTACTATATACTCTGATAATGGCTCAAATTTTAGAGGAACCAATAACCTTTTAAAATCATTGGATTGGAATGCAATAGTTTCTTCAAAAGAACTGTCTCCTATTAAATGGAAGTTCATCCCTCCAGCAGCAGCTTGGTGGGGTGGATGGTGGGAGCGTCTGATTAGATGTGTTAAAATTCCCTTGATCAGAACACTCGGCACTTCAACTTTAACTTTTGAAGAACTCATGACTGTTCTATGTGATGTCGAAGCAACAGTAAATAAAAGGCCTCTAACCTATATTTTTGAAGAAACAGATAAATTTATACCTTTGACTCCATCATCATTTTTGCAAGACATTGAAGAAATAGGTGTTCCTGATTTAGATGCAATAGATTCAAAGAAACTTCAATCTAGATATAAACACTGTCAAAATATTCGGCAACAACTTAGAAATAGATTTAGAAAAGAATATTTAGCTGAATTGGTCCAAAAATCAAAACAGAAAGGACAAGCTGTCAGACTAGGTGAAGTAGTCTTGATAGAACTAAACCAAAAGAGACTTTATTGGCCTATAGGAAAAATTGTAAAGATTTTCCCAAGTCGAGATGGAGCAGCTAGAGTGGCTGAAGTTAAAACAAGTTCAGGGACCTTGGTGCGTCCACTTCGTAAGCTGTACTCATTAGAGATATCAAGTCCTGATGACCCTGTAATCCAGACTGTGAGTAACAGTAAAACTAGAAGTGGTAGAGTAGTACAGAGACTTCTGAAATGACTTTTTCTAGAACTCTGAAATGACTTTTCTAAAACCCTGAATTGACTTTTCTAGAACTCTAAATGTTTCATTATTATTTTATTATTGTTTAGTTATTATCTTTATTTATTTGCATATTTTTTATTTTGAATTAGGGCTTAATTTGATCAAAAGTGATCTTAAGTTTAATTTGGCTTCCGCCTAAATTAAAGGTGGGAGTATGTTAGGAATTGATAAATTAAGTTATCCCAGTTTATTCACAGAAAATCGTTTGCATATTTGCAATTGTGATATTTAATTTATTTATAAGACGCGACTCGTTGCTATGGAAGCGAAGCTGTTTTTTCGTCTGCTTTGCTTTTTATATTTTTTTATCTTACGAGATGAGTTAAAAGTTTAGATAAAAAAGTTGGCATCAATTTTTGATGGAATGTAAAAGAATTTTTTTTAGAGAGAATGTTTATATTTTTTGTTTGTCGTGCGTGTCTTGAGTTTTATTGAAGAATTATGTTAATTTTATGAAAAGGCACGCAGAAATGCATAAAGGATCATCTTTCCAGTTTTTAGTATGATGATCAAAAATTATCAAGGTAAAAGCATTTATATTTTGTACATATTATACATTTTGTACATAGTATGTAAATAATTTGAATTCAATATTTCTTTATTCTATAATTCTAAGTATGTAATAAAATTTTTAAAAAGAAAATTCAAGAATATTTAGAAGATTTTTGAACCCAAATAAGTTTTGATTGTTTACAGAACAAACACTATCCTGCAAAATTTAAATTACGTCATTTTTTTAGTTTTTATAATTAAATCTTACATGTATAAATTCCGTACTGCTGAATCTGGAATTCAGCTTCATTTTTTACCTCCACGTACAAATTTTTAAAAGTCCTAAATTAAAAAAAAGCTAAAACTTCATATTATAAAATAGATATGTTTTCTTTTTTTTTGGTAACAATTTTTTTATGTATTTTTTACCGTTGAAACTGAAAATGACATTTATTTTTTTAACAGCCGCCTCAAAATTTTTCCCAAATTGTAAATTTCAAAGTTAAAATTGAACCTCCTCCTTCATCTCATCTCACCCCTCGGCTGTTTAGCTGTAAAAATCCTAGTACTAGCCAAAAAATTGAATAAATTTCTGAATTAAACAAAATTTAATTTAATATAATCTTTTATATCGTTTTTTATTGCATTAAATTTCTGCTACATTTTAACTTTGGCATTTGCAATTTACAAAGAAAATCTGATGTGATAAGCTAAAAATAAAAAGTCATTTTGAGATTCAGTGCTAAAAAGGACATAAAAATCAAATAACATAAGTTAGAAAACACAAGAATTTCCAACATTTTATAGTATCCAATTTTCGTTATTTTTTTAAGTATGACAATTTAGGATTTACGAAATATCCTGACATGATGGTTAAAATTTATGGTAATTTTCTGTTACAGAGATTAAAAAATACATAAAAGATTAAAATAAAATATATTGTTGTCTTATGTTATCTAATCTAAAATTTGTCCTTAAACTTCTTGGCGATAACCTATAATATTTTTTTTTCGTTATCCTGTAAAATAAGTGTAAATGGTAACCACTAAAAATCATAACATTAAATTGTCATCGGATTTGCGTTAATATTAAAAATTAATCTCGATCGGATATTTGAAAGTAAGTTTAAGTTCGATTGCAAATTTTGAACTGAAAAAATATACATAAGATTGTTGAAGTTAAATAAAATCTTATAAAAACAACATAGTATTTGTTAAAAATAATCAAGAAAAGAAACAGTCTCAAATCCATACAAGATAAAACATATGTTAAAATACAATCACTTTGAAGAATCTGAAACTTAATAAAAGTTATGTCATGGGTATCTGCGCTTTGAAAAATGTTGTATGAATATTACGATCGAATAATGTTCTTTGAATATTGTAAGCACTTGACGTATGATTCCTCGAATCATGGTCGAACGCATTTGTTTTCAGTGCAGGGCAGTGGTATAAGTCATGGATTTTTAAAATTTCATAACTCGCTCAATTTTAGTGGTATATCAACTGAACTTTTTTTATCCTTTTTGTTATTTCAATAAGAAGAAATTCTTAACATAACTTTAGGACCAGAGGCACCATATAAAAATTTTTAATTTGTATTTTTTTTTTCAAGGAATGATTTTATTGACACAAACCGCTTTTTAAATATTTCTCTACTTCATTTAAAACATTTTTATAATTGAACTATATATCTATGACTAACGTTTTAGAAAGTAGCCATTGGTCACCCTTGAGAGTGGACAGCCTGTATATAAATATTACAGAGTATGCTAAAATATAGTTCAGTTAAATTAAGAGTTAAAATATAGTTCAATAATTTATACGCATGAAGTAATATTCAAGAAATATTTAAATTTACAAAACAGGTAGCATAGCACAAAACTCATTTCCATCAAACATTTTTAATAGGTACTGCTATAACCGATTCTTTTCCTGTTTCCCTATGATTTAACAACGAACAGTATACACACACTATTCTATTGTAAGCACTTTGAAGTATACCTCTGTGATATACATGAATCACAATAGATTAAAAATTTCATTAAAATAAAAAACTGGCGATATTTTCCATTTGCTGTCATGCATCGCATTTCTTTTGGGTAACCCAGCTAATGAAACATAAATTCTGTACACATAATTTTCAATACCAAACATGCCATAGTAAATCCGCATAAATATCCATACATCAAATCTATGAAAATATCTAGGATTGGAAGTAAGAAAACACTATGTTAAACCTATGAGTCAAGCGCTAAAATTAGTTTTTTTTTTTTTTGACACCAAAATATAACTTTGCGTACCGATTGCGTTTTAATATTCGAATCAAGTTTTAGCAAATTCTGGAATTTCAGCTTTGAACTCGATGAGATTACAGTTTGTGCTGCTGCCTTCTGTCTATTAATGACACACGGAAACGGTATCTCTATATGCTCCTCAATCGGGAAGCCGTGGTAATGCTTCTATTGAGGTTTAATATAATATTATATAAATCATTCTCTACTTAAAGGACAATTAAACCACCAAAGAGATGTTAACAAAACCTCAGAAGTGTAGGGGGAACTGGGGTACATTGATACTTGGGGCACATTGATACATCCCCTGTACAGCACACAGAGTCATTACAGGAAGTTTCACAACAGCTCCAAAAGGTGATACTAGTGAAATTAACAACATACAGAAAGTTTTGGAATGATTCAATAGTTTGATGAAATGGGGTGGGTGATTAATTGTTTTTGTAGGTCAAAAGTAAATTTGAGTTGTACAAGTGAAATGATATTATATACAACTGTTCCAGTATTTTCAACCGAAAAGAATACCCTCCCTGGCAAGTTAACGCTAATCTTTATCAGTTCCTCATTCTTTATTTTTAGATAAATTATGATGTATTGGATTTGCGACTCATTTTATTTAAAAAGGCTGCATGGGGCACAATGATACAGTTTTTGTCGGGGCACATTGATACAACCTAAATCCTTTTCTAGTTCATTTTTTCATTACCTTTTATTTTTATTTTTACCATACACTCCTTAATTTAACCATTTTTCGTCAAAAATTTCTACTATTACTTTTTATTGAAGTGAAATAGCTCTAATTTCTTTATATTAGAACATTTTATAGTATTTTTGCAAACAGAAGACGTACAAACTTACACAATATCTAGTGCTAGTAGAACTAACAAAAGAAATGGACGGCAGCCTGGCAAATCTCAAATTTATATCGATTCTCCAGAGAAAAAAGTATTGACATGAGAAATGTTAAATAAGAGAAACAAGCTGCAGAACAGTACATGATAATTATATTATAAACATAATTTTTAATATAATTATTCTTTATTTTCTGTTTGTAAATCTATTTATAAACAGAAAACCTGGTAATTCTTTCACCTGTTCTAAGAAAGAAGAGAATTCTGGGGCTAAACTGCCAGATATGGCAAAGTTACCACAGCCATCAAACAGACAAGGAACAGCCAGAACATCAGGTCATTATACATTTCATTTTGATTGCTTTAATATCATTTACAAATAAATTGTGTGCTATTTTAATGCCTATAAATACATATAAAATGGTTTGCTAACTATTTTTCTGTGAAAAATATGCATTGGTGTTATTTTGTCTCCAATTTTCCCAGACGTTTCAAAGTGTATCAATCTGCCCCGGGGATGGGGCACTTTGATACAAATTACTTTTTTTTATTTTTTTAAAATTACATGCAAAAATAATATATAAAACAACGATTCTACATTTTTGTAACACACTACACAGGTTTTGCCGACATCACATAGAAAAATAACTTGAATTTCTGCTTTTTTGACACCAAAAATTTTTTTTGAAAAAAGCTGTATCAATGTCCCCCATTTCCCCCTATGTCATTCTCTTTGTTATTGACAGTAATCAACAGCTCGATATAGCTGCATGAAGAGTCGAAAGTTAAGAGGTCGGATTAAAAAGAACATAAACATAACTTACAATTCAATGGATCATCTACAGCTCTTTCCAGATTTTACCAAAATCAGAACATTAAAACTGACTTCAATGAGGTAAAATGTATGTGTCCATTGAAGAATTATTACAAAGCAACAATTCGTCCATATATATTCAAACAGTCAACAAGAATGAAAAAAAGGAATGTCATTTTATCTTATAAGCCTCCAAATATATGGAAAAGCTTGATAATAAAACCAGAAAGAAAAAAATAAATAAAATATAATAAAACCTTCTTTCACATTTTTTTTGCTTTGTTAGTTAAATAGACAATGAAGTCCTTATGAACAATTTGAGGCGAGGGTTTCATGAGTAACCCATAGACAAATAGCGATTGAAAACTATTTGAGTTTTAAATCCTGATAATGGAATTAGCGAAAGTCATCGGTTCATTAACATCTTTTTAATTATTTAATCTCCTCTAAAATAGGAATTTTATATTGTATTTGTAAGATGAAGTCTAGAATCTAGAATTACTATATTCATTATTTATTTATAAAATATCTATAAAATATCCATAAAATTACTTAGAATGTAATTTTGGATACATAATGTTTTTATAAACCTATGTGTTAACTTTCTTTTAAAGTACTAATTATGTCTAAACACAAAATTTATTACTAAAATATATAAATATAAAACATTATAAATGTATAGCATTTAAAATATGAAGCATTGTTAAAGTTCTAAAATTACAAAGAACATCATACTAATGACACTGTTTATTTGCATAGACTATTTTTAAAAATGTATTAAAACAAACGGAACTTCAAGGAAAAATCTCTGACTTACTTGTGCTTTTTCCTCTAGAGAAAAAAAATACAGCTTACTTTATGGAAAGAACTTTGTTCATATTTTACAATAAGGAATGTTTTGGAAGTGCCAAAATTTTTTAAAGCCCATTGGGTTTTATATTTTTATTACTATTCGTGGCATACAAATCAAAAACGCACTTCTGATTTAAGCTTCAATTTAACTTTATTTGTCCGGAAAACTCAATAACATCTTTCAAAGTAAGTATTCAGCAGAAAGTAAATGTTTTTACGCGTAGTGCAAGTGACATTCTTTGAATACTTTCCTATTTTTACATGGAAAGCTTTTAAAGAAACGTGACATTATTTTGCTGAGGAAAAAATTTAAAAAATATAATTCACATTTTTTTTTTAAGTTATGAGATGTATCTTAGTAAAAATATATTCTAAAAATACTGATTTTTTGTTAATAAGATTGTAAATGCCAGAAAGAAATTCAAATATATAAAAAAGTATTCTAATATAGTTTATTATACAGGGTGTATCTAAACTATTGGGCAAAACTTACTTTGACCAGTTTTTCTGTTTTTTATAATCATTTGAAATTTCAACCTACCCACTCCCATTGAACATAGTTCAGTTTGCGCTATTTAACCACAGATTTTGAGCTCATAATTTAAGTTTATGTCTAAACTTCTAAAAAAATTTAATGGATGCAAGAAATACCGGTAAAAAATATTTGTTCGCTACTCCAAAGTCTAAAGGGCCCTCTATCAAAATTTTTTGAAATTTATCTTTATAATTTCTTTTCAAGACAATACTGACTTAAAGTATAGTTTTCGTGAAAACCGCAAACGAATCGACCAATTTTTCCATTTTTTATAATAATTTCAAATTTTGGACCCTAAACTTTGATGGCACCTATCTCCTTCAGAAGACATTTGGGACCCTTAGTTTCCCATTTAATATTATTTGTCTTGATGTGTACTATCACCCCTTAAAGTTTTGCCCAGTAGTTTAGATACACCCTGTATAAAATAAAATTGTATTAAAATCGAATTCGTGAATTCATCTAAACTATAATAGAATATATGTTGTAAATACAAAATTAATTCAGTCATGATTTAATAAAATGTTTATAAAATCTCGTTAACGATTCAGGTTATGTTTTATACAACACATTTTAAATATAAAATTTGAGCCCCCCCCCCTTCACAAAACGTTAGAGACTAAATCAAAGAAGTGATATTAATATACAGCTCAAAAAAGCTAAGATTGCCAAGAACATAATTTTTTATTATAGCCTATGTATTACAGAATATTTAGTAGACATGTGAAGAAGCAATAGTACTTGCAACGATACTTGAATCTACAAAATTTCATAAATATGAAGAAATTTACTTTAGTAATAATAGCAGTTCACCACCATCACCCATATCATTTGATCGCAACCTCCGATTTTGGAACATTCCAATGGGATTCTTGGCTTGAAAGGTCTTATTTCTCTATTGAGTATTTTATTTTGAACCCTGATGATGCATCGAAGTGTACTTGAAAGTACTTGTTTTGTAGATGTACAATTTTTGTATTTTGTATATATAGAGGAAGAATACCAATGCTTATTAAAAATAACACTTAGAACTTAATTGAATATTACATGTATTACAGATTTTTTTCTCTATTTATATGTTATTATACTTCCATTAGGAAGTGTGACAGCTTAACATCTTCAACTGAACATATCTGACATAGCTATTTCAGCATTTTAAAGCTGATATTCCGGCCCATGTTCCAAAGCATTGTTCTTCCAAAATCCTTCTAAAACTTCTCCCGCCAGGATCATGACAGATCCCTTTTCCTGTCGCATTACTTTATTTACTAAATATTGCATCTTACTCATTAGCAAAGTATTCCAAATAATCATATAAGGGCAATTTGATCAGCAGACACTAAAAAACCGGTACACAGGAGGCGCTTTGAATATTAGGGAGTACTGAGAGAGCTAAATGCAGCCTTAAAACTCGGCGATACTGATTGCTTAATCGAACCTTGAGCGACACTTTGGTTCACCGGAAGGTGGAGCAGGAAAATTCAGGAAGACAAAAAAACAGCACAGTAGTCCTAAAAAATAGCATTAATTCATTGTGAAGTGTCATAAAGTTACAGTTTAGTTTCTAAAAAGCAAAGTTCAACAGAATAAATTTCTTTGGACAGTCAAGTGTTAAATCTATAGTTCATTTTGTAGAAGCAAATTTGTTAAAGGGCTTCCTCACAACATAAAACATCATAAAAAATTATTTCTTCTTCTTTTTTTCTTTTTTTTTTAATTTTAAATCTTTTTTTTTTCTACGTCTTTTCTTCTATGGCATCTTTTTGCCTTATTCGTCTTTTTTTCTTTCTTTACACCATTTCTTTACCACATTTCATATCATATAAGGATTTCTTGCTTCTAAAGAATTCAGCACCATTATCAGAATCAACGTATTTGACAGGAATCATACCGCTATCGTCAACATAGGTGAAATTGTCATCTTCGAAATTATCCGTGTCAATAATCAGGATTTAGGTCAAACTTGCTTCTATTCTCTTCTAAAATATATTTTCTATAATCCGGTTTCTTTGTAGAAAACGTCTGCTTTATTTTCTTACCTACAAAATAATTCATTTCAGATTCATCTTGAAATCCATCTTACGACTTAAAAATAATTATTTTAAAAACATTGGTCTTCAATCTCTTACTACAAGAGACATTTTCTTAGGATTTTAGTCATTGTTTTACTAATATTTTGCTTTTAACTCATACGCTATATAAAAAATTATTGATTGATCATTCTAGTAACTGTGTAGCATAATTCTTTAAAACATCGAACATGATTCATGTTTAATTATTTTGTGTGATATTAAAAAATATATTACAAAATAACCATGTTCTTACGCTGAGCGGAATATGAATGATGTTTCTCCATAAGGGAATCAGTGTACCTTATTTGTTTAAAAATATAAAATTATTGATTTTCCAAATTTTTAATAAAGATATTATAGATCTTATCACTTGTGTATTTATACAAAAAATGTCTTTTACTGCGTCCATTGTTTGGAAATTTGGAAATTTTAAAGAAAACTACCAGAACATAATTTTTGGTTAAAAAATAGAATTTTATCTAATTTTTGAAAAATAACTTTATTTATATTGTACCAGATAAAAGTTTTCAAAAGTGCCAAAAATCTTAAAAGTTTTTCTAAATGGTATTACTCGTGGCATTTTCGTCCTTCAAATGCTTATTTATATAATCGATAAAACAATCGATAAAAACTAAATAAAATACAACATTTAAACACACAATCATTAAAAAATATAAACATACGTATACGTTTCGCGAGTTCCAGGACTCGCTTCCTTAGTGTTAAAATGGAAAATTGTATTAAATCACCCCCTCCCACCCAACTGCAAGCAAATAACAGTAAACACAGCACCAAAAATACCATCAACGAATAGAATCAAAACAGAAAGGAAGTATCCTGACATTACAAATATTATGAGATGTACAACACGCTAGATAAATCTTTACTGATATGGAGTGCTTCAAAAAAGTCTAAATCAAGCGGAGTAGTTCATTTTTGGATAATCGTGGCTGAAGTAAAATCTAAATTATAAAAAGCAATACAGAAATTTTTCAATACTTTTCTCTTTACACAGCTTTGTGTTCTTTGACTCTTTTTCGGAGTTTACGTTTGGTTTGTCCAATATAGGACAAGACACTGAATATTATAAATACCCTAATAATCTAGAGGAGGAATTAGATCACGGTAAAATATTGTGTTTAGTATAGGAAACTAGTATAGCAGAAGAATCATGATTATCCACATATTTATTAAAACTATGAGAAAATAATTTGTTAATGTATGATAAACTGAAACTGCGATGAATATCAACACATCTAATGTAATTTAACTCTTTACTAAAAGAATTATTATTTGAACAAATTAAATGAGCTCTATTAACCAAATAAAGAAAAGCAG
This sequence comes from Maratus speculifer, assembly GCA_964019185.1. Taxonomy (NCBI): domain Eukaryota; kingdom Metazoa; phylum Arthropoda; class Arachnida; order Araneae; family Salticidae; genus Maratus; species Maratus speculifer. The sequence continues at coordinate 231,418,035 of OZ025296.1, read as the reverse complement.
AAGCTTTTTGAGAAGGTAGGTGACATGAATTAAAACGAGGGGGATAGTGTGACAGCAAAGAGTTTCCGGTAAACGCGAGTGTCAAATGAGTTTAATTGACTTGGAACTGCGTTTATTATTATTTGGGTTTCCGTCTTGTCTTCGAGTCCTTGAACTCCCGAAGCGTATACGTATGTTCAGAATTTTTAATGATTATGTGTTAAAATATTGTATTTTATTGATTTTGATTATTTATATCTAAATATTAGGTTTAAAAATGCACTTTCGATATATTTGTTCCCAAGCATTTTAAAAATGGGGTAATAACTTGGCAATTTCGTTTTTATTTATTTATTAAAACACTTCAAGTGCGGTTTTTTTCTTTAATATGCCTAAACATATATTTAGGTATTCTGATAAATATTCGACCGACTCGTGTTCTTAAGTGCAATTTTCACTTGTTGAGAAAATATAAAGAACATTTTACTTGTTTTAATCAAAATTCAAGTTTAAGTCTATCCATTCTGCCAATATATTATATTTTCCTTTTTTTATGTGCTCTAGTTATCTGCAGTCTCCTTCATTTGTTTTCATTTAAAACTATAACAGTTTAAGCAGAATTTAAATAATAAGAGATTTTATGAAGTAACACACGAAAAAAGCTTTCTTTTTCTCTGCAAACAAATTCTTTAAATTTGCCAATAACATAAATGAAGTGTTTAGTATTCTTTAACTACTGATGCAAACTTCATTTTAAATTAAAATTCACGTTGCTATTTCACCTGGAACATTTTCTGATGAAATGTAAACAGTATTTTGTGAATGAAAGTCTTTTGAATAAGAACAAACTGAGAAAAGAAAAAAAGTAGGTATTACTTAATCCTAAGTCTTTTACATGGTGATTAGAAAATCTTTATAAATGTGTGTTGTATACGAGTTTTGTTGTCAGAAATTACGTAAATGTTTACACTGTTTCATTTTATAAGAAACATATTATGTTGATATTTCGAAAATTGTCATTTTAATTCAAAATATAAGATATAGGAAATTTATATTTTTTCGAGAACATTTTCGGATATAATATTTTAATTTCCTCAGTAACTTTCACAGATTATAACGATTCTTTCTAGAAGACTATCGCAAATATGAGAAAAAGATATTAGAAAGTTATTAAGGATTGCGTTTTGTTGTAATTGGCTCTCAATTTTAATGTCTGACTGAAAACGTAAAGGGTAAATGTCTTAAAATTAAATTTGACTGATGTGAAACACCAGATTCAGGCAGAAGAAACAGAAATTTATTGTCGATGTTTAATAAAGAATCAAAATATTAGTTTTAAAGTCAAACACAAATGGCTCATTCTTTCCCTAAGAAAAAATCCAAATACATCCGGCACTTACATTTTTCTTTTTGGGCTAAAATAGTTATTGCAGATAAATGATAATTACTTCCATGTTGAAGACTTTTAACAACTTTCTAATAGTCAAAATCTTCATATTTATACTGAAGTTCTAAAGATGTTAAGTTTCTGAAATTTGTCGTGAGGACGCGCTGCGATTTTTTGCAGCTCATACTCATATACACTGTAAAAATCTTGCATAGGGGATTGAACTAATTTTAAATATTCCAGTAGCTGCAAACATCATATGATGAAATCTAATTCCAACATTTAGAACTCCCGTTGAAACCAAACTGTGTATGTTAGAAAAAGATTTAAATAATATTAAATCTTTTTCTGGCTAGAGCAACTGAAACTCAAAAAGGCTATTAAAAACAGAACAAAATATTTTAACTGTGTATACGAGTACATTATATCTATAGATATAACGATACTCGCTTAGTTAATTTTTTCACTTTCTATTGTGTATAGTATTATTTGTATTGTAACCCACAAAAGATGTGCTGTACAACATTTACATTTCCACCAAGTTATAAAATTTTACAAAGTGATTTCAGGTCTAGTATAAATATATTTCCTATTTCGCTTTCTAATACTTTATTTTATATAAAAGTATCAAACATTAAATCCATCTATCTATTAAAGTTGTTGTATATTTCTATGTTAATATGAATGAAATTTAGTTCTAATTTTTTAATTTGGTGCACGATTTAAAATCAAAAAAAAAAAAAAAAAAAAAACTTCAAAATATTAATAATGTTTTTGATTTTGAAAAACAATATGAAATATCTGAAGAATAGGGTTTTAATTTTAAAGAAAATACAGAGATAAACAATGCATAATTTATGTTTTAAAACTTTTCATTGTTAACTAAACATTAAACGAACAAGATGAAAAAATCCCTTTCGGCTTGGCCTATAGGCGGAGGTAGATTTCGTAAAGTTTTCATCTCAAATATAAATAAATAAATAAATAAATAAATAAATAAAAATAAAAAAATGATTAGAGATAACCCAGTTTAACTACTTTATTCAACCGCTTTTAAAAATTTTTTAATTTCATTTTTCTGTATGAACTGGTTTTATCAAAATCCTCTTAAACGAAATTCTACTCAAATTCCCGTTTTGGCAACATATTTTGAATTATATTCTTATTTTATTAAAAAAATTGACCAATATGCTCATTATATAGTTCCTAAATAACAAAAAAACTGTTAATTAAATTCGTTTGACAGCAAAATTGAATTTAAAAATGAGTCATAAAATAACCAATTTATTATTTTAATACATACACAATTCTTTAATCAAGATTGCTTTGAGAAATTTTGCACGAAGTGCCCACTTTGACAGATTTTTTTAAATATATATTTAGCCTTTATCAAAAATCTGACCAATACGACACATTACACAGTTCCTAAATAACAAAAAACTGTCAATTGAATGCGTTTGAGAGCAAAATTAAATTTAAAAATGAGTCATAAAATAAACAATTTGTTATTTGAATACAACCTCAATTCTTTTATCATGATCGCTTTGGGAAATTTTTTTGAAAAGTGCTTACTTTGACAGCTTTTAAAAATATATATATTCACCCTTTATAAAAAAATCGAAGAATACGCACATTATATAGTTCCTAAGTAACAAAAAACTGTCATTTGAATGCGTTTCAGAGCAAAATTGGATTTAAAAATGAGTCATAAAATAACCAATTTGTTATTTGAATACCCACAGTTCATTAATCATGATCGCTTTGGGAAATTTTGTACGAAGTGCCCATTTTGGCAGCCTTTTTTTGAAATATATTCTGCCTTTATCAAAAAACTGGCCACTCCGTCACATAATATAGTTCCTAAATAAGAGAACCTGTAAATTGGATGCGTTTGAGAACAAAAAAAGATTTAAAAATGACTCGGTAAAAACGCAATTTTTTAAATTTCCTCAAATTTCAATCATGCTAACTTCGTGAAATTTTGTTCAAAATACCCTTTTTGGCAGCCTTTTTAAAAATATATTCTGCCTTTATCAAAAAACTGGCCAATACGTCGCATTATATAGTTCCTAAATAATAGGACCTGTAAATTGGATGGGTTTGAGAACAAAAATGAATTTAAAAATGACTCAGAAAAAACGCAATTTGTTATACTTAATCAATTTTTAATGACGATAATTTCGGGAAATCTGTTCAAAATACCTTTTTTGGCAGCCTTTTTAAAAATATATTCTGCCTTTATCAAAAAATTGGCCAATACGTCGCATTATATAGTTCCTAAATAAGAGGATCTGTCATTTGGATGCGTTTAAAATCAAAAATGAATTTTAAAATGAGTCAGAATATAAGCAGTTTGGATTTAAGGTTTTTTCTCCAACTCCTATTTTTGTTTAATTTATTTTTGCTATAAGAATTGGTTCTATGGAAAAATTGTCAATATAAAAGTTGTAGATCTTATTGTGAAGATGTAAAATAAGTTTAATTAGATTTGATTGCTTAAGAATTGAGTAAGTTATGGGTTTTTTTCGTTTTCCTCCCCCCTTTTCCTTTTCGTTTTTAATTTTTTTCATCGGTAAAAATTGGTCCTATCAAAAACTTGTAAATACAAAAGTTTTAGATAATATTGAGTACATTTATATAAAATTTAGTTGGATTTGATATCTTGAGAATTGACGAAGTTATGATTTTTTTTCTCCCAAAAACCCTGTTTTTTTCGCCCCTTGAGCCCATTTTTAACTTTATCAAAAATCTGTCATGCATAAACTTTTTGCCCATTGTTTAGAAGTAATATAAACTTTAAACTGATTCGATATCTATTTTTATTAAGAAGTTATCACGTTTTTTCTGTTTTCACAAAAACCCTCCCTATTTCCACCCCCTTGGTCCGATTTTGCCCATTAACGAACTCGACCGAGATTTTAGGCTCCTTGATTTTATGTAAAAGTTTGAAGAAGATCTGAGCATAATTATGGAAGTTATCGTGTCTAGAAGAAAGTGATATACACCGATAGATAGATAGATAGATAGATAGATAGATAGATAGATAGATAGATATATATAAACTTTTTTACTGATGGTGGTTTTGGGGTCTAGGAGTCATGATTCGTGTAGATCCGCAAAAATTTTTCAGAAATTCCAACATGGGAGAGAATGCAATAGGTAGTATTTCATACGAAATCTACCTAAAAGTGCCCATCACGGTAGTCGAGTCCGGGGCACTGGCATAGCGAGTAAAGTTATACTAATTTAACTACTCGGATGATATTTAATCTGGCATAACTCTCTGTTATATGGCGGCAGCGCTTCATCAGACCACAAAATAGAGTAGCTTGAATGGTCACAAACGCGTGACAAACATAAGATGCAAATTAATGTTTTATCTACCCACGGTACTTATAAGTACCATTAAAATTTCTTATTATAAGATTCTTTTAATACGTCAATTAATTGTAATACTGTTTAAAATAAGTTACAGATACATTATTTTGTTCCAAAAGCATTATTAGTTACACAAAACAAAATTATTTTTAGAAGGATGATTTCTTTTGCCTTTGTATCTTTTAGGCTTTCTTGGTGCTGAAGGAGGGGGATGGGTATTTGTTAATTCGGAAATATTTCTATATTTATATTGTAAGAACCTCATATTTGAACATTTTATAATTTTACAAAATACTTAGAAAAGAATTTAAAATAAAAGATTTGAGTGGGGTTATAAATATTGCACAAAATCCCTGTAAGTTCAAATTTAATTAATCCTTCTAAATCCTTCAATCCTTTTAAAATCCTTCAAAATTTTATTAAATGAATATATAAATCCTTTAATTTAGTTTTAAAAATTTACGTAAAAGGCTTTAGAATGTAAAATTTTCATGAATTCATATTTCGGTAGATAAAGGACTAAACCCACATTCGTCGAAATAGTATACATGTATAATTTTTGTACGTGTTCACAACTAGAAAAATTACGCATGTATTATAAAGAAATAAATGTGTATCAAAAAAAAAATGACCAGTAGCGAGATACAGGTACGATTTTCTTTAAATTAATTAAACAATATTTTTATTTATTTATTTTTGAAATTTATTTATTTAATTATTTATTTTATTTTGAAAAAACAAATGCATGATTTGGTCGACTGAAATATGTTTAAAAGTTTCACAATAGTTTCTTTAAGTGTTCATAGTAAGTTCATAAAAAATTCATGATGTTGTGAAAAGAACCTCACTTTAAAATTTATTTAAATCTATCGGAATCGTGTTTCCTCTCCACGAGAATTATAGGCCTGAAAGTAATTAACTCTCAGTGATCTTATCAGTCTATTCTGTGCTTTCAAATTATTTCCTCTTGCCTGCCTGTCCGGTTGAAATGAACGTTTTTTAAATACACATCTATCTTCGACTTTACTTCAAAATATAACGCCCCGCTTCCCGATTCTGAAAGAAAAATAGCTAATTACAGTAGTACTATGATGGTAGTACCAACAACATAAAAAAATATGTCATTTCCAAAAGCACTTTTTATTGAATAACACAAAAGTAAGACAGTGAATTAGACTTCAGAGTCCTTGACTGTCTTATGCACCCGAACCAGATAGTCCAAGAATCGTCCTTCGCAGTTAATACAGTAACACAGCCCTATACCAAACGATTGGAGTCCCGTCGAGACAACGCAGCCCCAAACAACCCACAGAGAGCTAAGTAACTCTACGTTAGGGTGAAACCTCCTAGTTCATCCCAGGAACTGAACCCTTACGAAGGATTCTGGTCCACGAGTCGATTGTAAGGATTATCTAAAGGAGTTTGCTTTACGAAAGCCTTCCAATATCAACAGCTATTTGCAGCAAAGACATATATGGCCGCCAACCGATGATAGGAAGTGGCCGCTGGAGAGACCGCGAGCAGAAATTATCTCTATGGAAAACCGAGATTTAATACAAATCTTCATCTTCTTGTGAGGACCGAAGTTAGAAATTAGTCATTGCTTCTCTAGAACGATTTCAATTATTTTTCTTCAGTTTGCAATTCGAGGGGTTCTTTCAACAGCACTTTTAAAATTGCAAGCCGTGGAAAATAAGCAAGATTTAAAAAACAATATATATATTTCATGGTGCGTGTACGCGCAAAAAGTATTTATTTTAGGCATAAATGTGTGCGTATGTTCTCTGAATATTTACAAGATTTTAGAAATGCATTGTAATGATGTAAACTTTTCAACGAATATATCTTGCACGTACCTTTTTTAAGATATATTCAAGATACCTTTTGAATACATTAATAATTGAATGACAATTTTGAATACACTCGCTTACATATTGTTGCTCATATATCTCTATTTTTCAGAAATAAAATTAAATTTATTGAAAACCAAAATCTTGCACGTCAAACAGAATTACTTAAATTTTTTTGACTATACAATTAATTGTAGTTTATGCGGCATCCTTATAATCTGTCTATCAGAAACAAATAAAAAATAGACAAATACAAATGTTTTATTTTCTTTTAATTTATTTAGTAATTTTTTAACTATAAATATTAAAACAATAAGCTTTCTTATGTATCTTTAAATTCACATTGTATATTCACATTGAATTCTTGTATATTCACATTGAATCCCACTGTATTTCTATTACTAATCGTCAAAGAAATTAATTTAAATACATAGAAGTGGTTTATTTAAATCTATCTTTCCTTAACAAAACATTCTTAATATTTAAAATTTTAAAATTACACTGATCTCTTGAGGCGTTCTTTAAGTAAATTAACTGTTAAAGAGTGTCGCACGTCATTCGTTTTAGTTTACTAAAGATTACAGGAGATAACTCTCAAGTACTTTAGTTTTCTAAGAATTATATTGATTGCATGTTTAAAAATGTAAGTCTTGTATTAGTACTTTCGTTTAATTTAATAGCTGCATCCAAGCATACAATTTTAATTGAAAACCTAGATTTAATGTAATACCTCTAGGCTTTTAACAAGTAAAAAACTGATTTAACTTAATAAACATTTTTATTTTATTAAAAACAAAAGAAAATAAATATATGCGAGTCCTTGTGAAGCAAAAAAAAAATTACACGTCTCGAAAATTCTTTCTCTCTATTACATTTTCTTTAAAAAAATAATGTATCTAAATTTTTATTATATATATATATATATATATATATATATATATATATATATATATATATTCAAATTCATTTTTTTGAGGATGAATATGCTCCCTAAATTTTTTTTATCTTCATTTTGTTTTCTTCATTTTTTACCATACATTTGAGGATGTTTCTAATTCAGCAATCAAATGAAGTCATCTAAGCTTTTTCTAACTATTTTTTTTCTAAAAAATTAACCCACTTATGTTCTTACCCACTTATGTGGTTGATAATGCCATGCAAACAAAACTATTGTAGCAAATATATTTTAAGAGATATGTATGCATAAGCTGTAATGGTGTGATTTCTTGATCAATGCTATTTGGCGTTATTACCCACTTATTTGGGTGATAACGCCATGCAAACAAAACTATAAAATTATCAAACTACAAAATATAATATAAAAAGTTGTTTCTCGAGAAAACTGTATATGTTGGAGCAATCGAATGTCATATTTATACTTAGGAATGCTAGTCAACATATTTACATTGTAGAAAGAAAATCAGTTCATTTAATTATCTTTTTGCCAACCAGTGTAATTAAATATTTCTCCAAAAACAGTTGTCTAATTGAAAAAAAGCAGCATCAAGCTCTATCTCATATTTATTTCTAAGACACAGTAATATGTTCGTTTTTATTGATCGTGTTTTCTATCTCATGAAAAGTGTACGAAATTAATATTTAAGTCTATTTCACTTAAACGTTTTGAGAACAAGTGTTGGAAAAAAGCCTTACAAGCTTGATATATACACTATATGGCCATTGATTATTGGACACTTGCGATTTTAGACATTTTGTTAAATATCTAGAAAAATACATGAGGAATCTTCTCGAAACTCTTAGTGTATAAATATAATAGTATAAGTCATACATCTCCGTGAAGATTTTGTCCCGAAACTCCATTGGGAACCGTCAACAAATTAAAAAAGAATGAATATCTTTTGAAAAACCCTGTCAAAACTAATGCAGCAAAAGCGCTCAAACTCTAGATTATGATTGAATGCCTTATTGTAATACGCCTTGTTCATTTTTATGCAAATAGCATACATACTCGCAGAGTAATTAAGGTTTTTATAAAAATGGTCCCATTATTTTCCCAGTTTTTTTCCTTATAATTTTCAGAGTTCTTAATATAAAATAATATTTTTTTTTCAGAAAATATGACAAACAACATTGCACACAGTACCCTGTAATGAGAATTAAAATATAATGAAAATTGTATACAAAATGAGTTGGTTTACTAAATAATTTTTTACTGCGTATGCGTCAACGATATCAAAATTTCATTTGCATATTATGTTAGCTAAATGTATAGAGCAACTTTTGTGAAAGTCACAAAATCATAACTTGAAAATTCTGAAAATAATCGTCAATTGAATAAGTTGAAAATACATTGTTCTCAAAATGAAGCAAAAACAAGAGGGGTTGTATCCATATATTCATTGATTAGTGTTAATATAGAATACACAATACGGGATGTATTACTACATTTGGATAAAATCCCTCATTTTTTTACTTCATTTTGGAAACAACGGATTTTGTCCTTTTTCTATAAACGATTACTTTCAGAATTTTCAAGCTATGATTTTGAGACTTTTACAAAAGTTGCTCTATACATTTAGCTAACATAATATGCAAATGAAATTTCGATATCTTTGACGCATGCGCAGTAAAAAATTATTTAGTAAACCTACTCATTTTTCATACAATTTTTATTATTTTTTAATTCTGATTACAGCGTACTGTGTGCAATGTTATTTGTCATTTTTTCTGAAAAAAATATTATTTTATATTAAGAACTCTGAAAATTATAAGGGAAAAATTTGAAAAAAATTGGGACCATTTTTATAAAAACCCTAATTACTCTGCGAGTATGCATGCTATTTGCATAAAAATGAAAACAGTGTATTAAAATAAGGCATTCAATCATAATCTAGAGTTTGAGCGCTTTTGCTACATTAGTTTTGACAGGGTTATTCAAAAGATATTCATTCTTTTTTTAATTTGTTGACGGTCCCCTATAGAGTTTCGGTAAAAAATCTTCACGGAGATGTATGACGTATACTATTATATTTATGCACTAAGAGTTTCGAGATGATTCCTCATGTATTTTTCTAGATATTTAGTAAAATGTCTAAAATCGCAAGTGTCCAATAATCAATGGCCATATAGTGTAGAAGATTTATGATTCTATTTTAATATTCTATTTGCACCACTGTAGTTTAAAAATACATTTTTTAGTAAATCTCTCTTACCCATCTTGTCAAATTGGAAGTTAAAATATTTCTTTAAAAAAAGTGGTGCGAAACAAACTAATTCTTGTAACAGATGCGTGTGACTGGGAGAACTTAGATCGCAAAGAATTAAATAGCTAGTAAACTAAGTTACCTTTAGACATATATGTGGTTCCTAGGCAGTGTTATCTCTTCCCTTTTCCATTTCGCCAAATCGGAATCAAATATTCGCCAACTCGGAATTTAATTTGTCGAGAAAAAAAAATAAAAAAAATCACCAGCTTCTGAAATTGATTTTTTTCTTTTGGTGACTATCTCAATCATTTTTTGAATGACTTAAAGTTTATATAACTTATTTTTATTGTTTTTTTTTTTTAACATGTTTGTCCATACATTTTATTTTTTAACTCATTAAATGCTATTAGAAATCCCGAGTTGACTCGGGTTGTGTGTCATACAGCTATTTAAAAATAAATACGGCTAGAAAGACGATTTTTTTCTCGATTTTTATAAAGCATCAAGAATATATTTCTATCATTAATTTCTGTAGAGTTTCAATTACAATTTTAAACATAATTTAAAACAGACATTTAAAAGGAAAAGGTAAATATAATCGGGAGTTTAAATAATATTTTGCAATCCTTTTTTTTGTGACTAATATACTGATAAAAATATTTTCATTTGCCTATGATTTTTCATTGTTAAATAATCAATTTGCTAAAATTAGTCAAAAACCAGCAGAAATCATGACCATATGCATTTTAAAATTTCAGTGCACTCCAAGCTGACGTTCCTTACTGAGTCTTTGGAAGTAAACTCCAGAGTTCGTACCATAATTTGAAAACTTTATGAGAAACAGAAAATAACCAAACTCAAGGAGTTTTATCATCATCTCTATTGTACTAAATAGCACTTTATTCACATGAATACTAAAACTAGCAAAAATGAAAAATCATGTATCCAGCATGCATTATGGAAAAATTTCCAATACATTCAGTACGCAGAAACAAAATTTAAAATCTTATCAAGGTGAATAATCAGTGAGAATCACTTCTCGAGTGCAAAGGGTTAAATTGTTATAATATGCCGTTGAAACTGTGACATTTTTTACGGACAGCCTGTATTTTTAAAAACACTCTCAGTTCCAACTTTTTACAGGGAGATAACTAACAGCATATTCTTAGAGAATAATTTACCTTATTTTTTGCAATCGCTTAATTAAATAAGTCGTATTTTTATACATAAAAATACTGGTATTTTTTTTAGTATGAAAATGCATGAACGCTCTTTTACTGTGCACGCCATGCGAAAAGAAGAAATGTAAGAATTCGAATCAATTAAACAATCAACAGTACATTAAAAAGTCATTCATCCAGCATGCATTATGAAACACTTTCCAATAGATTTAATACGCAGCAACAAAATTTAAAATTATATTAATGTGAATGACAATCTGAATAAGTAATTCAGAAAACACACACAGAATTTGTACCATAATAGATTTTGCAATTACCGTCAATTGTTGGTGGAATATCCATTATTTTTGTACAATCCTGTAACAAAATATTTAGATGTGTAGCCTACCTAATATGCTAAAAAAGTAATTTGGCTAAACGTACAGTATAGTTGAGAAATCCCATTCAATCTTTAGAAATCTCCATTAGAAACGCACTTGAAACCTTTTGCGTTTCTGTGTATAATCAATAAAATTTAGAATCATCATGTAATATCTGAGAAAAGTACTTAAATTTTAAGACGTTTACGGTAATTAAAATCTCATTTTGTGCAATTATTTTTCATAGGAACAACTGTAGTTAATTTCTTTTTATAAGTTTTAAGTAGTATAATATCATTCAAATACAATAATATTTCGCAAAGACCGCAATGTAACAGAATTCTAAAATGCTCATTTAAATGAAACATCAATGCTACCTACTTTATTTTCAATACCGAACATTCCATAGTAAACAGCAATAACATGCGTCAATTTCACTGTAATCTAGTTATATTTACACGCGTTACAGCACAAAGAGATGACTGAAAAATAAAAACACATAAATATACAGACATACTAACTGAAATCATAAGCACTTTTCGACTATGTTGGAAAATGTTAAAAGTGCACAATACATTGTTTGTTTATTGGCGATTTATCATACTGTTAATTTCTGAAATACATCGGAAAGAAAAACTGCTTGCCATTGGGTATACTTACCATAAAGTCTTTAGCATTTACTAATACTTTTTTATGGTTTTATTTAATGAATATGATGTCTCCTTTTTGAAGCGTTGCATAAGTGTTGGAAATTGTGAACAAGTAAATAAGCGTTATAACATTTTTATTGAAAGATGTTAAGTTCACGAGAAGTGTTTTTGTTCTAAATAAATCTTGCAATTATCAGTTACGTAACTTACAATGTTACCACATGTTGTATAAAAGATTAAAAGATAAATCTTTCTTCTTAAAACAAGCTTCAGCGCTACGATCTGATGTACTATGTAGCGCAAAACTGTATTACTATACCAAGCAACATATTCATGGTTGAAACTCAATAATTATTTCAGAAGAATAAATTTAAATGTGAACCTGTATGAAAAATATTAATTTTAAATTATATTTTATGGTAAATTAAATGCATACAAAATCTAAATAGCATAAAACCCAATATCACCTCCCAATAAAAAAAATACCAAGTGCATAAAATATCCCAGTAACACTAAAAGATACTGTACTGTACTCCCTAAATATTTTAAGATAGAAATTTTACTTTTTTCTTAAGGTCATTATCATTATTATTTCTTTAATTTTAATTGAATATAAATAATGTGCCGCTTTTAACAGTTTTATCAATGAACACTTTTTCAATTTTTAAATCGAAAATCAATATCTTCATGAAAGAAAAAAAGACTTCAAACAGATTGTTTCTATTGATTTGTAGGTTATTGCGGCTTTAAAAAAGACTCAAAATAAGAATTATTTTTAAATTACGCTATGGGGAAGCTGACGTTCTGTTAAAAATCTATATTTCGATTATTACTCTAAAATATTAATACGCTTTTTACTTTACGTTTTTCAAAGAAATATTTTCTTTGAAAAGCATAATCTGTGAAATGATAAAAATTGGAATGTGGAAAGAATTACTTTAAAGTACTTTTGTAATATTGTAAAATTAGAAAAAGTTCAATGAAAAATGATTAAAACGTATGTTTTTTTCTTCCGTACTAGAAACGGACAAATTCCTTATAAACAAATGGCTTGTATCACAGCAAATACTATAAAATGTTTGAATGCTTTGCATAACTTTTTATCATATTTAATGATTTGACACTTAAATGCTTAAAAATTTTTTTTCAATTAGAGAATCTAAAGAAATTTTGAAACTTAATTTTTTAACTTCAATTTGAGTATTACTTTTGTAAAAAAAGAAGGTAAAACATAGTATCTAGCTTTACAATATCTTTAGTTTATAAAACTGTAATTAAGAATATGAAATTAAAATAACGGTATTATTTATTTATTTGTAATACCCATAGTTGTATTCGAAGTTCATTACATAAACGCACGTGGAAATAAATGTTTTCTTACGTATATCATTTAATGATGTTTATGTCAACAAAATATATTTAGAAAGAGGATACTCTTTCGAACAAATTTTTGAATAAATACGAGGAAATGTCAGTAAATAGGTCACAAACCAATATGAGAGGTCAAAAATTATTAGTAAACTGTTTCCAAATATGCTCATAGGTAGAAGCATTATCCAACTATAAGATGTTAATTTCGAATTTATGAGACTACATTTGTACAATAAGAACAGGGGCAATCAAATGTTGTTGACGGAGAACGAAATGGTACTGCGAACAAATATTGTAACTGCATTAGATTACACAGCTTAAGCCTACAGCTGTCTAATATACATGTTGATGGCTGAAGAAGCAACTAAACTATTTTTGTTTGCCTATCACCTCTAACCATTTCCTTAACTTTCCATACCGTTTCTTTTCTCGCAATCTCCATAGGTCGATCGTTTCGTTCTTCGTTAACAATTTTTAAACGCCGTTGCTCTTCTTGTACAACTGTTGCCTCATAAATTGAAAATTAACATCTTATATCTGGATAAGTATCTCACCTATTAGCATATTTGGAATTAGTTTACTGCTAATATCTGATCTCTCATATCGGTTTGTAATCTACCTACTGACTTTCCCTCATAGAAAAAAGTGAAATCAGATTTGGTTTTCGAATATCAATCTAAAATATCACAGAACTTGAAAGCATATAACTTCTTTTCAAAAAATAAATGCCGATGTACAAGTTCATTAAATCTGACAGAAAAATGTAAAATATTTTGGATTTTCACAGATAAGAATTGGAATAGGTGTTGTCGTGAACAGTCGGTTATAACGAATTGAAATATTGTCGATATAAAAATGAGTTTATAAAATTTGTATAAATACTTTATAATTTTTTTCCTCTTGTACAGGCCGGCAGGCAAATAAGCAATCACATCTAAAAACACTTCAGTAATGGCATATGTATTTTTTGTTGAATGTTGTTCAAGGCTATTTCCATCAGTGATTTTGATATTGTGTCGTTTTAAACTAAGATCCCAAAGTTTTTCATGGTATTCTTTATAGATTCATGCTTTATATAGTTACTTAAAATCGTGATGGAAAAATATTTTTTGATTGTTTTAAATAGGAAGAAAATGCATTAGGTAAGTTTTGCTCAAAGAGATTATTTTAATTTGAAAAATTATTGAGTTGGTCTAATACTTGAAACGTAACCAGAAGAAATGAATAAAACTTACACTAAAATAAGAAATCAAAATTTTTTGAATTTTCGTTTATACAAATTGATGTAGTAAACAAAATGTATTTTTGATGCATTGTTTATTAGGTGCTTTCGCAATTATGCAAATACATAGTACCTATAGTCGTCGTTCAGTTTGTCCGTCTAAATGGTCGTCCGTCTGTCCACATATAATAGAGTAAAAACCAAACAACTGAATCGTTTGAAATTTAAAATATATAACTGTTTCATTACTTTGTCGATCTATTTTAAATTTACGGAAAATCGGAGTGAGATCAATTTCACAGGTACAAAGATTGACCCGTTGCTCTCTCGCCCTTTACGTGATTCAACCAATCTAAAAATAGAATCACACGCAGGTATGTGATTAGCAGGCTGAAAATTGAACTCGAATACGCAGGGGTAACGTAACATTCTGGATGTTTCAAAGGTCACTTGGACGTTGGACGTATTCCAACTAAGGTAATACTATGCTTAGTTGGAAGAAAGGTCCACACCGCTATCAGATTTTGTAAACGTCCAAGATGGCGGCTGTGATAAACATCAGTCGGCCATGAGATATAAAATCCAAGATGGCGGACGTCCAAAAAGAAACAATCAAATTTTAAGTTTAAAAGTGCTAATGCACGCATAGATATATATAAATGTACATAAAAATGAGGAAATAATTAAATATTAACAAAATAAATGGATTACAGCATAGATTTTTATCATGAAAAAAGCAGGCTTCTAATGCAATGTACGAGTAATAAGCAGGCTCTAAACTGTGTACATTACCGCTTGAGCACGGGTGCACCGCATCTCCAGGCTCATTTTGGACGCTTTGGGTTCGAAGTCATCATCGCTGTTTCCATCAACGAGCAACTTGAGAAATCATGCCAATGAAAACAGCCAGGCTTGCTCGAAAATAAAACAATTGAAGGTTCTCTTTCTTTTGCCAGCATTTCGTTGTATGCGGTATTCATCTATTCAGTAAACTATCTTTACACTCAGTCTAACATTACGCAGGCGCTCAGCAGTTTTTATGTAGGCGAATCCAACATCCGATAAACAAGGTTCGATTGCGCCTGGCTAAGCAGAACTTGATTCTACAAAACTCAAAACACGCACAATAAGCTACTTACACTTGCGAGTACAATTGCACAGGTACAAAGACTGACACACTGTCCTCCCGCCCTTTACGTGATCCAACAGAAATCTACGTCACGAGCCAATCTAAAAATAGACTTACAGT
Source organism: Maratus speculifer (assembly GCA_964019185.1). Taxonomy (NCBI): domain Eukaryota; kingdom Metazoa; phylum Arthropoda; class Arachnida; order Araneae; family Salticidae; genus Maratus; species Maratus speculifer. The sequence goes on along the minus strand of OZ025296.1, from coordinate 231,402,242 downwards.
CAGGTCACGTGATCAGCAGGCTGAAAAACTGGACTCGGATACGTAGGTGTGACGTCACATTCTGGACGTTTTAAAGGTCACTTGGACGTTGGACGTCTTCAAACTAACGTAATACTATGCTTAGTTGGAAGAGCGGTCCACGCCTCTATCAAATTTTGTAAACATCGAAGATGGTGGACATCCAAGATGGCGGCCGTGATAAACATCGGTCGGCCATGGGATAAAAAATCCAAGATGGCGTCCGTCTAAAGTCCAACATGGTCGCCAAACACACATTTTAAAGTCTGAAAATTAGAGTTTTAGCTGAAAATTAAATTTTTTTGTTAATTAAAAAAGAAACTAACAAATTTTAAGTTTAAAAGTGCTAATGCACGCATAGATATATGTAAATGTACATAAAAATAAGGAAATAATAAATAATAACAAAATAAATGGATTACAACATAGATTTTTTTCATTTAAAAAGCAGGCTTGTAAAGCGATGTACAAGTAATAATCAGGTTCTAAACTGTGTGAATTGCTGCTTTGGCGCAGGCGCACCGCATCTCCAAGTTTATTTCAGACGCTTTGGGCTCGGCACGAAGTCATCATCGCTGTCTCCATCGGCGACGGATATGATAAATCTCGCCAATGGGAACAGCCAGGCTTGCTCGAAGTTACAACAATTGAAGGCTCTCTTTTTTTGCCCGCATTTTGTTGTATAGATTGGATACTACGTTGTATAGATTCGCGGATGAATAGTTTAATTACAGGGACAATCAAACCCATTCCGTGTTACATTACAGCTAATGATAAACAATGTTAGACTCTTTCGAACATAATAAAATTGATTTGTATCTATAAAGCATATACTAAAATATACATTATGTGCAATCTATGGTGCAGAGAATATTTGTTATGAATTTACAGGGTTATACAAAAATATTTCATTACATAAGGGTATAGGGAGAAATATTGTATGGGGCGCATTTTTATAATAATAAATTATTTCACATTTTATGAAGTTGACAGCATTGCTGAGGTTTATGTAAAGTTACGTCCTGTGTAATAGAAAGCAACTAGTATTTACAGTGATACACAAAAAATTTCGGATACTCTACTGTATACTATAATTGACTTCCAATTTCCAGCTTTTTTGACTTTTTTCACTGGAATATCCCATTAAATGCATTTTGACGTTAGGAAAACGAACAACGAAAAAAAAATCCCATTTAAAGGCAGTGATACACATGTTTTCCGGTTTCAAAATCCATCTAATCTATTTTAATGCTATACATATAAATTCAAAGAACACTAATGAGAATCGTGATTTTGTTATAACAATTAAAATTTTGGTTCATATTCGATTTTCCCAGGTTTAAAAATCAGTTTTAAAGTTATATATTGGTCCAAAACATTTATTTTGATACCTTTATTTACAATCATTTATTTCTGTGAATGTTTTCTACGCTGGCAATCGAAATAAATTATTTTTTACTTACATGGCTGAGCTATCGCATATTTCAGTTCATAGTTGATTATTCAACGCGTTTTGAAGAAAAAAAAGCGATTAAGTTACTGCTTTGTTATGATATTCCAATTATGGACAAGCAGATATATTAAAAAAAAGTATTTATTTTTGTTTTATAATTTTATTGCTTTCTTTTATTATTGGTGTACATAGAAAAAGAAATTTTTAACAAAAAATGGCTGTGTGTTTACCGCTCTAGATTAACCCATTAACGCCCAGCGTCCTCGTTTGAGGACGGTTACAAAAACAGCAAGAAAGCGATTTTCCCATCAGTAAAGAGGAAGAAAAATTTATACCTTATTTCACGAGACAGAATCCTTGATAAATTTAGATAAAAGTTAATTTGCTTTTAAAAGTGGTGGGAATTACAAAGTTTAAATTTTAGAGACGAAAATAATTCGGGCGTTAATGGGTTAAAAAACTCTTTTCTATAAAAATTTTATTTCGGTGATAGTTTATAGCAATTGTTTTATTAATGCAATCCTAATTAACCGTTTAATTTTCTGAAAAAAAATCTGAGTGGCAGTATTAATATTTGTTTGTGTTTTAAAAGGTGCGTATTCATGTCAAACTAAACATGTAATTTATCTTTCTGAAATTAGAATGTATTTAAGAACAAAAAGTTTACATTTTCGTAGATCTTTCGATAAAAAAAAATTAAATTTAGAAAAAGTATTTTATAATATAGTCTTTATATAGAGAAAAATTTTCATAATCAACTGTGATAGATGTTATGTTTTCTCGAATAATTCTTTTTCATAATTTTATCAGGAAAATTGTGTTTATTTTTTTTTTATATTTCAATTAGTATTCTCGTGTTATCTTTTTTTAGATCACTTATTATTATTTTCTTTTTCCAGGTAAGCGATGTTTTCTTTTTTTTAAATACACTGTATGAAAATGAAAATGAAAATGGGTAAGTAACTTTCAAATATAATATTATAGTCTTGTCATACGAAGTTTTAAATTAAGTTAAAGAAAAAACTGTACTATTACCTTAAACATTCTTAGAATATGCAGATAATGAATAACGTTTGTATTAATTTTAACAGAAATAGCTACATTAAAAGTATAGATACGTAAATGATTCAAACATTAGCTAGTAAAAACGCTTATTAAAACTTCTCAAAACATTGTTTCTGTTTAAGACATAAAATTTACTGAATAATAGTAATATTGTTTAAATGTATGTGTAATTTCTAAAAAATATTTCAAATGAAAGCATAGTGCATGTATGAAATGCATTGTATATACATTACGTATACATAAAACATACTCTTAAAAAATTTCCCTTTGTCTAAGATGTGTTAAATTAATTGTGAGTCGTTAAGCTATGTATGTTAATCAATCAGAAAAGATTTAGTAAACTATTTAGAGAATTAACTAGAATATGTAGAATATTTATGCCGAATACCTTGCACTTTTCACCCTTTCATTTCTGACATTTCCTGAATTTTAATATTTACAATAAAACAGATATTTAAATGCATTGAAACATATATAATGTCTGTAGCTTTGAGTTTGTATAATTAGACAGTATCCATGCCGGTTAAAATAAAAATGACCAGTTCTTTACTTAGTATTGCTGTTTTTTTTATCTTCCTAACATATCCATAAAGTTTGTTTAATAGTTTTTGCTATCTTGAAATAAAAGTGTAACAATATCTCAAAGACACTACCACATTTAATCTCTGCGTTATCTACACAATTTCTATCTTCTTCGAAATAATCTCTAGATAAAAAGATTCTTGTAAAAATGTCAAAGACTGTAATTAAACATACCAATTCTTATTCTTAATATTCACTTTCTCTTTTTATATGAAAAATCACAAATTCTTTTATATTTCTTGTTCACACAACACATAAATTATTCATTAGTTTTGTGTTTATTATTTCGGGATTTCATGGAGGCAATGCATATAAGCTTCGAATAAATATATATTAAAACAGAATTTTCTGTATTCATTTATGTATAACAGAAACATCATAAACTATGCGAATTTATTTTAATATTGAAAAACGTCATGCGTCTGTTAAAGTTTTGAAACCAGTGTTGCCTGTTTGGCCTATATATTTATTGAGAAATTTAGAATTCATACCAGGTATAAGGAATAATATCTTATATTTTGTTTAATAAGAGACATTTAGCGAACCCACGAGGTAAAAATTGTTCTTTTGAAATGAACAGTGTGAATAGAAGATTTTGAATTAAAATTGGATGTTAACCTGGCAACCCTGTTTGGAACATTTTTTACCTGCTTCCGAAATTTCCCGGAATTAATTTTCTACGTCATCGGCCAATGTATTTTTGCCAATCATGATTTATTATTTTCACTGGTAATTTTTTTATTGAAAATTTTGTATTATTTAATATCAGCATTTTTCTGATTCAGTCAAGCAAAAATTTCTGTTTCGAAAAACTGATGGTAAAAGATTAAAAATTCTGTAAAAGATATGAAAGAAATAGACATCATTTGAAAGTTTTTCTCAAAAATATTGATCAGTTAAGTATACATTTTCGTATGTAAGCCAATTCGTACATATTACAAATATACGACTTTTCAGTGAAAAGTCGTCGAAAACCGAAAACCTGTATGTAAGTCGATGTTAACAAATGGTGGTGAAAAATTTAGAAAACTTAGCACTTGTTTGTACGTATAAAACAGAAAATGAATATGGTACGAAATTATTGATCTCTCCTATTTGAGCGCTTTGCGAAATCTGTTTTATTGGATCTCACTCTCTCAGTTATGACGAGCTCAATTATAAAAATATACCATCCTATTTTGGACTTAAATTACCACTAGAATTGTTCGTTTGATCATTCAAAAAAACGTTGCATCAATAATACGGCTAAGGGAGTTGCAGATGCTGATTTTTCTGAAGAAGAATGCCTCTATGATTATGGTTAATTGGACACTGTCGATATTTATACTGACAAATCAATAAACGAATTCAATTTTAATGAGTTAAAAAAAATAAAATGATGATTTCAGAAATCATTAAGGATTTTTAACTTTTTTCATTGTAAAAGAATAGAGTTTTAAAGTATTTTTATATTTACCATGTTTTTTTCTCATTTTTACTACATTAATTATTTATCGCACATATAAGCCGAGACCTCAAATTTGGAGCCAAAAAAATGTCCGTAAGTCATAATTTACATACGAAAATATTTGGTTTTATATATCTAGATAACAAAATAAATTAACTAATTTATTGTCTAGAATTATCTAAATTTTATTTGTTTGTATTTATATTTTTGTAGTATTATCTAGAATTATTTATATTTTATTTGGTTGTATTTGTATTTTGATTAACTTATATTTTTGTTTCAATTATTCTTTTGTTTGTATCAGAATTATTTATATTTTATTTTATATTAAATATCAATTAAGTACACATTTATGTAAATTTTAAAAATACAGTGAAACAGATATCATATTTGTAGTTTTTAGTTTATCTATCAGTCAGTATACAAAGCCGTTTGAAATTAAAATGTACAATTATATAATGAATATTTTTGTATTTTATCTTCTCTAAAAATCTATAAATTTTATGATGAATTTTAGTATTTCCCTATAAAAGTGTAACAAAATGTAAAATTATGTGTGGGTGGCTTTACAACATTTAATCTTTCTATAAGCGATTTTCGTACAATTTTTCCATGCATTTAAATATCTCTTTAGCTAAAGGAAATATTGTTGTAAAAATATCAAAGACTGCAATTAAACTTACTAAATCGTAAATAGTCCCTTTCTTCTTTTCTACTTAAAGTCACAAATTATTTTATGTTTCTTATTCAAGCAATACATAAATTATTCATTAGTTTCAAGTTTAATAATTCTAAATTTGCATTTATTTTATGAAAATAATGAATATAAGCTTTGAATAAAAATATATGAACTCTGAGTATTCTGTATTTATTTATGTATAATGAAACTATCGTGCACATGTATTTATTTCATCACTGGAAAAATAACCATGCGAATGTTTGAGTTTTGTAATATTTATTATACATTAAATGTCACGATAATTAATGAAATGAATTTTATTTCATTAAAATATGTCTATGTGCAAATTTCTCAATCTAATAAAAATAGGAAGGAATGGAAATTTAAAATGAGTAATTATGCTATTATTTTGCAAAAAATAACTAAATCAATAAATTGAATAAATAAATTATTAAAAAACAGACAAAAACAGAAAGTTTTATACAACCATATGAAATATCACTCCAAAATATCCTAAGCTTTATAATTGTTCAGTAAATGCTTAGTAATGTGGTGTATTTGAATTCTGAAATCAAGTTTTTACCATACGCTTATCCCAGCACCCAACATTTATTACTAGCGAACAGACATGTGATTCTAAAAAGCAAATCTCTTCGGATAAGGGGTATGAACACATATACCCTAATGAAACCACATAAAAAACAATTACATTGATTTTAGTGCAGGTGAGAGTGGGAGGTATAAAGTACGTGAAAATAATATTTAAATATTATTTATTAATTATATGGTCATTTATTTATTAAAATAAACGACCAATCCAATAACTAAATAGTTCATGTAATTCTTTATATGATGCTTTAAAAAGCTTTACTGTATTCTACTGTTTTAAAAGTAACCTTACTAAAACACAGACAAAAAATTTAATGCACCTGTTTTATAGTATGCATTATGTATATACGCCATGTCCTTCTAATTCAATGAATTTCAAAACACGCTTTAGTTGGTCAGGATTTGCATTTTGTAAAAATGATATCAATACTGATTAATGTCAAATAAATAAATGAATAAATAAAACAAAAGTAAAAATTAAACAAAAACAACAACACATGAGAAATAACATTTTTTTGCTTTTGCTTTAGCAATGACATTTTCTTTATGTAAATAAAATTTAAGCTTCCTTCTAGATTTTTTTCATACGTCGTTACTCTTGATATGCATTTTGCTTTTAGTACTCTCTGTAACTCAATCAAACATTTTTTAGCGTATTTATTTATTTATGATCTAGTTTCTAAATATCGAAGAAAGCTATTACATAAATTACGTATCATGTTGTCATTATTAAGTTATCAGTAAAAGGTACATTTGAATAAAATACCCTGTAATTTTTCATCATTTGAAAAGCAACAATTTCATTGTTAGTGTTTACCTGAAATTCCAGAAGATTGCTTTCGGATTTAGGAAATTCAGTAAAACATACATAAAGAATCTAAATATTTAAGTTTGTGTATCAGTCTGTACACTTGCTAGGTAAAATTCAAAATGTATTGATACTGTCTGAATACTATTATCCTCCTGATATCTGAGAAAAGAAATATGGTAGACTAGCGAGCTACGCCCGCTAGCTGGGCCACTTTTTGCAAACGAGCCTCGGTATTAAGCAGTATATAATAAGCAAAAAATTCATTTAATAAGCAAGTCTTGGTGTTCGAATCCTCAAGCACAAAAAAAGTAAATTAAAGAGCTATAGTTGTTATGCGCTCATTATCCCGTTAAAAATATGTGATTTCGCACAGTGGGCTCTACGCTCCATGGTCGCCATCGTCCCATTAAAAATATTTGGTTTTGTACGGTTGGCTCTGCGCACCCATAATACATTTTCTCGTATTTTTTGGTTCATCAGAAGCAGACTTTTACGCAGATTCTGAATATGTAATCAGTTTTTTCTACTTTAAAAACTGTCTACATGATGGTTAAAAAAAAAACGCGCAAAAAAGGGAGAAAAAGAGGATTTCGACTGCTTCTTCTTTTAGCCAAAGGGGAAAAGTTCAGGTTCTTCACCGCAAGGTGGCGCAGTGTTCTGCCTCAGACCTCCGTTTGAACACCGTTTGGGATTTGAGACATTTTTCGTTCCGATTCCCAAGGGGTTTTTAATTCATAACTTTTTTTATTTTGGTCCCACGGTCTCGAAAATGCCCGAAATGACTTCCCCGGAATTTTTCCAATCGAAAGACACCTCTCGCGACTTCCAACTCGCCCGCGTTGCAAATTGTAATCGGCTTCAAGCAGACAGAGGCGCACGGATTTTATTAGTATAGACTAGCGAGCTACGCCCGCTAGCTGGGCCACTTTTTCCAAAAGAACCTCGATATTAAGCAATATATAATAAACAAAAAAATTCATTTAATAAGCAAGTCTTGGTGTTCGAATCCTCAAGCACAAAAAAAAGTAAATTAAAGAGCTATGGTTGTTATGCGCCCATTATCCCGTTAAAAATATGTGATTTCGCACAGTGGACTCTACGCTCCATGGTCGCCATCGTCCCATTAAAAATATTTGGTTTTGTACGGTTGGCTCTGCGCGCCCATAAGACATTTTCTCGTATTTTTTGGTTCATCAGAAGCAGACTTTTACGCAGATTCTGAATATGTAATCAGTTTTTTTCTACTTTAAAAACTGTCTGCATGATGGTTTAAGAAAAAACGCGCAAAAAAGGGAGAAAAAGAGGTTTTCGACTGCTCCTTCTTTTAGCCAAAGGGGAAAAGTTCTTTTCCTTCACCGCAAGGTGGCGCAGTGTTCTGCCTCAGAGCTCCGTTTGAGCGCCGTTTGGAATTTGAGACATTTTTCGTTCCGATTCCCAAGGGGTTTTTTAATTCATAACTTTTTTAATTTTTGGTCCCACGGTCTCGAAAATGCCCGAAATGACTTCCCTTGAATTTTTCCAATCGAAAGACACCTCTCGCGACTTCCAACTCGCCCGCGTGTCGAACTGTAATCGGCTTCAAGCAGACAGACAGACAGAGGCGCACGGATTTTATTAGTATAGATATGCCAGAAATGGCCAATCTTCTAGTAATGGGTCGCCTCATAAGTTTTTCGCTTATAAAAAAATAATAAATAATACTTAAGCTTTTTATATTTTTTTCTTAACTCCTCTTTTCATACTTTATATTCTGGATTATTTTTTTACACTTTTCATAAAAGCAATTAAAAGCAAAAGATAAAGTTTTACTGTCTTTCATTAAAAATCTTAACATACTGAACGTTGACATTGCTTATTTGATCTGCTTTATTTTCTTGTAAGTATTGAATTTTTCGTTTGCATAATAATATTAAATTTTGAATTTAATATACCAATGACCATACAAAAAAAAATTACTATTTTTAAAATTTTAGAAGGGGCCTCAGAGCTATGTTTGTTATGCGCCCATTATCCCGTTAAAAATATGTGATTTCGCACAGTGGGCTCTACGCTCCATGGTCGCCATCGTCCCATTAAAAATATTTGGTTTTGTACGGTTGGCTCTGCGCGCCCATAAGACATTTTCTCGTATTTTTTGGTTCATCAGAAGCAGACTTTTACGCAGATTCTGAATATGTAATCAGTTGTTTTCTACTTTAAAAACTGTCTGCATGATGGTTTAAGAAAAAACGCGCAAAAAAGGGAGAAAAAGAGGTTTTCGACTGCTTCTTCTTTTAGCCAAAGGGGAAAAGTTCTTTTCCTTCACCGCAAGGTGGCGCAGTGTTCTGCCTCAGAGCTCCGTTTGGAATTTGAGACATTTTTCGTTCCGATTCCCAAGGGGTTTTTAATTCATAACTTTTTTAATTTTGGTCCCACGGTCTCGAAAATGCCCGAAATGACTTCCCTGGAATTTTTCCAATCGAAAGACACCTCTCGCGACTTCCAACTCGCCCGCGTGTCGAACTGTAATCGGCTTCAAGCAGACAGACAGACAGAGGCGCACGGATTTTATTAGTATAGATATGCCAGAAATGGCCAATCTTCTAGTAATGGGTCGCCTCATAAGTTTTTCGCTTATAAAAAAATAATAAATAATACTTAAGCTTTTTATATTTTTTTCTTAACTCCTCTTTTCATACTTTATATTCTGGATTATTTTTTTACACTTTTCATAAAAGCAATAAAAAGCAAAAGATAAAGTTTTACTGTCTTTCATTAAAAATCTTAACATACTGAACGTTGACTTTACTTATTTGATCTGCTTTATTTTCTTGTAAGTATTGAATTTTTCGTTTCCATAATAATATTAAATTTTGAATTTAATATACCAATGATCATTTAATAAAATTTTTTTACTATTTTTAAAATTTTAGAAGGGGGGTCCATTACTGAGCTTTTGGGTGTATTGAAATATTTCAATTATAAATTAAATTTCTATTTCTATTGGGAAATGTAACTATGGGATTAGTTAAATATTGTTGAAAGATTAATATAATATGAAAAAACTGGAATATAATAATTACAACTATTAATAAAAAAAATCTTTTTAAAGAAATTCTTTAAGTTGGTCCATTACTGGCACATCTACTTTATATATATATGTTACAAGCCAAACCCGATTTTAGGCCAGACTAGATTGGCCTAGTTCAAACTAGTTTATCCTAACGCCCATCGGATAGACTAGTTTTTCCTAGGCCAAACAGGTCTATCCTAACGCCCATCGGATAAACTAGTTTTTCCTAGGCCAAACCGGCCTATCCTAAGATCCATCGGATAAACTAGATTTTCCTAGGCCAAACTAGTTTGGCCTAACTCTTATGGGATAAACTAGTTTAGCCTGCTGTTTATTGGTCTGAACTAGTTTCTCTTAGGCCGATCTAGTTTATTCTAGGCCAATTCAATTTAACGTGATTTTATTGAATTCAATGACCGCCACAGCGCCAACATTCTAGTTTGTCCTAGGCTGATCTAGTTTATCCTAGGCCAATTTAATTTTACGTGTTTTTAGCTCGCAGGCGTCAAAGCCTGAGAAATAATGGACTCGCAGGTTCTGTATGTATGAATGTACGTATGTATGTACGAATGTACGTACGTATGTACGTGCGTATGTACGTAACATGATAACACGTGATAGAAATATCCGATTTGCTTCAAAATTTGGATGCACGTTCATTGATATAAGGCACTTTTCTGATAAATTTTGGGAATTCATTGGATAAGAATAAAGGGGAGCGAACGGGAGGCTAGTCCCCCACCGTTAATTTAGAGAAATGGATTTTTGATGCAGAATTATCAGTTTTCATTTAAAACTTTAGATATAGGATCATTCTGACAAGGCGCCTCCATGATTAGTTGTGGATAATTATTGTTTAAGTGTAAAAAAAGGGCAATGTAGGTTAATCCCTCCCCATCATTTAGATAAATGGTTTTTGACGCAGAATTTACGGATTTGCTTCACATTTGTATATAGGTTCTTTCTGATAGGGCGATTCCCTGAATAGTTTTGGGGATTAATGGTTAAGTATGAAGGAAAAAATTACATCTCTTACATAGAAAAAACTAGTTTATCCTACGGGCATTTGGATAAACAAGTTTGGTGTAGAAAAAACTAGTTTATCTAATTGGCATAAGGATAAAATAGTTTGGCCGAGGCTTATCTAATTTAGCTCGAAACCGGTTCTGACCAGTAAAAAACATATCTTTCACTAGAAAAAGTATAAATGTGTGTCAAGAATCATTGCTTATGACACTAATTCAGAAATTTAACATGTTCACCTTAGAGACATGATGCATTGGACATGGTGTTAGCTTTTTTTTTTCTGCACACTCGTGCCAACTGAGATCTGGCTTGCATTTATTATTATTATTATTATTATTATTATTATTATTATTATTATTATTATTATTATTATTATTATTATTATTATTTTTATTATTATTATTATTATTGCATATTCGAGCCAGAATGAAGCTGAACAAATTTGTAATCGAGCAGCGTTTTCCATTTTTGAGAAATTAATTACCTGTCGACGTATAAGCTATTCTTGTCACGGCGTCATTTTTTTTTCGTGAAGTCGTAACCGGAAATTCGATTCAAAACGTAGCTTTATTATTTTCTCAAAGATACATCGCTTTTATGAAAAAATGGTTTACGCCATTCGATTATATATTATCTGAATCTGTTAACCTTATGCATTTGCGAAAAGGAAGTAGTTCATAAATGTGTTAGGATGTAGCTCTTTAGGATTTCAGAAAAGCCTTAAGGAATGACAGAGAAATGTATTCACAAATCTACTTTTTACTGAACGGATTCAAAAGTTATGATATTTATAACTCTCATATTTTTTCTTTTGTTCTAAACTACATTGATTATTTAATGAATCCGTATTTGAATATTGAAACTCTAAGAATCTAGATCATCATTAATACATTGTGTATTTTACATTCTGTGAGCACAGCATAATTTAAAAATACATTGTAAATTTATCCAATAAGTATATAAGCAGTATTTTTTAAAGGAATCTTAATTGTATGTGAAGTAAAACCTGAATTTTTTTGCAGAAATTGAGTAGGGCCGGATCGAGCCGTAATGAGTCTTTTTTCACTGATTTATGTACAGACAGAGCTCTGCCTGTACAAAAGTAAATAACATTAAAGTAAATAATAATAATTTGCTTGAATAAGCAAACACCATGTCCAATGCATCATGTCTCTAAGGTGAACATGTTAAATTTCTGTATTGGTGTCATAAGCAATGCATCTTGACACACATTTATACTTTTTCTAGTGAAAGATATGTTTTTTACTAGCCAAACCCGTTTTCGAGCTAAATTAGATTAGTCTCGGCCAAACTACTATTTTATCCTTATGCCAATTGGATAAATTAGTTTTTTCTACACCAAACTTGTTTATCTAAATGCCCATAGTATAAACTAGTTTTTTCTATGTAAGAGGGTAATCGTTCATTTTTCATTGATACTTAACCATTAAACCCCCAAAACTATTCAGGGAATCGCCTTATCAGAAAAAACCTATATACAAATGTGAAGCATATCCGTAAATTCTGCATCAAAAACCATTTATCTAAATTATGGGGGGGGTAACCTACATTCCCCTTTTTTTACACTTAAACAATAAACATCCACAACTAATCAAGGAGGCGCCTAGTCAGAATGATCCTATATCTAAAATTTTAAATGAAAACTGATAATTCTGCATCAAAAATCCATTTCTCTAAATTAACGGTAGGGGATTAGCCTCCCTTTCGCTTCCCTTTATTCTTATCCAATGAATTCCCAAAATTAATCAGAAAAGTACCTTATATCAATGAAAGTACATCCAAAATTTGAAGCAAATCTGATATTTCTATCCGAGTTATCGTGTTACGTACGTACGCACGTACATTCGTACATACTACGTACATTCATACATACAGAACCTGCGAGCCCATTATTTCTCAGGCTTTGACGCTTGCGAGCTAAAAACACGTAAAATTAAATTGGCCTAGGATAAACTAGATCAGCCTAGGACAAACTAGAATGTTGGCGCTGTGGCGCCATTGAATTCAATAAAATCACGTCAAATTGAATTGGCCTAGGATAAACTAGATCGGCCTAGGAGAAACTAGTTCAGACCAATAAACAGCAGGCTAAACTAGTTTATCCTATAAGAGTTAGGCGAATTTAGTTTGGCCTAGGAAAAACTAGATTGTCCTACGGGCCTTAGGATAGACTAGTTTTGCCTAGGAAAAACTAGTTTATCCGATGGGCGTTAGGATAGACCGGTTCAGCCTAGCAAAAACTAGTCTATCCGATGGGCGTTAGGATAAACTAGTTTGGCCTAGTCCAATCTAGTTTAGCCTAAAATCGGGTTTGGCCTGGAACATATATATTTTTTATATTATTTTTTTTCAACAAATAGGCATAAAAAATGAGGCTTTTAACGAAATTAATAAATTTCGATTTTTTTTATCCTGCTGCACACTGCACATCAATTTAAAGGTGTTCAGGTCACAGTCGCTTTAAAATACTTTAAAAATACTATATCCAGCAATATATAATAAAGCAAATATTAGCATCTTTTACTGAAATCGCACAAACAATATTTCAAATAAATTAAAACAATATAAAAAAAACGAAACTTATCAGTAGAGTGTCGAATTTCAAGTTGACTCATCCATTGCGCCGTGGCATAAGAGCAGTTACCGTTACCATAATCCAAAAGCTAAATAATGATTTTTGATTTAAACATTAGAATGGCAAATTAGCTTTTGATTACTACGATGAAATTAAACGCAGCAAAAGAAGAAAGCAAAACATCCATTTTAACGTATATCGAATTTCAGCAGGATATACTTTTTAATTATTACCAAAATCCAAAATTTATGCTGAATAATTTATGTACCTTAAAAGTGTACAAAATCTAAAAATATGTGGGAAAAGACATTACATCATTTAATTTACGTATTAATGTTTAAGCAAATTTTTCCCCATTTGCAATATTAACCTAGTTATAGAAAATACTCTTAAAAATATCAAAGACGCAATTAAATAACCAATTCTCATCTTAAAAATTCCTTTTTCCTCTTATAAGTGAAATCGCAAATTATTCTCTGTATTTTTTGTCCAGGAAACACATAAATTATTCATTATACTCATATTTAGTGTTGCTGAATTTTTTATTTAATTAGTGGAAATAATAAAATGTATGAACTCAGAATACACTGTATTGTTTTATATGTGATGAAAATAACGTATGCATTTATCTTATCACTGAAAAAAAAAATCATGATACTGTTTTAGTTTTGTAATATTTTTTCTATATCAATGTCAAGATAACTAAAGAAATGTACTATGTGATATTAAAAAGCATTTATGTAAAAAAAAAAAAAAAAAAAAAAAAAAAAAAAAAAAAAAAATCGTTCATTTTTAAACGCGTTCGTAATTATGTAAATGCGTAGCACCTATAGTCGTAATTCAGTCCGTTCGTCTGTCCGCATATAACAGAGCAAAAACTATAAAACTGTACCATTTGAATTTTAAAATATATAATTAGTGTTTAACTTTGTCGAGTCATTTCAAATTTTATGAAAATTGGATGCATAATTTAATTACAGGGACAATAAAAAATATTCCATTACATTCCGGTCAATGGGAAAAATAGTTTCGAGTGCATTTTAATAATATTACACTGTTTCAAACAAATTAAAGTTGATATGCATCTATGATGCATACACAAAAATATGCATTCTGTGCAATATGTTCTGTAAAGAATATTTGTTATTAATTTACAAGATCACACAAAAGTATTCCACTACATAATGGTATAGGAGGGTACATTGTTTGGGGTGCGTTTTAATAATATTAAACTATTTCACATTTTATGAAATTGATATGCGTTGCTGAGGTTTACTTCAAGTAACTTCCTGCCTAATAGAATCCCGATAGTATTTACAGGTATACACAGGAGATTTCGGATACGCTACTGTATCGGAAGTACTGTATACTATTACACCAAGATCTAATTTTTTTTAAACTTCCTTATAGTATGAACGCACTTTATTTGTTACGCTTGACGTGCAATTTCCAGCTTGTTCAAATTGTAGGAATAGAAATTTTAAAAACACAGTACAGGATATCAGAAATTTTCAATTGAAAAGAAATAGGAATTCTCTAATTAAAAATAAATTACTGCGTTGAAAACTTTTATATTTATTGCACGCTTTTAGTTTTGCCATATGCTTTAGTAGAAATTCAAATTTTTATAATATTGAAAAATTTAAAAATAAAATGTCAACTTGCCCAGATTATGAAATGAGTTGTGACAATGTGTAAGGTAGATTGTCGAAAAATCACTCAAACATCAAAACTAATTTACTAAAATAGATAAAAAGCCATTTACAGGGAAAATATTTTTCTCTATTTATTCAGATCGACATAATTATCCCTTTGATGACAAAATTCTTAAGATTTATGCTGAACGAAAAACTTTCGCAGAAAATCTTTACTTGAAAAATATGTAAACAAAATCAAGCGATCGCATGCTTAATGATATTAACTGGAATATAAAAAATGGATATTTGTGAATAAGATTTTTTTTACTAATTATTCTTCAGCATATTTCTTTCCCAGATTTAGGAAGCTCCATGGACGCTGAATTATTGCGTATAGGAGACGGAGGCTAGAAATCTCAGGTTTAGTTATTAATTTTTTATTTAATTTTTTTAATAAAATTTCACTGCTCCTTTAAAGCACAGACATTTGGCTATAAATATCCGGATCTCTAAGTTTGTAGTTTTTGTAGTTTATGTTTAAACGAAGTTTAAAGTAAGAGAGAAAATGTGTACTAACCTACTCCGTTGCGGATAAAGGTACCTATATTTATGGCATAAATTGGCTCACGCTTCATAAAAAGTTAACTAAATCTCAAAAAAGATACGCAGTTAAGAGAAATCAGTTATTATAATCAGCAAGTTCAAACAAAGGAATTATCCCCGTACAATGTAGAACTAAATTATATAGTTATAAAAATAACGAATAAAACTTTATCTCTGAGTAACTTTTATCATGTGCTTATCAATGGCTCTGCTCACAGACCATTACATTGCAGGTCCACATAAAATAGTTTCGGAGCACACAATTCAGCTAACAGTGTTCTTTTTGAAAAAAGAATGCCACAAATGCCCCACTCATATGCCTATGCTGATCTAGCATCATCGTCCACTACTCCTACACTTATCATGACAACGCCGTGCCTGGACCACGTAACATTGAGAAAGAATTTTTTGGTCGGATGAATCACTATTCAATTTTCAACACATGAGTGTCCATGTCAGGGTACCCGTTTTCCAGGCGAACTGTTGCTTCCAACCTATAAAGCATGTCACACACTGTTCATCACTGACGATGTCATGCATTGGAGAACATAAGCATAGACGTCACTAGGACCTGTGGTTATTATCAAACAGACTATAAAGATCGCGGTTTATTTGAAAAAAAAAAACAGCGAACCAGTTTAGTCCTTCAACTTGTTTTCCCAAGAGAAAATGGGGTCTTCAAGAAAGGCAACACTCCATGTCACAAGCTTTGAACTTTGAGGGGAGAAATTCCAGGAACCTAATTCTGAATACATGTTCAGCTCATGGCCTCCAAAATCAACGGATCTTAATCTGATTGAATATATTTGAAATGCCATGGAACGGCATCTCAGAGTTAAAAAAATTGTATCCTAATAACGGGATTTTTTTACTCTGAATGCACTTTTTGAACATCTGATATAATCTGTCACTGACCATCTACCAAACCCATGTAGCATCAATGCCAAGACGGATTGTAGCTGTTCTGTGAACCAAAGATGGGATGAATTATTGGGCAGGTGGTTATGCCGTTTTGGCTCTTCACTATGTATTAAAGCTAACACTAAAAATATTAGTCTATTCTGTTTATTTAAATTAAAAAAATATTAGTCTATTTTCCTAAATTTAATTGGAATATTTCCTTATCTTTTTTTCGGTTTTTATGCCAAGCTGTCTTTAGGCGATAAATGTTTCGATGGAGGTGTTATTATCTACGGTGTTTGGACCTTTTTTATTATTCGAAATCCATTTAGATAAGTAATAATCTTGAGTATATTTTTAAATTAATTATTTTGAATATTTATTTAACTTATGATATTCCGGAGATTTTTTAAAATATATTTTTCTGCACATGTAACATTATGTAAATATATATTTTGTGCATTTTTATACCATATAACATGCATATAAAATTAACGTTTATAATGAAATTTTATGTTTCAATTTCACGCATGTAATAAATATATAAAAAAGGAGACACATAAAATTATTATATATATACATATATATTATAAGTATATAGTATTTATTTATGTGTGGATATAATATGTATTTATATATATATGCATAATTAAATATATAATATACTTTAAACTAATGCATATAGTTAATAGTTTAATTAAAAAATATACCTGGGTGGCGAGTTTCGAAGTTTACTTCGGAACACTGTCAAAAAATGAGATAATTAACAGTATTATCTTAAAGAAATACTTGTAATAATGAAAAAAAGAATTAAAGAAGCAGATTTTCTCTCTTTAACAATATACTAGTATTTAAAACTTTTTTGACTGTGTTTTTCACTGACCACTCGCCACCCTGTATTTGTTTATGAATATTAAAAAAACATGCCTTTTTCATTTTTCAAAATTTTGGTAAGATGCTAAAACGGCTTTTGGTACAATTTTGAATTCTTTTGCCAATTGTGCCAACCGAAACAGAGTATGGAACTCTTCCCAATTTAATTTTATAACATCATTCGTAAATGAGTAATAAGTTATTTTCCATTGCCGAATTTTAAATGTATGAACGCAACTTAGAATTTATAAAATGCTATCGAAATATTTTGTATCTCTTTCGCCACATTTATTCATTGAAAATTCATTTTTAATCAAATACTAAAATTTTTCGTAAACATGACAGAAATATTTTAAATTTGTTTGTGTGCGGCTCGATACTTTATTCTCAAAAAAGAATAAAATATATAGCAGTATAAACTATGTTATGGAAAATAGCATAATCTGATATACAATATCACTTCAAAGAAAAAAAATTTCTCAGGGAAACCTGAGTTTCCTTTTTTCGGTAATTTAAAGGCAGTTAAGCAATATGCATTTAAAATATGAATAAAAATGGTCATTTCTTAAATAGTATTCTCTTTTAGATGAAATAAGTATGATTATTCCTTTTTTGAAATATAATATATACATTTTATATGAAAATGTTAAAAATTTTCATCCAATCTCGTTTCGATCATATATTTAAAATAAAGTTTTTCTGTTTGATTCCGTCGAATTTTAACAAAAATCATGCAAAACGCTTTTTACATGTAACTTTGAAAGCATTCAAGTAAAATATTTTTAAAAATATATTTTCTTTAAATGAAATGAAAAATGTAAGATGTTACGTATTTGTATCATCATTTTAAATTACTTTATCGTCGACTTTCCAATCTTTGAAGGCATATTTTCGCTTACACTTCATTTGTTTTCACTAGATTTATACATTCAAAAGTTCGATTTTTGTGAAATACTAGTTTTCTCCGAAAATACGTTAAAAATATTTTGTATTTGCATGTGTGTTGGTAGATATTTTGAATAATAAAAAAAGATAACTTATAGTGAGATAAATTTTTTCATGTAAACTTTTCTTATAAACTCTTTGATATAATACTACAATAGAATAAAACTCCGAAGAAATATTTTTTGTGGAAATTATATAATATGCATTTTAGAATATTAATAAATTTCACATTTATGATATTAAAACACTCCCAATGCTTTCAGTGGCAAATTTTTGTATAAAAATGCGAAGGTCACCAATCTAATAGAAATAAAATGTATTAATAAAAGCTACTGTTTAATTTTTCAAAGTGGTATTCTACTTATAGAAACTGAAACAAGCTTTAAAATTTTCAATCACAATATAGGCATCGTCAGTAAATTGCATTTTCGCACACCAAACAATTAGTCATTTTGCCAAATTTAGAATTTATTTAAATTTACAGATTAAGACATCTAACATTAAATTCATTTCTAATCGATACAAAACATATTACACTGTTGGTGGATTTATAACTCTAATTCTAAACAGTGAAATAAAGTGTAATTTCAGATTCTTTATTTGAAGCTTTTAGAAATAATTTTTTATTTTTAATAATATACAGATTACAATTTGTACATTTATAAATCAAAACCTACCTAAGATTAAATAAAACGTAGTTTTGGATTCGCACATTTGTTGCTTATAAAATCAATTTTTGTTTTCAGAAAATATGCAGATTACAATTTATAAATTTTAAATAATCTACTATATTGAATTTAAGTGCAAGGAAATATCAGTTAAATGTGTAAAAACTATTTTCTTCAGAATACCTGTGTTAGTTCTCAATATTCGTAGTGGAAATTTGGCATCTGCGTTTTAAGGAACTTTCAAGTTTCTGACATTGGCTGCAGAATTTACACTGTAAAAGTAAAAACTCAAAGAATTATCACTATATAAATAAGTGTAAATTTGTGAGAAAAATTATCTTACAAAAAATTTTCGTATGCTGTGGAGTCTACATATAAGATTTTATTTTCCTTTATCGACCGTATCATTTTTAGAGTTCGTATTTGAGTCAGGTATGCACCTTGATGTACAGAATTTGTTACTTATTGAGTTAGAAAATTTTAACGGTAACGGATTGCTTTCGAAATGCTGCGGTACATGTTTTCTGATGAAGAAATCTGTATACATGAAAATATATTATAAATAATACTACACACCATAAGCATACGCATATGTGAGACATATGGATATAACATTTATTTTTTAAAAAGCCGCCTTGTTTCATCAATTAATTGGATGATTTATCCCATCTCTGCGTTACCTATGACAGCAATGAGTAGACATTGTAAATTTTTTTTTAATGTCTGCACATCTGCCAAGTTTTAAATACATCCAAGCTCTGTTCTAGTAGAGGCTTTCAACAGTTTAATTAGGCATAATTAATTTCTTTTATATGTGCAGATACTGTTTATATTTCAGTTTTTTTAATATGAAGCATTTTAACAGGACCTCGACATTCATATCACACAAACTGTTTAACGGAAAAAATGTATATTATTATGTGCAATTATAAATGCAAGTATATCATCAATAATATCTTGTAAAATGTTCTTTATTATTATTAATTTTACAATGTCACTTTTATACATACACAGAAGCTGTTATTCAACTTTCGTCTGATTAATTTGTTCTATTTCTAACAAATATCAGACTTTTTCGGAAACTTTATAAAAAATCTCATATTTGCTTAAGTGGAAGTACATCTATTGAATTATTAGAACAAAAAATAAGATATGTTGTATAAAAATATACTATGTTATTAGAAGGCAACAATACAATAAAATTCCGAAGGAAAAAATTGATTTCTTTCCTTGTTATGCATATTTTAGAAAATCAATAATTTCAAGAAGAATACATGGAAATGATATTTTTAGAAATATCTCTATAAAATAAGGTTAATTTACGTGTTCAAAAATATGGAAATTTTCTTAATATTTTTGTCTAATTATTTTTATTATATGGAATAGAGTTTAGCATATTTGTGTAACGATTGAAATAGAGCGGGCGGCGGCGACACAAATGACTACGTCATTGAGTTACGGGATGAAATCATGATGTAGGAGAAGATTATTGGGTGTAGATTAAGGAATGACTGGTCTGCCTCGTCATTTCTTGGTACGATATGAGTAACAGCGGGCGCCAAATCGCCATTTTGGCGTCACTTTCACGTCATCGAATTACGGGATGAAATTGGTGCCAAATTAAAGCTAAAATAGAGTATTTTAAGAATATTTCGGTCTGCCTGCGCATATCCTGGTACAAACCCTCGGCAGACTGAAATTTATAACAAAAAATGACGTTATAATGTAAAAATCAACATAACTAGTTCATCGAGTTACGGGATGAAATCATGATGTAGGACAAGATTATTGGGTGTAGATTAAGAAATGACTGGTCTGTCTCTTCATTTCTTGGTACGATATGAGTAACAGCGGGCGCCAACTCTCCATTTTGGCGTCACTTTCACGTCATCAAGTTACGGGATGAAATTGGTGCCAAATTAAAGCTAAAATAGAGTATTTTAAGAATATTTCGGTCTGCCTGCGCATATCCTGGTACAAACCCTCGGCAGACTGAAATTTATAACAAAAAATGACGTCATAATGTAAAATTCAACATGGCTAGTTCATCGAGTTACGGGATGAAATCATGATGTAGGACAAGATTATTAGGTGTAGATTAAGGAATGACTGGTCTGCCTCATCATTTCTTGGTACGATATGAGTAACAGCGGGCGCCAACTCGCCATTTTGGCGTCACTTTCACGTCATTAAGTTAGGGGATGAAATTGGTGCCAAATTAAAGCTAAAATAGAGTATTTTAAGAATACTTCGGTCTGCCTGCGCATATCCTGGTACAAACCCACGGCAGACTGAAATTTATAACAAAAAATGACGTTATAATGTAAAATTCAATATGACTATGTCATCGAGTAACGGGATAAAATCGTGATATAGGACAATAATATTGGGTGTAGATTAAGGAATGACTGGTCTGCCTCGTCATTCCAGAAAAATTAGACAAATGAAAGATATTGAAACTCGGTTAGTGGGTGGGCGGGGCTCTGAAGCTAGCGATTTCTCTTGCCTTCATCCCAAATATGTATGTCTCGAACGGCGGTTGGGGGTGGGTGAGTGGGTCAACCGTCGCGTTGAGCGACCAATTTTCGTCGACGACCCCTACCTACGACTCAAACAGACCTAGTCTCCTGAGCGACAGCGCTGTCGCCGGTAGGCGACCACGGATAGCGCCAAAACCCTTTACTTGCGACCTGAATAGCCTTGCACTCTTAATAAAAAAGAAAAAAATGTGGAATTGAAACCGGACAAATTTAACAGAAAAATTAGACAAATTAAACATATTGAAACTCGGTTAGTGGGTGGGCGGGGCTCTGAAGCTAGCGATTTCTCTTGCCTTCATCCCAAATATATATGTACCAGGATATGTGCAGGCAGACCGAAATATTCTTAAAATACTTTATTTTAGCTTTAATTCGGCACCAATTTCATCCCGTAACTCGATAACGTGAAAGTGACGCCAAAATGACGAGTTGGCGCCCGCTGTTACTCATATCGTACCAAGAAATGACGAGGCAGACCAGTCATTCCTTAATCTACACCCAATAATCTTCTCCTACATCATGATTTCATCCCGTTACTCGATGACGTAGTCATGTTGAATTTTACATTATAACGTCATTTTTTGTTATAAATTTCAGTCTGCCGAGGGTTTGTACCAGGATATGCGCAGGCAGACCGAAATATTCTTAAAATGCTTTATTTTAGCTTTAATTTGACACCAATTTCATCCCGTTACTCGATGATGTGAAAATGACGCCAAAATGGCGAGTTGGCGCCCGCTGTTACTCATATCGTACCAAGAAATGACGAGGCAGACCAATCATTCCTTAATCTATACCCAATAATCTTCTCCTACATCATGATTTCATCCCGTAACTCGATGACGTAGTCATATTGAATTTTACATTATAACGTCATTTTTTGTTATAAATTTCAGTCTGCCGAGGGTTTGTTCCAGAATATGCGCAGGCAGACCGAAATATTCTTAAAATACTCTATTTTAGCTTTAATTTGGCACCAATTTCATCCCGTAACTCCATGACGTGAAAGTGACGCCAAAATGGCGAGTTGGCGCCCGCTGTTACTCATATCGTACCAAGAAATGACGAGGCAGACCAGTCATTTCTTAATCTATACCCAATAATCTTCTCCTACATCATGATTTCATCCCGTAACTCGATGACGTAGTCATTCGTGTCGCCGCCGCCCGGTCTAAAACTTTATGTCACAGACACTTAAAAAAAAAAAAAAAAAAAAAAAAAAAGTTGAGAGACAGCTTGATGTTTTCTGGACAGATCATTCGACTCTTTTGGGAAAAATGAAATTCAACAATTCTGCAAAAATTTAATTATACTGTATAGAAGGCAGTTATAATATCCATTGTAATATATACAATAAATCAAATAACAAATTATGCTAACAATTTAAGTCTAAATCATTCTTAATAAAAATGCACATGCACTAAAATTTTATTTGTCCAAAACTTTATGTAGATTTGGCTCTTAATTTCGGAGCTGGTAGAAATGACGTCATTCGGGTGAAGTTATACAAAAATGACTCTGTTTTTACGAATTTATTCCAAGGCTTTTTAGTATTTATTAATTAAAATAAACGCTTAGAGAACTATAGTTTTCTGCGTTAAAACGTTTTGTTTTTAACGCCTCTGTGAAAAGTTTTAGTCGCCATTTTAAGGAAATAGTTGAAAATCTGTTTTCTACTTTAAATTATATTTAAAAATCTATGATGGATTTTTTTCTTTTTTAGGTAAATTAAATTTACCTCAATATCCCGCTCGCCAGTCGATTTTTCGGTTTCGAAAATAAATTGATTCCTGAAACTTAAATATGTGATATTAAGACTATATTTCTTAAAATTTTCTTGAAAAACACAATTTTGTCATAATATTGTTTTCCCTATCTCTTCAAATAAAAGTTAATTTCAATTTGAAAATCATTCTAAACGAAAATCTAATAATTTTTATCATTTTACCCTTTTTTCACAAAAGTGGAGTAATTTTATTTCCATGATTACAAAAATGTCATTCAAAATTACGAAAAAATTTATATCTCCAAAATTAATTCATATATTTTTTTTAATTTTATAGAGCCCTTTTGACACCTCTGTATCATCGCAGATAACTGGTTTTAAAATGATCAACTAACTTTCCATATTCTAAGAAAAATTGCTGTGAAATACTAAAGGAGAGTCACAGTTTAATATATTGATGAAGCTTTAATTTCTTTATGAAAAATTAACAACAGACAAACGCTTAACTATTTATACTGTCTTAAATGTGAAGGAGTTGCTTATTAAAGGATCATTGCCGCAATGAATATAGAGAAAAAAAAATTACTCGAAAATTATTTTAAAATCCATAATAAATCAATCAATTGAGCCTTAGTTTTGAAATTCGACATTATTTTTCATTTGATGTTGTCAAATTTAAAAATGTTCGATGTTTAAGAAATTAAAAAAATTGCAAGAGCAATAATTATAAAATCGAAAGTTCATTATGATCTTTGGATATTCGTAAAATTGCGCCAGCATCACGCACGCGCACTTATCTTCTTTATAAAATGGATTGTAAAAATATAGAAATCGTTCTTGTAATCAGATTGACATTGCAAATTCCACATTCTCAAGACTTTTTTTTTTTATTTAAGTGAAAATACAAATCGAAAAGGACTCTTTGCACGCTTTAGTAACAAAGATATTCTCATATCACATTTGTTATTTCTTGACTTATAAACGAAATAACATTACGAAACAATAACAATGTTATTGTGATAACCCAAAACATTCAAAATACTTGCTGATTTTTTTCTCTATCTTAAAGGAGTCCGAAACATAAAAAAACTTCACATTTTCTAAAAAAAAAAAAATCATTACATTAAAATTTTATTTGGTTTATTTTTTCCTTAAAATGATGTTTAAATGAGGTTTTTATTTTATTCGGAACGAAAAATATTACTTTTTTTTTCTTTTTGTTTAATTCAAAATGTAGCTTTCAAGAAATGATTGTCATAGAAGTGACTTCTTGTGGAAATGCGTATTTGTTTTATATATATATATAATGTTTTATTCCTTTTTCTTCTATTTAAATTTTTATAAGTTAGAAACCGTTTGACGTAAATAGTTTTAACTTGGAAAGTGTTTTTTTCAATCATTTTACTTTTACTTTGACTCAGTAAATTTAATCAAATCTTTACTTTAAAAAAATAGGGTTTTTTTGGTAAATATTTTTAAAGTTGCTTTTCTTGTAGTATTGTTATAAAAGTTTTAAATTTTTATACAAATTAAAATATTTTTATAAATGTTGAATTAAGATTAAAACTTATGTATTTACGTTTATCTAAATGAAAAAAAATGAATTCTATAAATAATATTCCGAATTGTAACGGTTATATACTAACATGTTTTTTAGAAATTTTGAATTTTAATTTTATAAAGCTATATATTCGAAATTTCATCATGGGATTTTATAAACAAATAAAAAATTAAACATCACACAAAAAATGCGAAATTTTAACTCAATAATTGATATAACAGCTTATTTTACTAGGGCAGTGTAAAAATGTTTCTGTTTGTTTCCAAACATATGTTCCCAAAAGTATGTAAATAAAGTATGTCAATGAAAAAAAATTACAATAATCTTTTCTATGTTAACAACGATTCCGAAAAGCATTTCTTTATCTTTACAGTTTTTAACAAATATCTTCAATATTTAAAGAAACACTTCTAAAATCAAATTTTCTCTTATTACCACTGATGTTAAGGAAAATTCTCGAGTAGTTTTTATATAATATTATTCGGATTTCTCAATCTGTACTTCCAGTTTTCGGATGCTTTGAGTTCTATACTGAATATTTTCATGCTCAACAAACCTATTATACAGAAAATGATTATAAATTTCCAGCATTAACATTAATATCAAAGTTAGTATTATTTTGATATTCTTGAATGCTAAAATTCATATATGAAGCTAAGAATGTTTATATAAGAATTGGTAGCTACCGAAAAATCAATATTCCTTTTTCAAAAAACAAATTAATGTACTATAAAAAATACAAGACAATATTATTGAAAAATAGTGACAGCAAAAGAACTTTGTTTTTGTAAAATCTCGAAAACATATTAGTTTGAGTTTTCCAAAGACCAAGATAATTAAATAGTTCAGAAAAAGTCATTATTATTATTATTATTATAATTATAATTATTATTATTATTATTATTATTATTATTATTATTATTATTATTATTATTATTATTATTATTATTATTTTGTAACAACGTTATATTTTTCTACATAAAGAACATATGATTTCTTTCACAAAGAAAAGATATATGCATTTCTCTCATCATAATGTGCACAAATTCACATTAATTTTTCTTGTGGTATGTTAAATTAATTAAGAATACGTATTAATAGATATTAATATTTGTACAGTAACTGTATTATGCGAATAAAAAATCCCCTAAGATTCACCACAGATAAAAGGAATTTAAATTTATAATATTATCTTAACTACTGAAAATCAAAGTACGAGTCATAGCCGGTGCAAGGAAAATAAAACCCCTTTTTTTGGCTCATTAAGGGCAGTATTTTCATATCTTTCCAGACGACAACGTTCATTCGTTGCTTATATCGCGTACTGCATGTGCGCGCTTTATTAAGTCGTTAATCCGCCATTGAACTCGTATTCAAAAGACTACATCTTGCAGCTACCGGTATTCTTTTTATGGTTAGTATGTATTCCCTCATTCCGTCACTCCACGTGCACGCATGCAGGATGCAATGTGTGTAGTGAAGGTTTTGAACCTTACCGTCTGTAAAAATATGCAAACATTGCTGATGTGTCGAATATGTTGTTTTTCCTAGCATCAGTTGTGACGTCATACTTTGTTTTTCGTATTTTTTTCGTAAACTATTAATTGTACGAGTAAAGTTTGAGTAAAGGTACGACTTTGGTCGCCATTTTAAAAATACCCTTTATATTATAAAAATATTAAAAAATTTAATAATTTAAATAAAATGTCAACTTTGAAAATAAATTTACGTAGTAGTGCATCCTACAAAATGAAACATTGCTAATTGAAAAAGCAATTCCAAATTGTTTTTTTTCCTATAACATTTAGAATTAAATATATATGTAATATTTATAATTGTATCATCACATTTTTGTCTAAAAATATTAAATGACTTCTTTTTCAAATTTTTAATTTCCATAAAGGCAATTTTCTATTTAAATATTTCTAAATTTCAGTATTTGTCATATTTATCCATTTGGGGTTCCATTTTAATCCAAATATTAGTCTCTTTTTTTCTACAAAGTATGAAAGAAATATCTGAGACTTGTTTATGTCTGAGAAAAGTTTTCGAATTCTTGGAGAAGAATGCGACGTGTAGTAGAATTGAAAAATCTATGACACAATAAATATCTAGATTGGCACAAAGTTTACTATCAAAATTTATTCTTTTATTTGTGATTTTTTTTATATAAATATGATTTGAAATGATCTTGGAAGAACTTTTAAAGCAATATGATTGTTTTATAAATATTTTGATAAATATATTTCTATTTATTTATTTTAATCTATCAATGTTTTTTAAACCGTTTTTCTATATCTATGATATTGTGTCTATGGAATTATTATGGGTTAATTGTATAGAATAACTTGTAAGGTCCTAAATGAGGATTGATGTCCCATAGTTTTGTCGCATTTAGGGTAGATTTGGAATCTTATTATGTAAGTATGTATTTACTTAAGTTGGAAATTATTAAATACCATGGTTTTAATTCAAAACTTATTTGTTTTGTATGAATGGAATTTTTATGTGTGCTGAATGCTCAGAATATAATATTGTCGTATTTACGGCTGTTAAAAGCTAAATGAGACGTCCAATGTCCTAGATGTGATTATGCATTTTATACATCCAAACTCATCTAAAAATATTCATTTATCCATTATCTGATGTGAACAGATATTGTCACATAACAAATGTGAAATATTTGCAAGACCGCTTGACCAAAAGATAATTAAAAAGAGCCATTATTTATAGAATATTGTTTCTAGATTAAACTTTTTGTAAGGATTAATTCCGATTAGATTTCCTTTATTCAAATATTTCAAAGATCTTAATAGATATCTGAACGAGTATTTCAATAATAAGAGATTAACAAAATGAATGCTATTTATACATGAAAATTTTTGCATAATTTTAATTCTCATGTAATTTCACGGATTGAAATATTTCTCACTATAGTATTACGACTCTAAATTTTAATAATAACTGTAGCTAAGTGCAAATTATAAGTGTAATTGTGAAAAAAAGTAGCTATCATTGAGATGGGATACCAAATTATACAGCATTTATTTTAAATTCTTGCATTAAGATATTCAATAAAAGACCTGTGTCGCATTTAAAGGTCATCGCATTCAGGCACAATGAATTTATAATTCATATAACATAATACATGCAAATTTTTATGTTTTTTATGTTTAAGATGATTATTATAATAAACTGTAAAATTTAGCAAGAGATGCATTTTCATGTATTTTATGAGAATACATATTACATTAATAACTAAGGATTTAAAAAATAAAAGATCTCATTTAAAGAATAAATTTAATTAGCTCGATTTTTTAGATTTAATCTTGAATAAATATTTTCATGCGAATTAAGATTTTATCCATTTCATATAAAGATTAATAGATTGGTTTAAAAATAGCGTTTTAATTTAAGAAGCCAGAATAATGTATGGAATATTATTAGGAGTGTTTAAATTGATAAGATACGAAGCGTCGTAAAAACGAAACCGGCTTAATTTAAATATGGCAGCATTATTAAACATATTTGTATGATAATATATGTGATATTAAAAATTAAGGTAATATGAGGACAAACCAACAAAAAAATAATGTCGTCGTTCAAGAAGCAAGTCGGGCAACTAGTGATTCGTATGCCTTCATTAATTTGTTTATAATAGTTCCATGTTTTATCGGAAATTATTCATTGGTATTTATTGAAATTATTTATTGAAAATCATTCTTAAAGCTGTTTGTACAATAAAAAAAAATAACTCACAAACAAATGAAAATATCTCATGCAATTATTCTTAAAAATACATTTTTTAAAGAGAAAGTGTTGTATCGAAAGCAAAGTACACTGTAAAAAAAAAAATTCAAGAGGTTACTAAAAATTTTTTAGTAAATTTGTATTCCACAGAATTTTTTAGTAACCATTACAAACTTTTTTTGCAAGCGAAACAAGCATTTCTTTTGTAAACTAAACAAAAGAATTTTTTGTGAAACTAACTTAAAAATTTTTAGTATGAGCCACCAAGTAAATTTTAGTAATAGCTCCAAAATTATTTTTAATAACCATTACGTGGGCCCGAAGGGCAGGAGTTTCCTTCGAGCTGCATCCAGACTTCTTTAGCGGAAGATTTTTGGCAAACCCTGAATAGATGGCAGCACCAAATTGCTACTGCTCCGACAGTATATTCATAACCCCTTTATTAACGAGTACTTACACTACATATATTCGGGGCGTATTTGGCAGTGGCCAGTATCGAACCCGGGACCTTTTAGCCTAGAGTCCGTTACTATAACCACTATGCTATCAAGGCCACACCAAGTAAGTTTTAGTAATAGCTATTAAAAATATAAAATTATTAACTCTATTCGTTGCTAACTTTTTTCTAGTAATTCTTACAGATTTTCTTGTAACCGACTAAGATTACTAAAAATTTTTTAGTAATTACAAGGATCACTAAAGTTTTTTTAGTAGGCCGACACTTTTTTTTTAACAGTGTAAGTTTGTAGTAAACTAAAATTCATTTAATTGACAAATAAAAACGAAATAAAACGAAAAGTCACAGGGTTTTATAACAGATTACAAAGTATTTTACTTTGTACCTGTGCAATTGATCTCGCACTTTGAGTAGTTGATTGTGCGTGTTTCGAGTGTTATTAGAATCAAGTTCCGCTTAGTCAGACGCAATCGATCCTATGTTTATCGCATGTTAGATTGGCTTGCATAAAAACTGCTTATCGCCTGCGTAATGTTAGCTTGAGTGTAATGATAATACCCTGTATATAATGCTGCATCCAAAGCATATATATTCAGAGGAGTTTTAAGATTTGGAAGCAGCAAGATGTTGAGTTCACGGTGGATATTTCACTCGATGGTTGACCATACAGAGCCCAGTTTTTTACCTGTTAAGATATCTTACTGCTTTACATTTTCGATTATATGGAAAACGGGGCATGTTACATTTCTGGATTTGTAATATTCAAGCAACCATGTGACCTTATGGATTGTCACGCCTGGTACAACCAAGCAGTTTTTGACAAAGCGTGTTACGCTAGCGAACTTTACAGCATGATTCTAAAAGAAGATAATGTTTTTGTTGAATTTGGATCAATAAAGGATTATACAGATGCCTATTTATTCGAATATTTCAGTCGCTTATCACTTGAAGACTGAATTTAATTTTTAAAAAATTACGAAGTAATTATTTAAAATTTATGATTTGCACTAAATCATTAATAAATTTGTAAAAATGTATGCAATTGTATCTGTTTTTATTTAAAAATTTATAAAATGCCTGCATGATCTTAAGAATCAATTCTCAGCCTGCTGATCACGTTTTCTAAAAATGACCAAAAATTGGACCCTGTATATATATTTTTTTGTTATATGTACCTTATATCCAGCCATCTCATATACTGAAAGCCCACTGATGTGTTTTTTTCCTGCACATATGCTTCAGCAAGTACAAACACAGTAATGTTACACTGTTTCAAAATGCCTGCATTGCTTTAATGACATATAACAAAGGTGGAAATGGGATGTGGCGGTGGTATTCCCAGTTTACAGTGCAAATGTGTGTTCTCCTAAGCCTGGTTGTTCTTTCTGGCCAGCCGAGTCTAGTGTTGTCGACAGCGAAGATGAATTTGAGCCGAGCCCAAAGCGTCCGAAATGAGCCTTGGAGATGAGGTGCGCCTGCAAAGGGTATAGTTTCAATTTTTCTAAAAGCCTGCTAAATTAAAAATTGTAAAAGAGTCGAGCCTGCTTTGTATTAGGCGACTCAAGCCTGCTTTTTTTACGCAAAAAATTAATCTGTACAAAGTTAAATATCTGTACAAAGTATTTACAAAATATAGATTTTAATTTAATTATTTTCTCTTTTTATATGAAAATGGCAACGAGAAGGTCCCGTAATCATCTTTTTTCTCTTTACTTTTTATAGAAATGCAGTGCAGAAATAGAAGTGCTTTTGTTTCCAAATTTACAAGCGCAGTATTTAATATCTCAAAAAAAATTAAGATACAGTTTACAAAAAAATTCCATTTAAAAGCACATTTTCCCCCTATATGATGATATAAAAATTGTAATTGTGGGATGTTTAGAAGTTTAAAAATTTACAATATGAAAAATTTCATATTGAAAATTCATTTTAAAATTCCGTGTGTTGCCATTGGCAAAATGACGTATGCGTTACGCACAGATATGTTTGGCCTTTATAATATAGATAGATATGACCTTTCAAAAAAAAAGAAAGAAAAAAAAACAATGGAAAAGAATTTTTTTTTATTGAAAAGTTATTTTGTTTTACTTTTTTGTTCCAGAAAACGCGCTGCGCTTGTGTTATTTAAATATATTTAAAAGAAAATTTTCACAGATTTTAATCAGTTAAATTTATTTCAAAATTTGAAGAATTCTCATGAGCAAACTTTGCGTTCATATGCAATGTAGAGTTCAATTACGTAAAACATTCCTGATAATTAATCAGTTTTCAAAACAAAAAATAAATATTTTTTGTACACTATCAATTCTCAATTAAATATCTTCAACTGCGTAAGACGTTTTATGCATGCAAAAGTAAAACAATACTTCTACTACTACTACTACTACTAATAATAATAATAATTTTAACATTTTTCTTAATGCTGATAAATTAACCTATATTTTTGTTAAATATGTTTGTTCGAAACGCAGAAACATTTACTTGGGAATTGATAGTATCCTTAAAACAAATACTTCGTGTTGAGAAAGGTGATTACTGCACTTTAAAAGCTGTGCGGAAACGTTTATATACATATTTTTTCTTTTGAAACGAAAACAATGAAAGTTTTCTTTCAAAAATAATTCTTTATATTTATAAAACATGTTGGGTTCTATATTTTTAGGTATATAATTTTAAGGATTCTTTTCGTAATTCTGGATAAAAACTGTCCGAAAACATTTCAATTTTTTTTTCTTTTGAAACGAAAACAAAGGTAGTTTTGTTTTAGAAATAATTCTTTAAATCCCAAAAATATGTTCGAGTCCATATTTCTAAATATAAAAAAGCTTTTTCATAATGCAGCATAAATTTAGAAATAGTTATGTTAACTTTTCACAAAGTACATAAAAAATGGAAAATTGCAAAAAAATTTTCTAGTAGAATTATGTTCCAAGAACTTTTTATGCAATGGCAACAATAAAAATTTATGTAACAGATTCAGCTTTGCAATTTGAATCAAAAAAATATTTAAGGTTACTAAGAATTTTTTTGTAAAATCGTAATCCCAGAACTTTTTAAGTAACGGTAACGAGAATTACAGATAAAATTTTAGTAAAATTACCAACATTTTAGTAAATTCTTTTGTTGATGTTTAGACATCTAAAAAGTAATTTTAGAAGTAGTAAATTCTTTATACGTTTAGATATCTAAAAGTTACAGATGTCTCTAAATTTGCTTACACTTTTTGTTGATTGACATCATTTTTTAGCACAGTGTACACCTAAAATTTTAGCAAGCAGAACAGATTTCGATAAATTTAGATTACTAAGGTTACAGATTTTTTTACAGTGTACTGCTAAGTCCGGAAACATTTTACGTTTTTTACAGAGAATATGCAACAAGAGTTTGCTTCTTTATAAAATACGTTTTTTTTTTTTTATTAAACTTGCCCATATAAATAGTTTTATGTCTCACAAATCAACATGATTTCTTCTGAATTATCCTAAATCTATAACAAATGCTTTTTTCTCATGTATTTACTCTAGAGCTTTCACTTTTTCAAATTGTCTTTAACGTGTAAGTGTAAAGTATTTTAAGCTCTGGTGGGGGTATTCCTTCCATTTAATGCATTCATTTTGCATTAACTCCTCTATATTTAAAAAATAATAATAATTTCTTACATACACGAATAAATACATTTACTTATTTAAAATTAACTTGATCTTAATTTCAAACCTAATGTGACGTTTGGGTGAAGAAATATTCCCACCAGGGCATAATATGTAAAGAAAAATTATTGATGTTATTTATTGTATGTTGTTGATTTTAGTGTCAAATCACTTACTATGAAATGTAATTCGTCTTATTTTAACATTGAAAAAGTAGTGGTCGCTATACGTATGGTTTTATAAGAACGCTTATTTTAAAAGAATATTCTTCAAACAACTAAGTAATATTAATCAAATAGAATTGATAGTATTGATAGTAGGCATCAATTGAAATACCTATTTGTGGTATTTAATCAGTTGAAATAAGAAAAAAATAATATCCAAGAACAAATTTCACACAATATTCAAAGGAAAAAAATGCATTTTGAAGGTATGAAGTAAAAATTATGTATTCATAATTCTACGAAAAATATGTGTCACATAGCGTAGTGGCTTTTATTAAGATACGTTATATTTTTATTAAAGAGAAAAAAGTATAAATAGAATAAAATCGTGTAACCTTTTCCACATGTAAGCCACATGGTAGCTACATATATGATTTTATGAAAAAAGTAATTTTATGGGAAATTTTTCCCTCTATTAAATATTCCCTTAACAGGAATAAGGAAAAATATGCTTGAACCAATCTCAAATAAAAATAAAAAAATAAAATATGTATAAAATGTATGTATCTATATCCATAACTTTACAAAAATGTTCATCACATAACACAGCCGTTCATATAAATATACGGCATACTTATATACTAAAAAAATTCTCATTATAAAAGAATTCTGTAACTTTTTCCATATGTAATTTAGAGGAACTTAGCATTTTCTTTTTGTACTGCGCATATGCAGGAAACAAATCAATTTTCATTTTTTTTATTTCATGGTATTATATTTTGAGTTCCATTTTCGTTCCATTCTTTTACAGGTAACAAGTTCCAACAACATGTTTTTTTATAACATGTAACAAACGAATATTTTAATTAGAAGGTCTTTCAAACAAAATGTTTTAAATAACTTTTTGACATAATTATCAATGCTATATTTTACTGAGATTAATCAAAATCAGTTTGTGATTAAATGCTTAATTTTTGCAAGACAAGACTAATCTTAATTAATTATGATACTTCGAATTTCATGCATTTTTGGTATTTTCTGACACTTAAACAGGTTTTTCCAGTTATGGCGATTAAAACATTAAAAATTCATAAAATTCTAAGTATCATAATTCAGTAAGTTTTGAGCATACAAGAATAAATGTTTACTGTTTTACTTGTTAGAACATGAAAAAATAAAGCTTATAGGACTCACTCATTGGATAAAGCTTGTAATTTCTTATCTATTTAAAAATAATGTAAATTGATTTTTATAAGATGCACAGGAAAAGAAAATTTGAAACATTTTTACAATTGGAACTATAGCGCTAAAACTAACGGTTTAGAAATTAGTTATTGGTAAATGATAAGAAACATCTTGCATTGTAATAAATAGAGTTTAAACACGATTTCTAACAAAAAAAATTATACAGTATAGATTATGAAACACCTTCCAACACATTTAGAATGCTATAACAAAACTTAACAATTTACTAAGGTGAGAATGGCATCTTATTGAACAATTTGAAAAAAAATATAATGCATTTGAAAACACGATTTCTGCTATTACCATGAATAGTCGTTAAAGTATACGATTTTTTTTCAGCACTGTATATGATCTACAGACATGTGTGCTTACTACATATAATACGCTAAAAGTTAGCTCTGTTAAATGCATAGCACAGTTGAAAATTTCTATTCAGCAATTTCAGCCAATAGGCGAATATTATTGAGAACATTTGTTCGACCTTGCATATGATCTAAAATTTGTACAAACCAAGTTACATTTAAAAAGTAGTTAAACTTTAAAACGCATATTATTTTTGAAAACGCCGTTCTAGCAATTTTTGTTCATAGGCTTCAATAATTCAATTAATTTTAATTTTTCTTCTATACCCAAATACTTTTGTATGTTCTTATAAATAAGCGATAGATTCTATGCACACCATATTCTTTAGTAAGAACCTTGTAGTACACGACAGTGATGTATATCAATTTTAGTATGTTTTAAATACTGTAATATCATTAAAATACATAGCGAGTGATTTTTCAACATAAGCCGTAAACTAATGGAATTCTTCTGAGCGGTTTTCCAAACTTCCTTCTGAAAACCGAACATGCCATACTAAATTCTAATAATACATATATAAATTTTATGGCAATCAGGCTATATTTATACGAGTTAGAGATAGGACAGACAAACCGAATTTATAAACACTTTTCAACTACATTGTAAAATATTATAAAAGAAAAATTCATTCGCGACTTAATAGCGGCCACACATCTATCAAAACCTATTCAAAGTTAATTTCACAAGAACACAAAAATACTATTTATATTCTTTTAATCGAATGTAATTCATACAAACAAATTTCGTTCATACAAATATAATTTTCAAATTAATTACAACTGTACTAAAATTAAGTTATTTCACCATTATGGAAGACTATTTTCGTTCTTTTCCTTTCTTTCTTTTTTTTAGAGAAATATAATCACAGAAATAAAATCTTTTAACGCAAATGCAAAACAAAAATAATAAAAATATTTGGCCGGAAAACAAAACTTATAATGCGAAAATCGCCCCACCCCCTCTATAAAAAATTCCATGAGCATGTAGTAATAATCCTTTTAAATATTCAAAAACGAATAAACCCTCCGTATCTTCCATCATCCTTCCAATATCAACACAGAACCTTTCCCTATCGAAAATCATTTAATACTTCCTCTTTCATTATTTCCAAAAACCATAAAGAATAAACAAACAATTTTAATCAATCAATCATCACTCAGATAAAATTGTTAATTCTGTTATATTTATTATCAACATATTTTTTCAATTTAAAACATTTTGCACCAAATGTTATAGTTTCAGCAGAAAATATTTATGGATTAATAATTGCAAACATGTTAAATTATCTGTTTTTATTCAAAGTTACCCAAACGATAAATAATCATTATCTATTTTTAAAACTAGATTTATTGCAGCAACAAGTAAATATCTAAAAATGAATTAGGAACATTTAGAATTTATCTGTCATCTGTGGTTGGTTTCAACTGCGGAATTCCATCTGAAGTTCCAATGTACACGTTTTGGATGATATAATCAATTATAAAATTATAAATTCTTGCATTTTATTTGAATGTAGAAAATAATGTTCAGTTTAAAAAAATAGATTTTTTATCTAAAATTGAGAATTAATTTTTAGGGCATAGAATTATAAATAAATGCATTTCACTAAAATATTGCAAAAATGTACCTTTTATAAATTTAATGATTCTGAGCTCGAGTTTCGCTGTTTGTTTTTGGTGGGTGTGGTATGTGTGTGTGTGTGGGGGGGGGGGGTTAGAAATCAATGCTTTCCTCAGTTAGGTAACACAATCGGCAAGTATATTTCAAAATTCAAAGATAAAACTCAATTTAAAATGCATTTGTAATGTAGGTGTACCAAGAGAAAATATTTAGACTTAATAATCTAGCGTGTTCACTTTGGAGATGTGCAACTATAACGTTATAACTTTAGGGGGGCGGGCATATGATATCGTAAGATATCTCTAGGGAAAGGAAGTGTTTGTTTTTCGATATCGATAGAATTTATTGATCCAATCAAATTTTTCTCTTTTTATTTGTAACATGGTCTTTGGTTGAAAATAGTTTTGTTACAAATCAAGTGAAGCATGACCTTTTTTCTTACAAATATTCAGATGTTTTTTGGATCTACTATTTATTTCAGTGTTTCGTTTATTTCAACTTTGTGCCACCATAATCGGAAAAAGTATGTGATGGTGGTGATCTAGCACCAGGCACCAAGTACAAAAAGCATTTAATTAGGGCTGCAAATTGTTTCTATTCATGGCGTTAGGGATTGATGAAATGCAAACAATTTTTAAGCACCACACGCCTAATAAAGTTGCCTATGGCCAGAGAGTGAAGATAGAGCCAATTAGGTGCACTCGTCTCAAAAGAAACATTTCAGAACATTTTTAGTGAATATTGTTCTATTTTAGAGATGCGAAAATGAGTTTTTGATTAAGGCAAATGAATGAACACGCCGCTATTTAAAACCATATGTTATATAATTAAGAGGGACTTTTCAGTAACATGTTAACACAATATTAGGTTCCAGCATAGTAACAGTGTTTTTTATCCTAAGTTAAATAATGCCCATCTCTACTACGAAATAATATGTACGGTACATTAAAATGGGGTGAATAGGAACGAAACTTCCCACTCATGTAAATAAATTCATTGTAAATATATGTGATGATATTTTTAGTTGCCATTTTTTATAAGCAGGTAATAACATTAAGAATTGCGAAATTCAGTTTTGCCATGTTGGCAACAATACTGGGGTATATAAAAAACTGCAAGTGGATCCTCAAAAAACTTATTTTTTCAATGTCTTCAAAACTTTGAATGTAACTTCAGTATTTTTCGTATTCTAAACCTAAGAGTAGGGATTTTTAATTAATGATAAACCTGTAAACGATATGCTGTATTAAATTCTACTTATTTCTAAACTACATAATGAAAAAGTGAAAAATGGCTTATAACATTAGAGGTTTAAGATTTACGCGGTGAATCGAAACACGTTTTCTCTCATGGTTTATTTTTCTATACAATAATAGTTTCATGTAATATCTGAAAATATATGTATGAATATGTATTTTAACAATATTTTGTTTGTTCTAATTACTAGAAGAGTTTAAAGGTGTCAAGGTATTACTTAGTTTAAAAAAATGAACGCCCAATCCAACAGACATGGAACACACAATAAAATAATTAAAAAATGGCAAATCACTAAGAAAAATTGCACAGAATCATTCTCTGACATCGATAACATTACACACACATCTTCAAATGGAAAATCAATTCAAAAAGAGAGGGATGCAAACAGTAATATCGGCTGGGGATGAGGACGTATTAGTAGATCGTAGTAATACAAGCGACTGGGGATACTCTATATATTTACTTATCCAATGACTACTAAAAAAGGATAACACAGAAAAGGGCTGAATTTGTATTAAATTCCAACTTCTGCAATTCGAATACAATTTCTTAGAATAAATTTAAATTTTTCTTGAGTTCAAAGTTATTTCTAATTTTAAAAAAGACATATCTTTACTTGTATATAAAATAAAGGTTTGGTTTGATAGTAACTACGCGTTCCTATTCCTCCCTTACCATTATTACCTATTTTCATTAACCCTATTAGAGTTCGAATCAATATAAATAAGGATTATAACATTTATTCTGATTTATCTTTGTCTGCAGGGCGAAGCGGAATACCAATAAAAAAATTAAAAATGTATAAAAAACAGTAACAAATGTTACGTTTTTGCTTAAAAAGTAAAGAACAAAACAAGACCAAAGTTTCCAGTAAAAAATAAAATAATTAAAAAATCAGTTTTTTTTAACGTTAAAGTTGAAAAGTGATCCGATTCACCCAATTTTACAGTGGTTTCATGTAAAACATGTCGCGAATGAAATAGTCTTTAATATGGATATTATTCAGTTGCGATATATGTATTTATGATTTATACTATTAAATGTAATGTATCTGTGTATTTCTATACGATATCTGTTATTTTCATTTTAAAAATTTTGCGCAATTTTCTATTAAAAATTGGCTTTGAAAATAATCGGTTGTATAAACTAGTAAATCTGCAGATCAAGAGCCTCAACGTCAGCTTTTCACTTCTTTTTTTAAAAACACACTTAGCGTAATATTCAACTTCCTGGAAACTGTAATTTAAAATTTTCGAATTACGTAATTATTTATAAGAATAAAATAAGAATAAGAAATTTGAAGCCATCAAAAGCCGTTAAATTAAAGATTTAGTTATGTTAGGATATTCTGAAAAATTCATGATCTATTATTTTTGTGTTTTTATTATACCACAGTAGATTTCTTCAGGGGGGCTCCGCCCCCCGTAGTCTCATTAAATTTAAATTTCTAACTTTCTATCAATCTGCTAATGGTTATCGTATATCTTGTATTTTTTTCTACATTTTGATTTATAATGATAAGTGACAGTCTTAATAAGCATTTTTCATTATCATCATACTTCTAGATACCTGCCCACCAAAACCACCTAAATCTGATGTATCAGGAACTTTTGAAAGTGTAAACTCAGTAATCTAGGGTTTTACAATTTTCATTACGAAAAAAAGAAGTTTTGGTTGTATTTTGTGGCAGTTATCGGAGACTGACAGATAGACAGAAGAACAGACTGAGAGATGGAAAACAATAAATTTTGCGTCGCCAAAATAAGCCTTCGCCGAAGTTTCGGCAATTACGTCATTATTCATGAGTTATTGCTGTCCATGTTTCTTGTATTTTTAACGACAACTATAAAACTAGTCGTTGGAGGCCACCGTAATACTTACCCATCATACATATGCATAATATAAAATATGAAAATAAAACATGTGTAACTTATTTATAAAATGCATTGAAATTCCAAAATAAAATTTTCACGCATATTTAAATAGTTTTAATTTACGTAGTAATGATTTATTAATGAATTGCTGATGAGCCAATTTCCGCAAATTATGTAAAATGACAAAATACTCAAGTAATACCGGATTGCATAAAAGAAACATCCTTATAACTCCAAAAATAATAATCATATTAACTAACAGTTTACTGCATCAGATTAAGCGTTTCATTTCCAATTAAAACATATCTTTGACTTGAAATTTGAATGAAATTCAGGGTCATGAAAAATCAAAGAATGTGAAAAACAGGATTACACGTATCTCAGCAACTAATAATGTGATCGACCTCGTTCTTTATGCAAAATTTGTGTTATTTTATTGCCTTTTATATCCACTCCTTAAAATAAAAAAAATCGAAAAAATTTATATACGTTTCATCAGAATGAAATTTTCGAGAGTCCGAAAAAAATAGTTCCGGATAATCGAGGTTACTTATATTAAATAGGCTTCGTCCCATTCTAACATACTAAGTGCATACAAATTTCAAGTCTCTATCTCAATTTGTTCGGGAGATAGAGCGGTTACAGACAGACAGACACACAGACGGACGGACGGCAATTTTTTTTTTCTAAAAATATGTTTTTCTGAATCTCCAATATCTGAAACGTGTAAATCCGTCAAAAAAAATTTTTCGATTTTCAAAACGATTGCAAGACTTACCCTATACTACGTATGATGGGTAAGTAATACCTGTTTTATTTCAATTATGACGTCAAATTTTATCAATTGAAATATTTGTTAAAAATATAATTATATTTTATTTCTTTTACTTCTAATTATGCCCATTTTTGTCAGAAAAATTCTTATTAACGAAACAAATTTCCGTGTTTAATATTTAACAAAGTACTATTTTTATTTTTATTTTAATTCTGACGTCCTATTTATTTTTTCTTAGTTTAATTTTTCGAATGGAAATTGCTCAATTGAAACTTATTGCCGTTGAAAAATTATTCCAGATTTTTTTTTTTTTTTGGCAACGGTAAAGGAAATTGGTTAAATTTTATCTAAAAAATCGCTCTTGATTCTGTATGAAAAAGAAGGAAATTTTGAATTATTAAGGAAAATATTTGAATAAAATTAATAAAACATAGCCTATATTCTTTTCTGGGCTATGTTATATTTATCCGCAAAGATACAAAGACATTAATTCGTCAGTTTTGACGTTGACTTCATTTAAATTTTCGTATTTGCTTTCAAATTTATAGCATTAAAATATAGTAAAAATTAGGATGAATGGTTGCTTAGCAACCATTAAGAGAAAATAAAGAAAATGAAATAAATACTTTTTAAATAAGTAAATCTCTAAAACAAATTAGTTTATATTATTGGAACACATTTATAAAAAATCTCCAAAATTTACAGTAATAACTTTAAAAATCTGACAAACGCATAGACAAAATTTCAAAACAATATGAATAATTTAACTGGTAACTTTCAGTGTCCATTTATCATTGAATTCCATTAAGAAAATGTGTCATTTTCTCTCAAGGAAAAAAAAATTGAAAATCATTGGATTTGCCATAGAAAAGCATTATTGCGCAAAATAAAATATTCTATATTTTACGAACGAATGAATCAAATCTAACAAAAAACTATACAGCTTAATCCCAGTGCTTATACCCACTTAATTTCAAGTCAATCGGATGTTTTTTGCGTTAATTATCGCGGAACAGACAGACTGACAGACTGACAGACTGACAGACAGACAGAAACCAAAAAATTTCGTGTCTCCAAAGTAAGCCTTCACTGACGTTTCGGCAATAAAGATCACGGAAAGACAAGACTGGGAGAAATCCTATGGGAATCATGCGTGCTCAAGACCCGTTTTCATGTGCACTTTGAAACCAGCCTTTTGTAAAATTCCTTTTCTTGAGTATTTTCCAGTTCATGCTTACTTTAAAATTTCTTTTCATCTCTGGGTAAAAAGACTTTTGCTCTGCTTTCAACGTTTTTTTTGCCAATACTGGCCTTTCAAGCTTAATAAATTATTGATGACAGTTTTAGATCTTCCAACTTTTTTTGCAATAGACTTTCATATTCATTCTGTTTACTTGCTTGTGGTATTGTTCTAAAATTAACAAAACTCTTAAAAGAAAATATCTGGAAAATTATGTACATAAAACCGTTTTTAACATGCAAATTAATATTAATTATATGCAAAATTTTTTATGAAAAAAATCTGGTGTCCTTAAAGTTTTTACTAATGCAAAAATATAGTTTGTATAATTAATAATTATTTTTTGTCGATAAAAAGCTCACAGAAACATTTTTTTTTTTTTACTTTTATACTACTATTTCCTATTTATGATCAACATTAAATTAACATTTCTGTTATCAAATTATAAATTTATCGAAATTTTTAGAATTTTTTGTTGTTTTTAAAATTTTTACACACCCCAAACCCGGTTACATAAATAATAAATTATATTAAAAAAGCACAAATATTTTATTAGTATAATTAGGATTTGAATAATTATAAATGTAATGAATTTCAATAAATTATTGAGGAAAGGGTTTGGCTTACAATATATTTAGCGATCATTGATTTAAAGAATGTTTTTACAAAACATTTCCCACGCACTTCTGAATATTTTTCCAAAAATAATTATTCCTAATTTTAGAAGGATTATTCGGAAATAACGCAGATAATTGAAAACGGTTATGGGAGAAATTCGTATTATTAAAATAGATCGGAATGCAAAAATGGATTTTCATCTAATTTCATGAAGAATTTCAATATTGACTTTCATTCCAAACTTAAATGGTATTCGGTGTCGCTTTTAATTTGCTTACGCAGACTTACATTATAAAAATATTTGATAATAATAAATAAAATTATGTATACAGTAAAACCTCTCTAAAGCGACCATATTCCTTTCCGATAAAACATAATTGGTCCAGGAATGGTCTCTAAATGGAAATCATATTTAAATCTAGATTTTAATTGTTGAAAAAAGGTAACAATTAATTCTACTAATTTATTTTTACACAGAAAAAAAATATAAATTTAAATATATAAATAAAAGTTAATTACACAAGTTAATTAGTGCAGAGTTTTGAAAAGAAATACATTGACATTAGCTTTGATTTTACGGTTTTATCTTTTACAACTTTCATCAGTAGATAAATACAATTTTTTGGAATGGAACAAATAGTGACTATTTCATTACTTTATTTATTTTTTGAGAGTTTCCAGACAGAATAGAGCAAAAAAAAATTTTTGGCGAGCATTCTTCATTCGTCATAAGCGTTAAATTCCTTGCACGAAAAAGCTCAAAGGGGTTCAAATACTTAAAAATTACTGGGATAAAAAATAATCTAGACTTAGTTTAGAAATTTTATGAATAATATGCTTTCCGGAACCTCCTTCAATCGACCAGCGAAAAAACCGCAGTTTTTTCATTATTTTCAAAGAAATTGGTCGCTCATTTAAGGAGTTCAACTGTAATAATCTCTGAATGGAGACAAAATTAGTATTGAGCCTATGGGAATACATTTTGTTCCTTGAAAAAAATGGTCGTTGGTGGAGGTGATCGCACAAGGAGGTTTCATTGTATTTATTTCGTTTACGGAAAAATATAGCACAATACCACAGTACGAGAATAATTATACAAGTTAAAATACGACAAAATAAAGAATTTAGTTAAAATTTATATGAATCGTACATCAATATAAATAAATCCTTTATACCATTCAGTATTTTTCAAAAAAATATTTAAAAGTATATTTAATGAATATTTTTACAAAATCTAACATCAATTAAAAATGCATATTTATGGAAATTGAACACTTGCATTCAGCACACTTACCTATCTCATTGAAAAATAAATTATCCACATTTGCTTCACGCGTTTATCGTTAATTACTCACATAAGTGGAAAAAGGAAAGAAGAAAGTTGAATAATATAAAAGAAGATTTCAACTCCAAGAACGTTTTGCAATCTAATTTATGGAGCATTTTAATATTTATAAAGTTTAAACAAACTAATTTCAACTGCGTATTTTCAGAGTAAAAAGATGATTTGAATGATTTCAAACGACTTTTTTGATTTCTTTATGCTGAGTAAAGTACCATAAAAATGTTTTATATTAAGTGAAATTTTTTTTTTAAATTTTAATAGGTATTTTCAATTTTCCCCTAAGTATTTCAATACAACTTCGTCTTCTACAGAAAACTTATATTTTATTTCTATATCGGTATATTGAAAAAAGGCTTACTTTAAAATTTTAGGCTTTTGACTAAACATTTACAAGAATGATCAATAAAGTAGCGAGTCACTTGTCTGTATAAACTTTACATGATATTTTTCTGAATTAGTCAAATACCGTAATTAGTAATGGTAGAAACTGCCGTGCCTGAGGAATTCGCTCAAGTATATTTAGTCCTTAAATATGTCAAATTCTTATTTTAAAAAAATTTCAAAACATGTTTTAAATCCTGCGTCATGAGGCTTTTCAACAGATATTTATTAAATTTATAAAAGAAATATAAGAAATGTAAATAAATAAAAACCTCAAATTTTTTCATTGATACTTATATTATACAACACTCTTATATATTTAGCGATTTTCGTGAGGTATAATTTAATTAAAAAATGGGGTCTTTTATACATTATTGTGTTCTTTGATAACTACTAAAAAGTCTTAATATTGTTATTACAAAATGTTTTAATTCAACACATACAAAATACGATTCAAGTTGTTTTATATATTGTTACGAATTTTGTAAATAGTTAGTGTTTGTACTGTAAAATAATGTAAATAATCTTATTAAGCTCCATTCCTTTTCTAATATTAGTTTTTGTTGCATTGTCTCTGTTATCAAGCAAACTTGTCTATTATTTTCAGTGAATGTCTATGGCAGCTTTGCGAAATATTAGAGATATCGCCAAGTTGGCGTCACTTTTGGCAACTAATTTTGGTCGCCAAATTTGGCGATATATCGCCAAGTTGGCGACAGACTTGGCGATTGTTGGCGATGGTAGCCCTTCCCTGTTTATGGTAACCCCCCCTTAGGTCTACTGATACATTGAATATTGTTCCGTGGTTTTCCGGTTTTTTCTAGAAGGTTGTAGAAACTTTGCCGCATGCTGCGAACCTATATAAGGAGAGCGATACGAGCTGTTGTGGTCATTATTTACCAGTCAGTCATTGAGTGAACAAGGCGTAAGCAAGTTTGCTT
Source organism: Maratus speculifer (assembly GCA_964019185.1). Taxonomy (NCBI): domain Eukaryota; kingdom Metazoa; phylum Arthropoda; class Arachnida; order Araneae; family Salticidae; genus Maratus; species Maratus speculifer. Next base: position 231,357,774 of record OZ025296.1, on the reverse strand, counting down.
GAGTTTCATCTATGTTGTTTTGAATGTTATTAAGTGTTGAGACGTTGTATAAAGAGTCTTTGGGGTCTAAAGCTGTAATTGTGCGATGAGCAGTTATTTTTGAATATCCAGTAATATTTGTGAGTTTCGAAGACTCTGTTGTTCTGAAGTCTGTAAATAAATTATTTTCTACTTTTCTAAGAGCAAGAGTTTGAAGTTGTTTAACCATAAGATCAAAAGAACCCAATATACGCTACAATTTTTGGTGTCAGGAGTCGGGATCTTATGGCGAAAACACGAACAATGGACGTACAACTGAAAGAACTGTTAGAAGCTATTAACGGATTAAGAACAGAGCTGACCAATAAAATTGATAAAGGCCAAGAAGAGTTGGCGGATAAAATGAATAAAGGCCAAGAAGAGTTGGCGGACAAAATGAATAAAAACGAAGAAAGAATGGAACAGTTGACAAATAAAATTGATAAAGGCCAAGAAGAGTTGGCGGAAAAGATGAATAAAGGCCAAGAAGAGCTGGCGGAAAAGATGAATAAAGGCCAAGAAGAGTTGGCGAATAAAATCGACAAAGTCCAAGAAGATGTGACTGAAGAAATGAAAAGAAGCCAAGAGAGAATGGAAGAATTAAAGGAGGAAGTTAATAAAAGCCAAGAAGAAATGAAGAAAACTTTGGAAGAAAAGTTCTCATCGGTAGAGAGAAGAATAGATTCGGTAGAAGAGAAAATTCAGAATGAAGTTAGTAATGTTGAACAGAAAATGGAAAGGAAAATGGCGGAAGTAGAAGAGAAAATTCAGAAAGAAGTTTGTAACGTTGAAGAGAAAATCAGTAACGTTGAAGAGAAAATACTAGGTGAAGTAGATGAAAAGCTAAATAAAAAAGTACAAGATCTTGAGAATAAACATTCAGCGTCTAGTGGTAATTATGAAGAATTTAGGAATCCGCCTGCTTCTCCCGTGCACGTTAAGCTGTCGACATACGATGGAAAGAGTTCCTGGCAAGTTTACAAGACCCAATTCACCATTGTAGCTGAAGCGAACAAATGGAGTGACGAGGTGAAAGCTTGTCAACTGGCAGCATCTTTAAGAGGAGAAGCCGCCGACGTGCTGCAAACATTGCCCGATATGACGCAACTGAATTTTGAGACTCTAAGTTGTGCACTTGAAATGAGATTCGGCGAAAAATTCTTCAAGGATTATACGAGAATACAAATGAAGAGCCGCCATCGAAAATCGAGTGAAACCCTTCAAGAGTTTGCCTCGGAAATTGAACGGCTTGCAAATTTAGCATTCATTGACTGTCCAACAAATGTACGGGAAATGCCCTCACTGCAATATTTTGTAGACGGAATAAAAGATCCAGAAGTGCAGAGAGCGGTATGAATGGCAGATGTACAGGATTTAAAGGCTGCACTACTATATGCCTTAAAGTTGGAAGCAGTTACACAAGCCAGCCGAAGAGATCGTCATTCAGTCCGAGGGGCAACGGTGAACAAAAGCTCAGACACTGAGATCGACTTCTTGAAAGAAATTAGGAAATTAAATCAAGAGATTGAAGCTTTAAAATATGGAAGAACAAGCGCAAGAAGACAGAATCTCACGTGCTGGGGATGCGGTGATACAGGACATCTCCGAAGAAACTGCCCCAAAATCCACGAACGTGAGATGAGTTCAAGACCAGGAAATAAAAAGCCCCACCTGAAGATCCTTCAAATATCGAAAATGAATGGCGGCGATAATGAATTATATGTGATAGGATTTATTAACGAGATTCAATGCCGTATGATTGTGGATACAGGAGCCAATGTAACAATAATAAGAGAAGATTTGGCTCGGAAATCGAAATGCAAACTCATCTGGACTCCACCCTGCGTTACCCTGCAAACTGTGACGGGCGACAAGATAGGCATATATGGAAAGGCCGATTTAATCATCAACTTTGGAGAAACGAAATATTACGATACGGCATATGTGGCTGACATAACAGATCCTTGCTTAATCGGACTAGATTTTCTGAAAAAGATTGGCTTCAAACTTGATTTCAAAAATAATAAAATGCTCTCAAAATTTGAAGAAATAAGTCTTTTTGGATTAAATAACGAAATTGAATCTAAACAAATAGTAATAGCCAAAGAAGACATCAATTTAGATCCAAGAACAGAATTTTTAGTTCCAGCTGTAATTAAAAATGAAACTATCGATTTGGCCATATAGATTATCCCGAAGACAATAGTAAACAAGCAGGAGTATTGGTGGCTTCATCTGTGGTGGACCTCTCGAAGAAGACCATTCCAGTCAGAATTGCTAACATCAGTGATAAGACGAGGACTATCAAGAAGGGAGAGGTGATAGCGTCATGTGCTCCTGTGACGTGCATAAGTCAAAATTCCAGTCACTCTGAGAAATCTTCAGATAATTTAGTCAAGGATTTGTTACAAAATAGGACTTAGATCCAAACCAGAGAGATGCTGCTGAAAAATTAATTAGAGAATTCCAAAGTTTATTTTCCCAAATATCTGAAGACTTTGGACGAACTAAAATGGCACAACACCGAATTGACACCGGAGATCACTCTCCTATTAAACAGCACCCTAGACGATTACCTTTTGCCAAGCAAGAAGAGGTGCAGAATTTAATTAAAGATATGGAGGAAAATGACGTCATCGAACCATCAACAAGTCCATGGGCATCTCCGATTGTATTAGTAAGAAAGAAGGATGGTTCTACAAGATTTTGTGTAGACTACCGCCGACTGAATGACGTCACTAAAAAGGATAGTTACCCTCTACCAAGGATCGACGACACTCTCGACACACTTGCGGGCATCATTTGGTTCTCGACTCTGGATCTGAAGAGTGGTTACTGGCAGGTAGAGATCCATCCCGACGACCGCGAGAAGACTGCCTTTACAACGGGACAAGGATTATGGCAGTTCAAGGTAATGCCTTTTGGTCTATGTAACGCACCTGCAACTTTTGAACGCCTCAGGAAACGGTTCTTCGGGGACTGTCATATGAGGCATGTCTTGTTTATGTAGACGATATCATAATCATAGGAAAATCTTTTGATGAACATCTGAACAACCTCAGGCGGGTGCTACAAAAGTTAAAGGAAGCTAATTTGAAGTTAAGCCCTTCGAAGTGCAGTTTGTTTCGCAATGAAGTCGCCTACCTTGGACACATTATTTCGGCGGAAGGAGTTAGGACTGATCCGGAGAAGATATCGGCCGTGAAAAATTGGAGTCGTCCAGCAGATGTTGACCAGCTTCGAAGTTTTCTAGGATTATGCACCTATTACAGAAAATTCGTCAAAGGCTTCTCGATGATTGCAAGACCACTTCATAAATTAACAGAAGCCAATCAAAAATTTATGTGGACACAGGAATGTGACGCTGCTTTCGAAAAGCTTAAGGAGGCCTTGACATCCACTCCAATTCTGTCGTATCCTCAATTCGATAAACAGTTTATACTTGATACGGATGCAAGCAACGAAAGCATTGGCGCTGTACTGTCCCAGGAAATCGACGGCCAGGAGCGTGTTATCGCTTATTTCAGCAAGTGCTTGTCAAAGGCCGAGCGAAACTACTGCGTAACAAGAAAAGAGCTTCTTGCAGTAGTGAAAGCCATAGACCACTTTCATCACTATCTTTACGGTCGAAAGTTCCTGATCCGAACTGATCATGCTTCTCTAACTTGGCTATTGAATTTTAAGAACCCTGAAGGCCAGATAGCCAGGTGGATACAAAAGCTTCAAGAGTACGATATGGAGATACGCCATCGAAAAGGCTCATCACATGGAAATGCAGATGCTCTCTCAAGAAGACCCTGCTCAGAGAATTGTAGATACTGCGACCGGGTTGAGAAGAAATTTAATGTCAAAGGTCCTATAGTAAGACAAGTTACAACTGGGTCTACATCATCGCAAGATCCGTGGAGTGACGAGAGCCTGCGTAAAGATCAACTTGCTGATCCTGAAATTAAGCCAATTCTAGAGCTGAAAGAGGAGTCCAACAGGAAGCCCAGCTGGCAAGACATGGCCCATTACCACCCTACGACTAAACGTTATTGGGCTCTCTGGGATTCCTTACATTTGAAGAACGGCATCTTGTATCGAAAATGGGAGTCTGACGATGGAAAGACATGTAGATGGCAACTACTACTCCCTAAGTCGAGAATTTCTATGGTCCTTCAAGAACTGCATGGTAGTCCCACAGGAGGTCATTTTGGTGTAATGAAGACCCTGCAAAAGGTTCGAGAGCGTTTCTACTGGAATAATGTTCGCAGTGACGTGAAGAAGTGGTGTCGACCTTGTGACACCTGTGTAGCACGTAAAGGTCCAAAGAGGCGCACCCGTGGACGATTGCAACGTTATAATGTAGGAGCTCCTTTCGAACGAATTGCTTTAGACATCCTGGGTCCACTTCCTAGAACATCTGATGGCAATAAGTACATCCTCGTTGTCATGGACTACTTCACTAAGTGGCCTGAAGCATATGCCATTCCTAATCAAGAGGCGGTAACCGTAGCAGACATACTGATTCAACACTGGGTTTCCAGATACGGAGTTCCTCTTCAAATACATTCCGATCAAGGAAGAAATTTTGATTCGGCTGTGTTCAAGGAAATGTGTGAACTACTCGGCATGGACAAAACTCGAACAACACCTCTACACCCTCAATCGGACGGCATGGTGGAGCGTTTCAATCGTACCATCCTAAATAGCCTCTCCCTCCTGGTGTCTAAAGATCAACAGGACTGGGAAAAGAAATTACCTCTGTTCCTGCTTGCCTACAGGAGTGCTGCTCATGAGGCCACTGGTTATTCCCCTTCTCAAATGCTCTTTGGTCGTGATCTTCGTCTGCCTGCGGATCTTTTGTTTGGCCGTCCTCCTGATGCTCCTTCATCGCCTGAGGAATATGTCGATGAACTCCAGGCGCGGATTGAGGAGATTCATTGCCTAGCGAGGAACCGAATCAGACTGGCATCGGAAAAGATGAAGACACGGTACGACACAAAGGCAACAGGACATGAGTTCAACGAAGGTAACAAAGTTTGGTTGTGGAATCCGATACGTCGTAAGGGACTGTCGCCAAAATTACAAAGAAACTGGAACGGTCCTTACACAGTCGTCAACAGGCTGAATGACGTCGTTGTACGCATACAAAAATCGCCACACGCCAAACCCAAGGTCGTACACTATAACCGGCTAGCCCCTTATTTTGGCCAAAGTGAATAGAAATTCAAAACTGAAATTTCAGACCATGGTCATGAAAGTCACTTTTTGTAAATATGTAAATAGTAATTAGTTCTTATTTATGTACTTCTTATTATTGTTATTATCTATTATTTTATTTATTTATTTATTTTAAGTGTTTTCCTCTAACTCAAGGATTGCACTGCCCGGGACGTGCAGTCTTTGAGGAGGGGGTAGTGTTACGAATTTTGTAAATAGTTAGTATTTGTACTGTAAAATAATGAAAATAATCTTATTAAGCTCCATTCCTTTTCTAATATTAGTTTTTGTTGCATTGTCTCTGTTATCAAGCAAACTTGTCTATTATTTTCAGTGAATGTCTATGGCAGCTTTGCGAAATATTAGAGATATCGCCAAGTTGGCGTCACTTTTGGCAACTAATTTTGGTCGCCAAATTTGGCGATATATCGCCAAGTTGGCGACAAACTTGGCGATTGTTGGCGATGGTAGCCCTTCCCTGTTTATGGTAACCCCCCCTTAGGTCTACTGATACATTGAATATTGTTCCGTGGTTTTCCGGTTTTTTCTAGAAGGTTGTAGAAACTTCGCCGCATGCTGCGAACCTATATAAGGAGAGCGATACGAGCTGCTGTGGTCATTATTTACCAGTCAGTCATTGAGTGAACAAGGCGTAAGCAAGTTTGCTTGAGTTTCATCTATGTTGTTTTGAATGTTATTAAGTGTTGAGACGTTGTATAAAGAGTCTTTGGGGTCTAAAGCTGTAATTGTACGATAGATTTGAGCAGTTATTTTTGAATATCCAGTAATATTTGTGAGTTTCGAAGACTCTATTGTTCTGAAGTCTGTAAATAAATTATTTTCTACTTTTCTAAGAGCAAGAGTTTGAAGTTGTCTAACCATAAGATCAAAAGAACCCAATATACGCTACAATATTTTTCATTTACATTTAATCCATAAAAATAGCATTTCGTACTGGTAAAAAGAAAAAAAAATGGTATTTTTTAATTTATTTTCTTCATAAAAATATCCTTGATAAAAAGTTCTTAATTATTACTCTGAGAGAAATTTTAAAAAGTCTGTATTTTTTTAAAATACAAGATCAAAAAATACACATTCTACCTTGGTTGAATCATACTTTTAGTTACATCAGACAATATTCACTCCTCTTTGTCATTAAACAAATATTTTCGCCTCCTATGAGAGATTTTTAGTTCAAAATGAAGCCGCATTAAGAGGTATTAAACTTTTCTGTAAGGGGATAGAGGTCATCTTTTGCTATCGTTATAATTTTTTATCCAACTAAAATTTTCCTTATTTTTGTAACATTTTCTTTAAATCAAAAATAGTCTGTTATATATTATTTGTAATCTAATTCTATGAAAACATAAAATTATTATAAAAATTCTTAAATTATTTTAAAATTATTTCATTTAAAAACAAGAAATGTCCTGAGGATCGAACTCGGGACCTTTTGATAGCGGAACAAATCCTTACTAACTGAGCTAAAGCTGCTGATGCCGGTTTGTACAAAGTATGTCTGTTATGAGTTAGTGGGAAAATCTGTTTTGCTTTTTAAAGTTTTCCTTTCAAACATATTCCTTAGAATATTTGAAAACGGTTTATTTTATTTTATTTTAGACTGATGCATAATATTTATTATTTTTTTAAATCAATTTTAATATTTTAATAGTTTAAATTTAAAAAAATCACTGCTTAAAACCACTGTTTTTTTTCTTCTGAAGGAATGAATGAAAAAAAAACTATCTATTAAGAATTTTTTTACAAAAATAATGTATAGGCAATTTTTGAAATTGTCGTACACTATTTATTTATTTATTTATTTTTGTGGCTAATTAATTAAATGATTTTTTAATAAGAAAGAAGAGAAAAATAAACAGAAAAATGTAATTTTAAAGGGATTTTTTATGTTTTCATTATTCCATGGCGCCAGTGGGATCCAAACCCACAATCTGCGCTCGCAGACGATTAGCGGTGTGGTGCTTTGACCACTCGGCCATGGAGCTCCCCACACAACGTAGTGTCTCCGTTTTTTATACTTATTTCCATCCGTTTCGTTATTTTCAGGAAATATGGTGGAATTTTGTGATTTGTAAAGGAAAATGCCCTTTTGTCGTAAGAAAGGGACCTTTTCTGTGAAATTCAGGAAAAAATATTCGTGAATTTCAGAATTTTTTTAACGGTGTAGCAGAGACTGCTGGTAATGCATGCGATATCGTCAGATCCTGCCATGTGCGTGTGTGATAGCATGGGAGATCGTTAAAAAGAATCCTTCGAATCATATATGTTTCCAAGCGGTATCAACTCGTGGTCGTGCAATTGTTAACAGCAAGAAGTGTGAGTGTTAATTAAATCTATCGTCGAATGCAATGTATGTCACGCAAATCAATATTCCGATGGTTTAGGAAGTTAAGTTTAATCGCGTATTGAAAACAAATGCACTTGATCGGTCGTGACATTTCGTCAGTATTGTTGCTTTTTCTACGAAAATGCCTATACCATCCGAATAGCGATCTGCGTGACAAGCACTAAATAACATTCGCATTTTGAATTTGATGATAGATTACACTAACAGTCCCATTTCCAGCTATTAAAAATTGTACTATTGTGCGTTCACACTGTTTGGAGGCATACATGATGCCAACGATGCATTTTAACGTGCTCTCACGTTATCACACTTTCATCTAACGGGATCTGAAGATAACGCATGCATCCCAACATGCGCAGTCATCTTTCTTTTTAAATGGTGGAGTTATTACTTCAGTGCCATTTTCATTTGGGCAACCCTTGTAATTTTTTTTTTTTTTTTTTTTTTTTTTTTTTTTTTTTTTTGACAAAATTTATTTTGTAATTCCACTGTCATTGTAAAAACATTTGAAAATACTATATTACTATATTAAATATTATTTCAAGTTTTTAATTTTTATATACACTTCTATAATACGATTATTTTTAATACATTTTGCATTTCATGCTTTTTTAAACGTTAGATTTAATTTTAATTCAGAAACTCTACAGTTAGTTCTTTGACAAAAAAATCTATTTTCTAATCTTCTTCTTAAAGCTATGTATAAATATAAAAAAATTACTAGAATAGTAAAAACAATTATGATGAAAACTTTATAATAAAAACAAATATATTCTTATGTATGTAAAAAAAGAGAGATTAATTTATATTTTCTCTGTTTATATTTTCTATGTCTAATTTATATTTTCTCGTTTATGTTAGTAAATATTGTGTTTTGTTTCAGAGTATAAAACATTTTTTACTATACATTGGAAAGGAATAGCGTACTAGCAACAAAAAGGAAGGAATGATGCAAATATTTACTTTTGAAATGTGTTTACAGTTTTGAATAATAAAGTTTGCAATACCTTCTCGTATTAAAAATATATATTATGCGATTAATGCATGTACTTAGTCGTTATTTGAACAAACGTATACTATTATACCTAATAGAAAACCAATTACCGCTCTTTTTATAATATGAAGTTTGGAAAAGCAATGCTAAAATATCTAGATCTTGATAACTGTTTATATCATAAATAATCAGTGCAGATTTTTGATAGGAATTATCAAAATTCGAACCATGTGCTAAAATTTCTGAAGAGAATACTTTTAATAATAAATTTAATTAAAAATTTTTATTTATCATTTGTGTTATACACAATTAAAATAGTTTTACATTTACTGTTCTGTAATGCATATGTTTTACTTAAGTAAGGCATATAAGTAAATTTTTTGAGTTATTTAATTTTAATTAAATATAATGTAAAATAAATTTAAGAGTTAGTTTGTAAATTATTTTCAAATAACAAATTAATCAAAATATTCTTTTAAGTTTAAATTTATTTATCTAATCTCGGTTGCGAGAAATATTTTAAAAAGTACTTTAACCTTTTTAAATATGTAGAATTATTTTTTTTATCTTCAATAAATTAAATATGGTTTTTAAAATTATAAGATAGTGAAGAATGTAGATAATGGATTTATGTTTATATGTAACGGATTCTCAATGAAATATTATCTTTCTTTGAATTCGTTGTTTTTTCCATTACGTAAACAGCTTATAAATTTATATATACTCTTGCAAAACATAAAAAGTAATTTTGACATTTTCTTTGAAAAATATTCAGAATTTGCTATTTTATTAAACCGAAAAAATACATAAAAATTCATAGTAAGAAAAAAAAGAGTTTCATTTGTGCTTATTACGTGTTTAGTAATATTATTGCATAAAATAAAGCAATCATTTGATATAGAACGAATAAGATGATAAACAAAGTCATATATCTTCCTACAAAACATACTAAGGCTTATCTGAAGTAAAATATTATTCTACATATCCGTTGAATTTAATATCGTTAAAATCTAAACTATTGCTTGAAACCCACAATATACATTCAGAAGATATTAATTTTGATTTTTTCTATAGAGAAAATATTCAGAATTTGCTATTTTTTAAACTGAAAAAATACACATAAACTCACAGTAAGAAAAAAAATCGTTCCATTTTATTAAGTATTTTCGTGTTTATTTCGTTGTTTAGAAATATTAATGTATAAGATAAAACGACTATTTGATATAGAGCGGATAAGAAGACGAACCAAGTCGTATATCTTCTTGCATAACAGATTAAGGTTTCTCTGAAGTAAAAAATTGTTCTACGCATCCGTTGATTTTAATATCGTTAACAAGAAAAAAAAAAAAAAAAAAAAAAATTAAACCCAAAATATACATTAAAAATAAACCAGCTTTTCAATCTGTCTCTTTGAAAATTTATTCAAATACAAAACCACTCTAGTTTATATTTTTTCAAAAAGTTATCCATTTTTAATGGTATTAAACTTATATATAAGCTTGTAATTTTTAGGTAGATTTCGTAAGAAATACTACCTATTGCAATCGCACCAGTTTATATATATATATATATATATATCTATATATCTCACTTTTTTATGGACACGATAACTTCTATAATTCTTCACCAATCTCCACCAAACTTGTACATAAAATCAAAGAGTATAAAATCTTGGCTAAGTTCGTTAATGGGCAAAATCGGACCAAGGGGGGCGGAAGAGGGGGCATTTTTGTGAAAACCGAAAAAACGCCATAACTTCTTAATTAAAGTAGATATCGAATCGGTTTAAAGTTTATATTACTTCTTAAAAATGGGCCAAAGGTATATGCATGACAGATTTTTGATAAATTTAGAAGTGGGCTCGAGGGGCGAAAAAAACAGGGATTTTGAGAGAAAAAAATTCATAACTTCGTCAATTTTCAAGATATCAAGTCCAACTAAATTTTTTGTAAATGTTCTTAACATTATCTAAAACTTTTGTATTTACAAGTTTTTGATAGGACCAACTTTTACTAAAAACGAAAAGAAAAAGGGCGCCGAAAAAAGAGAAAAATCCATAACTCCGTCAATTTTTAAGATATCAAATCTGATTAAATTTATTTTACATCTCCTCAAAAATATCTACAACTTTTATATTGACAAGTTTTTCATAGGACCAATTCGTATAGCAAAAATAAACAAAAGTAGGAGTTGGAAAAAAACCCTCAAATCCAAACTGCTTATATTCTGACTCATTTTTAAATTCATTTTTGATTTTAAACGCATCCAAATGGTAGATCCTCTTATTTAGAAACTGTATAAAGTGATGCATTGGTCAATTTTCTGATAAAGACGGAATGTATTTCAAAAAAGGCTACCAAAAAGGGTATTTTGAACAGAATTTCCGAAAGTCATCGGTACTGAAAATTGAAGGAAGTATTCAAATAAGAAATTGCGTTTTTTTCTGACTCTTTTTAAATCCATTTTTGTTCTCAAACGCATCCAATTTACAGATCCTCTTATTTAGGAACTATATAATGTGATGCATTGGTCAGTTTTTTGATAAAGACGGAATATATTTCAAAAAAGGCTACCAAAAACGGTATTTTGAACAGAATTTTCTGAAATCATCGTGACAGAAAATTTAAGGAAGTGTTCAAATAAGAAATTGCGTTTTTTTCTGACTCCTTTTTAAATCCATTTTTGCTGTCAAATGCATCCAATTTACAGATCCTCTTATTTAGGAACTATATAATGTGTTGCATTGATCGGTTTTTTGATAAAGACAGAATATGTTTTGAAAAAGGCTACCAAAAAGGGTATTTTGAACAGAATTTCCCGAAGTCTTTGTGATTTGAAAATTTAAGGAAGTTTTCACATATCAAATTGCGTTTTTTATGACTCGTTTTAAAATCCATTTCCGCTCTTAAACGCATCCAATTTACAGATCCTCTTATTTAGGAACTATATACTGTGACGTATTGGCCAGTTTTTTGATAAAGATAGAATATATTTTTTAAAATGCTGTCAAAGTGAGTATTTCGCACAAAATTTTCCGAAGCAATAATGATTATAGAATTAAGGATGTATTCAAACAACAAATCGGTTATTTTATGACTCATTTTTAAATTAAATTTTTTTCTCAAATGCATTCAACTGACAGTTTTTTGTTATTTAGGAGCTATATAATGTACTGTTTTGGTCGATTTTTTAAATAAATTCAGAATCTATTTCAAAATATGTTGTCAAAATGGGCATTTGAGCTGAATTTTTCTTAAGATGATTCTGATAAAACCAGTTTTTTCAGAAAAATGAAATTAAAAATTTTTCATAAACGGCCAAATGAAGTTATTAAACTGGGTTTATCTCTAATCATATATATATATATATATATATATATATATATATATATATATATATATTGGTTGAAATGAGCAATCTTCGAAATCTACCTCCGCCTATAGGCCCAGCCGACAGGGATTTTTTTAAACTAAAATACACATAGTAAATTCTCTGTAAGGTGGAAATTTGTTTAACTTGGAAATTTTTTTATTCCTTGCAAATAGACATGTTTAAAAAAAAGCGGAATTTATATTAGATATATATGTATATAAATAAATTTATATTACAAAAAAATATATAAAGAAATTTAAATTTTATATATATATATATATATATATATATATATATAAATAAAAGCGAAGCTTTTCTAAAGCGGAATATTGTCTACTATAGAAAATTGTCTCGATTCCAATAGATTCCGCCTTAGACTGAGTTTATAGTACATGATGTCCCAGGCTGTAAAGAAAATAGTCCTTCCGGCAGTGCCGGGAGGAAGGGGTAGCTTTCATATACTTATATATTTGTTTATTTATTTTAAATTAAGTTATATTATTCAAAAATACTAAGCTCAAATTAGTGGAACCTGATTATGAGCTTGGTCGAAATCTTAATTCAGCTGCACATGCACACTCATATTGAAATCGATTAACATATACGAGTGCTGTCGCGGGCAAATTGATGTTTTTTTAAATCTCACCCATGTTAGAAATTCAAACTGCTCAGGCGTTTTTTAAGTTAAAGACAAATCAAAAAATACTTTTGAATTCATTATTAAGGTAAATATTTTAAAAAGAAACTTTTTTCAATTTCTAATTTTTTGTTTGTACATCATTATACATTTAAAAGATTTTTGACAAGCTTAAATGGCTTCCATTTTGAAACAAGAAGACGGAAGAAGTTGGACAGTGAACGTGGTCAAGGCATTGCTATGTACTATGTGCACACGGAGTTATATCCAAATCAGTTTATAAATACGCGTGTTATCACGTGACGAAAATCAGATTATTTCAAGATATGAGCAACACTAGAAATTAAAAATGCGATAACTCAGCCATTTTTTAAGATACAAAAGAAACAAAAAATGCTCTGGAATCTTTGTATCAAGTTCAAATACATAAAAGAAAAATCTTTTTCAATTTCTTACTTTCTTGTACCCAACTTTAAATTTTAAAATTTATAAAAAAATTTAAATTGCCGCCATTTTGAAATAAGATGGCGGATGGAACTGAGTATCGAACTCGATTCAGGCCTCAGTATATACTATGTACACACCAAGTTACATCCAAATCGATTCATAAATACGCGTGTTATCACGTAACAAAAATCAGATCGTTTCAAAATGTCACCCATAAGAAAAATTCAAAGCGCTATAATTCAATCATTTTTTAAGATATAGGCAAAATAAAAAGTGTTCTGGAATTGTTGTTTTAAGTTCTAACACGTAAAAGAAAAATATTTTTCAACTTTTAATTTTTTCGCATTGAATTTTAAATTTTAAATTAAAAAAAATTAAAATGGCCGACATTTTAAAACAAAATGTCGGATGATGCTGGCCAACGAACTCGGTCGAGACATTTGTATGTACTATGTACATACCAAGTTTCATTCAAATCGGTTCATAAATACGTTAGTTATCGCATGACAAAAATCAGATATATATATATATATATATATATGGTTATATATATATATATATATATATGTCAACATTTGAACGGAGGGTGGTTTTGGGGTCTGGGGATCATGATCGGTGAAAATATACCAAAATTTTCTGGAAGTGCTTTCCTCCGAACGGCTGCAATAGGTAACTTTTTACTTTTGTAATAAAGTACTCTTAAAAAAGCAATTTTTGCATAGCAATGTAGGGCTATAAATGAAAAATATTGGCGAAAAACATAAATGCAGATGAAATAAAAACAAACATTTTATTGCTATAGCAATTGCAGTATGTAATCAATTGTGCCACCCCGAAAATCGATCAAGTGTGGTGGTACCTACCCTGTGATCGGCGTATTTTTATAAAAAATTCCATACGTCTGATTTATGCGATACAGGCACATTTCGATGAGAACCTTATTACAAGAATTTCAGAGGGTGTTGCAACGGTTTGTGATATACCTAAAATTTCCGATAGGAAATTCCAGTCACTTGCGAGACGCCGCCATGTCTGTATTTATGGTGGCTGTTGCAATTTTAAGTAGGGGAGACTGGGGTACAATGGTCCACCCCCTATTTTTGATATTAATTCTGTTTTTGAAAGCTTCATATTTTAGTATATAGATGGCAGTCATAAAGTTGTAAAAAGAAGTTTAAAACCATGTGCATAGCTGACATTTTAGCCATTTTATGCTTGATAATTGATTTGACACAGGCGGAGTAAGGCAAAAGTAAATATTATTAGTGAAACATATCTTCATTTATTTGTTACAGATTTGTAATTTGAAAGACATTGTGTGGCAAAATAAAAAGGTAAGACAATACATTATTATATTTATTATAGCTAAAATAATAGAATTCTAAATTTCTATTTTTATCATCAAGTGTTTGTCAAACTTCCATATGGGGTACAATGGACCATCAGAAACTGGGGTGCAATGGACCATGGTTCATTGTACTCCAGTTTTGTATCCCATGTTTTTAAAAGTTAAATATTATATGTGAAATTCAGAATTAATAAATTATTTTACTTATGTGTGCGGATTAATTAATAATTCATGTTTTGTAATGCATTTTTGAAATATTTATCTGTATAATATATGCTTTCAAACATAAAAATTAGCCCAAATGAAGAATTAATAAATTATTTTATTTCTGTGTGTGAATTAATTAATGATTCATGTTGTGAAATGCATTTTTGAAATATTTATCTATATAATGTAGTCTTTCAAATTTAAAAATTAACCCAAATTGAACACCAAAATTTAGTAAACAAAATATTTTGTGCATTTGAGAGTTTTTAAGCTATTGCATAGCTTTTATAGCAAGCTTTGAGCGCGGCGACCGAATCCAAAAATTCCGTAACGAGAAATATCCTAACACATCCGTAACGAAAAAACCTAACACTCGGCTACCGTCGTTTCACTTCCGCAGACTTCGGCATGGTATCCTTCGGTAGACTTCGGCAGACATTGACGCGGTATTTTTCAGATATTTAGAGGATATCAAGTCTCAGACTTATATATCTTATTTCAGTTACTATAAATCTATAGTTTCAATAATAAAAATTCCTGATAGAATGTGTATAGAAAAGAATCGTCTTAAGATAAAACAAGGTAGGATAATGTAGCTTTTGGTGAGTGGTGACCCGCCCAATGGTGAGGATCGAAAAATTAAAATGCTTATAACTCGCAATCTAATTTTCGTAGCGCGGCCAAATTTTGTTTGGTAATTTATTATGAGACAGTGTTAATTTTTGATGAAAGGAGACCCTCCCCCCATGGTGAGGGTCAAAAATTTTAAAATGCTTATAACTCGCGATCTAATTTTCGTAGCGCGGCCAAATTTTATTGGTAATTTATTATGAGAGAGTGTTAATTTTTGGTGACAGGAGACCCCCCCCCCACAGTGAGGGTCGAAAAATTTAAAATGTTTATAACTCGTGATCAATTTTCGTAGCGCGGCCAAATTTTGTTTGGTAATTTATTATGAGACAGTGTTACTTTTGGTGACAGGAGACCCCCACGGTGAGGGTCGAAAAAGGTAAAATGCTTATAACTCGCGGTCTAATTTTCGTATCGCGGCCAAAATTTGTTTGGTAATTTATTATGAGACAGTGTTAATTTTTGGTGAAAGGAGAGCCCTCCATGCTGAGAGTCGAAAATTTTAAAATGTTTATAAATCGCGATCTAGTTTTCGTAGCGCGGCCAAATTTTGTTTGGTAATTTACTATGAGACAGTGTTACTTTTGGTGACAGGAGACCCTCCACGGTGAGGGTCGAAAAATTTAAAATGCGTATAGCTCGCGATCTAATTTTCGTAGCGTGGCCAAATTTTGTTTGGTAATTTATTATGAGACAGTGTTACTTTTGGTGACAGGAGATCCCTCATGGTTAGGGTCGAAAAATTTAAAGTGCTTAGAACTCGCGATCTAATTTTCGTAGCGCGGCCAAATTTTGTTTTCTAATTTATTATGAGACTGTGTTGAAATTTATTGACAGGAGATCCCCCATGGAGAGGGTCGGAAATTTTAAAATGCTTATAACTCCCGATCTAATTTTCGTAGTGCGGCCAAATTTTGTTTGGTAATTTACTATGAGACAGTGTTACTTTTGGTGACAGGAGACCCCACTCCCCACGGTGAGGGTCGAAAAATTTAAAATGCTTATAACTCGCGATCTAATTTTCGGAGCGCGGCCAAATTTTGTTTGGTAATTTATTACGAGACAGTGTTACTTTTGGTAACAGGAGATCCCCCATGGTGAGGGTCGAAAAATTTAAAATGCTTATAACTCGCGATCTAATTATCGTAGTGCGGCCAAATTTTGTTTGGTAATTTATTATGAGACAGTGTTACTTTTGGTAACAGGCGATCCCCTATAGTGAGGTTCGAAAAATTTAAAATGCTTATAACTCGCGATCTAATTATCGTAGTGCGGCCAAATTTTGTTTAGTAATTTATTATGAGACAGTGTTAATTTTTGGTGAAAGGAGAGCCCCCCATGCTGAGATTCGAAAATATTAAAATGTTTATAAATCGCGATCTAGTTTTCGTAGCGCGGCCAAAATTTGTTTGGTAATTTACTATGAGACAGTGTTACTTTTGGTGACAGGAGACCCCCCCCCCCCACGGTGAGGGTCGAAAAATTTAAAATGCTTATAACTCGCGATCTAATTTTCGTATCGCGGCCAAAATTTGTTTGGTAATTTATTATGAGACAGTGTTAATTTTTGGTGAAAGGAGAGCCCCCCATGCTGAGAGTCGAAAAATCTAAAATGTTTATAAATCGCGATCTAGTTTTCGTAGCGCGGCCAAATTTTGTTTCGTAATTTATTATGAGACAGTGTTAATGTTTAGTGACAGGAGATCCCCCATGGAGAGGATCGAAAATTTTAAAATGCTTATAACTCCTGATCTAATTTTCGTAGTGCGGCCAAATTTTGT
The DNA here is from genome assembly GCA_964019185.1 of Maratus speculifer. NCBI lineage: Eukaryota > Metazoa > Arthropoda > Arachnida > Araneae > Salticidae > Maratus > Maratus speculifer. The sequence continues at coordinate 231,340,767 of OZ025296.1, read as the reverse complement.
TTGGTAATTTACTATGAGAACAGTGTTACTTTGGTGACAGGAGACCCCCACCCCCCGGTTAGGGTCGAAAAATTTAAAATGCTTATAACTCGCGATCTAATTTTCGTAGAGCGGCCAAATTTTGTTTGGTAATTTACTATGAGACAGTGTTACTTTTGGTGACAGGAGACCCCCCCCCACGGTGAGGGTCGAAAAATTTAAAATGCTTATAACTCGCGATCTAATTTTCGTAGCGCGGCCAAATTTTGTTTGGTAATTTATTACGAGACAGTGTTACTTTTGGTAACAGGAGATCCCCCATGGTGAGGGTCGAAAAATTTAAAATGCTTATAACTCGCTATCTAAATATCGTAGTGCGGCCAAATTTTGTTTGGTAATTTATTATGAGACAGTGTTAATTTTTGGTGAAAGGAGAGCCCCCCATGCTGAGAGTCGAAAATTTTAAAATTTTTATAAATCGCGATTTAGTTTTCGTAGCGCGGCAAATTTTGTTTGGTAATTTACTATGAGATAGTGTTACTTTTGGTGACAGGAGACCCTCCACGATGAGGGTCGAAAAATTTAAAATGCGTATAACTCGCGATCTAATTTTCGTAGCGCGGCCAAATTTTGTTTGGTAATTTATTATGAGACAGTGTTAATTTTTGGTGAAAGGAGAGCCCCCCATGCTGAGAGTCGAAAAATCTAAAATGTTTATAAATCGCGATCTAGTTTTCGTAGCGCGGCCAAATTTTGTTTGGTAATTTATTATGAGACAGTGTTAATGTTTAGTGACAGGAGATCCCCCATGGAGAGGATCGAAAATTTTAAAATGCTTATAACTCCTGATCTAATTTTCGTAATGCGGCCAAATTTTGTTTGGTAATTTACTATGAGAACAGTGTTACTTTGGTGACAGGAGACCCCCACCCCCCGGTTAGGGTCGAAAAATTTAAAATGCTTATAACTCGCGATCTAATTTTCGTAGCGCGGCCAAATTTTGTTTGGTAATTTATTATGAGACAGTGTTAATTTTTGGTGACAGGAGACCCCCACGGTGAGGTTCGGAAAATTTAAAATTCTTATAACTCGCGATCTAATTTTCGTAACGCTGCCAAATTTTGTTTGTAATTTATTAAGGTATTGCATAGCTTTTATCGCGGGCATTGAGCGGGGCGAAAGAATCTAGAAATTCTGTAACGAGAAAAAAACCTAACACTCCGGCTAACGTCGCTTCAATTTGGCAGACTTCGGCACGGTATCCCTCTGTAGACTTCGGCAGACATTGACGCGGAATTTTTCAGATATTTTGAGAATATCAAGTCTTAAACTTATGTTTTTTTACTTCAACTACCAAAAACGTATAGTTTCAATGATAAAAATTCCTGATTAACCTGCATGTATTGTAAGATAATAAAAATATTTTAAACGATATTAACTTCTCATTTGTTCAATACAAGAAACAAAAGTTGTTATCGGTAATCACGCTTAAAATGCTTAACTTGAATTAATATCAAAGACAAAAAAAACTGCATAAATAAAAAATAAATAATTAATTATAATTGCATAAGTTGATAAAAAATGCTATGCAATAGCTTTACCGCGGCAGTCCCCGAGTGCCACGCGTATTTTTTTTTATATATAATTTGTTAATCCAATATTCCTGCTGCACTTATGCATACATCATCCATAATATGTTAGATTTAAATAAAATAGTAGAATGAGAAAAACAAAAATATATCTACTTATTAGTTTGTATCTGGATATAATAATTAAATAAGGTAAAATTCATTAAAAAAATACAGATGATGTAAAGTAGACAAGAAAAATTTATCATATTTTTTCCTTAGTCATATATTTAGATATATATATTTCTTATTATAAAGGTTTATATTTAACTTTAAGTGGCATCATTGGACAAAATGGATATACATTATTTTTCATATTTCTTTTAGCAATGCCAAGAAACAAGCCTAGGAAAACCAATAGAGGTTCTGTGCCACATGAAATTATGGAAGGCTGTAAAATGTATTGTGGAAGATAATAAACCTAATTGTTCAATCTTTGACCGGTATAATGACTTAATGATTAAAAAAAGTGAAGAAAAAAATGTTAGTTTAGTTAGAGCTAAAAGAGTGAATAAGCAAATAAAAATGAATAATAAAATGTGAATAAACAAATTATAATATAGTTTATCTCTCTTATTGTTAAAAAATTAACTACACTGATATATTTTAATTCAAATTACATGTGGTCCATAGAGCCCCATGCTGTAGACCATTGTACCCCGGCATTGGGGTACAATTGTCCACTTTGTTACCTGCTATTTAAAAAAATATATTAAAAAAAGTATGCATAATTATTATTTTTGAGTGGATGCAGTATAAACTTTAATGTATAGGTAACATGCATGTACTTGATCAAAAGAAAAAAATCAATACTTTAAGAGTAAACAGTCAACATTTACAAAACGGGGTACAAAAGTGAACGATTGTACCCCGGTCTCCCCTACACGAGGTGGAACCCGTCGAAATTCGACTACAGAAAATCTTTAAAAAAGAACTGTTTTATTTATTTATAATATATCTGCAAAAATAGTTACAGTAAAAAATCGCCCTATATTGGTCAATCTAACTCTAGAGCAAATATTATTTTAAGCTAAAATTAACAAAATACTATAAAACTAAACTATTCAAATTATTAAACGAAATAAAATCTTAATTTCATCGGATCTTATAACAGGCACATTTAAATTTCTATTTTTTATTTCGTTTTTTTCCAATTTTGAGAGAAAAGGAAGGAAGCTGTTGCCACAATTACAAAATTTCATAATTTAAAAATTATGAAAAAAACTAATATATCAAACATAAATTCAGATACAGCTTTGAAACAAATTGCATTTAAAAGTACATTTTTTTCTTTGTACGACGGTGTAAAAATTTTAAATATATGATGTTTAGAAGTGTAAAATTTGCAATATCGAAATTTGCAAAAAGGAAATTGAATAGGTAAGTCTTGCGTATCTTAATTTCTATTTTTTTTCAATTTTAAGAGAAAATGGAGTGATTCTGTTGCCCCAATTACAAAATTGGTACTAAAAACTATCAAAAAATTAATATCGCAAAAGTAAATTTAGATACAATTTTCAAACAAATTGCATTTAAAAGTACATTTTTTTTCTCTATACGACGGTGTAAAAATTTTAAATATGTGCAATGTTTAGAAGTGTAAATTTTACAGTAGCGAAAATTGCAAAACCGAAATTGCAGATGAATGTATTGCCATTCGCAAAATGACGTATGCATTTTGCACAGATACTTTTGACCTTTATAATATAGATACTGTAATTCATATGACATTAAAACGCTGGTTTTCGTTTCCTAAGGCAATTTTCCTTTCCGTCATCAAAATTCTTTACCAAGTTTGTTTATTTATGAGTTCTTTACTTTCCTATACAGTTTGGTCAATGAGTATATAATATGTACTTTTAATATAATATAATGAAAAATAAACTATAGCGTTAGTTTCGAAATATATATATTTCTCTTTTCATGAGTTATTTCTAAATAATAAAGTAATTAAAATATTCTTTTAAGTTTAAATATTTATCTAATTTTAGTTGCAAGAAGTTTTCTAAAAGGCAAGTTGAAATTTTGAATAATGTAGAATTATTTTTTTATCTTCAGAAAACCAAATGTAATTTTGAAGGTTGCAAGATAATGAAGAATAGAAATAATGGGTTTATACGTAACGGATTCAGAATAAAATATTATTTTTTGTTATATTCATTATTTTTTTATTACGTAAACAGCTTATAAATTTATTCATACTCTTGCATATAACGTAAAATTGACTTTTCTTTGGAAAAAACATTCAGAATTTGCTATTTTATTAAGAATGTAAATATATATATGAGGACCCCAGAAGCCAAGGGGTATAAGTGACAAAATTGAAAAAATTGAGTTAAGTGCACAGGGTATCTGGAAATATGTTTTTTTCATTTCAGGTAAAGAAATATAGGTCATTTTCTGATTATTTGGGGAGTTATAGAGATAAACCACCTTTTTCGAAAAACAAACAATATTGATTAGTTATACATTTAAAGGAAATTGTACCCTATTTTTTTTAACAGTTATTGAAATGAGAGTTCAAAGATTAGAATGCAACAAGCAGATGTTTCCTATTTCAATTTAGTCAATCGTTATTGATGTTCCAATTTAACATCAGCTATCTTTAAACTCAATTTACTCCAAATCGACGTTTTGTCACTTATACCCCTTGGCTTCTAGGCTCCTCATATATAAACGCATAGTAAGAAAAAAATGAGTTTCATTTTGTTAGGTATATTCGTGTTTATCTTGTGTTTAGTAACATTGCAGAAAACGAAATCATATATCTTCTTATAAAACAGATCAAGGTTTCTCTGAGGTAAAGAAATATTTTACGCATCCTTTGAATTTAATATCATTAAAAACTAAATTACTGCTTAAAACCCGAAATATATATTCAGAAGAAACGAACATTTTTATCTTTCTCTTTGAAAATTTATTCTAATAAAAAACCGCTATAATTTATAAATTTTCAAAACGTTATCCATTATTAATGGTATTAGATTTACATATAAGTTTGTATTTTTTTTAAATTAAAAAATATACAGTAAATTCTCTGAACGATTGAAAATTGTCGAAATCGGAAAGATTTTCCAAGTCCCTGGGAATAGACGTAAAGAAAAACGTTTCTAAAGCGGAATATTATCTACTAAGGAAAATTTTCTTGTTCCCCATCAATTCCGCCTTAGACAGAGTTTGCTATACATGAAGCCCATGGATACATGCGCCAAGCTGTAAGGAAAATAAAGTACCAAATAAATAAGAAATTTTTGCAAAGCTATGTAGGGTTGGAACCGAACAATGTTAGCGAAAATCACAAATGCAGGTGAAATAAAAAAAAGCATTTTATTGCCATAGCAATTGCAATATGTTCTCAAATGTGCTACTGCCAAAATAGATCAAGTGTGGCAATCTGTGATTGTCGTACTTTTTCGAAAATTCCATATGTCCGATCTACGCGATACCTACACATTTCGATGAGGACCTCATTGCAAGATTTTCAGAGGGTGTTACAACTGTTTATGCTGTACCTTAAATTTCCGAAAGGATATTCAAATATTTATTGAAGGAATGTTCATCAAATACCTGAGATTTCTGAAAAGATATTCCAATCACTTGCGAGACACTGCCAGGTTTGTATTTATGGTGGTTGTTGCAAATTTAAATACATACTGTAATTCATGTGACATTAAAACGCTTGTTTTCGTTTCTTTATCATTTCTCATTTCTTGCAAAAAATTTTCATTTCTGTCATCACAATTTTTTTACCAAATTTGTTTGTTTATGAGTACTTTCCTGAACAGTTTGGTAAATAAGTATATACAAAGTACCCATAAAACAATATAAGGAAAAATAAACCACAGCATTAGTTCTACAGTATATATATATATATATATATATATACCGGGTTTCCCAAAAATGACTGATGGATTTTAAAATTCAATAACTTGCAAACGGTGACAGCTATTAAAAAAAATTTTGCAGGAGGACTATGTATAATGTCAGGAGTTTTTTTACCGCAATTCTAGATTTTAGTTCGAATTTCAAAAAACAGATGGCACTGATGGCGGTTTGCGGCCAGTCGACGCCGAGACTTACTTCATTCAGCTTTGGCGCAAAAGAAGGAGATTAAGGCTATGGAGTACGTCTCATTCTACAATACAGTCTTGCTCTCAGGCCCCGATTCTGGACTCATTCGATATGATTTCAATGGAATGCGTTGTTGCCATGGAAATAACAGATTGTTCGATAATGGAATACAGCGTTCAGAAGTGGGCATAAATTTCGCAAGCAGTATTTGAGTTTGCAGAAGATTTTCGTTTAGGAAGTTTTACTCTCCCGGATTAAATTACTTTTTTATGGCACGATTTAAAGAATATTTTATGCATCATATTTTAAAACTAGATAAAGAGATTTTTTCAATTTGATGATTTTTGTTATATTCTTAAGAAATTTTAGATCTTTTAAGAAAATTCGTCAGTAGATTTTTATGAATGTTCAAAAAATAATCATGAAAACTGTTGATAGTACATTATTGTGTAAAATAACTACCAAAAACAAATATTATAAGTTGCCTTGTTTAGCCCTTTTCAATAGGATTAGTCTATCGTTGCATTAAAATAAAAAAAAATAAAATAAATGTGGGTTAATTAAAATTTATTTCCCCGGATTAAATTACTTTTTATGGCATGATTTAAGGAATATTTTAGGCACCATATTTTAAAACCACACTGTTAAAAATTTGAAACCTTTGTTGCATCGTCACTCCTCCACTTTTATAGAAAAAGATCACTTCACTGTATTATGGAGCATTCTCATTACTCAAAGTAGGGGATATTCTATAATAGCAGTGGAGTGACGTTGCAGCAGAAGTTTCCAATTTTTAACAGTGTAGGTGAAGATATCTTGCTCATACACTGTAAAAATCTGCTGCATTTTGTTGTATACGCACTCCGCTTGTATAGAAATGGTTACTTGATTGTATCATGAAGCATTGTTATTGGTCGGAAAAGAGGTATTATATACAAGCGGCGGAGTGCGTATGGAGCAAAATGCAGCAGATTTTTAACACTGTGGGGACCGATTCTGAACTCATTCGATATGATTTCAATGGAATGCGTTGTTTCCATGGAAATAACAGATTGTTCGATAGTGGAATACAGCGTTCAGAAGTGGGCATAAATTTCGCAAGCAGTATTCGAGTTTGCAGAAGATTTTCGTTCAGGAAGTTTTATTTTCCCGTATTAAATTAATTTTTAGGGCACGATTTAAACAATATTTTATGCATCATATTTTAAAACTAGATAAAGAGATTTCTTTAATTTGATAACTTTTGTTATATTCTAAGAAATTTTATATCGATTTAGATTGTTATATTCATGCTCAATTTTGAATATTGTATTTTTCTATAGAAGAATTTCTTATTTCCATGACAACAACACATTTCATTGAAATCATATCGAAGAGTTCAGAATCGGGCCCCACAGTGATAAAAATCTGCTGCATTTTGCTTCATACGCACTCCGCCGCTTGTATATAATATCTCTTTTCCGACCAATAACAATGCTTCATAATACAATCAAGTAACCGTTTCTTTCGGCAAGCGGAGTGCGTATACATTAAAATGCAGCAGATTTTTACAGTGTAAGAGCAAGATATTTTCACCTACACTGTTAAAAATTGGAAACTTTTGCTGCATCGTCACTCCACTGCTATTATAGAATATCTCTATTTTGACTAATGAGAATGCTCCATAATACAGTGAAGTAATCTATTTCTATAAAAGTGGAGGAGTGACGATGCAGCAAAGGTTTCAAATTTTTAACACTGTGGTTTTAAAATATGGTGCCTAAGATATTCCTTAAATCATGCCATAAAAAGTAATTTAATCCGGGAAAATAAATTTTAATTAACTCACATTTATTTTTTTCTATTTTAATGCAACGATAGACTAATCTTATTGAAAAGGGCTAAACGAGGCAACTTATTATATTTGTTTTTGGTAGTTATTTTACACAATAATGTACTATCAGCTGTTTTCACGATTATTTTTTGAACATTCATAAAAATCTACTGCCGAATTTTCTTAAAAGATCTAAATTTTCTTAAGAATATAACAAAAATCATCAAATAGAAAAAAAATCTCTTTATCTAGTTTTAAAATATGACGCATAAAATATTCTTTAAATCGTCCCATAAAAAAGTAATTTAATCCGGGAAAATAAAACTTCCTAAACGAAAATCTTCTGCAAACTCAAATACTGCTTGCGAAATTTATGCCCACTTCTGAACGCTGTATTCCATTATAGAACAATCTGTTATTTCCATGGCAACAACGCATTCCATTGAAATCATATCGAATGAGTGTAGAATCGGGGCCTGAGAGCAAAACTGTACTGTAGAATGAGACGTACTCCATAGCCTTAATCTCCTTCTTTTGCGCCAAAGCTGAATGAAGTAAGTCTCGGCGTCGACTGGCCGCCAACCGCCATCAGCGCCATCTGTTGTTTGAAATTCGAACTAAAATCAAGAATTGCGGTAAAAAAATTCCTAACATTATACATAGCCCTCCTGCAAAAATTTTTTTAATAGCTGTCACCGTTTGCAAGTTATTGAATTTTAAAATCCATAAGTCATTTTTGGGACACCCGGTATATATATATATATATATATATATATATATATATATATATATATCCTTTCCAAATAATAAAGTAATTAAAATATTCTTTTAAGTTTAAATATTTATCTAATTTCGGTTGCGAGAAATACTCTAAAAAGCACTTTAACATTTTGAAATATATAGAATTAATTTTTAATCTTCAGTAAAGCAAATGCAATTTTGAATGTTTCAAGTTAGTGAAAAATGTAGATAATGGATTTATACGTAACGGATTCAGAATAATGTATTATCCTTAGTCAAATTCATTATTTTTTCATTATGTAAGCAGCTTAAAAATCTATTCATATTTTTGAACGGCACATCAAGTAATTTTGAATTTTTTTTGGAAAAACCATTCAGAATTTTCTGTTTTATCAAAATTGAAAAAATACATATAAACGCATAGTAAGAAAATAAGTTTTATTTTGTTAAGTATGTTCGTGTTTATCTTGTGTTTAGTAATATCATAGCAGAAAATAAAGCGATCTTTTGGCATACAGCGGGTAAGAAGAAAAATGAAATCGTATATCTTCTTACAAAACAGATTAGGTTTCTATGAAGTAAAAAAAAAATCTACGCATCCCTTGAATTTAATATCGTTAGAAACTAAATTATTGCTTAAAACCCGAAATATATATTCAGAAGAAACTAACATTTTTTTTTTCGTTCTCTTTGGAAATTTATTCAAATATAAAACTTCTCTCACTTATAAATTTTCAAAACGTTATCCATTATTAACGGTATTAAGTTTATATATAAGTTTGTAATTCTTTTAAACACTAAAATATGCTCAGTAAATTCTCTGAACGGTGGAAAATTGTCTAAATCGGGTAGATTTTCAAGTCCATGGGAATAGACATAAAGTATAGTGTGCATTTTAGCACATGGATCATAAAACAATCTGAGATACTTTGTAAAATACAGTATCGTAGCGGAAAAGCAATAAAAACTGGAGATATGATACAATTAAAAGAATAAAACTTTGTAAAATATCACCAAAAATTCAAAACAAAACACAGAACGTGTTTCGAGCAGGAAATTTGAACAGTTCTTCATCATACGAAGCAAAAACGTATTTGTAAACAGACAATGTCAAAAATAACTAAACTGTAAAAAGTAGATAAAAAGAAGGCAAATATTACACGTCAAACGTTGCACATGAAGTGCGTTCGCACTGTAATAAAGTTTTAAATTATATAGTACTTCGCATACAGTACAGTAGCCAAAATTTTTTGTGTATTTCTATGAATACCATATGCCTTCTATTACACAAGAATTAACTTGTAGTAAATTTATGCAATGTATATCAATTTCATAAAATGTGAAACAGTTTAATATAAATAAAACGCACCCCAAATGATGTCTCCCGCTGTACATTATGTAATAGTTTTTGAGAGGCCCTTTAAATTAATAAAAAAAATACTTTACACAACCAATTTCCCAGCATGTATATTATAGTATATTTCCTAGATGCATATGAATTTTATTATGTTCGAAAAAGTGTAACATCATTAAAATGCACTTAAATCTATTTTTTTCCATTGGCCATAATGTAACGAAATACTTCTGATTGTCCTTGTAATTGAACTATACATCTGATTTTCATAAAATTATAATTTAATTATATATTTTAAATTTCGATTGATTCGGTTGGGTAGATTTCGTGTCGTGATATGCGAACAGACACACGGACTAAATGACGACTACCGGTGCTACAAATTTACATAATTACAAAAGCACCTAAAAAACATTTTTGGTGACTTTTTCAAAGTTTTATTACTTTAATTATACAAAATCATAAACAAAAGACTATTTTAAGACAAAACAACTAGCATATTAAAATAATTAAATTTCTTCATTTCCAAATTCAATGCACATCATAATGATAATATTTTGAAGAAATTCTACATAATATTAAAAAATATATATGGCAAATTAAATAATAAAATAAAGATTTTAAAACTTTTTGCCACTCTTGAAATATTTCATACCAAAAGATTTTCATTTCTTCTACATATCCTATTCTTCTGCAAGAATTTGAAAAATCTTTCCACACATAAACAAATTGCATATATTTCTTGCATTTCTTTGAAAGAAAGACTAATATTTGGCTTGAAATGGAAATTCGAATGAATAAATCTACCGTAAGCCAAAATATAGTAATATGTAAATAGAAAATTGTCTTATAAAAACTGAAAAGTTTTAGAGAAAGCTATTTGATATTTTTTAGAAGAAAGTTTGCTATTAAGTTTATGAGTATGATATTAAATATTTATTTCTTAAAGTTAAAGAAAAAACTTTTTCATAAAAAAAGAAAGTTGAGTTCGTGTGCTCAAATTTAAAATTACGGCCTTTTAGTTGCGTTAGCAATTATGTAAATGCGTAGCACCTATAATCGTCGTTTAGTCCGTGTGTCTGCACGCACATAACAGAGCTAAAAATACCTAACCGAATTATTTATAATTTAAAATATATAATTATTAAATAATTTTATCGAGTCATTTCAAATTTTATGAAATTTGGATGCATAGCTCAATTGCAGGAGCAGTCAAAAGCATTCCCTTCCATTACGGCCAATGGAAAAAATAAGTTTAAAGTGCATTTTAATCGTGTCATCAAACATAATAAAATTGATATGCATCAATGAACTATGTATGGGGGAACTGGGGCACATTGATAAAGTTTTTTTCTCATAAATTTTTTGGTGTCTAAAAAATAGAAATTTCAAGTTATTTTTCCATGTGGTGTCAGCAAAACTTGCGTAGTGTGTTATTAAAATTTATAATCATTGTTTTATATAGTATTTTTGTATGTAATTTAAAAATATCTAAAAAAAAACATTTGCATGAATGTGTCCCATCCAAGGAGCAGATTGATAAACCTCATGGGGCACTTTGATACGTTTAGGGGAAATGGAGACAAAATAACACCAATGCATATTTTTCATAGAAAATGACTTAACAAACCATTTTATATTTATTCATAGAAATTCTAATCGCCCACAATTTACTTGTAAGCCATATGAAAGCAATCAAAATCAAATGTATGATGACCTGATGTTCTGTTTGTTCTTTCTTTGATTGTTGGCAGAGGTAACTTTGTCATATCTGGCGCTTCAACCCGTGCATTATCTTCTTTCTTAGGAAAGATGAAAATTTTACCATGTTTTCTGTTTATAAAGCGATTTATAAACAAAATAAAGGATAATTCTATTAAAAATTCTGTTTATAATATAATTATCCTTTGCTGTGCTATAGCTTGTTTCTCTTAACATTTATCATGTCGAAAATAACTTTTATCTCTGGAGAATCGATGTAAATTCGAGATTTGCCAGGCTGCCGTCCTTTTCTTTTGTTAGTTCTACAATCACTAGCTGTCGAATTGTTTCAAATAATCTTAAACTGTATTAAAATTTATAAATAAACTATATTTTTGGTTATATACAACCCTTGGCAAAATGTTTCCGATCATTACATCATAACTCCCATCTTTTGTAAGAAAAGATTATTTATTCTTACTGCATAAAAATAAAACGATTATTAGCGATAATACATTTGTATTATATGTAATGAACAACAATATGCAATAAAGAGAAATCATTATACATCAATTTAAAAACAGAAAAATTGTGATTGGAATTTAAGCACCAAAGAAAAAACTATCCGATCATGCTTTGATTTGGAAAAAAATAACCAATCACTGTAATCAATATTTCGTAAATCCACTCTTATTTCGGATGACAGCCGAAATTCTTCCCTTAATCGACTCAATAAGATTTTTGCTCTCATTGGGAGCAACTTCACACCAGCTTTCCCTTAGAGAGTTACGTAGTTGTATGGCATCTGAAACTCGTCGAAATGCGATTTTTCTTTTTAATATATTCCACATATTTTCGATGGGATTAAAATCCGGACTATTGGTTGCCAAGTCATGGTTTCAATTGATATAGTACCTACATTTTGTAGAAATTTCTTCACTGATTTGGTGAGTTGGGGAGCTACGTTGTCATCTTGAAATAAGAAGTCATTTTGATCCCCGACCATTGATCGGTGCTAGGAATCAGAAAATTATCTAAAATGTAAATGTAAGCTTCACAGTTTACTGTACACAACGCAATACAAAACTTACCTACGCCTTTTAATGTTATACAGCTCCAAACAGTGAAAATTTAGTCCTCGTATTGACATATTTATCATTGAACTTCTTACCAGGTCTCCTCCAAACAAATGTTCCACAGTCATCACCTGTTCTGAGAGATTCATCGCTAAAAATAACTTTATTCTATTATCAAGTGGCCAGGGTACATGTTTTTACACCATTGCAAACGTTCTTTTTTATGCTTCTTTTTCAAGTAAGGTTTCGTTTTAACTTTACAGAATTTTAATTCTGCTGTATTTAGATGATTACGTGCAGTGCGGTCACATACTTTTACATTATACTTAAACCATTCGGCATTGAGTTGTTTTGAAGTTGCTTGCCACTTTCTTTTCGCTACTTTTTTAAGTTTTCTGTCCTCTTTAGGCCTTTTTATTCGTGGCGTCCACATCGAAGTAAATTTTCCACGCCATTAGTCAACTATATTTTTCCCGAATATCGCGTAATATACTTTGAGCACAGTTAAATAAAACTGCTACTTTCCTTTGTGAATTTCCCTCTTGCAACAATTTAATCATGTGGATTTTTAAATCGCGAGACAGTTTATTCACACGAACCATTTTCCAGCACTTCAGAGCTGCTTTTGATCTCGCAGCTGGAAGATTTCTTCATTTAAATAGGATCCAGATATTTTACGCATATTCAGGTACTCTTATCTGTCTTCAATATGCAAATTTCAAATCTTTTCCTCAGTGATCGATTACTATTTTCCAACTTCCGTCTTGATCGGATATTTTTTTCTCACGAGCGGGCAGTATAATAAATTATATAATTGTCATACTGAATTTATTTTTCATTTATATTTTAATGCGTGTTCTTTTATTTGACATATGATAAAACGCCCCTATGCTCATGATCGAAAACTTTTTGCCAAGGGTTGTAGTAGTACTTTAAAGGATTCTTTATACGAGAATCTCACAGAGACATAGAAGATTCAATATATAATACTAATTATCATAGTTCTCAAAATATCTAAAAAGAGAAATTGATTTAGCCCAGTAGATGGTTCAAAACTTTATATTCATTTCATTTGATTTCCCCTGGAAAGTTCAAATATAGTGTAAAAAGTATGCTGAACATATATATCTATTATATAAATTATATAAATGTTCTAAAAAACGTACATCCTTTTTGAAGGTGTTTTTCTGAAGGTGTTTAAGACGCAACACTAGTCACTTAAAAAGAAGTGGATCATAGTGTTATGTCTATGGGGTGTTCTTTTTAAATATCTCGCTGAAATTTTATTATTTTTACTTGATATTTTTGCATAGTATAGATGAGGGTGATTTACAACCGGGCTAGTTTTTACTTTTTCGATTTTGAAAGAACTTAAAAGAACCGACTGACTGAATTTATAAAAAATAACAAAAAATAACTGCTATAATGTTTCTATATTTAATAAATATATTTCCAAACTTGATGTCAAGTTTTCCAGTTACAATTTTTTAATGAAAACACTTGTGCTTTAAACTTGTAGTTCTAATCTGAGTGTCTGCAAATTCCAGAAATTTATTTTTTTACGCACTCGCAGTGAAATATTTAGATCTTTCAAAGAAAAAAAAAACTCATTTCATTTTTACTAAGCATCATTTTCATCCATTAAAGCTGTCTGAGATGAAGCGTCTTAAGCTGAGGCAAGATGACTGAAAAACAATTTTACCTTTTACACTGCAAATTCTAATAAGCACGGTTTAGAACACTTTTTGTCACTAAATTTACAACACATTAATATGTTGTGATTTAGAAAACTTCATACACATGACCTTTTTTGTGTGCGTGTTGTGATTGTGCTTTTAATTTGCTGCAAAAAAGTTGCTATTTAGAAATGTGTGATTGTGTTCTTAATTTATGCAAAGGAGTTGCTATCTAGAAACGTGTTCTCAATATGTTGTAAATATTGTGCTATTTAGAAATAAGTTCTAAAAATAGCGCTGTTACATGCGTTAAAACAGTGCTGTAAATAGTGTTGATAAAAATATTTTCTTGCAAAAATGTTGTGCTGCACATCACTTTGTCACCAAATTAACAACACATTGTAAACACCGAACAATTTAGAATGCTGTAAAATAACATGTGTAAGACACTTTCTACTTTGTATCTTTAAAATTACACAATTTTAAAAAGGAAACAATAGACAGTTTGCTTTATAAAAAAAATGGAGGAGATTACGGAGTGAGTTGACTGATTTTGATAATAAATATGAATAGCTACATTTCTGGAAAAGTTATGTAATTTTTAAGAACACTTTTCGCACGAACTTTTTCCTGTCACAACACATTCCCAATACAAACAAAAACGATTTTGGTTAGGTGCGTTAATTTTTACGTTCAGTTAGTGTTCTAAAAGTGTTGCATGAACTTGCAGTGTAGAGATTAAAATTAATCAAATAAGGTATAATACTATTTTTATTTATGCAAACCAAGGATGTTTAAATAAATAGCAGAAGTCAAGCTGTTTAGATGCAAGAATAAAGGCCAGTGAATATCACGCCATTACAGATACAGTCATAAAAAACATATATTCATGAAGTAACTTTTTCTGATTTCTGAATGATATCATTTTCCTCGTCGGAAACATTTCTCTTTAGATATTAATTTTTATCATAGATTATTTTATTTTATTTACACAGATTACTTAATATTATTTCTCAATAAATAATTTGTTTCCCAGTGATTAATACATATTTCTATCCAAATATTTTATTGTGGTTTAATGTTTATAAAGATCATTGTTTTTTTTTATCATTTAAATACGATGAGACATTCACTGGTAAAATCTCGCTTCTGATTGGTGGAGTGTAATAAAGCAAAAAAAAAAAAAATATATGACAGAGATAAAATATAATTCTGATTGCCACCATTTTGAAAATACCATAAAAAGCTTTTTAATATGAAAATCTTTTTAAAGTGAATTCCACATGTTTCTTATTCGTGAAAGTTAAAATTATCGAATGGTTTGCATGTATTTTGTAATAAATCAACTTTTTTAAAACTTTTAAATATTGAAACCCTTTAAACATTCGTAAAAATGTAAATAGCCCATTTTATTGTATTAATGAAATGTTACTAACGGATTTTTTCAAAACAATGTTACATAATTTTTATTTTTCATCTGCGTAAAATCATTTTTTCAAATAGTAACATAATTAAGAATAACTAAATTAGTTCAAAGCGATTTATTTCTCTTTTTTTCAAATGTAAATTCGCATATTGTAAAGTTCTTAAGCTTTCAATAAATGCAGTTGTGTATTGATACATGTTTACATTCACATATCAAACTACATTGACACCATTAAACTTACAAAACAATTGCACGATAATTTTCCAGTTTAAGCTCTTTTTTGAATTGAATTTTTCTAGACTAATTAGCATGAATAAGATTTATGAATATTTAATAACAGATACTTCTGTTACATAATATTTCATATTTTCGGAATGATAGCATTTCCTCCTCATCTGTTCTCGAACAACAATTAGAGACACAATATTCTAAATACTTAATTGCAATTACTTGCTCCAGTTCTTACCTTCCTTACTCTTATATTTCGGTTTGAAACAAAT
The DNA here is from genome assembly GCA_964019185.1 of Maratus speculifer. Taxonomy (NCBI): domain Eukaryota; kingdom Metazoa; phylum Arthropoda; class Arachnida; order Araneae; family Salticidae; genus Maratus; species Maratus speculifer. The sequence continues at coordinate 231,324,802 of OZ025296.1, read as the reverse complement.
ATATTTTTGGTAAAAGGTTTTAAATAACAAAATTTATTTGGCTATTTATTTATTTTACTTTATTTTATATATTTATTTTATATATTTATTTATTTATTTAATGAACGTTGCAGGTACACATTACAAATTAGCATCTTTTGAACGTGTTTTAGATATAATGATAATAAAATAAAATAATCGAACATAAAACATTATAGACTGTTAAATTTCCGATTTTAAGACAGTTTTGTACCAAAATTTTGTGCTGAAAAGACTACATTGATATATATTTTTTAATATTCTATAAATACTATGCAAATATATTATAAGTATAAATTTAGAAGAAAATAAACTTTTAGTGGTATAAAATGTAATGGGTACTTTAATAAAAATCATACACGCAAGTTTAATTTTGTTCTTCCATTAAATAAAATGCAATAAACTCTGTCTAAGGCGGAATCAATTGAGACCGAGAAAATTTTTCATTGTAGACGAGATTCCGCCTTAGAAATAATTAACTCTATTTCTAAGAATTGTCAGGGAATTTAAATAATTTCAGATTTAGACAAATTTCCATCTTACACAGAATCCTTGCACAGAATTTACTGTACTATTAACAATCATCGTCGCTGACGGTTTTTTCATTATTTTGAATGATTAAGGCATTCTTCTACAAGTTTAAAATGTTATTTTATTGACTTTAAATCAATCAGTTTTTTATTTTTGAAAGTTAAAATAACATGTAAATGAATCAAATCTTTTAAGGGAAGGTAAAACTGGGTGCAATACTACTGGAAACATGTGAGCTTTAAGACCGATTTCCTAGGGACCTACCCAACCGATTTCGATGAAAATTAAAATTCATTTTTTTAGATTATTCTGAATACTTATAGCAGTTTTCTTTTCGACTAACATTTTATTTTAGAGCGATAGGAATTGAGAAAATAAAAATCTGAAACTAATTATTTTTTTCAAACTGTCTGGAACAAGTGATCTTAGGTTTATACTCTACTATTATAAAAATTTATCGAAACCGCTCGAGTACTTTAGATGTTAATGGGGTTTTTAGCTGAATATTTTCGAGAGCTAAAAATCTTAAGCACTTTTCATTTGTGAGAAATACTTACACAGTTTTATAAAATATATATGTTTTGATAAACATATTAATATAATATATAATTCAAATATATATATAATACATATTTAATATAAATATATATTAAATATAATATATATTTAAAAGCTTGAATAAAATTCAGTTATGTATAATAAAATTGTATAAAATGTTATTGGAAAATTATTGTGAGTGGCGTGGCGTCCTAGTCATTGTTTTAGTAGAGGTGTTTAAAGATATACTATAGCTTTTATAAAATGTTATATATGTTTTTAGAACATTTATATAATTTTTAGTTATTACTTTATACATGAAAATGTTTAAAGATATATTCTAAAATAAACTCCTTAAAAAAATATTAATGACGGTTACATATTTAAAAACACTTGTTTAATAAATTTTTAAAAGGAAAACAAATGTTGATTTTTTAAGTTTAACCCTTTCGTGTCTGATTTATTATTACTATTATTGTTATTATTTTTAAAGTTGCTTTTATGTTAACGATATTAAGACTCGCAATTCAAATAGATTAATCAGGTTTAACGAGTATTTTATTGCCTGAGAGAATACGGATGTTGTTGTTTTGGGTACTGTTCAATTAATATTCATAGGATAAAAGGCGTTTAGGAGTAAAGGGATTTTTTGAGTTGTTTAGAAAATATTGCATTGCAATAATATTTAACTTATATTACAACTTTCTAAAACTTTTTTCACTTTATTACAATGATTTTTGTTAGGAAAGTAACTTTTATTTTAAATTACAGAGTGATATATATGTTTAAAATAAAAGAATTGCAAACGGCGCAAAGAAAATTAAGCAAATCATAATAATTATTTCTGTTACTAAATGGTTAAACATAAATTAAGTCTTTTAGTAAATGCATAGACATATTCTAACATTACTACTTGTAAATTGTAGAAAAAGTATTTCTTAAAACAAAATAATATTCCATTAGAAGACATGTACTATTAACAGTACACCAGATCCCAAAGTTGAATAATAATTTTAAAAAATCAACAGTGCATTCATTTTAATTCTCTAACTGTTAATTAAACTAGTAATTTTAAATAAATCCATTACATAGGTTATGCGGATAATGTTTTCTCACAAATTCGAAATAATCTGCTTAGTTCCCATCTTCAAAGAGAGTTATCGATTTCGGTTTTTAAACTAATTCTAGTACGCCATTTTCAATTTGAAACACCTCTAAGCCATCATTAATGGATAATGATAAATGAGATTTGTCGAGAAATTTATAATGAATTTAATAATTACTTTGATACGTTAAAATTTACATTAATGTTCCTAAATTTGCTTCGAGACGTTTTGAATTTACATAAATGAGCCAAAATTTCAATAATACTAAGGTGTTAAAATGAAAGTAATCGAAACAATAGGCTATCTCCTTAAATATTGCCTCTAGACCCATATTTCCAATTGCAAAAATTCATAAAAAAGGGTGAAATTTCTGATAAGATAAATTGCAACTCCATGGGGGGGTCTATTTGAAAAAATACGAAAATTAAATTTTTATACGGCCCCCGTAGAGCAAAATTCCCAATTAGGAAATTATTCCTTATTCATTCCTAAATTGAACAAAAAAAATTTCATCTCCGTATCTGAAAACCTGACAAAGATATTAAAATCCAACATTCTAAAACATTCGTGACTTACACCACTTTACCATGACTGAAACACAAGAATTCTTGTCTCGTTTTCAAATCAAATGAGGGATCGTCCACAAATTGTTCGTATTAATTGTCGATATAAGACCGTGCCTCTTATTTGGACATAATAAAGCAGCGTATAGATTTAAATCAAAACTTTTTTTCAAAATATGTTGATCGTTAGCACTAGAGGTCTGCAAGGCTTTAAATATCTAGATCCAGTCTCAAACCATTAAATAGGGGGGAATTTCTGTCCGGCATGGAAAAATATTAAAGTCATAATCCGAACTACCCTGGAAAAAAGTTTAAATCATAGCCCGGCTCAGCCATCAATTTCTACATAGTTTTTTATTTCAGTGAAGTTAAAAATTGTTTCCCGGAAAAGGGTTCTGACCAAAAATACTTATTCTAGCTTTTCGTTTTTTATATTTGTATTTTTTATTATAAAACAGGCGCCAAAAGCTTTGATACATTTATTTTATCAATGAAACTTGTTTATATCTAAATGTTTCACTTATATTTTAATATAGCTAATCCATATCTCGTCCGTTGGAAAATGTTATACAGTAAAACCTTTTAAGACGGAATCACATAGGAAAGAAAAAATACATAATAGACAAATATCCTTCCTAGGAGGGTTAAATGGAGTTTATTTTTTCTTAGGTACTATTGTATTCATTTTGCATGGATCAACATATTTTCTGTTTAATGCAGAATTCCGTCATAGGCAGATTTTTTTCTGGTTTTATTGTATTTAATTTTATAGTATTTAAATATACTATTCTTTAAAAAAATAATTTTTAAAGTTTATTTTTGTTGTAAAATAAAAGCGATTTTAAAATCTATGTGGTAAAATTTTGATTGAACGAAATTTTACTTACTTCATGCACGTATTAGGTCAGTCAGAGACAGTGATTTTAAAACGGATTCCTCGAGACCGGGATTTCGTCCAGTGTAGATCTTAGTAAAAGATAAGAATTGTTAAAGAAAAAAGTGCAAACTTGAAACATGCCATTTTTAATTACTTTATATTAGTTTAGTTTTGGGCAAAATTGAAAAATTATTTACTTTTGAAAATATGATTTTATTTTTTATTTTTTTAGTTATGTTATTTTTTCACTAAATATTTTTAATACCTCTAAAATTAATATTGAAAAACAAAAACCCCGAAACAAAATTAAAATAAGATTTTCATCTTTAATTAAATGGAAAGAAATTGAAATCCGATAAATAATGTTTGGAGTTATAACGATTTTTAACTATCCCATTTAAACCAGTACTGATCATATGAAAATTTTAATAAATTTTATGATAAATTTTAGGGTGTGATTTTCTTAACAAATTATGAGGCTAACTATCACAAAAAAAAGAAGATGCAACTTTTTGTGTATTATGAAGGACTGGATAAGGAAAGTTTTCCTAATTGGGATTTTTGTCCTACGGGGGCCGTATAAAAAATTAATTTTCGTACTTTTTCAAATATACCCCCCATGGAGTTGCAACTTATCTTATCAAAAAATTTATCTTTTTTTATGAATTTTTGCAATTGGGAGTATGGGTCTAGGGGCAATATTTAAGGAGATAGCCTATTGTTTCGATATTTATGACTCATCCTGTATATGAATATTATATATATGTCCTTTTTTAAGGCGAGAATAGAATTGGCTGCATTTAACTTTATTAAGTTTCATTTAAATAATAAAAAATATTGCAAGCACATTTCTTAGCTGACTACATGATGAACGTCAAACAGCAGGAGGCACAGGGGTGTCACTGAAATTTCTCATATCCGTAAAATTACCAGTATTGAAAAGAGCCATGTAGTGTTATTAAATTAACGATAAAATGGCTAACTCGCTACTCCGACCGACTCTTGATTATTAGTCATTGGGCCCGTGTCAGAATAGAGCGACAATTTATTAAAAAATAAATAATATTTCTTATCTTATAACCAAATATCTTACATTAACACCAAAAATCCATATTGATATGCAGATCCCAAAACTGTTAATAGATTTAAAGATAGAAAACTAACGATTAGAAATGCACAAATAATGCATGAAAAAGTAGTAAATAGCACTTTCGAATCTAGCATCGAGATTCATCATCAGTGCAAGACTCAGTGAGCTAGAAAAAAACAAAGCTGCTCAGCTTTGATATAAACCATAATTATTAAAACCATAACCATTATTTGTTTTCAACCATATTTAAATATCAAATGTAATTATAATCAGTTTCTAAAGGAATACATTTGCAAATTCTTTTTTACATAAAATAATAAGAACCATTAAAAAAGAAAAATGGAGGCGATGGAAGTTTAGAAAATGATATAATTAAACTGTCGAAAAAGATCAAATGTCTTTGAGTGAAGTTGTTTGTGATTTTATGAAAGATCTTCAGGTGTTTTATCATTGAGACATTTAAAAAATGGACAATCTTCTTCGGATTTTTATTCCATTACTTTATTTTATCCTTAAAAAGAGGATCCTTTTCCGATTACTAATATTTAAATACAAATGATAGATGACCGAAAATATCAGACTGGAACAAATATTGCAGTCTAATTTTTATAGCTATATATTATAAATTTTAAAAAAAGTTACTAGAAAATAAAAAGCATTATTTTGTTTTTTAAATGTTCTTTTTTATTCATTATTTTTATTGTGATATTTATTCTCGTTATATTTTTACTCATTGTGATTTTTTTCCTTTAAACTTTGTTATATAGGAGCAAAAGAGCTAGATGTAAATAACACGCATTTCATTTTAAAGACTTAGCAATAGTTAAAAGGATTAATATGATCTATTAACATTTTTTTCTAATGTTATCTCACGTTAAATATATACTCTTGAATTTGTTTACATTATACACTGTTCTTTTTCTACTAAAAAATACAAAAAATTAATGATAATGTTATAATTAAGCAACCTAAATACATATTATTTTTTGCATATTTATTTCTCAAATGATAATTTTTAGGTTGATAAATAACACATATATTGCTTCTTCATTAGTAATCACCAAAAGATAAAACACTGCATAATCTGAATTTTGTGAATAAAATATCTCTAATGCTTAGTCGAAAATGATCTAATGCATTTTCATAAAGTTGTTTGTCATTTCAAAGAAAAGCTTGAAGCATTTTATCATTGAGACATCATTTGAACAAAAGAAAAACATGCATTTTTATTTTTCAGTCTTATCTGACCTTTACAAAAATTACTTATTGATTCTCTATTCTGTTTTGTAAAATTTAAAGAGATAAGATCCTGCTTAAAAATATGAAAGATTGGTAAGTACATCGCATTAAAATTAGTTAGTGTATTACAGTAAATTAAAAAAATTTGACTTGAATATAGATTTTTTTCTTTCAAAATTTATTTATTTATTTTATTTTATTTTTATGAGATATTTTTACTACTTTACTCTTAGGAATTTCATATTTTCTAATTAATGAAGCCTTTTAATTTTAATTTAGAAAATAATTATTAAATATTTAATAAGGAACAAATATATAACATTTATTTTTTTTAGAAAGCAATTTATCATAGAAGAAGACGAAAACCGGTCAAAAAAACTTTTTGTTTATCGAAATTTTAGATATTTGTCATTCTTCTTTAAAGAATGTACAAAAACACAATAATCTACACATTTATTTATGGCTTAAATTAGCAAGTACTTTTAAAAGTGGTTAACATGTTGGTCACAAAAAGACAAGTTTAGTTTTAGCATCTTATTTATTTATTTTTTCCGAAACAGTCTTTAAGCTGGCTTCAAAAAATATATGTAAATGAAGATTTTGCTACTTCCCCGCAGTGACCAGAAAGAGGTGTCAAGTAATCCATATATTCCGAAACCATGTTCAGACAACATAGTGTTAAGACGCCACACTAGTCACTGAAAAAGACTCGGATGATAATGTAAAATCTCTGAGGGGAGGGGGAGAATTTTTAAATATCTCGCTCAAATTTAATATTTTTACATGTTTTTTTTTTTTTTTTTTTTTTTTTTTTTTTTTTTTTTTTTTTTTTTTATAGCACAGCTGAGGACGATCCACAACCGGGTTAATTTTTACCTTTTTGGTTTTGGTTATATTATTTTTTATTAAGATAGTTTCGGTTTCACAACCGGTTCAAAACGGTTTTGAAAGTTAAAGTACTTTTAAAAAAATCTGAAATCAAAATGGAAAAAGTAAAAACTATCTCGGCTGCAGATCGTCCTAAGCTAACTTATACAAAAAAAGGAAAAATATTAAAATTTGAACAAGATATTTGAAAATAACGCCCCGATAGATTTAACATTATCACCCGGATTTTTCCTGTGACTAGTGTGGCGTCTTAAGTGACTCATCTTTCTCTTGACGATGCCGCTCGCAATCTTTTTTGTAATGAAAAAGGAGAGTAACTTTATAAACTTTAGAGGATAACTTTATTGATCTTTATTGAAGATAAAATTTTAATATTTTTAAACATTTTATATTTTTACCATAAAAATTACATGTAATTTGTCTCCTTCAAAGATCTTCCTCCTCCTCTAACTGTATCTTATTTTCAAATTTCTATTTATGCCGCCTGAAGTTGTCTATATCGATGTCGAGATCCTTATTCGCTGTTGTCACAATTTTCGTACCCTGAATCACTGATGAAGACCTTTATGCAATTTGCCTCTATGATATACCAGTTCTAAATGCACTAAAAGCTGTATGAGAAAAGGTTTGAGTTTGGAAAATCTGATTTGAAGGCCTTGATTCAAATTCTGATGTAGTATAACTGCCTGCATCAAAATTCCCACTACTTGAATATTCTGACAATATCTATATTTTAGTGCCGATAAAAATAACTATGACGCCTATATCGCAGTTTTTACCTACGCTTTCTACCTCTTCCGTCCTCACAATAACTCAATGCATTTGCATACTTTTCTATTCCACTTTATCACCTCCTTTCGGATTTGTGTCCAAGCACACTAAGCTAAAGTACGACCGATCCTTGATGGAAGGATAAATAGGAACGGAAGAACAAGGTACTGGATTTTTTGCAGTCGATGTGTCCTGTCGAATCGTTGTCTTTCGATTATCCGTCATACTGTCGGCCTGGTGAGTGACGGATTGGTTTGACAGTTGTATTTTTTAATTTGCATTTTTTTATATGTTGAAGTATATGATATTTAATGAATAATGTGCAATTTTGAAGCAATGAAAAAATTTTCTCTTTCCAATAGAAAATGTCAAAGTTCAATGTTGTGAATGCCATTTTTCATGAGAAATGAAATGCGAGTATGTTTGGAGAGCTATATTTCCTGCAAGCAACAAGATCCTGAAATCTTTTGGCATACACTGTTAGTATAACACTACATGCTTATTAAAATTTGTTTGTTTTCATGGGTCATTGTTACTTTACATTATTATGTTGCCACACAGTTCGATCAAAATGACGTTTTTGTATATGGTCCGCATTTAATAGCTTACTTAAGCAACATAACCCCCAAACTTTTTCTTATAAAATATGAAAGTGTAATACTAAAACAAGCTAAATAATATAACACTGCATCGATATATTGTTTCTGTTAGCAGATATAATCTGTTAAATATTCAAAATTTTCAAAATCTCTACCATTTAACTAGCGTTATCTAAAATAAGTGCCATTGTTGAATAAAACAAAATATATCATACAATAGATACCATATGTACAAAAACAACCAAAAGAAAAAAAAATATGAGGTCTCTTGAAATTTTTAGGAAAAAAAAAAAAAGAAAAGTTACAAAAAAAGCAATGTCAATGATCACATTTATCTCCTATCAGAAAATGAAATATCTCATTTATCTTTCGGAACGGGACACAAAGAAGGGATATTATATTTTCTAATAGAGGAAAAACATAGAAAGAAGAAAGAGAAATAGGATTTTTCATTTTCTAACAGGGAAAAATTGTGATAATCGACATTGCTTGTTTCAAAAGTTTGTCGTTTAAAAAAAGTTATCTAGAAACCCCACTTTTTTCCATGTTTTTGTACATATGTTCAACTATTGTGTGATATATTTTGTTTTATTCAACAGTAGCGATTATTTTATATAACGCTAATTTAAATGTTGTAGATTATGAAAATTTTGAATATTTAACAGATTATATTTGCGACAGCAACAATATATCTATGCAGCATTATATTATTTAGTTTGTCTTAGTAGTATACATTTATATTTTATAAAAAAAATGTTTGGGGTAATGTTGCTTACGTAAGATATTAAATGCGGAACGTAGACAAAAACGTCATTTTGATTGTAATTTGTGGCAACATAACAATGTAAATAAACAATGCCCCATAGAATTAAATAATTTTAATAAGCGTGTAGCATTATACTAAGACCGTATGCTGACAGAATTTCAGGATCTCTTTGCTTACCAAAGATATAGCCCTCTAAACATACTCGCATTTCATCTTATAAGAAAAATAGCATTTTCAACATTAGACTTTTACATTTTCTTCAGGAAAGACGAAATTTTTTCAAGGCTTCAACATCGCACATTATTCATTAAATATGATCTACTTCAACTTAAAAAAATAAAAATAAATAAAAAATAAAACTATCTCACTTTGACTGATTTTCAAAATAATGGCCCTTAATACGCATCTTACTTGCAGATTTTAAAATAATTATTTTTAAGATTTCTCATAATTATTTCTGCTAAATATATTTTGATAATTTTAATTTGATGTATATTTTTTATTTGATTTGATGTATTCGTATATGGTTCAAGATTTTTGATTTGATGTTTTCTAATTCGATGTATTTTCTGATTCTTTAAAAGATTTTGGTTTCGTGATTTTGTTGTACCATAAATACAAAAATAGTAGAATGTTACAAGCGGGTAATACTGTGATGCGCTAAAAAGTATAAAGAATTTTTGTTCGTACTTATTCGTGTCATAAATGCGCTTGTTGCAAATTTTGTAAATAGTTTATTTTGGATAAATTTCAAAAATGCGCCGATATCTTTTTAACACCACATGACTTCGATAGAATTTTTAAAGTGTTTTATATTGGAGAAGTCACATTGTTAAAATAAACGACAATATCTTTCGAATTTTTCATAAAATATTTCGCAGATTTTCATTAATTGAAATAAAAACTTATATCTTTCCTTTTTCATTCAAGGCAATTTATCGGCATTTTCTTCCAATTTAGAATAAATAAATGCTATAAGAATAAATTTATCTTAGCCTTTAAAAATACAAATGGAAAACTTTAAAAAATTACTTCTTAAGAAAAGCTCTTTCTTGACTACAAAAAAAAAAAACCTTTATGATTTTTTTTTATATATTATGTTTTACTATTTTAAAATGGCGACATTCAAGATTAATTAAAAATCTACATATTTATTCTTCTGAAGAAGATTAAAGCAAATTTGTCACAGTAATTTATTTTGAACAGACAACTAGCTACATGTGAAATATTATTCTAAGTACAAGCATGTCATTAGAAATCACAGCTAAAGGAAGATTAAAATAAATAACTTAATTTATATCTTGAAAACTCATCTTGAATAAAAATTGCATTGCAAATTTTTTGAATAAGTAATTTCATTTTATTGAATACATTTAATTTGTAATTAATGTTTACATATTCTATTATAAAAATTAATCGTGTTAGAAAACATCGTTTTCAACGATTTTACCTCAAAATATAATAAAAATTACTTCATTTTAAAATTTTATTCTATAAACATTATATTTTGTTTATGTTAAATAAACGCTGTCACTTAGATTATTTGTTTTATTTAGATGCTTGTCATTTTGATAAATAACTTTAGAAGTTTTTTATTACAGTGGCTGCATTTAAATGAATGGTAATATCATTAGCATTTGGATTTGTTTGAAAAGACCCGATTTTGTTATTAAGGAAAACATCGATTTTCTTTATCATATTATGAAATTTAAATAAATCTGCTATTAGTTTAAGAATGGAAAGTGTAGGAGGAAAGAAAGTATCGCTATTCTACTGACAATATATATTTTATTTTCAAAAATCCTAATTGGGAATATAATTTTTTTCTTTTTTAAAACGTTACTACTGATATTCATTATTTTAATCTAAACAAATTATTTTAGTCTGTTCCCATTTGCCATTTTAAAATGTGCAACCGGCCATCACTTGAAATAATTTTTATTTTTTTAGTGGCATTATAGTTTAAATTAAGGTATGAGCCTACATTAAAATAATCTTTTTCGTAAAAATGCTTTTTTTTTTTTTTTTTTTTTTTTTTTTTTGAAGAGCAGTTATTTAAACTTCCAAAATTTTTCTTATTTTATTTCTATGATTATTAGAATTGAAATTATAATCAATTTAATAAAAAAGAAGTAATGAGCCACATACCGAAAAGGGCGTAGGAAGACTAGTAAAAATGTAAATAATGTTTCTAAGCATCATATTTTTAGTTTTTTATTTAAAAATATATTTGATAAAAAATGCTTATAAACTTTAAATACTTTTTCTAGATTCATTCTGTATTTGTATGAAATGAACAGTGGAAAAGTTGTAAATATGGGCATATTCCTTTGTCACTGATGTAAAGCAAATTTTGTTTTAGAAAACTCTAGATTTGAAGGTGAACTCTAGAAGGTGAAAATTATATTTTTATCGATTGTTTCTAGTCGAAAACGAAAAATTACACAAAGGTTTTGAAAATGCTCCAGACGAAATGGGAATTAAATACAATCCCAAAAGTTAGTATTTTAAAATAGAATAAATCTATACAAAATGGTAATGAATTTATTCAAAATTATAGAATAAAAATTATTAAAATTATAAAATTAAAATTATAAAATTTTGAAAATTGTATAACTCGCAATCTTGTTTATTCCCATTATTAATATCCATATTGATAACACCATCGTTGTCCAAAAGGGGAGGGTCACATAAGCCGGATGAATCCGATGATGAATTGTTGATGATTTTTTTTCTTCAGAGGCTTTGGTTATCCCAGCCCTGATTCTGGCCAGTTACCTCGAAAAATCTCAAGGACGTCTTCCTGAGATCACTTTTGTCAAGCGACTTGATCAAATAATCTTTGTACAGTGTCAGCAAAAAAAAAAAAATCTTGACACTTGCGATTTTAGACGTTTTGTTAAATATCTAGAAATATACATAAGGAATAATTCTGAAACTCTAGGTGTGTAAACAAAATAGTACAGGTCATATATTTTCGTGAAGAGTTTTCCCCGAAATTTAATAGAGGGCCTTCAACAAATTGAAAAAAAAACGAAAAGCTTTTAGAAAACCCTGTCAAAACTAATGAATCAAAAGGATTCAAACTGCAAATTATGATTAAGTGGATTATTGTAATAAACGGTGTTCATTTTTATAGCATGTAAACTCGTAGAGAAATTAAGGTTTTTATAAAAAGGGTCCCAAATTTTTCCAAATTTTTTACTTATAATTTGCAGAGTTCATCATAAAACACAATGTTCTTTTCAGAAAGTACGACAATCAACATTGTACGTAACACCTTCTAATCAAAACAAAAAATATTAGTAATTGTATAAAAAATAAACAAGTTTACTAAGTAAGGTTTCAGTGCGCATGCGTGAACTCAATAAAAATATACTTTATATGATAGGTTAGCTAAATGTATAGAGCAACTTTTGTGAAAGTCTCAAAAACATGACTTAAAAATTCTGAAAATTATCGTCGATAGAATAGGATCAAAATCCGTTATTCCCAAAATGAAGCAAAAAAATGAGGGGCTGTATCCATATTCCATTGATTATTGCCTACACAATATTACACGTACTACTATATTTGGATACAGACCCTCATCTTTTTTCCTTTATTTTAGGAATAAAGGATTTATATTTTATTTTACCAACGATAACTTTCACAATTTTCAAGCTTTGTTTTTGAGGGTTTCATAAAAGTTGCTCTATACATTTATCTAACATAATATGCAAATGAAATTTTAATAGCGTTGACTCATGAGCAGTTAAAAAATATTTAGTAAACCTACTCATTTTTGCTACATTTTTTATTATTTTTTAATTCTGATTACAGGGTAATATATGCAGTGTCAGGGGGCACCCATTATTTTGCAACCATATTCTCACTGCCTGAATGTAGTACGTCATAAATTGAGGTCCCATAAAACTTCTATTTAATGGCTTCAACTTATGAATGAAATGAGGAAAAAGAGAAATAATAATTACATGGTTCTTTCTGTTTAAGTTAATCCCATCTGGATTACGAACGTGAGTATAATATCAATTAAAAATAAATAGAACTGATATGCGTACAGTAGAACATGTTTTCTCAATGAAGAGAATCCATTTGCTGAGCAAATTCTTTTATACCTATTCGAAAAATGGACTCTAACAACTGCACCATCAGTACAGTAAAAGATAATTTATATTGTTTAAGAGTAAAAGGTAGGGTAAATATGAGCCCATGTTTACATCAAGAAATGATGCTTATATATATATATGTCACCGTTAAAGCGTATAATTCGTTATTTCATAGAATAACTAGTTATTTCATGAAATAATTAACCAAGTCCGTTAAACTGTGTAAAATTATTAGAGTTTACGTTTTAACTAATTGTTTTATAGAATTTCGATTGTCTAACCGTTAAAATATTAAAGACAGCACGCGAAATCCGTTTGAACTGATTGTAGCTGGTTTTAGTCAGTTTTGAATTGTTTAAGTATGTTTTGCAGTATATGTATACTGCATTTCACAAACCTCTTTTGCATTTTAATTGTCTTTGGGAATGCTGTCTTGAACATAAAGGATTTTTTTCTGCCAGGCTATCAAAGCCCGAGAGCTTATAAGCATACCGATTCAGTCTGCATGTATGTACGTATGTAAATAAGTGTGTAAAGTGATAACTTACGATAAAATATCCGATTTGCTTCAAATTTTGAATATAGGTTTATTTTGATAAGGTGTTTCCCTGATTAGATTTGGGAGTTCATTGGATAAGTATAAAAGGGCAATGGGAGCTAAACTAACCTTAATTTAGATAAACGAATTTTTCATGCAAAATTATCAGATTTCATTCAAATTTTAAATACAGGACCATTCGAATGAGGTGACTCCATGATTAGTTTAGTGTGTTTATTGGTTAGGTTTAAAGTAGGGTAAACCTCGTCCCCCCTTAATTTAGGTAAATGGGTTTTCCGCGTAGAATTTACCAATTTGCTTTACATTTTGGATATAGTTTCGGTCGGATAAAACTTTGTCTTATTTGTTTTGGGGATTCATTTATTGAGTATAAAGGTGGGGATTGAGAAATTACTGCTTTTAATTTAGGTAAATAGATTTTTTATGCAGAATTAACCGATTTGCTTCGATTTTTGGATATAGGATCATATTAATAAGGCGGTTCTTTAATAATTTTTGGGATTCTTTTTTAAGTATAAAGAAAAAGGAGTGGGTGATTATACCCCTTAAATTAGATAAATGAGTTTTTATGCAGAATTATCCGATTTGTTTCAATTTTTGAATAGTTTCTTTCTGATAACGCGAATCCATAATAGTTTTGTAGGTTTAAGGTTCAAGAATAAAGAGAGAAATGGGGGATAGCCTATCCTAAATTAAATAAGTGGGTTTTAGAAATATCTGCTTTGCTTCGAATTTTCGATATAGGTTCATTGTAATAAGACGTATCACTGATTAGTTTTATGAGTTCAGTGATTAAGTATAAAGAGTAAAATAGGGGAACTATTATCTATTGTTAATTACGATAATTAAATGCTAACTACGCATGGTTAATAAGTACGCATAATTTATTAGTAATTATGCATATCTTACAAATGCGTATAATTAGTTAATAATTATGCTTATTTAAAAAAACATGTATAATTAATCAATAATTACGCATATTTATGTGCGAATCAATTAAAAAAATTTTTTGGACATTAGATATTTAAAACATTCCAAAACATTTTTGTTTTCATGCTCGTTTTCAGCCATATTAAAGTACGAAGATTACCGAAATTCTGTTTCGGTTTTGTTTTTGGTCTTAACTAAATAATTAATTATGGTTAATAATAATGCGTATTTAATTAAAAAATATGTATATTTAATAAATTTTATAACTAATTATTAACATTTCATAATGTATTAATTACTTTAAAAATTTTGCATTTTTTCGTTTTTGTTTTCGTTTACGTCCGAAAATAGGAAGATCACCCTAATAGAGTTTCGGCCTTCAAAATTTGTTTCGCTATATCTTTAATTATAATATTTTGAATATCATTTAAAAATAGTTACTCTTTTTTCATTCAGATGTTTTCTCAATTTCTTTAAATTTCGTATCACAGAAGATTTGTTTGAAAATAAAAATGAAATTCTCATTAGCATTTTGTTCTTTTAAAATTGATCGAGTTTTATGAAAGAGCACATCAATTGTCTTATCTTTGTATCACATTTAAATAAGTCTGTCAGTAATTTAATAATTAAAAGCATACGAGGGAGATTCTGCTGAAATATATTGCTAGATTTTTAAAACATGATCGAACTTTTAAAAAATCCCCACAGTTTCTTTTTCAAAATGTTAGTATTACTGATGTACATTATTTTTCTCTTAGAAAATGTCTTGTGTAATTGCCTTTTGAGATTTTAAAATTCATCAATTATACTCAATTGTCGTTTATAATAATTTTTGTGTTTGGGTCTGACCTTTAGATTTAATTAACTCGTCTTTTCTGAGAAGTTTTGTGATATATATGTAATAAATAAAAACTTTTGCGCCATTTTGCCGCACCGAGTTTTAATTCTAACGTTTATGGAACATACTTTTATTCTCAGTTTTCGTAATGTATTAATATTTTAACAGCTAAAAATCTTTTATATTATTTCATTTAACTTAGTAATAATCTATTGGTTGTTTTCTTAAAAAGAGCTAGAGTGTTATTGCGAAATCTTTCTTTCAGTGTACAAATTCATTTTCCTTTTTGGAATATTTTTCGAGACTTTAATTTTGTTTCATTAAATCGTTTGCTGGAGAATGCATGCGCCTTTTTACGTGTGAGCAGGTTGTGTTATTACGCGCTTAGATAGTAAGTTCTTAGAAGAGGACATGCCCAACTACCGATATCAGATGGTGGTTTGGGGTGTCTTTGCGTTGAAAATAATCCTAATGGGTTTTTAAATTGCTTACATGGACAAGGAGAGGGGCTAATTTTGGCTTGAATTCTGGGAAACTCATTTTACGATACGAGAGCTTCAGAATGCAGCTAATCTTTCAAATATTAGGATGCCCGTCTGATTTTGCCATAATTTAGAACATCGAGATGATGCAGCCTGTAGAGCAAGTGGTCTAGTGTTAATTGTGTGGAATGGTGACCGGTGGAATAAATTTATGGCTTGCTCTAAATAAATAAGGATTAGAAACTGATTGACTTGTTTTTTATATTGGGAGAAACACCTAAAGGGAACAAATCCATTGCTCACCATGACGACTGCTAAACCTGTTATGATTTTCATGTGAATAGACTTGTTATACAGTAAAGAGGGTATTCCACAAGAACTGATACATTTAAACAGAAAATCGTCATCATAACAGATCTCGATCTTCACAACGCTGAATGTGCACCTTCTCTTGCATACGGAGGGGAGATCTTTTATTTGTGAGCTATGCAGTGCATTCGAAGGAGAAACCTTCTGAGAAACCATTGAGAAACATTTTCAGAAACTTTTTGAGCAACCATTGAGAAACCTTTTGAGAAACCTTTGAGAAACATTTTGAGAGACTTTTTGAGAAACGATTGAGAAACCTTTTGAGAAACCTTTGGGAAACCTATTGAGAAACCCTTTTCCTAAAGTGTATTCTGCTTTCAAAGGTCGAGATATATGAGTGGAATATCGAAACCATTTTTAAAATGACACCTGCTGTTTATGATTGCGAAACCACTTGTGGATTCCATCGGCGATTACTAACTCTGTCTATGAAGAAGTAAAGAAAGATAAAAAAAGAACACCTGCGTTGAATGATTACATAATCATTTTGATTGGATTTCCTTTGATTTTTCAGGTAAAATTTGGGTATTTGAACGAGTTCTACATCGAAATGATTGTAAGTTAGCTGTTTTTATTTTGTTTTCTTAATGTGTATAATATAAATTATTTTCTTTTTTGGGTGATGATTTATCATGAGTTTTACAGATATAAAATATATATATACAATGTTGTTACATTTATTATTTTCAATATATTTGGATTTTTAGATTATTCTATTATTAGTTCCATTTATAATTTTCTCTGGTTAAGAGTGTTAATGATTTATACTAAAAGAAGATAACTTAATTATTTATTTAATCAGTTATATTATTAATTGTTGTTCTTATGTTATTAAAACTGTGATATTTATTTATTTATTATTTATTTCACATGTATTAAAAGGGATAAAAATTTGATTTATTTATTTATTTATTTTTATTGTTATTTATTTTATTGAATTATAGAATTTAAATATTTTAACATGTGAATTATCCGTCTTTCATGTTTTTAAGATCTGGATTAATAAAGAAAGATTCCGCAATAACACTCCCACTCTTTTTAAGAAAGCAACCAATAGATTATTACTAAATTAAATAAAATAAGATAAAAGAACTTTAGCTGTTAAAATATTAATACATTACGAAAACTGAGAATAAAAGTATTCCATAAACGTTTGAATTAAAACTCAGGGTGGCAAAATGGCGCAAATTTTTTTATTTATTACATATATATTTTTGTATAAATTGGTGTATATTTGAATGTAAGTAAAGTTATAGTGTAAGTAAGTGTTAGTATCTGTAAGAAAAGTTTTTAAATATGTTGTGGGGAAAGTGGCCGAAGTTTCACTCTTTTCATTCAGTTTAAATAAAGCACATAATTTCTTTCTTACATTTTTATTAAAACTACTAAATTAAAATAAAATAAATAAATAACATTATGATTAATTGCGAGACATACTCACATTTTCATAACCGTCACCTTGAGTCAAAAACTTAACATGAGTGTACGCAATAGGATTTCATAAGTAACCTTCTTACAAAATAACATCACACTACAAAAATACAAGTCTATTTTGTCAGGCATTGCAAACTAGCGTACACTGGTACATTTTGATTCTTCTGATTTTTTTCTTTCACTATATGATTTCCCATATTCTCGAGCTTTGTCCAGTCATCCACTTTCTCTTCGAGGTGTCAAAATTTTACTTTGTTGAACATTTTTCAAAGGCACAGATAACTATGTTTATTCCTACATATTTTTTAACAAAATAATTTTTTCCTTCTTGGAAATATTTCTCGAATTTTCTTGGCTATATTGTACTGAGAACACGATGTTACAATGTGTCGCTCCTCACTGATACCTACTTTTATAAGTGTTTTAGTGGAACATAATTCTGTTTAAATATAGCTTACTAGAGAACATTGTCAGTAGTGGATTTTCATGATAGTGGTATTGTTCGAAAAGACTTCTCAGGATAGTCAAGATATGTTTCGGAACTATACTCCTGAATCCAATTTTCATGAAATATTCAAAACAGAACATAGCAAAATGAAGAAAGAAGAAAATATATGAAAACTGTTTTTGAAATTAAAGGATAATAATTTCGTATTGAATGTGCAGTATAATTAGAAAAAATATAAAATTAGAAAAAACTCATCGCTTGACCATATGGGATTAAATCAGAACATGGACTGAATAGGGATTTACAAGCGTGTATAAAGACAAGGGTTTTATAGTAAAAAAATCCTTTTTTTGTGTGTGCCTGGTTTTCGAAACCCTTGTATTTTCAACAGTTTTACGCAAAAATCTTATCATCACTGATTTTAAGACAAGATTACTGCACATGATAGATTTTGTAGAAATCTCACATTTTATTTTCCTTCTTAATTTGTTTTTTTAGAAACCAAAGAAAAAGAGTTCAAGTCTCGTGAACAGTAAGGTTCGGGATATAGTTGCTGTTCATTTCTTGATACTCAAGGCCAGAGCTTCCGAACGATACCACTTTCATTAAAATGAAATAACATTTGGAGAAGTGCACACTTTAGATATATTATTTTTCTGAAAAATTTTGAATCCAGTATTTGATTATCAGTAACTTCATTTGCAGTTCATGTGTAGTTCATTGAAAGTTTTTAAAATAGTTAATTGTTATGCAATGGAGTCGAATTAAAGTATTTAAATATCAGCGTCGTAAAGGCATTTTAACCTTGTTGTTATATAAACTTTAAAATATACCTATAATAATTAAAAACAACGGTATACAGATCTAAGAGACACATTAAACAATATATTAAGTAGCGTTACGGGTTTTAAGTAACTATATGTAATTTTTAAAGTTTATAATAATTGTTGTTTTTTTTTTTTATTAGTGGTGTTCATTGTGTTCGCGAATGACGGAAGCCCATCGAAGGCGAAGTCAAAGATGGAGTGATTCCATGTGAAGACACACAGAGGAATAAGAAGAATTATCGACGATATTTTCACTAGCATTTATTCACAGCTGGTCCGAGATTAATACGAGGGTGAACCCGAAAATAAGTTTCCATTGTCGATTGTGATCAGTGTTGTGTACGAAAGTAAAAAAAAAGAAAGAGGCATTAATGAGGATAAGACATTTCTTTATTTTTCCACATAATTACCATGTACATTGAGTCATTTTTTATACTAGGAATACGGAAGAAGCGTTTATCGACTTCATCATATGCAAAGCCCTAATGTTTCCTTGCAGAGTTTTTTTTCGGCTTATCAAATGGTATGACAAATGTCTCAACGTACTTCTTACGAATGTTGACAAATAAAGATATATTTTATTTTTAATGCTTCATTCTATTTTTGGACTTTCATTCACAACTCTGACCACAGTTGACAGGGGAAACTTATTTTCGGACTCCTCCTCGTATCTTAAGAAAAAAAAGAGTACCCTCAGGAAAATTAAAAGATAAAATTTAATTCTTATAGTTAGAAGTTATGTTAAATAAACATTAATTTGAAAAAAAAACTTTTCAAAAGTAATTTTACATTATTGCACCCATTTCTTTATTTTAAATTAACGTTTATATAATTTTAATATGAAATTAAACTACATATAACTTGAAAACATAGTTTTTATAATTTTTATTAAAAAGCACATTAAAATTTTTTAAAGTATCGTTATGAAGACTATTATTAAAATTATACTTTATAAACATTAACTTTTGTATACACAAATAGGAATACAAACAGAGTGATTACTTAATTATAATAATATTATTTTACAGGGATCGTACGTATACCGTTATTTACCAGGAAAACCTGCTTAAGGGGTCTGAGGAGTCTTACTTTTCATTTGGTGGTGCAATTTAGCAACATGTCACATTTTATTTTTTCTTAGTTCCTATTAAACATAAATTCATAATTTTTTTAATGTACACTGAAATAAAAAACCAGTAACATTACAAAAATTCCAATTCTCCGGTTTGTGTGCGAGGGGAAAATCCTCCTTCCCACACCTCCTGTCGATTCGCCACTTTTGCATATGTCTATTCAAGAACATATTCACTCCATGAAGCAATTCTCCATGAAGCATGTACAGTAGAATACTGTGCATCAATTAAATGAATATAAAGTGTATTGAGTGTGTTTTATTTGTTGCTTTAAACGTCAGAAAAAAAAAGAATCTCTTGACATCATGTTTTTTGAATGCAGAGTTTCGATTCCCAAGAGTTTTTCATTTGTTTATGGTTCATCAGAATCTAAGGAAGCAAACAAATGTGTTACGAGTTAATTCAACGTGTTATATTCAATCATCAGATTCGAACAGCAATACAAGAAATCTACAATTAACATTTTTCAATTTCTTAGCTTTGTCTAAGATCTATGTGAAGAATTTACTTCATGCCAGATCTGTGTTTTTAACAATTTTTTCGTGCGATCCATTTTTTGTGCTTTTGTATTATGATTATACTTAGAATGAAAACATAAATTCTTTTCTACTATAATTTTGACAACTCAATACTAAAAATCAAATCTATTTCACTAAAATTTTTATTTTAAGTAGAAAATAGAAAATGAATAGTGATATTATTAAATCAAAAATCGGAAACTGACTGGAAAATATCAATACATAAAATGTATGACGTTAAATAAATAATGTATCTAAAATTATTCAGTTTCTATCAAATTCTTTATTATTATTTTATTTTTTTTTCTTATTTAAAAATAAGATTACTCCAAGCAAACACTAATTAACCGAGATATAAAAATTAATAGTTAATTTTGGATTTTTATTTTTCTAAATTAAGACTTTAAAAAGTATAGTGATATCAAATTAAATACTTTGCACGACAAATTGAGATTAAACGAACGTTTTATTGAAGCAGAAGTATGTTACTAGTGCTAGCAGAGCACATTATCTTTCCCTGATTAATGAAACAAGATTAGCTTTTAAGAAAAAGTAGGTGCTTATTTCAACAGTTTCTAAGATATGCAGCTTTAACTGGAATCTAAAATTCAGAAAGTATAATGAGCTTTGGAAAAGTTTCCATACATTTGTTTAAAAAGACTTCCTGAATAATAAATATGCAGATAATTTTGATTTGAATCTAAATTAAGTTGGTTCTGTCCTTATCTTAATGGAAAATAACCATTTAAATGATAATCACCAGAGACAAATTCCGAAAGTGGGATATTTTCTTGCAGTGAAATCTGAATACTTTGAAAATACTGCCGCAGAAGAAAAAATATTCTTAAAATCTCCACCATCAGTATGCAATTTTTTAAAATTATTATTTGAAATTTTTACATTTTATGATTTTTATTTATTTATTTATTCGGGGGGGGGGGGGAGGGAGATTACAAGCCTATTTTACAATGGTTGAATTATATATTTAATTTAAAAAAATGAATTTTTTTTACAAATTTGATAGTCGTACAGACAAAAAATATATTTTCCACAAACAATAGCAAAAAAAGAATTCTGACACCATTCTGTTATAACCTTGGAAGCAGCGTCATACTTTTGAAACTCATTTTAGCGACGTTGATATTGGTATATTCAACATACCTGATGATGAAGTTAATGAAATAGCCATTCAGCTGGCGAACAAGTGTAAGATGTAGTGGTTGTATGATTTTGTATAGCCCTACAATGTTAAATGAATACCACCAGGTTAGTGATTGACATAATATGAGAAGAAATAATATATACTTAAGTTTTCTACCATCCGTACGCATTTATAACAATAATTTTTAAAAATTTATCTTTTACATTTTATTTTTCATGATTTATACTTATTTACTCTAATGGAATTATAATTCTAGTTTTACAACGGCTAAATTATATGTTTCAATTATTGCATAAAAAGCAAATATATTCTTTGCAGATTCGACATTCCGCGTCAAAAATATATATGCTTGATAGTAATATCTTTCACAAGGGATAGTATAAGTAAAGAAAACAGGCACCATTCGCTTATAATTTCGGAAGCAGCGTCACATTTATTACAATAATTTTATCGTCGATGATTTTATTACATACGTCACATCAGAAAATACATATATAGAAACAGCTAATTATCTAGCAAACCAGTATCAAATGATATCATTAGTCCATTCAAATAAGTTAGAAAAAATGTCAAATCTCGAAATGAAAGACAGCAAACTGAAAATTTGCAAATTACTATGTTTTTACATTTTTAAAGCTGAAAAGTCTCATAAATCTTAAATATACGTCTCTAGCTATTCAATGCCAAAGGTCAAAGTCGATTTTCTCTTATGTCTAGAAAACTGCACGTTATATTGAAAAACCCCAATCACAGAATTTCTTATGAAATACACATATTTCCTTTAATTTTCTAGCATTTGAAAGTTGTGGGGTTTAAGACCACTGAAGAAAAGTAACTTTCTTACCTTAAGACAAAAACGAATAAAAATCCGTTGCCCGTCTCTAAATTCTCAAAAACTCTGCTTTTTGAAAAGAAAAATTACTTACAATATTCAAGCAGTAAGTAGTTTCTACAAAATTCATAAAACAACTTTAATTTTGTGACAAAAAGTTTAGGCACTAGATCGCGTTAAAAAAGCAGGTTTTTTTTAAAACTTTGAGTCAAGACGAGAGAAACTCCTTTTTCAACCTCAATTTTTCAAAAACTATGCGTTTTAGCGAAGAATTACAGAATTAAATTACAGAATTAAAATGGACTTTCTTTTCTAAGTAATACAGGATTTTCTTTAATTTTAGTTTTCCAAAACTACTCAACCAACTGATTTGAAATTGGATATGTATGATTATTAGGAAATGTTCTCAAGTCATTGCAAGTTTTATGAAATTCGAATCAAAACTTTAAAAAAAATAAAAGAAAAACTGCTTCATTCTATAAAACCCTATCATACAAAATTAATGCAGAGAAATCGTTTGTTTAATAGTGAATTTAAGGTGTCATACTGATTATTATATTAAATTTTATCACACGTAACTAATGCAAAGATATCCCCAGATAGGTAATGATTCTAAGTTGCTACGACAATAAGGGCATATTATTTGGCTATTACTGAATTTAACATACATAATTGTAACATATTTTATATATTGATATATTTCTGCATAAGATTTACATGTTAATTGGAGAAACTATATTATACCGTTAAATAAATAAAGGTATAGCCGTATATACTGTTCAACAGCTATTGCACTAAGATCTGGATATATATAAAGCTGGTTATAGCACAACCGCACTCCATTTGACACATTTCACTTTAAATTTTTTGCTAGCTTATAGTGTAATGTAAACAGGGTGTATCTGAACTCTTGGGAAAAACTAACTAGCGATAGTACACATCAAGACAAACAATATTAAATAGAAAACTAAGGGTCCCAAACGTCTTCCGAAGGAAATAGGCGCCATTAAAGTTTAGGATCCAAAATTTCAAATGATTATAAAAAACGGAAAAATTGGTCGATTCGTTTACGGTTTTCACTAAAACTATTCTTTAAGTTAGTATTGTCTTGAAAATAAATTATAAAGATAAATTTCGAAAAATGCTGATAGAGGACATTTTAGACTTTGGAAAAACGAACAACTATTTTTTACAATTATTTTTTGCATTTCATTAAACCTTTTTAGAAGCTTAGACATAAACTTAAATTTTTAGCTGATAATCTGAATCGTTGCGAGTGTTTAAGTAGCGCAAACTGAACTGTATTGAACGGGTGTGGGGAGGTTCAAATTTCAAATGATTATAAAAAACGGTAAAATTTGTCGATTCGGTTGTGGTTTTCGCTAAAACTATTCTTAATGTCAGTATTTTCTTGAAAATAAATTTTAAGATTAATTTCGAAAAATTTCGTTAGAGGGCGCCTTAAACTTCAAAGTAACCAGCAACTATTTTTAACCGTTATCTTTTGTATCGAATTAAATGCTTGCAAAAGCTTAGAATTAAATTCTGAGCTCAAAATCTAAATCGTTAATTAAGTAGCACAAAAATTGAACTGTGTTCGAGGGATGGGGAGGGTAATATTTCAACTTTTGAACACAGTTCAGTTTGGGTATCTTAACCCCTTCCAAGGATTCAGAATTTGAGCTCAAAATTTAAGTCTAAGCTTTTGCAAGCATTTAAGCAGATGAGAAAAATAACGGTTAAATGTAGTTGTTGGTTACTCTAAATTTTAATGCGCCCGCTATCGGCATTTTTTAAAATTTATCTTTAAAATTTATTTTCAAGGAAACACTGGCATAAAGAATAGTTTTAACGAAAACCGCAAACGAATCGACCAATTTTCCCGTTTTTTATAATCATTTGAACTTTGAACCTCCCCGCCTCCATTGAACACAGTATAGTTTGCTCTATTTAACCACTCCCAACGATTCAGATTTTCAGCAATAAAATTTAAATTTATGTTTAAGCTTCTAAAAAAAATTTTATGAGGTACAGAAAATAACGATAAAAAATAGTTGTATGTTATTCCAAATTCTAAAGCGCCCTCTATCGGCATTTTTGAAATTTATCTTTATAATTTTTTTAAGACAATACTGACATAAAGAATAGTTTTAGTGGAAACCGCAAATTAATTGACCAATTTTTACGTTTTTTATGATTATTGGAAATTTTGGATTCTAAACTTTATTGACGGCTATTTCCTTCGGAAAACGTTTGGAACCCTTGGTTTCCTAATTAATATTGTTTGTCTTGATGTGTACTATTACCCCTTAAAGTTTTGCCAAAGGGTTTAGATACACCCTGTATAAAAAAGCTATTTGCGTTTAAATTGTTGAAATATGTATTGCGTTACTTAAGCATGATAGATAAAAACGACAATGTGAAGTGACACAATTCCACAAATAAGCAGACCATTATATATATTTCTCTGTAAATTTAGCATGCTGCATTGATATGAAATGATTAAGTAGTCGTTCGGGGAAAACATAATACTTAGCCCATAGTGAATATACATACTATAAAATATAAAAATAAAACGTTTAAACGTTTTATAAAATACATCGCAATTCCAAAAGGAAATTTAAACGCATATTTAAATACTATAATACATAGTATTGCTTTATTACTGAATTTATGGTATTATTTGATTATCCCTTCGACCCATTTCGACAAATTATAAAAATTGCCAGACTATTCGTAAATTATACAAATTCGCATAATTTGTATCTTAAATAACGAAAACATAAAGAAATTAGTAAAAGATTAATTAAAATTCAAGTAAAACGTCCAATTCAATATCATTTGGTGACGTAACGAACACATGTATTGGGTTTAAGGTCAAATGAATGTGGTATTTACGATAAGCCATTATTGGCATTTAATCTTATTGTTTGGCGATAGTTTTTTGGTCAACGGGATAATTAAATAGTACCAAATTGCACGAAAGAAACATCCATATAGCTCCAAAAATAACAATCACATTTGCTAACATTTCACAACGTCGCAATAAAGGTCTCATTTTCAATTTAAATATATATTTCAATTGAAATTTGAATGAAATACAGGGTCTTAAAAATCGAAGAGAGTGGAAAATATAATTACAAATATCTTGGTAACTAATTATCCGATAAACTCCATTCTTTATATAAAATTTATGATTTTATATTTATGAACTTTTATATTCACTCCTTAAAACAAAAACAAAAAAAATAATAATAAATAACATTTTTTTTATAAACCTACCTTTCATCAAAACGAATATTTCGAGAGTCCAAAAAAACATTTCTGGATAATCGAAGTTACTGATGTTCAATTGGCTTCTTCCAATTATTACACTCTAAATTATCACGCCAATTATTACACGCTTAATAAGTACACGCTAAATTTCAAGTCTTTATCTCAATTTGTTGGGAGATAGAATGTTTAAAGACCCAGAGAGGGACTTTTTTTTCTAAAAATGTGTTTTTCGGAATTTCCAGTATCTGAAACGCCTAAATCCGTCAAAAAAACTTTTTACAATTTTCAAAAAGATTGCAACCTTTACTCTATACTTTGTATGATGAGTAAGTAAAAAGTCAAGGTTGATTTTATAATTAATATTTTGGCAAGGGCATTTCACTTTATAAAAAAGCCATATATTTACACAAGAAAGCTCGGAGCTTATTTATATTTCCTTCGATAGAGTCCCTTGGGAAAATATTTGCTGAAGATATGGAAAAGTCTCAAAATGCCCGACTTATGATACAGGTAAATTTTTAATGGAATAAAGATATATATCAAGTAGGAAGGTAAACTGAAGGAAAATATTGGTACAAGTATATTTATTTTCTATCTAACTTATACAATTTTAGTAAGTCTTTTATTACATGATTTAATTACATTTTAAAAATAATGAACACTAATTAACATAGCAATTTTTTCATTTCTGAGGACACTTTCACACATTTATTTGTTTATACTATAATATATTTAAAAAAAGTTTTGTTTAAATTGTTAAAATGTTTATCGTGTTCATGTATATAAACAAAATGACAATGTGAGGTGGCATAATTCTACAAATAAAACAGACCATTTTATATTTCTTTGTAAAGTTAAAATGGTATATTTATATGAGATAATTTAAAAAGTCAAGGTTGATTTTATTATTAATACTTTACCAAGGGAATTTCATTTTATAGAAAAGCCATACATTAAAACAAGAACGCTTGGAGCTTACTTATGTTTTCTTCAATAGTGTCTCTTGGGAAAATATTTGCTGAAGATATGGGAAAATCTCAAAATGCCCGACTTATGATACAAGTAAATTTTTAAAGGAATAAAGATATATATGAAGTAGGAAGGTAAACTTAAGGAAAATATTGGCACAAACTGTATTTACTTTCTATCTAATTTACACAATTTTAGTAAGTCTTTTAAATGCAGGGAGTTAATTAGTTTTTTAAAATAACCCTCACTAATTTGTATAGCAATTTTGGTCGAGTTTGTTTCATTGCTCAGGAAATGGTCCCGAATGTGAAGTGTTCCATGGAAGGGGTAAAAAAAGAAACTCCAATCAAAAACGAAATACGAAAATTGCCAGTAAGACACTGTATCGTATATCCTGCGCAGAAAAGTATTTTAAAATATTAAAGGTAAAAAAAGAAATTTGAAAAAAAAACGCTGCCTATGGTTTAATGCTAGCTTTTCGTTTTAAACGAAGGCTTTTAAGCAGTTTATAAATATCGAACTTGCTAAGTACTATTAACTACGCAATATGTGTGTTGATAGTTAAAAGTTATTAAAAAATATTACTGTTTGTCATAGTTCACACATACACTAAAATATACATTATGTAGAATATTTGCTGCAAATAATATATTTTTTTTAATTTAAAAGTCAGCACAAAATAATTTCATACTTGTAAAGGGGGTAGGGACAATGTTTGCGAGATATTTTAATATGTTAAATTATTTGTAATTATTAAATTATTTGTACTATGTAATTGATATATGTTTTTGAGATTTTCGATGCCATGTTCGGTATTGAAAATAAAGTATGTAAAGTTCATAATTTATTTACAAAAACACTCAAAAGTATTTCGTTATGTAATGGTTTCTATAAAAATGTCGAACTTTTATAAGTATGTTTCCATTATAATTGTTGTCTGGTCTGTCAGTCTGTCACAATATAGCAGAGCAAAACCTACTCTAACCAATGATTTGAGATATAATATATATTTTTTCGAGTCATTTGAAATTTTATAAAAATCAAATTAAAACTTAAAAAGATATTAATAAATGTTTTCTTCGTTATATGTAATCATACTACACATAATTAATTCAAGGATATACTATGATAAGTATTAATTATAGGTTTGCTATTGTAAGTAAAACTTATTTAAGATGCAGTCCTATTATTTCGGTATTACTGAATTCAATGTAGTATATAATCGTATAAAATTTTGTATTCCTGCATTTTTGCATAAATTTACAACAGCTATTACAACAGAATTTGAATATTTACAAAACTTTTTATAGCACAAGCGTATTTCGTTTGCTACGTTTGTCGAGAAAGTTCCAAGTTGTTTATATTCGAATGGTTTCAATTTCAGAAGCAGTTCAAACCGGTTCTGAAAGTGAAAGTTTTTTTTTTTTTAAAATTCTGAAACTAAAATAAAAAAGTTAAAACTAGCTCGGTTGTAGATTATCTTCAGCTATTCTATGTAAAAAAAAAATCATTCAAAAATATTCATATCAAAGCAAGAATTTTGAAGGTAACACCCCCATAGACTTCACATTAGCGTTTTTCTTTCTTTCTGAAGATGACTATTAATTGGAAATGATTCATGAAGAAATAGCATCATGTGATTTTGTTTTTGACCTTTAGATATAAATTTTTAACAGTTTATTTTTCTTACTCCTCATCACACAGCTATGATTTATTAACACTTTCCAACATAGTTGAAAAGTGTTTATGATTTCTGCTTTTCTGTCATTCTGCCTATCCGCGCTATAATTCACATAAATACAATCAGATTTCTATGTAATTGATATAAATTTATGATGCAATTTACTGAAGATCACTAGAAGTTGATCACTAAAGAATATGGTGTTAAAAAGTAATTTCAGTTTTTCAGCGATAGTTGCTGTAAGTGATTTTTCTGTTTTTGTATGATCATTTAAATTTGAGTAATTTCTTTTTATTACTAAATCTGCATAAATTGCATATATCATATATAGAGCTGCACAAATAATCTTTGTACATTTCTTCTTATTAGCGGAAAATACTGAAAGAGAATTTCTGATTGCTGTATGTAGTTGCTAACTGAATTATATTTTTGAGTATATGTAGTTTATAGAAACAAATCCATATATCATATAATACTAGTTGATATATCATATCAACTGTTGCAAAAAAATTCGGATAATTTTGCTGACTCTTGGTAAGCATTGCACAAATAAGGTTTTCAAGTATGTTATTCGTTTTCCATATTGTTCAGTTGGATATCATATTTTAACTTCTTAAACGCTGACAATTGGTTATGTTATTCCGAATGTATTCGAAAGTAATATTCGAATAACCTATGCTTGTAGCATGATTTTTTTAGGTATTATAAAAAAAATTAAGGATATGTATTTCTGTGCAATATCCAAAATAATGTGAAAATAGTTCATTGCCGAATTTGTTAAAGCGATTAAAAACTAAAGATATTTTTTTAGATTTTCTTCAATGCTCAGGTTTTATTCAACCAAAAATATTCTACATTTTTTCTTTTTCACAGTTTTCTCTTCAGTGCAACCCCTTTCTTTGTATCGTTTTACCTTTGGTCCCATCTAAATTTTATTTCTTTTTTTAGCCTCACCCACTTAACCTTTTCTAGGTGGACCCCACTACATTATACTTTTTGGTATTATCTCGTTGTTTATTCTTTCGACATAACTCTATAATTTCATTTAAGGGTACTTTGGGCATTAAAAACCAAATTCCTCTATTTTTAGTCCAGACATGTTAAATTGGTAGACGTATTAATGGCATGTTAAACAAGTTATATGCAAAATTTTGTGATGAAAAAATAAAAAGTCTTAAAAGTATTCAGTTTTTAAATTTTTAAAAAAACGAATAATTTTACTACTTTAAAATGTCCCATTCGTATTTTTTGCATAAAATACGACAATATTTACTCATGAGATACTTTTATATATTACATTGGAAAATAGAATGAATTGTGAAAGTTCGCTTACAATAGAAAAAAAATATAGCTTTTGACCATGGTTTTCCCGCAAAATTTGTAAATAAAATAGTTCAACAGTACTCCTCCCACAATAATAGTTTCTAGTAATAGTTCAATACTCCTCCCACATCTGGCCAACGACAGGATAAGCTTGTGGTTTACAGAAAATTTCATTATATCCCTTATATATTTGAAAAAGTAAAAAAAGATTGCACAAAAATATAACATAAAACTTGTCGCCATTCCACCTCAATATCTCACTAACATCGTTACAAATAAGATCGACAAAATTCCAATAGATCAAAAATCTGGTATTTATAAAATCCCCATCACTTTATCAAATAATGTTTAAAAAGTCTACATCGGCATGACAACACGCAAACTTTTAATTAAAATTAAAGAGCATCACAGAGATATTAAACAATATAAACAGAATACAGCTCTTTCTCGCTTCTACTTGGCGAACAAGGGTTGCCGTATAACTTTGATGAGGCCAAAATCATAGTTCCGTGCAATAACGCAGTTTAAGGTAAAATAAGAGAATCTGTCGAAATCATTGCACGAGAAAATAAACCTTGTAATGATAATTTTTCCTACAATATACGAAAAATATGGCATAACATCATAAAATCTTAAATTTTTTATTTCGTTGCAATATTTTAATTTTTAGTCACGTGTGAGAGGCAACATTTTTGAACTTTTAATTCATTTCGATTTTAATTTATTAGAAATATTATCTCTCGATCAAGAAGCAAACTTAGTCCTTCCATTATCATATTTTCCTGAAGACGGCGCGAAACGTTGATATTTTTATTTTATTTTAATTGTACAAGTGTATATTAAAATTCTTGTTTTGTGCACCATTGAGCAATGTGTTGTATTTTTAATAAATACATTCTTAGTAGAAAAAAATATATTCACAATTATACATTGTTTTTCCGAAAAATAGGTGTATATTTTCATATTCACATAAATTTCAACATTCAAATATTCCTGAAATGCAACTTTTTATGCTAACATATATTTATTATTGTATAAAGGTTATAAAGTCTAAATTTTAAAAAGAATCTGATAATTAGGAATGCGAATGAAATGTTTTAAATGTTAGAAAAGTGCGAAATTTTCAATTTTGAGGAAATTGTATTGAGAAAACTAGATAAATATATAAAGTTTTTTTCGAATATAAAAACTTATAACTCTACAAAGAACCTTCAGAATTAAAAAATATTGCATCAGATACATATGAGTATCTAGTTTGATAATTCTAAAAAGAAAAAAAAATCTGTTTTGATGTTAAATTTCTTGATTTTGAATGTTCATTAAATATCTAGTTGTGTTATTTTCTAATGTCATAATTTTACAAACTTCTGTAATTTCGCTTCTTTCTTCATAAAATTTTGAAATTAATTTCAAATATATACATGTATATTGAAAAACATCTTCCATTGATAAATTTGACAGTTAATACTGACATTAAAAACGAAAGCGATGATATATTATATTACTATCCATTAATTCACTTTTCAAAACAGAAAAGCTTGATTTAATGATTTTTTGTGGTAAAACTGAAAACGTCAAAAATATTTTCCTATTGAAATATATTTTTTTACGAATATAAATGAAAGAGATTAATTCTTTGACTTTTTTCTGTAACTATAGATTTTGCTATCTTGAATTTAGTATATTTCACAATTCTACGGTCAACGAAGTAAAAAAGAGAATGCATGGAGATATTAGAAGAGCAGGATGTTCAACTTTAAGACTTTTTCAATGTCTTAGTTCTTTCAGGCATTTGTAATGATTAAATCGTAGCCTTTTTGTGACTTTTTTGTGTGTGTATGCTTGTGGAATAGAGGGGAGGATAGGTATTATTTGTAGTAATATTTGACCACAGTGAATAATGAAAAATATTTAAACATAAAACAGGGCTGTGTTTTTCACAGAAACAGAATATTCCATCCGCTCCCATACAACTTGATTTTAGGGCATTTGATAATTAGCATGCAATTTCTGTAAAGGTGATAATTTAAATCTTTTTCGACCTTGTACTAATTATAATTCATATTTTAAACTTCTAGAGGAGGCTAAAATTTAAAAAAAACTTATCTGACTATAGTAAAACCACTCAATATCAGAGACCTCCACATTGTGGATTTTGTCCTTCATTTGGAGGTGTTTGCTTTTTCTGGGGCAAAAGTATATAAAAAAAAACGTGAATGTTACGTATAAAAAATATGTATTTCCTAAATAGGGGGGTACCAATATTTAAAGGCATTCGTAATAGAGATTTTACTGCAAAACTTTCATGCGGATAGATTTATTTAGCGAGCACTCACTTTTTTCAAGGTAGATCTTTTGCATGAATATATCCTTTTACTTCAATAAAACTGACACCTACAAATAGTAGACTAATTCAGCGTTTCTGAAATGTCCGTTTTAGAATAGTTAAGTGTTTCTGAAATGTATGTTTTTGAGAGCTCTAACAGTGTGTATTTTTTTTAATTCATTTTTTTTATCTCATTCAACTTTGAAAGTTCCAGCTATTGATTATTATAAGCGCAACATCGAGATAGATTTAAAATATAAGATTCGCAAAAATTTATCCGTAAATCTGGAATCCCTCCCCACTAAAAAAAAAATCTGTAGAAAATTTGTAGGTATTTGCCCCAAAAATCTGTGGGAAATCTGGTGGAGTTTGGACCATTCATCAGATATTTTTAAGAATATACATAAAAATTCTGAAGATATTTTTAAGATAAAACTAAATCTTCAAAATTTCTTTAAAATTGTAAAATTTCTGAAGAAAGTGGCGATTTTTTCAGATAATCTTAAGATTATTTTTAGTGGGCTACTATCGTTGAGGTCTAGTAGCACTATCTAGTTTGTCCAATCAAGACATTCTTCTGCAAAACTGCAGTCATGCAGTATGATTTGCTAAGTAAATGTAACCGGTATTTCGGAGTGTTCATTATGGAGATTAATGGACATTCCGAATGCCGAACAGCTCTAATTAACTGATACATTTTTAATCCGCTACGCATTACATATTTGCACAATTTTTTTTTACAAAAAGAGACGCCTCCGATTATCGGAAAAATTCTGCGATCCCATAATGTCCGTTATTAAGGTCTTTTACGGTACTTCGATAAATAATTTTTTAATGTTTAACTTTATCCTATTCTAAAAGTAAAAAATATTTATTATAATTAGTGGAATATCGAAAGCGTTTTAAATCCTATATCAGATTTACGAAAACCGCATGCAAAATCCAACTCACTCTTCCCATCCCCCAAAAGTAAAAATTCATATCATTTAAGAATTAGGTTTTTTTAATTATATTCCTACAATGGGTCATATTTTATAGAGATCAAATGATAATCACAAGAGTTATTTTACACACAATAAAAAATAAATAACTATTCGTTTTAATAATATGAAGAAAATGTAATATTTCTATTCCCAAAATTTCTTTTATCTTAAATATGCATTTTAATATATAATTGTCGTTTTTGTATTTTAATGTAAGTGCACAGAAGTTAACGGAAATCCAAAACTTTAAGCGCAAAATCAAGTTTTCTAAGTTAATATATAAAATTCTAACATTTTATTTACATTTATTTTAGTTTCAACATAGTTCTTTCATTAAAAATAATCTAAAAATCAATATTAAAATTGATTTCAAATATTTATCTACATATATATATTATATTATATATAATCTTTCTTACAATTAGATAAACACACGGATCTAAGAAGATATAGTTTTCTTGTATTAGTGGCAAACAGCTCAAATAGTTGAAAAACTAAATTGCATTACATGCAACATTTTATGTGGTACTATAAGCAAAATGTCAGCAGCACAGTCACACTTAATTCAGACATTGCCGCAATCAATAAGTAACATTACTCGATTTGAAATTTAAATGAATGCAAGATTTTAAAATGTAATCCTCTTACATATGCTGCTAATAATGCTAAATGAATAAAAGTTTATCATCAAAACATTATCTGCTCGGAAAAAATTCCGTTTACCAAGATTTTACTACACGAATAATATATTAAAATTGGTCTAACTCAATGCGAACATCAATAATTTGATGGGAATTTAAATTATACAACTTCATATTCCAGAAAAAATAAGTGAATTCAAAATATTCTACTGATAAAATCTTCGCAAAAAAGTTACATATAAACAAAGATTCAGATTGAATTATAACGAGAATAAAGTTCGAACGGAAGAAATAGAAATCTCAGGTAGAATATGAGAGGGTTTCCTCTGATGCTATTATCAAAACATGAAAATGTCTGATTTTAAGACATTACCTCATTATTCAGATATTTTCTAAGTCTTTTTATATCATGATCATTGTAAGACACTTATGGACTTAAATTAAGACATCTATTATGTCTGAAATTTTATAAACATACATTTAAGTGTCTTAACTATCTTTTGAGAAAACAAATCTCTAAATTTCAGCCGCATATACTTGCAGTATGTGCAGAATGTTTCAAAAGTCCGGTGCGAAAATAAAAAACGAAAAACTTAAAAAAAAAATTTATCAGTTGGAAAAGACATATTTGGCGTGATACGAGATTTTTTTATCTCACTAAAGAAATCTCGACTACGAAGGGTAATTCTGCAGAAAATTTTATGGGGCAACTCAATACTGCTCATAACACAAGATTTAGATACAAAAAATGTGTACATTCAGCGTTCTCTAATGTTAATGTTAAAAATCTTGCGTTGTATAAACAATATAAAATCTATTATCCCATGGATTTATCTAAAAGAACCATTCATTATCGAGATTTTTAATTTTTTGTTCCTGTCATACAAAAGTATGTAGCATTCTGAATATTTATTTATAAATCACTCTGAACCACATTTGTGTATGTGTGTGTGTTTCTTTTTCGCACCGATCTTTTGAAACACCCTGTATACTTGAATTATCATTAAATGATAAAACTTGACATTCAATGCTAATTTAAAAAAAATAAGATAATATTTTATATTGTTATCCATTAATCCAATTTTCAATAGAGAAGAAACTTAATTAATGAATTATTGTGAGTGGAATCTGAAAACGTCAAAAATTCATTTTTCTATTGAAAATAAGTTTTTTATGAAAAAGAATGAGATATTTTAAAATCTTTTATCACATTTAGAGATTTTGCCAGCATCAAAATTGAAGTCATTTCTTTAGCTCTGTTGTCAAAAAGAAAAAGGATAATTTGCGTTTATGTAAGAAAAACAGAATGTTCCAAACATAAATATATGAAAAATTAATATTCCTGAATAAAGTAAGGTTGTACTTCAAAGAGATAGAAAAATTACCCTTGCTCATGTTATATTTATGAACATGTGATACATTCGTATTATTAAATATCTCTTCCAGAAATGAATAATTTTGACTTTTTTTTAGTGTAGTGTTCTTAAAGAATTTCTCTCTCTCTCTCTATTTTTTTTTTTTTTTTTTTTTTTTTTTTTTTTGTGGTCAAAGTATATCAAAAATATAATAAATTTTAAATTTTATGTGTTAAAATTCAAGACTAAGTAAGATTTTAACACATCAAATAAAAAAAGCATATATAATAGAAATATTTTTACAACTAAAAATATAAAAATAATGAGACGTCTTTCAAGGAAACAAAAGTTTAAAGTATTGATTTTCTGAGAATGCATTACTAAAGTATTAAATGCATAACTTTTCATATGTTTAACATTATAATAAGGGCAATTTTTGAAAATTTAATTTTCTGTATAGGACAAGTTTTGAACGTTCAGATATATAGGGTAACTTGAAGCGAGATATCGTGTTGTACTAGATGCCGTAACACATAGTTTTCATATGCGCAGGAAATGTAGAGATTTTCTGCGCCGCTCAACTGTAAGTAAGAGAGTTTCCTAGTGAGATTTCAATTTCCGTTTGTGTCCTTTTTCTAAATTTCTGATTGGTAATTTTTATTTCTATTTCGTCTTAACACATGTAAGTATGGAAATGTTTTGCGTGACTTCTCTATTTGCCTAGATAAGTCTTAGTTTAAATACCCGAGAAATAAATATAATGGTTTTAGAAAGTACTGGTAACTACCATTCCTGCAAAGAATAAACGATCTCCAGACCCAGCTTCTTAACATCAGTATGTACCAGAGTCTTGGCCATCTTACCCATACCTTGGAGATATATTCCAAAATGCAATGTTTCACAAAAGCAAAACTATTAATGCTTTTTATAAAATCTGTAAAATGAAATATTTTTTAAATTATACATAAAAGTGCAAATTTTATCAAGAAATGAGTTAATAATAAATAAAGTCAACAAGCGATTTTTAAAACAATTAAATGCAAAATTATGACATCTGCACACAATTTACCCGACTTGAATTTTCAGTCTGAGGCTGGATTCTGTGTAAGATTGTACTCTAAAAATAGCAAATACAAATTATTATTCAAAACTCTAAAATTTGTCATTAAAACAATAGGATAATTTTCAAAAATGCCTTTCCTCCCATCCCACAGTGGGGCAAAATCCCGAAAAACTGGCCAAAATATGAAAATGTTAATCAAATTGTACGAAAATTCGTATACAGGTGTTTTTGAAGATGCTAAGTAAAAATACAAAATTAAAATTGAAAAAAATGGCGTATACAATATGGCGGAATAAAAATTAAAATGTCTCGAAAGTTATTCAATTTATATGCAGTTTCGTAAACTTTTCAGGATGCTAATTAGGATGCAAAAGTTAAATTTTAAAAATAAATAAATAAATAAAATTACAAATTAAGAGTAAAAACAATAAGATTTAAATAAAATTTAAAATTTCGAGGTAAACTTAAAAGGGAATTTTCAAAAAACCAAGACATATTTAAACGAAATTTAGGTACGTTAATGGAAAGTAAAACATTAGACTATTTAATTTTTATATTATTAAGATAAAAACGAAAATATATTCCAGAAATTAACCTTTAGAATCAATTGTAGTATAATAAAAAGATTCTTCAGAGGTCAAGGTGTCGAAATAGTTAGCAGAACTTGTTGGCGGTATTGGAAGATCCTGTGACTCTTAGGATCAATGATTTTAATTTCTTCTACGATAATTTACCTAAACTGGAAAGGAAAGAATCTGATGACATTAAAAGACGTAAAAAAAGCTTTTTTCTCGCTACTGCATCTTTACGATAAATCTTCTCGATACCTTTTGATCAGTTTGTTGCATGATTCTTGAGTATCTTATGGCATTTGACAAATTGGCAGTAATGAAGATAATGTTATTTCTTTGTCATTAATAAGTAGTTTGTGTACTGAAGTAAGCATATAGAACCAGGGGTGCTGCTCAAATCTACGAGCTATTTGTAAGGGAAATTTTTCGAAGTTTATCAAATAAATAACATGGCTACAAGAAATTACTTATGGCATAGAAGCGTTTAATCAAATCTTCGTATATGCTCGTTTAGAAACAAATAGTTTCGTTTTCAAAGAATCTTTGAATTTTATTTCCATCATTTATGCTTCCAAATCTGGGATTTAGTTTCTCGACGAGAAGTCTTAATTGTAAACGAAATATTTTTTGCATATTTTATTTTGCAATTTCAGTGTTCTTCTTTTCATGCAGAGTACGAGCTTTTCATTTTTTTCTGTCCAGTTGTCTGCCAGGTGTAAGGCCTCTCTAATCATCTTTGCATGTGACTTAGATATTCTGAATTCTAAATTATCTCAATCCACTTTTAATAAAAAATATCAGATCGGCAAGATGCTGTTTTGATGCTGTCTGACATAGGTAGCAACGTTGAGTATTACACTAATTCGTTTTTAACAACTTTTTCTTCTGTATCAATGATTATATTAAACGAAATAAGTTGATTCTGATGGTATTTAATGCAATCCCATTCTTTGACAGTTGCTTCCGTATTTCTTGAAAAAGGAAAATGGATCTTGATTGGCCCGATAAAATCAGTAAAATGAAGATCTCGATATTTTCAAATTGACGATTCATGAATTATTCGCAATATTTATGTATTCTAGTAGCACGGAAGAAAAGAAAAATATATTAGACTTCCTGCCGTCTTCATAGGTAAATATTTGTTTAAATGTACTCAGAATTAGATGTGCCATCACATCCTCACTTGCAAATCAAATCAAAATTACTAATATAAGCGAAAGTGATATTCATAATGATTTTTACTCGTATTAATGAAATACGCTCAGTAGTTTGATCTAGCAAATATAGCCATTGACAAAATAATTCTTCTAACAAACAGAAGAACAAACAAAATCACTACCGATAAAGATAAGAAAATGTTATTCTACTGGATCAGTAATAGAGAATTATTTTCATTTTTTCATTACTAAGCTTACTTATCAAATTAATGTAATCTTATGATTATAGTACTTATTTACAATATAATAGGAAATAAACTATTATAAAATTGAATAATTCAAAAATGTGAAAAATATTTATCAGCTAAATTATGTAAAAAGTAGTCAATTTGAAAATTTTTGAGGCGGCCGAAAAAGTGGCATGTTTACTTGCGGTTACTAAAATATGCATGAAATGCAGAAAGGCAGTTTTAGGCAGCTGGTTTTTTATGAATCACTAGACAATAGCCCAAGTTATTATTTCCATTAAATTTCGTTGCGGAACACTGTGGAACATTTAAACTTTTTAATGTTTAAAAGCAAAAAAAGTAAAAAAATTACTAAAATTTTTTATTAAAAATGACAATGAATTTATTAAATTTTACGTGCTTAATATAAATTTTGTAATACATGCAAATAAAGTACATACTATCATAGTGTGAATCCATTTCAAATCATTAAAATCGGATAATATTATAAAATATAGCACGTGTTTAGAGGAACTGTTGTTTTGCTGTGTTTTTGTTCGCTCTAAATGATACTCCTTCAAGCATCATTTTTGAAATAATGCTGCTTGTAAAGGCAAAGCAAAAATCTTTTTTTAAATACAGATTCTGACTCTCCAAACATTATTCTAGCCAACTGTATAATCGAAATTCCCTAAATCGTAACTTCATTTTTCGACTTTTGGCCAGGTTTTGGGTTTTTGCCCCACTGTGCATCCCCCTCATCCCAAAAAAGTAAAAAAATTCATTAATAACAAAATTTAAAAATATTCCCCCTAAGTAACGCAAATTAAACAATTTTAGATGCCTGAAACGTTATAATATTTCATCAAACTTTACTGGATCCTGTTACTTTAGCTGTTCGTGGATGGATGGTGCTATCTATTTATGTATTAACGGTATAATTTAACTTTTAAACAATTTTTACTTTAAAAAATATAATTCAAATGTACTCATTGAATACGTAGAACACGTAGTCATACGTAGAATAAGAAAAAAATTAAAAAAAATAATTAACTGCACTTTTTATTAAAATTTAAAAAATGTTCCGACTACTATTTTTCAAAATGGATATTTTTCCCCAATATTTTTTTAAGATTTGCGAATGTGAAATATACAAGACTGCGCATGGATTTTGAAATAAATTTAATATTGTGTTTTATATATATTTTTTCATATATATGTAGCGAAAAACGATGGAATCTAATATATCAACATGCATTTTTATTTTTTTTAAATAAATAATCTAAAAAAACCAGAAATATCATTTGCAGATTTACACACATAGAATAAAGAATATATGCGAAAATGTTTAAATCTATTTCAAATACAAAAAAGCTCCTTACATTTTTTAAATGGGAAAAAGACAACAATATAAACATGGGAGGAAATCATTTAAAATTTTAATTTGTGTAGGTAATTGCGGTGAAAGTATTAACAAAATTTAACAAGCTTTTTTTAAACCAATTTTGAAGTGAACTGTCCTCTTAGCAGAAAGTAATTGTATAAACCTTGTGTATCTTATATCTACATAGATATTTGTTTTTAAATTTAGTTATTGATTTCCGTTTATAAATTACGACAAATTATTTAGATTTTTTTAAATAAAAAAATATAATATCAGACGATGCCTGTAGCAATGCTTTCATCACTTTTCTCCTAAAATTATCTATAAATGGTAACAATTGTTACATTAACAAAAATAACCCTTTCTTTTCTTACTTGAATAGGGACACACCCTTATGAGAAGCAAAGGAAATTTAGCTTTATTTAGCGTGTCTGCATCTCTTTTTATAATAGAATAAATATAGTGGTAAAGTATGTTATTAACTGCTTGAAGGCTGCTTCATTCTCGAATTCTTATTTATTTGTTTTCTGTAAATATCACATCACTGCTATTCTTTTCAACGAAATATTTTCTTTATAACATTTTATTGTATCCTGTTACTCAACTGTTAGAAGACCGAAGTTGCTGTCTATCTGTGTATTAAGAGAACATATACTTATATATATATATATATATATATATATAGAATCCGTAGCTATACATATACATTATACAGGGTGATTCATAAAAGATGGCCAGAACTTTAAGGGGTTATAGTACACTTAAAGACAAATAATATTAAATAGGAGACTAAGGGTCCCAGACGTATTCCCAAGGAGATAGGGGGCATTAAAGTTTAGGGTCCGAAATTTCAAATGATTATAAAAAATGGAAAAATTGGTCGATTCGTTTGCGGTTTTTGCAAAAAATTTTCTTTATGCCAGTATTTTCTTGAAATAAAATTTTAAAGTTCAATTTCAAAAAATGCCGATAGGGGGCGCTTTAGACTTTGGAGTAACAAACAACTATTTTTTAACGTTATTTTTTGTATTTCTTTAAATGATTTCGAAAGCTTAGACTTAAACTTAAATTTTGATCTAAAAATCTGAGTCCTAACGAGTAGTTAAGTAGCGTAAACTGAAATTTGAAATTTGAAACCTTTCTCCCCCCAAAACAAAAATCAGTTATTCCCGATCTTTGTGTCGTAAATTAGGCTCTAACTACTGCCGCGTTTTGCTAAAATTATTCTTTATGTCAGTATTTTCTTGAAAATAAATTTTAAAGAAAAGTTTCAAAAAATTCCGTTAGAGGGCGCTTTAGACTTTGGAGTAACGAACAACTATTTTATACCGTTATTTTTTGTGTCTCATTAAATGCTTTCTAAAGCTTACACTTAAATTTTCAGCTCAAAATCTGAATCGCTGAGCGTGGTTCAGTAGCGAGGGGAGGGGGTTCAAATTTCAACTTCTGAACATAGTTCAGTTTGCACTACTTAACCATGCTCAACGATTCTGTGCTGTGATACGAGGCAAAAATACAACTTTTGTCAAGGACTGCATAGTCGGAATTCACTCATAAAGGCACTGGCACAGTTGGAAACGTCGCTCATGCAAACGTCAAAGCTCCATTCTTGACGCTAGTCACCGGGTGAAGAAGGAGACAGAAAGTATGCAAATGTCAAATGGGGAAGAAGAAGAACACGTATGCAAAATTTCGACACGATTCAGGCATAAAAACCACTGAACGGTGAGTCAAGTGTAAGTCGCTGTAGTAATGAATCGGAAGATGGTGCCCTTCACGAATAAGGAAAAGGCTGAGATGCATTTAATTTACGGAGTGGCAGATGGAAATGGTGCAGAGGCACAACGAATGTACGGAGAGCGATTTCCCAACAGGCGGTTGCCTAACCGCAAAACTTTCGAGCGCTTGCACAGACAGTTGTGTGAGACGGGATCATTTCTCGCTTCCCGGTCGAATGCAGGTCGTGCAAAAAAGGACGAATCAGTAGTTGTTGCAGAAGCCATTCTGGATGTAGTAGCGGCGCAGCCAAGTACAAGTACACGAACAGTGGCTAGGCAGGTGGATACCTCACAGTCCATGACTTGGAGGGTACTGAAGGATGAACATTTGCTCCCGTTTCATGTGCAACGAGTCCAGAAACTGTCTCCAGGGGATTATCCAAATCGTATTGAATTCGCCCGCTGGTTTCTGCAGCAGAACGCGCTAAATCCACATTTTGGACGAACTGTGCTTTTCACCGATGAATGTACCTTCACATGTGAAAGTACATTTAACACACACAATGCACATGTATGGGCGGATGTCAATCCACATGCTACGTATCCACATGCTCATCAGCTTTTCCATCAATGTTTGGGCAGGAATCCTCGGAGACCACCTAATCGGACCGTACCTTCTTCCTGAACGCCTCAACGGTAAAACATACCTCACATTTCTGCAACATGTGCTGCCAGACGTGTTAAACGTTGTTCCTCCACGCATCCGGCGGGTCATGTGGTTCCAGCACGATGGAGCGCCAGCCCATTACGTACGAGACGTCCGCAACTATCTGGACATCACATTTCCGAACAGATGGATTGGTCGAGGTGGTCCTGTTGCTTGGCCTGCTCGCTCGCCAGATCTTTCATCCCTCGATTTCTTTTTTTGGGGACAATTGAAGGCTCTTATGTATGAGACACCCATTGAATCCCCCGAGGAACTGGTCGAAAGACTTTCCGCCGCTGTAGGGGAAATGCTCGAAAAGCCTGATGTTTTCGCGAATGTTCGCCGTTTCATTCTTCGCCGTTGTTCTGCGTGCATAACCTCTGGTGGTCACAATTTTGAACATTTATTGTAATTACATGTTAATAAATATGCTTTGGTAACATAATCCTAATTTGTGTCTTTTTACCTCGTATCACAGCACACAATGTGTGAACATGGTAAACTGAACTGTGCTCAGGAGTAGAAATTTCAAACCCCTCTCCCCAGAAACTTAACCACGTCTAACGATTGAGATTTTGGGCTGAAAATTTAAGTCTAAGCTTTAGAAAGCATTTAATGAGACACAAAAAATAACGGTATAAAATAGTTGTTCGTTACTCCAAAGTCTAAAGCGCCCTCTATCGGAATTTTTTGAAACTTTTCTTTAAAATTTATTTTCAAGAAAATACTGACATAAAGAATAATTTTAGCAAAACGCGGCAGTAGTTAGAGCCTAATCTACGACACAAAGATCGGGAATAACTGATTTTTGTTTTGGGGGGAGAAGGGTTTCAAATTTCAAATTTCAGTTTACGCTACTTAACTACTCGTTAGGACTCAGATTTTTAGATCAAAATTTAAGTTTAAGTCTAAGCTTTCGAAATCATTTAA
Organism: Maratus speculifer; assembly: GCA_964019185.1. Classification (NCBI taxonomy): domain Eukaryota; kingdom Metazoa; phylum Arthropoda; class Arachnida; order Araneae; family Salticidae; genus Maratus; species Maratus speculifer. The sequence goes on along the minus strand of OZ025296.1, from coordinate 231,281,865 downwards.
AGAAATACAAAAAATAACGTTAAAAAATAGTTGTTTGTTACTCCAAAGTCTAAAGCGCCCCCTATCGGCATTTTTTGAAATTGAACTTTAAAATTTTATTTCAAGAAAATACTGGCATAAAGAAAATTTTTTGCAAAAACCGCAAACGAATCGACCAATTTTTCCATGTTTTATAATCATTTGAAATTTCGGATTCTAAACTTTAATGCCCCCTATCTCCTTGGGAATACGTCTGGGACCCTTAGTCTCCTATTTAATATTATTTGTCTTTAAGTGTACTATAACACCTTAAAGTTCTGCCCATCTTTTATGAATCACCCTGTATATAGATAGATATATTTTTATATCCTATTTTAATTTCTTTAATCAAACTTTCGGTTATAAAATAAGAAAAATTTTTTGAGTTTAGTAACTAAAACTTAGTATCATATATTGTTAAAACCTTGTCCCAGTTTCAACCAAATGTTGATGCTCATAGCTGCCACCATGAGATAGTGAAATCTCCTGCCAACATTAGGAGCTTCCTATTTCAACATTGTTCCAATTTTTGGAACTATGCTTCAACACACTGTAAAAAAAATCTGTAAAGGTACTAAACTTTTTCTAGGAAACTGGGATTCCTAGAACTTTTCCTGTAACGGTAACAGCAAAAATCCTAGTTTTAGAACCAGTTGCATGGATTTGTCCTGTTATCGTTACATGAAAAGTTCTTGGAATCCCAGTTTCCTAGAAAATGTTTAGTACCTTTACAGAATTTTTTTTACAGTGCAGGAGCTCCAAATATTGGTTCAAGATTTCACCATCTTACAGTGACTGATATTGAGTACCAAAATTAGGTTCAAACTAGTAAAAGATTTTTAACAGTGTATGTTGACTGTATCAATGCTTTCATCACTTTTCTCCTACAATTATCTATATATGGTAACAATTGTTACATTCACAAAAATAAGCCTTTATTTTTTACTGGAATAGGGACATACCCTTATGAGATTTAATGGAAATTACGGTGCTGATGCAATTCGTATCAGCTTTATTTACCGTGTCTGCATATATATTTTTTTTATAACAGAATATATTTAGTGGTAAAGTATGTTAGTTGCAGCTTTAACGCTGTTTAATTGACAAATGCTTATTTATTTGTTTTCTGTAAATAAAACATCTCTGTACTTCTTTTCAACGAAATTTTTTCGTTACAACATTTTATTGTGAGTGGAATGGCGAGCCAGTCTCTCAGGAATCCATGGCCATATATTTTCAATGGGTGATAGATCTGAAGACAGTGCAGCAATACCTAGTATATCGAGGAAGGTCAGAACACGACGTGCAACATGTGGTCTTGCATTATCTTTTTAGAAGAAAGCATTTGAGAATCCTCGAAGACAGGGCACAAAAACTGGACTTAAGATATTGAGAATGAACAAATTTGCGTTCAAATATCCGTCGAACCAAAATAGAGATATGTGTTTTGTGTACCCAGCGGCTGTCTTAACAATCATAATGTGCGCAAGAAGGCGACGAGCGTTCTCTTTGGAGCCTTCAGATTTGAATACTATCTCCAGAAAAATGCACGAAGCACCGGGACTCGACACTAAGGATGACATTATGTCGCTCTAATTTTGCCGTTTGGCGCACCAAAGTCGCCGTCCCTCTCTATGCTGTATTGTTAAGGGAAGGCGGAGTAATGGTCGCTTTGCTGACAGTCCACACTGCTACAAATATCGTCACACCGTGACAGCGGATACTACGTGCACTGCATGCATGTTCATTTCCGACAATAGTTCGTGATGTGGTTTAGCAGGGTTGATCTCACAGCATGTATGTCCTCTGGGGCATTAGTCATGGGAGAGCATTGAGATCCTGCATTCTGTTCAGTATGACTCTCAGAAATCCATTGATATCATATTCGGATGACAGTGGTTGGATTTCGACCAGTAGGACGGGCGATATCGCGGAACGATAATCCACAGTCTCAATAAACAACGACCGAATTTCGACACTTGCTAGTAAGCATTTATTCTTATTATCCGAGGCATAACACCATATTCTAAGCAATGCCAACCTTACAAAACACTTTCCAGATGAAAAATTCTTTACGCAACTTTTCTTTTATGCAATAAATCAGATGTAGTTTCTCCCACCTGTATCGTCTAAATGCACTCTAATACTAATTTTTTGCGTGTTCTAATCTCTTCTTTATTCCATGGAATTTTTACGTTACGTTCATCAGATCATTCCTTCCTGGTGTTGCAATTTTAAAAGTGTGTATATACCACCAAACACCCCTCCGCGTTTAAAAAAGAACACGTTAAATTTTTACAACTATATTTTGAGAAGGAAAAAATGACGTTCAGGTACACACTTGAGATGGAATGTTTGAATCTTCTAAATCTTTTAACTTCCCTACTGCCGTGCTATTGAAAAATTGCAGATCTAGAAGGATTGACAATATCATGCCCATCTTTGGAAAATATGTTTTAAAAAAGTAATTATTAATTTTTTTAAAGAAAGCTTTTGTTTGGACAACGAAAATACTGCCTTTCCACAATTTTTTTGTAAGTTTATTTGAGATACAAATTTTATTTGCGTTCCTGAAGATTACAAAAAATCACAAATGTTTTTACTAAAATTATTTCAAAGATTGTAATTTCTGTTAAAAAAAACCTAATTATTTTTCAAACAAAATGGAGCACATTGGTTAACTACATTAGATTTATTATATTTTGTCTTTATATTGAAATTGAAAAATTAAGTATGAAAAAAATTAAGGTAAAATTTTCTTTAGTAAATTAATACTTTTTACAATAAAATGTTCAACTTTAATGGTCTCTAATATTTTAAATAAAAAAGGAAAAATGTCATAAAATTCAAAAGAAATTTTAGTAAATTATTTTATTCTAAATTTGACTACACACACTAAAAGCTACGACTTCATAAGAATTTTAGAATTGTAGTCTTTCTGTGAATTTCTTGCAGGTAATAGATCTAAAAGAAAAAGAAATGTAATAAGGTTTTTCCTCTTTCACATTTTATTCAAAGAATATATAAATATAAAAATTTCTTTCCCAAAAGGAAAAAAATATAACGTAAAATTTAAGGTATAAATGAAGATATTTATGATGCAAGATATCCATTTTATTTTATGAATCCGTATATTATTTTCAGGCACATAAATTTAATATATTACAAAAACCATCATTTGGCATTTTTTTTTCAATTTTCGATATTGAAAAATATCTCATGCAAAGAACCTTAGACAACCACAAGTCTATTTAAAAATTGATGTAAGAGCGTACGTAAAAAGTAAATGCAACATAAAAAACGACATTCGCATGTTAATGTTAAACCAGTGCAAATTTATCGTTTGCATTTCAATAACTTTTAAAAGATTTGTTTCGCTTAGGCGTTCTGAAATCGATGTCTAAACTTTAAAATATATATATGAGGTAATTATCCACATCTTAAAGGATTCTTTGATATACAGTAGGATGATGGAACTCACAGTTATTTATATAACTAAGTTTGAAAATTATATTTCAAAGCCTATTTTAGTCACGCAGTTACTTCACACGCTAATATTAAATAAAAGGAACAATTCTATCCAAATTTTGCGTTTGAATTTCAATATTTTTAACATGTTCTTATGGTATAGCATATCTGAAGTCAATGTCTAATTTAGTATATATTTACTTTATACTTTGATTCTGCAGCTATATAATATTGGAAACAAATTGGTTGTAATTCGAAAACTGAAAGTGCCCTGAGAATGAAATTGCAAACAAACATGACTAAGTACGAAACAATATGCACCAATCATAAATTATGAAACAAGTCCAAATTTAACAAGATCTTATTATAAGATTTCATTTTTTCTAGCATGAGCTGGGATATGTAAAAAAAAAAAATTAAAAACACATAACTCATTAAAAATATTTTTCTATGATTGCCAATATTTTGGTCGAAGTCATTCTTGTAACCCTGTATCGGACCTATAAAATTTATACACTCAAAATTAATTCAGTTTTAAAATATATACCACAGAAGAAACATATACCCAGCAAATATCGATATTAGTCAATTATTAACCAAATTATATTGTGTGGCTATGCAAATGAACACCAAGTGTAATCCACTGTACAATATGTAGAAAAGATGCAATATACTTCAGCAATTTCATTACGTCAGAAGTGTAATATCACCATTTAAAATGCACCACAAACTATATATCCTAAAGGTCTTATCGTAACGGAATCCAGTTGTGTTCCCCTGTAACCAAACTAAAAATAATGCTTGTTCTGTACACTCTACAGAGCTTGTTCTAATCTATCTCAATGATGTAAGTAAAATGCATTATTTTTGAAATACTGTGACATCATTGAAATGAACTACAATCTTTCATTCTCTATAGATAATAAAGTAACGGAATTCTTTTATATGTGTCTGTAAACGAACTATAATTTCTAATATCTTCCCTTTCAATTCTGAACATTCTACAGCAAACCTCAATAATACATACAAATTGTATGTCAATCCGTGAAGATTTATGATATTCAAAATACGGACAGACAGACGGCATGCAAACAAGTGAAATTCATAAACTCATTACAATTATTCTAGAAAATGTTGAAAAGTACAAATATAAAAGATTATGCATAAATTTCAGATACTCTGCACAAGACGAATCATTTAAAATTTTAAAAGTGCAAACGAGAAACTTAAAAAAACTATTCCATTGATTTAATATTGCCTAATGAATATCTATGCCGGAGTAAAGTAGATTTTAAAGTGTAAGGTATACATCAATTCCCCTTAAATTATTAATTAAAATATCAACATATATTTACGAATGTATCAATAGATAGTAATCGAAAGTACTTTCCACATTGCAATTCTGTGTAAATAGTCCAAGAAAATAATTAGTACTAGAAATCATCTTAAAAAATGCGATTTATACCGGTGTAACATTAAACTGGCATATATCTTTATTCGTGAAAGACAAGTCTAATTATTTTGTGATTGTATGTATATATACACCATTAGTAATATACAAGGTTTTTCAAAATACACTGGCCTCCAAAAGTTAAGATACAACATGTTTTTTGAAGCTCGCAAGAAAAAAAACGGCAGTCAGATTAAACTTCATACTTTGTATGAATGACAATGATAAGCTTTAGAAAAACATACGCACAAATTATAGCTACCACTTTTATTTTAAAGAAAAGAATAGGTACTTAAGAATGAGAGAAAAATATGCAATTATGAAGCTTTCGTAATTTCGCGTGTAAGTTTTGTTGTATTTGAACTTTAGCTGTCCGTTTTGTTCACTTCAACCTGTAGAGTCTAGAAATGTCTATAAGAAGTCGTTTGCCCGATTGATTAAGGTGGAAGGCCGTAGGATGGATGGAAATGGGATTGTTAAAGGCCAATACGGTTAGACGGCTCTATGTGTCTCGCAGTGCAGTCCAACGACTCAGGGATCAATATGAATCCGAAGATTCTTTGTCCAGAACACGCGTTCTAGGCCACTCACGTGTTACAACACGTTCAGAAAACCGGTTTACTGCTCTTTCGGTCCGAAGGAGAAGACGCACTACTTTGCCGCAACTCATTGCAGACCACTTTGCAGCATCAGGGAGAAGAATCTCTGCTGCTACGTTGGGAAGACGTTTTCATAATACAGGTTTCTATGCAAGGCGATCCGTTGTATTTGCCCCTCACACAGAGAAGGGCACTCTTATGTTGGGCAAGGGAACATGTTTCCTGTACCAGACGACAGTGGGCTTCTGTGCTCTTCACAGATGAGTCCAGATTCACACTGGAGAGCGATTCAGGACGTCTTCTGATCAGGAGAGAACAATGCACTTGATACCATCAATCAAACACTGTCGAAACACACGGGTATTGAAACGGTGGAATAAAGTTTGGTCAGGGATTTTACTGGGAGGCCACACTGACCTGCATGTGTTCCGTGGAGGAATTCTGATGCAAGATACCGGGATGAGATCTTTCATTCATATGTGCGCCCATATGGCAGTGCTAATGATAGTGGTTTCAGTCTAATGGATGATATTGCGAGACCGCGCCTAGCTGTAGTTGTTGAGGATTATCTTCAGGATCACGGTTTGCAGAGAATGGAATGGGCAGCTCACTCTCCAGACTTGAGTCTGATAGGATATCTTTGGGACAATCTTGAAAGATAGTTTGCGGCTATAAGTACTCCTCCAAGGTCATTAAATGAGCTGGAACAAGGTTTAATCCATTTCTGGTCAGCGCTACACATTGGATGTCCGACAATTTAATTGAGAGCTTGGAAAGTCGATGCCGCCAATGCATTCATGTCCTGGGTGGACATATTCCGTAGTAAATTCAGTTTTTTAATATTTCTGTCACATTTTACTGCATAATACTGCACTGTACTGATTTCTCCAAGAATGGGATTTTTCACCATGAGTGCCTTTTTGTTGTAATTTCATTTATACGCTTAACTTAAGTAAATTTCTGTGTTGCATTTAATAAGTAACAGTTTAGCACACATTTCTTCGAAATTTTTTGTTTCTACATTCATTGTTTTGCAAATTAGACGCAAAAACCGGTTGTACCTTAAATTTTTGAAGCCAGTTTATATTATAAACTTTTATTTTTTTTTTAAACCTATTGGAAATAAATTAGATATGTAAATTACTAACGTATTTCCAATAAATTGTACAAAGCGTTCCAACAAATGTTCAAAATAAGGTAAAAACTAAGATTATGTTTATAGTTCGGTAAGGGTTTTTCTAAAAATTACACTTTTTATAACGGAAAGAAATTCCTTTCTTTGTATATTGTGTGGGGTAGCTTGTAAAAGATTTCGTTACGCTGAATTCAAAAATGCATCTCTTTTAATTTTGAATATTATATTTTCAGAAATGTTTTTGAAAATGTAGTTCAAAAATATGTTTCCGCGGATCTAATTCCGAATCTACTGAAACTAAAATTATGAAAAAATTAGATTTTATAGATGTTATTTTAAACATTGCAGGAAAACTATAGCGATTACTCTATGCCACGTAGTTTTTGAAAAAAAAAATACATTTTCCCGTTTACACTGAAATTTAAATTTGTAGGCATTGAGCAAAGGTGTTAAAGAACGTTGGATGTACCTATCTCAGCAAAAGTATAAAATCATTGTGAATAATATTTTTTGTAAAATTCATTAGTAATTAGCCGAAACATTATCTCTTAAAGACAAGGACAGTTTGGACATAAATAATGACGGAGTTAGCGTTCTCTGAACACCATCGGATTTAAAACCTAGATAACAACATTTAATGATATATTTGTGTAATGCATCAACTAATAATAGTATAACTGCAATAAACTCCACACTGTTTTAAAAGTGCTAATTTAATTAGAATTAATAACATAAATAAAAGTTCGTACACATAATAATCCTGTCTAGAAAAGCGCGTCACTGGTCAAAGCGGTTTTCCAAATTTGCGAACTCTCTTCTACAAAAGCTCCTTTAGTACAATGCCAACTATAAGCATTGAACAATGGTTTTGTGTTAGATACATTGGAAAAAGAAAAAATGTCAAATGAAGTTTATATATACTCTGCCTTTTATTCTTAGTACCGAGTTCCTCATAAATAGATAATGATAACATAAAAACAAAAGAGTTATACAGAATAACAATATTTGATATTATTTAGGCTTCATATCACTTTCAACTTCTAACGTATAGTTATTAAAATTTTTCTAGTAAATACAGCTATAAACAACCCTACTTTGTATATTTTTTATTAGTCTTTATCTTCATTACCAGCAATTTTCTTTTAAGAATACAGTTAATTCCTTCAATATGAGAGCACTTTGCTTAATTTTTAACCTTTTGCAGGCGCTCGCACAGTGTCTACCTGAGAATACATGTAAGCCTGAATAGATGCTGTCACAGCCCCTCTGTAAAGGTTAAACTTAAACCACCGGTTTTTCAAAACAGAAAATTTTCTGTACCTGAATTGCAAAAATGCTCCAATTTAATAAGATAAACTTTTCAATAAAAAAATGACAGGTGGGAATAATGAAGAATTCTGTGAATTTTACGTTTCCAGTAGCTTGTTTCCAAGGGTTAATAATATACAGGGTGATTCTAAATTGTTTTTACAAAAAAGAGAGGGGTGATAGTGCACATCAGGACAAACAATATTAAATAGGAAACCAAGGTTTCCAAACGATTTCCGAAGGAGATAGCCGCCATTAATGTTTAGTATACAAAATTTCAATTAAACACTAAAAAACAGAAAAATTTTCTCGATTGATTTGATGTTTTCACTAAAATTACTCTTTATGTCAGTATTTTCTTGAAAATAAAATATAAATATAAATTTCAAAAAATGCCGATAGAGAGCGCCTTAGACTTTGGAGTAACATACAACTATTTTTAACTGTTATTTTTTAAATCTCATTAAATGCTTTCAAATGCTTAGTTTTAAACTTAAATTTTGAGCTCGAAATCTGAATTGTTGGGAGTGATTATGTAGCGCAAAATTTAATTGTGTTCGAGGGGAAGGTTAAATTTCAACTCCTGAACACAGTTCAGTTTGCGCTTCTTCACCCCTCCCAACGACTTAGAATTTGAGTTCAAAATTTAAGTCTGAGCTTTTGGAAGCATTTGATTAAATACAAAAAATAATGGTTAAAAATAGTTGTTGGTTACTCTAAAGTTTAAGGCGGATTCTAATACATTTTTTTTTTTCAAATTTATCTTTAAAATTTATTTTTAAGGAAATACTGGCATAAAGAATAGTTTTAGCGAAAACCGCAAATGAATCGACCAATTTTGAAGTTTTTTATAATCATTTGAAATTTGAACCTTCCCCTTGCCCTTGAACATGGTTCAGTTTACGCTACTTAACCACTCCCGACTGTTCAGATTTTGAGCTTAAAATTTCAGTTTAAAACCAAGCATTAAAAAACATTTAATGAGATCTAAAAAATAACAGTTAAAAATAGTTGTATGTTACTCCAATGTTTCAAGCGCCCTCTATAGGCATTTTTTGAAATTTATCTTTATAATTTATTTTCAAGAAAATACCGACATAAAGAATAGTTTTAGTGAAAACCGCAAATCGACCAGTTTTTTTTGTTTTTTATATTTATTTGAAATTTTGGACCCTAATCATTAACGGCGGCTATCTATTTCGGAAAATGTTTGGGACCCTTGGTTTCCTATTTAATATTGTTTGTCTTGATGTGTACTATCACCCCTCTTTTTTTGTAAAAACAATTTAGAATCCCCTGTATATGTTTTTTGTACGGAATCCTCTGAGCGCGAGTAAAATTCGTACTTGACAGTTTATTTTTTTTATGTGATCACTTAGTCATTTAAGTTAGATTTAAGAAATAAATCATTCATCAACATATGTCATAAACATATATTGTATTTTTGCAATAAAAACTCACGAATTATTATGCTTTGAATTTTATGAAATGCCTGAGCGCTAAGGTACTAAATGGAAAAAATCATGATTTTAATGCCAGGAAACTATTTTTCTTCAAATATTCAATAGAAATAGTAACTAAGAACATTTTTAGAATGCCTTTTACACCGTTTCTCACTTTTAAATTTATAATTTTACAGAAACTGCTCTTAGGATGTTTTTAGATCTCTTAACTAATTACTACGCGCAACTTCAAGTTATTAGATTCTACACTACCAAAAAAAATAGCAATTTCAGAACGTTTTGCGCTGTTGCAGTCACTTGGGGTAGGTGGAATCAATGTAAAATATAACCTATGTTGGAGCAGAAACTATCACCATCAATTTCCCAGCATCTTTAAAAAAATTCGGCTTGGTAGTTTCAGATATTACCCAGCAGAAAAAAGTTACTTTATAATATGAGTACTATGGTATATCGGAAACCTCAAATGATAAAAGCAACGAGTGCTGAAAACTATCTGTGATAAAATAAAACTAAAACTAAATATTAGAAGATTGTATTTATCCTTTTAATTAAGGAGGCATTTTAACCTTATTTTACATAAAATATCATTGATTAAGAAAGATAAACAGTCTGGTTATAAAAAGTTAAGAAAGTTAAACATTTGTTTAAACTAAAATGCAGGCGCAATAAAGCAATACTCATTTAATTCCTCCTTATAGACAAGCTCACTGGATTCTTAGATAAAATAATTGCATTGTTAGATGCATATGGGTCATTTGTGTAAGACCAAATGACCCAATGTAAAGATTGAAAAATAGTTATCATTTTCTAAAATAAGTAGTCACAGGAATACACAACCCTAGACGAGAGCCAAAGGCATTATTTCTCATTAATTAAATCTAATAGATAAATCTTTTATAAAATTCTTTTATTGCAGTACAATAAATTCAAACACAAAAATATATGATATTAAAAATCTTTTTTCAAAACATTTAATCATTTAATGTGTTTTTGGCAGTGCTACCAGCACAAAGTATACCTCAAGTTGGAACCAGAATTTCCTCCATCAATTGACCACCATCAGTTTTAAAATCGATGTGGTATTTTCGCGATTACTCCCAACAAACGAACCAGTATATAATATATTATATCTACATCTTGAGATATATCTATAATATTAGTATAAATATGATACATCCTAATGTTAAATGATAGAAGCTACTTATGCTGAAAACTACACATGATAAATCAAAAATAAAAATAAATATTTAAAGCTTACATTAAACTCTTTTAACTAAGAAAGTTTTTTAATCTCTTTCAAAATAAAGCATCATTGATTTAGAAACTTAAGCTTTCTTTTACAATAAAACAGCTTTTTAAAGTAAGATGCAGGCGCAATTAAGAGATTCTCATTTAACCCCCGCTAATTTTAGGAGCTTGCTGGATTTTTAGTTAAAATAATTACATTGTTAGAATGAACATGAGTGATTTCTGTAAAACGGTGTAAGGAAGGAATAGTATTTCCCAATTTCTAAAATAATTATACACTGTAGTATAAAACTCTTGATAAGCACCAGAGAGATTATTCTTCATTCGTTACATTTTAAAGTTGAATCTATTGTAAAACATTTTTAGTGCAGTACTGTTAATTACAATGAAAAATTATATGCTATAAAATATTTTTGACATAACTCTTTAATGTTATTACATGAATAACTATGAATAAACTTTATGATATTTCTTCAAAAATTTAAAGCTCAATTACAAGCATTCTTTCTGCTTAATTTGTAAAGTTATTAAATATGAAATATTTCTCAACATAAAATTATATGGTATTAAAAAACTTTTTGTCATCACTTTAAATTTTTTATGTGTTTTTGGTAGTGGTAACAACGAAAAATATAATCTCAGTTGGAGCCAGAACTGCCACAAACCAAGACAATCAACCATCATTCACCAACATTACTTTTTAAATCGATTTGGTATTTGCAACAATTATCCCAATAAACAAACATATAATATATTATGTTTATACTTTTAGATACATTATTTATATAATATTAGTATAAATATGATGTAAGATCAAATAGTTGAAGCAACTTGTGCTGAAAATTAAACAAGATAAAATAAAAATTGGAACTAAACATTTAAAGCTTATATGAAACTATTTTCATTATAAAAGCTTTTTTTAAGCTTGATTCTGATAAACTATCACTGATTAAGAAATTTAAGGGCTCTTTTAAAATAAAACATGTGTTTAAACTAAAGTGCAGCCTCATTTGAGAAATTTTTCATTTAACCCCTGCTAATTTAAAGAGCTCATTGGATTTTTAGTTATTAAAATAATTGCGTTTTTAAAATGAATATGCGTTATTAGTGTAGGATGGTGTCAGAGATGAATAATATTTCTCATTTTCTAAAATAATTAGTCATTGTTGTATAAAACTTTATGAAAGAGCCAGAGGAATTATTTCTCGTTCATTAAATTTAAAAGTAAAATCTATTGAAAAATATTTTTAGTGCAGTACTATTAATTACAGCACAACATTATACAGATATTATAAGCCCTTTTGTCACAACATTTAATAATTTTATGTAATTTGGGTAGTGGTACCAACACAATGTATAGCTGAAGTTTGAGCCGAAATTGCCATCCTCAATTCACCACCATTGCTTTTGAAATCGATTTGGCATTTTCGGCGATTACCCCCAACAAACAAACCAACTTACAAAATAACATGGCTTTATCTTTAGATACGTCGTATCTATAATATTATTATAGATATGATATATCCTATTGTCAAATGATTGAAGAACTTGTGCTGAAAATTAAATGTGTGTTATAATATAAAAATTGAAACTAAATTTTCAAAGCTTATTGTGCGCTCCCGAAGTTTGATTAAGAGATCAGCGCCACCTAGCTAATAAATGATGTAACGCTCAGTTGAGCTTTGTTGTCCCTCGAACAACACGTCTGTATCGAGCGCCCTCGCTATCAAATCAAAAGCTAATTTAAATGTTTGCCCCCTGGCAATAATCAATAAAAACCTATGGTGAAATAAAATCAGTCCACTTTTCTGTAACGCTCCCGACATATGGTCCTAGGCGACCGGAGAACAGCTAATTAAAAAATGACCACGTTAACTACTTTAAATCGCCAACACGGCGTATTGAAAACTAAAGTAAATAAAATTACGGAATTCATAAGCGAATACGAATGCATTCATCTAAAAGGATCGCAAGAAGAGCAGCAAGAAGAACAACTCCGCTTAGAAAGCAAAAGAGCTTCTATTTTGGAAATTAAAACGTCATTACGTAATTTAATAGTGTCGTATACAACTCTTCCGGAAGATGTCGACATAACTGATTCTTTGGAACTAGCAACGGAGCTAGAGGATGAACTGGAAGATTCAGAGGTAAAACTTAACATTATTCTTTCTAAATATGAATGTGTTAATATGAATAAAGAATATCCTACTGTTAGTAATAGCTTTAAAATTCCAGACTTACCTCTACCCAATTTTTATGGAAAATATGATGAATTTCAAAACTTTAAGACGCAATTTATGTCTATTATCGGAAATAATAAAATCTGAATTCAACTCAGCAGTTATGCTACTTAAAGGGCTGTCTAAAGGGTGAAGCCCAAAGGCTTGAGTCAGCTCAAGATACTTACGAATCTCTTTGGCAATCTTTAGAAGAAAGATATGAAAATAAAAGAGCTGTCATTGATTGCGATATTATTAAACTACTTAATTTTTCAAAAGTACCCGATTCTCCTAATCATTTAATGCAATTAATTGATAATACAAAATGTAATTTGCGTGCATTAAAATTACTTGAATTTGAATCTAATGAGCTGTCAGATGCTTTAATAATGCACATCTTGTTTCAAAGATTAGATTCTGAAATAAAAAAATCGTTCGAAATGAAATTAAATAAAAACGAAATTCCTAAATTAGCTAGCTTTTTAAGCTTTTTGGAAGAAAGAAGTCGTATTCTTCAAAATACTGTTATTTCAAAGGAACAAAAAAGGTCTCCGTATAATAATTGGAAATCTGGCACTAAGCTAAACATGGAAAAATCTCTTTTAACAAAATCAAAACAGCGAAAAGGTTGCATTCTAGGATGTACAGATTCGCTTTCTTTATAGAGATGTGAGAAATTTAAACAAATGAACGTGATAAAGAGATCAGAATTTGTTAAAAATAACAATTTATGTCAATCTTGCTTAAACAGCCATCTACCTAATCCTTGTTTATCTAAAAATAAATGCCTTTCTTGTGACAGCAAAGAGCATAATTCATTACTTCATCCATTAAATGAAAATAATAATATCAGAAAGCAATTCATAGTTGAAGACCAGACAGATAGGCGCCAGGTGGATTCACCCCCTCCCTTTCTCCTGATAATCAAACGTTTTTAGTGAAGGAAAATTAAATAAATAAATCTTGTGTAATTTTAAACACAGCTGTGATATATTTGAAAGACGGTTCAGGGGAATTTCAACCTTTAATTGCTGCATTAGACAGTTGTTCAAGCTCGCATTTATTGACTTCTTATGCCGCAAATCTATTAGGATTGCGTAAACAAAAAACTCATATTTCCATTTCCGGACTTAATGATTTATGTTTAAACGCTAAACCATTTGTTAGTACGGAATTAACGAATGAAAACAAAACTAAATCTTATCAATTAGATATGTTAGTTGTTCCTAAAATCGCTAATCTACCACCCAAATATATAAATACGTCAAAATTAAAATTGCCGTCGAACATAGAATTAGCGGATAATAATTGGAATAAGCCAAAACGCGTACATGCACTGATCGGAGCGCAGTTATTCTATGAAATAATAAGGTCTAATAAAATTAAAATTGATGATTCCCAATTAATGTTAGTAGAAACGTTTTTCGGGCACGTTATATCAGGAACTGTATGCAATTCTATCTCAAATTTAAGGGAATATTCTGATTCTTGTTTTTTAGTAACAGATTATAAAAATTTGGAAAAAGAAATAAGTTCTTTTTGGGAAATGGAGCGAGTAAGTGAATTAAAACCCTTAGTTAGTGAGGAGTTAAATTACTGTAATGAACATTTTTTAAAGACTCACTATCGGAAACCGGACGGCAGATATGTAGTTGAATTACCCATTAAGATTCAAATGTTAGATAATTCTCTGGGAGATTCAAAACAAATTGCCGCTAAAAGATTAAATCAGTTATGGAACCGTTTAGAGCGGGATCCCAAATTAAAGGAATTATACTCAGAATTTCTAAAGGAATACACTACTTTAGGACACATGGAAGAAAATTCCGATGACATAAATCCTGATAAAGGATATTTTTTCCATCATCACGGTGTTTTGCGACCATCAAGTACTACAGCTAAACTGAGGGTTGTTTTTGATGGGAGTTGTAAAACTACTAATGGGAAGTCTTTAAACGACTTATTGTTTAAAGGAGGGATAATACAGGATGATCTTTTTTCAATTATGATTCGTTTTAGAAAACATATTTTCGCATTTACAGTTGATCTAAATAAAATATTTCGACAAATAGAAGTAAATCCGTCGCATACTAGATACCAAAAAATATTGTGGAGAGAAGGGAGGGAGGAACCTGACAAAATCTACACTCTGAAAACGGTTGCATAAATGGCGTTCTAATGTTATTGAAGAAATAAATCCTGATTCTCAAACATTTCCCTTTAATCAAAATGCCGAAGAAACTTCAACAAAAACTCTCGGAATACTGTGGGACTGCACTAGTGATACTTTTAACTTGAAAGTTATCGTCAACAAAAGTTCTACCTATACAAAACGCGAAATTCTAAGTCAAATTGCGAGACTCTTTGACCCCCTTGGCTTGCTCGGTCCTGTAATTTGCCGTGCAAAAATCTTCATGCAACAACTATGGTTGCTAAAGTGCGACTGGAGTGATAAAATTCCACTTCATGTTGCTCAAGAGTGGGACAATTTCCTCAATTCACTAATTCGTATAGAAACGATCAAAATACCCAGATGTATTCTTATTAAAGAAGCATCAACTATCCTCTTGCATGGGTTTGCTGACGCGAGTGAGAAAGCATTCGGAGCTTCCCTTTATCTTCAAACGAACACTGACTCAAATTCGCCTGTTTGCCACCTCATTTGCAGCAAAATTAAAGTTGCCCCTATTAAAACTGTCAGCATACCGAGGCTTGAACTTTCAGCCTGTCTATTGTTGTGCCAACTTGCTCAAAAGGTAATTAGAGCTATGAAACTTCAAATCGACAAAGTCATACTTTGGTCGGACTCTACGATTTCCCTAGCATGGATAAACATGTCCTCACATCTTCAAAAACTTTCGTTGCAAACCGAGTGTCTAAGATTCAATAACTTACCAAAAACTACGAGTGGAGATATGTGCCGTCAAAACTAAATCCAGCGGATGTGTTATCCCAAGGTCAAGATGCAAAATCGCTTGCTACAAATAAACTGTGGTTTGAAGGACCCGATTTCCCGAAACAAGACATTGTAAATTTTTGTCCACAAAAAGACTCTCATAACAAAGACGAACAATTTTTAAAGGAAGTAAAGTCAGTTCCGGTTCTCACTTCAATTATAAATTATGATTTTATAAACACTTTTCTTACCATTTCAAATAGTTATATTAAATTAATGAGAGTGTTAGCATTTATTTTCAGGTTTGTCCACAACTGTAAAAATCAGGAAAAACTTAAGGATTCCTTAACTCTAGATGAACTAAGAGTTTCTAGAAATTTCTTAATTAAGAGAGCTCAAGGTGAGTATTTTTCATCAGAAATTTCGGCATTGAAAAAGGGCATGTCTGTCCCTGTAAAAAGTAAGTTGAGATTTTTAGATCCCTTCGTAGATAAAGATGATCTGTTAAGAGTGGGTGGTCGTTTGACCAACTCAAATTTAAGCTATGACCGATCTCACCAAATCATTTTACCCTCAAGCAGTAAATTGACTAAAATTTTCTTTCTTTACTATCATAAAAGAGACTTGCATGTTGGTCTTCAAGGGCTATTAAATAGTATAAGACAATTATTTTGGCCCATTAATGGAAGAAACATTGCTCGTCAAGTTGTACACGAGTGTGTTCAATGTTTCAAAATAAAACCTTCAATTGTAAGTCAAATAATAGGTAATTTACCCCCTGAGAGAGTAATACAAGGGCCACCGTTTTCCAATGCAGGTCTTGACTTGTGCGGTCCATTTTTTATTAAATATCGCAACCAGAGAAAAGGGATATTTAATAAAGTTTATGTGGCCATTTTCATATGCATGGTTACTAAAGCTGTGCATTTAGAACTACTTTCTGACTTAACTTCTGCTGCATTAATTGCAACACTTAAAAGATTTTTTGCTCGCAGAGGCAAAAGTAATACTATCTTTGGTGACAATGCATCCAACTTTGTTGGAGCATGTGCGGAACTAAAGAGATTATTAAATTCTATAAATAAAAACAACGATGATGTATCAAATTTTCTGTCATCCGAGCAAGTTCTCTGGAAATTTCTTCCCCCTCGTTCCCCAAATTTTGGAGGACTCTGGGAGAGAGGCGTCGGACAGTTCAAATACCACTTAAAAAGAACTATTGGTGTTACGAAATTAACCATTGAAGAATTTTTAACTATTACTACTCAAATCGAAGGTATTCTAAATTCGCGCCCTCTTTCCCCATTATCTTCTGAATTAGAAGACTATGAAGTTTTGACTCCAGGACATTTCTTGATTGGTAGACCAAATTAATGCTCTTCCTGAGCCAAATTTGATTAATGTAAGAGGAAACTTGCTCGACCGATGGCAGAAAACTCAAAAAATCGTGCAACTAATTTGGAAAAATTGGTCCAATTCTTATTTAAGCCATTTGCAGCAGAGATCCAAATGGCTCTTTAAAAAACAAAATGTTGCACCAGGTATGATGGTTCTGGTAAAGGATGGAGACCTACCAGTTTGTAAATGGATAATAGGTCGTATTTCAGAAATCATCAAGGGAAATGATGACAATGTTAGGGTTGTAATAGTCCGGACTCCATCCGGAACTTACAAAAGAAGTATCTCTAATATTTGTGTTCTACCAATTGTAAATAACGAAAATATTAATTAAGCTTAACCTATTTCTATTGAATTTATTATTTCTTATTATTGTATTTATATTAAGTGCTTTATGTGTAACCATTAATTTGTAAAATCATCTGTATGTTATTGTATATTTAATTGTTGTGTATCATTGAACTATCAGAATACTTCAATGGGGGCCGGTATGTGCGCTCCCGAAGTTTGATTAAGAGATCAGCGCCACCTAGCTGATAAATGATGTAACGCTCAGTTGAGCTTTGTTGTCCCTCGAACAACACGTCTGTATCGAGCGCCCTCGCTCTCAAATCAAAAGCTCATTTAAATGTTTGCCCCCTGGCAATAATCAATAAAAACCTATGGTGAAATAAAATCAGTCCACTTTTCTCTAACACTCCCGACACTTATTTTAAACTCTTTTAGTTAGAAAAAAAAACATTTTTCCTTTTGTTTTAGATAAAATATCATTGATAAAGAAACTTAAGCTTTCGTTTACAATAATACAGCTGTTTAAACTAAAATATAGGTTCAATTAGAGATTCTGGCTCAACCTGTGCTAATTTGAAGAGCTCGCTGGACTTTTATTTGAAATAATTACTTTGTTGTTGAATATGAGTCATAGTATAAAAAAGTGTAAGGAATGATTAATATCTCTCATTTTCTAAATTAATCAGTCACTATAGTATTTAACTTTTGAAAAGAACCAAAGGCATTTTTTCTCATTCTTTAAATTTAAAAGTGAAATCTATTGTATTTTTTTTTAATTCAGTGCTATAAATTCCAACACAAGTTTACATTTTATTAAAAATCTTTTTGTCATAGTATTTAAAAATTTTATGTATATTTAATAATGTTACGAACAAAAAGTATCACCTATGTTGGAACCGGTATTTCCACCATCAATTCACCACCATTACTTTTCAAATCGATTTGGTATTATTAGCGAATACCCCCAACAAAAAAAATAAACATATAATACATCATATATATATAGATTTAGATATATCATATTTATAATATTAATATAGATAAAATATATCCTAACGTGAAATGAGTGAAGAAATTTGTGCTGAAAAGTAACCATAATAAAATAAAAAATGAAACTAAATATTTAAAGCTTATATTAAAGTCTTTTAATTAAGCAATTTTTTAAAAACTTCTTTCCAGATAAAATATCATTGATTAGAAAAACTAAGCACTCTTTTAAAATAAAACAGCTGTTTAAACTAAAATGCAGGTGTAATTAAGAGATTCTGATTTAACCCGACAAATTTAAAGATTTTGCTAGATTTTTAGTTACAATTATTATGGTGTTAGAAAGAATATGAATCATTAGTGCAAGACGGTGTAAGGAATGAATAATATTTCTCATTTTCTAAAATAATTAGTCACTGCAGTGTAAAACTCTTGACTCTAAGAGCAAATAACATCCTTTCATTCAATAATTTTAAAAGTGGAATCTATTATAAACTTCTTTTAATGCAATACTATAAATTCCAATACAAAATCATGTAGTATTAAAAACCTTTATGTCATAATATCTAATGATTTTATATGTTTTTAGTAGTGGTACCAACACAAAATATAGCCTATTGGAGCCGGGACTGCCACCATTAATTCACAACCATTACTCTACAAATCGGTTTGGTATTTCCAGCGATTACCCCCACGAACAAATAAACTTTTAATGTATAATGTCTATATATTTAGATAAATTATTTTCGTAATATTAATATAGATTTGATATTTTCTAAAGTCAAATGATTGATGAAACTTGTGTTAAAAATTACACGCGGTAAAATAAAATTTGTAATTAAATATTTAAAACTTAGGTTAAACTCTTTCAATTAAGAAAGATTTTTACTCATTTCATATAAAATATCATTGATTAAAAAACTTAAACTCTCTTTTATAGTAGAACTGCTGTTTAAATTAAAATGCAAGCGCAATTAAGAGATTATCATTCAACCCCTGCTTATTAGCAGAGTCCGCTGAATTTTTAGTTAAAATAACGAGGTTGCTAGAAAGAAATTGAGTGAAGATGGTGTAAGGAATGGATAATACTTCTCATTTTCTAAAATAATTAGACACTGTAAAATAAAACTCTTGAAAAGAGCCAGATGGATATTTTTCATTCATTAAATTAAAAAGTTGAATCTATAGTAAGATTCTCTTAATGCGGTACTATAAATTGTAACAGAAAATTATATGGTATTAAAACCCTTTTTGTCATAACATATTATGATTTTATGCATTTTTATTTTATTTAATTATTATTTTTTTTGGTAGCGGTACCAACACATAGCATACCCTAAGTTGGAGCTGGAACTTTTATTATGTATTGATTACCATTATTTTTCAAATCGATTTGGTATTTCCAGAAATTACACTCAATAAGAAAACAAACATATAATATATCATGCCTATACTTTTAGACTTATCATATCTATAATATTATTATCGATATGATATATCCTAATGTCAAAATTATTGAAGCAACTCATGCTGAAAATTAAACTTGATAAAATAAAAATTGAAATTAAATATTTATAGCTTATGTTAAACACTTTTAATTATTTTTTTTTATTTCGTTTCAGATAAAA
The DNA here is from genome assembly GCA_964019185.1 of Maratus speculifer. Taxonomy (NCBI): domain Eukaryota; kingdom Metazoa; phylum Arthropoda; class Arachnida; order Araneae; family Salticidae; genus Maratus; species Maratus speculifer. The sequence goes on along the minus strand of OZ025296.1, from coordinate 231,261,757 downwards.
TATCATTGATTAAGAAACTTAAGCTCTCTTTCACAATGAAACATCTGTTTAAACTAAATGCAGGCGCAATTAAGAGATTCTCGTTTAACCCGTGCTAATTAAATTAATTAAAGTAATTACTGTGTCGATGAACATGAGTCATACTATAAAACGGTGTAAGGAATGAATAATATCTCACATTTTCTAAAATAATTAGCCACTACGGTATTTAACTTTTGAAAAGAACCAAAGGATGGTACCAGCACAATGTATAGCCTCAGTTTGAGCCGAAATTGCCATCATCAAATCACCGACTTTACTTTTAAAATCGATTTGGCATTTTGAAAGATTACGCCCAATAAACAAACAAACATATGAAATATCATGTCTTTATCTTTAGTTATGTCAAATCTATAATATTAGTATAGATATGATATATCCTAATGTCAAATGATTGAAGAACTTGAGCTGAAAATTAAACGTGATAAAATAAAAATTGAAACTAAATATTTAAAGCTTATATTGAACTCTTTTAATTAAAAAATCTTTTTTAGCTCGTTTCACATAAAATATCATTGATTAAGAAACTTAAGCTCTCTTTGATAATAATACAGCTGTTTAAACTAAAGTGCAGGCGCAATTAAGAGATTCTCATTTAACCCCCGCTAATTTGAAGAGCTCACTGGATTTTTAGTTTAAATAATTACGCTGTTAGAATGTATGAGTTATTAGTGTAAGACGGTGTAAGGAATGGATAATATTTCTCATTTTCTAAAATAATTAATCACTGTAGTATAAAATTCTTGAAAAGAGCTAGAGAGATTTTTTTTCATTCATTAAATTTCAAAGTTGAATCTATTGTAAAATATTTTTAACGCAGTATTATTAATTACAACGTAAAAATACATGCTACAAAATATTTTTGTCACAACTTTTAATGATGTTTTATGAATAAGTACGGATAAACATTATATTTCTTTAAAAATTTAAAGCTCGAGTACATATGTTCTTTGTGTTTTATTTGTAAAATTATTAAATTTGAATGATTTTTCAAGTGACACCTGAAATTTTCATTATCCCCATTTGCTGCCAAATCATTTTTTAAAGTATTAAAATTTTAACACATATTTTTATTATGAACTTTTCTTTTTCTTTATTCGTTGTAAATTTCTTTTAAAAATAAGAAAAAAATGCAAATTAAATCTGCCTATTTGAATGTATATTTATGTTTTGTCTTCTCATTTGTTTAATACTAAGGTATTTTGGAATATTTATCGAAATATTTTTAATCAATTTATTATTAAATAATTGAAATTTTGCATTTTAATACCTATGAAACTTTCATTTTTTTCACATTATATTATTAAAATTTTATACATTTTTGGGACACAATAATAATGATAATAACAATAGTGTACAATCTGCCTCATAGTATAACAAAAATTTCATTATATGTTGAACTAAATTACATCATTATATAAGTGAAAAAATTACTCAATAAATATGGAGGCAGCATGTTGCCACCAGTTTTATGGAGTAACGTTACATATTTTTATTTACAGTGTAAGAACCTTTGGCTTTATTTTCCAATACTTTTCCAGTTAATCTATCTGACAGACATCCATGTTAACATAATTGCCGAAGACAAATTTTTCATAATGATATCTGATCTGCCATTTTTGACAGCTCGACAGAAAAAAAGCGCTATTAAATGCATTCCAAAATATTATGGATTTTCAGTAACACTTACTTATTATTTTAACACAATCAACCTGGCAAGTAAATAAAGAATGCAGGTATTTTTTCAACTGACTGAAAATGTTTAAGAACGGGATACGAATCCAAAATCTTTGGCTTTAATTTGTAATGCTCTTCAAATTGAGTTATCTGGATGACTATATTAAAATAATGAAAATAAGCTGTGTATATTTTATGAGCATCTAGTTAATTTTGAGGTAAAGATATGAATCCAACAATTATCTCGAATTACGGAAGACAATATTTTAATGTATTCTGTGAAATGCGATTTAACGATTTTTGTGTATTCTCTACCGCTGAATCCGAAATTGACCTTCATTTTTACCAACAGGTAAAGATTTTTTTTGTAAATTGTAAATTTTAAAGTAAAAAAAGGAAAAATAGCAAAAATTTGGTATGAGAGAAGGGGGCATATTGAGAGAAAGCCTTTATCTCACAGTATCCATGTGAGAGAGGAAACGTTCATTCAAGGATTCTTGGAAATTATAAAGATGAAAATTATGAAAAAAATTCCTGTTTTATTAAAAAACTATCATGCAATGGATATGAACCTGTGTTTGAAGATACATCTTCTTTATTGACATCTGGATTATTTCCCTGAAAACTTGGGCGCTGCGAATGACGAGCAGGGCGAGCGTTTTCACCAAGACTTTAAATTTTTTGAAAACAGACACCATCGTTTTTGAGACAAAAGCATGGTAGAGGACTATTGTTGGTCTATTTGAAGAAATACAGATCAAGAAAATTATAAAAGAACAATAAAATCAATCATTTTTATTTTATTTTATATTTTATTGTATTATTCTTTTAAGTATTTAATAAATATTTTTTAAACGTGATAGTTTTTTTACAAGAAATTTCCCGTGCTCAGTGTACTCATCTATGAAAAATGCACATTTTAGTAAATATATGTAAATCGGTAAACCTTCGTAATTTTACAAACACTTATTATTCTTCAAAATATCTTTCTTTTGTAGTATTACACCTTGGTTAACAGCTCTGCCACCCATTTATAACCCCCTAGAAGTATTTCACTCGAATGCTGTTCAGAACGCATGTTATGTTTTCCTGCATGTTCTCTAAGTTGTCAAAACGATGATCTTTTAAGCTTACATTAATTTCCGGCGTATAATCCGTGAATCAAACAATCATTTTTTGACCCAGAATTTTTTAAAAATGAAATGCGACTTTTGAGATCGCGAAAAATATTTGGCTTCAAGAATTAAAAAAAATACATGTGGCACTCAGGGACTGCCGCGGTAAAGCTATTGCATAGCATTTTTTATCAACTTATGCAATTATAATTATTTATTTATCATTTTATTTATGCAGTTTTTTTTGTCTTTGATATTAATTCAAGTTACACTTTTTGAGCGCGATGACGGATAATTTTTTTTTCTTTTATTAAATAAATGAGAAGTTAATATCGTTTAAAATATTTTTATTATCTTACAATACATGTAGGTTAATCAGAAATTTTTATGATTGAAATTATACGTTTATGGTAGCTGAAATAAAAAACATAAGTTTGAGACTTGATATTCTCAAAATATCTGAAAAATACCGCGTCAATGTCTGCCGAAGTATACGGAAGGATACCGTGCCGAAGTCTGCCAAACTGAAGCGACGTTAGCCGGAGTGTTAGGTTTTTTTCTCGTTACGGAATTTCTAGATTCTTTCGCCGCGCTCAAAGCCCGCGATAAAAGCTATGCAATACCTTAATAAATTACCAAACACAATTTGGCCGCGCTACGAAAATTAGATCGCGAGTTATAAGATTTTAAATTTTCCGAACCTCCTCCGTGGGGGTCTCCTGTCAACAAAGATTAACACTGTCTCATAATAAATTACCAAACAAAATTCGGCCACACTACGAAAATTAGATCGCGAGTTATAAGCATTTTGAATTTTTCGACCCTCACCATGGGGGATCTCCTGTCACCAAAAATTAACACTGGCTCATAATAAATTACCAAAAATTTGGCCGCGCTACGAAAATTGATCGCGAGTTATAAACATTATAAATTTTTCGACCTTCACCGTGGGGGGGGGGGGTCTCCTGTCACCGAAAATTAACACTCTCTCATAATAAATTACCAAACAAAATTTGGCCGCGATACGAAAATTAGATTGCGAGTTATAAGCATTTTAAATTTTTTGACCCTCACTGTGGGGGGGGGTCTCCTGTCACCAAAAATTAAAACTCTCTGATAATAAATTACCAAACAAAATATGGCCGCGCTACGAAAGTTAAACCGCGAGTTATAAGCATTTTAAATTTTTCGGCCCTCACCGTGGGGGTCTCTTGTCACCAAACACTAACACTGTCTCATAATAAATTACCAAACAAAATTTGGCCGCGCTACGAAAATTAGAACGTGAGTTATAAGCATTTTAACTTTTTCGACCCTCACCGTATGGGGGGGGGGGGTCTCCTGTCACCAAAAAGTAACCCTGTTTCATAATAAATCACCAAACAAAATTTGGCGCGCTACGAAAATTAGATCGCGAGTTATAAGCATTTTAAATTTTTCGACCCTCACCGTGGGGGGGGTCTCCTGTCACCAAAAGTAACGCTGTCTTATAATAAATTACCAAACAAAATTTTGCCGCGCTACGAAAATTAGATCACGAGTTATAATGTTTTTAAATTTTTCGACCCTCACCGTGGGGGGTCTCCTGTCACCAAAAGTAACACTGTCTCATACTAAATTACCAAACAAAATTTGGCCGCACTACGAAAATTAGATCGCGAGTTATAAGCATTTAAAATTTTTCGACCCTCCCCATGGGGGATCTCCTGTCACCAAAAATTAACACTCTCTCATAATAAATTACCAAACAAAATTTGGCCGCGATACGAAAAGTAGATTGTGAGTTATAAGCATTTAAAATTTTTCGACCCTCACCTTGGGGGGGGGGGGTCTCCTGTCACCAAAAATTAAAACTGTCTCATATTAAATTACCAAACAAAATTTGGCCGCGCTACGAAGATTAGATCGCGAGTTATAAGCATTTTACATTTTTCGATCCTCACCATTCGGCGGATCTCCAATCACCAAAAGCTACATTATCCTACCTTGTTTTATCTTAAGACGATTCTTTTCTATACACATTCTATCAGGAATTTTTATTATTGAAACTATAGATTTATAGTAACTGAAATAAGAAATATAAGTTTGAGACTTGATATCCTCTAAATATCTGAAAAATACCGCGTCAATGTCTGCCGAAGTCTACCGAAGGATACCATGCCGAAGTCTGCCGAGCTGAAACAACGTTAGCCGAGTGTTATTTTTTTTCGTTACGGATGTGTTAGGATATTTCTCGTTACGGAAATTTTGGATTCGGTTGCCGCGCTCAAAGCCCGCGATAAAAGCTATGCAATAGCTTAATAAATTTTCTGGGTCTAAACAGAATAGTTTGATCCGCGGATTATACGCCGGAAATTATGGTAATTTTACTTGAGGGAATGGAAAAAGGATAAGGCGATGATAGACTGAAGTTCTACGGCAGTAAAAGAAACGTTATGATATCGTGTTTTATCTCGAACTGGATCAGTTTGAAGAACCAGCTGGTCACAAATTTTCCGCGTTTGAAGTTCTTCCGGTAACAATTTGCTGCACAATCGATTTTGTAATTTCCGAAGTCTCCGTAATCATCTGGTAATCCATGGGACAATCAGAAAACAAAAGCACTTTATCCACATTGTCTGAAATTTGAGAACTTGATGGAGATCCAGCGCGTTGCTTATAATCGAAGTCTTCTCTTTCGTTTTCGATAAAGTTCTGAGTAGTTTTAAAAGAACATTAATAAGTTTTTTCTAACCAAAAAATCAATTTTCAGTATGCCGCGAAGTCTTAAATTAATATATGTGTATTTCGTCCGCGTACAGATTCCGTACAAATTTCGTCTGCGACCGTTACCTACCTCGCAAATATTCCGACTCTCTAGAGAAATGCAAAGAAAAAAAATGAAAAATTGATAACGAACATATTTATATGCAAAATTACACAAATTAAAGACACTGAAAAGCGGGAAAGATAGGCCTTGGAGCGATGAAGCTATCAAACTCTCAGCAACGTCTCACTTATGGCCAATATAGAGAAATAAATAATAGTTATCATATTCAGAAAACAAGCTTAACTGAAAAACATGCAGAATAGACAACATTAAATTAAGGTAAATTTTTTCAGTTATTATTGCATGCGCAATTTCACTTACTCCGATGAAAATGTTTTGTTGAGGACTGATAGCATCCGTAAAACCGATTTTTCGGATAAAGAGAACTTATTCATACAATTTAAAGGTTAATCGGAAATATTTCAGAAAATGACGGACAGTGATAAAAATTTATTTTTATAAATTCTTTTTTAAATTTTGGAAATTTTTTTATTTTAGATTTATAAAATTAAAGACCCACTGTTCGAAATATAAGGTGTTTCGTTTGTGATTATGAAATATTTTTGTTCGTGGTTATAGTAAATTTTCGCAGTTTTAAAAACATATCTTTTCTTACAGTATATTTACCTCTTTTTAAATGAAAAGTTAACAATTATTTCTTATTTTCTGGATGTGATGTTACTGGAATATTAAATACATCGAACTGACCTACATCTACAACAAGAACATTTCTATTGATTCAAAACATAATATGTTTTCATTGTATGATTCAAGGATTCCTTACATTAGAAATAAAAGAAATGTCTAATAAAAGTTGAAAGAATGCGTCTTGAAAAGATGAAATGCATAGCGCAGAAAATTGCATACAAAATATGAAAAATAAAGCTGTGTGAAAAATATGCGTTTCAATGATGTATTTCAGTAAATGTTAATAATTTTATCTGCATTTGAGAAAACAATTTCTCTAATTCTATTTTCTTCTCTGATATTGAAAAGCAAAATCATTTGAGTCTATATCATTATTTTGTTCTGCAATAGTTAAGCATCCATAAATCGAATGTCTCATTGCAGAGAAATTTAAATGAAGATATTAGAATTTACAGCTGCTATATAGTACATGATTAGAAAAGTAACTTGTCTATTTATGTTTATGTTTGAAGGAAAGAAAGGCATTAAAGTAACATACAAATCATATTAATCATTTTGATATAAATATAATTCTAATGGTATACAGTTAGTATTGTTTCATAATGTAGAGGCTTTCCTTGTCCCGATGTAAAAATACATTCATATATACACAATGGCACTACAATCTCTGAAGAATTTTGACCTCCCTTAATGCACCTAGAAGGACCTCCTGATCTCTGGCTATTAATTGGGTCTTTTTCCTACCTCTTCTATCCATCTCTTCCTGGTCCTACCAACACTAATTTTCCCTTTTAATTTCACAATATTTATCTTCTTTATGCTTCTCTCATCCCTCGTTCTGAATGAATAATCTAACCACTGTATTGTTTTAATGGTATTTATTATGTCTTTTTCATTATAAAGTTGATCAATCTTCTTGTTTGACCTGATATGAAAAGCATTGGTACTGCATCAATTTGTTCCAAAACTAACGGTTCACACACTTGTTCCTTCGGTATTATTGGAATTAAGCCTTTGGTATTAAAAGGAGAAACAGTGCAACACATGTTTGATATTCACATTGAGATTACCGAATGCAAATAGCCAAGATTACCAAATGTAATTAGGCTAGATGACTTTTTAAATAGTTTTCTGTTTTCGAACTTTTATAGTTTCCATGATGACTTCCATAGAGGAATAGAAGATATAAGATTTGATGGGTAACATTTCAAATAAAAGTTGGTATTTTAAAAAAAATTGTCATTATTATTTTTTAGGGAGAGGGTATTATACAATAAAAAATTCACAAAAAATAAAATCACTGTTGGATTACAATTTAATAAAAAGTGGACAAAACGTAGTGTATTATGCTAAAAAATTGAATTCAGATTACTTTTATGATCATCTTAAATTGTCTGCAACCTCAAAATCTCATATTAGCATCTGAAACTGCGCCTTCAATATATAATAGCAAAATATCTAATAAAAAAAATTCAAAAATAGCAGTCTCAATTGCATTAGGCTAGGTTATTTTAAAAGATACTGCATAAGTCTTCTTTATAACTCATCCAAAATATTAGTTTATTTTCTTAAACAGAAAATGAAACAACATCAACTCTTCAAAGTTGTCGATATTCAAAAGAAAATATAACCGAACAGACTGAAATTTGCAGTACAAACAGAAACTTAATTTTAAAAGCTATCTCAATTTTAATGTGTGCGCTGTATTACTCTGTACAACTCTTCTTCATACTTTATTAAATAGAAAATTAAAATAATTATATTATCATTTTTAAGTATTTTCATCTCTCATTATAGCTTTAGACGTAAATATTTAATGAAATTTCATGAGAGGATAACCAGTTTTGCATGCATAGAAGCTACGTTAATGCCTCCGACTAGACTATTTATAAACAGAGTTATTCCAAATTAATCATATATGTGATAAATAGTATTAGTAATAAAGTTTAGCTTTATCATGATTATTATCATGAAAATTTTTTTTCAAAATTTTTGAATCTGTTTTACCAAAACAGGGTTCGCACAGCTCTACCACTAAATTTTCAGAGTATTTTGAAGGTATTTCACAGAAGACAAATACTGTGAAAAACTGCGGATCGAGGAGATGGTTGCGAATTCTGTTTCTTAAAAATTAAATATAAGTTTTCTTATCATTAATAGTGGTGCCAGAGTCCTTATAAAATATAAGGAGTGTGCGAACCCTGCAAAACAAAGACGATCCCAATTTTTTAACGGAATTAAATAAAAATTTCTACTTGTAATCAAATATTATAATTAATATATCCCAACCAAAATGTTAAAATAAAGCTGAATTATCTTCTGTATAATATAATATTCTTGTAAATAATTTTAGAAACTGTTCTCTAAAACAAGAAGTACCTATCTATATTAACTAAAGTAAGTTTAGTCTGTTCGTGTATGTGCATTTATGCCTATGTGTATATACACGATGTCTACGCATATCTATTACAGGTAGATGTCTAAAAATTTCATTCTAGAAACATGTAAACACATCCCAATGCCCCTAAGACTGGAATTTGTTTATTTCAAGATTAAATATTTTATATTGAAGACGTAAATTCTTTTATTAATAATCACTTCTCAGTATTATGTTTTTTTTTCTTAATTTTCAAGCAATTCAATCCAATCAGAAAAGAAACAGAAATTCAAACTATTACCTCAGTATATAGTAAATTCTGCATTTTTTTAATGTAATGTAATTGAAATTTGTAAAAAAATTATTTTTAAGGGTACTTAAAATAATTGGCTTTTTCTATAACAAATAACTTTTTGAAATAACACCCATATAATAATAAGTTTTATATTCCTGTGTGAAAGATATTTAAGAAACCACATTTTGCACCCGCTTTTTCGCATCTTCTTTGAGTAATTCTAAGATTTTTTATAATTATTTATTGTTGACTAAGGATTTGTGAAATTTTGCAGATGTTGTAAATCCAGTCTCCCAAGATGCTCGAAACAGATTGTGTGAAAATACAAAGATATAGTATTTTTTACTTTGCCGCAAAGTAACTTGGTGCTGCGAATTTTTAAAAAAGGTTAAAATTAGTGTTTTTGAAAACCGACCGTTTCTTCTAAGAGATAAAAGTTTCAGATAAATTTATGTACTTTTTTAATCAGTATCTATGAAGTTCATCACTGTGAATTCGTTGCGGAAACGGTGGGAAAGTTCAAGGGAAATGACAAATTATGACTACCCCGTTAACTCAGCTTTCGTTTTAGAATATAACTGCAATCCCGGAGGGAAAACTCAAACCCATTGCTAATTTTGACATACATTTACAAAACCATTTAACGTACATTGCCATTGTTTACAAAATGATATTCCAGTTAATTATTTACAAAGCACTTTTGCTACCAAACTAACACTTTTACATTGAAAGATATTTAAGTCAATGTTGAAACTAATTCACATAAAAATTTTAAATGAGAACATTAAGAATTGATATACATTCAAATGCTGGATGCAAGTAATATTTTTTCACTTCCATAATTTTGATGCTTTGAAACGTAAATCGCTGGCATTGACATGTACTAGATATATTTACATTTAATAAGGTATAATGCTACAGTATGTGCATTAAGAAATTGATCCAGTAATACTGTTTTTAACATCTATAATTTTCACATACTCCGCTTCTGATTATTAACTTAAATAATTCTTTGTGTTGATATATCTCTACAAATAGTTTCGAAATTATGAGTTATTTAGATCAGCTATTAAAAAAATAGTTATTTGACTCTTCGTAAAAATGCTCAGAAAATATGTAAGTGAAGGGAAATTAAGACCTTGATAAAGAAAAATATACATTCAATGTGCACAGAATAAGTAATAAATACGAATACCGCCTATTTTAGAGCAGGGAAAAATATACACATTTGCCAATTATGCAATTAAAATCTCAAAAACGATACTTTTTAATTTTTTTCAAACGACGAACATATTTTCGAAAATTGATTATTGCGTTTTTAATTAATACCTAGCCTAATTATTAAAAACAATGTGAGCCTAAGGTGCATCCGAATCAGCCTTGGACTATATTCACACTAATTTTGAGATCACTGAGTGCGGTAGATTTGCCTAAACATCAGAAACAAAAAGAGTGACAGCGTAACTTCCTTTTATTAGCATCAATTACAAAACTCTACAGCTATCGAATTTATTCAGAAAGTTGAATAGATGAATTTCACTACTATATGAAGCATGCCAATTCGATTGATATATGAAGAAAGGCATGATAAACGATAGGAAGTTCGACCTGAAGACAGAAGCTAGAAATTTCAATTTTAACGAGTTGATTGTAATTATTCTTGATAATGAAATGAAATACATTTGATTTTGCGTTCGGTTACTGCTGTATAACTTGTTTTCGCATACGAAAGTAAAACAGCTGTTAAGGAAATTGTCGTTTTTATGATCCCTCATTACTTACACAAAAACAGTAGTCCCTTCCCCAACCATGCCACTCTTAAGTTTGTTTGTACATTATATTTGAGATAGTTTTTTTGTGTGTCTTGCATTAAGTTTTGGAACTTCGTATGTTGACTGAGATTTTCATTAATAAAAATGCTGTCATTGCGGTCGATTTCTACTACGCCAGAAACAGTGAAAACTCCTATTAGGATTTACAAGAGGCTTCATTAGTCTCGTGAAGATTTTTCTTTTCCCATTTTATTTTGCAGCGATTTTTTATTTTATAAGATCAATCAACATTTCAAAAGGAGTTCCGATAGTGAAAGCGTCAGCATATAAAGAATTTCAACCAAATATTATCCAGTAAAAATAGGCCTGTTTATCTCTACAGTAAGTTTAACATTAGTTTTGGAGTGTTTTCTCTTCACTTCTAGACGCTCTTCATTCATCCGGAGGCAGCTTCAAAGACAATCACCTAATCGAGTTCATGATTGAAATTCTATAATTAGTTAAAAATTCTATTCGAATATTAAAAAGGAATCCGAATGCCAAATAATATCTTGGTGCAATCCACCAAAAAAAAAACACGATTTTAACAGTTGTCTGTTAGTTTTCCATTATGTTTTCCTGCTTGTAGTCCACCATATTTTCTTACATTTGGGTGCAGGAAAACACAATGTTAAACCTAAGAGTCAGCTGCTAAAATCGCATTTTCTGCTAAGTTATGACTTTTTCTAACAACTTTGGTTTTAATACGGGAATCAAGTTTTAACTAATTATGGAATTTCAACTGTGAACTTGATGAGGAGATTGCAGCTGTACGGCTGCCTCTCAGTCTATATGATAAATTTTAGTAAATATGATAGAGATGGTCATTTTATTGGTAAATAAGTTTGATGTCGAAGACAATGGGATACCAACGGAATCCTTTTAATAGTAAATTTCAGATAGTTTTAGGCGCATTTAAAGTAATTCCAAGGTACGTAGAAAACATCGAGCTGGTATGTTAGTCGCAATATACGAGATACGTTGATTACACTCGATTTTAAAACGTTACACGGAATAGATGATCTTTGCATGGCGATTGGCAAAAAAGATGTTTGTGCCGCTTTGCAGAAATCACTATTTAAAGATGATGATGAAGAGGGTACTCTGTGTGACTTTTCAAACGTCACTAACTGTATCTGTTTATCATTTGTTGTGATATATTGTTATTTTGGCTATCAAAAGTAATTTGTTTCGAACTCTCACGCTTTAGCTGAAATTTTGCTTATCCGAAATGTGCTTTCCCGTCCGATTAAAATCCATTTCTGAAGGCCATTAAAAAAGAAGTTAGCTGAGTCAGAAATCGATTCAGATACTCTTCGTTTGTCTAAATATTTGTTGGTAATTATAAACTAATATTTACTAATGAAGAGGGTTAACTATTAATATTTTTCAATTAAGTTAATTCGTCTAAAGCAAAATATAATATACCAATGTAATTAATAAACACTGCATAATATCTGAAGTCCAATACACCTGCAGGATAGAACTTGATATAAATTTTATGATTAAAATTTGACTGGGTACGATAAATACTTAGATCTTATAAAAAATTAAAAGGAGGCCATCCCTTAGCGGTATTTTCCCTCTGGATAAGTATGAAGGGAAAAAAGAAAATGAATGATACTTTTCCATCTTTCATGTGAAATATATATTCATATAAGAACTTCATTCCTCAAACGAAATGGAACCCATTTTTTTAAGAGATCGGAGAATTTTCATGATATTTTATCATATAAGATAGCTACTTCACTTTGAAAAATTGCCCATTACCTTTCTAAAAGCAAATGAATATCAGTTTGTCTTATGTAAATTATTCTAATACTATCTTTATATTATGTATGTTCTCTTATGTGTAAAAAACAAATGAATACCAATTAATTAAAATAAACGGTCATTTAAGAGAATAAAAAGAATGACGCCCAGTTAAACTGATGGCATAGAGCTCACAGGCTATGCAGAATAAATTCTGCAATTTTACTCGAAAACAAAATAAAATCTCCAATCAATAGGAGTAATTTCACGAAATTGAAAATGAAAAATGATATCGGAGAAATTGATTTGAAAACGTAATTCGTTATAAATCATGAGATATTGAATTCAACTGAAAAAGTTTGAGATGAACATTTTCAATGTAATTTAATAAATAACATTTATTTATTTCGTTATGATTAAAAAAAAAACAATAAGAAAAAAATGTATGTGCAAAAATGCTTTGATATATATTTTTGTTTAACTTTTGAAGCGGTGGTATTTATTTGTTTCAAAACGTTATTTATTTTTTCGGTAAATTTAAACATATATTCTGACATTCACACCATTAAAATTTTAAAGAAACTATCTCAAATATACATACAGAAAGCTCACAAATTTTCTGTTCATTCCGACAACTTCAGTACGGCAAAAGTTATAGAAATAAAAATTGTGCATAGATATAGTAAATTATCTGTGCGCGACATGGTACAACTGCTTACAATGTATGTCGGCCAGAGACATATTGTGAAATTTATAATCCTTTCAAAAACTTACAAACTGTAACACATGCTTTATTTAGTAGATAAATATGTCTTTTTTGAAAAAAAACTTTGCTAGAAGCCCTGAGATTTGTATTTTTAAATTCTATCAAAAGACTAAAACAGCCACAAATTACAGGACGAAGTGTGGCCATAGAATGCTAACGCTTACTTACTTACTGATGGAACTGACAGATGTAAGATACAGTTAATTTTAATTAGAAAACCTACTTAAGTCCAATAAATAAGCCCATCACGTTTGTCCATCACTGGTAGTAATGTATTTTGCCGTTTTTGAACACATATATAAAATAGTTTGTCCTGACAAACTGGTAATCAACGCACAGCCCAAACTACTGAACGAGGAAGCATGAAAATTAGGGGAAATGTACTTCTTATGATGTAAGCGTGCGCTAAAGTGGGGTTTTTGAAAATTCCCCGCTTAGGTTGGGCAAACGGGGAAGTCGAAAATTCTAGAACATCTTCCTATATCTCAGCAGCCGTTTAAGATAGCAGCATGAAATTCCAGAAAATAAATCTACTAAAAAACTAGTCGTTGGAGGCCACCGTAATACTTACCCATCATGGATATGCATAGCACAATATATGAAAACATAACACATGTAAACAATTTATAAAATGCATTACAATTCCAAAACAAAATATAAACGTATATTTAAGTATTTTTAACACATAGTCATGCTCTATTAATGAATTTCTGATGACCCAATTTCGATAAATTGTATGAAACGCCAAACTATTCAAGTAGCACTGAATTGCGTAATAGAAACATCCTTATAACTCCAAAAACAATAATCATATTTACTAACGGTTTCTTGCATCAAATTAAGTATCTCATTTCCAATTAAAACATATCTTTGAATTGAAATTCGAATGAAATACAGGGTCATGAAAAATCAAAGAATGTGGAAAATAGGATTAGAAATATCTCAACAACTAATTATCCGATTGACTTTGTTCTATATGCAAAATGTGTGTTATTTTATTGCCTTTTACGTCCGCTCCTTAAAATAAAAGAATTCGAAAATTTTTATGTACCTTTCATCAGAACGAATTTTTCGAGAGTCCGAAAAAAATAGTTCCGGATTATCGAGGTTACTGATATTAAATAGGCTTCGTCTTATTCTTACATACTAAGCACATACAAAATTTCAAATCTCTATCTCAATTTGTTCGGGAGATAGAGCGGTTACAGACAGACAGACACACAGACACACAGACGGACGGACGGCAAATTTTTTTTTCTAAAAATATGTTTTTCCTAATCTCCAGTATCCAAAACGTGTAAATCCGTCAAAATTTTTTTTTCGATTTTCAAAACGATTGCAAGACTTACCGTATACTACGTATGATGGGTAAGTAATAATTAAATACTATTTCAGCGTTTTTTGAAATTACCCGCCTGAGGGGGCATAAAGGGGAGGGGTCGGACAATTATAACATTTCGCGCATTTCAGCAGTAGTTTTAAGCAGAAGCGTGAAACAGCAGAAAAATAATCGATTAAAAAATAATGAAAGACTTGTTTCAGCGATTGAAAAATCCCCCCGAGGGGGTTAAAGTGGAAGTTCAAAATTTCCAAACTTTTAGACCCATCGTGTGACATTATCGGAAAGCTCTCGGAACGCTCTTTCATTTTATGAACCTTTCTTCCCGCACCAAAATTCTCCCCCCCCCCCGGGTCGGGCAACTTTCGGAGTTTTTTTAAATTCTAGTGTTTTATCGTTACATCTAAAATTTTTTACTGGGCAACTATATTGGTATTCCTTCTAATACAAGAAAAATTCAAAGAAAGGAGATGTTTTATACCGTGAGGCGTGATAGTTGGATTCTGGGGGGAAATTTTCTAAATCTGGCCTACACCCCCTCATGGGATACATCACTGGAAAGCTCTATGACCATTATTTCAAATTATACAACTCCAGCACTCTCCCCCTACTTTGCTCTCGAGGCGACACTTTTCTAAATTTAGCCGACAGCCCCCATATTTTATGTTGTTGGGAAGCTCTGTGACCAATTATTTATGTTATGCATGTCCCGCGGCTTCAAATTTGCTCTTCTCGGGGAGTACAGCTATCGTATTCTGTCAGGAGGTTTTCAAATAATGGAAATTGTTTTTGTCATTTTGCTGTTAAATGTTGAAAAATTCTAATTTTTGATAGTTAAACTTTCTTATCTTTTTATACTTACTCATGCCTTTTCATTGTTTTGCAATTAGAGGAATCGTTTGACTATTATGGCTCCCTTTTAACCTTTCTTCGGTGTTTTGTTTTTAGTTCCCTCCGGTTGTAGTTGCCATGTATTTACTAAAATCTTTTATAAGCATATAAAAATAATTATTTCAGTGATCGATTGTAGAAAATCTTGAAGACAGACACTCGGAAATAAACAATGACTGTATCGATTGTGTTTTTTATGATGACGATTTTTTTTCGATTGGTAATTTTTCGAGAATCGCAAATTACTAACCATATCCTATTACTAGTTTTAGTTAGAAACATGAAATTCAAGATAACAAACAGATTAAAAAATTATTAAACATTTATTCAGATTTTACAAATTTCCCTCAAAAAAATTAGTAAGAGGTTCGAAAATTTAGGCTATTCCACCATATCTCAGCATCAGTTTTAGATAGAGACATGAATTTTAGGTTACCTAATCTACTAAATTAAACTTAAACCTTTTTTTAGACGTTCCCACCTAAAGCGGTTTTAATGGAATGGTTACAGGATTAGGACATTTCGCCAGTTCTGAGCAGCAGATTTTGGTACAAGCGGGAAAAATTATTAAAAATTTCTTTTCAAGGTAACACACGTACTAAAAAAATAGTTAAACATAGGTAGTTCAGTCATTTTAAAGCTGTTTTGTCTATTATGGCGTAAACATTCACTTTAAACAGGATAATGTCAGATTATACGATTAAGACAACAATTTAAAAATGTTTAATTATATATTATTTTTTTTAAATTTTTCTAGGGGTATTTTGTTTGATTCAAGATTTTCTTAGCGAAACTAACTATCGTAACCGGCGAAGATAGTTAGCTCAGCATAATTAACTTAACATTCAAAAAAATGTATCCTTCTTAAATGAATAATTTGATTATTAAATATGTATATGCCTTAAATTCTCATATTTCGGATATTTGTAGTGTATTTGAATTAATGGCAAATAATAAAAATTTATTTTAGAAGATTTAAAGTATTTTCAGAAATCGGATATCATGTCATGCTAAATAAATGACGTTCTACGCATTTTTAATTAACTTTTTCGAATACGTCGTAAGCGGTTTCAAAAGAAGTATGCTAAAATTGTAGTTTTGTTACTAAATGTGCATGTCTTATAATTTCACAGTTCTGATATTTGTTGTGCAGATACTTTTGGGATACACTGTAAATATAAGCATTTCAGAATTTTTAATGAAGTTATCTTCACAAATATGACATCATTTCACCTTAAATAATTACGTTCTTAGAAATTTTTTGTTATCATGCCCGTATCTCGAACAGTTTTTAAGAGAAGTACGCTAAGCCTGCATTTTATTATTTAATGTGTATACAGGGTGAGTCATAAATATCGAAACAATAGACTATCTCCTTAAATATTGCCCCTAGACCAATACTTCCAATTGCAAAAATTCATAAAAAAAGATGAATTTTTCGATAAGATAAGTTGCAACTCAATGGGGGGTCTGTTTTAAAAAATACGAAAATTAAATTTTTATACGGCCCCCAGAGGATGAAACTTCCAATTAGAAAAAAATTCTTTATCCCTTCCTGAATTGAACAAAAAAAATTTCATCTCGATATTCTGCAAATCCGCGAAAGATATTAATATCCAAAATTTTCCAAAATTCCTGACTTACACCACTTAAGCATGCCTCTGAGCGCAGCAAAATCAGTTCATTTGAAGTACAATTAAGGGATCGACCATAAATTTACGTATTGTTAAATGTCGATCCAAGACAACACTTAAACTTTTAGATATAAAATAAAAGCGTATAGGTTTTTGCTTTAAACTTCGTGAAATATGCTAGATGTCTGCAATATTTCGACCTTGCCGCCAACTTCGTAACTGGTACGACTCATTGAACGGACCGTCTTATTAAACACTTATTAAAAGTGTTATCAAATTAAGTGATATTAATTAAACTCTCATTAAAAGTGTCTTAAAAACTTATTGGAGCAGGCAATAAGTTTAGTAAATATAGTAATAGCGAAAATGACTCTTCTATTAGCGGAATCAATGGAAATATATTTTAATAAATTACATAGAAATATTTTTCAAAATCTACTTTATACTAGAGTTAAACCACTATAACGGACACTCCCGAATAGCAGACACCTTTGTTTAACGAACTATTTTCCAATCCCCATTCTCAAAACCTAAATTTGCGTATGTTTAACCTCTGTATAACGAACATTCCAAATAGTGGGCACTATTTAAGGCGATAAAGGATGAAAAAGTACTTTTTAAGTACAAAAAAATGAAAAAAAGTAAAAAGGCCTCTAATTCATCAGGGAATTTTGTGATAAATGAGCTGGGGAAAATCCTCCACCCCCTAGTTCAGTGTTGAATTGAAGGGGTTGCCAAGGAGGGACATCTTCCTGAGCATTGAAATATCCCCTCGGAAAATTGAGATTTTATGCTTTTAACAGCGAAAAATGTCCAATAATGTCACTTTGAAAAACAAATTACATGTAATCGCCAGCAAAAGTTAACTTTTTTAACAGGGTTTTTTTCACAAGCATGTAATGAACAGTAAGTAAAGGTGTGTACAGTTTTATTTTGCCCCATTGCTTAAAAAATAATTTTCATTTCTAATTAATCATATTTTTATATGATAAATTTTTATATTTTAGGATTTTTTTATATATTTTTTTATTTTATTATATTTATTTTTATATTTTAGGACACATAAAAGTCAATTAATAAAATGTTAAACGTTTCTTAGCACTTTTTGAATATCTTTGATTTTCCCAATAGCGGAAACCTCCGAATAGCGGACAATTTCTACGTTCCTGAGGTGTCCGTTAATTAGAGGTTTTACTGTACTCAGTTTCAAAATTTATGAAAGTTTTAAACCTATTTTTGCTTTCTTCTATTTTTACAAGGAGAACGTATTAGATTCATGAAAATTCTGAATTCCGGTTTTCGATGGATTCACACGTTTTAGGGCTCAGAGATATCGAAAAACATGTTTTTATGAAATGTCTGTCTGTGAGTCACAGCACAATGAAAAATTTGAAATCGACGTGATAAAAAAATAAAGTTTAAATCAACTGACGCATTTAAACAGTAATTAAAGAAGGTGAAAATGGCAAAACTTAAACAAAATCTGAAATCGAAACTATACAGCATTTAAACGTTAGGAGCCTATCTTTGCTCATCTTAAAACTAAATGCACTTTACTGTATCAAATGTTTTTATTTCAGTATTTCTCGTTTTTAAACTGACATACGTCAATAACCGTCGGTTACGGTAACTTTTCAGCTCAGAAAATTTACTTATAAAAATATTTGTTTACAAAAATTACTTTTTTTTTTAAATATTGCTATTTTCAATACTTTTATTATTATTTTTTTAAAATACATATTATTTAAAATGCTGAATTAAAATTGAAAATTAGACATTTTCGTTTAATCAAAAGAAAAAAATCCAACGTGACAAATAATATTTTGAGATATAACAATTTTAATTTACTCAATCTTTTTTTGAAAAAAAAATATTAAGAAGTCTTATGATGTGATAATGCTTACAAATTATATGGTTAACCATCACAAAACATTCAGAATTCCAACTTTATAAATAAATAAATAAAATAAATATTTCCTGGACCCATTACAGCTACATTGTTTCTTCAATTACACGCATTTCAATTTGTATCTGATCCCTTGAAACCTCACGATTTATTAAAATTGTCATAACTCTCTGAGTTTTGAAGATATCAAGATAAAATTTTTATTGTTCAGTTCAGGAATGAATAAGGAAAATTTTTCTAATTGGATGTTTTATCCTCTGGGGGCCGTATAAAAATTTAATTTTCGTATTTTTTAAAATAGACCCCCCATGGAGTTGCAACTTATCTTATCAAAAAATTCACCTTTTTTTATGAAACTTTGCAATTGGAAGTATGGGTCTAGGGGCAATATTTAAGGAGATAGCCCATTGTTTCGATATTTATGACTCACCCTGTATACCTTATAATGTCGTTATTCTAATGTTTTTTCTGTATATAAATTGCTGATATACTATACACATACACATTTCAGAGTTTTTAATAAAGATATTTTCACAAATAGGATATCATGTCGTACTAAATAATGGACGGGCTACAAACTTTCTTTTGACATTTTCTCGTGCCTGGTAGTATTTTTGAGAAATGTACACAAACCTGCTATTTGCACATTAGTGGCGATGTGAACGGTTCTATTCTACAGCGCATAATTTTGATATTATAGTTAGATATCACGTTAATAAGTACAGCTGTCGCAATTCTGA
Source organism: Maratus speculifer (assembly GCA_964019185.1). NCBI lineage: Eukaryota > Metazoa > Arthropoda > Arachnida > Araneae > Salticidae > Maratus > Maratus speculifer. Next base: position 231,241,958 of record OZ025296.1, on the reverse strand, counting down.
AATTTTAATGGAGCTGGACGATATTATAGTGAGCAACCGATATCTCAAATTTAACTATGTCAAGTGAAAATTAAAGATATTTTTTAAATTCATTTTTGAAAAAAAAGCTACAAGAAATCGATTTCTAGAATCTTAAAAAATCCAAATCCGAAATTGTAATTCGTTTCCCCAAATAAATTTTGATTTACACGAAAAAAAAACTATCCGTATGGAATGTGTTTTGAAACATTTAAAATGAATTTATCATTAGAAGTTCAAAGCTTTAAACTAATATAATGCACAATCTATTGATTTTTAATAACGGCTTCTCATTGAGTATCCGAAAGTAAAACTGTACAAGAAATACCAATATAGCGTGACACAGAAATACTGTGACGCAAAAAAAAAAAAAAAAACATAATTTTTAACTGAAGGGACAAAATAATCCGTTTTATTCACCCTTCGTACTAGAAGAATATTCTGTACAGGAAATAATTAAGATTATTCACATTGGCTTCCTCCTGCGACGATTCAAGGGTTTAGGCACTTATGGAAATTCTTCTAGAAGGCCGCTACAGACTATTTCCTACGTGATTTCGGCCCAGAGTTTTTCCAGAGTGCGTTTCAAGAAATCCAGTAAGTTGTTCGATTGCTCAGGATTTTTGTTCTAGGATTCCACAAACATTTGCGAAATTTACTTGTGGGAGGAGGGCTGTTTCAGAAATGCAAGATTTGACTTTGCAAATCATTTTTTCCTGAAAAACAATGAATTAATATCAGTGTAAATAGTATGAAACACACACACAGAAAAAAACGAGGAAGATGATTAAAACAATAGTATAGCCCAAAAATGAGAAGAAAACTTTAAACTAAATTGACATTTTCATCATGTCACAGTATTTATGTGTCACCTTGTATGATTTCAGAATTAGTTTTGCTACGTTTGGTGTTTATAACTTTATCTATATGTAAATAATTGCCTAAGTAAAATTTAAGGATTGCACTAATTTCTAAACTTTGCTACTAATTTGTTGGAAATAACCCAATATGGCAATTTACTGCAAAAGTTGCAAAAAGTATTTATAATTATTATTCGACACTAACTGTACAATGGATCATTTATGTAAAAAAAGTTTTCTATGTGTTTTTTAGAAAACGATATCATTTTCCGTAGCTAATAAATGATTCTATAAGTACCATACAGACGTATATACAATGCAAAAATACATTTTTTTTCCTATATACTTTTTAAAATATTTACTATTTTTATTGCTAGGGGATGTTTTAGCACTTTTCTTAACATACTTTTTATATACTATTTAGAAAACCCTATTATTTTTCTCTTATGCCTTTAGAAATATATATATATATATATATATATACATACACGATAAATTCAGTAAATACGAAACTAACATTTGATTCGTTTTTTATTATGTATTTTAATAACATTAACTAATGTTACTAATGTTACTTTCAATTTCTTTTTATTTGTGTTTTAACTAATGTTTGTTTTTTAGAAATGAAAGCATTCAGATATTAAATAAATATGTTTACAAGTATATTTATAATTAAGGACTCTTTTCGTTTTGAGAATAACATTTGAAAATACGCCAAGTAGTACTTTACTCATTTTTATATTATTTAATTTATATCAGATCCATTTTAGAAATTTAAAATAAACTCATTAAAGATTGTTATAACTCATTAAGATTTAAATCTTAAATTACCAGAATTATCATTCTTCCAAACAGTTAGTTCATGTTAAGATTATATAATAATCTTAAAAGTTCCATAAAAGTTCCAAAAATCCATAAAGTTTTTATTCATGAAAAGAAAGAGTTATTTTTTAAAGTGAATATTCAAGGCATGATTAATGAGGATTAAAGAGAATTTTATTAAAACCTCACAATAGTCACTGTATAGAACCCGGATGATAATGTAAAGTCTATGAAAGCGTTTTTTTTAAATATCTAGCTGAAATTTTAATATTTAACATGTTTTTTGTTTTTTTTTGGCTTAGGATAGCTGAGGACTAACTATAACCGGCCTAGTTTTCACATTTTCTATGTTGGTTTCAGATTTTTTTTTAAATGCTTTAAATTTCGAAACCGGTTTAGACCGGTTCTGAAATTAAAACTATCAAAATATGAAAAATATATAAGCAAAATCGAAAAAGTAAAAACTAGGCTGGTTGTAGATCATCCTGAGGTATCCTATGCAAAAAAAATGTAAAAACATTAAAATTTGAGAGAGATATTTGAAAACAAAACTCTCTCATAGACTTTACATTATCATACGGGTCTTTTTCTGTGACTAGTGTTGCGCCTTAAGGCCTCACACTAGTCAATCAAAAAAAACTTATGATATTCTTTTTATGGGCTTTTCATAAAGCATCAGAAGCCTTAAAAAACACATTTCAGATGCAAATTTCGTTAGCATTGCACACCACTTTCCAGGGTAAGTCAAAATAGTGATATTAATATACAATTTAACAAAGTTAATACTAACAAAAAAAAATTGTAGTTTAAACAGTGCATACATTACAGAATCTTTGAAATCAGAACTTATAACGATTCTTTATTTTACAATATGAAAAAATTGTGCATCAATGTAATTATTTAAAATTTCAGCTTTCACCCACCTACCATTCTACCGTAAAATCTATTTTAGAACGTTCTAATATGGCTCTTAGCCTGAAAGGACTCATTTCGCTGTTTTGTACTTCATTTCGAATCCTGATTACGAATGCGTGCATAGTTGAAAATACTTAAATTTTAGGTGAGACATTTTCTTATTTCATATGTATGACAACAGTTTTAACACCTTTTAGTAAATTTTGTGTTTTATTATGTAGCGAATTTTATCCTATAGTATTCATTTTAGTTATAATGAAAATAATTTTTCAAAATGACCAAAATTTACCTTAAATAAATATACAATAAGAAGTTTGATGATTCTTAGTTGTCATGGCAGAATATTCAGCAATTAGAAATGAATATTATAAAAGAGGTAATTGTTTTTAGTTTTTTAAAGCTACGTATTATTATTTATTAATTTAATTTAATAAAAATAGCTTTGAAATTTTTCCCGTGGACATACAAGTATTAAAATTGTGGTCAGCGTTTAAAATAAAGCAAAAATGACCTTAAACGGACACGCGGAACCCTCTTTTTTAGTACTCGTGTCTAATTTCAATTTAAGAAACATCAAATAAAAATTTTATATTTCCCTTATTTTCCTCAAATTGAAGTTTGCGGGGCTCCCTTGAGAAGAAATTCAAATGACATCTTTGAAGTTTCTGAAGAAACTACTACATGTCTTTCTTTTAGAACCAAGATTGCAATTACCACATGTTCCACTTTTGAGACTAGCTTGTTTAGACCAAATTCTCTTTTTGTATGTAGCACTATTATTTTGATAAATTTAAAAATATTCTTTGGAAAAGTTGATTAACAGTACATATATTTTGAAATAAAGCAATTCGCAGAGAGAGTATAGTTCAATTCATGTTGCTTTATTTGATTTTGAAATCTGAAATTGGAACAAGCAAATAATATTAAAGTTTACTTCCGTATACAAAAGTTGTTTGATTAAAATCCCTTTTTGAACTGCAGGATATTTTCATTAAACCTGTATTTCTTTTTCTGTCTTCCTTATTTTCCCGCAATCTTTATTCAGTCTTATTTCACAGTTAATGTAAGTTTGTAACATACGAGCAGATCCCCTTGAGAAATTTGGCTTACTTTTCACAGTAATTTCTAGCGAAGTTTGCTTTACTTTATACGCTTTAAAAAAATATTCCTTTTGTAGTCAAGTAAAGAGAGTATTAGATTAATGCAACATTTCGCTTTCAGGTTGCCTCATATTTTTGCATGTTTTGAAATGTCCTGAATATGGTTTAACACGATGAAACAGCACCAAACATTCTAGCGATAAAACACAATAGAAATACTATAACATTTTAAAAAGTCACCATAAATATAAAATACATCAAAGTACATACCTTATTTGATTACTAGCTGAACATCATGATGTAAAATCATTTACGTAAGGGGAAAATGTCAAATTAATATTTTTACCCCTTATAAACACATGTTCGATTATAAGTGTTTACTTCGGCTGATGACGAACTGTTAAAATTCACAGCTCGAGATGTGTCAAATATATTTTATATTTATAATTTTGAACAAAATTTTATTGACGCTGCCAGTTATTTTTATTTGGATTTAACTGCTTTTAAAAGTGCACCAGTCGCTGTATTTTGGCCGCTCAAGAATTAATGCATGGCGTTTCATGGTTATGTTTACATGTGTATCGCTCAACATATGGCACTGCCATGCTGTATTGTTCTCGATTTCCAAGGTAGGCATATTTCGGCGCCTATGGGAAGGAATTTTATTAAATACGATTTTCAGTTCGACCTTGGTATGTGCATAAAGTAATGATAAAATTTTATGGGTAATTTTGGCAGCTGTGTTTCAGGAAGTAATGTACGCATTTCTATGATACTCCATATTTCATTAAACTCTGATATAAATTGGAGCAGAACAGAATTGCATTTATATAACTTAACAGAGAAGCTCTGCCATTAATTCACGATTCTTATGCTAGCTATATTTTGTCCTGTATTGGATGGAATTATATTAAATTTAATATATAAAATGCTTATTAAGGGAGATATTAAGGGACTTACTAAGTAATTACAATATATCGATAATAAATTACGATATGCATTTTCAATTTAATTAACGCAGTGGATTGTGTTATGCTTTTGGCAAAATTTATATATAAGTGTCCTTCTGTATAAATTGTTTTATTTTTCTGATTATTAATTAAAATTATGATTATCTAAATTTCAATTTGAATATCGATATGCCTTCCGAGTGTATCAATAAATTGTTTTTCCGATTTTCTTCCCTTATCCATTCTTTATAATTTCCTCAATGGCAGAAGAAAATGCTTTTCTCCTGCTTTACTTCCATTTCTGCATTCTTTGAAATTTCTCAACGCGAGCAAAATATTTTTTTTTTCATAGTGGTTGGATGTATTACAAGTAAAATGTATTATTTTTAGAAAAAAATTACCTATGCAATCGAAAAACAGAAAATTCAAATGTCCATGTTGCAGAAAAGTGAATTGGAATACGCACATACACAGGATGCAGTAGGTTTTTTTGAACACGCATTATACCGGAAAATTGCTGTTCCCACATTATGGTTACAAGTGATGTTCAGTACCTGTAAATCTGTCAGATCCTACTGTCATGCACAGAAAATTCACAGCCTCACTCATGATTCTGGGGGGGGGGGGAGGGCAGTAACAGTAAGGACGACCTGGTGCGTCTCCATGTTTTTCTTCAAGGTGCTAAAGTCGAGAGCGTTGTTTATACAAATTTGTTAAATCTCTGGATTACTTCCACTACACACGGAAGTCCGTGTGTGTTTCAACAGGACTCTATACCATCCCATATCGACCATAAAACCCAATAAATGGGTGATTAAAACTTCACAAAATATCATCTTCAACTTGTCAGCCTTCCCCCCAGCTTCACAAGTACTACTTTTAGGGACTAGGAACTCCAATAATCATCCACACACTACTGTCGAAGCCATTTTTATTCAATGCAAATGCTTCCAACACACATCTAAATATTGCCTGCAGTTGGAACTGACAGCATCTAGAGGCCATCCATCGTGCATGTGGTCACATGTACAGAATATTAAAAATGTAAAAAATACTGCACATTCGGTGTCTGTTTAAATGTGAAATAAAACGTTATTTTGTTCTCAAATATCTCTGTATAATCGTTCCCTGTATGTCAAAGATAAATCAGCTCTAATTTCCGTAGAAAGCTTTGCACTAATGGATTTGAAAGTAAAAGGAGTTTTCTTAAATCATAAAATTGTGTTATTGAAAATAAAATAGGACAATTAAAACACACATACACACAAAAATAACGCCTGTATTCAAGTAATAATGGTATATACAAATAATATATAGACACATAAACAATAAATCCAACTAGATTGCAAAATTAACCAGAGCCAGGAATAGAACCCGGGACCACAGCATTCCAGGCTGTTTGTTGCACTATTCACTGAGCTACTCCGGCCGATGTCTGAATTTGCAATTTCAATTTAATAAACCAATGATAATGGCTGATGTCTTTCCTCAACTTGGTTTATTAGTGAGAAATTACTGACTCAGGCTTCCGCTGGAGTAGTTCTGTGGATAGAGCAACAGTCTGGAATACTGTGGTCCCGGACTCAATTCCCGGCTCTGACTAATTTTTCACTCCAATATGCTTTATTGTGTTTATTGTTTATATTTCTGTACAATATTTCTATGATCCTTTAAAATAGATCTATATCAATCGTGCTAATAAAAACTATTTTGGTAAGAAAAATTCTTTTTTATGTCATATCAAAATCCTGTAAAACAGTTCATAGAACAATAAATTTATGAGCATTTATTTATTTGTTTATCTCTGTACATATTATCCCATAAATCTGTCCACATTTTAACAAATATACAAATTAATAAATTATCTGATAAGAGTACGTTCTTAAAAATAAAATTTCACAGATGTTTGGGATGTTTGTTGCAAAATTTGTTTTAAGAATATTCGAACAAACGTTTTCTTCGTTCACAAAAAAACGATACTTTGATAAATTTTAAAGTCCAAACGTTACGTGAATCTGTTATATTGTTTTTGGTTTATTTTAATGTGAATGGGTTATGCAACATCCTGTATATTCAAAGCTAAAAATAGATATGTAAAAATAAGATTATCATAATGAGTAGAAATGTTATCGATAGAATAAAACGGGTAATCTTTACTGAACTAAGTAACTGATATTCTTCTAAACTATCAGATACGACGGAATGTCTCCAATTTCTGAGTTTGAAAAAGGTTATAGGGATATAAACGCCATTTATATCGGCCTTGTGATATTTTTAGAGAAACCTAACGGCAGTAAACATTTTATTAAAAACACATCAGCTTATAAAAATTATATGGAATGGACCTCTGAATTACAAGAAATGAGATAAAGATTTCTTTTTATAGCAAATTTGTCATATTTTATTTTTAAATACTTATACACAAAACTTCTTACTTTTATTTAATCTAAGAACTGAATTTTGTTAAACCTAATATATTTTACACAACTTTAATTTTACTATTTTTTAACACTTTCAATTATAGTCGAAAAGGGCTTGTCTATCGGCCGCTTTAACTCTTGGAAATATGCTGTGATTGTCATGAAATTAGTTAAATTATATTTATTAATCAGTTGTATTCTAAAATTCCGGTATTCAAAATCAATTGAGTAGCACTGATACTTCGTTTACAAACAAAAACAAAGTGATATATCTTAGTCTATAAAACTGATATACTATATTGTATGTTGATGTTGTGATATGTGTTCAAGCATAAAGAGATCCTTCAGAGGGACAATAAAAGGCTTTCACACTAATACAGGATAAAAGGCATTTATTGTCTGTTTAAAAGAAATTCAAAATATAATTTATGATGTTATGAGAAAGGGCCATTGATTGCGGTGCATTTTATTGATGTTATAATACTGAAAACTTAATAAAATAAAAAATAATCCTTCAGGTGCATTACAACATATTTTCTATAGATTATGAGGGCAAGACATTCATCGTTTAAATGCAAGGACACACGAAAAAGTTTGGTTACATTATTGGCAATAGTCGATAATTAATGGAAGTGCATTAGGACTATAATTTGCATCAATGTTAACTAAATTTTAAGCTTCTGCATGATTCATGCAAATTCTATTAATCCTAAAGAAAGCTTTTGAAAAGAATTAGTACGCAGAAATTGCTGAAAGTAGATTTTCAGTTTGTTATACTTTTTTTTCGATCATCATTTTATTGCGTATATATTTATATATGAGGAGCCCAGAAGCCAAGGGTTATAAGTGACAAAATTGAAAAAATTGAGTTAAGTGCACAGGCTATCTGGAAATATGTCTATTTATTTGTAGGTAAAGAGTTAAGAGTGTTTTTTCATCATGTACTGAGTTATAGGGGTCAGCCACTTAACCTCTTTCCCAAAACAGTGAAACGTTTAGAGGCCAAGGGGTATAAGTACAGTTGTGTCCGTTAACGTCTATGTAGCAGAAGCGCGACTAATGAAATACAAAGCCATTTGCTTTTTTATGCATTAAATAAATGCATTTTAACTGTTATCAAGTAAGAAAATCATGCGTTAAGCATAGGTTATGAACACCTTCCAACACACCCTGAAATCTTAAAAAAATTTTGCTATTTAGGGTAATAAAGAGTTACTATCCATTGCGAAATATGTATTCTGATCCTTTTGAGCAGCCCTATGTTTTATAAGTCGGTTGATATGTACTGTATAAAGGGAAAAATTATTTTAGCAAGAAAACACATAATAGTTTGAAATTTCGCTTTCTGCACCTTATACTAATAAATGGAAGCATACTTGTATACTTTTGTTCATTCTGTAGTTTATCTTGAACCTTTATTATACGCCAGTATTTAACTGAAATTTACTTAGAAATAAAACACACTTTCGATCACCATGTATAAAATTTTTTGCGTGATCTTGCATATCATTTTATCCAAATTTTACAAGCATTTCTTAGTAAACTGAATGAAGTTCAGTATTGAAATACATGACTTATTTAAAAGGAATGTTTAAGTAAAGCACGCTCATATTCTGTAACCTTTACGAGTATTTTTGTGTAGCTTTGTATATGAACTATAGCATTTATACATGTTATATAACATGTATAAATTTAGTGAAACTTAAAAGTTCAATTCATAATTAAAATGGCATTTCGTCCATCCATCAATCATCGATAATATATACAGTACTTCGAATCGAATATACTATTTAAAATACTGTGTCCCTGTAAATACTGTGTACTACGTATTATATGCGAAATAACTTTTATGAAGCCTCAGCGATATATATGAATTTTATTACACGTGAAAATTGTAATATAATTAAAATAAGTCGCAAACAATTCCCTCTTTATCATTAGGTAATGTAACTCTTTTGTATGGTTCTGTAAATAAATAATAAGTATTCTTTTAACCTCGGATTTTATAAAATGTTTATTTTAGTGAAATTCGTAAATGCATATAAATTTTAATGTGTGACAAGGTGTAACATCTTTCAAATTCATTTAAAACGATTTTTCCCATAAACTGTAATGTAATGAAAAACTTTTGATTGTCCCTGTAAATAAACTAATCGTGTTAGAAACTTCATTTGCAATAGGTTTGTGTTGAGGTAAAATTGAACAAATCCCAAAACTTTCAAGGCTATCCGAATATATTTACGAGAGTTAGGGCGAGGACAGACGGACTGAGAAACCAAAATCATATTCACTTTTCAACTTTGTTGGTAAGTGTTAAAAAATATAAATTACAATGTTTCTAAACTTATAATAAAATTTTAAAACTTATATTAGAACAAAAGTTTTTCCTTTCATTTATTTATATCAACATTGTTCATAAATTTTTCGTTAATTCATTTTTTTATTTCATAATTTTTCCTTTTTTAGAATCTATATTAAAGCAAAATTTTGTCCTTTCACTTACTTGTATCATCATTGTTCTTAATTTTTTCATAAATACAACTTTTTATTTAATAATTTTTCATTTCTTGTGTTCATTTGGCACTTGTACTCTTTAGCTTCTTTATTATTGCTTGGAAGCCAAGGGGTATAAGTGCCGAATGACGATAAACATTGCTTAGTTATAAATAAAAAGAAAAATTGCATTCCACTTAAAAAAAAAAATATTGAAATAAGAGTTCAAAGATCACTAAGAAGTAAGCAAAAGTTTCATATCTCAATTCGTTGAATTACAATTGATGTTTAACTTTGAACTTACTCGAAATCTAAATTTTGTCACTTGTACCCCTTGGCTTCTGGGCTCCTCATATATAATCTGAATAAGAGACTGTTAAAAGAAAGATTATGAAAAAGATTTCATAATCTCTGTCGGGTGGCCTATTTTTATGCATAGATATATATATCGGGTGGTTATAAAATACGTATCCCTATTTGGAGCTGTCTGTAGCTTGAAGGAATAACCCGAATGAAGACAAAATTTATACACTCTCAGAAATAAAACTCTCATTTTTGACGATTCAGAAATCCTTGAGCCTTATTTCGTAGTTTTTGACGATCATTTCGTATCAGAATCATGCGACTTTTAACGAAACGTGAACTCTCAAATATTTGACGAAAGTGCTTCCTTAATCATGGCCAGACTTGATAAATTTTAAGGAAACTGTCGCGGTAGCTGTTTATAGAAGGACCCGCTATTGTACCTCCCCAAATCTTGCGATTTTAGCAAGGATATATTTCTTGTTTAAAACAGTACTTTTTAGCGTTTTCAGAAAATAATGAAATGTAAGCAATTACTCTTGCTACATTTTTTTTTTTTTGGGGGGGGGGAGTATGTGTATTACTATTTTTATTTCTTTATTTGTAAGTTGTATTTCGTTTTGATTTCATTCGAAAAAAAATTTATTTCGTTCTACAAAATTGTTCAAAAAGTAAATTTGATCAATAAAATTTCACAATTCTAAGATCTATTTTATATCCAATATCTAGTTTTTTCACTCAAATTAAAAATTTATACATATTTTTTCTCTCTCCCATCTATAAACAATAAATTGTTAAAATCTTATCCACCTACTTAAAGTCTCGCTTAAAGTAGTAAAATCTCTCCCAATAAGCACTTCATAATTCGTTATTTCTGAGCAACAAACTAACCAGCCCATATTTTAATCATTCCTTAAGCAAATAAATTTCCCCTAGATGTTATTTAATTAAGCCATATTATAATTATTTATTAACCATTAGAAAATCAAAATAATAAATTCGCCTTATTATTTAAAACTTGCAAGATTTATAACAGAATCGATAAATCACAATTACAAAAATTTAAACACACGCTATAATCCACTATATGCTTTTATAAGCATGCTTGTCTGAGCAATCTGTGGCGTGAACGTAGGGCGTCGGACTGCCACACTGTACGTTATGAGTTCGAACCCCACGTGTGACATGTCTTTTTTGCTTCTGTCATTGAATACAAGAGCTTCTAAAAAATTCAATAGATGGCAGCACTAGTCCCTTTTTGACGAAATTTTTTGCCGATTTGGTATCGTCAAACGAGTGAGGGAAGTGATTTCATCAATTTGACGAAATATTTGTTCGGAGCATTTCCCAGGAAACGGTTTCGTCAAAAACGAGGAGAATTTCGTGAAATCTGAGTATTCATTTCTGAGTGTGTACACATACTATTTGAGAAGGGGGAAGAAGACTGGAACAATAAAAAATAATTGCAACAATCTCCGACAGATGACGCTTTTATGTTTGAAATGTAATGTGCAATACAAGAACAAAGAATTAAGGCACAAAACCGTATGGCATACCTACTTTATTGGAAATTTTCACAGTGAATGGGGTTAAGATTTCGCATGGCAGTGCCGATCAAGTCCAGGTTCCACATGGCCATTGTGCTGCAAGACACAATCCAGGCGGTGGGCGACGTGATCAACTGCGGAATACAACGCATCAGGAGTGATGTTTCACACATGTTGTGATATGCGATCTTTTAAGTCATTGAGGTTTGCGACACTTCCACGGGGCACTATACACTTTAAGTGCCCACAAAGCCAAAAATCACATGGCGTCAGATCAGGGGATCGAGAAGGCCACGTCATACGAAAATACCGGATTATTACTCTATCATCTGTGAAATGTTGCCTTAAGAACTATTGTACTGTTCGCACAATATGGGGAGGGACTCCATCTTACATAAAAATTGTTTCAGATAGGCACTGTCTTTGCTGCAGTTGAGGAACTACAAAAATTTTTAACATGCGCAGGTATCTTTGTGCAGTAACCGAACACGTTACAGGGCCTGTTAGCCGTAACTCCTAAAAAATAAGGACCAAGAATAAAACTTGCAGCAAAGCCACACCACACAGTAACTTTTGGAGAGAGTAGGGTATCTTCGTGTATAACAGTTTGTGGCTCCGAAGCCCATATTCTACAGTTCTGCGTATTGACTGTCCCATTCATATGAAAATGGACTGTATCTCCCCATTAAATCTTCCATGGGAAGGCATCATCCACCTACATTCATGCTAGAAACGTTAAAGCAAAATCCAGTCTCTGCTGCGCGTCATCTGGTAACAATTGTTGATGACAACTAATTTTATACGAATAAAATTAGATTACCATTCGTAGGACTTTTAGAACAGTAGCATATCCAAAATTTCGGGATCTTCCGCGTGCCCGAAATTTCCAAAATGGAATATCCAAATTTCGGGCAATTCCGCATGCACTAGGACCGGCTTCCGGAGTCCCTGATGGTTCCATAATCGCTGTAGCAATTTCTGCTTGAGTGCGGATAGGTAATGGTTTTCTCCCTCTTCCACATTTTACAGTAAACGATCCAGTCTCCTCAATTTTTTTTTACCATTCTTTTCATTGCACACGGTGTCAAAGGACCTTTTACTTTACGCATTCCTTTCACACGCCTAAATTCACGTAAAACAGCTGCACTGTTTGAACTGTTAACGTAGAATATTTTTTAAATTAAAGCGCGATCTGCTAAACTGAGAGCCATGTCGTAAGCATTAATGGCAGAAATGACCACGTTTTGATTTTACTAATGATTACAACGGCGTTTGCACCGACAGGACCTTTAGCGTCATCTGTTGCCGATTATTGTAACTATCTTTTTTATTGTTCCATTCTTCTTCCTCCTTCTTGAATAGTATATGTACCGATTTTGGTTTATTTCGGGTTATTCCTTCAAGCTACAGACAGCTCCTAATAGGGATGCTTATTTTATAACCACTCTGTATATATATATTCAAATACAGATGGTAATAAATTTATCCCGTGTGATACATGCAGATTTCAGCACTGAATTGATTGTAGCTAGATTCAAATTTTTTGAATGAAAATAATTATAAAATTGCACATTGTTAAACTTAATCTTTATAAAGATATTGTGATTTTTTAAGTAAAGTAATGCTTGAAATTTCAAATTCGCTGTTATTCTGAAATTATAAGTTCATAAATTTATTTTTAAATTATTAAACACATACTTCAGACGGTTTAGCTTGACACCAAATTACGTTTTCTAAGCCGTCGTTGGATAGATGGACTCCTTATATACAAATAAATATAAATAATTTGAAGTTTACAATCCGGAACTTCGAGTCATTTGGAATACACCCCAGCATCTCCTCCTATACTAATACCTCTTATACCTATATAATACATTACATATTTTAATTTTGGATTTACCTGAATTATATTCATAATTGAATATTAAATTTATCCTTAGTTCACAGTGCTCATTTATGCTGTAACTATATAATTCCAGATTGTATATATTTAAAAAAAATATTTTTGTATATATTATATATCATCATCTCAGAGAAACAGTAGCACATCTAGTAATAATATAAAATGAGATGTCTGACATATTGTTATGAAATATTGTATCTGCATCTAGTGGAATAATAGAGAAGTTTTATAAAACACATCTGAGATATAGAATTAAACAAAACTTTATGTGTTCAGAAGTTATTCTATTAGCTGCAAACACATTTTATCATAATCGTGAGTCAGATATCTAATTTCATAGTATTACTTAGATGATCTACTTTTGCTTTAAGGAGACGATATGTGTCACATTTCCCCTTAGTTCCAAGAATATTCCTTTATTTTGATATGCTGCCACCACAGATATATTTATGTGATATCGGGCACGCTATAAGACACTTATCGAAAAACAACTAAATCATTCAATTAAACTTAACTAACGATTTATTTACACGTTATTTGCAAATAACAAAACAATATTTAAAATTAAGAACTGAGATATAATTGATCCGGACCGACATTAAGTTAAATATAGCAAATACTTTCTGTATACTGTCAAGCTACTTTATATCTCTCTCACACTATGCTAGTTAAGTCAGATTAATCGAAGATTACTCTTAATTTCCGAGTACTTTAGCTCTATCCTCCAAGCACCTGAAATAACTTTTAAAAAACTCTACTCGGGTAAATTGAACATCTCTCGAAAAAGGTCCTAACAGCAGGCTGCCTCCGTTATCTATTCCAATATACTGCAAAAGAGCTTAAATATACTTACTAAAATATATAGTATCAACAGGGCCCTGTATTCTCCAAATATCATCTGCTCGTCGCCTCTTTTCTCTCGCTAGATAGTGGATGAATCCTTTTGTCTTCCTTACTCAGGTATGCATTTTGAATGGCAAGAGGAACCCCACTCTCTTGATAAGATGAATTCATTCAGGTAATACTACCTAACTTAAACTAGCCCGGATTAACTTCCAGATAAGAAAAAAAAAGTTAGTTTAAAAATTCCCAGTACACAGATAGTAATAAGAATGCAACACATCAGTAAAAAAATAATATCATGTAACATTATAGTACTAAACAGTATTGTTCATCAGCACTTGACAATTTATATGTATTCTAATAAATACAATAAAATAAACACAGTCAATAATAACATTTCGACACTAATAACATTACAGAGTTTCTATTATATTAAGTAGACAACCACAGAAGCACATTGTTTCAAATATAATAATGAATATAATAGCATTACAAATGTCAACTAAAATAATAACATGAATAATTTTACGCAATTAGTTGTTCTTGGAGACCTCAATATTTGTTTTCACAATTTCTATTTATTAATACAATGACTGTTTTATTTTCCTCTCAATTTATAAAAATGATTTCTTTTATTTAATTGCATTTTCTGATTATTTTTCTTTTGTAACTTCAAAACAGTACTTTTCAAAACATAAAATAAAATAAAAAGTACAGAGATACAAAAAACCATTTATGTCCTCTATGCTTGTACTTTATCCTCTTAGGCATATCGAAAAAAATGTATTTTAACCCACTCAAAAAAGACTTAATGCTTTTTCTATTTTCTTCCAATCTCTAACAAATAAAGTGCTTTAAGATATTTGTTGTTTCTGACAGGCATTTCATCCGAAGCAAGTGATACTCTTAAAAAAAAATACCAATGCATTTTCGGAGAACAAGAGCTAGGAAAGGTTTTAATAAAAAATTATATACCAAAATCTGGAAAAAAGTAATGAAATAGTTTTGAAATAGTTTTATTTTATAAATCATCATTTGTTTTTTGTTATTGTATTGCGTTAAACTGTAAAAGAGTTTATTTAATTATTGATTTTGATAACATGTCCTATGGATTCTGCATTAATTAAAAAAAGTTTTTATACACTAAAATTTCCTAAAGCGGAGAAATTTTTTAAAAGAAAGATTTCCTTTTTATCAGTAATATTATTAATTGTAAGTTGATTGTTCATACCTCGAGGTCCATGCATATTTTTTATTTAAGGCTAAATTCCATTTTATACAATTTTTGACGTTTCGAAATTCACAGGTTTTACTGCATATATATATGCGTGTGTGTTGTGTGCATATAGATTGACAGATACATTTATAGATGTTATTTACATAGTTTAGTGTTCAAAGTTTATTGTTTCATTAGCCTAGAATTTCAAGGTTGAAAGGGATGCGATAAGTTTTCAGAGAATAAACAAAATAGATTCGTTTTTCTCTCTTTTTTTCTATATACCTGAATTAATGTAGTTGTGACAATTCAGAATTTTCTATCTCTCGAAATATTCGCTAAAATACGTGTTATGCAAGATAAATTGCAATCAAAATCAAGTATTATTAACACATGTCATTATATCATTAGTGGAATTTGTCGGTTAAAACCTCATCGAAAGATGATGTTGTACATCATTTTACAATCATCTTACACTGTAAAAAAAATTCAAGAGGTTACTAAAAATTTCTTAGTAAATTTGTATTCCACGGAATTTTTTAGTAACCATTACAAACTTTTTTTTGCAAGGGAAACAGGCATTTCTTTTGTAAACTGAACAAAAGAATTTTTTGTATAACTAACTTAAAAATTTTTAGTATGAGCCACCAAGCAAATTTTAGTAATAGCTCCAAAATTATTTTTAATAACCATTACGTGCGCCCGACAGGCAGGAGCTTCTTTCGAGCTGCATCCAGATTTCTGAAGCGAAAGATTTTCGGCAAAACCGCAATAGATGGCAGCACCAAACTTTCCGACCTGCTCCGACAGGAATTTTATAATCCCTTTTTTAACAAGACACTACATACATTCGGGGCGTATTTGGCGGTGGCAAGTTTGGAACCCGGGACCTTTTAGCCTGGAGTCCGTTACTATAACCACTATGCTATCACGGCCACACCAACCGCGTTTTAGTAAGAGCTATTAAAAATATAAAACTATTAACTCTATTCGTTGCTAACTTTTTTCTAGTAATTCTTACAGATTTTTTTGTAACCGACTAAGATTACTAAAAATTTTTTAGTAATTACAAGGATCACTAAAGTTTTTTTAGTAGATCAACCCTTTTTTTTACAGTGTAGAAAATTGTACAATGATTAATAGATAGCAAGAAACTGATAAATCATTTTTACAAACGGTAACAAATGACAAATAATTATGTCAAGTGTTTATATATGAAGCAAATGTATATCGATATTAGGAAAAAAAAATTAAAACAAAACTAAAAAAAAAGATCCATATATAACATTAAAAAATTACATCAAATTGATATTTGTTTAGTATGAGTAATATTTTTGAAAGATTATATGCCTTGATAAAAATATGACTTTATATATATATAATGTGCATACATACTGATTTTTGATACAGGTGAAAGTAAAAATATTAAAAAGGATAGTATAACTTTCTTAAGTTTACTTATATGTTTTAATGAATTAATTGTTTAAATGAAAAAACACAATACAGCGTTAGAAATGAAAAATAAAATTTCCAAGATCCAAAAGGGACTAGGGAGCATTTTAACTTACAGATCCATGAATATCATGTATAATAGTCATGAAAGATGATCATGAAATTTTTGCATTGTGTCGACTTCACTAACCTGTCATCTATACGGTAAAAAAAATTCAAGAGGTTACTAAAAATTTTTTAGTAAATTTGTATTCCACAGAATTTTTTAGTAACCATTACAAACTTTTTTTTTGCAAGTGAAACAAGCATTTTTTTGTAAACTGAACAAAATAATTTTTTGTATAACTAACTTAAAAATTTTTAGTATGAGTCACCAAGCAAATTTTAGTAATAGCTCCAAAATTATTTTTAATAACCATTACGTGCGCCCGAAGGGCAGGAGGTTCCTCCGAGCTGCATCCAGACTTCTGAAGCGGAAGATTTTCGGCAAAACTGCAATAGATGGCAGCACCAAACATTGCTAACTGCTCCGACAGGATTTTCATAATCCTTTTACTAACGAGTACTTACACTACATACATTCGGGGCGTATGTGTCGGTGACCAGTATCGAACCCGGGACCTTTCAGTCTGGAGTCCGTTACTATAACCACTATGCTATCAATGCCACACCAAGTGAGTTTTAGTAATAGTTATTAAAAATATAAAACTATTAACTCTCTTCGTTGCTAACTTTTCTCAAGTAATTCTTACAGATTTTCTTGTAACCGACTAAGATTACTAAAAATTTTTAGTAATTACAAGGATCACTAAAGTTTTTTTACTAGATCGACCCTTTTTTTACAGTGTAGGGTTATGGCGTGCATCAAAATACTTAGGAAATGGGGAAGATGCTTCACAAAAAATCATTCAAAGAAATTTTGAATTATCATTTTTCTTCATAAAAAATCTGACAATTTGAGAAGTTTTATAGTGTGAACAACTCTAATATACAAAAATAGTTAATTGTTTTATGGTATTTCCAATTTCAATGGACTTAATACATGTTCTGGATATTAATAATTAAAATAAAATATTTTAATGCAATCACCGTCTAAACCTATAATGGCAGTCTGATTAAATTAAGTCGCCAAAGAGATCAACTTAAACAGATTAGAATCTCTACAACTAGCTAGTATAAATAGTATTCAGTTAATCACGTGCTAGCACTATATGTTGAAATCTTCTACAAAGAGTTTGTTTCGTCATTACAGTGTTCGACACTAGAAAATGAGAGAATCTACAAGATATAGATATATTTACGCACATTCGGTTAGTTTAGGGGACAAAATGCTCATTCGTGCAAAATGTCCTTGTTACGCAAACATAATTCGTCCACCAATTCTGCTATTTTCTGTATTATTTTAGAATTATTTCATATTCAAAATTCTTCCTATGGAATATCATAGTTGCATATATATCGTTATAAGCTGCAATATACTATAGGTGAAACATTCTTACTTCACTATCTGTATTTGATACCATTGTGTAATTACTAAAATGAGCATTTTACTATAATAAATAACAATACTTACTGAGCTTATGATATGCGTCAGGCAATACAAAACAGTAATATTCTAAACGCATTAAACTCCACATCTGTTTTAACAGACTCATTTAATATACTTTGGTTAAGAGGTAAGACATTTAAGGAATTAATTCCCAATACAAAAATAAATAAATAGATAAATAAAATTTAATTGATTGGGATTTCTTTTCTTTAACTTTGTTAAGCTAATGTGAATAGAATTTTTGGTAATTTTTTATAACCAAAATATCTTTTAAATCTTCTTAACAAAAATTTAAAATTAACACTTTTAAAAAAAGTATTTAAACATACAATATGCATCTAATTGTTATATGAAACAGTATTCGTTGATTTTGCTAATTTCTCATGTGTTTTAAATTCCCTTTCCCTTTGAAATAAGTCTTCCAATAGAAAATTTTTTAATATTTATAATAACTATATTAGTTTAGATATTATTAACTGAAGATGAAATATACAGGGGAAAAAGTTTAGTAGGAGAATGTCTATCGTTATTGGTTAGTATTCTGTACAGTAAATTACTTGATTAAGTAAATCGAAAATTAATTTTTAGCGAAACTAGACTTGTGTTCACTACAGTGAACACAGTTTGTAGATAAGTATACTCATTATATTGAGTCAAAAGAATATATTTATATATATATATATATATGCAATAATAAAATAATTAGATCCTCTAAGCGTCTTGCAAAAGGGTAAAAATTTTATGTTGTTTCCAACCAATTTTGTTTTAAATGCTAAGAAAGTATGATCCATTCAACATTATTTTAAAAAAAAAACTCACTTACAAATATAAACGTAATATCTGACAGAGTTAACCATCCTTCAATACAATGAAAATTCATTAAATTCATAGCATTATATCATATTAAATATTGGTTATATTGCAGTGAAACTTGGAGCTTAGTGAACGGAATATTAACAAAAAACTTAGAGATTTAATTAAATTATTACAAATTCTTACAATAGCTATATTTCTTCCCTGTTTTATAATAATATAGTATAAACCAATTATATTTTAATTCCGTGATTTTAATCAGCGCATTTTTTTATTACTTGTTCTAAAAACTTAACTTGCTTCCCACTAACTTACGTTTCGTTAGCTCTTCCATAGAACACCTCAACGTGTCCAGATACGTTTTTGTTGGCATTTATACAGATAACACAAGTCGCAGAGAGGAAATTTTACCAGGATTTAAACGGGTCCTGTAATTTCCAGACCAGGAAAATTGTTCAGTATTTTTATGGATGAAATTGTAATGAAAAAAATCTGTTATGGGACTTGTGCTTCCTTCTTTGAAGAGACTAAAAAATTACATACAATAATTTGAAGTGTATCCCATGTGAAAACACCATTCACAGTTAGTTTTCTTACAACAGGCGTTTCTTAAGAAAATTGGAAGCATGAGTATCACGTATGGTACTTCTAAACCGAGGAAGTTAAATGAAATAAAATCTTTGCTTCGCATTTTTATTACTGACCACAAATCTCGACTACTTTTAGAAAGTTATGGAAACATATTTATTATGATACATTTAATCATTTTTTTTAATTATGTACAATATGTAATATATTTGTCATACTTTACAAATGAAATTCGCAATAATAAATTTCTCAACCGTAAAATATTTTATAGCTTCTGTTTATTTATGCTAAAAACTTTCTTTTGTCAGATACTTTGAAAGATTTTCGAAATCGTTTCAATCCGATAAAGTTTTCCGAGCATTTATGATTAATGTCGCTGAAGAAGAAAAATAAAAATAAATTCTCTGAATTTTCGGATCGTCTTTTTGAATAAATATAGAATTAGTTATAAGAGGATATTTCTTTTTGTATTTTAGAATACAATTCTTTAACTAATGCATTAAGAATTAGCATGTCTGTCATATAAAAAAATAATCCACAAAGAATTTAACACTAGAACCGCGGGACTTTCGGTATACCTAGAACCGCGGAGCGGGTCAATTTGACCCGGGATGGAAAAGGATATATAAATATGCCCAAATAATTTGGTTAGTTAAAATATCATATTTTCTTTTAATAATCAATATTTCTTAATATTTACATTGTATTTTACACATAAAGTCAGCAGAAATTTAATACATTTTAGAAAATGCTCACATTTCATTCAGTATGATGAAAATATACTGAAGAAATATTGAATATATATTTTAATGATAAATGAACTTGGACATAATAAATATTAAAAATAGACTATCCCATTTAAATGAATTTAGATATAAAATATTTGAATATTTTTTAAAAATATGAAAAATGCAAGTTACTTATTGATTTATCTAATCCATATCATTGTATGCATTATTTGAAAGAAAAACCGGTTAACGATTTTGCACATTTACAAAAAACATGTGGGTGCATTATATTTTCAACAAATATCTTTCATTTAATTTTCATTTTTTAAATTGCGATAAAACAATAAAATGTTGTTCTTTTACGCTTAGTTTTTGTTTTTCACAATTTATTGTTTCTTCTTGCCTCTAGTTTTTTTATTTATTAATTTCTTTTTTTTTGGGGGGGGGGGGGCGCAAGTAAAAACAAAGTGTTTTGTGCGTCTTGAAGTAAGTTTTGAATAAATTGACGTATACTAATAGACTTTCAGGCTACAGATTTGCACAAAATCAAAGCATTGATAACAGCAAATGAAAAATATTATAAATTACATTCATTGTACGCCTATAAGAAACAGTCGTGATATAAGCAGACTTCCTATCATCCAGATAATCACACAGCTACATTAAATTTGAGTGCATTGTTGTAAAAAAGTGTCTTTAGTATTTTTTTGAATTATCTAAAATTTCAACAGTTAAATGGAGACTGTAGAGTAACAAAACAAATTTACCATTTCTCCTTGGTAAATATAGTTGTGCTGATGTCTAAATGTGATAGCACTGCATTGCGAAATTGCTGCATGCAATTCTGATTTTGACATTTTTATAGAGACTTATATTTCTCGACATGGGCGATTTACAGACTGTATGTTTTTTGCATTTATCTGGATTGTTAAACATATACTGAGTAAACCTACACACAGATTTTGAAAGGAATAAGTGCTCATCCACGCTAATGTTAGGCCCTTTTATGTAGTTAGTCTTGCAGTTTTTTTATCGTCTTCTTTATTTATGTGTAAATATGTATGTGTGAATGTGTATGTTATTGTTTATTTATTTTAAAAATTTTCATGAGTATGAAGTGGAAATTTTGTCACCTTTCGTTCAAATTCTTAATTCTTTTTTATATCCGATTTTTTTCTGATAAATATCACAAACTTTCGTTCAATACTGATAAATTTTCATCTATACTCTAATGAAAAAGTCCAACAATGTTAAGAGTATAAGCAGACCCATCGTCTCTTTCATTTTCATCATTAGGAATTAAATTTTCTTCATTTACAGGCAGATATTCAACCTCAATCATTTGCATTCTCAATAATTTTCAGATAATAGTTGCTAACATTAAAGCTTCTATGACGTAATATTAAGACATTCGAAATCTTATTTAAACTTTTAATAAATGCAAAATAAATGTAACTCCAATGATACTTCTAAATATTTTTTGTAATTTTCTACTGAAATCGTAATTTTTTCACATCAAGAGTATAAGATCAAAGTTAAAAAATTTCACTTTCCCCCCCTTCCGATTCTGCCTATTAAAGGAATTAGGAGTGCGATAGATATACTTTCTCATTACTTTTGAAAAAATGCATCTCTATTTTGTCATATATGCGTAAAAATTTATTACGGGTCAAATTGACCCGCTTCGCGGTTCTAGGTATAAGTGATTATAACTCAAAAATTATTTATGTTATTCGCTATTAACTACGAAAAGTTGTTGTTTACCTTAAAACAATAAAAGTCAGAAAAAGAATAATTTTTTCAATGAATACTTTTCGCGCGACGAGAAATTAAATATTGATTTGGGTCAAATTGACCCGCTCCGCTGTTCTAGTGTTAAACACATATATTGAACAGTTATGATTAATTTCGCTGTATGCAAAATATCTAAAAGATAGAACTGTGATTTGTTTTTGTGCTGAATCGTGCACGTATATAAATCTGTATCAATTAAAATGTGAACCTTTCCAATTTTTTGTCTGATAAAAACAATCAATTTACTTTATTAGCTTAATTTTATGTTTAATACTTAATTACTAAAAATATGCTTAATTTTAAGTTTAACACTTAATCACATACACACACACACACACACACACACATATATATATATTGTCCGTTGATTTATGAATCTCTTCACATGCATATACAATTTATGATCTTCAGTTATTCTTGAAAGAAATAGTATAAAACACTGTTAAAAATAAACTAGGTAATTGTTTTTATTCTATCATACTAAGCAAATCAAAAGCATATTGCTGAATACGAAGCGCGTTAGAATATGCAATGTATTGCCTTATTTTCAAGAATAAATCTAATTTTAATAGCTATAGATGTTTTCAATAGTTACTTCTTCATTAATGTTAAATTTTATTGCTTAAATATATATGTATTTATGAATATTATTGCATTTTTTGTATGTATTTAGTTAAATTAAAAATGGAATTCGGTATTAGGGATAATATATATATATATTTCCATTTAATATCATAATACTACATCTGATTGAATTTTTCTTCCAAAAGAAAGGACTCATGTTTTTCCCACTGAGATAAGTTTAAAATAGCCTAGTCATATATTCTCATTAGAAATAAATTGCACATTGAAATCTATTAAGTTTATCCCCCTACTTTCTCCTACTTTGTTCTTCCCTCTCCCTAAAAAATCTCTTGTTAGCATTTTATTTAATTAGGAAAAAAACCAAACTTTCTGGTCTACATTCAGACAATATTAGTATTTTGGTTGAGTAGAAACTTATTCCGTATGCAGATACAGGTTAAACTGCTACACATAAATAAATTCGTTCAGAAAAACAGAAGAATACTAGCAATTTTACACAAGAATATTTTAGAATCATCATTTACCATTAAATAAAACCCAATACTTATTGATTAGTTTCGCATTTTGCCTTTTAATTGTAGATTGGTGTCAAATGAGAAAAAAATCAGTTAAAGGTCTGTGATGCTAGAATCTAAGTGTTTCAATGCAGAAATATGAATTGGCAACCCATTCATTTTCGATTTCTCCTTATAATGAACGCGTCAGTAGGTAACACTGATTTGTTTTCTACATTAACAGGAAATCCGATACCAATAAGTGCCACATTTCAAGAAAAATATTTTTATACGAGAATAGCGACATACGCACAGTTTTGAAAAGTTTGTCTAAACAGCAGTTGTGGTAATTTTATGATTGAATGTTTAAAGAAATACTGTCAAAAGGCAAAACTGTAGTTTACTAAAAGTATCGAAAAATAATCTCTTTCCTTCAAAAAGTTAGATTGAAAAAAAAATATTTTCCTGGTTGAATTTACTTTGTTCTTCAATAAAAATGGTTATTTTTTAATTTTTTTAATTTTGTTTCCTCAGAGGAATATGATGGACTTTATTGAAATAAATATTCTTCTGTTACTTAAAAAAACACTAAGACGAAAATAAAAGAAAAAAAAATATTACCTGAGTAATCTGCTATAAGAAAAAATCACTTGTTGGAAGAGGCACACAAAAAAAGAAAAAGTGAATCATCTTGAAAGAAAAAACTTTTTTTATTTAAACATATATTTCTTCATCTGTAATATAGCCATTTTTGTTAAATATCATTGTAAAGAATCCGGAGCCACATTATTCTGTGAAAAAATATACTTTATCACATGCACCCCTTCTCATTTGGGCAAAGTGAAACATGTCTTCTTCAGAAAATAAACACTTCAAAAAATGATGAATGTCACTTCGCATAACCATCTAACAGTATTAATGTAGAAACGTAGTGAGGTACTCCCCCCCCCCCAAAAAAAAAAAAAACTGCAGTCCCTCACTTTTTAAAACCAGAGCAAAAGCGGATTTTATTTCCAACCAAAACCGCACGGAAACAAAAACGAACTTCTATTCAGAAAAATGACGCCCCTCACTGCTTCAAGAGCAGACGATTTTTTTCAACAACCGAACCACACGACAAAACAAAATAGAACTTCCACTACCGATTCAGTCTCATTTGCAAGTAGCGAAAAAAGGGTTGCCGTAAAAATAAAATCACCAACTGGTCCGAACAAAAAAAGGAAATAAAAAATGATAACCTCTTTCCAATGTAGCATGTAATGTTGCAGATAGGAGATAAAGCCTTATAAAAATTAAATTTTCATAGATATTTTAAGATACGATGCGAAAAATTGGGGTAAGGTACTAACACATTTTTTATTTACGTGTAAAATTCACTTAAATCTGATTGACGGGGAACGGGAACGTGCACCGAAAAAGGAAATGGCATCAAAAAAAAGAATGTTGTAAAGCCTTCGAGATGATTATTTACCGGAAGTACAGATAGTAAAACTACCTTTTATTAATTTAAAATAAACAAAATGTTACGCAAAAAAGAAAAGCTTACAGGAGAAGCTTTAAGAAAGTTAGAGAAATAAAATAATTTTAGAATGCGAATAATAATATTAAATGAATAAAGACTAACAAATTACTTTCTTCAATTAAATTAAATAAAAATATGGCTGTGGCTATATGAAACCACAACATATTACTGCGGCCTCCCCAAGAGAAAATATTGGTGAGATGGAAAAATTTAATAATTGTGACATCGAGGCAATATTTTCTAATCTATATACAATATGGCGCAGCATATCCCTCAAGGGATTTTGTGCCACTAAACCTTACACAACCAACCAACTATATACAATATATATGAGACGATTTAAAGTTAGGGGGGCAGAAACATTATCGCCAGGTTTTCCTTTCTCCGCACAGAAGTCATGGCCAGCGAGAAAAAAAAAACAAAATAAATAAATGTAGAAGATCAAAATAAACACTCCTTGGCTGCTGCAAGTTCATTTTATTAAACGGTAGTTATAATCTAGGGAAAAGCTCCTGTTGCAGACGATATTTTACCGAAACATCCGAAAAACATTCCATGCGTTACTACATCAAGTCGTACTCACTCATGCAAGAGCGCACCCAAGAATTTTTCTTCTCATCTGTCATCTCCCTTACCATCTCTCGAGCTTCCTCTTTTAAATCTAAAAAGAAAATTCTAGAACATTCTGTAACCTCAAACCATCATTCTTTTATGTAAACAGAATTCTTGTCCAGACTATTTTCCACAGACGAAAATTTTATTAAAAAAAAATTATTTAACCAATTTATAATCGACTCAGAATTTCTTAGGCAGACGATTTTTTTAGATGATTAATTTTAAGAGAAAAAGAAAAGAAATGAATTTATTGATATGCACACTATGAAAGGTTGACGGAGGAAAAATAAATAAATACATAAAATAAAATAATGGTATTTTTTGAAAGGTATGGTTTTGGAATAAATTTAAAAGACTTTCTTAAAAAGGGTTGATAAAAACATAGAAGAAATGAGTTTTATTTAGAATATTAAGAAATAAAGTTTAATTCAGAATATTTTTAATTTAGAGCCATCTTTTAAAATTTACGCATACTGGAATAATGTTTTTTAAGGCAAATTAAGAATTTATATCGTCTGCATAAAGATTAACAGATTAGATCTAGAAACAAGATTTTAATTTAATAATTTGAAGTAAGTACGGAATATTATTATAATTAAGATAGTATAAAGGTTAGTTTTGGCGAAAAAAATTTAAAATTTGTAATATATATATATATATATAAATACAACAAAGATAAATGAACTAATAAGAAATATATGAATATCAATAGTGCCGTTTGATATTTAATGCAAGTAAATAACATAAATCACTGCCTCACTGATAGTCCTCATGTTGATGAACGAAAGGCTACAGCTGTCGAAAAAAAGTACAAAATAAAAATAATAAAAAGTCTACTGCCCTTTATCCAATAGCAAACAACAAACTTAAAAAAAAAATTTAAAGTCTATTCGCTAACATGCAACAATACAAAGTAACTTCAATGTATATTAAAAGTGTAAAGATTGAAAAACTGTAGAAATGTACACACATTGTATATAATATAAACACACCTTCTATATATATAAAAAAATCAATACACAGATCCATAACATTTAAGTGAAAACAATTTTCATTTTTTTTTTTCACAAATTACATGATTACGCTCTGCAATAAGATAAAATCTAATAGTACTTTTTAATTTTTATAGATGCATACTTTTGTAATACAGATTTACACCAATATAATCACTGGTATAACATAGCACACTACTAACAATTTACCAAATGGTCTATTGTATATATACAGGGTGATTCAGCTCGTCGGTGACAAACTTTAAGGATCGATAGAGCACACCTAGACGAACATTTTTGAATAGGGAATGTAGGGTCCCTGACGCGATGGTAAGGCGCTAGGCGCTTTCGAAAATTTGGGTGCCGAAATTCGAAACGTCATAAAAACTAGGGAAATGGTTAGATTTTCTTGCTTGTTGCGTCGAAATGATTCTGTTTGTTTAGACTTTCTTCAGTACCAATTTGATAAGCGTATCTCTTAAAACATGGATAGGGGGCGCTGCAGACTTTGGAGAGCTAGACAACAACTTTAAGCCCGTTATTTTGATAATTTAACACATGCTCGCCAAAGTTTATACTCTAACTTAAAGTTTGAACCCAAAAGTAGAGCCCTGCAAAAAGCGTAAGAGCCGGAATAAAGTGTCAAAGTACAGGGTGGTCGAAACTCGAAGGCTCCTAAGAGATAAACAAACAGATTTCTTGACTTATGGCATGCATTTTCATGATTCTGTTTGCTGGGGCTCTCTGAAACTCAGTTGAACGGTACAAAAAGAAACATCGATAGGGGGCGCTTTGGGCAAAAAACATAATTCGTTGACATTTCGGACGCTAACTGGAAACTATGATCAGTTAGTAATAATGAAAACACATTTTCTACCTCTGCTCAACACTTCTGAATAAATTTAGACCAAAAACATCAATGATACTGGAAATTTATTTACAAAAAATAACACTAAAAAATAACACTACAGAAGATGCTCGAAATTTCGACCTTGGGCCATGATGCAGGCTTCGCACCTCCGTCGCATTGAGGAGTGTGTGTTTCCAACAATGCCAGGAGTATCTCTGATCTGCCCTGCAGCTGCCACAATTTCTTCAGCACTGCTGACAGGTGTATGGTATACCTCGGCCTTCAGGTAACCCCAAAGGAAGAAATCCAAGCAGGTGAGGTCTGGTGATCGGGCAGGCCAGTGAACTGGACCCCCACGCCCGATCCACCGCTGGCCATACCTTGCGTTTAGATGGAGACGCACGTCGTTCGTGTAATGGGCCGGAGCTCCATCGTGCTGGAACCACATCTGGCGACGCGAACCTTCGGGTACGTGCGCCTCCTCCAGAAGCTGCGGCAGCACTTGATCCAGGAAAATCAGGTAATTTCCACCTGTCAGCCGTTCAGGTAACAAATAAGGGCCAATGAGGCAATCCCCCAGAATGCCGGCCCACACATTTACTGAGAAACGCTCCTGGGCTGCTCGGCTTCTGGTTTCATGTGGATTTTCATCACACCACACATGACTGTTGTGGGCGTTCCACATTCCCTCCCGGCTGAAGGTGGACTCGTCCGTAAACAAAATGCTGTTTACAAAACGGGGATCCCTGGATCTCATCGCCAAGTACCATCTTGAGAATTCCACTCGAGGGCCAAAATCCTGCTCTCTGAGCAACTGCACCCGCTGGATGTGGTAGGGGTGCAGATTCCGGGAACGTAAGATGCGCCACGCAGTTGCTTGCGAAATGCCAACATGTCTGGCGATATCTCTCGTGCTAAGACCTGGGTTGTCCTCAACCAGGTTAAGCACAGCCTCTTCGTTGTCGGGGGTGCTCACTGATCGCTCCCGTTCAGGCCTGCCTCCGTCGAAAGATCCCGTTGTGGACAACCTCTGGTGTACTCGAGCGAAGAAGGCATGGCAGGGGATTTGCCTGTTGGGGTAACGCTCGGCGTACAACCGCTGAGCGGCTCGTCCATTACAACCAGCAGCGCCATACGCCAAATGCATGTCAGCCAATTCAGAGTTTGTGTACCGTTCCATCCTACTACCGATCTGCAGACAAGTAACCCGAAGCTTAAGTAGGTACCGCACGTTCAAAAGACGTGTCTGCGCATACAACTACGTCATCTCGCGTTGTCGTCTACGCATTACGTATCTTTTGCATATCGATATGGTACGATATCTTTTGCATAAATCAGCAAAAAGCACCTTATGTAAATTTTATTGCGCGCATTGTGCATGATTGAAACCAGCTATGTTTGTTAAAAAAAAAAAAACAAACTGCAGTTTTAATAGCTTCTTATGATAAGTAAATTACTCTCTTGTTTTGTTTCTAACTGATCGTAGCGCCCCGTTTCCAGTTAGCGTCCGAAATGTCAACGAATTATGTTTTTTGCCCAAAGCGCCCCCTATCGATGTTTCTTTTTGTACCGTTCAACTGAGTTTCAGAGAGCCCCAGCAAACAGAATCATGAAAATGCATGCCATAAGTCAAGAAATCTGTTTGTTTATCTCTTAGGAGCCTTCGAGTTTCGACCACCCTGTACTTTGACATTTTATTCCGGCTCTTACGCTTTTTGCAGGGCTCTACTTTTGGGTTCAAACTTTAAGTTAGAGTATAAACTTTGGCGAGCATGTGTTAAATTATCAAAATAACGGGCTTAATGTTGTTGTCTAGCTCTCCAAAGTCTGCAGCGCCCCCTATCCATGTTTTAAGAGATACGCTTATCAAATTGGTGCTGAAGAAAGTCTAAACAAACAGAATCATTTCGACGCAACAAGCAAGAAAATCTAACCATTTCCCTAGTTTTTATGACGTTTCGAATTTCGGCACCCAAATTTTCGAAAGCGCCTAGCGCCTTACCATCGCGTCAGGGACCCTACATTCCCTATTCAAAAATGTTCGTCTAGGTGTGCTCTATCGATCCTTAAAGTTTGTCACCGACGAGCTGAATCACCCTGTATATATATATATATATATATATATATATATATACATAGAGAGAGAGAGAGAGAGATTGCATAATAAATAATGCATCTAAAAAAATACAGGATAATGTTAATCTTCATCAATTTGAAAGTTATTTACAGACATCATTCTACAGTTAACAACGTCAAGGCAAAATGTAAATAACAACAAGAAAGTAGACAAATCATAGCCTATTATCAATAAAATATTTCTTAAATTTAAAAACAACAAAAACTGAGAGAAAAAATACAGTTAGATTTCAAAAGATTTTTTGAATGAGTGGCCACTCTATTAACATTAATCATTAAAAAATATATTGGCAATATATGAACTATAAAATTTTTGCTCATAAAAATGTAAAATAGAGCATGCTTAGGTCTTACAGCAAACACAATATTTATGTAAACATCTCTTTTGTACTATTTTACTTGTAATCAACAAAGTATGTGTATATACTATACATGATGTTCTTGATTTATTAGCTTTATAAAAGGCATAGCAAACAGTATTCTCTTTATGACAAGTATGCATGTGAAACAGGTGCCGATTGTTTTACATCAGCCATGCACTTGAGTCAAAATAGAATATTTTTTACTTACTAAGAATGTATTCATTAAAAATACAACACAATGCTCAATGGTGCACAAAACAAGAACTTTAATATGAACTTGTACAATTAAAATAAAATAAAAATATCAACGTTTCGCATCGTCTTCTGCGGCCGTCTTCAGGGAATTATGATAATGAAAGGACTAAAAGTTTGCTTCCTGATCGGGAGATAATATTTCTAATAAATTAAAATCGAAATGAATTAAAAGTTTAAAAAATGTTGCCACTTACACATGAGTAAAAATTAAAATATTGCAACGAGATATAAAATTTAAGATTTTATGATGTTATGCCATATTAAATCATAACATCACAAATATATACATCATAATAACATATACAACTAATAATATATAAACAAATTGTACAAGTTCATATTAAAGTTCTTGTTTTGTGCACCACTGAACAATGTTTTGTATTTTTAATAAATACATTCTTAGTAGTTAAATTTTATGGTGCAATTGTCCAGTATATGTTTATAGATTTTTTTTTTCATTTCGGAATACCAAGCATTATCATAATAACAGATCTTCGTTAAATTTTACTGCTTACATATACGATTAAAATTTTATTTTAATAATTTCTACAACTCAGTTTTATAGAAATATTATTTTGTTCCCTTTAGGTTAAATATCATTTGGTTAAGTGTTAGACTTACCAATATAAAGTGTTTTTTTACGGTAACTAATTTTATAATTTTTTTTTAAATCAATGAAGTTCTTAACTGTTTTATTTCTTCGAGATTCGACGGATTACGATATATTTACGATAGTTTAACAAACTTTGTTAAAACCAAACATATTCAGCATGTTGGTTTTCATTTTCAGCTATATCTGGAATCGTAAGATAGCATATTCCACAGTTCACCCCCTTTGCCCCATTGTGTTCGGGGAAAAGCTGTGAACATGTCGTGAAATGCTGACGTTAGAATCAAATTAAGTTAATTAATAAAATTTCGAAACTATTGTAATTGTAAATAGTTGATTTATTACATATCCACCTCTGGTAGAGAACTTTGGAGCTTTTTTTAGTACATTTTTCTTTTAATTATTTTCGCTGCTGAAAATTAATAGAAAAAATAATTAAAATTATGTAAATATATATATTTGCTTAAACAAATTCCTTTACTTGTATTATATCTCATAAAAATTCATAAATTTATGAACAAAAATGTTTTAGATCACTTTAAAATAGGTTCATTTATTTATTGACACTCTCTATTTTAACTCTAATTATAAAATTTTACTCTAATTTCTTTTAATATCTATAATAATTGAAAGGTAATAAAAATACATTTCAAGTAATTTTCAAATGGCAATTTAATGCAATTACAATCATGTATTGTGGAATTTGTGTTACTACAATGTCCTATAAAAGTGCTTCTGTTAATAACATTTGGCATAAGTAGGAATTTTAATTAAGTTTCCAACATGTACGATAAGTATCCTAGTTTGAAATCTCTTTAAGTATTTCAAACGGTTAATGTTTCATTGTTAAATTCGAAACCGAATTGATTTAAACCTGTTATGTACATTCATTTATAAGATTCAAAATTAATTTTGGTATGACATTTAATAGTTATAATTATTTGATGCGTCGTTCTCTGTAATTTATTTCAAATTTACTACTTACGTATTGTCATAATTACATTGAATTGAAACTTAATATGTCCGTAGATTAAAAAGCTCATTATTATAGAATATTTCATTGAGCACTTCGATTGTCACTGTTTATCATTGCTAACTGTATTAATTTTCTTAAAAAATAAGCTGTTGTAAGAATAACAATCTAAAATTTTACATTCTGTCTAATTGTTAAAAAAGAGAAATCACATAATACACTTTTATTTAAAAATTAATATACTAATGTAAAATATTACTTTAAAACAACAAAAAAAAATTAGAAAAAAAATTTTAATATCTTCTTTTTTGTCCTAGAAAATGATTTGTAAATATTCCATGACCTGGGAGCGCTTTTAAAACTCGATTTATGTAATTACGACTTCCTTCATTATTCTATATTAATCATTATTCTATAATATTTCATTGAGCACTTCAATTGTCACTGTTTATCATTGCTAAATGTATTAATTTTCTTAAAAAATAAGCTTTTGAAAGAATAACAATCTAAAATTTTACATTCTGTCTAATTGTTAAAAAAGGGAAATCACATAATACACTTTTATTTAAAAATTAACATACTAATGTAAAATATTACTTTAAAACAACAAAAAAATTAGAAAAGTAGTTTTAATATCTTCCTTTCTGTCCTAGAAAATGATTTGTAAATATTCCATGACCTGGCAGCGCTTAAAACTCGATTTATGTAACTACGACTTCCTTCAGAAGAATTAGTCTGAGTGATACTGATTTAATCCCAATTTCTAGCATGTAAAGAAGATGAGATGTTATTTTTAATTAGCTATGCACTGCAATAAACTGAAATGCTGTCTATGAGGAAATTGAATCGTATAATTACAAAATCTTATGCATAAATTGATGTATAATGTTAAAAAAATCGGAAAGCAAAAAAAGCAAAACTATATATAGGTATAAAATTTGAAATATAGGTATAAAATTTAAAATATGCTGTACAATAAAAGTAATACGGAAAATAAAACACTAAATTAACTTAGGTCGAAAGTTAAACTCTTTGAAATGATAACAAGACCATAAAACAATACTCCCCACCATTTTGAATAACTCTAAATGACACAAAATATTATTAATGAGAATGAATTATTTTGTATATGGTTTGTTGTCTCCCAGAAAAATTAATACTGTTCAATATCTAATTTCCACGGATGCAAAGAGATTGTCGATAAAAGATAAAAAATTCTGTTTAAAAAACTGTAGTACGAATGTCCAGTACACGTCAACAGTTGCGTGCAATGTATCGTTAGAGTGTTTCAAATATTTTCGGTAATATTTAAATGAGAACATGCTTGCCACTACATAAGTTGCATTGTTTTGCTTTAAAACATATTCTTCACATGTTTAGACGTATTTAGCATGTATTAAATAAAAGATAGCGGCAATGACTGCAGTATAAAATTAGAAAAACCGATATCCTTATTAAATAATATAAGCAATATATAATGTTAAATATGCACGATGGTGTATTAAAATAAATTCTGCCATAATAATAATATTCTTCAAACTTCCGTAACCTGGCAATATTTTTTATATAGGACACATTACCGAGTTTTTGGACTCTGTGAACACTGATCGGAGGTTGGCGGGCGTAGTTCACAGGGAACAACGCTTCCTAGTAATGTCATAAAAAAATAAATCTTCACACTTGACGAGAAACAGTCAAATTATTGACTTGGATTTGTAAACATATATAAAAAGGAAAAAAAAACAATTTTCCTGCATTGAATTTTTGAGTAGAATAAACCTGCAGTATCATCTCTACAGAATAAAAAGAAAAAGCAAGTTTTTCAGAAGGGAAAAAATCCTTTAGAAAATCCTTCAGATACTGAAAACTTCTCATACAAGTTTAACTGATTTTGTCTAGAAACATTTTTGTCATTTCGTCAAAGTTATTACTAAAATTATTATTAAACTGATTGCCTTTCATAAAGTTTTATTACCAAAGTTTGTTTAAGTCCTTAAACTTTCAAATGTTATATGAACCATGGGATTTCTATAGCTGATTGTTCATCAGCAACATATGAGTCCTTGATTTTGAGAGTGAAAAAGGTCCATTTTATTTTAGTGCTAGATATTTAATGTTTTGGATTAAAGAATATTCTTAAATTTTGATATATTTATTTTAAATTTTTGTGTTATTTTTACATACAACATTAATATACAAAATTTTTTACAGTTGTTGCTAAAAAAAATTGTAATTTTTATATGAACACCGGTAAACATGCTTTACTTTAAAAGACAATGATTTGTTTAAACCATTGATTTTCCTTTATTAAAATATAATTAAAGTAACAAAATTTGAATATCTTATATTTTATATTATTCATTGATTTATTTTGCGTTAATATTTCATTCTTCTTTAGAAAAATTAATATAAACAAAAAATAGATTTGCTGTTATAGGAAAAATGTAAAATAAATAAATAAATAAGAAATAATATTTAATAATAAGTTTTATGCATTGTATAATTACATATTTACATTTAGACGGTAAAGATTTTTAAAGCATTTATGATGAAATTCTGATGGTTCTTGTTAACATTAAATAGCATAAAAATTAAATGTCTTCCCAATAGTCTTGCTTCACTCACTTTAAAAGTGAGCGCATTTGAAATATCGTAGACCAGGTAAGTTTCTTGTAAAAACTTATGCAAATGTTAAAAGTTATTTAGTTTGGATTGGTCTTACAAAAAATTATGATAATTTGTAATACGATTTTATTTTAACCAATATTTTTTTAACAAAATAGGGTTGCCCCACATTCAAAATCAAAAGCTCATATTCAGATTATTTTGGCAGCAAGGCAACAAAGTTCTATATTTTTGTAATCTCAGATACTGGACTGTCACCAGAAAACAATTAATTCTTTCTGGTAGATCTTCCAGATGGCTTATCATTTCAGCAGGCAGCATGTTGGTATACATATACAGTGTGTCACAGAACTCTGTGTACAAAGTAGGAGGAGAGGTAGAGAACATCGTTAGAAATTGTATGCACATAGGAAAGCATGGACGGAAACATCTCCCTCACATGATATAGAGACATAAAGACACAGTAAGGCCACAGTGTAGAAAGCAGTGTTAAACTCTTTATTATGTAAAAAAGAGTTCTATATATGACTTATAAGTATAACAGCAATTGTTCCACATTGTGTCCGTTGACTTGAATATATTCCTAACACTTATGCGACATGGATTGGCGAACATTCTCGAAGTTTCTGGTTTTTGCGTTGATGATATTCGCAGTAAAGAAGATTCATGCCTCGAGGTCCATTTCAGAATTCACAGACGTCCCATTATACTGAAATAAAATTTCACGTCAAACACGTCCGGGGTCATCTTTAAGAATTGCCGGAAGAGTCTCCTGAGTATAAACGGTACACATGAGAGCGTCCAGTTGAGCTAGCAAGGCTGTACAAAATTGTCCACTGCGATACCCGTAAAAACAACAGTGACATTTTGTTGTGCGGCTTGTGGTCGGATTCTAGGTGGGCTGTTATCCATGTGACTCATATTGATCGTACGTAGTCGTTATCCACAATGACAAAGCTTGGCCTTCCGACCTTAAAATCTCGCATATAGTGCCACTACCAATTTCCGTCCATGTTTTCTTATGTAATTATATTTCCTAAGGATATTCTGCACCTTTTTTACGAAGTTTGATTACAAGATTCTGGAATACACTGTATACTTTAAAGACTCGTTCTAAATGTTTACTGATGAGAGGACTTAAATTAGTTCGTAGTTTGTAGATAACTTATGACTTGTATGAATGAAAACTTGTTTGGATGAAAATATATGTACTTAAAAAAACTGCATTGTCATTTTAGTTTTATGGGAAAAAGCAACAATGTCTTCGTAACATTACCAGAGATGCCAAGTCTCTGGCTTTATAGAGACCGCTATTTTACTACAGTGTGAAAATATTCGTTAATATACGCAAATTATTCCGAAAATTTTTTCGGAATAGTTTTATTTTTCCGAGAAATTGTACAATTTCCGTAACTGTTTTTTTTTTTTTTTTTTTTTTTTTTTTTTTTTTTTTTTTTTTAGATTAAAAATCCGTATAAGTCCAGTATGTTTTCCGTCAATTTTTCGTAAACAGTGCAAGTTTCGTATTTAAACAGCACAAGTTCCGTAAATTATTTTTAGAAATAGTTGTTCTGTTAGGAAAGTGGAGTAATTGTTGTATTACTTGTCATATAGTGAAATTATTTTCAATGAAACTCCTATACATTAGCTAAATATGGTTCTACGTCGAATTCATTCTAAACATTCCCAAATATTTACTAAACAGTTTTGATGTCATATTGGTATTTTAACCGATGAATATCATATCGCCATCTATATCAGGAATAGAAAAATATTATAACGAGTTGTTTTTAAAACAATTCGCTATAATAGTTTTCTCTACTTCTTTCTGTTTTAAAATAAAAAGCTAACATATTTTTGCGATATTAAAAAAATAATAAAATAAATAAAATTTTATTCATTATTTTTAAGTTTGAGATAGTTTAAAAGGAAAGTTAGTTTATTTTTCATTATGATTTTAAAATAATGGTTAACTTATTTATAGCATATTTTTAAAAAATATGTAGGTAGTTTAAAATGGAAAAATATACTATATTTAATTTTAATATATATATATATATATATATATATATATATATATAATCTATTCACTTTAAGAAATTCGCAGATAAAATTTTAAATATATCTGAAATATATTAACGAAATTATTATAACGTTGACGAGTATGTAAGTTATAAAAAGCAGTAAAAGAAATTTATTTCAATAACCCTAAGTAATATCTTTATTGAGTTTGCACTAGTTCGTCATGCAAATAATTTGTTAAAATACATGTTTTTTTTTAAGTATGTTGGTATCCTTTCTAAATTAAACAAATAAACAAATATGAATATTATTACAATAAAATTTTAAAACTTTTCCAAAAAAGAAGGAAACAAAACTTTAAATACATTCTTTCATGCATGTAATATTCTAAAGTTTAAAATTTCTTTTTAATAAAGCTGAAATTAAAAAGTTAATATTCGAGATTATGGAAAGAAAATCTGTAAAACATTTAGAACTGCGCACTCAATAAAAAGAAAAAAAAAATAGATATTTTAAAGAGTGGCTTGTGTAACCTTGGCGTAATGGTATAACACCGCAAGTTGCGATATAAAGGTTCATGGGTTCGAACCCCCATAGAGGGTGTGTGACATTTCTTGATGTTTTAATTAAATACCCACTGTTTCACATGTACACATTAAATACCCACTGTTTCACATGTACACATTAAATGCCCACTGTTTCACATGTACACATTAAATGCCCACTGTTTCACATGCACACATTAAATGCCCATTTAATTCCCTATTTGAATTAAATTTTTCCCTGATGTTACGGTGTCCTTGTAAAGTAAAGAATAAAAATCATAAAGATGTTAGTTTGTTCTTGAAAAATTCTTTTTTTGCCTTTCAAGCGAAAAATTTCATATAAAGAAATATGAAAACAAACGTAAATATTTTGTGGAAAAAACGGAGATATTTTTCGAATTTACAGTTTTTTTTCCTGTTAAAATAAGGAAATAGTACTGTGTCTAGATTACCAGTACAATTTCCGTATTTTAACGGATTTTTTTGACAGTGTACAGGCAATGTTCTTTTATTTAATTGGAATATTTGACTCATTTAAAAGAACAACATTTTCCCTGAAATAACAGGAGTGTACCAAAAGCCGGAGACTTCGCCACTCTGCATTAGTGCTTTATCTCTCGAAATTAAAATTTATTGTGCCTATTTTTTTTTAAATGTTCATAATTTTATCAAAATAAATTGTAACGAAAATATTTTGAAATAAATCTGATAAACAAGATTCATCTTCTACGAGTGAGTACAAATTCAGAAAATATGCGCCAGAGATGCACAGATAGTAGTTACCTGCGCTTATATGACGTAATACTATATACCTGCGTATTTGCATTATCAGCCATTCCAAAAGATAGCACCGCTGCATCATTATATGCCAGATTCCAGCACCAACTTTGTACGCTTACTATGTATAGAGTTTTGATTTGAATCATTTAATGAAGTTGAAGAAGCATGTCAAAAGTTTTTCGATTGCAAGGAGCCGCCATGGTACTTCAAACAAAATCAGAATTTGGCAGAACGATGGCAGAAATTTTTGGACTATGATGGACTCAATTTTTTAAGATTAGTCGCGTTGTTTTTGTTACAAATTTGCGCATAATAAGCAACTTTCACAAAATTCTCAGAATGTTTTGCTCAACCTAGTAAGCAGCTCAAATGTGATGCTTTTGTTTATCCTCTTTACAACTCGGACTTGGCAATAGGTGAGTTCACTTCTTTCGTCGAATGCAGCATTGCACTTCTTAGCACTTCCAATTGTTGACAAACAAAATGCTGTGAAAGGCTGGTTACGTATCCATGTCTTCATTCAAGAATACTACTTATTGTTTTTATTGTATATTTGCGCATAACAACACAACTTTCACAATTGTTTTCAGATTTTTTTGCTCAACCTTGTAAGCTGTTCAAATGTGATGCTTTTAAATGTCATCTTTACAGCTCGAATCTGGCAACGGGTGATTTTATTTCTTTCCACGACTGGAGAATTGCACTTCCATGATGTTGACGAACTTCAAAATGCTGTGAAAGTATAGTTACGTATGCATGCGGTCGAATTTCATGAAGATGGAATTTGTAAATAAAAAAACTTCTATTATGTTTTTTTCCTGGATTAGGGAAATACATACCCAGTCAGAGTCGCAGTATTTTTTCCTCTGTCAATTTTATACTCATTTATTATCTGTAAATAGATTCTATCCATATGTTTAATAAAACTGAGCAAGAACTTCACTCAAATTAGAAATGTCTAAGTATTTGAGCCCACGGAAAAATTGAATTTATCAGCTAAAATACTCCTAAGATACTCGAGCAATTTAGATGAAAAAAATTGGTGGTTGAATATAAATATAAGATCATACGTAGCAATCCTTTAAAATAATTGTAATTAGTCTCGGAATTTTTCAAAATTTGCTATTGCTCTAAAATAAAAAGTTTTAATCGCAAAAAAGTCTTCAATACATCTTGAGCATAATTGTATAACTATATGATTTCGAAATGACATCAAAATCATTCGGGTAGTTTTTGAGGAAATGAGTCTTGAAACCCAAAGTGAACCCAATGTTCTCTTACCTTAAGAAACAGCTGTCTTTTTTGTAAATCCTTACGAGGACGGTGTCCCTAAAAAAGGACATCTAATTTTTTTATTTTACTGCCACCAAGAATATTTAACTAAAATTTTGTTTTTATAACATACTTCACAATAAGCAAATTCATATTTTCTGAAAAAATTTTTTATAAGTTCTGGTGTAAGTTAATTATTTCAAAGCAATTTACTCCGCACCGGAAAGGGTTAAGTGTAGATAAGTTACTCGTGCTGAATGTTTTATTTTTTTCTTAGCATTTCACGTGTCATTGGTTGAGATTTCAAAGTTTTATAGAAGTTTGCAGAGTCTAAATCCTCTTCAGGCAATTCATTTTTATTTTCGAGCTTCTTATTTGGAAATATTTACTGAAGGCATTCCTTCTTAAAATCATTTTTCTTCGAGGATTTACTTCAGGAACATATAGCTAAAAGTCAACCCATATTTTTGATTTTAGATGTTTTCTGAAATATCTCGAGAAATGCTATACGTAGATATTTGACACTTCGGTAATGTTAAGAAAGTATTTGCTCTCATATTTTTCTGAGAAAATTTGTTCACATCGGAAAGTAGGGTCCAAGAACAGATTCAGGAAAGAAATAATTTTATACATTACCGAAAAATAAGGTACTCGAAAACGTCTGTTGTAGAATATTTTGTTTTCTTCTGCATAACCAACAATAAACAATAAAGTTTTTTTTTAAAGTCGAAATTGTTCGCGTGTTTTTTTTTTTTTTTCATACTTCTAACTTTACCAAAAGAAAAAAAAGAATTGAATTAGTAAAAAAATTTGACTTCTGATTTTTGACAGATTTGTACGCTTTAAAGGGTGGTGAGCCCGATTAATAGGACCTAATAGGTCCTTATTAGGCTTGTGTATATACAACGCGGAAGATGTCGCTTTTATGCTCTTTGGATTGGGAATTTTCTTTGCAGGTATGTTACAGTGTGGTTAAAAAAATTAATATTTCGTTTGAAAGATTTGCGATGCTTGTACGTATCTATTCATTAAATACACACATTTCAAATGAACTACGGATTTAGAACCCTCATGATAGATATAGATTAACATGTAATTTTAATACTGTGATAGAAAACTTTCAAGCATTAAGATGTATGAGATAGAAGAAAATTTTGGGTTTGGCACATCTGACTAGTTTGTTTATTATAACATACAATTTTTTTTAATTAAATTTCCCTTCGCTTTTATTAAACTTACAAAATACAGGACAAATAATATCCTGCAAGAAGATTAGAAATTAAATAAATTATTTTCCGATATTTTAATTGTGTATGAACGTTAACAACTATTTTGAGGGCAATTAACAGTTATTACTGCCCCCCCCCCCGAATGTGCGAATGCTAGATGAGCTTTTGCTATTACTTATCGCGTCATTTGAACTAAATTTCTATTCTTACTTTCTGAAACCCTATATCATTTGAAATAGCTGTTGAATCAGCACTGTTGAACTGATGATTATGACATATGGTAAAGTAAATTGAAGTTTTATATCTAATAGTCCATGATCCCAGAGCCCCCAGACGTTACTTATTTTCTCACAAGTAAAATGTATTGGATAAAGTAGTGTTAGTACGTGCTATGAGCATAGTGATACCTGCTAGCTTGGACCGACGGCGTATTTACGGGTACCAGGTACCAAAGGAGGTAAAAACACTACGAACTTTTCTTATTTTCTCAGTCTTGATTTTTATGTATAATGCTCAGGGAACTATATCAATAAGCTCCCAGACCAGTTTCATGGGCCAAACATCTTCCCAGACATACATAAAGTGAGACTATGAGTATGAGCGCGAGCATGATAATTAGATAGTTTTATAACATAGCTTCATAAAACTTATGTTATAATGGTCTAATGGAAGTCTTTAGTAATAATTAAGCAATATTTTAACCCTTAATTTTAATTAGAATTATTAGAATATATATTATAATTAATAAAAGAATTATTATTTTTATTAGAATATTTATTCAAGTAATTCAAAATATTGGAATATTTCAAATTAATTCCCCTTAAAATATTACCAACTCATAACTGACATTCAATAAAAAACATTGATTAAATTCAGACGATTTTATTTAAAATCAGTATTCTTTTTTCAGTTTATATGCTTTATCATCTTAAAATGGATTACTTCGGTAAGTTGAGCTGAACGCGCTTCTTTTGTATGTCTGGGAAAATGTTTGGCCCATGCAATTGGTCTGGGAGCTTACATAAAGTATTGAAATAGTTCCCTGAGTATCATATATAAAAATCAAGACTGAGAAAATAAGAAAAGTTCGTAGTGTTTTTACCTACTTTTGGTACCTGGTACCCGTAAATTGGCCGTCGGTCCAAGTTAGCAGATATCACAACGCTCATAGCACGTACTAACACTACTTTATCCTATACAATTTACTTCTGAGAAAATAAGTAACGTCTGGGGGCCCTGGGATCTTGCTCTATAATGTTTTCATATAGATGTTTATGTCATGCTTTATTTATTCTAATAACTTATAGCTTCTGAATGTTTTTAGAATTCTTCCGAATTTATTTTTGTTAGCTGAGATAATTTCCTAAAATTTATAAGTACTTTACTTTTGTAAGATATTACAAAAATTATAGTAAATCTACAAAAATAGTGTACAAGTGTAAGAACGCAGTACTTAACTACTTTTCATACCATTTTTAACACTTTCCAACAAAGTTGAAAAGCATTTATGCATTCGGTTTGTCTGGCCATCTGGTTGTCTGTCTGTCTCTCCCCGCATTAACTCTCGTAAATATGCTCGGATTGTTACTAAATTTTTGGAAGATATTGATGTTTACCATATCGCAAACCCTATTGACAGTGAAGTCTCTAGCATGATTAGTTTATTTACAGGGAAAGTCAAAAGTTCTCCATTATATTACAGCCTATGGGGCAAAATCATTTCAAATGAATTTTAATGATGTTACATCCTGTCAACCATATTCAAATTTATATACATCTAGAAAGTGCACTGAAATACGCATTTTGTAAAGTATGTAGTGAAATGAATTGTTATTATTAATTTACAGGACCAGAAAAAAATATCCCTCACATAATAATGAAAGGGGAATTGTATGCGACATATTTTAACTATGGTAAGCGATTACACGTATAATCAGATTGATATACGTTGCTGAGGCTTAATATGAGTTATTTTATGCATAATATGAAGTTCATAGGATTTACAGGGACACACAAAAGATTTTAACGTGTATATTCTATCCGAAGTAGACTATGTTATGGAAGATGGCTGTTGGACGAAGGAAATGCTTTTTTAATTATGATATGCGTTTTTAAGTTTCACTAAATGCATGCATATTATGCGGTGTGTATAAATGCTAATAGTTACATGATTTAGATATACAGGGTTGCATAAATAATCTCGGAAAAGTTACTGAAAATGAGCGTAATTTAAAGGTGGTTTTTAAATAGGTTATGCATTTTTACGTTGAACTGCATTCACTTTCCTAAAAAAAGTTTGTGGAATATAGATAAAATGATGTAGAGGGTCGAGCAAAGAACAAGATACATGGTTGCCTTTGGATGATAATTTCTGGAAATGTAATTT
Source organism: Maratus speculifer (assembly GCA_964019185.1). Classification (NCBI taxonomy): domain Eukaryota; kingdom Metazoa; phylum Arthropoda; class Arachnida; order Araneae; family Salticidae; genus Maratus; species Maratus speculifer. Next base: position 231,199,391 of record OZ025296.1, on the reverse strand, counting down.
AAGTTGTTTAAAGAGTACTTTTGTTTGAACTACATTTTTGCAAAATACTTTCGTGTATTAGGTACTAGGTTAACTACAAGGTTGAACAAAAGTATTCAAGTATGATTCATCTATTAGTATAAATTACAAAAGGGAAAATTTCATGCAGTTAGGCATTTACTTGCTAAACTAAATTTTCGCCATTATATAATCTATATATCAACCAACAGATCATACACAGGGCTGTTCAAAAATATTGGAATACATATTTGGCTGTTTACAGTAATACCTTATTTCCATTAAATTACTAAAACACTTTCGTTAAGGGGACAAGGGACCTTTAAAATCATTTTTATACATTTTTAAAATTGCACTTTAAATATTATTGAAGGCAATATTGCATGCATATAGCATATATTTATCACAAAAAATGTAAAAAAAATTTTTTTTTGAGAAAAATAGGAAATTTTTTGTAATATTATAGATTTAACGAAAACTTTTCAAAATGTTCCATGCGCATTATTTTTTCCTTGAATGCTTTCAAATTTTTTATATTAATTTATCATAATATATGTCATAAAACTGTGCATGGTTTTTCGAAAATAAAAATAATTGTAAAAGTGATAGGTAGTTAATCGTAAAAATAAGTTCAAAAATGCTCAAAATTTCAGAAAAAATTACAAGATATTTTTTTACCTTTATATTCAGATATATAAAATTCAATGCACAGTTTTGTTTATATATGTAAATCAAACTTGTATAAATAATATTGTGGATTTTCAATGATATGGATTGCGCATGGGACATTTTAAAAAATTCTCGTTAAATCTAAAATATTACACATATTTCCCTATTTTTTTCAAAAAAAAAGTTTTTTAATTTTTTTTGTCATAAATATATGTTATAATGCATATAATGTACTCTTGAATAATATTTAAAGTGCAATTTTAAAAATATAAAAAAATGATTTTAAAGGTCCCTTGTCCCCAGTTGAATATGTCCATTATTACATAACGTGGGTTTGTGAAAGTTGTTATCCTGAACGAATGTTTGAAGATGTCTTTCCTTACCATTTTCAACAAAACTTTTAATCATGTCAAAAATAATAGGAAACAACTGTCTCTAATTTAAATTAAGTTAAAAACTTCATAGTTCTCATAAATACACTATACCCTATAGTGTTACACTATAATTTAAACAATTTTATGTTTTTGGTTTTCTAAGACCATTTCTCATACATTTAGTAACTAAATTAGCCCCATTGGTAACATGTTTAAAGATTCTTCATTTTCATTCAATTCAGAGAGAAATTTTTTATATTAAATAAAAACCGAATTGTTTCAGAATCTACGATAAAACACCACTTTGAAATTTATTTTTCATTTCATAAGCAGATTGTTGACTTTTGACACATAGCGAAATATTTGAACGGAATGAAATATCTTTCCGCTCGAATACATTTCTGTATTTGTTTATTTCTTTTGGATTGTGATTTTCGTCGCAAATATATTAATCATATTATTCAATATCTGGGTCAGTCAAACAAACAAATGATTTCCCCCAAACATTTATTTTATCTGGAAAATTCATTTTTATAATGCTGTTTTCTTTTAATCTTTTTAAATTTATTTTTTATAGTAATAACAATTTTGACAGTCGTGTATGAGCATGTTGGTTGTTATTTACACAAAACCTTTCAGCTTTCCATTACTTTCACTGCAAAAATGTTGCTTTACGCTTAAAATTTGTCTTAAGCAGAAGTAATTACAATTTGAGGATCATGCATACTTTGTTGATATATAAGCAAAAAGTTTCGGATTTTTAATAGTATATTTGCGAATACGTTGAGTTAGACTCATAATTAGTTTTAAGCCTAAGAAATAGCAGTTTTGATGATCGTGCACATGTTAATTATCATTTTTTAAAAAGTTTCGGATTTCCAATAGTTTCGATGCGAAAATATTGAGTTAGGCTCATACTCAGTTTTAAGGGTAAATAATAACAATTTTGACGATCGTGTACATGTTCGTTATTATATAAGCAAAAAGTTTCGGACTTCCTTTAAATTCGATGCGAAAATGTTGAGTTAGATTTATAATTAGTTTTATGCCTAAGTAATACCAATTTCGACGAGTGTAAGTATGTTTGTTTTTAAATGAACAAACAGTTTCAGATTTCCAATAATTTCGATATGCATAAATTTTGAGTTAGTCTCTTAATTGTTTTTTAAGCCGAAGTAGTAACATTTTTGACGATCGTGCGCATATTAGTGTTTATTTAAGAAAAAAATGTCGAATTCTCAATAACTTTGATGCAAAATTATTAAGTTATTCTAAAAATTTGCATTAAGTCTAATTAATAACCATTTTGACTATCGTGCATACGTCGATTGTTTTATAAGACAAAAGTTTTTGATTTCTAGTAGCTTCAATGCAAAAATATTGAAATAGGCTTGAAATGCGTTTTGTACTTCTTTCAAAATTTTGTATCTTTTCAGCAATTATCCTCACCAATTTAAATATTCTTGATCAGATTTGGCATAAAAATTATTTTGTTATTATAGTTAGAAAATACTTTTATCATTATGTTATTTAAGTCTTGCTTCCAAAGTGCTGATTAAATTTCGATACTGACTCTAAAAAGAAATTTTCGCCATGATTATCATTAATGACTTCATACATTATTACAGACTTTCCTTTAACTTACAATTCTGTTTGTATGTGCAAGTCAAATATTGTTACTCATTTTTCATCATCTTCCTTTGATATTCAGAGCTTTAAAATTTGAAAATTATATGTACATCTTTGATCACAATATATGAATTAAGCAATCCACGTTTTAAATTGCTAAATCTTCAAATCGATAAATTTTTAGTATTTTTTTTTATAATTCGATAATTAGCTATCTTTAAAAAGGATTTTATTTAGCTTTGTGTCAAGACAATCGAAAAACAAAGTTTGTAACGAAAACTTTAAAGCAAACTTGATAAAATGCTCCAGTCTCATAATTTAATTTATTAAAAATTGTAATCAAACTGTATTTTAACTTTTTATATGACAATAATATTCTTTCTTCATTCTCTAATTTAAAAATATCTGAAAATTTTGATAATGTAATTATAAAAAAATAATAATTTTTATAACACATTATTCTCTATATTGACTGGAAAATATAAATAAACCCAAATAATAAGTTCAACTTTATAGCAGAAAAATATTTTATTCGAAATAATTAACAGATAATAAATAATGCCTCGTCATCTTGACAACAAACAAGTAAAAGCACTGTCATAATGTATAATAAAAAACCCATATACAATAATAAAAACCCTGTATAAAAAACCCATTTATCGAAATTAAAAACGGTAGCCCCCGATCTTCCCTGTGTATTTAACCAATGAATCCCCAAAACAAATCATGTAAGAGCTTTATCAAAATGAACCTATATTCGAAATTTCAAGCAAATCTGTAAATTATATATTAAAAACTCATTTACCTGAATTAAGGGAGAGGGGGGGGAGTATTCCCATTCCCCCCTTTATACTTAACCAATGAAAACCCAAATTTATAATAGGGGACCTCATCAAAATTATCCTGTTCTAAAATTCCATTGAAATCTGAAGATTCTGCATGAAAAAGTCATTTACCTAAATTATTTCGAGGGGAATGAGCCCATCGCCCCCCTTATACTTATCCAATGAATTTCAAAAACTGATCATTGAAGCGATTTATCAAAATAAACTTTTATCCAGAATTTGAAGCAAATCGGATATTTTTATCATGAGTTATTGAGTTACATACATGCATACAGAATCGCGGCACATAAATTCTCAGACTTGCTGCTCTTCATTTTACTGAGAAATACTTTAAGATGAAAATAACTATATTTTTGTACGAAAAAAAATTTTTTTTACAAGGTACCATAGTATCTAAATATAAAACTCAAATTCTGCATAGTTGTCAAAAGCGTTGAATGATGTTATTTTAAACAGAACATTCCATTCTTATCTGTTTCTAATTACAAGTTACAGTGAATGAAATACTACAATCAAAAATTATAAATAATAATTTTCTAACAATAAGATCGTACATATCGCCATCTGAGAATAAGAAGGTTCTATCTGTGTTTTTTAGATTGACTTATCGATATAGAAATGTTCCATTTGTATCTATGAAAGCAATTCGGTATAAAAATAATATCATAATACAATTGTAATATCATATATTAATTATATATAATATCATTTTGATGTAAAAATGCCTTCATAGATACAAAAAAAAAAAAAAAAAAATTCTATATCGATAAGTCAATTTTTATAATAGCACAGATAGAATCTTATTATTCTCAAGTGACGATATATTTACATTTAAAATAATAAATTAGAAAAATGTTTATTACTGAAAATTTGTCTTCCTTTATTAGCAAAAATTTTACAGAAGTTGTTTCTTAAGTCTAAAAATTTAACACTTTGATGGATCAATAACTAGTCCTTGGAAAGATGAAGAACATGAGATATTGAATCGTGAACTTCGTAGAGATTGAAAGAAATGATTTCAAAATGTTATTTCTTTTTACTGAAAACTGCTTTAAGATGAAAATAACTGTACTTTTGTACGAAAAAAAACTGTATTTTTTGTGAAATACCACAGTTTCTAAATATTACACTGAAATTCTACACAGTTGCCAAAAGCGGTAAATGATATTTTTAAAACAGAGTATTCCACTCTTATGTGTTTCTAACTACAAATTACAACGAGTAAAATACTATTAACAAGAATTATAAATAATAAAATTTATCATCTAATTATAAGAACGTACATATATCTACTTTTAAAATAATAAATTTGAAAAACGTTTATTACTAAAAATCTGTCTTCTTTATTTACAAAAACTTAACAGAAATTGTTTCTTAAGTCTAAAAATGTTAGCATTCTGATGGATCAATAACTAGTCCTTGCAAAGGCGAAGGACATGCGATATTGAATCGTAAACTTGTTTGAGATAGAAAGAAGTGATTTCAAAATATTATTTCATCTTCTTGAGAAGTATTTTAAGATGAAAAAAAGCTGTGCTTTTGTACGAAAATTATATACATTTATATTTTGTGAGATACAATTTGTTTCTAGATATGACACTGAAATTCCATATATCTGACAAAAGCATTGAATAACATTTTTAATACAGTGTATTCCATATTTATGTGTTTATAACTACACGTCACAACGAGTAAAATACTGTAATATATATATATATATATACATATATATATATATATATATATATATATATATATATATCCACTTTTAAAATAATATATTGGAAAAATGTTTATTGTTAAAAATTTGCCTTTCTTTAATTTACAAAATCTTTAAAGTATCTATTTCTTAAGTAAAAAAAAAAAATTAACATTCAGATGGATCAATAATTAATCCTTGTAATGACATAAGGCATGACACAGTGAATCATGAACTTCGTACAGATAGATAAAAATGTTTTTTCATCTTATTAAAAAATACTTTAAGATGAAATAACTGTACTTTTGCACGAAAAAAATATATTTTATGAGGTACCATCGTTTTAAAATACTACAATGAAATTCAAAACAACTGTCAAAAGTGCTTAATGATGTTTTTCAAAACAGAGTATATTATTTATGAGTTTCTAACTACACGTTACAGCAAATAAAATATCTTAAATACAAATTATAAATTATCGAATTTATTCACTAATAATAACTTTATACACTTATCTACTTTTGAAATAATATATTGGAAAAATGTTTGCTTGCTAAAAATTTGCTTGTCTTTAATTTACAAAAACTCTAAAGAAATTCTATTATTTTAACACAATCTAACGTATTGGTAAAGTTATCATACGAATTGAATATTTTACAAACTTTGCTAAAAATTGTCCAGGCCGAGAATCGAACCGGGATACTTGGCTTCCAAGGCCAATGCTTTACCTGTAAACCTAACCAGGCGATAACCGGTTGGGATTTCTCGCTCAGATAACCTTATTGGTCATAACATAAGGTCTGTACTTTAGACAGCTCGACAGAATAACCCGCAGGTAATGGAACTCCCAGCTGGTTATCCCCTGGTTAGCTTAACAGGTGAAGCATTGGCCTTGTAAGCCAAGTATCCGGGTTCGATTCCCAGCCTGGCCAATTTTTCGCTCAGTTTGGAAATATTCATTTTGTATGATAACTTTACCAATCAGTTAGATTGTGTTAAAATAGTAGTATATCTACGTATCCATCGTTCTATGGAGTTCCATTACCTGCGGCTTATTCTGCCGAGCTCTCTAAATGACAGACCAGATTTTATGGCCAATAAGGTTATTTGAGCGACAAATCCCAGCCGGTTATCGCCTGGTTAGCTTAACAGGTAAAGCATTGGCCTTGTAAGCCAAGTATCCGGGTTCGATTCCCGGCCTGGGCAATTTTTCGCTCAGTTTGGAAATATTCAATTCATTTAAAGATATTGATTCTTAAGTCTAAAAACATTAAGAATGAAGTGATTTCAGAATATCATTTTATCTCATTGAGAAGTACTTTAAAATGAAAATATATGTACTTTAATACAAAAGAAAATAATATTTTATGAGACACCATAGCATCAAAATAGTACACAGCAATTTTGCAAAAGCTGTCGAAAGCGTTATGCTCAAGTATGTTTCAATGTTACATTTGCGTGTAATCTGAAACAAATTGCTTAAAAACATGTATATTCCTGTTTAACATTCCAGAAACAATGTATTTTAACATACTTTAAAATATATTACAAAATCAATAACTTTTATAAAATACTTTTTAAAGGATCAAATAGGCTTTTGCAGAAATAAGTAATAGCAAATTATCAAATTTTGAACAAAACTTCATTTTGGCACTAAAAATGAATACCGATGATTTAGGATTTTGAAAGGGGGGGGGGGTTATTTTAGGTAGAGGAAAGAATCAAATATTTTAAGTAAGTCAAGGGAAGTATCTTAGTTGTATTTTTTCATTCTGAATCAAATTCAACATTCTAAACTCGATTCGATCATCTCTTACAAAGCTAGGGCAAGTTTCATGAATTGTTTTCAATGCATGTGAAATATTTTTTCCAACAACTGTTACAAAAATTTAAGAAATTTGTTTTGGCACTAGAAATATCCAATGAGTTAATAAAAATGAAAGTTGTTTTCCCTTGTTGAGTGGGGGAGGAGGAGGAAAATAAAGGCATTTTAATTCAAAGTAGGGTAATTCAACGTTAAAAAAAATAAGTCAATTGGAGTATTGTTTATTAAAAATTTTTCAATTCTTAATTAAATGATACCTTTCGCAAGTTAATACGAACTTTTGTTACAAAAATTTCGCACTTTTTAAAAGTTTTTACGATTTTCGAACTTTTTAGTATTAAAAAGTACATAATAAATGACAATCAGTCGACATACGAAAAAATATTTTGCCCACTTATTGAAATAAAAGCACTCCCCCTCCCCCCCCTTAATTAGGTGATTATAACTTTTTTGAAAGTAGCTCATCGCATCTTCATCTAGTAAACGAATTTCAAGAATTTCATACCGAATGATCATAAATCTCCTTGGGTTGTTTTATTTTACTCAATTTTTGGTCTATTTCACTCTGTTATCATCCATTAAATTTTCATTTTTTCGAAAAAACACAAAATATTTCGTAAATTTAACTTTAATTATTCGACTTTTTTTCGTACTTACTTAAATTAATTCTTTAGATAATTTTATTTCAATAATTTAAAAACAATAACGTTAATACAATAATTTCATTGTCCTCACTACCATATACTATAATCAAAGTTATAATATAAAATTAGAAACGTTCAGTCAAAAAGAAAATAAAAAAACAATACATTAAATTACAATCTGTTTATTTTTATCTATGCTGCTCGGAAGTGTGATTAGACAATTCATTTTAAGAATATTATATTTTTTTATGCATGTATATGTACAACTTTTGAACGGACGGTCGAATTTTCATATTTATGCAGCAGATAGAATCATTTTATTGGAACTTAAAAATGGATTCTCTCTTATCATTCCAGTTTTTGTTTGGTGTGTGTGTGTGGGGGGGGGAGGGCGTTGAATGTTTTTAATAATTTTGTAATTATTTCCATATATATTCTTGCTTTTCCCTTTAAAAAGTTCTTCGGGCATTGTTAAATGTTAATCTTTTGTTACTTACTTCTTGTTTTAGCGTTGTGATTAATTATATTGTTTTTCATTTTAGGTAAGTCTCGCTTCGATTTTTTTCTTGATAAATAACTGCTATTTTGCCAGGTAAGATCTTTATTTTACACATTTTTATAATATGTAATATATTTTATTATATGTAGTATTCGTCTTTTCATTATATTTTACGTAATGTAAAAAATCATCCACAAAATACTTAATATAAACATTCAAAAAATTTATATGATGAAATGTTCAATTTATTGAAGTAGAATGTTTTACGTCTCCTACATAGAAATATAATACTCGATTGATGAATAAGAGAATAGTTATTCCACGATGTGTTTATTATAAAAATGTATTTCTTAGTAAACTGAATGTACAGCCTTCACTGTTAAAAAAAAAAAAAAAAAAAAAAAAAAATCTGTGAATTTACAGTAAAACTACTGACAGCAAAGTTGCCAGATATTTACCGTTCCATTATTAGATTTTCCGTTTTCGGAAATAAAAGAAAGGAAAACTCTGTTTGAAGAAGCGGCAACTTTCCGTCACAAAATTTGATTTTAATGACAATAATTTAATTTAATGTTTAAAACTAACGGATCGATCAACCTATTCGAACTTTCCGAAAGCTGAGCTTCTATATTCTTTAATTTAATTTAATTTTTTTGTATAATTTACTTCAAGTCGTCCTGAGGATCGAGCTCCATACCTTTTGACAGCGGAATAAGTCCTTACTGACTGAGCCAGGGCTGCTTATGCCCATTTGTAGAAAGTATGTATTTTATGAGTTAGTGGGAAAATCTGACTTGATAAATTCTGTAAACTATATGTGCATAATTTAAATATGATTCAAACTAAAATTTATTGATAGTGTTTGGAAAATTTAGTGTTATAACTGGTTTCATCTTCTTGATGTTCAAAGGAAAGTGAGAGAGTGCTCTTGGTGAAGAAATAAATTCATTATTTAACCCTTTGAGGGGGAAAGCACTTCTATTAAAATACTGAAATGACTGATTCAAAATTGAATTAAAAATATGTATATTTAAAAATAGATGAATACTTTTCTTCACGTATTGGAATAAATTATAATTTTTATTTCAAAATTCTGGTATCAATGCAGCATTTCGTTATTGAAATTAAGTGGGATATATTTTATCTCTCCGACATTCAAGGAGTTAAAATCACTACATAATGAAATATAAGAATAAAATCTTTCTTTGTAAATTACAATCAAACATTTTATTGATAGAGAATTAATAACACAGATCACAAAATAATTCAGAGGCTTAAACGATTTGAAATAACAAAAATAATACTTCTAATATGAAAATTTTTATATGAGTGAAATTGAATTGTGAATATAAAATAAAGGAATAGCTAGTAGAGTAATTTTCTTTTACTTCTTCTTTTTCAAAAATGTATTGGAATATTTTTCTAATTTTTATATCGTCTGAAGCCGAAGTAATTATATTTTTATAACATAAAATATCAATCATCTTTACTTGAAGGTTTTGTTTATGTACCTTCTTAAGAACAGTTCATGAAATTATTTTAACAGAACATTATTTTAGATTCACTTTAAAAGATCTGTGAGATTTTTGAAAGATTTTTAAGATCTATATGATCTTTAAAAGAAAAAATAAATGTAAAACAAAATTTTTTAGTTTTAAAATATGCTTACAAACAAAGAAGTTTTTCGTAGTGTAATGTTTTATTTTTTATAAGTTAATCCAAAGCAAGCTTTCTTAAATATTAATATTACTATCGAATATATCATTTAGTGTGTTCATTTCATATGCATGTTTTATTCCTTATAAAATAATTTAAAACTAATTGGATAATATATTTTGCGATAATCTAATATCTTTCTAAAACTCTAAAAAGTCCATGAGTTTTATATGGTAATTCTTTAAGGACATTACATTTTACCTACATATTAAAAGAAGAAAAAAACGAAGAATTCAGTAATGAATTAATGAATGATTTTAATTTTAGAATGTGCTTGAAAAATTTAAATACATTATGTGTAATTTTGTATTTTTAATTTTCAAGATGTTCTTTCATTAGGTAAAACTGTAAAAATTCATTAATTTAGATTTTTTTAAGTGCGCTATTCATATATTTCTGTTTTGTGGGTTCCCAAAAATAATTTTTAACTGAAGAAATATTTTAACATTGTTGAAAGACTATAACAAATATCTTATAGTCCACATACTCTTTACATTTTAAGATGGGATTATTATTATTTTTTGATTTTTCCGAAAGTTACCTATCAAAATATAACTATTTGTGTAATTTAATTTTTTTCTCTGTTCCTAAAATAATTTTTAGCTGAAGTAATAATTTAATTTAACTTTGATGAAAGACTATAGCAAATATTTTATAGTCCATATGCTCCTTAAATTTTAAGATATCATTTTTTTGCATTTGTTAGCATCCCCATCAAAATATAAAGTAATATTTTATTTAGTTTTTTAAAGCAAAAAGTTAATTCCAAATTTTATACATCAATAAATATAGCTAAATGTTGAATTTCATGTAAACAAAACACGGAAAAGCTCACAATCTACAATTATTTTCTATACTAATTGAATTCCACTAAAAGAGAAAAAAATATTTATTTTCCTCGACAGATGGCTCTGTCATAATGAAGCAGGATGATATTTGTGTGCTAATTGTCCATTCCATGGAGAATAGGCAATGCATTATAGTTTTCTTCGATCCTTTACGAACTGTTTTTAATAAAATATATCTCTCCATGAATGTTATAACAACTGTTATACAAAATTAATTTATAATTTCATAATATATTTTTTATTTTTTATTTAACACAAATTGTTTTTTTCGTATATGTTATTTTAGATGTCAACATCCGTTTTTAATTCACAAACAAAAAGCATAATGATGAATAAGAAACCACAGAAAAGATTTTTGAGCACGTCTTTGGCACAGTATACTCGATTTTCACTGAAAGCATCGTTTTATCAAAATATATATGCATTTATTAATTTTTGTAAGTCAATAAGCTCGAGTTTCAAAAATACTTATTCAGGTTTTAGATTATATAGATGTTAGAATGAAGTAAAAAAATAATTTAAAAACATTCAAAACTTTAATATATATATATTAATTAAAAGGTTATTTTATCGCGTTTGCAATAAAACAGGAAATTGCATAAATATATTGAACAATGTATTGAACAATTACCCCATGAAATATGCTTCAAACTAAATCCAAAGCACTACATATAATATAAAAGTGACGTTTCAAACATATGAAAAATCTACATTTCGAATATTTTCCGCAATGGTCATTAGATCAAAATGATGTTACACAAGTTTAAATGTACATTTTGAATTTTTAGACTTGTGTAACATAATTTTATCCTGATAGCGAAAACGGAAAAGATTTGAAACATAGATTTTTAATATATTTGTAATAATACTTTTAAATAATGTGTAATATTTTGCAAGTTGTATTTTATTAGAACATAAAGTTTTTTAGAAAATTACATGCTTTCAATAAATATTGTCAATTTTCTGATACAAAATTCTAATATATATGAACTTGACTTTATAAAAAAATTTTTTTTGAACGTCTCAAGCATTTTAATTTACAAAATTTACGAAGATTATTTTAGCATAAAGGAGCGGAACGGATGAAACGAGAAATAAAACTTTGGGATGAAAAAATACTTAATTTTCTGTATTGGAAAATAGCAGCAATATATAAAATCGTCTTTTAAAACACACTGTATAAAAACAATGATATTTGAGAATGGTGGAGGCATGCAAAGAGGTGATACAGAGAATAAAAAATCAATGTTTATGAACAATAGATATCTTACTAAAGCTTTAAATATTAATATCAACAGGTAACACGATCACTGCATTTTAAATAAAATAAGTAATCCTAATTAACTGCGGATTATTACATTGTTAAATTCAAACGCTTTTCTCTTTGAGGGATCTCTGTGTGGCTCGGGGGAGACATAATTGAGTTCCGGAAAGGGGGGGGTACTTTCTTTCCATCTAAAATACAAAATCTCAAGTTTTCCGGGGAGATGACCCCCCCCCCCCAACCTCCCTGGAACCAGCCCCTGAAATCAACACTAATTACAAATCCCTTGGTTTCTAGCTCTGTAATTTCACTTTCAAATGAGTATCTTTGAATTTCTAACAAGATAAATCTGTCCTTTCAATTGTTTATTACCTCAGATCGTTCTCTTAATTTGTCAAATTTTGAAAAAAAAATTATTTTATATTCAAACTGGTCAGATTCGATAACTTTTAAATAACGAGTAAATAGATCATCATTTTCTTATTTTGTGGCAGACTTTTCATCATATATATATAACAGTCGTTTGAGGTTATTACAGCTATATAAATTTTAAATGCCATGATAGTCTGAATTCACCTTATTAATAATGAAATAAATTCGGCAGTTCCTTTATCGAGAATATATTGAATAAACACATTCTGGAATGTATTAGTGAAACTGCAATTCATTGTTTTGAAAGTTCATTTAATAGTAACATCTGGTGATCTACAAAATGCTTCGGTACAATTGTAATTCTAGCTTAAATTTATAGTATGGTTTCAGCTAGTTTTAATATTTTGAAATGTTAAAATAGATATTTGCCATTTATAAAACATACGAGGTACACAATTATAATAGCTTGTATGCATGTTTATAATAATAATAATAATAATTATTATTATTATTATTATTTTATACGACATATTTTACTTTGTCGCTCATTACACTTTAGTGAAATTCGTAATTTGCTAAATTGTATTATTTACGCATAAAGTATTAAGGTCCAGTTTTATCCACATTACACTTTAGTAAATTTTTAAATCTGTAAATTGTATTGTAAACTCATAAATTATAAAATATTGCACATTATAGGTTCATACATTATAATCACCACAAACTGCTTAAGATAGATATTTTTATGTATATTGGCAAGAAGCACAAATTTTACAGTATAGCGAGATAACTATATATCTTTACTGTGATATTTTTTGCTTATGTGCATTGTTGCAATATTATTATACTAATCTCTTTCGTGTTTTTCGGGACAATAATAACCTTTAATCATCTAACAACATTGCTAAATGATAATATAATTTTACACTACGCATTTTAATATATCCCTCGTTAGACTTTTGTGAATTTTCTAATTTCTTAAGTTTGTATAGATTATAATTTGTATAAATTAAAAATTATTATTGTTATAAATTATGAATTATAATTTGTATAAATAAAAAAATGTACACCATAAAGTAATAAATTTTAATAAGCATAAAGCTTAAAAGTGATGAATTTTGCTTAAGACACATAGTTTTTACTTAGTCATATATATACTTGCAAACAATCACAAATTCTTTAAAACCATTCTTTCTAATAAAGGTTATAGCGGTATATTTATAATACGATATTTTTTTACTATGTGTGTTGCAGTATTATTATACTAATCTCATTGGCGTGGATCGGTAAACGATAACAACATTAAATACATTTTTGAGCAGTGGTGAATGATATTATATTTTTAGACAAAAATCTCTTCAAATTATATAATGTTGAGCGACAAATTGCTTTCAGCTATATACACAAGACATGCAATCTACGCTTCACTTTTTTGTGAACATTAAATTCGTTTAATTTTATATTTTTAAATGAAAATCCACCCAAACGAAGCTAGAGTTAAAGAGGAAGGGTTTTATCTTTGACAGCAAACACCGAAATACTAAGCACTTTCCGGTATAATTTTATCATATTATTATTATTATTTACAGTAAAAATCTATCTAGTCGAACCTAATGTAATTGCTCCTGTTGGTGACTTACACTTTTATAGTTGCATCACATTATAGTTTTTTTGGGGGCCACACTGTTTTCGGAATATACAAAAATGCTACGCACGCTTTTGTCTTTTGCAACTGAATCTCGAATTTAAAAGGTTTTATAATTATAGATGAAAATCCCCTCACGTGAAGAAATGGACCTCGTTTATAGTTATTGCCGTTATAACTTCTGGCATTAAAGCATTTTCCTAAATTAAAATGACCGTTTTGGTAAAAATCTTTAATTTCTTTTTGTTATTTTATTTGAAAGAACATTTTTTTATTACTGAATTTAATACATATAGTAGTAATAAATTTTTCATTCATGCATTTTTGCATAAGAGTGCAATAGCTATTTAACAAAAATCTGAATATATATATAATTAATTACAGTACTAACATATCTCTTTTGGCCCTATTGATGTAATTTTCCATCTTGTTTGTATTTTCATGAATTACAAAACAATCTGAAAAAACGATTTTGGATTTCAAATGTATCTCTCTCTCTCTCAAAAAGAAAAAGAAAAGAAATATCTAGAAAAAAAATTGCGTTTTGTTATTTTTACTTTTCTGAAATCAGGAATTTTTATATCAATTTTTGTTTTACATTTTTATTTTTGTACTACATTTTTATTCGCAGAAAGATTTTTTTACTGCAGTTTTTACAGTTGCAACTATTGATAACTTCTGGAACTAAAGTCTCGAAAAATGATACAATTTACTTATTTTCATGCTTTGTATAAAATATATAATTGAATTTTGCGAATTTCTGAAAGCTTTTAACGAAACCTTATTATTTTTCTTTTCGAGAAAACTTCTTAAAGTTTTTCAATTTAAGAAAACTTAAAGTAGAGTTTTCAAATAAATGTACAAAACGCGGCAAATAAATTCTTCCTTTTTTAAAAATATCGTTGAATTTTATTAATTTAAAAAATATATATTTTTTGTCAGTATGTCTTGTGAGCTACGCAGGTCTCATGCAATAATTTTAAATTTCAATGTGCTAAAATTAAAAAAAAATTAACATATTTGAATTAGTTTAATCATTGATGCATATATATTTTAAAGAGTCTGCTGTACATAAAATATATCGTATAGGAACTTTTTAATAACTATTAATTAGCTTTTTAAACATTTACTATAAAGGATGTTATGAAATTTAGTTTCAAGAAAAAATTATTTTTCTGACTACAAAAAACAATCGAATATCTTATTTATGTTAGGATTGTTTGAATATATAATTTAAAAAAATAGTTCTCAAAAATATATTTACTTATGTACAGGATATGACTTGTAAAACTGGAAAAAATAAATTTCATCACATTTTTTAAGCAAACCCTATTGAAGTGAATGATATGTATATGCTTTTGAATTTTACTGACTTTTTTTATTCATTCATTTGGAAATAAAACAAGAATATTTGTATAAATCTATCTGCTTATATATTTTTAAACGTCAGATTTTCTAGCTTTTTAAACGCCACACTGAATAAAAGTTTTTCCTATATTATTAACTTCCTGGCATTTTTTAATTTCTTTTGATTTTAATTACACCTGCAGTAGGCACATAGAAATAGCTGAGAAGACTAGAAAAGACTGAGAAATGAAAGCAGCAATATTAAGCCTTCTTACCCGATAGATGGCTCTCACTCACCAATTGTGTTACCAGGTGTCCCTCGTAAATCGGGACGCCAAATGCTGCGGACACCCCTAAAATCTTACAGTTTATCGCGATATATTTTATCACAGATTATTCAACCATTACATAACGCGAAAAAAATTACTGGTGTCTAGAGCATTGGGAGTAGCCGTTTAAGCGGGACACTAGTGGTCAATGAGAATAACCTCTAGAGTGCAAAGGGTTAAAAGTTAAGAAAAGACATGACTCGGAAGCTGTACCTACCTACATTGATTGTACTCCAACATGTTATACTTTTTTATTATACATAACTAAATTTTATTCAAGTACTTATATATATTTAAATTGCGGTGTTTTATAAAACTGCGCAAAATTTTCACACAAGTTAGACGTGCCTAAATTTTTAAGCTTTCCGAAAATTTGTAATTTTCAACTAAAAACTCCATTAACTTCTAAAATACTGAAGCGTTTTTGATCATTTCTTTTCGTGGTCGAACTATAAATATTAAATTATAATGTAGCTGACAGTTTAAAAAATGAATTATTAAAAAAAAAAACATTAAATTGCAAAGAAAATTCTGAAAACTGCTATTGTTCTAAAATAGAGAGTTTAAGTCGCTGAAAAAACTGATTTCCACAAATCTTGAGCATAATCCAGTGAAATTGGATTTCATCAAATTTAATTAAAATCGGGTTGGGGGTTTCGAAGAAACGGTTTTTAAATATAACATATTTAACATAGGATTGTACCCACTCTTTTCTTCCTTGGACTGCTCAAGCGTCTGTAAAAGTACATAACGTCGATCTGAAAAATTTAGGAAGATATATAGATAGATTTTATCTTGATAAATAAAATAAGATGATGTCAAACTATGGGACAACTAGTGTTGCTAGGTCGAGTGTCACAAAAAATACGATACGGAAACAAAAATAACGTGGGATAGTGGCTTCCAATTCAGGCACTTATTACTACAAGAAATTAAGTGAAAGCATAAACAGTCTCTAACGGAATGCTATCTTAAATGTCAAAAATTCATTTTTCGCTGAACAATTATACCTGTTTAGACAAAATCCTTTTTAAAACGTAATTTTTCTCCCGTCATTTGTGATTCCGCCTAAAATTTGTTTTAAACATCATAATTAGCTTTTATGATAGTTACAGCAAGTCGCATAAAGTACTTTCATTCAATTAACGCAGTTTATTTAAAATAAATGTATATTTATTTATTTATTAATATCTATATGTATGTGTGCAATTATGGCGATTAAGCAAACAGTTTTTCTTTTTTTAATGCTATCCTGTATATTCACGTTTAATTAAGCCTTCTTAATAATTTTAACTTTATTTTTCTGGATGGCTTTTGGTGAAATCAAATATTATTAAGATAAATCGATGAAAATTTTTTTTAAATATTACGGAGAAGCATCTAAATTAAACCTACTCGTTTCAAATCGAGAACATTATACTTCATTCTTTAAAAACTATGCAATTTTCTTTATTTGGGATTTCAAATCCCGCGATGTAAGATTGAGCGTTTTTATTACTGATTACTTTACCACAAGCCAACGTGTTTGTTTGAAAATAAAACTATTATACAATTATTTTAAGACGAATGTTTTTTATTACAACAATGCTCGCATTTTGCTTATTATTTATTTATTTATTTTATTGAAAAGAATTGTTCGAAGACAAGCAAGGATTTTTCTTACTCGAAAGCTTAGATCAAATAGCGAAATATTGATTTTGATTTGAAATGTTTAAAAGTGGAAGCCTCAAAAGTGATTTTTACAATCTATTGTAATACTAACAAAAAACAGAAAACTGAAATTTTAATCTGAATCAGAAATTTCAAAAATATATCATGTCAATAGGAAAAATGAAATAAACTTCTGTATGAAATAAATTATGGCAAAATGCAATAACTTTATGAAATAAATTATGGCGAAATGCAATAAATTTATGAAATAAATTATGGGGAAATGAAATAACTTTATGAAATTTAAAGGTTTCTGAAACGATGAAGTTTTTCCTAAAAATATGTGATTTTTCGAAAATCGCGCTATAATAATATTTGCTATATTATTGCTACATTATATCCAAAGGGAGATTTTTATATGAAATTTTGGTTCTTTTAAAAGTAGTTTATAAATGTCCGGCTGTTCGAAATATATTGAAAAGACGGGGATTTGTTCACCCGATTTTTTTCTCATGAGAGACGTGTGCTGACCATCGACTTGTAAGCATTAATCGTTTACATGATACTAAGTGGTAGTGATGATTATAATGATACTAGTTGTTAAAGTGCAAGTCTTAGGCTGTTGCGTGACAGAGAAGCCAATTTAAGAAAGTGAATTCACATGAAATTCACTCGGATTGAGGTATTTGGATAGAGGGTAACGAGATAAATTTAATTAAATTTAAAAAAAAGGAAACTTCCTTTCGGTCTTTAGCAACAATAAGTTTATTCTTAGTAGCCTACTCACGGCTTCCATTGCTAAGTTCCACGTTTATAATTATAAATAAATTCTTGTGTTTTTGTTAAGACCTGTTTCATGACATCCTTTAAGTATATTGCTATCTCATAGACATTATTCGATAAATGCTCTAAATTAATATTGATACTTGTTTAATACAATAATAACTGCACTTAATATATATACTGAGAAAAATATTACAAATTTCACATTATTTCAAATAATCCATGGAATACAGTGTTCAATTTTTCAATCGTTCCGTAAAAGTTTTAAATCGATATAAATCATTCTATGTTTCTTGTATGCATTAACGTGTCATACGCGATAGAAACTGCATTAGATTAGCATTAATTTCACATTTTCCGCGAATAGAAAATGGGATTTAGAAACACAGCCCTTTCAACTAAATGTTAAGTTGTCATATTGTATAAGTAATGCTGTACCAGAACATATATTTTATAATGTATTAAATGGGATTATCTATACTTAGAATTTTATGATGTATGCCATAGGATTACCAGAAATTGTAATTTATAATGATTAAAAGGCCTTCAGTATTGATTGTAAATGAAATCAGCTAGTACGTAAGGGGTGTATTTTCCTTCATTTTACTACAGATAATTATATATTTTTTCTTTTTCATCAACTATCTTAAACTTACAAAGCCTGGATGTGTTATTTTAAAACTTCATGATACATTTTTAAAGTATTTAATTGATTTATTTTATCACTATATTTTTTTCTTAAATTTTCATCTATATGTGATTTATAACAGGTACTTGTAACAATAATTACAGAGATTATTTACCTTTTCAATATTTTTGATAATTTTTAACAATATCGTTCAAATGGTGGACTTACTGCATTTTAGTATTCAACTAGCAATGAATTTAGAAAAAAAGAGTTTTTTAATTGCATATTTAATTAAAATTTATAACTTTTTAAAAATTTTGAATTTTTAAAACTTTTGCTAGTTTTTTAAATACTGATGTTTTTCCGACAGTTTTTTTTAAAAGATTTTCAAATGTGTATTACACATATCTGCTCATGGATTTTTAGATACATCTAATATTACATTTAATATATTTTTTATTAATATATACTTAAAAAACGATAAAATTTAGCATATACATCTTCATATACTTTTATTTTTTTAAATAACAATAAACCCGAAATCTAATTCCATGCACAGATTTATTACACGCATAATTAAGAACATACATATGAAAGTTCAAATACAAAATCTCTATCTCAAATACAAAAAAAAAAAAAAACTTAAAAAAAAACTTTTGCGTTTTTAAAATTTAAAAGTGATGAACATGCCAAAAATATCATTTAAATTTTTAATTTGCACGGTTAATTGCGCTGGCAAAAAATTGCTATTAGGGTAAAAATGCAGTGTCAAAATATTCCCAATTAAACAAGCTGTATTTAAAAAAGTAAATGGACTTTTTGACCAATTTTGAGGTAAGCTGTCCCCTTAAATGTAATTAATATACGTAAGAACAGTAAAATGGTTCTATGATATTGATATTACGATTGCATTTATGTTAGTAATCCTTTATATAAGTGTAAAACCTTTCATTTTTCTGAATTTTTACCAAACATAAAAGTACTGATATTGGCTGCATATATTCCTCTTCTATATTTTATGTCTACTACAAATTATCAGAATGTGCTTTGCAAAATAAGTGATCCAACAGCTTCACAGATAATCTGTTATCTAAATATTGTAATGGATTCCTCATACTGGTGTTCTAATTCGACTAAACGATCGTAATCACACGAGTGTAATACTGTGAATTCCAATATTATGTCGTCAGAGACTGTCAAACTGTCAACAGCACATTTTCATGCGAATAATGCTCATGGAAGTTGTACTTTAGAACTTGGTTTCATACCTAAATTCAGCTATGGCGTGATTTTTTGAATAGCTTACTGCATAAAATTTAACGTGTTCATAACAAGTGTCTTGAATATCTTGACTTATAAGTGGTTCAAAATCTTTCATTTCACTATTAGTCATTTTTCAAATTAAATTTTGCTTAATTTTTATGTTAAATTTTCAAGATTAAAAAAAAATCAAAACTTTTTACTTATAAATAAAGTTTCTGTAAATGTGGTCGACCGGAAAGAAATGAAGCACACCTATAACTACTTTAAATGATGGGAAAGTATAAAAATGTAAAAACAAAATTAAAATAGAGGTTGTAAGAAGAGGCTAAAAATATTTCATTTGCTGGCTGCTAGATTCGCTATTAAAAGTTTAGCTACCGAATGAACGTTGACAGTAATACGTATGCCCCACTGAAAATCTTTAATCTTTTTAGTACACCGCATGTAATATCTAGCACATTCCAAAACGCACTGTAATTCCCATTAGGTTCCATGAATTTGGCCAGTATTAAATGTGTAACCGATCAAAAACAGTTCAAAAAGCCTGATAACACACATTTTGTACATGTAAAAAGACTGTATTTTACAATTTGTTCAAAGAAAAACAATAAAAAAATCGATCAAGCTATTAAGGCAAAATTTACTTTTGTTATTTTTACGGAATACTTTAAAATATTAATATAAAGAAAGTCACAACGTGTTAAGCAGATAAAACTAATTAATTTAAACCTATTTAATTGCGGAATACCAATACAATATTTAAAATCTCTAACTGTGTACATAAATGTACACGTCATAGAATATGATGTTTTAGCTAAAAAATGAAATTTATTTTTTTTTTTTTTACTATTTCCCCCATAATTTTCTTTCCATGAAAATAGAAAAAATCGTGCAATTGAGGATTAATGCCAAAATTTTTTTTCTGGACTTCTAAACTTAACATTGTAAATGATTGTGTTTTTCGACCAGAATGCTAAATTTTGAAATTGATATCAACGAATTATATGCTACCCAAAGTATAAATGTATACTGCATTCTAAACATAAAATGTATAAAATATAATCATGTTCAAAATTAGTTATTTTTCAAAGGTTATGTTGCAATTGACTAGTTTAAATCAATGATATAAATGACTAGAGTGACTATCTTTTTTTATTTTATCTATTTTTTCTTTTTTAACAGGGTCGTTTGTGACATACTAAAAGGGGGAATTTCAAAGCATGTGTCCAGATTTACCTCAACAGAAATAAAAGCTTCTTAGTTTTTTTTTACTTACACTTCCATTTTCAGCTAACAGGCTAATAAAGCCTGGAAGATAATGTGCCCTCAGATTCTATATGTACGTATGGTACATAACGTGATAATTCTAGATAAAAGTATCCGATTTGTTTCAGATTTTGGATATAAGTTATTTCTGATGAGGCTATTCTCTGATTAGTTTTTGGGGTTTGTTGGTTATGTACAATGTATAAAAAATCTATAAAGTTACTGATTATTTGCCCTTAAAAAGGGATTCCTAGAACTTTTTATGTAACGCCATCAATGAAAATTCATGTAATAAATCTGCTACATGAATTTATACTGCAACTGTTACAAAAAAAGTTCTTGGAATCCCAGTTTCCTAGAAAAAGTTTAATAACTTTAGATATATATATATATATATATTTATATATATATTTTTACATTATAGGAATTTTATGAAAACTTATTTCGAAAAGCTTTATTGTAATGTTATTGTAATAGCTTATTTTATTCTCTGTTATTAATAAAATCTGTAATGAGATAGTTTTAATTTAAAAAAAACTTGCACAAATATGGGTTCCAACTAAAGTTTTGTCTATGGCTTGGTAGAATGTGATAAATCATGTAAAAGATTTACAGTTTTTTTTTAACAGCGTATAAAGGAAAAAACTGGGGTCTACTTCTCCCCTCATTAATCTATATGAATGAGTTTTTCATGCAGAATTATCCGATTTATTTTAAATTTGATATACTGTTTTATTGAAATATCAATGTCCAGAAATATCCATTGTTAAACACAAATACTTTAGCAACATTTGTCCATACTTTAATTTTTTTGTTCTTGTACTAATAGTTGTTACCATTTATAATTTATTCTTATTTACACATCACGCATTTTTTTAAATAACCAATTTCATCCCTTTTTTGAATTAAAATGCTTCTTATTATCATAAGTTTTACTTAATGTAAGGTACCCTGAGGCGGGGTAATAACGCCAAGTGCTTATATTTTGCATAATTATGAAATAATCAGGTAAATGACACCCATGTGCTCTGCGCAGAAGGGTTTTGAGTCATATAAATCGCAAAAAACCGCTTCAAGTTAATTTGTTTCATTTTTAGGTCTTATTGTTTTTACAAACAACTAAAATTAACGCTTGATCTAAAATTTGCGAGATACGTTTTGTGATGTGAAGACTATGTTTTTATCCGGAAATACTTTGTTAATTACATAAAATTGTAGTAAATTTCATGGACTTTCAAAATGTTGTTGAAGATTTTGGATATCTCCTCGAGATAATTTGAAATTTAAAATGTACTGTGCAATAACTATACCGGGGTAATAACGCCAATCCTTGACATTAATACTCCGGTTGATTCCCTACAGTGGCCGAGCTACATCCTAAATACTGATACAAATAAACACAGTTAAAACTGCGCAATGTTTCTCATATTTCTATTTAAACGGTCCTTTTTAAGCAAAAAGAAGCTCACGGTCTGATATTCTTTTGCCTCATCTCCCCTCCCACACCACACCTTTATTTTTCTTACACTTTCACAAAAAATTGAACATTTTCAATAGCTTAGAATGCAATTTTTCAACTTCTAAGTTTGTAGAGTTTGTACTTTTAGAATTGGGCTATCTACATGCAATTATTCCATCTTATTTTATAGTTTTGTTTGCATGGCGTTATTACCCATATAGGTGGGTAATAACGCCAAATAGCAAGGGTCAAGAAAAAACGCCATTACATTTTATGAATACATATCTGTTAAATTATTTTATTTTATATAGATAGTCAATGAGTTGCTGTATCAGATCCTATGTTTGTTTAAAAAATACAATCTAAAACTAAGTCGTGAAAATTGGTAGAACCTTAACGTGGCGTTATTACCCCAGGGTACCTTCTTTAGCTTATAAATGTTTAGTTGTTTCTTAGCATTTAATACTTTCCTCTAAAACCCAATTCATAATTAATACATCTAAATCACAACGCATTAACAAGGTATTGGAAAACATTAATGGATCGATACATCTCTGGGGAAAAATTAATATTGTAGTTTCTGTGAAGATCGGTGCTGTTACGTAGCGTGTTATCCGTAGTTCTTTTAAAATTTTACAGATATAATGATTAATAAAACTGAGAAAAATATAATTGCACTCCTTAATGATGCATAGCTTATTCTAACTTTCACTACATTATTATGGCAAAAGACTTTCGTGTCTAGTGGTGTTTGTTTAAAATAAATGCACAATTTTAAAATTTTCAATTGCTTTATCTAACTCATTAATCATTGAAAGTAAAATAAACAAAATATGTCTGAATAATGATAAATAATTACTTTCACTTAAAATATAATTTAACCTGATATTTCAAGTTTTAAAGAATATGGTGTTTGTAATATTCTAAATTGGTTATTTTGACCGAGAATACAAATTTTGGCTTACAGTTTTCTCTAGGGGGGAGAACATAGAGCTTGTATAATTTTCTATAAATTTATTTTGAAAGTTTAGATTTTGCCAATGATATTATACGATTTTGAAGAAATAATAAATAATTTCATTGCGACTACTTTAACTTAAAATTTAAATATGGGTAATCTATATATTTTATTGTTATTATTTCCAAAGTAAGGCTGGTATTTAACCGGTATTTGTATTTCATTGGAATTATTTAAGATGAGTGATACTGATTCATTCTCGAACCACTATTTAACTATTTTAACAAATATTTATTGCCTACCATAGAAAATTGATAAATCCTATTGTAATTAACTACTGTTCTTTAGCCACGATATACTATATTATGTCTTATTTATTTTAAAATAAGTTATGTGCAGAAATAAAATAATATTTTTTTATTTTATTGAGACTGATAATGACTGCAAGTTTTACTGTTGTAATAATGACTAATAAAATTGATAGAAATACAGTTTCACACTTTATTGGTGCTTAGATATTTCTTATGAAAATATCCTTATGATAACAGAAGGTTGTTTTAACGACATTTTTTTTATTCATATTCGCCATTTTTCAGAAATTCACATAAAATTCTGTTAAACTAATTAATAAGTATTAATAAATAAAAGTGGTAGATAATATACGCAGATAACATTTGTTGCATTATGTCAAAATTATAGGTTAATTAAAACTAAATATATGCATATTCATACCAACACATAAAATTAAATTAGTAAAAAAATTAAATTATGATATAGTTATTCATTAAATAATGATTCAGTTTAAATACATGTACAATAATATAGCGGATTAATAGATTTAAATCTTTGTCACAACGGTCATTATTCAAATAAATAAAATAAAACAAATTATGTTGCTTATTAAATATAAAATAATATACGATTATTTTAGCACAATCAAGCTGATTGGTAAATTTAGCATACGAATTGAATATTTCCAACTGCGGGAAAAATTGCCCTGGCCAGGAAGGTAATTTAAATCATCCAGGGAATGCAATTCAGATCTTTGGCTTAAGTCAAAGATCTGGGTAGTCCGTACTGGGCAGTTTTTAGCTCAGTTGGAAATATTCAATTCGTATGATGAATTAATAGCTTAAAATGTTGAAAATAATAAATAACAAATAAAATGCCCTCAAAATTTCATAAAATAACAAATAACTATGGGACAGAAAATAAAATAAAAAATAAAAGTTATAACCAATATTTTCACTAAGTATAATATTGCAACAAAAATAATTATGTATGAAATATTAATGATATTCTATGGAATGGTTTAAAAAATAATTTAAAAATTTACATTCCTATTATTAATTAATGAATATTAATTTAAATAAATAAATAACTAGAGTTATTCATGTAGGCACTGAAATGTGCGGAGTCAACAACCATACTAAATTATGTATTATTGTAGCGTAATTATTATACACATGCCCTTTCATTCTCTCTCTTTTAAATATAAATAACCCTTACGCATGCATTATGTATTAATGTAAAATTAAAATAATTTTTCGAAACACACACACACACACACACACACCCACCCACACACACACACACACACACACACATATATATATATATATATATATATATATATATATATATTGTAGACAAAATTTTGATGTTCATTATCATCTAATCACTTGAATAATACAACAAAATTTTCAGAAAAGAAAATTAATTTACAATTTAGTTCGGAAAATTACTTTAGATTAATTTTTAGAAATTCATTCTTAAACGAACGGTTTTTTAAAAATTAATTAAAAGATGAGCTGCTTTATTTTATTAAATATTAATTAAATTTTTAATTTTGATAGTTAAAAATAAATTTAATATTAACTGCTATTAAGTATGTTTTCGAATATTTACAAAAAAATGAAGAAAAAGCACTAAAACTTGGCGGTTTAATTAAAAATTGTTTTTTGTTTGTGTTATTTTTATTTTATTTATTTATGTTTAATTTTCATTTGTTTACAAATATTTCATATTTGTATGTAGATACCTTGTGATGTAGAATCACATACAGTTTTCTTAAATTTTACATTTTTCTAAATTACAGTTAAAATTAATCTTTAATTAAATAGCTATTTTATCTTAACGTTTTATTTCGATCCCAGAATAACTTTCGTTAAAAAGTAAAGAAAGAAAACATATGTAACTGCTGTATCATTAAAACGGTTCTCAGATAAACAGATTTCCTTTAGATGAATTTTTTTCCTTCAGTAAAAATAATAAAAGAAAGAATAAAGAACCCCGTTGCTTGCGGTTAGCGAAGAATCGTTTCTCTCTGCGTAATGTTGAGCCTATCTTCTTTATTGCATAAAAACTTTTCATGTACATGCTCTGTGTTGTATCTTTTAATAATATTCTCCCAAAACATACCTATAACGTCCCATTTTGGCGAGAATTCTTTTTGGCATATTTTTTAGGACTGCCCATTTCTGGTTGCCCTGCATCAAATTCAAAATCATCTTAATTGTTTAAAGCGTAACAGAAAATTTCATGGATATGATATCATTCACTTTTCATATGCTCCTTGTCGCCAATTCTGTAATGCCAATGTGTGAATTGTGAATGAGGAATTTTTTTTTGCCCCCCTCTCGTTTCACGAGGCAGTCATGTGAAGACTGTTTTCTTAATAATGCGTTCAGGCACCATCCCTAGCTTTTCGGTGTGAAAGCTTTGAATTTTTAAGTTTACTGCAAATAAACAACTTTATTAAAGAGCATTTATCTTCTTAAATGATCACAGCCTACAACTTCAGCGAATGCATTTTAAAAAGAACCTGGTCAACAATAATATTAAAATACAGAACTATAGTACAGAAACTTGGTGCCTACACCAGGCATTCGCAACTTTTTCAAACATCGAAGGATAGTGCCTGCTGTTATTTGCCTGCCTTTTATTTGCCTGCCAGTTTATTTTCCGGACTATTTCTTTGCCTGAATACTATAAATGTGAATTATTAACGTTTGTCTTCAAGTATTTTCGAAGGACTATTTCCTCTGCAGATAAGTCTTGTTTGCTTATGTTTGTGGATCATGGATTATTTGCTTTACATTAATTTTGCAGTACTTACGTGCCCCCCTTGTTCACAGACTGTTGTGTGAAATGCTTATGCTCCTGTTAATTGTTGCTGCCGGATTTTTTCTTGATGGACCTCAT
Organism: Maratus speculifer; assembly: GCA_964019185.1. Lineage (NCBI taxonomy): Eukaryota > Metazoa > Arthropoda > Arachnida > Araneae > Salticidae > Maratus > Maratus speculifer. Next base: position 231,172,478 of record OZ025296.1, on the reverse strand, counting down.
GGAGTTGGATTATAGTGCCGATTTCTCTTTTATTTGAGCGAATGATTCTTCTGATCGGGACATTTCGAGATGCTCGGTGTTATCGCTTCCGCTCGTTAAAGTCTCCCCCCGCCGATGTAGGCCTGAGAATCTGCGATAGGCGATTTGTGACTCTTACTTAATCTCCACTCAACCGATTACCTTCGTTATATATGTGATGTAGAATCACATACAGTTTTCTTAAATTTTACATTTTTCTAAATTACAGTTAAAATTAATCTTTAATTAAATAGCTATTTTATCTTAACGTTTTATTTCGATCCCACAATAACTTTCGTTAAAAAGTAAAGAAAGAAAACATATGTAACATCTGCTGTATCATTAAAACGGTTCTCAGATAAACAGATTTCCTTTAGATGAATTTTTTTCCTTTAGTAAAAATAATAAAAGAAAGAATAAAGAACCCCGTTGCTTGCAGTTAGCGAAGAATCGTTTCTCTCTGCGTAATGTTGAGCCTAACTTACATAAAAACTTTTCATGTACATGCTCTGTGTTGTGTCTTTTAATAACATTCTCCCAAAACATACCTATAACGTACGATTTTGGCGCGAATTCTTTTTGGCGTATTTTTTAGGACTGCCCATTTCTGGTTGCCCTGCATTAAATTCAAAATCATCTTAATTGTTTAAAGCGTAACAGAAAATTTCATGGATATGTTATCATTCACTTTTCATATGCTCCTTGTCGCCAATTCTATAATGCCAATGTGTGAATTGTGAATGAGGAATTTTTTTTGCCTCCCTCTCGCTTCACGAGGCAGTCATGTGAAGACTGCTTTCTTAATAATGCGTTCAGGTACCATCCCTAGCTTTTCTGTGTGAAAGCTTTGAATTTTTAAGTTTACTGCAAATAAATAACTTTATTAAAGAGCATTTATCTTCTTAAATGATCACAGCCTACAACTTCAGCGAATGCATTTTAAAAAGAACCTGGTCAACAATAATATTTAAAATACAGAACTATAGTACAGAAACTTGGTGCCTACACCAGGCATTCGCAACTTTTTCAAACATCGAGGGATGGTGCCTGCTGTTATTTGCCTGACTTTTATTTGCCTGCCAGTTTATTTTCCGGACTATTTCTTTGCCTGAATACTATAAATGTGAATTATTAACGTTTGTCTTCAAGTATTTTCGAAGGACTATTTCCTCTGCAGATAAGTCTTGTTTGCTTATGTTTGTGGATCATGGATTATTTGCTTTACATTAATTTTGCAGTACTTACGTGCCCCCCTTGTTCACAGACTGTTGTGTGAAATGTTTATGCTCCTGTTAATTGTTGCTGCCGGATTTTTTCTTGATGGACCTCATGGAGTTGGATTATAGTGCCGATTTCTCTTTTATTTGAGCGAATGATTCTTCTGATCGGGACCTTTCGAGATGCTCGGTGTTATCGCTTCCGCTCGTTAAAATCTCCCCCCGCCGATATAGGCCTAAGAATCTGCGATAGGCGATTTGTGACTCTTACTTAATCTCCACTCAACCGATTACCTTCGTTATATATGTGATGTAGAATCACATACAGTTTTCTTAAATTTTACATTTTTCTAAATTACAGTTAAAATTAATCTTTAATTAAATAGCTATTTTATCTTAACGTTTTATTTCGATCCCACAATAACTTTCGTTAAAAAGTAAAGAAAGAAAACATATGTAACATCTGCTGTATCATTAAAACGGTTCTCAGATAAACAGATTTCCTTTAGATGAATTTTTTTCCTTCAGTAAAAATAATAAAAGAAAGAATAAAGAACCCCGTTGCTTGCGGTTAGCGAAGAATCGTTTCTCTCTGCGTAATGTTGAGCCTAACTTCTTTATTACATAAAAACTTTTCATGTACATGCTCTGTGTTGTGTCTTTTAATAACATTCTTCCAAAACATACCTATAGCGTACGATTTTAGCGCGAATTCTTTTTGGCGTATTTTTTAGGACTGCCCATTTCTGGTTGCCCTGCATTAAATTCAAAATCATCTTAATTGTTTAAAGCGTAACAGAAAATTTCATGGATATGATATCATTCACTTTTCATATGCTCCTTGTCGACAATTCTATAATGCCAATGTGTGAATTATGAATGAGGAATTTTTTTGCCTCCCTCTCGCTTCACGAGGCAGTCATGTGAAGACTGCTTTCTTAATAATGCGTTCAGGCACCATCCCTAGCTTTTCTGTGTGAAAGCTTTGAATTTTTAAGTTTACTGCAAATAAATAACTTTATTAAAGAGCATTTATCTTCTTAAATGATCACAGCCTACAACTTCAGCAAATGCATTTTAAAAAGAACCTGGTCAACAATAATATTTAAAATACAGAACTATAGTACATACCTAGTTATTATTCTTAAGATAAATTAAAAATATGACAATTTTTCAACACTAATTGCTAAATATTTCAGACTAATGATGCATATTTAATGAAATAATTACATATTTACAAACTTTTATTTGTGAGTTAAAAACAAGTAATGGAAAATGCTTCTTCCTTTGTCTAAGTATTACGAACTATATTTAAACAGATTTAGCATTCAGTACTGTTATAATTTAAATAAATAAATAAATAGAACTATTCATGTAGGCACTGAAGTGTAAACGACCATATTAAAACATGCATTATTGCAACTTAATTGTTATACACATCCATGTGACAAGTAAATAATGCATAAAATTGCGTCTTTCGCTAAAGGAACCCGTTCCACATTTAAAAATAATTCTCATTTAGTTAGTTAAAATTTTGAAAATGTTTATGATTTTTAACCATATTATTTGTAAAAAAAATCTCTTAGTAAAACTTCTCATTCTTTTTTATTTTAAATTTTAAATTTATTAAAAACGTAAGGTAGTTTAAAATCCTTATAATTCAAAATACGAATTTTAGATTTTATTTCTTTTTCTTTAACTAAACAGAAATGCAAAACCTCTAATTTTTAATCAGGTTTTTTTTAAATATTAATTTAAATAAAAATTAAAAATACTTAAAGCAAAAACTAAAAAAAGAGCTTTTTAAAAAATCATATTTTTAAAAGTAATTGATATCTTTTTATTTGCATAGTTATAATTAAATTAAAATAATTGAGTAAGATATATTCCAAGTTTCAATCCTTTATCTTTAACGATTTTTGACTTATAACAGTTTAAACTGGAGAAATGGAGAAAAAACACATCAGGAAGAAAAACGCATTTTTACAATAAGCCGTTTAGATGATAAACATTGCTTAAAAGATAGATTCTAAAAATAAACCCAAATGAAAAAAATATACTTCTTGTTACAATTAAGATAAAAATGTTATTTAAAAGTAATTTTAAGTAGAAAAAAAAACTAAAGAGATTTTTAGTGCAATATTATTTTAGGAAATTTCAAATTTTTTGTCTCCTTTTTAAACAAAAGTAATTACTGAAGTAGTTTTTAAAATAGATGTTGCGAATCATCAGTTTACATAATATCACGCACATTAAAAAATTATATCGTTATTTATTTTAACGATTCATAATAGAACAGCAGTCTCTATAACATCTTAATTTTATATTTTACTTATATAAAAATATATAACATAAATTAAAAAATACGGTTATTTAATCCCAATTTTTTTTAATATTAATCAATAAATAGGGCATATTCTACATTTGTGATACATATTTTATTATTTTTTTTTTACTTTCGAAATATATTTATGTTGCCAAATACATACACATAAACAAGCATGTGCATAAGAATAACGTGCAATTCGGAATACGAATGTATCCAAAATATATTTATGAAATATTTTGGAAAATGTTAACAAAATTCAACAGTATTTTTCCTTATGTTATTTAACTGTATATACCCTCACGTAGCATTTATTTTATAATTTGTAATAATGTACAAAAATAGTTTTTTTATAAGTAAGTTTTATTGTGTTAAGTTTCAGTAAGTATATTTTAATAATTTTAGTGATATTTCTTTTTGTGTAGTAATTTAGTTATTATGTTTTATAAATCTGTTTTATTTCGTGTAGAAGTACAGTATTAACTACAGATACTATAAGTTTTTTTTAACGGATATATGCGTATTAACACGATTTGACTTCCTTTATATTTAAAGCGTTTATTGAAATTTAAAATACTCCGTGTTTAGAGAAACTGCAAAACTATATAATTTAAATAGAAAAAAATGGAATCTTATGTAATATATTCATACATGAACACTGAAATAATATTCGAATAAAAATAATAGTCCTATGTAAAACATATACCAATAACGAACCATCAAAATTTTAACAAAAAATCATTCATACAATCATTGGGTCTTACACTTTTCATCGCAGAAACCACTTAATCACGTTTCTAGAAGCTCGACAGAATACTTAAAATAATTTTTTTTTTCTCAAAGACTTCAACTTTTCCACCCAAGAAAAAATATATAATTTAACTGATCATTAAATTTTCTCTCTTAAATGTCACTTAAGGACTTCTTTTAATCTTCCGTTTAAAAAAAGAATTATAAAAATAGTACAGTTCCAGAGAATATTAGGTAATTTTCTTACAAAAGAAGAAAAATTCATGTAATTGTTTCCTACCATTACTGAACGGAAAATAAACAGTGAGAAATGGCAATTATTAAAATAGTTTTAGCCTTGTTTGACACTTTTAAAGATGTTCAGTTGTCTCGATCATGAAAATGTTTCTTTTAATTTCATAAGAGTACAATATTTCTAATTATTCTTCAACGTGTTTTAAATTATACTGCTTCCTTTATATGAATTATTCATATAAATCTGATTAAAATTTTTACGTTTATGCAAGATAAAATTAAAATTTATTTATTTAAATTTTAAATATGCAGTGAATAAATACGTTCTTATCATAAATATACAAACCTGATAATTATACTTGTATGTGTTGATAAAATATACTGTTTCCATTTTAAAAATTATTGATATACCTTTGATTAAGATTTGTATTTTTAAGCAAGAGAAAATTCGAAAGCTGCATGTGATTTAATTCTGTATGTGTAATAAACAACTATAATGCTTGCATAAATGCACAAATTTCATAATTTTTTAATGTGTTTAAATATACATTTTATATTTTAAAAACTGGGTAATGTAAATAAATAAATAGGGTAATTTAATCCCACATTTTTTTACAATTAATCTACCAATAGGGCGCTTTCTATATTTGAGATATATATTTAGTAATATGTTTTACTTTCAAAACATGATGCCCAATATACACACAAAAACAAGCATATACGTTAGAATAATGAGTACGCCAGAATACGAATGTATCGTAAAATATATTTATCAAATAATTTGAAAAATATTAATAAAGTTTTCTTTTTTTACTTTTTTGTATTAATCTGCAAAAACAGTTTTCTGTTTTTCGTTTCGGGGGGGGGGGGGTGCTGAAAAAAGTTTTTTCCGTTGTAGTAATTTTGTTATTATTGTTTTCCTACCTCGTTTTGTTTTATGTAGGAGTATTGATTGCAGATATTATCAGTTTATTTAACGTAAGCGTGTGAATTGGCATGACCTGACTTTTTCTGTATTTAAAACATTTAATGAAATTTTTAAATATTCAGTGTTTTTTCTTGTTTAAAGAAATTACTAAAAACATATAATTTAAGTAGAAAAAAGGCAAGCATTCAAACGGAATACTATGTAATTTGTTATATATGTATCCATATATAAAAAGTGAAATAACCTTCTAAATAAAATAATAGTCCTACCTAAAATATATACCAGTAACGAACCATGAAAATTTTAACAAAACTTCATTCGTACAATCATTGCGTCTTAAACTTGGTTTTGCAGAAACCATTTAATCATGCTTCTAGAAGTTCGAATGAGTACTCTTTTTCCCCTCAGAGACTTCAACATTTCCATTCAAGAAAAAAAATATATAATTCGACAGATCATTAAATTTTCTCTCTTAAATGTCACTTAAAGGGGCTTCCTTTAATCTTTTGTTTAAGAAGAAATATAAAAAGTAATACAGTTACAGAGAATAATAGGTAATTTTCTTATATAGGAAGAAAGTAAAATCGTTTAATTGTTTCCTAAAATTACTGAGGGGAAAATAAACAGTGATAAATGGTAATTATTAAAGTAATATTAGCCCTTTTTAACGCTTTTAAATATGTTGAGTTGTCTCCATATAAAAAAATTCTTTTGATTTCTTAAAAATAAAAAATAATCTAATTATTTTTTAGTGTGTTTTAAAGATTATTTAGTTTTTATGACTATTTTATGATTATTTCATTTATAGACATAAGTCTGATGAATATTTTCGCCTTTAAGCAAGAAAAAATTAAAGTTTCATATATTTAAATTTCCAATACCAAGTGAATAAGTGTGTTGCTTTCATAAAGATACAAACCTCATAATTATTCTTTTATAAGCAAATAAAATATATTTTTTTCCGTTTTATAAATTATATATATACATTTGATTAAAATTTTTATTTTTAAACAAGACATAATTCGATAAGCTTTATTTGATTTAATTTTGTATGCGAAATATACAAATCTATTGCTTGCATAAATGTACAAACTTCATAATTTTTATCCCCATGTGTTGAAGAAATATAAAATTACTTTTATAAAACAGTGTAATACAATTAAATAAATGGCTAATTAAAGCTCATTCTTTATTGATGCATAAATATGGTGCATTCTTTATTTGAGATATATAAGGTACCCTGGGGTAATAACGCCAGGCGGGGTAATAACGCCAAGTGCTTATATTTTGCATAATTATGAAATAATCAGGTAAATGACACCCATGTGCTCTGCGCAGAAGGGTTTTGAGTCATATAAATCGCAAAAAACCGCTTCAAGTTAATTTGTTTCATTTTTAGGTCTTATTGTTTTTACAAACAACTAAAATTAACGCTTGATCTAAAATTTGCGAGATACGTTTTGTGATGTGAAGACTATGTTTTTATCCGGAAATACTTTGTTAATTACATAAAATTGTAGTAAATTTCATGGACTTTCAAAATGTTGTTGAAGATTTTGGATATCTCCTCGAGATAATTTGAAATTTAAAATGTACTGCGCAATAACTATACCGGGGTAATAACGCCAATCCTTGACATTAATACTCCGGTTGATTCCCTACAGTGGCCGAGCTACATCCTAAATACTGATACAGATAAACACAGTTAAAACTGCGCAATGTTTCTCATATTTCTATTTAAACGGTCCTTTTTAAGCAAAAAGAAGCTCACGGTCTGATATTCTTTTGCCTCATCTCCCCTCCCACACCACACCTTTATTTTTCTTACACTTTCACAAAAAATTGAACATTTTCAATAGCTTAGAATGCAATTTTTCAACTTCTAAGTTTGTAGAGTTTGTACTTTTAGAATTGGGCTATCTACATGCAATTATTCCATCTTATTTTATAGTTTTGTTTGCATGGCGTTATTACCCATATAGGTGGGTAATAACGCCAAATAGCAAGGGTCAAGAAAAAACGCCATTACATTTTATGAATACATATCTGTTAAATTATTTTATTTTATATAGATAGTCAATGAGTTGCTGTATCAGATCCTATGTTTGTTTAAAAAATACAATCTAAAACTAAGTCGTGAAAATTGGTAAAACCTTAACGTGGCGTTATTACCCCAGGGTACCTTATTTCATAATTGATTTTACTTTCGAAACATGATGTCCAATACACACACATAAACAAGCACACACATTAGAATAACAAGTATGTCGGAATACGAATGTATCCCAAAATATACAGGTTGATTCAAAGAAACGTGGACAAATTGATATGACAAATCACGCATACAACAAGGATAAATAATCACATAGGAACATAGGGCCGCAAACCACTTATTGAGTCGCAAATACAGGGTGTTTCATCCTAACTCAATTTGGGTTAACGGTAATAAATTAAAAAAAAATGAAATATATTATAGGCTAATATTCTGATCTATGCATCCGATTTTCATAAAAATTGAAATGACTCGACAATATTATGTAATAATTATGTATTTTAAATTTCAAATGATTCTGCTGTGTAGATTTTGCGTCGTTATATGCGGACAGACAGACGGATTGAACGACAACTATAGGTGCTACGTATTTACATAATTAGGAACGCAGCTAAAAAAGAAAGAAAAAAACATTATGAAGATCGAGTTAACTAAACATCTTTAAAAGCGTCAAAAAGGTTAACAGACATTCTCATCTTTGTTTTAAATGTGATAACACCAAACAAAAATGTTAGAAATTTGCATTATGCGCACCAGCAATATGCACTTGACACCTCACATTTTGGACTCTAATAATCAGTTGATACGGTATCATCAATTGCTTGAACAATTTGTTTTTCCAGATCTTTTCGTAACGTTATCACATTTCACACAAAATAAGGTACATACCATTGCATTTTAATAACAATATTTATATTTTCATTGAAATAATTACTTTCAAACCGGGTGTAGCTAGAATGAAACACCCTGTATTTGTGACTCAATAAATAGTTTCCGACCCTATGTTCCTATGTGATTTTATATCCTTGTTGTATGCTTGATTTGGTATATCGTTTTGTCCACGTTATTTTGAATAAAAAAAAAAAAGAAAAAAAAACGAAAGCATTTAAATGGAATTTTACGTAATTTTGCAATTTATATTCATATATGAACAGAGAGATTATCTTCTAAAGAAAATAATATTCCCACGAAAAAAATATACCAATAATGAACTAACAAAATTTTAATATAAAATCATTCATACAATTATTGCTCTTTACACTTGGAATTGCAGAAACCACTTAATCACGTTTCAAGAAGTTCGACTCAGTACCCAAAAGGATTTATTTTTCTTATTTTTCTCAAAGTCTTCAGCTTTGCCACCAAAGTAAAAATATATAATTTGAAAAATCATTGAATTTTCTCTCATAAAAGTCAATTTAAAAGGCTTCGTTTAATCTTCCGTTTAAGAAAAATTATAAAAAATAATACATTTCCAGAGAATAATAGATAATTTTCTTACAAACGTTTTAAAAAATTTCGTTTAATTGTTTTCAGCCATTTTTGAAAGGAAAATAAACAGTGAGAAATGGTAACTATTAAAATAGTTTTAACCTTTTTGACGCTTTTAAAGATGTTTTGTTAACTCGATCTTCATAATGTTTTTTTCTTTCTTTTTTAGGTGCGTTCGTAATTATGTAAATACGTAGCACCTATAGTTGTCGTTCAATCCGTCTGTCTGTCCGCATATAACGACGCAAAATCTACACAACAGAATCATTTGAAATTTAAAATACATAATTATTACATAATTTTGTCGAGTCATTTCAATTTTTATGAAAATCGGATGCATAGATCAATTACAGGGACAATCAAAAGGATTCCGTTACATTACGGTCATAGGAGAAAAAAAGTTTCAAATGCATTTTAATCGTTTGAAATTTAAAACATATAACTATTACATATTTTTTCGAGTCATTTCAAATTTTATGAAAATGGCATGCATAGATTAAATACATGGATATGCAAAAGTATTCCGTTAAATTAAGGCAATGGGGAAAAAAGTTTTAAATTCATTTTAAGAGTGCTACACTCTTTCAAAGATTATAAAATTGACATGAACTTATGAAGTATATATATACTAATATATACATTATGTACAATCTGTGATGAAAAGAATATTTATTATTAAATTACAGGGCCACACAAAAGTATTCCACTACACAATGCTATACGGGGAAACATTCTTTGTGGCGTGTTTTAATTCTATTAAACTATTTCAAATTTTATGAATATGATATATGTTGCTCATGTGAAATAAAAATTACTTCCTGTATATTTACAGGAACACAAAAATTACGACCACTATACTGTATCCGAAGTACTGTATACTATGCCAGCAAGCTCTGAATATTTTTAAAACTTCGTTAACGTACGAACGCACCTCATTTGCTACGCTTCACGTGCAATTTCCAACTTGTTTTATTTTATAAAAGTGCAAACTTTCTAATTATCTTTAATGTATTTTACAAAATGTTACTCCTTTTTATGAATTATTGCTATAAGTCTGATTAAAGTTTTCACTTTTAAGAAACGTATAATTAAACCTTTATTTACAGAGGGAACAAATATTTTGCTATCATAAAGGCACAAACCTCATAATTTTTTCTTTACGACTAGAGAAAAATTAACTGTTTCTTTTTTATAAATTATTGATACACATTTGATTAAAATTTGTCTTTTTAGGCTATAAAAAATTCGAAAGCTTTACTTAATTAATTTTGAATGTGGAATAAAGAAATATGTTACTTGCATAAAGATACTAAATTCATAATTATTCCTTTATGTGTAGGTAAAATATACAGCTTTAATTTTATAAATGATGGATATACGTTTGATTGAAATTTTCAATTTTAAGTAAGATAAAATTAAATTTTTATTTATTTAAATTTTCAATACGAAGTGGCAAAAATGTGTTGCTAGCATAAATGTCCAAACCTCATAATCATTTTTTTATGAGTTGATAAAATATACTGTTTCAGTTTTATAAATTATTGTATTAAATATACGTTTGATTAATAAGTGTATTTTTAAAAAAGACAAAATTTCAAAAGCTTTATTTCATTTAATTTTGAATGCAGAATAAACAAATATGTTACTTGCATAAAGGTACAAAGCTCATAATTCTTCTTTTATGTGTTTATAAAGTATATTAATTGCTTTTCTCGAATTATTGATATGCGATTGATAAAAATTTGTAATTTTAAAGAAGACAAAATTCGAAAGCTTTATGTGATTTAATTTTTTATACAGAGTGAACAAAAATGTTGCTTGTGTAGGTTGTACTTAATCATTTTCCTTACAAGCGTTTAAATAATTACTGTGCCCTTTTATGAATTACTGGTATAAAGGTCATTAAAATTATTGTTTTTAAGCAAGAGAAAATTCTAAAAGCTTTATTTTTTAAAACTTTCCATATCGAGTGAACAAATATATTGTTCTTTGAAAGGTGCAAACTACGTAAATACCGTTTTACATTTAAAATAATTATGTATTTGTTTTATGACTGTAAATACCTAAACATTATGATTCTTTTACTTTCAAGAAAGATTATTTTAAAGATGTTCTTTCTTTCGACCATAAACAGTAATCAAATATTAACTCCAGAAAAATTTCGTACGTGTGATGGTTATTTGCGTTCATGACAGACAATTATTAACACGAGGTATATAGGCACTAAGGAGGGGGAATGCCCTTCGTGGGGACTTCTCTAAGGTTCGAAAAAAAACCACGGAAAACTCCGAACGATTAGGCCAATGGGCGCAATTGTGTTTGAACCCAGCACCTTCGGTCTACCAATTTCGACAGCAGAACGTCTCTTTCACAAGTGGGGCTGAGTGTATGTGAATATCCTGCGATTTGTAGATATTTCATTTGTTAAATTATTAGTAAAATTTATTCTTTCACGAACTATGGTGTGCTTTACTAATATTTGTGCCAGTAAAATCACACTTGAATAACATAAATTTTAAAAGTAATAAAACGGAATATTCTGCAATAAAAAAAAGAATATATATATTTTTTTAAGGATTTATAATAATTAATAAAGATATTTTGAATAATGCTCTTTTTTACTCTAACCATTTTCTATATCTTTTTGATAAAGATGAAGTTTTCAAAATTTATTTCAAAGAATAATAATTGCTACAAAATAAAAAAAGTTCGATTCATTCTTTGCCTTAAAAGACATATTGCATTGCTTTTACGCTAAAATTTGATTTAGAAATATAAAATAAAACTTTTCGATGACATAAATTTCAGTTGGAAAAATATATCTCAATTCCAAAAATATTTCATAAAATACGCAGTTTTTTAAAGTAACTTTAAAATTTGCACTTTTTTATTTACTGTAGAAAAGCCTTCGTATAAAATATTCTTTAAATTCTATGCAGCTAAAAATTCGATTTAAAAGGACCTTTTTTGCCACACCTTTTTTTCCATCAATAAAGCATAGCTCCAAAAACATTTATATTGCTTTATTTGCGTAAAAAAAGTTTCACAAAATAAATCGGAATAGTATCGATATATGTTGCTCATACCATTCACTATATTTTTTAAAAAGAAAAATAATATTTTCTTTAAACTATTACCAATGCAATCAAAAGAAAGAAAATAAATAAATCATTTTGGCAAAATTATAGATTTTTAAATAATTTTATGATTGTAAAAGATATCACTATGACATCATTTTATCACCATTCCGATTGAAACCGCTCGGGACCGTGGGTGCACATATGCATCCTCAAAAAAGTGCATACAAGCGTTGTTTTTCGTATCGTCAAAAAATAAAATACTATTTGCTTTCTTTAACGTATAATTATAGTATTATCAAGGATATTTAAATAAAATCAACTATTTTCTTTTTTTTAAAGTGGTGGCGACCGAATATAATTTGTATAAAAGGTTCCCATCCTGAAAAGGTTAAGAACCTAAATTTAGTCTTGCGAAAAAACATTCAACCCAATGTAAAACTTTACGGTGCATTATTTTTAAATTTCTTGCTACCTTAAGTTTGATGGCAACTTTTTATAATAAGGCTGCTGTCACACTCAGAACCTTTTCCGAAATTGAAAGTAACTTCATGTATAAAAAAAAATTTCAACTAAAACTAGTTTGATTTGCCAATCCCAAAACTTTCTTCTATCTCATACGTACTTTTTAATAAAAAAAAATACTTACTCATTTTAATGGTTTAATAACTTTAATTCAATACCATAACAACTTCCATTTCCATCTTAAATTTCTGCTTCAGTCAATTAATCGGAGTAAAAACGAGTTTTCATCTCTGCACGAGCCGATGGACAATAGAATGATAGGCAGATTTTTTATCAAATACAGGAAGAAACCTACTTGCCATATCAAAAAATAATCATACACAAAAATTTTAATTCCATTCTAGGTGTAACTTCATACACTTTTAGGTGGCGCAATATTGAAAACTGCATAAAAATCGCTATTGCAGCGCCCCCTTCCTGCGTTTTTTTTTTCAATTTCAGGGAAGACCAACTAGCCATAGCCATACACTTACACAAAAAATTGACTCAATTCGATGCATAAGTTCATACCCTTTTGGTCGGTGCAATATTGAAAATGGCACAAATATCGCGATTGCAGCGCCCCTTCGGCAGATATTTTTCAAATTCAGAAGGGACCAACTAGCCATAACATTTACACAAAAAATTTGGTTCAATTCGATGCATATCTTCATACACTTTTGGCCGGTAAAATATTGAAAATGACACAAAAATCGCGATTGCAGTGCCCCCTTTAGGCAGAATATTTCAAAACTAAAGGAGGACCTGCTTGCCATAGCCAAAAACATTCACAAAAAATTTGGTTCAATTCATGCATATCTTCATACACTTTTTGTTGGTAGAATGGCGACATATGGACACACAGACACACAGACGCAAGGCACACAGACACACGGACACTCGGGCAGACAGACATTTTGAAAAAACATGTTTTTTGGAATCTCTGACCCCTAAAACGTGTAAATCCGTTGAAAACCGGAAGTCGAAAAAAATTCGATTACAATACTTATTCGATTACAAGAAAGTAACAAAAAAGCAGATTAAACGGTTAGATATCAACCTCAACTATCCTGTGTAAAAAAAGAAGAAAATATAAAAACGCAACCAAAGCATTCGAACATAGTGGCTCCTATAGAATTAATTTTATACGACTAGTGTCTTTTCTTGACTAGTGCAGACTCTTAAAGAATCTGCTTACATTAAAATGGAAGCTTTCATGCTTAAGTTGACTTAACAATGTAGCACAGCACGCTGTAATATCAAACAAATGGCAAACGGAAAAGTGACTTGAAAGTTTACGTTTCATTGATATAAAAGTCATCAACGCTAAAATTGCTGGCATTTGTGTGTCGCTACCTCCCGAATTATAACTAATTTTAAAACTTTGGGATTTACTTTAAAAATTTTCAATGTAACTCAATGTTGTCGAGGCAGAGCGAAATCTGAAAAAGATAAAACAACCGCAGAGAATATATAAACATAAAAATGCGCATTCTCACCTTATTGAGACAATTATCTATTATTGGCTATTTGGTCTCAAAGATATAGAGTTAATTTAAAAAAAAGCCTTTTGCTTAGCCATACATTTCTACATAATACTCTAATGTATTTAAAAAAATAAATAACTAAGTTAAACGTTATTACTTTTAAACCAATCGTAACGTTTTCGTGCTTTGTGTTTTTTTTTTTCTACTTTTTTCATTTTACTGAAAAGGAATGCTCACTATTTTCTTTCTGTTACTTAGCGTGATTGAAAAAAACATTAAACTTACTGAAAAGGTGGTAGTACACATTACTACAAATCATTTTTACATAATAAAACTAGGTCGTATTCCAGTTTTTAACTCGAAAATTGGAAAAAACAAGAAAATACCATTGAATTTTCTAAAATAGAGGGTATCCCTAAGTGCACCCAATTAGTCCATTCTTAAATTTAACCAAATGAAAAATATTTGAATGTATCAGGTAACAAAAATACTGTTTTTTACAACAACATGCGCTGGGACTCCGGATGCCGACATGGTAGCTGTAAAATATATAATCTGATACTTTTAAGAGCTCTGTAACATTACTACAGTCTGAGTAAAGTAGTGTTGTTTTTTCCTGCGTTGTGCACGTGAGAGAAAAAAAATAAATTTTGCTTCACTTGTTGAACCAATTCGATTTCACATCGTCGGGTGTATGAAAATTAAAACATAAAGCGTAGGAAAAATGGTAGCTCACTGTGTTTTTAACAAATGGTTTTTATATCCATCCGCTACCACAGTTGATGTAAAATTTACAAACTGATGTCTTTATGAGTCTGTGAAATTTCTCAAGTTTGGGAAAAAGTCGCGCACCAATTGTCTGCAAGGAGCACGTGAGATAAAAAAAATCAATAGTTACTTTATTTGTTGCTGAAATTCGCTTTCACAGTATCGGTAATTGAATTTGATTTCAAAGCATTACTGCTTGAAATATTACATTATAGAGTGAAGGAAATATCGAAAAATGCTTTACAGAGTAATTTTCAACAGATATATCTTGTTTTGTTCTCTATACAATGATGTTATAAAACATGATACAATTGTGCAGGATTTCAGTAAAAAAGAACCGTATAAACTGTCAATTATTTTCAAAAATAGAAAAATATTAATTCAATGTCATTTAGAAAAGGAGGGTTGAATTTTATCCACTTTCTGCAATATCGTTACATTTTACTCATCACTTAAAATGATGGAAGAACACAGTTTTTACTTAAGTGAAACCGCATTATTATCAATTATTTACATTTGGAAATATAGAGCATTCAGTTTTATTAAAATGTAAATTGCGGCCAAGTTTACCATTTTGACTGTTAACGTCATATTTCAATAAAAAAAACAGGTAAGTCTATTTTAAATTTCGTAAACTTTCATTACCCTTTAAAATAAATGCAAAACTCACATTTCAGATTCGAGTGAGATATCTTGTGTTTTTTAATATATACATGAAATGTGAAACTAGTTTCCATATCAAAAATGATTTCTGTACTATACCTGTAGCATTGTACAATAATATGCAGTATGTGTATCTTTGTAATATCAATCTCTGTCAATATTAATCTATAGTATGCATATCTATATCAGCGTTCTAATAGTTTGTCGAAATTTTTCTTTAAAGATGCTGTATTTTCCATGATTTATTTGCAAAATGAAAGTCGTATTCATTTTTTTTTTTGTATTCTTATGTCGGAAGTAAAAATATATTTTCTTGTAATAAAATATATATTTGCAGTTAAATAAATTTTGTTTTTAAGTAAGTCAGTTCTAAAAATGTTTTATGAAAAAGCAGAATAACGTGCATTTTCTTATCTGAACCAATAAACGCGACATTTCTGTTTGCCCTTTTTTCCTACGCAGATAAGTAAATATGCTCTTGAAAGCACTTTCAAAGAATATTGAGTTTTTTTTTACATTGTTTGATCCTCAAACTATAGGAGAAATGCAAAAGTGTAGCGAAGCAAACTTTTTCTCCACATTCATTAGATTCTGAATAAACATAATTTGTGATAAAATGTTTAAGACATTAATTAAGTAATGTGTTTCATACTCAGAAATTTTACTTGATTATATAATTATAACAAATTACTTAATAGATGTTGGGCATAAGATCAAATTAGCTGCTCATATTTAGCCAGTGTTATGAATTGTTGCATTGTATCTCTTAAAATGATTTTCATAAAATGAGGTTAAAAAATGCGTATATATATATATATATATATATATATATATATAAAGTACCTGTACCCAATATGGACACCCTAAGAAAAATGTATTTTTTTCATCCCCATGTTCAAGTCATATGACTCCGATAATTCGTAACCACTATTCTTGGACTATTAACTACCATTATTAAAATTAGCAACCTTTTAATTTTTCTGGTTTAATTTAAATGATAAAAACAAAAAATGTTTACAAGTGTCCGTATAAGAAACTACCCGTCCCTATTATGTACAGGTGGCTCCTTATTGACTTTCTACACAGTGTATATGGAAGAGCCACTGTTCCAAGAAATTTTAAAGGAGAGGTAATAAAAAAATGTATCATAAAGTATTTTGGAGGAGGAGGGGGACAGTAAATATCTTCAGAACATGCACTTTAGAAGGGGGGGGGGGTCATTCTCGGTTTTGGCCCTTCGAAGACCCATGCAAAGCCCCTTAGTTACTACTAAATATTATGAAATAATATTGTTGGTTTTGCTTAGCTTTATTGCATCTGTCTACAGAATTTACATCAATTATTACTCAGTCCTCAGAGCATGGACAAATAAAAACATTTTCATCATGGGCAATAAGTTTCACATAGTCCTCATGAATATGTGATGCATGGCCACATGTTTGAAACAGCATCAATACTGCATAAGAAGCAGTACCAGCTCTCCTTTGTTGCGGAAGTCATACCATCGGTACCTGCCATTTCGCCAACAGATATCCTACTGGTGGCAGGAGGCTTCTTTTTATTTTTTCTGCAAAGGCTTTTTTAGGGGAATGTTCAGATGGCATCTTGTTGAACAAAGACTTTTCCACTTTTGTGCCTTTTGAAATCATTGCCTGCTAACGTTGAATTTTCTTCCTTCTTACAGTTGTAGTCGATGGGACATAAGCTGTCCATATTGGGAATCGGGTGTAGTTTTAATAAATCTTATAACAAATAAGTAAGGGAAATATTTTAAAGCAAAATATGCAATAGCAATCGAAAATATGTTTTATTAGCTTTATAAAATAGTCTATTTCTCAACATTTAATGTTATTTTACCATATTTAAAAAGAATTTAAGCTTACAAGTAATTACGATCAGCAAACCTCGAAACAACAAGTTTCCTTCTAAATGGCAAATAGCGCGCTTTTTTGCACTTTCCAGCCTTATTTATCTTTTCAACTGCTTTTCTTCGCTGACATGTTGAGTCAACTCTCGATCAAAATTATTAATTTTAAAAATATTAGGGGTGTCCATATTGAGATCACTGTCCATACAGGATACAAGTAACTTATACATAGGGTATGATCTGATATTAAGTAGTACCAGTTACGTGTTTATTTGTAAGTCAAAACTTTATAAAATTAATAAATTAAAACTTAGCAAAGAACAAAGTTTGACAATTTCTTAAGTCACTTAAATTAAAATTAAAGTGGAAAAAAATTCAAATTAATATTCAGCTATTAAAAAAATACATTTTTCGGGTGTTGACAACCAGTCGGGTAATATGGAAAATTGTTATAAGGGTCATTAAAATTGCAGAACAAAAAACGATTTACAAGAAGAAGCGAAATTATTAATAATTAAACATTAATACATCAGGTGTAAATCATTAGATTCTTTGAAAAAACATTATTATTTTAACAAAAATCACGAAAGCAGTCTCTCCTCTTCCATACTCTGAATATTTTTAATGCAAAATAGGTAGGTGGCTCCTTATATGGTGTGCAACCTGATAAAAAACCCATCTCAGGAGATACATCGGCATGGCATGATTGTTCATATTAATCATTTATCTAACGACAGTACTTATAAGTACCATTAAAATTTTTTATTACAAAGCCCTTTTAATGCGTCGATTAGTTGTATCACTGTTTAGAATGAGTCACAGATATATTACTTTCTTTTGTTCCAAAAGCATTATTGGTTACACAAACCAAAAACATTTTAAAATGCATGATTTTTTTTTTTTTTTTTTTTTTTTTTGTAGCTTATAAGCTTTCTTAGCACTGAAGGAGGGGGATGGGGATTTTTTAATTCGGAAATATTTCCTTATTTATATTGTAAGAACATCATATTTGTACATTTTATAATTCTACAAAATACTAAGGAAACAATTTAAAATAAAAGATTTGAGTGTGGTTATAAATATTGCAGACAATCCC
Organism: Maratus speculifer; assembly: GCA_964019185.1. Lineage (NCBI taxonomy): Eukaryota > Metazoa > Arthropoda > Arachnida > Araneae > Salticidae > Maratus > Maratus speculifer. The sequence continues at coordinate 231,153,999 of OZ025296.1, read as the reverse complement.
TGTAAATTCAAATTTAATTAATCCTTCTAAATCCTTCAACCCTTCTAAAATCCTTCAAAATTTTATTAACTGATCATGTAAATCCTTTACTTTAGTTTAAACAATTTACGTAAAATGATTTAGAAGGTAAAATATTCATGAATTTTTAATTCGATAGATAAAGGATTATATACAATTATCTCTTGTATCAAAATATAAAATAATCTCTTCAGAGTCACCTACGATTCTGGAAAGTGTTTCTTTACTGTTAAAAATACTAGAAAACAATTATTTTCAGAATTAAAATAAGAATTTGTAAAAATAAATTTCTATTCACTGTCCGTCATTTTCAGAAACGTTTCTCAGTAGCTCTTACAATACAATAAGTAATCAGTTTTCTGAAATTAGAATATCACTTACAGTTATCAGTTATATCAATTTTATGGATGCTAACATATTCTCTGAATATATATTTGATATCCTGCAAACAAATACCAGACAAATATACTACATATACAGCATTAGAAATAATATGGAATATAACATTAATCTGTTACAATTGCATGAGCATATTTAGTTATGTAGATGAAAGTGTTTACACGAGAATTGATAGGATCCGAAAAACCAATTTTCCGGTTACAGAGAACGGATTAATGGTTTGATATATATCTCCGAAATTTATAGATCGGAAGGAGGCAGAATAGACAATCACTTCATCCGGTTCACGGGTGAAAATCTATGATTAGTTAAATCTCAATTCGCTTATTAAAACGCAATCGGTCTGCCAAGTCATAACTTGTTGCAAAACAGCTAAAAACCCGATTTTACTGGTTGACTCGTAACCATTCTGCTTTCCTGCACCCAAAAGTATGAAAACATGGAGGATTGCGATTAGAAAAACACAATGTTAAACCTAAAACTCAATAATAAAATAGAATTTTTAGCTGTTTTCCAACAAGGTAGGACTTGGTAGACAAATTGTATTTAATATGAGAATCGAGAATGTACTAATCTTAGATTTTCATCCGTGAACTTGTTGAGGTGATTATCTATGCTGCCTCCTCTATTACGGGCTGCTAATAAAAAGTCATTTTTGTAAATGCTTCTTTAAATATGGAAAATAAATTGTTTTTTTTTTTAAGTTTTTAAAGATAAAAAAAATACTTTTCGTGATTATTGTGCTTGTGCCTTAGATTAAGAAATATTTGTAATTTTTTATCTTATACTATAATACGAGCAAAAATTGTGTGTGTGTGTGTGTCTGTGTGTGTAAATTTTATGTCAAAAACGGCTCTAACGATTTTCGCAAAAATTTGGATTTTACCATTTTCGGGCACGAGAAAACCATTGGGCTAGGTCACATGTTCGAGAAAATTCGATTATTGGGTCATTTTGGGTCATAATGGGTCAGGATCAAGCTATTTATATCCAGAGAACGGCTGGATCGATTTTAAGGAAATTTTGTATCCAAACATTTTTTGGCACGAGAAAACTATTGTGCTTGGTCACATGTTCGAAAAATTTTGATTAGTGGGTCATTTTTGGGTCATTGTGGGTCAAGCCATTTTTATTTAGAAAACGGCTCTGACGATTTCGGCCAAATTATATATTTTATCGTTTTGGATTACAAGAAGACCATTGGGTTAGGTAACATGTTCGAGAAAATTCGGTTAGTGGGTCATTTTTGGGATCATTGTGGGTCATGCTATTTTTATCTAGATATTTTCTCACGCAGTTTTGACTAAAAATTGCATTCTATGATTTTCGGGCACTAGAAAAACATTGGGCTAGGTTACATGTTCAAAAATTTTTTTAATGGGTCATATTGGGTCATTAAGGGTCTGGGTCAAGCTATTTATATTTAAAGAACCGCAGAATCAATTTCATCGAAATTTTGCCTGTAATAGTTTTTTGACACGAGAAAGCTAATGGGCTAAGTCACACGATCGAGAGATTTCGATTATAAGAGTCATTTGTGGGTCATGATGGTTCATAATGGGTCATGGTCAAGCTATAGCTAAAGAACAGGTGGATCGATTTTAACGAAATTTTGTACACAACATTTTTTTGGCACGAGAAAACTATTGGACTAGGTCTTAGTTCGAGAAATTTCGATTACTGGGTCATTTTGGGTCATAAAAGGTCTGGGTCAAGCTATTTATATATAAAGTACGACAGTATCAAATTTAATGAAATTTTGTATGTAAGTTTTTTGACACGAGAAAATTAATGGGCTATCTCACATGTTTGAGAGATTTCAATTATAAGAGTCATTTATGGGTCATGATGGGTCATAACGGGTCATGTCAAGCTATATCTAAAGAACATGTGGATCAGTTTTAACGAAATTTTGTATGCAACATTTTTTGGCACGATAAAATCATTGGGCTAGGTCACATGATCGAGAAATTTCGATTAATGGGTCATTTTGGGTCATAAAGGGTCTGGGTCAAATTATTTATATTTAAAGAAGGCAGGATCGAGTTTAACGAAATTTTGAGTTGAATTTTGAGAACAATATTTATACACGAGAAAACTAATGGGCTAAGTCACATGTTCGAGAGATTTCGATTATAAGGGTCATTTGTGGGTCATGATGGGTCATGGTCAAGCTATATCTAAAGAACGGGTGAATCGATTTTAACGAAATTTTGTATACAGCATATTTTTGACACGAGAAAATAATTGGGCTATATCACATGTTCGAGAAATTTCGATCAGTGGGTCACTTTTGGGTTATTCTAATTTTATCTAAACAATGTCTCGCGTAAATTTGACTAAATTTTATATCCTATCGTTTTCGGTAACAAGAAAACCATTGGGTTAGGTCAGATGTTTGAGAAAACTCGATTAATGAGTCATTTTGGGTCATAATGGGTCAAGGTCAAACTATTTATACCTAAAAATTGGCTCAATCGATTTTATCTAAATTTTGTATTTAACGTTTTTCGGCACGCAAAAATTAATGAACTAAGTCACATTTTCGAGAGATTTCGATATAAGGGTCATTTGTGGGTCATGTTAGTTTTATCTAGAAAATTGTTCTCACCATTTTGAGTATATTTTCTATTGTATCGTTTTCGGGCAAAAGAAAACCATTGAGATAGGACACATGCACGTAACAATTCAATTAGTGGGTCGTTTTAAGTCTTAATGGGTTCGGGTCATTCTAATTATATATAACAACGACTCAGTCAATTTTCCCTAAATTTTGCAACGGAACGTCTTTTGTCACGAGAAGACTATTGAGCTGAGTTGCATATTAAACAAAATTATATTAGTGGGTCATATCGCTTCATTGCTGAATGCTGTCAAGCTAATTTTACTTAAGAAATGGCTTAAACGATTTTGATTCATTTTATACTCTACTGTTTTTGATTACCTGAAGACCATTGAGCTAAGTCACATGTTTGATCACATGTGATTAGTGGATTATTTGGGTAATAAGGGTCAGGATCACGAGAGTATGGCAAAAGCCAATAAGTTGGCGATATTTGACAAAATACTGGCGAAATTTGGCCGAAAAATCGACTATTAAGGTTACGATGCCATTACGGTAAGGCGCCAAGTGAAAGAATGTGTCCAAATTTGGTTATATCTGGCAAAAAATATTGTCTTTCAGCATGTGTAGAAATTTCTTATACATTCTTAATAGTCTTCGAGATGCATAGTTAAACTAATCAGAGTCGAGCTAAAAAAGTGATTTAGATTGATGCCCTTTCGTTGTAAATTTTAAAATAAAGTAAAATTTATGAACATGTGCATACAAACATAGTTTTCTTATTGATTGTTTTTGTAAATAATAATATTATTAATAACATGTTTTACCGTAATAATATTATATCGAGTTGAAAGCAAAGTTAATTTTGACCGAGCTGAGCTCGGTCACCCCTGCTAGTAATATATTACGGAAGTAATTCTTTACTGTTACTCTATTGATAAAATAATATCTAGCTCAACGGTTAAAATAATATGCCATATAGCGTAGACAGTACGAGAAAAAATAAAACTTTACAGCTTGTTCATGAACTGTTTGCCACCTGAAACAATAATGTATCAATAAAAATCAATTTTCACCATCTTATTAACAATTTGCTGTATAAATTTTAATAAAGGGAAATATCATATATTTAAGGTTTTCTCTGCACATTTTATGCAATTCCAACTGCAATTTTAAAAATATGATGCGGTAAATGATAATCTATGGTTTATAATGGTAAAACAAATAGTATTTAATCTCAATAAAATTACATGCAATTTATGTGACATTTTTAGAAATTCAGAAACTGGATGTAATTCAACATTGTTTTAATTAGTACAATATCATTCTTCTCAGCCATTATTTAAAATTTTCTTTTTAAGAGGTTTATATTAACTGCGAAAATATTGTTTACCTGCTAAGCGCAGTGTACTATAAACATAATTTCCTTTATAAATTATTAGAAAATGTTTAGACTATAGATAGGTTAGATATAGCGCAGGTAAGATTTAGTGATATATATATATATATATATAAACCAGCGAAAGATTTTTCTATATATATATATATGAGCACATTACCTATAAATGCCACATGTAGATCTAAAAATTATTCAAAGAATGGAAGATATTATAAATTCGGAATTTCCACATAAAGAAATATTCATAATTCCCTTGAATACAGAACAAGTCCACAGTTGCATATATATTGCAGAGGATAGATATAAACTATCGAGAAACGTAGCGAGTTTCCAAATGTGTCGAATGAATTCAATACGTGTGGCCATACACATCGACATTTTTTTTATATTCAGCGTATGATGTTTCTATATAACAAATCTTAAGTTTATGTGCATTTAAAAAAAAATTCCAAAAAAAAGAAAAAAAAACATTTGCTACTTAAAATTAGCGATTCGTAATTCAAAAGTAGCGGAAAGAATTATTATTGACCTCTAAACTTGGTCTGAGAAAAATTTTAACTTGTGTGTCCAGAAATACAGCAAAAGGTATATGGAAAAGGTTTCTAGCAATAATTTTAAATGTTAAAAAACATGGCTTAGATATTATTGCTTGGATATCTTTTATTATTTCCCAAGTGATGCTACTCTAACCCTTCATTGCATTCTGTCCGACATCTGGCTCATACCTAAAAACACGATAATTCTCATTAAGTGCCATAGATTCGGCCAAAATATCATCGCTGTAACTGATCTAGAACAGTCCAAAGAATGGAATCGCAATTATTTTGTCCATGTCAGTTGCTGCATTCGACAAAATATTAGAACTTCTTCTTCAGAAACAAAAAAAAATTTGATCTAGCTATTAAAGCAAAAGTTATTTTTATTATTTTTATTAAAAATAAAAATATAAAGAAAGTTGCAGAGTGTTAAGCAAAATAAACTTAATTAATTTAAGCATTTAAGCTCATTTAATCGCAAAATATAGCAATGCATAATTTAAAAATCCTAATTGTGTATATAGGTTACACGTCATAAAGAATGATATTTTTGACGAACATTTGAAAACTATTTTTCCCATTATTAGATGATACATAAATTTCAAATATTTTTTTCTCATAAAAATTGGGAAAAATGTGCAGTGAAGAGTAAAAAAAAATCATTATATTATAAAATTAATTCGAGCACAAATTATTTGTTTACTAGAAGTATGCGATAATGCATTATCTCCACTTAATTTTTCAACAAACGACCTAAAATCAGCTTTTAAATTCGGAAATTAAGTTTAAAGTGGAATTTGACATAAATAAAGCCCAAAATCAACTATTAAATAAATCCTTAAAATCAGCTTATAGCAAGAAATTGTGGTTATCTAATCAACAAAAATGCAATGCAACAAACTTTTTATTATATAGTAAAAATGTTAATTACATTCCAATCTTTATATTATGATACAATTTTGATTTTACTTGTAAAATATAAATGGAAATATATTTTATCTTCAAATTTTATTTTAAACATACTAGAATAGGCGTTTACCCATTACTTCCCTATCTTTGCTACATTTTACTATTTCTCAAGGGATGTTACCCAGTTTTTAAAAATCATTCGATTATAAGAATAGTTTGAATGGAAATAAGTCCCAAATATTGCGTGTTTCTTTAATTTCAGTGATGTGGAATAAAGTGTATGTTGAAACTTTTAAAAGTAACATTTATTCATTATCTATGGATTGCATGCTAAAAATAGATAGCCGGATTCTTCCACTTCAAAGACTTCATTTATTTCTTAAATTTACAGATCCTTTCTCCACTCAATGATTAAATGTAGAAAGAAAAAAATTCTTATTGTTGATTTTTTTTTTGTTATTGTCGAGTTTATTAATAATCGTTACTGAAGAAAATTTCATAGAATGTACACTCTAAAAAATAAATGTGTAAATTAGTCAAATTTACACACATTTATGTGTAAATTTGTAAATTTACACACTTGCCATGTACTTTACACATTTTTTTGCAGAATTTTACCTGTTTTTATGTGTATTTAGCTTTTGAAACTAAGTGTGTAATTTGTTATCACTTGAAAAACATAAATAAGTGTGTAAAAGTAGAAAAATACCTAAATTGACACAGATTGGTGTGTTATTGTAATTTACGCATAGTTCTTATATACACTGATAAGTGTGTAAATTTCTAAAATCACACACTTGTCATGAAAATTACACATTTTGTAAAAAGAATTACTTGTTTTTATGTGCATTTATTTTGTGATATTAAGACTGTAAGTTGTTGTCGGTTGGTTACCCAGACAAATGTGTAAAATTGGATTTACATGCACTGGTGTGTTATTGTAAATGTTCGTCTGCATTTTGTATAATAGCAAGTACGCAGGTGAAAAATTAAAATTGAAAACATCTGCTGTATCGTAGTTTCGCCATTTTTGGATTGAATGGAACATGTCAAAAGAGGAAAGTTTGTTCTCCTCTGTTAACTCAAAAAATAAGAATAAATCATAATACAATTACAAATAATCGAGGAATGTTAATTATCATAGAATGTTTGCCTTCATATTTAGAAAAAATTGAACTGTGTTTTCTTTTCTATTGTGATTTTACAGGCATGAAAAAGTGGGATATTCTATAACAAAGGTATGTAAATGTTTTGTTCTAATGAAAATAAAGCTTATCAATTGACAACTAATTTAACAGATTTTCATGGTTCAGTTTTTCATATTTAAATTGTAAGTTTTTTGACATACAACCAAAAATTAAGGAATTTAAATGTCATTAAAAGTATCAGCAGCATTATTATATTTAAGAAAATGGTAAAATTTCGGTGCTTTATTTTCTAATATTGTTCGCTTCTTTTCTATTTGAATATATCTAATCTTTTTCTAGCTTAGATTCCTTTTATTATGTAAAAATGTAAAATAATGTTTATGATTTCTGTGTATTATGAAAGTTTTATCATAAAAAATTCTATCATATTTCAACTAAATTATGATTATTTTATTGAATTAGTAAAATTTACATTAGAAAATCTTAATCGTTGTCAGAGTTGCAAAGGTGTCGCAAAGGTGACTGCGTTCCTTCATATTAAGCATACTTATGAACTATTCTATGAAAGCTATAATTATGAATAAAGAGAAGTATACATATATGTATTAGTTATTGAATTGACATTTGAATTTAAACACTAATTTAACACATTTAGTGAAATACTTTGAACACTTATTCTAAAAAGAAATATATACATGATATGTATATGTATATATATATGCATTTGTAAAATGTCTCATTTTTGACAAAATGAGATTATTTGTAAAATGATACATTTTTGCAAGAATAAGATTATTTTTGGTTAGAAATTGAATTAACCGTATAAATGAACTTTCTTAAAACTGAGCCCAATATTTTTATTAAATTAGTTAGTGTTTTTAATTTCAATATTTGTGAATTTATTATCATAAAAAGGTAATAAATTTGTGTACATCAATATAATAATAATAAAATTAAATAGATTGCATTTTTTTAGTTCATTTATGCTTTTTTGTATGTTTCTGTATTTATAAACAAATTTTGATACTTCTTCAGATGTATTATGTAAACCTGTAATAAATAAATATATATATAGGAATGTAAATAAGTAAATTTAAAAAAAAAAGTCATGCGCTCATTTTTTTTTTTTTTTTTTTTTTTGGGGGGGGGGGGGACGTTTTTTGAAGCAAGCTATTTTAAAGTATTACATATTATACTTCAGTATAAGTAGATGTGCCAGTAATGGACATCCTTCTAGTAATGTATCAACAATAAATCACAATAATGTAATCACAATAAATAAATGAATAAATGCAAACTAAGCTTTTATTATTTTTTCTTAGGGAGCGAACGATTTTAATAAGCTGACTTAAACCAGTAATTAAATCGTGATTTAAATCAACTTTTTTTTAATCATTGACTAAAATCATAAATTTTATAAAGATTTAATATGACAGAAAAAAGTATTAAAATCTAAGGTTACCATAATTTGGCAAGTTTCTACAGGTACTGACTTTTGAATATACACAAAAAAGCTTTAAATAATTATTTCTAAGCTTAATTTCTGAGTATTGTCAAAGACTTAAGCATGATAATTTTGTAAAAAGCATAGTTTTTATCTTTTAAGTATAAAAATCATTTAATTTAAAAATGCTATTCAAATCTGGTATAAATCTGGTATAAAAGTTATAATTTCCTTATTGATCCCTATATATTCCTATTAATAATCAAATTATTGATTTTTTTATATAATATAGGCTAGCAAGTATAATAATTTTCTCCAAATAAACGAATAGAGTAGCCAAATCTTATTTTCTCATTCTGCTTCTGCAATAATAAATTTCTAGCAGATATTGGAACTAAAAATAGAATGAAATAATGACATCTGCTGAATCGCTATTGCAAAAGAAGGCATGAGAAAAAAAATAATAATAAAATATTAAGCATAGCAAAAGCTTATTCAGTAAAAGTTGAATGTGTTTACTTTTAGGTAGCTTTCATTACAAAAAGTAAAAAGCTACCTATTGCAGCCGTTCGGGGGAAAGCACTTCCGGAAAATTTTGGTATATTTTCACCGATCATGACCCCCAGACCCCAAAACCACCCTCCGTTTATATGTTGACATATATATATATATATATATATAACCATATATATATATATATCTGATTTTTGTCATGCGATAACTAACGTATTTATGAACCGATTTGAATGAAACTTGGTATGTATATAGTACATACAAATGTCTCGACCGAGTTCGTTGGTCAGCATCATCCGCCATTTTGTTTCAAAATGGCGGCCATTTTAAATTTTTTAAAAAATTTAAAATTTAAAATTAAATGCGAACAAATTAAAAGTTGAAAAATATTTTCCTTTTACGTGTTAGAACTTAAAACAAAGATTTCAGAACACTTTTTATTTTGTCTATATCTTAAAAAATGACTGAGTTATAGCACTTTGAATTTTTCTTATGGCTGACATTTTGAAACGATCTGATTTTTGTCACGTGATAACACGCGTATTTATGAACCGATTTCAATGAAACTTGGTATGTACATAGTACATACAAATGTCTCGACCGAGTTTGTTGGCCAGCATCATCCGCCATTTTGTTTCAAAATGGTGGCCATTTTAAAATTTTTAAAATTTTTAAAATTTAAAGTTAAATGCGAAAAAATCAAAATTTGAAAAATATTTTTCTTTTACGTGTTAGAACTTAAAACAACGATTCCAGAACATTTTTTATTTTGTTTATATCTTAAAAAATGACTGAGTTATAGGACTTTGAATTTTGCTTATGGCTGACATTTTGAAACGGTCTGATCTGAACGATCCACAATGTTGCTTTAAAATGGCATACACTTTATGATATCATGGAATTTGGTGACTCTCTAAATCGCTTAAAATAAAACCAGGTTGAATAAAAGATGACTATTTTCTAAAAATTCCTATTAATATTCAGTCTTGACAAAAACTAGTTTCAATCTTATAAAATCACTAATTTTATAAGATTATTTCCGCTAATTTGAGCTTAGTATTTTTGAACAATGTAACTTACCTTAAAATAAATAAATAAATTTATAAGTATATGAAAGCTACCTCTTCCTCCCGGCATTGCCGGGAGGACTTTTACAAGTCATATACATCCAAATAAAAATTTTCATGATTAATTAAGGAAGCAAAACTGTCTGAAACACTAAGTGCTGAGAACTTCCACTAAGTGCTAATAATGGCGCTGTTTAATGTTTTGAGGATTTCATATATAATTGGCTATTCCTTATATTTACTTTGTATGTGTGTATGAATGTGCTGATATATTTTGGGGGATTAATACATGCAAACGTGGATGTAAATTTAGATTCAGGCTTGACAGATTGCAAAATGAGATGCAAATAAATTTGTTAATTTTGTTATTTGTGTTACTAATTGATGAAATTACTTGTTTGCAATTGTTATTAATTCTGTAACTATTTGCTGTTTCCTCTAAGCACTTTTTTTAGGGTGGAAAAACTTTCTTCTTATGAAATTGGCAAAATGCTACCTTATTAAAATATATTTAAATTCACTTACAGTAAACACAGCTTTCTTGTAATACAACTTCCAAATTACACATTATTTCTTAATCCAAGTTCCCAAGATCTTATAAAAGTGATAGAGAATTATTTCTTTAGAAAAAAATTAAAACATGTTATTATTTAATTGTATTTTTCAATTTGTAATTCATAAAATTATTAAAATTAATGGCACTTTGTTTATCATAATGAGAAACTAAATACTTTTTATAATTACTAAACACATTGATCAGTATATTTCCCCATGAAATAATGTATTTTTTGGAACTAGCATCTTCCCTTTTTTTCTTTCTAGAATGAGCACTAAATTGTTAATAATCATTTTAGTAATTAAAATATGTTATATACTAATTAAAAATTATATTATTACTAATTTTATGCTAATTAAAAATGTATATTATGTTCCTAAATACAGAGATTGCTGTTTAATAATTATTAATTTTAAATAGTGTTAATAGTTTATGTTAAATGCAGCTATTAATAATTGGAATAAATGTAAATATCACTAGTATTTAATACAGTTTTGCATAATATTGCATAATATTATCGCAAAATATTAATGTATATAATGTTATTATATGGTACAAAGGAAACTACTACTAAAAATAGTTCATAGTTACAGACATTATAAAACTACTTTGTAGTTTTTATAATGTCTGTAACTATGAACTATTAGTTATGTTAGTTAAAGGATAAAGACACAGATTATGTTAGCAATTAGAGTTTTTTTTTCTCTTGGTAGACTAAAATCCTTGGTAGTCATTCAGTTTTTGAAAATTGGGGACAAAAATCATAAAATTCCAATTTATATCAAAATAATCTGATTCAGTTCTTTCAGGTATGATGTACTACTCATAGTACGCGTCTTTTAATGGGGTATTATTTTGTTTTAAGAAATATTTTTGGCGATATTTACATGCATTAATGTTAGTATATATCTATGCATTTACTATATGACTTCATTTTATGCTTAAGCATTTAATAATAATAATAATAATAATAATTATTATTATTATTATTATTATTATTTGGTTAATTCTCTCTGCGCTGTTTGCGATTCTTTTATTTCAAACATCATATTTCACTCTTTAAATTTAAAATAAAAGTTACTTTCTTGAAAGAATCATGTCTAATAATGCGCAGAAAGTAGGAGAAAGTTCTAATATCAATTAAATCTTATTGCAATGCAATATTTTCTAAACATTTCCCAAAATTCTTTTTTAGCCTATGGCCATATGTATATTGAATAATACGCAAAATAGCAACATTCGTTATCTTTCAGATTATGAAATATTGGTGAAACACTAATTAATGTACTTGGATAGCTAGTATTAATATTATTAATGTATAAGTATGTATTATTAATACTATTAATGTTACTAATATTAAAATGTATTATTAATATTATTAATAATAAATATTTCTGAAAAAATTGCTCTTTAAAATATTAAAAAGAATATGAGTTGTTATAGCAGTAAATATGAGCGAAAAAATTTCTTTTTAACTTTAATTTAAAAGACAGAAATTGTAAGGAATTGAAATTATGCACAGTCTGCGCATAAATTGTGATCTCACGATTGTATAACTATAAACCAACTCTAAAAGAAATTACAAACTGGTAATTAAAATTTCAGTTTATCATGCTTTATATCAAAACGGGTATATCGGTGATACGAAAATGATTTGTCTTTTATTTAGTGTGGTGTGAAAATTGCCAAAATAGATTGCAGGTACACTATTTTCTGAGCATCAAACAGAGCTACCAGAAAATATAATCTCAATCAGTAAATGATATTTTTCTTTGTACAATTTTTTTAATCATTAAAATTATCATTATTAATCATTGGGAATTAATTCCCAATTTAAACATACTAAAACATATAATGTTAACGCTAAATACATAAAAATATGTCTGTTGGAATATTACACAAATATCTAAGTATTTTGATTATTACACACAAATCTGTGTTTTGTATGTTCAGCAGAAATATTTATATGAAGAGAATGCTACACAAAAATCTGTGTATTTTGAATATTATACAAAAACCTGTGTAATTTACATACTACACAAAAAATTGAATATTTCAAATAAAACACAAAAGTATGTGTTTCTTGTATTATACACAAAAATACATTTAATCACAGAACATTACACATATGAGTGTGTGAGAGTATTACACATAAATCTGTGTATTCTTCTGCAATTTACACATTAAAGTGTGTATTTCAAGACTTATCAGATAACATTTACACATTTGGACTTATCATCAAATTACACTTTAAAATGTGTATTTTCAAATTTACACATTAGGCGTGTATTTTGGCAATTTACACACCAATTTACACACACAGACATGTCGTTTTTGTATCATCGATATACCTGTTTTTATGTGTAAATTTACACATTTTTTTTTTAGAGTGTACATTTTTTTAATGCAATTTTTATGTTATTAGGCACATTTCAGAATTTTTATAAAATTAAGAATAATGAAAACTAATACTGCATTCATTTTCAGACTTTAAGATGTTAAATAATCGGCTTCGATATCCTTTATTATTTCCCAAGGAATGGTGCTCTGATTTAAAATCATTCAATTTTCAAAATAATTCAGGCGCAAATTATTAGCCTATAAGAATTTCTCGATTCTGTCCTTCCAATATGTTCAATTTAGAATAAGCGACGCAAAGTCAACTCATAGCTGAAATAATTGTATTTTTTAGAAAACGTTGTGTAATTAAAAAAATTAATGGTAAAATATTTAAATTTCTTTAGGGTTTTATATTATTATTGAATATTATTGAATAATCTTACTGCTAGGATTTACCAGACTTCTCGCTTTTACAGCACCATATCCATGACACAGGTCGCTTTTTTACCCCCAGATTAGAGATTGATGTTATTCAACATATATTTTTAATATTACTATTTCAACAGGGGATTTTTTATGCACTGATGTTTGTTTCTCTGCACACATTGTTAATCCAATTATAATTATCTTAGTGCATAAACATTAGAAGTCATATAGCGTAGACACTGTAGAGGAGAAATGTTGTACAGCTTGGTTTGTCCAAACGCGATTTTAACAACTGAAAAAAGAAACATCTAAAATTTTAGAATATATAAAGTACGTTCATTTAGCCAAAGCCTTTTTACAGTATATTTTATTATTGAAAAATTTTAATGTGATAAGCCATTTTATGATAATGTATTGCATCTTTATGCCTATTATGAACCTGTAATATTTTGTTAACGCATACACACTTTGTTAACAATACATATTTTCGTTAATGTCGGAAGATATACAAAACCAGTTGTATAATAACAATTTGATTTTTAGACAGAGTTTAAAATAAAACGGATTTATTTTAAATCAGCAGTTTTGAAATATTTATAGAATATTTATATTAATTAGCAGAAAATACTCTTATATGGAGTCCTCACAATTTTTACAAAAACAATGTAAATAAATGTATTGTAATCATGTCTGTCATTGAAAAAGTGTATTGTGATTGCAAATTCTTTATAAAAAAATTTTTTTTCATAAAAAGAAAATTAAACAGCTGTAAATCATTGAGAAAAAAGCCACATTAAAAATATTTAGCTTCGTCTATTTCGCTGTGCTTACAGATGTGCTCTAGAAAAGTTTTTTTTGCGTGAAAAGTACTATAAAGTTTTGTTAGTGAACGAATTATATAAATTTTATGTTGCATTTTCTTTAACCACTTAACTAATCAATATAAAAAAAACTTTCAAATAATGCCTATTATTTTCATATCTTTTACAGAAATTTCGATCTTATTTCGTCCATTTTTCAAAACAGAAATTTTTGTCTAATTGAATCAGACAAAAATTAAATAATACGAAATTTCCGAATTAAATAATACGAAATTACGAATCGAATTAAATAATACGAAATTTATAATAAAAATTTAATGGTGAGAATAGTACATTATGATTGGAATATAGATGCCCACACATGGTACGAGCAAATCATGATCAGCAAAATTACATTGGCCACATGACGTACGGGCAAATCAGGAAGTGGTTAAAATTTTCGTCGGATTGTAAAGGGTTAAAATAAAACAGTAAAAAATAATTCATAGTCTTTGTTAGAAAATCTTTTCTCAAAAAATTCAAAACTCAAAAATTCAGAAATTGTAAAACTTATTTCTTTTTTTCAACTTAGCTGAGTACATGCACTACAATTCCGTTTTGCTTTGTAAATATCTGTTAGAAAATATATTTTTCAATTTAGCTAAGTTCATAAATTTGAATGTAATTTCACATCTATGTCATTCAGGGTAAGTAGATTAAAATTTTCGCAGCCATTGTCAAACTTTTTCTTCTTGGGTGGATTATCGTAGCAGATTAAAAAAAAAAGAACTAAGTTTTTTACAACCTTCTAAATGCAGTGTACCATAAATTTATTTTTCTGGTAAAATTATTAGAAAATATAGAGCGTAAGGATTAATACGAAAAATAACTTTTAAGCTTCTGTTATTGAAAACACGCATCTAAAAAATATCATGTAATAATAAAAAAAAAAATTCTGTTGAATATTTTATTTAAAAATAAATATAAAAAATCTGATAGTTAGTATTTTTTTCTTTAAAGGTTCAAATAAATATTACTTTTTTTTCAATCAATAATGTATAAAAATGTTTGTCTTTTTATAGAATTTGCATATTAAAAATATTTTTTTTATTATGTATAAGGAAAGATGTTCTTATTCTGTAAATATCAAATATTAAAATGTCCCGAAAGTTAATTTTAATATTTCAGATGGAAACTGATTTTACAATCGACTTAGAGTTTTTTGATATCAAATGATTGATTACTTTTGTTTGATTTTATATTTAAAAAGAAAAAAAATCATCCAAACCAAAATAGGAAGGGGATTATCTTATCCCTTTCCCCAAGATAGAAAGGAGATTATATGACAGCACACTTCGAAATACTAAGCATGCTCCTATATATTTTGATTGTATTTTTTCTTTCTTTCTTTTTTTACAATGAAAATTTATCCAATCGAACCTAATGTTATTGATCCTGTTGGTCACGTACATCCTTAAATTTACATAATGTTATAATTTTTAAAGAAAATGTATACAACCGAACTTAGGGTACGGGCCACGCTGTCTTCGGAACATTAGCCAGCAATGTAATGTACTCTTCCCTCTACTTTTGCAAACAAGCCCTAGATTTTATAATGTTAGATGAAAATCTTCTTACGTGATCAAAGACCTTTATTTATAGTTATTGCCGATATAACTTCTCACATTAAAGCAACTTCCTAAATTAAAATGGCCGTTTTAGTGAAAATTTTCGATTTTTTTTATTATTTTATTTGAAAGAGCATTTTTTACTACTGAATTTAATATGTATAATTGTAATAAATTTTTCATCCGTGCATCTTTGCTTAAGAGTGCAACAGCTATTTTTTTTAACCCTAATACAACTTTCTTGTCCCGTTTGATATAAATTGTCATCTTGTTAGTATTCTCATGAATTACAAAACAATCGAAAGAATGATTTTTCATTCTGAATGTTTCCTTTCAAAGAAAAAAAAAAGACATATTCAAAATCAAATTTAGCGTTTTGTTAGTGTCAATCAGGAATTTTTTATATCAATTTTTATTCTACAATTTTATTCGTAGAAAGATTTTTCTACTGCAGTTTTACAGTTGTATCTATTGATAACTTTTGTAGCTACAATCTAGAAAAATGATACAATTTACTTATTTTCATGCTTTGTAGAAAATATATAATTGAATTTTGCGAATTTCTGAAAGCTTTTTACGAAACCTTAATACTTTTCTTTTCATGAAAAATTCTTAAAGTTTTTCAATTTAAGAAAACTGTAACTTGGGTTTTCAAATAAATGAACAAAAAAGAAAACGCGGCAAATCAATTCTTCATTTTTTTAAAGATAATAGTTGAATTTTGTCAATATAAAAGAATTTATCTTGTCAATATGTCTTGTATAATTGTAGTTACTTAGGTTTCGTGTCCGAATTTTATATTTCAAAGTTTTAAAATCTAAAAACTAATTAAAATATTTCATTTAGTTTAATCATTTATGTAAAGACCTTTTTATGAAACTGCTGTTTATAAACGTATCATATAAGATCTGTCTGTTAACTGTTAGGAAATAGTTATAAAGTTATAAAGTTTGATTTCAAGAAGAAAATTATTTTTTTTTTGACTGAAAAAAATCAATTGATTATACTATTTATGTTTACATATATTATGTTTAAAAAAAGTTTCCGAAAATATATTCACTTATGTACAGGATAGGGCTTGTATGATTAAAAAAAATAATTTTCGTTACATTCCGTTAAAGATTCTAATGAAGTAAATGATATGTATATGTTTTTGAATTTTTTTTTAATTTCATTATTCATTTGAAAATAAAATCAGCAATATTTTTATAAATGTACAGAGCTCAGCAAAAAATTAGACAATGATCGATTACGCTTCTATCTTCCGAAGTATGCACCAAATTCTTGTAATTCATCTATCATACATTATTTATCACTTATTCTTTATTCACAAACAGTAAATTTTAAATTTTACTTTTACAAATATATAATGACAAAAAAAATAACATTGTGGCAAAAGTATAGACAATCTGTATATTTAGGGAAAAAAATTACAAATTAAAATCGAGTTGCACCCATATTGTCAACAGTTAGTGCAAGAATGTGACTTTTCATTAAAGAAACTAAATGCTCTGTCACTTGGGGGTCTATTTTGTACCAAATGTGTTCAACAACAGCTCGAAGCTCATTAACAGAAAAGTATAGCAAAAATTTGCTTAAACCTTACGACATATGATGTTACAAAAGTTTTCGATTGGGTCCAGACCAGAGCTATACGCCGACCAGTTGAGATCAGTTATATTTTCAGATTTGAAAGAAGTTCTTGTTTTGTATGCAACATGAAAAAGCACATTATCTTGCTAAAATCCATACTCTAGACCAGCTAAAAGTTCCCCAAATGACTAAAAATTAATCTCCAACGAATGTACGTAGATCTGGTGTTGCTTGGCAACCACTAAATAACTCCAGAAATATTCGGGCACTAAAGCAAAATCCGGACCAAATCATTAAAAAATCACCTCTTGTTGTCGACTTAAAAAAGTCCCAGGCTCAAAGCAAGTCGTGCCAATAGTATGCGCACCCGTTCGGGCCATTCAAATTCCACTTTGTTTCGTTACTGAATATCATAGCGCACCATTTGGATTCATATGAAGTATGTTTACAAGTTCATTGCACTCTTATCAATTTGTAGCAAGATTTTAAAGCTGGTTGTTTTATCATTTTCATGTTAATTAATTTACCAGTTTCTTTAATTCATCTACGAATTATGTCCGTCGACACAGAAAGTCCTGATTTACTTTTAATATGATTAGCAATCATCATTTGTATAAATCTCAGTTTATGGATACTTTTGTCATCTCATTTTATGGTCAGACAAGTTTTTCCAGATTTATGTTTTGTTTTGAAGGAGTCATCCTTAGACTATACTTCATAGACAGACCACTTTGGACGATTCAGTGCTGCTCAAATTTCTACATCAGTCTTCTCTTTGCATTTCAGCTTTCCAACTTCAATTATATCATCTAACTGAATATATTTAGATCGTGATATCTTCATTAACTGATGCTATATCGAGGTATTTATTAAATACTTCAGACATGTGACATCATAACTTAGAAATTTGCATTTTTCCATGAACAGTTGGCAAAAAATAAAAAAAGTGTCTAAACTTTTGCATTATGCAAATTTTACTTTTTCAGTTAAATTAAATATTATCTTATATTATAATCATTATTTTTATCGTACATTGTTAAAAATATATTTGAAAATAAGTATAGCCATTTGTAAAACTCAAGTTTTCGAATTTTTTATTTAAAGATTAAAAAACACCAGTGTCTAAACTTTTGCTGAGCACTGTATCTTGTATCTTGTATATTTTCAAAGTTGGTCAGATTTTACAGTTTTTTAAGCGCAAGCCTGAATAATTTTTTTCAAGATTGTTACCCTCCTGACATTTTTATTTCTTTTGATTTAAATAAAACTTTTAATAGGTACATATAAACGGTGGAAAAAAAAACCCCTTGAAAGTACTATAACTAATGAAAGATTCAGTATTATCCCTTCGCACTCGAGAGATAACATACATACACATCTATTGTTGTCAGATGTTCCTCGTAAATCGGGACTTTAAATGCTTTGGACACCACTAATGTAATATTTTTTATAGATATCTTTTATCGCTGGTTATTCATCCATTAGATAAGGCAAATAAACTTAGTTTAAAATATTGGTTTCCAGAGCATTTGGAGCAAACATTTAAGTCGCTGAAAAAACTTTCTGCCATGAATCTCGAGCATAATTCAGTGAAATTGGATTTAATAAAATTTTACAAAAATCTGCTCGAAATTTCCAAGGAAACGGATTTTAAAGATCGCATATTTAGCATAAGAGTGTCCCCACTGTTGTTTTTCTTTAAGCGCTCAAGCAACTACAAAAAAACATAACATTGATATAAAAGATTTTTGTGAAGGCATGTAGATAATTTTCACCTAGATGAATACAGTAAAATAATGCTACACTATCAGACAACACTAAAGTTGACAGGTCGAGTGTCACAAAAAATACGACAGGGAAAGAACAACAACAACAACAAAAAGCAAGACAATGGCTTCTAATTCCGTACATATTTTTACATGAAACTCTGTGAAAACTGAACCAGTTTCTAACGGAGTACTATTTTAAATGTTCAAATTTCCTTTCCGCTGCTGTACAATTTTTGTCTGCGCTGACAAAATCTTGTTTATAACGGACATTTTCTATTGAGATTTGAGATTCTGTCTAGACATTTTTCTTTTAGCATCATATGTTCAAAAATATTTTTTACGATATTTACAGAATGTAAATATCGTAACTGAATGTGTGTGTATACGTGTGTGCTGTCCTGTATGTACAAGCATAATTATATTTAAGCTTACTTGATAATTTTCACTTTGCTTTTCTAGATAACTTCTACTAAACTCAATTATCATGAAGAAAAATCGGCGAACATTTTTTTAAATATTACGAAAAAACATCAAACCTCTTATTTAATGTTAAAAACAATATACTCGATTCTGTAAAACTAACCAATTTTCTTTATTTGGAATTTCAAATCCCGTGTTTAAGATTTAATTTTTTATTCCAGATTACTTTACCACAAGCTAAAGTTTTTGCTAGAAAATAAAAGCATAATACAACTATTTTAAGGCAAGTGTTATTTCTTATAATATTGCTCGCATATTTTTACTTATTACAGACAACTGTTTGAAGACAAGTGGGGATTTTTCTTAATACGTGTCATACGCGATAGAAACTGCATTAGATTAGCTTATATGATATCATCATACTCAAATAGCGTAATATAGATTTGGATGTTTGCAAGCCTGAAAAGTGTTTTTTACTGCATATTTTAACTCAAATAAAAAAGTAGAAAATTGAAGTTTTAATCTGAATCAGGAATTCCAAAAATATATCATGTCACAAGGAAATTTGAAAATTAACTTCTGCCTGAAATAAATTATGGCGAGGTACAATATTTTTATGAAACACTTGAAATGATTAAAGCTTTCTGAAATACTTAAGTTTTCCCCGAAATTATGGGAAATTATTATAACAGCGGTACATCATATCGACATGAAAAATTGAAAAGGGAAATTTTTATTTTAAATATTCTTCAAAAAATAGCTTTATTATTGTCGGGCTGTTCAAAGTATATTGGAATGATGGTAATTTGTTCACCCGACATTTCCTTATAGAACACGTGTACCATTGACTAGTGAGCATTAATCGTTGACATTATTAATTATTAATGATGACTATAATGATACTTGCTGTAAAAGTGCATGTCTTAGACTGTTGCGTGACAAAGAAGCTTTTTTGTGAAGAGTTAATTGAGTGAAATTTAATAAAATTTTTGGGAAAGGATATCTCCTTCTCGGTCTTTAGTAACAATAAGCTTATTCTTCAATGTCTATTTGAGCCCCCCTTTACTAAGTTCCATGCTTATCACCATAAATAACTCGTGTGATTTTGTAAAAACTTTTTTTATGATCTTATTTAAATAAATTTTTATCGCATGGAAATTCTTCGATAGCTGCTCTATATTCATATTAATACTTATTTAACACTTACCTGATGTGACGAAAATTGTCGCATAACTTCTGTAAGCGGTCAGTTGGACCGCTTAATCTAAAGATGAATAAATGTTAATTTAACTCTCAGAATACTATTTATGTATTAAACTTTATATACAAGGCTATTATAAATGAAATTCATTTATTCAAAAGTTTCTAGAGATAATAATAGGGTTCCAAACGAAAAAATTTTTTAGCAGTATCTATAGTTAAACTAAAAATTTCAAATTAAACTGAAATATTTGAAAACCTCAGCTGTTTGTGAGATCGCTAACAACAGTTATAGGTTAATACAATAAAACTATATTCTATACATACTGAGAAAAATATACCAACATCTTCCCAAATAATTCCATTTAACACAGGTTCAATTTTGCAATCTTTCCATAAAATTTTTAAAGTGTTATAAATCATTTTATGTTTCTTGTATGCATTAACGTGTCATACGCGATAGAAACTGCTTTAGATTAGCATTGAT
The DNA here is from genome assembly GCA_964019185.1 of Maratus speculifer. Lineage (NCBI taxonomy): Eukaryota > Metazoa > Arthropoda > Arachnida > Araneae > Salticidae > Maratus > Maratus speculifer. The sequence goes on along the minus strand of OZ025296.1, from coordinate 231,132,784 downwards.
TTCGCATTTTCCGAGAATAGAAAATCGGATATAGAAACTTAACCCTCTTAACTAAATGTTAGGTTGACATATTGTATAAGTAATGCTGCACCATAACATATATTCTATAATGTATCAAATGGGATTATTTATACTTGGAATTTTATGATGTATGCCATAGGATTACTAGAAATGTGATTTATAATGATTAAAAGACATTCAGTTTAGATTTTAAATGAAATTGACTAGTATGTAACAGGCATTTACTTTCATTTTACCGTAGAATATTATATATATTTTTTTCCACATATTATTTAAACTTACAAAACCTAAATACTTTGTGAAACGTTTTTAAAGTATTCAAATTATTTACTTTTATGCATTACTTTTAAACTACATTTATTACTTTTAAAATTTTGAATTATATGTGAATTACAAAAGATATTTGTAACATTAATTAATTAGGTTATTTACCTTTTAAATGATTTTGTTTATTAAAAAAAAAAAAAAAAAAAAAAAAAAAAAAACATAATTCAAGGGTTATATTCACTGCATTTAAATGTTCAATTAACAGTGAATTGTGAGAAAAAAATTTGACTGAATATTTAATTAAAATCTGAATATTTAATTAAAAGTTTTTAAAGTTTCAAAAGAATTTAATATTTAAAAACCCTTTTACTTTTTTGAGTACTGATACTTTCCCTAACAGTTTTTTTTTTAAGATTTTCAAATGCGTAGAGCACGATACTGTGCATAGATTTTATGATGCATCTAATATTACATTTAATATAATGTTTTAGTGGCATGCATAGTGAAGAATGTTAAAGCCTAATATATCTTCACAAACTGTTATTTATATATCTATATATATATACATAGCAAAAAAAACCTGAAAACTAATTCCATGCACAGATTAACGCATATATAATAAAGAACATGGACATACAAGTTCAACTCTCTATCTCAAATAGCAAAAAGAAAATGCTTTAGCATTTTTAAAACAACAACTTTTACTATTTTATTATCTTACATTTTTAATTCGTATATATAATTGTGCTAGGTGAATTGTATAAATTTACAATAACTCGCGATATAATAGCCGTTTGGGTAAAACTGTGCTGCCAAAATATTCAAAATTAGACAAGCTTTCATTTAATATTAAAAAAGGAAATCGACGACTTGACCAATTTTGAGGTAAACTGCCCCCTCAAAAGTAATTAATTTACGTAACAACAATAAAATGGTTCTATGCTATTGTATTATGATCGCATTTATAATAATAGTTATTTTTTAATGCGTGTCAAACCTTCCAATTTTCTGCATTTTTACCAAACATATAATTACTGATATTGGCTCCATATATTCTCCTTCTATGTTTTACATCTACTAAAAATTATTAGAACAAGCAATGGAAAATCAGTTAGACAGAATAGCCCCACAGATAATCTCTTATCTAAATATTGTAATGGATTCCTCACAGTGGTGTTCTAATTCGACAAAACGGTCGTAATCAAATTAATATAATACCGTGAATTCCAGTATTATGTGGTAATAATACTCATTTCAAATCTCAAGCGTCCCATTGATCGCTTGGATAACTGGGGTATTTACCAAATTTCTTGCTAATGTGGTCTTTCTTATATTGGTCAGACTAAACGTGCTCTCAGATTTCGTATAACGGAACTTTAAAGGTATGTCAAAAATCAAGAGCTTAAACGCTCTTCTATTGCTCAACATTGTTTATCTTTACAACATAAGTTTAACTTTTCTTCAGCCACCATCATCCAAAAGTGTCTTTCCATTCTTGATCTTAATTTTTGAGAAGCTTACCACATCGTTAAAAATTCTCACTCCTTAGTCAATGACTTATCAATTACTCCTTATTTTCCTAGCATTTGGAAATCTTTAATTTAAAACTTTTTTTTCCCTCGCTTTTTAGTTTTTGTTTTGTTTGTTCTTCTGTAGATGTCGTTACTTGTCCACCCAGTTGTTCAGGCTGTTCTCTTCTCATTGGTTGCCTTTCTTTAGGCGGGATCGTTTCCGTAGCGGGTATATAAGCCTGCGTCTCTTTGTCTCTTTGCTTAGTTTTGCTTTTTCTAGCTCGCTGAGTTTCGCACTGATGAAGAATCTCCATAGTAGATTCGAAACGGCTGTTTGCTCCCTTTTCATACTTTATTTGTGCATTTATAATCGTTGGTTTTCTATCTTTAAACATTTTTGCACAAAAGAATTAATTTGCTATTTTAATGTATTTGGCGTCAACGGGCCTTGATTCCATTATTGTTGTTTTTATTTTTCTTCTCTTTGCTATGTCACAAATCAATAGATTTTGTAATTTACGACTGAAAAAGTATAGGTTTTTGGAGCACTTACATTTTCTACGTGACTGTAGACGCAAAAAAGTTATTCCTAGGTTCATTTCAATACGTTGTAATTTATTTAATTCAAGTAGGATAGATAAGGTCTCACTTCGCTCTAAATTAGCTCTTTTAAGAGCTTTGATTCAAGAGACTCGTCAGAAAATTGCTCATATAGAGCATGAGTTATATTACTTACATATCTCCCTTGCTAATTCTTCTCCTGATTTTGATTCTATAGACAGAATTTCAAGAAATAGAGTCCTCAATGCTTCTTCGATTCATTGCTCAGTTCTAAAAAAGAAGTTTAGTACACTTTTTAATAATTCTTTCGTTAACAACTCCAACAATTTACCTACTGTTAATCAAAATGCTGTTGTCAATCTTTCTAGTGTCGCTTTATATAATAATCAACTTAATGCTCTCAAATTAAATAACAATTTCTCTGTAGCTGCTACTCCTTCATTACCCATCTGATTGCTCCTACTAAACGTGCCTTTAAGCTTAGCGCTATTTCTCCTTCTCAAAAAGAGTCTATTAGGCATCTCATTGCCAATAGTGTCGATTTCAATTCTAATGTTTAAAAGCCAAATCTTAATAGTTCAGTTAAGCATTGTCTTAAAAATTTACGTTCTGATCCGAATTTGATCATAACTAAGGCTGACAAAGGTTGTTAGATTGTTGTTCTTGACAAGTCTACTTATTTGGAAAAAACCCAGAAATATAATTAATGATGGTCCCTATGTGGAAATTCACAAAGATCCTTCCTCTAGTGAAATGGATACTATCAAATCTGCCATTAAGTCTTCACACATTATTCCTGCTAAATTAAAGAGGTCTCTTATTCCTCCAATTGCTCATTGTGCCTGGTTTTATGCTTTACCGAAGGTCCATAAACCTGACATTCCTTTTAGACCCATTGTCTCCAATATCGGTACGGCTTCTTATAAACTTGCAAAATATCTTGTTTCCATATTTTCTCCTCTTTCAAGCGGTAATTCTTTCACTGTTGAAAATTCTTTTGAATTTGTTAAGAAACTTCACAGTTTTAAGCCACAAGGCCACATGATGGTTTCTTTTGATGTTTCATCATTATTTACTAATGTTCCTGTCGAAGGGGCTTTAGATCGCCTGAAGAAAAGGCTCTGTGAATTTAATTTTTTTTATCGAAATCGAAGAACTCAATCATCTCACTCGTGTTAGCTTGTCTCAAAACACTTTTGTATTTACCGGGAATTTCTTTCGTATGACTGACGGTTTGGATATGGGTAACCCTCTTAGTCCGATTTTATGCGATTTTTACATGCATTATTTTGAAATAAAGTTGTTTGAAGTCTTAAAATTTTAGTTTTATGTTCGTTACGCAAATGATATCTATGCTTTAGTTATGTGAATTCAGATATAAATTATATTCTCTCTGTCATGAATTCTATTGATTCTTACATTCAATTTACTTTTGAGGTTGAATTGAACAATTGCCTTTCTTTACTGGATGTTTTTCTTATGCGCGATGAAGATAATTTTCAGACGACTGTCTTTCGTAAACCTTTTGCTGTCAGTCTTCCACATCACAGACATTCTTCTCATCCTCCTAACCAGAAAGTTGCGGCTTTTAAAACTTTTGTTTTCCAGGCTTCCAATATTTGTTCAACTCCTCAGTTACTCAGTGATGAACTTAATTACCTTAAAGCTATTGCTGTTGACCGTGGTTATTCCCATAATATTATTGATTCAATTCATAGAAAATTGACAAAATCCACCCAATCTCAAAGAAAAAACTTTAATTCGAATTCGAATACTTTGGTTGTTTTGCCTTTTTTCCACAAAATCAGTCAGCAAGTTGCTAAAATTTTAAAAAGGTTCGATTTCAGTGTTATTTTTTCTCCTGTTAATAAAATTGTCTTTTCAACTCTTAAGCATTCCATTGATCGCTTAGATAACTGGGGTTTTTACCAAATTTCTTGCCAATGTGGTCTTTCTTACATTGGTCAGACTAAACGTGCTCTCAGATTTCGTTTAACGGAACATAAAAGGTATGTCAAAAATCAAGAGCTTAAACGCTCTTCTATTGCTCAACATTGTTGGTCTTTACAACATAAGTTTAACTTTTCTTCAGCCACCATCATCCAAAAGTGTCCTTCCATTCTTGATCTTAATTTTTGGGAAGCTTACCACATCATTAAAAATTCTCACTCCTTAGTCAATGACTTATCAAGTACTCCTTATTTTCCTAGTGTTTGGAAATCTTTAATTTAAAAGTTTTCTTTTCCTCGCTTTTTAGTTTTTGTTTTGTTTGTTCTCCTGTAGATGTCGTTACTTGTCCACCCAGTTGTTCAGGCTGCTCTCTTCTCATTGGTTGCCTTTCTTTAGGCGGGATCGTTTCCGTAGTGGGTATATAAGCCTGCGTCTCTCTGTCTCTTTGCTCATTTTTGCTTTTTCTAGCTCGTTGAGTTTTGCACTGATGAAGAATCTCCATAGTAGATTCGAAACGGCTGTTTGCTCCCTTTTCTTACTTTATTTGTGCATTTATAATCGTTGGTTTTTTATCTTTAAACAACTGAATTTCTGTTTTTTTTATTAATTAATGAAAATTAAAAATTTCAAGAGAAATCCAAAAAATGTTTTATTGAAAATATGGTCCCTCGCTAGCTACATATTTTTGCCGTCTCTCTGATAATGCATGAATTTCACGAGAATAGGGACAGATTCGGCTAGGTGGTAAGGCCTTAACGAACGTCTTTGGATCGAAATCCTTAAACCAATCAATTTTGCACGTCTTCGAAATTAGCCAAATGTATCTTAGATATGCTATGCGTCATCGACCAGAACAAGTGATAATCGGAAGGGGCCAGATCTGACAAATATAGAGGGTGCAGTAGCAGATCCTATTTCAGCGTTATGGTAGTGTTGTAAACGATGGAAACCGATAGCATGGAATGTTGTCATTCAACAATATCACTCGTTTCTGTTTCGTGTCCCATTTTGACCGTTGTTTGAGCAATCCATTATTCAAATTAATCACATCTTGTCGGTAGCGATGCCTATTGTCAGTTTGACCCAGTTTCAGCAGCTCATAGTACACGATTCATTTCTGGTCCCACCAAATGCAGAACATTGTCTTCTTTCTAAAATGATTTGGCCATGTCGTTTGATGTTATGCTTCGCTAGGTGAAAGACACGATTTTTTGCATTTGGGTTTCTCGAAGTATATCTACTTCCCATCGCCAATAATAAATCGATTCATGAAACTATCTTAAATGAAGAAAAAGCAAAATCTCGATAATGTTTCCTCCATTTTTCATGTCTTTCAGTCAACTTATGTGGCACCCATTTTCCTTCCTTTAAAATTTTTCCCTGACATGTAGGGATTTGGAAATACTTTGGCGAGCTTTGGAAATACTTTGGCGAAATATTTTGGAAATACTTAATGCTTCCCTAAGTTAATCTTGTAAAAACAAGATTAACTCTTCTACCTGCAATAATGCTTGCAGATCGGCATCCACAATTCTTTTGGTTTTCCGGAGAAATTGCCATTTCTATAACATTTAAACAAATCTTCACAGTTTTTTTCGATGGTGCATATTCGCCATATGCCTTCTGAACAAATGGCGTCTTTCAGCTGCACTTTTTCATATTGAATCAGAAAAACAGAACTTCCCGCAAACACTGTTTGTTCGGCGCAAAACTCAACATCTTCGTTGTTAGAAAAAATGTTTTTGCATCATGATACATATAGGGAAGTTGCAATCAGCTGATAAACCATTGTATTCAAGTGGAGGTAAGGGTAGTTCAACCAATCAAGACTGCGTATTTTAGTCTTTTACCTCCAGCGTGACGTCAATTGCAACTGCCCTATTGGAATTACAGCAGTTTATTGTTAACAGATGTCCAGGTAATTAAAAATATATAACGTCAGACATGTACTTCGTATTTGAGTGTCGTTAGAGCCATCCATGTATGAAAACCTAAAACTTAGTTGCCACTTAGTAAATATACTAGTGCAGTGTAAACATGAAATGTATAAAGTATAATTATGTTCAAAATTAGATATTTTTCAGAATACGTGGTAGTATTACAATAATTACAATTGGCGATTTAGAATCAATCATATTAATGACTAGAAGGACTAGCATCTTTGAAATAGGGTATTTCGTTACATGCGGAAATAGAAAATTCCAAACACATGTATTCTAGTTTACTTTAACATAAATAAATGCTTGTTATTTTTAGGTAGATTTCGTTCGAAATACTACCTACTGAAAACTCTCCTATGTTGAAATTTCTGAAAACAATTCGCAGATTTACACTGATCATGTCTTCTAGAACCCCAAAAATACAATCAGTAAAAATTATCTATCTATCTGTCAATCTATCGGTCTATATCACTTTTTACGGACACGATAACTTTTATAATTCTGCTCAAATCTCTTCCAAACTGATATATAAAATAAAGGGACATAAAATGTAGGTCAAATTCGTTAATGAGCAAAATCTGACTAAATCTGACCAAAACCCCCATAACTTCTTTATTAAAATAGATGTCGAATCAGTTTAAAGTTAATATTGCTTCTAAAAAAGGGGCAAAAAGTTTCTGTTTAACAGATTTTTTTTATAAAATTAAAAATGGATTCAGGGGACGAAAAAATAGGGTTTTTGGGAGTTAAAAATTCATAACTTTGTCAATTCTCAAAATATCAAATTCAAAACTAATTATTTTATAAATGCTGTTAATATTATCTAAAATTTTTGTATTGAGAAAATCTTAATAGGAGCAAACTCTTATTGCAATAAATAACAACAACAGCAGCAACAACAACAACAACAACAATAATAATAATAATAATAATAATAATAATAATAATAATAATAATAATAATAATAATAATAATAATAATAATAACGAAACCAGAAAGGCAGTGGAAGAAGAAAAAAATCCATAAAATCCGTCAATACTTAAGATATCAAATCCGATTAAATTTATCATACATTTTCTTAATAAAATCTACAACTTTTATACTGACAAAAGAACAAAAGACAAACCAAAAGAATCAGAAACCAAAGAATACGGAACCAAAATTTTTCATAGGACCAATTCTTATATCAAAAATAAATAAAACAATAACAGAAGTTGTAGGAAAAAATCTCAATTCCAAACTGCTTATATTCTCACTCATTTTTCTCTTAAACACATCCAATAGGCAGGTTCTCTTATTTAGGAACTATATAATGTGGTGCGTTGGTCAGATTTGTGATAAGGGGAGAATATATTTCAAAAAATGCTATCAAAATGGCATTTTGAACAGAATTTCCTGAAGCGATCTTGATTGAAAAAATATAGAAGTATTGAAATAACAAATTGCTTTTTATTTTTTTAATCCATTTAAATGCATTTTTGCTCTCAAACGCTTACAATTCACAGGTTCCCTTATTTACGAGCTGTATAATGTGCCGTATTATCCAGGTTTTTTTTTTTATAAAGGCTGAATATATTTCAAAAAATCTGTCAAAGTGGGCAAATCGAACAAAATTTTCCGAAGTCATCGCGATTGAAGAAATGAGGATGTATTCAAATAACAAATTGCTTATTTTATGACTCATTATAAAATAATTTTGCTCTCAAACGCATTCAACTGACAGTTTGTGTTACTTAGGAACTATATAATGTGATCTATTGGTCAATTTTTTTCATCAAGCCAGAAAATATTTTTTAAAAATGCTGTCAGATTGGGCATTTGTGCCGATTATCACCTGAGATGTTTCTGATAAAAGCAGCTCTTATAGGAGAATGAAATTAAAAATTCTTCAAAGGCGGCCAAATGAAGTTGTTAAATAGGGTTTATCGCGTATCATATTTTAATTTTTGTTGCCGAAATAAGCTCTTAACTTTGAAATCTACCTCCGTCTATACGCCAAGTTGACAGGGATTTTTAAAATTCACTCTTCATCTGTCAGCTCACAGGTTATCAAAGACCGAGAAATAATGTGCTTGCATATTCTGTATGCATGAATGTATGTACCGCGATCACTCGTGATAGAAATATACGATTTGCTTCAAATTTAGGATATAGGTTCTTTCTGATAAGGATATTCCCTAATTGACTCTGGAGGCCCATTTAGGTAAATATAAAGAGAAGGAACAGAAGCTAATCCCCTCCCGTTTTTAATTTAGAAATATAGGTTTTTCATGCAAAATTATCCGGTTTATTTCAATTTGGTATACTGGTTTATCGAAATATCGATATCCAGTAACATACATAATTATACATAAATGGACTTTAAAAAAATTTGAAAAGTTGCTAAACTTTTTTAACAATGGGATTCTGAAAAGTTTTCATGTATCGGTGACAGCAATAATTTACGTAACCGATTGTGTTACATGAATTTTTGCTGCTACCGTTATATCAAAATTTTTAGAAATACCATTTTCTAGAAAAAAGTTTAGTAAATATGTACTTAAACATTATTTGTTTATATTGTAGTTTTTTTTCTTGTACTAATTAATTGTTATAACAGTTTATTCTTATTTACAAAACACATATTTTTTAAATAACTAACTCCGTTCTTTTCTTATGTTAAAATGGTTCTTTCTACCATACGTTTTAGTTAATGTATCTAGCTTATAAATGTTTAGTAACAGCATTTACTCCTTTCCCCTAAAGTGCTATTCATAATTAATACATCTCAAGCTCAAAGCATTAACTAGATATTGGAAAACATTAATGGATCGATACAGCTCTGGGGAAGAATAAATATTGTAACTTCTATGCAGTTACATAGCGTGTTAAGTGCAGTTATTTTAAAATTTACAGGTATAATGATATATAAAACTGAAAAAAATATAATTACTCACCGTAGTGGTGTATAGCTTAATCTTCGCTTTCTCCATTTTATTATGACAAATACTTTCGGGTCAATCGATTTCAAGTGATCCAACACTGGTCGCTCGACCATTTTTAAAAAATCTGAAATTTTTTGTACAACAAATCTAACATGATGAAAGTTCAAAATGACTGTTGTTTTAATTTTACTATTTTTTGTTTGTGCACGGCAGCCATCTTTGTTTCATTGTGTGCAGCGATCTTCTCAGATACTAGGATATACAAAATTGTAAATATCTCGTCTTTTATTTTCCCAATTGAAATGGAGTTTGCAGCATTTTATTCAGAATAAAATAGGCTAAATGTACGGTGGTAGAATAATTTTGAAAAATAAATTTTTACAGGTGAAATTTTAGCACAAAATTTAAGATTTTTTCCAAAATCTATCCGTTTGCAAGAGGATATTTTTCATGCAAGGAAAACTGTCAACCTTACACAATTTTTTCTACATATAGGTCAAAAGTGAGTGTACTCATACACCAAGTCCCAGATCTGGAAATTGATTTCTCTTTGCGAAACAAATTCCAAAATTCGTCAAAAATTTCAAAAATCGCACTATTTAGGCTTTGATGTCTCTGGTGGGGCACGAGATAAAAATCTGAAATTCTGGCCTTTGATAGTATTGTGTAGTAGTGTTATGTACAAAAATTTCAAGAAAGAGATTTGAATACAAGCTGAGATATGACATCGACAATATGTGAAAATAATACTGCCAAACTATTGTAACCTTCTATGTTATTGTTCATGCCTCCAAAATTTTAAATTAATTATTTATGGTACAAAGTTAAATGTTAATTACAAATATCTTCTTCAAATGCTTTTTAGTGATTTAAACAATTCAGAATGTATGCTAAGCCAATAGACTATCTGTCCAGATGAACAAACCTACTAGAAATGCTATTGCAACAATTTTACTCGGAACACATTTCAGAAAAAGTAAATTACAGACAATGGGTTGCAACTGGTCGAGTTCACATGGTTTCAATTATTAAACCTAAAGAATTTCATTCAAGTTAACAAGGGATGACAAGACTTGGGTGGCTTCAAATAAAATTTTGAGAAAGAACAGCCTGATGGACTGACAACAGTAACTGGTCGAACTCATAACATCTCTCGTAAATAGTGTTAAGCTCTTTGTTGAGCATACATAGTATCTTTGTAAATTAAACATTTATTATTAAACTGTTTTCAACAATCGGTATTTTTTGTGTAAATATTGTAATAAAAGAGACTAATCTCATTTCTCCTAATGTACTCGTAATAGCCTTTCTTAACATGTTTTAATCCCCATATCTCAGCTTATAGTCAAATCTCCTTCTTAAAATTTTTTGTGCATAACACTACCATAAAATATTATCAAAAGCCAGAATTTCAGAATTTTATCTCGCGCCACACAAGAGATATCAAACTTCAATGTGAGGAAATAGCTGCACACAATGAAACAAAGATGGTCACCATTCTCAAACGAAAAATATTAAAATTAAAATAATAGTCATTTTTGAACTACCCTCATATTAGGGTTGCTGTATAAAAAAATTTCAGATTTTTTAAAAACGGTCAATCAACCAAAATATTTTCGGGGCCATTGAAATGAACGAATAGTACTAGGTTTTGTTCACCCGGACGAATAGTGCATTGATCTAGCATACAATCTGAATTATTTAAACTTTTGACCTATATGTAGAAAAAATTGTGTAAGGTTGACAGTTTTCCTTGCATGAAAAATATCCTCTTGCAAAGATAGGATAGATTTTGGAAAAAATCTTAAATTTTGTGCTAAAATTTCACTTGTAAAAATTTATTTTTCAAACTTATTCTACCACCGTACATTTAGCCTATTTTATTCTGAATAAAATGCTGCAAACCCCATTTCAATTGGGAAAATAAAAGACGAGATATTTACAATTTTGTGTATCCCAGTATCGGAGAAAATAGCTGAACACGATTAAACAAAGATGGCTGTCATGCACAAACAAAAAATAGTAAAATTAAAATAACGGTCATTTTGAACTTCCGTTGTGTTACGGTTATTATATAAAAAATTTCAGATTTTTTAAAAATGGTCGAGCGACCAAAAAATATTTTCTGGACCACTTGAAATGGATTGACCCTTTCGTGTCTACTGATGTTTGCTTAAAACAAACGCACAATTTAAAATTTTTAAGTTGCTTTATCGTTACGCATTAATCATTAAAAGTAAAAAAAAAATCCATCTACATAATATCAAATAATTATTTTAACCTAAAATTTAATTTAACATGATGGTTCAAGTTTTGAAGAATATGGTGTCTGTAATATTTGAAATTTGTTATTTAGACCGCGACGCGACTACAAAATTAGAATTGTAGTTTTCTCTAGGGGTGTAAACGTAGAATTTGTATAATTTTATACAATTTATTTTAATGTTTACATTTTGTCAATATTATTACGCAATTTGGAAAAAATACTTAATTATTTCATTGCGAGTATTTAACTTAAATTTGTGTAATCTATATATTTCATTGCTATTATTTCCAAAAGCAAGGCTGTAATTAAAGGGAATTATTTCAGAACATGGATTTTTTCCACATTATCGAGTAACAGTTTAACACCTTTAACCCATATTTATTGTCTACCATGGAAACTGTAGTTGATAAATCATAATCCAAGTACTTGGGTTTGATTATAGATACTTAAATTACAGGTACTTGTATTTGATAGGAATTATTTCAGATATGTGAAAAATTGACACATTATCGAACCATTATATAAGACATTCGCTGCCGCTCACGTGCCAGCGCATGATATGGCGCCAAAGTTAAGGGGTCACTCACGTGCCAGCACGTGATGTGGGGTGGTGTCCAATAGCCAGTCACGCGCTGGCACGGGAAAATATTTCACTGATTTTATGTTATAAAAAGTAAATCGACTTCTGGGAAAAAACACACTTCTACAGTGCGGCATTAACTATAATCACATCTTCACGTAAGCGGAAGCGAAGGTGTTAACACATTTAACCAATATTTTTTGCCTACCATAGAAAATTGATAAATCATATAGTAATCAATTACCGTTCTGTAGATACGATTTATAGGAATATGTCCTATTTAATTAAAAAAAGTTATGTGTAGAAAAAAATTAAAATCGTTTTTGAGGGAACGGTTTTTTATCAGATCGCATTGATATTTTCTTACTGAACATAAATTAGAATATTTCATTGAGACTATTAATGACTGAGACTTAAAATTGATAGAAATATAGTTTGAAACCTTATTGATGTATACATATCTCTTATGAAAATATTTTTATGATAACAGTGCATTGTTTGTGAGCATTGTTTATATCCGCATTCACATTCGCCATTTTTCAGCAAACCGCGTGACCTTCTGTTAAACTAATTAATAAATAACAGTGGAAGAAGCATAAAACATTAATTGTATTAAATCCAAAATTATAGATGAATTAAAACTACAGATTTTTTTTAAAAAATGAAAGGTATATTTGAAAAATCAATAAAAAGTAAACAGGCAGCGATAGGAATACACCATTTGTTGAAATATGCTTGGGACAACAGTAAATTTTCAGGCAGACAAACTTTCGAAATTAGTTAAAATTTTCAACAACAGATGGCGCTGCAGGCGATTTGAACGCTATAGAAGAAAACGCAGTCTGTGAGTTTGCTATACTGTAAGTCGTCTTTCTGCTGTAAGCATGTGCTGTTAACAGGTTGCAAGTTTGCTGTGAAAAAATGGTTTATTCCTTAGAACAGAGGATTTTTGACTTGAAAGATCAGGTGTACCGTCACAATCCAGAAACAATTGAACAATGGAAGCAGTACATCTCTTCTACATGTGAAGCCATCCCACCTGACACGTTTACAAAGGTTTCTGGTAATTTCGTTCAGAGATGCCGCCATATTATTGCTGCGCATGGTGGATATATGGAAAATATCGTACTTTAGATTTTTCCAGGCTCCAGTGCCATCTGTTGTTTAAAATCGTAACTAATTTCGAAATCTTTTCTACCTGAAAATTTACTGTTACCCAAGCATATTGCAACAAACGGTGTATTTGTATCACTGTTCGTTTAGTTTTTATTAATTTTTCAAATATACCGCTCATTTTTGAAACACCCTGTATGTATATATATTCATAACAGTACATAAAATTAAATAATGTTAAAATTAAATGTTGAAGTTAAATTATAGTGTGTTTAATTCATTAAAAAATGATTCATTACAAATAAATGCACAATAGTATAGCAGATTGATATATTCAAGTCCGTCGCAACGGTCATAATCATTTAAATAAAAAAATAAAACAAATTATGTTGCTTATTAAATATAAATTAATAGTTTGAAATGTTGAAAATAATAAATAACAAATAAAGTGCCCACAAACTTGAATAAAATTTCAAATACATAATTATGGGGGAAAGTATAGAATAAAGAATAGAACTTATAACCAATACTTTCACTAATTATGATATTGTATTATTATGTATAAAAAATTAACAATTTCTCTAGATTGGGTTGGTAAAAATGAATTAACAAATTAACATTTCCATTATTGCTTAATGAATAATAATATACATAAATAATTAACTAGAAATATTCATGTTGACATTGAAATGTGCTGTGTCAACAACTATGTTAAAATGTGTATTATTGTAACGTTATTATATGCCGTTTCTTTGTCTGGTTTTATAGAAATAACCACTGAGCATTGTTATACATTTGTAGAATGTATTTATACAAAATTAAAATAAATTTTTGAATCATATATTTTTTTAACATAAACGATATTTTGTTTTTAGTTTCTGAGGGCAAAATTCTTCCTATTTTGACTAAATTATTTTGATGTTTAATAATATCTAATCACTGCAATTTTCAAAACAAAATTTTTAGAAAAGAAAATTAATCTACAATTTAGTTCGGAAAGTTAGATAAAATTAATTTAAAAAAAAAATCTCATTTTTTGAAGAAATTGTTATTTTTAAGGTTAATTACAAGATGAGTTGCTTTATTTTATTTTATTTTTTAATTTTCATAATTAAAAAGAAATTTTATAATAACTGCAATCAAGAAAATTTTGATTATTTTTTTTAAAATGAAGATTTCTGGCTTTGATTCAAACCTGGTAGTTTAATTAAAAATTGGGGTTTTAATTTGTATGTGTGTGAGTTAAATTTTATTAGTTTAAAATTCATATTTATATAAAATTTAAATTTTTTGCGTATATTTTTTCAAGATAAATTAAAAATACAACCATTGTTCAATATTAAATGGTTCAAACCAATGATTCAAATTTAGAGAAATAACTACATATTTATAAACTTTTATTTGTGAGTTAAGAACAAATAATGGCCAATGCTTCTTCCTTCGTCCAACTATTAAGAACTATATTAAAACAGTTTTAGTATTCCACACTGTTACAATTTAAATAACTAACTAAATAAAAAAATATCTATTCATGTAGGCACTGAAGTGTCAAATGCCGTATTAAAATATGTATTATTGCAATTTAATTGTTATTACATATCCGAGTGACAATTCATATCTACATAAAATTTTCTATTTTGTTAAATGGGTCCGGGAAACATTTGAAAAAAAAATTATTTATTTAGTTAAAATGTTGGTATTTGGCTTATTATGATTAACCATATCAGAACATTTTTATAAGTTGTTTCGATAACAAACATTGCTTAATATCTAGAATCTGAAAATAAATACAAACGAAAAATTTGATATTTCTTGTTCCAATTAAAATGAAAACGTGATTTAAAAGTCATTTTAGGCAAAAAAAAAAAATTCGCAAAATATATATTTTTTCAAGAAAATTCCAGGATTTTTGTGTCTTTTTTAAACAATGTAATTTTTAATATAGTTTTTAAAATAGCTGCTGCACATCATCGGTTTACATAGTATCATGTACACTAAAAAATTTTTGCAATTCATAATAGAACAGCAATCTGCATAAAATCATCATTTAATATTTTACTTTTATAAAACTGTGTTATATAAATGAACAAATGCGATTGTTTTATCAAATGTTTTTCACTATTAATCTACTAATAAGGGTGCTGGATGCCAAATATAATGGGTATATTTGAGATATATTAAAATCTTTGAGATATATATTTTAACATTCAAAACATAGTGAACAATACACAAACATAAAAAAACACATACTTTATAATAAAAAGTACATCAAATAACGAATGTGTCCCACAATGTATATTTATCAAATATTTTGGAAAATGTTAACCAAATTCATAGGTGGTTTTTCATGTGTTACTTATCTGCGTATACTCTCACGTCGATTTTATTTTATTTTTTTTGTATTAATCTGCAAAATTAATTGTCTGTTTTAATTAATTTATTTATTTTTATTAAAATATGCAGCGTTTTTTCGTCTGTAGTAAAATTACAAAAATATATAATTACAGTACAAAAAATGAAAACCTTCAAAAGGAATCCTATGTAATTTTGTAATTTATATTTATACATGAACAGTGAGATAAGCTTCTAAAGAAAATAATAGTTCTACGTAAAAAATATACCAGTAACTAACCATCAAATTTTCATAAAAAGTTATTCCTACAATCTCTGTATTTTACACTTGGCATTGCAGAAACCACCTAATTACGTTTCTAGAAGTTCAATAGAACACTCAAAATACTTTAAGAAAAGCATATTATTTGATAGATCATTAAATTTTCTCTCTTAAATGTCAGTTAAAGAGGCTTTTTTTTAAATTCCGTTTAAGAAGAATTATAAAAAATAACACAGTTCCAAAGAACATTAGTTAATTTTCTTACAAATGAAGAAAATATTTCCTATAATTAATTCCTACCATTTCTAGAATTAAAATAAACAGTGCGAAATAGTAATTATTAAAAGAGTATTAGTCTCTTTTGACGCTTTTAAAGATATGCAGTTGTTTCAATCTTGAAAATGTTTCTTTTAATTCCATAAAAGTACAAGATTTTTAATTACTGTTTAAAGTGTTTTTAAACATACTGTTTACGTTTTATAAATTATTGCTATAAGTCTGATAAAAAATATCACATTTAAATAAGATAAAATTAAACCCTTTTTTATTTAAATTTTAATATGCAGTGAAAAATATGTTGATATCATAAATGTAGGTCATAATTATTTTTTTATGAGTAGATGAAATATACTGTTTCCGTTTTATAAATTATTGAAATACGTTTTATTAAATTTTCTACTTTTAAGTAACACAAAATTTGAAAGCTTTGTTTGATTTAATTTTGCATGCGGAATACACAAATGTGATGCTTGCATAAATGTGCAAACTTCATTTATTTATGTATTAAAAATATATTTTTACTTATATAAAATTGTATAATATAAATAAATAAATGCAGTAATTTTATCCCAATATTTTTACTATTAATCTACTAATATGTGCATTCAGTATTTGAGATATATATTTTATACTTTGTTTTACTTTCGAAACATGATGCGCAATACAGGCACATAAAGAATCATATACGTTAGAATAATGTGTAAGTCAAAATACGAATGTATCCCAAAATATATTAATCAAATATTTTCGAAAATTTAAAATTCCAAATTTAAAAGTGATTCTTCATTTGTATCTTATTTGCATATATTCTCATGTAGTATTTATTTATTTTATTTATATTTTTTTGTATTAATCCGCAAAAATATTTTTAAATAATTTTTAGTAAGTCTGTTTTAGTAACTTTAGTATGATTCTTCTGTTGTTGTTTTAGTAATTTTATTATCATGTTTTTCTAATATTTGTTTTGTGTAGAAGAATTATGTACAGATACAATCAGTTTATTTAACATAAATATGCATATTACCACTACCTGATTTTCTCTGAATTTAAAAGGTTTAATGAAATTTTTAAATGGTCAGCGTTTTTTCGTGTGTAAAGAAATTACAAAAATAAAAAAACTTGTGTACAAACACGAAATCATTCAAAGGAAATCTTATATAATATCGTAATTTATCTTTATGCATGAACAAAAATACAACTATCTACAGAAAATAATAGTCTTATATAAAATATATACCAACAATAATCATAAAAATTTTAAGAAATAATCATTCATACAATCATTGGGTCTTACACTTGGCATCGCAGTAACCACTTAATCACGTTTCTTGAAGTTCGACAAAATACTCAAAAGAGATTTTTTTTTCCCTCGGAGACTTCAACTTTTCCATTCAAGAAAAAATTTATAATTTGACAGATCATTAAATTTTCTTTCTTAAATGTCACTTAAATGGGCTTCTTTTAATCTTCCGTTTAAGCAGAATTATAAAAAAATATTACCGTTCCAGAGAACATTAGGTAATTTTCTTACAAAGTAAAAAAATCGTTTAATTGTTTCCTACCATTTCTGAATTGAAAATAAATAGCGAGAAATGGTAGTTATTAAAAAAATAATTAAAATTATTTTTCTTATGTAGAGAAATAACAAAAATCTATAATTTATGTACATACGAGTAAAAAAATGATGCGTTAAGCATAGATTATGGAACACTTTCCAACACTTCCTGAAATATTTAACAAAACTTCGTTAATTACGCAAATCAGTTTACTGTCTATAGCCAAATATGTATTCCTATAGATTTGAAGAGCCCTGCTATTGATCTGTTCGTTGATACATATAATATAATGTGAAATTTACTTTAGCAAGAAAATACACAGCAGGTTGAAATTTCTTTTTCAGCAATTTATAATAACAGATGAAAACATACGTGAATACTTTTGTTCAGCCCTCTACTTTACCTAGTAACTTTTGGTACGCCATTACACGCCACTATTTTGCTAATTTTTTAAAAAAAACTAAAACACACTTAAAGCTACGGAAATCACATTTTCAGAAATTATCATTCATAGGCTTCCATGAATCCAATACCTTGCGTGGTCCTGTATATCATTTTATCTAAACTCTACAAACATTTCACATTAAATAGAATGTAGTTCCGCGTAAAAATAAATAACTTACTTAAAAATCACCTTTAAGTAATTTACGCTCTTTTCCAATAATGTTTGCGAGCTCTTTTGTGCAGCCCTGTATATCAGTTATGCCATTTATAGACACCATATAATAAACATAGATTTAATGGAATTTAAAAGCACATATATAATAATTAAAATACATTTCATCCATCTCTCAGCCCTCATCGGATTCATATACAATAATTCGGAAAGAATATACTACTTGAAATCGTTTGTGAGTCCTTTTAAATGCCATACACTTCATATTCTGCACGACTATATCGTATAACTTATATGAAGTCTCAGCAACATGTATTAATTTTATTATTCATAAAATAGTGTTATTATAATTAAATAGTGTCCTTTAAAATTCCCCCCCCCCCTCTTTACCATTATGTAATAAGATTCTTTTGTGTGGCTCTGCAAATGGATAATAGCTTTTTTTCATCGCATATTTTATAAAAAGTATATTTTAGGGCAATTCGTAAACACATATATATTTCAATATGTTTGACAGGTGTAACATCTTTAAAATTCATTTGAAACTATTTTTTCCCATACGCCGTAATGTAACGGTAAACTTTGACTGTTCCAGTAATAAACTTATCATGCTAGAAACTTCATTTGAAATAGGGTTCGTGCTGAGATATATATCAACAAAGACCAAAATTTTCAATGCAATCCGAGTATATATATGGGAATTAGAGCGCAGATAGAATGATAGTAGGGTAGACGGAATTCATAAACACTTTTCAACTTTGTTAGGAAGTGTTAAAAACGAAAGTATTCAAATGATATCACATGTAATTTTATATTGTTACATAAACAGTGAGATAACCTTCTAAAGAAAATAACAGTCCTATGTAAAATACATACCTGTATCGAACAATCAACATTTTAATAAAAAATCATTCGTACAATCATTGCGTTATATACTTGGCACTGCAGAAACCACTTAATCACGTTTCTAGAAGTTCGATAGAGTACTTAAAAACATTCTTTTTCCCTCTGAGACTTCAACATTTCCGTTCAAGAAAAAGTATATAATTTGACAGAACATTAAATTTTCTCTCTTAAATGTCACTGAAAGAGGCTCCTTTTAATCTTCCGTTTAAGCAAAATTATAAAAAATAATTTAGTTCCAGAGAATATTAGGTAATTTCCTTATACAAGAAGAGAAAAAATCGAAGAATTGTTTCCTAACATTACTGAAGGGAAAATAAACAATGAGCAATGGTAATTATTAAAGTAGTTTTAGCCTCTTTTGACGTTTTTAAAGGTGTTCATTTTCTCGATCTGGGAAATGTTTCTTTTGATTTCATAAAAGTACAAGATTGATAATTTTTGTTTAATGTGATTTAACAGCTCCCGTTATTGGCTGGTAATTCCTACGCACAACGTCTTTTTGCCCAATCATTTGCCCGTACCAAGTTCGGAAATCCATATTCTAATCATGAATTATTATTCTCACCAGTAAATTTTTATTGTAAATATTGCATTATTTAATTCGATAATTTTCTGACTCAGTTAGGCGAAAAAATGTCAGTTTTGAAAAACCGGTGATAAAAAAAATATAAATTCTTTAAAGTCATGAAAAAAAATTGCATTATCACTTTTATTCAAAAATATTGATCAGTTATGCGGTTAAAATATACTATTTCCATTTTATGAATTATTGATGTAAGTCTTATTAAAATTTTTACTTTTAAGCAAGATAAAATTAAAGATTTATTTATTTAAATTTTCAATCCGGAGGGAACAAAGATGTTGCTATTATAAAAGTACAAACCTCGTAATTATTCTTTTATGAGTTGATAAAATATGATGCTTCCATTCTATAAATTATTGATGTATGTCTGATTAAAATTTGTATTTTTAAGCAAGAAAAAAATTGAAAGCTTTATTTGATTTAAATTTTTTATGCGGAATAATCATATATGTTGCTTGCATAAAGGTACAAACTTCATAATCTTTCTTTTATGTGTTGCAAAAATATGCTGTTTCCGTTTTATGAATTATTGGTATAAGTCCTATTAAAATATTCACTATAATAACATTAAAGTTTTATTTATTTAAATTTCCAATATAGAGTGAAAAAATGTGTTGCTAGCATAAATGTACAAACCTCATAAATATTATTTTATGTGTTGATAAATTATACTGTTTCGGTTTTATAAATTATAGATACAGTGGAACCTGCTAAAGTGACCACTTTGGTAAAGTGATCGCTTTTGGAAAATTTTACTAGTGCTTACATAAAACAATATGAGCATTGTTGGGGGATATGACCACCTGTCTAATGTATCCACCTGTGTAAAGTGACCAATTAGCCTGTCATTTTCAATGTTATTTGAACCTGTAAATGTGACGATCCATTTTTTCTATATGTCGAAAAATTTCAAGCTAAAACATTTTCGAAATTTTACTTTGATCCATTAAAAAAGTACAGGAATTTGTCTCCTAAGTGACTATTTGCTTAATGCGTATAGTGACCACTTAGTCCTTTATTATAATCAATTTGCACTTGTCTAAGGTGCTTTTTAATGAAAAGTGTATTATTTCCAATTATAGAAACTTTATCATTATACAATTACAATGAAAATAAACATGTGCATAAATTACAGTGTATTTTGTAGTTATATATTACTTAAATCAATCACTACGAAATTTCAACAGTATTCAAAAGAGTTAACGCAAGTTTTAATTAAATTATCTTCTATATTATATACATATTTTTAAACTAATAATTAAGTTATTTTAATTGTTAATTTATTAGTTTTTTACTTTATATAGTGCAGTTTTCCTTATTTATGCTTTTTTTTTTTTTTTGAGATCACAAAAAGTTTAATGTGTCATTTTGAAAGACACTCCATAAAGTGACACTTCTATATAGTGACCATGTTAGCTGGTCCCAAAGGTGGTCACTTTAGACAAGTTCCACTGTATGCGTTTGATCAAAATGTTTATTTATAAGCAAGAGAAAATTTAAAAAGTTCTATTTGATTTAATTTTGTATTTGAAATAAAGATGTTGTTTGCATAAAGGTATAAACTTCATAATCTTTTTTTATCTGTTGAAAAAGTATATTATTTACTGTTTTATGAATTATTGATATAAGATATATTGATTAAATTGTTACTTTAAGCAAGATACATTTAAAGCTTTATCTATTTGTATTTTCTTTACGGAGTGAAGAAATGTGTTGCTATCTTATAAAGGTACAAACCTCATAATTTTTCCTTTATGAGTAGATTAAATACACTTTTTAAATTTTATAAATTATTGATACACAATTGATAAAAATTTCTATTTGTAAGCAAGACAAAATTCGAAAGCTATAAAAGTACAAACTTCATAATCATTCTATTATTTGTTGAAAAAATATACTGTTTCCGTTTTATGAATTATTGATATAAGTGTTATTGAAATTTTCACTTTTATACAAGATAAAATTAAAGCTTTATTTATTTACATTTTCAATATGGTGTGAACAAATATTTTGTTATTATAAAAGTACAAATTTTATAATTTTTCTTTTACAATTGTTCTTATTTGATTTAATTTTCTATGCGAAATAAACAAATATGTTGCCTTCATAAAGGAACAAACTTCATAAACTTTATTTTATGCATTAAAAAATATACTGTTTCTGTTTTATTAATTATTGATATAAACCTTGTTAATTTTTTTCTAAGCAATATAAAATTCAAAAAACTTTATTTTTTAAGTATTTTTATACAGAGTGAACAAATTAGTTACTTGCATAAAGGAGTAATCTTATTTTTTTCTTTCAGGTGTTTAAAAAATACTCTGTTTTCTTTTATGAATTACTGAATATAATTATATAATTATATTAATTATATAATTATATAATTGTAGTTATATAATTATATGAATATATTTCCTTATAATTATTGATTTTAAGCAACAAAAAAAAAATTGAAAAACTTTTTTTTGTAATTTTCTAAACAGAGTGAACAAATATGTTGCCTGCAAAAAGGTACAAACTCCATAATTACCGTTTTACATTTAAAATAATGTTCTACTTTTATGACAGATTTATATAAAACTTTCAAACAAGAAAATTTTGAAAAGTTTTTGTCTCGCTTTCATAAATAGTAAACAAATATTGACTTTAGAAAAATTGCGTGTACATGAATAGCCTGCATTTTTTATATACTTCATCTGTTATATTAAGGTACCCTGGGGTAATAACGCCAGGCGGGGTAATAACGCCAAGTGCTTATATTTTGCATAATTATGAAATAATCAGGTAAATGACACCCATGTGCTCTGCGCAGAAGGGTTTTGAGTCATATAAATCGCAAAAAACCGCTTCAAGTTAATTTGTTTCATTTTTAGGTCTTATTGTTTTTACAAACAACTAAAATTAACGCTTGATCTAAAATTTGCGAGATACGTTTTGTGATGTGAAGACTATGTTTTTATCCGGAAATACTTTGTTAATTACATAAAATTGTAGTAAATTTCATGGACTTTCAAAATGTTGTTGAAGATTTTGGATATCTCCTCGAGATAATTTGAAATTTAAAATGTACTGCGCAATAACTATACCGGGGTAATAACGCCAATCCTTGACATTAATACTCCGGTTGATTCCCTACAGTGGCCGAGCTACATCCTAAATACTGATACAAATAAACACAGTTAAAACTGCGCAATGTTTCTCATATTTCTATTTAAACGGTCCTTTTTAAGCAAAAAGAAGCTCACGGTCTGATATTCTTTTGCCTCATCTCCCCTCCCACACCACACCTTTATTTTTCTTACACTTTCACAAAAAATTGAACATTTTCAATAGCTTAGAATGCAATTTTTCAACTTCTAAGTTTGTAGAGTTTGTACTTTTAGAATTGGGCTATCTACATGCAATTATTCCATCTTATTTTATAGTTTTGTTTGCATGGCGTTATTACCCATATAGGTGGGTAATAACGCCAAATAGCAAGGGTCAAGAAAAAACGCCATTACATTTTATGAATACATATCTGTTAAATTATTTTATTTTATATAGATAGTCAATGAGTTGCTGTATCAGATCCTATGTTTGTTTAAAAAATACAATCTAAAACTAAGTCGTGAAAATTGGTAGAACCTTAACGTGGCGTTATTACCCCAGGGTACCTTATTAGCAAAATTTATTTTCACTAACTATGGTATGGTTTACTAATACTTATGTTGGTAAAATCACATGTGAATAAAAGAAATTGCAAAAGTAATAAAAGCTAAAATTATGAAATTTTAAAGAAACTACAGAATTTATAATAATCAATAAAAATAATTGGAGTAACAATCTTTTTTTACTTTCATCATTTTTTAAATTTTTCTTTAAAAGTAATGATTTTAAAATTTATTCCAAAGAATAATGATTACGATAAAATGAAAAATGTTCGAGTACTTTTTGCTTGGAAAGACTTATTACATTGCTCTTACGTTAAAATTCCGTTTAGAAATATAATACAGAAATTTCCGACGAAATAAATTTCAGTCTGAAAAAATATAATTAACTCCAAAAATATTTCATAAAAAGCGTAGTTTTTACTCTAAAAAATGCACTTTTTTATCTACAGTAGAAAAGCCTTCGTATAAAATATTCTTACAGTTTTATGCAACTAATAATCAGATTTAAAAGGAGTCTTTGCCACACCTTTCTTCCACAAATAAAACATTGTGCACAAAGCATTTATTTTGCTTTATTTGCATTAAAAGCGTTTCACAAAATAAGTCGAAATACTACTGACGTATATCTTTCGTATCACACACTATCGTTTTTAAAACGAAAAATAAGATATTCTTTAAAATATTACATGCGGAATAAAAATAAACAAAACAAAATTAAGCCATTTTTTCAAAATTATAGATTTTTACATAGTTTTTTTATTTCAAAAGATATCTTTATGTTAAAAAACTAAATTTATTCATGCGAAAAAAGCTTAAGCCAAAAGAAAACTTATGGGTTCATTCTTTTTAAATTTCTCACTGCCTCGAATTCGATGGTAACTTCATTCAACAAGGGTACTTTCACTTTCGGAAACTTTTCCTGATTTGAAAGTAACTATACATATTTAATGCGCATTTATCCCATGGCATTAATTCTGTAAGTTGTTATCTGTCATAAACTCAGAAAAATTTGTAAATGTAGATAATACCTGAAATTACACTAATTGGTGTGTTAGAAAAATTAAAGTGTGAATTTTAAAGCAGATGTTAAGAAAGGGATGGGAGGCTTATATATTATTAAGAACTGCTCTTTTTATTTTAGTAATCCCATTCCATAAATAACATGATGCGATTGCATTGCTGTAACATCATTTTAAATTAATAAACTAAAATATTTATTTATTTTTATAAGATGCTCTGACCACCTCCCTCACCATCCCCGTTTCAGCTAAATTAGCAGCACATGAACATTTAAAAGAAAATAGAATTAAAAAATTATCTTCATTTCGCAGTCTCATAAAAATGGTCTTATAAATATAACAATTATTTCGAATTTATTCATTATGTAACGTAAAATTTAATTCATGTAATTAGATAATTTTAAATTCGTTTCCTGAATTATTTTTTGAAATTTGTACATTAAATATAAGAATGCTTGATTTTACCCTTACCTTGTTTTGATTAAACTGTAATTGCTTTCAGCCGTCTCACAGACCTCTCCTTTTTACCCATTTTCACAATTTTACGTGTCATTTTCTGTAATAGGTTAGATTTTTTTTCTTAAAGAAAAATTCGGGAGACTTCATAAAGAGGCATTATAATGGAGATAAAATCCCTCTTTATTCTAAATTAAATTAAATTATCTAATAATCCTTTACTCTAAATTCTTGTATTGTAATTTCTTGTATTGCATGCGATTTTTCTGCTCCCTCCAATTCCTCCCACACACACTTAATTAATTATATTAGCTTAATTATCTGTAGATTCTAAAAACTGTTTCGAATTCATTCATTATGTAACATAAAATCTGATTCATGTAATTAGATAATTTTAAATTCGTTTCCTGAGTTACTTTTTTATAATTTTCACATCGAATATAAGACTGCTTGATTTTACTCTTCTAGCTTTAGATTAGCCCCTAAAACATTTCAGCCGTGTCACAAAAGGCTAAATTTTATACATTTTCACAGTTTAACTAGTAATTTCAGTTTAACTACAAACAGCAATCTATTTTAGTTTGGTTTGAGACCTAGTACTATTGTTACAGACTTTTGAAAAGGGAGAAATTATTTATAATAGTATTGTGCAAAAAGTTTATTTCAAAAACAGTATCATGTGAGTTAATCGAGCCTTTTATTCCTCTTTGGATGATGCAGTTTAATAGATAACTCACAGTAGTTACGTGGCAATTTCTGCCACGGCAATAAAAGGTTAAAAAAGTTTGAATTTCTTCGTTAGAATTATACAATTAATTTCAAAATTTGTATTCTGCATTAATGGGAAAGTGTATTGGGCAGTGTTTTGATTGTTTTGAATGGCTACTTGAGACCTGCACAATGGATAATATGTGTTTGATTACATTATTCCTAGAAAAGTGAACTATTTTTATTCAAGATAGGTTAATGCCTTTTTTAATTTTTAAGTTTGATGTAAATAAGATATTAAGTAAAATACAAATCTTTTTTTTTTCATTTACAAATTCTTATTACTCATGCTTTACATTTTTTTACGATTAGTATGTCTATTCCACTCAGTTTGGGTGCTTATTTCTGAGGTCTAGGATAAATGTCCAAACACATTAAAAATTTATTTATCTGTAATTTCTATAAGAATAACATTTTTTATGAGGTTTTACATTAAATTTTAATTAGATAGATTTAACCTGTATTGCAAAAAATTATTAAAAGAAAAAAATAGGAGACTACAGGAAGACAACTATTTGTGATTTAATCTAAATGTAAATGTGTTTATTTATTTTGTGATGAGGAGAAGAGGGACTAAAAATGAATATTTTGGCAATTGTAATAAAATACAATATTTTGTAATTTTCAATTTACTTAAAAAAATTTTGTAACTGTAAAAAACAAGCTGCGAATAAAAGTTCATTGTTAGAGTATGTGCTATAGAATTATTTAAGAAGTAGTCAACATATAAAACTTTTTTTTAATGTAGAGGATACAAGTCGTATACACCGTCATTTTCCCTCCGCTACATTTATGACCTTTATTGATGATATATTTCATGGATTAATTAGGTTATTAATTTTCATCAGCATTCCAGCGTATAAACGTTTATAAACGGCATAGTATTTTGTGCCATTTATAAATACAGTTAAAACTATTCAATTTTTCAGTGGGGTGGGGATGCGTAAAATATCAGAAGAAAACTTGTTATATGTTAATGTTTTTTGATCCTGCTTTACGTAAAAGTAAATATAACGGTGATAAAAATGATTTGTCCTTATAATTAAAATAAGTTACAAAAAATACGTTGTGAAAATTATGTTTCCTGGTCGTAAAATAAAACTACTGTAAAGACCAAGTATATCCAGCATATGCAATTGAAAAACTTTTTGATTGTAATTTAAACACATCAAAGTATATAGGTAAATAACAAAAAAAAAGTAAAAATTCTTTTTATTTGGAATATTCCATAAGAATCTAAATATTTTTAATATTATGCAAACCTGTGCATTGCATAGAATGAAAGAATATGTGTAAGAACTGAATACTACACAAAAAATATGTATTTTGCATATTAGAGAAGTACGAGAATAGTTCAATAGTTATTATCTCTAGTGTATATAAAATATTTGTACTGCAATGTTTGATGTGGCATATTGAAGCCTAATGTCTTAAATGCCTATATGCTGAATTTTAGAACCGTAGCTACTATACAAATATAGTTTTAGAGGGAGGGGGGAAGTTTTAAAAAACATATTAAGAGAGAGTTTTTAAGAATGGGGATGGGGGCGAAATGCTGGTTTGGAGCTTATAAGGCTACTTTGCGGCACTGGATGAGAATTGGCTACATCTCTATGATCTAGAGTCCAAACAACAATAATTACGTCACATCCACTGTCACAAATCTAGCCCTATAACCTAAAAATCAGCCTTTCACCCACACTCCTACTTTTTCACTCCTCCATCCAAGATTCTTAGACTTTCATCATTAAAACAAAAACTTATTAAAAAATTAATATGGTTTAAAATAAAAGAAAAAAAAAAAGAAATTTAGAAACATCATAACTTTAAAGCTGTATAATAAAATGTAGATTTATGAAAATATTTCTATATCATTTTACTAAAGATTTTCCTAAATCCAAAGAAGCTATTTTATGATATATATCTGAATTCGTTCCTTTTCTGAAACGCATAAAATTAGCAAGCGTTTTTATCCAGAATCTATGTAATCGAATGGCGTTATCCATTTCTGGATACCAACAATGAAAAAAAAATATTGTCGAAGTTAGCATTTTCATAGTTAAATTTTCGACGTTAGAATTTCCGAAAACGACAGCATGGAAGGGAGAAAAATCTGCATCCACGTGACGAGAATCTCTTATATTTCAACAGGTATATACAAATATCTTATTTACCTTCAACAGTCAAGTTTGTCAATTTTATAACTTTAAAGTTAAAAATTTGTCAGAAAATTGATCAAACTTTCGCGTTGTTGAGAAGTATATTTTGAAAACCACAAAGAAGTATATATATCCAAAGATTACGTTAAGCTATGTTCTTTATCGGTATTAATACTTTTACAAATCACGTTGTCTGCTCTACACATCTTGAGAACATTTAAGTCTAGTTCGGGCTCGACTCGACTTTATGTAGAAAGACAATGCAATCCTGATATTGGCTCTGCACGAGTCCGCTAAAAAATATTAAGCCTAGACTAGACACAAAGTAACTGTCCGATATCAAATTTCTACACTGTTCAAGTTTCATTTCTGTATTGATGTTATCAATCTAGTATCGGCTCGTGACGCAAATTTATACTTATTATTGTTAAAGCCCTATTCATTGAAAATAGCTCATACTTTACCATTTACCATGAAATCTTTCTAATGGCCGGTAGTCTCGCTAAATTTTTTTATCGACCCGATGACCCGATTTTTGAGTCCGATAACCTGAATTTTTTTACTAAATGCATGGAATGTGAAACTAATTTCCCAATCAAAAATTGTTGCTGTAGTAAGAACTGTTTCCAAGAAATCTGCATAAACATTTCTTATCTGAAAGCTATGAAAAGTGAGACCAAGTACACAAACGGCCATTATAAGATAACTTCAATAACCATATTACTTTGTAAATTTGCTACTGGGTTTCAATTAAACGTTTCTTTGGACATTATCGATATTACATTGGTGGTACAGACTAGACGTTGTATAAAATTTAAGTCCATAATTTTGAGCCGGTACTTGATACAATTGATTAATTTCTTGTTGTTATCTTCTTTTCATACTTTACCATACACATTGGACTTGAGGTATGCTCAGAACTGTTTAAATGATTGAAATTGGGGTGTGATCTTATATGCTATTACACAACGCTTAAAGCGCAGATTTCACTCATATTCGTATTTCTTTGCTATTTTGCGTAACATCAGTGTTTGTGCAGATTTTTTGGAAACAATATTTATGCTCTACTGAAACTGGCACTCGTGCTATTATTCGAAAATTTCTTTTAATCACCCTGTATTTTTCATGCTTTAATTTCAAAATGAAAAAAAATATTCATTTATTTATTTTCTTAACATAGCAAAATCCATTCTTATAATGAAAGTAAAAATATATTTTCTCGTAATAAAAAATAACTTTGCAGTTAAATCATTTTTCATTTCAAGTAAGTCAGTTCTAAAAATATTTTATGAAAAAGCAGAGTACCGTGCATTTTCTTATCTGAACCAATAAACTTGACATTTCTATTTGTCCCTTTTTCCTATACGCAGCTAAGTAAATATGCTTTCAAAGCACTTTCAAAGAATATTGGGGTTTTTTTCCATTGTTTGATCCTTAAACTAACGGAGAAATGTAAAAGTGTAGCGAAGCAGCTTTTTCTCCACATTCATTAGATTATGAATAAACGTAATTTCTGATAAAATATTGAAGACATTAATTAAGTATTATGTTTCAAACTGAGATGTTTTACTTGATTAGATAATTATAACAAATTACTTAATAGATGCTGCATATAAGAGCAATTTTACTGCTCACATTTAGCGAGTGTTATGAACCGTTGCATTGTATCTCTTAAAAAAATTTTTATAAACAATGCGTGCACATATATATGTTTGGAAAGATCAAATGTTGAGTAATAAGCAAAAAAATGAATACGCTAAAAGTTAGCAAAGACCAAATTTTGACTGTTTCTGACACTTTTAAATTAAGATTAAAACGAAAAAAATACAAATAAATATTTAATTGTTAGAAAAAATAATAAAAAAACTTATATTTTGTTTTAGTAATGACACCAGTCGGTTAATATGGAAAATAAAAAGTAATTATAATTGCAAGACAAAACACAATTTACGAGAGTAAGAAAAATTATTTAATTTAATACAGTTACTTAATGCATCATCTATAAATGATTAAAGTCTTTGAAAAATCATTTTAATATTTTCAAATGTTACAAAAGTAGTCTCTCTTTTTCAATCTTTTCCATTGCAAAATAGGCACCTTACCTTTCTCATCTGGTGTGCAACCTGATAAAAAGCTCATGTTAGACGATACGCAGGCATGGCATGGTTGTTCCGTATTAAAGAACGAAAATGTGCGACAATCCCTTTAGAGTTACCGATATTCCAAAGAGCTCTTCTTTGCATTTAAAAACCCTAGAAAACTATTTATATTGAAAATTGAAAGAAATATTTCACAAAAATGAATTTTTATTCGCTGTCCGTCCTATTCAGAAACGTTTCTGAATGGTTCTTGTAGTACTATAAATTATCAGTTTTCTGAAATTAGTATATCACTTCTACGAATGCTATCTACACTAATAAAAAATGGAAGATTTTATGGCGATTGTACTGACAATCAATTTCAAGCCAGCACAATTCACAGTTTATTAACGGAAAATCCTCGAAATTTCTAGAAATTTTTTCCATTAAAAAGTAGTAAATCGACTACCGTTCAAATTTTCAATATAATCTTTGTAAAATAGTCCGTTTTTTTTCTTTACAATGTATTACATGGTAAACATTTTGATAGTCAGAAAACATCTTTATCCGACATACATACAAAATTAACAACTTTATAATTAATATGAAAATTAACGTTATTTTGATACAATTGCATACTTGAATTTCGTTATGCAGCTGGAAGTGCTTTCTTAAGAATTAACAGGATCAGAAAAACTGGTTATCTTAATGCATTGCAAAAACTGCTAGGATATATTTTCGAAAAATTCCTGACTGGTAATAAAAAATCATTTTTATAAATGCTTTTTTCAATTTCGAAAATAAATTGTTTTTAAATTTTTTAAAGATAAAGAAGCAATTTTCGAAATCTTGGATAACTCTTGAAAGATTATTATGTTTTTGAATTTGTGATTATTATATTCTTTTCCGTAGATTAAAAAATATTTATCTTTTATCTTTTTTTTACAATATATTCCCGAAGTAATCCGTTACTTTTATCCATTTAATAAAATAATATCTAGCTCAGCGATTAACAATTATAAGCCATATAGGGTAGACAGTGCAAGAAAACTATACAGCTTGTTAATTTACATAAATTATTTGCCGACTGCAACAGTAATCTGCTTCAAAGATTGAAATAAGTCAGTAACTGTTTCCAAGGTTATATTCCGTGCGTAGAGTATGAAAACAGCGAAATCAGACTTATTTTTTGTCTTATAGAACCATTCTGAATGTGCAGACATTTAAAAAATCTAAAATTACTGACCCATGTACACCCCATTTTTTATGAAAATTCCTAAACCTCAATATTCTTATTGACAATAATGTATTAGTTTATTATCACGAAATTTGTAAAGAAATATCATTAAGTGCTACATAGAAAAAAATTATGATTTTTAAATAAGAAGAATAAAGATGAGAAGTCTTAATTTATTTTTTATTATTTTTTAAAGTTGAAGAAAATTTGATAAGTTACCATTTTTCATGATGAAGAATAACTATCATGAATTTGATTAACAGATCGAATTGTAAAAAAATTTTTTTCGTATTTATGCCATTTCATTAGTTTTGGGTGTACTGGCACTTTATGTCTGTCCTGGTGTTACATTTCAAGGCGCCTATCCTGCCAGGTCAAATAAAAGAAAAGGTAAAAAACAAAATATTTGTATAGATATATTTCCAAACATACATGTATCACAAAGTTGGAACTAAAGTATATTCAAGGGCAGAAGACATTATAAATTTGAAATTCCCCCATAACGAAATAGTTACAATTCCTCTGAACTCAAAACAAATCCAGAGTTGCAGTTAAATGGCAGATGCTAGAAATAAACGACTGTTAAACATAGCGAATTTCCAAGTGTATCAAATGAATTCCATACATGTGACCGTACACATTTTATTATTTTTATATGCAATAAAATGACCAATTATATGAAATATTTCTATATAACAAATTTTAAGCTTAGAGATACTTTAGAGAATTTCAAAATGAAAATAAATTTTATTTGCCATTTAAATTTAGTGATTCATAAATGAAAAGTAGAGAAAAGTTTTGAGATCGGCGCCCAAACTTGTTTTGAGAACAATTTAAACTTATGTGTACAAAAGTACTGCAACATATAGGTGGAAAAGTTTTTTAGCATACATTTGAAATATTAAAAAACATGGCATAGATATTACTGCTTGGATATATTTTATTATTTCCCAAGTGATGTTACTCTGATTTAAAAAAATCATTAAATTATAAAATTATTTCGAGCACAAATTATACGTCTACCGGAATTATTCTATAATGCAATATCTAAATTTAATTTTTGATGGCGCCACGATTTTACCTGTAAAATTCAAATGGAAATATATTTTATTTACAAATTTTAATTTTAAACGTACCAGGATGGGCGTTTGCATATCACTTCCCAATCTTTGCTACATTTTATTATTTCTTAAGGGATATTTAAAAAATCATTCGATTATTAAAATAATTTGGGCGCAAATAATTCCCAAATATTGCCTGTTTCTTTAATTTCAGATTTGTGGGATAAGATATATGTTGAAACATTTTAAAGATGTATTTATTCAGTAACCATGGATTGTATGCTAAAAATAGATAGACTTTTAAGGGGTCTCAGGAGTCTTACATTTACCTGGTAGTGCAACTTAGCAACATGTCACATTTGATTTTTTTTCTCAGTCCCTATAAAACATAAATGCATAAAATTTTTAATATAGACAACTGAATATCTCTTCTATTAAAAATAATTTTTTAAATATTATACATTGAAATTCTATTTTATTTTTTTAATGTTTAATTTTGATTAAAAAAATTAGACTTGTATCCATTGCGCGCAAGATTCTAGCAAAACTATTGGTTCAAGAACCGCTAAAAAAGTTGATAATGGTGTAAAATTAATGTATCTTGAACTTATACCTCATTTTAAAGCAATTTATGCATTTATTTATTTAAAATTGAAATTAAAATTGAAAAAATTGAAAAAAAAATCATTTTTTATTAAAAAAAATTGCCAATTATCAATAATGAATGTAATTAAAATTCTAAATTTGAGGTATAAGTTGTTCTTAAACTTAAAATGAAGATATTTACCAAGTTTCATACAAATTGCTTTATTATTTTTTGAGAAATGTTGCGCGCAGTCAAAGAACAATTTAAATTTTAAATCAAAATTAAACATAAAAAATATATAATAAAAATTCAATATAGAATGTTAAAAAAATTATTTTAAATAGAAGAGATATTAAGTTGTCTATGTTAAAAATTTTATGCATTTAAGTTTAATAGGGACTGAGAAAAAAAATCAAATGTATATGTTGCTAAATCGCACTACCAGGTAAAAAGTAAGACTCCTGAGACCCTTTAACTTCAAAGACTTCATTTCTTTCTTAAATTTACAGATTTTTTCATCATTCTATGATTAAATGAAAAAAAATCTTATTGATGATTTTTTTTTATTTTCGAGTTTATTTATATTCACTACTGAAGAAAATTTCATAGAATGCACATTTTTTAGTCAATTTTTCTGTTATTAGACACATTTCAAATTTTTTTTAAATGAAATTAATAATAATAAAAATGACTGCATTCGGTTTAGATTTAAAATGTTAAAAAACAGGACTTGGGTTGGTGGCTTGGATATTTTTATTTATTATTTCCAAAGGAATGATGCTCTGATTTAAAAATCATTCAATTTTAAAATAATTCAGGCACGAATTATTTGCGTATAAGAATTACTCAATTATACCCTTCAATTATACAAATTTCTAATAAGGACATCAAGTCAGGTTATAGCAGGAATAATGACATATTTTTAGAAAATCTTAATGTAACAAAGAAAAATTTTAATGATAATTTTTTTCCGGTATTGTTTTATTATTTAATGTTATCTTTCTGCTAGCATTTAGCAGACTTCGCGCTTTTACAGCACTATATACATGACATGGGTGACTTTTTTACATAAATATTAGAGATTGGTGTTACTGAACATATTTAGTTAAAAATTACAGGTTGTTTTACGCACTGTAATCGCACTGTAACTCTGCTACACTGTTAATCTAATGATATTTACCTTAGTATATAAACATGAGAAGTCATACAACGCAGAGACAGCTGAGGAAAAATACTGTGCCGCTTGTGCGTACTTGAACTGTATATCTGCAAAAAAACCGAGGCTGCAACTAAAATTTTAGAATATTACTAATAAGGCATGTCCATTTAGCGAAAACTTGTTACAGTGTATTTTATTATTTTAAAATATTAATATAATGAGTCAGTTTATCATAAAGTCATATTTATCTCTATCTTATTATGAACCTGTAACTTTTTTTTCACCCTGTGTGTCATGAATTATAAATCATAAATTTGTTCTTCTGCAATAATTATATTCGTTAATGTCGGAAGACATACAAAACAACTTATAAGGTGTTCTGGTGTAATAACGCCAGGCGGGGTAATAACGCCAAGTGCTAATATTATACATAACAATGAAATAATCTGGTAAATGACACCCATGTGCTCTGCGCAAAAAGGTTTTGAGTCTTATAAATCGCAAAAAAACAGCTTTAAGTTAATTTCTTCCATTTGCAGGTCTTATTGTTTTTACAAGAAACTAAAATTAACGCTTGATCTAAAATTTGCGAGATACGTTTTGTGTTGTGAAGACTATTTTTTTTATCCGGAAATACTTTGTTCATTACATAAATTTTTAGTGCATCTCATGTACTTTCAAAATGTTGTAGAATATTTTTAATATCTTCTCGAGATAATTTGTAGTTTAAAATGTACTGCGCAATAATTACACCGGAGTAATAACGCCAATCCTTGGCATTAATACCCCGGTTGATTTCCAACAGTGGCCGAACTACATCCTAAATACTGATTCAAATAAACACAGTTAAAACTGTGCAATGTTTCTAATAATTCTATTTAAATGGTCATTTTTAAGCAAAAAGAAGTTCAGGGTCTGATATTCTTTTGTCCCTTCTCCTCCCCACATCACACCTTTATTTTTCTTACACTTTCACAAAAAATTGAACATTTTCAATAGCTTCGAATGCAATTTGCTAGTTTCTAGAGCTGTAGAGTTTGTATTCTTAGAATTGGGCAATCTACATGCCATTATTCCATCTTATTTCATAGTTTTGTTTACATGGCGTTATTACCCACCTATATGGGTATATCGCCAAATAGCATTGGTCAAGAAATCACGCCATTACATTTTATGAATACATATCTGTTAAATTATTTTTTATATAGATAGTCAATTAGTTGCTGTATCAAATCCTGCATTTGTTTGAAAAATACAATCTAAAACTAAGCCGTGAAAATTGGTAGAACCTTAACGTGGCGTTATTACCCCAGGACACCTTATAATAAAAAAATGATTTTTAGCCAGATTTTAAAACAAAACTGATTTATTTTATATAAGTTGTTTTTAAATATTTACAAAATTAATTAGATTAATTTGCAGAAAATACTTTAATGGAATCTTTGCAATTCTTACAAGGACAGTAAAAATAAATGTATTGCAAATCTGTCTCTAACTGAAAAGTATTTTGTCACTGCAAATTTTTCAAAAAGTATTTTTTAATAGAAGAAAGCTAAATCCATTCAAATGATTGAGAAAATAATCACATTAAAAATGTTTAGTTTCGATTATTTCGCTGTGTTTACTGATGTGATCCAGAAAACTTTTTTAAATGAAAAGTACCATATACATTAGTGAACGCGCGGAGAAAAAAATATCGGTCGGACATTTACAACCTAAGTTGCTTCTCTAGAAAAAATAGTTCAATGTCATCCTTATCAATTGTAGTTCTCTTTGCTAGAGATTCCTATTAGAATTCAAGAGCGTTTTCCTATATTCTCGTGGCAAATCTTATTTAAGAATCACTGCAAATAGATGCGAGTACAATAGGTTAGTTTTAGTAAATATGATTCTTGTTTATGGAAGTACCATATACATTAGTGAACGCGAGGAGAAAAAAATATAGTTCGGACATTTAGAACCTAAGTTGTGGCTCTAGAAAAAATAGTTCCATGTCATCCTTATAAATGCTAGTTCTCTTTGCTAGAGATTCCTATTAGAATTCAAGAGCGTTTTCCTATATTCTCGTGGCAAATCTTATTTAAGAATCACTGCAAATAGATGCGAGTACAATAGGTTAGTTTTAGTAAATATGATTCTTGTTTATGGAAGTACCATATACATTAGTGAACGCGAGGAGAAAAAAATATAGTTCGGACATTTAGAACCTAAGTTGTGGCTCTAGAAAAAATAGTTCCATGTCATCCTTATAAATGCTAGTTCTCTTTGCTAGAGATTCCTATTGGAATTCAAGAGCGTTTTCCTATATTCTCGTGGTGAATCTTATTTAAGAATCTCTGCAAAATAGACGGGAGTACAATAGGTTAGTTTTAGTAAATATGATTCTTGTTTATGGAAGTACCATATACATTAGTGAACGCACGGAGAACAAAATATCGTTCGGACATTTAGAACCTAAGTTGTGGCTCTAGAAAAAATAGTTCCATGTCATCCTTATAAATTCTAGTTCTCGTTGATAGAGCTTCCTATTAGAATTCAAGAGCGTTTTCCTATATTCTCGTGGCAAATCTTATTTAAGAATCTCTGCAAATAGATGCGAGTTCAATAGGTTAGTTTTAGTAAATATGATTCTTGTTTATGGAAGTACCATATATATTAGTGAACGCACGGAGAACAAAATATCGTTCGAACATTTAGAACCTAAGTTGTGGCTCTAGAAAAAATAGTTCCATGTCATCCTTATAAATTCTTGTTCTCTTTGCTAGAGATTCCTATTTGAATTCAAGAGTGTTTTCCAAGAGTGTTTTCCTATATTCTCGTGGTGAATCTTATTTAAGAATCCTTACAAATAGATGCGAGTACAATAGGTTAGTTTTAGTAAATATGATTCTTGTTTATGGAAGTACCATATACATTACTGAACGCGCGGAGAACAAAATATGGTTATGGCATCTAAAATCTAAATTGTGGTTGTAGAAAAAATAGTTCCATGTCATCCTTATAAATTCTAGTTTCCTTTGCTAGAGATTCCTATTAGAGACAAGAGCCTACAAGAGCGTTTTCCTATATTCTCGTGGCAAATCTTATTTAAGGATCATTACAAATAGATGCGAGTAAAATAAGTTAGTTTTAGTAAATATGATTCTTGTTTATGGAAGTACCATATACATTAGTGAAAGCACGGAGAACAAAATATTTTTCGGACATTTAGAACCTAAGTTGTAGCTCTAGAAAAAATAGTTCCATGTCATCCTTATAAATTCTAGTTCTCTTTTCTAGAGATTTTTATTAGAATTCAAGAGCGTTTTTCTATATTCTCGTGTTGAATCTTATTTAAGAATTCTTACAAATAGATGCGAGTACAATAGGTTAGTTTTAGTAAATATGATTCTTGTTTATGGTACCATTCCAGAAATAAAGCGATAATTTCTCGTTACTGAAACGATTAAACATTTTTTCTTTACATAGAAAACAAGAGATTGGAAGATCTAGATTATTTCGTCTATTCAGCTTAGACGTTTACCCTATTGACATAGTTCAGAAATCTATGATTTCAGTTAAGGTATTCAGGAAATGACTAACTATTCCTTCTATGTGAAGGCGGTATATATATTTTTTTTTGCAGTGCGAATTAAATAAATTTCATATTGCATTTCTTTAATGGAACTTAAAAATCCTATCGGAGCGTAAAGAGTTAAAATGATATAATGAAACATAACTCGTAGTCTTTGTTAGGAAAAAATATCTTTATTCAAAAATTTATTTTCTTTTCTTCAACTTAGCTGATTACAGTACCGTTGTATAGTCCTTTGTAAAGAACAGTTAGAAAATAATTTTTTCTGTTTAGCTAAGTTTATAAACTTGAAAGTAATTTTACATTTATGTCATTCAGCGTAAGTAGATTAAAATTTTTACAGCCATTGTCAGACTTTTTCTCCTTGAGTGGATTATCGTAGCAGGTAAAAAAAGAACTAAGCTTTTTACAACGTTCTGAATGCAGTGTACCGTAAATTTAATTTCCTTGAAAAATTATTGGAAAATGTATAACGTAAGGATTCATACGAAAAATAACTTTTAAGCTCCTGTTATTGAAATAAGAAGTATCTAAAAAATATCATATAATAAAGAAAAAACAGTTTTTTGTAGAATATTTCATTGAAAAATAAATATATTTTTTAAATTACTTTTTTATTTAAGGGTACAAAGAAATATTAATTTTTTTTTTCAATCAATGTTTTTATAGTTTCCACTTTATTTATTTTTTTTTACTTTTGTTTGTAAAGAAAGATATTCTTATTCTGTAAATATAAAAAATTATAATGTTCCATGTTAACTTTTTTTGTTATGAAACTGATTTTATTATCGACCTATAGCTTTTCGATATCAAATGAGTGAGTAAATAGTGATGAAAGTATGTCAGTGTGAATTTGGGATGTAGTTGCCAACATTTCTATCGGTAATTTAATTTTATAATGAGATGTTTTCATAATTTTTTTCAAAACTTCTGGATGTGAATGTAATTTTAGAGTTACATTATCCTTAAACAGTGCTTATCAGATTTGAAGGAATTCGGTATTTTTAGCATATTAATAATAAGCGTTCAAGCTAAAATTACTTAGTATTGTTTTTATTTTTCAGGAATTATATTTGCATTACGTAAATAATGAATATTAAAATGTCCCCAATGCTAGTTTTGACGTTTCGTATATATACGGATTTCACGATCCAACTATAGCTTTTCGATATTGAGTGAGTAAGAAAAACCTAAACAAAAGGAAATAGATCTATGCATATGCAAATTATATTAATATGTCAATCAAAAGTAATTTTAACTTTTCGTTGAATACTGATTTTACTATGGATTTATATCTTTTCGATATCGAATGAGTGAGAAAAACCTCAGTAAAAAATAATGAATATATGCAGATGTAAATTAGTCTATAGTTGAAAATAAGTCTATCATTTTTTTTTTCATTTTACTCTAAGGTGATTTCATGGCTTTTTCCGAAGACCCTTACTATGCAAATGTACTTTTACAGCTAAGCTAATGTTGAAGCATGCTGATCGTGAACAATACCGATCATATTTAAAAATTTTGAAGGAGCAACCCCGCATTCTTACCATAACTCATAAGAAATGAGCAAGCGTGGAGAATTAAGAGCTGTACTTACCCAGCTAAGATTCAAAATAATAAAGCTGTAAATTTCATAAATTTGTTTAATCCTAAGGAATTTCATAAGGAACTTCATTAAGATGACATTACTGAAATTTCTTAAATGCAAATGATTTTTTTAAAGTAGTTATTTAAAAGTAATTTCAATCTATTCTAAAAATTTCAAGTGCATTTTAATGATGTTACACATTTTTAAACGTAATAAAAATGATATGCATCTATGAAGAATGTACTAAAATGTACTTTATATACAGTCTATGGTGCAAGAAATATTTCTTATTAATTTACAGAACCACACAAAAGTGTATTCCCTTATATAATGTATGGGGGGGGGGACATTGTTTGAGGCGCATTTCAGTAATATTAAACTATTTCATATTTTATGAAATTGATATACGTTTCTGAGGTTTACTATAAGTTACTTCCAGTATAATAGAAAGCAGATAGTATTTAAAGGGACACACAAAAGATTCCCGATACTGTCCTATATCCAAAGTACTGTTATTACGCCAAAATCTAAATATTTTAAAAACTTACATTATAGTACGAACGCACATCATTTGCTAATTTTAACGTGCAATTTCGGACTTGTTGATAAATGCAATCGTAAAAAACAAAATTAAATTTATTTTTAAAAATCAGAGGTAGCACTTCAAGTAACGGTCCTATGAGAAAACTACCACAATATCTCAAAACATTTCTCTTTGAGTAAATATTTCTATTTTAAGTTGATATTAACCACCTGACATTCCGAGCAAAAGGACAAAATTGTAATTTTTTTTTCTCTGCAATTTATTTTAAATGCTAATAAAAGAGGAATTTTCTATCATGGTATAATTTTTTTTGTTACTTATATGCTTATAAGCCTTTAAAGTTTGAATCATAACTTAATTTCTTAAAACTGGATTATATTTGTAGAATTATATTAATTTAAATAAAGCTTCAACTGCAGTGAAACCTGCAGCCTATCCGGATGCGGCAGTGTGAAGGTTAATGAAGAAAGTTTAATTCAATTTTATTTTAGTCGGCTCATAATTGCATTTTTAGTTATCTTTTATGAATATACATATATATTTTAAAAGGTATAATAAAACACTTTCCTTTTAAATAAAGTTTCACATGCCTGTTATCTGCGCTAACAACATATAATGGTTATTAAAATTAATGGAATATTAAAGATGAATCTGCAATATATTGATAGATTCTATAAGGTTTTATTTTATTTTGTGGGCAACATGATATATATAAGTTATTTCTGCGCTTTCCTCAAACACTGTATGAAATGTCAAATAAATGAGTAATTGTATAATATAGTTAACTCTTTGAGGAGTAAGCAGTAATGTCTCTGTAATAATGAATTCCTACTGGAAAAATTTTGCTTAAAAGATCAAAAGGCAATTTTTCGACATATTGTCGCGAAAATTAAAATTATAAAATTTCGTTAGTTTCTGGTGAGAATCTTGTTTAAATTGAGTGCGATAAAATATATACCACGCCTTATCAAGGGATTAAAGCCTTTTAGTCCGAGTGCTACGCGACAAAAATAAGGTGAAAACTGCAAATCGTGATAAGAATATACCACTTGGTGAGTATGTACTTTATGATAATACAATGGATATTAGAGGGGGAGGCATCTCGTAAAGTCGTCGGAATTCAAGATGGGGGCCGTTATTCAAAATGGCGTCTTTTTCTGAATTATGTTAATATGCGTAATATAAATGTGCATTTCACGTCGATTTCGATATTTTTAAAGTCAAATTTTCGTTTTTAACTCTTTCCAACATTATATAAAAGAGTGTAAAAATTTGATTTATCTGTCCGTTTGTCCGCCTGTCCTTCCATGCTCTAGCTCGCTTAAATGTAATCAGATTGCCAGGCAAATTTTATATGTTGTATGAAGTTTGTAATAACATGTTCGGAGTAAAATATAAAGTGTATAGCTTTTATAGTCCATTTACAGGGTGCTAAAAAGATGGCATTACAATATTGTGTATGCGGCGAAATCGTTTGCAATGTGTTTTAATGACGTTATACTCTTTAAAACTCATTCAAATTGATCTTCATCAATGTTAATACTGCAATGAACTACCAAATACTTACTAAATGGTGTGCTACTAGATGTGCAAATTTATCGTTTATTAAAAGTGACACACTAAAACAAGAAAATATGCGTTTATAATTTGTATATAAATTTTATAAAGATCCCGATTTAATTCAAGTATTATTAGTGGAGGTGCTAGGAGGGACAAAACTCCATTTTGTGATAAGGATATCCCGAATGGTGAATATCTATCGTATATTAATAAAACACATATAAGAATTTGAGGCATCGTATAAATTTATAGAAATTCAAAATGACGACTATTATCTAACATGTTTTGCAGTTATATTCCTCGGCATCTTACAAGCCTATTTCTTATGTTTAATTTCCACTTTTTATAACTCAAAAATTCTCTTTATAATACTATAAATGTACCTAAAATGAAAATAGGACAATTATTAAAATATTTTTTTGTCATTTACAGTAGAAAAATTAAAGGAATATATAAATAATACAAATACTATTTTATCAACACATTACTTATTCAATATATTAAAAAATTAATGTTACATATAAAGCTGTAGAATATAGAAACTTCACTTGGTATAATCATATTTTTCACATTCGTTTTTGGAATTGCACAATAATGTGCAAGAAAGTCCAACTTTTCTACAGACACATTCATTTTTACATATTTTACATTTACATTTTATTAATTCTTCATAAGAGTCTGAAATCTCTGGCAATTCCAACCAGTATTTTTTCAATGATAAATTATCCAACCACCATTCCGATTTGTTTGGAGAGGGTGGACTTATTTCACGCTGATCTGCTTGTCCCCAAATGTATCCAAGTTGGAAAGCACTGCGTAAAATATATTGTTGAAGTGCACCCTTGGTTTGCGGATGATGTTCAAAAGAACGATTTTTTGCCATAAACTATTCTTATCTTGCATTATCGACACTTATGCTATTGCTTGTTGATCAGTAAAACAATGCTACGAAATTTTCTAAAAGATTTAAAAGATTTTCAGGAATGGAAGTTTGTGGTTTTGATAGGTATGAAAATGCAGCAGTAGTTTCTTTAAATGGAATCCATGTTTTCCTGTTTGACTTTTTGGTCTTTCCTGTGAAACCCGGATTGCTGTCGCATTCCATGAAAGAATGCAATTCTTTTAAAGCCTTTTCTCGTCCAACTGCTGCAGCTATAGTATGAGCAGGAATAAATTTGTATTTTTTCCATGTTACGAATGCAACTCAAATATTTTCTAGGAATTTATCTGAAATGATAAAAAAATATGCAATCGCTAAAACTAATACATCAGTGTATATAGAGCATATAACAATATTTTTCAGTCCTTTTTCAACCATGTCTTTGAAATGCAGTATTATTCTTCAATCAACTTCTTCGTGACCAGGGCAAGTCATTCCAATTAAGGAATTTACAGCAGTAAATTTAACTTCTTCCCAATTTAACTTCTTCTCCTGAAGTGGTTATATTAAAGCTTGTGTATTTTTATTTTATTTATTGCTGGCGTCCCAAGTTGATTAAAAAGCTCTTCTTTGTTATTTGCAAACTTTTAAGAAATCTAACATGTGGTTGCACTTGTCATCTGGTCCCTGCACCCCTCTTCTGTCTTGTTTCTCATTTAAAACTTGGTGTAATATATCTATCCCAAATCTATTCTTTGACATATAAAACTCTCAATGTCGTTACGTAAGTGAGGATAAAATGTGTTAATGTAGTAATCATTAAATGTGTTTGAAGTTTGTTGAGGCTTTAAAATGTTAGTAAGACCTGGCTCAAATATATTAAAGCATCACATATTCCTGGAAAAACTTTGTCATTTTTCCCAACAGTTTCCTCTAAAATATGTGGTAAGTCACACTTATGGCTAGGTCTAAATTCCCTGTTGCTAGAAAATGCAAATAGAAATGGTTGATTTTCATATTTGAAAAAAAACTTGCAAATCTAACTGACGATTCTGTATAACTATTAAAAGCCTCGAAAACAATTGGACGTCTGTTTTTAAAACCTTCAAGACTGTATTTTTATTGTTTATGTTTTTCGCCGGAGCACTAAACACTGGAATTTTGTTTTTTTTTAAGGTTGAAATATTGATGAGAATTGTTTTACTAGGTGTCCCTTAATGAACCTGTGGAATTGGTCAATACCAGTTGATTCAGCTGAATAAATTGATTCATTAATATCCTTATGAACAATAACTCTGCTTTCGATTACAAGCAAGTCTTCACCATCTTCTAAAAATGGGTTCCCTAATTCCTTTAGTACGCTACAGAGTGCTTGAACCTTAGCACTCTATAGAAAAATTTCATTTGAAATAAGTGATATTGTTCATGATGGTATCGATTTCTGTCTTGGGATTTGCTTGAATGTTAGACTCAAACTCTTGTATGAAATTACAGATTTCTGGTCCAGATACCATCCAACGTATAAATGTCGATGTATCCTGCAATACGGCACCTCTTTCTCCTCTGAGAACAGCGTTTTTTTGTTCTTGCGCTTGATATATGCCCATAGCTGAGAAGAGTTTGATTGATTTTCTTATCACAAAATGTCCCGATAAAAATGCACGATGTACGTCCGGTAAATTAATATCTGCATCAAACAGATCTTTTAGATGGATTGGTAATTAACGTACATAATTAGGGTAATCAGAAAGAAATGAGTCTGCGAAAAGAGTTAGGAATCGAAACAAAAAGAAAGGAAAATAAATTCAAATTGAAATTTTGGATCACTTTTGATTCATCTTATTTTGATTGGTGATTAATCATCGCAATTACAATGTGCATTATAAGCTGCATTTCAAACAAAAAATAATCATATGACATTTTGCAATTCGTTCCTATTTGGCAAATTTTAACAAAGCATATTATAAATTGAAAAGCACATACACAACATTATGGTTATAGACAGCACTGTAAACGCATTCTTTTTTGAAAGCTTGTAAATTAACTATAAATTCTACGCTCACCATACTGTACGTACAGCAAGTATCTTGTACTGCACTTCAGTGATATCTTTTAATTTCAATATGTTTCAAACAGTTTAACATCATTAAAACACTCTAAAAAGTATTTTCGCCAATAGATCAAAATCTAAGAGAATTATTTTGAGTGTACCTGTAAACGAAATATGAATTCTACACTCTATATTTTCGATATAGAACATTTTGCAGTTTACCACTGCTTTAAATTACATTTAGAGATAGCACATTTATAAATTACACGGAAATCCGATTAAATTTAAGCAAAAAAGAGTAGGGCCAGACTGACTGCTAGACAATTCATAAATACTTTGAGTGCCCTGTAAATGGACCATAAAAGCTATACGCTTTGTTTTTTACTCTGAACATGTTATTATAAACTTCATTTAACATATAAAATTTACATGGCAATATGAGTATATTTAAGCGAGCTAGAGCATGGAAGGACAGGCGGACAGACAGACAAACAGACAGATAAACCGAATTCATACACTTTTAAATGATGTTGAAAGGTGTCCAAAACGAAAATTTGACTTTAAAAACATCGAAATCGACGTGAAATGCACATTTATAATACGCATATTAAGAAAATTCAGAAAATGACGCTATTTTGAATAACGGCCGCCATCTTGAATTCCGACGACTTTCCGAGATGCCTCCCCCTCTAATATTCATTGTATTATCATAAAG
The DNA here is from genome assembly GCA_964019185.1 of Maratus speculifer. NCBI lineage: Eukaryota > Metazoa > Arthropoda > Arachnida > Araneae > Salticidae > Maratus > Maratus speculifer. The sequence continues at coordinate 231,088,010 of OZ025296.1, read as the reverse complement.
TATATACTCACCAAGCGGTATATTCTTATCACGATTTGCAGTTTCCTGATGCGTAGCACCCGGACTATTTCAGTAAAATTAACAAATACGGGAAAAAATTAATTATACACAAGGAAAAGCATATGAAGTGTAATTATTATAAATTACAAGGGCAATAATCCCACCAGAAACTTTTTTTTAGGATTAATTGATCTTGTTACCTACTTCTTTACAGAAGTAGATGTAATAACAACGTTTAAACAGAAAATCACTATCTCTCAACGCAACATCGTGAAATGACATATGATCCGTATGCTTCAAATAAAAATTTATAGTGCAAATTTAGCTATACTTTTTGATTCCGTGATCATTTTTAAATACTTGGCCCATGCCTACAACCTGTATTCTCTTTTTAAAGGCTATTTGTTTTTTTTTTCTTATTTCTCAAAATATTTCTAAAATCTATGTTTAATTTTATATTTTATGTAATAAAAAAGACGAATTGTGAGTGAAATTTTAGTATTTCATATAAAATTATGTACATACTTCAGAAAAAAAATTTAAATTAAGAAAAACAGAGACATCTTTAAAAGGTATATTAAAAAAAGAAGTTAAAAATATTAATTTCCAAGGAGATATTTTAAGTATTTAAGAGCATCAAACGTCCGCATACTTTATATTAGTTAGGGAAATTCGGAAGTTTAGAGATAAGTCCCCTTAAGGCGGCTAGTCACTCAGATTCCGAATAGCCTTCGGTAATGTTAAGTCTATGGGCGTCTGATGCATTCTTATATTTAAAGTATCTTTCGGTGAAATAATTTTTTTAAACTTCTTCTTTGTGTGTACTCTTCTTAAAAGATGTCTCTCTTTTTCTCAGTTATAAAACATTTCTAAAACTTATGTTTAGTTTTATATGAAGTTTTAAAATTTTAGTTTCAGTTCATCTACTTTTACCACATAAAATATTAAATTAAGGAGATATTTTAGAAATATTTTGGTAACTAAGAAAAAAGAGCCATCTTTTAAAAAGAGCACACAGAAAACAGAAATGATATCTATGTTACATGCCAAACCCGATTTTAGGCCAAACTAGATTGGCCTAGGCCAAACCGGTCTATCCCAACGCCCATCGGATAAACTAGTTTTTCCTAGGCCAAACCGGTTTATCCTAACACCCATCGGATAAACTAGTTTTTCCTAGGCCAAACTAGTCTATCCTAAGGCCCATAGGACATACTAGTTTTTCCTAGGCCAATTTAGTTTGGCCTAACTCTTATAGGATAAACTAATTTAGCCAGCTGATTATTGATCTTAACTAGTTTATCCTAGGCCAGTTTAATTTGGCGTTATTTTATTGAATTCAAAGACCGCCTCAGCGCCAACATTCTAGTTTGTCCTAGGCTGATCTGGTTTATCCTAGGCGAATGTAATTTTACGGGATTTTAGCTCACAGGCGTCAAAGCCTGAGAAATAATGGGCTCCCATGTTCTGTATGTATGTATGTACGCAATTATGTACATATGTACGGACGTATGTACGTACCGCAATAACTTTTGATAGAAATATCCGATTTGCGTCAAATTTTGGATGTAAGTACATTCTGATAAGGTATTTTTCTGATTCTTTTTGGGAATTCTTTGGATAAGAATAAAGAGGGGCGAACGGGAGTCTAATCCCCCACCGTTAATTTGAAGAAATGGATTTTTCATGCAGAATTATCAATTTTCATTTAAAATTTTAGGTATTGGATCATTCTGACAAGGCGCCTCCGTGATTAGTTGTGGATGTTTATTGTTTAAGTGTAAAAGAAAGTGCAATGTAGGTAACCCCCCCCCCATAATTTAAATAAATGGTTTTTGACGCAGAATTTGCGGATTTGTTTCAAATTTTGGATATAGATTCTTTCTGATAACGCCATTCCCTGAATAGTTTTGGGGATTTAATGGTTAAGTACGAAGGGGAAAATTAAGGATATCTCTCTTACCTAGTAAAAAACTAGTTTATTCTATGGGAATTTGTATAAACAAGTTTGGCGTAAGAAAAGCTAGTTTATCCAGTTGGCGTTAGGATAAAATAGTTTGGCTTGGGCTAAACTAATTTGGTTCGAAATCAGGTTTGGCCGGTAAAAAACATATATTTCACTAGAATAAGTATAAATGCGTTTCAAGATTCATTGCTTTTAACATCAATACAGAAAATTAACGTGTCCACCGTAGACACATGATGCATTCGACATGGTGTTTGCTTATTTTTTTTTTCTGCAGACTTGTGGTAACTGAGATTAGAATTGCATTTATTATTATTATTATTATTATTTATATTCGCGCCAGATCAGAGCTGAACATAATTTGTATTTGAACAGTGTTTTCCATTTTTCAGAAATTAATTCCCTGTCGACATATAAACTATTCTTATTCCGGCGTCAAGATTTTCTTTTCCGTGAAGTCGCAACCGGAAATTCGATTCAGAACGTAGCTTTAATAGTAATTTCATAAAAATACATCGCTTTTATGGAAAAAATGGTTAACGCCATTTTATTACATTTTTTTTCTGAGTGAGAATGCCTGTTGATCTTATACATTTCCGAAATGGAAAGAATTCATAAATGTGTTAAGATATAACTCTTTTGGATTTGAGAAAAGCCTTAAGGAATAACAGAGAAATATATTCTCAAATCTAATTTTTACTAAACAGATTCAAAAGTTATGATGTTTATAACCCTCCTTTTATTTCTTTTATTCTAAACTACATTAATTATTTAAAGAATCTTTATTTGAATACTGAAAGGTCAAATCAATAATACATTGTGTATTTTCCATTCTGAGAAAACATCGAAATTTAAAAATACATTGTAAATTTATCTAATAAATATTTATGTAGTATTTTTTTAAAGGAATCTTAATTGTATGCGAAGTAAAATCTGAATTTTTTTGCAGAAATTGAGTAGGGCCAGATCGAGCCGGACTGAGTATGTTTTCACAGTTTTTTTTTACTGGTAGGGCTTGGGCTGAATGTCTACTTTTTACACGGGGTCAAGGCACAATAACCTTCTTTTCGGAAGGGCGGGGCCCGGGCCTAAAAATTCCGGCCCGTGCAAACCTCTAACAGTACTCTACTACCCTTCGAATAAAATACATTATACAGTGGGGATGACAAAACCACTTTGCACAAGGTTAGCAATGGAGCTGTAGTCGGGATCAATATTAAAAAAGGATATTGGCCAGTTAAACTGATGGCTTTGCATTCACAGGCTGCTTACACTAATTGTGCATTACAGCCTTTTTTTTAAAGAATAACACCCTCGAAAAATAAAATAAGGGAATTACTTTTTTCAATTTTCCCCCAATTATACTTAACCATTGAACCCCTTAAACTAATCACAGATACGAATTGATTATTTCCAGCTGAGTGAAAAATTGCCCAGGCCGGGAATCGAATCCGGATACTTGGCCGGGTTCGATTCCCGGCCTGGGCAATTTTTCGCTCAGCTGGAAATAATCAATTCGTATGATAACTTTGCCAATCAGTTTGATTGTGTTAAAAATAATAGTATAATCACAGATACGCTTTATAAAATTGAGCAATTATCCAAAACTTGAAGCAAATCAGATAATTCTGCTCAAAAAAACCATTCATCTGATTTAAGGAGGGTAATCCCCATTCCTCAATTTATACTTAATCATTAAACTCTCGAAACTATTTAGAGATTCGCCTTATAAAAAAACTGCATTCAAAATTTATGGCAAATCGGATAAATCTGCATAAAAACCCATTTATCTAATTTAAGGAAGGCAATAAATCGTCCACTAGTCCATTATATTTAGCCAAAAAAATTAATCAAAGAAGCGGCTGATCAAAATGAATTCATGTCCCAAATTTTAAGCAAATCGGATAATTCTGTATTATAACCAATTTATCTAATTTAAGAAGGAAATAAATTGTACGTTTACCCATTATACTTAATCAAAGAACCATAAGAATTAATCGGTTAAGCGCTTCATCAGAATGAACAAACTCAAGATTTGCAGCAAATCGGTTAATTCTGCATGAAAAACCCATTTGCCAAAATTAGGCGGGAGCCTACCGTTCTTCCCTTTGTTCTTAACTAATTAACCCCCAAAACTAATTAAGAAAGCACCTTCGCAGAATGAATCTATTTCTAAAATTTGAAGCTAATCAGTAGATTCTGCGTGAAAAAAGCATTTACATAAATTATGGGGCATTACCCCTATTCTCCCTACCTTTATACTTAAACAATGAACACCAACAATTAATCATGGAGGCGCCTCATCAAAATGCTTCTACATCTGAAATTTGAATAAAATATGCTAATAATACATGGAAACCCATTTATTTGAATTAAGGGAAGGGGCGAATCAGCCTCTCGTTCTTCCTCCCCCCTTTTCTTCTCTAATGACCTCCGAAAATTAATCAGAAAAGTTCCCCATAAGAATAAACCTATATTGAAAGTTTGATGCAAATCGAGTAATTCTTTCAAGAATTATTGCGTTACGTACATGCATAGATACAGAATCCGCAGGCACATTAATTCTCAGACTTAGGTAACCTGATGAGATAAAAACACGTCAAATTACATTATTTCTATCAAGAGTTATCGCGTTACGTACATACATACGTACATATATGTGTACAAACATGCGTACATATAGAACCTGCGAGCTCATTATTTCTCAGGCTTTGACGCCTGTGAGCTAAAAACCCGTAAAGTTACATTGACCTAGGATAAACTAGACCAGCCTAGGACAAACTAGAATGTTGGCGCTGAGGCGGTCTTTGAATTCAATAAAATCACGCCAAATCGAATTGGCCTAGGATAAACTAGTTCAGACCAATAAACACCAGGCTAAATTAGTTTATCCTATAAGAGTTAGGCCAAACTAAGTTGGCCTAGGAAAAACTAGTCTGTCCTATGGGCCTTAGGATAGACTAGTTTGGTCTAGGAAAAACTAGTTTATCCGATGGGCGTTAGGATAGACCGGTTCGGCCTAGGCCAATCTAGTTTGGCCTAAAATCGGGTTTGGCCTGTAACATATATATATATTAATATTATGGGGAGATATTTTAAATATCAGAATGCATCAAACGTTTCACAGACTTAACATTACCGATGCGAATTCAAAAACTAAATAGCGAATTGTCTTAAAGCTCTTTATAATTCATATATATTTAAACTGTCGAAGGTAAAGGCAAAATCTGATTGCGTAACATCCCCAAATTGATTATCTATAAAAATTATTATGGATATTTACCAATGGTGCTGAGTCCCAAAATTTTTAAGGAGCCAAAGGCTCCAAAAACCAAACATTCCAGTCGTTAAGAGGGTTTAATTTTTAAAATAAATTTGAAACAATAAGAATTTCGTCAAAAGACCGCAAAAAAGCACATGATTTTCGTAAAAGATTCGCCCGAAAGCGCGACATTCTTTATAGAATCGCTGAAAAATGCAATTTTCCTCAAATAATCGCGAAAAAAAAAACATTATGGTTAGAGGATGGAAAAAAACCTGCGATTTTTCCAGAAGATCATGAAAGTAGTGCGATCTGAGGATTAAAAACAAAAGCAATTTTTTTTCAAACTACCGCAAGAAAAAAACGTTAGATTTGCCAAAAAATGGCGACTTAGACGCCAAAATTTATTTGCCAAGTCAAAAAAATTAATTACCACGTGGCAACATGAGTTCGTGAATCTACACCTATAATATTTACCTAATAAAGTTAATTTTGCTTTACTTTACTTTTAAAATGAACACCGAGAAAATTTTTATCATGCATGTCTGTTATCCATAATTATTACTAACATAATATTGTTTGTTTGTTGCCGAAAATAAGATGTATAAAACTGCCGGCATTTTCTACTTTTCTCTATTCCATTAATATGAATTTCCCTAGTAGTATGACATTTTACAGTTTAAATTCAAGTTTCAAAAGTATTGACAAGCAAGTTGCATCCTGAATTTTAATTTATAAAATTACATTATTCAATTACGAATTACAGCAAATTAATGATGTGACTTGTGTACTCAAAAAAATTCAAATGCATATTATTTTGTAAAATTTAATATAAAAATATTTGCTAATGCATAAAAAAGTAAGAAAAGTACTTTTTAAATCTCAAGCTGTAAAGTTGTTTATGAATTTTGAACAAGTATTCTACTAAATAAATTATTTCATGTTGTTTTATAATTAAATAGCATCACAGGGTGGCGAGTGGTCAGGGAAAAATATAGTCAAAATAAGTGCTAAATACCAGTATTTTGTTAAAGAGAAATTCGCTTTCTTTAATCCCTTTAAATTATTTCTAGTACTTTTGATAAGATAATACTGGTAGTGTCCTCTTATTTTGACTGCGTTTTTCCCTGACCACTCGCCACCCTCATCAATATAAAACAAATGTTTTCAATAGAGCATAAATGCATCTTAAAGTTATTAGCAAATACCTGTTCGCATACTTAATGTGCTTATTTTTTAATTTTCTATTAGATTCAAAAAGTATTTAGCTAAATACAGGGATGAGATTTCCGCTTTTTTGCACACCAGTAAAATCTTAAAGAAAATGCTATATTTTTAAATCAGAACATTTTTATGATTTAAAATAACAACATTTTCTCTAAGATTTTACTGGTGTCCAAAAAAGCGGAAATCTCATCCCTATAAATAAAACATTAAAATAACAAATAGATAAAATATTAAATTAAGTAACCATTTAAGAAATATTTTGACAACTATGGAAAATATTCTGAGTAGATATTTTAAAAATAAGAATGCATCAAATGTCTCATAGACTAAACATTACCAATAAAATTCGGAAACTGAGTCATGAGTAGTCTTAACACTAGAACCGCGGAGCGGGTCAATTTGACCCAAATCGATGTTTAATTTTTCGCCGCGCGAAAAGTATTCATTGAAAAACTGTTTCCTTTTCTGACTTTTAATATTTTAAGGTAAACAACAGCTATTCGCATTTACTAGCAAATGACATAAATATTTTTTGAGTTATAAAAACTTATACCTAGAACCGCGAAGCGGGTCAGTTTGACCCGTAATAAATTTTTACGCATAAATGACAAGATAGAGATGTATTTTTTCGGAAGTAATGAGAAAGTATATCTGTCTCACTCCTGATTCATCTACACTGTGCAGAGAAAACTGTAAAGTTGCTAAAGTTATCTAGGAAACTGGGATTCCATGAGCTTTTATGTAACGGCAACAGCGAAAATTTATGTAACAGACATATATTTGCACCGAAAATCAAGGCTACTAAGAATTTTTTAAAAAGCTCGAATATATTTTGCAATTGCAATCCAGGTTACAGATAAAATTTTAGTAAGATATTATAATATAGATTTTGTAGATTTGTTTGTAAAGTTACAGATTTCTGTAGCTTTACACAAGTTACTTTTGTACGTTTGCATCGTTTCTTGTAAACTGTACAAATAAAATGTAAGTAAACATACAGATTTCGGCAGTTTACATTTGTAGTATTACTTTTTTTACAGTGTAATAAGAATAATCGGAAGGGGGGGGAGCGAAAATTTTCAACCTAGATCTTAATATTCGTTATGTGAGAAATGGATGATTGTAGTAGAAAATTGCAATAAATATTTAGAATTAGTATTGAAGTTGCTTTTATTATGCATTTATTGAGAATAGAGACACGATATTCCTTATCTTAATATTACTATCAAAGAAGTTTTGGAATGTTAGCTACTATTATCTGAAAATTATTGAGAATGCAAAAGATTGAGGATGAATATCTGTTATAAATGAAGAATATTAAATTCTAATGATGAAAATGTAATTGACGATGGCTCTGCCTATACTATTAACATTGATGGACTTTTTCATTGGAATATAGATAAAAATTTATCAGTATTGAACAAACTTTTTGGTATTTATCAGATGAAAAATCGGATATAAAAAAGAAGAATTAGGATTTTGAACAAAAGGTGACAAAATTTGAATTTTATCTTCATGAAAAATCTGTAAATTAATTAAGCAATAACTTGCACATTCACATCTGGAAATAAAGAATATGACAAGAAAACTGCAAAACTAAATATATAAAAGGCCCTAACATAAGCGTAGATGAGCACTTATTTCTTTCAAAATCTGTGAATAGGTTTACTCAGTATATGTCTAACAAAACCAGATAAGTTCAGAATTGTATCACGCTCTAGTTGCTTGTAAATATTGAAAAAAATCGGGCCTTATAAAAACTGTAAAACTTCCAAGACGAGAAATGCAAGTCTCTGTAAAAATCTCAAAATCGGAATTGCGTGCGGTATTCTTTTAACACATTCAGATATCAACATGACTGTTTACTAAGAAGAAAAAGGTAAAAATGTTATTTATTTATTTATTTTTTTGACTAGCGGTTTACATCTAACTGTTAAAAGTTTAGATAATTAAAAAAAAAAAACTAAAAACACTTGTTTAGAACAACGCAACTAAATTCGGTGTAGCTGTGTTATTACCCAGGTGATCAGAAGTCTGCTTATATCAAGCCTTCTTCTTATAGGAGGCCAGAGAATACAATATATAATGTTTTTTTTTTTACGTTTTGCTGCTATCAACACTTGGGTTTTTGATCAAATCTGTAACCGGAAAATCTATTAGTATACATCAATTTATTTAAGAGATAATTGATGACGTACAAAAATATTTTGTTATTTCCTAGACAAATAAAATGGAATAAAATAAAAAACTTGTCATTTGGTCAAGAAGAAACGCTAACATAGATGAAAAACACAAACCAAGCATAAAAGTAAAAGTGCATACTATAAATTAATATCTCAATTAAAAAACATGAAAATAAAACTTAAGATAATTGTTCAAAATGTAATGTACTCACACGTTTCTAGTAAAGGTATAAAATCTTTAACCATGTTTTTTAAGCCATGCATACAATAAATTAGAATCGATAAATCAATAAAACCAATAAGTAACTTGTATTTTGCATTTTTTAAATTTTAAAAAATATTTTAAAATTTTATATCTAATTTTTTTTGCATGGGATAATCTATTTTTAATGTTTATTAAGCCCAAGGTTATTTATATTTAAAATATATGTTCAATATTTATTAAATGCATTTTCATCATACTTAATGAAATGCAATTTTAAGTAATAGCATTTTCTGAAATATAGGAAATATCTAACGACTTTATGTGCAAAATATATTGTAAACACTAAGAAATATTGATTATTATAACAAAATATAATCTTTTAACTAACCAAATTAAGTATTTTTACATATTTATAAATCCTTTTCCATCTCGGGTCAAATTGACCCGCTCCGCGGTTCTAGGTATACCGAAAGTCCCGCGGTTCTAGTGTTAAGCTCTTTAATATTAATATATATTTAAACTATTGAAGGTAAAGGCAAAATCTGATTGCATAACAGCCACAATTTGATGAGCTATAAAATTTACTATGTATATTTACTATATGTGCAGATTCCCAAAATTATTCAGTAGCCAATGGCTTCTAAACCGAAATAATCCAGTCATCACGAAAGTTTAACTTTTAACATAAATTACGAAGCTACGCGAATTTCGTAAAAAGATTGCAAAAAAACTTACGATTTTCGTCAAAAAATCGCTAAAAAATGATTATGTTTAGAAGATTACGGGAAAAATGCGATTCTTGCTAAAAGATTGCAAAAAAAACGCAATTTTCGTTAAATGATTGTGAGACAAAACGCGAAATTCGCCAAAAGATGGCGACTTATACGCCGAAAATTCGTCGCTATGTCAGAAAATTTAGTCATCAAGTAGAGACTGGCAATCGTGAATCTACACTTATAATATTTACCTAATAGAGTTAACTGTCCTTTACTTTATTTTTAAAATGAACACTGTGAAAATGTTCATCATCCTTATTAATTAGTAACATAATACATTTTGTATGTTTGTGAAAATAAGAAGTATAAAACTACCTGGGTTTACAACTATTTTCTATTACATTAATATGAATTTCCCTTGTTGTATGACATTTTACAGTTTTAATTAAAGCTTCGAAAGTATTCAACTTACATTCAGTAACATTCTTTTAGAATGTCTGCTTTGAAAAGCAAATTACATTCTAAATTTTAATTTATAAAATTACATTATGCAATTAGCGTTTTACAGCAGATAAACGATGTGACTTGTGTATTCAAACAAATGCAAATGCACATTATTTCGTAAATTTTAATAATGAAAGTATTTGTTAATGCATCATAAGTTTTGTTAAAAAAGCAAGAAAAGTACTCTTTAAATCCCAAACTGTAAGGTTGTTAATAATTTTTTAACAAATATACTGCTAAATAAATTATGCCATTTTATAATTAAATATGATACATCAAATCCCTTATTTTCAACAGGGTATAAATTCATCTTAAATCTAAAATTCATCATATTAGCAAGTGTTTTATCGGATATAAAGTGAGGTTTGTGCTAAGTAATATTTTACTTTAACTTTTCTGTTAGGCTCTAAAAATACTAAATGCACTTAATCGTGGATTAGAGTTTTTTGTACTATTTTCTTAATAATGTTTGAGTTCGATATAAATTAGAATTCAATCAAGTGAGAATTTAGATAAACATAAGTGTTATTAATTTATACCAGAGGGTTTTATTTTATTTTATTTTATTTTTTTGCTTATTTGACAGTTTTATAACAAAATGTTTTCTTATATATAAAATAATTAGAAGATATTCATTTTTATTTTATTTTTTATTTTTTTAATATTTTTTTATTATTATTACTAGGCAGAAAATATTTCGTTTAATTGATACATAAATTACAAGAACTGAACTTTCATTTGGAGAGAATTTTCATGTAGACAGAGGATTAGAGAATAGGAAGATATTCATATAGCATTATCGTTGTTACAATTCATCGTCCTGAGCAACAAAATCTCGAGCGTTTCCTTTTTTCTAAGGGCACAACTGAAAAAATCCTTTTAATGTTTTAATGTTAGTTGTACATGTGCTGATTTTTATTTATAACCTTACTCAATTTATTTGAAATGTAAAATAAAAAATAAAATAAAAAATAATTTAATGTTCATTAAGTCAAGGTGTCTGTTCATATTTACTATTATAGTTACAAGAAGTCTATCCATTCCAAGACTGAAAACCTTTCTTAGATCACTAAACGGTTAAAGATGACCGGCACTTGTGATTTTTGACGTTTTGTTAAATAATTAGAAAAATACTCGAGGATTTACCCTAAAACTCCAGGTATGTAAACAGTGTAGTACAGGTCATATATTTCAGAGAAGGTTATTTTCCCGAAACCCCATAGGGGACAGTCAACAAATTGAAAAAGAATGAACATCTTTTGGATAACCCAGTCAAAATTATTGTAGCGAAAGCATTCAAGCTGTAAATTATGCTTAATTGTAATAAACAGTATTCATTTTTATGAAGATAACATTAATATTTGTAGAGAAATGAAGATTTTCATTAAAACCATGCTAAAGTTTTTAGCTTATAATTTGCAGAATTCTTAATATAAAAAAATGTTCTTTTCAGAAAACATAAATAACAAAATTGTACTCAATATCCTGTAATCAGAATTAAAAGAATAATAAAAATTGTATAAATAATAAGCAGGTTTACTAAATTATTTTTCATTGCACATGCGTGAAAGCTATCAAAATATAATTTGCATAATGTGTTATCTAAATGTATTGAAAAACTTTTGTGAAAGTCTCAAAAAAAAATCTTGAAAATTCTGAAAATTATCTTTGATAGAATAACCTCAAAATCCGTTGTCCCAAAAAAAGAAACAAAAACATAGGAGCTATATACAAATATAATATTACGTGCGATATTATTATGCCTTTTTTAGACTTATCAATGGATATAAGGACACATCCCCTCATCTTTTTGATTGCTTTCATGCATGTACAATGAAAATTATTTACTAAATATGGTCAATTTTCATATAAATTTTATTAAATTTTAACACAACATATTGTGTTTTTATTACAACATATTGTGTAAAATGTTGTTTGTCATGCATTCTGAAAAGAACATTTTTTTTATATTAAGAATTCTGCAAATTATATGCAAAAAACCTGGCAAAATTTGGGACTGTTTTTATAAAAACTTTAATTTTTCTACAAGTATACACGAAATCATCGTAAAAATGAACACAGTTTATTATGATAAGCCACTTAATCATAATTTGCAGTTTGTACGCTTTTGCTACATTGCTACTATATACTACGCTTTTGATGCTTTTGACAAGGTTTCCAAAATATATTAATTCTTTTTCAGTTTGTTGATGGTCTCCTGTATAACTTCGGGAAAAAAATCTTCTCAGAAATATATGACCCATACTATTCTATTAACACACCTGGAGTTTCAGAATAATTCCTCATTTATTTTTTTAGATATTTAACAAAACGTCAAAAATTATAAGTGGCCGGTTACCATTGGCCGTATAGTATACAACCAAGTGGATGTGAACTAGATTATATCTATTTACTTTGCTACTTAGTTAAAAATTGATCGTTTAGATTTATTAATAAGGAAACGTATAATTGATCCAGGTTTCTTGCATTTCATAAACGGACCCTGCAAAGTAAATATAAAAAAAAACCTGTCGACTTGGCCTATAAGCGGAGGTAGATTTCAAAGAGTGCTCATTTCAACAACAAAAAATAAAATTTGATTAGAGATAAACCGAGTTTAACAACTTTATTTGACCGCTTTTCAAAAAAAAAAAAATTAATTTTTCTGTAAGAACTGGTTGTATCAGAATCAGTTTAAGTGAAATTTGGCTCAAATGCCCATTTTGACAATACACACTGGTGTGCAAAATTTAAGGACGAGTCCCAAAATGCCAATTTTCAAGCGATAATTTTCACGCGAATATTCAAAAGGAAGTAATGTAATTCGAATAATTACTATCCCTGCATAACAGCTAATCCATATAACATCTCATTCAGGTCACACATGGACACAAGAGTCACAGTTACTACGGCGAAACAAAAAATGGGAAATTCCATACGTCTATTTTATGAGTCTCAGATGACTACTATATGTGACTCCACTGACAGGTCATTGTGACTGCTGCTTTGTGGCGAGTCACCAGATGACTTTACAATGTCGTTTCATTAAGACTCTCATGTGACCTCTCATCTAGAGACTCAATTTAAAAGTCATTGTGAATGTTGCAGTATGATAAATTAACAAATAATGTCTCATTAAAGTCACATGGTGACTTTTCATGGCTTTCCACAGTTGTTACTTCACAGTCACCATTCTGTTCTCTGTCACCATTTGAAAAAGTCTTGTGACACAAAATCACCATGCGACTTTAATGTGACATTATTTGCTGAATTGTCATAATGAACATTCACAAAGACTTTGAAATTGAGTCTCCAAATGACAGTAACATAAAAGTCTAAAAAACGACATTGTAAAGTCACTTAGTGACTCGACACAAAGTAGCAGTCGCAGTGACCTGTCAGTGGAGTCACATATAGTAGTCATTTGAGACTCATAAAAGAGACGTATGGAATTTCCCATTTTTTGTTTCGCCGTTGTGATTGGGACATTTGTGACCATGTGTGATCTGAATGAGATGTTATATGGACTAGCTGTTATGCAGGGATAATAATTATTCGAATTATATTACTTCCTTTTTAATATTCGCGTGAAAATTATCGCTTGAAAATCCCTTGTAAATTGGCATTTTTGGCTTCGTCCTTAAATTTTGCACACCAGTGTATTTTGAAATATATTCTGAATTTATTTAAAAAATCGACCAATATTCACTAGGATGGAGCGAAAAAAATTATTTTTTAAAAATCAAAAATGGGTAGGTGCCAAAAGTTGTCTTTATACTAGTACATCAACTGCGTGAAATTTTACCGCTGAAAAAAAAATGGCTTGAGTCTGCGCTTTTGCTCCAAAAATCGAAATTTTGGGTAAAATTTGTCATTTTTTGAGATTTTTTCAAAAAAATTAAAAAATTCCTACAGAGCTGGTTATTATTTAAAAGTGTTACTTAAACCTTTATATTTATCTGTTTAACTTATTTAATCTATAAAACAATATCTTTATTCCGTATAGTTGGAGCAAAACAAACAAGTTTTGGTAAAAAAATGGCATTACCACTCTATTGGGACATACAATGAATTGTTTTTAATACAACTATTCTTTTCAAAACTACCTTGGACATACGTCATGCAGGTGGCTATATTTCATATACTACCCGTCCTAACTATTCGATCATCTTAGTACAGTGTTTTAATTATATATATTGATTTGTGATTTTCTTTATCCAAAATTGGCATGTTTTCGATGCATCCACCTAGTTTATCTGTTCTTTGTATTCACATGCTGCTGTGACTATCTAAATGTATATTTTTACAGCTTATACAAAAAAATGACAAGCAGAGTAATGTACGTGAATATTATTAAGGGGATCTTTCGGCCATCTATTATCTTTATCAAACTTACATCCAGTTGATGAAAGTGATTGGAAGTTCTATTACGACACCTTTTTTCATTTAATTATATTTTTTACGTAATGATCTGCTTCAAAAATGATTTCAGGTATTTCAACTATAAGTATGCCATCATTTATTCCGCTTTTGCATTTTTTATATGTTGAGAAGCGAGCTGTTTAATGTGATTTATGGTGATCATCAGAGAGAATTGCAATGGGAATTAGTCCTGCAAGTGCAGAGCAAACGTTGTTGTGAATAACTTTTTTTGCAATAGTTTTATGCCGTTTTCTAAGTGTTTTCGTCGCCAGGTAATTCCTCATTAACTTTTAGATCCCCATTTTATAAGTGAGCAATATTTGATGGTGAACTGTCCTGGGCATAAACTTATAATGCATAGCACTTTTTGAGAGAATGTACAGACTCTAATCGACTATAAGTACTCATTTAAATTTAGGAGAATTCTATTTGTCGCTGTGAACCATTTTGCATTGGGTAAGCTTAGAATTGTGTATAATAATGGATCATATTCTACTTCAACTCCAGTGAATTTCCTCTGCGTCAATTATTAGAAAAGTCAATGTAAAACGTTATAATCTACATGGATTAACTGGATCAATAAGAAAATCTTTGTCTACGTATTCTAGACACTTTCTATTGCAATTTTTTATAAAATAGATAATAATTTTGAAAAATTATTGGCTCAAATTAAGTAAAAGATACTCAGAACAGACAAGAAATTTCTGTCGGAGATTGCAAAGCTAATTCATAAGGGAAGTTATTTCTCAGAGGAAATGGGGAATAGGAATTTAGAAAACAGAAAAAAACACAAAAAACAGCTCATAAAGCGAATAAAATTTTCCGATTTATGTAAGAACAGATTGGCAATCAGAGTCTATAGATTTACTCACAAAATATACAATCAAAGTTTATACCGCGGAATATTTTATACCAAATGCTAAGACACACCTAAGGAATAGGTTTAAAAACTTATTAGAAATTACTCAACACGAAACAATACAAGAAACGACATAAAACAAATACTAAAATTTCTTTCGTAATATTGTTGCTTTACTCGTAAATTTTGTTTGCAATCCTCTGTGACGATCGTCATAATATTAAACTGCTAGCTTCTCAAAATATATTCAATGTAACAGGTACAGTAAATGATGACATAATAGAAATTGAATTCATACAATCAATTTTAGGCATATCATTATATATATAATATAAATGATTGGAAAAATGCTGTGGTAACAGAACTATCAATCATAATGTATTAATTGTATGAAAATTTATTGAATATATTAGACTTCTGAATAGGTTCAATTAACAACATACCTAATACATTACTCAGCTTCCTCATCTGTTATACAAGGTATAAAAATATACTTGCAGCAGGTCACACCAGTAACAACCAATGTCAGTGAAAACAAAGAAGAGGTAAAATAGTTTGATACATTGAAAACTTATGCCCTTCTTCGTTAAAAAAATAACAATTCAATACATAAATAAAACACTGGGTCCAGACTGTTAGATGGCTGAGACGGGTGGGATATAAATTACAGCCACATCTACGAGTTATATGCAGAATAGTTTTGAAAGCAGGTAGGTAAGAAATGCATTCAAAACAACATTTCGTTGTATTCTCCAATAGAGCGGTAACGCTGGTTTTTACCAAAAATTGTCAGATTTGCTCCAATTATACAGACTACAGATATTGTTTTAAAGTTTAAATATGTTAAGCAGATAAATATAAAGGTTTAAGTAACACTTTTAAATAATAACCAGCTCCGTAGGATTTTTTTTATTTTTTTGAAAAAATCTCAAATGACAAATTTTACCCAAAATTTCGATTTTTGGAGCAAAAGCGCAGACTCAAGCCATTTTTTTTCAGCGGTAAAATTTCACGCAGTTGATGTACTAGTATAAAGACAACTTTTGGCACCTACCCGTTTTTGATTTTTAAAAAATAATTTTTTTCGCTGCACCCTAATATTCACATTTCTAAATAAAAAAACTGTCAATTGAATGCGTTTGAAAGCAAAATTGAATTTAAAAATATGTCATAAAATAACCAATTTATACATCCTCAATTCTTTAATCATGATCGCTTCGGGAAATTTTGTGCGAAGTGCCCAATTCGACAGCTTTTTAAAAAATATATTCAGGATTTATAAAAAAAAACTGATCAATCACGATCGCTTCGGGAAATTCACTTCAAAATATCCATTTTGGTATCTTTTTTTGAAATTCATTTTGCCTTTATTAAAAAACTGGCCAATACGTCACATTATGTAGTTCCTAAATAAAAGGACCTGTAAACTGGATGCGTTTGAGAGCAAGAATCAATTTAGAAATCCGAAAAGAGTCCGAAAAAATGCAATTTTTTATTTGAACACTTCTTCAATTTTCAATCAAGATCGCTTCAGGAAATTCTGCTCAAAATAGCAATTTTCAAAGCATTTTTTGAAATATAGTCTGCCTTTATCAAAAAATTGCCTATTAAATCACATTATACATTTACTAAATAAGGGAACCTGCCAAGTGCATGCGTTTGAGGGCAAAATTGGATTTCAAATGAGTCAGAAAGTAAGCAGTTTGTTGTTTGAATACTTCCTCAATTTTTTAGTCACGATCGCTTCAGGAAATTGTGCTCAAAAAAGGCTATTTTCAAAGTTTTTTTTGAAATATATTCTATCTTTATTTAAAAACTGGTTAATGCGTCACATTAAATAGTTTCCAAATAAGAGAACTTGTGATTTGGATGCGTTTAAAATAAAAAGTTAATTGAAAAATGAGTCATTATTTAAGCAATTTTGATTTGAGATATTTTCTTGAACTCCTATTTTTGATTAATTTATTTTAGCTATAAGGATTGGTCCTATAAAAACTTGTCAGTGTACAAATTAAAGATATTATTAAGTCTATGTAAAATAAGTTTAATTGAATTTGATATCTTAAGAATTGACGAAGTTATGGATTCCCCCCCCCCTTTTAGTCTAAGATCCGGCTGCAGAATCAGTGTACTCATCGAGTGTTTGCTGAAAACCAAATTTTTACACATATTTATGATTAGGAGAATTTATATCTACCAGGTTGCCTATCAAAATGTGGCCGCTAGTATTTTTAATTAAATTATTGATAATTCATAATCCGTAAGAAATTTCCCTGATTTGTTTTTTCAATAAAATGTCGTCTACTTTACGGCAACATCAATAAAGACTCTGAAAAATCATGGTTGCCGTTGCGCACCTGGCCGCACCTATTCGCAGCCAGGTATACACAGGTATGATTTTGTTACATTTATACACCCACAACGTACATTCATAATTTATATATCAAATTAAAGCTAATTTTTTTCTGTTTATTATTATATACGGTTGCCTAATTAAATCTGGCTGCAAATAAAGGTTGCTGGCTGTTAAATATAGTAAATATTAAAAGTAGAGTGAAAGAGATCTAGCGCGTAACACCACTAGTCAGACGAGCATAGCGATTGCCAGCTGTCGGACAGTTTAAAGCCATTGCGCATGCGTCAGATGCTATTTTTCTCAACCTCCGATTCAAAAAATAGTAGGTACGCCTCAAAATAATAAATACTCCAAAAGAAACGTCTTTCTTTTCAAAATAAAAAATTTAAAAATAAATGACAAATTTAAAAATTACAAAAAAAAAAAAAATGGATATTGATGATGAATAAAACCAAGGTTATTTATGTAAAAAAATTGTGTTGTGCAAGTACTGTATGAAAAAAGATTTTATTTTATTCAAGTATTACATCTATTTTACATATTCATCAATTTAAGCAAATTATAAATTTTTAAAATGTATTTTATATTTCCGTGATTCTTTTTTAAAAATCTGAATCATAGGAGCTCTCAGTCATACTATCATCGCAGCTATCACTTTCATCGCAAATATCGGTATCGTCGTTATTATCGTAAGGCTTGTTCGTGGAATCACACAGCACACTCTCAACTTGCGCTAGAGTTGAGTCTCCCAGGAACCATGTTGGTTTTAAAAATCCATCTAACAACAGCCAGCCATTATTTTCCGCGCTGAACTTGATGCATTTCGGCTCAGTAGCATTTAACCACATCGAATTAACAAAGATTGTCCGCAATAATTTTTGCTTTAAAGATTTCCAGCACGGTGGAATGTGCGTTGAGTCAAAACCTTTAATTCTTTTCATAAATTTTTCACTACTTTCTTTTGAAGCGTACATTTTGTCGAATAATAACAATCTTGCGGCATTTACACTTTGGCACTTTGGGAGTCCATACATAAGGCACGTAAAATGTTGAACTGCATCGATTTTGGTTTCGTTATAAATGTCATGAGGATTCTTCAAAGACGCAAAAACTTGTTGAATTTGTGGGTGCTTGATAAATACATTCAAGGGTCTAACTTTCCCTTCGCTAAAGAATGCAGCTGTGTAGTCGCAACCCGTAAATGCGTGAAAAGCAGGCAAAGCAAGACAAAGTTGCTCCTAATTTTAAAAAGTCGGTTTATTCCCGGGTTTATTTCCAATAGATTAGGTTTATCCCCGGGTTTATTCCCAAAAAACCGAATTATTCCTAAAAATCCCGAGTTTTTTTCAGGTTTATTCCTAAAATCCCGGTTTATTCCCAGGTTTAAACCGGCTTTTTTCTAACCTTTGCAACGCTAATTCGAAGCGTAAAAGCATATTTTCAAAATTTCGTTTTTTCGCCAACCGGAGATAAATCGCCAAATAAATGAAAATTTTATTATTTTTTTACGGACGTTATAAGGAGGTTCCGCCGAATTTTTTTTTATAAACGTGTATAACTATATGAGAAGAACATTCTGTATTTTTTTCAGATTTTTCTGAGTATACCCGTATGGAGACCTTCCTTGTTAGAACAAAAGTCGCAACTGATCCGTTGAGAACACTAGCATCTGACGCATGCGCAATGGTGTTAAACCGTCCGACAGCTGGCAATTGCTATCCTCGTCTGACTAGTGGTGTTACGCGCTAGCTCTCTTTCACTCTACTTTTAATATTTACTATATTTAACAGCCAGCAACCCTTATTTGCGGACAGATTTAATTAGGCAACCGTATATAATAATAAACAGAAAAAAATTAGCTTTAATTTGATATATAAATTATGAATGTACGTTGTGGGTGTATAAATGTAACAAAATCATACCTGTGTATACCTGGCTGCGAAGAGGTGCGGCCAGGTGCGCAACGCCAACCATGATTTTTCAAAGTCTTTATAGATGTTGCCGTAAAGTAGACGACATTTTATTGAAAAAACAAGTCAGTGAAATTTCTTACGGATTATGAATTATTAATAATTTAATTAAAAATACTAGCGGCCACATTTTGATAGGCAACCTGGTAGATATAAATTCTCCTAATCATAAATATGTGTAAAAATTTGGTTTTCAGCAAACACTCGATGAGTACACTGATTCTGCAGCCGGATCTCGTACTACTTTTTGTTTTCGTTTTTAATTTTGTTTTGCAGTAAGAATTGGTCATATCAAAAACTTAACGTCCATTCAAAAGTATTAGATCATATTAAGTACATTTATGTAAAAAAAACATTTAACAGTTCTCTAATTTTGAAAATTGAGTGATTTCTGGTGTGATTTTCTGCGCTTTTTTCGCGATACACTGTGGTATTTTGCAATAAGTTAGATAAATCTTGTTTAAATATTCCGGACACACATTGTGCAATTCCATCATTTTTAACACACTGAGTTCCAAGGTGATTTACGCTGACATTTCCGTTTAGGTCGCTTCACATTAGGCCGTCTTCGGTGAATGACAGCATAATACATCATATAAAACTGAAAAAAATATATATTATTTTAAGAAATTATTAAGAAATCACACTGTAAAACATTTCCCCGCTAAAATATGGAAATTGCACAGGTAATCTTGACACCATAACTATTTTCGTATTTTAACGGAATTTTTTTTTACGTAAATTCTAAACATTCCACAAAAGTTGTCCGTATTTTTTTAAAATTTTCATATTTAAATTTCTTGCTTCAAAAGCGGAAAAAAATAAATAAAATAATCACATTACTTTGCAACGAGAAACACACATCTTTATGAATTTAAATATCTCTATTTAATTAAAAAACAGCAATGAAACATTTACCTCAGGCAGGATTCGTAACAGGGAACTCTCGTCTTCCAGAAAATTAACGCCCTTATTCACTACTCCACGGGAACAAATATTGTTACATAATTAAAATATTTTTTATAAAGTAAGGTTAAGATGTTGTAAAAGGACATTTTTTTAGTTAAACATAGTATTTCTCAATCGAGTGTACAATTCTAAAGTTTTCATATATATCAATATTTATCTTTTTATTTTCATGCTTTATACAAGAAAAATTTTAGTCTTTAAAAATACTACATGCATTAAAAAATATATTATAAGTAATAATTGCTTCACTTTAGCAAGATTTTTATAATTCTTTCATAATATATATTTTTATTTTTTTATATATATTCATTTATTTTTCCAGGAATACCAACAAGTTTTTTTTTATATATACAATGTTTCAAATTATTTATGTGATGATCTACTGCAAACGCAAATAAAGGATTATTACATGGTAAAGGATTATTACATGGTTATAAGTAACTTTCCTTTATTCCTTATTATAAGATTAAATATAGATGTTTTCATTTTAAAATATAGTTTAGAGTTTAAAAAAATAATGATAGTAAAAACAAGTCAAAGGTTATTTTGAAATCACAGTGAAAAGTAAAGTGTAACACTTCTTTTCAAGTGTTTAAGCGCACAAAAAGAATGAATAAAATATGTATTTTGAAAAAATCGTAACAATTAAAAACTGTTTCACAGCATTTCTTTTGAAAAAAAAGAAAAGAAAAGAAAAGAAAAAAGAAAGAAAGAAAGAAAATATTATAATAAGCTGTTTAAATATAAAGTCATAGATGGCACTTTAACATTTATCGTATTATTTAACATTAATTGAAAACCCATATTAGATCAACACTATCTTACCATTTGGGAAAAAATTGGATATATTTTCAATATAGAACCCTATTCAGCCAAATTGAGGTTTCGTTGAAAATAGTGTCTCTGTATATTACAATTAATTACTTTGCTTTTCAAACATAGCAAATATTTCTCTACATCATTTACGGAATAACTACTGTTTTGTAAGCAATAACAAAAATATTCCGTAAAATTTAGTGAAAACTTATTGGATTTATATGGATTTATTGCATTTATAATCGCATAATGTCAGTTATGGAAGCTGCACTGTTTTCTTAAAAAAATTAGCATTCCGTAAAATCTTACGAAAAAAAATCTGTATATTGGCGAATACTTTTTACAGTGTATCATACTGTATGAATAAAAGTTAAGTAAATTTTAAATACATTTTCAGTTATTACTTAAAAAACATTTTTCTAAATTGTTTTTAAACCATATTTTAGACTCTCAGTCACCAGTGACTGATGTGGCCTAAGTGGAAAGTTTTGCGTCAGTCATCGGTGACTGACGTAGCCTAAGAGGAAAGTTTTGTGTCAGTCATCGGTTACTGACGTGGTCCAAGAGGAAAGTTTTGTGTCAGTCATCGGTGACTGACGTGGCCTAAGAGGAAAGTTTTGTGTCGGTCACCGGTGTTTGACGTGGCACTCGACGTGTTAATTGAGATTCTTTAGATTTTTTTTCTTGCATTTCGTACAATTTTTTAAAAAACCAAGAGTACTGTACTAAAATACTTAAAATTAATTTTTTTTAATGAAAAATGAAATACCACTTTGAAAACTTATTCACGCCTCTTTCTTTTATCATCGTCTCTAGTGTAGTTTAATGATAAAAATTATGCATGATAAAAATAAATTACACAGTAATACGACTATCTTTAGTACTTTTCTTTAATTAACTAAGCACATATCGTTTCACTTACGGCGCACTTAAGAATGTTTCTGAATCGTTTTCTCGAGACAGTTTATTCAGAACATGAATAGTTAAATGTCAGACGAGTAAAGGTTATAAGGAAAAAAAAACACCGTCTTTTTTATATCTTCTCTCTAAATGATACTATAATGATTACTTACCGATCGATGGATATTTTTTTAAATACCACTAAAAAGAAAAAATCTGTAAGCGTATCAGTATTGAAAAAGGTTTCATTTGCTCGTTAAAATCCGTATGTGAAAGTCTAGCACTAGTTGTTCTACTATGCAGTTAAAATACAGGAATAAGGTTTGAAAATAGAGTGGAGTAGTTGATAAAAAGGAGTACATCGCTTTGTCATATCATTTGTATTGTAAACCTTGTAAATTTGAGCAGTTTTATGACTTGAAACATGATTAATTTACTCCGGTGTGCAAAAGTAAGTTTAAGAGCTATATTTCTCTTCTTCTATTCCTTGTAATTTTTTTTATCATAATAGTAAGTATAATATGAATAATTTTAATAGGTATAGTAATATAGCTACAGTCATGCGAAAAAAAAATAAATAGCCCTCACTAACTCTTCAAAAAATTATCGTACAAGAAAATTATTGCTACCAAACGATTGTAAATAATAGTCTACTTTTAAATGATACATATAAAATTTGTTTAAGGGGCATCTACATTGCAAAACGAGCACTAACTTTATTTTTTTCAATAGCAGTAACCAATTCTGAGGATATAAATGAAATGTACACCCTTCAATCAGCCCCAAAACAAATTTTGTGGTTTCTTTGAGATTTCTTTCACTAACACAAAAATGGATTTAAAAAAATACTAATGCATTTCACTTTGATAATTTTAACTCCTAATTAACTCCTAATATTACTTGTAGATTCATTTTTTTTCGTTTAAATAAACAGAAATATATGTGCTTTAATCATTGATAAGAATTTATTTAATTAGGATGAGCGAAGCAAATCCTCTACCAGGCCACTCAAATTACAATTTGTCGTACACTTTACAAAAAAACTATTCAATATTTTGACTTCAAATTAAACACAAAAATAAAATATGATCTGTAGATTTGCAGAATATAATTTTTTTTTACAGTAAAACGTTAAAAAATATATTATTTTAATTAATTTATTTTACATGCATTTCCAATACTGACGCATTTTAGCAAATAAATAAAAAATGAAACGCGTATATTTTCAGAAAAAAAAATATAAATCATAGAGTAAGTAGTTATAGATAGAATCATGATTAATTTAATAAATAAAATATGTTTTCTTTATTCAGCAAAATCGTTTGCACAGATGACACTTAAACATTTTAAAAAAATTGTATTATGGATTTTTTTTTTTTTTTTGTAAAGTGGCAACAAAAGAATTATAAACAAATAAAATTAATTGTTAACTTTGTTATATAAATGAAAAATTAAAAGAATTGCGTGAACTTGTTGCCTCGATTCAAGCTCTTTATAAATGTACGAAAGGAAAAGTTGGCCGATTCAGAAATGACAAATGGACTTCAACCATTTCTTACTTTATCATTTGTATCGAAAGTAATTTTACGTTCTTATTTGTGGACCGAAAAAAGTTTAGTGAACGGGACTTTAAACTATGCTGCACGTATTAAATAAAATCACAAGCCACCAGACCAGATATCGCGAATAATCATGGATAAATTTTAATACTATAGTAATTTAACTTATAAGAATTGGTGCGTACCAATTCCCCCAATAATTGAATTCTGGAAAAATGGAAGCATAAATTGCTCAAGGAAAGAATTTCCTCTGCAGTTAGCTTTTGCTGTTACAATTTATAAATCCCAAGGTTTAACATTAGATGAAGCAGTTGCAGTTATTGAGGATATATAGGCACCAGTTGGCTTAAAAACGTACGTAACGTTGTCAAGAATGTAAATCCTTCAAAATTAAGCATTCAATAGAAATTTTCTTTACGTAAAATTCTACAATATCAAAAATTCTCATGCACTAACATGTATAAAAACGAAGAAATTAGAATAAAAAATTTTACAGTTAAAAATTCATAGTATTGACGAGAGCAGATTTCAAATGTTTTTCCAGAAAATAGGATTTTGAAGAAGTAACTTTCTTCAAGCTCTCTTCAAATATATTATTCTAAAATAGCTATCAAAGATTATTTGATGTTAATTACAAAGATTGAAAACATGCATATTTCAAACAACTTTAAAAAACACCAGTGGCTACTAGAAATTGTAAAATTCTTTAAAAGAATTTTTAGTTGAAAATTTAAAAATATTTTGTAAAAGTTTGCTTTGAAAATATTTTTTTATGCCAGTCTTACATCATAAATAAAAAATTCCTAGCAAATTGATAGTTATTTGGCTGAACTTACATTTGTAGAATTAAAATGCGCCAAAACATAAAATAACGTTTTTGTTTAATAAAGATGTAAAAATAATATTAAAAAATATTGTTACTTTCAAATATATGCTTTATAAAATAATGCTTCGCGAATCCAAACAAAGCATGGCTTTTGCTAGTGATAATTTATGTAAAAAATAAAAATATTTAAAGTATAATTTAAAAAATAAATAACGTAACTTAAAAAAAAAGTCAGATTTCCGAAGGAAATATTTTATTCAAACTTTCTGAATCAAAATTAAAGTAAAAAAATTAAAAGAGAAATGTTCCAAGTTTGAAACATTGATCTTTAACGATCATAATACTTTAAAAAGGAGGCATTCTGAAAAAAGAAAACACATCATGGAGAAAAACGCATATTTGGATAAAGTTATTTCCATGACAACCATTGCCTGAAAGCTAAATTTTGAAAAGTAACTTAAACGAAAAAAATAAGATGTATGAAAAATTCATATTTCGAGTTTCAGTATAGATAGAAACATAATTTAAAGGACATTTTTAGAAGAAAAAAATTATTTTA
The DNA here is from genome assembly GCA_964019185.1 of Maratus speculifer. Classification (NCBI taxonomy): domain Eukaryota; kingdom Metazoa; phylum Arthropoda; class Arachnida; order Araneae; family Salticidae; genus Maratus; species Maratus speculifer. The sequence goes on along the minus strand of OZ025296.1, from coordinate 231,062,711 downwards.
ATACAGTAAAAAAAAAAAAAATAGCAAATTTGATTTTTTTTGGACCCTTTTAACAACAGTGTGTAATGAAATGTACAACAAAAAATGTATATTGTAAAATAATTGTAAAAGTTGTGATATTTTAAAGATATTAATGCATTACACGTCTATGACATTAACATTAGCGAATGGTATTTGAGATATAATTGACTAACTTCCAAAAAATATAGCCTTTAACAACGACAGGAAAAGGAATGTACAATGTAATTTATAAATATAAAATAAGAGATATCTGTCTGCTTGCCTGCCTGACAGCGGAGAACGGTAAAATCATAACACCCAGGTCTCTGAAATTTTTGTCATGTGTGGATTGCTAACATCGGAATTCACTTCGCAGCCGGATTTTTAAATTTCAGTTTAGATTTTTTTTAATTAAAACTTAGTGGGTAAGAGGATATTTGCATATTTTCAACAATACATGGCAAAGAAAAAAAACAGCCATGTTCGAGGCTACTTGCTGTTAGTCACCAATCTGCGGCAATGAAGCAGTCAGATAATGAGAGTAGGAGGTAAATATGGCATTTAACGACTGTATTTCACGGCTGAATGTTACACTTTTAAAAATTTGAAACTTTTGCTCTATCGTCACCCCACCGCTTTTATAGAAAACGATTACTTCACTGTATTACGGAGCAGTCTCATTGGATAAAATAGAGGTATTCTATAAAAGCTGTGGAGTGACGATGCAGCAAAAGTTTAAAATTTTTAACAGTGTAGCAACAAATTGCAGACGCGTTTGTTATTTTTTCCTGTTTTGATGAATTTGTTTTTACTGGTTGATTTTAAATCGATCTTCAAAATCCATCCATTGCACCATCCAGTAAAAAGTAGTAAATTAGGTAATTACTCCTTTAATGTTTTCCTGGGATTTGTTCAGATGTACAGTGCACGTTGTTCGTGTTCAGAAGATTTTGTATGGAGTAGGTCTCATTTAAGAAAGGGATTTTAATATAATTCAATTATTGCATTTTTTGCGGTTAAAAAAAGCTAAAATCAAAGACTATATTTTGTTATCTTTCTAAAACATGGTTTTCCTAACAAAAATACATACCTGTGTTTACTCAGATCAAACTTTAAATATTCTCCAGATAAAATTTAATTTTTTTTTCTATTTTAGAGTGAATGGAGATTTTAAATATTCGCAATTTCTTTGAAATCATCTATGGTCCTGGGAAACGCCTCGAGGATCTCCTAGTATACCGTAAAATGGGGTGAATAGGAACAGCGAGGTGAATAGGAACGAAACTTCCCGGTCATACAAATAAATCCATTATAAATATATGTGATGATATTTTTAGTTGCCAATTTTTTTATAAGAAGATAATAACATTAAGAGTTGGAAAATTCAGTTTTGACATGTTCGAGCCGTTACTGAAGTATATAAAAAATATCAAAAGGATCCTCAAAAACCTCATTTTTTCAACGTCTTCAAACGTCTTCAACGTCTTCAGTTGTATGTAACTACAGTATTTTTCGTATTCTAAACTTAAGAGAGGGGATTTTAAATTAATGATAGACCTGTAAACGATATGCTGTATTAAATTCTACTTATTTCTAAAGCACATAATGAAAAAATGAAAAGTTGCTTGTAACATCAAAGGTTTAAGATTTACGGGGTGAATCGGAACACCTTTTCTCTCATGGTTTATTTTTCTATACAGTAACAGTTTCATGTAACATATGTAGTGTAACAATATTTTGTTTGTTCTAATTACTTGAAGAGTTTAAAGGTGCCAAGAAATTACTTGGTTAAACAAAAAAATTAACATCTAATTCAACAGACATGGAACACACAATCAAAAATTTTAAACATAGCAAATGAGTTTAAAAAGCTGCACAGAATTATTCTCTGACATCCACAACATTACAAAAACATCTCAAAATGAAAAACCAACTAAAAAAAGAGAGGGATGAAAACAGTACAAAGGGCTGGGGATGAGTGTGTATCCGTAGATCATATTAATACATGCAGCGATTGGGATTCAATAGAATCACTTACCAAATGACTACTAGTAAAGGATAATACAAAACAGGGCTGAATTTGTATGAAATTCTACTTCTGCAATTCGAATATAATTTCTTAAAATGAATTTTAATTTTTCTTGATTTCAAAGTCCATTATCATTATTACCTGTTTTTATTAACCCTATTAAAGTTTGAATCGGAATAAATAAAGATCATAAAATTTGTTCCGATTCACCCCTATCTATGGGGTGAATCAGAACACCATTAAAAAAGTAAATAATACATATATAAACAGTAAAAATGCTTCGTTTTTCCCAAAAAAGTAAAGAAGAAAACAAGACCGAAGTTTCTAGTAGAAAAAAAATTACAAAAATTAGTTGTTTTTTTTTTATGTTAAAGTTGAAAAGTGTTCCGATTCAGCCCATTTTACAGTAGTTATAAAAAGTTGAGTTTTGTTAAAAGTACTAATTTTTTAAGCGTTCATAGGTTTAACATGAACAATGGAGATTTGAGATCTCACTGATGAACAGCTAAGTGATGCATAGTAATGGATCAGTTCAGAAATATATATATGATTAAAAAAAAAGATTTTTTAAAATACTAATGCAGTTCACTCCTGTAGTTTTAGTATCAGGATGGGGATTTCAGACCTCATTGACTAACAGCCAAAAGATATATCTTTTAAAAACAGTATATAAGAAATATGTAATATAAGTAACTTATAAAACAGGATATTTTTTATAAATACAAATGTTATACTCGTCCATAGGTTTAACTTTAACGAGAGAGAATTGAAATCTCTCTAATCACAAACCTTTATGAATTTTAAAACATTAGTTTTCTATTTCAAAATTTGCAAGATTATATATATACATATATATACATTTGAAGAAAATCATATTGATTTAATTATTTCCATAAACTAAATATAAAATAGTTTGTTAGAAAATAGGGACAATTTATTGCACGAAAAAATGACTAGACACAACACTTCAAATGATTTTCTTTTCCAGATATTGTATGTACTTCCCCTGACAATATTTTCATTGAGATATTTTTATTTCAATAAAAAATGATTTTTTAAACTAAAAGTAAATTATCGACAGACGTATTTTAATACGAAACACTAACGCTTTGTTTCCCAAGTTCATGGGATATCTGAATGGATCAATAACTAGTCCTTGTAAAGGTGAAGGACATAAGTTATAGACTCGTGAACTTTCTCCGGTAGTACTGAAATCATTTGATAAGGTCAATTCTCCATAAAGGAAACGAAGATATTCCTTTTTAGTACAAATTTAAAAATAATCTTGGAAGACTGAAAAATATTTGTCTTCTTCAAAACTTATTAAAATGGGCTTATCCGAAGAAGTTCTTTAAAATGACAAGATTTAAGTTATATACTAGAATTAAAAAGCACTCAACGTTCTTTAATCTAATTAATGCTGCTTTTGTTTTCTAGAATAACTAAATGGGATCAATTTCATATTTGTTTTCGTTGAATATAATGATATATATATATACATACATAAAATTATCATTTTGAATACAAACTTTAAACTAGTTAAGTACAATTAAAAGGGGATTAGCAGTTAATATTAAAGACATTTATATAGCTTAAAACTTTTTTATAAAAAGAGATAATGCAGTTTTAATAAGAAGGCATGCTATAGGTAAACAGAAAAATTAGACTTTTTTAAAAGCTTTTTTCTTATCACTTTGGGAAATTTAATGCTTAAACAAATAGGTGTAAGAGACTGTTTTTGTTGATATAAAAGTCTTAGCAAATTGTTCCTTTGTCAACTGCAAAATATTTTTTAAAACTTAAAACTATTATTTTCTTGTGTATTTTAATAATTCTGGTATCATCTAACATTTGTTTAAAGAAAGGAATTTCATTAGCTTATATTTATGTGTGTTATATAAATATTGGTAGCTTATATTGTGTGCTGTATGAATATTGGTAAGGTGTTGATTTGGGATTTAAAAGAAGAAACTTTAGTAAAAATAGTACTTACAATGTAAAATATTACATAAAAATATAATGTGATAATTATACAGCTTACCATAGAAATATATTTTTAAAGCTTATAATATTCTTTCTATTATAAACAGATTAAATTATCTGGTTATGTTATACATTTTTCCCAAAGTTACAAGTAAAACGTCAAAAGTTAAACTAACAATTGGTTGAAATATTTAATGCTACATTATAATAAACTGAATAATCGGGAACTAGCAATAAGTTAAAATATTTACCATCATAATAAAAGTAGAAGGATAATTACACCCCAGGACGAAATGAACTCAGAAAATTTCCAGTTTGTGTAAATCATAATTTAAATAAGTCCAGCGCTAGATTAATAAAATAAAAACAAATACTTTAAAAAATACCTCTGAATTTAATATAGCTCAGAAATAAAATGGAACAAATAATTTAAATATGAAAATACACAACTTAAAAAAATAACATTATGTGAGACCTGTACAAAATTATAAACTTAAAGTTACGAATTTCTATATTCTGTTTTTTTAAATCTGAATAAATGCATTTCATAATAAAAAACTAATAAATGGAGCCGTTAAATATAAATACATTTCAATACATCAATGTATTTTTTTTAATTATTTTTCTCAAAATAATGTGTAATTAGTTTTAATTTAGCACATAACTAAACTGAAAATCGTAATTTACCAATTTAAAAAATGAGAATGATTTAAATCCTTCTGCTAAGTATTAATGCACATATTCAAAAATGAGTTAGACTACCATATTTCTATTTTTTTTTTTTAATCTATGGCTCGTCATAGATTGAACAATTTTTTTCAATTGCTCCATTAACAACTTGTTCTACGCTTAAAGTATAGCCATTTTTAAATAATTTGTGTTTTGATACTGATATCCATAATAATAAATTGTTCAAATAATTGCATCATTAGAAAATTCAATTCGGTTTAGATCAAGGCAGCGGGCTTGCCATTCCATGACATTCGCATGCCAGCGCTCGCGCCAATATTTTGTACTTTTTTCAAAGTGTATTGCTGCATTATTTTATTGCAAAACCCAGTATATTCCAGCAATTAATGGTGCACAAAGCAATAGATTATCTTCCAATATTAACTAATAATGCTCTTTTTTTTTTCTTTTTCTTTTTCTTTTAATTAAGAGTCCAGACAGTTTCACTATTTAGAGAAAAATTAGCCCACAACATCGCAAACCTTTCAGCTAAATTTCGATTAGAGTGCTTTTCCTCAAATTTAATATCGTGCCAGAAGAATCGTAAGCAATCTGGGCTGTCTAGATTAAACTTCTTTCCATTTTACCAGATAACTATGGCCCGCTCCGTTGTTCGTGACATGAGCTATTCCGCTAAGCGAAGTCTGGCTTTCATGAAATAAGACTCAAGTTTTGGCTTAGCTTTCCTTTTCTTTCATTTTATGTTTGGGATTCATTGAACAATTCGTGTATTAGTTCGAGAATTTATATTTAGCTTGAAATCATTTACAATTTGACTAAATGAAGCTCCAGCTTATAGCAGTTCAAATTTTTTTTTTCAATATGTGCGTCAATACTTAGCCTCAGTATTCAAATTAGGTTCATTTTTTAAACTAAGTAAATTACTATTTTTGGTTTTATGTGCTATACTGATATTACATATCTTTTTGAGAAAAAAATTTGTAATTTAGCAAATTGCAACGACGGTTTGGAAAATGATATTTTCAAAGTCTAAAATTTTAAAGACTTATAAATAAATTCTATATTTAAATTAATAGTAATAATAAACATCAGTTGTATGATGATCATATAAAAAGTCATATATTACGTACGACATGCATTAAACATTAATATTCCTAGACCAATGATAGAAAAACAGTAATTTATAGACATACAACTTTAGTTGTTTAAAATGTGCATATTTATTTGATGGAGTCAATCTGACTGACTTCCAAACACATATTACGCACGACATGGATTACACATTAATATTACTGGAACCATCATATTAAAATTTTAAATGAAATTTCGGTTTTATAATTTTCGGAACTGCAAATTTTTAAACTTCTAAACATCGCACATTTTAAATTTTTACACATTGCATGGAGAAAATAAAATGCATATTTAAATGAAATTTGTTTAAAAACGCAATTTGTTTTTTAATTATTAATTTTTTAAAGAGTTTTTATAAAGTTTTTATCAATGTGGCAACAGAAGTATTCCATTTTTGACATAACACATGGACGAATTAGAAAACGAATAAGTTGCGGAATTCAATCTATAATAATATTCAGATATACTTCAGATTTCCCAGTTCTATACCGAGCACAAAAACTATTTTCCAAAAAGTTAAAAAATATATTGATGTATTGAAGTATATTAATCCCAAATGACTCCATTTATAGGTTTGTTAGTATGAAATGCATTTATTCAGATTAAAACATACCAGAATATAGAAATTCATAAATTTGAGTTAATAAATTTGCACACGTCTCACATAATGTTACTTTTTTAAATTATGTAATTTCTTATTTAAAATATTTGCTCCATCTTATTTATGAGTTATATTAAATTTATATGTCTTACTATAAAAAATCATAGTTATTTTTAATGTAAAGGTAATATTTTTTATATTATAATTTAAAATGGCTCCCGGGACTTTTAAAGCTTCCAAATTTTCGAAATTTCATTTTTTTATATGTTAAAGTGCTAACTTTTCTGAACATTTTTATGTAATTGTTTTCACGAAATTCTCATTAGAACAAAAGTTATGGGTTTTAGAATTTTACCCGCTCAATAGCTAAAGCAGCGTTTCCGAAACTTGGAAGTCATTTTTCTCCAAATGACATTTTTGGTCATAGCGCGCACGATATCACAAAATCTTGTAAGTATTTTTACATAATTTTTTAAAAATATATATTTCATGTTAATTTGTATAAACTGAGCCTAAAATTTTCTTTTTATTGTTCAAAAAAAGTTTATTTTTTAGGTGGTTATCTTGTTGAAATTTTCAAAATTTTCTATCCGTTAAATACAATTTTATATTAAGAATAGAAAAAATTTATCTAGGTTTAAGATATTTATTACAATCTGACGTATAAGTAGAGACCAAAATTTTCATTCTATTTGCAATATTTATTTTGTAATCGTGTGCGTATGTCAATTATGTATTATGTCAAATTTCTGCTGGTCAAATGTCCCACAGTTTGGAGCGCTCCGTAAATGCTAATTCTGCATTTTGCAATTTTTTAAAGGCAAAAAATGAAAAAACGTACATATATCTATCATTTGAATAAAAAATTGTGTTTTAATATCATAAACATTTTAAGATATTAAATATTCAAGATGGTCTCATTTTTTTTCATTTTTTCCAATTTTAAAAGTCCTGAGACCCCTTAAACAAATTGAAAGATTTCTGGGTTTAAAATTTTGTCCAGGGGTGTATGCGCTCAAGGATTTTATAAATACCTATGAAGATAAAACACAATCGATTAGCAAAAAATATGTAAAATAAATTAGTTATTGAAAAAAAATGAGGAATGATTTTCTTCTTAAACTAAAATCTATCGACCAACATTACCGACCAATTTCTATGTACAAATACAGCAAAATAAAATATTTTAGAAACTTGCAAAATAACGCAAAAATAATAATATAAAATAAGTTTTTACTTAAATTTTTAAAATAATAATAGTGAGGAATTTTGAATTTGTAGATATTTGGGATTAAAATGGCAGTCGGATGTTAATAACAACATTCAATGTTATGCTTACCATAACATGAGATGATAAATTCGATTTTCTTTATAAGCTGAACAGTAGTTATATTAGATTAATTTATAACACGTTTATTCAATCGGTAAATCAATTGTAACTGATGTAAATTTTCCAAGTGAGTGAAAAATGTCCGGGCCAGGATTCGAACAAGTGATGTATTGGCTCGCCAATGCTATTCCAACTGAGCCATCCCGGATCAGTACTGGAGGATTATTTCACCCAAATAACCTTAACGATGATACAATCTGGTCTGATACTTTGGATCAGCTCAACAGAATAATCGTGTTATAAATTCATTGCATATAATTTTGTATACAGTTTTTTATGCACTTCCATATACTGACCTTCGATTTATTCTGTTGAGCTTTTCAAAAGTATCAAATCGGATTGTATGATCGTTAAATTTGTTTGCTGAAGTAGCCCTCCAGTACTCTTCCGGGATGGCTCGGTTGGAAGGACATTGTCGGCTTCAGCCAATACATCCCTGATTCGAATCCTGGCTCGAACTTTTTTCACCCACTTGGAAAATTTACATCTGTTATGAACACTAGTTGTCCAAAAAGCATTGTAATCAAAATAAATTATTTTGATGGTGTATAAAGCGTTTTTGATTATTTAATTTAATTTTTTTTTCTTTTTTGAATGCGTTTACTGAATTTGATAGTCATTTCTTGTATTTTGTTGGAAATATTAATTAATTTCCCTTTTCTTAAAGTATTGTTTTATATATTTTTGTCATTTACCATTAATGGTGTTTATAAAAACATCAATTAAATCGGAAATTTTACAATTTTTTTTTTTTGTAACCATTTCTGTTAAAGAAAAAATTTTACTAACAGTTCAAATTCCATTAAATTTTCTTATTAAGTTTTAACTGCTTGGGATATTATTTTATTTCTACGTTTTTCAGAACTCTCTCTCTCTCTCTCTCTCTCTCTCTATATATATATATATATGTGTGTGTGTGTGTGTGTGACGTTTTAAGAAGAAACTCGAAATATCTTCACTGGTTCCCCTTTTTAAACAAACAGTTGAGGCAAGCAAGGGAAAAACAAAGTAAATATATAAGTGTAGAAGATTCATTAAATTACACATTGGCTGCTGCAAATTAGTTTATTAAATTGTAGTCATATAGAAAGGGAAATGCTCCCTTTGCAAGCCGTCTTGAACCGAATCATGGAAAAGAATATTTCATCATTACTTCCACAAGATGTCTTTAACAGAGTCATCGATGAAAAACCAAAGAATTATCTATCATCATCTCCAGGCTTCCTTCTTAAATCTAAAAACAAACTTCTAGAAAATTCTATACTCTCTAATCATCATTTTCCCATGTAAACATAATTCATGTCCAGCGTCGAATTTCATTCTGACGATAAATTTTATTTAAACAAAAAATTATTTAACTAATTTATAATCGAACTCAGAATTTCGAATATCCTGCAGACGATATTTTAAGAGAAAAAGAAAAGAAATGAATTTACTGATACTCATTAATATCAAGCGAAGGAAAAATAAAAATAAATAAATAAATAAAAATAATGTTTTTTGAAAGGTATGGTTTTAGAATAAATTTAATAAAAATTTCTTAAAAATGGTTGATAAAAACGGGGGAAAATGAGTTTTATTTAGAATATTAAGAAATAAAGTTTAATTAAGAATATTTTTAATTTAGAGCCATCTTTTATAATTTACGCATATTGGAATAAATGTTTTTAAATGCCAATTAAGAATTTATATCGTTTCCATAAAGATTAATAGATTAGATCTAGAAACAAGATTTTAATTTAATAAGTTGAACTAAGTACGGAATACTGTTATAAGGAAATTAATGTAGTATAAAGGTTTGTTTCAGCGAAAAAAAAATTTAAATTTGTAATATTATCCCCCCTCCCCAAAAATTTATATGAAATTGATAGTTAAATAAAACTACAAGTTCAGACAACAGAAATCTAATAATTTAGAAATGCTAAATTTTGGAATAAAACTGTCAAACTTAGGAAGCCAAGAGATGGAAGAAAGGAAAATTAACGCAATATAAAAAAAAATTGCGATTAAAAAAATAGTTAAGAGAAAATTAAATTGAATTAAATTTAGGTAGCAGCATTTCCCGGAAAGAAATAAAATAATGTTACAATATCACTTACTATTTGTAAGTGCATAGGAGATAAGACATGCAATAAAAGTAAATAAGTTATAAATATTAATAAGCAAGAAATTTTAAAAATATTATAAAAACAATAAGAAATCTCCTTCATGGGAGTTTATAGAATTTCACTGACTTAATCAGTAGTTTATTTTAAATAAAGTCCTTCAGTGAAAAAAGTCTTTCAAGAATATATAAAAGAGTCTTTTTCAATGTCCAGTGAATACAGTCTCTTTAATTAAAGATCCCCAAATCTTGTTTAATCTTTGGCTTTAATCTTATGTTTTTTGTTGGATTCCAACATTTTTAAATAATATGTCAAACTTCTAATAATAAATATTATCACTTCAAAAATTAATAATAAATAATATAGAAAAATTTAAATAATAATAATAACAATAATAATAATAATAAGTAGCATAATAAGACTTCATATCCTAATGTTTCTCAATAAGAATATAATTAATACTAAACTTTATTATAAAAATCATAATAATAATAATAATAATAAAACAAGAATATAATCAAAAGAAAATATCACAATTTGTTTATTATTGATAGGGAAAATATTGGTTGAGGATAAAAATAATTGCATAGCAACTAAATAATTTTCTTATCTTTTAATAGCATAAGAAAGTATTTTTTGCTAGCCGAAAGTATACATAAAAAAATAATAATTCCGAAATCCAAATAAAATTAAATCTAACTATTTAGAAAATGAACTCTCAACCAGTATTTCCTTACAATAATTCCTCTCTGATACTCTTTTACAAAATTATCAAAATTGATTATAAGTTTTCAAATGCCAAATGTAGAATAATGTTTTATCTACACGTGGTTTATAAACTTTAATAATAAAAACAAATAGGAATAAAAGTTGTCATTCTTAATTGAGAAATAGAAATAAAAATAGTTTCCTTTTTTGAAAAACTTTTAATATCTGTAGTTTTCACAATCACTGAAAATCATATATTATGTTATAGGTTTGAGTAGAATCATCAGATTTTATAACTGTTATCACATAAATATCTGCTGAATAAATAGAATAATACTAATGTCAAATAAATGAGTAAATATAGTTAGAACTTAAATACACTTAAAATTAATTTATCAACAATTTGAATTCAAAGTGTACACCTTATGCCTGCATAAGGAGCCCAATTTAACCCCCAAAACTCCCAAAAACAAGTAATATTCTTGTTGGCCACCAAGAACATACCTGCTAATGTTGAAAATTATGGTGATAAAATATTTAAAGAATAAGAATTAAAATTTAATCTACTGTCTTGACTTTAGTTTGATCTAGTGATTGTGATTGTATCTGAGGTTTTGTTTGTTCTTTGGGTTGCTCATGAAAAAGTTTAAAATCTTCGGGTGAAAAATAGGGTCTTAATTTAGAAACATGCACAATAACGGAATTCTGTTCTGTCTCATAATTAAATTTATCTATTTCATAAGTTACATCAGAAAGTTTATTTATAATTTTATATGGTCCAGAGAAAATAGGTTCTAATTTATGAGTGTTAGGGTATTTAAATTCTTCATAAATTACAGTCTTGTATTTTTAATGGGGATTCGACAAAATTTCGATCATAGAGTCTTTTACTTTTAAGGTGAAATTCACGAGTTCGCACTTTCGCAACCTTGAGGGCTTTGTCAACTGGTGAGTAATAGTTCTGTTTTAAAGGAGATTCATAAGGCAATGGACCATAAAATAAATAGTCAGGTGGGAATTTGGTGATAGAATGGGGCGTATTGTTGTATTCTTCGATGACTTGGTTTAATTATCTAATCCAAGGTATTTTAGAAGAAGTGGAATTAACTTTACATTTAAGCCTGGTAACAATAGTCTGATTAACGCGCTCGACCTTTCCATTGGTCTGAGGATGATGTGCGGATGTAAAACGCTATTGAACATGATGATTTCTAAGGAATTTCTTAAATCTTGGAGATCTGAAAGATTTATGCCTCTCACTAAGCATTTTTTGAGGGGCTTTGATATTTTAAATTTGTTTTAAACAGTTAGTGTATGTTTCAGTAGTAACATTTTTGGAAAGAAAAGCCCAAACAATTGCATGATCTATTATTATGCGTATGAATTTTTTTGTTGAGTTGTAATAGTTAAATCCACCAACAGTATCAATAGAAAGACATTCAAAAGGATGATCTGTGGCTGGCATAGCTTGTAATAAGCCGAATCTTTTCTGTTTGGTTTTTTTATTTTTCTGACAGGTGTCGCAATGTTTAACAAATTGTGTAATGTCTATTGTCATATTAGGCTAATAATAGTTGGGAGTTATTAAATTAAGCATTTTTTGAATCACCAAATGTCCAAAATTATCATGAGCAATATGGAGTAATTTTTTTCTTAATGACATTGGTACAACAATTTTTTTGTATCCCTTTTTCTCAACTATAATAATTCTATTATCTTTTTTATGTTTTTTATCACAAATATTGTCTTTGTCTTGCATCTCTATAATTTCTTTCCTATCTAGCAATAAACTAATACGTTGATTAAAATGACAAACAGGATTTCGTGGCAACATGTCTGCTTCGACATTTGTTGAACCCCTTTCATATTTTATCTCATAATCAAACATACTAAGTTTGAGTGAACATCTAAAAAGCCTACCTATTAAGTTTTTAACACCCTTTAACCATACTAGAGATGCGTGGTCAGTATGAATTGTAAACTTGGCACCATGAAAGTAATGATAGAATTTGTCAAGAGTATCTATAATAGATAAACATTCTAATTCAGTTATGAAATAATTTTGTTCATAACTCTTCAAAATTCTAGAATGATAAGCAATAGGATGTATGAAATTATCTTTATCAGGTTGTTTTAGAACGGCACCTACTGCTATCTGAGAGGCATCTACAAACATATGTAAAGGTAATTTAGGATCATAAATTTTTAAGATGTGTTTTTCAATTAAAGATTTTTTTAATTTTTCGAAAGAGTCCTGGCACTCTGAGTTCCATTCCCACATTGTGTCTTTTTTAAGTAATCTATTTAGAGGATATCTAATTTCAGCATATTTATTTATGAATTTATGTTAAACATTAATGGAACATAGAAATCGTTGTAACTCTTTCACATGTTGTATCAAAATAAGTTAACCAAGACAAAATGTTCATTCCAGAACTCGGGTCAAACGGTACGAATTTAGGATCTTCCATAAATTTTTATTCTTACTCATTAGAATAAATGAAGCACTTCTATTTTATTTATTAAATCCTGATCGTAAAATCATTCGCAATAAATTTCAAAGTTAATAATTTCTATCAATTACATAATTTTTCAAAATTGCTATATCAGATCCATAACATACAATAAATAATAAATAAATAAATAAATTAGTAAATTAATAAATTAACTTTAAATTACTCTCATCAATAAAATAATTAATAAATAAATAAATACATAATACATATTCTTCCTCAATCGTAAAAAGAATAGAAATAATAATCAAAACATTTAATAAAATAACTTACAGTTTCTCGAAAAATCTTCAATAATATTCAATCTTCTTTAAATTCCTCATCAAATATTTCTCTCATACTCACCATTTTGAAGTCATTAGTTTCAAAAATTTGTCATTATGACCATGAATACTGAATCACAAATTATGCATCGACGGCGACAAATCGACATCAAGCGTCAGGAAATCCACAATTAGACTCGAAGAAAGTACTAATTCTTTCAAAGTACGGAATATTATTATAAGGAAATTAATATAGTATAAAGGATAGTTTCGGCAAAAAAAAAAATAAAAATTTGTAATATATATATATATATATATATATATATACACAGTCGAACCTCGTTAATACGCGAATCAGGGGTCCGATCGAAATTCGGGTATTAAACGGGTTCGCGTATTAACCAAAGGTCGCAAATTTTCGTCGAGTGGTCTATCTAATAACAATCTATGCCAAAAAAAACGCATTTTTTTCAATTTTTAGCGTTTTCTATAAGACATAAAATGACATTCTATTTATTTTAACCATGTGCTTATTAAACAGGAACGTTTGAAAGCTGAAAATTGAAATAATCGTTATTTTTTCAAGTAAAAATTCTATGTATTGATTTATAATTTTTAACTTCTCAGTGATGGCGAGAGCCTTTCGTTTAATATGTTTTACTCCTTCCGCCATAGTTTAGACTAAATTATAAAGCATAGATAGGTATCGTAGGCTAGATAATACTGGGAGCGACAAGCGACTCTCTTCTTTTAAAAATATCATAGCACTCATGAAACAAAGATTGAAAAAACTCTCGTGATTAATCTGCGATTGTAGTTCATGCTCCATCTATCAATTCTACCGCTCTAATTTTGGGGAGGGAGGTCACATCATTTCTTAGTTATCGGCAAAAGTTCTTTTTATTTTTGCTTTTTACAAGTACTAGCTGACTCGCGCAGCCCGCGCCCACTAATAAGCCTTACATGAACTTTAAATTTGTATGATTTTATAAATTTAATTCTCTTTTTGACTGCATTTATAATTTTAAATGGAAAAAATCGCAAGAAAAACATTGAACTGAAGTTACTTTCTACTTTGCGTAGTTTGATTTTTTGACCCTATGAGTACAGAAAGCGAGCGAAACCACGACAGAATACTCAGTTTTTTACTTATTTCAAAAAGTTCTATAACAATTATTTTTTAATTTACATATTCATAATTAGCGTCTCATGTTAGGCCGAAATGCATCTTCGCGATGGCCCTGGTTAAAAATCTCTAAAAGCTACATTTTAAAAAAAATTTGAATTTGGATTGAATTTTTTTCAAAATTGGAATTGATTCGAATTTGAATTGTGATTTTATATACTCTCCAAATGAAAACAGGTGTTCTTCAAAGCAGACATAATGTCTTTAACGCTAGCCTTGTTTCGCTTATGAGATTTCTTTGGGAGAGTTTTGATTGGGCAGTTTTGTGCCAGTCTCGGATCGGGATACAAATCTAGTCAGCGTGTTAATTTGAGGGGGAAATGCTCAATTTAATTGGTTTTAAATAAATGTTGCATAAAAAAACATAAGTTAAATAATTGTTTAAATAATTGTTGCATATAATGCTTGAGAAAATATTTCATCTAAAAACTCGTATGTTTAGAACTAATCTCATTCGCGTATTAAACGTAGGTTTTTCTTTCTAGGGACCGATAAAATTTCGCGTATTAAACGGGTTCGCGTATTAACCATTCGCGTATTAAAGGGGGATTTTTTATATGCACAAGATAGGAGTATTTCAAGGGACCAAAGAAAATTCGCGTATTAAGCGGTTTCGCGTATTAAGCGGGGCGCGTATTAACGGGGTTTGTTTGTATATATATAGATATAGATATATATAATGTATAATTATTTAATTGAGATTGATAATTTAATAGTGTCAATTTTTGCATTTATAAGTCTTATCTTAACTTTTTTTATTTTTTATTTTTTTCTTATTTTTATGCTGCCAGTTTAAATATTTATTACTCGTATTTATCTACTTTATTTCTCTTTTTAGGTAAGTTTCTATGTCATTTTTCATAGGAAATTCTCAATAAAATTTGAGGTAAGATAAATTTGACTAGTCCTTATTTATTTTTGCAATGCGTAAAATCCCAGATTTATTATTAAATTGCTGCAATTTATACGAGTTTTTTTTTTCTTTTTTGATAAGCAACTATTAATTTTGCGCACGAAATATTTTCAAAGCACTGTTCGATATGACTGTTTCTTACCTATCAACTTCTGTCGATGTTGCATTTTTTCTTAATAGATTATACAAATCTTAATATTTGATGTTTATCTTTGAGTTTAACCATAAATATATTATTAAAGTGGACACCAAATTATGTCATATGTGCGTATGATAATTAGAAAATGTGTATCTTAATGCAGATTCTAATGTGAATTTATTTCTTTCATTGAAGGCAGCTATATATCTATGAAATATGAATATAATTTTTTGGGGAATTTCTCTTAAATATAAAGTTAAGATACAAAAGTTTTTATTTTATTTATAAGGATTAATTTATGTAAACAAAGATAACACAGCACATTGACAAAAAAGCAAAGCAAATTGATTTTTTCTTTTTTTCTTATATAATTTTGGGACATGTTATTTTGATTTCAGTATGCTATACACAAAGATTTTAACTAATTGACTATAAAAGTTTAATGTTAATATTCCACAAAATATCTTTCAAGGAATTTATTAAGGTAATAAATATATTTTTAAAACAATCTGATTTGATACTGTGTTTAATATGTTTTTCGCAATATCTCTAACGTATTCGGTTCTGAATTATCCCATGCAATACTTCCTAATCATCGATGATGTAAACTAAACTATTTGATTTTTTTTTACATTTTTGCTTTACTTCTTTCGCTTTGGATCAAACCATTCAATGGTAGCACCATTGCTTATTTCATTATAAAATAAGTGTCGTTATCATCTGAATTTTCAAAACGCATAGCAGACAGTATGCCCAGAATAAGAAATTTTATAATGAATGTTTTTTTTTTATCACTTGCGGTTTTGAAACGTTTATGCCTTTAACAGTTTAATTTTATAGTGGAAAATTCTCTTGGTTTTCTTCAAAAGTTTATAAATGAGGAAATTTGACCAATTTAGAAAGGAGTGAATTTCATATGTCGCTCATTGCCTCTGAGTGAGAACGTTGAATTTGTTACACTGCCTACTTACTCCAGTTGAAACCAATAAATTTATTGGCATTATATTACAGGGACAATTTAATTGCTTAATTTTATCAACTAAATCCTCTAACCTCGTAGTGATAGAATGTATTATATTACGCATCGCATTTTATGTATACGTATCAGTTGTAGCAAAAGTAGGAAAGAGTTATTTTTCTTGAGAGAGGGGGAAAAAAACAGATTTTTATGCATTAAGAAAAGATTAAAAATTAGGCTATAGTGGCTCCCAGTGATGCAGATGAGGGAATAAACACCAATTTTAAGAATCAATAAGTAATGTTAATTGATTATGCGAAGACTGAATGAGGTTGTTCTATTCATAAATAGCTGATCGTCACAGGTTAATTGTTAAAGCATTTCAAGTGCATGTTTTCAGGCAAAATTTTCATTTGTTTTATAGAAACAATGTTTATTCTGAGATCATGTTATATATATCTGAAAACTGTGAGTATCAGATACGTGATAGTTCATTTTTGAAAATTCGTCAAGTGTATTTCTCTCTTTGGATTTTAAATTTTAAAATGTTAAGATAGCACTAACTGTTTAAAATATAATATTCAATTAAAACTCAACAGACAACAAATGGTAACTTTACCAAATGAGTTCAAACTATTATATTATAAGGATCTCAAAAAGTGAAATTAATTTCCTTTATCAATATCATATCTATTAGAATGAATGACAAAAGCACCTGCTCTCTTTTGAAACTACAAGGAATACACTTTTTCAATCATAATTAAATTTATCTGAATGATCATCAAAGTATAATATGAAATATTGAAGAATGTTGTTTTGAATACAAAATAAATAAAAAGAAGGTATTGTTCTGGATACATAGGGACATTGTTATGTTTAATTATAGAAATGATTATGTTGACGTTTCTAATTTAATATAGTTGTTCGAAAATAATATTTATAAGAATTAATGGGATTGTTTTATTTTAGTTAAACATATCACAAATTTTTATGGATTTGCAAATATCAATAAATTTTTATCAAATCAAATATACATATTGGTCCATTGTTTCATACATTATAGGCTATTTCCATGAGTACTTGTAGTGTAAGTCACAGGCTAAGATTTTTGGCTACCAGTATTATAGAACGAAAAAATTTTTATAAATTTTATTGGCACATTCTCATTAATTGAATAAGACCAAGCAGACTTTTCGAAAATAATGGTGGCTAACAAGCATAGCAATTAATAAGTTATGTGACTTACACTACAGAACCCATGGAATTAGCCTATACTGATATTTTTAATTTATTTGTCTGTGAACGAATAATATATATTGTTATTATGTATTTATTAATTCATTAATATACATAAGCTATACAAGAATATACTAACGAATACACTAACATATAAATTCGTAATTAAAAATAAATTTTGGAAAGTACATAGTTTATGTGTAAATATGCCATATTGCGACTAATATTTTCTTTATAGATATGTATGAAGAAAAAATTCCGTTATTCTAAAGCTTTCTCAAAGATGTTTTTATTTATTTATTGTGTATGCGTCATTACTGAAGTCATTTTTGTTATGTTTTTAAGTCTTGCACTAGCTATAAAAAGAAATAAATGGGTGGTATAGCGGATGTCCTAAAAGGCTCTCACTGATTTAAAAATTCAATTACTTGGAACCGGTTATAGCTGCTAAAAATTGCTTTTAGGATGGTGAATTTAATTTGTCTAAGGTTTATAACAATGAAAATAAATTCAATTAATAATTAAAAGAATTAATAAAAGGAATAATTAATATATAACAAATAATAAATTCAGCTCATCAGTGTATACTAGATGTTAAATTTTTTAATTAAAATTCATGTACTACTTACAACAAAAGTAGAATTGATTTCCTACAGTTTCGAACAATAAAACTTGTTCATCATCAGGGAAACATTAGAAGATAAAAACTAACACGTTACACAGTTCACATAATACAATACTAAAAGCAAAAGCATTACTATAGCAATACTAAAAACATTTATCCTATTTTATGCCTAGTGCTTGGATAGACTTTCTAAAAACAGAAATAAAGTTCGAATGAAATTTAATTTGATCTCTACACTGTAGATGTGCGCCACGGCTGTATTCACATGCGAATTTGGATTTCCTTCAGAAGAAAGGCGGGTTTTTGCTTTTAGTATTGTATTATGTGAACTGTGTGACGTGTTAGTTTTTATCTTCTAATGTTTCCTGATGATGAACAAATTTTATTGTTCGAAACCTTAGGAAATCAATTCTATTTTAGTTGTAAGTAGTACATGAATTTTAATTAAAAAATTTAACATCTAGTATACACTCATGAGCTGAATTTATTATTTGTTATATTATCAAATAGTGTAATTGGTCCTCCTATATTAAATAATTAATATTTAATTATAATACATATATTACTATACATTATATATATATGTATACAACCCTTGGCAAAAAGTTTCCGATCATTACATCAACACTACCATCTTTTGTAAGAAAAGATTATTTATTCTCACTGCATAAAAATGAAACGGCTATTAGCGATAATACATTTGTGTTACATATAATGAACAACAATATGCAATAAAGGAAAATCATCATTCATCAATTTATAAACAAAAAAATTGTGATTGAAATTTAGGCATCAGAGGAAAAATTATCCGATCATGCTTTGATTTGGAAAAAAAATAACCGATCACTGTAATTATATATTTCGTAAATCAACCTTTATTTCGGATGACAGTCGAAATTGTTAGTGGACTGGACTCATTGAGATTTTTACACTCATTGGGAGCAACTTCACCCCAGCATTCCCTTATAGCTTTACGTAAGTTCTATGGTATTTGTAATTCATAAAAAATCGATTTTTCTTTTTAATATATTTCACATATTTTCGATGGGATTAAGATCCAGACTATTGGGCAGTCATGTCATGGTTTGAATTGGCATATTACCTACATTTTGTAGAAATTTCTTCATTGATTTGGTGCGTTGGGGAGCTAATTGTCATCTCGAAATAAGAAGTCATTTTGATTTCCGAACTATTGATCAATGCTGGGAATAAAACAATCCACTAAAATGTCAATGTAAACTTCAAAGCTTACTGTACGTAACACAATACACAACTTGCCGACGCCTTGTGATGTAATAATACTCCAAACTGCAATCTTTAGTGAAGATCTGTATATGATATCTAGAATGTAAATACATCCATTAACATGCAAAAAATATATACATCGCATGCCTCAATTAAAATTAAGCTTTAAGAAATTATTTTTCATAAATAAAGCTGGAATCAAATTTTTTTGGGTGTTCTTGTGGATGAAATATTAATTATATGCTCACCACATTTCATACCAAGCCTCTTGTAATGTATCTCAGTGATATATGTAAATTTTAATGTATTTGAAATAGAATAGTGTAACATCATCAAAATACACCACAGATGACTTCCTCCCCTTTGACCGCAACGGAATGGGATTTTTTTAAAGATTGTCTATAAAAAATTATAAAAGCTAAAAGATTTTCTTTTAATACTAACCCGTGTAAACCCCAAACACGTATATCAATTGGATGGCATTCTGACTTTATTTACTTGAGTTTGAGCGGAGAAAGACGACAAACGAATAGACAGACATATCGTCACCTGAGAATAATAAGGTTCTATCTGTGTTTTTTTTAATGACTTATCGATATAGAAAGGTTCTATTACTATCTATGAAAACATTTTTGATCAAAATTATGTATACATAATTTACATATGACCTTACAATTATATTATGACATTATTTTTTATCCGGAAATGCCTTCATAGATACAAATAGAACCTTTCTACATTAATAAGTCATTTTTTTCAAAAACACAGATAGAACCTTATTATTCTCAGGTGACGATATGACTCCCAGACAAACTGAAACACATTTGAACCTTATTTTAAAATTAAAATTACCTTTTACAAAATAATAAACATACCTAAGAACTCATTATTTTAATTTGTGATATTTATTGTATATTTGCCTTCAGTTTTTAGAGAGAAACTACTGGCAGATCTGTTATTTTATTCAAATGTCTCCAGTTTTCCTTTTACTTCTAAATAGCATACATATGAGATTTAAGTAAGTTTTTAATAATGTCAAACATCTTTAGAAAGTATTTACAAATTTAGTTTGTCTGTTCGGCCTGTAAGTCATTCTATGTGATCGTGCTCCAAATCACGTAAATATACAGGTGTTTTGAAAGCCATGCAATTCATATATATCTTGTTGAGTATTACTATGTTCTACATTCGAAATCAAGCATGTAACATTTGTAATTCGTTTACAGAAACTCTTAATAGTCTATTAGATTATAATTTATTTAGAAATAAGTTTACAACGTATTTTAATAATGTTTCATTGTTTCAAATATGTTGAAAATGATTTACGAAGTGTATGAACTCGGAATCAATATGAAATGTTTGCTGCAAAATATGGTGTTCGTATAATTTTTTGCTTATTCACACGAATTTACAACAGAATTTAGATGCAGTACTGCCTACAAGTGATAATTACTAGAAATGTGTCTTTATTTGTGGTATGGATTTTTTAATTTACTTATTTTTTGTATATTACTTTTTACGTACAAATTCGATAGATCGAAATGTATTTTTTAATTAATTAATTTTTTGTATTTACTTTTTACATATAAATTCTATAGATCGGTATGCGTTTTTTAATTTACCAATTTTTTATACAATACTTTTTTACGTATAATTCCATAGATCGGTAAGAATTTTAAACTTATCTAACTTTTGTATATTACTTCTTACTTATAAATTCTTTCGAACGATAACAGGGATACCTACACGATTTCATTTCCATTTAATGACAGAATTAAACGGAATCATCTCTTCAATGTGTGTTTTCTAATTTAACAACATTTTAACATATTCTGTATCATACATAGAAATATATACATCATACACAGAGTCTCTCAAAAGAATGTTAACATTGTTCTTACAATATATAGAAATTTCTGAAATTGAAATTTCAAATATTTTTTTCAGTTTTTCAAATTGTTTAATGCTTCCAAACTGAAATTCACTTAGTGGATGTTGCCTGTGTGTTTGGCTAATTGATTTCATTAATATCATCTTTCACACCATTATGCTGGGAAGTTTTGTTAAAGTAATCAGGATGTTTTGAAAGTGCTTCACAATCAATGTTTGACGCATGATTATTATTTATTGCATTTTTAACAATTGCTTGTATATTATGATGTCGCACATGAGTGTATATTGGGTTTTAGAGCACTAATTCTTCTCAATTTTCGTATACAAAATTTCGTAAAACATTCTATTACTACACGATAAATCGCGAAAAATTGTGAATGATCACATATTGCTTACACGGAAGACCGGACCTCGCAAACATTCTTATTTCATTTTATTCCACTAATAGGTCTGTTGTAAGTGCGTCTTGCTAAGCAAACAGTTTCATCAGTTTAGCTATGCATAAAATTACTTATTAATTACTTTATATGCATGAAATTACACAATTGTGTACAATATGTGCGTTTCTGACCACACAAAAGGATTAGATTGTATGAGAAAGTAAAATGACCCATCCCTCCAAATTTCATTTTTCGTTTTCATTTTTAAGTGTTTAATTCTTTTATGCAAGTTTTAATTCGTGTATGCGGCACTAATTGGTGTAATATCATGTTACAGTAAAATCATGCAAATTTTCCTTTGCACTCTCCTGTGAAATTCCCTTTTTTCGAGATGTGTCACTTTTGTTGCGGGTGAGAGATATAACATATTAGACATTAATTTTCTGCGGCCTCAAATATTAACACGTTCGCTGCCACTTACGTGAAGATGTGATGATAGTTAATGCCGCACTGTAGAAGTGTGTTTTTCTCAGAAGCCAATTTACTGTTTATGACAAAGAATCAATGAAATATTTTCCCGCGCCAGCGCGTGCCTGGCTATTGGACATCACCCCACATCACGTGTGGCGCGTGAATGGCCCCTCAACGTTTGCGCCATATCATGCACTGGCGCGTGATCGGAAGCTAATATATTAAACGTTCATGAAGATTATTTGAAATGTGACGTCTTGAGGTAATAACACCACGTTATATGTGGTTAACTGTATGCATATACAACTTGTTATAAAAGAATGTGAACACCGTTTTGTCAATATATGGTACATTCTGATATTGAATGTTCAAATGATTTATGAGTTTTCCAAATCGTTTAAAGCTCTACCAATGTTCTACCAATTTTCTCGGCTTAAATTTAGATTTGTTTTTTCAAACAAATACGAGATTTCATGCAGCAAGTTATTGACTATGTGAAAAAGAAATAATATTTCAGAAAATATGCAGGGGCGTGCCAGCAGTGTTCAGCGCCTGTGTGCAGAACATCCATTGGCGCCCTATATCCCCCCCCCCCACTCACCACTCCGAAAATAAAATTATATAATCTATGAATATCTATAAATACATAGTTTCTATATCCCTTTGATTTTTTTTTTATTATTTCCTTCTATCTTTACAAGAAACTATAGATTCATAAAAATTTTCGAAATCCGGTTTTCGACGGATTTACTCGTTTTAGAGGTCAGAGAACCCCCCAAAAAACATGTTTTTACATCATGTCTGTCTGTTGTATCTGACAAAAATTTTCTGGGTGCTCTAACTCAAGAACTAATGCACGGAATTTCACAAAACTTTAGATTCTGTTAGACCTAGATACTACATCTAGACTACATCTGATTAGTTTTTAGTATATACCGCTCAACAGGTGGCACTGTTATACTGCATTATTCGCAATTTCCACTATAGCCGTATCTAAAGAACTAGCGCATGGATTTTCATAAAACTTTAGATTTAGTTAGCACTTGATGTAATATGGTGTTGATTACATTTTGGTGCAAATCCCTCGACAGGTAGCGCTGCCATTTTGTATTATTCGTAGCTATCGCACTATTCTCTATCTCAAGAACTAATAAACGAAATTTTATAAAACTTCAGATTCAGCTGTATAGATTACTGTTGTTTAGTTTTTGATGTAAATTGCTCCTATTGATGGCGCTGCATTTTTGAAGATTTTACAATAAATGTATTTCAAGAACTAATGCATGGATTTTCATCAAACTTCAGTTTCAATTAGTACGTGATAAAAAAATTGTCGTGATTAATTTTTGATGTACATCACCCAATATGTGGCACTGTTATGCAGATTTTTTTTTAAAGATTTTGCAATAGTTCTATCTCAAAAACAAATGCATGGATTTTCATCAAACTTCAGATTCAGTAATAAGTTGACATAAGTTGTTGCTGACTAGATTTTAGTTTAAACCACCTAACCGGTGCGGGGCTATGCTGCATTTTTCAGGAAGTATTTACATGTATAAGTTTTGGAATTGCCACATCTGACTAGTTTTACTAGGTCAAATAATTTTTTGAACTGAAAAATTATTTAATAAAATGTGTCTTGTTTTTATAGGATTTTACTTCCTTTATGACATAAAATTTCTAGTTTGAAACATTCGTAAATTACTTGAAAAATAAGTGAAGTTATTAACCGTGTAAAAAAAATCGAGACAGTAAGGCCTGGCTGTTTCGGAATCTTGCATTAAATTGTAAAATTTTATTATCCCGGAGAAATTAACACAATATAAAAACAATAGATTATCTAAATTATAAAGGACAAATGTGTCCGTCCGTAATGCTGACGTGTTTTTGCAAATGACTAAACTTGACGATAGTATTTTACTTTTTAATTTTCGCTAGAACAATTTTTTAAACATCGCACATTTTCAGTTTTGGCACAGTCGTATAGGAGAAAATATGCTCTTTCATATGGAATTTGCTTGAAAATTGCCCGTTAATTTACTTTTTAAGTGCGGTTTTGAAAATAATTTTCAACCAGGAATGTCTTTAAATCCATCTCTAATCGTATGTAGGATAGAGGTCTGCACGAACGAAATTTCCAGGCCCGGGCCCGGCCCGTTACAATTTCAACGATTTCTAAAAAAATCAGATTTTTATCATATAATTCAGATTTCTTTAAAGAATACTGCATACATATCTATGGAATGATTTTAGAGTATATTATACAGGAAATACACATTAA
Source organism: Maratus speculifer (assembly GCA_964019185.1). Lineage (NCBI taxonomy): Eukaryota > Metazoa > Arthropoda > Arachnida > Araneae > Salticidae > Maratus > Maratus speculifer. The sequence continues at coordinate 231,037,971 of OZ025296.1, read as the reverse complement.
CAACATTAATGATTACTTAGATTCTTAGGCTTTCAACATTCGAATAAAGATTCATTAAAAAATTAATATGGCTCAGAATAAAAGAAAAAAGAAAGAAAGCTGAAAACATCGTTACTTTTGAAGCTGTTTAATAAAAGAAAATTTATAAAAATATTTCTACATCATTTATTTAAAGATTTTAAATACAAATTCATTCTTAAATTCAAAAAAGCTCCTTTCTGATACATTTCTAAATTCATTTTTTCTCAGAAACGCATAAGATTAGCAGGTATCTTTATTCAGAAACTATATAATCGAATGGCGTTTTGGTACTAGAAATTTAATAATACTGCAACCAAATAAAATGCTGTCATTGCAGTTTTGAATAGAATTTCCGGAAGCGATAACATGGGAAGGGAGAAATGCCTGCAATTATTTGAGAAACTATTGTATCTCAACAAGGTTATACAAGTATTTTATTTACCAAAAATGAAAAACGCTATTCGATTCCAAATCCCTTCAATAGTTAGGCTTATCACTTTTATACTTTTACAATTTAAAATTAATCAGAAACTGTGTCAAACTTTCGCATTATTGACAAATTAATTTAAAAACCACCCAGAAGTATATATCCGAAGATTAAGCTAACATAAGTACTTTATCCCTGTTAATAATTTTACAAATCATGTTTTCTGCCCTACAGATCTTGAAAACAATTAAGTCTAACTCCGGTACGCCCAGTCTATATGTAGAAAAATAATACAAGCTTGATCTCGGCCCGGCATGAGTCATCTAAAAAATAACTAAACGGCTTACACACAATGCAATTCTCAGATGCCGATCTCTACACTGTACATTTTTATATTGATGCTGTCAAACTAATATGGCTCGTAACGCACATTTATACTTATTCTCGTTAAAACCATTTTCGTTGAAAATAGCTCACATTTTATCGTTTCTCTGAAACCTTCAAAACGGGCAGGCAGGCCCGAAAATTTTCTTATCGGCTCGGCCCGGCCCGTCTGGCTCGTTCAATTGTTTTGCCGGCCCGGCCCATTTATGTTGTTTGTTGGCCCAGGTCGTTTATGTTGTTTGTCGGTCTCGAAAAAGAGGGCATGGGTTCGAACCCCACTCCTGCCATAATTTACATCAATGTATAATTTACAATAATTTTTTCCGTATTACAATTTTTATTATTAACCAATCGCGTGATATTTCGCAAATTAAAAGTAACATGGGCTTTGAATAAGCTCGCCGACTGGAGCGCAATCAAGATGACCGAGAGGTCTAAGGATCCAGATTTAAGCTCTGGTTCTGGTAAGAAAGGGTGCGTTCGAATGCCGCTCCTGACAAAATTTACATTCATGTATAATTTACAATAATTTTTTTCCGTATTATAATTTTTTTTTAACCGACTTCAGAAAAACGTTCATTTTTAACTAAAAAGAGAAAAATAAACTTTTCTACCAAAAATTGAACCGACTTCAAAAACAAGTGAAAAATAATTTGTTCCAAAGTGAAAAATAATTTTTGTACATAATTGTAATAAGATATTAAATTAAGAGTGTAGTATTTATTATGCGTATTATTATATTGATGTACATTAATTGGATTTTTTGGAGTCGGTGCCAGCCAAGCCAAGTAACATGTAAATTTCTAATAGACACACATCCAAGTATTTACGAGTTTTTTTCTACGATTTAATAATAGATAATCGTAAGAGAGTAAGTTACATTTTTAACTAAATATTAAATCGTAAAAAACTCGTAAATACTTGGATGTGTGTCTATTGGAAAATTGCATATAACTTGACTTGGCTGGCACCGACTCCAAAAAATCCAATTAATGTACATAAATATAATAATACGCATAATAAATACTACATTCTTAATTTAATATCTTATTACAATTATGTAAAAAAATTATTTTTCACTTTGGAACAAATTATTTTTCACTTGTTTTTGAAGTCGGTTCAATTTTTGGTAGAAAAGTTTATTTTTCTCTTTTTAGTTAAAAATTAACGTTTTTCTGAAGTCGGTTAAAAAAAATTATAATACGGAAAAAAAATTATTGTAAATTATACATGAATGTAAATTTTGTCAGGAGCGGCATTCGAACGCACCCTTTCTTACCAGAACCAGAGCTTAAATCTGGATCCTTAGACCTCTCGGTCATCTTGATTGTGCTCCAGTCGGCGAGCTTATTCAAAGCCCATGTTACTTTTAATTTGCGAAATATCACGCGATTGGTTAATAATAAAAATTGTAATAGGAAAAAAATTATTGTAAATTATACATTGATGTAAATTATGGCAGGAGTGGGGTTCGAACCCATGCCCTCTTTTTCGAGACCGACAAACAACATAAACGACCCGGGCCAACAAACAACATAAATGGGCCGGGCCGGCAAAACAATTGAACGAGCCAGACGGGCCGGGCCGAGCCGATAAGAAAATTTTCGGGCCTGCCTGCCCGTTCTGAAGGTTTCAGAGAAACGATAAAATGTGAGCTATTTTCAACGAAAATGGTTTTAACGAGAATAAGTATAAATGTGCGTTACGAGCCATATTAGTTTGACAGCATCAATATAAAAATGTACAGTGTAGAGATCGGCATCTGAGAACTGCATTGTGTGTAAGCCGTTTAGTTATTTTTTTAGATGACTCATGCCGGGCCGAGATCAAGCTTGTATTATTTTTCTACATATAGACTGGGCGTACCGGAGTTAGACTTAATTGTTTTCAAGATCTGTAGGGCAGAAAACATGATTTGTAAAATTATTAACAGGGATAAAGTACTTATGTTAGCTTAATCTTCGGATATATACTTCTGGGTGGTTTTTAAATTAATTTGTCAATAATGCGAAAGTTTGACACAGTTTCTGATTAATTTTAAATTGTAAAAGTATAAAAGTGATAAGCCTAACTATGGTAAATACTACACTCTTAATTTAATATCTTATTACTATTATGTAAGGAAATTATTTTTCACTTTGCAGTAGTTTTTGAAGTCGGTTCAATTTTTGGTAGAAAAGTTTATTAAAGAAGTGATCATTTGTATAAATGCTATGGCCGCCGAAAGTAGACGTCACTCTATGAATGAAAAAAATCACAGTATGAAACCTACGGCACTGGAGGGAATGCAAAACCTTTACAAACGGCTGATGTTTCATTTTTACCAATTAAAGTTTGCCCCATAGCTGACGTAAGCCACTCCAATTTTAAATCTCTATGTTATATCTCACAGTCATACAAGTTCTGTTTTTACACTGTTTCTCTATTCAGAGCCGTCCAACACGTCTTCCGGGGACACTATGGTAGCATGGTAGCCAGTAGCATATTTGAAGTTTTTCTGTGTTCGTTCGAATGTTTCCTCTTATTAGATTTTTTTTTTAATTCAAAGTTTGTTTTAAAGGGTGCTTTCTTTAAAACCAATAATATTTTAATCGAGTTCTTTTAAATGTTACCAGTGATCGTTAGTTATTTAATGTTGTTATTTAGTGATTAATGTTTCTGGCTTCTTCCATGCAATACTTTCAAGTTAGGTTTCCCTTCTGAAAAGTCAGTTACAAATTTACTATGCTTTATATTATTTTTGCAGAGCATTTTTGAATCGAAGGGGACTTATGGCTTTCCTCGTGAAATGCATGCGTGTCATATAAGCAGTGCTGCTACAGGCTACTCTTCAAGGGCGGATCTGGAGAATCCTCAAGGGGGGGGCGATTTTAGAAATTTTGAAACTCGATTTTAATGCGTGGGTTGGGGCTAATTTTTTTACTCTGAGTCATTGCTACTATTTTTTGCTACAAGTCGGGTCTGGGTCCGGTTTTTTGTGGGTCGGGTTTGGGTCCGGTTGACTTATTTTTATGTTGCTGGTTGGGTTAAATTATACTTTTTTTGAGTGTCCAGTTTGAGTCGGTTGATTTTCTGTATTATACAGCTGGCCGGGTTAACTTCTACTTTTTGTGCTGCGGGTTGCGTTTGGGTCCGGTTGACTGCTTTTTGCTGCGGGTCGGGTTTCGGTCCGGTTGATTATTATATTTTGCTGCTGTTCAGGTAGACTTCTGCCTTTTTTGCTGTGGGTCAGATTGACATGGTTTTTAGCTGCACAATTAGGCAGATTGACACATACGATTTTCGGGTTTTGGGTGGGTTTCGGATTGGGTTTTTACTCTTGTGAGAAGGATTAGGATAGACCTAATTTTTCAAAAAAAGAAAAAAAATAGTCTAAATATTTTTGAAGACAAAAATTATATACAGTAAAAGCTCTATAGCGGACACGTTCAGATAATTATTTAAGAATGCCTATAAATCTAAGCAATTATGTAAAAATTACTCATTTGGTAAAATACTGCTTTTTTCTTTCTATCAAAAATGAGTTATAATTTAGTAAATAATGCTTTGAAACTTATTAAAGAAACAGACAATGTACAAATAACAAATAAGTAAGATACCAGTTCAAGTTCGGCTCGGAAGGAAGAAATACGATTGGGTTAAAGGTCTGCACGGGCCGGAATTTTCAGAACCGGCCTGGCCCGTTGTAAAACTCAAAAGTTCGTCGTGGTCCGTTTATATTTTTTCATTCCTAGTTCCGGCCGGTACAGAAATCAATGAAAACAGGCCCGGCTCGTTCTGGCCCGATGCAATTTCTACTACTTCTAAAAAATTCAGATTTTTATTGTTTAATTAATATTCCTATAAAGAATACTGCATACATATGGAAAGAGTTTACAGTATATTTTACAGGATATACACAGTAGCAACATTAATGATTTCTTAGATTCTTAGACTTTCAACATTCATATAAAGATTCGTAAAAGATAGTTAATATGGTTTAGTATAAAAGAAAAAAAAAGAAAGTTGAAAACATAGTAAGTTTTGAAGTTGTATAATAAAAGTAGATTTATGAAAATATTTCTATGTCATTTTATTAAATATTTCAAATCCAAATCCATTCTTAAATCCAAAAGAAATTCTTTCTGATGAATTTATTTTTGTTTATGGAAATGTAGAAGAATAGCAGTTTTTTTTTTAAATTCAGAAACTGTGTAATCGTATGGCGTTATCCAATTTTTGATATGCGCAATTAAGAAAATGCCGTCAAAGTTAGCGTTTTGAATAGAATTTCCGGAAGCGACAGCATAGGTAGGTAGAGAAATCTGTAACCATTTAACAAGAATCTCTTATATATCAACAAGATTGTACAAGTATTTTATTTATGAAAAATTAAAAACGCTATTTGATTCCAAATCTTTTCAATAGTCAGGCTTATCAATTTTATACTTTCATAGTTAAAAATTAGTCAGAAAATGTGTCAAACTTTCGTTGAGAAGTGAATTTAAGAACCACCAAGAAGTATACACCCAAAGATTACGTTAACATAAGTTATTAATCATTATAAATAATTTTACAAATCATGTTGTCTCTTTGTCTGCCCTACACATCTTTCGAAATATTAAATTTACTTCCAGCCCGGCTCGTCTATATATAGAAAAACAATGCCCGGCACGAATCTGCTAAAAAAATATTAAGTCGGGTTAGACACAATGTAACTCTACTTAATATGACACAATGTCAATCTCTACACTATAAAGGTTACATTTCTGTATTGATGTTGCCAAACTACTATCGGCTGATGACGCACATTCAACTTTAGTCTCTTTAAATCCATATTCATTGAAAATAGCTCATATTTTATCGTTCCTGCTTAAATCTTTATATCGAGCAGGTAGGCTCGCAAAATTTTTTATTGGCCCCAGGCCGGTCCACATGGCCCGGTCACTTTTTTGTGGCCCTGCCCGACTCGTTGAAAAAATTATTCTAATTCTGCTGACTCGTAAGATAATTCAGAACTATTCCACCGGCCCTGCCAGGTCCGGGCCCGTGCATACCTCTAGGCTGGGTAGGACACGGACCGAACATTTAGCTTTTATTAAGAGTCGAGCCCCGACCAGGGAAATTTTGGTTAGTGCGGACTAGAGATAAATTCAGGCTCTTGTTCCACAACCCGGTCTCGCCTGAGCCAGAAACATTTTGCGCCATCAGAGCAAAATCCCGATAATGAAATTATACAATCGGAAAAAATTGCATAGCATTTATAAAAAAGTTCCAAAAGTAATTATTATTTTAAAACTATTTTTTACATAAAATGACTGTTAAACGAAAATTTAAATTTAATATTATCAAAAGAACAGTTTGGTATAAAATAAAAATGTACCTCACACATAAAATGATTCTCTTACTTTGTCCTTGTTTTAATAAGAAAATATTATGAACATGTTAATGAAGTGTGTTTCATGAATAAATGAATAGAACTTGTAGACATTACTGCACATTATCTGTCAAATCGAACAACATTTTTCAATTTTCTGTAAAAAGTGCACTTTTTTAACTATAACCATCTCATTCCTCATAACAAGCCTTCGTTATAGGCATGACACAGAAAATAACTTTAAATGAAAAATTTTAAAGTTCAACACTTTTATCAGAACAGAAAAAACACTGCTCGATTGCTTTCTATTGAAAGGATATGGTAAATATGTTTACTTACAACTAGTGATGGGCGATTCCGGAAATTTTGAGAATCGATTAAAATCGATATATAAAACAACATCGATCATAATAAGAATCGATTTCTCAGCTCTAGAATCGATACTAGAATCGATATTTCGATATTGAGATTCACACAGAGAAGATCCAAATTACTAATTCCAAAACTTAGACAATCAGCAGGACCGTAATTACCGCCTCCCACCTCCCCATCCCCATTTAGGGAGGCATAGAATTAAGCTATTGCAGATTTTAGAGTCGGATAATAAGAATTTTAAATTTTAAAATGATTGTCACTTATGATTGTCACTTACACAAAAACTTTGACAAATTTGAGAGACATAATTCAACTAACAACAACACTGAGTAACTTAGCATTAAACCGAGGATAGAGTGCCAAGAGCATGTAACTACGATGGGGAACAAGGTGTATAGACAAAAAAAAACTTTTTTTTTCTAATGTCAACCAAATGTTACACGAGATAGTTTGGAAGAACAATAAAAAGAATATTGCCCAGTTAAACTGATGGCATTGAGCTCACAGGCTACGCATACTAATTGTACATTACAGCCTTGTATTTTCGTTAATTCCGTTCGAAAAAAAATTAAGAAGGGAAACAGCTCTCCCCTTTCTCCTGTTTTTATACTTAATCATTGAATGTCCTAAACTATCAAGGACATGCTTTATCATATAAAAAATCTATATCCAAAATTCAGAGCAAATCGGATAATTCTTAATAAAAACCCATTTAGCATTTATATAATTTAAGAGGAGTTATTCCCCTCTTTTATATTTAATCATTAAACTTCCAAATCTATTCAGAGATTTGAACGAAATCTGACAATTCTGCTTGAAAAATCCACTTATACAAGTTAAGGGGAGGGGCACTAGAACCCCCGTTCCCCCTGTTTATACTTATTCAATGAACACCTAATAACAGCCACGGACTCACCTCATCAGAATGATCCTATATCTAAATTTTGAACGAAAACTGTTAAATTTGCATGAAAATCCCGTTTATATCAATTAAGGGGAGGGGCATGAGCCCCCCGTCCCCCCTGTTTATACTTATTCAATGAACACCTAATAACAGTCATGGAATCGCCTCATCAGAATGATCCTATATCTAAATTTTGAACAAAAACTGTTAATTCTGCATGAAAATCCCGTTTATATCAATTAAGGGGAGGGACATGAGCCCCCCGTCCCCCCTCTTATACATATCGAATCAACTCCAAAAACTAATCAGGGAAACGTACTTAACAGGATATACTTATATACAAAATTTTAAGTGGATTGGATATTTTTATCATGAGTTATCGCGTTACGCACGAACGTACGAACGAACGTACATACAGAACGGACGGGCACATAAGCTCTCAGGCTGTGATAGCCTGTGAGCTAAAAACTATGCCCCATACCCAAGGGGGCAGGTAAACCCCACTCTTGACGGAAGGGCGACCATAGCCCAAATGTATCTTTTGTCGAAGTTTCAAAATAAAGATTGACAATAAAATAGAACGAGAATTGGACATTTTAAAAATTGCATGCATACTTTGAACGGCGCATTTAGTAAAGATTGGCGAGGAAGGGGGGGGGATTAAAACGGACGAACTTGGGAAAAAAAACTCTTAATAAACTTAAATAACCGAGCTTCTAAACAAAAATATAGTGTTTAACTTAGTGTTGAATTCATGGGGTGGCCCGCGGGGAACATGCACTCTTTGAAACTATAAAAAGTGCCAAGAGCATGTAACTAGGTGAAGAGAAGGGTAGTAACAGAAAAAAAACGAGGAGATAAAAGCTTTATAACGATATGTTACATGAGATGGTGTGGAAGAAACAAAAAATATGCCCCCACCCAGGGGGGCGAAGTAAATCCCAAACGGTCAGAAGGTCGACCCCGGCCCAAATGTATCTTTTGTTGAGGTTTCAAGATATGGATTTATAATAAAATAGAACGAGGATTAGACTTTTTTAAAATCGCAGTCATAATTTGAACGATCCTGTAAGTTAAGATTGGTGAGGAAGGGGGAGGGTTGGGACGGGCGAAAATGAAAAAAAAAGTGGCACTCTGAGGGTGCCGACAGAAGTGAAACCTTGAACAATTACGTGTGTATTTTTTGAATCGTTAGGATATATAATGTTGAATCGCCAGGAAATACTTTTAAAAGAATAAAAAAAAAGGTTCTATAATATTAAAGAATATATCAATATCTATAAAAAAACCGCGTGATACCATATGTCCAGCTATTGTAGTTAATTCACTATAACTACTTTTTTACATTTTAAAATGCGATAAATACACCAACCAAAATTAGATCATACTATCGATACCTTAACCCTTTCGTGGTTATAAGCGCGTATACGCGCCCAGAATACCACTTAATTTGAACTGCGAAATGCCATACTGACACCGGAATTTTTAAATGAAAATTTTAATTTTACAAAGAACGTAAAAAAAAACATTTTTATATTATGAAATAAATTTGTTTTTAAATTCCGGTGTCATTCAATCATTTTAGTATTTTATGAATAGAAGTGCTTTAACCGTCAAAGGGTTAATCCTTATCCAAATAAATCATTTTTTATTAATGCCTGTTACAATATCTGTAGATTACTTTTTGAATTATTCAAATCGGACATTCCATTCAAAAGATATTACGAATTTAAAGATGATAATCTAAAGAAATAATAGCGCTGCTGAGTACTCGGTGGCCAATAAGCTTAGGGATTACGTAAGCAATCAAAAGATTGCGGGTTCGAACCCCAGTTTCGCTGATATGTATCTTTTTTTTTTTCGAAGAAGTTTGAAAACTTAAAATTTTAACACCTTATGGGTTCGTAGCGTGACTTGAAATGATGGGAGAAAATTTCTTATGCTAGATTTGTAATGTATGAAGTATAAGCTTTCAATAGACATATTGTATCAAGAAATGAGAAAAAAACCCTCTGCCCCCCCCCTCCCCAAAAGTCCTATAGGGAAAATCGGGAAACTGGAATAGCAAAAAGAACGGGGAGAAATGGTTAGCTATACTCGAATTTTTCTCCCCACTGTAACTCCTATAGAAGCAGTAATAGCCTTTTAAAAATTAAAATGAAGTGAAGAAATAAGAAAATTAGGTGAGTGACCGACAGGGGGGGGTCCACAGCTCTAGGGGGTACCATGTAGCTTAAACTTTTAAGTTAAAAATGGTAGAGAATTAAATGAGCGAAATTTTAAGGTGTATATTGGGGAGGGTGCAAGCCTCCCCTCAACATTTTTTTTTTGTTTCTTTTGAAGAAACAAAAAAATATGCCCCCCGGCGTGGCGCAGATAAACCCCAAACGGGCGGAAGAGCGATCCTTTATTTATCTTTTGTCAAGGATTTAAAATAAGAATCTAAAATAAAACAGACCGAGAATTGGACATTTTCAAAACTGTATGCATATTTCGAACGGCCCTGTAAGTTAAAACTGACGCGGAAGGGGAGAATTAGAAGAGACGAGCGTGAAAAATAAAACATAATAAAATAATACTTCAAATAACTGGACTTCTAAACAAAAATATAACGATTTAACCTAGTGTCGAATTAATGGGGTGGCCCGCAGGGGATACCCCCCCCAAGAAGTTATGAGATTTTATGCTTTCTAATGCACAAATTGCGATTCCCCCTCTCTTACAGAGCTGTAAAACATGATGCCTTGCTCCGGAGTCGCAGAAAAATACCTGCATTCAACACTGATTCAGCCTAGGAAAAAAAAAATCGAAATCGAATTTAAAGATCGAAATCGAATCTAAAGATCGACATCGAATCTAAAGATCGAAATCGAATCTAAAGATCGACATCGAATCTAAAGATCGAAATCGAATCTAAAGACCGTTCTTACGGGCAAAATCGATTTTACATTTTTACTTTCTTTTGTAACTTTACAAGAAGAGAGTATTAGATTCATGAAGAACTTCGACTTTCCGTTTTCAATGGATTTATATATTTTAGAAGGTCTTTAACACGATTTTATGGTTTTTAAGAAATATCTGTTTGTGTGTGTGTCTGTCACTCTGTGAGTCTGTATATGATAAAAATTTCTGACCGTTCTATCTCAAGAACAAATGTATGGAATTCCACAAAACATTAGATTTAGTTTCATCTTGATATAAACTGAATCTAATTAATTTTTGGTGTATATAGCCTAACACGTGGCGCTGCTATGCTGCATTTTTTTAGATTTGCGCAACAGCTATATCTGAATAACGAATGCACGTATTTTCATCAAATTTCAGATCCAGCTAGTCCTTGACATGAATTGATGTTTTTTTTTTCATTTTGATGTATATCGCTTCTCAGATGGAGCTGCTATGCTGAATTTTTCACAATTTCCACTCAGCGCCATGTGAAAGGCGGGGGGACGAAAGGAGGCGGTCGTTCCGAGCACGGAAATTTAAAGGGTGCTAAATTTTTACTTCTAACATCACTTCTAGCCTATCACAAGAAAAAGTTAATAGGGGGAGGGGGCTAAATTGAAACTTTGAACCGGGCGCAGTTCTCTTTTCGCACGCCCCTGTTTCCATTTTAGCTTTATCTCAAGAACTAATACACGGACTTTCATAAAAATTTAGATTCAATTAGACCTTGATATTATTTGATGCTAATTATATTTTGGTGGAAATCGCTTAAGAGATGGCGCTGTTATACTGCATTATTCATAATTAACGCAATAGCGCTATCTCAAGAACGAATTTTCATCAAATTCAGATTCAGTAAATCCCTGACATGCATTAGTGTTATTTAGTTCTTGGTGTAAATTGCTTTACAAGTGGCGCTGATATGCTGCAATTTTTATGATTTCGCAATAGCTGTATCTCGCGCTTTCATGGATTTTCATCAAAATTCAAATTCAGCTGGTACCTGATAAAAATTGATCTTGATCAATTTTTGGTGTACATCCCTCAACAAAAAACGCTATTTTGCACGGGGGGGGGGGGTTCTGAGGTTTCTTTAATTCTTCTATCTTAGAAACTAATACACTGAAATTTTGGAATTGGCACATCCGACTATTTTATCTTCGACTTTTGAAGGAAAATGAAAATTATATTACCTTCAGAGAAATCGATTAAAAATTTTAAAGTATCGATTAAATCGATTTGGCCGTAGTATCGATTAAATCGATTTAAAAAATCGAAATCGCCCATCACCACTTACAACTAAAAGTGACTTTGTGAATAGCAAAATGCTGCTTCAGCATCAGCAGATCCCCCAAAAGTGATAGTCTCTAAAGTTATTTCCATATGTAGCGATTACGACTATACGTAGTGTACACTAAAAATTTAAATTATTCGGAAACTGCAAACTAAAATCAAAAGAATATTTCTTAAAGGGGGTGATATCTTTTTGTCTATTTTGTCTAAAATATCTTTTGTCTTTTTATCTAGATGTCTAAATAACGATAATAATAAATATAAACAATCCAATTGTAAAATAATTTCTGCCACAAACAAAAATGGAACTACAGACAAATTCATTATTCCCACCTTTTTCTTTAGGCGCCGGAACGGCGTCGGTCGTGGTAATGCTTGAACATAAATTTGTAGATGTACATGTAGAAATGGCTAATTGTTTTCTTTTAAAAATAGCATTCAAATATTAAAGCAAAAAACAAAACTTTTACTTCACTTTCATTTTGATCAAAATAACAAGAATAGGATATGAAAAGGAATAAGTATTTCTTAAAGGGGGAAAATGTGAGTCCGAGCTCGAAGACTAGAATAAAAATAAAGCCCGAGCTTGTATCGGATACAGGCTGAGTCTGAATCTGTCTCATCTCTAATACAGACGTCAAAGAAGAGTGACTCCAGGTCAGACTCGATCTGGAAGAAAAATAAATCAGTCCCGTCCCAAATCTGCATAAAAATGATCACGATACGGCCCAGCTCTGAAAGTGAGACGACCAGACAATGCTCGAGCCTCACGAATTTAAAAAGGCGCGGCCCGGGTCCGGCAGCCCCGGACTCGATTTAGGATTCAACTTCTTTCCTGCGAGGATGCATGTTTTATTGGGAACATTTTATTAGCCCAAGGGGACCCCTTAGACTCGCTATTTGGCCCGATCAAATTTTCAGAAAATAATAATTACGACCCAGCTCAAACCTCGCTTATTTAAAAAGACGCGGCAGAGAACGGCCCTCGCCGAACACAAGTTATGCTCCATATCTTACGAAGATGCATATCTTTTACCCTTTATTATTCCCTTTATTATAACCTTTTACTCTTTATTATAACCCTTTATTATTCCAAGGGGGGGGTCGCCCCTCCCCCCTCTCCTTAGATCCGCCATTGGAGCTCGTATCGGGCACGGGTTCGATCTGAGCCCGTCTCATCTCTTCCCAAATATCTAGGAAGAATGACTCCAGGCCAGACTCGACATAGAAGAAAAAAAAGCTGATATGACCAAAATCTGCAGAAAAATAAAGTTAAGAACACTGTCCGCTCTGAAAGTAAGATGACCTGACCCAGCCCGAGTTTCATGAATTTAAAAAGCCGCGGCCGGGATAAGCCTCGCCGGACTCGGATTTGGTCTCCAATTCATTTTCTGCGAGAGTGCATACTGTCTCTTCGCAAACCCTTTATTAGTCATGGAGGAGAAGACTGGCGTTTAGTTTTTATACCGGACGGAGCCTGGGTTTGGGAATTTTAGTCTGTGTATACCTCTGGGAAAAAGGTAGTCCACGCCATCCCAACCTGAAAAAAAAAAAAAAAAAAAAAAAAAAAAAACAGTGTGGCTCGATCCAGCTTTGCGGAAAAAATAGTTTTTTCTACACCGACCCGACACCATAAGATCCGACCCGCCCCTGTTCTGAAAGTGTGAAGACCTAACCCAGTCAAGTAAATTAAAGTTGGCGCGACCCGACCCGGGTCGCGCCAGTCTCGAGTTTACCTCCATCCTCATTTTCGTGCGGTCATCTAATGTCATTTTCAGACCCTTTATTAGGCTCAAGGGCCTTTATTGGGCTTCAGACCCTCTATTGGGCTCAATATTTCAAGGGTACAAGGGCTCATTTGGATCGCCCCATCGCCCCCCCCCCCCTTAGATCCGTCATTGCTACTCTTTTTATATTCTATTCACACTATTAATTAAAAAATAGATCTATATATCAGATTATATTTCTCTTGCAAATTTTGTCAAAGTGTAAGTAAAAGGCTTTTGTTTTAAAAAAGTGGTGTGAAATTGAATTAAAAAGTAGTTATTTGTGGCAGCCTTGTATAAGACAAAATGTCTTGTGATGCTAAAGTCTACTAATATATGACGCGATTACCGCATGACAAATGTTTTCCAGTATTTCGGAATAATAATTTATTTTCATATTATTTATGACAAATTCCGTAGAGGCAACAATAGCTATTTAAAATAAAAAACAGGTTGATTTTTTCTGTAATAATAAAACTGTAAAACGCTACCACGACTAAATTGGTAGTACAATCAAACCTCGTTAACATGAACAGGCTTAACGTGAATTACTTTTAACCTGAACTGTTCTCACAGTCCCCTATAAAGACGAATACAACGATATGATACTGATAACATGAATTACTGTTAACATGAACTAAAGTTTGATTCTCCTTGAGTTTCATGTTAACGATGGTCGTCTGTACAAGTTTTCAGTCATGTGAATTATAGCGCCTCTCGCTGTTCTTGGAACTACAAGAGATGCGCGTCTGTTTATTGAAAGGACGGACAGGTTTGCATTTAAATCGCATATTAGGAGATTCGGACGTATAATAAAACGAGACATATATATATATATATATATATTTAATGGAATATTTATAAGTAAATTTGTCTGCGATAATTCTATAAAATATATTTCAGAAGTAAAAAGAAATACAAGACAATTTAAAATAATTATGGATTTTTAAAAAAAATATTTGCTCTTCAGCTTAATTTCTTTGGCGCCTTTAATAATTCGGGGCCTGTGTGCTCCGCACACTTTGCACACTGAGTCGGCACGCCCCTGAAAATATGTATTCGTAAAATGTAGTGATGTGGTTTATTCACTAATGCTATTAGGCATTATTTCCTACCTATATGGGTAATACTCCACCCTGGCGTTGTTACCTCCAGGATACCATACTTAAAATCGATAAAGTTATAGCAGTAGATGTTGATTAAATATGAACCTCATTGTTATTTCTGCAAAAACACCAAAAAAAAGTACTTAGACTTCCTTGTTGCCAGTTTTGATGAATTGTGATTCAAAAAGTGAATTTGAAGTATCGGGATATTATGAGATATAGTAGAAGGGGATAAATCTACCACCCAGTAGCTTGGGACTTAAAGCTTAACAGCTTAGAATATAATTCACATCTGATACGGAATTACTGACCAACATAATTCTATTTCTAACACTATGCATTTTAACCGTATGTGACGCAGAACACTGTCATTGCTTAAGTATTAAAATTAATGAATGATACCAGAATGTTAAAACAACTTATTTTGTAATTAAGAAAAAGTTATATTTCGCGCATCTAATAAATCGAAAGTTTTTTTTTTACCAAAACTCTAGCTCCTTTGTGATTTTTGGGAAATTAAATTAATTAGTTTCATACACATATACCACCTCCTCTCAAGAAGACATGTCACAAAAAGCAAAATAGGTCTGTTGAAAAATGTGGTTAAAATATTGCTAGTTATTAAAAAATATCGATAAGGTCGAATTATACAAATAACTACTTAAAAGGTGTTGCAAAAATATAGATATGATTTATTTATTTTACCTGAGATCTTTCGAATGCCCACGCATTCATTATCGAAGGAACATAAAAGAAGATATTTGATTAGAAACGATAATCTAATTATCGTTTTACTTATACGAAATATAAATAAGTATATTTCGTAATTATATTTATTTTTCTAATCAATTATCTTCTTTTATGTTCCTTTGATAATGAATGCGTGGGCATTCGAAAGATCTCAGGTAAAATAAATAAATAATATCTATATTTTTGCAACGCCTTTTAAGCAGTTATTTGCATAATTTGATTTAATAACAAGGTGTAAATTTCCACCAAAGACACTAGTATTAATACAGTGGTTTTGACTCATTGGATATCGATAAAGATTGGAATAAAATAATCTCTGAGTAAAAAAATGTAGATCTCTATAGGAAATTTATTTTTTGTTGTGTTGCTCAACCATCTCCTAAAATATGAATGTCATATTATAACATGTCACTTACGAATAATACAGCTAAAACCAATATAGTTTTTTTTTACCGAGCCACGCAAAAGAATTGAATACATTATCATTAATTGTTAACAGGGCGTTTTTGATTGTGTTTTGCGTTTATTAGAAAAAGAAAAAAAAGAAACATAAAAAACATTAATAAAATATTACTTTGCGTAAATGCCATTTGACTTCGTTATAATTTCCTGATTAATAGTTCGAGAAAAAAAATGAGCTAGACAGTTTTCTGCAAATGGCATAATAAACCATTTATGTGTTAAAGCTGCCTCGCATTTTATAATAAAATATTGCATTATATAATAAATTACAAAGTAAATGACTTAGTTCAGACAGTATTAATGTTTAAGCAGTGCAATTCGAAGATATTAATGTTCAACGCAATTTCAAGATATACTTCTAGAAAATACATATTAAGAATGTGCGAGAAACACAAATATTAAGGGATAAAACAGTCAGGAGTAATTTCCCTAGAAACATCTACATTAATTTCAATTGCTAAAAGATGCAAATGAACAATTTTAAACCAGTATTTATTTCCACTGTTTACAGGTTTTAACTCACCAGTGTCATTTTCAAAATAAATAAAATTTATTATTTTAAAATTTCACGGTTTGTAAAACGCCATCATCCAATTTTTCATTGAGTAATATTTTTTACGAATGTAATGTTACAAGGTGTCAATTTACGATAAATATTAGCAACATCTTTTTACTTTCTTCTACCTTCAGTAGAAGAAAGTAATATAATCGACATTTTTGTCGACTTCCGATTTACGACGGATTTACGCGTTTTAGGGATCGGAAATTCTCATGAAACATTTTTTATACAAAATGTCTCTGTGCCCGTGTGTCCCTGTGTCGGTATTGTACAATATAAAAATGTAGGGAGTTATGCATGGATTTGAATAATTTTTTTGTGTAAGTTTTTAACTGAAAAATAGATTAACTTTCAATTTAGAAATTTTCCATCGGTAGGAGGCGCTGTAGTAGTGACTTTGAGTCATTTTCCATATTGTAACATCAAAAAGCATATAAGGTAATGCATGGAAAGGAAGGAAACTGTGTATGCTTTTGGCTAGGGCTAACAGTCTTCCCTTAATCTGTAAAAAATTCGCAAGAAGGGAGCGCAAATTTCAGTGTCTGTGTCATTTTCATTAATGTTCAATCACAAAACGTATGAATTTATACCTGAAATTGAACGAATTTTTTTGTGTTTGTGTTTCGCAATGACAAATAAGATCTCTGAGATTTTGAAAAAAATCTTCTTGGAGGGGGCACTTTAATAGCAACATTTGCGCCATATTCATTATTCTACCATCGAAAACCATATAAAGTTATGCATGGAATTTAACTAAACCGATTTTTGTGCATTTTTCTTAGCCAGGGCCAGCAGTTTATCTTTGAATTTGAAAATATTAAAGCGGAAGAGGTCGCTGTAATCACAATATTTGTGACCTTTTATTTATTGCACTTTCGAAAAGTGTATAAAGTTATACATAGAATTGAACCAAACTTTTGATCGTGTTCTTTGTAATGGCCAAGTCTTTCCTCAATTTGGAAATTTGGAGTGCTATGATAGCGATTTGTGCTATGATATAATTTCCTCGATTTTTCGTACTTATAAATCTCTTTCTAATTTAGTATGAAAATATGTCGTGTTCTAATGTATTTATGCAGAACGCTTAAATTTAAAGCGAAATTCAGCTTCTGCCGCTCCAACAATTTAAAAATCCTATAATGTATAATCTCATTATTTTATTAATTACAAAGATCAAAATTTTTCTCGGGAAACCCAAAAAAATTAGGTTTCTTGTAGTTAATATATTGCATAGCTGCCAACTTTTACGCCTTTTTCCTACCACAAAAAGCTTATAGTAAATATTGTCTCATTTAATTATCGAAATCTTATGACTGAACACATGGAAAATCTCTCTACATTTTTAGTGGGAGCAAAAAGGCTTAAAATTTAGCAGCTATGATATTGTATTCATATTGTATTTAAACCTTACATTCTCGATCGGCTTTCCCTACGGGTCCTTTAGCATTCGGTCCATCGGCGGCTTCTCCAATAACGGCAGCTCGCCTACATTTAAGCCGGCTATCTGTAAACAGTGATGACAATAGAATATGGAAAACTATACCGCGATCTAGATTAAGTCCTTTTTACTTCTATTCATACTAAATCAGGAATCTATGTTGAAAATCAACGTTGATATACTAGTATTGAACTAATAATATTGAAGGTATTAACACTTCTAACTACCTTTTGAAGTATTAAGATGTATGGCACTAGCGAATCCATCTAGTTTGTTTTTATTATAGAACATAAATAAAAATAAATTAAAACAAGAGAGTAAGTCTGACCGCAGATTGCAAAGAGAGTTTCATTTTCTTTCAAAACAGCTTATTCTTTAATTAATAAATCTAATTTTTTACTTTATAATTATTAAATTCTTACATAGATGGACGCACTTACAAATTTAATTTTAAAATAATTATAAAAGGAATTAATTTTATTATTTAAATTAAAAAGTTCAAATTTAATTATTTAAATAAAATCCAAAATTCCAAATTTTTTGAAAATCCAACACAAAAAAATGCGGAGATATAAAATTTCAAATTTCTAAAAATGAAAAAAAATATTTAAACGAGATTTAAAATATTAAATCATTAATAAATTGCAATATTTGAAAAAAACGAATTTCAAAAAATATTATAAATGTCAGAGATAAAAAAATAAAGTCTTAAATTTGCAACAACTCTTTTTATAGCCATGCTGATTCTTTGTTTCTAAAAAAATGTTTGTGATTTTCTTACCGATAAATTAAAATTATGCAAAATGAGAAGTCTGAACTCGAAAAAGCATGAAAAACGACGAAATGAAAAAGTCATAGTATGGACGTTTCATCGACAGATGTTTATTCAATGACTGATTCAGAAAATTTAGAGTCATTTTAGAGGATGTTGATGATTCCGATTTTTTTCCGGAAAAATAAACATGATTTGTCTAAAACACAGTTGTTTTATGTCATATTATCAGGTAACCAAGAAAGTTCGTGCGGTTTTCATCAGACATAAAAAACGACCCGCAAAAATCTCTAACACTTATTTTATTCTTTGAAATAATCACAATTGGCTTCAATTACGTGTTCCCAACGAGACACAAGCTTATAAATACCATTTTTTTTAAAAAGCTTTTGGTTTAGAGTCCAAAAACTGAGTTATAGTTTTATTGACAACATTTTGGATTTGGAACTGCTGTTTCCGCAGGCCATTCCGTTTATCCATGGCTAAAAACAAGTAACAGTTCGATGGGGCGATGTTCGGGGAGTAAGGTGGGTCAGGCAAAACTTCCCAGCCCAATGTTTTTATCACGTCCCTAGTCGCTCTCGCCGTATGCGGTCTGGCGTTATAGTGGGGGAGAAGAATTCCTCTCTTATTAACCAGCGCTGTCTGCTTTTCGAGCAAAGCAGCTGAAACCATTTTCAACTGCGACGAGTAGTCTTCCGCTGTGATTGTTTTCCCGCTTTCTAAGAATTCATAGTGAACTATACCAGCGCTAGTCCACCAAATACACAGCATTATCTTTTTTTGATGGATGTCCGGTTTAGCAACCAATGAGACGGAACCAGAAGTCGACCAATGATGTTTTTCTCTTTCGTTTACCATACATTACCCATTTCTCGTCACATGCCAATATCTGATCCAGGAAAGAGGCATTGTTGTGGCGCGACAGCAATGACAAGCAGATGTTCAATCGCTGGAGCTTGTTTTCCTCGGACAGGACATGCGGAGCCCACTTATCAAGTTTCCACGACATCCCAAGGCTATGAAGATGCAATCGGATGGTTTTGTCAGATACTCCAAACCTTTGCACAAGCTCCTGGCATGTTTGATCAGGATTCTGTTTGATTTCCTCTTCCAGCTGGACTTGGTGTAAGATTGATGAACGACCAACACGGGGCTTGTCTTCGAGGCTCTCGTCTCCGGAGGACAATCTGCTGAACCACTTTTAAGCGGTCCGTTCACTCACTAAAATCTCTCCAAACACGGAGCATGTGCTTCCACCGGCATCTACAGCTTTATTTCCTAATTTGAACTCGTAGAGTAAAACATGACTCAAAATCTCCTTTGTCAACGACATCCTTTGTCGACGATTGTACTTCCTACAAAACTGATAGCGAAACGTGAGATACGTTAAGCAACTCTTTACCGATAGTAATTTAAAAGCAATGTACAGAAATGATGTCATCAGAATCAGTATGACCACGCATACGCAACAAAAATAGCTATTCTCAAAAACCGCATGAACTTTCTTGGTTACCTGATACTTATGCCTTGATCACAACAAGTCATCTTATCAGGAAGCTCTCTGTTTTAATATTCCAATTGTATTATCTCTAGGACATGATCCTTGTTCCTTCTTCTTTAAAGAAGCACCATAGAATATACATAATAGAAAGCTAGAAAAGAATGCGTTGAGTCACCAATACGTGATTTCAAGCCAGGATGTTCCCTAGATCTCTTTTGGTTTGGCAACATTTACCTGAATGTTTCAAATTAGGAAAAAGTGATTCGTTGCAAGTGTTTATTTTGGCAGCTCGTATTGAAAACTTTATTGGTATAACACATTTTAGTAGTGTTAGGACATCAAAACTTACGTCAATTAAATTCTAAGTTATTACGCAAGTGGAGTGTAGAAAAATATTCAAGTTTTATATTTTGCAGAACAAGTATAAACACCAGTTGTGTAAAAGGAACATTTATTCATTTGGGAGAAAATGGCCGTGAACTATTGTAGTTAACCTTCCGATACCATGTCATGGAGTTAAACTCGACAAAGATTGTTTTAGCTTGTATCCTGGACCCAGACTCTCTAACAGATATAAGAATAAGTCTCAAGGATTGAACAGACAAATTTTCAAGGAATAGGATTGAAAACAAAATACACTAATGATTTTAAAGATTGAACTATTGCCTTTCTTATATCTGTAGATAAATCTAGGACCATTAGTCGTGAGCAATAAAAAGATTAATTAGATCATACTTGCTATCAGAGGAAACCAATCTACCTAAGAAAATCCAATGGAAAACGCCATCATTGATAAAAAAAGTTGATTTTTCAGTTTAATAATGGCACCTGGGCGCCAGTTTAAAACTATAAATGTAATAGTCATATGCCGTAAAATTATTATGTAATATACCGTTTAATTAGTTAAGGCGACAGTATATTTCTGCGTATTTTACAGTATAATACTGGCGCCACATCTGCCAGTATTGTATTGTAAAATCAACAAATTTTTATTCTTGAGGTGAGAGATATTCTCCACAAAAAAATCCTCATTTTTGTGGATCGCTGAATTAATGTATGCATACAAAATTTTTTTTTCTTCCGAGACCAAAAATGAGTTTAAGTGTAAGAGGAAAGAAATGCAGTTCCAAGAATTTTTGTAACTCATTGTTCTTTTCTGCAGAAACACGTGGAAAGAAAATCCATTTGGAGCTGAAGCTCCTGTATTTGACTTTCAATTATGGAAAAAACTGAGAAAATAAGACTATGGATTATGCGATTATACTAGGAGCAAGGAAAGTATTAGAAAATCACATGTGGTACCTTTGAGATGAATTGTTTGAGTCTTACCCAATTTTCGGACACAGTACCAACAAAAGAGAAAGCAAAAATTATTCCAGGAATTAATAATCCAAAAAACTTTTGAAATGTAATCTTATTGAAATCAATCAATATTATTGAAAGATAAAGCAAGACTTGAAGCAAAAAAAATAACTATTGATCTCTTTTCGTATTTAAGTATTATTGACTCTTTCCTATAACTTTCACCTGCTCAATGGAAAGTTGATAGAAATTTTAACAATGGAAAAAACTTCATAAAAGAACTAAGGATGGTGAACGATATTATTAAGAGAGGTGTTCAGTTGATTCCAGAAATTAACAAACTTTTAACAAATTATGAGGCTGATAAGCAATTTCTCTTGAAAATCGTTGAAACATATAGAAAACATATCATCACCGGAACAACAACCCAAAATTGTAACTTTTAATACTGTATCAAAATTGTAAACATAAAAACTAACAACGTTAACTAATTTTCTAGATTTTACTAATATTGTAAATGTATAAAAATGATAGATTAAGCTAATTTAATTTTTACCTCAACTTTTCGTAAGTTTAGTTACAAGTGACTAAATATTTCCAAAAGTCTAAAGATAGCAAGGTCATTGAACACAATCTTTTATTTGAAGTAGGATTGCAAAAATAATAGAAGGGACAGACATAAAAAAAAGTTAGGAGGTTCTTGGTCTGTACGACATTAGTATTTTTCATAGATTTGTGAACCACCCTAATGTTCAAGTACAAAACATTTTAGAAAATTGCTTCTTAAATTAAATAAACATAGAATTTCATCATGTACCATTAATGTATAATTGTTATATGCAAAAACAAGAAATATTTAATAATAAGTACTAGATTATCCCCTCTCAAACATTCAAAAGACATCATGCAATTCAGATGCAACACATCGAGTAGCTACTCTTCTAGCATTGAATAAACTGTCTAAATAGTAAATAAATGTGAATATGAAACAGAGAAAAGGCTGTACGAAAATACTTATGAAAGTGTTACTTTTTGAGGTTTCCCTTATCTCGCCTAAAAAATGAAAATACCGTTTGGAATTTTATATGCAATTTTTTTCCAGATTCACTAATCTAAAGATTTTGTCATAATGTCACTTTCTCAGACTTATTTAGCTGATTGATTATATAGTGACATATTCGGATAAAATTTCATAATCGGGTTCATATTAGTGTATTTTAGCTTGCGATACTTGCTGAGAAAATATGCTCGAATTATAAAATAACCTCAAATGGCACTGACAGCTCAAAGATATACTGGGTGTCTTTTCAAATCTTATATCGTACTTTATGCAGCAGTCACTGCTGGTTTAATTATTTTAATGCATGCTGATAGAGCTCAACGTGAGGAGAATATAATCGAAAAGAAATTAATACAGCGTATGTAGTAGACAGCATAATCTCCACAGTTAAATCCGATAGAGTATATCTGGAACACACCGAAATGATGTATTGCATGCACTTTTATTTTTTATTTTTGGGGGACTTTTAAATATCTCTTTTTGAATACAATTTCCCCAAAATTATTATTGCGAAACTTATCAACTGAATTCAAAACCAATATTGAACATTATTTACTGTTTGATGGGACCACATAACAAAAATAAATAATTTTTGTCGAATATCATATTTTTTATCATTTAGAAGTACTCAAAGGGATACAGAACAGCTGTCAGTGTTCTTGATATGAATTGAAAGAGCTAAAATTTCGTTATGCGATATTTTAGTAGTTTATATTCTGATTACTTTTAATATTTGCGTGTTTCTAATTCCATACACGTATGGCTATCTTGCATGTTTTTCTTTCCTTTTTTTAATAGTGTGTGTGAGTTTATATTTAGTATATTTTTTAATTCTATATCCGATTTGTTTATTTTCATCATCTGAGTTTGTGCCAGTTTATTACTGATAAATGATAGCATCTCATTTTCTTTATTTAAACAAGCCATTAAATTTGTGTACTTAGCTAGTATATAGTTCAGGCTAATCCTTTATAGGGCAATCCTAGTAATCGGATAAAATGAGGGAAAATAGTTTGGAGTTAGAATTAGTTTATCAATTTATTATATTATTTTTCAAGAATTAGATAAAAATGTTTACAAAATTAGGAAATTTTAAATTAGAGTTTTTTCCAATTTATAATTCATTCGTTTTAATGTTTATATATCGGTAGTAATGAATAAAGTTCAAGAAAAGTTCCTCATTAAAAACATTAAAAACAAATCAGCATAGAATAACTCATTAAAAACAAATCAGTACAGAACAGCTCATTAAAAATAAATCTTTAATTTTAAAACTTCTCATGACATACCTGCATTAGTATTTATTTAATAATAAAAGCTATCCATACTTAAATAGCTGCGAAACTATTAACGGTTAAATAGTTTAGAAAATATACATATTAAAAAAAATTTAGAAACTATAAATATATTTAATGTCGTCAAATTTGTTGTGCTTTACACTGCTTTTTGCATAAACTCTTCACTCCCTGGGTCTCTATTCGGGGATTTCTGTTCTTTTACTTATAAAAACTAAAATGTCCGAACATTTTTTTTACATTTTTACATCATTTTTTAATAGATGAATGTTTATTGTATTGAAAGCAAACGAATAAATGCCTGCATCTGAAAAGAATCTCTCATAGAATAAATTTTATTTTCATCTAAGTTTACAAAATACCTAAAAAAGTCCAAAAGTCAGTGTAACCAAGAAAGTGATACATTTTCACATTTAACTGAAATGTTTTTGAATAACATTTTTTTAAGGATTTGTAGATTATTTACTTGTTTAAAGCTCTTAAATTTCTAATTACGTTATTCTAGGTTAATGGTTGTTAAATTGATGTTATAAGGGGATTTATAGTTTTAGATCTATATTTTTGAACCTAAATTTTAAGAAAAAGAAATAAATTCTCTAAAAGAAAATTTTAGAAAGTATATTTTTTCTGTCATTTACAATGTCATTTTGTTTGGAAAAATCCAATGAAAAAGTATTTTTATTACTATTTTATCTCCGGAATTGAAGAGGATAAAATTCAAAATCAGCTTTTATTAAACAATGTACGTTATATAGCAATTACAACAAGTTCTCGTTAATGACACTTTAAAATCCTGCCAAGACACAAAAGGTCAATATGTCTGTATCTAAATTTTGCATTTTAGCCAGATTTCACAAATATCCTCTATAGCTATTTTCTATATCTTTAATGGCTCATATCGTGCAAGTTGATTTATTATGTCTCTAACAGCTTTACATAACAATCACCGGTACTGCATTTTAACTAGATTCCATTTAGATTCTCTTCAGACATTCATTCAATCGGTTTATAGATTTATTGAAATGGGAGTTTTACTGTGACTGCTGAATTTATTATATGTGTATACATTTGTTATATGTATGTATGTATATTTAGTTTATGTATATATGTATATATTTGAGAGCCATTGAAGATTTATCAAAATAGAGGTTTTTTATAGGTGTTAAATATGATAATATTCGAAATATTATAGACAGAGTTGGAAATATAGAAGTACCTATTTAAGCATCTTTCTAATAATCATAACATACGTAAATTTCTAAAAATTAATGATTTATTTTTTTTATTTTAAAAGTCAGTGGATAATATGTCTGACTGAATAACCTGAAGAACTTATTTATATTCCAATAGAATTATTATAAATGTTAATTTCAATTTAAGCAAATGTATATTTTAGGTTCGGTGTATATAATTTGAAACAAAATCAACATATTTTACGGCACAAAACAAATATTTAATAGTGAAAAAGAACATAAAAACCTATTAAGCGCCATTTGGCGTAAAGCACCTAATGAAATTCTATCATAAAAAAAGTTAGTTCATTTCAGTTCAGAAATCTCCTTTTCAAGCATAGCATGTGTTGGCTAACTAGCTATTTAGTAAATGACCCGGAGATCTTGACATTTTTTGGAGTCTTATATTTGCATGATTAAGATTATACTTAACCATTAATAAAGAGTGATTTAATTGACATATGAAAAGGAAGAATTTTTACTCTTTTGGCCATATATTGTTAAGTATAGTACATAAATATGAAATGGGTTTAATGTTTTTAAGGCCAATCCTAAAAAGTAATCCTACAGTATTAAATTTTTGGTAAACAGTCTGCCGTCATTACATCCAATTTACAGAGTGAATCACAGGAATACGAACATAAAAGGCTATCTAAATTCCCACAGCGGAAAATTAACCACATCGGTTAATCATTCACTGTCGTTTTATATGCACAAATAAATTTCAATTTTCATTTCACTAATTAATTTTTTTGGGTATAATACATAGTAACAGACATGTTTGATTTTTTTCTTACTTTCATGTAAAATTCTTTTATGACATTTTGACATCCTATTAAACGTATATTTAATTTTTTTTATTAAGGTTTCGTTCCTCTGACGAAATACTATTTGTCTCTGTCCTTTTTCGGTCTGTTTATAGGATAGTCCGAACACAAATACTGTATAAGTCAGAAGCTTCAAACATTGTGTACTTAAGCTGTGTATCTCATGTCACTTACAAATCTTAAAAATGTGAAAAGGTTTATTATTTTAATTAAATTTATTTTTTTCATTGTAATCCGTTCATTTTCCAGATTTCAATTTTAAAATGTAAACTTAATTTCAACGTTTTTCGTGTAGACATCAAAGTTTGAAGGTAAAGCATATCGCTAGTAAACAACAGATTCTTAGTTCGAGCCACGATGCTGGAACTTGAAATTTTCATACTGAGATAGATTTAGTGAGAAGAAATCTCGCATTTTTAATCAATTTAAGGGTTTATATTACTACGGCTCCGTTCATCAGATATTCATAATATTTTTTGGAATTAAATTTTCTTCCTATTTTAAAAACTTGTTCCATATAATTATGATTCAGTATTTAAATTTAATTCAAATAGCTTTTCTTGCTATCTGAAATTTAAAATTTTATTCATACCTGCGCTATTTTTTTTAAATTTCGGTTTAAAAAATAATTAGAATTTTGAACTTTATTTAAATAATATGATTTTCATATTTTTAATTTGATTAGAATAAACAACTTCCTTTTATAGTTATTTTAAATTTAGTTTATTGTCACTAGCATCTATGTCAAAATTTAATAATTATAAATTAACTATATGGATGCATTAATTAAAGAATAAGTTGTTTTGAAAGAAGTATTAAACGAAACCCTCTGTGCGGTCTGCGATCACACTTACCCACTTGTTTAGTGTATTCTACACTAAACAAAGGAAAATTTAAGATATAAATTTTAATAAAAAAATCATTTTGCACATAAGTTCAATAAAGGCAAGACTATCATACAAATCATGTTGCAGATACACTCTTAAAAATAAAGGTGAGAAACCAGTTGCATTTCGCGCCCAGGGGTGAAAAGGTGTTACCAACTGACACCAGCAGGCTTGAAAATGTGTTTGGGGTTCTTCACTGGGTGATTCACGCTAATTAGGTTTCCACGCAATGCATACCGTTGGAAGATTTTTAACTCTTAGTCATTTGTGCATGCTCTATGACGTGTATCCTTCCCCTTCAACTCGCCGTCACTGATGGATCAAAACATCAATTTCTCCCTACGATGATTATCACCGCGCATGCAATATCCCAATTTCGTTTAAAACCACCGATGGTTAACTTTTGACGAGCTTTTTTATATAAAGCAACCTTTGAATTTCAGAACATTTGAACATTTCAGAGAGACTTTGAAGGTGAGCTCGATGGCCTAACGGTTTGAGCGTTGCGATTGCAATCAGACGTTGTGGGTTTGAATCCTTCGTAGGCCAAAAGTTGGTTTATATATATATTTTTTATTATTGGGCAGTCTGGATTAGGGGTTCCATCTTTTCACCGTAATTATGGGTGTCATTCTGGCTTCCCTAGGGGTGTCACCAGTGAGACAAGCCTTTCACCCTTAAACGGTGCAATGTGTCACCTGTAGTTTTAACAGTGTAAGTTATTTGAAGGTGCAAACTTATCTAATTAGCTCTTTTACAGCAAGCAGTTACAATAGTTTGACTTGTAGTTTTCTTTAAAAACCAATAAACTTCAATATCTCAAAATTGACATTTCGTTTTTTACTTTGTTTTTCAAGCGATCTTTTTACATAAGTGAAATTTAAGGCAATATTTATATTTTAAGTGACAGTTGCAGATATTAATGTCTCTTTGACATGATGAAGAGTTAAAGTACATCAGACTGTACAAAGAATTTTAGTAAAATATGTCATATTTCCCTGCGTCAAGTAAAAAAGCACTTTTATTGCTAAAAAAATCAGCAAGACTTGCTTGTCGTCATCCCATTATCCTATTATCATTGAAGTAGCATGTGCTTTTATAAGGTAATGAAAATTCCAATTTTATAGAATACTTATAGAATACCTAAAAGGGTTGACGAAACACAAGACTGGGTGAAATACTGTGTTAAATATGCGAGCTTTAAGACCTGTTTTATCGGAAATTGACCTGTTTCTCGACCGTTTTTGGTGAAATTTGGAATTTATATTCACTGAATTATGCTCAATATTTATGACAGGCAGTTTTTTTTCTGCGACAGTATTTTAGAACATTAAAACTTTTATCATTTTTTTCTAAAACGAATTAATTTTTAAGTGTTTGTCACATATGATGTTTCATTTGCATTCTATCTCAAAAATATTTATTATCTAAATTGCTTGAGTACTTTATGACATGGTATTTTTACCTGATGGTTTTTACATTATGGTATTTTTACCTGAAATGTACGATTATTCAGGAGTGTCAAAATCTTAAGTATTCAGTATTCCCGCTCTTTGCGAATGATAAGTCACATTTTCTGTTTACATATCAACAGATCAGACGTTACGGGTGTCAGCAGAAAGCCAAATGTTTGTAAATATTTAAAAACATTGTTCAAACAAATAACGCAAACTTTTTGTATTTTATATTACGTTGAGCTGTGACTTGCATTTTTAGAACTTATACTTAGTTTTTTTTTTTTTAAAAGCGGCAAAGCAGAAAAGTATTTCTGCAGCAATACATGACTGCGTGCAATCATATATGAAATATTCGAGCTTCAAGAACTATTTCCTCGGAAACTACTAGACAGATTTTGTTGAAATGTTGAATCCCTATTCACTCGATTACGCTGGAGACGAATGCCAGACAGTTTTTCCTTTCAACTAAAACTTTTAATTTTAGAGATATGGAAATTTTTCAGAAATTTTCTATGCTTAGGAATTTTTTTAAAACAAATTATTATTTTTTTGACCCGCTGTCGCGTACGAACTTATATTTTTATGCTACTACTAAAATTTGTATTTATTGAAATCGATCATGTGATCTAGTTTTAATAAGCGTTTTAGCTGAAAATAGCATGTAAACACTACTAAAAAACTTAGATACTTCTAAATTGTGCCAAATTCTAGTACAGTTGTAAGAAACACGTGAATTAATGTCTGAATAAATACTTGTATAAAATTTAATTTTTAATAAACGAGCATAAAATGTTAGAGCAAAATTAATATCAGTGGGCGTGGCATGCCGCCCAAGTCTTGTTTTCGTTTAAGATTCCACACCATACTAACTGAAAAAGACCCGGATGATAAAGTAAAGTCTATGGCGGTGTTCTTTTCAAATTTCTCGCTATTTAAATATTTTGGCGTGATTTTTTATTATTTTTTTATTATTTTATTTTTATTTTTTTTATTTTTATTTTTATTTTTTTTATTTTTATTTTATTTTTATTTATTTATTTATTTTTCATAAGATAGCTGAAGACGATCCGCAATCGGCCTAGTTTTTACTTTTTCGACTTTGGTATCAGATTAAAAAATACTTTAACTTTCAGAACCGGTCTAAACCGGTTATGAAACTGAACTCTCCTAATATAAAAAGAATATAACCAAAATCAAAAAAGTAAAAACTAGGCCAATTGTGGATCGTCTTCAGCTATCTTATGAAAAAAACGCGTCAAAATATTAAAATTAGAGCAAGATATTTAAAAAGAATGCCCCCATAGACTTTACATTATGATCCGAGTCTTTTTCAATCAGTACTGTGAGCTCTTAACATGAGTGGATGTGTGGTCATACTCTGTCTTTTTCTTTCGTTTTAAAAAATGTAATTAAAAAAAATTACAACGATCATTTGAAAAATGGTATATTCAAAGACTGAAATTTTAAAATAAATAAAGTCTATATTAAAATTAATAATAATAATAGAAAAATTGTAAATTAACAAATTAAAAGCCTAGTTGGAAAATAATATTTTCAAACACTATAATTTTAGACTTATAAACGATTTCTATGTTTAAAAAAACAATAATAACATTATTTTTATGATAATCAAAGCGTAGCTTACGTAATAACATAGTCATATTAATATGTCTGGACATTTAGAATCATGTTAATATTCCCGGACCAATCATAAACAAACATTAAATGAAATTTCAGTTTAACAATTTTTGGTACTGTAAATTTTTAAACTTCTAAACATCGCACATTTCACAGCATCGAATAAAAAAATGAATTTACTTTTAAATGCAACTTGTTTGAAACCTGTATCCAAATTTATTTTTGAGTTATTAATTTTTTGTTGTTTTAATACTTTTTTTTTGTCATTATGGCAAAAGAAGTATTCCATTTCTAGACATTAAGCATGGACCAATCAGAAAAGAAATATGTTGCGGAATACAAACAATACAAAGATTCATATATACTTCAGATTTTCCAGTTCTCTATCGAGGACAACTATTTTTTTTAAATAGTTAAAAAAAACTGGCTCATATTAATGGTTTTTGGAAAGTTCAAACTATTTTTTAAAGCAATTAAAAAAGAACCACTCGTGTCTGCCCTTAAAAAAGCAGAGTATCTAACGCAAACCGGAAGTCAGATTTCCAAACATAATTGTATCAATATTAAAAATATTGTACTGAAAATTTAAACCTAACTTCTTTAAATTCTGTGAAACGTGAATGCATCAAGAAAATACTGAAAATGGTCGATATTCTGGCACAAGCGACATTGAGCAAGACATTTCAACAATCCTATGTAGCTTGCCTTATCTATAATAGATTTGTTACTAACCGAATAAAATTATGCTCAAAGCACTTCAATTTGATGCTATAACATTTTACACTAAAAAAATCCAGTCAAAAAATTAATATGTATATATTCTTTCTTGTTAATGCAATAACAAAAATGCATATCTTAATTATAATGAATCATCCTGTATTTGTGACTAATTAATGCACTACTTGCTCGGTATTTATTCTGAATAAGCATTTTTTCGTGCTCTGCATTATTGAATTTAAACATGTGTATACATACATTTGAGATACATTTGAAACGCTATATACAGGGTTCTTCTCTCAACACTGTCGTATGGCTTATTTCTAAACCGTTAATCATATAAATTCAATTACAAAAATGATTAGAAATGAGGACACAGAAATGAGGTGAAATGTTACTGTAAAAATTATTTGGATCAATAAAAACATTTCTAAAGAAGTACGGAATTTTTTTTTTCACGGTCATCTCGTTTTATATGTGATATTTAATAAAAATGTCTTGTTACGCTAAGAAGAAAGACAAAAAACTCCTATTACTCTAACATTAAAATTGGCGAGGTGAATAAACAATGAAATGCACGACTTATACCAATTTTCATAACGTGAACGCAGGTGACTTCAGCAATGCTTTGAGAGGTCGTATGCCAAGTACTTAAAGTTCAAAGAACTTAATTTACCTACATATGCGCTTTGAAAGCAATCGTAAAATTATGGAGGAATTAGCTCTTATTAATTACGTTTTAGATTTGCTAATATAATTGTATTTTAACATATGTTTTATTTCGAAAAGATTTGAAGATCTTTTTATCATGATTTCTTTAAACAAAAATTACGTTACTTTTTATAATTTTTTACTTAACTTACAACGATCGTATGCATGTTTTTTCAGTTCAAAATTTGTGCTCAAACTTTATTTCATTGTCAAGAGTAGGGGAAAAATGTCTGTCCGGCCCCGGGAGGAGGAGCGAGGAGCGTGATGGTGGTGGTGGGCTCCTCCTCCTCAATCCTCCTCCTCAAGCCTCCTCCTCACACCTCCTCATTCCTCCTCCTCCTCATTCCTCCTCCTCCTCAATCCTCAAGGTTGTCTTGTAAGAGAAGGGGTTAAAAGGGGGGTTAAATTTTTTTCGTGAAATTTGAATATTTTATGCTATAAGAGAGGGGTAAAAGGGGGATAAATTTTTTAAGTATACTACAATACGATGGTGTTTTTTAATTTTAATGTGGGGACTTTAAAATTTTCGGCGTGTTACAGTACGTGGGGTATGTTTTTCGACAAGTGTAAAAGTTAATCCAATTTAACAAATGAGTCATTAAATTTAATTTCAAATAATAATTAAAAATAATAAGTGAAAAATAATGAAGGGACTTAGAATTTTTCGAGCGGTTTTTTAGTCAAGTATAGTACGCAGTAGAATTTAAGAAATGAATAATAGCAATTAACGATAATTAGTAATTAATTAAAAAGTAATTAAAAATTATGAGTGAAATTTTTTCAACATACTCCAGTATGAGGGATTATTTTTCGAGTGGTGATTTATTAAGAAATTTTCAATAATTTAAACTTTAAAATTTTCAACAGTTTAAATTTATTTTCAGTCAAGTGTAAAAGTTAATCCAATTTAACAAATGAATCATTAAAGTTAATTTCAAATAATAATTAAAAATAATGAGTGAAAAATAATGAAGACACTTTAATTATTCTAGCGTGCTGTAGTACGTGGAGTATGTTTTTCGACTGATGTTTGCTGTTATTCATTTAAAAAGGTGATTAAAAAGTAATTAAAAATAAAGAATAAAGCGACTTTTTTTTTTTTCTTTCACTGTGCTTTTAGATGAGAAGTTAAGCGGGTATTTGGGGATATAGAATGTTTTTTTCTATACTATTGTACGAGAGGTTTTTAATTTTAATGTGGCGACTTAAAAATTTTCAGTTTGGTGTAATTTAAGAGTTTATTTTTTCGATTTTAAGTGGGAAATTGGGGAGATTGATTTTTTTTTTTTTCCACTGTGCTCTTACATGATGTGTTAAGCGGGTATTTTGGAGGAAATTATTATTTTAGACTAATCATTCACGAAGGATATTTTGCGGATATAAATGTTTAATAGGGGGACTTTAACTTTTTTGCAATGGGATTGACGTGCGCTCGTCGACCTAACCGTACGGAGTTTGTTATTTTCTTCGAATCATGTGTGCATATTAGCTTAGACTATCTTAGAATGACTTCCACCACTTTTATCCACCATTATCAGAAATAACACATGCTGGTAATGGGAATAACAATTTTGAATATTTATTTAATGAAGAAACTTTAAAATTATTTCGAGTGTTAGTTTTAGTCAACTATATTATACGCTTGATATTTTAGAATAGTTAAAAAATAACTTTAAAATTTGAATGAAAAAATATGTTTCGAAATGGGATTTTACGTGCTAGCATTGAATCGCACTCGTCGCCCTAACGGTTTGGAATATGTGGTTTCCTTCGAACCTTGGTGAAAATTTAATTGAAATGATTATTATTTTTATTTTGTGTGTGTTGTATGTATGTGTTCCATGTATGTATGTGTGTGTTGTATGTATGTGTGTGTATGTATGTTTGTGTGTTGAATGCATGTGCGTGTGTATGTATATACGTATGTTGTATGTATGTATGTATGTATGTGTATGTTGTATGTATGTGTGTGTGTATGTATGTTTGTGTGTTGTATGCATGTGTGTGTATATGCGTGTGTCGTATGTATGTATGTGTGTGTATGTATGTTTGTGATGCATGCAAATGTATGTACGTGTGTGTTGTATGTATGTGTATGTATGTGTGTGTAATTTTTTTTTACCGATAGGTGTGATCTTTAGCTGAAAGTGCCCTAGGGTCAAAACTTTTACCCAGGAATCGCCAAGGGGAGGCAGATCACATGATTCCCGTATTGCACACATTCACATACATTATTTCGAGTGTTATACTTAGTGAAGCATAGTATGCAGTTGAAATTTTAGAATAATTAAAAAATAACTTTAAAATTTAAATGAAAAAATGTTTCAAAATGGAATTTGACGTACTAATATTTAATCGCGCTCGTCGGTTTTTACTGTTTGGAGTCTGTCATTTTCCTTTGACCTTGGGAAACCTTGCGTCAATGTAGTTAGGATATTTCAGAAAGACCCCCACTTTGGGTACTCTTTTAAACTAATATTTGTAATGAGATGTGTTCGCGCGCGTCGGCCTAACTGTTTGGAGTATCAACATAATATCATCAAATTAATACAAAATATTTCAAATAGTTAGAAAATGAATGGTTAAAACCGCCAAATAAGAACAAAATACTTCAAACAATGAGAAAATAAATGTTTAAAATCAACAATTTAACATTTAAAGGTTTTATCTTCAGATTTAAATAATTTGTGAAAAATGCTTTTAAATATTTTTAAAACTGTATTGAAAATAATATTTTTCATACCTTAACATCAAAAAAAGTGTTAAATCCAAATCGATGAAGAATTTAATAATTATTTTCTCAAAGAGAGGATACTAAATTCGTTGCAATATATGTGTGTGTGTGTAAACCTAGATGAATCATTCTTATCTGCTTATCTGATAGCGTTTTCCGGAAAGGATTGAATCTCTGAATCATAGCTGATAAGGAACTGGGGTTCATGTGTTATCTTAATTAATCTTAATGAGTACTAAATCTAATTAAAATTCTTTGACTTGAAATAAAATAACGTCTTTTGAGCAATATCTTTTGAAAACTTAAGATATAATTATTTAAATCAAATTAGAGGCTTTTTTTTTCTCATCGATTTATTTTAAATAAAACTAAAATATTTTTTTTTTCTGTACTTTGTTAGCAAAATAAAGAGTGTAATACGTTCATTTCGGATTTAACTATTTGAAAATTTAAACTAACCTATGATTAAAATGATTACACAAGGTTGAGTATGTGATCTTTTAAATGAAATCTAGTTAAAAACGGAACACGCATTCATATAAAACTTTAAATACTTACGCTTTTGTGTATAATATAATGTATGTTTTAAATATTAAATGAAAAATATCAATTAACAATAAATGAAAAACATTAACATTAATAAAATATTAATTAAACATTGCATTGATTTAAAACTTAATATTAATATGGGAATACACATCCGTATAAAACTTTAAACATTTATGCTTTGGTGTATATATTATGTATATATATTTAATATTAAATGAAAAATATGAATTAACAATAAATTAGAAATATCAATTAACATTAATAAAATATTAATTAAACATTGTGTTGATTTAAATATAGATTAAATATTAAATGAAAAATTGAAAATTTAAATTAACCTATGATTAAAATGATTACATAAGGTTGAGTATGTGATCTTTTAAATGAAATCTAGTTAAAAACGGAACACGCATTCATATAAAACTTTAAATACTTATGGTTTTGTGTATAATGTAATGTATGTATTAAATATTAAATGAAAAATATGAATTAACAATAAATGAAAGACATTAACATTAATAAAATATTAATTAAACATTGCATTGATTAAAAACTTAATGAAAAATATTAATTTGGGAATACGCATTCCTATAAAACTTTAAACATTTATATTTTTTTTGTGTATAATATTATGTATTTATTAAATATTAAAAGAAAAATATGAATTAACAATAAATGAAAAATAACAATTAACATTAATAAAATATTAATTAAACATTGTATTGATTAAAAACTTAATGAAAAAAATTAATATGGGAATACGCATCCTTATAAAACTTTAAACATTTATGCTTTTGGGTATAATATTACGGATAA
This sequence comes from Maratus speculifer, assembly GCA_964019185.1. Lineage (NCBI taxonomy): Eukaryota > Metazoa > Arthropoda > Arachnida > Araneae > Salticidae > Maratus > Maratus speculifer. The sequence continues at coordinate 231,002,683 of OZ025296.1, read as the reverse complement.
TTAAATATTAATTAAAAATTAAATGAAAACTATTTATGAGAAACACACTGAAAAATATTCTCACCTGAAACTTTCATTCACCAGTTCTTAAATCCAACCTTCATCGTTGCTTACCTGTTAGGAAATGTCTGATAACAACAAATTCTTATCTTGAACGGTATTTCCCGAAGGCTGACTCACTAGATAAGTAACAATGACAAGTTCAAATCTGAAATTAAGAGTTTATTCATAGTGAATATAATTAATATAATGTTTAATTAAAAAGGGACTTAATTTATTTAATACGTCATAATTAAGAATTTAATTAAATCCTGAATATAATTTTTTAAAATCTTATTAATAGAATAGAATAGAAATTCTTTTCAACATTTTCAAGAAACACACGTGTTATCGAATACTTAATAGATTATTTTTTTAATGAATGTGTAATTAACATTTTTAAAGGATTTTTTTCTAATTAATTAGTGTTTAATTAAAATTTTCATAATTAAAATAAATATATACAATAAAAAAGGAATTCTTTTCAAAATTTTCAAGAAACACCAAATTATTATTAAGCAATATTTCGAATAACTACAAACTTTAATCATGATGAGTCATCACTGTGAATGATCTTTTCTTCTCATATGTTATAAAAACAAGTTTAAGTATCCAAATTTATTGATATATTTCATTGTGTGTTGGATCCTTTTTTACTAATCTCGTTAAAATTATTCATTTACCAATGATTTAAACTTCACATTTTAAAGTTATTTATATAATATACTAACATTTGACTATTAAATATCAAATAATGGATATGCACTTTTTACACTCACATCTTACAATGTAATTAGTAACCAAATGTAATGATTTTTAAGCATGTCTTCTTAATTTTTTTTTCAATGAAAGACTATCACAGTTGAATATTTAGCTTTCTCTTTATAACTTTATCGAGAAATATGTAATGTATACCACATGATTTCATTAAATGAATCACAATACAATTCAAACTTCTCATTTTCAATGTTTTATACTATGTTTATCAAATAGGTGGTTATTCTGAACAATCATTACTTAGTATATTGATGAAAAGTTTGTGTTGAACGGTTTTTAACTTAAATGGTGTGAGAGAAGGATATATTAGGATAGAAGTTATTAAATATAGAGTCTTTAAAGTTTATATCCGTGAAAGAAATGGCATTTCAAGAAACAAAGTTGTGTCATATTTGAAAGCATTCTTTATATTCGAAACGCACACATGATCACGATCACATCACTGAAGAATATAGAGAAGCTGTTTATGATGTATATAATTTGAATTTTCATTAACACAATATTATAACCGAAGTTTTTCGACAGTTTGAAAAATTATGATGCACAACGTCTGCACACGTTAACACAGAATAAGATTAGCTTATGCCCTTTCGATGATAAGCGTTATTTGCAGGTAAGATGCATTAACATAACAACATTTTCTTGATAATTTTTCTTGCAGATTTCGAAACCACAAACATCTGATCATACTTCTCATTTTTAACACGCGACACTAACCATTGGGCCATTAAAGCCCCTAATTTAGTAACTAAAAAGTAAGAAAGATCATCGAAAGTGATTACTTCACACATGCAAAAATAATTTTTATTGTGACTTATCAGTTAAAAATCACGAAGAAAAGAAAAAAAATCACATATGTTTTGGATTACTTTGAGATTTTATGAATCACCTCATCAGTTAAATAGACATATTCACTTCTTATGAAATGTATTATATTTTAGTTTATCAGTCATAGTGTGATTACTTATTAATAATTTTAGTATCATTAAAAAAGTTTAAAAAAAGTTAAATATATCAAAAATACAAGTTCGTGTTAAAGGTTTAAACAAATTGTTAAAATAATTTTACAAAACTTTAAGTATTAAAATAATTATCAATTAATTCATTAATTAAATTAATTAATCTTATTAATTAATCTTATTAATTAATCTTATTAAAATAATTATTATTTCTAATAACAAAGAATTAATTATTATTTCTAATAAAATTAATTTAATTAATGAATTAATTGATAATTATTTTAATACTTAATAATTAATTAATAAGATTAATTAATTAACAAAGCACCGGTCATATGATACACATCACGTGACCAGTTGATGACATATGTTCTATGACGTCACCTATCTTAAGATAAAATTATCTGATAACATTTTCTGATAAGGACTTTGAATCTCTCATTTCTTCCTAAACCTTGGAGTGAGTAGGACGTGTATTTGTGAAAGTGTTGGATTAGGTGAGTATACAATGTTAAATGTGTCTTTATTATTAAAGTATTTCAATTTAATTATGCATGAAAATTAAATATTTTTTTCCAAATTTTAGTACAACTTGAAAACAATAATTTGAAATAATAAAATGTGAAAATTAGAATTAAAAGTTTCGCATGCACATTTCATAACACTGGGATAAACTGGCATCAGTAATAATTTTATTTAAAAATGTTTTTTAAATAATAGAAGGGAAAATAATCATCTTTAAAAGACTAACTGAATTATTCGCATATTTTTAAACATTGATATCAAAGGTTTTTTAGATAAATTTTATAAAGATATGCTGAGACATAACCAAATAGGTTGAATATCATATAAAACTTATGAATATTACTAAGCTGAATCATTGAAAACCTGCTTTGACAAGTTATTTTTTCAAGTTAGTTAAGTTATGTTATTTGCATGTGAGACTTTTTTTATAAAACCATACTGGGATATAACCAAACAGGCTGATTATCATATGAAACTTATGATTATTACTAAGTTGGAATAATCAAAACCTGCTTTGACAAGTTAATTTTTTCAAGTTAGGTTAGTAACGTCACTTACAAATGAGAATTTTTATTAAAATAATTTGTTGATTTCTTAAGATATTTGGTAAAATGTTAGTAAAATACTAAAAGAAGTTTGAAGACCTTGTCCGTTGACTTTAAATTTGTGTATTAAATGAATTTTCCAAGTTTTACCATGCACATGCAAAGGTTTCATTTAAGTAAGGAAAAATTATTACATATGTCATTGTTTTTTCGATCAAAAATGACAAGTCTTGCATCTTAAAAATTTTGTTCATGTGTCAATAACAGCTTTTTGGTTACTAGGGCAAACAAATACCTGGTTGTTAGGGTTGATAAATAGTTGGGTGGTTGGTTGTTGAAAACTTATCAATGAGATGAAATTGAGGGGGAGGGGATGTAATAATTTAACAGTTAAAACTGAAAATCTAACTGACATACTAGTTATTTGCGGAAACAGTTGAATGGTTGTTTGGTTGGTTGGTTGATTAAAACTTATCAATGAGATGTAATTGAAGGGGGAATCTAATAACTTAACAGTTAAAACAGAAAACTTTAATCACATATAAATGATTATGGCTATTAAAATTTGTCGATTACTAAATATTAGTGAATCATTTTTAAATAATTTGTAAAGTTTTGTAAAATTATTTTAACAATTTGTTTAAACCTTTAACACGAACTTGTATTTTTGATATATTTAACTTTTTTTAAACTTTTTTAATGATACTAAAATTATTAATAAGTAATCACACTATGACTGATAAACTAAAATATAATACATTTCATAAGAAGTGAATATGTCTATTTAACTGATGAGGTGATTCATAAAATCTCAAAGTAATCCAAAACATATGTGATTTTTTTTCTTTTCTTCGTGATTTTTAACTGATAAGTCACAATAAAAATTATTTTTGCATGTGTGAAGTAATCACTTTCGATGATCTTTCTTACTTTTTAGTTACTAAATTAGGGGCTTTAATGGCCCAATGGTTAGTGTCGCGTGTTAAAAATGAGAAGTATGATCAGATGTTTGTGGTTTCGAAATCTGCAAGAAAAATTATCAAGAAAATGTTGTTATGTTAATGCATCTTATCTGCAAATAACGCTTATCATCGAAAGGGCATAAGCTAATCTTATTCTGTGTTAACGTGTGCAGACGTTGTGCATCATAATTTTTCAAACTGTCGAAAAACTTCGGTTATAATATTGTGTTAATGAAAATTCAAATTATATACATCATAAACAGCTTCTCTATATTCTTCAGTGATGTGATCGTGATCATGTGTGCGTTTCGAATATAAAGAATGCTTTCAAATATGACACAACTTTGTTTCTTGAAATGCCATTTCTTACACGGATATAAACTTTAAAGACTCTATATTTAATAACTTCTATCCTAATATATCCTTCTCTCACACCATTTAAGTTAAAAACCGTTCAACACAAACTTTTCATCAATATACTAAGTAATGATTGTTCAGAATAACCACCTATTTGATAAACATAGTATAAAACATTGAAAATGAGAAGTTTGAATTGTATTGTGATTCATTTAATGAAATCATGTGGTATACATTACATATTTCTCGATAAAGTTATAAAGAGAAAGCTAAATATTCAACTGTGATAGTCTTTCATTGAAAAAAAAATTAAGAAGACATGCTTAAAAATCATTACATTTGGTTACTAATTACATTGTAAGATGTGAGTGTAAAAAGTGCATATCCATTATTTGATATTTAATAGTCAAATGTTAGTATATTATATAAATAACTTTAAAATGTGAAGTTTAAATCATTGGTAAATGAATAATTTTAACGAGATTAGTAAAAAAGGATCCAACACACAATGAAATATATCAATAAATTTGGATACTTAAACTTGTTTTTATAACATATGAGAAGAAAAGATCATTCACAGTGATGACTCATCATGATTAAAGTTTGTAGTTATTCGAAATATTGCTTAATAATAATTTGGTGTTTCTTGAAAATTTTGAAAAGAATTCCTTTTTTATTGTATATATTTATTTTAATTATGAAAATTTTAATTAAACACTAATTAATTAGAAAAAAATCCTTTAAAAATGTTAATTACACATTCATTAAAAAAATAATCTATTAAGTATTCGATAACACGTGTGTTTCTTGAAAATGTTGAAAAGAATTTCTATTCTATTCTATTAATAAGATTTTAAAAAATTATATTCAGGATTTAATTAAATTCTTAATTATGACGTATTAAATAAATTAAGTCCCTTTTTAATTAAACATTATATTAATTATATTCACTATGAATAAACTCTTAATTTCAGATTTGAACTTGTCATTGTTACTTATCTAGTGAGTCAGCCTTCGGGAAATACCGTTAAAGATAAGAATTTGTTGTTATCAGACATTTCCTAACAGGTAAGCAACGATGAAGGTTGGATTTAAGAACTGGTGAATGAAAGTTTCAGGTGAGAATATTTTTCAGTGTGTTTCTCATAAATAGTTTTCATTTAATTTTTAATTAATATTTAATTATCCGTAATATTATACCCAAAAGCATAAATGTTTAAAGTTTTATAAGGATGCGTATTCCCATATTAATTTTTTTCATTAAGTTTTTAATCAATACAATGTTTAATTAATATTTTATTAATGTTAATTGTTATTTTTCATTTATTGTTAATTCATATTTTTCTTTTAATATTTAATAAATACATAATATTATACACAAAAAAAATATAAATGTTTAAAGTTTTATAGGAATGCGTATTCCCAAATTAATATTTTTCATTAAGTTTTTAATCAATGCAATGTTTAATTAATATTTTATTAATGTTAATGTCTTTCATTTATTGTTAATTCATATTTTTCATTTAATATTTAATACATACATTACATTATACACAAAACCATAAGTATTTAAAGTTTTATATGAATGCGTGTTCCGTTTTTAACTAGATTTCATTTAAAAGATCACATACTCAACCTTATGTAATCATTTTAATCATAGGTTAATTTAAATTTTCAATTTTTCATTTAATATTTAATCTATATTTAAATCAACACAATGTTTAATTAATATTTTATTAATGTTAATTGATATTTCTAATTTATTGTTAATTCATATTTTTCATTTAATATTAAATATATATACATAATATATACACCAAAGCATAAATGTTTAAAGTTTTATACGGATGTGTATTCCCATATTAATATTAAGTTTTAAATCAATGCAATGTTTAATTAATATTTTATTAATGTTAATGTTTTTCATTTATTGTTAATTGATATTTTTCATTTAATATTTAAAACATACATTATATTATACACAAAAGCGTAAGTATTTAAAGTTTTATATGAATGCGTGTTCCGTTTTTAACTAGATTTCATTTAAAAGATCACATACTCAACCTTGTGTAATCATTTTAATCATAGGTTAGTTTAAATTTTCAAATAGTTAAATCCGAAATGAACGTATTACACTCTTTATTTTGCTAACAAAGTACAGAAAAAAAAAATATTTTAGTTTTATTTAAAATAAATCGATGAGAAAAAAAAAAGCCTCTAATTTGATTTAAATAATTATATCTTAAGTTTTCAAAAGATATTGCTCAAAAGACGTTATTTTATTTCAAGTCAAATAATTTTAATTAGATTTAGTACTCATTAAGATTAATTAAGATAACACATGAACCCCAGTTCCTTATCAGCTATGATTCAGAGATTCAATCCTTTCCGGAAAACGCTATCAGATAAGCAGATAAGAATGATTCATCTAGGTTTACACACACACACATATATTGCAACGAATTTAGTATCCTCTCTTTGAGAAAATAATTATTAAATTCTTCATCGATTTGGATTTAACACTTTTTTTGATGTTAAGGTATGAAAAATATTATTTTCAATACAGTTTTAAAAATATTTAAAAGCATTTTTCACAAATTTTTTAAATCTGAAGATAAAACCTTTAAATGTTAAATTGTTGATTTTAAACATTTATTTTCTCATTGTTTGAAGTATTTTGTTCTTATTTGGCGGTTTTAACCATTCATTTTCTAACTATTTGAAATATTTTGTATTAATTTGATGATATTATGTTGATACTCCAAACAGTTAGGCCGACGCGCGCGAACACATCTCATTACAAATATTAGTTTAAAAGAGTACCCAAAGTGGGGGTCTTTCTGAAATATCCTAACTACATTGACGCAAGGTTTCCCAAGGTCAAAGGAAAATGACAGACTCCAAACAGTAAAAACCGACGAGCGCGATTAAATATTGGTACGTCAAATTCCATTTTGAAACATTTTTTCATTTAAATTTTAAAGTTATTTTTTAATTATTCTAAAATTTCAACTGCATACTATGCTTCACTAAGTATAACACTCGAAATAATGTATGTGAATGTGTGCAATACGGGAATCATGTGATCTGCCTCCCCTTGGCGATTCCTGGGTAAAAGTTTTGACCCTAGGGCACTTTCAGCTAAAGATCACACCTATCGGTAAAAAAAATTACACACACATACATACACATACATACAACACACACGTACATACATTTGCATGCATCACAAACATACATACACACACATACATACATACGACACACGCATATACACACACATGCATACAACACACAAACATACATACACACACATACATACAACATACACATACATACATACATACATACAACATACGTATATACATACACACGCACATGCATTCAACACACAAACATACATACACACACATACATACAACACACACATACATACATGGAACACATACATACAACACACACAAAATAAAAATAATAATCATTTCAATTAAATTTTCACCAAGGTTCGAAGGAAACCACATATTCCAAACCGTTAGGGCGACGAGTGCGATTCAATGCTAGCACGTAAAATCCCATTTCGAAACATATTTTTTCATTCAAATTTTAAAGTTATTTTTTAACTATTCTAAAATATCAAGCGTATAATATAGTTGACTAAAACTAACACTCGAAATAATTTTAAAGTTCCTTCATTAAATAAATATTCAAAATTGTTATTCCCATTACCAGCATGTGTTATTTCTGATAATGGTGGATAAAAGTGGTGGAAGTCATTCTAAGATAGTCTAAGCTAATATGCACACATGATTCGAAGAAAATAACAAACTCCGTACGGTTAGGTCGACGAGCGCACGTCAATCCCATTGCAAAAAAGTTAAAGTCCCCCTATTAAACATTTATATCCGCAAAATATCCTTCGTGAATGATTAGTCTAAAATAATAATTTCCTCCAAAATACCCGCTTAACACATCATGTAAGAGCACAGTGGAAAAAAAAAAAATCAATCTCCCCAATTTCCCACTTAAAATCGAAAAAATAAACTCTTAAATTACACCAAACTGAAAATTTTTAAGTCGCCACATTAAAATTAAAAACCTCTCGTACAATAGTATAGAAAAAAACATTCTATATCCCCAAATACCCGCTTAACTTCTCATCTAAAAGCACAGTGAAAGAAAAAAAAAAGTCGCTTTATTCTTTATTTTTAATTACTTTTTAATCACCTTTTTAAATGAATAACAGCAAACATCAGTCGAAAAACATACTCCACGTACTACAGCACGCTAGAATAATTAAAGTGTCTTCATTATTTTTCACTCATTATTTTTAATTATTATTTGAAATTAACTTTAATGATTCATTTGTTAAATTGGATTAACTTTTACACTTGACTGAAAATAAATTTAAACTGTTGAAAATTTTAAAGTTTAAATTATTGAAAATTTCTTAATAAATCACCACTCGAAAAATAATCCCTCATACTGGAGTATGTTGAAAAAATTTCACTCATAATTTTTAATTACTTTTTAATTAATTACTAATTATCGTTAATTGCTATTATTCATTTCTTAAATTCTACTGCGTACTATACTTGACTAAAAAACCGCTCGAAAAATTCTAAGTCCCTTCATTATTTTTCACTTATTATTTTTAATTATTATTTGAAATTAAATTTAATGACTCATTTGTTAAATTGGATTAACTTTTACACTTGTCGAAAAACATACCCCACGTACTGTAACACGCCGAAAATTTTAAAGTCCCCACATTAAAATTAAAAAACACCATCGTATTGTAGTATACTTAAAAAATTTATCCCCCTTTTACCCCTCTCTTATAGCATAAAATATTCAAATTTCACGAAAAAAATTTAACCCCCCTTTTAACCCCTTCTCTTACAAGACAACCTTGAGGATTGAGGAGGAGGAGGAATGAGGAGGAGGAGGAATGAGGAGGTGTGAGGAGGAGGAGGAATGAGGAGGTGTGAGGAGGAGGCTTGAGGAGGAGGATTGAGGAGGAGGAGCCCACCACCACCACCACGCTCCTCGCTCCTCCTCCCGGGGCCGGACAGACATTTTTCCCCTACTGTCAAGTATCCGATATAGTTTGAATTTTAAATATGTAAGCCTGATGACAACCTAATGTTATTACGATTTTCCGTAATCATCATTTATACTTATTTAATTGGCTGACACAAAATTTTTTGAATCGAAAACCGCCAAGAAGTTTAAAGAAGTGATTTAGACTAGATAACACAAAACAGCAATTTAATTCTTAAACCTTTTGTAATTGATTTTTATGTATTTTTTAGTACGGTATGCGAAATTTACCTTAATTTTTAACAATCACGTTAGTATATTTGAAACTGATTAATTTCAAAGTTAAAAAAATATCAAAAATAGGATATTATAAATTATAGGAGATTACTATGTTTTTTTTTATTTTTTATGTTTGGCTTTTGTGCAGTTTTTAGCACTGAATCTGAAATTGACCTTCAATTTTAACCATTAGAATTTTTTTACAAATCGTAAATGTCAAAGTTAAAATATGGCAAAAACCTATAAAACAAACTATAAACTATTCAAGACATGAAAAACTATTTAATTCAATAATTTATTCAATACTTGGTTTTAATTGGGATTCTTACAGCTGAGAGATCCGATAAGATGGAGGGGAAAATTCATTTTTAACTTTGAATTTTTGAATTTACAATTTGCTTAAATTCAGGCGTAAATCAATAAAAAAAAAAACTGGCGTTTAAAAATGAAAGTCACATTGAAATTCAGTGGTAAAAATACATAAAAATTAATTATTAAAATTTAAAATCAGAATACTAACATCTATTGTATAGTATCAGGTTTTTGCTATTTTTTTTTAATTTATGATTTAAAAAAATTCTTTACCTATCGGTAAAAAAAAATGTCAATTTCATATTCAGTACTAGAATTGGGTGATTTTGACTCCTATTATATGAGTAGACGAAAATTCTTATCTGAAAATTCTTTAGAATATAAGTCATATACAATACATGCTGAAGAAAAATTGTTTAAATAAATAAGTGGTGTCGTTTAAAATAAAATTATGATGTGAAATATTTTTAATAAAACTTCCTGCGGTACTAGTGTTTAAAAAAATTCTGCTTTTTTTTCTCTTATATGCATAATTTATACTTTTCATATGTATACAAAGCTACCAAGCCTACGGCTTTTTCCCTACCACTATTATCTGAAAAAATTGTTGTTATTTTAAATCGCCCGAATGTTCCAATTAAAAAAAATAAACATGTACTGTATTGAAATACTGGTATCCAAAAAGCCGGAGACTTGGCAACTCTGTATAATTTTTTCTGTAATATAAAACTTTACCAAATATTATTTATAGAACCGGTTGACCATCTAAATATTTAAATATTTAGATTTTTATGAACTATTTTTACTGACTAAAATTGTTCTAAAAGTACTTCTTTAGCTCAATTAAAATATATATACTTTATATTTTTATGCGACTTACTTTTCGTGAAATAAGAAAAATTTACTAAGCGAACCGGATAGGACCGGAAAACCATATAAAAAATTAAATTTCTCTTTTCTTAAAGAAATAATTCTATTAAGCAAAATCGCTCTTAAAATACTTCTTTACCTCATTTAAAATATTTTTGGAATTTTAATTATATGATTAACAGCAGCAGCATATGATTAACAGACTAACAGCCTTTGAAGATCGTTGAAGTTGGACACCCTGTATATTATTTTTTCAGTGTATATAATCACATTATTTTTAAAAGCTTCCATTTATACGAATGTAATTTTCAATTTAATTCATATTAATTTTTATTATTACTTTTTTGTGTATACATGAAAAAATTTGACACTGTATATATCTATAAATCCCAATAAATAAAACAAACGAAAGTGAATGTAATACACATAGGATTTACTTTACGAAAAACTGTTAAAAATTAAAAAACCTCTTAATCACGTATCAGACACGTTGCTGTGGAATAAGAAAATAATGCTCTTCTATTTATATGTTCTGATTTCCCTCACTTGAGAAATGCAAGATAATTCATTTAATCTTCCTTATTGATCGACATTTTAAGGGACATTTTTTGGTCTTTTCCACTTAGAAGGAATATTTGAATTAAAGACGTAGTTTCAATTTAATTATATAGCAAATAAAAAGCTCCATGAAAAAGAAGTTAGCGATTGAAAAGATAAATAGAGGTAAAAACTAATTGTTAGGATGAAATCTATAACTCTAGTTTTTGCTTTTAAAGCATTCCTAATACATTTTAACCTCGAATATCCGAATTATTCACACTGTTTTTACCTTGGATATGGTAAATCTCTGTTAATGTAAATTGTATGTAAGAACTCGCCATTCTCCCGAATTTTAACCCCTTTTAGACAAAAAAATCTATAGAAAGTTTTGTAAATTATAAAAATAAATAGATAAAGTTATATTTAATAGAGCAACAAATTTAATATTGAAATCTTCCACATTGCCAATAAAGTGAATTGGGGATGTAATTGTCCAATAACATCTTTCAACTGGAGATCAGCAGGGCCACTTGCCCGCTGGAGCCAAAAAACAAGTTTCATTATCGGCTCAGTTAACAGAAAACTCGCTTAATCGAGGTTCTATATATCTTAATCTGAAAAAAAAACTTTTTAAGATGAAAATAAAGAGTTCTGGATTTTTTTTCACATAGATTTCTTATCTTGCTTCATTTTGTTATGATATGCATTATACTGGATAATAATTTACTTATTAAACTGGATTTTTAATGGAAGAATTTTCCACGAGTCTTTTAATCAACTGAGTTTTAAATTGTTTTTTATCAGTTTGAAAGCGTTTTTTAGTTCAACTTTAAAAGTACATGGATTGCATTTAAAAGTACATGAATATATTGCATATATTTTTACTTCATTGGTTCTAAAAATTATTCTTATGCAAGAAATATTACAATAGTATTTATTATGAATTTAGTTAACCCGCGAGAACTCGCGCATGAGATTTTTTCTCCATCGTACCCTTTTTAAGACTATATTTTTAAGACTATTTTTCATTTTAATAAAATTTTAAAATGTGATTTCGATTACTTTACTCTTTTTTAAATAAAAATACTAAGCCAAACAAAAAATTTGATATTAAGTGTACTGTAAAGTAAACTGTAAAGTAAACTGTAAGTTGTAAAGTAAAGTAAAGTTGACTGTAAAGTAAAAGAAAAGAATTGGGCACCGTGATAGAAATTCTCATAGCGAATTCTCCCGGGTTAATCTATAATTATTTTAGATGAACACTAAAATTATAATAAACAAAAAAGAATAATAATACGCACTGATTGTGAAACACTTTCCAACACATTCAAAATACTATTTTAAATATAATAACTTATTATGATAAAAAATTATACCTAACTGAAGAATTTGGAAAAAGAATAATGCATTTGAAAACTCAATTTCTGCTATTACCTTAACTAGTTGAGAAAACATTCAATGTTTTTGTCCAACCCTATATATCATCTATTTATATGTTTGTATACTACGTAGTAAGTTAAAAGTTATTTTATTTAAAAATGTATCGCGTTTGGAAATTTCCATTTAGCAATTTACGATAATGGACGTTTGATGTTAAAAATGTTTGTGCTGCTGTGTGTATGATATACAAAATGACGTACACCAAGTAAAATTTAAGAAATATTTAAATTTACAAATGCATGCTACAAATAAAAACATTTTTTTGTATTGTACTCTTAGAATAAATATCTGAATTAAATACCCATGCTCAATTTAATAATATAGCAAATACAAAATTACATGAAGAAGAAATTAACGATTGAAAAAATAAATAGAGATAAAAACTAATTGATAGAAAATCTATTATTAGTCGTTTTGCTTTTAAAACTTTTTGGATAATTAATCTAAATAAACTTTTTAAGATGAAAATAAAGTGTTTAGTGTTTTATTAAACTTTTTACATGGGCATTTCTCATCTTGCTTCATTTTGTTACGATATACTTTTTATTGGACAACTTTTATTAAACTTGATTTTAATACAAGTATTTTCAATCAATTTTTATATTAATCGAATTTAAATTTATTTTTTATCATTTCGAAAACGTTTATGTAGTTCAATTTAAAAATTACCAGTACAGAAATATAGTCATTGATTCTAATTCATTGATTCTAAAAGTTATTCTTTTACTAGAAATATTCCTATATTATTCATCATGGTTACATTTAATTTAAAATTATCTCTGTCCTCAACATAAATAAATAAAAACGAAAAATCATGCATTATTCATAGAATATGAAACACTCTCCAATACATTCTGAATGTTTTATCAAAACTTAACAGCTTACTAAGATAAAAAATTATGCCTAAATGAAGAATATGGAAAACGGATAATGCATTTGAAATCCCAGTTTCCGCTACTACCATGAATAGTTGGGAAAATATTCAATATTTTTGTGCAACCCTGTATATGTGTTGGTATGTATGTATACTACGTAGTATTTTAAAGGTTAATTCATTTAAAACATACCACAGATGATAATTTCCATTCAGCAATTTCCGAAAATGGAATGTTGTTGAAAAGTTTTGTGCAGCTGTGTATATGATGTACAAAATTTATACACACATAATATTAAAGAAATATTTAAATTTACAAACGCATACCACAAGTGAAAACTTTTTTGTCTTCTCCCCTTAGAAGAAATATTTTAATTAATTAAATATTCTCAATTTAATTATATAGCAAATATAAAAATCCATGAAAAAGAAGCTAATCATTGAAAAGATAACTAGCGATAAAAACTAACTATTACAAATTCTATTAACGCTTCTTTTTGCTTTTAAAACCTGAAACATTTTTAAGATGAAAATAAAGTGCTTTGTGTTTTATTAAGCTTTTTTAATGGGCATTTTTAATTTTGCTTCATTTATTACGATATACTCTATACTGAAGAATAATTTACTTACTAAACTGGATTTTTAATGATAGTTTTTTTTCATCAAATTTTAAATCAATTGAATCTAAACTCCTTTTTTATCATTTCGAAGGCGTTTTTTTTACTTCATTTTCAAAAATAACATAATAGAAATATCATATATATAGTTGCCAACCTCCCGAATTTTTTTTTTCATACCAATAATCTTCAGTAGAAATACTTGCTTTATGTAATGGAAAATTTCATGCAATTAAATAAAGCAATGTTTTTTGTAAGATTTTATTAATAATTTAAAAAATCGGGAGATTGAAAACTATGCAATACAGCTATATTTCATTGGTTCTAAAAATATTTTTATACCAAAAATATTACAATATTATTTATTATGAATTTATAAAATCTTAAAATAATCTCTAAAACACTAATAAACAAAAACAAAAAATCATGTGCAAACCATAGATTATTAAACACTTTTCATCACTTTCAGAATACTATATCAAAACTTAATAGCTTATTAAGATAAAAGATTATGCCTAAATAGATAATATGAAAAACGGATAATGCATTTGAAAATAGTTGGGAACATATTAAATGTTTTTGTACAACCTTGTATACGATCTATTGCTATGTATGTATACTACGTAGTATGTTAAAAGTTAGTTCATTTAAGAACATATCACATTTGAAAATTTCCATTCAGCAATTTCCACCAACAGATGGATGTTGTTGAAAAGTTTGTGTAGCTGTGTATATGACCTACATTATTTACGTACCACGTAATATTAAAAAAAAATAGTTAAATTTACAAACGCATAACACTAGTAAAAACTATTTTTGTCTTCTTTCCTAAGAAGAAATATTTGATTTAAAGACGTGTGCTGAATTTAATTATATAGCAAATATAAAACTTCATGAAAAAGAAGCCAATGATTGAAAAGATAAATAGCGATAAGAAATAATTGTTAGATAACGTATAACTCTTCCTTTTGATATCAAGACTTTCCTAATACGTTAATTTGAAAAAAGAAAAACCTTTTTAACGATGAAAATAAAGTAGTTTGTGTTTCATTCAACATTTTTCATGGACTTGGTCTAATTTTGCATTATTTTGTAACGATTTTCTTTATATTGGAGAATAATTTACTTATTAAACTGGATTATTAATGGAAGTATTTTCCATTAGATTTAAAATCAATTGAATTCATATCAATTTTTTATCATTTCGAAAGCATTTTTTTAGCTCAATTTAAAAATCACTGGAATAGAGATATCGCATATAACTATATTTCATTGGTTCTAAAATTTATTCTTATACCAGAAGTATTACAATGGTTTTCATTATTGATACATTGAATCTTAAGTCGTTTTTATCGAAATCTAAAACATTAATTTAAAAAAAATGATGCATACAGCATAGATTATCCAACATTTTCCAACTCAATTAGAATCCTATACTAAAAATTCATATCTTATATTAAAACGAAAGGTGATGTCCAAATGAAGAATATGAAAAACAGATAATGCATTTGAAAACACAATTCCTGCTATCAGCACGAATAGCTGAGAAAATATTCAATCTTTTTTGTGCAACACTGTATATGATCTATTGATATACAGGGTGAGTCATAAATATCGAAACAATAGGCTATCTCCTTAAATATTGCCCCTAGACCCATACTTCCAATTGCAAAAATTCATAAAAAAAGATGAATTTTTTGATAAGATAAGTTGCAACTCCATGGGGGGTCTGTTTTAAAAAATACGAAAATTAAATTTTTATACTGCCCCCAAAGGATAAAACTTCCAATTAGAAAAAATTTCTTTATCCCTTCCTGAATTGAACAAAAAAAATTTCATCTCGATATCTGCAAATCCCCGAAAGATATTAATATCCAAAATTTTCCAAAATTCCTGACTTACACCACTTAAGCATGCCTCTGAGCGCAGCAAAATCCGTTCATTTGAAGTACAATTAAGGGATCGACCATAAATTTACGTATTGTGAAATGTCGATCCAAGACAACACTTAAACTTTTAGATATAAAATAAAAGCGTATAGGTTTTTGCTTTAAACTTCTATGAAATATGCTCTTCTATTAGCGGAATCAATGGAAATATATTTTAATAAATTACATAGAAATATTTTTAAAAATCTACTTTATACTACAGTTAAACTGCTATAACGGACACTCCCGAATAGCAGACACCTCTGTTTAACGGACTATTTTCCAATCCCCATTCTCAAACACTAAATTTGTGTATGTTTAACCTCTGAATAACGAATATTCCGAATAGTGGACACTGTTTAAGGCGATAAAGGATGAAAAGGTATTTTTTAAGGACAAAAAAATGTAAAAAAGTAAAAAGGCCTCTAAATTTATCAGGGAATTTTGTGATAAATGAGCTGGGGAAAATCCCCCCCCCCTCACGTTCAGAGTTGAATTGAAGGGGTTGCCAAGGAGGGACATCTTCCAGAGCATTGAAATATCCCCTCGGAAAATTGAGATTTTATGCTTTTAACAGCCAAAAAGTGCAATCATCCTCCCCGACCGGAACTCTATAATGTCCAATAATGTCACTTTGAAAAACAAATTACATATAATCGCAAGCAAAAGTTAACTTTTGTAACAGGGTTTTTTCACAAGCATGTAATGAACAGTGGGTAAAGGTGTGTACAGTTTTATTTAGCCCCATTGCTTAAAAAATAATTTTATTTTCTGAGTAATCATATAAAAGACGTTTTAGGACACATAAAAGTCAATTAATAAAATGTTAAACGTTTCTTAGCACTTTTTGAATATTTTGATTTTCCCAATAGCGGACACCTCCGAATAGCGGACAATTTCTTCGTTCCTGAGGTGTCCGTTATTTAGAGGTTTTACTGTATTCAGTTTCAAAATTTATGAAGGTTTTAAACCTATTTTTGCTTTCTTCTATTTTTACAAGAAGAAAGTATTGGATTCATGAAAATTTTGAATTCCGGTTTTCGATGGATTCACACGTTTTAGGGCTCAGAGATACCGAAAAACATGTTTTTATGAAATGTCTGTCTGTGAGTCACAGCACAATGAAAAAATTTGAAATCAACGTGATAAAAAAATAAAGTTTAAATCAACTGACGCATTTAAATAGTAATTAAGGAAGGTGAAAATGGCAAAACTTAAACAAAATCTGAAATCGAAACTATACAGCATTTAAACGTTAGGAGCCCATCTTTGCCCATCTTAAAACTAAATGCACTTTACTGCATCAAATGTTTTTATTTCAGTATTTCTCATTTTTAAACTGACATACGTCAATAACCGTCGGTTACGGTAAATTTTCAGCTCAGAAAATTTACTTTTAAAAATATGAATTGTTTACAAAAGTTACTTTTTTTTAATATTGCTAATTTAAATACTTTTATTTTTTTTAAATACATATTATTTAAAATGCTGAATTAAAATTGAAAATTAGACATTTTCGTTTAATCAAAAGAAAAAAATTCAACGCGACAAATAATATTTTGAGTTATAACAATTTTAATTTACTCATTTTTTTTTTTAATATTAAGAAGTCTTATGATGTGATAATGCTTACAAATTATATGGTTAACCATCACAAAACATTCAAAATTCCAACTTTATAAATAATTAAATAAAATAAATGTTTCCTGGACCCATTACAGCAACATTGTTTCTTCAATTACACGCATTTCAATTTGTGTCTGATCCCTTGAAACCTCACGATTTATTAAAATTGTCATAACTCTCTGAGTTTTGAAGATATCAAGATGAATTTTTTTTGTTCAGTTCAGGAATGAATAAGGAAAATTTTTCTAATTGGATGTTTTATCCTGTGGGGGCTGTATAAAAATTTAATTTTCGTATTTTTTAAAATAGACCCCCCATAGAGTTGCAACTTATCTTATCAAAAAATTTACCTTTTTTTATGAAACTTTGCAATTGGAAGTATGGGTCTAGGGGCAATATTTAAGGAGATAGCCTATTGTTTCGATATTTATGACTCACCCTGTATAAATATACTACGTAGTATGTTAAAAGTTAGTTCCTTAAATTATAAAACGTTATGCATACCAATTTTATAAAGAGATAAAAATTTGTTTATTTGTATTAATAATCTCTAGAACTACCAAACCTATTTCAAAAGTAATTATACCAAAATGATCGTGTTCACCCCGATCAAACATAGTAGGTTATATCTTATGCCGATGACAACTACTGGATAGGGTGTGCAAGAGAAAAACACATTTTAAAAATACAATTTTTGTGTTACTGAAGGACATAAAATTTGGTATGTTATTTACATATAAAATATAAATAAACACTAACAAAATTTGCTAAAAAATAGATTTTTTAAATAAATTTAAAAATGTGAAAATGCACGTAAAGCATCCTAAAATTTTTTAAATGGCGATTTCTAAGCAATCTTTAAAAATTGGCTTAATATTTGGTGAGTAAATTTGATTGCGAGATTCGATGATATATAGCCAGTTCGCGACAAACTTGTCGACATTTGATGACCGAACCGTGTCTCTCCAATCGTAACTCCTTGCTCTTTCATGGTATCTCCGCAGATTTCCAGTGTTCTATTTCTAAATCATTCAGCCCATTTCTAAATCGTTGATTTTGCTTATATATACCTACATAATAAAGAGGTTAAGTCTGTTTTTTGTAGGTGTTATTTTGTAAAACTACCCCACCAATTTCAAAAGTAATGATACCAAAATCATGGTCTTCACCCCGAATCAAAAATAAGCTATATCTTACGTAGACACCACTAATCTATAGGGGGTGTGAGAGGAAAAAAGTTCTAAAAACGCGATTTCCATGTTTACTGAATGTCATAGAAATATGAAATTTAATAACTTAATTTTTTATAAGATATAAATGCACACTAACAACATTTTCTAAAAAATATAAAATGTAAAAAGGGTGAAAATGCACGAAGAACATTCTAAAAACGTTCTAACTAGCGTTATCAAAACAATTTTGGGATGTAACGAACTGATTAAAAAAATGATGTCAAAACTACAGTAACAGCCTTTGCTATAACATACGCTATATCTTATGTCGATGTCGTTTTTCCAAACGGGATGCATGATCAAAAAACGCTCTAAAAATGCGATTTTTGTGTTACTGAACGACCTAGAAATATGAAATATAGCATGGTAGTTACTTATAAGATATAAATGTAAATTATGTCATATTTTATTTTTAGTATTACTAAATGTCAATACATAATTGAAGTCATAATTAAAAAGGCAGAGCCACATATTATCGTTTACATAGGTAGAAAGTAACCAAGTAATTGTTAAGACAAAATAATATTCAATGAAAAAACATGTATTATTAATAATACACCAGACCCCAAAAGGATCAAAACAAACAGAAAATAATAAAAAAATAAGGAGTAATTTCATAAAAGCATGGTGTGATATGAATAGTTAAAAGGGTTTACGGTTCAAGCATAATAGGCAAGAAAGTCCAATAGGAAATTGTAAATGAATGTAATTGATTTCCATTTAACTATCTAATTATTGTTTTGTAGAACACAAATAAAATATTTGTTATCAGACACATTAAAGCTGCTCATAAGAATTATTTATTTCCTGAAATAACCGATTAATTTAATGAAACAATATTCTACACAATATAAATTGAAAGTTTCGAAATGTATTGTATTTCATAATTCCTTAAGAAAGCATTCATTTTCCTCTCTTTTGGAGATATTGGTAAATAGTCAAAGTTGAATCAAATATTTTACTAACCTAACTAAACGTGACATTTCTAAAACTACTTTCAAATGTATTAGTTGATATTAAATTGAATGTAATGGTTAAGTATCGAAATCCGTTATCGCTAATATTGGTGATTTAGATGTATTATTCTAATTAAATTTATTGAATCTGTTGAATTATTAATGTTGTATGTTGGACATTTTGTCTAAGTTGAAGATTTTTTATATTTCAATTTAATACAATTATTTTATTTATTATTTAATTTATATATATGTGTGTGTGCTTGTGTATCTCTCTCTCTGTGTGTGTGTGTGTGTGTGTGTGTGTGCCGGTGTGAATAATAGTAGTAATACATAAATGTAAATTAACGGATTAATATATACTATTAAACTAATAAAAATTTAGAGAGATTTTTTACTTTACATTTTAATTTGTTTTCATTTATTATGTTATTGCTACTATTTTATAATAACATATTATTACTTTATTTTTTTGTCTTAGTTTAAGATTTAGTCTGCTTGATATTATGTCTTAGTTGAAGAACTTTTATATTTCCATTTAAATATTTTCCATTCATATTTTAAGAAATTGATATACATTGGTGAGTTTTACTTCAAGAAACTTCCTGTATAGTACAAAGCACGTAGTATTTACTGAGATACACAATAGATTTTGACCACTATACTGTATCCAAAGTAATGTATATTGTTATACCAAAATCTTAAATACTTAAAACTTCGTTATAGTGCAAAGGCACCTCATTTCCTACGTTTGGCGTGCAATTTCCGACTTGTATTATTGTTTACATATTTATTTATTGCATTATACAACATTATTGCAAATTAATTTTAATAAATAGAACTTTATTTATCTCAAAGTGGTCGTATCATTTTTTAACACACTGTGGGATTAGACTATTTTAAATCTTCAAAACTAACATCGAATAGCACGCAGCAAATACAATTTCAGACGATTCTTTGCAAATTAAGACCACACTATTTTGTAGTCTAAAATTAAGTAAACAAACACACCAAACACACTTGTTTGTCATGATATTGTATAAGGTCTCAAAGCAATTTTAGTGGAGAATGACATGCAGTAAATAAAGCAAAAACATCTTTAACACGATTACGCTTAAGGCTGTTTTCAACTGCTCTTCTCAACAAGCGCACAAATTTTGACACATTTACAAATTCATTTTTAAATAGAAAGATTTAAAAGTGGAAGGCCTGACTATGGAAGCGATTTCGAGTCGAACTTTGTTTTCTATTTTATGATAATTTAATTACCTATTGAGTTCTGAGCGATTTCGATCACGCGTTTTCTCCCTTTGTAAGACTGTTTTTTCTGCTTTTGTCAAGAATTGCGGTTCAAAACACCAACTTTGAAAGCTTTTTCGGAAACATTTATTGAATTTGCAAAAAAACCCAGAAACATGGGTGCAATTAGATAGTTTCTGAACAACAACATTTTCCAGTTTCATGCATTTCTGAACAAAAATAAATAATAACTTATGTCACAAAGTTGCCCCTTTAGAATTTATTTTAGCACGAACTATTTCCAATGCTCCGTCCAGCTGTATGTAATGTATTTAAGTTACGAGCTACTTTTAATACAAATAAAAAAAAGTTTTCTCTTCAGGGTAACCATTAACGAGGATTGGCTGCATAATTTGAAGAGTTTCTTATATTTTGTAAATTAAAGTTACTGTATTTTGTGGTCAAATAACAAATCTGAAGAGAAACCTTTTTTAAATTTGTATTAAAAGTAGCTCGTGTTTTCCTAACTTAAAAAAAAAGTTTTCTCTCCAGGGTAACCATTAACGAGGATTGGCTGCATAATTTGAAGAGTTTCTTTTATTTTGTAAATTGAAGTTACTGTATTTTGTGGTCAAATAACAAATCTGAAGAGAAGACTTTTTTATTTGTGTTATTCGTGTTTTCCCAACTTAAATATTTTGTACTTTTGTTTCTTATATTTTGTAAATTAAAGTTACTGTATTTTATGGTCAAATAACAAATCTGCTAATAAGAAAACAAACACACTAAGAAACTTTGTTTTGTAATAATTAAAATATTCAGTCCAAAATTTTCACCCAAAACTACAAGTTTACCTTCTGCGTACACAAAATTCCTCTCTTTTGTGTTATGAATTTTAAAATTTTTAATTTAAATATTAATTATGGATGTACGACACCTATGTTTCTGGATAATATGGCTGAGATTATCTATTTTAGTCAGAAAGCGAAATAAAAAGACCTTAATTTATTTGTATTTCGAACCTTGAAAAACGTGATTTATTTTTATCGTTTTGATAAACTCAGGGGTCTTGTGTCTATTTAAACAATTTCAGAAAATGTTAGGCACAGATTAACATTATTAAAGTCTTTCAACTTTATGAACAGAATTTGAGTAAATATGGAAATAAATCACGAGAAATTTTTTTTACATGATATCTTAAAAAAAGGAGTGTGGAAAAAATGAAAATATTTCTTAAGCATATCGAACAGCAGACGACATTTGAAGGTTCTTTACTTTCCTTCAATAAAATATTCACAATCTTTTGCAAAACATCGTCAAATATTAGAAAATAAATTAATATTACAAAAATTATTTAAATTTTTAAATTCTCAGATCTTATATGTAATCCTCAGATGTTGCTGGATAAATAATGTAAATTTCATTATACTATATCCCTTATTCTAGAAGGTGGAATTGTGCAATTCAAAGATACAATCACATTTTAACATAGTATGTGCTAATCAAAGGACTGAACAGATGAACTTTAACATATTGATAAAAGAACGAATTATTTTATTACAAAATAATTTTTTGCATTTAACCGTGAAATAAAATGGAATCGTAAATCATTTTCCTTTGAAACATGTCATTTAAACTTTATGCAATTCATACAAAATACTTCTTTTGAAAGAAAAATAATAATAACTTGTACTTCGTTATCAAAGTTCATACTCCACATTCTTTTATGAGCATTTCATCTTTTCTGACATGCAGATAAATAAATTTGCTTGGAAAGCACTTTTCGTCAATGCTTTTTCTGCACGTTATTTGATTCATAATAGAAAAAATAATATGAAAAAATACTGATCATAAAACCTATTGATATTTAAATAAAAATAAATAAATGTATAGATAATGGCTTGATGACAGAATTTATTGATATTTAGATAAAAATAAATGTACTGATAATAGTTATTATAGGTGATTTAGATTTGTAACAGTAAATTTTTGTATCCATAAATTTAAATACAAAACTAGATACTTCATTAACATTGACTGAATTGTAATTTGTAATTACAATTTGTAATTACAAATTGTCAATTACAAATTGATAATTTGTAATTGACAATTATCAATTGACAATTGATAATTGTCAATTATCAATTATTGACAAGTGTATAATTGACAATTATTACACTTGTCAATTATAACAAGTGTAATAATTGACTGTTATATCAATTCACCAGCAGATAAAATCCTATTTTTACTATTATAGAATTGCTCTTTATAAATTTTTTGAAACAATGGACAGTATTCCTGTGACGTCACTTAAGGTACGATGGTGATTTTTATAGCCTCGAACTGAAAGCAAAAATAGGCTCCATTTCTTTGTGGATTATTAACTGGAAATAAACGTTAAAATATCTATATTCGTTTAAGTGTAAATGAAATTTTCTGTCATAATCTGAACATAATAAGTACTATAGACAATATTAATGTGACGTCGCATAAGATTAAATGTCGATTTTTATAGTCTCGAACCGAAAGGAAGATTACGGTACTTTTTAAAACTTCTGTATATGTTTTAATAAATTGTCAGTGAAGTCATTTTTTCCTAGATAAAAGTACTTTTTGATTCAACATATGTTAAACAACTAAAATTGTGTTAATTTCTTGACAATTGTGAATTATAACATAAATATTGCTTTATAGTGTTTTTTGAAATAGAATTTAATATTTTAGTTTTAACTTCAATTTCTGTGAAACTAGTGATCTACTATTTTGATATTAAATAATATTATTTTCCTCTGATCCTCTTTTTTTCACAAATTAAGATGTAAAGACAGTTTTAACGCTACAAAAGTAAGTATATTTTATGAAAGTTTTCCCTCTCTCTCCCTTTAAGATTTTCTATATCTAAAAAGGTTGTAGGATTTTGCATAGCTAAATTCATTATTCTATTAATTTTCGAAAGAATATTATAAATTTTTGTGTATGTCTTAAATAATTGTCAACATAAGTATGTTTTCCTAGATAAAAATACTTTTCAATTCACAACATGTTCGACAAAAAAAATTACATTATTTTCTTAATTCAGCAATTGTATATTACAACATAAATATTCTTATCTTTTCTAGATATTTAACGGTTTTGTAGGCATCCAGAAGTTTCTTGATAAAACAATGTTTTCATACCAGTATTTTCTGATAGAAAATCTCTCATTAAATAAGGCAAAATATCAAAAAAAAAAAAAAAAAAAAAAACGCGAGAGCAAGAAAATATCGGTACCAGTACGATATATGTTATCGTTTTCCCTAGACATTATGTAAACAACATTTGGTACTATTTGATTGTAACGACTAAGAATTTTATCAGGTTTTAAAAACAGCCAGTCTATTCCTCAAAGTAAGAAACTTAGAAAAAATTAGAAGCAAAAAACTTAGAAACTCTAACTTGTGTTAAATTATTGCACAATCCTATAAAAATGTGAAGTAAAGTATATATAAACATTTGGATAATATTTAGTTTCGTATGATAAATGTGGTGATGTTTTAATTCTTATTGGTTCTACGTCACTTCCTACGTGAACTTCCGTGCCAATAATCTCTTCCACGAATTTTATTTGGTTAGAACAGCTTTTTTTATAAAAAAGACCTGTACGTTGACATCATATTTAGGACACAAAATTTGTTTTGAAAATATAGTAATGCTAGCAGACATTAAATTTAAAAACAAGCATAAAATGTTATTGTAAAAGTGATATGAAGGGACATGGCGTCCGAGTCAGTGTATTTTTTTGTATTTTTACAATTTTTTGTAATGGTCAGAGAAAAACAAGCATATCAATGTCTTCAGGAAAGTTTAAAGATTTTTTTAGTCAGTAAAATAAAAACCAATCATCGAAAAAATATCAATCACTTCTTCGCTTAACTGTTTGCATCCAAGAGGGTTTTGTAAAAATGCTGTCGAAAAATCTCAGTTTTGACGGAAGTTTTTCAGAAGCGTTTGCGCTTCTCTTGTTTTAAGACGAAACGACCAAAGCAGCGCAATAACCTTCTTTTATATAATGTCGATATATCTCAAGCGGTGTGATAATGTTTCTACTATTTCATGTCAATAAGTACCAATCGGGTAACCATCAATGGTCCAAATTCTCAAAATGTGCTGTGTTTTCTCGACTTAAAAACTGAAAAGTACGATCAATCTGCTTAAAACTCAAACAGTTAAAAGAAACCTATGGTTTATTATAAAACAACCTATCCTATGGATCAGTTTCCCAAGCTTATATTAAGTGAACTGAAAAATTGCTCAACTTTAGCTACTTCCATTCAATTTACATTCAAATGAACAATCGTGGTCATATGTGGAGAACGAAATAAAAATGTTGCACTTCAAGTCCTTTAATAAATGGTTAATATATTTAAAAATAAGGAAAATAATGAGAAAAGAAAGATTATCATTTTTTTTAGAAAATGCAGTTTTATATCGACCAGATTTAAAAATTTAAAAATCTTAAAATATAGCATTCCTTTCATCACTATTTCCAGATGTTAACCGCTTGATAAAAATGCATCGCAATTTTAAAGTTTGGTTCAGAAGACTTCAAATATACAATGTAATTCCATACTTACAATTTGAAAACACGCTTGAACACTTGCTGTGAACGACTAATATTCCCTCTACCAGTAATCTGGATTCTTTCAGTTGTAAATAACATTAAACTGAAAAGTGCACAAAAGAGTATCAGAGAAGCTGTCTTTAATTTAATATTTAGAGAAAGTTAAGACTTTGTTTCCATCACCACTTCCAGATGTTGACTACTTGATAAAAATGCATCGCACTTTGAAATTTTGGTCCGAAAAGCTTTAAATATACTATCTAATTTAATAACTACAATTTGCAAACACGGCGAAACAATTTCAATAAACGGTTAATGTCCACTCACCCCCCTTTCCCTCCGTAACTGTATTCCTTCAGTTGTAAACAACATTAAGGGGGTCCAGGAAAAATAATAAAAAATAATTTTTATGTATGGTTCAAAATAAATTTTAAAAAATTAAATAACTTTTATGTGTTGATTCAAACTTTTTGTGTTGGTTAACCATATTATTTGAAAAATAAAACACATGATAAAACATCTCAGATTTTTTTTATAAAAATTTAAAATTTAGTAAAAAAGTGGTATAATTTAAAACGTTTTCATCAAACCTTATGTCATCGAAATATAGAAAAATATATAAATGTTAATTTTGACTGAGCGCTTTCTAAAATATTAATTTAATTAAATATTTAAAATATTTAAAAATATAGGGGGAACTGGGGTACATTGATACAGTTTTTTTCTAAGATTTTTTTTTGGTGTCAAGAAAGTAGAAAATTCAAGTTTTTTTTCCATGAGGTGACAGCAAAACTTGTGTAGTATGTTATAAAAATGTACAATCATTGTTTTATATAGTATTTTTGCATGTAATTTTTAAAAAATCAAAAAAAGTCATTTGTATCAATGTGCCCCATCCCCGGGGCAGATTGATACGTTTGAGAAAAATGACGACAAAATAATACCAATGCATATTTTTCATAGAAAATGAATTAGAAAATCCTTTTATATTTATTTATAAAAATTCAAATCACCCACAATTTATTTTTAAGCAATATTAAAGCAATCAAAATTAAATATATTATGACTGATGTTCTGGCTGTTTCTTGTCTGATTGTTGGCTGTGGTAACTTTGTCATATCTAGCACTTCAACCCTAGCATTATCTTCTTTCTTATGAAAGATGAAAAAATTACCAGTTTTTCTGTTTATAAATAGGTTCATAAACAGAAAATAAAGGATAATTATATTAAAAATTCTGTTTATAATATAAGTATCATTTTCTGTTCTGCAGTTTGTTTCTCTTACTTAACATTTCGCATGTCGAAAATACTTTTTTCTCTGGAGAATCGATATAAATTCGAGATTTGCCAGAATGGCGTCCTTTTCTGTTATATTAGTTCTACAAGCACTAGATGCTGGGTAAGTTCCTACGTCTTCTGTTTTCAAAAATACTATAAAATGTTCTAATATAAAGAAATTAGAGCTATTTCACTTCAATAAAAACTAATATTAGAAATTTTTCGTGAAAAAAAAGGTTGGATTAAGGAGTGTATGGTAAAAAAAATAATAAAAGATAATGAAAATATGAACTATTAAAGGATTTAGGCTGTATCAATGTGCCCCGTCATAGACTGTATCAATGTGCCCCATACAGCGATTTTGAATAAAATGAGTCTCAAATCCAACCCTTCACAATATATCTAACAATAAATAATGAAGAACTGATAAAGAGTAGCTGTACTTACCCGGGAGAGTATTCATTTTGGTTGAAAATACTGGAACAGTTGTATAATAGCATTTCAATTGTACAACTCATATTTACTTTTGAACAACAAAAACAATAAATCACCCGTCCCATTTCACCAAACTACTGAATCATTCCAAGATTTTCTGTATGTAGTTGAACACACTAGCATCATCTTTTGGAGCTGTTGTGAAACTTCCTGTAATGACCCAGTGAGCGGTAGAGGGGGTGTATCAATCTGCCCCATGTATCAATGTACCCCAGTTCCCCCTACATGATGCATTTTTTAAAATTATATTTTCAAATATAAATATACTTTTTTAATTTGTTGAATCGAAATTGGAATAAAATAAATGAAAAAGACTTGTTCAAAATTTGAAACATTTTCTTTAACAGTTCTTGACTCGTGAAAAAAAAAAAAAAAAAAAAAAAAAAAAAAAAAAAAAAAAAAAAAAACATTTTCCAAAAAAGTAATTATTGTCAACCATTTCTTTAAAGCTAGATTTTGAAATTGAATCAAACCAAATAAACATTCTGCTCCTGTTAAGATGGAAGCATGATTTAAACGCAATTTTAATAAGAAAAAACTCAAAGAAATCATTAAGGGTTTTTTTTTTTATTTAAAGTTTTTGTGTACCAAACCCCCTTAAACTGAAACGTCTACAAAAGTTATTATTTTCATTATTCTGTCATTATTTTTATACTTAGTGAAAGTGAATATTTAGTTTCCATCTGAAAGATTCATTTAATAGAAATGTCTAACTTAGTTAAATGTATTAGAAACTAAGAAACTCTCGAACTGTTTTTAGATTGAATGTGAGTTACATATTGACGAAATAATATATGATGTATGTAAATTTACTCGTTCAGAATCTTCAGCAAATGCTGATCCGTTTAATTATATGTTAGATACTGAAACTGAGAATGTTATTATGTTGTAATGTATTTAGAGAGTTTACAATCTGCTTACAAGTTAAGCTAGGGGTAAGTGGGGCAATAAGATGGTCTATATGGTAAATATTGTCCATATAATATTGTAGACTAATTGTCTTGTAGGCTAATATCGGAAATTTTCTAGAAATCGCAAAAAATATGGTTATCGAAGTAAATTTTTTTTAAGTGTAAATGCGTATGTAAATGCATGAAATGAATAGAGAACTCTATTTATTTGTCTAAAGGCAACAATAACTATCTTTTTTTAATTAACAGTAAGCTGATTTGTCAGCAAATAATTTTAGAATTCGTGATTACATAACAAAATTAAAATAATTAAAATAAAAAATAATTAACTTACAAGTAAATTTTTGAAATAATTTCTTTTTAGAAAAACGCAAAGTCTAAAAAAATTTACTTAATTTGTTTAATCAATTTTCTTTTCTCAAAGGCATCTAAATAAACGTGGAAATTAACGATGTATTTTTTTAATCAGATGCTATCTTTTCGAGTTTTTAAGTTTTAGAAGTCATACTTACATCGATTGAAAACTTAAATCTAGCAAATTTACCAAAAATTAATATCGTGCACTAGTAAAAAATCATCTCATACAACTGATGTCTCCTATTAGAAGTACTATGAGACAATCTAACAGAAATATTACAGTTTCCTTATAATAAAAAAATTATTTGTATCAATTAAAAAATGCTCAACTATAATATTTTTGCTTCATTTCAAGCAGTATACCAATTACATGAAATGTATTAAATATGCTAGTTATGAATAAATCAATTAGCAATATCACTGTAAATAACATCTGTTCGTATGATTTTCTTGGGTTTACTAGTGAATATTATTTCCTTAAAACCAAATAGAATATTTTTGTTAGATATTTTGATTAATTCGTTTGACATTCCCATATTAATTATTGTAGAAAATGAAAAATTATTTTATTATTAACCTGTTAGAATTAGAAATGGATTTTTGAATAAAATCATCGGAAGGCATTTGTTTTCGTCAAGCCAATCTCTTAATCAAACTTTAATAAGATCCAAAATTCTGCGAAAGACAGTTAATTTATATTTTTCAGTGAAATAATATGAGAAAATATCTCCCCCCCCCCACACACACATCACATGCATTTTGTAAAATCTTTTACTACTCTAATTACAGGTATTGCTATTGTAGATAGTATTAATATTAATCCCAATGTAAAATAAGCTGCATTAAATTTTGATTAATAACAGTTAGTAAGTACATTAATAGTGTTTAGCAGAATGAAATATTATACTACCCTCATAGCATGCATGGTCACAGTGACGTCACAGTGACGTCACTGTGAGTCACTTTGGTCACATCACATCTGTGACGAAAATGCCACCAGTCAGTGACGTCACATTGTGACTAAGATGTGACTTTCTAAAAAAAATTTCAAAGTTCGTCACAATGTTAATGTCAAAGTAGTCACAAATGACACACTTTTCACAAATTGGTCATATTGTGACGTCACAAAGTGGTCACAATGTGACGTCACAAAAAAGCTCTAAAACGGACATAACGACTTCACAATTTAGTCACTGTGACTTCACATCGACGTCACGTGACGTCACATCGACAATCGCTGGTCACAAAGTCACAATGTGACTTCACAACGACGTTGCAGTGACGTCACCATGTCTTACGGGTATCTAACGACTTGTTTAAATATTTGCAAAAAACACAGTTCCCAGTCTTTATACATATATTATATATCATATGATTATATATGTACTTTGTACATATATAATCATAAACCACCAGAAATTTATTTTTAAAAAAAAGGAACAAAGACATAGTTTCCAATCTTTGTAATTTTTTCAATCAATTATCTCGATAAATTTTTAAGAAGAAAATATTTTTTTAATTTCTACAGATTTTAAATTAATTTTAATTTAAATAAAAATTTTTATACGAAATCTCTGGCAAGAATTAAATAATAATAATAATAATCAAGCATGAAGTTTGATAGCTATGTTTTTGCCTAAGCTCGAATGACTCATTCGAATAGTAAAATTATTCCTTCTACCCATCATTAAATAATAATTAACAATATTTTTAATCCAATATACAAACACAATACAGTTGTAGTTAAATATTTTCAACTATGAAATCAGAATGGAATTAATGATATACGTATATATATATATACGTATCATAGCAGGTGCATACCACACAAATCGTATAATTTCTTTGTAAACATCTTTAATGAATATTAAAGCCTGCTTCCTTTCAAAATTGCCAAACTAATTAATTTTTAAAACAAATAACCTAATCTATTACAAATTAGGTTCATTACAAAAAGCATAAAAAAATAAAATAATAACGGGTGATTGAGAATCAAATGGTAATTTTATAATTAGCCTAACACTACATAGGCTCTTTCTAATAAACCTAAAAATCTGAAAACCTATTCTTATCGCATAGAAATTTATATTTGTTTGCGTCAAACCATGGACCTTTCCCGCAGTACCTGTTTAAAATCGGAAATCCCTGTCGGCTTGGCCTGTAGGCGGAGGTAGATTTCGAAGAGTGCTCATTTCAACAAACAAAAAATAAATTTGATTACAGATAAACCCAGTTTAACAACTTTATTTGTCCTCTTTTGAAAAATTTTTAATTTCATTTTTCTGTAAGGACTGGTTTTATCAGAATCATCTTAAGCTAAATTCGGATCAAATGCCCATTTTGACAACATATTTTGAAATAATTCTGACTTTATTAAAAAAATCGACTAATACGGCACATTATATAGTTCCTAAATAAAAAAACTGTCAAATGAATGCGTTTGAGAGCAAAATTGAATTTAAAATGAGTTATAAAATAACCAATTTTGAATACAATCTCCCCGTAAGACATGGTGACGTCACAGTGACGTCGTTGTGAAGTCACATTGTGACTTTGTGACCGTCGATGTGACGTCACGTGACGTGGATGTGAAGTCACAGTGACTAAAATGTGAAGTCGTTATGGCCGTTTTAGAGCTCGTTTGTGACGTCACATTGTGACCATTTTGTGAAGTCACGGTGTGACCAAAATGTGAAAAATGTGTCATTTGTGACAAAATTGTTATTAAAACTGTGACTATTTTGTGACGATAGTGACAAGGTTGTGAAGACAGTTTGCGATTTTTTTTTTAATTTGTGACAAATTTGTCACTAACTTTATGACGGTGGCAGCATTGTCAATGTTGTGAAGTCACACTGGGACTCAATTATACAGTTATGAACATTGTTATGTAGTGTGAAATCACTTACATTTATAATTTTATTATACTTTGGCGATACATCTCAATTAAAACGTGGGAGCTGCGATAAAAAGAATGTACCAAAGGAAAGTTGCTGAATCAAAATGTAATGCCATGCAGACTTTAATCTTTGATACTTTTTTTTTCTGTTGCAATAAATGAGAATATTTAAGACAATTTAATATTCGATCTATCACAATTATTTCAAATTTAACAATTTGTTTTTCTAATAAGCATTAAAATTATCAAATAAACACTTCCTAGGTGCAAAACTAGCCACAGAAAAAGACCCGGATGATAATAAAAAGTCTATGGGAGCGTTCTTTTCAAATTTGAATATTTTTGCATGTTTTTTTGTATAGGATAGCTGAGGACTATCTACAAATGGGATCGTTTTTACCTTTTCAATTTTGCTTATATATTTTTTATATTTTGATAGTTTCAATATCAGAACCGGTATAAACCGGATTGAAAATTTAATATATATATATATATATATATATATATTTTAATCTGAAACCAAAATTGAAAAAAATAAAAACTAGGCCGGTTGTGGATCGTTCTCAGCTATCCTATATAAAAAAAATCATGTAAAAACATTAAATTTTGAGCGAGATATTTGAAAAGAGCGCTCCTACAGACTTTACATAAACATCCGGGTTTTTTTCTGTGACTAGGGCTGCACCTTAAAGGAAGTGTTTCTTAGATAATTTTAATGCTTATTAGAAAAACAAACGGCTAAGTTTGAAATAATTGTTATAGATCGAATATTCAATTGTCTTGAATATTCTCATTTATTGCAATATATATATATATATACAGGGGTGCAAAAATCTGGGCGCCAGCAGCCAGTCTCTCACCACTAAAATTATTTCATTTCTTTTTATCTAATATTTCGTGTTAAATTCTACTAAGATTGCTGTTAAATTTTGAGCAAAGAAGAATTTGAGATTTTTGGGGTGGGAGATTAGCCACTGGCGCCTAGATTTTTGCACCCCTGTATATATATATATATATATATATATATATATATATATATATATATATATATATATATATATATATATATATATATATATATATATGTATGTATGTATGTATGTATGTATATGTGTGTGTGTGTAACAAAGATTAAAGTCTGCATGGCGTTAAATTTTGATTCAGTAACTTTCTTTTGGTACATTCTTTTTATAGCTGCTCCCAAGTTTTAATTGAGATGTATCGCCAAAGTATAATAAAATTATAGATGTAAGTGATTTTACACGACATAATAATGTTTATAACTGTATAATTGTGTCCCAGTGTGACTTCACAACATTGACAACTCTGCCACCGTCACAAAGTTAGTGACAAATTTGTCACAAATCAAAAAATAATCGCAAACTATCTTCAAATACTATTTTCTATGAATATTAAAATACTATTAAAACATGCAAAGAGGAATTATGAAAAAAATTAAAGCTAAATATTTATTAACACTAGAACGCCCGGAAATTTTACTGAAGTTTGATAATAATATTTCTAACCAGAATTTTTATTCAACATTATTTAATTGATTTATTTAAAGTAAATCCTCGTGGTTTGAATTTAACTTATTTCTGGAAAAAATTTCCGGCTCGAATTGAAATTTAAACGCATGGTCAGAGTCGAATCGACTCCTTCCGGGCGTTTTAGTGTTAGTATATTAATGAACAAAAAACATTAAGGGGCTATCCATTACTGGAAGGCTGTCCATCACAAACACATCTATCTAATAGAAATTCCAACGATAAAATAGAACAACAAATACGTTAATTGTAATTATTAATATTTTATATATAATATTAGAGAGTAACTATAAATAAGAGACCCACTGTAACACTAAAACGCCCGGAAGGAGTCTATTCGACTCTGACCATGCGTTTAAATTTCAATTCGAGCCGGAAATTTTTTCCAGAAATAAGTTAAATTCAAACCACGAGGATTTACTTTAAATAAATCAATTAAATAATGTTGAATAAAAATTCTGGTTAGAAATATTATTATCAAACTTCAGTAAAATTTTCGGGCGTTCTAGTGTTAATCACGATGTATACTAATACTGCATATAATGGATATTGTGAAATTTACCTCTGTAAAATCATTCAGGAAAGGAAATAATAAAAGTGTCTAGAATGAAAAATAAATAATAAAATACAGTTGTTAATTTCTAGCTTCATACCGTTTAAGTATTTGCGTTATTTGTTTTAAATACAATCATGTTTAAATTCTTATTGATTGCGTAACTTCCAAATTTTCATTCAGACTTCTAGTTCTTTCTGAAAACATTCCAATAAGAATATTTACAACTGAAACGTTTTCACCCACTATCCATTTAGAAATTTTATAACATTTCACAGTTTGAAAAATACATTAAACCATCATTATTTTTTTAATATGAAACATCTACGATTTCTTTTAATTGTTCTTCTCGTTCGCTTATAAATTCCTCTTCTGAACATATGTAATTTTTTAAATAAATTTATGCAATGTTTGAGAAGATTACTTAATACAAAAATTTAAAAAAGATGTTTGCAAATAATTTTATTCTATTTAATGCTTCTTTATTAAAAAATATAAGATTTTATGTTTATGGAAACATATTATTTTAACCAGATATTTTAAATAAGGAAACAACGCAGATTAAAGTGCAATTAAAATCACTACCTTTAACAACCTAATCCAAATTATTAATAATCAAGTGTTCTATATCAACAAAATAAATAATGAATGTATTAAACTTTATAAAGTTAATGGAGAATTGATGTTTTATAGCATGTTTTTGAGTAGCTAATTAAAATCCTTCTAAGAACAATAATAATTAAAAGGCAACCATGAAAATATTTTTCCATATCTTTTTTTCCATCGAAGTCATTCGTTCTTTTTGTCGCACAAATTAAATCCGATAATAATTAAAGTGGCAAAGACCAAATCATTTTCACAGTCAAAGCCCCATTAATTTTCTCGGACTTATATTTTGCCCCTTGGAAGAGCTGTAGTAGACCTTTTTGTTTAAATTGTTAAAACCGTATCAATACGAAACACAATCCACAACTGCCATAAATTCCAGCCAACTAACTTCTTGCGTCTATCATCAATTTAAAATATTTCTGTTTACGTGTATTTATTTTTTCCACGGAGTAAGTTTCATACTCCGTGATCCTTTCGTTTGCAGACGATTTTAAATTTCCACGCGCATAGCCGTTTTGTTTTTTCTTTTTTTATACAATATTTTAGGAACTTAAATGTGCAATAATTTTATGAGTGTGTCTTTGATTAAATTTTTTTATTTAAAGAATTTTTCAATGTATTTTTACCTTTTATTTTTATTAGTTTCAAAACAATTCAAGTTAAAATAAATTGTAAAACCGTTTTTTGTAAATAATAATATTCATAGGTAATTAGAATACATTAGGGACTAGAATTAATTAGAATTCATGCTATTAGGGACGTTATTTGCAGTAACATTATAGTGACGTCACAAAAACTTTTTCAATTGACAGAAAAGAACTTTTTCCATTAAATAACATCTTTTGAAGAATTTTTGTATTTTTTTTAATTTTCTAAGAAGATCACATTTTAGTCACAATGTGACTTCACTGAATGGTGGCCATTTGGTCACAGATGTGACGTGACGTACGTTATTTGCAGAGGCATTACAGTGACGTCACAAAAGCTTTTTCAATTGACAGAAAAATATTTTTTCCATTAAATAACATCTTTTGAAGAATTTTTATATTTTTTTTATATTATCTAAGAAGGTCACATTTCAGTCACAATGCGACTTCACTGAGTGGTGGCCTTTTGGTACAGTGACGTCACAAAAACTTTTTCAATTGACAGAAAAATATTTTTTCTATTAAATAACATCTTTTGAAGAATTTTTGTATATATTTTTTAATTTTCTAAGAAGGTCACATTTAAGTCACAATGTGACGTCACTGAGGGGTGGCATTTCGGTCACAGATGTGACGTCACATTTCAGTCACAATGTGACGTCACTGAGGGGTGGCATTTTGGTCACAGATGTGACGTGACCACAGTGACTCACAGTGACGTCACTGTGACGTCACTGTGACCATGCATGCTATGTGGGTCAATTCTTAATCATGATAGCTTCGGGAAATTTTGTGCGAGTGCCCCCTTTGACAGCATTTTAAAAAATATATTCAGCCTTTATCAAAAACTGAACAATGCGGGACATTACACAGCTCCTATATAAGAGAACCTGTCAATTGGATGCCTTTGAGAGCAAAACTCAATTTAAAAATGAGTCAGAAAAAACGCAATTTGTTACTACAATGCTTCCTTAAATTGTTAATCACGACAACTTCTCGAAATTCTGTTCAAAATACCCTTTTTGGCAGCCTTTTTTTTAAATATATTCTGTCTTTATCAAAAAATTCGCCAATGCGTCATATTATACAGTTCCTAAATAAGAGGATTTGTAAACTAGATGCGTTTGAGAGTAAAATGGATTTAAAAATGAGTCAGAAAAAACGCAATTTGTTATTTGAATACTTCCTCAAATTTCCTACAACGGTCAGTTCGGGAAATTCTGTTCAAAATACCCTTTTTAGCAACCTTTTTTAAAACATATTCTGTCGTTATCAAAACTCTGGCCAATGTTTCACATTATATAGTTCCTAAATAAGAGGATCTGCCATTAAGATCTGCTTTTAAAATAAAAAATGAATTTAAAAAACGATTCAGAATGTAAGCAGTTTGGATTAGAGGTTATTTCTCAAACACCAATTTTTGTTTAATTTATTTTTGCAATACGAATTGATCCTATGAAAAACTTGTCAATACAAAAGTTGTAGATATTATTGAGAAGATGTAAAGTAAATTTAATTGGATTTGATAGTTTAAGACTTTACAAAGTTATGGGTTGCTTTCTTTTTCCAAACCCATTTTTATTTTCGTTTTTAAATTTTTTTACCGGTAAGACAGTCCTATCAAAAACTTGCAAATACAAAAGTTTTAGATAATTTTAAGAATATTTATAAAAAATTTAGATGGATTTGATATCTTGAGAATTGAAAAAGTTATGATTTTTTTTCTCCCAAAAACCCTATTTTTATCGCCTCTTGAGCCCTTTTTTAACTTTATCAAAAATCTGTCATGCATAAACGTTTGGTCCATTATTTAGAAGCAATATATACCTCAAACTGATTCGATATCTATTTTCATTAAGAACGTATGGTTTTTTTTCTGTTTTCACAAAAACGCCCCCTATTTCGACCCCCTTGGTCCAATTTCGCACATTAATGAACTTAGCCGAGATTTTATCCCTTTTGATTTTATGTACCAGTTTGATGGAGAATGGTGAATAATTATAGAAGTTATCGTGTCCATAAAAAAGTGATTATTATATATATATATATATAAAACTGGTGCGATAGCAATAGGTAGTATTTCATACGAAATCTACCTAAAAGACATACTCCCCAAGGTGTACCTGTGGAAAAATAGGTTCCTCTTTACATTACATAACTGAATGCATTTTAACTTCAACTTATCATCTTAGACGATCTCAAAATATATCCCTCTCATTATGGTTTCAACTGATATTAAAACAACCTGTACTAGTTCAAAAAATGTTAGACTGTATAACATTATTGGAAAGAAATCAAGGGCTTTTTCAATTGCCACCATTGGACTTAATAGATGATGAGGACATTTAGAATATGATAAGAACATTTTTAAATAGAACTCTAACCTACTAAATTATTATTACCAAAATTACTTAAGAAGTTTTACATCATCATCTTGTTGTTTTTGCTATTTTATTACTCTTAATTATATTATTCTGTTTATTTTATTTATTCGATTCAAATATCTCTAAATTGTCTTAACCTATTACTATTTTAATTTTCTGAGAACTAAGAAAATTTGTCATCATTAAGTATTATTTAAGTCAGAAGTATGATTGTTGCAATTTCTGGTTATGTCTATGTTCATAGGTTTATAGTGGCGGTCAACAGTTTCAAGCCAGTTAGTTTCATCGATTTATTTACCAAAAGGTTTCAACAAAGAAGAAGCACAATTGCTTGAAAAGTTAGGAATATGTGAATGACCTCTGACCACGTGATCATTTTGATTGGATACTGAAGATGTTCATGCAAAGGGATAAAATTCGAAGTTCGCATATGCAAAAGTTTCTGGCCACTTATCATTCTTC
The DNA here is from genome assembly GCA_964019185.1 of Maratus speculifer. Lineage (NCBI taxonomy): Eukaryota > Metazoa > Arthropoda > Arachnida > Araneae > Salticidae > Maratus > Maratus speculifer. Next base: position 230,964,823 of record OZ025296.1, on the reverse strand, counting down.
AGTTTTTTCCTATCGGTAAACTATTTTTTGGTTGTGTTTATGAATGAATCAACGTGTATAGCATAGTCTCAATTCAAAATTGAAGAGTTCAACAGTTATTGTTAATAAATTAGTTATTGGTATGTCGCTAAAAGGTCAATCTTCTCGAGATATTGCGGCAAAGTTATCGATCGGTTAAACTCGACCGTAAACGATATTTAAAAATTATATAAAGATGGCCGTAGCCTTCAGGACTTTCTGAGACCCGGGAGATCCCGGAAAATTACTATTCCTGTGGACAGAATTATCAGAAGAAAAACAATTGATAATCCGCATAAAAATTCCGCTGCAATATACTGCGATTTACGGAAGGAAAATATTGCTGAAATTAGTCCGTATACCGTATCAACATGCTGACGTGATGCATAACTTTATGGAAGAGTCGGTGTTAAAAATTTTTCAGAGTTAAAAAAAATACAAACGTACCCGACTGGCGTTTATCCAAAAAACACAAAGTCCAGTCAAGTGAAAACTGGAAAAAAAGTTCTATTTTTCCATCAATCGAATTCGAAACAGTTTTGGAAGTGATTCGACCTATGTTATTCCTACATTGAAGCATGTGGAGGACACGTTATGCCTTGGGGAGTATTTTCTTCAAAAAGTGTCAGTCCGTTATTTAAAATCCACAGCCCGGTGAATGATACAATGTATAAGGACACCTTGCAAGATTATTTTCTGCTTTATTAGAGAAAAAAATTTGATCACAACTATTTTTCTTAACATGATAACGACATAAATAATTTATGCAAACCTCGATAAGCAATGGTTTTCGCTCAAAAAATTTCGTTTTTGAAATGATCAGCCCAATCGCCCAACATGAATCCAATAGAAAATCTTTGAAAAGAAGTTTACAAAAGTCTTCGTAACTATAAATATTCCAACCCAGCCAAAACTTTGCCAAAATCGCAAGAAATGTGGGAAAAACGTACCATAGACGATCTTTAACCGATGACTGTATGAATGTCACGTTGCTGCGCCGCAGTACTTATTACTAAAGATAATAAAATAATAATATGATAAAATACTAATTGTAAATGTTGTTGATAACTATAATTTTCTATTAAAATACCACTTTTTTACAAACTTGTGAAGTTGGCCGGGAACTTTTGAGAACATGCGTTTTCCTTTATACTTAATTTTGTCAATTAAATTTATTGATATTTACATGTTCTTCTATAAGTAAGTTCCTAATTATTATGTCAATAAAATGTATAAATATCACTTTGAGATTCCGCTTCATATGGGTATATTTACAAATCAACTGAAAAATTTTTGGTGGCCGGAAACTTTTGGCCGCCACTGTGTCTTAATTATTTATATTGTACATATAATTTTGCATTTACCACTGTGAAGAATTCTTCAATCATGTTTATTTTTTGAGCATGCCCTGAATAGATAGAGTTACGCGTTGTCATTGTGTTTAAATTATATTCTTTCATTTGTTATGTAATATATTTTTGAGGGCGGTCTGGAGACCATTCAGTAGTGCCTCTGGTCTCTCCTGGCTCCGTATCTCCTTTCCCTTTGGCAGTCCTGTCTTTGTCCATGATTGGGCTTTTAGCATAGTTGTTACACCCTGCTAGGTGGGACGTGTTGTTCTTAAGCCATTTGGGAGGCCTCCCCACCTATCTGAAACTGGTTTAGCTGAGAAACCTAAAAATATCAGGCTCATTAAGAAGTAAATTGTCATACTTTAATTAACCTAAAGTAATATAGACTATTTGCAATAAGCCTGAAAAATATTTAGGATAAGTATTGTAAAGGAAAATATTCGCCAAGATCTTTTCAAATAGCGTATTTTACAATATATAATGTTTATTGTATATAATTGATCGTTCATATTTGGTGTGGGTATACCAATATAATAATAATAATTATTGTAATCTCACATAGGAAAGTATGGGCGTAAATGTACACAAGACGTTATAGAGGGCACTGCTCATCTAAAGTTTTGTATTACACGTATAGCTTAGGAAAGTACTACCGATCGTCATTCGACAAGCTGACTTTGCAGAGGTAATGTGATTCACTATACGTTAAATCAGGAGTGGCCAACCGTGCAATGCCGTATTACCACTAAAACTTAAACCAATTACTGCTTTATCTAATTATCTAATCTCTGTGACTCTAGAAGTCAACTATATGTTTAAAAAAATAGTGGTATCCGGTGTGCTATTATTGAACACTCCTGCATTAAAGGAATATGCAGATATGCATCTAACTTAACGATGAGGCAGAGGAAAGCCGTCGAAGAGCTGTGCAAAAGTATGCAGTATGAATCCCAATCAGCACAAACCTTACCTGTTTCCACATATTTAGTGGCGCAAACTTATATGGGCCCGTGGGGCCTGAGCACACCCAATAAAATTGAATTCTAGCGTGCCCCATTTTCATTATTCTATTTCGTTTTTTATTTCATTATTATTTTATTATACATTTTTCTCCCTAGAACAAAATTTATTTTGCCAATGTCTACGCGTATTAATTCTTTAACTGTCACCCACAAATCTAAAATGACTGAAATATAAATATTTAACTTTCTGCCATTACAATTTGTAGTTATATTCATGATATGCTGATATTACAATAATTACTAGCGTCTTTATAAGGAAGAGAATATGATTTTAAAAATTACAATTATCTTAAAGCATGATAGCTTGCCTTAAAAAATCATTTTTATCACCATCTGTCCACCCTTCAAAAAAAAAAAAAAAAAACTAGTTGTACCATTTAATCAAAATATCTTTGAGCCCACCCAATATTTTTGAGCCAACCCAATATTTTTGAAAAGTTGGCGCCACTGCACATATTCATCGGCAATCGTGCAAAACTGGATCAATTAGAAATACAATTTAAGAAAGAGAAAGCAACCGATACATACGGACAATTAAGAAGCTATCTTACCATCCATTGATGAACAGCGAAAATTCAGTAAATGAGGTATTGTACGGGTATTCGTCGGGAACATTTGTATTATTTTTCAGTTGTTTGTGAACACATGAAGACATTTTGGCCGATATGAGTAATGTTCTCGATTCATTTTTGCACAGCTCTCCGGCAGATTTTTTTTTAACGTATAGTAAGTTAGAAGCATAGCTTCATAATCATTTAACGTATTCAAGTCAGATCTGAAAAGTCAAATTGTCGAAAGACGACCAGTAGGACTTGCCAGAAAAGTTTGACGGATCAGAAGTTGTAGATTCATTGCCCCCTCTACGATGTCATGCGTTCGAATTTGCCTATATGTTCTTATATGAGATAATATTTTTTTTGCTATTTTTTACTTCTTCCACTGAATTTGAGCAATCAGTCTTGATTATTTATTGTAAATACATATGTTATGCATGCGGAACGAAAATGCTAAAAAATATGCATTTTTGATAGATTTTAGAGAACGTTTACACATTACTATAACTGCCAACGTATACATATATACAGGGTGTATCTAAACTACTGGGCAAAACTTTAAGGGGTGATAGTACACATCAAGACAAATAATATTATATGGGAAACTAAGGGTCCCAAACGTCTTCCGAAGGAGATAGGCGCCAACAAAGTTTATTGTTCAAAATTTGAAATGATTATAAAAAACGGGAAAATTGGTCGATTCGTTTGCGGTTTTCACTAAAATTATTCTTTATGTCAGTATTGTCTTGAAAATAAATTATACAGATAAATTTTTAAAAATGTCGATAGAGGGCGCTTTAGACTTTGGAGTAACGTACAACTATTTTTACCGTTATTTTTTGCATCTCATTAAATTTTTTTAGAAGCTTAGACATAAACTTAAATTTTGAGCTGAAAATCTGAATCGTCGACAGTGGTTAAGTAGCGCAAATTGAACTGTGTTCAATGGGGGTGGGGAAGTTCAAATTTCAAATGATTATGAAAAACGGAAAAATTGGCCGATTTGTTTGCGGTTTTCTCTAAAACCATTCTTTATGTCAGTATTTCCTTGAAAATAAATTTTAAGATTAAGGCGCCCTCTAACGGAATTTTTTGAAATTAAACTTCAGAGTAACCAACAACTACTTTTAACAGTTTTTTTTAAATCTAAATAAATGTTTTAAAAGCTTAGACTTAAATTTTGAGTTTATAATCTGAAATCGTTGTGAGTAATTAAGTAGCGAAAAATTGAACTGCGTTCGTAGAGTGGGCAGGGTAACATTTCAACTCCTGAACACAGTTCAGTTTGCTCTCATTAACCCCTTCCAACGATTCAGAATTTGAGCTCAAAATTTAAGTCTAAGCTTTTGCAAGCATTTAATTAGATACAAAAAAAATAACATTTAAAAATTGTTGTTGGTTACTCTAAAGTTTAAGGCAACCTCTAACGGAATTTTTTGAAATTTATCTTTAAAATTTATTTTTAAGGAAATACTGATATAAAGAATGGTTTTAGAAAAAACCGCAAACAAATCGACCAATTTTTCCGTTTTTTAAAATCATTTGAAATTTGAACCTCCCACCCCCATTGAACACAGTTCAGTTTGCGCTAATTAACCACTGTCAACGATTCAGATTTTCAGCTCAAAATTTAAGTTTATGTCTAAGCTTCTAAAAAAATTTAATGAGATGCAAAAAATAACGGTAAAAACAGTTGTACGTTACTCCAAAGTCTAAAGCGCCCTCTATCGACATTTTAAAAAATTTATCTGTATAATTTATTTTCAAGACAATACTGATATAAAGAATAATTTTAGTGAAAACCGCAAATAAATTGACCAATTTTTCCGTTTTTTATAATCATTTGAAATTTGAACCTTCCAACTCCCATTGAACACAGTTCAGTTTGTGCTTCTTAACCACAGATTTTAAGCTCAAAATTTAACTTTATGTCTAAAATTCTAAAAAAAATTAATGAGATGCAAAAAATAACGGTAAAAAATAGTTGTTCGTTACTCCAAAGTCTAAAGCGCCCTCTATCGTAATTTTTTGCAGTTTATCTGCATAATTTATTTTCAAGACAATACTGACATAAAGAATAGTTTTAGTCAAAACCGCAAACGAATCGACCAATTTTCCCGTTTTTTATAATCATTTCAAATTTTGGACCCTAAACTTTGATGGCGCCTATCTCCTTCGGAAGACGTTTGGGACCCTTAGTTTCCCATATAATATTATTTGTCTTGATGTGTACTATCACCCCTTAAAGTTTTGCCCAGTAGTTTAGATACACCCTGTATATGCTTAGAAATCATAGACAAAATATACAATTATATATGCACTGCACTTCTACATGTGCAGGGGCATGTAATCTGTAGTCTACTTATAAGAAAACACATTTCAATGGCGTTCATTCTCTTTAAAAATATTTTATTATATATTTTTTCAAAGTTTCGATGATTTCGACTAGTTTAAAAGAGAACGTAATTACAGTAGAAAACCAAAACAGAAAATGAATTTATTTTTATCCCCTACTTCTAATACGAAGTTTGTCGGAGATAAGAAAGTAAATTGAACTGTCTATTACAGAATAAGGAATCTTATTAACTGTAGACTGGGATTGGAAAATAAATTGGAATGCTTATGTTATTATCCAATCTGTTACCAGAAAAGTTACTCAAAGTATTTTAAGATTATAGGCTAAAAATTAACTAAATTATTTATTTACAAATTTGAAATCTTGAAAATTTGAATCAAAATTTCTTTAAAAAAATGTGTAATTTTGAATTGATTGTTGACTTTTTCTTATTTGACATTCAATTTACATTTCTCAGTAAATTGATATGTATACTAAATGACATTCCAGAAGATATCTTTAACTATTTCCAAATTTGTAAAAAAGTTTTTGTTTATCACTAACTATTTTAAAAATATTTATCAATAAATATTTTTTTAAATAAAAGCGAGTTCACCGGCAACCGTTCGAAAATGGATCGGTTAGCAGTGTCAGTACCAGGTATTGATGGAGGGAGTAACCTTTATACATGGACAATTAAAAAGCTATCTTACAGTCCATTGAAAAACAATCAAGTTTCAGCAAATGCGGTATTGTTCGCTTGTTTGTTCAGGAATATCTGTATTATTTTTCAGTTGTTATTAAACACATGCAAACATTTGGGTCTGTTGGAGCAGCGTTTTAGGTACTTTTGCGCAGTTCTCCGACAGTTTTTCTTTGCCATACCGTAAGTTAGATGCATATCTCGTAATCATTTAACGTATGACGTATCTTGTTAGATCTGAAAAGTCACTTTGTCGAATGACGACCGCAAGATTTTTCAGAAAGCTTTTTACGTGATCAGAAGTTTTAGATACACAGCGCCCTCTACAATAAAATGCGTTCGTTTGTGCCTATATTTACCTATGTGAGATTGTCTTTTTTTGCTATTTTCTACCTCTCCATTAAATTTGAACTTTCAAACATGATGAACTGCTTATGTAACCCCCTGACCGCCGAGCAAAAGGGCAAAATTTTATGTTTTTTTCCTACTTAATTTATTTTAAAAGTTCATAAAAGAGGGATTTTCTAACACGGTATAATTTTTTGTAACGTATATGCTTACAAGCTTTGAAGGTATGAATCATAACTTAATTTCTTAAAACTGGATTAATTTGTAGAATTATATTAATTTAAATAAAGCTTCAATTGCAGTGAAACCTGTAGCCTGGTGAACGGACATATCAGGTCGCGACAGTGGGAAGGTTATTGGGCATACTGAATTAAATATTACGTAATATGCACGTTTGATACATTTTAATGAAAGTATATGCACTACTATATTCGCTTATGTATGTTTATATATATTCATAGAAAATATAGAAAAATATAGAAATATACATGCACTGCACTTTTACAAACACGATGGAATGTAATCTGTAATCTATAACACATTAACCACAATATTAAAACACATTTTAATAGTGTCACTTTAAAAATGTTTTACGATATTTTTTTTCACAGTTTCACTGCTCTCGACTAGTTTAACAGAAGAAAGTAATTACACCAGAAAGCCAAAACAGTAAATAATTTTTTTTATCCTTACTTCTTATACAAAATTTATCGGAAATAAGAAGACAAATTGAAGTGTCTATTGCAGAATAAGGAATCTTATTAACTGTAGACTGGGATTGAAAAATAAAATGGCAAGCTTACATTATTATCCAATGTGTTACAGATACGTTACTCAAGGAACTTAAAGATTATAGGCTAAAAAATAACTAACATATTTACTTGTAAATCTGATTTTCTTTTAAAATAAAGATTGTGTATTTTTTTAATTTATTGTTAGATTTTAACAAAAGTTTATACATTTTTATATTCTCATATGCACGTTTATATATATTCATAGAAATTATAGAAAAATATACAAATATGTATGCATTGCACTTCTATATATGTGGTTGTATGTAATCTATAGTTTACTTATAAAAACATATAAAAAAACATATAAAAACGTTCATTTACTTTTAAAATGTTTTACTATACTTTTTCACAGTTTCTTTGCTTTCGATAAGTTTAACAAAAGAATGTAATTACACTGAAAGCCAAAATATAAAGTAAATTTATTTTTATCCCCTACTTCTAATACGAAATTTATCGGAGATAAGAACGTAAATTGAAGCGTCTATTGCAGAATAAAAAGTCTTATTAACTTTAGACTGGGATTGGAAAATAAATTGGATTGCTTATATTATTATCCAATGTGTTACCAGAAACGTTACTCAAATAATTTTAAGATTAGAGGCTATAAAAATAACAAAATTATTTATTTAAAAATTTGATTTTCCTTTAAAATAAAGAATGTGTATCTTTTAATTGATTGTTGTAATTTTTACTTTCTTCTACCAATACAAGAAAAAAGTATTGGATTCGTGAAATTCTGTTTTGAAATTCGGTTATCGATGGATTTACACGTTTTAGGGCTTACAGAACCCGAAAAAACGTCTTTTGCAAAATGACTGTCTGTGAGTCTGTCTGTCTGCTGTCTGACAAGAATTTTGAGGGTTCTGTATCTCAAGAACTAATGCACAGAATGTTACAAAAGTTTAGATTTTGTTAGACATTAATATAAACTAGACCTTATTAGTTTTTGATGTATATCACTCATCAGGTGATGCTGCTATGGTACATTATTCATAATTTTCACAACAGCCATATCTCAAGAACTAGCGCGTGGGTTTTCATAACCATTGATTTAGTTAGTACATGATATAAAATTATGCTAATTAAGTTTTGGTGCAAATCGTTCAACAGGTGGAGTTGCCATGGTGCATTATTTGTGATTATTTCAATAACTTTATCTCAGGAACAAATGCACAAAATTTCACAAAACTTCTGAAGCTGTGAGATTTTGATATAAATTAGATTCGATTATTTTTTATTGAGTATCATTCAAAAAATGGCGCTGCTATGCTGCATTATTTACAATTTACACAATAGCCTTCTCAAGAACAGGTGCATGGATTTTCATAAAACTTTATATTTAGTTAGTATTTTATACAGCATGATGCGGATCACGTTTCAGTGCAAATCGCTTAACAGGCAATGCTGCCATGGTGCATTATTCCTGATTATGGCAATTTTTCTATCTCAAGAACTAATGCACGAAATTTTTGAAAACTTCCGATTTAATTAGTCCCTGATATAGATTAGTGATATTTAGTTTTTGTGTAAAGGCCCTTCAGATGGCACTGCTATGCTGCAATTTTTCCCGATTTTGCAATAAATGTCTCAAGAACTACTGCACCGATTTTAGTGTAACTTTAGATTTATTTAGCACCTGATAAAAAAAAATGATCCTCATTAGCTTTTAGTGTACATCGTTAAACATGTGGCGTTGTTAAGAAGATTTTTTTTAAGATTTTGCTAATAGGGCCATTCCATGAAAAAAGGTAAATTAATAGTCATTTTAAAAAGTTTGTGTAAATAAATAAGTTATGTATTTTCTGAATGGTAACATGTCAAATTTTATGTTTTGAGTAAGAATTTAAAGTTTGTCTTTTGTGGATTGGCAACACAACAGTTTAAAGATGGCGTGCATGTGCAAGCAAGTATGTTGAGTTTTATAATGCATTTTGAGTGAGTTTTTTAAGAAAGAAAATCCAATGAAACTTTTGAAATCAACATTTTAGGTAAGTATTATATTCATTCTTTTTATTTCACTAAACTTAAAAATCTAGGATAATTTCAAATAATTATTACAGCACACACAAAAAGCTTTGTTTCTCTGTCCCACACGTGACACAAAAGATGAATTTTTTAAATTAGGAGAAAAAAGGAACTCATTTATTTTGTTTAATTGGCATTTCTAAAGTAGTTTAATGTAGTACACTTATCCTATGCTAGTTAAAAATTTAGGCCAAATTTTTATTTGGAGAAAAATGTAAAAACAAAATTGTCCTGCACGTGACACCTTATGAGCAAGAAGATTATTTTTGTTTTCTGAATGCTAAATAGAGATTTGTTATAGCATAGGTTTAACAGTTTAATGATTATTTTGTCCTAAGAACATATTCTATGTAACTTAAACGAAATTAAGATTTTTTTAAAACATTTTTTATGATAGTTCCATTTTTTTCTTTTTTTATGTGATGCTAATATTTTTTATTTCTATTTTTTTATAAATTTTCTTTAATAAAATTTGAACACTTTGATGGTTATTTTTATTATAAGAGCATATTGTTTTATAGTAAGAATTGATCTACTTAATTTATAGGGGTTTTTCTATTTAATAAGAAGAGTCATGTGTTTAAGAACTTGTTATTATTCTGTAGAAAATAAATAATAAAACTGCTTATTTATATTCTGTTTTTCTAAGTTAAAATAGAATTTTAAAGTTCAATGTTTCTATGAAATGAAGTACATTTAGACAAAAGCATATATAATTGGTAAAGTTTGTTATTTATTTAGCAGAAATGGAATGATCTAAGTCTACTAGTGCTAGAAGAATGAAAAAGATAAGGGAGAAAATGGTGCTATGAATCCTCCAGGCTATGAATCCTCCATTATATTAAACATCTCTTTAGAAACAGCAACCTCTTTTAAGATGGGTGAATGGGTAGTTGTAAAATATGATGGCACTAATTATTCTGGTGAAATTATTACAAGCACCAATCATGATAGTATTGAAGTGTCTGCCATAATAAAGAGTGGTAAATTCTACAAGTGGCCACAGTATCCAGATAAAATTCTATATTCATTTAAAGATGTGGTAAAGAAAATATCAACTTCCACTGTAACAAAAAATAGAGGTTGTTTCAAATTTATGGAAAACTTTTGACTTTCTGTTTGTACATTTACTTTATGTTTAGAAATGTCAATTTGAACATTTATTTTGTACAAAAAAAAGTTAAAATAAATATTTTTGTTTTGTAAAATGTATAATATGTATTTTCTTTTTTGTATTCCTTTATTTTCTGATTTTTGAAAAGGTTGAATGATATTTGCAAATGTCCCACACGTGACAACTGTGTCCCGCACGTGACAACCGTGTCCCGCACGTGACACTATACGTTATATTTTTTTAGCAGTTTAAAAATTTATTTTTTTAAAAAAATGATGTTTATTTCATGAACATTTGATCTTTAGCTTCTAATATATATTTTTTCTTTTGAAATTGCAAAACTAGTAGAGCAGAAATGTTAACTGGATCATAGAGCAAATTACAAGTGGTTGACTTCAGATGTCTTGCACGTGACGCATGCAAATTAATTAATAACTAAATCATAAAACCATTTAGGAAAAATCTGTCCCTGCCTGAGATATTGTTATACCAAATATAAGCTTACAAAAATGTGTTTATACCTGTTTCTGAAAAATTTTAAGCCCTATAACACAATTTTGATGGAGTTATGGTGTCTGATTGTCCTGCACGTGACAGTGGAATGGCCCTATAGCTCTATCTCAAAAACGGATTTTCTGATTTTCATCAAACTTCAGATTTAATTATAAGTTGACATAAGTTGTTGCTGTTTACATTTAGGTTTATAGCACCGATCCGTTGACTCTTCTATGCTGCATTTTTCAGGACGTATTAGCATGCACACGTTTGAAGAAAAAGTTTTGGGATTGCCACATCTAATTATTGTAATTTGGCATTCAATTTTATTTTTCATAAAATTGATATTTATTCTGAATGGCATTTGAGAAGATATTTTTAACTCTTCCTAATTTTGCAAAAAGTTTTTTCTTTATCATTAGCTATTTTTAAATATTTAATTTCTAAAATATAATTTCCATATTAATTTTGATATTATGAACTTTAATTTAAGCACTGTTTGATGCTGAATGAGAATTTTATAAATCTATGGTATAAAATCTAAACGTGTTTGTCTTTGGATTCATATAGTCGGTGAGAACGCTTGACTAATAAATTCTTATTGTACTACTTGATTATATCGTCAGTCAATTTCTTCAACTTGTACAAATCGCCAAACTATTCGCTAAGTTATACAAATTGACATCATTTTTATTTTAAAGAACGAAAGAACAAATAAATTAGAAAAATCTTTTAATATTTCATAAAAAAATTAAAAACACATCAACAAATAAATGAAATATTATAAACAAATCTTAGTTTTACAAAACATGTAATTGAAACATTTGATCAAATCGCTAAAATTGTCAGAATAAAAAAACCTTGTGTATATAGAAAAATCTTTGAAAAATTCTTTGGCTATTAATTCCTCTTGACATGCAGCTAATACAAAAGTATTGTTTTCAATATTTTCAAAAGATATTTCGAATGCATTAGGTTTTCTTTTATAAAAATCATTTTGGGTTTTGTTAATGGGCCATCTAAAGTAATGTATTAGATGTAGAAAAGCTTTCCAAATGCTCAATAGAAAATAGTTTTTACCCATGTTTTGTAACCTAGAAAGCTGGGATCTAATTCTGTTTGATTATTTTAATTTATCACATAAAAACATTAATTAAACAATTATATTTTGCTTGAATTACTTTGCGTTTTATATAAAATATTAATTTCTGCCACACTTTTATTTCACAATTTTTTCTTTGAAATTTTTTATGTATTTAAAAATTATTAAGTATAGTAATTGTTGCACTTTTAAAATCGTTAAAGACGTTTCACAGTTCCTCAGCTTTCAAACAATTCAGTAATACCAGAATTGCATCATAAAATGTATATTCAATTCTACTTCATGTTTTAATTCATCCGATTAAAGAAAAATGTTAATAAATTATGCAGATATTGTTTGAAACTGCCTCGCGCTTTTCATAAATCATTAATAATAGACATACTTATACTGTTTTTACTCGTGTATAACGCGCACTTAAAAAAAAAGGACAAAACTCCTACATGCGCGTTATACACGAAATAATTTTTTATTGCTGGAAGTAATTGCAGGATATACATATGAATCAAGAAAAGTATTCAAAAAACCTCTGCTTTCAATTACTTTAATAAAACTAGAAATATATCAGAAAAGATTGAAAATTTCTTTTTTACCTTGCTTCTAATACAAAATTTATCGGAGATAAGAAAACAAATGGAAGTGTCTATTGCAGAATAAAGAATCTCGTTAAGTTTAGACTAGGATTGGAAAATAAATTGAATTGTTTACATTATTATCCTGTCAGTTACTGGATGAGATTCTCAATAGTTCCTTAAACAGAAAACATATTAAATAAACTGATAAATATTTTCTTCTTTAACTCTTTATTTTATGAATTTGAACATTATATACATATATATACATATATATATATATATATATATATATACTAATTACAAAATTTAACTTTTTTTGCTTAAATTAACCTTATACTACATTAATTTCCTTTTAACAATATCCCGTTTTTATTCCGGCTCATTGAATTAAAAACCTATTACTAGATCTAATCTATTAATCTGTATAGAAAGAGTTTAAATTCTTAATTCGCCTAAAAATATTTTTTTCTTATATTCGTAAATCTGAAAAAAATGTTTATAATTTAAAAATATTCTTAAATATACTTTTATTTTTTTTTTAATTCCTAGTGAAACTCACTTTTTCCCTGTTTTTATCAACCTGTTTTATAAAAGTCTTATTAAATTTATTCTGAAATAGCATACATATTCAAGACATCTATCCTTTTTTTTCGCGTTTTATATTTTTTAAGTATCAATAAATTCATTTATTTTTCCTTTTTAATAAATTTACCATCTGTCGAATAAATTCAAATTTTAACTAATTTCGATTATAAAAAAATAATAATAATATTTTAAATAAAATTATCGTTTTCAGAAGACATTCGATTCCGCTACTTTGATTTCGACGCTTGATATTAAAATGCTGTTCACATAAAAAAGCATCGCGGGTTCAAGGATATAGAATGTTCCAGAAAATTCTTTTTCTCACAAGGAAATTTTGACTGGGAAGGCACGAGTAAGTTCGGCGTTGTGATCAGGCAATTGACAAGTCGTATATAGGGAGACGAAGTGGCCTGCCATTCATGTGGAATAGTGTTTATTTCTGCAATTAAATTCATTGTGCCGGTCAAATTAAAGAGTTTTCGTCTCCATATACTGTATTTAAATAAAGTATTTTCGAGTTGCCAATGTTTAGTTTTTTATTAAGTCTGCATTCGTTTATTTTCTTATTTCGCATGAATCCTATGTTAAACTGGAAAACTTTTTTTTTTTTTTTTTTTTTTTTTTTTTTTTGTTAAAACGACGTGTGTTACGACTTTTCTCAGGCTCGACATGTCACAACATGACATATGTATGGCTGAAATACTAGAAAAAAATTAACTAATTTTTTTTTCTTAATGTACATTTATACAGAATCTGTAATAGCAACATTTAATTATTGGTATTTTTAATTTATATTGGTCGATGTTATTTAAAAATTGTAATCGTAGAAATACATTGATACATAAATAAATAAAAATGATTGCAATCTATAATAAAGGAAAAATAGCAATTCAGTCTGCTTCGAACGCAATAATGGTGCGACAATTAATGTTTACCAACAAATATGACCCGATCTCTGAACAATTAGAATTAAACGCTCCAGCAACACATGTATCTACAACACATTATAACATACCGACTCCATCGGATTCAAATCAATGTCAAGTTAGTACCAGTTAAAGTCAGCTATCTCGACTTGAATTAGTAATGTTATTGTATTCCTTTAAAAATCTGGTTGTTGGAGTTTATTTAACGCATAGTAAACAATGATAAATATAAACTTATCAATTATCCTTAAAAACATAATTATATACAATGCATCAACTATTTTAGTAATGAAAACTACAGTGCGTGTCAAAAGTTTAAGCACAATAGCAATTTTAAAATAAAACTTTAAATATTCATTTTATTTCAACATCTGTCTTGTATATGTTAATAATATATATTTTAACACCACATTCATTGAAATTGACTTATAAATTTTATTTTAAACCATGGAGTTTAAGAATACAACAAAAAACAACCGTGTCAAAAGTTTAAGCACAATATCGTTTTTATGCAAATTTTACAATATTACATTAGATATTGCGCCCACAAACGATTTCTGGGTGTATAAGAAGCAGTCACTTCTTGATTTTAAGTTGGTGCAAAAGTGCCTACTTCGAAAGAATTCTCAGAGGAGGAGGTGATAAAAATTTGGAGTATGAGAGCAAAATATAAGTCTGTTTCTGAAATTGAAAAGATCAAAACGAGGTATTCATCAAATTTTGGCTTGTGGTAATGATTTCAAACAATTTTTTTTTTCAGGAAGGCCGCGAGTGACTAGTTTGCGCAAAGATAGCCGCATCAGAAATTTGGCTTCAACTGGTAATGACTCCCTTTCACAAATAAAACATGTAGTTAGAGAACAATTAGCGAAAAAAATCAGTTCACAGAAGAATTTTCGAGTTGAAATACATGAAATGCCGTAAAATGGGTCGATTACTGTGCCTCAAACGACACCATAAAGAAGTTAGATTACAATGGGCTAAACAGCATGGGTCATTTGGTGAAAAGTGGCTGAATGTCATATTCAGTGATTTAAAAAAATTAAACCTCGACGGCCCTGATGGGTTTAAGTACCACTGGCATGATCTCGCAAAGAATCTTAGAAGTGTATTTAGCCGACAACAAAATGGTGATTCTTTAATGGCACGGGGGCTATTTCTTACAATGGTCAGACATCTCTGGCAATCAACAATGGTCGTAAAAACTCTGAAAACTACCAAGAGACACTTGTCAATCATTTGCTTCCTGTTCCCGAGGTTTTTGGTGGAGATAAATGATTATTTCAACATGATAATGCTGCGATCCATATCTCAAACTCAACTTCATCGTAGCTTAAATCGAAAAAAGTGTCTGTTTTGAAATGACCGGCAATTAGTCCTGATCAAAACCCTATAGAAAATAAGTGGGATATTCTCACTTATGCAATTTATCCAAATGGAAAGCAGTATTCTTCAGTTAAAGATTTGAAAGATGCCACTGAGAACGCTTGGTTTAAATTGAACCACAAGTAATACAGAACCTCTTTTTATCGATTGAAGACTGTATAGTCTTCAATCAAGTAATTCATCAGAAAGGAGCAATAATCAAGCACTATTTTTTTTTATTCTTGTTCTGCTAAAGATTGAAAAACTACTGTGTTTAAACTTTTGACACACTCATTTTTGTTGTTTAGATAAATTTTATTATTTAAGATAGATTATATAGCATAAATCTGTTAACCATCTTTTTAAAACTACAATTTGTAGGTTATGTGAAAAGGAAAGCAACTTTCAGCCATTAATAAAACTTTATTTTGAAATTTTCCGTTGTGCTTAAACTTTTGACACTCACTGTATAACTGTACATTTTAACATCATATTAAATTGTTGTAATAATTGGTAATTTCTACGAAAGCAAAATCCTATAAAGAAAGAAAAAAAAAAGATTTAAATATATATACAGACAAGATAAAATATTTTTTGGTCCTAATGGTATGGCATTAAGGCCATTAAGGAGACAGAAAATCTTTCGAACCCCAAAAAAGTATGGAAATGGAATCATCGTTTAATAATTTTGTATAGGCATAAATCGAAAAAAGAAGATACAGACAAACTGTAAAATACCATTATTTGTGAAATGTTTAAAAGACCCAAGCACAAATATATGGTCTGCTTGTTTACATTAAAAGTATTAATTAGGACGAAACTTTTTTAATGTTAATTTCATCATAAATACGTCAGAATCAAAGCCAATCAGAGCGAATTATTCTGATCATTCTTTAAATGTTGTTTTAGACGACAATGATATAATCTGGACAGTCTACTCGTTACTACTCGTTGAAATGCTGATTACAAGTGTCACAATATAACAATCAAAGCACAAAAATCGATGTCTGCAGTGTGTTTTTACATTATACAGTTGCTGGTGTGATATGTTCTCTTTTTGCAAGGATTAGCTGTAAATAGTTTATTGCTCGACATTGTATTCATTCGCAGTACCATATTTTAATAGTTTTTTAATTCAATTTTATATCAGGTCATAGTTCAATCTATGGAAATTTATGGAATTTTAAGCCTAGCATAAAATTTTTGAAAAGGCTGTATTAAATTAATGTAGCAACATTTTTGGTACATCGTTACGTTGAAATGTTTTTGCAGTGCATAGACAGTCTTATTGACTGGCTCGCTGAAAATAAATCCAAATGACTGACTGACTTATTAACGCTGTGTTATATACATAAGAAATGTTATTTATTCAAGAATGTTATGTTTTTTTTTCTTTTTTTTCTCTCGTAGGATCAACCAGGATAAGCACAACAATATGCCCCCCCCCCCTTGCCGATGTTTGAAGTAGCGTGTCTGATAATATGACTGACCATGGGATTAAATATAGAGTGTTTTTAGCATCTGACTTTGAACTGTCCTTGAGATAATGGGGGAAGTATGCGGCGGCAGCACTATTTTTCAAATATGTTTATCTCAAAAAGTATACAAGTTTAAAAAATGACAGTAACGCCAATTATTAAAGAATATTTTAATTCATATTATATATCCTTTTCATATTTTTACAATTTTTTAACATATAGTAATGAACAAAAGTATTTAAAAAATCATTAAAACAGTATTATTATGTTTACATCAATCAAAAAATTACACAATAATTCTCAGAGTATGTGGATAACCAAAAATAATTTCGTTAAAATTGATGATGCGCTTTTTGATTTATAATAAAAATATTGCTAGTAACTTGTAAAAATATTTGTAACTTTTCTTGTTTGCGTTTGCCGAAATACGTTTCTATCAATGTATTGATCAATTCGTGACATTTCTCCTCGGACATTATGTGTAGTACGCCAAAACAAGAGAATATTTCTATACATACGGGCTCCACCAGAAGCTGTGAGGTTGTGTTTTCGAAACTCATAGGCAGGACGTGCTGGGTTCGAACCCAATCGTGTCTCTCGGCCTAACCGTTCGGAGTTTTTCGTGGTTTGCTTCGAACCTCGCGTAAATACGGGTTAGGTACACCTAGAAAGACCCCTACGGAAGGCACTCTTCCCAAGGGCGTATATCCATCGTTTAGATAATCGGCCGTCATAAATAACACCACAGCTATACATACATCTTCCTTTTACGAATCAAATGTGATTCTATAATAATTTTTTCATTTATAAAAACCTCTCAGCTATTAGAGGTGCCTGCTTCGTCTTCTTCTTGATAAAATTCGATAAACTTTATGAACTACAAAATCTTTTCGATACTGGAATGTCTGAAGAATGCGGTAGTGGCATTGACACTGATGACACAGTAGCATACTTCATCAAATGTTTTGATTTTTTTGAAAAACCTTTCACAGTTGATAAATAGAAGTAATAGTCGTCTAAGTGATTTTTGGATTTATGCCACTGCATTCGTACGCCAAAAGGCATCTGTTCAATATTACCCGTGTACCAACCCGTTCAAATATTTATAACATTTTAAACAACACACTTTCGGCACTCATGATTTGTCTTGATTTTAATGGCAATTTTAAAATAAGCTTCATAATATTTCTTAAACAGAGAAGAAATTGGCTTTTTTTCACTTTTAGGACTAAATTGACCACAAACATAACAAAATAAGCTAGGAGAATTATCACAAACACGCGGCATTTTGTGGATTTATGAATAATTTAAATATTTTGATGACTTTTGTACACATCAATGATATAATTTTATAACTACTTTCAACTAAGTTTAACGGGAAATAAATAAAATAAGATTACCGTTACTTATGTTTTGGGACGTGATACCTAAATATAAATTTGTTTTCTGTTGTTTACTAAGTATGCCTAATACGAATCACTACTCGGGATATCGATGATTTTTTTTATATTGCATAGTGTTCGCAGCATAAGTTCTTATTATCATTTAATTTGCATATTTCCATCAAAGTCAAACATTTCCAGAGTCATCTGTAGTATGTCTTATGAATTCTTTTTTTATTGCTGTATAAAAAAAAAATCCCGTGCTTTTAAATGCTAACCCTTCAAACCATTTTTTATTTCGTTTATTTTCCCGACTTTAATGATTTTTTCAAGTTATTATGGAATTTTTGCCCACCCGGTATATGGTATGACATACAACATACGATCTTTTGAACTTTTTAAATTATTTTTTACAAAATTGTGGGATAGTCCAATCTGAATCTCAACGCCTCATATATGTACACATTTTTCTTTCTGGTAGGGGATGGGAAGTTTAAGATTTGTAATTTATTTTTTCAAATCACGAAAAGTTTCTAATCTAAGTCATAAATCATGCAAATATCTCCTATGAAAGATCTAAAAGGAATTTCGCTAAAAAAACATGAAATAAAAAAGAAGCAAGTTGCTAGAACAATTCTGTGATTGGATAAAATATTTTATTTATAGAAAGAAATTTTTGTTTTTTCACTATAAAATTTCTGGAAACTTTGAGTTTGGGCTCAGTAAGTTTTCTTGTTTTCAGAGGAAAAACTCATAATAAATTCTTTTTATTTATTTTATTGAACATATAAATCTGACTTGCGTGCTTAACTCGAACGACCGATTATAAGTTATTGTCAACATACACGGTCAAGTTAGCACAAGAAACATTACAACCCTTGAGAATTACAGCCAGGAGCTGGACAAGGAATGTGTAATGGAATCAGTGGGAGTCGAAAGCATAAGCCTCCTACACTCTCAAGCGATTGATGCCGTGGTGCCTTAACCACCCGGCCACGGAAGCCCCAAGTTCTGCTTAAAATACGAATAAATAAATAAATAATATGCAACAGGATTTCCGGAGCGCCTTGTGATTTAACGAAAATACTGCTTTAGATTAGATGATTTAAAGTAAATTTTCAAATAAAAATTATTCAGTTTTTCACGTTTTTAAGGAAAATTTACAAACTTAAACAGAAGACCATAAAGCGCTAAGTCAACAAATTCCATATTTTTTTCATAGATATACTTTAAGTATATACATATATATCTTAGTATAAATTTATATAACATATTAAAGTTTGCGTATTTTAGCGATGAAATTTACTATGTTGATGTGTTTACAACAGCATAATATTTATAGCATTGAAATGTAAGTACAAAAAGATACAAATTCAAAAAGTCCAAAAGAAGTAACTGACATAAGCAAACTCTAAGAATATCCTAAGGAAAATTTCACTTCTACTTATGTAGTGACATCACGTTTCCTCCAGTCTCCTTTCATCTAAATTGATCCAGAGTTTGGTTACGACCTATAAATGTACACCTGAGACCATTACACAGAAAGAATGATGGCAAAGTTACACGTGTAAAGAGTTTTGTATGAAAAAACAAAATTTTTCATGTAATGTATTAACTTAACTCTTTACGTTTATATAATAATAGCATTTTATTTTCTTGCACATAAGTTAGAGAAAAAGGTATTTTAACAATTTTTCTTTATACATGTTTATTTATCTTAAATAAAAAAAAGTTATGAATGTCTGGATTATTTTTAGTGTGAAAATAAATGTAAATGAATGATTAAATTTATCAAAAGATTCGTTGTATTCGTAATTGTTTCTTTGAAATTTAATTGGTTGGAATAGAATATCGAAATTGCCATTTTGCTAGTGATAATTATTTTTTTTTGAAATATCTATAAGGAGAAGACCCTCTAAGCAAAATTTGAGAAGAATATAAACAAGCAGATGTTGTTACTAATAGATTGGTTATCTGTCACATTTTTTTACTAAGTTTATCAACATAGTTAGTGAGGAAAATTATTTTCTCCACAACTGTTGCGATTACATTCCGCCTTTTTCAATAACTAAGTTTTTAGTATAACGGTTAAAACATTATTTTTAATAGGTATATCTGCACATACACTGCTCGACATTGAAAATGCAACACCAAGAAGGAGTGGTCAGAAAGTGATGAAATTTGGGGAAAAGACAGAGACAGCAAGGAGCATTAAGTGATCTTTATTTCAGAATGATAGTCAGAATACAGAACGAAAACGGCGTCGGCTCAGTAGGATGTAGGACCACCGCGAACTGCGATGAACGAAGAAACATGTCTAGGCTTCGAGTCAATAAGAGCGTGGATGGTGTCCTGAGGGATCGCTTTCCATTCCCTTTCAACCATTTGCCACAGGTTATCTTCTGAACGAGGCAGGGGCAGAGTCCGCAAAACGGCGTCTAATCACATCCACACATGTTCGATTGGTGACAGATCAGGAGAGTACGGTGGGCAGGGAAGCATCTGTATACCTTGCAAAGCATGTTGGTACATGCGAGCACTGTGTGGTCGGGCGTTATCCTGCTGAAAAATTGCATTAGGATGCCCCTGAAGGTAGGGGATTGCCACTGGCCGCAGTACATTATCCAAGAATCGTTGGGCCGTCATAGTGCCCTAAATACGAACTAGAGGTGGCATGCAATTATACGCAATAGCGCCCCAAACCATTGTGCCACGTTGTCGCGCGGTGGGACGTTCTACAGTTATTGCCGGATTTGATCTGTCTCCACGTAGATGCCACACACGTATGCGGCGACTGCCACTGGATAAACAGAAGCGTGACTCATCTGAGAACGCAACATTTCGAAATTCTGCCATCCAAGTCGCTCTAGTCCGGCACCATTCCAAACGTTCGCGTCTATGCTGTCAAGCCAATGGCAGTCTTCTTAACGGACGCCATGAGTGCAGGCCATGTTCAACCAATCGACGGAAAATGGTTCTTGTCAACACGGAAACATCCAGGGTATCTTGTACATGCTGCAGAATCGAGGTACAAGTGACTTGCGGCCCGCCACAACTTGTCGGTGGATGCGTCGATCCACGCGTGCTAGCGTCACTCTGGCTGCACCTGCACTCCTCAATCTTGCAACATTTCCTTGTTCCAACCATGTTCGCCATAGCTGATGCACCGTGCTCGCATCCATGTGGGTATCAGCTGCGATTTGACTTACAGACCAACCCCCCCTTCTCAGTCCCATCACCATACCTGTCGTAAAATTGTCTATCGGCTGGAAGTGTCTTCGTTGACGGCGGCCTGGCATTCTCTTCTATACACGTATCCTCCGAGACAAAAACAAAATTTCTTCGCTAATTCGTCTGGCAGAAATAGCGACACGAATATTGCCCATTCTACAAGTTTCTTCCCTTATATCTTACATCACGTGCGTCGGAGACCTACGCATTTCACATCATTTGCATAACTCAGTGACATGCGCCTACTCTGAAATTTGCATAAATTTCTGACCACTCCTTCTTGGTGTTGCATTTTCAATGTCGAGCAGTGTATATAAATATTCAATGACAGACTTTGTAAGGTCTTTTAAGATCTTGATTGTGATCACCCTACTTTGAAAATACTATTAAAATGTAAGCTTTTTAGTATTTTTTGAATACGTGTTTAACTCATATTAAAAATTAATAACCTAAAATCATTTTGCCTAAATGTGATGATCCCTAAATTCTTCAATGGGATATCAATTAAAATCCTAATGCAAAAATTCTAAATAATTTCTGTATAATAAGACATCCGATTTTAAAGAATAAAACACGAATTTTTTTACTCTATTTAAAAAAGTTTTCTTAAGTACAATACCCCCATTAAAATACATAGCGTTCATTAAACCATCTTTCCTAAATGTTGCCAAAACTGACGAAAATTGCTCATGGTTTTAATCTTTAGGTGCGTTTTTAATTATGTAAATGCGTAGCACCTGCACTATTAAAATTTTTGTCCTAGTTTGAACCAAATTTTGGTACTCAGTAACTGCCATCATCAGATGGTGAAATTTTGAACCAACATTTGGAGCTTCCTATAGCAATCTTGCTTCAACTATTGGAACCCTGCTTTATTATTATCTGTATTGTAATACCTGTTTTGACGTCGAAAATACTCAAATAAAGGTGCGATGTTGTTTTAACACATATTTAGTTTCAGTTTATATTTATGAAAAATATGTATTTTGTGTTTCGAATGACATCAATTTCAAAAATTGAAAAATCTATCAGGAGAATCAGAATTTTTATTGATCTATAAAAAAAGGAACACGTGTTATCATTTCTTTTTTAAATTATTGAACTGTTTTTTTAGTTGGTGGCAACTCGAAAGAAATAACTGAATTACCATTTAAAAAGGGAGAGGTTTTTATAATGTTAAATTATGGAAGGTATGGCGTTATATAAATTTTAAATGGTTGCCATTTCCTTAATATTGGATATTTTTTGACAGGACTTTCGAAAGGCACATACATAAATTAATAGGCTAAAGCTATTACACGTAGCTAAATGTTGCCTGGTTCGGATTATAATTAAGTTGTTTGTCTTTTTTTCTTGTTTCACGAGAAAAAAATGACAAAACAGGGGTTCCAAATCTCCATAACTAATTGGTGGATCTGGATGACTTTTTTCAAATTTTGAGGTCTAAAGTAGGACATTTCGCCTTTTCAGTTTCGTCAGGATCCGATGATTGGGTCCAAAGTTTTTAAGAGGCAAACTTTGGACTTTAACATTAGAGATACGACAGACCTCTAGTATACAGCACTACCGTGCTGTATGATATTACACAATTTCGCATTTTATGAAATTGATATACATTGGTGAGGTTTACTACAAGTTAATTACTATATAATAGAAAGTAGATAATATTTACAGGGATACACAAAAGATTCCCGCTACTATATTGTATCCAAAGTACTGTATACACCAAATCTGAATATTTTAAAAACTTATGTTACAGTACGAACTCACCTCATCTGACGTGTAACTGTGACGTTGCAAGTTTCACTTGCAATTTTCGACTTGTTTAACATTTAAGATGAAATAATCTCATGATCATCAAGGGTTACAAAGCCTGTTTAACTGAGATATAAGGTTAAGAATAGGCGACCACTTTTCAAATTTGAATTATAAAATATACTACGCATTTTAGTTTTTTGATGACTTCTGATAATTGGTTGCCATAAAGCGAAATCTCTAAATGTGGAGAAAGATATGAGAAATTTATATAGCGCGGTTATATGGTATTTTTTATATTTTGTATTAAAATTTTATTTAGAAAAAATAACGAGTTTAATTTAGCCCTATTGAATTAATGATTTATGAATTCTGGTATAATCCTCAAATAATATTTTTATTCAACAGGTTTTATAATGTGTGTTTAAAATCATCAAAATAGAAAAATACTTGTCTTTATTTTTTTTTATTTAAAAGGAAATGACGGAAGAATATCTGCGTATTTCGAGGCAGGGAATACAGACACATGATTACGGAATTCACATTCGCAGTACTTTTATATAGTACAAATTCTAAAAAACCTTATATACAATGAAATAACTTAAATTATGTTTATTTTTCGGTTGCTTAAACACCGAATCTATTTGAGGTATGATACAGTTTATGTCCCCAATGTTTGTTCTTAAATCAGATTTTCAAAACTTGGTTTCACTTTTTATTCATTAAAATCAACATTTTCTACTTTTAGTTTAGAATAGATTAAAAAAAATAAAACTGTATTTATCTCAATGACTACCTATATTTCCATATACCTATTCTAAGTTATACAAAATGTTCAGTTTTTTTTAAAAGAGTAAGAAAAAAGAGGAAGGGAAACGGAGCTACAGAATATCAGACCCTCGGCTTCTTTTTCCTTAATAAGCCCCGACTAATCTTTAGAAACATTGCACGATTTTAAGCTTAACTTTTTTATCATGTGAGATTTTATAATAGCTAGAGTTATATGTAATAAATATTCTTCTTAACAGCGTAATTGCAAATACGTTTACCACTGAATTCTAGTCTAATGCGGTTTCAGATCAAAACTTTAAATGTTGGCGTTATTTAAAACATAATCTAATTAATTTGCCTTTTAAAGTAACAAAATAAAATGTTTAATCTTATCTCAAAATATCTTAGTTAGATATCTTATTAAATTTTTGTTTTTTGCGAACTCAACGATCGCTGTTATTTTCCATTCTCACAGTTTAATTTGTAAATTACAATTTAACTGTAGTCAATGCTGAAATTTTGTTTCCTTTCAAGTCCCAGTACTATTATTAGAAATATTTGAATGAATGAAATGGCATTAGAGTTGAAACTACGCAAAAATTTTAGTATATAAAAGGTATTCATTGAGTTAATCTTTCATTATTAGAATATATGTTTGAAGATGTGGTAAGATCTTTGGAAATATCTGAATGGATGAAATTTAATTCGAAATAATCCAGCACAAAAATGTAGTACAGAACCAATATTCTATTAGTTAATCATACCTTTTTATCATATCTTGATCGAGGGTTCTTTCAGGTGGTTCACATTATTACGTGACAGTTTGAGTTACAGAAATGAATCTTTCAATGAATATTTTAGATGCATTTTCATAAACAAAATGCATTTTTACATTTAGGAATTTGTACGTCTCATTTAGGTTTTAACTGCCGTTAATAACAAAAAAAAATTATCTATGGCGACAATAGTATATTGCAGGTATAAACGTAAAATAGTATATTGTAGGTATAAATGTAAAATAGTATATTGTAGGTATAAAAGCCCGGTATTTAATATTAGATTGAAGAAAAATTTCTGTGTAATTTTAATCGAATAGTTATTAGAATTTCTATCATTACTAGAAGTATTAAAAGTATATCTATAGGGGTTTAGGAATTTTGATCAAAAAGTGGCTCCATCCAATTATGGCCTCTTCCGATCAAATCAACACTCTTCCAATGACCGTTGATTTGTTTCTTTTAATGAAGTTGAAGAAACATGCCCAAAGTTTTTCGATTCCAAGGAGCCGACATGATACTTCCAGCAAATGAAGAGACCCCAGCATTGGCAGAACTATGGCAAAAAGTTTTAGAACTATGATGGTTCTCTATTTTGAGTCCTTGTTGCTTTTGTTGTTAATTTGCGCATAACAACGCAACTTTCGTAATTTTTCTAAAACTTTTTGTTCAACCTAGTAATTTCTTGATCAATAAAATATATATTTATTTCTTAAAATACTAATTCTACACTAAATGCGATAAAACTATGGGGATTGTCTCTTATTTTGGCACAATCACTTATTGTATCAAACATTTTCTACTATACAAGTACTACTTATTGAATAGCAAGATATACATTTATATAAGAAAGTTAATATAGTATACTTTTAATAGAAAACTCTTTGTTTAATATATGATCAATAAGCAATAAAGGAAAATGTTACATAAATCCACTTGTAATAAAGCAACTTAAATATTTTTAATCTCTTGTTAAATCCCTTGATACTGAATATTAATCAGAAATATATGTGGTTCAAAATTCTAGGTAATTTATATTCTGAATCTCCATTATAAATAGTTTCGTATTAATTTCGGAATAAATTCTTCATGCGACCTTCATTTTTGAAGCATTCCCCCTTAACATACAAAATAAGTTATTTATTTCCAAATTGGAGGATTTCCTAGATTTTAATATATTTTAATCTTTCTGGTTGATAAAACAACTTTACTTATATAGACTAATACTAAAATTACACCAACATGAATGTCATTTCTAACGGAACTTTTGAGCATAAATCCCCAGAGATCCAATAATTTAAAATAGAAAAATATTAAATTTATATTTTCAATCACTCGTATTTTTGATACTTTACATTTTTTTCGATATTTTTTCATCTTTGAGATATGTACAAGTTTAATAAAATTTTCTGAAAATTTTTTAATCTTTTTTTTTTATTATTGGAGATAACTGTTCAAAAGCGTAGGTACTAAACGTATTCATTTACTGTTAACAATTACACTAATTCATGTTAAATTAATTAATCAAAATGAATAATTTGAAATAAATTAGCAGCGTTTTTCCCAACAATGGCACTAACAAACATAGTCATTGTAGAATCATTTCAAATTTTATGAAAATCGGATGCGTAGTTTAGTTACAAGGACAATCGAAATTATTCCGTTACATTACGGCTAATGGGAAAAATAGTTTCATATGCATTTTAATGGTGTTACAATATTTTGAACATAATAAAATTGATATGCATCTATGAAATATATACTAAAGTATACATTCTGTGCAATCTGCGGTGCAAAGAATGCGTGTTATTTACTTACGGGGCTACATAAAAGTATTCCATTACATAATGGTATAGAGAGAAACATTGTTTGGGACGCATTGTAATGATAATAAATTATTTCACATTTTATGAAATTGCTATACGGTTCTGAGGTTTAAAGCAAGTGACTTACTGTGTAATAGAAAGCAGATATTATTAACAGACATATACAAAATATTTGGGGATACTCTACTGTATCCGATATACTGTAGAATATTACAACAAGATCTGACTATTTTTAGAATGTTCTTGTAACATGAACGCACAATGAAGTGCTACACTTAAAGTACAATTTCAAATTTGTTATATTCGTTAAGGAAAAGGAAGCTGTTCAAGTACAGTTAATAATTTAAGAATGAGAAAATAGATTTATGTCTTATTTATTTTGTTATCAGCGTGAGTAAACTTGGGAATATTATTGTGAATGTTGTTTATTAAGTGCAAAAGAGAAGAAGAATTATATATATTTTTAAGATTTAAAGAGTCTTTTGATTAATTGTAACTGTCAAAGGATAATTTTAAATTTTAAAAAAGGAGTATAAATGATGATAAGCGAATTTTGTTAATTTCAGCATCACAAATGGTTATCTGCAACACGATAATATATTAAAAATTGAAAATTTCAATACTCTCAATACGTAGATATGCAATATACGACGAAATGTACTGTATTTTTGAATATAATTATTGTTTGTCTCAAACAAAATCTTCAAAATTTGCTTTAATTGAAAGATTTCTATGTATACTTCATACATTTTACAATATTTAGCATTTTTTATTATCTATAATCCTTAAAAAACTATTGAATAATATCCTGCCTTATTTTGCATATTCATGAACATATGACTTTGCCGAAAAAACTTTACACGATATTGACTGCATACGGAAACTTTATCGATCAATATTATCTTTATGGACACAATGTTTTTGCTCGCGTCATTTAATGTTTATATACATATTTGCATGTCAGAAAAACTTTATATCTCATAGTAAACTATGTATACATATCTTTACTGCTTCAACTGAGAAAACAGAGGAAAATGTTTTACTGGAACATTTTTAGTTTTCTCCCAGAGCATGTTTCCATGGTAACTTAGTGTGACCTTAGATTATTGGAATAAATAATCTACGCAAAATTTGTTTTTTAGAATAAATCTTTTCCTTGCTCAATCTTTTTTAACTTGATTTAAAGATAAATATTTATTTAAAGTAATAAAATATTTTGTGTTTTTTGACAGTTTTACTTCTTATTCAGATAAAAAATTGCATTAAATTATTATTACATTTATTCTTTTAGCTCATATATCTCTTCAATTTTTTCAAAAATACAGTTTCCCCTATAAAATTATCATTACCCTTTTAACTCTTTACATTTTATGTAAATAATTTGTAATATCTATTTGACATATTAGAGGGTTTTAGGAAGTAAAAATAATTTAAGAAAAAATACATCCTTAAGGTAAAATTTATGGACGAGAAAAATCCCGAATTGTGGTTTTTGATCCTCTGTATGTGACAAGAAGTTTTACGTGCTCTATCTGAAGAACTAATTCACTGAATTTCATAAAACTATAGATTCAGTTAGACATTGATATAGACGGGTGATTTTGTGTGTGTGTGTAAATTGCTCAAAAGATAATGCACTATGCATTTTTTTTTTTTTTTTTTTTTTTTTTTTTTTTTTTTTTTTTTACATTTTCCGCAATAGCTTTATCTCAGAAATTAATGTACTTATTATAATGAAATTCAAGATTCAGTTGTAAGTTGAAATAAGTTTTTGATGATTATATTTTGGTGTATATCACGTGGTATCGCAAGTTCTGTATTTTTCAGTAAATAGTAACATGTATCAGATACAAAAAAGTTTTACGATTGCAAAATCCAACAAGGTTTTAAAAAAAAATTAAAAAATTAAAATTATTTTTATATTTTTTCGATAAATTATAATTTTATAATTTTCTCATACGTACGCACTATAACTGTTCGTACCAGATTTCCAAAAAGTTAATTCGTTTAAACCAAAATAAAAATACGACATGGTACATGTAAAAATGCAGTAAAAATTCCTATTTCCTGCATTTCCCTAAAAAATGATAAAAATATCAAATATGATCCGCTATTTCATAAAGCCCACCATCATATGGATCAGCTAAAAATCATTTAATAAAATGGGTAATTTTAAGTTACAGCCATTTTGGACGTACTAGTGCGTTGGAAAACAAAGAGAATTTGTCGGTTATGTGAATCCCGAAACTTTCTTCTTTCACATGCATATTAAAGATTTTCGATACACAAAAAATATTAATATTTTCTTTAAAAAATTATTGCATCAAAAGCTTATTTAATTTCTTCTAATTAAAATGACCTTTAAATCATGTTTCTATCTTCTTGGAACAGGAATTATTAATTCTTATGTTTTAGTTTGTTTTCAAAATTTAGCTAATATCAATAGCTTCACTCAATAGCTTTATACCAATAATATTGCGTTATTCGTCTTCGTTTTCTCAAAGCTGACAAAAAAGGAACTTTTGACTGGCGAGTTATTTTTAAGGATGATACATTTACATACATTCTTTAAGTATACGTAGCTGGATATATTAAAGGATTTCGTTCTAAAATGATTCAAGTACACTATATGGCCAAAGATGACAGGCCACTTGCGATTTTAGACAATTTGTTAAATAACTAGAAAAATACATGAGGAATTATCCTGAAACTCTAAGCGTGTAAATATAATAGTACAGATCATACGTATCTGTGATGATTTTTTCCCGAAACTCTAAAGGGGATCGTTAACAAGTTAAAAAACCGAATATATTTTGGATAACCCTGTCAAAACTAGCGTAGCAAAAGTTATATAACTGTTGATTATGATTAAGAGGCTTATTATAATATACTGTGTTCATTTTTATATGAATAGTATGTATACTTTTAGAGATATTAAGTTTTTTTATCAAATCTGTCCCAAAATTTCCCACGTTTTTTGCTTTTAATTTGCACAGATCGTAATATAAAATAATGTTCTTGTCTGAAAGTATGACAAAAAACAATGTCCAAAATACCCTGTTATCAGAATTTTAAAATAATAAAAAATGAATGAATTGTATGCAGGTTTACGAAATAATTTTTTATTGCGCATGCGTCAACGATATCAATTTTTATTTGCGTATTGTGTTAACTAAATGTACAGAGCAACTGCTGTAAATATTTCAAAAACATAGCTTGAAAATTCTGAAAGTGATCGTCAATAGGTTCAGCTCAAAATTCGTTATTTCTAAAGTGAGGCAAAAAGATGAGGGGTTGTATCCATATATCCATTGATTAATGTGAATGTACAGGGTGATTCAAAATAACGTGGACAAACTGATATGACAAATCAGGCATACGACAAGGATAAAAAATTACATAGGAACATAGGACCGCAAACCATTTTTTAGTCACAAATACAGGGTGTTTCATCCTAATTCAATTTGGGTTGACGGTAATAGATTTCAGAAAAGTGAAGTATATTTTAATAAAACATTTAACAGACAGTCTCACCTTTGTTTTAAATGTGATAACAAAAGTGATAGAAGTATGCAATATGCACTTGGCACCTCACATTATGGACTGTGATGATCAGTTTATACGGTATCATCGATTGCTTGAGCAATACGTTTTTCCAGATCTTTTCGTAACGTTTTTCACATTTCACACAAAATAAGGTACATATCGTTGCATTTTCATTACAATATTTTTAATTTCTCCAAAATTATTACTTTCAAACCGGGTGTAGTTAGAATGAAACACCCGGTATTTCTGGCTCAATAAGTGGTTTGTGGCCCTATGTTCCTATGTGATTTTTTATCCTTG
Organism: Maratus speculifer; assembly: GCA_964019185.1. Classification (NCBI taxonomy): domain Eukaryota; kingdom Metazoa; phylum Arthropoda; class Arachnida; order Araneae; family Salticidae; genus Maratus; species Maratus speculifer. Next base: position 230,934,448 of record OZ025296.1, on the reverse strand, counting down.
TCGTATACCTGATTTGTCATATCAGTTTTTCCACGTTATTTTGAATCACCCTGTAGAATACACAATATGGCACGTATATTTTTTGGATAAAACCCCTGATTTTTTTATTTTTATTTTATTTTTTGTTTTTTGCTTCATTTTTGGAATAACGGATTTTGAGTTGATACTATAGACGCTCACTTTCAAAATTTAAAATCCATGTTTTTGAAACTATTACAGAAGTTGCTCTATAAATTTAGCTATTACTATATGCAAATGAAATTTTGATATCGTTGATGCATGCAAAATTAAATATTATTTATTAAAACTGCTCATTTTTCATACATTTTTTATTATTTTTTAACTAGCGAGCTACGCCCGCTAGCTGGGCCACTTTTTCCAAACGAACCTCGATATTAAGCAATATATAATAAACAAAAAAATTCATTTAATAAGCAAGTCTTGGTGTTCGAATCCTCAGCACAAAAAAAGTAAATTAAAGAGCTATGGTTGTTATGCGCCCATTATCCCGTTAAAATATGTGATTTCGCTCAGTGGGCGGTACGGGCCCATCGTGCGAAGCCGGTCCACCGGCGCTACGCGCCATGGTCGCCATTGTCCTGTTAAAAATATTTGGTTTTGCACGGTTGGCACTGCGCGTCCATAATACATTTTCTCGTATTTTTTGGATCATCAGAAGCAGACTTTTACGCAGATTCTGAATATGTAATCAGTTTTTTTTTCTACTTTAAAAACTGTCTGCATGATGGTTTAAGAAAAAACGCGCAAAAAAAGTTTGTTTATTAAAAACTGCAAAAGACTGCTATTAAAAAAAATAAGTAATTTCATTAATATCACAAAGTACATAACTAACAAATAATTTTGGCAGCTCGTTTTCCGTTTGTACTAACAGAAGTTAGTATTAATCGCGTAAATCTTAGGTTACACAATATTCGTGTATGCTACCAAAAAGAAAAAGTATGAAAATGAGCTACAACGATTAATACTCACATACAGAATAAATATATGAATAGCCAGTTACATCTGAGATCCTCAAAATATTAATTAGCAACACTATTACCTCTTAGTGAACATATCTTGCTGTGCTTAAATAGTTGTACTTATTATATTAATTAAACAGTGTTTAATATTTTTTACCAATTACTTCTTTTTCTGTTATACATTCTTTGACAAATTGACGGGAGAAAAATAGGTTTTCGGCTGCTTCTTCTTTCAGCCAAAGGGGAAAAGTTCCTGTTCTTCACCGCAAGGTAGCGCAGTGTTCTGCCTCAGAGCCCCGTTTGAGACCTGTTTGGGAAATAAGACGTTTTCCGTTCCGATTTCCGACCGGTTATCAATTCATAACTTTTTTAATTTTGGTCCCACGGTCTCGAAAATGCCCGAAATGACTTTCCCGGAATTTTTCGAATCGAAAGACACCTCTCGCGACTTCCAACTCGCCCGCGTTGCGAACTGTAATCGGCTTCAAGCAGACAGACAGACAGACAGAGGCGCACGGATTTTATTAGTATAGATTCTGATGATAGGGTATTGGATACAATGTTAAATGTCATTTTTTACAAATAGAACATTATTTTATATTAAGAACTCTGCAAATTATGAGCAAAAATCTTCCAAAAATTTGGGATTGTTTTTGTAAAAATTTTAATTTCTAAAAAACTATATATGCTATCCACATAAAAATAAACACAGATTCATGAAAAATCAAAAAGTTCGGAAAATAAAATTACAAATATCTCGGCAAGTAATAATCCGATTGTCTTCCTTCTATATGCAAAATGTATGTTTTATTAATTTATTTATTTATTGTCTGTTACATTTACTCCTTGAAATAAACAATTTTGAAAATTTTATGAACCTTTTATCAGAACGAATATTTCGAGAATTCGAAAAAAAACATTTCCGGATAAAAGAAGTTACCGTTATTCAACAGGCTTTTTATCTTTATTATATACTTAGTGCACACCAAATTTCAAATTTCTATCTCAATTTGTTCGGGAGATACATCTTGTACAGAGAGACACACAGACAGACGGACAATATTTTTTTCAAAAAATAAATTATTCGAAACCTCTAGAGATAAAGCATGAAAATCCATCTTTTTTTTAAAGAATTACAAGACTTACCTTATACTACGCATGTTGTGTAAGTAATACTCTATACTACATATGATGGGTAAGTAATAATAACTGTCATTTCGAAATAATAGAAAACTCAATAATACAAAAAACATTTCTTGCAAACACCATAATAAATATTGTATATGCTAATGATTCCCCAACAAGATTCGAAATGCATAAGAAGTTGCAAATCTTCATAAATTTTATTCTGGTTCATTTAGAGTGAAACATATATTTTCGCAAAATATACGTGATTGGCCTGGCAAGATCTTCATTTGAAGAGAAAGATCTCAAAAGTTCTTCGTCTGTAAAAATATTAAATAAACAAGAAAAAATATTTTTAAGCATGGTAATGAATTATATTTATGGATTTTTTTTGTTTGTTTGTTTCTCTACAGAACTTTTATTTCTTTCATAACAGATTTTCATAAATGTTATTTTTACGTATTTAAGATGAAGCGCATATCTTCGCATGGTAAACTCTTTTTTGAAGAAAAAGATCATGTCTTCAAACTATCGAATTGATAAATAGACAATAAAAATCTATTTTTAAACACATCAAATAAGAAAATCATGCGCTAAACATAGATTATGAAATACTTACTATAAGAAATTTTCTATAACAATCTATAAGAAACCATTCCCATTTCGGAATTAAAAAAAAATTGTTAGGCCTGACCATGTCTTCAAATAATAATATTAATAATAAGTTTCTCGACCTGGCCCCTCCCGGCCCCAGAATATAGATTTATTTTACCAGAATGGTAAAAGGCCTGAAGTTGTGAGAGCTAAACTTATAAAAATACTCCTAATCGGCATCATAGAAAAAGCATTCTTTTAAATAACTGATGGATATTTCCTACACCGGATCCAAGCGATCTGGAGATCATGTTCCACTTAGACATAAATAAATAAATAAAATATAACATAAAGGAGTTGGAAACTGCAAAAGTTAAATTGAACCGAAAGTTTAATTTCCGAAACTTATTTTATCACATGCTCTCTTAAAATGTCAGCCAATAAATAACTCAAGTTGAGCCGAAATTCGCACATTTCACGTTTTGAAAGGCAGCTTCTCATAAAGAGTGAGTGAGTTCTTTTTAAACAATTTAAATCAAGATGAGTTATTTAAATGAGCAATCTAAATCAAGATGAGTAAAACAGTTAAAAACAACTCATTCACGATTCAACAAATTACAGCTCTTTCCTGAGAAGCCAAATCCACTCTTTCGTTTTAAGAGTGTGCATTTTTATGCGATAATTATGGGTCTAAGGGCAATATTTAAAGAAAAAGCCTATTGTTTCGATATTTATGAATCACCCTGTATATATTAAATTTCAAACCATTCGTTTGAATAGTTTTCGCACCATTATATGATTACGGACGGTAATGCAGACAGACCAGACGACAATTGTAGGTATTATGCATTTATGTAATTACGAATGAATCTAAAAAAAATCTGAAAAATTCTGCTATGTTTCGCGAATTAACCCATTAGTGCCTAGCGTCCCTCTTTAGGGACGCTTCAAAAGGTGCATTTAACACTGTTTTTGACACCGGTAAAAAAGAAAAGCAATAATTATTTTATTTAAATGATGCATTTTCGTGATTAATGAACTAAACTTAAATCTTCTAAAAAGAGTGGTGACAACCAAATAAAATTTACGCAAATAATGCTGGGCGCGAATGGGTTAAGCAGTTGAAAATTGAGGGGACTGATTGGCATGAAAATTAGGATATAATTCCCTAAAATAAAGTCGAGCTGATCACACCCTGGCAACAGGACAGAGCCAAAACCAGTTTCAATATTTTTCATATGACAGCAAAATCATTAACATAGAGACCCGCGCTACTCCTCACAAAAGTACTATAATCAAATCTACATGCAATCGTATTATCGTGATTTCCTAGCCTTCGAGAGGGAATCGATGCCTTATATTTTGTTCCTTTAAATCTAACAAATTATTAAAAGGCACGGAGAATCGGATTGACACACGTGTTAGCTGTGAACGATAGTGATTGCTTGGTTATTATAAATAGCCAGAAGATTGGATTCACAGCGAATCACGCAGCCATGCAGATAAAGCGAAGGTAATTAAATTTATCCATACCTGTCTGTTTATGACAAATGGAAGTGTATTCCTCTAGTATAATCTAAAATCTGCCTTGCCGCAAGGTACAACATTGGTAATAAGTTTGGCGCTTCAATAAAGGAAGTCGTCATGATTCATGTTTTCTCTGTAATTAAATTTATTGTTATATCAGTCGTACTTTTTAAACAAGCAATATGTTATAAAATACGCAATTATTGTAATATAATATACAATGTTAATATATTGTTATTATTGTATTTTGCTTTCAACAGTCATCAAATATACTAAAATTGATATTAGGAGTGGTAGTACACTGTTAAAAAGTTTTCTGTGAAATTACTTTGAATCTACGGATAATTCATTATCTTAAAAGTCTTATGTAAAATAACTGAGATTAGAAAAACCGAGATACTGTTAAACAACTCAGAAGTTATTCGGTAATTGTAGAATAGACTGCGTAAAGTAACGTCGTTAAAATTACAGAAGATTCTGTAAATTTATTTTTAATCATAATAATTTAATTTAGTTTTCAAAATTAGTGAATCATTTAGTCTTCAGTGCCTCAAAAGTTTTTAAAATTTTGAGTTATTTTGAATTGGTGTACCATCTAATTTTTACACATTTTATACTTAGTCATCTTTGAGTTGAATCCGAAACCACTCGACAGTTGGAGGACACCTTACTGACTGAGCTATAGAAGTTATTGTAGTTGAGAACAAAGTACGTCTTTAAGCATAAATATGTGATTGTTAATTATCGATAAAAATCCTCACTAATTCCGAGGAGATGATTTTTGCCTTTCTGAATTATTCTAAGTTTTAAAAAGTAATAAAATAAAATCTAATAAAATTGTAAAATAATTTTTAAAGTGTGCATTTTGAATTACAGATTTTAGCACAGATAAAAACATTTTTACTAGCACTTTCAAACAAAGTTGAAAAGTGCTTATGCATTCGGTTTGTCTGGCCGTCTATCCGCGCTTTCACTCTCGTAAAAGTACTCGGATTGTCATGTAATTTTTCGAAATTAATGACATTTACCCAAGCACGAACCCTACTGAAGATAAAGTTTCGGCCATGATTAGTTTAAATACAGGGACAGTCAAAAGTTTTCCATTACATTACGGCCTATGGGGAAATGTTCAAATGAATTTTAAAGATGTTACACTCCTGTAAAACATCTTCAAATGTATATGCATCTATAAAGTTCACTAAAATATGCATTTTCTAAAGTATGCAGCGATAATTATATTTATTATTTATTTACAGCGCTACACAAAAGAATTACAATATATAATAATAAAGGGAGGATTGATTGCGACATATTTTAATTATGGTAAACGATGTCATATATAATCAAATTGATATACGTTGCTAAGGATTAATATGAGTTATTTCATGCATAATACATTGTGCATAGCATTTACAGGGACACACATAAGATTTCAAATAGTATGTTCTATCCGAAGTCCTGTATATTATGGAAGGTGGCTGTTAGATGGATGAAATGCATTTTTTAATTATGATATACGCTTTTAAATTTCACTACATGTATGCATGTTATAATGTTTGTATAAACGTTAATTGTTACACAATTTAGATATACAGGGTTTCAAAAGAGATCTCGGAAAGGTTACTGAATTTGAGATACTGAATACTTATATAACGTTATGTTTATCTCATTTAAAAAACTATTTTCCATATTTTTCATTTTCTGTCTATATTAAATCTTTGCTTTGGGTAAAATACATTTTTATAATCTGCGGATGTTGTCTTACATTTTCATAAATGCAAGTTACTATATCTTCTCTTACAAATCTATGGCCAAAACAATAGTTCAAGTACAACAATTAAAATAACTATGCCATAAATGCACTTTTACAAATGCTTTAACAGCCAAATTAATAAAATGTTTAAAAGATGTTGTAAGCCAAGTTATTTTTGTCAATATCTGTAGACTATAAAAAGAAAATATGCAGTAAAATAAAATGACTTCAATAATAAACTGCCTGAAAACTTATTTAAAACATATGAAAAAAACTAACCTAAGATAGCTTTTTCTGAAACCTGTGATAAGCATTCTGTATGCTAACTATAGATAAAAAAGAATGCATACGAAATTCGCGAACTTTATAAATGTCATTCTAGTTCATTCAGAACAAAAAATATAGCTTGATACAAGACACGTGTTTTGCATGGAAAGCATTTTTGATGTAAAGAATCAGAAAAGCTTCGCTCAATAAACAACATCGAAATGTTGTTTCGTGTATTTTTAGTTTCTAAAAAAATATTTTTAGCATTTTCATTGTTTTGTTGAAGATATAAAACAAAACCGCATTTTTAAGTGTAATACGTTGCAAATAAATAAATGAATAAAAATATACATGCATATATATATGTGTGAATGTGTGTAATATGTTGCTTTAAAGCATTTTTCAGGTATATTTAAAATATTGCTTTAACCATTTACAGGAACACTCAATCGCCGTATCAGCAGTCGTGTGGTATAACGGTGTCAAGGCAAAGAATGGATTTCCTTGAGTATTTCCCACTTAAAACAAACATAGGCAAAACTTTTTTACTTTCCCATTATACGTAGTATAGCTTAAGTCTTGCAATCGTTTTGAAAATCAAATTTTTTGACGGTCTTACACGTTTCAAACATTGGAGATTCCGAAAAATATATTTCTAGAAAATAAATCATACAAAGTCGTAGAGAGTACTTGGTAGGGTTCAAATCCACAATCTGATTTGCGATTATGTGGACCTTCGTTAGAGGTCGAACATAATGAGGAAAGTGCAGTTCTTGCCCACGAGAAGGGCAGATAATTACTTGATCATGGACAAATATTTACTTAAGAAGCTGAAACATCAAGAGGAGATAAGAATTGCTGGAATATGATATGAAGCTGATAGGAATTTTAAATTTATTTCTTTCGTGTGATAAAAACCATGTCCAAGCCAAGAAAATGAACCGCTAAACAATCGGTTATGGTGTAAAATCCCCGAAGTGATTCTGACAAACATGTGCAAAAAATTTACAGCTTCATTGATGATTCTGAGGAGGGGGATGGGGTATGGAGAAACGAAGACGATCTGATGCCTTTATTTCTTTCTTGGGACAACGCCGTTACATATACCGAGGTGTTAACGCATTAAAGTAACATATATAATGGCCATACCCATGTTACCCTGTAACATATATAATGACCATATGTTTTTATAACAATACTCTACCCTATCCCATACAGTTCGTTCAAACCAAAAATTGATGGCCAAAGTATTCATGACGATGCCATGCTCAACATGTCCCTCCTTCACCCCCATCAGCACACAAATACAAACCTAATGTTTTGTTATGTATGTGATGTAGTTGAAAAGCATTTCAAAGCCATCCACACGACATTTTTAGGGCTCCCAAAACAATCGTTCTTTAATTCGCTGATATTGGCAAATATTCCGAACACTCATCTGATTATTACCGCAAATAATGGTGGTTACAGGTGGTTTTTGTAGCTGGCAGTGGTTTCTATGAATAATGGCATCCAATGTGTATGTGGTCACCTGTACAGGACGTTAAAAAAAGTGTCCTATTTCTAGTATATATTTCTATTTGAATGTAAATGTTGGATTGTTCTCAATAAATCTACCACACCCTGTATATTTGAATATCGTATCATTCTATTGTCCACATTTTTTAATTATCGATTTTTTATTTACTTTTTGTGAGTTTTATTCTTCTTTTCTATAAATTTCTATTAAAATCATCCTATGTTACTTTCTATAGACTTCGAATTTTTGTAGTTTTACATTTTTTGTTGTTGTTGGTAATTATGGATCATTTGGTTTAAAAAGTAAAAAATTGTAAGTGGAAGAGATAATGTATCTGAGGTCAATCTAAAAAAATACATCGAATATGAAACGTAGACATTGTAGACATTGTATATCTCTGTGAAGAATCATGACAGATTATGTTTTTTAATTGGCATATTACTACACTGTATTATCAGTAACCCCTTGGAAACGATCGACACGTATACGTGCCGCAAAAAGGCTTAAGAATCCTTGTTTATCCCCACCAGTAAAATTTTACGGTAAAATTTGCCTTATTTAATCAGAGCATTTTCTCGATTTGAAAAGAAACAAATTTCTGTTTGGTGACAAAACATAAAAAATTTCGTAAAAGGTCCCCGTCGCGAAGGAGTTAATAGTAAAAATATTTTAGGCTCGAAAGATAATATCTTAATAAATCGTGTTACATTTGTTATTCACATAAAATATAATAGTTTGAAGAACATAACATGTAAAAGCAATGTAACAACATTATTTAACTCTAACTATATCCGTATCTTTGTAAACTGACTTGTAGACTGTTGAACCCAATTCGCTATGTTTAATAAATAATATACATGTTATGCACACAGGAAATATGCATTGTTGTAGATCGGATGGGCGGATTTCCATACACTTGACTTATTTAAGACGTTGAACTGTCTGGTCAGAGATTACAGTTCAAAGATTATGAACGTGACTCCAAATCTTGGTTTACAAGAATTTCTCGTAACACATAAAAGCTTAGATATTATATTAGAAAAGTTTAAAATGCAGGTATTACGTTTCATAATTTAACATTATATTATGAATATTATATCAAGAAAATTTAATTTACATTTTGTTCTTTTTCAAATTTCAGCACAGTATTATTTTGAAAAACAATTAATCTTAAGCTGCGTAAAGCTCTTTTTATTAAACGAAAAATAATCACTACCACAAAAAGAGGATACAAAAAGGGAACAATAATGTTTCGTTAATTGCTTTCAATTATCAATATTTCTTATTTTATTTGTATCTTGTTACTTAGATGACTGCCCCAAAATGTAAGTAAGAAACGCAAATATGCATAAATATGTATGACGTAACAATTTCGAGTATTGAGAATTACGTGAATGTATTTTTTTAATTGTGTTTGGGATTAAAATCCGGGTTCTGCGTATCTTGAGTTCGTGTAAATAAATTGTATTCAGGATTTAAATTGTCGGGCTCTCTGTGGCCGAGAACATACAATCAGTGTTGAGTTCAGACAATATTTCCGGAGGATTTATGTGGCTCCGAGGAAGGAGAAGGATGGGGTAAAGGAGACTAGAGGAGGAGGGAATAAAATTGTACTTTTTGACTATTTGAAATGCAAAATCTGAAATCTTCTGTAGAGAACATTTCATTCCTCCGTGAGGGATTTTTTTCACAGAGCTTCCCCTAAATTCAAGATACTGTACAATCTTTCACCTGCTACGGGGCAGCAAGTCAAGGTACAACGTCTAGTGGCTCCATTCCACATATATAGCGTGGAACCCCTCTGTATTTGTGTTACATTGTTTACCACCTACATGAAAACTGCATGACCACATTGTGTCATGAAATGAATACATTTTCTTATGTAGGATAAAACTAGAAAACAGGAATTCTGCTTTTTCAGAATTTAGTGTCGCCTCGATGGAAAATAATATATACAATATAAGTTCAAAAATTCGGCATCAAAAACTTATTTTTCCTCATTTTTTTACGGAAGAAAGAAAAATAGCAGGGTGAAAACATGTATTTTTTCTCAAAAGTTTTGGAAGTTTTGATGCATTGGTTTATTATAGCTAGTACGCAGTAACTTTTTCGGAATCAAGGAATGTTGTTATAAGCATATGAATTTGCCTATTGCAGATAAAACGGATTTGATAAGAAATTTAAAAAGGTTTTGTGAAAACGTTGTGTGCTGAGTATGGAATTGGATGTTCAGCCGAAATTTTTTTGAAAACGTATATGCCCTCATGAGAAGACTATTCTGTAATTTTTTCAGAATTTTCGGAGTTTGCCCGTATGGATACCTTTTTTGTAAGACAGACGAAAGTTTCGACTCGTCTTTTGCTAATTTGACTTATTTACTGGTTTATTTTGCAATAAATTAAATAGCAGATAATTTAAAAATGTGATACTATAATTTATCTGTTCCTTGTTTAAAATCCTTTATCAAATTTTTCACCGTATCAGCCTCTCTTTGTGCCTGTAGGAATACATACGCTTGCATAAGTACATTATGTACATGCGGTGCACATATGCCATCTGCATATATAAATCTTCAAAAATGAATATGACAATTAGTGCTTTACCTGCAATAGACAGAAGTAATATTTGGTTTATAAAATTTGGCATTTCTTTAATTAAATTTGAAATTTTAAATGCGTATTTTTAAATGGTGCATGCAAATTAAAAGTCGTGTATGGGGCGTCGCTTTGCAAGTGATTGAAACATTATAAAATGTACATGTTTATTTTAAATAACCCATTAGGAGTAGTAAAATGTTCAATTAAATTATTGTTCAACCTATTGTGCGGATGTAACGAGCTGACAAATATGATGATGACACATTATTTTTATTTCGTTATAGACATTTTCTTTAATTCTTTATATGCATCAATTTTTTGTTAAGATTGTTATTAATCAAAAAAATTCAAATTTCAAAATTTCATTGTTTTTCTATCCTTTTTTTTTTTTTTTTGCTGATTATTTTTGAGCAATGAACAAGAAAGGGGGCAATTTCCTCTTTTTGAATTTTGTTTTTATCTAAAAACATATCCTTAAATACCTTTTATTACATTAATAAAAATATTTCATCGTTAGAAAAACTTTAAACAGTATTTATAAAGTACAATGTTTATTTAATATTTGATCGTTAAATAAATTTGAGTTTATTATCCTCTAGAAACATCAAAAACAATTTTAGATAAATCAAGAAAATGTGATTTATATTTTCTATTTATAGCATTATTTTTTTCATTTCATCCGAATAGTTATTTGTTTAACTCTATCTTGTTATCCCTTTTTTAACTTAGTAAACTCTTTTTTCGAATACAAGTTTTTTTTTTTTTTTTTTTTTTTTTTTTTTTTTTAGAATAAAGAATGAGTTTTTTATTTGTAAATACTAAAGATCTTTTATAAATTTCAGAAATTGTTTTATGATAGCAGAATTCTTTTCTTTTGCAATTGGTTTTTATGCTCAAAACTTTAATTTACAGATGTGAGGAGTAAAAATTTACTTGTGAAAATGGTTTATTTTGAGCCACTCAAACATTTTTTAAGAACTGATTAAACAAATGTTTCGTATATTTCTCACAGCTAGATACTCCTTTAAATAACATATTTTATCAAAGAAAATTTTATACATCCAATTACTTCATACATCAAAAAAAATTAGCAACATATCACTTATAAAATATTCTGTAAACTAGACCAAACGTTAAAATAAATTCAATGAAAGAAAATTAACGCTGACGGGCGGGTATTACTCTGAGCTCAAAGATTTCAGTACAATAACAATATAAATTATTAACTATATTATAAAAAAAAGTGTTGTTGAAAAAAAAAACACTGTCTAAAAAACTACACTAATTAGTGTAGTACTTTTAAAATTACATTTTAAAAGTACTGATTAAAAAAATCTTTCGTATATTTCTCACAGTTAGATACTCCTTTAAGTAACATATTTTATCAAAGAAAATTTTTATTCATCCAATTACTTCATACATAAAAAAAATTAGCAACATATCACTTATAAAATATTCTGAAAACTAGACCAAACGTTAAAATAAATTCAATGAAAGAAAATTAACGCTGACGGGCGGGTATTACTCTGAGCTCAAAGATTTCAGTACAATAACAATATAAATTATTAACGGTATTATAAAAAAAAGTGTTCTTGAAAAAACAATAATACTGTCTAAAAAATTACATTAGTTAGTGTTGGGTGTAACTGTATAGAGTATATATTAGAGAAGTATGAATGAGTGTACCATAAAAAAGATATAAAGCATAAATAATATGAAATATTGCTATTCTGCATAACTGCTTTTTTAATTTAACAGTACTCCACTTATAATGAATTTAATTATAATGACAGTAATAATAGTGTATATTTAAAGTTTATTTGGCATTTCACAGGACTAAATTCAGCGTATCATTAGGCTTTCTTTTCTCAGAGAATCTAAAACAAAACACTTGTTCAATCTTTAAACTTGGCTTTGTGCTAAGAGCGCTTCAGGGAGAAGTTGCAAAGATGTAATAACGCCTTGGTCCATGCCGCATTTCTCTAGATAGGTTTTTAATCAATTTTTAAAGACACGGGAGACAGATTGAGAGGTCTAGTCAATTCAAACTAATCTCGAAGCCCATAGTATTTGTGTGGTTAATTCTATTTAAATTAGTCTGTTTATAACAATTTATCTTATTATTTATTATCTAGGCTTTAACAGCCGATGGTACGTAAAGTAAGTCGCTCTTATCATTATGTATGTATAAACCGTCCGTGTCTTTAAGGGTTAATATCTCGGCCAATTACCGAGGATTTTTTCAAAAATCATTATCGATAACGTTTCTACTACGATATGATTTCGACGTTGCTCATCACTTATGGTGAATGCTCGCAAATCGAAATTTGTGTGGAACGGAAAATTAAGCTTATTTAAGAGTAATCGCTATAATTTTCCTCCGAGATTTAGATTAACGTCTACTACCTTTAAATTTTTCATAATTTTAGATTCGGAAATAGTGAGAAAGGGAACATATTTTTGTATTACATTTTCGACAATATATGTTAAAATTTAATACCTGATATTAAAAGTACTGTATATTTGAGTTTTGCGTTTTGAAAGCTTTCACACGATACTCTGCATGATATACAAATAAAATATTTATTTTCCAAGTAACGTAATTTACCCCAGGTTCTAAACGTATTTGTGAATGTTCAATAATCTGTAAATACATATTCAATAGTCCAGGAGACCGTCTTCATGCGTACTACACCATAAAACTAAAGAGCATATTAAAATACAAGCCTTGCTAAAATCGCGTTTTTTTTTTTTTTTTTGACGTTGCTAGCTTTTAGATAATTGCTGTTGGGATGAACCACAATATTCTCTTTCCAAACATTACGCAACTTCGACCGTTAGGCCCAATGTATGACCAATGAAAATATAATATTGTACGCCCCAATACAATAAAAAAAAAAGATAGTCAAATCCGGCATAATGAATGAATTGTAAATGTCTATCCCTGAGATTATAATAAAATTACTCAAACATACATTTAACCTCCTCAATCCTGAGACAAATTTTACATGGCACCACAAAAACCAGTATAAGTTTTTTATGAAACATCTCCAAACATGTATTAGGTTGTATATCGATGCTTCTAACATGCACACATCAGTTAAAAAAGTCTTAATGTAATTTTAGCAATTCTGAAATAAATTAAATTAATTTAACGGGTGATTTTTAGTGTCGCCTCCAGGCTACATCAGGACTGAAGAGAATAAAGGCAAATCATATGAGATTCATTCATAATAATGTGCTGTAAATACGGATAACTTGTAGGATGTTTGAATCCCAAAAATTTCTTCAATCTTATACATGTGAAACACTTCCTGAAAAAGCATCATAGCAGCGACACCGATTAGGTTATTTACATTAAAATCTAATTACCAACAACTTATATCAACTTTAGATAAATCTGAAGTTTGAAAAAAATTCATTCACTTGTTTCTCAGATAGAACTGTTTCAAAAATCGCAAAAAACTGCATAAAAGCGTCGGTTTCTGGACGATGTACTCACAAAACAAATCAAGACCAATTAATATCAGGGACTAACTGAATCTGATGTTTGAGGAAAATCTGTGCATTAGATCTTAAAATACTACTATTAAGATGTTATGAAAAATGCAGCAAAGCGGCGTCACTTCTAAAGCGATTTATATGAAAACCTAACCTAAATCGAACAAATACATAACAGGTACTAACTGAGTCTGAAGTTTCATAAAAATTCTTGCATTAGTCCTTGAGATAGAACTATTGCTATAATAATGAATAATGCAAAGTCCCCCCCCCCCTCAAAAAAAAAAATGTGGAAAGTATCTAGGTAATTGGTTAAAAATGTGTAAGTTTTTCCTCCATTCTGCAGTTATTTTAATGAATACCTTAGAAAATTCCGGAGATATTTTTAAGGTGAAGGAAAATCTGCAAAATTTCTTCAGGTTTCTTTAAAACTTCTGAAAAAAGCAGAGATTTCTTGAGATAATCTTAAGATTATTTTAAGTAGGGATAGAAGAGCAATATGTTGGAAAAACTAAAATGGAAAGACTGAAGAAGATCAGTTTATATCAACGCTAACTGAAATTAAAGTTTTATAAAATTCTGTGCAATAGCTCGTGAGATATAGAACACCCACAAAATCTTTTTCACATACAGGTTCACAGAGCGACGCACAGAGTGGCAGACAAAGTGACGGAAAGAGTGGCAAATGGAATGACAGACAGACGCACAAACAGATACTTTCTAAAAATCATCAATTCGTGTTCAGAACCTTCAAAAACATATAAATGCATCAAAAACCCGAAGATGAAAATTTTCACGAACCCAATACACACACACACACACTATATATATATATATATGTGTGTGTGTGTGTGTGTGTGTGTGTATCTATCATATATATATATATATCATTCTTATATCTTTACAAATATATGTATATATATATATATATATATACATATATATATATATATATATATATATATATATATATATATATTTGTAAAGATATAAGAATGATATTTGAAATAAAGATTAGAATTAAAGAATTCCCAAAAAATAATTTAAATTAATTTATTTATTACTAAATAATATCTACTAAGATACTACGTATAAAATTAAAATTAAAGATTTTCGAAATGAATGAAGTTATTTAAAATTCCATTTATTGTTCAAGATTCTATTTAAAATAAATATTCTTGAATACAGACAGCTATATGCAGAACAACCCATACGTAATTAAATTCTGAGATAAAAGCCAAATAATGGCAAAATAGCCTTTTATAAAATTAGCTGATTTTCAAAGAAAGTGATAAAGAAAATATTTAATTTAAAGAATATAATAACAAGAAAAAGACATTTAAATTAAATTATTATAAAAATAATATACCCGCAAAGTTATTAGATAGATAACAATCAGTATAACAAAATTTCTGAAAGGCTGAAAATTTAGGTAAGGCTATGTCAGATACACTATACTTATATCTAAATTTCTTTCTTTTGTTTTCTACTGTATAGTTTTTTATTATTGTCTTTGTCACAAATACGCTGGCACATACCTAAAAATACTGTAATTTTTCTCATTTGCCATGAATTTGGCTAATATTATCCCTGTAACTGACAAAAACAATCCAAAGAATGGAAAAACACTTAATTTGTGCGTATCTAATTGCTACATTTGACAAAAAAAAAAAAAAAAAAAAAAAAAAAAAAAAAAAAAATCGGGAAAAAAATCGATCAAACTTTTAGGGAAATATTTAATTTTATTATTATTTTTTTGAATACTTAAAAATATTCATATAAAGAAAGTTGTCGAATGTCAAGCAGATAAATTGAATTATACCTATAATAAAAAATGAAAAAAATAAATAATAAAAAAATAAAATAAAATGAATTAAACCTATTTTAATTTTAAAATATAGCAATATTTAGAAACCCTAATTGTATATATAAGGTACACGCCATAAAATATAAAATTTTAGGTGAAAAATTTATTTTATTTATTTTTTTTTCTCCATTATTAGACCGATACATAGATTTTAAACAATTTTTTTTTTTTTTTTTTTTTTTTTTTTTTTACAAAAATAAAAAAAAGCTCTTCCGATGAAGTATTAAAACGGTTACAATGTGTTACTGCTGATGAAAAATGGCCGACGTTTGAATTACGAGTTCGAATTACAAGTTATTCATTGTAAATACGTATCTCAGCTAAACTTGCTCACTATTCTAGTAAAAAAAGAAATAAACTTATTAGAAACCTCTAATAATTTTTCCTGAACTATGCTGATAAAAAATAAAAAGTAATAATCAGTAATAATGACAAAGAAGGCAAAGAAATTAGTAAATGCTCAAGAAATAGCTTTAATAATCGAAATAATCTCAGATGTATTACGGAAAAGCAATTACTTTTTGCTACAGTTTTCAAATTTCTGTCAGTATAATTATAACCATTAATATAACCATCAATATACTTCACCCTATTTCAGAAACTGTTATGATTATCCTTGCTCAAATGTGATTTGCTCTTAATTGTATCTCGGCTGCATTTAAGCGATAATAGCTCTTCAATATAATTAAAATTTTGCTTAATATGTATTATCAGAAACTTTATTAACGCTCTGTCATTAGAAAATTGTTTAATTAGCATAAAATTAGAAATTAAAAATTAATTAAAACATTATGTTAAGAAAATTTTGCATCCAATTACTTTACTAGAATAAATTGAGTTTCGGTAGAGTTAATGCGTTTATTTTAAGATTTTGGATAATTTTTTTTTCATTTAACAAGATGGGATATTCCGCGAGCCACCGACGCGATTCCATCTTGAGCTGCGTTTGTAGCTTTGCCATAGTGAGAAGTTCCTAGCTTAGTGTCGTTCCATGAGGTTTAGTCGGTAGAAGTCAGTGAGCTATACTGATGGCTCGGGTTCGATTCCCGGTATTGAATCCGTTTTCACTTGGTTGGCCTTTACGCCTTTTAAGCAGTTAAAAATTTAAAAGGCGAATTTTCTCTCCGGAAAAATTTCTACGCAATAAAACCACTTAACCGTCTGCCCCGAGATAAGTCGGGGGTAAAAGCACTATTTCCTCATACTTGTCGCCGGTTAAGTGGTTAATACTACCTCTGACAATAAAGTTCGGTGAATGAATTCAGAACGACCGATCTGGCAAGAGTGGAAAAACAAAACGCTGCACCTGCATAGAAGGAAGTGTTGACCATCTTCCCTCACCATTGTTCAGTTGAGCGTCTTTTATGTTTTGTGTAAGACGTGTTTTACTAAGTGCTTATTCAGTGTGTTAGTTCTTAATTAAGAACAGTAAAATGAACGAACAAAAGATCAGTTTAAAGTTTGGTTTTAAGTTTTGTAAGACACCGAAAGAAATTCATGAAGGGTGGTGCAAATTAAACATCCACCATACTCGCCAGATTTCAATCCTCCAGATTTCTTCCTATTTTCACCACTCAAACTCTCTTTGAAAGAGATTTGACCATATTGCTGACATCTAACGAAACGTGACGAAGCTTTTGAACTCCATACCAAAAGAAGACTTCTTGTAAATTTCTCAGGACATGTATAACAGATCTCATTGATGCATAGTTGTTGGAGATGACTATTTCGAAGGATGGTATGGTAACTTTAGTTAATATTGCATCTACATTAATGTTACAGGACTATTCACCGAACTTTATTGTCAGAGGTAGTACTAAAATTGATATTAGGAGTGGTAGTACACTGTTAAAAAGTTTTCTGTGAAATTACTTTGAATCTACGAATAATTCATTATCTTAAAAGTCTTATGTAAAATAACAGAGATTAGAAAAATCGAGATGCTGTTAAATAACACTAAATAATGGCGGATGATGAATGCTCGATGCTGGATGAATTTGAATTTCGTGTTTGTCTCAGGTTGGTGGCTCGTTGGTCCATCTTGTGCTGCGTTTGTAGCCTTGCCAACATGTAATAGTGAGAAATTTCTAGTTGGGTGTCGTTCCATGTGGTTTTAGTCGGTAAAATGGCAGTGCGCTGTACTGATGACCCGGGTACAATTTCAAGTAAAGATGGCATCTTTTTCACTAGGGTGCATTTGCGCCTTTTAAGCAATTTGAAATATATCCTTTCTTTTAAATGTAAGTAAATTTCTTGAAATTTATAATACAGACCTAGTTTTAACATGAACATTTGAATAGGTGTTAAATTAATAATACGTTTTAGGGAAAAAAATTCCTGGCTCATATTTGGAATCGTTATTTCCATTAATAAAGAAATGTTACAGTTAATGAATTTTTGTGAATGTATTGCATGAATTAAAATTAGTCATATAGATTAATATTCTCAAACTTTAACTCTATTAAAATGTAATTAAGTGCATAAATTTTTATTCTTCTTGACTTTTTGGATCCAATTAAAAATGAAATATACAATGAAATCTGTGTGACACCACTTTAAAAATAAAGTTACACTTTTTCATACGCAAACATCTCTCGAAGCATGATTTATGTATAGTTTTTCTGTCGATTTGTATCTCTAAAATTCTTGTACGATTAAGGATTCTGAAGTACTCAATAAAAAAAAATTGCACTTTTCTTACATTTTTTTTAATAATCGAGGGATAACGTAATGAGTGGTATGAAACAGAAAACATGTCTGAAACATGTGGAATATAGATTTCAAAATTATAGTAAAACTAGTTGTGTAAGTTTAAATTTGTAGATTTTATAGACTTTTTAAATATTTATTAAATTGTTTTTACTTATGTATATATTTTTTCTAAAATAATGTAAAAAGTAGTTTAACGATACAGAAAAAACGTCTCAAATGCTTCGATGCCGAGATCTGCAAAATTGTAGCAAAAATAGTTTAATTCATATGATAAATTTACCAATCACTTTGATTGTGTTAAAAATGCAATTTATTTAGATACCTAACATTCAATGGAATTCTTTTACCTTCGGTCTAGTATCTTGAGGTGTTTAAATGACAAATCAAATGTTCTGACTTACTCGATTATTTGAGCGAAAAATACTCACTAGTTGTCGTGCGCAGTTAGCTTAAAAGGTAAAGCATTGTCCTTGTAAGCCAAGTATCTGGGTTCGATTCCTGGCCTGAGCAATTTTTTGCTCAGTTGGAAATATTTAATTCGTAAAAATAGTTGTATAAGTTTAAACATGTTGTACGATATTAAAACTTTTATCGTAATTATTATTTTTTACAAATATATTTTTATTTATATGGAAGGTAAACAAATAGATTCAAAGGGAATTAATTCTTTCAAATAACTGCAACATTGCTAATTAACGATCAATTTTTCATCATTTTAAATCCAATTAAGAAATCTATCAAAAACATATAACCCTTTAAACTATTATCTAGATGAGCACAATTCTACTGTACAAGAATTGTGTTTTAAAATATAAGTTGTAAATTTGTATAATAAATCATGTAAAATTCTCACTGTGTTTTATTTCTCCTAGGTAAGTTTCAATTTGATCTACTTGAAGATAATATTTTCTGAATGAATAAATAAAGGTAGGAGTTTTACGAAATTATCTTTATATATTTAATGCATTGAATCTATAAATAATGAGTTATGTAAGTAATGATAAGTAATAAATAATATCTGTAATGACTAAGTTTTATATGTATACAATTTAGCAAATTATATACGGAACATTAAATGTAACAATTAATATTTTATACGGATATATTTCCGGGATATATATTTTATCAGGAATAAAAATCGACTTTTCCTGATGAATAGGTTCACAGCCAATAAAAATATGCAAAAATAGGAATAGCAAAATGATAGATATATATATATATCGTTGTGAACAATCGTTGTCAATGAAAAACATCGTGTAGCATTTAGAAGTTTTCATAACAGAGAAATCTTATTTTCTTATAGAAATATAAAATGATTGATATTCTGCCTAATTAATTTAGTTAAAACACGTTTACACAGGATATATTTCTTGTTAAACAAATTATATGGATATTAAATATTTCTTTTCTTGTTATTATAACTCTAAAATAATTATATATTGCAAAAAAAAATAAATAAATAAATAAATAAAGCGAATATGTTAATATTAATTTACATCTATTTAAAAGTACCATCATTTGAGAACGTTTAGTGTGGATTAATAAACATTTACTTAAATTTTACATATTCCTGTCATCCAAGGAAGGCTTTCGAACTGAAAATTTTCAGATTATTTCCTGATATGTATTTTCATTTATTTTTAATTAAATGCAATTTATAATAAAATGAACTAGTTTAATAAGTGAGCATACTATTTAAAAACGTACTATGTATGTATTTATTCTATGTAGATTGTGAAACAAATGTTTTCCATTCCTCCTTATGGATCGCTGTGCATACGAAAAAGAGCAATGACATCTTTAGTAATATAAATGATGATTAATTATTCCCTTTCATTTTCTTGCGTACTATTGGTTAGTGATAGGAATATATTATTTAATGTGAAAAAATATTACTTCTGTTCATAGTACATTTTTACAATTACAAAAGTACAGAAATTTAATTTCTTAGAAAACACATAAAAATTATTTTAAAAACAAAGCATTAAACGTTTCGAATTTTTTCAAAGCTCCTAATCAATAATGTGAATAATACAAAATACTGAGATATAAGATAATTCAAGTTATAGTTGAAGCCATGTGCCAGAAAAATTAAACACGTAGATAAGTAATTGAGTTAGCGTAAGAAGATATATTGTAATAGGAGGGAACCAGTTGAGTGGTATTCTGAGCGAGTGTTTGGCTAATCTGATATACATGCCTTCAGGTAAACACGGCTTTTGTATACGTTGCAGCTTGATTTTGTGATCTTGGTCAACTCAAAATCTGAAAAATTATCAGTTCCTATGGCGTAAGGTAGAATTTAAAAGTTTAAGAGCTTAGTCGTCGCGCCCGAGACATTCACGGGCTGCAAGCTTCACGGCTTTCATTTAGAATTGTTTGATTCTCACAAGTTTTATAAAATAATATAATTGTTTTTATTCTGGTATCATTTTATTTGTCATTAAATAAGATGAATATTTTTTTTTTTAAGTGGTGGGAATAATGAATTTGGATTCGTAAACCGTAATTTAATGCGACCATTAAGGGGTTAACTGAAAGTATAATTACGAATAAAAATATACAATAACATTTTTCTGCTATTCACGATTCCAAAAAGGGGTCTTTATTCTTAGAAACCATAAAAACAAATACAGTTTTGATTTTGATTTTCATTGCCACTTATTTTAGAAAACATATCCGAGTAGTTTTTAAAGTGCATTAATCAATTTTTTTTAAACCTGAATGTGGTGGTTACTCGATAACCCCCCCCATATTTTTATTTTAATTCAATTTTATTAGCTATTTTATTTCCTATCATCTCCTTTTTATTAATGTTCTCAATTTAAATATTATTTTGTTTTCGTTTCTTTTGATGTCGTCGCCTGTATATTTTTCTTCCTTACCTTGCTATCGAATGTTCTAAATCGGTAAAATCTTGTTTGAATTCATTCCTTCCGGTTTGGAAATCTTTCTAGAACAATCTCGATCGTTCTATGGGTGGTATTTCCGGTTAATCTGGCACTCCCCTTGACCTATCAAATTCAAATCCACAGGTGACGTGATTTAACCAGCTAAGTGCCTGGCCACCTTCTTTGGCCTTCATTCTTTAAGTGTTTATCAATTTTTTTCCTTATTAGATTCATATTTCACTATACATTAAAGCGTAGCTTGGCCTTTTTTCCATCGCTCTCCTCATTCGAACGTTGCCAACTTGGCGTATTCCGGGTTTACAGTAACCCTTGTTCTTTTCTCCCTCCTGGCTCTGCGCCACCAGTGCAGTTACGCAGTTGGAGCTCAGTGGAGTTGGTTGCAGTTGGGTGTCACCGATGCAGTTGAGATGTGCCGAGAAGTTCCGTAGATGCCGAGATATTTAGCGGACGCCGGGGCAGGTGTGCCCGCCCCGAGGCAGTTGAGCGGACGCAGTAAGATGGATGGCAAATCCTTCGAATAGTCGTTATGTTGCGAAAAGCGATGCACCTCTACCGCCGCGACCTAAGTCCTTTGGGGTTTTTTTTTATTCCGGCTACTCAATATGTTCTAAGAGTTGTCATAGTTTATCTTCAAAGAATCTCTCTTCAATTTATTTTCAAGTGTATTCAACCGATTTCCATTTTCATCATTTTTAGTGAATTCATTTTTCCTCTGAAAAGAATGCAGAGAAAGTGATTCATATATAAGATACATCATAATTTAATTTTCCTCTTCATTTCATGATTAATCGGCCATAAGTATATATATAATTATCTGGGCATAAAACGGCATCCCCAATTGAGAATATTGAATACCTTTTTATGATTTTCCAGACATATTCCTTTTGAAGTAATATCTAATTGATATTCTGAGATAATGTTGTTTTTCATATCGTTCAAGAAAAATGTTATCATGTTATCAAAAATGCATACAAAATATATATATGAAGAAGAGTTGTGTTAAAAATATGTCGACTTATGTATATCATCCTTGTGGAGCAATTGTTGTACGAAAAATAATAATAATTCTACTTATATAAGTTTGTGCATGATAACAAATGAATATATATATATAAAAAAATATTCAAGTCATGAAGAATTTCACAAGTGATTATAAATAAATATGTTTGTCTTCTTCAAAATCTTCTCTTCATTTTATTGTGTCTATGCCTATTCATTTGTCTACCTGAAGTTGTCTTCATCAGCCAGAAAATCCAGGTAACTTTTCTTCTTATCACTTTATATTCTTACATCTTTGCTATGAGTTAATATTATCATAGTTAAGGATTCATTATTAAGAAAATATCATGGTTGCCTTTTGTCATATACTTTTTTATTTAAGGGTCTTTTGCTGGCCTCCATCCAACGCAATGTCATTTACCCATTATTACGATCACCTAATCTATATTTGAGATGAAACAAAAAATAAGTGTTCTCATCTTCTTCCCACCAAAACACCACAGTTTAAATTTCCTTTGGTGCAGTGACCAACGCGTGACCATCTATTTCCTTTGCTGCCATTGTATTTTCGTTATCTATACATATTTTTCAACAAAAAAAAGATTATATCTTCATTATCTTCATTATCTTCAATTATATCTTCATTATTTTCAAATTATATCTTCATGCAGTGATCAATATTTTATATTTATATTTTCTTGAGTGTGGTGTAATAAATGAATGCATAATATATTTTGATTTTATGCTGAAATAATAATTTTTTTTGGAGCAGTACATTATATATAACATAATTTATTGATATATTTTTCTTGCCATGATATAATTTATAACTAACATAGATATTATTTAACGGAGGTGCTGGTAAACATAATTGTTTATTTTAATATAAATTATTCTCTTCTCATAAATATAAGAATATATGTTTTGAGCCATATGATATATATATTTGCATAAAAATTTTTGGGCCATATTCTTTTGATCTGATGCTAACAAAGATATGTTGGTATTTTTCTTCTCTTCGTCATATAATTCTTCTTCTTCTTTATATATAAAAATGATGTATAACGTAAATGAAATTCGTTCATATTTTGAATAATGGGTCAATTTATATATTATTTATTATGTGACCAGTCTATAACCAAATTTAACCTGTCATTTATTGAGCTCTCAGTTTAATTATATCATCATGCCCCCCAAGTCTAAATTAAATATTGCAATACAGCCATTCGACGGCAACCCTCAGACTGTGGAATTCTTCTTTGATCAATTATCTGATATACAAGAGTTAAATAATTTTTCCGATAAAGAACTTTTTGTTCTCTTCAAATCGAAACTTGAGGGCAGCGCCTTACTCTTCTTTCTTGAAACACAGTCTCAGTTCAAGAACTATAATTTCCATGACATTCGGAAAGCTTTTATAGACTATTTCTTACCTTCAAAAAAGTCTGTTTCTCTCAAATCCTTGCAGAATTTAAGCTTAGATTCAAATGAATCAGTCAAAAATTTTGCGTTTCGGCTGGATAAACAACTTCGGCTTGCATACCCTAAATTGGATTCTTCTGCTCTCAATTCATTAAAGTTCACTCATTTTCTTGAGGCTTTGCCTAAACAAATTAAGCGAAAAATTCTAGAGGAAAATATTTCATCTTTTGATTTAGCTCTTGAACGAGCAAATTTTCTTCTGGATATATATGACTCTCCCCCTAAAAAATCTTACGAGAATTATAATCAAGCCTATTGTTTGGATTCTGAAAAAGTCCATGAAAATTCTAGTGCTTCTAATAATGTTCTCCATAAGACTCCTATAAAACATACGAAGGATAAAATTTATGTCAATTCTCAAACTACCTTCTCACCTTTGCAAACTCCAAAAGACAATTCTCATGCTTCTAGTAATTTTAAAAGAAAAGCTAGCACATATTCTCCTTCTCCAAATAGACAAGAGGCTACAGATAAACATAAAAATAATTTTCGTCAACGTAGATTTTATCGGAAACGTCCTTATCATCAACCCACCTTCGACAAATTTTCTCACAAAAAAAACTCTGCATCCTTTTATCACAAACGAGATGTTGTGCAGTGTGCGTTCTGTGGAAAATTCAATCATCGTATGGACACATGCTACAAATTTAAAAATATTATTAGTGCTTCCAATCAAAACTCTTCATCTCATTTTTCGTCTAATTCTCACAGAAGGAAAAACTATACCTCTTCTGAAAATAAAAACAATGTTTATCATTTAAACAAATAAGGGAGACTGGTTCTACTGACCGCCTTCTCTCCCGTAATTCTCATTCAGGGTCAGTACACTTTAGTGACAAACATAAACAACAATTTGACAAAAACTCTTCAATTACTTTAGTATCATCCACAGCTGTCCAAACTTCCCCTGTAACACCTAAATTTAACAAATCTTCATGTTCACATAATTCTTTGACATCCAAACAAAATTTTGAAATTGATGATGATGTACAAGAAAGACATGTCATATGCAGTTCCTTTAATAACTCGTATGTTCTTCCATGCATACTGATAAACATTCAACATAATGAAATCTCAACGTTAATTGATACTGGATCAAGTTTGTCACTCTTGGATCAAGAATGCTTTAATAGCATTAAATCCAGGCTTCACTACAAATTCTTATCCAGAAATGTATCTGTATCTACTATAAATTCTAACGTTTTTTTCAAAGGATGCATAGAGATTGCATTTAAAATTGATAAATTCTTTTTTCATCATGTCTTTTACCTTACAAAGATACAAAATGTTCATTTTCAAGCCATAATTGGATTTGAGTTTATCAATAAACATTCCATAACTATTTCACCAAGCTTTAAGTCTATCTTGATTAAGGATAAACATATTCCTTTTCACAGTTATAACGAATCTCCTACTAGCTATTTCATGAATTCTGAATATACTTATGATAATTCAAATGTGCCATATTCTTTAGATGTACACAAAAGGCCTTGTTATGAAGATTCTATATCAAATAATCCAAATAGTGGTACTTATACTGATGATACATGTACAAATTATGGTGATACAAATTTACAATTGTTCAACAATTATACAACCTATCCTTATAATTATAATTTTCAAAATAGTGGTTTATTTACAAATAATGTTGCTAACACTGCTATGAATTTTCATAATCCTTATATTGATGGTAATTTTACTTATTTTTCTAACTATGTTCCAACTGATTATGGTAATGTGGTGAACTATGTATCTACTAATGATAATATACCTGGCAAGAATTTTTCATCTGAAAATACTAATGATGGTAGTTATTTTGGTGAAAAGCAAACCCATTTAAATATTGGTAATATAATTTTGGTGAATTCCAACATGGTACAATTACTCAATAGGGAATTAATCCCTCCTAATTCTTTTGTTTATTTACATGTTAAGTACTTGAATCCTCCATCTGAATATTTTATTTTCAAACCCAATTTAAAAAATAAAGGTCTTGTGTTACATGAATCATTGCATTCCAAATCTTCAATTCAAAATGATTTATTTTTGGTTGTATGTCAGAATATATCAAAGCTGGATATTCATTTAAATAAAAATTCAATTATTGGCGAATGTATTAATGTAGATGAGAAAGATATTGAGGAATATTCTTTTGATTTAGACTTTGAAAACGAATATTGTAATTTAATTTTACCATCTGAAGAGGTTAAGAGAAAACGTATCCAAGAACTGTCTCCAAATGACTTTGATCTAAAACACTTACCTCCTCATGAAAAAGAATCTTTAACAAAATTATTGTGTAGTAAAGCTCTTGCTTTTTCAAAATCTCTTGACACTTTAGGTCATACCGACCTGGTTAATCCTCAATTCACAATGCTAAATTATCATCCAGTCAAAACCCTACCTTTTCCTGTGCCACAGGCACTTGAGCAAGAAGCTCTTGACCAGATTAATCAAATGTTAAATGCTGGCATTATTGAGAGATCAAATTCATCTTGGGCCTGTCCCATGCTTCTTGTTAAAAGGAAGAGAACTGATATGTCAAAACCTCAGAAGTATCGTTTGGCTCTAGATTTAAGATTGCTAAATTCCATTATTATTCCATCTTCATATCCTCTTCCTAGAATTCAAAATCTATTGGTGCAATTATCAAAATTTAAGTATTATACTACTCTTGACTTGCCCTCTGCATACTGGCAGATCGCTGTACCTAAAGATATGCAGGATAAGCTCAGTTTTACTACTCCATGGGGAATTTTTACCTACTTGCGTCTCGTGTTTGGCTTGAAGACAGCTGCAAGTACCTTTCAACAATTAATTGACTCAGTTATTCAATTATCTCAAATTGATTCCTGTTATGCATATCAAGACGATATTGTTGTTGGCGCTAATTCATTTGAAGAAATGTCCATGAAACTCACAAAACTCTTAGATACTCTTATTGCTAATAACATTACTCTGTCTCCTGAAAAATGTTCCTTTATGCAAACAAGCATTAACTTTTTAGGATTCCAACTCACAGATCATAAAATTCTTCCCATTACAAGTAACATTTTAAAAATCACTTCTTTTCCAACGCCTAAAACCAAGAGGCAAACGAAAAGTTTTATAGGTTTCTGTTCATTTTATAGGTCAATTATTCCTAATTTTGCTAAATTGATTACTCCTCTCATTGAAGTCACCAAACCTAAAAATAAATTTTCTTGGAAAACTGAACAAGAAAATGCATTTAAAAATTTACAAGACATCTTCTTTCAAAAACCTATGCTCAATCTTCCTAAGTGGAATGAAACCTTTTATGTTAATACAGATGCATCAAAGACAGCAATATCAGCTGTTCTTATGCAGAAATTTGATGGTGAACTTAGACCCATCTCCTATTATTCTAAAACTCTATCTCAGTCAGAAAGACAGTACCCTGCCATCAAATTGGAACTTTATGCCATTTACAAAGGCATAACGGCTTTTAAATATTATATTTTTGGTTGACCCTTTATTCTATTATCCGATGCCAAACCTCTTCATAATTATAAAAAGGCTACATCACCAGCTGATATTACTACTCGATGGATGTTAGAACTGTCAGAATACTCGTACACATTCCAACATGTTCCAGTCAAAGAAAATGTCTTAGCAGATTTTCTGAGTAGAACACCTCACATTCCTACTGAAGATCTCCTTAATAATCCAGATCTTATTTCTACACAAGAACCACTACCAATTGTAGATAATCAAAAAGATTTACATAATGAAATTCCTCACTTTCCATGTGGTTTAGTTGACAAAATGCACCACACATGTCATCTTCAAAGTGACTCTTCACCTCCAAATAATGATAATAATCAAGATCCATTATTACAAATTCTTGATCACACCATCTTCTCTGAACAACAAAAAGACCCAAAAATCAAACAAATTTATGAAGATCTTAAAAATAACAAAAAATCTAAAAGTTTAAATGGCTACTATATTAATCCAAGTAATGAGTTACTTTGCTACAATGGACATTTTTCTTCAGAAGATATTGAGCTACATAAAGCTGTTTTACCTTTGTCACTTAGAGCAAAAGCCTTAAGAATTGCTCATGTTACTCATACTGGAATTCATAAAACTATTGTTAATTTAAAGAAAAGATTTACCTGGAAAACCCTTGTTTCTGATACCATTAATTATGTCAACTCTTGTGAAATTTGTTTAGTAAACAAAAATCATAAAAAAATATTGCTCCATACTTACCAGCACCACTTCCAACAGCTCCCAATCAAAAAGTCTCTATGGATTTACTCGGCCCATTAAGAAATCGTCAATATGTGATGACTATCATAGATCACTTTTCTCGTCATTTAGAATTATATGCCTTGAATAATATCAGTGCTGAGTCTGTTACAAAAGCTTTATTACATTACATTTCCACTCATGGAAAACCCGACTTAACTCTCACTGATCATGGCTCTCAGTTCACTAGTGATATGTTTTCTTATTTCAATAAAAAGCTTGGCATTAAATTGGAACACAGTTCTGTAGCCCATCCCCAGGCTAACGGATTAAGTGAACGAGTTAATTCTCAAATAAAATCGTCTGTGAATACAATGGCTTCCCAAGGATGTGATGTACCAACTGCTCTAAAAATTCACCAATCCATATATAATGCTACACCTCATCCAGCTACAAAATTTACTCCAAATCTTCTTCATTTTGGAAGAGAAATAAATGACATTTATGCTAATTACAAATCTCAAGCTTCCTGGAAAATTCTCAATACTGCCTATGAAATTCATAAATTAATGGATGTTATTGAGAAAATATACTATCAAGCTTATAAAAATAACGAATCTTCTAGGCAAAAAGTGTATAAAAAATCGAGAGAAAAATTAAAGTTTGCCAACATCAATGTTAATGACATTGTTTACGTAAAATTTCCCACTGTGTTTAACAAAAAGGTACAAGGCCCATACGTGGTGAAGAAAATAATTTCTCCTGTGCTTATTCAAATTCAAGATTCCACTAATAGTCACGCTTCACCCATGTTGATTCACACTAACAGAATCTTGAAGCTTCAAAAGAGAAATGAAACATTACAATATCCTTCAGTTTCTTCTAAAAATGCATCACATGATCAAACAGCTGTTGATAATGCATCATCTACTCCTGTGAGACAACTCTCTCCTACTCAAGTCTCTAGTCATGATGCTGCTTGTAACACATCTCCTCGAATTCTTTCTTCTTCTAAGTGCCAAGAAACATCTTCATGTTCAAGTAAATCGGTACAGTCACAAGTTCCTCTTGGTGGCACTCATACTGGTGTTAGAAACAAGTCTACTCAATATAAGAATTATAATCTTCACCCTCGCACTTATAAAATGTATAAAAAATGAACTAATCTTCTTTTTCCTTTTTCAGGATGACTCTTGATTTGTAACATATTCAGTCAATACTAGTTAGACTGATATTCGAGTAAGAAGAATGACTGTGTAATTTTTTGTTTTCTTCCTCCAAGCTGCAGGCAGCTGTTATTTTTTTTTCTTTTAAGTCTTCTTCTCCTTGAGGCAATTCAACAGTCATCCTCCTGATGTATGTATGGTTTTAATATTTTTATTATTCACTATATTCATTTCTAAACCATAATTATTGTAATAAGTATATTCTCTCAAATATGCCATATACTACTACTTCTAGCCTTATAAAGTTTTTTTTTATTGCAAGAGTTGGTGCTAAAAAAAATTGAGAAAGAATTTGTCCTTTTATATTCTTACTAAAATATTATGTCATTATTTAAAGTTATTTTTGACAAATGTTTATCCTACTAAGAAAAGTGGATTGTAATTGATGTAAGGTAAACATAAAATCATAAAATCATTTTCCCTATTGTGACTTATATAATAATTTCTCTTTACAATGCATGCATGCTCTAACAATTAACCTCTTTTAACAAAAAATGAAAATGCATGATAAACTTATCCATACTAATAATTTTACTCTTATTATTGAAATATAGAAAAATGAATGACTCACAATAAGTATTATTTTTTTGTATACTTCTGAGTATTTGAAAGTTATTAAAGATAAAAAAAAAAGGATTTTTGTTATACTATAGTTATACTTTGGATCCAAAGATATTGGTTGAGTCATTATATATTGATATAAAGCAAATACTTGATATATGACAAATACAAAAATGATCACTTGTCATTTAAAAAATGTTTGAAAAATTGCAATTAAATATATTCAAGATATCGTATATATAAATTTTTGACATAAATGATTTTTATTTGTAAGTTGACATTATCGAAGTCATATACAAGATTGACATATTCATATAAGTTTCTTTTATCAGAATATAAATATCTTATGTTTTATGTTTATTTTGAATGAAGTGTGGTATTAAAAATATTTATGCAATTATTGTCAATTTATGTTGAAAGTAATCAAGAATATTCTTTTATGAGAGTGTAAACATTCTCTCTTTGAAAATTATTATATTCATTTTAAAAATGTTTTTGTTGGAAAATAACATTGTATTTTTCTACCAATTTACATAGGCCTTTGGAATTTCTTATATTTTTCTTTGAAAATGTGTTATTGAATAATGCTAAGGTTATTCATTTAAGATTAATTAAAAGCTTAAAAAGCTATTATATATTGATATATGTACATTTTTTTTATGAGAGTCTAAATATTCTCTCTGTACCATTTGTATGTATTTTTCTTTTTCAAATTTTCAACTTACAAATTCATTCAATTTATCATGTGTCACTTGAAACCATCCATTTTTTATATACAGTTATAGTATGATTCATATACAGTTATAGTTTGACTCTTTTTATTGTCAACTGGAAAATATACATCTACATGTTCTTGTGGTATACTCAAATATTTTTATATATGCTAAAGCATTTAATTATCATATTGCATTTTGCACAGCTTAACAAGAGACTGCTCATAGTTAAAGACTGTTGTTTCTGCAAATATATATAAACTTTAATTTTTTTTTTTTGATACATGTTAAAATACCTCTGGAAGAAATTTTGTATACCTTCCATTTTAAATATTTGCTATCTTTGGTGTATTAACATAAGGACTACTACCATAATAGTAATTATTTTTATTATTTAATATCATGTAAAACAATTATTTGTATCCATATAACTATTTCTGGTGCATTTATTTTGTGTAATTATTTTATATCTTTGTACATGTTTTAGAAAATATTGCCTCGATAAAAAAATTATTGAATTTTTGTCATCTCTCCAATATTTTCTTTTGGGGAGGCCCGGGTAGATATGTGGTGGTTACTCGATAACCCCCCCCATATTTTTATTTTAATTCAATTTTATTAGCTATTTTATTTCCTATCATCTCCTTTTTATTAATGTTCTCAATTTAAATATTATTTTGTTTTCGTTTCTTTTGATGTCGTCGCCTGTATATTTTTCTTCCTTACCTTGCTATCGAATGTTCTAAACCGGTAAAATCTTGTTTGAATTCATTCCTTCCGGTTTGGAAATCTTTCTAGAACAATCTCGATCGTTCTATGGGTGGTATTTCCGGTTAATCTGGCACTCCCCTTGACCTATCAAATTCAAATCCAAAGGTGACGTGATTTAACCAGCTAAGTGCCTGGCCACCTTCTTTGGCCTTCATTCTTTAAGTGTTTATCAATTTTTTTCCTTATTAGATTCATATTTCACTATACATTAAAGCGTAGCTTGGCCTTTTTTCCATCGCTCTCCTCATTCGAACGTTGCCAACTTGGCGTATTCCGGGTTTACAGTAACCCTTGTTCTTTTCTCCCTCCTGGCTCTGCGCCACCAGTGCAGTTGCGCAGTTGGAGCTCAGTGGAGTTGGTTGCAGTTGGGTGTCACCGATGCAGTTGAGATGTGCCGAGAAGTTCCGTAGATGCCGAGATATTTAGCGGACGCCGGGGCAGGTGTGCCCGCCCCGAGGCAGTTGAGCGGTCGCAGTAAGATGGAAGGCAAATCCTTCGAATCGTCGTTATTTTGCGAAAAGCGATGCACCTCTACCGCCGCGACCTAAGTCCTTTGGGTTTTTTTTTTATTCCGGCTACTCAATATGTTCTAAGAGTTGTCATAGTTTATCTTCAAAGAATCTCTCTTCAATTTATTTTCAAGTGTATTCAACCGATTTCCATTTTCATCATTTTTAATGAATTCATTTTTCCTCTGAAAAGAATGCAGAGAAAGTGATTCATATATAAGATACATCATAATTTAATTTTCCTCTTCATTTCATGATTAATCCGCCATAAGTATATATATAATTATCTGGGCATAAAACGGCATCCCCAATTGAGAATATTGAATACCTTTTTATGATTTTCCAGACATATTCCTTTTGAAGTAATATCTAATTGATATTCTGAGATAATGTTGTTTTTCATATCGTTCAAGAAAAATGTTATCATGTTATCAAAAATGCATACAAAATATATATATGAAGAAGAGTTGTGTTAAAAATATGTCGACTTATGTATATCATCCTTGTGGAGCAATTGTTGTACGAAAAATAATAATAATTCTACTTATATAAGTTTGTGCATGATAACAAATGAATATATATATATATAAAAATATTCAAGTCATGAAGAATTTCACAAGTGATTATAAATAAATATGTTTGTCTTCTTCAAAATCTTCTCTTCATTTTATTGTGTCTATGCCTATTCATTTGTCTACCTGAAGTTGTCTTCATCAGCCAGAAAATCCAGGTAACTTTTCTTCTTATCACTTTATATTCTTACATCTTTGCTATGAGTTAATATTATCATAGTTAAGGATCCATTATTAAGAAAATATCATGGTTGCCTTTTGTCATATACTTTTTTATTTAAGGGTCTTTTGCTGGCCTCCATCCAACGCAATGTCATTTACCCATTATTACGATCACCTAATCTATATTTGAGATGAAACAAAAAATAAGTGTTCTCATCTTCTTCCCACCTAAACACAACACTGAATATAAGTTTTTTTTTATTCTCCGTTAAACAATCTTAGCTAGGTAACTTAGTGTATGTCTACAAGACTGATAGAATCAGATGCGTCTTATATAGGCCCGTGGGGCGTGAGCCCTCTCAATAATCTGATCACTACTCCCACAGAATTTTCATTGATTTATTTCGTTATTTTTTTTATTTAATCGCAGAAATTCAATTTGTTTTTACTGTCGTTCTCAAAATAGTTTTGCTTAGGAAATAATAAAGGTTTCAATAAGACATATCGGAGAACTGAAAACTTCTTTAGCGGATGTATAATTGAACTTCTCTCAAAGGCAGATTTCCTGGTTAGTTTGTGTCATATCTGGATTATGTTTTAATTTCACTTTACATAATATTTAATAGTCTACAATATAATATATTTAAGTTATAGTTATTCATTTAAAAGTAAATTATTTTTATGCTATTTATAATAAATATTAATGCACTTTTAAGAAAGAACTTATGTTAATGTAATTTAATTACATTATAATAATTTTATATCTTACTTAAAAAAACTATAATTTGACTTCGAGTTATTTTTTTTGTTCATTTACATACTCTCACCCTTATACATCTCTACACACACATGCACTAAACAGGCAAAAAATGTACATTATTCTACTGAAAAAAATTTAATCACACCCAATATTTAACAAAAGTTGGCGCTACTGAACAGTATAATATTAATTTAATTGTTAAGTTCCATACAGTTAATTTATCTTGTTTCTCTACAAGAATTAATTTTAGATGATTAAAATAGTCATTTAAAATTTGATAACATTTGAAAAAACTATATTCTGGGCTGAGAAAAATAATGAATATATTATAAAAATTTCTGGGAAACATAACCAAATGTAAATGCAGCAAGAAAACTTTATTTTCATAAATACTACTTTTAATCTGAAATGTATTTTGATTTATGGTATTTCTAAAGATAAAGAATACATTTTGAGATCATGGGTAACTCGAAAAGTTGTTATTGTGAATTTTCATTAGTAATTATGTTACAGTTTCCTAGATTAACAAACATTTTTTTTCCTACACACTGTATATAAAAAAAAAGATTAACGTTTGAATACCGATTAATTAATCTCTATTTATTTTTAACGCATTTGAGCCTGAATTTTTCTGTTCTTAAATTTTTCGGTCTAATAACTTTTAATTATTGCAAAATGAACTGGAAAAATACTAAAAAAGTATGCCTTTTTTGTATTTTTTAAATAAAATGTAAACGTACTAAATATGAAAATATGCATAATATTTGTAATAGTGTAATATGCATAATCATATGTTTCTCTAAATTTATATAAATAAAGATTTTAAAATATATATTATCCACTATAATTAGTATTTTTAAAAACTACTAAAATTTTATATTTAATTATTCAAAGATATTAACAACATTATAAAATTTTGGTAATGATAGATTAAGAATAATCGTAATTGAAGTTTTAAAACGATTTCTTGCATAATCATAGAGAAAAAGAATTTATTTAAATAACTGTCTCTCAAATGGCCTGTTAAAATACGCAACTATTCGTGTCTATCTTTTTTGAGTTATAAAAATGCATAAAAAATAGGCTTGAACGTATAATTTCACAATTCAAAAAGATAAGTATTTCAAAAAAAGTCTGCAAGTTAACATTATGACTTATTTATCTGTTTTCTTGGTTCAAAAAGCAGAAATAAACTTGCATTTTGCATTTTGCCATCTTTAAAAATGAAAAATCTGTGAACTCTGAAAAGAGCCTTTATTTAAAGCAAATAAATATCAATTTTATGCTTTTTTTTTTTTTAGCTCACAGGCTATCATAGCCTGAGAGCTTATGTGCCCGTCCGGTCTGTATGTACGTTCGTGTGTTCGTATGTTCGTGCGTAACGCGATAACTCATGATAAAAATATCGGATCCACTTGAAATTTTGTATATAGGTATATCCTGATAAGGCGCTTCCCTGATTAGTTTTTGGAGTTCATTCGATATGTATAAGAGGGGGAACGGGGGGTTCATGCCCCTCCCCTTAATTGATATAAATGAGATTTTCATGCAGAATTAACAGTTTTCATTTAAAATTTAGATATAGGATCATTCTGATGAGGCGAGTCCGTGACTGTTATTAGGTGTTCATTGAATAAGTATAAACAGGGGGAACGGGGGGGCTCATGCCCCCCCTTAATTGATATAAACGGGATTTTCATGCAGAATTAACAGTTTTCGTTCAAAATTTAGATATAGGATCATTCTAATGAGGCGATACCGTGGCTGTTATTAGGTGTTCATTGAATAAGTATAAACAGGGGGAACGGGGGCTCATGCCCCTCCCCTTAATTGATATAAACGGGATTTTCATGCAGAATTAACAGTTTTCGTTCAAAATTTAGATATAGGATCATTCTGATGAGGCGAGTCCGTGGCTTTTATTAGGTGTTTATTGAATAAGTATAAACAGGGGAAACGGGGGTTCTAATGCCCCTCCCCTTAACTTGTATAAATGGATTTTTCAATCAGAATTGTCAGATTTCGTTCAAATCTCTGAATAGTTTTGGAAGTTTAATGGTTAAGTATAAAAGAGGGGAATAACTCCTCTTAAATTATATAAATGCTAGATGGGTTTTTATTAAGAATTATCCGATTTGCTCTGAATTTTGGATATAGATTTTTTAATATGATAAAGCATGTACTTGATAGTTTAGGAGGTTCAATGATTAAGTATAAAAAAGGAGAAAGGGGAGAGCTGTTTCCCCTTCTTAATTTTTTTTCGAACGGAATTAACGAAAATACAAGGCTGTAATGAACAATTAGTATGCGTAGCCTGTGAGCTCAATGCCATCAGTTTAACTGGGCAATATTCTTTTTATTTTTTTTTTTGTAACCGCATACAAGTATATAAATTAATAATGAATCAATAAATATAAAAACGTTTATAAATAATTATTTCATTCTGTTTTTATGTTATAAAAAAGAAGAAAATTATACAAATTTATTAAAATTCAAAATTTTCCAAAAATAGGACTCTGGGCATCATCACGAGATTTTAAACACAAACAGGTAATTTCCCTATAATAGATTAACAGTCACATCGGAAAAATGGCCTTACCTTTTTTCATTGATAATTAGTTTTAATTCAGAGATGACTACAATTATCATATGCTATTTGAAGATAAAGTAATATAGTTAATAATAATAAATTATTAAATGCAATTAATTATCTTATAAAATGATTTTGTAACAGACAAACAGGAATTATCATATTTTTCGGGTATTTTAATGTTTATATATATTACTTATACAATAACATACGGTTTATTTATTAAAAAGAGTACTTTCATTCAAATAGAGTCAGAAAGATAAATCTTCCAGCAAGTTTGACTGTTGCCACAAATATAATTATGAAGAATAAGTTACCTTACCTGTAACAGAACAAGATCATACATGTAGCAGAAAAACAAATAAAAATGAAAAAGTAACTATGTTGAATATAATGGATTTTATTGATTTTTACTATTCAAAAATATTAATAATGAATTGGAAATAAAAACAAGTCGGAAATTGCATGTCAAACGTAGCAAATGTGGTGCGTTTGTACTATAACGATGTTTTTTTTTATGTTCTAATCTTAGTGTAATAGTATACGGTATACAGGACTTCGGATACAGTAAAGTAGCCGAAATCTTTTGTGTGCCTGTATTAATACTATTTACTATCTATCATACCGGAAATAACTTGTAGTAAACCTCAACATCGTATATCAATTTCTTAAAATGTGAAATAGTTTATTGTATTTAAAACGCGTTTTAAATAATGTTTCCTCCTATACCATTATGCAATGGCCCTGTAAATGAACAACAAATACTCTTCCCACTACAAAATGCAGAGAATGTATATTTTAGAATTTTCTTTATAGATGCATATCAACGTTATTATGTTTGGAAGAGTGTAACATTGTTAAAATGCACTTGAAACTATTTTTCCCTTTGATGTAATGTAACGGAATTACCTTTGAATGCCATCGTAATTAAATTATACATCAAATTTTCATAAAATTTCAAATGACTCGTCAAAATTGTGCAGTAATTATACATTTTAAATTGCAACGATTCGGTTCGGTAGTTTTTGCGTTATTATATGCGGACAGACAGACCCACGACTGTGGGTGCTATATATTTATATAATTACGAACGTACCTAAAAGGTTAGTTTTGTATTAATAGAAAATATACACAAATTATCAATTTCATGCAAAAAACAAAATATTAAAAATCGTAGCATTCGTTTGGAATTCCTCAAACTTATTTGTTCTAAAGATTTATTTTAATGAGATTGCGTTCAATTTATTGACAGAATGTTAAATGTAATGGCATTAGAAACTCTTTAACTTAAAAACTCTTTGACATTAGAAACAATTTCCTAATAATTTCACAGCATAGTGCAAATAAAGCAGCAGATATAAAATAGAGTTTTATTTTATGAGGAATTTTTTTAAATAAAGTTATGGATTCTCATTCTGAATCGATTCAATGAGAGCTAGTCTTTGTATAAATGTCATAAGGTGTTCAAATTGCTGAGTCAAATAACTGAAAATCTTTTTTGCGTAGATTTCAATTCTGTCATTAAATTTTATAGTTTATGTATGTTTTCTTGCTGTACCCAAATTTGATATTACATGGGCCCGATTCTCATTATTTTTATTGTTGGTAGACAATCGATTTTATTATTTTAAAAAGAGAAAAATACATCCAAGTTTATATATAACTGATAAATATAAGGAATACATTCATTCTGTTTTATATTGTAAAATTGAACAAGTAGTAAAAATCAGTTTTAGTTTTTATAGCCTACTGTATGAAAATCTTTTTAAGTGTAAACAAGAAATATTTCAAAATTAGCTTTTCGAAATCGTTCAAGGCTTTAAATTTCAATAAATCTCCATAGGATTTAATAAATTTTTATGTATTCTTTTCAAAGATGAGAACTATGTTTAATGTATTTCATTTCAATGTTTCCCATACATTACTAATCAGTTGCACATTTTTCGATTTTCGTTGACTTTTTTTATTTAATGTTTTCTGTCATGTTTATATTTGTATTTGGTGATTTCTCTTATCTACTGTTTCATTATTTTAGTGCAAAAAAATAACCCCTTACTTTTATTTTTAATTTGAAATTTTTGGATACATCATGGATTTTCTTTTTTACACTTAGCCCACAGAAAAAAAAGATATATGTTTTATATTAAACTAAATAACATAATCTACCGATTCATATTTAAATCTACAAAACTACGGAAAGATAAAGTAGTTTAGACGCTGTTGAATTCATCTTATTTGAAAATGATTTAGCAACACGTTTCCCAGCTTTCATATTTTCCGGCAAATATCGATTTGTTAATAATAATAATAACAATAATAATAATAAAACTAGATTTTTACGTTACAATTTTTGGCAATCTCTTTTAGTAAGTTTTTTTCACCTACAGTTTCCTACAGTCACCTACAGACCCCACGTCACCTGACCTCGTCTCCTTTCTGCTAATAGGTTATGTATATATTCCGAAGCACTTTACAAAACACAAAATAATAAACGCGAAGTGAAGATTTCAATTTATTCGAAAGTTTTTTTTATTAATATTTTACTCAACTCAAAATTAAACACTCATCTCTTGTTTTAAACAGTTTATTCTCATGAGTAAACTCAACTCAGGTTCTTTCGAACATTAATAATTTCACAAAACACAACTCCAATAAAAACCGTAAACTATTTTCTCATATCTCATTAAAAAACATTTTAATCAAACTCAAAACAAAAAGAATATTGTTTCA
The DNA here is from genome assembly GCA_964019185.1 of Maratus speculifer. Taxonomy (NCBI): domain Eukaryota; kingdom Metazoa; phylum Arthropoda; class Arachnida; order Araneae; family Salticidae; genus Maratus; species Maratus speculifer. The sequence continues at coordinate 230,895,804 of OZ025296.1, read as the reverse complement.
CACAGCTTAGGTAAAAGCTGAAGAAATAAAACAGATAATGTATTTATCACAAAAAATCGTTTGCACAGAAAACTTTTTACATTTTGAAATAATTAGGTATATCTTGGTTGCTAGGTGACAAAGTCAGTAGAAAATTAAATAGCCTTTTATCAAACATACCGCCCCTCTTGAAACCTCAGAGGGGGGTTTCAAACTAAAACACTGCAATTACAACCATTGTAAAAAATATAAAGAACAATACAATTAAATACAATATAAATGAGTCACAGTTAAGTTAAATTTAAGCAAATATTTAAACAATTTTACATAATACATAATAAATAAAGAAATTTTACAATAATGTGCACTTTCTTATAAAAACTGAATTACTTTTCAAGAGGTAATACAGCAATTTTGGATACTGCTCTTTTATATATTCCATTTGGAGTTTTTATATTTACAACTCTTATTCTATTATCATTACCAAAAAATACTTCTACAATTCTCCCTAATAACCATTTAGACACTGGAAGATCATCTTCCTTTATTACAACCATATCTCCTATTTTGAGGTTGTTTTTTGATATCATCCACTTATGCCTTTGCTGCAATGTACTTAAATAACTATTTTTCCACTTTTTCCAGATGGTCTGAACCATTTTAGTGGTCTTTTGCCATAAGTTTATTCTATTATCTTCAATATTACTCAGGTCAGATTCAGCAATGGCATTAAGTGGGCGACCAATAAGAAAATGTCGCGGGGTCAAGACCTCCAAGTCATCAATATCTGTACTCAAGGGAGTAAGCGGGCGCAAATTTAAGATACCTTCAATTTGGACAATTATAGTTAACATTTCTTCATAAGTTAATTTAGAGTTGCCCACAACACGTTTAAAGTGATACTTGAAGGACTTGACTCCCGATTCCCATAAACCTCCAAAATTTGGAGCTTTAGGAGGAATAAATTCCCAAGCAATACCTTCAGATATCAAGTAATTAGTAAGGTTCTGGTCTGGTTTGTTTACCAATTCATGCAACCTTTTAAGCTCTACATTAGTCTTCACAAAATTGCTTGCATTATCACTGAAAATTTTTCGAGGTTTGCCTCGTCTGGCAAAAAACGTCTTTAATGTTGCAATAAAAGCCTCAGATGTTAAATCATTGACTAATTCCAAATGCACTGCCTTTGTTACCATACAAATAAAAATACAAACATAAACTTTATGATAAATGCCTTTACGTTGACCTATATATCTAATCAAAAATGGACCACAGAAATCAGTTCCTGTGCAATTAAAAACAAAGTCTACATTTATTCTTTCTTTCGGAGCTCGCCCATAATTTGCTCTCACAATTTAGGTTTGGCCCTAAAGCATGTTATACATTTATGTACAATTTTTCTACAAATAGCCCTACCGTTTAAAGGACAAAATTCTCTTCGAACACAATAAAGTAAATTTTGTGGTCCTATATGTAGATATTTTTTGTGATAAAACTCGATAATTAATTCTGTTAATTTGTGTTTAGAGGGCAGTACAATTGGGTGTTTTTGGGCATAATTTACCGTGCTATTTTGGAGACGACCTCCAACTCTGATTAAATTATTTTTATCCAAGAAAGGATTTAATGAAAGTAATCTACTATTTTTTGGTAACTCCTTACCCTTAGATAACAATGTGAATTCAGAACTGAACTCTTTTTCGTAACCACACGTGATGACACAAAGGTTTTTAAGTCACACGGCTGTTTTCGAATCCAACATAATACAATAGTACTATCTGAATAATAGTAAACAGATTCTTTAGGAACTTTTAAGGTTTTGGCAACCTTATTCATCAATTTGGCTAATAAAACTGCACCACAGAGCTCCAAGCGAGGAATAGTGATTGTTTTGATTGGTGCAACTCGACTTTTACTGCAAAGCAACTGAGAAATTTGCTCTCCTGAAGAATTTGAAGACACAGCAAACAATCCCACACCGTAGGCTTTCTCCGAAGCATCTGAAAAGCCACAAATTTTAATTTGCACTGGATTATTTGTAAAAATGTATCTAACAGCATTTATATTATTGATGACTCTTAATGATTCTAAAAACTGCAACCAATCATCAAGCTCAGCTGTAGGGAGATTTTCATCCCAATCAATTTGCAGTCTCCACAGTCTTTGTAGGAAAATTTTTGCTTTCGTCACAACTGGTCCAAGTAGACCCAAGGGGTCGAAAATGCGAGCAATATTTGACAGCACACTTCTTTTAGTTACCTTGGTTTGCTCACTGAATGATACACTAAAAGTAAAAGTATCATCATTGGCATTCCAGCAAAGTCCTAGTGCCTTAATTTCACTCATATTTTCAAAAGTGTAATTCTCATTTTTAAAGGCTGGCTCCATTAATTCTGGATGGTTACTAAACCATTTATGTAAGTTCATGCCACACGTATTTAATAGTTGAATAAGCTCAATTTGCAGTCTCTTAGCCGATTTTAGGTCAGCTGCTCCAGTCAGGACATCGTCCATGTAAAAGTCTGATTGTACCACACCAGAAGCATACGGAAATTGAGATTCACCATCTATACCAAGCTGTTTAAGGCAGCGCATGGCTAAATAAGGGGCACTAGTTGTGCCATATGTGACTGTACATAGTCTGTAATATTTTATCTCACCATTTACAGAATCTTTCCAAACTATGCGCTGTAAATCACGTTGACTTTTATCGATAAGTATCATGCGATACATCATTTTTACATCTGCTGTAAATGCATAGCGGTGTGTACGAAATCTAAGTATTATGCTAAACAAATCATCTTGAATGACACCTCCATTCAGCTGTATGGAATTTAGGGATTCTCCTGATGAAGTTGCATGTGAACCATTAAACTCTGCCATAAATGCGCAGTATAACTCTAAAAGATTTGGATTTTTGACTAGCCTATTCCAAAGTGAATTTAATCTATTTTCCGCAAATTGCTTTGATTCTCACAAAAAACTAGGATCTTTTTCAACGGCATTTGTACTATGAATTTGCCCGTTATATCTCTCTGATGTGTGTTTATAAAGTGGGTGTCGCATGCTAATTCTTCTGTATTTCTCAATGGTGTACTTTCTTCTACTCTTTCAATTTCCCAAAATTTTTTCATTTCGAAATTTAAATCTGTTTCAGTAATTAACCCACAATGTATTTGTTCTTGATCGTTACAATCGTAAACACTCCCACTTACTATGCAACCGAACACCGTATTTTGCAGTATTAATTTAGAATTTGGTAGCTTCATACGACCCACCTTTATCAATTCTAGAAATACTTCAGCTCCTAGCAAAAGATCTATTTTCCCTGGTCTATTAAATTCAGGATCAGCAAGAATAATAGACTCTGGAATTCCTAGCTCTGAAATATTAATATATTTCGAGGGCATAATTTGCGAAATCTTTGGTATGATAAGGAAATCTAACTCCCGACTATAATCTCCCGAATTATTACTGATCAAGGCAGTAGTTTTATTTTTTACCGCTACAGAGGATCCACTTAAACAGATACCGAAATATTACTTTTTTCTTTTCGAATTCCTAATCTTTCAACTAATTGCAATGTTAAAAAATTGCTCATTGAACCATTGTCCAATAAAGCACGCACCGGAACTTTATTTCCGAATTTATCTCTCATATAAACAATAGCAGTGGAAAGAAGAACTGTTTTAACATTATTCGATCTCACATTTGAAATACCAGTGAAATTTTGAATTTGGTTATTTAACTCAAATGGTATGGCGTCAACATTTAATGTTGGTTTACTTTCATTCGTCGACAATGCATTTGGCACTTCCTTATCACTGTAATTTTTTGTGTTTCCCACCGCATTGGAATTTCTCTCACGCCTATCAAAACAAAGAAGTATATTGTGGCGTTTATGGCATTTTAAACACGAGAATGTTGAGTTACATTTTTTGACGCAGTGGAATTCTGAAAGACAGTTAAAGCACATATTGTTTTTTTTCACAAAATCTACTCTTTCCTGTACATTAAATTTTTGAAATTTGGGACATTTAAAAACACTGTGATTTTCCTGGTTACATACAACACATTTGCGCATATTTTTCTCATTTTAAATCGCAACCATGGATGTTACCTTTGAAAAGCTATGCTTTGTTTGGCTTTCGTTTTGAAAATTTCGCTTTGTATTTACTTGTTTGGATGCACTTAGTGTACGCGCGTGGTCTCTCAAGAATTCTAGCAATTCAGTTAAACTCGGTAAATTATCCCGCTTAAGATGTCTTTCCCACCACATTTTTGTATTTACATCTAATTTTTGAGCCAAAATATAAGCAAACATAGTAGTAGAAAACCCCTCAACTTTTTGTTCTAAAATCTCTAACGACCTAATACATTCATTTGTTATATCTATTAGATTTAATAATGCTGCTGGGGACTCATTCTGAATAACAGGAATATTTAAAAAACGTTTTAAATGCGCGTAAACTTGTTCTCTCGAATTTGAAAACCGTTCTTCCAAAAGCGACCATGCAACTTCATAATTAGAATCCACGATTGAAATAGATTGAATTATACGAAAGGCATCTCCTCTCAATGAAGACTTCAAATATTGTAATTTCATTGCCCCTGACGAATTAGAATTTTCATGTACAGTAGCCTTAAATATATCTTTGAAAGAAAGCCACTCATGCAAATTACCCGTAAATACAGGAAGAGTTAACTTTGGCAATTTAATGTTATTATCAGCCTTTGTGGCGTTTTCTAAATTAACAGTTTGCACTTTCATTTTTGATAACTTTTTTGTAAGTTCAAATTCCATTATTTCTAAAATTTCATTAATTTCTTCGTTTTCCTTAATAAAATCCTCAATTTCATCCTCTTTACTTATCTTATAAATAGACTCAAATAACTCAGAAAAGTTTTTCTCTAATTTATTCCGTTTCTCCTTTATGAGAATTAATTCATTTAATTCTAGCTCAGTATTCGATAATTTTTCTTTTAATTTTGTCAAGTTTGTTTTGAAAATTTTCTTTTTTGCTTTTAATTCTTTCATACTCATTTTTAATGAATAAAAATTAAAGGGGTGCACTTACCCCTCTTGGCTCTTTAAAAGATGAGTTCTAACATCGAAGGAATAGCAAAACAGCACAAAATATTCACCAGTTATCCTTCAATCATTGACGTAGAATAACAACTCGCTGATTTTTCTCCGTATAAGACGGACCATATGGAGAATTTCCAATTGTTCGAAAGTTTATTTTATTAATATTTTACTCAACTCAAAATTAAACACTCATCTCTTGTTTTAAACAGTTTATTCTTATGAGTAAACTCAACTCAGGTTCTTTCGAACATTAATAATTTCACAAAACACAGCTCCAATAAAAACCGTAACATTAAAAAACATTCTAATCAAACTCAAAACAAAAAGAATATTGTTTCACACAGCTTAGGTAAAAGCTGAAGAAATAAAACAGATAATGTATTTATCACAAAAAATCGTTTGCACAGAAAACTTTTTACATTTTGAAATAATTAGGTATATCTTGGTTGCTAGGTGACAAAGTCAGTAGAAAATTAAATAGCCTTTTATCAAACACGAAGTATATTGACAATCTTTAGGATACTTTAGAATATGGTGTTGTTGATCCTCTTATGAAATTCACGGACTACCGCACAGAGTGCCATACATAACAGCAAAACTGAATCATGATCATTTATCAAAGAGAGATATAACTTCTAGCCCGGTGTGTATGAATGTGATAATATATATGACTTTATTTGTTATCGATACTTGACGTTCTAAAATAAAATTTTTAAGTAAGCTGTATTTTTTTTAAATTATTTATTAAATCGTAGTTTTAAAAAAAAAACACTTTTTATATTGAATCAGATGACATAACAAACATGAAAAATCAAATCTTAAAAATATGTATATAAATGTTTTTAAAAAATCTTTGTGCATACACAAAAGCCTGTAGAGACTGGTTAAGATAGGCTCTAATTATATATTAATGCTACAATTTGTGAAGCAATTACATGTTATTTTCGACTACATTTTCTGTTCATCCAGCAAACATTCTTTATATTAATAATGCAAAATTATCATATTTTGTGAACTAATAAAATATTATAACTGACAGCGTAATCATTCTAATTTGGGACACTAATGACCTAAGTTAAAAGAGAAAAAGTCCTTTATAAATATATAATAATAATTAGAGTTTGACATAAATTTAATGAAAAGAAATAATGAATGATTCTAAAAAGCTTTTAAACTTTAGGAATCCCTTACTTGAAATAATCTAGAGAAAAAATAATTATAGTATATATAATATATAATAATAATAATAATTTTAGCAATTTCGTCATATTTGTATAAAAGATGATTCAGTTTTAAAATTAACACAAATTTAAATACTCTTTTTGGACATTTTTATAAAAGCTTTAATTGAAACATTATGTCATAGAGGCTTTATGTTAACACTTTTACAATTTCCATAATTATATTAATGTTTCAGTCATGGAATTAATTGCGTCATGTCAGGCAAAATTTACCGTTAATGCGAAAAACCTTTTCTGTCATTATTTTCATATATGCAGTTAAAAGAATTATAATATGCGAATTCAATTATCTTGAATAATACGGAAAGTTGGACTCTGCAAAAATTGATAATCATAAAAATGCAGTATGAACTTCATAAAGGGAAATAATGCAGCTTTTTGAAACTAGATTTGAATAACCTTATTCATTTGTTGAAAATATTTAAACAAAATTATGAAGGGCTTTTAAAGAGAGATGAGATGAAAGGAATGGTGCATTAGTTTGATATTTAAAGTAAAAATAATGTAGCTCCATTAACCAGAAATACTAAAATTTGAAAATTGTAAGAAGTATATAGCGTTCATTTCCTAGAATTATTAATTAAAAACTTTAAGTCGTTAATGCATTAAATTTTATAGCTATATTATAAAAGACAAATATGTACGTCTGTGACGCTGACTTCATTTTGATATTAGATACAATAGGACTATTAAATTTCATTTTAATACATACTTTTTTACTTTTAAAAATCGTAAGATTTAAAATTTTACAATATCGAACAGGGAAAGAAATGTATTTTCAAATGCAATTTGTTTTAAAACAGTAATGCAATTTACACTTAGTTTATGTTTTTTAAAGCAATTTTTCGGCCATGTTTTTTTATAAGTGTTATCGTCTAATTTAAAAAACCGGCAATCTGTCAAAAAATAATTTTCGGGGACGTGCTGATTTTTTACTTACTCAAAATTAGTTGGGAACTAAAATTATTTAGGTTTATGTCACCAGGACAATACATATGAAAATATGATAGCAGGGGCTGGGGTAAGAGGTCATTTCAAAATTTTCCAATATATCTGGGATCGTTTTGCGTTACACAAACAATAAAGTAATGTTTTTGAAAATGCCTAAAAATATGCTATAAACATAAACAGAAGCATATTTTTAATACAGCAAAGTAATGCAGGAGTAAAATGAACTTATTCAGATATTCAAATAGCGATCTAAAAACTTTAGTATCATATAAGATGATATTTGTGGTTTGATCATTTATGTAATATACCGGGAGATCCAAAATTCAGGACTAACTTTAAAAATGAATAATTCTAGAACAAATCAAGATAATAAGATACTGTTTGCACCAAACGAATGCAAAAGAAACCGAGTTTTTTGTGGTAATGAAAAAAAGTAGTTCTATGCGGTACCAACAGATGACTCTATATTGTTTTATTGCTCGAAAAAATGAATTACAAATAAAAAAATGTTGACAACTTACAAGTCAGCTTAATTACAGTTTATTAGTACTGCAATAAAGGTTCAATGTGATGTCCATAAATCAGAAACAAACGTGTGAGACGAGATATCATACTGTTCACAGCATTTAGTAGCATTTCTTGTGTTATGGCAGGCACATTTTATGGTCAATGATGGCAATTTTCAGTGCTGCTGCTAATTCCAGTTGGTCCGGGTAAATATTTGACTTCAGGAATCTCCACAGCCAAAAGTCACAGTGTGTGAAACCCGTCTGTGTGACTTCCTCGAAAAAAAATGGACTAATTATGAAATCCGCAGTGAAGCCACACCACTTTTGCCTGTGCCCCCAAGGGTACCTCAACAAATTCAAGCAGAACTATTTTTTTTTCGTTGCCACGCAAAACCCGGTTTCTTTTCCATCCATTTAGTGCAAACTGTATCTTTGTATCTTGATTCCTTTTCAAATTATTCATTTTTAAAGTTCGTCCTGGCTTTTGGATTACCCTGTATATTCAGCTTACAATTTAGTACAGAAATATGACTATTTAGAAATATCAATTTACATTACTTTGTTAAAAAAAATATTTATCTTTATTTTTATTTAAAATAAATAATAACACATCATAAGTGCCTTATTTTACTCCAATTCAATGTCATATTTCAGAAAATTATTCCGTGATTGTTTTGAATGGCAAAATAATTTACAAAATATGAGAAAAAATGTCTTTAAACACCATAATATTTAAAAATGACAAAAAAAAAAATACGTGTTTCTAGTTTGAAAGCAGGAAAATCATTAAGGGGCTTTAGTCATATGAAAAACCCGTTCGCTAATACTAATCCTGTGGGAAGATTTTTTAAAGATATCTCGGTTGCATTTTAATATTTTTGATTTTTTTTATTTCACTGACCTTTCGGCAAAAATTACAAACACACCTAAAAATGAAAAAAATGAATCACACATACATTCTTAAAAAAGCAAAAATACTATTCTATTCAATTTTTAATGGAATGAAATATATCATAATCATAATACAAATTACTATTAAAGAAACTCTACGCTTCAAATCTGTACTTTTGACATTCCACCTTTAATCTCTTTAAAACATATAAAGTCAAAAATATAATAACCAGTTCTGTAACCCAATCTTACTGAAACATTTTCTTAAAAATGAATTTCCGCAGCAGTTACAGAAGACAGTGTATTATTCTGCACAAAAAATAAATGATCCGTGAATGCGATAAATGTATTATGAAATTAATAATGATAACTTGTCCTATTTTAGGAAATATTGATGTTAACAGCCTTATAATTTTGGGATGTAATTATCTAAAGTAATATCAAGCGATTGTTACTGCGCAAATGCATGACAATAATGTAACTGAAGCAGCCTAATAAGCTGAAGTAATGAAATGTTTCGATTTTGAATGAATTTTTTGAATTACTTGTGTAAAACAATCGGACATTGGACGAAAATTAGCTTTCGTTTTCGACCCAAAATCTAATGCTTAAAAATTCGACCGAACCTATATGTATTCTGAAAATCTGTTTTCTTTCTTTGGACTTTTTCAATTTTACTCATTGATTTAAGTTGTATTTGCTCAAATTAATCATTTTTAAGTGAATTCGTAATTGTGTACATTACAGTCACCGATAGTCCTCGTTCAGTCCATCCGTCCATTAGTACGTCTGTCTGTCCGTCTATTAGTCCGTCCGCATGTAACAGAGCAAAAATTACCCAACCGAATCGTTTGAAAATTAAAATATATAATTGTTCCATAATTTTGTTGAGTCATTTCAAATTTTATGAAAATCGGATGTATAATTCAATTATAGGGGTAATCAAAAATACTCTATTACATTACAGCCAAGGGAAAAAATAGTTTCAAGTGCATTTTAATGATGTTACGAACTATTTTGAACGTAATAAAAATGATATGCATCTATAAAATAAATACTAAAATATACAATCTGTCTTGCAAAGAATATTTATGATTTAGAGGGACACGCAAAAGTATTCTATTACATATAGATATAGGAGGAACATTGTTTGGGGCTCATTTGAATTACATTATATTACTTCTCATTTTATGAAATCGATATACGTTTCTGAGGTTTACTATAAGTAACTTCCTGTAATATAGAAAGCAGATAGCATTTACAGGTACACACAAAAGATTTCGGCTATGTTGCTGTATTCAAAGAATTGTATACTATTACAGAAAGATCTGAATATTTTTAAAAATTTTGTTACAATCTGAACGCTTTTCATTTACAACAGTTGACGTGCAATTTACGATTTGTTTATTTTTTGCTATGAAATTCCCTGTTTATATTTATCAATTATGACTGACTCAAGACTTAAAATTATAAAGGAAGCAATATGTAAATGACTTAACATTGAAGACGCTTTTCATAGGCTTAGCATATATTGCAGAGTTGACTGTAATCGAAATTTTTAGTCTGAAACCGGAAAATTATTTGGAATACAATTTGAGAAAGATTTTTTATAAAAATCATTATAAAAGATGAATCGTAATATGTTTACGATTTATCCTAAACATAAATCGTAGGGATATATTTACGATTTATATTTAGGAATAAAAAATATTATGTATTATGGATATATTTACGATTCATGTTATGGAAAAAAAATATTACCTATATTAAATATTTGTGTAGCTGAAACATTTTTTAATTAGATGAAATTCATATAATTAGAAAATCATTTTGCATTAGTGATACCTTAATTACTTTTTGATTTGTATGATAATAAAAGGTTTTTGTTAGGGGCTCTGACAGCCAACTTGAGCCACACCTTTAATTAATTAATTATGTATGTATTTAACAAAGATGTATAATTATTTAATAAATGTGGTTATTTATGTAAATGTCGATTTAAAAAAAAGAATATTTTAATTTTGGGCCGAAAATATTATCACCAAAATTTTTTTCGGTTTTAGTTTCGGATCTTTTTAGGTCAATCCTTAACAATAATTAACCAAAGGAATGAACCATTTTCAGCGAGGTAATAGATGGTTTATTACGTAAATAATTATCAAGGCAACAATAATCTTGCAAAAAAAAACATTCTTTTATAAGCATTCAATGTTTGTCTTGAAAATAACTTTTAATTTCATGACTTCATTTCATGATATTTTTAAATACATTCTGTTGCTATAAATTATCGAGGCGTAGGCTCCGAACTCGATTTTGGAAGATTCACAGCTTTTTTTAGGTATTGGTAAAATTATTGTTGCTCTATGTCTAGAGATATCTGAACCATATCGGAATCCTTGTAATGTCCGTATTTTATTCGTTTTATTAATCGTTTGGTTCATTTTTAATGTCCAGAAATTAAATATTTATGTTTCTACGATGTCAAAAAAGTACTAAAGACTACAAAAATGAATAACTCACAAACAAATTGAGATATAGTTTTTAAACAAATTGTATTTAAAAGTACATTTTATTTCTCTATAAGACGGTGTAAAAATTGAAAATGTGCGATGTTTAGAAGTTTAAAAATCTAATTTCTTTAATTATACACTATTCTTCAACTATACACTACCGAAAATTGTATAATTGAAGTTTCATTTAAAATTTGTTTATGATTGGTCCAGGAATATTCATGTTTAATCCATCGCGTATATAATATATGACTTTGTTACCATGTTTGAAACGTCATAGCAAATATGTTTATTATTATTACTATTTTAAGTATAGAATTTATTTGTAAGTCTAAAAGTTTAGTCTTTCAAAATATCACTTTTCAAATGGTCGTTGAAATTTGTTAAATTACACTTTTTTCCTCTTTTTCAGAAAGTGCGTGTTTGTGAGTTTATTTAAATATATATGTACAATGTTACAAACACAAACAATATGCTCTGTTTCATTTTTAAAGTATCACAACAAGAAAAAATAATAATAAAAATAGAAAAAGAAAGATTAAAAAAAATTAAAAAACATTTTTATGATTTCCAAATATATTTCTTAGCATATAAACATAATTTAATTATTATAAAACTATATATTATTCTGTTCCATTTATATTTTTAATTTTTATTATTTAAAATACTAATTTATTACAGTTTCACAGCTAGTTGGCCAGTTTGGCGATCATGATTTGTTGCGAAATTGAATCTATGGTTATTGTAACTTGTATACAATTGTAACCATAAAATATTTTTGACAATTTATCTCCAGTGGTGGAAAAATTAAATTAATGGAAATAGAAATGGAATGGTTAATATATTATTTAAAATTTTTAACGAACAGTTAATGGAATATTAAATTAATAATAATTATCTTTTAGAAACATTAAAATATCGTATTCTCATTGAAGAGACGTATAGGAACATATATTTTGTAATATAGTGAAACCTCAAAATAAAGGACATCTCTATTTAAGGAACAAAAGTTCCGGACCCCGATTCTTAGTATAGGACTTGTAAAATATTTACTTCTGAATAAGAGATACTTGAAAATCAGATTAAAGAAGCAGTATTTTTAATTTCAGATGAGGAAGTAGTCTGTGATAAAAATAAAAATACAGATTTTTGTGAGATTATCAAAGAATGGCAATTATGTTGATACAGAAGGATGCAACACATTTTACGTGGAGCCAGATTTATGGCAGGGCATTCTGGGCACAGGCTCAGAGCCCCCCACCCCCAAATGGTGCTGAAGTTTTTTCAATTAATGTTAAAAATCTAACTTAGGTATAATATGCAATGAAAACTTACATTCCATTCTACATTCTATTATGTCCATATTGTATTTTTATAGCACTGTATATTTTGACTGACACATCCATTTATTACTTGAATATAGTGAATATTTTCATTTATGTTTATAACTTGTAAAATACATTGTATTTCTAATTTTTGTTCAATCCTTTTCCTGTTATCGTTAGATTATTTGAAAGTTGGTGAGCGTAGCTTGCAGGCTGTAGAGCCCCCTACTATTTTCAATAAATGTAGCTTGATGTTGTTGAAAATTTATTACCATTTGTTGCATACTTTATCATTCCAGCTATATAGACTTAGAAAAGGCATAGAGAAATCTAATTAGTACCACATAGTTTATTATAAAGTGTCTACTCATTTAAATTGTGAAATAAGTGTAAGATTTTAAATTGTGAATTAAATATTTAAAAGTATGTTACTGATTATCATATTTCATTTTTTAATGAATAAATATTGGTGCAAGGGGAGCTCCGTAAACATCTCTGCCTAGGGTCTCCAAATTTGTAATTCGGTCTCTGGTTTTACGAGTATTTATTTACCCACAATTCAAATGAAGCCACCATAGTACGAGTGCTACGCGACAAAAATAAGGTGAAAACTGCAAATCGTGATAAAAATATACCGCTTGATGAGTATGTACTTTATGATAATACAGTGCATATTAGAGGGGGAGGCATCTCGTAAAGTCGTCGGAATTCAAGATGGCGGTTGTTATTCAAAATGGCGTCATTTTCTGAATTTTCTCAATATGCGTAATATAAATGTGCATTTCATGTCGATTTCGATATTTTAAAGTCAAATTTTCGTTTTTAATACTCTCTATCATTATTTAAAAGAGTGTAGGAATTCAGTTTGTCTGTTTGTTTGTTTGCCTGTCCTTTCATGCTCTAGCTCACTTCAATGTACTCAGATTGCCATGTAAATTTTATATGTTTTATAGAGTTTATAATAACATGTTCGAAGTAAAAAATAAAGTGTATAGCTTTTATAATTCATTTACAGGGTGCTAAAAAATGACATTACAACATTGTGTGTTTTAATGATATTTAACTCTTTTAAACACATTCAAATTGATATACATCAATGTTAATACTGCAATGAACCACCAAATATTTACTACATAATAAGGTATGTATAGTATGTATCGCTTATTTTGCAGTGACACGCCAAAATAGGAAAATATGCGTTTGTAATTTGTATATAAATTTTATAAAGATCATGATCTAATTCAAGTGTTATTAGTGGGTGTGATAGGACGGATAAGACTTCCTTTTGTGATAAGGATATCTCGAATACTCAGTATCTATTTTATATTACTAAAACACATATAAGAAAGTGAGGCATAGTTGTTTTCAAATTTATAGGCATTCAAACATTTATTTAAAATTTTTTGCAGTTTTAATTCTCTGCATCTTGCAATAGTATTTCTGATGTTAATTTCCACGTTTTATAACTCAAAAATTTTACTTTTAATATTAAAAATATACCTAAAATGAAAATAGGACAATTATTAAAGTATTTTTGTCATTTGCAGTAGAAAATGTAAAGGAATAAATAAATAATAAAAAACACTATATTATTAATACATTACTTATATACAACATATTAGAAAGTGAATGTTACATATAAAGAAGCAGATTATAGGAACTTCACTTGGTATCATCATATTTTTCACATTTGTTTTTGCAATTGCACAATAATGTGCAAGAAAGTCCGACCTTTCTACAGACACATTTATTTTTACCGATTATGCACATATATTTTATTAACTCTTCACAAGAATCTGAATCTCTGGCAACTCCGACCATTTTATTTTCCATGATAAATTATCCAACCACCATCCCTATTTGTTTGGAGAGGGCGGACGTATTTTACGCTGATTTGCTTGTGCCCAAATGTGTCTAGCTTGGAAAGCAGTGCGTAAAATATGTTGCTAAAGTGCAACCTTGATTGGTGGAAGATGTTCAAAAGAATGATTTTTTGTCATTAACAATTCTTGTCTTGCATTAAGCTCTTCTTTGTTATTTGTATTTCTTAAGAAATCTTGCCAATTTTTAGGTAATATACCAGGTTGTCCCTAAAGTTCTGCACCATACAAGCGTCGAAATAAAAAGCAATGGTATCAGAAACACAAAGTATTTTATTCAGCAAAATACAGGCCATTGTGATTCAGGACAGCTAGCCATCGTTGTGCCAAAAGTTCGATTTGGTGATGATACCATGAGGCAGGTTTCGAATCGAAAAACTGTTGACAAGCGTGTTTCACCTCGTTATAGTCATTGAATTGTTTACCACAGAGGAAGTGCGTCATGGAACGAAACAAACCGTAGTCGGATGGGGCAACATCAGGGCTATAAGCAGGATGCGGAAGAACCTCCATGCAATCGAGTTCCGCGAGTTTCGCTTGCACTTTTCTGGAGCGATGAGCTGGTGCGTTGTCATGTTGCAGCAATACTCTCTTTCTGTTTGTCAGAGCGGGGTATTTCTGCACAAGTACAGCGTGAACACGCTCCAGTTGTTCGGCATAGAGGTCCCCTGTGACGGCACGGCCCTCAGGAACCAATTCGAAGTGAAGAATGCCATGGATATTCCACCAAACACACAGCATGACCTTTTTGCCGAACCTGTCTTGTTTCGTCTGGGCCTGGGTATCTTGACCTCGTTTTGCCCACTGTTTGCGATTGTCTGGATTGCGGAGAAACACCCACTTCTCATCCCCAGTAACGATGCGTTTCCAGAACCGATCATCCCTTGGGTTTTTCAAAAGTTCTTGACAGAGTTTCACTCTGTTCTCGGCCTGCAGTTGTGTCAGCTCATGTGGACTTTGTCTCGGTCGCTTATTACTGAAGTCCTGTTCAAGGAGCCTCCGGTGCACTGTATTTTTGGATACCCCTAACCTGTGGGCTATCACACGTGTGCTGGTTTGAGGTTCGGCCATGACAGCAGCTGCTACAGCGGTCCCAACATCCAATTTTGGCCGTCCACTTCGAGGCTGCTCTTCCAGGCTCAAATCGCCAGACGAAAAACGTTTGAACCACCGGGATGCTGTCGATCGATTGATCGTATCAGGTCCTTCAACTGCACAGATTTCCTCGCTAGCCGCTTTCGCACTTAGGCCTTTTTTCCATAGAAAACGAAGCACGGCATGTGTCGCGGTTTTTGAATCACACATCTTTCACGATTTCACACTACTACTACGGACGCTATTCTTCTCAATGAGCATACACACTATTCTATTACCTCTACCTGTTCACCTGGCGGCACTTTTTAGCGCATGCGCATCTTACTCTGTCGTCCGATCCACGTCGAAATCTGCATACTATTGATGGTGCAGAACTTTAGGGACAACCTGGTAAGATGTGGTTGCATTTGTCATCTGGTCCCTACATCACTCTTCTGTCTAGTTTCTCCTTCAATGCTTGGTGTAATATATCTATCCCAAATCAAATCTATTCTTTGACATATAAAACTCTCAATGTTGTTACGTAAGTGTGGATAAAATATGTTAATGTATAAATCATTAAATGTGTTTGATGTTTGTTGAGGCTTTAAAATGTTAGTAAGAATTGGCCCATCATGTATTAAAGCATCACATGTTCCTAGAAAAACTTTGCCATTTTTCCCAACAGTTTCCTCTAAAATATGTGGTAAATTACTCTTATAGCTAGGTCTAAATTCCCCGTAACTAGAAAATGCTGGTAAAAATGATTGATTTTATATTTGAAAAAAAATTTGCAAGTCTAACTAACGATTCTATGTAACAAAAGCCTGGAAAACAACTGGATGTCTGTTTTTAAAACCTTCAAGGCTGTATTTTTATTCTTTATATTTTTCGCCGGAGTACTACACAGGGGAATTCTGTTCTTTTTCAAAAGTTGAAATATTGAGGAATTTTTTTTACTAGACGTTCCTGAATGAAACTTTGGAACTGGTCAATACCAGTTGACTCAGCTGAATAAATTGATGCATTAATATCCTTAGTAACAATAACTCTGCTTTCGATGACAAAAAGTCTTCACTATCTTCTAAAAATGGATTCCCTATTCTTTAATGCACTATCGAGTGCTTGAACCTTAGCGAAAAAATTAATTAGAAATAAGTGACATTCTTCATAATGGTATCGATTTCTTTCTTCGGGTTTTACTTGAATGTTAGACTCATTCTTTTGTATGAAATTGCAGATTTCTGGTCCAGATATCATCCAACGTATAAGTGTCGATGGATTCTGCAATAAACCTACTGCGCCTCTTTCTCCTTTGACAATAGAGTTGTTTTGCTCATACGCTTGATCTATGTCCATAGCTGAGACGAGTTTGTTTGATTTTCTTATCACAAAATGTCCCGCTGAAAATGCACGGTGTACGTCTGATATTTTAATCTCTGCATCAAACAGATCTTTCAGATGGATTCGTAATTAATGTGCATAATTATGGTGATCAATCAGAAATGTGTCTAAGAGAATAGTCAGGAACAGCAACAAAAAGAAGGGAAAATAAATTCAAATTGAAATTTCGAATTACTTTTTATTCATCTAGTTTTGGTTGGGGATTAATCATCGTAATTACAATGTGTATTTTTATGCTGCATTCCAACCAAAAAAAAATAGTAATAATCATGTGACATTTTGCAATTCATTTCTACCGGACAAAGCTTAAAAAAGTATATTATAATTTAAAAAGTACATAGACAACATTGCGGTTATAGTCATTACTGTAAACGTATTCTTTATTGAGAGCTAAGTGAACTATAAATTCTACACTCGCCATACTGTAGAGCAAGTAATTTGTACTGAACTTCAGTGATGTGTATTAATTTCAGTATGTTTCAAACAGTTCAACATCATTAAAATGCACTAAAAAGGATTTTCCCCGATAGATCAATATGTAAAGGATTTACTTTGAGTGTGCCTGTAAAAGAACTATAAATGCTACACTCTACATTTTCGATGTAGAACAGTTTGATGTAAAACATGTTTTGCAGTGTACCACTTCTTTAAATTAGATATAGAGATAACACATATATAAATTAGACGGAAATCCGAGTAAATTTAAGCATAAAAGAGCAAGGTCAGACTGACGACTAGGCAATTCATAAATACTTTGAGTGCCCTGTAAATGGACTATAAAAGCTATACACTTTATTTTTTACTCGGAACATGTTATTATAAACTTCATATAACATATAAAATTTACATGGCAATCTGAGTATATTTAAGCGCGCTAGAGTATGGAAAGACAGGCGGACAGACAGACAAATAGACAGATAAACCGAATTCATACACTCTTTTAAATAATGTTGGAAATTGTCAAAAACTAAAATTTGACTTTAAAGACATCGAAATCGACGAGAAACGCAAATTTATATTGCGCATATTAAGAAAATACAAAAAATGACGCCATTTTGAATAACAGCCGTTATCTTGAATTCCGACGACTTTACGAGATGCCTCTCCCTCTAATATCCATTGTATTATCAGAAAGTACATACTCACCAAGCGGTATATTCTTATCACGATTTGCAGTTTTCTGATGCGTAGTACCCGGACTCTCAGTGTTTTTATCCTCATTGAAAATAAGGGTGAAATTTGTGGGGATGTCTCTGAAGATGAAGAAGTAATCGACTGAAAATTATAATTAATTAATTCTCAATTCTTTTTGTGTCTGATTAGCGTAATTTATCGCCTTTGAGTACATTTATACTTCATCTCTAATGTTTCGTTATTTTTTATGTCCTTCTGCACATTTAATTTAAAAAAAGTAAAAACTCCGAATAAGGGACACCTTTATTTAAAGGACAAAAGTTCCGGTCCCATGATCTTCCCTCATTTGGAGCTATTACTATATTAGGTTATATAGAAGTGAGTGAAAAATTTGTTCCAATTATCCTCTTTACATTAAAAAAAGTTGTCTTAAATAAAAAATTATAAAAATATCTATTTTCGAATGCGTTTAAGGGGGTCTGGGATTCAAAAATCTTCAAATTTTCTAAAAATATTTTATTCCATTAAAAATTTCTCTGTTTTTTATGCTTAAAATAACATTTAAAACATTTTTCTATCTTAATTTTTTTTTTAAAGTTTTTTTTTTTTTTTTTTTTTTTTTTTTTTTTACATTTAAATTGTTATAACCCAAGAACCGTTTTAGATAAATGCTTCAAAATTAGAACATGTGTTTTTATTATTATTTTACTTTAATTTTGATTCAACAAATTTGAAAAAAAACTACTTTTGAAAATATGATTTAGAGAGACAGACAAACAATAACTAAAATGGTTGGCTCAATATCTGCGTCGCTCCTAATATAGCCAGTTTATCCGAAAAAGTGGAAATTTTAATGATTCTCTCTCCTACACTTTTACTCGATTGATTTGAAAATTTTGAAAAATATTCTAAACATACATATAAAATATTTGACGGAATAAATTTTCCCTTGCTTTTAACATAAAATGCAAATATGAGATTTTTTTTTTCAAAATCTCATATTTTTGTTTATTAATGAAAATATTCTCTGAGGAAGAACCTGTTTGGAAATGGTTCGAAAGTACTAAGATTTTTAAATAAAATAAAACTTTAACATCTATAATTGTTTATTTAATCGCCTTTTAAGTAAGCATTATTCATTTTATATTCTAAACATTTTAAATTAAAAAAATAACAAATGAATTTTTCAAAATTTTCAAACCCGTGTAACCTTTTAAAATATCAGAATAGTTATAAATCTCAACTTTCATAAATTTTCATCAATTTTCAAGTAAATTCATCTAGAGAAATAGCGCGTCTAGAATAAATTAATCATAGATATTTCATTTATTTACAACAGTAATTTGCACATTTGCTGATTATAAATCGCGTTTTGCACATTTTTTAAATGTGGTACAATAAGGCGTCAAATTTTAATATGAATTTTGTATTTGTACGTATCATAGAGGATTGAGTGTTGTTTAAAACGGAAAGTGTATTCTGCCTTTATATTTTTTTAGTCTAAACTAAATACTATAATTAGATAACTAGGTGAATGAAATGAGGTTAAAGTTTCATTTATACAATTTGCCATTTGGTTTTAGTCTTTTCCGGTACTTTTATTTTCATTTAATAATAAATATCTTAATGCATTCAGCATATATAACACGTTATTATTCATGCGTATAAGTAATTTTTTAAGTACGAAATTTTCCATATTCAAATATGTAATGAAAAATTAAATAATAATAATAATAATAAACAAATAAAATACATAAAAAAATATATATATATTTATGTTGATAGACCAGATTTTTTTCTGTTATTTAAAATTATTTATACTAATTTCAATGCCTGATTTACTATTTTTAACTGAGAAATAAATTTTCGTTCCGAAAAATAAGTTCGAAAAGGATTCAAACTTACATAGATAAATCCTTAAAATCCGCATATTGATGACCACGCTACAGAGTCATTTGTCAAAAACTGGGATTTATCCAATTATAAACTGAAGTGTTGTTTAGATACGATCTTGATTTTCCAGAAGACGACAAACCACAGTTTAAATACGCATGCGCCACCTTTGTAATTATCAGGCAGCAACGACCGTTTCCCATATATTTCTCCATACACTAACCATTTTTAGATTTACAACGATATTATAATACATACTCTTAATTTTTTGTAAGATCTGGGAACGATTTAATGTGCATTTTATTTAAAAAGCACTTATTGTTCAAAAATATGCATTCTGATAAGTTGAATGCAAATTACATTATGTATCATATACATATAAGTATCTACATTACACTAAAATGTATCAATAGAAAATCATAAATTTTAGAAATTTGACCATTCAAATTTCTATTTAGACTTTTCAAGAGAAGAAAATCTGAAATTGTATACCAGAAATCATTAATTTAATGGCATTATGTTGTAGAATTTCTGTTTCCGTAGAAAAAATAATTAGGTTTTTGCAAGATAATAGCCAAAACGAGTCGTAATTGTGTTAATCCTGATCGAAATTAATAATGAAAGGTTCTTCTATTTTTAGGAAATAATGGGGGAAAGAGCAAAGTAATTTTAGCATATAGTTATATGAAGTAATAGAAGATAGTACTAGAAATTGTATGGTACTAATGATAATGGAATACACACTTAATGAAATGAAAAGGTTTTCAACTTGCCTTCAATTGTCTCATTCATTTACTCGAGTTATTCAAGCATATTGATCAATCAGTTTTATCGAAGCAACGTGAATGCTCTCAACTTAATCATTAATAATTAAAAGGAGATTATTCAGTTTTGAATTAGTTTCTCTATTTTATACAAAGGTAATTAAGGCTCTAAAGCATCGATTGCAAATAAAAATATGGAAATGGGCTTTTTGTGGAGAAATGTATGAGAAATAATGCGAAACATACTTCAAATTGAAATTGGAGAATTGCTATAAGCACTATTTAAGAGGGTCCGGGAGAAATTTTAAAATAGTTTTTCTTTATTTAATTAAAATTTTGAAACTTTTCATGATGGCTAACCATATTATTAGTACTCAAAATCACATGATAAAACTTATGATATTTTTTTTTAATTTTTAAAACTTAAAATTTATTAAAAAAGTGTGGTAAATTAACTTTGTTATAACATAAAACATTATTTGTAGAATTTCATTTTTTCCCATATAAATAAATAGAAATATATAAGCTCTAATTTTGATTCAGCATTATTAAATAATTATTAAAATAACAAACCAAATAAAAGTTTAAAATATTTAAAGTAAAAATTTGAAAAAAAAAGATGTAATTTTTTTTTAAAGTCATATTTTTAAAATTGAATATTTTTTTCAAATTTGCTGAATCAAAATTAAAAAAAAGACGTGCTCTAATTTTGTACCATATATCTTAAACGGTTCTTGAGTTATAACAATTGAAATAGAAAAAATGATTAAAAAACTATCATGAAGAAAAACGCATATTCAAAAGAAGTCGTATCCATAACAAGCATTGTTTGAAAACTAGATTTTGAAACAAAACTAAAACATGAAAATTTCTATTCTAATTATAATAGAAACATGACTTAAACATTGTTTTTAGCAGAAAAAAATTAGTGGTTGTGGGCCACCATAATACGTACTCATCATGAATATGCATAATATAATATATGAAAATAAAACATGTGTAAACTATTTATAAAATACATCGCAATTCCAAAGCAAAATTTAAACATATATTTATATATTTTAATATACATAGTAATGCTCCATTAATGAATTGCTGATGAACCAATTTCGACATATTATATAAAACGCCAAACTACGCAAGTAATACTGAATTGCGGAAAAGAAACATCCTTATAACTCCAAAAATAATGGTCATATTAACTAGCAGGTTACTGCGTGGGATTAAGCTTCTCATTTCCAATTGAAATATATCTTTAAATTTAAATTTGAATGAAATACAGGGTCATGGAAAATCGAAGAAAGTGAAAAACAGGATTACAAATATTTCGACAACTAATAATCCGATCGACTTCGTTTTTTATACAAAAATTGTGTTATTTTATTAGCTCTTACGTCCATTCTTTAAAAAAAATAGATAATTTTTATATACCTTTCATCAGAACGAACTTTTCGAGAGTCCAAAAAAAAAAAAAAAAAAAAAAAAACAGTTCAAATAAACGAGGTTATTTAGGGGAGAGTGGGGATACTTGAGCATAGGGGATACTTGAGCCACCCCTATTATCTCTACAGTTGGTTAATTTTTCTTTCTAAACTGCCAATATGGTAACATATTTATAGTTTTGGACATGTAAAAAAGAAATCACACATCTGGGTACCATTTTGAAAGTATAGTGATTAATAGTTGTCTTTTCCCTATCTGAAGTAAATATTTTGGTGCAGGTTTTTTTCTTTTTTGTAATTAAAGTTTTGTTTAAAGTTGCATCTATATACTTAGATTTAATAAGCATAATTTCAATTGTATTTTGAATCTAAAATAGTTCTAATAGCTGCATGCTTTATTTAGTAAAACTCTAGGAAACAAAAATAGTGGTAGTGGGGATACTTGAGCCAGTGAGAGTGGGGATGCTTGAGCCATGTCTCAACCACCCCTACTAGAAATTAAACATGGGTGAAACAAACAAAAAATAAAATTCCATCCTTATATTCACTAATAGATTTTTTTCTGGATAAAAGGGAGAATAATTTTTCATTTTATTTTTTTTTCTTAAAAAAATAACGACCTAAAAATGTTTCAAAATGTATATATTTTTAAATGAAAATATCCATTTTATTTTTCATTTTGACTAACTAAATAGCCTGTCTAGATAAATGTAAACATAGTTTTCAATTTAACTTTTATTAAATTAAAATAACTTTTTAAAACTGTTTTACAGGCTATAATCTCTAATACTTTAATTAGTTAAGTCCAACATATTAAAATATTTATTTTTCAATATAACATATTAAGATTAATATTTTATATTGAAATCGTAACCTCTGTTGCTGTAACTTTTTTTTTATTTAACTAAGAAAATTGAAGAAAAATTGGTAAAAAAAAGCTCACAAAAAACAAGAAAAGCAACAAAAATCCCAGTTCAAACTTACCTGCATGGAGCCAAAGAGGAAGACAAAATCTTTTCCTTTGAAATCAAAAAAGTATTTGAAATAGTAGAATGATACATCTAGCATATATGACATATTAAGATTAATATTTTATATTGACATCGTAACCTCTGTTGCTGTAACTTTTTTTTTATTTAACTAAGAAAATTGAAGAAAAATTGGTAAAAAAAAGCGCACAAAAAACAAGAAAAGCAACAAAAATCCCAGTTCAAACTTACCTGCATGGAGCCAAAGAGGAAGACAAAATCTTTTCCTGTGATATCAAAAAAGTATTTGAAATAGTAGAATGATACATCTAGCTTAAATTCCGACAGCTACTAAATTAAAAGCATGAGTTCGAAGGAAAATTCTGTCAATGATGGT
Source organism: Maratus speculifer (assembly GCA_964019185.1). Classification (NCBI taxonomy): domain Eukaryota; kingdom Metazoa; phylum Arthropoda; class Arachnida; order Araneae; family Salticidae; genus Maratus; species Maratus speculifer. Next base: position 230,872,353 of record OZ025296.1, on the reverse strand, counting down.
GATGATGTGAAAAGAAAACCTTCTATTGATGGTTGGTTACTAATAAAATATGCCAGAAAGAAAACTGTAAAAATATTTGTTGGATAAGTGCTTAATATTTTGAAAGTGAAATTTGCCCGATGAATTGCAGATTCCACATTTAAATAGCTCTGAACTGAGGAGGCTTCTACCGTCGTTATAAGTCAAGTTGAAATTATCCTTCGACAGCCAGTTCTAACGATAAAAAATGATCTTATTACTAGCTTTATTTTCTCAATTGGTTTTGAAGGACTTTATGTTTCATAATTTATCATTCTGTAAAATGTTTGTGTAAAAATAAAGCGAAAAAAATTACTTTTGTAGGTATTTTTCCGTCGTGGCTCAAGTATCCCTTCACCATGGCTCAAGTATCCCCCCCATGGGGATACTTGAGCCACGATGTAAAACAAAAAATAAATACTTATTATACATAGAAAAATAGTTCAAAATTAATTGAAAGTGGTTTTCAGTTGAAGAAAAAATATCAAATTTTCATTTTCAATATTTTATTTTATTCTAAGAAATTATAAAAAAAATTAAAAAATTAAAACTCAAAAAATGGCTCAAGTATCCCCATCTTCCCCTATATAAAATAGACTTTGTCTCATTCTTACATACTAAGTACATACAACATTTCAAGTATCTATCTCGATTTGTTCAGAAGATACAGCATTTACAAGTAGACACACAGATATACAGACAAACAAACGGCATTTTATTTTATTTTATTTTATTTTTTTTTTGTAAAAATGTTTTTCAGAATCTCCAGTATCTGAAACGTGCAAATCCGTCAGAATTTTTTTTCGATTTTCAAAACGATGGCAAGACTTACCCTATACTACGTGTGATGGGTAAGTAATAATAAAAGAAAATTTAAAAAAAAAATTAAGATTTTTGTGTTCTTGAACCATTTTAATTCTTCCAGGGACCAGTAATGGTGTTTTCGCATTATTAAACTTCCATCGGAATTAAAAAAAAAAAAAAAAAAAAATTACAAAATATGGAAAAGCAGTTTAAGACTTTTTCGACCAAAGTTAAAAAATGAAATTTAATAAAGTTATTCTGGTGTAAGTCTTTATTAATCGTTGGTGGGTTATAATCCGACCTCAGCTCAAGGTGTTTATGTTGAAATCAATCAACACACTAAAAAATTAAAAAAAACTTTATAGGCTAAAATTCTAAGCGAAATACCGAGCAATATTTGAGATTGAGTAATTTATGCAAACCTTGTTCAGAGAACTGGTCATATTTGTGGAGTTGAAGAAGTTGGAGGGAAAAAAAAGTGAAGTAATGACTAGTGTGGCTAGCACAATGTTAACAAATTTGCGCTGGGTTAAACAAATTTCTGCCAATGCAAAACGTCTTCACAAATTGGTGTTTTCTATTTTCCAATAATATACTAAATGAAAAAAAAAATTATTTATGACTAGTAAATCTGCAGATCAGGAGCCTCAACGTCAGCTTCTCACATCTTTCTTTCTTTTTTTTTTTTTTTTTTTTTTTTTTTTTGAACACATTTAGCGTAATATTCAACTTTCTGGAAACTGTAATTTAAATTTTTCTAATTAAGTAATTATTTATAAGAATAAAATAAGAATAAGAAATTTTCAGCCATCAAAAACGTTAAATTAAAGATTTAGTTATGTTAGGATATTCTGAAATTTTCATGATCTATTATTTTTGTTTTTTTTATTATACCACAGTAGATTTCTTAAGGGGGGCTCCGCCCCCCCTGAACCCCCCGTAGCTCATTAAATTTAAATTTCTAACTTTCTATCAATTTGCTAATGGTTATCGTATATCTTGTATTTCTTTATACATTTTGATTTATAAGGATAAGTGACAGTTTTAATAAGCATTTTTCATTATCCTCATACTTCTAGATACCTGCCCACCAAAAACACCTAAATCTGATGTATCAGGAACTTTTGAAAGTGTAAACTCAGTAATCTAGGGTTTTACAATTTTGTTTCCGAAAAAAAGAAGTTTTGATTCCATTTTGTGGCAGTTATTGGGGATTGACAGATAGACAGAAGAACAGACTGGCAGATGGAAAACAATAAATTTTGCGTCGCCAAAATAAGCCTTCACTGAAGTTTCGGCAATGACGTCATTATTCATGAGTTATTGCTGTCCATGTTTCTTGTATTTTTAACGACTACTATAAAATACCTGTTTTATTTCAATTATGATGTCAAATTTTACCAAGTGAAAAATTTGTTAAAAATTTTATTCTTTTTTATTTCTTTTGCTCCTAATTATGTCCCCATCTTTGTCAGAAAAATTCTTATTAACGAAAGAAATTTCCGTGTTTAATATTTAACAAAGTAGTATATTTATTTTTATTTTAATTCTGTCATTTGTATTTCTGTCATCTTTAATTCGTCATTTTTATTTTTTCTTAGTTTAATTTTTCGAATGGAAATTGCTCAATTGAAACTTATTGCCCTTGAAAAATTATTCCAGATTTTGATTTTTTTTTTTTGGCAACGATAAAGGAAATTGTTTAAATTTTATCCAAAAAATCGCTATTGATTCTGTATGAAAAAGAAGGAAATTTTGATTATTAAGGAAAATATTTGAATAAAATTAATAAAACATACCCTATATTCTTTTCTGGGCTATGTTATATTTATACGCAAAGATACAAAAACGTTAATTAATTTATCAGTTTTGACGTTGACTTCATTTAAATTTTTGTACACGCATTCAAATTTATAACATTATAAAAATAAGGATTAGGATGAATGATTGCTTAGCAAACATTAAGAGAAAATAAAGAAAGTGAAATAAATACATTTGAAATAAGTGAACCTCTAAAGCAAATTAGTTTATATTATTGGAACACGTTTATAAAAAATCTCCAAAATTTACAGTAATAATTTTAAAAATCTGACAAATGCGTAGACAAAATTTCAAAACAATACGAATAATTTAACTGGTAAATTTTAGTATCGATTTATCGCTGAATTCCATTAATTAAATGTGTCATCTTCTCTCAAGAAAAAAAAATGAAAATCATTGGATTTGCCATAGAAAAGCATTATTGCGCAAAATAAAATATTCTATATTTTCCGAACGAATGAATCAAATCTAACAAAAAAACTGCACCTATTAATCCCAGTGCCTCACAAACATACTCACTTAATTTCAAGCCAACCGGATGAATTTTGCGTCAGTTATCGCGGAACAGACAGACAGACAGACAGACAGACAGACTGACCGACAGACAGAAACCAAAAAAATTCGAGTCTCCAAAGTAAGCCTTCACTGACGTTTCGGCAATAATAGCAACAAACTTTTGGATTAATTTTCAATATTTATTCAACGCAAAATAAATAAACAAACAACAGCTGAGTATTTAACCATTTAAGCCATATTAGTTTTATAGTGATTTTATAAGAATATATTCTTAATTTTCTGTATATATTAGAAACGATTTGGAACATAATATATTTAAAAAGCCTTTATTGTTCAAGAATATTATTCTGATAAGTTGAAATTAATACCTTTACATTAAATATATCAGTTGAAAACAGCCCTGCGGAGATGGTGGGGAAAATGGCTGACTCCGACTCGGGAAATTTTAATACTATCGACTCGAACTCCGGGTTGGCTAACATACTCGTGTTGCTATTGTTTTAAATTATGAAGGTACGTAAGAAAAATGAGTTGAAAATTTCACTATTTTGGTCTTAATTAAGTTCTTAGAGCTTTCGACGAAATAAGGAAAACAAAATGTATTCCGTTTTATTTACTTTTCAATTTCGCGTCCAACACTGTTAAAAATATCGTAAAAAATTACTTCTGATCTTAAAGACAATCTATTTTCCGACCAATGAAAACGCTTCACAGGCATTTATGCAGCATTCTTATTTATCAGAAAACAGATAGTCTTTAGAAACGGAGGTTATTTTTCACGATAATTTTAAAAGTGCACAAACTTGAAAAAATCTAACTATCGAAATCCAAAGAATAACAACAACAACAATAATAATAATAATAAACATAAATTTTGCTATTTTGGATCCGTGAACTTGAAAAAGGGAAATTTTTACCATTTTGAAATTAACTAGTATCCTCCAGAGTAGAAAAATTTCGGGGGAATGGAAAAAAAATTACTAGTTCAGAAATAATTTCGGATCTGCTAGAGTTTTTTTAATTAAAAACGGTTTTCATGTACAGTGTATTCCGGAAATTTGTATCTTGGATTGGATATAATCCAAGTCAAGAAATAACAATAATAATTTCTTTTATGTGTTTCAAATTACATGTAACTGGTTTATTTTCACTTCAGACTGTCTAAAAAAGGCCGGAGTCGGAGTCGGCTTGTTTTTTAGGGACTCCTACTCTGACTCCATTGCTCAAAAATGGGCCTGACTCCGTATCCCTGCACTGTAAAAAAAAATTCAAGAGGTTACTAAAAATTTCTTAGTAAATTTGTATTCCACAGAATTTTTTAGTAACAATTACAAACTTTTTTTTTGCAAGTGAAACAAGCATTTCTTTTGTAAACTGAACAAAAGAATTTTTTGTATAACTAACTTAAAAATTTTTAGTATGAGCCACCAAGCAAATTTTAGTAATAGCTCCAAAATTATTTTTAACAACCATTACGTGCGCCCGAAGGGCAAGAGCTTCCCTCGAGCTGCATCCAGACTCCTGAAGCGGAAGATTTTTGGCAAAACCGCAGTAGATGGCAGCACCAAACATTACTATTTGCTCCGATAGGATTTTCACAATCCCTTTATTAACGAGACACTACATACATTCGGGCCGTATTTAGCGGTGGCAAGTTTCGAACCCGGGACCTTTTAGCCTGGAGTCCGTTACTATAACCACTATACTATCAAGGCCACATCAACTGAGGTTTAGTAAGAGCTATTAAAAATATAAAACTATTAACTCTTATTCGTTGCTAACTTTTTTCTAGTGATTCTTACAGATTTTTTTGTAACCGACTAAGATTACTAAAAATTTTTTAGTAATTACAAAGATCACTAAAGTTTTTTTAGTAGATCGACCCTTTTTTTTTCACAGTGTGGTAAAAAATGATAAGTATTAGAAATATGGGCATTAAACTTTATATTTTGTCTTTTTTTAAAAGAAAATCTGAAATTATGTATCAGCAAATCATTCATTCGCATTAATGGTATTGCATTTTATAGAAGGGTAACTGCTTCAGTTGAAAAATTAATTTTGTTGCAGGATAATAGCGAAAATGAAACTTGATTGTGTTAATCCTATTCAGAAACATAATGAATGGTTCTTCTTTTTTCTGGAACATAATGAGACTAAGAACAACATAATTTCGGCATATAATTATATGGAGTATTATAGGAAGATGGTTGAGACTGTGATGAGTGGAACATACACTGAATAAATTGAAAGGTTATCAATTGGCATTCAATTGTTCTAGGCATTTAGCTGAATTACTCAAGCATATTAATCAATCAGCTTTGTGGAAGCAATAACTTTAGATGTCCTTAGTTTGATCATTTATAATCAAAACGAGATTTTTTAATTTAGAGTTGATATCGCTATTCTATATCTAAGTATTATAGGAAGATGCTTGAGATTGTTACGTACTTATAAGAATGGAATATACACTGAATAAAATGAAAGGTTATCAATTAGCTTTCGATTGTTCCAGTCATTTATCTGAATTTCTCAAGCATATTGATCAATCAGTTTTGTCGAAGCAATAACTTAATATGTCCTCAGTTTGATCATTTATAATCAAAACGAGATTTTTGAATTTAGAGTTGATATCGCTGTTCTATATCTAATTAACGCTTTTACCGCTGTTGTTAATGAATTCGCTGTTATTGGCTTTTTTCTTGATTGACTATTGAAATGCCTTTCTCAAATAAAAAATCACAAATTGAACTTTTATAAAGAAATGTGTGATAAACAATGTGAAATAAACATTTTTAAAATTCGATACTTAATTTAAGTCTTAATTAATGTTGAAATCAGTCTAAATAATTCAGTTAAAATCCTTTTATAAGATAAAAATTTATGCCTAGAAATTTAATTTTTTTTCAGGAACATACGAGGACTACATTATATTGTGTAGTGTCCAATTATTTTTTTAATTTGTCTAATTTATTTTTATAGTTTTCTATTTTTTTATTCAAAATTTTTTTAGCTGTATAGAGAATTACTTCATATTTAAAAAAATATTTTCACCTATTATTATAATTTTTAATGAAAAAAAGCAATCCTAAAACATTTCAAAAAGCAGTTTTTCATTTTTTTAAACATGTAAAATATTTTTAAGCATTTAATAATACAGTTATATGTGAGTATTCAGAAAAATAAAATGTTTAAAAATTGAAATTATTACGTAATTTTTTTATTGGTGAAGCTCGTGTCATATTTAAAAATCCGAAATCATAATTTTACGTAAAGATTTTTAATTTAAAAAATTTTTACACCCTAATATTAAAACATACAGAAAACTTTAAAATAATTATATTATTACGGGAATGGAACACAATAAATGGAGAAAAATCAAGAGATCATTTTAAATAATATTTTTAAAACTGTTGCCATGATGTCTAAACGAAAATTTTTAAAGTCAGGCAGGCAGCAAGATATTGTACCATTTTGTATAATCTGGTTTTTAAATGTGGGATAAATCTCTTTTAATCATGCAGCAACCCTAATCCATCGCGAAAGCGGTGGATATAACCAACAGCGAAAACTCCGCCAAACAAATGATAATGAATGCCAATCCGATATCAAAAGATCGGCACTGGTTGTGATTATGACACAAAATCTTTCATAATCAAATAATATTTATTTAATTTAGAAACATAGCATGTTTTAAAGAATTTCGATATCTGCATGAGTGTAGCTCATGAGTCGGCAAGTGTAGCTCATAGGTATCAGATTTCCCTATTTAAAAAAAAAAAAAAAATTCAAATTTTCAAATTCCGTTTGGAATATTTTGAAAATGTATTTCGAATTTTTTTTTTTTTTTTTTTTTTTTATAAACTTACATTAATATATATTAATGCAATACTTAATGCAGTGTTTTAAAACTGAATTTCCAAGTTCGTTAGAAAAACAATTACGTTATTCTATAAAAATAGTCAAAATGAATGATAAATTCTTTCTGAAATTAATAATGAAATATTTTCCTCCTTTAGCGAAGTGACAACTATTAATTAAATTGCTAACAATAGTGCAATTTCGGGATTTAATTATCTGCTAAAGTAATATGAAATGAACGTTGCTGAAAATTTATGATGATAATGTTAATGGAGCGCTTAATAAAGATGAGATTTTCATGCACTTAATAAAGACAAAGAATGGAGGGTGTGCTTTATTTGTTTTTTAATTGTTTCAGACATTTGCTCGAAATAGTTGAGACAAGTTGTTAATCAGTTTCAGCTAAGTAATGGACATTGTTTGTAATAGATTTGTAAATAAAATTTTTAAAAATCATTTTTCTCCCAGCAAATCGCAAGAGTATGCTTACCCTTAAATATTTTGCGATTAAAGAGAGAAAAAAAATGCACTTATCATTAAAGATACTCTGGTTATTCTCGCATTTGCTAGATTTTTTATGCTGCGTATTTACGACAAGTATGTTCATATTCAAACTCAGTATAAACTTTTATGGGGTTTTATTTTATGTTAACCTTCTAGCTGTTTGTCTCGTAATATTCCTTTCACAGAGGTCCAGGTTTCTCTACAATGTAACCAAAATATAAAATAGTATAATTCGATATATTTAATGAATTTTCATACATTAAAAATGATTAATGCTCTTAAGGATTACATTCAACCTTGTAATTAAGTTTTTTTTTTTTTTTTTTTTTTTTTTTTTTTTTTTTTTAATAATGTTGAAAGAATCATTTTTTCTTAGTATATAAAAGAAAATGCAGAAAAAACAACATTACTATTTTACCATTTTACAAGGACGTCAGAGGGTTCGAATACGCCCTCGTAGCATGCATGGTCACAGTGATGTCATTGTGACAACAGTGCAAATAACTGCGGTCACATCTCATCTGTGACCAAAATGCCACCATTCTGTGACGTCACAATGTGAATGAAATGTGAACTTCTTGGAAAGCTTAAGAAAATTGAAAAATTTTCGGAAATATGTTATATAGAATAAAAAAAAATCCTGGTTATTTAAAATTTTTTGTGACATTATAATTATGTCATTGCATCTAACGTATGAGCCAAAAAATACCTATATTGTAAATTCATTCTGTTACAAAATTATGAATTTCAAATTATATCAGTTATATTTCAAATTATATTTGAAAATGAAAAAAAGAATATTTTTAACAGGCCATTTTAATGCATTTGGGAGTTTGGATCGGAGTAATTTTGTTTTATACTATATTATAATATATAATGTTACTTTTATACTTTCAATAATTTTTTGTTTTTGTATTAATGTTTGACTAATTTAAGTGATTTTTTAAAAGTAATTGTTGCTATTTGTTTCTGACTTTTTGAATGAATTTAACATTTTCTGAATATTAAGTAAAATATACAAAATGTATATATAATGCATGACATATTAATTCATATTTTTATTTTTTTCTCTAAAATTGTTTTTTTTTTTTTTTTTTTCAAAAATTGCTTTTTTACAAGCTGTTTTATTCAACAGGAATTTGTAGAAAAAAGCAAAAGATTATAAAGAAAAAACTTTCTTTCCCCGATAACATTTTCTTTTATTTTTTAGAAACATGTTTTGTATTTATAACATGATACAAATATTAACTTTTTTTTCAATAGGCCTTTCATTAGTGTCCATTAAATGATTTTATATACTCCTAAAAATTACATAATATTTTATTTAATACATTTTCATTATCTAATATAATTTTTATAATTCAGATAAAAGGAACTTTACGATACAATGTTAGAACTTCAATTATTTTGAAACTGATTTAAAGCAAAAACGAAATGCACACAAACACACACAAAAAAAGAAATAGAAAAAAAAGATGGAAAAGAAAAGTAAAACATCGAAACCGAAAACATTCATTAGATACACTCTCATAAAAGTATGCGAATTTAAATTACTATATCTACGAGAATATATGAACAAAATAGCTCACAAAATTATCGTCTGCAAGCGATCAGAAAGAAATCATAAAATATATATATATTTATAAGCGTTTGTATAAATATTGGAAACAACACAATCTGTAACAATTGTAAGACATCTGAGTTAAATTATTTTTTTTATTTTAATTCAGAAGAATGTCTCCATACTTTATTTGACTATTAATATGTACTAAAATTGGAATAATAGTATAAATATTGGAAACAACACAATCTGTAACAATTGTAAAACATGTGAGTTAAATTATTTTATTTTTATTTTAATTCAGAAGAATGTCTCCATACTTTATGTGACTATTAATATATACTAAACAGAATCTATTCATAAATGTGAGTACATGATTGTAACACTTAAAACGAATTTTAACAGAAACATGACATACAGTAATTATAATTTCAGATGATCCTGTTTCTTTTAAATTGTTAGAGAATCTTCAAGATAAGTTAAATCGTCATAGAATCATCACACTGTTAATTACAATTTCGTCACGAATGACATATACAGAGTGAGTCTAAAATCATGGGACAAACTTTGTGGGGTGGTAGAGCTCACTATAACAAACCATTATTGTACAAAAACATATGACCGGAAATGACGCATTGATGTACAAACAGCAGGGGACCAATTTTGCCCTTACGAGCACACACTAGTCACGCGGTAAAAGTCGAACGCTAATGTAAAGTCTATGGGAGCGTTCTTTTCGAATATCTCGCTGAAATTTTAATATTTTTAAATGATTTTTTTTGCACAAGATAGCTGAGGACGATCCACAACCGACCTAGTTTTTACTTTTTGAGTTTCCGTTTCAGATTTTCTTTAAAAAATTACTTTAACTTTCGAAACCGGTTTAAACCGGTTCTGAAAATGAAACTATCGTAATATAAAAAATATATAAGCAAAATCAAAAAAGTAAAAACTAGGCCGGTTGTGGATCGTTCTCAGCTATCTTGTGCAAGAAAATCATTTAAAAATACTAAAATTTTAGCGAGATATTAGAAAAGAACGCTCCCATAGACTTTACATTATCATCCGGGTCTTTTTGAGTACTTTTTCTGTGACTATTGTGGACTCTTAAGTTTATTACAAAATTTCTCATTCACGCCAGAAAATGTCTTATTTTTTCCTTTATTTAAAACAGACATTTCATGATTACACAAAGAAAAAAATCTTCTTTGGAAATTTATGATATGAAATATACAAAGAAGAAAAGGGAAAATAATGCAAAAATGGCAAATACGTGAAACACAAGATATACACGTTTTACGTTTATTCAAATTCAAAAATTTAGAAGTCATACCGGAAATTAAAAAGAAAAAAAAAACATTTTTTTTCTTTATATGATCATGAAACGTCTGTCTTAAATAAAGCAAAGTATAGCATAGAAATTTTCAGGTATGAATGCGAAATTTCAAATAAACTAATTGGCCAAATTGGTCCCCTATCTCAACGCGTCACTTCCGATCACATATTTCCAGGGCCGTAGCTAGAAGTGAACAGTAGGGGGGCCTCAAGAGAATGTAGGGGGGGGGGCTCACAATTTTTTTTCTCTCTCTCTGACGCAGAAAGATAAATTGGTGCATATTTACATTGTAGATACTATGTTTCTTATTAAACTGTAGTAATAATTTCATTCTATGCTAAGAAAAGTAGAGGATGGTGAAAATTTTGAGTGTATAACTTGGAGCAAAATTAAACATCATGTTGGTTTCATGTGTACAAATAAGATGAGGGAGTGTTTATACACTTATTTTTGGTACAATTTAGTATTTCTGCAAAACTGTGAGAGGGTCTAAAAAATAAATTAAATTTTGAACAAAATTTCATTTGAATTTTCGGAACAGAAATTTATTTAGTGACCTTGGAAACGTTTCCAGGGGGGGGGGGTCAAAATATTTTGAGGGGGCTGAGCCGCCCCCTTAGCTAAGGGCCTGCATATTTCTATACAATAATTGTTTATTATAGTGAGCTCTACTATCCCTAAAATTTTGCCTCATGATTTTAGACTGATCCTGTATTTCGCAAATTGGTCACAATGTGACTTGAAATCCCTGCCACAGTTTCGCCACGATGGTAATACGAAAATAGTCACGAATGATACATTTTTCACAAATTTGTCATACCGTGATTTCACCAAGTGGTCACAATGTGGCGTCACAAACGATCTCTAAAACGGACATCACATTCTAGTCGTTATGACTTCAAATTGACGTCACGTGACATCGCATCGACGGTTCCAATGTCACAGTGGGACTTCACAACGACGGACGTCGCATTGACATCACCATGCATTACGCGGCTCATAAATGGTATGTCATTAAGCATATCACTTACAATAGCTTCTATAATCTGGAATAATATAGAAAAAATTTACAACAAGAAAGAAATATCACTAGTGAGACTCAGAACACGAATTATTTTCCAATATATTTAGAATGGTCCAACATATCTTCACTGTTTATAAACCGGGGAGCGGCAGCACAGACAATCAACTCATTGAGTTCACGGATAAAAATTTAGGATTAGTTATATTTCGATCCCCATATAAAATCGCAATCGATTTGCCAAACCATATCTTGGCAAAATGCATCTAAAAATCCGATTTTAGCGATTGACTCATAGGTTTATCATTATATTTTTCTGATCCCAGTCCTTCATGGTTTCATAATTTTTGGGTGTAGGAAAACACAATGGTAAACCTACGAGTCAACCACTAAAATCCTTTTTTATGTTTTTTCCACCAAGGTATGACTTGCCAGACCGGTTGTGCCTTAATGTGTGAATCGAAATTTAACTATTCCCAGATTTTCATCTGTGAACTCAATGGGGTGATTGTCGGTGCTGTCGGCTCCCGGTCAATTATAAATATAAACCTTGACATATAAGTAAAATTTTTGAAAAATAGATACCACGTTTGGAAATACAATTTCAGAAATCACCATAGATATTTGTTTTACAGCATCTAAACAGCAATACAAAACTGACCTTATGTATGACGAAAAAATATGTTTCTGAATTTAATTTAGAATTAATGCTACTTAAGTAGGTTGAACTTTTATAAGTGCGATCCAATATCTACATTTGCTTTTATTACATTACTCCATTTAACTTTGTGAACAGAAAAGAACCCTTTTAATTTTTTGAGCTGAATTTCATAATAAAGTTTTCAATTAGCTACTTCCATTTTTTGTGATACAAATTAATTTACATACTCTAATAATGTAAAATGAATTTTTACGCATATATGCCACTCTTTGTTATTTATTCTTTTATTTATACACATTCATAAATAAATAATGAATTCTAAATCCATTTTTTACAGTATCGATCGCTTTCTTCGAAGAGATTCTCCAATTCTTACTTATTGATTATTGGTTTTGTATTGGAGATCCCCTAAAGATGCATATTTTAGTTGATAATTTAATGTTGTTTTACTCTCCAACTGAACATTTCATTTGTTTTTCTCACAAAACTTTTATTATCAATATATTTACGTACCAGGATGTGTTCTTCTGAACTATTAGTTCTCGCGAGGATGAATCAATATACTTATATTTCAGTATTTTTCTAAGGACGTCAAAGCAAAATACCAGGAATAATAAAAGTAACATTGTATCTTTTAGAAAAGATTTGGGAAGTTTTTTTTTACCATGTATTTTTTTAAATTGTTTTGAATTTTTTCAACTAAATATTTTATTAATTACAGTCATTTTGACATTAATGGAAACATAAACTAGTGTTATTTCTAAAAACTATTTATTAATAAATTATACCTTAAACAATATATATACTAGCAGCTTTCGCCCCTTACGCTGGTCACTTTCTTTAAAATAATCTTAAATGAAATGAAGTATATCTAATAAAGGTGAAATAAAAAAAATAATAATGGTTCTTACTATCTTATGAAATACCCGTAATTTTAGTCTGATTTGTACGATCTTACAATGTTAAGTTTAAGATCTATCTTGGGAACATAATAAACAAAAAGCCTCTAAAATAACTAAAGTACTGACAAATTACTAAAGTACTAAAGCATTTATAATTTTTTTTAATTTGATTTTTATCTTGAATTTCCAGCTAAATATGGTGCTGAAATATGGTGAAATATATTATAATTTTCGATCATCCATCTAACTTCTTAAGGGAGATATTTCTAAAATCGCTGAAATACGTGTTTGACTATTTTTAATGGATTTGTTATCATGAATTTCATGCTCCTGTCTAAAACTTCTTCTGGAATATGGCCAGTTATCCTAAAATGTTCGATCCTCTTTTAACACTTGGTTGAAAATTTCCGAATTCTGTGAAATACATTTTAATTATTTATTTAGGAAATTAGCTTTCTTGAATTTCACGCTTCTACCTAAAGCAGTCGCTTAGATATAGTTATTTTTTTCGTTATCCCTTTTAAAGTACTTAGGAAGGAGGAATTTCTGAAATCACTGAAATACGCATTTAACCAATACACTAAGATTTGTTATCTTGAGTTTCATGCACTGACTTAGAACAGCTGCAAAGATATGCATAAATGCTCTAAGATTTTCTATTTCTTTAAATCCCTAGGGAGATGAATTTCTAAAATTGCTGAAATATTTGTTTTGCTATTTTTTAGCCGATTTATTTTTATAATTTCACGATCCCACATAAAACAGCTGCTAAGATATAAGTAACTGTTGTAAAACTTTTTGCCCTTCTTTTAACCTCCTTAGGGGAGGGGGGGGGGGGGATTTCTAAGAGATCTGAAATACATGTTTAATTATTTCTTTAGATTTATTTTCTAAATTTTAATGCACCTGTCTAAAAATGCTGCTGGGCTATGTCAAATGTTCTAGAATTTTCGTTGAGGTAAAGACATTAAGTACTATAAGCAACTCCAGTGTGTTGTTGTGAGAACGGCTGATATTACTATAAACAAAACTTTTTATCTCATCAAACTCCCTTTTTGTATACTATTTTGTTTCAAACGGTAGAAATAATCAAGAAATGTTTTCTCCAAAGCACAATTTCTGTAACTTTTGGAATGAAACAAATCCATCAAAACTTCTATCTTATGAAAGCGAAAAAAATAAAGTAATCGAAGGATTACTTAACAAAATTATTTAATATTTAAAAACAAAATATTTAACAAAATATTTGTGTTCTTACATAATTTAATGCTTCAGTTTTAGCACCTCATCTGTTCGAATTCCAACAGTAATTTTCTTTCATAACACCAAATAGTTATTTAATAATAATTTAAAGTGACTTGTTTCATAAGGAAAAAGACGACCAAAATCGTTAAATTGCAAGAGTTGAATTCTTTTATTTATTTTTATTTGTGTGTGTATGCACAAGCAATGCTCACATTCACTTTGCTGAGCTATTGCTATTGCTTACAACATCGAACCGTACCGTACTGCTTAAAATATCTTTTTTCTCATGAGAATCTTTTTTTTTTTTTTTTTTTTTTTTTTTTGGAGAAGTTCTGCTTTCCAAAAGAAGTTGTCGAATTCCCTTTCGTTTCAACATAGAGAATATAAAAATTAAATTCTTTGAAAATGTTTAATTTACAAAATCTTTTTGTTTTGTTACCCCATAGTAACAATAAATAATCATGTTACCCGAATAATCCCTTTCTTCCAAAATTTTTACTTAATTTTTTTTAATTTTCCCTAAATTCTCAAATTTAATCTTTTTAAAACTTGTTTTAACTATTTGTTTCTTTCCTATTATATCTATTACTTTGTTTGAACTGTAAATAATCAATCATCAAAATGCCCTGCTAGCTTTCCTAGTCCAAGAGCCGACCACACAAAACCCTATGTTATCGAGCACAAGAAAAAATTAATTATTTGATGGAAGAGTAGCGATACTGGAATCTAATGATCCATGTCTGCCGGGAGTGAAGTGGTTCATAAACCAAATATCCATACCACTAGTCGTTGAATCGTAGGTTTAACATTGTGTTTGCCGTACAATCAAAAGTAGGAAAACATGGAAAACTGGGTCCAAGAAAACACAATGCTAAACCTACGAGTCAACCACTACTGGTAACAATTTTTGGCGTATGCACCACTTCGCTTCCGGCAGACATGGATCATTAGATTCCTCTATTACTACTCTTCCCTAAAATAAAGGATTTTTTCTTGCGCTCGATGACTTAGGATTTTGTGCGTTCGGCTCTTGGACTATCCTAAATGTTTGTTCTCTCTTCATTTTCCTTTCCCTGAGCACACCAAGTTAAATCTCTTATTTTTCTCTTTTTATTATTATTTCTATTCTAGTACGAATAAAAAGGATTTATGTTAATAGCTTCCTGAATATTCCTCTCTCACTCCAAGAAGATTAATTTTCTAGAGAAGGATGGGCGGACAAACATTTCCGCTCATGCTCTGTTTTCTATTGGCTACATTCATATTCTTAATTGAGTTTTTTTAATATAATGTTGAAAGAATCATCTTTTTTTAGCATTTAATCCTTTATCTACCGAATTATGAATTCGTGAAAATTTTACATTCTAAAGCATTTTACGTAAGCTGTTTAAACTAAATTAAAAGATTTACATAATCATTTAATAAATTTTTGAAGGCTTTCAGAAGGATTGAAGGATTTAGAAGGAATAATTAAATTTGAATTTACAGGGATTTTGTTCAATATTTATAACCCCACTCAAATCCTTTATTTTAAATCGTTTTCTTAGTATTTTTAGAATTATAAAATGTACGAGTATGATGTTTTTACAGTATAAATATAGAAATATTTCCGAATTGAAAAATCCTCATCCCCCTCTTTCAGAGCCAAGACGGTTAAAAAGATACAAAGGCAAAAGAAATGATTCTTTTAAAAATATTTTTTGTTTTGTGTAACCCATAATTCTTTTAGAACAAAATAAAGTAATGTATCTGTAACTCATTCTAAACAATATTGCAACTAAATGATGTATTAAAAGAATTTTATAATAAGTAATTTTAATGTCACTTTTAAGTACCGTCGGTAGATAAAGGGTTAAATAAAACAGCGAATGTTTTAAAGTTCATACTATCTATTTTATATTACATCGATACTTTGGCCAATTTAACTTCAAACTTAAGTTTTTCAAACGTTTTCCAACAAAGTTGAAAAGTATTTATTAATTCAGTTTGTCTTTCAATCTGTCTGTCTGTCTGCCATTTGTCCGTGCTTCAACTCAAGTAAATATAGTCAGATCGCCATTATTATATATCACTATTATACGTTCGTCATTGAAAATGAACTTTGTAGCATTTACAGTTCACTTATAGGGAAACTCAAAATGATTTTGCTTTATTACAGTCAATAGGCAAAATTCGTTTGTGTGTATTTTAATATTATTCTAAACAGTATTACAACTAAATGACGCATTAAAAGAATTTTAGAATAAGTAATTTTAATGGTACTTATGAGTACTGTCGGTAGATAGAGGGTTAAATCTAATTTTAGAGAAAACAACATTGCAATTTTGCCCTTTTGCAAGACTGTCAGAGGGTTAATATGCATTCCTCAACGTTGCTTCATTTTATCATCACACAAAATGTACAGCAATTATGCATGGGTAGTGTCACATAATATAACTAGCATATCTAACATATCTAACATAGTTAAAATCTGTATTTAACTCTTCACTGCACCGTGTGTCACATCTGGCACATACTTAGAAACACAAAATTCTTATTCTGTACCATTAATTTGCCCACTGTGTCCGATGGAACTGATCAAATGCAGTCCAAGTAATGGAATATCATTTATTTTGTCCATATCAGATGACTGTACTAGACATAAAATTAAAATTTATTCTTTTAAAACAACAAAAAAAAATGATCAAGCTGTTGAGGTATGTATGTATGTATTTATGCCGGACAATTATCTGCACTGTGGGATATAGGCCCTAAAGGGTGGGATGTCCTCCGTGGGGGGTCTTTCTAAGGGAACATAACCCGTATTTACTCAAGCTATTAAGGAAAAATTTACTTTTATTATTTTTACTGAATATTTAAAAATATTAATGCAAAGAAAGTTGCAGATTGTAAAACAGATAAAATTAATTAATTTAATTGCAAGATATAACAATACAATATTTCAAAACCAGAATTGTGTATTTAGGTTATACTCCATAAAATAGAATTTTTTACGTGAAAATTTGAAATCTATTTTTTTTTTTTTTTTTTTTTTTTTTTTTTTTTTTTTTTTTTTTTACTATTTTATTTATTATAACTTTTTGGATAAAAATAGGAAAAACGTGCAGTCAAGTGTTAAAGAACTCGTGTTTAAAAACAATTTCCAAATAAATAATTAAAAGCTATTGTATTTTACTGATTATTTTTGTACCATTTAGCTACAGCTTTTCTTCTTTTTACTGATAAGGAAAGTTGCTCAAAAGTCAACAATAAATATATTTATAACCATATGACGAGAATAATCGCCTAATTTCGAATAATGTTAAAAAGAACTTCGTTATTTTCTGTCGTTTGCGATTACATAGAAGTCTTTCAGAAACATGTGGTGAACAAAAACTACCTTTTTGTGCAAAGAAATTCCGAAAGCCCTAAGAGCCTTCAAGTTTGAGCTGAACGATATCAAACCAAGTGCTCAACATCGGTTTCTCTTTATGTCTAAAGAGAACACATTACACAGATCATTCTTAGGGCACATAACTCCAATAAGTGTATATGTATGACCGCGATTGTGCTATTTGGTTTTTATAAAATCTTGTCTTTGTAACATATTTTTGGAAAAGGCTCCACAAGTGAATGTATGCAATGACCATTTTTTTGATTGCCAGGAAAGAAAAAAAATATTTCCTAAAGAGAACCTATCTAAGGTATATATTATCTTTTTCAGAAATGTATGAATAAATTAAATAAGGAAAGAATTCTTTTTTTAACAAGCGCATTTGTTAAGCACACTTTAAACTATAGAAATGAGGGTGAATAAAATCTCTGTTTTATAACATCTTTTTTTTCCTTGTAGCATTTCGATACAAATAAATGTGTCAAAAGGTGTTAAGAAAGGAAAAAGAAAATTAATTATTAGCCCCAACATCTTCCAAATTCTTTGGAAAAATACCTATAAGTCTATATATTTTATGGTTTTTACTTTATTACCGTGTCCGTTGGAATGCCGATAATAATTTATTTCTCGACATTAATTAATTATAACACGCAACTATAAAAGTAACAAATACTTTTTTTTCAGTATGGTTTTGGTATAATTTAATAAATGTACATGCGATAAAATACCCTTTTCCTTCAGCTTTTTTTAAATAAAAATAACACAAGTAGGAAGAAAGTGATATTTCAAACATTCTGAAGGGTAAAGTGGGTTGTTAAATTTAGTAAAAATTGGGGATTTTTTTTTTTTTCACAGAGCTATCTTCTTGGTTTAATACAATGCAAAAACTTGTATTTTTGGTAATATTCATTATTCTTTACTCAATTTTTTCTGACTCAAGAGAGCAGCTTATTATAAAATAATAATAATAATAAATCTTACATCGCCAATTTCACAGCGAAAAAAAATTAAAAATCTTGAACAACTACATTATATTGATATGACTTTTGTTTCAATGATATTTTTATGTTAAATATTCTTTTGTAGATTCTTTTTTTTATTTCAGACACTAAACACAAATAATCTGAAGAAAGTATACTTATCTTACAACAAAGAACAAGAATTTTTAATCAAATGTAGTCATTACGAAGCATCCGTTATTTTAATAATATTACTATTACACTGCTAAAAATGTGAAACTTTTGCTGCATATTCATTCCACCGCTTTTATATCATATCTCTATTTTAACCAATAAAAATTCTCCATAATATATTGGAGTAATCGTTTGACATAAAAGCAGTGGAGTGACGATGCATTTAAAGTTTAAAAGTTTTAACAGTGTATATAGAATAATGCCCTTGTGAGCCATGTTGAACTAGTAGATTGTTTTTCCATAAAGATAACTGCAAGTTTTTTAAAATCACCCCGTTCAAATTGTGCTAGATCACATCAAGTGCATTTTGGCGGTCACTTCTTTTTCTCGTATTTATTATATTTCAGACGCAATGATTAATTTGAGATTAACGAACTAGAATTAAGTCACGGAACTTTTTTTTTATTCAATTATTAAATATTTGCCGAAATCCCCTGGAGTTCATAAATACTGCACTCTGGAGCACAGCGGGACAACACTTCCGGAAAAATAAAAAATAAATTATTTTTAGCTCCCCTCTGCATTTCGGAACCTTTTTGTTCTTTCTACCAAAGCACATACATATGCTAGGTAAAGTGTCGTAAACCTGCAAATTCTGACTGATATCTGCTTCAACGATCTCCGAACAGCGACGAAGAATGCCAGAATTAACCGTACTGTATCTGCCCTTTTTATTCCTGGTCATGTTATGTTTTCTCGCTGATTTTTGTTCGCATTTCTAAAACATTCTTGCGAAAAAAAATTTTAAATCCTCGCGGTGCTCAATTTGATCTAAATTTGATATAAATTTACCAGTATTTTATTTTATTATTATTTTTAGTAAATATTGAAATATTAATTAGAACTGCAGGAGCTTATAATTACTGCGCACTGAAGTCCACCGAAACAATGATGGGTGTTGTGTTGTTCTATTCTAGTTAATATAAACAAATTCTTGGCAAGTGAGATATTATAAAAATTCCTTTCTCCCGAGTTTAATATCTCACTCAAAGATAAATACTCAGATCTCACGAAATTTTCTTCGTTTTTGACGAAACCGTTTACTTGGAAATGTTCCGAGCGAATATTTCTTCAAATTGATGAAATTACTTTCTTCACTAGCTTGACGATCCCAATTTCATCAAAAGTTCCGTAAAAAAGGGCTAGTGGTGCCATCTATCGAACCGTTTAGAAGCTCTTGTATTTATTGTTGGAATCAAAAAAGGCATGTCATAGGGATGATTCGAACTTACAACCTTCAATGTGGCAGTCCGTTGCTCTAGCATCACACCATAGGATGTTAGAATCGACGTGATTACAAAGGCATATAGTGGATTATACTGTGTGTTTAATTTTTTATAACGTGGATTGTAATTTTATCGATTCTGTTATAAATCTTTGAAGTTTTAATTAATAAGGCGAGTTTATTATTATGATTTTATTATGGTTAATGAATAATTATAATATGGATTGATTAAATAATTAATTAGAGAAATTTTATTTGTTCAAGGGATGATTAGAATTTCGACTGGTTAATTTGTTGCTTAGAAATAACGAATTATGAAGTGACTATTGGGAGAGGTTTTTTTTCTTTGAATAGGTGAATAATATTTTAACAATTTACTGTTTAGAGAGGGGAGAGAGAGATCAATTATGTATAATTTAATTTAAGTGAAAAAACAATATATTTCTTAAAGAAAAAAGAAATTTTATTGACCAAATTTACCTTTTGAACGGTTTTGTAGAATGCAGGAAATTTAATCTTTTCGAATTAAACCATAACGAAATACTACATACAAAGAAATAAATAAAAATACTAGCAAATATCCCTAAAAACTTTAATTAAAAAGAACTAATGCGGAAAGAATAACTACCTATATTTGAGTATTTTCTGAAAAGCACTAAAAAGTGCTGTTTAAAAATAATAATATTAGAGGATTAACATTAACAAGCAAAAAACTGCTTGCTAAACTCTCAAGATTTGAGGAGGTACAATAATGGGTCCTTCTATAAACAGCTATTTCAACGGTTTCCTTAAAATTTATCATGTTTGGTTTCTTTATCGAAATTCATTATGCGAAATGGTTGTTAAAAACGACAAAATAAGGCTCAAGGATTTCTGAATCGTCAAAAGTGAGAGTTATACTTCTGAGAGTAATTTTTGTTCTGTTAATTTATTGTATTTTATTATGTACAATAACACCTCGACTTATATCAGCAATTTGTATCAAGACTAATGATGTAAGTTGAGTATTATTTTGATAAGCGAGAATGGATATGTAATAAAAATTCACCAGAATCTTATAAAAATACATTATTGTATTTAGGGAGTATATTACATGCGTTTAACATTAGGAAAAAAATATGTTTCATATACAAGAATTTGGAACATGTCAGTAAGATGTTAACTTATATTTTATTGTTTTACTCCCACCACGTCTGAATCTTTGAAGATATAACAAAAATTCTTGTAATGAAGTTGCCGACAATTTTTTCTTCTTTTCTCTTTATAACAGTAATGTGAGTTTTGTAGACTTTACCAACAGTCGTTTCTGCTCCTTGATCGTCTTAATAAATATCTTTAAAATCCGTCATTTCAGTTTCAATAAATTTAATAGTTCAGTTAATTTTGCAACACCATCATAATCCTGTTATGCCCCCTCCCCCCCCCTTCCCCGTAGGTTCAAAATCCTGATTTTCTACAGTACTTTGTTTCCAGGGGTGTAACAGAGGGTATACGGAAGTATACGCCTTATACCTTCAACATTTATTTACGAAGCTTCTTATGTCATCTGTTTCTCAAATAAAACTGTAGCGTATACTTTAGGAATTATGTTCGTGACTTTGGAGTATACAATCTGCCTATACCACATAACCTCTTTTTTTTAAGGACTATATTTTTGTTTATTTCTTTAACAGAATAAGTTCATCGATGCTTAATTCAGATGAATCAATTGAATTTATGAGCTGAACAACATCTCCAGCACCCATCTCTAAACAGAGTTTTCTTCCATTCTCAACAATTTCAGCAAAGAGGATAGATTACAGAATCACAATTTCCATGTGTTGTCTTCGGGGGCCAAAATTTGAGGGATTAAAATTTTGAATATAACAGTTCTTAAAGAATGGGATGACCATCATACATCTAGCAGTTTTAAAATTGCCATTTACACCCCCCCTTTTTTTGTCAACATCACGTGACTTTCACGGGCAATTTTATTCACTCATAGAAACAAAAGTCCGTACGAAAAAATCAAAGATCGTTTCAATCAACCCTTGCATGCATACGAACTTCATAGGAGGACTGATAATTATTGCATTATTAAGCAAAAAAATTTTGAACATTCATTTAGATCACATTCTGATTTGCCGACATATAATATCTATCATGCAGAACAATAAAAAAATTTATAACGGGTTCTCATTTATCACAAAAAAAAGAATTTTTGTGAACAATGAAGTATAATTTACACATGAGAAGATTAAGAAATTTCCTTCTCCAGGACAAACAACATAAGTCGACATGTAACGACATAAGAGTTGTACAAATAGTTAAAATTTTACTTACCCATCACATCTAGTATAGGATAAATCTTGCAATCGTTTTGAAAATCGAAAAAAAATGACAGTTTTGCACGTTTTAGACACTATAGAGATTCCGAAAAACATATCCTAAAAAAATACAATTGCCGTCCGTCTGTCTGTGTGTCAGTAAACGGTCTATCTTCTGAACAAATTGAGATAGAGATTTGAAATTATATACCAAGCCTATTTAATATTGCAATCTCAATTATCCGGAACTATTTTTTTCTAACTCTCGAAATATTCGTTCGAGGTACGTAAAAAATTTCGAAATCTTTTATTTTAAGGAGTGAATGTAAAAGACTAGAAAATAACACAATTGTTTTCATTAAGAATCATGGTCGGATAATTAATAATTAAGAATTGGTTAATTAGTTGCCGAGATAATTGTAACCCTATTTTTCATACTCATCAATTTTTATCACCCTATATTTCATTCAAATTTCAATTTTAAGATATATTTTAATTGGATATGAGATATTTAATATGACGTAGTAAACTATTAGTTAATAATATTATTTTTTTAGAGTTATAAGGATGTTTCTTTTACGAAGATCGGCACTACTTGAGTAATTTGGTGTTTTATATAATTTGTCGAAAATTGGTTGATCAGCAATTCATTAATAGAGCATTACTATGCTTTAAAATTATTTAAATACACGATTAAATTTTATTTTGGAATTGCAATGCATTTTATAAATAGCGTACATATGTTTTATTTTCATATTTCCTATTATGGATATTCATGATGGGTAATTATTACAGTGGCCCGAACGACTAGTTTTTCTTTTGCAGAACAAGAAATTACTTTCAATTTTGCGAATAATATATGAACTATAACGTACAGAAAATTAGAGCTACGGTACTTTTTACTTACCCATCATACGTAGTATAGGGTAAGTCTTGCAATCGTTTTGAAAATCGAAATTTTTTTCGACGGATTTACACGTTTCAGATACTAGAGATTCCGAAACATAGAGAAAAACATATTTTTAGAAAAAAAAATTTGCCGTCCGTTCGTCTGTGTGTCTGTCTGTCTGTCTCTCTATAACCACTCTATCTCCCGAACAAATTGAGATAGAGACTTGAAATTTTGTATGTACTTAGTATGTAAGAATGGGACGAAGCCTATTTAATATCAGTAACCTCGATTATCCGGAATTCTTTTTTTCGGACTCTCGAAAAATTCATTCTAATGAAACGCACATAAAAATTTTCGAATTTTTTTTATTTTAAGGAGTGCATATAAAAGGCAATAAAATAACACAAATTTTGCATAAAGAACGAAGTCGATCGGATTATTAGTTGCTGAGATAAGTGAAATCCTATTTTTCACATTCTTTGATTTTTCATGACTCTGTATTTCATTCAAATTTTAATTCAAATATATATTTTAACTGGAAATGATACGCTTCATCTGACGCAGTAAATTTCTAGTTAATATGATTATTATTTTTGGAGTTATAAGGATGTTTCTTCTACGCAACCCTGTATTACTTGAGTATGTTGGAGTTTATATAATTTGTCAAAATTGGCTCATCAGCAATTCATTAATAAATCATTACTATGTATATTAAAACTATTTAAATATGCGTTAAAATTTTATTTTGGAATTGCAATGCATTTTATAAATAGGTTACACATGTTTTATTTTCATATTTTATATTATGCATATGTATGATGGGTAAGTATTACGGTGGCCTCCACCGACTAGTTTTGTTAGAAATGAAGCTCTGCTAAAATGACAAATAAATAAATCACTATATAAAGTTATCGAAAGTGATTCATCGGGTTTCAGAACACTGTGGAGAGAGGTATACGAACTAGAAAGATGGGTGACATATGACAATAAGCATACACTTGCTGAAATTAAAACCCCGCCTTGTGTGCAGGAACGCATCACAGCTGTTCTGACGGACTTTGACTGAAACATGTTATTGGACGTGTGGACGGAACTGAATTACTTTTGAGGTATATGCCGGATGACTAAGAGCGTGAAATTGAACATTAGTATTATGTACTAAAACATGAATGTATATAAACTTTCATGTATTACCATCGTTATCCGCTGTACACTTGGAATTAACCGTCTTTTAAAACCCGAAGAATCATTTACGCTAACCTTGCACTGATCACACACTCCCAATGAATAAATATGTTGCAAATGCTGTTATATTAGGAAATCAATAAATAAATGAAATAGATGAAAATAGCATGAAATTTTATTTCTGCAATAATATTAATTATAGTGTAAATAAGAGAATTAACCGTGAAAACATTTGTCAATATAATATTTGAAGCATTTTAATACAGACAAACATGCTGAAACTTCCATTTTATGAAAGGAAAAGGAAAATAAATCACTAAGTCAATGATTGTAGAAATGCTTTGACAAAATATCCTATGTAAGTTTCTATATAAATTACTGCTTTTGCTTTATCACCCTGTCTGTTGGAATGCCGATAATAATGTTCTTTCATGACATCAATTAGTTATGACACAGCAATAAATGTTTTTTTTCGTTCTCTCTTAGAGTGGTTTTAGTAACTTTGATAAATATATATGAGGGAAAGAATTCCTTTATTTAGTATTTAATCTACAAAATTGATAATTTTGTAATATATTTAGTTTAGAGGGAAGTTTACCTCAAATTGGATCAACAAAAATAATTTTTGTTTTTAAATGCTAAATAAATGCCTGTCTTTTTTGTAAATATTGAGGAATCTCATTTTTACCCGTAAGGCATTTATATCGCGAGATACTGTTGATATTGTAATACAACCAATGGAATTCCTCCACACAAAAGAAATCTTAAAACGGCTTTTTTAAAATACTAAGCCTTTTTGTATTTCAAATACAAACTAAAACTACAATTTGAAAGCTTTTTCTACATTAGTTTTGACAGGGTTCTCCAAAAGATATTCGTTATTTTTCAATTTGTTGACGGTTCTCTTTGGAGTTTTGGAAAAAAATCTTCAATTAAATGTATGAACTGAACTGTTATACTTACAAGCTCAAAGTTTCATGATAACTCCTCATGTATTTTTCTAGATATTTAAGAAAATGTCTAAAACTGCAAGTAGCCGGTCCCTTAGACCGTATATTGTATAAGGGATATATGATGCATTTCGGATAGAATTAGCCTTTAAATTATTATTATTTTCTTGTTTAATAAAAGTATTCTATGATGTGTTGGATTTTATCGTTTCATACTGCATACATCAGTAAACTACTCGTTGGGGGCCACTATAATAATTACCCATCATGCATATGCAATGCACAATATAAAATATGAAAAAAAAACCATGTTTAAACTGTTTACGAAATGTTTAAGTTTTCGCAATTCCAAAATAAAATTTAAACGTATTTTTAAATATTTTTAACACAAGAGTAATGCTCTACTAATTAATTGTTGATGAATCAATTTTGACAAATTATATAAAGCGACAACTTACTCAAGTAGTACCAAATTACGTAAAAGAGACATTCTTATAACTTCAAAAATAATGATCATATTAACTAACAATTTATTACTTCGAATTAAGCGTCTAGTATTCAATTAAAATATATCTTTGAATTGAAATTTGAATGAAACACAGGGTCATGAAAAATTGAAGAGTGTAGAAAGTAGGATTACAAATATCTAGGCAACAAGTTATTCTATCGGCTTCGTTCTTTATGCAAAATTTGTGTTATTTTATTGTCTTTTACATCCACTCCATAAAATAAAAAAATAGAATATGTTTATATACCTTTCATCAGAACAAATATTTTGAGAGTCCTAAAAAAAAGCTCCGAATAATCGAGGTTATTGATGTTAAATATCCTCCGAAAAAAATATTCTGATTTTCATAATGATTGCAAGACTTACCCAATGCTACGTATGATGAGTAAGTAAAAATTATATTTATTGTAATATTAGATTGTCTATAAACCCATGCTTATTCGTGAGGAACACACATTTGAAAATTTATAAAAAAAAATAATAACTGGGCAGAAATATTAATATTTAAAAAAGTAGTAAAAAAGTAGTTTAAAAAAGTAGTAAATTTAAAAAAGTAGTTTTTTAATTAAAATTTTCTTATAATTTTTAAAATCTTTAATTAAATATCGAGTTTTTTTTAATCAAATGTACTTTTGATAAATAATTGATATTCAGTGAATTCATCCTTTTAACCATATTTAAAAAATGAAAAAATTCTGAAAAGCTGACCTTCCCTCTTATCGTATTTACGAGGAAGGCCTCCATACGGGCATCTTCCAAAAATCTGAAATAATTACAGAATGTTCTTCTCATGAGTATATATATGTTTATAAAAAAATCAGCAGAACCTCCATACAGTGTCCGTAAAAAATATAAAAGTTCATTATTTGACAATTTTTCAACGGTTGGTGATGGAATGCAGTTTAAAAAAATACTTTTTTATTTCACATACACTTTCATGGAAAAAAGTTTCATGTAGAATTTGTTTAGTATAATTTAATTTAAATAACTTTAGTTTTGTCAGTTTCAATTTATTTTAAGTATAATTTTGTTATATCGATATTTACATGTATTTATATTCAAATTTTACTTTTAAAATTTGAGATTTAAAACGAAATTCATAATTTAAATTAATTAAAATTGTTTCAAGCTCAAATTCTAATTGAGCAGTGTCGATTCGATTTTATTGATATGGAAATATCTGATTTAGGAGAAATCATATGGGATAACTAAGGAATGGCAGATACAGTGAACTTGTTATTTAATTTGAGAACATTAAGCTGACTTTTACTTAAATAGACACTAAAAAGATTGACAACTGCATTGTAGTTAACAATAAGATAACTGTTGGAGATGTTAACAACATAATTATTACAAAGCCTACTAAATTTCATATTTAGAACCGAGCAATGAATAGAACAAGCTCTGAGGACTCTATTTCATGACATTTTATCTATAAAAACAAAATCAGGAGAAGAATCAGCAAAACTGATTTGTAAGCGATATAACTCGCGCTTTATATGAGCAATTTTATGGCGAGTGTCTTGAATCAACTGCTTGAAGAAAGGGCTTTGTGAATTTTATTTCTCTTTTTATTTAAATCGAGGAGCTCATTCTTTTCATTTGTGTTGGTTTGTCTCAAAATAGTTTTGCATTTAATGGGAATTTCTTTCGTATCACTGACGATTTGGCTATGGGTCCGCTCTTAGTCCAATTTTATGCGATTTGTACATGCATTATTTTGAAATCAAATTGTTTGAAGTGATAAATTTCAGTTATATATTCGTTACGTTGATGATATTTATGTTTTAGTTGAAATGAATTCAGATATTAATCATATCTTTCTGTTATGAATTGTATTGATTCTTGTATTCAATTGACTTTTGAAATTGAATCCAGCAAATACCTTTCTTTCCTGGATGTCCTTGTCATTTATAATAAAGGTAATTTTGAGAATACCTACGAAACCTAAATCCATCAAAAAATTATAGGTTGCAATTCATAATTTTTTCGAATATTAATTTCATAATTCATATCATAAAATTATAAAATTTGCAAACTCAACGTAATTATGTGTGATCTTTGTGGGATTATTGTTGCATAAAAAATTAGCACATTACAAGTATAATTTCCGAAGATATTAATAAAAATATGAAAATATAATTTAGCATTAGAATAAACTAAATTTTGAACGTTTATAAGTCAAAAACTTATCACTCACAAGGAAGGTCTCCATTGGGGGCATACTCAAAATTTTTTGAAAAAAAATACGAATTAAACTACTCATGTAGGTAATAAAGGATCAGTGAAAATTAGCGGCGGAATTACATTATTAAATATGTAAAAAATAAAATAGTTTGGAATAATTCCGTGAAAAGCTGAAAGCGACGCGGGATTTGGCGAACAGTGCATTTCCTCGCCAAAAGCAGACGATTTTAACGAATCTGAAAATTGATTTTAATTGACTTCACTGTTAAAAATCTGCAGCATTTACTGCAACGTCACTCCACTACTTTTATAGTATATCTCTCTTCTGACCAATGAGAATGCTCCATAGCACGGTGAATTGACCGTTTTCTATAAATGCGGTGGAGTGACGCTGCAGAAAATGGTACAGATTTTTAGCGGTGTTGTAGCTAGAGTTGCAAAGAGTCGGTTTATTCCCGGGTTTATTTCCAATAGACCAGGTTTATTCCCAGGTTTATTCCCAAAAAACCGAATTATTCCAAAAAATCCCGGGTTTTTTCCAGGTTTATTCCTAAAAACCCGGTTTATTCCCGGGTTTAAACCGGCTTTTTTCAAAGCTTTGCAACGCTAGTTGTAGCTTGTGCAACACTGTTAAAAATCTGCTGCATTTTGTTGCAACGCACTCCACCGCTTGTATATAATATCTCTATTCCAACCAATGAGAAAGCTCCATTTCACGGCCAAATAATCGTTTTCTATACAAGCATGGGAGTGCGTTGCAACAAAATGCAGCAGATTTTTAACAGTGTGTTTTTCAATTTGGAACAATTTTAATCAATTTAAATTGTGTTTTAAATGATAAAATATATTAATTTCATTTTGTTATAAGTACATATAAACGTATATGACAAAATTACACTTGAAGTAAAGTAATAATGCAAAACTAAAATTACTTAAACTAAACTTATTTAAATAAATTGAACATAGAAAGTTTTTTCTTTAAAAAGTATTCGAAGCGTAAAAGCGTATTTTTCAAAATTTCGTTTTTTCGCCAACCGGAGATAAATCGCTAAATAAACGAAATTTTTATTATTTTTTTACGGATGTTATAAGGAGGTTCGTCCGAAATTTTTTTTATAAACATATATAACTATATGAAAAGAACATTCTGTAATTTTCTCAGATTTTTCTGAGTATGCCCGTACGGAGACCTTCCTTGTCAGATGAATTGAAATTTTGTGTATAGGCATAATGTGCACCGAAGATTTGAAATATCATGTTAAAATTGGCTATTGCTATTGAAAAAAAAGTTTGTGTTCGTTTTAATATGTAGATGGCCCCTTGAACAAATTTTATATGCATCATTTAAAAGTGGACTATTTCCGATCATTAGGTACCAGTAAATTTTTCGCGATAATTTGTTGAGGAGTTAGTACGGGGTGTTTACTTTTTTTCCTCGACTCTACATACTGCTTAGGTGCGTATTCTCCGACAGTTCGACCGCAAAGTGTCAAATTAACATTAAGAAAAAAGTTTTAAAAATATTTTTAATAAGGTATTTTTTTAATCTTATGTACATTTAACTTTGTATCGTACACTTGAGTAATGCAGAAAATATTTATTAATGCGAAAACATTGTTTATTGTCTTATTATGAAATATTTTTCTGATTATATCATGTAATGGTAATTTTCAATTTTAGAAACGTTATGTTATCAGCTTTAGATAGTTTATTAGTGAAATATAACAAATAAAAATAAATTAATTTCCACGATATTTGTTCGAGAACTCTTGTTTGATTAGAAATATTTGCGTAATTGCGAAATTCCCAAAGAAGGCTGCGAAATTATCCCAAATGACATAAACAGAATGTCAAGTAATTTTACAAATTTCAACTTGGTCACGAACAAGTTAGCACAGTCACAATCTAACTAATCCAAATCCATGATAACTTTTTTTGAATATGTAAAAGTAAATAATGTTGAAGATTTTTATATCACCTGGTATTTACGTCATTTTATTTTATTTTTTTCAAAGCAAATAGTAAATTTTACACTTCAAAAGATAGCAGATTATTCATAATTCACACGAATTAAAATTGTAATGTTTACGAATGCTATGTAGGAAATTAGAATTTTAAATTGTTCGTAAAGTTATTGTAGTATATAAATTACAAAATGATAATAATAATAATTCAACTAATATATTATAAATATAATGTAACAAAACTAACATAATTGTGTAACATTATGTATATATTATGTAGAATTATGGAATTGTGATAGGTATTTTTTCTACAAAATAATGTAAACTTGTGGCTTTACGATGCAAAGGATCATGGATTGCACGACCCAATTTTGATTTTTTTTTCACACTGGGTTACTAGGTGCTATATAGTTTAGGCCCAGTCAGATGGTCAGTCTAACGTAGACCGTCAATGTTGAATAACCAAACATTCTTGGTACTTATTTTATTGACATCGAAGGGATAAAATGATAAGTGTACCTTGACCAGATGGAAATCGAATTCTCAACTTGTTGCGCAATTAGCAGGCATGCTGAAAACTATCTTACTCGGCTTCTTCTTTACGCAATTAAAAAATATTTAATTGAGAATTTGTAGAGTTCTTAAAACGTTATTCAGCATAACTACTACTCGGGAACTTTTTAGGAACAGTGACACAAAAAGAAACTTTCATTCTATAAACATAACTGTCACGGACGACTTCTTTTATATTCTTTTGGCACCAGTACTCTAAGAAAATCAATTTAACATTATATTTCTCTTGTAAATGCTGCCAAAGTATATCTGGTGGTATTTTTTTCTGTTTAAAAAAAATTATGCGAGGTAGAATTAAACTAGAAAGAAAATTTCATATGAAAAGCATAGGTTATGAAGCACTTTCCAAAACATTCATAAAACTACATCACTTAAAAAATTAAAATATTACGCTTGATTTCACCATAAGGAAGTGGATAATGCATGTCAAGACCGAATTTCAGTTGTTCCCATCTAAAATCGGAAAATTATTTGAATATTTTAGTAGCCCTATATGTAATATAGAGATTTGTATCACTCTTAAAACGAAAGAGCTGATTTGGGTTCTCATGAAAGAGCTGTAATTTTTTCGATCATAAAAGAGTTGTTTTTCAAACGATTAAATCTTCTTGATCTAAATTGGTTATTTAAATAGCTCAACTTCATTTAAATTGGTTAAAATCCGAGTTCTTTCAACTCTTTTTTGAGAAGCTGCCTTTCAACATTAAGATGAGTGGATTTCAGATCAACTTGAGCTATTTTGTGGCTGACTTTTTAGGAGAGTATTAACAACATGCATTCCAAAATTTAGTTCATTTAAGATATACATATAATTCAGTTGAAAATTCCCCTTCAGATATTCCTTCTAATAAGGAGACTTGTATGCGAATACTTTTGTGCAGTCTTGTATATGAGGCATATAATTCATATATGAAGATTAATATGCAAAACACTAATTAAGTCTAACAGCGCATACCGAATTTTAAAACGGGCTCCTCCAGCAGTTATTAAACAAAAACCAATTTTTTTGTGTGTGTCCCTGTAAATTAATAAAAAATGCTATCAATACTCTTTTTAGCATGATCGTAGTGAAATCCAGTAATTTATATCAGCTTCGATACATTTAAAATAGCATAAAGTCGTTAAAATATTGTCCAGACGATTTTTCTCTATTTACCATAAATCGATTTATTTTGAGTGTCTCAGTAAATAAACTATTAATTGTACTTACTTCATATTCAATACCAAACATGCTTTGGTGACCCTAAATAAGCTTTATCAATTGCATGAAAATCCGAGTACATTTACGGAAGTTAGAGCGCGAACAAACGGAAAGACAAACCGAATGCATAAGCACTTTTCAATTTTGTTGGAAAGCGCTAAAAATAATCGGCTGTGGCAGCCCTGTATTTATGCTTCTTTAAATATCTTAACTATTTTAGCTCTGAAATAAATAACGCTTTTCGATATTTTGAATAAGGCCAAAGAGTTATTGAATATTTTTGTTTTGTGTTACATTAAGTTTTCGTAGATTAAAAAACATTTGTATTTTTTTGTACTATAGTAAAGAAATGAAAGCATGATAAAAGAATTATCCACGTAAATTTTTAAACATTTCATCACTTTAGTCGTTTTCTCTTTTTCCTCTAAGGAAATAATCATTGGCTCCAAATTTTGTACCAAAAAACTTTCTTTCAGAGATTTTTTTTTCTTTACTCTGAATACTTTTCTTATGTAATTTGTTAGCCTCAAAACAAATTATTGAAGGACTTGCTATCTTACAAACTTTTCAATCTCGTGAGATGGTTGTAAGATTTTCATCAGTCTGCCAGTATCTCTTGAGAGTCAAACATTCCGTTTTTCAAATTCAAGTGCATTATAAATCATGCTTTTTCTTATTTTGAAGAACAGAAAATAAATATTCTTTCTTTGCACAAATTAGGTACAGAGCCGATAAACGCAATTTTAACAAAGCAGAATTAATATTATTTTTTAATGTACTGCAAATTTACTTATCAATTAATGAAATGCTTTTCTGATCGTTATTACATTTTTGATGCAAGTGAAATTGCTAAAAATAGTAAGGATCTATAAATAAATGAAAAACAATCTTTAAAATACAAAAACACATTATTATTATTGCAATCTAGTTTCGATAATCATAGCGTACCGTCATCAGTGCAAATTATGATGTGTATTATATCCAAATTATTATATCATATATATTTATATTTATATCTATTATTATATTTATTTGTATTTATTTTTTTATAGTTATGTTACATTATGATATGCAAATTATCTTAATTTGCTCAAGTAATTTTTCAATTTTGCAAATAATTTCTAATTTCTAATTGTTAGGATCTGTTTAAATCTCTTAAATCCACACTGCGGAAATAGGTAAAATACGGCTGAATATGATTTTATGATTGCAAATTTTCAATCTTCATACGGTTTACCTGTCTTAAATAATAAATTAATATTTACTGTCTACTTCATACTTTTGTAATCCTTCATTTAATTTCATTTCTGTCAATTTTTTAATTTATCTCAGTTTAGAGAAAATCTTCTTCTTGTTTATTAATAACCCTTAGTAGTCAAAAACGGCAATTTGGAAAATAGTGTCCTAGATGTTAGAATACAGCATTTTAAGCATGCAAAAAGTACTAAAATACAGTCGAATCCCGTTAATTCGAAATCAGATAATTCGAATCTTCGCTTAATTCGAACTAAACATGAAGTCGCGAAATTTTCAATGGCAGAAGAACATTAAAATTTTTCATTAATTCGAACTCATTTTCTTTTGACTTCGTTTAATTCGAACTAACGAAAATTCCAATTTTTCATTTTTCTTCCTTTCTCATGGATTTCAGATAATTTGAATAACTTTTTTTCTTTGATTTTTGTGAAAATTGTTCCAAAAGAGTATACATATAATCCAATGCATTTGATATCCACTTTCTTAGTGCCCCGTCTGTCCATCAGTGAAGCTTTAAATTTTTCTTCTATTGTGCTTGTTTCTTTTAATTGGTTTATGTATTTATACATTCTAATTTATTATTAAGCCGTATTCTAATGATAACAGACGAAATAAATAAAAAAACACTATAACATTAATTCTTATGTAATAGTATCATTTTAACCATGTTTTCTTCTCATACTTTCCACAAATCGAACTTCGGATAGTTCGAACATATATTGTGGTCCCGACGAGTTCGGATTAATTAGAGCCGACTATATTTTAAAACATAAATATTGACTAAAAATCACTTTTTCCACATTTGCAATATCCTCTTCAAACCAGATGTATTCTACAGGATACACATCTTTACAAAGTTTTTTCGCGGATATAAGAAATAATATTAAAAACTAGGAGTCTTCGCCCGCTATGCTAGTCGGTTTCTCTTAAAGAACCTCACCTCGAATCAAACATCATCTAGCAAAGATTAAAAAAAAATAAAAAATGAAAAAAAAACTATAAAAAATTAATATTTAATCAAACATCCATAATTGTTGTCTAATTGAAATAATCTCACATTATCCTGTTCAACGTTGATTTTGACGACATAATAGACAAAATAGTTCTAGTATTTATGTTTAACTATTTTTTTAGTAGGTATCTTACCTTGAATTTTCCGTTTCTAAATAATCATACTGCTGAGATATAACAAAATATCTCAGAGGCACTAAAGGTGTAAATAACGGTGTTTAAAATAATGATCAGAGAGCTTTCCAATGACATATTACATGAGGTGTGCAGGCCAAATTTAGAAAATTGCCCTCCTCTCCAGAGTACCAATTATCACGTCTCCCCGATGTAAAGCCTTTCCCTCTCTTTGAAAAATTTCAGATTCTAACTAATATTTATTAGAAAGCTACGTAAAAGTATCTGATCTGTAAGTATAAAAAGCTACAATTTCATAAAATTTCGAAAAGTCCCCGGGGGTGGGGATAAATTGGGAAGCCGGAAGTAAAGTTCTTAATATGAAAGAGCAGTCACATGGCTTTCCGGTGATGTGTCACATGAGGGCCTTTTTTACCTCCACTATAACTCCCTCGGGGGTGTAAATTTTAAAATCGCTGAAAAAACATCATTAACTATTTTTTAATAGATTTATTTTCTGCCGTTTCATGCTTCTACTTAAAATGACTGCTGAGAATCGCCAAATGTTCAAATTTTTTCTACCCCCTCCCTCGTTTAATTCGCTTGGGGATGGGGGGAATTTCTCAAATGGCTGAAATAAGTGCTTAATTATTTGTTTCATAGATTTATTTTCTGGAATTTCACGCTGCTTCCTTAAACGGCTACAGAGATATAGGAAGATGTTCACGAATCTTCGACCCGCCTGTTTGAACCCCTTAGAGGGGGAATTTTTAAAAATCATCCCATCTTAATGCACACTTACATCATAAGAAATATATTTTACCCAATTTTCATGTTTCTACGTTTAGTAGTTTGAGCTGTGCTTTCAGTGTGTTTGTCTACCGTCTTGCGTGTTCAGTCAGTCAAGACAAACTATTTTATATATGTATAGATAAAAAAGTTGGAATGGAGCCTAACGGATAGCAGAATTAAACGAAATCCATTTGTTTCCTATAGCACTTTTCTTAGCGAGATACGTTTTATGCCAAAAACGGTCTGCAGTAAAAATGTACGAAACGTACAAAAGTGAAAATGTAAATATTCTTTCTGTATGTTGTGATATCATTTCTAGAGTCCATTTGAACTAAAAAGTTATAATATATACTTTTTTTATCTTTTCATTGTTTTTGCAATGGAAAAAGAATAAACAAAGTAAAATTTTCCAAGAAATTGTCAAGAAATTAATTTATAGAGACCCCATGTATCAACAAATTTTATGTACAAAAAAAATGAATTTAAATTTTTTTTCGCTTTTCTGTTTTTTTTTTTTTTTAGTAATTAGTTTGTTGATAAAAATTAATAACTGAAACTAAAAAGTATATAAAAGTAAACCCTCGGGGTTAAAGAGGATAAAGAGAAAACTGCACAATTCTTATAAATATTACCAATTTTCTAAAGGACAATTTAAAAGTATACGAACTTACTTTGATAAAAATTGTGTATATCTTCAGACATTTTAATTTTACAAAGTTTGTGAAGTTCATGTTCACTTCAAGTAATACATAATGTTGCGATACCGCTCAAAAGTTAGATAAAACTTTGGTACGAAATATCAATTCAACATTGCCTTCTATTGAGAATTCTACGAAGAATCTATATTAACAGCCGTATTGGCAGGTAGTAGCGATAAATAAAATTGTCATTAAAGTTCATTCTGTTATAGCAACATTGACACTTAGGTATGTTAAAGATATGCAACATAGTGATACAATATATTAATTGCTAAATAGTAAATTCCTTTTATAATGATACTTTTGTTTGTAAAAGATTTTGATCTCTACATTTTAGTGTAAAAAAGTGGATGTTTCTTAAATTACGGAAATTTACAGTAATAACGAAAGAAAACATTCGATAAAATCTTCCAAGTAACCCAACATTCCAAAAAACGTGTCTTTATCTTTAGAAACTTCAGAAAAGAATTTGATTTCGAAATTTAAAATATAATTTATAAACATGAATTTTTATTAGCTGTTGGTAATCTTCGGAAACGTTTTTGAGTTGTTTTACAATCCATTAGCCAGTTCTCTCTATACATAATACTAGTTTTTTGGATGCTATCGGACCTCATCAAAACATTTTTAGCTGGATAGTTGAAATCGTGCATGCAATTGTAACCCTCAGAATCTCCAGAAAGATAAGGCTCTCTTCATTGTTCAAAATAATAAGAAAACAACCAGCACTGTTACAAAAAATCATAAACTGCGTAACATTGATTGAAAACAATCAAGGACTTTTCCAAATGCCTCCACGGGATCTTTTATATGATAATGATGATGAGCTATGAAACTAATCAAACAAACTTTTACTTTAAAACAGTTATAAAATTAGTGTTACTGTTACTAATAATTACTAACTTCCGGGGCAATTGTCTTTCATATTTTACTTTATGAACCTCGCATATTTCTTGAAACTCAAGTGTTAAATAATTTGTCTTTAACGGTCCAAAATAAAACAAATATTTTCTTAACTATTTTGTTCAGTAATTCAGCAATTTTCCACTATATACTGAGATCACTGTATATATTTTTTACAGATTTACTTTTCATATATAAAATGAAACTCATTAAAATGAGTTCAATGCACTATCGATAATTTTATTAATTAATGAGCTCGTTATATTTTTCAAATAAAAAGTTTAATTCTACTTAATTTTCCAATTGCACATGTAATACTGATATAAACAATTTTATTTTTCATTTTGGGGGTAAATAATAATTTAAAAAAACTAACGCAATTTCTTTTAAAAGGGTAAACTTTATAACTATTTATAATAAAACAGATTTATTGATTATTATCGAAACGTTCAAAAATGATTTATATGTACACGAATAAGCTGTCAGTTCCGAGGTAGAAAAATACCTTGATATCGTAGGAAAACTTTAAGAGATTTTAGCTAATAAATACACAGTGGGATCAATATTTTCTCTAAATGTTATTTGGCAAAGAAGATAAAAGAGCAGTTTATTGTTCTTACTTAACACGAGCTATTTTAATGCAAACATTTATTATCTTGTCACTTTTTTATTCTGAGAATTTGGCGGCATAATGCTTATTATAACATTCTATTTCATTTATCTTTAAGGGGCTTTCTAAATTGAATTTTGAGAATAGAGATGAACGGAAATGTTCTTTTATGCAGTATGGTTTTAAAACCAATAATATTTTATGAAATAATACCCTCAAATAGCTTACTTAACTACATATTGATTACTCGCTCTTTTTTTCTTAGAATTAAATTACGGAATTATTACGTATACTTCCATCTAAAATATGTAGATCAATTGTGAAAGAGTGCTGAAAATTGGTTTTCTTCTCCCATATACTTCTAAAAATTGCATAATTGTATACCAGCCAATAGTAAAAAAATTACTTTCAAAAGAAATTTGGTTGTAGTTAAATTTTACAACTTTTTATCACATTTTTAATAGTTTTCAAGCATGATTTTTTAACTATATAATTGCGAATTTATGAAATGCGAATTTATTTGTTACAATGCTGCGGAATAATTGGTGGCAAGCTTACTACATTTTATAATTAATTACTTGGATTAAATTAAAAAAAATGAAAGCAGGTTAATCACACGATCAAATTAACTATAAAATCCAATTAAACTTAAGTTATTGATTGACATTACTAGACAAGTGCAAGAGTGTTACGCCCGATTTTGACAAAAGGAATATCATTGGAAAGATTTCATGGTGGAAAGTAAGAAACTCAAAAGAATCACTCTTTATAAATCAGCTGTTTTTATAAAATTTGATAATGTATGTCACGCAATTTGTTTTGTTATAATGTATTTATTCTCTAGCATTTGTATCGTAATTAAATTAGTTAAAATGTCCTTGTACAGCAAGAAGCTGTATCAGAATGTGCTCGGTTAAAATCCGCAAAAGCTTATTTCATTTCATTTATTTTATTATTTTTTTAATTAAAAAAGCTCCATTATTTACTTGTTTTGTTTTTTAAACTGCTATGCATTGTTATTAGAAATATAATTTATTTGCATATTGTTCTAATAAATATGATTTTTGAAATGATTGAATTTGTCAAAAGAGAAAAATACTGTTATTACAGAATGGTGATTATTAAAACGAATACGTTAATTGTTACGAAATATATCCAATGGAGGATAAGGACTTTTTTCCTTTTTTCCGTAAGTCCTTTGTCAAATTATTGATGAAGATACACAAAAATGATAATTTAGTGCATTGTCTTTCTACTGTGAAGAATTATATGTATCCAAATGTTTAGTAGATGTAATCTAATAATCTATGTGTTGTTTTATTATTATTTTACATATAGAGCTAGCTTACATTTGACTCAAAAAAAAATCTTTTCTGAAGATCTTTTGAGCGATTTCTGCTCATATTAGATTGACTTTTTGTACGTGTGAAAGATTACAAATTATGAAAACAAGCTTATCAAGATTTTCATAATCTCAAAAAAAAAAAAACTTTTTTTAAACACACTTTGTCCATAATGAGCTTAAATATAAGCATCTTTGTTTTATATATTTGCATAATTTACGAATCATTAACAGCAGTCGGCCGTAAATCATATTACAAACTTTATAATTTTCCTTAATACGCATAAGGATTTAGTTAAATAACTTATACCTACCTACATATTTGGGAGAATAATACTAATGCGAATTATTAATTGAAAGTAATTATTATAGGATTCAGATTTTATATATATGTATATATATGTATATGTATTAATCCTACATAAAAGCAAAATTTAAAAATATTACCTTTTTACTGCTACTTTTACCGATAGGATTTTTAATTTTACTGCGCTCGAGACATATATCATCTGATATATCTTAATCAGACCTGTCTCATTTTGTATAAAGCAAATTTAGGTATTATAGAAAAGACCGATTATAATAAATGAATAATATAAAAATTACAGGAAAACAGATATTATTTTTCACGAATAAAGTGTTGAAAATCTTAAATAATAATAATTATTGTAAGCAATGAAGAATTAAAACATATAGAAGTATTCGTAACAAAAAAGTTTTACTGCATGTAAGTATAAATGTTCGTTTACAAAAAGCATGGCAGGCTATGTAAGATAGATGCCAACTTGTAATACATTGCTTTCAATTTAACGTACTTTGAACCAGAAAATTAAATAAATAAAATATTTGTTATTTCAGTGTTGTCGTTTAAAAAATGTCCTTTATTAAGTGACAATGCTTTTTCCGAGTGCACTTATTAGATTTACATTATGCTAAGGTTGAAAACTATGAAAACATAACATAGATGCCGAAAGTAACCCCCTCCCCTTTAGCAGTCAGGAAATT
Organism: Maratus speculifer; assembly: GCA_964019185.1. Classification (NCBI taxonomy): domain Eukaryota; kingdom Metazoa; phylum Arthropoda; class Arachnida; order Araneae; family Salticidae; genus Maratus; species Maratus speculifer. The sequence continues at coordinate 230,832,817 of OZ025296.1, read as the reverse complement.
CAAATGATTTTAAGTTGTGGTGATTATAATTAGAATCTTTGTAAAGAGACTTGGGAAACTGGGAGGGTGAAGAAGAGAGGTATATTTGGAATTTATGAAATTTCACAGTATTTTTACAATTTTCAAAACAAAATTCCGATCAAATTAACATTTTTTTGTTTTTTAAAATTAAACTCATTATAAATATTTATTAAATTTTAATGTGTGAAAATCAAGGAAACCATTAATGGCATTCTTGGAAAGGAACACTCCTTTGAAATGCCTAGGTAATGAGGGCAGCGAAGTATGCATTATATGATACAATGACATGCAAAAAGATCAGCTAAAAATAAATTCCTTATGATACATTCATTTTTGATATATTGAACAAAAAACTTAACAAACTTTCCGGAAAATCAGAAGGATAATAAGTGTCGAAAAATAAAACTTAAAGAGGATAATTTATACATGGTACGTTTTTATAAAAGGAAAAAACTTATATAAGAAGAGGGCTTATATTTGGATGGAACCTTTCTTTTGGAACTTAAAAGTGCTTAGTGCTATTACACGAGCAGTCAAAGTCGCTTCAAATTTCAAGCGTCTCCATGTTATCCCATGGCTGCAGAAGGTGTCGCTCGCTTTCGAAGCGATTACCCTGGTGCCATAAGATAACATGGAGATGCCTGGAATTTGACTCCTCGTGTACTGGCACACGTAAAAATTGCAAGCGACAAAAATCGCCTGTGTTTTTTAATATCTAAGCACTCCATTGGTTTTTCGAGAAAAGCTTTTTCCATCATCCGGATTTCCAAGTATTTTATTGGCTATCACTAGCCACTTGCTTCGTTTCAGGAGTCAAAGATGCTCCGACACAAGAATATCGCCGGCTTTCCGAGCGACTCCCCTGGAGCCACAGGATAACAGGAAGACGCTTATAATTTGAAGCGACTTAGACCCCTCATGTAATAATACTTTAAGAGTAGAAAATTTTTATCATTAGTTACGAACGTTGCAAAGTATGTTAAATATGTGGATGTAAACTGAAGGTAAAGAAGGGAGGTATATATATATACTAACTCTCAAAAGTTAACCACGGAGAGGAAAATGCTAATTTTTTGAAGCCAATCAGAATTTCAGAGGATGGAAATCGCTGCAGAGGTAGATGGATATATAGAAATATGTTAGGTAACAGCCAATCACGTTTTCATGTCAAGAAATATGCAAAAAGGGCAGTCTTATAAGAAGGCAGGGGTTACAGAAGTTGGTTGTAAGTGCTGATAGGAGATGTTTAAAACTTCCGTACAGTTTGTTTTGAAGACATATGTGCTTCTATGACTTCCAGAAGACGAATGTAAGAATCTGAGTGCTGGCGTGCTATGGAGCGCATCGAAGCAGAACAGTCGATCACAGATGTTGCTCTTTTCTTCGGCGTTTGTCATTCTGTAATTTCACGTTTATGGAAACAATTCCAAACCACACAGACAGTTGTCTGAAGGCCCGTAGTCGGTCGCCCAAGTGTTACAACCCAAACGGAAGATCGATATATTGCTATTGTAGCCAAGCGGAATCGCAGAGCGACCTCCACACGTGTGAAATCTATGGTTACAGCGCCCATTGTTAAGGCGATATCTGCAGCTACTCTACGCCGAAGATAGCATATGAGTGGATTGTACGCCAGGGTACCTCGAGTTTGTGTTCCTCTATCTTTCCAATCAAGAGGGGCACGATTAAAGTGGTGCCGGGAACATGTCAATTGGACTGTGTCTGACTGAGGCAATGTCATGTTTACTGGTGAGTCAAGATTTGCTCTGCAGCCAGATGACAGGCATATAAGGATATGAAGTGAACAAGGAACACGCAATCAACCCCAAAACATCACCGAACATCACGCATACCGAGGTGGGAACATTATGGTGTGTCATTAGGATAACGCACCGACCTGCGCATCTTTAAACGGGGTTCTGTGACGGCTGTCCGGTATCGAGATGAAGTCCTGGAACCCATCGTGAGATTATACGCTGCAGCAGTTGGTCTACTTTTGTTGCAATGGATGATAACGCACTTCCCCATAGAGCTGGCATTGTCAATGACTACCTGAAGAGTGAAGGGATTGCGCGTAAGGCGTGGCCAGCATATTCGAGCGACCTTAATCTCATTGAAAATTTTTGGGATACTCTCGTCCGTGCGGTATGTTTACGTTTCCCTCCTTCAGCCACTCTTATTGAACTGGAAACTGCTCTACAAGAAGAATGGCGATTGCAATTCTGCGGTGGTTGACGACCTATCTGAAAGCATGGTCACAAGGTTTTAGCTCTGTATACAGATGAAGGGGGATTACATACTCTATTAATGTCTTTTTTTTCATTTTATGCTGTTTATTTTCACTTTATACATAATTCTGTTTAAGTCTCCAGTATGTCATTATCTGATAACTTATTAAAATTTAATATTGTTTTTGTTTCTGTATATAATTATTGATTTTGTTTTATTCATAAATATATATGCTACTTTTGTGCCGAATTTTGTGTCAATCAAAGCAGAATTTGTTGAATTTTTTGCATTTTACATCTTCGTGCTTAACTTTTGGAAGTGAGTGTAATTATTGGGATAATGATTTAGTAATTTATAAAGATTTTTTGGGGTTTTTGTTTGAGGGAGCATTCAAACTTCTTATTAATCTTAAGCATTCTCCCCTAAAACTAAACTGCAAATAATGCAGGTTTTTAAAACTATTTCTATATTCCTTCCTATATTATATTCCGGGAACGAAAAATTGGCTCATAACTTTCAAATATTGAGAAAAAATAACTAGTAGATACAAACGATGCAGAAATTCACTATTTAATAAAACATAAACTGTGCTTACAAGGAATGTCTCCATACGGGCATACTCCACAAAATCTGAAATAAATTACAGAATGTTCTTCTCATGAGGAAATATATATTTATAAAAGAAAATCTCGGCGGAACCTCCATACAGTGTCCTTAAATAAATAATGAAAATTTCGTTAACTGGCAATTTTTTTTTCTGTTGGCGATATAATGCAATTTCAAAAAGTACTTTTATTAATGTCAAACACACTTTAAAGAAAAGAAAGTTTCATATCGAACTTGTTTATATAAATTTAATTTAAATATCTTTAATTTTGACAGTTTTAGTTTATTTTAAGTATAATTTTGTTATATCGTTATTTATATGTATATAAATTTAACCATCAAAGTTTACGATTTAAAACGAAATTCATAATTTAAATTTAATTAAAATTGCTTCAAGCTCTAAGTCAAATTGAACATTGCCGATTTGATTTTATTGCTATGGAAACATATGGCTTTTATTTTTCAATAAGTTAAAATGTATAAAAATAATCTTTCTCAATATGAACTTTTTTATACATTGAAAAATTTTTTCCAATGATAAATTAAATAATTACCACAATAATATATCCATATATATGTTATACATATATTAAATTTTCTCATTGTTTATGTTTAATGCATTAAAAACCATTTATACGTATTCTAAAAAATCTAACAGTTTTTATTTGCATTAAAATTGTTTGCCTTTGGTGAGGAAGTGCTGTTCGACAAATTGCGTGGACGCTTTTGTATTTTAACGCCAAATATTTTAAAATATTTTACTTTTTTACAGACTATTTTACTTTTTTGATTCCGCCGCTAATTTTGATCGATCCTTTATTATGTACATAAGTAGTTTAATTAATATTTTTATCAAAAAATTCTGCGGATGCCCCCATAAAGAAAAAAGTTTTGTTGAATCAACAAAAATTTCAAACAACTTCAAAACATCAACAAATATTTTTGTTTAAATATGGGTCAATGGGAATTTTGTTTGAATAAAAAAGAAAATATTGTTGACTTTTTTTTTCGTTTTTGCGATTTTGCGTCTACAATTTTCATCCGAAATCCATAATAACATCATTAGTTCGGTACAGAGTTATGGCTATTGCACACCAATTTAAATTTTGTAAAAACAAAAAATTTTTTCTTGGAATTAGAAATTGAAAATCCAAGACTTTAGTAAGACTCAAATAAAATTGATGAAATTTTGTTAAGATTTTATAAGAATGTTAACAATTTTTTTTGGCTGAGCAACAAAACCGATTTTTTTATTTAAATAAAAAATTCGCTTAAAACAACCAAAATGTACTCAACAAAACATATTTTGTAATTTTAATCAATTCTTTTTTCTGGGTGCAGTATGCACTATGGAGACCTACCCTGTTGGTCGTAGTTCCATCTGTTCACCATCTGTTTTACCATACGTTCACGAAAAATTTGTACTATAAATCTCTTTTTGAGGTGATTATCAAGAACAGATAAGAACAGAAATTTTTAAATAGCATGATCATTCATAAAACATCATTTGTTATTTATCATTTTAAAGCGGTGCAGTAACCATCTACCAGTGATATTAACAGAATTGAGAGTGAAAACGTAGGGAAAAATAATAATCAAGCAAGAGTACTTTTATTACATTACATAAGCGAAATAAACTCATCTTGTTTTCTTTGGTTAACAAAACAAGAACAAATCATTTACAAGGGCACATCTCGCACTTGGTTACTGTGTAAGTTTCCATGGCAACTGCGAAGGACGTCCCAATGCCAGGATAAATATTTCGTCCAGCGATGCATAAAATATTTATCATGTCGAATAACTCTCTCTCTAAGCAAACCAGATTATAATATAATTGTATTTATAGTCAGTGACTATTCATAGAAAACTATAAATTAAAAATTACTATTTTATATAATATTGGGAATATATTTTAATTTTTAATAATAGTTGTATTTAATAGCTTAATGCCAATAAGTATTTGAACATTTTTTTATTCCTAAAACTGTGTTAATAAAAACGCGCAAATATAGGTTACAGAAATTCTCAACAGCATGTTATCTAATGATATTTTATGACTACCTCTTGTTATTCATTGAGAGAGATACATAAATAGTTCGGAAACATGACCGTCTATAGTCAATTAATCATTTAATTTACATCTTCAGAGCACATGCTAGTAAAACAAAAACACTTTTAAATTAATGTAAAATAAATGGAAGCATTCTTTCCAAATTTCTCGTTCGAATTTTAATATTTTAAACTATTTGTGTTAAGGATATCTGGCCTTAAAGTGTACGTTTTTATGTATTTGTTTGTTTATTTATTTATAAAATTTTTAGTTGTGTTTTTTTTCCGAAGGACACTTTTACTTTACAGTCTGAAAGTGCAATCTGAAAAGGAAAACTGCAATCGAAATAAAAAGAATGTTCTCGTAAAGACATCAACATGAAGTTATAATACTTGGATAGGCTATTTAGAAATATTTAAATATGAAACCAGAAAGGAGGTGGGCTAATAAGAGCCGTGTTTCGCCCATCAGCACCTAGATGTGACATACATTTTTTCATTAGTGTACCGCATAAAAAATAAGAAAATAACAATATCGTGAATGAAAGTCTAATAATTCATGGAAAAATAAAATATGTATTTAAGTAAATACCATGCATATTAAAGATAATAAACACTATTGCCATTAGTTTAAATCCAAGAAAGCTATAGCAAATACAACACTAAATGCAAAATTGCGATGAATGGAGCTTATTCAGACTTTTATTTTAATATATGAAATATCAGAAATAATCAATAACAGAAAATATGATCATACAGTTTCAGACACTTTTGGCAATATGTTTCAGACTATTTTCCTTGTCGGTTGCTTCTCCAGAATCCCTACTGGACCATCCATTGGCCGCGTCTTGTAGTATATGAGCATATTCAATCCTTGTTTTTTAAGTTTTGGTTGAGTCATGGCACAAGTAAACCAGAAACCAATGTACGGAAGCAACATGCGTCAAGTACTCTTAGACACTTGCGCCTACTTTACATTGACAGTGACATTCTGTGATGCTGCTTCGCTGTTTTCTTTTTATCCAAGTATTATAGATATAGTTTTTTACACTTTTGTGTTAAACAATCAAACTTTGGTCACGACAAGTGTCCCTTAGCACCCTCTGTTGAAAACTGTTGTTGCTATTTAGGAATCCTGGCGTGTCATGTTCGATATTCATTTCTAGCAGAAGTTCCAAACAATCCCGTAAAAACCTATCAGTTCTGTCAACATCGTTTAGCTTCAGCAACTCTCTGATATTAAGTGAATCTTTTTCTAATATATGTGTAAGTATGTTAGCGTAATTGTTCTTTGAATCCACGAAGTAAGGACCGAAGACATCCACAATATAATTTGAAGTAGTAAAGAATACCGTACGCTTAAAGAAAGATCTTCCTTTGTATAATCAGAATGAATTTCTCTGAAAGGATTAGTTCGCATTTTTCTGGGTATAAACGTATGTGCTATCAAAAATAATTATTACAGTATTGTCGTCATCTGGAATAAATAATCTTCCTGCAAAAGGCCTCGTTTATTTTTCAATAACCTGTGTTCTGGTGATGTGTTCCATTCCAAGGTGTTTTGGGACAAAGTTCTTAATCAATATCTGTTTTGCATATTTAAAGAAGATATTATTATTTTTCTTATATTGAATAATGTGGACAGAACACCATTAGATAGGCCAGTTCTAAGTTTTATAAGTAACACTGCAAACCAAGTATGAAGTGATCTCTTTTTTGAAAAACGTATTTTGAACTTTATTAATTTAAAGATATAGTTAAAATGTTGCATAGATATACCCATAAGAGTATAATAATCAATTTCGGCAAAGTGTCCAGTGTATCAAAATCGAAGTCTTCTGCTTTGTACATTTCTGATATTGTTTTAAATACTTTCAATGTATATTTCATACATCGATGTATTCTCACATACATAGAATAAATCTTGCAGTGCAAATTTACTGAAGACCGATCAAGAAATATGAATTTTACAGCATCGTTTTCCCAACAAAATATAGACTCTAGTTTCTATAAAGGCTTGAATTTCAACATATTTTGCTGCAATGACGACGCAGTTCTTACCTTGACATATTATACAACAAGTGTTACAGTACTTATAATGACATATTCATAAACGTATAATAGGTTTCTTATTTGTGGTCTCGTAGGCAGTAATTGTTGACTCATAATCTCTTATTTTTGCATCACAACAAAAAACAGAAGTATTTTGAGCCTGAAGATCACGGAATACATACTATATACATTTAGAGCACTACATAGAACACTCTGTAGATCACAGTTTTTCGAACATCTAAGTATCGATATAACTTTTTTTTAGAACAGATACGAAAATTTTTTCCGCCAGGCTTTACAACTCAATGACATTGACATCCAAGCATTATTTATTAGTAATTTTTTTAATAAATATTTACAAAAATAGTTTCAAAATACAACATTGACCTCTCAACAACGTAAATATTTTTTGAGTACGAAAAAACAAATCTGAACGTGCTCCGATAACAGTGAATTTGATTCTCCTGGATGATAGATTTTTTTCTTTAAAAAGAAGAAGCACACACTGAGCCCAAATAAAATAATGCTCCTATGAAAGCTTATAAAAAGTAGAACCATTGCATTTCAAAATTAATTGGGTTCATCGAGCGCTTCATAAAAAAAAATTAACTCAAAGACGCAAAAAATGACAAAAATATCGAAAAAATCCAAAACACTCTATTTTGGGGCTATAATTTCCATGACTTACCATTTTATTTATCATTTAAAGCTTATACTAAATAAAAATACATATCTTTAATTATTCAAAGCCACTGAACAATTATCGGAATTAGAAACTTTTTTTTCAGGTATATGATGGGCGAAAAATAGCCCTTATTAGCCGACCTCCTTTGAAAAGAATGCCCTCATTGGTATAACATTAGGCTGGAAATGTCTTCTCATTATAAGTGTAAGCTTGCAGACTACTTTAATCAACTAAATAGTTATGTGACATTAGGAGTCAATCACTGTAACACATTTCCATAGAAAAATTAACTGGAAAAAAAGAGAATATACATTCAATAAACTCCCCATTTGATAGCCAACTGAACACCAGTGTATGAGGCATCGTCGAGTCAATCTTAATGAGCCATACTTTACCAATATATGAAGTTGCAACATTGTATTTTAATTCACCATGCAAAACTTTTGGGTTCAATATACTATATACGGTATAATTTTTGAAGTAGAAATTCGAATCCTCTAAACATAAGGAATTCTATAATTACAATTCATGGAAATATTACTTCAAAAGTTTCTATGGTAAGTGTAACCATAAATTTCGTGAAGGGCATTTTCAAAAGAAAACATGCTTATTCTGCAGCTGATTAACGCACTGAAATTTCGCGATTATTTAGGGGACGTTCTCAAAAGGTGGGCACTGTACACACATCATAACGTTAAGCTTTTGAAAAAATAAGTTTAATCATCATTGACTTTAATTTTTATTTTCACTGAATTCTTAATTCTTATCAGAGACAAAAATTGATATAATTTTTATTAAAAGTTTTGTATAAATATCCTAAAATTTTAATTTTTTTGACTAAAGTGGTCAATTTTGCACATTCATAACGTTAACTGTTCCAATGTACCAAGAAAAAAAAAGTTTAATTTGTTTCCAGGAGATTCTAATGATAAACAGCGAATGCATAATGGATGATTGCTTTATAAATTTGTTAACAAATGGCACTACCAATTTATTGCTTTTTGAAATTAGAAGGACTTTTCAAGAAAGACATTTTCTGCATTTTCTTATGTCCAAAAGTTACGATCGAAACAAAGTTCTTATTTTCACGCAAAACACGCTAAGTAAGTACTTTAATCTCTTTCATCTATCTTTAAAATCATTTTTGTTTAATTTTAAAGTATCTAAATGTATTTTCGTAACATTTTTTTGCAATAAATGCACTTTTTTCAAATAAGAAATTTGAATGTCCAAATTGCGTATGGATTTAAACGCCGATTTTTTCCCCCGTAAATTTATTTTTAAAGATGATCTGATGTCCTGAACCGTATAATAAGATATTTATTATAATGTTTTATAATAAATAATTATGTGTTTTGTGTAAACAAAGCGAATTTAGTACGTGCAGGTTGCATGTCAGTCCGGCTCCTGGATACGCCCATTTAGTTATAATGAATAGGACTCATCTTAAAGATTGACAAGTAAAGGTAGATAAGGATTTCTCCTACCTCTTTTGTGTAAAGGATTAAAAAAAGGGGTGAAATGTATAAGTTATCCAAGGAAAAATCCTAACTACATTTTGCTACTTTATCTTACTATTTGGCGACATTTTTTTTAAAGAGGTGCGAAGAATTTTCCAACAAAACAAAAATCACTCGAAGAAATTAATATATTTTGTAAACATCTAAATATTAAAAGTTTTACATGCAATTAAACAGAAAAAGTTTTCTTTTTTTTCTTTGTGAAAACTAAAACTTTAAACTTAAATATATTTCATCAATGCATAAAAACGAAATTGTAAAAAGACTATTATGCATGATAAAACGAATTTATTGCAAACAAATAATAATAAAAATTATTATTATGATGATATTGGAATAGGTGTCACGATGCTAAAAAAATCCACTTTTTTTAAGCAGTTTATTCTTTACAAAATGGAGCGCGATTCCTATCTCTTCAAACAATGAAAATTTTCAAAATAAATGCTATAAACTAGTTCTAACTCAATCTAAGTATAAATTTAGAAATGCACATTTAACATCACTCATTAAGCTTTAAGAGGATTTAAATAATTTTTGTATAATCCAATATCTTGTTGTTTAAAACAAAATTGTACTTGTCAAGTACTTTTATTTTAGAAAAATTTTCCCCCATGAAAAAAGAATATATATATTATATTAACTTTAAAAAGTACTAGTTAAATAGATGATAAACTACATTTAGTCTGGGATTTCTACATAATTTTTAATGGAATGAAATTACCCTCAATGTTAACGATAAAATTGACAGGATAAAGAGTAAAATTAAAAGAAATGGTGTATAAATTAGAGTTTTTTCTTTTATTTCAGAACTTCTGAAACTTTCCATCATAATATACTTTTAAATACAAAATTGCAAATAAAGATAAATTATTTTGTTGTAAATCACAGATATCTATATAGATTATAATGAAATCAGAAAATTTTAATATCTCGGAGAAAATATCTGCGTATGTTTCGTGGAATATGTTATTTACAGGAAAAATTTGTTTTTTTTTTTTTTTTTAGATTTTTAACTCTAATATATGTTTGAAGAGTTTTAAAAATAAAAAGGTTTAAATCATAACAAAATACTAAAATCTTTTTAATATTTTAGTGATTTTTTCTTATTTGATCTAAAAACAAAATCGCTAAATTCTCTTACATTTATGAAGTATAACGTTCATTCGTAAATGCATTTAATTCTCACGATATTCTGAAAAATCAAATGACCTCCCAGGATATACCATGAAATTTAGAGACAAATAAATTAAATATTTCCAGTCAAAATATGTGTAATTATATTTTTCAATTTTTATTGACTGTGTCATTCAGTGGACAAAGAATATTTTTAATTCTGGAAATGCTTTTATAGCTTAAGAAAGTTTTTTTTTCTTTTTTTACATGATTGAAACTGAATTTTTCAATAGAGAACTTATAATTTTGTAATAGCAATATTAATTTCAGGTTTAGTAAATATATTTTCAAAAATATAAAAAAATATCCGATATCTTTGGTACTTATTTGATAGTTTAAAAGTAGTAAACTTATTAAACATTATAAATATTTTCAGACCTAATTTAAATTAGAAACTAAAAAATAAATAAATAAATAAATGTAGCATGAAAACTTAACAAAGCAATCTCCTAAGTGCCTTTTTTTTAACTTATGTAAGAAAATTAGTTGAAAACTATCACAATTTGCTTAAAAAAAGAAAAAAAAATAGGATTTAGTATGAAATTTTAAGAAAATGTTACGTTTTATGCAACAAAATTTGAAATACAAATTGAAAAACATCAAAACAAAATGTATGCGTGTTTTTTTTTTCATTTTTTAATTTGTTGTGCAATTTAAATTGAACAAAACTAAAACCAGTAAAGATTATTTCCAATGAATATTTAAATAACTTATCTAATTAGACAGTTCATCTTCCAATACCTTTTCTAAGTAAATATTGCATCCCCACATCATTAATGATTCTACGTTTAAGAATTCAGCTTCAGAAGTAAAACATAACTTTTTTTTGTTGGTTGGGGGGGGGGGGGCTAGAAACCATTTCCGTAGCAAAAGCTTTTTATCTACAGAATGACAAAATTAATAATGATTAAAAAATTTTTACATTTTTTTGATTAAAAATATAAAAAGTATTAGACAGAATATTTTGAATATAAATTAAATTATATCAAAAATATCAAATTTCTTGACATTTTGAAAATAAAAGTTGGATATACATCATGGTATATATTATGGTAAATATATATATGCATATGTATATATATATATACATATGCATATATATATAATATATATGCACACGTATAATATGCATATACCTGAAATTTTTCTCATTCTGTTAAAAAAAAAAAAAAAAAAAAAAAAAAAAAAAAAAAAAAAAAAAAGTAAAATTATGCGGAATGATTTTCATCAATGAGAGCTTTTCCAGGTTATCTCTTTGGAATTATGCATTGTTTACTAATATGCTTGTCTTTGTTTCTGTACTTTTTGTAATGACATATTTGCGCCTCCCAAGTAAATCAAATTGTATGTTTGCGGCCTTAAAAAAATTAATAAATAAATAAAAAATAACAATGTCTTTGATTTTTTATTTTTGATATAGACCCTTTGATTAAAAATTCTGCCTCCTACTAAAAAAAAAAAAAAAAAAAAAAAAAAAAAAAAAAAAAGAGCATTTTTTCCCCCATTCTGCTTCCCGCTGAAAAATTTGCAATTCGTGATTTACTATGATTTATCGGTGGTTGTTTTAATTTTTCTTTCCTTTTTTACTCGAAGCTTCGGAAACATTAGACCGTCTTCTATTGCGATATGTATTTGGATGTATGTATCGCTACTAAATATTGTGGAATATTTTTGTTGCATGTTTTGAGCCGTGTAAATAATAGTACCCTTCATTATTTTCCAAGAGCTGAAGTACGCCCCTGAATTGTGGAAGGTTGGACAACTTTGGTCTAATTTAAACAACCAGTTATTTATAGATTCATTAGAAATATCTTTTCTGGCTTTAGTTTCGTTTAATTTCACATTTAACTGCCCAACAGATTAAAGAGTGAAAAAAAGCAGAAAAGCTTATAGTTATGTTAAAAAAAAGTTACTTATTTTATATTTAATACATTTTTCTATAAAACATGGTATTTTCTTAATAAACAATGCTAAATCCTACAGTAAAAAAAGAAAAAAAATACAAATTCTTTAAAAAATTTTTTTAATGACCGAATTAGTTTCGTCATAAATCAGTTAGGAAAATATTCATACTTTTCTAGTATAATTAGAACTACTCAGCTCTGCATTGTATAGTTCTTACAGTCTTATTATTCTTTTAACAATTTTTTTTTGCATTAATACAATTAATAATTAATATTTATTTATTGCGTAAAACCCTCTGTGAGCGTGTAATACTTGTATTTCACCGATTAATATTAATATTCAGATACTTTCACTTTCGGGAAGCTGTTTGTTGTCGGTTTTGCAATTTAAAGTATCTTCATATTAAATAAATGCAACCAAAACCGAAAACGTAAAAACGCACAGCGTTACATAACAGCTTCAGGTACCATATGAAAATGGTATCATATAAAAATAGTATTAAAATTCAAGGGAGGATTCTAAAAAACGTGCTCCTGTACTTTAAACACTGGATTCGGTAATATATATCGATGAATATATATTTTGATGCATCTTGATAAATATCCGATATTTATTTAAAAAATAAAATGAAGTTCGATATTTTTGATATTTTCATATATTTGATATTTATTTTCAATACATTGTGTATGATACTTTTGATATTTTCAAATAAAAAATTGTAAAATATTCTTCTTTAACTATTGACTATGTTACTCTGTAGATACAGAACTTTTGCTCTAGCAGTAGCCTCATAACCCCCTCCCCCTCTCGTTAAAAAATGAAATAAATAAATAAAGGTAAAATAATAATAATAATAATAATAATAATATATTTCTAGCTTTACATTTGACTTTGGATTTTTAAATGTAAAACCAATAATGTTGCGGGACAATATTTAATTAGAATAGTCATTGGGAAAATAACTGTCTAACTTGCATAAGTTATTTATTGTTTCAGTATAATAATTTTTTCTTTCTATTTTTCTCAGTTTAAACTATAAGATAGGGATAGGTTGAGTAATGAAAAAATGGATAAGCTTGCTTTTATTTTATAGCTACCCTATATATATAAAATCCTAATGAAACGACTTCATGAAACGATTTTATGAAAACAACTGATTAAATGACTATTTTGTTTGAAGGCGATTTCTTCAAAAATTTCCTGTGATGTCACAATTGGCAAAATGACTATTATTATAGCCTTGAACCAAAATGAAGAATAGGGTCTATTTCTTTATTAGTTATTAGCTGGAAATAAATGCGTAACTACATATATTCTTTTAAGTTTAACAATTTTCTGTATTAAGTGTATAAATTTCTGTAATCATCTGTGTACGATAAGTTCAATTGCGGTTTTTATAGCCTGGAACCGAATGGAATATTACGGTCCATTGCTCAACTGAATGTAAATGACAATAAAATCTTAAACAAATTAATCTTTCAATAATATTACGTTTTTAATATTTTGCATTTAGGAATTATAAAAATTATTAAATTTCCTTTTGGAACTATTTTGGCATCTGAAACGAATATCTGAAATAATAATAGCATAAATTACTGCAAAGAGAAAAAAAATCGTCTTTTAGTTTTCTTTTCAATTTTAATAAGAAAATGACTTCAATAATGCAAAAATGACATTATTTACTCTTTTCTTTTGAGCATTCGCAGAAATAATGTTACATTTTTATGCTTCTAAAATTTAATGCTATTACTATTAAATTTAAATGCTAGTAAATTTAAAATATAACATTTTAATAAATATTCCACATTAATTTTAATGAAGTATTAATATGTAAATCAAATTAATACTTCAATAAGATGATTTAATTATATTTTTAGTACACGTAAATCTAGAAAGAGAATTAAAAAAAAATCTTCAAAAATTAAAATTACTACACCAGTCACGCAAATAATTTGGAGCGTTAATGTTAAATGTAAAGGAACGTTCTTTTTGAAAGTTCTCTCTTGCATTCTGATAATTTTAAATGTTACTTTTACTTTCAGTTAATTTTGTGGGTAAGCTTTCGAGATGCGAGATTTTTTTTTCAAGTTTCATGTACATATATATTTTGTAACAAAATCTTCATTTGATGCCCTCCTTCACATTTTGTTTTGGCACTCGAGATACTTCCCCATCTGCCCTTCCCTAATTTCGGACCACGCTTTGTGTATATTTGTTTCATAACTGATAATAACATAGGCATAATTTTACCTTGTCTGATTATTTTGTTTTGTTGAAAAATATTACAAAAATCTTATTAACGTTAGTTGTATTTTTAAAAGAATCCACCCCCCCCCCTCCCAGAAACACGCACACTCTTTTTTTTTTTTTTTTTTTTTTTTTTTTTTTTTTTTTTTCCTTTTGAGAATGTAATTGTTCTATTTATATAAATGTTTATTTATTTGCTTATTTTTTTTTTTATTTAATAATCCCAACTCATAAAGTATTATTAACTATTGGTACACACTTTCTTTTCTTTCTTTTTTTTTACTGTACATAGAGAAGAACAGTGCATCCTCTCTAATTTTTATTTATTTAAAAAACAACTAACACTGGAATTACAATGGAATTAATTACTGGAATTAAAAATGGAATTACACTTTGTTGACAAATCTAGATAAAATTATGATTTTTGGTACAAAAGCATACTGCGCACAATAAATATATATAATGAATATTATTTACAATGTACTGCGAAAAAAAATTAAATTAAAATTAGAAAAAGCCTTAAAGCTTTAAGTAAAAATTCCATTTCATGTGACATCGCATTTTCATTAATAAAAAAAAATTGAATAAAGATTCAATATTAATGAAATTTTATTAAGAATGTTAATTTTTGCTAAGCTTCTTATCTTCTTCTTCTTCTTCTTCTTCTTTTTTTTCATATTTTTGTAAATGTATTTCTTAAAAATATCGTAAGAAACCACACGAAATAATAGACTTTAAAAATATCATTTGCCATATTATTAAACTATCTAAGATTTCTAAAATTTTTCCTACCATATAATCAAAATTAAGTACTATTATACTCCAAAATTTTAAAAATAGTTTGTAATCGGTAATATGAAACTAACTATGTGTAATTTCTAGATCTTTAATATATCAGAAAGTGAGTGAAAAACTAACTATGAAATACCACCTTTATATGAATGTCAAGTTAAGTAAAAATACATGTATAATATTAAATTTACCCTTTCAAAAAATGTTATGCACAGACTCATATGAATGTAATAATGTTATTTAGCTCCTGCATATATAACCAAATATGTAATAATACATTTTCGGATAATTCATCTTTAATCATGCTTTTTTTTGCCATTTATAAAATACAAAAAAAAATGAATATTTCTAATCTGTAAGTATTTTTCAGTAATAAAAGCTACTCTCAAATCTATATTGAATTTTTTTGAAAAAGTCTCAAATTTACTTTTATTCATTAATAAAAGAATTTTCATATGTAGTGTTATTTTCATACAAAAAGAAAAACGAATAGCGTTTTTAATTTCCTATAAAAACAATGAAACTTTCAGCTGCGGATGTCGAAGTTAAAATTTTGAATCAATTTTCGCGACAGAACGCGAAAAAAAGTCAACCAAAAAGTTGAGGAAGAGGGGGGGGGGGGTACAGTCTATTATAACTAAAGCTGTAATCAGTTTATTAAAAAAAATTTAATATGTTAGATTTAAACAAAAGCATTATGATTTGACATTTAATTTTTATTTCTTTTAAAGGACAAATTATAAGTCCACCTTAACGTTATTTTAATGGTGGTGAAGGGATCTCAAGATTGGGTTGTTATAACAGAGTTCTAAGTTTGTCTAACACAGTAAACAAGCAATTTCGTAAAATTGAGATAATTGTTTAAAATTTCATGTGAAAGAAAATATGTAAAGACCAGTTACATTATGAGAATAATTTTTAAAACCTTTATTTTGAAAAAGAATTTTTGCATTTTAAATATGTTTTTACTTTTGTAAGAAATCCATCTATGGCTAGGAAAATGGAAAGTTTAACAAGTTTCTTTTTATTTGTAAGTTATAAAAAAATATCATCACTTATGGTATACTTAATGAATTAAACCTAATATAGGATCAGAATGAATACGCAAAGTATAAAGTTACTTAAGAAACAACGTAAATAAATGATAAGGTGGGAAAATTTAATTTGTTGCCAACAGGCAACATTATGCACTAAAGGGTTAAGATATATTACGGCAATGAAAACTAGTTTTTTATGATCTATAATTTATTATATTTTATAACTTTTTCCATATGATTTTGCTTAATTTTCTACTTCCCTATTAGCCGGTTTATAAAGCATAAAAAATTACAACGCATTGAAAAAGCATTTTTGTCTATATCTAATTATATGATTAAAAGATTTTCCGGTTCACGAAACTCATGTTTAATGAGACACTTAAAATTTTGATCTGAATCTCAAATCCGATCCAAACTCAAAATCTACCATATTCATAGATTACATAAACATAAGATTTCTTTGCCAAAAATTTTTTTTGAAAAATCGCCAATAAGGGTTGCCAAGTTAGTTAGTTACCATACAAGGGGTCTAGGTCTCAAGAGACATATTTAGATAAGTTTAAAAAGGGATTAAGGGACATTACAATGCTTGTCAATAAACAATGGGGAGACGAAGTGACCATCTCCCGTACGTGCAATAATGTAATGTTACTTAGAAACACGTTTAACTTTCACGTGCAGATTGATTAATTAAATGCTTTCATAATTAATTTTCCAGAATAATTGCCGTCTTTTAATGTTTGTATATAAGTTTATAGACTTATATACTGTATTGTAAAAAAATTGGCCTTAAGATTGAAAATTTAATCAATAACTAATAGTTATAACGTTTAATGATCCCATGTTTTGATAATTCGCCTTAGGCATATAACATTTGTCAACTATGGTGCTAGGAAAGAGACTAGTCGACAAACCCTTAAACAGGAAATAATCATATTCTTAAAAAAGTTCTTAAAAAGAGGAAAAACTTGGAAATTTTACAAATCGGCATATTATTTATGTTAGAAAACAAAGCTTCATTTACAATTTGATAAAAGAAATATTTCTGTCTTAATAATATAAATTTTATGAGGTAATTCCATTTCTTATTTCTAATAGCTACCCTATATTATAAACATTATACAGTAATTATGAATATGGAAACAATGGTAGAGTATGATGCGGGAGCAGGAAAGCGTAGGATTAGTATATGCATGATTTATTTCTATCGTCGAACTGCGAATAAGGGATTATTATTTAGAACTGATTGATTTATTAACAAACTGTCGAGCTTTTCAAGTCAGAAAGGATAATCCTTTCTAGTACAATAATAGGTTAGTAAAATAAGTTAAATTCATGTAGTTTTTTAACATGAAAATAAGAAACGATTATTAAACATACATGAGACATTAGGTAGTAATTTTAAACTATATTACTATATCCATTATAAACTGCGCATTTGCGCATTAATTGTATTAGTCTACAAATTGAAAACTACTTTTCAGAAAAGAAGCTGGGATAATTGAATTTTTCAGTATTTTCGATGCGGAATCTAAAATTTGCTAATAAAATGAAATTTTAAACCAAGAAACTAATTTAATTTGCACACTTCGAAGGAGTATGGGACAATGACTAAACTCATAAAATTTCACGCCTATTATCATGCATACTTACAAGCGCAAATAGCTAAAACTTTGCTATCAATTTGCAGAATTTTAAACAGGTTAACAGGTATGACTTGACAAAAGTGTTATTCGTTAACGACTGGCAATAGTGTCTCATGATTATTTGTATTATAATTCTTTGTTTTTAGAATAGTAGATAATTGCTTTTATGAAAAAAAATAATACAATAGGCATCTTTAAGCTGTGCAACTAGAAAACTGGATAAGCTACAGCACTATTTATTACAGTTTTAGTTTTAGCTTTGAATATATTTTATAAAATATTAACTTATCTATTCCTGAATGCGTGTAGGTTGGTGTTAATTAACTGCAACATTCTCCAAATTCTATACTATTGCTATTAATGCAACTTATCTTTGTTAATGCTGTTAATCTACTATAATAGCAAATTGTCAGTACAGTGTTGTATATCATAAAAAAAAATACACGAAACAAAAAGGAATTAGGGTGAAAAATTAGATGTTTTATAAATGTATTTCAAATATTCAATGCGTTAAAAATTTTTTGATAGTTAATCTAACTAAGAAATATAACTGTATAAAATATGATACTAAATAGGTAATCTTTCAAGAATATTGCCTATTAACAAAATATTTTTGTTAAGAAACAATAATTTATTTTATAGAAAATACCTTTGCTTCATAACATCATAAATTGAAACAAATTTCATAAATGTGTGATAGAAAGGTTAAATGCTTTATGCAACATACTTCAAAAATTGATGTACGTAAAATTTTCACGGTTGCCATTAAAGGAATGTGTGTGCAATAATTGATATGTAAGAAACCTGTTATTAGTTTTAGTAATTATCTAAAAATTATTATTAGAAAATATTAGTTTATTAGCATTTACAAAACATTATTTTTATCACTTATGTCTTTATAGAAATAAACATTTGTATCACAACATTAGGTGTATGATAGTAAAATTAAATGTTTTACCTAAAATATTTTTCTAATATATTTTGTAGTTGTAAGCTGTATGATTGTTAATTAAACATTATTTTATTTATGCATAAAATAGACTAACTAGCTGACTAACAGCCTATGTTAATGAACATTTTTTCAAAGAAATGAAAACTAGTCTACATTTTTGGACCGATTCAATGATTGTCCTGCAGTGGATCAGAAGTAATGTCGAGGAATGGAAGCCATTTGTTCAAAATAGAATTCGAGAAATACAACAAAAAGCAAATCCAAGTTTATGGTCACACTGTCCTGGCTCAGAAAATCCAGCCGATCTGTTAACCAGAGGCGAAAAAGCAGAATCACTTTTAAAAAATAATGCATGGTTTAACGGACCCAAGTGGCTGCAAGAAAATGAAACATTCTGGCCTCAAAAACAAAAGTAATTGATGTCAAAGTCGTTGAAGAAGAGAAAAGAAAATCACAGAGAACAAAAATTGTCCAAACTAGCTATGTGACTCAAGAAGAGAATACAATTTTTAAAATTGAAAATTACAGTACAATTACTAGACTACTTCGCATCACCTGTTGGATATTCAGATTTGCGAATAATACAAAGAAACATGCTAATAAACTTTCGGGACCTTTGAGTGCTGAAGAAATGTTGAAAACAGAGCAATATTGGATAAAACAGACGCAAAAAAGTTCTTTCCAGAAGATAGGAAAGAATTGTTTAAGAAGAAATTAGTCCCAAGAAATTCCAAAATTCTAAATTTAAATCCGTTCTTAGACGAAGATGGAATCATTCGATTAAAAGGAAGACTCCAAAATTCAAATTTAAGTTATTCAGAAGCCCATCCAATTATCCTTCCAAGCAAAAGTCATTTTACAGATCTTCAGATCAGAAAAGCTCATGAAGAAGTAGCTCATGCTGGAGTTTCCGAAACACTTGTCCAATTAAGAGAAAGATTGTGGATTTTAAAAGGTAGGCAATAAGTAAAACGTATAATAAGAGGATGTATCATCTGTAAAAAATTCAGCACTAAGCCTTATTTCCAAGATATTGCGCCCCTTCCTCCAGATAGAATTAAAGAAGCATCACCGTTTGAAGTCACTGGAGCAGATTTTCTAGGTCCCCTATACCTCAAAAATGGCGCAAAGATTTACGTTGCTTTATTTACTTGCGCAGTAGTAAGAGCGGTACATTTAGAGATTGTTATGAATTTAACAACAACCGAATTTTTAATGGCTTTTCGAAGATTCATCTCAAGGCGTGGAATTTGCAAGATTATTTACACTGATAATGCTAAGACCTTCAAGAAAGCGGATAGGGATTTACAGCAATTGTGGAATTTGATAAAGAATCCCGAGGTGCAAAATTATTTTAGTGAAAAAAGAATTAAGTGGAAATTCATCGTAGAGAGAGCAGCGTGGTGGGGAGGATTCTATGAGCGACTAGTGCGTTCAACAAAGATGTGTTTGAAGAAAATCTTTGGAAGATTTTCATTAGACTACAAAGAATTTTAAACTACTGGAAGTGGAAGCTAATTTGAATTCCCGCCCATTAACCTTTGTGTCCAGTGATGCCAATGAGCCAACTCCCTTGTGTCCAGCACATTTTCTTGTGGGAAAAAGACTTACAACGTTACCACCGGAAAAGACAAGAATCACTCCTTCTACAAAAAATGAATTAACTCGCAGATATAGATACAGATTAAACTTAGTGCAACAGTTTTGGTTGAAGTGGAAACAGTTTTATCTGATGGACTTAAAATCTCTCCATTATACTGATCACGCCAAAGGCATACAAGTAATAAAAGGAGCTGTTGTTCAGATCAAAGAAGACAATCAACCAAGGCTCTTGTGGAAATTAGGCATTATTACAGATATCCATCCTGGTACAGACGGAAAGGTTCGTGCATGCACCATAAGACTAGCGACAGGCAATCTTATTCGGTGAGCAGTGCAACACTTATACCCATTGCAACTTGCCTGTAAAGATGAATAGCTTATCTTTCTGGGCCGGAGGATGTTGTATTTTCCGACTCTAAACTTCGAAACTCCATGGCTCACGAACATTTTGCAAGCTGCGTGAACTAATGACTTTTTTTGTATTCTATTTTTGTTTTGTTTATGTTGTTGTTCGATGACTGTTCTGAGCAAACGAGAATAAGACGTACATTTGTACGCATTATAAATTGAGATGTAAACGAAAAGAATTATTGTAGAGAGTGTGAATTTTGTAGCTGAAACATAGTGTGACATCAAATATCAAAATTTATATTATAACACTTATTGAAAATTTTGTCATAAAATAAGTTACCATATGTAAATCACCTGTGCATATGTCAATAGAAATCCTTTTCTCCTTTAATAAATACACCCCGCTGTGCTTCTGAAAATTTTAAACGATAACACAAATTATACATGAAATACTTCGCGATCATTATTTCACTTCTTACACAAATTTCAAAGAATAAGTCCATAAAGGAAATGCGTAAAATGCTTACTTTAGTAAAAATTTCGAAATACGGATTTTAACTATGCAATTTTTTATATAGTACGGGTGGAAAACACAAATACTTTGTGATTTGAAATTAATCTTTGCTACTTTTAAATGAACTAATTACCCTAAGAAATTAAATAATTCAATTAAGTCTTAAGAGAAGTCACAATGACATTCGACCACAAGTATCTAATCAAACAAATCAGAAAAAAAAAACTGAAAATGTTAACAATTTTAGAATTCTTTATAATAGAAACAGATTTAGATGGTTAAGAATTTGTGTGAAAAATGAGAAAATGGCAGCCAAGCTTATCATGAATAATTTTTATAAATTAGAATTTTCTGAAATACTCTATGATACATTTTGTACTCATTAGAAAATGATTTTTTCAACATACAGCAGGCTTTTGACTAATGTATCGCATGCTTACTGCAGATTAGCATGACTGAAAAAACTTCGTTTTTTAGAAAATGCGAAAAACTGTTTCGGGATTGGAAGGGTCAGTGGCCATCTTGCAAACACAACTGCTACTGGTTAGCTGAATTTTCAGTCCACTGTCTAGGTGATATAGAGGCTTAAAAAACAAATAGAATGACAGCCATAACTCAAAATACTCAACGTTTCAGTTGTGACACTTTTGAAGACAAGGTGCGATATGATAAAATAGTCAATGCAAAATTTTAAATGAATATCGTTATATAAATATTGTAATTAGCTTTCCGATTATTTTTAGTTTTAATTTTCACCCATTTTTTTTCCTTAAAGAAAGGTAAAAGGTTTTTTCCTTTAATTTTATTTATATAGATATCTAGCATTTTTTCTTATTTTTATTGTTTCATTTTTGAATCAGATTGCACATAACTTAGATTATCTACTAATAGAAATTAATCTGAGTTCTTGTAGAACATTTGTAAGCAGACAGAAAACAACAATATAGACACGTTTAGTTTACATATGATCCATTTCCAACACCAATTAATCAACTAAATCAGTTTCGTGTAATACTGAATGAAGACACTGCTATCAATCAAAATCCACATCTCTAAAAATTCTTAATAATCTAGTTAATTAATCCTCCAAACGATCAATAAATGTTAAACATTGTTATTGTAATAAAAATTAATCTAAAAATCAATGCAAAAGCTAGCATTTGAATCTTGTTTGATGTATTTGATGTATTAGCTTACATTCCACTTCAAAAAGCGTTAGAGATACTTTTACTTGCATTAGTGTACATTATTAAAACGTCAAAAGGTATACATTGGATTGGCTCTATGGTCGGATTCCTCACAAAAATCAGGAGGTTTCTTTTTATTTCGTTGTTTGTTCATAACTGGCAAGATTTTACTGTGAAAAATATTTATATTTAGGCATAGTTAATATTTATGTAAAATGTAAAAATGTGGTTAAAAAGCATCTATTAAGCTGGCTATGAAATATGCGATTTCTGAGTTTATGATTGTTGTTGCTATTTTTTAAATAAATTCTGCTCTATATTTTACAAGAAGGTTTTATAACGCATAATATCCTTCTCATTTTTAAAAGTTGTAAGTCGCATTTATATCGATTGTTTTTTCAGATACCTATTCCTCAAATCAGCAATAATTCTGCAACATTATGTTTAACATTTTCTAATTTAGTGAGATTTCTCATAAGGCAGAACAGTAAATTAGAAAACTCTACGCAAGGCAAAAGACATATACGGTTTTCTCATAATTGAAGCATCTGCCATCCAACCACGGACAGAAATTCAGTTCATAAATCATTTCCTGAACCTAAATCGTCGATGTTATCAGATGTACCTAATACTAAACATCTTTTTTAAAACTTACAAACTGATTACTGTAAAGATTGGAATAATTTACAGCTTTTACAAATTTAATATGTATAGATTTTAACCTTTATACTTTTATAGAACATCAAGAATTTTTAAGTTTTTAGAGTTTAATAATTTTTTAATGAATCACTTCGTAAGCTATTAGAAGAACTTAACTTTCATCTCCAAATGTCTGCAAAATAGGAGGAGGTTGGTCAACTTATCAAAATAATGCACAGTTTTGTTTCTCTATACACTTCCTAACGATATTTTGATATACTTTGATTTTTTTCAAAGAGCTTATTCAATCAATATTATGTGATTCACACTGCCAACATTAAATCTTTAAAAAGTCTTTTATCGATATCATTTACGAAATGTTTTTAATCTCCTACTGACATTTTTAAAATCTTCTTTGCAGAAATGAAATCCTCTTTACATGATTGGAATAAAATGCAATACTAGGAAAAAATATCATAACGGCATTTGCAATATTTCTGTAAAATCCTATGATCAAAAAGTTTTCTCATATTTAAATTTGAAATGAAAATTTTCAGAGCGAACTTTCGAAATGTTTATAATGCTAGGCAGACAAGAAAGCATTATTGATACTTCCAAACAAATAACACAAGTTATTTCACAAACTTACATTTCGGTAGAAACTTTGAGAAGAACCTATCAAAAATATACTTTTATTTTTATTTATTTCAAACACGTTAGAAATACAATCAATACTATTTTTCATGTGTTAAAAATGTTCGACAAATTAAAATGTTATAATAATTTTACATAATTTATAAATGGTAGGGAAAATTTTTTCAAACACCGTGAACAACTACTCTTTTACAATCTGCTGAGGTGTATCTTTATGCTAACCTTATTCAAGCAACAGGGCTAGGCTCGTGAGAAATTGCTGATGCTATCTGTGGCTAGGATCTTGCGATTCTTATATTAATAGTAAAGTCACATTATTTTCATATTATTGAATTTACTGTAAAAATTGGTAATACATTTCGTATTCATGCATTTTTACATAACATTGAAGCAGCTGTTGCACCAAGATCTGAATATTTATAAAAAATATTACAGTATGAAAGGACGCATTTGCCACTTTTGGCGATCTGATATTCTTCTCGTGATAACAGGTGTATTTATAAACTGATTTGGATGTAACTTGGTGCGTACATACTACATACCGATGTCTGGACGGAGTCCGTTGGCCAGTTCCATCTGCCATCTTGTTTCAAAATGGCAAAATATTATATATATTTTTTAACTAAATTTTAAAATTAGGCGCAAAATTGAAGGAATTGAAAAGATTTTTCTTTTGTGTGTTTGACATTCCAGAGCATTTTTTGTTTCATCTATATCTTGAAAAATGGCTGAGTTATAGCATTTTCAATTTCCAGTATGGTTGATATTTTGAAATGGTCTGAAATTTGTCACGCGATAATGCGCATATTTATAAACTGATTTGGATATAACTCCGTATATACATATTACATACCAATGTTTTCAACAATTTTCACTGGCCAACTTTATTTGCCAACTTGTTTCAAAATGGCGGCCATTCAAGTTTCTCAAAAATCTATTAAACGCATAATAATGTACAAAGAAAAAAATTAGAAATTAAAAAAAGTTTCTTTCAAAAGTGTCTGATCTTAATAATGAATTTTGGACACTGTTTTTTACTATGTCTTTACCTTAAAAAACGCCTGAGATATAGCAGTTTGAATTTCTAATGTGGCTGACATTTTTTTTTAAATCAATTTGCCCACAATAGCGCTCGCATATGTTAATCGATTTCGTTGCGAGTGTGAATGTGTACATGAATTTAGATTTCGACCAAGATCATTGGTTTGTTTTATCCATCATGTTGATTTAAAATGACATACACTTCATGATATCGTGGAATTCGGCGATCATATTAATTTAAATAAAATAAAACCAGGTTGAATAAAATATAACTAATTTCTTAAAATTCCCATTAATATTCATTATTGACAAAAGTAGCATTCAATTTTATTTAATCGGGCTCCACTAATTTGAGCTTCGTATGTTTGAATAGTATAACTTAATTGAAAATAAATAAATAAGATAAATGAAAGCTACCTCTTCCTCCGGTACTGCCGGAAAGGCTTTTTCAACCATGATTGCTAACGGTAAATTCTGTTCAAAATGCCCAATTAGACAGCCTTTTTCGAAATATCTTTTGACTTTATCAAACAATTGGTCAATACGTCACATTATATAGTCCTCAAATAACAGAACCTGTCATTTGAATGCGTTTAAAATAAAAAAAGAAGTAAAAAATGAGTGAGAATATAAGCATTTTGGATTTGAGATTTTTTTTCTTCAACTCCTATTTTTGTTTAATTTATTTTACTATAAGGATTGGTCCCATAAAAAACTTGTCAGCGTAAAAGTTATTGATATTATTGAGAAGGTATAAAATAAATTTAATTGATTTGATTTCTTAAGAATTGACGAATACGAATTTTTTTCTTTTTCCACTCCACCCTTTTTGTTTTCTTTTTTCTTTATTTATTACATTTGTAGTAAAAGTTGGCCTTGTCAAAAACTTGTTAATATAAAGATTTTAGATAATATTAAGAAAATTTATAAAAAAATTAATTAAATTTGATATCTTGAGAATTGACGAAGTTATGATTTTGTTTTCTCTAAAAAAACATTTTTTTTCGGCCCTTGAGCCCATTTCTAACTTTATCAAATATGTATCACACATAAAATTTTGGCCCGTTTTTAAGAAATAATATGAGTTTTAAACTAATTAAAAATCTAGCTTCATTATGAAGTTGTGAGCTTTTCTGGTTTCACAAAAACCTCCTTATTTCACAAAAACCTCCCTATTTCCTTTTAACAGCGCTAATTATTTCAATATTTTTTTTAATTACCAGACTTGTGTAAAAATCAAAAATATAGTTCTGTCTACAAAAAAATCTTGCTCCAAAATTTCATTTAAAAAATAGTCAAAGAAAAAAATAGGAACAACCGCAACAGGTAGTACAGTAGAAGCCCGCAAATTCGGACCCCGTTAATCCGGATCTCCACATAATCCGAATCAATCTGGACAGTTTTTTTTTTTTTTTTTTTTTTTTTTTTTTTTTTAATCAAAAATTGAGAAGCGATCGGCAAAATTTCGATAACATTAATTCATTTCATTTTCGTATCCTGAATAAAAAAGTCTTTTCTGAAATATTTTCGGAAGAATACCTTAATTTTTTTTCATTTATACTCTTTGATGCTACCTTTCAAAGAAACAACAATACATCACTTAAAATCTGCAAGCAGGTTGCTGAGAGTACTCTCCGAAAGTCGTGGAAGATTTTATGGTCCACAAATTGTGATTTCTTGAATAACAAGCAAGCTTGAAACAGAATGGATTATAGGCGAGAATGAAAGGGAAATTAAATTTGAAGATTCTGTGAGCATGTTAAAAAAAATTATGGTTGTTGAGACGATGATATTATCTCAATGATGATCAACCAAAAGATATTAGCCATAACAAAGCAACAAATCATTTGCAACATTTAATGGTTTATTTTGAACATCAGACAGAACATCAACACGCTACATCCAACAAACTAACTATGCTCAAGCGGATGCGTGACCGTCCATGCGCAAAAGTTATACAAAACTGACATAGCAGAATATTTTATAATTACAAAATATGCATTTATATTGCCTGTAAATATTCAATATGTTTAATACAAAGGAGATATTCTGTAAGTATGTTTTATTTCAATTTTTTCTCATTCTCCGGATAATCCGGATTTTGGATAATCCGGATTGGGTCTGGTCCCAATTAATCCGAATCATCGGGGTTTTACTGTATTTCATTCGAAATCTGCTTAAATCAAGCTGTATTTACCAGGACGCACAAAACATTTCAGATACTGTACTGTACCTCAAGTATTGTGTATTTTTAAAACTTTGTTATACTACGAACGCATCTCATTTTCCAAGTTTAACTTACAATTTCTGACTTGTTTTTCAGTTATAGAGACTAAGGGTATTAACCCAAATCATTGCGGTTACGGAACAGACTATCCTGGTATTCAGTGAAAGTGAAAGTTGGTTACATTGAATACTACTTTTTATTTACGTCGCAAACTTCACGAAAAGTGTTTTTATACCAAATTTATCAATTATGTATTAAAATTTAAAAAATGAAAATTATTCAAAATTATATTTCAGCTATATAAATTAAATCATCTACAGTCATAATTAGTGGACAATCTATTCATTATTTGGTTAGTACTTCGCATAATTCGTGAAAATAGACTTTATGTAACCAAACCTAATCAAAATCTACATATTTCAAGAACTAAAAGAATTTGATGCTAGGTAAAATTCCGTGCATTATTTCTTGAGATTTCGCTAACTAATGGACGACTTCCACTACAAACTATTAGGTAGCAAAGAAAGTTCGTGCGGTTTTCATCAGACATAAAAAACAATCCACACATTTCTTAAAAGGTTATATATTTTTTATCATTCGATATAGTCACTACTGGCTTAAAATATACAGGGTGTTTCAGTTAAATGTTTCAGAACTCCTAATAGAGGTAGGGTGCATCCTGACGACTCGAAATCATATAGTAATGTGGGGTCGGAAATGTTTTCCTGAAGCGGTGATGTACACAGAAGCACCATAAAGAATAGACACCGTAAGTGAAAAATCGTTCTATAAATACATCTAAAAAAGCAAAAGGTAAATGGGTCAAAGTAAGTGTTCGAAATTTCTGCCACAGACTACAATGCACACTTCACATTTTCGGTGCATGGAAATCCGATCATTCTGGAATACTCCGGGCATATCTCGAATTTCTGCGGCAGCTACTGCAATTCTTCCAAACAGCTCCTCAGCATTGTCAACAGGTGTGTCATAAACAAGTGTAATATGACTCCAGAAATAAAAATCAAGCCATGATAGGTCGTAAAATCTACCATTAAATCTACCTCGGAACTTTTGCACAACGCCATCTAGCGCGTCGGGAAAGCATTTCTGACACCGCAATGCTATATGATTTTGAGTCGTCAGGATGCACTCTACCCCTCTTAGGATTTCTGAAACGTTTAACTGAAACACTCGGTATATTTCCAATAAGACAAAAGTTTATTGCTCTTTCTAAAAATCTTTTTTTTAAGAGTTAAAAAAATTGTCAAAGTATGACGTCCGTCGAATAAGGTGGGTGATGCAAAATTTACCAGCCATATGATTTGATGATATCCCTGGTCGCATTCGCAGTATGAGAGATGGCATTACCATGAAAAAGCAGAACTTCTCTCCTGTTGACCAGTGTTGGCTGCTTTTTGAACATAGCACCTGAAGTATTTTGCAAGTGTGACAAATTGACGTTGGTATAATGTTTTTCTTTTAAAAATTTCTCGTGAACTATACCAAAGCTAGTCCATGAAACACACATTTTTAGGTTTTTTGATCAATTTCCGGTTTGATGGCCAATGAAACTAAAAAAAAAGGTCATCAAGGCTATATTTTCTTCCAACTATCATATATGACTCAATTTTGTCATATGTCACTAGTTGAAGCAGGAACGAAAATTTGCTGTAGCGTAACAAGCAAATTTCAAACGTCGAAGATTGTCGGAAATGAACATGAGGAGCCCATTTGTTAAATTTTCATGTTATCCCAAGTTTACTCAAATGCGATTTTATGATTTTGTCATGTACGCTATCATTGTATGATATCACCTGGCAGGTTTGACGAAGATTCTGTTCGATTTACTCCTACAGCTGGACTTTGTCTGGGATGATAAACGATCAACACGTAGCTTACCTTCAAAGCCCTCGTCTGTGAAGGAAAATTGGTTGAATTGCTTTTAAGTTGTCGTTTACTAAGTGAACCCTTCTAAACCCGGGGCGTATTCTTCCAGCGGCCTCCGCAGCTTTGTTTTCAAATTTTAACTCAAAGAGTAACATGGGAAACGACATATTTTCCAAAGATCGCACTTCCAGGACTCCCAAATGGTCCGCGAACTGAACATCAGTATTTATTAGCAGAAAATTTTATAATACATTTGCGCTAGAATCAACTTCCAAAGGTGGTTTCATGACAATTTGCAAGAAAAATCTAAAAAGAAAATTTCTCTGAGAAAATTCTGATGTTTACTTCGTGGACCATTTGGGAGCCCTGCACTTCTTACAAAACTGATATGAACTTGTGATGCCCTAAAGAAGTCTTGACGAAATAAGGTTTCAAGGAAATGTGTAGATATGACGTCATCAGAAACCATTTGTCCACAGGTACGTGACAATTGTAACCGCTCTCAAAAACCACAGAATCTTTCTTAGTTACCTGATAATTACGTGCAATTTAAATAAATGTTAGAATATACAATTCGATTTAATATTGTGGCATCAATTCTTGAATTAAAGCATCCACAAACTTTGTGTCACATACAAATAAAAACACAAACAGACACATAACCTGACATTTTTTAAAACCTACCAAAGCGCCTTCAGATCCTTCTGAAGCGTATCAGCCGATTGAAAACCAGAAGTCAAAATTTTTCAAAAATCCTATATTTTCTCTTTGTAAAGATAGAAGAAAAAATGTGTACCTTTATCTTGTTCATAATCAGCATATCACAAATGTTTTATAAATACAATGAAACCTACTTTATTCTTTACATAAAATCTTTTAAAAATTAATAAAAGAAAATAAATATTACGAGTGCAAATATATGATACATTATGCAATATCTCTAAAAAGTATTAAGAACAGACAGTTTTCTTGTACTTCTATTGCGAATGAATGACGTATTTCACCGCGAACCTTTCAAAATGTTCATAGTGTCATTCGTGACAAGAAAGTTT
The DNA here is from genome assembly GCA_964019185.1 of Maratus speculifer. Classification (NCBI taxonomy): domain Eukaryota; kingdom Metazoa; phylum Arthropoda; class Arachnida; order Araneae; family Salticidae; genus Maratus; species Maratus speculifer. The sequence goes on along the minus strand of OZ025296.1, from coordinate 230,802,749 downwards.
TATGGATGTTTCAAAGCAGACAACGCGAGTTCTTTTCAAAATGAAATTTTCAAAAGAAACTTCAAGTAAAACATTTCTGAAATACAATTTTAAATTCATTTTTAACGCATTACATATATTATATTATTCATTCATGATCTGAATATGCTGGGCAATCTCAATAAAGTTTCGCACTAGCATGAGTAATATTTTGTAAACTTTGCATTTTACTTTATTTATCTGTGCTTTCTTACCAAAATCTTTAAAAAATAAGTCATAGGATAAGAAATTTAATTAATTTTGATTCCACAGTATAAAGATTATTTTTCATCAATAAAACAAATGTCAACTATAACATTTTGTTTAAATTACAGAAATCACATATCCTTTTCTTTTTTTGCCATGATGTTGTTCCCCCACAGAAAAGTGACACATTTCGAGCAATTTCATTCGGCATTTTAACTGACTAATTAGTGTCATAGTTGTGTATTGCTACACAGAAAGTTTCCTAAGTGTAGTTATACGGAAAATCACCTTTTTATGCTATTTGTCCATTCGTGGCCACAGAAGAGGGGTGGATTGTGTGGGAAGGTAAATTTATCCCACCCTCTTAACCGCATCATGTGTGTTCATTAATGAGAGTTTTGCACTTTTTTACTCTTGCATGCTGAGTTAAGTACTGCAATTTCATGCCACAGAAAAATTATGAAAATTTTATTTCGTCCTACTGCAAAATGTACCTTTGGGGCCTCCGTGGCCGAGTGGTCAAAGCACCATGCGCTAATCGCCTTCGAGCGTAGGAGGTTGAGGGTTCGAATCCCACTGCCTCCATTGTACGCACTCTTTGTGTGGAGCTCCCGGTTGTATATGTCTTGTGTTGTAAAATTTCCTTGTGCTATCTCGTCCCCGTAATATTGACGATGATTTATAAGCAGGCTTCATGTCGAGCACATAAATCAGATGTATGTTGTTCAATAAACAAATAAACAAATATACTTTTGCTGAGATGTGTCACTTTTCTTACAGGTGAGCGATATACAGGCACTAAGCTGTAATATAGGGGTTAACCTCCTGACTGCCGCCGGCTGATTTTTTCACACACTAAGCTGCAGGTTTCACTGCAACATAAGCAATATTTAAATTAGTATAATTCCACAAATAAAACCCAGTTCTGAAAAATTAAGTTAGGATTGATGCTATCAAAGATTATACACCGATACTAATAACATATTTTGTATCAGGTTGGAAAAAACATCTTTTTTTTTAATATTTTAAATAAATTACAGAGAAAACAACATTACAATATTACCCTTTGGCTGGGCAGTCAGGGGGTTAATAAGTCTCCATATGAATCAAGACTCATTAATCATATAGTTTGTAAGTAGAGTTTTTGTGGGTGAACAGCTCCGGCTTCCGGTGGGAAATTGCACTTTTGTTAACACAATAACATTTAAAATGTTTATCGCATAGGCACCCAAATTCAGCTGGATGGTAATAGATCAGAATCTCGACAGTTATTGAAAATCAAAAATATCCGGACCATAGTAAAGCTCGGTAACGTTGTTCCAAATTTTTCAATTTTTCCATACAGATAACCATTTTTATTGCGATTGTTTAAATTATTTATTAAAACTTTAGCTTCAGCATTTTAAAAAATGAATTTTAACATCATTGATGTTTGCATTGTTATGACATCAACATTTGTAATTTGTGATACAGATTAACTTTCAGAAGCTGTAATGACTACGCGTTATTAGTGATACACTGTAAAAATTTATGTAACGTTACAGCATAAAGTTGGTGACAACATGCAGATTCCAATAACATTCGCTGTAATCTTCCAAGTTGACACAATTCAGTTTGAAATTTATGTCTAAATAATTCTACCTATAATTATGTCTGAAAAAATTATTCTTCATTGTGTTATCAAAATTAAATTGAAATAAATTATAAATAATTTTTTTTCCACTTCCTCTAGCCATACTCAAGTCTTAGTCGTATTTGTTTCTCGCGACCTGTAAACGTACGCCAAATGAGCCGTAAAACACCTTTCTTTTATAATGTAACTTTAAAATAAGGTAAACAAATATAAAGTAATTAAATAATATGATAATAAAAATAAAGTAAACTATCAGATGTGACAATCCCAAATCTTTCTTCTATCTTATACAGGTTAATACTTTCTTAAAAAATATAGCATAACAGTGTCAACGCTTACGTTATTCACATCAAAATGTAGTTAGCAACTACTTATGTAAACTTCTAATAAATCTGAAGCTTCGTGGAAATCCGTGAAATAATTTCTGAGATAGAGCGATTTTCCAAATTATTAAAAAATTCTGCATAACAGCGCCACCTTTTGGGGAATATACATCAAAAACTAACAAAAAACAAATTTTATCAGTTACTAACATAATCTGATGTTTATTGATAATTGGTGCATTAAATCTTGAGATACAGTTATAGTGAAATCGTGAAAAATGCAACATGGCAGCAACAGCCGTAGGGGAATTTTCACCAAATACTAAACAACATTAACCTATATCATGAATTAACTGAATCTGAAATTTGATCATAATTTGTACATTAGACCTAAAGACAAAGCTGTTGCAATAATTATGATTAATGCAGCTTGGCAGCGCCACCTTTTGAATGATTTGCACCAAAAAAATAGTAAACACAAAATTATATCAAATACTAACTGGATCTAAAGTTTTATGAAAATGCATGCCTTATTTCTTGAGATATAGCTATTCTCGAAGTTATGAATAAGGTAGCATACCAGGGAAACTTGTGGAGCGATATGCACTAAAAACTAATCAGCTCCAGTTTTTATCAAGGTCAACTGAATCTAAAGATTTGTGAAATTCCGTGCATTAGTTCTTAAGACAGAGCTCTCAAAAACTTTTGTGACATACACAGTAACAAAGTGACAGAGTGACAGACAGGCACACAGATACATTTTCTAAAATCCATAAAATTGCGTTCAGGACATTCTAAAAAGCATAAAGCCATTGAAACCGGAAGTCGAATTTTTTCACGAATCCAAAACTTTTTACTTTTAAAGATAGACGTGAGTAAAAATACAAAATACAAAATTCATGCAATAAGTATTATTATTAAATATATATATATAAAATATATAATAATTCAGAATTTCAAGGTCAAAAGATTAAAAAAAATAATTACATAAAGTGTCTTAAAAAAGATTTTTATTGGTGTTAAAAATTTAAAAATATCTAGTTTTTAAAACTCTGATACAATTAGGATTTATTGTAAAATGCTCTGACTAGTAAAAGGACTGTTAGGTTGTTTTAATATACTTTCGAATTAACTATAAATGAAAAAAAAGATTTCGTATTCGCATAAAAAGAAAGGTTACTTGAATTTTTTTTATAAATAATGTAAAAAATTGAATATTTTTTATACAGATCTCATCCAAAAAATAAATAAATAAATAAAAATAAAAATGGATTAGTGATTGTGCATCCCGGCGGTCTTAATAAGTGGATTGGCTACATGTGGTTAGAGTGCCACAAGATGATTATACCTGATACACCTAGACGCAGGGCCATAGCTAAGGGGGCGCCACGGACGGCTCACCCCCCCCCTCCCCACTAAAATATTTTGAGCCCCCTCTGGAAAAGATTCCAAGGTCACTATATGATTTTATCTTCTGAAAATTCAAGTTCAATTCTGTTCAAAAATCTAATTTAGTTTTGAGGACCTGTCACAGTTTTGCAAAAATACCAAATTGTAACTAAAATAACTGTTTCAACACTTGCTCATTCTATTTGCACATATGAAGCTAGCATGATGCCTAATATTGCTTAAATATACACTCGAATTTTTCATCATACTATTCTTTTCTTGGCGTAAAATGAAGTCATTACAATAGTTTAGTGAGAAACAGTAATTACAGTGTGAATATGCACTAATTTAACTTTCTGCGTGACAGAGAGAGAGAGAGAGAAAATATGAGCCCCACTTATATTTTCTTGACCCCCCCCCCCCCCCTATTATTCACTTCTAGCTACTGCCCTGCCTAGACGCCTGATTATTCTGAAGCGGCTACAAACATTCTGTGATACTTGTATAAATTCAGTTTCCCCCAAAAAACTTCAACTTGCATGAAGGATTTCATTTTCTGAATAAAATCCATTTTCTAAAAATCATAAATAATGAGAAATAAATAGCAACGTAAATATGGTGATAATGAGAGTTAAATTTAGTTGTAACAAGAGCTTGATTTTTTTCTATCGTCTGCTTTAGTTTCCGTTCGTTAAAAAATCAAACATGCAATAGTATAATTAACTAGAAACTTCCATCTATATACATTTCTTTTTGCTTAGTTTAAAAGGATGTCATTAAAATGTTTTTATTAAAAACAAACAAGTTTTCTCTCCTTTTAACAAAACTCAATTTATTTCAAAAGAATGTTTAATAAATATGTCAAAAAAAAAAATAATTCTCGATTGTATTTTCAAAACCAAACTCAAATAGATGATAAAATGTAAATTATTTTTCCTATTACGCAAACGATCATTTTTATTTTTTGGAGTGCATGGAATTCATTTGTTATTATAATGAACTGAGTTACTGATAAATCGTTCTGATAAAGATTAATAACAAGATTTTCATTTTTCAGGTATGATTTGTTTTATTTTTTACTGGATAAGATTTTCTTTTTATATAACAATTACTCGATAATTGATTTTTAGTTGTGGAATGTATAATTTTTGGTTTCATGTAATTGGTGTGGTTCTATTTCAAAATGAAAGCATTGGAAACTCTCAAAAAGTGTGGTTTAATGCTGACGCAGCATAAGTTATTTTTAAAATTATTTCCATTATTTTTCATAATAAGAAAAACACTTTCAATGAAAATGTACTTTTGAATTTTGTTCATGTAAGAATAACACGATTGATCGAACACTATTTACATAAAAAGTATTATTTTTACAGCCCCAATGATATACAATAGAACGAATACAAAATGTTTCATAAAAAGTTTATGGAATGCTTATTCGTGAATTTATGGTTAAATTAATTAGACTTACTGTCGTAATTATTTTTTCCTTTTTTTCACTTTTTGACGTAATTGAACTTTTTTTTATCAATACGGTTTGTCTGTCTGTCGTCTGTCCATGCACTAACTCACGTGAATCTACTCGTATTGCAATGGAATTAATATGTGTTATTGATATTTACTATACCATGCTCTGTATTTAAAAAGCCATTTGTAGCACTTACGATTCGTTTACAGGGATACTCAGAGGGATTCCTTTACACTACAGTTTATAATGAAAAAACGTATACGACGTATTATACTAACACTATTTCCCAACTTACTAAAATTGATATATGGTAAACTGGGTGATTATGCCATAGTTTTAGATTTAATAGTTTCAAAAATTGCCTGTTGATTTTAATTGCTATTTATTGTTTCTTGTTAAATTTTGCACTTTTATGTATGATTTAAAACCTATTTCATTTTACAAATATTATAGAAAGTATCGAATATTTGTTCGGAATCTTAACATATGGTATGAGTATAGTAGCATATGGTTTGAGTAAGATAGCCAACAGTAAGACCTCAGTCTCTCCGCTGATATGAAGAAATAGGGGCCGGCGGACATTTATGCTTTGCATAAAGATCAAGTACCACAACTCTCTAAATACGTCAGATTTATTTCTCTGGTATTTAAACTAACACTTATCTAGACAAATAAAAAATGCACGAAAAAGATTTTGCACACTTACTAGAAGTATTAAAACGAAATAACAATAATACAACACTTCTGAAAAATTTGTAAAAAGAACGCAAACGAAAAGTAAAGTAGAAATAAGGAATCCTCTTGCTTACAGCTGAGCCGCGTAAAGTTTTTCTATACCGACTGCGCATAAGAAAACTTCGTGATACGGAGTTTTGTACAACAGAGCATCTTACCTCAAGCTATTCTACATATATTCGGCTTCAATACCTATGAAAAGTACTTGTTTTAAGAGCATTTTCATTTGTGGTATTCGTTGGGAATTTTAATTGCACTTTTGCATTAATCCCCTTTTTTAAGAATATATCGATAAACAATAATGTATTTATTTTTGTAATTCCTTTAAAAAAAGGTCGATGATTAATAAATTTTTTTGTGCTCGTATGTCAATAATTTAAAATTTTTATAACGATATAATAATGCAAGTCTCTTTAAAATCCAAGTAAAATGCATTTAAAATTTCCCTAAAATAGTAGGATATTCACTTTTATTTTACAGAAATATCTCAGATAAAAATCTCGTCTTAAATTGCTTCGAAGATATAAAAAAAGATAAAATATACATAAAAAAAGATCTTATAAAAAGACTAAAAGTCGGTTTCATAATTTATGTTTAATTTTTATTGACCTACTGTGTTATATGATATTGAAAACGGTAATTACTTATACTACATAAAAGAAGGGGGAAAAGTTGGAAAGTTGTTAGATATTTTTTAATTTCATTTTATGCTTCGTTTATTCTTTTTTAGAACATAAATTTAGAAACAATTCTCCAAAGTGTAAATTAAAACAGCCTTAATAAATCAGAAAACAATGCCTAAAATTCTGTTTGAATTTATTTTTTTTCAAAATTTTACTTTTGAAAAACAATCTATAATTAGAAGTAATAAATATTGAAACTTGTTTTGAATATTTTATCTTTGCTGATTTGAATAATTGTGATGTACTATTGTTCATTGCTGACTATTAAAATTTTATCATCTATTAAAATCAACTATTAAAAGTCTGTTTTGTGTAAAAAAAAAGGGAAACAAAAAGAAAAAAAAAAGATGCTTCATTCATCTTACATAAGACCCAATTATCCTTGATTAAAGATGATGCAATAATCTGCCAGAAATCAGGTGTACCTAGATGTTTAAGAAGCATGATTTACATTTGGGAACACTACCCATGTATAAAAACACTGAGTAACATAACATTAAAAATGTCCCGATTTATCGAACCTTACATATATTGATATTTTTCATCCAATGTTTTTCGGTTATGGATGTCTTTAATATGGAGATTCTTCTTATAAAAGTTCTTTCGAACACATAAGTAAATAAACTCGGAGGTAAATTAAATTCTGACACCGTTTTTAAACTTTTAAATGACTTATATTAAACGTTAATATTTACAAAAAAGATATTTACATATTAATATTTACAATTCAAACATTCAAAAGGAAACTTTAATTAAAACATCTTAATCGCGTCATCTTAATCAACATTCTTCTAAAGTCAACCCCAACTCTCTCAACATTCCATTCAACGATCTCTTCCGTTCATTTCTTTTTTCTTCGGCTTTTCGTCTGAATGGAGTTTTTTCAGAAAATCGTCTGCTTTCTAAAGACCTTTTCTATCAGAGTTGCGATATGCAGAACCTTACAAGACATGATACTTGGCTGTTGGAGAAAGAATCGCTCCCACAACGGCCGTCCTGACTAGGCTTTCGTCCTCGAATGCTCGTCCCTTTGGAGGCAGCAGCAGTTGGATCATCTGGAAAGATAAAGAAAAAAAACACAGCAGCATCCAAAGTCTTAATTGAAAAAAAGAAGTCATAATTCAAATTGTTTATCAAAGCTTAGATTATTTCTTGAAGAAATTCATATATTTTTTTCGCGTCTTTTCGTCTTCTCTTTCTTACGTCCTTTCATCTTCTTTTATCTTACGTCTTTTCGTCTTCTTCTTTCATACGTCTTTTCATCTTCTATTACCTTACGTCTTTTCGTCTTTTCTTTCTTACGTCTTCCGTCTTCTTTTATCTTACGTCTTTTCGTCTTCTTTCATACGTCTTTTCATCTTCTTTTACCTTACGTCTTTTCGTCTTTTCGAGAATAAAGTTAAAATTCTATTAGTTGTCAGTCCAGAGGTTTGTCATAGTTGGTATAGTGTCACAATCGGTGAAATTCTTTTTTTTTTTTCAAGCTTCGTCCGTCCACGGCTTCATGTACTCTGCACATGTACTGGTGACCATGGGTCCTTCGTTGAATCCAAGTTTCTTTACATCGTAGGTGTCATTATTTTTTACTTTTATGACTTTGTACGGACCTAAATATTTTGGTTTTAACTTCAAACCTGGACCTTGTTGTGTGCGTTTTATAGCAACCACATCATTAATCTTAAATTTGTTAGCTTTCTTTCGTCTGAGGTTGTAAGTTTTACGGTTCTCTTCTTGGACTTTTAAAATCTGTTTTTTAGCATTTTTTCTCATATCTTCGCGATTATTTGTAAAATCAGATTGTATTTCAGCATTCAGAAGACTAGTAATTTCAATGTTATTTTTTAGTTTCATTTTAGTACCAAACATCAATTCAAAAGGAGTTGTGCTTATACTTCTCTGAAAAGTCGAATTTATCACCTGTTGGACGTTGCTTACATGTGTATACCATTTTTTAGGATTATCGACAGACAATTTAGACAGAAGAGATATTATGACAGAATTTAGACGCTCAACTTGACCGTTAGACCTGGGTAATCCAGTGGTAATCGGGATATGTTTAATATTTTCATTGATGCAATAATCTTCAAAAGCTTTAGAGGTAAATGCAGGACCTTTATCTGATATAATTCGAACTGGATTTCCAAAGATAGATTTTTGGATTTCTAATTTAGAAATTACTTCGGCAGCATCGGTAGATTTTGTGGGATACAACCAAACTAATTTTGTGAATGCGTCAATGACCGAAAGGATATGTTTGTAATTTTTATTAGTGCTTTCTAATGGACCTAAGTGATCAACATGGTACGTATGTAATGGAGTTTCTTCTTTTTCTATTGGGTGAAGTAAGCCTTCTTGTTTACCACATTTTCTATTAACTAAAATACAGGGAACACAATTTGCTATACATTTCTCAATTTTTTGTTTAACTTTAGGGATGTAAAAATCATTTTCTAAACTTTTCTCTGTTCTTGCAACTGCGTAATGACCTTTTTCGTGAGCGGCCTTGATTATATTCATTTGCATGTCTTCCGGTACAACTAATAAATCATTACCATTAACACATTTATAAAGAACATCATTTTTAACTAGATAATCATCATAAGATTTCACCTTTAGGATTTCTTTTATTGTTTTAATATGGTCATCGGTTTCTTGAGTTTGGATAATTTTTAAAGTTAAGCTATCTTGGATTACCATACAAATAGGATACCTACTTAATGCATCGACATGTCTCATACTGCTACCCTGTCTATGTTCAATAACATAATCAAAATAGGATAACATTATTGCCCATCTAGCTATTTTTGTACTCATTTCTTTTTTATCCATAGTCATTTTAAATGCATTACAATCGGTTACAATTTTAAATGGGATACCTAGCACATATACTCTAAACTTTTTCAGGGCTTCAATTACAGCTAAAACTTCTAATTCGTAACTAGTGTACTTCCGTTCAGCTTCGGTGGTTTTTTTACTTGCGAAATAAACTGGATGAAATTGATTATCTACTGGAGATTGTTGCATTAAAACAGCTCCATAGCCATCAATACTGGCATCACAATGGATTTCGGTCGCACTTTTGGGATTGTAAATTAAAAGTACTGGTTCTGACGACAAAATACGTTTGAGTTCATTAAAAGCTCTTCGTTCTTCTATATCGAATTTAAATTTTGAATCTTTTCTTAGCAGGTCACTTAACGGTTTAGCTATAACCGAATAATTTCTTATAAATTTTCGAAAGTATCCTGTCAATCCTAAATAACTTTGAACATCTTTGGTACACTTTGGTTCGGGAAAATTTATTACTGCTTTAGTCTTCAGTGGAGAGGGATACAATTTACCATTTATGATTCTATACCCCAAGAAATCAATTTCACGCTTCAAAAAATTGCATTTTTTAAGATTTAATTCTAATCCATATTCCGATGCAGTTTCGAGTACAAGTTTTAATTTTTCTAGACCTTCAGCTTCGTTTTTAGCAGGTATTATTAAATCATCCATATAAATGACAACAATGTGATCTTTTAATAGGTTTCGAAATACATTATAAATATACTTTTGAAAAACACTAGGGCTATTGGTCAACCCGAATGGACATTTCAAAAATTCGTATTGTCCTTCATGAGTAACAAACGAGGTGTATTTCCGCGAGTCTTCTTCAACATCTACATGAAAGAAACCGTTTTTCAAATCTATGGTGGTAAATACTTCGGCAGAATGTAATTGGTCTATTACATCATCAATAACTGGCAAGGGGAAATGCTCACGTACTGTCTTTTTGTTAAGACATCTGTAATCAACACAAAGTCTCATTGTGTTATCTTTTTTCTTGACTAACACAACCGGCGAAGAAAAATTAGAAGAACTTTCTCGAATTATTCCCTGAGCTAGCCACTCCTCAATTTGGTTTTCGACTATTTTTTTCTCGCATGGCGGTAATCTTCGAGGAGAAGAACAAACTGGGATTTCGTCAGTTAAATTAATTTTCATTTTAACATCTACTGTTTTAGTTTTAATTGGTACATAATTTTCAATTAAAGAGTATAACTCTGAACGTAATTTTTTGTCAGCAATGTGAGTTAAATCAATTTTAGGCTCATCCAAAACATTTACAATATTAACTAAAAAGTCATTAGACTGAACTTCAGCTTTAAACAGTTTCACTTTATTCTCAGAAATAGTTAATGTACCTTGATGAATAACATCAGTGCCAATAATTAAATCGAAATTAATGCAACTGTCCTTAACGACAAAAATAGTAACTTTAAATTTTGAACCATCTACTTCGATTTCTGAATTGAAACAACCTTCTGGTTTAATTGAGGCTTTTCCTAGACCGGTCAAAGAGATACTCGTAGGTTTTAATTCTACAAAGTTCTTCAAATTATCATAAATACTTTTCTTTAACAAAGTCTTTTGGCTACCAGTATCTATTAAAGAGATTAAACGCAAAGAATAAAGCTTTATCTCTTTCAGAATTAAATCTTGGGATGTAATAATGTTTACTTGTGACTGAGCATTTTTAACACTTGTATCTTTAGATTTATTACATTGAAATGATTTATGACCATAAGCGTTACAAGCAAAACAAAGCGGCCCTTTATCTTTATTTACACAGTTAATACTCTTATGATTATTCCCGCCACAATTAAAACAACGTATATTTGGCTTTACAGGCTTAAATTTGTTCTTAACTTCAACTTCGGATTTAATTTTAGGCTTAGCTCCTTCATATTTATAAAATTTTGCATTTTCATACTCCGATCTTATTTTTTCATAAATCTTTAATTTTTGTTTAAATTCAGCAATATTGGGACAACCATACAAAAATGATTTTTTAGAAATGGGGTCATTAATTCCATTTATTACATACTGAATAAGGGCAGAATCTTCAATATTGCCTTTTGAGCATAATTGTTTCATATTTAAAAAATATTCATCTAACGATTCATGTGGTCTAATTTTTCTTTTAGACAGCAATTCGTGTAATTCAGCTGAATTGCATGTTTGACCAAATTCAGATATGAGTAGGGCTTTTAATTTAGACCACGAATTAATATTTGTTTCACTTTCAAGAAATAATTTTGCTTTGCCTGTCATACGGCGTTTAGCCAAAATCAATTTGTGCAAATCACTAACGTTAAATAATTAAACAATATCTTCAAAATCGGCAATCCATTTATTAATATTTTGTACTTGAGTACCTTCAAACATTGTAATCATACTTTCAATATCATTAATAGAAATGCTTGGTTTAATAACATAATCAGGAATTAGAATTTTCTGATTTTCATTACTTTCACAATTAGAACTACCAGAATCATTTCTCATATTATTCTCAAAAACAGTTGAAATATTTTTAGTTTTATCTTTTAAATCATCATTAAATTCATCAACACTTCCGTCATCACTAAGAGTACCTACATCGGCTATCATATTAATTTTTAAAATATTAAAATCACATAAACTAGAAATTATTCTGGCAGCAATTTCATCAAAAGTTCCCGAATTATTTATACACAAAACATTGCAAATGGTAATTAAGTCGTTAACAGAAAAATTATCTTTAATTTCTTTGAATTTAGTTTGATATTCATCGGAATCTACTTCAAACGTAAACCCAGTAAAATTCCGAATTCTACGTCGATTATTTCTGTCACCGATTTCTCCAAAAATTAATTTGTGCAATATCTTAATACTAGCTGATTTTTCAGTTTTCAAAGAAAACTCTAATTCCTTTAAATCAACTAATTTTTCCATTATTGAAAAGAAAAATGAAATAATAAACTCACTTCATAATCAGATGCTCAGCTTCACACATTTAACAGCATTGTTGTCGCAGTATCCAACAGCTTCATATCATTAAACATATATTCAAAAAAGATTTCCTCATAATAATTTCCAGCAAGGATTCCATCACAATTCTAAATAATAACGGCTTCCAGATTATTTAAAGTATATATATATTTCTTCTCTGTGGGCGTTCGTTTGTCTCGGTTCTGACACCAAAATTTATGGAGATTCTTCTTATAAAAGTTCTTTCGAACACATAAGTAAATAAACTCGGAGGTAAATTAAATTCTGACACCGTTTTTAAACTTTTAAATGACTTATATTAAACGTTAATATTTACAAAAAAGATATTTACATATTAATATTTACAATTCAAACATTCAAAAGGAAACTTTAATTAAAACATCTTAATCGCGTCATCTTAATCAACATTCTTCTAAAGTCAACCCCAACTCTCTCAACATTCCATCCAACGATCTCTTCCGTTCATTTCTTTTTTCTTCGGCTTTTCGTCTGAATGGAGTTTTTTCAGAAAATCGTCTGCTTTCTAAAGACCTTTTCTATCAGAGTTGCGATATGAAGAACCTTACAAGACATGATACTTGGCTGTTGGAGAAAGAATCGCTCCCACAACATATTTTTCATCCAATGTTTTTCGGTTATGGATGTCTTTAATACGACATATACAAAAAGCTATCTATGAATATCTTGAAAATTTGGCCGTCAACGAACATAACGTTGATGAAATGAATTCATATATTTATGTATTAATGAATAATACGTTTATACATAATTTAAATTTTTAGTTTGGTATGAATATAAGTATATCTAAGTATTATTACATTAAAATTATTTATCACTTTTTGAGCATGTATTATTTAAATATTATATAATACTGAACATAACAAAAAGAAAGGACTTTCATATACATAAAATATTTTATCACTTTCATATCGCGAATTTATTTTCTATAATTAAATAAACAAAATATGATAAAATTACCTATATGGGAGATTCTACGATAAGAGGTAATTTGTAAGGCAATCCGTTTAAAACAGATTTTTTATTCTATATGTTGCTATTTTTTGCAATGAATCGCATCATCTTAATATACTTTATTAAATAACATCACGATTGAATGCCCAATTAAAACACATTTTTCTGAAATTTCTTACAAAGTCTAAAAAGGTCTCTCCCCTGGCAAGTCCCCTTGCCGGTTTCAATTTAACTTTCAAACAATACATATATTTTTTCCACCAGATGATTAATTAAAGTATGTTTAATTGGAATTTAAGTAATTATACTTACGTATTATAAAATATAAAATAAAATAATTTTGTTAATTTCAAATAATTTTTCAAATTAACTTTTGTCCCGCTTTTTTGTGTATCTACCCTGTAAAATTTCGTTCCGCTGAAACAAATATAAATTCAAGGATGGCTATATCGGAAGTAGCGCTTAAGGACATCTATCGGCTATACTAAACGTGCAAGCCATTTAAGCGTCGCCATTTTTAGTTGTTGCGACGCGACCGTGCGGTGTAGTGGTTTCGCACGGTGAGCGTGTATCTCCCCTGGTAAGTCATAAAACTTATAATATTCATTTTATTCAATTGCATTTACTGCCATAATTAAACATTACGGTAATAATTAAAGTGAAATACCCAATTAACGCAAAAACTAATTCAGTCAGTTAAAAAATTTTAATTTTTATGAAAATGTCTCTCCCCTGCCGTATTTCCCCTGGCAAGATAACTGCCAGGGGAGCCAGTCACTGATCAGAAAAAGTTATAAAATATGTATAAACTGACTTGCCATTATATGAAAAAGTAAATAAATGGGAGAAAAATCATAATTTAAAGGTTTTTGATCAAACTCAAACTTTTCTTTTTGGCCGAATCCTCTATGTTTTTGAAACTTGTTATCGTAGATTCACCCATATATTTTAAGATGTATTGCTTAGCTTTTTATTGCTATTTTTAAGTGTACAGAAATAAAAATTTTATTTGTATAATTTTCTTCTTATTTTTTGCATAGCAAAGTGTCAAATTAACACAAAATAAATCTTAAATACATTAAAATCTAATTATTTCCATTTTGTATGAAAAAACTTGGGATAAAAAATTTGTATATTAGGAAATCTTATTTTGATTTGTTTTTATTTAAAATATATTATTATAATGATATCTCTTTATACCAGTAATATAACACTTTTGTCTACTTGAATTTCATTAATAGTGCAATCTTCATTTTCATGAAGACATGGTAAATTAGCCATAGTAAATAGCTAATTATATTGAATTAGTAATTTTACGGATTAAATCACTTTACTAATTAGTTTTAATTTTGTGTATTGAGGTAGAAAATTTTTTATGAAAAAAAAAATCAGAATAATTTCTTATTATTTTTTGTCATTCACTGAAGGGAATTAAAGACAAAATATTCTTGACATATATCGGGGCACTGATAAGTTTTCTTATTACTTGAATACAGTATGCATAAATTATTATATAAATTATATATCAGTTATATAAGTTATATAATTTATATAAATTACATAAATTATTATAAATTAATATTTGAACATATGTCAATTTCTTAATATTAAAATGCTTCAAATTTTAATGGCGGAAGAAATAAATGAGTATTGAATTTTGAAATTATATCTATTAACTATTTTCTAAATTACGAAAGAAAAAAATATTGTGTTAAAATGTGATATTGGTGCACAGAATCCATAACTATACTAAATAAAAGTGTGTTGCTATACTTATTTTTGTAACTATGAAGTAAACTTGTTATACAATGACGTAAGAGAAAAGTCTATTTCAATCTGAACATATATAGTTTAACGATCTTTCAAATACAACATAGTTCAGGTATTTTTCGTTACTATTTTTAAAGTTACTAAATTTTTAGGGATCAATACATTTTGTCTACACATACACTGCTCATAAATTAAATGTGGTATAGAGGTTTTGAATGGTAAGACGTATTTTACTGCAAAATGAAAGATAGTAAATAAAAAAGGCACATTGGGAGAAATCATTTAGTTCTTTAACTTATAAATATGAATACGGGTTACTAAGACTCTACTTACCAATGTTATATTATGAAGTATTTGGTTATTAAAAAGCTGACATAACGATTATAAAAATGCAAATAACAATAACATTAGTTAATAATAATAATAATAATAATAATAATAATAATAATAATAATAATAATAATAATAATAATAATAATAATAATAATAATAATAATAATAATAATAATACATAATGATACACAACTTTTTTAAATTGTCAGTATTGAAAATTACTCTTTTAATGTAACATCAAAAGATAGTTAATTGCACCAGTTCCGATATATATTTTTACTGTCATTAAAAATTGAAAATCCGTTTCGACAACAAAAAAAGTTTAAATTCAACTAAAAGTAAAATGTATTATCCCATCCAATCGAAGGATAAAAAGTTAAAAGAAAGTCTGTTTTAGTATTTCTTTTTCTTCTTAAGAACCAATATTTTCAATTTGAATTTCCTTACAAAATTCTACGCTTAATTAAGAAAAACATGCCAATTACCTTTATAAAAATGGGAAAACTTCTTGGTCTAATTTGTTAGAACTTTTGCTTTTAGAAATTTGTATTGGTTACATTTGTCTTAAATAAGCTGAAAAAGATAATAACAGAGGAAAGGTAGAATGTTATTACATATAAGGTGTATTTTTTAGAAAGTAAATCAGGTATTTACTGTTAAAGTGAGATACACTGCTCAAAACAATTAAAGGATATTGCAGTTTTAGGTGGATTTTGTATCTGGGAAACTTTTTAGCTGATTGATACATGGTCGACAGACATAGTAGGTTATATAAGAATAAATTACACATGTTTGGCAGAAAAAAATGCATTTTATTGCGCATTTGTGTACAAAAGGAAAAAAAAAACCCACAATTTTGCATATGAGAAAAAAAAATAAGAAAAGGTGTTTTCTTCAAAGAAAATCATTTTCAGTAGGGGGTATGGTTTCCACGGGCGGCCAGCAACGTTGAACACCTTTGATGCATGGACTCAATGAGGCTATTAATGACGAGTTGGGGTATTCTGCCCCACTCTTCCAGAAGAGCTCTTTCCAGTTCTTGGAGAGTTTGTGGGGGTTGTTGGCGGCCAGAAGCTTGTCTTTCTAGAGCGTCCCAAACGTGCTCGATTGGATTCATGTCTGGAGAACACGCTGGCTGGCCATTCCATTCGAACGATTCCTTCCTCCAAAAGGAAATCCTCCACCAGGTTTGCACGATGTGGCCTGCAGTTATCGTCCATTAAAATGAAGTTATCGCCGATTGATGCAGCGTAAGGGACTACAATAGGTCTGAGGATCTCATCCCTATATCGGCGACCAGTCCGAGCTCCATCTCGAACGATGTAGAGGTCAGTGCGCCCGTCAATGGAGATGCCACCATACACCAACACTCCTCCACCGCCAAATCTGACACTTTCGTGCACGAACGCAGGATTATTTTTACTGCCACGGTCCCTCCAGATGAAAATACGCCTATTATCCGGATGCACAGAAAAACGGGACTCGTCAAAAAACAGAATATTGCTCCATTCATTTCTCCTCCAGTTGACATGCTCGGTTGCCCACTCCCTGCGGTCGCGACGATGCCTTGATGTTAATCTAACACATACCATCGGTCGGCGAGCATACAGACCTACAGCATGTAGCCGGTTTCGGACAGTCTGAGTTGAAATCGTGGTGCCTGTAGCCGAGCGAAGGTGTTGTTGGAGAGAGTAGCGTTCATGTTTCGGTGTCTCCGAGCTGTTAACGCTAAATACCGATCTTCATTGGGCGTTGTTGCCCGTCTACGACCTTGCCCTTGTCTTCGGCCGGCACATCCACGCTCCAAAAAACGATTCCAGATCCTGGAAATGACATTTTGTGACACTCCAATGGCTTGCGCTACTTCGGCTTGAGTTTGGCACCCTTCTAACCTACCAACAATTCTCCAAGCTTCTGAATCTGTCAAATGACTTCGCTGAGACATCGTACTCATCGAAATAAAGCAATCACTGAATGCCGATCATCCTTGTCTTCATTCTCTTTTATCCAGTTGAAAGTCAAATTTCATTCGCTGCCGTTGAAGCGACGTTTTTGACGTCGAACTCAAAATTTGCATACTCCACAGTTTGAAAACCAGAAAATTTTGCATTTGTGATTCTCTTCTTCTATTTTCGGCAAAAAATTTTCGTTTATATCTTTATTTTATATAAAACTTCAAATATCCTTTAATTGTTTTGCGCAGTGTATATTTAGTGTTTTCAATGTGGCAAGTTAATTTATTATGAAATTATATGTCCTTCTTTTATGATAATCTATAGCTTTTAAATTGCTATGTTGGTGAATTGAGTTAGGTAATTAGATTAGCTCTAAATTTAGTAGGGCCATTATGGCCTAAATGTGATACGATTCCCCTTTTTTCCTTTATTATATATTTTATGTTTATAAAATCGATATATAGCCATTTTATTTTCTTTTAACCCACTACTGGCGTGTTTGTATATTTTATTCTTCATAAGATTTTTTATCGTTTTTAAAACAAGTATAACATTTAAAGGATAATGATTAAGTCATTATACTACCTAGTAATCCCCACCTTATATATTCACAATCTCTATAAATAAAAGGAATTCCGAGGATAATTAATTAATTGAGGCACAGGGGAAAGCAAATCTTGGCAATGCGCCAACTCGGTCCAGAGGAAGCAAATCTTGGCAATGCGCCAACTCGGTCCAGAGGTATAAAAGCAAGATAGAAAAAAACGCGCAGGTCTGTGCATTCAAGTACAACCACCCATATGTATATGCTGAAAGTTTGTTCTGACGCTCACCCGACGCACGTGGAGTGCCGATGGTCCGGGAAGCGTACCATACACATAAATTATTAAATAAACCTTCAAATTAAGCCCGGCGAAGCGGGCTGGGTATGCTAGTATCTTTAAAAATCAAAAAACAACAAACAAGCTTTTTTTTTTTTTTTTTTTTTTTTTAAGTAGCCTCATCTCTAATTTTAAGATTGCACATACTTCATTTACGTATAGAAAATCTAACCTGAAATGAAAAGCAAACAAATTCGATCTATAAATTTACTGAAATTTCAAATTAGAGTTGGCAAATGAAAATATTCCACATACTTCTCACAAGAAAAATTATAAAGCATTATACTAAATAATATGTATTAGAAAACAGAAATATATTTAAAACCTACAAAGCCGAAAAAAAATAAAGATAATCTAAGCATAAATTGAAGCAACAAAATGAATACAGATATCAAATGTCCATTGAAATTTAAGAAACCACAGCGACACGTGGATCGACAGAAATTCTCATCATTCGACAGAAATTCTCGCCATTACATTGCCTGAGAATCCCGAGCATAATCCGATAAACGTGAAATGAATGTTAGAACAGTGTTCACACTTTCTCCGGCTGGTTATTGAAGTTATGGTATTCACCGGCTCATGTTTATTTCTTCATTGTTTTCAGTCTACTGTTTTAGTCCCTCATTTCACTTGAAGTCGAATTTTCTAATGTTTTATATATGATTGATTCACAATCATAGTAGACCAAGTCAAAATTTTAAAAAAATAGTCCAATCTAAAAAGAAAATCTAGCATTTTAAGAGTTTCTTTAAGTAAAAGCTGAAATTGAAATTTCCAAGCAGGAAGCTGGGGTAGCAAGAAAATCAAAGGCCAACTATAGTACAAAATAGCAGTTTTGAATCTGTTAATGATAAACTGATTTTATCTAGTACTAAACATGGTGACAATATGGATTATGATCATACCACAGATGTGATAAAAGGAAAAAATCAAGAAAGTGCATTACTTTCTTACAAAAGTATCTAGGGAAAAAAATTTACTCTTCTATGTGTCTGAAGTTAGCTGACGTATTTTCTTGAGGAAAAAAAAGCTTAGTTAGCGCAAAATTAATTAACTAGTTATTGATATTCTACAAAATATTTTATAATTTATTGTACAAAATTATTAATTAGTTATATGTTTATTGGTTTAAATATGCAGTATGTTCCAAGGTACAATAAGATGTTGTACCATGGGATAGTTTGCCTTCACTACTTTAAATGAGTGGCAATTTTTTATTTTTAAACTACCTGAATTTCTAAAAATATATTATAGAGAAAAGTGTTAGTGCATTCAAATTCTGTTTTAAAATTTTAAATAACCATCGAAGTAAAAAAAATATTATGTGAAAACTGTTGCAAGGTACAACACTCTCCCCTATATTTAATCCATTCACTATTGACATAAAAACCGCCAATAATGTGGAAATTCGCTGAAATCGAATGGATTTTGATTAAATAAAATTATTTTGTACCGTACTTAATCTTAGTAATGTTCAAATGCGACAAATTCGTGAAGTTTGTAAAGCTAAAAAATAATATAAATTTTAAAGTTTTGAAAGTTTTAAATAAAGTTTAATTACAAAATTTTATCATGCTCCTCTATGTGGAAATTATGTTTATTCGTCTGCGATTTTCAAGTTAAAAAGTTTTGTCTTGAATTTGATGCATTATTGCATTTTAATTAAAACAATAGTTACATTATTAGTTACATTTCTTTCTTTCAATTATTTTTTCACTTCAATAAATGATCATTAATTACATGAAATTAAAGCAGCTGTAATAATTTAAAATAACATTCATGATTTTTAAAAAAAATTGTTCAAAATTTAAAGCGAAATATTTACTGAAACTTCAAAAAATGTGCGTCGTCTAGCATTGCTTCACGTAAATAAATCAAATAGGTATAAACAGAAATCCCGTCCGTTGATAGAAACAACTGCTATCTTTGAAGTTATTCCCGGGACAACTGCTTTGCAATTACAAAGCAATTAATAAAATATTATGCGCCTTTGGAAGCAATTAACTCCTACAAATGGCGTTTGCTCTCGTATAATTTGCATACTTAATCATAATTAGTGACAGTTTATTATTTACGCTGCGTATGTGTTATTACTTGAATAATGAAAAAGATATATCTACATAGTAACTTCCCAACTCCGTTATGAATTGTGAAACATAATATTGTACAACTCATCAAAAAAAAAAAAAAAAAAAAAAACGAAATTTTATCAAAAAAAATAATTAATATTACTTCACGTTCATGAGGAAATATGTTTTCTGATCTGCGTATTAATAAAATGTGTTAAATTTGCAACATAAATAAATCAAATAGGTATAAATTTAGAAATCTAGTTTGTTGATAGAAAAATCTGATGTCTTTGAAGTTATTCCCGAGACAACTGCGTTGCAATTACAAAGCAATTAATAAAATGTTATGTGCCTTTGAAGGCGATTAATTCCTACAAATGGTATTTGCTCTCGTGTAATTTGCATATTTACTTAAAATGAGTAACAGTATTATTTACGCAACGAGTATCTTATTATATGAATTATATTATTATAAAAAGACATAACTTTAGGCTAACTTTCCAAGTCTGTTATAAATTGTAAAACCTAATATTTTACAACTCATCAAGGATTAAAAACGTTTGACGGAGAAAAAAAATGATTGCTATTTTTTTTACATTTAGGAATTATATTTTTTGATCTGTGTCTTTTTAAATATTAATAAACCGTGTTAAATTTGCAATACTATTTTGTTTTAAATTAAATATTAATCCTACACACTTCGATTGTATTTTTTAGTACTTTTTAAACAAAATTGAGAATAAAATGTATTTATCAGATTGATTAATAGAAAAGAGATTTCATACAACATACTTAATTCAATTGCATGTAAGAAAATCACTGCTAAGAATTTATATTGGTTTGGACCTTCTTCTGGTTCTACAGTAACAGCATTCAGAAAATGATGAGCAGGGGTGTATAGTCGTATAAATAACAGAGAATATGCGGTCTAAGTAGAGGATATACGCTCAAGGGTAGAGCTCTCCCTAGAGTGTGTATAGTGCAACTTTGTTGAGAAATAGAGGGTATATGGTGTTCCTCTAAAAAAACCTGAAAGTATATCTAAGTATACCCTCCACTACATTTCTGATGGTGTATTCAAGTCCCAACATTTAGAACTATGCTCTTAAAGCTGGATCTCAAAATGTTGGACCAAGTTTTAGCTATTGTATAATTGCAGATACTTCAGTGCCAGAAGTTGATTTAAACCAGATCTACTTGTTTTACACTTAAGAAAATAAAAAGAAGCAGCTAAAAATTTAATTATATTTTCTCATTCCAAATATTTTGTTGACCAATTTACATTGGTGCAGATTTTCTCTTAATGACAACTTTTATTAGAAAAATGTGCATCCATAAAAATCTTTTCATTTACATATGCAACTACAATACATTTATTTGCAGTGTTTTTTTTTTCATAGAAGAATCATGATAATTTCATAACAGTATTTATTTCTATTACTGTTGTACATATTTTATTAAAAGAGCTATATCTACCCATTTAATAAATCAGATTTAATACAATAACTTATCTAAATTTCATGTTACTTTTTTTATTAAATAAATTTTCTAATATTTCTTGAGGTGTTAATGGATATATATTTATTAAGGTAAAGCAATTAATAAGTTAATGCATAACGAGTCTTTCAAATAAATTCTTCAGCAACATTAAATAATGAGCTTGTTCAAATATTAGTGGGTATATTTTTATTAAAGTGGGGAATTAACTTGATTTATAGTTTAAAGCATAACATGTTAAATCATGTTCTCAAAACTAGCTGCACAAATAAATAAAGCCGTTTCAAATGAATTCTCCCACAACATTGAATAATAAACCTCTTCAGATATTAATGAACATATTTGTATTGAGGTGGAGCAATTACTTGATTCATAACATCATGCGTAATCAGTTAAATTAAACTCACATAATTAGCTGCACTCTACTCTTTCAAATAAATTATCCCGAAGCATTAAATAATAAACTATTCGATGTAATTTAATATCCCATTAAATCATATAAAAAAGAAATATTGTTTTAGATTTAAAATAATCTTTCTTCTGTTCATCATTCTTTCTTCTAGAATTGTTTTATATGGATAAATCAATCAGGAATACATTTTGAAATTAGGTCAGTTGACAGAAAGTTATGCTGTCTTGAAAATAATTCTCTCAGAAAATCGTTTTGCAATTGCAAACGGCATTAATAAATCATTATGCGCCTCTGAATCTGATTTACGCGTTCACATTACTTTGAGTGTCAAATTATTTGCATAGTTAATCAAACTGAGCTAGCATTTGTTGTTTACGTCATCGATATCTGAAAACTGTTCTCAAATCTGAATTCTCTAGTTTTGAAAACATTAGTGCATTGAAGTTTTTAGCAAGCAAATGGAATTGGCACATTTTCTTATTCAGAAATTTTGTAATCGTAGGTTTTTTCTAAAGTAAAGATGAAAAATATTTCATAAATTTTCGAAAATTGATGATTTTAACCGTATTTCTGCACTGTAAAAAAAAATCCGTTAAAATTACTGCACAGAAATGTTGCTAGCAATTTTTTCCGTAAAAATTGCAGTAAAATTAGATGTAATAAAAAATGCACATCTAATTTTACTGCAGTTTTTATGGTAAAAACTGCTGGCAACATTGCTGCCGGCGGTTTTTGCCGTAAATTTAACGGTTTTTTTCTCAGTGTGACACGAAAGCGATAAAAAACAGCTCTTAAAAAACAACAATCGATTATAAATAAAAATTAAACTCATATAAAGAAAAAAGAAAGCAACTGTTTAATATTAATTTAATAATTATGCTTTCACGCATCACATGCTTACATTTAAAAATGATTCAATTTAAATGATTCAATGATTCTGTTTAATTGGGTCTACTATTATATATTGCTCATTCATAAAAATAAAATGTCCATTTTTAGCACTTTCCAGCAAAGTTTAAAAGTGCTTATGCATTCGGCTTGTCTGTCCGTCTGTCCGTCTGTCCACGCTCTAACTCTCGTAAATATACTCGGATTGTCAGGAAATTTTTGGACGATATTTAGGTTTACCCCAGTACGAACCCAATTGAAAATGAAGTTTCTACCATGATCAGTTAATTTATAGGGACAGTCAAAATTTTCCCATTACATTACGGACTATGGGGAAAAATTGTTTCAAAGGAATTTTAACGTTGTTAACATTTTCCAAAAGTTTAAAAAGTTCTTGTGCATTTTTAAAAAATCATTCTGCTTATGCATTCTGATTATGCATCTGGTTTGTCTGTCCATCTGGCCGCGCTCTAACTCCTATAATTATACTCGAATTGCCCTGAAATTTTCGTATGTTATTGAAGTTTACTCTAGCACGAACCCGATTGAAAATTAACTTTCTACCATAATTATTATTTTTACAGGGAAACCAAACATTTTCCATTACATTACGGCCTTTGGGGAAAAATCGTTTCAAAGGCATTTTAAAGATGCTACACTCTGTCAAACATATTAAAATTTATATGCATTTAAGAGATGCTCTAAAATATGCATTCTATCAAATGTGTGGTGAAAATATTGCTATTATTCATTTACAGGGCCACACAAAATAATTCCTTTGGATAAAGGTAAATAGGGGAATAGTGTGCGACATGTTTTAAATATATTAAACTGTTTCATGTATAATAAAAGTGATATATGTCACTGAGACTTAATATAAGTTATACGATACTGTCTTGCATAATATAATGTACATTGCATTTACAGGGACACAAAAGATTTCAAATAGTATATTCTTACCGATGTACTGTATATGTTTCCGATGATGGCTGATAGATGGATGTAAAGTATTTAATTATGATATACGCGTTTAGCTTTCACTAAATCTTTGTACATTATACGGTATGTATAAATGTTATAGTTGATATACAGGGCTACCCAAAAGAGCTCGCCAACGTTACTGAGTATGAGCGTAAATTACTAAAAGGTGGTTCCTAAGTAAGGTATGCATTTTTACTCTGAATTGCATTCAATTTACAAAAAAATGTTTGCAGCATATAGATAAAATGATATACAGGGCCGCACAAAGAATTGGATACATGGACGCCTATGAATGATAATTTAGAACGATGTGATTTCCGAAGTTTTTGAGTTTAAAATAAATTTTAGCTTCTTACTCACGTGTAATAAAATTACAAGGTAAACTACAGCGCTAAACAAAAGTTTTCAAGCATGTTTCCATTTATTAGTACAAATTACTGAAAAAGAAATTTTAAGTTTTTTTCTTGCTGAACTAATTTTATATTATATAGTATGTATATCAACTGACATATCAAATACGGACCTGTTCAAAAACATTGGAATACATATTTGGCTATATACCCTTATTTTCCTAATTAACGAAGTTTTTTTAAAGATTTCCTGGAGTTTTGGAAAGTGCTTCATAATATATGCTTAACGCATGATTTTTCTTATTTGTTCTTTCTTAAACTATGATAAGAAATGATTGTTTGATCTTTCAAAAAATGTTGCATCAATAATGCGATGGGTGGAACAGAAAATTATGCCATGTTTTAAGACGATGTATATTGTGATCTTGATGAATTTGTCGCTGTCGATATTCATACTGAAGTATCAATGACAGAAAAAGATTTTAATGACTTTCTTGAAAATTGTGATAATGATTTGGATAATAAATGTGGATTTGTAACTTTTTTCATTGTAAAAGAGTGGAATTTTAAAGCATATATAGAAATTGACAAATATTTTTCATTTTTTCTTTCTTTATATTTACCATTTTTTCTTTTTCATTTTAGAATATCAGTTTGCTTACATCCTACTTTTGAACCAAAAAATGTCCAAAATTTCTCGACTTATATATGGAAATAGTATACGGTACTTAATTATGCAGTTTAATACCGCAAGCGATTCACTAGAATAAAATATTTATTCAGGGAAATCTTTTATCAAAACATAAATTTGATCATGGCAGAAACTTATTCTGAAGATCTCAGCAAAATGTATTCTTACAAAACGAGCTTTGTTTCGGTAGTAATGCAATTTTCTACCAGGAACGAAATTAGCATAGGAAACACTATCATGTGAAATTGTTTATCAAAACATAAAATGGATCGTGACAAAAGCTTGTTTTAAGGATTAGGGGAGAAATTTGTTTGCGGAAGTGAATTTCAATTGAATTTGAAAAGTCAGAAGCATATATAGAGAGTGATACGTAAAACATAATACGTTGTCTAAGGAGAAGTATATTTCTTTATTGCAGTAATTATTATGCTGTAGTTATTTTGTTAATATAATTACTTAAATTTTACAAAATACAGAGTTTTCATAAAACAAGGTGCCAGTTTCAATGGTATATTGTAACAGTTTAATTTAGACTATATACAAGAAATAACACACCAAACTGAAGGTAAGCAAAATTAGCTTTTCTTATAAATGTTCAAATTAAGTTATACGGCACGCTTACAACCTAAGTCCAAATCTTCTCATATTTTGCTTAACAAGTCAGGAGTAATCGAAGCAATAGTTTCTTCAATTATATGTCTCAAATATGGGAAATCATAAGGTAGCGACGGAACATAGACAAGATCTTCAATAAAAGGCCAAAGGGAAAAAAATTCACGTAACTTTAATAGACCGGGAAGTGACAACAATCAATCGCCTCATCGAGTTCACGGATAAAAATCTAAGATTATTTAAATCTCGATTCACATATTCCAATGCAATTGGTCTGGAGGTATCTTTGTGTAAAAAAACTAAAAACCCATATTTTAGAGGTTCACTCATAGGTTTACCACTATGTGTTCTTTTTCTTATCCTCCATGTTTTCACATTTTTAGATGTAAGAAAGCACAATGGTAAATCTACAAGTCAATCCGCTAAAATCGGGTTCTTAGGTATTTTCCTATCAAGATATGACTTGGCAGACCGACTCGTGTTTTAATATGCGAATCGAAATATAACTAATTTTAGATTTTCACCCGTGAACTCGATGAGGTGACTGCCTGTTCTGCCGCCTCTCTGTCTGTAACGGCTTTTAAATTGACAGCCAAGCAATAACGTTTCACCTTCAGAATTCGCCATTTTGCGCATGTGGCTCTGCAAGCGAGAAGACAATAAAGGAGTGTTTCTGAATACCTTTATCAAAAATTATTTGAGTTATTCTTTATTTGTGAACATGAACCACCTCTATACAGCCTTTACAAATGATACTAAAGCAGTTTTATAACTTACAAGAAAGGTCTCCATACTGGGCATACTCAGATTTTTTTTGAAAAAATAGTAATTAAACTACTCATGTATGTAATAAAGGATCAGTGAAAATTAGCGGCGGAATTACATTAGAAAACATGTAAAAAAATAAAATACTTTCGAACATTTGGCGTGAAAAGAAGAAAGTGTCACACGATTTGGCGAGGAGCACATTTCTCCGCCAAAAGCAAGCGATTTTAATGCAACTGAAACCTTTTGGATTTTTAGAATCCGTGTAAATGAATTTAAACATGAACAATGTGTAAGTTTAATATATTATATACATATATATATTAAATTGCATGTATACATATTATTTTTTGCTGTAGTTATTTAATTTACCTCTGAAAAAAATATTTTCATATATAAAAAATTCTTATTCAATAAAATTACTTTCATACATTTAAGCGTATTGAAAAATAAAAGCCAGGTTTCCATAGCAACAAAATCAAATCGACAATGCTCAACTGGACTTTGAACTTGAATTGAAGCAATTTTTATTAATTTAAATTTGAATTTCGTTTTAAATCTCAAATTTTGATGGTTAAACTTGAATATAAATATATATAAATATCAATATAACGAAATTATACTTAAAACAAACAAAAGCTGACAAAAGAAAACATATTTAATTTATCTAAACATGCTGAACATGAAACTTTTTTCCTTTAAAATGCATTTGACATGAAAGCATTTTTTGAATTTGCTTTTCATCACCAACCGATGATAAATCGCCAAATAACGAAATTTTCATTATTTTTTTACGAACAGGGTTCAGAGGTTCCGCCGAAATTTTTTTTATAAACGTATATATCCTCATGAGAAGAACATTCTGTAATTTTTTCAGATTTTTCGGAGTATGCCCGTATGGAGACTTTCCTTGTTAGACGCTTATTTATGGAAACCCTGTATTTAAAATAATTTAATAGCTTAAATAACGATTACAAGCTGACTTTAGGGAATCTTTTTTTACACTATCATTATCCACATTAGAGACCTGCAATAGAATATATAAATTATAATTTACTTTAATACAAAGATTGATCAGCAGACGGAAAAAAAAATTTCTCTCCAAATTTACATTGAAACTGGCGCACTTCAAACCGAAATCTACTCGAAAGAATAAACATTAATTCATATTTTAAATGGAAAACTAGGAAAATCGTTCCATAATTTCTGGATTTTTATTTATTTTTTTACCAATATTTTTATTAAATAATATTGGGCTTTTTTTAAAAAAGACCAACACTGCTGGTACGAACGATGTTTTTACATAATTTAATAGTCAATTCAAATAAATATCAGATAAAAAAATCCAAAAAATATTGTGAAAGTTTAGAAAAATATCGTCGATAGAGTGAGCTGAATTTTAGTTGCTCTCTAAAAGAAGCTAGATGATAAGGGATTTTCTACGTATTGCAATTTTTTATTAAATGACTTTAGGAAAAATTTAGTATTAAATTAATATCAGGAAAAAGATTTGGAACAAATATTTCGGTATTGATACTTCTTTTTATCATGGTAGTTATTCAATAAGATCTAAAACATCAACAAAAATGAAAATAAACAATAAACAATAAAATTAAAATTGACAACTTGTGGAAAATTCCCTATCATTCAACTGCTTTTAGAGAGTAACTAAAAATCCGCTCAATCGTATCACCGATATATTTCTGAATATTCAGGATATTTAGTACTTTTTTAAGAGTTCTTTCATAAAATTGAGTATTAAATTATGTAAAAAAAAATAATCTTTTTTATAGTTCGCGCATGCACAGATAAATTGCTGACCCTGAATTGTCCTAGTGATCAAATCAAGGTTGATAAATATAATGTCGAAAATAATTTTTATATTCCTGAATTTTCAGAAAAATCCGAGAAGTAAATTTATAAATATTTTTAAAAAATGTCTAAAGGTGAAATTGTCTGGTCATTAATAGCCATATAGTGTATATATGTGTATGTATCAATTTGCTTCATATTTAAATTAGTATTCACTAAGAAGAAATAAGGAAAATGTGACATTTATATCTTCTGAATAAACAATTTTTAATTCACTAGTTTTTTATTACTTGCATTTTAAGCTTTCCATAAAATGAAGGAAAAGTGAATAAAAGATATAACATTAATTTTCATTTAATGTTATCAATATTATTAATGTCTGTCTGTATATCAATGTTATTAATATCTGTTAAATGATATCAACCATTAGTTTCCATCAAAGCTCAACAAATAAAGCACTGTGTAGTACTATCACGGATAAAAGTACATGTATAATCAATTCAGAGTTTTCTAATATAATAAATCAAAAGTGAGGCATATACATATATATAATCAGGAAAATACCAGACAAGATAATTGACACGAGATTGGGCTTTACAAATGTAGATAAAAGATGTTCTTAGATGAAAAACATTTGATAGAAGAGTAAATCATATTAATGCAAAGAGAATGGGACAAATTTAAGATTAAACCACAAATTTCTTTGTTATGCTATAAATTATTTTCAATTTAACTGTAAAAATTATGATTAAATAGAAAAAACTTGCATGATTTTAGTATTTGATGAAATAAATTAAAATGTTGTTTTGATAAACTGTGTCTTGCTAAAATTGTCTTGTTTTTCATACATTTTACTGACGCAAACACAAAACGTGTTTGATTAAAAAACTGGTCAGTTGCTGAAAAAAAAAGTTGTATGCTTTTAGAGTATATATTACTTTGAGATAAGTTCATTATTCCACAAAACATAAATTTCATAATAAACTAGGTCTCAGTAATTATTTTCCTCTGAATGAAAAATATTTTATCCGGTTGAGCATTTTGATATATATATATATAAGAAATTTTTTGAGCTTTATGAACATAGAAATTTTCTTCTTGACGTAAAAATTTAAATCTCTTATAAAAAAAAAAGTATGAAACGTCAGTGAATTTTATAGCATTTAATCTATTTTAAATGATATTAAGAATTTTGTACGACTTAATAAATAATTTTATTTTACACAAAGACAGCGTAGAAAAATTGCAAAAAATATATATATTCTGTCCAAGTATAATGTACTTATATAGAGTAGATAAAATGAAGCGTATGTTACTTTTTTTAAATAATGAAACACATATCCAATGTGATAGCGAAAATTTTACACGAGAATGATTTTTTATAAATCTACATAAAGCATGTTTTCATTTACGGATAATCAAACCAGTAGCCGATAGGTTCTGCCCTAGAAAATGGTAGACGTGAGGTGGTGGGTTCCAACCTAGTCTTGCCTGTAGGCCTAACCGTTCGGAGTTTCCTGTGATTTTCTTCGAACCATCGATTTCCTTGGGTAAATACGGATTAGGTCTCCTTAGAAAGACTCTCATAGAGAGTTCATACCGTAGGGTCTATATCCCTCATGCAAGTAATTGGCCGTCATCAACACAACTAATCACTTATGGATACTTTTGAGAGATAAGTAAAGAGTGGTTTCACAAAGAGATATGTAGAAATTTCAACTTGCTTTGTAACTGTATAAAAACAATTATTATCCCATCCATCCCTATTCAAGAAAATAAGAAATGAAATTGAAAAACATGAAGAAACCCAAACGGCAAGAGTTTATAAAATAAATTGCATAAATGAAAATAACGAAAAAGTAGAATACATAGGAATGAGATAAGAAAAATAGCTGAGAGAGAGAGAGAGAGAGAGAGCACTTAAGAGATTTAAAATATCATAAATTAAACACTGTATTATCAAGAAGTAACCATAAGATACCTTTGAAAATAGAATCTGTACATATACAAAAAATAGCTAATTACGACAACCTACACAACACATTAATCAGGGAAACTCTCGAAATCCTTACTTCAAAAGAAAAACCATGTAATGATATGGCACATGCAGCCATTGACCCCAGATGGGTTAAGATGCTTGGCGAAAAAGAAGGGAAAAACAGAAGGAAAGAGGGAAGACCGGGGGATTTGCACGGTATATAAAGCTCAAGAGAAAATGATTTCCACTTACGCTGACTGAAGATGTCCTAGAAAGGATGAAAACGTTGTCAGTTTTAACTCTCGGATTATGCAAACTTTTTTTGTGATAGTGACAATTGTATTTTATGTATATAAAATTATTTTCAAGATTGTTTTAAAAGATCTAAAACTAATGCCTATAATTGGTATTTTTAATAAAGTAAATTATTTATGAAGGCATTATACTTGTGATTGTGGTTATCTACAATTTCCTGAATACAATTATTACTATTTTAGCATTTTTAATATCCTTTTTATCGCCTTTTGAATGTTTTTAATAGAATATCTGATATTAAACTATAAAATAATAGATTTATTTGATGAAATATGGCAAAATTTTTTTAATAAGCTTGTTTAAGAACTTTCTTTTATTTTGCATGTTGCCAGACTTGTAAAACACACATGAAAATACTAGAAAAAGATGTTTTTAAACATTACATGCTATTAAAAGTCCATCCCATTTAATACGATAGTCTATTTACTATCATACTTATTGATTGAAACGATGCATTACATTAAAAGGGAAAATACTAGTCCTCTGTTGAAAAACAGTTTATATTCTAAATAAGGATACTTATTATACCGAATTTAAAATTTATAAATAAAAATTTAAATTTAAAATTTAAATTTAAAAATTTAATTTCATTATGTGTTTTCTCAAATACATAATTTCTAATGTGGCTAAGCATGAAATTTTTTATATGCATTTCATTTTGCTTTTGATGAATAGATTATTATTATTTTTTTAAGTTTAAGCTTTAAATGAAATATATGAAACTTCAATAAAGAATTTCGCATTAAAATTCAGTGAATATCCACTATGGGATATCGAGTATTAGTTTTTTCACAGTTGAAGGATTAAGCAAGTTTAGAAACATGAGTAGCAGGAGACATAATTTCTCAGTTAAGAACATGTAATTTATCAAAGCAGAGAGTGCTAAGATAATGTGAAACCTGCTTCTTCTTTTGAATAGCAATGAATTAAAATTCCAGACGTGCAAATTGATACGAGAATAGATTCCATAAATCTGAATGAATTTATGAATATATTATCTTGATTATGAAACTCTTGACTTATTAAGAGATTAAATTTAACTAAATAGAAGTGTGAAAATTCAAGATAAGCCATAATATTTGTTGCGTATGCGTTGCTATAAGCAAAAAATACTGCGTTGCAAGTAATTAAACGACAGTAATAGTAGTAATAGCTACATTTTACAATAATTTGTAGCGTAATTAGCTGCAGTTTTATCGATGTAATGTAGCGAATGGCTCAATATAAAAAAATCAGTAGTTTGTAGAGAGAATTGACGCTACTTTTAACGCCATTTCAAGAGAAAACAAAATGGTGAAATTTCTGAATAAAAATTTTTGCTGGTCAATAAATTGTGAATCTCAGTGAACAAAATCTCAGCTACAGTGCATAATAACGCATCTCATGAAATCGCATATTTTTTCTGTTGACACTTCCTGCTAAAGCCAAGTACAAACGCGCTCAGTGAATTAATTTTTTGCTGGCAACATTGCTCGTTATCATTTACTTCAGTAATTATTCCATCGTTATTACGTATTTGGGTTTTAATTTCGAGGTTTTCAATTATTTAGAATTGTTTTATACGTAGATATACTTACTATTTCCTATAATACTTGATTATCCTATAAACCAATTTCGCCAAATTATGGAAACTAACGTATTAAAAATTACTTGATGACGTTTGTACCACGTGTAAAACAGGAATGTAATAAAGGGTATACGGGGGTATACGCTATATACATTCTGTATTTTTTGAAGGAACACCGTATACCCTCTGTCTCCTAAAAAAGCTACAGTATACACACTCTAAGGTATACCCTCTGCTTAGAAATGGTATATCCTCTGTTATTTTTACGACTACATCCCTGGTGTAAAAGTTTTTAATGAACAGTAAATGAGACAATTATGATCATCATTTATTGACATTTATTTTGAAATTATGCGGTAGTTTTTGTTCGACGAGATAATCAAATAGTAACCTATTACCATTTAGAGTTGTTTTCAAGAGACAAGTCAATGTAATTAGCCCTCGGCAAAGTTTGGTATAATTAAAAGATCAAGAGATTAAGAATATATTATATATAAAATTTACCTGATACATAACATTTAAAATTAAATATAAAATTAAAAATATATGCTTTGACGGTACATATGCTTAGACATTTATGTCTTGACGGTACTCTAAAGTAACATAAAAATAACTTGTTATAAGATTAATTTAAAGCATCAATTAGTAGTAATATAGTTTAGAATGAACTATAGATGCATTACTTTATCTTCTTTCAAAAACATTATTGTTAACATAAAACAAAAAATTTTTTAAAATGATTTAAATAACATAAAATAATGATAATGATTTAAATATTTTAAAATTTCATTCTCTTACCAAGAAACCTATGCTGAAAAATCACTGTTATTAGTATCTCGTGGAATAATTAAAGACAATCGAGAAAAATTCATATATATAACTCTCTAATATAGAAAAAGCACGTAATATTATAAATTGTAGTATGTGCCGACAATCTGATGTTATATGCTTAACTAAACGTATATTAAATTATTGTTTTGTATTTATTTAGTTTGCTTCTGTATTTTTAACACTTTAAATAATGTTTCATATTTAGAAAATGGACATTAAATTATTATTTTGAATTCGATTGGCCATTGTCAGTTGTAAATATGGCTGACGATCATCAAATGCGAAGAAACCGATTGAAGAAGATGTATTATTGATTTTGTCCCAAGTTGGCATTATTTATGGTAACTTATATTGGTCACCAAATTTAGAGATATTTCACCAATGGTGCCAAACTTGATGACAACTTGGCGCTGACGCATATAAATGCATCGTTTTAAGTTTATGAGAAGGAAAATTTTTATAAGAATGAAAGATAATTTGCAAGGAATCATAAATTTTATTAATTTTTGCTTGATTACCCCCCCCCCCCCCCCGTCAAAAAAAAATTGCTGAACCAATTTTGATGAAACGGAAGTGCTACCAACAAGAAAATAACTTCTTTACTTTTAAATAAAAATCACCTAAATCGGTTGTATATTTTTGGAGTAATAGGTGAACAAATATAAAAAAAACACATACGCATCGAATTGGTAGCCTCCTTCTTTTTCTGAAGTCTGGTAATGACGATTTCTTTTCATTTGCATCTTTTTAGCTTTCTTGACGTTGAAAGATTGTGGGGAAAACGATTCATTTCGGAAAGATTGCTACATTTATATTGTAAGAACATTATATTTGTACATTTCCTAATTTTGAATTTGTATTTTTAAATAATTTTAAAGCATAGTGATGCTCTGTTACTGAATTACAGTTTGAATTACGGGAATCTTGTTTATTTCGTCGATCAATTTCGACTTATTAATCGCCAAACTACTCGCAAAAATATATGAATTGGCAAATATTTTTTATAGCGAAAAAATTAATAAATTAGTAAAAATACGAATAAAATGTCGAAATGATTTGATGACGTAATAAACTAATATAAAGTGTTTAATGCCAAGTGAATGTGACATTTTTGATAAGACATTATTGCAATTAATCTTATAATTTGGCAATAGATTTTTGGACGATGGGATAATCAATTAGTAAAAGAAACATCTTTATAATTATAAAAAAATAATCATATTACCTAACAGTTTATTGCGTCGAATTAAATGTCTCATTTCTAATTAAAATATATCTTTGAATTGAAATTTGAATAAAATACAGGGTCATGAAAAATCGAAGAGTGTAGAAAATATAATTACAAATATCTCGGCAACTACTTTTCCAATTGACTATGTTCTTTATGTAAATTATAATTCTTTAATATTATAATTCATTATCTAAAATTTATATTTTTTACTGTATTTTATATTTATTCCTTAATATAACCAATTAAAAAAATATGTACATCTAATCAGAACAAAAATTTCGAGAATTCGGAAAAATAGTTCTGGATAATCGAGGTTACTGATATTCAATAAAAACATTCTTTCCATTATTACATACTAAGTAAACACAAAATTTCAATTATCTTTCTCAATTTGTTCAACAGATAAAGATTTTAGAGGCCCACAGACAGATGGATGGCATTTTTTTCTAAAAATATGTTTTTGGAATGTCCAGTGTCTCAAACGTGCAAATCGGTCAAAAAACGATTTTAAAAACGATTACAAGATTCACCCTGTACTACGTACGATGGATAAGTAATTAGGTGCTTAAATTTTACTTTTTGATACATTACATTTATTTTTTAATATATAGCATTTGGTAAATTGTTCGCAAAGCCGAGTTGAGCTTGTTCACATTTTTTTGAAAGAACTGCATTTAAATACTGACTATATTATATATCTCTCTCCATATCGCTAAGAAGTTTGGAATTTATGTAGAAACTGAAATTGTAAAGGTAAACTCAAACATTTTCATGTACGCTGTCTTTCTATTTTCTTCGATATCGCCTGTCATATCGCACATATTTAATTTTATTCCAACAAACGCGATATATTGACTGGTGACGCTGTATGAATTAATTCGTTATTTTAATTTCCACTACAAATTCTTTGATATAATCTGAAAGTAGTGATGTAGCAATTACTTTTGAAATGTTTATAGTCGCTATTTTTTAAAGCAATAGCCATACTGTAAAAATAAAGGACAATTTTGGTGATATTGCACTGGTAACCAAAAAGGAAGTCTGCTTAATAATTTTATGGGTTTAAAGCATAAAATTTTCGAAAATTCCAGAAAAAAAATCGGGAAAACTCCTGGATTTTACGGAAATTTTTCCGTAAAAAAACAGTATACTCTACTGGCGTGCCGATTACCAGTACAATTTTCTTAAAATCGTCCGTTCTTTTAAATGTATGATTGTTTCTAACAACATTTTCGATAAAGTACTTCTATATGTATTTCGCTACTATAAAAAATAGCTTTTCTGATACCACACTATAAATATATTTCTATTCAACTATTAAATTCATATTAAATAAAAAAATTCGAACAGTTTCATTTAGCTTCTCAACTATCCTATGTAAAAAAAAAAGTGTGTGGCACTCGGAGACTGCCGCGGTAAAGCTGTTGCATAGCATTTTTTATCAACTTATGCA
Source organism: Maratus speculifer (assembly GCA_964019185.1). Taxonomy (NCBI): domain Eukaryota; kingdom Metazoa; phylum Arthropoda; class Arachnida; order Araneae; family Salticidae; genus Maratus; species Maratus speculifer. The sequence continues at coordinate 230,767,113 of OZ025296.1, read as the reverse complement.
AAAATACCGCGTCAATGTCTGCCGAAGTCTACCGAAGGATACCGTGCAGAAGTCTGCCGAACTGAAACGACGTTAGCCGGAGTGTTAGGATTTTTTCTCGTTACGAAATTTTTAGATTCGGTCGCCGCGCTCAAAGCCCGCGATAAAAATTATGCAATATCTTAATAAATTACCGAACAAAATTTGGTCGCGCTACGAAAATTAGATCGCGAGTTATAAGCATTTTAAATTTTTCGACCCTCACGGTGGGGATGTCTTTTGTCAACAAAAATTAACACTCTCTCATAATAGATTACCAAACAAAATTTGGCCGCGCTACGAAAAGTAGATACCGAGTTATAAGCCTTTTAGATTTTTCGACCCTCACCGTGGGGGGGTCTCCTGTCACCAAAAATTAACACTGTCTCATAATAAATTACCAAAAAAAATTTGGCCGCGCTACGAAAAGTAGATCGCGAGTTATAAGCATTTTAAATTTTTCGACCGTCATCGTGGGGAGGGGGGTCTCCGGTCACCAAAAATTAACACTGTCTCATAATAAATTACAAACAAAACTTGCCCGCGCTACGAAAATTAGATCGCGAGTTATAAGCATTTTAAATTTTTCGACCCTCACCGCGGGGGGTCTCCTGTCCCCAAAAATTAACACTGCCTCATAATAAATTACCAAACAAAAATTACCCGCGCTACCAAAATTAGATCGCGAGTTATAAGCATTTTAAATTTTTCGACCCTGACTTTGGGGGGGGGGGTCTCCTGTCACCAAAAATTAACACTGTCTCATAATAAATTACCAAACAAAATTTTGCCGCGCTACGAAAATTAGATCGCGAGTTATAAGCATTTTAAATTTTTAGACCTTCACCATAAGGTGTCCCCTTTCACCATAAATTAACAATATCCAATAATAAATTACCAAACAAAATTTGGCCGCTCTACGAAAATTAGATCTCGAGTTATGAGGATTTTAAATTTTTCGATCCTCACCGTTCGGGGTCTCCTCTCACCAAAATATAACAATGTCTCATAATAAATTACCAAACAAAATTTCGCCGCGCTGCGAAAATTAGATCGCGAGTTATAAGCATTTTAAATTTTTCGACCCTCACCGTGGGGAGGTCTCCTGTCACCAAAAATTAACAGTCTCATAATAAATTACCAAACAAAATTTGGCCGCGCTACGAAAATTAGATCGTGAGTTATAAGCATTTTAAATTTTTCGACCCTGACTTTGGGGGGGGGGGGTCTCCTGTCACCAAAAATTAACACTGTCTCATAATAAATTACCAAACAAAATTTTGCCGCGCTACGAAAATTAGATCGCGAGTTATAAGCATTTTAAATTTTTAGACATTAACCGTAAGGTGTCTCCTTTCACCAATAATTAACAATATCCCATAATAAAGTACCAAACAAAATTTGGCCTCTCTACGAGAATTAGATCGCGAGTTATGAGGATTTTAAATTTTTCGATCCTCACCGTGTGGGTTCTCCTGTCACCAAAAATTAACACTGTCTCATAATAAATTACTAAACAAAATTTGGCCGCGCTACGAAAATTAGATCGCGAGTTATAAGCATTTTAAATTTTTCGACCCTCACCGTGGGGGGTCTCTTGTCACCAAATATTAGCACTGTCTCCTAATAAATTACCAAACAGAATTTGACCGCGCTACGAAAATTACTTCGCGAGTTATAAGCATTTTAAATTTTTCGACCCTCACGGTGGGAGGTCTCCTGTCACCAAAAATTAACACTGTCTCATAGTAAATTACCGAAAAATATTTTGCCGCGCTACGAAAATTAGATCACAAGAAACATAAGTTTGAGACATGATATCCTAATATCTGAAAAATACCGCGTCAATGTCTGCCGAAGTCTACCGAAGGATACCGTGTCGAAGTTTGCCGAACTGAAACAACGTTAGCCTTAGTGTTAGGTTTTTTTTCGTTACGGAAGTGTTAGGTTTTCTCGTTACGGAAATTCTACATTCGGTCACTGCGCTCAAAGCCCGCGATAAAAGCTATGCAATAGCTTAAAAAAAATCATTAAAAATTTTAAATTTGAGCGAGATATTTGAAAAGAACGCCAACATAGACTTAACATTATCATCCGGGTCTTTTTCAGTGACTATTGTGGGGCCTTAAGCGCATCTGGCCTTATTATTGATCATATTATTTGTAGAAAAAAGTTAAGTTACGGTTGTGTAAATATTTTCAATAAAAATATTCAAATGACTGGAAAGTTTGCAGCAAATGTTTAACGATATACTAACATCAGAATATACAATTATAGTGACGTAAAACTAAACTTACAGTTCTTCTTTTGAATAACAATTAGGTACATTTCCCGACGTAATAATAAAAAAATTTTACGAGACTGAGTTTTATAAATCTACATAAAATATCTTTGGAGCTGTGGATACTTTTATGACATTAGTAAAGACTATTTAGATAACGTTTTAGATAGATTTATGAAACTATACTTTAATTCTATTGATTGAATTATATTGTACTAATTTTTAAGCTATAATTTCAAATTAAATAAAAACTCTTGCATCGATGTATATGTGTAAGTATTTCAGTATTTTTCTAATCAATTGACAACTTTTTTCAATTTTTCACCTTGCCCAATTCATAAGACACACATTAAAAATCTTGAAGCGGAATTTTTTAAGACTAGAAATTATACACAGATTTCATTCCAGACAGTTCAATTTATTACCATAGATTAAATAAATAGGTTGTGCTTTATGTATGTATATTGATTAAGTTGTATTCAATATTTACGAAGAACATAATAATAATAACTAGTTGAATGTAGATTCTGCCATTGCAGAATTCAGTTTCGCCTCCGATTAGAAAAAAAAAAAATCGATAGAGGTTTTTTAGAAGGACGACCCCGTTTAGAATGCAATGAACTAACTTCATTTTTCTTGTGTTTATCAATATAATAGCAAACAGAATGGCGTGAAATACCCAATTGATTAGCAATTTCTCTCTGAGACATTGGAATTGCGGAATAATAAAGAGATACAATTTGGCGTGCTACTTCTTCATTCACGAGATTCATGAAAAACGGATTTTTATTTTTATTTTTAAACGCTTTTTTATAGTCTCTGAGAAAAAGGAAATGCATTTTAACAATAAAACGAGTAAAATCCGCCGAATTTGACGAATGAAATGTTTAAAAGACCCGATCGATTTGGTTTAAAAAAAAAGTAATTACATTATTGAATCAATATATAATAAATATATTTCCAACCTTAATGTCAAGTTTGCCAGTTACAATTTTGCATGCAAACATTCGCACATCTTCAGTTAAAATTGTAATCTGAGTGCCGGCGAAATCCAGAAATTTTATTTTATATGCACTCACAGAAAAATAGTTTTATTTAAAAAAAAACTAATTTCATTTTTACTATTACATTATTTTTACTAACTAAAGTCATCTGAAAGTAAAATCTCAATCTCAGTGTCCATAATGAAAAGAAATATTGAAATGTAATATCGTTATGAGTAAAAATGCGAAGTTTTAAATAGTGACGTCATTTTCTCTTCAAATATTTTTTAAAAGTTACTGTTATTAGTAATATGAAAAAGGCATCCGTAATAATATTGTAATTCCAATTTATCTGGTTGCTGAATGACATCATTTTCCTCATTTGAAATTTTTCTTATTTTAATTTAGACTTTAATTTTTATCATAAATTATTTTCTGTTATTTAATTTACATTATTAATATTATTTCTCAGTAAATATTTTTTTACCTCAATTAATTAACCTCATTTAATTGCATAATTAAACGCAATCATTTTATTGTGGTTAAATTTTACAAAACAAATTAACTCTTTTCTTTTAAATGCGAGGACATGATGAAATATTCACTCATTCACATGATGGAAAATTCACTGATGAAATAAAGCTTCTGACTGGTGGAAAGTGATAATGGAAAATAAATTTTTAATATCGAGAGAAAAGCTAAACTGAGTTGTCACCATTTTGGAGAAATATCGTAAAAAGCATTTAAAATTAAAAATTAAATATAAAAATGGAAATGGAAATAAATTAAAAAATAGCTAAAATGGGCACAACTACAAATAAATAGCTTTCATTTTAAAAATAATTATCAAAATCGGTTGAGTAGAAAATTCAGGTCTCATGACTAAAAAAAGAGCCAGGTCTTTTAAATATATAGATTGTATGAATGTCTCATTTTAACGGCCAGATTATGAAAAAGTGGGCCCCAATTTTTGACACGACACTTTTTAGCTTGTCTGAAAGAAATAGCACCAGAGGCTAATAAAATATCACAAGTTTTCTCTAAATAAAAAAGTATGCATTTAAGCATAAAAATATATATGCGTGTGCATATATATTATTTTTCAATTATTTTTAAGCTATAGAAAATCTTCTTCGTTCGCTAAAAATTTTAGCTTTCTACAAAATAAGTGGAACATCATTAAAAGGTAAAAGATTTAAATTCAGCGAATATCCATTCAGCGATATCGAGCATTATAGTTTGTCACGGCTTAAGGCTCCTGTCCCTACAAGCGAAGACACTCAGGATCTAATGTTGTTCTTATGGGGAGAATATTTTCTAAAATTTCGTTTGCATTTAGACATTTAAATATAAATATATATATATATATATATATATATGCATATTCATTGGATTGGCAGAGGTCCCTCCATGCATCGCTTTTTTTTATTAGTTTTAACTTTACTTATTTTGGTTTCAGATATTTTTTTAGAATGATGCTTTCATTTTCAGAACCGGTTTCGCAATTGAAAGTAACTTTATAAAAAAATATCTGCAACCGAAATCGAATAAGTGAAAAAAAGAGCTATGTAGAAAAGAACCTTAGTAATCCAATGCAAAAAAAAAAAAAAATCCTCGAAAAAGGTCGAAATGCAAATGAGATATTATAAAATAACCTCCCCTTACGATTAGCATTAGCTCGCTAGTGTCTTCGCTTTCAAGGACAAGAGCTTTAAAGCTGAATTACTGAAGCTCAAGGCAACATAAAAACATGGGTTGATTACATTTGTCAAAGCAGAATGTACTATTATACTAGCGAATCGTAATTCTACTTTTAAGGTAGTAATGAGAGAAAGTACCGGCCGTGATAATGAAAAAGCCCCAGTGAATGAGCTTCATAAATTTACACAAAATATGTTCTCACTTACGGAGCTTGTGCGTGATATCCAAAGTCTTCTAAAAAGTTGAGCAATATCATGTTGTATTAAAATATTTGTTATTGTTGTTGCCTTAAATAACTTTTAATTTCAATGTGAGACTTCATAACAAATATGAAATTATTTATGCATTTCTTTTCAGAATAAACTTAAATGTTTTTAATAAATAACTTACACAACTCTACTCCTTTCGCATTTATCAATTTACAAATTTCATTTTAAAAAACTTTCGTTTTTGAAACAACAATGAAGTGAATAGATATAAACTTCAATGAATATCGTTTAAATGACATCAAGCATAAACCTCTAACCCTCCTGTATTTATTACACTTGAATAATAGACAGCGTTTAAAGATTAAGAAATATCAATTTGTTAAATGTGTGATATTACTGTAAAATATACAGATCTAGTTTAGAATAATAATGAAACACATTTCGCAACGTACAGCTGAAATCATTTCTGGATTTCATAAATCTGAATGAAATACGGTGCGAATTATGAATTTCTTAGCGATTAGAAAAGGCTAGTTAAGGCAAAAACAGTTGTGCAGGTTTAAAATAAAACAGTATTTTTTTATACTTCAAGTACTTCATAATGTAATTTTTTTTTCATGCATTTCTTGACAGAATAAATTTAAATACAGAATAATTTTCATGTGTTTTTAATAAATAATTTGAACAACTTTACTTCTCACGCATTTTTCAGTTTACAAATTACATAAAAAATACTTTTCGTTTTTTAAACAACAATGAAGTGTATAGCTATAACCTTCAGTGCATATCCTTTAAATGACACCAAGCATTAGCTTCTACCATTCCCGAATAAATTATTATACTTGAATAACAGACAGGTTGAAACATTAGGAAATCAATTTGTCAAATCAGATTGTGCCATTAATGTGAATCATACAGCTCTACTTTAGAATAATAATGATCACATTTCCAACGTAGAGTAGAAATCCTTACACGAGTCTAGAATTTATAAATCTGAATGAAATACGTTGTGAATTATATATTTCTTAGTATATAGAAAAGGCATTCAAGACAAAAACCGCTGTGCAAGTGACGTTATGCAGATGTTTAAAATAAAACAGTACTGTTTTACATTTTTAGTACTTCATAGAACTTCTTTTTTGTATTCTTAAAATAAAATTTATATTTCACTAAAAAACTAATATTAATGAAAAACTGCCTATATTATTTCTAAGAAAAAATTTAAAGGTTCGTTTTAAGTAACTGTTATTTTTTTTCTTATTTTGGTTGCATATCATCTAATTTTGTAAAAACACATTCTGCGAAAGCTTCTCTTTAACATACATTTAGTTTTAAATATGTGTATTACTCTGTGAATATGTGTATTGCTCTGTGGCCGGTCCGGATAGCAGAGTGGTAAAATGTAAACAAATTATATTACCACCTTGGTTTTCTCTTAAGTAATAACTTTTGTTAACATTAATTTCATAAGTTAATTTTCATGCTGCAGTGACAAATAAATATTAGTTCATGCTCTAAAAATTTAATTATAAAATTATGAAACCGCTTTAAAACTATAGTTTTGTTTAAAGATCAATTGAAAAAGTTTTTAAATCGTAAATTGAATTTTGGGAATATTGCCATCTTTGGTCGAAAGTATAAATGATCAAAATTTGTTTTAAGTAACTAACAGATGCATAAATATATGTAATTATTAATTATTTATATATGTGGTTCAAGATGGATCTCTGTGCTTTTGACCAAAATTTTTTTTTCTTATAAAATAAAATTAATTGATCAACTTTACAAAAATATTCTTCAATTATACGAATTTAATTTATTTGAAAAAATGTTTAATACGTCGATTTATCTTTTATATAGATTTTTTTAAATGATTATTTGTTGTACTAGATCTTTACCCTTTTTTTAAACGTACTCCAAACGCTTTTGCTGTTTCAAACTAAAAAATGTCTATTGTAAATTATACAGCTAAGAATCAGTAGGCACGAATTGTTTTCAAAATTTAGTTTGATATGAATTTCTTGTTTTACATTTTGTATTCATGTCTTGAGTCAGTGATGACCGGCATTTATAAAAAGTTAAGTTCTTAGTAAAAAATAAAGAATGTCAGATTTCAGCCGTTACAGCTCAAATCAATAACTAAAGACGAAAATTTCTGAAGAAAAAAATGAAATTTTTGTAATATAGATGATTCCGAGCCGGACGAATTTTCGGCAGCGTTTTCACCGAAGATGATTTTTTTGGCGTAATGAAATTTCAATCGATGAATATCTATTAACTAATATTAATCCGGAATTTGTTGGTTTATTCCCGTGATGGGTGCATTTTTTATTTTGTCACCTATAAATCAAAACAGTAATTGTCGCTTTATTTAACGCTGTTACAAAATCTATGCTAAAAAAATAAAAATTACTGTTAAAAATTGTTACAACTTTAAAATTCGTACAAACTCAAGATTTCATACATAATAACGAATACCTTACACGAATAGAGTTTAAGAAATCTTGGTAAATATATTTCCAGCTGTGAAATAATCTAGACTAAATGTTAATAAAATCTTTCAAAAAAAATTATAGATGATTTTTTGGCATAATGAAATTCCAATCGATGAACATCTATTGACTAATATTAATCCGGAATTTGTTGGTTTATACCCGTGATGGGTGCATTTTTTATTTTGTCATCTATAAATCAAAACAGTAATTGTCGCTTTATTTAACGCTGTTACAAAATCTATGCTAAAAAATAAAAATTACCATTTAAAATTGTTACAACTTTAAAATTCGTACAAACTCAAGATTCCATACATAATAACGAATACCTTTTCACGAATAGCGTTTAAGAAATCTTCGTAAATATATTTCGAGCTGTGAAATAATCTAGAATAAATATTAATAAAATCTTTCAGATTTTTTTTTTCTTTTTTGCAAAAAAAAGAAAAAAAAAGAAAGAAGGAAAAGAAAAGAAAGAAGAAAGAAAAGAGAGTGAGAATATAATAAAGTTAGACAAATAAAGCTGTGAAACTTTAGGTTGAAGTGCAGTATTTTTTGTACTAATTTAAACAAGTTAAAATTTAACTATAAAAAAGTAGAAAATCAAGCATGATATTATTTCAAGATAATTTTCTTTCAGAAAATGTCAAATTGCTGCAGTCATAAGATCATCAGCATTGGCTTGTTCACCACAATTGTTTCCGTATTCTATTATATTTTATCAAATCTCAAAAATAACATGTACTTACAATAAACTAGTTGAATTGGGTAATCCCCAAACTTTTTTCAATCTCCTGTATGTTAATACTTCAAAATTCACTAGAACAGTGCCAATATTTAATGACAATCTATGCACATCTTGAGAATTCAAAAGGCATGAAATTCCGTGCAATAAGACTATTTCGGATACCAGGAAAAATGAAACGTAAAAACACCATCTTTTGGGGGATTTATACAAAATATAAACAGAAATAATATTTATCAAGCTATACCTGAATCAGAAGTTTTATGACATTTCGTGCATTAGTTCTTGAGATAGAGCTATTGCAGGAATCAGGGAAAATTCAGCATAGAAGCAGCGCCTGCTGGACGATTGACACCGAAACATAAACGGAACTAGTTCATATAACATATTTACTGAATCTGAAGTTTGATGAAAATGCGTGTATTAATTCTTGAAATAAAGCTATTATGGAAATCGTGAAAAATGCAACATAGCAGCGCCACCTGTTACGCGATTTACACCAAAATGTAAACAACATCGATTCATGTCAAAGACTTACTGAATCTGAAGGTTGATGGAAATCTATGCATTAGTTATTGAGATAGAGCTGTTGGGTAAATCCTAAAAATTGCAGCATAACAGTGCCATCTTTTGAGCGATTTATACTAAAAACTAATCAGCATCAATCTGTATCAAGGACTACCTGAATATAAATTTTAACTAAATTCTGTGCATTAATTCTCTAGGTAGAGCTAATGCGAAAATCTTGAAAATGCAGCATAGCAGCGCCACCTGTAGAGTAATTTACACCAAAATGAAAACAGTTCAATTCATGTAAACGGCTAACTGAATTTCAAGTTTGATGGAAATCAGTGTATTAATTATTGATATATATCTGTTGCTTCCATCGCAAAAAATGCTGCATAGCAGTAGCACCTGTTGGGCGATTAACACCAAAATCTAATCTGAATTAACAATTAACAATTCGATTAACAATTTATATCAGGGATTACCTGAATGTATTTTTTTATTAAATTCCGTGTATTAGTTTTTAAGAGAAAGCGCCCACAAAATTTATGTCACATACAGACAGAGACATAGACTCACTGATAGAATTTTTGTAAAATCGTATTTTTTGGAATCTCTGACCCTTAAAACGTGTAAATCCGTAAAAAACTTGAAATCAAAATTTTTTAGGAATCCAATACTTTTTTCTCGTAACGATAGCAGAAAGTAAAAAAGAGCATATTATTTTTAAAAATACAGTGATTTTTTTAACTATTTTATTTTTTGCTTTTTTCTACCCTTACAAGAAGAAACTATTGGATTTGTAAAATTTTAAAAGAATTTCTGTTTTAGACGGATTTACGTGCTATAGGAGTCAGAGATTCCAAAAAAACACGTTTGTATAAAATGTCTGTCTATATGTGACATAAATTTTGTGCGCTCTCTATCTTAAGAACTAATGCACGGAATTTAATACAATTTTTATATTAAGGTAGTCATTGGTATAAATTGATTCTGATTAGTTTTTTTAGTATAAATCGCTCAACATGTGGCACTGCTAAGCTGCATATTTTACGATTTACGCAACAGCTTTATCTCAATAACTAAAGCGCGTTTTTTCATGAAATTTCAGATTCCGTTAGTTCTTGACATGAATTCGTGTTCTTTATGTTTTGATGAAATCGCTCAAAAGATGTCGCTGCTATGCTGTATTTTCACGATTTTAACAATAGTTTTATGTCAAGAACTAATGACATAGTTTTAGGAAAACTTATATTCACGTAGTCCCTGATATAGATTGATGTTGATTAGCTTTTAGTGTAAATCGCCCAACAAGTGAAGCTATTTTAATGCATTCTTTAGTATTTACCCAACAGCTCTATCGCAATAACTAATGCAGAAATTTTCACCAAACTTCAGATTTAGTTAGCCCTTGACATGATTTAATATTGTTTACATTTTGACGTAAATCTCTCGACAGGTGGCTCTGCTGTAATGCATTTTCAGGATTTGTGCAATAGTTCTATCTCACGAATCAATATACGAATTTTCATCAAAATTCATATTCAGTAAATCCGTGTTGTGAAATTGTTTTGTTTCTATTTTGGTGTCAATCGCCGAAAAGATAGCTCTGCTATCCTGAGTTTTTTCTGATTCCTGCAACAGCTCTACCTGAAGAACTAATGCACGAATTTTCATGAAATTTCAAATTCAGGTATAGCTTATTAAACATTAATGCTGTTTTTGTTTTGATATAAATCGCTCTATAGATAGCCCTTTTATGTTGCATTTTTCTCGATATCTGCAATAGTTCTATTTCAGGAACTAATGAAGAGAATTTTATGCTTTTAGAATCCTCACGATAAGCACAGGTTGGAATTTTGGCATTGTTGTATCAAATTTTGAGATAGAACAAAATTTCGGATTTGCCAAATCCGACTACTTTTAAACTATTATGCGAAATTCTATGTAAATTTCAAATGTCATCCAAGTTTCACCTTAAATTGACAATTTGATTATCAAAACCGATAAAACTTGGATGTAAACGAAGATTTAAATTTGCACATTGTTTTGGAATGATAATTTAGTAGCTACATAACAGTTTAATGCATGCATGAAATATTTTATTAAGTAATTTAATCACTATTGAAAATTTTCAATTCCTTATGCTGGTCTTTTTTTTTTTGGGGGGGGGGTGTCAAAATTTCTGCAACACAATATTATTTGTGGTCCATTTTTTCGTATTTTAGTATTATAACATTCCTGATGTGTAAGGGTTGGGTAAATTAAATTCTTTTTTATTAATTTAACTGACAATGGAACTATATATATATTTTTAAAACATGTCCTTAGTTTAGGAAACAATATGATACTAACGTAATTACTCTTTATCAGCTGAGATTTATTATAATTAGACACCTTTTAGCAGTTTAATAATAGGAATTATATTACAAAAAATGTATCGGTGCTTTAAAGGAATGTACTGTTCTAGCCATTTAAAAAATACGTATAATGTTACTAAAAAGTTTCTGGAAAACTGAAATGACTAGAACTTTTTATGCAATTGCAACAATAACAAAAAAAAATCATGTAATTTTTCCAGGTTACTGTAGTTTTTACAAAAACTAATTCTATAAATTTGCATATATACATATGTAATTACAGAGTAATCACTAAAAATAATAAGATATATTCTCTCATTTGCACTAGAATTTTTCATGCAATTGCAACAATAACAACAACAACAACAAAAACATGTAATTTTTTTCAGGTTACTCTGGTTTTTACAAAAACTACTTCCATAGATTTACATATATATGCATTTTAAATACAGAGTTATCATTAAAAAATAATGGGACATATTCTCTTATTGCATAAATTTATTTTTTCTTACTAGAGTCAGTACGCACTTTAGAGTTACACTTTTTATTAAGGTAATTTGAATGTATAAAATTCTTTAATATGGGTATTTTTCTTCCTTTAAAATTTCAAATAAAAGAAAAATGCATTTTTTTCCTAATTTGTGTTTTTTCTATGTCCAAAGATAGCAACAAAAAATGCCTACGCCTTTAAAAAATAGCAAAATTTTTTTATATCTATATAGAAGTTAAATAACGAAAACTTAACTATATTTGAAAACTTTATTTATGTATGCATAGGGAAAAACTGTTCTAACCATTAAAAAATAATGAGATATCTTTTCTAATTGTTTACATTTATTTTTATACTAGTATCACTACAACTGTAGATTTACACATTTTTGCGATTTTTTTAATAATTCTAATATATCAACTGTTTTTAAAAAGAAATTTTTATCTTTGAACATTCGGACAAAACAAGAAAAATGCAAATTATTACCTTATTTATATTGTATTTCCGAAAATAACGACGAAAATGTTTACACCTTTGAAAAGTAGTAATTGTGTTCACCAGTCTTATAACGGGAAACTTAAATACATTTTGAAATAAATTAATCGATATTTGCCAAAGAAGAATAACGGTAACCATTAAAAAATAATGGGATATCTTTTCTCATTCTATAAATTTATTTCTATAATAAATCCAGTACACACTACAGAGTTCTTTTCAAGTAATTTAAAAGCATCAAATGGTTTTAAATCAATCTTTTTACCTCAAAAATTCGTAAAGAAAAATGCAAATAATTTTCACATTTGTGCTCTATTTGCAAAGATAACGATAAAAAAAATTACCTTTTGAAAAATATTCTTTCCTTTTTATGGTAGTACAAGGAAAAGAAAAATTTCAAGTAAACAAAGGAAGGGGCAAAAAGCTTTAGAATGTTTTATTCATGTAGTTTCATGTTCAGAAAAGTCTTTCACTAACAAAATTCTTTAAATGACGTGGAAAAAACACATATATTGTCTTGCAAATTATGTAAAACAAAATAAAAATGTTTAATACTATCCAAAGTGTCATGTATTACTGGCAAGTAAGATAAATGCATATTTTAAAGAACAGATAAAGCATTACTTTTAAAACTTTTTTTTTTTTTTTTTTTTTTTTTTTTTTGAGTAGATAATTTTGTGACTACTACGCTATTTTCTTACATGCAAAAAATGTATTTAATAAAAAAAGTTATTCGAAAATTTCAGATTTTTTTTATAAACATAATCATTGTTTTAGATTTTATTTCTTTTAAAGGCCAAAGGCTCTGCCCCCTACACTCTACACTCACCAATTCCCTTTCAGTCTATTAAAAACACTGATTTAATCGGCTTTAAAAAGATTACAGAAAATTGAATAATAATAACAATAATAATAATAAAAGAAACAATGGCGGTATCTCTGTAAACGGGTTTCCATCCATTTCAAATTTACTGGGAATTTTTTTAGCTGTTTCTCTGAATCAACTGCAATTAACTGCTGTTTCCGTTTTGATTTAATAAGATTACTTAGAACATTTGAAAATCTGCTGGTATGAAATGCACTAAGACAACCGAGTCTTTGATTCCTGATATTTTTTAACAACGCCATGAGAAAGTGGTATTAAATAAAAGATTTTTAATCTGCCTTAATCTTGATCTGATCTTAAATCTTGATTTTGCCAATTTTTTCTTTGTGTTATTCATGTAAAAATATTTTTATTATTAGAAAAAAATATTATTTGCGCTGTACACTGTAAAAAAATCTGTAATCCAACAGATGTAAGATTGCCGAAATCTGTATGATTACTAACATTTTACCTGTACACTCTACAAGAAAATATGTAAATCTACAAAACTATAGTTTTTGCATAAGGCTACAAATATCTGTTACTAAACTGTGGCTTTACTAAAATTTTATAGGTAACCGGAATAATTACATCATTTTTTTCCATTATACTTGCCTAAAAAAATTATCCATCTCAATTTTTTAGAAAACTTGTAGTAATAAAACCGTTTTTTTCCCTATAAACGTGAATTATATTTTTTTCGCAGTTAAAAAAAAGTTCTAAGCATCCCAGCTTCCTTGAAAATTTTTAGTAACTTCATATATCTATATGGTTTTTACAGTTTTAATGTCACTAAATCACAAATACGTACAGTAAAGAAACGAAGAGTTATGTTGTTTTGCGAAATAAAATAAACTAACATAATTATCTTAATACGATTATATAACATTTTAAGTAGATGTAAAATTCACCCAAGTTTCGTTTATTACAATATACAATGATTTTTCAAACCGATAAAACTTGGATATATTGCCGATAATTTTGTAAATTTTAAAATTTGCATTTTATTTTGAAATGTTAATTTAATAGCTTACTAAACATTTTCAAGAATACATAAGTTGTATTGCTAATTATTTAAATAGTATTAAAAAAATTCTTAAGCTTGTTTTTTTTCTGTTTTTTCTTTTAAGGGGTTTTTACGGGAAAGACCAGATATTGTATTTGTTTCATTTACTTTAAGGTTAACCTTCCTAATATATAAGGTTTGTGTTAATTAAGTTATTTGTAATAAATTTAAACTGGGCCCCTATATGAAGACTACAAAATTTTTATAAAATAAATATTAGTTTAGGCATCTATATAAAACAGACATAATTAACTTTGTACTGTAAAAAATTCTGTAGAGTAACTACATTTTTTTAGGAAACTGGTATTCTTGGAACTTTTTATGTAAGGGCACAGCAAAAATTCACGTAACAGTTACACATTTGCCCTGCACTGTGAAAAAAGAAATCTGAAAGTTACTAAACATTTCATAGGAAATTGGGATTTATAGAGCTGTTATAAAACGGTAACAGAAAAAAATACTATATAACCGATACAGTTACATGAAATTTTCTGTTACCGTTACATAAAAAGTTTTAGGAATCGGAGTTTAATAAAAAAAAAAAAAAATAGTAACTTTACAGAATTTTTTTTACAGTGTGTAAGTCAAAGAATCCGTAAAGTTACTAAGATTTTTTTTTTATTCTTAGTAACCTTAAAGAGTTTTAAGAAACTGGGATGCCGAGAACATTTTATATAACTTCAATCTGGGTTACAGATAAAATTTTAGTAAGATTACTATAATTTTAGTAGATTTTTTGTACACAGAACAATTATAATTCTACAGAAATGTGTAGCTTTAGAAAAACTAATTTTGTCGAATTACAACTTTTTATGTACAGTGTACCGATAAAATTTTAATAAGCCTTCATATTTCTGTTTGTAGAATAAGAGATTATTTTTAACATTATACCGGATATAATTTATTATCATTAGTAAATTTTCAGAAGGTTAATAATAAGAAAATCAAATATAGTGACAAAAGTCTGTTCACGATTGAAAGAAAACACTAGACTAATCATTAAATATTAATGAGATATCTTTTCTTACTGTAGAAATTTATTGTCAGAATAATATCTGCCTATACTATAGAAATACCCTTGTTAGAAATATTAATACATCAAAGGGTTTTATAATGATATTTTTATCTTTAAAAAAAATCAAATTATTTTCATGGTTGTATATCGCTATGAAAAAAAACTATTACTCTAAATACAATATTTTTTTCAGTACATTAATAAAAAAAATTATGTGTATTTAGAAAAAAAAATGTATTGATGATTGGAAAAGAAATGTTATTCTAATCGTTAAAAATAGCCAGATATACTTTATCATTACATAAATTTATTTTAATACAAATTTAATAATAATGCTACAGATTAATCGGTATTTTTTCTTTTAAGTTTATTTAAATGCATCAAACTTTTTTAAAAGGGTACTTTTAGTTTTCAAACTTTATAGAAAAGAAAAATACGAATGATTTTCTCATTTGTGTTGTTTTTTATAAGATAAAAGTAAAAAAAAAAATACGCTTTTGAAAACAACAAACATTTTTCTTTAATGGTAATAAAAAAAAGCTTCGGACTATTTCATTCATGATATTTCAGGTTTAAAAATTTCTGTTGTATCATGTGTTATTTAAAAAGACACAGTATGGGGGGATGTGCTTCTGGAAAGACTTCTAAAGCAGTATAAAAATTTCGATTAATAGCCATGCGTTATGTTTAACTGGCAAACAGCAAAATTACATATTTTGAAAAGAACCGATAAAGAATTAATTTAGAAACTTGCACGTTGTTTTCGGTATGTAAATTAGTTATGATTACACAGTTTCGTATATTCACGAATTGTACTTCAAAAATAATTTAAAATTGCAAATCCTTTTTAAATTAAAATTTTGTTTTACTGTCTTTGTTTTCTTTTTCGAGATTATTATCAATATGATACAACTTGTACGAGTTACAAATTTTTTAAACGTGTTTTGATATTTATACCCTCATACATGTTTATTGAAGTGTAAGCGGTTTGTCAATTAAACTTTTTTATTTTTTTAAAAATTGAACATTTTACAAAATGTGAGATAAACAGAATTACATAATAAAAACTATAATTTCTTACATACACTGAAAAAAATATATGTACTGTTACTAGGATTTTTCAAGTAGATTTGTATTCCAAACACTTTTCATGTAACAGCAACAGAAAATTTCATGTAACCTTCCTCGGTTACATGAAATTTTGCTGTTATCGTTACATGAAAAGATCTTGGAATACAAATCTACTAGAAAAATCTTAGTAACTCTAGATATTTTTTTTACAGTGTACACTATACTGTTTTCAGCCTTTCAATAGCTCTAATTGACCTTCATAAAACTTACTTCTGTATAAATCAAATCTTTCAAAGACTAGTCGGATCTTTTTTATTTCATACATGTTAGTATTTCAAAATTCGCTACACTATAAAAAAAAAATCTGTAATCCTACAAATGTAAAATTGCCGAAATCTGTATTTTTACTAATATTTTATCTGTACAGTGTACAAGAAAAGATGTAAAACTAAAAAAGAAATTTTTCTAAAGCTACAAAAATCTATAATTACACAAACGAATCTACAAAAATTATTGTTATCTTACTAAAATTTTATGTATAACATGAGTTGCAATTACATAGCATATTCTAGGAATTCCAGTTTCCTAAAAAATTCTTAGTAACCTTACGGATTTTTTTCATTTCAGTGCAAATCTGTATCTTTTACGTGAATTTTTGCTGTTGCTGTTACAAAAAACGTTCTAGGAATCCCAATTTCCAAGAAAACTTTTACTAACTTTACAGATTTTTTCTTAGAGTGTATCACAATGCCCAAAGTGAATGACAATCTGTGCTTATGATGAGGACTCTAAAGGATTCATTTATGTAAAAATGTAACAGTTAATAAAGTTTGATTAAATTCAGTGCATCAGGTTTGAGATTTAGCTTTCACAAAAAACGTGAAAAATGAAGCACAACAGAGCCACACATTCTATGATTTATACAAGAACCTAAACAGCATTAAACATTAAGGTCCAACAGAACAGAAATCCTTAAACTGGAGTCGCGAGCCTAAATGGGATCTCGAGAATATGTTTATGCCAAATTTAACGTAATTTGTTTTAATAACATAAAACACGAAGTTTTTTTCACAAAGCTTTTAAAATAGTCAAATAATATATTATGAATAATAAAAATAGAACAATGTACTTTTTTAGCCTATTAGTATATAATATTTATATTTTGACAACCGTCAGAAGCAAAGACGTAGCAATAAAATATAACTGTCAATATGAGTTACTCTCAGCATGCTCTCTGCTTTTATTCAAATGTAATTTAAATGTTATGTAATGTGATCTGAGGTTTAGTATTAAACATCTCTGCTGCTGCATTTAAAATAACATTTGCAGAATTTGCAATTATAGGTAATATTTGTGAATAATATACTCGATACTCCACTCCTTTAATTAAAAATTCATTTATTTGTCAAATGGAATATACAAAATAGTCTTCTGGAGGTCCTACGATGCCATATTTCGATTGAATCCCATGATGCAAACATAAAAGCATGCTAAATTCTCAAAAACCAAAGCTCTTCAGAGGAGGGAGTTTTGTTTAAGAATTTAGACATTTTTCAAAAGAGGGCTTTGTTGTTATTGTGGGAATTTTCTTCAACCCTTAAAGGTTAATCCTTTTTTAGGTAGATTTCGTATGAAATACTACCTATTGCGATCACTCCCATGTTGGAATTTCTGAATTTTTTTTGCAGATCTACACCGATTATAACCCCTAGATTCCAAAACTACCATTAGTAAAAAAGTTTATCTATCTATCTATCTATCTATGTATAGGTGTATATCACTTTCTTCTAGATAAAATAACTTCCATAATTATGCTCAGATCTTCTTCAGACTTTTACATAAAATCAAGGTGCATAAAATCTCGGTAGAGTTCGTTAATGGGCAAAATCGGACCAAGGCACATACGGGTATTTGACCAATCTAGGCGGCCAAAATTCAAAATTTTAAAGTACTTAAAAAGTAAAACTAACGACAACCTGAGTAAGAGGACAGTTTCGTGAACAGCAATCAACCATTCAACCTTTCCCTGGTCAACGCATCTCGTTAAAATTTTAGTCGGAATTTAATCATTCAACTTGTTGTTTGTGCCTGTTCTTGGCGTTCGTGTAGAGACGTTACCTTTGAAGTGAAATATATATTATTTTACGTTTATTTTGAAAGTGCTTGTGATGAATCCTGATACAGCAGGTAATAATGCAAAAGTTTATTATATTTTTATATTTTTTTTATCGTTAAGAAGTTTATTGATGCCCTTTTAAGATACCCTCATTTTAGAGTATGATTATTTCTAAAATAATTTATTTAATTGAGTTTTGTTGTATTGCCCAGGCATATCCTGTTATAATTTTTAACTAAATCGAAAGTTTAAAGTTTAGAGTAATGAGAAGTGAAAGAAACTGCCGCGGAAAAGCGCGGATGTGTATTGTCTGGTACTTTGAACATTTTTTACGAAATATTACAAAAAATGTGACTATCGCATATAGCATTCTAAAAGAAAATATTTTTATTGTAGGTTCACAAAATACCTCGAGAGTAAGAGTTGTGATCCGTAAATGTTTGTTTAATCGAATGCAGAGTTTTGATTTGCCAAATTTTGAAGATAAATTAAATTTCTTAAAAGATCAGCTGATATCGGATGAAAATTACACAGACGACCAAATTGAGAGTTTAAAACGCATTTTTTCACGATTTAAATCACAATTTAAAAAGTGATGGATAAAAGCACATAAGAAGGAAGACATATTTATCAAAAACAATCACTCTTGGCTAGAAGGAACACTTGATATGCCTGTCATACTACAACCTCGGTCTGGACGACCATCCAAATTATTTGTAGCGTCAAGTGAGAGAACTAAGAGGAGAAAAACAGAAGAAGTACGATCTTCTCTAGAAAAGGAAGTAATAATTCATCAAATCAGGTTGAGTTGCAGAAATCTGGAAAACGAGATGCTTCTGAAATACTCGAAGAAATCATAAGTAGTCCGAAACGTGCAACAAAATATAAAAAGGCGTTTTCTAAATCAGAGATCGATAAAACTGACGCATTCACGCCAACTCAAGCATTGTCCATGTTCGTAGAAGCCGACTTAACTCGTCGACAATACGAAATAGTGAGGAATACCAACAAGAAATTCTTTCCTTGTTATACCTTGCTGCAAAAAGCGGAACAAGAATGCTATCCGCCACCAGAGTCATGCAGAGATCAAGTACTTATGCCGAAACCGATTTACAGTCTTTGGTTGACCATACAGTTAAGCGTTTATCCATGTTACTGCAAGAGGTTTTAACAACAGTGAAAGAGCCAAGAACGAGAAAATTTAAAGTTAATTTCAAGATGGGGTTGTGATGGTTCACAACAAGCACAATTTAAACAGAATTTTTTAAATGATGCCGACACTGATGCGAACACATTCCAAAGTAGTTTCATCCCTTTACGATTAGTTTCTGGTAGTAAAAACGAAAAGCTATCACGGGAAACCCAACACTTTCATCCCCTCGATTTTGCCGTGATTTCGCTTTGTAAAAGAAGATACTGATGTTACGGAGGAAGAAATTAACTTTATAAAAAATTCTGCGATGTCACTAAATGCCACAGTGGTTAATTTAAATGGGAACAGCTTTTCAGTCAGTCATATCTTCATCATGACAATGGTAGATGGCAAGGTCTGCAACGCTGCGACTGGCAGAAAGTCCACAAGTCAATGCTACATATGCGGTGCAACAATCCTGAAGCTATCGAGTTTGGTCTTTCAATTTTACATGCTCGAATTAGACTTTTTGAAAGCATTCTTCATTTAGCTTATAAGTTGCCAGTAAAGAAATATAGAGAGCGGAAGACTAAAGCTGAGAAAAAACGGAGCTGAAAACAATACTCGAAATCCAGAAATGATTTCGCGAAGAAACTGGTGTACTGGTAAACATGCCAAAGGCAAATATTGGCAACACCAATGACGGTAATACAAGTACGAGGTTTTTTTGAAGATCCGAACTTGGCTTCTGACATAACAGGCATTAGTTATGACTTAATATATCGCTTAAATGTCATATTCGAGGCAATTTCAAGCGGACATATAATTGATCCAGAAAAATACGAGAAATATGCATTAGACACTGCTCGCTTATATGTAGATATGTACCAGTGGCATCCAATGTCTCCAACTATGCATAAAATATTAAATCATGGTTCAACTATCATTAAAAATGCATTATTGCCAATTGGGCAGCTTTCAGAAGGGGCCGCAGAAGCGCGCAATAAGCATTTTAGACTATACCCCCAAGAATTCACACGAAAATTCTCGAGGGAAAGTTGCAACAAAGATATTTTGAATCGGCAGCTTTTAACATCAGACCCTTTATTATAAATAGCATGAGAAAAGTCATTGGTAGCAAAATGAACTCCTTTTTGCCAGAAACAATTTTTTTTCTTTTAACTGCGAAGCCCAATGTTATTCATGATTCTTCAGAGAGTGACGAAAATGAATATTAGTGTTTAAAAATAAAATTATTTTAATAAATCGTCTTTATAAATTTAATAAATGTAGTTTTCCTTTCAATTATACTATTTAGAATAGATATATGGAATAAAATAATTTTGGCCGCCTAGATAACGCAAATACCCGTATGTGCAAGGTGATGGAAGAAGGGAGGGTTTTTGTAAAAACAGAAAAAACGCGATAACTTCTAAATTAAAATAGATATCGAATCAATTTAAAGTTTATATTACTTCTAAAAAATGGGGCAAAAGTTTACGCATGACAGATTTTTGATAAAGTTAAAAATGGGCTCAAGGGGCAATAAAAACAGGTTTTTTGGGGGGAAAAAAATCATAACGTCGTCAATTTTCTAGATATCAAATCTATCTAATTTTTTTTATAAATGTTCTCAAAATTATCTAAAACTTTTGTATTTACAAGTTTTTGATAGGACCAACTTTTACCGATGAAAAAAATTAAAAACGAAAAGAAAAAGGGGGGGGGATGGAAAAAGAAAAAAATCCATAACTTAGTCAATTCTTAAGCAATCAAATCTAATGAAATTTATTTTACATCTTCTCAATAATATCTCTTTTTATATTAACAAGTTTTTCATAGGACCAATTCTTATACCAAAAATAAATTTAAAAAAAATAGGAGTTGGAGAAAAAACCTCAAATCCAAATTGCTTATATTCCCAATAATTTTTAAATTCACTTTTGATTTTAAATGCATCCAAATGGCAGATCCTCCTATTTAGGAACTATATAATGTGACGTATTGGCCAATTTTTTGATAAAGGCAGAATATTTTTCAAAAAAGACTGCCAAAAAGAGTATTTTGAACAGAATTTTCCAAAGTGATCGTGATTGGAAAATTGAGGAAGTATAGCAAATTGCGTTTTTTCTAACACATTTTTAAGTCCATTTTTGTTCTCAAAAGCATCCAACTTACAGGTCCTCTTATATAGGAACTATATAATGTGACGGATTAGCCAGTTTTTTGGTAAAGGCAAAATATATTTGAAAAAAGGCTGCCAAAATGGGCACTTCGCACGAAATTTCCCAAGCCGATCTTGATTAAAGGATTGAGGATGCTCTCAAATAACAAATTGGACATTTTATGACTCATTTTTAAATTCAATTTTGCTCTCAAACTCATTCAATTGACAGATTTTTATTATTTATGAACAATATAATGTGCGGATTCGTTGATAATTTGATAAAGGCTAAATATATTTTCAAAAAATGCTGTCAAAGTAGGCACTTTGCACAAAATTTCTCCAAGCGATCATGATTTAAGAACTGAGGATGTATTCAAATAACAAATTGGTTATTTTATGATTGATTTTTAAACTCAATTTTGCTTTCAAACGCATTCAATTGACAGTTATTTGTTATTTAGGAACTGTGCAATGTGCCGTATTGGTCAGTTTTTTGATAAAGCTTAAATATATATATTTTTTAAAGCTGTCAAAGTGGGCACTTCGCAAAAAATTTCCCAAAGCGATCATGATTTAAGAATTGAAGATGTATTCAAATAACAAAATGGTTATTTATGACTCATTTTCAAAATCGATTTTGCTCTCAAAACCATTCAATTGACAGTTTCTTGTTATTTAAGAACTATATAATATGCGTACTGGTCGATTTTTTAATAATAAAGTCAGAATATATTTCAAAATATGTTGTCAAAATGGGCATTTGAGCCGAATTTCGCTTAAGATGATTTTGATAAAAACCAGACCTTACATAAAAATAAATAAAAAATTGTTCAAAAGCGACCAAATAAAGTTATTAAACTGGAATTATCTCTAATCATATTTTATTTTTTGTTGTTGAAATGAGCACTCTTCGAAATCTACCTCTGCCTATAGGCCAAGCCGACAGAAATATTTTTAATAATGAGTTTTCTAAGGTTATACAAGCGTTTCATCAATCAGATTGAACCACTAATGATAAATTTTATACCGTCGTATTTTATATTATTATATTTATATTTTTAGCCTTATTTTTATTCCTCGCCCCTTCTTCCTCTTATTTAATGTTTATAGTGTGGTCGTAGCTAGATGTGATGTTGTTTCCCTCTGTGCCCTAGTATTTCAGTTTTGCTGCATCTTAAGTTCAAGCAAGTGCATTCAATAATTATATATACATACTGATTTTGTTAAAAAGACGCTTTTAATTAATTAATATCAACATAATGTAATTAATTATAACATCAACAAAGCTTAAACAGCCGTCTTTTTAACACCCTGCAATGAGATGGGTCTCTACATCTGACTTTATTTGTGCATACCGAAGTCAAATGTCTCTTACATGATAAAGTATCGTTTTGAGAAAGGAAGTTTGCTAAAAAAAAGTTTTTTTTAAGTATTTTTTAATAAAAAATATTTATGCCCATGCGTATAAATGAAACCATTGTCTCATAAAGCTACATGTACTGCTACATGTACTGCTTCTATACTGATCTTTGATAATAGAAAAACATAAGCGCAAATCAGAAAAATAATTAATACCCCAAAATCAACTAAAATGAAGATTATAACGTATACTTTCTATCCAGGGTTCACGACAAAATTTTATTCAAAATGGGTCAGGAATGAAAATAATTTTACACCACTATGGTGTTTGTTGAAAATCCGCGCATTAGTTTTTGAGGTAAAGCTGTTTCGGAAATCGTTGAAACGCAGCATAGCGGTGCACCTTATATCGCTATTTATACCAAAACTAACCTTCAACAATTTATATCACCGTTTAACGGAATCTAAAGTTTTGATGACAGTCTGTACATTAGTTCCTGAAATAGAATAATTGCGAAAACTGTGAAAAATCCAGCCTAGTGCCACTCAGCTGGATATGCTGTTATGCTATATGTAGCGCCACTTGTCAGACGAGTAACATGAAAAACTAATAAACACTAATTTATTTCAAGGTCTATCTGAATCTAAAGTTTTATTAAATTCTTTGCATTAGTTTCTGAGATAAAGCGGCCAGAATATTTTTCTCGCATATAGACCGTCTGATTCACAAACACGTATTTTCTAAAAACACTCAAAGCGTGTTCAGACTTTCTAAAACGCATAAATCCGTCGGAAAACGGAAGTCGAATTTTCTGATGAATCCAACACTTACCTCTTGTAAAGATAGATAAAAATAATAAATAAAACTTGATTCATTCTTGAGATATAGTAATCACAAATATATTAAAAAATGGACCATAGTAGTAAAAAATAGACCGATAGTCACATCTTTTGAGAGGTTTACACGAAAATAAAATAGCGCCAATTTATGTCAAAGTATCACTGAATCTAAAGCTTGATTAAATTCTTTGCAATAGTTATTGAGATAGAATATCCAGAAAATTTGCGTCACATAAAGGCAGACTCGCAGAGAGGAAATTTCTAAAAACACCTGTTAATGATGCGATGTGATATAAATAAGAATTAAAAATGTCGATATAGCAGACTGTATAGTTTTATTATTAAATGCGTGCTCTTGGTGAGCAATGACTGCCTTGGCGGCGTCCATAACAAACTGGAGGGAAACATCTGTGGGCGGGGGGTATATGCTTACGTCATTCGACGTCATAACAAAGGTGCGCCAACATACCGCCCCACGTTGAAATATCATTTCAATATACAATACAATATCTAAATTTACAATGAATAACATACAATACAATAAAGATGCATAATATAATAATAATGAATAGAACAATGAATAATTAAATAGACTTCAAACATTTGGTTACATAATAAGTTTACAGTGAAATGGTTAAACATATTCATATAATAATTTGTCAGTTTATTGACAAGGAAGTAAGCATAATTTCGATATGCCTCTTTTGAAAATACCCTGAGGGGTTTTAACTAATACCACTCTAACCTTACCATCTGGTCCGTTAACTACTTCCTGAACTCTACCAATTGTCCATTTGCAGGGTGGAAGATTATCCTCTTTTAAAAGGACCATTGAATTTGGAATAACATTGTCTTTTTCAAACTGCCATTTATGTCTGGCTTGTAAATTATTAAGATAATCTAATTTCCACTTTCGCCAAATAAATTGGACCATTTTACTTAATCTTTGCCATTGAGACAAATAATTATCGCGTTCGCCAGTGAGATCAGGTTCAGACACACTGCTTAGAGGTCTACCTATGAGAAAATGGCCTGGAGTTAGAATTTCAAAATCATTGGGGTCAGAAGACATGGGCGTGAGGGGCCGACTGTTTAAAATGGCTTCAATTTGCGCGGTAACTGTTAAAAATTGCTCAAAAGTTAATCGCGAATTTTCTACAGGTCTTCTTAAATGATGCTTAAACGACTTCACTCCAGCTTCCCACAAACCACCAAAATTGGGTGTCCTGGGTGGAATGAAATTCCAGGCGATTTCCTCACTTGTTAAATAATCAGCCAAAACATCTGGGGGGTTTCTAATCATGTTTGCCAAACGTTTTAACTCTGCACTGGCTCCAACAAAATTTTTTGCATTGTCAGTACAGATAGAAGAGCTTTTACCTCTCCTCCTGAAAAATCTCTTTAATGTTGCTATCATTGCTTCTGAAGTTAAGTCAGTGACCACTTCTAAATGTATGGCCTTTGTTACGAAACAAATAAAAATAGCAACATAACATTTATTGTAAATACCTTTTCTTTGACCCTTATATTTAATATAAAAGGGGCCACAGAAATCAATCCCTACATTAGTGAATGGGGAACTAGGAGTAATTCTTTCTGCGGGAAGATTTCCCATAATTTGCTCAATACATTTAGGTTTATTTTTGAAACAAATTATGCAGTCATGGACAATTTTTCTGGCAGTATTTCTACCACCCAGTGGCCAAAATTCTTGCCGAATAAGATGGAGTAAAGTTAGGGCTCCAACATGTAAATATTTAAGATGAAAATATGTCATGATCAATAAAGTCAATTTATGATTTTTTGGGAGCAATATAGGGAATTTTTTATAAAAGGATAAGTCAGAATTATTTAACCTACCACCTACCCGTAACAATTTCTGCTTATCAAGAAAGGGATGTAAACAACTCACCTGGCCCTTCTTGGGAATTTCTCCCTTCTCAAGGATTTTGATTTCATACTCGAAAGATTTTACCTGCACCATTTTGATGACCCAGTACTTGGCATTACGAAGTTCCTCTGTTTTGAGTTTACCACTTCGTCGAATGTTATTTTTAATATTAAATATAAATCTGAAAATAAAACTTAGAATACGTATTAATTTTAAGTAATTGTTACTTAAATTAAGAAAATCATTTACAAATGAATTTTCAGAAGTAGAAATTAAATTGATATTGTCTGTTTTTTTAAGTTCATGCGAGTACAGTTCTTGTGATAGAATGTCTATATTGTCATTGAATTCATCTGAAGATGAAGGTGGGTGAAAGTTCGGGGGACCATTCCACCAAAGATTCATGTTGGAAAGTTCTTGAGGACCTAGTCCACGTGATATAACATCTGCTGGGTTTAAATGCGATGGAACATGTTTCCAATGACAGTTTTCAGTTAAGGTTTGTATCTTGGATACTCTGTTGCCAACAAAGGTTTTTAGTTTGTTTGGCGGTGTACTGATCCAAGCAATTGCGATTTTTGAATCTGTATGCAAATAAATGTCACTTACTAGCATTTTTAAAGAAAGCCGAATTTTCTCTATTAGTTGAGAAAGAAGTAGGCAAGCTGAGAGTTCCAGGCGGGGTATGGAAATTGTCTTTAAAGGGGCTACGCGAGACTTACTCGCAATCAGTTTAGATGTTACAGTACTTGTTTCACTTGTACAATGCATATAAACTGCAGCTCCATAAGCTAATTCCGAAGCATCTGAAAATCCTAACAACACTAATTTCTGAAAAGAATCGGTTAGAATGTATCTGTCGATTCTAATTTCTTCGATTAGTTTTAGAGATGACACAAAATTTATCCATTCACTTGCAACTGGATCTGGGATTTCATCTTCCCAACCTAATTTCAAGAGCCATAATTTCTGAAGAAATATCTTTGCTCGAGTAATAATTGGTCCCAAAAGACCTAAGGGATCGTATAATCTTGCAATGGTGCTCAGCACGTCTCGTTTCGTGTATGATGATTTCTCTGTTACTGAAATCTTGAACATAAATTGATCTTCAACGGGTTTCCAAATAACCCCTAGAGTTTTGCTTGTTGATTCTTCATTTACGGAAAAATTATGTTCTTGAACTTCCTGTGGCTTACTGTTCTGTTCATCAATTCCTTTGAGTTGGAATTCCATTTGTGAAGGGACATGCCGCAGGTTTTTAGCATGTTGCATAACTGCTGCTGGAGTTCTGTAGCTGTATCTAGGTCATGTGCGCCTGTAACAATGTCGTCCATGTATACATCTTCTTTTATTACTTCAGCAGCCAAAGGGAATTGTGATGATTCATCGATGGCTAATTGTTTCAGAGTCCGTATTGCGAGAAACGGTGCACAGCAAGTTCCATACGTGACTGTATTTAATCTGTAAACAGCAGTTTCTTCGTTCTCATCTGTCTTCCATACAATTCTTAGAAGGTCGCGTTGAGATGGATGAATTAAAATTTGTCTGAACATTTTTTGAATGTATGTAGTAAAAGCATACTTGTAAACACGAAATCTTGTCATAATTTCAAATATGTCTTCTTTCACTTCTCCTTTTAGCAGACAATCATTGAGACTGAAACCAGATGTAGTTGCCGCTGATGCATTGAATACCACCCTTAATTTTGTTGTGGTTTTGTCTGGTCTGAGAACTCCGTGATGTGGCAAGTAGTAACATAAATTATTATCTGGATGTTCGGATTGAGCATCTGTAACCTTCTCCATGTGGCCTAACTCTAAGTATTCTTGCATGAATTGCTGGTATAATATCTTCATAGTTTTATCTTTGGATAATCTTCTCCACAACTGATTCAAACGTTTTTTCGCAAGCTCTTTAGAATCGCCTAACTTTTCCAAATCCTTGGTAGGCATCTGCACTATATATCTACCAGCGTCATTTCTTTTATGCGTAGTTTTGTAATGTTCCTCACAGTATTCTTCTTCTTTACTCAGAATTTTGCAAGTTTCATCAATGGTTTCCAATTTCCAAAATTTTTCTAAACATTCATCAATGCTTTGAGCCTGCGAAATAAAACCACAATATTGCGTATGACTGATCGTATCTGCGGTTCCTGTTGCGATATATCCAAATACTGAATTTCGGAAAACTAAATTGCTGTTTGGAATTCGAATTTCTCCATCCTTTATTATATCAAAGAAGGATTGTGCTCCGAGTAGCATGTCAATTTTGCCAGGAACGCTAAATTTTGGATCTGCTAACTGATGAGGAATTTTCAAGTTATGAATATTCAATTTTGTTATTGGGAGTGAATCGGTTATTTTTGAAACAACAAGGAAATCTAATGATGCTTCAAAGGATCCATTTCCATTTAGAATTTTCGCTTGCACCTTATATTTAATGTTCATTTCTTTTCCGCCTAATCCTGATATCGCGATTTTCAATCTCTTTAATGGAATTCCCAGTCGATCAGCAAATTCTGATGTTACAATATTGGACATACTTCCTGAGTCCAGTATTACACGTGCCTGTAAATAACTACCCGAATAAGGGTTAAAAACCCAAACTAAAGCAGTGGAGAGAATAACAGATTTATTTCCATTATTAACGCAAGATAAAGAAGGCGATAGAAGTGATTTAACTTCTGTCTGTCCGAAAAACTCTTGTGCATTCGGATTTAATTTATTACCTTGCTCGATGGGATTAACTTCATTAATTTTGTTCGGAAAGGAAGTGTTTGCATTTCTGTGAAGTAACGTATTATGTCGTGACTGACAAATGTTGCAGAAACTTTTAGATTTGCAATTAGCAATCGCGTGCTGATTACTTAAACAATTAAAGCAAAGTTTGTGTTTCATTGCTACTTCTTTTCTCTGAGAGGCATTTGATTTCAAAAATGTATCGCACTTATAAATTGCATGATTTTGCTTACATAACACACATGAATTAATTAAATTAGTTGACTTAACAAAGAGAGATTTTTGTTTAGAATGACGCTCTTGATTTGACTTGGGTTTTGCTGAAATGTTTTTACTGATATTTTCCAAGATTTGAGAACGTTTCTCTAAAAATAGTATTAAATTGTCTAATTCTGGAACTTCATTTGAACTGATGCTCATTTCGTAACTTTTTCGCGTATCTTTATCCAATTTTTGAAGAATAATATTCAGAATTAAAACATCGGAAAGATTGTTCCTTGTGTAATCTAAAACCTTTAATGCGCGAATGCTTTTCTTTACGGTGTCAACTAAATTCCGCAAATCTTTAGCAGAGGGTTGTATAATTTTATCTGCTTCGAAAAGTGAATTTATATGTATTTCTACAGCTATTCTATTGTTTTCATACCTATCTTTTAGTGCCTGAATTAAAGAAGCGAATGTATCTTCTGTCGTTTGCAAAACTTTTGCTTCGTTTGTTAAAGCTGCTGATAAATAATGAAGTTTTTGAGTTTCAGATAATTGTTCATTAGATGTTATAATATTATCAAATTGCAATTTGAATGAACTCCAATCTTCCGGTTTTCCTGAGAATTTCGGGAGAGGTATTTCCGGTAATTTAATATTAAATGAGTCATTTGTAAGAGTAGGTTTTAGTTGACTATGATTGAGAACCTTACCCTCTTCTAAACGCTTAATTTGTTTCTTAATTTTGAATTTAGCTCTTACAATATTCTCAGTATATTCTTCACTAATGGTAATATCATTTTCATAATCTTTCGCAATACTTATGGCAGCTTCTATCTCGCTATTTAAATTTTTCAGCGATTCTTTCTTTTCATTTAACTGTTCCAAAATTTCTAAATACTCATCGGTTTCCTTATTTTCTTCATTAATTAAAGTATCAATTTTAGTTATAAGCTTAGTTACAGCTGCCCTTACAGTTGCGCGTTTCTTTTTTATTTTTTCAATTGCATCCATTTTAGAAACTTATGAAATCAAAAGGAATAATTGAATGTTTCTTACCTTTTCTGGTAAACAGGTGATTTCGTATTTCGTCTGTGCTTACTCTTTCTTGCGATGATTGCGTAACAATTTTACCAAAACTGCAGATGTTGTTCTACGTTTGACGATTGAATTGTTCGAAGAAAGAAAAAATACATTTATTCGTGTGCGCTGTCAGTTCACTATTTTAAACAAACTATTATTATCTTTTAAATATAAATACCTTTGAGCTCGACGGCCCATAATGCTAATGATGCGATGTGATATAAATAAGAATTAAAAATGTCGATATAGCAGACTGTATAGTTTTATTATTAAATGCGTGCTCTTGGTGAGCAATGACTGCCTTGGCGGCGTCCATAACAAACTGGAGGGAAACATCTGTGGGCGGGGGGTATATGCTTACGTCATTCGACGTCATAACAAAGGTGCGCCAACAACACCAATTCATGCTCAAAAATATCTAAAGTGTATAACTCCGTGATAAACTGAGACTCAAAATTTTTCACATATATAATTCTTTACTCTTGTAGATATGAAAAAGTTAAATACCTTGATGTTTCTGAGTGGGAAAATTTATGCTAACCATTAAAACTTTATAACATAGCTTATCTCATTGCACAAATTTATTTTTATACTAATAATACCAACACAGACTATTAAAAAACAAGAATTTCTAAATTTAAAATCATTAGGCTGCATCAAATGGTTTTAAAAAGGTCTTTTTATCAAAAGAAAATTCAAGTAAATGCATATTTATATTGTATGTTCAATGAGAATAACCTCTTTGAAATAAAAAAAGTTTTTTTATTGTAAATTCAATGAGAATTCAAGAATTCTAAGTAAACACAGAAGTAACAAAAACTTCAGAATATTTCAATAATGTTGTTTTATGTTTGAAAAATATATTAATTGAAAAGTTCTTCTAGACTCGTTAACATTAGAAAAATGTAATAATGCGCAAATTTCTTTACATTTTGTAAATTACAGAAAAAGATGAATTATTTTCGACTGTTTTTTATTTGTTAAAAATATCATATTACTGAAGTATATAAAAAAAGTATTTCGCATGTAATTTGAAAACATACACATAGGGAAAAAATCTTTTTAAGATAAAATAATAGATAACGAGATACATTATCATATTCCTTAAAGCTTATTTTTACACTAATAACTTTACTTACAATGCAATTATCAAATTTATTATTTTCAAAACATTAGAATGCATCAATCGTTTTCAAAAGATTATTTTACCTGTAAAAATTTTGACAAAAGAAAAATTTATGATTTCCTCATTTTTGTAGCGTTTCTAGCATTAAAGAAAAAAACAATTACCTTTTCAAAAAAAAAACATTATGTGATCCAAATGTAAAGATAGGATTTAAAGAAAATAACGATGGAATAAAAAGTAGAAAAGTTTTTATTAATATGGCTTTGTATTTAGAGAGTTTTTTCTCTTCAAGAATTATTGAGAAAAAGAAGTTGAATAGGAAAATGATGTAGTTGAGATATCCTTTTTATATTTTAGAAATTATGGAATATATATTATTTTCAATTTTTTTTGTTCGTTAAAAATATCCAATTACTGAAATGATTATCGAAAAATTTTTATTATATAAAATTTAAGAACAGGAGCTTGATCAAAAAGTACATTTTCTTTTTCTAAAGGTATGTTCCATATTTATGCCTATCAGCCAATTTTTATGCCGATTTGTTGCTATGGATAATTTTTTAACGTAGAATCGAATGACAGTTTAAATATCATCTATACTATAGAATGAACAAATGTACTTTCAATCTACGAAAATATAATACAGTAATATGAGGAAATAAATGACAATATAATTTATACTGAGTTTAACATCATTCTGTAATGCTTTCTTTATGTTTGAAAATATCAGAAACCGACATATATTTAGAGATCTACAGAAGCATTTTTAAAAACAAAGCTCCATTTACTGCCATTGGTTTTATAAACTTTCCATGTAGATTTCATAGTGCATTAAATAGTTTTTAGTCTCCAGATTTCTACAGCTCGAAGTCTAAAAACTAGTTGGATGTGTCAATCCCAAAACTTTCTTCTACCTCATAAGTACATTTTAATATTTAAAAAAAAAAAAAAAAAAAAAAAAAAAAAAACGTGGTGACCCCAAAGTTACCCACCATCGAATTTCCTCGAACATTGGACCTAGCCTAATGAGATTCTGGTATACGAAAAGCCTAAAACGCAAAATTTAATTATTATTCTGAGAAAATGAGCTTAGTAGTGCCTCATAATGGGTAATTTATACTAAAACCTAATAAGCATCTATTTATGTCAAGACCTAACAGAATCTGAAATTTGATGGAATTTCGTCCATTAGTTTTTGAGATATAGTTATAACAAAAAATTTGCAAAACGTAGCACAGCAACACCATATCTTGGATAATTTATGCCAAAACGTAAAAAGCGTCTAATTATGTTACGGTGTAAAAGAATCTTAAGTTTGATGAAATTCTGTGCATTAGTTCTTGAGATATAGCTAGTTAAAAAAAAACGTGTAAAATATAGCACAGCAGCACTATCAGTTGTAGGATTTATAACAAAACGTAATCATGGTGTAATTATGTTATATGTCATTTTGTAACAAAATCTGAAGTTTGATGAAATTCTGTGCGTTGGTTGTTGAGATATAGCTATCGAAAAAATCGTGCAAAGTGCAGCATAGCTGCACCACCTGTTGCAAGGTTAATGCCAAAATGTAATCAGCGTCTAATTATGTTATATATTCTAGTGTAACAGAATCTAAAATTTGATGAAGTTCTATGCATTAGTTCTTGAGATATAGCTATCGCAAAAATCGTGCAAAATGTAGCATAGCAGCGCCACCTATAGGGCAATTCACACCATAACCTTATCAGCGGCTATGTAGCTCAAGGTATCGCGGAATCTGAAGTTTGGTTAAATTCTGTGCATTAATTCTTGAGATATAGCTATCATGAAAATCATGAAAAACGTGGCATAGCAGCGCCACCTGCTGGACAATTTACACCAAAACTTAATCAGCGTCTGTGTATATCAAGGGGTCACAGAATCTGAAGTTTGGTGAAATTCTGTGCATTAGTTCTTGAGATATAGCAATCTTGAAAATCATGAAAAACGTAGTATAGCAGCGCCACCTGCAGGCCAATTTTCACCAAAAACCAATAGGCACTAATTCATATCAAGGTCTAACTGAATATCAAATTTTATTAAATTTCCAGCATTAGTTCTCGAGATAGAGCGCCCACAAATTTTTTGTCACATACAGACAGACAGACTCACAGACAGACACACAGACTCACAGACAGACGGACAGACTCACAGACAGACATTTTCTAAAAATAGTCAAAACGTGTTCAGGACCTTCTAAAACGTATAAATCCGTCGAAAACCGGAAGTCGAAAATTTTCATGAATCCAATACTTTCTTCTTGTAAAGATAGAAGAAAGTAATAAGAATAAGAGAAAAAAGGAGGAAGTGGGATAAAATGGTTTTTTTTTTATGTATTGATTATGCAAAGCATAATACAGTAAAACTTAATATTGTAAGAATTTACATAGTTTGTAGAATCTTTTAGCATAAAAATGAAATGAAATCATACAAAAAGGGTAATTAATCAATTCACACTTCGATAAAAAATAAAACTATAAGAAAAATCATTTACCTGGTTCAAAATATTAGAATAAAGCATAAAAGATATGCGTTATAAAAAAATAGTTATTCTTTAATATTTTATAGCACTATTTTTACATTTTATAACGGCATGGACTAGTTTTGCCAAGCTAGCTACATGTGGTTGTCAATGATTTCTGCCAAGATATGACTGTGATGACTTTATGCAGAAAAGAAGCTCAACTTCATTTTTGGAGTAATATCTTGCAGTCTTTCATCATTATTCCACACAAATTCTCTATTTAATTTTAAATTGAAAATTGGAGTGCAGTGAAGTACGTCAATTTGTTCTTGAATAAGCCAGTTCTTGCTGCACATTTACCTATGTGCTATGCCAAATCATGATGGGAAATAAAAAATTCACCGCACAGATCTTCCGACGATGGTATTATAAAATATTCCAAAATGTCTTGATATCTTCAGAATTAATCCTTTCTTTAACGATAAAAAGCCTTCCAGGACCGTCTTCAGTCATGCAAGGTTCTGCCATTACACTGGCTACTAATTTAACTTATCGTTTATATCGTTTAATGCAGTGCTTGTCGTGCGCTTCTTGCTTCATTCGCCAAACACGAACACCATAATCACCATATGTTAAGCAAATCACACCCTCATTATTACACACTATCTTTTTTTCAATCATTCAGAGCCTATAAAAGCCCTTTTTTGCATCAATTCACTCTCTTTTTTTCTGTTTAATAGTCATGAAGGTGTTTTTCTTTAGTACACGAATTTGAAAATAAGCTTATGAAGATGTCTTAGCATTGTAGATTTATTCACACCAACACACCCAGAAAAAAGTTTTGTTGAATCAACAAAAATTTGTTTGATCCAACGAATCTTTTCGTTTAAATATAAGTCAATAGATTTTTTTTTTTATATATATATATATATATATAAACAAAAAAAATATTGTTGATTTTTTTTCGCAATTTTTCGTCCACAATTTTCATTCGAAATGCATAATAACGTAATAGTGACATCATTAATCCGTCTCAGTTTGAAAAGTTTTTATTATTCAAAAATTATGTAAGTATATATAAGTCAATTAAACAAAATTACGTGAGAGAGTTGTGGCTACTGCACATCAATTTAAATATTGCAAAAAACATTCTTTTTGGAATTACAAATTGAAAATACAAGATTTTAGTAACACTAAAATAAATTTGATTAAATTCTGTTAAAATTTTATAAGAGTATTAACAATATTTTTTTGTCTGAGCACCAAAACCGATTTCTTACTTTAAGTAAAAAAATTACTTAAAACAACCAAAATGTACTTAGCAAAACATATATTGTAGTTTTAATCAATTCCTTTTCTAGGTGCTGCGTTCAACTTTCCACTTACGGCGGAAAACTCTTACACTTATAAAACTTTTTTTAAGCAATACTTTTCAGCTTTCTATCATCTATCTGAGCAGTTTTAGGCTTTCGGCCGCTTGTCAGATGCATATTTTCAATATTTATATAGTTAAAATACTGCTCTATTACCCTACTAACACTTGGTTGGGAAAATTTTAAGAATCTTGTTACATATATTCTCGATAACGAATTTCTTCATGCAACTCAATAATACAATGCTTTGTAAACTCTATATAATGTCGGACGAACGACCCATGTTTCACACAAAATATAAACAATTAGGATGCAAAGCGCTTTTATAACTTAAGAAAATCAAAAGTTAGTTTTATGTCTAATTACTGTACCTTTATGAACCAATTATGAAAATGCATAAGTATTCTAATTTTTTGAATCACCTATTTTAATATTCTAATATTTTTAATAATGAAAATAATTTGATAAAAATATAATATTCAGACACAATTTAATAGTTAGGAGTTTTAATTTTCTTTAATAACATGCATTTTTATTTAAACATTAAAACTACAACCGTTGTTCCTTTTCAATTTTACTACACTGAAATAAGCTAAATGCAATTTCAAATACAAATGAAACGAATTAATCAATTTTTTTTTTTTTATTTTAGTTGAATTATCAATTAAATATTTGCATATATGTAATTGAATTTATAAATACAAGTGTAATAATAAAAGCATTCATTTTTATGTTAATGCAGTGCTGTTAATTTATCATGTGTACGAGCAAAACATGTTTTTACATCATGAAAATGTTTGAGTCTCTTGAGAATAAAATTGAATTGCATCCAAAAAATTTATGTACCGGGTTATAAAAGTTAATTAATATATTATGAAAACTACTCACAAACATTTCTGGAAAGCTGTGGCAGCAATGGGAACATCATTTTTATAAATGCTTCTTTAATCTGAATGGTTCTTGGGTTCCCATTCAGTCTATCCAAACGAACTGAATTAACTTCGTTTAATGGTTACCGATGTTAAGTATAAGAATTCTATATATTAACCTTTAGTGTGTACTAAAGTTAATGCGAAATCCTGAAAACGAATCACTCTTTTCCTCTTTTAAAACTCAAACGAGTTGTAAAATCAATTTCTAACAGAATGCATCAGATATTGATAAAGTACTGAGGAGAAAAAAAGAACTCTGGGAGAAACAGTGAAAGTACTTCCAAAAATTATTTTTGTTTAAAAAAAAAAAAAACATTTAAACTCAACTCATACTTAGAACCGGATACGAATAAAGAAAAATTTAGTATTTTTTGCTGCTTTCTTACTCAATTTGGAAATCTGATGCAGAATTTTGAAATCTGCAGAATAAACAATAAACAAAAAACACAAAACAAACATTTATAAAGGTTCTTTTTGAGAAAGTTAATTTTTTTTTAGAAACAAAGAAATTGTTATAACAGGAAAAATACCATTAATAAGTGTATAAATTTTATTTTTTCGTACTTTGATCCGAAAAACAGAGTCTAATATTTAAAATTATATACCTATATATATATATAATATATATTTATATATCTGTGGCTTCCAGTAAAAAACCAGGGAAGGCACATTTTTGAAAAAATTGAGATAATTTGGGAAAATGTAGCTTTTAAAGAGTTCTTTCATCTGCCATAGTACTAAAAAAAATCGAATTTTTCCCGTCATAAGGTGACTATAAATTATTATTTATTTTCGCCCGGCTATTTTCATTTAAAATTGAAAAACAGTAATAATCGTTCTCAATTAATAAAATATTATGTAACTATTTTGGCAAAAAAAAGAGGTTCTTATATCCTAATTGAATGTAGTGAAAATTATTAAATTCTAATCTATTTTATAAAAGTAATGATAAAAAGACATTTAAAAACTTTAAACGTTAATTGCTCAAAATATCAAAAATGTGCCTTACCTGGTTATTACCGGAAGCCACAGATATATAATCTGCATAGGAAAAATATTTTCTCAAAATTATAAAAAGCAGGGTTTTTATGTAAAAAGTAACAGCTTTGCAACTGGAAAAAAAATAAGTTGTATAAGTGTTTTTTTTTTCTTATTATTTCATTTTGGAGAAATCGGTACAGAATTTTAAATATAAGAGAGGAAAACAACAAGAAATTGACGATTGGATAACATTTTTTTAATAGGGTAAACATTAAGTTTTTTGAATACACAACAGCGTGAGAATGAAGAAAACTTCCTTATTGTATGTTTTTTTTTTTACTTCAGTTTTTTTTATCTCAGTTTTTTTAATTTGATTTACGGGTGAGGCAGTTTTAAATTGAAAAAATATCGCCATCCTTTTCTTTCTCGATTCAAGATTTTTCGAAATGCTATTTTGGGCCAGAGAGCTTTTTTTTTATAATAGTTCCGCTAATTATTAAAAAAACTGTTCTTTAACCCTTTGCGGCACACAGTGCCCGGTCCGGGATACCTAATTTTAATTCCAAACTTGCAAACGGAACTAATAATATTTTAGTAAAATTCTACTTTAACAGTAAAAGCTTAAATTAGGGGTTTCAAAATATCTAAAAAATTCATTTATGAATTCCGGTGTCAGTCGACAATTTCTCATTTTACTAACAGATTTTAACCGTGCCGGAAAGGGTTAAGACCATTTAGATTTATCCTCGTCTAGCCTCATCTAAATTTTTATTTTTCCACGTGCGACAGACTTTACTGTGCCCGCCAACAAACACACACACGCACAAATATCTTTCTTTTATTAATACAGATGATCTAGAAATCTAGAAATTATTGAACCATATGGAATAAAAATTATTACTTTTAACAACAGTATCGAAAAAAAGAACAGAAGAATTCTTATAAAGGCAATCGAAACAACTATAAACTACTAATAAAGACCTCACTCAGACGTCTGTTAGAAAAAAAAAATTTTACTTTCTTTAATTTTTTTTTCTTTGTTTTATCGGTGTTAATTTTATTTTTTTTTAAAAAAACGTGCTTTTCAACGTAGTAATTTTTTTTTTTTGATGATGGAGTTATAGTAATATGATGTGAAGGCTAAACAAACTAATTTTCGAAAGCAAGTAAAAGTAATGTACAAACTTAAACTACCATTTTAGTTTACAAGCACTTTCGCCCATAAATCTCAATTTCTTTCCTTTTTTTCTCTAAATTTATCGAATTTTAAAAATCACAAAATATTGTTTAAAGAAAATTATATTTGACTGTTCTGAGAACATACGATTTTGCCTGGAATACAGCTTTATGGTAAAAAAAAAATCTGTCAGACATTAATTCGCTTAGCTGGAAAATAAATCTCTAAGCAGAACAACAGCGTAATCAAATTTATATTCGTTTACGTCAGTTTGTATTTCTATTAAATAGATTTCATACAAATGGCAAGTTTTCAAAGAGATCAATTTTGATTGCTCTGGAACTGACATTCTTTATATCAAAATCTTTGAATGTTAGGATTTATACAGGATGTTTTTAGATAGATTTTTGTGAGATTTTGTTTAAGTATCTACCATGAATTTTAAATATTAGAAAAATAAAGCGCGCGTTATTATCATCTATTTAACTTGAATGCTCATTTAGATTTTCGTAACCATTGATTAAATCGATCCATAATGTTGGTAATTTAAATGTTGCTGCAGTGTCGCTACATATGGATTTTTTACGAGTTATGCTTTCTCTAATAATGTAAATATAATATAGACTGGAGAGAAAAATTATCTAACGTTAATTAATTTTTATTTGGATGATTTTTTTTTCCTTTAATATGGTCAAATCTGTGGTTTTTCTATATTATTTTATTTGATATTAGTTAT
This sequence comes from Maratus speculifer, assembly GCA_964019185.1. Lineage (NCBI taxonomy): Eukaryota > Metazoa > Arthropoda > Arachnida > Araneae > Salticidae > Maratus > Maratus speculifer. Next base: position 230,728,475 of record OZ025296.1, on the reverse strand, counting down.
GGGGGGGGGGGGGTCGTTGTTTTCTGTACTCAGATATCCTGTGAGTCATTCTAAAAGTATAAGTCGAAAAATATCAAATGTCAAGTAAAACTATTTTACTGTTTTTTAAGTTTTATTCTTACACCTAGCAATCAGAAATATAACTTTGAAAGCTTTCTAACGGTTTGTCTTTTTAGTAGTTTTAAGCATGATGATCAATCTTAGCGATAAATTTGGAAGTAAAGCACAGTGACAAACTCTTCCTTAAAAATTTTCGAAAATTAATGTTCTATGTCATTTAAAAATTTTATTAAAAAGAACAATTCATATCCAAATACTTCTCATAGTATTTTAATTAAAAAATATATATGAAATGAAACTCTTCACTCACTTAAAACAACCACTCCGTAATGTTAAACGATTGGCCAGGTTGTTTTCGGATTTCGCGTTTATATTTAAATGAGGTTTAACCCATCGAAATTCGACGAAAGAAAATGTTTATGAAGGAACTGCTACATTGATTTATAGTAAATCTACAAAATTGCCCACAGTAAAAAATGCATCGTATATTGATCAGTCTACCTCTCAAACAAATGTTATTTTAAACTAAGATTAACAAAAATACTATAAAAAAACAGTTGTCTAAATTTTTAAATTTAAATTTTAATTGCATATAAAATCAGTAAAATATAAGAAAGATCAGATATTATCATGAATTTATCAATTGAGACTTTAATGTATAAAGTATAAGGTATAAATTCCAATTAAAAAAAATATATATATATTCCAAATTGACACGATCATAGAATTTCATGTGAAATTAAAACCCGTCATAATTTTTATATTCTCAAAATTTAAACACGTACTTCTCATATCCGTATTCACCATGTTTAAAAAAATGGTATTTTAATTTGATCATTTTAAAATCACTTTAACTCAAAACTTGGAGTTATTTAACTGATCAATAAAGACGAAATAAAACCGAAATCAAAGAATTTTATAACAGACGATATTTTTTGCAAAGTAAATGCATTTTAATGTCTATTTTTTTTCCAATTTTAAGAGAAAATGGAATGATTCTGTTGCCACAATTACAAAATTGGTACTAAAAACTATTAAAAAAAATAATATCTCAAAAACAAATTGAGATACAACTTTCATACAAATTGTATTTAAAAGTACATTTTTTTCTATAAACAACGTTGTAAAAATCGAAAATATGCGATGCTTAGAAGTATAAAATTTACAGTAGCAAAAATTGCAAAACTGAAATTGCATGGCAAAGTGTTGCCATTCGCAAAATGACGTATGCGTTATGCACAGATACGTTTGGCCTTTATAATATAGATATTTTTATGTGATATTTTTCTGCATAAGATAGCTGAACTCAATCTTTTTTATTTTAGTTGCAGATTTTTATTAATAAAGGTACTTTAACTTTTAGAACTGGTTTTAAGAATCTTTATTTAAAAAATGTGCAACTGAAATCGAGAAAATAAAAAATAGCCATATTAGAGATCGACCTCAACTACACTATGCAAAAAAGTCGCTTTAAATTATTCAAATTTAAACGAGAAATTTGAAAACAACCTGCCCATAGAATTAACATTATGAAGCGGCTGACTTCAAGTAAGTAAAGAGTCAACTTAAATTAAAAACTCTCCATTTATTTACTTCCTGTGCATCTCTACATTGATTAACTAATATCAGTTAATCTCTATAATGACTTAAAAAAAAGAGCGAAAATTAATTTTAAGAAATAAAATTTTGGGATATTTTCCTATTAATATTACAATTTATATAGTTCTTCAAGTATTAATAAACTTTCTACCAAAAATAAATTATTTTTTTATCACAGAATATATAACAGTTTGGTAATTTTAAGTTAAAGGTACAAACAAATAATCTTTTGTTCTTTCTTTTACATAAGCAATACGTTTCATCAAATGATTCCAAGCAGCTTCTAATGTTACTACGAATTATTATTATTTTTAAAACATAAGTCTGGAAATGCATTTGATCAACAGTTATCTATGCAGACGTTTTGTAACCTAACACGAAATTAGTTTTTCTTTCACAAATGCTACAATTTTAAATAACAATAAAACTTATTTTATATTGTCAAACAAAATTTGCAAACATACACTTTCATGTTATATGAGTATTTCTGAAATATGAAATTTATTACACAAGTCTTAACTATTATTATTATTATTATTATTATTATTATTATTATTATTATTATTATTATATTTATTACTCTTTTTAAATTTCTTTGTGTATAATAAACTTCAATTTCTTTTTATATAGTCTAAACAACTGCTTTTTATTATCCATTATATATTTGAGCAAGATAATAAATTCTCTTTTTTTATTCTTTTTAGGCGAAGCAACATAGAAAAAGTTCCAAGTAAGAAAAAACCTCCATTACTAAGGGCAAGAACTTTACCAGCAATCATTTGTCCGAGTCTAAATATCATACAAGCTCAACTGGAGGCAGACAAAAGTGAGTATATAATTTCTTTAAAAAATAGCTTCATCATTTATAGTAATAGTCATGTAGCACAAAGTTTAAAATCCGATTTACAGCGAGTTTTGTTACTAACCCTAAGATCTTTTTTAAAATTTTGAAAGTATTACATTGCAAATAGGTAACACAGAATAGTCATTGCGCCCACTAGAAACCATTTTAGCAGTCGATATCAATCATTAATAAAAAAATATTTTCCTAGTGGCGCTGAGCTGCCACAATCGACTATTATTCTATTTTATTATATCGCTATTTAAATAAAAATGATTTTTTTAGTATATTTATTTATCTTTCAAACGTTTTCGAACTGTGTGAAAGATTTTGTTTTCAGGAAAGTGGTTGGAGGTAGAGTTAAAAAATAGTCGTCTGTGGCAGTAACGCATCAGTTTCTTCGTTAGAAACCGGGGAAGGTGTAAACTAAATTAATATATTTTTTTATATTTTTACTTCACTTCTATAGAGTTTAATGTTTTTGGCATTGAATAAAAATCAATAATTGACAGCCCATATGCTTATTTCATCATAAAATAAGTGTTATTATCATCTGAATTTGTATAAACCATTCCAGACAATGTGCCTGAAAAAGTTAAATATTTTCATGTTTCATAAATTTAAAGGTTTCACAACAGAACATTTTGAGGATTTGTAGATCATTCAATTAATTAATGATTTTTACTTTTTTACTGCGTAATTGGGGTTATCAATAACTAAATTGGTACTTTGAAGGTGTTGGTAAGTTTAGACCCGTAAACAAGAACCTAAATAATCAGCCTCTTAAAGTATCAGTTTTAGAAAAGCGCTAATATTCTTTTGCCCGTGATATCTTTTTTTGTGTGTGCGAAGTCAAAGACTGTGTATTCGCAGTGTTGTTTTACCTTCAAATCTGTACAGGAATTAGTGAAGCGATTGGTCAGATACTAACTTTTAGGTGCATCAGAAATTTGTTATATGAAGAACAAAAACACAAAAGCAACTATTAAAGATAGGACGCAATGTTTTAATTTCATTGAAAGACTAAAATCTCCACTCTCTTACGCCACCACATTTTTGACATCCATTTCTCATTACACGTAATCTATATTTTACCCAAAATGTAAGACTAACTGATTCAAATTAGATAAACTTGCTAACAGAGTTTAATTTTGAACAACTACAACACTCTGTTTTAAATAAAACTCAAAATTAACAATCACTTTTAAGGAAATTTTTCTTAAGAAAAAAATTTATTTTGTTAAGTAAATTCGCTGAGTAAAAAAACTTTTGAAATATATTATATATAATTTAAATTTTTTCTTAAAACTTTATATGAACACTGAAAAAAAATAGAAGTAAAAATTTAATTATGAATATATTTTTATTAAATTTGCATAGTTTAATTTTTTGCTTGATTATCTTCTAAAATCATAAATGAGGACATGTAATATTTTGTGATAAAACCAATAGTTTAGAAAACTTTAATATAAAAAATACATTTGACTTTTTTTTTCTTTTGCTAGAAAAGTAGTCGCCACACATTCACTGTTAATTGAATAATTCTTAACTTATCGATGGATTTATCTTGATCATATGTTCCTACTTAACTGAAAAAATAAAACTTTATTGTATGTGCATAGTTAGGAAAATATATGAGTAGAAAGGAAACTTATAATAAAATTATTTACATGATTTTCCATTTAATATGTTGTTGCTTATGGATTGTTGAAGAAGTTTGTATCGCAATCAGATGCATAATCAAAATTATATAATAAAGAACAATTTCAAGAATTTCCAGAAATAAAAAAATATTCAAAAAGAAATATAAAAAAATTCAGTTTTTAAAACCAATGAGACATTACTTAGTAATATGCTAACATAGAAAATAATGGATTGTTAATATCATATTAATATGAATTCAGTTTTTCAAAACAATGATATGCTAATTAATAATATGCTAAAAAAGAAATTTCCGCATTGTAAATTTAATTTTAATATTGGAAAAAATATAGTCTTTAAACAGCTGTTATTTTCAAAATTTTAATTTTAATGGCCATTATAGAATAACTGAAATACTCTTATTTGAAATGGTATAATATAAAGATAAACAATAAAAGTGTTTATACTTTTTTAAAAATGTATTAAAAACAAGTTATTTTAATTAATTTAATAGATGTATACAAAAAGGATTAATTTCAAGCATTAAATTTAACTTAATCTATAAACATTTTAAATTTTCTTTGTTTTACAATCTTGGAATTAAAAAAAAAATGCCAAAATTAGATTACCAGGTATGCTGACGATTAAGTTCCAAGTTATAATCAACTTACTTATGTTATTTGTATATTTAATACAAGTTTCCCTTGCTTGCAAAGAATTTATATTGTAATTTTATTGTTCAATATTTTATGAGTTTTTTGTGCAACATTTTATAGTTCTCGGTTTAAATTTTACTGGGTAACCGTTTATGTTTTACAAGTTCATAATTCTAAATGCACATGTTAATGGCTCAACAAGAGCTTAAAATACTGAAACAAGGTTCCACTATCCTCGGGTGAGAACTTTTTGGCTTCATAATTTGATAAAGTTTTGAACTAATTTTTTGACTGTGCACCTTTATCAAGCAACATGCACTGATAAAAAATTGTAAAGTTACTAAAATTTTTCGAGTAAACTGGAATTCCTATAACTTTTTATGTAATGAAACAACAGAACTCCATGTAACAAATACATGTCTGCACTGTAAATCAAAAAATCTGTAAGACTGTTAAGAATTTTTTAGAAAACGTGAATGTCAAAGTCTTTTTATGTAACTGGGGTAACCGGGGTACAGATAAAATTTTAGTAGATTATTTTTTGTAAAGCTACATTTTTCTATAACTTTGCAAAAACTAATTTTGTAGATTTTACATCTTTTTCAGTACAGTATACAGATAAAAGTTTATTAAGCAGACAGATTTCTTTAAATTTACATCTTAAAAATTATTATTATTATTTTTTTACTTGAAAAAAAAAGTTCGTAATACATACACAATACATAAATATTGTGTATGTATTATGAACTTTTTTTTTCAAGTTTAAGGAGAAAAAAAAAGGAGAAGCTGATTATATTGTTTTTTATAGTAACATTTGAATAATTCGGGCTTACGTTGCATATTCATATGTATTCAAATATTCTTAGGATATTTAGAAAATGATGATTAAAGTAAAATATAATTTACTTAACTACTTAATGCTTTGCGTAAAGAAATAATTAATAAAGAAATTATTCGCATAATAAGTTAACAGTGTTATTAATTTTTTTTAAAAAGTCTCTACATTTCTTGAAGGTTTTCAGAAAAAAAATAATTAAGATATTCTGAGCTTAGAGAAATATTGCATTTATTAAATAAGAATAATTATCATCAAAGTGATTTCTAGAAAAATCTGAATGATTAAGATAAGAAATACTTTTAATTAATAAAGGGAATGCAAATTAAGTTTGCATGAAAAAGAATAAATAATTTTGTGATTTGTATGTCAATATTGAAATCAGTTTAGGATATGAAATGTCAAATGACTACTTGACAAATTTGAAAATAAAAATTCAAAATTTATTTAATTGTTTGAAGAGCCTTTCGAGGAAGATAAAAATGAGTTAGAACCGAAAAAATTTTTAAATTTTTTGTGTGTTTGTTGTTAAATTTTATGCAGACAAAAACAAAAGTAAAATTAACATGAATAACGTGGTGGAATGTGTATTTCATATTTTAGCAGTAAATAATGAAGATAATATATCATATTGTGCTCTTCTCAGAAAACAATTGACACAACGCCGTCTGGGTCAATTTTGGGGCGTTTTCTAACAACTATATCCATCATTTTTTACGAGGGTTTTTCAAAAAGTAAAGATACAACGCTGACTTGGGGGAGGAGAATCTTTAATGGGCGCGTTGGGAACACAGATTTTAACTATGATCTTTTGACTTTCCCCTTGGCAGTCATTCGTTAATTCTATGGTGATTCTGCTTCCGGAAACAAATGTTTAGAATGGCTGTGTTAAATAAAAATCCCTCCAAAAGTCAAGTTAGATCAGCCATAAGATTTCGTCATAGAAAAGGAAGCGTCACAGAAATTCACATAGAAATTGTTTTTGTCTATGAGAATATTATGAATCAACAAAACGTAACGAAACAGTGTTTTGAAAGCAGAAAAAACGTCGAGGTATTCTGACAAGTGGAATGTGTTTGCTTCATGACAATGCTCGTTCTCATGTGGGTCTTCGAATCAAAACACTACTGAAAAAATTCAACTGGGAAGTTTTATATGATGTAAAATGATTTTCCTGGAAATTCATCTTAAAAATCGTAAAAAATCCGTAAATTTATTTACAGTTTAGAAAAAAAAAACTACATATAAAAATACAATCTTTTTTATTTGACGATATAATATATAAAAATGGACGATGTTTCGAAGTTGAAAAATTACAGTATAATCGAGATTTATTTGCCAGATATGCAATCCTGAATATGACGTTAGCTTTATACAAGGATTTTTTAAATAATATATATGCCTGTTATATAAAAAATGATGAACGACATTTTTCATTCAATAATTTTCAAAAATAGAGAAATTTATAGTTTTTTTTTTTTTTTTTTTTTTTTTTTTTTTACAGTTTTGAAGTAGTTTTAATTTTTAAAATACTACTTTAAAAATTAAAACATACGGAGGATTTTTCAAAACTAACAGTTTTATTTATTGATTGATAAATTCAAATTATTTTAAATGTTTACTGAGATTGTGATACAGAAAATTTTAAAAATTTTCTTCTTGGAACAACCTAAATAAAAAGAAATATTTTTTAAACTTCACCATCAACTTAGAAATACACTTTTAAAACAAAGAATGTTTAAGTGGTTAGATATCTTTAAAAAGGAAAATGTTAGCAAAAGTTTGAAAGACTTAAAACAACATACTTGTACAAAACTTCAGAAAAACTTAAGCAATCCTTTTCTTTTGATTTTGTTTTTCAGTAAATTAAATATACTTATCAGTTTTAAATCATTTAAAAATGCACTTTTTTAACAACATCTGACGCATTGTACAAAGAATAGCTTACACTTAATTTTGCAAAAAAAAAAAAAAAAAAAAAAAAAATTAAATATTGAATACTTTGTAATAATCGAAGTTAAAAATAGAAGTTAAGCATGTTAAAAGCATTGAACAAACTTACTTTGATATGTATTATTAATTTAAAGTTTAAATTTTCAATTATTATAAAAAGTGTTTAAATTTTATAACATCTATTGCAAAACTGTGTAAGCTTAAAAATAAACGCTTTGAATTAAATAACTTTAAAATAATAATGCAAGCATATTAAAAGAACTGCTGCTTAACTCATTAATGACCAAGTTATTCTCTTCAATAAAAATGAAATTTTGGGTTTCCCACCACTTTTAAAAGACGAATAACTTCTATCTTAATTTATTGAAGAATTTGTCACGTGAAAAATAGTGCTGATTTATCTTTCTATTTACTGGTGTGAAAAGTGCTTTATTGCCTTTTTTTATAAACTTCCCTAAAAAGGGACGCTAGGCCCTAATGTGTTAATCCACAAAATGATTGCAAATATGAAAAAAAACACTGGTATTTTCAACATACATATTTAGCGGCAGGGTGTATGTTCAGTGTTGCCATATCTGGCAGATTTCTTACTTCGAAATATTGAACTTACAACATAAAATTTTTGATAGTAAATTTATTTTATTTTATTTGTGGAATATCTATCATTCTATAAAGTTAAAATAACTATCAAAACTTACTGGTACGAATACATGAATTTTTACAGTTACCATTACATGAAAAGTCTTGAAATTTCAATGTCCTAGAAAAAGTTTAGTAACTTTAAACATTTTTTTTATTACAGTGTAAATGTCAAATACGGCGGCTACACTGCACATGTTTGAAAGAGTGTTTGTATAGTTGTATATTTTAGGGAAAGATGGCATGGTTTTGTGTTTTTGAGCGAGTTGACCTGTTTTAATGCAAATTATATGATATATCTTACAGATGCAACAGTGGCCCACAGCCCTTTACTGTTATGCAAATCCTATTTATTTTATGTTCTTGCCAATAACATGTATTTATAATTAAAATAACGGTAGCATACGCAAAATACACATGTTCAGTTTGGAATTTTTATTTTCAAACTATGACAACCTATATTCCAAAACATGACAATGCTCTCTTGGTTGGTTGGTTGGTTGGTTGATTTTTGTCGTCCGATTATCTACGCTAATGGGATATAGGACCAGGAGGAGTGCCCTCCGTGGGGGTCTTTCTAAGGGAACCTAACCCGTATTTACGCAAGGTTCGAAGAAAACCACGGAAAACTCCGAACGGTTAGGCCGACAGCCGCGATTGGGTTCGAACCCAGCACCTGCCGTCTACCAGTTGAGAGGTCCGAACCTCTCGGCCACTGGTGGGGCGCCAATGCTCTCTTGGACTTGATTCATTAGAGGAATTAAATAAGTAAACAAATATTTGCTTTACGATAATGACAAGATTATCAAATTTTTTGTATAAAATCCTCTCCACAAATCAAATATCATTAGACTCACGTCCCTAGTCACTTATTATTAAAATCGTTGAAACTTCAAGCAGCGCTCAGATTTGAATATACTGCAAAATTTCCAGTTTATTCCAAGTTTTAAAACTTTTTTTTCGAGAATTTGTGGCTATAAGCTTAACACGCAATACGCAATCATATATTCAAAAATTTTATTTCTCCACTTAAAAAAACTATACACAACACGATAACTATTGGAATATAAAAACCTTTCTTGATTTCATATAGTTGTACTGTAAAATGTTCCAATCAAATCTTTCAATGTTTATATAGGATATCGCGGACATATAATAACACAAAAAGGCCAAAAACGGAAGCTTCTTTTTTTTGAAGTCGCTTAAAAAAAGAAATTGTTTTTGCTGTATGTAGCAACAGCTTTAATCTCAACATAAAATTTGAAGTAAATTTTGTTTAAAATGTTATTAATTAATTTAATTTTTATACATATTAATACGAAAAACTAATTTTTGAAACAATTATCGGAATTTTTATGCACAGGTTCTGGGTTTAAACCTAATCGCGCCTGTCGGTCAAATTGTTCAGAGTTTTCCGTCATTTTTTTCTAATCTTCAATTGATTTGTGTATATACAGTTTAGATTCCATTAGAAAAGAATCCCCAAAGAGGGCATTCCGCCCTTATGGCTTACATCCGTTGTGTAAATAATTGGCCGCCAGAAAAAAACTCACAAAGTAAAAAAAAAAAGAAAAATATTTAAATAAAATTAAAAGTCTCAAACTTAAATTTTGTTTCTTTAAAGGGAATGATAGTGACCTTTATTTAAAAGTAGTCCAGAAAAGAAATGTTCGGAACATATAGAGAGATTGTAAAAGAAAGAGAAAGGATATTTTACTGACTGCCTAATTTCTTATTTTCTTCGGAGCTATAAGAAAATGCATTTTTTAAATATTTAGTTATTTCCAATAAAGTTTCTAGAATTTTAAACTTGCCGTTTTATTTTAATATTTTTGCGAATCAAATATAATTAATATTATTATACATATAATATATATAACAATAATCTATTATCGTTTGTATATGTAATTTCTCATTAATGTATTATATCAAAACAATAGATTACCTTAAAACACACATACATACACAAATAACGCCTGCATTCAAGTATTAAAGATATATAAAAATATTCTACAGACATACATACAATAAATACAAAAAGCCCAACTGGAGTGAAAAATTAACGAGAACTCGAGCCGGAGGTATTGGTCGGCGGGGCTCAGTGGTAGAGCAATAGACTAGTACGCTGTGGTCTTGGTTCGATTCCTTCATTTAATGTTTCACTCCAGTTAATTTTGCTGTATTTATTTTACGAATGTCTGTAGAATATTTGTATGCATTTTTAATCGATTCCTTTGATTTACCTATTTATGTAGACATTACACAACTTTAAAATACACTAAAGTATATTGTAACGTCTAAGTTTTTTAAAAATGCATTTTTTCAAACACGTCATACAGACAGATAAAAATGCAAATTTTTTCTTGCCTTTTTTTGCAGTATCTTCAAATATGCTTGCATATATTGTTAGAAAACGATTGAAAGAATTATTCTAAATACGGATAGTATAATTTGATCATATATTTTAATAGCCAGTAAATCCATAAATCTTCTAAAAAGTAATTAACATATGATCAAAATATACGTTTGACCGTAGAAGCAGAAAAAAGACAACATTCTAGCATTCCTTGATGTGCAACGTATTCGTTCACAACATAATCTCCAAATGGCAACATTCAAAAAATAAAATGCAAAGATTCACATAATCTCTATTTATTCAAAAACCCTTCCTCAATACAAAATAGCAACAATATGTACATGTATCGCAAGGCTTTTAAAGTATGCTCAACAGGAGACCTTCTACCAACAGAACTAAGCAAAATAGCTAAGGAAGCAGTATACGGTGCAAAGTGATATTGAAATTAATTAAGAAAGCGACAGCGATATACAACAGAATTTGAATATTTACAGACTCCAGGGTTATATAGAATTAATTTCATTAACAGTAAAGGAAAGGCTATAATATGCAAATATAACAAAATGGAAAAACAGATGACGAAATAAAAACAATAAATCACCCATTATAACACATTTTAACAAAGTTGAAAAATAAGCAAGTTGTAATAATTTCAATTGCTCAATTACAAAGCGAAACCGTAGAAAATACCACAGCTAATTCTAAAATATCTAATGATATAGTGAACGCAAAAGTTGATAATAAATAGCATTAACTTTTAGGAATAGAAAACGTGGATAGATGAAACTACAAAAAACAATAAATAGTGAATATGGGAATAACATCATTAACATCAAAGATTCGTCAGAAAAGGAGATAAAAATAGATTTTAATTTTTATGCATCTGTGTAAACTTTATATGTGTTTGGAAGTTTTTAAAGCTTCTAGACATTTATGTTATACTTTATCATATATATTAAAACCGTAAGGATTTTTTTTTCAGCGTAGCTAAAACTGGTGTCTACGCATACGCGCTCGCGCAGAAATCTAAGAACGAATCGGGGAAGATTGTACTTTCTCTCTGTATGCGTATGTAGCTTTGGCGCGTATTTGGTAAATATGGGATATAAAGACTGCATTTTTGCATTATCACTGTTGAATTCAATGCTATGATAATTTTATTTTTCTTCGTTAGCTCACTTTACGTAAGTTATTTTATTTCTTTTTGTGTTCTTTTTTCGTGTTAAACACTATTCCCTCCTCCTACCTTGCGAAGTTAGGCAATCTTAGGCTTAATGTAGAGATGTTTCATATGAAATTGAAACATTCAATAGTTAAATATTAAAGTGTTTATTTACGTTCTTGGCTGATAAAGCATTTTCTACATTGTAATTTTCAAATTTATACTAAGTATGTATAAAAAACCTGACTGGAAATCACATTATTTTTTGTTTTGTGTTTTGGAGGGGAAGCAGGGATTTTTGACCGATGTTATTGACTTCATGGATGTAAACGAATTCGCAAATCACTATTTATTTTTTGCTTCAGTTTCTTATTATACTCATGTCAAAAAACGGTGATTTTTTCCCCTTACAATTTCATTTTTAAGCAAATTCATAATGTTTAGGAAGTATTTACATTACATTGTTTTCGTCGAAGCATGGAGAATTGCATATGAAATAAAAATATGCCCAGTTGTAAACAGCTTTATAAATCATTAATATTTATTTAATGTTTTACTTTCTTTGTGTTGACTCGAAGTTCGATTTTAAAAAAAAAAGTACTCTTTTTTTAAAAAGTGTTCCCGTGACGAAATTTGCTGAATTTTTTTGGGGAGAAGAAGGAGGGAATATTTTGATGAAATTTGCTATTTTTTTCAATCTCTTGATCTTTATCTCTCAACAATGTTTTTTCAAAAATATAAAGATCATTTTAATCAACAAAGAAAAATAAAATTATCAGAATAGATCCCTCGTTTTGCATAGCATTCAATCATGATAATACAGCCTTTTTATACAGTGTTCTCGCTGGCATTTGACCAACGTTAGTAATTTGGCTTATTAAAAATAAAAAACATTCGTCAAATGAAAAAGGTATTAGCAAAATAGATATATGTTCTAGATATATATTTCAATATAATAATTCAATAAAATAATCTAAGTTTTTATGTGACTTGCTGTTAATTTATTTTCTACTATCCGCTACAAATATAAAATTATAATATACATTAAATATATATATATGCATGTGTACAAAAAACGAAAAAGAAAAAAAGAAAAAGGAAAAATTGAGCACGGCAAATCTAATCGCTTGTTTACTCGCCAAATGAAGAATTTAGTCGCAATTTGGCGCATTGGCGAGCGACAGCGAGAACACTGCTTATATACCATATTTATCGCTTGCTCTTTTTTTATGATTATTTGGCAAAATTTGCTTTTTTGTGGTACCTAGACAAATTTTGTGCGTTTTCGGGATCTTTTGACGAAGATCACGTTTTTTATGATACCTGGACAAAATTTGTCTTTTTCTCGAGGTCTTTTGGTAGAATTTATCGTTTTCTCAAGGTCTTTTGGTAAAATTTGTCGTTTTTTCTCACGATCTTTCAATTTAATTAGCCATTTTATCGCATTTATCCTTTTTTGTGAAATTTATCGTTTCTTCGTTATCTTTTTTGAGAAATTTGTCGTTTCTTTTGCTACTTTTTGGGATCTTTTGACGAAATGTGCCTTTTTTCCCATCTTTTGGCAAAATTTTTTTTTCTCACAATCTATTTACCAAAATTTGCGTTTTTTGAGGTATCCAGACAAATTTTATGTATTTTCGTGATTTTTTGACGAAATTCATGTATTTTATGATACCAGGACAAAATATGTCGTTTTCTCGAAGTTTTTTGGTGAAATTTGTCTTTTTTTCTCACGATCTTCTGATGTAATTTGTCATCAAATTTATCCTCTTTTCGTGATTTTTTTACGAAATTTGTCGTTTTTTCGTTAGTTTTTTGAGAAATGTGTTCGTTTTTTTGCGAAATTTACCTTTTTTGCGATCTTTTGATGTAATGTGCCTTTTTTTCCATCTTTTGACAAAATTTGTTGTTTTCCCACAATCTATTTACCAAAATTGCGTTTTTTGAGGTACCTAGACAAATTTTATGTGTTTTCGCAATCTTTTGGCGAAATTCACGTTTTTTATAATACCTGGACAAAATTTGTTTTTTTCTCGAGGTTTTTTGATGAAATTTGTCGTTTTTTCTCATGATCTTTTAATTTAATTTGCCTTTTTATCGAATTTATCTTTTTTTCGTGATTTTTTTGTGAAATTTGTCGTTTTTTTTGTTATCTTTTTGAGAAATTTGTCGCTTTTTTTCGATTTTTTGACGAAATGTTCCTTTTTTTTTCATCTTTTGACAAAATTTCTTATTTTCTCACAATCTATTTACCAAAATTTGCGTTCTTTGAAGTACCTAGACAAATTTTATGTATTTTTGCGATCTTTTATCGAAATTTACGTTTTTTATGATACCAGGACAAAATTTGTCTTTTCCTCGAGGTCTTTTGGTGAAATTTGTCCTTTTTTCTCACAATCTTTCATTTTAATTAGCCATTTTATCAAATTTATCCTTTTTTGTGAAATTCATCATTTTTTCGTTATCTTTTTGAGAAATTTGTCGTTTCTTTTGCTACTTTTTGCGATTGTTTGACGAAATGTGCCTTTTTTCCATCTTTTGACAATTTTTTGCTTTTCTCACAATCTATTTACCAAAATTTGTATTTTTTGAGGTATCTAGACAAATTTTATGTATTTTCGCCATCTTTTGACGAAATTCACATCTTTTATGATACCAAGACAAAATATGTCATTTTTTAAAGTGTTTTGGTGAAATTTGTCTTTTTTTCTCATGATCTTTCGATTTAATTTGCCGTTTTCTCGAATTTATCCTCTTTTCGTGATCTTTCTGCGAAATTTGCTTTTTTGTGATTATTTGACGAAATATGCCTTTTTTCCATTCTTTGACGAAATATGTCGTTTACTCACAGTCATTTGATGAAATTCATGTCTTTTATGGTACCAGGACAAAATATTTCGTTTTCTTGAAGTCTTTTGGTGAAATTTGTCCTTTTTTCTCGCGATCTTTCGATGTAATTTGTCATTTTATGAAATTTATCCTCTTTTCGTGATTTTTTTCGTGAAATTTGTCATTTTTTTCTTATTTTTTTGAGAAATTTGTTTTTTTGCGAAATTTACCTTCCTTGCAATCTTTTGATGAAATGTACCTTTTTTTTCCATCCTTTGAAAATATTTGTTGTTTTCCCACTATCTATTTACCAAAATTTGCGTTTTTTGAGGTACCTAGGCAAATTTCATGTGTTTTCGCGATCTTTTGACGAAATTCACGTTTTTTATGATACCTGGACAAAATTTGTCTTTTCCTCGAGGTCTTTTGATGAAATTTGTCGTTTTTTCTCATAATCCTTTGATTTAATTTGCCGTTTTATCGAATTTATCCTTTTTTCGTGATCTTTCTGCAAAATTTTTCGAGGTTTTTTTGCGAGATTTGCCTTTTTTGTGATTATTTGACGAAATGTGCCTTTTTTCCATTCTCTGACAAAATTTGCCAGTTACTCGCAATCATTTAATAAAATATGTTGTTTTCTCACAACATTTTAGTTTTTTTTCATGATGTGTTTGCAAATTTGCAATTTTTTAGGGATTTTTTGTCGAAATTTGCTTTTTTATAATTTTTTTCTTGAAAGTAGCCGTTTTTCAAGACGTTTTGACAACATTCTGATTGTTTGCTTTATTTTGACGAAATTTGTTTTATTTGGGATACCTGGACAAATTTTTTTCTGGTTTTTGACAAATTTTACAATTTTTTTAGCGATATTTTGAAGAAATTTGTTGTTTTTTTGCTATCTGTTGAGGAAATTTGCTGTTTTTTCCCTCATCTATTTACAAAATTTCCGTTTTTTATATATATATATATATATATATATATATATATAGAGAGAGAGAGAGAGAGAGAGAGGGAGGCGGGTATTTCAACGAAATTTGCTATTTTTGTGATTATTTGCCAAATTTTGCGTTTTTAATGGTACTTAAACAAATTTTGTGTTTTTTCTTAATCTTTTGACAAAATTCATGTTTTCTATGATACTTGGACAAAATCTGTCGTTTTGTCGTGATCCAAGGAGCACGAAAATTTTAACTAAGGACTATATAACATGTAAAATAATTTTCTTGAATATAATTTGCTGAAAGCTTTTGACCCAATTTACGTACACAGAAAGTTTTTAATTTTACACAAGCTGTCGTTCGTAGCAGGAAGTTTTTTGAAAAACTGTCAATTTTACACAAGCATTCCTGCTGAAAAATTAAAAGAGTTAGTGAGTATTGCATTGGACCTCCTGGGTATACATAGAACTGAGTGCAACAGTGACAGTAATTTCTTTTTATGATTTCGTGAATTTGATTTTTTACATGGGAAATTTTTTTTTCTTTCGTTCTTCCATATTGTTACCGTCAAGTTTTGATGGGTTCCAACTAGTTTTGCTTTAAAACTGTATAACGTCTAAATTATAGATGGAAAATTAATCTAGAGAATCTATTATCGTATATTCTGCTAATATATTAAGCTTTGACAAATATATGATAATTATCCTACATCTGTCATTGCTTTACCATAATTGGTGTATTATTAGAATAATTACATATGCTAATCATACTCATCAAGATCAACGAGTCTTAATCACAGTCAATAACTTAAATTAACAATAAAAGAGAAACTGTGCCTAAATGACCTCCTTAAGGAAAATGACATATTGTACGTTTCTTAATATTGTCGCTGGAGGCCAACACTTAACAATACACATGAGTTTTGGAATCGATCAACAAAGAGACGCATTTAATGACAATTCTTTGCATCTTCCTTAGAAATTTCTTGGGACTAATTTTTGTTGCTAATTCAGTTCGTTTCAGTTTTTACATATCTGAAGTAAGAGCTCAAGACTAATTTATTTTCATGTTGCTTTCTGTATATGAAAATAATATAAATAAATGCGATCTCAAATTCTGCTTCTATATATACAATATGATGATTGTAGGTAAAATAAAATACCGATTTTTGAAAACTAGAATTTATCTCAGAACCCAGACATCTTTTTCGGTCTTGCTTTCTGTGCTTCAGTTGTAACATAAAGTCCATTAGTAAATAAATAAAGCAAGGAGAGTAACACACATTTTACAAATAACTGCTTATAAATATTTAATTCATAAACTTTCACAGTTTTCAATGTCACCTGTTCAGCGCCGATATCTCTTATATATACTCTTAAGATCTGTGTATATTTTCTATAAGCAGCATCTACAGGTTCAACATCTTCATTTATCAGACCACTTCATATACCTTTACTTCTTTTAGTGCCTGATGAAACACAATCCCTCTTAAAAGAGGAAGTATGAAGGTGCAAAAGTTCTGACTAACAATCCAAATATTGCCGAAACGAGGCCAAAAGTTGCTGAGAAGCGTAATTCACAATCAAGACCGGGAGATCTACAGTTTCAGAAAAGAAATCTTTTTGTTGAATCCAATGATGATGACAAAGACAGTGATCCTTCTGCAGATCATAATGATGAAGCATGTCTTTATTACAATGTTTTATTCAGTCATTCAAAATCATAGAAAAACTAAATAAAATGTGTCAAATGTATAAAGTGGTTACATAGTGAATGTGTCGATGTTTCTTGTCGTGCAAAAAATGAATTTGTGATCCAGGAAATTATAATTAATATTAACAGTTGGGTGTATCATTATAAGACACCACTGTTGACAAAATGATAAAATGACATGGTGCAGAATTTTTTTCAAAACGTTATCATGACGTTGTGACATTAATTTTTAAAATATACCATTGCATTTTGTATAACATTCAAAGTTAATTTGTAAAAAATAACGACCATGTGAAATACTTTGTTTGTATAAAAGCACTTTTTTCCGTTATTCGTTCCTCCTATTTCCTGTTTTATCAAGAGGGTAAAATAAGTTTTATTTGACAAATTCAGAACATCTAAAATCAACAAAAGTATATTTTCATATCAATATTTTGTATGGCATTCCACAATTTGATTTAAAATAAGAAGTCAAATTTTCAGACCTGGTAAAGCATTTATTTATTTCATTTTTATTTTTAATATTTATTTACTTATTGCTCACATTTTAATATTTTCCAATGATTAATTTGCATAGGCTGCCTGAGATCAATATTTTTTATTGTGAGTTTGCACTTTTTCAATATCTATCATTTTTTTCTGACCATAATTTCGTTTTCTCAATGATTCCAAAGGTAAACCTATATTCACATTAAAAAATCTGTAGCTAAAATCCAAAAAATGCATAACGCACAGTAAAAGTTATAGATCTTAAAGTAACTATGCAAACAAATCATGTGTTAATAGTAAAATGCGAGCGATAAATCTGCAAAAATTCTCATTCAAGATTACCATTAGCTTGAGCGTTTATTTCCGTGACTAGTCTAAGATCTTTAATGCAGGAACAAGTGGTAGTCATTTTTAGCTGAGTCATATCTATACGGAGGGTAATAAATTTGTTTCCAATCATACGACGTAAAACAATCGTCGATTCAGTGAGTCGTGAAATGTCATGAAGCAAAAAAATTTAATCCTTTTGTTTCAGATCGCATCATGCAATTTACGATGTTGGCGGTAGATTGACCTCAACCATCATAATTTACGCGGTATGCAGTAACCATAATACTTACTGCATTACACTTAATGCAGTAGTTAAACTGGATTACACAATTAAAATGGTTTAATGCAGAAGTTCGCACAGTAGGCACTTATTTGTTTGGAGATGGGATATAAAAGCTAGTCGTAATATACTGTAAATGCTTTAAAAAGGCGTAAAATATGTTTTAAACTAAAATAAGGCACAGATTTTCGTGTAATATGAAAATTTATTTACAACATACATTTTTTTAATATCAAAAGGGTGCTCAGTTAAAAAGCACTCAGTCGTATATATAGTTTGATATATGATTTTTTGGAATGAGTTTGATATTTTATGTAACATCATTTGCTTAATTACAGTGTACTCTTTTAATTATTCTAGTTCTTATCATATTTTAAAGAACGTGGAAGAAAAGTAAAGTCTGTTGGAAATATTGTTGCAATGTTTTTATTAATGTTAAAATTAATATTGAATTGATGCATTACGTAACTTTTTTTCCTGTACAAAAATTAGTTAGTGTGTCTTAGCGCATGTTAAAATCTGGCCTTTTTCATCGCTTTTCTTAAAAAATAGATTTTGCATTTGTTTATATAAAAAAAAATATTCATTTTACTGCCTAGTTTGCACCCGATAGAAGTAGAATGATAGATTCTGCTAAATAGTTTGCACAAGGTAGATAGTTGCAGTAGCTAGATTAGAGATTCTGTTTTCCAAGTGCACGTTCTAGTAATAGCATATCTAAAAAATTTTCAGATGCCAGTTCTGATGCACAGGGTAAAGCAGAAGGTAAACCAAGGCGACATTTTTCTGGATCTGCAGTCATAAGGAAAACAACTGTTCAAGAACGAGAAAGTAAGAAATAAAATACTGAGACCAAATACTCATGACATGCGAATTTCGCACAATACCTGATACAATAATTAAAAAAAATGTTCACGGTTTAAAATTAATGTACCCGATACGAATTTTCAAATTTTAGTAGAAATTAATAAAAACCTAAAATGTTTAAAAGTAAACAAAGGTTTCATTTGAAAAATATGACTAAAGTTTGTTCCATACTGATATACAATATTCATAAATTATTTTGAATAAATATTTTAAGGATCCAAAACTCCCACATTTCACTATCAGTTAAGTTAGGTTAAGTTATATAAAGTATGTTGTTGAATTCTTTTGTATGAGAAATAACAAACATACTTTAAAAGATTAAAATACATTTCATGTATTCTTTTATAATTCCATTAAATTCGAAAAGAATATATCTTCTTGGTCATTTACAGGATGTATATATACATATATAAGCTCCATAATAGCTTTCAAAGCCATTTTGTTACCGTAAGAATAGAGTAAGTGCATTTGTACAAACGCACGTTAGACATTTCAATATTATTTAGTATTAAAATTGCACATCTCATAGGCAGAAAACGCTCAATAACTAATTTGAATTCGTTGAATTTTAATTTTTTACGCGTTTAAATAAAAAAAATAGCAATATTGTAGCAAAACATATAATAATAATATAAATATTTTTCTTCCTTAGATTTATTTTTTAAATAAGTGACTATTTAGTATGTATACATTTATCATTTGTTTTAGGATGTTACCTTGATCCAGAGATAGAACCTGCAAAATCTCCATCGGGATCTCCTAGGGCAAGCGTTACATCAGTCACGTCATCTGGGTCGACACAATCCAGTGGAAAAGATATTACAAAACAGAAGTAAGTATGTAAAATCGTTGTTAACAAGAATAAAAAGCCTTTACAATTTATGTAACTATCTTGCATAATTGCAATTAATTTAAAAGTTTTAAGAATTCCGAATATAAAAATTCTCGAAAAAATATTTTTTTTCTTATTTTTAAATAAAATATTTTAAAGCTAAGAGCCAGATACCATTTGAACTAACAAATGCATGAAAAAGTTTTCTTTATATGAATTACAGTTACTCCATAACTAATTTATTTTTAATTATAAAATGTGTAATACATATTAAGTAAAATTTTTGTTATCAAGTACACTGTCAAAAATTTTGCTTTAGTTTGAACCAAACTTTCCGCTACGCTGTAGCAGTCACCGTAAGATGGCGAAATCTCGTACCAACTTTTGAAGCTTTCTATTTAAACCTCCTTCCCATTAATGGAACTATCCTTCAATATGAGCTCCAAATATTGGTTCAAGATTTCGTCATCGATCACCAAATTTTGATTCAAACTACGACAAGATTCTTAGCTGTGTAAAGTTCTCAAAAAAAGTATAAACGTATATAAAGTTTTAGAATTTTTTTTTATAATTAGGATGAGCGAAGCGAATCCTCTACTAGCCCACTCAAGTTACACTTTGTCGTACACTTTATAAAATATCTATTCAGTATTTTGACTTGAAATTAAACATAAGAATAAATTATGATATGTAGATTTGCAGAATGTTGTTTTTTTTTTACAGAATAACCTTTAAAAATATTATTTTAATAATTAATTTATTCTACATGTTTTTCTATTATGGACGCATTTTTGCAAATAAAAAATTGAACGCGTATCTTTTTATTTTCAGAATGAAAATAAACCATGGGGTTAGTAATTATAGATAGAATCATGATTAATTAATTAAATGAAATACATTTTCATTATTCCTTCAAAATCGTTTGCAAATAAAATATTGAACCCGTATCCTTTTATTTTAAGAAGAAAAATAAACTATGGTGTTAGTAATTATAGATAGAATCATGATTAATATATTAAATAAAATATATTTTCATTATTCTGCCAAACTTATTTACGCAGTTTATACTTACGGATTTTAAAAGAATTACATAATGATTTATTTATTTAGGTATTTACTTTGGTAAAGTGGCAACAAAAAGAATCGTAAACAAGTAAACTTAATTCTTATATTTGATATTTAAAGTGAATATTTTGTTAAATTTGGTAAGTTTCTTAAGTCTGGTATTCGAAATGAAAGATTAAAGAATAATTTAAGAATATTTTAATTGATTGAAGATTAATTTAATTCAACCAAATTAAATATATTAACTACGTTTATAAATAATTTCTGGAATGTATTAGTAATTTAAAAATGTCGAGAAAAAGAACACTTATTGGCCAGAACGAACGTCGTTACTGGCCATTGGAAAATGTAAATACATCTTTAAAACTTTTAGTTAAAAATTAAAAAATATATATATTTTTTTTAATTGAATTTACATTTCTAAAATTTAAATGCGCCAAAACATGAGATAACGTTTTTGCTTAATAAAGATGTAAAAATAATATAAAAAAGTAATGTTCCTTTCAAATATTTATCTAATGAAATAATTCTTCGCGAATCCAAACAAAGCACGGCTTTTGCTAGTTTTATATAAAAGTATTCTTCTTGGATACACCGCGTGCATAAATTCTCTTCAAATTTGAATAACTAAAGCAAATATTTTTTTTCTAATGATTACAAATGTAAAGCGTTTTCCAAACGACTTGCAATAAAAAAAATAAAACTTGTTAATCTCTACACTGTTAAAAATCTTGTCCTAGTTTGAATTAAATTTTGGTACTCGGTAGCTGTCACTAAAAAATGGTGAAATCTTGAATCATCATTTGGAGCTCATATTGAAACATAGTTCAATAATTGGAAAGAGGTTAAAATAGGAAACTCTAAATGTTCGTTCCAGATTTCATCATCTTATGGTTGCAGCTACTGAGCACCAATGTTTAGTTTAAACTAGAGCAAAATTTTTAACAGTGTAGAAAACTTTTTTTTAAAGAAATTTGATATATCAATGAATTTTTTTAAATACAAAAGTAGTCGCGAATTCTTAATTTCCTGCAGGAGAAGTGTAATAATAGCTCATTTTATATCTCTTTCCTTTTAATACATTTAGAGAACCAATTCGTGAATTTCTACGCAGAGATTTTTTGGAAATCGTTCACACAACGTAAAATTATAAAATCGCCGTTTTGAGACTTTTTGAAATCACTCTTTCATGATATAGAAAAAGCTCAACTCAAAATGTTTAAGACATAATTTCTTTTGTAATGAGAATTTTCAAATGGGTTTGTTTTTAAATATCATAAAGTGTTATATTTAATTATAAGTTATTTAAAAAATCAATTTTGGGCACTTTAAAGTGTACATGATTTCATAAATAGATTTGTTAAATAAAACAGCATACTTATTTGATGATCACCCCAGCAAATATAACAATTTTAACGTTGTAATTAGTCTCCATCCATTATTTTACAATGGAGTCATCATTCATCATATTAAAAATAAATATGTAAAATTTCTTGTAAAGTCACTGTATGGGTCTTTGTACAGAAGTTTTGTTACGTCTTAATTAATAGCTTTAGAAATATCCATATTTAAATGTTGGGGAAATATTTCTTCAAAGTAAAAAATCACTATTCAAAGTTCTATTAAACCTGTTTTTATTATTACTATTATTCTAATATCTAATTTTATCGACAGTTGGAAAAAAACAAGTTTGCTTTCGTTTTCCAATATCAGTAGACTGGTTGCAATTGTAATATTTTATTCCTAACAATGCCATAAACTCTGCATTTCACAAATAAATTGGATAAGATTGAAAGTATAAATTTGTTATTGTAAACTTTATTGGTATATTTTCTGCGATAAGATTAAACAGGAGTATAAGCAAACAAAGAAAATAAAAGATATTTTAAAATAACTTATTTGCATATAAAAGGATAAAAGAAACGAAACATACAATTCTATAAGTGCTTTATTTTCTTTCCTCATTTTATACCGAGTTGTTTCCTACTTAATAAAACATCGCTTAATGTGATTTCACCATTTCAACAACGCCTTGTGAAGGCTTAGTATTTTCCAATGTCTGTTTTCATATTTTGAATATATAAAAAACAAAACAATCGTTATTTTAGGTATAAAAACTCCTAAACACATCCTGGATAATTTGTTTGAAACACAACTAAATTTAATTTTATGAAATTTTTAAGCTTTCAGATAAAGAGACGTATTTAGGGACGTAAAATTTGAATAATCCTAACTCGGTGAATTTTGATAGGAGAAAAATAGAATTTTTACTTTATTATTTGTTAAAGAATTGAAAAAGAGTTCACTGAATATAAACTATGAAATGAGGGGACTGTATAAAACTTCCAAGAATTGTAAGTTTCTGCAAATAAATTACTCTGTATTTCATAAATTTATTATGATTTCCTACCTTATTTGCAGGAGAACTCAGTCTAATTTAAAAAACAGAGTCTGAATAAGAAAAATTTTAAAAATACATATGAAAATTAACGGTGATTTCGTGGGTTTAATCCGATTTCCTATTTTATTTTAAACACTTTTGTATATTACTTTTGATGTGTATCTCCATCAGATAAGACAGCGCGTGTCGATGTATATTTATTAAACACTGTATACTCCGTGTATAAACTCAAATTGTCATACTAATACTGAAAACAGATAAGAATATTCTAAATTGTTTATATAGTTAATTTAAATAAAACTTCGCTTTTACCTTTCATCTACGGTTCCCCTTCATTTCTGAGTTCTTTAAGCACATATCTGTATGATTATATATTTGTTACATTATTCGATTTCGTATTGATCATATGTTTATTGCATAAAGACAGAGGCCACGAAATCTTCTACTTGATCAGTAGTAATTGTTAGATAATACAAAGCTTTTATGGTTGAACGCAATAACATTTGGTATCAATACCATACTTATGATATTGCTTTAGAAAATAATGCGAGGAGTTTTTGAAAAATACAGATACAATGCCGTATACTCATTCAAAAACATTTAATTGATAAAATGTCCCTTACAAATTACTTGCTAGTATATGGCTTATTTTTCAATGTAGTTGCCTCTATTGTCGAAGCATTTGTTACGTCTAAGTATAAGCTTCTATATCTCTCAGTCATATAAATTTACTAGTTGTTGTCAAAACCACATTTTAATTTCGATTTGAATATCATCATTATCGGAAAGATTTGCTCTACAAATTGCTTTTTCAAGTAAAGAAATGTGTGGTAGTCACTGTGTGCAAGGTTCGAGATCACAGGTGGCCTACCTGTTCCGAGTTTTTTCATGAACAGTTGTCCTACTTCCAAAGAAACATCACAGCATTTCGTTGAATTTTGTAAATTCATAATGTTCCAATATATAGAAACATTTTCTTTTTTTATTATTACCTGTATACGCTCACCTTTTGCCTGAAGAAATCTTATGATGGAACGTATTTCACAATTGGCAGAATTCTAATATGACGCAGCCATTATAAGACGTGCTACATGATACAAATAACGAATTACTGCATGTAAAAGGTGAAATGTTCAAGGTTATAATATGTTGAAATGAAAAAAACTTCTTTAAACACCATAAAATAAGTTAACAGTCGTGCCGCTACATTCATTGTGGACGCACGTCTTTTTTGCGCCTGACGAAGAAAGACTAAGTTCTTTCGAAAGGCCTTGCGCAGTTAACTTATTTTATGGTGTTTAAAGAAGTTTTTTTCATTTCAATTGTGTATAACACCAGTTTCAATTTTATACATTGGTTATAATATGTGTTACCAGTGCGCCCTTTAAAACTTTTCTTTCCCGCTATCTGAGGCGTATGTTCACGTTTCGGAACTACCTCGTATGTTTGGCAACGACATGTAAGGGTCCTTCGTAACATAAGTGAGTGAAAAATTCGACGAGCTCTTTGCCGCGTCATAAGTGCAGCATATGCAAAACAACTTGATTCATCTATCAAGGCATTTTTTTTCAATTGATAGATAGTCCAGTGGGTGAAAACTACAAACAAAATGAGGGCGATACATCAATAGTAATCATATTATCGATTATTAAATAGCAGAAAAAATTTTCATATTTAGGCAAGACAGCATTTTCAATATATAAACAAGAAGAAAGCGAAGGTATTTTATATTGCACAATGATCGAAAGGCCATGAAAAAAAATTTAGTTTTATAATTCTTAGAGTGAGAATTAAGTTGCTTTGCTTACCTTTAGATATTTCTGTGACCATATATTGTTTTAAAGTAAATATTTGATCAATATTACATACTTTTCGATTAATTTTAAACTCGATAATATTTTATTATGCTTTCCTTTAAATGAAACACTTCTGTATAGCACTACTTCACCTGTTCTAGTTTGTTTTTTAAGCTTTCTCTTACTCTTATTGTTCCCATTTTTATGTAACAATGCCCTTTATAAACCTAGAATATTTCAATAATCAAACATTTACAGTTGTGCACAAGGAATAGTTTATTTCAAATTATGCTAAAATGTTTATGTCTCAGACTTTTACGTGTTTTATATCCGAAGTAGAACTATTTCATCGAACCTTCATTATTATTTAACTGTAAAGCTTTCAATGTTACAAATGTTAACCTGAAATACAAAATTTCAGTGCATAGCTAGACAAAAGATATGATTATAGGAACTTCATTCAATGAGAAATGCATTATAGTCACTTGTGCATTTAAAATTTACAAATTGCATATTCATACGATCGAAACTTTGAAATTTGAAATAGCTGATTAATCTGTAAATTGTAAAACTGTAAATAACAGCTTAGCTATTTATCGGTGAAATCGTTATGAACACCTCTTAGTTTCAGATTTTATACTCATAAAATTTTATGTTTCTGGAAATAAAATTATTGTTAAGCACCAGATTAAAAGTAGAATGAAAAAAACAGGAAAGAATATGAAAAATCCATTTATTTTATTTTTGCTTTAAATTAAAAAAAAAATATGTGTTTGAACTTTTGTAATATATAAATCGTTGAAACAGAAATAAAAATAATTTCCTAAAATGTAATAAATTTTTAAAGACCATTTCGCTTTTTCGCATTTTCCAATGTAAAATATACAGGGTTTCAGAGTCAAGAAAAAATTGTAATTTCATTTTAGTAATTAATATTTTAAGTATTAAGCATCGTTGTTAATGATAATTTAAAAATAATAATAATTAGAAATATCATTTTCTAAATCTTATTGAACAGTAAAAGGATTAGAATACATTTATTATTCAGTAAGATATCATGTGTATATTTGATAAATGTTTTTTGATGACATATTTGATAATTAGTGACTTTTCAGGAACTTCAAACTTTCATGTTTTAACATTGTAATCAAACATTATGTTATGAAATCCAGTATACACCTTTATGTATACGTTGGAAATGTTCGATTATGGTCAGTAATCATTGCTGATACTATTATTGTTGTTATTATTATTATTATTGGTACAAAAACAGCCAAGAAAACGAAAACTTTTTACAAAAAAACTCAGTATTCGGAGGAAGAATTAGGTGCTCTAGAAGAAAAAAAAATACCTTAAAAATAAGTTTGATAAGTTCAGAATCATGTAAAAAAACGTTTTTCAGGGTACTAGGATTCCACTGTGGCAGGATATGCTATATTAAATTCAAAACAAGTTGCGCAGAATCCATACTATTTTCAAAGGGTATAGTAGTATATTTTCACAACAGTAATTTTTTACCTATTTGATCGCCGAATGCATAACAATTTTCTGCAAATAAAAAAGTTAAAATGTCAATAGCACTAAGAACTAAAAACCGTACATACTCTGTAAAATCCAGGTAAGATACGATACCTTCAAAAGTTTTTTATTGCACAAAAGATCATACGTAATCAAAATTTTCCAATGTATCTTTGTGTAAAATTTAACAATACCTGAGTAATAAAATATTAATCCATTAAGATTATGTAAATCAATCTATTACTCTTTTTTAGATACGAAAGCACAAAAGCTGGATTATCTAGGCTAGCGAAGCTTCTCACATCAAAAGACAAATCATCTAGTAATAAAACAACCTGTCAGTTCCCATCCACCATTCCAAATATGTAAGTTAAAAATTGCATATTTCTTATAATCTTATAAGAAAAATTTCTCTATTTGTTTCATACAGAATAGCCTTCCGATGGTTAAAGTCAGAAATTCTTGTTTAAATTGATCTTTTTGTTTAAATGAAGTTTTATGAATTTGACCATCCATTTCACTTTTAGGTATTTCTTAAAAATGTAATATTAATTATGAACTATATTTTACTTAATAATCAATCAAATAAGGATAATTACTTCAAATACTATAATTTATCTTAATTAAATAATTATCTTTACCAATTGTATTTGTTTCCAATGAAATAGATTTTCCTTTTTATTTATTGCGGAATATTTCCCATTGAAAAAGTTCGTGTTTTGTTTGAAGGTATTCCACATTGAAGAATTTA
This sequence comes from Maratus speculifer, assembly GCA_964019185.1. NCBI lineage: Eukaryota > Metazoa > Arthropoda > Arachnida > Araneae > Salticidae > Maratus > Maratus speculifer. Next base: position 230,700,924 of record OZ025296.1, on the reverse strand, counting down.
ATCAAAATTACAAATAATATAAAATTGTGGAAGTATAGGTTAATAAATATTCAGAAATGTTATTAAATCATGTTTGTGCTTTGTCAATAATTTGTTTTATCGTCAAACTAGATTAATATTATTTTTTCTTATCCATTCACATTTTGTTTATAGTAATCAAATAATGCTTTTGTACTTCTTGTTTTCTTTAATTACATTGTTCTGAAAACTAACTTTTGTTAATTGTATTTAAAAATTAAATGTTTATTTTTTTCAATTTGTTTGACATATTTCATAAACAAATTATTGATTAAATTTACATAATATTCCTTATGTAGAATATTTTTCACATAATATGTACAATAGTTTCTAGATAATACAATTCATGATTATTTTCTTTATTATTTAACTTTTTAACACTAAAATTTGTTCTGTACTACAGAAATCTGAAATAATTAAAAACCAGTTTTCCTTTGACTCATTACTCAGTAACAATAATATAACAATACTTTTAAATGAAACTATTTATTTTACACGTTAATATGAATTTCAAAACAAGTTTTGATTTACTTTACGAAGGTACAGAGAGAAAAATGAACTCTTATAAATAATTTTGATCTGTATTCACACATGCGCAGGGATGTAAGAACTGCATTACAAATGGCTGATTGCTACTAATAAATTCTAATAGCATTGATTGCCTTGTTTAAGAATTTCTGTAACTTAATAAGGCGATGTTTAGTATTAATATTTATTGATAAAATCAGCCATTTATGGCGCAGCGCTTATATCTCTGCATATATATGCAGTATGCTTATGAACAAATGTTTAATATGTCTACGTAGCATAAAACATAATTATGATTGCATACAACAGGAAAAATGTTGTGTTTCCAGTACGTTAGGCATTACGCTAAAGGACATTTATTCTACTATTAAACACAGAGAGTGTTAAAATATGTAAAGAAAAAAATGTTAAATAAAAATGTTAATATTATCCGCAATGCACATTTGCACAACAAAAGCAAATTACCAACAACAGGCATTTCTGAGAAATTCCTTAAGTTGGTCTTGTACAATATATTGTTCGATATTTGCACAACATTATCCAGGAAATTACTTCAAGCAGGTTAATCACTTCTCTTTCAGTACACGGATTACGATGTCTATCATTATTAAAAGATATTGTAGAAGAGTAAGTTACTTTTACAGGGTAAACAAAATATTTTTAAGGCGATTTTGATCAGAAAAGAGGAAGTCACGCTTGGCGTTCAATATCTTTATCATCTAGACAATCCTGCGTAATAACTACGGATGACATAGCTCATTTTACTGCATGAAATGAAATTTTCAGAGATAGAACCAGAAAAAAGAGGCGCATGAGTCAGCACCTCATCATTAATGGTAGTCCATGCAAGAGGAATATATAGTGGCGTGTAGTCTTTGATTCCGGCCCATATTACGATAATAAATGGACTATTTCATGGATATTTTTGCAATAAAAAACATTACCACTGTCAATTAAAATCAATTCTCGTGTACGATCCCACTACACACTGAACCTTCTTTCATGAAAGAACGGTACGCTATTCCAGTTGTATACTCGGTCTAACTGCAACGCCATCATTGAAATGGAGCACAATAACATCCTCGGTTTTATAATCCTATTTCTTTCAAACGCCAGTTTTTAACGGTAAAGAATGCTTTTTGAGAGCAACAAACTAATTTGCCTCTTGACTAACTGAAGTAAGCTGGTCTGTTTTTACCAATAGATCAATAGTCATCGTACTGCGAAGGTCACACGATTCTTATTAAATATCTTATCTGAAGGACTATCCAAATCTAGGATTCAACACTTGTGTCGATGTAGAATTAATTGATAACATCGGATAGTTTTTCAATTTTTCCAACAATAAGGCCTTGTTTAAATTCATGTAAGTTATGTTTAAAATAATATTAAGTTAACTGTATCATTCGGCTTTTACTCTTCACTCTAAACAACAACTGACAAGTGTATCAAATACTTTAATTTATTTATCAGCGCTTTCACATGACGAATGCGTGAAAAATAAAAAAATTCGCGTACCCCAAAACCGTAAATTCGCGTACCCCTGTATCCTGCATTTTTGTTAATTTCTACATGCCTTGGATTTTTTGGCTCTTATAATTAAACTCCTCAGTTCTGAGACAAACATTATGAGTGAACACAAAAATCAGTTTAAAATTCCTATAAAATATCTCCAAACTTGTATCAGAATATTTATGTATGCTTTTGTTATGCACGCATTCATTAAAAAAATCTAAAAGTAATTTTAACAATTCTACAAGAAGCATTTAAATTAGTTTAAATGCTATTCTTTTGTGTCTCCTACAGGTGACACCAGGATTCAGGAGATTAATAATGCCATTTGTTCTCTGCAGTTGTTCACTAGGCATTACTTTTTTTATATAAAAAGTACTCATGTACTTTTAAAAATTGTACTTTCTCTGAAATATTTATACAAAAAACTGAAATTAGATGAAATTTTTAATCATGTTTTCCAATGTAAATTTTTCTGTATAGGTTATTTTAATTATGTAAAGTATATATTGATTTATTTCTTTATTATAATTAAGTATCAAGTATGTTGCACATAAAAAACAATAAACAACTATTAGAATAAATACATAAAAAAATTAGTAACAATTTCCCAAACTGTTTTATCCATAGAGCTCCAAAACTAAATCTTATTGAGAATAACTTATGAAATTAGAAATTTACTGCATCACATAAACCAAATTTTTTACCCTTACATTATTTAGAACTAGATTCAAAGTTAGTTGCGAAATCTTACTGAAATTACGCATAAATGAAAAAAGCATGTGTTTATATGAACAGTATTCATAGTATTAGAATTCCATTTTTCTTACATTAATAGAATTTAATTCACATAAAAAAATCATTAAAAATTTCAAAAACATGGATAAATTCATGTATTTTTATAGTAATTTTTACTGTAAAAATCAAGAAATTAAAAAAAATTATTTATGGACTATAAATGCAATATAATAAATACAATAATATTAATAATCAATAATTATTAATAATCAATAAATACAATATATTTCAATTTAGTATTTTGATTAAATATTTTAACTATACAAAAATGCAGAAATAATCCTGTGTTGAAAAATATACTGTAAGTAATGTTTATTGACTTTTAAAGTGAGCAATTAAAACCGTCGAAAATTAGAAATCAAATATAACACAATCGGAAACGAAAAGACCTAGATTTGTTTCCACAAATTTACTAGCTTAAGATTGCTTGTTGTTTGTACATGTAAGAAATATTTTACTACCATAAACAATCTTATTTAAAACACTTTCTGCCTTATATTGTAATAAAACATAGACGAAATCATATGTAATAGGGCATACTTTTAACTTAAAGCTATTATACAGGGTATTTGAATGTATAGAAAAAATATACCAAAATATGTAAAACATAAACAGAACATATAAATAGATAAATATAATGCAGAAAAGGGAAGAAAACAATAGTGCTATCGTTTTGTGTCAGTCATTTGTCATCGACGCGACGTGACAAGTGACAGAGTAAATTAAAACGTTTCTACTTCATTAACAGGTTAAACAACAATAAAAAAAATTGGTTTATATTAAAAATTTTTTTAATTTTTAATTTCAATTTACCTATGTCTAGTATTTCGTTGTTTATCATTTCGGCGTCAAGCCTTATATGAATAGTATTGCTGGTTTAATGAAACATCAATAACAAAATAACTTACAGTATAAAAGTTTACAGATCTTAATAATTGCTTTAAAAATTTGTATCTCACTTCATATTATTTTTTTTTCAGAGAAGTGACACCTCTGCGCCGATCCGGAAGTGTAGATAGCCTCTTAGACACTAGCATGTACCCTACAGATCTTTCTGATCTTTCTAACAGTAGTTCCATGGCTTGTTTGGCACCATCTTGCTCATCTGTAAATCTCCTGTCGCCACTCAATCAGTCTTCTCCAACGGGCAGCCTGACGGTACCTAATGATGGGAGGACGATTCCCACGTCGCCAAGCGTGCCCGCTAAACTTGAGGCACATCGGCGGGGCGATATTCCTTCATCCCCCAGTGTGCCCAATAAGTTGACCAAAGGAATATCTGGTATGTAGAAAGTAAAATCACTAACGACCATTCTTTTTTTACACAGTATATACCAGAAATATTGGAATAATTTTTAAGGAGAGTTGGGGACATCACAAGGATTCAGATTTACACAGCGACCCATAGTCGGAAACTCTTTTCTGACGCAGTAGTGACGACACAAAACACAAGAAAGAAAGGATATGAACAGGAAGAGAAAAAAAATATTATTGTGAGTGCTGCAAAAATACCGAGTCATCATTGGACTATGCTGGGTATAACTTAACTTAATATATAACTTAATTTGGGATATAATTTAATCGGTAATTTGTTTAACAAAAAAGGGAAAGTTCAGTTAGATCACGAATCACTTCCATGGTCAGGTTTGGCAATTTTATGGCATTAACAGATGATTTGTAAATGTGTTAAAACATTTTTCGGCTAAAACATTGCTAAAACATTTGAACAGCCTTAAGGTCGAAATTATTTCCAATTCAGATCTCATTTTTAAAAGATAATCAGAACATCCCATACTTTAACAAGTCGAATCAAAGCTAAAATCCATTTATACACTCAAATTATTAGAAAACAAATACATTTCGCTGCGTAATAATTACAATTGTAAGGAAATATCAGTAAAACTATTTTGTGATTACTTTTGAGGTACATATTTATTGTAAGTAACTATATTAGTTATTAATCTGTACATATCTTTCATTCGAAAATTTTGCATCCCATATCCTTTTAGATGCTCACAAAACAAGAAAGTATTTGTAATAAGTCAAAAGAAATATTTATTTACTAGACAAAGAAATTAAATTCACTTTAAGAGACGCTTTTGAAAGAACGTTCATTTTTAAGGAAAATCAATAATAAAAATTTCATCCTTTTCTTTTCTTCAAATTTTTAATTTAAATACTATTTTTTTAATATGTTAAAAAATGCTGAATCAAAATTAAAAATTAGATATTTCTTTTTATTTAAATGTAAACAAATTGAAATTCTAAAAATAATATTTCTAGTTATAACGATTTTAAACTACCCACATTTTTAATAAATTTTAAGTAAAAAACAAATTTTACAATTATGAGAAATTATATCATGTGTTTTTTTTTCCCTCAAATAATATGGTTAACCATCACAAAAAAATTCAAAATTTAAACTCAATAAATAAAAATTGTTTTGAAATGTGTCCGGAGTTGTTTTCTATCCACATAAAGACCGAAAGTCTTTTAAATTCAGGACTCATCTTGAAAAGATAATCAGAACATTCCGTACTTTAACGAGTCGAATCAAATATTTTTATGTGTATAAGAAAACAAATGCATCTCACTGTGTAATTATTATAGTTGTAAGAAAATATCAGCGAACTATGTATATTTTTTATATTTGAGTTATATATTTATTGTTGGTAATTAGTTTAGTTAACCCTTTATCTACCGCATTATGAATTCATGAAAATTTTACATTTTAAAGCTTTTTACGTAAATTATTTTAAATAAATTAAAATATTTACATAATCATTTAATAAACTTTGGAAGGATTTTAGAAAGATTGAAGGATTTAGAAGGATTAATTAAAATTGAATCTACTTGGATTTTATGCAATATTCATACCCCAGTCAAATCTTTTATTTAAATTGCTTTCTTAATATTTTGTAGAATTATAAAATGTACAAATATGATGTTCTTACAATATAAATATAGAAATATTTCCAAATTGAAAAATCCCCATCCTCCTCCCTCAGCGACAAGAAAGCAGAAAAATATAAAAGCAAAAGAAATCTTTGTTTAAAAATATTTTTGTTTCGTGTAACCAATAATGCTTTTGGAAAAAAAAAATAAAGTAATGTATCGGTAATTCATTCTAAACAGTATTATAACTTAATGACGTATTAAAAGAATTTTATAATAAGTATTTTTTATGGTACGGATAAGTACCGTCGATTAAAGGATTAATAATCTGTCCATATCTTTCATCTGAAAATTTTGCATTGCACATCCTACATACTTTTAGTTACTTACAAAACAAGACAGAATTTGAAATAAGCTAAAAGAAATATTTGTTTACAAGACAATGAGGCAATTAAATACACTTTAAGAGACATTTTTGAAAGTACGTTGATTTTTAAGGGAAATCAATAATTTTACCTTTTGCGTTAATGGCACAAAATGAACTGCAGTGTGAAATGAACAGCTGTTTCAAGCTTTAAAAATATATTGAGGAATAATCAACTCCGTTTCAAATTTGCATATAAATGGAAAAGGAATAACGGATCGTACAATCACAAACTTTAGTTTCAACTTATTTTATGTGCAGTTTCAAGCCTAAAATGACGTTGTATTCGAAGCGATAGTTAAAAAAGTACAGTGTTCATATTATACTGTGCTTGTCGTTATTAAAATGAGTGTTAAACAATTATTAATTGCATTCTTAAAGATATGATAAAACATGTCTTTAAGTTTGTATTGTATACTTCGTTTGCTTAGGTTTTATTATTGAATATTTATATAGGTCATTAGAAAAGGCGTAATGAAAGTTTTAAATATTAATTAGAACGTGCTTAAATACTTCTAATTTCTCACAGATGTTGCCTTAAATTCAACACGTTCTTCCATACGCAGTCACAAAACAAATTGCGTACAAATCTTACATACATAAATATTGTTGTACATACTCGTTTATAAGTCGCAGAATTTTAGACAAAATTTAGTAGTTGAAAGTGAGAGGGGGGGGGGTGACTTATACACAACTTTGAAGAAAAAAGTCTTTAAGGAATTGCATACAGGTCTATACTGGGTAATAAATGGCATTGGTCATTTCCCTGTAATTCGCAAAAAAAAGCAGAATAAAAACGTCCTTGTAATTATATGCACCCATTTTCTCTTGGAATAGAATTCCCTTCAACATACGTGGCATTCCTTTTAACATTTTAATCATCTTTTCAAAAAGAGTTCAACTTAAGAATACTTCTATAAATCGCCTTTAAAGGCCATACAATACAATGAAAAACTATATTTAAGCTAACTAAGAAGTTTTTTACACTAGTAAACAACGTTTGAATAGGTTTTTGAAATTCTTAATTTTTTATTATCATTAAATTCATGTGAATAGATTTCAAAACAGTTTCAACTTCTGCGATTTTATATAATTAATCAGTTTTAAAACGATGTTTTTTTTTATTTGTTTAGATTGATTAGAAACGTTGAAGAGAATGTTTAAAAATTTAATGAAAATTTATTAGTATATTTTATCTTCGATTACAAATAACTTTTCAACATATCGCCAGAAATAAAATTCGCCGTATACACGAAAATTCACTTTTTTTTTTTTTTGGGGGGGGGGGGGTTAAGAATTGGGAAGATCAACTTATACACGAGTATATACGGTATATAAACGTTCTTATTCTGATTAACATTTTTTGAAGTACAAGCTTTGAGTTTATTTATTGAAATGTTTTTCATTGGCTGAAATTTTAAAACGTGTAATACAAATAACGTGTTTAATGAAAAGTGGCGTACTTGTCACAGATTTTAATGTGAATCGGCATATAAGTATCACGTGTTTAGTGTAATGAGCCTTGCATTATATTTATTTCTATTTATAAAAACTAAACTCTGTGGCATTACAATCCATATAGGATAGCGTCGATACTGCCCATCTCTGTTTACTAGACCCTGGAACCAGAGGTGCTATGCAGCATATGTCCCGGCGAGAGGGTCAGGCGAGATCGTAACTAGATAATGTTTGAAGGGGGGGGGCACAGTTCCATGTATTTGATCATTTCCAAAAAGTTCAAAATTATTTAATTTACGTTAAATACTTTTTAAAATAGGAAAGTTCGGATTTGCAACTTTGAACGATCGCACATATGGCATTGCATGTCACATTTTTTTTAATATCCAGAACTGCCTTTTTTGGGGGGGAGGAGAGATATTTTGCAATGTTCTGTTTGAATATGAATTAAGTCTGTGTACAAAAAAATATGTGTTCATTAAAGTTCGTTATTATGTAGCCACGAGATTAAAACAAACTGCCCATTTTATGTGGAATGGTCCAGCAGTTGCAAAAGACACTCTGCTCCGTGTCTATTTAGAAATAATACGGAATGTTATTTATTTATTTATTTATTAAACACATGCATCTGACTTGTGTATTTAACACCAAAATACACTAACATTTAAGGATTTTGCTTCCTATCTAGCGTTTCCGTTTGTGGTATGCTTTGTCTTGTATGGTACTTCAAAACTACCTGGTATCTAAATAAATCATTCTTTTGAAATTAAAATTATTTATTCAAAAAATTATCTATAGCAGTCGCGTTTAATCCCAGCTTGATCTGGTTTCAAATTATGAATTAAATACTTTTTACTAAGAGTCGGATTCAGAACATAGTATTAACCGTAATAAAACAACGCTGTATTTTATTCAAAATACTTATTTTTATAAACTTTGAAAACATTTCTCTCTGCTGTGATAAGTAAAACAATCTAAATTCCATTCCCTTACGACAAAAAATTACAGAGTTACAATACTTCGAATTTTATCAAATGTAGTTGTTTCCAGGACTAGCAATGCATCGCATTCGCACAACTTGGGGACGAGCGACATGTATACGTGCCGCACAAAATGCTCAGAATCCTATTTAACCCCACCAGTAAAATTTTACCATAAAATTTTCTTCATTTAATCAGAGCATTGTATTAATTTAAAAAGAATCAATTTCTGTTTTTTTTTAAATCGGTGACAAAAGATTAAAAATTTCATATTCAAATTCAAAATTTCTCCTATTGCGAAGGGGTCAATGAAAGGACGCGCTGAAAGCTAATAAAATTGAAATTGTCATAAGTCGATATGTTAAGGCATAAAATGTTCTAATTTCAATATTTGTATTTAGTCGAAGCATTGTAAAATCTTTTCGAATGTACAGTTGAGTGGTTGTATACCTAATGAAATTTCGTAACTTAAAATAACTATAAATCAAAATAACACTATTTAAAATAGTTTTATAAAATAAATCTTGTCTCTAAAACTATCTGTTCTTTTTTTTCATTTCACTAATGACCATGGATAAGAATAACTGAAAAATTTATTTTATAAAGTATAAGTTCTTGTCCATGACAAACTCTGACGTGATATTTACAGCAGTAACACCTGGCCATTAAATTTAAATTTTCCTGAGATTCTTTCCATTGCTAAATGTATCACAATTGAAATATTTAAAATATCAAATGGAAAAAGATATGTTTTTTTAAATACAGTTTTTTGGAAAAAATATAAAATCAAGATAAATATTAATATTCAGATTTTTTAATGACTATGATATGAGTTGAAACACGTTAACAAAATAAAATTATTTTGCTGTTTTTAAAATCTTTATTACAGCATTTAAGCCATTAGAAATTATAGACTATTTTTATGTAAATTGCTTTATTATTATTTTTATGCCATCTAAAATATATGTAATTAAATGTAAAAAATATATTCGAGTTTTCAATTTAAAAAAATGCTTTCTACTGTTTTCGTTATTTTGTGAGGCTTAGATTGGATCTCCAGTAAATTTATTTGAAAAAGAGGATTTCACGTGCCATGTAAAATTTGATGGAGTGGAGATGGTGAATTTTGGTCTCCTTGCAAGCTAAATAAAAACAATATTAATTTTGTTCAAAGTGTGTAAGTAAAATTTATGCTAAAAACTTATGATGTATAAACTCATGCTAAGAATAACGCAACAAGGTTTTAGGCAAATTAATGGACTGTTCCACTATATCTTACTGCTTACAAATTTTCATGTCAACTTAGGGAAAATATAATTCAGTGATAATCACATTGCCTAATATAATTATCGAAATAAGAAAATAAACATTCGATGCTGAAGTAGAGAGTTTTTAAAAATACTTTCATAAATTCTAAAAACTTTTAAGAGGACGATAATTTTTTTAAAGTGCGCTTAGTCGAAAATTGTAAAGTTCCATGTAGTTTTTAAAGTTCTTAAAATGTAGGGAATGCACGTCTATATCAAAACTCTACTTTATGATGGCGAAGACCATAGTTTCTTAATTACATTAGCTAGTGAGTAATTACATAATTAAATTTCTGTAAAGATTAACATTGGAGTAATTTATGGAGAAATGTTATGGATTGTATTTATGGGGACATAAAAACCTGTTTAGGTGAAGTAGGTCCTTAACTGATAGAAATCGGAAACTCTGCTTTTTTTGCAGATGTTTGCATTCATTTATTATATAATAGTGCATTTTTATTCCAGGTCAGTGTTTAGGAACCCCTGAAGTATTCTTAGAAGGCTTACCACTAAGTAAAGCTGAAAGAAAAAGATTAGAAAAGTTAAATAAAATAAATATAGATTTACAAGGTAAATCTTTTTTTTATTATAAAATGTGACGTTCATGTTAAAATGCATTTAAAATGGTTGATCTGTATAAATCTATGTTTTTATATAATATAAAATCTAATTCTCTTTTTCATTCTTTCTTAGTTTCTACTGATTTTCTTTCTTTTCAACAACAATTGTTTTAATTAATTATTAATATTATTAATATGCCAGTATCAGACAACTATTTTTTTAAATATTGTTGCACTATATGTTAAAAAAAGGTTCCGTTAGACATTAATTTTTGTGAACAGTTGTTTAAAATTTTTCCATAGAAATTAAAATTTTTCCATACATCAAAACGAAAAATAAGTAAAACTGTGCTGTAACTGAATGCATCTGTAACAGTTTGTTATTGTGTGTAATCATATGATTTCTTATTAAAGGCTGTAATACGATTATTTAATTCTGATCACAGCAGAATATAACGTGTGTGCAAATTATAAAGCAAGCAATATATACTTATAACTTAACTTTGAAGACGCTTTTCACTTGCTCATTAAAAGCTTCAGATTTAATTGCAATAGAAACTTTTTTTGCTTAAAATCGCAGAAGTGTTTCGAATGCTTTTTAAGAAAAAATTTCTGATACAATCGATGATATAATTTCTAGTATAACCAAAAGTTACTGTAAAAAATTTTGAGATGTCTGTATACTTAAAATTTTTTTCAACTACTAGATAAAAGTCGTATGATTAGGAAATCATTTTGTGTCGTACATGAATTAATTACGTTTTATTTAATACGGAAATAAAAAGGTTTGGTCAGAGGCAATGACAGAAAACTGGATCAACACGTATAATTAATTAATAATTATGTATATTTATGTATATATTATTTATTAATTAAATTTTTATTTTTTCGTTTTCAGCGGATGGAAGAAAAATTACTGAAATTACGATTTTAAAAATCCGTTTCTGTCTGACCTTAATAATATTCAATATTTATATATTTTCTCTCTTGGTTAAAATAGATTCTCTTTGATTCAAGACCTTTTTTTTCAGTGTATCTCTTGGTTATTCAAAATACGATCCATTCATTGACAATATTAAAAATGTATGAGTATTAGTTATTGAAAAAAATAGTAAAAAATTATTGGTATTTAATAAATCAACTTAATTTTATCTTAAAACTGGATTACACATTGTAAAGAATGCCTATATTACATTTACAAAAATGGAATTACTTTTTTTGTCTACTTCCTGACTTTATAAACAAAAAGATCCCCCCGTCTCTTGAACTAAAGAAAATTATGTGTATTAGATTCATTGTAAAAAGAAATTCATTAAATTTATGGTAAAAACTGCTGGCAGCAATGCTGCCATCTGTTTATGCCGTAAAAATTGCAGTAAAATTAGATGTAATAACAAACTTTACATCTGATTTTACTGCAGTTTAACCGACTATTTTTATAATGATTCAAAATGGTGTTTTGCATATTTTAAGACTGCCTTTAATAAAATGAATCTGATAAACTAGAAAGAGTTATTTGTAAAATTCAAACACTGTTGTATTAAATCAAATATTTCAATACTATTAACAGCCTGTTATTCTTTCAGCATTGTTTGTTGCTGTTGAACACGAACAGATAGAGAGAGCTCGAACTATACTTTCTACAACAGATGTGGATGTAAACTGGTAAGCTCTACATTAAATAAGTTACTGTTTAGTAAATGTCATCATCCAGCCTTTGAAAGCTCATTTTGTTGCATCAAAAATAACATTTCCTGTTAAAACAAATGCATAAATGTGTTAATGGATTTCTTTCTAACATTTCAGCAACTGTAGACATAATTCTCAACACAGCCATTATAAAATTGTATGCTCAAATTTTATTACTTACAATAGATGCCCATTCAAGTTGACAGATTCTCTATTAAATTATATATTTTATTATACATAACTTTACTATAGTAAGTATAGCAAAAATTTCAATATATTTCATCGTGATGCTTCATTTTCCTGTACAAAATGTAATTCCGCACAGCATTATTAAGATATCATATGCTCGAACCATACAATCTAAATCAGATGTGGCTGTAATTTTTTAAATCCAAGCAGCAAATATTTTAATTATGTAATATATAATAATTATTGGTTCTAGAATATTTGATAGTTCATCCTATTTAATGAACAATAATCTTTTCTGCAAAAAGAGATTTTGGTATCTCATTTTTTATATCGGCTACTAAGGAATGAATTGCCAACGACTAAGATTAATAATCATCACCATTATAATCATACATAGCGTGTGTGACATTTAATGGTGCATACCTCACAGTTATAGAAATGTATGGTGCATTTATGACATATACATACATAACATGCGTACAAGATCTATATGATGTATAAAACTCAAATTATTACGTATATTATTAACGTATATGGTGATATATCGTTGTTTGGTGTATATCTACATTCTAAAAAGTAAATGGAGAAATTTGCACATAAAAACAGGCGTATCGATGATACAAAAATGATTTGTCTATATGTGTGAAGTGATGTGTAAATTGCCAAAATGCACGCCTAATGTGTAAATTTTAAAATTCAGTGTGTAATTTGATGATAACACTAAATGTGTAAAAGTTACCATGGTCACTCATGAAATACCCACATTAATGTGCAAATTGCGCAAGAAAACACATATATCTGTGTAATATTTTTATTCATTTATCTGTGTAATCTTCTGTGATTACACGGATAAATGTGTATTGAGCAAGAAACACAAGTTATTGTGTTATGTGTAATTTGCACAGTTCTTTGCGTAATATATAAAATATGTTTATACGAGGAAGGTTTGATAATTATTTTGTCTAGTGTATATAAAATATATGTACTGCGATGGGTTGATGAGTAATATCGAAGTCTAATTAATGTCTTAGTTGAATATATGCTTGGTTTCAGAACCGTAGATTATATATCCACATAGTTTTGGAGGGAGGATTGAACAAAGGGGGGAGGGGGGGGGGTCTGTGGGTGAAAGCCTGATTTTTAACTTATGGGGCTAGATTTGTGACAGTGGATGAGACATAACTACTGTTGTTTGGATTCGAGAACAAAAAACATAGTTGGAGATTGATGTTATTAACTGTGACAGTCGCTTGTCCAGTAGAATGAACAATGGGTAAATGTAATCAAACTATCTTTTATTATTAACGTTTTAAACTGAATGCAACTGTAACTTCAGATGTTAATTCTTGACTGTCTTAAGATGTCGTGTTCCATTACTTTTTGCATCTAAAAATATAAAATTCTTCAGGCAATAAAATGAAATGTAAAATAGGAATCGGATGAATTATGAAAAAATAATCTTATCTGTTGGTCTATATCTTATATCTAAACTTCGAAACTGTAGTACGGACGATGGAAAATGAGTTATAAAGCATTCGTAGGGGAAGATGGGAATACTTGAGCCATTTTTTAAATTTAAATTTTTTTAATTTTTTTATAATTTCTTAGAACAAAATAAAATATTGAAAATGAAAATTTCATATTTTTTCTAGAATTGAAAACATCTTTCAATTAATTTTGAACTATTTTTCTATGTCTAATAAATTTTTACTTTTTCTTTTACATCGTGGCTCAAGTATCCCCCTCATGGGTATACATGAGCCATGGTGAAGGGATACTTGAGCCAGTGTGGAAAAAAACCCCAAAAATAATTTTTTTCGCTTGATTTTTTCACAAATATTTTACAGAATGATAAATTATGATACATAAAATCCTTCAAAACAGATTTTCAACTCTTTGGTAACATGTTTGAAAAACAAATTCACAATAGCTGTAACGCCACACATCTCTTTAGTTTTACTTACATGGTAACTCAGTAGTGCCCTCTGTTGGAGACAATAGAAATCATTTCTTAGCTTTTAAAAAAAGTTACAGTAACAGAGGTTACAATTCCAATACTTACAATTTCAATTAAAGTATTAGAGATTATAACCTGTAAAACAATTTAAAAAGGTTATTTTAATGTAATAAATGTTAAATTGAAAACTATGTTTACATTTATCTAAACAGGCTATCTTGTTCGTCAAAATGAAAAATAAAATTGGATATTTTCATTTTTAAAAATATGTATTTCTAAACATTTTTTTCTAGGTCATTATTTTTTTAAGAAAAAAAATATGATCCTTTTTATCCAGTAAAAAAATCTATTAGTGAATATAAGGACGTAATTTTATTTTTTGTTGGTTTCACCCATGTCTAATTTATTAGTGGGTGAGCCATGACTCAAGTATTCCCACTCTCACTGGCTCAAGTATCCCCATTACCACTATTTTTGTTTATCAGAGTTTTACTAAGTAAAGCATGCAGCAATTTGAACTATTTTAGATTCAAAACACAATTTACATTATGCTTATTAAATTTATGGTTATTGTTGCAACTTTAAAAAAAAACTTTAATTACAAAAAAAAAAAAAAAAAAAAAAAAAAAAAAAAAAAAAAAAAAAAACCATGCAGCTAAATATTTATTTCTGATAGGGAAAAAACAACTATTAATCACCATACTTTCAAAATGGTACCAAGGTATGTGATTTCTTTTTTACATGTTCAGAACTATAAATATGTTCAGTTTCAGCTAGGTGGGGAGGCCTACCAAATGGCTTAAGCTCAACAAGCCCCACCTAAAATATAAATATGTTACCATATTGCCAGTTTTAGAAAGAAAAATTAACCAACTGTAGAGATAATAGGGGTGTCTCAAGTATCCCCTATGCTCAAGTATCCCCATTCTCCTCTATATATAATTTAAATATACAAAATTAAAATATTGATCATGCTTCCAAACGCTAGTGTAAGAAGAAAACATTTTAATATGGTAATTAACATTTATACTATAAATTATAGTTTTAAATTATTTTTTTTTCTAAGTTACTTTAAGCGGACAGTTTACAAAAAAATTTGATTAAAAAAATCAAGTTTTGTTTTTAAATATTAAAAAGAAGCGTGTCTAATTGTGAATAATTTGATGCCTCATTTTTAATCATACAAAAATTATATCTAATTAAATGGCTACAGTATTCTAAACGACATTCTAAATTTTGTTACAACACCCGGCGCAAATTGAAACTTTAAATCCCTTTTTCCCTAAGTTCATATTTTCTTCACTTTTATGTTTTAAAAATGCTAAGGCAATTATTGTATTTGAGATAGCGATTTAAAATTTATGGTACATATTCTTTATTTATATGTGATAAATGTGTTCATGGAATAAGTATTCAAGCTATTCTTTAAGCATAAAATTACAGAAATATGTGTTAGATTTCGTTTATTTACACTACTATATCTGTAAAAATATTATATTAAATATAATATTAGATGTATCTAAAAATACTATCTAATAGTCTTGTGTAACCCACATTTGAAAATCGACCATTATCTAAAAAAGTAATAAATATTTTTTAAAATTCAAAAATTTAAATTTTCTTAATAAAAAATATGTAATAAATTATGCAGTTATCGTGAAAAAGAATCTTATTTGTTGGTCTACATCTTATATCGGAACTTGGAAATTGTAGTACTGACGCTAAGAAATGAGCTACCAAGCATTTGTATATATAATTTAAATATACAAAATTAAAATATTGATCATGCTTCCAAACGCTAATGTATAGACGAAAACATTTTAATATGGTAATTCACATTGAAACTATAAATTATAGTTTAAAACTTATTTTTTTTTTCTAAATTACTTTAAGGGGACAATTTATCTGAAAATTGATCAAAAATCAAGTTTTGTTTTTAAATATTAAAAAGAATCCTGTCTAATTCTGAATTTTTTGACGGCTCATTTTTACTCATGCAAAAATTATATCGAATTAAATCGCTGCGGTATTATAAAAGATATTCTAATTTTTGTTAATACACCCGACGCAAATGGAAACTTTAAATCCTTTTTCCCTAAGTTCATATTTTCTTCACTTTTATGTTTTAAAAATGCTAAGGCATTTTTTTTTCTATTTTAGATTGAGAATTAAAATTTATGTTTCATACTCTGCATTTATATGTGTTAAACTTGTGCATGAAATAAGCATTGAAGTTATTTTTTAAAACATAAAATTATAGAAAGATGTGTTAGATTTCATCTTTTTACACTAATATATCAGTAAAAATATTATATTAATTATAATATTAGATATATCTAAAAATTCTATCTAATAGCCTTATGTAACGCATATTTGAAAATCGAGCATTATCTAAAAAAGTAATAAAGATTTTTAAAAATTCAAAAATTCAAATGTTTTTAATTTTTTTAAAATTGTAAGTAAATATGCAGTTATTTATTTATTTTATGTATTTTATTATTTCTTTTTATTTTGTTTTATTCTGAAAAAATTACTTTAAGTTGAACATTGAAACCACCATTTACTACCACATAAGTTCACCATTTAAACAACATTTATTAAAATAGAAAAAAAAGGTTGAAATGGCAAACTGCCCCCTTAATCATTACCTTTTATATTTAAAAAAGGATAAAATATATTGAAACAGTGTAACTATAAATGTACAGTTAAAATTTGGGAACATATCTTATAATTTCACAATTTATAAAAAGCTAAAGTTTAAAAGCAAATATATAATGCTAGTTAAATGATATATCTTCAAAAACACAAACAGTCACTCTTTATTTTAACAATTTCTTTTTTAAATCAACAAAAACATTTCTTTTAACAATGGCTTTCTTTGAAGTCAAGATAACCAAATGTCATATCAGCATAACAATGAAGGTTATTACTATTTTTTTTAAACTGAACAAAGTGAAATATTTCTTTAAAATCATTTTCCTTGAAAGAAGGACGATTTCTTTCAGAAATAAAATTTTTTCGCTTGGTTCGTTTTTACTCTCGCATTCAGTTGAAATAAATTCACGGTATTAAGATAAATATACCATTGGAAATAGCAACTTTCACGGGATTTTTGTTCATTTGATCTGTGTTCTTTAAAAAACATTTAAAGTGAAACACCGGTAAAAGAAATACTAAATTACAGTTGAAAAGTAAATGAAATTTAAGTTAGTAAACATTGTTATAATGATCAGAGCTTTTTGATCATGCATAATTTTTGCAATTAATTTTCTTTTAAGGGATCTTAATAAGTGTTTTTTTGATCGCGCATAATTTTTTTAATATATTTTTTAAGAGGTCTTGTAACTTTTAAACTCATCGAAAATCAACAAAAACATTGAAAATCTGAATTAGTGTATGTTTATTAATTTTTTATGTATACACATGCAGTTTTATCATTTGATTGTACAAACAATGCTTTTTAATATATAATCACCTAAAACTGACTGTTTTTTTAATGAATTTGTGTATTGATTGAAATTAAAACACATATTTTTTCACTCCGTAAGTCACTGCGCGGATGATATCGTGAAAAAGTTCTTATTTTCTAAAAAGTTCTTTGTAAATTCCAGTCTCAGTCAATAACTTCTCATTTTACGAAAATAATTTGTCTGTTCCGCAAAGGATTAATTATTACCATTCTTATTGAAAAAAGGTTAAAATATATTAAAACAATATAATTATGGATATACAGCCATAATTTCAAAACACATCTTAGAATTTAATACATATATTTTAGAATATAAAAAGTTAAATATAGATCTTTAGAAGCAAATATATAACACTAGTTAAATTATGTATCTCCAAATACAGAAACATTCACTCTTTATTTTAACAATTTCTTTTTTAAATCAATAAAAAAAATCAGCAATGGCTTTCTTTGAATTCAAGATAACCCAATGTCATATCAGCTTATCAACTAAGGTTATTATTATTTTTTTAACTGAACAATGTGAAACATTTCTTTAAAATCCTTTGCTTTAAAAAGAAGACGATTTCTTTCAGAAATAATTTTTTTTCGCTTGGTTCGTTTTTGCTCTCGCATTCAGTTAAAATAAATTCCTAGTATTTAGATAAATAAAACAATAGAAATTGTAAACTTCACGGGATTATTTTTTCATTTGATCTGTATTCTTTAAAAACATTTAAAATGAAAAAAAGGTAGAAGAAATACTAAATTACTGCTGATAAGTAAATGAAATTTAAATTAGTAAAAATTGTTATATTAATAAGAGTTTTTTAATCATGCATAACTTTTTCCAATTAATTTTCTTCTGAAAAGTGTATTCATTTCAAATTTTTTATTATTACTTTGCAGAAATGGATTTTTACATCATTTCTTGATAGCTGAATGTTTCTTGCGTTGAAAGCAAACGAATGAATGGCTGCATTTAAACTGAATCCCTGCTAAAATAAATGTAATTTTCATAAGAATTTGCAAAATAATTAAAAAATGCCAAAAACACAGTTTGACCAAGAAAGAGAAAAAAATTTCATAATTATTTATCTTAAATATTTTCCAATGAAAAATTTAATTATTTGTATCATCTTTATTTGTTTAAATCTCTTAGCTTTAGACAAGTAATTGCGATTTTGTGATTGCGCTAATTTAGGTTAATGGTTATTAAATTGCTGTATTAACAGGATTTCTAGTTTTAGAACCGTATTTTTAATCTACATTACTAAGCGCTTAAATTATCAAATTCAAAAAGGATATTTTTTCTGTCATTTATGATGTCATTTTGATTTTTAAAAACGATTGAATAAGTATTTGCATTGTTATTTTAGTTTCGGAACTGAAGAGACTAATGTTTGAAGAAAAATTTTAATATGATATAACATATGTAATTTGCCTATTGAGTTGCAAAATATACACAAACTAGATTTTTATTTTACGAAACTGTTTTTACCTAAAAATATGTTGACGTTGATATTTAATAATCGGCATAGTCCATAATATTATATCAATGTTATGGACAGCTAAAATTTTTAAACCTCCACAAAATTACCCAATTGATATAAAACTTTTTAAAAATATATTCTACTTCCATTACGTTAAAATTTTTACAGTTGAAATTTTCCAAACCACAAATATACAATGTCCCAAAACATTCCCCACAGCTTTAATTTCTTAAATGGTAATCAAAGCCATGTCTTGCAAATCAAAAAGTTATTTAAAAAAGAACATGATTTTATTAAAATTTTCAGACTTGATTAAAGACAAAATTAAAATTTTAAAGTTTTCCCCGTAAAAATAATTTCCAATGAGTGATGTGTGTCTCATATATTAAGATCATGTACAAAATTTCAGCATTTTATCAAGAAAAGTCGTAGAGATAAAGGGGTCCGGGATACATTTAAAAAAAAAATTTTATTTATTGAGTTAAAATTTTGAGTTTTTTGTGATGGTTAACCATATTATTTGTAAACAAAATTACATGACAAAACTTCTCATGTTTTTTTTTTTTTTTTTTTTTTTGTTATAATTTATAATTTATTAAATAAGTGAGGTAATTTAAAATTGTTATAACTCAAAATATTACATGTAAAGTTTCCTTTTTTTTTGCATTTAAATAAATAGAAATATCTAAATTTTCATTTTCATTTACTATTTTTAAAATATTAAATAAAAAATAATAAAAATATAAAAAAATATGTAATTTTTAGTTTGAAAAATCATATTTTCAAAAATAAATAGCTTTTTTCAAATTTGCTGAATCAAAATCAAAGTATAAAAATCGAAAAATACATGTATTATAACAGCCTTGTACATAAAAGATAGTAGAAAAACACCATCCTATGAGTTTATCACGCATTTTATTCACCTCCGATGGAGTGGTCTGTCAGACCGTTTCACTGTATGTGTTAATTTCAGTCACATTAGTTAAAGGTTAATGAACATCATAACATCTAGGCAATGTTTGCGTAAATTTATTATTGTTACACATTTTAGACACTTTTGCGCCAATAAATAGCACAATTATTATTTATTTATGTAATCACTGTTTATTTTTTCATTATTTGTGTACTATGGATTTAGCCGACAGTTTCTTTTTTCTTTTTTTTTTTTTTTTTTTTTTTTTTTTTTTGCTTTCGTAAACTCGCATCTAAGCATCCAAAGTGATGTCAGTCCTCATTTAAGCATTTTCATATCTCTGACTTTTTATTATGAAATGACGAAATTCTATGTATGGTTTTATTAATGTATGGGCACATTTTACTCACATAGAATTTTTTGGTACTGGTCTGCATAAAAATTTAAATTTTGTATTTCTTCAAATTTTACTGCCTTGAAACGTTTAATCGGTTTCAAAAAATATAGTGATGTAAAAACTTTACGGACAGCAAAAAAATTATGAAAAATTTAATAAATTGAAAATATGATGATTGAAATGGTAATTTAATATTGATAATAAAAGTGAAAATACTAAAATAAAAGTCAACAAAATATGTCTATGAAATTTTTATTGTGAAAAATTAATAATTATGCAAACAAACGCTATTTTGGCCTGTGTAAAAACTTTAAGGATAGTACTATTTTTTAAGGAAATTTTGCATTTAGTTTTTATGCATTTGCAGAATAAAAACACTTCTGTGTAGTGATTTAATATGGTTTTTCTATTGAGATGATTGATGATTGATTTCTCTATTAAGGGTTTTGTAAGTTTTATAACAATGCTAAGAGATGATAAACTGACAGAATATGAAAAAGTGCTTTTTAATCTTTTACATTATCAGAAATTAGTTGTATGTTTATTAAAAAACAAAACATAGTAAGATCTAAAATCATCATCAACAATATTTTTACGTTGAAAGACGAGTATAGGAAAAAAAAACACTGTAAATTGACAGAAAGCTTTGACACCCAGAGATGAAAGAAAAGTTTCAAAGTTATTATAAACTCGAAAATACTCAAATAAAAAAAATACCAACGACTGGGTTTAAATTCACAAGAAAACAATCAGCAATACAGTTAATTGATCTGGTAATTTACAATACCCACCAAAATTGTGCAAACTCCCGTTAAAGTCTAGCGAGAAACCCCAGATTTTACAATTTGTAAGATAAATGGTGATTTGTTATGACAAATCGCTGCAGATTGTTTTCTTATATGAACAGAAATGGAACTTAGATGGTTCTGATTGAGGGGGGAAATATTGGCATGATTTGAGAAAAGTAAAAGAAATTTTCTGAAAATGTCAATTAGTTGGCGGACGTATTATGGCATCGGACTGCTTTTCGTTCATCGCTGGTGGGTGGGGGAGGGTGGTCCACTGGTATTTCATCCAGGAAAAGTTAATTCAAGGCATATCTAAAATCTCTTCTGATCATTATTCACCTGTTTCAACACTTCTGGTTTGAGGTAATTTAATTTATCAGCAAGAGAACGTGTCTATTCAAACAAGCTGTGACACACAAGCTGTGACTCTGGTTGCAGAAGAAAATTATTGGAATTTTGCAATGTCCACTCAGAATTCCTGATCTAAACCCTATCTAGAATCCATAAGGAGATATAATAAGGTAATTTAAAAAAAGGGAAGACATTTTCCTCGTTTCAGAATTCAGATCTACGTTTGACTTTTAATTCTACAAAGCTAGATCCGGAGTGTACCAAAAATTCTTGATTTCCATGAGAAATAGAATATTTTCAGTTATTAAACAGAATTTAAACGTAATGATGGGTGTATAAATTATTAAATATTTGTTTCTTCGTCACTGTATCGTTTTTACTTTGCAGTCCTTAAAGTTTTTACACAGACAATAATAGTATTTTTCTAAACAATTACTTTATTTTTGTAATTAAATACTTACAGATGAACTTTGTTAATTTTTTATCAGCTTTTCAACTTAATGATACTCATTATAGTAAACATTTTTTTATGATTTGAAATTTAGCAAAATGTCTTATATCTTTTGCTGTTTTTAAAGTTTTTACATGCATGTAAAAAGTATGCTGTATGTAATTTTGTAGTTTACAATATTTGTCTATGATCAATATTTACGAAATAAAAGCCGATGTCAATATTTCCGGGACACCCTGTATACGTACTAACTTTAATCTAAGTTTTGAAACAAAAACTTTTAAACTTACATTTACTTAACAATGACTTTATTTAAAAATTTAAATGGCTAAACATGCCATTAGCATATCGGTGTCAATTGTTTTTAACTTAGTTATAAAAAAAAACTCTCTAAAAAGAAGTTTTCTTAAGGTAAAAATAATTTCTTCCAGAAACATTTGACTCACTTTACCTTTTGAATTCAGATGAAAAGAAGTAATAAATCCTCTGTACTGAAATAAGTAAACCAATTTGAGCTGCAATGTATAGAATTTGTATGGGGTTCTTATCGATTTAATCTGTGCCCTTTAAACGATTGATCAGCTTACAGAACGACAAATGAAACATTTCCAGCGATTGTCATTTAAGGGACTTAACTAACTCTCTTTTGGGCAAAAATGAAGAAAATGTCGATATTCCAATATTTGGTTAAATTGTGTTTAGAATTTGCGTTGCTGTTCTGCAGAAATTACCTATTCATTTCCCCTGTTTATGTTTTTTTCAGCGTATTAGGATAAATAAAATGCTCATAATTTGTATGAATAAAAAATTAACATATATTTCAATTGATCCGATATATATATATATGTGTGTGTTCTTTTAATGAATCTAAAGGTACATTTCTAAAATTAAGAAATCAGATTTTCAGTGATATAAATAAAGTCGTCAGTTTCAAATATCCCCTTATCCAAAAATAAAAAAAAAATTCTGCCCAAAGTCATTTTATTTTATCAATAAATGTGCATAGATGATTTATTGGTAAAAAATTGATATTTTTGGATGGTTGTAGTGTGAAAAAACACTATAATCCGCAAAAAAAGTTTCGTCATATATTTCTTAAATTAGTAAAATCTTAGGTTTACAATGAAAACCAATGAAATAAGTAAAAGTTTTTCGTGATTTTCACAAATTATATTTTCTAGATAAAGCGATTTTGAAACCCAGGTTTTCAAATAGTTTTCTTATGGGGATCCGGGAAGCAAAAATCTCCAAATTTTCTCAAAAATATTTATTCCATTAAAAATTTCTCTCTCTTTGAATGCTTAACGTTTAAATTATGTTTCTATCTTAATTAGAAGAAGAAATATTATTTTGTTTTGTTTGTTTTCAAAATCTAGTTTTCAAGTAATGATTGTCATAAGGAAATGACTTCTAGTGAAAATGCGTTTTTCTTTATGATGCTTTTTTTTTACAATTTCTCGGATTTAAATTCTTATAATTCAAGAATCATTAAAGATAACTGCTTCAAACATTTTTTTGCTTATTTTACTTTAATTTAAATTCAGTAATTTTGAGAGACATATTTACTTTTGAATAAAGATTTTTTTAAATAAATGTTGACTTTTTTCGAATTTTTATTTTAAATATTTTAAATTTTTTAAAAAGGAATATTTTTAAAGTAGCTCTCACATTAGCAACAAGTTGATTTTTTCGGTACTTTTCAATAAGCCGCGCGCTAGTGTTATAAATGCATATATATGTCAATATACATGTATATATATATATATATATATATATATATGTGTGTGTGTGTGTGTGTACACATACATATATTCGGATATACGAGGGAGAGTCTAAAAATAAGTTTCCTCTGATGATTGTGGACAGATATGTGTATGAAAAAAGTGTGGTATAAAAGACAAAACATATAATGGAACATTAAAGATAAGACGTAACTTTATTTTTCTACATAAGTGCCAAATGAGTTGACACATTTGCCATATTCATTTATAAGCTTCAGAAAATCCTCCAGAAAAAAAAAAATCAGGGCTTTTCATACGAAAGAAATCTTGATCCGCGTATTTTATTTCGGCATTGCTTCCAAAAATGTAGTCAAGCATTGCTTTCGTCTGTAGTAGCCATGCACATCTGTCCAGGTCTCGGATTGTCCCACACTTGATAATGTCTTTCACTGAAATGACAGCACAATCTCCACACCTTTTGTTTCTGCATCACATCTAGCCCATAGACCTCCAGAGGGGCATCAACAAGTGTTGGACAGACCTAGACCTGGACGGGCGTGTGAGTGGAAAGCAACGCTTGACTACAGCTTGGGAAGCAATGTTGAAATCGCACAATCAGTTCAACGCTTCTTTCGTATGCAGAGTCCTGATTTTTTTCCTGGGGGGCTTTTTGAAGCTACTAAAGGGGAATGACAAATGGTTCAACTTACTTGGCACTTATGTAGGAAAATAAAGTTACATCTTATATTTAATGTTTTATTATATGTTTTGTCTTTCATACACACCTCTGTCCATAGTCGCCAGTGGAAACTTATATTCAAACTATCCATCGTATTTGTATGTACGTGTATATATACAATGTATGTATACACACATGTGTAGATACATATATAATATATGTATGTATGTATAACACTGACGCTCGGCCAACCTAAAAGTACTTTTTTTTTTCTTATATTATCTTGCACTGATAAATTTCACTTGATATATTCGTCCCGAATCTCCCGCAAGATAGCCCACCACCCACATGTATGAGTAGTTTGTAGTAAAAAAGATGCAACACTGTCTTTAGATCACGAAAGTGATGAAAGTAAAATACCTTCTGTTGGGACAATAGACAATCCATGCATGCACAAAAATTGAAGAAATTGGGTTCTACTCAAAGGCAAGGCACATACATTATTATTAATATTATGGAATCTCATTTACATTGATTGGTTAAGTTAAGGGAGCTAGAAAATCATATTTATTATTGTAACAATTCAGTTATAGTTATTGTTTGTAAAGTAACATCTCATCTATAATCTACAATTTATTTCATATAAAAATTCTTTCAAATTAAAAAGTTATGTTAATTTATTAAGTTATGTTTACGTCATGGGCCATAGTAAATTTATATTAAAAATTTTATTTTTAACTAAATTATTTTCACTATTATTGAATTTTTTAAATATCGTTTTAATTGATTTTTATTTATTTATCTATCTATTAAATTTTGTTTTTAAACCCATTCGAGTCTATCATTTTTAATCCTTTTGGAATTGCATCCCTCATACAAATTTTATTTAATTGGAACTGTTGTTTTAAACGCATTATTTATGAAATACTAAAAAAAACTATTCGAATTTAAACATAAAATAATATTATCTTTATTCGTTTATGGTGGTAAAATAAATGCATGTACTTTTTGAATTACGTAGGAAATGCGTGTAAGCCTTGCTAAAGTATAACACAGAAATCAAGAATTGTTTAAAATAAAACCGAAGGTGCTAAAAAGGATACAGAGCCCCCTATTTTTTAAAAATATTTGCAGTTTTGTGTTGTCAAAAATGTATTATTAGTTGTTGCATACTTTATCTTTCCTAATATACAGACTTAGGAAAAGATAATTAGTATCACACAGTTTATTTTGAAATGTCTACCCATTTAAATTGTGAAATAATTATTAAATTTTAAATTGTGAAATAATTATTTAAAAATAAGTTATTGATTATCATATTTAATTTTTAATGGATATTTTAAAGTCAATAATGGTTACTTTAGTAACTATCTATATTTTATTTTTTTAGTCAATCACCCTGTAAATATCGGTGCAAGAGAGCCCCCGTAAACATCTGTGCCCAGATCCCCAAATTGTTAATCGGTCTCTGTCACCAACTACTCCGATTTCGAGTCATACGCAAAACTCGGTCAAACACTCAAATGATAATTGCTTTTAATCCTGATTGGACATCTGCTGGATAATGTCCAATCAAATGGCATCGTGTATTTCATTTGAGTGTTTAAAAAAGGTTTTCTAAATTGAAGTAGACATTAAATACTAGTAAAAGTTACAATTAAAGAAGAAGATATAAAAGAAAAGAATTTATCGTTTAATCAAAATGGAAACAATTAAATGTGACATCAACATATTAGCTGGATTTTTAAATGAACTGTGGATCATAGTTTCTATTCCATTTACTTATATTTTTCACTCGACTCACTTTACCTTTCATATTCAAATGAAAAGAAGATGCAAATCATTTGTATTGAAATAAGTGAAACCCTCGAAACAATATTATATATAGATTTTTCTCGTAATTTTTTTTCATTTTATAGGCTTTCTTTAAAACTGAATTTGGCTCAAAGAACGGATGAGGAGAAACGGGCTCAAATAATAGATGCAGTACTTTAAGTTACTGCTTATATGTAAATAAAATATAAAGTAAAAGTAATATTACATACAATTATTTTGTAGATTGATTAACATTTTTCAAACCAGACACTAGATATACAATTAATTTTTATTCGTTGTCTATGGATAACTTAAAATTTTGCATATTCAGTAGGAAAAAATAGTTAAATATCTCGATATTATTTTCACTTTTAAAAAAGAATTAGCTAAATTTACGTCAAAAACAGTTGGAAGCAATGTTGCCAGAAGTTTTTGCCGTAAAAGTTGCAGCAAAATAAGATGTAAAACTTTTATTACATGTAGTTTTACTGCAATTTTTATGGCAAAAACTGTTGGCAACATTGCTCCTAGCAGTTTTTGTCGTAAATTTAACGGATTTTTTTTACAGTGTTCAAAATGTTAATAATGCTTCTGAAAGCTAATGTGAAAGAGCTTATTCGATAAAAAATGATTATAATTATTTTATTAACATATTTTATTGCATATAAACTTGTTTCCTTAATGTAAAATAAAAACGCAGTGACCTAACCAGTGTGGATGCTGAAAAACAGTAATAGTCTAAGGTTTTCTTCTCCTTGTTTCATAGCAGAAAATTTTCTGGTTAGATATGGCGTGAACAGAGTTTTAAAATATTACCGTTATTCAAAGCATTTAGGCACCCACCTTGGCTACGCTACTGATCTGTGGTTTTTTGTTGTTGATGTTCATTTATTTTCTGTACGTCAGTGGTAGCCATGAAAGTTCAGATACTGTCTGTATCGCTTGCGGGAACAGTGGAGGTACCACGCAATGAGGCAAGTGTTCTCTTGCTTGATAGAAATTTTGCTTTCGCCAGAATAAATCGACAGTTCAAATGTATTATTACAATAGGTATTTATCTCATTTTCAAGTAACATAATCATCGATTTCGGACAAATGCCGCGCGAACATCCTATTGTTCGGGTATGAGGAGTCTCAGAAAAGTCAAAGCGGACAAACATGTCCTCAGTTTTCTGCTACCAACGTGTGAGTGGCATGCTATTATAACGGCAGTATTTTAAATAATTCTTATATCTAACGATCTTCTCTGGCAATTATAGTCACGGTATTACGTTGATTTCTGTAAGCTCAATTACTGCAAATCCATCTTGCCTTAAAAATTATTGTCTTTCTCTTTCTTAAACATCTTAAACCATCGTTTAACTGTGCTACATGGAAGTACAGACTCTTTATAAGTCTCTATAGCATGCTCTATAGTATATATCGATTGACGATTTCTTCTATCGAAAGCAAAATATTTGGTACTACTAGGTTATCCCGTCGACCAAAAAATTATCGCCAAATAATAAGATTAAATGCCCGTAATGGATGACCATGAATGTCACATTCAATGACATTCAATACCATAAAGGTGTTTTAAACGTCATTAAGTGATTTTTATTTCGATTTTTTTATTTGTATTTCTATGAATATTCTGCTAATTACTTGTTTTTTTTGGTGATTTAAAATAAAAATTATGTCCGTACGTAAAATTTGGCTATTAGTTTGGCGATATGTATAATTTGGCGAAATTGGTCGACGGGATAACCTAGAAAAAAATACCAAATATTTCTTTAAAATGTTTTTCCTTAAAAGGAAAGTTCTCAAACAGAAAGTACTTCAAGTAACACAACGTTAAAAAGAAGTGGACAATTAAGACAGTAATTGGAATACAAATGAAGTAACACAACGTGGTTAGAATAGTTATCACGAATCATGATTTTAATTATGAAGTGTTTTCTTACAGTGTGTGTCAATAGTTTAAATTACAATAACAATTTTTAAATAAAAATTTAAATATTCACTTTATTTCAATATCTGTCTTGTATATGTTAACAGCAGCAATTTTAACACCATATTCAATAAAATGATATTGTATTTCCAAATATGGAGTTTAAGACTAAAAGAAAAATAATTGTGTCAAATTTTTAAGCATAAAATTATTTTTATGCTAATTTGTAACATTTGCAACGAAAGATTCTAAACGAATTATAAATGCTATACAATTAATTTCAATTTCGAACATTTTATAGTTAATTTCATCAACAAATAAGAGTAATACGGCATTCCGATTTCATATGTTATCCCAAACACAAACAGACGAACTAATAAACAGACAAACCAAATTCTTAAACACTTTTCAACTATCTCTGAAAGCTTTGAAAAAGTACATCCAATTACTAAACGTATTATCAAATAACAAATTTATTTAAAATCAAATTAACTGAATGTGATTATACCATGTCAGCAATAATAATATTTACTAAACTAAAAAAAATATATCATAAAATTTCCGTTTGAAAGGGAAATGATTTCTTTTATAAATGCAATGTTGATTCATTTTTCTTTTTTAGCATACCGACGAAAAGAAATAGTGAATTTATTGAAATAAATAAATCATCATTATATAAAATTTGCAGAGAGGTTTTATTTCGTTTAATCTGCATTCTTCAAAAAATTTTCTTAATTTAAAGAGTAATATAAAACCTTTTAAGGTTTTGTTTAAGCATAAATAAATATTAATTAATTTACTTAGATTAGTAATGATTTTTTTTCAGCTGATCTCTGGTTTGGAGTTAATGTTTTTAATAAATCTTCTACATATACATTAATATATGCAGGTATAGTTGATACTTTCATGCAGCAGTAATCAATCTTTTGGACTTAATGACAGCTTAATTCGTAATTTTCAATTGCGTGGACCACTATTAAAATTTTTTGAATAACATAACAACATTTTGTATGAAAACGATTAAAGAGTTCCCATTTTATTCAGTTAAAAACATATTCAATATAACAAAATTTGTATGAGGATACAAACTGCGGCCAGTTTAATAACATTATTATTTTATGCCTTCAAATTATTTAATCTCTAAAAGCTTATTTAATCACACCAAAATTTGAATATAAATGCGCATAATATCTTTTAGCATATTTATTATTCCTTGTTATGATTTAAATTTTCGAATCTAAGCATCTAAATGTTGATAAATATAAGACTTTCTTTTAGACTCATAATATTAGCATGTTTTATTATTATTAGTTTTATTCTTTATAGATATAATTATTACTAAACATTAAAAGTTCAAATTATTTCGAAATTTTCCTGTGGACTATTAATGTACTTGATGTTATAATTTAACTGTCGAAGTTCAAATTATTATAAAGACAACTGAATTCAATAGACGCAATGCAATTTTCCTTGCTTTTTATTAAGTAATAACGAAAATATTTGGTAAAAGGAAACTGGATCACATAAACAAGAGGTGTTTAATAAAAAGTACTAGCAATATTGATAAATGAAAATAATCGGAATAAAAAACTATTTTAAAAGGGTATTTATTTAGCAATAGTCATATTCTCTGTATTTAAACATATGTAAAAATAAAAAGTATTTCTTGTAAAACTTTTTCCTTTATAGGAAAACAAATTTAGCCAAAAGCATGCTTTATGCTTGACTCGCTTTACTTTTTGCATTCAGATAAAAATGATTTAAAACTTTACAAAATATTATATCACTTTTAAATACAATATTATTTTTAAAACTATTTAAAGGTGATAAACATAGCATTTACATAGAGCACAAACTAAATTTGAGAGTGGATCGTCGTCGTCAACGCACGATGTTACGCCTGGTCCGCATGGCGCTGACAGACCGTACAGCTTTATCTAGTCAGTTGGTAATACATTTGTCAACTGCTACAGGTGTATCAGAGTTTGCTTCATCAATTAGCCGACATCTGATGCACCGTGGACAGCGTGCAAGAACTCTTTTTTGTAGAATATTTCCCACGCAAAACTATCGACGCATACGGCTGCAATTGGCTTATTAAAATAGAGATTGGCGTGCTGATTTTCAGTAACCTATTTGCAATAACTTTAATTTCTTTTTCTAACGAATTTTCTTTTAACTTGTATTATGATGATGACCACATTCTTATTAGTCGTTATGCCATTAAACTATACGTTCCGAAGTACATTATTGTACATAATAGTAGATGAACACCTGGAATTATGGTCTGAGGTGCGATTGTGTAGCATGAATGATCGCAACTGATATGAATTGCGGCTAATCTGAAAAGCATAAGGCAGTGGTTCCCAAACTTTCTTGGTACGCGACCCACATTTCAATGAAAAAAAAAATTCACGACCAACCTTTCAGTTAAAAAAATTTTGCGACCCACCCAAGTTAAATTTGTATATCACTGTAGCTTGTTTTTATGGTCTCTATACGCTCGGCTATCCTATCCTAAGAAAAGTGTAAATTTTCGTACGGAAGATCAGCAAAACAAGAATCAGTAATTTCAATGTGCGTAAGTGAATAGGAATTAAAACAATGCACAAACTACAAAGATAGTTAAAAATACGTTTAATTATTATGAAAACATTACTTTATAATCAATGAGATTTCTGGTGCTGGTGTTTATCAATATGGGGACATAAATTAAAACGCAGTTTACTCAGTGCATGTCTTTCAAAAACAGCAAAGTAGTAAAAGAATATTCTCATAAGCACAAAGTGTTGAATTTCATCTAGAACCTCAAAGCTGATTTAAATATTTCTGGATATTTTGTTCGTATATTGATCTAGAAGGAAATTAAGGATTTTTCCTTAAAATTATTATTTCCTGTTGAAATTCTGATACCTTTTTAAATGGATGAAATAAATTGATGAATCAAAAATATTTTGACGACAAACCTCAATTGTTCTGCGACCCACCAAAACAGCTGCCGCGGCCCACCAGTGGGTCGCTACCCATAGATTGGGAACCGCTGGCATAAGGTATATCAGCCTTTAAAGGAAGCCTCTATCCGGTACCTTTAAAGGAAAACGGATTTAATAAAAAACATGTTTTCTATTTAACTCGCCTTACGCTTTGTGTTTAGATAAACAGATATAATAAAACTATTTAAAACTGAAAGATGTAAAATTTGTACATAGCTGTTATTCATTTGATCTGATTTCTTTAGGTAAACAGGTGTAATAAAACTATTTAATACTGATAAAAGGTGGAATTTGTACAGAGCTTTATTCATTTGATAAGATTTTTTTAAAAGGAAAAATTATATCTGAAGCATTTTAAAGTATTGTTTAAACACAAATGAAATTTTTAATAGCTTAACAGAAAAAAATAAAAGTATTTCAATTCGCATTAAAGTTCTGCAATTATGATTTTTACATCTGTCGCAAGATTTGCATAAATATATTGATATATAAATATATACTATGTTATAAGGACTGATTATATTTTTTTACTGAGGAATGATGATTGTAATTAAACTATGGCGGTCCAAAGTTCTGAATATGAAAGCTATGATCAACCGGTGCATTTTTATTCATTTGATGTGTGTCCTTTAATAGACTGTTAGTCTCAAAGAACGATATTAATTTAGCGCGAATTAAATTTAAGGAAATTTAGTTTGAATAAATACTTTTAAACTAAGCTCAATTTTTAAAATAATTTTATATTATGTCTCATGGTTTACAACAATTTTTGCATAATTATTAGAAAAGTATTCTAAAACTGAAAATCATCTTCTTAGTTGCTTCTTGAAGTCGGAATGTTTAAGAAAAATTTGGTGTAACTTTGTGTACATACTTTACACTTATCTTTTAAAATAATATCATTTTAAATATAAATATATAAGTTCATTTTATTAATAAATGATTGCTCATTAAAAGTCAGATCACCCGGTCTTGCAACAACGATGAGATTAAAACTCGTATGGATATTCATCTTACAAAAAATGTAAAAAATATATATACTTTCTTTTAGAACGAAAATAGCAATTTATTTTATCTTAGAAATTTAACTAAAAGACTGGATTAACAACATATTAATTATAAGTTTAATGATTCAGTATTCAAAGACAGAAGGATAATTACCTTCAATACAATTTCATACACTGCAGAAAAGAAGTTCATATTTTTAGCACCTTTAGAAATATCACACTTACCGTGTCATACTTACTCCGTATGCTTCTGAATGCCTTTTTACAACAATCTTTTTCTAAGCACTTCAATTACTGTTTTCCAAAATGCATTTTTATTCAACATAAAATGTATCCAACTTTACTGCAAGTGAAGGAGAATTATTAAGAAAGTTATAAGATGATTACCAATTCTTTCATTGTTGAAATTAAATCCTTATTATATAAAATGCAGAAACAGTTACAATAATTCTAAATATCTTCATATTAAAAAAAATGGAAAAATTAGCAAATGTGAAATTAAACAAAAAGGAAAAATCATGCATCAAGCATAGATTAATAAACACTTTCCAACACCTATCCAGAATATTTTAATAAAACTTCGCTACATTATAAGAGAAAGTTGCTACCTAAATAGATATCTTATAAAATATAACGTTAGTTAGGATAGCCTGACCCACGAGGTAATTGGGTCATAGGCTATTTTGTTACAATCTCTACTTCTTAAATGAATGTAGGTAAATTCAACTATAGCTTTGTAATAAATGTTTATTATAAATAAAATTTATTATTAAATAAATAAATATTTATTAATAAATAAAAT
This sequence comes from Maratus speculifer, assembly GCA_964019185.1. NCBI lineage: Eukaryota > Metazoa > Arthropoda > Arachnida > Araneae > Salticidae > Maratus > Maratus speculifer. The sequence continues at coordinate 230,667,821 of OZ025296.1, read as the reverse complement.
TTATTATTAAATAAGTAAATATTTATTAATAAATAAATATTTCATATTGTATTCTTATGATATGAAAATTGAATAGCATTAATTCATACAAATTTATTTTTATCTTTTTTTGGATTTCAACAATGACAATAATGCATGCTCACTCGTGCATAAGATAAAAAAAATTAATTCAATTCGGATGTAGCTCTGCCACTGAAAAGAATCAGCCGGAGCTATAACGCCAGTGGATGGCATTATTACCCAGGCATACTTATTGCGCAATATGTTTTAGATTAGAAAGTATTTCGCGAATACATCCAAATTTTTCCACAACATTTTTAAAATGCATGAAAAACACTACAAATTTATGCAATAAACAAAGCATTTCTTAATAAATATGTAATAATCGGATCACAAAACTTACCTTAAAGTTTAGATAGGGCATTAATTTGCGTGCTTCTTCCAGTGATAAAATTTAGAAATGGAACAAACTAATTTTTAGTGGTTGTTTGTTTTTAAAGGGGCTCAGCGCTTGATCGATGGGGAAAAACATGTAATTAGAACTCTCGGTTCGAGTCCATATAAAAACAGAAGCATTCAATGTAATTAATTTAAACTTTCTGATATTTTAAAGGTATGTTTGTAGTCTTATAAAATTATAAAATGAAGTACTTCAATGTAATATAATAAGAAATATAGCAAAATTTATGTAACGCAATTTTCGAAAAAAAAATTATGTGTTATATCACCACCCGCAAGGTATCTTAACGTAGAATTAACATAAGAACCTAATTTTTGCTTTAAAATGATCCGGAAACTTTACTCTATAGAATGTATTAAGGATATAACTATCACTAAAAAAAAATTATTAAAAAAACTCTCAAACTTGAAAATTTAAACTCCCCTCCCCCCCCAAAAAAAAACTTTTTTTTCATTAAAAATACTCAAAATATTAAACTATTTAAAATATATTAATTCATTCTATAGATAATGATGTTATATGCATGCAAAATAAAATTTAAGCCATTCCATCAAATAGTTTTTTTTTTTTAAATCTTGGTGTTAGTCGTCAAAAATCAAGTTTTGAGAAAACGCGGCATAAAGTTAAAATTATATGGGTGCAGCTTTGAAAGTGTTGATACATAAATGCTTATAACTCCGTTAAAAATGCAAATATTTTTATGCGGTTTTTTGCACTGAGTTCAGAATTAATTGAATAATCAAACTATATCATAAAAAATCGGTTTTACGAAAAGTTTTCAAGCCCTGAGCCCCCTTAAGATGACTCACAGATCTACAGCCCAAAATCCGTAGGAGAGATCTCCCGGATTCTTTCATAATAACTCGTAATAATATCATTTGGCGTTATTGCCCATCCTGCTGTTATTACCCCAGGATACCGTTCTTGAAAATATCCCACAATTTCAGTTTTCACAAAGCTGACTGGAATAAAAAATGGTTTTCAAATGCAATTAATTTGAAAATTGTAACTCAATTTACTGATATGATTTGTGATATGATATAATTTATGTTTTCATTTTAATAATTTTTCGAGCAAGATTATTTAGAAAAAATTTATTTCTAAAGCGTGTAGCCAAATTTCCGAACGATAACCCCTTTACATTTTATTTGCATAAATTATTAGGTGCATTCGTAATTATGTTAATACCTAGCACCTATAGTTGTCATTCAGTCTGTCTGTCTGTCCGTCTGTCTGTCTGTCCGTCCGTCTGTCTGTCCGGATATAACAGCGCAAAAACTACCCAACCGAATCGTTTGAAATTTAAAATATGTAATTATTACGTAATTTTGTCGAGTCATTTCAAATATTATGAAAATCGGATGCATAGATCAATTACAGGGACAATCAAAAGTATTCCGTTACATTACGGTCAATGGGAAAAAATGATTCAAATGTATTTTAATGGTGATACACTCATTCGAACATAATAAAATGGTTATGCATCTATAAACTACATTTAATGATATACATTTTGCATACTCTGTGGGGCAAAGAACATTTGTTATTGATGTACAGGGCCACACAAAAGTATTCATTACAGAATGGTTTAGGGAGAATATTGTTTGGTGCGCATTTTAATTGTAATTAACTATTTACAATTTTATGAGATTGATATATGAGAGTCATATTTTTAAAACTTCGTTATCGTACGAACGCACCTCATTTGCTACACTTCACGTGCAATTTCCAACTTGTTTAGCATTTATCGCGGTTAACATCCCACAACAAAATTTAAACTTCATCCGGTAATACATAGAGAAATTGCATAAGAAATTTTTAAAACTGCATTTTCAGTTTTTCTAATATTAAAAATTAATTTTTAGATTTCTTTAATTATTGTCGCATTATTATCGACGAAAATTTACAGATCGATGAAAAACTATTAATTTAAATCTGCATTTCTTTTACCGCTATTTTTTTTATTAAATAAATTCTTTATAAATGCTTATTGAATTCTGAAAAATCGCCAGAAAGAATTTCAGCTAACAAAATTCTTTTTTCCAGAAAAACAACTTTTTTCAAATCTATTTCCAGCAGATTTCTCTTACCATTCGTATTAAACTGAAACGAAATAATAAATCCTCGGTATTTATATAAATAAAATCAAAATATTGAAGATAGTGTATTTTCATGGAGTTTTTACTCATTTGATCTGTATTCTTTAAGGGATTATTTCAGACAAAAAAGTATCTTTCAAACATTTTAAATTATTTATGCGTAAACAAAATTTATCTATTCGATTTTTGATAATAAATCTTTTTTCTTTCTGACGCTGATTTTTTTCTTTGTATTACTTACAACTTTTCATTTATAGTAAATGGAATATATTATTAAATATAGTCTACTTCATGTAGTATTGATGTATTGCCACTAATAGATTAGTCGATAATAGTATGAAGTAAACGGTGTTCTAATTTTTGTTTGAAGTTTCCTTATGTGGTGTAATTGTAAACAAGTCTCTATAATTAGGATTTCTTTTCTGAAAGTTAAAGTTCCCTTTCTTTTTACAGTATTAGACTGCTACAATTATTCATCATTGCTCTACCTCGTCTGGAGAATATGCTACGAACATGTATGGAGATAATATTGTAACTTATAGATATAACCTTTAAACTAAATCTATTATGATCTATCTATTTTAATAAAAAGTTATGGATTTTTTTTTTCCTCTTGGGGGGGGGGGGGGGGTTTACAAAAACGCTTTCTATTTTCCACTCACTTGGTCCGATTTTGCCTATTAACGAACTTGACCGAGATTTTATGGCCCTTGATATTGTATATCAGTTTGGTGGCGATTTCAACAGAATTATAGAATTTATCGTATTCATAAAAAAGTTATATATATGTATATGATGGCAGTTTTGGGGTCTAAGAGGTCACTATCGGCGTAGATCTGCAAAAAATTTTCAAAAATTGCACCATAGGAGCGACCGCAATAAGTAGTAGTTCATACGAAATGTACTTTAAAAGTAATTAACGCTGTCACAGGTGTCACATTTTTATTCAACATAAAATCAAATAGGAAATATGCAATGTTTAGAAGTTTAAAAATTTACAGTACCGAAAATTCTAAAACTGAAATTTTATTTAAAATTTTAATGTGTTGCCAATCACAAAAAGACGTATGCGTTGCGCACAGATATGTTTTTCCTTTATAATATAGATATTCCTCTATAACATAGGTAAATATACCTATACAAGAATTTGAATAAATTCAGAAAGGAAGAAACGCTATCACTTCTTTATTTTGTTTTTAAAAAAATTTAAAAATACTTTAGGAGAAAAAAATAACTTTATAAATGATAATCTCTTCGAGGTGTTTCATCTTTATTTAACTTGTTTAACTGTAAAATAAACATGTATTGTTACAAAAAGCGAAGAATTTTTTTTTTTTTTTTCATTATAGCATTTATTTTCGTCTTAAATTTTAGTCTTTGCAAAAAATCACTTTCCAAATAATTTTGTAATTACTCAAATTATATTTTTTATTCCTTTTCAATGGTATAAAATACTATTTTTAAATATTATTTCGGAATTATGATTCGTATTGAACTTAAAATTGCTGTAGTTGACATATTACAGGAAACAAAAGTTTGAAGACTTCCTAAACCACAACAAACATCAAAAGTAAATTATTAAATGCAACCTACTGGATTTTTCGCATGTATTATTTTCATCTATAAATAAACAAAAAATCAATTTTGTTTTCAAAATTAAATTTCAATTCAAATTCATCTGTCAGTTTGGGTAAATACTAGGGTGGTTTTCAAATGTATTGCCGTATTAGGTGAAAAAATAAAATTTGAAAAAATAATTTGGTTTAAATATGAAAATTCACTCAGGTATGAGTTGCTTATAGTTTACAGCATTCTAAGCAGTAGATTATTTGCGAGTTTTTTTATTTATATTTCAGAAATTTCAAGAAATGTCTTGGCCAGTCACTATTTTTCTCATAAGTGTGACCTCTATAAAACATTCTGTATTTTCTTTTTGTATCAATAATTAATTAAAAAATTGCTTAAGGTTCTTACATACGTATTAATAAATCAAAAATGTATTGGTATTTATTTATTTTATAAATTTAAAGCATTTTAATAGTTGTTTATGTCATGAGTGTTACTTTGCTTCTTAAATAAAGGGTATAACTTTTGATAAAAACAAATTTAATTAAAAATTAATTGTTTTCATTGCAGTTATAATAAAGAATTAGAAAGTTCTAATAGACAAAACAATTAATTTAAGTGAAGTAACAAATGCATTAATAAAATTTTGATTCTTAGTTACAGTAATATTCATGAAAAGTGGTAACACTCATGACAAGCGATAAGACTCATCTTGCAGCAAACAACTTTTTTGTAACAATAGATATAAAAAAAGATTTTTAAAAGTTTAAACTAGGATTTGTGTAAAATAGATAGTCCTTTGAAAATTATTTATTAAGAATTAAAATTTGAATCTTAAATAGCACTTACAAAACACGTGTGCAGACATGAAAATACTGTTACTATTTTTAAACAACTATAAATACATATAATATGACAAAATATATCCCTGAATCATGAATATATTATAATCATAATTTAAATCTTACACATGATCTATAGTTGTAGAATTACTTAACTTCTTTTCTCATGAGTATTACTTTTTCCAAGTAACACTCATGTAAGGTAACACTCATGTACGGTAACACACATGTACGGTAACACTCATGACATTTATTAAGGAATTCTTCACTAAAATAAATTCTTACTGTTTTATTGAAATTTTAGTTGGGTCTATTGATTCCTTAACAAAAAATACAGCATTCCCTAACTTAACATTTTTATGCGTTAAAAAAAAATAATAAATGAATGGGTAACACTCCTGTAAGAAAATAAAAATACTCAACATGTTGAAATGAACATCCCGATAAATAGCAATTATAGAACAAAATTATCGCGTTCTAAATAAGAGCACTGTAAAGAAGAAACAACATCATTTTCTCACTACCGTTGCCAACTACAATATACAAATATTTTGAAAACAAATAATATTAACTTCCCTAAGGTAACACTCATGTTCTACATATACGGACACAAAATACATTTAAATTTTTAACTCTTAGATACTTATTTTAAATTTATAAACTATCTATTTGTTTAATTAACACAGGATATTTTACTTTTAATCCATATATAAAAATTTTAAAATGTTTAGAAGCATAAAAAATGATTGAAATTTTGCGAGTTTTTTATTCAGGACAAGTAAATTCCCATTATTTGCTAACTAAAGTACAAAAAAAAGATCACTATTTCACAACTCTGAAAAAATCTAATGAATGCATTGAATTAAGCATGAAAAGATGTGCTACTACCTGATTTTAGAATATCAAAAAATAAATTCATTAATATGAAATTTAGATTTAAACATCAGGACATTAAACTGGCAGTTCATGTGAAATTCACCCACTAAAATTAATGCTGTAAGTTTCTTTAGACAAACTAGCAACATATTTTATTGTAACAGGTGTAAATTTACAGTCTTAAATCAGGTGTAAATTTACAGCCTGATTTTATTTATACTAGTAGATCGAACCCGGGCTTCCCGGGTTACACAGCAAAGATAAAAACCATTTTTTTTATTGAAAACTTTAATGAATTTTCTACATGTAATATGCGTTTTAGATTGCTAAATAACTCAAAAAAGCATTTTTAACCCTTTAACCCTTTGAAAGGGGCGGGTTAAAATATATCCCACTTCATTTTAATTTCAAAACGCCACATTGACGCCAGTAATTTGAAATAGCAATTTTATTTTTCTCAAATACGTGAAGAAACGCTTTTAAATATTTTAAAACAAATTTGTTTTTAAATTCTAGTGTCAATCAATCATTTCAGCACTTTTAGAATTGAAGTGCTTTTTCTCGCAAAGGGTTAAGTGTCTTGCGGATTTTTTTCATTCATGTTTCATACATAAAATAATAACTCTGAAATGTATTGGTATGAAGATTTGTATTTGATAACTTTACATTTTTTTATACAATTCAAAAAATTAACATTAATCTCAATATTATATTAAATCAATCTTTGAATAAAAATATTACATAGCGGAAAAACATGGTTAGGCTAAAGGGTTAAATGAAAAATATTAATTATGGAATCAAATAAAGCTAATGAAGTTTATCAAAAGTCACGATTCCGTAATAGACGCATGCCAGAAGTTATTAGCCAAAGATTTCGTTATGGCAGCAATTTTGTTTCTGGTCATTTCAGTGCTTTGGGCACGTATTTCAATTACATGTCTGTTAAATTTGTATTTATTTATTTATTTAATTTTATTACTTATAAAAGAAATTTTAATTTTGCTATAGTATATTAGCCGGAAGCAAATCTCGAACTCTATATTTTTCTAAGGACAAATAGAATAATCTATCGTAATCGAGTTTCACTCGGTGGAGATAAATTTAAAAATAACTCGGACCTGATTTTTTTTTTTTTAAACCACAGCCAATCAGTAAATTGAAATACAGTTTTCAAACAAACTCAAAGTATTTTCAAAGTATTTTTTTTTATTATTATTTGGTTGTGTAAAATTTTAAGTTGTTTGACGACATGTTGAATTTGTAAATTTTAATAATTTAATATGCGTTTTAAACCATTCTCTTATTTTATTACTCATGCAATTTTAATTTTATAATGGAAAATTATCAGAAACAATATTTATAGATTTATGAGTAAATTGTGTGTCATTATTTCTTAATGGAGATACATAATAGAGATTTAAAAAAAATGCTTGAAAAATATAAGCTCGTAATATATGAGTCAGATGAAATACAGTTTTCAATCAAATTGTATTTGAAAGTAGATTTCTTTTCCTGTATGACGAAATAAAAATTGAAAATGTGCGACGTTTAAAAGATTGAGAAATTGCAGTAACAAAAATTGCAAAAAGTCATTTTATTCTAAAATGTTGTCATTCGCAAAATAACGTCAGTGCTTATGTGACACACGGACACATATGTTCGTTACAATATAGATTTTGCGCATATGAAAAATCGGTACTACTTGATTATCCCGTCAACCATTTTCGTCAAATTAAAAAAATCGCCAAACTAATAGTCAAGTTCATTGGATATTAGCGAATTATGAAATCTGATTTCATCATTTACATTGTTCTTTTTCTATTTCAAATCAATTTTCTATGTGAAAAATATACTTTTTTTCTGTTCTGAAAATATATTTCAAGAGTAAAAATGGTTCTAAAATTAAAGTAAAAAAGGAATAAAATAAAAAATATATATAATTATTCCAAAAAGAAAGAAAAATAATTACTACTCTGTTATTCTGTCGATCAAAATACTATCACCAAATTATAAGATTAAAGACCAATAATGGATGATCGTGAATGTCAATTCAATGACATTAAAGTAGGATACACGTGTTTAAAATGTCATTAAGAAATTTTTATTTCGACTTTTCATTTGCATTTTTATTAATATTCTACTAATTATTTGCTTTTTTATTATTTAAAATAAAAATTACGTCAATATGTATAATTTGGCTATTAGTTTGGCGATTTGTATAATTTGGCGAAATCGGTCGACGAAATAACAGAGTAGTACCGAAAAATTAAATAATTTTGTTTTGCATTTTCTTTCTGATAAAATGACTAAAAACTAAAAAATCGTCTGCTCTAGCAAGTTTAATTTATAAAATATTACATTATGCGAATAATGTTATTTTAATATAATTATAATTGAATGTCTTAAATAATTGGACAAAGATTTGGAAACCGGACATTAATTTAAACCTGGAATTATTGCCAAAATCATCTTTGTTTGCTTGTCTAACTCGGCAGAAAAAAAAAAAAAAAAAATTCAGCCCGGAGGGAAAAAAAAAGAATCTCATTGCAGGTACTAAATCCTTTGACATCAGTCGCGCATTTTTTCTCGAAATAAAAATGATCTGCTTAAATTTAAGCATTCTAAAGTAGCATTTTATTTTATTATAAACTAAAAACTATAATAGTAAAAGTTTCCACAGACTTGTCATTGAAAGTTTCCTTCTTTTTTGCGAAAACACGCGGTTGTGTTTGGGCTTAATGTTACATTTTTTGCACCACTTCCAGCCACCATAAGTTCTCTCTATTTCTTCTTTTTACTTTGTGGCTATTTTCCCTTTACTTTGCACAGAAATGGAGTACTCCAGTTGCCACCTCCAGAAAAATTAAATTAAAAACTACAAAAAAATTAATATCTCAAAAACAAATTAAGATACAGTTTTCAAACAAATTGCATTTAAAAGAACATATTTTTCCCTACACAACGGTGTAAAGATTGAAAATGTGCGATGTCTAGGAATTAAAAAATTTGCAGTAATGAAAATTGCGAAAGCGAAATATCATCAAAAAGTGTTGCCATTCGAAAAATGACGTATGCGTTACGCACAGATACGTTTGGCCTTTATTATATAGATTCCGTTATTAGTAAAATTCACAAAATAATATATTTTTTTCTGAATTCAAAGTTAAAAATTCTTAAGAAGTATTTAATTCCTATTAATACAGTATTAGAAAATTAAAAATTCTTATTTCACTATAGAAAACATGTTGTTGCAATCGTACAAAAATTTAAGACACATTTTAAATTATATTTTAACAGTCAATTTCACTTTCATAAATATCTCTGTATCTATTGTTTACTAGCTCATAGTTCCTAACATAGATGGCGCTGTAATAAATTCCAAATGTTATTCGGCAAACTTATTGATAGCTTTTTACAAAATAAAGCATTTACAGAGGGGTTTTATTTCTATCAAACTGAATGCATTATAAATAAAATATTATTTGTAAAATAATATCGATAAATTTATTTCAAGAACAATATTTTATTTTTATTTTCAATGTTTTTAAGTTTTCTTCAGCTTTATTTTGCACAACTTATTGGGCACTTTTTTATGCAAATATTTTTAAAAATATTACTGAATCAAGTGAAATATATTGAAGATAATTAACTCATTTATTTTGTACGGAAATACATACTAAGAACATTTTTATCCTTTTTTGTAAATTATTAGAAATAACAGCTTAAATGATTTAACAAATGTTAAATAATTAAACAAATGCTATCGTGAAAATACACATAAACAGTCAATTGACAATTTCGAAATCGTGAAATCATATTAAAAGATATTGTTTAATTTAATATTATATTTAAATTTATTCTATTACTATTTTATTTAAAATTGAATTAGAAATATTAAATTATATAATGTAAATATTACATAAAAATGTTATACTTAAATATATATATTTAATTTTTATATTAAGTATGAATAACATTGATAGCTCTATACCAGGAAAAGTTTTCCTGATACTTTTTTTAATCTAATGAAACATTCTATAAAACAAAATATTCGTAAAAGATTATTAATACATTTATTTTAAGGGTAAAATACGATATTTATTTTCAGTGTTTTAAAATTTCGTTGAGCTATTTGAATTTCTACAACTTTTCCGATAGTTCTTTGTACAAAACTTTTTTACATGATGAAATTGAGTTAACAATTCTAATAATGTTTCTCAACCAACTTAAATAGTTACATTGAAGTTATTTTTACTCTTCTATTTATTCTTATGTTCATGTGTTCTGCATATATGAAATATTACAGTCATTCAGGATAATTTATTTTCTCTGTTTTCAGATGCCCCATTTTTATTTTACTAATATTATTGCAAATAGTGGCAAAAAAGAGAAAAATGCATCAAAATTATTGCATGACTATCATAAATTAAAGAATAATAATTATATAAACAATAAAAAAGGAAATTTTAACCTGGTTCAAAGTTAGCCAGTCATATACACTGTAAAAAATATAACTATTTTGCTGCATCGTCAATCCACCGCTTTTATAGAAACGACTACTTCAAGCTATCGTGGAGCATTCTCATTGGCCAAAAGAGTGATATTCTATAAAAGAGGGGAAAGATGATGCAGCGAAATAGTCATGTTTTTTACAGTGTAGGATAACTTTGTAACATATTATAAATATTATACAAAAGAAGTCTTTATAAAAAGTGTTATAGTTAGGACAACGTTAAACGAAAATACAAACTTTCTGATATTTAAAGACTCCTAATTTACATTATTCAACATCACAAAATTTGTTTAATTTAGAATATTACAACAAATATTATGCATAACCGGAGTGGAAGAAAAGAACTATGAATATATTTAGCCTCCCCCCCCCCCCAAAAAAAAAAAAAAAAAAAAAAGATCTGTTTAATGTTTATACAAAACTCAAAAATGCAGTAAAAAACATTTTTCAATATTTTAATGTATCCATAGTAATGTATGTATCCATATGTATCCATCCATGTATGTAATCCATAGTAATAATGTATCCATTTGATTAATACTAAAGTATACTAGTACTTTAGTATTAATCAAATAAAAATAAAAAATGTCAAATATATCGGATATAGAGTTTGAGCAGCTTCAACCCAAATAATGTCCTTAAATGTGTTTTATGTATTTTACACATATTTTTGAAAAGTTTACATATAATGTCCAATGCATACTTTCGGAATTTATGCATAACATACGTATACAAGCGGGTAATTTTTGACAAGAAAATTGATATTTTCGTATAACCATAAGATATGATTCTATTTTTGTGATCAAAATATCACACAGTTTTTATAAACATATAATTACAAAAAACTGACAATTATACATCTTTGGAATCTATGTAACCTCAGTTAATGGCATGAAAGTAGTTTGAGAACATCGGGTTTCATAAAAATCGAAAAAACATTTTTATCACACAAAATATCATTTTTTATAAGATGATAATAGGGGAAATATAATTGTCAGAAATGTAGTCAAATCTAAAGGGGAAAAATGAGGAAATTCGTTTAAAAGACATTTTCCCAATGCATATCCATGAATGCCCTTTATTATTTATCCCTTTAATTTCAGTTAAATACATGCATTTACTTACATTTTTAGTCTGTATATAATTTTTTTGTACCGATAATCAATAAACGATAAATGTATGCTTAATTTTGAGCCGGCTGAATGTTATACTGAAACTGAGATAAAATGGTGACGCCTCTTATTTTACATTTCATTAATTATTAATAAATAAATAATCACAAAATATTAACACATTTGCAACATTTAGATAGTTATATGTCTGAGAAATAAATAGAATTTTACTTATGAAAATTTAATTGGATTACAGCAATTTCAATACAGCATTCAAAATTAAATTGAAAACGGTACTTCACAATAATAGCTAGATGATGCAATTAATCGCGTATAACGTTGCTTATTTATTTTCTAATATAAAAACCCTGTCGGCTTGCCCTATATGCGCAAGTAGATTTCGAAGATAAGTGCTCATTTCTACAACAAAAAGTAAAATATCATTAGAGATAAGCCCAGTTTAACAATTTTATTTAGCCACCTTTGAAGAATTTTGTATTTCATTTTTCCGTTCATCTTAAGTGAAATTCAGCTCAAAAGGCCCATTTTGACAGTATATTTTTAAAATACATTCTGCCTTCATCAAAAAACCGACCAATACAGCACATTATACAGTTCCTAAATAAGAGAGCTTATCAGTTGGATGCGTTTGAGAGCAAAAATGGATTTAAAAATAAATCAGAAAGTAAGCAATTTGTTATTTGAATACTTGCTTAATTTTTCAATCACGATCGCTTCAATAAATTCTGCTCAAAAAGGCTATTTTCAAAGCATTTTTTGCAGTATATTCTATCTTTATCATAAAACTGGCTAATGCGTCACACATTATGTAGTTCCCAAATAAAAGAACTTGTCGTTTGGATGAGTTTAAAATCAAAAATTAATTTAAGAATGGTTCATTATGTAAGCAGTTTTGATTTGAGATTTTTTTTAAACTCCTATTTTTGTTTAATTTATTTTAGCAACAAGGATTGGTCCTATAAAAAAATTTGTCAATGTAAACGTTATACATATTATTAAGAAGATATAAAATACATTTAATCGGATTTGATATCTTATGAAATGACGAAGTTATGGATATATTTTCTTTTTCCACCCCCATTTTTGTTTTCGTCTTTTTTTCAGTAAGAATTAGGTCTATCAAAACTTGTCAATACAAAAGTTTTAGATAATATTAAGGACATTTATAAAAAAATTATGTGGATTTGATATCATGAGAATTGGCGAATTTATGATTTTTTTTCTCCCGAAAACCTCATTTTTTTCACCCCTTGAGCTCATTTTAAGTTTTATAAAATATCTGTCATGAATAAACTTGTTTTTCGTTTCTTAGAAGTAACATAAACTTTAAAAGAATTCAATATCTATTTTCGCTCAAAAGTCATGGAGTTTTTTTTTTTCTGTTTTCACAAAAACTCTCTCTATTTCCACCCCCTTGGTCCGATTTTGCCCATTAACAAACTTGACCGAGATTTTATGCCCCTTGATTTTTTGTAAAAGTTTGAAAGAGATCTGAGCATAATTAAGGAAGTTATCGTGTCTACAAGAAAGTAGTGCATATGGATAGATAAACAGACAGATAGATAGATAGATAAACGTTTTTAATAATGGTAGTTTGGGGGGTCTGTGAGTTATGATCGTTGTAGATCTGCAAAAAAATTTCAGAAATTCCAACATGGGAGAGAATGCAATAGGTAGTGTTTCATACGGAATCTATCTAAAAGTGGAAAACTCAGTTTAGAATTTTCCAACAGAAAGCAGCACTGAAGATTATCAAGCCTTTTGAAGTCAAAAATATTGAAAATTTGAACATGGTGCAAAGTTATCCCCATGGATTAAAACTACCCTTGAATGACTGTAACGCATGCTATTCACTTTTTCTTTCCCATCTAAAATGCAACGAAACTAGCAAATTAACATTATTATAAAAATGACTACTAAAAAAATAGTCAGACATATGTAATCTAAATAAAAGCACATAAAACGAAGGTCCATTTTGCTAATGAACCTGATAAAAAATTAATCTGAAATTAGAAAAAGCATCTGTTTCGACCATCCAATTTCTGGATAGGAAAGCGCTGTGAATTTTTTTTTCTTTTTTTTTTCTTTTGTTATAACAAAAATCCGCCTTGCTTCATTGAGTTTTTATCTTTGAAAATATGTCTTTGAAAAAAATGTTAAAATACTAAATGGAAGATACACATTTTATTCTACACTTTCTTCAATGGAATTAACAATATGTAATTGAAACTTATTACTTTAATAGCATTTCTATTGTCAAATACTTAAAGATAAGTTCAGGTAAAAAATTCCAAAAACAAATTAACTGTTTTTATATCTAGAATACCATGTTGAAAGATATTATTTAAAATTAATATTTAAAAATATCCAATTAATATTTCATTTTAAACTTATTTATAAATAATTTAATTACAATTATGTTTAAAGAATTTTATATTTATTTGTAATTAGTATTGTTTAAATAAACTAAAAAAATATAATTTATTTAATTAGGTATGTGTCCCACCACTAAACTTTAATAGTAACTGTATTTTTAATAATAACTGTTTAATAGTGTTTTAATAATAAACACTTACTTGTAAAAGAATAAATTACTGAGTGATCAATTACTTCACTCTCCAGCTCACAATCCCGCTTTTTAATTGCGTTCTTAATTAAGCAAATACGTAGCACTAATTGTAGTCGTTTAGTCCGTCCGTCTGTATATTTGTGTGTCAGCCTTTTCGCATTATAACAATGCTACAACTGAGTATATAATTGTGTGATAATTTTGTCGAACCATTCTGAAATTTATGAAAATTGGATTTACAGTTCAGTTACAGTGACCGTTACATTACGGCCAATGGTAAATATAGTGTTAAGTGCATTTCAACGACATTACATTCTTCCAAACATAATGAAACTGATATGCATCTATGAAGAATATTCTAAAGCGTACATTCTGTGCCTTCTTTAGAGTAAAAAATAGTTGTTATTAATTTACACGACCACACAAAAGTATTCCATTACGTAATAGTATAAGAGGAAATATTGTTTGGCACACGTTTTAATTAAAATAAACTATTTCACATTACATGAAATTGATATACGTTACTGAGGCTTACTACAAGTTGCTTCCTGTATAATGGAAAGCAGATAGTATTTACAGTGACACACAAAAGATTTTGGCTACTATACTATATCCGAATTATTATATATTATTACACCAGGATCAAAATATTTTTTGAAATAGCGTTATAGTACGAACGTACCTCATTTGCTTTGTTTGACGTGCAATTTCTGACTTTATTTTCACTTATTCTTTAATACTTTTAAAGAAAGATGATAAGTTTTTGAGAATTCGGTTTGTCTGTTTATCTATCAATAGACTATCTAACTCATGTAAATATTATTGGATTTCTATACAACTGACACATGTTATTGAGGTTTACTGTGACATGGTGGATATTTAAAATAAAGGGTGTAGTATTTATAATTAAAGACCTGAGAATGGAAGAAGCGGTCTGATAACAAAAATTAGAATTTGATTAAAAAGTGGAAATGTTTTCTTTTAATTCAGTTATTTATTTAACACCTTCTTACCAGGAAACTATCCCATAGTATAAAAATAGAAAAATCTAAATCAGCAACAATCGAAATAGTATATTGAAACACATTTATTCATGCATAAATTATTTGCCCTCGTGCCAGCGTTATCGAGATATATAAGATTAGCACAAACGAATAACCAACTTTTGAAAATTTTGTATTTTCAAAACTTTTACAGATATTATAATAATTATACATGAAAATAAAGAGGATCATTCCAAGTTTTTTTAAGTTATAAATGTTCGGTGTGTGATCCTTTTGCAATACGATTAGCACCAAATCTTTAATCAAATTCGTTTCACATATTTCGCAGTTTTTCGCAGTCAACGATGCTTAATGTTGCACTGATGCATTAAAACACTAATAATGCTAAATAGGGCATAAGTGCTGCATTATTTTTCTGGATGAAGTTCTCTTCTTTCTATTTTCATAAGCCTGATAGTTCTATGAAATCAGTGCCTGATTTTCTCCAGATCATCCCCACATTTATCTGTGATCACAAAATTTGTGACACATTGCCCAGATAAAATTAGAGGATTTTTTTTTTCCTCGTTTAAAAAATTTTTTCATTCTTTTTTTCCAAAATTACTGTCCGTTATTCGTAATGTCCGTTTTTCAGAGGTTAAACCTACAAAAAATTTAAGTTTTGGGAGTGGGGATTTGAAAACTGTCCGTTAAATAGAGGTGTCCGCTATTCGGGAGTGTCCGTTATGGAGATTTTACTATACTATATCTAATTTTACATTTTTAATCGTTATTGACTGTGATAATGATTTTTTCTGATACCCGAAGAATTAATTTAGCACGGTTAATCTTTGTTTCACTGGGTGTCCTGCAAAGGATAGGCAGTTTTGAAAATTAAAAACAAAAGTCTATAATTACGAAAAAGTAATTATTTTCATGGATATTAATGCATGAAGTTACTCATGGGGTATAGATGATGCTTAAAAAACCAAATTTCATATTTTTTCCAGAAATGCAGTTATTGAAATTTATTGGTAAAAATTAGTCATCTCACTCAGTAATCTAATGTAATTATTTTCTATAAAGCAAAGTGTCTCTTATTTCATTTTTCAAATTATGTAATTTTAAAGGCACCATGTAGAAAGTGCTTTGAACGTGTGTTGCATGAGTTGTTTTACAGTATCCAAATTACAATTAGTGGTATTTATAATGTGTTGTTAATTCGATGACAAAGTGTTGTGCTGCACAATACTATTAAAAAACTTCTTTTCAGCAAGACTATTTGAGAACTCCAGAAGCCCAGGGGTATAAGTGGCAAAATTGAAAAAATTGAACAACGCTATTTTCAGAAAACATTTCTAGATACAACACTTTTGCAATATATTAAGAACACAATCACAGCACAAAAAAGGTTTTATGCATGAAGTAATCTAATTTACAATACATTAACGTGTTGTTAATTTGATGACAAAAATATGTTCATGAATATGGTTATAACAGTATTCTAGGAAATCTTTTGTTCAGGTCTCGTCTGCGGTTTATACACAAAAGAATAAGGGAATATCTGCAATGAATAACGTGGTAAGAAGCTGAACCCTGCTTGAGGGAAAGGTTCCTGTTTTACAAGACATCAGGCCCCTTCTCCTAAAAATCATCGCAAATAAAAATAAGACTGCTTTGCCAGAAGGAAATTAGTTGACACTGATAACAGTTAAAAGATTTGTCTGCGTGAGAAATTAGTGTTCCATGTTTCGGCTGGAAGTTCCTTGTTCTTTGTTTGCTTAGACGTTATCATTCATCTTATTAAAAGGATTAGTTTTGTTAAAGTTTTCTGGAAGTGTTGGAACGCATTTCATAATTTATGTTTGGTGGGAAATTCATCGTTCTTGTTTTATTGTCCTTGTTATTTGTTTTTTTGTTGTTGTTTTTGTTGTTTGTTTGTTTGTTTCCGGGTTGTTTTCTTAAACTTTATTTTAATTTGACTCTAAAATACGATATCTCAAAGATACTAACTAACAAAAGCACATTACATTTATTACAACATATTTTTTTGCGATTCATCAATTGAAAAAATACAAGACCACACATGTTCAACATTTATTATTATTATATTTATTATTATTATAGCTAACTATCTTAGCAATTGCCTAAATCTGAGAGACATTCATTAGTTCTAGTTAAAATCATCCTTAAACACGCTTTAGGCAATACAAGTCATTCACTGACATGGAGAAGCAATCGGTCAATAAAGAAGAGAATCAGAAAAATCAGAATATTTTTTTATAAAAATTAAGAGGCGTATTGTTTTTATAATGAAGATTACTTTTAAAATTAAATAGCTCCTTATGAAACAGGTGTTTTTCTGAACAGATTCTGAAATAACGAAAAATTTGATTGATTATGATGTTAATGTATATGCGTTTGGAAATGTTGGAGAACCAGTGTACAAGCTGATTAACATTAAAAGAAAAACGTTTAAAAGTTTCAAGATCAAGCGTTTCAAGAGAAGAAATTGGCCATATCATTTTATGTATTTTGTCAAGGTCCCTATAATGGAAAAGTACCAAATTGTTCATCAAATTCCGAAAGAAACACTTCTGCAGAAGTCATAAAAAATCTTTTTTTATTATAAACTGAACTTTTACTCAGTTTAAATTTTGTTAGTCAAAAGTGAAAAACAATATTAACGAAGAGCAAATCTCGTTTTTTGTTTCTGAATAAATCCAATTCTACCAATTTCTTCTCGTTTAAATTCAACGAATATAAGCTTTGTTAAACATTTGGGTAATTTTCTGAGATAAAACTTACACTATATATCTTTTATTTCGGCTCTCTTTCTAACAAGATAATTAATTCTATAGCAAATATTTGTATTAAGTTAAGAGCAAACATGTTTACAACTTACAAATTTCTGGTCTCAAAGAACTAGGAAATTTGAATTAATTAGTGAGATACAACTAATTAGGAGCAATACATTAAAAATTATACATCGCTTATCAAAGGTATTTAATCAGTTGTTCGGTTAATGTTATAATTAGCTATCATTGCATTTATTTAAATCTTGGAGTATTTAATTATTTCAATCTTTTATTTCTTTCTTGTGTTTTTTAATTGATAATATCATTTACTTAAAAAACATATTTTACCTCCTTAATTTAAGAGCATAATGTATATAGCCCAGTCATTTTAGCAAAAATAGGGGAAAAAATTAGAACAAAGCTGGATTTTTGCATAGGTGCTAGTTAGGTTATGTAGTTTAACATACTAAAAGTCCCCATCGATCCGATGTGAGCTTTCGCCACCAGGGGGCGCTAAAGAGCTTGAAAATCAGTTTTTTGTGAATATCTCACGAACAATGGCATTTAGAGAAAAAAGGTGAATTACAAAGTTGTAGATAATTTAATTTTCTATAAAAAGTGTCATTAACATTTGTTTGTCACATTAACCCTTCCCTGTCAAAAATGCAAAAACGTGACCATATTTGAAAGCAAAATTAAAAAAATTCAAAAAATCTGCTGCTACTTAAAAGAAAAAATTGTAAACAGATCTATAATTCTCATATTTGAATGGGGAAAGTGAATATTACATTTATGCTTATTTCCACATCACCCTTGAAGTAAAACAGTACTTTTTTTTTTGTGGCTTTCCCCGTAGGCATATTCTACTTATAGTGACTGGCTTAATCCAATTTAAGTCATTTAACTGCTTTAGTAGTTCTTTGCACAGCTTCAATTTCTACACTCGATTCAGACTCGTAATTATCTGTATTTATTTATTTCGTTGCTGTACTGCTTTCAGTATTTTTTGTTTGCCTTTCGATATCATCACTGAATACAGAAGTAGCGCTTCCCTCCTCCCTTGCAGTGGGCAGGATACTGTCAATATTTTCCTCGTCTTCAAATTCAATTTTACTTGCATTATGAAATGAAACTCCGCAGCAATTTATGAAATATCAGAACATTTCAATCCAATTTTTCGGAATCCACATGCTTTTCCACATCCTTTGGAACAAGTATAAAAAATAGATTCAATAATATCTTTTGGTGCGGGCGGTAAGGTAGCAAGAATTGGAAACAAATTAGGTGCATTTTGCCAGCCCCAGTTCTCAGGAAGTAGTTTATTGCTCAATCAGTATTATACTTGATGATAAATACGTAAACTGTACAATCTAGTTGCATCTTCGGCAGGCGGCAACGGTAAAAGGCTTTTTTTTTTACCAACAGCAACTCTTTTCTTGAAACATACATAACGGTACTTTTTCAGAGAAATTTCTGCTTTACTACCGTATAAAGCAAGAAAAAGTAGTTTTTCCAGCCTCGGAAACTTCAAATTAAGATACTTGATCACTTTTAAAAATGCTGGCAGCTTGTATGTTATGATCTTCTCCCTTCTTCAAAAATTTTGCTAACCAAATTTTACCTTTCCCAAACATTGCTGATGTCGAGTCACAACCTGAAAAAGCGTGAAGGAATAATATACGATCTTTCAGAACAGCATCATTGTTAAAACTGTGCAATGGATACAGGGTGGTAACAATTCGTCCTCTTCCAGACTTAATAAAAAATATCTCTATCTCTGGAGGTGCTAAAGCAGTCAACAATACGATCAAGTCAACATCATCGCCAACAACAGCAGTAAGCGCACCAGACTTTGCTACTTCAATAACTGTGTTAACAATTAGTGTGTCTGCATCATCTTCTACTTGTTTCGCTTCGAAACCATTCTCCATAAATTTCTCCATAAGCATAGATATGAAACGTGTCTTATTTTAATGATTAGATTAAAAAAATTCTTTTCCGCGATACTTTAGAGCTTTCTTTTTTTCCTCCTGTAAAAAATCTTCGACCAATGTATCAGAAATAACAAACATTTTCCCTTAAATTCAAACAACGGACTGTCATTTCTCAATTTTTCCTTCAATGGATGATTAATTTGTGCGGATGTTGATCGGTTTTCGGCAATAGATTTATTGTAATATTTTAATATAGTTCTTTCGTGAATAATTTTTCTTACTCTTTGAATGAACTGTAAATTCATTATTGTTTTTAGCCATTTCTTCAAATATTTTCCACTTATGGTCATCTCTTTCCGAACTTGCTGTCACAAGCAACTTCAGACCCTTTTTTTCTGTTTTTACAAAATCTTTCGAAACCCAATCCTCATCTCATGCAAGATAAACTATTTTGTCAATCTCCATTTTTCGGTCAGAATCAGCAATTAAGAAAGATTCATTTTAAACTGTCATAAATAATTTAAAACTTTCTACAACATGCGTTGAAAATAAAATTATTCACTTCCTAAAATCTTAAAAAAGAATAAATACTTCGTTCAATAAATTAGGGTCATTTCATACTAACGAAATGAGCACCAAATAAAAATAAAATATTGAAAAGTACTTGCACGTGGCACATTTCGACAAATGCAAAGAGAGATAGGGTATTGGGCAATGACTATTCGTCACCTGAGAATAATAAAGTTCTATCTGTGTTTTTGAAAATATTGACTTATCTATATAGAAAGACTCTATTTGTATCTACGAAGGCATTTCTGCATCAAAATGATGTTATATATAATTTACACATAATATTACAATTGTATTACGACATTATTTTAATCCAGAAATGCCTTCATAGAAACAAATAGAACATTTCTATATCGATAAGTCGATTTTTTCAAAAACACAGATAGAACCTTATTATTCTCAGGTGACGTATTGCGCAAGCGCGCGAAAATGCCATACAAACAATGGAGGAGAGATGAGGGGGGGGGGAATCAAAAGTTGCTTAGTATTTGTTCTGCCTCTTCGCCGTGTTATGATTGTGCTTGCACATTCTTTTTCAATAATGTTTATTTTATCTTAATTTTTGGCAGGGAACGGTTGGTGTGACAAAAAAATGTTAATGACACTTTTTGTAGGAAATTAAATTATCTACATTTTTGTAATTGAACTTTTTTGTCTAGATGCCATTGTTCGTGAGATATTCACAGAAAACCGATTTTCAAGTTCTTTAGCGCCCCCTGGAGGCGAAAGCTCACATCGGATCGATGGGGACTTTTAGTATGTTAAACTACATACCCTAACTAGCACCTATGCAAAAATCCAGCTTTGTTCTAATTTTTTTCGCTATTTGCAAAAAAAGGTGCTAAAATGACTGGACTAATAATAGATATTTATTAGTTGGATGTGAAATCTCATCCATCTTAATATTTTAAAAAGTAGTTACATATGTTAATGCTTCGAAATTTTTAGTTCAATACTATACCTACTTTGACTATCAGTTTAAATTTCTGCTTAAATCAAACAAGTGGAGTAAAAACGGTTTAATATCGATCATCATATTTAATAAAATCATTATTTTTCGTTATTCTGTTGTACGTCAGTTTTTTGCAAATAACTCGCATTGCAGGATGGGATGATCCAATCGCTGCAAGAGCCGCCGATATACAACAGAACTATGAAAAATTAAGACAATTACCCAACAGTTACTTTTACAGCTATCCTTCTGTTCAAATATTTCTAAATTTAAGGAGGATCTTCTTGCCATAATAAAAATCATACATGTGAAATTCATTCAATTCTATGAAGTCATACATTTTTCGATAGAACCGTTCATGAAGTAATTGCTTATCATAGCCATAAACTTATTAATGAAATTAGATTCAGTTCTATTCATAACTTCACGCACTTTTCTAGGATATAATGGCGACACATTGAATGATAGACACACATTCTATATAAACGTCTTTCGGAGTCTGCGACTCATAAAATGTATGCAGTACGCATCCGTCAAGAACGGAAGTAAATTTTCGATTACAGTACCTTTTTTTTTTTTTTTTTTTTTTTTTTTAAGTCAAGCATAGTAATCTTTTTTTTATCGAAGAGAGACAAAAAATATAGGTGCAAAAACTTACCTGATATGCACCAAATTAATTTTAAGTTTTTTTTTTTTTAAGAATCGTTTTTGAATTTTTCCAAAACATTCATCAAAATAAGTAAAAAAAACTTCAATGAAAATATAAAAGACCTTTTATTTATTAACAATACTTCTATTACCTTTAGAACTCCTTAGAGAGAAATGAAAAACAAAACTGTCAAAGAATAAATCTCTATTATTCTTTCTGAATCATTTCAACTATAACAATTTATTCTCGGATAAATGTTTGCCAATTCAACAAACATAAACTTTGTCAGAAACCAAATAATCCAATTTTCCGGAAACAAACTTACATACAATTTATCTTTATTTTAGCTTTCCTGAACAGGCTAATTAATTCCATCGCAAAGAATTATATTAAATGTCCAAGAGCAAAGCTGTTTCCAAATTCTTAATATCATTAGCTCTAGTCTCAAGCAACGGTGTAATTTTGTTTGAACTAATCAGTGACTTATCCAATAAGTAAACTATAATACATTAAAAAGATTTATTATTGAATCAAGGACTTTATTTTGCTCTCATATTAAAGAACTTTTAACAATCACTAAATCAAAGAAGCATTCATTATTTTAATCTTTTAATTGTTTACATTAATTTACAATATTATTATACGCTTCCTATTAAAACATTTTTAAATTTATTTACATAACCTGGATTTTTAAATATGTTATTTAATGAATTAATGTGTTATTAGCTATTGTGTAAACAAATCTAAGCCAATTAAACCTTAATTTGAAGGAAATGAGCTTGCGAGCCATTTTCAAATGAGCTTGCGAAAACAAAAACAGGAGGATTTCAAGAGATTTGAAATACATCTATAAAAATAATTGAATTTCCTTGTTTAATGTTGATGTTCTTAAGATTTTTGAATTATACAATGAAATTGCAATAATAATGGAGTTAATGACATTTTAATTCAACAGAGCTTGACTATACTGATTGAATAATTCAGTGACTTATATCACTGACATGCAGGCCGCTAAAAATATATGATATTGATTCGAGATGTTAAAAGAAAGAAAAATCATGCACCAAACATAGATTATGAAACACTTTACAACACAAGCAGAATATTATTTAGAAGTTTCATTATTTTTTATGCAATGAAACGAGATATTAATTCAGGAATATAAATAAAGTGCACCACACACAAATTTTTGCCATAAAATATAATGTGACAAAATTTTTTGTGTCTATCCGTAAAATAACTTTGAATGTTACACACTTCATTTCAAAGAGAAAGTTCCACAGTGAACCTCATTAATATATAACAAGTCGCAAAATCCACGTCAAGCGTAGCAAATGACGTGCGTTCTAGCTTTAACGAAGTTTTAAAAATATTCAGATTCTGAGTAATTACATACAGCATTTCGGATACAGTATAGTAGCCGAAATATTATGTGCTCTCTATTATAAAGAACGTTTAATTTGCAGTAATCCTAAATAACATACAATGTAAAATAACGGACGATTTAACGGAAGTATTACTGGTAATCTAGACGCTAGTACTATTTACTGTTTTTTAACGGAAAATATTCCGTTTTTTGCGAGTTTTTCCCGGAATTTAGGGAAATTTTTCCGTTAAAAAACAGTAAATAGTACTGGCGTCTAGATTACCAGTAATACTTCCGTTAAATGGTCCGTTTTTTACAGTGTATATTAATTTTATACAATGTTAAATAGCATGATACAATTAAAGCACGCCCCAACAACGTTCCCCTTATACCATTATAAGTAAAGGAATACTTTTGTGTGACCCTGTAATGAATAACAAATATTCTTTACACCGCAGATTGTAAAGAATATATAATATAGTATATATTTCATAGATGAATATCAATTTTATTACGTTCGGAAGAGGTAACAACACTAAAATGCTCATAAATCATTTTTACCCGTTGACCGTAATGTAACGGAATACTTTTTATTGTCCCTGTACTTGAACTATGCTTCCGATTTCCATTATATCTGAAATGACTCAACAAAATTATGTAATAATTATATATTTTAAATTTCAAATGATTCGCTTGGACAGTTTTTGCTTTGTTATATGCGGACAGACGGACGCACAGTGGGGCAAAAAGCCTTCAAAACTGGCAAAAAATCGAAAAAATGAAATTTTATTTTGAACTACCGACATACGTCACTTTAATAGAGCAGATGTCAGTACACATCTGCCTAGTATTAAAATTTGCGCAAAGGTATTTTGATCGTCACTAGAGAAAGAAGTTAAACTGCATATTGTACTTTGATAATAAGTGAAAAAAAATCAATAATTTTGTTTCAACATTCGTTATAATAATTAAAAAATAATTTTTTTTGACTATGGACCTTTAACTACAAGTATGTAACAATAATTCATTAACTTTCAATTTGTTTTAATACGATTTTTTTAGATATACAGACGCTTAGAATACATAGTGGTGAAATTTATAAAAAAAATTAACACTGTCTACAAACATTGTAGGTTTTAGTTATGAGTTAAGGCGAGTTAAGTGTTCTCTATAATTTTTTTTACTAAGTATAAGTTTTAAAAGGACAAATATGCCAGAAAATCTTGCTACTTTTTGCTACTTTTTTAATTGTATGGCCATTTTTATGGCTAATCATATTTCAATTTTTGTTAGTGTACGGGTGTGTCAAACATGAATATAAATATTTTCTTTGTTAAATACGAATTTTAATGCATTGTTTATTACAAAATAATGTATTTAAATCAAACTGACTATCATGGAACGTTTTAACAAAAAACTTTTGAAAAGTAATGTGATTTTATGGTATAAGAGCTCCATAATCGGAGAAACTACGAACAAGTAATTTAAATGAAAAGAAGATTAAATGTTTTAAAATTTAATATAAATTCCGATGAGCAAAAGCCTGGCGAAACAAGGAAATGCTTTAGAATTAACAAAGAGTGGCTTGGCAAATCGCTTTCATTTCCTCGATTTAAAAAAAAACAGAAGGGTCAATGAAAAGCAAACGTGCCCATCTTCATATTCCGTCCGAATTTGTTCTGGACGATCAAAAAGATCAAGAGTAAAACGGTTATACAATTCTAGTTCTACATATTCGTTAGTGTACGTGACATGGATGAGTTTAAGATCTGAAAAACAGGAAAACAAAAAGTGTGTGTTAGCTCTAAAACAACAGAAACAGTTTTTCTTCTGCTGTCCTTATAATAATGCGTACATTTTGCCTGAGAAAGGTTGATCCAATCCTTCAAAACGAGTCGCTAATATTCATCATAAGGTTTGCTTGAGAATAATTAAAATTACTAATTATGTTTAAATTTTTTAATGTGATATTATGGATGATTTATAAATATCTAATTAGTATAAAACTACCTTACATTCTTGTTTTTAACTCATTTTTCTACAAAAAATATTGAAAAAGGTTTGTAAATTAATTAATAAATTACTATTTAGCTTATGTAAAAGTTTAAAATTTTATTGCTTTTCTTCTACAAAAGAATCCGTGATGTGCTTTTTTTGTTCAAAGTAAATTTTATTTTTTGCCAACTTTGGAGGCTTCCTGCCCCACTGTGGGACGGATTGAACGACAACCATAGGTGTTACGTATTTACATAATTACAGATGCACATAAAAATTGAATGCCAATCTGAGTACATTTACGCGAGTTACAGCACGAACAGATCGACAGACAAATTGCATAAATAAACACTTTTGAACAATGACGGAAAAAACGATATTCTCTCCCATATCTTAAACTTTCCATTGCTCATTTTAATTCAAATATAAATTAATTTTATTTTTTTATAAATTTATTTTATTTTATTGTAATATCTTAGTTATTTGTATTATCATGCATACGTGCAGATTCCCAGTATTTTAAGGAGCCAGTCGGTTCTAAACCCAACTATTTCAGTCACAACCAGGGCTCAATTTCTGAGACATACTATGAAACAATACGAATTTCGTTTAAAGGTCGCAGAAGAAAAGCTACTTTTATAAAAGGATGGCAATAAACTCCGCGATTTTCGTCAAAGAATCGCTGAAAAACGTGACTTTTGACAAAATGTGGTTTTGGTATAGGATCTATAAAAAACACGCGATTTTTGCCAGAGGATTGCGATAAAAGTGGGATTCTCGTCAGACTGTTTGTGGAAAAACGTAATTTTCCTGAAATGATCGCGAGAAAAAAAGCGCAAATTTTGCAAAAGGATGATGACGTAGGCACCGAAAATTATTCGCAAGTCAAAAAAATTAAGTCGCCATTTGGCGACTAACGACCATGAATCTTCACCTATGATTAAAACATGAACAGAATAACAGGCAAACTGAATTAATAAATCATTTTGAACTATGATGCAATTTCTAAAAAAGAGATATTCTCTCTTTCCTATACCTTCAATTCTAAATTGATCACTTTAATTCAAATATAATTTCAAATTTCTGTAATAGATTAATATTTTCCATATAGTTTTAAAAATCTTCAATCATGATAATCAAAT
Organism: Maratus speculifer; assembly: GCA_964019185.1. Taxonomy (NCBI): domain Eukaryota; kingdom Metazoa; phylum Arthropoda; class Arachnida; order Araneae; family Salticidae; genus Maratus; species Maratus speculifer. The sequence continues at coordinate 230,641,374 of OZ025296.1, read as the reverse complement.
GAATTAATAAAAAAATCTGTTATATGGAAAATTTAATAAAGGAATCTGGTGGCAACAGAATTCGGCAAATAAGTTTCCATTTAAACCCAAGATTTCCTGTTTCTTTCACTCCACGGTCGTTAACCTTCCATTTAACAAGCCAAGCTTTTGTAAAGCGAAAAATATTTGACCTGCTGTTTATTGGTCTTTATCAGTGAATTTTTGTTATTGTTGTTATAAAAAGAAACAAAAAGAAACAAAAATGAACAAAATGTTATAAGAAATGATTTTAAATTATTATTTATGGATTTTGAAATGTTCATTATTTTTTTTATTTACAATTTTTACTGTTCTATGTATTATTGAGAAGCAACAAAATATAACCTGCATAAAGAAGAAATAATGGAAAGTTCATTCAGAAATTTTGTGACAATTCGAACAAATATTCAAATAATTCCAGTTACTTTATTAAAAAATATAACTAAGGTAAAAATTGACATAACTAGTTAAATACCATTATGTTCCACTCACGTAACTTATATCTAATGTGTAAAAAAAAAAGCATTTTCTTGTCTATATTTTAAATCAAAATTCTGTTACTCTTGTGACCAAAGTGTCTCAAGAGTAACAAAATTTTGATTTATTACAAAAAGTACAGTTTTTTCTACTTAACAATTTTTGAGTTATGTTCAAAAAACTTCTCCAATTGCAATCTGGTTTGAGACAATTTCAAATGAATTCAATATAATTTTTTCCAAACTTTAAACTTTCCTAATTCGTAAACTCTCTGTCAGATTAAATTCCTTTTTGGTTTCCTGGGGCATAAACTAATAAAAAAGCCAAATATTATATCTAAAAAAGATGTATGCATTAAAATATACAGAATTTCTTACAATTTTATTATAAAGAAGACTTCTTAAGCTTACTTTTATCTAAAAAGAATAAAAGAAAATATAAGTTCTATTAGTAATTTCTGTTTGTTTTGTTTTCTTCAGACAATCTGGTGATAAAATAAATAAAGAATTCTTTATTTATTTCTTTTTTTAAATCAGCACATTAATATATATTTTTTTTCAAGCGTAAATCCCTCAAAATGTTTGATTTTCTGTTAAACAATTTTAAATCTTACATTTGTGCAATTTTAAATCTTACATTTCATAAATAAATTTTAAATTTGACAAAAGAAGACCTTTTCTTATATTTTTCTAACTTATGAACGAAGATAAATATAAATATTACATTGTAAACTGTAGCCACAAAAATATTTATTTTCAAAAATGTAATAATTTTTAAAAAATAAAATGAAGTTTTTTATGGATGCTTTAACTATCGAAATCATATTTTCAAAAATTTCTTTAAAATCTTTGAGCGTAATTATGTCCATCCTGTACTTATATTCTACATTGAATAAATAATTCATCATTATGTTAACAGTTTTATTCAATATTCAATACTTTCTATTCTTTTAAAGAAAAAGTTTGTATAAAAATTTTAAAGTTGGAAAATTTTGAATATTTTATAAAGAAGTTTTGTCGTCAAAGAAGGAGATAGAAGTAATTGGGATTTTGCATAAAAAACACACTTATTTTGAACTTTCAATATTTAACAGTGTATTAAATTTGATTGAAAAATGTGCTTTTTGGATTCGCTTTTTCCTGAAGGTTGGGCGACATATTGCATTACACTGTGCAAAGAATTCTATTCTTTGATTCATTTAAATACACTGAGCTAAAAAAATCGTAAATCGTTAAATCGTTTCAAGCGTTAAATTGCACGAAATCGTTTCAAGTTTACCCTTTTTTTATTAATTGGGAACTGTCAAACTTATTGTGACACATTTATTTAAAAATAATCATATTGGGAAACAACTGAAATAACGGGACACAGTAAATTCAAAGTAGTCAAAATATAGTTTTTTTTCCTTTAACTGACCCAAAACATATCGACATCTTTTTAATATATATTGGCGAAATTTGAAACATATACCTCTAGTGATAAAGAAATTACTAAAGTCTTTATGCGCAATAAGATAATTTAAACAGTTACGCCCACTCAGCGGTCGTGGTGAATTTAAATTACAAATGAACAAACCCAAGAACATAACGGATAATTTTATTTCCTCCGTGGCAAAAATGCAGATTGTAAAATAACCCGTAACTCTCCTAAAATTTTAAATCTTACTTCCGTTTTTTTCGTTGCATATTGCTTTTTGTTGTGTTTTATTTATTTATTTTATTTATTTATTATTCTTATTGTTATTATTCTTATTACTTTATTATTTATTTATAGATTTTGTAAAACCTTGTAAAATATTTTGTAAAATTAATTTAATTTTATTGTAAAATAATTTTGTAAAATCTTTTAAAATTTTGTAAAATTTATTTATTTTTTATTTATTATTATTGTTATTTTTACAATGTACCATGAACAAGCATTCAACATTTCATTTTACAAATAGGTAATTATAATTATACTAGCAAAAGCCATGCTTTGTTTGGATTCGCGAAGCATTATTTCATTACATAACTATTTGAAAGTAACAATATACATTTTTTAAATATTATTTGGTACTACTTGATTTTCCCGTCGACCAAATAAGGTACTGCCAAACTAAAAGATTAAATGCCAATAATGATGATAAAAAATGTCACATTCACATAACATTAAACTCGTATCACGTGTTCCTTATACCATCATACAGTGGCGTAGTCGTAAAAGAAACATCCGATATACGCTCAATACAGAGGGTATACCCTAGAATCTATGTACTATAGTTTTCTTGAAAAGCAGAGGCTATATGGTGTTCCTTTAAAAAATCAAGAAGGTATACGGTTGATACCCTCGTATACCCTCCACTACATCCCGCGCCATCAAGTGATTTTTAATGTGACATTTTATTTGCATTCTTATTAATGTTTTATTAATTTATTTGTTCTTTCGTTATTTAAAATAAAAAGTACGTTAATTTGTTTAATTAGGCCAGTAATTTGGCGAAATTGGTTGACGGATAACCTAGTAGTACCAAGCAATAGTAGATAACCAATTGATACTACTTATCCTGTCGACGAAAAAATTATCGCCAAACTATAACAGTAATAGATGACCGTGAATGTCACATTCAATGACATTATATACTATAAAAGTGTTTAAAACGTCATTAAGTGATTTTATTTAGACTTTTTAATTGTATTTTTACTAATTATTTGCTTTTTCGTGATTTAAAATAAAAAGTTTCTCAATGTGTATAATTTGGTTATTAGTTTGACGATTTGTATAATTTGGCGAAATTGGTCGACGGGATAACCAAGTAGTATCCAAAAATGTACTGTGATATAGTATCAATGGAAAGAGGTAATAAAGTACAAAGTTCTATAATATCTTGATTAAAATTAATTATTTGCCCACTGTATTTAATCCGACGAATTTGATGCGATAAACAGTAATAACTGGATGAAATTGGGCAATTAATTTATCCTCAACTAAAGTTAAACTCTTCAATATTTAGGGATGTGGACCAGGATCCATATACCATATTCTTAGTTACAGAGAGACTATTTAGTTCATTATTTACATTTATTTTACATTACACATTACATACATTTATGGCAAATCTTACAAGATCCGTCAGATTGAATATGCATGCCAAACTCTACGAAAATATAATTTTAAATTTTTTTGTGCATCTTCGAAATTTAAAGCATTTTTCCGAGCACATACATTTCCTGTTAGAATAGATTCGTCATATCGTCGTTTTGGCACAGATATCATACACACACCACATAGGCGTTATTATTTTTCCGACGTTAATGACATATATGCACCGGGGTACTTAACTGGCGACAAAGTGTCGTTATTTTGCTTGACATGGTAATCCAAATGTTGCTTATTTATTAATAAATTGTTTATTTACTTTTATTTTCTTTTTATCAAATTGTATAAATTGTTTTATTCTATAGATATAAATTAAACTTTTTAAAATTTATTGTTATTCACTTTTTATTAAAAATATGTATGGTATCTGGTATACGAAAACGAGGTTTTTGCCAAATTGACATCGGAAAAAACTACATCAATGTGATGTGCATATGACATCTGTGCCGTCGCTGATATCTAGCCTCTTGCCCATTCGCGTTCTTTTCAACCTGTGAGTGTGTGTTTTCTTGGCATTTTTTTTTATAACAGAGCTAATATATTCCATAGATTGTTTAAAACGGCAAATTGTTTAAAATAACACGGTAAACTATTTAAAAATAATACTACATATACCAAAAAAAAAAAAAAAAAAATACTAGATATTTCATTTGGTTTAAATTTACATCTTCGAAATTCAAATAACTCTTTGTTATATAACGAATTTAACAATTAATTTTATTTGTTTATAATTCTTTTGTTGCCACTTTAAAAAAATTATAATTCTTTTAATATGCGCAAGTGTCAATAGCGCAAACGATTTTAACGGAATAAAGAAAGTACATTTTATTTATTTAATTAATCATGATTCTACCTGTAATTGATCTACCTCCATGATTTTTTTTCTTCTGAAAATATATGTTTCATTTTTTATTTCCAAAAATGCGTCCGTAATGGAAAAACATGTAAAATAAATTAATTAAAATAATAATTTTTTAAAGGTTATTCTGTAAAAAAAAATAATATTGTGCAAATCTACAGATCATAATTTATTTTTGTGTTTAATTTCAAATAAAAATACTGAATAGTTTTTCTGTAAAGTGTACGACAAAATGTAATTTGAGTGGCCTAGTAGAGGATTCGCTTCGCTCATCCTAATAATATCGTCTAATGAATTTTAAAAAAATCAAATAAATATATTTGAAGATCTCGAGCCAACTTCAAACCCACAGCGGCGCAGGCCACTTTCATTGTTTAAGTGTTGAAATAAACGAATGATACCAGAATTTGAAAACAACTTTATTTGGATGATAAAGCTATATTTCGCGGATCTAAATAACCAACTTTTTAAAACCAAAATTCTTGTGTCAGTGTGATCTTTGTAAATTAAAATTAATTGATTTATCATCCATTGAAAAAACAATTAATTTTAGTTTTGGCATACCACCGCCCCTTAAGGAGTTAAGAGACATCAATTATTACATTTTTATTACAAGAGATTTGTTTGTTTGACTAAGGATAATTATATTTATATCAATCAATTGCTATTTTTGCTATTTTTGCTATTTGTTTAATATTTATTCTATGAAAAACACGTTTGTTCTTCGAAATTTCTTGAACTTTAAATTAAATGACAGAGTCATACTGAAATTGTATCTTAAAATAATGTACATAAAAATTGTAAATGTGATACTTAGTTCTAATAAATTGAATTAATTTAATTCCAAAAAGTGCATCTTCAGAAATAAAAAGCAGGGACGTAAACGGGAAAATTAGAAGATTTTCTAAAATTTGCTAGCAAATAATATTTATTAGTCATAAAATCTGTCAAAATTTCCTCTAATTTATATTGAGATAGACTTGTGTGTTCAAACTGAGAGGCTTAATTGCTGAGTCAACATTGTTCAATTATCTGAGCGAATCAATTGATATTAATTTAAACATATTGCTGGTCAAAAAATTATTTCTGGATTTTCAAATTTACTGACAGTGCCATACTAAAAATTAATTTTTGAATAAAATACATAAAAATTACAAATTAACTATATAGATTTTCGACAAATTAAGTTAAATGAATTCCAAAAATATCAGCGGCAGAGATAGATATCACGGATGCGAGTGACTTATGTGGGCCAATGAGGCGCAAGCATACCCAATTTCACAAATTCTATTGATGTAATTCATAATTATTTTTTTTAATTATTTAATCGCTGAAACGAAATTCATTTTATTAACGTTCTCAAAATAGTTTCGCTTGAAACACAGTAAATACATCAAATAGAGTTAGCGGAGCACTAAAGAAAGCCTTTCAGTTGATGTATGGTTAAATTTCTCACAAAAACAAATTTCCTGCATATTTTATCATTTGTCTTGATGTCTTGAATTGATAAAGCACTTAGGTGCCTAAAATGTATGCTTATCTTGACTTTTTTTTTCAGTTTAATAGTTAGCAATTCCAATATTATTTAAAATAAATATTATTGTATATATAAGAAAGAATTTATAAGGATATAATTTTATAAAAAAATTAAATTATAATAACTTAAAAATTTGCTTTATTGACAAAATTTAATTTTGAATAATCTCCGTTAGCCATTCATTCCTCCCTTCGCTCTGTCTTCACTCATATACACACAAAAGGGGACAAATATATGTGTCATTTTATTTAAAAATTTTTAAACCCACTCAATATTTTGGAAAATATTGCGGTACTGCGGATGTATACAGGCAAATTAAAAGCATTTCAAAAATTGGCTTGCAAATTAAATATGTTAGTACTAAACAGTAATTATATTTATCAAAATTTCCTTTCAATAAAAATTATGTTAATGACCGTATCTTTCATTCAATCCTTGAAAATGCGAGATTAAACCTTTTATAACCATTCAGTACCATGTGCCATTTTCTTCCTTTATAAGAGGTAAATAAAAATAGATAATATTATCCAATAAATTCTTCCAGACAAAGGCCGAATAGATGCATATGAAAAGGACGCATCATTATCTAAAGACCGTCAAACGCGATTCTTTTCATAATATTAGCATTGTAATCAAGTTGACATGATAATTGTAGTTACATGAATGGATCATTACTAGTTGAAGTTAGTACTGGCAGAACACGTAATAATGGAGATCTAACTTAAATAACCATATCCAGCTGAAAATCCACCTTTAAATAGAGCAATAAACCAGATGAATAAATTAACACAGAGATCTACATTTAATTTAGTGTTTATTTCTTAAACAATGCCTTTGTGCATTTTTAATTTCATCATGATAGCGGTGTTATTTAGAAATTTAATGCAATTGTTTAGTCTATATAAATATTTAATTATTTCTTATTGTTGATTTTTTTTAACACAGTGGCTTAGAAAATCAAACAAAAAATTCAAAATGATTATTACATTGATTATTACTACAATATTATTATTTTGACAATAACTATTTAAATATATAAAATATGCCTTCAATGAGACATAATCTTTTTCAGTGGGAGAGATAAATCTCACAGATGTATACTGACAAATTAAAAACTTTTCAAAAATTGGTTTGCAAATCAATTATGTTAGTACTACTAATAATTATATTTATCGAAATTTCCCCTCAATAATAATTTTGGTACTGACAATATCTTTCATTCAATTCTTGAAGATACGAGATTGAACTGTGCCTTTTATAGTTTAACATTCAGACAGTCAGTACCATGCGCCATTTTTTTTTTTTTTTTTTTTTTTTTTTTTTTTTGTAAAAGGCAAATAAAAATAGATAATATTATCCAAGAAAACAGATGAATAAATTAACACAGAGCTCTACATTTAATTTAATGTTTATTTATTAAACAATGCCTTAAAGTATTTTTAATTTTATCATGATAATTTTATGATCTGTGTTAGTAATTTAATGCAACTGTTTAATCATATAAGTATTTAATTATTTCTTATTATGTAATTATTTATTGTTGATTTTAGATTTTTTTAGCACAGTGGCTTAGTAATTCAAACGAAAAAATCAAAATGATTCCTTCGACGATATTATTAATTCGGTAATGATTATTTAAAAATATATTAAATAAATTTAGGAAAAGAAGTGAATTATTATAAACATCGCGCCATAGAACAGAAAAACTGGTGTATAATTCTAATTAAAATTTACTGGTAATTTTACATAAAAAATACTTACAGAAACAACCATTTATAAATCATGAAAATCTTATTGTGCTTTAAAATATTATTATTTCTAATAATGTGACATCGCGAGGTGTAAATGAATTTTCTTTTTTTTCCGGACTCGAAATTTTTATAACATTTTAAAATTTAAATGTGCTTAAATTTTAATTTTTTTACGAACTTCATTTATAATGTATTTAAATTATTTTATAAATCTCTTAAAACTTTAGAAAATATCTTAAACATTTTCAGATATTTTGGCAGGAATGAAAAGTTTGCTTATTTTCCTGGCATGGTGTTTTAATTTAACAGCGATCTTTTTTCCGCAGTACTTAGGAAAATGAAAGCGATACTGTCAATAGAAAAATCAAAATGGGTAGAAAGAATTATTAATGAATAACTACTAATAAAATTTATGTGAATCCTTAAAAAGAATTACTAAATAAATCAGATAATTTTTGTCAGCATAATTCTTAAAGTATATTTGATCTCGAAATAATGAGTAATTAAATAACTTTTAAACGGAAGATGATTTTTATTTCAAATTGGCAGATTCCACTCAGAGGAATGAAGGAAATTAAAAGATGAATTTTTCGGAACGTTCCTTCTTAAGTGAGAATATTACAAAACTAATTTCTGCTCAAAGCATTTGATAACCAGCTAATTTAAGTATTACAACCAACCTTATCAGGTTCATGTCTGTCTTTTCAATCGTTTGTGTACGATACCAGAACTTTTTATTAATAGCATATATGCTTCAGTAGGTGTTTGTGAACAAAAACTTTAAAACTCAACCAAATGGCAGATCCTCTTATTTAAGAACTATATAATATGAAACATTGGCCAGAGTTTTGATAAAGACAGAATATATTTCAAAAAAGGCTGCCAAAAAGGGTATTTTGAGCAGAATTTCTCGAAGTGACCGTGATAGAAAATTTGAGGAAGTATTCAAATAACAAATTGCGTTTTTTCTTACTCATTTTTAAATCCATTTTTACTCTCAAACGCTTCCAGTTTACAAGTCCTTTTATTTAGGAACTGTATAATAAGACGCATTGGTCAATTTTTTGATAAAGACAGACTATATTTCAAAAAAGGCTGCCAAAAAGGGTATTTTGAACAAAATTTCAAGAAGTTATCGTGATTGAAAATTTGAGGAAGCATTGAAATAACAAATTGCGTTTTTTCTGACTCATTTTTAAATTCAGTTTTGCTCTCAAACGCATCCAATTGACAGGTTCTCTTATATAGGATCTGTGTAATGTCCCGCATTGTTCAGTTTTTTGATAAAGGCTGAATATATTTTTTTAAATGCTGTCAAAGGGGGCACTCGCGCAAAATTTCCCGAAGCTATCATGACTAAGAATTGAGGTTGTATTCAAAATTGGTTATTTTATAACTCATTTTTAAATTCAATTTTGATCTCAAACGCATTCGATTGACAGTCTTTTGTTATTTAGGAACTATATAATGTGCCGTATTAGTCGATTTTTTTAATAAAGTAAGAATTATTTCAAAATATGTTGTCAAAATGGGCATTTGATCCGAATTTAGCTTAAGATGATTTTGATAAAACCAGTCCTTACAGAAAAATGGAATTAAAAATTTTTCAAAAGAGGACAAATAAAGTTGTTAAACTGGGTTTATCTGTAATCAAATTTATTTTTTGTTGTTGAAATGAGCGCTCTTCGAAATCTTCCTCCGCCTACAGGCCAAGCCGACAGAGCTTTTTTCAAATGTAATGTATTTGAAAACTGTATCTCGATTTATTATTCCTTTATTATTTTTTTAATGATTTTCAAGCATAATTTAAAAAAAAAATCTTTTGTGAGCAGCTTGATTTCGGAAACTTAGCCCTTTTGCTCTTATATTGCATAAATATTTCAGCAATTGTCTTCAGCTAAGATTCCATAACGAAATTAAATAAATAAAATACCATTAATAAAACGCAAATTAAGGAGAGATGCATTCGAATGACCCTCTTAAACTTCTGAAATTATCAGAATCAAAAAGACTGCTGTAAATATCAACATATTTGGCGATTTCTTTGATTTTTAATTCCTGGCATGCAACTTGTACAAAAGTGCCGCATTTAATATATTTTTAAACTTGAAAAACAAAAAAATTGTTTTGCTATTAGTTATCAATCTAAAATATATATTTAATGTAAAAAAAATTTTGTAATTTTTAATTACATTTGTTTTCACTAATATTCTGTAACCTGATAACTTTGGGTTGAACTTTCTCGTTTTCATTAAAACATAAGGCATTTTTTTCTTTAAAAAAAGAAAAAGGGTAAGGTACATATATGCTTAATACTCCAGCTATCCATCAAGATTTATATATATATATATATATATACTTTATAAAATTTTATTCAAATCCATGTCAGAGATATGATAGATTGAGTTTCACCGTGTGTGCGGAAGCTCTTTGAAGTAAGTTTATCGGCTATGTGCTAATGCATTGAGCACTTCCTGCATAAAATGTAAGGCAATCATTCAATTTTTTTCAAGTTACATACTTCTGAGAAATTTTTTTAGGCGCGTGATTTATCACGTTGGACTTTAAAAAATTTGAAACAAGCAAAAAATGTATTCAAAAGTAATTTTTCAGTCATTTTACAAAATAGTTTTGAAATCTGCACATTTTAAAGAGAAAAGATTTTGTAGAACTAAAGTAATCGTCTGATCATAGACAATTTAATACTCTCAAAAGAATAAGTGAACTTTAGGGTCCGAAAACAATGTGAAGTTTTATAAACAACCCATAATGATTATTTTTTGTTTTACTAGAAAATAATGAAGTTTTATTAATGATTAATTATATAATTCAAGCAGTATATAAATTACAAACTGGTTCTGCGGCAAGTAATAGAAAAGTATAAAACAGTTACTGTATCTTTGAAACAAACGAATTATTGTATTATCTGCACATATTTTTTTTATACTAAAAAGATTTCATTATTTAAAAAAAGAGTTTTGGCAATATCTCTTTATAAAACATAAATTGATAATTTGGCGTGAAATAAAAAGTACAACATTTTTACAATTTCTCAGACAGAAGAATTTACATTGTTTGCATTTTTTTAATTATCTGCTGTATTTTATAATTTTTTATCAAAAGATCAATTTGTAGTTTATCTACTCCCAAAACCATATTTAAAATAAATTGAAACAGCAGCAATAGCTTTTTGAGAGAAATCTAAATCAATGCAACCATTTTAAACGTTCTTACACAACTGTTATCGACCACTTAAAAATCCCCTGTCAAACTTTTTTTATATGTCTTTTATGCGCATTTTTCACATTTCTGTTTAATTTTTAATCGGTACTTTTTTGTAGCAATATTTATTTCTATTTGATCGAAACATTTTTGTTTATTCTGGGAGATTTTTGCGATATTAATTTTAAAAAGCTGCTCTTGTTAACTGTTTCTAAGTTAGTTTACCAAACTTCATGATATTTCATTTCATTTGATACAATTTATATTTCACTTCATTTGATACAATGGATCGTGCAGTTTCACTGACGTTTATCTGATCGCATCTATATATATATATATATATATTAATATTGATTCATAGCAACTTGTCGTGTAATTCTCCATTCTGACTATTTCTTATTTTCGAAGGAAAATTCAGAAAATCAGAAATAGATTGAAGATTTGGAAAAAGTTTCGGAAAAAACTGCCACTATATGACGTATGAACTAATTAATATTGCTTCTATTTTTTTTTATTTTTTATATAATTAATGATTTCTTGCAATGAAGGTATGCTACTTCAAACACAACAAAGTTGTTTTCTAATCAAAACTATAAATGCTACCTAAATAATGATTATGAACTCGTAATTAAGAAACAGAAATTTTTAAAGTAGTTTCGTACAAAAAAGTTTGAAAAAAACTATCAAAACAACTCAAAGCATGAAGTATCTTCTTCAGACAAAAGTTGACCAAGATAACCCGTAAAAACCTATTCAGTAACATATTTTTATTTCATGTAATTACAAATGACAATTAAATGAATGTCTTTATATAAATTTTGAATTTTGTAAGGCAAACAGTATCACTTTATGCTAATTACCTTTGGTGTCATTTTTTATGCTTTCTGATCAATCAGTGTGATTCTATAGCATAGGTTCCCAACGGGGGCGGTACCGCCCCCCAGTGGGTGCTGGAACCTTCCAGGGGGGCGGTAGCGAGTCTAGAGAAAAATGGGGGGCGTTAGGGCAGTCAAGGGGGGCGGTTATGGCATACCTACCTATTTAGGAACTAATATAGTGAAAATAGCTGATCTCCTATGCACTCTCGGATTTGGCACACGAATTGGTACCCAATCGAAAAACCAAGCTAATTTCCACCATTTGGCAACTCCAACTCCGGCAGTAACCTTCGGAACTTTCGAGGGTTACACTCCGGCACAGTAGATTCATGCCGAACTGGGTACCAATTATCCGAAAAAAATGGATTTGCGTTAGCCTCCATTATAAGAGGTCTCTAATCCGTGACAAAAAGATAACTGCACCTTTAAATGGAAATCTATACAAACGAACCTAGATCTGCGGGGTAGGGGGATAGGGTAGGATAAGGAATTGAATTTATTTTACTAAAGTTTAATAACACACAGAACACGAAGAAGGGATAAAATCGAGGAGAACAGAAATTTATTTTATCAAGCGAAAAACATTATTTCTCAATTCTTTCAAGAATGTCAAAATATCCTAGTGGAACACGAAAAATCGCTACGACGCGGATTGAATGTATCATTATGAATTCAAAAATTGTGGAGTACAAAATTCGAGATAAGTGGCTAGCTAAAAGTTTTAAACAGAATTTTTAGCATTTTCCAACAAAGTTGAAAAGCTTATGTAATCGGTTTGTCTGGCCGGATGGCCGTCTGTCCGCGCTCTAACTCCCGTAAATATACTCGGATTGCTCTGAAATTTTTATACGTTATTGAGGTTTACCCTAGCACGAACCCTATTGAAAATGAAGTATCTACCATGATTAGTTTATCTACAGAGATAATCAAAAATTTCCCATTACATTACGGCCTATGGGGGGAAATCGTGTACTCGGATTGCCATGAAATTTTAGGACGTTATTGAGGTTTACCCTAGCACGAACCCTATTGAAAATTAAGTATCTACCTCATTAGTTTATCTACAGAGAGAATCAAAAGTTTCCCATTACATTACGGCCTATGGGGAAAAATCGTTAATATACTCGGATTGCCATGAAATTTTTGGACGTTATTGACGTTTACTCTAGCACGAACCCTATTGAAAATGAAGTTTCTACCATGATTAATTTATCTACAGGGCGAATCAAAAGTTTTCCATTGCATTATGGCCCATGGGGAAAAATCGTTAATATACTCGGATTGCTATGAAATTTTAGGACGTTATTGACGTTTACCCTAACACAAGTCCTATCGAAAATGAAGTTTCTACCATGATTAGTTTATCTACAGGGCGAATCAAAAGTTTCCCATTACATTACGGCCTATGGGGAAAAATCGTTTCAAAGGAATTTTAAAGATGTTATACCCTGTCAAACATATTAGAATATGCATTCTATAAAATATAAGGTGAAAATGTAGCTATTATTCGTTTACATGGCCACACAAAAGAATTCCGTTAGATAATGGTAAAAGGGGGAATTGTGTGTGACATATTTTAAATATATTAAGCTGTTTCATGTATAATAAAATTGATATATGTCACGGAAGCTTAATATAAATTATACGCTACTGTCTTGCATAATATGAAGTACATAGCATTTACAGGGCCACACAAAATATCTCAAATAGTATATTCTTTCCGAAGTACCATATATGTGTCCGATGATGGCTGATGGAGGAATGAAATGCATTTTAATTATGATATGAGCGTTTATATTTCGCTAAATATATGCACATTATATGGTGTGTATAAATGTTATAGTTGATATACAGGGCTACCCAAAAGAGCTCACCAACGTTGCTGAATATGAGCGTAAATTATTTAGGCGTGATTCTTAAATAAGCTATGCATTTTTACGCTGAGCTTCACTCAATTTACTGAGAAATGTATGCAGAATATAGATAAAAGGATATACAGGGCCACGCAAAGATTTCGGTACATGAACGTTCATGAATGATGATTTATGAGAATGTGATTTCAGTTGTTTTAAAAGTGTTTTAGTTTACAATAAATTTTAGTCTAATGCTGACGTGTAATAAAGGACAAGGTAAACTACAAGACTGAACAAAAGTATTCAAGTATGTTTCCATCTAATAGTATGAATTGCTGAAAAAGAAATTTCAAGCTACTGGGTATTTTTTTGCTAAACTAAATTTTCCCATTATGTCAACTTACACATGAAATACAGGGCTGTTCAAAAATACTGGAATACATATTTGGGTACATTTGGCTATACACTATTATTTCTCTAAATAACAAAGTTTTGTTAAAGATTTCATTAAGTGTTGGAAAGTGCTTCATAATCTATGCTTAACGCATGATTTTTCATACTTGTTTTTATTAACCTGTATTTCCAGAAATGTATGACCACGTATGCCTGAAAAGTTATTTTTAAAAGAATCCGTGATTTGAATCACTTCAAGAAATTAGTTTATTCTTAGTGAAAGTGTTAAAAATCGTTGTATCTATATAAATTTGTTCAAAAGTAAATTTATTTAAACTTAAATAGGGAAAAAATTTAGGTTTCAAAATATCTTAATTGAAGAAGAAATGCCGGCAGTAGAGTATTAAACATTTGAAATGTGGATCTAGGCACTCTCCTATAAACCAATCGTTACTTATGGGCTTAATTTGCCAAAAAGTTTTTTTCAAATGAAGCCATGAAGCCTTAGACTACAAGAGCACTTGAATAAATGTTTACTGATACTAGAAAAGACAAAGATATGTGATATTTTTACTTTATTCTATCGTTACAAAAAAAGTATTTTGGATTCGTGAAAATTTTTGAAGTTCTGGTCTTTGACGGAATTACATGTTTTAGGGGTCAGAGATTTTAAAAAACATGTTGTTATAAAATGTCTGTTTGTGATCCTGTGAGTCTATGACTCTGTTTGCATGTGATATAAATTTATTGGGCCCTCTATCTCAACAAATAACGCACGGAATTTAGCAAAAATTTATAATCAGGTGGTCCTTGATATAAATTGATACTGATTTGTTTTTCGTGCAAATCACTAAACAAGTGGCGCTGCTATGCTGTTTTTTCCCGATTTCTGCGACAGCTTTATCTTAAAAATTGCGACATAAATTTTCATCAAACTTCAGATTCTGTTAGTCCTCGACATGAACGTATACTGTTTACATTTTGTTGAAAATTGCAGAAAATATGGCATTGCTAGGCTGTCTTTTTCACGATTTCTGCAAAAGCTATATCTCAAGAACTGATGCACGGAATTTCACCAAACTTCAGATTTGATTATTCCTTGAGATGAATAGATGTTGTTTGCATTTTGTTAAAAATCTCTCAAAGGATGCCGCGGCTATGCTGTCTTTTTCACGATTTCTACAATAGCGAATCTACAATATCAAGAAATAGTTATTTCTGCTATACTGAAAAATTTCCGTTTTTCGTAAAAGTTGTATCTCAAGAGCTAGTGCGCGAATATTATCAAACTTCAAATTCATTTTTATCTTGATAAATATTATTGCTGTCCTGGCGTAAATCGCACAACAGCACATTTATTCTGAATTTTTCTCGATATTCGCAATAGTCCTATTTCAAGAACTAATGCACGGAATTTCGTACCATTAGAATTTTCACGATGAGCACAGATTGTTATTTAATTTTGTTACTTTGATAGCGGATTTTGAAGTATTAACATGTATGAAATGAAAGCTTTGATTTTTCCACATCTGACTTGTTCAAAGACCCTTTTTAGATAATTTGCACAAATACAGATACAGCAGTATCATCATATTTGGAAGAGTAACTCGCAACAAACGAGAACTAAAAGTAAATTTCGGAAATGGATACCAACAGTTCCAACCACAAAAAACAATGCAGCTCTCTAACCGGGATTGTGAATGAGAGTGCAAAAAATTTTAATTGCTTTTCCTTCATCAGATTTAGCTCAGAGTGGGTTTCGTGCAGTAGCTAATCTACTGTCTAAAAAAAAAGGCACAGACATCTTTGAATATAACAATCTGTGACAGATTTTAAAGAAATTAGAATCCGACATGAACAAATTAATAAAACCCCATCAGCTTCAACCATTTCGTTGTTTTTTTAAAAAATTGTGGTTTTTGTTAATATTTCAATTTTTAATAAACAGTTTTTTACTACATTTGATGATTGTTTTAATTAACATCAATTTTGTGATTCTTAATAGATAGCTAGACAGATAAAATATAGATAATATGATACAATATTTTAATATTTTGTATAATTAATTATTATGGAAGAGGGGGGGCGTTGGCATTTTTTTCTCTTGTAAAGGGGGCGGTGGTTCAAAAAAGGTTGGGAACCTATGTTCTATAGCAAAGACAGTCTTGTTAGCAACTTTCGGCTTCTAAAATACTATTGGAGGTGGTAATTCTTACTATTTTAATGATAGAATAATGTAAGCTCATAAAAGGACTTTCTAAAGTCACCGAATCTGATTTGCTCCCAGAAGCCTGGAAATGAGAAAAAACATCTACTACACATAGCAGATGGAGTTTTAACAAAGGTAGGAAGTTACCAAACTGGTAGCAATGTGATCAGGTTCAAGTCTAAGTACACAGAACACTGGGAAAATTGAACTCAGAAATAGAAACACTGTAAAAAAATTATGTAACGTTAATCCATAAAATTAGTGAAAGTTTTGTTGCTCCTATTTTATTGAGTAATTTAGCGACATAATAGGTGTTAAGTTATACTAATGTGTAATATTACACTATTATGTAACTTAAATTACTGCATAAAATTGGAGGCAACATGTTTGTACCAATGTTATAGAGCAACATTACTTTTTTTTTTACAGTGAAACACCAGGACTAATAATACCCTCCACCCCCCACTCCCCCCCAAAAAAAGTTGAGCCGTTTTTGGCTTTCAGAAACAACTTTTGCAAAACAGCTCCACGCCCTGGGTATAAGTAACTATCTAAATACTGATAATATTCAAGGAAATAAATATGTGGAATTCCTTTTTTTTAATTGAATATTATGTAAAAATGTACTTGCATACAAAAAAATTGAATAAAAAAAATAGAATTATGCATATTTGTTATAATATCCACCTTCATATAATGCCCTAAGCAATCTGTCCTTGGTCTTGTAACTTAGCCATGTATACATTTCTTTCATACTGTATTTAACACTAGAATTACCATGAGCCGTCATTTTGATAGCCACCATATAAATACGCTTCATTTCAAACCAGAAATTTGATTATGAAATAAGTTTAAAAGATAACAAATAAGAAAAAAAAAAGTCAAATAATAAAATTATACTATTTTAAACAAAATTCTGGTGTAAAATATTTTTATAAAACTTGACTCAAATTTCCGATAGTTCTGTTGTTAACTGACTTATGAATGATACGTAGAATTCTAAGAATGTTTGAGCAAATCTTAACCCTTTGAGGGGCAAAGCACTTCTATTCTTAAAATACTGGAATGATTGATCCACACCAGAATTTAAAAATCAAATATATTTCAAAATAGTTAAAAGTTTTTTTTTTTATCAGATACTTGATAAAATTAAAAATTTTATTTCAAAATTCTGGTGCCAATGTGGTATTTCGCAATTAAAATTAAGTGGAATATATTTTATCCTATCGCCCTTCAAGAGGTTAAACGTAAAACTTTAAAGACAACAAAATTAAATACTATGGTCTGAAATTTTGCATACACATATAAAAAGTTTTCGGAAATCAATTTCTGTTAAAATATTTACAGGGTTAAATTCATATTTATTAAATATTAATTTTATAATTCATATATCATACATAAACATAAAAAAATTACAAAAATTAGATAATTGTGCTTGGGATGTTTGTTTCTTTTATTTAACACAAAAATTTACAGGGATTTGTTTTTTACTTAATTTAATTTAACATTATTCTTTTATTTATTTTCAGCTGCTTGTATTTAATATTTTCAACTAGCATTCGTAATTTGAGTTCTATAATGCAATTCCATTTAGCCTTACACATCTTGGATGTAGTAACTAGATATTTTATGCATATACACAAACAGTTTCTGAAAATTATTTTACTTAAAATATTTAATTATTATTATTTATATTTTTATCAATTTCATATTTCAAACATAATTATTATAAAATATATCAAGTCAGATAATATTGCTTAGGACTTTAATTTATTATATCAAAACAAAGGAATAAATTGGGAATGTCGACCTTTAACTTTGCAGTATAAGCTCTTTAATCCTGCATTCTATGGTTCGGCTGATTATGTAGCATAACAGGAGAGAGATCAGTGGCAGATGAACTTAAACTCTCGCGGATTAAATATAATTTCCATAATAAAATTTCCCAAATTCAACACAAGTTACAATTTTGCAGAATTTATAATTTTGTGTAAAATCCCTAACGATATTTCGGAGGAGAAATCCGAATCACGAAGCAATCTGGCATTAGCGATTTTTTTATAAACTGTAACTTTGACGGTATTTTTAACGTATTTAAATAATATACCATACATTTTACACAGCTGGAATTTAATATTGTAGTCTATATTTTTCTTTAAACCCCACTATGATGAAATACAGCATATTATTTCATCTGTTACATATTCATATTGTCTGTAAAAATTCGTAATGTGTGTGAACACCTAAATTATCTATCGATGTTCGATAAAGGGTAAAATCGCTAATTTGACACCATCATGGTCCCAAATATGCCGGATTAAAGAGTTTTTACTGTATTTTATTTTATACAACTCATTTTTGACCAACTGAAAGTTTTAACTTCTTTATATTTTTATTCAAAATTCGGTCTTTGAACTCAAACATATATATATATATATATATATTATCGAATTGACTTTGTTAGTTCCACGTAAATCAATAAGTAGTGTTCCATGATCGCATTATAATACAAATGACCGGCAATTAAACATTTTCTACAACTATGAATCCATATATAATTTTTCTCCACTGACATGCTTATTAATTTCTCTTACAATACGCCATCTGTGTAGATAAGGTGTCGAATTCCTACTAGCGACGGAAGCTAAGCCTAGATTGACAACGTCCTGTCGTTACTGATGTTTTTGTGCTTTACTTTTTAAAAACTTTTTGTGTGTTATTTCATTTGGAGGGTTGTCATCAGGCTATATCGAGCTGAGCAGTGCGTTTGTGTTGTCATTCCTTTCGCGCCGAATTTGTTACAGTTTAATCCTGATTGCTAAAAGGATGTGTCGTTACAATTTATAGTGATTTTTTTCATTTCAGACAATAAGCATATAATTATTAAAATGCACCGTATAGATAGAAAGATAACGTGGCATTAAATTCAGTGGATATTGAAAAGATTTTTATTTTAGGTGAGTGACAGTTAAAGAAATATTTTTTTTTATTATTATTTCTATGGATTCATCTTTTCATTTTTTTCCCATTATTTGTTTTTTGAGCATCATTCTAATAAGTATGTGATTAAGCGTGTGGGATTAATAAGTAAGTGATAAAGCGTGTGGGATGATTAGCAAAGTAACATGTCATTAAAATAAGCGGATATCGAAGAGAGTTTCATTTTAAGTAAATGACAAAGAAACTTTTTTCTTTTATTTCTATAAAATCTTTTTTTTATTTTTTTAATTATTTATTTCTTGAGCATCATTCTAATAAGCATATAATTATTAAAATGTACGTCATGAATAGCGAGATAAAAAGGGCATTAAATTAAGTGGATATTGAAAAGAATTTATTATTTTAACTTTAGTTAAATGCCAATTAAAGTAATTCTTTTTCTGTTTATTTTTGTATAAATTCTTCTTTTTATTTTCTAATTATTCATTCTATGATATAACGATTTTCTTTTAAATGTAGCAAAAAAGAAGAAAAAAAAAATAAATAAAATAAAAAAAAAATAAATAAAATAAAAAATAAATAAAAAAAATAGAACTTTTAAACGGAATTTTAATTTAAACAGGAAAACTTCTATTGCTGTTGGTAATAAAGTTTAGAAATGAATTCTGGTAAGACAAAATCGAAAGGCAGCGAAAAAGATATTCCGTTATAAAAAGGTTTCTAACTTTACAGATACACCTTTTGCAACAATATAACTGGCTCAAGCTCTAAAAATAAATATACGCCAAAATGATTTAAATGTAATTCAAATTTTTAAAGAAGTTTCATTTCAGGAACCTGATAGTCGCTTATTAGGAGATGACTAAAGGAATTTATTGACCATTTTTATTGAAAACGGTGAAATAGCCGTTTTTATACGCTATTCTGAACATATTATTGCCTATTTTATGGTCAGAATACAGTTAAATTTCGGTTACGTCACTGTTAAAAAGAAAAAAAAAGTCAAATGACTGAGTAGAATGCTGAAAATTTTTAACAGTGTTCCATATTTATTTGTAATTGCTTTTTATGTCGTAGCGATCTCCGCAGTTAGACATGAGGCCGAGTTTTTCTTTTGCTTTTCTCAAAATATGAATATTTAATTCCATTTAACAGCATACCTTTTGAACTATATAAATTACACTTCCAATTTAAGACAGATTTCTAAAATTAAATACTTTGTAAAAAATTATCATTATAATGCCTTGTTTAGTCATAAAATGAGCTCTTAAGATATTAAACTTATATATTATATTTACTTATAATATATATAAACTAATATATTATACTTATAATAAATTTTTAGTCACTATAATACGAATTTTTACAAAAAAAAAAAAAAAATATATATATATATATATGTGTGAAAAAAATGTTTGTTTATAGGTTCCCTCTACCACCCTTTAATATTTGGCAAATTATTTTCCAATCACCTGTATGCAAAGATCAATCGAAATTAAAGGATACTTTGTTAATGGATTAATTTTTAAACATTGTTTACAAAAATTATGTCAAAGTTATTTTCCTAGATAGCTCTTTCTTTAGCATTTAAATTCTGAAACAATATTTTTTAACCTACGTAATTATAATATATGTCAACGAACGAAAATGTGCAAGAACTTCTTCAAGTTACTCAACATTTCGAAAAGAATTTTTTATCATTAGAAATCACAGAAACCAATATACATTCCAGATTAAAAGTCATTTGTATAAAAAAAAAAATATTTTGCTGCTACTAAATTTCTGAAAAGTTTACAAGGATCTTCAATTGTTTGTTTATAACAGTTCCGTATTTTATCAGTAGTCACTCATTTTTTTTTCTTTGTTTGGAAAATATTATACACGAATAAATAAAATTGCACTCTTACAGATTTCTGATACGAATTAAGTAAATCCGGTAGAAAGTCACTGAAATATTACTTAAAATACGTTTTTGTAAAGAAAAAGTGCTGTATCATTTGTAAAATAAGTTTTCGATAAACTAAAAAACATTTAACCCCTTGGGGACGAGCGACACGTATACGTGCCACAAAAAGGTTTAAGAATCCCCACCAAGAAATCCCACCAGTAAAATTATACTGTATATTTTCCCTTATTTAATCGGAGCATTTTCTCGATTTAAGAAGACACAAATTTCTGTTTTTTAAAATCGGTGACTAAGCATTGAAAATTTTGTAAAAAGCTCCCGTCGCGAAAGGGTTAATTGATGAATAAAATCGAAATAAAACTGAAATTCACCGGATTTTATAACAGACGATTTTTTTGATATAGTAATTTTATTTCAAATTTTATCAATTTTAAGAGAAAATGGCACAATTTTTGTTGCCACGATTACAAAATTCGTACTAAAAACTGCAAAAAAACTAATCTGTCAAAAACAAATTTTGTTATACAGCTTTAAAATAACTTTCATTTAAAAGTACATTTTTTTTCCTCTAAAAGAAGGAGTAAAAATTGAAAATGTGCGATATTTAAAACTATGAAATTTACTGCACCGAAAATTGCAAAACCGAATTGCATGTGAAAGTGTTACCATTCGCAAAATGACGTATGCGTTACGCATAGATACGTTTGACCTTTATAATACAGATAGTTTGGTGGTAGTTTTTTGGTCGATGAATTAATCAAGTAGTACCGAATTGCATAAAAGAAACATACTTATAACTCAAAAAAAAAAAAAACAATAATAATACCAAATAACAGCTTACTCTGTCGGATTAAGCGTTTCATTTCCAATTAAATTATATCTTTGAATTGAAATTTGAAGGAAATGTGGGGTCATGAAAAATATAAGAAAATCATAGAAAATATGATTACGAATATCTCGACATCTTATTATCTGATTGACTTCTTTCTTTACGCAACATTTACGCAATTTCTTTGTCACTTTTTGAAATAAGTAATTTCGATAATTTTTATAAACCTTTTATCAGAACGAATATTTCGAGAATTTAGAAAAATTAGTTCCGGATAATTGAGGATGTTTATATTCAGTAGACTTCTTTCCAATGTTATATACTAAATACCCACCAAATTTCAGAACTTTCTATCTCAGTTTTGTCGGGTGATAGAGCATTTACAGACAGACAGACAGACAGATAGACGACAATTTTGTTTTTTCAAAAAAATATGTTTTTCGAAATCTCCAATGTCTGGAACATGTGAATCCATATATTATTTTTTTTTCTATTTTCAAAACGTTTACAAAAATTACCGTATACTACGTACGAAAGTAGTAATTCTGACATAACTAATATTTAGAGATCGAAGTATCGCTTATCAATACTTTCTAATTATTTTTTTCTATTCCTTTTTTTTTTTTTTTTTCAAAATCACTTTTGTTGCAACCAAGAAACATTTTCCCTCGCTCATTTCCTTGACTAACAAATTAATAATACTAATTCAGTTCAAATAACCATATTTTCTGTAATGTGTTTCATATATGAATATATTTGATTCATTTAAAAATAAATTGATATCACTCTGAAAATTGGAGTAGTTTAACTGTTTTAACAATTCCAAGATTAAATGCATATTTGGATACATCGTTACGTATTATATATATCATTTTAAAAAATCCTAATACATAATTTATTATTAATATAAATATTTAAGTATGAAAATACAGTGGATGATCGGCTAACGAACTTAATCCGTTCGAAAGCAGCGTTCGTTAATCGATCATAGGTTTAGTATAGATTTGTATGGGAATGACATTAATTTGTTTTTAAAAGCTAAGTAAAATATTATCCACATTTATTAACATATTTCACACATATTTAAGAAATCGTTACTTATTATGCATATTTTTTATTTTTAAATCATAATACACAAATGATCATTAATATATTATTTTTAGTTTGAAAATGCAATCAATAATTAAATAACAAAATTATTCCGTTCAAAAGCAATGTTTGGTAACTGAATTGTTGTTAACTAATCATAGAATTCTTATAGATTTATACAGGAATTAAATTATTTTTTCTTAAAATCTAACTAATACATAAAAAACATAAATATTGGCTTTATTATAACGTTAATATATATTCTTTTTAATTTGGACTGATTGTATTTTGATGGCTTTGTCATGACGCAATAAAAAAAAATTACATGTCCTTTGTAAAAGCCTTTAAGATTACATTCCGTTGCTACGTCATTACATCATACCCATTTATCACTCTGACCTTTCAAAAACACCTTAGTTCCCTAAACGTACGTGTTTACAGTAGATCCCGATGTAAGGCAAGTGGAACCTAGAGCCTATTAATAATTTATGAACTAAATTTCAATTAGAATTCTTAATTTACAACTAAAAGTATTTCTTTAGAAAGGGACTCAAAATATAAAAATGAATGTTTCTAATCTGATCATTTTAATTTGAAAACTCAGAAATAAAGGACCCGAATTCCTGGAAGATCATGAATTAATGAGGTGACCTGTATAAAACTGTTAGATATAAAATGTTCTCTAAGTCGAGAAAAGATGCAATTAAATAGAGCTCGGCAAATTTGAAACACTGCTTCTTCTTGACTTTGTTTTGTGAGTTTTTCGTTATCCGAACATAAAAAGTTTTTGCAAAAATGTCCATTAAACGATCTGTCCATAAATCGCACAATTTTCTAAAAGATGACCCACTGTATACTTAACTTCTTCTAACACGACATCTCCTTAGGTCAACATGCATTTTTCATCATCTTAGGGATAGCTTTATAGAAGCTTTACTGAACTAACATATAATTTACTTTTACCAAACAAAATTATATTATTATTAAAATAAAACTATATAGGATTCCAACTTATCAAAATTCTCGAAAGCCATTGTTATCAAAACTATATGATTATAAATTTCATATAAGAAACCTTTACTATAGAACCTATACTATAGAAAAAAAGATACAATCAATTCAACTCCGTGCTTCATTATTATACACATGCATTCGCAGGTTTCTATTATTGAATTTTAACATTTTCATTTTTATATCCGATTCTTTTATCAGTTTTTAAAGAAACTTTGACTGTTGTATTATTGGATTATTTGAATTTCGCCTGGAATATAAAATATAAAATTATTGGAATGTCGTTTCTTTTGTGGAAAATAATCTACTAACAGTGAATCTTTATTAAAAATTTATGTTTGTCATTTTTACTGAACCATACGATTTGGTAGTTAAAAAAAATACATTATAGAGCCATAACATACAAATAAAATGTATTTCATTCATATTCGCAATATACTATCTATCTGTATGTATATATATATATAAATCTATATATGTAACAAGCAGGTGACAGGTAATAGGATTAAGGCTTTTTATAAGAAGTTGAATTTAAAGCAGTACAGCCAGAACTTGCCTTATTTGGTGCTTGTGCCGAAGTTCCATAAGAATCCTTACACCTTCAGAACAATAACATGTGGTTATAGTTCTTACGTAGAGGTTGCTAATAAAAAATTCTTAAGTATTTTGGAAAAAAAATTGATAAAGTTCTCAGTGAGAATCCTAACTGTATTATTAAAAATAGTTTTGACTTACTAAATAAGTTAAATAATACAAATAATATAATAGAAACTCATGTATTTGATTTTGAAGATTTATAATTAACAGTATAAATGCTAGTGATTTAAAAATTAAAGTTGCTGATTTTTTATGAAATTTAACAATACGAATTTAAATATCTAACATTTTGGCAATCTTTTTAATTTTATTGTAAACGAAAACTATTCATATGAGGATTCACGGATTTATAAACATCTTAAAGACATTCCAATTGTGGGAGGGAGCTGTAGCTCTATCCTTGCTGATATCTACCTTTACATACATAAAATGGATGCCAATATAGATAACGATTTTATAACTTTTAGAAATATTGATGATAATTTAGTAATTAAATGAAAGGATAACACCGCGATTCATAAATTCTGCTATTAATTAGACAGTTTAAACCTGTAGAAAGCTTCAGATAATCATAAGAGAGTCAACCCGGGAACTCGCTATGAGAACTTCTCTCACGGTGCCCAATTCTTTTCTTTTACTTTACAGTCATTTAATATCAAATTTTTTGTTTGGCTTAGTATTTTTATTCAAAAAAGAGGTAAAGTAATCGAAATCACATTTTGAAATCTTATTAAAATGAAAAATAGCCTTAAAAAATAGTCAAAAAAAGGGTACGATGGAAAAAGAAAATCTCATGCGCGAGTTCTCGCGGGTTAACTATCTGGATGTTTCTATTGCAATTAAGGCTAATGATTTGATCACACGTATCTATGATAAAAGAAATTATTTTGATTTTGACGCAATTGAAATTTTACACTTTAGTTCAAATGTGCATTTTCTATCTTTAAAAATATTTATATTAATGGTTTAACTCGCATAGAGAGATTAAATTACAACTTTGACACTATCGTCAAGGGCATAGTTAAACTCTATGGTACTGTTATCGAACATGGTTATCCAGTAAATCTTTTAATGCATTTGACTTTGAACTTGTAAAGAATAAAAATTACGAACATGCGATATATTTTCATTTCGATATAAGTGTCGATTAATTAGAGGTTTACTAATTTATATCAACTGTTATAAAACAATAAATTTATTTTTAATTGTTTTAGTCTGGTATTGGCAGGTCTGTGGGATGTCACATGTGTAATACCGGTAAAACCCAGCATGCATGCCGTTAGCCATGGAGCATGTCTCCGGAACTTTAAGCAATTGACTCTTCTTTGCTTTATCTGTTTTTTAAGTTTATTACAGTGTTGTTCTATCTGTTTTAGTTCTGTTTTCTAATTTCAGTTTTATATTCTGACTCTCCGATGGCTTTGGGGAGCATAAATGTTTTGTGTTTTGAAGCTGTGTAAATTACATATATATAATACATTCTTAAAATAAATTCCATCTATAAAAATTGCATTTATAAACTGTGTAGATCACTGATTCTAATCGTGGGGCGTACACTCCACCAGAGGGCAATACATTTTAGGGGAGCAATTTCGAAATTTTAACTCACCCATTCGCTGTCACTTTTCTAAAAAATATTCTAATCGTTTAGCTCAAAAATAAAAGTAATAAATCGAAAAGTAACAACAATAAAAAGATTTTTGTTGAATTTAAAAAAAGTTCGGATTAAAAACATAGGATTAATACAAAATAATTATAGGAACAAATTAAAAAAATATTTAATGCTATTTTTTATTTAAAATTAAAAAATTTTCAGTTAATCGTTTATTTTACAATATTTATCAAATATTTCGATTATTTATTAAACGAGATTTGCATTTTTACTTGCTTTGCTGTTTGCTTTACGTGACATGAAAAAAAAATACTTAAACTATTTAAGGGTACATCTAAATTTTAATATTTCGAACTCATTTTAAAATGAAATATATCTGGAGTAGTTAACGTTATACTACAAATTTTATAAAATTTATAAATCTTAAACTGTATTAGAAAATAAAATGAGATAATAATAAATATTTACGGTAGTTTTTTATGAATTCATATAATGAATTCGAATATAAAAATACGAGTTTACAAACCAATTTTATCACATTCAGCTTGATTTTACTGTATTTGATGTTATTCTGTTTTTTCTGTCAAACACCATTTGACTGGTGTAGCAGGCGGGGGGGGGGGGGGGGTCAAAATTGATAAAAGTAACGACTTCTATATTTTATACTCCAGAAAAAGAAAGTTTTTTATCAATATGTAATCAATATTTTCAACTTTAACCCTTTCAAGTCTGATGTACTATTAATAGTACATGCCTTTTAATGGAGCATCATTTCGTTTTAAGGAATACTTTTGCTACTATTTATGTACAGTAATGTTAATACATGTCTATGCTTTTACTATATGACTTCACTTATGTTTAGCCATTTAGTAAGGATAATAATTATTATTATTTGCTCCATTCTCTTAGACCCCTTTGCGTTTCTTTTATTTTAAACATAAATTTCACCTTGTAAATTTAAAATAAAAGTTACTTTCCTGAAACAATAATGTGTAATAAAGCGCAAAAAACATTAGAAATTGTAATATCAGTTAAATATTACTCTAATACAATATTTTCCTAACATCTCCGAAAATTCTTCCTTAGCTAATGTCATATGGATATTAATTTAATAGTACGTAAAATCAAAGCATTAGTGATCTTTCAAACGATGAAACATTAGGTAAGCACTAATTAATCTAATTGGATTACTAAATGTTATTGTTATGAACGTAAGTGTAAATTTTTCTTAAAACTGGAAAATTTTTCGGACCCGAAAGAATTAATGCAAAATATGATTGTCAAGCACTCCATGAAGATGAAATGTGAACCATATAATATTTTTCCTAAATGTTAAGGTAAGTCGGAAATGCACAACAAAACTCTTTTTTGAAATAAAAATAAAAATATATCGCCCCATATATAGAATTATTTTAAAAACACATATATGACAGATAATGTATCACTTCACTATTCATCTTCTTCTAAAATGACTAGTTATTGTTATGAGTCGTACACGCTTCTGTCAGGTGAATATGGTACACTTTTAAAATGAAAAAATATGTATGTTAGAGAAAGTGTCTACGAGAAGAAAACGGAGCAATAGCAATTTTCAGACGATTTGGTGTCGCATGGCCAGTGAAAGATTGGGAACCACTGTTGTGGATATAAAAACAAAACTTTTTCCTTGTTCTCTGTATATAGATGGAATCCGCATTATCAATTATAAAATCTTTTTTATAAAGTTACATATCATAAAAAAATATCAAAATTTTCATAATGGGAGTTTGGATAAATCACATTAAATCTTTTCTCAGAAACCACAATCTTTAAAGGAAAGAAAATGAATGTCAAATATGTCATACAGCTTTATCCAATTTGAAGTCGATAACTTAATTAAAAACTTTCTCACAATTTCCATCATCACAAAACCATTATTTTCAGGAAACGCATTTAAAAGTTTAGGAAGATGTATTAAGTTTCAGAAGACTACACATACAAAATAGGGTGTCGAAATACCTTTTGGTTAATTGAGACCTCAACAAAACGTCGCGTCGTTAGAAACGGAATGAATGTTTTTTTTTTTTTTTTTTTTTTTCGTTTTTAACTCCAGCGCACCTTCCCAGAATTATATAATTAATATAATAACAGTGTTTATAATATAAAACATAAGACAATAAGAAGCTGCAAAAAAAGAAATAAAACCCTTACTGGAATGTTTATTTTGTGCTCCAAAATGGCTAAGATTAATATATATTTTTAAAAAATAGATTATTTCTTTCCATTCAGATTTAAATTTCAATTAGCCGTCACAAATTTCAAAAATAACAATGCTAGGCAAGTATTTTTAACGAAAGCTTTATGACTGTTGTCAGAACGATAAAATAATCACTTTGTTGCTTTAAACACAATATATTTTTAAATAACATTTATCTTATATTTCCGTATATTAGTCGAGTATACGACTTTCAAGTGAAAAATCGTCGAAAATAGGAAACTCATGTGTAAGACAATGTTTAAAAACAGTGTTGAAAAATTTTGTGAACTTACCACTTTTTTTGTACATAGATAATTGAAAAAAAATACGATCTCCAAAATTATTAAATTATTGATCTCTGCTATTTTGGCGTGCTGTCAAATCTGTTTAATTGAGTCCATTTTCCTCTATTATAACGTGCGTTCACAACACCGCATATCATATTTTCGACTTGAATTAGCAAAAAAAAAAAAAAAAAAAAAAAAAAAAGATCGTTTTATTTTCTATAAAATGTAGTATAAATAATGCGATGGATGGAATCGGAGATGCTGCTTTTTTTTGAAGAAGAAGACTACGATTGTGATGATGGTAAATTAAGGAATTCTAATAATTTTCTAAAGAAAATTCTAATAATGATTTCGATAATGAGTAAGGATTGGTAACATTTTTCGTTGTAGACGAATGGAGTTTTTAAGTACTTATGGAAATTTGTAAGTATTTTCAAAAGTTCTTTTTACATTTACCATCCTTTTTTTTCCATATGAAAGTATGAGTTTTTGAAATTTTCTTATATGCATGTATAAGCCAACCACCTCTCCCATACTTTGGAGACAAAAAAAAATACCCAAAAGTCTCGGCATAGACACGGAAATATACGGTAATTTACTACAAATTAATACTTTAAATAAAATGAAAGCATCAACGCAAATATCTGTAAATTATTGTTAAATTCAGGAATCATGAAATAATTTATTTAACTGTTAAACCAATTTATCAAAACTGTTATTAAAACTGTTTAATACTATAAAAAATTTTGATACATAAAAAACTCTTTAAAGCAAGAAACTTTTTTTTTTTTTTTTGAAAAATTTTAAAACGATTTGCTGCTTTATTTTATTGGATAGTTCCAAAAGAATGTTTTATTGTTAGTTTGTTTTGTAATTTATGTGCGAACGATATTTTATACATTATAATATACCAAATTATACAGTATATTATACATCTGTTTATAATATTTGCAACCCATTTTTTATATTTGTCATATCCAAAAATAAGCTTTATGTGATACTAGCTGTTACCAGTGACGTCGTTCACGTAGCATTAAAAAAAAGATAAACGCTATAGGGGACAAACGACCCTTAAGCTTAAAAAAAAAATAGATTTTTCACAAAAAAATATATCTGAAAGTCTGAATATTTCTGCGCATTAAAAAAAAAATCATGAAAATATTCCAATTATTTCCAGAGATATGATACAAAACTATGGTGAATTCTATGGCGAATTATTTAATAATTTAACTTTAAAGCCATTTATCTCAAAATGTGTTTTTTTCACCTTGCGCGCAGGATATCTGTGAAACTATTTAATATTTTTTTGTGAAATTTTCACATATTGTGTAACATATTAGATCCTTCAAACTGAACCTAAATTTTTACATCCCCCCCCCCCCATTCTCCCCATTTTTCATGCAGGTCATACTTCAGATTTTATTAAAAAATAATTGTTATTTTAAACTTTTTAAAAAAATATATTTTTTTAGCTTAAATTTGAACAAATTTAGGTTTAGATTAAAGAGAAAGTATTGTAATATGTTATTACAGTTGATTTTTTGTATTACATTAGATATTTTGTTTGAAATCATGCGCGCAAGTGGTTGTATCAGTTTAAAAAAAATACTTACTGTTTAAACCTTTAAAAAAAATAAACTTTTTTTTCTTTATAAGAATATAAAAAATATCTTTTAAATTGTAAAGCTTCAATTTATATCCAGTAAAAAATTATGGTCATAGAGCAAATACATTCTGAGAAATTAAATGTTAAACATGATGATTTTTCTTGCCTAATTTTCACTTTTAAAGGTCGTATGTCCCCTTAAGTTAGACAAAACGTTTCATTAACAATAATTTAAAACATATATAACTAACACACATTTTATAGGAGGCAATATAGTAGTTTTACTTTACAGGGGACTTAAAGAACTCAGGCAAATAAAAGGAAAATGTGTTAGATAATATGAACAATCACGAAAATGAAATTGCAACCGCCTATACTGTAGAACAACTGTAACGCATCCCGTGTTCTACAGAAATCATGTTGTAGTGCATTTCAGAATACCATATCAAAGAAAGAAAAACCATGTGTTAAACCTAGGTAATAAAAAAGTATCCAACATTTTCATTATACATAACTTTGCCAGCCAATTCTTTTCTGCAACTATGTATGTGATCTATATGCTTGTAAATATTCTAAATACAGTGTTAAAATTTAGCTTAGTTAGAAACAGTATAACTAAGATTAAAATTCACGTTTAGCAATTTCTAATAATAGACAGAAACGTACTTGAATTCTTTTGTACAATCCTGTATATTACGTGCAGATATTTATACGACAGCATATTTAGCTGAAATTATTTAAGCAAAAAACCCGATTAAAATTATTGAATTCATATTTCCAGGAATCGCTATTGCACAAGTGACCATGTATCCAGTTTATTGCATAGTCCAGTACATGATTTATTTAAATTCTACAAACATCTCTTATTATACCAAATGTAGCTGAACTTCAAGATGCAGTAGTTTTCCTTAAAATACCATATAATTGAAAAAGATTTGCAGCAATCTTTTCTAATAGACCATACTTTGGATACAATATCTGAGATCTGGACACAGGTCCGAAATCTTTTAAGTGTCTCTGTAAATGAACAATAAATGTGATGCAAATCATACTCAACTGCAAGCACATTGTAGTAAATTTCAGTATTTAATATCTCAGTAAATCAATTTCATGAAGTTTGAAATAATGCAATGCAATTAAAATACGCTGGGAATATTCATATCCCTATACAATACCCCCATAACAATATCCCCCCATAGATTGTTATATTACCGAACATTTTTCTGTGATTCTGTAAATTAATGTTAAATCTATGCACCCCATTTTGTACAGAAATCCTGTTTTAGTGCATCCCAGAAACTGCTATAAATTTCAATATTTTTGTAGCAGAGTAACATTATTAAAGTACGCTGCAAATGATATTTCTTCAGACTATTATATATTGAAATACTTTTGAACTCCCTGTACGCACGCTATAAGTACTACACTTAACATATTCTATAATAACCATGTTCTTGTGCACCTTAAAAATGTATATAAATTTCATTACATTTAAAATTATGTAATACTATCAAAATACACCGCAAATGATTTTCTCTTAGGCCATAATGTAAAATCTTCTTTTGAGTGCTCCTGTGATTCAGCTATGATTGCTACCTGCTTCATTTTCAATGCTGCACATGCTATGGCAAATCTCAATAACATCTATTACTTTCGTATGAATCCGACTACATTTACTGGATTTAAAACATGGACAAACAGGCGGCAGACCCCAGGCACTCAGCATCCGGCATACAGACAGGTCCAAATTGTAAACACTTTTAGACCATGTTAGAATGTGTCAAAAGGGGGGGGGGGAATTCATCATGAAAATCGATGAATTTATTTTCGTAAAACAAAAAAAACAGTGTTTTAGGTGGTATTTTCGTAAAATTTGTACATATATTCTTTGCATACTATAAAACTGTACAGAAATTTATTATATAAAAAAATATTTTTAAAAGTGACTGTATATTTTTTACTTTTTAAGAGCTAAAAGAAATGTGGAATTAAAATCTATTTACAAACCTGTTTCCAGTATACTTCGAGCCCACTATGCATAATTGAGATATTAACTGAGGGAAATGATAGTATTTCCACGCAATTGCATTAAATCTTTAGGTTTTAAGCCCTAAAGTACATTTTTTTAAGTGATTTTTATTTTTATCTTCAGATGTAAACAATTTTAAGAATTAACACTTGTCAAAAATATTTTCTTTGTTTGATTAGTTGAGCTTTTTTTTACTTTTTAAGAATGATAAAATATTTTTCATTGATCATTACGTCATTTACAATATGGATAAATTTGAGGTATAAAATATTAATATTTTCTAGTCATTTAATATTAAACCTTTTTTAAAAAAAAAAACTTTTTTTATTTTAAAATTAAATATTAAATATTTATATTAACCATGCTCAGACGATAAACTTAATTTTCTTTAAATAATAACTTTTGATATCATAATTCAATCTCATTTCATTTCAACATCAGAGCATATCTATTTTATTTTCCATATGTGACGTCACATTCGTCTCTTTTTATCACTTACTCAAAATTCATATACATTGTGTTATTAGAAATGAATACTTGAAAACTTATGCTTTTTTTCAAATATGACGTTACACTGATATTTTAAAATTCTAGTATTCCTGTGACGTCACAATTGGTAAAATGTTGAATTTTATAGCCTCGAACCGAAAGAAAGAAAAAGGTTAATTTCTTTACGGATTAATATCTGGAAAAAATTCTAGACTTACTATTATTCTATACTATTTTTATTTTTATTATAACACCTTTCTTAAATAAAATTAAAATTTGTATTAAAAAAAATTATTAAAAAATTCTATACTATTTATATTTTTTTAAGTGTAAAGTAAATTTTATATAATCGTCTGCTTGATATAAGTACAAAACACAGTATTCCCGTGACGTCACAACTGGTAAAATTGCGGTTTTTAACCTCGAACCAAAAAACAGAATATGGCCCATTTATTTATTTTATTTTGTTTTAACACGTGAAATTTTTCAATTGAAAATTAATTACTGAAGAGAAATAATTATTTCGGTTTTTTTTTTTTTTTTTTTTTTTGGCAACAAAAAAGAATAATGATTAAATTTGAACAAATATTATGGGGAAATTGTCAATTAATTCTGTATGAAAATTGATGAAATTTTGAATTATAAAGAAAAATATTTGAATTTGAATAAAGTAAATAAAAATCGGCCTATGTTCATTTTAGGCCAATAATCTATCTATATACAAAGATTCAAAGACATTAATCCATCCGTTTTGAAGCCAATTTCATTCCAACTTTCCGGACACACTTTCACATTTATAACATAAGATTCCAAAAGTCGTTTACTTTGGTAATGCTTAAAAACATCATTCACAAAATTACAACATAAGAAAAATACTTTTGTAATAACCTTTTAATATGAGTAATTTATAAATATTTGGAGGTATCAAGTAATTTACTTATTTCATAAGTAATTTATTTATTTGACAATTTAACACGCTGTATAATGACTCCCAAATGGTATAGCAAGTTGAAGTAATGTCAATGTGACGTCTCAAGTGATCAGAAGTGTCACAACCCTAACCTTCACCAAAATGCCACATCTTTAGTTCATATTCAGATTATCAAATGACCGTTAATTCGCGACTTCACTGTGAAGTCTGCGTTACCGATTTGCAAATGGCACCTCATGATATCGACTCGGAAACAACGTCACTAGCAAATCGGATTATTATCTAAACAATGCAACGTATTATATGTCACGTGACCTCATTGTGGATTGTAAGAGTTAGATTTTGGTCAAGTGATTTCATATTTTGATCCGAAATCGGGTCACGGTACTGTTACATGTTTTTGATTTCTACTTCGCAAATTGAAACACTTTATTGCGGTGATTTTTAAATAAGAGTAGAACGACTGCAAGAATTAAAAATGATTATCTTTGAAATTTGTACTGATTATTATCTAGTTTATAATCTTGTAAATTGATATTTTATGCTCCTTTGTGTTTTTCAGTGTGAACAGTGACGGTTTCACTCCTTTGGATATAGCTGTGATGATTCTTGACATATCAATGGCCAAACTTCTCCAGTCATATGGAGCCAGAGAATCCACCCGGTGTAAGTGTAGTTTTACTTGATTTATTTCTTAATTGAATTCGAAAACGTGGATTTACTTTCGCGAAAGTCTGTGTTTTCGAACAACGCAATGATAAATCGATACTAATTCGCACATTAATCCAATAGTTCTTAAAATATTTTTTGATAACCTATACATTTTAGAATAAGATTTTTTTCTTCTCTCATCTTTTATTAAAGCCCCAGCTTTTATGTATCATTTATCGTTGAAATATTTGTTGTTTTTGTTTGATATGAAAACCTGCTAGTTCGAAATAACACAATCAAATGATATGAAATTCGCGGAACAGCACAATATATCCAATAATGAGACTTTATGCAGGAAAGAAGGGGAGGGACAAATTTGATAATTTCCTGAAATCTTAACATCAGATTAAATCAAATGAGTTTACCAGATCGTCATTGGCGGACAAAATATTTTCCATAGGTGTACTTGATACGCCACCAAAAGGATATATCTGTTCTGCTTCGCTCATGACTATCTTGTCTTTTCCCTG
The DNA here is from genome assembly GCA_964019185.1 of Maratus speculifer. Lineage (NCBI taxonomy): Eukaryota > Metazoa > Arthropoda > Arachnida > Araneae > Salticidae > Maratus > Maratus speculifer. The sequence goes on along the minus strand of OZ025296.1, from coordinate 230,606,299 downwards.
TTTTCCATTTAGTTATTTTTTTAGGTTGAGTCAATTTAGTACCCCTGAACACAACAAAACCAGGATGAGCAGAAGGAAATATTCAGCCTATTTGAGTCGAAATTGTGGCGCAAAAGTAGTTATTCGAGATTATGGGGAGGGGGAGGCATAAAGAAACAAAAAGGGAATGTCCCAGATTGCAAAGGTGAAACAGAACCATCTGAAATGTTTGGCAGAAATAAAAGGCAGACATTGATGTTGCTCTGGCAGTCTGAAACCCGCTTTTCTACCATATCCCACTGGGTAAAAATAGTTGAAATGGTCAGTAGCTAATAAATTTTAACAGCAGACGAAAGCCTTAACATTGCTTGATCTAATGATGATTCATTTTACAGTTCAGTTACAAGAGCAATTGACTTTCAAAATCTTGAAATTCGATTTAAAAAAATCAGTTGTTTATTTGGAAAACAGTGAAACCAGTTGCTCAAATTTATCGGCAGAAGTAGAAGGCAGACTTTGATGTTGCTCTGGGAGTCTGAAATCTGCCTTTCTACTATATCCCACTGGGTAAAATTGATTGGAATGGTCAGTAGTTAGTAAATTTTAATAGCAGACTGGAAGAATTAACATTGCTTGATCTAATGATTATTACAGTTCAGGTAAGACAATAGTGGACTTTCAAAATCTTGAATTTCGATTTAAAAAAGTCAGTTGTTTATTTGGAAAACAGTGAAACCAGTTGCTCAAATTTATCTGATGCAAAAATAATTTTTCAATTCTGACGCTTCTTCGTAGAGATTATAAGCTTTTATATTTGTAATAGCTACATATTTATGTAGCTTCTTTTACTTTAAATGCTGTTTTCTCAAAATTTAAAATTTCGCACATTTCTAACCTTCGAATCGTTCTATGCGCATTCCTAATTATAAGATATTTTTCTAATTTATGCTATATATTCTCTGAACAATAATAAATAAATGTTGGCATAAAAGGTTGCATTTCAGAAATATTTTGATTTTGAAATTTATGTGAATAAGAAAATATATAACTACTTTTTTAAAAAACGAAGCATAATTATCATTTATTTTCTACTTATAATTTCTACTTACTATTTTATATTTTTACAATTCATGCCATCTTCCATTGTAAAGTATAAAAAGTATGTCATGAATAAATATTGTCGTATTTTAGGCAAAAGAAATGCGCATAAGATACTTTAAAGTATGACGATTTTTCTTTATTATAAAAATTGAAACATTTAAAAATTTAAAAAGTTTTTTTTAGTTTGTCCCTAAATTTTGAATATAACTATTTGAACTTGTCATTAACATATCAGCCAATTTACAAATGAGTCCACTGAAAATAGAAGAATTTGATTTTAAATGTCCACTGTCACCTTAAAATGCGACGATTATTCATTAAATAAAAAATAAAAAATTCCATTATTTAAATCTTTGCATTGTTTAAACACAAAATTTTTGATATAGCTGTTTGAGCTTACCTTTAAAAAGTTTCCCAGTTTGTAAATAAATCCATTTAAAATTGAAAAATTTATTTTTAATGACCACTGATATCTTATTGACTAAATAACCAGAGACAACTATACATAGGTTGGATGCTGCACTAAAAGTACAAACATACACAATATAGACATACCCCGAAATACAGATATATCAGTCGTTAGGAGGTCTGTTTACATCAAATTTGATCAATTTTTTTTTTTTTTTTTTTTTTTTTTTTTTTTTTTTTTTTTTTGAGCGGCATGGGTGTCTGTGTTGTCCATGTAAAACTGTATGTACTGAATATTCTGTAATAAAGTGTTCTATATGGTTTCTTGTGATCATTGGAGGTTATGCCGGCGAATAGCTGTAGCGCCTACCTCAAAGCAAAAAAAAATATAAATAAATACAAATACAATTGATTTTTGTTTTTAAATATTAAATGAAAGCCTATTTAATAATGAATATTTTGATGTCTTATTTTTACTCATACGTCAATTACACTAGTGTAAGAAATTAAGAGAATTTTCATATTTGATCTGTGATCGCCAGAAGCACTGGACAGATTTGAATAAAATTTGGTGTGATCATAGGTTGATATAATATAAACAAAATAAACATTCATCAGTTAAAATAGACACACATGTTCGTACATGTACGTACACATTGTACGTATGTCTGGAATAGCGTTTGCAGAATACACAAAAGAAATGTGTTAATAGGGGGTGTGGTTCACACTTACAGCTGTATAGGCCTCGCAGCATGATGTCATACTGGAAATAAAGCAGTTTATCAGTACCTGTAGCAATTGATACCACTCATTCAGCAACGCTGCTTTCAGTGTCTTGCAAAACTTACTTTAAATTGAATAGTGAAACAGTGGTTTTACCATTTGAAGCATATATTCTCAAATAAATCAAGTCGGATGTGGCAATCCCGGACTTTCTTCTTCTCGCACACGTTAATGCTGCTAGAAAAAGGAATCATAGCAGCATCACTGGTTATGTAATTTGCAGCCATAACTAGTAGGCAACAACTTATTTCAAGTTTTAACTGAATCTGAAATTTGTTGGAAATCCGCGTGTTTGATATAGAATCATTGCAGAAATCGTAAAAAAAACTGGATATAGAAACGTCAACTGTTAAGTGATTTATTCCAAAAACTGAAGTAAACTAATTTATACCAGGGACTAACAGAATCTGAAATTTGATGAAAATTTGCGTATTAGTTCCTGAAATAGAGCTACTGTTAATCATAAATAATGCCACATAGCATCACCACCTGTTAGGCGATTTACACCAAAACACTATCTAAGCTATATTATATCAAGAAGGAACGGAATTTGAAGTTTTATAAAAAACCTGTTTATTAGTTCTTGAGATATAGCTATTGAGGGAATCGTGAAAAAGGCAGCCTAGTTCTGTCACTTGTCGGTCGATATACACTAAAAACTAATCAGCTCCAGTTTGTATCAAGGTCTAACTGAACCTAAAGTTTTGCGAAATCCTGTGCATTAGCTCTTGAGATATAGCGTCCACAAAATTTTTGTCACATACAGAATGAGTGACAGACATTTTGTAAAAACATTTTTTTGGCATCTCCGATGCCAAAAACGTTTAAATCCGTCAAAAACAGGAAATCAAAATTTTTCACGAATCCAATACTTTCTTCTAGTAAAAACTGAAGAAAGAAAAATTTTTGAAAAAGTAAACTGTCTCTTTAAGAAACAAAAATTTTAAAAATGTAGATTTCGAAGAACCATGAAAAGATTTTTTTAAACTCCTGTGTAAAATGTCCTAAATCTAAAACGAATAATATTGGTGAGTGGTTCGCCTAGGTAATGTTTTCCAAAATAATTTTTACTTTGTAATTAAAATAATGAATGCCATACGTTTTTCTTATGCTTTTGCACATTTTATGTACTCTCAAGCTTTAAAATGTGTGTATATTTCATTTTTTTAACTATATCTATAAATACATATTTAATTTTCTTTATAAATTAATTTATCAATTAAACTATTTGCTGCAAAAAAGGCGGTAGATCCGTTTTTGACATTCTTTAGTGTCAATTTCTTTTCTTTTTTTAAATGACACTCAGAAATGTTTTATCGCATATTATTTTTGGCAAAACATTTATAAGTGTATAATTTAACAAAAGTGCAAAAACGAATTTGCTTCCTTTTTGCAGCAAATTTTTCAACTAAATAGGAAAGTTAAGAAAGGTCAATATATCACTGTAGTCATGGTCATCTGATAAAATATTTTTTTTTCTTGAGGTTCTAAAAAATCTAAAAGGGAAAAAGAGTAAAATTTAATAATAGTGGAATATTTTTTACGGTTGATCATAATTTTTTACTGTCCTTCAGATTTTTTCTAATCTGAAGAGATCTGAATTTAAAAATCATTCATTTTAGAAACTGGATTAATGTAATATATGTAACTTTTAATCACAGGTACGTAGTACAATTTATTGTGTAACATTTTTAAAAATTACACTTCAATATGATTATCTTAGGGAATTGCGTGTAACTTATCTTAAAAAATGATAATCGCCAAATATTTTATGTGTATAAATGTATGAATTTATAATGTATCTAAAGGACAACCTTAGATATATTTATTATATAACATTTTAAATTTCTTTAAAAAGTAAAGAAGGAAAGAAATAAATCAATGAAAATTTTCCTTGCGTTTCATACTTTGGTCTTCTCGTTACTTCATTTCCGGGAATTCGTGAAAAGTTTCTTTTAGAAAATTCAAATAATCTGAGAGATGCATGTGAGATGAAATATATGAAAAACCTTTTGCAGATTGCACAGAACTACAAGAACTTTACATCTGAGAAAACCTCTTAAAAAATGTATCTTCTTTAAGGGCCATTGCAGAAAAAACGAATAAAATATCCCATACGTGACGCTCATATACATATCTATATCTATTAACTTATAAGATTTTAAAATATAAACTACAGATTAAAATTAACAAAACCACTTATATTTTCATACTAGCACAGTTTTGAATTTTAGAATACAATAGAATTGTTAAAACAGAGTTATGAATAAGAATCTCCAATAAAGATTCAAATAAACATCATCACATTTAAAACTATAGACTTTAATCTTTTGTACTCGGGGTCCCAATAATGGCCGAGATATTCTACCTCCGAAGGTGGTAGACGGCAGGTGCTGGATTCGAACCCAATCACTGTCGTCGGCCTAATCGTTCGAAGGTTACCGTGGTTTTCTTCGAAGCTTGAATTTCCTTGCGTAAATACGGGTTATGTTCACTTATAGTGACCCCCCAAGGCACACACACACCCTTTTAGGCCTCGCTCGTGTTGATAATCGGCCGTTATAAAATAAACCAAACCAAACTTTTATAGTCGCGAAATGATTCTGACTGACCACTATTGTCCCACATAAATGGGTGTTCCATATCCTTTGGACACCAGTATTTTAAACTAAATTTCTTCGCCTTACCTAATGGCTAAATAATATGTGATAAAAGTTGGCTAAATAGACTGTAATATATTTGTGGTGTACAAAGCATTCGGTGTCCCGATTTTCGAGGGGCACCTGACAACACTAGTGGTGAGGGAAAGTTACTTCTCGAGAGAAAAGAATTAATAAGCTGCTTCTTTTTAATAATAAATAAATAATCAAAATAATAGATGATAAAAATCTAAATATTTTAAATCCTAGACCTCAGTGATTTGCCCGGCTTAGGGTCATTCCATAAAAATCTATTAAAACTTCTTGTGCGCGACACTTACATAAATATTTATATACACTCATGTCCATAAATTAAGGATAATTCAGAATCATATGGAAATCAAATTCTAAAGTAAAAATTTCACTCGCAGAATTATCACAAACATCTTTAAGACTAATATGCAAATTCCAGAAAGCCACTAGATGGCGCCGATACTACGTCACAATAACGAAAGTATGAGAGAAGCATACATAAGAAACGGTGGGAAAGAAGTAAAACTGTTAATAAGCATTCTTTAAGCCTCTCAGTGCCAAGAATGAACGGTTATGAGACAGAGGACATATGTGAATGATACTTTATGTGATAGAATTATAGGCCGTCTAGAATGTGGGCGTACTCAGATGGAAGTATCCGAGGAACTTGGAATTGCCCAAAGTGTAATCTTTAGACTTTGGAAACGATTCCAAGATGATGGAAATGTCAGTAGACGTTACAGTATAGGTCGTCCCCAAATTACAACCACGAATGGAGACCGTTATTTGGCAGTAACTGCCAAAAGACGCAGACTGAGCTCAGCATCAGACCTGTCTTGTCAACTATCTTCAGCCACGGGTGCGACTGTTTCAAGACAAACCGTGTACAGACGTTTGGGAAATATTGGTCTATATGCTCGCAGACTTGTTAGATGTTTTCCGCTCACGGCAAGTCACTGTCACCTGCGGTTAGTTTGGAGTAGAGAACATGAAATGTGGACATCGTCACAGTGGGCTACGAGTCCAGGTTTACCTTGCAGTTTGATTCACGTCCGACATTCATTATATAAAACACCAAGCACCCGTTACCACCAGTACAACATCATTGAATGGTAACGTTACGTTGGTGCAGGATTGCTCGTTTGGGGTGGAATAATACTGGGCTCCAGGACAGATCTACATGTTCAAACCGAAACCATAACATGCCAAGTTTATCGGAACATCATTCTGGAACAACATCTATGTTTGCTTAGGGGTGCCATGGGCTTAGAATTTGTGTTTATGGATGATAACGCCCGTCCTCACCGAGCAAACATCGTAAATGAATGCCTTTAAGCTGAGAATATCACCCGTATGGATTCGTTAGCATTTTCGCCTGACTTGAATCCGACAGAACATGTATGGGATATGCTTGGCCGACAAGTTGTAGCCCTCCAATCACCTCCTACCTGTGTGCCAGAACTTCGGAGAGCATTGCTTGCTGAGTGTAGTAATCTTCTCCAAGATCAGCTTGATAATTTGATACTCAGCATGCCAACGCGTTTTGCGGACTGTACTTCGTCTCGGAGACATAAAATTTATTAACCATCATACAAACCTTATAATGTTAAGCTTTTTAAGGGGGTACTTTTTGTAGTTGCTCTAGGGAGCAACAATTGTAGATTTTATTAATGTTATCATACATATACCATCGTTTTTGTTCTTTTTCTTTTGTTTAATAAATGGGTTTGACGAATAAGTCACGTTTGTTTTGTTTCCGTACTTTATTTGCTGGAACTGGCATTATCCTTAGTTTACGAACATGAGTGTATATTGGGTCATAAGTTTTTAAAACATAAAATATTTATTATAAAAACCAAAAAAAAATGATTTCCACAATAACATAGTTGTTTTAGTTGGAGGATATAACAGAACTGTTGAAGCAGCAGAAATACAGTGGACTCTCTTTATCTGACTTATTTCAAAAATTCATATTTTTAATAATAAATATTTTTCTTTAAAATCGCTGAATCAAAATTGAACTAAAACAGTAGAAAAAAAACATGTTCCAAGTTTGAACCATTTATCTTTAATGGTTCTTGTATTACAGGAGAAATGATAAAAAACCATATCATGAAGAATAACGCATTTTCGCAAGAAGTCATTAAATTATAACCACTGATTGAAAGCTTGATTTTGAAAAAAAAAACTAAAACATAAAATTAATGTTTCCTGCTCCAGTTAAGATAGAAACATGGTTCAACCGTCATTTTAAGCTGAAAAAAGGAACAAAATAATTTTTAATGCTATAAAATTGTTTTAGAAAATTTGAAGTTTTTTTGTTCCGCACCACCATAAACAAAAAAAAAATATTTTTAAAGGACGATTTCCTTATCATATGCATCTCTTCAACTTTTTTCAACGTTGAAAAATTGTGGGTGAAATTTTTCAGTTCGGAATTATTCTTATATTGTTATTTTAAAACCACTAAATTTGTGCATTTCTCAATTCTATAAAATATTTAAAAAAAAATTAAATAATGATCTGAATGAAATTATAAAAATCGCTCAAAATTCCTTTAAATACAATTTTAATTATTTAACTTTAATTGGCAAAATTCTTCTACAATTTATTAAATAATTTTGTAAAAACCTCTAACGTAGTTTAACACATTCACGAAAAAGACTTTAGAAAATTATATTTTCACGAATTCATAATTGGGTCATAAGAACCTGGACAAATCTGATGGATACACAATCCCATCCACCCATAAACCTTATTGATTATGACATCGGGTCTAATATCTGAATCACATTTTTAGAATGAAGTGCATTTAATGTAACTCCAAGAAACATTGGATGTGTAATTATGTTTAAATATTAATACAATTATTCTAATTTTTTAAAATATAATAAGAGTCTAATTGAATAGTGTGTCCGCCAGATATGTTCAGAATTCTAAGTTCACTGAGCTTTTTTAACTTCAGCTAAAAGATCCCAGTTTCGAATACTGTCCCAGACACGTTTTCACACTGTTGCGAAATTACAAGTCATGTGATTTATTTTTATTATTCACAATTATTGTTCCCACCACGAAAGTGGGCAAAAACTGCCTTCATATCCAATGTATTTCTCTTTGTTGATGAGGCATTGTTTTATAAAGAGGAGAATTTAAAAAGTAGGAGAAATTGAATTTTATTTCTTAGATATGTGTCATTTCTTTAACTCAAGAATCTAAAAATTAATTCCCTCCGGTAAAACTATATCCTCTCACACAAAAAAGATAGAAATGCTTCTAGTTTACTCGGAAAAGTTTCAGTGATTATGCGGGCTAATATATATATGGAACAGCAAGAACTTCAGCTATAACTTCATGCTATTTAGTACATAATTTGCTAAAAGTGTTAATAAGATATTAAATACACTGTTAAAAATTTTGTTCTAGTTTGAACCAAATTTTGGTGCTCAGTAGCAATCACCATTAAGGTGGTGAAATCTCGTACCGGCATGGCATTTGGAACTTCCTTTTTCAACTTCGTTCCAACTATTGGAACTATGCTACAACAGGAGCTCCATTGGTTCAAGATTTCATCATTTTACAATGGCAGCTACTGAGCACAAAAATTTGGTTCAAACTAGGTTCAAGATTTTTAACAGTATAGTTATACTTGACACAAATTGTATATCATAGATTTGAAATAAAATGTAGTAACAATATCAAATAGTTATGCGTAAATGATCAATCATTGAAGTAGAAATTTAAAATATTTGAATACCTTCTATTTTATTTAGACTTTTTCTATGGAAAATCAGGAAAATAATTTATAATTTCAAATTAATATCCAGTAAATTAATTGTTTATGATTTACTATTTTTAAATAAAAAAAACTTCTGATTTTTTCGAAATTAAAAAAGCTTTTGATATGTAAATGGAAGCACTATCATTATATAACCTATAACATATGACATACAAGAAACAGGGTTGATAAAAATATCTTATTTCAATTATAAATATTAATGTTTAAATTCATTTTTTGTATTTGCATATGTTATAATTATGGTTATTATTTTTAATGAATTTTTATGATTTTATCTAAACGCAGCTTTATTTATGAAACAATGAAAGTGTTTTTATATAAATCTTTTTGTTTGCAATTTAAAGATTTCCATTCTGCAGATTAATTTACCGTTAAATAAAACAGACTGTGTATTTGATACTAATTGTTTTAACCAGATACTTTTGACATCTTGATAAATTCTATTGGCCTTGTTTATATTTTATTAGGCTTGTTTTTGTTTCGCCTAACCGGTTTTTTTTTAATTAACAAGTCCGATTAGCTAAGAACAGGATTTTTTTTTATATGTCGTGAATGTTTTACATTAAGTAAATTTGAAATAAAAATTTTTGTTAAATACAAATTGGTCGTAAAATTGATAAACGTTTGCGAATTAAAACGGAAATTACAAAATAATTAGAATTCGTAATCTCTGCATTGAATTAACTATTATTATTATTATTATTATTATCAATGTTTTGTATATTATGAGGAAGGTTTTTAAAATGTGTTATTTGTATTACTTTTATTGTATATTTATTTGTATAATAGAAGTGGTATAAGCCAAATGTTACTAGTGTAAACAAATTTCTCCGTAATTTTATAACTAATTTATTTCCGTCAAATTAAAAAAAAGATATCTTATCCTTATTTCATTTATACTCAGCATACTGTGCATAAAATATCCTATGTAATTTGTATAGAAAAGCAATTTTCAGCAAATAGTTAAGGTTTAATTTTTATTCCAGTGTTATATATAAATGTCATACCTATAGTCAGCGTGACATTTTAACAAAAAGTTTTAGCATTTATGATTTTGGCATTTATGATAAAGTAGAGGGCGCACATAATAAAATTGCCAGTGTACTGATGGCGCACTAGCAGGAAGGTGCTTATAGAGCAACAACACACATTTTTTTTACAACATGAAATGAATGGCAATCCTATTACTGATGTAATCCCAATTTGGAGACACAAAAAGTAATCGGGTTGTCATTAATTTTACATTACAGAGACGCGTGTTTGCTATGAAAATATCCTCCGTTAGAGTGCCAACTGAGTTTTCTGAGTTTTAGTTTTCTTAATTGTACCATATAATCTATCATATATACTGAAATCACCGATGCCTAAATTGCCTGACAAAATGTGACGTCCACACTTGGACTAGAAATGCATAAATGCTTATAAAATACAACAATAGTTTTAATTCAAAATACAGATAGAATGTCTTTTGGAATATTCACTAGGAAAATGTTGAGAAAGCTGCTTCCGCCAAACAAGATGAAATATCTTCATGAGTCACCTTCCTGTGTCAAACACAAGATGAAAATAATCCCGACATCTGTGAAATTATGCAAAAATTATATCTGTCCACAAATCCTTTTTTATCTTTTATTTTCTGAAATCGTAGACTACGTTTAAACTGTCACAAAAAACAATTCACTATTTTTAATTAATGTTTTAATGTTTATGAGCTTCCTATGAAGTTCGATTTTTAATTGTGTAATAAATTAAAGTTTTTAAATCTTGTAACACTATTTGTTTTAATAAATCATTTTAAATCCATTTTACATGAAGTATTAGTTTCGCACATTTAAAAATAATTCATGCATAACATCACTTATAGCAATAATCTCAAATAGGGTTAAACCTTATAGATGAATATTCTAGAACCTTATAGTGATAAAATTACATTGGCGAAAAATTAATGTTTTTCCAAACTTACTTTTATATTTCTACGTTTAAAACAAAATTGTAAAAACGACGTTATATAGAACTATCTTTTGCATTAGCAATATTTCATTCACCTTACTTAATGAATGAAATCCCTGTGGTTAGGAGAAGCATCACAAGTTGTTATCATTTCCGCTAATTTCTAAGAATTGTGACAAATGATCCCATTTGTAACTTGCGAGTGATATTTCCTTTCTGTGGTTAGTGAAAGAATGACACGAAACCTTTCTGAGATTTCTCTACTTAATATCAGTAAAACATATGGAAGTGTTCTGTTTTCCTAAGATATATAACTCTCACTGAAGTAACTTTATAAAAAGAAATGGCAAGGTTTAGATTTAATCACATTATTTGAAAAGATCATTATAAAGAAGAAGACTTCACCCGTATTTAAGAAAGGGTACATTAGGTTAAACAATTTATAATATGTGTATGTATATATATGTGTGTGTGTGTGAAGATTGATAGATAGACAGATTTTTAAAAAAGAAATATGAAATTCACACTTCTTATGAAAATTATCCAATAATGGAAAATTGGCGCAACATATTCCTTAAGGAACTTTGCGCCATAAAGCCCCCAACCAACAATGTAAAAAAATAGAAAATAATTCTGAAACCATCGTAGAACTTTTAAACCCTATCTACTATACATTCCACAAAAAGTATGCGATTTTACTTATATAGCATCCCCATTATCATCAATCTTTTTACTCATCTGCTGGATGCGCGACCCCACGCAATTTATTTATTTATTTATTATCTAGCGCCTTTTATCATTTAAATAATTCCTGCCATCTTTTTAAATTTATTCGCTCTATTTTTGATGAGAAAGTCACATATTTTTCATTTCTCGGATATCACTGAAGGTATTTTTGAAATATGCGAAACATTTCCACTTTATATGTTTAGTTCTTTCAGTGCGCTTAGAAACTTTCATCTGACTTTTTGCCCAGTTTCTTCTAATTTTCTCACTTCTAGTTGTGCCTAGCTTATACCTTCCGATTTTTCTCTGTATTCTTTGTAATATTTTTGTTGTCTGTTTTGCTGTTGTCCATTTTACCGCTTCATAAGCTTGTCAGGTAAAACACATTGGTTAATCCTTTTTCTTTTCAAGGAAAATACCATGTTGTTACTCTTTATAACAATGCTGTTCTGTCCAAAAGGACTAAATTAGTTTTTTATTCTTCTGTTGATTTCATTTATGAATCTTTTGTCAGATGTTATTTCCTGTGCAAGCTAAATACAATTCTGCACTTCCTAAATCTCAGAGTTGTAGTATACAGTCTTTATTTTCTGATGCAAATAAATTGAAAACAATGTTTTTTTTAATTTATTTTTAATCATAGCTTAATTGTATCATTGAGAATATTTTCCAAACCTTCAGGCAATTACTGAAAAAAAAGAAGGTGGTCAATATATTTGTAATGACAAAGATGTTCGCAATTTTTACTGAAGTTTTTTCTGATCCAGCTTCTTGATAATTATTTCTAAAAAAAATAACAAGCTGAGGTAAAATCTGTATATTTGTCTAATTACCTTCAACAAACTTGATATTTTTTCCGTTGTCCAAAATGATGAAATAGTTTGCTGTTATTATAGCTGCTATTATTTTATTTTATAGATTGCATTTATTATTTTAATATTCATGTAAAGTTTGTCCATGGTGATCTCTTTTAAATATTAAAGCATTGCTGATGTATAGACATAATGAAATGGTTTTTCATAAACAATAAAAGTGAAACAGAGGGATAAATTATATTAATTATAAGCTGCAATACCATAGGTGGAGGTCTATTTTAGAAAAAACAAAAACTAAAAATTTATATGGCTCTCGTAGCGTAAAGCTTTATTTATTTATTTATTTATTTATTTGTTTATTTTTACTTCTCCATTCCTGAATTAAACATAAAATATTCCATCTTAATGTTTGCAAAACTCACAGAGATTTGTCTGTTTAAATAATTCGTCAAGATTTAAGGGGTTGGATAAAATTTGAAATGCGCATGATTCAAGAAACACTATTAAGTTAAGGGGCTAGAGAAACGTTTATTATTTTTTATTGATTGAGTTAAAATTTTGATTTTTTGTGATGATTAATGCTATAATATTTAAAGAAAATGTTATTATAAAATTTTTCTTTAAGTTTTAAGAAAATTTTTAATTATTTTTTTATGTGAGGTACTTTTAAATCGTTATAATACGAAATATTATTCGTCTTATTTCAATTTTTTTTCATTTAAATAAAGACAAGAATTTATGTTTCAAATTATTTTTCAGAATTTCTAAATATTAATTAAAAAATATTTAAAATTAAAAAAGTAGTCTTTATAAAAAATCTTATTTTTAAAGTAATATATATATATATATATATATATATATATATATATATATATATATATATATATATATATATATATATATATATTCGAATTTATCGAAATAAAATCAACGTAAAAATTCATCATTTAATGTAAAAATCATGATTCAAGATTGAACCATTTACCTTTACCGATTGTTGAATTAAAACAGTTTAAAAATTAGAAATGGTGCAAAAAATGCATCATACAGAGTAACGCATTTAAAATTTTCAATAAAGATTGTGTTCTAATAGAATGTTTAAATGCCCTTTAAAAGCTTGAAGGTGAGTAACTTCTTCATATAGTTGAAACTTCTGATTCAGTTTAACGTTTCACATTTCTATCTTATTTCTGTACTGCTTAAATATCGCATTTGATTTAAGCCAGGCCTTTTATAAAATGATGATTTCGAGTCTTTTCATAATTTTAGCCCTCGTAACTTGAAAGTTTTTATCGACCTATCCCAGTCCTTTAAAAAAAGTCTTGATTCTGCTTAATTTTTGTCATTCCTATCTTATTTCTGTACTACTTAAATCTTTCATTTGATTTCAGCCAGATTTCTTATAACATGATGATTTTGAGTCTTTTCATAATTTTAGCCCTCGTTACTTGAAAATTTTTTAATCGACTATCCCAGTCGTTCAAAAAAAACTGTGTATGCTGCTGGTGCAGATCGAATAAAAAATTGCCTTCGTTTGTTGGTCCAAAGATTATGTTCATTCACGACATTCTGGCCACACTGAGGCCAACCATACTTTTCCTGAAGTCTCGTAGCGAAGTACAACATTATTTTTTCCTGACCGTACTGGCCTCCGGCCTTATTTTTTTTCTGGAGGTTCGACCATGGACGAGCCCAGCCTAATTTTTTTCCCATAACGAGCCAAAGCTGATTTATTCTTCCTCGTTCTGCACTGACTGAAATTTTCAGTCCCACTCTCGACATAGCCTGTATGAAAATCATTGGCTTGGCATGTTCCTACCCGTGCAAAAATCAGTAAAATCAGACCAGGCTCACAAATTTTTGAAATAAAAAATGTAAAGATTTTTAAATCACCGTTATTCTACAAATAGAATTAAATTAATTTTCTTTTCAAAAAATAGTGTATTTGAAGGCAATAAAATTACAATGCAGTGAACTCTGTGAAAAAGAACCTGCCTATGAGAGAATCCTGTCTTAAACGGAAAAATGGGTTGATCCATGCAAAATTAATATAATTATTTGTAAAAAAAGAACAGATTACATTTACAAATGCTAAAAAAGGAACTTATATATATCTGCAAATAAAACTTTTCTTTCATTCCTATAAGATTACCACTTTGAAGATTTTACTTAGTAGCATTTAATAAAGTCTCCAGTGCATGGAATATGGATGAACAATAGTAAAGACATTTAAAATATTTATGTATAAATTGAGATTCACTGAAAAAGAAATCGTAGCTTATCAAGTTTTTTTAAAAGCTCGTACGAAAATACATTTAACCACATGTAAGTAAAAATCCATGTTTTGTAGAAAAACAGCAAAGACCGGCCAAGACGAGATTTTAACGCTTGCCTTGTCGGGTCGGTCTCAGGCAGAATTGTTGGCTCGTATACCGGGTCTTGCGAATAATTGTTTTTCTACGAGCCGGACAAGCTTTTTTCTATGGGTCGGACTGGGCCAAAGTCTGGCCGATGCAGACTCCAGCATGTTTCGAAATCACGTATAACGTAAAATTTAAATTCTTCTTTTTATAAATTCAGAAGAAGAAGTACTGCCTTAAATCGACTTTGAATAACGTACAGATTGCCGATGATCCCTACCTTATATTCAAAACGCGTCAATAACTCGTCTCTAAGAGGTAATGTTTTAAAAAGTGTCAGTAAGTAATTTTTTGGGTTTTAATAACTCTGTGAGTTTTTCGTATACCAAGATGGAATTTGCTGCATTAATTCGTATAAAGACAAAGAAAACATTTCTAACTGGAAATTTTACTCTATGGGGAGGGGGGGGGACATAAAAAATTAGTCGTTGTATTTTCTTAAAAACTATTTCACTCACTCTCTTCCTCATGCAAGAAGAAAATCTGTTGGAGTAGGTGTAAATATATATATATATATATCATGATTTTAATTTTTTGCTAGATACTGTTTTATTTATTTATTTTTATCTCCATTGTCGTTATTCACTTTATGATTATATTTTACTCTACCATTCATTATGCATGTCTTACATGAAAAATTTCTATTAGCATTTTTATTATGTTGCTATAAATGAGACACCTTTGGCAACAAAATACGACTCGCAGTATGAAAATGTTAAATAAGTTCATACGCTTCATAAAGCAAATTGTATATCATATTTTTTAGACATTTTGTATCGATATTGATTAATCTTTCGCTGTAAGAAATATTCTATTTTCTGAATTTAGGAATCATCTCGTACAGACACCTATAAAATGATTTCCATATATTTACTTTTTGACTGTGTCTTTGTTTCTCTGTGTGCAAATCAGTGTAAACCGTTCCTAAACCTTTAAATTAGTGTTTTTATAATGCCGAACTTTTGCTGATAAGCTGTATCAATTACTTTTTATGAGGCTTTCAAAATATATAAATACTAGCAAAAGCTATGCTTTGTTTGGATTCGCGAAGCATTGTTTCAAAGATTAATATTTGAAAATAAAAAAAGAATGTATTATTTTTGGATTTTTACTAAGCAAAAACTTTATTTTATGTTTTGGACAATTTTAATTTTAGAAATGTGAAATCAGTGAATAACTAAGAATTTTAGAGTTTTCAGGGAACTTTTTACTTATGATATAGGGTTGGTATAAATAAAAATATTTACGAAGCAAATTTTTACAAAATACTAATCTATTTGTTTGTAATTCTTTTGTTGCCATTTTACAACAACAAAAAAATCATAATGTAATTATTTTTAAATAGGTAAAAGGCATTGGATGTGGACATTTTTTTATTTAATTAATCGTGATTCTATTTATAATTGCCATGATTTATTTTTTCTTCTGAAAGTATATGCATTTCATTTTTTGTTTGCACAAATGAGTGTTTAATGGAAAAGCATATAAAATAAATTAATTAAATAATATAATATTTTTTAAGGTTATTCTGTAAAAAAAATAATATTGTGCAAATCTGCTGATCATAATTTATTTTTATGTTTAATTTCAAGTCCAGATATTTAATAGATTTTATGCAAAGTGTACGACAAAGTGTGATTTGTGTAGCCTAGTAGATGATTCGCTTTGCTCATCCTAATTAATTTCAACTTGATATCCCATATGATTTTAATCTTTTCAAACCCGAAGTCTTCTATAGGGTACACGTCTTTACAATTTTTTTCATGTATGGAAAAAATAATATTAAAATAGAAAAATTGGTGTGAATGGAGACTAACAAATAGCATAATTAAACAAAATATAAATTTCTTTCGTATAGCTCTTTTTAGTGAGATACCTATCATATAAAATGACCTAAATCAGAAATACAAGAAATGTACAAAAATGAAAGCGAAGTATTTTTACTGTACGTAAGTATTGTTATGCATTGTATTTTCAGTTGTAGAGTTCGAAAAAAGTATTAAATATATAATTATTTAATTAATTCTTTTTTTATATAATGCAAACAAGTCGGAATTGCACGTAAGACATAGGAAATTATAGGTGTTCGTACTATAACGACGTTTTTTTTTTTTTTTTTTTTTTTTTTTAAGTATACAGTACCTCAGATGAAATTTAGTATCCGAAATCCTTTGTGCGTCTCTGTAAATACTAAATGCTTTCTATTATACAATAATTAACTTGTAGTAAACCTCAGCAAAGTATATCAATTTCATAAAATGTGAAATAGTTTAATTTTATCAAAACGCACCCCAAACAATGTTTTCCCCTGTACCATTAAGCAATAGAATACTTTTGTGTGGCCCTGTATATAAATAAAAAATATTGTTTGTACCATAGATTGTACATAATGTATATTTTAGTACATATTTTATGGATGTATATGAATTGTATTATGTTCGAAAGACTGTAAATATCATTAAAATGCACTTAAAGCTATTTTATCCCATCGGCCGTCTGCAACGGAATACTTTTGATTGTCCCTGTAATTGAACTAAACATCCGATTTTGATAAAATTTGAAATGACTCGTCAAATTTATGAAATAATTACACATTTTAAATTTCAAACGATTCGGTTGGGTAAATTTTATGTTGTTATATGTGGACAGACAGACGGATTGAATAACGATTCTAGGTGCTACGTATTTCTATAATTACGACCGCGCCTAATAAGAATAAAATAAACTAAAGGATTCTAAGCAATTGTCAAAAAATTTGCTTATTGGTTCTCTATATATCATAAAATTTTATGTGCAAAAAAATCTCTTAGTTATCAGTTTGTCTATATAATTTTACAACTCAAATTAAAAAGTTATATAAAAAAATAAATCCTGGGGTCTGAAGAAAAATAATTATTATTTTATTTATTTATTTATTTATTTATTTATTTATTTATTTATTTATTTATTGTTTACATTTCAGTTCGTACCAAAGAATCTAAACTTACCCAACTGGTATGTTTGGTAAAGGAAGCTGAGAGATGTGTGGATAATTTGACTACATGTGTACTCAGTGC
Organism: Maratus speculifer; assembly: GCA_964019185.1. Classification (NCBI taxonomy): domain Eukaryota; kingdom Metazoa; phylum Arthropoda; class Arachnida; order Araneae; family Salticidae; genus Maratus; species Maratus speculifer. The sequence goes on along the minus strand of OZ025296.1, from coordinate 230,588,593 downwards.
CGCTACAAGTGGCAGTTTGTCTATGGCATTATTAAAGGTATGTTAAAGTTTATGTTGCTTACTGTCAGGAAATAATGTTTTTTTTTAAATAACTGGATAACTTTATTCAAAATTAATGGTATTTTATTAAATATTTTTTAGTATTAATTTTATCCATATTGCTGTCGATTGTATTTACTATAACATAGTATTGGAGCAATAGTTCCATTTGTTTTCATTTTAAACTATCAGATGTTCACTCATTCAAAAATTAAATTAATTTGTAATATTTTTGAGGAGGTGGGATACCTATGGACAAGTCGAAAAAGCAACATATCATACATGTTTTTCTTCTTAAGAAAGGATTAAGGATACCAGGACGAATGTACCTAAAAATAGAAAAGTATAAACAGAAAACGTAGGTGGATTATTAACCAGAATATATAGTATTTAAACGATATTTTAAAATTTTCAAACTAAATAAAAATAGTTAAAAATCTTTAGAATTATGTATTTTTCATATAAAAAATATTTTCACTTTTATCTTATTTTTAAAAAAAATAATAACATGCTATTTTATTGAAAAATTCTGCCAATTTACTTTTAAAAAAATACATCTTTTAGGATTGTTGTAAATTTATACACTGTCGTACTTTTATTATGTATAAATATTTGTTAAATAAAAATAATATTAAGTGACTCTTGGTACACCTTTTAATAAATACATTTTTTTCCTTGTTTAATTAATAACATTTTAAGTTTTACGATTTGAGTTAAACAAATTCTAGCATTCTAAACAAACATGCTTTTCTAGTTTATTACATATTTTTTTTTAATTATTTTAACAAAAGCGGCTCTTATATTTGTTTAATGTATCACATAACAATATTTTTTTCTGTTTGTTTTCAAAGGAAAAAGAAAAGCAGCTATCATTATGGAGAAGGCGTCAGCAGCTTCTTTGGAGAATGAAAGAAGGATTTGAAAAATTAAGTGAGTATTTTGATTATTATTTCTATTATATTTTTGTAGCTGCTTGCAATTTGAATAATGTAGAAATACAGATTATGTAAAGGATGAAAAATAACTTTATTGAATCAAATTATACAAATAACTACTTAAAAGGTGTTGCAAAAATATAAATATTATTTATTTATTTTACCTGATATCTTTCGAATGACCACGCATTCATAATCAAAGGAACATAAAAGAAGATTATTGATTAGAAATAGAATTCTATTTATAAATAATAATAAGATTTCTATTTCTAATCAGTTATCTTCTTTTATGTTCTTTTGATAATGAATGCGTGGGCATTCGACAGATCTCAGGTAAAATAAATAAATAATATCTATATTTTTGCAACACCTTTTAAGTAGTTGTTTGTATAATTTGATTTAATAACAATGTGTAAATTTCCACCAAAGACACTAGTATTATTACAGTGGTTTTGACTAATTTGACTTTATTGACCGTGATACTTTATTCCGTGATACATCACGGAAGAATTGTATGCAAAAAAAAAAAAAACTTTTAAGTTCATACTAGTCTCGATAGCAGAATCGATGCGACTCTGATGTCAAAAACGTTCTCAAATGTTCTAAAACGGCTCGCACAATTTGAGGCTTAGGTCGTATTTACAGTTTCGGGAACTCTGCTTTTACTTACTTTCTTTTTAGGTACTTAATGTGTGAATTCAAAACTAAATATCGTTAATTTGCCAACGTTTGTATAGAATCGGGAAGATTATTAAGTATTATAAATAAATATTAGCATCAGTTGGAAGTAATTATGAACATGGGGGTAGTTCAGAACAAATAGTTGTGTGAGAGTAGCTAATACTAAAGAGAAGAAGAAATCAAAGGTTTACATCCCTTTTTACAGAATGAAAGCATCCTTGTGGTTTCTGTTTCACGGTTGGGACGTTTGCTTTCGTTTATCATATTCCTGAAGTAGTTCAAAAGATTAAATAGTTTTGTATTACTTGTGAATATGTTTTGTTTCTATTAGATAAAATAAAGGTAAGTCAGTGTTCTTAATCAATAACTGTTAAGTTCTAATTTCGCTTATACAATACAGAATATTAGCACGTTTTTGCTTCAATTTTTTTTCAAAAAGCAACAGAACCATGATCATAATTCTGACACATTTTTTTTTACGAAATGGGATAATTCTAAAGATTTTTTTTAGAAAAAATTTGTTCCACGTATTGAGCCTAATATGAAGTCATAACTGCTTTTGAATTTGAAACTTTATGTTTTCATAAAAACTTTTGAATACTTGATATATCTAAATGTCAGAAAGAAGGTGGGCTAATAAGGGTTATTTTTCGCCCATCATATATCCGAAAAAAAAAGTTTCGAATTCAGATAATTGTTCAGTGGCTTTGCATAATTAAAGATATGTATTTTTATTTAGTATAAGCTTTACATGATAAATAAAATGGTACGTCATGGAAACTATAGCCCCAAAATAGAGTCTTTTGGCTTTTTTCGAGATTTTTGTCGTTTTTGTGTCTTTCATTTAATTTATTTTTATGAAGCGCTCGACGAACCCAATTAATTTTGATATGCATTGATACTACTCCTAATTAGCTTTCATAGGAGCATTATTTTATTTGGGTCCAGTGTTCGCTTCTACCTTTTAACGAAAAAAACATCTATCATCCGGGAGAATCAAATTCACTGTTATCGGAGCACGTTCAGATTTGTTTTTTCGTACTCAAAAAATATTTGCGTTGTTGAGAGGTCAATGTTGTTTTCTGAAACTATTTTTGTAATTATTTATTAAAAAAGTTACTAATAAATTATAGTTGGATGTCAGTGTCATTGAGTTGTAAAGCCTGGAGGAAAAATTTTCGTATCTCTTCTAGCAAAAAAGTTATATCGATACTTAGATGTTTGAAAAACTGCGATCTACAGAGTGGTTCTATATAGTGCTCTAAATGTATATAGTATGTATTTCGTGATCTTCAGGCTCGAAATACTTCTATTTTTTCTTGTGATGTAAAAATAAGAGATTATGCGTCAACAATTACTGCCGACGAGACCACAAATAAGAAACCTATTATACATTTATGAATATCTCATTGTAAGTACTTTTGTAGTACATTGTAAGTACACTTGTTGTATAATATGTAAAGATAAGAACTGCCTCGTTATTGCAGCAAAAGATGTTGAAATTCAAGCCTTTACAGAAACTAGAATCTATATTTCGTTGGGAAAACGATGCTGTAAAATTCCTATTTCTTGATCGGTCTTCATTACATTGGCTCTGCAAGATTTACTCTCTGTATGTGAGAATACATCGATGCATGAAATATATATTGAAAGTATTTAAAACAATATCAGAAATGTACAAAGCAGAAAACCTCGATTTTGATACACTGGGCACTTTTTTAAAATTGATTATTATACTCTCATGGGTATATCTATGTACCATTTTAGCTATATCTTTAAACTAGTAAAGTTCAAAACACGTTCCTCAAAAAAGAGATCATTTCGTACTTGCTTTGCAGTATTACTTGTAAAACTTAGAACTGGTCTCTCTAATGGTGTTCTGTACACATTATTCAATATAAGAAAAATAATAATATATTCTTTAAATATGCAAAACAGACATTGATTAAGAACTTTGTCCCACAACACCTTAGTATGGAACGCATCACCAGAACACAGGTTATTGAAAAATATACGAGGCCTTTAGCAGGAAGATTACTTATTCCGGATGACGACAATACTGTAATGATTATTTTTGATAGCATGTACGTTTATATAACAGAAAAGTGCGAACTAATCTTTTCAGTGAAATTCATTCTGGTTAACAAAGGAAGATCTTTCGTTAAGCGTCGGTTTTCTTCACTACTTCAAATTATATTGTGGATGTCTCCTGTTCTTACTTCGCGGATTCAAAGAAAAATTAGGCTAACATACTTACACATATATTAAAAAAAAGATTCACATAATATCAGAGAGTTGCTGAAGCAAACGATGTTGAGAGAACTGATAGGTTTTTACGGGATTGTTTGGAACTTCTGCTAGAAATGAATATCAAACATGGCATGCCAAGATTCCTAAATAGCAACAACGGTTTTCAACAGAGGATGCTAAGGGACACTTCTTGTGACCAAAGTTTGATTGTTCGACACAAAAGTGTAAAAATCTATATCTATAGTACTTGGATTAAAAAAAAACAGCAAAGCAACACCACACAATGGCACGGTCAATGTACAGTAGACGCAAGTGTCTAAGAGTACTTGACGCATGTTGCTTCCGTACTATGGTTTCTGGTTTACTTGTACTATAACTCAACCAAAACTTAAAAAACAAGCATAGAATATGCTCATATACTACAAGACGCGGTCAATGGATGATCCAGTAGGGATTCTGGTGAAGCAATCAAGAAGGAAAATAATCTGAAACATATTGCCAAAAGTGTCTTAAACTGTATGATTATATTTTCTGTTATTGATTATTTCCGATACTTCATATATTGAAATAAAAGTCTGAATAAGATCCATTCATCGTAATTTTGCATTTAGTTTTGTATTTGCTATAGATTTCTTGGATTAAAACTAATATCAATATATTTCATATATTGAAATAAAAGTCTGAATAAGATCCATTCATCGTAATTTTGCATTTAGTTTTGTATTTGCTATAGATTTCTCGAATTAAAACTAATATCAATAGTGTTTATGATCTTTAATATACATGGTATTTACTTAAATACATATTTTATTTTTCCCTCAATTATTAGACTTTCATTCAAGATATTGTTATTTTCTTATTTGTTATGGGGTACGCTAAGAAAAAAAATGTATGTCACATCTAGGTGCTGATGGGCGAAAAATGGCCCTTATTAGCTCACCTCCTTAAATTAGCAATCACTCTAATGAGGGATGATTTGTTGATAGTTCGTTTGTTGATAATAGATAGTTAATTTGGATAGATTTTAATTTATAAACATAAGGTCGACCCCAACATGAGGCTGATTTGGGAATAATTTCGTTTAGAAATATAATTTCAAAACAAACCGGTGAATGCGTAGCATGTCTGGTATACTTTACACCAAAGGTAGTGTTTTACTCAAGGTTCGATTATATAAATTTTCATTTATTAATAAAAAATCTTGACAAAAATCTTAAAAATAAAAAGCTTTAGAATATAATATAAAATAAAAATGTAAAATTATTCAACACTGATTTTAGGAATATTTAAGATTATTTCTCACGAAACGGGAAACGGTAAGTGGGTCGACTAGTGGTAGAATAATGTGTACTGACTTCTTTAACAAATATTGTGTATTATAATTTTTGTCGTATATTATTCCGACATTAAAATTGATGCCTACAATAATTCCGTAGTGAATGAGGCAATTATGAACATCTCGATGAATGTGAACAAGCAATTTTAGACGCCTGTTTAAGTCCCATACTGCCAATGACTAATTGTAATTCAGGTATAGAAATGAGACAATGACTTTTTGGCGGTTTTATGATTTTTTATATGGATCGCGTGCTCTTTAAAGCTGTCAGTAATGATAGCTAGTGACATTTGTGTTTAATTACGCCAATATGACCATATTAAATTTATCCAATTTTCAAATAAACATTATAAAATCTTACGAGCGAGAGTCTGAAAATAATTTTCCCCTGGCGACTGTAGACAGAGGTGTATATAAAAGACAAATGAAAAATTAAAGATAAGTCGTAATTTTACTTTTCTAAATAAAAGCCATGTGAGTTGAGAAATTCTCGATACTATTTTATAAGCTTTAAAAAGCCTTACAGAAAAAATCGGGGCTTTGCATACGAAAGAAGCGTTGATCCGGTGCGTGATTTCGGCATTGCTTCCAAAGCTGTAGTCAAGCATTGCTTTAGTTTATAGTAGCCGTGCACGCCCGTCCAGGTTTCGGTCTGTCCAACCCTTTATGTTGTCCCTCAATCAATTGACGGCACTGTCTTTTACCTTTTGTTTAGATATCAAATCTGCCCAATAGACTCCACATAGAGGTATCAGCAAGTGTTGAATTGACTGAGACCTGGACGGGCGTGAACGTCTACTATGGACTAAAGCAATGCTTGACTACAACTTGAAAATAGTGCGTAAATAACACAATCGGTTCAACGCTTATTTCGTATACAAAGCGCTTATTTTTTCCTGGAGGTCTTTTTGGAGCTTCTAAAGGTGTATGGCAAATGTGTCAACTCACTTGGCACTTATGTGGAAAAGTAAAGTTATGTCTTATCTTTAATGCTTCATTATATTTTTGTCTTTCATCCACATCTCTGTCCACAGTCGCCAGGAGAAACATATTTTCGGACTCTCCCTCGTAATAAGAGCAATTTGAAGCTAAATCGATTTAGAACTCGTTGCGGAATCAAATCCAGGATCCTGTAAGTTGTAAGGCTCTGCAATTGTCGCATTTTTAATGTTATTTCTTTAATTCGTCACATTATAGCTATCGAGCTTCTATGTGAGGCTAGTTCCATTTTCAGAACCACTTCTAACCTTTGTTTCATACGTTATAATTCAAACTATAATCATAATATATGCACACACAAATCAAACTACAAAAAAGAATAATCATACGCTTCGATTTTTAAAATGAAGTTTTTAAAATACTTCTGTACGATACATATTTAATTAAAATCTGTAACATGTTACATAAATTTAAATTAAAATACATTTTCGATCATTGCGCATTCAAAATTCTTGTGGTATAAGCAGCTGTGATTATGCTTTTCTGTAACACATAAAAAATGAATGATAACTCGGATTTTTTTATACAACCAAATTATTTTTTTTTAAAGTTGCTCAATGATTCCATACTCCATTGATATACTTAATAATACGAATTTTCTTACAGATGTTCCAGATCCACCAGCTTCCGTTACTTTAGAAGTTGTAGGCACAAAGGCACTCAAAGTAAAATTCACTGAGAGTGAATCAGCTAGAGAACCTGAAACTATAGTTACAAAGTATAAAGGTAAGAAATTAACAATGCATTCATGAATAATTTTTTTCAGTAGATAATCAACGAAGTAATGGATAATTTTTTTTATCTTTCGATACTTGAAAATGATGCATAGTTTGAGATCCGAATCAGTTATTTTCAATTAACATTCATATAAAATGCGCTAAAACTGCATGCATGTACATAAATATAAAATTATTTAAAATGCTTCAACCCTTCACTGTACCATGTACCACATCTAGCATATACTTAACAGCACTATAATTCTCTTTATGTTCCATAAATTTGATAATATGGTCTTAATAACTTTTTAAGAATAGTCCAAAAAATGTAATAACCCTTATTTTGTCCATGTTAGATGGTTGCATTTGACAAAAGACGAGAATTTGCACTTCGGAAACAAAGAAAAAAAAAATCGATCAATCTGTTAAGGCGAAATATACTTTTATTGTTTTTATTGAATACTTAAAAATAGGTAAAGTGCCCTATTATCGTCCCCCAGTAATCTTAGGCCCCAGGAAGTTTTAATTTTCAGTAAAAATCTACGAAGTTTGGGTTTTGTATAGACTAACTATTCACATATATGGGAACATCGGCAAATGTTGTATAAAAAAATTAAAGAATAAGAAAAAATGCTTTTCAAAAATATCTCAATATGTAAAAATAGTTAAAAAATGGCGAAATTTAATCCCCCTGAAAAAAATCCAAAAACGCCAAGGATTAACTTATAACTAAATCAAAATTTACTTCAAAATAAATAATTAACTTACTTTACCTTAGCTTAAGGTACAAAGAAATGTACTATTAATCCTAATAGTAAATAATAACATCAGTAATACCATAAAAAAATATCCATCCAAGCATGAGGAAAATATAAATAGCACATTGATTTTGGCTCCTGAGCATGTTTCATGTGATCATGTGCAGCAGTAAAGATACTGAACTTATTGTTCCCCATGCCTATAATGAGAAAAACGCTTCAAGCAAGTAGGGCACCCTCCATCATTATCATCATCATCACTTAAATTATCGTCATGAGGAATTGCTACAGAAAAATCACTTTCGTCATCAATGATGTTAGGAAGGTCTTTTTACACAGTGAATTTTCCCCTTTCGCTTGAGAGTAGTAGTTGTCAGAAGATTTTTATTTCAGTTGAGCGTTTTTAATTCGGCTGAGAATTTTTCACTTTGCTTTTATGCGGAGATCCAGACACCAATGTTGTTGAAGCTCCTAGGCAGATGTTGCTAGTGTGATCAGTGGAACTTCCCTAATCTCTTTAGGGCTGATGGCAGCAACAGTTTGCTGAACTTGATAGCTTGATGTTGGTTGATCAGATGATGGTTGAGAGCACTGAAAAGCGTCCTAATTTTGTCCCCGGTACGGAAATAAGAACTGAAAGGGGGGGGGCGAAATTGGAATAACGCTACTTCCCAATATGACGATGCTTCAGTTCTTGTAAAATAAACTGAACATTGTAAAATTCACTATATGGTACTGTTAACATATTACCTACGTAGAATACATACAATGAATAGGAAATAAATACTTCGGCAAAGTAAATGACGTTGCAAAAACTTATATCTTCTAAAAATAGAAAATCCGACATTAATAAAACATAGATTCGTCTTGGCGAGTGAAGTTTTCATTTCTGAATCCTTTTATCTTCCGTTCGTTTTGTTTTGCCTGATCAGTAGAGCCATTTTTAGAGAAGCGGAGAAATGAATGGGGACAAAATTAGAGAAGGGGACGAAATATTGGCACTTTACCTTATTAATATAAAGGAAATTACAGAGTGTTAAACAGATAAAATTAATTAATTTAAGCCCATTTAATTACAAAATATAGCAATACAATATTAAAAAAGACCTAATGGTGTACCGGGTACGTCAAAAATTAGTGCAAGTAATAAAAATCAATAATTTAAAAAGAAATGCTCGGGAAAAAAAATTCGGTTTGCATGAGTATGATCAGACGGATTTTGGATTTTTTTATCATATATAATAAAATATTGATTTAAAAAATAACCGATAGAGGGCACTCACACGCCATAATGATACGTTTTATGCAAACCAGACAAACACAAACAGACAATGAAACAAATCACAATAACAATTCTCCCCTTATCAGTAATAAAGTCTATTCACTAGCAAAGCAGAATTTTTAAAAAATGCTCACCTAATAGTGAAAATATGAATCTAATCTGTCTTATGTATAGGAAGATGGTACAATTTTTGTTAAACATTTTTTTAAAGTTCGGTTCATTTCTATAATACATTAAAACGTTTCTATTTACAGTTGAATGGAGTGTTCGGCCGGATTTTCATCCGCTTTCGGGATCAAGAGAAATGATGAATCTTCAAAAACTAGAGATGGTACTGTCTGATTTAATTCATGGAGTTCCTTATTATGTCCGAGTAGCTGCTGGAAATGCGAAAGGATATAGTCCATACTCTAATGCTACGCCTTCAAGTGCAGCTCCTTCAAGTAAGCTCTCATTCTTTTACATTCCTATCGATGGGTGCCGCACGGAATACACAGGGTGCAATCGCCACTTTTCATTTTAGCTTGTTCAAGGGTACCGTTTACAATCTGCAAACGGTAAATTTTATTATTCTAATTACGAACTCGCACCAGTAAATTTTTAGTACAATTTCAATCTCATAATATGGGCGAAAAAGAGTTCTTGATTATTTTCACATAGATTTATTCTTAAATTGCGGTGTGAATTAATTATTTGAATATATTTGGAGCAGAAATACTTTTTCCCTGAATAGGTTAACGATTTAATTAACTAAATTTTCAATTAATCGAATAACTTTGAAAAAATATATTAGTACGATTTAATAGTTGAACACAAAGAGAAATTAGCTAAGGATTTTCCATTAAGGAGCATTGTCCCCTTGAACCATCGGGGAAATCAATGTTTTAACTTTAATGTTTTAGAATATTTTAATACGTGAATTTTCAAATTGCTACTAAGTGTAGAACCAACTTAGTGAAAAATGTCCAAGTCAGGAATTATACCCGGAACCCTTGGAACAACGCTCCAAGTGCTTTACCATTTAAGCTATGAGGATGATGCCCAGCTTAACATTATTCGCTTCATATGTTGGTAAGGCTGCAATTCGCAGCACGAGATGGAACCGTCTTCATGAGCACACAATCCTACGGCGTAATATGAGACACAGATATTTCCGGCATCGGTGAATCATATATTTTTAATTAATTTTTCAATTAATTTTCAGCAGCGAAATTACGCTTGAAATTTTTGATTATTTTAATACGTGTCTAATATTACGCCGCAGGATTATGTACTCATGAAGACTGTTTCATCTAGTGCTGCGAATTGCAGCCTTACCAACATATGAAGCGAAGAATGCTAAGCTGGACATCATCCTCATAGCTTCAAGAGTAGAGCACTTGGAGCGCTGTTCCAAGGGCTCGGGGTACGAGTACATTTTTCACTAAGTTGGTTCTACGCTTAGTAGCAATGAGAAAATTCACGTATTAAAATGTTCAAAAATTTCAAGGGTAATTTCACTGCTGAAAATTAATTGAAAATTAATTAAAAATATATTAATATTTTAGCACTAAATTTTTGCGTGCATTTTATTTTTAGATGCAAATCCCTACGTCATTTACAGGGCTGCTCAAAGAATGAGAATTATTTTCTGACTATGAATAGGAACTGCTGAAATTGGGTTTTTAAAAGTGTTTTGTTTATCCACAAATTTTTACACGGTGAAGTTTTGTTACACTAGTCTGAATATGTTGGAAAATGTTTCATAATCTATGCTTGACGCCTGATTTTTCCTTCTTGTTTAACCACAAAATTAAGCTTTTAAAATAATTATGAATTGAACCTTAAGTATACTATGTTTCTAAATATCCTTAATGACATAAATTTTATCTGTTTTAATCTAAAAAAAGAGTTTTAATAATTTGTATGAAACCAGTTAAACATTTACTCTGATTTATATCTGAAATATTAATTAAACACCGTTTCAATAATTTTTTGTTGATATTTTTATCACAATCTTTTAATTTATTCAATCACAGCAATAATTAACTTCTTTTGTGTAGTCAAATATATTTTTATTATTATCCTAAAGGTCGCATGAGGAGAACACTATCTCTTTTAAGAAACTTTATTGCCTTAAAAATTGTTAAGTGAAGGTATTTGTCTTCTGTAAATATTTAAAAGAATACTTATCAGAAGATTTTTTTCTACTCGCAAACTACAAAATATGCCTTTCCTTTAATAACAATTTATCATGCTCTTAAAACATGGAGATTATTTTACTCTTTTTATTTTCTTTCTTAATTGCGGGAATGAACGAAATATCAGAAATAATTGAAACTTTATCTTTTTTAATTATAAATTTGCCAAATATTTAAAACAAACATTAAATGTTAGTATTTTTTTAAGAATAACTTTTTTTGGATTTGCAAGAATGGAATCTAAGATATTAATTTATCAATTCATAACGTCTAAGTCTAAAAGTTCTATTTCTAAAAAATAAATATTTTGTCGTACTACCCAACAGTTTTTTAAATAAATTCTATATTATAACCATAATTAATAACTTTATTTATAACAAAAAATTTGAATACGCCGCAACTAGAATTAATGCCATTGTTTTGCGATAAAAACAAAAATAACAATTATTTTCCCTGTGGATTTAAGAAATCACGAAAGTACCTGTTTAGAAGAAGTATATTTTTCTTTCGTTAAAAAAAGATTTCTTCTTTCAGAAAAGTTTAAGAACTTGTCGATAAAATGAGAGAGAAGATTTAATTGCTATAATTTCTCAGTAGTAAACTGATATCCAAACTTTTTTCTTATCATTTTGTAGCATTTTTTACCCTTACATTCTTCCGTTGGTAATTATTTTATGCTTAATCATTTTAATAATTAAAAAAGAAGAATTGTTATGTATTAATCTTACATGATGACCCTTAGTGTAAATTGGCCATAGTAGTAGTTAGAGTAAATTAATTATAAATTTTCCAAATATTTGAAACAAACATTAAATGTTAGTATTTTTTTAGAAGAAATAACTTTTTGTGAATGCAAAAATGTGGAATCTGTAGTATTAATTTATCCATTCATAGTGCTTAAATTCTAAAAGTCCTTTTCCTACAAAATAATTATTTTATCATGCTACAACAATTTTTTTTACACAAATTCTACATTATAACGGTAATTAGTGATTATGATTATAAAAAAAATATGAATGTGCCGTAAGTAGAATTTATGCCATTATTTCGTGATAAAAACAATAACTAATATTTTCCCTGTGGATTTGAGAAATCAAGAAAGTACCTGTTTTATATTAACTGAACACCATTTTAATAGTTATTTGTTGCTATTTTTATCACAATTTTTTTTTAATTTATTCAATTACAGAAATATTTTTTTGTAATCAAATATCTTTTGTGTAAATATTAATAATTATTCTAAAATGACGTTTGAGAAGAACACCATTTCTTTTCAGAAACTTTATTGCCTTAAAAATGGTTAAGAAAAAATATTTCGCTTCTGTAAACATTTAAAAAAATACCTATCAGATTTTTTTTTAATTAAAGTACAGAACTTTACTAAAATACAGAAGATGCCTTTCCTTAAATAAAAATTTATCACGCTCTTAAAATATGAAAATTGTTTTTTTTCTTATTCCCCTCCTGTATTACGAGACTAAACAAAATATCAGAAATAATTGCAAATTTAACTTTTATTAATTATAAATCTACTGAATGTTTTAAATAAACATTAAATGTTATTACTTTTAAAAAATAATATTTTTTATGTATGCAAGAATGGAATCTAATGTGTTAAAATTTATCAATTCATAACGTCTAAATCCTTCTATAAGTGTTTGGAACGTAATATTCCGTTCACTAAGCCCCCGGTTTCACTGCAGTATAAGCAATATCCCTTTCCGGCGCACTACTCTTTAAAGTAGGAATTTAAAGAAAAAAAAATTAGGCAATCTATTTAGGCTTTAAGGAGAACACAGGAATTGTTTTGTAAAAATTGCACTAACCATTTTAATTATACAGCTGTTGACGAAGTGGTAACCTCCCATAAGTAAAGCACTGATAAGCGCAGTGAGAACAGCATTGCTGTGAAACGCGTATTACAGTAAAACATTTTACCTATTATTTAAAAACAGTAGAGTTTGATCTATGTGGTGCTGCCATCTAGAACTCATAAGAAAGATTTAATGTAGCCATTAGAGTAGTTTTTTAAATATTCGAGGAGTTTTTGTGTCTCTAAACAGGGGGAACTTTAGGCGTTGCCGACCCGGCAACACTGCGAGTTAAGGGGTTAAGCCAGTATAAATCTATATATTTAATGTTTTTTCAATATATTTTAGAATGATTAATACTCACAAGGATTACATTCCTATTTATAGTTAAGTTTTTTTTAATAATGTTGAAAAAATCATATTTTCAGAGCATTTAAAATAAAATGCAGGGAAAACAACATTACAATTTTACCCATTTGCAAGACGCTCAGAGGGTTAAAGTTCTTTTTCTACAAAATAATTATTTTATCATTCTACAACAATTTTTTAGCAAATTCTGTATTATTACTATAATTAACGACTTTGTTTATAGCAAAAAAAATGTGAATGTACCGCTGCTAGAATTAATGCCATTGTTTCGTGATAAAAACAATAATAACAAATATTTTCCCTGTGGATTTAAGATATCAAGAAAGTACTTGTTTGGAAAAAAATATATTTTTCTTTCGTTAAAAGAAGAAAATATTTTTTTTTTCTTTTTTTTTTTTTTTTTTTTTTAGAAATGTTTAAGATTTTGTCGATAAAACTAGAGAAGATTTAATTGGTATGGTTTCTCAGGAGTAAACTGATATCCAAACTTTTTCCTTATCATTTTGCAGCAATTTTTTCTACTTAAAGGAATAAATTGATTATACAAAATAAAACAATTTTCATGAAAAAATTTTTACATTCTTAAGTTGATAATTAATTTGTGTTTAATATTTTTAATAATTAAAAAAAGGAGGATTCATAATCTATGCTTAACGCATGATTTTTTTTTCTTTCTTCTTTAGCTATGAAACTAAGCTTTCAAAATAATGTGCATTTTACCTTAAACATACTATATTTATATCCTTATTGCTTTTAATTTTATCGGTTTCATCTAAATAAGAGTTTTACAAGTTTGTATGAAACCAGTTAAAAATTTACTCTGATTTATATCTCAAATATTAATTGAACATCATTTTAGTAATTCTTGCTTGGTATTTTTATCACTATCTTTTAATTTATTCAATCATTTCCCCCCCCGCCCTCAGAAATAATTCACTTTTTTCTGTAACCAAATACATTTTGTTCAAATATTTATAATTATCTTAAAGACCGCTAGAAGAAAATACCATTTCTTTAAAAAAAAACTGTTTTGCCTTAAAAATTGTTAAGTAAAGGTATTTCACTTCTGTACATATTTAAAAGAATATTTATCAGAATATCAATACTTTTTTTTCTCGCAAGATACAAAAGATGCCTTTCCTTAAATAAAAATTTATCACGCTCTTAAAATATGGAGATTGTTTTTCTTTTCTTGTTCTCCTCTTCAATTACTAAATTGAACCAAATATCAGAAATAATAGCAAATGTAATTTTTGTTATTTATAAATTTAACGAATGTTTTAAATAAACATCAATTGTTATTATTTTTAAAGAAGAATAACTTTTTTTGTACACAAGAATCTAAGGTATTAATTTTTCAATTCATACCGTATAAATACTGAAAGTTCTTTTTCTACAAAATAATTATTTGATCAATCTACAACAATTTTTTTCATAAATTCTGTATTATAATCATGATTAATGACTTTGTTTATAACAAAAAATGTGAATGTACCGCAGCTAGAATTAATGCCATTGTTTTGAGATTAAAAAAAAATATTAACAAATATTTTCCCTGCGGATTTAAGATATCAAGAAAGTACCTGTTTGAAAGAAGTATATTTTTGTTTTGTTTAAAAGAAAAAACAGTTTTTTTTTTCAGAAAAGTTTAAGAATTTGCCGATAAAACTAGAGAAGATTTAATTGCTATAGTTTCTCAGGATTAAAGTGATATCCAAACTTTTTTCTTATCATTTTTCAGTAATGTTTTTTTGCTTCTGCTTAAAGGTGCAAATCGATTATATAAAATAAAAATATTTTTCCTGAAAAATATTTATTACAATTTTAAGTTAGTTAATAATTTATGTTTAATACTTTTAATAATTAAAAAATAAGTGTTGTTATATAGCAATCTTATATAACGATCCTTAATAAAAGTGGGTCTTTTTTTTTTTTTTTTTTTTTTTTTTTGTCTTTTAATTTATTATAGCACTCCACAAAAAATAAGATAAATTAGTTTTATAGCTTTTGTGGCCATGCGGTAGGCGCAATATATGCATTCACATACATCAGAATAAGAGTAAATTAGAGTAGTCTCATCAAAAATTCTTGAAATACCAACATGACTGTTAAACAACATTGTGATACTCTGCCGTAGTAAATTACTGAGAAATTTACTGTGTCGGATTTGTGATAGACGAAAACGGGAGAGAAAATAGTCGTTAGTGGCAATCCTATTTCGTAAAGGAGAGAGATTGGTCTAAAGAAAATGCAAAGCTGCTTTGTGCGAAGAATTTTTTAAAAACTATGATTTATCATATAACTTTACAGATTTTTTTACAGTGTACATTGTAAAAAAATTTGCAAAATCATTAAAAGTTTTCTAAGAAACTTGGACTCTAGAACCTTTTATATAACGGCAACAGCCAAAATTCATGTAACAGATACAGATTTGCCCTGAAAATCAAAAAATCTCTAAGATTAGTAAGATTTTTGGGAAAGATGGATTCCATGAATATATTATGTAGCTGCAACCCAGGTTATAGATAAAATTTTAGTAAGACAACTGTAGTTTTAATAGATTCGTTTGTAAAGCTACAGATTTCTGTACTTTTACAAAAATTAGTTTCGTAGATTTACGTTTTTTCTTGTACAATCTTAGTAAACATACAGATTTCGGCAACTTTACATTTGTAGGATTACATATTCTTTTTTTGCAGTGTAATGATGCAGCGTGCTAAATACTAATGACTCCTTAAAATAATATATTAAAAATAAGATTTTGGAATTTGATAAACTGTGTTTATCGTACGTCTGAAGATCTATGATATTATAGAACGCTGTCCGGGGAAGGAGAGGACTTAAAATCTGCCTTATAAATGTTAAATTTAAAGATTTAAATTTTATTGTTTAGAAACTTTATTTAATTATTTTGTACTAGTAATTTATATTTTGACGAAGAATCCACGCTTAACTATTGGAGGTAATCTGGTATAATTCTTAGCTTATTCAATAGGGTGGGCCGAAAAAAACTTTTTTTCGAGTTTCCATTATGGCGGGTGCGGAAAAGTGGCCACTGGTGGCACTCAGTTCATACAAAAAATTTGAGATTTTTTGGACATTTCCTTACCCTGCCGCAAACGGCTTGAACTTTTGCAAAAATGTTCATTTTTGAACTTTTTTCGAAAAAAATTAAAAAATGTTAAATTAAATTTATTTTGGTTGTATTTACTTGAAAAGGCATATTTAATGTACGAAATGTTTAAATAATATCTGATCATGCATTATTTAATATTTATGTGTATTATAACTTAGGCTATTTTTATAGCTTTTCCGCGTATAACAGGCAAAAGTTGTATTTGTTTGAATCGATCGTTAGTTTCTATATTATTTATGTCCCTTGGTCTTCTTTATATTTTTTCTATGTGTCAAACGTCATATATTTGGGGAAAAGACAGCAGTATACTTCAAAAACAAATCTGGAAGGTGAGAAAGTGGTGAAACAGGACTCTAAGTAAACGCAATGACTCGTCGTAATACTCAGGAAGTGAAGGACGAAATAGCTGAGAGCCAAAATGCGATAAAGGATTCTTATTATTTATCTTTGTTCAGTAACCTGCGACATTTGTTCAGTGTTAACGTGAAACCTTTTTGTAGTGATTATACAGTGCTTTTTGGGTCGTTTAATGTGCCATTATAGTATTTTGTGCGTTTTATTACAACGAGTTTAGAAATGGCTAGTATAAAGGGCCATGACAATGCAAAGACACGCAATAGCGTGAAAAGTAACTTTTTGGGGCCGTCATGCAGATTGAAAGAATTGCAATTGCCAACTTATGCTGATAATCATGCGCCACTACTACTGGTTGCTTCACCATGTAGAAGTTGTGACAGCAGAGGATACGAATCTCGTCATCGATAAAAACAAAGTCAGAAGAGAGAAATAGAAACTTGGAAAGAAGATACAGGCAGAAGAAGTTATTGAAAGAAGGAAAATTAAAAGCATATTTTTTGATGGTAGAAAGGATAAAAGTATATTAAGAGGAAGAAAAATAACAAGCGGCACCGTCTAGAGAAAGGCGAGGAACACATCACCGCGTTCCGGTCACGGAAAAGAAATAGCAAAAGCATTATACAATCTTCCAAGTCACCACAACTTATACTTTTCTGAACTGACAAGGTATCAAGTAACGGAACGAGGTATCAAGTGACCCGAGTATTCCTAACCAGGTTCAAACAACACGGTGATGTATTCCTCGCCTTTCTCTCGATGGTGCCGGTTGTTATTTTTCTTCCTTTTAATATACATTTTTCCTTTCTACCATCAAAAAATATACTTTTAATTTTCCTTCTTTCAATAACTTCTGCCTGTATCTTCTTTCCAAGTTTCTATTTCTCTCTTCTGATTTTGTTTTTATCGATGACGAGATTCGTATCCTCTGCTGTCACAACTTCTACATGGTGAAGCAACCAGTAGTAGTGGCGCATGATTATCAGCATAAGTTTGCAATTGCAATTCTTTCAATATGCATGATGCCCCCAAAAAGGTATTTTTCACGGTATCGCGTGTCTTTGCATTGTCATGGCCCTTTATACTAGCCATTTCTAAGCTCGTCGTAATAAAACGCACAAAACACTATAATGGCACATTAAACGACCCAAAAGGCACTGTATAATCACTACAAAAGGGTTTCGCGTTAACACTGAAAAAGTGTCGCAGGTAACTGAGCAAGGATAAATAAGAATCCTTTATCGCATTTTGGCTCTCAACTATTTCATCCTTCACTCCCTGAGTATTACGCTGAGTCATTGCGCTCGCTTAGAGTGCTGCTTCACCACTTTCTCACCTTCCAGATTTGTTTTTGAAGTATACTGCTGTCTTTTCCCCAAATATATGACGTTTGACACATAGAAAAAATATAAAGAAGACCAAGGGACATAAATAATATAGAAACTAACGATCGATTCAAACAAATATAAATTTTGCCTGTTATACGCGGAAAAGCTATAAAAATAGCCTAAGTTATAATACACATAAATATTAAATAATGCATGACAAGATATTATTTAAACATTTGGTACATTAAATATGCCTTTCCAAGTAAATACAACCAAAATAAATTTATTTTAACGTTTTTTAATTTTTTTCGAAAAAAGTTCAAAAATGAACTTTTTGCAAAATTTCAAGCCGTTTGCGGCAGGGTAAGAAAATGTCCAAAAAATCTCAAATTTTTTGTATGAACTGAGTGCCACCAGTGGCCACTTTAGCGCATCCGCCATAATCGAAAATCGAAAAAAAGTTTTTTTCGGCCCACCCTATTATTCATGTCTTAATTCCCGAACAAGCATGAGAAGTATATGCCTCATTTAGAAAATTTTGAAGAGGCCTCAAATTGAGGAAACAGGAGCATTTAAATTTTATAGTGAATTTATTTCATACCAAAATTCTGATTTATTTTAAACTTATTTACGTTTATGTATATATATATATATACATTACAAAGGGTTTCGTGAAAGTATTTTTCATGAGAAATTAATTTTTATATAGTAGATCAATTTCTACTTTACGATCACAATTCCTATGTTTGTCCAACTAACTAAAATCATAAATTTATCAGGCAGTATTATCTTCCAACCAATAAACATCGAAAAGTACAATAATATAATAATTGTAGTAATTTGAATAATATTTGTAGCACGGGTGGGTTTCGTGGTATGCACTATAAAAAAATTCTGTAAATGTACTAAACTTTTTCTAGGATAGTGGAATTCCTAGAACTTTTTATGTAACGGTAACAGCAAAATCTAATGTAATAGAATCGGTTAAAAGAGATTTTGTTGTTACCGTTACATGAAAAATTCTAGGCATCCAGATTTCTAGGAACAGTTTAGCACCTTTACACATTTTTTTTTACAGTGTGCCGAATCTAGAAAACACTTCTGGAATGAAAAAGGGCCCCGAAATTATTCCGTGTTTAGCTTCAGAGATTAATAAGGTCCTGCCTGTAAGCCAAATGTTTAAGATCAGCTGTTTGCCACAGCAGCAAAGTCGCCATTTGAACTGTAATTGTTGATTAAAAAAAGGGGTTGATAAAACTTAATAAATACTTTCAAGTCAATAATCATTGGGGTGATCAAAAAATATATATGAAAGTTAGTGATTTTTAAGGGGTAGCACACTCAGGAAAGTGCTTATTTAGATGCTGTCTTCTGGATGATCACGAATGTACTTTTTTTAATGTATTTCTTTTTGCACACTTTCTGGAAAAAAGATAAACATTTTATTTCCTATTATAACAAAAACAATAGTTATTTCACATTATTTTTTTTTAAATATTTTAAACATTTAATTTATTACGTATTAAGAGGTAATGTTTTATTCAAAAACTAATAAAAAAAGGATGCGAATTTTTCTTCCAGAACTTTTTAAATAATTAAACAAGCTCTGATAAAAAAAAAAGTAAATAGTGCTTCTCTGCGGATCTTTTGCGGTGGTTTGTGGAAGCACTTTTATTTATTTATTTCATCCGGCCATTTTTTACAGAAAAAGAAAAAATGTTAAACGAATAACTTTCTTGTAAGATGTCACTGTGCATCATACGTAAGGGCCGTATAAGCACACTACTGTTTTGGTGTATTGAAAGAATTTTAAAAATTGATATTTCTCCATCAAAATTGGCAATTTTTTCGATTGTGCTTCGTAAATACCGTTACTTTTTTAAAAAAAAAATCTTCAAAGAGGTTTAATAAATCAGTAAATAATTTCACTGTACAAAATAAGTAAACAGTATGGAAAAGTGTAATGTTTAAATATCACATTATTATTTCGTAATGCATTTTTCTTTTATAGTTAAAAAGTGCTATTTCTTTTAGTACGCACATGCAGTATCTTCATCTTTCAATATTAAAAATGCATTCTAAAAAATTATAGTTTGCACTGATATCATAACAATAATAGCGACGACCAACGCTATTTTTTTAAGCTATTGCATAGCTTTTATCGCGGGCTTTGAGCGCGGCGACCGAATCCAAAAATTCCGTAACGCGAAAAATCCTAACACATCCGTAACGAAAAAACCTAACACTCGGCTTACGTCGTTTCAGCTCGGCAGACTTCGGCACAGTGCCGAAGTCTGCCGAGCTGAAACGACATTAGCCGGAGTGTTTTTCTATCTTCTTTAGACACAATATTTTAGTTCAACAGTGAATGGCAGTTGCTGGTGAATAGCTGTACGCGTAAAATTTGTGTATAAAGTTTTTAAATATGAATAAACAAAGTGCATTTATTAATGAAGAAAGTGGTGAAAAAATAGTGAAAGAAAATGAGTGAGTACTCTATATACATACATTTTATTATTATCACAAATGCGGTATTTTAAGCTATTGTATAGCTTTTATCACGGGCTTTGAGCGTGGTGACCGAAACTAGAAATTCCGTAACGAGAAAACCTAACACTTCCGTAACGAGAAAACCTAACACTCCGGCTAACGTCGTTTGCATATAACTCGCGATCTAATTTTCGTAGCGCGGCCAAATTTTGTTTGGAAATTTATTATGATACAGTGTTAAATTTTGGTGACAGGAGACCCCCCCCCCCCCACGTTGAGGGTCGAAAAATTTTAAATGCTTATAATTCGCGATCTAATTTTCGTAGCGCGGCCAAATTTTGTTTGGTAATTTATTATGAGACAGTGTTAATTTTTGGTGACCGGAGACCACCCACGGTGAGGGTCGAAAATTTTAAAATGCTTATAACTCGCGATCTAATTTTCGTAGCGCGGCCAAATTTTGTTCGGTAATATATTATGAGACAGTGTTAATTTTTGGTGTCAGGAGACCCCCCACGGTGAGGGTCGAAAAATTTAAAATGCTTATAATTCGCGATCTAATTTTCGTAGCGCGGCCAAATTTTGTTTGGTAATTTACTATGAGACAGTGTTAATTTTTGATGACAAGAGACCCCCCCCCCCCCCCACGGAGAAGGTCGAAAAATTTAAAATGCTTATAATTCGCGATCTAATTTTCGTAGCGCGACCAAATTTTGTTTGGTAATTTATCATGAAACAGTGTTATTTTTGGTGACAGGAGACCCCCCCCCCTCCACGGTGAGGGTCGAAAAATTTAAAATGCTTATAACTCGCGATCTAATTTTCGTAGCGCGGCGAAATTTTGTTTGGTAATTTATTATGAGACAGTGTTAATGTTTGGTGACATTAGACCCCCCCACGGTGAGGGTCTAAAAACTTAAAATGTTTATAACTCGCGATCTAATTTTCATAGCGAGGCCAAATTCTGTTTGGTAATTTATTATGAGACAGTGTTACTTTTGGTGACAGGAGACCCTTCACGGTGAGGGTCGAAAAATTTAAAATGCTTATAACTCACGATCTAATTTTCATATAGCGGCCAAATTCTGTTTGGTAATTTATTATGAGACAGTGTTGATTTTTGGTGACAGGAGACCCCCTATGGTGAGGGTCGAAAAATTTAAAATGCTTATAACTCGCGATCTAATTTTTGTAGCGCGGCCAAATTTTGTTTGGTACTTTATTATGAGACAGTGTTAATTTTTGGTGACAAGAGACCGCCTACGGGAGGGTCGAAAAATTTAAAATGCTTATAACTCGCGATCTAATTTTCGTAGCACGGCCAAATTTTGTTCGGTTATATATTATGAGGCAGTGTTAATTTTTGGTGACAGGAGACCCCTACGTTGAGGGTCGAAAAATTAAAAATGCTTATAACTCGCGATCTAATTTTCGTAGCGCGGCCAAATTTTGTTTGGTAATTTACTATGAGACAGTGTTAATTTTTGGGGACAAGAGACCCCCCACGGAGAGGGTCGAAAAATTTAAAATGCTTATAACTCGCGATCTAATTTTCGTAGGGCGGCCAAATTTTGTTTGGTAATTTATCATGAGACAGTGTTACTTTTGGTGGCAGGAGACCCCCCCACGGTAACGGTCGAAAAATTTAAAATGCTTATAACTCGCGACCTAATTTTCGTAGCGCGGCCAAATTTTGTTTGGTAATTTATTATGAGACAGTGTTTCTTTTGGTGACAAGAGACCCCCTATGGTGAGGGTCGAAAAATTTAAAATGCTTATAACTCGCGATCTAATTTTCGTAGCGCTTCCAAATTTTGTTTGGTAATTTATTAAACTTTTGCATAGCTTTTATCACGGGATCTGAGCGCGGCGACCGAATCTAGAAATCCCGTAACTAGAAAAATACCTAACATTTCGGCTAACGTCGTTTCAGTTCGGCAGACTTGGGCACGGTATCCTTCGGCAGACATTGACGCAGTATTTTTCAGATATTTAGAGGATATCAAGTCTCAAACTTATGTTTCTTATTTCAGTTACCATAAACCTATTGTTTCAATGATAAAAATTCCTGATTAACGTACATGTATTGTACGATAATAAAAATATTTTAAACGATATTAACTTCTCATTTGTTCAATAAAAGAAAAAAAAAATTGTTTTCTTATCGGTCATCACGCTCAAAAAGTGTAACTTGAATTAATATCAAAGACAAAGAAAAAAACTTGAATTAATATCAAAGACAAAAAAAAACTGCATAAATAAAAAATATATAAATAATTATATTTGCATAAGTTGATAAAAAATGCTATACAATAGCTTTACCGCGGCAGTCCCCGAGTGCCACATGTATTTTTTTTTTTCAATTTTATCGTTCATACTTTCATGTTTAAGCATCACATAATTAAAATTTTAGCATCATCGACTATGAAAAATGTGTTCTATTAAATGAAAGTTGATTGAGCTGAATTTACTTATTTTTTGTAATTTTTAAATAATTTTCAAACATTCGTTTTTTTTTTTTTTTTTTTTTTTCTTCAAAAATAAGTATTTGTTTGCTACAGTAATATAAAGTGCGTCAAGAGACAAAGGCATAATTATCGCATTGATTGTACATGCTTCATAAATGACAATTCTTAAGAAGAAAATGCATTTTCCTTCTTATTTTAAACTAGCCGCCCTTAGCGACTAGTTTGGTCTTCCTTAAAGTTATGCTAAGCAATGTATCATGTCATTTTTATTCGTAATTCAATTTATTTGTCCAGTATTTTTTTTAAATCGGAAGATTCTGATAGAGAATTCAAAAACTCTTTATTTGTATGTTAGTCGCAAAGCATAGTTGCAAAGTATAAAGCGATAAATCGCAAAGCATTGTTCCCTCAACATTCTTTAGTATTTCATTAAAAATATAATTCTTTCACTTACTGCATTTAAAAATGCAAAACCTTTGTTTAAAATTGAAACATTTAAAATTCCTGGTTTTAACATAACGTTTTTTTTTTTTTTTATTAAAGAAAAGAAAAATATTAAATAATGCCAAACCATGATATTTAAAGCACTGTTTCAAAGCTTTTTTTTTATTTACCACGCGAAAAAAATGCTAACTGGTGAGTTAAAAAATGCTATTAGTGAGATTTTCACGCGGCTAACATAAAAGTATCAATAATTTTTGCAGTCATAGGGAAATATATGTAGCTATATTCGAAAACATAATTTTGAATTTTTAATCAAAATGGAAAATTTACAAATATGAAAAGCAATAGCACCATCTCATAATTGTTTATGACAGTCACATGACTTGGACTGTTATAATATACATGAAATGATAAAAGATGGGCAATAGAACAATATTTGGCGACTTATCACCTGCGCCTGGCTAACATTCAAGTGCCGAAATTGCAATTTGGCATATAAAAAGTGAAGCGGTCAGTACGGAACTTTTGATGACAGTCACATGACTTAGGCTTTTATGTTTTAGATATCATAGATTAACTTCCGTAATCAAATTCACATCCAAGAATTGTCATCACGCATTCATTACACTTTAAAATAAATGTGAATACTATTAAAGGCATTTTGAATTACTCTTGTGCCAACTTGCATTTGCTCAGACATTTTATTTGGACATGAGCCTGATTATGAAAAATATATCCTCAAATCTCTTTCTAATTTTTGTATTTGGAGAGTATTTGGCTCTAAGTTAAAAACTGTCAACGAAAATTATTTTATATTGAATATGAAATAAAATCAAGTTAAAATGAAATTAAAAAAAATATTTTTGAATTAACCTGATCTTCTGTATATCTAATAAAACACTCATATTTTATCTTTGTATACCTCTTACAGGTTGGATGGATGTAAATGGAAAACGATCACGCTCTTTGGGCCGTTTATCTCAACTTGACTGTGTTTTTCATCAAATTATTTTCTCTAGACCTCCTTGCTCATCAGAAATTAAAGGTAAATCAAACAGATTTGACTTCTTTAGAAATACATCAAAAATTAAGATAAATGTAATTTTCTATTATTAATGTCACTTTCAAAACGTAATTAGTAAATGAAATATATCAAATGTATTATTTGCATTGTTAAAATTACTATTGAGCAAATTCAGGATGCCTGAAATTAAATGTTTATGTAGTGTGAAATTTGGTCAAAGCTCTTTATATTAAAATGCAGAACATAATATTTTTTTCTGGGATTTAGATATAGCAAATAATCGGAACGTATGTGTCTTATATTCCAACGTATAACACGCCGCTGCGCAATTCGTGCACCTATGATTAGAGATTAAAGTTTTGGAATTACACTTCTGCTAATTTGAATCTCTCACAGAACATTTATAATCGATCTAATAATCTATTCAATTTTTGGCTTATACAGGTATTTCTTATAAATTACAGGGGCCTGTGAACATGAAGAGTAAATTTACATGCGTTCCATGTCACTTGTATCACGTACGTTATCTCTATCAGGCGTTTGGTAAGAGTGCAGTTCGCTAAATGTTTTCCATTGTGTGCAAATAAAATTTTTGTCAAAACATTTGATAGAGGCATTTAATGAAATTACCTGTAAAATCTCGTAAAGAACAGTTACATTTAATGTAGTTCCCATATCGTCTTGTGATATAGAATATTACATACCTCCACAAAATTTATGAACGCACTATCCTCATGAGATTTTTGCTACTATTTAACATTTTACTTTCGAAATTTACGATTTTCAAAATACCTGACGTAATGATAGAAATTAAAGACCATTTTCGGATTCAGTACTGAAATGTACATAAAAATCAAGTTTCAAAAGTTAAAAAAAACACAAACATCCATGCATTTTTTTGTATAATTTTTTTTCTCTACATTTTGACTTTTTACTTTTGAAATTTAAAATTTGCGAAAAGTTCCGACGTGATACTTAAAAATTAAGCACATTTTCGGGCTCAGTACTAAAGAATAAATAAAAATCAATTATCAAAAGTTAAGAAACTCTTCCAGCGCAACAAGCGCAGTTTTGTGTTACTAATAGCTTTCCTCTAATATTGGAAATCAAATTGTAATTTAGCAGACTAAATTTGCGAGTGCTTATAAAAAATTGAAAATGATGTGTTTTAAAAGATAAGAAATACAAAAACAAGTAAGAAATTACGTAAATTATGTATTGATGACAATCTCTTTGCTTATATTTTGCTTCAGACCTCTATCCCTCCATAGCCTTCAATACTATCCACTCAGTTCTTTCGTGGTCATCCAAATTTTATTATAACTTTGAATTATGATAAAACTTTTATTTTATTTTATTTTGAGTTAATGACCCATTTAATTTTTGTCAAAACTAAATTCAATTTATTCTATGAAAAGAATTATTTTGCACCATTTAAATGTTTACATCGTTAATACGGACTTTGTATTTTCCGGCAAAAATGCGCATAAGCGAGAGTTCAATCTGTGTATATTTATAACTGATGTCCTAATATGGACTGACTGATTTCAAATTCAATAACTAGCAAATAAATGATGGAAGCCTTTAAAATAATGCAGAATGGTTATACAAGATGTCAAGATATTTTACTTCTTTGTGATTACCGATTTAATTTTAAAAAGAAGCGATAGATGGCTCCGCAAGCAATACGCGCTAAATCAAGAACTTTTTTTTAACCTTTCTCTTTTATCAGCATCGTTGTGGAAGAATGAGGTTAAGTATATGGAGTGGGTATAAGTCTTCAGTACAATTTTGTTCTTAGGAATTCCACGCTATATATTTAACCTTTTTTCTTCTCATCAATGCTAGGAGAAAAGAGAGACCCAAATATTGGGCCTCAGATTAGCGCCTATTTTTTTAGTGCCATGTATAGCTGCTATTTGGAACTAAAACCGAGATTGAAAATAAAAAAATACTCTTGACACCTTACATAACACTCTCGCAAGTATTTCTTTAATAGCTGTAATAATTTAAAAGTTATTGCTTTATAATATCAAGCAGCAAATTTTACGACATTCGGTTAGATAGTATACACATCACACAAATATTTTATAGGATACTTTTGATCAGCTGTTTTATTAATTTTCAAAGGATGTCCAAAGTCAATCTTTAGTCTTGTTCTTAAACCTTAAAGATAGATATTTGACAAAATTCCTTTTATTAGTAATAGCAAATATGCAGATTTGTACAAATGTGACAAAAATGTCGGCGTTTATCGTCACTGATGATAAATGCCAATAAATATTCATTAGTGAATAATTCACGAACTCAAATTGCGGTTATTTTTTCTATTTCGAACGAGACCAGACATGAAATTCAATCCTTTCGAAAAGCTTTTAAAAATAGACTCATTTGTATATTATATTTAAAGTAAGTATAGAAATTTTAAGGTTATTACAAACATTTGTATATTTTACTCACCCCATTGGTCTTGGGTTCCAAAATGGGAACCTCCATTTTGTCTCATTTTATTACAGGCCGCGAACAAAATTACAATTTCGATGACCAAATAATAGGTTTCAAGGTCTAAGATTCAAACTAATGCAAATAAAATAAAAATCTTACTCTGAAGTCTAATGGGAGAAGAAATAATTGAGTAATAATTAATAATTATTGATTAATATCCGGTAGCGAAGAGGTTAAGGTAGTTTTATACATATATTATAGGTTTGTCACCCCGATTCTGGGTAATTGCGAGTATTCTATTATGCAAGTATTTGAAAACAAATTACTTGCATAGTATTTACTTGCATAGTAGTAATATTTTGCATAGTTTAACCAAGCCATTTTTAATTTAACTTCCAGTTTTTAAAAATTAATTAACTGTTTATTGAATTAGACTGTATCTTCGTAACCGATGGTCATATATATTAAAGCAAAGAAATATCGAAATCTCAAATTTTATCCGATTAAAACGAAAAAAAAAAGTTTTTTTTTTTTTTTATTTACGCATAAATGATCATTTGAATGTTTCCTTGGTGATAGTTTACATTTTTGCA
This sequence comes from Maratus speculifer, assembly GCA_964019185.1. Taxonomy (NCBI): domain Eukaryota; kingdom Metazoa; phylum Arthropoda; class Arachnida; order Araneae; family Salticidae; genus Maratus; species Maratus speculifer. The sequence continues at coordinate 230,560,955 of OZ025296.1, read as the reverse complement.
TAATCAAGATTTTTATTGAATTCATTTTACAAGTTTGACGGAAAGTAAGCAATATATATATTTTTAAATTATGCACATTGAAGTCTTTGTCTTGTTTAATTTCATATTTTAGGTAGAATAGTTATTTACAAAAATTGTACTGCTAGCTTACATACATATGTAGCATCCTGCAATTCAAAATGCAAGTTATACTATATAGCTTTCATTTTCAGATCTAGTATTTAGCCATAATTTAGAAACTCCCCAGCAGCAAAGAAGGCAAGTTAGAAAAAGTATTAAAAATCTCTTCACTCCTACTCCGAAATTTCAGAAAAATATGAAAAGGTAAATCCTTTATTAATTTGTTGTTATCGTTCTTATTGTTTGACAAAATGTTTTAAAAGACTGTAGTATGTAATATAGTAAACACCACAGTAATTTTTCACGAAACAGTTCATAAAAGTACAATGTAAAACATCTCCTAAAATCTAAACATTGATTATACTTTTTGTTTCAGAGCGTTTTAACTGATTAAATGTTTAAAATTCTCTATGACAACATTCACTACAAAATTATATGTACGAGGGCATTTCGAAAAGTAAAGATACAATGGCTGGTATTCCTTAAGAAAAACATTTATTTAGAAAACCTAAGTTACATCTTATTAACTGGATTATTTATTATTTTTTGACATAATCACCCCGTTATCCAAACATTTGTTAAGTAGGGGCACAAGCTTTTGTATCCCACAGTCATAGAAAGTTTTCGCCTGTTGTCGGAACCACATTTCAACTTCATCTTTGATCTCATTATCGTCGTGGAATGGTTTTCCTCCAAGATGTGACTTCAGGTAACAGAATAAATGGAAGTCGCTGGACGCAAGGTCCGGGCTGTATGGCGGGTGGTCCAATACTTTCCATTTGAATTATTTGAGTAGTGCTTGGGTTACGAGCGCTGTGTGAGGCCGAGCGTTGTCATGAAGCAAGCGGACTCCATTTGTCAGCATTCCCCTGCGTTTTTTTGAATTGCCCTTCGAAGACGTTTCAAAGTCTGGCAATATGCAGCAGCATTAATTGTCGTTCCGTGAGGCATAAATTCCAACAGACGAATGCCTTCTCTGTCCCAAAAAACAGAAGCCATGATTTTTTTCGCTGAAATTGAAGTTTTGCATTTCTTGGCTTTTGGCGAATTCGAATGGCGCCATTGCATTGGTTGATGCTTGAATTCAGTTGTATGCTCGTGATAGACCCACGTCTCGTCACCTGTCACAATGTGATCAAGGAACTCTTCACCTGCGTCTGCATAGCGTGTGAGGAAGTCGAGTGCAAAACCACTGCCTCCTCTACAATGCCTTCTCGCTTGTGACGTAGTGGAGGCGGTTTCACTGACAACAATCGCATTCTGAGCTTCGTGGCGATTGTGGAACCAGTAGGGTTAGTGATTTTGCCTCCACTTCATGACGTTTCACGTTTGTCGTCTGCTCAGTGAATAGGCATTGTGGAGGGGGCAGTGGCAAAACCCATCCTTTTCTTTTTGTGTTCTTCCGTTAACATTTTTGGATCCCAGCGCGGACACAATTTTCTTTATCCTAACTTTTTTACTATTTTGCTTTATGCTTCTAATGCTCTTCGATATGTTGAGTTTTAAAATATTGAATTTTCACAGATATCAAATAAGATCATTTATAATCCTAAAAGAGCAATTTTATTTTTAATAGACAACTTTAGTAGTCCTAAATTTATATTATTAATTAGCAAAAGGATAGTAATCTATGTACTAACTTTTGTATTAATCCATGCACTACTTTATAAATTGGTTTTCTGCAAGGATTGTCAGTGTAAATACGGATCGGCTAATCAAGTCCATTCTTGTGAATGTTACGTAGGAGGAAATTCTCTCCCTCTCTTTTTTTTACCAAATCAACAAATTTAAATAGCAATCATAAATCGACAAAATAGAAAACTGAAACAAGCCCCTAAAGAGTATTTCAACAATGATGACAAGATATCTATCAGGTGGATCACCGCAATGTCACGACAGAACGGATTTAGCACACAATTTCCCATTAAGGATGGATTTCCCAGTGAGGCACATCAACACCGCAGATAATGTCCTGGTATACAGTGTAACAAAAGGGGCTATTTAAAATGTCAATGTCAAGTTGTAGGGAATTCGCACAGATGGCCAAACAGAATCAGAACACTTTATTTAACATGTTCACTGCCAACTACGAGAATATTCATAGTTGCTTAACTGGGTTTCCTTACCAGGAACGAGATAATTCGTTGATGATATCCTTATCTAAATCGCCGATTACGAGTATTTCCGTAGAAAACACATGCATTGTTTAGGTGTTTGGCACACAGAAAGAGACTAAATAATAGACTTGTCGTACTGAAATGGATCAATTATTTCTCAAAACTTAGATACATTAACTAAATGTTTAAAACAGAAAAACTTATTTTTTCACGGTATGTTTTGGAGAATACTATGAATAAAAGTTATTTGTTTTACATTATGTTAAATTCTAATAGGTATATTGAAACAAAATTATGTATGATAAGTTTTAAAACAATAAATCAAAGCATTACATTGGAACTTTAAAGCACTTTAACTTTAAAGCATAACATCGGAACTTTAAAGCACTTTAACTTTAAATCATAACATCGGAGATATGATTTGGCATCAGTGAACAAATGAATTATCTCAGCTTTGTCATCGAACGTGTTAAAAATGTCTTCAAAATAAGCTGCAGGTAACTTTTTTTCTTTTTTTACGGCATTTATATTTTTTGTTAGACATAATTAGATATCACTGACTGTAAATTGCATTTTTGTCACTTTTAAAAGAAAAGCGGGAAAATCAAAGCTTTATAAAAGGAAAAACGAATTTCGTTAAAGATCAATATTTGGATTGTACAGCCAATATGAAGCACAGGTTGCTTAATACCCGTATCACACGAAAGTCTTTCGCCCTACATTTCCCCCAACAGAACATTACACTCAGCAAAAGTTGCTTGACCTTGATGAAAGGAAGAATTTTGCTACCTATTCACGCTCACCGAACCGCCAGAGAAATGCTGGACATTCATTCAGCGCTGTTCAACTGGCCAATAGGAACAAGAAATTAGACAACACTATGAAAAAACTTGAAGAGCCTATTTACCTACCATGCAGCAAGCTGAGAGAACGTGTTTTGTAAAATGTTTGCTGAAATGCTTGTTGTTATCGTTTCCCATGTGATGCTGCTATTAGAGGTTAATGTTTGAAATAAGGGTGTTCCAAAATTCGATCGACAAATTCAGAAGAATGGTACTAGGTATCAAAAAGATAAAAAAAAATATATAGAACGTGGGGTGGCAATCCAGTTGACAGCTGGATATTGTTATGTGGTGGAGGAGTCTACAATGTTGCTTTGCAATGTTCTTTTATCTGCAACATCAATGTTCCTGTGACTGATAGGTAATCGAAGTTTAACTATATAGTAATTATAATACTTACATTTTTAGTAAAAAAAAAAAAAAAAAAAAAATGCAAAATAAACTACATAAAAGAAAAAAAGTTCCAAGAAATCAATTTTTGCTAGAAAAACATTTGAAATATGCAAATAATGAAAAAAAAACTATATATTTTAATTGTTTTTTTCTGTACTTTAAATTTCATGTAATGGTGTCTCATAGAATTTTTGATTTATTTCAGAGGTGTTTACTTAGCGTGCCTCATGTACACCGATCACAGAGTCTTAGTAACAACTGAAGATACATTACCTATCATGGAAATTGACGAGAGTTGCCCAAGCTCATTACATAATGACTTCCACTGGCTTATGAAAGTAAGAACAAAACTTCTTTCCGTACTCAAAAATATATAATGTGTACAAACATTTATTTACCTATAAATCATACCATATTTTATGTTGAAAATCGATTTACTGCTACATGTACACATTTTTTTATTTTTTTATAACATAAAATACCAGTATCGTTGATTTAAGTTATCGTGTCCCGGGGTAATAACGCGACGTTTGGGTTCTACCAATTTTCACAGCTTAGTTATAGATTTTTTTCATGTATACGAGAAAAAATATACTAGCAGATATACATTCATAAAATGCAATGGCGAGATTTTTCAACCGTTACTATTTGGCATTATTACCCACATAGATAGATAATTAAGCCACGCAAACAAAACTATAAATGTATGTGAATTATCTAATTCTAAAGATAAAATTCTACAGCCCTAGAAATTGAGAATTTTCTCTTACTTATAAATAAATGAGGTATCAAGATGCAGCAATAATTTTTTTTCTATTTTTATCATGAAAAAATTAGCAGCATTTAGGGCATCCGAATTTTTCCTTATCTTTCTTTGGTTTTCAACAATGACAATAATACCCCCTCTTAAGATAAAATAAAAGAAAACGCTCTTACGATGTAGTTCCAACACTGAAAATAAACAACTTATTAATTACTCCAACTGATGGCGCTATTACCACGGTATACTTATTGCGCCTTAAACTACAAACTGCTTCGCAAACACATCCAAAATCTTCCACGGAATTTGGAAATCACATGAAATACACTACAAGTTTATGTAATAAACAAAATATTTCTGAATAAATATATCGTCTTCAAATCACAAAGTTTACCTGTTACATTTTAGATTGAGCGTTATCTTTTACGTGATTTTTTTTTCCAGCAATGCCTACAAACAGAACAAATTAACTTTTAGTGGTTGTTTGTGATTCAGCTGACACAAGCACTTCTCCGCAAAAGCTTTAGGTGCAACTTCCGGATTCCTTCATAATTACGCTTAATATTAGCACTAGCGTTGTTACCCGAGGGCACCTTAATACAGAATCATAAGCCCGCATGAGAAGTTTGTTGGAAATGTCTGCATTAGTTTTTGATACTGCGAACTCAGGAAAATTCCGGCATAGCAGCGCCATCTACTGGGATACTGACTCGAAAACATAATCAACAACAACTTGTGTCAGACTCTTACAAAATCTGAAATTAGATGAAACTTCGTGCGTCAGTTCTTGAGATAAAGCTATATGAGAAACTGTAATAAATGCAGTATACCAGAACCACCTGTAGAGCAATGAACACCAAAACATGATCAACACAAATATTTATCAAGGTTTGGCAGAATCGAAAGTTTGGTGAAAATTCGTATATTAGTTCTTGAGATACAGCTATTGCGGAAATCAGGAAAAAATGCAGTATAGCAACGCCATTTGTTTCTCAATTCCCACCCAAACATAATCAGTGCCGATATTTATCAAAGTATACTTGAATCTAATGTTTCAACTTTTCAAAAATTCGTGCATCAATTCTTCAGATAAAACTATTGCGGAAATTTTGAAAAATGCAACACAGAAGCGCTACCTGTTAGGCGATTTATACGAAAACACAATGAGCAGCAATTCATATCTGGGACTAATTAAATTTGAAGTTTGATGAAAATCCGTGCATTAGTTATTGATATAAAGCTACTTTGGAAATCCTAAAAAACGCACCATAGCAGCGCCACCTGTTGGACGATATGCACTAAAAATATACAGCGCTAGTTTATATCAAGGTCTAATTGAATCTAAAGTTTTGAGAAATTCCGCGCAGTAGTTCTTGGTATAGGATGCCCACAAAATGCTTTACACATACAGGCAGACTCACAAACTGACATTTAAAAAAAAAACCCCTCAAATCATATCCAGAACCTTCTAAAAAGTATAAATCCATTGAAAACCTTTAAAGTCGAACTTTTTCTCAAGTCCAATACATTATTCGTGTAACAACATAAGAAAGTAAAAAAAAGAATGAGTAGACCGCTTTTGTCTTTTCATAAATTTCACTAAATTTAAATTTTTATATAATTTTATTGGTTTAAATCTTGATTGTTAGCTTAAATTAATGTATCTAATAAAGTAATGAGAGTTTTTTTTATTAGGAGGGGTGAGGAATTTTTTTAAATGTTTAAAACTTTGATAATTATGAACAAATAACTACTAATCATCTTCATACAGTTTCTTTAATGAGATTTTAAACTTTAAACCTATTTTAAAGCTAAATTATAGCAAGTGAAATACTATGATATAGATATTCTGAAACAAGTTCTAAATCTTTTTATACTACAGTAGTATATGCACTGACTAAAATTTTGGAAAATTTTGAACAAACAAGATGAGTAGCGTAATGGTCCAAGCATCCGTATACACGTTACAAGTCAAGGATTCGATTTAAGTCAGGGCAAAATTCATTCAACCTTTCATGTTTTTATTTTTTCGATAAAAAGGGTACGAAGCTAGCTGCGAAACTTAACACTGAGGATCCAGCGTTAATCTAATTATATGACAGGATCAGATGCTGTATAGCACCTGTCTGGCTAAGTTACAAGAAACATAATTGGGCACTGTGACACTAATCCTTAATGGATCTTAAAACCATGGGTTTAGTTTTTAGAAACAAGTAAAATAACATGTATATAGTAAAACAAAAATACCTTGCTGCTTTAAGAACATGGTATATCAGCATAACAAATGGCGGGAACGATCACATAATGACTAAGCAATAAAGAAAATTTTATTAATCCATATATAAAATCATATAAATTAAGTTTATCAAACTGAATATCAAATATAAACATAATAAAAAGATTTTTAAATATTTTAGTTACAATATAATAAATTGGATATTCACTGGATATGCAACTACAGTAAATTAATAGGAATGTAACGGATATTTTTAAATTATAGAAAATTTAAATATCAGTTGTGCTTCCACTCTAGTTAATAATTTCAATGCAAAATTGTGTCATAAATTTTATAAAAAAAAGAGGTTTCGAACTTGCTGAAGTTACAAAATATGCCATTCTTCCAAACAGCAGAATTTGATAGTAATCTTTTTGTTTGTACTAAAACATTTTTGCGTTTGTTCGGCAGCTGCTGAGAGCTATACTACCCAAATTCTCTTCATAAAATTTATGTCTGAGCTATTTTCCGAACAATTGATATCCTGAATTTAATTGTTTTCAAATCAATTTTATTTATTGTCTTTTGCAGTCTGAGTATGTACATTGTCATTTGACGAATAAATAAGACATATGATTGTTTAATCTGGTTCAACAAATATCGTTCTAACAAGAACTAACATACGTCTATTTTGAAATCCTTCTAAAAAAATAATTTTCTGATTTAATACTGAATAAAAAGTGCAGGGCTGTTACAGGCAACTATTTTTATTAGGATTTCGTTTATCCAACGAAATCCTATCCATCTCTGTTCTGTGTCTGTCAGTTCATCACAGAGCCCCTACACAAAAACCTTTACAAGTCAAAAACTTCAAATTTTGTATACTTACAACTGAATATATCGTGTCATACGACGAATCATAAAATATTCAAAAAATATTATTTTAATTAAATCAATTTTATCAAATTTATTTTTTTTTCTCATCTAATATTTCATGTAAAATTCTTGTTATAATATTATTAAATTCTCAGCGTAGAAAACATTTAAATTTTAGTAGTGAGAAACTCTCCGCTGGTGCCTAGATTTTCGCAACATGGGTCGTGAATATATGCATAATGGGATAAAATAATATATTTTATATTCAAATTTCTAAAAAACTTCATTTTGCTCTGTTGAAATGTAATTTTTTCACATATAACAAATCTAAAGCTTATTTCAGATTTTTCTATTTTGGATGTTTCAAAATTATTAGTCACTACACATGATGCCTAATAAAACGCATTTTCAACTTCAACCACGCGTTTATTGTCGCAGATATTTCCCGTATAACTAATCTCACAAATGTAACCTCAAGACGACAACCGCCAGTTTATAATTACCATAATTTCCAAATAGTAATGTCCGTATTATTTAGTTAATTAATCCCGAAATTTCTGTAATTAAATGAAAGTAATATCTCTATTAAAAAAATCGTGGTCATATTGGCATTTATGTGTTTGTATCAGTCAGCATCAATCAAACCAAGCAGGATGATTCTTGGATAATGAACATCTATTTGTCACACAGCTGCTTTATTCTTATGCCACATAATATTATGTGAATGACCCAGTAATGATGGACGCCGGTTGTGTGTGTCGATTCTGCTTCCTCAATAACTAACATAGAAATTGTGTTTATGAGTTGTGTTGGTGACTACTAATTCCATCATCCGCGGGAACTTTATTATCAACCTATTAGCATTCTGACGTACGTCAAAATTATTATATTGCTTTGTTAGTTAACAAATGTCACGCACTTAAAATTTTACATCTTGATATAAGCAGCTTTTCATATGAGATGACTAATTATATAATAGATGAAAAAAAAAAATTCGAAAACAAAGTGCAAAAAATAACAAGTTCATATGCTCAGATAATTTAAGTACCATGGCTGCCAACTACTACGCCTATTTGCAATCAAATAAACATATTAGAAACAGAAATTTTAGTAAATTATTAAGAATATCTATTGTAATGCATAACATTGAATATATTTGGTATACATTTTACTAAAACTTTTTTCTGGTTTCAATCATGTTTATAAGATTTAAATAGGCGTAGAAGTTGGCAGCTCTGAAGTACCATTGAAACTGATTGCACAACACAAGCTTTTAATTCGTAGCTAATATAGTTTTTCCTTCTTCCTTTCCCCCTTTATTTGATAGCTAAACAAATTCATGAAAGCCGATCACTAGCCCATATTCCTGAAAACAAATGTTACAAAAAGCATGGTACTGATTTTGTTTTATATATTTCAACGTTGCACACTTAAATTGTGGCTTTATGTGACATGATTATACATTATATAGTCCTCCTATGGTAAGTTTTCCGATGTGTAGCACAAATTTACATGAATTTATTCGTTTATTTGAGTACAATCACTACTAACAACTATCAGAATCTAATTTTTAACAAAATAATGTACTTCATACACCTTTTTTCAGTTGATAATTTCTTTTTCTTCACAGCAGATGATCGCTGAAGTTATCGTGGTAGGATTATTATTTAAACCTTGGTAGAAAACAAAAAAAAATGTTCAAAAATATTTTTTATCAAAACCGATCAATCATCTCATGACAAGAAAAGTTCCAATATTCCTTTCTTTATGTCTTTCATATTTCCAAATAGTAAATAATGTGTAAGATCATTGGCTAAAACTGCCATTCTAGTCAGGAAGGTCTAGTCAAACTTTATCAATCAATTTTAGCGTCCGTGATTTTGGTATATGTGACAGATAAGAAAACCGTCGAACAGCTAATGTACTAGTTTGAGGTGCTGCCATAATAAAAAAAATAGACTTATGTAGTTTAGAAATCTAAGATTAATTTCATTAGCGGCTAAGTTACTGTATTCTAATATATGTTGTATGTAGAAGTGCTCGCTTATTCATTTCATTCAAATACATTTTGTTTGTTTTGTTTACAGGTCGCCTGTACATGGGAGGATACTAAAGCTTTACGGGCAGAAATGGAAAAAACGCAAAGTTCCTCCTGCATACATTTCAGAAGTAAACTTCTACAAGCATCGGAAATGATGCAGGTAAGCCCCTCTCCTTGTTCAAGGAAGTTTACTATCGCTTCCTTTTCCGCTGACTGAAGTGAAAGGAGGCGTTGAACTTGGCATTTGCTATGTAAACAATTTCGTTAATTTATCGCTCATAGAATAACAGTTTTAGTTCAAAAGAGTTATAGAAAAGAACTGACATTCTATTAGTAGATACAAAATAATATAGTTTGAAACCGTTTAGAGATAAATGCATAGCAAATTAATGCCTTGTAATAATATAATAATTCTAATTTCTAAAAAGTGGAAAGATTTAAACTTCAAAAATAGTAAAATAGTTTTATTTGACTGTTGGCATGTCTAACCGAGTCATTTTCAAAACATATTAATAATGATATTCTGAAATTGCGTGGTCTAATATGCAATGATCTGAAATGCTATCATTCAGTTTTTTAGGTAACGCATGTAAGGGAATTTAAATACAGAAAATATGAGTATAATATAAAAAATTATAAAAAGAAAAAGTATGATAGGAAAACTTCAGCCCTGGCTAAATTACATCAAAAATAAATTATCCAAATAAATTTCAATGAAAGTAAAATAAGTTTTCCCACCAACCTGTATGATCCATCTATTATCCTCTTCGGATTCTGGGTACCCAAATGGTGACCTCCGTTTTGTCCCATTTTATTAATGGTACTTGAACATAATTACAATTTTAATATCAGAATGATATATTTCGAAGTCTAAGATTAGAACTGATGCAAATAAAATAAAAATCTTTCGCTGACGTGAAATAGGAGAAGAAATAATTCAGTAATAATTAATAATATTACATTAATACTCAGTAGCGAAGAGATTAAAAGAGAAACAATGGAGATTCTAACACATAAAAATTCAATATGTAACGATGCAGCATAATTAATTTACCATAAAGGTGGCTCGAGTTTCTCAATGATTTCGAAAATAGAAAATAAACGTTCAAGTAAAAATAAATAAATAAATAAAATAACGTGGGTTTCATGAAAAACTGAATGATGGCGTTTCAGATCATTGTATCACAGAACGTACAATTTCAAGAGTTGAAACATGTCAACATTAAAATAAAACTGTTTTTATAGTTTTAATCTTACACCTGATTAGCAATTAGAGATATTATAAAATACTAGCGGACCCGACAGACATTGTCCTGGCACCGACTCCAAAAAATCAAATAAATGTACATAAATATAATAATACGCATGATAAATACTACGCTCTTAATTTAATTTTTTATTACAACTATGCAAGGAAATTATTTTTCACTTTGAAGTAGTTTTTGAAGTCGGTTAAACTTTTTATAGAAATGTTTATTTTTCTCTTTTTAGTTAGAAGTTAACGATTTTCTGAAGTCGGGTAATTAAAATTATAACACAGAAAAAAATATTGTAAATCATACCCGTATGTCAGGAGTGGGGATTGAACACACGATCTCTTTCTTCAAGAACCAGACTTAAATGAGGTGAATTAGACCGCTCGGCCATTCTGTCCGCACTCTATTCAGCGAAATTATTCAACACTTTTAACGAGCGAAAAATCACTAACTTTATTAATTTTTGCCTAATTACTAAAAAAGTACTGAATCAATTTCGATGAAATGTGAATCCAAACCATTCTCGAATCCACTGGAACACACACAAAATATTTCATTAAAATCGGTACAGTCGTTTAGGATGATTTCAGTGACATACACATGCACAGAAGATTTTTATATATAAAGACTATACCGTTTAGTAAGCGTTTGCTAGGTGAAAGGAACACGGAATTGCGTTTTTATTATCTATACATATTTTCTACATTTTTGTTCATGTATTATATGTTTAAAAATATACAATTGTTTTCTTATGCAAGTGAAACAAGACGTCGAACTTCGCATTTGATATGTTAACAATTTATAATCGTTTCGTAAATGGAATAAAATTTTGCAATAAAATTATTATCGAAAGAAAATTATAAACTATTATTAATTCAAAGTACTTCGGTTTCAATCCATTTTGTAGGTACGAGATATAAAATTCTACTTTATTTATAAACTAGCTGACCCGCCCGGCGTTGCCCGGGTCCGTTATAATAATGTTAAACGAACTTGAAATTTTTATGATTTTATCTTCAACTCAAAATATGTGTTAATACACTGTTAAGAATTTGACCCTTTTGCTGCATCGTCACTCCACCGCTTTTATAGAAAATGATTACTTCAGCCTATTTTGGAGCATTGTCATAGGTCAAAAGAGATATATTCTATAAAAGCGGGGGAGTGATGATACAGCAAAAGGGTCAAATTTTTTACAGTGTACATTATATTAAATACGTGCCCCCTGACTGTGTCAAAAATTGGTTTTAAAAAAAAAACTAATATTTAGCTGCAAAAATACCTAAAATGACTGCAATGGGAAACGCAGGAGGGAATATGTGTCCAACGATTTCGTGTTGATATTTATCCTTAAAATTACTGTTAAGTGACTTAACTAAATACTTTTTTCACATAGATATCCCAAGTGAAATATTTTGAATTTCAAACTAATTATATATCACTCTTAAATCTGACTATACCGCGAATGAAATCGATTCTCGATGATTCGCTAAAAGGTTAGTATATAATATTATAAATTCAGAGCCATTTTACAAAAATAGGTGTATATTTTTTATCAAACATGCGTATTGTTCATTCTATGAACAAAATCCTAACCGTAACCTAATTGTATCGGAATCATAACTTGTCTGTAACTTAGCTGTATCTTAACAGTAACCTAACTGCAAGTTAAATATAACATAAATGTAACTTGGCCGTCACCTAATCATAACCTACCCATAATCTAACCACAACCTAACCGCACAACTTAACCTTAACCTAACTGTAACTTAACCTTGACCTAACTGTAACCTAACCGGAAAATAAAATAACAAAAGGGTCACCGGAACGTAATTGCAACCTAACTGTTATCTAACCGTAACCAAGTTCTAATTTAACATTTACTATAAACGAAATATTTTAACCATCTCGCGCTAAGTACTTAGTTTCACTTTCCACCGCTACGGAGCGCATTATGTTTTGTAGAACATCCGAATTTTAGGTTCGGATTGGATTCAAGTTCATGGAAATTATTTTGTCTTCTTCGGATACAGTTATGGTTGTTTGGAATATTTGTGTTCAGTTTAGATTCGGTTCAATTCAGATTTCGTGGGGGTTTTTTTTCCCTTCAAATGGGATTTTTAAGTTCGGGTCGGGTTGTACTTATATGAAAATTATTTTACCTAGTTCCAATGAGGTTATACTTCACTGAAATATTTTTGTTAGGTTCAGATTAAGTTTGGTTCAAATTTCGAGATTTTTTTTTCTTTTTTTTACAAATTTTTTGGTTTGGAATGGGGATTATGTCCATGGAAATTATATTGTCTTGTTCGTATTTGGTTATAGTTATTTGGACTATTTTCGTCGGATTCAGATTTGGTTCGATTCAGATTTTAGGTATTTTTTTAAATTGATTTTTAAGGTTCTGGTTGGATTCATGTCCAGGGAAATTATTTTGTCTTGCTCGGATCGGGTTTTGGTTCTTTGGAATATTTTTTTCGGGTTCAGATGTCGTTCAATTCAGATTTCGGCTTTTTAATGGAATTTTTAGGTTCAGGTTGGGTTGCGCATCAACGGAAATTATTCTGCATTGTTCGAATAAGGATATGCCTCTCTGGAATATTTTTGTCAGATTCAGATTTAGTTCATTTTTTAGGTTCGGATTGGGTTCATGTTCATGGAAATTTTTTTGTCTTGTTCAGGTCCGGGTATGGTTCTGTGGAATATTTTTGTCGATTCAAATTTCAGGTATTTTTTTCAAATGGAATTTTAGGTTCCGATCGGTTTCATGTCCACGAAAATTATTTTCTCTTATTCGAATCCGGTTATGGTTCTTTCGAATATTTTGATCGGATTCAGATGTAGTTTGCATAAAACTTCAGGCTTTTTTTTCAAATGGAATTTTTTAGGTTCGAGTCAGGTTTATGTTCATGGAAGTTTTTTTGTCTTGCTCTTATCAGGTTATAGTTCTTTGGAATATTTTTATCGATTTCAGGTTTCGTTCTGGTCATTTTTTGGGTTATTTCAGAGAAAAATTTTAGGTTCGGGTCGGGTTGCATATACACGAACATTATTTTTCTTTGATCGAATTGGGGTATGCTTCATTTGAATATTTTTGTGGGATTCAGATTTGATTCGGGTCAAATATCAAATCCATAGTTTTTTTTTTTTTCAAATGGAATTTTTAGGTTCGGGTCGCGTTTATGCTCATGAAATTTTTGTCTTGCTTGGATCGGAGTATAGTCTGTTTTTTTCTGGCTGGGATCGGGTTATGTGTTAATACGCCTAAATATTATGTTTTGCTACTATTCTTTTAGTGACTATTTTTTATATATAATTTATTTTGCTATTTGATAATTTATTACTGTGTATGAATCGTCTGCCTATTCGAACAATTGTACGTCAAAGAGCCATTTCATTTTTGTTTTAAAAACAAATTAAAGTCTTAATAAAATTTTAACTTAAATAAATGCATTCAAATTTAATCAATGATTTAAAAAAACTGCTAAAAAAGCCTCATATATACATATACATATATTAACTGCAACTTAGCCAACCACAAATACATTCTAATGTACGAAGTACCAACGATCTGACGTAATAGCTATGTCCAAAAATCCTAAGTTAAACTGACATTTTGCCAGTCTATGAATTTTAAAGGTCTTTGGGAAAAAAACAGTCACTTTTGAAATGTCAAAATCTCAAATTGGTTTCTTTTATAGAGTAAAAAGAAATTAATAGAGTGGAGGTATTATCTCTGGAGATGATGCTTAAGATGTAACCCTACATTAAGTCCAATTAAGTACCAACAAAAGCACCTGCTTTGACACGCCTATCAATTGGCGAAATTTTAAAATGAAGTGCCAAAATCACAGTCAAGTGAAATCCAGCCACCCCATTGGTCGTGTGGTAAGGGTGAAAATCACGAACTTGTTTCTCCATTTGAAAAAGGTGAGGGGGAAAGTATTTTTTAAGCGATTGTTACCGCCTGTTCTTATTTAAGATAAACCATCGAAATTAACTCAATTAAGATATTTTGATGCCATTTTATAAAATGAGAGTGAAAAATTTAGATTATAAATGAAAAGAGATAAGATTTACTTCAAAACTGCCGCTACGATTTTTTCTCGGAAAAAGGAGTATGACAACATTTACCCAACTGCTAAGAGATTGTTCCCTGAAAAGGACGCGGCTCAATGACCAATGAGGTGTTTGGATTTCACCGGACTGTGATTTTGGCCCTCCATTTTAAAATTTCGCTATCAATTGAAACAGGTTTAAACCTGTATTTTTTTTCTCTCGTTTTTTAAAAAAGAACTAATTTATCGCTTCACCGGTAAAAATTTATTAATTATTTTATCATATGTGTTTTAAATATCAATATAGAAAATTATTTCAACGTTTTGCTTGAAAATATAACATTATTTTGTTAGTACATTAAAATCGTCTGCAGTCAGAAATTTATATTTTAGATTAATATTTATTACTTAAGTTTTCATACATGATTTTAAAAGAATGTTTTCATCATTATATTTTAAATATTTATTTACATGCAATTATTAAGTCATAAACATTTTTCATCTACGTTATAAAGTATTGAAAATTACATTAATGAAGGAAACTTTTAGTTATACAATTTTTAATTCGTATCAAATTTTTTCAATATCTTATTTAATTTTAATTTGATATTTAATTATTGCTAATTTTCCAATTTCCTTCATTTTAAAAGCGAATATTTATTCTAATAAATAATAATAGAACGAAGACCATTTTAAAAATTTGCTATTTCCTCTTGAAATATGCTTTAACTGTAATTCATTTCTTTCAATTCGTCTTATAATACAAAATCTCTTCCACGTCCTTTTGTTTGCCACATTAAATTTGAGCGATAAATGGTTTCATATCGCAAACCTTTTTTGAGCTTACTTCACCTCCACTTATCTTATTCCTCCATGGGTTTCTTTAATTCTGTCTCAGCTTTCTTATTACTTCTGCGAAAATTTTTACACAACCAACCAACCGTAAACAAATGAAAGAGAAAAAAATTTGGAAAAAGATGATTTTTTATGAGAGTGACCTCTTGATTTTAATTAATTACTCAGTTAATAATTGGAATTTTGAAATTCTGAAGCTCAGGTGCATCAGGAGAGATATTGGGCTACTCTCAAAAAAATTTTGAGCTTTGTACGTGCTGTAGATTTTGCTAGCCATCGCAGACACACACACAGACAGAGCGTTTTGTTCTTTTATTAGTATAGATAATATATATCTCCTCAGGAAATTAATGTTTTTAACTTCTGTTTTCAGTGTTCTTTTTTTTAAGCATGTCTGTTTTTTTTCTTACTTTTCAAAACATTTATAAAAGTTACGCTTAATTTTATATGGAGTGTTAAAATTTTACTCCCACTTTCTACAATTTTTCCCATGAAATATGTGTTTAATATGTACGATGCTTTTCGTATGTAAATGAAACTAAGCAATGAATTTGGCATTTGATGTGTAAGCAATTTCATAATTTTTTCTTAGAAGAAATACAGTTTTGGAATAAAAAAAATTATGTTATTGCAAAAAAATAACCATGTATTATTAGATGAAAATAACATTAATTTAATGTATTTAGTAGGTGCAATAAAAAAATACGATTTTATTATTATATACTATTTTATTTATTTATTTATTTAGAATGTATGCATTTATATTATTTTTCGTATGAGAGTGAAGCAAGGAGTTGAACTTCTCATTTGATATATAAGAGATTTCATAAATTTTACGTCGACGGAATTATATTTTTGGAGTAAAATTTTATTGCAAATAACTGATAATCTATTATTAGATCAAAATAACATTAGAATAAATATGTTCAGTAGATGGGGGACAAAAGATTATGCTTTTATTTATATATTTATTGTATTTGTAATTCATTTTTTATTTTAGAATGTGCACTTAAGGCTGCTGATTACTCATTTACCGAATTTCACTCTGTAATGTTAAGCCTACGGGCGCTTGATGCATTTTTATATTGAAAATATCTCCTCAGATAAATATTTTTAACTTCTTTTTTCAGTATTCTCTTCTTAAAGGATGTTTTCTTTTTTTCTTAGTTCTCAAAATATTTCTAAAGTCTTTGCTTAAATTAATATTTTATGTTTTAAAAACTGACATAGTGGGAGTAAAGTTTTAACACTTCATATAAAATTAAGAGGGGTTTTTATAAATATTTTGAAAACTAAGAAAACAACAGACATACTTAAAAAAGAGAAAACTGAAAAAGTTTAAAATATTAATTTCATGAGAAGATATTTTGAATATAAAAATCCCTGTCGGCTGGGCCTATAGGCGGAGGTAGATTTCGAAGAGTGCTCATTTCAACAACAAAATATATATATATATGATTAGAGATAAACCCAGTTTAATAACTTCATTTGGCCGTTTATGAAAAATTTTTAATTTCATTTTTCTACAAAAAGCTGGTTTTATCAGAATCATCTTAAGAAAAATTCAGCTCAAATGTCCATTTTGACAACATATTTTGAAATAGATTCTGAATTTATTAAAAAATCGACCAAAACAGTACATTATACAGTTCCTAAATAACAAAAAATTGTCAGTTGAATGCATTTGAGAAAAAAATTTAATTTAAAAATGAGTCATAAAATAACCGATTTGTTGTTTGAATACATCCTTAATTCTTTAATCATGATTGCTTCGGAAATTTTTGTGCGAAATACTCACTTTGACAGCATTTTTAAAAATATATTCTATCTTTATCAAAAAAACTGGCCAATGCGTCACAGTATATAGTTCCTAAATAAGAGGATCTGTAAATTGGATGCGTTTCAGAGCGAAAATGGATTTTAAAACGAGTCATAAACACTGTAAAAAAAAAATTCTAAAATAGAACAAAAAATGACCCAAATTGGGTTGTAAGATTTTTGGGTGCAGCAATGTTCCAAACTGAGAATGTCTCTTTGTGATCCAAAATGGGTTTAAAAAAATGCCCACTTTGGACCTATTGCAAGCCCAAATTGGAATCTGAAGCTTACCCAAAATGGGTAAAATTTTAACTCATCTTGGGCAACACAGCTTCAATTTGGGTATTGCAATAAACCCAAAATGGACACTTTTTTTACCCATTTTGGGTAACAGATACATTCCCAATTTGGAACATTGCTATACCCAAAAATCTTACAACCCAATTTGGGTCGCTGCTATACCCAAAAACCTTACAACCCAATTTGGGTCACTGCTATACCCAAAAATCTTACAACCCAATTTGGGTCACTGCTACACCCAAAAATCTTACAACCCAATTTGGGTCACTGCTACACCCAAAAATCTTACAACCCAATTTGGGTCACTTTTTGTTCTGTTTTCTTTTTTTCTGATTTGGAACACTGCTGCATCCAAATATCTTACAAACCAATTTGGGTCAGTATTTTGGTCTATTTAAAAATAAATCCATAAAATATTAAAAATTATTATTGTTTTATAATAATTTTTTTTCTTATAAAGGAAAATATTCTTTTCCACATGTCTAAGTAGAAAAAAGCCATACTATATATATTTTAATGTAAATGTCAAATATTTTTATGAAGATATTATATTCATAATATACAACATAATTAACAAAAAGTTAAAATTTTTTAGAAAACCAAAATATTAGTTTTTAATCAATCTTTTTTATTTAGATAAAATTACATTATAAAGTAAAATAACATAACTGAATTGTTAAAATTACCAATTAAAAAAAACTCATTTAAAATTATTTGAAAAAAAAAAAAGACTCGTTCAACTGATTACTTTAAAATTTTTAATTATATAAGTAATTATATAGTAGCAAAAAGAGGAGATAAAAAGAGAGTTATTTTGAAAATGAAAACTCGCTTTTTAAAACATGAACCAAATTGTGTTATATTATTTGAGTACTTATACTAACGGAATTACATAATGCCACATTAAGACTGATTTCAAATCCAAAAGAGCTTTTTTCGACACTAATTAAACTTTGTTAAGAAACACAAGAAATTGCAGTTTCGCTGCAAGTAGTTTTGGATAGGTGCTGCATACCGCTTGCCCTTGGTTTACAAAATAGCATTCTCTAATACCTTATTAAAAAAATTAGCACCTTTCTTGCCTCTTAGTAAAAAGTGCCATTAAAAAATTTGTTTGCATAATAAAAATTAACTCAGTGTTGTCGAGAGGCTTAAAAAATCACAAGAATAAATTTAAAAATAAAAGAGAAGGTCTTTAAGAATCCAAAAGTGCCCTTTTATTTAAAATAATTTAACTAAAAAAAGTGACCTCTCATCAACAGAATGCCTGCTGTTTTTTTAACGCAGGAGAAACTCTGAAGTTGCATGTGTTCTTATTTAGAAATTATGTAAACAAAGTGCATTTTCTATTTTTTTTTTTTTTTTTTTTTTTTTTTTTTTTTTTTTTTTTTTTTAAGCAAAGACAATAAATAGGCAAACAAGACAAAGGCAATATTTCATAAAATATTGTAAAAGCAATGTTATGTTTTTGATCAAATTCATGCTATGGTGAACTGGGCAGACTTTTTGCCGGCAGAAAGTGGTTATAACCAATTTTAACCAGCAGATATTGGCATAAATTCTTTTCATGATATAATCCGATACTTTTTTAGTAGCATTGAATTGCTTATATACATTTTAATCAGGATAAATAAGAAACTAAATATTGCGAATAGCTTTAATAAAAAAATACATTTGTATTAGAATTTGATAGTTTTAATCTTTTATGAAGAATCAGTCATGTTATTTGCAGATAATTGAAATCATGAAAACGATATTAAGAACAAAGCACTTGTTAAAATTGTAAATAAATATCCTGATTTATAAAGAAGTTAAATTCTTGTTACAAATGTTAAAATCTATTGCTCTTGCTTAAAAAAAGAGCTGTTTTTCTGTGATTGCATTTAAAATTTGCTTAACTTTATTTAATAATGGAAATATCATGGAAACTCACAAATGCAAGATTCAAATCTCATTTAATGCAGATTATGGAATGCTATTAGGATATTACTTTTCCCACAAAAATGAATTTGTTCTTTCAATGAAGTAAAATAGTTGTACAAGAATTGTCCATTTTTGTGTTGCTGCAATTATTTACTTATATATTTTCACAAGAACCATTTCTCTTTATATGTAGTAGTAGATAATTTTTAAGTTATTGCAGTGTTATTTATTTAAAAATACTCTCAAAAGGGATGTTAAAATATCATAGAACTTTTTGTAACTATCTTTTTTTTTTTTTTTTTTTTTTTTTTTTTAATAGAAATTCAATCACAAACAATAATATTAATACTACTATTTTTAACACAATCAAACTGATTGGTAAAGTTATCATACGAATTGAATATTTCCAGCTGAGCGAAAAATTGCCCAGGCCGGGAATCGAACCCGGATAAGCCAAGTATCCCCGGTACTTTGTAAGCCAAGTATCCGGGTTCGATTCCCGGCCTGGGCAATTTTTCGCTCAGCTGGAAATATTCAATTCGTGTAATAATATTAATAGTTAAACTTGTATAGCATCAGACTACCATTATGAAATTTTTTTTTTTGAAGTGACAGAAAATTATTATATAAACAAAAGACATTTATATGATCCTTTTGAAACTTTTCCCTACTTTGAATAATATTCATAATCTTTATTTTAATTTTTTGACTAAATTTTTATACATTAAATACATGTGTGAATTATAAATCATTGGAGGTTAAAGTTCTTACTAGTATTATTTCTTTGGCAGAAACTAGTTTCTGTCATATCGATTTTAACCACCCTGGTCTTGATGGTGAATGCATAAACCTGTATTAAATTATTCAAAGACACGAAAACAGACTGGGCAGATAAAATAAACACATTTTTCAAAAAATTCAAAATTTACATTTATTTCTTCACAAAACTATTCTTTTAACAGACCACTTACAGCATTACATTCTGAAACTGGTGCTAATAGCATTTCACTTTTTAGAGCCAAAGTACTGATTAATAAGGCAGTTTTTGGAATGTGCCATGAACTATGTTAAAATTACAATATATGCTAGCAGTTACAAAATCACCATAATCAGACATTTTTCAAAAAACACTATGCCATCAAAAGTCTTTCTTTGCATCCTCAATAATTACAAGTAGTTGAAGCGAATATATTCTGGCGAGAACAGAGTTCACATCATTATTATCCTGAAATAATAAAAGTAATAGTAACTTTTTAATTGTGCTAATTGCAAGACATAAAAAATATTCTAATAGAGAAATACAAAGAGCAAATAGATAACAGTTGAACGTTTTAACAATTTGAATATTTACTTATAGTACATACAAGAAATTATGCACTTTTGGGATAAAAAAACACAGCAATAGGTGATTAAGGGTGCTCTTCAGCAATTAGGTAAGTATTTTTAACACTAGATCTCTCTATAGTAATAACTTGAATGTTGAGTGGTAAAGAGAAGTGCCCAGCAAGCTTTTCTAAGTTATTTACTACTTGTGTTTGTTGTTCTTATAACCTTTCCCAGCACAATAAATTTTAATTCCAATTCTGCAAACGGCAACAAGAATATTTTAATGAAATTTTGCTTTTGCAATGAAAGCTTAAACTAAAGATTTTAACAGACATTTAAAAGTCATAAATATGGATATGTAATACTTAGGTACATGAAATATTTATGTTAAAATAATGTTTTCATATATATTTTAATAAGACTTTAAAAAAATGAATTTTACCTCTAAATCTGATTAATTACATCAACATAGTAAAAAATATTATCACTGCATGTAATTATTAAACCACTTAGCGGAGAGATACAGTGATAACATGTAGCCAGTGGCGCAGACCCTGAAAAATTTCTGCAGACCTTGCAATATCTTGGCAGACCCTGAAAAATGCAGGTATGAGATTTTTCCATATTTTTGCGATTTTCCGTGGTTTTTTTTTTTTCGCTATTTTTGCCATTTTTCGCGGCAGTGATTTGTTCCGAAATTTAAGAAAGACATCAATCCGAAAATTTGAAGATAAGATCACGGAAAAAACTCAATTTTGTCAAAAGATCGTGTAACAAACGTGAACGGTGTCAAAAAAAAAAAAAAAAAAAAAAAATTGCGGGAAAAATTGCCACTTTTGTTAAAAGATTGCAGAAAAACACTAATTTCGTTAAAGGGTTGCGAAAAAACATCAATTTTGTGAAAGGATCATAGAAAAAACACGAAAATCGTCAAAGAATCGAGAGATAAATGCGAATTTTCGCAAAAGGTCGCAGAAAAATACGAATTTTACAAATAGCGGGAAAAACGTGGGTTTTTTCATAGAATTGCAGAAAAAATGCATATTCTGTCAAAAAATCGCGAATTTTTAGCATAGTCTAAAAAAAATCGCGGTAAAGGCACGAATTTTGTCAAAAAATAGTGATAAAATCGCAAATAATTGCGAAAAAAAACTTTAAATTCGTTTAAAGATAGCAGGGAAAAAGGAAAAGTGAGAAATTCGGTAAAAGATCGCGGGGGAAAATCGCGAATTTCTTCAATGAATTGCGAGGAAAAATGCAAATTTCCAAAAAATCACGAATTTTAGCAAAATAGAGTAAAAAACTCTAATTGTGCTCAAAGATAGCAGCGAAAAAGCAGAAATAAAATGAAAATATGATAAAACTTTAATAATTTCTTTTACTGTAATTTATACTTCAATCTTCGATGTAATTTATATTACAGTATTCTTTGACTTTTTTAAAAATTTCTTTTAAGAATTTAAGATACTTTTATTTGATCTGATATTTATTCCTGAGATGATTGAACAAACTTATTTTCACGTGTTATAAACTAAAATTTTTGTCTCGTACCCATTTTTCTGCAATTTATGTGTTAAACTAGGGATGCGCAACCTGTGGCCTGCGATGGGTTAACGTATCGCCTGCGAATTTCGTCAATTTACAACTAGAAAAAATTGCAATTTTTGTGAATATGTTGCAGGAAAGGAAAAAAATCGTAAATTTCATCAATTTATCGGGCAAAATATAAAATTTCGTCACTTAAGAATCGCAAATTTCATTGATTGGCACGGAAAAATCGCGAAATTCATTGATCATGGGCAGGAAAAGCGAACTTTGCCGATATGGCTCATGAAAATCGCAAGTTTCTCATCAAATATGGAAAAATCGCGAAATAACAAATTTCCCCTATCGGGCACGGAAAATTCGCGAGTTTTTTGGATCATGCACGGAAAATTCGAGAATTTCGTCAGTTGGACGCAAAAAATCGCACATTTCGTTGATCGGGCAAGAAAAAATCTTCAATTGTTTATGATGCTCGAAAAAATTGAAAAAAAAAATGTTTTTTTTGGTTTATCGCGTGAAAAAACGTGAATTTTGTTGATCGAATAAAAAAAAAAAAAAAAAAAAAAAAAAAAAAAAAATCGAAATTTTTTTGATAAGGCACGAAAAATTCCGAATTTGACGATGTCGCTCAGAAAAATTTTTAATTCCATTGATCGGCTGCAAAAAAAAAAAAAAAAAAAAAAAAAAAAAAAAAAAAAAATCGTGAATTTCGTCAATTTATCAAGAGAAAAAATCGTGAGTTTCATCTTCTCGCGTAAAAAATGAAAATTTATTGGAAAAATCGTGAATCTTGTTGATCGGGTGCGTATTTCGTCAATTAAGGGTGGAAAAAGCGGGAATTTTATTGATTGGATTCCAAAAAATAGCAAATTTTGTCGGTTCAAAACGAGAATATTGCGAGTTTTGTTGATCACACATGGAAAATTTGTTAAATACATCAATGAAGCTTAAAAAAATTCTAAATTCCGTTGATCGGGTGCGGAAAAATCGAGAAATTTGTCGATCATGCGAAGAAAATCGTGAATTTTCTCTATTCACTTCGTCAGAATTGTGAATTTTGCCAATTAATCATGGAAAAATCGGGAATTTAACCGATCTGGAACGGAAAAGTCGCAAATTTCGTCGATTAGCTTTGTAAAAATCGCAAATTTCCCTGATCCACTTTGTAAATTTCGAATTTTGTTGATTAGCTTTGTAAAATCTGCGAATATCGTCGATCAGATTCATAAGTAGGGTCGGAAAAATCACGAATTTCGTCAATCAGACGCGGAAAAATGAGAATTTTATTGATTATGAGAGTAAAAATCGTCATTTTCGTCGATCAGCTTTGTAAAAATCGTGAATATCGTCGATCGGATTCGTGAAATTTTCGAAATTTGTTGATTAGGAGCGGAAATATCCTGATTTTTTTCAAGCAGGCTCGGAAAAATCACTAATTTCATCGATAAAGCACAGAAAAATTGCAAATTTCATTGATCAAGTTCGGAAAATTCGCAAATTTCGTCAATTAAGCACGGAAAAGTTGTAAATTTCGGCCATCATGCGAAGGGAAATCGCAAATTTTGCCGATCATGCGAAGGAAAATTGCAAATTTCATCGATAAGACGCTGAAAAATCACAAATTTCGTCGATCGGCTTCGTAAAAATTGCAAATTTTTCTGCCAGGCACGAAAAAAATCACAAATTTCGTCGATCGACTTCGTAAAAATAGTGAGTTTCGTCGACCAAGTGCGGAAAAATCACAAATTCTGCCGAACAAGAGCGGAAAAATCGACGAACGATATGTTTGACTTTTTCTTTTGAGCAATAGAAATGTTCAACTCATTACTGATTTTAATCATATACATAAAAAATCTACCTAAACCCACTATATCTAATGCTTACTGCTGTAATAAAGGTGTTAAAAGTAGAAATTATTTATATCCAATAATCTGAAACACTAATTATAAAGAAAAATGAGAAAATATCTTTGAATTCTTTTAAAAAATTTTTGTAAGGGAAAAAAAAAAAAACAATTGGTTTCAACCGTGATCTGAACAAACATTAATTTAGCATTAGAGCTGTAGGGCAAAATTGGGAAATTTCATTAGTGGCAATTTTTTTTATTTAAAAATACAAACAGTTTAAATGTCTATAAGTATTAATCTATAAGACTAACTCAAATAAATATTAATAAATGTTAATAGTAACTCAAATGTTAATATAAATATATTGGAACTTGAAAAAGTAGAATCATTGATGAAATGTAAGTAAATTGTATTCTTTCCTTGTAAAAAAATGACCACAATGTGGCCGCTGATAAACAATTTTTTACTGGCCACTTTTTTTCATTTTCTGGCCTTGTGGCCAGTGGCTAATGCTAATTTTGCCCTTTAATTAGAGCAATTTTCTAAAATAATATAAAAATGTTAACATTATTATTTGGGTTGAACTTTTGTCTCAAAAAGCATTGTGTAAACTACAGCATGAAACTTAAACATAAAGGTAATAATTACCTATCTTTTGATGCTGTGTGAGTGCACAGAAACAATAGCTGCTCGAAGCTTCATTACTTTCTTCATACTCATATGACGATCATAGCTTAAACACCTCTTAGATTAGCATATTTGCTTTCTGAAAAAAATCACAAATAGAAATAATATATTTAATTTTGGCAGCATTGTTTATTTTCAGAAATCACAATCCATTAAAAATAATAGTAATAATAACAAAAATCAAAAATATATAAATATTTTACATAATACAATATAGTAAATTTTTGCTTCATATGTACTATTAATTTACAATCAAATTCATAAATAAGGGCCATTCCATGCCCAATTAACCAGTGACTCAACCTTATCCTTTCAGAGTTCGATAAAACTCTCAGGAATTGTTCTGCTTGATGATATAAATGAGAATATATGTTCATTTTTTTTCGCATTAAAATTTCATATCGTTAATTAGATAGTATTTTTAAAAATTTTGAAAAAATTGTATGTTTGTTGTAATTTTATAAGCTTAAAATTCTGAAATTTTTATAGTGGGAGCTCATTGGGATCAGGAGTTATCAAATAAAAGCAAAAATTAACAATAAAATAACAATTTCATTCTATTTGTTTTGTTATTTATGATTTGTATGGTAATTTTTAGCTTTTATTTTATAACTCTTGATCCCATTGAGGTACTACTCTAAAAATTTCAGAATTTTAAGCTTATAACATTACAACAAACTTACTTACATATTTTTTCAAAAGTTTTAAAAATAACTATCTAAATATATATATATTTTAAATATGCATAGTCAACTTGCATATCAAATTAAACCTTATAAATTCCACTTTGAAATGAGTGGTCATAAAATTTTCTATGCAAGTCAAAAAATGATGATTTTTCAAAATTTAAATAATTGTATGAAAATTTAAAGCAATAAACAAAAAAATAAAAGTATGCTCTAATTTATATCATCATAGAGAATGATCCCTGGCAGTTTCATTGAAATCAGAAATGGTCAGGTTGAATATTGAATTATTTTGGTTGATTTGACATGGAATGACCCTAAATGAAATTTTATTTAGTAATTAATCAACCATAATAGCCAAAACATAATTACAAATTTAGCAAAAACATTGTGACCCCCATCAGAAATACAAACTGTTTTCATTATTCAATAAATTGTAGACCTAACAATCATTTTTAAAAGACAAGGCACATATGTCATATATGCACCAACATACATAATTGATGCCGAAACGGCATTATTTTGAGAGATTTGGTATACAGGCTATGTTTACTTATAAATAAATTATTTACTTTTATATTATTTTTAAAATTTTAAAGTGTAGTGAGAATTGTTTAGCCAAAATAAATAAGTAACTGTTACTAGAATGTATACAAGTATCACATAACAACATGCAAAGAGAAGAGAGAAAAAAAATAGCATATAGAAGCGAGCTTAGAAATAATACTCAGAAGATTAGAAAAAAAAATCTTATAAACCAATAATATATTGCACAACTAAATGCACACCAGGGTTTGTGATTGTTTTGATTTTTTTAATCTTTCAGAACTTTATTTTATGACTTTTCTTATCATTTTTAAAATAAAAATTATATACATACACATGGATGTTATAAGAATTATCAAGCATAATAATATCACACAATTAACATAAATGATTAAAATGTAACATTTTAGGCAATAGAAAAACCTTTACTACACAAAATGCATCGAAAAGTACAAAGGGACAAGGGGGGTAGGTAATAAACTGATGTTTAATTACTCCATTTTTAACTACACCACTTTTATCAACGAAAACCTCCTCCCCCCTTCAAAGAAAATTCTGAAATGACACTCCTGTTTCTAATTTTCAAACTTACCAAACCAAAAGGCAGTTAAACATTCGTTACACTTAGGCAAATAAGGTTATTGCAGTAAAAAGTTAGTTGATCATGAATTCTGCAAGTCCCCCCCCCCCCCCCCCCAAGCCACAGAAATGCCTCCCGGAGAAAAGTGTGCAGATTTAACACTGTTAATACGATAACTGTACAGGTATCTTCCACACTCTAAAGGACCAAGATCCACTATTAGATTCAAATGAATATTCACTATGTGTTTCACATTTTGCTCAAATTTATAATAATAAGGCATCACCAAAGAGAGCAGAAAAAGAGAATTATTTTTTAAACTTTACACTTCTTCTACTTTTTACATAGTTAAGGTTTTATCTTTCTAAAAGCAGTTTAATTATCTGTATTATATTAAAACTAAATTACATTAAAGTAAATTATTAAGTTTGTTTACAGCTTAAATTAATTTTAAAATAGAAATAACAACAATAAAAACAGATTTAAATCAACGATTTAAAATAAAATTTACATAGTACAAAACATCAATACTTTAAAAATGAATAATTTACAACTAATAAGTAATTTAACAAAACTACAGTTATCAAAACAAAGCATTATTCAGCATTTAAAGCATTGGAAATCTTTTTAAAATATGTTCATGTTTTATATGACTTAATATATACACTATATAATGCATTAAAATCTTTTAAAGTCTTCAATCAATCAAAAATGTTGCAGCGAACTTAAAAATGCACTTTTTCGTTAGTGAAAATGAATCGTAACTTTCGATGAACTTCTAAAAGTTACGCATGAAAAAACATAAACATATTTTTAAAGCGATTACTTGAATTAATTAAGATTACATAAAGTAAAAAATAGAAAAATACATACCTAAATAAATCCAGTTATAGTTAATAAAGAAATTGTTGCACGAACAACAAATTATCACATAAGTTCGCTAAGAACGATAGCCGAAAGCTGCCCAACACACGAGGATGGAAAGTAAACAACATGGCGGCCTCTACCTGTTGCCATTCCCCTAGTATGAAAATGGCGTCAGCCACGGAACCAATTTGGGTACAGTCAGGATTCCGTTTGGGTAGCAGTAATTTGGGTAGTAGTTTTTGCTCATTTTGGAATGATTTTTGCCGAGAAATTTGATTTGGATATGATTTCACCCAATTTGGTGATTTTATTATTTTTTTTACCTAAATTGGACATTAGTCTAATTTGGAGCTGTTCTGTTTTGGAGTTTCATTTTTACAGAGAAAAAAGCAATTTGCTATGTGAAAACTTACTTAAATTTTCAAATCACGAAGACTTCGGGAAATTCTGTTCAAAATACCCTTTTTGGTAGCCTTTTTCAAAATATATTCTGTCTTTATCAAAAAACCGATCAATGCAAAATAAGAGGATCTGTAAATTGGATGCGTTTGAGAACAAAAATGGATTTAAAAACGAATCAGAAAAAAAACGCAATTTCTTATTTGAATACTTCCTTCAATTTTCAGTCCCGATGACTTTCGGAAATTCTGTTCAAAATATCCTTTTTGGTAGCCTTTTTTGAAATATATTCTGTCTTTATCAAAAAATTGACCAATGCGTCACTTTATACAGTTTCTAAATAAGAGGATCTACCATTTGGATGCGTTTAAAATCAAAAATGAATTTAAAAATGAGTCAGAAAATAAGCAGTTTGGATTTGAGGTTTTTTCTCCAACTCCTATTTTTGTTTAATTTCTTTTTGCTATACGAATTGGTCCTATGAAAAACTTGTCAATATAAAAGTTGTAGATATTTTTGAGAAGATGTAAAATAAGTTTAATCAGATTTGATATCTTAAAAATTGACGGAGTTATAGATTTTTCTCTTTTTTCAGCGCTCTTTGACTTATCGTTTTTAATTTTTTTTCATCGGTAAAAGTTGGTCCTATCAAAAACTTGTAAATACAAAAGTTTTAGATAATTTTAAGAACATTTACAAAAAATTTAGTTGGACTAGATATCTTGAAATCTGACGAAGTTATGAATTTTTTTCTCTCAAAATCCCTGTTTTTCCCCCCTTGAGCCCACTTCTAAATTTATCAAAAATCTGTCATGCATATACTTTTGGCCCATTTTTCAGAAGTAATATAAACTTTATTCCGATTCGATATCTACTTTAATTAAGAAGTTATGGCTTTTTTCGGTTTTCACAAAAACGCCCCCTATTCCGACCCCCTTGGTCCGATTTTGCCCATTAACGAACTTAGCCAAGATTTTACCCCCTTTGATTTTATGTACCAGTTTGGTGGAGATTGGTGAAGAATTATAGAAGTTATCGCGTCCATAAAAAAGTGAGATATATACATAGATAGATAGATAGATAGATAGATAGATAGATAAACTGGTGCGATTGCAATAGGTAGTATTTCTTACGAAATCTACCAAAAATGCGTCAAACGTCCATAGACTTAACTTTAAGGAAGGGAATTCGAAAAATGAGTCAGCAGCAACATTAAATATATATATTATTTTTCGGTACTACTCTGTTATCCCGTCGACCAAAATGCTATCGCCAAAGTATAAGATGAAATGCCAATAATGGATGATCGTGAATGACATTTAACACAATACACGTGTTTAAAACGTCATTAAGTGATTTTTATTTCGACTTATTATTTATATTTTTATTAATATTAATATTGTACTAATTAATTGTTTTTTTTATTATTTAAAATAAAAATTACTTCAATGTGTATAATTTGGCTATTAGTTTAGCGATTTGTATAATTTGGCGAAATCGGTCGACGGGATAACAGAGTAGTACCTTTTTTTCTTATAGGTCCGTTGCACTTGACATTTGATATGTAATGGATTTCGTAAATTTTTCACAGAATGTAGTACAATTTTTGAGTAAAAACGTTATTGAAAAGAAAATGACAGTCTATTGTTAAATTAAAGTAATATTAATTTGAATCTGTTTAGCAAGTGCGAAACTGAAAATTATGGTTTTGTTACACATAAATATCTTTTTTTTTTTTTTTTTTTTTTTTTTTTAATAAATGTGTACAATTTCCAGGCTTTGCAAATATCACGATATTTTGATATATTTCAAATATATCAAAATTCAAATATTTTCGATATATATTCGATATTTTCATAGTCAACTCACTGTTGACAGTAAATTTTTTGAAACTTACTATAAATTAGAAATTAAAATTATATTGCAGTGAACATGTAAACTTGAACAATATTATAAAAATGCATCTCTCTTTTTTTTTTTTTTTTCCTATTTCTCTCACTTTATTCACTATCGCTTTTTTTCATCTGCTTTATACACTTATAAAAATAATAAACTATTTAGTATCAAGAAATATGAACTTTACGTACAAAATTTAATATAAAAAACAGTTTTCTGTAAACGAGGAATTTTAACATAAATATCTTACTTATCTTTATATAATCTCATTTTTTATTTACTATCATATTGTACATAAATTAGAAAACATAAATTAGAAATTATAATTTTATTGCAGTTAACATGTAAACTTGTAGGATATTACAAAAATGCATCTCTCTTATCGTTTCTTTTTTCCTATTTCTCTCACTTTATTCAATATAACTTTTTTTTCCAACTTTTGTTGTCATTGTTTTTTTATCTGCTTTACACACCTTTGAAAAAAAAAAACTATTTAGTATCAAGAAATCAGAACTTTACAGTACAAAATTTAAAATACAAAACAATTATCTTTGATCGAGGAATTTTATCATAAATATATTTTTTATCAAAAATATCTTTTTTATCCTACTTATCTTTATATACTCTTATTTTTTATTTCCTAACATATTGTACAGTTTATAAAAAACCTAAATCTAAATCAAAAAAAAAAAAAATCTTTTCTAATGGAGTTGTATATAACTGATTATCTGTAATTAGGCAGTTTATCTTTTATAATGACTGTTATGGACTAATAATTTAATAATTGTCTCACATAATTATTAGTTTTACATTTAAAAACAAAAGCTTTAAACATAAAGCTTGTAAAAGACTTGTTTTCTTCTTTAATTAAAAAAGTCACTACCAGAGACAAAAGTTCATTACTTACAGAATGACATCATCAAATAACATTTGAAAATTTCATTTACACTTGTTTTGGCTAAAGATATCAAAATTATCTTGTACTGTGATATTTTGAAACTAAATATCAAATATATAAAATATCAAACCTCTTGGTATTTTGAAAATAGACATCAATAAGTATTGGAAAATATAAAAAATCTTGATATTTTAAAAGTAAATATATATCGATTGATATATATCGATGAACCCTGACCACTTCCTTAAATAAATTTGAGCTAAGAACTACGCTCGGTAACTCCTGAACATACAAGGCAGTTTCTAAAAAAAGGTGCTAATGTGATCGGTTTTAAAAACATTAGACTATCAAATTATAATTTAAAAACCAGTGGCGATACTGATTTCCGTTCATTTATCTTTGGTTGGGAAATTTTAAGGTTAAATCAGGTTCTGCTAAGACATCCAAAGGCTGTTTCGTGTTTAATTTCATAAGATCTGACAAACATTTGAAAACAAATTAAAATAGAATTAATTAAGTAAATCGATTCTTTGCCTCTCAGTATTTTTTACAATTCTACTGTTTTAATTAAAACGTTTTAAATGTATCGTTCTAAATCTAACCTTATTTACACAAAGATTTTCCTTCTCTTTTTTACATTCCTATGAAAATGCTTTTGTTTTTATGAAAGAAATACAAGTATTTGCGCTGTCTCAAAATTGCCAACCTTAGATTAAAAGTTCGTCTCGAAATATAACAGAAATATCTCGCAAAAGTATATTTTTAATTTTAAACTGTTCGTCAATATTATTATTCGTTTATTTTATATATGACGTTATCTAACCCATTTTTTCTTATGACACATATTAACGAATTTATTATTTTAAAGTTTTCTTTCTCTTGTTAATATTCATGTATAAGTACTTTTGTTGTTAAAAACGAAATATTATTATTACGTCTTAGAATTGACACAAATGTTAAAAAACATCGCTAAATATGTATAATGTCTATATAATAACACATGTCTCCTAAATATTGTTCAAACTTTAAACTGTTTTGCAATATTATTACTTGGCCATTTCAAACATGATGTATTTTTCTTCATTTTCTACTTTTAACGCATATTAATGAAATTATTATTTAAAAATTTTCTTTCTATTTCAATTTTCAGTTGTAAATATAATTTTTATGCCGAAATTGTTCAATAAGTTCCTTCTTTTAACACGTAATTATTCAATACATTTTTTTTTTCAAATAGTCATGTGTAAATTTTTTAATCGCAAGAAAATATTCTTGTTTGCGCTGTTTTTACAATTGGTAACAATTTAAAATTAGAATTTTTTGTAAAGCATATAAAAATGTCTCTTGAAACAATG
This sequence comes from Maratus speculifer, assembly GCA_964019185.1. Classification (NCBI taxonomy): domain Eukaryota; kingdom Metazoa; phylum Arthropoda; class Arachnida; order Araneae; family Salticidae; genus Maratus; species Maratus speculifer. The sequence goes on along the minus strand of OZ025296.1, from coordinate 230,528,749 downwards.
AAAACTTGATTAAAATAAATATGAAATTATTATTTATTTAATTATAGTATTAGTATTTAATGATTTTTTTCTGAAAAACATAATTCAATCATAATATTGTATAGAATTCCGATTGAAATAAATTATAATTTGAATTTCGATTTCAAAATGACCAAAGTAAAGAAATCTAATAATCCTTATTTTTCTTTCTCTTTTTTCATAAAAATGAAGTCATTTAGTCACCACCATTTCAGAAATATCATTAAAATTAGAAAAGAATTAATGTATCGAAAACTACAGCTCATATTCAAAATATTAGAATAATTGAGAAAAAGTAATAAGAATAAAATATTTGTCATTTATTTATTTTTTATACTAAGTAAATGCAATTAAATTTCTTATAAATTAAATCTGGAATGTTTAGATAAGATTTTAACATTTATAAAATATAAAATACAGCACAATAAATTAGGTATACAGCTTCCTTAAACACACCAGAATATTAGAATAAAATTTAGATTGGTTCAAAATATTAGAATATTTTATTTTACGCAACAATATTACCTTATGAATATGAAGTAAATGGTAGTTAATATTTTGTAGCATCCCCTTTAGCTTTCATAACAGCGTACAATCGATCTTGCATACTATATACAAGGTGTTTACAAACATTTCTATCAATATTGGCCCAAATAGACTTTATACGTGCCACTAACTCAGTTTTACTTGAAGGAGGATTTTCTTGAAGTTTTTTCTTCATTATACACCATAAGTTTTCGATGGGATTAAGATTTGGTGAATTTGGTGGCCAAGGAAGTACCTTAATGTTGCGTTGGCGGAACCAATTCTTAGTTGACACCGAGGCATGCGGGGACGCTAAATCTTGTTGAAAGATGAAATCATCTTCAAATAAATCTTCTGATGATGGAATCATGTAATATTCTAAAATTTCTTGATATATCAGAGAGTTAACCTTTTCGTAGACGATGCATAACTTTCCAGGTCCTTCTGCACTCATACAACCCCAAACCATGACACTAGCAGCAAATTTTACGGAACGTTTAAGGCATTCTTTATCAAATGCTTCTTGCTTCATTCTCCAAACTCGAATACCTTGATTACCATATGAAACACAAAACATACTTTCATCACTAAATAATATATTTTTCCAATCTTCATTGCTCCATAAACGTCTTGATTTACACCAATTCAATCTTATACGCTTTTGTCTTGCAGTCATGAGAGGTTTTGTTTTCGGTACACGAGATTCAAATTTAAATTTATGGAGACGTCTTAATGTTGTCGATGTAGAAACTTCAACTCCTTCTTCTTTCCATTTTCGGTGCAAGAATCGCACACTTTTAAAACGGTTTATCTTAACTATACGCTTCAGTTTCCTGTCATCTCTAGCAGATGTTTTTGGTTTTCGGCCACCATTTCGGCGATTATTTTGAAATTTTCCAATTTTTGAATATTGTGTTAGTATTTTACTAACGCTCGATTGCGAACAATGTAAATAATTCGCTATAAAACATTGATTTTTACCGTGCCGATACAAATCAACCATACGAAGTTTAGTAGATTCAGGAATATCACTCACACGGCCCATTTTAAGACGAAAAAGAAACAAACTGCAAAAAAGAATACTGATTTTAAATAAAATAGTCTGAATTTAATCAATGATGCCACCAGTTAAGAATTGGTAATAATTAAAGGAGAATTAATGTGAAATATTCTAATATTTTGAACCACTTGAATAAATATTCTAATATTTTGACTTTTCAAAATAATTTTTTTTGCAATTAATCTTTTCAAAAATGATATTAAATTAAGATAACAAGTAAGTTTAATCAACAATAAGTTCTTAATAAAAATATCGTTTGCATATTTTCATTAAAAGACATTAAATTACCAAACGATATTTTCAATTTCTAAAAAAAAGGTAATTATTCTAATATTTTGAATATGAGCTGTAATTGAAGTTGAAAAATTCTAATACTATTTTTGATATACAGGGATCAATACGGATAGTTTATGCTAATTTCCCGCCAAATATTTCCTATGTTAAGATGATTAGTTGGGAAACATAATCAGTCGTTTAATCAGCCATTTCATAAAATTAGTTTCAAAAATTTCTTTCATTAGGGTTTTATACAGAGTAGAAATATAAACAATCTTTTTTATATAAGGTACCCTGGGGTAATAACGCCACGTTAAGGTTCTACCAATTTTCACGGCTTAGTTTTAGATTGTATTTTTCAAACAAATATAGGATCTGATACAGCAACTCATTGACTATCTATATTAAAAAAAAATAATTTAACAGATGTGTATTCATGAAATGTAATGGCGTTTTTTCTTGACCAATGCTATTTGGCGTTATTACCCACCTATATGGGTAATAACGCCATGCAAACAAAACTATGAAATAAGATGGAATAATTGCATGTAGATTGCCCAATTATAAAAATACAAACTCTACAAACTTAGAAATTGACAAATTGCATTCTAAGCTATTGAAAATGTTCAATTTTTTGTGAAAGTGTAAGAAAAATAAAGGTGTGGTATGGGAGGAGGGGATGAGGCAAAAGAATATCAGACCGTGAGCTTCTTTTTGCTTAAAAAGGACCACTTTAATAGAAATATGAGAAACATTGGACAGTTTTAACTGTGTTTATTTGAATCAGTATTTAGGATGTAGCTCGGCCACTGTAGGGAATCAACCGGGTACTAAAGTCAAGGATTGTCGTTATTACCCCGGTATAGTTATTGCGCAGTACATTTTAAATTACAAATTACCTCGAGAAGATATCCAAAATCTTCAACAACATTTTAAAAGTACATGAAATGTGCTACAAATTTATGTAATTAACAAAGTATTTCCGGATAAAATGATAGTCTTCACATCACAAAACGTATCTCGCAAATTTTAGATCAAGCGTTAATTTTAGTTGTTTGTAAAAACAATAAGACCTAAAAATGAAACAAATTAACTTGAAGCTGTTTTTTGCGATTTATATGACTGAAAAACCCTTCTGCGCAGAGCACATGGGTGTCATTTACCTGATTATTTCATAATTATGCAAAATATAAGCACTTGGCGTTATTACCCGGCCTGGCGTTATTACCCCAGGGTACCTTATAACAGAAACAAGAAATTGAACTAGGCATTTAATATTTAGGCAATTTTGTATGCTTTAAGCACATTGTATTACAGTTTCTGTCTGAAAGGATCATTGAAAAGAACTCGCAAATTATTATGTATCAAAATATAATATTATTATAAAACCATTAATAAAATGTAGAATGAGAAAAATTGTTTATTTATTTATATATAATCTTCTCTCTACAAATTTCTGCTTGCAATGTGTAATTTATGTACCCAAGGGTCTCTTCTTTCTCATTTTTGTTTTCCGTTGTTCTCAAATATTTTATTACTAAACATTGCATTTGCTTTTAATTTAATTCAGCTTTTAATGTTATATTCTCGCCGGTACTGAAATATTACATATTATACCTCACAACCCAGGAGGATATAAGCTAAACTTTAAAAATATAAAACATTTTAACGTTACTTTTAAACTTCTGATTTTCTTTGGGGGGGGAGGCTTTGTATCAAAACCAGTAAATTTCAGCATCGATACCTATTTACTCATAAAATAATTGCTGTTTTCATTTGAATTTCCAAAATGCATTCTCCACAGTGTGTTCAAGAAATTTTTATAATTAATTAACCTAAATATTTTATAAAATCGGCTTTTTAATTACGTGGTTTAGTTGATATCTCGGCTAATTATTAAAAAATCTAAAATATTAGCATCAAGTGCATCAGAAACTACCATGAACTATCCTCATCAAAAGTTTCAGATGTCTATGTGCGGTAGATTTCTCTAATCATTGCAGGCACATAAACATCTATATTTTATTAATACACATACACAAACACCAGAAAACTAATAAAAAGTTTCATAAATAAAATTTATATCTTTGGACTAAGATGTTTAACTTAAGTAAGTATGCATATATTTATATGTATATTTACATATCTTTTTTTATTTGAGTGTTTTTCCTCCATTGTTTAAAGATTTTTGGAAAGTCTGGGCTACGTATAGCAGTTTATTAATATTAGGTATATCTAAAAATATTAATTTCAAGTGTCAGTAGAATGAAAATTTAAATTTTTCTGTTTATGTGACAAAAAATTTTCTACTTCTTAAACTTTCCTTTTAAAAGTTGTTCTGTAAGAACTCCGTTTCGGAAAACGGCTGGAATCATTAAATATATGTTACGTTTCTGACTTTAAAAAATTATAAGGGCGAAAACAAATATTAGTTCAAATTGTTGCTGAAATAAATTTTAACTACTTAGTTTTCGTGAGAATTACAGCAGGTTCAGATATTTCTCACAAACATTAGACAACTTAATAATAAAAAGCAAAAATTTTTAAGACAGCAAATTGTTCACTTTATCAAAGGTAAAATGAATGAAGAATCACAGGCGACATTTACAGAGAATGTCCATGTGATCTTAATTTATATTCATTGAAGCCTTTACTTGCAAATTACTTTTCTCAAAAGGTTTTTGGATAAATTTCCCTTTTTCATTCATAATGACTATATTTGCGTTTATTGCCTAAATACACGCAGATAGACAATGATCATAATTAACTTACGAAAATTTATAGAAGTCTTAAAATGTCAAAAGCTAAATATGCAAATGAATACATTTTTGGGTGATCGTGAGAAAATGTAAAACTTTACATCTTAATTATTTTATTTTATTTATTTTATTGCTGTAAATGGAATATTGTAGGAATATTTCAAAAATTCTAACACTGACATTTTACTAACTTTATCATAATTTTAAGAAAATTAGTTACAGTTAGATAACAAATACTTTTCTTAATCCAATCCGACAAATATCTTCCCATTCCTTACATCGCTTTTGTTTTCCAAATGTGTGACTGATATTTATATTTTATTACAATAAGTAATAAAAGTAAGTGTCTTAAAACTGCGTATCTCATAAATAGAGCGAAAATTATAATCCTTCTGACAATGTGTGCACCATTTTTCTATTCTTGAAAATGTTCCTTACAATTTATATGAACGCCTCCATTTTGAAAATGGCACGAATCATTAAGCATATTACAAGTTCACAAGTTGAAAAATATATCAAGAAGAAGAACAGCTTGTTTACAACCCTGTGTTTAAATATTTTCCAGTGGAAGGTTTTAATTGAATAGTATTGATCTTGGAAGGCAAATAGAATTATGTTCTTCCCAACGAATTCCTCACAGCTAATTTGAATATGTAAGATATTTAAGATAGAATGTTGCATTCGTCGCCCCAAATTAAACGCATCACGAAACTGACGACAAAAAAAATTTATTAATGTTCTTCTAACGTTCTTTTTAATACTGTATTTAATTTGGTGCCTTCATGTGCAGAAAACATTTCGCAGAATGGTTTATAAATAAATTTTCTTTTTAATCGTGCATATAAATATGCTTTAATATTTTCTTTCGTATTTATTAATTGCATACAAATTTTGCTTTTATCATCTTTATACAAACGCAGTAACACTAATCCAAAATTTCAGATAAAATTTTATAACTGTCTAAGATTTAAAAATGTAAACATATATAAATATATTTATAATATATTTATATATTACAAATATTTTTGATTATATTTATATTGCAAATGTAATTGTATATTCTATTTTTTTAACGCATGGAAAATTGGGGGATCAGGAAATACACAAAATTAATTCTTGTTATTATCCTTAAATTAAATTAGTTTCCCAAATTTTACTGGTGCAGCTAGACTATTTTCTTAAAACATGGACATTTGTTTGTTTTAAAGCTTGTTTTAAAGTTGGTCAAAATGTGTAATTGTGTAATTTAGAATATTTTTGCAAATAAATAAGGTAATTATATCACGAGATACACTGTTAAAAAAATTCTGAAATTAACGAATATTTTTTTCCTGAATTTCACAGAAAAAGTGCCTTTTCAGAACAAAAGAGCATTGTCCGTTATAAATCAGCAAATCCCACCAAATTTCCTGAAAATAACGAAACGGGTGGAAATAAAAGCAAAAAACGGAGACACTGTGTAAGGAGCTGTGTGGTGTAAGGGGCTCCGTGGCCGAGGGGTCAAGGAACAATACCGCCAATTGCCTGCAAACGCAGATTGTGGGTTCGTATCCCACTGGCGACAAGAAACAATGAAAACATAAAAAGTCCCTTTTAAATTACATTTTTTCTGTTTATTTTTCTCATATTTCTTATTAAAAAATCTTTTAATTAATTAGCCAATAAATAAATAAATAAATAAATAGTGTACGACAATTTCAAAAAATTATCTATAACATTATTTTTCTAAAAAAAAATTTTAATAAAAAGTTTTTTTCATTCATTCATTCATTCATTCATTCATTCATCCATTCAAAAAATAAACTAAATAAATAAACAGTGGTTTTAAACAGTGATTTTTTTTAATTTAAACTATTTAAAAAGAAAAATTGATTTAAAAAAATAATAAGCATTATGCATCAGTCTAAAATAAGATAAAATAAACCCTTTACAAATATTATAAAGAATGTATTTGAGAGGAAATCTTTAAAAAGCACAACAGATTTTTCCACTAACTCATAAAAGACATATTCTGTACAACCCGGCATAAGCAGCTTTGGCTCGGTTAGTAAGGATTTATTTCGCTATCTAAAGGCCCCGAGTTCGATCCTGAGGACGGCGTGAACTAAATTGTGCAATAATAATAATAAATAAAATAACATAGCAGCTTAAAATCACTCGGTAATTTCGAATTCTTTGACGATTAATCGATTTATTAATTTTAAAAATTATATGAAATTATTATCATTAAAAATCAGACTTTGTAACAGAAAGTTGCCGCTTCTTCAAACGGAGTTTTCCTTTCTTGTATGTCCCACAACGGTAAATCTACTTACGGAACGGTAACAGTTCGGCTACTTTGCTGCTGGTAGTTTCACCTGGAATTCACAGATTTATTTTTAACAGTGTACTGTCATTACATCCAGCGTAATTATCCATACAGATTAAAACTTTAAATAGCTTTCTCCCCATGTTCATATTTTCACCATTTTCCCGTTTTACTAATGCTAAGGCTTTATTTTGTATTTGAGATAGAAATTTAAGCTTTTTTCTGCATGTTTTTATTTATATAAGTGATAAATCTGCGATTAGAATTAGCCTTTAGGTTTTTTTAAAATATTTAAATAATAATAATAATAATAATAATAATAATAATAATAATAATAATAATAAAAGTATGTGAAGATTTTACACTACATATATCAGTAAAATAATTCATTAAATATAATATTAGATGTATCTAAAAATCCATGCGAAGCCTTGTGTAATCACATTTGAAAATCTTCAAAAAAAAAAAAAAAAAAAAACATTGTGCGAAAATTTCTAAAAGCAGGAGAAATTGTATTGAATGCAATGTTTTTTTAATTTTTTCTAAATTCACTGATAGTTGAACGTTGAAATGTAGTGAGTTAACTATTTGAACAATATCTTCAAAAATAAAAAAAATTGTTGAAAAGGTAAACTGTCCCATTAAGACAAGCCTTTTTAATTAGAACAGCAGTAGATTTTCGGACATTAAACAGATGAATTTTTGGTATACTTTCTTTGTCTTCACAGATTTCTAAATGTGTGAAAGATATTTAGATTTCATTGCATTCATTGTCTTCTATAAGTACCATTTTGCTATTCAACATTTTTCTCAAACTTTATTATATGAACATCAACATTTTGCAAATTTCTCGATCGTTAAGCAAATTATGACTTAAAACTTCTTATGAGGGGAAGTAAGAGTCAGTTTACATATTATCGATAAACTACTCCTTGAGGGAAGTTTCAGTTAAATATTTAATGATCTTTTGTAAGCTCTATATAAATTTATGTGTTATATTGGCATACAAGTATATTTAAGGGTTCTCAGGAGTCTTAAAGCTTCAGAATTTTCGAAATTTTATTTATTTTTTTTAATTAGATGTTAAACGCTTAACTTTTCTGAAGATTTTCGTATAGTATTTATTTCCTTGTATTATTATAGCATTAATCCCCATTAGAACAGAATTTATTAGCTTTTAGACTTATACTCGCTCAATAACTAAAGCAATGTTTTCGAAACTTTGAAGTTATTTTTCTCCTAACGACGGTTTTGGGCATGAGGCGCACGATTTCTCAAAACCTTCTTAATGTTTTTTTTTTTTTTTCTGAAATTTTTGAAATGTATGTATCATGTTAGTCTGTATAATCTGAATCTTTTTTTTTTTTTTTTTTTTTTTTATTATTATTATTGTTTAAAAAAAATTACAGTTTGTATTATTGACATTTTCAAAGTTTTGCTTTGACTAAATACAATTTTATATTGAAAATATAAAAATTCTACAAACATATTTATTCAGATCCATACAGATTTATTCAGATTTAGGATAATTATTGATATCTGAAATATAAGTAGCCCACAAAATTTTCATTCTATTTAAAAATATATTTTGTAATCCGGTGTATTAGCTGTTATACCAATTTTCTGCTCGTCAAATGTCTAATAGTTTGGAATCCCCTATGAATTCTAATTCTACATCTTGGAATTTTTTTAATGCATGAAAGGAAAGAGCATACGTATGCTCTTACATATTTATCATCATTACTTATTACCCAATAAAAATTGTGTTTTTAAAATCATATTCATTTTAAGATATTAATTGTTGAAAATTATCTTTTTTTTCTTTTTTCCCTATTTTAAAAGTCCTGAGACCCCTTATGTTTACTATTATTACATTTACTAGATGCGTGGTAACCAATAGGTTCATTTGTATTTCAGGATTTCATTCGATTTCTTGCAAGAAGAGGAAAACCAATATATTTTGAAAACAACATGTATATTAATTTTATTAAATACTATACTCCAAATAAAAAGTCATATTTACAATGCAAAATTTAAAAAATTTACGAAATTACATTTTGCAGGTTACGCGAATTTTCCTGCAAAATATAATTTGTCAAAACATTATTTATTCTTTTTTGATTTAAAGTCCTAAACAAAGAACAGCAGAATTGTAAGTCTGTGAAAAATTATGTAATTTTGGAGCAATTAATGTAAACTTTCCAGTTTTATGAATCAAAATGTCCGAGAGGTTAACAAAAAAAATGCGGTCTACTGCGGTCATTCCGCTTTTTTTTTTTTTTTTTTTTTTACAGACAGCAGTAGTTACGTAATTTTCGAATGCACCAATGTAGATGTACGAATAGAGCACCAGGTAACGCTAAAGGTCTGTAAAAAAAGATATTTGGAATCCGTGTTCTTGCTGCCACTCGCCATTTCCCATATCATGACAAAATGCTCCATTTGGCGATTAAACGAATAATCAGACTCGCCAAATTGCGATTGCGCAATTTATACTCTTTTCATGTGTGTTAGAGGTTTGCACTGGCCGAAATTTCCAGGCCCGAGCCCGGCCTGAAAGTTAAAATTTTGGCCCGAGTGACTTCTTTGGTCTTGAGTGAATTTCTACAGAACATTGATTTTTACTCTTACGGAAGAGTTCAAACCAAAAAAACTTCATATTTATAATCTCCATGTATGCAGAAGTGCCATAGGTTGCGATATTCATGTTTTTAATGAACCTTTGTTGTATGTAAATGTTTCAGTTACCATTAGTATTATTAATCCGTATTCCATTGCAATGGAGACATAAAAATCCAAAAAATGGTATATGGTAAAGTAAAGTCTTCTAAGACGGAATAGCATTGGAAAGAAAAAAATAACGTTCCCTTCTTAGCAGATGTAAATGTTTAACATATTTTTTTTCGCGTATTCTTGCATTCTTTTTGCATGGATGAACAGTTTAAAAGAAATTTGCAATTTTCAGTTTAAAAGAAAATTCCATCATAATCTGGGTTTTTTTTTTTTTTTTTTATGTATTTAACTCTATTTTAATAAGCCCAGTAATCTACGATTCTTTAAAAAGAATAAATTCTAATGTTTAATTGCTGAATAATGACGACTTAAAAGTATGTGCCTTTTTTGCAAAAATGTTTGGACTAAGCCAAATTTTACTGATTTATGAACAGACTTGGCCACGTCGAAAAAAGGATTTTCATACGGGGGGATTCAACAGGAATTGATTATTTTGGTCCGTGAGTACTAGGAAGAATGAAATCAGTCTCGACTTCGTACGGGAAAATTACGTTAGGCCCGGTCTGATACTGCAGGAAAAAATTAAGGCCTGAGCCCGGCCCCGCCCGAATGCCGTTAATGGAAATCGGTCCGAACCCGATCTGCGGCCCGTGCAGATCTCTAATGTGTGTTCTTATACAGTCCAGATTTTTGTACATCTAACTATGCTCAATCGCAGCGTGTCATTTACATTACTTTATTTATAGAGACACTGAGTCAGCACCTATTTAGTTTAGCACAGAAAGAATTATTTACGCAGAAAGGCTTATTCGATAGATATTTCTCTATTGCAGTTTGTCTCTATCTATGCTCCAGCATCGAGCAGGCAAAAATATAAACAAAATTGCTCGCATCAAGCGCCAAATAGAGAAATATCTGGCTGGAATACAGAGTTCAAATGAGCCATTTACTATACTTTTTATTAGTTGTATGCTAAGTAACATTGGCCTGTCAATGTTTTCTGCCTGTTAAAGTCGAAATCACACAGCAATTTTTGGAGTATATTTTCACAACGGTAAATCAAAGATCGCAATTTTGAATTTTTACTTAGACTGTTAAATGAATGTCTGAGATATTTATACATTTATGAGAGTTTTAGAATGTACTTATTTTTAGTAGTATCTGTAGTGGATGTCGAACTTCCATTTTACAAACAGTTACAAGAAATTATGTAATTATAGAACATATTGAGAAAATAGGGATGGTATGAGAGGTTAAAGATAATTTTTTCAATATTTCACGCGAAATTATTTGACTGTTTTTTTTTTTTTTTTTTTTTTTTTTTTTTTTTTCATTTGGCTACTGTTTTTATTTTATATTCGAGAAATCACTAATGTTGGTAAAAAACCAGCAAGAACCGTGCTTGGGATGTATTGCAAAAGCCTGTCTTTTTCGTTAGCCTGGAATGTACGAGTATGACGTCATTGTTTTCTGTGGAAGAATGTCCTTTGTTCTGAGATTAGTAACTTTTGTTTCCAAATTCTGAGTTTATGACATAATAACAACGTCACTTTAATAATCTTTTTTTTACTACTTCTGAATTAAAATTGATATTTAAAAGAAAATAAAAAGTCATTTTTATCAATAAACCTGTTTACTTTTAGTTTTAAACGTTTTAATTCCCATCTTTCAAAAATAATTAATTGGAAGTAGTTCATAGGATTTTTTTTTTTAATTCATTTCTGGCGAATAAGAATAAATAATTATCCATCTAAATGCAAAGAGCTTTATTTTCCTGCATGTTATAGTATGTAAAAATGAAAAAAAAATGCTATGTCCGAATGTGCAATATGCCTACGGAATATTTTTGCTTTGGTAGAATAAAATTTTTCCTGGAGCTTGACTATGTGATATGGAATATGTTTTTATTTCTTTAAATATAATTTAATAATCAAGATTTGTTTTCCTCGAGATCTATCAAAACAGGAAAAAATTTATTTTTCCAATTTTTATAGGAATATTAAATTAATAAAAATTTAATAATTCATTTAATTTCATATTTTCTTTATTTATCCAAAATAGTAAAAACATTGACACTTTTATGGCAGTGTAAAAAATAAGAAGAAAAAATAATATATCGAAATCATCTAATTTAAATCTAAAAATTCACAGATTTTTTATAATATATTCAGATCCATGCAATTAACAAATAGTAATTTTGCCAAACATTCCATGTCTTAGGAGTGAAATAGAAGTAATCTTAAATTGAAGCAAATAATACAAACACGTAAACACTAATAACTTGCAAAGAAAACGTTATAGCTCTTTTTGGGATAAAATGATAAACAAACATGTATATTAATGTGTATAGATTTTTGTGGGATTTTTTTTCTATAGACAATATACAAAAAGTGACTTTTTTTCAATATTTTGCAAGTACTTTTAAGGCATTTTAAAACTTTTAACCCTGTCAGACACGCCATTTGCAGCCTTCAAACGCTTAATTTTAATGTCCAAACTACCAAATTTTGATCTCATAATATATGTGACGAAAATTTTTTTATTATTTTTAAATAAATTTGTTCGTAAATGGCGGAGTGAATTAATTATATGAACAGTTTTGTAGGAGAAATGCCTTGCCGCTGAAAGAAGTAAATGACAAATTTTGCTATATTTGTTGTAATTTTAGAAAATTTCTTTATAAAATCAGTAAAAGTTTTAACAGAAATGGATTCTTCTGAGTCAAATAAATTTTATGCTTTTTAACCAAGCCTGTAATTATTATAATCGTTTTATTAAAATTTTATATTTCTAACGTTTAGAAAAGATTAAATTTGTTAATTCCCTACTTATGTTCGCACTATTACTCAACTATTTATGCATTTTTTATTGTGTGAAACATTTTGAAATTAACAGAATCATTTTCGAGTTTAGAAAGGTTGAAGATCTTATTACAGCGAAAAAGAATATTAGTTTACACGCTATATTGAAACTATTCCACGTGGAAAGTTATTTAGTGGTCTTGGAAGATAGTTAGTTAAAATATTCCCAACAAAATCTAGACACTCTAATAAAAATTGATAAGACAATTTTTGATAGAAAAGTGTTTCGTTCCAACCAAATTGCACGCATGATTAACTTAATCAGAGGAGAAAATTATTAATGCTCTTTTTACGTTGAATAATAGTTTCATATTCAGATTAAATTTAGAAAAAAAAGTATGATTAAAATTTCTTTTGTAATTTATATACACAATGATTGATTATGCTCGTTTGTGTACAAATGTATAGTTAAAGTATTTTTTTATTACATTTATACTACAGCAATTAATCATAATTTGCACTGAAAACTTTTTATCCATTTTCCATTAAAATGAAAAATTTACAAAAACATATCCGTCAAAATTTGACAACCCTGCACTCGAGAGTTCCTAGAAAATAGGATTTATTTTTTATTAATTGTATTTAATAATTATTATATACAAATACAATTATTATACTATATTTTTTGAAATGTCGTATTCATATTGAGATTATATAAAAATATTTATACATACAAAAAATCAAAATAATCTTACTTAAAAGGAGTAAACGTAACCATTGACCCCCCCCCCCCTCTTCTTTTGAAATAGACTCGTCTCCAACTGTTATCTGTTATAACATAATAAATACATCTGGCGAATTTGTAACGTAATCAAAGTTTGAAACACTGCAACCTCCTTTGAAATAGACCTGTCGCTAACATATGCAAAATAGCATTTATCTTAATTACTTAAATTATTTCTTAATCAAAAACGCGGTCAATACAATGCGTTAAATTTAATCTCAAAGCGAGTTGTAGAAATATCCACATGAAGAAAAGGGGAGAAAAAGTGGTTTAATTTTCCCAGCTAACATTATTCTAAACCGTTAAAAAAATGCAAATGAAGTACATTATCTTAATCAAAATTTATACATACTTTTTTTAGTATTGTTTCCTTCTATTTTTTCACTGTATAAATGAAAATAATTGCTGAAATTAATGATGTACATTTCGTGCTTCATACATTATAATCTTGTTTAAATAATTTATTCTTCAAACAGATATACCTTGTAAATTCATGTAATTGCTGCAAGATTTAATTAAATTTGATTTACTTTTACTCTAATATTTAATTCTTCTATAAAAATACATTGTTTAATTAAGCATTTTGTCTCTTTTAATTCGAAAGAGCTACTAATCTTTCAAGCAAATTATGTCCGTCTCTATTATGACAGCTGATTAAGATCGCCATCTTCAGCTAAGTGCCAAGTTTTATTTTCCCTTCTGTTAGGAAAAGAAAGAAAACTTAATTAAACAAATTAACCACCAGTATATTTTCTTTCTCCTTCTACAGTAGAATTTTTCGAGTTTCTGTACTTTATGTTGCAATAGAACAGGGGCGGCCAGCTTTTTCATATCCACGAGCTTTTTTATTATTATTATTGTCAAGATTATGCGTCTATTTAGTGAATAAAAATTAATAAATCAAAATTACATTAAGGATTAAATCATATGGGGTAATATAGTTGTTAAACTTACACTGTAATTATTATAAGAACAATTATAGTCTATAATGTAATATTAGAATAAATATGATATCTATGGTTGCATTTTGGATAACAAATATTAACGGTTTGGTTTCTAATTAAATTTTTCATATCACACTGTAACAAAAAAGACACTTAGTGAATATAAATTAATTAAAATTACTTGAATTTTCGTAAAGATTAATTCATACTGGATAGCATACACGTTAAAATTACACTGTAACTATTATAAAAATAAGAACAGTCTAGAATGTAATATAAAAGGAAATTTTATTTCTATAGTTACATGTTGGGTAACAAATAATAGCGATTTGGTTTCTAGTAGAGGTTTCATATAACACTGTAACAAAAATGAAATTAAGTGAATGAAAATTAATAAATAAAAATTTATTGAATATCTTTAAGTATTAAAGAATATGCGATAATATACATGTTACTATTAAACTGCAATTACTATAATAACAATTATCGACTAGAATGTAATGGTATAGCATGCATGTTACTATTACATTGTAATTATCATAATAATAATTATAGTTTAAAATGTAATACAAAAGAAAGTGTGGTTTCTGTTATTGCATCTTGGTTAACAAATAATAGCGGTTTGGTTTCTAGTTGAGTTTTTCATATCACATTGTAACACAATAGAAATTTAATGACTAACAAGTTATAAATAAAAAGTACTTCAATTTCTGTAATGAGTAAATTATATGGGATAACATACATGTTAAAATTACACTGTAACTGTTACAATAACAATTATAGTCTAGAATGTAATATAAAAGGACATGTGATTTATCTGATTGCATCATGGATGACAAATAATAGCGGTTAGGTTTCTAGTTGAGTTTTTCATATCACATTGTAACACAACAGAAATTTAATGAATTACAAATTATAAATTAAAAGTACTTGAATTTCTGTAATGAGTAAATTATATGGGATAACATACATGTTAAAATTTCACTGTAACTGTTACAATAACAATTATAGCCTAGAATGTAATATAAAAGGACGTGTGATTTCTCTCATTGCATCTTGACTAACAAATAATAGCGATTTGGTTTCTAGTAAAGTTTTTCATATCACACTGTCGCAAGAAAAAAAAATACCGAATAAAAATTATTTGAAATTACTTGAATTTCTGTAAGATTTAAATCATATTGGGTAACATAATTGTTAAACTTAACTATTATAATATTATAATCTAATTACTACTATAATCTTGCAGTAATAATCAAATTCACGCAATCTGGAGGGAAATAATACATGATGGATAAACCTGTATTTTTTAAAATTTTTAATAGTTTTTTCCTTTTCCACTTTACATTCCGTACACCGAGATGAAATGAAGTGTGGTCTGTTCCAGATTGAGTCGGGGGATATAAAGGGACAACAGTTGTTTTCAGTTCTTCACGGATGAGGACCGCGTAAGTGTCCATCGAAAACATTTTGGATTTAAAAAGAACTTGAATGCATTTTTGAGGGGTTTTACATAACGTTTTTTACACACCTTTTAAGTAATATATGTACATCAACATTTATTTTTATTAATTTAATTCGTAACACGGTGAATTTTGCACAGAAAGTTTTTAACTCTTATTCAAAAATCAAGTTTATTTCTCTTTCTCCGTCAAACATATCTGACTGTTTTTTTTTTTGTTTTTTTTTTGTTTTTTTTTTTAATTTTGAGCATTTTGTTATCTTAAAAGTATACTTATAAATTATCATTGATAGCTCTAATAATTTTTTTCCGTTTTTAACCCTTCACTGTATACCCTATCTGGCACATACCTAAAAACAATATAATTATTATTGTGTGCCAGGAATTTGACCAATATGATCGCTGTAACTAATCAAAAATAGTCTAAGTAATGGAATAACGCTTATTTAGTACATGTCAGATGGCTGAATTTGACAAAAATTAGAATTTGTTCTTCGGAAACGAAAAGATTTTCGTTCAAGCTATTAAAGCAAAATTTACTTTCATTATTTTTACTGAATAGTTAAAAATATTAATATAAAGTAAGTTACAGAGTGTTAAGCAGATTAAATTACTTAATTTAAGCTCATATTCCAAAATATAGCAATAAAATATTTGAAACTCTTATTGGTCTGCATGCCATAAAATATCAAATTTTAGTTGAAAATTTGAAATTTATTTATTTATTTATTTATTTCCTTAATTTTCACATTATTAGACCAATATATAGATTTCGAATATTTTTTTTTCATAAAAATGGAAAAAATCGTACAGTGAAGGTGTAATATATAGATTTTTTAGATTGCCCACCAACACCAAAAAGCTATTTTTATATACGAATTATCGATAATATATTCAAATAAATTTTTTAAATTTATTAAGCGATGCTATACTATTAGCTGCTTACATGAGTTAATATCAAAAGAAACTGTGAAAAAATTAGCTACTGCAAGCAGTATTTCTAATTTTGGTAATTTCAGTAGTTTAAGCCGGGTAGTCCGTTTACATATTTGTTAAATTTGTGTTTCATTTATATTAATTATTTTTTTTACTTATCTATTTTATAATTTTAATTTTTTTATGAAACTTTAGCTATTATACTTCTTTATGGAATATACGCTCATCTATTTTAATTTTAATTAACTAGTTTTAATTTTAATTTTATTTATTTAAAGGTGTTGGTCTGTCAGCGGTCGATTTTCCCTCTGTAATTTTAAGTATATAGGCGTTTGATGTATTCTTATATTCATAATCTCTTCGGAGAATAATTATTTTTAAATTAATATTTTTTAATATTTTTATATCCTTTTCTTAAAGGATGTGCCCTTTTTTCTTAAGTGCCAAAATATTTCTAAAATTTATGATCAATTTAAAATTTTATGTTTTAAAGCCTGGCGCACTGAAAATGACATGTTAACATTTCATATAAAGTTATGTATAAATTTTAGAAATATTTTGAAAACTAAGAAAAAAAGACGCATCCTTTAAGAAGAAAACTTTAAAAAAGGGAAGTTGAAATTATTAATTTCCCGAGGAGATAGTTTTAATATAGGAATGCATTCACTTAACATTTCGAAGAGAAATTAGGCCGCTGACAGATCAGCACCTTTAAATAAATAAATCTAAAATTAAAACTAATTAATTAAAATTAAAGTAAGTGAGCTAACTATATTTTATTCCTTATTTTATTTTATATTAAGATATTGAGTTTAGGTTAGTATTGTCGAATTAAATGATGTTGTGCTACATCTGTTTAGGTTAGATATAATTTTAGAAGTTGAAATTATTAATTTCCCGAGGAGATAATTTTAATATAGGAAAGCATCCACTAAACATTCCGGAGGGGAATTCGGCCGCTGACAGACCAGCACCTTTAAATAAATAAAACTAAAATTAAAACTAAATAATTAAAATTAAAGTAGGTGAGCTAACTATCTATTTCATTCCTTATTTTATTGTATATTAAGATATTGAATTTAGGTTAGTATTGTCGAATTAAAGTCGATCTCTAGTATATGGTATGTTTTTCTCTTCTTTCTTTTTTTTTCTATCCAATTTAATAATGTTATTATAATTTATTTTTTTATATTTTCTCTCCATTTTATTTTGGCTTTATGTGTGTTGGTAGCTTCAAATTCGTATCATTTTGCTTATTTTTATGGCTAATGCGAAGATGGAACCACACACTTTATATGTAGTTTCAAAGTATTTGTGGACCGAATGATTCTGCTTTGGTTCTGCAAATTTCGATTGTATTCATTTTAATTTTTTTCTCATGTTTCAAAGCGGTAATTTTATATTAAATTCAATGCATATATTGTTTTACAATTAATAGTATTATATATATATATATATATATATATATATACAGGGTGTTTCTAAATTCATGGTACAAACTTTAAGGGGTGATAGTACACATCAAGACAAAGAATATTAAATAGGAAATTAAAGGTCCCAAACGTCTTCCGAAGGACATAGGCGCCATTAAAGTTTAGGGGCCAAAAATTCAAATGATTATAAAAAACAGGAAAATTGGTCGATTCGTTTGCGGTTTTCACTAATACTATTCTTTATGTATTCTTTATGTCAGTATTGTCTTGAAAATAAATTATAAAGATAAATTTCAAAAAATGCCGATAGAGGGCGCTTTAGACTTTGGAGTGACGAATAACTATTTTTTACCGTTATTTTTTGCATCTCATTAATTTTTTTAGAAGCTTAGACCAAAAACTTGAATTTTGCGATGAAAATCGTAATCGTTGGGAGTGGCTAAGTAGCGCAAACTGAACTGTGGAGGGAGGTTCAAATTTCAACTGATTATAAAAAACTGGAAAACTGGTCAATTGATTTGCGAGTTTCACTAAAATTATTCTTTAAGTCAGTTATATCTTGAAAATAAATTATAAAGATAAAATTAAAAAAATGCCGATAGAGGGCGCGTTAGACTTTGGAGTAACGTACAACTATTTTTTACCGTTATTTTTTGCATCTCATAAATTTTTTTAGTAGCTTAGACATAAACTTAAATTTTGAGATGAAAATCTTAATCGTTGGGAGTGGTTAAGTAGCGCAAACTGAACTGTGTTCAATGGAGGTGGGAAGGTTCAAATTTCAAATGATTATAAAAAACGGAAAATTTGGTCGATTCGTTTGCGGTTTTCGCTAAAACTATTCTTTATGTCAATATTTATTTGAAAATAAATTTTAAAGATATCTATCAAAAACATCCGTTAGAGGGCGCTTTAAACTTTAGAGTAACTAACAATTATTTTTAACCGTTATTTTTTGTATCTAATTAAATTCTTGTAAAAGTTCAAACTTATATTTTTAGCTCAAAATCTGCATAGTTGTGAGTAATTAAATAGCGGAAAACTGAACTGTGTTCGACGGGTGGGGAGGGTAACATTTCAACTACTGAACACAGTTAGTTTGCGCTTCTTAACCCTCCCATTGATTTAGAATTCGAGCTCAAAATTTAAGTCTAAGCTTTTAAAAGCATTTAATTAGATGCAAAAATAATGGTTAAAAATAGTTGTTGGTTACACTAAAGTTTAAGGCGCCTTTTCTTTAATATTTATTTTAAAGGAAATATTGACATAAAGAATAGTTTTAGCGAAAACCGCAAACGAATCGACCAATTTTTCCGTCTTTTATAATCATTTGAAATTTGAACCTCCCCACCCCCATTGAACCCAGCTCAGTTTGCGCTACTTAACCACTCCCAACGATTTAGATTTTCAGCTCAAAATTTAAGTTTATGTCTAAGCTACTAAAAAAAATTTATGAAATGCAAAAAATAACGGTAAAAAACAGTTGTACGTTACTCCAAATTCTAAAGCGCCCTCTATCGGCATTTTTTTAAATTTCATCTTTATAATTTATTTTCAAGATAATATAGACATAAAGAATAATTTTAGTGAAAATCGCAAATCAATTGACCATTTTTTCCATTTTTTATAATCATTTGAAATTTGAACCTCTCCCACAGTTCAGTTTGCGCTACTTAACCAATCCCAACGATTTAGATTTTGAGCTCAAAATTTAAGTTTATGTCTAAGCTTCTAAAAAAAATTAATTAGATGCAAAAAATAGTGGCAAAAAATAGTTGTTCGTTACTCCAAAGTCTAAAGCTCCCTCTATCGGCATTTTTTGAAATTTATCTTTATAATTTATTTTCAAGACAATACTGACCTAAAAAATAGTTTTAGTGAAAACCGCAAACGAATCGACCAATTTTTCTGTTTTTTATAATCATTTGGATTTTTGGACCCTAAACTTTAATGGCGCCTATCTCCTTCGGAAAACGTTTGGGACCCTTAATGTCCTATTTAATATTGTTTGTCTTGATGTGTACTATCCCCCCTTAAAGTTTGTACCATGAATTTAGAAACACCCTGTATAGATATTAGATAATATTACAAATCAACATAAAAATACGGCATAACTCGTTAAATAACAAACTATATCAAACATAGGAGTTGGCAAATATTGGAACAATATTGGAAATGTGGTATTAGCTCGTTCTCAAGGACAGTGCTAAATAGACACATTATTTGTGATTAATTTCTGATTAGAAATCAGTATAAACCTAAAAATGATTTCTAAATTGCCTGATTAATCGCAATGGAAATATATATATATATTATATATATATTCTCCTTTTTAAAATAGTTTTCAAACGCATTTTTAATTCGGTGGCGTAACCAGGGTAGATGCCCAAGGGCTCTGAATACCGTTAAATTTTTACAGTTCTGTTCGCCTTACCTAACTAGAAAATTTTCTACTATGAATCAAGGAGAAGAAAATCTTTCAATGTAGGTTTTGGGCACCCACCTTGTATGCACCACCGTAGTTCATAAAAACAAATCCTTAAAGAAAAACTCGTAAAGTATTCCTCGATAGCTTCATTAATCGTTTTATTCATTTTTTAAAAAAATGGATTTTACTAATAACATATTTGTTGTGGCTTAAAAATTAATGATAACAACCAAACATGCTCTTAACTGAAACACCGAATTTTGTATTTTATCTCAAAGCAAACTTTTAAAGGTATAGATCAATTACGTGCTCAATTAACTTGAAAGTACTGAGTTTTTTATACCTTTTTCTTCTTTTATATTGCACCGAAAATTACAAGGATTGAAATTTAAGGAAGGAAAAGAAAACTTTAGTTTTTTGACTCATTTCAAGAAAAGTTTATGAAGTGAAAAATTTAACAATTTTCCGAACGGTTGAGAAACGTTATTTTATGGGACTTGGTTGTATAATGTAATGCGGTTAAGGTCATTCTTTTTTTTTCATTGTTAGTTAATTGATGATAGTATAAATAATCATAAGTCAAAGTTGTCTTACGCAAAATTACTATTCAAAGTCTCAGATGGAATTTTGTAATTAAACTTTACAATAAACTGTTTTAGAACACGAAATAAATTTAAATAGAATACAACATAAATGTGTGATTTTTTAAAAAGCGTTCTTATTTTAACCTCCTGTACACCGAGCAAAAGGGTAAAATTGTAATGTTGTTTTCTGAATATATATATATTTTAAGGATGATTTTTTCAACATTACCAATTTAATTTACCAATTAATTACCAACATACCATTTTTCACTTGACACCTCTTTCTGCTCACTGCGGAGAAATAAAAAAATCATTATATTATTTTCTAAGCCTGAAGAAATACTTTTTCGGAAAAAATTAAGAAGAGAACTACAACATTTAAAATTTATATACTTTATACGAACGAGTTTTTTCATTCAGACACCAATATCAATGTCTAAACTAGATGGTAGAACCACATGACCCAAGACCTTTACCAACCCACTCGGATCTAGATTTCTAGAGTACTCAAATTTTTAGACTTTTGTTTCTTATGTACATGAAATAGGAATTAGCTCATAGAAAGTGACACGTACATTTTCACATGCTATTATTGATATGAGCTTCCTTTTTTTCTCGGCTGTGCTGTTTCTCCTTTTTAGGTAGCTTTCATTACAAAAAGTAAAAAGCTACCTATTGCAGCCGTCCGGAGGAAAGCACTTCCGGAAAATTTTGATATATTTTCACCGATCATGACCCCCAGACCCCAAAACCACCCTCCGTTCAAATGTTGACACACATATATATATATATATATATTTATATATATATATATATAACCATATATATATATATATATATATATATATATCTGATTTTTGTCATGCGATAACTAACGTATTTATGAACCGATTTGAATGAAACTTGGTATGTACATAGTACATACAAATGTCTCGACCAAGTTCGTTGGTCAGCATCATCCGCCATTTTGTTTCAAAATGGCAGCCATTTAAAATTTTTTAAAAAATTTAAAATTTAAAATTAAATGCGAAAAAATTAAAAGTTGAAAAATATTTTTCTTTTACGTGTTAGAACTTAAAACAAAGATTCCAGAACACTTTTTATTTTCTCTATATCTTAAAAAATGATTCAGTTATAGCACTTTGAATTTTTCTAATGGCTGACATTTTGAAACGATCTGATTTTTGTCACGTGATAGCACGCGTATTTATGAACCGATTTCACTGAAACTTGGTATGTACATAGTACATACAAATGTCTCGACCGAGTTCGTTGGTCAGTATCATCCGCCATTTTGTTTCAAAATGGCGGCCATTTTAAATTTTTTAAAAATTTAAAAATTAAAAATTAAATGCGAAAAAATTAAAAGTTGAAAAATGTTTTTCTTTTACCTGTTAGAACTTAAAACAAAGATTCCAGAAAACTTTTTATTTTGTCTGTATCTTAAAAAATGATTGAGTTATAGCACTTTGAATTTTTCTTATGGCTGACATTTTGAAACGATCTGATTTTTGTCACGTGATAACACGCGTATTTATGAACCGATTTCAATTAAACTTGATGTATACATAGTACATACAAATGTCTCGACCGAGTTCGTTGGCGAACATCATCCGGCATTTTGTTTCAAAATGGTGGCCATTTTAATTTTTTTAAAAAATTTAAAATTTAAAATTAAATGCGAAAAAATCAAAATTTGAAAAATATTTTTCTTTTATGTGTTAGAACTTAAAACAACGATTCCAGAACACTTTTTATTTTGTCTATATCTTACAAAATGATTGAGTTATAGCACTTTGAATTTTTCTTATGGCTGACATTTTGAAACGGCCTGATCCGAACGATCCACAATGTTGCTTTAAAATGGCATACACTTTATTATATCGTGGAATTTGGTGATTCTCTAAATCGCTTAAAATAAAACCAGATTGAATAAAAGATGACTAATTTCTAAAAATTCCTATTAATATTCAGTCTTGACAAAAACCAGTATTCAATCATATAAAATCACTAATTTTATAAGATTATTTCCACTAATTTGAGATTAGTATTTTTGAACAATGTAACTTACTTTAAAATAAATAAATAAATATATAAGTATATGAAAGCTACCTCTTCCTCCCGGCATTGCCGGAAGGACTTTTTTTCTATGAATATTTTGTTTTTTCGATCATCAAGGAATACGGTTAGAAGTTTCATCATCCAAGATATTCTTCTTCCTCTATCTTCTATCAAAGTTTATTCTTCTGTTACCTAATCATGCTTTTGAGGATGACAAGATTCTTCTCCTCTGCTGTCACAATTCTTGCATCTTGAATGATGGATACAGCTCTTTACTATCTGATATATCATTGTTAAATGCGGTGAACACTGTGTGAGAAAGGGCTATGCATTTAAGTGTGTCTTCTTTTGAAGGCCTTGGTTCAAGGTCTAATTCAGACAAACTGCTTGCTTCAAAGTTCCCACTATTTGAATTTTTTCAGAATATATGTATTTTACTGCAAAAGAAAAAATTAACACCCTATCTCGCAATTTCTTCATCTCTTATTTCCCTCTTCATTCCCATGATGAATGATTTACTGGTTTTATTGGTTTCAGCTGCACATTCTCTTCATTTTCTAAAATTGTTGTCAAGACATATGCCGTGGACCATCATCCAAGTATATGACTCTGAACACATCGAAAAACAGAAGGATAGGGGAAAAACATAATAAAGACAAAAAGGAGAAACTGATGAATGAACTAAACAATATTTACGATTTTTGCTCACTTAGCTAAAAGGTTATAAAATTTGCCTAATTTAAAATACACTTAAATATTAAATAATAAATAACCAGAGCTTATTTAAACATTTCGTACAATAAAATGACATTTCAAGTAAATTCAGCTACAATAAATTTAGTTTAACATTTTTTAAATTTTTGCAAAAAATGTTCGAAAATTAACATTTGAGCAAAACTTTAAGCCATTTGCGGAAAACCAAGGAACTGTCCAAAAATGTAAAATTTCTTGTGTGAACTTGGTCTTTTCTTATGTGAACCAGTGGCAATTTTTACGCACTATCAAAAATCGAAAAAAAATTTTTTTGGCTCACCCTAATATACAAAAAATTATTATTATGGTTAATTTCTTTCTCAGTTGCGATACTTGTAAATAAAAGCTTTAAAAAAAACTACTTTATACTGTTCTTAAATAATATCATTGCTTTATTTAACTATTTTCAGAACCGCGATTTAAAAAATAACATAATAAACCGTTATTGAGAAAAAATAACGTTAGAAATCTCTCACGTACTAATACCAAACACTAAGTTCTTCACTTTCTTTAAAATGTTTTGATCAACTACGTGTTCAATTATCTTAAAAGAAGTGAAAAAACACATTTAAACTTCTTCTCCTTCTATGTTCTTCTTCTACACTAAACATCGCGAATATTGAAATTTATATTGCGGAAAAAAAAGAATTACTTTAGTGCTTCAACACAGTTTGGGTAGAATTTATTGAGAGTAGATTTAAAGAATTAACCTACATAAAAACCATGTAGACGGTGAAATTTCGTTATATCATGTAATGCATTTTAACTTTTTTTATCAATTTTAAATAAGTACATCATTTCCGTTTGATTCTTCTTTAAAAAGCTTTATCTGATCTGAAATTTTTAAAACTTTTTATATCAAAGTTTTAAAGGTACTGTTTAACTTAAAATTGGACAAAAAAATCGATTTTCCCTTTTTTTTCATATTAAATGAAAGCCTGTTTAATTGTGAATATTTCGACACTTTCTACCCTTAAAGTAATTATATCGTAAGATATTGTAAGATTGTTAAATACATCCAATGTAATTACCGACACAAATTATTAAAAAGCTTTTTCTCCAAATTCATATTTTTTAAATAATAAAGTATGAGGGATTGAAATTTTCGCCCTTGCTTTTAACATAAAATATATAATTTGAACCTTAAACTGTTCATGTTTACTTAACAGGCGATTAAAATAATCAACTATAGATGTTAATAGTTAAGGGCATTTAAATTAAATTTAAATTAAATTAAATTAATTAATTTAAATAAATTAAATTAAATTAAATTAATTAAATTAAATATACTAATAAAGTTTAAATTAAAATAAATTAAATTAAATAAATAAAATAAAATAAATTAAATTAAATTAACTATTAACATCTTTAGTTGATTATTTTAACCGCCTGTTAAGTAAACATGAACAGTTTAAATTTTAAAGTTGAAATTATATATTTCATATTTTTCTTTAATTCAAGTTTTTAAAAATGCTGAGTCTTCTTTTGTGTTTGAAATACTGATTTAAACTTTTTTGTATATGTTCTGCATATATATATATATATATATATGTGATAAATCTGCGCACATAATTAGCCTTCAGATTTTTTTTTTTTTTTTTTTTTTTTTTTTTTTTGCTAAATTTAAAAAGATAAAAGCATATGAAGGTGTCTTACATTTTACTGTTTTGCGCTGTATGTATCAGTAAAAAATTATATTAAATGTAATAATAGATTTAACTGAAAATCTAGGTGAAGTTTTGTGCAATATACATTTGAAAATCTTTAAAAAAAAGGGTCAAAAATATAAGTTTTTTTTAAGTAAGGATTTTTAAAAAATAATTTTTTTAGAATTTAAAAAAAATTATTAAATATGGAGTTATTTTTTTAATTCACTTTTAGTAGAAAATTGAACTGCAATAAGTTCACAATTTGAAACATATTTTTTAAAAATTGAAAAAAAAATTGTTGAGAAGGTAATCTGTTTCCTTAAATGCATGTTTATTACATTAATCTATAGATAGATAAGTGAAACGTTTTCGACTATCTATCTTTAAGCATTCAATGAAAATCGTAATTTAGAACGCCTTTAGAATACTTTTCGTATAATTCATCCTTTTAAATTTCGAATTTCATAAAAACTATAAGTCTTAAAAGTAACAATCATGCCAAAATTTCTGTTTCCATGCCTAATAATTTAATGGGAATCATAATTTAGAACGACGTCCGCTCTTTCATCCTTGTAAAGTTTGATTTTAAAAAAATAACAAAATAATTTTCTGTATGTGTTTGTGCGTATACATGTCTTCATTTGCGTTTTAAAAGTTGCAGCCATGTAAAATTTCAAATTTCTATCTTTAAGAAATCAATAGAAATTGTAATTGATTTTTGAAACTTTTCGTGCAGTTCACACTTTCAAATTTCGAACTTTTTAGAAACTGTTCTTAGAGACTATTTACAATTTGCAATTAACTAGCATGCCAAATTTCAAGTTTCTAGTTAGTAAAGCAAAATCGCAATTTTAGAAATGATATTCACTCTTGCATCATTTTTTTTTTCGATTTTTTTTCTTTTTTTAAAATTCTTATATGCGTGTATTTATGTTTTAAACATAGCCAACCATGTTAAATTACAAGTTTCTATCCTTAACTATTCAACAGATATCGTAATTTAGAACATTTAAAAAAACTTCAGCTACGTAATTTAATTTATACATGTAAGAATGGCAAAATAATTTATTATTAATAATAATGCTAATGGTGTCAATTTATCATGATTTATCATGTTGAACATGAAAATGTTCATTTGAGAACTGAAGCATCCGGAAGAAAATATTCTGGATTCATAAAAAGAATTAATGTATTTTAAAAACTATATAGAAACGTTTACAAAAATTAGTGGAATCAAAATAAATAAATTTTGTTTTTATCATGCTTCTTTAAATCAAAAAATATATTGGTTTCTAAAAATCCGAAAGATAAAGAAAGCTTTTTAAAATCGTAGGCAAGTCGGAAGAGAATACTGTATTCTTCGTCCGAAGTTACATTATATTTTCCTAAAATAACATCCATTTGTCCTTTTTTTTTTTCAGAGTATATTTTATATCAAATATAATTTCTTTTTTTTTTCCAATCAAAAACATTATGCGCACTATACCGAGTTAAATGCGTACCAGCTGTGAAGACCGAAATATCTTCGATTACAATTAAGAAGCAGTCTGAGGAATGTGGTTGGTTGAATCATGTTTCTCGATTCCTATAGTAAAATTCTAAGAAAATTGTCCTACTTACTCTAGTATTAATTCATTTTTATAACACAAACCTAAGTCATGGTGACTGCCATCGACAGTTCTTGGATGATTTTTTATATGTCAAGCGACCATTCTGATACTTTGATGTTAGCCAGACGCAGATGATAAGTCTTCATATATTATTCTATAGCCATCATTTCATCTATATTATAAGAGTCATGTGACTGCAATAAACAACTACGAGCTGACTTCATCCCTTTTCATTTGCAAGGTTGATATAAATTAAAAAAAATGATTTGATTTAAAAAAAATCAAAATTATTTTAATAATGCTAGATGAAAGTTGTCAGGTTCGTAAAGAATTCTTGATACTTTTATATTAGCCGGCTGCTAATCTCCCCCAATAGCATTTTTTACTTGCCAAGTAGCATTTTTTTTCGCGTGATAAATTTTAAAAATGCTTTGAAGTTGAAATTAAATATCATGGTTTATGGCATTATTTATTTTTTTCCCCTTTTGTTTCGCTTAATTAAAAAAAAAGAAAAGAAAAGAAAAAAAGAAAGATGTGAAAGCTGAGAATTTTATATGTTTTAGTTTTAAATGAAAGCAATGTATTTTTAAATGAAATGAGAAAAATGATTATATTTTTAAAGAAATACACGCAAAAAAGTGATGAGAGCAACGTTTTCGCGATTTATCACCTGCACCCCACAAACATAAAAATAAAGAGTTCTTCATTTCTCAATCAGAATCTTCCGATTTGGTGAAAGATTGAGCAATTAATTGAATTATGAATAAAAGTAGCATGATACATTTCCTAGCATACATTTAAAGGAGATCAAACTGGTCGCCAAGAGCGGATAGTCTAATAATATTTGATCTATTGTCTATTATTAATCTAATTTTTTCACAAAATATCGATAAAATTTGGTAAAAAATCACAAAATTGGCGAGATTCTTACATTTGGCATTAGGCTTGTGTTTTCGCATTTTGTAATCTTGAAAGTCGATTGCTTCACACAAATGTCACTAACATTATTGTCAACTTTTGACTGCACTACCAACTATTCAACGATTTAACTACTGTTTCAACTTTTATTCCCACTGAAATGCATTTGTCCATAGGAACCCTAAAATTAACCACTAATCGAAATTTCTGGAAAATGTGATTTAGCCCATTGGTCTTCTCGTATCCTAATACGGTTGGATACAAAATTTAATCCAATTGGTAGAGCCGTTTTAGAAGAAATACACACACACAATTTGCTCGTATTATAATATATGATTTGCAGAATTTACTCTGACAATTGTATTTTTCTTTTTCCAGAGTGCCCTTGGGGTTCAGGATCTTGGTCAGTTCTACTATAAACCAATAAAAGATTTAGATGACACCACAGTTCTGTGTACTGTTAAATATGTTCCAGACGCAAAGAGCTTCAACAACCTATCCCTAAGGTGGGTCCCCTTAGCCAAATTGCAGAGAAAACTGAGTATCAATGCAGACACTAGGGATGACGTCTTTACAGTCAACAGTTTGCTGCTATCTTCTACACAGGTATTATTTTATCTATTCTTCAAATTGAAATAATTTTTGATTTTTTACAATCTTATTTTAAATGGACACTAAACCCATTTATTAATATGCTTGGATTATATAAATATTATACAAAGCTGTGTTTTTGATGATAATACAATATTTTTTAGTCCGCCGCAAAAGATAAATTGTCAAATATTGTCTGTAACTCGTAAAATTGTATAAGAGCATAAAAAAAAAACAATGAATTTATAACCACTAAAAATTATAAACCATTATAAACCATTATAAACACTAAAAAAAAGGGCCATAATTTGCAACGATAAAACAAATTTTTAATGGAATGTTGGTAACTATATTATAATGTAAATTACATATTGTTTTAAATGCAAAGGGCTTAATTTCAAATAATTGCATTGCACGCAAATGTAAAAATACTCGTGCTTAAAAATTATTTTTAAAAACATACAAAATCAGTAAATTGAGATAGTTTCTAAACAAAATACCTTCGAAAGTAAATTTTGTTTTCTATATTCTACCATGCAAAAATTGAAATAAAATGATATGCATGTTTAGAAATTAAATAAACTGCAATAAAAGTGAAATTTATGGGTCATGTCGTTGCATAATCTATATAACGACGTCAAAGTTAGTCACGAATATGCTTATGCTTTATAATATACAAGTAGTATACAAGTACTTTATAATACTTGCACCTTTATATTTGTTCGGTATACTGAAATTCGAATATTTTCCATCTTTTCAGGAATTAATAATATTGGATTCAAAAAGTCATCGCTGAATAAACTGAGTTACATAGAACTAAACTATTCATGATATTATAATTTAGAATAAATCTCTAAATTTTATGCCATAAAAGAGACTACTTTACTCACGCTAAAGCACCATCTCGGTAATATTTATCCTGTGGAAAAATTATTATTTTTGATACTTGAAATATAAATTAATAATAATTTGAAGGCTGTTTATGTTGCTGCTAAAAAAATTGTTATATTTATAATCTTTGTCATTTAGAAAATATAAACGATCAGTAAAACCAAAATAGTCATACAAATCAATTTTGCTGAGATAGGATTGAAATAATTAGAATTTTTCGGAAAGACATCTACGACTTATTGATAATTGAAATAGATTTTTTCATGCGAAAATGCTTTTCTTTTGTTTAACTATTTTTAGGCCATGATGGCATACAACCATGTTAGTCGAATTGCTCTGCCAAAAGGACTCTACGTGGCTTACGTGAAGATAAGCAGCTCAGTGGATCTCATTAGAGTTCTAGTGCCTAAAAAAGCACCGAATGTATTGCCATATTACAGAGTTAGAGAAAATCCTCATGTCTCATGGTAATTCGATTTTAAATATTTACACGCTTTTCAATATTAGTTGCTCTTTTTAAATAGTTCCAGTAGCTTATATTGCAATTTTCACAGTAAAAATACTTTATAATATGCGAGAGAAAAAATACTAGTGTAAGTTTTCATTCAAAGCTTTGAATTTAATCATTCGTTGTATAAAAGGCACAGTGCGTAATGCATTTTTTAAAAAGCAGTTTGGAGGCATAGTCTTCTAAAATTGCAAAGATTTTCAAGGTAGGACAGCTACGGCACAAAACTTCCCCAAATGCAAAGGATAAATTACAGTACAAATCCGGTATCATCGAAACCGAGACTGTGTCGGATTTTTTAAAGTTCTGGGTTTTGTTTTTTGTTTTTTTTGTTTTTTTTTTTTGGAGAGGGGGGGGGATATCAAAAATAGAAACTAGGAATATCAAAAGTAGTACTTTTCATTACTATTGCCTTTAGCCGTAATTTAACTCGATTATTATCTGATAATTATGTAAGAAAAGGAGAAAATTAAATTAAAAAAGAAATTACTTTAATTGATATTTTCTCTGTTACAGAAAAAAATAATCTAATAAAGAGTGAAATTACTTCTTCTCTTGTAATTTCGAAAACATCGATATCAACATTATTTTCTTTTGTTTTCTTTATTTTTTTACGTTCTTCAACAAATTTCTTTTCTTTTCTTTTTTAAATTTATACAAATAAAGATTGTCTATTTCGTAAGTAAAGTCTTGTTTCTCGAAAGCGTATATTAATTCGCCTTCAAATTTATGCATTTTCCAGTGACGCCTTTTCTTCAGTTAGTCGTTCACCCTCTTCTTTTGAGCTGCTACTAGAGCATATCGGCGGTTTTATTTAACACAACGTCTACGATCTCGATATAAGTTAAATTGTTCGTTTTTGGTGCATTTCCATTAATGCTTAGCCAATCATATATATCTTTTTTTTACACTGTAATCATTTTCAAATTTTGCATGTTGAACCACCTCATAAATTGCGGACTTTTCACGGGAAAAGTGAAAGCTTGAAAATTCTTCCTCATCACCGATGCTCTGCGAAGATAACCTGCTAAACATCCTACGCGATCTAACATATAATTTGCAAAAATAATCATTTTTAAATATTGAAATGCAAAAGAGAAATTTGGAGTGAATGTTCCGTAGTTTTAATATTAGTTTGCAAACATCGCCATGTGACTATCGTAACAAACTAATTACATTATAAATTGCTCCTGTTCCTGCTAGGATGAAATTCAGACAATTACTCCAGGAGCGACTCCTGTCGCTTTTTTTTCGGCGGGGGGGGGGCATTATAGAGTTCCGGGGGTGCGGATTGCACTTTTTGATTATTCAAAACATAAAATTTCAATTCTTCCGGGAGGTACGTCATATTGCTCAGGAAGCGATATCCACCGGCCCCTGGACACGCACAGAATTCAACACTGGTTCTTTCCGAAGGCAGACCCCAAAGAAGTGTGACAGAAAATATCCAATAACTTCCATTTTTCTTTTCTTTTTTCGGGGGGGGGGGGGCTTTCTTATTCTATTCTCTAATTATACTCAGTTTTAGAGAAAGATAGGAGTAAATTAAAACTGCAGGAATGAATGGAATTTCACGTAGTTCTGTTGTTTATATTGCATCGACATTATGAATTATATAGATCATCTGGTTTAGTGTTAATTTAACAAGTATCATGGTCATTTTCTTTAATTCCATCAACTCGTTACATAAAGAACAAAGTAATACTCATGGAAATAACCTTGTAGTACCTTCATTACTTTTAAAACTATGATCGGAATTCCATATTTGATGGGAAGTAAAATAAGCCATGTTAGAGGATTATACGGCCCTAGTTTCCTATGCAAAAACTATCTCTTTCAATGTATACTATGAAATGTGTCCATGTTTCTCGTATACATATACTTCATGTATTTATTTTGGGACTGTACTCCATTTTAGTGAAGAATGGGAGTGGATTAAAAATCTTGGATCAGAAGACGTCGTAGCCACGCCCACAACTGCACAATTGAAATTTCAAAAAGCCTTATCTTCAGCAATCAAAAATTTGCTCACTCTGTTAGAAGTCCCACCTGAACAGACTGGAGACCATCGGTAAGTCACTGTGCAAAACATTTTTATTATAAAAATATGCAAATATTGAATTTTCCATACTTTTCCATGTATACGGGACTTGGTGAGATAGAAGATATCTGCTTGTTGAGAGAAGGAACTTTTTCATGCATATTTTCCGACAATATGTTCAACAAAATCAATTTAAAAAAAATAAAATACTCAATTTATTTAATATAAATTAGCCATGACATATGATATTACTTCATTCCAAGAGAGACACATTCTTATTAGTTCGCTAAAGTCAATTGTAACCGTATTGTGTTGAGCACATCATCCTAATAACATCATCTGTACAGCCGCAGTCCATGGCGCTTTTATGACGACGTGTTCAATACAGTATGTTATACACAGAGTTTTTCACGATTTCCGCAATAGATCAATCTCTTGAAGTAATGCATGGATTTTTTTCAAACTTCAGATTCAGTTAGTCCTTGACATGAATTGACGTTTTTTACCTTTTGGTGTAAATCACTCAACTGATGGCGCTGCTATGATGCATTCACAATAACTCTTTCTCTAGAGTTGCACGGGTTTCCATAAAATTACAGATTCTGTTAGGGGCCGTCCATAAATGATGTCACACTTGAAGGAGGGGGTCATGAAATTGTGACAGTTTTGGACAAGGGGGTCAGAGGGGGTAAGAAGAAATTGACATCACACATTTTGGTAAAAATAAAAGCATTAAAATTCAGTAGATTAAATTATAAAGTATGAAGTTATGTAAAATTAAAGTATTTTGCGTTCATAAAGATTAGATTTAAAGCCAAATATGTTAAATTATATTTCAAATTCCAAAATACTACTGTTTTCAATTGCTGTTTTCATATTAATAATTTATTGCTATTCTTTATTATTATTATTATTATTTGCAAACATTATTTTATACAAAATACAAATCATTTTTATTGTTCAGTTCACAAATGTCATTAAAACACAAGTTTAAAGTTTAAAAATAATATTTGAAATGTACACTAAACGTTCCACTAAAACGTAGAGCTTTGTTTCTGAACTGCAAGTTTACGTAATATAGCGTGCATGTGACAAGAGAGGAGGAGGGGTTAAACTGATGTGTGACGCTTTGTGACATAGAGGGAGGGGGGAAGGGAAGTCAAAAA
The DNA here is from genome assembly GCA_964019185.1 of Maratus speculifer. Lineage (NCBI taxonomy): Eukaryota > Metazoa > Arthropoda > Arachnida > Araneae > Salticidae > Maratus > Maratus speculifer. The sequence goes on along the minus strand of OZ025296.1, from coordinate 230,495,510 downwards.
TATGGAAAAAATGCATGACATCATTTATGTATGGCCCCTTAGTCCGTAATACGACTTGATGTTGTTTATATTTAGCTGTAAATCGCCCAGCAAGGACGCTGCTATGGTGCATTTTTCAGGATTTTCGCAGTAGCTATGCACGCTAATGCACGGATTTTCAGCCAACTTCGGATTCAGTTAAATGTTGACTTAAGTTGTTGCCAATTAGGTTTCTGTGTAAATCGCCCAACAAGTGGCGAGGCTATGCTGCATTTTGCATGATTTACGCGATTTTAGCGACAGCCATATTTCAAGAACTAATGCACAGATTCCCATTAAATTTCGGCGCTGTGATAGCTAATTTTGAAGTATTAGCATGTATAAGACAACAGAAAGTTTTGGGATTACCACATCAGACTAGTCTTATATTTTGCAATTTTTGCATTACTCAAGTGTTTAGAACGCTTTCCTAAAGCGGTTCAAATTCCTTGCAGTACATTTTGCTCAGTAAATAAAACGCCGTTCGTTGAACTTAAGGCCATTGTAGAATTTTAAATTTGGCCATAGGTTGAGTCTCGTTTTTCAAACAGGAGGATCGTTTATTATTTAACTTAACTACCAAAAACTACATGTATATATATATATATATTATTACATATTTTTTAGAGCTCGTAAAAATAATAATAATAATAATAATAATAATAATAATAATAATAATAATAATAATAATAATAATAATAATAATAATAATAATAAAGGCGTAAAAGTGGCCATTTTTGTACAAATGACAGTCTTTTTGCAAAGAAATAAGTTTTTAAAATAAATGTTATTGTAAGCTCTAGAGAATTCAACGTTCTATTATATTATGATGGTCAAATTTGTTTGAGATGCCTGTGGAAAACAATGGAAAAGGAGATAAGCCAGAGATTCGAAGGCCATGACAGGCATCTACATTCGGGCAAGTTAATATTTATTTATTTTACATAGACACAATAATAATAATAAATAAATATGTATATACATATAATTCCAATGACCATAAATTTAATACGAAAATTTCGAAGGTGATATCTTTTTTCTTTATAATCTAACAAATCGTAAAATTCACGTAAATTTTAGTCCAAAATAGTAGAACTTCCACATTTGCAAAAGTACCGTGCTGCGTTTATTATTAATTTTTAATAATAAGTGTTTTCTTAACTATGTGTAGAAATTGCTGAAATTTGGTTTTCAAATCTCTTACGACTTTTAAAAATTGTTTATTTAGCTATTTTCTTTCATCTTATTAAATTATGAAGTCTAGTTCCTTTTTCTTTATTTAATTCAAGAAAAGATGGAAAGTATTTCATAATCTATGCTTGCACATGATTCCTCTTTCTTGTCTTTTTTCCCTATCGTTTATTTTGGTTTAATACATATTTCATCTTAAATGAATATTTTCCCAATATTTATTTTTTAGTTAAATTTAATATTGCACTTAATAAAGTTACATCTAATAATCAGTATTATTTTTATGTGTTTATCTTTATTAAATTCGCCCCCCCCCACACACACCTTCCAAAAATTGTTTTTAAATATATTTTTATGCAGAGATGTAGATACAGAGATGCAAAGATTCGCAAAAATTTATACAGAAAAATTAGAAAGTCTCTTTTTGAGAACGTAATTTATTTCATCCTTTTTCTGTGACTAGAAAATATTGTGAGACAGATTCACATTTGCAGAGTTATTTTTTTATTCATTTGTTTAGATATCTGATTATGATTATTTTGAGATTTTATCGATAATGCAGTTGTCGTTTGCTGCCTCAAATGATCCTCAAATTTTTCCACTTAATAACTTTACATAAATAATAATTAAATGTTTTAAAGTGAGTATTTTACATGCATAAAATAGCTCATAGATGGCGCCACTAAATATTATTTTAGTCTTTGTAAAAAAAGTGATTATCTATAGAGGCGTTTGTTTTTTCAGCAACTAATCCTGCATAATTTTTTACCATTGCCGGAGTAATGCTTTTATTCTCCAATCTCCATATTATCTGATGCTGTGAAACCTCCATGTGCGACCACCTCTTTTGAACAACCATCTTTCATGGAATTCATCTCCGTAGGCTCAATATTAATTTTACCTCCATTCAGAGACAATTCTCGGTTGAACTTTTTTCATAATAGACCAATTATGGAAAAAAATTAAACAAAATCTGTTTTTTTTTTTTTTTCTTTGGTCGTTTGAGTAATGTTTTATTAGATGAAAATATTTCAGAAGAGCATATTATTGAACAAAATTGTAACTAAGTTTAGATTTTTTATTATTATTATTCCGGTAATTTTTAAGTATTTAAATCCCTTCTTACCTTTTTAGATAATTAATATAACTTTGATGACGAATTAATGCCGGTCTATAAATTGTCCTACCCACACAGCGATTGAAGGCCAGGTGATCAGTGCTGAGTGAAGCGTCGACCTGGCCTTCAATCGCCGTCAGCGCCACCTATTGTTTGAGATGCGAACTAAAATAAAAAATTACGTTAAAAAAACTCCTGACATTATACATAACCCTCCTGCAAATTTTTTTTTAAATAGCTGTCACCGTTTTCAAGTTATTGAATTTTAAAATCCATCAGTTATTTTTGGGGCACCCGGTACATACAGAAGGCGCTGGCGCATAGGCTCTCAGGCTTTGACAGCCTGTGAGCTAAAAACTGCTTTATTAATTGGTAGATTTTACTATTGCACTAAAAATACTCTACCACATGTCATTTAAAACTAAATGTTTAAACTTTAACTTTTATTGGGAGTTTTAGAATTACTTAGGAGTAATAGCCTTGAAGTTTCCTATTTGATAAGTATTATTTTTTGTTATTAAATGTTTTAATTTTTAAAATGTCAAAGTGAAACAGTGATCCATTAAAATTTTTTACTAACTTTGTTGCTAATGCAGAAGATCGTGTTACTTTAACTTTGCTTATCGTAACGCGGATTTTACTTATTTGCAGAGTTTTTAAAATAATTAATCAGCCGGATATTTTACTCGGCATCGTTAAAACACAGATTAAAATTAAAAGTTAAAAAGATTTTTTTTTATAAAAACACCTTTTTTCCTGTATTTGTTCTTGTAAATATTTTTTAATAAATATTTTTTTTTATTTATTTTTATTTTTATTTTCGGTGTCTAAAATGCATTGATAGTTCTACCTTAAATGTTCTTTTTTTCAGACAAAAATTTCAAAATAAAATAAAATAAACGAATCAAAATCTTTGATAGATTTCCACACTTTATTTTCAACACTTTTCATATTTACATAGGTGACCAAACATTTAATTATCAAGTGCATAATTTATTTAATTAAATTACAAGAATTAATCGAAGGAACTTATTTGTAAGAGGTGTACGCACTTATTTATTGAACTCTCTTTAAGAAGAAAAAATATAAAAGTAGGTAAAATAAGATGACAATAAATAAATAAATAAATAAATAAAATAAAAATAAAAATAAAATGAAATAAAATAAAATAAAATGAACTTTTATGAAAATAATCCATCAAAATAAAAATGAAGTAATTATACCTGTGTCTTTTTGTAAGCTTCTTTTTTTTTAATTAAAAAAAATCTGACAAAAGGATCTCTTATTTGACATATATAATTACTTTTTTAATTTTTTTGAAAAGAAATGTAAATCAAATAATAATATTACACTCTCAAATTAAAAATTTAAATTAAATTTCGCTTTCTTTAACAATATATTTTTAAAGGCATTTAATAATGGTAAATATAAATTAATTTCAGTTTTGAAATACGCTAAAATAGTTTCATTTACTATATACATAAGACGAAAACGGGGATTTCGCCCCGACTGTTTATAACTTGAGTCTTGCTCAATGGATTTTGATGGGGCGTGCACTGTTAGTTAGATAATTTTTCGGCAAAGATAGTATCATATATATTGTTCTTCTACGGTACTTAGTTGCAGAAATATGAAAAAAATATATTGTTGATGAGATCTATAATCACATAAATCCGATTACACAATTAAAAAAAAACTTTTTAAAATAGAAGGATTTTTTATGGAATTTGCACTGTTAGTTATCTAATAATTCAGGAAAGATTTTACTACATAACAAATTGTTCTACGTTGCTTAACTATAGAATTATGAAGGAAAGTTCTACAATCAGGTGAATTTGAGAAAAAGACTAGAAAAGACTCAAATGAAAAAAAAAAAGTCCTTTTTAAAAATTTTCGAAGGACTGTTTTTGATCAGACATGTATTATTCTATAATTTTTTCAGGGATAGTTTTAATGTATTGCATACTGTTCTATTGCACTTACCAAATCCTACTGCAAATGATTAACTAAAATCAGGATTCGTACCCTCCTGGAATTTTGCAGACAAGAAACTTCTTCGGCACCAGTATTTTCTCATAGAAAATCTCTCAATAACAGAAGGCGACCTCCAATTTTTAAGATCTTGTACAATAAATGTCCTATATTACCCCCCCCCCTCCTCTCCTCGATTTATAGCCTAATTATTGGAGTTAAATATTGAAAAAGTGGTTTATAGTGTTTCATCTCCTATTCATGAGTTCGCCTTTTTAACTGATATATCTTACCCTCGACCTACTTAATGTTAAATTACTAATATTGATTAAAAAAATTTTTTACGCTTTAGTATCTTGTACATAATACAATTTCCGTACGGGTCCAGCCTTACCAGTGACGTAGAGGTTCTGCTTTCGAAACTGATATGTGGTAGGTGCTGGGTTCGAACCCAATTGCGGCCGACAGCCTAATCGTTCGAAGTTTTTCGTAGTTTTCTTCGAACCTTGGATTTTTTGGATAAATACGGTTTAGGTTTCCTTAGAAAGACCCCCACGAGGACACTCACCTTAGGGCCTATATTCCTCGTGCTGATAACTGGCCGTCACAAATACAACCAACCCATTATTTTCCAGGATCCCATTATTTTCCAGGTGAAATATCAGTTTTTTTAAAATAAATCTTTTTGAAATGTGCAAAATTTCTCCGTATTTAAGCAGAGATATTATGTAACAAAATATTGGTGCTAAAGAATTTCCTGGTCTGGAAGTTCCAGAACCCGTATAAGCCCTGTAATCGTATTTCATTATAAGATATCGAAAATTGTATTGTAACATCTTAATCGAATTATTACTTCTCGCATACGAAGTCATATTAGATTCACCCACTTGGAAAATTTACACCTGTCATAATAAATTCACCGATTGAACAATCGTGTTTAAAATAAATCTAATATGATTTCGGGCGCCACCAGTGGCCGAGAGATTCTTACCTCTCAAATGGTAGACGGCAGGTGCTGGGTTCGAATCCAATCGCGGCCGTCGACCTAACCGTTCGGAGTTTTCGTAGTTTTATTCGAATCTTGCGTAAATACGGGTTAGGTTCCCTTAGAAAGACTCCCACGAAGGGCATTCCTCCCCCTGGGCCTATAACCCTAGAGTACATATTCGGCCGACACAAAATAAACCAAACTAATATGATTTCGTATGCAGCGTTTCCTGCAGTTCCAATTATTGACCTTCGATTTATACTGTTGAGCTTATCCATAGTATCAGACCAGATTCTGTGATCTTTCAGGTCATTTGGGTGAAAGCCCTCCGGTGTTCATCCAGGATGGCTCAGTTGGAAGAGTATTGACGGCTTTAGCCAATACATCCCTGGTTCGAACCCCCCCCCCCGGGGGGGGGGGTTCACCAACTTGGAAAATTATCATGTGTCATATACATCATTCAAAACTTTATCTAATTCAAAAATATATTCACTCCGGTACGAAATCTGCCCAGAGCAAAACAACCCCACTAAAAATAAACCTAAGGTTATCTGCAGAAATCTCTACTTTCTTCAGAAAATTTACGGAAATCTGAAGAAATTTCGGAGACTTAGCTTTACCTTAAAAATATCTGCAGAAGTTTTAAAGATATTCTATAAAATATCTGCAGAATTTTTTAAGATATTCTATAAAATATCTGCAGAATGGGCCAATTACCTACGGATTTCCCACATAATTTTGGGCCAATTCCCTACAGATTTTCTACACAAAATTTTTAGTGGGGAATTTTTACCACTCCAAGACGCTGCATATATATTGAAGCTAATTTAGACAACCTGGTGGGCTGACTAATATTTTCTTACTTGATTTTTTGATGTATTTTTGATTCCTCGATGTAAATATCGTGTTTCCCGATCCAATTCTGCATTTTACTTCTCCTATATACCATGAACTGGTCAATATTATGAATAACTTAATGTATAAACAATATAATAGCATATGATTTCAAAGATCTTTTTAATATAAAAAGTTATTAAATCTTTTAGATATTTAAATCACAAGATATTGAGATATACACTTTTTACATATAAACATTTCAATAAACAATTTTATTTTACTTGATAGGTGTAAAGAAAAAATAAAAACAAATATTGACATGTTTCGATTCCATCTGATAAGAACCATCTCAATAAACAATTTTATTTTACTTGATAGGTGTAAAGAAAAAATAAAAACAAATATTGACATGTTTCGATTCCATCTGATAAGAACCATCTCAATAAACAATTTTATTTTACTTGATAGGTGTAAAGAAAAAATAAAAACAAATATTGACATGTTTCGATTCCATCTGACAAGAACCATCTCAATAAACAATTTTATTTTACTTGATAGGTGTAAAGAAAAAATAAAAACAAATATTGACATGTTTCGATTCCATCTGATAAGAACCATCTCAATAAACAATTTTATTTTACTTGATAGGTGTAAAGAAAAAATAAAAACAAATATTGACATGTTTCGATTCCATCTGATAAGAACCATCTCAATAAACAATTTTATTTTACTTGATAGGTGTAACGAAAAAAATAAAAACAAATATTGACATGTTTCGATTCCATCTGATAAGAACCATCTCAATAAACAATTTTATTTTACTTGATAGGTGTAACGAAAAAAATAAAAACAAATATTGACATGTTTCGATTCCATCTTATAAGAACCATCTCAATAAACAATTTTATTTTACTTGATAGGTGTAACGAAAAAAATAAAAACAAATATTGACATGTTTCGATTCCATCTGATAAGAACCATCTCAATAAACAATTTTATTTTACTTGATAGGTGTAAAGAAAAAATAAAAACAAATATTGACATGTTTCGATTCCATCTGATAAGAACCATCTCAATAAACAATTTTATTTTACTTGATAGGTGTAAAGAAAAAATAAAAACAAATATTGACATGTTTCGATTCCATCTGATAAGAACCATCTCAATAAACAATTTTATTTTACTTGATAGGTGTAAAGAAAAAATAAAAACAAATATTGACATGTTTCGATTCCATCTGATAAGAACCATCTCAATAAACAATTTTATTTTACTTGATAGGTGTAAAGAAAAAATAAAAACAAATATTGACATGTTTCGATTCCATCTGATAAGAACCATCTCAATAAACAATTTTATTTTACTTGATAGGTGTAAAGAAAAAATAAAAACAAATATTGACATGTTTCGATTCCATCTGATAAGAACCATCTCAATAAACAATTTTATTTTACTTGATAGGTGTAACGAAAAAAATAAAAACAAATATTGACATGTTTCGATTCCATCTGATAAGAACCATCTCAATAAACAATTTTATTTTACTTGATAGGTGTAACGAAAAAAATAAAAACAAATATTGACATGTTTCGATTCCATCTTATAAGAACCATCTCAATAAACAATTTTATTTTACTTGATAGGTGTAACGAAAAAAATAAAAACAAATATTGACATGTTTCGATTCCATCTGATAAGAACCATCTCAATAAACAATTTTATTTTACTTGATAGGTGTAAAGAAAAAATAAAAACAAATATTGACATGTTTCGATTCCATCTGATAAGAACCATCTCAATAAACAATTTTATTTTACTTGATAGGTGTAAAGAAAAAATAAAAACAAATATTGACATGTTTCGATTCCATCTGATAAGAACCATCTCAATAAACAATTTTATTTTACTTGATAGGTGTAAAGAAAAAATAAAAACAAATATTGACATGTTTCGATTCCATCTGATAAGAACCATCTCAATAAACAATTTTATTTTACTTGATAGGTGTAACGAAAAAACAAAAACAAATATTGACATGTTTCGATTCCATCTTATAAGAACCATCTCAATAAACAATTTTATTTTACTTGATAGGTGTAACGAAAAAACAAAAACAAATATTGACATGTTTCGATTCCATCTTATAAGAACCATCTCAATAAACAATTTTATTTTACTTGATAAGTGTAACGAAAAAATAAAAACAAATATTGACATGTTTAGATTCCATCTTATAAGAACCATCTCAATAAACAATTTTATTTTACTTGATAGGTGTAACGAAAAAAATAAAAACAAATATTGACATGTTTCGATTCCATCTTATAAGAACCATCTCAATAAACAATTTTATTTTACTTGATAGGTGTAACGAAAAAATAAAAACAAATATTGACATGTTTCGATTCCATCTTATAAGAACCATCGTATAAGAAGTTATAAGAATGGTTCTTATAAGATGGAATCGAAACCTGTCAATATTTGTTTTTATTTTTTCGTTACACCAATGAAATAAAATAAAATCTTTTATTGAAAAGATCTTTTTAATAATATAGATTTATTAGATCTTGTACATACACATAGATATACACATTTGTCATGCATATTTTTCTTAGACCTTACATTATTTTTATGTTTAGGATCTATGAGGCGGAAGTGGTTGAGCTGAACCCAGAGGTATCCCTAGTTCTACTCTTGCCTCCTGTTGATTCTGTCTGCTCGGCACCCGGTCAAAAAGACGATGTTACAGAGAGAACAGATTGCGTGCTCTTACCCTTACAAGTATTTGAAATGAGTATGTGTTTATGATGATGTTTTTTTTTTTTAATTTATACCAAATGTTTTAAATTTTGTTTAAAAGTAGAATATAAAAGGCTTTAACCCGGGAGAACGCTCGCTTACCCAGGATAGAAATGGTTTTAACTTTGTCACCAATAAAATCAAATTATAACCCTCATTGTATTTAGAGGGAGACAAACTTTCAAAATTCTACGATAAAATAAGTAGAAGATTACTTTTAAAAAATAAGTGGTTACAATTGCAAAAATCATACGCACTCCGGGTCTAAAAAGCCCGGCGCGCGTCCTTCCGGGTTAAACATTCTGATAGTTCAACCCTTTTCGGCACGTATTAAAATCTGTTTAAAATAATTAACTTACAGTAGATTTAATAAACGAATTTATTAGAAAATACAGACTTGCTTTTTTTCAGGAATGTTATAAAAGGAAAATTTTAATTAAATGTTCTTGATGTCAGCAAAATCAAAATTAGATGTTCTTTTCGGGGGACACATCACAGAAAAAGGTTAAAGACATTTTTGCATTTCTGTAAACATTTTTATAACATCATGAGTAAATAATGCCATCTTTTGAATACTTTAAAGTAAGAAGAATATTTTTTGAATGTCAGAGAATGTTCATCATATCGAAAGAAGAATGAACAATTTATAAAAAAGGTTTATTTTTACCAGTTTTGACAGTTCGAGCCTAATTTGTTTCTTATTTTTTATTTGTAATTACTAGCCTAATACATTAGGCATTTGTAATTTTAACTGTTATGGAAAATTAAATTTAAAATATGAAGCTCTTTAAAATTTGTAGACAAACAACATCATTCAAATGATTTTATTTATGGTGTTACGCAATGCTTATGCTGAAATTTATATTTTAATAATTTGTGCAATAATAATAACAACAATAAAAAAATAATGTAAAAAAATTAAAATAAAATAAATAATTTGTTTCTGATTGTATCATATGCAACATTTTAGTTGGTAAATTTGAAATTTACTGTAAAATTGAGTTTGTTATTAGCTACAATCACTTCATGTGCTAAAGAAACTTTCTTGAGTGGCAAATCGGGCACACAAACAAATATCAAATATTCTGTGACTATTATAAGTAAATAATTGTTTTGTATGATGCAATGCAAAATAAATAAAATTTGTTGGACATTTAAAGCATAACTCGAAAGATGAAAGAAAAATAAAAATAAAAAACAAGAGACATGCTGTCTCAGAAACTGGACTTATTTATTTACTACATCCAAGAAACTTTCCTTATTTAGTATTAGTATAAGATTACAAAACCTATACTAATTCATCACCAAATTGTAAAAGAGAGATTAGTGTTCGTACAAGTACCGTTATTTTTCAGGTAACATACCAGTATATTTTTATAATAAAAATATATCTAGTTTAAGCATACAAAAATTCGCTATATTTAAGGAGAGATTTTCTATAAGAAAATACTGGTACCGAAGAATTTCTTAATCTTAAAATTCCAGGAACCTGTACGAACCTTGGAGAGGCAAAAGGGTCCGTTCAACAGAAATTTGTGTCTTTTAAATATAAATGAATTCAGCTTTTAAATAAAAAATTTGTCATGACTTTACCCGTTTATTTTTCGAAAAATAAAATTAAGATCTTAAAATTTAAAAAAAAATATCTTGAAATACAGGAAAATTTGCTGCAAGGATTTCTATATATACACACCAACGTTTTTCAGGATTATGATGCGCTTTATATTAAAATTTATTTAGGTCATAAATCATATATTTTTTTATTTATTAATAATTTTCATAATTAAGTGTATGTTTTTGAAGCGAAAAAATGACTGGAATATACTTGGATATACATAGAATCTCATCAAAATTTCAACCGGATGTTTTGTTGGGATAAAAAACAAATTAAAGTTTCTCACGTGAATTTAATAATAGCATCTTCAGATTTTCACATCTCATAACTCATAAATATACCCTATTAGCTTGGTTAATTATTTACCATTAACTGCTTTTCAAAGAAAGCATGTGAGTGCTTGATTCTGAATTCACTCTATATGTTGTTGTTGTTAATTAATTTGTTTAAAGAAGAATGCATATTAACATTATTCTATTTACATTCTAGTTCATATGAGCACATACCAGCATACTTTCATATCAAGATACTCGCGCATTTCCTCCATCTTAGAAATGGATACAATTGTTGCTCAACATGTACACAGATTGGTAAGAAATTCTAACTATATAAATTGATCACGGCATAATTTTTTTAATTATCTCTTTGTTATTTTTCATCCTATAAAACGTAGTAGAATATAATTAAAAAGATAAAATACTTTCTAACAATAAAGCAAATGTTTGTATGTTAACAATAAACTACATAAAAATGTGCTGAAAAGTCCCAGAATTTAATAAATCCTTAAATAACCTAAATAAATGCTACTTGAAAATAAATGCTTTTCACTCCTATATTCTTCGTAAACCATGTTTTAGTTTACCATAGACATGCATATCAATTTCATATTGTTTGAAATAGCTTAACATTTTTAAATACACCGCAAATGATTCTTTTCCATAAACCCTATGTGAATGAATTCTTATGAGTGTCCTGTAAACAAACTATGAGCTCTACGTACTCCATTTTGAAAAGTGTAGATTTCACTACAATCTCTAACATATATTAAATGTATTGCAACTGTATATTTATGACAGTTAGAGCATTAGCAGTCGGCAATCATTCTGCAGTCAAAAACTTGTTTCAGACATGTTGGAAAATGTTAAAAGCTGTAATTTTCTAAAGTAAAAATTCCATTCTTTTAAAATAAAATATATTATTTTACCGTATAAATCAACAACTTTAGGTTTTTCTCCCATTTTGAAACAATGTTTGCACCATAAACAGCCTATGGGAATTTCATTGTGTTTCAGATTTTGATGTTCTGACACCTGAGGGTCTTTCGGCACCCTTCTCAAGTATTATTAAATTATTTGATCGAATTTTCATATTTTCCAATACTGAGAAAATTTAAGCATAAATATTTTTGGTGAATCAGCTATAATTTCATTGTATAATTATATATATATATATATTTTTATTAATGAATCTCATGTTTTCATTTCAGGCATTTTCTACAACAGAGCTTGCATCTGCAAAATCTCGATTACGTCAACTTCAGTCTTTTCAGTCCCAAGTTGACAGCACGTGGCGATCTATGCGATGGTTAATGGATGTGTTGAATTTCGCGAGAGATAAACAATCAAGTGGAGGTGTTTTTCTAAGTAGAGTCCTAGTAGACAGATCTGGTTCAGAGAGTCCCATAGATTCTCCTCGCCACAGCAACAACAGTCAAACGCTACTTCAGGTGCCCACGGAAATGTCTGGATTTCCCAATCCATCATCCATTTCCATTAAAATAACCAGTTCTGGTTCGAGTTTTTCATTAACTGATTCTGGTCTCGAGCAGACTGAAGTGGTAAATACAGAAATGCGGCGGTGTGCCTCTACTTCCGGCTTGATGCTTGCTGCTACGTCTGGTGAAGATATTAATGTGTCTGCTGACTATGTATCAAAATCTTCACCCTGCACTCTTAAACTAATCGATGATAGTTGTAAATCCTTAAGTACTGATAATCTTAGCCTGACATACAAAGTTGACTCCAGCTCGGGAAGTAAATATGATGCCTCCTCTGCATCTGTCACTCCAGTAAACGAGGAAGTAACCGAAAAATGCCAAGATGACGATGACACATTATCTCAGGATGGTATAGTTATCAATGTCGTGGCCAACTCGGGCAGCAGCCATTCCTTATCGGCAAATGAAGCTGATGAGGGTGATGAGGCTGCAACCAATCTCGATATCGAGGAATTCGACGACGATATTAGTGGTTATAAAGAACAGGAAATCGATGCCTTACTACATTTACCACACGATGATAGCAGAGAGCATCCTAGTGATGATGAGGACAGTTTAACAGATTGTGGCATACAATTCAAAGTTTCTTCCGCGAATGAAGATCAGTCATCAGATGAAGAAGAAGATGATTATGCGTATATTGCGTCTATATTAGATTCCGAACAAACTTGCGAAGAAAGAGATGAGGAATGCCCCTTAGATGTCTTAAAAATTAGTGTCGCCTATACAGAAAATGTACCTCCTGACACTTGTGTAAGACTACAGCTACATCCAGATGCAACTGCACGAGAGATTCTAGAAGCGGTAGTCGCACAAGTGAACGAAGCAGTGTTAGAAGGGGAACAAAATAGTGAGGCTTATGTGAACGAACAAGTTTTAAATGATCTGACTCTAGTGGTTTCTTTCAATGCGTCTGAGCGTTGCCTCAGTGATTCCTTCCAACCACTCAAAGTACAGAATCCGTGGACCAAAGGCAAATTGCTTGCCAAAAAACGAACAGAAGAGTGTACGTCCAGTAATGAATAAAGGAATAAGAGCTTCATTTTCTGTTATATCGATTCGTCTTGTGATTCCCACCAAAGTATTTAAATCTGTCCTTAACAGTGTTGACTAGATGAACCTCAATAATAAGTACAGCCATCTACTACAACTATATTTACAGTACTTGTTTTTTATAGGGGCTTTGGTGCGCAAGAGAAACGGCTAGGTTGAACATGGTGTGAAAAAATAAAATTTTTAAAAGCATTTTCGAGCAACTAATGCTATAATATTATTGTAGCCTTTTCCTTCTAACTATTAATGTATAAAAAACATAAAAGTTTCTTTTATATTTTCATAATTTAATATATAATACATTGAAAACATTTTGCTTAATTTATATATCAAGAAGCCATGTAATAATGCAATACTAATATTAATATACATAAGCCATATAATTAGAGATTTTTTCATTGGTTGCTATGTTACTTATCGTGTTTTTTATAATCTTTCTTTTGAAATCGTACTTTCGTAAAACTGAATTACGCGAAGGCCTCTACATCAAACAAGTACAACAGTTATTAAGGTTTCATATTTGATAATTTACTTTTTTGTGAAAAGGAAAATCATATAGTATTTTTTTAATTAATTTGAAATTTATACTAATTATTCGAATTTCATATTTCTGACAATGAATTGATTTAAACGCTATTGTTGTATGAGAATGCACTTCAAATGCATACATTTTTCACTCTAGTTATTTTGTTCCTAATTGAATTAACTTGTTTGCAGCATCAAAGTCACTTGTTCTCATATCAAATTCAACTTGTCGATTTAGATCCCCGTAGCCAATGGGCCAATATTGGCTACATCTTGGAGCAATATTGGCACATTGGTGTAATACTTGCATGAAATATTGTACCAATATTGGGGTGTTTACATTTTGCTTTTATTTAGCCAATATTTGCAGCCAATAGAAGCCAATATTGGAGTTTCTTTGGGAGTATTTACAATAAAACGTCAATATTGGTTAAATATTGGAATTTCATTGGAAATATTTCCGTTGTAACGCCAACATTTGTACATTATTGGCATTTTATTGGCAATATTTCCAATGAAACTCCAATATTGGCTTCATATAGGCTGCAAATATTGGCTAAATAAGGGCAAACTGTAAACATCCCAATATTAAGGCAATATTGACGTTTTATTTGGAATATTTCCAATAAAGGAAATATTGGCGCAACGTTGAACCAATATTGGTTTGCTACTAGGAAAATCAATAGAAATTCAATTCAGCTTGAAATTCAATTTTTCAATTTACAAATGAAATTCAACATTCTACATATCATATTCACCCTCTTTGCAAAAATAGACACTTTTCTAAGAAATCATTCTCTCTATCTTCATAACTTTGTAAATAAAGAAAAAAAGGGTTAAATTGAATTAAATTATTGTGAACTAAAGCTTATTTTGAAATAGTCTTACAAAAACAAAACATACTTATTAAATTTTTCAAAGTCTATGAAAAGAATTTGATTTTAGAGTTTTCTGAGATTTTTTTCTTGCAGAAAGAACGGACATTTTTAATAACTGATGAAAAATAGCTTTTCATTTATTTTAATTTCTAATAACTTATGAAGAATTACTTTTCATTTATTTTATTTTAAAAGTCTATAAAAATAATTTGATTTTAAAATTTTCTGAGATTTTTTTTTCTCGCAGAAATAACGGACATTTTTAACAACGGATTAAAAATTATTTTTCATTTATTTATTTATTTATTTATAACACTGAATATTTGTGAAATGCTAAAGCTACATCTGGCTCTAAACAATGGATTTAATTTTCAAAAATCTTGAACTTCATTATTGGATTTCTTTTGATTTCGAAATGGATCAATCTGATTTTTTAAATGTTGAATATCTCGTAGAAAAATCCTGGAAATTGCATAATACTTCTTTCTTTTCAAGTATGAAAAAATAATAAGTGAGAATTCCTAATAAAAACAAAATTTTCTTCTCATTTGACTTAAATTGCAAATATTTTGATTTACATTTTTGATTTTTTTGTACCGAATAACATGTTGAAATGTTTTTAGATTAGCATTTATTGTGTCGATCGGAAAGTCGTGTCGTGCCGAGAAATCAATTTGCACCGGAATATTCTGCCCGTTATTTATTAGACATCAAAACAGATATCTAATCTGTAAATAACAAGCAAAAAGAACTTTTCAGTACGAATTGATTTACCCCACACGACACGACTTTCCGATCGGTCCAATATTACAAACTATAACCATTCGTCAACGATTTAAAATTTTAATGTGTGATTTTTTTTTTTTTTTTTTTTTTTTTAGATTAATTGCATATTCAGATCTTAATTTTCTAAATCTCGAGAAAAAAAGTTGTTTTCATACGTGAAACCTTAAATATTTAAATTCAGGTGCTTCTAAACCTAAGCTTTGTTAATTATCTGCATTGTATATTTTGCTGTAGCATTATTATGCCATACATAGAACAATTAACAATACGTGCTTCTAGACATTTCATTTGCTAATTTATCAATATTTTACCGAGAAAGGAGTGATTGACTATATAGTCATGTAAAAATTAAAAGAAAAGTACTAAAAAGATGAATTAGATAGGTTTTAATTTACAATTTTTAAATTAAGAATGAGTTTAGATAGAGTAAAACAATGCACTTAGTTAAGAATCTAACAAACGCGAACATAATAGATTTGTACTGAAATTTCGCGGTGGTTAGCAAATTAATTGAGCACATTAAAAATTAGTTAAATTGTTGAATATATATAAAATATATAGTAAACATAGACTAGAGCTTAATAAACTTATTAGGCCGTAATATCTACTGTGATTCTAGTAAATATCTGGCCCAAAAATACATTATCAATTGGATAATATATGTTTGTTAGTACACAATGGCCATCGTTTCTATAAAGAGTTTGATAAATATTTGAGATACGATATATTGTCTAATATTTGATCTAATATTAAAAATAAAGTACTATAAATTATTTATGACAGTATTTTTATAGAAAGTCATTTTAAAAAACTATTATTTTTGTCATAATTACATAAAAGCAAAAATTATGTTCCCGCAATGATTTTAAAAGGGAACAAAAGGGTAAGATTAATTTAAACTTTGCTACAAATTAAAAGACCGATTCATTTGTTCTTTATGCATTTTAAGATTACTTCGTCTTAAAATTAGTTTTTATTTACTGCTATTATTTTTAAAGCGAAAATTCAGCACCAAAACTGATATCAAATAGGTATATCAATATTAATTATTATAGGTAAAATAGAATATTAAAAAAATACAAACACAACTGACAGACAAACATAGTCATGGGCTTAACAGTATAGCCACTTTGAGGGGCTTAAGAGTTGAGGTCAACTTTATGCACAGTCTATCGGTGAATGTCTTGAAATTAATGAGCCATTGGGAAAAATAGCCAACTGTAGTACAGAAAACTTAATAAGATTTTATTAAAATAAAAGTTTAATTTTAAAACAAAATAGTCACGTTTGCTTTGATACTTATTTTATTTTATTTTATTTAGTATTTTTTATTGTATCTTTTATTTTTTCGTTTCGAAAACAGTGATGCAAAAAAAAAAAAAAAAAAAAGTATAGTATCTGGAATTTTTACTATGACCCTCCTCCTCCCTGTGTTCCTCTGCACAGGGAACTTTCAATTTCGAGCTACTTTAGACTGGTTGATTTACCAAGACTTTTTTTTTTTTTTTCAAAAAATTAAGTTCTCCAGACCACTGAAAAACAAGTCCCGGAATAAATATATTTTTTTCTATTAGTTTGTGAAATGTGCTTTTGGCCATAGATTAAGAAATATTTTTGTTACTTCATGGTA
Organism: Maratus speculifer; assembly: GCA_964019185.1. NCBI lineage: Eukaryota > Metazoa > Arthropoda > Arachnida > Araneae > Salticidae > Maratus > Maratus speculifer. The sequence goes on along the minus strand of OZ025296.1, from coordinate 230,478,325 downwards.
TTAATAAGTTAAATACAGTAAAACCTCCATAACGGACACTCCCAAATAGCGGACACCTCTATTTAACGGACAGTTTTCAAATCCCCACTCCCAAAACTTTAATTTTTGTATGTTTAACCTCTGAATAACGGACAGTAATTTTGGCAAAAAAGGATAAAAAATTATTTTTTAACGAGGAAAAAAATTAAAAATCCTCTAAATTTATCAGGGCAATGTATCACAAATTTTGTGATCACAGATAAATGTGGGGATGGGTTGGAGAAAATCCCCTCCCCCCCCTAACATTTATCACCTACATAGTCCCCCCCCCCCCCACACTTGGATGATTGGAGATTGTATGCTTTTAAGAAGCAGAAAAATACAATAAACAATTATACATTTTTTTAAAGAAAAAGATGATTTAATAGGATTAAAACTACTGACAGAGTTAAAACTTCACATTGGAAAACAAATTAGTGAAAGCAAAGTTTTGTAACAATTTTTTTTTATAAAAAAGTAATAAATAAAGGATAAAGGTATGCACTTTTTTTTCAGTTTTATTGCTTTAAAAATTATTTTAATTTCTAGTTAATCATATAATGGAGGTTTAAAGATATTTTAAAATCGACTAATGAAACATAAAACATTCATTAGCAATTTTTCTATCCCTGAGGTTTTCCCAATAGCGGACACCTCCGAATAGCGGACAATTTCTGCGCTCCCCAGCTGTCCGTTATTTAGAGGTTTTACTGTATTACATTATTTCATTTCGAATAAATATGCAATATGTTAAAATGGAATGGCTTGATAAATACAATGCAATTATTACAAAGAAACAATGATAAAAAGACTACTTATTAATGCTGATATTGATCTTAAATGATAAAATCAAACTGAAACTAAGTATAAAAGTATAAACAGTAACTGAGTCCTAAAAGTATTAAAACAACTTCTGTTTTAAACATCATTATGATTTTTTTTTTTTGTTGTTGTTGAAGTTACAAAAAAATAATAAAAATACCTTTTTTTAGAAAGCATGCCATTTAACTGTTTAGTGTTAATAAATAATTTCATCAATTTTCGTGTTCTCCAGAAATTTCGTGCCCAGGGCACTGGTTCAGGGTGCATAATCAGGGCGTGCCTAGAATAAAGAATTAAATGTTTCTTCAGAGGTTTGCTTTTAATTTATAGGCGTTCTGAAAACCGCCTAATAAAGATGATCTGTAATGAACAGTTTTCGGAATTAATTGCTGTAAAATTTCATACGAAATCATTTTTTAGGTATTTTCCTCAACTGAGAAAGTCTAAATAAACTTCTGTGAGTTACAGACAAGAAAATAAAAATGGTTTTGGTCTTCAATTTATGTATGCTACTTGGAAGGAATTTAAAAAGGGTCTAAAAATTCAAATTATCCAACAGTTAATGCAAGAATTTTTTTATTTAATGCTGGGATGTTATATTGAAGTATAATTGTTTTTACAATTTAACTGTTGTTAAAAGTATTAGAACCCAATTTTTTATTTACGAAATAGTTGATTGTTTAGTTGTGTTTATAACGGTTAAGTATCAGCACGAGAGATATGGGCCCTAAGCGAGTGTGTGTGTGGGGGGGGGTTGCTCCCCCTGTCTTTCTAAGGGAGCCTAACCCGTATTTACGCAAGGAAATCCAAGGTTCGAAGAAAACCACAGAAAACTCCGAACGATTAAGCCGACGACCGCGATTGGGTTCGAACACCATCACCTCCAGATAACCAGTTTCGAGAATAGAACCTCTCAACCACTGGTAGGGCCAGTTCTGTAATAAATTTTATGAATTAAGAAACCGCTGACAAAACATTTACTTTTATTTTATTTATTTATTTTTGGTAAAACAGTTATATGTCTTTTATTGATTTATACATTATTGTGAAATTTATGTTAGGTGTAAAATATAAAAATTGCAATCTGCAGGGGAATGGAGAAACTTAGTAACTAATAAAAACATTCATATTTTCAATATTAATTTCATTCAATAAGGTTAATTTTTTTTACTAAACAACTTAAATTTTTCTAGTACTTTATTTTATTTTTTTACAATTTATTAACATTTTCTATGCTATTTCTATTTCTTACTGTCATCGTAATTATTTTAAGTGTAACTAGTAAATTACAAACTCATGTAGGAGTGATCTCATCCACCAGTTATAAAAGCATTGAGAGCTTGCGGATAGATGAGTTTGCTTCAGTGTCGCCATCTGTTGTTGATTTTGTCAAACACTAATTAAATATTATTTGGACTTATTTTCAACAATTACTACTTTAATGTTATGAATCGCTGTTCTCTAAATGTCGAAAAAATCTAATAACTTTAACTAATAGCTGTAATTATTATAAATAAAAATATCAGAGTAAAAGTAATCTAAAAAATTAAAAGTGAAATTATAAACAGGTAATTATTAACCGTGCAGAAATATTGTAGCTATGAATGGAAAATAGATAAATGCTTAAATCCTTGTAACATTTGCAGAATTTTTAAAGATTATGTTTTGATAATATAAAGCGAATCGAGCTGAAAAGCTCAAAAAATAGAACTAAAATAGCTTCAAATTGTACTAGTTAATAAGTCATTTCGAAATAAATGATAATTAAATAAATAAAAATTATCTTATTCAACCTTATTAAAAAATAACATAATTCACATACATGTTTTAACTATTAAAAGTTACTGGGGAAAAATAAATTTTAATAGTAATACTTTAAAGAAATTTCTAAGTGATTCAATCTTTTTTCTCATAGGAAGTTGTATAGGTTGTCCTGATTGCTTCGGAAACAAATCATTTGTATCTAACAAAAAATTGAAGAAAACGTGTTTATTAATAAATATATCGCACTATCTTCATTAACTAACAAATAATAAATATTTTGTACTATATATACTATAAATTATACAGACAGGAATGGGTTAAGTAAAATTTCAATAGGAAAAAAGTTTACTACTAATATTCTGATGGAAAAAATCAGAATTTGGCAATCGTATTTTTTAATCATTATTAAACCTTTGTTTAAATTTCTAAGATAAACAGAAAGTTACTTGATCAATGGATGGGAAATCTGTTTCAGTAGAGGGCTTATATAATATATATTTATATAGATAAAAATGACGTAAAACTAATTAGGAGTTGGTAATAAGGAAATGTGAAAAGAATATAAATAACAGGCAATTTTTTTTTAAGAAAAAATAATAAATTTTTATGTGAGCACAAAAGTATTTTATTTTTCTCATAGCCTTCCAATAACATTAGTAGTCATGGGGCGGGCTATGTCTGTACTAATATTTAAAAGTATAAAATTTTATAGCATAAATAATTTCTAAATATGTAATTCTATGCATTATTCGCATTATGTATTATTTTCATTCAAACTGTGTAAATTTATGCATAAGTTGTAAAGGAAGATATTTAACCCATTGTGCATTAATAATGAGTGTGTGAAATGCAAAGCGAACTTTGCTTCGTGAATCAATCACGAATCATGAACATGACTTATATTCATGATTCATAAACAAAATTCCCAGTTTTTTTTTTTTTTTTTTTTTTTTTTTTACAAATTCTAAAGAAATTTCAAACAAAAATTAATGATTTACGTAATGGCAGATATTTGTGAAATTACAGTAAAACCCCGATAATTCGGATTAATTGGGACCAGACCCAATCCGGATTATCGAAAATCCGGATTATCCGGAGAATAAGAAAAAAATTAAGTAAAATAAAACATACGTACAGAAAATCACCATTATGTTTAACTTATTGATTATTTAGAGACAGTAAAAATATTTACTTTGTAATAAAAAAGTTTGTAATTTTTTGCTGTGCCAGTTTTCTATACCTTTTGTGAGCCGTACGGTCACGCATCCGCTTGAGCATAAGTAGTTCGTTGGGTGTAGTTTAAATAAGAGTTTAAATAAGAAAGTTTAAGGTATTCTTCCGAAAAGATTTCAGAAAAATGTTTTTTTTTATTCAGAATACGACGATGAAACAAGTTTATGCTATGGAAATTAATCAAAGCGTTTCTCAATCGCTTGACCAAACCGATCCGGATTATCCGGAGATCCGGATTTACGGGGTCCGGATTTGCGGGGTTCTACTGTACTTATAAAAATATTTTTTTTTCTTTTTTAATTTTGTGTATGGGACATGGGGTTAAATAATCATTTGACGTACATAATGATCACCCGGTATTTCTTTTTTAAATTACCGGATGATCCCCAAAATATCGGATCTGTTTAAAAAATGACTTTAAAAAAATGGAAAGCGATATAAATGAATCTTTGCTAAATAGTGTTTTTGAAAAAAAGAGAAAATTTTGAGATACATAATGATATTTAAGTAATATGAATTATAAAAAAAATAAAAGTAAAATAATATACATTTTCAAATAAATCTGTCATTTTTGGGATAGATGGTAAATAGAATCACGAGCGATTAAATCTTTTAGAGACCAAGTTTTAATTAATTAATTTAGTATTGATGGGGGATATTTTTTATTATTATTATTTAAATGGCATAAAAAGCTAAAATTGATAGAGTTTCCCAAAATTCCAACGAATAGATTGAAAATTATTTCATGTAACGTTTATAAAAATATGAATTTTAGAGAGGAAATATTTCAAAAATGTTTTAGTACTTTTTAAATTGATATCGTAGTTTTTCCAGATTCACACGCATTCTAATTTTAAAATTTAACTCAAAAAAAGACAAACATTATTAAAATAAAAAAAAGAAAGAGTCACATTACACCGAGACTATATTTTCATACAAAAATATCTTTGTTTAATGCGTTTTGCTTTACTTAACACTGCTTTTAATTAAACTGCACATGCATTATGCTTTTATTCTTATCATAAAATAAAAGGATAAAAAGAATACAGTTTCTTAATTATATATTTATTTAAAATTATAAATTGTTTGCATACCGGAAAATCCTAAAAAAAAAAAAAAAAAAAAAAAAAAAAAAAACTAAATTTTGTACTTTGAAGACATTTTCCTCGTCTTAACCTCTGTGAGTTCTTCACTGTGGTCGAAACTTTATAAACCTGCATAGAACATAGATTCATGCTGTAAATCAAAGAGCTTTGTTTGTGCATATTGTTGGCAATTGTGTTAAAATATACTGTACTTATCCTTTCCTTTGTATTATAAAGTTCAGTTGTTAATGTATATAAGTAATATGAGACATAAATAAAGTATTTTGAATTGAATATTGGTGTTATTTATACACATATGTTATTTTTATTTATCATGATATTGCATCGACCGGTATCTCATTTTTCTGACATTTAAAAAATTAACAAAATTTAATAAAAATAATTTTCGTATTGTACCGCGGTATAAACCAGAAGACTTCTCAAAGGGTAAATAGGTTCAATCAAAACAAATAGCACAAATGTTTACCGATGTGTGAAGTTTTTAGGGTAGTTATATAAATACATCATAACTAAATGTAAAACTATCCCCAGTAGTTATGTTTTACAGCATTATGGCTTTACGCTTAGAAAAAAAATAACGATGTTTCTTAATTTACGAAATTGTATTACAGTAGAACGCCGATTATACGTCGTGGTCGGGACCGAGGGCTATCTGGTTGATCAAAAAACTGGATAACTTTAAAAAACGGCTGTGGCAATGTTTTAAGGTAATTTCTTTTCGCACTATTTCCAGGCTAAAAACTAGCAATTGTCGGAGTGCACATTTTAGCATATTACAAAAAACCGGTTCTCACCCATTCCCGGTGAGTTGAGGAACCTGCCCGTTTTTACGCAAGGATATATCCAAGCTTCGAAGAAAACCACGGGAAAATTCGAACGATTAGGACGACAGGCACGATTAGGTTCTAACCCAGCACCACCCGTTCATCAACTTTCAGGGCAGTCACAAAACACTATTTTTTAATTTTAAATGGCACCACCTTTTTCAAAACAGAAATCTTTAACACACTCTTTGACAACATTTAAGAGAAATATACTTTAGAATTTATATTATAAAAATACTGGTGCGAACAGAATATAAAAATAGTCGCCTGCCGTGCCCCCGAGTTTTGAGATAAGAATCTCCCAGCAAATAGTGGAGCTGATATAATGATGCAATGCATATACACACTACACACACACACATATATACACATATACATTCGGAAGGTGTTTGCAAAAAATACAACACATTTATAAACTCGATGAAATTTTGATAAACGATTTGAAAATTTTTAGGCAAATTTTTGGTGTTTTAGTGTTGAAACTCTTATCGTCCAAAGGGGATTATCTGAGATTACACGAAACGTAATTTCAATCTCTTGTTGCCGCACCTTATCTATTGTTCATGAATTTGCTCCTTTATTCTGAATACATACATTTTTAATTTGAAAATAAATTAATTAATGTATGTAACAAATAAATTTTGCTAAGCCTGTTTTGTCCAGCTAGGAGACTTAGCCTTAAATGATCCAGGCCAACTCCGCGTACATTACACACTAGTGGGAATTCAAACCAAACAATATTTAAATTATTAACTTTTTTATTATTATTATTCTTTCATGAATTTGCATCATTTCAGTACGATTCTACATTAAATTTTGCATAGTATTCATGTATAATATTTCATTATATATATATTGCCAAAAAAGTTGTACGCAATTGAAGTTAATTAATCCGAAATCGCACAAGTGTGGAGTACGGAAGTGCTGAATCAATGTGTGGAGTACCAGGGTTAAAAACGATATTGAATATATTTCATCGTAAATATTAAAAATAATTATTGCTAGGAAGTAAACTGTAAGATAAAACTACTTAAGTAATTAAACTTATGTTATATGTAGTTTGCAATTTACAAACACGATAGAGTTTGTAAACTTCAAAAGTCTCAATTCATGTTATTTAAAGAATCTTCAGAATTGAAACGTGTATCAACAGATTTCACATCAAATCATACCTCAAAACAACAATTGAAAATTAATCTCAAAATAAAAGCTAAAAACATTTTCTTTCGGATTACAAAATAAGTGAATAAAAAATCAATTTTTTATTCCTTCTTTAGGTTCTGTCTCCGTATATTCTATATAGAAACAACATTCTTCGTTCAAAACGTGCTTAATGCTCAGAATTGATTAATCCGTGCCAGTTTCCAAGTGCCGTTATAGCGAGGGTGGTCCCATAGAATCAAGGTCACCTTAAAACCGAGAGTCAAAGATCAAGGAAGTGAAAAAAAAAGGTGAAACATTGAGAAACAAAATGGTGTAAGTTCTTTTGGATATGTATTTAACCAAAGAACAAAAATAAAGGTAATTTTAACATATTTAGCTATGCCAGGTGCTTCAAAATATAGGTTATAAGGATTATCTACCAAACAGCTGATGAAAGAAACAATTATTAAAGTATACACATTACTAAATTATTGAAGTTACACAATTAGTAAAGTATACAAATTAAGCATTTTTTTAGGTATGCCATTTGTTTTGCTAGGAGATACATATTAACGTTTTGTAGCTCAAAAATACCGATTTGAACAATATTGACTCAGAAGTTAGAATACATCATTCTAAACATGCAAAAATAATTTAAAAAAAATTAATATGTAAATCTAAAATAATTATTGGCTGAAAGATACTTTTTTCACATCCACAATAAACAAAAATTCACATACTTCTCATAAATATTGTCCATTTTCTGATACAAAATTTAAAGAACACAAAATAACTTTTGAAATATATATTTTTTAGGATTTCTCCAGCTTTTTTAATTTGACAAAATTCACTAAGTTAATTTTTGCAATTTCATTCTGAAGTTTCTCAAATAATAAACAAAACCTTGATATGAGAAATTAACTCAATACCAGAGTCTGTTGAGAATTTCAAAGATCAATTTGTATTAACTGAAGTGTTTAATAATAGGAACAACAAATTAAAATCATGTTTTAACCCTTTCGGATCTGGTGTACAACTAACAGTACATGTCTTTTAATGGAAAATTATTTTGTTTTAAGAAATACTTTTGCTACTATTTGCATTTAGTAATGTTAGTTTATGTCTAAGTATTTACTATATGACTTCATTTGTGTTTACGCCTTTAGTAATAATAATTATTATTATTATTTGCTTCATTCTCATTGCGAGTTTGTAGTTATTTTATTTTAAACATATATTTCACTCTTGAAATTTAAAATAAAAGTTACTTTCCTGAAAAAATCATGCGTAATAAAGCGTAAAAAATATTAGAAAATTGCAATATAAGTTAAATCTTATTGTAATACGAAATTTTCTAAACATCTCTAAAAAATTTTCCTTAACCTATTCTCATATGAATATTACTTGAATAGTACACAAAACAACAACATTTGTTATCTTCCAGACAATTGAATATTCATTAAACACTAATCAATCTATTTGAACAGCTAGTGTTAATGTTATTAACGTAAAATTATTTTTTCTAAAAACTAAAAAAAAACTTCGCTCCCGAAAGGGTTAAAGCTTACTGTGTGGTACTATTGAGTTTTAAGTATGTTTCAGATTTGCAACACGGTGAAACAAAGGGTTAAAAAAAATATGAAATTTATTTTTTCATATTGAATCATTTTCCAATCAGTTATGTGTAGAAAACTGTAGGACTGCGATTTGAGATAGACATTAACTTTCGTTCTTTTACGCATACAAATACCAAGTTATGTTACTTTGAATTCTATGAAATATTAGCAGCCACTTTTGACGTTAACAAAGCATGTTTTCGTTTTCAAAAAACACTTATTCCAAAAACAAGTAGTAATTTACGCAATTTCAATGAACTCGATCTTTTTTTTTATATATTAAATAAATTACATTTGTGTTAAACTAAGAATGTAGATTTGTTATCGGTTTTCAAAATTAATTGTCAGAAGGAGAAAAAAGTGTGAATTGTGTTTCCCTTTTAATGTAACATTCAGTGGCGTAGCTAGAATGGGTGACACCCGGGGCGGATTTAAATGGTGTCATTCCCCATTTACCATGTTGTCACCCCCTTGCCCCATCATTCCTATTTTTTCAATCACAATTCTACGTTATAACAAAAAATGACTATACCATTCCTTATTTACCTTTTGTCTTCCTGAGTAAAAAACAAAAACAAAGGATCGACTCATCACTCCACCCATAATCCGCATAAGTCATTGCGGTGTCTATATGTAGGAGATAAGTCTTTCTTTTAAAGTTTGCTTTCGCTACCCAGTCGTTGGAAAGGTTGGTTTTGTTTTCTGATGCATATCATATTTAGAAGAATTTCACATTCTCAAAGAAAATAAAATTAACTCTGTTGTATCGTGCGCTAGAATTTTTATTTTATTTCAGAATTTTTTTCCAAAATCTTATAAGATTATACATATATCTATTTGCAAAAAAAGATTGAGTGTCACCCCTTAGAGGGTGACACCCGGAGTGGACCGCCATCTCCACCCCCCGGTTGGTACTCCACTGATGCAAACAAAGGGTTTTACCAATATTTAAGTACATTAACTGCTGAGTCAGCAACATTTTAAAATTGCACAGTAGCTAATTTTATAGCACGCCAACAAATGTAGTATCGGCTTCATTTTAATTACAAGAAACTATTTCTGAATCACCTCTATTTTCTTGCTGATTGTGCCTGTTACTGTGCATGTACTATATTCAGCTATTACGCATAATCTCTATTGGCCTGTAACCTCACCATTTGACACTCGGTTCATCCTACCAGCTTGGTCTTCCAACTGACAGTGTTGACGCTACAGTAGAAACATAGAAATATAATTTACAACATAAAACTCAAGCAGATATTTAAAAAACAATTAAATAACTATTAATCATGAAATCAGGTAAAAAACTGAATACTTACGAAACTAAAAACACAATCAAATTTCCCTTTCTGCTGCGACTGCAACCGACTTTCAATGCGCTCATGTAATGAGTTTTAGTCTCCTTTTTTGGATGTAAATTCTTCAATAGATTGTTTCTTTCAACACATCAAGCCAGTGGCGTAGCTAGAATGGGTGACACCAGGGGCGGATGTAAATAGTATCACCCTCACTTATCAGGGTGTCACCTCCCCTGCCCCATCCGTCATATTTTTTCAATCACAATTCTATGTTATTACAACAAATGACCATACCATTCCTTTTTTACCTTTTGTCCTCCTGCATAAAAAAAACCCCACAGGAGCGATTTATCACTCAACCCATAAACCGCATAACTCAATGCGGTGTCTATATGTAGAAGGTAGGTCATTCTTTTAAAGTTTGTTTTCGCTGCCCGTTCGTTGGATAGGTTGGTATTTGTTCTCTGATGCATATCATATTTAGAAAAAATTCACATTCTCAAAGAAATGAAAATTAGCTCTGTTGCATCGTGCGCTAGAATTTTCATTTTATTTCAGAATTCTTTTCTAAAATCTTATAAGATTATGTATATCTAGATTTGCAAAAGGAGATTGGGTGTCACCCCTTAGAGGGTGACACCCGGGGCGGACCACCCCCTCCGCCCCCAGCTTGTTACGCCACTGGTAACATTCATTAAAAAAGATTCAGAATCGAAGTTATGCAACGAAAACCATTTTTTGGTGCGTTGTGTAATTATATAAATACGTAGCACATATTAGTTGTCACCAACTGCATTAAACATCGAAAAACTACAAAACCAAATAGTATGAATGTTAACGTATACAGGGTGATTCAGCTCGTCGGTGACAAACTTTAAGGATCGATAGAGCACACCTAGACGAACATTTTTGAATAGGGAATGTAGGGTCCCTGACGCGATGGTAAGGCGCTAGGCGCTTTCGAAAATTTGGGTGCCGAAATTCGAAACGTCATAAAAACTAGGGAAATGGTTAGATTTTCTTGCTTGTTGCGTCGAAAGATTCTATTTGTTTAGACTTTCTTCAGTACCAATTTGATAAGCGTATCTCTTAAAACATGGATAGGGGGCGCTGCAGACTTTGGAGAGCTAGACAACAACTTTAAGCCCGTTATTTTGATAATTTAACACATGCTCGCCAAAGTTTATACTCTAACTTAAAGTTTGAACCCAAAAGTAGAGCCCTGCAAAAAGCGTAAGAGCCGGAATAAAATGTCAAAGTACAGGGTGGTCGAAACTCGAAGGCTCCTAAGAGATAAACAAACAGATTTCTTGACTTATGGCATGCATTTTCATGATTCTGTTTGCTGGGGCTCTCTGAAACTCAGTTGAACGGTACAAAAAGAAACATCGATAGGGGGCGCTTTGGGCAAAAAACATAATTCGTTGACATTTCGGACGCTAACTGGAAACGGGGCGCTACGATCAGTTAGAAACAAAACAAGAGAATAATTTACTTATCATAAGAAGCTATTAAAACTGCAGTTTGTTTGTTTTTTTTAACAAACATAGCTGGTTTCAATCATGCACAATGCGCGCAATAAAATGTACATAAGGTGCTTTTTGCTGATTTATGCAAAAGATATCGTACCATATCGATATGCAAAAGATACGTAATGCGTAGACGACAACGCGAGATGACGTAGTTGTATGCGCAGACACGTCTTTTGAACGTGCGGTACCTACTTAAGCTTCGGGTTACTTGTCTGCAGATCCGTAGTAGGATGGAACGGTACACAAACTCTGAATTGGCTGACATGCATTTGGCGTATGGCGCTGCTGGTTGTAATGGACGAGCCGCTCAGCGGTTGTACGCCGAGCGTTACCCCAACAGGCAAATCCCCTGCCATGCCTTCTTCGCTCGAGTACACCAGAGGTTGTCCACAACGGGATCTTTCGACGGAGGCAGGCCTGAACGGGAGCGATCAGTGAGCACCCCCGACAACGAAGAGGCTGTGCTTAACCTGGTTGAGGACAACCCAGGTCTTAGCACGAGAGATATCGCCAGACATGTTGGCATTTCGCAAGCAACTGCGTGGCGCATCTTACGTTCCCGGAATCTGCACCCCTACCACATCCAGCGGGTGCAGTTGCTCAGAGAGCAGGATTTTGGCCCTCGAGTGGAATTCTCAAGATGGTACTTGGCGATGAGATCCAGGGATCCCCGTTTTGTAAACAGCATTTTGTTTACGGACGAGTCCACCTTCAGCCGGGAGGGAATGTGGAACGCCCACAACAGTCATGTGTGGTGTGATGAAAATCCACATGAAACCAGAAGCCGAGAAGCCCAGGAGCGTTTCTCAGTAAATGTGTGGGCCGGCATTCTGGGGGATTGCCTTATTGGCCCTTATTTGTTACCTGAACGGCTGACAGGTGGAAATTACCTGATTTTCCTGGATCAAGTGCTGCCGCAGCTTCTGGAGGAGGCGCACGTACCCGAAGGTTCGCGTCGCCAGATGTGGTTCCAGCACGATGGAGCTCCGGCCCATTACACGAACGACGTGCGTCTCCATCTAAACGCAAGGTATGGCCAGCGGTGGATCGGGCGTGGGGGTCCAGTTCACTGGCCTGCCCGATCACCAGACCTCACCTGCTTGGATTTCTTCCTTTGGGGTTACCTGAAGGCCGAGGTATACCATACACCTGTCAGCAGTGCTGAAGAACTTGTGGCGCGCATTGTGGCAGCTGCAGGGCAGATCAGAGATACTCCTGGCATTGTTGGAAACACACACTCCTCAATGCGACGGAGGTGCGAAGCCTGCATCATGGCCCAAGGTCGAAATTTCGAGCATCTTCTGTAGTGTTATTTTTTGTAAATAAATTTCCAGTATCATTGATGTTTTTGGTCTAAATTTATTCAGAAGTGTTGAGCAGAGGTAGAAAATGTGTTTTCATTATTACTAACTGATCGTAGCGCCCCGTTTCCAGTTAGCGTCCGAAATGTCAACGAATTATGTTTTTTGCCCAAAGCGCCCCCTATCGATGTTTCTTTTTGTACCGTTCAACTGAGTTTCAGAGAGCCCCAGCAAACAGAATCATGAAAATGCATGCCATAAGTCAAGAAATCTGTTTGTTTATCTCTTAGGAGCCTTCGAGTTTCGACCACCCTGTACTTTGACATTTTATTCCGGCTCTTACGCTTTTTGCAGGGCTCTACTTTTGGGTTCAAACTTTAAGTTAGAGTATAAACTTTGGCGAGCATGTGTTAAATTATCAAAATAACGGGCTTAAAGTTGTTGTCTAGCTCTCCAAAGTCTGCAGCGCCCCCTATCCATGTTTTAAGAGATACGCTTATCAAATTGGTACTGAAGAAAGTCTAAACAAACAGAATCATTTCTACGCAACAAGCAAGAAAATCTAACCATTTCCCTAGTTTTTATGACGTTTCGAATTTCGGCACCCAAATTTTCGAAAGCGCCTAGCGCCTTACCATCGCGTCAGGGACCCTACATTCCCTATTCAAAAATGTTTGTCTAGGTGTGCTCTATCGATCCTTAAAGTTTGTCACCGACGAGCTGAATCACCCTGTATAATCGGTGCAGAATATTGTCGAGCCATTTCAAATCAAACCAAAACTTAAAAAGGTATTAATGAAAGTTTTCTTCATTCTATATCCTATAATGTGTATATAATTCATTGATATTTCATGACAGGTAATGTCTAGATTGGTGATGACATCCTATTGAAGATGGAGCCATATTATTCCATATGACTGAATTTAATATACATAATCGTAATAAATTTTGTATTTGTGCCTTTTTTGCATAAGAGTGTAACAGCGATTTCACCTAAATCCGAATATTTATAAACTAATCATAGTATGAACACACTCATTTGTTACGTTATATAAGGTCAATAATTCGAATAAAGTGAAGGTCAATAATTTGATTTATTCTGTTGAGCTGATCCAAAGTATCAGACTACTTTGTGTTATCGTTAATGTTAGTTGGTTGAATTAGTCCTCCAAAACTCGTCCGAGGTGGCTCAGTTGGAAGAGCATTGACGGCTTCAGTCAAAACATCCCTAGTTCGAATCCTGGCCCGGACTTTTTTCACCTACTTGGAAAATTTACATCTCTTATAATTCATTTACCGATTGATGAATCGTGTTATAAAATTAATGAAATACAATACAAATACTTCATTTTCCCTCGTGACATCTTTATCCGATATAAGCAGCACACTATAAAACATTTGTGTAACGTTACTCCATAAAATTGATGGCAGCCTTGCTGCTCCAATTTTATGGAGTAATTTAACTGATATAACTGGTGTAATTATATTGTTGGTGTAATATAACTGGTGTAATTATAATGTAATTATAATGGTTAAATTGTAATGTTACACCAGTAATATAAGTTTAAATTACACCATTATATAAGTGGAAAAATTACTCCATAAAATTTGAGGCAGTAGCTGTCGCCAATTTAATGGAGTAACGTTACATATTTTTGTGCAGGGAAAAGAGAGTTTAATTCGTCATTTTAGCGATACTATCGCGTTATCAGTGTTAGGCAAAAAATTAAAACACATTAAAAACACCAAATACTGCAATACAAATATTTAAGTTTTCCTCATAATATCTTGGTAGGATATAAACAAAAATTGTCACCAATGCGCCACTTTGGCTACACAATTACGTTATCGAGTCTTAGCATGAAATTTCAATAAAATTAAAGCAGGGACGTGCAAAGAGAAAACTGTGCTCGGACAGAGCTTCAATTTGGCGCCCCGTTACCCCAATTTTTTCTTGTGACAGGCCAAAAAGGACGTTGGTAGTATAAATTAGATGCCCCCAAAATTTCTGCGCCCAGGGCGACCGCCCCCCATAGCCCCCCGTTTCGCACGGCACTGCATTAAAGGTATCTATTAGTAAAGTACACATATTTCAGTATGACTCGTGATATCTTTTTACGATGTGAACAGAATGGGGCGCCAGCTCTTTATTTTAGCTGTGCTATCACATTATCAAGTTTCAGCATGGAATATTACCGCATTAAATAAAAGAAAATTTATTGGAATATCTCATCACTTTGTCTATCAAAAATACAAAATATTTTACTATTTCAAAAATTATTTAGTGCGTATAAACAAAAGAAAACTTATAGTAATATTTTATCACCTTGAATGATAAAGACACAAAATGTCGAGTAAGCATTTTTTTACTATTTTAATAAAAAGCATACAAACAAATCAAAATCTATACGAATAGATTATCATCCTACTAAAAAAAGTACAAAATGTCGAGCAAATACTTTTTTACTGACGCTTTTTATAAGTAGTTGAAAAAGATTTCAGGTCAATTAGACCCAAAGAGAAGAATAAAAATTAATAGAAATAGAGGTTAAAAAGTGCAGAACGTTTAAAAGAGGCTGCCAAATCCTTATCCCTTCTCTATTCCAGCTGATACACATATTATACGTATACGAACATCCAGAAAATAGGAAGGAACTGTCACCATAGATCACATACACCGACTCACAAACAAGAAATAATCCTTTCCTTGACTTGAAAAAGTATGAAACACCCAAAAGAGCGCGAAATTCAAAGAACTGCACCAGTCTTATTTTGCCATAAATCCAGCCCTCTGGAACACATTAATTAAATTAATTAATAAATCATGCTTTATTTTATCTCTTCAGCTCCGAAGCCAAAATAATAATACAAATACTTATCCATTATTCCGTTTTTTTTTTGTTTTTTTTTCAAAAAAAAACTAGTCGTTGAGGGCCATCGTAATACTTACCCATCATGGATATGTATATGAAAATAAAACATGTGAAAACTATTTATACAATGCATTGTAATTCATAAACAAAATTTAAATATTGTTAATAGGCATAGTAATGCTATATTAAAGAACTGCTGATTACCAATTTCGACAAATTATATAAAACGCCAAACTAACTCAAGTAGTACCGAACTGCGTAAAAGAAACATCCTTATAACTCCAAAAATTATTATTCTATTAACTAACAATTAACTGCGTCAGATTAAGCGTCTCATTTCCAATTAAAATATACCGCTGAATTGAAATTTGAATGAAATACAGGGTCATGAAAAATCGAAGAATGTGAAAAACAGGATTACAAATATCTCGGTAACTAATAATCCGATCGACTTCGTTCTATATGCAAAATATGTGTTATTTTATTTCCTTTTAAATCCACTCCTTAAAATACAAAATTTCGAAAATTTTTATATAGCTTTCATCAGAACGAATTTTTCGAGGGTCCGAAAAAAATAGTTCCGGATAATCGAGGTTGCTGATATTAAATAGGCTTCGTCCCATTCTTACATACTAACTACATACAAAATTTCAAGTCTCTATCTCAATTTTTTCGGGAGATAGAGCGTTTACAGACAGACAGACAGACAGACAGACGGACAGCAATTTTTTTTTTCTAAAAATATGTTTTTCGGAATCTCCACTATCTAAAATGTGCAAATCCGTCAAAAATTTTTTTTCGATTTTCAAAACGATTGCAAGACTTACCCTATACTACGTATGATGGGTAAGGAAAAAAAAAATATTAATAAATAACAGAAAAAAATACCTTTTCTGAAAATTCATGCTTTAGGCGTTTAGTAATTCAGGTTCAAAAATATGGATCTAAAATTACAAACCCACTTACAACATCAATTTAATAACCATTAACCAAAATTAACTCAATCACCAATTTAAAAGCTTTAAACATGTACATAATCAACAAATCCTCAAAAAAAAAAAAAAAAAAGAGAAAGATTTAAGTTAAATATTTATTAAAATTTTATCACTTTCTTGGTTATACTGTCTTTTGGACATTTTTAGGCATTTTGCAAAATCAGATGAAAATAGCATTTATTTTATGAGGGATTCAGCTTAAAAGCAAGCATTTATTCGTTTGCTTTCAACGCAAAAAACATTCAGCTTTTAAGAACTGGTGTACAAATGTTAAAAATAAAATAAAATAAAATAAAATAAACAGACAATTTAGTTTTTATAGGTAAAAGAATAGAGGTCACCAAATGGGGACCCAGGGACCGAAAAGGTTCAAAAAGTTTATTTCCAGAATTTAACGCCCCACCAGTGGCCGCGAGGTTCTGACCTCCAAACTGGTATACGGTAGGTGCTGGGTTCGAACCCAATCGCGACCGTCAGCCTAACCGTTCGAAGTTTTCCGTGGTTTTCTTCGAACCTTGCGTAAATACGGGTTAGGTTACCTTAGAAAAAACCCCACGGAGGGCAACCCACCCCATAGAGCCTATATCCCATAGCGTAGATAATCGGCCGACAAAAATACACCATACTCCAGAATTTAACATATTACGTAGAAAATAATTAAAAACTCTAATTAGAGCATTTTCTTGTGGAATAGAATTAACATTATATAAATATAGGACAAATATTTTTTCTTTAATTATTTTCTCCTGCAAAATATTTCCTTGTGTTAAAAATATTATGAAAACTCACGTCATTTTTACGCGTTCAGAAATTTAGACTTTCCTGATGCATTGACCTATTCATGAAATTTTTAGTTTATCAAAATAAGCAAGTTCATCATACCTTTATTTTAATAACATCACATTTTGTTTGAAATATGCAAACAACAACATTTACAGTCGTGTCAGTTTGTATCTTCTTCTTCTTCTTTTTTTTTTTTTTTTTTTTTTTAAATCCAAACAAACCATTTGAGCATTTCTATTCTCTTGTTTCGACGTTAAAGCAATTGACCCACTTTTCAGAAAACTCTAGGCACTTAACCCTGAAGACTTAACAGTTTACAGGAGGGTGACTTTTGTATGGATAGCATGGAAAAGAAATAGCATGCAGTTTATTGTACCGGAAGTTTCAGGTGGAGTTATGCAAGATTTCATGTTCCTGGGTAATAATAAGGATTTTAGAAAGACGGAGCTTGGTGTTATATTTATGACGGCCGATTATCTACACCCTAGGGGAGTGCCCTCCGCGGGGTTCTTTCTAAAGGAATCTAACCCGTATTTATGCAAGGTTACCCGAGGTTCGAAGAAAACCACGGAAAACTCCAAATGGTTAGCCGACGGACGTGATTGGGTTCAAACCCAGCAACTCCCGTCTACCAGCTTCAAGAGCACAACCTGTCAGCCACTGGTGAGGTTTTAGAAAGACCATATTTTGGTTGTTAGATTGAAGTAAAGAATCTACTTCTGTCGTCTGTCATGAGGTCGTGTGGAATTTGTTTGAACACGACCTGACTCGAGGCTTCAATCGAGTAGGATTGGCGCTACTGTTGTTTTTCTTAGAGTCTTGGTCGGGTCCACTCTAATTGTTTGGGGAGTCAGGTCAGTTTTTGGAAGAGTTTTAACCTTTGCGGGTCAAGCTTAGGTTATGTGATCGTCTTATTTATTTTATTGTTAAAAATATTATGAAAACACTCGTCATTTTTGTGTGTTCAGAAATTTAAACTTTCCTGATACATTGACTTATTAATGAAATTTTTAGTTTATCAAAATAAGCAAGTTCATCATACCTTTATTTTAATAACATCACATTTCGTATAAAATATGCAAACAACAACATTTACAGTCATGTCAGTTTGTATCTTTTTTTTAAATCAAACCAAACCATCTGAATATTTCTATTATCTTGTTTCAATGTTAAAGAAATAAGAAGCAATTAACCCACTTTTCAGAAAAACTCTAGGCATTTAACCTTGCAGTCTAACAATTTACAAGAGGGTGACTTTTGTATGGATAGCATGGAAAAGACATAGCATGCAGTTTATTGTACCCGAAGTTTCGGATGAAGTTATGCAAGATTTCATATTCCTGGGTAATAGTAAGGATTTTAGAAAGACGATCTTTGATTGTTAGGTTGAAGTAGAGAATCTGCAGTAGAATTGAAGTAGAGAATTTGTCATCTAGCATGAGGTAGTGCCGATTTTATTTGAACCCGACCTGACTCACGACTCCAGTCAAGTTAGATTGGCGTTACTGTTGTGGTTTTTACAGGTCTGATCCACTCTTATTGCTTGGGGAGTCAGATCGGTTTTGAGAAGAGTTGAATTCAGGGTGTGTTTCGGGTTGGACATTCCTCCCGGAGCAATGAAATGCCCCCCCCCCGGAAAAATTGAGATTTTGGTATTTCCATAGTCAAAAAGGGCAATTTAAACCCCGGGAACTCTATAATATCCCCCCCCCCCCCGAAGCCTCAGAAGTCCCTACCGAAGAAAAATGTCTGTATTCAACACTGGATTTAAGCTTATATTACGCGACTTTTTAACTATTTGGAAAAAAGTTGTTCCCGGTAGAGAATTGGGAAATCTGAAGTATATTTGAATCTTTTAATAGGTTCAATTCCGCAACTTATTTAATTTTATTCGTTTCCTGATTGGTCCAAGTTTAATGTTCAAAAATGGAATACTTCAGTTTTTTATTTTATTCGTTTCCTGATTGGTCCATGTTTAATATCTAAAAACTGAATTTTTCGGCTGCCACGATGACAAAAACACTAATAAAAACTTAAAAATAATAATAATTTAAAAACAAATTGTGATAGAGATTTCAAACAAATTTCATTAAAAAGTGAATTTTTTTCTTTACGCAACGGTGTAAAAATTAAAAATGTGCGATGTTAAGAATTTGAAAAATTTGCAGTTCCAAAAATTGTAAAGCTGAAATTTCATTTAAAATTTGTTTGTGATGGGTCTAGGAATATGAACGTTTAATCCATGTCGTACGTAATATGAGAAGTTCAGAAGTCAATCTTATTAACTCCATTAAATAAAAAAAAATGCACATTTTAAACAGTTAACGTTGTCTATCTTTAATCTATTTTTTTTAATCATTGGTATATGAATATTAATGTTTAATGTACGTAATACATGACTCTTTATAATCATCCTAAAAATGATATTTATTATTATTATTAATTTAAATATAGAATTCATATATAAATCTCTAAAATTTGAGTCTGAAAATATCCTTTTCCAACTAGTCGTTATTATTTTGTTAAATTACAATTTTTTTTATTATTTATTGTATAGATTCAGATTTTTAAAAAATTGAAAATTTGAATATAAATGTGTTTATATAGGTGAATTTAACTCTTTGAAGGGCGGCTCATTTTTTGACCACTTATACCTAAATTCCACATTCGTGCAAGAATTTAGAAATTAAAACTTCCCTCGTATTCAGTATGCGGATGAATAAGAATTTTTTTTTAAATATCTCAATTACATTTCAAAATTTAATTATTTATTGCATCGGATACTTTAAGGGTTTTAGAAAGGTTGTGCTTTATTTTGTTACTTTGGGTTGCAAGTATTTTTTTAGGCAAAATATCTTCTCTTTTGAAACTGGTTCCGAAAATAATAACAACAATAATAGTAATTCAAATTATTGAAACGCAAACGAGATTTTTAAAAATAACTTTCCTATATGAATAATAACGTACGAATGTTTTTGCTTGCCTGAAGTAGCCTCTTAAACATAACTGCTGTTAGTGGTCTCACAGACAGCTAAGTTTTTCAAATTTTAGAGTTTAACTCGTATTTTTCAGTTTAACTATAGATAATAGTCAAATTTTGTTTCGTTTGAAGCTCAATTACTATCTTTAGAGACTTTTGAATTACTGAATTTTATTTATAATAGTCCTGTATATAAAGTTTAATACAAAAATATTATTCTGAGAGTTAATTTAACAATTTATTCATCTTTAAATTAAGCGGTCTGACTGACCATTCACTGTTGTTAAGGGTTAATAGAAATATGAATAAAAGGCTGGATTAACTTATAGGATATTGTTTTTGTATTAAACTTTATGCTTTAATAATAAAAATATAGCTATTCAGAAGCTTCTAGCGTTAGTATTAGGACTCTACAATAAACAAAATTTCGTTTACTCCTAAAAGTTACAAGTTGATTTGCTAAAAATTGTAAAAAAAGCAACAGTCTATGAGACCGCTAGCGGCAGTTAAAGGTTAATGCACGTCTTTAACACGTATAACATTTAGCGCGTCTTCCAGGATCTGAAACCTCACTGTATCGACTAAACTTACATTTTTTTTTTTTTTCTCCAAGAAAGAGGTTAGTTATTTTAGAAATGTCCTCTTAAAATATCTTTAAAACTGGAAAATTCCTATTTTCTATTGTAAGTTGAATGCTCAAAGGTTTAATCTTCAAAATTTGAATATTCATTGCTACAATTTTATGGTAATCTTGACTAAATAAGGAAGCTTTTACTGGATTCATAAATAATTGCGGCTTCCGAGACTTCATTTACTATACTAAGTTTTACATTTTTAGTTTAACAGTTACGGGTTAAAGGTTAACTACCGAAATTCTACATAATTTCACATTGCATAAAATTCAAACAGTTTGCAGGAAAAGAAATTTTTTATGAATACCATTAATTTACACTGAAAATTCATTGTAATTTTATTGTTTTTTTTTTTCTGTTGTAACATTTGAATAAAACAAGTAGTTTTCAGTAGCATTAGGAAAAACGTATAGAAGAAGTTAAGCAATTATTTAATAAAAGTATAATAGTTAAATAATCAATTTAATCATTTCTAATACTTCCCTTTCTGGTTTCTCTGCTATTGTATATCATACTGTAGAACAATAGGCGTCGTGACTGCATTGTTAAGAAAGTTACAATTTATTCTTTTATTTTAGAAGCTTTCACTTTTTTAATTGAATTAAAACTTATCTCCTTAGTTATCTGAACTTATCACGACTACGCATCTTATTGTTAAGGATTCAAGATGTAATGGCTGGCCGCTAGCTTCACAGATATTTTACACCTGATAAATAATGTAACTAAAGAAAATTATTATTATTATCATTATTTAATGTTGCATGCATTTACAGATGCAATTCATCGATTTTTACATTCCTTTATCTTTAATAGTAATAAAAACTATTGTAATCGGAATTGTTTTCGATTACAATAGTTTTTCGATTACACGTTTTAGAGGCCAGATCCGAAAAAACATGCTTATACAAAATGTCTGTCAGTTCGTGTGTCACATTGCATATTAGATAAGTGGATTAAGTTATGCATAGAAATGAACGATTTTTATGTTTTTGGTTATGACCAGAAGGTCCTACTTCAATTTGGAAATATTCCGCTGGAGGAGGCGCTATAATAGCGATTTTTGTGGCATTTTTATTACTGTACCATTAAAAAGTACATGAATTTATGCATAGAACTGACTTAAATTTTTTGTGCATGTTTTTGTCAATGGAAAGCATGGACATATAACATTTGAATAAAACGAGTAGTTCTGAGTAGCATTAGGGAAAATATATAAAAGAAGTTGAGTAATTATTTAGTAAATGTATAACAGTTAGGTAATCAATTTAATCATGTTTAATACCTCCTTTTCTAGTTTCTCTGCTATTTATTATATTGTAAAACAATAGCCGTCGTGACTGCATTATTAAAAAAGTTACAATTTATCCTTTTATTTTAGAAGGTTTCACTTTTTTAATTGAATTAAAACTTATCTCATTAGTTATCTGAACTTATCTTTACTACGTATCTTATTGTAAAGAATGCAAGATGTAATGGCTAGCCGCAAGCATAATAGATATTTTCCATCTGATAAATAATTTAACTAAAAATTATTATTATTATTATTATTATTATTATTATTATTATTATTATTATTATTATTATTATTATTATTATTATTATTATTTAATATAACATGCATTTGCAGATGCAATTATTTCATCAATTTTTATTTTTATTATTTTTTTTTATCTTCAATAAACGAAACTTCTGTAATCGAAATTGTTTTCAATTACAATATTTTCTCGATGGATTTGCACGTTTTCTAGATCAGATCGAAAAAAACATGCTGTTACAAAATGTCTAAAGAGAAAAAATAGACAGAAAAAGGTTTTGGGATTTTCACATCCAACTAGTTTTACATAAATTTAACTAAGGTAGTAAATAAATTTAAAAAAAAATTTTGGACAGATTTTTAATAGACCGAGAGGCAGCAGCACAGACAATCACCTCATTGAGTTCACGGATGAAGTTCTAGGATTAGTTAAATCTCGATTCGCAGATTAAAACATAGTCGGTCTGCTAATTCATATCTTTGTGGAAAACACCTAAACTCCAATTTTAGCAGTTGACTCATAGGTTTACCATGGTGTTTTCCTGCACCGAAAAACATAAAAACATGAATGATTGGGAGAAGAAAACCACAATGATAAACTTACGAGTCGACTGCTAAAATCGGATTTTCAGGTATTTTCCACCAAGACTTGGCAGACTAATTGCGTTTTAACCCTTTCGGGGTCTCATTTTTTTTCAATTTTTAGAAAAAATTACTTTTAGATGAATAACATTAACACCAACTATTCAAATAGATTAATTAGTGTTTAACGAATATTTCATTGTCTGAAAGATAACGAATGTTGTTGTTATGCATACTGTTCAATTAATATTTATATGACAATAAGCTAAGGAAGAAATTTTAGAGATGTTCAGAAAATTTCATATTACAATAAGACTTAACGGATGTTACAAATTTCTAATACTTTTTGAGCTTTATTACACATGATACTTTCAGGAAAGCAACTTTTATTTTAAATTTAAAGAGTGAAATATATGTTTAAAATAAAAGAATCACAAACGGCTAATAATAATAATAATTATTATTAAATGCTTAAACTTAAAGAAAGTCATATAGTAAATGCATAAACATACTCTAACATTACTATATGTAAATAATAGTAAAAGTATTTCTTAAAAGAAAATAATACTCCATTAAAAGGCATTTACTATAGTACACCACACCCGAAAGGGTTAATATGCGAATCGAGATTGACCTAATCCTAGAATCCGTGAACTCGATGAGATGATTATCTGTGCTGTCGCCTCCCAGTCTGTAAGTTATGTACGATTTTTTATTAATTTTATTTTATTGATTTCATTTTCTTCAATTTTTGGGATGGAGATTGGGAGATGGACATTGGGGGAGGCAGAAAAATTTTACAGATATTTTAGTTATGGCTGTTAAATGAGATAGAATTCTACTTGAAAATTTTAATAACTGGAATGTATGCATAATACGATTTTCATTTCATATTATAAAATGCAAGTTCAAAATCTCAAGGATAGAATGCATATCTAAAAAGTAAACAATTAACGATAAACAATTAAAAAACTATAAACAAGATACAGGCAAGAGACCGTACTGTTTTTTTTTTTTTTTTTGCCTGTATCCTGTTTATAGTTTTTTAATTGTTTATCGTTAATTGTTTACTTTTTAGATATGTACTCTATCCTTGAGATTTTGAACTTGCATTTTATAATATGAAATATAATTTATAGCATTACATATGAGCTTCTTTAGCGCTAATGGTGTTGCAATTTTTTATGTTGAATTGAAACTAATACGATTTTCAAATACACTTTTTAAAGAATACTATACACTTTTTAAAGAATGAAACTTCAGTAAACAGTTCTACTCTATAGTATATTTACTAGTGTAAGAAAAAAAAATTAACATTGATCCGCATCTGTAAAAAAGCAAAATAAGTTTGTCTGTAAGAAGTTACATGTAGATCTGTGTAGATCTGTAAAAATATTTAAGAAATTCCAACATAAAGAGAATGAAATAAGTAGTGTATCTCATTACTTATTGCAAATCTACTTAAAAATTTAGTATAAATAATCATTCTTACCTGTTTGTTAAGATGTTACCCATTTTTAGAAAAATTCGAAATTATTTCAATCACTTGTTTTTTAAAAAGGCATAATCTTTTCTCAGAAAGTATGATGAATACGTATTCACTAGCAAAGAATTCCTAATCTGTTATTTTTTAATTCACATTTGACTTGAACTATCTACGTTGGATTTTTTAATAGGAAAATTGCAAAAATAATACAAAAAAAAGTCGAATCTGATATAATGACACGAATCATGGCAGATGTTGGATGAAAATCTCTCATGCATGCAGTCTAGCCTTTTCCTGTTCAATCAGTTTGATAATTAATCTGTATTTAGAAAAAAATCTATTTTAATGTTTTTTTATGTGCTTTTTATTCTTATAAGTTGAAAATTATACAAATCACACTTTTCATGATCAGAGTAGTCATTTAACTATCTACAGGTAATAATAGGCCCTCGATAGAAATTGCTCATACCACTGAAACGTTTTCTTAACCTCCTGACTGCCGGGAACTGTTATATCCGTTAAATACGCTGCATGTTTTACTGCAATATAAGCAATATTTAAATTAATATAATTCTACAAATAACAGCCAGTTTTGAAAATTTAAATTATGATTATACTCTCAAAGGTTATATACCCATCCTTAATAAAATATTTTGAATCAGGTTGAAAAAACGTCTTTTTTTAATATTTTTAATAAATTACAGAGAAGACAACATTCCAATTTTGCATTTTTGCTCGGCGGTCAGAATTACCATATCTACACGTGTGCAAGCGTCAATTATAGATTTTTTTACCAAAATGTTAAACTATAAATGTACTATAGAGTAAAATGGTTTACTGAAGTTTAATTCTTTAAAAAGTGTTAAGTATTCTTTAGAACGTTAAGCTTGCAAAAGTAGGTTGGGAAAGAATGTTGCCAACAGAGCGCATTTCTTTCTACTAGGATTTATCAATTAGATTTTCTGAGTACTAATATTTATTTAATACGAAATATTTAATTTTAGACATTCAGTGATTAAATTAAACAACGAACACTATTTGAAAATTCTGTTACATAATGTGAAATAAAAGTGCGATAAATTATTGATGCTAGTGCTCATTATAAAAGGATATTTTCCATACTTTGTAAAACCCCACGTGTTGGAGGTAAATATCCAACATGACAGAATTTTAATTTTAATATTTACATTTGATTTTATTTTCAATCAATTATATATTTTGGCAAATTTTCATTAAAAACTTTATTTAATCTATTGTTATTATTATTTTTAAATTCCTTTTTATATTTTAGGTATTTTTTATGAATGATCCACAAATATGGATATCATTTTAAGGCTTTCCACAAGCCCTTTTTCACAAATGTTAATTTTTTTTCTTAATAAAGTAGCCTTAGTTTTATACAAAATGATTCTTATGATCCATGTCAGCATATCTAATATGTATACCTTCAATGCAATTCTTTAACAAAAATTTTCTTCTCAACAACTTGTTTTCATTACATCATTGAATACAATATGTTTATATTGGGATTTCCGTGGCTAAGTGGTTAGGATAATACGCCGCTAATTGCTTAAGATAGTAGGAAGTTTGTGGGTTCGACTCCCGCTGGTTCCCTTGTATACTCTTTGTGGAGCTCCCGGCTGTAATTCTCTAGTGCTGTAAATTTCCTGGTGCTGTCTCGTCCTTATGTATTGACAATGGCTTATAAGCGGGCTTTCATGTCAAGCACACAAGTCAGATGTATGTGTGCAATAGAATAATAGTAATGATGTTTATATTAAATCCAAATGTTTATGTTAGATGCTTATATGTTTTTATTAAATTCAAACAGAAATCAGCATTTTATTTAATCATTGACATTGTTGATAAATTCTGCGCTAAAATAATTTGAATATTACTTTTCGAAAATTAGTGGTGAGAAATGTAATAACCGCACCCATCCTGCGTATGTCATAGTCACTGAGCGTTTAACCCAGTTTTATATAATCATACTGATTTCTAAACAAATCATACGAGTTTTAATTTTTCAAAAGAACTTGAAAAGCGTTGAGACTCAGGATCTTGGATTACAATAACAGGTATGGTTTTAAATTAAGCTCCTTGGACTTTTTAAGCTTGGATATTTTTTCACTTAATAATCGGTCCTGTGCGGCTCGCTCATATAGCATGGTTACTTCTATGGATGGCTTGAATCAGCATTCTTGTTTTTTACGGTAGTATATTATCGGAAAATAAATTGTGAGAAAGGATTCATACAGAATTGTTTTTGAAAAATTCGTAGGGGAAGCTCAAAAAGGCTACTTATTCCTCAATAGTCATATGTTACATTTCCCTTTACAAATATTCGTTACAAACTTAAATTAAGCAAACATTACAAATATTAATGTAAATAAAAATATTTACACTGCACGGTTATTTGTATGGTGTCACTCAAATACTCGAGTTTTCTCTTACGGTAATATGTTATGTGAAGATAAATTTTGAAAAAGAATTCCTACGGAATTATTTTGTAAAAGCCAAAAGGAAAACTAAAAATGGACACCTTTTCACTCAATAATCGTATGTTAGAGCTCTCTCGCTTCGCACAAATATTTGCATAGTTTCACTCAGTACTCGAGCTTTCTCACACGGCAATATATTATCAAAAAATAAATTTTGAACCAGGACTCCTAGAGAATTGTTTTTGGAAAAAATTCTGGACCGTGAATCGAAACCAGAATCTAGGATTAAGCTAAGGGACTTTATATTAGGAAAAATTTTAGCCTTGGAAAATTGAGCAAGGACATTTTTTCTCTAAATCCATTCCGAAACTTGTTTTTGAAAAGTGCCCGTCGGGCAATGGAGGATCTAAGGGGGGGGGGCGATGGGGCGATCGCCCCCCCTTGAGCCCAATAAAGGATCTGCAGAACAACATTAGATGCCCTCACGGAAAAGTTGTTAGTCCTAAACTCGAGACCAGCTTTAATTTATTGCACTGGGACTGGGTCAGGTCTTCAGATTTTCAGAACCGGGTCGGGTCGGGTCTTATTTTTTCTGTAGAGCTGGACCGAACCACACCGTTTTTTCCAGGTCGCGTCTGGCGTGGACTTCCTTTTAGAGGTCTGCACGGGCCGGAATTTTCAGGCCCGGCCCGTTTAAATTTTTGTATTTTAGGCCCGGCCCGGCCCGTACAAAAATCAGCGAAAACATTCCCGGCCCGGCCCGTTTTGGCCCGTTACAATTTCTACGATTTCTAAAAAATTCAGATTTTTATCATATAACAAAGATTTCTTTAAAGAATACTGCATACATATCTATGGAATGATTTTACAGTATATTTTACAGCAAATACACATTAACAACATTAATGATTACTTAGATTCTTAGGCTTTCAACATTCGAATAAAGAAAGATTCATTAAAAAATTAATATGGCTTAGAATAAAAGAAAAAAGAAAGAAAGCTAAAAACATCGTTAATTTTGAAGCTGTTTAATTAAAGAAGATTTATAAATATATTTCTATATTATTTTATTATAGATTTCAAATCCAAATTCACTCTTAAATTGAAAGAAGCTCCTTTCTGATACATTTCTAAATTCATTTTTTTTTTCCCTCAGAAACGCATAAGATTAGCAGATATCTTTATTCAGAAACTATATAATCGAATGGCGTTATCCAATTTTTGATACAAACAATTTAAGAATACTGTAAACAAATAAAATACAGTCTTAATTAGCGTTTTGAATAGAATTTCCGGAAGCAATAGCAAGGGAAGGGAGAAAAACCTGCAATCATTTGAGAAACTATTATATCTCAACAAGGTTATACAAGTATTTTATTTACCAAAAATGAAAAACGCTATTCGATTCCAAATCCCTTCAATAGTTAGGCTTGTCACTTTTATAATTTTACAATTTAAAATTAATCAGAAAATGTGTCAAACTCTCGCATTATTGAGAAATTAATTTAAAAATCATCAAGAAGTATATATCCGAAGACTAAGCTAACATAAGTTCTTTATGGCTGTTAATAATTTTACAAATCATATTTTCTGCCAATAATTAAGTCTAGCACCGGTTCGGCCAGTCTATTTGTAGAAAATTAATGTAAGCGTGATCTCGGACCGGCATGAGTCCGAGAGATAAAAAGATCCATGAGAAAAAAATATTAAAACGGGTTACACATAATGTAATTCTCCGATGCCGATGCACTGTGCATTTTTATACTGACGCTGTCAAACTAGTATGGCCACATTTATACTTATTCTCGTTAAAACCATTTTCGTTGAAAATAGCTCATATTTTATCGTTTCTGCATAAATCTTCAGAACGGGCCGGCAGGACCGAAATTTTTTTTTATCGGCCCGTCTGGCCCGTTCAATTTTTTTGCCGGCCCGGCCCGTTGAAAAAACTATTCTAAATCTGCCGGCCCGGCCCGTTAGAAAATCCGAAACGATTCCGCCGGGCCGGGTACGGGCCCGTGCAGACCTCTACTTCCTTTCTACTAGAGGTATAAATGGGCCAAAATTTTCAAGCCCAGGTTCCGTCCGGTATAAAGGCTAAACGCTGGATCTGGGATCGACACAGATCGTATGCTGTGGCGGTTCTAAGAGACGGGGGGAGGGGGGAGGTCCCCCCTTTTGGGCTAATTCCCCCCCCCCTTGGGCTTATAAAGGATTTCCAAAATGACATTATGCATACTCACGAGAAAGAACTTGGGGTAAAGCTCGAGCCCGTTACGGCCGGGCACGGGTCGCGCCAGTTTAAGTCCATGAGACTCGGCCTGGTAAGGTTTTCTCTCATTTTGAATCGGGTCGTATCCTGATCATGCTTTTTTCGCAAATTCGAGTGGGGACAGGCCTTTTTTAATTCCAGACCGAGCTTGGCCTGTATTTCATTATTCCTAAAAGTTTGCATTGAAGAAAATTTCCAGGTCGTGGCTCGGCCCGAAATAAAAGCTAAATATTCGGTCCGTCTCTGATCTAGATAGTATGATAAACATTACTGGCTCGACCGCGACCCGTGCACTCTTCTAAATTGTTTCCCACGAGCCCAAGTTGTGTTGAAAACTTTTGTACTTGTTAATCGTAAAAACTTTTAAACAGAGAAAAAGCGAATTTAATCAAATATCCGCAAATAAGGGGAAACTTCATTATATAAACACGAATTTCGTTAGAGGGTTGCGAAAGAAACATACGAATTTCATCAAAAGGTCGCAAAAAATCTCACAAATTTTGTGAAAGGATCAGGAGAAAACGTGAATTTCTTCAAAGGATCACATTCACGGATAAAAGCAAATTTCGTAAAAGGATCGCCATCAAAATTGAGTCAACTGTTCTCACAAGAATTAAAACCGAATCTGTAACTGACTCAAATCCGAAATGTATAACAATCTGCTCCGATGTGCTAAGCGCAGCTAAAAAGTAAAAGTCAACCCGACCAATAGCAAAATATAGTTTTTTACCGGACCCAGACCCGACCCGAGGGAAAAAATCCGAAATTAAGTTGATCTGCAGCAAACAGTAGAAGTTAACCGGATCTAAATGCGACCCACAACAAAAAGTAAAAATTAACTCGACCTGCAGCATAAAATCGAAGCCAATCGGACATCACATTTTGTGAAATGATCGCAGAGAAAACACGAATTTCTTCAAAGCATCGTAAAACAGACGCACATTTAGTACAAAGATTGCGAAAATGAACGAACATTTTGTCAAAGGACTCACCTCCAATCAAAATCGGGTCAACTCAATACCTTCTCCCAAAAGTAAAAACCAAATCCTTAACTACCCCAAATCAGAATTGTATGTCAAACTGCCCCAAATGTGCTAAGCACAGCTAAAAAGTAAAAGTCAACCCGACCAACAACAAATGGTAGTAGTCGACCCGACCCAAACCCGACGCAAAAACAAAAAAATCAGAAATTAACTCGAACCTAGCAAAGAGTAGAAGTCAATTGGACACAATCACGAGCCAAGTAGAAATTTACCCGACCAGGAGAATAAAATGGAAGCTAACCGGACCCAAACACAACCCAAGTAGAAATTAACCCGACCAGAAACAAAAAATGGAAACTAACCGGACCCAAACCCAACCCAAGTAGAAATTAATCCGACCAGGGGCAAAAAAATGGAAGTTAACCGGACCCAAACCCGACCCACAGCAAAAACGTAGACGAAATACGACCCACTTTTAAAAAAATGAGCTCCGACTTGTGCATTAGACTTGATTTTCCAAATTTCTAAAATCGCCCCCCCCCCCTTGAGGACTCTCCAGATCCGCCCTTGCCGTCGGGGATTAGAACCAAAAATCTTGAATTAACACGTTGAGTGCAACATCAGTCATCGATGACTGACACTGAACTTTCCATTTAGATAGTGTCAGTAACCAGTATCTGACAGTTTAAAATGTGATAAAAACTAAATAAATTATATATTTTAAGTAATCACTGAAAAGATATTTAAAATTTACTTAACTTTTATTTATTACAGGATTATACTTTTTTAATAATTACTTTAAACAACATATATTTTTTAGTTTTATATCATATTTTACACTGCCAGTCACCGGAGACGGACGCAGCCAAAACGGAAAGTTCAGCGTTAGACACCGTGTCACTTTACGCGTTAAACTAGCAAATATTAATCCAAGAGCCGACCGCACAAAACCCTAAGTCATCGAGCACAAGAAAAATTCCTTTATTTTACGGAAAAGTATTAATAGGGGAATCGAATGATCCATGACTGCCGGAAGCGAAGTGGTGCACAAGCCAAAAACTAATACCACTAGTGGTTGACTCATTGCGTTTGTCGTACAATCAAAAGTATGGAAATATGGAAAACTGGGCGCAGAAAAACATAATGTTAAGCCTACGAATCCACCACTAGTGGTAATCATTTTTGGCAAATGCACCGCTTCGCTTT
This sequence comes from Maratus speculifer, assembly GCA_964019185.1. Classification (NCBI taxonomy): domain Eukaryota; kingdom Metazoa; phylum Arthropoda; class Arachnida; order Araneae; family Salticidae; genus Maratus; species Maratus speculifer. Next base: position 230,446,901 of record OZ025296.1, on the reverse strand, counting down.
CGGAAGTCATGGATCATTAGACTCCTCTATTACTACTCTTCCATAAAATAAATGAATTTTCCCTGGTTTCGATGGTTTTGTGCGGTCGTCTTTTAGACTACATGCATTGGACTATGTTTTAGGCTTTACTACTTTTTCACTCAATACTCGTACGGTACTGCTCACTCATAGCAAATGAATACTAGTACATTTCACTCAATGACTGAGTTTTCACATAGCAAATACAATAGTAAATAAAATAGCAATAATAAACAGCTCTCGTCAAATGTTTAATATTTCATACATTTATATGCACATAACGAAAATATGTAAATATACATTCAAATATGCAAAAGCATCATATAATTCGGACTATATTAATGATATTTCCTTGAGACTATAATTGAAATGTGTTCCTTTCGAAATTTATATCAAATAAGAGTCATCAAAATAAATTAATCCATAGCTACATGATCGTCAATCACGATGTGCGCTACATTTTGTATTCTATTTTGATAGGCTATTATGAAAGCCTAATTACATTTACACGAAATCATCAACAGAGTTTCCTCTATACAAATAAAAAAAATCTATTTAATGTCATTTTAACGAAGTATATTTTATTTTTTACCTGTATATTCTAATGATTAAGGCGTCTTTCGTAGTCACGTTTTATTGCAAATTCTCTCAAAGTAAAAAAATCAAGTAAACAGAATATTCGGGAAGCCAATAACCTCATAACCATGTTCTAATGACACATTAAATAAAAATCACATAAAAAATTTTGAGGAAAAAAAATTCTAAGTTGTCTGAATCTTTATAACAATATCTTCCTTTGCGATTAGCGCGCAGACCAAATGTACACAATCGAACCCTTACTAATTAATATTTACAGAGATTAATTGAAATGTGTAAATCTCCAGATTAAACCCGAGTCATCAAAATAAACTAATCCAGGACCATATTATTCTACAATAAGGATTATGATATTTAACTTGTTTCGTCCTTCTATATATATATTTTTTTGGAAGGTATGAAATCTAATAACTTTTATATCGGTTCATCCAAAATCATTTTCCCTTTTAAAAAATCCTCATTTTTATAGTCTATTGCAGAAGAGTGTGTTTCTTTTCCATTCATTTTTTGAAAATTTCTTTCATAATTACTTTCTGCTCAATATACACAAAATGAAATGAAATAAACATTAACTCTATGAAATCAACAATCTGTTAACCATGTATTAATGACACAGTAATGGAAAAAAAGCACACAAAACTTTTTCGCAAAGAAAAATTCTGAATCTTCACACCGAAATCTCCTAAGGTGCCGGCCAGACGGAGTAAATACATATGCATATACTAACGTCTTTAATGTAAATATTTATGTGAAATTAATTGAGATTCATGAATTTCCAATTTAAATAAGGTTTATAATAAGCGCCATGGTCCGTAACATAAATTAACACATGATTATACCATATGTTACATAGTAAAGCTAATGGTATTTATCTAGTTGTGGAGGTCTAGATTTTCTATTTTTTGTTCGGTACTACTCTGTTATCCCCTCGACCAATTTCGCCAAATTATACAAATCGCCAAACTCATAAGCCAAATTAAACATATTAGTATAATTATCATTTTAAATAACAACAACAACAAAAAAAAAACAAATAATTAGTGGAATTAATAAAAATACTAAGTCGAAATAAAATTGCTTAATTGCGTTTTAAACACCTGTATCTTATTTAATGTCACTGAATCCGACATTCACGATCATCCATAATTAGCATTTAATCTTATAATTTGGCGATAAATTTTTGGTCGACGGAATAACCTAGTAGTACCTTTTGTTCTTTGGAGGTATCGGTAAGTCTAATAGAATTTACACGAAATCATCAAAAATAGTTTTTATTTTGTAAAAAATACTTGTTTTTTAAAGCCAACTATTAAAAGCTAGTTTTTTTTTTTTTTTTTTTGCTTTTTCCGGAAAAAATTCTTATTTTTAGATTCGATTAACAAAGGCCATTTTTTTATATGTGTATTAAACATTTTAAAAACATCTTTTTTTCATAGTTGCATTTTATTGAAAAAATGCTCTAAGTGAAATTCATATAAACAAAAAACTTAAGGTGCCGATGATTACATAAACATGATTTAATTATACACTAACTTAAAAGCACATGCACACACAAAAAAATAGGAGGTGGGGGGGTAGACAAACTTTTAACGGAGCCAACAAGCTTGTAAACATGTAAACACACTAAATTAAAACACATGAAACATTTTGCGAAGAAAACTTTCTGATTTTCTCTGAATCTTCATCATAACGAGTTATCCTGATTTAATAGGTATACTGAGGAAGAATTTTTTTTCTTCATGCTCATTTTCCTATTTTATTTTACTTTACTAGGGGGGCGCCACCCCCCTGCTCGCTATGCTCGCCAACCCCCCGCGTAATCGATTCGCGATTCCAAATTACTGGCTACCCCTGCTTGCTGCGCTCGCCAATACCCTATGGTATGAATAAGCAGTTGCAGACCTTTCAACTGATGTGTCACACGACTGGTGTGGTAAAGAAATTAAAAATGTGCCCCCCTGGGGGGCAGAGTGGGGGTGACACACAAGACATCCATAAAATGAATAAACAGTTGCAGACCTTTCAAATGATGTGTCACACAACTGGTGTTGTAAAGAAATTAAAAATGTGACCCCCCTGGGGAGAGCAGAGTGTGGGGGTGACACACAAGACATCCATAATATGAATAAGCAGTTGCAGACCTTTCAAATCTTGTGTAACACGACTGGTGTTGTAAAGAAATTAAAAATATGTCCCCCCCCTGGGGAGCAGAGTGGGGGATAACACACAAGACATCCATTATATGAATAAGCAGTTGCAAACCTCTCAAATGATGTATCAAACGACTGGTGTTGTAAAGAAATTAAAAATGTGACCCCCCTGGGGAGAGCAGAGTGTGGGGGTGACACACAAGACATCCATAATATGAATAAGCAGTTGCAGACCTTTCAAATCTTGTGTAACACGACTGGTGTTGTAAAGAAATTAAAAATATGTCCCCCCCCCTGGGGAGCAGAGTGGGGGATAACACACAAGACATCCATTATATGAATAAGCAGTTGCAAACCTCTCAAATGATGTATCAAACGACTGGTGTTGTAAAGAAATTAAAAATTTGGCGAAATATTACAGTTATCGCCAAGTTGGCGTCACTTTTGACAACTAATTTTGGTCGCCAAATTTGGTGATATATCGCCAAGTTGGCGACAAACTTGGCGATTGTTGGCCTTTCCCCTCTTTATGGTAAACCATACGGCGATGCATAGACGGAGCCCTTTCCTGATTGGTCTATTCGGCTCATGGAAGGAGTGGACAACCCGGATTCGTTAGTTCCGGAAATCTTCCACATCAGCATCATTCCAGGAGTCATTCCTTTTAAGGCTAGTTTTTTTTTACTATAGAAGGATTTTATTTATACAAAGAAAATCTTAATTAAAAATACTTTTTAAAATATTTCCTTTTCTGTTTTATTCGCATAAATATCCCTTGGCTATGAATAAAAGCATCATTAAAAATATAATAAGTACTTTTGATTTTCTTTCAAAAATCTCGCTTAGTATCGGTACCGGCACGATGATTACCTGATTTTTGAAGTTATACTGTATTAATATTTTTAAAGCCTTCTTTTACAGGCACATTATATTAAAAATATGCTCAAAGTGAAATCCAAATAAACTGAACATTCTGCGGAGCCAATAAGCTCATAACCACTGTTTTAACCGGGAGGCGGAGGGATATATTTTATCCCACTTACGATTAATGAAAATTTTCACCAGAAATATTTTATTAAATTTTACTTTTCAACCTTTGGAAAAAAAAAACTGATTTTCCTTTATTTTTTTAAATAGAATGTTTCCTAATTTCTGGTGGGAATTCCGAATTATACAAATACAAATGCCCCTTCAAAGTGTTAATGACACACTACCCTAATTTCCGGCGTATAATCCGCGGATCAAACAATCATTTCTCGACCCAGAAATTTTTAAAAAAGAAATGTAACTTATTAGATCGCCGTAAATATTTGTCTACAATCACTAAATAAGATTTCTGGGTCCAAAAACTATTGTTTCAACCGCGGATTATACGCCGGAAATTAGGGTAAATGAAAAAAAGCCTAAAATATTTTGCGACGATTGTCTTTTGATTCTTCTAAATATCCATAATAACGGGAACTCCCAGTGGGATAGTCATTCTGAAAAAGAGTTTCTTTTCCTTCTTTCTCTTTATTTTGTTTTATTTTGTTTTATTTTATTGTACATAGAAAATATAAATTAAAATAACTTTTTAATATATTTAACTTTCTGTTTTTACCACATAAATATCCCTTGGCCATAAGTTCAATTATGAAAAAATGCATCATTAAGAATATCATACGTACACTAAACCCTCTGTAAAGGAGGATCTATGTAAGATGGAAATCCATCTATCACGGAAACATTTTCAAGTCCCTGCGAATTTATAGACACAGAAGTAAAAAAAAAATGTTTAAGGTGTGGAATATTATCTGCTAAGGAAAAATTTCTCGGTCCCGATCTATTCCGCCTTCCACAGATTATATCGTTTTGATATTCTTTCAAAAATCTTGCCTAGCTTTGGTATTGGCGATGCTGGATTTTCGAGGTTGTACTGTATTAATATTTTTAGAGCTTTCTTTCTGAGGCACGTTTTATTGAAAATATGCTCAAAGTGAAATCCAAATAAACAGAACGTGTGTGGAACCAGTAACCTCATAAGCACGGTTTTAATGACACAGTAAATAAAAAACACATAAAACATTTTGAGTAGAAAACCTTCTTATTCTCTCTGAATCTTCATCATAACGAGATTTCCTAGTGTGACCGGTATACGGAGAAAGAGGTTTTTTCTTTTTTTCTTTTTTTTCCGCATAGAAAATATAATTTAAAACAGCTTTTTAAAAATTTTAACTTTCTGCTTTTATTACATAAATATACCTTGGGTATGAGTTACATCATTAAGAAAATCATAAGTACTTTTGATATGCTTTCAAAAATCTCGCCTAGTCTCGGTACCGCTGTTTTCGGATTTTCCAGGTCATACGGCATCCTTATTTTTAAAACGTTCTTTCACAGGTATTTTATTGAAAATGTGTTCAAAGTGAAATCCAAATAAAAGGAACATTTACAGAGCCAATAGCCCTCATAAGCTGTTTTGATGACACACTAAATGAAAAACACATAAAACATTTTTCGAAGAAAACTTTCTGACTCTCTGTCTCTCTGAATCTTTACAACAACAAGATCTCCAGGCAAACAGAAAAAAAAAATCTTTCCTTTTTCTTCTTCTTTCTTTCTTTTTTTTTTTTTTTTTTTTTTTTTTTTTTTTTTTGGGTACATACACAGTATAAATTAAAATGACCCTGTAAAATATTTAATTTTATACTTTTATTGCACAAATATCCCTTGGCTATGAGTTAAATTATGAATAAATATATCATAAGAATATCATAAGTACAGTAAACTGTATGTAATGCGGGCTCTATGTAATACGGAAATCCGCCCATTTCGGAAAGATTTTAAAGTGCCTGAAAATCCACAGATATATAGTGAAAATTGCATAATTCGGAACATTGCCCACTGCGGAAAACTTTCTCAATCCCAATCGATTTCACCTTAGACAGATTTTAATGTATTTTGGTATTCTTTCAAAAATGTCCCCTAGCCTCGGTACGATCAAAGCCAGATTTTCGAAGTAATACTTTATTAATATTTTTAGTCCTTTTTTTTTCCTTAATAGTCATGTTTTGTTGAAAATACGTTCAAAATGAAATCCAAATAAACAGAAACATTTGCGGAGCCAATAACCTCATAAGCACGGTTTTAATGACACACTAAGTGAAAAACACATAAAACATTTTGCGAAGAAAACCTTCTGATTCTCTCTGAATCTTCATCATAACGAGATCTCCCAGTGTGACAGGCATACGGAGAAAAGAGTTAACTTACTAACCCACTTTTAGGCGTACGGATCGCGATGTCCGGAAATATTTCATCAAACTCGCCACTAGAATAAAAGTGCCGTCGTTTGTTTTCCGCATCTCTAATAAGCTTTCCAAAACAATTAATATTGCGACGTCGTGAAGTAAAAGGGGCCGAGAAAGATAACAGAAGTAAAAACACTTTAAAAGAAAGAAAAAATATATTTTTTGTCAAACTGTTTTACTGACAAAACTGGTTTTGGGAAATGGTACTTATGGAGTTCACGGGTAGCCAGAAAATGATGTTTCAAGGTCAATAGTGTTGAAGTCAAAATGAAACGGCAAGAGAGAAATCATGACTAAAAGTGAATATAATTTGGCATAGCAAAATGATTTTCTTTAAGTGGTCTTAGGAATCTTACTTTTTACCTGGTGGTGTAGTTTAGCAATATGTCACATTTATTATTTCTCTCAGTTCCTATGAAATATAAATGCATGAAATTTCTTATATAGATAACTTAATATCTCGTCTATTTAAAAAATATTTTTTAATATCCTACTTTGAAATTTTACTTCATTTTATTTATTTATTTATATATTTATTTATTTATATTTTTGTGTTTAATTTTGATTAAAAAAAATGAAATTGTTCTTTGACTGCAAGCAACATTTCGCAAAAACTAAATAAATTTAACTTTTTCAAAAAAATGTATAACCGACTCCAAAAAAAGCGCTAAAAAGAATTAAATAATTCTATAAAATTCTCTAATGACAAATCGTTATCCAATAACCACACATTGACTATCATGTACCGGTATAAAACGGTTAAATTTAATATATAGAATTTAATATCCACCAAACATAGGCTTTCCAGAGAATATTTTTTACAAGAGATTAATTTACATATTTTTGATTTAATTTTTGAATATATACATATAAAAAGTAAGGAATTACTTTTTGAAGTTGGTGCCAAACAATCATAATCGATAATGATTTCCCCATTTTATTTATGGTACTAAACATAATATATCCACAATTCTTACTATACTTAAGATAGTTTGGCACCAACTTCAAAAAGTAATTCCTTACTTTTTGTATGTATATATTCAAAAATTAAATCAAAAATATGTAAATTAATCTCTTGTAAAAAATATTCTCTGGAAAGCCTATGTTTGGTGGATATTAAATTCTATATATTAAATTTAACCGTTTTATACCGGTATATGATAGTCAATGTGTGGTTATTGGATAACGATTTGTCATTAGAGAATTTTATAGAATTATTTAATTCTTTTTAGCGCTTTTTTTGGAGTCGGTTATACATTTTTTTTGAAAAAGTTAAATTTATTTCCTACTTTTTAGTTATTTATACCGTAATACATAATTATGTGTACTGACATATGATGGCTCTTTGAAACGCTTTACTAATGAACGCACTTTGCTGAGTTCTGATGTATTTCCCAGGTCGAAATTCATGCTGGTATTTGTTTGCTAGACAAGCACCAAGTGCTATAACCCAACAAGTAAAATAGCATAAACTAGCATTACATATTTACTGCTTCCAGCAGACTTTCCAGCAATTCATGGTGTGTATTGGCCCGCTTTGCTGGAAATAAGCATGAAATGCTTGCATATAGCTTGCCATGCTTTTGTTGTGCAAGCTAGTGATATAGCATGTGATGCTAGCTAGCATATAATAGCATGAAAATCTAGCAGACATAGCAATACCTAGCATTAACTAGCATATTTTTGTTGCTGGTACAAGCATGAATTTTGACCTGGGTTCGCTTTACTTGTCACTGTTTGATTGTCAATTTTTCAAAAGACACTTACAATATCGGTTAGTATCATTGTGAATCTTTAGGTTTTCTGGATGTAGTAACTTCTTCAGATCTGGCACGACGAAAAGCTACCGCATTCATGAAATCTTAAAGTCAACATCTAATCGTACGGACATCGGAAGTGGTTATCGAAAGGTGACAATGCCTCAAGTAAAGTGTCCTTACACATAAGCGCGCGGCAAAGCGCTTCCATATATGAGTAAACAGCAAAATGACTCCATGTATCAATGAATAGTAAAATGCTTTTCTAGTGTAGTCAAAAGTACTCCCCCTTTAGTCAGAAAAAGCAAAAAAGAAAGATTTTAACAAAAATCGCTCTATGATTCAATAGATAAACAACAACAATCTAATTCCTATAAATGCAGTAAAGGAATCGGAAATTATTCGACGAGGAATCCGAAAATCATAACCTGTACTTGGCTGCATCTATAAAAGAGTGACAGCATTTGATGCCCAAATACTTTTTTCACGGACGCTTTTTGTCCCAACTAAACTGTCAAAAATTTGAAACTCACTCCACCGCTTTTATGGAAAACGATTATTTCAGCCTATTATGGAGCATTCTCATGGGTCAAAAGACAAATATTTTATAAAAGCGGGGGAGTGACGATGCAACAAAAGGGTAACATTTTTTACAGTGTATGTATGAGATATTCCATAAAAGGGATGGAGTGACGGTGCAGCAAAAGTTAAATTTTTAACAATGTAACGCAATGCTAGGCATTTTCTATTATAAAATTTGATGATGATTTCCTGGTAGAATTCGATTGTACGCCGAATGATCCTTTATTTCTACACAGACATAAATACATAATATTTTACAAATTCGTGGACATACAAGGACAAGATAGCACAAAGAAATATTACGACACAAGAAAAGTACAACCGGGAGCTACACATAAAGAGTGTGTGTAACGGAGCCAGTGGGATTCGAACCCACAATCTCCTACGCTCTCAAGAGATTGGCAGCGTGGTGTCTTAACCACTCGGCCACAAGGACCCCCTTGATGACTCATTTTTGTCCAGAATCTTTTCAATCAATCGTATGCTGTGCTCCATGTCTCGTCATATTCACATCGAGAAATTCTACATGAACAAAATCTGAAATCATTCTGGTGTCTAATCCGGTAACCAAATCTGAATCTAAAGATAATTTTGCTACACATATCTATGCATTTTATTTTGCATTGATATGTAGAGATAATTTTTTCCTCCGGAGCAAAATATATACTAAAGGTTTTTCATCTTTTCAACAACTTAAGGATGTCGATTGGTATCGACCGCTTTAGTGGATGCGAGAACTTGTTCATTTAAGCTTTAACATTTCGGAAATTTATCGCATCCAACAAACTTTAAGGCCGCACAATGACACAGAAAAAGACCGGATGATAATGTGAAGTCTATGGGGGCGTTCTTTTCAAATATCTCACTGAAATTTTTAAATTTTTACGTGTTTTTTTTTTTTTTTTTTTTTTTTTTTTTTGCATAGGGTAGCCGAGGATATTCCACAACCGACCTAGTTTTTACTTTTTCAATTTTGGTTTCAGATTTTTTTTAGAAAATTATTTTAAATTTCAAAACCGGTTTAAACGGTTCTGAAATTGAAACTATCATTATATAAAACATACGTAAACAAAATCGAAGAAGTAAAAACTAGGCCGGTTGTAGATCATCCTCGGCTATCCTATGCAAAAAAAAAATCATGTAACTATATTAAAATTTGAGCGAGATATTTGAAAAGAACACACCCATAGTCTTTACACTAACATCCGGGTCTTTTTCTGAGACTAGTGTAGTGCCTTAAGGTCCACATTAAAATCTACAGACTTCGTAAATGGGCATTTAAAAGCTGACAATCCATCAGTATACGTTAAAATTATTGTGAAAAATTACCTTTGTTTTTAAAGACTAACTATTTTCTGACTAATGAGAGCGATCTAAAACCGTCTATGGAGCGTTTTCATTGTCAGAAAATAGATAGTCTTTAAAAACAGAGGTAATTTTTCAAGATATTTTAAACAGGGTTCACTGTAAAAAAAATGACCCTTTTGCTGCATCATCCCTCCACCGCTAATATAGAAACGATTACTTCAGCCTATTATGGAGCATTCTCATGGATCAAAAGTGAGATATTCTATAAAAGCGGGATAGTGACGATGCAGCAAAAGGGTCAGAATTTTTAAAGTTTAAAGTACGCGTACACAATCAGAGCGCGTCAAGTTGCTTCTATAATTCAATGCATAGCAAAGTAATTCTAAATGTTCGTATATATTAAAATAGCCTTTTCAGTCATAAAAACTAAAAAGGAAGATATTATCAAAATCACACCATGATTCAACATGCGTCTATATGAAAGTAGTAATATTTGAAGTTAAGAATGCTCTTTGATAAACGGAATTTTCCAAAGTGCAGAAAATTTAAGAATTTTTATTCCAGAACTTGGCGATAATCACCTGAACGAGCTTTTATGGCTGAAAGAAGTTAACTAGCTTAACTTTAATGGTAAGCTTATCAAAATTTTTCGTCATTTTTATATGTCCAAATCTAAATCTAGCACATAGCAATGTACTTTAATCACTTTGTGAATCCGGCATAACAAGCACCCTTATACACAGACACTCTTGCTTTAACGTGTAAGGCTCTTTAGAGATGAATTTTCAGCTTTTCGATATCGAATTCTCATGTCTGGGTTGATGTGGATCTTTCACTTTGGTGGATACGAGAATTGTTCCAGCTAAGATTTCGTACTTTGAAAAAAAAAAAAAAAAACTAGCATCTCCTCAACAGTTGTTAGGATCCAGAAGGATTATTCGCTGTTAAGCAAAACAAGATTGACCAATCATAAGCCTTCATTTTTGAGAACTTTTCATTATTCGAAGGAGAGAGTCTGGAATACATGGAGTGAAAATCTGCTTTCGACACTGTAAAAAATTTGACCCTTTTGCTGCATCGTTACTCCATCGCTTTTATATAATTTCTTTATTTTGACCAATGAGAATGCTCCATAATAGAACGAAGTAATCGTTTCCTATAAAAGCGACGGAGTGACGATGCAGCAAAAGGGTTAAATTTTTTACAATGCAAGCAGTGCTAAAAATTTGTATCCTTTAAATGTGCAACGATGCTACTGAATTCCAAAGTGTCGATCACAGCGACATCTGCGGCATTTTCGTGATACATTATCTAGACTAGCAATAATTCTTGCATTTTTAGAAAATGTCCTACAGATGTCGCTTCTATCTTTAAATTTCATTAGCATTGTTGCACATTTAAAGAATAGAACATTTTAGCGCTTTTTTTAAGTGTTACAGAGGGCGTGTTCAGCACAACTTACCGGTTAGTTACCGACCACTTACCGATTGTAGACAAGTACGAAATGAAAATCAAAGCGAAGTGTGACGTCAGCTACAATTCAACAGAATAGTTTTCATTGATGCCACAATTTGCTTTCGTACTGCCCTACAATCGGTCGGTAACATTGGTTACTTTTGTAAGTTGCTCTGAACACGCCCTGAGATAGCCGATTTCCACACTATATCTCCTAGATGCTATATTTCCGGTTTCTTGCATAAGAGAACTTGTCCGGAATCCAGGTAGAATTCGCGCTGTTAGCGAAACCACATTAAAGAATCAGAAGCCTGAATTTTAGCAAATTTTTCAATGTTTTAAATAAATTTTCTTGTTACTAAATCTCGTTTCTCAAACAGCGCAAAATTTATGTGAATCCTGGCCCTCGTCCAGGTAGGATTTTGCATTTTGAACACTGTTAAAAACTTGAAACTTTTACTTTATCGTCTAATCCATCGCTTTTATAGAAAATGATTACTTCATTGTATTATGGTGAATTCTCATTGGTCAAAATATAGATATTCCATAAAAGCGGTGGAGTGACGATGCAGCAAAAATTTCAAACTTTTAACAGTGAAAAGATCGTGTGTCTATGTAAGTGTAACATAAAAGCATGCAAAAGGAACACTTCTAATTGGTCGATTGCTTCAAAATGAACTTGAAATTTAAAGTTTTTATTTTTAAAAAAGTTCTAATTATCAGATTTTTATGAAATTTGAATGGGACCACATGGGCCTCATACGCTTTCAAACAAAAAAAGAATTATCAAAATCGGTTCATATTTGCAAAAGTTATGCGTGAACAACAAATACATACAGGTCGAAATCATAACCTCCTCTTTGAAGTCGGTTAAAAATCAATTTTCATCTAACTTAGTAAATATCTTCATTTTAAGTTAATGAATATCTTATACTTCAAATTTAGTACTATAGTTGCATTAATTATTTAAAATAGACAATTTTTCAATAGAAAAAGATTTTTTTAATTTTAAATTTTTTATTTAAATTTTAATCGATTAAATAAATAAATTACATAAGTTCAAGATACATTAATTTTAGATAATTATCATATATATATATATATATATATATGTATACATTTTTTTTTGGGGGGGGGGACTCTTGAACCAATAGTTTTACTACAATCTTTCGCGCATTGGATGCAATTTAAAAAACAATTTTAATTTTCTTTATCAAAATTAAACATATAAAAAAATAAAATAAAGTATTATTGTAGAATATTAACAAAATATTTTAAATAGAAGATATATTAATTTCTCTACATTAAAAATATTATGCATTTATATATTAAAGGTTCTAAAAAAATTAAATACGACATGTTGCAAAATTTCACTTAGAAATAAAACATAAAAGCGCCACTTGTTGGGTGATTTAGAGAAAAACATAAGCAACAGTATTATTTATCAAGCTATACTTGAATCTGAAAATTAATGAAACAATTCGTGCATTAGTTCCTGAGATAGAATTATTGCAGGAATCTGAAAAATTTTACATAGCAGCGACACCTGTTGAGCAATTGACATCAAAACATAAGCATAACTATTTCATATCACGGATTTACTGAATCTGAAGTTCGATGAGAATCCATATACTAATTCTTGAGATAGAGTTATAGAGGAAATCGCGGAAAATGCAGCATAGCAGATCCATCAGTCGAGTGATTTACACCAAACTGTAAACAATATCAATTACTGTCAATGACTAGCTGAATCTGAAGCTTGCTAAAAATCTGTGCATCAGTTCTTGAGATAGAGCTGTTGCAGAAATCGTGAAAAAAGGCAGCATAGCAGCACCACCTGTTGAGCGATTCATATCAAAATGTAAACAGCATCCAATCATGTCAAGTACTAATAGAATCTGAAGTTTGGTGAAAATCCGTGCAGTAATTCTTGAGATAAAACTGTCTCGGAAATCGTGAAAAAGGCAGCATAGCAGCGTCACCTGTTGAACAATTTGCATAAAAAATTAACCAATATCAATTTACATTAAGGATTACTTGAATATATTTTTTATTAATTTCCGCGCATTAGTTCTTGAGATAGAGTGACCACAAAATTTATGTCACATATAGAGAGACAGACATTTTCTAAAAACATGTTTTTTTCAAATCTATGATCCCTAAAACGTGTAAATCCGTCAAAACCGGAATTCATAAATTTTTACGAATCGAATACTTTCTTCTTGTAAAGATAGAAGAAAGTAAACATGTGAAAAATGGCTTCCTCAAATGACAGCATTTTATTAAAATAGCAACTTGAGGCTTACAGTGCTCAGCAAAAGTTTAGACACTATGGTGTTATTTAACCTTTAAGTAAAAAATACGAGCTCTTGAGTTATACAAATGGCTATACTTATTAAAAAAAATATTTTAAATAATTTGGGAAGAAAGTAATGGTTTTAATATAGGATAATAATTAATTTAATTGAAAAAAAGTGCTAATTGTAAAAGTTTAGACAATTTTTTGATTTTTTGGCAACTGTTCACGGAAAAATGCAAATTTTAAATGGATTTCAATCTTATTCATTCTGATAAGATGATTGATTAATCAGGCAATCATCTTATCAGAATGAATCTATATCCAAAATTCAAAGGAAATCAGATAATGCTACATAAAAAATCATTTATCTAATTTAAGACGGAGGAGTAATCTTCCATTCTCCCTTTACATTTAACCATTAAAACCCCAAACTATTCAGGGATTCGCCATATTTAAAAGAACCTATTTACAAAACTTGAAGCAAATCGGATAATTCTAGGTAAAAACCAATTAATCTAATTTATGGGGAGGTAATCGCCCGTTCCCTCTTTATGCTTAACGAAAGAACCAGAAAAATAACTAGGGAATTTACCAATAAACATCCCAAATTAATCATGGAGGCGCCTTATCAGAATGATTCTATATCAAAAATTTGAATGAAATCTGATGATTCTGCATAAAAAATCCATCTACTAAAATTGAAGTTGAGAGGGATTAGCCCCTATTCCCCCCCCTACATTATAATCAACTTATAATCCCCTCTAATTAACTCTAAAACTAATCAGGGAAGTGCCTTACCAGAATAAATCTATATCCAAAATGTGAAGCAAATTGATATTTTTATCATGAGTTATTATGTTATGTACATTCACAGATGAACATAGGTACGTAGATATGTACACACATATATACATTCAGAACCTGTTGGCACATTAGCTCTCAGACTTTGATAATCTGTGAACTAAAATGCAGATCCTAATTTTACAAATGTGAGCTCTGAAAATCTGAAAACGCTTGGAAATTTTAACATGTATATACACATCCACAAATAAATGTAGAATCATTTCAAAAACAGTCAATACGGATTTAGGACACATTAAAATGTATAAAAATATTCCTATATTTCCACAATCAGGTATTTGTCAGAAATGCAACACTATCCGTACATTGCATTGGTACAGAAGGTAAAATTGCAAAATTAACTGCAGCTTATTAGCTTATTTTTTCGGAAAGATTGAAATCAAAGCTATATTTAAATGAATAAATGATATAACGAGAAGCTATTCTTATATAATATATTTATGCAGAATAAATTTACACTACATAAATTTACTACATAAATTTTATTTATTAATCTTAACCCTCCACTGCACGATTTTTTTCTATTTCTATGAAAAAAATTATTTAAAAACTATATATCGATCTAAAAATGGAAAAAATAGTATAAAAGAAAAATAAATTTCAAATTTATAGCTAAAATTTGATATTTTATGGTGCGTACCCTATACCCAGAATTAGGATTTTTTAATACTATATTTCTGTATTTTGCAATTAAATGGGCTTATATTAATTAATTTTTTCAGCTTAACACTCTGCAACTTGAATTATAGTAATATTTTTAAGTATTTAGTAAAATTGATGAGTAAATTTTGCCTTAATAACTTGATCGATTTTTTTTTTTTTTTTTTTTTTTTTTTTTTTTCCGTTTCTGAAGAAGAAATTCTTTTTTCTTTTTGTCAAATGCAGCCATCTAAAAAGTACAAAATAAGTGTTATTCCATTCTTTGGACTGTTCTTGAGCAGTTAAAGTGACCAATTTCAGAGCATGTAAAAAATAAGAATTATAATATTATTAGGCATGTACCAGATGTGGAACAATGTGCAGAGAACGGTAAAAGTAATTATTGCACTGGAATATAAAATTACCGTTGAAATTTATTTATCAACAGATTTGTTTACTTAACTCAATAACAACATCATAATGTGTTAGTTACATTGAGTTGTCTAATTTTAACATCGAAAAATTTATACAAAAGAAACTCCAAATGCAAGCAATAAATAAATTTGTAAATATAGCAATTAGAAGTAACGGACAACTCAGCATTAAGAGGACGGTGGACGTTATTTATTTATTTATTTTTCATCATAGCAATATGAAATTTTGTGCATACATAAATTCCACCAAAATCATATAGGACACTTTCAAAATAATTTCCAATCTTATTAAAAATTTAAAATTTAAAATTTTTTTTTTTAATTTTTAAACGAAATTTTAAAATGCTCCTCGAGTCTTAATTTTCGAGATACTTTCTTAGTTTTGCATTTTTATCACTTAAAACTCTATTATAAACAAATCCGTGTAAGATTTTTTTAATCTCTTGAACAGTTAATATTTTATATTGATTTTCATCAAAATGTTGCCTTTTAAGAAGTAAAAAATCAAATTTGGATATCTTAATGAAGACGAATTTTAAAAGGCTCATACAATTTCTTTCTAAACAATATCGGGATACTTCCTTATCAATTCCTATATGTATTGATCAAAAATTACGTCGCAAGAAACATTTTAATAATCTAAAAACGCTGAAAATTAATTTTGAGAAAAGCAGATTTAAAGTATATAAAGCATTTAACTTTATTACTTACTTCTTAAAAAATTCATAAATGATACTTTAATAAGAATAAAACTGTTTTGGTACGATTATACCACAGAAATAGATCTTTTTTGCGATAATTTTGCTCAAATAAAGGTCCACTGTCCCCTTAAAATATGAAAAGCAAATGTGGTGTATATAGTCAAGAGTTTGTCAGCAATAAAATGAATTCCTTTGATGGGTTAGTTCTTGATTTTTTGAAGTTATTAACAATGGGACAAATCTATGACTTACTGCAATGCGCTCCTTTTACATTTCAGCTAAGATTTCTCGCTAAGTTTCGCAAATTGTTGAGCAGAACTAATTATACGCAAGAAAAGCAAATGACGGTCACATGATTTTCAGAATGGCATTTCCCCACTCGTGTAGCGTTAAAAGTTCCGTCTGTTCTCCCTACAAATTACTAATTTTTTGAAACCACACTACTGTCATCTCAGCACTGTTCAAAATATAGCATGTACAAAAGATAGCAAATGCAATAAAAATTAATGACTAATATAGTTTCGCTACTTTTAGCACTCTACTTCCCATCTTTGGTTATTATTAAGGATTTGTTACTATGGCGCATTATTATTAGTGTCATTATTAGCTTCTTATATACTTCTTTTATGAAAGTTGTTGATCTTTAAGAATATATTACTTATTTTATCTGCTTTAACATACATTATATGTTGCATTTTAAAATAAAAGAAACTGTTAAGATGTACCGGCAAGTAACTTCCTGAAATTTTATTAAAAGTTTGACTTGAAGCTAAAATTCTACTCTAATTTCGATCATATCATTGAAGCAAATTAAGTTCATATGTTGCATGATTTTTTAATATACTTTCTTATAACCCACAAATAAAAATATTTGATTTTTTTTAGTAAAAGAAGGTTATGTCACAGTAAAATAATAGAGCCAGTATAAGTAGAGATACAGTAGAGGTACTGTAAAGGCCAGTGTAATAGTATAAGATTTTGGTTATTCTTAAAGTTTATATGTTGTTGTTAAGATTTTTTGCTAAGTCGCATTATTATTAATGTCACTATTTACATTAGTAATACGCATTACTAATTTTTTACATACGTCTTGCACGAAATTTCGTCCTTTTAATTGGATATGCATAATTTCGTATTATATGGGTAACATTCAGGCTCGTTGTGTAACAATAAAGTTTGAGAACTATTGCAAAGTCCTGCATATTTGTGCTTATTCATTTTTGGTATGAAGATGTTTGTTTTGGTTTTGTTTTGAAGCGGATACATTTCAAGGCATCCTGTTGATTGATTACTAACAATTAATAACTAATAGTGCCGGAGACGCCTAAACTTACAAACTAATTTTATGATTTAGTTTTTTAAAATCAATATAGGTACTCCTAACCCTTAAAATATATCTCAGGGTATAATATAATCTAATATTAAGATCTAATATTCAAATACACTGCTCAAAACAATTAAAGGATATTTGAAGTTTTATATAAAATAAAGATATAAACGAAATTTTTTTGCCGAAAATAGAAGAAGTGAATCACAAATGCAAATTTTTTTGGTTTTCAAACTGTGGAGTATGCAAATTTTGAGTTCGACGTCAAAAACGTCGCTTCAGCGGCAGCGAATGAAATTTGACTTTCAACTGGATAAAAGACAATGAAGACAAGGACGATCGGCATTCAGTGATTGCTTTGTTTCGATGAGTACGATGTCTCAGCGAAGTCATTTGACAGATTCAGAAGCTTGGATAATTGTTGGTAGGTTAGAAGGGGCCAAACTCAAGCCGAAGTAGCGCAAGCCATTGGAGTGTCACAAAGTGTCATTTCAGGATCTGGAATCGTTTTTTGGAGAGTGGATGTGCAGGCCGAAGACCAGGGCAAGGTCGTAGACGGGCAACAACGCCCAATGAAGATCGGCATTTAGCGTTAACAGCTCGGAGACACCGAAACATGAACGCTACTCTTCTTCAACAACACCTTCGCTCGGCTACAGGCACCACGATTTCAACTCAGACTGTACGAAACCGGCTCCATGCGGTAGGTCTGTATGCTCGCCGACCGATGGTATGTGTTAGATTAACATCAAGGCATCGTCGCGACCGCAGAGAGTGGGCAACCGAGCATGTCAACTGGAGGAGAAATGAATGGAGCAATATTCTGTTTTCTGACGAGTCTCGTTTTTCTGTGCATCCGGATAATAGGCGTATTTTCATCTGGAGGGACCGTGGCAGTAGAAATAATCCTATGTTCGTGCAAGAAAATGTCAGATTTGGCGGTGGAGGAGTGTTGGTGTATGGCGGCATCTCCATTGACGGGCGCACTGACCTCTACATCATTCGAGATGGAGCTCTGACTGGTCGCCGATATAGGGATGAGATCCTCAAACCTATTGTAGTCCCTTACGCTGCAGCAATCGGAGATAACTTCATTTTAATGGACGATAACTTCAGGCCACATCGCACAGTGGGGCAAAAAGCCTTCAAAACTGGCAAAAAATCGAAAAAATGAAATTTTATTTTGAACTACCGACATATGTCACTTTAATAGAGCAGATGTCAGTACATTATTAAAATTTGCGCAAAGTTATTTTGATCGTCACCAGAGAAAGAAGTTAAACTGCATATTGTGCTTTGATAATAAGTGAAAAAAAATCAATAATTTTGTTGCAACATTCGTTTGTTAATTTCGCTATAATAATTTAAAAATAATTTTTTTTGACTATGGAACCTTTAACTACAAGTATGTAACAATAATTCATTAACTTTCAATTTGTTTTAATACGATTTTTATAGATATACAGACGCTTAGAATATATAGTGGTGAAATTTATAAAAAAAATTAACACTGTCTACAAACATTGTAGGTTTTAGTTATGAGTTAAGGCGAGTTAAGTGTTAATTATAATTTTTTCTACTAAGTATGAGTTTTAAAAGGACAAATATGCCAGAAAATCTTGCTTCTTTTTGCCACTTTTTTAATTGTATGGTCATTTTTATAGCTAATCATCCTTAAATTTTTGTTAGTGTACGGGTGTGCCAAACATGATTATAAATATTTTCTTTGTTAAATACGAATTTTAATGCATTGTTTATCACAAAACAATGTATTTAAATGAAACTGACTATCATGGAACGTTTTAACAAAAAACTTTTGAAAAGTAATGTGATTTTATGGTATAAGAGCTCCATAATCGGTGAAACTACGAACAAGTAGTTTAAATGAAAAGAAGATTAAATGTTTTAAAGTTTAATATAAATTCCAACGAGCAAAAGCCTGGCGAAACAAGAGAAATGCTTTAGAATTAACAAAGAGTGGCTAGGCAAATCGCTTTCATTTCCTCGATTTGAAAAACAAACAGAAGCGTCAATGAAAAGCAAACGTGCCCATCTTCATATTCCGTCTGAATTTGTTCTGGACGATCAAAAATATCAAGAGTAAAACGGTTATACAATTCTCGTTCTACATATTCGTTAGTGTGCGTGACATGTATGAGTTTAAGATCTGAAAAACAGGAAAACAAAAAGTGTGTGTTAGCACTAAAACAACAGAAGCAGTTTTTCTTCTGCTGTCTTTATAGTAATGCGTACATTTTGCCTGAGAAAGGTTGATCCAATCCTTCAAAACGAGTCACTAACATTCATTATAAGGTTTGCTTGAGAATAATTAAAATTACTAATTATATTTACATTTTTTAATGCGATATTATGGATGATTTATAAATATCTAATTAGTATTAAACTATCTTGAATTCTTGTTTTTAACTCATTTTTCTACAAAAAATATTGAAAAAGGTTTGTAAATTAATTAATAAATTACTATTTAGCTTATGTAAAAGTTTAAAATTTTACTACTTTTCTTCTACAAAAGAATCCGTGATGTGCTTTTTTTGTTCAAAGTAAATTTGATTTTTTGCCAACTTTGGAGGCTTCCTGCCCCACTGTGCATCGTGCAAACCTGGTGTAGGATTTTCTTTTCGAGGAAGGAATCGTTCGAATGGAATGGCCAGCGTGTTCTCCAGACATGAATCCAATCGAGCACGTTTGAGACGCTCTAGGAAGACGAGTTTCTGCTCCCCAACAACCCCCACAATCTCTCCAAGAAATGGAAAGAGCTCTTCTGGAAGAGTAGGGCAGAATACCCCAACTCGTCATTAATAGCCTCATTGAGTCCATGCCTCAAAGGTGTTCAACGTTGCTGGCCGCCCGTGGAAACCATACCCCCAACTGAAAATGATTTTCTTTGAAGAAAACACCTTTTCTTATTGTTTTTTTCTCATATGCACAAATTGTGTTTTTTTCCTTTTGTACACAAATGCGCAATAAAATGCATTTTTTTCTGCCAAACATGTGTAATTTATTCTCATATAACCTACTATGTCTGTTGACCATGTATCAATCAGCTAAAAAGTTTCCCAGATACAAAATCCACCTAAAACTGCAATATCCTTTAATTGTTTTGAGCAGTGTATATAGATGTCAAATCGAAAATTGCAGATTTATCTGGAGAACTTTAAATAAACAATACTAAATTAAAAACAACCCAACATTATATAATCACTTACAAAGAAGACACAATTAAAAAGATATCAAAATACCAAATCAAAACATTCCACATAATAATGTCATTAAAATACACCGCAATCTCGACTATCCAAGCTAATTGGATATTGGGATATCGGGATTGGGATCGATCCTCGGATATCGGGAATCTCGGTTAAAAGAAATTTTATACAAAGATTCGCCGAACTCGCGGATTTAACATCTATTAGAAAAGAAAAAAAACGTTTTATTTAAATGAATAAAAAATGTATAAAGTTATGTTTAATAGTTCAACAAATTTATAAAGGAAATCTTCCAAACTGTCGCCACTCGAGTGGTTTAGGGATGTACTTGTCGAATAACACATTGCACCTGGTGATCAATAGGGTGACACTGCTACTGGAAACAAAATCAGGCTTCATAATCGGGCCGGTTAACAGAAACCTTGATTAATGAAAACTCAGTTAATGGAGATTCTACTATACTTTTAGGGAGCTCCTGCCTATACTAATACATCTAACTTCTGTGCGTGAACCTGCAAAAAAAAATGAGTGCTAAACATATTCTATTATTTTAATACAATCAATCTGATTGGTAAATTTATCATACGAACTGAATATTTCCAACTGAGCGAAAAATTGCCTAGGCCGGGAATCGAACCCAAATATTTGGCTTACAAGGCCAATGGTTTTACCTGTTAACCTAATTTGGCGATAGTCGGCTGGGATTTTTCGCTCAGATAACCTTATTGGTCATTACATCTGGTCTGACATTAGACAGCTCGGCAGAATAAACCACAGGGCCTTGTAAGCCACGCGTACCCGATATCTTTTGTGCGGTCCTGTCAAATAAGTGTAAATGTTACGTATCTCCAATGATAATAACATTGTGGTATTATTGGATTTAAATACGCATGCGAACTTTCATCTCAATTGGATAATGGGAAGCTAGTTAAAATGTGACTACAAATTTTGAATGAGAATGGCATGTATTAATACTATAAGTTAAATTAAAGCTTTTAAAACTCAACAAAACAGATGTATAAACAAACAAACAAAAAAAGTAACACTTTTTTAAGTATTTTTTGACTATTATTTTTACTATATTCTCAGAAAAAGTGTCAATCATGTGCTTGTTGGAAAGGAAATAATATCATATGAAAACCGTCCATATTTCTTAAAACTGAACTCCTCTAAAATCAAAATAGCAACTGATTTTGCTTTATTAAGGATATAAAACAGGCATCTAAAACATCAATCCGAAACAAGTTTTAATTATTTAATTAGGAGATAAAACAAAAAAAATGTAAATATTATTCATGCCCTTAATGATTTAGCTAGCCTAAATAGAATATGATGAAGATCCATGGCCTTTAAACTCTATTCAATTTATAAATAACGACCTTGGAACTTAAAAACATCATCAGTTTTAAAAGTCCCAAATATGAAAACCATTAAAAAAATAATAATAAAAGAAAACAGTAATTTATTCAAAAACTGCTTGTTCACATTTCAATAAACTTACATTCATTAACGAGAGAGGAAGTGAGATGGTGGAATAACAGTTGTGTTCCTCTCTCTTCCTCTAATTTTTCAGGAGTAAACCAGTTCCGATTTGTAGAGCAGCGATTAGCGTCCTAAGTTACACTCGCAACCATCATTGTCTGGAGTTAGACAAGAAGGACGTTGACTTAATACCTGAGGCAGAGTTTTGTTGTGTTTCGCCTCTAGTTTTTGAGGACATAGTCTTCGCTGGTTGTCGGCATTATTAATTAAAAACATGAGCGTGGGTTTTAATTTTTTTTTTTTTCGTCTAAATGTCTTTTGAGTGGGCTGAGATTGTTAACGTGAATCGTGTAAGAGATTGATGTAGAGTTAGGTAATGAAATCGGTCTCATCACGGAAAAGTTGTCCGTTTCAATTAGAGCAAAAGTCTGGCAGATTAAATGTAAAAGCTTTCGAGAAGTGAAATAGAAATTAAATATAAATAGATCAGTAAATATGACATATCTTAATCCGTTTTAATTATTAGGTTTTTCTTAGCATTTGTAATTGACTTTAAGGCTCTTTACAATATCTTTAATTGAATTTTCTTCATAAAATAAGAAGTTTTTAGCTATAGTACTAAGACTCCAAATGAAACAAGATTTTATTAATATGTAAAGTTAAGTTAAAAATTAAAAGTTAAACTGTGAAACTAGAAAATAAAATCTGGATGTGAGACCACTAACAGAAGTTAATGGTTGGTTACTAAAGTTATGCAATCTAATTAGTTATTCAAAAATATCTTAAATATACTATGGCAGTACGAAGTTCTTAACATTATTAATTAAAAACATGAGCGTAGGTTTTAATTTTTTCTTCCGTCTAAATGTCTTTTGAGTGGGCTGAGATTGTTAACATGAATCGTGTAAGAGATTGATGAAGCGTTAGGTAATGAAATCGGCCTCATCACGGAAAAATTGTCCATTTCAATAAGAGCAAAAGTCTGACCGAGTAAATGTCCAGCAGTAAAATAGAAATTAAATATAAATAGATCAGTAAATATGCCTTGTCTTAATCAGTTTTAACTATTGAGTTTTTTCTTCATATTTGTAACGGACTTTAAGGCTCTTTACAATATCTTTTGTTGAATTTTCTTCACAACATCTGAAGTCTTTAGTTATAGTATTAAGGCTTCAAAAGAATATTTTATTAATATCCATTGTTAGACTGAAAATTAAAAATTAAACTGTGAACATATAAAATAAAATCTGCATGTGTGACCACTAAAAGAAGTTAAGGTCTTCACTAACTTAAAAACACCCGCTGCATAATGTTAATTCTATGGGCAGGTTGTTTTCAAATTTCTCGTTTTTGAGTTTCGTTTTCTCGTTTTCTCTCAAAGCAAAAGTCTGGCGGAGTAAATGTCGAGCAGTGAAATAGAAATTAAATTATAAATAGATCAGTAAATATGGCTTGTCTTAATCAGTTTTAACTATTGGGTTTTTTCTTGGCATTTTTACTGACTTTAAGGCTCTTTACAACATCTATAGTTGAATTTTCTTTACAAGATCAGTTTTTTTTGCTATAGTACTAGGGCTCCAAACCAAACAATAACTTGTTAACATCCGTAGTTAAACTGAAAATTAAAAATTAAACTGAGAAAGTAGAAAATAAAATCTGCATGTTAGACCACTAACAGAAGTTACTAAAAATATGTAATCTAATTAGTTATTCAAAAATATTTTAAGTGTACTACGGCAGTATCCATTCAAAATATGCTTGTTTAACGTTCACTTTGAAAAACACTTAAACCAAAACTGAAATGTTAATTTATGTAATTTTAAGAAAACACAGAAGTATTTCGGAACAAATTCTTCATGCGTAGTAATTTAACATGGTAAATGCTCTATAATTTATTAAACTTTCATTTAAAGGAAGCTTTAATAACATGCACAGTTTTTGTAAAGGAAAATTTACGTTCAAATCTAAATCCTATCTTTTGAGTGATCTGAGATAATTAGCGTGCATCGTGAAAGGGATATTGATGTTCAGTTAGGCAATGAAATCGGTCTCATCACGAAAATGTTGTCTATTATATTCGGACGCAGAGGAAAAATTTGGTTGAATAAATATTGGATAGTAAAACATAAATAAAATATAAATATATCTGTAAGTATGATTTATACTAATTAGTTTCAACTTCCGGATTTTAATTTGAGTTTTTAAGTTTTTAGGAGCCTGACATTAAAGGTTCTTCTGTAATATTTTTAAATTAATAACGTTACGTATTTTAGCTGGTAAATTAAGCCGACGCACGTTTAAGGAGCAACACTAGGCACAGAAAAAGACCCGGATGACAATGTAAAGTCTATGGGAGCGTTCTTTTCAAATATCTCGCTCAAATTTTAAAATTTTGACTCTTTTTTGCACAAGATAGCTGAAGACGATCCACAACTGGCCTAGTTTTTACTTTTTCAGTTTTGGTTTAAGATTTATTTTAAAAAATTACTTTAATTTTCGAAACCGGTTTAAACCGGTTCTGAAATTGAAACTATCGTAATATAAAAAATGCAGAAGCAAAATCGAAAAAGCAAAAACTAGGCCGGTTGTGGATAGTCCTCAATTGTCATGTGCAAAAAAATCATGTAAAAATATTAAAATTTGAGCGAGATATCTGAAAAGAACACTCCCATAGACTTTACATTAGCATCCGGGTCTTTTTCTGTGCCTAGTGTGGGGCCTTAAGGGAGCACAATACCTTTGAAACCAGCTCTTCAGTTTTGAATAATACTGTAATGTATGTGGTAGTGCAATACTTAACACTAAAAACTAAATATTTAAAAAAAAATCTTGTAGAACAGTCTATTTTACAAAAATTTAAATATACATTTTTTAATTAATTTTTTTTTAAATCTCTACAACTTTTTTAAATATGAATATTTTTGTTTCGATTTTTTCTCTATATTCATTAGAATGTACTACATATAACTGTGCAGGGAATCTTAGTTGTATGGAATTTTACATTTAATATGATTTTTTTTTCTCTCTTGTGTAGTAAAAATTGAAGAAAATTTAACAAACTCTCAATTCAAATATTTTTAGAAAAGTCACTATAAACTTGAATGTTAAATCCATGCACAAAAATATTAAATACACCATGGAGAAAAAGTTAAAAAAAAATTCAAACTTCTATCAAAATTAGCAAAAAAGACAGTATTTATCGAACGAGCAAGTTATAAAAATATGAACAGGGAGAAAAATCAGTTAAAAGCTTTCATTCGTATGACCTATTAATAAAATTTACAATCTATTAACAAAATTTACAGTATCTTGCGATGCAATAATCATATAAGTAAAAATGAGATGTCAAAATATTCAGAATTAAAAAAGCTTTCAGTTAATACTTTTTTTTAAAAAAAAGAAAATCGATATTTTGATTGATTTCAAGATACTGCGTCCCTTAACAGTTTTCATGCGGTTCAGAGAATTTCCAGACCGGAGATTTATTCAGTATCAATATTTTCTCATAGAAAATCTCCGTGTAAATAAGGCAAATTTTCGCGTATCTAACTTACAAGGAGAGAGCCGACTTTGATAATTACAGATTTTTATTATTTTAATATATGTTGTAGGGAGAGACTCCTTAGCCTCAGGTTCAATGGCACACAATTACAACGAACCTTATACAACGCACCTTAGTTCTTGAGAAACAGGGGGGGGGGGTGTCTAATATTATGACACAACTGAAATATCTTACTTTGAAAAGAATGTGTGTATGAGGTAGTAGCTCAGCCGAATAAGCAGTAACCAAACGAATTATTCATTATGAAAATGTTGGTTATTTCGTGTGGACGTGAAAGAAAAATTTGGTTGAATAAATATTGGATAGTAAAATTGAAATAAACTATAAATATACCAGTAAGTATGATTTATCATAATTAGTTTCAGTTTTCGGATTTTGAGTTCTTAGGATTTTAGGAGCCTGACATTAGGGGCTTTTCTGTAATACTTTAAAATTATTAAATTTGCGTATTTTTAACTGGTAAATGAAAAGAATGTTTCTAAATTGAGCAGCTGCACAAATACCTTTGAAACAATCTCTTCAATCTGGAATAATACTGTGGGAGCGATTCTTTCTACTACAGCAAAGCAGTCATAAGTCTCATTTCCAATGATGTCGAGTCGTCGCTAAGGACTGACACGGAGGAACTGAAGTGAGCAGAGGTGAGAAGAACGTTGTTGTTTTTTTGAAAAGAAGGACGCAGTACGACGCGAGATGATGAATTCATATACGATGTAACGATGAATGATAAATTAAGATATTTAATGTGCCTGTAATTCCTTGTAAATAATCTCCTGTAAATATATATATTTTTGTAAATATTTAATCATTAACAGAAGTTTCAAAAGTTATTGGTG
The DNA here is from genome assembly GCA_964019185.1 of Maratus speculifer. NCBI lineage: Eukaryota > Metazoa > Arthropoda > Arachnida > Araneae > Salticidae > Maratus > Maratus speculifer. The sequence goes on along the minus strand of OZ025296.1, from coordinate 230,420,376 downwards.
CCAGATCTATGATTTGAAAGAACTTTAGAATTTCCACAACACTATTATATATGTGGGGACACAATATTCAATCACTTAGCTGAATTGCCCGTACGATGTAAAGAACAAGAAAAGTTTCCTTGATCCATCACTTAAAGCTTTTTGACACCACTAATTTTTTAAAATGCAATTTCATACTATTCAACAGCAGAAATGTTTAGATAGACTAAATACGAATATTTTAGCTTTAAAAAAGTGGTGCCTATGCCATATTTTCAATTTATTGTACGTAAAAAAAAGAATGAGTTAAGTAGATAATACTAAATATTAAATTAAATTTTAAAAAACGATGTAGAACATTCTGTTTTACTAAAATTTACAATAATTTATTGTACGCGAAAAATAAACCTTGTTATGATATTTTAAAATAAAATATACTAAAAATATGCCATAACACCATAAATTCTTAAATTTGTATCTGTTTGCAATATTTTAAATTTTCTTCAAGCGTAGATGGCAACACATTCAAACATTTGATTCACTTCTATTTTATTTTATAGATAATGTGCATGTTTGTAAGCAAACTGGCTTTTTTCGCGACAGCTCAACTTGTGGTGGGCGAAAATTCGAATTAAACTGCATTAGAAAATTCTAAACTAAATATAATTTTCACGTCGATATAATAAATTTCATTTTATTGTATTATACGCAGGAAATAATACGTTGTAAATTACTAACTCTCCAAGAATTATTGTTTTTGCCCACCACAAGTTGAGAAGTACATCTTTTTCGTCTGCGTGACGTCACATGCACATTATCTATTAGAAATATTATCTCTCGCTCAGGAGGCAAAATTTTTGTCATTTCACTTCATATTTTCCTGAAGACGGCAGCAGAAGACTGCTTGAAACGTTGATTTTATATTTTATTTTATTTTAACTGTACAAGTTCTTATTAAAGTTCTCGTTTTTGTGCACCAATGAGCAAAGTTTTCAATTTTTAACAAATACATTCTTAATAGTTTTATTTTATGGTGCAATTATAGACTATATGTTTATGAATATTTTTCCCCATTCATCAGAATATACTACGTATAACTGTGTATGGATTTTTAAATGTATTGTATTTTGCATTTAATATGATTTTTTTCTCTAGTGTATAGTAAAAAACAAAGAAGATTTAACAAACTTTCAATTTACATAATTTCTAAAAATATATACTTAAAATATGGTTTATATAAAAAGTATAAACTTGACTGTTAAATCCATGCTCAAAAATATTAAATATTCCATAGAGAAAAAGTAAGAAAAAAAAATGCATACCTCTATATAAATTAGCATAAAAGTATGAACATGGCGAAAAATCAGTTTAAAGTTTTAATTTTTATTGTTAATTGCACTCGATCGATTAACAAATTTACAATATCTCTTTATGCAATAGTCGTATATATAAAAATGAGGTTAAAAAATATTCATAATTAAAAAAAACCTTTCAATTATTATTAAAAAAGGAAAATTGATATTTTGACCAATTTCAAGATAATGTGGCTCTTCAACAGTTTTCGTACGGTTCAGAGAATTTTCAGTACCTCTTAGAAATTCTCTGCGTAAATAAAGCAAAATTTCGCGTGGTTAATCTAGTATATATATATTTATATAATGTATGAAAGAAATTGTGATATTTTATCTGAAAAATTCTACCAAGCTTAAGATCTCTGTTTTTATTGTTTATTAAATCACACGCTCACACTCAAAACGTTTAAAATCTTCAAAATCACAACTCGAATATCTGTTTATGCTATCTTGTAAAATGTAGAAATAATCAGAAACAAAATCACGAAGCATATTAATTTAAGTTACGAGTTACCTACGTGAAAATGACCGTATTGATGAAAATTTTCGAATATATATATATGTATTTTTCATTTGAAAGAGCAATCCTTTATCAATCCAAATCTGCTTTAATTTTATTCCAACGATTATTAGAAGAGGAGTTAAGACCGATTTAATAAAGAAGAACAAACTAGTAAAATAATCTTTTTATCGACTTTATCATGGTTAAAGAGGCGGCATTGCGATCGGGATATCATTTTAGTATATTTAAAGCAATGATTATCAACTGATGTACCACGCCGTAGTTGTGCGCTTGAGAGGATCTGAGGTGTTTTGTAAAAATTTTAAGTCGAGTTGTAATGATATATTAATAATTAACAGAAAAATCGATACTTTAGTAACCCAATATTCATATTTTGCTATTTAGTTCAAAAATGTCATAAAGTACATTAAAGTTATTATCTCTTCCAGTCTGGTGGTAATTAAATGAAATTTAATTCAAATAATTTTGGAGATGTATCACTGGTCACTTTTGTCAAGCATTCTTTTTCTTTACCGCTTAAGTTTTTAATCGTATCTTATTTAATTAAAATGATTTCAACCTGTCAAGCACGAAGTCATTTTAATTAAATAAGATAATATATGTCTTTTAATATAATTATGTATATATAAAATAAACTTTTTCAAAAAAAAAAATATAACCGACTTCAATCAACGCTCTAAAAAGAGTTAAATAATTATTTAAAATACCCTAATGATGAATTGTTATCTAATAACCACACATCAGATATCATGTACCGACAAAAAAAATGGTTATAAGTTTAATACATAGAACTTAATATCCAGCAAACATGGTTTTTCGACAGAATATTTTTTACAAGAGATTAATTTACATATTTTTGATTTAATTTATGAATATATACATATAAAAAGTAATGAATTACTTTTTGAAGTTGGTGCCAAACGATCACAATCAATAATGAGTTTTACCATTTTATTTATGGTATTAGGCATAATATAACCACAATTCTTACTATACTTACAATAGTTTGGCACCAACTTCAAAAAGTAATTCATTACTTTTTATATGTATATATTCATAAATTAAATCAAAAATATGTAAATTAATCTCTTGTAAAAAATATTCTGTCGAAAAACCATGTTTGCTGGATATTAAGTTCTATGTATTAAACTTATAACCATTTTTTTTGTCGGTACATGATATCTGATGTCTGGTTATTAGATAACAATTCATCATTAGGGTATTTTAAATAATTATTTAACTCTTTTTAGAGCGTTGATTGAAGTCGGTTATATTTTTTTTGAAAAAGTTTATTTTATTTCTTACTTTTTAGTTATTTATACCGCAATACTTAGTTTAATCGGTTGGATAGTTGCGGTGTAATCGGTGAACATATATAAAAAAGAAGTACGTACGCGGTCGAATTGATGATAACCTTCTCTCGTTTTTTAAGTCAGTTAAAGAAATTATAATACGGAAAAATACTGTATGTTACACATGGATGTCAGGAATGGGGTTCGAACCCACGATCTCTTTCGAGAACCAGAGATTAAATCGGTCGCCTTAGGCCGCTCGGCTACCCTAACTGCAATCTAAACGGTGAAAACGCCATATTACTTTTCGAAAGTCTATTATTTTAGCATACTTTCACTGATAAAGTACTGAGTTGGTAAAAGATCTCTGATACTCTGTGCTAACGTTTAAAAACAAAATATTCTTAATAGCAAAATTAGTATTTAATTTGTAAAATATATGTGTAAAAAGAATAATACGGAAAAGACTTTTGCATATATGTACGTCAGGAGTGGGGTTCGAACCCACGTTCTTTTTCGAGAACCAGAGCTTAAATTACGCGCATTAGACCGCTCGGCTATCCTGGTTGCAATCCACTCAGAGAACTTATTCAAGGTCATGTTATTTTTCGAAAGTCTATTATTTTAGCACACTTTCACTGATAAAGTACTGAGTTGGTAAAAGATCTCCGATACTCTGTGCTAACGTTTAAAAACAAAATATTCTTAATAGCATAATTAGTATTTAATTTGTAAAAAGAATAATACGGAAAAGGCTTTTGCATATATGTATGTCAGGAGCGGGGTTCGAACCTCTGCTCTCTTTCGAGAACCAGAGCTTAAATCAGGCGCCTTAGACCGCTCGGCTATCTTGACTACAATCTATTTGGTGAACTTATTCAACGTCATATTACTTTTCGCAAGTCTATTATTTTAGCACTCTTTCACTGATAAAGTATTGAGTTGGTAAAATATCTCTGATATTCTGTGCTAACGGTTAAATACAAAATATTCTTAATAGCATAATTAGTATTTAATTTGCAAAATATATGTGTAAAAATTATAATATGGAATAGGTTGTTGTACACATGTAGGTCGGAAGTGGGGTTCGAACCCATGCTCTCTTTCGAGAACCAGATCTTAAATCTGGGGCCTTAGACCGCTCGGCCATTCTGACTGCACTCCATGGTAGGAAATCATTCAACAGTTTTAATTAGCGAAAAATCACTAATTTGAATAGTTTTTGCCCGTTTACTAAAAAATTACTGAACCAATTTCTATGAAATGGAAGTGGTACCAATCGGAGAGTAAGTTCTTTAATTTAACATTAAAACCAAATTAATCAGCTGGATAGTTTCGGCGTAATCGGTGAACATACATTAAAAAAATACATATGCGATGAATTGATAACCTCCTCTCCTTCTTGAAGTCGGTTAAAATATTCTTAATAGCATAATTAGTATTTAATTTTTAAAATATATATGTAAAAATTATAATACGGAATAGGTTCGGAAACTTATTCAATGTCATGTTACTTTTTGCAAGTCAATTATTTTAGCACTCTTTCACTGATAAAGTATTGAGTTGATAAAAGATCTCTGATACTCTGTGCTAACGGTTAAATACAAAATATTCTTAATAGCATAATTAGTATTTAATTTGTAAAAATTATAATACGGAAAATTATTGTACACACGTATGTCAGGAGTAGGGTTCGAACCCATTGTCACTTTCGAGAACCAGAGCTTAAATCAGGCGCTTTAAACCACTTGGCCATCCTGACTTCACTGAATTGTAATAACTAATTCAACAGTTTTAATTACCGAAAAAACACAAATTTTAATAGTTTTTGCTTAATTACTAAAAAACTTCTGAACCAATTTCTATGAAATGGATGTGGTACCAATCCAAGAGTAAGCTCTTTAATTTAACACCAAAACCAAATTAATCGGCTGCATAGTTTCGGAGTAATCGGTGAACATACATAAAAAAAAATCTTATTCAATGTCATGTTACTTTTTGCAAGTCAATTATTTTAGCACTCTTTCACTGATAAAGTATTGAGTTGATAAAAGATCTCTGATACTCTGTGCTAACGGTTAAATACAAAATATTCTTAATAGCATAATTAGTATTTAATTTGTAAAATACATATGTAAAAATTATAATACGGAAAATTATTGTACACACGTATGTCAGGAGTGGGGTTAGAACCCATTGTCACTTTCGAGAGCCAGAGCTTAAATCAGGCGCTTTAAACCGCTCGGCCATCCTGACTTCACTCAACTGTAGGAACTAATTCAACAGTTTTAATTAGCGAAAAAACACTAATTTTAATAGTTTTTGCTTAATTACTAAAAAACTACTGAACCAATTTCTATGAAATGGATGTGGTACCAATCCGAGAGTAAGCTCTTTAATTTAACACCAAAACCAAATTAATCGGCTGCATAGTTTCGGAGTAATCGGTGAACATACATAAAAAAAAATCTTATTCAATGTCATGTTACTTTTTGCAAGTCAATTATTTTAGCACTCTTTCACTGATAAAGTATTGAGTTGATAAAAGATCTCTGATACTCTGTGCTAACGGTTAAATACAAAATATTCTTAATAGCATAATTAGTATTTAATTTGTAAAATATATATGTAAAAATTATAATACGGAAAATTATTGTACACACGTATGTCAGGAGTGGGGTTCGAACCCATTGTCACTTTCGAGAACCAGAGCTTAAATCAGGCGCTTTAAACCACTTGGCCATCCTGACTTCACTCAATTGTAAGAACTAATTCAACAGTTTTAATTAGCGAAAAAACACAAATTTTAATAATTTTTGCTTAATTACTAAAAAACTTCTGAACCAATTTCTATGAAATGGATGTGGTACCAATCCGAGAGTAAGCTCTTTAATTTAACACCAAAACTAAATTAATCGGCTGCATAGTTTCGGAGTAATCGGTGTACATACATTAAAAAAAAAAAAAAAAAAAAAAAAAAAAAAAAAAAAATACATACGCGTCGAATTGATAACCTCCTCTCCTTTTTGAAGTCGGTTAATAAATGTATACATTTTGCTTATTTTTCCCCTTTCAATATTAAATATAAACGGACTGAGTTGAGCATACACAATAAATTTGGATATGAATTTAAAAAAAAAAAAAAAAGTATGTATGTAAAGCGATTGGTCATATCTTGTTCAAATTAATATTCTGTCAGATTAGAATTAGACTTAAATTCTTTATATTGAAAAATAATCGTTTTTACGTTGTAAAAGTTTGACTAAGCAAATATTTAATTCCTCTTTTAAAAAGTGCTCATCGATCGAAACGTGTTATTTTCAATTAATTTTTATTAGCATGACAGATTACAAGCTAATAATCCGTAGATTACACTTTGTAGCAGCATTTATTTCTCACATGGGAAATATTAGAAACGATTCTTGTAAAAAGTTTTAAGTATTCGTAATTCTTTTGGATTCGTAACTTTTGGATTGCTGAGTATCATTATAAAAATGTTATTTTTATTACTATTTTCATTTTAGAAAATAAAAATAAAGCATGGCACCTTTCTATTCATAAAACCCAATGTTACGATATTTTTTTCAATTTAACACGTAGAGTCCCCACGGGGGCTGACACTGAAACTAAAAAAAAAAAAGTTGTTTTATGTAACTACAAAGAAAGTTTTTGTTAAAAATTTCAGCAAAAACACAGAAAAAAAACCGAGCCACTCTGTAAATTTACGCTAGTTCTCATTTAAATGCATTCTATCGAATTTCTCGGTTATCGTTTTACCGACATTTCCCTTACCTTATACCTTATTCTTTGTAGGGATTTAGTCTTTATTTAAAAATATTTTTATCTTTGTTAAAACTTACCATCCAAAATACACACTTACAATTTTTTTTTACAATTTTATTAGTGATATAAAAAAAGAAATCTCAGTTTTTTTTTTAAAGTTAGAGTAATTTAGTAAGGGAAAAATAATCTCCTCGGTATTAATGGGGATTTTTATCGATTTTTCCCTATTGAATCATAAAAGACGTATTTTGAACTAAATAACAAGAGCTCCTATGTTCAGCCACTCGGGCGCTATTCCATTATCACGAGGTCTCGGATTCAAATCCGAGGCGGATGGAAGAAAATTGTGTAAAAAATAAATGATACAACATTTTTAATTTACTCAAAAGATTCAAATTCTTTCAAGCTCATTGAAAATTTAGTGATTTACGTATTTTGAAAACTAAATTAAATCATTATCATTAAAAATAAATTTACAGAGACTTGTGTATTTTAACGATGTTAATTGACAGAGTCTGTTGTAAATTTACCGAATAACGTCTCGGTTATTTAACAGAATCTCTGTTTTTCTAATCTCTGCAATTTCGCAAATTTTGAAAGACTTAAGAGAATGGATTACCTGTAGATTCTCTGTAATTTCAGTGAAAAATTTTTACAGTGCATAATCCTGTAGTGAATAAAAGTTAAGAAAATTTTAAATAATTTTTTCAGTGATTCTTTAATTTTTTATCTATCACATTATGAATTCATGAAAATTTTACATTCTGAAGCATTTAACGCAAATTGTTTAAACTAAATTAAAATATTTACATAATCATTTAATAAATATTTGAAGGATTTTAGCAGGATTGAAGGATTTAGAAGGATTAACTAAATTTGAATTTACAACACCACTCAAATCTTTTATTTTTAATTATTTTCTTAGTGTTTTGTAGAATTATAAAATGTACAAATATGATGTTCTTACAATATAAATATAGAAATATTTCCGCTTTGAAAAATCCCCGCCCCCTCCTTCAGTGCCAAAAAAGCTGAAAAGCTGCAAAGAAAAAAAAATCATCCTTTTAAAAATATTTTTGTTTTTTGTAACCAATAATGTTTTTGGAACAAGATAAAGCAATGTATCTGTAACTCACTCTACACTGTAAAAACTGGGTTCTCAAAAATGAGTAAAAAATACTCAATTTTGAGTATGTCACATACTCAAAATAGCTCCGATGCAAATGTACTCAAAATTGAGAAACACATGTACTCATTTTTTATCACATGGTTGTCTTCAAATATGAACCGGTATGTATTCATTTCTGATCCCATACATGTATTCAAATTTGAGCTTATATGCTAATTTTGATCACACGGAAGTGATCAAATATGAATCGGTATGTACTCATTTCTGATCCCATACATGTATTCAAATTTGAGCTTATGTGATAATTTTGATCACATGGAAGTGATCAAATATGAACCGGTATGTACTCATTTCTGATCCCATACATGTATTCAAATTTGAACTTACGTGCTAATTTTGATCACATGGATGTGATCAAATATGAACTGATATGTACTCATTTCTGATCACATACATGTATTCAAATTTGAACTTATGTGCTAATTTTGATCACATGGATGTGATCAAATATGAACTGGTATGTACTCATTTCTGATCCCATACATGTATTCAAATTTGAACTTATGTGCTAATTTTGATCCCATGGAAGTGATCAAATATGAACCGGTATGTACTCATTTCTGATCCCATACATGTATTCAAATTTGAACTTACGTGCTAATTTTGATCACATGGATGTGATCAAATATGAACTGGTATGTACTCATTTCTGATCACATACATGTTTTCAAATTTGAAATTATATGCTAATTTTGACCACATAGAAGTGCTCAAATATGTATTCATTTTTGATCCCATAGATGCATTCAAATTTAACCTTATTATGTGCTAATTTCGATCCCTCAAAAGCAGGATTGGTATGGTTTAAACCAACTGGTTTTTTTCTCAAGAGGACAAATAGGGTTTTTTTTAAAGAAAACTAGCGGCATTTTCTCTTTTTTATATATATAATTTATATTTTTCAGATTACTGGATAGAAATAATTTCTACTTTTGACACATCATTTCAGCAATAAGCATTATAGATATGGTGTTTTTAAGCCATTTTTATTATGTATAGGATTAAAATCGGTATGTATTGATGAACATATCTATTGCTCTAAAGAAAAAGCCTTAAAAATGTGAATTGATCAATGATAAAATAATTTTAAAATTTTCAATATTTAGAATAAAAAAAAATTTAATAAAAAAAATGTAGATAATTTAATGTAGTTAATACAATAACACAATGATCTTCAAGAGTTTGCTCAAGCTGTAAAAGAAATTCTCAGTTGGGGAGATTTTCTTGAAGAATTAAAATCAAAATATGAAGTTGAATAAGAGTATTCAAAAATTGGATGCTAGTTATTTCATTTTAATAATAACAATCTTTTTTTTTTTTTTTTTTTTTTTTTTTTTTTTTTTTTTTTTTTACTTGTTGAATTTAATGATCAGAAATGTTGATTTCATATTATCACTCAAAAAACAAAATCCCAAGAATTATTCAAAATATATTTTTTGAATAACTATGGAATTATATTTATCAAGCTGCATCCAAATGTTTATAATTATTAATCAAAAGATTGTTTAAAAAGATTTCTAGAGTATCAATGATTCACTGTGTAGAGCAGTTTATTCATTGAACACGAGATTGTTTGCTAATACTGTTTAAATTAAAATATGAATTTTTTCAATATTGTACATAAATTCACTGGATTATTTAAATTATTGTAAAATGAAGTTACACAACTTATATTCTAACAATGTTTATTTTTATCAATAAATATGCATGCATATATAAAAAGAAAGGATGCTTAAAAAAAAGGTTCTTTTCAGGGGGAAAAAAAGGGGGGGGGTTCTAACCCTGCTCAAAAGTGTTCAAATTTTAACCTGTAAGTATTAATTTTTTATCTTTCGCATGCATTAAAATAGGCAATTTTACATACTTGTTTTTGATGAGACGTTAATGTATCCAATACAGAATATGTTCATTATTGACTATGCATATGTTTCAGATTGAAGATTTATTATTCATTTTTAAAGTTGATTTTGTGCCAAATGAGAGTATAAAATAAAGCATTTAGTTAAAATATTTTTTTCCAAGTATAAGTTTGAGAAAATTGATATTTCGTTTTCATTTCAATGAAGAGAAGATGCATATTGCCTGAAAAATATTTTTCCTTTACTGACATAAAATGTGCAATTTAAGCTAAGTACCCATCCAATTTGAAAAATAATATTCAGATTTTTCCAGCAATTCCTGTATCACAATTCTCAATATACTTTAAAATGAAAGTTACAAATTTAGTTCATAATGATATGAACAATATAGAAAAAGAGTATAATTCCAGTATAAGAGGGTCTCTTTCAGTCATGAATCTCATGAACTAAAGAAACAAGTCCTATTATTTTAATTTTATGAAGCATAACTTTTTTCGAAAATGCTCAATTCTTCAAAATCAAGTTCTTAGTTTCGTAGTAGATGAACTACACTTGTAAGACAGTGTTTTGTCTTTTTTTAATACAGTAAATGCAATTTTAAATCCTTAGAAAATTTATACATTGAGACTTCACTCACACGAAACCTATTGTCTAATATTAATTTTATTGCATTTTTTCTTTCTTGGGTCTGTCTTTTGTCTATTTGTATGTTTGGATATTTCAGTATTTAAAAAAAATTATTTGAATTAAATTGAATGTGTTAGAAATGGTTTATATAAAATGCAAGTTAAAATTTTAATTTTCTAGTTTTTGAATCAGATTTATCACAAGTTTTTGACCTTTTGATATAATCTCAAATTCAACAAGCAATGCATGACTATAAATCTCCGAACTGTTTACATCCCATCATGAAGACCAAAAATGGTATTTTACACATAAGCGTCCATCATGAAAATAACTTTGCAGCATTAGACCCCCCCCCCCCTCCTCCAAATAATAATAATAATAATAATAATAACTTGTTAAGATTTGTAAGCTTATGTTAAACCAATGGCAAAAGTTTCTCTGTAATATACTTTACATATTTTTTCACCAATAGATAGCTAAGGTCAATCTGTCTGTATATTTACCTCCTTTTCAACTTTTTTTTTTTTTTTTTTTTTTTTTTTTTTTTTTTTTTTTTTTTTTTTATCTAAGTAATTTACTTTTTTGATATTGGTTCCGAGTTATCAAAAATAAAACAGAAATCTAAAAACTAAAGGAGGTTGATTGTGGGATCAACCTCAGCTGTTCAGAAAAGGGTGGTGTGGAGGGGAGGACTGCTTAAAAATTCGAAAAGAATCAATAATTGTAATCATTTATAGTAAAAAAAATATATATATATATATTAATGCATTATACTATATAATGGGTATAATAATGCAATGAAAATACCTTACAATGATATCTCACATAAAATTAAAATTTTTTCATAATTAAGATCGCTTTTTATACAAAATTATACATTAGAACATGAAACATTGTAATATATTTATTAAAAATTTTAATATTTTCAAAGTTTTTCTTGTTAAACGTCACCTTCACTTAAAAACATGTGCTTGGCAATGTAATAACATGACTAAGAAAATCCCTGATCAAAATCTCGAAAAATCGTCTGACATAATGAACGCACATAATTAAATTTGCTACTTATTTTTACAATCTTTTATCATAAAAGACATTTTTTTATGCAATTCTTCTTGAAATTTCTCATGCTTCCCCCCCTCCCAATAATTTGATAAATTTTGCATTAAAAAAAATTCCAAGATCTTTTGGCTTTTTAGAAAATATTTGCAAATTTCCTGATTTTCTAGGACGCTGGGGACCATAATTAAGTAAAATATAAGCTACAACAAGTCATATCAAGAAATGTTTAAATATTTTTATTAGTTTATGTATATTTCAAAGTTTTACACATTCATATCTGATTAGAAAAAAATAGATGAATACATCACAATATTTGACAAAACAATATTTAAAATAACATTACCATTTCATAATGACATTTTATACAATTAACAAATAATACTACACATATTATAAATAGCCACATTGATTTAAAAAAAACATTGTAAGCATTAAAATTTTTGACTAAACAATGTTTAACATAACATTACTATTCTATACTGACATTTTGTACAATTAAAAAATAACATCACACATATTATAAATAGCCACATTGATAAAAAAATAAACATTGCAAACATTACAATTCTTGACAAAACAATGAAATGAAAGATTGTTCAAAATTTGATAGTAAATAACACAGTGAAACTAGTAAAAAACCAAAAAACCCAGTAGCAGGAAGTTTTGTGTCTGTGACAGTAGTAAAAAACAATATTTTATTATTTAGATACGGTTTCTCAAATTCAAATCAATTGTTTAAAATTTTTTAAAACCCTTTGGTTAAAGTTTTTTTTTTTCCTGGTGAGCTTATTTTAATTATTAAAAATTTTAATAGAAATAATCAATGAAAAGTATTATGTTTTTATGAACTGAAATTTTCTGAAAGAGTTCAAGAAAAATTTTATGATGGTCTGCCATGTTCTCAGCCAGTTGATAAGTTTCTGGCAAAGAAATCACTGGAGCCACTAAAGTATCAATTATTGTCAACATTACAAGGAACAACTACCAAAATTAATTGTCATGTGGAATTTTGTCACCAATTAATAAGGGTAAGTTTCTAATTAATGACCACATTTGAGACGAGCTTTGGCCATAAGAGCCCTCAAAATTGAATAATTTATCTCGGTTTATTGAAGTAGGTTTACTGCGGATATCGCATTTACCATAATTGAAATTCATTATATGATCATTTAAAATTGATAAGAGTTAGAAATTTGTCTTTAAAAATATACTGGTTCAAAATTAAAAATGTTCCCATGGCACACCAACCTTCAAATAAATCATGCATAATATCCACAACTAAATTAGTTGTACCATGCCAATAACCTAATTCATTAAGAAAGCAATGAGATTTAACACCACACATTGAGGTTGTCATATTTCCAGCAATGACATTATTAACATGTGCATCTTGGCTATCTTTGTTACACAATAGACTAATGTATTCTTTTATCATGTTGTGCATAATATCTTTATGGACAAGACAAAACCTACAACAATAATTAGCCGAAAAACTTTCTACTAAGCCAAACAACTTGTTTAACCCTAAATTGTCTCCCACTATTTGCCACAGTGCAATTTTATGCATCTTTCATTTAAACTCAACACCCCTTTCCAAAAGCACCTTCAATTCTTGAATAAGTGGATCTAAAATTGGTTGATAACCATACTTTTCGACATCGAGAGCATAATGAATATTTGTAATAAAAATAGAATCTAAAGAGGATTGCAGTGACACAGGTATATCTTTAAAGGTAAAATAAACAAATCCCAGTTTATGGATACCAGTATGGGATCCCAGTGGATTTAGTATCTCAACATCATCTATATATAACTCTCAATAGCTATAGTGTCCATAGAGGATAAAACTGGATTTGAATAATAATAAAATCCATCATGAATACTATTTAAAGTAGTGTCTCTTATGCTTTTGTTGCATTTGTAGTTTTCAAACATGTTTATAAATACACCAACAGAAATAATTTGTTTTATCATCAATCCAATTGAAATGTACTGGAAAGTTTCTTTTCTGAGAATTCGGCATGGAACACCATTTTTATCTAATTTTTGTTCGTACCGTGAGCCAAGAACAATTTTAGTGGGGTTAACAAAGCGGCCATTTTCTTTTAAAGTTGTTAATATTTTATATTTAGAATCAAATTTTGAAAATAACTCGCCACAATAATCAAATTTTTCTATAAAAGCTTTCGTTTGTTCATCAGTTTGATCGACAGACTGGTTTATAAATTTCATTGTCTCACCCTTTAAATAACTTACTGTATCCCGCATCAAATTTGAAGTTCTCTTTATTGATGAAATAATACTTTTCAAAGGAACCCCACTATTGCTACAACCTTCACTGCAATACTGCACATCACACACACACACACAAAAAAAAAAACCAGTTCCCTAGCATTTTGTTTTTTATTTTGAATTTTTTTTGAAGGGGAGTTTACGTCAGAATTAATAACAAAGTCATCATCTGACTGACTGACTGACTGAAAATTCTTCTACCTGTTGGCTCTGTGGGGGTGCTGATGTTTCATCTTTTGCATGGAATCGCTCTAAGTGTCTCTGATAATTATATAGCTTCTTAAATGATTTCTTACAAAATCTATCATAACACTTGTAATGTTCTACGACCCAATGACGATTCCTATTATGCCAACAGAGATAAGAAGGAGAACTGAAAGATCTTTTGCAAAATGTACAAAACATTTTATAAACATTAATTTTGCTAAAATTATATACATAAAATAAATAAATAATTGCAATACTGTGAAAAATAGTTTAGCCTATAATTTTAAACAATAACTTAACAATCAGGGTTCGTGATTTTTTTATATTTTTTTTTATAAAAATCAAAACAATCTGATTTTTTTTTGATTTTTTTAAAAAATGACACACATTATTTTTATTTTATGACTTTTTGTTTAATTTAAATAATGTAAATTTCACATACATAGACATGCATGTTATGAGTATTATCTATTAATAATATTACACAATTTACATAAATGATTCATACTATTTCAAAGTAAAATTTTAGGCTATGAAAAAAATCTTGAAACTACACATGAGTTGTCAAAAATTAATCCAACCTTCAGTATTTCAATTAAAATAAAGAAATCTGCAACACATAAAAATTTTATTAAGTGCTGACTGAGAAGAATGAATTTAACTGCTACCATCAAAATACTTAAGGCCAGAAGACACAAATTGAGGTGTCATCACTAATCAATTAACTTCTCAATTGTGTTGAAATTTACACAGGAAAATATTGAATAGCTATTTTATTTTATTTGTGGAATATCTATCATCTTATAAAACAATAACTATTTAAACTTACTAATGAGAACTTGGAATCCTTAAATAAAAATTCAGTCAGAAGGAATGCTACAGTGTTACTGCACCTGGCTGCTTTTTTATTAGGGGATTCCAAATACTCATCAGTAAGTTTAAGAAGTAATTAATCATAAGTTAATCAGTAAGTTCAGTGTTTCATAAGATAATAGATATCCCGGAAATAAAATAAAAGTAAATTGATATTCAAAATTTTCCAGTGAGAATTCTACCACTAGTGAGAAATCAGTCAATTAGTGAATATGTCACAATTTGTGTCCTCTGGCCTTGAGCATTTCGATGGCAGCGGTTTAACAGTTTTATCTCTTGATTTCTAATTTCTGAAAGTACCAAACCAAAGGCGGAAAACATTTATTCTACGGAAGTAGATAAATCTATTGCAGTAAAAAGCTATTTGATCATTATTTCTGTAAGTTTTTTAGTATCAGCCTTTTCAATAACTGTAACAAAAATACCTTCCACCATTCTAAAGGGCTGAGATCAATTATATTAAATTAAAATAAATAAATGACTGATTCAGATTTTGCTCAAATCTTAATATAACAGGCCTTACCAAAGTACAGCACATAAAGTCATACAATTTTATTTTACCTCGACTTGTAGAAGTTTTTTCAAAATACTAATGAGTAAATATTCAAATATTTAATATATTTCAGCTTAGATTTCTTTACTGTTGCAAGATTATTTTATAATTTGATTCAAATGAAATTTGAAAGCATTTTGTTTTTCTAAACTTTACATTTATTTTACTTTTTTACAAAGCTTAAGCTTTATTGTTCTGAAAGTTGTTTGATTATATATTATATAAAACTAAATTATATTAAAGCCCATTATTATGTTTGTTTACATCTTAAATTTATTAAAAAAAAACTTAAAAGAAAAACTGATTTAAATCAATGATTTTTTTTAATTCAATTGATTTAAATCATGATTAAAATTAAGCTGATTTAAATCAACGAACCCTGTGAACAAAATTTTAAAACAGGACTCATACAATAAAAAAACAAGCCAAAATATAAAAAAGAAAACTATTTAAAATTTACATAGATATTATTTTTCAAGTCTTTTACACATGAAGGAACATCACTGTTCAAGTCACATTTATAAAATGTATTTTAAAAATACCACACATTAGAACAGTAAGGTGAGAATTCTAAATTCAAAATGAAATGCAACTTGAAGCAAAGATGCATCTCTTGAAGCACCTCTATGCTATGACCTTCAAAAATGAAAAAAAATTGTTGAGGCTTGCACCTCTCTCCGATGGCAAGAACGAATCAATGGTTGCTTCCTTTGGCCGTCCAACAGACTATCTTCTTTCATAAATTTTTCTAGCCCTTCTCCAACCTGTAAGTAATGAATCAGTTACTTAAATGAAAAGAATAAATTATTTTTGTCCCCCCCTTCCCCTGCTTAAAATTTGCTGGTTCATAAGCAATTATTAACAATAAATGCATAGAGCAAACAAACTGACATTTAACATTAATTCTTAGGAAGTGGTAATTTCCTTATCAGATACAGTAACTTTTTTAATGTCTTATCAATTTTATGATTTTTTTTTCTATTAAAAAAAAAAAAACAAAAAAAAAAAACATCAGTTTTGTTGATGTGTGAAAAAATTACAAACTTTGTTCGACTGCAGAAATATCCCATATTTTGCCTGTTTATTGTGCGACTGTCATTGATCGGGTGAAGAACAATAGAAAATATTGTCATTTGAACAAGGCAAAAACACAAGTTGTGCAGGGGTACAGAAAATGTTTCTATTCCCAACATTTCCCCCAATCCACGTGAAAATTTCCCTAAAATTTTACGGTTACAGGTAAATACTATTACCGTAGGTATAGAAAAAAAAAATTTCCAATATTTTTCAACTTATGCGCAACTATATATGGCAGATTGGCCATAATTCTGGGTTGGAAAAAAAAAAAAAATCTGAAATTTACAGCAATTTTTCTGAAAGGTTACAGCAGAGTAGAAGGCACGCAGGGGGGGGGGGGGATTGTTTGACGAAGTTCGCTTTTGTTTTGAGATCTCTTGAGGAAATTTGTGACTGTTATTTTGCCATATTTTGACGAAAATGGCGGTTATTTAGCCCATTTTAACAAAACTTGTGGTTTTCTCGCGATCTATTGACAAACTTTGTGATTATTTTGCGATTTTGTGACGAAATTCGCGTTTTTTCGGTAAATCTTGGGCTTTTGTGATTCTTGGATTTTTATGTCCGAATTTTCATATTGATGACCGGTTTTTTTTTAATTTTCTGAACGGAATGCTTTAAATTGCCTGAAAATTAATCCAGAATCACCCTTGATTTACTGTACATATAATAACTGTTCTGAGATCTATTTTGCGAAGGTCGTTATACGGCTCTTTTTAATTGTATTTTTTTTTTTTTTTTTTTTTTTTTTTTTTTTTTTATCTCTGGAAATTATGGAATTCGTTGTTAAAATCAATTGTATATGTTTCTGCAAAATTTCCCCAATTCGTTAAAATTTCCCCCGATCCTAGATCGCCGGATCGGACATATTCTGCACCCCTGAAGTTGTGTTGATCAAGTTCTGAAAAATGGCGAATTTTATTGATCGGACATGAAAAATATAACACCAATTTTGATGATCATGAAAAAAATTGCTAATTTTTTCAAGGGTGCAAATAAAAATTGATTGGCTATGGAACAATTGTGAATTTCACCAGTTTCTCGTTTTAAAAATAGCGAATCTCATAAATTTGCTAAGAGAAAACAATGCAGATTTCGTCAATTAAGACATAGCACAAGACAATAAAAACCTATCATGAAAAAGGTAATTTTATTGATATTACCTGTTGATCATTATTTTTACGGGGAGGATTTTAATGCCGAACAGTGTTATCCTGTAAAAATATTTAAAAAAGGGATTGGAATTTTTTTTTTTTTTTTTGGCCTATGGTTACCATAGAATCATTAGCGAATAAATTTTGAGGGATTCTATCTTAGATAGAAATCTAGCATATATTTTGAACATTAGCTCAACTTGTATATATCTTTATTTTTAGAAAATAAATAATGCAATACCACATACCGACACAACTGGATGAAGTTATCAAGAGACTGAGCACTTGTCGGTCCAATTTGACTTTTTGGAGCAAATTTTCTTAAAAACAGCTTGAGGCAATATCAAAGGCAACAGTACAAGACCACAACAAATTTCTGAAAAGAAAAAAAATGCGAATAATAATAATAATGTAAATAATAATGCAAGTAATATACATTGAGAAAACAAATTTGATCTCCCACAAAAAATTAAAATTAGCATTAAAAAATTATTAAAAGATAAATGATTGTAACAGTTCTACATTTAGTTTTTTTCCCTTTGAAAATATTAATATGATTTTTAGAGCTTCCTCTTTTTTCCAGCATTTTTTATACTTGTAAAAAAAGCTTGATTTCTTTTTTCTTTCTTTTTTTTTAAACCCAATGGAGTAAATACCAGTGAAATTTGCAATATTATCTTTGATCATTTCATTTCACGATATTCACAATTATTTCCCCCACAACAGGGGTCGATTTAGAAAAAGAAAGTTGCATAGCAGTAACTGCTATACAAAGTCAGTTTTGAATAGCAGTTAGACATTTTTGTATAGCAAGTAAAAAATAGCTAACGTAACTTTTAAATCTTGAAAATTTACAAAATATTTTTTAAAAGAGAGAGAAACAAACGCGTACGGTCGGAGCGAAGAAGTGGGGTCAGAATTTGCGCACTGTTCATTTTAGAACCACTACAACACACACGTCAAACTTCTATGAGCAAACGCCGTGATTAGCGAGTAACAGTGATTCAATAATCAAAGCGTCAGGGCGGGAACAAATCATGTGTTTACTGGGAAAACTGCGCCCAGCAATGGCTTCTCACTGTACTTCCATTGTAAATAAACACTTGGGGAGAGTGAAAGCACAACGTATGTCGTGTAAAAACATTTTTAAATTTTAAGTGTGTGTGACATAACAAAGGGTGTGGGAAATATGCATCGCAATGATTGCGATTTAATGCATTTCTTGGATCGCATTATAGATAAATTTGAATCGCAAATTGCGATGCGATACCGCTTAAATCGAACCCTGCCCCACAATCATAATAGGTAATGTTTTTCTATCTCAATTTTTTGCCGAAATCTGCACTTTTTTACTGTGAATATTTGACAAAATTCACATTTTCTTTCTACAGAATCACTGACGAAAAATGTTGCATGGACTTAATTTTGCAACTTGAAAAAAATGAGTTTTGCAAAAACTTAGTTTAAGAAAGATTTTTGTACCATTTTAATTATTTTATTGGTTTTACATTTAAATCTTCAAATTGGCCACGAACGGGAAGCAAAATATATAAAATTACCAGCTTATCAGATTTTTAGGCATTTTCTTAATATTTATACGATATTTAATATGCAGTAGCCAATTTATCTGTTATTATATACCCAGAAATAATTTAACAAAAATATTTTTTTATAAATCAATACTATATTCTTACTTTCAGTAGGATTATTAAATTTGATGCACTTCCAAATTCAAGGCACAAGCTATCCCTCTTTTTCTCATCATACAGTAACTTGTATTCTGCATCAATCAAAGAAATTTAAAACATATAAGAGTACAGTTCAGCAAAAGGCAACATATATAAACATTCTTCCAGTAACTTTATTGTGCACCACACTAAATTATTTACTATCAATGTGAGCATTATATTCAATTCTTAATTTTTTTTAAATTCTTATAGACAAAGTACATAAGTAATATTTATCCGGGATCTGTCCGACCTGACCAGTTAAAAGATATAAAATTTTCTTAAACAAAACATATCCCTGCTTAATTTGACAAAATTTAACAGAAAATAATAATCTTTAGTAGAAAATACAACGGTATTCAGGTAATTTCAGAATAATATGTACTGTATCTACTAGCGCATAAATAATTGTGCAGCTAGTGTGCTCCCCCCCCCTCTTTCAATGGGACTAAAATTTATCTTCTATAATTTTACATGCAAATATTTTTTAATACATAAAGAATACATAAAGTACTTTGTTCGAAAATTTACAAAATTATTTTTAATTGGTCGCAAAAAAGAATAAGTAGAAAGAAAATATCTTGAAAATTAACTATCGGTTGTGGATAAAAACATGAAAATGATTGATTAGCCCCAGAAAAGTTTTTCCAATGAGTCACAAGTAAAAGTAGCAGGATGTGTCAATCAACAAGAAAAAAAAATCACATTTCCACATGATTTTTTGTACAAAATTCAAGTATTTTCCACAGTCTTTCGATAAAATTTGAGTATTTTTTTGCGACCTGTTCATGAAAATTGTGTTATTTCTCGCAATCCTCTGAAGAAAATAGTATTTTTTCCACGACCATGACCATTTGATGAATTTAGTTTTTATTTTGAGATCCTTTGGGGAAATGTGCGCATTTCCTTACAAGCCTTCGATGAAATTTGCTTAATTTAGCACGGTTTGTACTCAAGTTTTTGTTTATTTCATCTGTTACGCCCCCCCCCCTCCCCAAGATAAAAATGTCAACAAATTTTAATGCATATTTGCATAGATCCCAGGAGCCAGGAATAAAATTCACCGCCGAAAAAGCAGAATTCTGCATTTCCTTCGAAAACTAGCATGTCTAAAGCACACAGAAGTCACTTTTTTTTTTTTTTTTTTACTCAGAACTTTGATGAAATTTCCATTTTCTTGCCACCTTTTGATGAATTTTGCAATCTTTCAGCAGACATTTAACAAAATTTGCATTTTATCCTCAGTGCTTTGTAGAAATTTGCATTTTCTTGCCACCTTTTGATGAATTTTGCAATTTTTCAGCAGACTTTTAACAAAATTTGCCTTTTATCCTGAGTGCTTTGTAGAAATTTGGGTTTTTTTTCACAATTTTTTTGCAAACTTGCATTTTACCCCTGATTTTTGATGAGATTACCACTTTGTCTGCCATCATTTGAAGAAATTAAATTGTTTCTGCGACACTTTAGCAAAATTTGCATTTTTTTCCACAACTGACGGAATTTGCATTTTTTCCTCAATTTTTTGATGAAATCTGCATTTATTTCTGTGATCCTTTGACGAATTTCATTTTTTAATTATTCTTTAACAAAATATGATTTTTTTTCATCACATTTCCATGAAAGCCATGTTTTTTTATTCAAAACACTGATGAAGTCATGTTTTTCCACGACCCTTTGAAGCTATTATAAAAGAGTAACGTTTATTTCTGTGTTTATATGGGCAAGGGCGGATCCAGCCCAACCTCCAAGGGGGGGGGGGGTCACAATTTTTGACTGATGATTTAATGAAACAATTTTAAAATACAGTAAATTTTGTAAAAAGGGAATTACGAAAAAAAGTAGCAAATTTCGCAAATCGGGCATGAAAAAAAATCGCGATTTTGTCGATTAGGCACGGAAAAATCACGAATTTTGTCGATCGGACGCGATAATTTTCAGATATTTTATAATACTTGAAAAAAATTACAATTTTGTTCATAGGTTGCAGAAAAGTCACCTGTTTTGTCTGTTTACCGCGCGAAAAAAACGCGAATTTCGTTGACTGGGCGCGAAAAAATCGAAAATATCGTCAACTGGACATTGGAAAATCGCAAGTTTTGTCTATCGGCCATCGAAAAATGTCTAATTTTGTCCGCATGTTTCAGAAAAATCGCAAATTTTGTCGATTGAGCACAAAAAAATCGCGATTTTTGTCTATCTGGAACGAAAAAATCCCAATTTTGTCGATCGCTTTTGTAAAAAGCGCGAATTTATTCGATCGGGAACAGAAAAAAACGCAAATTTTGTTGATTGAGAATAAAAAAAATTGCGAATTTCGAGTTGATGTGGAACGCAAAAATTGCCAGTCTTGTGAATCTAGAAAAAATTTATCGCGAATGTAGATGATTTTCTTCATAAAAAAGGGCGATTCGAGTGATTTGGTACGAAAAACTCACGAATTTTGTCGATTTGGAACGAAA
This sequence comes from Maratus speculifer, assembly GCA_964019185.1. Taxonomy (NCBI): domain Eukaryota; kingdom Metazoa; phylum Arthropoda; class Arachnida; order Araneae; family Salticidae; genus Maratus; species Maratus speculifer. The sequence continues at coordinate 230,398,371 of OZ025296.1, read as the reverse complement.
AAAATGCTAATTCCGTTGATAGGGCAGGGAAAAATCGAAGATTTTGTCGATGATGCGCGGAAAAATCGAAAACCTTTTTGAGCGGCTGCAGAACAATAGCGAGTTTTACCAGTTTATCGCGAGAAAAAAAATCAGTTTCATCAATTTACGGCAGGGGAAAAATGCAGATTTCATCAATCAGTTGAGAATCGCGAATTTTATTGTACGGTGCGGGAAAATGCGTGTTTCATGGACAAGAACGGAAAAAGGCGCGAATCTCCTCAAATGGGCCCGAATACGATCACTTTCGTAACGAATCCCGAATACGATCGATCGCTTTCGTAAAAAGCGTGGATTGGGAACGAAAAAAATCGCTTTTGGTAGGGCACGGAAAAATTGCGAATTTTGTCGATCGGTAACGAAAAAGTCGCAAGTATGGTCGATCAGTTTCGTAAAAAGCGAAAATACAGTCGATTGAGATTGAAAAAAAATCCCCATTACGTTGATATGGCAAACAAAAATTGACAATTCCATCGAAAGAAATAATCGCGAATATAGTCACTCGGCTTCGTAAAAAGCACGAATTCGGGCGATCGAGTACAAAAAACTCGCGAATTTTGTCAATTCGGAACGAAAAAATCGCTAATTTTATCGATTCGGAACGAAAAGATTGCTAATTTTATCAATTCGGAACGAAAAGTCGCTAATTTTGTTGATAAGGTGCGAAAAAAACCACAAATTTTGTCGATGATGCGCGGAAAAATTAAAATCTTTGAGAGGCTGCAGAACAATCGTGAGTTTCGTCAGTTTATCACGAGAAAAAAATCACGGATTTCATTAATTTATGGCTGGAAAAAAATGCAGATTTCGTCAGTCAGTTTTCGTCAGTTTCATAGTTCGTGTGCGGAAAAATTCGTATTTGATCGAACAAAAACGGAAAAAATGTGCTAATTTCGTGGATTGAACACGGAAAAATCGTGAATTTTGTCAATCAAGTGAAGAAAAATTGCAAATTTCACAGACCATTCTTGGAAAAATCTCAAATTTCGTTGATCACACCCAAAAAAAATGTGAATTTCGTTGATTAGGCATGGAAAATTGTGAATTTCGTGGATCCACTTCGCAAAAATCGCGAATTTCACCAATCGGGTACGGAAAAATTTTGAATTATGTATATCAGGAGTGCCAAATTCGCGAATTTTCTCGATGAGTTTCGAAAAAAACACAAATTCTTTCGATTAGACGTTATTTTGCGTTCCTGTTTTAGCACTTTTTACTTACACTTACATTACTCTTTGAAGAGCTTCAGGGGGGGTCATGACCCCCACGATCCCCCCCCCCTTGGATCCGCCAATGTATATGGGTAATTTTTGGAACTACTGAATCAATTTCAAAAATAATGATGACAAATTGATGATGAAAGCTCCTTTTCCAACCTAGGTTATGTTTTATATCAAGACCTCTATAACTAAAATTTACTTACTTAACTAAACTACTTTACTTAACTAAAATCAAAAATTTATATTGAAGATTCTTTTATTATACCATTCATCTTTTTATTGAAGAAAACACTATGTTATGTCCAAGTGCGAGGCCCTGTGCAGCACTTGTCGCACACCCCAAGGACTGTTTGATTTACTGATTCTAGCAAAAAAATTAAGTTCTCCAAAAATTAAAAAAGGTTTCCAAGAATATATAAAAAAATAATTCCTATTATTTATTGAAATGCTTTAAACCATATATTGAGACATTTTTGCCATTTCATCACATTAGTATCTCAAATATTACAATTTTTCAGAATTATGATTAGCCCCCTAGAAATTTCGTGCCCATGGCACAAGTCCCCAGGTGCCTGTGCAATAATTAGGCCTTGGCTCTGGTCATTAGTGTTGGCTCTAGATAAAAAGGGTCACCGAGCAGGAATTTTTCAAATGGGACACAGTGTACCCTTGTCCCCCAAAAATATCCTGAACTGGTTTGTTTAATCCCTTATAATTTGAGATATTTTCCTGGGATAAATTGAATTGTCACAAGGGCGCATAGGAAATGTAGCCTGACAAGTGAGGGGGGGGGGAGATTCACCCCAAAAATATTAATATTTTGTGTTTTTAATAGTAAAAAAAAATGCAATTTTTGCTTTGGAACTCTATATTCCCCCACCTCCCCCGGGAGAAGAGTGCCTGAATTCAACACAGTTTAAAACAAGTTTCAACTTTGTATTTTGCACATGTTATGAATGCATGTAAGCATGCACATTTTGCAAATAATTCTGTATTTAAAAATGAAATATTAATTATAATTAATGGCTTTATTAGAAAAGAGTACTCAGGGTTCATACAGAGTTGGGAAGAAAAAATCCAAGGAATCTAAAAAAGAGATTTTCCCCCAGGTTTAAAAAGGGGCAGGGCGCTACTGTTCTGAAAAAGGCATTTTTTACATTCTTCAGGGTACTTTTTGGTTTTTACGGCCACTTTTATAAAGTTGAATCTAGAATCTAGCGGTTCAAAAAATTGTAGAAAAAACAGATTTTGTTAAAGAATCGGAAAAAAAAATCTAAAAATTTTGCTAAAAAATTGATTAAAGGAAAAAAAAAGGTAAATTTTGTTAAAAAATCGCAAAAAAACCGGCCTATTTTGTTAAAAGATCGCAAAAAACAGCAGATTCTGTTAAATTATCGTGAAAAAATGACAGATTTTGCTAAAAAAAAAATTCTAAAAAAAAAAGGCAAATTTTCTTAAGAGATCACAAAAAATGGAAAATTTTGTCAAAAGATAGAGAAAAACCGCTAATTTTGTCACATTTAAACACGAAAAAATGCAAATTTCGAAAAGGAAGCGCAAAAAAAAAAAAAAAAAAAAAAAAAAAAAAGCACATAGTTCATAACAGGAGTGGAATCGCCCCCTCTTTTCTCCCACTTCCATTGTAACCTTTTAGAAAATTTGCTGTGAATTTTTTTTTTTTTTTGCTTAGGATCACTTTTGTGATTCTGTCAAATTTCTTTCCAAAACTTAGAAAAATTAAGGTAGTCATTTCCGAAAATTAAAAAAGAAAGATCGGTCGTTACTCTAAAAATCAGGGTCGTAACTACCGCCGGGGCACTGTAATAGGGCTTCCAAGCCTGAGGGGCCCCAAACTGATGGTTAAAAAACTATTGATTTTAGTTTCTTGTCTAACTTCCTATAAAATGCCCAGCACCTAGCTAAAAGTTAATAATTAAAAAATAATAATAAATAAATAAAATAACATGCTAGAATAAATGTTTTTGCATGTCCGTCGATATACTCCATATGTTTTGCATGCAAAAGTAACTCTATATAGTATAAAGAAGAAAATATGGACTCCTGATCAGTTGAATAATATAAAAAGAATCTAAAAAAAATCTAGAAAATATTTCTTCTTTTCTATTAATAAATACATAAAATCGAAAAAAAAAAAAATCAAAATCCATCGTTCAAATTGTTTTTAAACAGAAATGTATGATTAAATTACATAAACTCAAAAATGAACCAAAACAAAACGCTCTTTAAAGTATTCCACCAATAAGAAGTCTGTATTTTCACCTCTATGCTAGCTTCAGTGGGATCGGCAAAAATTCCATCGCCGCCAGGTGCCTGCCGAGTAGGGTTGTCCAATTCTGCTTTTTTTTTTCAGTCATTTTTGGACTTATCATACTGTGTATGTTTAAACAACAGCATGCAAAAGAAAAAAAAACTGCGTCTGGGGCAAAGTGTTAATTTGCTCCGGGTGCGAGGTGCCTCACTAGTTTGCCCCGGGGCCCCCCAAGTTTATAGTTACGGCCCTGCTAAAAATCTTACATAAAATGTATCGCAAATTTTGACAAATAATCGAAAAATATTCTCTTAAATTAGTGAAAAAAATCGTCAATTTTGTTTTTGGATTGTGGGAAAAATTGTGTGGAATTTTGCCAGAGGATGGTGAAAAGATGCTAATTTCGTTCAGGAATCACAAAATAAAACAAACAAAAAAGAATTTTGACAAAAAATTTTGAAAAAAAGGGACATTTCATCAAGAAATAGGAAAAAGCGACAAATTTCGTCAAAAGGTCGCGGAAAAAAACTGCGTTTTTTCCCGTGGCACTTTGATGAAATTCGTGCTTTTTGTCTGTTGCATTTTGACGAAATTTGCGTTTCTTCAGCGGCCCTTTGTAGAAAAAAAAAATCTCACTTTTTTGTTTTCAGATGACAATATTCGCTTTTTGTCGATGATCATTTAACGAAATTAGAGTTTTTTCCACGGTCCTTTGACAAAATCCTTTGGTCCTTTCACCTAATCTTTGCGTAATTTATGCGCTATAGCGCGTCCGCATCATCACTGAAGGGCTGCGTTTTTTCTAATGCGGGGCAAGAAGGGCGCTATATTTTGAATCAGCGACAAGAGGGGTCCTAGTTTTTAGATGAGGGGCAAGAGGGGTGTTATTTTTTAAACTAAAAGGCAGGAGGCACGGCGCACCCCCTGAAACCCTCTGGGGGGAAACTCTGCAAAAAATTTTAAGGACTTGCCACTTTTGTTGTTATTTATGTGGCATGCACTTGCACACCCCAATTTTTAATGCCCCATTTGGAGAGAAGAACATTTCAAACAATTTTTTCTCTATTAGAATCTAATTATTGGTGCTGAAAATGCAAACAATTCACAACCTTGGTGATTTTGTATGTTTAAATAAACAAATAAACAATCAACTTTCCTATGCAATGACCATTGATCATACACACAGATCAGTGAAACTCGAAACACTTATTATATATATCGCATATAACTATAAAAGAATTTTTAAATGTAAAAAAAAAAAAAAAAATGCTAATGCAACATACGCAAAAAAATATAACTTTTGAATTTATTCTTTTAGAGCAGCAATAAGTTAGTGTCCTAAAGCTGACATCTAACAAATATTTAAAGCATTACCTATTTTCTAAAACAATTTAGAATGAGTTTTTCTTTCTTCTTAAATCAAAGATATCTTAAATTTGAAAAATTGATAATGCTTTAAATATTTTTTTTACTTAAAGATGTCAGTTTTAGAGCATTTTACCTTAATCACTTTCTTTGAATGTGAATGTTGTCCATGACATACATAGAAAACTGAAAAAAGCACTATTATTAACATCCCTGTAAGATTCTAGTCACCATTATATGCTATTGAATACGTTAATTAAATTATGTACACATACGTAAATAAAATATAGATCAAACTATTTACAACAACAAAATCTACATTTGGGTTCCATAAAAAATTGGAATACAAATGATAAATCACAGCAGTATTAAAAGCAAAAAATATTGGTAAAAAAATTTATTGAAAATAGTAAAAAATATGGAAAGAAATTTGGGCTAAATAATAAACAAAATAATAATATTAAAATCAATTTCTTACGAATTTATTTGCAATTTTTGTTATCTAATTTGTCTAATTTCTGCAATTCTTTTTTGTTTGTTTGCAGACTTAATGTTTTCATTTCTAAGTAGTGTCTAAGGAGTCTGTACGAACTATTTATAGTCAAGTTTTGGCGTCATCGCCGGCGAATTGCAGTTTGAAATAAAATAAAATGACATCAAAGATGGCAGAGTATATGCGAGAATGAAGTAAAAATATGTGACATTGAATAAACACTTTCAAATAATAATAATTAATAGTAATTCTAAATAAAACTTGTGGATTGATTATTATTGTTATTATGATGCCAAATGATGTTGGTACACGTGAGACGTGATAACATGACATGCATTTCCTGCTCAAAAATTAATAAGAGCATTTATTTAGCAATTATTAAATTACTTTAAAATATTCTGCACAGTTTAATTTTTACATTAATATGAACAACATCAAAAAACAGTTGATTACATCAACAATAAAATAGTAACTTACTTTCGAAGTTTTCAGAGATTGAACATAGAACAACAAACCGCTGGCGCCGCTGAATACACGAATACGATCGTAGACGAAGCACTCACAACAGAATGTAGCCTTACGCGTTATAGCGAAAGCTCGATAATATAGTTCCTTCCAAAGAAGAAAAATATAATATTATTCTTTTATTTCCAGGATATGTTGCATTGTTTTTCTCTTAATGAATAACTTTTATGATGTTATGAATGAAGTAAATCTTAACAAAGTACAAACTTATCATTTCGTTTGGTTTTGAAAGCATCCGATGCCTCAAAACTGAGAACGCATAAGGTTCATTTTTGATCCAAATGTACTCAAATCGATATGAGTACATCAATATACTCATTTTTGAGTACTTCATTTTTTTCAGTGTAAACAGTATTACAAGTAACTGACATATTAAAAAATTTATAATAAGTTATTTTAATGGTACTTATAAGTACCGTCGGTAGATAAAGGGTTAAAACAATATAATTTCTTTTAGCTTTATATCATATTTTAGACTGTCAGTCACCGATGATTGACGTGGCACTTTACGTGATAATAATTCTTTTTTTTAATCCACATTAATTTTTTTAAATTTTTTAACATCCATTTCGTATGACATTTTTTAGCTGGAATATTTTTCATTCGCAATTTTGACAGCGCCTCAAAACTTTTAAAGATTTAAAATTTTCAAATTTTTAATTTTTTATATGCTGAATTTGTCTTTTCTGACATTTTGATACAATTTTTTCGTTGAAATTCACATTAGAACAAAAATTATGTCTTTCAGAATTATACCCGCTCAATAGCTGAAGCGGCGTTTCCGAAACTTTGAACTCGCACTTTTTCAGTGACGTTTTATAGCAACAATGCTCACAATGTCTCAAAAAGACCGAATATTTTCTTCATAATACATTCAGAATATATGTTTCAGGTTAGTCTGTGTAAATGGAACCTAAAATTTCCGTCTTAAAAAATTTTCAAAAAAAAATTTTTAGATGATTTTACTGTCGAAATTTTCTAAATTTTACATTAGCTAAATGCAATTTTATATTAAAAATATAAAGATGCATTTAAACGCAAATTTATTTAATTTCAGGGTAATTATTAGAGTCTGAAGTATAAAATAACACCAAAATTTTATTCTAGTTGCAAAATTTATATTGCAGTCCTGTGCATGATCCGTTATGCCAACTTTATGTTCGTCGAATGCCTGACTTTTTGGAGCCGCTTGTAAATGTTAATTCTGCAACTGGCAATTTTTACATGGAATGAAAGAAAGTACTTATTATTAAATGAAATGAAAAAAAAATACTTATATCTTTCATCTCAACTAAAATTGTGCCTTAAAATCAAATACATTTTAAGATATTAAAAGTTGAAAATGGTCTCAATATTTTTTTTTCATTTTTCTCAGTTTAAATAGTGTTGAGAAGCCTCAAGTTGTTTTTTATGAACTACATATTAAATCAAGATTTTTGCAGTGAAAACAAAAACGAAAACTAAATCTGTCAATTTCTAATTTCGCGTTGATGATATTAGTTGGATATTATTTTAGAAATTCAGTAGCTAAATTTAGCGCCCTCCCCATTTAAGCTTGTAAAATTAATCAGTAAAAAACTGGCCCTATCCTCTTAGCCCTCAAATCAAGCAGAAGAAAATGAAAAAATAAATATATGATGTTGTAAAAAATGTTGAAAAAAATTATTGAAAAATAATATTATGGTAGTGTCAGATGAACTGTGTTCCAAAAGAATTCCACTTGGACCTGTATTATTGTTTTGGCATGTAAATTGAGCCAGTATGTGATGGCGATTTCCGTTTATCAAAATAAGTGTAGGGGGGGGGGGTCTCCATCATCCTTTTTATTTGATAACTCCTGGGCTTCCAATGCAATGGCTTCTACTGATGGTTTCACCGTCATTCATCCACTTTGTACAAGTACTAACAACAATATGTCTCGAACAACCTATCAGATGTGCAGTTTCAAAGTTACTCTTTCTGAGTCGCCAGGCGACTAAATTCTGCCCAAAGGCAAAGAAGCTTAGACCAGAAGCCTTTACCCTCACAAGAGGACGTAAATGCAAAAAGTATTCCCGAGATTCTCTAGCATCATTTAAATACCATTTCCACCGGATTTTTGCAACCACATCATTCAGACCACGTCATTGCAAAATGTGGAGGTGGTCATAAAGTTTTGACTCTTGAGTGTATATATATATATGTATTGTTTCTTACACTGATGATGTGAGTCCTAGTACTCACGAAACGTATGCGTAAGTTTATGTTAAAATTGTTTTACTTATTGTGTGTTTAAGCGTTGATTTTAGTGAATTACCCAATGTCCATTTTATTAGACAGACTAAAAAACAAAAGCATTTCATATTTTTTTAATAAATGAAAATGCGTTTTGCTTTCTGAACTCAAAAGAAACAGAAATCTCTAATAATACAAAATTTGCTCCAAAAAATATGAGCTTGGGTCTCAAGAGAAAAAAACCAAATGATTAATATCTTCTTATCTCCAGGATATATAGATGTTAGCATAGTTTCCCTTATGTAGCAACTAATTTAATAAATTCAGAGCAACTTTAGGGCCGCTAAAAATTGTAGATCCACTGTCTCGGTACCCATTCCTTTTTGCATTTATCGGGCTTTAAAAAAAGAATGTTAATTTTTGACTTTTACTCTCCCTGTTCTTTCACACATAATTTTAAAATATGCAATCTCAACTTTTGATCTAAAGTTTGGAAAATATTTATTTCCGTTTAATCTTTAGCTGGTACCAGTCGCTAGTTAGCATATCAATAAATTTCCAAGTTGTAACCTTGATGGGGTTTATAGCAAGAGATGAAATGTTGTATCAAAATATCATTCTGACTAAAGACTTCATAGCCCTGAACTTTAACACATGCGTGATAAACAACAATTGTCTGTTGTTTTAAAACAGCGAAAGCGATGAAAACCTAATGTTAAAGAAAGTGCTGTGATTTTGTATACCATGTTTATGTATAATTATACACAATTTACTTTACTATTATTTACATTGTAAATATTTTTTAAATTATCAGCGCTAAATCTGTTGTAATTTTAAATTCATTCACAAAATGTGTTTTCTTCGCATTAAACAACTTTTACAGCATTTAAGAAATCGCAATTGTCTTAAAAATGGGGTTGAAAATGAAATATCTCAAATAATATATATATTTATTTATTTATTTCAGCACTTTTATACAATTGCATTATTTTGTGATAAAGGATTTTTGTTTATTTCATCGCCAACATAATAGAGTTATCGAGTGAATATTACAAAATGTGAGATTTTGGTCATCTGAAGTATTGAAACTATCCATTTAAAACAATTCAAAATATCAATAAGTAAATTTATTTTCTATTAGAGAATAAAGAATTTTCCATTTAAATTGACAAATTTTGAAAAACTTTATTAATAAGTTAATTTTTATGTAATTATGTATCATTTCTTAAGATTTTTGCAGTTTTGAAATTTTTGCGATTTTCAATGTGATTTTGATGCGGTTTTTAATGCGATTCTTAGCAATTTTGTTCGTTCGTCGGTTATTTTTTGACACTGTTGAATGATATCCGATTACAATGTTTTAGCCTAATAATTTTGTACTGTGCGATTTCTCGTGGTAAAATAAATGTTATTTAATCTTTTGGTCTGGTATAGTAATTTATAAATAACAACAACAACAACAACAACAACAACAACAACAATAATAATAATAATAATAATAATAATAAAGGTTTCAGAGGTTTATAATGATAAAGAACGCTTTCCGGAATCACCGCGAAAGTGACTATTGTATATTTTCATACGTTCGTATATTATATTCGATAGCTTAAATAACATTTGCATGTTTTTTTGGTGGACACTTACACCAGTGTACTTTACATAATCCAGGCAAACACCACATACATATAAAAAAAAAAGAAAACAGTTAATTTAAAATAGATTGTTATTATTCAACGATGATACTGATTAAATTTCGCATCAATATTTTTAAATAAAAATACCATGATTTTATCTAAAATTTGTTTTTAATAAAAACGACGTGAGAAGTCTCAAAAGATAGCCACTTAAAATTTTCCTTGACCTAATAACGTCACGGATTCACAGGCAGTCTGTACGATTATTTATCATTTTAATAGGAATTAGGCTTAGTTAATTAGCTATGCTAACATCGTCCCCTGCTGGCAGTTAAGCATTCTGAAAGCGACTGTTTTTTTATGATAAGGATGAGGAAAACATCTTTTGCAGGGCCAGGAGGTCAAAATTCTATTACAAGCGAAATATCTGAACGTTTGAGTTCAACTTTCTTTTAAACGATTATTTGTATGCGTATCTTTTAGCTTAACGCGGTATAAATCTAAACACAGTTTACATTGCGAATTTAAAAATTTGCAATATCGAGAATTTGTATAAAATCTTGCAAAATATGATTAATATTCATAAACTTAAAACTACACCATATGCAAATAACTTAAAAAGGTGACAAAAAATATTTAACCCGGCGGAACGTGCGTCAAGAAAAGTTAATAGAGAGGACGCGTAGGGGTGGGGTATAATACACCACATGTGCTTTCCGGCGGGTTAAAAAAGGGTTAACTTATTTTAATCCTTTTGGACTTAACGGTGCTAGATTGTGGTGTCTAATCATTATTTAAATTTGTCTAACAATATGCGATTTTTTCAATTCAAAATTTCTTTGTGTACATAAAAATCCGTATCATATATCAAAATATTGGCTATTTTGTATTGCAGTTGCGTGATTTTAAAATGCCCAAAATTATATTTCCAAACACCTTTCAATTGGAAAATATATTAACATGTGAATAATAAATAAGAAAAAAAACTTGAAAGTAATTAAATGTTTGCACGCAAAATGATTTAATGTTGAAAATCTTTTTTAAAACAGCATGTTGAAAACATCATATTTAAAATTATTTTCTTATGGCGTTGTTTTAAAACTCCAATATTTAGCAGAATTTTTTGTTTAATTATTTTATATAAGTTGAAATTTAAAAGTTTAGCTGATCTTATTTTTCACAAAAAGTTCGCGAGAGTGCTGAATGGCAGCCGAACGAAACAAATGCTAACTGGATTATAGAAGATTCCCACAGGTTGTGTTGATTTCATTCAATCTTCCATAGTCGACTATTCTTTTCAAAGCAGAACAAATAAGACTCATTTAAACACCTGTATGGTTTCGACGGCAAGTTGGCAAGGTTAACTCGTTGGGGGAGGGGGGGGTAACAATTACTTATTTAAAGATACAAAAATTTTTAAACTTTAGGATAAATTTTCTAGTATTATTAAGCGAAATAATAGCACAATTTTCATACAATCTAAAATAATAATATTAAGAGTTTTTTTTTTTTTTTTTTTTTTTTTTTTTAAGAAAAATATTAGGATATTTTTTTTACAGAACAATAATTTTATTTCAAAAGCATGGCAATATCATCAGACTAATATCTGACCTCGTTCTTAGAAGAACAAACAAGCGAAACCTCAAATAAATGGACTTCTTCAGTTATCCCCATTTCAAAATGCCTTATAATTTATTGCGCTTCTAGTTAAGTTTATATAGCTATTAAATTTAATTGCATCAGGATTATGGAAATGTGGAACATTTATTCAAAAAGGAAAATAAATCTATGATTTTTAAAATGAGGTCCAGAGGTTTATTTAGAAAAGAGATAACAAAAGACATGCATATCACGGTACTGTATATATATATATAAAGAAAAAAAAAGGTATATTGTATTGTTTATTTTTGTTTAAGCCTGATTTGGAAAAGCAAATGCAATATTGGTTGCAGATAGAACACTGACAATGAAAGGGGGGTATTTGCTTTCAATAGTAAATAACACTTTAACTTTACTTTCACAAGATATAACTTTGATTTCAACAACTTCATCTTACGTTAAATTAACAGAGTTGTCACCGTATTCAAAATCATCTGTGTTGTGATACTATAATAGGAGGAGGAGAAAGTCTGAAATACCGTACCGTATTGTACCGAAAGTACACTGTAAAAAAAAAGGGTCGATCTACTAAAAAAACTTTAGTGATCCTTGTAATTACTAAAAAATTTTTAGTAATCTTAGTCGGTTACAAGAAAATCTGTAAGAATTATTAGAAAAAAGTTAGTAACGAATAGAGTTAATAGTTTTATATTTTTAATAGCTATTACTAAAACGCACTTGGTGTGGCCTTGATAGCATAGTGGTTATAGTAACGGACTCCAGGCTAAAAGGTCCCGGGTTCGATACTGGCCAAGGCCAAATACGCCCCGAATGTATGTAGTGTAAGTACTCGGTTATTAAGAGATTATGAAAATCCTGTCTGAGCAGGTAGCAATGTTTGGTGCTGCCATCTATTGCGGTTTTGCCGAAAATCTTTTGCTTCAGAAGTCTGGATTTAGCTTGAAGGAAACTCCTGCCCTTCGGGCGCACGTCATGGTTATTAAAAATAATTTTGGAGCTATTACTAAAATTTGCTTGGTGGCTCATACTAAAAATTTTTATGTTAGTTATACAAAAAATTCTTTTGTTCAGTTTACAAAAGAAATGCTTGTTTCACTTGCAAAAAAAATGTTTGTAATGGTTACTAAAAAATGTTGTGAAATACAAATTTACTAAAAAATTTTTAGTAACCTCTTGAATTTTTTTTTACAGTGTAACCCCCTCCCCTCCCTTTATCAGGAAGGAAATTCTAATAATTTTATCGGATGTTTATGAATGGAACTATTTGTGAAATAGATAGATAAAACTATGAAGGTAAGGGGATATATTTGGAATTAATAAATTTTTCAAGATTTATACAGCTTGCAAAATATGGGAGAAAAGGGGCTGAATTTCGGTACTTTACGGTTTTCACCACTCAAAGGGCAGCTTTAAAAAGTGACGCAGAAAAAAAAGGGGGGGGGGCAAAAACCATTTCCTAAAAATGATTAAAAATAAATCCATAGAGCCCAAAACTGGAAACCCCCCCCCCCATTAAAAAAGAATCTGTGGTATGTCTAGAATCTGCTAAAAAATTTGTAGAGAACCAATTCTAGAGGATTAGATCTAGTGCATTTCTCTGCGAAGAGTACACAGACTATGCAGGTCGTGGTAATTACAAAATTGTCATTTGTAAGTGAAGCTCTTTTTTTTATACTATGCATTCATACACGAGTCTTGCCGTCAATGAGTGTACAAGAGTGCGTATTTAGAAGGAAGCAAAAAGATGAGGAGTTGTACCCAAATATAGTATTACGTGCAATAATGTGTGTGCTATATGGACACTAATCAATGGATATAGGGATATATTTTGCTTTATTTTGGATATAACGGATTTTGTGCTTATTCTATCGACGATAATTTTCAGAAACTACCAGTTATGATTTTGAGACTTTCCCAAAAGTTACTCTATACATTTAGCTAACACATTATACAAATCATATTTTGATTGTGTTCACGCATGCGCAGTGAAACATTATTTAATAAATCTGCACATTTTTCTTACAATTTTTATTATTTTTTAATTTTGATTATAGGACATTATGTGTAATGTTGTGTGTCATATTTTCTGAAATGAATTTCTTTTTATTAAGAATTCTGCAAATTATAAGCAAAAAACTTGTCAAAATTTGGGATTCTTTTTTATAAAAACCTTAATTTCTCTACGGGTATCATGCTATCATCATAAAAAGGACAACAGTATGTTATGGGTAAATCATTTAATCATAATCGGCAGTTTGAACACTTTTGCTAAATTAGTTTAGACAGGGTTATCCAGAAGGTATTTGTTCTCTTTTAATTTTCTGACGGTCCCCTATGTAATTTCGGAAAAAAATAATTGCAGAAATATATGACTTGTAATATTATGTTTACACTCCTGGATTTTGAGAATAATTTCCCATGTATTTTTCTAGCAATTTAACAAAATGTCTAAAATCGCAAGTGGCCGGTCACCTTTGGCCATATAGTGTATACACGTGTATAACATACATATATATAACACTGGTGTCCGGCTAACTGAAAAGTACCCTGTTTTTCATGTTTTAGGAAATATACTTGTTATTTCTATGAAACGCAAAAAATAAATGCAAGAAATAATAGTTTAAATTAACTATAAGTTTCATAATCCATGATCAAGCGTTTATAGATTTTCATCATTTCAAACCTTTCTAATCCCCTTAAGTTACAAATTATGTAAAAAAAATCATTAACTAATCTTGAAATTATTGAAATTTTACTTCCTATTTCTTATAATAATTTATGGAATGCATATAATGCATATGCATATGATTTCAATAGTTTATTTTCAATGTTCGATGTAAGTGATAAAAATAAATTTTAAAAAGGTAAGAAATACGTTCATTTGTTCACATTTTGAACTGTTACATTGCATCCGACGGCAACATTCTCCTAAAAATAAAATGGTAAAAATATTTTCGCAAAAAATTTTAAATTAAAAAACTATTAAACAAAAATCACACGAACACAAGTATAATGAAATTAACTGCAATATTAAAAATGGAAATTTATGACCAGGCTATTAAGGCAAAACTTACTTTTAATATTTCTACTGAATATTTAAAAATATTAATGTAATGAAAGTTGCAGAGTGTTAAACAGATAAAATTAATTAATTTAAGACCATTTAATTTCAAAATATAGCAATACAATATTTAAAAACCCTAATTATGTATATAGGGTATATCTTTATATATATGATTTTAGCTGAAGTTTTATATTATTATTATTATCATTATTGTTGTTGTTGTTGTTGTTGTTGTTATTATTATTATTATTATATTTATTATTATTATTATGCTGTTCTTTTTTCATTATTATACTAATGCATAGATTTCAATTTTTTTCTTCATAAAAACAGAAAAAAATCATGCAACAAAGGGGCATATTTTGCCCCTTAATTATCCTTTATTAAGAGATATGTCTGAAAAAATAAATTATATCGCAATGAGCATACAAATACGTAGTGCAATTTAAAATTTATGAAGATACGAAGATTATGGCTGATAAAAATATAAAAATAATAATTCAAAGTTTGTAGATTATTTGATTCACTATAATAATTTATAATAATATATTTGTATTATATTTGTATTATATTTGCATTACATTTATGTAATATAAATATATTTGTATAAGATTATACTTATATAATATTTAAATAACAATAGTAATGAATGATTTACATTATATTAAATTTATATTATAATATTATTTTTGATTTTTATAATTTTTATATTATATATATAACAATTAATTTTTTATATTATTTTCTATATTTATATTTGACTTATATTTTAATATAGCAATTAATAATTGTTACAAAAGTTTATTTCTTATTAAAATGTTTCAGGAAATATTTAAAAAGTATAAATTTATCTAAAGTAATCATCTAAAAGAGTTTGTCTTGTAAAGTTCATTCGACAAATATTTTTATCTAAATACATATTAAATTTCCTAACTAATCCTTTGCAATACGTGTCAACTGTATGAAAAAATGACATTTTTAAGTTTTTAAATATTATTTTTCAATCTTTGCCATGATCGATTGCGATTTCGTTATAGATTAAACAAGTTGTAAATTTGCACACCAGCCGTAGCAAATAAGGTGCATTAGCACTAAAAAGAACTTTAAAAAATATACTGTATTTCGGATACAATACAGTATTCGAAATGTTTTGTGTATCCCTGCAAATACTTATTACTTTTTATTTTACAGGAATTAACTTCTAATAAACCTCAGCAACGTATATCAATTTCATGTGATGTGAAGAAGTTTAATATTGTTAAAATGCAAATAAACCCAAATAATGTTTCCCCTACATTATTATGTAAAAGAATACTTTTGTGTGGCCTGCATATTAATAAAAATATTCTACGCACCGCAGATTGTACAGAATGTATATTTTTGTATATATATCATACATGCATATGAATTGTATTATGTTCGAAAAAGTGTATCATCATTAAAATGCACTTGAAGCTATTTTTCCCATTAACCGTAATATAACGGAATACTTTTAATTGTTCCTGTAATTGAACCATGCATCCGATTTTCAAAAAGTTTGAAATGACTCGACAAAGTTATGTAATAATTATATATTTTAAATTTCAAATGATTCGGTTGGGTAATTTTTACGTTGTTATATGCAGACAGATTGAACGATGACTCAATAGCTACGTATTTACATAAATACAAATGCACATAAAAATAATTTATAAAAGGATTTTTAAATAAAAAGTTTCATGAAAATAGCTATAAGGAATTAGGTTTCCATTATATTTACTTATCGAAATAATTATTAATCTTTCTATAAATGGGGTGGGACTCTTATATAAAGGTCAAGTGCACTACATGCCCTATTTGAAAGTTCTGGGAAATTTAAAAAAAAATGTTTCTTAAATAGAGGTATCTCTTACTCAGAAGTGTCATCTAAAACAAGTTTTACTGAGCTTGAAACTCAAATGCCTCAATCAAAATGTAACAGTTAAATGATTTGTATGCCACAGTCATGAGGTAATCACTCACTCTAAAGATTTCGATTAATTTTTAACTCGATAGTTTATATATTTTTTAAAAATAATTATATTTTCCTTACTCTCCCAAAATGTAATTAAAGAAAATTTAGTATACATTTATTTTTGCGAAAAAAAAATTTTTTTAATGTGATATTGTCATAATAGTAGAAGTGTATCTTAAAAAATCACTTTCAGTTTTTAATAAAAATTAATAAAAAATAAACTAAAATTAAAAAAAAAAACGGATGTTGAAAAAGAGATTGTTTATTACATACTAGCCAAATGTATCACAAACTGTAGTACTAAAAAAGAAATAATAAAATTGCAATCAAATATTACTATATGGATTTTTGAAAAAGGCATTATCCAACAAATTTATTTTCAAATAAAGTAAAGCCTGTTTATAAAGGGATTTGCGACGCATAAGGTAGATGCAATAAGAGGGAAAAACCTTTTCAGAAAAACGATCTTTTTTGAAAATTTTCTTTAAAAGGGTAAACTGCCACATAAAAAAAAAAATAACTGCACCATTTGAAACGTGAAAATTCGATCTTTCGTACTATGTCTTTCAATTTTAACAGAACTGAACGCTTTGGTAAATTCAGATTAAAATACATAATAATAATAATAATAATAATAATAATAATAATAATAATAATAATAATAATAATAATGAAACTGAAATGCAGTCGAAAATGCTTCTTTCCTCCATTTTGATGCGTAAGTACGCTTGCGTGCATGGGCAAGCTTCTTAGTGTTCCGAGCATCAAAAAATTGACTTTTGATGAGAGTGAGTTGTGCTTCGTAATTTATATCTCGGAAACTAATTAAAAAAATTCTGAGCTTCAGGTACATCAGGAGAGACTTTGGACTAACTTAACAAACAGAAATGAGCCTCGTATATGCCTTTTTTTCGCTAGCCATTACAGACACACACATACGCACACACACACAGATAGAGCCATTTGTTATTTTATGAGTATAAATAGAAAGATTATTCAATAGTTAATGTGTCGACAAAAGTTTAAACCGGTCTTTTATGTTGCTTTTAAATGCCATTTCTGAATTTCTACGCAAGGTTATTTATTTAACAGATATTTTATCGTCAAAATTTCATTTGATCAACAATGAACCATTCTAAGTTAATTTCACGAAATTTCAACTGCCTTGTTACAGCCTGCAGCCAACCGTACGAAGCACAACAAATAACACCTTATATTAGATAATAAAACTGCTCATACCAACACCAATTGTAAGGGATCTTTCAGAAAAAAACCTTTCATACTGTCAGGAAACCAGGCGTATAAATTACACCAAAACGACTTCCTGAGGAAGAACGGGGTTTCCGTTTTCCTCGAAAAACTAGAAATAGTGTTTAGCTTATCGTGTGGATCATTGTGAATAATAAAATAGGTTTAATGCCTTCGAAATTATTGGATTAATCATTCTGGTCATGATCGAAGGCAATTGCTTTTATGGCGATACTTCCTGTGGGGCGAGGTTTCTTGAAGATCAGGAGGAAATACTTGAGGAATTACTCGGCAGAAGATGAGTAATAAGATCAAATTCTTTATCCGAATGTCTATCATTTTCATGGTGCAATATGCAACATCTTGGTTGAGAATTGATTTCCGCTCTGTTGGATAAAGGTCAGAAATAATGATGATAAAATTTGTTTTTGAGAATTCGATGTATTAGAAATATTGAGTAGATCTTGCTGCAAGGGAAAAAAATCTTCAATTAATACCAATGTGCAATATTTCAGTTATTTGCATGCGTTATCTTTTTTTTTTATGCATCCAAAATTTTTTGCCGTAGATTTTTTTTTACTGTATTATCTATCTATATTATAAAGACCAAACGTATTTGTGCGTAACGCATACGTCATTTTGCAAATGGCAACACTTTTAAATTTTAAATACAAATTTTTAAACTTCTAAATATCATACATTTTCAATTTTTAGACTATCGTGTGTGGAAAAAAAATGCACTTTTAAATGAAATTTTTACTGCTGTACATTAATTTGTTTTTGAAATATTAATTTTTTTGTACTTTTTAATACCGCTTTTCTGTTCATGACAACAGGAGTACTCCACTTCTATTTAAAAAACAAAATACGAAAAAAATGAAAAAAATTGATTATTGTATCTTTATGTTGCCATTTTCTTATTAAAAGACATCTTCTTTTTAAATATCTTCTGTTATAAAACCTGGTGAATTTTTATTTCATTTACAAAATTTGATCTATACGCAAAAGAATATCAACAGTTTAATACCTGTTTCAGCTAATAACATTGAGACTTTAAGTTTTTTATCAAAATAATCAAACTAAAATGCCAATTTTTTTTAAAAGATGAATACAGATACGAAATGTGCATTTGTAAATTTTGATATGGTGAAAATCATGTAGGGTTTAGATTAGATTGGGAAAAAATTCTATGAGTGAGTCATAGTTGAATACATTTTGCTTTTATTCTTTTTGGAATACTAGCATAAGAACCTTAACACGTTCGCTGCCGCTTACATGAAAATCTGATGATAGTTAATGCCGCACTGTAGAAGTGGGTTTTTCCCAGAAGCCGACTTACTTTTTATAACAAAGAATCGGTGAAAGAAAGCGCGTGACTGGCTATTGGACATCATCCCACATCACCCGCTGGAGCGTGAGTGGCACCTTAACGTTGGCGCCATATCACGCGCTTTCGCGTGAGTGGCAGCGAACGTGTTAATTGATAACTTTATCATAATAACATATCTTTATTATTTTTTACTGCTTACATGTACGATTAAAGTTTAATTATAACAATTTCTACAACTGAGTTTTATAGAAGTAGTATTTTGTTAATTTGACGTTAAATATTGTTTGTGTAAGAGTTAGATTTACCAATTTAAAATGCATTTTTTATTATAACTAATTTTGTAGCTTTATTATAAGTCAATGAAACAGTTCCTTCCTTAACATTTTCTTTCGTCAAAATTTGACGGGTTCTACCTTGTAAAATAATAATAGCAACGCTTTGAAAATATTTGAACAGACTAGAAATATTTGAATTATATAATTTTAATTAATGTTTCAATTAATTTTTAACAGGTAAATTAAGCTTGAAATTTCTAAATAATTAACAAGTGACTTATAACATTGCTAGCCCAGCGTAGAATCAGCAGAGTAAAAAATATCCAAGCCGGAGCTCGAACCCAGAACCCTTGGAATAGCGCTCCAAGTGCTCTACCATTTAAACTACAAGTACGATGCACTGCACAGCTTGTCATTTATCACTCGCATACGTGGTAAAGCTGCAACTGCAGCACATGACTGAAACGTCAATATATGAGCACACAAACTTGCGGCGTAACATGAGACACAAACGCTCATTGTTCTACACTTAGCTAGCAGTATTATAAGTCACTTATGAAATATTCAATACTTTCAAGCGTAATTTCACTGTTCAAAATTAAATGAACGATTAATTGAAATTACGTATGTGTTCACCTATGCTGAGTTCTTTTGTCTTTTGCTACGCCACAGGTTTGTGCGCTCATGTAGGCGTTTCAAACTTGTGCTGCAGTTGCAGCCTTACCAACATATGTGAGTGAGAAATCACAAACTGTGCATCGTCTTCGTAGCTTAAATGATAGATTACTTGGAGCGCTATTCCAAGAGTTCAGGATTCGATCCCCGACTTTGACATTTTTCACTCTGTTGGTTCTACGCTTAGCTTGGAATATTATAAATCATCTATTAAATATTGAATAGACTTTTTGCTTATTTATTTATTTATTTTTAATGGATGTAAAAAAAATTAATGGTTTGTGATGTTGCTTTTTGTTGATGTC
This sequence comes from Maratus speculifer, assembly GCA_964019185.1. NCBI lineage: Eukaryota > Metazoa > Arthropoda > Arachnida > Araneae > Salticidae > Maratus > Maratus speculifer. Next base: position 230,378,102 of record OZ025296.1, on the reverse strand, counting down.
CCCTTTAATCTTTTAGTCTCCAGGTATCACATTTGTGACTGTATAATGAGAAGCTGAAGTAACCTCTTTTGGTTGAATGCGGTCTCAGGAGGAAAAGAAAGAATAGGTTTTTGTAAAGATTTCTCCGCATGAGAAAAATTATTCAGAACCCTTTCCTCTCAAAAATCCTACCTAAAGGCCTCCCTCCTATGAGAATATGGCCATAAATTGACGCATTTACCAAATACTTTTCCTTAAAATTATTTTACAATAAAATACACAATCGGGATGCCAAACAGTACTACAATTTTTTTAGTTTAGTTAATTTAGACCACTTAACTACCCATCATCAAAAATTATTTAACATTTGATCGCTTTTGTCCTCAGAATTGAGAAGAATCTCTCCTAAATTGTTCTTTTGACGCCAAAGACTGTGGGCACATTGGAATTTAATAATGCTGTCTGCTAAAAAGGAGATTTTTTTTTTACTTGGTAACTAATTCTTTGTACTCTAAATTGTTGTATTTTATTTTTCTACGAAGTTTCACTATATTCTTCTGCCACACCCATGAGGTGCCTAGTATTTCCAGAGAGTTTAAATTTTTACGTATATCATCTCTGTGTGGATTTCTATGTTTTGATTACACAGCGTGACGAATGGTCAGGGATAAACACAGTCAAAAAGAGAGAAAACTACTATTTTCTTACAGAAAATACTTTCTATAACATAAAGGGATTAAAGAAGGCAAATTTCTCTTTAACGAAATATTGGTGTTTAACACCTTTTTTGACAGTGTTTTTCCCTGATCAGCCTGTTACATATCCATTGTTTGAAAATTGCTATAGGTTTATAAAGTTATATCCAAACTATTCCAGAGACGGATTACCATATTAGTTTAAGATGTAGGGGTAAGTGGGGTACATTGATACAGCTTTTTTCTAAAAAAATTTTTGGTGTCTAGAAAGCAAAAATGTCAAGTTATTTTTTTATGTGATGTCAGCAAAACCTGTGTAGTGTATTATAAAAATGTACAATCGTTGTTTTATATATTATTTTTGCATGTAATTAAAAAAAATCATAAAAAGTAATTTGTATCAATGTGCCTCATCCCCGGGGCAGATTGATACACTTTGATACGTCTGGTAAAAATGGAGACAAAATAACACCAATGCATATTTTTCATAAAAAAAATAGTTAGCAAACCATTTTACATTATTTTTAAAAATTCAAATCACCCACACTTTATTTGTAAACAATATTAAAGCAATCAACATAAAATGTTTAATGACCTGATGTTCTGGCTGTTCCTTGTCTGGTTGTTGGCAGTAAGTAACTTGGTCATATCTGATACTTCAACCCCAGTATTATGTTCTTTCTTAGGAAAGATGAAAAATTACCTAGTTTTATCTTTATAAATCGGTTTATATACAGAATAATATAATTATCCTGTGCTGTTATGCAGCTTGTTTCTCTTACGTAACACTTTTCATGTAGAAAATACTATTTTCTCTTGAGAATTGATATAAATTTGAGATTTTTCAGGCTGCCGCCCTTTTCTATAATTAGTTCTACTAGCACTATGTGTTGGGTAAGTTCGTACGTCTTCTCTGCAAAAATATTATAAAATGTTCTAATATAAAGAAATTAAAGTTATTTCACTTCAATAAAAACTAATATTAAAAATTTTTAGCGAAAAATGGTTGGATTAAGGAGTGCATTGTAAAAAAAATAATAAAAAGTAATGAAAAAAAATGAACTAGAAAAAGACTTAGGTTGTATCAATGTGCCTCGACAAAGACTGTATCAATGTGCACCCTACAGCCATTTTGAATAAAATGAGTCTCAAATCCCTAGCTTCATAATTTATCTAACAAAAAAGAATCAGAAACTGATAAAGAGTAGTTTTTCTTGCCAGTAAGAGTATTTTATTCGGTTGAAAATAGTTGTATAATACCCTTTCAATTATACAACTCAAATTTACTTTTGACCTACAAAAACAATTAATCACTCATCCCATTTCAACAAACAACGAATCGTTTCAAAACTTTCTGTTTCTTGTTGAGTGCACTAGTATCATCTTTTGGAGCTGTTGTGAAACTTCCTGTGATGACCCTGTGTGCAGTACAGGGGGTGTATCAATGTGCCCCATGTATCAATGTCCCCCACTTCCCCCTAATGTTTCTGGCCATTATCGCAGCCAATGCTTTTTAGCCTATGCTTCCTATGAAACAGGATTTCTCGTAAATCAAGAAGAAATAAACCAAGAGTTATTTGCTAGATGATGAGCTAAAACCTGATTCTTTATCCTAATATATCCTCTTTCTCAAAGCGCAATTTCTGACATTCTGTTTTTCAAATAATTTCCGGTCTAGTAGGTAAAGATAAAAAATTACATAATTACATTACATCAATACGTCATGATAAAAAAATATTCATGATAAACCTTCTTTGAATTTTCTCTTCGATAATAGTTCATGCAGTTTTGCTGAATTTCATGCTTATAATCAAATCAGATCACAAATTCAGAAACTTATATTGGGTTAAATTTTTGTCAAGAATTTACTTTCAATTCGCTAATTTAACTTTTCCTGTCATTCATAATTAGGAAAAAATTAATTGATACAAATCATTTAAATCAAATAGGCAAATCTTATCTTTAAAATATTCTATCCATATTTTGGAATGGATCACTGTCAAATGCAGCCATCACATTTTCAACATTAAAATAGAATCAAAAAAAGTTTTTGAATTTTTTAGAAAGTTTGCTGTCTTTGCCAAACCTTTCTCGACTTGATGTGTGCCGTGTAACGAAAGGTAATCAAATTGAACACTTGTACGCTTGTAGGTAAAACTGTTTGAGTTACTCCTTCCTTTTATGTATTAATAAGAATTTTAAGTTTTATATAATAATTACTACCAAGCGTCAAATGCCCGATATTCATTTAGAAAACTTCGTACGTATATTATTTCAAAATGTCGATAAACTTAAAGCAAAGTTTATCACTTCACTTTTCTTTGCAAACAAGTACATGCGCATAAGAAGTTTTAAATTTACAAGAATTGATTAAAAATTCTTGAAAAATTACTTAACAAATTCTTGTGAAAAGAGAAAGCTTTTTAACAATCCATGCAAATAAACCATGCCGTCTATTGTTAGCCAATTAAAATAAATCATTCATGGATCAGTTACGCTTAACTATTACGGAAATTATTTAACCTAGCGTACGTGAAAACTACTCTTATATTCCATTTAAAATAAACCAAGCGAATTTTTATTGCGAATACTTTATTTTACCGATGCCATTTAAAGATTTCAAAATAAATAAAATCAAAACTTTTTCCCATACGATTTATTGTATGAAATTTTTTTGGTTCATTCACATTTATCTTCTTTCTGACGATACTTTTTACGTTCCAGGAATTTCGTACAATAGTATTTTTATCTGCGAATAAATAGTCACGCAGTTTTTGAGAATGTCATAATATTCGTCGATGACTTCAATTGTCTCAAGCATAGATAAACAAACACCATTTATTTATCATTTTAAGAATAATTTACATGAGAAAATACTAAAATGGTACAAGCAATTTATAGTTTCCCAGCTTTAAAATTTTCAGCAAATTTCCTCCTTTAAAGGTTTTATCTTTCTATTTTTAATTAAATATACTGGATGTGTTATTAATTTTTAAAATAATAAAAACGAAATTATTATTTTTAACACAATCAAACTGATTGGTAAAGCTATCATACCAATAGAACAATTCCGACTGAGTGAAAAATTGCTCAGCCCGGAAATCGAACCCAGATACTTGGCTTGTGAAGCCAATGCTCTCCCTTTTAAGCTAACTGAACCGACAACCAGCGAGCGTGAGCAAGTCAAGTATCTGGGTTCGATTTTTGGGCTGAACAATTTTTCGCTCAGTTAGGAATATTCATCGCGTATCAGAATTTTATTAATCAGTTTGATTGTGTTAAAATTAATAGTTTATCTACATGTGCATAGTTTAAACAGAGTTTCTTTATCCGCGGTTTATTCTGTTCAGAGGTATAAATTACAGACCAGATGTTATTACCAATAGGGTTATCTGCGCGAAACACACATTTCGGTTGTCAGCCGAGTTAGCTTAAACGGTAGAGCATTGGTCCCGTAAGTCAAGAATCTCCATTCGGTTCCCGGACTGGGCTTTATTTCGCTCAATGTAAAAAATCCAGTTCGTTTAATAAAAGGGAATTCAAATTTTATTGTCTATATTTAAATGTGAAGAAATGTTATTTCATTATAGTGTGGGAAATGTTTCATTTATGAATTATAATAAAATCATATATCAAGCAAAAACAATGTGTATTTCATTTTTATTTTTCGCCTATGTGTCGATTTTTAAAGTACAAGAATACGAAGCATTAGTTGTGATAGTGGCGTATTAAAATACCGCGTCACATGTGAAAAAATAGAAAAGTGTGCAAATAATACGTTTTATGTTTGTGTTTAATGTATAGATGATGTTGCTACATTAAAATAAACTTGTATTATTAAATTTCATAAAAATTAGTTTCTTGAAATGCATAAATATTCTGGATAACTTCTGAAAGGTACAAATTCAGTAGTTTGTCAAAACATTGAACAAAGTATTTAAACACAAATGCTGTAGATAATAATAAATTTTACATAATTGAGTCATATTACATGAATGTTTATGTGGTCATACATAAAAGGATAATACTTTTGATACTTTTTACAGTTTCCTTGAGCGCTGTTTATAGTTTTGCAGAAGTCCGGTGCGAAAAAATAAACTTCTGGGTATAATAGTGATCGAGTTCATGGTAGGAAATCCTAATAATATTTTCCTTTAATTTAATATTGGTTACCTGTTTCTTTTTAGTAATTTTGGCACCCATTACAATTACAAAATTTTGAATTTGATTAAAATTTGGCTTATGCTCAAGCCTCAGGTTGCTTTTAAACCAGGTTTTTTCAGATTGCTCTGCACTTAAAGTGGGGAAATAGGTAGAAAATTATTTTATCTATGTTGTGCAGATAAAAATTGACAAATTATACAGTAAAATCATTTATGAATAAATTATATTCTAATTATCAATTTCACTGTACGATAGCGTAGTAAGTCTTGTTAAAATTAGCTTGCTTTAATACCCGATTTTTTCAATAGGCCTGCACCTAAGTGGGGGGATAGATAGAAAATTATTTTATTTATTTTGTATTATGTTGTGGAGACATAAACATTGCAAATTACGTAATAAAATCATTTATAATTTACTTACCAATTTTGCTGTATGACAGAGTACTGTCTTGAAAAAAAAAATGCACTTCCATGCACTTTAAAATTATTTAAAATTATTATTGATTTTAAACTCCCCTTTAAATTATCAGTGAAAACTAATGTAAAGTAACAATTTGGAATGGGATGACAAAAAATATTACTTAACATTATTATTTTTAACTAGTATCTTAAAGTACTGTTTAAAGACAGCTAGTTAAAATAATTGCAGAAAAGTCCATAAGGGTAAGATTGCAAGTTTTTATCTTCACAATGTAAAATAAATTAATAAAATATTTTTTCACCTATTTCCCCAGTTTTCAAAAGTGCTCATAACTTCATACTTCATAACTTCATAACTTCATACACTTTTCGATAGTACAATGGCGATACACGGACAGACGGGCTGACAGACAAACATTTTTTAAAAACATGTTTTTCGGCATGCCTGACTCCTAATACGTGTAAATCCATCGAAAACTGGAAGTCGAAAGAATTTCGATAGCCGTACTTTTATTATAGATAAAAGAAAGTAAAAATCTATGTTTTAATTCTGCTTTCTGTGAAAAAATTTATACCTCAACAGAATTGTCTGACATGTTTTTTGTCGGTATACGTCCATATTCGAAGAACAAGGCACAGGGCCAAAACTTACCAATTACCATCTGTATTAGCTGTCCATTATACTTAAAATATCATTAAAGATTTGTATGTATCCTGAAAAAAAAAATTTAAAAAAGAATAGGTTAATATTTTCTTTAATATATGACATACATATTTTTTACATCATAGATTCAAAAATCAAACTGTTTTAAACATTATAGTAATCAACTCATTTTTAACTTCGAATTGTTTAGATCATTATCTATCCGTTATATTTAAAATATCGATAAGGATTTGTATGTAGCATGAAAAAAAATATGATAGGTTTAATGTTTTTATGATATATTTTTCCAATCGTAGATTCAAAAATCATATTTATGTTTTTAACAGTATAGCATTTAACTCACTTTTAATATCAAATTAATTAAATGCTTTTCTATCCATTATTCTTAAAATACCAATAAAGATTTATATGTATCGTGATTTTTTTTTTTTTAATAGAATGGGTTTAATCTTTCTTTTTAGTATATGCTATATTTTATTTACATCATACATTAAAAAATCTAACTTTTTGAAACGGCAAAGCACTTAATTTATTTTTAACATAAAATTAATTAAATTATTAGCTATACATTATACATAAGATATCAATAAAGATTTATATGTATCGTGAAAAAAAAAAAGAATAGGTTTAATCTTTTCTAATGACATTTTTTTCATTATATATTCAAAGTTCAAACTTTTGGTTTAACAATATAGCATTTAACTCACACTTTTAACATCAAATTAAATAACATCAACCTATCCTTTATTCTTAAAATATAAATAAAGATTTGTATGTATCGTGAAAAGTTTTTAAATAGAATATGTTAATCTTTTTTTTTTTTTTTTTTTTTTTTTTTTTAAAGTAATGATATATTTTTGTTTACACCATAGATTCAAAAAACAAATTTTTTGGAGCAGTATAGAACTTAATTCACTTTTAACATCAAATTAATTAGATCATTAAAGTATTATATAAGTCTAAGACATAATTATGGAGTTGCTTAGAATTTGAGCAACATAATCACACCTCGAGTTCACATTTCCCTTTAGAATAAAAAAAAAATAAAATAAATTCATTCATAAGCCTTATTAACTTAACCTCGAAATTTCCCAGAGCGTTTTCTCATTAGATCAATATTTCACAGACTTTGGCTATTCATTCAAGTAAGCTTCGCCGAAGATATGATTCTGCCCTACACGAAAGTATAACAAATTTAATTTCACGCTTTGACAGTTTCTAGCGTGCAGAAGATACTCACAGAAACAGATATTAACAAGAGGATTGGTTACATCTCATGATAAAACAAGCCGTGGCGAATAAATGCGATCAGAGGAAGCCGATACCTTATTATCTAGATTTCGATGAAATCATTCTTGCAAACGAGGACATGGGTAATTATTCTGTACTGAGATTTTATTCATATCAGAAGTATAACGGATACAGTAAATAAGAGATTTCTGGCAAGATATTTTCAAGTAAACAGTAGAATATGGTCATTAATAACCGCATACTATAAGAAATCAACTTTGGACCTACGTTATTAAGGTGGGAAAAATTATACAGGGTGAGTCATAAATATCGAAACAATAGGCTATCTCCTTAAATATTGCCCCTAGACCCATACTTCCAATTGCAAAAATTCCTAAAAAAAGGTGAAGATAAGTTGCAACTCCATGGGGGGTCTATTTGAAAAAGTGCGAAAATTAACTTTTTATACGGTCCCCATAGGATAAAAATTCCAATTAGGAAGACTTTCCTTATCCAGTTCTGAATAATACACAAAATGTTGCATCTTCATATCTTCAAAATTCGCGGAGTTATAACCGTTTGAATATTTCATCAGGTTTTAAGGCATTAGACACAAATTGAAATGCGCGCAATTCAAAAGACAATGTTACTTTAACAGTTGTAGGAAACGCGTAAAAAATCTATCTTTTGAGTTAGAATTTTGATTTTTTTTTCTTTTTCTGTGATGGTTAGCCATATAATTTGCTAAGAAAATCACATGCTAAAATTTATCATAAAAATTAAAAAATATATATAGTTAGTACTGGTTAAAATGCGATATTTAAAAATTGTTATAACTCCAAATATTATTTATCGGATTTCAATTTCTTTCTATTTAATTAAAAATGAAAATCTGATTTTAATTCTGATTCGAGGTTTTTGTTTTTCAATATTTATTTTAGAACTATTAAAAATATTTATTTAAAAAATAATAACCGTTAAAAAATCATTTTCAAAAGTAAATAATTTTTCATTTTGTTTTTAAACAAAAGTAATGTAAAATAATTAAAAATGACATGTTTCAAATTTGTACTTTTTTTCTTTAACAATTCTTAACTTTTAATAATTTAAAGACAAGAAATAGTCAGGAAAAAAATTCATTATACAGAAAAACGAAATGTACTTTTTACTGCCCATTAGTTTTTTAAAAGAATGCTTCTCTAAGATGCAGATTAAGTCATTTTTAAAAATTTAGCTCTCACAACTTCAAGCTTTTTATCGTCCTGTAGAGGCTGTTAAAAAATATGTATTCTGGGCTCAGGTCAGATCAGGACCGAGACGTTACTTTTTTCTGAAGACTCGCCTATCCGGGTTTAATGTATTTTTCATACCGGAAGAGACTGCTTCCTTTTTCCCAGGCCTGCACTGGACGAAACTTTCATTCCCGGTCTCGAACAAACCATATTAAAATCACAGACCTAATACGTACATGAAAGAAGTAAAATTTGGTTTAATCAATATTTTTACGAAAACCACATAAATTTTAAAACCGCCTTTATTTTACAAAACAATAAAAAAAAACTTTAATTTTTTTTAAGAATAGCATATTTAAATGCTAAAAAAATTAAAAAATAAAAACCAGAGAAAAAAATCTGCCTATGACGGAATTCTGTCTTACACAGAAAATGTGTTGATCCATGCAAAATAAATACAATAATACCTGAGAAAAAAATAAACTCCATTTAACCTTCATAGGAAGGGCATTTGTCTATTACGTATTTTTTCTTTCCTATGTGATTCCATCTTAAAAGGTTTTACTGTATAACATTTTTCAAAGTCTTCAATGCACGGGATGTGGATTAGCGATAATAAAATATAAGTGAAACATTTACATATAAACATAGATTCATTGATAAAATAAATATATCACAGCCTTTGGCGACTCTTTAATAATAAAAAGTATAAATATAAAAAACGAAATTCTATATTAAGTATTTTTGGTCAGAACTCCTCCACGCGAAACAATTTTCAACTATACTGAAGTAAAAAACTATGTAGAAATTTACGGCTGAGCCGGCTATGATTTAAGCTTTTTTCCAGGCTGGTCCGTATTATGATTTTAACATTATTTCATGCCGGGCTGAACTTCTTTCCATATGGGTGGGTTTAGGACCGGACCCAGATATTACGATTTATTCAGACCTTTAGTGCTAACGATCAACATGTTTTGAAAACAAGTTTCGATTTAAATCAATACGCTGCTTTATTATGGCCAAATAAGAGGCACGGTCTTAAACCGTTTACTAATAACGTTACAATTTGTGGACGATCCCTTATTTGCTTTGAAAATTGATGAAAAACACTTCATTTACAGGCATGGTAAAGTCGTGTAAGTCACGAATTTTTGAGAATTTTAGATTTTAATATCTCTGTCAGGTTTTCAGATAGGGAGATGAAATTTTTTTTTTGTTCAATTTAGGAATAGATAAGGAATAATTTTCTAATTGGGAATTTTGCTCTACGAGGGCCGTATAAAAATTCGTATTCGTATAAATTTTCGTATTTTTTCAACTAGACCCCCCCCCCCCCATGGAGTTGCAACTTATATTATCAGAAATTTCACCTTTTAGGTAGCTTTCATTACAAAAAGTAAAAAGCTACCTATTGCAGCCGTCCGGAGGAAAGCACTTCCGGAAAATTTTGGTATATTTTCACCGATCATGACCCCCAGACCCCAAAACCACCCTCCGTTCAAATGTTGACATATATATATATATATATATATATATAACCATATATATATATATATATATATCTGATATTTGTCATGCGATAACTAACGTATTTATGAACCGATTTGAATGAAACTTGGTATGTACATAGCACATACAAATGTCTCGACCGAGTTCGTTGGCCAGCATCATCCGCCATTTTGTTTCAAAATGGTGGCCATTTTAAATTTTTTTAAAAATTTAAAATTTAAAATTAAATGTGAAAAAATCAAAATTTGATAAATATTTTTCTTTTACGTGTTAGAACTTAAAACAACGATTCCAGAACACTTTTTATTTTGTCTATATCTTAAAAAATGATTGAGTTGTAGCGTTTTGAATTTTGCTTATGGCTGACATTTTGAAACGGTCTGATCTTAACGATCTATCATGTTACTTTAAAATGGCATACACTTTATGATATCTTGGAATTTGGTGACTCTCTAAATCGCTTAAAATAAAACCAGGTTGAATAAAAGATGACTATTTTCTAAATATTCCTATTAATATTCAGTCTTGACAAAAACTAGTATTCAATCTTATAAAATCACTAGTTTTATAAGATTATTTCCACTAATTTGAGCTTAGTATTTTTGAACAATGTAACTTACTTTAAAATAAATAAATAAATATATAAGTATATGAAAGCTACCTCTTCCTCCCGGCATTGCCGGAAGGACTTTTTTTATGAGTTTTTGCAATTGGAAGTATGGGTCTAGAGGCAATATTTAAGGAGATAGCCTAATGTTTCGATATTTATGACTCACCCTGTAGATGAAATCATTCTTGCAAACGAAGACTTAGGTAATTATACCGTACTAAGATTTTATTTATGTCAGAAGTATAATTGCGGATAGAGTAAATAAGAGATTTCGAGAAAGGTATTTCCAAGATGTAGCAAAATATGGTAATTAATAATTTCGCACCATGAAAAATCAACTTTAGAATAACGTTAGAGCACGCTCGAAAAGTTATAGATGAAATCATTCTTGCAAACGAGGACATAGGTAATTATTCCGTACTGAGATTTTATTCATATCAGAAGTATAACGGATACAGTAAATAAGAGATTTCGAGCAAGGTATTTCTAAGCTATAGCAGAAAATGGTCATTAATAATTGCAGGCTATTATAAGTCAACTCTGGAACAACGTTAGTGTAGATGGGGAAAATTATAGATGAAATCATTATTGCAAATGAGTACATAGGTTATTATTCCGTACTGCGATTTTACTTGTTTCAGAAATATTACGTATATAGTAAATAAGTAATTTCTGGATAAGTATTTTTAAGGAAATTGTAGAATATTGTCATTAATAACTGCGCACCATGATAAATCAACTTTGGAACAACGTTAGTGTAGATGGAAAAAATACAGATGAAATTATTCTTGCAAACGAGGACATAGGTAATTGTTCCGTACTGAGATTTTATTTATTTCAGGAGTATTACGAATACAGTAAATAAGAGATTTCTGGCAAGGTATTTTCAAGTAAACAGTAGAATATGTTCATTAATAACTGCGCACTATGATAAATCAATTTTGGACCTACGTTATTGCGGTGGGGAAAATTGTAGGTGAAATCATTCTTGCAAACGAAGACATAGATAATTATTCCGTACTGAGATTTTATTTATGTCAGAAGTATTGCGGATACAATAAATAAGAGATTTCGAGCAAGGTATTTCTAAGCTATAGCAGAATATGGTCATTAATAATTGCTCCCTATTATAAGTTAAACTTAGGAACAATGTTTGTGAAGATGAGAAAAATTATAGATAAAATCATTTTAGCAAACGAGGACATAGGTAATTGTTCCGTACTGATATTTTATTTATTTCAGAAGTATTACAAATATAGGAAATAAGAGAGTTTGAGCAAAGTATTTCTAAGATGTGGTAGAATATGGTCATTAATAATTGCAATGATAAATCAACTTTAGAACAACGTTAGTGTAGGCGGGAAAAGTTACAGATAAAATCCTTTTTGCAAACGATAAGTAATTATTCCGTACTGAGATTTTATTTATATCATAAATATTACGGATGCAGGAAATAAGATATTTCGAGCAAGAAGTATTTTTGCGTCACAAAAAACTTTAACACAATTGCCATTTTATTTTAATAATAAGTGATTAATTTTTTTTTTTTTGGGCTTCTTCCAGTTAAAACATTTTTGAGATAGAAATTTGCAAAAAAATGTATAATATAAAATTTACAACAATACTAATCTATAGCAGAATATGGTCATTAATAATTGCACACTATTATAACTCAACTTTGGAATAACGTTAGTGTAGATGGAAAAAATTATAGATGAAATCATTCTTGCAAATGAGGACATAGGTAATTATTCCGTACTGAGATTTTATTTAGTTCAAAAGTATTACGGATACAGAAAACAAGAGATTTCTGGTAAGGTATTTTTAAATAAATTGTAGAATATGATGATTAATTACTGCGCATCCTGATAAATCAATTTTGGAGCAACGTTAATAATAAGATGCGAAAATTCTATAGATGAAGTCATTGTTGCAAACGAAGATATAGTTAATTATTCCGTACTAAGATTTTATTTATTTCAGAAGTATTACGGGTATAATAAATAAGAGATTTCTGGCAAGGTATTTTTAAGGAAATTGTAGAATATTGTCATTAATAACTGCGCATTATGATAAATCAACGTTGGAACAATGTTGGTGTAGATGGGAAAAATATAGATGAAATTATTCTTGCAAATGAGGACATAAGGTAATTATTCCATACTGAACTTTTATTTTTTTAAAAAGTATTACAAATGCAGTTAATAAGAGATTTCTGGCAAGCTATTTTTAAGTAAATTGTAGAATACGTTCATTAATATCTGCGCACCATGATAAATTAATTTTGGAACAACGTTACAGTAGAATGGAAAAATTATACATGAAATCATTTTTGCAAACGAAGACATAGGTAATTATTCCGCACTGAGATTTTATTTATTTCAGAAGTATTACGGATATAGTAAATAAGAGATTTTTAAGTAAATAGTAGAATATGGTCATTAATTGCGCATCATGATAAATCAACTTTTGGATAACTTAACAGCAGATAGGGAGAATTGTACAAGTTGTCTATAAGAGAATGTCCCAGTTCCAATGGTATGTTCTAACAGTATAATAGAGACTGTTTACAACAAATCATACAGCTGGTTGTAAGTAATCTTGTTTTCAATTTCGTGGAATGTTTATATGTGCACTTTTAATTATACGACACACATCCACGTTAAAGCCAAATTCTTTTAATACTTAGTTTAACAAGGTCGGAGTAATGGAGGCAGTACCTTCTTCAATTCTGTATCTTAACTCTAGTAGATCATTATATGTTGGCGAAACATAGGCACGATCTTTTATAAAGCCCCACTGAAAAAAATTGCTTGGCTCTTACGGATTTTAAATCTTCAGCCCAAGAATAACTCTTTCATCTCCGTAGTCACCATTTGATGTATGTGGCAATGCAAGTGAAGAAATAACAAAGCAGTACTCGCGCATACAATTTATATAAAACTATTTGAGTTACCCTTTATTTGTGACCTTTAACGCTTACAGTTGATACTATTTACATTTATAACTGGACATTATTTTGTAAGGACACCCAGTGTTGCTTTCGCTTTGTAAGTAAAGTACAGAATTGACCATTAGTTATGTGATATCTTAAGTGAAGTGTGAGCAGAAAGCCTCTATAATTTTTTTAATATACCAGTTAATGGTATGGAACTGCATTTTGCGCAAAAAACAATCTCAAGTTGAGTTTTTTTCTTTTCTCTTTGAAGATGGGGTGGGCAGCAAAAGAATTTGTAGTTCAAAATGTCGTCAATTGAGGATACTAATGCAAGATCATCCTCCGGATATATAAATGGCAGTTATTTTTAAGCAGTTGACTGATCGGTTAGTAATTTATCCAATTTTATTTCCTATTTGATAAGCCGGACAATTGATGAACGAAATTTCCCTATGAATTTCGCAGATAAGTGACAATCAATGCCACGAACCACTTCCAGGAACCTTTTCTATTTTTCAAAAATTCCGACAGCAAAAAAAGTTTAACGAAACTGTTGTTATGATGATACAACAAAATAAAGGATTCGCCGAATATCGAGTTCTTTTATAATCGTAGACATCTTATGTACTTCCGGAATATACAATCCTGTTTCTGCTCTCTGTTGGTGACTTTTTGAACTAAAACTACTTTTATTGTTAAAATGTCTCGTAATTTGGCAATGCTGTTTGTGGAAACAACCTTTCAGTCATATTATTTGCTCTATTTTTTAAGATCTTTTAAAATTCTATACTGAATTTCAGCGGATTTTTCTCTTATTGATATTTTCACGTATGAAATATTTCGAATAGATTTAATAATAAATTTTTCAAAAAGTAATTTTTAGTAAATACTAGAATAATGCCGGGCCAACTTTGGCATGAAACATAATCAACTAGACAAAAAGTTATCGTTTCGGTAACAGATCAATTCTGTTAAATATTTAATAACATTTATGCGATTTATCGCTCAAATTTGGCGAATGCATCTTCTTTTGCTTTTTACGAAGTGTCCAAATATTTTTTTCTTAAGGATGTACTTCCATTTACTATTGTAAGAAAAGTAATTTCACAGATATTTATGAAAATCAATGCAATACACTGATTTCCATATTTTTTACAACCTGAAATAGTATCTTTGTTACATTAAAGGTTATGTGATATACTATAATTTATAATTGAATACATAAGTATGTGCAAATATCTGTTTAATAAAATTACAGTAACAGAAAGTTTTATTAATAAAATAATTTATTAATTTAATACAAGTTACAAAAATATTTTTAGTTTTTAATCTTACTTTTGAGGCTGTTGGTGTTTTAAATCAAATTCTTGATTTAGAGGAAACTAATGGATAGAGAATATCTTGATGCTTATCTCACAAATGCAGTCATGAATCTTATGACTTCTTGCTGAATAATCTCATTCCTTAATGAAAATTTACATGTTCTCATAAGTGACAACTCCTAAATGACAATGAAATTTCAAATTATTTTATGGTTGAAAAAAACAACATACAGAATACAGTTTAATGCAGAATTCATTTTTAAAAACAAGATTTCATATTTTTTCGTAAATTGAGATAGACCAACCTAATCCCTTAAATAGCAGTGTGATAGGCACTTATTAAATATCCTATAATTTCGAGCGTATTTTCATTGCTGATAATTAATTGAAAGATTAATTATAATTAAATATTTATTCACCGATGCTGGGTCTATTTGTGTGTCACGTGTTATGCGATACATTTGTGTGCGCATGCGTGGACATCCATCTTGGGCTGCAGTTTGTAGCCTTGCCAAAAAATGAGTGAAAATGAAGAGCTTGGCTTCGTTCTCCTAGCTTAAATGGTAAAACAGTTGGAGCACTATTCCAAGGATTCCGGGTTCGATTCTGAGCTTGGACATTTTACACTCAGTTGGTTCTATACTTAACTACCAATGTGATAGTCACTTATGAAATATTCAATAATTGCAAACGTATTTTCACAGCTGATAATTAATTGAAAAATTAATAATAATTAAAAAAAATAATTTATTGTATATATGAGGATGGGAATTTCAAAACTCTTCATATCCAAAATTTAAAAAATAACGTTTTCTCTATCATTTTATGCTATTGTTAAAACTTTACCAAAAAAACACCACTATTTGCAAAAAAGTAGTTTTACCCAGTATTTGTGATATTTTAAAATCTTCGTTTATAATCGAAACCAACGGACGCAGTTAGGTTGCACGCTTATAAATTTGGATATAACCACTCATTATTTTGCTTCATTTTTGGGAACAACGGATTTTAAGCTTATTCAATTGATGATAATTTTAAGAAATGGTAAAGTGTGCATCTAAGCTGTGTTATTGAGACTTTAACAAACGTTGTTCTATAGGAGGAACTGGGGCACATTGATATAGCTTTTTTCAAAAAAAAAAAAAATTTGGTGTCCAGAAAGCAGAAATTTCAAGTTATTTTTCCATGTGGTGTCAGCAAAACTTGTGTAATGTGTTATAAAAATGTACATTCGTTGTTTTATATATTATTTTTGCATGTAATTTTTAAAAAATCAAAAAAGTCATTTGTATCAATGTGCCCCATACCCGGGGCAGATTGATACACCTCATGGGACACTTTGATACGTCTGGAAAAATGGAGACAAAATAACACGAATGCATATTTTTCTTAGAAAATAGTTAGCAAACCATTTTATACATATTTATAGAAATTCAAATCGCCCACAATTTATTTGTAATCAATATTAAAGCAATCAAAATGAAATGTATAATGACCTGATGTTCTGGCTGTTCCTTGTGTGATTGCTGGCTGTGGTAACTTTGTCATATCTGGCACTTCAACCCCAGCATTATCTTCTTTCTTAGGAAAGGTGAAAAAATTACCAATTTTCTGTTTATAAATCGGTTTATAAACAGAAAATAAAAGATATTTATATTAAAAAAATTGTTTATAATATTTATTTTGTGCTGTTCTGCAGCTTGTTTCTCTTACTTTACATTTCTCATGTCGAAAATACTTTTTCGTTTCAGAATCGATATAAATTTGGGATTTTCCAGGCTGCCGTCCTTTTCTTTTGTTCATTCTACAAGCATTAGATGCTAGGTAAGTTCGTACGTCTTCTGTTTGCAAAAATACTATAAACTGTTCTAATATAAAGAAGTTAGAGCTATTTCACTTGAATAAAAACTAATATTAGAAATTTTTGGTGAAAAATGGATGGATTTAGGAGTGTATGGTAAAAAAAATAGTAAAAGGTTATGAAAAAATGAACTAGAAAACGATTTAGGTTGTATCAATGTTCGCCGACATAGACTGTATCAGTGTACCCCATACAATCATTTTGAATAAAATGAATCTCAAATACAACACTTCATAATTTATCTAACAATAAAGAATGAGGAACTGATAAACAGTAGCTTTACTTGTCAGGGAGAGTATTCTTTTCGGTTGAAAATACTGGAACAGTTAATACCATTTCAATTGTACAACTCAAATTTACTTTTGATCTACAAAAACAATTAATCACCCGTCCCAATTCATCAAACTACTTAATCATTCCAAGACTTTCTATATGTAGTTGAGTGCACTAGTATCACCTTTTGGAGCTGTTGTGAAACTTCCTGTAATGACCCTGTGTGCAGTACAGGGGGTGTATCAATGTGCTCCATGTATCAATCTGCCCCAGTTCCCCCTACATCTAGCTAACACAATATTTAAATGAAATTGTGATAGCGTTCACGCGTGCACAGAGAAAAATTATTTAGTAAACCTTCTCATTTTTCATACAATTTTTATTATGTTTTAATTTTTGCAGGGTGTTATGTACAATGTTATTTGTCATATTTTCGGAAAAAAAAAACATTATTTTATATTAGGAACTCTACAAATTATAAGCAAAAAACTTGGAAAATTTTCGGACTGTTTTTATAAAAACCTTAATATTTCTACGAATATACATACTATGCACATGCAAATGAACACAGTTTATTACAATAAACCACTTAACTATAATCTGCAGTTTGAATGCTTTTGCTACATTAGTTTTAATAGTATTATCGAAAATATATTCATTCTTTTTCAATTTGTTGACAATCCCCTATGGAGTTTCGAGGTAAAATATTCACGGAAATGTATGATTTGTATTATTATGTTTACACACATAGATTTTCAGTATAATTCCTCATGTGTTTTTCTAGATATTGAACAAAATGTCTAAAATTGCAAGTGACCGGTCACCTTTGGCGATATAGGGTATTAGCATTTCGTAACATCACGTTCATGTTACATCAACACTGTTTCATCACGTATGACAATTTATTTTAAACGTTCACACATTAATATTGCAAAGTAATCTAATCAATTTCCTCATTATCTCCAAGCACATCTAAGGTTACTTTCTTATCGTGAAGCCTCATAAAATTCTGCATATGAATATTCATCACGTATATCTTGATTCATCTAAAAGAAATAGCTTTTCTAGATTAAACTTTGGAATTCGAGAAAATTAAAACAATAAAATTTCAAATAGAATAGCGTTAAATATTACATATACTTGTTCACTTAAAGCAATTTGAGGAATAAAATTCTTAAATGGCTTCCATACCATAATTTAATGAATTAAATAACTTAAAAAATGAACCTTATTCTCAGTTTGCGTATTGTTTCGTCATTTCTCTTGATTTCTCTTCAATATTCTCACCACTTATAACCAAATGATCCTATCAACCTTCCTCATTATCTTCAAGCACATCTAAGGTTACTTTCATCTCGTAAAGCCTCATAGATTGTTGTATGTAAAAATCCTTCACGTATGACTCGATGCATCTAAAATTATAATGATTTACCTTCTCTTCATTAACCTTTGGAATTCGAGAAAATTTTAAACAATAATATTACAAAATTGTTAATTACAACATAAAGTAAATTACTAAAATTATTTTTACAATTTTTAACTGCATTTTTTCTTTTACAATAACTGGGATCACAATATATCTTGCTGCTAAAAAAGAACAATCGGCTATTAAAAACGAAAAATAATACCCCTTTCCTTTAATAACTTTTTCTATCTATCTATCTATCATTATATATATTACATTATAAAGGCCAAATGTATCTGTCCGTAACGCATACGTCATTTTGCGAATGGCAACTCTTTGAAATTTGAAATGCAATTTCGGTCTTGCAGTTTTTTGCTGCTGAAAATTTTTAAACTTCTAAATATCGCACATTTTCAATTTTTACACCGTCGTATAGGGAAAAAAATTACTTTTAAATGCTATTTATTTGAAAACTGTTATTAATTTATTTTTGAAATATTAATTATTTAGTAGTTTTAATACCGTTTTTCTAAATGTGGCAACAAAAGTTCTCCATATCTATTAAAAGCAAAGGGGAAAAAGACCAAAAAAAGCAGATTACTGTATTTTTATGTTGCCATTTTTTTATGAAAAGTGAAAAAAATGCTAAATTAATGTACGTATTGCGTCATAAATATCGTCTCTTTTAAAAAAAACCCGGTGAATTTTGGTTTCATTTACAAAATTTCATTTATACTTAAAAAACTAAAATTATTTTGTTATATGTTTCAGTTAATAGCATCAAGACTCCGAATTTCGAATTAAAATTATTTCAAAAGATTAAATTAAAATACCGATTTTTTAAAAAAGATGATAGAGACATAAAAGGTTCATATTTAAATTTTGATACGTTGAAATTGGTGTCGGGTTTAGATTTCACGGGGGAAAAAATTCTATAATTGAGTCAAAGTGGAATAAATTTTGCATTTTTTTCATTTTGGAATACTATCATAAGAGCTCTAATTAATAATTTAATCATTATAACAGATAATTATTATGTTTTATTACTTACATGTAAGATTAAAATTTAATTTTAACAACTTTTTCAGCGAGTTTTTTAGAGATAGTATTTTGTTAAATTTAGGTTAAATATAATTTTATAAGAGTTGGGTTTACCAATATAAGGTGCATTTTTTTATTGCAACTAATTTTGTTGGTTTCTTATAAATCAATGTAAAGAGTTCCTTTTTAAACATTTTCTTTTGTCGAAATTCGATGGGTTCTACCTGGTATACATGAAACGTAATTTTTCTTATTTGACTGTAACTGACTGGTAAAACAGAATGAATGTCTATAAATTTCTTCTACTGCGTTAAAGGTTACATTATTTTGTGCTTGATACCATGACACTTTCTTTCTTTCTAACCAATGGCCAGGCCCCTACCTGCCGAGTTATCTCAGCATAATGGGTTAGATATCTGGTATCGGGGCGGGTGACCGTCTAATCACCGCGTAGTGGCAATAAACCTGATTTCTTCGCTTCGCATGTCATCATATTTGCAGTACTTGCTTCTCGTTTGAGCATACTTTGTTTTGCCTGTTATTAGGAAGATTACTCGTATTGTTATCAATGCATGTGAACATATGCTATAAAAAGAAAATACTTTGGTGTACTTGAGTGAATCATAATATGAATAAAATTGCTGTTAGATTTCAAACAAAGAATGCTGTAGAAATTTTGAATCAGAAGGAGAAAGGTTCAGCGTCTGTTATTTTTTAAAGGAGTTAATATGAATCATGTTTGAAGGTGCTTAGCTGTTTTCAGATCTTCTAAGATTGATTTTTATTTCAATTGTAGGCCCACAATTATTGACATATTGCTACTGAGAGAAAATCACAAAACCACAAAATTTCAAAATCAATATTTTTATAACTTTTTTTCTTTTGAATAGAAAAAAAATGATTTCTTTTTTTTTTTACTTCAATAAATTTTGATACGTTTTATTGAACTTCAATACAACTTCGAACATAAATGTTTTCTACCTCCTACATGTACTCTAATTCAGTTGTCTACAAAAACATCCAGCCAGTAAAATCTGATAGACATTGAATTTCTCTGACGTATGCAAATAAAATCAGTTTTTTAAGTATAATTTTAAAAGTATTTGAAACTAATTTTTTATATTAGGTGCATTCAGTAGGTTACCCTCATAGATACATTTTGGTACAATAAGAATAGAAATCCGATATGTATTTTTTCAGATTTACTTGACGAAAGAATTATGCTTGACTTTTAATGTGGATCTCGGCTGTGTATTAACCTACGCTTCGCTCAGACAATTATGAAAAAATATTTTTACAAGATTTAACCGTAAGTTTCTTTTACAATAACTGATATCATATCTTATGGCCAACAAAGAACAATTGGCTATTAAAAACGAAAAGTAATACATCTTTCCTTTAACAAATTTATGTCTATATACAGAAAACGTAATTTTTCTCATTTGAATGTAACTGACTGGTAAAAGCGATTGAAAGTCGATAAACTGCTTCTACTGCGTTAAAGGTTACATTGTTTTGTGCTTGATTCCATGACCCTAACCTCTCGCGAGAAGGACGATCACTCGTATTGTTATCGATGGATGTGAGCATACGCTAAAATAAGAAAATACTTTGGTGTACTTGAGTGAATCATAATATGAATAATATTGCTCTTAAAATCCAAACAAGTAATGCTATAGGAATTTTGAACTGGAAAGAGGAAGGTTCAGCGTCTGTTATTTCTTTAAGGAGTTTGAATGAATCATATTTGAAGGTGCTTAGCTGTTTTCAGATCTTTTAAGATTGATTTTTATCTCAATGGTAGGCAACCAATTATTGATATCTAACTAATAATAGACTTGATTGAATCATAATATGAATAACATTGCTCTTACAATCCAAGCAAGTAATGCTTTAAAAATTTTGAAAGAAAAAGAGGAAGAATCAACGTCTATTATTTCTTAAAGGAGTTTGTATGAATCATATTTGAAGGTGCTTAGTTGTTTTCAGATCTTCTAAAATTGATTTTTATTTCAGTGGTAGGCCCCCAATTATTGACACCTAACCAGTAATAAACTTGATTGAATCATAATTTGAATAACATAGCTCTTAGAATCCAAACAAGTATTGCCTTAGGGATTTTTTTTAAAAAGAGGAAGGTTCAACGCCTGATATTTCTTAAAGGAGTTTCTATGAATTATACTATGAAGGTGCTAAACTGTTTTTAGATCTTCTATGATTGAACTTTATTTCATTAGTAGAGTGAACAAATAATAAACTTAAGTGAATCATAATATCAATAATATTGCTTTGTGAATCCAAACAAGTAATGCTTCAGGAATTTGGAACTAGAAAGAAGAAGGTTCAGCATCTGATATTGCTTAAAGTAGTTTGTTTGAGTCATATTATGATGATACTTAGTTGTTTCCAGGTCTTCAAAGATCGATCTTTATTTCAATAGCAGTGGGAAACTCTTAGTTATTGTCACCTAACCATTAATAAATATGTGTGAATGATAATATCAATAATATTGCTCGTTGAATCGAAACATTAATGCTTTAGGAATTTTGAACTAGAAAGTGGAAAGTTAAACACCTGATACTTATTAAAAAGTTTATATGAATCATATTATAAAGGTGGTAAGCAGTTTTCAAATCTTCTACGATTGATCTTTATTTCAATAGTAGGATGAAACTCCCAATTATTGACATTTAACCAATATAAACTTGTATAAACAATATTGCTGTTAGAATCCAAATAAAGAATGCTTTAGATTTTTTTTTAAGAGGAAGGTTTAGCACCTAATATTTCTTAAAAGAGTTTGTATGAATCATATTATGAAGGTTCTTAGCTATTTTTAGATCTTCTATGATTGATCTTCATTTAAGTAGCAGAGTGAACCTATAATAAACTTGAATAAATCATAATATCAATAATATTGCTCTTAGAACTAAACCAAGTAATGCATCGAAAATTTTGAACTAAAAAGAGGAAAGTTGAACATCTCATATTCCTTAAAAGAGTTAGTATGAATCTTAGGAGACGATAGGTTGATGATGGTACTGATGATACTTAGATGTATGATGGTACTTAATTGTTTCTAAATATTCTGGGATTGATCTTTATTTCAAAAGTACTAGCAAACACCCAATTATTGTCACCTAATCAAAATTAAACTTGTGTGAATCATAATATAAATGATATTGCTCTTAAAATCCAAACAAATAATGCTTTAAAAATTTTGAACTAGAAAGTGGAAGGTAAAACGCTTGATATTGCTTATAGAAGTTTGTATGAATCATATTATAAAAGTGCTTCGCTGTATTCAGTACTTTTAAGATACATGTTTAATTCAATGGTAGGATAAAAGCCCCTAGTTATTGACCAACAACAGATATTTCAGCAATAATCTAACTCATCTAAATATTTTCTCTCTATTCTTAAAAAAAAGTAACTATTGCTGTTACCGCCGCTGATAATGATTTTTTATGACTTATTGTAGTATTTCTTCTAATATTAAAAAAACTACTACACACAAAAATATGAAAATTGGTAGTACTGTAGATAAATATTTGATAAACACATGCATTGCATGCATGCATTTTAACTCATTAGTGCCTAGCGTCCCATTTTTGGGACAGTTTAAAAAAGGTTCAAGTAGGCGCATTTCACACCAGTAAAAAGAAGGATAAATAAATACTTTATTTCTCGAGACTAAGTCCTCGATAAATTAAGATAAAAGTTATTCTTGCTTTAGAAGTGGTGGGAAAATGCAAAATTTGAATTTTAAAGAAGAAAATAATTCAGGCACTAATGGGTTAAATTGAATAATTAGTATAAGCGATATTTAATGTTACATTTGGTCAAAATCATTCCATTAAAAAAGTTTTATAGGAGGAAATACTATGCATAAGTATTAAAGCATTTTTAGATCATTTTATACTTTAGAAGTTCCTAGTGTGCAGACTGCATTTTGTTTTTTAATTTGACTTATTTTTTGAGGGTTTTATGTCTATTTTAAATTCAAATTTCCAGCATTTGTAATCGTATGACAGTGCACTGGTAATCATATGACAGTGTATGTGGGCTGCTAGTTCCATTCCCGTTACCTCCGTTACCCACTCTTTGTGGTTCTAAGTTGGAGTTCTCTTTTGTAATAAATTTCTTTGTGACTACCACGCGTTTTCATACTGACGATGGCTTATAAGTGGACATCCGATGTCAATTACACAAGTCAAATGTATATGTTCGATGTAAATAAATAAATATTTTAATATTTTTCGGTGATAATTTATGACATTAAATAAACGACCAAGTGCGAGTATTACTCGCGGTCAAAGGATTCCGTAAAATAAATATAAGAATTTTTAACTCTATTATATTATTGAAAGAAAACCTTGCTAAAAGAACAATAAGACTTTGTAAAAAGTATACAACGTAGGGTTGGATATAGTTGTATATACTAGAAACGTATGAACGTCTGTATAATAAAATTTCAAAGAGATATGAAGCATAAATAATATCAGATATTTCTATTCTTTATAGATCTTTTTTTTAATTTTTTAATCTGTTTTTAATGACCTTAATTCAGAACTGCTAATAAAAATAGAGCATATTTAAACTTCATTTGGTATTTCATAAAGCTAAATTCAACGTAATAATAATGTTTTGTTTTTACAATCTAGCTAAAATAAAACCCTTTTTTATTTTAAATTTGGCAATGTACTAAACACGCTTCGAAAGCATGCCATAAATATGCAACACCGTCATGGTCCGTGCCGCATTTTTCCAGATAGGTTTTAACACTACAAAGGCACGAAATTTTAGTTAAATTTCATAAAAATATTTCATACTAGAATTTTGATTTAAATCAGTTTGAATGTTTTATGTAACGTTTTTCTTCTTTGTATCTTTTATGTATTTTTTATAATAAAATTTTTGGTTTGAACCAAAATATATTCATATGGTAACAGTCAAATTGACTTCTTACGGATATTCTACTGTTAATTAACTCTTAAAAACACAAGAGGTGTATTGTGAAATTCACTCAGTACAAACTAGTCTTATAATACAGTCATCCTTTATTATTTATCTGACCTATCCATTTATATTCAGTGGCATATTTTTAGATCACTAGACTTCGTGACAAAAAAGCGTCTTTCCCACCGGTTAATCTGAAGAAAGATATATATTCTCTTTCACAAGACAATTTATTCGATAAAATAACAGAAAAAAATAGTCTTGTTTTAAAAGTAGTGGGAAATCGAAATTTTAAAATTTAATAAAGAAAATAATTTGGACATTGATCGGTTACTTCTAATTAAATTAATTTGTTTTTAACTCATTAATAGCCAAAACTATAAGGTCGAAATTTTCAACTTTCTACCTGAATGTTGTTGGCCACCACAAACTCTATTTGATAATTTTCACTTAATAAGACCGTATTATTTTATGTCTTCAAGTAAAGCCAGTTTTGTTGATGAAAAATAGTGGTGGTACGAAAATGAATTATGTGCATTTATTTTGACCGTTGCGTGAACGCAACACTAGCGGATTAACAATTTGACATTTATTGCTTTGTATTGTTATTGGGCATTGCATTACACAAAACTATCATTAAATGTCGTTATCTAGGGTTTAAAAGTCGTTAGTACACAGAGTACGCCACCTCTGTCATGATTTATGTCCAATAATGGGTTAACAATTTGACATTTATTGCTTTTGTACTGTTATTGGGCATTGCATTACACAAAAATATCATTAAATGTTGTTATCTAGGCTTTAAAAGTCGTTGGTACACAGAGTACGCCACCTCTGTCATGATTTATGTCCAAACCGTTTGTTTATACCTGTAAAGTTTAGTATTTTGCCTAATTTCCGGCGATTTTTTTTTTCGAAATCATAATTAAAAATTCCTTTATAATTTTTAACGATAGGTACCTACCACACTCCTCAACCCCTTTGCAGAATGCCCGTAAACCGAATTTTGTGTGTAACGGAAAAGTGCTCTTTCTTCAAAAACTATGTGACCTAGGATGATTTCTATAGTTTTTCTGCAAGGTTTAAATTAGTATATATTACCTCTAATTTTTTCATCATTTTTAATTCAGTAGATTCATAAATAAATGGGGGTGGGGACATATTTTCGTTCTACATTTTCGACGATATCTCTAAAAATATAATACCTAAAATTAAAAGAAATGTGCTTTTGAGTTCAGCGTTACAAAAATTTTCACGCAATTCACAAAACAAAAAAAAAAAAGATTTTTTTTTATAAGTAGCTTAATCGGCCTCTCTACATTTTCTCTAAATATATTTGTGAATGTTTAAAAATCTGTAAATATGTGGTACCATAATCTTTATTACTTCCTCTAGTTTGAAATTTCCACGTTCCATAGTTTACGAGTAAAATAGTTGTGACAGACAAACACAAAATTGATATTATAATGGATCCGTTTCCACTTTTTAAGTTCCGAAATTAAAAAACAAAAAAGAAGATCTTAAGAAGCTTGCTGCTCAAAGAAAAACGGGAAAGTATATGGCATCGAGATATACATAAAAAACCCTGTGTTTGAAATTCTTATTAGTGTATAGTCGCCTTGATTTGGGGCGAAAAGATCAGAGGAAAAACTTGTGACTGAGGTTTTGATCATTGAGTAATAACATTATTCAATGACAACTTACAGTTGCATCGTGATCGGAATATAGAAAGTGCTTGTCTGTTTTCCGGTGGTGGACTTCATAAGTTCGAAATTCGTCACAGAATTCAGAAGCCTGATGTGGCTAGAAAGAGTAGATCAGCCGAAGAAAATTCCAGTGGAGAATATAAGAACCCTTATAACAATTTTGTTGACCGGTGCATCCATAGAAAAAAATGGAAGAACTGCCCAAACTCCCTCGCCAACTAAACAGAATGGGGGACAGCCGCACAGTCAATCACTTCATCGAGTTTACGGATGAAGATCTGGGATTAGTTAACTCTCGATTTGCGTATGAAAATAAAATCGGTCCGCTAAGTCATATCTTGGTTGAAAACACCTAAAATCCCAATTTTAAGTGTCGACTGATAGTCTTATTATTATGTTTTTCTGACCCCAATCCTCCATGGTTTCATATTTTTGGGTGTAGGAAAGCACATTGGTAAACCTACGAATCAACCGCTAAAATAGAATTTTTAGGTGTTTTTTTGCAAAATATGATTTGACGGACATATTTCCTTTTAATATACATATCGAGATTTAATTAATCCTAGATTTTCAGTCGTTAACTAGATGAGGTGATTGTCTGTGCTACCGCCTTCCGATCTAGAAGTCTTATTATGGCTCCCAAATTTCGACAGAAATCTCTTGAATCTATACAATTCGAAATAGCATTTTATTTGTACAAAATATCGTTACACTAGATTTGTTTTATTTGTTTCATCGTGTGAAAAATGAGTATTAACTCAGGCAAAGTTGATATAATTTTAAGGGATTGTATTAAAGCGGGAATTCTCAACAGAAAGTCACCTCATCGAGTTGGAAGCCTAAATTTTAGGATTAGACAGAGTTTGATCAGTATATTAAAGTGTTACTGATCTGCCAGATCACATCTTGGTGGAAACTACCTTTTAGACCAGAATTTAGTGGCCGACTTGTAGGTTTCTGATTATGAATTCTTGCACCTAAAGGTATGAAAAAACGGAGGACTGGGAGTAGGAAAGCACAATGTTAAACCTACGAGTCTTTCGCTGAAATTGGGTTTTCAGGTGTTTTCCACCAAGATATAATTTCGCAGATCAATTGTGTTTTAATATGTGAATCCAGTTTTGGCTGAATTTAGAATTTCTGCCTCCAATCGATGAGGTGATTGTCTATGTTGCCACTAACCGGTCATTATAGGTTTGATGAGCCTGAAAGCAACTATGAACGAAAAAGTAAACATTAAAGTAGTCTAAAGATTAGAAGATTTTACAAAATTGAAATAAATTATGCGCATAGTATTAAAAAATCGTCATTTATTTCATATATTTTACTAATATTATTCTATATACTGTATTATTATTTTAAAATGAATTCCATTTGTTTGGTATTACAGGATACATTGGACCATAAGCTGCTTTGTCAAAGAATTGTGTGCCCTTCCGCCATCCTTGATCTTGTTCTATGATGGGAATAAATCAGTTCTCAAAATTGCAAAAGATGATACTGACGTTCGATAAAACTACTAATTTGGCCTCGAACGCGCCAGATTAAAAAGCTTCTACTGTATTAATTAGCACTAATCAGCATTAATTATTACTAATCATTGCAAATATTTTAATGAAACGCAGAAAAATTAAAATAACTACCAGCCTTCCTTGTTATTTTCTTTATTCGAATCAAACAGAAACAATATTGCAGTTAAATAAAAGCAGTTAAGAAAAAATCGGATAAAAACAAAAAATATTTCCTAATTATTATTGTTATTATTATTTGCTGTTGTTGGTGTTCTAGTTATGTGTATTTCACTTGTGAAAAAAGAACGAAAACTGAGAAATCACAGTTTCGAATTCATGATCTTCCACGTGATTACAGATCTGGAGATGTTTCTTTCATTAACAATTGGAGCATTGTTTAGATAAAAAGGACTTGTATTCAGAAATCCATTGTTTTAAAATAGATTAGAATCCATAAATACAAAGAAATTATAACAACTAAAAATCAGACATATTAGATAAAACTAATTAAAATAACTTCCAGTCAGCATGAAAAAAAGGGGGTTAATGGCTATATTTGATATAAATCAGAATGACATCGTTTCTAATGGTTAATCTGCAAGAGACGATAAAAGCAATTAATTTTGGGAATTTAAATTATCTGTCCGATGCGTGCTGCATTATTTTGTCAGAAAAGAAGAGCACAACAAAATAAATCTGCGACATTTTCCCGACTTCTCTTGCCTTTAAACGCTTGATCAGTACTGCATTAAATTCTGAGATGTTCGTTCTTTGAAACATCTGTTTATTATTTGTTTGGGTCGTGTTACTCTCTTTAATTTAGCAGTAGGAACATGCAAAAGAGTAAATGATTATTATCTTTTTATATCATCTTTTCATTCATGCTTTTCCACAATTTTTCAACAGAAATTTCCGCATTCAGTTATCGCAAAAGAATATTACAAATTCTGGTATCAAACAAGATAATTGCTATATCTGTTATTTTAAAATCAAACTATAATTTTTAAAAAATGGTATCAGATTTTTTAGAAATTCCTAGGAGCATATTCATCTTGTAATTTTATGTTTAAAAATAATCGAGTTTGATTTTAATGATAAGTATAATTAAATAAACAAACTAGCACTAATAAAGATTTGACGTGTATTTACTTACACATCATACGTAGTATAGGGTAAATCTTGCAATCGTTTTGAAAATCGAAAAAAATTTTTTTGGCGGATTTACTTGTTTCAGATACTGGAGATTCTGAAAAACATATTTTTAGAAAAAAAATTCCGCCCGTCGGTCTGTGTGTCTGTAAACGCTCTATTTCCCGAAGGAATTAAGATATAGGCTTGATATTAGGTGTGTACTTAGTATCTGATAATGGAAAGAAGCCTTTTGAATATCAGTAATCTCGATTAACCGGAACTACATATTTTTTAACTCTCCAAATATTCATTCTAATGAAAGGTATAAAAAATTTTCCAATTTTTTTTATTTTAAGGAATGGATGCAAAAGACAATAAAATGACACAAATATTGTATAAAGAACGAAGTCGATTGGATAATTAGTTCCCTAGATACTTGTAATCCTATTTTGCACATTCTTCAATTTTTTAATACCCTGTATTTCATTCAAATTTCAATTCAAAGACATATTTCAATTGGAATGAGACGCTTAATCTGACACAGTAAAGTGTTAGTTAATATGATTATTATTTTTGGAGTTTTAGGGATATTTCTTTTACGCAATTCGGTATTACTTTAGTAGTGTGGCATTTTATATAATTTGTTGAAATTGGTTTATCAGCAATTCATTAATAGAGCATTACTATATGTTAAAAATATTTAAATGCAGGTTGAAATTTTATTTTAAGATTGCGATGCATTTTATAAATAGTTTACACATGTTTTATTTTCATATTTGATGGGTAAGTATTACGGTGCCCCCCCCCCCCCCCCACTTCTAGTTTTATGTTGTATTCTGAAAAGAAAAAAATTATGTAATATCAAAGAATATTCGATAAATGTTTTTCTGTTTCACTCTAAGATTTTCATTTTTGTGGAGTTTTCTATAGCAGAAAACTGTTCTCTAAATGGCTTAAGTTGAAGAGCGTTGGTACATTAAATCAAAGAACCAACTGCAGCACAAGATATAATGATTTTTATAAACCACAATCATTGCGATTTATAAAGGTTATTTTATCTTGTGCTGCAGTTGCAGCCTTACCAATATTCAAGAGTGAAGGGTGCGAGGTTATGTGTGTCATTCCAGGTGGTTCAAATGAAAGACCGTTGGTGTACTGAACCAAAAAACTAACCGCAGCACAAGGTGGAATAATTTTTATGAACCACAATCCCGAAGAATTGTGGTTCATGAAATATATTAAGAAAGACTATATAGAAATGCATATTTACAAGGAATAACTCACTGCCTGCTGCACTTGGTCAGGAAAAAAATGAATGTATAAAAAAAGAGTGAGAAAACAGTGTCCCGCCGAAATAAAGCCACTACAGTTAATAACCAGTATATTTGCCATGCTTATATAGGACTCGATGTGGCGTACTATTTATTAATCCCTGGAAGACATTAGAGTCAATATTATCCCAGGCCTCAAAGATGGTGGCCTTCAGTTTTGTTACAGACTTGTACTGCTTGCCATTGGTATTTAAAGGTCTACTGAGGATACCCCACACATTTTCTTGGAGATTTAGATAAATATACAGGGCAGACCATTCAATGATATATCCTTAATTATCCAAAACCATTCCTAGGTGGATTTTGCAATGGTTATGGGACCGTTTTCAAGCTGGAAAATTAAATTAGGCCACCAAATCTCTCTTCAGTTGGCAAGAAATGAGTTTCTGGCAATTCTTTGTAATTGGTAGCCAAGTTACAGTCTGAGGAAAGAGCCAATTTAAGTTTATCACCATAACGAAATTTCCTATCACTATTAATAAGCCTCCATCGTGCTGTTTTTTGGATAATAATTTCCTCTCGTTTTCTCATGTCATGTCAATAGAAAGCAAGACTGTGTGTGCCATTCAAACTAACTTTTTCTCATCTGGGAATAAAACAAGATGCCCCTGGCCTTTCCAGGTTTGATAATATTTGGCCCCATAGACTCTGCGTTGCTTGTAGTTAGCTTTCAACATGGACGGGCTCAGTATGGGTAGGTGGAAGCATATTAATGGTGTTTGAAAGCTTCGACTATGGTGGTAAACTTAACCTGCTCTTCCTTCAGATTGTATCATGGCTACCAATTACCAAGAATTGCCAGAAACCTATTTCTTGCCAACTGAAGAGAAAATTGGTGGCCTAATTTGGATTTTCCCCATAATCTTTGAAAAATCCTTTTAGGAATGACTTTTAAATAATTAAGAACATGTCATGGAATGGCCTGCCCTGTGCCTTCATTTAAATTCCCAAGAAAATGTGGGAGTATCCTGAGTATAGCTTTAAATGCCAATGGTAGGTAGTTCAAGTCTGTGGCAGAGCTGAAGGCCCCCATCATTGAGGCCTGGGATAATATTGATGCTAGTGTCTTTCAAGGGTCAGTAAAAAGCATGTCATATCGCATATTTTAAGTCATATATAAGCATAACGGATATATTGGCTGTTAACAATATTGGCTTTATTTCGGTGGGACACTTTTTTCGGCTTCTTTTTTTATACATTCATTTTTTTTCCTGACCAAGTAGAGCAGGGAGTGAGTTGTTACCTGTAAATATACATTTCTATATAGTCTTTCTTAATTTATTTATTTCGTTCATATGGTTTTGTTTCTTGTCGAATTACGGCGCAAAATCATTGTGGCTTTATTTGTGTAGGACACACTGTATATATATACATACATATATATATGTATATATGCGTATATATATCAGATGTTTGAAAAATTTGTTTGTTAATATTAATAAAGTCAATCGAAATTTCTAGAGGGTTTGAAGAATCTGTACACCTTTTTTTAATAGATTGTTTTAATTTTAGACAATTAAAAAAATGTATAAATAGCTTTGCCATAAGAGTGTAAAAATTATTCAGCACTGAAATTTACTGCTCCAAGTATCTGTATAATATCAGCAAAGCTAGACGATTATAATGGGAAAAGAAATTATCAATTTAAAAGTATGTTTTATTTTAAAAAACAAACTAAGTTTTTTCTTAATCATAAAGCGCACTATTTGTAACCCATCCTAAATTGTAGTATTGGCAATCGATACATTAAATGAATTTTCTAATAAGTATTTTAATAATACTGGCGGTATAAATTTTTTAATGGTAATGGCGCATATAATATCTGCACAATGCCAGCCACCCAAAGTAAACTGCGTATAGTGTGCCAGTACTAACCAGTATCTTTTCCTTTCTCTTCACTTTTATTCTGCTTCACCATTACTATTTATATTATTTTAAGTGCAAACGGGTTAATCTTTAGTAATCTTTGGGTTGCACGCAGATAAGTAAAAAAAAAAATATGCTTCAAAATTATTTTATAAAACTATCAATAAACAGTAAATTGAGATACCGTTTAAAAAAAATTACATTTGGAAGAACCTTTTTTTTTCTACAGAGCAGTATAAAAATTAAAATTGTGCAATGTTCAAAAATTTTAAATATTTACATTAATAGCTAAAATTATTTGTCAAATCATGCCATCACCAAATATGATATCCACTTTATTAAAGGACATCTTTTTAGCTTAATTTGTTTTATTTGTACATTGTTTTTGGAAATCTCCGCGGATGGACTCGTTGGATTCAATATTTAAAAAGTTTCGAATGAAATTTGTGCCAGCTATTAGCTATTTTTGTTCTCGTTTTTTGACATAAGACTTTTGACACCACTATTTTGAAAGGAATTTTCCGTTTTTTTTTTCTTTATTCTACGTAAAGAGAAGGTTTTATATATTTAAAATTAAATTTGTTCTCAAAATTTGTTCTCAAGGTGTTAATTGATTAATTTAGCAATTTAACAACAAAAGCAATCCGATTCAGAAAGGGGTTGAAGAACCGTCGTGGCATAAAGGTTTAATAATTTTTTTTAGATAGTATTAAAACTTTTAAGTCAGTAATGAAATTAAGTAACTATCACTTACAATAAAAAAACATAAACACTACAATAGTAAACTCAGTGAAAGTGTTAAGGTAGCTTCGGGACATAAAGGGTTAATCAAAAAATTTTAGGCAGTATTAAAATTTTAAGTCATTTCAGACAGCAAGAAAACTAAGCAGGCTTCCTTTGCCATCAAAAACGGAAACACTACTAACCCAGAAGCATTGAAAAACTTAAGGAATGAAAAAGGAATGGCGAATGATGTATTTTAACTGCATGGCTGGTCACCTACTTTCCATGGGTCTCATTGGTTCTTTTCGTCACGTGCTGCCCAAACTTCTCATTGCCGTTATTCGCCAGCAAAAACTTCAGCCTTTTTCTTACCTGTTGTAAAAATTCTTTCATTTTACTTTTTAGTTCGGCAACTCTAAAGAGATCTTGAGCGACGAGTTCCTTTTAGTTTCAGTGCAGACTATCACCGAAAAAAGTCGTCCAGTGTTTTGTGTTCTTCTGATCGCAGACATTTCACTCACCTACGAACATTGGAAAACTGACCTAATTTATTTACTCTTTTTTTTTTCTTTCTTTTACTTCTTGCATTTGGATTTTTTTTTTCAGTTTTTTTCTTTTTTTGTTCTCCTAATCAAAGTAAAGTTCTGGTATCGGACCGGTTGTTGGCCCGCGGCTAGCATATACGAATAACCCAACGGGAACGGAACATTTCAACAGAACGGAGGCAGTTCTCGAGTAAGCTTGTGCTAAAGGAACTGAATGAATAAACAGACATAAAAGGATTAATCTTTTTTTAAAGATAGACAAAGAGGAAATAATATTTGCCGCACTTCGTCATGGTAAGTTTATTTTTTATAATATTTTGTCACGTAGAATATGAAATTTAGGAAAATTATGTAAGTTTTATTAGGAAAAATTGGCATCAGATATTAAAGGAAGTTTAGGAATTAGTTTACTAATATGTTTATTTCTATTTTTCTTTTATCCTTATAAATGCATAAATTTTAACTACTTTAAAATATTGTTTTGGAAATGTTTGTTATCTTTTTTTAATGATGTGTGGTAAAATTTTTTTTTAAACTCAATATTGTTTTACATTATAAGAGGTTTAAGCGTCGTTTATTATTAAATACAATTTTCTTTAATTAACTCATATTTAATTTTTTAAATAAGTCTAGGAATCAATATTAAATACTAAACAAAAACATCTTAAACAAAGTTCTTAAATATCGGTGTTTAAGTAAAAGACTCCATTTTTTATATTATAAAATCATTTGAAACTCCTCACAAATTACAAAATGTTTTATAATGTGAGTCTTTATATACTTACAAACACCTATGCATACATTAATACAAACGTGCATTTGGATTCTCGGACGATTCTTGGATAGGTGAGGTACAATACAAGTGTGAAATATATATATAACGAGTAATGTAATACCAATATTCAATATTCGTTCGAATAATCTGTTATATTTCCATGGATTTAATTGATTAAATTCTGGATCGGTATTATGTTTTAAAAGACCTGTAAACAAGTTAATGTTTTGGAACTGTAATTTTAAGCACTTGAAATGGATATTTTTGACCTGAAATGAGAAAAAATATTTTAATCTCATTCAAGTCTCAAGAAATCTGGGGTATCAAGGGCAAAAATTTTTGAAGCCCTAATTTTTTTACCAAATTAAAATAAATAAATAAATAAAACAGAACTGTTTGGAGGCCTCTATAAGTTCAGGGCCAAGATCCATTTTCCTTTGTTGCCCTCAACACCCCCCCGCCTTACCAGATTAAAACGGTTAATCAAAATGATGATAAATCTCTTATCGTCAATAAGACGGTGATCCAAGAGGATTTTTTTTTCAAATTCTTTTAAGAGTTACAAATAACATGATACCGAATTTTTTTAAAAAATCAAATTTTACACTTATAAGCAAGAAATCCTTTAAAAGGCATATTTTTTTAAAGCTAAAATTCCTCATCTTTAAAAAATTTCTTGGCTAATGTTTTAATGAGGAGTGGACGTAATTCCTTCTCCTATAAGATTACTCGATATTATTCCATGTGTCTGTTTATGGAGTTTAATTAAAGACGATTAAAATGTAGCACATTGAAAACATAGAAGCAATAAATTAAACAGCATCATAGAAGGTTACATACGACTTCACGAAAGAAAATTGAATTCTGATAAATATTTTAAGCGTCACAGTCCAGTGGTGTTTCTCACATTGATTAGTATGATTTTGGCATGTATAATCATTTGATATTTTTTATATTCATACTCATGAGTGCAAAATTGCTTGTTTCGGTATCAAAGCTCTGTACAGCGTTTTGAAAGCCATGTATTTCATTAAATCCTAAAATGAATGCGACATCTGGTCTTCTTAAAGGAGTAGAGAATAATTTGTCTTTTCCACAGAAAACCACATGCTCAATATATAATAAGATAAATTTAATTGGTAATCACTACGTGTACGTAGTATGACCAGTGTATAGGATTCCGAAAACAGTGGAACTTTCAACTAAAGAATCGTTTGAACAGATTTTCGTTTAAAATTTAGAATGTCATTAAAAATCAATGCACGCTGTCGAAAGCAATGGAGTCTCTAAAATCAAATTGCTCCTGAAATAAAAACATTTTAATTAAGCACATTTTTAGGTATGTTTAAGGTATTATCTCGGTATCGGGTAACGTCGGGTTTGTGAGTTAGTTGATAGATAAAAGCAACTATTTTTATTTAGTTTTTTATTACCTTATGTAAAATTATCTAGTTCAAACAGCCATATAGATATAAATTAAATTAAATTTCCCTTCTGCATATACATCCCCCAATTATTCTTAAATAAGATTTAATTTGTTACACCGGACAATAATGTCTTTGCATTCACCCAAATTAAATTGTAAGTACTGTTGTATTTATCAAACATTAACTAAAAATTTAAAAATGTTTAGTTTCAACCATGTATAGCAGAGAAGCCTAGTGCTGGATTTTCATAGGAGTGATACATGTTACTTTGATAATGCAAATGAACTTGATTTCTAATTGATACTTCAAGTATTGTCTCATTATTTCTAACATATTCTGTAACCTGTGTTTTGTTAAGCAAATTTCCACCTTTTTCGAAAAGCAATCAAAACTCGGCCGGTCTAATTTAAAATTTAAAATTTGTCATCATTTTGATCAGTTTAAAATTTTGATATTTTCTTTGTCGCTTACAGTACACATTATGCACACGGAAATCATATTTCATTATTTGGAATTCAATATCAAAGAGAAAAAGCTATTTTAGAGCTGTAGAAATAGAGCGTGCTACAAACAACAGCAAAAATTTTAAGCGCGATTTTTTTTTTTTCTCTAGAGCAGAATTTTCAAAATCGGTGGACATCTTTAACATAAACTTTTCAACAATCAATATGATATATTTTTTCGTTAAGCATCATATATTTTACTAATGAAAAAAAAGATTGATTTATATCCATTATATTATCCATTTCTATTATTGGTATTTCGTTTTTGTTTATTTATGTAACTTTAAAACGAAATTTGTGTGTCGAAACTTTAAATTTTACTTTGAATTGACGCACTTTCAAAATGAATATTTTTTTTATTTTTTTATCACCCCACTTCTAAAATTGTAGATGTTAATTCGCCACTACAAGTGCTTGATTATATACCTGCAATATTTAGCACTTGCATTCGATCGCCTTTCCTTGGAAGAGTTTTCGTACAGAATCGGTTGAAAAATGATTTAAAAATGATTTATGAAATACATAAGGTCATTTTTTTCTTTGTAATATTGTTTTTTACGTAACTTTAAAACGAAATTTATATTTAACTTTAAAAAAAAGCACTTTTTAATAATTTTTATCATATCTCCTTTTTGAAACGGAAAACGTTACAGGGTTCGTACAGGTACCGTTCGTTATTCATATTTTCCAGGTCAAATATCAGTATTTTTTATAAAAAATAAATCTAGCTCAAACACGAAAAATTTTGCCTGCCTTAAAGACAAATTTTTTATAAGAAAATAGTGGTATCGAGGGGTTTTCTGATCTTGAAATTCCAGGATCAGTATAAATAATGCGTTAACTCTGTGTACAGAGTTCGGGTCCTGAAATTTCCAGATCAAGAAATTCTTTGGCACCAGTATTTTCTTACGTAAAATCTCTTCTTAAAGAAAGCGAAATTTCGAGCATTTAATCTAGATTTATTTTTCTGTAAGAAAATACTGATATTTTACCCGGAAAAATCAGTATCCGTACGAATCATGGTGTACTACTCTTGATTATATTGCCGCAATATTAATCACTTCTGTTACAAATGATTTTTGATTTTTCCTGTAGAAACGGTTGAAAAATGATCTAAAAATTAATTGTATACCCAACGAAACAAGTAATTTATAAGGAAATCTGTATAGTTCTCACGAGAATAATTTATAAGATTGGGAGCTCAGTTTAATAAACCACTCGAAATCTGTCTCGTTCACAAGCACAAACAAATCATATTTTCTTATGTTATGTATTTGAAGAATTTATAATACTAAGCTTTATTAAACTAAGAGAAAAAAAGAAAAGAAATTGTCATCTTAAAGACTAGACTTTTAACCCTTAATAGATCAATGCTGCCATATAAGCGGCATTGATACCTTAAGCCAAATTTATTTGCTTTGCACTACTTTTTTTTTTTTTTTTTTTTTTTTTGAGAAATACTTTTATTTGCGTTTTGATAAGATTTGTAAGAGAATTTTAACAAAAATAATACTTTAAAAATATAGTAATGTGAGTATAATATAAATATTTAATCATGTATTAAAAGTTTAATCATGCATCCCTGATTTGCCCGCACATCATATGGGCAATGTGTTTTTGTCATTCATGATTTGCCCGTACCACGTACGGGCATTCATATTCCAATCATGATTTATTATTCCAGCTGGTAAATTTTTAATGAAAAAAATTGTATTACTTGATCTGGGCATTTTTTTTTTAAATTAAATCAGGCAAAAATTTCTGCTTTGAAAAACCGGTGTTAAAAGATTAAAAGTTCTGTAAAAGACATGAAAAATCTAGGCATTATTCGAAAGTATTTTTTCTTTTTTTTTAAACGTTCGCTGCCGCTTACGAGAAAATGTGATGATAGTTAATGCTGCACTGTAGAACTGGGTTTTTACCAGAAGCCGATTTACCTTTTATAACAAAGAATCAGTAAAAGATTTTTTCGCGCCAGCACGTGATTGGCTATTGGACATCACCCTACATCACGCTCTGGCGCGTGTGTGGTCCCTTAACGTTGGTGCCATATCACGCGCTGGCGCGTGATTGGCAGCGATTGTGTTAAATATTGATCAGTTAAGTGGTTAATGTACAAATAACACGAATTCTTAAATCTAAAAAAAAGAAATAAAACTGAACCTCAAAGGATAACAAGTAATAATTATTGAATTTAATAATATTACAGAGAAGAAATAAAAAAGTAATATTACCTGTAAAGAGTGTGAAAATGTGAGCTGTTGTGTATATTTGGCGACAAAATATACGATTTAAAAAAGAAGTAGTTTGAAATCAGTTTCATGATTTTTAAATGATTTGAAAAAAAGAAGTATTCTTTGTAAAAGTTAAGCATTATGAAAATCGATATTAAGTTTTTGTAATAATATGTTTCGGAATAACTTAAGAAAGTAAAAGAATCATTCAATTGAAATGTATAAATGTCATTTAAATAAATAAATGTAAATAAAAATTTTCAAAAAAGGGGGTATAAAATGATTCTACAAAAGCAAGGATGCGGAAATTTTTTTAACAAAATATGTTTACTCGACCAATAAAAACATTAAATAATTAAAATTGTTAATCTGAAACTCATTGAATATGCATATTTTGCTTATTGTCAAATTATCTTAGATAATTTTAACGCTTAACGGACCGTAGCTTTAAATACATGATAAAAGTTTTATATTCTACTCGCAATAGTATATTTTTAAAGTAATATTTTTGTTAAATTTCTCTTGTACATGTTGTAAAAATGCAAGTAAAAGTATTTCCCAAAAAAAAAAGTAGTGTAAAGCAAATAAATTTGGTCACGAGTGCCAATGCCGCTTATATGGCATCACTGGGCTATTAAGTGTTAAAATTGTAGTCTTTAAGATGACAATCATTTTACTTTATTATTTTTGCAATAAAATAATAATACCACTTAACAAAGAAGTAGGTTACATTAGTCTTTTAATAGGTAATTACCATAACCTCTCTTTGAATCATCCGTATAGCAGCTAACTAGAATATAAAGCTTGAAAAACATTGATTAACATCAATTTTAATTACTTTAATTATATAATAAGGGGACGGTGGGCGTTAAGACATTTATTAACCATTTGGAAAACTTGTTGTTCTCGCTCGAGAACAGATTATCTGAGGCATATCTGGACCCTTGTGATGTCCATATTTTTGGAATACTTCTGTTACCACGATGACGAAAAATCGCATGGATTATTTCAAAATTCTAAAAACATTGAAAAATCCGTTTTGAGGTAATCAGATTTAAAATATAAGCCAGAAAATTTTTGGCGTATAAAATTAAAACGCTTTTAAATTTGTGAAATATAATGGTATCTGCATGCAGTTTTTTCGCAGATGGGTAAGAACAAGCTAAATAATAATAATAATAATCACAGAATTAATTTTCGTTTGTGGGTCGATTTTTGAGGAAGTAAAGATCCACGGTCCCTTTAAATTTATTCTTTTTACATTAAAATTTTTTCGTGTATTACAGTGTATCCAGATTGCGGACTTTTTAATTTAGTTTTTTTTATTGTCACCGCCTTTTTTTTTATGAAAATATTGGGACTGTTTAAAGAAATGGATTAAAAATTTGAAAAAAAAAAAAAAAAAAGACGAATCATACTATTTTTAAAAAGTGGTGACAGCCAAATAATCTGAGTAGAAAACGTCACAAATCTCGCAACACGTATAGAATTCGACTTTTTTTTCTTTATAAATAAATAAATAAAACCAGAAATAATATGACAGTTTATAATACGTAAAATATAATTTAAAAAGAAAAGTAGATATCAAACAAGAAATGTTATTTTTCCTTTATTACTAGTTCCGTACAACATATAAGCGTTTACATTTATATTGTGAAGCATACGTAAATCTTTTTACTGTTTTTATTTTTTTCAATAAATACACTTTTATTAATTGAAATTTTAGTTTAATATAATAAAAAAATTATTTTAATAAATTTAAACTTATGGGTAAAATTCAATGTTTTCATTTATAAAATAAATCAATGTGATATTTGTTATATGCGAAATATACATTGAAAAAAAAATACTGCTGAAACAAGCAACCTTTAGAAGGTTTTTCTACATTTGCGTAATATGTTTAAATATCTAGGACAATTCAATCCCAGACACTGCTTAATAGAAAACTCGCAGATTCTAATCTGTAACCTTAAGAAAATATCCTCACTACGGTATTGTGACATAATTTTCGCACAAATATTGCGTTTCATGAATATGTTATTAACTGATGTGTTTGCTTCAAAACATTTTTATGCAAGCGAAAAATTCACATTTGTCCTGATTAAGTTCTTAAAATATCTTACATATTTTATCCATTTATTCAAGCATTTTTTTCTGGGAAAAGGATTATAAATTCACCTTTTTTACATGCTGGTTACTTATAAATCTACAAAATTAATTGAAACAATGTTTTTTTGTAAAAAAAAAAATTGTGTTATAAAAACGACTTTTTTTATTTATATGTATTTTTAAAAACATTCATTAATATGCATAAAAAATGCAGTCCGAAAACAGTATCAACAAACCTTCCGGTTATTTTATTCAGAAATTTCAAGTTCACACCAAAAAATATTAATATTAATTATATTTCATTATATTTTCTCCCAGGAAATACCTATAATTTGCTAAACAGTGCTGAACAGTAGAGCAGCATCAGGGGGTTGTCTAGTTGCTAGCAACTTTAAACCCAGTCTTGAAAAATGTGATATCTTAATGTTTTTGTAATCAGTCATTATAAGAGAGAAATGTAGTAAATACTACTTAAGGGGGGGGATAATGATATTAAGTAATATAATTAATAAAGAGAGAAAAAAAAGTAAAATTAAGAATTTAACTTAAGATAAAAATTTTATGATATATTTAATGATTTATTTAAGAATAAGATTTAACTGTAGTCATAAGACTACTATTAAATACATCATGTATATCTCTAATAATGTAGTCATAAGACTACTATTATAAGAGACCTATATTTTATAATCGAATTGTTGATACTTATCAAATGTAACTTTTTTAACATACTGGAAATAATTTGAGAGTGTTAAAATATGCAAAATAAAATTACATAACTATAAATATTTTTTAATTTAATTTTTTGACATAAAATGCATTTATTTATTATTTTCGTTGTTAACAACTAAATTTTTGATTAAAAAAATTTTCTTAAAAATCTACATTGAAGTTAAAACAAGGAATATTTAAAGAAATTAAATTAGAATAATTTTTGCAAAAAATGACAAAGCATAAACTACATGGGAAAGGGTGGTTGTTTTATTATTATTATTATTATAAGTAGTAGTAGTAGTAGTATCATACTTTCTTTTCGGTATCGTGTGTAATTCAAAAGAGATTACTGTGAATTTTCTTTTATCGTCATATAACATTCTCCAACAATTAAAAGAATTTTTTTTTAGGTATGTTTGTAATTATGTAAATACGTAGCACCTATAGTCTTCGTTTAGTCCGTCCGTCCATTCGTCCGCATATAACAGAAAAAAACTACCCAACCGAAACGTTTGAAATGTAAAACATATAATTATGGCGTACATTTGTCGCGTTATTTCAAATTTTATGGAAATCGATTGTATAGCTCAATTACAGGCACAATCAAAAATATTCCGTTACATTACAACCAATGGAAAAAAAATTCAAGGGCATTTTAATGATGTTAAACTCTTTCAAACATAATAAAATTCATATCCATTTATGAAGTATAAATTAAAATATACATTCTGTACAATCTGTGATGCAAAGAATATTTCTTATTAATTTACAAGGCCACACAAAGTTATTCCATTACATAATAGGGTAAGGGGAAACATCGTTTGTGGCGCATTTAAATTATATCAAACTATTTCTCATTTTATGAAATTGATATATGTTGCTGAAGATTACTGCAAGCTACTTCCTGTATAATATAAAGTGATAGTATTTACAAGGTCACGAAAAAGATTTCGGCTGCTGTACTGCATCCAAAGGACCGTCTGCTATTACATCAAGATCTGAATATTTTAAAAATTTCTTTATAGTACGAAGGCACCTTGATTGCTACACTTGGAATACAATTTCCGACTTGGTTTACAATGTAGCTGTAATATAATATACATATTTATTCAATCGCTACCATTTGTTCCAGAACAATCATTTTTACTTAACCATGAAGATAAGAAATCATTGCTACATCAGGATGTATTTTTTAAAATAATGATATGAATGTCAGTTTAAGCCATGTGGATTAGCAGGAAATAGCCCACGAAACTTCTGAAAAACGTGCTTTTAATCAGATCAGTTACTGTAATTCCAAATTCATATAAAATGGTCGGATAAAATTCCTTTACGAGCAAATATAAATGACAGTGTAGTTCCTTGATTTACTCAAAGTAATCGAAATAAAATTTATCATGCTACATATAGTTTTTTTTTAAGTTTATGCATGTTTATGCTTTCAAAACTCACTTCATTAAAATCTAATAAATCTCAGTGTGTGAAAATCTAATTTTATATTTCTAAATTCATTGAATTGTGAACCAATTATAATTGGTTGTTTCTTGGTGGCAAACTTTCTCAATTTTAATAAATAGTGAAAAAAACTATTTTAAAAATCGCTTTGATGACCCTTTTCTTTTAAATGGTATATATTTAAAAGAACGAAAAAATATATGTATCCACGAAATATTTAATAACGAGTTATTCGATAGTTATCAAAGTAACATTTACAATAAATGAAAAGTACTTATTTTATAGTTAATTTCTTTAAAAACTTTCTTTTATTCGAGTCTTTTTTTTTTAATTATTCACTAAAAAAATAGAGCCTTTTTTTATGATCCTGTCGGAAATAACGTCACAATGACTTGACGTTATTCTCGAGCGCCTTGAGTAACTTTTTAATGATAATTTAAAATTATATACACACTTTAAAGTGTTTATATTGCACAATAATAACTATTCAACGAAATAATAATTTTTATTATGTTTTTAATAGTTTGCAGAATTAATAATTACTATTTTAAAAAGACATAGAAAAACGCCAATTGAGCACATCGCAAGCAATATCAACAAAAGATGTTATAACCTCCTCGTGATAGCAAATCAAAACAAAAATCGACTTCACGATCTTAAATGCAAGTTTTAGAAATAAGTGACCCATGATAGTTTCCCGAAAAACCAATAGAAAATCAAAAAATTAAAAAAAAAAAAGATTATGTAACCCATGAGTTAAATTATGCATTTAACGGTCAATTTCTAGACATTTTTATCAAAATCTAAATATAATTCTATGTAAAAAAAAAAAAAAAAAAAAAAAAAAAAAAATGTTAAGTTTACGGCAAAAACCGCTGGTAGCAATGTTGCCAGCAGTTTTTGCCGCAAAAATTTGCCGTAAATTTAGATGTAAATATTTTTTATTACATCTAACTTTACTGCATTTTTTACGGCAAAAACTGCTGGCAACATTGCTGCCAGCGGTTTTTGCAATAAGTTCAATGGATTTTTTTCACAGTGTTACACTAAGCAAATAACTTCATTTCTATAAAAATATTTAGAAAATATTTAGAAATTAATTCAATTTTCAGTAGTAAAGATATTTTATAGGATTTATGAACTCATTACAGTGTTGTAATAGTGAAAAAAACTTTTAGTACACAGCTTTTAAAATAAAAAATATGTAAAATAATTGCCTTCATTTACTGCAAATATTACGTTGGTCACCAAGGAAGGATTCTAACAATGTCTGAAGTTTTTAAGTACGAATGGGAATAACATTAAAATCGCCTTGGAAAGAAAACAAGTATGGATTTAGCAACAGTCTAAAACAGGGTGTGTCAACTCTTGTACCACAAAAGAAAAATTGTTAAATTTCTTCCTATGCTCACGTATCGGAAATTCGATCTGACTTTTAAGAGTTTTGAAATGTGCATTAAGCGGTTTACAACATGTTTCAAAAGATCTTTACCATGATATACTATTTAAGAATTCGGATTTTTGTTTTGTTTTGTAATATGATTTTGAAACCAGAATTTATGCATGCACCATATTTTCTTAATAAATATTTCTATAAAAATTAGCCTAACTCTATAAAATTTAATGTTTAGTATGAAATTAAAAATCCAATAGAACGAAAGTTACATTATTATGAAATAAGCAGCATTTTGAAGTAAAATTCTTTCGCTCCTAATAAAAGTTCATTATAGCGAAATTTTATTACAACGAAAATAGTTTCTCTGTCCCATGAAGCTTTTTCAGAGTAAAATAAATAACACAAAATAAAGTGAAAATACTGTCAATTTTGGCGCCAGTGAAAAACGTTTAATTGACAGAAAATATGTGTAATCAATTATTAAAACTTTTTTTTCAGTAAAAATTACAAAACCCGTCTTTTTCACTATTTCAGTGAAAAACAGTCTTATCAAAAAATATGTTTTGTAATTTTTACAGAAAAAATAAATTGTACCTTTTATAGAAAAACTGTTTTAATAAACTTCACGGACATCTACTGTAAATTGAGCAATTTTTCACAGGCTCTAAAATTGACAGTTGTTTTTGTTGATTTCACAGATTTTTCTCTGTAAAGTGTTTTATTTCAAGTGTAAATAATTTATCTCTCGTAATCGCGCTTTCTGCGATAAAAATAGATTTTTTTTTCCATGATTGAAAAATATTTCCAAAACTATTGAAAATGAGTAAATTGAGATACATCTTTCACACAAATTATATTTGAAAGAACAGTTTATTTTCATTAAAACAACAGGATTTTGTTTTAGAATGTTATAATGAGATTCGACTTATTCGATTATAATTTCAGAAGTAGAAATGTAAATACAGTCACGGAAAAAAAAT
Organism: Maratus speculifer; assembly: GCA_964019185.1. Taxonomy (NCBI): domain Eukaryota; kingdom Metazoa; phylum Arthropoda; class Arachnida; order Araneae; family Salticidae; genus Maratus; species Maratus speculifer. The sequence goes on along the minus strand of OZ025296.1, from coordinate 230,333,395 downwards.
TAAACATTCTTGCTAGCTCTGCAACTAATTAAAGTTACTTGTATCGAACGACTGGGGAAAAAATTTTTAGATAATGTATATAAAATGTACTTAGGGGCCCTCTACAGATCAAAACAAGACCACACGTTTTTTTTTATTGTTAACACTCAATTTTGACAATCTATTTTAAATCTTCGGTTCAAATTATGTCTAGAAACGAAATTTCAAGTGATTTGGATGACAAGTTTTTGAATTAAAACATTCGAAATTTAGAGTTCCTAATGTGAAATTACATTTTCACATTTTTATTAATATCTCCTGAAATTATAATCATAATTTAACAATTTTTTGTGTGGTTATTATACTAAAAAATCCAAACATAAATACGTTGAATTTGTAGTTGAAAATTTTATAATACAAATTACAAATTATCAATTTGTTATTAGAAAAAAAAATTTTTGAAAGATTTATATTTATAATTTTTTGCTTTATGTGATTTCTCAATTCAAAGTTTTTCCTAAAATTAATTTTCGAATTATGATTAAAAAAACATAAAAATGATTGTTTAATCTATGATGTGCAGAAAAGCATAATAGTAAATATATATATATATATATATATATATATATATATATATATATATATATATATATATATATATATTACACATTATATTGAAACATTTGAACTGGCAATATTCAAAATATATTAAGTGAATGAAATAATATACTAATAGAAGTGAGGTAGATATTTTGTAGCAATCGAGCATGGAACTTCAATTTGGATACAGCTCCTAAAATATGCCCATTTTAAAGTAATTAATTTCTCCTAAACTAATCTTACGAATGCACGGAATGTGTTGCAGCATTAGTAGAGGATACTTAATTTTTTTATTTCCACGACTGTACATCGAAATTCTACAAGAGACGCTCAGCTAAGTATCGTTCGCCCGCAAGAAATGTGGCGCATCTCGACAAAAGTAAATTTCACAGAAAAAGCAAAAGAAAGTTTGCAGGATTTTACTGTAATATGAAATTATAGCACTTTACTAGGGAACGTTCTCAGGTGTAATATGTGGATTTGGACGCGTGTGATATCAAAAAAAATATTTTGTCATGCACGTTAAAAAAGTGCAATGGAACTACCCGCCCGAATCCAACCATTTTCGAGATATCAGCACTTGAAGTGTGATATATGACTGAATAAATAAATAAATTGACAGGCAGGTGTATACTTTTTTCGAAAGTAAAAAGTTTCTTTGCATTGTTTTAATCCTCCTACCTATACCTTTTCCAGAGGTACGAGCAAAATCCTTTACACCCACATGTTGTTGGTTATTTCCCCTCTTTTAGATAGCCACCTCGCATTCTTTTCGCGAACGGCTGCAATCGGAAAGTTTCTCCATATGTTTTTGTTATTTCCACCACCCTGTTTCATGCAAATTTTTCGGCAAATGTGTGGCGTGATGTAGTGGATAAACTGTGTGAAAATATAGTGTGTTAAATAGAATGCTTTTCTTAGGCCTGGCGGTTATGTTAGATGCATAATAGCTCTGTTATTCTTATAGAAATGTGTGGTTTTTCACACTTCAAGTGCTGATATCTCGAAAGCGGTTGGATTCGGATGGGTAATTCCATTGTACTTTTTAAAGTTCATGACGATATCTTTCATTTGATACCACACTCGTCCAAATCCAGAACTTGCATCTGGAAGTGTTCCCTAGTTAGATCTGTATGTAAGAGTAAAAACGGACATACATGCATAAAACCCTTAGAGACGATGACGTGGGATAAGGTATAAAGGCTTGGATAACCTCCCCATAACCCTTCTTCTGTAGTGGAGATATAGCATAATAAGGTGATTTTCCGCTTAGCAAAATTTATGAAACTGTTTATGTAGCTAGACAAACCTACGACTAACTTATTAGTGGAATAAAACGCAAAATGAATTTTTGCAAGATGCGTCACTTTCTTGCGGTTGAGCGATATATCTACATTAAAATTTTATAAATTAATTCCCTTACAGTTGTAATTTCATTTTTTTTAAAGCGAAGTCACGAAATCCGTGCATTTCTAAGGAATAAAATCGCTTCCAAATTATCTCCATTGTCGAACCTGCCGCAGCCCTTACCACGCCCTTAGACTTTCAATGTCGCTTCTGTATCCTTGGGGGAATTCTGTCTATCGTCTAGTTTTGTGGGTTATAATAGCTATAAGTTGTTTTATTTTACCTTTTATTAATATATACCTGTGGTGTCAGTCCTTCGAATGCTAATACATTGTGGGTTGGAGTTGGATGTATTTCAGCTCTGAGTCATTTTTTATCACATACAGCTGAACATAGTTGTATATCTTTCATAGGAAGAGTTGTGAAGGTCTTTATTTATTTTATTCTATTTAAGTTTTTAGTATCTGAAAGTGAAAATTCTTTTGAAGTAACAGGGACATTGTAAATACCTCGACATGTCCTTGAGCGAGTCTTAATAGCGAATAAAATTTAAAAGAATTCATTACGATAAATTAGTGAAATACACTTTACCAATGTTACAATTTTTAACTACTGAAGAAATTTTCCTGCCTAATAAGCTAATAGTACATCCTTGAATTTAAATAATTATAGCTATCAATTATCTACATCCATTCTTGACAACTGGAACGGATAATCTATGACATGCGTGTCACAAGTCGCAAGAGACCGAATATTTTTCACACGGTTAAAATATTTCGAACTGTGTTGATTAAAGTTTTAAATAAAAAATAGAGTAAATTTACTCATAATTCATTCCTTAACTATCATTAATATTCAAACTCGATTATCATAAAATATTTTCAAAAATTAATTGTACAACAGTACTCACCGGAAAAAATAAATTACTATTGTATTTTTGAAAAAAAATATTTCATCGATATCGTAGATGTATGTTTACTTGTTGTACATTGCAATAAATGTTCAATTTAGCCGATCCAGTGGCGTGGTCGGTAGCGTGAGCTCCTCCCACGCCGCTGGACCCTGGTTCGAGTCCAGCTAGCGGCATGGGTGTGCGGGTGTTGTCCCTGTGATGTGTATTAAAATGTATGTACTGGATTTCTTGTAATAATAAAGCGTTCTGTATTTGTTTCTGTGGTTTATGGATCATTCGAGGTAACAGCCATTTGTAGCTATAGACCTCAAAGCATTGTTCACTCAAAAACTCAAAAAAACTCAAAATGTTCAATTTACTCTTCTTTAATTTCTAAAAAATGTGCGTGTTTAATCATGTTCTCGAAAATTCGTTCAGCATTTCAGGTTACATTTGCTGCAGTTAATCTACTTCCTCTACAACCGAGATAGTGAACCTGTGTCACATGCGCCTACAATAGCATGCGACTGAATAATTTTGAGGCAGTTAAAATATTCAGTACTGTGTTGATTAAGCTTTCAAATCAAAATGCAGTCAAACACGAGCATAATTCATTCCTCTTTAGTCTTTAACTACCATTAATATTGAACCTCTCTTTTGTATATTTGTTTTTCCTGTTTTGGGATTTTTTTTTTTTATAATTTTTGTTACATTATTTCTAAAATTCAAATTTAGGTAAAAAGTTGAAATTTTCCAAAATTCTGCAACTCACCAGCTTTTTTAAGAAATATCTTACATTTTAGGTCTGAGAGAAAAATTCTTTAAAATAATGAAAAAATATGTTCTTAAATTTTTTAAAAGTTCTTAAAATCTTCAAAGATTTTTTACTAAAACGTTTTTTTTTTTAATTTAAAAGCAAAATGAAAATTTGCTTCTCATTAATCTCAGATAGTACTTTTTTCTCACTCCACAATAAATTTTAAAGTGATATTCAACAGTTTTTAGAAAAGTGATCCAAACAAATATATTGTTCAAATAGTTCTTGAAAATCAATTTATGCATGGAATTAATTTCTTTTGATTTATGCGTGGACTATAATGTGTACATTTACTAGAAAAATAATTTCTATCTCTATTTTTTAAGTAAAATACACGATGTTCAATGTTTCGCTAAATGTGCTTCATTTTACTTGTCTATGTGTCCTTAATAATCTTTTATAGCCACAGCTTTGAAAGTTTCGTTTTTTTTTATTGATTTGAGGTTTTTGATAACAAAAAGTAGCAATTATGTTAAAGTACACCCAGAGAAAAATTTTGTTGAATCAACAAAAACTTGTTTGATTCAACAAATCTTTCCGTTTAAATATGGAAATTGGATGTCAATGGAATATGGAATGCCAATGGAAATTTTGTTTGAATAAACAAAAAAATATTATTGATTTTTTTTCCAATTTTCTGTCCGCAATTTTCATCCAAAATGTATAATAACGTAATAATAACATCGCTAATCCGTCTCAATTTGAAAAGTTTTTATTATTATATAATTTTATTATAAAATTATCTTAATCCTTAATAGCTATATAAGTCAATTAAACAAAATTACGTGAGGGAGTTATGGCTACTGCACATCAATTTAAATTTTGCAAAAACAACAAAATTTTGTTGGAATTACAAATTGAAAATACAAGACTTTAGTAAGACTCAAATAAAATTGATGAAATTCTGTTAAAATTTTATAAGTGTTAACAATATATATATATATATATTTTTTTTTTTTTTTTTTTGTCTGAGCAAAAAAAGAAAAACCGATTTTTTACTTTAACTAAAAAAATTGCTTAAAGCAAAAAAAAAAAAAAAAATGTACTCAACAAAGTTTTGTAGTTTTAATCATTCCTTCCTCTGTGTGTAATGTTTTTTTATAAATTCGTTAATAGGTAAGGATAGTAGTCCTTGACATGTCGAAGTAAATAAATAAATGAAAAAATAACAAATGCATTGTAACAAATTCTGATGAAATTTCTTACACTCTTTGAGCCCATATTGTAACATAAACCAATTAATAATTCATAAAAACAGACTTGTAGTCAAATAATTATAACTCTCAACTTTATACTTTAGTCATCTATCATAATCATAGCAAATTTTGAAATCAATTTACATCCAGAAATATTGAAAATAATAATAATAATAATAATAATTTAATAGTTTACAACAATCATTGTCTCGTTTAAACATACTTTTTTAATTTAAACTGTTTAGTAATTTTATAATTTGGCCATTTTAAATATGAAATAATTTTTCTCTATTTACTGCTTTCAACAAATATTAAAAAATTTAAAATTGCAATTTGTTGTTGTTGTTGTTGTTTTTTAATACTCACGCTTCAGTGCAATTCTTATGACGCAATTTTCTATTTTTTTTTTTTTTTTTTTTTTTTTTTTTTTTAACACGTAATCCTTTAATTTTAATTTCAAAGGTTTTTTCTGTTTTAACATTCACGCGTAAATAAAGTTTTACTTGAAAGACAATATTATTCTTTGTGTTGCTTTTACAAATGCAACAATTCAAAATATTTTATTTTTCTTAAATAGAAAGAAAATATGTTGAAACGATGGATTTTTTTTAAAAAAATGAAGAAAAATTCCTTAAATTAAACAAAATAAATGCACAAGTTTTTATTGTATTTGAAAAAAGGATTAAATTCTTATGTATATTTTATGCTCCTATGAAACTTTTTAATGAAACGGTTTCGGCCAAATTTAACAGTTAATAGTTATTAAAATAATTATTCAATTTAAAACTATCTACTTCAGCGTGTTTATCGAACATTTCTCTATAATATTATCCGTTTTCATATTTTTATAAGAACTAGTTTCCTTAAAATTAGCAAAGAAAGATCTCTGCTCACAAAAAAATAATTTACGGCAACGGCGGCTGTGACAGCTTTAGTTGTTTTTATCAAAAAAGCAAAACCTTTCAAAAGAACAAAATCTGAGTTAGAAACTAAAAAGGAAGACCCTCTAAAAATTAGCCAAACTTAAAAAATAAATGCAGTCAGCACACCGCAAATTTATAATGTATATCCTTGGAAAAATTAATAAATTCCTATCCATAGCTTTTACGCAAAATGCAGAATTTCGTAAAGAACAATCGTATGAGAAAAAAGAATGATTTGGAGGAAAAACGACTAAACAAACAAAAAAAACGTAAATGGTCGTTGACTTAGCTTAAGTCTTGTCACTTCTTGCATCACTTGTCACGAATGTATTTAAAAGTTAAAGAAACCTTTTTTTTTTTTTTTTTTTTTTTTTTTAGAAAAAAAGATATATCCTAAGAAATTTTTTTACAGATGTTATTTGAGATTGTAGAGAAAGCATTTTAAGGATAATAACTTTTTGCAATAAATATTTTTGAAGCTCTTACTCAATTCACTTCGTATAGTAAATATTCACAGGAACTGAACCTTGGGCTAGGTTTAAAAAATATAAGATTTTTTTGCAACCATTATGAATAAACAATGCGATAACATTATTGCAAAAAAGAATTATCTTTTATCTTTGAAAAGTGTTTACTTCGATGGGACCTTCGTTTCATAGAAAATTTTGTGCATATTATCTTGGAAAAGTTGATAAATATCTAAAAATGTACATTAACCCTGAAACACGTTTTGATTAAATTAAATAAAACTTTCAGTAATAAAATAAACAAATTTGAAATTCTACTGAAATCAGGTTCTCTGAAATCAGGTTCATTCGTACAATAAATAGTTTGTAAAAAATTTATAAATATAAAATTCATTACGATTATATGTATCTATATAACCAAAGGTGACCGACCGCCTGCGATTTTAGACATTTTGTTAAATATCTAGACAATCACATGAGGAATCATCCTGAAACTCCAGGTGTGTAAACATAATAGTATAGGTCATGTACTACCGAGAAAAGTTTTCCCCGAAACTCTATAGAGGACCGTCAATAAATTCAAAAATAACGAATATCTTTTGAATCATTCTGCCAAAACTTTTGTAGCAAACTGGTTCAAATTGTAGATTAGGATTAAGTGGCTTATTGTAATAAAATCTATTCGTTTTTATGAGGACAGCATTCTTAGAGAAATTAAGATTTTTACAGAAACAGTCCCAAATCAATGGATATATAGATACAGCCGCTCATCTTTTTTCTTCATTTTAAAAACAACGGATTTTGAGCTTATTCTGCTGTCGATAATTTTCAGAATTTTCAAGCTATGTTTTTTCAGATTTTCACAAAAGTTGCTCTAATCATTTAGCTAACACAATGCAAATGAAATTTTGATAACATTTACCACGCGAAGTGAAAAAAGATTTAGTAAACCTGCTCATTTTTCATACATTTTTAATTATTTTTATTATAGAGTATTGTGTGCAATGTTGTTTGTCATATTTTCTGAAAAGAACTTTTTATATTAAGAACGCTACAAATTATAAGTAAAAAACTTGGAAAAATTAGGGACTGTTTTCATAAAAATCTTAATTTCCCTATGGGTACACATGCTGTCCTCATAAAAAATGAACACATTTTGATACAATAAGCCATTTAATCATAATCTACAGTTTGAACGTTTTTGTTGCATTAGTTTTGATAAGATTATCCAAAAGATATTCGTTCTTTTTCAGTTTGTTAACTGACCCCTATGCGGTTTCGGAAAATTCGCTGAAACGTATGATCTGTATACTATGTTTACACACTTAGAATTTCATGATAATTCCTAATGTATTTTTCTAGATATTAAACAAAACATTCAAAATCACAAATGACCGGTCACCTTTGGTCATATAGTGTATAAAATTGAGTAACACGGAATTAAATTTATCTTAAATAGAACTTATTCACCATGGCAATCTAAAATCATTACCTATGGTGGGACATCATTGGATTAATTACATACGGTTATACAATGGAGAAAACATTTATTAATATCTTTTAAATTTCGATTCGATTTTTATAAAACTTTAAATAACTTGACAAAATTCTGCAACGGTGCATGTTAAATTTAAAACGATTCGGTTGGGAAATGTTTCGCTGTTATGTGAGGAAAGACGGACGGAGCAGACGACAACTATAGGTGCTACGTATTTATATAATTGCGAATGCACTTAAAAAATAATCGATAATCAATATTTGGGAAGAACATACTTATTAATAATTTATTAGTGACATTTTTATTTATAATTTTTCTACAATATGTATATTTTACATACGCATTTATTGTACATACATGTGAGCGTCAATGAGTGTGTATTTATACGATATATTTATGTGTATATTTTAACATTAATTTCCTATGCATATTTTTAACGAAAAAATTTTTTTTTTCTTTTTTATCATGTCATTAAAAATGTGTAGAAATCTTTTCAGTACTTGTAAAAAAAAAAAAAAAAAAAAAAAAAAAAAACTTATAAGTACTATTAAAATTACTTATTATAAAATTCGTTTAATACGTCAGTTAGTTGTAATACTGTCTAGAATGAGTTTCAGACACATTACTTTATTCTGTTCCAAAAGCATTATTTGTTACACAAAACAAAATTATTTTTAAAAGGATTTCTTTTGCCTTTGTATCTTTTCAGCTTTTCTGGCACTGGGGGAAAGGGTTGGGGATTTTTTAATTCGGAAATATTTCTATATTTATATTGTAAGAACACCATATTCGTACATTTTATAATTCTACTAAATATTAAGAAAACAATTTAAAATAAAAGATTTGAATGGGGTTATAAATATTGCATAAAATCCCTGTAAATTCAAATTTAATTAATCGTTATAAATCCTTCAATCCTTCTAAAATCCTTCAAAAATTTCTTAAATGATTACGTAAATCTTTTAATTTAGTTTAAACAATTTACGTAAAATGTTTTAGAATGTAAAATTTTCATGAGTTCATAATTCGATAAATAAAGGGCTAAATAATGCTACTATTGCAGTGAAACCTGCAACTTAGTGGACGGATATATCAGTGCAAGGCGGTTAGAAGATTTAGAATTAATAATAAAGATGAAAACAAAGAAAATTTTATCAATTTTATTAGCGCTAGTCAAGAAATCTGCATTTGTTTTAAAAAAGAAGCCTTTTTGCAACACTGGCTAGAATAACTATATTTAAATCAGCTGGTTATATTGCTAAATTGATATTTATATTATTTTATTGCTTGTTTAAATTGAGACAAACTTCATTCAGAATAATCACCTTAAAATTTTATAACTCTTCAGAAAAGAAGGTTTCAAAGCAAAATGGTACGAATTCTCAATTAATTGCAAGACTTTGGAAAATTTTATAGTAATAATCTTTTTTAGAATGAACAGAGTTGCTCAAAATGTTCCGCTTTTTGAATGCAAGTATTTCCTTAGAAAAGTTTTCTTTTTAGTTTAGTCTTTTAAATATGCAGCAATCTCCTTCAAAGGTTAATTCTAGAACAAATGCCGTAGAAACCTAGCATGGAAATTTTTGTTAAAAAATATTAAAATGCAATTGGCGAGCATTTTGGGAGCCCTGAATAAATCTTTTAATTATTGCTAAATAAAATATTTTTTTATAATATTCGTATTTTTCTGCGCTTGATTTTTCATTTTAATATTTTCCTTACGAAACATATTATATAAAGAAACTTTTAATAGTCATTAGGTTAAATTTATTACATAAACACTTCCTTTATTGTAGACAGAAAACGCCCTCTAGCATTAATTTAGTTACGAACATATATTATAAGATAATAAATACATTTTTAGATGAGTTTTATCTCTCAAGTAAGCTTCTACAATTGTTTTTAAACTTCTGGTTTTTCTTAAAATATACAAGTTTATTACTAACTTGTATACATTAATTTCACTTGTATCGTTGATACTAATTTCTTCTCTCCTTTACCAGCCGTAAGTTACTAATGTTCTGTTCAAATTCTTTGAATTTAGTCATGGCTGATTCTATGATTAATTTATTCCTGAATTATATTTTCATCTAAATAAAGTAAGAAAATGTAGTGGAACTAAATAGAAAAGAAATGTTCCAGTTTTATCTATTCGGTTAGCTACAAGAAACAAATCTGAATTCGTTCAATCTTTTAAAACTGTACTTACAAAATATACCCCCCCCCCCCCGTCTTAAATGACAACAATATATTTCCAACCAAAAAAAAAAAAAAAAGGAATCTTATTGGCGAAAAAAAAGTCAATTTATTTATATCACTCATTCTTCTAGAATGGAATTTCATAATTTTATTCAAATCAAACAAATTGTATAAATATGTAAGATAATATATATATATATATATATTATTTCGCTGTGCCGTAATTCATGGCAAAACAACAATTTCCGAAAAATTTCATTTTGTAATGGTCAGAGAAAGGTGTGTGGAGATTTGGAAAGATCTTATTTATTTCCACTTCTTTCAGAAGATAAGTCTCGTGCCTAATATGATTTGAAAAACCCTAATCTTAGAGATGAGAGAAATAGCCAAGAATTTATAGCCTTATAAATGAAGGCGAGTTTTATGTTTGAAAACAGATCAGATACTTCAAAATGCAACAGACTAAAATCACGCATGCATTTTATTTATTTAAGAAATCAGAAATAGCATCTATAAAGCCGATTTACTTGAAACATTCACGCCTTGCCATCAACTCATTTATTAAAGGCTATTTAAAGGCTGGGTTTTAGAAAGGATTTCAACACATAATGATTTGAAAAATAACGCATAATACATTTTTTCGTGCCCGTTTTACAAAGTTCTAATTTAACTGACATTAACTGTGTCTCTGATTGTCTTTAAAAACAGTTAAAATATTTCGGATTAAAAAATTTCACGTAATAAATTCAGATAAATTGATATGCTTTTATAAAGGCGATCCATTTAAAATATTCACGCCTTGCCATCAACCCATTTTTAGCTTTTAATATGCTTGTTTTAGATAGGATTTCCACAAGTAATGATTTGAAAAACAACACAAAGTACTTTTCGCGTGCACGTTTTGTCCTGCGTCTCACGTTTTGTCCTGAAACGCGTCCTGCTTAATTTTTCCTTTTATGGCGATTTTTACAAAGTGTTTTAATTTATTTAACATTTTGTGAAATTCCAGGTTAACTAATATTAACCGTGTCTTTGATTACCTTTAAACACAGATAAAATATTTCGAAATTCAACAAATATAATCATGCGTGTGTTTTATTCGTTTGAGAAAGAGGCTGTGCAAAAATAAGGATATCATTTTAGGGGAGAGGGGGAGTCTGGCACATGGTATCGTAAGATATCTCTAGGGGGAGGGAGGGTTCCTTTTGATATCAATATCATTTTTATCCAATCAAAAATTTCTCTTTTTTCTATAACATGGTCTTTTCTTTAAAATAGTATGTTACCTTTTTTTTAGTCTGTTATTTATTTTTATGAAAATTCAAAGTTTTTACTAAAATCACTAAATTATTATAAAATTATCTAATTCGGAAACATGGAATACCTCAACGTTTGACATTCCTATTCTTCTGTTATATGTATGGATATATAATCACAGTTCCAGGAGCTATATGTGAAATATATTTGTATTGAAGCTGGTATAATAAGAGAGAAAGAATGTTGTCCACTTATATTCTTGATTATAATTTCTATCTCCCTCTTCTTCCTCGGTGCCTAATAAGTGCAAGACACTATTACTGTTGAATGCATTATGTAACAAAAAATTATTGTAATAGTAACTATTTATTTAAAGTATTACTTGATATAAAGTGATATTTTATTGACTTGTCTTCATTTGAATCAATAAAGTATGCTAAAAATGAATGTGACCAGTTTTGCATATCTCTCCAAACAAAAAGGGATAAATTATTAAAAAAAATGACATTGATAACGTTATCATTACTTGGGGGAGAGGGGCTACAAAAGATGATAATGTATGACATCGAAAGGGGGAAGAGAGTCCAAAATTAGCAAAATGTTGATAACGTTACATATGCACAGCTTCAAATCAGAAATAACGTTTTCATTTCTTCTATAAAAGCCGATCTATTTAAAACCTCTACGAATTGCCTTCAATCTATTTATTAAAAAGGTTTTATATGCTAGCTTTAGAAAGGATTTCCATTTATAATGAGTTGGAAAATAATGCATAATACTTTACGCGTGCACGTTTTTAATTATTCACTTTAACTAACATTAACATTGTTCGTACGGGTACCGTTAGTTTTCCTGGTTTTCCAGGTGTAATGTCAGATTTTTTTTTATAAAAAATAAATTTAGATTAAATGCGCGAAATTCTGCCTTCTTTAAACAAAAATTTTCTATAAGAAAATACTGGTACTGAAGAATTTCCTGGTCTTGAAATTCCAATACCAGAACGAATCCTGATTAACTATGTCTCTGATTATATAAAACATTTTTTTAAATAACAAATGTACTTTATAAATTTGATACGAAAGTATTTTTTTAAATAAATATGGCATAGCATCTCCATTTCTTCCATAAATGCAATCGATTTAAAACAGGGGTTCTCAAACTATGGAACGCGTGCCAGTACTGGTACGTGGAATTCTGCTTACTGGTACGTGAAAGTGCGATATATTGGTACATGAAATAAAAAATACAGCATGTGAAATTAAAAAACAGCTCAATTCCCCCGCTCCCTTTTTTTCATTTGTCAGTACACAGGCTCAGTGTACCTGCTCTATGTTTTTAGTGCTTTGACAGGTTTTGCTTTCTCTTATTTTAATGTAATTTCGATTCAAATTATTTTGACAAATGTAATTAATGCTTCGGTAGGTGTTGAGTTGACCTTTCATCCTCCTTGAATAAAAGAAAAAAGTGTTTTTTAAAAAAAGAAAGTTTTTAAAGAAAGTTTTAGAAAGAAAATTTTCACTGTATTGTATGTGTGCATATCACTTACTTCAAGATCTTCGATCTCGCATTAAAGGGCCGTTTATTTTCAGAATGTACATTCATTTTTTATATAGATTATTCACTTATTAAATTATCTTATGCATTTTATTTTTTATATAAACATAGTATTCATATAGGTAACAAAAAAACTGACGAACAAGGCGACTTCAAATGCATATTTTTTTTCCATGTTTAACAAAGAGTATTCATGTTCTCTATTTAAGTTCATCTATGTTTGTCACCTGAAAATGATACACTTTATAATTGTTTTTCTATATTACATTTGAGATTATTTAAGTTTTGAGTTTGAGTGAACAATGCTTTGAGGTCTATAGCTACAAAAATGGCTGTTACCTCGAATGATCCATAAACCACAGAAACAAATACAGAACACTTTTTATTATTACAAGAGATCCAGTACATACATTTTAATACACAGCACAGGGACAACACCCGCACACCCATGCCGCTAGATGGACTCGAACCAGGGTCCAGCGGTGTGGGAGGAGCTCACGCTATCGACCACGCCACTGGATCGGCGAGATTATTTATTTATTTACTTATTTATTTATTTACTTTTATATTACGTGGAAGTATGAGCTTCTATTTAATGGTACACCGGTCTAAAAGTTTGGGAACTCCTGATTTAGAACATTAATGCCTTTCTTATTTCCATCGTTTTAAAAGCATCACATATGCACGCTTCAAACAAGATTTCTGTAGGTATAAGACTCTTCACATGCGCGTTTTGCATAGTTCCAACTGAACTTCTTTTAAGTGCATCTTAGACTACTATAAATAATTACAAATCTGCTAGATATTATCTATTGTGTGCTTAACTATCTAATACAAGAGGATTAAAGATAGTTATTACAGGAATTTAGAGTAATGATTTTTATCGGTTCTGTTCTTACCATCGTTATGTCTTATCCTTATGCATGCGTCCTTTTTATTAAAATATGGATGTGCTCTAATTTCAACTTACTTCAAGTTGTAGGTATTTTATTCGTTTGATAAACAAGAAATAGCATCTAGATTTCTTCTATAAAAACTGTTTAAGTAGAACATTCACGTCTTGTCATTATCCCATTTATTAAAAGTATTTTGCATAGCGACTTCAAAGAGGATTTCGTTTTCTATACATAATGATTGCCGTCATACGCGACAACCGGCAGAAAAACTTCAAAATAGTCTCTTCAAAATAGTTCCAGAGGGGGGGGGGGGGTACTCATCGGAAAAATTAAAAACCGATTTTCGTTAAAATGACTTATCTCGTAGGAAAGGGGAAAAAATGAAGCCCATGTTATTCTATGGAATAATTACATATCTTTCCTGTTCTTCAAATTTTAGAAATTTCATACATAACATTTTTTTTCAGGACGTACACAGGAAGGTTCTTTATCACTGATTAAGCTCCAAATTTTTGTATATTTTTCTTGTCATGAATTACAATCGAATAAAGAATAAGTTCTATACTTTTCGGAATTTTTGAAATTTTAGCATAAATAAAATAAAAAAAACTGATAATTATCTTTAAAATATTCTAAGCTTATAGAGGGATTAAAAACTTCCCTATCTACGTGCTGAAGGTAAAAATATTGTTGAAATTTTCAAATTTGAATGAACAAATGATGAAGTATTTTTCCCGTGGGATAACATGGAATTCCCAATTCCCCTTTCTTTATTTTCCACCAGATAAGTCCCCTTAAGTTAAACCTATTAACCAACCAGTTGATTTTTGCGCCACTTTTAGGTAGCTTTCATTACAAAAAGTAAAAAGCTACCTATTGCAGCCGTCCGGAGGAAAGCACTTCCGGAAAATTTTGGTATATTTTCACCGATCATAACCCCCAGACCCCAAAACCACCCTCCGTTCAAATGTTGACATATATATATATATATATATATATAACCATATATATATATATATATATATATATCTGATTTTTGTCATGCGATAACTAACGTATTTATGAACCGATTTGAATGAAACTTGGTATGTACATAGTACATACAAATGTCTCAACCGAGTTCGTTGGACAGCATCATCCGCCATTTTGTTTCAAAATGGCGGCCATTTTAAATTTTTAAAAAAATTTAAAATTTAAAACTAAATATGAAAAAATTAAAAGTTGAAAAATATTTCTTTTTTACGTGTTAGAACCTAAAACAACGATTCCAGAACACTTTTTATTTTGTCTATATCTTAAAAAATGATTGAGTTATAGCACTTTGAATTTTTCTTATGGCTGACATTTTGAAACGATCTGATTTTTGTCTCGTGATAACACGCGTATTTATGAACGGACTTGAATGAAATTTGGTATGTACATAGTACATACAAATGTCACAACCGAGTTCGTTGGCCAGCATCATCCACTATTTTGTGTCAAAATGGCGGCCATTTTAAATTTTTAAAAAAATTTAAAATTTAAAACTAAATATGAAAAAATTAAAAGTTGAAAAATATTTCTTTTTTACGTGTTAGAACCTAAAACAACGATTCCAGAACACTTTTTATTTTGTCTATATCTTAAAAAATGATTGAGTTATAGCACTTTGAATTTTTCTTATGGCTGACATTTTGAAACGATCTGATTTTTGTCACGTGATAACACGCGTATTTATGAATCGATTTCGATGTAACTTGGTGTGCACATAGTATATACTAAGGCCTGAATCGAGTTCGATACTCAGTTCCATCCGCCATTTTATTTCAAAATGGCGGCCATTTAAATTTTTTTATAAATTTTAAAATTTAAAATTAGGTACAAGAAAGTGAGAAATTGAAAAAGATTTTTCTTTTATGCATTTGACCTTGATACAAAGATTCAGAGCATTTTTTGTTTTGTTTGTATCTTACAAAATGGCTGAGTTATCGCATATATATATTAATTGATTTCAATATGAGTGTGCATGTGCACCTTAATTAAGATTTCGACCAAGCTCATAATCAGGTTCTACTAATATAACTTAATTTAAAATAAATAAATAAATATATAAGTATATGAAAGCTACCTCTTCCTCCCGGCACTGCCGGAAGGACTATTTTTTATTTGAAAACTCCTAAACCATAACCAACAAAATTAGTAATAACTTAACTTTTTCTTTTTGAAATTTTTACTTCAAATTTTTACACTATGCTTTCTAAAATTAATTGTTTTTCCTAAAAAAATTCACTTTTTGTTCAGCGATTTTCTGAAATGTTCTGCAATTCAGGTCTGAGTAACTTAAGAGCCCACACTACTGACTGAAAAAGACCTGGATGATAATGTTAAATCTATGAGGGTGTTCTTTTCAAATATCTCGCTCAAATTTTAATATTTTTACATTTTTTTTTTTACATAGAATAGCTGAGGGCGATCTACAACCGGGCTAGTTTATACATTTTCAATTTAGATTTCAGATTTTTTTTTAATTATTATAAGTTTAATTTTCAAAACCGGTTAGAACCGGTTTTAAAATTGAAAGTATCATAATATAAAAAATATGTAACCAAAATCGAAAAAGTAAAAACTAGCCCGGTTTTAGATCGTCCTCAGCTATCCTATATAAAAAAAAAGTAAAAATATTAAAATTTGAGCAAGATATTTGAAAAGAACGCCCCCATAAACTTAGCATTATCATCCGGGAAATGGAAATTATTTGTTCTTTTTCCTTGGCTTTTACTTGTTAGAGCTGTTACGTAACTAGATTTTTACCTTTTAATCAATACGCTACATACATTGGAAAGACTCGTCATCTTAAATTAAAATTGTCTTCAACTGAGAAGCATTTTAATACTTTCAGGGGCAAAACATTTCCACTGCTAAAATGTTGAAATGAATGAATGACACTAAAATTAACGGAAATGTATTTGGAAAAAAAAAAAAAAAAAAAAAAAAAAAAAAAAAAAAAAAAAAAGCTATATGTTACGCACATAATACACCTAAAATTTTGAACAAAAAATCTGGTCTCATTGTGGAATTTGGATATCTAAATTTAGTGGTTTCATAAACTTGCAAGTGCTTTTAAAAGATTTAATGCCGCGCACAATGTTTAACACTGATTTAAGAGTTTGGAAGGATTAGGTTTTTAATATATTCCATGATATTTTGTCGATCAAGACTTGGGAGAAGCTAAGAAACGAAAATTTGCATCAGATTAGAAATTATATTCGATATCTTTATACATCTAAATTAATATTAAAATATTATTTTCAGTAGAATTAAAAATGTTGATATAAACATAAAATACCTACTTCCCTCAAAACTACAAATCTTTAAAATTTTTAAGATATTTTTTAAATTAGGGAGATTTTAGCTTAACTAAAATGTGTGAAAATTACGAATTATCTTTCGACAACTAAAGGACTAAATGTATTGTAAAATGTGACATAATTAAAGCTCTAAAAAATCTATAGAGACCAGACAAACTTTATAGATTTCTTACAGACAGATTACATTTTCGCTGTTTTGCTGAATTATTATCATACTTATTTTTAATAAGAATGACTGATTTTTATTTCCAGTAAGATATTTGCCTTTTTGTTTTCATGTTTAACACTTTCTAACAAAGTTGATAAGTGTTTATGCTTTCGGTTTGTCTGGCCGCCTGGCTGCGCTCTTACTCTCGTATATATACTCGGATTGCCGTGAAAATCTTGGAAGCAAATTTACTCTAGCAGGCTTCCTATTGCAAATGAAGTTTCTAGCATGATTAGTTTATTTATAGGGACATTCAAAAGTTTTTCGTTACATTACAGCCTCAAAATGATTTATTAACTCTAAAAAATAGAACTGTTTATTGTTTTATTTCAGTCAACGTCGCAGAGATTTTATTTTCATGTTGTCAAATATGTAAATTTGTATACGCTAATTTAATCGGAAATTATGTTATTTTGGTATATTTCAGTCTATTTCGTTAGAGTGGCAGAAAAATAGATATGCAAAAAGAATACATATAGATAAAACAATTAATCGACATATATAGTTAAATATGTATATTAATTGAATACAGAAATTTATCTGGTGTGAAATATGCAGCATATGGTTTGAGATATACCACTCAGAATTTTTTAAGGGAACATTTTATTATAACTTCTATATTTGAACTGAAACCAGAATGAAACATATTGTTAATTGTGATAAACCCCGTGAAATGAAAAGAATTTGACCTTCAATAACTGTCAATATTGTTTTTTGATAAGCGATATGTTTATTTCGTTGTTTCGTAACTACGGCTAGACTGCTAGAAAAGGGCAAATGTTTGTCATGGACCACTTGATACAATACTTATATACTTTTTTCGGCATATGCCAGCAACTCTACACCAAGGTCTTAGCCCGATTGTTGAATATGAAATACGATGCAAAGGTTGTTAAACGCGTTCTTAAAAATTAAAAGAATGTAATTTATTATATATATGAATATTATTACTACAACTACCCTGTATTTTGAACAATACTCCAGTCGTCAGCCAAAATTTGCATTCATAATTAAATTCTTAAAAACTGCTAAATGCACTTATTTATATTGGAGTTAACTCAACTCTTTTAATTTTTATGAATAAGAATTACTTTTGTGGTATTGTTTTTATAGATCTTTTTTTCAATTTCTGTTTAAAAAACTAGTACTTGCAGGTTAAATTTATCTAGTGACCATAATAATTTTATCAATATCATTTTTGAATTCCTGAAACTTGTAGATTTCCAGGATATTCCTGGTTTGCTGTTTGTAAATAATTTTAAAATTACCTTATTTTTTTAAAAATTAGATTACGATTTTGCGATTTCTGTTTTACAAACAGAACTTATTACTTTAACTACCATTGTGGCATATCGTTGCGCTATCTATTCTTATATATTTATTCTTGCAATATTTATTCTTGTTTTCGGCATCGCTGTTTGTCGACAATTTAAAAAGTGTTTTTTATTCTTAATTTTACGAAAATTTGCGATTTCAGTTTTACTTACGCTGCTTACAAACTATGCTTACGTATAATAAAAAATAATAATTGCAATACTTGTTTAATGACTGTCTTATAATTGTTAATTTGCCCATGTCTTTTATAGGCCTTTTATTACAAACATTTTAAAATATCTTCATATTTTATTTTTTTTTTCGATTAGAGTTTAAGGAAGAGCTAACAAGACAATTAGATATTTAGGAAGAGCTAACAAAACAATTAGTGATTTAGGAAGAGTTAACTAGTCAGATGACTTTAATGTTTACAAAAAAAATTGCATTACTGCCTGTGATTGTCTGGGACTTGTGGATTTTCGTAGTCTTTTACACAATTGTTTGTGTAAATTTTTAAAAGTACTTAATTCTCTTATCTTTGCTATTTCTGCTTTACAAACTTCTGACAGAACAGATTTTTTTTATGATTACAGGCATAAGTGGGATTATTTCACTGTTTGTAAAGACTTACATATTTCTGAGGTCTTTCTCAATACTGTTTGCGCAATTTTTTAAAAGTATTTTTATATTCTATGAAGATTTTGCGATTTCTGTTTTACGAATTGGTGACAGTACAGATTACTCCGACCATCATAGGAATAGTTACAGTGCTATTTTAGAGTTTCGTTCATCGGGCGAAAAGATCGGGCATGGTAAAAAACCTGCTAATCGAAAGGTTTCTGCTACAATCCCAGTCGCCGGTTATTGAAATTTAATAACCCACTCCCACACCAAAATATAGTTAATTATCTTATAGATACAACATTACAGAATTTAGCTTTCTTTATTTTGTTTTTTCTCTGTCATTTTAAAATAAAATACTGGTATAATAATTAAAATAATTATCAATATATTTTTAAATCCACTTTTTCTTTGAGAAATAACGAAACTTTAAATTGCCTACATTACATTGTCCTAAATTTCATGAAATTTTTGTAATTTTTGTTTTACAAACTACTGGTTGGATGAGTTTTAGATAATCATAGATACAATTACAATGCTTCTTCTGATTTCCCGGAACTTAGTTAATTTTTCTAAACCATTTCAACTGCTATCTACCATTGAAATATCTATTTATGAGTGTGATGTCTTGATGACCGTTTGCTGAATTAATCATGCCTAATAACATTTACTGAGTTTAATATGCAGAATTATATACAATATCTACATACATATGAGATGACTATGTACATGAATGACATTCTTAAAGCGCAACCATTACAAAATCACTTCCCAAACTTTCCAAAAGAAAACTTTAGCTCGGGTGTTCCATGCACCCTACCAACATCTGAACACTGACACTCTTACCCCGCGCTTCTCTCTTCACTTTTCTTCAATTCTCTTTGAATACGCTAGTCTTTTCGCTTCGTTTTATTTATTTTTTTAATAAAAAATTTGGAAGGAGAATGGTTGCATGACAATGGGATAAATATTTTAAAGGAAATGGCGTTTGAAAAACACTTCCATTATTGTTAGATCCTATTTTGCTTTCATTTCTGTCACATAGTTCCGTAACTTTTTGTTGCGAATGACCAAATTCATTCATCAGTCATATCATACAAAATGTGGAATCGCAGTATTCATATAATGATTTAAAAATGATGCTGAATACATAACACCGGTAAAATTACGTTAATTCCAGTGGCTGAAATATACGTTAACGGAAGATGTACCTTCTTGTTGAAATTTTTATTATTGTTGCTGTATTCATTTGGAGAATTTTTGTAATTTATAAACATTGCTACGATTTTTATTTATTTTACATAATATGGTATGCTTAATTAGACTATTTGCTAAATGTAAAAATTCATAATAAATGATATTGATAAATATTGATTTCCTGATCTGTAGAGCAATGAAAAAACAATGTGTTCTCTGATCAGACAGTAAACATTACGATGTAATTTTTAAAGACTCCAATTTCATTTAAATCAAAAATTTTATTAAATGAAATACTTATATTAATAAATATTTAAGTTAGTATTTATTTTATATCGTTTACAAATTTAAATTTCAGCTATGAGACATATTTAGGGTACGATTTTTGAGACCTTAACGATAATCAAAAATTTTATTTAATAAAATGCATATTTCACCTTTCATTTCTGAAGCAGCATTTTTTCCCCTTTAAAATCATTTATTATTTTAATTTTCTGGTACAAAATACATTTATAATTTTTCTTTTTAACAAATTCGATTCACGTAGCGCAGCAAACATATCTACAATAAAACTTGATCAATATACACTGCAGTTAAAGTATTAAACATATATATATATATATATATATATATATTTAGATTAACTTATCAAAAAAAGATATTGCATTTATTTATTCAACATTTTTCAGCGAAATAGGTCAAAGAATCGGTTATTGGGAAACTATATTTGTTAAATTTCAATTAGCGAATCAGTGTTAATTTATACAGAACCAATTTTGTTTCATTCTGTAAATTCTTATTTATATATTCAGATTTGCGAAGATCTACATCGATCAACAGACCGTCACAAAGCTTAGAGGTGGTGGCCTCCAATTTGGGGTAATCGGCCAGTGCGTTCACGCTTGGGCGATTTCACGTGGCATGTTTCTCAGCCGTGCATGAAACCTGAGGACTGTATTTCAAGCCACACTAGAGTTTTGATATATATCAAACCCATAAAAATCTTGGAAGATTTACTACAGAAATAAACAAAGATTACTCGTTCTAGGTCGATTCAATATTTGATGACATATGTAAGCCATCTTTTTTTTTTTCTTTGTCACAAAAAAAGGATTGCATTTTTAATTTACCCCTTTTTATTCTTTCTTTTCTTTTCCTGTCTTTCTTTTTTTACTTATTTTAGAGTTTCTGTAAAACTCTGTATAATTCTCTGTAACTCTGTTTCTGCTTATTTGTTTTTTTTTTTTTTTTTTTTTTAACAAAAATATTTTTTTTTTTTTTTTTTTTTTTTTTTTTAGTAAAATTTTTATTGGATGCATACTTAATCTCAAATAAATATAGCCATTGACTAAATCTTGGAATGCATTTTCTTCAAAAATGCAAGGAAAGGGTGGGAGGTAAATGCAAGGGAAACTTTATAACTTTATAACGTAAAAAATTTATATCCAGTTTCCATGTTAACATAAATTAAGAAATAATATTATGCTAATTATTTTTTAATATATTTTGTATTATGCGAATAAAAATTATATGGATAAAATAGGTGTTTTATATTAGCATGAAATTTGAGAATTATCAAGATATTAAAAAAACTGTGAAAAGGTTTTATTACTGCGTATGTAAGGACTAAAGATCGACCAAAATTTAATTTTGTTTTTGATTTCTCCCACTATATGAGTTTTGCAATAAATTTGTTTTCGGCGAAAAGGCTGTCGAAATTCAGCTAGATCGAAATTCGACCGAAACTATCTCTATACTCATAAAATCTCCTTCCTTCCTTCAGAAATTTCCAACATAACTTATTGATTGGCTCAAATGAAATACTCTTTATTCATTCTTATGAACTTAACCGTTTATAATTATCAGAAATTACTGACTCGAATAAAAATTATAAATCAAGTAATGCATACACTGTAAAAAAAAGTGTCGATCTACTAAAAAAACTTCAGTGATCCTTGTAACTACTAAAAAATTTTTAGTAATCTTAGTCGGTTACAAGAAAATCTGTAAGAATTACTAGAAAAAAGTTAGCAACGAATAGAGTTAATAATTTTATATTTTTAATAGCTATTACTAAAACTCACTTGGTATGGCCTTGAGAGCATAGTGGTTATAGTAACGGACTCCAGGCTAAAAGGTCCCGGGTTCGATACTGGCCACTGCCGAATATATGTAGTGTAAGTACTCGTTAATAAAGGGATTATGAATATACTGTCGGAGTAGTAACAATGTTTGGTGCTGCCATCTATTGCGGTTTTGCCGAAAATCTTCCGCTTCAGAAGTCTGGATGCAGATCGGAGGAAACACCTGCCCTTCGGGCCCACGTTAAAAATAGTTTTGGAGCTATTACTAAAATTTACTTGGTCGCTCATACTAAAAATTTTTAAGTTAGTTATACAAAAAATTCCTTTGCTTAGTTTACAAAAAAAATGGTTGTTTCGCTTGCAAAAAAAAAAGTTTGTAATGGTTGCTAAAAAATTCTGTGGAATACAAATTTACTAAAAATTTTTTAGTAACTTCTTGATTTTTTTTTTACAGTGTATATGACTATACTTCGAAAATGCATTTCACTTCTCATTAAAAGCTACGGGTTTAACTGTAATAGAAAATTTTTAGTATGAAACCACAGAAGTATTTCGAATACTCTTTCAGAAAGTTCTAGCATAACTGCTGATCATTTACAAAAATCATTTACAATAAAAGGTAAATTGGGGTGTACCTAAGATACTTTTTAATTTCATGAAATTCATATTTAGAAAATCTTTTTGTGTCGTTGATGATTTACTTACATTTTATTTTATATGAAAATAAATTTTTTTTGTTATAGGCACATAGAGTTCACTAGGGTCATATGTATAATTAATTGATAATTAATAAATGATGAATAATTAATGATATTAATTAATTAATGAATAATTAATTTAATATAATGCATAATGACGAGTTTTTCTGACAATGAGTACCGGAAAAAATATACAAAAAAAATTTACCTACTTAATAATCTTACCTACTCAAACATGTTTCTGATGAACGTGCTTTATGGTTTCTTTGATTTCTGAAGGATTTATTTTAAAATTTATAACTAAAGGTACAGTCAAACCTCGTTAAGATGAACAAGCTTAACATGAATTGTTTTCACCGTCCCCTATATAGAAAGGAATACAAAGATTTCATACTGATAACATGAATTACTGTTAACATGATCAAAATTTTGATTCCTCTAGAGGTTCATGTTAACGAGGTTCGACTGTATTGATAAATATAAAAGTACCTAAGATTATTTTTCTAATGGCGTGAAGAATATTTTCACTTTACCCAAAATGTTCAACCGTACTAATAATAGCAACCAAAGCCAATTAAAATACTTTTTATATTAAAAAGGTTTCATTTTTGAAAAAAACATAATTGATTGAAAAAATTCGTGAAGATTACTCAAACTTGATTTCTTATGCAAAATATTAATTTCTAAAAAATATCATACCCACCAACAGCTACGAGATCCTTCTCTAAAACTTGGTTGACGAAAGATGCTGGATTTGAATCCAGTATTGCGTTCTTCGGCCTAACGGTTCTAAATTTTCAGTGGTTTTACTCGAATCTTGTCTAAATGCTGGTTAGATTGACTTAAAAATACCGCCATTGAGTGTACTCTAGCGGCCTGTATATTATGTTTTTTTTTCTTTGAGGACTGGAAGTTATTGTAATGAATCTCCGCATGCCGGGGAACTTACCGGATGGGACAAATAGGGTTTACACCGGATCCTAGCGATCTGGTGATCTTGTTCCACTTTGGCATAAATAAATAAATAAATAAATCTATCCACCTCCCTATAGTTCTAACACGTATATAAAAAGCATTAAGCTCACCACCACTGTCTATAAAGTCTCGATGTATATTGGGTAATAAGTGCCGATTTCGATATGAAAATAAATCTGATATCGATGTCAAGATATGGATATTTTTTATTCGATAGATTGTGATATTAATTGCTTTCTGCTGAAGCTCCACCAGTGGCCGCGAGGTTCTGACCTCCAGACTGGTAGACGGTAGGTGCTGGGTCCGGACCCAATCGCGACCATCGGCCTAACCGTTCGAAGTTTTCCGTGGTTTTCTTCGAACCTTGCGTAAATACGGGTTAGGTTCTCTTAGAAAGACCCCCCCCATGGAGGGCATCCCACCCCTTAGGGCCTATATCCCGCAGTATAGATAATTAGCCGACATAAATACAAACAAACAAGCATTCTGCTGCAATCCGTATCTGTGTATAATTTATGCAATGCCGTTCAGAGTCACAACATAAATCTGTTCATTTCGGAAACAAGGATAAAATTCATCACGATTATCTTCTTGTACATTTTTACACTTTCCCCACTTTTTATACAGGCTGTTATTCCTGTTATTTGTGACATCAAACATAGAATTTTCTCCAGAATACATTTTGGTTTTCATAGATATTGAAATCTTTGCATAAACAGGTATTTAAGTTTTATTTGGATGCTTCCATGCTTTGAATAATAGATAGAATTTTTTTTTTTACCTTTTCCTTATTGCCCCGTATAATAAGAAAGAAAATAGGCTTTTCTGCACTTTATGTGACCGGCTAAAATAGAATTGCGACATTACATCAAACTTCTCACATATAACAACAGTTATTTACCTGTAAATTTTTTTCAGCTGTCACGCCTGTCGCTGTCTTTTAACATCTAGCGCATCTTTTTACTGAAGCTACCGAAGTGTTTTCACGCCTGTTATTATAATATGTAATTATACAATACCGAAGTTGCACGAGGTCAATATTCTGAAGAAAATATTTGCGATAAATTATGGGTCATTGTAGTAGATATATGTAAAAGTTCATTCACATTTTTTAGAGAAAAAAATTTAAAATTTGTTTTTTTCGCTTGTTTTATTAAGTTTTTTGATTTTTTGAAAAGAATCTGTTTATATATTTACTTTATTTTCTCGATGATTATGAAAAATATGTCTTTTTTGTACGATGCAAAGGAATTTTTTTTGCATCATATTAATCTAACTAGAGTTTAATTTCATAGTTTCTCTCTGTTAAAGATCTGTTAGATCCCCTTAAATATCTCCTATATGCTTCGATCAGAATCCAAACCACTACCATCTAAAAAGTATATCGAGTTTGAAATAAATATAAAATAATCAAATCTAACACCGATGTCAAAGTAAGGTTATTTTTACCCAATATATCATAGTTTTGGTTTAAGGAGATACTACAATCCCTATTCGTGATTAATTCATGCATTCCCATGATGATGTTCACATATAAAGATTCACAAAACATCTATTCATTTCGAAACAGGGATAAAACTGATCACGATTCCATTATTTTCATGTAGATTTTTACAACTTCCTCACTTTTTTATAAAGGCTATAACTCCTGTTATTTGTGGCTGAAAACATAAAATTTCCTTCGGAATGCGTTTTCTTTTTGCCAAATATTGAACATTTTTTGCATAAACCGACATTTAAGTTTTTTTTTTTTTTTTAGATTCTTTCATGCTTTGAATGATAGACAAAAATATGTTTCTCTTTTCCTTATTGTTCCGTTTAATAAAAAAGAAAATAGGCTCTTGTGCACTTTGAGTGAGCCTGTAATAAATTATGGGGCATTTCAGTTGATATATGTAAACGATTTCTGTCTAACTTTCATTCATACTTTTTTTAACGAAATATTTTCGAAATATTTCTCTTTCGCCCTGTTTTTTAACATTTTTTTTAAGAATTTATTTATACATTTACTTTATTTTCTTGTTGATTATGAAAAAACATGTGCCTTTACAGAACTATTAATGTAACAGAACTATTATTTTTATTGCTTGTTTCATATTACTCTAATAGGAATCTAGTTTCATATTTACTCTATGTTAATAATCTTTTAGATCCACTTAAAAATCCGCTATATGTCACATACAGATAACAAGTCGCATTCACACCACCACCATCATAGATGTATATCGGGTATCGATAAAGTCATAAAGTCATATCGATAAAATAATTATCATCGATGTAAAATAAGAATATATTTACCCAATATATCCTAGTTTTGAACTCATGCGTTGCTAGAATCCTTATTCGTGATTCATTCATGCATTCCGGTGATGATGTTCACATATAGAGATTTGCAGAAACACATATACCAGAAGTCTATTCATATCGAAACAGGAATAAAACTCATCATGATTCCATTATCATCATGTACATTTTTACAACTTCCTCACTTTTGTTTTAATTATAAAGACTATAATTCCTTTTATTTGTGCCTGTAAATATAAACTTTCCTCCGGAATACATTTTGTTTATGCCAAATATTGAACATTTTATGCATAAACCGACATTTAAGTATTATCTAGATTCTTTCATGCTTTGAATAATAGACAAAAATATGTTTTCTTTTTCCTTATTCTTCCGTTTGATAAAAAGGATGATAGGCTCTTGTGCACTTTATGTGGCTGTGTGATAAATTATGGGACATTTTAGTTGATATATGTAAACGATTTCTGATAACCTTCATTCATACTTTTTAAACGAAATATTTTTCTTACGACATGTTTTTTAACATTAGCTTTATTAAAATTTTTGTAAAGAATTTTTTATACATCTACTTTATTTTCTTGTAGATTATAAAAAATATGTGACTTTTTTGTACGCTGTAACGGATATATTATTATTATTTATTTTATATTACTCTAACAAGAATCTAGTTTCGTAGTTACTCTCTATTAAAAATCTTTTAGATCCCCTTAAAAAACCGCTATATGACACTCCCAGATAATAGGTCGTATCCAGTGGTGTAGTCGTAAAAAAAACAGAGAATATACGCTCAAAGCAGAGGGTATACTCTAGAGTGTTCAGTGGTGTAGTAGTAAAAAAACAGAGAATATACGCTCAAAGCAGAGGGTATATCCTAGAGTGTATACACTATGACTTTCTTGAGAAACAGAGGGTATACGGTGTTCCTTAAAAAATCCAGAAGATATACGGCGTATACCCTCCTTTACATCCCTGGTCGTATCCACACCACCAACATCTAAAAAGCGTATCGGGTTTGAAATACCGATAAAATGATCAAGTCTAACATCGATGTCAAAATAAAGGTATTTTTACCCAATATATCCTAGTTTTGGTTTGCTGTTACTATCCCTGTTCTTGATTGATCCAAGCTTTCCCGTGATAATGGTCACATATACAGATTCCCGGAAATACATTCAACAGAAATCTGTTCGTAAATATATATAGGACAGTTGCATCATAAACTTTAACTAATAATAACACATTGCTCAGTGGTGCACAAAACAGCAATTTTAATATACATTAGTACATATTAAAATAAAATAAAACTTTCAACGTTTCGCGCCGTCTTCTGCGGGCGTCTTTCGGAAAATATGAAAAAAATCCTCTGCTTTTTCATATTTTCCGAATCTTCCTTCATCCCCGTTTCGCGCAGAAGACGGCGCGAAACGTTGAAAGTTTTATTTTATTTTAATATGTACTAATGTATATTAAAATTCCTGTTTTGTGCACCACTGAGCAATGTGCTATTATTAGAAATCTATTCGTTTCGAAACAGGAATAAAATTCATCACGATTCTATTATTTTCATGTTGATTTTTACAAGTTCCTCACTTTTTTTTTTATAAAGGTTTAACTGTTATTTGTGGCTGAAAACATAAAATTTCCTTCGGAATACGTCTCGTTTTTGCCAAATATTGAAAATTTTTTGAATAAACCGACATTTAAGTTTTATTTAGATTCTTTCATGCTTTGAATGATAGACAAAAATATGTTTCCCTTTTCCTTATTGTTCAGTTTAATAAAAAGGAAAATAGGTTCTTGTGCACTTTCCGTTTAATAAAAAGGAAAATAGGTTCTTGTGCAGTTTCCATTTAATAAAAAGGAAAATAAATTCTTGTGCAGTTTGAGTGAGCTTGTGATAAATTATGTGGCATTTTAGTTGATAAGTCAACGATTTTTGTTGAAAGCTCATTCACACTTCTTTTACTGAAATATTTTAGATGTATTTTTTTTCGCATGTATTTTTACATTTGAATTTTTTTAAATACAAATCTGTTTATGCATTAACTTTTTTCTTGTAGATTATGAAAAATATGTGCCTTTTTGTGTTCTTGAGCTCAAATCAATTGGTAGGCCTCCACACCTGGCTGAATCTGTGCCTTTTTTGTGCGACGTAATAGAATTATTATTATTTGTTTCATATTACGCTAACAAGAGTTTAATTTTAGAGTTACTCTCTATTAAAAATCTTTTAGGTCCCCTTAAAAATTACAATATTCCTCGTTCAGATAATAGGTCATATTCATACTATAGGTGTAGATTTCCTAATAAAAATTAAGTAACAAAGTGTTTAGGAATTTCGTCAAAAGATCGCAGAATAAAACCTAATTTTATTAAACAATCACAAAAACCCGCGACTTTCGTTAGCACTAGAACGACAAAGAACGAAATTTTAACAGTTTCATGTTTAAAAATTGGATATAATTTATGTATTGTACTAGAATTTTATGATACGACTTTTAATGAAATATAAGTATAGTTAAATATTCTTGTTCAATTTATATTCACCCACTTTAATTTCCATAATCAGTATGACATATACCTATTTATACCGGTACCCGTTAAAATGACGGCTTTGGCAGTTTACAAATTTATTCCGCGGTAGTACGGACATTCCTATTATCGACATGGACTAGCCCTTTTCGCCCATGCGGAGTTCACTCCAGGTTTCTATCAAACGTGGTATAACAGTAATTGGCAAATGTAATCAGAACGCAATCATTAAAATTCTTGGTGAAAGTGCAATCTGTGCAAAGTGTAATCTGTGAAAAGTCTAATATTGGAAAATAGCAGGAACATATTTTTATAAAAAAATAAAATTTATTTCTTGTAAGTTCTGGGCAACAATAAACCAATTTCCAGAAAGAAAAATAATTATTCGAAGAGTTAAAAAAAACTCACTAGTATAAATGAAGACTCTCCGGACACTAATTCAACTAATGATAATTTGGACATGTCTTACGTGGAAAATAAAATTGATTTTTCAAACTCTGAAGAATCTGAAGATGAAATTGAAATATGAGATATTGAAGAAAATGAGGAAGATAAATATGAAATTCCCCAAAATAGCCACAAACACACAAAGTGAGTGCGAATATGTTCAGATACTAAGTCTGATTTCCAAACAGAAACAGAAAAAAAGACACTCGACGGCACTGAATGGGAAGAATTAGGGAATGGTGATGTTAGTAGACTCCCATCACATACATTATTTTAGTATTTTTCAGGCCAAACTGGTTATGCGAGGCGAAACATTATGCTTGGTAATATTAGAAGTACATTTAGACTTAGAATTGATAATCAAATGATGAATCACGTAAAAACTTGCACTGAGCTCGAGGCGAAAATTTTTTTACAGAAGGATAATTGGAAAATTACTATTGAAGAATTATATGCGTTTATAGCTATTTTGTATGCTCAAAGAGCCTACGAAGCGCTAAATTTGAAATTATCTTATTTGTGGTAAAAAAAAAAAAATTTCTTCCTTTCACGAAACTGTGAGTAGAAACAGATTTTCAGAAATTATCAGATTCATTCGTTTCGGCGAAAAAGCTCGAGAAGTGATCGCTTACTAACTGACAAATTTGGATTAGCTTCCAAAATTTGGAAGTCCTTCATTGATAACAGCCAAACTTCTTACAAACCAGATCTGAATATAAGCGTAGAGGAACAACTCTTTCCCACAAAGGAAAAATACAGATTTCTGCAACATATGCCCAATAAATCGAACAAATTCGGAATTAAGTTTTAGTTAGCAGTAGACATGCGAAGTAAATATCTTATAAATGGCTTTCCCTATTTAAGCAAAGATGCACTTAGACCATCAGGAGTACCTTAGAATGAATTTGTAGTTTTGAATCTTGTAAAAAACTATATAAATTGTGGGAGAAATGTAACAACGGATAATTTTTTTACAAGTATACAACTTGCAAAAAAGCTACTGGCCAAAAAAAAGTTTTGATGGCATTATACGAATAAATAAAAGAGAACTGCCGAAAACAGCAAAAGACAGAAAAGGTAACGTGGCTCTTTTCTTGACAAAACTCTACAAATCAAATATTATTGCTCTAACATGTTACAAAAGTAAGCCTCGTAAAATAGTACTACTTCTTATCTCAAAACATAAATCCATAAAAATTGCTTCTAATTGAAAACAAATTCCTGCAACTGTGTCGTTTTACAATGAGACTAAGTTTGAAGTAGATGTAGTTGACCAAATGGCCCGCAAATATAGCGTACAAGCAGGATTACGTAGATAAACTTTGCAAATAATTTTATATTATTTTGGATTTGTCAAAGTTTTTGTGGACGGACATTTGAACGCTCTGCCCAAAATTTGAACGCTCTGCCTTGTATAGTTTTTGTGGACGGACTTTGTGACAGACAGACAGAGGACAGAGACGAATTGGGTTTCGTCAGGTGAATGAAACCCTAAAATGTCCTTATGAATGCAAATCTTGACAAATTAAATTGGGCAACAAAAACAAAACGATTTATACCTGCAATGTAGCAACAAATATGTCTGTGGCAAGTGTTCATCTAAAATAACATGTACTTGTAAAGCATAAGCTTTATAAATATTTCATGCATACCAAATGTGTTATACTATAGATGCAAATAGAAACTGCTTTTGTTTCTTTTTTATTATTAATTAATGAAATATTATATTAAATGTTGTTTTTGTTAAATTATATTCTTTTATTTACATTAACTAAGTTACATATCTTTGTGGCAAGTGAGCATCTGAGATAACTTGTACTTGTAAAATATGTGACTCATAGGTATAAAAAAAAAACGCAAGATCCCCCAAAGGATGATGACTTAGACACCGAAAATTAGTCGTCAAGTCAAAAAATTAGGTCGTCACGTGGCAACTGGCAGTCATGAATACCCACCTATAATCCACACCCATCTTAGAAGTGGTTACCGATAAAAAAATGAAGTCTAATATCGATATCAAAATAGGAGTACTTATACCAAATATAGCTAGTTTTGAATTGATACGTTGTTAAAATCCGTATTCATGATTAATTCATGCATTCCGGTGATGATGTTCACATATACAGATTGGTAGAAACACATATAACATAAATCTATTAATTTTCAAACAGGAATAAAACTTATCACGATTCCTTTATCTTCATACACATTTTTACAACTTCCTCACTTTTATATATGTATATATATAAAGACTATAATTTCTTTTATTTGTGCCTGAAAACATAAAATTTCCTCCGGAATACATTTGGTTTTTTGCCAAACATTGAGTATTCTTAGCATAAACATACATTTAACTTTTATTTGGATGCTTTCATGCTTTGAATGATAGACAAAAATATGTTTTTCCTTTTCCTTATTGTTCTGTTTGATAAAAAAAATAGGTTCTAGTGCATTTTATGTGACCGGCTAAAATGTATCTGCAAGCATAACTTGTCACTTCTGACTCATAACAACAGTTATTTGCCTGTAGTTTTTTTCAGCTGTCATGCCTGTCTTTTAACATATGGTACATCTTTTTGTTGAAGCTACCGAAGTGTTTTCACGCCTGTTATTACAATACATAATTATACAATACTGAAGTATCACGAGGTCATCGTTCTGGAGGAAATATCTGTGATAAATTATGGGGCATTGTAGTTCATATATGTAAAGTATCTAAGTCTAGCGTTCATTCACACGTTTTTTAAAAAAAGATTTTATTAAAAAATTTATTTTTCCCTTTTCCTTCCGCATGTTTATTTTCTATTTTTTAAGTTCCGCGGATTTTTGTAAAAAAACTAGTTATCTATTAATCTTATTTTCGTATGACTGTGAAAATATGTGGCTTTTTTTGTGCGATGTAAGTAAATAAATTTTTATTTTACATTATTCTTAGAAGAGTTTAGTTTCACAGTTACTCTTTGTTAAAGATCTTTTACACCAGTTGTAAATGCCCGAACGAGTTGACTTCATTCGTAGAGTTGTAATTTGTATGCAAAAATGAAATCAATTATCTATTATATGTAAAATTAAATAAAGATGGCAATGCTCAGGAAACCCTAAATTTTGAAATTAGCAAAAATCGACTAAATATATATATTTATTTATTTTTATGTCAAAATTTATTAAATAAATAAAAACATACAAATATATTTAAATAAATATTTAAAAAATAGATTTTCTCATTTTCATGTAAACTCCTTTGAAAGTTCTTAAATGCAAGCTGGCTAATTTCTGAAACCATAGAAAGGCTTCCATAGAAAATATTTGATAAACAAAAATCGATTTTACATTTAACCCTTTCGGGTCTGGTGTACTGTTAATAGTGCGTCTATTAATGGAGTATTATTTTGTTTTAAGAAATACTTTTACTAACATATGGTAATGTTAGTATATGCCTATGCATCTACTATATGACTTCATTTATGTTTAGGCATTTAGTAATAATGATAATTATTATTGTTTATTTAATTCGCTTTGCGCAGCTTGTAATTCTTTTATTTTAAACATATATTTAAAATTTATAATTTAAAATAAAAGTTACTTTCCTAAAATAATCTTGTGCGATAAAACGTAAAAATTATTAGAATGTTGTAATATAAATTAAATCTTGTTGTGATACAATATTTTCTAAACATCTCTAAAAATTCTTCCTCAGCCTTTTTTCATATGAATATTAATTGAATATTATGTAAAACAACAACATTCGTTATCTTTCAAACAATGAAATATTCGTTAAACACTAACTAATCTATTTGGATAGCCAGTGTTAATGTTATGATAAAGTTTATTAAATCCAATAGATTTTTTAAATCACCAGATTTTAAGAGATTCACCTTTTATATAAACATTTTAATAAAAATTTCATTTTACTTAAGGAAGGTGTTATAAAAATTAAAAAGAAATGACATTGACGTGTTTCGGATCCGTCTAATAAGATCCATAATCATAATAAAAATAAAAATAAAATTCAAAACAATTCACGGTCAATACAAATGACACGCGACAATGAGATGTAAACAACAAAAAACTAGGCCCCTCTCTTGTAAAAAATTAAATTAAATTAGACAATGATCTAAAATAATTTCCAATTTGGTTCATCCCATTCAAGCTCTCACGGGGAATTTATTCATTAATTCTAACCCTAACTTAGGAATAATAAAAGAATTAGGAATAATAAAACCTTTCTTAAGTAAAATAAAATTTTTATTAAAGTGTTAATGTTATCAACGTAAACGTTAAAAAAATAATCGGATCGGAAAGGGTTAGGAAGAGTTTACAATTGTACAATAGTAACTATATCATTCGGTCAATTGCAAAAAAGCTGAAAAATCTATCATAAATCGATATTTAAAAGTCTAATCCTATAGAAGTTTATTAATTGGCGCTCCAATTTCACAGCTGAAAATGATTTTTTGATAATCAGATAATAAAACTGTCATAGGCGGAATCATTAATTGTGTTCATAGATGATTTCTTTTTATTTGTTTCAATAGATAATATAATCATTATTTTAACTAATCAACATAGCAAAAATATGCATTTAAAGAACGTACTGTTGGATTAAAATTTATTTAATACTTATTTTCTTAAATATTCTGTTTATGGTTATGTTATTGCTCAACAACGCGGTAAAAAATTACTTCAATTTAATTACTTTTACGCCTCCCTTACACTTTACCTCATTTGGAACTGCATTCAATCAAGCCAGACGCATTCAGTAGTGTGTTGTAAAAGGTGATTAACCTACAAAATTTAAAAGGAATGATTTAGCGATAAGTAAATAGATAAAAAAATAAATTCGTATATATGAGCGTTCAATAAATAAGAATAAATTATGTGCAGATATTTTATAAAACATAAACTGTACCTTTAATTATTTACATGATTCTGGCACAAAACATACTCAAAATAACTTCAATATGTAACACAGCTTTTTTTTCGTTATCGGCAATAATATGAAATTATGACCAATGAAATAATTGAATTAAAATAATTATTAATTAAATAACTAATAATTATTAAACACAGTTATTAAAGAAACTAATAATTAATTTAAACTAAATTATATTATTTAAATTTTTATTTCTTAAAGTAATTATTAATTATTTAATTAAAATACTCTAATTTTCAAATGTTTCAAACATTTGTGCTAAGTTTATTGTTGTTCAGTAATGTATCTCTTTTAAGTATTTTACATACGTTGCCTTAGTTCAAATTAATTTTCAGTCAAAGACTATATATAAAAATTTCATAGCTTTTTTTTTTTTAATATATTTACAGTAAATTTAAGATCTAATGTACACTACCGAAAATGTTTTGATAGATATATTGCATGAAGTTTAAACTTAACTTCTTTTAAATTATACTGTATATTTCTACTGTAAATATTTCCAAAATTCTACTTCTATTTAATCTAGCTAAAACCAATCACGATGTATTGATTAATACGCGGTGAAATGTAATTGACTAAATGAACACAACCCGACTTGCATACTTTAACCGCTACCCTCTTTACCTGTACATGATACGGGCAACGTGTTTTAGCCAATCATGATTTATTATTCTCACCAGTAAATTTTTATTGTAAATTTTGAATTTCCGAGAATTTTTTCTGATTCATTTAGACATACATTTCAATTACGAAAAACCGGTGACCAAAGATTAAAAATTCTGTAAAAGACATGAAAAAAACTGACATTATTTGAAAGTTTTTTTTTTCAAAAATATTCGTCAGTTAAATGGTTAAAGTCATACGCACAGTCTTGAAAAAATAAGTGAACATCCCTACTAACTCTGCAAAAACCTATCGTAGAAGAAAATTGCTGATAACCAAACGATTAAAAGTAAAGTCTATTTTTAAATGACGTTTATAAAAATTACTTAGAGACAATCTGCATATAAAAACAAATCAAAACTTTGTTTTTTTTTTTTCAATTGCAACATCCAAGTTTGATACCATAAATAAATTGCATACCCTTGAATTAACTTACATACAAATTTTCATAAAATTAGAAAAGAAGTGAAAACTTCTTTCGGCGCGTTAGACATTTTTCGAGATGGGAAAAAACATTGAACTCGCGACACTGTTACCGTAACAGACATCTCTGCAGTCTATATATAGTATCTATATTTTTGAGGGCCTCTTCCCGGGGGGGATGCACCCCCCTCAACATACACCTTAAAATTTCGCTCATTTAATTGTCTAATTTTTTAACTTAAAAGTTTAAGCTACGTGGAACTCACGGGGCTGTGGATCTCCCCAGTCGCTTACTCACCTAATTTGTCACTTTCCCATTATCTTATCACAGTCTGAACTGAATTTAATAAAACAAACAATAATGAGGTACATGATGCGAAAAGTTATTAATATGTTACACTTTAAAAGGATTGTAACACTTAGCAAAAACTGAACGATTCTTCTCTCACCACTTTCATATCATTGAGTATGTAATAAATATACTTAAGAAAGGAACTATAAAATAAGTTTTAACCCTTAAGTGCATGATTTTTCAAGAAATAATTTTTAAATGTTTTTCGGTTTTGATTTCATAAATAAATTATGGGGAAAATATTTTAAAAAATCAAATTTTGTTTTAAGTATGGTTTACGACTAAAAGAAAAGTTTGTTACTATTAAGCAATACTGGGATTTAATTGAAAAAATAATGTTCCTTGATAAAATCAATTATATTAAACATATGTGAACATTACTCTCTTAAAATGTCAGCCAAAAAAATAACTCAACTTGAGCCAAAATTAGTTCATCTCACGTTCTGAAAGGCTGCTTCCCATAAAGAGTTGAAACAACTCAAGTAAGTGAGTTGTTTTTAAACAATTTAAATCAAGATGAGTTATTTAAATAAGCAATCTAAATCAACATGAGTAAAACATTTTAAAAACAACTCATTCACGATTCAATAAATTACAGCTCTTTCCTGAGAAGCCAAATCAACTCTTTCGTTTTAAGAGTGTAAGAACTATGAAAAGAAATAAATTTTACTTGCTTACTGCAAAACAAAATAGGGTACTTTGACAGCTTCCAAACAAAACAAAAAGTTTGTGTATTAACAATTGAGAAAATAGATCTATCTTTTTTATTAAACTGCACATATGTTGCCATCTACATGTTGAAAACTGATTTAATAATATTTTCAGTATCTTATTTATTGAAAATATTAGGCATCATAGCTGCAATATTATTCAAATAGTATTTTAGGAGCTTAAATTTGGTATGTTGCCGAATGGAAACACACGGAATTTAAGGGTTAAATAATATACTAGAAACTTTTCATGGACATTTTATTGCAAATGCTTTATACAGTATTGCCTTTGGCGACTTTTTTTAATTATGTTTCACACCATTTTCTGTAAACAGAAATCTTTCATATAGTTTTGACAGTATTGCAAAATAATTAGACTAGAAAATTTACTTTTTTTCATAGTGGTGGTACTGCTAATCGAATATTAAAATAGCCGCCAACGGAATCTGAATATATCTTTGACAAATGTATATAAATTTCAAAGACTTTAGATTTTATTAATCGATCCATCAAATACTATTATTTTTTATAACCCATAAAAAATTTCATCATGCCAGATATTATTTTACTAAATAAAACTTATTCTAATCTTCAATACTTTAGAATTTTTTAGAGAAATTATTTCAACTTATTCCCGAGAATTTTTGTATTTTTTTGCTTAATTATTTGTACATTTTTAGTTAAGTCTTTTTGATATTATGTCTCCATATCAGCTCAGTTCATTTAAAACCAGACGCATTTAGCAACGTGTTTCAAAAGGTGATTAACCTATTACACTTTAAAAAAAGGGTTGTAACAGTTAGCAAACACCCTAAGATTCTCCGTTCATCAGTTTAATATCATTGAGTATGCTGTGTTCCAGATTCCCTAGTGTTTTACTTCTGTTTTATTCGTTTTTTATTATCCTTCGTTTTGACGACTGTACACAGGATCACAATGGTCTAAACAAATGTTAGGTGGTCTCCCTCCTCCTTATATGAGCTTAATGCTATGCGTTTTTGGGTCAAGGTTAGACGTCAGTAAGGTAAAGCAATTTCCTGCTTCATATAAAAACATATGCAGTTTATGTTCATCCTGTTGTTTCTCTGGTCGAAAACAAAGAGCAAAAAAAAGAAATGAAAGATGACCGCGAAGAAAGATCTGGGTTAGTTCTATTTTTGCGAAAGCAGGGCCTTTCAAAAATTCTCTTTCATGAAACCATCTATTTATTAATATGCTTACGCTTTCTTCTTGTCTTTTCTTATTATGAAAGGCAATGCACTCTTCTGAAATCCTTTTACTATCAAGCTCATTTTTCTGCTAACATGTTTCACCAATAGTTAAACAAAGAATCACTATCAAGTCCACAAAAAAGATAATTTAATGTTTAAAAAAGAAAGTAATATATACAGGGACTTTTTTTTGTTGCACATCTTATTTGGACTGCAAACGTAATTAAATGAAGCAAAAGTAAAACATTAAAAGTAGTTAATAATTGTGAGCTTTTTTTTTTTGTCTTTTCTTCCCATGAAAGGTAATTACGCGTCTGAAATCTTTTTACTATCAAGCTCATTTTGCTAGTAACATGTTTCAGCAACAGTTAAACAAAAAAATCACTGTTTAGTCTTACAAAAAGATAATTTAATGGTTAATAAAGAAAGTAATATATACACGGACTTTTTGGTTGATGAAATTTCATTTTAAACCAAATTGTACATCTTATGGACTGTAAACGTAATTAAACGAAGCAAAAGTAAAACGTGGCCCGGACGTTTTTCACCCACTTGGAAAATTTACATCTCTTACAAAAGTAAAACCCTAAAAGTAGTTAATTAATATTCGTTAGCATTCTTCTTGTATTTTCTTCTTATGAAAGGCAATGCACTCTTCTGAAATCCGTTCACTACCAAACTCATTTTTGTACTAACATGCTTCAGCAATAGTTAAATAAAAAGTATTATTGTGTCCCCAAAAAGATAATTTAATAGTTAAAAAAGAAGATAATATAAACAGAGACTTTTTGTTGTTGATATTTGATTTTAAATCAAATTGCACATCTTACGAACTGTAAACATAATTAAAAGAAGCAAAAGTAAAACATTAAACGTTGTTAATTAATATTTTTGAGCTTTCTGATGTACTTTTCTGAAATCCTTTTATTATCAATTTTATTTTGCTACTAAAATGTTTCAGCAATTTAGCTAAACAAAGAATAGATATCGATGTCTCAAAAAGCTAATTTAATTTAATGATTAAAAAGAAATAAATATCAACAGAATTTTTGTTGTCTAAAAACTGATTTTAAACCTAGTACCACAATTTACGGACAGTAACCGTTATTCAATGAAGCAAAAGTAAAATTTAACCTCCTCAGTCTTGAGACAAATATTACTAAAGACCACAAAAACCAGCATAAAATTATTATACAACATCTACAAAGGTGTATCATTCTATATATCGATGCTTATCTGTGCATGCATTTATTGAAAAAATCTAGAAATATTTTTAACAATTCAAAAATCATTTAAATGCAGTGAACTGGTGTTATTTAGTGTCTTCTGTAGGCATCATCAGGACTGAGGAAGTTTATTAATAATTAAGAAGTTTATTAATATTCTTAAGCTTTCTTCTTGTCTTTTCTTCCTGTGAAATGCAATGTACTCTTCTGAAACCCCTTTACTATCAAGCGCATTTTGCTGCTAACATACTTCAGCAATTTAGTTAAATAAAGAATCACTATCTGATCAACAAAAAGATAATCTAAGTGTTAAAAAAGAAAATAATATATACAGGAATTGTTTGTTGTTGTTGATTTTAAACCAAGTTTCCCATCTTATACGGATTATAAACGTAATTAAATGAAACAAAAATAAAATATTAAAAGTAGTTAGTTAATTTTCTTAAGATTTCTTGTGTATTTTTCTGAAACCCTTTTACTACCAAGCTTACTTTGCTACTAAAATGTTACAACAATTTGCTTAAACAACGAATAGCTATCGATCCCTAAAAATAGAATTCAAATTAAGGATTAAAAAAGAAAGAGCTGTGTCCAGGGACTTTTTGTTGTTGATCACTGATTTTAAACCAAGTTGCGCAATTTACGGAGAATAACTATTAATTAATGAAGCAAAAGTAAAACATTAACCTACTCAAAGTCCTGAGACAAATATTAAGAGGGACCACAAAAACCAATATAAAATTATTATACAGCATCTCCAAAGATGTACTATTCTATATATCGATGCTTACGAAATGTACGCATTTATTAAAATGCTCTAGAAGTATTTTTAACAATTCAAAAATCATTTAAATGCAGTGAACAGGTTTTATTTACCCCGGGAGAACGCGCGCTTACCCCGGGTATGGATGGTTGTAACTTTGTCACCAATAAAATCGCTTTCTTTAAACGGAGACAATTTTTACAAATTTTGCGATAAAATAAGTTGAAGATTACTTTAAAAAAAGTCGTTAGAATTGTAAAAATCATACGCACTCCGGGACTTTTAGGCCCTGCGAGCGTCCTCCCGGGTTAATGTCTCCTGCAGGCAACAAAAGAAGTTTATTAGCTTTTTAAAGCTTTCTTCTTGTCATTTCTTCCTATGAAAGGCAATGCACTTTTCGGAAATTCCTTTTTACTATCAAGCTCATTTTGTTACTTACATGTTTCAGCAATTTAGTTAAACAAAGAATCCCAATCGAACCCCAAAAATATAATTTAATTTAATAAAAAAAAAGAACGTGATATCTCCGGGAATATTTTGTTGGTATTTATCTCTGGTTTTTAACCAAGCTGCACATTTTACGGTCTGATGAGCCGTAATTAAATGAAGCAAAATTGAAACACTTGAAAGAGCACAAAATTTTCTGTAAATTATTTCAACCTTTTACCAATGGTGTCCGCATTAAAGGACACCCAATTTTAAGAGTATTGTCACCAATAATATTTAATTAATTCATATGCATGCATAAAGTAGGAAATAATGAAGGAGTTCTTTTATCCAATAAATTTGTTTGTAAATTTTGGTGTCATTTCATCTTTTACAAATAGAATTATTCCGCATCGTAAATATTTTACACGCTTACTGCCAAAGCTGAGATGCATTTGTGCACAGATGCCAAAATGAACATTTAGTTATTATATTTAGATTTTTAAAAAGAAATTATCCATTTCAGTACGCCAAGTATATTATTTAGTCAATTTCTGCGTGTCAAACACCCAAACAATGCATTGAGTTTTCTGCGGCAATACTCGTAATCGGCGATTTATATAAAAATATCAATAATAAGGGGGGGGGGTATCTCGTAGCTAGCAAGGAAACCCAGTTTACAAACTAGGAGTATTCTCGCAGATGGCAGCGAACTTATTAACAATTATTAATATCCGCAATAGCGGTAAAAGTTATAGTTTTTTAGTAATAATTAATTTATTTAAACATATTATCAGCTTGTCATACCTAAAATTTTCAATTCTGCTATCACATGCTTTTTATGTCGTCGGCTTACGAACTATTATCGGCACAATTAAAGATTTAACTACTGTGGTAGGCATTAGATATGCAATAGTCCCATCACAAAATTTATTGGAATGAATTTTACTAATAAAAACTTACTATTTTTTTTTTTACATATTTCGCGACTAAATTAAATTATACTATTTTTAAAAAATAGCAATAATTTTAATAAATAAAAATTATTACTATTTTTATTAATTTTACTAATAAAAACTACTTTTTTTTACATATTTCGTGACTAAATTAAATTATACAAAATATTCTCAGCCTCATTCATGACTGTTTACTAGAGTTTTAAAAGATATCTATTTGAAGATGTGATTTACAGCAAATAGGGCGTCAGATTTCTTTTTTCTGGTTTTTCTTAAAGACATCTGCACGCAATGAGATTGTTGCGTGATGTTTCTCTTAAAAATCTTGAAATGTTTATATGAAATGAAAAGTCATATTTCTACCTGATATTCTCATTCTTGAGAATATTATTTTCTTTTTCATTCATCACTTTTGTGCTTAATATTTTTACATAAATCTACAGATATGTTTACATCGAAATTGTCCTTTGTGACACACCTTATTGTATTTTGGTATTGTTTTTTTCTAAAGACATACCCATAATTGCGAAATCAATGTAACCACAGCTAATATTTAAGCTTTATTTTCTTATGTTTTGTGTCAAAAACAGAATATATTTGGTTAATATTTTATGTTTTTGCTATTGTAAATATATTCATTGCAACTGTTTTCTTTTTCTGGAAACTCATTTGCTTATTAATAACGTTAAGTTAAAAGAAGAAGTAATAAAAACCTTACGATTTTTGTATAGTTGTGCATGGAATAATTTTTAGTATTACTTTGAAAATGTTACAAAATCACTTCAGAAGTCCCTGAGAAAACAAAATAATAAAAGGAACAAACGTAAGTTTACAGGAGAAACCATAAAATACTCCGATTGAGTTATAACTACAAGTAATTCGATTTATCCTTTTCTGTAATTAAAATTCTGTTAGCTTGTGGGGGAAAAAAAACTGGTTGTGAAGCGCTTTTAAAGGTTTTGATCATAAAAGTAGCTGACCCGTTACTTTTTTTATATATAATTAGAAGATTTTCAATTTATTTTAACAACTTCTTCGTCGAAAAATCACAAGAATAAAGGTTAAAGCTCACATTAATCGTGAAATGTACTTTATTTCATTCAAATTCAACTTATTTGCTGTCTTTTCTCTCGGTAAATTAAATATTTAGCACTAAATATGCCAGGAATTTTATTCAAATTTTATTTTAAAAACTTATAACAGAATTCTTTTTATTTAACCTTAATAACCTTTTTATTTAATTTATTTATATACGATTTGTATTATATTAATTTTAATGAAAAAATTTCTGGCTTGAATCGATATATTTTCATGTAGTAATACGCAGTCAAACGACCAATTGTTGGTGTATTTAGTGTTAAGATATGTGCTAATAATTAAGTATATAGATAACTGAGTATGTATATTTTACATTTTTTGTTCATACAATATTCAACCATAATCTTTTTGAATGAAAATTATCGCTATTAAGCAAATTTGTTTCCTGATGACTTTGGAAAAATATCTAAATCTTTCTTGGGAAATCACCTTACGTTAAAATATAACTGATTTGAAAAATTAAGTTTTAATGCTCGTCCTTTATAAGAATAATGGATATGGAAAATCTGTTTTATACTTCATAATAAATACACTTCTGATACATATTCTCATAATGGATAAAAATAAGTAAAACTTTTGCTTAATCAAGTACGCTGCACTATATTATTTCAAAAGATCTTCTAACAATATAACTAGTATATCAAAGATAGATATGAAGGCAACATTCCTGAATCTGTATTAATAAAATATTTGCAAACCACATATTATATTAACTACACAATATATTACACGTAATAATCTAAATCCATTAAATCAGTACGATGCGTTTTATCAGAAATTTGCTGTCCCATATGTGTTTTGTTTTTGTTTTTTGTTTTTTTAAAGTAGGGTTTCAAGTTCGACAGGCATTGTTCTACAAAGCGGGTATGTTCTTTACCAAAAAGTTTTCGATTCCATACACAAACTAGACCCGAAACTACCGGAAATGTGGGTAACATTGATACCCGACCCGATATAAGATTAAAGGTGGTCGAAAAACTAACTGTTTAAACCAGTTCGAGTTGAAAGACCTGAAGCCCTACAGAAGACACGTGAGGACTAACTCACATATTGTGTCAGATAAATTGGTCGTACATTCATATCTAATCAACAATAATGTGTGTTAAAAAGATAGAAAGCGAAATTACATATAGCTCTTTAAGCTGTTTCTATTTTTATTTATTTATTTATTTATTTATTTATTTTTCATGAAGACAGGACGAAAATTTTGCATTAAAAAT
Source organism: Maratus speculifer (assembly GCA_964019185.1). Taxonomy (NCBI): domain Eukaryota; kingdom Metazoa; phylum Arthropoda; class Arachnida; order Araneae; family Salticidae; genus Maratus; species Maratus speculifer. The sequence continues at coordinate 230,290,062 of OZ025296.1, read as the reverse complement.
AAATGTAGAGTTTATTTATTTCGCTTGAGTTTCATGTTGATAATAAGGCGTTTTTTACGAGGATAATTCAGCTGAAAATGTATTTCAATATGATATTTTTAAAACTAATTTTCAATTAATTAATCGTTTATAAGGTGTAAGTCACATATTGAGTCATATCACTTTCATGGTAATCTTATCGACACATGCATATCTAAGCAATAATAATATGTAGCGTATATTTCTTTCATTTGAGTTTCATGTTAATAGCAACACACACACATATATATATAAGAAGAGCTCACCTAACAATTTATTTGAATGTGGATATTTCTTGACTAATTATAGCTTAACTGATTAAAGCCGATTGGGAAGAAAACTTGCCATTAAAGAAGAGCGAAACTTTTAAATATGATAACCGGTATTTTAGTAAGGATTTTTTTATATTATTATCTAATCTCAAAATTTCAGACACTAATTTTGTTAAATTACAATATGGAAGAACTGGTGTCAACTAATATCGAAGTATTAAAAGTAGTGCAAAAGAAATCGCCGTTAATAGGTTAATAAATAATTTTTAAAGACTAAGTCGCATATACTTATTAATTGGCTGTACATTCTTGTCTACTCAATAACAATGCATATTAAAAAGACAGAAAGTGAAATTGACTATAACTCTTTAAGCTGTTTTTTTATTTGTTTGTTTATTTGTTTTTAAGAAGACAGGAGGAAAACTTTGCATTAAAAATAGATATAGCATTTATTTATTTCGCTTGAGTTTCGTGTTGATAATAAGGTGTTTTTTAAGAGAAGAATTCGGCTGAAAATGTATTTCAATATGGTATATTTAAAACTAAGTTTCAATTTATTAATCATTTATAAGGTATAAGTAACGTATTGAATCATATCACTTCCATGGCAATCTTATCGGAACATAGATATCTAAGCAATAATAATATGTCGCGTTTATTTCTTTCATTTGAGTTTTATGTTGATACTAACGTATTTTTTAAAAAAGAAGGGTTCACCTAACATTTTTTTTTCGATGTGGATATTTCTTGACTTAATTATAGATAAATGAATTATTTTCTAAGACTAAGTCGATATTGTGTCAAAATATTTTCTTACGAATTGATACATTCATACATGAACAATGACAATGTTTGTTAAGAAGACAGAATACAAGAATAAGTGATTATTTTTTATTTAAGGTGATTATTTTTTAAAGAAAACTAAATGAAAAATTCGAGCTCGGAAGTAAAAGTGGCTTTTATTTTTTTCACTTGAGTTTCATAATATTGGATTTGAATATGGATATATTTTTTAAATGATTACAGACTAATTATTCGTGTTTAAGGACTAAATTGTTATTGTATTAAAGCACTAGATAAATTGGTCACATACTTTTTTCTAATAATTAATAACAAGTTAAAAAGACAGAAAGTGAAATTAAATAAAACTCTTTAAGACCTTTTTTATGCAGTCTAGGAAAAAAATTTGCATTCAGAAATAAATATAGCACTTCATCGTATATTATTTATTTTTTGGGCTGAATTTCATGTGGAAAAAAAGGAATTTTTAAAGAAAAAAAAACAGAAACCAGCTGAAAATTTATTTAAGTATGAATATTTTTCACTTAATTGTAGATTTTAGAATAGAAGTTTTGCTTGTTCTTATTCATCTCATGTAATTCGCTAATGCTATTAATTAATGGTGATAATACTAATACTAATTTAAGTAATACATTAGTTAACGATACATATATATTAAGGTGGAGCCTATTTTTTAAGTTTAAAAATACAAACTTCTCACCCACTAAATTTGTTCCTTTTTATGAAAAAAAAAAAAAAAATCCGGGAAAATATTAATGCATTTGAACAATATTTAGAGGTAGCTCAATGATGCGAAAGTTTCTAATGTATAAGCAATGATAAATATACGCATGCTCGTATGCTATACCAAAGAAAATTAAATTCCATCTTTTCAAATACATTTATAGAAGAAAATATATTTAACAAAAACTCAATTCGTGAACAAAAAATGTTTGAAAGAACTAAAAAATATAAAAACATAAAAATGACGTTTCAAAGCGACACTATTTTTGACATTCATTGGGATGAAAAATTAATGTATGATTTGACTGGAAAAGAAAAGGTTTATCGATAGCCACTATTAATTTATGGAAAGGATTTTACTCAACTAAGGACTGCTCAACATCTGTGACAAGAAAAGCTCAAGCAGAATACTTGAGAAGATTCAAGACTGAGGAATAGCAGATAATATTCAAGCAATACACATTGATCATACCAGCTCAAACATTGATTATAACTGTGCTGCATACATTCTTATAGAGCAAAAAATTAAGAAAAAAAAGAGCGTTTGTGTCTTGCTTGTAGGAATCACATTATGGGACTGATAATTAGTACTATGTTTGAAACATATATAGGAGTCAAATCTTCATCTGAAATTGCACTATTTGAATGCTTTCAACAATATTGAAGTTTCATTGATAGATATAAGTACGAACTAAGAATTTCATTTGATGATGTCGCAAATGATATATTGTCACAAACTCTCGATGTTCAATGTTTAATTTAAATTGTCTTCAAAGGAGGAAGAAGGTGTACATGATGTAAATGTTTTCATTGTTCAAATGTGTTATATTTGAAAACTTGGATCTCTGTCCTTAAACTTTATGGTTCTCCTATAATGATCTGTCGTTGCCAAATTCTTACTTGAATACTCATCAATGTATTCAGCTATTTCCAAGTCATCATCAAATAAATTTGTTAATTTATTGTTATAGTGGTCTGAAGGACTTGTTGGATTAGCTTCATTTGGGAGTCATGTAAGTTTGCCAACCAAAAGACGCATTGTTATTGCTTTACGGAATGAAGCTAATTCTTAAAAATAAGCTTAGGATTTCACCAAGCATGTGAGTGTTGATCTTCGTTGTTTCAAGTTTGAAAAATTGTAAGATTGTGTTACAGTCATGTCAATGATATTGTCTCAATTTCTGGAATTTCCGGTTGAAAACCTTGCAGTTCATTCTGACTTGTGGGAATCAAAAACTACGATTATTAACACAAGCTAAAAAATATTATAAAAATCCTACAATTAATAAATTACTGTGATAAACATGCGTAATACTTATTCAAGAATAAAATGGTTTGAAAACTTATCATGAATCTCAAATAAAAATTTTACTACAAGTTGTTAAAGATCGCCGCAAAATGTCCCCAGATAACAAGAAAAAACTGTCTCAACCTATACAAAGGCAATAAAATTTTAACATAAAATAAAAAGCTAAAATTTTGTACAGTAAATTTAATATATTATTATAAATAAAACATAAAAAAATGCAAGTGCATATTTGTCATTTCTATAGGTAATGTTCTTATTTTTTTCTAATTTTATAAATTTTGAGTCCATTGAGCTATCTTTAAATATTAAAATTTATTGCTCAAACTTTTTTCTAGTGTTTTTGTATCAAAAGGAACAAAATAAAAGGGTGAGAATTGTAAAATTCGTAAAATAAAAAAATCATGGCTTTTAAGCTCCACCCTAATATAAATATTCTGCACCCCCCCCTTTTTTTCCAGGAAGGAAAATTAGAATGTTATAGCACTTTAGATAGCCTAGCACTCCCTTTTTCAAAGAAATTAAAGAAGTAGACGTTTGCTATTTTATAAAATCACTTGCCAACTTAAATTTAAAAGGTTGTTTATATTTTTTCCCTTCTTAATAAGCTATTGAACTTTTCATTGCTTTAACTTAATTTTATCAAATAGTGTGAACTAATAGTCAAAAGTACAAGAAATCTAAAAAACAAGACTTAATTTAAAAGTATTGAATATAGGGATAATACCATAATATCTCTAGGCGTTATTATTATTACATTAATAGAAGCAGAAATATTTCACTAGCGTCTTTATAAATGCTGGTATCAAACCACCGAGAATCAAAGATTAATTATACTTACCTGTTACCTTCCTTTAACATTCGTCAAAGACATTTTCCTCATTACAAAACTTTGTTGAAAGCACCTAATTTCTATCTCAAAATGATGATATAGTAAGCAATCATTCACAAGGAGCCCTGAATACAGTTTTGTAAGTCATCATGATGTAATGAAAACTTCCTTTTCAATTTTGGAAATCATGACTTCCGGATTTCCATACAAAGTTGAAACGTGTCTCCCATTCATGGCCCCACAATCCGCGCCCATCTTTGTACATTGATTAACTGCCGAATACAAATGGCTTTCAACGCTGTATTAGATAGGTTTTATTGATATGGAACTGAAATGGAAATATTTGCATTTGTATTACTGACACAAAGATTCTCATAGGCTTACAAATTTTAATTTTTGTAATTAACTAGTTTTAATTTACGCAGGCCTGACATATGCAGGGCCCTATTTGAGAGAGCTCTCTTGGTGATGATCCAGTATTCCGTTAAAAATTGCCAAATGATTAAAACTGACCAAACATGACTAGCCTTTTTTTTTAATCAAAAAAAAAAAAAAAAAAAAAAAAAATCAAAGATTTTGAAAAGGGTGGGGTCTTTTCCAATTTCTCTTGTCTGCATTTCTTTCCCTATCCCTCAGCAACAGAAAAAAGTGGGGGACGAGCTACATTATCAGAAAACTAATGGTTAAAATTTCATTATAACAGCTTAATAATTCATTGTTTTCAAGAGAAATTCATGGTTGATATTTTTCTGTTATAAAAGAAAGTTACAACCATGAAGGGAAGTACCAACCAGTACGGCTTTAAATTTATACTCAAATTGATCTTTAAAATCTTAAGACAGCATAGCTTTACTGCTTAAAAATTTTTACTTTGACAACACACACACACACACACACACACATATCTATCTATATATATATATATATATATATGCATATATATTACGTCTGTTGTGAAACACGATTGGTGATTTCAATCATGATGTAATAGAATTTCCCTTTCAATTTGGAACTCATGACTTCTAAATTTTAATATCAAATTCAAAAATGTTCCCCCACATCACCCCCACACCCCTGCAAACGCACACACAATGCCTACCCATTTTAATAGATTGATAAATAAGATTTAACACTGTATTAGAAAGGGTATGAATGAAAAGAAAAAACGAAGAACGAACATTGCAAAATTTTCCTCTTCCAATTCCAGATTTCAATTTCTATAAAAAATAGATCACAACTTATCAAGTGCGACTGGTGCGAATCCCTATTATGGATTTCAATCATGATATAATAGAGTTTCTCTTTCAATTTGTCACTCATGATTACTGACACTCTTTTAAATTTTAATACTAAACTCAAAAATTTCACTTTTCTGCACACACACAATGCATGCCCATTTTAGTAAATTGAAAAATATAATTCAACACCATATTAGAAAAGGCATGAATGGGGAAAAAACAAAAAACGAAGAACGAACATTGCAAAAATGTTCCTCTTCCCATTTCCAGTTTTCAATTTCTATAAAAAACAGATCATAACTTATCAAGTAGGGTCTTTAAGTTCAAAGAGAACATGCGTTTTCAGTGCTAAAAAAATCATGTCTGTTCATAATAATCTGTTGCATTTCATGTCTTTCATAGTTTCTATCTGATACAAAAATAATTAGGGATTTCCTTCTTGGTGGTAAAGGAAGCTTCCTGTTTAATTTTTCAGCAATGAACTCATAATGTTGAAAGCAAGAATAGCAAAGATGATGCCTATTCATAGTCCCACAATGCCTACTCATTTTTGTGCATTGATAAAACAGTGACTATAAATGTCTTTTAACACTATAATAGATAAGATTTCTATATAGAGAATAAAGATGAAAGAATATTGCAAAAATTGTCATACTTTTCACGACAAACTTTCAATCCGTATAATTAACTGATAGCAATTTATGCGTCAAGCACTTCTAAGAATTAGAAAAGAACATATGTTTGGACTGCTAAAAAAAAATAATGTCTGTCTGTCAGAGTAGTTTCTGCTTCTTAAACAAAAAATGACTAGTGATTTCAATCATGGTGAAAATTAAACTTCCTGTCTAATTTGGCAGTCATTATCTCTAAATTTTGAGAGCAAAATTCTGAAAGATGATTCCCCTTCATGGCCCCATAATACCTGCTTTTTTTAGTATATGGATGAAATGTTGAATATAATGACAGTTTTTCAATGTTGCGTTAGATAATATTTGAGGATAGACTACTGCGTCAAAAATATTAGCATTTGTGTTGTTAACACTGTAAAAATTATCATTCTTCACATTGTCAGATTTTAATTTTTAGAATTAACTTCTCACAATTCACGCGTCAACAATTACTCAAAACTTAATTGTTTTAAAATTCCCACTTTATTCAAATCTTTTTTATATCTAATACAGCACACGATCGGTGATTTCAATCATGATGTAAGGGAAACTTTCCTTTCAATCTGGCAATGAAATGAATTTCGAAAGCAAGCTCAAATATTTGTTCCAGTCATGACCCCACAGTACCCGTTCATTTTAGTATATAGTGCTAAAATAGTGACTAAAAATGGCTTTAAACTCTGTATTACATAATATTTCAGTGGTGAACAGATACTGAATAACTTATTTACCGAAATTGGGGTTAGTTAACTGAAGTTTTTGCACCAGATTTATCCTATATTATTGGAAATTTGAAATATATATTACAAATAATGCACTATTAGCTTACACTTTTATATGGCATTATAATTAAATTAATTTTAGCCAATATCCTAAATTTAAAAAAAAAAAGAAAATGAGGGTGTTTTCCAACAGGTTTAATTGTCAAGGTTTTAATGGGAAAGTTTGTCTCGTTGGAAAATAAAACCCAATCATAGAAGCAATCTCATAATTAAATTTCGGAAGTAAATTCAGCCACTTTTTTAAATAATGCGGAGTTTAAGACAAAGTTGTATTTTCAAAGACATTCCTCGTCAAGTTGTATCGATAGTGGTATGGGGAATAAAAATAAAGCCCATTTCGATTATCCAAACTGAAAAAACATTTTTAATTTATTTTAAGTGTGAATAAAATTATTTTATATTTAAAACGTGCTGCATATAACTTATTTTAAAATGTTGCTATTGTTATCCGATTGAAAACTAATAAAAGTGCAGACTGTAATAAACTGCTTCAAAAACTTATAATTAAATTGACATCTTTTTTTTTATCCATTACATTTTGTTATAACACGTTCTCTGCCAACTACGAGAATACTCGTAGTTAGTAAATTGGGTTCCCTTGCCAGCTACGAGATAACTCGTTATTGATATCCTGATCTAAATCCCCGATTACGTGTATTGCCGTAGAAAACACATACGTAGCTGTACCAAGAGACTAAATAATACACTTGGCATACTAAAATGGATCATTTATTTCTCAAAACTTAAATATAATAAGTAAATGTTTACAACCAGAAAAACGTATATTTCCACAATATATTTTGGAGTATGCTATTACTTAAAGTTATTTGTTTAACATTATGTTGAAATTTTAATAGGTAAATAGGAGCAAAATTATGTATGATAAGTTTAAAAACAGTAAATTAAAGCATTACATCGGAACTTTAAAGCACTGTTACTTTTTAAAGCACTTTTAATATCGGAGATATGACTTTGGTTTCTGTGAACAGATGCACTATTTCAGCTTTGGCAGCGAACATGTTAAATTAACTTTCGTATAAAAATTTAATAAGATTTATATTCTGTTTTAGTAATCTTCATCTTGAGTTAATAAGAGAACGAGGTCATTTTATGCGATCTGACATTTTTTTTTTTTTTTTGTCGTTTATTACCTGTCCTCCCGGTTTGGGAAAGTAAAAAGTTTTCGCCTTTTGCTTGCTTGTAGTTTTACCTTGATTATTGAGCAACGTGCTATCTGTTTATTCATACCACTATGAATGAGTCAGTTTAATGTATAGAAGAAGCAACATTCATGCATTTTTCAAAGAACTGTTTCTTAAAGTGTATACCCATAGAAATACACAAGAGAAAATTCACGTCAACTTATTGACAATCTGAGGTCACATATAAAATCAAAATTATTGTAATGTAAATAACCTTCTCATCAATGTAATAAACACAGTAAAATTACCATTTAAGGGGATACACTAACTTTGAAACCATCTCTTCAATTTTGATTAATAGTGTAAAAATATCTGATGGCATAACACTTGATACTAAACATTAATTAATATATGTATAAATATATATATATATATATATTAAAGAACAGCCAGAGTTGCCGAGCTTTTTGGCTACCAGCATTTTAATATAGAAAATATCCTTTTTTTGATTGGAACATTTAATTGATTTAAAACAACATCATTTTATCTGAGATTGTTATTCAAAAAGCTGGAGACTTGTAACTCTGGAACAGTCTATTTTACTAATTTTTTTCTGATAAACTTTTTAAAAATTTCTACTATTTTTGTAAATTAGAATGTGTTTGCATATTTTTTATTTTAATTATGTTTGCTTAAAAAAATACTATTTCCTTTTCTAACTAAGTTAGAAACTTGATTTAAACATCATTAAGAGAAAAAAAACAGAGAAAATTTTAATGCAATATATATGTGTATATATATATATATATATATATATATATATATATATATATATATATATATATATATATATATATATATATATATATATATATATATATATATATATATATATATGTATGTATATATATATATTTAAAGAAAATTTAAAGATATTTTTATTCCCGGATCATTTTAATATAAATTTTGGTTTTGAAATTACTTCCCCATATTATAATTTATATACTCACTCTCTTTTTAAACTTAACTTACTTTCCAAAACTATTCACTGATTTTCCTGATATATGTTTTTAATTAACAGACATTGAAAGTTTTCGTATAAAACAAATTTGCATTATTTATTGGTGAAATAATTACAATGATATTCCCTCGTTTTTTTTAATTTTCTGCAATTTGCACTGTTATTTTTTTTACATCAAGATTTTAAATTAAAAAAGAAATTCAGGCAAAAAGCCAATGTCTCCTTTATATACTCGTCCAAACGTTATTTCAAATTTCCGTCTTGTCTTAGCAGATCCTTCTGTACGAAATAAGGACATCCATTTATAGTAGCTAGCATTGAATTCATGCGTTCGAAGTTTATTAAATGATCTTTTAAAATTTATATTCTCTCTTGTTTTGCACTTAACTACTTTCCAGAGCTTTTTACTGATTTTCCTGAATTTTTTATTTATTTTTTTTTTAAATAACAGACCGTGGAAGTTTTCGTAGACAACAAATTTGCATTATTTATTGGGGAAATAATTACAGTCATAACATTTCCTTGTTTTCTTTCAATTTACTGTTAGTTTTTTTCATCAAGATTTTACATTAAAAAAATTCAGGCAAAAAGCCAATGTTTCATTTATATCCTCGTCCAAACGTTATTTCAAATTTCCGTCTTGTCTTAGCAGATCCTTCTGTACGAGATAAGGACATCCATTTATAGTAGCTAACATTGAAGTTCGTGTGTTCGAAGACTGCTAAATGATCTTTTTAAAATGTTGCAAGCTTCTAAAAACTAGAACGTGCGAAAATTACGACTTCCTTATAGGAATCTTCTTCACACAAACGAGTAATTTGTTAAAGTGAACTGAAAAAGAGTAACACGGTTTTGCTACTTTTTCTTTATTTTTTAAAGTAAATTAAGTGAAATTTCCTTGTAATGAGTAAAAACAAATTAAGTACTATGAATGACAAGGTAGTCTGGGCATCTTATGCATGCTATTAAAAGGAAAGACAATTTTAACCGTTTAGTTCCTACACAGGAATTAACTGAGCAAATCTTTTTTTTTCAATTGTCTTTAGTAATTTATTCTCTAAGTAAGACCAATATTAGAGATGAGATATGCTCAGCTTGACCCTGGGCTCTATACAGACTCGTGCTGTATTATTATACCAGTCTTCGGACTTGAGCTCTGACAAGCACAATAAAGCAGTTGTTGCGAAATATGTAGTTTATTTAAAGTTAGAGATATAAAAGTAAAACTGTTTTTTACAGTAAATACACATTTTAGCCCATTCCTAAATTAAAAGAAATTAATTTCATGCATAGAATAACATTCAAGAACTAATTAATTTTTTACACATCTTAGGCTATGTTTTATAATTTCTTAATTGATTTCTCAACTCATAATCCTAAATTATTTTTATTCTTTAATAGTTCCATTGTTGCAGTTTCCCAGAGAGCTATTTTTCGTATTTTAGCGAGTTTCTATTAACGCATCGTTATATTCATTGTTGTTTTAAATCCAGTATAATTACTGTACGAATCGCAGGAAATATTTCGTAACAACAACGTAATGCCTACAATTTTAATATTTTAGTAAAACTTCATTTTTAGGTATATGTATGTATATATACATATATATCGCCTTAAAAGTCGCCAAATACATTGAGATGGTTAATATCATATCTTGGTGGGGATTGCGAATGGACAAAATCGGCCTAAGGAGGTGGAAATGGGAAGGCTTCAAATATTTGAGTGACGCTTAAAATGGCTCTGACAAAACCAGATCTTATAAAACAATAACAGGAAAAAATAAACATTTTTCTTTAGAGCAGTTGCCAACAATTAAAAAAAAAAACCACAATAAAATTCTTCATGCAACAATAACTTTACTATTGTAAGATTTGCGCGTTAAAAGGAATAAAAAAAGTTTGATGAATTTAAGAAAAGTTGAATATTGCGTCATAACTTTTTTCTAATAAGATTTCCATACCAAAACGGAAAATAAAATAAAAAGCTTTACGGATTTTTTTTCTTAAGCAAATATTACGACATATTGGAAATATAATGGACGAAAAGCAGATGAATATATAACGTCGTGTGAGTTTGTAAAAACGCATTGAAACATGATAAAACCAGACTATGGAAATATTGGCATATTTTAACACTTTGAAGTTCTCTGATTTTGTTTTCGAAATTTTTATATCTATTTCATATGTAATTGTGCCTGTGCATGCGTGTATATTAGGGTTTTCAAAAAGATTTAGGTCCCTAGAGCTTTTCCTTAGTGATGAAACTGGGTTTATCTCTAATCTTGATTTAGTTTTGTTAGTGAAATTTGTACCTAACCCGAAATCTACCTCTTCTTGTAGGCCGAGGCAGTAAGGATTTTTTAATTCCTAAACACCTAAAGTGATAGAATTTCCTTTCATTATCAAAAAATGTATTGTTTTTTGTAATTTGAAGAGAACGCATACGACCAGAATAAATTTTCTTATCATACTGATTAATTCCAATTTTCACTGTTTTTTGTGTTAGGATACAATAATAATTAATTATAAATTATAAAATATTATTAATTATTATCAAATTATTAAAATTATTATTATTTTAAAATTATTAAAACTATTAATTATTTTCCTCGATTGGTTAAACAACCTAATATATAATATAACCTTTAATTTATTCTATACCTTGCTTTTTGTAGTTGATATTAATCAATGAATAAAATCTTTCTTGCTTACTATGGATACGCATTACCTACATTTATAATACCAAATGAAAAACCTCCCTCAAGCAATATTTGGAAAGCAAAAATACAGCAGTTAACGAGGGTTATATAAATTAAATTTCAGGCAATATACTTAAAGTAAAAATTCATGCAAATAGAATTAGTTAAATTTCCAAACGTATGATATTAAATCACGGAATGATTAATTCTAGCTCTCTACAAGTTCAATTATCATATTTAATAATATTTCAGTTTGAAATATCATAAATGATTTAGTTTTTTAAACATTGATGTGCATTGCAAAAGATTTAAGCGAAGAAAATTGACTCGAAAATGGATATGTAGGACAATTCAGTTCTCTTACATTTTTACATTATCGTTGCATTGGTTGTTACAGTAAAAGGTAGTGATAAAATAAATTGAAAATAAATTGATGTCTATTATGTGTGCAGTCATGAAGATTTATAATACATTGTGCTGTTAGCGATTTAGCTTAAAAGTTGTCGTAACTTTGAGTGAAAATAATGATTCGTTGTAATAACACTTGAAAATCTGCAAGAATAAATGAATGAATACTCCAATAATTTTTGATATAGTTTTAATTCATTACTTTCAAGATATCTTGCTTTACTTTCAAGTAGTGTGTTATGGCGAAATAACCAGTTTGGACGGTTATATTGTTCTGGCCAAAATCTGGTAATTTTTTATTCAGAAATTCTGATATGCACCAGAAAAATCTGAATAGTAATTTTGTTTCATTTTATTTTCAAATTTTTTACTATTACAGTAATTCCTTAACATTCGTGAGGGTTAGGTTCCCGAAAATATCCGCGAATGTTGAATCTATTATCTCATAGATATAGAGGGGTTAAGTCTTTATTTTTTTATGGTAAAGAGCTACTAAAGCTCAAAAATATATTTATTAAACATTATAAACTAAAAGTGTATGTTTTAAAAAAATTTGAATAATCATAAACTATTGGGAAAAAAATATTTGCTTTTGGTGGTAAAAATTTAGTGATTATTTGACAGATCAGATCTTATGTTTATGAATTTACGTGTAAGGGAAATTTGAGGCCTGGATTCTATTTTAAATTTAAGACTCCTCACCTGTGAATAATCGCATTCTACTGCTTTTATCAACAAGTTGTTGTTGATATTTTAAAATTTTCCCGATATATTTTGCATAAAATATTTGACCTACAATAAAAATTTTAAATTTTAGGAAATTTAAAAAAATGGAAAACAAACTGCACAAAAAGAAAAAAAATAATGATCTATATTTTCCCTCAACAGAAGGGGTAAATTTCTAGCAACTTGAGCCATGCAGTAATACAGTAGGTAAAGTAATAATCAGTGTCACGTAGTTTATACAATTGGTAAAACAAAAAAAGTAAAAAAAAAAAAGTTCTTTATAAAATAAAATTTTTGAATAACCAAATTCAGTCTTCGCGAATGATGGAATGTTCTGCATTTTTTATTTGGCGAATAATCAAAATTCGCAAATGTTGATCTGATGAAATGTTGAAAATCTGAAAATTTTCTGACACTTTCACTGAAACTTTTATAAACGTAAAAGCTTGACATTTTGAGGCATTACTATTTACATGATTTTTAATCGAACAATTTTTCCCATTTGTAAATAAATTAATGACAACTTGAGTTAAAAACAATTATTGGCTCGTAACAGTAGTTTTTTTTTCTTCACTGCACTGTCCTGTTCGGAAATAACACCAATATTGACAGTATTATCTGTAAATCCCTTTAGTTTTATCGAGATGTGTAAAAAACAGTTCTATTACATAGTTTCCGAATATATTCGTATGTTTTTAAACAAAAATAAACACAGAAATGTATTATAAAGTAGCTAGATTCAATTTGAGACCAATCTTTAGATGTTCTCAAATTACTTGCTCAAACATGCAAAAGTTTCTGACACATTCTTTGACTCATTTTAAGCATAGAATTAAAAGACTACCTACTGTAAAGATTTAGAATCAAATAGCGTTTTCTACTTACTTATAAATCAATTGCTTATTTAGTTATTTAGTAGTTATCAAATGACGAAAAGTTTTTTTTTTCTTTCGTGTGCTTCCGCGTCGGGAACTGATGTCAAAGCGCCTACATTAACAACATAATCACAAAGATCTTCTCTCTTTATATAAAAAATGGAAAATGCTATTCGATTACTTATTTTCTGAATAAAAGCAGTCACCGATTTCATGCTTTTCTGAACAAAAAATAAATTCAGAAAGTAGCTCATTTGAATTCTATAACAGCCTTAGCTCCTATGAAAATTTCTCAAAAAGACAAATAAGTTATATTAAAGAATCCGTTATCTTGACACAATCAATATAACTCTGGAGTAATTCTCTAGATTTTGTCGGTTCTTTGTGTACGCCTCTGCATGCGAATTAAAAGAAATGAAAATTAGTAAAATAAAGAATACGTCAGTGTGAAGAATACGCAACAAAAAAAAGCAAGGTGGTCAAGTCTAAAACCAGTTGAACAACTCTGTATGTCCCGTTAACTTATCATGTAACTGTAACAACGCTCACATTTTCACAGTCTCCGAGACGAAGGGCTATAATTAGGTGAAATGGAAAAATCGTTTTTTGAATCGTGACGAATTTTAATTTTTGTTTGTGTTTTTGTTTCGTGATATGTGGCAACAAGATTCATTTGACATACAAAGAAACAGTAAAAAAGAAGATATAAATAGAACATGGCATTGTTTGTGCAAAGCTCATTCGCTTCATAACTTGATTCTGTTTAATAATAAAGCTGGCAAAGCTTTTCAATCTCGCTCGTATAGTTTTAGTTTAATCGAAGTTAATTAGACTTATTTTGAAACAGATAATTTAGTTTCAAATTATCAATCAGTTAAACTGTGTCATGTGTCTCAGATTAGTTACAGAATTTATTAATTTGCAAGTAATTTTTTGAGGCCTAAAACTGTTACAATACGAGAAATTATACCGTTGAGGCCAGCATATGTATTGCATTACTGCCGTAATAATAATAAATGGGTTACATTTTTTATATTATTATACATATTTATTTTATTAATAATAACTTGGAACTTACAATGAAATCATTAGTCATAATCCCTTGAACCATGCGCCCCATATACTTAAAATTAGCTAAATATGTATCAATTATAAAGCATAACAGAACATAACCTCATCGAGTTCACGGAAGAAAAATCTAGGATTAGTTAAATCTCTATTCCCATATTAAAAAGCAATCGGTCTTGCCAAGTCATATCTGGGCATTATATTTTCCTGCTCCTAATTTTTCATGCTTTCATACTTTAGGGTGCAGGAAAGCACAACGGAACACCTACGAGTCAACCGTTAAAATCGGTCTTTTAGGTGTTTCCCACCAAGATATGACTTGCTAGAGCGATCGTGATTTAATATGCGAATCGAGATTTATTTAATCCTAGAATTTTAACCCTGAACTCGATGAAGTGATTGTTCTGTCTATTAGAAAAATTCCAGAGAAATAATAACACTAGAAAAAAATTGTAAAAAAGCCTAAGCAGAGCAAAAAAATGGAAAACAAAATACATGAAAGCCATTTTCAGCCATTAATATTCTACAATTTAAAATTAATTTGAAGATATTATAACACTGAAAAGTATAGTAATTGTATAAAAATATTTACAATTAATAGTATTACAAAATAAAAGAAAATTGGTTTATGCAAAAATTTATATACAAGTAATGTGTACAAGAGGTTTGAGTCCTTACGCATCGCTAATAATAAATAGCTATACGTGAATGGTGTTTAGAGACGAAATTATGTTTATTCAGATTGCTAAATTACTATCTTTTTTTTCAATATTTGCGTTATTTTATGGTATATTAAATTAGGCGAATGCATTAAGGAGTCAAAGGAGTCTTGCCCTTTACCTTATGGTGCAATTTAACAACATGTCACATTTATTTTTTTTTCTCATGCCCTATCAAACATGAATGCATAAAATTTTTAATATAGACAACTTAATCTTTCTTCTATTTAAAAATTTTTTTTTAATATCGCATATTGAAATTTTATTTAATTTTTTATTTTTATTTTATTTATTTATTTATTTATTTATTTATTTATTTTGGCTAATTTTGATAAAAAATTTTAAATTGTTCTTTGACTACAAGCAACATTTTTAGAAAACTAATAAAGCAATTTAGATCAAATTTGGTACATATCTTCATTTTAAGTTAGAGAATAACTTTTACTTCAAATTTACTATTATAATTTCATAAATAATTTAAAATTGTCAAATTTTCAATTTAAAAATGATTTTTTTTTAATTTTGAAATAAAAACAAAAATTTTAATTAAATAAACTGCTTTCAAATGAAGTATAATACAATACATTAATAAAGTAACAATAAAATAGATTAGTTTTATATCATAATCAATATTTTGGGGTCCTTGAACCAATAATTTTGATACAATCTTGCACGCAGTGAATGCAAATAAAAAAATAATTTTATTTTTTTCTATCAAATTTAAACATTAAAGAAATAAAATAAAATTTCAATGTAGAATATTTTTTTTAAATATTTTAAATAGAAGATATATTAAGTTATCTATATTAAAAATATTATGCATTTATCTTTTATAGATACTGAGGAAAAAAATTAAATGTGACAAGTTGCTAAATTGCAAAACCGGCTAAAAAGTAAGATTTCTCAGACCTCTTAGTATACTACACAGAGAATTACAACACGATTAAAATATAATGCTAACAATGAAGCAGCATAAAAGTGTAATAATGATAAACTAATGCCCCATTACCAACACTGGAACAAAAGAGAAATACACAAGAGTGGAGACACAATTTAATCAGCAAAAGTTTGTTTTAAAATTAAATAAAAAAATAAAATAAAATTATTGGTAATTTGCTTTTAGGCGTATAATTAATGACCTACAATCTGTTGATCTTTTCCTGTAATTATCGCTTCAGTCTGCTTTTAAATCAATATTATTTTATTTTATTAATGTCGTAATCACTAATTTCATATTTACATACATTTATAATTTTAGTTTAGTCGCGCGTAATAAGAGTCATTTTGAAACAGACAGTAGGATTTCAAAATAATAAATTAAACTGTGTCATTAAAATTATATGTCTGTAAATATAATAAAACTAATAAAAATTAATAATTTGCAAATAATTGTACATAATTATTATGACACAGAGTTATTTTCTAGAAAGGTGCATGCATACGGTGTAAATACTTTTGTAAAATAATAGAAAAGTTAGATTTTGTGTATTATGTAACCATATTTGTCTTTGTTATTTATGGCGTAATAAATTAATATAAAGATCTGTTATCCATACAAATTCTGCAAATAGTCAAATATCCTTCTATATACAAAATAGCTCAATGGGCATTATTTTTTGACGCCAATTTGACAAAAGCTCGTTTTCGCATATGAGTCGTGAATAATGTGCTATAATATCACATTATTTTTATTTCAACATTATAATAATATGATATTCCTAATTTTTTCTATTATTTAAAAAAAGAAATAACAATAAATAAACGATACTTTAATTAATACTTATAGAACAAAACAATTTTTATAGGGTTACCATGTCAGGTAAAATAACGCAAGGGCGGATCCGGAGAGTCCTCAAGGGGAGGGGGACGATTTTACAAATTTGGAAACTCCAATCTGATTCATGCGTCGGAGCTCATTTTTTTCAATGAGAGTTGTGTTACTTCTACTTTTATACTGAGGGTCGGGTTGGCTTCTATTTTTTGCAGCTTGTCGGGTTAACTTTTACTTTTTGCTGTGAGTTGCGTTTGGTTCCCGGTGACTTCTACTGTTTGCTCCGGTCGAGTTAATTTCTGCTCTTTTACTTTGGATCGGGTTAATTTCTACTTTTTGCTTTGGTTCACGTTTGGGTCCGGTTGTCTTTTGCAGTTTGTTGCGGGTCGAGTTAATTTCTGCTCTTTTTACTTCGAGTCGAGTTCGGGTCCGGTTGATTTCTACATTTTGCTGTTGGGTTGACTTTTACTTTTTAGCTGCACTTAGCACATTTGGGACAGATTGATATACATTTCGGGTTTGGGTAAGTTTAAAATTGAGTTTTTACGCTTGCGAGAAGGGTTCGGGTTGATTCGATTTTGAACGGGTTGAGTCGTTTGATAAAATTTGTATTCGTTTTAGCAATCTTCTGCGAAATTTGTGTTTATCCCGCGATCTTTTATCTAAATCCGCGTTTTTTAGAAAGAGCATTTTTTCGTTACACACAAACCTCAATTTACTGGCATTCAGCAAAGGTGTTGAGAACGTCGGAGATACCTATTGTTACAAGATCATAAACGCTTTTTTAATAATGATTTTCGAAAAAAACAATCGTCGAAATTTAAGCGAGATATTAACCCTTAAAGATACAGACGGTTTGGACATAAATGATGACAGGGATATCGTTCCTTCTGTTCCATTGACTTTTAAAGACTAGATAACAAATTTTAATGATATATTTGTATAATGCAATGCCCAATAGCAGGAAAAAAGCAATAAACATCAGATTGTTATATTATACTATTTTAACTAGAATCAGCCGATTAACGTCTGAAATATTTTCTTCATTAAAGTTCAAATGTTAAAATTCTAACCTCTTTTATATTATATTATTTTTATATTATTTTATAAATAAAATTGTCTCATGAAAGAGATTGTATATTTACTTTCATATTTACTAGCGTGAAAGACGTTTTCTTGTTACTTAATCTAATGATCTAAAATATGCCACAGGGTCTTATTGGGTTAATCAGATAAATACCATGGGATTCACGACTAGTTTACATTGAATACATCTCAAAATATATTTCTCGTGTTTTTGAGAATTATTTATATCAGAATGTAAAATGGTCGTAAGTTGTCATTTTCACTGTTACCATATGATGGCATTACGGTTCAAAACAGAAATCTTATTATAAAAAAAGTAAAACAGATACAGAAAAGAAAAATGCTAAAATTAAAAAAAAATAAACTATTTTAAATGAAAATTCTGGTGTGAAATATTTTTTAAAAACCTGATTAAAATTTCCGGCTTTTCTAGTGTTAAAATCTATTTGGAAAAACCTGGCACAGAACATGGCGATGTTGCAAATTTGCAACATACTTTCGAAGTGCGCTTAGGACAATACCAATTTTTAACTTTAAACAAAGGCTACATTGTAAAAACAAAAGATTATTACTACGTTGTACTTAGTTTTATGAAATGCCGAATGACTTTAAATATGCACTATTTTTTACTGTCAGTACCAAATTAAGTCCATCAAAAATAAAAATAAATAGCAAAGAAAATAATTAAAATAAGATTAGAAAAAGGATTATACAGACTAGCAATATCTGAAACTATTTAGGCTTCATATCTCTTTGAAATTTTATTATATAGATATTCATATTTTTTAGTATATACAGCTATATCCAGCCTTACGTTACATAGTTTTTTGCAAAATTTTATTATTATTTTAGCAAAGATTTCTTTTAATAATAAAATACATTTAATAATTCTTATACGGTTGTATGGAACCCTCTGAGCACAAGTAATACTCACACTTAACCGTTTAAATTATTGTAAAATGAATTTAAGTAATAATTTAAAAATAATAATAATAAGTGAAGCATCTTGATGACTGTGGCCAATACCTGTTCTCAAAATATTTTCTGAAAAAATAAAATATTAATAATAAGTCGGTGCACATTCTGATGCAAAACATATTGTTTAATCAATTCAACTAAATTTTATGTTAATTTTATCTTCAACGTAAAATGCATATTTCCTTTTTCGTCGTCAGATTTCAATTTAGCGCAGCATTGCAGTATCAAACGATCAGGTCCGTAGTTAAATGGTGTGTTTCAATAAAAGTGATTTAGAGCAAGAATGTCTTTTAAAATCTTTTATGGTACCATTAGACACAATGCCAATTAATCACAGTTAAAAGTAAATTTGTTAAAATAATAGCTTTATCCCCTCCCTTTGTTTCTCAAGAATTATGGAGCTTTGTATAAAATCCGTTGAACTTGAGGTTAAGGGATTTCTGAATTAAATTAATTAAAATAATCAAAATTTGTGATTATCAATGTTGGCATTCTCCTTGTTAGTAAAGTTAAATTAACATATTTTAAAACTAATAGTTAAGACATAAAGCGAAGTTTGCTATCAAACAAATATTTGTATGAATGTTATCATCTATGCAACTAGTGCATAAAAACAACTCGAAGTACGTGGCACATCTTTCTAGTGTAAGTAACAAACAATCTAATCAAAGAAAGCTATCAATACGCATAAAACATTCCATTAAGCTTCCAATAGGAAAACTAATTTCGATCAAGAAATTTAACACAAATAGAAATAAAATGTGAGAAATAATAACCCACTTCATGTCATTTTTTTTTATTTTTAAATACCTTTTATACAAAATAGATTATCTGAACAAAAAGAACACCCATGAAATAAATCTAGCAATGCATTATACGGTCTAATTCTTTAATGGCTTTGAACTAATGTTTCAAATGTGTTTTATTGGAGAAAAAAAACTGTGAGTAATGCATTTAGCTTTTCTTGAAATTAATTTACTTGTAATACAAGATTCAAATATTGCATACTGAAATGTTTTACAGAAAGAAAAAAATAGCTCTTTACAACTCCTTACAAATGGTAATAATTCTTTTAAAGATAAAATATATTTACCATTGTATGCACGTCTGTGAATTTGGTGATGTTTATGAAATGCAGTAATCAAAGTATGCTATTATAAGGGAACGATTTTTTCCGGTCATTCCTAGTTTTAAATTCTATGTCTTGATATCTTGACATTTTTCTTATATATCCGATTTTCGAAAAACATTCTAAATTATTCCGACGCCGATATACAATAGAGTGGACAAAAAATGCAAAAATTACTTTTCAAGTAGTAATATCGTGGAGAAGTTGCGAATTCGAGAGACTAAAAATAGAGTAAAAAATGGAATAAAATCGGTTTATATCTTCCAGCTGCGCTTGTGCTATAAAGTTTTCTGAAATGGGGAATAATTTACATTTTTAATTTTTTTTAAATTAACTTTTTTTAAGAATGCCATTCCTGAAATTCTTAAGTAGTAGAATTGCAAAACATAATGTTGATACATTTTTTAAATCTATCAACATCTTCCGGTTCCGCATGTGCTCTAAAAAAGTTTCAAGAGCTATTAAACTTAAATATTGACAAGCTAAGTAGGATAAAAGATTACCGTAAACATGTGATTTTTGCCAACCTTTAGAGTACATGCGCGACCGGAAGATGTTGATGGATTTAAATAATATTTCAACATTATGTTTTG
Source organism: Maratus speculifer (assembly GCA_964019185.1). Lineage (NCBI taxonomy): Eukaryota > Metazoa > Arthropoda > Arachnida > Araneae > Salticidae > Maratus > Maratus speculifer. The sequence continues at coordinate 230,269,208 of OZ025296.1, read as the reverse complement.
TTATTATAATGCATAAAAATTTCAGCTATTACCCTCGTGAAGAGGCTAATTAAACTACTCGTTGAAGGCCATCGAAATACTTACCCACCATATATATGCATAATATAATATGTGAAAATAAAACATATGTAAACCATTTATAAAATGCATTGCAATTCAAAAAAAAACATATATTTAAATATTTTTAATATGCATAGTAATACTCTATTAATGAATTGCTAACGCCAAACCAATCAAGTAGTACCGTATTGTGTAAAAGAAACATCCTTAAAACTCCAAAAATAATAATCATATTAACAAACAGTTTACTGCGTCGGATTAAGCGTCTCATTTCCAATTAAAATATATCTCTGAATTGAAATTTGAATGAAATACAGGGTCATGAAAAATCGAAGAATGTGGAAAACAAGATTAAAAACATCTCGGCAACTAGTAATCTGATCGACTTCTTTTTTGTGCAAAATTTGCATTATTTTATTGTCTTTTACGTCCATTCCTTAAAATAAAAAATTTCGAAAAATTTTATATACCTTTCATCAGAAAAAAATTTTCGAGAGTCCAAAAAAATAGTTCCGTATATTCGAGGTCACTGATATTAAAAAGCCTTCGTCGGATTCTTCCATACTATGTACATACAAAATTTCAAGTCTCTATCTCAATTTGTTCGGGAGATAGAGCGTTTACAGACACACAGACAGATAGACAGACGGACGGCAACTTTTTTTTTCTAAAAATATGTTTTTCGGAATCTCCAGTGTCTAAAACGTGTAAATGAGTCAAAAAAAATTTTTCGATTTTCCAAGCGATTGCAAGATTTATCCTATACTAAATATGATGGGTAGGTAAAAAAATGTAACAGTGTGAATATTTCCCACATTTCAGCAAACTTTGCAGCATATGCGCGACCGAAAGATATAAACCGATTTTATTTCTTTTTTACCTAATTTCTAGTCTCCCAAATTCGCAACTTATCCGCAGTATTATGTCTTTAAAAAATATATTTTGCATTTTTGGAGGGGGGGCGGGCCACCCTAATGTAAAATTTTAAGTTACTTGAGTCTCCTACAGCCCCCTCTGCTATCGAATGAAACTTAATATGCTAAAATAAATGAAAAGAAAACCTCTAAAAAAAGGTATATTTTTACCGTTTCGCCAAAAAGAATAGTATACAAATAAAACAGAATATCTTTCTGGTTCCAAGCTATTTTGATTTTATAGGTGTAAAACCTATGTATTTTGATTATCAAAGTGTGTAAAAATGGTATCTGTGTATAACAAAATGCTAGCTGAAACGTAAAAATTTCATAGTCTCTTCGTAATCAATACCATTTAGTGATAACAGCTCTGCTCAATCTGAAACCCAACAGAATTTTTTGCATATTTTAAAGCAGTTCGTAAATGCTATAAATTTTAATATATTTGACAGTATGTAACATCTATAAAATTCCTTTGAAACGATTTTTTTCATAGGCTGTGATTAGACAGTAAACATTTGACTTCCCTTCTAAATAAACTAATCACGGTAAAAACTTTTTTTGAAATGGGATTTGTGCTAGGGTAAACGCCAATAACATCCGAAAATTTCAGGGTGATCCGACGGGAGTGAGTGCGCGGATAGACGGACAGACAAACCGAAATTATAAACACTTTTCAACTTTGTCGGAAAGTGCTTTAAAAATAACTCTGAACAACTGTGTCCCGAACACTCTTCTCACACGATTTCTCTTAGAATTCTATTTCAGACAATTGAAACGCTTTTAAAAAGTCCAGAAAGTAAACGTTAATTACATTTGGATATATTACATATAATCATTTCTGTGAAAGGCTACTAACAATTTAAAAAAAAGTTGAATGCAAGAAATAGAGTAATAAACCTACGAAAATAACAATGAAGCAAATATATCATACACACAATTGAAGAAAGTCTAATATGTTATTATCAATGACCTATTATTGCTGGAAATCCATTTTTGGGCTATTGTTTTTCTGAACTCAAGAAAATTTCACATGTCAGTCGAGAAATGTATATTACTTACATTTGTCAGTCTCATGTCAATCATATCATTCTACAAAAAGACAACCCCAGTCGTAATATTTATGTAAAATGCAATGCAATGAAGTGAATGTAACACTTTCCGAGCATTTTGGAAAATGCTTTTTGCAGTATGATTTTAAAAAATGTCACAAGATTCTCAGAAAATTTCTGAATCCGCTATTTCTGATAAGTGTGAGCTCAATTTTTTATATTAGAAATCATAAATTGTATATATTTGCTCGGGACTTTGATATATCATTGTTTAAAGAGCGAATTTCCTAAACTCTAACGACAACCTCATCACATTCGTGAAAAACGTGCATTAAACAGTATTAAGGATTCGATAAAAACACACACACCATTATAAAAACCTTGTACATTCGGTATTTCAAAATGGTGTTGCAGAAATGTCTTTCATTAATCTTAATAAAACAGTTATTAAAACGTTTTTCTTATAATACTGAGGGCGTTTCCCTCTAGCATAAGTATTTTTTTTAAATTGTTTATAAAAAGTCCCGTTCCAGAGCCATGAATGAATAATTACTAAGAATAACATCAAAATATTAGTTTCATATACCATAATGGTCATCCATGGAAAAACACATAGAAATAGTCACAGCAGTTCATACCAAAGTGAATATTATTATTTATACAATGTTGCCAGATAGCCGAAACTCGATTTCCGCAACATTCTTAAAAATTTCCAGAAATCAGCGTTTTTTTTTCCGAAAAAGTCCCCAATGAAGTTTCTACTCAAAAAAGTAATTTTTCAATTTTCAATTTTCCATTGCCAATTTTTTAAACTAATTTATACTCAATTTTTCCTCCAGAAAATTCTTCCATTTTTTGTAAAAACTTTCCATTTATAAAAAAATAAATATTGAATCTCGACAGAATGGTTCATTTATAAATATAACAATGTGGTTGCAGTACGCGATTGCATATCTTGTGAAATTACTTCTGCGTTTATAAATGTATACTAATAAAAGAAATGCATGTATGTATTTGTGACTTATCCGTGATGACTAGGAATATCTGACGCACTTCTGGAAATTCAAGTGGGGGATAGTCCAAAACAGCTGGTGATGCACCTGTGATACGTGGAAACTGTTATTTAAAAAACAATGAACTCAACCACGAGAATAATGATTGATTTTTTGTTTCGTATTTTCATTTTCCAAATCAAAATAGAGTTTGAGACAGTGGTGTCAGTTGACTGAAAGTCTATTTAACCTGAAATAGTGAAAAAAAATTCCCAAGTTTTTCCCCAAATAGGTTGATAGTCCGCAAACATTTCCCCAGGAACTGCTTGTCCCCAAAAATATCACCTGGAAGCTCAAAATTCTCCAAAAGGGGGATAAAAACACCTTATATTATTATTAATAATTGATTATTTATATTATTAATAATCCAAGCATACTTACGTCTGATTGGTTATGTACAGGTTTCAATTTATAGTGGCTTTTGTGCAGATAAATTTCGTGTTTACTTTCAAAAAATAACCTCCATACAGTAAATTAACTTAATGCTGAATTTATTTATTTAAAATATATGCTTTATTTTATTTTCAGGTGTACATTATTCAAAAAATTTCTGAAAGAAATGTTCTATTTTCAATAAAAAATAACTCATAAAATAAGAAAAATTTTCAAATTTAAGCGCAAAAAAATTAAATATATTTTTTAAATTTTATTGTCACATGAAACTTAAAAAAAAAAAAATTATATCTCACCTTCTTCTTCTGGTATTAAACTATAGAAAATAAAATAATAATAATAATAATAATAATAATAATAATTTATATATTTAAAAAAAAAACTCTGTTCCTAATCACCCAACAAAATAGGATGAGAATAGGAGCGCCTATTAAAATTCCTTTGTATCATTTTATTTTTTTACAGTATATCTTAAGTTTATTTATATTTTTCAGAATAAGGCTCTTATATGACTAATATAAAAGATCAATCACTGCGCAAATTAATGTACCATTTCATTTTTTACAGTATATCTTAAATTTATTTAAATTTCTTAGAATAAGGCTCTTATATGACTAATATAAAAGATCAATCACTGCGCAAATTAATGTACCATTTCATTTCTTACAGTATATCTTAAATTTATTTAAATTTTGCAGAATAAGGCTCTTATCCTTTAGATTATTTTTAAAGAATTTACATTCTGTTCCTCTAAATTTTTGGATAGTTAATTTCATTTAGTGATTCATTTATTATCATATATTTGAGAATAAATTGCTCATTTTATGACTTTTAAATCTTCATAACTTAATTAAGAAAAAAATACATTCAACTTTTACAAACATGCAATTAAATTAATTTAATTTGCTACTTTATTTACTATATTTTATATTTTTCATTCCCATATTTTAAGGATAACCCTCATTTTATAAAACTTCCATCCTTTAGAACTTATTTAAGCAAACAGAAATTCCATTCCATTTTTGAAATACTTAAGATGGACTTAAATCCGGAAACGGTTCAATCTACAAGTAGGATTATTCGATGACAATGATCTTCGCAGTGATGCATAGAAATAGCAATTTGCTTCCGAACCGTATCATAAGGGTTGAGATGAGTTGTTGGCTGATATTCAGACGATGATCTGAATGTTCTTGTTACAGTGAATGGTTAAAGCAGCTTGGTGGTTTTAAACATCATCATTTCATTGTTTGTGGAGATTAAAACCAAAAATAAAGCATAAAACTATGATAAAAAATAAATTTGAATGAGAATGGTGTTTTTATTATATAGTAGTAGGATTCCATTGGTTATTGAAATATGCAGGACGGAAAATAGAAGTTAAGCAATAATTTAATTTATGAATAGACGCAATTGAAGTTTTAAAACTGCTATCACACTGGAAAATTATTGAGTATATCTTAACTAAGTATATGATCTTTATTTCAACCATGTGATGAGACATTGCCACAATATTATGCGTTTACATTTTTAAAATATTAATGTGTTTACACTTTGAAAATATTGGAGTATTTATACTTTGAGAATGTTGGTGCAGTATTGACCAGAGACATTTTAGAGTAAAGCCAATATTTACTGAATATTTGAGTTTATTGGAAATATTTCCAACACAAAGTCAATATTTCTACAACATTGGCATTTCATTCGAAAATGTTTCGATGAAAAAGCAATATTTCTGCAAAATTGACGTTTCATTGGAAATATTTTCAACAGAAAGCAAATAATTGAACGTGAATTGAAACTGGCGTTTCACTGAAAATATTTTCTTTATATATCCATACAAGTTGACGTTTCATTGAATTGGTGTTTCATTGAAGATATTTCCGTTATAAAACCAATATTTGAGCAGAAATGACATTTTCATTGAAAATATTTCCAATGTTAAGTCAATATTTTAGCAATATCAGTGTGTTTATTGGAAATATTTCTAAAGAAACGACAATATTATCCATATTAACTTCATTGATTTTACATTATAAATATTGCTTCCGATTTTAATTCAATATTAGAAAAATGGGAATACCATAATATTCGGGCGCAATTTCATAATAATTAATGCTGGATAACAATGGAAAAATTATATAATTAATCGTACAGTTCTAACGAGTTATGAGGCATAAATAGCACATATTTAAGTAAAATATTTTTCAGACATTTTTATTATATATCACTTTATGTACCTGTTTAAACGATGCCTCTAATTTGCTGTTAAATTCTACTACCATTATAAAATTAATTGTATTTAAATGAAAATTTTTATAAATGTTAAATGTTATGTTTGCAACATCTAGGTAATGTTTATATTAATCAGCCCCTTTAATCAAATAAAGCGTTTGTGTGGTCTAATTTTATGTAAAATTGTTGCAATTTCCACTAAAACATTAAATTTGACGTTTAGACACCTATATTCATCCTTTTTGGGATAACAAGAATGCTTTTCGCAGTAAAATTAACTAATGAAAGTTCTCGAAATTAATCATATTTTTTAAAAGCAAATCTAGATGAAATTAATAATTTTGGGGATTTCTGATTACTTTTTATATCTAGCTTTTTAGTAACGTATAAAAATAATTAATTTTAAACATAAGTCAGAAATTGTCCGTCAAACCTGGTAAATGAGGTCCGTTCGTACTATAAGTAGTTTTATAAATATTCAGATCTTGGCGAAATAGCTGTTGCACTCTTATGTAAAAATGCATGAATAGAGAATTTATTATGATTATACACATTAAATTCGGTGATACGGCAATAATATGACTTTATCTTAAATAGTACGTAACCATCATGGCAACCTAAAATCATTACCTATCATGGTATGTCATTGAATTAATTACATATGATAAAATTTAATCATATGATGAAATTTTTTATTAATATCATTTTAAGTTTTTATTCAATTTTCATAGAATTTTAAAGGATTCGACAAAATTCTGCAACGATTGTATACATTAAATTTCAAACCATTTAATTCCGTTGTTTTTTCGCTGCTATATACGGACACACGGACTTACCAGACGGCGACTATAGGTTTTATGTAATCATATAATTCAAAAAGCTGTTTAAAATAATACATGTCGTACATATTTGTCAACAATGATCACAAAATGAAATAATAATACATCTCATTAAAAGATTTTCACTTATCATAAAAATTTTACTACACAACTGCATAACTTATTTAACGAAATTGTAAATTCCAAAATATTTAAATAAATTGGAAATAATATAACATATTAAATAACAATTAAAGTAAAATACACTTATTAGTTTAAAAATGTTTGAAGAAGTTTTAATCAACATATGTTAATTTAACAAAGCTAAATTACTCATTTCGCTAATTTTTAGGTCGCAATTTTTTTTAAAGTTTTGTCGCCAATCCTCCTACGAGAAAATAACGTAATAATGTAGGGAGTAAAAAGAAGCTACTGTAGAATTTCTCAACCTTTTCATATTCTGGGCGGCCTTAAACTTTTCAAAACCTTTAGGGAGTTCCTTTTCTAAAGCCTATTATTTTACTGGTGTTACACCTAGGTTTACGATACAATTTTTCATTAAAAAACAGAAAACTAATTACATTTTTCTAATGCTTTATCAGTTAAATTATAGTGTATCAATTAAATAAATTATAACATTTTTCATTTTTTAAATAAATTATAACATTTCTCATTCTTTAACAGGTCAGGGACACAGGAAAAAACGGACGATTTTACGGAAATACTGCTGGTAATATAGACACCAATACAACTTACTGTTTTTTAACGGAAAAATTCCCGTAAATTCCAAAAAAATACGGAAATTTTTTTGGAATTTACTAAATTTTTTTCCGTCAAAAACAGTAAATTATACTGGCTTCCAGATTACCAGTAGTATTTCCGTAAAATCGTCCGGTTTTTTTTTTTTTTTTTTTTTTTTTTTTTTTACAGTGTTTTGAAGATGAGACATTGCATGAAAATAAGACCCTTATATGGATTCCTGTAACTCTGTCCCTGATTAACTTTTGGATATAAAATTTTTAACACACATTAAAAGAGTTATATGCTAATAGTTAATGTTCTGAAAAATAGCCTAGATGCATTTAAAGTTTTCAAACATACTTTTTAAATATAATGTTTTTTATTAAACGAATTCACCTTGTATATCTTGCTCCCATGGTTTCTCATAATTGATTTCTCACAGTTAACTCAAAATCTTTTATTGAGAAGAGGTATAACATGTGTTTAAAATGACCTACTCTGGAGAAAATATAATGATCAGTTATGGAGAACAAGAAAATGTAAAATCAAAAAATCTGAAGATTTTTAATTTATTTTTGTATAAAAATAGTCATAATTTCTAAATTTCTTACGTTATTAACATGATAGTAGGCCATTTTGTGCATCTATAACGTTTATACCTTCATTTAAAATTTCATGAAACCCTAAAAGCCTTCACTGCCCGATTTTTTCTATTGTTATGAAAGAAAATGTTTGAAATCTATATATCGGTCTAATAAAAGGAAAAATAAAAAAAATTAAATTTCAAATTTTCAGCTAAAATTTGATATTTTATGGCATGTACCCTGTATACACAGTTAGTGTTTTTAAAAATTGTATTGCTATATTTTGCAATTAAATGGGCTTTAATTAATTTATTTTCACTCTGTAATTTGCTTTATAATTGTCGAAACGTCTGTGAAGGCTTACTTTGGGGACACGAAATTTTTTGGGTTCTGTCTGTCTGTCTGTTCGGCGATAACTGCCGTAAAAATCATCCGATTTCCTTGAAATTAAGTAAGCATGTTCCTAAAATACCCGGATTTAGCTGTATAATGTTTTGTTATGTATGTTTCATTTGTTCGGAAAATACAGAACATTTTATTTTACACCATAATGCTTTTCAAAGGCAATCCAGACTATTTTCGAATTTCCATTTGATGAAAGGAAATGCCGCATTTTATTAGCGTAATTTAAATGTTACTTTATGAATGTTGAAAGTTCCTAATATGGTTTTAAATTATCCTCATTCATTTGAAACTTTGTATTTTCTCAATTTTTTTTCAATTATGTGTATAATTTTTGTAGAGTTTTAAATATGTTTCCCAACAATATAAACCATTTTGTTTTATCATTTTACACAATTGACATGGTATTTTTTTTCTTTCGTCAGTTGCCTAGCAACGCATTTCATAGCTGATATAAAATAAATCATTTAAATAATTCCAGTTATGGAAAATTAAGCAGAAAGTCTGCCAGAGAGAAAAAAAAGTTTAGTTAATTTTTAATAATGTGGTGTGTAATATAACTTTGCGTCAAATGTAAAGTATCTATATTATAAAGGCTAAACGTATCTGCGCGTAACGCATATGTCATTTTGCGCATGGCAACACTTTCAAATTTTAAATGAAATTTCGGTATTGTAATTTTTGCTACTAAAAGTTTTTAAACTTATTAATGTTGCACATTTTCAATTTTTACACCATCGTGTAGGAAAAAAAATGTACTTTTAAATGAAATTTGTTTGAAAGCTGTATCTTAATTTGTTTTTGAAATATTAATTTTTTTTTTGTATCTTTTAATACCTCTTTTTTAATCGTGGCAACAGGAGTACTGCATTTCTATTTAAAGCAAAGGAAAATAAGGCAAAAATTGAGTGCTGCATCTTTATGTTGCCATTTTTTCATTAAAAGGGAAAAAATAGAAATTTAAATATCTTCTGTTTTAAAACCCGGTGAATTTTGACTTCCTTTGCAAAATTTGATTTACACGTAAAAGAATATCAACAGATTAATATCTATTTCAGCTAATAGCCCATTGAATCAAAATTATCAAATTAAAATGCCAATTTTTTTGAAACGTGAATACAGATGTGAAATGTACATTTGTAAATTTTGATATGGTGAAAATGATGCCGGGATTGAATGATTGAATCAAAGTTGAATAAATTTTGCTTTTTATCATTTTGGAATACTAGCATAAGAACCTTAATTGATAACTTTATCATAATAACATATCTTTATTATTTTTTACTGCTTACATATACGATTAAAGTTTAATTTACCAATTTCTACAACTGCGTTTTATAGAAATAGTACTTTGTTAATTTGACGGTAAATATCGTTTGTTTAAGAATTAGACGTACCAATATAAAATGCATTTTTTACTATAACTAATTTTGTCGGTTTATTATAAGTTAATGAAACAGTTCCTTCTTAAACATTTTCTTTCGTCAAAATTTGACGGGTTCTATCTTGTGTTAATAATTTCAACACTTTCCAATATAGTTGAAAAGTGCTAATAAATTCAGTTTGTCTGTTCGTAAGTCTTTCTATTCGTGTTGCTCTATCTCGCGTAAATATAATCCGTTTACTATGAAATTGATATACCGTATTTACTCGTGTATACCGCGCACGCGTGTATAACGCGCAACCCCCAAACATTACAAGAAAAATTGCGATTTTTTTTTAATTTCTTATATAACAAACACCGAAAATTTGATATGCATGTGAATGAATGTTCAAATGAGTTCCAGTAAAGAAAATGAAAATAAACATTATATCAGAACAGAAAACAAGGCGAGAATAATTTTTAGACTTCGGGAAGGGAGTGAATGCAGGGAGAAATAAGAAGTAAATAATAGGGGAGCTCAAAAAATGTAAGAGGGTTCATATTTTCTATTTTTCTGTCTCTGAAGCAGAAAGATAAATTAATGCATATTGTAGATACTATGTTTCTAATTAAACTATTGTAATAACTTTATTTTATGCTAAGGAGAGAATATGATGATGAAAAATTCGAGTGCATAACTAGGGCAATATTAATGGCCAATATCATGTTAGCTTCATAGGTACAAATAGGATGAGCGAGTGTTTTAACATTTATTTTAGTTACGATTTAGCATTTCTGTAAAACTGTGAAAGGGCCTCAAAACGAAATTAGATATTTGAATAGAATTTCATTTGGATTTTCGGAACAGAAATTCATTTAGTGACCTCGGATTCCTGTACAGATTCAGGATGTTTAAGGAAGGCTGAATTTCCACTAGCATCCTACTAGCTACGGTCCTGAGTGAATGAAGGGGAGGGAGAGAAGGAGTGTGTGATGGCAATAAGAACTGCTAATTAGTTATTAAATGATGTCACTAGTGCTGTTGTATAAAAAAAATGCATGAAGTGAAATAAATATGTCGTAATACTTCGATTAAGTAAGACTTTCCGAGTTTTAATGTCTTCTTTCACTATGTTTCTTGATTCACATGTATATCGTGCGATTATATCCAGTAGCAAAAAATTAGTCCGTGTATAACGCGCAATTTTGTCCTAATTTTTTGGAAAAAAGAGTGCGCGTTATACACGAGTGAATACGGTATATTATTGTGGTATAATTGGTATTGAAAATGAAGTGTGAAGCATTATCGGTTAATTTATAGGGCCACTCAAAGGATTTCCTTTCATTAATATATATATGGGGGAAAATCGTTTGCTGTGTATTTTAATGATATTTTACATACTGAAATTCATGTACATCACAAAGTTTATTTACTACAAGGTTCTTTATATAGAATATAGTACGCAAGGAACATAACATTCATTTACAGGGACACACAAAAGAATTTGCCTACAGAGGAAAATGCGTAATAATTGGACCTATGAATAATAATTGCCGGCAGTGCGTTTTCAGTTGAGTTAGGAGTCTATGAACATAAAAACTGATTTTCCGATATAAAGTTTATAAAAGCACTCTTAAAAATTAGATTTAATTTAATTTATAAAAATTTGAGCTTAAATAAATATTGCTATTTGTATATTTTCTTCTATTATTTATTTCTATTGATAACGTCTAAGAATTTTATATGCTTATAAATATTTATGTGTTTAAAAATGCAGATTGTTGGAGGATGAATATTATATAAAATGGGTTTAAAATAGAAGAAATTGGAAAGCTCACGTTGAGGCTTTTGATCTGCAGATTTACTAGTAATATTTTTAAGTATTCAATAAAAACAATAAAAGTATATTTGGCCTTAAATGCATGATCGATTTTTTTTTCTTTCTGAAGGATAAATTCTAATTTTGTGTCAAATGCAGCCATCTCACATGGACAAAACAAGTGTTATTCCATTCTTTGGACTGTTCTTGATCAGTTACAGTGATCATATTGGCCAAATTCATGACACATAATGAGAATTATTGTGTTTATAGGTACGTGTCATATATGATCCACGATGCAGTAAAGGTTTAATACAGTGAAATTTATAAAAATGAAATTTTTTCGTAATGGAATCCTGCATTAAATAAAAATATCCATGAACCTTGCGAAAAGAATATAGCCCATTTATGGAGAAAGGTAAACTTCCTAGGGCTAAAACATGCCTAAAACTTTTTCCTTCTAGCTTTTGATTCCATTTTAGCACGTTTTGCTGTATTCTTATTCGGATGCACTTTACAACATGCGTACTTTATTAATTTAGTCTACAAAAACCGAAATGATGTTTTATTCTAAAGAGATTAAATCCTCATTTAGAACGATATGCATTTTTAACTTTAATTATTATCATTTTTACCTACTAGAACTGTAACTTCTTTAAAAAATTAATTTGCAAATTTAAGTTTAAAAAATCATTTTGTTTATTAAGAGTAATTATCATAGGTATTTAAAGATTAATTGAAGATAATTCGATGCAAAACAATGATTAAAAACTTGTGGACGATAAAGGAAATTATTATTTTATATTTATCTGAATAAAATTTAAAATAAAATCTTTTTTGAAATCAACTAGTATAAGCAAAGAAAACTTCAAAGGTCATTAATTCATATTAGGGAAGTAAACATTGATTTTGGCCTAGGTCACACATCATGAAGCTTGAAGCCATCATAGTCTTCTATATTCAAAACGAAAGCTGATTAAACAAATTTATTTCTAGGCCATGACTTTGTACAGAAAGGTGAAAGTTATAATTGCTTTTTAAGAATAATTAGTCGCGTACTCATTAGCAAAACTATTAGTTAAGGGACATTAACTTCTTTCCAATTTTGGTGCTAACTATTTTAGTTTTTAATAAATAATGAGCGAGCTTAATAATGTTTAATATGAGAGTTAAAATAATGAGTGTTTTTTTTTTTTTTTTCGTAGTTATGAATTTTAAACTGGTAAGCTTTTTTGCACGATAATGAAAACCCCTCAAAATTACAGAATGCAGTCCATCTTTAAAGATATGTATATATATATAAAGTATGTTGATATACATACTATGATATTGATATATGTTATATACATATATAAATATGTATTGTATATGTGGTTGATGATTGAGAATTATTGTACTGGTAGATTTGATAAAGCATAAATTCATAATGAATTTCTGCTTTATCAAAATTCAATTTTTATCAAAATGTCATTTCATAATGAATTTCTGGCTATATACGCACATTTTTTATGCTATTTTATTTTTATCTCATGACATGACATAGAAAATAATAATAGGTTTTAATGCATCAAAATCATTTATTCGTTAAATACTCGATTATAATTATATAAAAAACTATGGCTTTACGATCCACTAAAGGTTTGATTTGGTTGCCTAAGAGAGACCACTCAGACAAGGAAACCAAGTCTGTAGAACATAATGTCTTTCGCGGTCGCTTTCGTTAAAGTCTTTAAAAAATACAGAATTCAGCCAGAGCTGAAGCCGCCAGAATCGCGACACTAGGCGATATTTATTTATAATCCCGTACAGTCCGCACCTGTCAGGTCTAAAAGACCATAACGCTACAGAGGGAGGGTAAGAGAATGTAGGCGGGAAAATAACAAAATATGATTTATTCGGCAGGGGAACAGATCCCCTAAGCAACAAGGGACACATGAATGTGCAATAAAACTACGTCGCGACAAGAGACATTTGAAACTGTTGCATGCCCAGGCTAGGTAGTTATAATTGAAATTTGAAAAAAAATGTTTATGAATGTATTTTAGTTTTTATAGTAAGAGAGTACGTGTAAGTATATTATTGGCTGGCGTGGCATGAGTTCACAGTGGAAATAGGCATGACTTACCGTGCCCACTTCACCGCACTCACATAGGTTGAAAGAGGCCCACTTAAATTTTCTAGATTGACCATAAAGGGGCCATGGCCCATCAGAAAGCTGACTGTGTAGTTATAAAGTGGAAGGAAAATTTTAGGAATGAGCTCGTGTGCGTGCCTGCCCTTTGTTCATGTGTCCCAGTACTCCTGCCATGACGCCAAAACACTGGATCTGAGGCTCCTCTTGACATATGATTGGTGCACTGGGAGAGGTGTGTCTATGGCAGGTTTTTGTGTAGCTTGTTTCGCTAGGTCAAAAGCCAGTTCCTTGCCAAAGATACCTAAGGGCCCACTTTGCTCAACCCTATTTACATGACCCTGAATCAGGAGGTGGTATACAGCATGTGGTGTCAGGTGGTCAGCCTAAATCCGGGTTCCTAATATTTACTTCCTAAGCTTGCTTGGAAAGCTTAATGAATCTTGTCTGGCAATCGACTCTCTCCTGTTGTGTGGCAGTCAGATGTACTCTTCACAACGCTCTAAACTAATATCTGATTAAATTGGACAAAATGTCTTAATATGGTGTACATCGTTTCATACACGTCAAATCCAATAAGAATTTAAATAACTAAAGCTGAATACAAAAATTTTTATATTTTTTATTAATAAGTAATTTACATATATTTTCAGTTTTTTTTTTTTTACTTTTTGAAAAATAGTTATTGTCTTCGGTAGAAAGTTGAGAAATCTGAAGTAAATCTGAATCATTTTATTGGTTGAATTCCGCAACTTATTTGTTTTCTAATTGGTTCATGTTTAATGTCCAGAAATGAAATACTTCTGTCGCCAAGATGACAAAAAAGTAATTAAAAACTACAAAAAAAATAATAATAATAACTTAAAAATAATTTGAGATACAGCTTCCAAATAAATTGCATTTAAAATTTCATTTTTTTTTTCTCTTTACGACAGTGTAAAAATTGAAAATGTGTGATGTTTAGAATTTTAAACATTTACAGTACTGAAAATTGTAAAACTAAAATTTCATTTAAAATTTGTATATGATTGATACAGGAATATTAATTTTTAATCCATGGCTTACGTAATACAGGACTCTGTTATTACATAAACCACGTTTCGATCATCATAAAAAGATGTTTATTATTATTATTTTTTTAAATATAGAATTTATTTATAAGTCTAAAATTTTAGTCTTTGAAAATGTAGTTTTTCTAATAGTCGTTGTAATTTGTAAAATTACAGTCTTATTTATTTTTTTTTCAAGTACTATGTAAAACAAAATGTATTAGTAGTGATATAAGTAGCTTGGTAGAACTTAATAACTTTCCTTTAAGCAAGGAAAAACAAGTAAGAAAAATCATGCGTTAAGCATAGATTATGAAGCACTTTCCAATGCTTTATGAAATCCTTAAAAAAACTTCGTTATTTATTTAAATAAGGATATAAAGCCAAATATAGTCAAATATGTATTCCAGTACCATTAAACAGTCCTGTATTTGATCTGTCAGCTAATATACATACTATATAATGGGAAAATTTAGTTTAGCAAAAAATGCCTAGTAGCTTGAAATTTTTCTTTCAACAATTTATACTAATAGATGAAAACATACTTGAATACTTTGTTCAGCCTTGTAGTTTTCCTGTCACCTTTATTACACATCAGTGTTAAACTAAAATTTATTTTAAACTAAAACACTCTTAAAACAACTCAAATCACTTTCTCATAAATTATCATTCATAGGCTCCATGTACTCAATTCTTTGCGTGGCCCTGTATATCATTTTATCTATATTCTGCAAACAATTTTTAGTAAATTTAATGCAGTTCAGCGTAAAAAGGCATAATTTATTTGAGAATCATCTTTTAGTAATTTATGCTCATATTCAGTAACGTTGGCGAGCTCTTTTGGGTAGCCCTGTACATTAACTATAGTATTTATACACACCATATAATAAGCATAAATTTAGTGAAACTTATTAGCACATATCATAATTAAAGTGCAGTCATCCATCCATCAGCTATCATCGGATACATATACAGTACTTCGGAAAAAATGTACTATTTGAAATCTTTTGTGTGTCCTGTAAATACTATATACTTTATATTAGGGAAGGCAGTATCATATAATTTATACTAGTCTATTGACTTACATAAATTTTATTATACGTGAAACAGTTTAATATATTTAAAATAGGTCACACACAATTTCCCTCTTTACCATTATCTAATGGAATTCTTTTGTGTGGCTCTGTAAATGAATAATAGCTACATTTTCACCTTATATTTTATAGAATGCATATTTTAATGCACCTCGTAAAAGCATATAAATTTTAATATGTTTGACAGGATGTAACATCGTTAAAATTCCTTTGAAACGATTTTCCCCCATAGGCCGTAATGTAATGGGAAACTGTTGATTCTAACTGTACATAAACTAATTTTGGTAGAAACTTCATTTTCAATAGGGTTCGTGTTAGGGTAAACGTCGATAACTTCCTAAAATTTCATGGCAATCTGAGTATATTTACGTGAATTAGAGCGCTGACAGTCGGAGAGACGGACAGACAAACAGAATGCATAAGCACTTTTCAACTTTGTTGGAAAGTGCCAAAAAATAGCTTCCTAAACAAAATAGATGTTGCCACCCAACTTATACTTTATTCGTAACTCAAAGATGATTTAAAAATAAAAACGCATGAATAAAATAAAACTCTAAGTTTCGGTTTAATCTTCAAAGTTACCATTAAAAGTAAAATTTTCTAAAGACACAATTTTACCCCTGATGATTATTTGAAAATTAAATCGAAACATATTATTCATGTTTTTTCATCATCTTTACATCATGCATTTTTACATCATCTTTAAATTTAGTTATACGTTGGACAGCAGCCTATATTTTGTTTAGTAGTGCAACGTAAATTCCTTAATTATTAAAATAAGCTTTCTATGAATGTTATTCCTAAAAAATGTTTTCTTGATTTTATGCGTAATTTTCTACGTATTTTATTTAAGATGGTGGAATATGATAATATGACGATTATAACAAATGAAATAAATCTGCAAGCTATGCATACATATTACTTACAGATTTTCTAAGAGATCTATCTATAACATAAGTCATAAGTATGTCCGTGAGTGTAATTTTGTTTTTACTGATTTATTTTCTTTTCTAAACATTACACAATTTGAATTTTTACAACTTCAAATTTTTAAAAAAGTGTATTTTCAAATGCAATTTATCTGAAAACATTTTTACAATTTATTGCTTTTTAAAATAATTTTCGAGCCTGATATTTTGAAAAATCAGTGTGCAATCTAATTAAATAAAATTAACCAGATTCCATTTGAAACAATGCAATTAATTCAACATTTATTTACTTTCGCATTATACTCTATAGATGAATTTCTGACTGTACTTAAGAATAAATAAATAAATAAATATTAAAATATGAAACACAAATAAATAAAATGAAATGGCAAAACTTGAATGTTTCATGCATATAAGTGAAATAATCCGAATCATAAAATTGTTATAAATTGTGAAATATGTCCCTTAACATGAGACTTATAACTTCTTTTGCAGTCCGTTAATTTCTTAAGCGTTTCCAAGTAGATTTTACAGTGTATTATTCATTCTTACGTATATTCACAACTATGTAAATACGTAGTATAGCCATCGTCTGGTCCGTCAATATCTCTCTCCATCAGTCCACATATAATAGCGAAAATCTACTCCACTGAATAGTGTGAAATATAACAAATATAATCGCTACAAAATTTTGTCATTTCAAATTTTGAAAGTCGAATCGAAACTTTATTTTTTTTTTTTAAGTTTTTTTTATTCACTTAAATCCTATCATATGTAATGAATTTAATGATATCCTATTATAAGCAATGACACTAGGTCGCCATGGTAGTTACGTCTCATTTAAGTTGAAGTCATATTATTTCCGTATTACAGAATTTAATATATATAATCGTAATAAATTGTATATTCATGAATTTTTGCATATGAATACAACAGTTACTGTCCCGAGATCTGATTATTTATAAAATTAGTTATAGTATGAACGCACCTCATTTGCCACGTTTGATGTACAATTTCTAAATTATTTTTTCTTGCTCTGGAACAGTACTATTTAACCAATTGAATATCTTGATTATTAATGTTACTTCAAGAAATCAGTTAATAATACGTCAAATATTCAAATCAAAATTTTCTTTGATTCGTACATATGAAGATGCTATTTGTATAATTTAAATATCAAATGCAAAATGGACAGCTGATAAATGAAATTTTAGCTGAAAATTTTGTTTTCTTCTTTTTCCCTGTTCGTGCAAAATGGTCACGGGCATGTTGGTCATTTGGGTTACTTTCTAAGGGAAAGTGACAGTTAATTTTCAAGGATTCTAGCTGGTAATTTTACCCGCTAGTTAGTCTCGGTTCAAAGGATTTCAAAAGTGTACTTTCCAATTACGTGGTCACGCATTCCATAAATTTACACTATCTTTATTTTCCTTAAGTTATTAACGTCTGGTTTATTTTAGATTTGTTTAGGTCAGGGATCAGTTTGGACATTTTTAGAATTGCAATATGGTCAGGTTAAGTATTTATCAAAAACAAGAGAAATGATTTAAATTTTTTTAAAATTTTATTTTTGATTTGATAAAATGACTTTCAGAAATGAAGCTTTGTTTCAAAAATCCTTTTATTTTATTTTATTTTTTTTACAATTTGTTCTTAATTAAGTATTTTTGAAGAATACAAAAACAAGTCGGAAGTTGTATGTCATACGTAACAAATGAGATGCATCCGTACTACACTCCTGGACAAAATTATAAACTCACAATTTTTTTTTTATTTACATCATAATATAAATAATCTTAGCTTTACATTAATAAAATAATTATGAATATTTATAATAAAACGTCTAAATTTAATATAACTCTTAAATAAAATGAAGTAAGTAATTTAAATAAAAAAATACATAACTTTAAAAAAAATTACATTATGTGAAACCTGGACAAAATTATAAACTCAAAGTTATAAATTTCTATATTCTGGCATGTTTGATATAAATAAATGCATTTTGTGATAAAAAACTAATAAATGGATTCATTATGCATCAGTACATTTCAATACATCAATACTTATTTTAATTTTTCTCGTAAAATAACATTATATGAAAACTGGACATAATTATAAACTCAAAGCTATGAATTTCTACACTCTGGTATTTTTGATATAAAGAAACGCATTTTGTGATAATAAATTAATAAATGGAGTTATCAGGGATCAATCTATTTGAATACATCAATGCATTTTTATAATTTTTTTTCAAAAAATATGAGTAAAATATAAAAATAGTACATGTGTAAATAGAAAACATAAAATTATAGAGTTTAAGAAGTGAACGTACTTTTGAATCCCGGTGCAAAGTAATAATGCATACATTCAAAAATGTGTTGAACCGCCATTTTTCTGAATAAACTTCAAATATGCGACTCGGCATAGATTGAACAATTTTTTCCAACTGCTCCATAGACAACTGGTTCCAGGCTGAAAGTATAACCATATTTAAATCATTTGTGTTTTGATATTGGTGTCCATCGCGATAGACTATTCGAATGATTGCACTCCAGCAACTTTTAATGGGGTTTAGATCAAGGCTGCGGGCTGGTCAATTCAAGATATTTACATACCAGCGCTGCAGCCACTTTTTTGTGCTCTTTGCAGAGTGTATTGCTGCATTATCTTGCAGAAATACCCAGTTTTCTCCAGCGATCAACGGTTCAAAAGATTATCGTCCAGCATTAACTGGTAGTCTTCTGCTTTTTGTTTTCAATTAAGAAAATCCAGAGCAATTATACCATTCTGAGAAAAACCAGCCCACACCATCACCGATTGTTCACCAAAGTTTTGACTAAAGATATGCCGTTCTTCAAGTTTGATGTCGTTCCAATAGTATCTTATGCCGCCTGGGCCGTCTAAATTAATTTTCTTTTCGTCTGACCAGATGATTGTGCTCCATTTTTTGTCCATGACACGTGCTGTTGTGCAAAATGAAATCTGGGTTTCATGTGATGGGGCTCAAGTTTTGGCTCAGCTTTCATTTTCTTCCATTTCATATTCGGCGCTCATTGAAGAATCCGTCTAACAATTCGAGAGTTTACATTTAGCTTTAAAGTATTTACAATTCGGGTAGAAGAAGCTCCAGTACTAAATGCTGTTCATAACATAGATCTTTGATTTCTATCTGCATCTTTGGAAGTCGACCACTCCATTTTATATACAAAAACCATATTAATAAACCATATTTAACAAAATTTCTTAACTAAAAATTACAAAAATGCATTGATATATTGAAATATATTCATCCCTAATAGCTCCATGTACAGTTTATTATCACAAAATGCATTTATTTATATCAAAAATTCTAGATTGTAGAAATTCATAATTTTGAGTTTATAATTTTGTCCAGGTTTCACATAATGTTATTTTTTTTAAGTTATGTATTTTCTTATTTAAATTACTTACTCCATTTTATTTATAAGGTACATTAATTTTAGATGCCTTAATATAAATATTCATAATTATTTTATTAACGTAAAGTTAATCTTATTTATATTATGATGCAAACGAATTAAAAATTTTCTGAGTTTATAATTTTGTCCAGGACTGTATAACGAAGCTTTTGAAATATGCTTCGAATACAATGCAGCATCCGAAATCTTTTGTGTGTCACTGTAAAAACTAAATGCTTTCTGATATACAGGAATGAACTTGCATTAAGCCTCAGCAGAGTACATCAGATTCATAAAGTGTGAAATAGTATAATATAATTAAAACGTGTCCCTCCTATTCCTATATGTTATGGAACATTTTTGTCTTGGCCTATAAATTAATAATAAATATTCTTTGCACTTCAGAATGCACAGAATGTATATTTTAGTATATACTTCATAGATGCTCATCATATTTATTATGTTAAGAAGAGTGTAACATCGTTAAAATGCACTTGAAACTATTTATCCCATTGACTGTAATGTTACGGAATACTTTCGATTGTCCCTTTTATTGAACTATGTATCCGATTTTCATAAAATTTGAAATGACATAACAAAATTATGCAATTATATATTTTAAATTTTAAACGATTCGGTTAGGAATTTTTTGTGAATCCGAAAATGTAATCCTAAAATCCATTAAATTCGGCCCAAGCACAACCATATGCCTTGACGCGCCTCTCAAATCAAACCTACATTTCTTTTCTTATGTTTTTACAATAGCAAATTGTTATTCATTGTCTGCGTGATGACCGTAATAGTCCAAGAGCCGACCGCACAAAACCCTAAGTCATCGAGCACAAGAAAAATTTCTTTATTTTATGAAAGAGTATCAATAGAGGAATTTAATGATTCATGTCTGCTGAAAGCGAAGTGGTGCATAAGCCAAAAATTAATATGACTAGTGGTTGATTCGTAGGCTTAGCATTATGTTTTTCTTCACCCAGTTTTCCATGTTTTCATACTTTTGATTATACGACAAACACATTGCTAAGCCTACGAGTCAACCATTAGAGGTATTAATTTTGTCTTTTTTCACCACTTCGCTTCCGGCAGACATGGATCATTAGATTCCTTTATTACTACTCTTCCATAAAGCAAAGGAATTTTTCTCGTGCTCGATGACTTAGGGTTTTGTGCGGTTGGCTCTTGGACTCTAAGTATGATTACAATCTTGATTAAAAATGAGACTATGTGCAGTTATAGGATGCAGTATCTGTTTCCTGTTTCACATGCATGTCTTGGCTACTCGTTTGAGCCGAATGTGAGCGTTTAAGTTGAGCGATAATTGCCTTCATATTGCGAACTGCTTTAACGGCATACTGCATCTCCATTTATCTCTTTCCTCCTTGACTAAAAATAACAATAAAAATGAAAAAGATAAAAATCATTATTTATTGAATACACAAAATCAAAAATCTCATTAGTAAATTATTAATACTTTTTTATGTAACATGAATGATGATATATCAGATGTCTTTTCAATGGTAAATTAAAAAATTATAAAAATATTTATTATAAAAAACTTTTTACAATACATGCCACTTAAATTAATTAGTATTCATTAAATTTGTTTGATCGTAGTTATGCTTTGTATTATTGGCAATGTATATTATCGTCTGTGCTCTGATTTACAAGTTCATGGAATGTTTTGTTTTCTAGAGGTTATTTTACTATATTGTGAACAAATAACAGTGTATTGGAGTACGTTATTAAGATTTTACTGAATATTAGTGTATTTTTATATGAATGATCAAGAAAATTAATGGTTGATTCAAATGTATAGAGAAATCATATTTCGATCTGTGTGTTTAACTACACACTCTGATACACTATCGTCAAATTTTTAATAACGAATTGCATCAAAATGTATTTGGATTCTTCGGTAAGTTTTTAGGATGCTTGATCGGAAGTCTCTCATTTAAGTTGTTTATAATTAAGATTTAAAAATTCGAAGCTTTAAATTTTAAATTCATTTTTATATTATTGCAAAACAGATTGCAATACGAGTAATTAGTATTAACTCAAATTGAAATGAAATGTAATTTTGGATTCGATATCTGAAATTTTTCATTTCCGTTTAAAAATATATTTGTTATTATTATTTCCTGTTTTCAAAAATACATTTTTAAACTGTTTTTGTTACTAATTCTTGTTTTAAATAATAGACGGTACGAATCGTAGGTACTACTTTGTTATCCCGTCGACCAATTTCGCCAAATTATACAAATCGCCAAACTAATAGCCAAATTATACATATTGCCGTAATTTTTATTTTAAATAATAAAAAAATAAATAATTAGTAGAATATTAATAAAAATACAAATAAAAAATCGAAATAAAAATCACTTAGTGACGTTTAAAACACGTGTATCGTATTTAATGTCATTGAATTGACATTCACGATCATCCATTATTGGCATTTAATCGCCAAATTATAATTTGGCGATGGTATTTTAGTCGACGGGATAACAGAGTAGCACTGAATCATATTTTTATATGATAATTTGAGGCAGAGTTGGGTATTAACTTATGAATTTTTGACACTCGTAGGTAAAACAATTCGCTGTCCTATTGATATGCTGTCATAATGACTGATTAGATTTTTCTTTATTATTATTTCAATACCCTGTTTAAATCTGGTTCTTAATTGTTTTTTTTTTCTCTTCTAGGTAAGTTGATTTTCCATTTTCTAACAACTTTTGAATGATGAATATGATCGTATGGTAAGTTTTTGTTTACATTCATCAATTACTAATATCATTGCCGACTATATACTAAAGGACTACCCATTTCGCTAGAAACCGCCGAAATAGTGAAGCTGGATTCAGCTTAAAACCCTGAACCATTTCTTGGACCACGTGTGAGTCCATGTGACACAAACCCTGCCCAAATTAGCATTAAGTAAGTTGTTTTTTGTTCGGTGCATATGGCTCGGCACATGGCCATTGTTTTGGTTCAGAGTTTGCACAGCTGGTCAGAATAACTTGGGCAAGGTATCAGAGTCCTCTGGTGGGAGACTTCACACATTAATCTCAAATATGTGGGCCTCTAGATCTAGTGGGCCATACTAATATTTTAAAAATTAAATATTTTTACACACTAACAAAAATTTAGGTTTAAGGACATGTTTTAAAGTTTGAATCGCGAAAGCTCTTGAATCGTACGTGATATTATACATATAGAAGCTGATAATTGTAGATACCTATATTGTGAAACTTCACTCGGTTTTGAAAGAAAATCATTTTTTAATATTAGCTCGTTCAGGGGCAATTGCGGTTCTGTAATATTGATACAGTAGTGGCATTTTCGAAAAACAAAATTCCAAAAAAGGAAAAGTAAATTTTCTCCCTTTTTTTCCCGCAAAAAAATAAAATTCATTTAAAAATATCTGATATCTAGATTAACATTAGCCAATAATACACTTTCTCAAGGAGTTAATTGTTTTAAAATCAAGAGTGTCACTGATATCTATTTTAGCCAACCCCTATTTTTAAGCAGAAATCTTTAAGATATATTTCTGCAACATGTATAATAGATGTCTATCAAAAAAAAAATTTACTGACAAATACTGGTAGGTTAAATAGATGCCAGTGAAAACCGAGAAGTAGAGTGATTAAACTCGAGCTAATTTTATTTTTAAATAGTACTCAGTATTTTGTATTCAAAACAGAGATAACCTTTTAACTACTGGTGTTGAATTGACGCAACGGTCAAATAAAATGCAAGTTTAAAATTAACTGCTTAGCTATGCGATTAAAAAATAAAATAATAATAATCCTTCTTATTTAATAACAGAAATTATGCGGAGAAAGAAAGCGAAAATTACTTTTCAGAATTTGTGGTGACAATCGATTCTCAAGAAAAATGTTGCAGAAAATTGCCCAAAGCTTTAGCGATTTCTTGGTTTTATTTAACACTGCTGAAAACAAATTATTTGTCGAATCAATATTTCGCATTGAACTTTGTAACCCACGGATCTATCTCCGTACATTAATCCGTGTACTGACAGAGTTTAAGAGAAGCTGCATCTTTTAAGTTCTGATGTATACTACAGTCCAAAGAAACATTTTTTTTATAATTTCTTAAATTTCTTAAGTTTGATGGGATTTGAAATCTCAGTCTCTCATAACTGTACTATTTTCTAACAAATCAACCCATTTAACTATTTTCTTTTTTCTTTTACTTTGCAGAAATTTGTACTGCTGAAAAATACTTCAATAATTTTGCTATTTTCTTGACTTTTGTTATAAAATCTTGCATCTATTAATATAGGTTTGGCCTTTATAATATAGATAAACTGCAAGTCTCAGTATGTCCTTCACAATATCGGTTGAACCTTATTGATGGCTCCATCATTCCGATTCCGTAAATATGGCAATTGATCGAGTTATGGAAATAATCTATGTTGTATTACATCTATTTTCTTTATTTTCACTAAAACCTTCAAAAACTATACAATTATAATGTTTTGAGTTCTAAAGGAAAAATTGCCAACAAGAAATTATCGATATAAACAAATAAACATTTCAGAAACTGTAATCAATTTGACACATATAAACAATGTATAGTGAGTCATTCATTTTTAAATTTCATTGATAAAAATTTAAAAACTTTCGCGCATTGAATTCTTTAACTCATGTAGTATTAATATTCTGTTGACGTCATTTGCCTTTGAACCAATGAAAACAGGCCCCCATTCTTTTACTTTATTTTGGGAACAACGGATTTTGAGCTTATTCTATCGACGATATTTTTGAAAACTTTCAAGTTATTTTTTAGATACTCAAAAAAGTTTCTCTATACAAACTTCTCTTTAACTAACATAATATGTAAAAGAAATTTCGATATCATTCACACATGGGCAGTGAAAAATTATTTAGTAGATCTGCTCATTTTTATAGAATTTTTATTATTTTTTAATTTTTATTACAGAGTATTCTGTACAATGCTATATGTCATATTTTCTCAAAAGAATTTTTTTATATTAAGAACTCTGCAAATTACAAGCAAAAAACTTGGAAAATTTGTGCCTATTTTTATAAAAATCTTAATTTCTCTACGAGTGTATATGCTATACATATAAAAGTGAATACAGTTTATTACAATAAGCCATTTAATCCTAATCTACAGTTTGGGCGCTTTTGCTACATTCGTTATGACAGAGTTATAAAAAATATTTGATCATTTTCAATTTGTTGACGGTCCCCTAAAATCTTCACAGTAATATATGACTTATACTATTATGTTTACACACCGCGAATTTCAGGATAATTTTTCACGTACTCTTCTAGATTTTTAAGAAAATGTCTAAAATCGCAAGTGGCGCTTGTCACCCTTGGCCATATAGTGTGTACCATCGGAATATCACATTCACCTTGAATTATATTAACATTAAATTAAATAAAATTGCTAAAATAATGCCTTTAATAAGTTAAAGATGTCGCAAATCTAAAAGATGTTAAAAAAAAGTTTTAAAAACTTAAAACTTTTAATATTATACACCTAGCGCTTTCAATCAGAATTTAATCATCCTCAGGGTAACTATGATTATATAAATATCACTTGGCAAAATGATTTTTCTCTGCGTCATATTGATAAACTGATCTATGACATGGAAAATAAAGCACGTGACAGCAATCTAATTAATAAATTTAAATTTTGTATCTTTGGGTATGCACCTGGTTCATATTAAAAGCTAAGATATGCATTGAAGAAACATATTAATCTTGTTGCTAAAACAACAGGAAAACTGTTTTTTACTGTTAAAACTATTGAAGATTTAATCCATAACAAGATTGATCCTAGGTGAAATCGCAAGCATTTACATACTTCCATTGGCAACTGAGTCATAAGAAGAAAAAGTATACACTGAAATGACCGGAAGGAAATCCAAGCACAAATTGAAGGAATACAGGTAATTAAGTGATAGTAAGATTAATAGGCAAACCACAGCGTTATCAAAACTTAACCAATAGCAAAATTTAAATATATGTTTTAATAAAGAAGAATCTTTATTCCTACCTACCATTATCATTTTTCATTAATAAAAGAATCTTTACAAATTTAAACTAAAGGAGATAAAGAGATAACACAATTAATGATAATATTTCATATAACATTCCATGAACACGGTTGAAGTTATTAAAATAACGTTAGAATTGTTAACATTGGTAGGAAATTATCAGTTTAATACCCCTTCCTTAGTAAAACTAGTCGTTGGGGGCCACCATAATACTTACCCATCATGGATATGCATACTATAATATATGAAAACAAAACATGTGTAAAATATTTATAAAATGGATTGCAATTCCAAAACAAAATTTAAACATATATTTAAGTATTTTTAATATACATAGTAAAGTTCTATTAATGAAGTGCTGATGAACCAATTTCGACAAATTATATAAAACGCCAAGCTGTTCAAGTAGTACTGAATGGCATAAAAAAACATCCTTATAACTCCAAAAATAATAATCATATTCACTAACAGTTTATTGCTTCGGATTAAGCATCGTATTTTCAATTAAAATATATCTTTGAATTGAAATTTGAATAAAATACAGGGTCATGAAAAACCGAAGAATGCGGAAAATAGGATTAGCAATATCTTGAAAACTAATAATCCGATCGACTTCGTTTTTGATGCAAAATTTGTGCTATTTTATTGTGATTTATGTCCATACCTTAAAATAAAAAAAAATCGAAAATTTTTATATACTTTTCATCAAAACGAATTTTTCGAGAGTCCGAAAAAAATAGTTCCGGTTAATCGAGGTTACTGATATTAAATAGGCTTTGTACCATTCTTACATACTAAGTACATACAAAATTTTAATCTCTATCTCAATTTGTTCGGGAGATAGAGTGGTTACAGACAGACAGACCGAAAGACACACATACGAACGGACGGAATTTTTTTAAAAAAATATGTTTATCGGAATCTCCAATATCTAAAATGTGTAAACTCGTCAAAAACAAAAATTTCGATTTTCAAAACGATTGCAAGACTTACCCTATACTACGTATGATGGGTAAGTAATTAGACTCACCTGGCAGTCTAGCCGAGGATGGAATGCAAAAAGGAATTTCAATGTACGTAATCAAAGCTACCCTGAGAATGATCAAGTTCTGATCGAAAGCGCTTAGCGTATAAAATCAGAAGTTTTAAGTTTCCTAAACTGCGTTTTTTATATGTAATAGCATCTGTTAAATTTATGACATCTTAAAAATATTAAATACACCTTTTTAAAAAAGTGTATTTAATTTTATTTCAGTATAATTTAAGGTGAAATCGATAAGGGAGGAGGCTGCACCAATTATCCTCTCATCCAGCTGATGGCTAAAATTCCAGAATTAGTAAAAATGGATTCGCTTATTAACCCTTTACTGCATAATGTTTTTCTATTTTTATTTAGAATAAATTATTTAAAATTTATAGATCGGTCTAATAATGGAGAAAATAGTAAAAAATAGATGAAATTTAAAATTTTCAATTAAAATTTTATATTTTATTGAGTGTACCCTGTATACACCATTAGCGTTTTTAAATATTGTATTGCTTATTTTACAATTAAATGTGCTATAATTAATTAATTTTATCTGCTTAGCACTCGGCAACTTTCTTTATATTAATAGTTTTAAGTATTCAGTAAAAATAATGACAGTAAATTTTGCATTAATAACTTAATCGATTTTTTTAAAAGAACAAATTCTAATTTGTCAAATGCAGCCATATAACATTGACAAAATAGGTGTTATTCCATTCTTTGGAGTGTTCTTGATCAATTACAACAATCATATTGACAAAATTCATGGCAGATAACGAAAATTATAGTGTTTTTAGGTATGTTCCAGATGTTCCAATGAAGGGTTATAATGATTGGGGTATAATTAAGCCTATTGTTGTAACTTGCATACATTTGTAACCATAAAGCATATTTGATGACTTGTCACTTGAGGCAATCTAACTAAAAATAACTTAAAATTAAGTTATTAATTTAAAATTAAGTTCCAAAGTTATTAAAGTGTTCTACTGCCATCGAAAGCTACCTTTCTTCATTATTTTTCTATTATTCTAGCCTATTAGGAAGTGAGTTACAAAATTTTACATTTATATACCAAAAAAAAAAAAAAAAAAAAAATCAATTAAATAAAAGTTTGTAAAAAAATAGGAAAAACTTTTAACTATCACATTTTATTTATATAATTTATTTATTTATTTCAAATAGTGAGTTAAGTTCGTTCCTGATTGATGTATTCATAAATCTGACCTTGAAACTGGCATTTAATAACTCATTCAATTATCGAATTATTGTTTAGTTATATAACCTATATAAAACGTCACAATTTGCATAAAACCAAAATGCGTTGAAATTTTAAAAATAAGAGATGAAATTACAGAGTTTAAGTAAGTATTGAATTTTTCTTGATCGGAAAAGAAGAAATGTCTTTAGCTTTCGTTGAATGGATGTTTTTGGATTTCACTTTCCCTTCTTTCTCTGTTTCTTTTTGAAAAAGCCACTTATAGAACGCTTGTAGCTTTTCTATAATTTAGACCAGTACTGTCCAACACTTTGGGGGACACACGATGAGGGGTTAGGGGAGGGGGAGCTTCCCCCTCTAATATATGTGAGCTTGGGAAAATTGAGCTTAGAACTGGGAAATTCTAGATTTTTGAAACACTTTTTCTTTTTTTAAATAAAAAGCTACCAAAAATAAAATAATAATTAGATTTTTTTATTGCTTTTTCTGACTACCTTTCTGAATCCTGTAACAGAACCTTTATGCGGGGGCTCGGACAGCATCTGTCCACTGTGTCATATATATTCGGATAGACGCTGCCTGAGCCCCAGTGTAAAATTTTCAAAAGAAGTGCAAAAAACAGTCAGATTCAATTTGTCATTGTGTTTCCCTGTCTTACGAAAATAGCATACATCTACCAGACCTGAATTTCTCTACTGTTGTCCATGAACAGTGTATCTAATCTATTCTTCCAAAAATGTTGATCCTTTCTCAAAAATCTCAAAATATCATGAGTCTATTTTCATATGAAGTACGATTATTTCGTACAAGACAAAAACTTTCATTAAATGAACCAAAAATTATAATTTTTTTGTGTTTAGTTTCAGTATTTTTCTTTCAATTTTTTTTTCTATAAGTATTATCATTAAACACATATTGCACATATGATTTGGTTGGAAAATAGAGCAATTTGTTTCAGTTGAAAAATTTTTGAATTCCCCCCCCCCTCTTCCCCGAAAAAATATTTGCAGCTATTATCTGAAATACATTTTTATATCTAAATTAATTGTATAACTATGGACTAACGATTATGTGACACAGGCCGCACATAAAAGGTCGCCTTGCCATGTACAACTGGCAAGCCACATGTAACTGATATAAACCACCAATAAACCTTAAAAGAATGTATTCAAAATAAACACAAATTGCTAAATTGTACACCTACAAAACAATACTTTTAAAAATTGCTACGTATCTGCGAACGTCATCAGAATAAAATAAAATGTGTTGTTACATACAAGTCAAAAGTTTCAAAAATACGAACACATACGCCCAAGAGTCCCGGAGCATACTTGATTGGGAAGTGCACAAACCTCTACAAATCCGCACTCTCTAGTCAAGTATACTCCGGGAATCTTGGACTTATGTGTTCATATTTTTGAAACTTTTGACTTCTATGTAACATCACTCCATTTCATCTTGATGACTTTCGCGGATGCGATACGAAACGTAGCTATTTTTAAATGTATTGCTTTGTAGGTGTACCATTTAGCAATTTGTATTTATTTTGAATATACATTTTTAAGTATAGTTTATGGTGCAATTGTCCAATTTATAATTATATATAAACCTGATGGAAATAAAAAAAATTAAATATACACTAAAATTAAATACTAGCAAAAGCCATGCTTTGTTTGGATTCGCGAAGCATTATTTTATAAAACAGATATTTGAAAATAACAATATTTTTTTATTATTATTTTTGCATCTTTATTAAACAAAAACGTTATTTTATGTTTTGGCGCATTTTAATTTTTTATTTATGATGTAAAACTGGCATAATAAGATATTTTCGAAGCAAACTTTTACAATTTTTTTTTTTTAAATTTTCAACTAAAAGCTCTTTTAAAGATGTTTTTACAATTTCAAGTAGCAACTGGTGTTTTTTAATTGTTTGAAATATGCATGTTTCCAGTCTTTGTAATCAACATCCGATAATCTTTGATAGCTATTTTAGAATAATATATTTGAAGAAAGCTTGAAGAAAGTTACTTCTTCAAAATCCTATTTTCTGGAAAAAACATTTGAAATCTGCTTTCATTGATACTATGAATTTTTAACTGTAAAACATTTTATTTTAATTTCTTCGTTTTTATACATGTTAGCGTATGAGAATTGCTGTAATTCTCTCCGCGTGGGAGAACTTTTTACTATCTGCGAATGGCAACTCAATTAATGGAATTACCTTTTAACGAAGCGCTCTCTCATTCTCGCAGTGACGTTTTCACGAATAAATATTGTTGTGTTTGCGAACTTATTAAAGTCTTATTTTTCTATAAAATCCTTCTGATTAATGAGTCGATATTATTTAGCCACAATACGACCTTCACAAAAATATTTATAAAGAGCTTGAACCAACAACTTCACGCAGATCTTTTAATTTTTCATTTATATAACAAATTTAAGAATTAATTTTATTTGTTTACAATTATTTTGTTGCCAGTTTACCAAAAAAAAAAAAAAAAAAAAAAAAAAAAAAATCCATAATACAATTATGGAGGAAGAAGATAGGTGGAGGTGAACTAAGCCTTAAAAAAGGTTTGCAATGTGAATCCATTTATCGCTCAAATTTTAGTGTACCAAACAAAAGTACGCGGAAAATTGGAAAGCTTCCAAAAAAGGAAGGGATTTTGTATTAATAAGACGAATTGAAAAAAATGAATTACAGCTGGAGCATTTTTTAAGAAGAAATAGGAAATTTTTAAAATGGTCTTTGTTCTATTATTATTTATTAAAAGAAATGTTTACTTTTAAAATAATTGAAATTAGGAAATTATTATTATTATTATTAAATGTCATTATTATTATTAAATTTCAAATTAAAATTAAATAAGAAATTGAAAACGTTTAATACGAACTAAAAATTGTATTATGAAAAGTTTTCTTTTTACAGTAATTTTTATTAACACTTTTCAACAAAATTGAAAAATGTTTATGCATTCGTTTTGTCTGTCCGTCTGTCCGCGCTCTAACTCTCGTAAATATACTCGGAATGCAAAGATATTTTACTATGTTATTGAAGTTTACACAAGCATAAACCCTATTAAAAATGAAGTTTCTACCACGATTAGTTTATTTACAGGGACAGTCAAAAGTTTTCGATTATATTAGGGCCAATGGGAGAAAAATCGTTTCAAATTAATTTTAAAGATGTTGCGGCCGGACAAACGTATTCACATTTATTTGCATGTACGAAAAGCACACTAAAATATGCAGCTAAAAGAATAGATATTCATTTACAGGGCCACACAAAATAATTCTAATACATGATAATAAAGGAGGAAATTGTTTGCGACATATTTTAACGATGGTAAACGGTATCATGTGTAATCAAATTGATATACGTCGCTGAGACTTAATATGAGTTATTTCACGCATAATACGAAGTGCATAGCGTTTACAGGGACACACAAAAGACTTAAAAAAGCATATTCTATTCGAAGTACTGTATATTACGCATGGTAACTGTTCCATGGATGAAAGGCATTTTTAATTATGATATGCGCTTTTAAGTGTCACTAAATGTATTCACATTATATGGTGTGCATAAATGCTATAATAGTTACACAATTAAGATATACAGGGTTACTCAAAAGAACTCTGAAAAGTTACTGAATGTGAGTGTAATTTACTTAAAGGTTTGTTTTTAAAAAAGTTTTGCATTTTTACGTCGATTCGCATTTAGTTTATCGTGAAATGTTTGTAGAATATAGATTAAATGATATACAGGGTCACGCAAAGAACTGGATACAGGTTTGTTTAAGGATGACAATTTCTGGAAATATGATTTAAATAGTTTAAAGATAGTTTAAAAATAGTTTATTTTTATTATTTTTTTATATAATTAATTTTAGCAAAATACTTTCGTGTAATAAAGGTACTAGGTAAACTGCAGGGCTGAACAAAAGTATTGAAGTATGTTTTACATCTATTCGTATAAACTGCCAAAAGAAAAATTTCATCCAGCTAGGCATTTTTTTGCTAAACTAAATTTCTCCATGATATAGTATATATATCAACCGACAAATCAAATACAGAGCCATTCAGAAGTATTGGGATACATATTTGGTTATGGACAGTAACACCTATTTCCCTGAATAACGAAGTTTTGTTAAAGAATTAAGGAAATTTGGATAGTGTTTTATAATCTATGCTTAACGCGGGATTTTTTTTTTACTGGTTAATACTTTGTAACGTAGATGAAAAATGTTTATGACTCCGGTTTGTGTGGCCGAGTTCTAACTCTTGTAAATAAACTCTGATGCTCGTAGCATTTTTACTTTCTTCTATCTTTACAAGAAGAAAGTATTGGATTCATGAAAATTTTCGACTTCCGGTTTTCGACGGATTTATACGTTTTAGAAGGTCCTGAACACGTTTTGACTATTTTTAGAAAATGTCTGTCTGTGAGTCTGTCCGTCTGTCTGTCTGTCTGTCTGTCTGTCTGTCTGTATGTGACAAAAAATTTGTGGGCGCTCTATCTCAAGAACTAATGCTCGAAATTTAATAAAATTTTATATTCAGTTAGACCTTGATATGAATTAGTGCCTATTGGTTTTTGGTGAAAATTGGCCAGCAGGTGGCGCTGCTATACTACGTTTGTCATGATTTTCAAGATTGCTATATCTCAAGAACTAATGCAGGGAATTTCACCAAACTTCAGATTCTGTGACCCCTTAATATACATAGACGCTGATTAAGTTTTGGTGAAAATTGGCCTGCAGGTGGCGCTGCTATACTACGTTTTTCATGATTTTGAAGATTGCTATATCTCAAGAACTAATGCAGAGAATTTCCCCAAACTTCAGATTCTGTGACCCCTTGATATACATAGACGCTGATTAAGTTTTGGTGTAAATTGTCCAGCAGGTGGCGCTGCTATACCACGTTTTTACTGATTTTCATGATAGCTATATCTCAAGAACTAATGCACAGAATTTCACCAAACTTCAGATTCCGCGATACCTTGAGATACATAGCCGCTGATAAGGTTTTCGTGTGAACTGACCTATAGGTGGCGCTGCTATGCTACATTTTGCACGATTTTTGCGATAGCTATATCTCAAGAACTAATGCTGAGAACTTCATCAAATTTTAGATTATGTTACACTAGAATATATAACATAATTAGACGCTGATTACATTTTGGTATTAACCTTGCAACAGGTGGTGCAGCTATGCTGCATTTTGCACGATTTTTCCTATAGCTATATCTCAACAACCAATGCACAGAATTTCATCAAACTTCAGAATTTGTTACAAAATGACGTATAACATAATTACACGATGATTACGTTTTGTTATAAATCCTTCAACTGATGGCGCTGCTGTGCTATATTTTACACGGTTTTTTTAAACTAGCTATATCTCAAGAACTAATTTACAGAATTTCATCAAACTTCAGATTCTTTTACACCATAACATAATTAGACGCTTTTTTACGTTTTGGCATAAATTGTCCAAGATATGGTGTTGCTATTCTACGTTTTGCAAATTTTTTGTTATAACTATAACTGAAGAACTAATGGACGAAATTCGATCAAATTTCAGATTCTGTTAGGTCTTGACATAAATAGATGCTTATTAGGTTTTAGTATAAATTATCCAACATGAGGCACTACTAAGATCATTTTCTCAGAATATTAATTAAATTTTGCTTTTTAGGCTTTTCGGCTACAGAATCTCATTAGGCTAGGTCAAATGTTCGAGGAAATTCGATAGTGGGTAACTTTGGGGTCACCATGTTTTTTTTTAATATTAAAATGTACTTATGAGATAGAAGAAAGTTTTGGGATTGACACATCCAACTAGTTTATATGTTATTGACGTGTACTACACCGTGATCGCTATTGAAAAGGAAATGTGTAGAATTTATAGTTCATTTGCATAGACAGTCTAAAGTATTCTGTTACATTATGGTCAATGGGAAAAATCGTTTCAAGTTCATTTCAATGACGTTAGACCATTTAAAACATAAAGAAATTGATATGCATTTATAAACGGCAGTATAACAAGCATTTTGTAGAATATGGGGTTTGTTAAACATTTATTATTTATTTAAAGAACCACACAAAAGAATTCCGTTTATGGGGATAATGATATATGGTTGGGAGCTTTTAGCGGCCAAAATATGTTACTAAATTATAGTGAAATAGACATAAATTATTCACTGATTCTCCTCAACGCTACATTTCCGCACCCTTATTCCTTTACAAATCTGCTCATTAATGTTCCCGCTAATTGCCTTTACATTTCTGATGCATAACTTTGAAACAACCTGTATAGGCATATTCAAAATGTGAAGAGTGTAGCTCAATATAGTTTAAAACCGGGCTTTTTCAATATTTTTCGTGATGATATAAAATTTCACGCAAAGGAAAGTAAGAGTGTTTAAAATGATATAATGTTGCTTAAACTGTAATGTTGAAAAATTATAATATTGCAACATTATAAAAAAAAATGGATATTATAATTTTGCTTGTTTGCTCAACGCTTAAAGCTGCACAAATAAAAATGTATGTTAAATTTGCAGCGAGACTAAATCCTTGAATGGGTCGGGTTGTGTATTTTACCTGAACACGAAAATTCTATTCAAATCGGAATCCAACATAAATGTTTTTTTATCGATCTGAACCGCTAATATTTGAATTCGAATCCGACACATAAACAATATTCCGCCTGAAACAGAGCTAATTTTAATACTTACAACGTTATTAAAAAATTCCAAAACATGTTTTAAAACAAATATTGTTAGCATATAGTCATGCTTTACATTAATAAGAACAATTTTTGACAAATATAAAAATTTTACTTCTTCAAAATAACAGCATTATCAATAAAAAATTTTGAGAAACAATTAATAAACAAGTTGGAAATTACACGTGAAGCGTAACAAATGAGGTACTTTCGTACGATAACGAAGTTTTTAAAATATTGAGATCTTGCTGATATAGTAGACAGTACTTCGGTTACATTATAGTAGTAGAAATCTTTGTGTTCCTGTAAATATACAGGAAGTAATTTTTATTACACCTCAGCAACGTATATCATATTCATAAAATGCTAAATAGTTTAATGTAATTAAAACACGCCCCACAAACAATGTTTCTCCGTATAGCTTTATGTAATGAAATACTTTTGTGTGCTCCTGTAATTTAAAAACAAATATTCTTTACATCACAGATTGTACAGAATGTATATTTTAGTATATATATACTTCATAGGTTCGTGTCAATTTTATTATGTTTGAATTAGTTTAACACCATTAAAATGCATTTGAAACTTTTTTTCCCATTGACCGTAATGTCATGGAATATTTTTTATTGTTCCTGTAATTGATTTATGCATGCAATTTCTATAAAATTTAAAATGACACGACAAAATTATGTAATAATTATTTGTTTTAAATTTCAAATGATTAAAATGCATTTGAACCCCCCCCCCCTTGACCGTAATGTAACGGGATACTTTTGATTGTCCCTGTAATTCATCTATGCATAATTGATCTATCTTAAATTTGAAATAACTTGACAAAATTATGTACTAATTATGTATTTTAAACTTCAAACGATTCGGTTGGGTAGTTTTTGCGTTGTTATATGCGAATGGACAGACAGACGGATGGACTGAACGACAACTATAGGTGCTACGTATTTACATAATTACGAAAGCACCTAAAAACAACAGATATAAAGCATAATAAAATTTGAGAGCTGTAATATAAATGAGCTGATTTTCACGCAGTAAAAATTCCTATTCTTATTATGTTTTTAAAATTATTAGAAAATAAATTGCACATATTTTAAGATTAATCGCATTTAAATGCAAAAAATGAAGCATAAATACAGGGTTTCGATATTACAAATAGATTTATTCTAAATAAATAATTCAGGGATAAAAAAAAAATCAAGATGAATATATAAAAATAAATTTGTTTTGTTACATATTAATAATTTCATTTAAATAATATTTAAAATATAATAATGAAAACATTCTTTTAAAATCATGTATGAAAACATAAGTAATAAATATTAATCTAAAATACAGATTTCTGATTGCAAACGATTTTCAGATATTAGCAAAACAATGTTATCTTTTCAAGAAAAATGTTAAAAGATTTTCTATTTTGATATTTAAAACACACATAATTAAATAATCAAAGATATTTTTATCTGTGAAGCGCTGTCTAATAAAAAATTCGACGATAAAAAACAAGAGCAATCAAATACGTGTTTTAACCGGTTTGAATTCATAGGCGAATCAAAGCACGTGGTTTTGTTTGGACTTAATGTGACTTAATGTTGGGTTACATTTTTGGCATCACCCAAATCATTATAGTTCACCTCCAGTATATTCTTCCTCCATGAATACAATTCTTTTAAAATGTTTAAGTGTCATCTGTGCAAACGATTTTGCGGGAAAATGAAAACATGTTTTATTTAATAAATTAATCATGATTCTATCTATAATTATTTACTCCATGATTTAAACTTTTTTTTCTGAAAATATACGCGTTTCATTTTTTATTTATTTGCTAAAATGCGTCCGTATTGGAAATGCATGTAAAATAAATTAATTAAAATAATAATTTTTTTAACGTTTTACTGTAAAAAAAATTATATTCTGCAAATCTACAGATCATAATTTATTTTTGTGTTTAATTTGAAGTTAAAATATTGAATAGTTTTTTTTGTAAAGCGTACGACAAATTGTAATTTGAGTGGACTAGTAGAGGATTTGCTTCGCTCATCCTAATTAATTTATCAATCTAGTCGCAAAGTAAATCATATTAAAATGATGTATTAATCAGCATCATTATAATGTAGTTGTTCATATTTATGCTTTAAAACATGCAATTTGTAATGAGAAAAAAACCTAATTTAATAATAAATGATATCTAATACTACAAGTATTTTAACGAAGTAACGCGATATTTTTGTTGCAGAGAAATGGTGATAAAATTTTACGAAACCTTGAAATCACCGAAGAAACGCTTTGTATAAATAAAAATAATGGTTCCCAGAGATGGTTTAGAATTTTTTAAGAAAAAAGGGTTAGTTTTCCTGTTACATAACGTGTCCAGAATAATCCATTACAAGATGTCCTTCATTTATTACGGTTTCTTTTCATTCTCTTTGTTAGCCTTGCTAAGTGGCATTTATTGTTAGTCTCAGACTACGCAATATTCTCCGAAATTTTCCCTATGACATAAAAGCTTTCACTTCCTTACAAAGGTATCTTAAATACTTTATTTCAAACGCTTCTCTCTTATGCAATGATTATTTATAAGGATAAGCCTTACATATTTACCTATAAGGATTTATATGATATTAAAAAGCAGTTATTTTTCCCTTATGGCTGTTTTCAAATTCATACTACCTAGCTACTTTCTAATGCATTTTTTAAGCCTTTCACAACGAGAGCCCTTTGCTTAATTTTTTATAACTTACTACCGGTTTTAGAGGTCTGCACGGGTCGAAATTTCAAGGTTCGAGCCCGGCCCGATCCATAGAAAAACATTCGGCCCGGTCGGGGCCAAACGAAAAAAATACTGGTCCGGCCGAAAAAAAGTTAAATATTCGGGCCGAATCCGGCCCGGTCCGAGTGAATTTCTACAGAACATTAATCTTTACTTTTATGGAAGAGGTCAGACAAAAAAAAATTATTTTTGTCTTTTTTTTTTTTTTCATATTTATAATCTCCATTTATGTAAAAATACCGTAGGCTGCGATATTTATGCTTTTAATGAACCTTTCTTTTTTATTAGGTGCGTTCGTAATTATGTAAATTCGTAGCACCTATTGTTGTCGCTCAGTCCATCCGTCTGTCCGTCTGTTGGTCCGTCCGCATATAACAACGCAAAAACTACCCAACCGAGTCATTTGAAATTTAAAATACATAATTATAATATAATTTTGTCGAGTCATTTCAAATTTTATGAAAATCGGATGGATAGATCAATTACAGGGACAATCAAAAGGATTCCGTTACTTTGAGGTCAATGGGGAAAAAAATTTTAAATGCATTTTAATCGTTTGAAATTTAAAACATATAATTATTACGTAATTTTATCGAGTAATTTCAAATGTTATGAAAGTCGGATGCATAAATCATTTACAGGGACAATCAAAGGTATTCCATTACATTACGGTCAATGGGAAAAAAGTTTCAAATGCATTTTTATGATGTTACACTCATTCGAACATAATAGAATTGGCATGAATCTATGAAATATATACTAAAATATGCATTCTGTACAATCTGTGATGCAAAGAATTTTTATTATTAAATTACAGGACCACACAAAAGTATTCCACTACATAATGCTATACGGGGAAACATTGTTTGGGGCGTGTTTTAATTATATTCAACTATTTCACATTTTATGAATAAGATATACGTTTCTGAGGTGTAATAAAAATTACTTTCTGCATATTTACAGAAACACAAAGATTTCGACTACTATACTGTATCCGAAGTACGCTCTACTATATCAGCAAGATCTGAATATTTTTAAAACTTCGTTATCGCACGAACGCACCTCATTTGCTAGTTCACGTGCAATTTCCAACTTGTATATAAATGTTTCAGTTATCATTAGTGTTATTAATCCATATTCCATGTAATAGAGACATAAAAATCTAAAAAATGATACATGGTAAAAGTAAAATCTTCTAAGATGAAATCGCATTGGAAAGAAAGAAATACGTTCCCTTCTTAGCAGACGTAAATGTCTAAAAAAAAAATTTTCTGTCGTATTGTTGAATTCATTTTGCATGGATGAACAGTTTAAAAGAAATGTGCAATTTTCAGTTTAAAAGAAAATTCCGTCATAATCATGTTTTAATTTTTTCATGTGTTTAACTCTATTTTAATAAGCCTAGTAATCTATGATTCTTTAAAACAATAAATTCTAATGTTTAATTGTAGAGTAATGACGACTTAAAAATATATGCTTTTTTTGAAAAATTTTTTGGACCAAGCCAAATTGAAATGACTCGATAAAATTATGTAATAATTATATATTTTAAATTTCAAACGATTCGGTTGGGTAGTTTTTGTGTTGTTATATGCGTATGGACTGAACGACTACTATAGCTGCTACATATTTACATAATTACGAACGCACCTAAAAAGAGGTAAACTACCATTATTTTCTTATAGAAAAAAACTTCATATAATATGAAAGGTTTAAAGAAGACGAAATTCTTTTTAACAAAATACTGG
Source organism: Maratus speculifer (assembly GCA_964019185.1). NCBI lineage: Eukaryota > Metazoa > Arthropoda > Arachnida > Araneae > Salticidae > Maratus > Maratus speculifer. Next base: position 230,229,559 of record OZ025296.1, on the reverse strand, counting down.
TGTTTAACATCTATTTTGATTGTATTTTTCCGTGACCACTCGTCACTACACTGTTTACTGTTACAGTGTCGAAGCATAGAAGAAGACTACACCGAGTATCTTACTGCGATATACATAAGAAGCTTATGCATCAAAGAAAAGTACTTTTCCTTTACAGGATCATTCGTCAAATTATATGACGTTCTACTTATTAATGTTTATTAATTTGAAAGCAGGGTTCCTCTGTTACCGCATGATACTAGCACAGCTTGCATTTCACTTTGTATTCAAATGCAAACAAACACATTAAAACATCACAATATTTTAACATTTTGTACTCAGGAGGTGATTCTCACTGACCACTAGAGTCCCGCGTAAATGGATGTTCCAAATACTTGGAATATTATTACTTTAAACTATATTCGCTTTATCTATTAACTGAAATATCAGTGATAAATGATGGCGAAATAAATTGTAAAATATTAGTGGTGTCCAAAATATTTGGCGTTCCAATTTACGAGGGACACTTGCCGACACTGGTAGTGAGTGAAAGTCACCTCTCGAGTGCAAAGGGGTTAAATTAATTTTTTTCAACTCGAATAACACGAACATACCACTGGACATCGGAAACAGTTCGTGCTAAGAGTAATTCGCGTTAAGATTGTTCGTGTTAAAAAGGTTTGACTATAATTTTAACTATTTAAATGTGGAAATGTACATTATATATGGCAATTTCAGAACTTAGAACTACATATTTTTTTATTGTTATTATTTTATGATATGATCAATTGGTGTTGAATTCAGGGGTTGGCCCGGGATGGACATTCCCCCCCCCCCCCCCCCGCCTAATCCAGTGAAATAACTCCCCCGGAAAATTTGAGATTTTGCATTTTCAATGGTCAAAAAGTGCAATTTCACCCGCGGAACTCTAAAATGTACCCCTCGGAGCCACAGAAATCCCTTCCGGAGTAAAGTGTATGACTTCCATGAAGCAAAATATACGACTATTCTTAACATATTTGGCAGTTTGTGGCACCGTTTATAGGAATGCTAAAACAAATCTTGTTGCTGAATTGCAAGTTGTAATGCTACAAAACAAAAGACAATCATCAAAACTTTCTCTATTTCTTCTGATTTATTGCTTCTGAATAAACATAAAGGAAGTACAGAAAAACGTTCACTGACCTTCTAAATGCGGAAAAGTATGAATAATTTAATGGGATGTAAAGAGAAAAAGGTGTCTATTAAAATTTTCGAAAATTGCTAGGTTTATAATAACGGTGTTATTGTTTTCAGTTTGTAATTTGCATAATTGTTTTTGCTCGATAACATTAAAATTCATGACTTCATTTTTTTTTCTTTTAGATTTTCTGAGTATTTACTATTGTTTTATTCATCATATTTCAATTCTTTAAAAAGAGTTGTCAATGATATGTTCGCAAAAAAGCAAGAAAAGAAATGGGGCTTTGTTAAGCCTTAAGAGTCCACTTCAGTCACGGCAAAATGTAAAGTCTATGGGGGCGTTATCTTCAAATTTTTGGCTTTGATTTTAAAATTTATGATTTTTTTTGTGTGTGTGCATGTGTTTGTAGGATGGCTGAAGACTGTCTACAATCAGACAAGTTTTTACTTTTTCTATTTCGATTGTAGTTTTTTATATTATGCTAGTTTTAATTTAAAAACCGGTTCCGAAAATTTAAGTATTTTTTTTTTTTTTTTTATCTGACATTAAAAGTAAAAACTAGTCCAATTGTAGATCATTCTCAGCTATCTTATGCAAAATATATCATTCAAAACTTTAAAATCAAAAAAAGAAATTCGAAAATAATGCCCCATAGACTTTACATTAGCGTCCGAGTTTATTTGTGTGACTCGGTACTCGGTCTCATAAAACATTGCTATGAGATTAAATTTTTAAATTTTCACAGTATAACTATCATCTTGAGTTCAACTATATAAATAGTGAAATTTTGTTTTGTTCGGAGCCATAATAATACTATCGCTAGACATTCCTGAGTGGACGGATTTTAATTAAAATAGCTCTGTACATAAAGTTTAGTACATAAGCAGTATTATATGAATTAAACAAGTATTTTACTGATCTTTGAATCAAACGGTCTCACAGACTACAAAGCTGCCACAGGCGACTATTTTTTAACTCTAGCCACACAACTTTCTCAAAAAAAAATCTTTCATACACTATTTGAGGACATTTGCAAGAAAACTATATTATAAAATTTACTTTTATATGATAGTGGGGAAGAAAGAATAAAAAAAAATATCGCCTTTAGCAGCCTTATTGCTTCTTCTTCTTCTTCCTTTTTTTTCAGTTTAATTTATCGTTTTGAGTTTAACTATAGATATTAAAGTAAGTAGGATATTTCGTTTTGAGCACTAATACTACCTTAATGATTTCTGAATAAATGGATTATAATTATTATAATCATATACAGTGATGGAAAAAAATAAACACTCCCTACTAACTCTCCAACTAATTATAATACAAGAAAGTTTCTTTTACTAAACGATTGAAAATAAAACTTTTTTAAATGATGTATATAAAATATATTTAAGGTGACACGACAAATTAAAAGCAGACCAAATTTTATTTTTTTCAATGGCAAAACGCAATTTTGATCATATATTTTAAGAAGCGAAATTTCATGTTCTTTCATAATTCTTTTAAATGTAAACATTCAAAATTTGAAGATTCTAATGTTAAATTTCATTTCCACATTTTTATTAATATTTTCTGAAATTATAATCTTAATGTGATACTTTTTTGTATCGTTATAATACAATAAATAAAGAAATAAATTAAAATGAAAAATCCACTGAATTTGTAATTGTATATAAATATTTATAATATGAGTTCTATAATATGAAATTAGTATTCGAAAAAAATATGAATTGAAACCTACATTTCTTTTGAAAGATATTTCGAATTTTCAATTTCAAATTTTTCTTACTAACAGTTTTGAGTAGTTATGAGTTAAAAAACGTTAAAATGATGGCTTAAGATACCTTCCATGATGTCCCCCCCACCAAAAAAAAATAATAATAATCCGAAGAAAATATATTTTTTATTCCTCTTATTGAATCATTTGGGCTGGCAACAGTCGAAACATTAAAAAGTGAAATGCTCATATTGGCAAAAAAAAAAAAAAAGATTAATAAAAGTGACATAGGCATTCTGTAACAATTCAATAATCGAGTACTTAACTTCATATAGCCTGTAAAATATGCTCATTTTAAATTAATAAATTTCTCGGAAACTAATAATAAAAGTTTCACGAATATTTGTTTTTATGACGAATTGAATAGTCTAGAACGCATTTATAGTGTCTAAGTTGGGTATTGAAAAGAAATCAGTTTGGGTTCGTTTTGATATTTAAAATTGCCCTCTAAACAAATTTCATATACATCGTTTATGTTCGTATTCACCAACTACTTCGAGCCCGAGTTATACCAAAAAACCTTGGTCGAAAGCTCATACAGTATTCACCTTTAATCCAGATAGGACGTCTCCTTGATAATGTCCAATCAAATGTTATCATGAATTTCATTTGAGCCTTTGACCGAGGTGTTTTAGGTTGAAATAGATGGTGAATACGAGCATTAAAAAAGGTTCTATTTCCGATCGTTTGATACCAGTCACTCTCCCCTACAATGATTTGTTTCAGAGTTAGTAGGGAATGTTTTATTTTCTTTTCTACAGCTATACATAAAGGTTAGTACAGAAGCAATATCCTATGATTAAAGGAGATTTTTATCCATCTCCCGATTAAGTGGCTTTAAAAATCGCTCACTAAAGCTTTGCGACATTTTCTGTCACAGCAGTTAACCCCTTGGAGACGTGAAAACGGTAGATGTTCTACATAAGGTGTTAAGAATCCTTGATCGTTCTTACCGGAAAACTTTTATAAGAAATTTTGTCTTGTCTTATTTAATCCGAGCATTTTCCCGATTTTTTTCCGAAAATTTTTCTGGTTTAAAAAGCCGGTGAAAAAGGATTAAAAATTCTATAAAAGTTACTCGTCCCAAAGGGGTTAAAGGTTAACGTAACCAAACAAACATTTACAGTGGATTCTCGATAGTTCGAGCTTTTTGTGAATTCTAAAAAATCATGATCTCTAAAACCTTACTTTACGAATGTTGTTAACCATGGAATCACAAGGCTGTGGTCACCGGTGACCACAAAAGGAAATTGACGTGTTCGGGGTCATGGGTGACCCCAATTTAATATCATTATGTTTCTTTGTAGTTTGTACCTGTAATTCACAGAGTTCCTTCATAATTTTAATTTCCTTATAATTTGAATTGTGTGGTTATTAAGTGGTGATTTTGTATGACTTTAAGAACATGTTAGCTCTTTATAGCCTTGTGATTCCAGGGTTAAAATTAATGCGTTAATTCAAATACACTTTATAACATCGGTTAAGTTTAGTAAAAATGTTTAATAACATAAACAAAATTCCTGCTTAATATCCTGCTTGATTCCTGTTTGGGATCTATTTTTTGTTGTTGTTGTTTTTTCCTCACAAAAGCTGTTCAATTTTTGTTTGATTGTATATTGACCAGGGGTGCACAACCTGTGGCCCGCGAGCCACTATTTTTATGCAGAATAGTTTTCCTTATAGTAATGACAGAAATTTTTCTATTAAATAAACGAAACTACACTTTTCAAATACAGTCGAGCCTCTATATAACGAAATCCATCGTTCCAGTAAAAAATTCGTTATATAGAGAAATTCGATATATAGAGTATGATGTTAAAAATAGTATTTAATGTGTAAATTTTGAAAAAAATATTATTTTTGATATTTTTAATTAAGAATTTGAAATGTTTAAAAGTATATATTAACCTAACATTTCATTTCTTACTTATTTAAGCAGTTTCAAAAAAGAGAAAAGACATTTATTTGAAAGCTTAATGAAAACCAAATAAGGAAGACTTACATAAATTTCATAGGAAGAAATCTGTAATTTTTTGTTGTTTTGATTTTAAAATTACAATTGTTACGCTCTCAAAAAAAATTCTCAAATTTTAGCAAGGGATGAAAAATTGTAGTTGATATTTTCCTCCATTTGAAGGTCTCTCTTATGTGCTCTCATTGATTCCTCTCTTATATGTGTAACAATTCAATTGACTGTGTTTTGAGAAGGATGTTGAAAGGTGTGGGGGAGGTGGGATGAACTTGTTAGATTTAAAGAATAAGGAGAGAAGTAATATTTATATAAAAAAAACAACCTCTCCACTGAACGATAAATCAAAAATAAGTGATGGAAAATTGATTCCATATGATTTCGAAGCTTTTTTAAAACTGAATAAATTAAGATCAATTTATGAAAAAATTCGTTATATGGAGATAGATATTTCGCTATATAGAGTCTGTTTTTAATGTAATCATGCGAAAAGGGGACCGTTCTTACTAAAAATTCGTTATATGGAGGAATTCGATGTATGGAGTTTCGTTATATAGAGGTTCGACTGTATTCTGGTAGCAAACGATTTTCTGGCAAAAAGATTGTGCATCCTTGATATTGACGATTGTATATTGTGTTGAAATGTTGTAAAAAGGAATCAGTAAGTTCTGATATATTAACTTCACTATGCCGTATTCCCAAGTATTATGATGCCGAGGATTATGGTAATAAGAAGATGCCATAATTTATCAGCTTAAGAGAAAAATTCGAGAGTGAATAAGTATTATATATAATGATTTTGAAATTTGTAAATTAAATTTTAAAAAACTAGCTAAATGATAATTGGTTATGATGAGACGTTCTTAACTTTTAACTGATGTGACAGAAGTTGTTGCATAACTAGATTGTGAAGCAATCTGTGAGACCCATCCATTGAAAGATGAGTAAAAATTGAAATTAACTCATAGGGTGGTGTTTTTATACTAAGCTTTTTGAACTGGACTGTTATAATTAAAATTCGCCTACTCAAAAGTCTCTGGTGATAGTTCTAAAATTCCAAGCGAAACGAAATTTCGGTAGTGATTGTTGTTAAACTAAAAATTTACAAGTTAAACTGTAAAAATGGAAAAAAAAAAAAAGCTGTGGGCTATGAGACCAGTAACGTTAGTTAAAAGCTAAACTACTCTATATCAAAATAATCAACGAATGAATTCATTTTTTAGAAAATTTTTATTCACACGTAGATTTTATCAAAGACCTGAAATGTTTATTCGAAATAAAAAAAAATATAGTAAAAAGGATAAAAATAAAAAAAAATCATTAATCATAACTTGATGAACCTTTTATAAAAACTATTAGATATATTTTAACAAGTATTAAAAAATGCTCTGACAAGCACCAAAAAAGATTAATGTGTTTTTAAATAGGAAAAAGGATTTGACAGGTACTTCCATTAATAACTGAGCATGAAGGAGTACAAGGGATCTCTTCCTGGCTGCAACTCACTTCAATGCAAACTTTGAAAAAATCATATTTGCGCTTTTTCCATATAAGATAAATTTGCGGTACTTTAGTAGAACTTTCCATTGTGCTTTACATGTTAACTGTACTGTTTATTCTGCACCTCACTATAATCAATTTTCTCTGCAATTCTACTCTGCGGGCGTGCTTGTTGTTACTACATGAGTGTGATACGCTGCAGGAACTAGGCTTTTGGTAATATGTGGCCTAGTCTTACATTCATGTTTAATCAAGCTGCGTCTTTACTGGCTACGTCTTTACACTACACATTTTTTATAGTAATTGTGACTGATTTGTTTTCAAGGAAAAAACGCAAATATGATTTTTTCAAAGTTTGCATTGAAGTGAGTTGCAGCCAAGAAGGGATCCCTTGTTCTCTTTCATTCTCAGTTATTAATAGAAGCACTTGTTAAATCATTTTTCATATTTAAAAACATTGTCAGGTTCTGAGAAACATCTGCTATTAGAACTGGAGTTTTATGTTATTTTTGTCTTAATATATTATGTATTGTATGGGCTGTATACTGAAGTTTCAAGGTGACATTGTTCCCTGTCTAAAGCTGGATTGAGCAGGTGAACATGTACAGGTATAGTGAGGGAAAAAAAGAAGATTGCAGAGGGGTGTGTCCGACCTTCAGAGATGTCTGTGGAAGATGGGTAAGTAAAGAACATTTCACGAATCAAGGAAACAACGTGGAATGCGAGCAACGTAGAAACTCCGGAGGGGTGGTTACATGGGGAGGGGAGAAGGAATTGAGAAGGGGCAGTGTTTTGCTGAGAGAGAGTGAGTTGGGACAAAGAGAGCAGGGTGGACAGTTGTCCCTATGTGTAGAGCTCTGGTCGGACAGCTTAGACTTAGAACCCATGTGTTGGGAGATTTGAAATTGATCTCCGGTAAAGTTAGTTTAAGGTGTATACAGTGAAAGTGAGAATATGTAATTTTAACAGTACACAGCCAACATTTACTGTATTAATTTAATGTTGAACCGGGTCACCTACATCCGAGTTTTAAGTGTAAATAGTATTTTATGTTGTGGACATAGAGTGTAAATAAACTGTTAATTTAGTTAATTGAAAGCGTTGGTTTTCATTTAAACAATCCTCTCAGTGCGTGACCGATATCACCTAAATTATATCGGTGGTGGCAGCAATAAATAATACTGAATTTCTTCAAAGTTGTGCGGGCTAAGAGGAAACTCCGACAAACATATTAACCTTTTTTGGTGCTCGTCAGAGCATTTTTTAATATTAGTCATTCAATTTTTTTATATCTTGAAAAGCAAAAAAATTGCTGCTGTTAAAATTTTACTGTTGTATTAGAATAACCAGAGAGTCATTGCATTGTCATATAAAATGCAGAATATCTGAAAAATAAACCAAGGAATCGAACGAAAAAAGCTACAGTGTGTTCACAACTTTATTCAAGAACTGAAAGTTTCACAATAAAAACAAATAACCATGTTTTTCACGTGATTTATTTAAAATTTGTATGAATTATGCTACATACATAACGATTTTTACCTTTATTTAAACTTGATAGCAATGAATTAAAAAATCTACAACAGCAACAACAAGAAACCAAGGCCACCTCATCATAATAACAGGCCTCGCATTCAGGAAGAAGTCTATGGATGAAAATGTCCCGAAAGTTGCTAACTTATTATATAATTTTGTCCCGTATTTATGGCCACCTGGTGCATACTACTAGTAATACTCCATATTCAAATTCATTGTAAAAAATGAAAAATATTCCGGTTTCTCACGTTAGATGGCGCTAACAACGGGAAAATCATGTGGTTTCTGACCACGTGTACTGCGGACAAAGGAAACTTGGCAATTGCGAAATATGTTATTATGATAAGGTAACCTTGCAAGAAACAAAATTCAACTGGAGTTTTAAGACACAAATTCGATTTTTTTAGCGACCGTCAAACATACAAAGATGAAAAAAATCGAAATTGAGTTTTATCATAAAGTAAAAAAATAAGATGAAAATGAAGTTAATCCATACGTTCCACGGGATCGTTAGCTACAGTTTGTTTAATTTTTTGTCTTCATTTTTTTCGTTAAAAGTTAAATAAAAAAAACTACAGTAAACTACGATAATTTTATTCGCCTCGTCATTCTATCATTTTATTCGTCTCGTCAAGTTCTATCTTTTAACAAAAAATCACTGTCCCAGATCAACTGGTTCGCCAGAAATTTCCAAAAGACGTTTGCATTTTCCATTTCTTAAACATACTATACCAAACGCTACCGCGTTTGCTATGATATTTTCTACCTATTCTCCATCATTATGCTTCTATTTACAATAACGGTAAAATTTCGGTTTTCTTTATGATTAATATGTTTCGAAGAATTTTAGTTTACAATGTTATCCGTTGCATTCGCAAAGAGCAGTATTTCCGAGTGTCTCAATTTACGTGTTGGGATTCTATCGGAAGCCAGGAAAAAACAAAAGAAAATGAAACATTTAAACCAGACATATTTTAAAAAAATTGATTAAAGACATGAATAAATGGGAAATATTGAGTTTAGGATCCTGAAGCTATCAAATGACCTTTGCGACTTCGAGCTTCATATTTTGTATACAGGGTGAGTCATAAATATCGAAACAATAGGCTATCTCCTTAAATATTGCCCCCCTTAAATATTGCCTTCCAGTTGCAAAAATTCATAAAAAAAGATGAAATTTTTGATGAGATAAGTTGCAACTCCATGGGGGGATCTATCTGAAAAAATGCGAAAATTAAAATTTTATATGGCCCCCGTAGGGCAAAATTTCCAATTAGGAAATTATTTCTTATCCTTTCCTAAATTAAACAAAAAAAAATTCATCCCCATATCAAAAAATCTGACCGAAATATTAAAATCCAAAATTCTCCAAAATTCCTGACCTACACCACTTTTCCCTGCCTCTAAATAGTGATTTCTTAACTCAATTTCAATGTCAGATAGGGAACATTCACAAATTGCACTTTAATAAAAATCGATCTAGGATAGCGCTTTTTCTTTGGACATAACATAGCAGCGTATAAGTTTTGCGCTAAATTTGTATGAAAATATGCTATTGACATCTGCGCTAGACGTCAGCACGGGTCAAAATATCTAGGTCCGGCCCAGAACTGATTCATAGGGGGAAAATTTGGTCCGGCCTGGAAAAATATTAAAATCATAACCCGATCCGGACTGGAAAAAAGTTTAAATCATAGCCCGGCTCAGCCGCGAATTTCTACATAGATTTTACTTACCCATCACACATAGTATAAGGTAAGTCTTGCAATCGTTTTGAAAATCGAAAAAAATTTTTTGACGGATTTACGCGTTTCAGATACTGGAGATTCCGAAAAACATTTATTTTTGAAAAAAAATTTTGCCGTCCGTCTGTCTGTCTGTAAACGCTCTATCTCCCGAACAAATTGAGATAGTGACTTGAAATTTTGTATGTACTTAGTATGTAAGAATGGGACGAAGCCTGTTTAATATCAGTAACCTCGATTATACGGAACTATTTTTTTCGGATTCTCGAAAAATTCATTCTGATGAAAGGTATATAAAAATTTTCGAATTTTTTTATTTTAAATAGTGGGTGTAAAAGGCAATAAAATAACACAAATTTTGCATAAAGAACGAAGTCGATCGAATTATTAGTTGCTGATATATGTGTAATCCTGTTTTTCGCATTCTTTGATTTTTCATGACCCTGTATTTTAATGAAATTTCAATTCAAAGATATATTTTAATTGGAAATGAGACGCTTCATCCGACGCAGTAAATTGTTAGTTAATATGATTATTATTTTTAGAGTTATAAGGATGTTTCTTTTATGCAATCCGGTATTATTTGAGTATTTTGGCGTTTTATATAATTTGTCGAATTTGGCTCATCAGCAATTCATTAATAAAGCATGACTATGTATATTAAAACTATTTAAATTTGCGTTTAAATTTTATTTTGGAATTGCAGTGCATTTTATAAATATTTTACATATGTTTTATTTTTATATTTTATATTATGCATATCCATGATGGGTAAGTATTACGGTGGTCCCCAACGACTAGTTTACTACGGTGTGATTAAAAATTGTTTCATATGGAGGAGTTTTGACCAAAAATACTTATTATAGCCTTTCGTTTTTCATATTTACACTTTATATTATTAAAGATTCGCCAAAGGCTGTGATATATTTACTTTATCAATGAACCTCTATTTATATGTTAATGTTTCCCTCATATTTTAATATCATTAATCAAAATTCGATGCATTGGAGACTTTGAAAAATGTTATACAGTAAAACCGTTTAAGACGGAATCACATGGGAAAGAAAAAATACGTTATAGACATATGCCCTACTTCGAAGGTATCTAAATGGAAGTTATTTTTTTCTCAAGAATTTTTATATTTATTTTGCATTGACCAACAATTTTCCGTTTAAGACAGGATTCCGTCACAGACAGATTTTTTTCACTGGGTTTATTGTATTTAAATTGCCTTTAAATATGCTATTCTTAAAAAAATGATTTAATTTTTTTTCTTTTTTTAGTAAAAGCGATTTAAAATCTACGTGTTTTTTGTTAAAATTTTATTGATTCAAATTTTAAATATTTTATGCACGTATTAGTTCAGTCAGAGACAGGGATTTTAATACGGATTGTGTCGAGATCGGTATTAAAAATTTCGTTCATTGCATACCTAGGAAGAAGGAAGCGGTAGTGCGGTGTGAAAAATGATGTTATTCCCCGCCTGGACCCAAAATACAGAATTTTTTTTTTTTTTTTTTTTTTTTTTTTTTTTTTAACAGCCTCTCCAGGACGATAAAAAGTCTGAAGTTGTGAGATCTAAATTTTTAAAAAAGATTTAATCTGCATCTTAGAAAAAGCATTGTTTTAAAAAACTGTCGGTCATTTAAACAGTACAGAAAGGAGATGGAAATGAGAAAAGTTAATCTCGATCGGAAGTTTGAGTTACAGAAAAGAGTTACTTTACACTTTCAATTTTTTAAAAAGCTTTAAACATTTTATTAGGAGCCAAACTTTATTTAAAACTTTAAATTCGTTTTTCTGCATGAAAAGTTTTTTCCCCACTATTTCTCGTCTTTAAATCATTAAAAGTCTAGAAGTGTTCAAGAAAAAACTGCAAAAACATGAAACATGACATTTTTGATTATTTTACATTAGTTTTGTTTTGAAAATATATTTACTTTTGAAAATATGACTTTTTTAATGATGTAATTTTTTAAATAAATATTTTTAATAGTTTTAAAATTAATATTGAAAAAAAAACCCTGGAACAAAACTAAAATTAGTTTTTCATTTTTAATGAAATGGAAAGAAATTAAAATCCGATAAATAATGTTTCGAGCTATAACGATTTTAAATTATCCCATTTAAATTAGTTTTTTTAATTAGTTTTAGAAATTTTTATAAATCTTATGAGAAATTTTAGGATGAGATTTTTTTAGCAAATTATACGGCTAACCATCACAAAAAAGAAAAAATAATCGAAATTCTAACTCAAAAGATAGATTTTTTCACATGTTTCCTAGAATTGTTAAAGTAACATTGTTTCTTGAATTGCGTGCATTTCAATTTGTTTCTAATCCCTTAAAACCCGATGAATTATTAAAACGACTATAACTTTGAATTTTGAAGATATGAAGATGCAATTTTTTGTATTTAATTCAGGACTGGATAAGGAAAGTTTTCCTAGTTGGAATTTTTATCCTATGAGAGCCGTATAAAAATTTAATTTTCGTAATTTTTCATATAGACCCCCCCCCCATAAAGTTGCAACTTATCTTATCAAAAATTTTATATTTTTTATGACCTTTTGCAATTGGAAGTATGGGTGTAGAGGCAATATTTAAGAAGATAGCCTATTGTTTCGATGTTTATGACTCACCCTGTATAGGGTCACAGTAAATCACATAAAAAAACCTTATCTTTTTTCTGATTTAAGTATGAAAACTTTCTTTGGTAATAGCATGAAAAGTTCTATTCATAGCATTTTCGATTTTAAAATAGGGTAATTCAAACTTTTTTCTAGCCTCCAGATAGTTTGAATTTAATGGACATCGACGGTATAAAATAATATTATTTTATCCAACAAATTAACCTTGTTAAAAATAATTGAAAACAAAAACATTAATGCTTATAAATCATATTCTTTTTCATAGTAACATTCTGAAGTTCATTCAAATATGTATATAAGCAGATCCAATTTATCATGATGGCCCATAGGTACACGGAAATGTCCTCCTGTGTCCTCTACCAGGGACGATTTTAGTGATGGTATACGATGTAGTGTGAAAACAACCTCATAATTTTTCTGTCCATCATACTCTGAAGACACCTAACACTGTCGGTAGATTAGTCAAAACTTAGCTGCAATTGGCGAAAACTCTGTGTGTTGTAAAAGATTGTTTAACCGAACCGAATTAAAAGTGAAAATTACAAAAACTTCATTTTTAAGCCAAAACAGGCAGTCGGATTGTACCTCCCATTTCATTGTAATTCCTAACTGCCAGAATAAAATTTGTCCAAATATGTTTGAAGCATCCTAAATAATTTAACAATGATAAATAATGTAGCTAAAATATATAAGATTTACGCAAATTTTTTATTTATGAGCAGTGGTTCTGAGCATTATACAGAAAGCTAAAAAATTAAATTGCTATATATTTTTTTTTAATTTTTGATCAATTGATTACATGATATTGCAATTATATACACTAGAAAATAACATCCATCTTGGTGAACAAAGCAGAAAACTAAAAATCTGAAATCTAACTTTTTTTTAAACGTTTGCAATTAGTGACTATGTAATATTAAAAATGTATATTTTTAAAACATTTTTTCCACTTGAAGTTAGCAGAAAACTGAAAATTTTACAACGTTAGTAAAAAATTTAAATATTGGCAATAATTAACTACCTAATTTTTAATTGTATGTACAGAAAATCGTTCTGTGTCAACTAAACTGAAAATCAAGAAATTAAACAGTTAGTAATATTTTCAAACATTTGTAACCTTGAACTACGTAATATTCAGAAAAAAAAGAAAAAAAAATTCTGGAAGAACTGTATAGGAAGCCAAAAAATCATCATCATTTTTTTCTTAATTTGCTGTCATTTTATTTGTTTTTTCCGTGCTAGAAATCGAAACAAGGATGTCTTAGCTGGAACCGCCTATGGAAGACCTACTGAGATATCTGGGACGAACCTGCAGTTCTAATTCATACAGCTAACCTTTGACTATCACAGAATCTGGTCTGATATCTGAATCAATTCATAGGTTTTTTATTCACCTACAGTAGATGCTACATGCGTATTAAATTTTAACACAACTATTCATTTGGTAAATCTGTCATATCAATTGTGATTTCCAAATGGGTGAAAATGTTCGGGACATTTTCCGATTTTTTACACCCATTTAGAATTTTATAACTGATATGATTCCTTTACTAATTGAACAATTGCTTTAAAAATTGTACACATACCATAGTATTACTAACTCTAAAAATCTCCATGTAACTGAAAAAAAAAAAAAAAAATTCCGGGTGAATTACACATACAACTAAAAAATTTAAATCATTGGTAAAGTTTTAAACATTTTCAGTTATTGACTACGTAATATTGAAACTGTATACTTTCAAAACATCTTTCCACATGAACTGAACAGATAACAGAAAAATTTAAACCCTTGGTAACATTTTTAACCATTTGCATATTTGAAATTGTACACGGGAAATCATTCTTTCCGGGTGAACTAAAGAGAAAAGGGTATAACTAACATCTATGATAAACTGGAATGACACCATTATCTTGGTTACATAGTAAGAACAAAATAATTATTTCTGTAGTGTTATCAAGAATCGTGTTTACAATGATCGGGATTCATCGTTAGTTTCCTGTACTTAAATAAATTTATTTTTTAAGCAGAGCGTAAAAAGATACGAACAAGTTTATTCCATTCTAGTTACAGGAAAATTTATCTGAAGATGAATACATATTTTATTTCTACTCATGGGTTTACTACAGCTTATTTAATTCGACACTTTTTTCAAATTGTTTTTTAAGCAAATAAGGAAATACCTTAGCTACGTTTCCGTATCGCACGTTTTTTTTTTTTTTTTTCTGAAAAATGACAAATAAAAAAGTAAATATGTAAACAAATTGTAGAATATATTTTAAACATTTTCTTATAAATTCATGTACATAATATTATTAAAAAATCCTAAAGTGTTACTTTTTTGAAATTACACGAGAGGTTTTCGCCAAATTAGCCAAAATAGGAGTTATGAGACAGTGACCGTCATGACTGAGGAAGTGATGAAGTTTAACAAGTTGCCCATTTACTTTTTTACCATTATCTGAACTGATATTAGGCTTAGTGAACTTTAAACTATATCTAAATGAATCAGTAATAATTACATTTTTTTAAATATTTACCTTATTCAGTTAAGGCTTATGAGGGAGTGATGAGGCCCTGAGCCTTCCTCATCAGCCTCTATACTGAATACAAGTAAATATAAAAAACAATAATTATTATTGATTTATAAGTATTTAGATATAGTTAAGGTCCACAAAGCCTCATCTCAGTTCAGATAATGGTAAAAAAGTAAATGAGCATTTTATTAAAATTCATCACTCTCTCATAACTCTTATTTTGGCCTATATACCCAGAAAAAGGAATTGATTAAAATTACAAGACATGTTTTGTTGAGTACATTTTTAGTTGTTTTAAGTGAATTTTTTAGTTAAAGTAAAAATTCGGTTCTGTTGCTCGGACAAAAAAATATTAACACTTTTATAAAATTTTAACAAAATTTCATCAATTATTTTTCAATCTTACTAAAGTCTTGTATTGTCAATTTGTAATTCTAAAAAAAAAATTGTTGTTTTTGCAAATTTTAAATTGATGTGCAGCAGCCATAACTCTCTCACGTAATTTTGTTTAATTGACTTATATAGCTATAAAGGATTAACATAATTTTTTAATAATAAAAGCTTTTCAAATTGAGACGGATTAATGACGTTATTATTACGTTATTATGCATTTTAGATGAAAATTGTGGAATGAAAATTGAAAAAAAAAAAATCAACAATATTTTTTTGTTTATTCAAACAAAATTTCCATTGACCCATATTTAAAAAAAAAAAGATTTCTTTAGATGAAATAAATTTTTGTTGATTCAACAACTGGGTGTATGGAGAGAATCACCCTTATAACATAAAACTCATCATTATTTAATAAGGCGATAAACTAGTGGATATTTCTCTCATCTCTAAGATCAGGGTTTTCCAAATCATACTAGGCGCGAGACTATCATCTGAAAGAAGTGGATAAAAAATAAATAAGACTTTTCAATGTTATTATTTTTTTTATTTATTTACCTGTATTCAGGTTGATAAGGGAGTGATGAAGTCTTAAGCCTTCCTCATCAGCCTCTACTGAATACAGGTAAATATTTAGAAAATGTATTAATTATTACACATTAATTATTACGTAAGTATTTAGATATAGTTAAATCACAGTAAGCCTAATTTTAATTTAGTTTTTTGTAAAAAAAGTAAACGGTCATTTTATTAAAATTCATCACTACCTCCTAACTCTGATTTTGACCTATTTGGAGATATTCACCCACATCAAGAATTTCTAAAAACGTTTTTTATTTATATGGTAACTCTGTAAATATAAAAAAAAAACTTTCAAATTTGATTCACTTTTTTAGTTAAACAGTTATTTTTTAAATGAATGAATATACTACTTCAGTATTATTATTGTCAACGAAAAAAGCATACAATTTAGTAGTTTTGAAGTTGTTATTTTTTTCTTTCTTTTAAATTTTTCAGAATACATCTTAAATCTATACACAATAATAATTAATTTCACAGAAAAGTTAACTGGAAAAAAGCATTTCTGAAACAAAAGTTTATTTTACTGAACGCAAGTTTAAAGAACCATTCCAAGTAATTTGTACTTTTTATTAATAAGTTTTCTGAAACCGGAATATGGGTTTTGCAGATGCTTTCAATTCTCAAAATAAACATTGTTAGCAACGTAAAAGGTTATATGTATATGTAAGCGTAACAAATTTATATTTATATTTTATTTTTAATATTATTAACCGTTTAAACGCCAATGTTCCCAAATAGAAACATTGCATTATTTGTAATACAAAACATATTTTCCAACATAATAACGATGCCCTTATTTTTCATATAAAATATCTGGTTGATTTAAACTTTTGAAAAAAAAAATATGTTTAAGCATTTATCATAGGTATAATGAATATGTAAATTCATTAATTTGCATAAAAAATACATTATTTGCTTTTATCGTTTTCTCTATATTAGTTACATTTGACCCTAGAAATCTAAATGTTTTTGTAATTCGAGAAAATACTCAAGAATAATATACAATAGCATATAGCGGAAAATAATTTGTTATATTTGCATAGGTTGTCGATAATCAATAATCATATTTCAAAATGCGAACACTAAAATGAAAACACCCCAAAAAAAAAAAACTGCAGGAATTTGGTATTTTCTAAATTTTATGCATAAAACATTTGGAGCTGTAACATAGGAAAAACAAAATTTTAATTACATTGCGATATTAATTAGGCGTGTAAACGGTTAATGTAATGTTTATGATGACGCTGTTAATTTATCCTGTTTATTAAACATGAAAATGCTTATTTGACAGGTGGTAGCATCCGAAAAACTGATATTTCAGGTTAAGAATACTAATTAATACCGTATAAAAACTACTCGAAAACATTTCTGAAAATTACGGGCAGAAAAAAAGGAAATATTTCTTTCATAAATGCTTTTTTAACTCTGATAATCTGTAGTTTTATTAGGATTCTCTAGATAAGAGAACGCTTTTCAGAATTGCGAGCAAATCGGAACAGATTATATCATATTTTCGTCAACATTACGAAAAAAAGGAGCGATATTAAAAAATTATTAATTTCAACATAACTATTCTAATTGGCAAATACATCATACGAGTTGTGATTTTCTAACTGACTGATAAACTGCCCATGACAAGATTTGAAGCACTTTTTCACTGAGCTTAACTAGTATAGATTAAGAAACGTGCGTCTTTTTTACAGTGTATAATTTACTAGGCTGCGCCAAAACTTTTTGTCGTGACTCGCGTGTCAGTTGCTTTTCGAGGACTGTATACGCCGCATTCCACTGTACTGGAAATCTTACGATGGATTTTGCATTTTCATTGACCGATTTCACTTTTTTAAGATTATTTATTAATTATAAAACCAATTAATTGTTTTAGGTGTATTACAGCGCCCTCTAGCGGCGAAATTTGAATTATAGTTTTTGTAATAAAAAAAAAACTGTCAAGCGCATTACTTGAATCATCTGTAGTTTAAATTTCATCTCATTTCGACCAATGGAATGCATTTTAGACCTCTGTGAAGCGGGCAACTAATTTCTTGATCACACTGTATGTAGTCGATCGATGTTATAGTTAATCTATTCATGGTTGTTCTATCAACGATGACTATCTAATAGAGGGCTAATGACTTTCCCCAACTTGGTTTAATAGGGAAAAATTGAAGACCCAGGTATCGACCGGAGTGTCTCAGTGTTGGGGCAACAGCCTTATACGCTGTGGTCTTGGGTTTGTTCCTGGCTCTGGCTAATTTGTCATTCAGTTAGCTTTACAAAGTTCGCAGCGTTCCTAAAATTTTCACAGTTTCCTATTATTAGTTTAAAAGTTCCTATAATTAGTTTAATATTTATTGTAGATGTTGAAGGAATCTACCAAGGAGATCTTTTATTTGAAATAGTGGTACGAATTGTAGAAAAATTTAGGAACACTGTGATCCCTGAATTTATTGTATTTATTGTACCTATATATTTGCAGAATACTTGTATATACCTATAATCGTTGAATTCAGGCATTATTTATGTGTGTATGTTTGATTTATTGGAAGAAATTATTGAACATGATGACGCACATATACTTCAATAAAGTCCGCCGTTTTCGCAATTTCGTATGGTTATTTTATTTTTATTTTTTTTTTAAACAAGAAAAATTTCTGGACAATCTTGTAAATCGGGAAGTTGAATCTTTGTGTATTTTCTCAAACTGCAAACAATAGCTCAATTCCTCAATAGATATTCAAATATATAGTGGTTAGCATAAACATGAAATTAATGTTATTTTCGCAATTTACTATTTAGAATATTCTATGGTGTCAAAGCGATGTTTTAAAAATATATTTTGATAATTATAAAATTTTATCACCTGTTTTAAAATTGTTTAAAAAAAATTAAATCAGATGATTTTTTAAAGTTTGGATACTCAATTCAAATTGTTATTCAAGCATAATTGTCCTCGTTAAATTTAAATTTAACAATTTCCTTTTATTTATATAATGTATACAAAATAAAAATCTATGCCGAATACGCTTTCCATTTTTTTCCATTTATGAATAAAACATCTGTCTCCCAATAAATTACGTTTCAAAACATGAATTGAAAGTATTATTGCGTTGTCTTTCACCAGGTATATACTGCAGATATTAACACAATACCTGACTAGGTTAAATACTACAAACCTATATTAGCAATTACAGCTCCCGTAGGATATGGATGCATAAAATAATAACAGAGACCAGCTTTTACTTTGATTGCTGTAGTTGTCTAGTCTGGAATAACAAGGGCATTGTTTTTATTTATCGTTTACGCTGAACCCACGTATAATTACAACTTAATTACAGCCCTTATGTCCAGCGGCATCACGTGTTGGGTGCATAATTTAATGACCCATTTTATACCGTCACTTTTCTTTCATGCTGTCCTGAAACAAAAAAAAAAATATATTCAAAAACTGGACGTTACTTAATACAAACAAATTGCTACATCTAACGTTAATTGCGTGGTGGTTTTACATCCGCGTAATTAGCTGTCAAAGTTATTCAAAAAGCATAGAAATTTATTTATTGATGCTTTTTTAATTATCATTTTGGTGACGTATTCGATTTAACTTCTGTGACAGCAAAATTTGTACATAAAAAGTGTTTAATTTATTAATAAAAATTTAAAACATATATTTGGCTGGAATTACAGGACTAAATAGAACCCGATTCAAATATTAAAATGCAACTGGTCTGCCAAGTCACATCTTGGTGGAAAGCAGTGTTGAATTTAGAACTCTTCTCCTGAAGGAACTTCTCTCTTCTATAGAGCGGTAAAGCCCCCCCCCCCCCGGGCCACTTCCTGGTTTCAGCACTGGTGGAAAGTATTATTAGTACGTTATCTTTCACAAGATACAGATATTAACACAACACCTGATTAGAATAAATACTACAAACTTATGTTAGCAGTTTTAGCTCCCGTAATATATGGGTTTTATTTTGATTGCTATAGTTGTCTAGTCTGGAATAACAAATATTCGGCTTTTATTTCGCTTTTTTTATATCGCTGAACTCACGTATAATTACAACTCAATTACAGATCTTATATCCATAGGCATCAGGTGTTGGGGGTATAATTTAATGACCCATTTTATAACGACACTTTTGTCTCACGCTTTTCTTTAAAAAAAAAAAAAAAAAAAGTTGGACGTTGGACGTTAATTAATACAAACAAATTGCAACATCTAACATTAATTGCATGATGGTTTTGCATCCGCGTAATTAGCAGTCAAGCATAGGAATTTACTGATGCTTTTTTATGCCCAATATGCTTTTACTTTTCTTACAGCAAAATTTAATCGTAATAAGTGTTTAATTTAGTGATTATCTTCAATTCTCTTCATTAGTAACTAATTTTTATTTTTTAATTTTTATACAACTATTTTACTTTTTTTTTTTTTTTTTTTTTTTTTTTTTTTTTGGTTGTTATAATAAGCAACCCATTAAAATGATTAAAAAAAAGACAAAAAAAAAATTGAAAATAAATGAAATATTCCTCATATATGCCTAATATGAATGCTCAAGTCACGGATGAGGGCTTATACGTTCAAGAATCGCAAAGAATGACGTTCGATAACAATGAAAAAGAATTTTTTAAAAAATCATTCATTCCTATTTTCCGCCTGCTTGAATCGGGGTCAGTAAGAGAACTCAGTAATATTCACCGCAACAATACTTCCCAGCATAATAAGTGGTCGGTATTTATGAGATGCAAAAAAGATGGAAAGCTAAAAAGAGAAGTAAAAATTTTCAGACCACGCAATGAAAGGCGTGTCTGAGCAAGAATCGGGAACGATGAGCCACGTGACTCGGTGACCTTGCTACAAACGACGCCCAAACATGTTACTACACTTGTTTTAAGATAATGGTGAATGAGGTGGGGTCTAAAGAAGTATCCGACTTTGGTGTGTCATGCCATATTTAGAATATTTTGGGAGGTGTTCGTGGTCAGTAAACTCTGCTTGTCTGAACCGCGACCATGACTCTGGCATACAATGAATATTTTCATGAAAAGCTATTCTTGTGGAGAGAAGTTCATTGCTGGTAAAAAGTTCATAGGATTTAATGTTGGAGGCGAATCCGTTACTTCATGTACCGTCTGATTTCTTTTGTTAAAATAAATGAAAGTGCGTTTGTTCTTTAAGGCGAAATATCATTCATTGGTGAAAATATCGTTTCCTGAAAAATTTTTACGAAGGTATACGGCGTATACCTCTTTATACCTTATACTACACTACGCCTCTGGTATCTATAGAGGGTCATTGAATTCATGTGCCAAACTGTAAGGGAAGGTAAAGAACACATAAAGATTAATTTTGATATGACAATCTGGAGTCGTAAATGAAAAGTGTTGGCGAAAAGCAAGAAATGCGTAGGAAATGAAAAAAAAATCATTTTGTGCAGAGGCGTGCCGACCCAGTGTGCAAAGTGTGCGGCACACACAGGCGCCGAAGTAGTAAAGGCGCCAAAAGATTTCAGTTGAGGGGAGAAAATACTTTTAAAAAATCCTTAATTTAAGTGTATTAAAATATATTATATTTTCTTGACATCTGAATTATCTTTAGTAGATTTACCTTATACAAACTTATTTATAAATATTCAATTCTTTGTTTAAAAATTTATTTAATTTTATTCTACTTATGAGTCCTCTGATAAGTCATTTAAACAAGACCTGTCCAACCTTTATAAACAGAGGCGCACCTCATATATTTGCATATAATGAAAGGCGCCATAATGTACATAGCTAAAAATATGCAACTCTATTATCTCACTGTAGTCAGAAAGCTTAATATTGGATCATCCGAGAATTTCTGCGGTTTTACAAAACGAAGCATAGTTTCGTCTTCTTATATTTTGCTATTACTAATAAGGAGTGATTTTGAACGACACAGATATGTGCATTTGGTCTTTTCTGTTTCTTCTACATAATTCTCTTTTGTATTGTGTCAGAATTTTTTGTTTTAGTTCAGTGGTAAAAATGGAGACCCCAAAAATTCCTTTTCGTTATATTATTCTCTGTAATTTCAAGGGAAATAAAAATGTTAGTCAGACTGCTTGTAAAATTTGTATTGTATACGTACACGGACAAAGTGATATTTCAAATGATGATGTTTGAAAGTAATTTGAGAAGATTAAGCACGGAAATTTTAATCTCGAAGATGATACCCGCTGTGGACGACCATAAACATCTGTAAAGGAGGACCTCTTAAAAAAGCTATCAAATGATCACACACTATACTTTTAGAAATGCTTAATCGATGTGATAGTTCTTGAACTGTGCAACGTGGAATTTCAACGATTGCATCTTTTAATCAGTTCTCCTTTACAAATGATGTTCGTCCAAAGTGGCAACTTCTTTGAAGCTAATATTTCTGCACTTAAATTTCTCAAACTATCTTCGAACTGTGTCAGATGAAACAGCATACAATCCATTATACAGTTCAAATTTTATGAGCAGTTTGATTAGCATTTTTATCATTTTTGGAGTAACGGAGAATAATATGGTGAAAATTGTCTTTCTGATTCCCCATTCTTAACACAGCGCTGAAACTAAAATAATGCGACAACTCGAGCGAAAATTATGAATGTAAGCAAAAAGACAGACTTAATTAACTTTCCGATCCGTTCAAAATAGCTCCTAACCAGCAATAACAAAATAATTAGGCGAAATCGCGCGCTACTTTGAAAAACCGCAGAACCCAATATACAGTTTTATTACCACAGAGGCTATCCACCTGAATTTTATCTTTAAATAGCAATTGCCGCCTTACTTCAGAATTTGTCATAAATATGAAGAAAATTACTATTCGGAAATACTAGTAAAAGTTTAAAAAATCCAATGAATTTATAGACATTGATAACGATTATGAAAAAAAAAAAAAAAAAAAAAAAAAAAAAAAACATGAATAAGACTATGAATAAAAAATTATGAGTTACAATGATGGTTGTAATATGAATGAAAAAATACAGATTTAAATTGAATTTACATGATTTTTCATTTTTAAATAAAAATCCATCTAATCGAAACTCTAGATTTTCCACTTCCTTTGGTAGCGTACACCGGGGGGTGCTATTCACGTTCCGGTATGATTTTTCAAGCTAACCGTCAATTTGCATTTAATTTCTGACTTTAAATATGAAACTTTCAATTCTGACAAAAAATTCTTGATAAAACAAATAATGAAAATGCGCACAACCCCTTTCCCCTTTTTTTTAACGCGAAATTATATTTAAATCACATATTTCTTAGTTGGCAAATGATATCTTGAGAAAGTTTTCACCGAAAGAAAAACATGTTTAGCGAATCCTTGAAATGACTTCAAAAAAATTTTTAACAGAAAATATTAATATTTTTTAACACCAGATGTATCATTAGAATCCGAAAAATACCGAAAATGTATCAATAGATGTTTTTTTGTTTGTTTGTTATTGTTTTTTATGTTTGAAATTTCAGAGAAATGGAAAATTTGAAAACTGACTCAATTGTGGTTAAATAAAAAGGTTTTTTTGAAGTAGTAATGAAATCGGAATGTCAAGCAATTTTCTTTCTTTTTTACTTCTTTCTTATTTATTTATTTATTATTATTTTTTGTAACTCTACAAGGATCCGAGTATGCCATTTTCAAAATGCAGAAAAATCGAACGTTACGTTTTTGATCAATGGGAAAGACTGCTTAAAGTTTCGGGAAGCACTCAGGCATGATGTCTATGTGTTTCAGATCTTTATATGCGGTAGATTTTCTTAGCCATCGCCAATACATGCTAAGTAAAAACAAACTTCTTTCTTTTAGATGCAATCTATTGTTATTACATTGAAATTTTTTTTCCGGGATAATGAAATTTTACCGTTACGCTGGATTCTGATAGAGAGTGCTTCAATTTAAAAAGGTTTTACTGTGTTACGAATTTTCTTATATAGCTGCCATCTTTCATTGTTTTCCAAGTAATTTAAGCATTTATGGAACCAGAAATTTTATTTAATAAATGAAATAACGTATGAAAGGTAAAGAAACAAGAAACATTTTATTAAATAAATTTTCTGGTTCAAAAAACTTTATTTGACCTGGTAAAAAACTCCAAAAGAATGGCAACTAAACTTGTATATATATTCATAGATTTTTTTTGGGGGGGGAGGGTGAGGGGGGAATAAGCTTTTATTTTCAGAGGCGATGGGAGGGGGTATAGGGCACCAAATGAAGTTCTGCGCACAGGCGCTGGATACTGCTGGCACGCCCCTGATTTTGTGTACATAATAATTACATTAGGTGCTGAAATGAACAGTAACAGCATCGATACAAGACCTGTAACAAGTGATAGGCATATATTTTCAGGGATTCCATGTGTTTCCTAACAGTTTCATCAGCAGCTCAAAGTATTGGAATGAGGTCCTCATCAGAGTCAATCGATGTCTCGCACATAAGACACCTGGAATATCCGAAAGGATGCGACAGTAACTGGCTACCCGCTTGCAGGCCTGTATCGATGTTAGCGATTGCATATTTAAACGCTGTAATTATTATTTGAAAAAAGCACTAGTTTTCGTTTCCTTCATATTTCTTGCTTTTCGTCAACACTACTCATTTCCGACTCAATTTTATTACACCAAAATTGTTTGTTTATGTGTATACACATCGCACGAGTTTAGGAGCATCCTGCAAGTGCATCCTGTTTCTTAAATTAATATGTATAACTGTGCAAAACTTGCATCAACATAGGAAATGCTATTTTTCTCCTTTTGTCTCTCTTTCTTTCTTCCTGTGCTTTCTTCCTTTTGAAAAAATTGTACCTCTTAAGACCTTAATAAAGGCAACAGGGAGGGACACTATGCTCTAGAGGCATGGCTTCTATGTAAAGAGCATTTCTAAAAGTAAGAGCATTTTTAAAAATATTTAGTAATTTTTAATAGTAGTCTAAAAGTGAACTACGTTTGTGTGTAACAATCTATAACCCTCCCCCCCCCCCAAAAAAAAAATAAATCTTCAGAAAAAGTAAGAAGAATTTCTTACTCAAAATTGGCTGCTAAAGATTTTTTTTATTTATATCTTATCTTTGTTGATTTTTTTTTCATTAACATTCTTTCGTAATATGAAAACTGAATTTGATTAACGAATAAATAAAATTTAAATACATTGTTATTACTGTTCTTTATAACAAAAATATTTTTATGTTTACAAAAGAAAAGAGAGAGAAAATATATAAAAGAAGGAAAGGAAAACAATATAAAATTATCTCGAATGAATTCGTAATTAAGTTTGCTGCTCTTATAATACATCTAATCAAAAACATGAATGTGAAAAAATGCCAAGTTCGTTAAAGGTTTCGCTAATAAAAGAAGTGAGATCTAACTACAAACCAAGTTCTTTCGAAGCTCCTTAAATCATAGCTTCTGTCATGCATAATATTCTTCAATTGCTTAAAATGATTTGTTATGTTACTTGTTATTCAATAGACCGATTTAGCAAGTTTTCTCTTATTTAAATTTCTCTATTTAGTTGATCAGAACTTAAAGTTGATCACTTCCTTAACTTATCAATATCTTAACTTCAATATACTTATTCGAACACTCGATTGACCAGATCTTTGGCAGTCAGATTCTAGATTAAATTGTACTCCGACTCAAAGATTAAAGTTGGTTGCTGAAAACTTGCCAAGTCGCTCTATTGAATAACGAGTAACATAACAAATCATTTTAAGCAATTGAAGAATATTATGCATGACAGGAGCTATGATTTAAGGAGCTTCGAAAGAACTTGGTTTGCAGTTAGATCTCACTTCTTTTATTAGCGAAACCTTTAACGAACTTGGCATTTTTTCACATTCATGTTTTTGATTAGATATCATTATTTTTTGACAAATCACTTTTTATCACTGTTTTTATTAGTGAAACTTTTAATGAACTTGGCATTCATTCACATTCATGTTTTTGATACGATATCATTATATTTTGATAAATAAGTAGGTACTTGTTTCCTTTTTGAAAAACATAGGCTTAATATTAAATTAACTTTATTTAATATTCATTAATCTTACAGCTTTTTCCTGCTTTTATTCATTGTTTTTTTCAGTCAAATTTAAAAATTTTAACATTAGGACTGCTTATGTTCCTTTAAATTCCACTAATAAAGATGTTTCTTTTACGTGGTTGGGTACTACTTGATTACCTCGTTGACCAAAAAAGTTTGTCGCCAGCTTGGCAATCTATCGTCAAATTGACGACAAACATTATGCTCCAAAAGAGATGCTAACTTGGGGCTATTTCTGGTATTTCGCCAAATTCCCATAGACTCCCATTGTAATCTGGTAATTTATCCAGTACTTTTGTTAGAGCAAGGACTGTCGCCATCATTTTGACATCTTTTTTTTAAATCGGTTCGCTAACTTCCCAAGATTGCTTAAATATTGCTATTTAGAAAGTTTTTAGAACGTTTTTAGCACATTTTTACCCCTTTTAAATTTTGTATTTGTTAACAAATGTTCTTAGTGATCAATTATATCTTATAAGTAATGAACATGCCAAATTTTATGTTTATAGGCTCTTAGCATACAGTCATCGCATTTTTAGAACGTTTTTTGCTCTTTTACCCCTTTGGATTAGTGGCATCGACGTAAGATATATCCTATGTTGGAGCAAGGACTATCAACATCATTTTGATATTATTACTTTTAAGATCGGTTTGTTGTTTGCTTAGATTGCTTAAAAATCCCAATTTAGAACATTTTTAGAACGCTTTACGCGCATTGAATTTAAATTTTAAATTTGTTATTTTTTAGCAAATGTCATTAGTGATCATTTATATCTTATAAGTAATTAACATGCCGAATTTTGTGCTTCTACGCCCTTTAGTAAAACAATAATAACATTTTTATAATGTTTTTTACTTCTGAAGCCCCTTTTGGTTAGTGGAACAGACATAAAATATAGTCTATGTTTGAACCGGGTCGAATACCATCATTTTGGTACCATTACTTTTGAAATCGGTTTGGTAGTTTCAGAGATTAGCCCCTATACTCGCCAAAAGTAACGCCAACTTGGCACTATTTCTGGTATTTTGTGAAATTCTCATAAACTCCCATTGTAATCCAATATTTATCGCCTAACCAACCATTAATATTTAATTAATGGTGATTTCTGATTTTTTCCTATTTATATATCCAATAACCTACCTCCACACCAAATTTCAACTTCCTAAATCACCTGGAAGTAGTCAAACATTTCTATGAGTGAGTCAGTGAGTCAGTGGTACAAACAGTGATTTTCAGACGTCAATTTCTTGTGAACAGTAAAAGATTTTTTAAAAACAATTTAGGATTCGGAAATTAGAAGATGGTCTTACACGACACAAAAAATTGCAAGTGTGTAGATCAAATAGAATTTAAGTTATTGAGGGGTCAAAAGTGGCTCGAAATGGTTCGGGTAATATAACCCACGGCCGGTGTGTCGCCTCTTACTTTGTGAACTTGGCTGACACACTGCCGTGTGTCTAGATTTATAAGGACTCATAAAAATCCTTAATGGCATTCATTGAATGGCTTGTATCATATTATGGCCTATACACAATTTTTAAGCCATGACTTTAAAAAAAAAATATTTTATATATAACTGCTTCATGTTTGTTTTATTTCATATGAATAATTTAAAAATTTCGTACAAATTATTTTTTTCTCAAAATAATGAACTACAAGAAAGGTCTCCTTACTCGGCATACTCAGAATATGTTGAAGAAAATGCTAGTGAAACTACTCATGCATTTAATAAAGGATCAGTTCAATTTACCGACGGAATTCCAGTAGGAAGTCTGTATAAAAAAAGAAAAAGAAAAAAAGAAAGAAAAAAATGCTTTCGAATATTTGGCGCGAAAATATGAAAGCGGCATGAATTTTGGCAAAAAAGAATTTTTCGTCGCCAAATGCAAACGATTTTAATGCATTGAAAATTGCTGAAATCTGAAAATTGCTTTTCAATTATTTTTATAATGCGCTGTATTTAATTAAAAAAGTTATTTAATATATACATTTAAACTTCATCAATGTGAGAATGTATTATATATTATTTTAATTGCATGTTTCTTGTTTGTTTTAGTTATTTAATTTTATCACTGGAAAAATATTTTTAATGTTTTGCAAGATGCAAATACATAATTTAGTTTATAGCTAGCTTACATTTGATTTTTAATTATTTAATTTTAGCACTGGAAAAATATCTTTTATGTTTAGCAAAGTGCAAATATATAATTTAATTTATAGCTAGCTTTCATTTGATTTTTAATTATTAAACTTGTTTATTTTATGTTTTTTAAGTTACAAATACTATTTACTTATGCATTTGTTACATTTGCAGCAATATTAATTTATTTCTACAAATTAATAAATAACTCATACTTTTTTTATTACCACTTTGAATGAAAATTTGCTATTTCTTTATCGTTCGATCAAAGATTTTTTAAATTTTAAATAAACTTTGATGTTGAGCGACCGGTATACGCGACAGCGCGTTTGGCACTCAGATCACTAGCGACTAGTATTCGTGCCGCGTGTGTGGAACGTTATGTGTCGAAATGTATTCCGTACGAAAAATTTATTTTAGTAGTTTTTGAATATATATTAAGAAAGAACACACTTTCATTTAATTAGGAAAGCAAATGGAATCGATGAATAAATATTTTTTAATCAATGTTAATTAATTAAAAAAATACTGAAATAAAAAGAAATTATTTCATCATCTATTTATGTTTCTGAATTGTGATCTTTTCACGATCATAAACCTTTTATATGAGTAATAGAAGTCTATTTTTATTATTTTTATTTTGCTTGTTGCGGGGAGGGGGGAGGCATGGCGGAGTGGATAAGCTGATGAACGCAAATATATGATATCTATACATGTGCTTCTCACTAAGACTTAATGCGTATTTCTGTTTCTTTTTTCTTTGTTCCACTTTTATCTCGATAGGAATAACTTATTTATTAATTGACGGATGCGTATTTCGTAAAGGTTTTCTTTCTTTCTTTTCTTTTTCTCCCCTCTTTTGAAATTGCTTATTCTTATGCTTAATCATCGAGATTATTGACCTCTGAAATTTGCTGTTTAGAAATGAAAACCGCTCTGTAATTTACACTTTTATTCAGGCACATTAATTTGCGCAATAGAAAATAAGAAAAGGATAGGAAAAATATAAAAAGTGACCGATTGTGAATTGTATTGTACTAAACATTCGGAATAGTTTCGGCAAAAGATTTTTTTACATAAGATATAAATAAAGAAGTATTAGCATCAATATATTCTTTGATGAATGTATTTTAAGTCATCATTCAAGTTCTCATTATTATCAAATACTTTTTATTTGATACTAGCAGGTTAAGCCCGCTGTGCTGGTCTATTTTTCAAAACAAAACATGAATCAAACAAAATATTGAATATGATTGTGTTTTTTAAAGCAACTTCACCTCGAATGCTCTTTCACATTTCTGAAAATCATAGAAATGGCCATTGTATTTAAAGATAGAAAATCAACGATTATAAATGCATCAAAAATGCATTAAAAGTTAGCAAACAGCTGTTTCGAATCTACTGTCGAGA
Organism: Maratus speculifer; assembly: GCA_964019185.1. Lineage (NCBI taxonomy): Eukaryota > Metazoa > Arthropoda > Arachnida > Araneae > Salticidae > Maratus > Maratus speculifer. The sequence goes on along the minus strand of OZ025296.1, from coordinate 230,200,108 downwards.
TTCTTCATCAGTGCAAAACTCAGCTAGCTAGAAAAAACAAAACTGAGCTAGAAATAAAAACAACAACAATGGAATCAATGCCCGTTGACGCCAAAATCTATTAAAATAATAATAAAATATTATGTTGTTGTATCAGCTTATGCATTCGATAAAATTCGGGCTTTTAAGAAAAAATATTTCAGTTGACCATTTATTGTAGAGTTTGATAAATAAATGAGCAATTATGAAAAGAGCAATTTAAATATTGTCTAATCACCATACTTCTAAAATAGCGAGCATTATGATCGCAGAGATTGACCATTGAATTTAAACAATTTTCAAGTGATTCATTTTCATTTGATAGTTTTTGAACTCTAAACCTCTCAACTTGATGATATGGGTATCTGTGGAAACCTTAATACATCCTCTATCAATATTACATTATATTTCACAACGTACATCTGCTCTTGACAAATCTATTACAGTGTTCCGTTTTTGGAATGCAGCAGAATAAATAAAGATAAATAAAGTTTTCCTTAGAAAAATAAGGTGGATGTTTTTTGAATGAGTGAAATTCATTTTTTGATACAGATGTCATATACGCATCCCGTTGGCGTGATTGAAACAAAATGAACATTTTATGCCCTTATGGTAATTCAGCTCTGTTTTTAATTTATTAATGAACAATTTATTTACTTTCATTTGCATTTTAAAATGATACAAAATGTTATGCTCTTTACATAGAAAGGTAAAATAGAAATTAGAAATGTATCTGTCATTTGAAAACGAAGTTTCCGTTAAAGTGGCGCCAGAAATGTATCACCCCAACGTGGTGCATATATGACATTTGTGCCTCTTTCTTACAACATGGGTGTGTGCATTTGCACCTAAATTTAGTTATTTAGCTCTATTTTTGTAATATTATCAGGAGTTTGTACAATGTACGGTACTACTAGATTATTCTGTCGAGAAAAAAATGAATAGCAGATTATAGGAATAAATGTCAATAATCGATGATCGTAAGTATGATAGCAATTGATATTACACGTGATACAAGTATTTTTTTACGTCATAACTGCTTTTTAATTCGACTTTTAATTTGTATTTTTTATTTATGTTTATTGTTCTTTCGTTATTTAAAATGAATTTATGGAAATTTGAATAGTTTGGCGAAACTGGCCGACGTGTTAATCAAGTAGCACTCAATTTACATTTGAAAATATCATATTTCACAAAAAACTCCGGCACAAACTCGGATTTGCAAGATTTCCTTCCAATACCAATGCGGCTAAATCCTCGTTTTAGAATAGCGGAGAAATGTGCATTTTTAAAACTTATTTTCATTATTTTAATACGAAAATAATAATAAATAAATAAAGTTACTATAGCACAAAACAATTTATAGAATTCTAAAAAGAAATTGAAAGTAAATAAACAATTTATCAATGCAGAAACAACTATTGCTGGGTTACCATATCAGGCAAAATAACACCGTTTTGGCGATAGTCAGATACCTCAGTGTGTATATAATATCTGTGCCAAACATGTTTGAAAAAAAACAATAATCGTTATTTTTACAGCATGTTTAAATACTGTAGTATAGTGAAAAAAATGTATACATGACATATACGCACCACATTGGAGCGTTTTTTTTTTTTTTTTTTTTTTTTTTTTTTTTTTCTTCTAAAGCCGATTCGGAGAAAATTTTGTTTTCAAATACCAGTTACATAGATAGTTTACAATTATTTTCTGTTATTTTAAATAGAAAATAACAATAAATTTTAAAAAGTTTAGTTAATAATTATAAAACAAAACTATTTATATCCTTTAAAAAAAATAAATAAATAAAAATTTATTAATAAATTAACAACAGCCAGGTTACCAAGTGAGGCATAAAATCGCCATTTTATTGCAGTCGCGCAAATGTGGCGCATATATGACAAATGTGCCTAGATTAAAATAGTTTATATAATTGGAAAAAAAAGAAAAAAATTGTAAATAGACAATTTATTAATAAATAGACAATAATATCTGGGTTGCCATATCAAGCAAAATAATGACACTTTGGCGTCAGTTAATTACCCAGATGTATATACGGTATTGGCGTAAGAGACAAATCGCACCAATGTACTGCGTATGAGATATCTGTGTCAAATAAATAAATAAATAAATAAATAAATAAATAAAATTTGCAGTTAAATTATTTTACAATATCTATGTATATGGAAAGACATTTACCCTAAAATTTAAATATTATTCATTTTTGTGGTATTAGCTGCTATATATGTATTTAAGTTGAATGTAAATTTTTTTCCTAAAAATGCTCTTACTCATTAAAAGAGATAGAGAGAGAAATAGTTCTTGCAAACATCGCTCCGTCTTGTGCTTTTTTTGGTTTAGAATAGCATTGATTGGCGACAAAAGTAGATTGAAACACCCAATTGAAGAAACAACATACAAATAACAATTAGAGCGTTTTTTTTAAAAAAAATAATTCTGTGAGTTTCTTCTGTAAAACACATAACGGGAAAATTAGATTTAAAAATATTTTTAGAAAAAGAAAGAAAAAAAATACTTATGTTTTACTTAATGAAATTTTTGAGATGTTGTTTTCTTTTATTTTGGTTCGAAAGAAATAAATAAGCCAAATATTGTGTCACTTCAAAACTTTCTTTCACATTGAGTTACTTCTTAAATATTATAAATATTCTTTTTTTTTTTTTTTCGTTAAAGATAAATTTTTTCCTTTCATAATATTATTTTGCATTAAACGGATTTTTTTCTTTTTATCATTATTTATTTTAAATCAATGAATTAACAGTTTTTTTTTTTCGAAATGTTTATATTATTTTCCATTAGAAAAAGCATTTCATTTCTTTTTTGAAATATAATTATCGCCAAAAAATTAGTTGTTGCAATCCTTCCGTCAAAAATAACCGAAAAATACGAAATTCAGTACGAAAAATCAGAGTTATCCCTGTATATGTGTATCATAAACCTCCGCAAAAATATTTCCTATCGAATGATATAATCTGCAAAAAGATCCATCGGGTAGTTTTTGAAAACACTCGTTTGGAAGTTTCAGAACTTCTGCTTTATAATATATATGATTTCTCACATTGCTAATGCATTATATATTGCTATTATTTTACACGTTGCTATTACATTATGCACTGCTATGTATTTTAAATTTTGATTTAACATTTAATAACTTTTAAGCAATGTATATTTTAAAGTTTAATTCCATTTTACTTGTTTTTATAATCAAATAATTTTTATACGAATGACATTTTATCATGGATTATGTATTTAAAGATATTTTTTTAATTTTCAAAAATATTTTATAACATTTTAACATTTTAAACAAATATATAAAACAAATATTTTATAACATTTTAACATTTTATAACATTTTAACATTTTTAACATTTAATAACTTTTAAGCAATGTATATTTTAAAGTTTAATTCCATTTTACTTGTTTTTATAATCAAATAATTTTTATATGAATGACATTTTATCATGGATTATGTATTTAAAGATATTTTTTTAATTTTCAAAAATATTTTAAATTACATTAAACATTTTCAAACTATTTTTATGTATGTCTGCATGATTAATATAAAAGAAATTATGCAACAGTTGCTTATAATCTTAATTTAACTGTGAACATTTAATTAGTGGACAAATTAACTTTTTAATACACTTATTTAGTTTAAGGATTGCATTAAAAACTATTTAGAAACAAAGCTATTTTTTCACAAAATTATTCTGTATTTGGGCAAAATGCTTCATATGTTGCTAAAATAAAGGCTGGTGAGTTTTTTGTAATCATGTTATATTATTTTTTAATCCAAAAAAATGGTTAAAATAGGCATGATAAACATTTAAAAAGTCATTTTATACTAAAATATTGGAAAAAATAACCCAAATTTTTGCATGAATATACATAATAACAATTTATTTCATGTGTGTTAATTTCAAAAAATTATACGGAAAAATGAATTTTCTATAAATTTTTAAAGAACACTTTACAAGAGTTAGGCTTAGCTTCGCAAAATCCTTCGGCCCTGAAGAGGAAATCAAATTCTCCCACTTCGTCCTGAGATGCGCACTTCTGAATGCGCGCGCCGCACCGTCGCGAACGGGTTAAAAAATAAAGTCCACCTGAAGAATTCTGTTATTATACATTTCCATAACGTAAAGCTCGTTTCCATAGTAACAAAATTCAATCACCACTGCTCAATCAGACATATGTTATTCGCGTTTGAAATGAAATAGACGCCCTCTCGCGGACAAAGTCTGAAACGAAATAGAACTGATACCGTGAGCATCTTCCGATGAAATCAGTGTTTAAAAGGCCGATAAATAAATAAACAGTTCTATAATAAATAAATAAATAAACAGTTCTATAACGCATGCAATGTTGGGTTCTTTGTATTAAAATTATCTAAAATCAAAATTTTATACACAAAGTTTAGATCTATAATATAAAAAAGTACATTTGACTTACTCATAGCAAAATAACATGACAGCATAGAACAAACAGCAAGCACTACGTAAACAAACGATTATCAGGTCTATACAACGCCACCTTTCGGTCATTACAAACGCGAATATCTTAAAACATCTTAAATCAATTTAAATTTTATTTTAAATTCTAAAATATGATACTAAAATTTCATTGTAAATACAGATAAATATGTATGACAAAATTATAGTTAAAACAAACTAAAAATAAAAAAAAACTAAAGTTATATAAAATAAACTTACTTAAACAAATTTAGCATAAATGTTTTTTTTTTCGACATAAAACCGCATTTTAAAAATTTTATTCATCGCCAACCAGTGATAAAGCGCTAAATAAGCGAAAATTTCATTAATTTTTACGAACGTTCTATCAAGATTTCTCCGATTTTTCTTTTATTTATTTATATATAAACATATGTATCCGTATGAGAAGAACATTCTGTAATTTTTTCAGATTTTTCTGAGTATGGAAACTTTCCTTTTTAGAAGAAACGAGAACAATTTGTTTAATTTGTATTAAATTGTGTATAATCTATTTTAAAATAAAATAAAGAAAGAAAAGTACCTACTCTATTTCTGAGCCAAAATTTTATTACTATGTTTATTCTAACCCTCAATCATGCTTGTCACAACTTTCAGCTAAATTACAAATAAGTTATAGCAAACAATACAAATAATAAGCTATCAATCATTTTTTTAACTGCACTGAATGAAAATGTTAAAAATCCTGATATCATACTGAAGGTTTTCTGATGGATCACAAAATGCCATCAATTTGCTGAATGTAAATAACACATTTTCTATTGTTGTTTGACGCGTGGGTTTTTAGCGATCGTTGAATTATTCCATTTTCTAAATTGACTCTAAATCACTGACCTGAAAACAGCCTACGCCTATCATTTGAAAGGTACAAAAAATAAAATTAATACACAAGTCCTTCGAAATAAAAGAATAATCAGAAATATTTTTCTGAAAATCTTTGAATGTTCTGTATAAATTTTTTTCTTTCGATGTATATTTCAATGTATTTGAGATTATAGTTTAAAATATGATAAAAAAAATTTGGCTGTAATATCTTTTAGGTAAAATTTTTATTTGTAGAATAGTTTTATACAGTATCTGAATGCTCTGTATAAAATGTATTTTTTCTTTGGATGTAATTTCGATGTATTTGAGATTATAGTTTCCATTATGATTTTTTTTTAATTGTCTTTATAGTTTTTTTAGATGAAACTTTTATCTGTAACATAGCTTTATACAACAGTCCTTAATTGCATCACATTTTCTAGAGACGAAATAAAAATTCAAATATAAGAAAGAAAAAAATATTTTATAAACATTAAATTTTATTTTAAACTAATAGTAACTGATAGTCTCAATATAATTTCATTACTGTAATTTATATAGTTCCAAAATAATAATAATAATAATAATAATAATAATGATCTGTTTCGTAATAATACCTTAATTTGTATGGTTCTCGACTGTTCAAAACAGGCCGCTTTGATTTATGATTGATTGAAGCTAAGTGAATTCATTAAAAAATTATAATGTTTCCTTTGCTTGATTTTTCATATATGGTAATAAGAAAGAAATAAAGCATTATTTAAACTGTCTATTAAGGATTAACGTATGATAATAATTTAATTAGTATTAAAATATTAAATGATAAAAGAATATTTTCTTTTTTCATTTTACAATCTTTAATTTTTTTTATATTTTCTGCTTTTAGTATATACATTATTTGGTTGTTGCGGTTTTACAGCTGGTTGCAATAGTCTGGTGCATAACGAAGGCTATTGTTTCTATAACTCGCAAACAAATGTAACCATAAAGGCTATTTGGGCACTTATTACTTGCGTCCGTTAACAGAAAATGCCTTAAATTTACTCTATTAATTAATAATTAAGTTCTAAAAATATTCAAATGTTTTATTTTCATTGATCACACGCCTATGTACACAATTTTTACTATCTTAACATATCAGGATGCGGGCAAAAATCGATTACAAATTTTTGCGTACAAAAACAACGTTAAACTGTTTATGAGAGAGTAATTAATATATATATGTATGTATATATGATATATCTAGTAAACGCGATGTAACAGAAATAAAGCTTTAAGAAAAATTATAATCTATAAATAAATAATTTATGCACGTGTATGCTAAAGTGAATGTTAATTCGTTGGATATGCCAATCGCAAATTTTTCTTCTATGCCTTGTTAAAAAAAATTGCGAAATTACGGAGAATCTACAGGTAATCCATTATCTAAAGTTTTATGGAAAAATTCAGAGATTAGAAAAACCAAGAACTCTGTTTAATAACAGAGGAGTTATTTTGTAAATTTAAAGTAAGGCTCTGTAAATTAACTTTGTTAGAAATACACAAGACTCTGCAAATTTACTTTTATTAATAATAATTTAATTTAGTTTTTAAACTTAATAAATTATTCAATGAGCTTCAAAGAACATGAATTTTCTGAGTAAATTTAAAATGCTGTATCATTAAAATTTAACACAATTCATTTCAGCCGTCCTGGGATTAGAAACCAAGGCCTCTTGACAGTGAAAGAATACCTAACTTTAGATTAATTTAAACATGATTATTCAATCGGTAAATTAATTATAACATATGTAAATTTTCCACTGTTGGGTGAAAAAAGTCTAGACTTTTTTCACCCAACAATAGAAAATTTGCATATGTTATATTTAATTTACCGATTGAATAATCGTGTTTAAATTAATCTAATGCAATTTCGTATGCAGCGATTTTCTGCAGTTCCATAAATTGACCTTCGATTTATTCTGTTGAGCTGATCCAGAGTATCAGACCAGATTAAGTGATCGTTGAGGTTAATTGGGTGAAATACTCCTCCAGTGCTCGTGTCCGGGATGGCTCAGTTGGAAGAGCATTGGCGGCTTCAGCCAATACATCCCCGGTTCGAATCCTGTCCCGGACTTTTTTCACCCAACAATGGAAAATTTACTTATGAATACCTAAGTGACTGAGCCATAGGATCCCTTGCTATTGAGTACAAAGTATGTTTTTATGATTCAGCAGGGAAAAATTCCCTCTAAATCTGATGAGATAGTTTTTTCATTTCTAAATTATTCTAATTTTTAAAAACACAATCTCTAAACTAAATTTTCTTCTTTACTATTTCAAATAAAATTGCAAAACAATTTTAAAAGTTTGTATTTTTGAATTACAAAATTTAACAGAGATAAAAATATCTTTAAGTAATGACATGAAAATCCCAACAGGGAATTAGATGTAAGAGAATGAAAATGTGTGTAAAATGACGACCGAGAAACTAAATTGAATGCGTTTAACCGAGAACTAGTGTAAATTTACAGAGAGTTTTGCTTTTGTTCTGTGTTTTTATAGATTTCTTTTAACAATCTCATCCATTTTAATATTTCAAAAAGTAGTTACATCTGTTAACATTTCCATAATATTAGTTCAATACTACACGAACTTTCATTTTCATCTTTAATTTCTGCTTCAGATTTTTCAGTGATTTACAGCACCCCATTCCAGAAGACTACTTTTATATTGAATGAGAACTTGCGTGAGACAGTCAAAACACATGAATAAAAATTTCAATTTATTCAATTCTGGTATAACTTTATTACAAAGGTTTAATGGTTATTTAAAGGTTAGTTTACAAACGTAAAATATTGAAAATGACACATACATTATTACTAAATTGCCCTTTCCGAAAGAATTTATTCAAATTCAGAGAGGATGTGCTTTCTATTGCCAGAACCATACACATAACATTTAGTTCAATTCCATGTATAACTAACTACACTTTCAACGGTACAATAATGAAAATAGCACAGACATCACTATTACAGCGCCCCCTTCCGGCGGAATATATTGAAATTGAGGAAGGGCCTGCTGGCCATAGCCAAAAAAAACCCGCACAGAAATTGGTTTAATTTTACACATAACTTTATACATTTTTTGATGGTACGATAATCAAAATAGCACAAAAATCACTATCACAGCGCCCCCTTTTACGGATTTTTCTTTTAATTAAAGAAGAACCTGTTTGCCAGAGCCAAGAAATACACAAAACATTTGATTCAATTCTATGCATAACTTCATACACTTTCCGATAGTATAATAATAAAAATGGCAGAAACATCTCAATTAATGCGCCCAGTTCCGGCGAATTATTTTTCTTTCAAATTCGGGTGCTACCTGATAGCTATAGCCAAAAACATACACAAAATATTTTATTCAATTCTATGCATAACTTCAAACACTTTTATATGGTATGCTGGCGACTCATGGGCAAACAGACATTTTGTATAAGCACTTTTTTCGGGATCTCTGACTCCTAAAACATGCAGACCTTGTCGAAAACTGGAAGTCGAAAAAAAATCGATTACAATACTGTATTCTGTTGAAGATAGAAGATAGTAAAAATAAATCTTGATATTATGCTGCAGAATTGCTGTGGATCGCATAATACCATTTATTTGTTGAATATAAATAACGTATTTTCTATTGTTGTATATGCGTGGGTTTTACGCTTACTGTATTCTCTATTTTCTAAATTGGCTTGAAATCGTTGCCATAACAATCGTTTAAGTCCACCAGATATATAATTTAAAGTCTAAAAAAAAGATAAAATAAATAAAATTACTTTTTTAAAGAGTTGAAAGACTCATCAAATAAATGATAGATCTTAACGCAAACTAAGAAAGTTTTCGGGAAATCATTGAAATAACAAAATATGCTCCTTTCTCTTTTTTTCCTCTTTGTGATATAAAAAAAAGGTAAAACGAAAGTTAGCTGTTGTTGTATAGCAGCACAATGAGAGCTGACAAAGTGTCTTATTTATGATTTCTATGCTAATCTTAAAGAAACACTTTTTTTTTTGGGGGGGGGGAGGGGATCATATTCCGAATTATTTTCATAAGCACTTAGAAAATCTCCATAAAAATATCTTCATACACGTTTACATTCTTTTGAATAATTTAATTTGTTTTTTAACGCTTTCCAATATAATTATAAAGCATTTATGATTTCGGTTTGTCTGTCCGCCTGGTTGGCTCTCTTTCCACTCTCTAATTCGCGTAAATATATTTGGATTTTCATGCAAATTATGTATCTTAATGCCAGGGCCTACTCTCTTAAAACGAAAAAGCTGAAATAACTCAAGTTGAGCTGAAATCCACTCTTTTCCCATGTTGAAAGGAACCTTCTCAAGAAGAGCTGAAACAACTCAAGTGAATGAGTTGTTTTTAATCAACTCATGATTGAGTGATCTCTCTTTTACTCATACTTGAGTGAAATCAAATCAATAAAGGTTAAATCCAGTAGTACTTGAGTGATTTGTAATAAAGTCATACTTGAGTGAAATGAAGTCATTTAAGACTGAATCTCGTAGCACTTGAGCGATTTGTAACCAAATCATACTTGAGTGAAATGAAGTCTTTAGGATTAAATCGAGTAGCACTTGAGTTAGCTGCAGCCAACTCGTATTTGAGTGAAGTGAAATAATTTAAGGCAAATCCAGTAGCACTTGAGCGATTTGTTATCAATTCAAGTTGGAGTGAAATGTTGTCATTTTTGATTTAATCCAGTAGCACTTAGGCGATTTGTAACCAATTCATACATGAATAAAATCAACTCATTTAAGAGTTAATCCAAAACTCCTTCAATTTGTAGAATTGAATAAATTCACTCTTAAGAAAAGCAAAATTGCTTAAAATTACAAAAATCTTCAAGCGATTTCTAAATCGTCTAAATAAAATCACATCATTTAAAACTAAATTCAGTAATCCTCGATTAATTTTTATCAATGAAATTCAATATAACATGGAATTATTGCCACATTTTCAAGTGTTGCATTTAAATTCTCATTTCGGATTTAAATTTCTGTTTATTGACATTACAAGGGTATATATATATATATATATATATAGAGAGAGAGAGAGAGAGAGAGAGAGAGATTGGAAAACTGTAACATGGATTCTCCAATATTTCTTCCAAGTCTTTAATTAACAAGACTTAAAACATTCTAATTTACATGACTGAAAGTTCTCTAATGAATCATAAAAACATTTTTTTTCTTTCTAATTCAATGAAACTGTTTCCTATGTTAATTTAGGGGAAAAGGCAATTGAATCGTTATACAAAATTAAATAGAGCTTACATGAATTTTTTATTATTCTGTCAAATCAGAAATTTTTAACATCAGAATTTTCTTTTGTTAAATTTAAAAGTACATATATTCATTAAATTAAAAATACTGGTGATCTCAAAATTGCAAATTTGAAAACACTTATTCATGCAAACTGCCTAAATTTGCATAACTGTACAACAGCACCCGATCAACATTAAACAGAATATCAGCTTCTGATGCTGTGGTGCTTATGGGATTTTTCCTTTCTTTTCTTGGGCAATTTCAAGTTTACATATTTTCCAATGATACTTATAGCTTCAGATATGCTTGTATACAATTTTAATTTTTTCATTAGCTTCTGATTTAATTGTAAATAACAATTATTTTTTTATTAAAAATTTACGATTTCAATCAAATAAACCAATCTTAGGCATCTTACTAAAAAAATATTGAAAAATAAACTTGATATCAGCCCAACGACTCAACTTCAGCACCACAATGTCAGAAGCTGATTGTTCCCCTTAAGAGTTTAGATAATCCTATGCAGAAGTTATTTTCAAATATCTTGTTTGGATTTTAAAATGTTTACCTTTTTTTGGGAGGGGGGCATAGAATATTTGAGGATGATCTGTAAGTGGGTTAGTTTTTACTTTTGCAATTTTGGTTAATTATTATTATTTTTTTTATATTAATAGGAGTTTCAGACCCAGTTTTGAAAAAGAAAGTATTAAAAAACATAAAACCTAAATTTAAAAAGGTATTCCCCCCCACACATGGCCAGTGCAGTGTTTAAATAATTGAAATTGAAAATATTTTAAATGGATAAACATCAACCCATGGTACCTTGCTGTAATTATTCCTCGATTTAAATCTCAATCAAAATCATATTTCTTAAACTGACTAAATTAAAAAAAAAATATTTTAATTGTTTAGTTTGAAATCTGAAATGGCTTTGAAATCTTAGATAAAATAATTGCTACCCATAGCATTTATATAAGCACATTGCAATTGGGAAATGTGGAGGAATGTCATTAAAAAACTTGTATAGCTAAAATTTTGATTATGGACAATTATTTTATTGTATGAAGTTAAATGCAGAAATAACTGAGATATGGATTTATTGACCATGTGCAATTATTCTTTATATCATTTAAAACATTTGTTAAAACTTGAATTTATATTCAAGAAAAACTTACTTCTTCTTCATAAAGAATTTTTGATTTAATTTTTGATTTTATTCAATGTTTCTTAAATCAACTAACTTTTAAATAAATATAAAAGTATAAGACTGCAGCAGTTTATGTCAAAAGTAGAGCCAAATGTGCAATTTAGAATGTTGCAAGAAAGAAAAAAAAACTAATTTTATTTAACAACAAAAACATTTTATTTAGCAAGGACAAAATAAACCTAACATTAATTGATAACAATTCTTTCCAACATCAGATAAACAAGTTTCAATAACATCTTTAACAGGACCTTTATAAATATAACAGTCCATTTGCATTAAACATTAAATACATAAAGAGCATATTGTAATCTGTCCACTGGTTTGTCCAACTTTTAAAATCTTAGGCAAAATAGACACTTTCTTGAAAATCCTTGAGATTAAATAAGATTGTTGAATTTGACTCCTCACTCACAGTAGAATTTTACTCCTCCATGAAATCACCATATTCCTGTGTTAAAAGAAAATATTGAAATTAAGTTAAATAGCAATAAATATAATGTTAAGGAATGATTATGAACATATTAAAATATTTTGCAGCTTTCAGATTAAATGTTTTATAAAATTTCCCATCCATAGTCTAAACATAAAATGAATCATACACTAAAAATTTTAGCTTTATAAATATTACACTACTGAAAATTCAGCCAATCATGAATAAAATGGAAATAGAATAAATAAATCCTGTGCGATTACACTTATCTGCTTGTTTAAATCATGGTGTTACATCTGATACAATAAATCACCATTTTAAAAACAAATTTAAAATGAAAGTTCTTAAAGCAACATTATAAAATATTGTTGAAAATTCACCTTTGTTGCTACTTTCAAAATGTATCAGCGCTGGCAAATACCCAACCAATACAGGTTTTTGTGGATTTTTAGTTGTTTTTCTATATATTTGCATATTTATATAATACAAGATAGAACCTACAACAATTAGACCAGGGTTGGCACTGTTTAAACCAATTGGTTTTAACTATGGTTTAAACAACTGTTTTCTCCTTTTGGTTTAAGCAACGGTTTAGTTTTAAACCAACTGGTATTTTTCTAAAAAAAAAAAAAAAAAAAAAAAAAAAAAAAAAAAAAAAATTCAGAAGAAATCTAATGACATTTTCTCTTTTTCTTAATAATTTATGTATGTCAGATTATTGAATATAAATAACTTCTATTTTTAACACTTTATATCAGCAATAAGCATTGGATGTAGCAGGTTTAGATCACTTTTTGGTTATAGGATTAAAATCAGTCTGCATTGGTGAATATATTTATTTCTCTTTAGAAAAAGCTTCAAACATGTGAATTGATCTAATATAACATAGATTTAAAATATTCAATATTCAATAGAAAATATCTTAATTTTTTGAAAACTGCAGATTATTTAACGCAATAACATAACACAATCCATAAGATTTCAAGCTGTAAAAGAAATCCCCAATCTTAATTGGGGAGGTTATCTTAAGCATTAAAATCAAAATATGAAGTCGAATAAGAGAGTTTCCCCCCCCCCCCCTGTTAGTTATCTGCTGAATCTATGACCAAAAATGTTGACTTCAAATTATCATTCAAGAAACAAAATCTCAAGAAGTATTTGAAATTTATTTTTTGGATAGCTATGGAGAAGAATATTTTATTTATCAGACTACTTTCAAATGTTTATTATTAGTAATTAAAATATTAGTTATAAAGATCCACGCTGCGTGTGGATGAAGATTTATTTGACAACGGTCACTTCCGGACTGACATTTCTGTCACTATTAATCCCACCCCTCTCCTCCTTGTCGTCCCCTTTATAATTGGCCGTTGATCTGCCGTGATATAACAACAAGCTGCACTCATTGATGGAGATAAACTTTAACTCTTTCCTCACTCTGGTCCAAAACTCGAAGGCTAAGTTCAGCACAGCTAGATCTAACCCCACAATGAACCTTCCAGTTTAGTGAACTAAAAGGTGCAGTAATCTCCACAATCGGAAGAATTTTTTTTAAATTTGGTTGCATAAGATCGGGGCATTGCGGGTCTCTCCCCTAAAATTCATTTGTGCTGTGTTCTGGGACACCGGGGGATCCCCTTAAATGAACAAGCTGATGATCTCACTAAGAGGTTTACTGACTCCAGTGGTGACCACCCCCCCCCAAAAAAAATCTTCATACTTTAACATTGACCCCCCCCCCCCCTAAACAGAATATCAATTGTAAAATATATTTTACTTATAATCTACAGCACCATCAAAAGATAGTGAGTTAAGCATAATGAAATGAGTTCTTATTGCCCTTATCTAGAATTTAAAGAAAAAAATACAGAAACATTTCTGGAAATTCAATGTTGAAAAAATTTAAAAGTGAAATTTAAGAATCAAGATTTACAAAGATAGCGAGTTGAGTATAGCAGAATGAGTTCTTATTGCCCTTATCTAGAATTTAAAGAAAGAAAATACAGGGACTTTTCTGGAAATTAAATGTTGAAAAAAATTAAAAATGATATTAAAAATAAAGATATTTTTTTAACAGTAAAAACAAGAAATATTAAGAATTTAAAATCCCCCCCCCCAAAATGTACTTTTTCTGAAATTACCCCCCCCCCCAAACTAAGTTATAGGACGCATCTTGCGTCATCAAACCCCTCTCTGGGCACCCCTGACTGAGTCCGACATCCTGACTGATTAGACCTCTCCGGAAGACTTGATCCAGCCTATAAGCAGAAGATCAAATTGATGGTTGGTTAATTTTTCAGTTGGTCAGTTTTTCGTTCCTTTGTTCATTTTAGTCGTAAGTTCTGTACATCTGATGGATTTTGTTCAGCTACTATTTGCTTTCAGTAGAGTATCGACAGGATGTAGTTGGTTGTGAGTTCTAGTCATGGCGATCTTTTGTGGATAAATTGAAACTATAGCCTGGTTGCTAGAGATCTCACCCCCCCCCCTTTAAACCTTCAAAGAAGCTTGTTTTTGGCATTGCTAATAAAACAAAATTTATTCTCGTGAATAAAATCAAGGCATATTATTACATCTTGAAAATAATCCTAGCTTTATATGTTATATATACAAATGTAAAAATTGCTGATATATCTTTACCAACTGAATTTGATATTTTGACTGGGTAAGTAAATTTAAAGGGTTAATCTCCTCCCCCCAAGGGTCCTCTAAATCATATATTTTATCAGATTATAGGCCACAAGAATAAAGCGATGACACACCACAATGAATTGTGGGGGTGACACCTAATATTGAGTTAACTGAATGAAAATGAATTAAATTTAATAATTGCAACTGTATTAATGCTATATTGCCATCAAAAACATTATGTACAACTTTTATGATTCTAACATACCAGGAAGCCGGTTAAAAATCGTTTGAAACATTACAGACTTATATAAACCAGATTATTATTATTAAATATAAATGAAAAAAAAAATAAGGCATGTTTTATTAATATAACATGCACAATACTGTACATTTTTAAAAAATGCATTAAAAGATAGAAAATTTCACTAAATTGTTTTTATATATGGCAAATTATTTTTGCTGCCAAATTTAAGGATATCACAAGTAGGTCAAAATTTGGCACTTTGCTAGTAATACTGCTGTTACAGTAGACTTCCTCAAATCCGCACAGCTTGGGACCAGAGGTTTTGCAGATTTTAGAATTTTGCGGATTTCTGGTCATTATTTTCTTTACATTTTTTAAACAGTAATTTGAATGTAACTAACAAGGAAATCTAAACTATTGTAAAGGCTTACAATATAATAAAATATTAAAATAAGTAATAAGGATGCACAACCTGTGGCCCGCGAGTTTCATCAATTTACAACTGGAAAAAAATTGAAATTTTTGTGCTTATGTCGTAGGAAAAAATCGTCAATTTACTGTGAGAAAATGTAAAATTTCATCACATAAGAATCGCAAATTTCTTTGATTGGTACGCAGGGTTGGCACGGTTTAAACCAATTGGTTTTAACCATGGTTTAAACCATGGTTTAAACCAAATGGTTTTTTTAAAGAAATCTAATGACATTTTTTCTTTTTTCTACATAATTTAAGAGTTTGAAATTATTGGATATGAATGTTTTCTACTTTTAACACTTTATTTCAGTAATAAGCAATAAATATAGTGGGTCCAGGTCATGCTTATAGTCATAGGATGGAAATTAGTAGTGTTGGTGAACATATCTAATGCTTTAAAGAAAATTTTTAAAACTTGGGAATTTTTCAAAGATAAAATAGGTTTTTAATAATCAATTATTTAGTATAAAATATTTTAATTTTAGAAAAATGCCTATTTTTTAAAACAATCTGTCATAACATACATGATGATTTTGAATATGGAGCCACAGAACTGCATACAACTTGATCTTTAAGATTTTAGTCAAGCTGTAAAAGAAATTCTTCTTGATTAATGAAATTACCCGGGTGTCATCCTCTAAAGGGTGACACCAAATCTTTATTTGCAAATAAAAAATACAGTTTTATAAAATTTTGGAGACTAATTAGGAAATAAAATGAGATTTTTAGCTCATGATGCAATACAGCTAGTTTTCTTTTCTTTGCTAAAGTAAAGTTTTATACAGAACGGTGTGTCTAAATAAGATACGCACCAGGGAACAAAAACCGACCTATTCAACGAGTGGGTAACAAAAGCAAACTTTAAAAGAAAGAATTTTCTTCTACGTATAGGCACGGCATTGACTTGTGCAGACTATGGGTCGAGTGATGATTCACTTCTGCGGTTTTTTTTATGCAGAAGGACAAAAGGTAAATAAGGAATGGTAAGGTTATTTTTTATAAGAATGCAGAATTGAGATTGAAAAAATATGACAGATTGGAAAGGAGGAGGAGGAGGGGGGGGGGGGGGCTTGACACCTTTTAAATCTGTCCCGGGATGTCACCCATCCTAGCTACACCACTGCACACCCACTTCATCTCTGACAAGTAAATAAATTTTCCTGCCTGAGAAAACCGTACCAAACACAAACCATAAAATAATACTTGAAAAAATAATTATAAGAAAATATTGCATTAATCCTTACTATCTGTTAAATAAATGATCGGAAATAAAATACACAATTTTATAGTTTTAGTTTACATACTACATACTTTTTTATAAAATAGTAATTTTCCATTTTATTATGCCAAAAATTTTGTATAGCTGCAAAGGAAGTTTGGTTTATTTTACATTCTAGTAGGAGTGTGTGTGTGTGAAGAGGGGGGGGGGACGGTTAAAAGTATTTTATAGAATTTTATGTAGCGGGTTACTGATGACTATTTCTGACCAGTAAACTCTCATGCGTACTGATCGTTGGGACCAGTAACTTTTTTTTAAATCAATTCTACCACTGGGCTATGCATAAAAAATGTTAAGGGAAAGGGATGATATTACAAGGTATTTTCTAAAGAGAAAGAGGATTTGCTTTTTGGTATCGTTGCATAACATTTAGGAAATAATACTTGCATTTACCAGTATAGAAAGACAAACTTTTGTCCACTGTTTTCGTTTTATTTATAAATTCTCATTTAGATTTAAAGCTACCTGGGAAGCAGGCACAAGAAAACTATTATTTCTGCATGCATTATGTAACAACTTATAAATATTAAGCAGATTATTATAATACAGACCATGCATGCAATAATTTTGCCCAATAACAGTATGAAACATTGCCAAACAAAACAGTAACACAAGTTCAACATTAAGAATGAAAAAAAAAAAAAAATCTCAGAAATGTGTATAATGTAATCCGGAGCACGTTTTTACTAAGACACTGCAAACAAGACGTAAATACCATGTTTTGATAAATTTCTATGAATAAAGATATAATAATTACAAAACTTTAATACAAGGCAATTAAATAACGAGATATTTACATTGCATTAACAATTTTTACTCTGATTAAATATACTAATTTATTTTATTAAAGCACGAAAGTTTTGTAGCAGCACTGTAACACCAATTATTAATATAGAAATGCATTAAACACATCCTCAATATTACCGTGTGACACGACATTTTAATTTCAAGGTATGATACTGTTATGAATTTTAGTCTGTTAAAAAGAGAAGGGAAAGTTATTAAAAGAAAGCATAATTAAAATAAAATACTTATATAAAACTTACTTACTTCGTAAAAAAGGCATTTTCAGCAAATTGTTTAGCGAACGCCGGAAGTCTCCATCTTATCTTGCAAGGTCACGTGACGAGTCAGCGGTGAAAATCAGCGCGGAAAAAGAGCTGTTTCATTATTGAGTTGAGTTGTTTAGTTTTAAAGCTGTATGAGTGGATTAGAAAGAGAAAAAATCAAACCAAGATGACTGAATCGGTTAAAAATCAACTCATTCACGATCCAATAAATTAGAACTCTTTCTTGAGCAGCCAAATCCACTCTTTCGTTTTAAGAGAGTAATTTGTGCCGGAATCCACCTTAGCTCAGCTCTGGCATTTCTCTGTTTTTTCTAAATATTTACATATTTTTCGGAAATCATGGGAGCTCATAAATATAGGGCTCCGTAGCCCAATGCTATATGGAGATTCTGAAAAACTGAAGCATTAATTACCTTTTCATTTCCCTTCCGTCTCCAAGTGTCTGCATTCTTTTCCTTCCGCTGGTCAACCCCCATCTCTCCTCTAAAAATCAGTTAATTTAATCTAATTTAATTAGCTTTAATTAACTTTAATAATAAAATTACGGAAGATTGAATTATATTAAAAGTAAAAAAACATTGACTATCGCCCTTTTAACACATATTCCCTCCGTTTTACGGGAAGCAGGTTTAAGGCCGATTGAGCTATACTGCTAATGTGCTAATGGCCGTTTCCGCGTTTGAATAAAAAAATATTTAGAAATTTCGCAATCAGTTAGTAAAAAATTTAAATTAATCAACCGATAACAGTCTCAGTTTCCCGGTGTTTTTTAACAAAGCTATAAGGTAATGGCTTTAAATAAGAAATTCTTAAATGTAACATTTTAATTCTGACGAAATTTCGCCAAACTTTTTTTTTCTTTTAGTAATATTCACGAGAAAATATTTTTATCTTTAGAAAGGAAATATTATTATTTGCACTGTCTTATTGTGTTTTTTAAATCTTACGTAATTATTTTCCACTTACGACTTTTAACGCATATTAATAAATTTATTTTTTTACAGCTTTCATTCTCTTTTAAAATTCACGAGTAAATGTAGTTTTTATGTCATAATTTTCAATGTTTTCTCGTTGTTAATATTTAATATTTATTTAATTTTTATTTGAAGTCTTTTTCAATGTTTAATGTATACATATGTGTCCTAGTAAGTCCACATAGGAGATAGAGATGATGCGCTGCATAAGATTTTCTTAAAAAGTTTCTTATAAATGTCTTTGTTGGTTATTCATTCATTATATTTATACACTAAAGTGTGCCAAAAGTGAGCGGTCACTTGCATTTTAAATATTTTCTTAAATGTCTAAAAAAATCTGGTTCTTCGTGTTTAAGTTTATGAATTATGATATTTATTGATAAACTATCTAGCCAATGATGAACGGTCACTTGTGATTTTAGACGTTTTGTTTAATAATACAGAAAACTATAAGAGGAATTATACTGAAATTCCAAATCAAGTATGGTGTGTAAACAAAATACTATAGGTTTTATATTTCTGTGAGGATTCTTTCCTAAAAACCTATAATAAGCCATCAACAAACTGAAAAAAACAAACAAATATACTTTGGATAACCCTATCAAAAAAATTAACATAAGTGTTCAAACTGTACATATGAATAAGTGGTTTATTTTAATAAACTATGTTCATTTTTATGAGGATAACATGTATACAGAAATTAAGGTTTTCATAAAAACAGTCTCAAATTTTGCCAAGTTTTTTGCTTATAATTTTCAGAGTTCTTAATAATAACAAAATACTCTTTTCAGAAAATATGACAAACAACATTGTACACAATATCCTACAATCAGAATTAAAAAATGAAATATTAAAAATTGTATAAAAAATTAAAAAGCTTACTAGATAATGTTTTACTGAACATGCGCGAATGCAATCAAAATATACTGTGCATATTGTTGTAGCTAAATGTACAGATCTTCTTCTGTGAAAGTCTTAAAAACATAGCTTGAAATTTCTGAAAATTATCCTCGATAGAATAAACTCAAAATCCGTTGTTCCCAAAATGAAAAAAAAAAGATTAGGGTCCACATCCATATATCCATTAATTATTGCCAGTATAGTATATGCATTATTTCTCGTGTTCCTATATTTGGATACAGCCCCTCATCTTTTTGCTTCCTTTTGGAAACAACGAGTTTTGAGCTTATTCTATCGACGGTAATTTTCAGAGTTTTCAAGCTATATGTTTGAGACTTTCACAAAAGTTGCTCTATGCATTTACTTAACACATTATGCATATTATATTTTTATTGCATTCACGCATGCGCAGTGGAGTGTTTATTTAGCAAATCTGTTCATATTTTCTAAAAAGAACATTTTTTTATACTAAGAACTAGAGAACTTTTATGTTAGAGGAGACATAATGCATAGACGAATGCATAAAACGTCCATAGGTGTAACATTACGGAAGG
This sequence comes from Maratus speculifer, assembly GCA_964019185.1. NCBI lineage: Eukaryota > Metazoa > Arthropoda > Arachnida > Araneae > Salticidae > Maratus > Maratus speculifer. The sequence goes on along the minus strand of OZ025296.1, from coordinate 230,179,671 downwards.
GAATTGGGAAGTTGAATAAACAGCATCCTTAAGAGCACACACTAGTCACGCGGTAAAAGCCGACCGCTAATGGTAAGTCTATGGGCGCAATCTTTTCTAATATCTCGCTTAATTTTTAATATTTTCAAATGATTTTTTTTTCACAGGATAGCTGAGGGCATTCTATTACCGGGCTAGTTTGTACTTTTCTGATTTTCGTTGTAGTTTAATTCTGAGGACCCTCTAAATTTTGGATTCAGTGAAATTCGAGGTGTTGTGCCCTTTTTACTCTTATAAAATTTATTTCAGCAAAATTCAGAAAAAATTAAAAACACTTCACGGAAGATTAGTGTTTAAGCTTTCCAATGATATGTTTTCCATATTTCTACTGCAATTAGGCTGAGCAAAATTTGGAAATATTTTGATCAGAAAAGGAACAAAAAAAGCGTTTTAATTATATGCGCTCCGCCTCAGCCAGTCTCCGCCTCTCCTGCCCTTTTGAAAATTTTATTGGTTAACACCAATCCATTTTAGCAAATGAAAGTAACTTTTTTCCTTTCCTTGTATTTCCTTTCTGTTATTGGTTTATAGTAACGTGTTAAAATAACCTCCCTTATTTCAAAGTTTGGATTTATTTTTTCTTCAATTATTGATAAATTTTCACTAAAATAGTCTTGAAAAAAATCAACGACTTCTAATTTTTTGTTTTTATAAAACTAACGCTATTTTTAAGTTATAACTAACTTCCAAAGAAGAAAATTATATATTTCTTTGTATATATATATTTTTTTCAAGTCCATACGAAACAAGGTAGATTTGATACACCTTACAGTAAGCTCCTTTTTAGCAAAAAGGAAATTCTGATAATTTTAAAATATAATTGGAACTTTTGTGAAATACATAGGTAGCATTAAAAGGACAAGGAGCTATATTTGGAATTTATAAATTTCCTTATACAGCTTGCAAAATACGTGAAACAGGGGGGGGGGGCAGGGGTGTGCAAAGAGAAAACTGCGCCCGGAGTAAAGTTCAGTTTGGCGCCCCATTCCCTGAACTTTTTCTTATGACAGGCTAAAAATTACGTAAGTAGTAAAAATTTGGCGCCCCCTAAATTTCGCACCCGTGGCAAAATTCCCCTTCGTCCCCCTCTTTTTCGCACGGCGCTGCAAGGAGTACATTTTGAGGAGGCTTATTCAACACCGCGCCGTCCGAAGGGGGGGGGGTGGCACCACATTTATACTACCAACATCATTCTTGGGCTGTTACAAGAAAAAGTTGGGAAAGGGGGCGCCAAATTGAAACTTTGCCCCGGGCGCAGTTTTCTCTTCCCTGTGTTTGTTTTTGGTACTATACGGGCAGCCCAAATCAGCCGCTTTAAAGGATAAAAATAGAACGCCGGATAAACGAATCAAAAGCAATTTGAGAAACTAAAGGTTACCTTTCCCACTAGACACATGACAATCACTGAAACACATATGAAAATCGTAACTATGCAACCCCCCCCCCCAAAAAAAAAAAAAACAAACATTTTAAACTTTTTAGCCCGACCTGATATAAAACCGTGTTTTTTAATTTTTAAAACTATTTAGCAATTACTAAAAAAAAGGAAAAGAAATACTGAAACGCAAATTAATTAAAGTTAAAAACAAATCACGAAACAATTGTTTTGGAGTTTTCAAAAAATTTATCACAGATAGTAAATCCTTTAAAGAGTAGTGAGCATGAAATATGGGGAGGCAGGATTTTTTTTTTAGGAGGAGCAGTCAAATATTTAAAATTGTAACGTTTTCTGCAATTTCAAATGCGGACTTTTTCAATAAGCTTAGGGATAAATATTACTTATTTAATTTAATATAAAATTATAAAGAGGAAAGATTTGTTTGCTTGTTTGTTTGAATTGAATTGAATAGGCTCCGAAACTACTTGACGGATTTGAAAAATTCTTTCACCGTATGAAAGCTACACTATTTCCGGTGAACATAGGCTATATTAGATTTTCAAAAAAATTAAGGATCCTTATTAAAATGCCAATATTGTAACCCAAGGTGTAGAAAAATGAACTTAAAAAATCTTTACATCGCGTGCGTTGCGAATACTATTGATTATAGAACAAAATAATGTACTACGACTTTGTTAACATGTAATTATCTACAAAAAATGTCGCAACAGCATATGTCTAACTGTTATAGTTATGTCACAATAAGTGTTTTTTATTTAAAATGCCGTTTCTGTTATGCCGTTTCTGTAATCTAAAATGCCGTTTCTGTAAAAGCTCTTTATTGTTACTTTGGTATTATTCTTATCAAAATAAATTACTTCGAAATCAAGACTGATTTAGTGGTTGCCGTTTACTCCGCTCGACTAGGCTGTATCATATTGTGTGATGTAGGCGTCACTGGGGCACGGGAGGGGAGTCAATGTCAGAGACGGCATTTTAATTATTATGTTATGAGTGTGTGTGTAAAAATTTATAGCTTGAAATTTTTCTTAAATATCCGTGAGAAGTCGGGGCGGGCTGCTATAATATATATACATAAAGCAAAATCGTGTTAGTTACACCATTTATAACTCAAGAACGGATGGATCGATTTTTATGAAATTTTGTATGGAGGTATCTGACACCTTAGATTAAAATATAAGCTATTTTTATCCGACTACCTAAAATGAGGGTAATGTTTTTAGTAGTTGAATTTAATGAGATGAAGTGGTAGAAACAATTTGCGGTGTCAGTAGTGGCGGGGGACTGGGCGACTTGCTCTACCCGAAGAAAAGCGAGGGCGGGCCGCTAGTTATAGTATAAAAGTAAAAATAATGAAACTGTAAGGCAAAATATAGCAATTTTTTTAAAGTCTGCTATTCAGCAAATTTTACTCTCTAATACTTTTCAGAATTCTTTCTTCTTTGGAGTTTTTTGTCGACGTTCAACTAATACAGCTTCTATCGAGCAGAAGGCTTTTGCATGTTCCAAAACATCATAGTACAAAGTATCGTAGACAAGATTTGTTGAGATATTTACAAACTTTACAAGTTCGTATATATTTAATGGGTGACAATTCAATATAACATTGTAAAACTTTTAGACGATTTTGCAGTTTTTAGCAGTTTTTGTTTGTCCTGGTACAAGGGCAGATCTGGAGACTCCTCAAAAAAGGAGGGGGGGACTTTTCAGAAATTTGGAGATTCCAATCGCACCTGCAGCTCGTGTCGGGACAATTTTTTTCATCGTGAGTAGGATCGGAGCTAATTTTTTTTGTTGCAGGTCGGGTTTCGGTCCAGTTTACTTTCATTTTTTGCCGTTGTTCTGGTTAAAAACTTTTTTTTTTTTGCGAGTCGTGTTTGGGTAAGGTTTAATTCTACTTTGCCGCTGCGGGTTGGGTTGGGGTCCGGTTCTCTTTCTTTATTGCTGCTGGTTGGTATTGGGTCTGGTTGATTTCTATTTTGTATGTGGTGTGTGTGGGGGGGGGGTGAGTTGAGTACTATTTTATTGAGACTGGTTTGATTTCGGTCAAGATGACTTCTTACTTTTTTGCTACTGGTCGAGTGGATTTTTATGTTTTTCTTGCGGACCGAGTGGAATTCTACTTTTTATCTGCTTTTCTCTGCATTCTTTTTTGTTGCTGTAGTTGTTTTGGGGTGAAATTAATTTACACTATTTTGGGTTCTGATCTGATTCATAGTGGATTTTCAATCTCGCAAGAAGGATTCGATTCGACCCCATATTTCAAATGAAAGTCTAAATATTTTTTTTCCGTTATGGAAGAAAATATTTTAAAGGAGTATTATAAAAGAAAATATCGAAGACACTATAAAATGAAACTATATAAATGCCATAACAGACATTTCCAAATAGTTAATTATGAATGAAGATTTTACATTTCAATTTACATGTTAACACTGCTATTTGCAAGTGTTAACATGAACATTAAAATATCCATACGGAATGTCTCGAATAGAAGATACCTCTATTTAACGAACACTTTTCAACACTTTAGCCATCTCTCTTTGGTTGATTCCGTTATGAGTATATATTAGATATTTATTTTCTATATAAAAGATAAAATTGATATTAGAAATATAAATGTCGACATTTAATAATTCCATTAAAACATGGATTGTTTTTCTTTCATTTCGATTCTAAATTGGCAAAAAAAATTTTCGTCGGGTTTTGATTTGATTTCCAATGGTATTTTCGGGTTCGGATCGGAAGCAGGGCAATACTATACGCTCAGGGATCAAATAAATTTTTTTGTCGAATATTTGAAAAATGAAGTTATTTTAAGTGCAATTCTTAGATGAACGCTCTTTTCTGATTCAAGGGGGGAACACGAGAATCCTCAAGGGGGAGCGATTTCAAGATTTGGAGGTTCGGGCAGGAGGTGATGTTTTTCATTGCTGGTGGAGATTATTTCTAAATTTTGCAGTGAGTCGTGTTCGAATCGGCTTGACATTTTTGCTGTGGGTCGGATTTGGGTCAGTTTGACTTACATTTTTTCAAATTCGTTTCTGTTCTGGATAAAATTTCACTTCTGAGAGTAGCACTCAGGTTGATTGATTTGTTGGTTGAATGGGGTTTTATGGCGCAAAGTTACATCAGGATATGCTGCGCAAAGAACAAGGTGGGGATTCGAGTTAATTAGAAAGTTTGGTTAGGGATTTTTTTTTTTTTGAGTTTGTTTTTTGTATACTTTGTTATACTTGTATACTTGTTTGTTTTTTTGCCGGATAGATTTATGCTTTTTTGCTACGGACCAAGTTTGAGCAGGCTGACTTAGGAATAGGTTTTGCACTAAAGAGCAAATACTAGATTTTTTTTCTCTATAAATTATAACATTCAAATTGAAGATGTGAAACATATTTTTTAATTCTATTAAAATACATGAACTCATTTTCTTTCATTTCAGTTTCAGGTCTTCGGGTAAGGGCTCGATTTGACATAATTTGTAATTTTTGGGTTCGGATTGGTATATTATGGGTCGGGTTGACTTTAAACGTTTCGGATTCGGGACATTTCTTCTTTTGGATTTTGACAAATTCGGATCTAGTATAAACTGGTTGATGACTGGATTTTTCAATAGATCAGATAATTTTTTATATGAAAAACTATATGTTTGAATATTGACGAGTACATTATATATATATTCATTTTTCTACTTAAACGAAAATAAAAATTATTGATATAATTATATGGGATACCTTTCCCAATTTCCTTCAAATATTAGATTGATTTTCTTTCATTTTGGATTTGTTGATCTGTTTTGTATCAGGCTATTCGGTACTGAATCAGATTTTTTTCTTTTATTTATTTATTTATTTATTTTAGCGAGCTTGGGTTGGGTTAAAATTGAATTGCTTTTTGAGCCTGGGCATGGAAATTTAGGTTCGGGCAGACCTCTAAAAGAACGAAGTCCACGCCAGGCCCGAAGTGGAAGAAAAAATATAGTGTGGTGAAGTTTTGCAGAAAAAAAGTAAGATCCGAACTCGGAACGGTTTCCGAAAGAGTAAAGACTTGACTAGAGGTCTGGACGGGCCGGATTTTCCAGTCTCGCCCCGGCCCGGACCGAATGAATGTTATTTTGGCCCGGCCCGGTATAAAACAAAATATTCGGCCCGAGCCTGGCCCGCTAGTTTACACTTTTACATTACCGGCCCGTACAGAAATCAGTGAAAACAGTCCAGGCCGAAATCGGCCTGCATCTTTATTTCGAAACATCAAAATCAGATTTTTATCATACAATTAAGATTTTTTAAAGATTACTGTATTCATATTTATTAGATGATTTTATAGAAAATTTTTACTGACAATACACAATAAGAACATTAATGATTACTTAGGTTCTTAGACTTTCAACATTCAAATAAAGATGCACTGAAAAATTAATATGGTTTAGAATAAAAGAAAAAAAAAGGAAGTTAAAATTATCATAACTTTTGAAGCTGTGTAATAAAAAGTACATTTATGAAAATATTTCTTTATCATTTTATCAAAGATTTTCTCAAATTTAGAGGAGCTATTTTTTATGCATTTCTGATTTCATTTCTTTTTGGAAACACATGAGTTTAACAGGTGTTTTTATTCAGAAACAATGTAATGGAATGGCGTTGTCCATTTTTTGGTACAAGCAAATACAATGCGCAACATACTATATAAAACGCTAATTTTCATGATATTTATGAAAATATTGTGAAAATTAGCGTTTTGAATCGAATTTCCGGAAGCGACAACATGCAAAAGGAGAAAAATCTGAAACCACGTGACAAGAATCACTTATACCTCGACAAGTATATACAAATATCTTATTTACCAAAAATGAAATATGCTGTTCGATTCCAAATCCCTTCAATAGTCAGGCTTGTCAATTTTGTGCCTTTATAGTTAAAAATTAGTCAGAAAATGTGTCAAACTTTCGTGCTGTTCAGAAATGAATTTAAGAAACACCAAGGACTATATTTCCAAAAAGTACGTTAACAGTACGTTAATAGTTTTTATCTCTTTTACAAATAATGTTGTCTGCCCTACACGTCTTACGAAAAATTAAGTCTAGTTCTGACCCCGACTATATGTAGAAAAACAGTGCAAACCTGATCTTGGCCCGGCTCCAGTTTGCCAAAAAATTATTAAACCCGTATAGACACAAAGCAACTGTCCGATGCTGATTTCTACGCTGTACACATTACATTTATGTATTGATGTTGTTAAACTAGTATCTACTCGTGGCGCACATTTATACTTATGATCGTTAAACCCATATTCATTGAAAATAGATCTCATTTTAGCGTTTTTGCCGAAATCTTTATAACACGCCGGCAGGCCTGTTAAACTTTTTTATCGGACTGGCCCATACGGCCTGTTTTTTTTTTTTTTTTTTTTTTTTTTTTTTTTTTTTTGCCAGTTTGATACAGGCCGATGCAGATCTCTAGACCTAACCAAGCCCTAGTCTCATGAGTTAAAACTGGGCCGGCCCAACCCGGGCAGTGACAGCTTCGTCGAGTCCGATCAGGTCGCACCGTTCTCAATCTTAAACACGATTCATTTATCCTGTGGACATCTAATATCATTTTGCAGACCCTTCATTGGGCTCAAAGGGGGAGGGGGCGATCGCCCCATCGCTTCTGGTATTCATCATATTGAAATCTTGCTATTGAATCGCATCTTTTTATATGTCGACAGATGGTTCGTGGGAATTATTACATTGTTCTGCAATGAATAATAAATTTTGAAAGAAAACGTAATTGTAAAACACTGTAACAATAATAAAGCTAGACTGAGTGTGCGATATCTTCCTTTAAAAAAAAAAAAAAAAAAAAAAAAAAAAAAAAAAAAAAAGAACGAATAGTGAAAAAGAAGAGACTTTAAGTGATAAAAAAAGCAAGGACGACGGGAAACAGACGACCAATTTCACAGGTTTAATTTGATTATGTATACAAATGGAATGTTTTTATGGAAATTCTTTTTAACAGAGAGCATACACGAAACAGCATTTCGCTGCATTTCATGTTCAAAGTAGTGAACATAATTTAAATACACTAGGAACAGTTTTTCTCCGAAGAGCTTTTTACAACCGAATTCTTTTGTGTAACTCTGTAATTGAATGGCAAATGTTTTTCGCCAAATATTATACCGCAAGCATTCTTAAGTCCATTTTAGAAGTTCGTATAAATTTCATTGTTTGTAAAAGAGTAACATTATTACAACAACACATCGCGAAAGATTTTTAGACCATAATATAATAGATTACTATGGAGATCCTCTGTGTTTATACTGTAAGTGCTATACATGACATATTTTTTTATAATTGTCTTCCAGAGTACCTCAGTAATGTATATGAATTTCATTACTTTTAAATTAGTATGGCGCTCCTTAAAACACCATGATTTATCTACATAGACCATAATGTAGCGGAATAATTTTGAGTGATCCTACACATTTCTTATGTTTCTTCAATTTTTTAAAAAGTGTTTAATTTTTTAAAAGTAATTTTTGCTCCTTAAAAAAACTTTATTAGTGTTATGCAGAATTTGCAAAAAGTCCTTAAAAATATTTAAGTTTTTTGTTATTTATTAATTGGAGGTGAAAATCTGAATGCTCTGAAATTCTAATTTAGAAAAATAATTTATATCACCTTTGCCCCCCCCCCTCGTATCAAAATTTCGTTCCCGCCTTTTGCTCTCATCGCAGCCTTCAATATTATCCCTTCCAGAAGCAGCACTTCGCTGTTTTGCTGTCTGTCTCACTGTATCCATGTTTACACAATATAGCCACTTTGTTGTAACAATAAAAAATCTATTACAAAAACTCCTCCCCACTAACTAAAAATGAGATTTTCCCCTCTCATCCTATTAGTAAATGCCTAGAATTTATTCATTGAAACTTTCCCACATTTTATAATTTTTTATGCCCATTTGTTAATGTTTTAAAAGACAAATAAAAGTAAGTCATTTAAAAAACTTCTCCAACCCACATACACACCAAAATAAATAATTAATAAATTGTTTCTCCCCCCCCAGCTCACAAATTTTAAACTTTTAAAGTCATCGATTTTTCTAAAACTTTTACTGTAATAATAAATAATCAATCATAGTTTTACTCTTAACCCCACAAAAATTTATGTTTTCCCCCTATTTCTCCTTACCAAGTACATAAAATTTAGTCTTTAAATCTCTTTATTTTGTGTTTAGCCATATTTGTTAATCTTTAGTCATATAAAGTAAGTCATCTAACAAATTCCCTTCATCCCCCTCCAAAATAAATATATAAATATTTTTTATTTTTTCCTTCTCAGAAATCTCCAACAATTATATAAATGAAATTTTAAACCAAATATTTATATGATTTACGATATTCGAACGAAATGTGGTAATTCAGCATAAAAACCTTTTTCTAAATTTAAAGGGGGGGGGTAGCTACCCTTTCTCCCCCTATACTTATTCAATGAATTTTTAAAACTAATCGCCCCCAGGAGGATACCTCCTTTAAATATTCACGGGCTTCCTAACACAAGGTACCTGAATGGTCTTTCTCTTTTCTTTTTCCTCTGATTTCTATTGTTTTCCTTTTTTCTTTGTTTCACTCTCGTTGTGGTTTTTTTCCCGGAGGGGAGGGCAATTTGTATGAGCCGATATCACTCTGTATATCGATGGAGAATTGTAAACCACCCACGTGTTTGCTGTGTGTAACGTCACGTGTTTGTAGGAAACAGTAGAAGTTAACCGGATTCAAACTCAACCCACAACAAAAAGTAAAAAAATAAACCCGACCAGCAGCAAAAAATAGAAGTGAACCGGACAACAAATTTTGTAAAATGATCGCGGAGAAAACACGAATTTCTTTAAAATATCGTGAAACAGGCGCACATTTTGTACAAAAATTGCAAAAAAGAACGAACATTTTACCAAAGAATTCACCCCAATAAATTCGCATCACCCCGAACCCTTCTCGATAAAGTAATAAGTAAGAAAAATCATGCGTTAAACATTGATTATGAAGCACTTTCCAACACTTAATGAAATCTTTAACAAAACTTTGCTATTAGGGAAATAATGGTGTATAGCCAAATATACCCAAATATGTATTCCAGTACATTTGAACAGCTCTGTATTTCATATGTCACTTGATATAATGGGATAATTTAGTTTAGCAAGAAAATACCCAGTAGCTTGAAATTTTTTTTCAGCATTTCATACTATCAGATGGAAACATACTTGAATACTTTTGTTCAGCCCTGTAGTTTACATTGTACCTTTATTACACGTCAGCATTAGACTAAAATTTATTGTAAACTAAAACACTTTTAAAACAACTGAAATCACATTCTCATAAATATTCATTCATAGGCGTCCATGTACCGAATTCTTTGCGTGGCCCTGTATATCCTTTTATCTATATTCTGCAAACATTTCTCAGTAAATTGAATGAAGCTCAGCGTAAAAATGCATGGCTTATTTAAGAACCACGCTTAAATAATTTATGCTCATATTTAGTAACGTTGGTGAGCTCCTTTGGGTAGCCCTGTATATCAACTATAACATTTATACACACCATATAATGTGCATATTTTTAGCGAAATATAAATGCGCATATCATAATTAAAATGCATTTCATCCCTCTATCAGCCATCATCGGACACATATACGGTACTTCGGAAAGAATATACTATTTGAAATCTTTTGTATGGCCCTGTAAATGCTATGTACTTCATATTATGCAAGACAGTAGCGTATAATTTATATTAAGCTTCAGTGACATATATCAATTTTATTATACATGAAACAGCTTAATATATTTAAAATATGCCACACACAATTCCCCCTTTTACCATTATCTAATGGAATTCTTTTGTGTGGCCATGTAAATGAATAATAGCTACATTTTCACCTTATATTTTATAGAATGCATATTTTAATATGTTTGACAGGGTATAACATCTTTAAAATTCCTTTGAAACGATTTTTCCGTATAGGCCGTAATGTAATGGGAAACTTTTGATTCGCCCTGTAGATAAACTAATCATGATATAAACTTCAATTTCGATAGGGTACGTGCTAGGGTAAACGTCAATAATGTCCTAAAATTTCATGGCAATCCGAGTATATTAACGATTTTTCCTCATAGGCCGTAATGTAATGGGAAACTTTGATTCGCCCTGTAGATAAACTAATCATGATATAAACTTCATTTTCGATAGGACTTGCGCTAGGGTAAACGTCAATAACGTCCTAAAATTTCATGGCAATCCGAGTATATAAACGATTTTTCCCCATGGGCCGTAATGTAATGGAAAACTTTTGATTCTCCTTGTAGATAAACTAATCATGATAGAAACTTCATTTTCAATAGCGTTCGTGCTAGGGTAAACGTCAATAACGTCCTAAAATTTCATGGCAATCCGAGTATATTAACGATTTTTCCCCATAGGCCGTAATGTAATGGAAAACTTTTGATTCGCCCTGTAGATAAAAAAGTCATGGTAGAAACTTCATTTTCAATAGCGTTCGTGCTAGGTTATACGTCAATAACGTCCTAAAATTTCATGGCAATCCGAGTATATTAACGATTTTCCCCATACGCCGTAATGTAATGGGAAACTTTTGATTCTCTCTGTAGATAAACTAATCATGGTAGAAACTTCATTTTTAATAGGTGTCGTACTAGGATAAACATCAATAACGTATAAAAATTTCATAGCAATCCGAGTATATTTACGGGAGTTAGAGCGCGGACACACGGCCAGACGGCCAGACGGACAGACAGACCGAATGCATAAGCACTTTTAAACTTTGTTGGAAAGTGCTAAAAACCAAATCCTAAAGTGTCCCAAATGCGCTAAGCACTGCTAAAAAGTAAAAGTGAACCACATTAAAAATAAAATGTAGCAGTCAACAAGACCCAAATCTGAAGACTCTCAAGATCAGCTCTTGGTCTTCGCCTCCCTTTATATCAAAATTTCGCTTCGCCTGTTGAATCTGTCACAATCTTTTAAATTGCACCTTACAAAAATATCACTTCGTTTTGTAGTCGTTTTGTAGCCACAATACCCATATTTGTAGCATATAAGTCACTTTAGTATATCAATAAACAATCAATCACAAAATTTCCTCTTCCCCTCCCCACGACTGAAATTAGGATTTATCATTCTGTTCCTTTAAGTGCAGAAAATTTAGTTCTTCAAATAATTCCCACTTTTATTATTATTTTTTAAACCGATTTATAAATATTTTGAAAGGCAAATAAATAATAAGTCATCTAATAAACATCTCCCCCTACACACACACGAAAATAAATAAATAATGTGCTTATTTCTTTTTTTTCCTCAGCTCACAAATTTTAAACAAGCACAAATTCCACCATTTTTTGAGGGGGGGGGGAGCATTGCACTATTTTCTCCCCTACCCATGTCTCACTAAATTTAAAATCTTTGAAAGTTTTTTTTTGTTTTTTTTTTTCCATAGGTTTATACATATTTTATTCTAAATATAAATAATTAATCGTAAACGACCCATAAATATCGTTGTATACCCCCCCCCCCCCTCGTTCTTTTGAGGTACACAAAATTAAAAATCTTTAAAACACTTTTAAGTTACATTTTTCATCCTATTAATAAATATTCAAGAAGGTAAATAAGCTGTCATCTATAAAACTGTCCTACTATCTCTCTCCCCCCCCCACAAAAAAAAAATCCGTTTTTTTCCCTCTGCTCCCTCCCCCCTTCTCAACTTACAAAATTAAATTCTTTCTTTTTTCTCTCTGTATTTTAATAAAAAAAAATAATTAAAACCTGAAATCCTCCTTCTGCACAAATAATTAAGTCTTTAAATATGTTTAATTTTTTTTTATGTGCTAATTATAAATCTCTGCTAACTATAATATTAAAAAAATCTTTTTAACTATGTATGAAAGTGTTAAAAATAAAGCGATAGATATGCATTAAATTCTACACAAAACACATGTTTACATTTTTTGCGTATTGTGTTTGTGCATTTCTTACAGTAAAATATCTTTAGAGAGATATTTAAATAAAATATTGTGATTTTCCATTAATGTGCAAGTAAATTTTCACAACTTTTCGCAATTATTTCCTTTCTATTAGCTCAGAATTGAACCACTAAACATAAATACCAAAATTACCCGAGTTTTCGGCTGAGTTGAGTAAATCCATAAAAAAATGAATCAGTACAATATATCGGATCAAAACAAAAACCATTCTTAACTAACTGTATCATTTAAAAAACAGTTTTCAGAACCCCCCCTCCCCCCTCCTATCGACTTTACTACTATGTCAGTGCGCAAAATTAAAAATTGTTAGAGCTCCTTGCGGTATTTATATAATGCTTGTAAAAATCATCAAGAATCTAAATTTTCTTCCACCTGAAATATTGACAAAATATTTTGCTTTATTGACTTAACATCACACAAAGTTTTTAAAATTTGCTACACTTTTTCTGTCACATTTGTCACTACAAACAATAATAAATTATGTATTATGTCTATAAACGAATAGGCTGGGATTAACACCAATTTTCCTTTTTTCAAAATTTCTATTTCCTTTTCGACCTTGCTTGCTTGCCTCTCCGCAAAAAATAAACAATGTTTAAATATTTAAAATTGTCTAAATATTTTTCTCATAATTTTATGAAGTATTTATGACTTTAACCTTCAGTGCTATTTATCTTGATAAGTTTCGTAATCTAAAAAGAATCCCTCCCCCTTACCCCCCCCCAAAAAATAGTTATTTAAACTACTTGTACCTGATATCCCCCCCCCCCTCATTCAATATTAATTTTTTATTTATTTATTTTTTATTTTTTAATTTTTTTTTTGTGATTGTGTTAAGTAAATAAAATAGTTTTTATTTTATAGTAATCTATCTAAATTAATTATTCGTTTATTTTCTGAAAATCAAATTATTTTAATTTTGGAGCGCTAATCATAAAGAGATTGAAATTCTTTTGAAGCTCGACATCATTGCATTTACCTAAAGTAATGGGAAATCAGTTGAAAAAAATCCTTTAAACATGAAATCGGCTAGAATTGCGCACCTTTGAAGAGAAAAATCGTCGCAGATAATTGATTAAGGGCATTCTATTTTCTAATTGGATGATTGCATGTCAATCAAAGTAATTTTAGCCCATCCTTCGAATCCGCTGAAAAATCGAGTCGCCATCTTGAATTGTCTTGGCTTGTGACTAGCGTGTCCTCTTAAGAACTCTGCAAATTATAAGCAAAAAACTTCTTCAAATGATAAGCACAATTTGGAACTATTTTTATGAGTACCTTAATTTCTCTACGAATATACTTGCTATACTCATAAAAATGAACATAGCTTCCAGAAAGACATAGTGACGTCACGGCTACGTCGTTGGGAAGTCACACTGTGACTTTGTGACTGTCGATGTGACGTTACGTAACGTCGATGTGAAGTCACAGTGACTAAAATGTGAAGTCGTTATGGCCGTTTTAAAGCTTGTTTCTGACGTCACATTGTGACCACTTTGTGAAGTCACGGTGTGAAGCATTTGGGAAAAATGTGTCATTTTGTCATCAGCATTGTGACGAATGTGACAATGCTTTTAAATCACATTGTGAAGTACAGGGTGAGTCTAAAATCATGAAAGAAACTTTGAGCGTTGATAGAGACTATAACAAACTGATGACTATATCAAATATATGATGATGACTATAACAAACAATTATTGCACAAGAATATATGACCAGAAGTGACGCGTTAATTACAAATAACTGGGAACCAATTTGACGCTTCAGTTTATTTCAAAATTTCGGATTTATACTTAAAAATTTCAACACTGTTTTTTTCTTTATTTAAAGACAGACATTAATGAATACAGAAAGAAAAAATTCTTTGCAAATTACCGGTATGACATCGAAATTTTTTAATTAAAAAAATAAATGTAAATACATGTATTTTTTATTTCTTGTGTTTCCCATATTTTCCAACTTTATATATATATTTTTTAATTTTTATTTCATACCGGAAATTTTCAAATAAGTATTTTTTGTGTAATCATAAAAAGTTTGTCATATGTAAAGTAAAAATTAGCCTAAAAATTTTCTAGTAAGAATGAAAAATGTTGAAATAAACTAAAGGGCCAAATTGGTCCCCTGGTGTTTGTACCGCAACGCTTCTCTTCCGGTTTTATATTTCTATACAATAATTGTTTGTTATAGTGACTCTACACCTTCACAAAATTTGTCCCATGATTTTAGACTCACTCTGTGGATCATTTGTGAGAAAATTGTGATTGACATTGTGATGATTTTGTGAAGACAGTGACAATATTGTGAAGTCACATTATGACAATTTTGTGAAAATTATGTGATTTGTGACGATTTTTTCATTAACCTTTGAGATGAATATGTGACAACATTGATAATGTTGTGAAGTCACACTGTAACACACTTATAACACACAGTTGTAAATACTTACACGTTTAATACGTAATTACATTTATACACGTTGTAAAATCCTTTACGTTATGATATTTTACGGTACATTGCAATTAAAACTTCGGGCGTCGCTATAACAAGAATATATCAAAACAATTTTACTGTATCAAAATGAAATGCCTCGCAGACATTAATACTTATTACACATTTTTTTGTTTGTTGTTGTAATAAATAAAATTACTGAAGACAAATTAAATATTCGATCTGTCACAATTGTTTCAAAAACTATTTGTTCCTCTAAAAACCATTAAAATTGCAAAAAAGTTCAATGCAATTACATTTTCGAATCTTTATCAAACTAAAATTTGTATAGACAATATATCTGTAATTTGTATAGATAATATATACAGCACTTTTTTCACATTCTTTAAACTATATAGAAAGACTGAATAAAATTAATTTATCTCGTTTAATATGCATCATGTAATCTAAGTTATTGATGAAGGTGATTTCTTTCGATTATGCAACATATATTTAAAAAACTGAAAAATAAAAATGGATATTATAATATATCCGGATGTAGGTCGGGGCGATCGCTAGTTTCATTGCCCCATACCCCCCACTAGCCATATTTCAGTGTTTTTAATTTGTATACCTTTTCTTTTAAAATTTGTCTGATATCAATTTCTCTCTTTCTTTTCTTTTCTATTTAGAGTTTCTATTTTTTCCTTTTCTATTTTCTTCTTAGATATTACTCAACGAAGCACCTTTTTGATTTTGATCTGCTTTTGTGTGGCATAAGTATATAAATTAAAGAATATTATATATATATGTATATATATATATATATATATATATTCTTGACGCGGTAGACATAACAGAACAGTACTAAAAACAAAGATTTTTACTCTGTTTAATTTTTTTGCACGGTTTTCATTTCACGAAAACTTTCAAAAAAATACAAAATGTTCTTCAAAGTATCTCTCAATATACGCGATTGGTCCCATCTTTCTAGCTTTTATAGTATTTTAGAAAAATGCATTTAAAAAATAACAGCGCGCGTACGAACTTTTTCGAATATCTTAAAGACGGTCAAGATCAAGGATCAATGATTTTGCATTTCGTACTCTTTTAGAGTGCTGATACTAGTACAAATAATAATTTAGTAATTGACCATGAGGGCCATTTCGCCATTCTTACCTTGCTATACCGTTTAAAATAAATTGCTTAGATAAAAGGTTTTCTCAACTCTTTCCATAAATTTAAAGCAAATAGCTTATTTAAATACCTTTTTGTTAAACTTTATCATAACAAAAATAAATAGCTTATTTAATTTCTTTTTGTTTACATTTTACTTAAGTAGATGATACATAAAATGACATAGACGGATACTTGGAGAATGAGTCTCATATCAGAAACTATATCATTAACGTTCAATCTAATGCAAAAAACTACTATTTTGCTACATTAAACTTGACATAAACCGTAAAGTCAGACGAGATTCTGCAATAGCTATTGTTTACAAAAATCAAGAAAGTGTGCTATTAAAGTTGAGAAATAGGTATATCTTCTTAAGTAAAATGAAAACAAAAAGAAATTAAATATGCTATTTATTTTTAAGTTATGTAATGTTTAACAAAAAGGTTTTAAATAAGAAATAAGCTGTTCGTTTTAAAATTATGGAAAGACTTTAGAAAACCTCTTAACCCTTAACTACTGTTAGCGGTCACACAGACCGCTGAGTTTTTTAAATTACGGAGTTTAACGCTGAATTTTTAGTTTAACAATAGATATTGATCAAATTTTGTTTCATTTGGAGCCCTATTACTATCTCCAGAGACTTTTGAATAGCTGAACTTTAATTATAATAGCCTTGTATACAAAGTTTAAAATAAAAATAGTATTCTGAGAATTAATTTAACATTTTATTCATCTTTAGAAAAAGCGGTCTGACAGACCGCTCACAGTGGTTATGCTACAATTTTTGTCACAGCATTTAAGGGTTAAATAAGCATTTTATTTTAAATTTATGATCGTGATTATATGTGTTTTACCATTTTCCTCTCTTGAATATGGAGCAAAAATAACATAATTCTTACAAAATGTTTGTAATTTGCACCAAGCCGAAAATATAATTTACTCTTAAGGCTGTTAGATACCCAGCTTCCAAATTCCTCTTGATAATGTTAAGTCTATGGGAGTTTGATACATTCTTATATTCAAGATATCGTCTCAGGAAATTAATATTTTTACTTTCTTTTTATTTTCTTCTAGCTTTAAAAGAAAAAAAGTATTGGATTTATAAAAAATTTTAAATTCCGGTTTTCGGCGGATTTACGTGTTTTAGGGGTTAGAGATTCCAAAAAAACATGTTTTTACAAAATGTCTGTCTGTATGTATGTGACACAAATTTTGTAGGTGCTCTATCTTAAGAACTAATGCACGGAATTTAACAAAACTTTAGATTCAGTTGTACCATGATATAAATTGTAATTGATTAGATTTTGGTGTATATCACTCAACAGATGGCGCCAATATGCTGCCTTTTTCACGATTTCTACAATAGTTACATCTCATGAATTAATGAATGGATTTTCATAAAACTTCAGATTACGTTAGTCCTTCATATAATATGGTTTTAGGGTAAATCGCCCAACAGGTGGCGCTAATATGCGGCATTATACATAGTTATCGCAATAGCTATACCTCAGGAATTAATGCACAAATTTTCATCAAACTTCAGATCAATTTCAAAATCTTGATAAAGTTGCCAGAAACAAATAAATCAATGTATTAAAAACTATTTTAATGCCTTTAAATGTTTTTTTTTTCTTTTAATGTGTTATTTTTTTTTTATAATTATTAAAAACAAGTCAGAAATTGCACGTCAAAAGGTAGCAAATGAAGTGTATTGATTTTATAACTAAGTTTTAAAGATATTCAGATCTTGGTGTTATAATATGCAGTACTTCGGATACAGAATAGTAATCTTTTGTGTGTCCCTGTAAACACTATCTGCTTTCTTTTATACAGGAAGTAATTTCTACTAAATCTCTGCAACGTACATCAATTGTGAAATCACAAAATGTGAAATAGTTTAATATAACTAAGACATGTTCCAAAACGTGTTTCCCTTTATACCATTATGCAGTGGAATACTTTTGTGTGGCCTTGTAAATTAATAACAAATATTCTTTGCACCACAGATTGTGCAGAATGTATAATTTATTATATACTTCATAGATGCATATCAATTTTAATATGTTCGAAAGAATGTAATGTCATTAAAATGCACTTGCACTATTTTTTTGGCCGTATTGTAGCAGAATATATTTAATTGTGCCTGTAATTAAACAATGCATCCGATTTTCATAAAATTTGAAGTGACTCAACAAAATTATACAACAATTATCTATTTAAAATTTCAAATGATTCGACAGGGTAGTTTTTGCTCTATTATATGCGGACGTTCAGACAGACGGACGGACTGAACGACGCCTATAAGTGATACGTATTTGCATAATTAGGAACGCACATGAAAAGCATTCGTCTGTTTAGAAAAATTCTCTTCATTTTCATCTAGAACAAAAAGTTTCCATGCCATGTCAAGAATAAATATTTATTCTTTGTCAACCTTTATTATTTATTAGAAGCTTGTTTTAAATTTTTACATAAAAGAAACTATTAAAAGGGGGATATTTCTATTTTATAATTGTTTGCAATCATGTTTGTGCGTATTATGTATGAAAAAAAAATATATTAAAAATAATAATTTTATAAATATTGGTAATCACTATTTGTATAGTTTGAATTTCTTATGCATATTTTATGGCTGAAACTTAGAATATTATTTTTTCCCACACCTTTCATAACTCTTTTTATATCTGTCTTTATTTTTGTACTTCAAAATAAGTCAAACTTATTTTCACTGTTTGAAAAAAATATTACACTGTAAAATAATTGCAATACAATAGCCAGTTTTTTACCATTTTTTTCTAAAGAGTAAACGGTTCTTCACCGTGATTTATCTCTATTCTGACCACTGAGAGCTTTTCATAGTATGGACGAATAACCGCTAACTATAAAATATGTATATATATCAATCACCAGACAGTTTGCTCCAATTTCTTGCAACATAGCAAAATGTCTAATAAGGTAACCTCCAGACTTGAAAAACAAAAACTTTCTGAGCGCGTAATAATTTGGTGAAATACTCTCTGCAAATTAATTCAATGTCTAATAAAATTACGCGTTACATCATTTTGACATGGACGAAATTCGCGTTTTTTATGCGATTCATTGACGTAATACGCGTTTTTGAGCGATCTCTCGACGACACTTGCGTTTTTTGCGCAATTCATCGACGAAATTACGTGTTTTTTACACGACTCATGGATGAAATTCGCATTTTTAACGCTATTTATGGACAAAGTTTCGCGTTTTTTACGCAATTCATAGATGAAATTCGCGTTTTTGTGGGATTTATGTATGGAATTCGCGTTTTTTGTGCTGTCTTAGGCCAAAATTTCATGCTTCTTACGAGGTCTTTGGTCCACGTTCGCGTTTTTTGTGCGACCTTTGGACGAAATTTGCGTTTTTCGAGAGACCTTTGGACGAAATTTGCGTTTTTCGCGCGGTCCTTTGTCGAAGTAAGTTTCTATTATATCCTTTGTTGAAATGCGTGTTTTTACGCGATTATTTGTTGAAATGCCCTTTTTATGCGATTCTTAGTTGAGATTTCCAATTTTTACGAAGTCTTTTGGAAGAATTCCCATTTTTCTCACTTCTTTTGACGAAACTTGTGGGTTTTTTCGCTATACTTTGACGTAATTTGTGTTTTTTTCGACGATATTTCGCGCTTTTTTCGCGAAACTTTGACTAAATTTGTGTTTTTTTTTTCATGATAATTTAACGAAATTGCAGATATTTTTTCTGAGAATGATTGAAGAAATCGATTTTTTACGATAATAGTTTGTCAAAATTCGCGATTTTTGATGTCTGAAATTTCGGACTAATGAATTTTTAAAGTTTTTGGCCTAAAGTTTGAAAATCGGCAGTAAATAATTCGTACATAAAATTGGAGGAATATTTATATTTTTTTTGCTACTAAAGAAAGTTACAAAAATAAAAATTGTTTCTTTACTAAAATTTTCTGCGCAAGGCGTGCGCACGTGCGTCTTTATTATACAACTGCGGGAACCTGTTTTGGTGTTGCTCGCACCTAGCATTGATACTTGATGCATTTTAAAAACCTTTATATATAAGCTTGAGAATTGAAAAAAATTTTCTGTTAAAGTCATATTTTTGATTTTTCAGCAGCATAGTTTTCAGAAAATTCTATTTTCAAGGTCACTTATCGGACTAGAAAGTTATCGTTCTTTTTTTAAGAAAAATATTTAAAAATATAAATTAAATAAAATATAAAATATAGAAAAAAGTTTAAAAATTCCTTCAAAAACCTGCGAATTTGGTTTTGAAAAATTACGACATTACATTCACAATTCTGGCGATGAAGAAGGTTGGCGTAATTTCAAAGGTAAAGTTTTCAGGCTACCCTTGCCGATTGTCATAGCCCCAAATAAGACAATTGAAAATATCGAAGCTTTATATTTGGCGACTTAACTCACTCTTGCCATGAAATAAACAAATAAAAATACAATAATAAAAAATTTAAAGTATAAAAAATATGTATAAAATATGATTTTAACAGAGAATTTTTATCGGTTTTCTAACTTTTATGTATGGGGCTACAAAATGCACCAGCTGCTAGGTACAAGCAACACCAAAAGTGGTTCCATTGTAAGTAGGGTAACATCCCCAGTAATTGGCGCAGTAAGGATTTGTATTTAAACTTACTTCTGTTATCATTACCAAGAAATAAAATATTTATTTACAAATATTTTTAAATCAAAGAGTGCATATCTGTGCATCTATTTTGCCCACTAAAAGCAAAAATATTTGAAAAAGTATTTTTATAAAAATATATTTATAAAAAGTTGCTGTAATCACCAGTAACTGGCACTTAGACTTTTACACAATTAAAGTAACCTTTTTCAACTAAACAAAACTGTTGTCAATTAAAATTTAAAATATACTAAATAAATTGAAATGCATGCCTTTCTTAAGCCAGAGAAGAAGCATTTGCAACAAAAATGGCTAATTTGATACAAGCCATAATTGTTTCTCTTTCCTAGGCACTATTGACATTTAGTAGCATAAATGAAAGTTATAATATGTAAAGTAAATGAGCATAACTGGTATATATTCTTGCCTTTTTAAAAGACTGGATATAAATCCTATTTTAAGACCATTTTTGTAGGATGTGTCAATCACTGGCGCCTGAACATTACTGGGGATGTTACCCTACATCGATTTAAATAAGAACTAGGCAAAAAATTAAAGTTTTTTGATTGAAATTTATGATAATGAGTGAATGACACATGATTTTCCACACATTATACTAAAAAATCATCTCGTGGTTCTTTAAAAAGACATTTTATCAAATTATATAGCTTACAAACACTTTTGTTTACATAATAAATAAATATTACCTTCTATTTCTAAATCTGTTTTTTCAAAAACTAATAATTTGACCATTAAAAATTGAGAAATAGGAACATCTGGCAAAATAGAAAAAAAAAACGAGAAAATTTTCAATAAGAGTACGATAGTGAATGCAATAAACTTTATTTTTCACACATAGCGCTAAAGAAACCATCTCACGATGTTTTAAAATCTTCAACAGAAAGCACTCAGCAAATAATATAACATACTGACAGAGAGATATTTATGTTTATACAGGGGAAAAACAATTTAAATAACAACTTTTGCTTCTAAAGCTATTGTTTAAAAGGATGCAGGAAAATAGTCCATTAAAGTTGAGAAATAGGTACATCATGTTTAAAATGAAAAAAAAAGTTTTAAATTATCTGTTTGTTTGAAATTTGTGAACAGATGCAATTTAGGACGAGTAGCTTATTTATTTTTCGCACATAGAGTTGAAGAATAAACTATTTGATGAAATTTTCAGAATTTCGATATAACTCACCAGAAAAATAATCTCTAACAATTTTATGATTGTTATACCTTCCAACATAGTTTAAAAGTGTTTGTGATTTTTGTTTGTATGTCTGTCGTCTATTCGAGCTCGTGTAATTGATATATGTCATTGAGGTTTACTATGGCGTATTGAAGCAGAGAAAAATGCAATTTGTAATTTTTGTAGTGAATTTAGAGAGCCACTCAAAATAATCACCTTATATGGGAAAAAATCATTTGTGATATGTATTTTGATGAAGTTTTGTTACCTGAAGCATAATAAAATTGATATGCATTTCTCAGCTAAAAGATGCTTTCTGCAGAATGTGAAGTTCAAGGCATTTATCAATGACTTACAGAGTTACATAAAAGGATTCAGTTATAAACGATAAATGCTGTAATTGAGTTTTCCGATTTGATATACGTTTTAAAGTTTAACTTTTTTTTTTTTTGAGTAATACTTTATGTATATAGTGTGTAGATCATATACAAGAATATACAAAAGAATTTGTAACTACATTGTGTATGAGCGAACACTCTTAAGAGTGTTTCTTAATTGAGCTATGCATATTCCAATTGAACTGTATTTAGTATATTAAGAGATTTGCGTAAAATATAAATAAACTCATATACACAGTACGCAAAGAACTGAATGACAGCCATCTATGGAAAGTTATTTCAGAAAATTCGTTTTCAGTTGTTATGTTTTTTTCAAGGTTGTTAGCGTAAAAATTAAACGGTAAATATTTCCAGTATTCTGGAAGTGTTAAACTTTCATAATCTGTACTTGAAGATTTTTTTAATGCAGTGAGGCAATAATTTTAATAATAACTACATAGTGTAGCAGAAGTAAAACATGGTACATAACATCCAATATGCATAACACACCGGAAGTGCGTCCTACACTTCCGCTTCGCTTAATTTTTTTTCAATACATTAGGAATCAACAACTTATTATCACGTCGCTGTAGAAAGACTTTGGGGGGGGGGGGGAGCAATCCGAACTGTTGATTTTGTACAAAATTCGGATACTGTAAAATAGGGGAGATTGCTGCGTTTTTTAAACTTTAAATCAGAATTGGAAAATGATCTTCATTTTTAGGTCATCACGTCAAACATTTTTTTTTTTTTAATCGAAGGTGTCAAAATTAAAATTTAGTAAAAATTTAATACTATTAAAAAAAGTAAAACTATTTTATTAAATTAAATTTTATTTAATTCAATAATTTGTTCAATTTTTTGGCTTATATTAAAGTTCTTACAGATAAGCAGAGGGGTCTGAAGAAGTGGTGGAAGAGGTTCAATTTTAACTTTGGTCTTTTTTACTTTGAAGTTTACAATTTGCGAAAACTCCTGACGCGATGCTTAAAAATGAAAATAATTTTCAGTTTCTGCGATAAAAATGAAATCCACAAAAGTTAAAAACACATCTATTTTATATATTAAATTTTCGCTATTTTTTATTCTTTTTTAACTTTAAAATTTATGATTTGCAAAAAATATTTACGTGTTGGTAAAAAATGAAGGTCGATTTCGGATTCAGTGATACAGAATACATAAAATTCAATTATCAAAAGCTAAAAAACATATCTTAATACAACTTTTGCAGGTTAGTGTTATCTAATAACATTTTAAAATATATAGGAGAGAATGTTGTACCTTGGAACGCTTGTACCTCGGGACATTGACAATTTTTAAAAAACTATTGGCAACAAGGAACTTTTGTTTATGCCTAACAGTGACCAATAACTAATTGCTCTCATCATAGTAATAAACAACATCAGAAGCAATAAATAAACGACTTGGGAAAAAAAAGAAAATTTCATTAATCCAAAGTAAATATTTTCCTTCATTCAAATTTCCTTTTTTATCTATATACTTTTACAAGAAGTCAATTGCAACTTTTTTTTTTTATAAAAGATAAGAGTTTTATATATTTTGGCTACAAGAAAATAATAATAGTGCTTCTACATTTACCATCATTATTATTTTATTTAAACCATGTGATGATTGTACCTTGGAACAGTAAACTATGTTGTACCTTGGGACATTGTAACAAATGTATGGTTTGTAATAATTTGCACACGTATTTTTATTACTTCTTTTACAGAAAATTCCACAAAGCATGCGACATACACTAAAGAAAACAACTGAACTTTATTTTGGATACATTTTTATAATGACTGAACTTTGAAAATATGAATCTGGTAACTTCCAATAAATCTTTTTATTCATGTGATGCAATGTTCTAAAGAGCATATGTTCCGATGTATTTTTGTGAGTTTTGAATCAATTTTAAAGGTACACTTTTTAATGTACTATATTGTTAATCATGGATAGCATAACAGCCATGGTTCCAATTTTACAATAGAGAAATTCTGGGGAGTTGAAATTATTTTGTTTACAATTCCCATCTGTTCTTCCCCTAAACTACAGCCATTTGGCTGTACTGTCTTTGGGGCGCAAAAAACATACTACAAGTCTTATGGTAATGAATAGATGATATAACATCCTGAACAGCCAATCACAATAGATATATGTTGTAATAGAAATTGTTGGGAATGCATTTTAAAAACTTTTTTCAACTGAAATGTTGAATGAAACAGCTGAATTTATAACAGTAAATGTACTTATCAGATGTATGCATAACAAGTTTATTTTGACATTCTCAAAATGTCAAACCCCCAACAATGATATTGTCAATTTTCATAGCTGCAGCTTGTAAAAGCGATGTGGGTAGAAGAAAAGGAAAATCTTGCACTTTAAGAGTTTCTTTACTAAAAGTTGAAATTGCCAATTAGAAGACCGCTGTAGCAAGAAAATCAAAAGACCACCTCAAGAACGAAATAGTATTTTTATATTTGCTAATGATAAACACGTTTTATCTAGTACTAAAAATGCGACAGTATTGATTATGACCATACCGTAGATGTGTTAGAAATAAGAAATAAAAAATATATATATATTACTTTCTTGCAATAGTATCTGGGAAAATTTTGTTCTCTTCTACGGGTTCATTATATCTAAAGTTAGTTGATGTCCTTGCCAATGATGAAAACTTGAGTTTTATTTCCTAATTCCTTAAAAAAAATTTCCTTGGTATAAAATTGTTATTGCTATTCTACAAAATATTGTATTAGTTATTGTACAATAATATTAATTAATTATGTATCTATTGCCTAAATTATGCAGTATGTCCCAAGGTACAACAGGGTACTGTACCTTGGGACAGTTTGCCTTCCTTACTTTAAATGAGTGACATTTTCAAACTGCCTGAATTTCTAAAAATATATTATACAGATAAATGTTGGTGTGTTGAAATGCTGCGTTTAAATTTTACATCGGTTTGCAATCATTGAAGTAAAAAATTAAAATGTGAAAACTGTCCCAAGGTACAACACTCACTCTCCCCTATCATTTAGTAGACAATTAATTGTGACCATTTTATTTCACAAAAATTCTGCTTTTTTTTCCTTATGTGTATATTACAGATTGTATATTTTGCATCCACATGTCAAAAGGATTAAAGATTTCAAATATACATTGCAAAGTTAATTTTACTCTCAACCATTATTTAATATATCTGATGAAATTATATTTCTACTAAATTTGTGAATGATCCCTAATTAACAACAAAAAATATGCTCCTACTTTAAACAACTATTACTCGGTCAATTTTAATCGTAGAATAACGAGCCTTTTTCCCTCTTGTCTTACTTGACAGTATAACAGGAATATTTTACTAAATATAACTTATAGGACCGGTGAACTGTATAAATATTTAAATCTCTTTTTTTTTTTTAAATTATTGGCCCAAATCGCTTTTAAAATATTTCTTTACCTCACTTAAAAAAAACCTTGTAATTGGAACTGTATATCTATGACTAATGGTTTAAGCCACTGACCATCGTTGAGAGTGGACACCTTGTATTATTGTTGACGATAAACAAGAAAAATTAATACTTTCTCAAAAAGTTTAAACTTGATCAATTGATTAAATTAATATTATAGTTTTAAGTGAAACAGAATAAAGTTTAATTTCGATTGAAAATATTAAAAAATTATTGATTTTTTTTTTTTTTTTTTTTTTTTTTTTGTAACAAGAACTAACATTGATTTTAACTTCACTTTTCTATATTTATTTTACTACAATTATGAGACTAAACTGAAGC
This sequence comes from Maratus speculifer, assembly GCA_964019185.1. Taxonomy (NCBI): domain Eukaryota; kingdom Metazoa; phylum Arthropoda; class Arachnida; order Araneae; family Salticidae; genus Maratus; species Maratus speculifer. Next base: position 230,153,583 of record OZ025296.1, on the reverse strand, counting down.
TTTTTTTATAGGGGACGTTATCGTTATTAACATGTTGTCTTGCCACTCTGTGCCTTGCTGTATATGGAAGCCGACTTACAAGTAAGTAAAGTAGTTTATTTATTATTAACGGTATAAGCCCTTTCAAAAGTACAGTCGAATACTGACTCTCGTTGTTTTTATGCGATCCCACCTAATACGCAGATTTTCCCTATCCCTTAAACATTGTCCATATGGATAATGAAAAAAAAATATTCTGTTTAATACGCAAACGGTTATTACGGGATCCAATATATGGAATCTTTATATCGCTAACACGCGATAAAATTTCGGTTTTTTTGAGGAAAACTATCCCGCTTATAAAACGCTAATTCGATCAAATCACGTATTCCTTGTTTCTTCTCGACTGTAATAAATCTAATGGATTTTTTTATTTAGATAAAGAATGCCGTTTTGGAGCCTCCGCGGCAGAGTGGTTAGGCACCACGTCGGTAATCGCTTGCGAGCATACAAGCTTGTGGATTCAATTCTTGGTGGCTCCATAGCACACACGTTTTGTTTGGAACTCCCTGTTGTATTTCTCTCGTGGTATAAAATTTCCTTGTGCTAGCTAGTCCCTGTATGTTGAAGATGACTTATAAGCAGGTTTTCATGCAAGCACAAAAGTTAGTTGTATGTTGTTCAATGAAATAAATCATAATAAAATACTTTTTGAATAGTATTTATTTTACATTAAATACTATTCAAATTTACATTTAATTTACATTATTTCATAAAAAATTAATTAAGTCTAAAATTAACAGTCGAAAGTAGTGATAAATATTTTAAGGAAAAAAAAGTGCCAAAATAGTAAAACTATGTTTCTTCTTTTGACCACGCCTCCTAATAGTCCAAGAGCCGACCGCACAAAACCCTAAGACATCAAACACAAGAAAAAATTCTTTATTTTATGGAAGAGTAGTAATAGAGGAATCTAATGATCCATGTCTGCCTCATCCAAAGTGGTGCATAATCCAGAAATTAATACCACTATTGGTTGACTCGTAGGATTAGCATTGTATTTTCCTGCACCCAGTTTTCCATGTTTTCATACTTTTGATTGAACGCAAACACAATGGTAAGCCTACGAGTCAACCACTAATGGTATCAATTTTTAGCTTATGCATCCCTTCGCTTTCGGCAGACATGGATCATTAGATTCCTGTATTACTATCCCTCTATAAAATAAAGGTTTTTTCTTGTACTCGATGTCTTAGGGTTTTGTGTGGTCTTTTTTTACTATAATGGGCAAACGAATTCAGGTTACTGAGATACATCATAAAAATTAATACGATTAGTGAAGATCATAACTTTTTTGTGGAATTTATATCACTTTTACGTTATAAGGCATATCATAGGCAGCAAAAAATGAAACTCTTAAAAATTGAACAAACACGATTGTGGTTGGATAATTATTTCATATTTTATATGTTTTGTTTATTTCTTGGTATGCTAACAATATTTTTTTACTTAAATATTATTACGGATAGTTCTTTTCTTATTTTAGAAAGGAAGATTATAATATTACTCATTATTACAAGTACTAAATGTACTCGTCTGTACTAACTTACAAGTACTAAATGTAATTTTAACCCTTTCGGATCTGGTGTACTAATAATAGTACATGTCTTTTAATGGAGTATTATTTTGTTTCAAAAAATACTTTTGTTATTATTTACATGTAGTAATGTTATTACATTTCTATGCATTTGCTATATGACTTCATTTGTGTTTAGGGCGGCATAATTAAGCAAATAAAATAATTATTATTATTTGCTTAATTCTCTTTGCGCCGCTTTCAAATCCTTTATTTTAAACATATATTTCACTCTTTAAATTTAAAATTAACGTTACTTTACTGAAAGCATCATGTGTAATAAAGTGCAAAAGGTGTTAGAAAGTTGCAGTATAAGTTAAATCTAATTGTAATACAATATTTTCTAAACATTACCAAAAATTTCCTGAAACTATTTTCATATGAATATTCATTAAATAAAATGCGAAACAACAACATTCGTCATCTTTGAGACAATGAAATATTCCTAAAACACTAATTAATCTATTAGGTTAAATAGTGTTAATGTTATTAACGTAAAATAAATTTTTTTCTAAAAATTAAAAAAAAAAATGGACCCGAAAAGGGTAAAAACTAGGTTCTATTTCAAAGATTTAATATTTGATTCGTTCTGTTTAAAAAATTAGTTTACTTGGAAAAATATTTTTGTTGTTTTATTCTTTTTTGCAACGTATCAATCGAAAATAAAGCCATGTTGAAATTCCCATTTCTTATCTGTTATTGTTACAGTTGGTCCTAAAAAAACAAACTATGAGTTAAAGTGGCATATGATTAAATTTTAATCTAAATAACGTAAAAAATGCAAGTTTTGACCGTAAACATACAAGCGAAGCGTAAAAGATCATTTCGACGATTAGATATATAGTAAATAAGCCCAATTCTTACAACATTATTCAAATCATGTTCAATACGCAATCCCGTTTGATATTTGACTTTTGTCCACTCAGTTCAAACACATCATAACGGGGTTTGACTGTATATTTAAACAAAGTATCGACCGAAACAGGTGTTTAAAATTGAAACTGAAACTGGAAACGAATTTCGGTAATATTCCTACTTTCGGACGAAAATAAAAATATCAAAAGAGTTTCACCGAAAACGAATTTTCGGTGAAACTTACATTTTGAACCGAAAATGAAAGTGTAACCTAATTTTCTGGTCAATGCATAATTTAAACTGTTTCACAGAAAACTACAGCATTGTCCCATTAATATCTAATAATCTAACCTACTCATCCATGGAATTTTTTTTTAATGGGTAAAAAAACATTTGAATATTTTTTTCAAGATATACTAAGGTAAATGATTTTTAACAAAGAAAAATGTAACTGAGTGAAAATATCACATAAACCTCTCCTGAGTTTATTATGTTTCCTAAAGAAGTTTTTTATATTTAGAAGTCTCAGAAACCGATATATTTTCAAGATAAAGAAGTATTTATAGAAACATCGTTTCATTTACGCCCACTGATTTTCAGAAACATTTCCTAATTGTTTTTGTAGTGTAATAATCAGTTTTTTCAAGCCGAAAAGTGGGCTTTTTGTATGCTTTGAATTCTCAAATCAGTATTTTCAGGTTCAATAAATATGATAAATTAACAGCATTAATTTCAACATTAAAATTAATATTATTTTGAATCTATGGCATAAATTCAGCTATGCAGCTGAAAATGTTTAATTAAGAATTAGTAGAACCCTAAAAACCAATCCCAACCATGTATGAAAACGTTAAATCAATTTAATATTTAAAATATGTGCGGTTGCTAAGTATGAATAACTTTCCCACAAACTATTATTAAAAAATTAAAATTGAATAAAAATGAATCCTTAAAAAAAAGTAGGAATAAAAATCTCCTTAGCCAAATAATTTCATTTATTTTTTATTTTTATTTTTTTTATTTTATTTGTGTCATTATTATTAATTTTATTCTATTTGTGATATGTTTTTTTAATTAATAGCAAATAAACATTCATCTCAAAAAATTTTACTTTTTCTTCTGTAATGTTATTAATGGCCTATTATTTTGTAATTAATATTTGAAGAAATTTCTTTTCGGTCACGACTAATAATTTTTCACGATTTATTTGTCTATTTCTTTTTCTTTGAATTATCATTCAGCTTTATCAATTTCAATTCCATAATCGTAAGAAATGGTATGGAAAAACAAAAATTCGCGATTTTAAAGTTCCCTTCTGTGAAATAAATCCTCTATTGAAATACAGGATGCTTAAATTCAAATCATTACAAAATCATTGAATAATTGCAGTTAATCTTTTAAGATCTGGTATGGTTTTTGTTAAAGCTAATCTGTAATTTAAAATGGAGAGGTGAGGTCTTTTATAGTAATATTGAAGCAAGCGGGTGATCTGTGTTATATCTGTGATATATTTTTTTTCTTTTGCTTTGTAAGTTTTGCTTTAAAGAAAAACTATGGCTGGACAATGATTTCTCTGTAGCACCTAAGAATTCTTATAGATTAAAATTCTTAATATTTCAACATGGTAATGTTTTGTTCTGATTGTGGATGTATAAGCAGGTGGGTAAAGGATAAAACTTTAAAATATTAAAACATAAAAAATTAAAATCGAAAATAGTGTGGCGGCACATGAACTGATATCGCCAACAGATCGCCTTTATCGCAATTATTCGAGTAGTAATCGCTTTGAGAAAAACATGTAACATTTTACGGATTGAGAGCTACCAGACATATATTTCGTACAGAAATTGATTGGTGGCAAATCAACAATATCTCAAGCACTGTATCGAGAACGGTTCTCATAGAGAAAAATGTACAGGACCACCATTTGTTTTCGAATCTGCATCACAATTTGTTTGAAAAACTTACACTACTACCGCTTAAAAATTCATATTCCCACAAATTGTGACGCAAATTCGAAAACAAATGGTAGTCCAGTACATTTTTCTGTGGATACCGTTTTCGACACAGTCTTTGAGCTGCTGGTTTATTGCCGCCAAACAATCCCTACACAGAATGTATGTCTGCCAGCTCCCAGTTAGTAAAATGTTGCTCATTTTTCTCAAAGCCAACTATTCCTCTAATAACCACAATAAAATAGATATTTCCCCTCCAGTGCTTTCATGGACAGCGCTAACTAGTGGCGTACGATGACGTACGTATCTGGACATAGGTTACTATGCAATTCCAAATATTTATGGTGTGCCCTATCTCCTAAAAGTTTATCGCTATATTTTTCAGACTCTCAGTATATTAGATCTTAGTGATTGAAGGAATAGTTTTGTATTTTATAAAGATATCTTGGCATTTTCTAAACATGATTTAGCTCTTATTTCGTTGTTTTTTGGAGTTGGATAACAATTTTTTTTTTATGCGATAGCATTAACATAACACAAATATGTATCATTTTAACTTCGCGTGAAGTCTTACTTCGATTAATAAAGATATCGGCAAACTCATGAGTTTATCTTCAATAAATATCATTACATTTAAAAATGCAAATCAAAAACATTTTTTAACATTTAATTTTCTAGATATCGCAGCCTTTATCTGATTAAATAATAACCTAAATAGTTTTGAAATAAATTAAGCGAATTCTAAACACATTACCATGCACATTCGATCTTTAAGATAAAAAAAACTTTCGAAAGATTTTTTGAAAATACAAGATTATAATGAAAATCTTTCAACCCTTAATCTTTATCGTTACTAATATTTTTAACTGTATTACCTTCTTCACACAAATTTCAAGAAACTGTTAAAATAAATTTTAAAAAATACTTAAGAGCAACAACAAAAGAAGTGTTCTAAAAAATGAAAAGCAGAATTTCTAAAGAAAAAGTTATTATAAATAAGTTATACATGTCAAAACACATAAACTTGCTCAATGGTATGTATAAACAATAACTTTTAATATGAACTTGCACAAATAAAATTAACGATAAAACCAAATACCGGCGTTCCGAACTGCTTCTGCAGTCCTCTTCAGAATAAGTATGATGTTGAAATGTTTAAAAATTACAGACGAAAGCTTCCTGTCCATATTGTACAATTACATAAATAAAAAACTGCAGTAAGTGCATCAGAAAATTTTAAAATGAAATATGTTAGATGAATCGTATATTTAGTCGAAGAACATATTTATTCTGAAGATGACTTCAGAAGCAGTTTGAAACGTCGCCATTGTCTTTTATGTTTAATTTATTATTTAGAAATTCATATTAAAGGTTGAGCTAAACAGTGCTGAACAGTAAAGAATTTTTGGGGGATTATTTAGTTGATGATAACTTCACATCCAGTGTATTTAATTGAGAAATCTCATATTATAAAAAGCCATTGGGAAAATAGCATAAATATAGATAAATTACTTAATATAAAGATAAAAAAAATAATAGAGAAAAAAATTTAAAATTAAAAATTTACAATTAATATAATTAATTAGAGTTAAGATTAAGATAACAACTTATAAGTCTATTAAAATGGAGGAAAAATAATAGGTAATGGTATAACTGTTGTTATAAAACTGCAATAATATAAGTCATTGCGCAAATTTGTGTTTTTTAACGTATGCAACCTATTTATTATATTTTTATTGTGCATTTGTTCTATATTAAAGAAAATTTTATTAACAAATTGAATGCTAAGTCTATTTTGTCTGTTCATTCATCAAAATGCGACAGCATTGCAAACTATGCTACAAAAGAAATGTGGTACGATTTAGTATACAAATACCCAAAAATTTAACTAAGCCATTTGCCACATTTTATGATATCTGGTAAAAACAATCATTTTTATTTTTTCTTTTTTTAAAAATAAAATCCATTAAAATTTTTTGTTAAGAAATATTTAGTACATTCATGTTGCACAGGACAGTAGCTAAGAAGGTGCTAGGGGGGGTGACCACCCCCCCCCCCCAAAAAAAAAAACTTTTTGAGCCTCCCATGGAAAAGATTTCAATGTCACTGAATGAATTTATGTTCCGAAAATCCAAATGAAATTCTGTTGAAAAATCTAGTTTAGTTTTGAGCCCCTTGTACAGCTTTGCAGAAATATTAAATTGTAATTAAAATAAGTGTTTCAACACTCGCTCATCCTATTTGCACATATAAAGCTAACATGATGTTTAAAATTGCTCTAATTATACACTTGAATTTTTCATCATCGCATTCTTTTCTTAGCATAAAATAAAGTTATTAGAACAGTTTCATAAGAAACATTGTACCTGCAGTGTGAATATACACTAATTTATCTTTATATGTCCGAGAGAGAGAAAGAGAGAAAATATGACCCCCCCCCCCCCCCCACACACACACACACCCTATCATTTACTTTTAGCTGCGGCCCTATGATACAATTCTGATGTTATTTAAAATTTATTAATGTAGAATGTAGCTTTTTAAATTTTACATCGTATTTTATATTACTAGTCACCATGGTCTGACGCAGCCTAAACAAAACGTTCACTGTCAGTCACCGATGACTGACGTAGCACTCAACGTGTTAATCTAGTACCGAATAATTATAATTATAAATAATACCGAAAAAAAGAATATTTTATGAAGCAAAAAAAATTACATAGCGCGGTAATCGTAGCATAAATGTTATTTCCATGTGACATTTTTTAAGCATAATCATGGCCTTTTATGCATAAAGAAAACTCTACAATAATAATTATTTTTTTCTTTTAATTTTCAGGTTCTAAAAATAATAATTCTAAAAAAGTTGTCTGCTATTTTACGAATTGGGCTCAATATCGTCCAAATGAAGGCAAGTACGTCCCAGAAGACATAGATCCTCAACTTTGCACGCATTTCATATTTGCTTTTGGTTGGATGAAAAAACACAAAGTATCATCATTTGACTCCACGGACGAAACTAAAAATGGCAAGAAAGGAATGTACGAAAGACTTATAGAAGTAAAAAGTAGAAACAAGGATGCAAAAGTCCTTCTGGCTATTGGTAAGTAAAAGTACCTTAATATCTAACTTAAATTCATTATTCTGCAATGGTGTTTTAAAAAATTTGCTTCAGAAAGAGCCATTATTTTTTGTTTCGCATATGCAGAGAGTCGCTATTTTGTGTATGCGGCATTACAAGCGTATAAATAACAAACCAGTGCTTATCTGAAACTGATTGAATTACTCTTTATTTGTGACCTTGAACCAATACAGTACAATGCTTACAGTTCATAATATAAAAGTTTATAAATGGAACATTCTTTTATGGACACCCTGTATATTAGAGATGAAGGTTTTCTTTTGGTTGTCGCAGCATACAGCTAAAGTCTCACTATTCCAAAAACCTCCCTATTCCGAATAGAATTTTAAAAAATGCCGATTTTTTTAACTTACAAACGGGAAAAATTAAAAAGACGTTCGTAAAAAAAACATTATTTATTGTTATACAAAGAAGTTAAATAGACACATTCACAGAGTCTAAGCTTGATGAAAACACTTAAAACCAAATTGGAATCAAAGCTAGTTAATTGCAGTATATGTCGGCTTTATTTATGCAATTTCATAGATCATTTTTAATTATCCTTAAATACAAAATATAACTAATTTACACATACATATAAGAAGCAAATTCAGTGATTTTTTTTTCTAATAAACAGCATTGAATCGACAAAATAAACGAATTTATTGCTAGGATACTATACTTGTAGTTTTTATTTGAAGAGTCTGTCATATATTAACATTGAATTTAAATTAAGTTATAAGAGATAAAAAACAATATGTTCACCACGATCCGATCAATGCTGTATAGAGCTCACACTAGCAGATGTTCTCGCACTTAAATTACACTTTAAAAAGCCTATACGTTGATTATTATTAGTGAAATCCGCCTATTCCGAAATCCCGTTAAACCGAGCAGTATTCGTTTCCAATTAGTTCGGAATAGTGGGACTCTATTATACTTGTTTATGTTTATTTTTTTTAGCTATTTTAGATATATATTGACACATATTTTATGAACTCGTTTCAAGAATATTTTTTACGGACGTATGGCGTAATCACATCAGATATCAATATCGTGAATTTCATTATTAATGTATGCACTTATTTTTAAAATAATTTACTTTAAAATTACTATAACAAATGATCCGATTTAACAAGCAACCGAATTGGATCCGAGCTACACGTTTAAATCCAGATTCAATTTCATAATAGAAAAATATTTGTTTAATTCAAAGATAAAATTACACGGCTGGACATATGGTCATTGGAATGCTCAAAACAAATCTGATTAATGTCTAGTATTATGTGCAGTGATGCAGAACAAAAGATCACCTTTTGGCACAAGGACACATCGGGTTGTCATTTATTGAAAGCCGTAACCTAATTTTAAAGCATGTTTTTAATCTTGTGACACTCTTGCTTTTTTTAAAGGTAGAGAAATTCATAACACGATTAGCCTGTTTATAAGCAGGATTAAGAATGCATGATTTTGATTCTTCTTTAATTCAGCTTTAATGTCATTGACTTCCATTGAAAACCATTGCAAAATATGTTGAAAGGTGAAAGTTCATTTTTGGTCCACGCCTAATCAAAATAATAAGGTATGACTTTAATTAATATATGTAAATTGGTGTTATTAATATCATGTTCAAATATGATCCCAGTGTTCCTACATATTTTTCATGAGTCAAGCGTATTAATAGAATTACAGCAAATTCTCTAAATTTCCCACTTTAGCTTTATATATTATTCATTTCCAAAATATTTGGCTCACAGGAAAAAATTCAAAATACCAAGCCTTAAATTCTTGAAACGACACTTAGCGTTTAGAATGGGATTCAAAGTTGTAGTAATTTTATTACCTGCGTTTTTGGTAATAATACTTGGTTATCTTAACATGTTGATATTTTTCAAAACCACTAATAGCTTGGGAAAAAAATTTTAAACTGATATTAAGTTACATTTGAATTCATAAAGTTTTACTCAAGTTTCTTCAATTTCTAAAAAATCTAATTTCTACAAACTTGATTATTCTAAATTCGTTTATTTCATGCACTTTTGACTTAGAAACTTATTCATGTTCAAGGCAGTAACTAAGAGGGTACTAGGTGGTGCTCAGCTCTCCCCCCTAGTACCAATAGTACCCATTTTGAGTCTTCTTGTAAATAATTCCAAGGTCACTAAATGAATTTGTGTTCTGAAAATCTAAATGAAATTCTGTTCAAAAATCTAATTTAGTTTTGATGCTCTGTAACATTAACCCTACTTAGATAGCTCGAAACGAGAACTAACTATCAATAGCTTGCCTTGTGAAAACTATGTCTGAGCTATTCAGACCATCCCTAAAATGTACTAACTGCCATCTTTCGCATCCGTCAAACTTCAAAGTGAACATTTTTCACTTAAATCCTCATTTCAGAAAAACTTACATACAGATGACATGAAATGAAAAACGTTCAATTGTGATTAATGTAATGAAAGTCCTATTCAAGACTTATACGAACTTAACGAATTTTCACGTAAATCAGTACGATAACTGAAATTGTAAAAATAAATAAAAGCTGAATTGCAAATCATTTCTTTCTCAGAAGTCGTAGAAAAAGTTCGCAGTGTTCTAGCGGTTGACTCGTAGGTTTACCGTTATGTTTTCCAGCTCCCAATCCTCCATGTTTTCATGCTTTTGAGTGCAGACAAGCACAAAGAAAAACTTGTCGTTGGGGGCCACCGTAATACTTACCCATCATGGATATGCGTAATATAAAATATGAAAATAAAACATGTGTAAAATATTTATAAAATGCACTGCAATTCCAAAATAAAATTTTAACGCAAATTTAAATAGTTTTAATATACATAGTCATGCTTTATTAATGAATTGCTGATGAGCCAAATTCGACAAATTATATAAAACGACAAAATACTCAAGTAATACCGGATTGCTTAAAAGAAACATCCTCATAACTCTAAAAATAATAATCATATTAACTAACAATTTACTGCGTCGGATGAAGCGTCTCATTTCCAATTAAAATATATCTTTCAATTGAAATTAGATTGAAATACAGGGTCTTGAAAAATCAAAGAATCAGGATTACACATATCTCGGCAACTAATAATTCGATCGACTTCGTTCTTTATGCAAAATTTGTGTTATTTTATTGCCTCTTACATCTACTCTTTAAAATAAAAAAATTCGAAAATTTTTATGCACCTTTCATCAGAATGAATTTTTTCGAGAGTCCGAAAGAAATAGTTCCGGATAATCGAGGTTACTGATATTGAATAGGCTTCGTCCCATTCTTACATATTAAGTACATACAAAATTTCAAGTCTCTATCTCAATTTGTTCGGGAGATAGAGCGTTTACAGACAGACGGACGGCAAAAAAAATTAAAAAAAATATGTTTTTCGGAATCTCCACTATCTGAAACGTGTAAATCCGTCAAAAAAATTTTTCGATTTTCAAAACGATTGCAAGACTTGCCCTATACTACGTATGATGGATAAGTAACTAGTCGTTGGGGTGCCAGCTTAATACTTACCCATCGTAATATAAAATATGAAAATGAAACGTGTGTAAACTATCTATGACAATTCGAAAATAAAATTTAAACGCATAATTAAATAATTTTAATATGCATAATAATGCTCAATTAATGAATTGCTGATGAACCAATTTCAACAAATTATATAAAACGTAAAAATACTCAAATAGCACCGGATTGCGTAAAAGAAACATCCTTATAACTCAAAAAATAATAATCATATTAACTAAAAACTATTGCCTTTTATGTCCATTCCTTAAAATAAAAAAATTCGAAAATTTTTATATACCTTTCAGCAGAACGAATTTTTCGGAAGTCCGAAAAAAATATTTCCGGATAATCGAGGTTACTGATATTAAATAGGCTTCGTCCGATTATTAAATACTAAGTACATACAAAATTTCAAGTCTCTATCTCAATTTGGTCGGGAGATAGAGCGGTTACAGACAGACACACAGACACACAGACGGACTGACGGCAAAAAAAAAAAAAAAAAAAAAAAAAAAATTCTAAAAATATGTTTTTCGAAATCTCCAGTGTCTAAAACGTGCAAATCCGTCAAAAAAAATTTCGATTTTCAAAACGATTGCAAGACTTTACCCTATACTACGTATGATGGGTAAGTAACATACGAATCAGCTGCTAAAACCGGGGTTTCAGCCGTTATCCACCAAGATATGATTTACGATATTGATTACGTTTTAATATGAGAATCGAGATTTAACTGATCCTAGATTTTCACCCGTGAACCCGTGAGGTAATTGCCAGCGCATCCGCCTCCTGGTCTATTAATGACAATTAGGAAACCCCTTAAGTCCCTCACACTGTTAAACTCTGCGGAGTTTAGGAAGATAGTCTATCTCTAATATTAAGAGCAAACCTGTCCGTGTATAACGCTGACGTCATTTTGACGGTTGCAACATAATACGACTAAACTTGACTTTTACTGCAGTTTTTTTAAACTTCTAAACATCGTACGTTTTAAATTTTTACATCTTTTTATCGGGGGAAAATATATTTCAAGATAAAATTTCATAGAGAGTTGTATCGCAATAGTTTCAAAAATATATCGCCACTTACTGAATTTTTATTGTTTTCGTACATTTTAAATTTTTACATCTTTCCAATTGAGAAAACTATGTACTTCCAAATGAAATTTCTTAGAAAGTTATATCGCAATTTACTGAATTTTTTTTCTTTTAAAATAATTTTCAAGCATTTTTTTAATGTATCTTTAGCATGTGCACATGATTATGAAAAATAGCTCAGTTTGCATTTAAATTAATGTAAATAACTCAGAGTTTGTTTCCAGCTTATAATTCATAACGAAACTAAAGCATTCAACGGTAAATAAACAGATAAATGAAATATGCGTTACATAATAAAATATACGCTAAATACAAATTTCAGACACGTAATTAAAATATTAACTTAAACCGCTTGAATTATCGAATCAAAAAGGCTGGTTGTAAATAGAAATCTTCGGCGTTAACACTTGGGATGAGGCCAATACAAAACTATCGTTTTTAATAAATTTCGATAAATTTTCGAATTATTAGTGCGCATTCTAAAAAGTATATTATATGTACAAAATGTTTTATAGTTATCAATTAATAAAATGGTTTTCACCTGTGTTCTATTACCCGGGAAGCTTGCATACATCCCTTTGCGTTCTTAAGGGGGTAGATTACGTTGAGCAGCCAAAAAAAAATGACCATATTTAAAGAAGTACAAAAAACTGATGAATGAAATGTAAAAATTTTTCATTACTTTCACACATTCATATGGTTTGATTAAGTATTGAAATACACCTATATTTAAAAATATTAATTAATTAAATCATAACGATAAAAGTAGTTATTGAAACATATGAATACTGAATTATGCATTTTGCGGGCACATTTTTTCATATTCTATTGCAGATATATGTTTAATGTTTCATATTTTTCTATTTCATATTTCATTTTTTTATTTTCATATTTCTATATTTTATACTGAACCTAAATTTAAAAGTAAATTCAAATTCTTTAGCGTAATTAATCGTTTTTCAAATCATGTTCACTAAATTCCACCAAAAAATGTACACTTATTTTTTCGAACTTTAATTTTGTGTGACAAAAGGTTCAGCATAGAGCAACATGTGTAAACTAAAAATATACATTATTTCAAGATTCTATGAAATTACAGAATGCACGCAATACCAAAAAATAAATTTTTAGGGAAAACGGCTTCAAAGTTGGCTTGTAATAGTACAGCAAACGCTTTTATGCAAGTATTTTTAGCCTAACTTCTGTTCTAATTGGTACTTTTGTAAAATTATTTTTGCAATGGGTTTGTAACTTTTGAAGGTATACATTCTGATATTTGTGAAAAATCATTTTTATTAACCATCAGTATGATCTGTCCTTTTAAAAGTAATACTAAATAAATTTTATAAAAGAATATTTAGTGACATGCAAACGTTTTCAATCATTCCAAACAATAGCACTGTTTCGTTTAGTAATTTAAAACTGCGTCCTTAAATGTTTTTTTTAATTAGCATACATTAAATGTAATGAAAGACAATTGCCCTGTGTTTTATACTGTAAGCTCTTTTGCCTGACTATTTGCCGTGCTGCACCTGGAAAGTCTAGTGGTTGCTTGCTCTACATAGCAAAGATCTGAGACTCGTCTAATGGAGTACCACGAGACATCAGACTGCGGTCATGTTCTCTTAATTTCTCTTTCAACGTAGGTGGCACAAAAACAAGATTCATTCTCGACATCTTTCTTCCGCGTTTCGCTTTCAGTGTAAACTCGTTAAATAATGATGTGTTAGCTTTAGCAACCTTATGACTTGCCTTTTAAATAAAACACACCCGGGGATAATTCTTAAACATTAAGGTTGAGTAAACGAAGCTATTCATTTTTTTTTCTGCTCTGCTTCAAAATAAACATGTTGTTCGTGTGTTAAATATTAAGAGACAATTGTGCGCCTTTTGAGAGATTATGCGAGTTTTATTATTCTTATAGTCTTATCACATATTATGTCATTTAATTTCTAACTCTCTCTGATCAATTAGCTTGAAATAAATTAACTTGACTATCTTAATTATCTATCCCGATTAGCTGTTTTTAAAAAAACTCGTTGATCATTTTAAAATTTAGTGTAAGCTTATGAACATAAGCTATGTTTTTTCATAATCAGAGTTTTATTTGCAGTTCATGTATATACAGGATAGACATAAATAAGTTGATCAAAAAAGAATGGTTTATTATCCACAAAGATACAGATAAATATAAGAACATTTATAAAATTATCTATAATATAAAATAAACTATCTTACAGATGGTAGATGTGGTAGTAGTTAATATGCAAATACCCCTTTTATGAATGCTTTCCTGCAATATATTTACAAGCATATTCACTTCGGTGAAACAAATGCATTGCTGATTCGTGATTTAGAATCAGGTATGGATATACCAAACGCAGACTATAAATAATCTTTAATAATCCTATGCACTCAAATTTACGGTTAAAAAACTGGAAATCGAGGTGGCCATGCAATAAAACCCTGTTTGTTAACTTAAACTAAGATATCAGCACTAAAGAAGAAGTAAATCTGCAAGTTTATTATGAAATACTAATATTTTGCCACTTAACTAATACCATAAAATTAATATTGACTTCTATTTGACAAATTTTTCAGTTACGAAAATATCCAACGAATTGGTATCTTTCCTGCATAATACAAGTAAACATTTCATGTTCGATTCATAGAGTTATTTTAGTAGATAGTCATACGCTACTTTTTACTGCATTTGAGAAGTAAATGCGGGTATTTTAGATTAAACTTTCATGCGGATTCTTATGAATCATTTGACAGTGGTAAATTTACACATAATTAATATAAAACATTTAAAATCAAAACTCGTGATTTATTTTATTTAAAAAGTGTGAAATTTTCATGAAATAGGTTTTAAAATATAAAAAATCGTCGAAGAAGTTAAAATTTGCAAGTGTTTTCCAAGGTTTTTTAACTGTTTCAAAGAGTCATTATCAGGGAAAATGTCTGAGGTGTCTTTTTAGTAAAATAAATCATAAGTTTTGATTTTAAAAATTTTATACAATACCAAGATGGGCATGACGTTTCAGAAATTATAATTAAACTGCATTTTTTACAAAATTAATAATTTTACAGAAATTCAAACATTTTTTATATTAATTCAAAACAATTTTTGTGACTTAAAATGTATTAAATGCATAAAATCACATTTTTTTCTAATCATACGAAATTTTAATGCATAAATCTTCAGAAATGTTTGATAAATATTTAAGCAGAATTAAAAAAAAAAACATAATCTGAACTTTAAACTTTCTATTCTGTTTTTATATATACAAAAAAAAATAGCTGTCAATCTGATTTTTCACATATTTTTAATTTTAAATAGCAATAATCATTAATAATCACACTTATTCATTTGCTGTGGTCATTTTTAAAGCACTTGTTCCTATAGTTAAAAACCCAGTCAATCTACGCTTGTTTACACTAAGCTTATAATAATACTGGGCTTTTAATACTAACTTTTAAACATAGTCATCAACAAAACAATGGAGAATGTGTTTTTATGTCTTAGAGCCAACGTATCTTTAAAAATTAACAAACGCAATTAAAAATCAGTTTCATTAATAGGAATTAATGCCATCTTTTGAGACTCACATTTCCAAATTTTATGCAACTGAGTAACACTGTTATATTAAGAAATGAGTATAAAGAATCCACTCACATGATGCAAATACTTACTAGATTAAGAGGATTAAGTCTAGTTTTTTAACTCGAAAAGTGTTATAGTATTTAATCTTCTTACTAGCTGCACCCGTCGAAACTCGACGGAAAAGAATATATATTAGGTATGATATATATCAATCTTATATAGACAGTAAAATACTGAGCGAAATAAACAATTGCCACCTCTTAAAATAGGGATAACATAGCTTTTCATGATGTAGATAGACAAACTTCAGAAAATAACAAAAAATAAGTAAAACAACTCTTAAATTATTATGTTGTACTTAACTTCAGCTACAAATCTTTTTTTAATGAGGTTTCTAAACCTTAAATATTATTTAAATGCCAAATTATTTAGGAAGTTAATATTATACCCCGGAAGACGATTTCAAAAATATCTGCATAGTTTATTTTTTCTCCGTTTAAATATCGCTTGATAACTGTACAATAATTATAATATCAATGAAACATTTTATTATAGAAACAGGGACTTATTAAACTGCCTAACCAACCCACTACATATTTACAGCACTTGCAATAAATTTAATTTATTTATTGGTTTGTATCCTCCATGAATTTGTAAAAATTAATTTTATTGTTATGGCAACGAAAAAAAAGACGATACCTCTGTCATTAAAAAGAATAAAACTTTTGTATTTGTTTCTGAAATGCAGAATTTTTTTTTTAATATTTTAAACAATAACTTAATACAATGAAATGATTTTAATTATTTTTTGATATTATATAAGATAGAAATATAATAATACCGGCATATCACAGATTTTATTCTTTTTTTTCTAATATGACATCATTTACACCTTTAGAAATACTCACCTTTTCTTAAATAAAAACGTGATTTATGCAGTCACTTAAGAATTCTTTAGTTTCATAAAATATTCATTATAATTAAATAGAAATGGCGCAGTTTATAGAAATATTTTCATGTGTGCACACCACGGACCTTTAAATTAATAGAAGTTCACTTTATTTAGATGTAGGAATTAAAGTCAGTGAATATGACATCATCACTGACACAGCTATAACAATGTATATTATATTCATGGAATAAATTTATCTGGTTTCTGTATGACGACATTTTCTCCATCGACAAAATTTCACTTTAGATATTTTATTAAAGTTTATCTTCTGTAATTTTACTTACATAATACTTAATAATATTACTCAGTAAATAATCTGTGTATTGCAGGGAATAACTATGTGCAATCATTTTATTCTGATTAAATTTTACGAAAACCTTTATTTATTTTATTTTTTTTTTCGAAATGCGATTATACATTCCCCAATGAGATCAAGCTCCTGAATGGAGGAAAATAATGAAAGAAAATAAATTTCGAGAAAAGCTTAACCTGTTGCCACTGTTTTGAAGAAATATCGTGAAAAAGCTTTTAAAATTAAAAATAAAATATAAAAATTGAAATAAATTAAAATTTAGCCAGAATGGGCACATCTACACATAAACAGCTTTCATTTAAAAAAATAATTATCAAAATCGGGCCAGTAGAAAGCTCAGGGCTGATGACCAAAAAAACAGCCAGGTGTTTTAAATATATAGATAGTATTAGAAAAAAAAGGATTATACCTTCATTTGAAAATTTTTAATTTTTTTTTTTCTTAAAACTTTTTTCTCATGTAATGTGTCTACTCAGAAGTTAAAAGATGTTGAAGCCTGAAACCTGCAAATGATTTTCCCATCTGTTCAGCGAAAGGTGAAAAATCATTTTCTTATAAGATACCTTTAAGATTATTTTGATGCAATTAACTTTGACTTGAAAATCCTTGAATGAATGTTGAAAAACGATGAGAACTGAAAACCTTTCTCTGTTTTCTCACGTGTTTTAGAGGATATTATACATAATAAGTAAAATTTAAAAGAAATCGAACTAATTCCATTGTCACAAACTCAAATGCTCTAAAAATCGGAGCTTTTCAAAACTTAAGCATAGTAGATCCAAAGTAAGTGCAGAACATACTGTAAAGCGTTACTTATTTTTATTTATTTATTTATTTATTTATTTATTTATCAAGAGATTGACGGCATACGACGTGCGAAATCTCAAATTTATATTTCAGTATACCTTGCTATGTATTTTTGTTAAGTTTATATAAATTATAAATTTAGCTTATTTTTATTTTTTTTTAACTTAGATTTGAATTATTTTAAAATAAAAAGTATATATATACCCGTTTTTTCTAATTTCATCGGTACATAAGCATGTTTTTTACGGGGTCTTTCATTCAACAAAACACAGCTAAGGGAACGCCAAGCTTTATTTTTGGGACTATTCGGGGTAACTTTAATAAATAATTCTAATTATTACATCAAAAAAAATATAATTAAAATAAAACTTGATACACCTTTACTTTTGGGGACATTTGGGGTAATTTTATTAAATAATTAAAATAATTTTACTAAAAAATGTAATTAAGATAAGAATTGATATAACCTGTTAAATACCATTGTGGTCTACTCTCATAAAATATATTTAATTTGTAATGAAATGTATTTTGCTTGTCTATGTAACTAATGAAATTTGTGTTACTTTTGTGACAAGAGTAACGAAATTTTTATTTACTATACAGACAAGTAAAATGTTGTTAGATGTTCTCTACGTGAGTGAAACCCAGTGGTAAATTACTGGTTGTATCAATTTTTATCTTAATTATCTATTTTAAATAAAATAATTGGAATTATTTCTAAAACTTGTTCGAATTGTCGCAAAATTTCTTAAGATATTCGCTGCCGATCACACGCCAGCGCGTGATATGGGCTGATGTCTTTATAGCCAGTCACGCGCTGGCGCGGGAAAATCTTTCACTGATAATTTGTTATAAAATATTAATCGGCTTCTGGGAAAAGCCCACTTCTACAGTGCGGCATTAACTAACATCACATCTTCACGTAAGCGGCAGCGAACGTGTTAATGAACGATCCCCTAATTGCTACGCTCTTTAGCGCAGATAATCTCAAAGTTTCTCTCTTGTCGAATCCCATACAAATAAGGAATAGATCAATGATATTTTGGGATATGACGGAATCTTGTCTTCAAAAGATAAAAATTTTGAAAACCATCCACAGTTATCAAAACCTGGTTAATTTTATTTTATTTGGTCTTAGATTATATTGCTTACAAGACCGAAAAATATTTTGTAACGTAGTAAAAAAATGGACTTATATAACAGATTCTTTCATTGGTTTTCTCAATTTTTGTTTTTCCCTTGTTTTTTTTTTTTTCTAATTTTTCTATTTTATCTTAACATTTCTTTCTAAAAACGGGGCTAGGCGGTATGTAAGAAAACATATTCATATATGATTTCCTATACTGTGGGATTTATAGGTAATTTTTTCATAGTTGACAAACCTTGAAAAAATCCGTACAATTTTCACAATTTGGAAATTAGAATTTCATTTTTATGATTAGGAAATTTGTCGTTTCGGCAGAATGTGCATAGGTATATTGAATTCATACCCTGTGCTTATAGATGGTCCCAAAAAAACTAAAATATATTTATTTTGCTTCTTAAATGAATATCACTATGCAACAAAGTAACAAAAAAAATCACTGGGTTCACAATATGTAATTATTATTCTCCACCTTAAAACTACGTGAAATATTGAAATAAAACTGTTCTATCACGTAGTAGTGAAACGCATTTATTGATTTTACTTAAAATTATATAAAGTAGTAACATAAATTTGTATTCTACATAAAAAAAAAATATTTTTTAAAGATTGACTTTCCATTTATAGTCAGTAGTGGCAGTATGTTTCTGGAGGCTCTAACAGTAGTCTGCAAGCATGAAAAACTCCCCGAAAGCAGCCGTACACGAAAACTTCGTAGAATGTGAAGTGCCTGTCTAAAAGAGAGGAAATAACCGGCAATGTGTGGATGTAAAGGACTTTGCTCGTAGCTCGAGGGAAGGTATTGGCAGGAGGATTAAAAACAATGCAAAGAAACTTTTAACTTGCGAACAATTTATATACCTGTCTGTAAATTTATTTGTTTATTCATTTGCACTTCAAGTGCTGATATCTTGAAAACGGTTGGATTCGGACGGATAGTTCCATTCCACTTTTTAACGTACATGACGTAATCTTTCTTTTGATATCACATTCGTCTAAATCCACAACTTACACCTGCGAACGTTTCCTTGTAAGTGTAGTGGAAAGTAAATAAAGTAAGATTACCGTTACTTATGTTTTGCGACATAATATTTAAATATAAATTTGTTTTCTGTTGTTTACTAAGTATACCTAATACAAATCACCACTCGGGATATCGGTGATTTTTTTATGCTGCATAATGTAATTAGTTTTCCAAAACCCAGCTTACGCACGATTTCTGATTTTGATATTAAAAAGCAATATGTTTTAATAGTCAGTAAGGAAGAAAAGATATAATACAAGTAATATAAGAATCTTACAATAGAAGAATAAGATAATTTTTAACAATGTATTTAAAAGCTGAGAATCACGAACATTCAACAGTTGTTGAAGACATTTTCATCTGCTCAATCTAACACTAAGAAGATGCAATTGTCCCACATGGAACAACTTATCACATCTTGAGGCTACTTTATTTAATTAACTTTGAAATCCTTAAAACACAGGCATGTTAAGAAATTTTAATTAGCTCTAATTTTTCTCTTATCTCGAGAATAAGTGTATAATATCTGAAGTGTAAACTTTGTAGATGGAGCCCAACAAAAAGTCACATTATCAAATTTAAACACTCGAAAATCTAAGGATTGAATGCATAAGAAAATACAGCTTTTTATTATGTAATGAATGTCATATTAAAAATTAACATTTTAATAAAGATGCTTCTTTTTCAAAATAAATAAATAAATATAAAACAAAGCTAATAATAACGAAGATGAGACGGATAAATTGCATCAAACCCACAAACACTCTATAAAGTTTATTATTTTTTTCTTTTTTAGCTCTAGAACAAAAAAAATTAAAGACCCAGTACGTGCGTTCTCTGCTTTTTATATACTTAACCTTTTTCTTATAAGAACCTAGTCAAACTAAAAAAAAAATTACACGATTTTTTTTTTTTTTTTTTTTTTTTTTTTTTTTTTTTTTTTTGCATAGGATAACTGAGCACGATCCAAAATCTAGTTTTTACTTTTTCGATTTTGCTTATATATTTTTTATATTATGAAAAGTTCAATTTCAGAACCGGTTTAAACCGGTTTTTAAATTTAAAGTATTTTTTTTTAATTTGAAACCAAAATCAAAAAAGTAAACACTAGGCTGGTTGTGGGTCGTCTTCAGCTACCCTCTGCAAAAAAACATGTAAAAATATTAAAATTTGAGCGAGATATTTGAAAAGAACGTTCATTAACATTATCAACCGGGTCTTTTTCTATAACTAGTGTTGCGTCTTAATCTTATTAACTCTTTCCGGCACGGTGTCCTTAAAAAAGGATACGTAGCTTTAATTTTACTGGCACCAAGAATACCTAATTAAAATAGTCCTTTTTCAACATATCTGAAAGTAAGCAAGTTTGTATTTTCTAATAAATAGGATTATAAATGCTGGTTTAAGTTAATCATTTCAAACAGATTTATTCAGCGCCAGAAAAAAATTAAACGGTAAACTTTAACTCTTTCATTCTCACGGTAGAACACGTTCTAAAAATTCCTTGTTCAGAGAATTTGTATTTACACGGGAAAATTTCACTGAGAAATTTCGCTTTTCTTAAATATAGAATGTTTTTATATTAAATAAAACAGGTATTTCCATTAACAGTTCTGGTATGAATTTTCAAAAATCAGAATTATATATAGAAAAAAAGAGGAATGCCATGATGCCATTTGGACTCACTGAGCGTGAAAGGGTTAATTACAGTATTTTAAATGTATTGGTATGTGTTGCATAGTTTATGTTTAACACGTGATCTTTCTTTTTTGTTTAGTTTTATGCAAATAACTAGTTTAAGTCATTTTATCATTTGCATATCGATACTGTCTTTAAATAGATCGTTATCTCTTAACATTTCCTAGGATAAATCGTCGCACCTTCTTGATGCAACATTTATGTCACTTAACACACCACCGGTTTTGAACTTGATCATAATTACTCCTGGAGCTATGTTTCGGCCTATTTCATTTTGTAATTGCCAAAACGCGCTTCCATTTAAAAGAGAAGAATATAATTTGAGGAAATTTTGCTCTGGCAACACTCAAGTTTTGGAAAAATTTAAAAATAGTTTCAACGGAACGCAGTTCAATGGACAAGTTTTCTTTTTACGAAATAAGCATTGCTGAATAAAGGGAAATTATGATTTTAATGTTTTATAATTAAAAATAAAAGCCCAGATGAAATGAAACATACTTTCTTTGTAATTCTATTCAGTTTACAAAATGTTTTGTAGCGGAGCCGTGTTTCTACCTCTAAATACCTTGAAATTTTCATATTCAATGAAGCATGCGATAAATAAAAAATTTCAAAAACATTTTAGAATCAGAGTTAACTGCCCAATTTTATCCTTCTGAGACCTAAGCATGAACCGACATCAAAAATGATGTTTTTAAAGAAATTAATAAATTTAGATTATTTTTAATTTTGCTGAACAGCATATCCATTTAAATGAAAGTTTAGATCATAGTCTCTTTAAAAAATTAAAAAAATACTAAAATATTGGAAAGAATAAAATTTAAATAAAAGAACATAAGGCAAATATTAACATCGCAAAAAAATAGCTAAAACAAAATAAAATGGCTTAAAAACGTAACTTATTAGCAAAGCATCGAATTCCAACTTGACACACTCATTGCGTGCTTTTGTAAACAAAGTAGCTACAGCTGGCAAAATCCAAAACCTAAATGTTGATTTTTGATTCATACATTACAATGACTAAATTGATTTAGTTTGCTGCAATAAAATTTAACACAACAGAAGAAGAAGGCAAAACACCCATTTGAATAGATGCCATTTCTCAGGAGGATATTAAAAATATTAATAAAACCCTAGTCCAGAAAAATCATGAAAAGCTCTAGATAAATATGTTCTTGAAATATACTACCGATCAGATTAATAAAAACATTTAGAAAATATTCAACACTTAATAATGTAAAGTTAGTTTAGGTTAACTTTTTATAAATAGAGTGCGTTTTGTTAATATATTTTATCTTGCTTTACATTAGAATTCGACATCAGGTCAACTAATCCAATTTTATTCGAATCTGAGACTACTCACGGATCGAATCAAATTGACCTAATTTGTTTCATTACGGATCGTTTTGACTTTAAGTGTTTCGCGCTTAGGCCAGTTTTGGCTTGAGTTTAAATTCTTTCGTTGTTGGGTTCGGGTTGACCCAATTTTTTAATGAAAATACTGAATATTTTTCAATTAAAGAATAGTACGTATTTTTAAATTAACGCGAATATATATGTCCATTTTTACATAAAACATTTAAAATTGAAGTTATAGGTATAATGGTAGATATTATTTCCATAATTGCATTAAAATTTTGTTCCATTTGGAAATCAGATTTGAATATTTTGGCTTCGAATTGAAATATATGGCGTTGGTTTCTAGTTTATTTGAAAAAAAAAGATTTGCAGATTAGGGCTAGATACAATCCTGTACATGCAGGATTTTATTCTATGAACAGGAAACTATAATCAAACAGCTCCTTATCTAAATATAAAGAACTTTCGTTACATAATGTACCGAAAAATATGTTAGTTCTAATATGAACTCATATTTAAATATATGTTGAAATTCTTTTAAAAATTCAGATCCATTTTAATAAATATCTTAACAAAGTGACCGATGTCAGTTTTTTAATAACAAAACACATAATGATCGTTTTTCGGAAAATTTGTATTGTGTAATAGTGTAAAAAGAAGCATCAGAGAAGAAAAGTGTACTATAATGGATACCATTTGAAAATAAATCTGGGATTAAGATTAGCTTTCTACAAAATGCATAATTTTACAGCTGAATTTTATCAATTAAATTTAAAAATCGATAAAACACCTATAAACCTTTATTTGATCTATTTTTTTATCTTTTCATACACAAATAAAGCAACAATCTCAGGATAGAAAAAGTCTTCCAGTTCATGCAGACAGCAAAAACACAAAGCTTCATTTTTAGGCATAGTCAAAACTATGTAAATAGTAGAACTTATAGTTGTCGTTCAGTCCGTCCGTCCATATATCCGCATGTAGCAGAACAAAAGCTATCCAACCGAATCGTTTGAAATTTAAAATATATAATTGCTGCATAATTTTGTCGAGTCATTTCAAATTTTATGAAAATCGAATATACAATTTATTACAAGGACAATCAAAAGTATTTCGTTACATTATGGCCAGTGAGAAAAAATAATAGCTTCAAGTGCATTTTAATGATGTTACACTCTTTCTAACATAATAGAATTGATTTGCATCCATGAAGTATATACTAAAATACATTCTGTTAAATGTGTAGTGGAAAGAATATTTGTTATTAATTTTTAGGGCACACAAAAGTATTCAATTGCATATTGGTATAGGGGAAAACATTGTTTGGGGAACGTTTTAATTATATTAAACTATCTCACATTTTATGAAATTCATACATGTTTTTGAGGTTTACTACAAGTTACTTTCTTTATAATAGAATGTAGATAGTATTTATAGGCGCACATATAAGATTTATGCTGCTTTATTGTATTCTAAGCACTACGTACTATTATATCAAGATATAAATAAGTTTAAAACTTCATTATAGTACGCGCGCACCGCAATGGCTACACTTGATCTGCATTTCCACTTCTTTATGCAGACTTATATTTATTTCAAAAATCCCCTATACAAAAAAAGAAACAACATCAACAATATAATCCTAATACTCGAAATGCCAGGATTTTTTTTCTATTTCGCAATGATAACTTTTAAGTCTGATACAACGTGGATGTCCGTAATTCTAGAACTGAGAGAAAACTTATAGTCTTTCATAAATATAAGGAATTGCTCTCATCGATAAATACTTTCAAACACAGATGTAATTTTATATGCAAAGTTTCGATTATTAATAAACCTGCTTTACAAATATGTTTGTACAATTCAAGCAGATTAATATCATTATCTTTGCCAAACTGAAACAAACTGGATAACATACATAGATTTGCATAATCATTTAGTATTGACTTTATATTTGAGGAAAAATTAAAGAAAGCAGAGTAGCACTGTCTTCCAAATATTTGAAATCGGAAAATTTGGTTTCAAATTCAGGTGTAAAGCTTCAAATATTTTTTTTAATATTTTTAATACTATGCATATTCAACTAGATTTTATATTTGTTTAGGTTTCATAGAGCAAATGTTTTAAATGTTCATTTTTCAACTGGTTTTTTTTTTTTTTTTTTCGAAGAATTAGCTTACTTGGGCTACTTTAACCATGGATGCCATCATTTCTTAATTATTCCGGAGTCTGATCCGAAATGAACATCTTTTCAATAATTTTAGTTAGTAAAAAGGTTCAAATTGAAAACGGAATTGTGCCTTATAAAAAGGAAATGCAATTTGTTATATATATTTACCGGTTTAATCATGCAAATCTTGGATCAGACTCCGGAATAAGTAATATAAGTTGGCATCTATACTTTATCTTAATCATTCATAAAATTATGTATATTATTAAAATCATTAAACTAAGTTAATATTTGCTAAATATGGCAAAATACAGTTACGAGACAAAGAAATATCTTTATTGAAATCGACATGCGTCATTCCTTAAATGACGGCATTCTCAAGATCTATAATACAAATATTTTCCCAAAAAGAAAAAAAAATAAATTGAAAACTACAAAAATCATGCTTTCCCATGTATAATGAAATCAAGTGCAATTATAAAATGGATATTTTTGAATATGAATTTTTTTATATTAGTGTTTCTTATTTTGCGGGGCATCTCTTTTGAAATTTCAGGTAGCTCCAGGGAGTATGAATCATTCCATATATTCTTGCTGTGTAAAAACGATTTCTATTAATTCTCAGATAATGGACGACAAGTAAAATCTTGATGTATAAATTATTTTACTGCCTTTAAAACCAATCTAGAATCAAATGAAGAAAAATATTGCCCTGTTAAACTGATGGTATAGAGCTTACAGGCTATACTTGAACAAATTCTGATCATTCTGCATGAAAAACCATTTGCATAAATTATGAGGAGGGGTATTAGCCCCCGTTCCCCTTCTTAACACTTATCTAATTGATACCCAATATTAATCACGGAGGTGCCTCATCAGAATTATCATATAACTAAGATTTGAGTGAAAACTGATAATTCTGGATGAAAAACCCATTTACATAAATTATAGGAAGGGAAACGGGGGTATTAGCCCCCGTTTCCTTTTTTATACTTATAGAATGGATTCTCAAAACTAATCAGGGAAGCGCCTTATCATAACAAACCTATATCTAAAATTTCAAATGAATCGGATATTTTTATCATGAGTTATCGCGTTACGCACATATGCACATACATGCAGAACGGGCGAGCACATACAGTGTCTCACATAAGTGATGGGACACTTGTGCTTTACAAAAGGAAACTAATCAAATAAATTAAAAAAACATGTACACATTTTTTTTGTGGGTGTGTTTCATACTTAAATTTAGTAAAGATTATTACATAACATACATTTTGTCAAAATATTAAAATATTAATTTAATAAAAATACAAATGTTTAGAACGGAGCAAAAAATAGCTCACATAAGTGATGGGGCACCATTATATATACAACAAAAATCGTCTGAAATAAGCAATAAAAATATTTTTGGGGGTTTTATTTTTACTTAAAAGCAATTGGCAATAATTTATAAAATCGTCTGCAGTATTTCTCTCCATTTGTTTTGGAATTTTTGTGTTTTTTAGCTCTGTGTAGCCATGAATGCTAAACGAAAAGAAACTTCGCCTGAAATTCGAAAATTAGTTATTAATTTGCATATTGAACGTGAAAAATCTATTAGAAAAACTGCTGAAACAGTTAACTTGTGTCGTTCAACAGTTTTCAATATCATTAAACGATATAAAAAGAATCATATGATTCAGGATAAAAGAAGACCTGGCGAGCTATCCAATGGAATAAAGCGAATTATCGTTCGAAATATTTAAAAAAATCCAAGAAATAGTGCTTCAAAAGTTGCTGCTGATTTACAAGCATTATATGGAATAA
Organism: Maratus speculifer; assembly: GCA_964019185.1. Lineage (NCBI taxonomy): Eukaryota > Metazoa > Arthropoda > Arachnida > Araneae > Salticidae > Maratus > Maratus speculifer. The sequence continues at coordinate 230,126,540 of OZ025296.1, read as the reverse complement.
TTGTTAATCCTGAGACTATTAGAAGGGTAATTCGATCTGCTGGATATCACGGTAGAGTAGCCAGGAAAAAATTCTTCGTAAGTGAAAAGAATAGAAAACTCAGACTAGATTTCACAAAATTCAACGTAAATAAGAATTCTGATTACTAGAATAAAGTTATATTTGCTGATGAGAGTAAATTTAATATATTTGGTTCTGACGGTAGAATCTTGGTGTGGAGAAAACCCAGGGAAGAATTTCGCAAACAGAACTCGGTACCAACAGTAAAACATGGTGGAGGAGGAGTTATGGTATGGGGGTGTATGTCGTCCGCTGGAGTTGGTAATCTTGTTTTTATTGACAGTATAATGGATCAGTAGAAGTATATTGATATTTTAAAGCAAAATTTGAAATCTTCAGCACGAAAATTGAACCTTCATAACGATTTTAAATTCTACCAGGACAATGACCCCAAGCACACTGCTCTGAACGTTAGACTCTGGCTGCTATATAACTGTCCTGAAATAATAAAAACACCACCACAATCTCCAGACTTAAATCCCATAGAGAATATTTGGCAAGAATTGGAATCAAGAATTCGCAAACACATCATTTCTTCAAAACAACAACTAAAATCGGTGCTTCAAGAAGAATGGGGTAAAATCACTCCAGAAATCACAAAAAAATTAGTCGAATCCATCCCAAAAGATTAAATCATGTTTTAAAAGTAAAAGGAAATCCAACGAAATATTAAAACCTTTTAAAAAGTAAAATTTTTGGATAAATATTTGATGGAAAAGTAAGTGTCCCATCACTTATGTGAGCCATTTTTTGCTCCTTTCTGAACAATTGTATTTTTACTAAATTAATATTTTAATATTTTGACAAAATATATGTTATGTAATAATTGTTACTAACTTTAAATATGAAACACACCCAAAAAATTTTTGCACATGTTTGTTTATTTATTTTATTGCAGTTTCTTTTTATAAAGCACAAGTGTCCCATCACTTTTGTGAGACACTGTAAGCTCTCAGGCTTTGATAGCATGTGAGCTAAAAACATATAGTAGACATCAAATACAAGAAAAAACCCACAGTTTTGACCAGACTATACAGCAAAGAACCTTTACAGATTGGTTTTTAAATAGCAGAATAATTTATCCATCAAGATTTTATTTATCATACGTAATCAGAGGTTCAAAAATCGATAAAATCGTGAGAATGTGCGATTCAGCCTCTATGAGGTTACCTAAAATTTGAGAAAAATGCTCTTTAGAATTTAGAACACTAACTCAGTATAATAAGAACACAAGTATAGAATAATTCACGCTTACAAATATCCATTGATATTATTGCACTTGATTTCATTATACAATATACCGTACGATTTTGGTTTACCAGTTTTCAATTTAAATGATTTTTTGCGAAAATATTTGTATCACAGATCTGTAGAATTTCACCATCTAAACGACGAAACATATTGATCTGAATAAAGGTATTTATTTGCCTTGTAAGTGTATTTTATCACGTTTCAAAAGTATTAACTTAGATTATTGATCATGCACTTCAGTTCGTATTTCAAAGAGAGGAAATTTGATGTGGATTCTGAGTTAGACATTAAAATTTTGTTGACAAATATCTATTTAAATATAAATATCTGGTTAATTATTTTTTCTTTCTAGGTGGATGGTCATTCGGTACACAAAGGTTCAAAGACATGGCATCAAATCGTTACAATAGACAACTTTTTGTGTTCAGTGCTATCAAATATTTAAGGGACAGAGACTTCGACGGTCTAGATCTAGATTGGGAATTTCCTAGAGGGGCCGATGATAAAAAGAACTTTGTTTTGCTATTAAAGGTAAGCATAGAGATTTCCATCTTCAGCAATATTTTTTAACTTGAATTTTTTTTCCTTCTGAAAATCATCCTTTACTTTTTTCAACATCGTTCAAAATTGTTCATGAGTTATTGTTTAACTGCCTGCTCTTCCGCGCATTGTCGTTTATACTTGTACATGCAAGAAATTTATATGTGCCAGGGACAGCAAATCTACAGAAGGAGACAGATTATTTTTGTTATGGTGTTTTCTGTCAGTTCTAAATTAAGATATAATGATAAAATACAAAAAATTAAATAAGCTGAATTTCTCTAAAATCGATTGATTTGATGAAATTTTATTGCGAATTATTGTATTTCAACATGGACTCAAAAAGTTATCAAAATAAGACGAAATTTGAAATGTATCGAGGAGAAAAATCTGAATTCTGTTGGTAAATAGTATACAAAGTCTAAATTCCAGAATTGGAATTTAACTCCAGAGCTTGGAATTAAATTCATGTGTAAAGTGTCCAGATCTCGAGAAATCCACATTTGCCATTTTAACATTCTTTCTGTCTATGTATGTTACAATCATTCTTTTCGCAAATGAATAATATGATAAAACCGAAACCGATTAATGTGATTTTCTTGCATTCTGTTAAAAATAACTAAGTGTGAACCTGATATTAATTATTTTACATGCTCGAGGAAGTTATAGAATTTCCATTTGATTACAGCATTTTTTCATTACTTTCTATAATATACTGTTACTTTAATTGTTGCACATTGGTATCTACATTTATGTAACTCATATTCAAACTTTAATATCCTAAAAAAAGTATTTAAATAATTTTGGCTTATTACTTTTTGATCTACTAATTGCGTTTCTGGAATAGCACGATATTGTTACATAAAATGTTTTTTATAGCAAAATGACATGCTGTACAGTAGGCCGAAATGATCAAAATTCGCGACTTTAGACATTTTTTTCTTAATGACTAAACAAAATAAATGAACAGAGTCTATACATTCTAGAGTTTATGAGAAATCAGAAAACATTTACATTTATTAAACTTACAGATTGTATCGAATTTTGCATAAAATTGAAGTTTTGATAATCTGTTTAGTTGGCGTGGCAGTTGATATTTCTCTTTCAAAAATTATCAAGGATTTTTTTTTATGGTCAATGTACGTTATTTAGTCAAATACTATTTTAGTTCGAAAACATGTTTTTTACAGCGTTTTTTATCTTTTGTTTATAAAAATATTTTTTTTAATTTTATTTTTATGCGATTCCAAAAAATTCCGGGTTGTTCCGGAAACGGTCTTTATTTCCTCAGTTATTGAGTCAGGGAAATTCATAAAATTAACATTTACCACACCCAGGGTTTGATCGGCCTTCAACTATGTTTAGACATCTTTAGCATATTAGACTTTTATTTTCGTTGAATTATGTAACCAGATTTAAGCATGATATTCTTGATTTTATCGATTTTGCATAGAAATTTCTCAACAACATAAAAATTTCGAAACATCAAGAATTGAGACATGTTTTACGAGCAACGAGCGTTTTACGAGCAAAAACACGCATTTTGCACAATTGTGCACGGAAAGAAAAGATTCGCCACCCAAAATGTCTTGAACCCTATATCCCCCAATCTTTGAGTTTCATTGAAACATGCTTCTTGTCGGAAATAGTGTGCATAATACTTACGATTCATTCGGAAAAATACACATAAGACAAGTCGAAATCAGCACATCAGACGTAGCAAAAAAGATGCGTTCGTTCTTTAACGAAGTTTTAAAAATATACGGTCCTTCGGATACAATACAGTATCCGAAATATTTTGTGTGTTCCTGTAAATATTAAATTGTTTCTATTATACAGGAATCAACTTGTAGTAAACTTTAGCAACGTATATCAATTTCAAAAAATGGGAAATAGTTTAATATAATTATAACGCATCCCAAACAATGTTCCCCCTAAACCATTATGTAAAATATGTAGTTACATTATGTAATATATGTATATACATTAATAAAAAAAAACATTCTTTGCACCATAAATTTTACAGAATGTATATTTTAGTATATATTTCATAGATGCAAATGAATTGTATTATGTTCGAAAGGGAAAGCTCTTTCTAAGCAATTTCTTAAATTATTATAAGTTTATAAATAAGTTTATAAGTGCAAAAAACTAAATTCCAAGAAAGATATACATTTTAACCATCAAAGTACTTTATCAATTCAAGACATCAAAACAGACAGCAAAATATGCAAGAAATTTGTTTTCGTAAGACATTTAACGATATTTCCGCTGAAGGGATGTTCAGCTGTTCAGTGCTTCTATAATTCTAACTGATGGCCTTACTATTTTCCATTAAAAATTATTTTTGTGAACATTAATAAAACCAAATTACTTTTGAATATATTAATAAAACCAAATTTCATTTCAGTCATTAAATAAATAAAAAATTAAATTATGCATTAAACAAATTGAAGTTGGATGGGCTTAAAGATCAAATTATTGGGTGGGCTCGCGCCCCACGGGCCCATATAAGTTGGCGCCACTGGCCCTGTATATAATATAGAAATTTATACCTATTAACAGCGCACATTCTAAAAATTAGTTCATTTAAGCGATACATGCATTTCAATTATAAATTCCCCTTCACCAATTTTCTTTAATACGGAGAATGTTCTGCTAATATTTTTGAGCTGTTCTGTATATGAGGTTTAGAATTTATATATAAAGAGTAATATGCAAAAAATTAATTAAACTTACAAACGCATAAAGAAATTTAAAACGTACTCTCCAGCAATTATTACGCAAAGACAGTACTGTAACTGATTTCTTTTGTGTATCCCCGTAAATTAATAAAAAAAATGTTATGAATGCCGCTATTTAACGTGATCGTAGGGAAATTCAGTGATTTATATCCGTTTCACCATATTTCAAAGAGTATAATGTCATTAAAATACTCCCCAAATGATTTTTTTCTTATACCACTATGTAATCGAATTATTTTTAGTGTCCTTGTAACCTTTATTCGTACATACTACTTTATGTATAATACCATACATGCTTTGGTGACCCTAAGTAAGCCTTATCGATTGCATGAAAATCCGTGTATATTTATGGGAGTTTAAGTTTGGACAGACGGACAGCAAACCGAATGCATTAGCACTTTTCAACTTTATAAGAAAGTGCTAAAAATGACATAATAAAATATTACCATGTTTTATCAAAATTCAAGAGCTTTATATCTGTACATTTCCTTGCTCTAATATTTTATGAATGCATTTCTTTTCATTAATTCTCAAATATAACTCATTCAAGAAACAGTTTTATTTTATTTCTTCAGTTGAAGTATTTAGCTTATTTAAAGAAAAAATTGCACAAAAGATAGCCTAAAAAAGTATAATAATAACAATAATAACTACTAGACATGAAGCGAAATGACCACACCTAGAAATTTTGTAACATAATTATGCAATACTTTTACAATTACAATAAACGAAGCGGAAAGAACTACATTTCCGCGATTCTAAGTGTTTAAAAACTCGTTTCTTAACCTTTATCTAACAAACGACAGTTAGATCTGTCTTCAAAAAATTGCCTAATTCAAAGTTATCTTTTAATAAAAAGGTTTTTTTTTTCTATAAGCCAACTAAATTTGTACGCTTTCTATATTGTTTCTTAGCGAGTTCAAGATTTTAAGAGCGTTTAAAAATATTTTTCTGTAGCTGAATAGTTATTTACGATTGTTTTAAGAATTGTTATAAAATATTACATTACAGATGGTTTATAAAATTCTAGAATTTAAATTATTTATTTTACCTTATTAGGATTATTAAAAAACAAATCCATCCATAAATGTTTCTAATTATTTAGCCAGAATAAAGTTTTTATAAAGCGTTTGTGACCGTTATATTTTCGTCCTTTTTAATAATGCGTCCCAATTATGGCCTTTCCTCTATGCTGCATTATTTAACAGAAAGAGTTTTGTACAGAGATGTAGTGGAGGGTACACGGGGGTATACGCCGTAATACCCTCTGGATTTTTTAAAGGAACACCATATACCCTCTGTTTCTGAAGAAAACTATAATATACACACTCTAGAATATATCCTCTGGCTTGAGCGTATACCCACTACTTAGAGAGTAAATCCTCTATTACTTTTACGACTACACCCCTGGTTTTGTATTTATGTTTGTATTACAAATAGATGTATGCAAAAATCACACTGTTTCAAGTCGATGTCAATTATCAATTGACAACTGAAAGTCTTAAAATCTGCCTTATTTTTAATTTTTATTGGTGCACCAAATGGGACACGTGGAGAAAAATTTATATCTTAAAATAAACATGATTACACCTCTCAAAAAAAAGTTTCTTTGTGTTTTTTTTTATTAGCGTCCGATATGTTATTTCTTCGAGATAACAATTCGTCACTAAAAAATTATGGCACACCTAACCCCTGTGGCAGAATTATTTTAATCTTTTTCAACAAACCTCACTAACATTAATATTTTTCTGAAACGTGATATGATTTAATAGTAGAAATGAATGCTAAATTTATTCATAATCTATTCATAACACAATTAGAAAAAGATACTAAAGAACTTATGTATCATAAATCAGGCATTGTACAGTTTATGTCATGGTCCTGTCTGGTTTTAAACTGCGTGTCAAAAAGCTAACAACGATGAATCAGCATTTAAAAAATCAACTATCAGATTACAATATTTTATAATAAATAAACTGTACTAATACTTTTCTTAAGATTTGTTGATTGAGCGAGGTTAAACGACGCGACTAGGATTCGACGAGTTCGATTCGGGTAAAAGCGGATAAACCAGATCCAATGCAGGATTCTAAGGTAAACCAACATTGTACAGTGCGTTTATTGTCCAGGACACCTCCACAGACACAGCAGAATAGGATGGCGCATTGTACCGGTTAAAGATCCGGGATTCTTCATGTGGATTGTTTCAAGTAAACTATTACGAATACTCTCTCTGTCAATTGATGTCAACTCAGAAACGGCTCTGATACTTAAATGATACAATATACTTATATATATATACCGAATGACTTGACCAATTTTGTTTTGATATTTTTGTTTTAGTTTTTGAAATGCATGATCCCCCAAGGCGCGTTTCCTTTTCGGATGTTTCTCGTCTCTGTTCGAACGGTGAAATCACTCAACAATTTGAATGCGCGATAAAGAATCATGGCCCATGCCCTCCTGTTAACATATCATGAGCTGATGTAGCAATTTGGTTGAGAAACTTGAAATTAACTCTCTGCCCCTTTTGAATACTCATTTTTTTTCTGACGAATCTCTGGTGCATGGTTCATTTCGAGCAATTGCTACAGTCAAACTAAGGGACATGGGACCTTGACGACCAAGCATGGAAGGGAGAATTACACCGTGATAGCGAATTACACCATGATAGCGTAAAAAAAAAAGAAAAAAAATATTGCATTACTTTCGCTGATAAGGAAAGAGCAGCTGAAGTCACTGTTGGTTAGCAATAAAAATTTATCTGTTCTTTGTAACTCCTACTATACGCATATGCTCCGGGAATTTGACAGGCCGTATAACAGGCTACGTTTAACAGATCTATTATATGAATGGACTCGAATTTCCAAGGCGATTCCTGCGATGTTCGCTATGACAAAAATGTAGTGATAGATTGGTTGATGAAAGTGTTTGTTTGTAAGCATGCCCTTTCCTTATAGTGGTTACGCTGCTAGTGGCTGCACCAGTCCAGTTATTTAATAACTACACGTAGGATGCGCTACGTAACAGAAAAATGAAAGATGTAGATCTATTTTAGACATTTTAATCTCTCAGAATTTTTTTACGTATTTTTTATATGTTGCATTGAAGAAAGAACAAGTTGGAAATTGCACGTGAAGCATAGCAAATGAGGTGCGTTCGTACGATAACGAAGTTTCAAAAATATTCAGATCTTGCTGTTACAGTAGACCGTACTTCGGATACAGTATAGTGGTCGAAATCTTGTTTGCGTCCCCGTAAATATATAGGAAGAAACTTTTATTACACCTCAGCAACGTATATGATATTCATAAAATATGAAATAGTTTAATACACTCACTTCCAAAAGTTAAGCACGGTGAGAAAAATGCTAATTTCCTGAAACCAATCAGAATTGAACAGGATGCAAATCGCTGCAGAGGTAGATGGAAGTATGCAAATATATAAGGTAACAGCTAATCGCACTTTCATGACAAGAAATATGCAAAAAGGGCAGTCTTATAAGAAGCCAGCTTTATGAAGGGTTACAGAAGTTGATTGTAAGTGCTGTAAGAAGGTGTTTAAAACTTTCGTATAATTTGTTTTGAAAATATACATGTTTCTATGAGTTCCAGAAGACGAATGGAAGATTGTGAGCGCTGGCGGGCTGTGGGGCGCATTGAAGCACGACAGTCGATCACAGATGTTACTCTTTTCTTTGGCGTTCATCATTCTGTAATTTCACATTTATAGAAACAATTCCAAACCACACAGACAGTTGTCCAAAGGCCCGTAGTCGGTTTTCCAAGGATTACAACCTCGCGGAAGATCGATATATTGCTATTGTAGCCAAGCAGAATCGCAGAGCGACCTCCACACGTGTGACATCTATAAGTACAGCGTCCATTGGTAAGGAGATATCTGCAGCTACTGTACGCCAAACATTACCTATGAGTAGACTATACGCCCGGGTATCCCGAGTTTGTGTTACTCTATCCGTCCAATCAAAAGGTGCACGATTAAAGTGGTGCCAGGAACATGTCAATTGGACTGTGTCTGACTATGGCAATGCCATGTTTACTGATGAGTCAAGATTTGCTCTGCAGCCAGATGACAAGCGTATAAGGATATAGTGAGACCAAGGAACACGCAATCAGCCCCAAAACACCACGAACATCACGCACTCCGAGGCGGAAGCATTATGGTGTGGGCAGGGATTTCATTAGGATACCACACCGATCTGCACATCTTTAACCTGGGTTCGGTGACGGCTGTCCGGTATATATATGAAGTCCTATAACCTATTGTAAGATTTTACGGTTCAGCAGTTGGCCCTACTTTTGTTTTAATGGACGATAACGCACGCCCCCATAGAGCTGACATCGTCGATGACTACTTGGAGACAGAAGGGATTGAGCGTATCGCGTGGCCAGCTCATTCGCCAAACCTTAATTCCATTGAAAATCTTTGGGATGCTCTTGGCCGTGCTGTTTGTTTACGTTTCCCACCTCCAGCCATTCTTATTGAGCTGGAAACTACTCTACAAAAAGAAACGCAATTGCTTAGTTCTGCGGTGGTTGACCACTTAATTGAAAGCATGGTCACAAGGTGTAAACTTTGTATACAGATGAGAGGTGATCATATACACTATTAATGTCTTTTTTTTCATTTTGTGCTATTTATTTTCACTTTGTAGGAGCGTTACTTTATATAATTACTCTTTAAGTCTCCAGTATGTCATTATCTAATAATTTATAAAAATTTAAAATTGTTTTTATTTCTGTACATAATTATTGATTTTCTTTATACATAAATATATATGCTACTTTCTTATTTTGTGTCAATCAAAGCAGTATTTATTGATTTTTTTGCATTTTACATCTTCGTGCTTAACTTTTGGAAGTGAGAGTATAATTAACACACGCCCCAAACAATGTTTTCCCGATAACATTATGCAGTGAAATACTTTTGTGCGGCCCTGTAATTTAATAATATTCTTTGCATCACAAATTGTACAGAATGTATATTTTAATGTATATATACTTCATAGGTTCATGTATTCTACTATATATTCAAATGACTGTAACGCCAGCATTTAAAACATTTTTCCCATTGACCGTAATGTAACGGAATACTTTTGATTGTCCTTGTAATTGATCTATTCATCCATCTTTTATAAAATTTGAAATGACTCGACAAAATTATGTAATAATTATATATTTTAAATTTCAAACGATTAAAATGCATTTGAAACTTTTTTCCCCATTGACCATAATGTAACGGCATACTTTTGATTGTCCCTGTAATTGATCTATGCATCCGATTTTCATAAAATTTGAAATGACTTGACAAAATTATGTAATAATTATATATATTAAATTTCAAATGATTCGGTTGGGTAGTTTTTGCGTTGATATATGCGGACGGACGGACGGACTGAACGACAACTATAGGTGCTACGTATTTACATAATTACGAACGCACCTAAAAACGCAAAAGAATGAAATGAGTAAAAATGCTACTAGTTTTGAAACGAATTATTGCGAAGCAAAATTGTGAGAGAAAGCTTACCTGTACTTTTCTAGCCCTCTAAGTGTTTGGAAACCTGGAACTTAGTAAACGGAATATTACGTAATAATATTCCGTTTACTAAGTTCCAGGTTTCAGTGCAATGTAAGCAATATTAAAAATAATATAATTCTATAGATTTAATGAATTTTCAATGCATTTTCGAATTATTAATACTCTCAAGGATACATTCATATTTGTAATTAAGTTTTATTTATAATGTTGAAAAAATCATATTTTTGTGAATTTAAAATAAAATGCAGAAAAAACAACATTACAAATTTACCCATTTGCAAGACGCTCAGAGGGCTAGAACATGATGCTATACACTTTCTTCAACCAACCTGAAAGGTTCTTAGTGATTTAGAGGAATTTATTCGTCGATCGTTTCGGCAAGCGTTTCAAAATGCACTAAAATATGCATTCTGTAAAATGTGCAGAGAAAATAATAGTTACTATTCATTTACAGGGCCACTCAAAAGAATTCCATTACACAATAATAAAGGGGTGGAATTGTTTGCGACATATTTTAATTATGTTAAACGATTTCAAGTATCGTAAAACTGATATACGCCGCTGAGACTCAATATTTAACGCATATTATGACGTCCATAGCATTTATAGGGACACACAAAATATTTCATATCTTGTATTCTTATCCGAAGTACTGTATGTTATCGATGATAGCTGATGGATGGATGAAATACATTTTCAATTATGATATGCGTTTTTAAGTTTTACTAAATGTCTCCAAATTATATGGTGTGTATAAATGTTATAATATAAATGTGACTTACTTCTTTTAAACTTTTATCTTGATTTTTAAATTTGAATTGAATGTTTAATTAGCGTTATTTAAAATACTTATTTTTTAATAAGCAAAAAGTATTTAATGACTACTAGTGAGCATTAAACATTTCATGAGTATAAGATAAAATTTTTACTTCAAGGAGTTTGTCTAAAATGCAGTATACTACCTAAAATGCAGTTTATCAAATCAGTCTCAACAGTTTGGATAATTTTTTCATTAAATATATTTTCTACTTTCTTCGATTAGTAATATTTTTGCTTTAGTAATTATTTTCTGTTATTGTTCGACCAGTAATTACTTTCAGGAAATGTGTGACATAAAATAAAGCAAAGATTACTATTTTTAAATAATGTCGTACATTTTGGATAAAATAATTCCCCAACTTTACAATGCTGCATAAAATGCATATAAGAAATAGTTATATTTTTAGGGGTAATAAATGTTTTGTTCGCAGATATCTGTCGTTAATGTTTGGTATATCTTCAGGCTACAGTCGTTTGCATAATGCTTCAAGGTAATTTATTTTAAAATTACATCATTTTATATGATTTTATAGATATAGGAAAATCGACTTTAAGTTTAAAGAATGTGGAAACAAACTTTACATTTTCTGATTACCGTTTTACACGATATCATAAAATCTTAAAACATGCTCTGATAATTTTGCATCCAAAAATACACTGACCTCCAAAAGTTAAGGAATGTTCATCGGACGCTTTCGATTTTACACGGTTTGTCGAATATATACCCAAATTCATGACGAATCGTTTTCAACTCGCATATGTAAAGAACATGTTTGACTTTTTATTTTTCAGCAAAAATTATTCACGGGGCAATTAAGTGACCAACGATAAATTTAATATAAAATAATTTCCGCTATCATTTATGTAACAGAAAATGCTCGAAATGGTCTGTCATTCTAGCAAATAAAAATCTAGGTCTTGTTTAGTGGTCGTGTCCATTTTTGCAAAAATATCATGCATATTTATGAAGTTGTTAGCATTTCAATAAAAAACTCAAATGTTTTTTATTTATAGAATAGAAATTTTTCAACGAAATATTATACCACTGTCCAAAAACCTAAACAAATAGTATATACAGTGTACTACAATTAAAACATGAATATATTAAATATTTGGCGGGGTATAGGCATTTGTATGAAAACATTTTTAACTGCGCATGTTTGAAATATTCCAAAATTTTTATTTCATAATTCTATAATCATTTATTTAAAGCAACTTATATAAAAAATCTATTCCAATATCGCGAAAATTCCGAAAGATAGGGGCGATATAATGAGTTACTTTCTAAAAATAGCATTGTTATAAAGAAAGTAATTCATAATTTGTCAACCACCTTAATATATCTTCTTCGATATTTACAATATTTAACTGATTTTTTTATATGAATAGAAATTTAAACATATTTTAATATAAATTTAATTTAGTTTCCTGGATATTATTTTTTTCAAAACTTGTCACGAAACTTTCCATAATTCTATATATATGGCAAGTAAATTGCTCCATTTTTATAGAAAAAAAATGAAAGAACGATAAATAACTGGATGTTGTCTGCTATCCAAAATAGTAAATAAACAACTTTCGTTTTGTTTTATTTGAAAGAATCCATTCAACAATTTTTAATTTACAGTCTTTATTTGCTTCTATATTTCCTAAAATTAATATCAAAAAGCTGAACGACTTTAATGTTATAAAGCATTCTTTTCAAAATTTGTTTAAAATGTAAATGAATAGAAGATGATAAGACATGAAGTTCTGAGTATGAGTATTCTAAACAACCCTGTTCGGGTTAAAAGAGTTTGTCAATACATAGAAACCCACACTACAAAACCCATTGAAGAATTTGCTTAGATGACTTAAAACAAACATTAGCTTACCAATAACGGCAAACTCTCCATTTTTTATCTAAAACTCTCTCGACCAATTGAATGTTATTGGCCGTATATCGGAATTTTCCTATAAAAGCAATTAACTATAATTCCATCAAGTTCAGGTAACTTGCAAAATACGGTTTTTTTAATTCTTATTTTATTTAGATTATAAACATTTTTTTTTTTATCACAATAAGAAACTTAAGATAATAATTATTATAAGTATTTTTTAAATTTAGAATTATATTATAATGTATATTATTAAATTTTGAATTTTTGAAGATCTGATGCAATGAAAATACAGGGTTATTACAAAAGAATCATCCGGTTTCCGAAGCGTTTATTTCGGAACATAATTGGGTTACAACAATGAGTTATGCATGAAAAAAACCCGAAAATATACAAGATCGACGTCCTTGGTCACGAATGCAGTCTTTGAATTTCAATTCGTCGTCAGTTCAATTTCTTGGGACTTCGGATGAAACTCTCTCTAATTTGGTTCACTGTTTCTTCAGTAACTCTTGGTCTGCCGGAACTTTTGTCTTTACATAAACAACCGTTTTTTTTTTAACTGTCGATACTAGCGCAGAATGCTTTATTGGGTTGCATTGGTATGTCTTCTGGAATGTTCTTAGAACGGTTATAAGTGATTCACACTTTGAAAATTCTACTACATAAAACGCTTTCTGCTGTCCAGTCATCATTTTAAATATGACGTTCGCGTAGCAACCATAGTAACCAGATACAAATGACACATACGCAGCGCAAAATTGTAGTTAATGCCCTCTCGTTTGAGTTGTCATAGAAACATATACGTTTCCTAGTTCGCACGTAGTAACGTATCAAAAACCGATAATTTATTTGTTATAATTCTGTAGAATAGCGTTGCTATCACGTAGGTCAGAAGATGGAGATTAAATGTTTTGATCTGGCGTGATGTTATAAGTACCACCCTGAAACCGGTCAAAATTAAGTCCAAATTCATGCCAAATATTTTACCTAGTCTGTGTGCGGCTGGGACGAATGGAGACATTTTAATTTGAGCGATAACCGCCGTCATATTGCAAACCGTCCTTACGGCATACTACACCTCTATTGTTAATTAGAACTCTTTGTGTTACTAACACTATCGAATCTAAATTATATTTTATAGAAAGCAACCTGTTGAAATTCACTCTTTTCTTCTTTATCTCCCTAATCTAAGACAAATTTACAAGCCAAACAATCTTTTCAATAAGAGGTTTAATCCTTAATAAAATTTATCACGCGTGCCCAATACATTTTTTGCAATTACTACGACAAAGTAGAGCTCTTCGAATTTCGATGAAAGAAAATGTTTAATAAAGAACTGTTTCATTGGTTTATAATAAACCTACAAAATTAGTTACAATAAAAATGGGCTTTACATTGGTATGTTTCATTCTTTAACAGATGTTATTTAACCTAAAGTTAACAAAACACTATTTCTTTAAAACTCAGTTGCAGAAATTATCAAAATTAAATTTTAGTCATATATGCAAGCAGTAAAATATAGTAAAAATCTATTGTCAATTAAGGTTTTTGTGCTTGGTATTTCCAAAATAAAAAACAACAAAATTTATACCAATTTGACTCAATTAAATAATTTTCCCCCGTGAAATCTAAACCTGACATCATTTTCACCATCTCAAAATTTACAAATGCATCTCTCATATTCGTATTCATCTTTTTAAAAAATGTTACACTAATTTGATCATTTAAAAATATTTTTATTCAAAACTTCAGGTCTCGATTGCTATTAGCTGGAGACAGAAGTAAACTATTTATATTATTTTAAGTGTAAATGAAATTTTATGAAATAATCTGCATGTATTAAATACGGTTAAGAATATTCCTCAATTAAAACAGCATTGATTCATTAGTACTGCTTTAGTAAACTTACAAAGTAAACAAGTTGGAAATTCACGTCGAGCGTAGCAAATGAGGGGCTTTCGTACTATAAGGAAGTTTTAAAAATATTCAGATCTTGGTGTAATAGTATTCAGTACTTCGGATACAGTAGAGTATGCGAAATCTTTTGTGTATCCCTGTAAATACGACCTGCTTTCTATTAATTATACAGGAAGTAACTTGTAGCAAACCTCAGCAACGTACATCAATTTCCTCAAATCCGAAATAGTTTAATATTATTCAAACGCGCCCCAAAGAATGCTTTCCCGTATACCATTACGTAATGTCATAATACTTTTGTGTAGCTTTGTAAATTAATAACAAATATTCTTTGCATTACAGAATTTATATTTTAGTATAGATACTTCATAGATACATGTAAATTTTATTGTGTTCAAATGAGTGTAACACCATTAAAATGCACTTGAAACTATTTTTTCTCATTGGCCGTAATGTAACAAAGTACTTTTGAATGTCCCTGTAATTATTAAACTATGCATTTGATTTTCATAAAATTTGCAATGACGCGACAGAATTACGAAAAAACTATATATTTTAAATTTCAAATGATGCGACTGGGTATTTTTTGCTTCGTTATGTGCGGACAGACGGACGGACTGAACGACGACTGTAGGTGCTACGCATTTACATAATTACGAACGCATCTAGAAATTTTTTCCTGAAACATTACTCGCAATTTAAAATTCAATATAATTTATCGAAACTTATCTTTTTCGAAAGACTAATAGCTGATGTAAATCTTAAGCAAACCTGAAAACGGTTTTGATATTCAACATCTGAAAACTTTTTCATTGCCTTTTGTTTTGTTTATCACGATGTTTTTGATGAGAAAAAAAAAATCTTGCTTTAGTGCACCTGTTAAGTTATTAGGTCACGCCGGTGTTTACTCCGCCATCCATCATTCTGTACCGTTTTCAAAGACTTTTAACAAGATAAATGGTTTGAATGATTAGATATTTCGTATCTCGCCGTTCGTAAAAAATGACCCTAGATTGAAAAATTGCAACTTTCTGTTTATTTATTGGTATTACATTTAAAATTCAGGAAGTAGTCGAAATTAATTCAATATCAGTTCTTTATGGAAGATTTATTTCTGCAATTGTTTCTTCTATATTTACAAGAAGAAAGTATTGGACTCACTCGTTTTAGGATTTAGATTCCAAAAAACACGTTTTTACAAAATGTCTGTCTATGAGTCTGTCAGTTTGTATGTGACATAATTTTTTTGACTCTCTATCTCAAGAACTAAAGCGCAGGATTTAATAAAAATCTATATTCAGGTAGTCCTTCACATAAATGGATGCTGTTTAAATTTTAGTTTAATCTCTCAACAGGTAGCGCTGCTATGCTGCTTTTTTCACAATTTCCGCAACAGCCTTATCTGAAGTACTGCTGCAAAGATTTTCACCAAACTTCAGATTCTGATAGTCTTTATCATGAATAGACGCTGTTTACATTTTGGTGTGAATTTCTCAGTAAATGATGCTGCTATGCTGCTTTTTTCACGATTTTCCCAACAGCTCTATCTCAAGAACTAATGTACGGATTTTCACCCAACTTCAAAATTGGTTAGTCCTTGACATGAATAGATGCTGTTTACATTGTGTTTAAAATCGCTCAAAAGGTGGTGCTGTTATGTTATTTTTTCACGATTTCTGCAATAGCTGCATCTCAAGAATTAATGCACATTTTTTTTTTATTTAACTTCAGATTCAGTTAACCCTTGATATGAAATGATTCTATTTTAAGTTTTGGTGTCGACAAACCGATAGGTGGTGCTGCTATGTTGATTTTTTCCCGATTCCCGCAATAGCTCTATCTCAAGAACAAATGCACGAAATTTTATCAAACTTCAGTTTCAGGTTTATTTTGATAAATATTATTGCTGATTATGCTGTTTTGGGGTAAATCGCAGAAGAAGCCGGGATTTTATTCTCCATTTTTCCCGATATGCGCAATAGTCCTATTTCTAGAACTAATCCACAGAACTTCATACCATTAAAATCCTCACATTGGGCGTAAATTGCAATTTAATTTTGGTACTGCGATAGCGAATCTATATGTAATAACATGTATGATACTGAAAAAAGTTTTGGAATTGCCATATCTGACTTGTAATTTTCTATGGTTTAGCAAGTCATAATTTATCATTTTATAAATAATGAACAGAAGTGCACTTTGGAAGGAAACAGGAAAAAATAATTTTCGAAATCACTACCAATAACAAATTCGGCACAGTTTATCCCATTTATATTTTCTTCAAAGAACTATCATATACACATTTAAAAACACAATTTGCAAATTTAAGAAACTGCGTGGTTGCATAAAATAGTATAATAAGATTTTCAACTTACATTGCCAGTGTGCAGGATAAATCAAGGCTCAAAACTCTCTGGACACCAATATTTTAAAATAATTTTCTTCTCCTTATCTAATAGCAGAATTATCTGCGATTAAAGATGGCGAAATAAACTGTAAAAAATTTTGGTATCCTGAGCATTTGGAGCCCTGATTCACACCACCTGGGCACCAGGCAATACCACTTAACAATGCCCTTTGAGATGTTGCACCTAGAGTCGTCAGTCTGTCCATCAGTCCGCATATAACAGAGCATAATTGTTGCATAATTTTATAGAGTCATTTCCAATTTTATGAAAATCGGATGCACAGTTTAATTACATGGACAATCAAAATATTCCGTTACATTACGGGCAATTGGAAAAAAATAGTATCAAGTGTATTATAATGGTGTTACACGCTTTCGAACATTTAAAATTGATGTACATTTATGAAGCATATACTACCAAAATATACATTCTGTACAATCAGTGGTGCAAAGAATATTTCTTATTAATTTACAGAGCTACACCAAAGTATTCCATTACATAATGGGATAGGAGGAAACATTGTTTGGGGCGCGTTTTAACATTTTATTAAACTATTCCACTTTTTATGAAATTGATATACGTTGCTGATGTTTACTGCAAGTTACTTCCCCTATAATAGAAAGCAGATAATATTTACAGGGATACACAAAATATTTAGTTTATTATACTGTGTTCGAAATACTGTTACTACGATTACTGTTGTTACGATATACTATTACTCCAAGATCTGAATATTTTTAAAACTTCCTTATAGTACGAATGCACCTCATTTGCTACGCTTGATGTGCAATTTCCAGCTTTTTTCAAAATGATGACTGTATAACTTAGGCTCTATTGCATATATCACGTTACATTACCATTTTAGAGGAGAGGTAGGGGGGGGGGGGAATCTGGCAAATGATATCGGAGGATATCTTTAAGGGGAGGATTGTTTGTCTTCTGTTATCGTTATTATTTTTAATCCAGCCAAAATATTCTCTTTTAATTTGTAACTTGATCTTTTTATTAAAATAATCTGTTATTGCTTTAGTCCATTTTCCTGGAAATAGAAAATTATTTTTAAAATCATTAAATTATTATAAAATTATTTAGTCCAAAATATGGAATAGCACAAGGTTTGGCATACCTATTCTTCTATCACTTGTGTACAAATATATAATTTGAGGTTCGAGCAACCAACTGCGAAATACGTTTTTAATTATACTTGTTGCGTTTATTAGTAAATAAATGAGAAAAAATGTTGACTAACTGTTCAGTTTGATAAGAAGTTCGTCTGCCTCATCACCCCAACCCGTGCGGGACATTATTACTGTTATGTGCATTACATAATAAAATGCTATTATTAAATATTTTTAAATAGTAACTAATTCTTTTAAGTGTTATTTGATATAAAGTTATTTCATACATTAAAGTGACCTTTTACTGACTTATCTTCATTTGAATCCATGAAGTATGCAAATAATAAATGTATAACCATATCTGCTTATCTCTTCATTAAGAATATAAATAAATAGAAAATTTATAAATGAAAATTTGATTTATAGACATTGATAACGATATCATTACTAAGAAGGTGGGGGTGAAGCAGGGCCGTAGCTAGAAAGGAATAATAGGGGGTATGACGTATATTTTCGTTCATGTTTTTAAAGAAAGGGAATTAAGGTTTATTAACTGCTTGAGACATATACAAATCAGCCGTGACAATTAAAATTACTTTGCGTAAATGTAACAACTAATGTAAGAGAGAGTCGGGAAAAAAATCTAACTCTGTATGTAGCATTTATTAATGAAAACAGAGTTTTACACTCTTACGGGGTGACCCCCGGTAAAAAGACAGTACTGGAACTCTACTTGTTTACTGCAGGGCGGTCAGCGATAGAATCCATCGTGACCATCAGATATGACAGCCAAAATGCATCGAGCTAAATCTGGTGTCCCTTAAGTTATTGTAACCCCATAAATAAGCACATAATGAAAGTTTAAATTAAAAACGAGCCAACCGGACCGTTAATTTGGCATATATCAACGTACAAATATGCATGCCAACACTGATTGCTGTGAAAAATATCTCGAAAGGCACAACACAGATGTCAGACGCCAACTTTTAATATAAACAGAGCTTAATATTTTCAGCCGAAAAGGGACTTGTATTGACTATTAATCTGAGAATGAATACGGTAAATGGCTAAGTTACTGCCCCGAAGGATCATATGGTTTAAGACTATCTTTCTATATACTCTTTGATGAAACAAAAATATGCTCGCTCAGATAATGATTTTAAGATGCGAAAAGATTTGTTTTTGATTTATTTTATTAACGGCCTTGCCTGAGGATGAGAACCTATGTAACTGGAATTTAACGCAAAGAGAAAAGAGATAAATATATTGTTTTTAGAAAGTAAAAAGTGGGGCTTAATTAATTTGAAATTGCAAAAGATAATTTAAATTTTAAACTTGATAATTTAATCTTAAAAAGGGAGTTAATAATAATATGTGATGTCATGTTTCTTTCGACATCGCAAGGGGGGAGGGCTCGAGAAAACGTAAGGAGAGGGAGTCATATTTTCTCCCTCTGAAGCAGAAAGATAAATTAATGCACATTCACACTGTAGGTATTATGTTTCTAATTAGACTGTTGTAATAATTTCATTTTATTCTAAGAAAAGAATATGATGATGAAAAATTCGAGTATATAACTAGTGAAATATTAAACATTATGTTAACTTTATATGTGCAAATAGGAGGAGAGAGAGTGTTGGAACACTTATTTTAGCTATAGTGCGTATTTCTGCGAAACTGTGAAAGGATCTCAAAACTGAATTAGATTTTTTACAGAATTTCATTTGAATTGTCTGGTCATAAATTCATTTATTGACCTTGGATTCTTTTCCAAAGGAGGCTTAAAATGATTTAAAGGGGACAGAGTAGAGCCGCACATAGAGCCTCCTTAGCTACGGCCCTGGGGTAAAGGAATTGTAGCGCATGATATCGTAAGAGGGAGGGGGTTAACAAAAAGTAAATAACGTTTTAGCGCATAGATCCTTACCACTTTTATCATCTGAGCTCTTCACTTAATTTAGAAATTTTGACAAATTAGAAAACATACTCCTTAAGGGCGCTGGTCATTCAGCTCCCGAACTCCGCACTAATGTAAAGTCTATGGGAATTTGATGCATTCGTATATTTAAAATATCGGTCAGGGAAATTAATATTTTAAACTTCTGTTTTCTGTATACACTTCTTAAAAGTTTTTCATGCTTCTTCGTTTTTCTTAGATTTCAAAATTTTTCTAAAGTATATACTTAATTTTATATAAAGTGCTAAAATGTTCCTCATAGTTCGTAAGTTTTTAACACATAAAATATTTATAAAAAAAAATCATCTTTTAAGAAACAGTATACAGAAAAAAGAAGTTAAAAAAAATAATATCCTCAAGAGATATTTTAAATATACGGATGCATCAAACGTCCGTAAATTTAATATTACGGGAGAAAACTGCGATTCTGACAAAGAAGGTCTCCATACTGGGCATACTCCGAATGTTTTGAAAAAAATACTGATTAAACTACTCATGTGTGTAATAAAAGATCAGTCAAATTTAGCGGCGGAATTGCTGAAGAAACTCAGTACAAAATAAAATACTTTCCAGTATTTGGCGCGAAAAGTCGAAAGCGTCAGCGATTTGGCGAGCAGCATTTCCCCTCGCCAAAAGCAAACGATTTTAATACACCTGAAAATTTCTTGTCAATTAAATTTTAGAATATGTGTAAATAGTATTTAATAAATTTAAATTTGAACAATGAGAGAATTTGACACATAGATGTATTTTATATTGTATATTTCTGTTGCTTTTGCTGCAGTTATTTAATTTTACCACTTTAAAAATAATTTCTTATGTAAAAAATACTTTCATATGGAAAAGTATTTTTTCGTATATTTAAGCGTATGACAAAATAAAGGCCTGATGAAGAATGCTGCAGTAAACCATTTTAATATCGGAGAAGTTTTGTTTCCATAGCAACAACATTGAATCGACAGAGCTCAATTAGATTGGAGTCAATTTTAATATTGAAACAAAATTATTTAATTTAATTTTTTTCATAAAATTTCACAATTACTTTTTATTCTAAATTCATTATGACAAAAATATTGTTAAAACAAACTAAAGCTGACAAAACTAACATTATATAAATAAAATTTCTTTAAACAAGTTCAAGATGAAACATTTTTACTTAAAAAAATTTTTTTGACATAAAAAAGTATTTTTTGAAATTATATTTTGTCGCCAACTGATGATAAATCGCCAAATAAAAAAATAAAAAAAAAAATCATTATTTTTTTATGAGCATTCTATCGGGGTTCCGCCAAAAAAAATTTTTACAAACTTATGTATTCACATGTGAAGAACATTCTGTAATTTTTTCAGAATTTTCTGAGTATGCCCGTACGGAGACCTTCCTTGTGAGTGACGTACCCCTTTAAAATATCACTTTCGATTTCCAATTCAGAACAATTTACCGGAAATGGTTTCTTTTTCTTTCTTTCCTTTCTCTCTTTTTTTTTTTTTTTTTTCATGAGGTTAATATCTGATATTAATGTTACTTATGTAAAGCTGAAAAAGGCTTTGATATTCAACAGATGAAAACATTTTCACCGCCTTTTGTTTTCTTTCTCACGATGTTCTTGATTAGAGAAGGGTATCAGTACACCTGTTAAGTCAATAGGTCATTTTCTGGTTACTCCATCATTTATCATTCTGTGACTTTTTCGAGCACTTTTAACAAGAAAAATGGTTTGAATGAATACAAATTTCGTATCTCGACATCTTGTCCATAAAAAATGACCCAGGATTGAAAACTTAGCTATTTATTGTTGCTTAAATTAAAATTGATTTTATCTTAAATTGAGGAAGTAATCAAAATTTATTTAACATCTACTCTTGATGAAAGATTTATTTCTGCACACGTAGGCGTAAAAATGATGTAGCTTAAAGTCTTTATAAATTGTAATAATAAACATCGTTTCTTGGTTTAAAATTTGGCATGTGTCCTTATTTTTTAAGAGAAATATTTCATTTTAAATTATACATATTTCCGGCATATATTGAGTTCATATGATTTTTAATATAGTTTAAAGGTGAATTTTGAAGGATGACATAAATATTTATCATTTAAGATATTTTGCTTAATTTAAAATTTTCTTTTTAAAAAAAAGAAGAAGAAAGAAGAAAGAAACAAGTGGGAAAATGTAATCGTAGATCGCACAGAGGGTTTCGTTTAATATTTCTATCACTACAACTTATCCTTTAATTAATAAATCCAAATTTTAATTTATAATTATTAAATTCTTACATAGATGGCAGCACCAATGAATTTTATTTTAAAATAATTATCAAGAGGAAGTTACTTTTTTAATCAAAATAAAATTGTTCAAATCAAATTATTTAAATAAAATCCGGAATTCCAAATTTTTTAAACACACGAAGTAAAAAAAATAGCAAAGATATAAATAAAATTTTAAATTTCTGAAAAGGAAAAAAAAATATTTAAACGAAATTATCATTAACAAAACTCGATAGTTTTTAAAATAGAAAGAAAATTGAATTCCAAAAAATATTATGGGTGTCAGTGATAAAATAATATAAATCCTTAAATTGGCAAAAATTACGAAATTTCTTTTAATTCAGCCCATCTTAATATGAAAATTTAAATTTCCAACATCGCGTTCGAACAAAGAGCCTTCGATTTACTAGCAAAAGGTTTTACCTGCAAGGTATGATGTCTACATGCAAAACATTGAAATTCAGAATCTCTTTTAAAATTTAAATTGCAAAAATGAACGGATGACATTGAAAAAAACTAATTTAATTTAAGTAATAGATATGATTTGCCATGTGATACGAGGTATTCAGCTGTAAGTGCACAAAATTTGAAGCCCTTGATTTATACATTTTTTTTGCGTACGGACTCTGCAACCGGCTGAGGACTGATACGAATAGGTTTTTGTCAGGCGAACGAAACCCTAAAAAGTGAGTCTCTGACGTCATTTTTGCTTCGAAAATTATGTTGATAAATCCGGCTCTTTTCAAAGGGCCGAGTTATTTGAAGAATCATCTGTGATTTTTCAATCAGACTGATATTTTTTCTGATTTGATTGTAAGCTTTTTTGAGAGGAAGAAGATTTCTCAGTTGCCTACGATATATATACATAATTTTTCTGTTTTTCTCTTTTAGGAATTGAGAGAAGCATTCGAAGAAGAAGCCAAAGATAAAAAACTTCCTCGATTGCTGTTGACACTTGCTGTTTCTGCTGGTTCGGAAACAATTAGATCCGGATATGATGTCCCAGCTGTTGCTGCGTAAGTGTTTTGACTTTCGAAAATATATGTGAAAAGTAAAATTGTTGAGAGAAAAAAAAATGAGCGCCTTCGATCCCATTCTGTAGATGATACGTGATCTATAAAAGGCTAAAACCTAAGTAACCATGTATAAGAGGCCTCAAACACTGTGATTTACTTTACTAGAATTAAAGTACATACATCTGATTTTAGATTGAGTTATGAAAACTGTTCTATTCAAAATATTTATAGTATTATTCAAATGTACGCGAGTAGAAAAAGATTTTTGACATCCATTACATTAATGAATGTTACATTTTTTAATACTAGTATATATGTGTATATATGTCACGGTCAGTTTGATTAATCGGTTATTATTAAAAGTAACGGTTATAATTAATAATAATCAAGTAATAAATAAACCGGTTAGTATGACAAATTTATGAGAATTTGTCAAATTAACTGCCTATTATTAATAATTGCCAATCAAGGTTGGTAAATATAATGCATTTCAAGCCGTTTAGCTTGATATTTTTTTATCGTATGCGTCTGTTCTAAATAATCGTTACTAAGAGTGTGCATTTCAAAGCTGTATAATTTATTCCTTCAATATTTCAGTGTGCTCGGGCGTCAGATTTCTTTACTTTATTAATTTTGCTTAATAAATGGAATCTCATATTCTTCTACCTTTCTCTTCATACTATTAGAATATATCATGCACATTTACCTATACATGAAAGCATTATATTTTGACCGTATCATGTAAAAAAAGAAGTACCGGGTTCATTTATTACCCGAAACAAAATGAAATAGGAATATTACACATTAATAAGTAAACTGAAATTACTACATTAATATTTATTAAAAGAAGAATACTTAATACAAATATGACCAGATATACTACTATGAAACAATAACAACTAAAATGTTTACATCGCTAAATTCATGAGAAAGCCTCAAAATAGTGAATGCAATCAAAAATCATTGCTAATAAGTATGCTCGGAAAAGCTAGAACCTGCTTACCCCAAATCCAGTATCCGATTAACATCTTTTCTCTCGACAGTTACACCTGCTAGAAATCACAACTCCAGATTCCAACTCCCGAATGTTTTCTACTTAATTTCCTGTTTTAATTAAATTAAAATGTTTAATTTTACATGATTCATAACGTGAAAGATTTTTTTTTTTATCTTGACAACTGTTATTTCATATAAAAAACTAACTTGGTAGTCATATTTTAAATCATTAGCCAGTTTCTTTCATAAAATACTTGCATTTTATAGCAGTTATACAAAATAGCGTGATTTTTCAGAGAATTTATCCTTCGCAAATACATAATGCCTTTTTATCTTGCAATCAAGCAACAAGCAACTTTATTGCTTAAATAATAAGCATTTAAGATTCGAGAGAATTCGTACTCTGATGAACATTTCGATGTTAATGTTAGATACACAGCCGTTAAAAGTATGATGCCGTGAAATTAAAATTTTATAAACATTTGAAAGTTAAAGATTTTACATTTTTATTTATTTTTGCGCTATGCTGTTTCACTATGTTTGATTTTTTAAATATCATTTACCTTTTTCTTTTCCAAGATTTTTTTTTTTTTTTTTTTTTTTTGAATAAAAAAATGTTGTATGCCGATTTTTTAATCAATTCAAAGATACGTCTGCAGTTTTTTGTTAATAATAGCTTTATCTTAAACATATTTACTAATATATCACTTTAAATAATATTCCTTGACATAAAAACATAAATCAATATCCATAAGCAGATTATATATAAAATTGAATAAATATAAATAATAAAATAAAATTAGAATAACGGAAATGTAAATTTATTCCTCATTTTATCTTTGAAAACGATAATGAAATTTCGAGCTCAGGAAAAAAAATTAATGATCTCCTATATATATAAAAACATAAAAAAAATTGGGATCATCGGAAGCATTTCTATTATAAAACACGATTAATTACACATGCTTTTAATCATCGAAATCTTTTGCTCACTTGATTGATGAATTTATTCTTCGTTAAATGTTATGTGAATAAAGTCACGGGTAACAGCTAGTCTAAAATAAGCGCCACTGTTAAATAAAACAAAATAGTTGGAGATATGTACAAAAAAAATGGAAAAGAAAAAAAGAGTGGGGTCTCTTTATATTTTTAGGAAAAAATGAGAAAAGATACAAAAAAAGCAATGTCAATGACCACATTTATCCCTTACCAGAAAATGAAATATCCCATTTCTCTTTCGGAACGGGATACAAAAAAGGGACATTCCATTTTCTCATAGGAAAAAAACATAGAAAGAACAAAGGGAAATAGGATTTTTCATTTTCTAACAGGGGAGAAGTTTGATCGTCGACATTGTTAGTTTGAAAAGTTTGTCTTTTCTTTTTTTAAAAAAAAATATCAAGAGACTCCACTTTTTTTAATTTTCCATGTTTTGTACATATATTTAACTGTTGTGTGATACATTTTGTTTTATTCAACAGTGGCGCTAATTTAAATGATGCAGATTTTGAAAATTTTGTATATTTAACAGATTATATCTGTTAACAGCAACAATATCTCGATGCAGTATTAAATTTTTTAGATTGTCCTAGTAGTACAATTTCACATTCTATAAGAAAAAGTTTTCGGGTAGCTTCTCTTAAATAAGATATTAAATGCGGGACATGGACAAAAATGTTACTTTGACTGTACTTTGTGGCAACATAACAATGTAAAATAACAATACCCCATCGAAACAAATAAATTTTAATAAGCATGTAGTGTTATTCTAACGGTGTATGCCAAAAGAATTTCAGGATCTTATTGCTTGCCAGAGATATAGCCCTACAAACATACTCGTATTTCATTTTTCATGAAAAATGGCATTTACAACATAGAATTTTGACATTTTCTACAGGGAAGAGGAAATTTTTTCAGGGCTTCAAAATTGCACATTATTCATTAAATATGATCTACTTAGACATAAAAAAAAATCAAGCAAATCAAAAAATACAACTATCGCTCTTTGTCTGATTTTCAAAATAAGAACTCTTAAGCGTTTGTCGTACTCCTCAGCAGGGATGTAGTGGCGGGTACACACGGGTATGCGCCGTATACCCTCTGGATTTTTTCAAGGAGCACCATAATCTCTCTGTTCCTCAAGAAAACTATAGTATATACACTCTTGGTGTGCCCTCTGCCTTGAGTGTATACCTTCTGCTTAGAGACTATACCCTTTGTTTATTTTACAACTACATTCCTGCTCTTCAGTGATACATATAATTTTCAATACATTTAAAACGGAGAACAGCTTAACACATCGCAGACGATTTCTCCCCTATGCAACTTAATATAATGGAATTCTTTTGAGATTCCCTGTAAATGAACCGTAAATGCTACACACTTCATTTTCAATACCGACCTTACAAAAGAAAATCCTATAATGACATCAATTCCATGGCAATCGCACTATATTTAAGCAACTTAGAACATAGGCAAACATGACAGACATATAGACAAACCCAATATATAAACACTTTTCATTTTTGTTGTAAAGTGCTATAAAATCGACTTCCGAACCCCAATAAAGAAATCAAATGGCTACTATTATAGGTTGTTAAGAAACAGTTAATTTCAAACAATTTTTAACGAGGAAAAATCAAATGGTTAGAAATTAAAATTAAAATTTGGGCACTATATTCATCTCAAATTTACAAAAAGAACGAAAAGAAAAAAATACAGAATGGAAAAGGAAAGTACAATATACAAACGAGGCTAAATAACTTAAAATACTTCTAAAAATAGAACTACTTTACATGATCGTTCCTTAATTTGTCTTTCATTAAAGGAAGCACGAATAAAATTACCACTCGTGCTCCTTTCATAAAATACATGTAAGTTATATTCAGAAAGAAAACTAAAGAAACAATTAAAAAAAATTGCAGTAAGAAACAAATCGGAATCTGTATGTCAAACATGGCAAATGACGGGCATTCGTACTATAATTAGTTTGATAAATATTCCGATCTTAGCTGAAAAGCTATCCTGCATTCTTATGCAAAACTGTATGAAATTTATTACTATAGTATTTTTTAAATTCAGCAATATTGAAATAATAGGACTTCATCTTAAATAAGACGTAATCACCATGGCAACTTGGAATCCTTACCTATTATAATGTATAATTGAGTTATTTACATATGATGGAATTTAATAAAATAAAGAAAACTTTTATTAATATCGTGTTAAGCTTTGATTCGATTTTCCTAAAATTTGAAATGACTCGAAGAAATTCTGCACCGATTATTAATGTCAAATTTCAAACAGACGGACGGACAGAGAGGTAGGTAGTCGGACCAGACAACGATATTAGATTCTATGTATTTATATAAAATAGGAACGCACCCAAACAGAAAAAAAATTAATAGAAATAAGGATAAAATCTTCCACAGTTGAAGAGGTAAGTACACTATACAAACGTGATTTGATGAGAAAAAAAAATGATTTAAAAAAGTGCTCAATAAAAATAAAACTATTTTGCATGGTCGTTCTTTAATTTGTAATAAAGGAAACTCGGTAAAAATTAGTTATCACTTGCTTTTCTTTTGTGAAATATATGTCGATTAAAATCAGGAAACATACTGAAGAGAAGCTTTTTTTTTTTAATGCAATAAGGAAAAAAAAGGCGAAACATTGTTATTATTTTCTTTTTTCAAAATAAGGTTCGACACTTTCCACAAGATAGCTTCTAAATTAGTTCAGGGAAAAAAGACTTTTAGTAAAAAGACAATTATAACTTTTGTTTCATTTTTTAAATTTCATTAAAAATTTATTATGAAAACCTATGTGATTAAAGAGACGGCAGATTTTTAAGATTATTTTTCATTATTTAAGATAAAAAAATTATTCAAAGTACTCCTCTGTACTATAAATTCACAGAATTCATAAATTCAAACATTTAAATAATTTCTTTCAATTTTAAAATGCTACGTGCGTTGTAATGTTCAAATCAATTTCTCCTTATTTTCTTGTTATTAATAAGAAGGATTTTTTTTTTCAACCGCATCTCTGATTTGCCCGTTCGTCATACGGACAACGAGCTTTTGCCAATCATGATTTTTCCACATCACGTACGGGCAAATGATTTCAAATCACGATTTATTATTCTCACCAGTGAATTTTGTATTGTTTAATTCGACCTTTTTTTACTTTGTCAATTTGGCGAAAGTTTCTGTTTTGGAAAACCGGTGATAAAAAATTAAAAATTCTATAAAAGATGCAAAAAACTGACATTATTTCAAAGTTTTTTTCAAAAACATTCATGAGTTAAGTTGTTAAATGTGCATTCATTTTTTAGACTTACAAACAGTTACTGAATTACTTACTTAACAGTTACTTTTAAATATCTTATGAAGTTATTAAAGTCCTTTACTTCCTAAATGACTGAACTCTCACGAATCATTCATGTACTTTTTTCTTAATACTCAAAAGATTTTTTTAACGAAAATACTATTGACGAATAGAAATTTCTTTGTACCTTTTTTCTTTATGCATGACGTTATTGAAGAAAAGTACTCGTACCTTATAATTTGTTCGAATTCGCGCGTGTAGATCCTATACTGAAAAACTGATACTAGTAAAATCTCGATTCGCATATTTAAACGATATCGGCCTTTCAGGTCATATTTTGGTGGAAAATACCCAAAGACCCGATTTTAGTGGTTGACTCATAGGTTTATATTATGTTTTCTTGCTTCCAATCCTGTATGTATACTTTTGGGTGCAGAAAAGCACATTGGTTAATGTATTAATCAACCGCTAAAATCGATTTTTTAGATATTTTCTACCAAGATATGACTTGCAGATCGATTGCGCTATCATAAAACGCGGTAGCGTTTGGTATAATATGTTTAAGAAATAGAAAATGCGAACGTCTTTTTGAAATTTCTGGCGAACCAGTTGACATACGACAGTGATTTTGTTTTCAAAAGATAGAACTCGACGAGACGAATAAAATGATAGCTTTAAAAAATATGTCGCAGTTTACTGTAGTTTTTTATTTAACTTTTAACGAAAAAATTAAGACGAAAAATTCAACCAGCAATAGCTAACGTTATTATGGATGGATTAACTTCGTTTTTGGTTTATTTTTATCGTCTTGATAAAACTTAGAACAGTTTTTTCTTTTTCATCTTTGTATGCTGATGGTTTCTGAGAAAATCGAATTTATGTCTTAAACCTCCAGTCGAATATTGTCTTTTGCTGTTGCGATTGTAGTTTTTTTTATTCATTGCCACCAAATTTAATATAAAAATTGTCATGTATGTATCATAATTCATTCAAATTAAACAAATCACGTGAAAAACATGGTTATTTGTTTTTATTGCGAAGCTTTTAGTTTCAATTCTTTAAATAATAAAGTTGTGAACGCAGTGTTATTTTTTTATTTTATTTTATTTATTTATTTTTTTATTTTTTTAATCCATGGTTAATTTCTCAAATAACTTGCATTTTATATGACCATGGGATGATTTTCTCGAGTGTCCTAACATTTTGAATTTTAGTAGTAGAAAAAAATGGGAAAAAAACAAGTACATCGAAAAAAAAGTATCTGGGAAAACGTCCTAATTTACATAAGTAAAAAATATAGAGTAAAACAAAAACTTCACATTCTGTCCATATCTTAAATAGCATTCAATTGATTTTAAATAGGGATGTGATGTCAAATACGCATTAGGGTACCTAATTGGCACGAAAATTTTGTTATTTTGTCTGATATGATAACCGGGCTAATGTTTATTAAAAATGTATATTTCTTTACCTTTACTTAATTTTGTTAAATTTTATAAATCATTTCATTCTGTTGTTATTAATTAAACTTTTCAAGACTACTTGATCGTCGACCAAGTAGTTTCGCCAAATTGTACAAATCATCAATTTATTCACCATGTAATTCATATTGGCATAATTTTTATTTTAAATAACGAAAGAAGAAATAAATTAGTAAAACATCAATAAAAGTACAAATAAAAAATTGAATTCAAAATCACATTATGGCATAACAAACATGGTTAACCTATTTGATGTAAACTGAATGTAACATTTATGATAATCCGTTATTGGCATTTGATTTTATAATTTGGCGATAATTTTTTGGTCGAAGGTTAATAATTATCACCGGTTTTTAGTCATTATTATTTTCTTTTGAAAATAATAGAAAATAGTTAATAGAGGTACTACTTGGTTATCCCGTCGACCAAAGAACTATCGCCAACTATAATATTATATGCCAATAATGGATGATCGTGAATGTCGCATCCAATGACATTAAATACGATGCACGTGTTTAAAACGCCATTAAGGGATTTTTATTTCGACTTTTCATTTGTATTTTTTATTAAGATTCTACAAATTATTTTTTTGTGTTACTTAAAATGAAAATTATGTCTATATGTATAATTTCGCTATGAGTTTGGCAATTTGTATAGTTTGGCGAAATTGGTCGACGGGATAACTAAATAGTACCTTAATATATATGCATGTAATTGAAGTTTGAAAACTAAGCTTTTGCGAAATTGGCGTCAGAAGAATATCGCACAATGTCGTGCATATATGGCATCTGTGCCAAGAAAGCATCAAATGAAAAAAAACACATGGTGATGCAAAAAACTTTTGTGATGGTGTGAAGTGAATGTAACATTTACGATCAGCAAATATTGGCATTTAAAAGTATTTTTGCTTGAGATATTGTCGAAAAAGCATTGCAAAGATATATTTTCCCTCTCCTTTCTATTTCCAAATGTACTAAATTTAAAAGTATGGAAAAAAAATCAGAGTTTACTTAAAACTGTGCATAAAAATTATAGTAGTTATCCTAATTTTTCTAATAGAAATTCTCAATTTTCCGTTATTAACAAACGCTACTTTAAAATTGCAAATTTAATTCGCTAAATCGCCAAGTTGCATAATGATCATCGGCACTGAATACATAAATAATGCCATATTTGCAAACTTATCGGTGAAAAAACAGTGGAACCTTGGTTTACGGCCGCCCCTGTTTTTGACAAGTTCGGTTTATGACCAACTTCAGTGATCAAAATTTTACTCTTTCGGCGTAGGATAACTCGATTCGCGACCAAAGCTGTCGAATAGTTCAGTTGGCAACCCTCACATAACTCTTGTTATAAGTCAAGTTTGGAGGAAAGTGCGCATATCAGAGTGCTTTGTCGCCTTCAGTACAGTAAAAAAAATTAACTTATTGTTTTAATTTTAATCAGTTTTGCGAAATTTTAGACTTTATTATGACTTCTAAGAATAAAAAAGCGTTTAGTGATAGCAGTAGTAAGAAGCTTAAGCGAATTACTGATCAATTATGAAAAAAAGTGGTGAAAAAAATTAAGAACGATGATAGTGTAATCAAAATAGCTAAACAATACGGTGTAGAGTAGATGAACTGTCGATTACTCCGATTATAAAGAACTAGTCGGATGTGGCAACCCCAAAACTATTTTCTATCTCATGCATTTAATGAGTCAAAATTCAATATTACAGCGCGAAAATCAAATGACAATCATTTACTCACCGTGAGGAATCTAAAGGCATGAAATTCCGAACATTAGTTTTTGAAATTTGAAATAGGACTGTTGCGGATATCGGGAAAAATATAGCATATATGCGACACTTGTTGAAAGATTTACCCAAAACACGCAATGAGCAATAATATAAATCAAAGTGTGCCTAAATCTCAAGTTTGATGGACATTTGTGCATTAATTCCTGCGATAGAGATATTGTGGTAATCGGAACAATTCAGCATAGCAGCGCCATGTGTTTGGTTATTGAAACCAAAACGTAAACAAAACCAATTCATATAAAGATTAACTGAATTTGAAGTTTGATGAAAATCCGTGCGTTAATTCTCGAGATAGAACTATTGCAAAAGTAATGGAAAATGCAACACGGTTAAGCCCTCTGTTGAACGATTTAAATCAAAATGTAAACAGCAAACAGCATCAATTTATATCAGGATTACCTGAATATAATTTTTGTTAATCCCATGCATTAGTTCTTGGATAGAGCGCCCAAAAAATTTATATCAC
Source organism: Maratus speculifer (assembly GCA_964019185.1). NCBI lineage: Eukaryota > Metazoa > Arthropoda > Arachnida > Araneae > Salticidae > Maratus > Maratus speculifer. The sequence continues at coordinate 230,093,929 of OZ025296.1, read as the reverse complement.
ATACAGAAAGTCAGATATAAGAATGGATTATGATCGTGAACTGAGGTTCCACTGTATATTATATAAAAATTTAATTACAGCTGGTGATTTCAATGTCAATTTTACAAATAATACTAGAAATGAATTTTCAGTATATTTTCATCCTTGGTTTGGCGCAAATCTATTAAGGCTGTATTTCGAGCGACTTTCTCCAAGGAATATAATTTAACCAATAATTTTCCTGAAAATGTCCTAGAATATTATTCAATAATTGGAATAAGTGAATTCCAATAGATATCAGGAAGGAGAAATAAAAATATTTCACTTAGTTTTTTTTTAAATTTAAATGGGAAAATTCGTTTTTATGTGCATTGACTACAAAATTATGTTTAACGACCTTTGGGTGCCTAGATCACAAAAATCGCGCTAATGGCGGAAATATTTCATACTTATAACATCTGATTTTAAAAACAAGTAGATAAGAATGCCACGAATCCTATGCGAAAAGAATAAAAATTTCTATTGGCATTATTTTTCTACAAAATATGTATTATCTAAAATTAATTGAATCTGTCAATTTCTGTACGAATAAATTAAAATTAATTTCGTTTTTTCACGTTTTTTGTCCATTGATTAAATAGTTCAATATTGAGCGAAATAAGAAAAAGTACTGGGAATATTTAAAAGCAAATGAGGTTTTCTTATATTCAATATATATTTGTCAAAAAATTTAAATGACTAGTATTAAAAAATGCTCTGACGAGCGCCAAAAAAGGTTAATATGTTTTAAAGTATGAAAAAGTGTTTGACAAGAGCTTCTAATTGAAAATGAGAAAGGACAAGCGGTCCCTTCTTGGCTGCAATTCACTGTCAATGCCAAATTTGAAAAAATCATATTTGCGCTTTTTCCATATAAAAGAAATCAGTCACTGTTACGATAAAATTGTGTAGTGTAAAGGCATAATTAGAAAAGACACCACGTGATTAAACATGAATGTACAGCAAAATAGGGCCAAAAACCATAGTTCCCGCAGCCAGTGTTGAATTCAGAACTTTTCTCCGGGTTGGTCTTTTGTGGTTTCGGGGAGGAATAATAGAGTTCTAAGGGGATTATACTTTTTTACCATTAAAAACACAAAATCTAAATTTTATTGGAGGGGGGCATTTGATACCTACGGGAGGGAATGTCCCCCCGGCCCACCTCCTGCATTCAACACTGCCTGCAGCGTATCACATTCATGCAGTCCCACCATAAACTGTCGCAGTGTAAAACAACACAGAAATCTGATTTGTAGTGCAGTTGCAGTGCAGAGTCAACAATGCAGTTAACCTGTAAAGCACGATTGAAAGTTATACTAAAAAGTAAAGATAGAAAGTTTTACACAAATTTCTTTTATATGGAAAAAGCGCAAATATGATTTTTTTAAATTTGGCATTGACAGTGAATTGCAGCCAAGAAGGGACCCCTTGTCCTTTCTCATTTTCAATTAGAAGCTCTTGTCAAACACTTTTTCATGCTTTAAAACATATTAATCTTTTTTGGTGCTCGTCAGAGCATTTTTTAATACTAGTAATATATGAATCAAGATTTAACTAATACTGGATTTTCATCCGTGAACTCGATGAGGAGATTCTCTGTTCTGTCGCCCCCCCCCCCCGATCTTTAAGCATTTGTCGTTCACCTCAACTCTATTATGACATCATTTTCATGATGATCGCACTATATTTAAGCAACTTAGAACATAGGCAAACACGACAGACGGACAGACAAATCCAATACATAAACACTTTTCAATTTTGTTGGAAAATGCTGTAAAATCGACTTCCAAACCCCGTTAAAGATTTCAAATGGCTACAATTATAGGTTGTTAAGAAACAGTTAATTTCAAACAATTTTCAACGAGCAAAATTCAAATGATTAGAAATTAAAATTAAAATCTGGGCACTATATTTATTTCTAATTTACAAAAAGAAGGCAAAGAAATAGAAATAAGAATAAAATCTTCTTGATACTCATGGCAATAGATTTCGAACTATAACTATTTTTAACGAAATACAAAACCAACAGTTGAAAAGATTCCCGAGTCAAAAACATATGATATCAACTTTTATTATATGTGGTGTTATGTGCATTTGTTAAACCATTGAATATCAGGTACTGTGCAAGCATTAAAAGACCTGAGTTCTTTAAAATATTTGCGCCCTATATATTTTAGGCTATGCCTTTTTCTCCGGCACAGCCCGATCCTGCGTATTAGTATGTTAAATTTATAAAATTTCAACATATATTATTTTCGTTAGTCGATTTTTTTATTATTATTTAGGCGGTTCTTTTTATTAAATTAAGAATCCGATTTTCAGAAACATAAATAATTCCAATTTTTAAAAAAAAATAATAGTGGTGGTTCTCCTGATATGGCCTTATTTGATAATTGGAATTTTTTTGTTTTTGTTGATAGAGACAACGTGTTTTCGTTTGTTTTTGTTTAGCTAACGATATAGAAAAAATGATTTTTAGCATTGATTATGTTGCCTTTTACTTTGGCATGTAAATACTTTGATACATAATTTTTTATATTTTAATTGATCTAAACTCTTCAAAGTTCACTATGCAATTGGTGTATGTGACTGTGCTCTTAATTAATTACCGGATAATAATCATCTGAAATAAACAAAAAAGAAATCAGATTTATTTTTAAAATACACTAAATTAGAAATACGGTCTAAAATTCAGAAGATGAATCCAAATTTCACAAAAATATGGCTTTTTGAAGTTTCACCTTAATTTTTAGCTCTGCTTTTTCATTTTCATAACTTTTTAAAATATTAAAGCAACTAAAATTTTAATTTTTTACATGTTTGTCCTCGAAATAAAATTATTTTCACAAAACAAAACTTTGATGGATTAAATGATTTAAGCCTGAGTACTTACTCTTGTCAAATAAAATTTGTTTCAACAGAAATAAGTTCAAAGTTTTTGAGAAGCCCTTTTGACGGCGATAATGCCGCTTATCAAACTAATTTTCACGATTTAAATTTTGGGCTGAACAGAAAACAGTTTTGAAGACGTAGTCTACGTATAATAATCTTTCAGAATATGCAAAAAAATATATAATAATGATTTTCTTAAGGTTTCCAAAAAGAACTTCTCCTAAGGTAAATAGTAGTTTTTACTGTATTTTTATATACATTACGACATTTATTAAAAAAAACTAATAAAGGTTTTAAAAATCTGGTCTCTAAAGTTATAGATAATAAGAAAAGTATGAATTTTTTTTAAAAAAATTCTTTAAATTTGTAGTAAACGTTTAGTAAATTTCTTTTAAAAAAGAATTTTTTAAAATTACATAATTCTCAAATTTCATTTATTCCTTTACTTTCAAATTTTATTCTAATTCTTTCATTTTCTCTGGACTAAATAGTTTATTTTGTAAAATTACTGAATAGCATATCGAAAAAATATTATAAAATACTCAAATAAAAAAAGTTTGTCCAAAAATGTCTAGTTTCTTTTGCGTAAAAATAAAACATTCGTATGTTTGGTCAGTTTTTGTTCATTTCAATCTTAGTTCTTTAAAAAAAATTCTGCCGGAGAAAACTAAAAAAATTTGCAGTTTTCAAAATTGATTAATTTTAATAAAAAAGATAATTTCCATATATTTAGTCACAAATCCGTTTTCTACTTTAATTCAATTCTGGAATTATATTTCAAGGCTTAAAAAGAAAATTTAATTGCATTAATGTCAGAGCGTTGTCTAGGATAATAAAAACTCGCAAATTAAATTTTAAGAAAGTTTTATTTTTTTTCTTTTCTTTGGCCGGTACTTACCAAAGAATTTTATTTATCTTTTGACTTAAATATTGTTCTTAGAATTTTCTTTTTATTCTTGTTAATTTCCTTATTGGAGTAAATTGTTAGGAAATAAATTGATAAAATTTTTAACTTAGTGACTTAGCTATTAGCAAAATTTTCTTTTTATTATATCTATTTATTTAGATTTATGTAATTAATGAAATAAATTTTTCAGTCATGAGATATTATTAACTTTCACCGCAAGTTTTTCGTTAAGGAAAATCTGATCAAAAAAATAAAAGCAAGAAAGAAAAAAAACATGCGTCAAGCACAGACTATGAAGCACTTTCTAACACATTCAGAATAATGTAAACAAACTGCATCGTTTAAAAAAATTAAAATATTACGTCTCATTTCACCGTATGGAAATGTATAACGCATTTCAAAAGCGAATTTCAGCTGTTCCCATTTACAATGGAAAAATTACCTGAATTTTTTTAGCAGTCCTGTATATGATATATAAATTTCTATTTATTAACAAAATGCATTCCAAAATTTAGTTTATTTAAGCCATACGTAGGTTTCAGTTAAAAATTCCCTATAGCAATTTCCTCTATTAAGGAGAACAGTATGCGAATACATTTGTGGAGCCCTGTAATGAGATATAGAATTAATATATGAAGAGTAATATGCTAAAATCTAATTAAATTTGAAAGCGCATATCAAATTTTAAAACATACTTTCTAGCAAATACTAAGCAAAGACAGTATTGTAACTTGTTTCTTTAGTGTATCCTTGTAAGCTAATTAAAAAATGCTATGCATGCTCTGTTTTAACAAGATCGTAGTGAAATTAAGTGATTTATATCAGTTTCAATACATTTGAAATAGCGTAATGTCATTAAGATAATCTCCAAATGATTTTTCCCCATGTACCATAATGTAATCGAATTCTTTTGAGTGTCCTTTTAAATGAACCATTAATCATACATACTTCATATGCAATGCCAAACATGCTTTGGTGACTCTAAATAAGTTCGATCAATTCCGAGTATATTTGCGGGGAGTTAGAGTATGGACATAAGGACAGACAAACCGAATGCATAAGCTTTTTTCAACTTTGTTTGAAAGTGCTAAAAAGAAAATGTTATTTTACATTTTTTATAATTTAATATTTTCTATATATTTTTATAACATTTTTATCTTGATTCGCTTGAAACGATTTGGTTGGGTACTACTTCCGTTAATCTGCTTTCCTTTTCTTTATTCCCTGTAACACTCCATAATTTCCGTTCCGTAAAATTTCTCATTCTCTAATGTGAGATTTATTTTAGTAGAAGCTATGAAATTTTTCATCACTTCAGTGTATAAAACATTCTTTAACTAAACAAGACAGATTCGTTAAACCCGAAGATATCATCGTGCGTTTCATGTACGCAACATTTGAACATAATAGAATTACAAGACTATTCATTGCAATTTTTTTTCTATCTTGTATTTTTTTTAAATATTGTACTTATCGCAAATTAATAGTTCTTTTGAGTTTTGTAATACTATATACTTACTTATCGTTTCAACACAAATGACAGGAAATTCTTCCATATTGTTCGCTCCAGTAATCTAAGGAGCTTGAAAAGTAGTTTGGTGTTATTAAATTTTCGTCTACAATTCAGAGAAATTATTCTATAATTTGTATAGTAAATACAGAAATCCGATACGGAATAATAATAGCATAAAAATGTGGAATCGCAAATGCAGAAAGCCTTAAAAAGATCACTCAATTTTGACTGAGAAAAAAAATTTTAATTGTTTTTTTTTTTTTTTCATTATTATGCATAATGTAAGGTACAAGGCAAGGAAAAGACATGATTTTTACAGGTTTTTGGATAACAATAAATTTTGACAATATTTTTACAGCAAGTGCTCGATATTGTAGCTCTCCGAATTAATTCAAGTTTCACATTCCACTATACATCAGTCGTCATATGTGGGTTGAAATGTCTGACATATTACATCGATTCGTGCTGTGGAATCGATGTGAAATTAATGGGAGTATCAAACATCGTAATACATTTCAAATGATAACCTCCGCTGATTTCTTCTGCACCGCTCACTGTCTAACCCTCAGAATCTTACTGTCCGTCAGTTTTTCATTTGCGACCTATTTTATTTTTGCTTGGTTTTGTATTTCTGATGTCCCTTTAAATTATTTAACAGCTATTCTGAACCAAACTGTATTCGTTATTTTACGAAAAATATTCTTATTTTTTGCTTGTTCTTAACCTCTTCAAGGATATTTTCTTTTAAGATGAGAAAAAAAGACTTATGTTTTGTTGTTGTTGTTGTTGTTTGTTTGTTTGTTTGTTTACTATGTGTTGATTTTATAGTAATAAGAATTCAAAATGAAAAAAAAAATGGAAAAAACAATAGATTTGCACAAAACAAAATTACGCCTATATTTGTCGCCACTGAGCGTTAACGGGAATGATTTATGAATAAAATTATTTCATACATTCCGAACATACTAGTTCCACACATTTTGCACACTCGTAACGAGTTTGTTTTATACTCATCAAGGATATTTTCTTTTAAGGTGAGAAAAAAAAGACTTATGTTTTGTTGTTGTTGTTTGTCTGTTTGTTTACTATGTATTGATTTTATAGTAATAAGAATTCAAAATGAAAAAAAAAAAAAAAAATGGAAAAAACAATAGATTTGCACAAAACAAAATTACGCCTATATTTGTCGCCACTGAGCGTTACGGGAATGATTTATGAATGAAATTATTTCATACATTCCGAACATACTAGTTCCACACATTTTGCACACTCGTAACGAGTTTGTTTTATACAATTTTCGTCGTGACATTTTGGAGGATTTTTTCAGTTCCTTTTTGTCGTAGAATAAATTGTATTTACGATTTTATTTAAATAAAAACACCATCACGAACGATAACTGTACACATATGTGCTATTCGTTAATTTCTTATAAAATAAAACACTAACAATAAATTCATTTCTTATATTTTTACAAATTTTTTTAACTTATTATACTTTATACATCTGACATTAATTTTATCAAATATTAATGATTTAATTAATTGATAGTTAATTAATTATAGTGTTAATTAATTCAGCAACACTGACTGCCAAAAAATTATTTTACGCTTTTTAGGTGCGTTCTTAATTATGTAAATACGTAGTACCTATAGTTGTCATTCAGTCCGTCCGCATATAACAACGCAAAAACTACCCAACCGAATCGTTTGAAATTTAAAATATATAATTATTACATAATTTTGTCGAGTCATGTAAAATTTTATGAAATTCGGATTACAGGGACAATCAAAAGTACTCCGTTACATTACGATCAATGGGGGAAAATGCTTCAAATGCATTTTAATCATTTTAAATTTTAAATGTATAATTATAAAATAATTTTGGCAAGTCATTTCAAATTTTATGAAAATTGGATGCATAGATCAATTACAGGGACAATCAAAAGTATTCCGTTCCATTACGGTCAATGGGGAAAAATGTTCAAATCAAATGCATTTTAAAGGTGTTACACTCATTTAAATATAATAGAATACGTGAACCTATAAAGTATATATATATATATATATATATATATATATATATATATATATATATATATATATATATATATATATATATATATATATATATATATATATATATATATATATATATATATATATATATATATATTAAAATATGCAAACATTCTGTATAATCTCTGATGCAAAGAATATTTATAATTAAATTATAGGGTCACACAAAAGTATTCCACTACATAATGATAAAAGGGAAAACATTGTTTGGGGCGTGTGCTAATTATATTTAGCTATTTCACATTTTATGAATATGATATACTTTGCTGAGGTGTAATAAAAGTTTCTTCCTGTATATTTACAGGAACACAAACAAGATTTCGACCACTATATTATATCTGAAGTACTGTGTACTATAACAGCAAGATCTGAATATCAATATTTCGTTAGTACGAACGCACCTCATTTGCTACGCTTCACGTGCAATTTTCAGCTTGTTTACTTAGCCATTATACGAAGTATACCGTAAAATGGGGGTGAATAGAAACAAAACTTCCCGGTCTTTCAAATAAATTCATTATAAATACGTATATGTCATGATATTTTTAATTGCCAATTTTTTTTATAAGAAGGCAATAACATAACGAGTTAAGAAATTCAATTTTGTCATGTTGACATCACTACTGGAGTATGTAAAAAAACTGCAAGTGGATCCTCAAATACGTCATTTTTTTCAACGTCTTCAAAACTTTGTATGTAATTGCAGTATTTTTCGTATTCTAAACCTAATGTAGGGATTTTTAATTAATGATAGATTTGAAAACGATATGCTGTATTATATTCTACTTATTTCTAAACTACATAATGAAAAAAAAATGAAAAATGGCTTGTAACATCAGAGGTTTAAGATTTACGGGGAGAATCGGAACACGTTTTCTCTCATGGTGTATTTTCTATACAGTAATGGTTTCATGTAATATCTGAAAATACATGTATGAATATGTATTGTAACAATATTTTGTTTGTTCTAATTACGTGCAGGGTTTAAAAGAACCAAGAAATTACTTAGTTAAACAAAAATGTCAACACCCAATCCAACACACATGAAACACACAATACAAGATTTTAAAAATGGCAAATTACTAAGAAAATTTGCACAGAATTATTCTCTGACATCCATAACATTACACAAACATCTCAAAATGGAAAACCAATTAAAAAAGAGAGGGATGCAAATAGTACTAATGGCTGGGGATGTGGGCATACTAGTAGATCGTATTAATATATGCAGCAATTGGGGCTTCTCAATATATTCATTTACCAAATGACTACTAGTAAAGATAACACACAACAGGGCTGAATTTGCATTAAATTCCAACTTCAGCAATTCGGATACAATTTCTTAGAATAAATTTTAATTTTTCTTGAGTTCAAAGTTGTTTTCTATTATTTAAACAGGCATATCTTTACTTGTATATAAAATAAAGGATTGGTTTGATAGTAACTACGTGTTCCTATTCCTCCTTTATCATTAGAACCTGTTTTTTTAACCCTATTAAAGTTTGAATCAAAATAAATAAAGCTTATGACAAATGTTACGTTTTTGTTTTAAAAGTAAAGAACAAAAAAAGACCGAAGTTTCTACTAAAAAATAAAAGAATTAAAAAATCAGTTATTGCTTTTTTTAACGTTAAAGTTGAAAAGTGCTCCGATTCATCCCCATTTTACGGTATGGAAATCTTGCAATCGTTTTGAAAATTGAAAAAAAAAAAATGACGGATTTACACGTTTCAGATACTCATGATTCCGAAAAACAAATTTTAGAAAAAAAATTGCCGTCCATCCATCTAAGTGATAAACTGTCTGTGTGTCTGTAAACTCTATCTCACGAACTAATTGATATAGACATGAAATTTTGTATGTATTTAGTATGTGAGAATGGGACGAAGCTTATTTAATATCAGTAACCTTGATTATCCGGAACTATTTTTCTCGAACTCTCGAAAAATTCGTTCTAATGAAAGGTATCTAAAATTTTTCAAATTTTTTTATTTTAAGGAGTGGACGTAAAAGGCAATAAATTAACACAAATTTTGCATAAAGAACAGAGTCCATGTAATTATAAGTTGACGAGATATTTGTAATCCTATTTTCCACATTCTTCGATTTTTCAAGACTCTCTGTATTTCATTCAAATTTCAATTCAAATCTATATTTTAATTGGATATGAGACGCTTAATCTGACGCAGTAAACTTTTAATTAATATGATTATTATTTTTGGAATTATAAGGATGTTTCTTTTATGCAATTCGGTACTACTTGACTAGTTTGGCGTTTTATATAATTTGTCGAAACTAGCTCATCAGCAATTCATTAATACAGCATTACTATGTATATTAAAATTATTTAAATATACGCTTAAATTTTGTTTTGGAATTGCAATGCATTTTATAAATAGTTTAAATGTGTTTTATTTCCATACATTGTATTAAGCATATCCATGATGGGTAAGTATTACGGTGTCCGCCCCCCCCCCCTCCCAACGACTAGTTTATATCTCTAGCTAACACCGGAAATAACATTATCAGTGCAACTAAATCATAAAATTTTTACTTCTCTTGTTGTAGGATTCTATTGTGAAATTTTAACTCTTTTCATTATTGACAGTGATTATATTTATAAACAAATCAGAAATTGCACGTCAAGCGTAGTAAATAAGGTGCGTTCGTACTATAAAGAAGTTTTTAAAATATTCAGATCTTTGTGTACTACTATACACTGGGCATAGTAATTCAAAATATGTTGTGTATTATTGTAAATACTATCTGCTTTCTGTTATACAGGAAGTAACTTTTAATAAACCTCTGAAACGTATATCAATTTTATGTAGTGCGAAATTGTTTAATATAATTCAAACGCGCCCCAAACAATACTTCCCTTATATCAATATGTAATGGAATACTTTTGTGTGGTCCTATAAATTAATAACAAATATTCTTTGCACCACAAATTCTACAAAATGTATATTTTAGTATATACTTTATAGATGCATATCATTTTTTATGTTCGAAAAAGTGTAACATTTTTAAAATGCATTTGAAACAATATTTCACATTTACCGTAATGTAAAGGAATAATTTTGATTGCCCTTGTAATTAAACCATACATCAAATTTTCATTAAAATTGAAATAATTCGACAAAATCATGCAACATTTATATATTTTAAATTTCAGTTTGGGAGTTTTTTCTCTGTTATATGCGGACAGATGGACAGACAGACTGAACGATGACAATTTCTACGTATTTACATAATTACGAACGAACCTAAAATTAAACGTCCATACATGTTGTTAAGGTTGTAAAGAGGTTAAAACTGCAATGTTAAGTAAACCATATCAACATCAATTTCTATGTATATTCTGATTTTCTATAAAGAGTTTTCGCCTTCGTATAATTTCCCCTCAGTCTACTTACAAATGTTATGTAAATATTGGTTGAATTTTTCGAGTTTTCCTATAATCTATTCTTATGGAAAATCCATTCTCTAAGAAAATTTTAATGACTTTTACTATCTAATTCTCTAACTTCTATCGTATTTTCATTTTACCGCAAAATGTACCCGAGGCATCAGTGCTCATTAATTAGTGCTTCAAAGCATCAGTGCTGCATTAAAAATCGTTGACTGTGCAAAATTGCCAAATATGTGGAACGAACTTGTTTACAGTTTAGGTGTTTGTCGCATTGTGTAAGCTTCTCATATCGAAAATTTGTAAATAAAAACAAACTTGGAATGTTCTTCTTTATTTTTATATAGCACTTATGAGTGATATCAGAAAATAATGATGTATTATAATAAATATAATATATACATATTATAATGTGCGCATATTTTAATATGTGTAATGATTTTGAAAATATAATTTTTTTAAATCTGATCAATCATTTACGCTAAACCTGTATTTTTTTCAAGTGGTAGATTTAGTACTCTTTTTATAGCACAATATTTTTCTAATGTGCTTTAATATTTTTATTGCAATCACTGTTATTGATGTGAGATTGTTTACGAGTGTTTTGAAAATTTTAAATTTTTCTCCGGATTACATGCATTTGTTTATTATTTATTCTGGTTATTATATAATCATTCATTATATGCTAAAAAACTACGATTTTTCTTAACAACTTGAAAGACTTCGAAATAATCGAACAGTTTGGAAATGTCGCAATACCATTTAAAATGTCTTTTTCAATTATATTATTATTTCAATACTGAAAATTGCTTCATAATCTGCACAGAATATATAAATATATTTAATCTTTGTAAATATTAAAATAGTAATAATAATTCCAAAGGTTATAATATGAAATATTTTGAAACATCATAGATATCGTTTTTTTTCTTATATAAATATTACTAAAATTATGTATTACCGTAATTTCGGGTGTATAAGCCGCGGATGAAACAATTCTTTTTGGACCCAGAAATCTTATTTAGTGATTGAAGACAAATATTTACGGCGCTCTAACTAGTTATATTTGTTTCTTAAAAAATTCTGGGTCGAAAAAGAATTGTTTGATCTGCGGCTTATACACACGAAATTACGGTAATTGTTATTATTAACTATAAAATTGCATGTTTTTCTCTCTAAATGTATTCTTATTACTATTGCAGTTACTGTGATTTCATCAATATTATGTCTTACGATTTCCATGGTAAATGGGAAAGTCAGACTGGACACAACAGTCCCCTTTACGCTCTATCAACAGAATCTCAATGGAGAAAACAACTTTGTATGGTAAGTCTTAAAGTTACCTGATTAAGTCGCTTGCAAATTACTTAGCTAAATGTTTATCTGTGATGGAGTTTCACAGTTTTAAACACTATTCACAAATTTAACAAATCTAAACCTTGGAATATAATAATAAATGTCCTAGTATAAAAAGCCCTTTTACACTAGGCCCTTTTACTCGCCCATGTTTAAAATTTATCGTAAATCAAAAAACCTTAATAATAAGTGCATTGGTTTTATTATTTTTTCATGTGTGAAATCAGTTTAAAATAATACGAGAGAGGATCTTCGAGTGATGCTTCATGTGTGTTATGAGTGAACATGTAAAAGCAGAAGTTATTATAGATTACACAAAAGTGCCGTTCACCATAATCAACATGCATTTCCACACATTTGCATCATCGGCTAATCCAGGCATCAAAACCATTCTCGGAAATTTTTGAGTTTTCATTCTTGACCCATGATTTTAAATCTGTTTTAGTGTCATTTATGTGACTAATGAACCTGAAATCACGCAGGTTGTCTTTCGTTAAACAATCCTTTTTCTTCTCTACAATTATGTCCAAGAATTCTTGAGAAACTTCCACAAGCCTCCTCCGTTTATCAACAATCAACTGCTTGGAAATTTAAAAAAAATTTCGTGATATCATGAGTCAAAAATTATTCCTTGGGCGGAGTACGAAGCGTTTAATGCATCGGCGACATTCTGAATTGTAATAGACCGGGAGCACATACAATCACCTAATTGAGTTCACAGATGAAAATGTAGGATTAATTAAATCTCGATTTGCATATTAAAACGCAATCGGTCTGCCAAGTCATATCTTGGAGAAAAATACTTATAAATCCAATTTTAGCTGTTGTATGTTTGCCATTATGTTTTTTTTTTTTTTTTTTTTTTTTTTTTGCTCTCAATCTTCTATGTTTTTATATTTTTGGGTACAGAAAAGCAGAATAGTAAACCTACGAGTCAACCACTAAAATTGGGTTTTTTTTTGGTATTTCCCCCAAAATAAGACTGTGCAGATCGATTGCGTTTTAATATGCGAATCGAAATTTAACTAATCCTAGATTTTCATCCGTAAACTCTATGATGTGATTGAATGTGCTGCCACCTCCCGGTCTATAACCCTTCCGAATCAATCTGGTAGCGAATTTTTGATATGAGTGACTCATATAGTCAGCTGGTCACTTCTCGGTTTATCTGCAATTTCCGTTTTCAAAGTTTTTCATCCAATGTCGTACATTGCTGATGTTCATTACAGCTTACCCAAAAGCATACTTCGAGCAATTATGGATTGGTCTTAACTGCACTGCACAACCTTCTTTTGTCAGAAATTCGTTGACGGTTTTTTCTTTTAGCTTCAGAGTCATGGTTTTAATCTGTCAATCTAAAAAGTAAATGCTATATATGTACATCAAGGTTACCTCTATAATATCAAGTGTAGAATAGTTCAGTAACTTTAAAATAAATAAAATTTAGAGCAATCGAGACATTACTATTCGATTCAGACTCGTAATGATGAATCTGGAACAAATAGTCTTTCATTTTTTTATAAGTTTGCACAGCATAAATATTTTACACACGAAATATGGTAAAACATAAAGGCGACAAAAACACTCAAAAAAATATCATAAGAAACATTACATGCATTATTTCAGTCCTCCAAGCCTATGTATTAATTTCTCCAAATAGTTGCGTATTTATAATATTTTCTTAGTTAAAAAAATTACAATTTCTTAGCATGCATTTGCTAATTCTTCTAGATGTGATAAATGTCGAAACATTTGAAAAACATAACTTTTATATATATATATATACATGTAGGGGCGAGTTCGCCTCAAAAACCACAAAAGCATACTCATAGTGTAACTTTATTTCAACAGGCTGCATTAGAGATCTGCACAGGCTGGGCTTCGGCCCGAAGCCCGAACCCGGCCCGGTTTGAAATATTGTAAATAAATATAGAATAAATAACTGTAGTACGACTAAATATTAACATAAAATTGTATTAAGATGAAATATTATTTCATTATGCAATACAAATGTCGCTGATTTAAATATGTTCTGTTTTAATTATGTTTTATAATGTAATGAAATATGACTCATAAAAATTAGTAAGTATTTAATATATAAAGGCAGAATTTTGCAGTTGTCTCATATTTTACTAAATTCTTCATGAGCTAAGTTATACAAAATGGTATACACCGTTCTATTTCCTATGAGAATACAACGTTTATCAAAGTTTATAATATGTATAGAATTTAATACTAAATAAAATATTTAATTTTAGCTTACTTTTTTTTTCATTTACCGTTTGCAGAAGATAAGGATCCAATGTTTTCTTGGTCTATCGCATTTTTATTATTTAACTTGCAAACATTTCATTCTTTTAACTTAAAACTCATTTCATTATACATTCGGAATAACTTTAATTTTAAATGCTGAGAGAATTTATATAAAAAATTCTGTCATAAATTTTAAGCTATTCTCTCATGAAAAATAGAAGAATCCTGTTTATTGTAACAAAATATTTTTTTTTACAGATTTTTTTTTATTAAAAACACGTGTAATTAAAAAACAGTCGCATTGTAATTTTAATTTCAAGGTAAAAGACATCATTTTTTGTACCATTAGTGCTTATTTTCTCCCGAAATTAAAATGATATTGTAACTAATTTTTTTAAGCGCACATAATTTTATCAAAACAAACTGTAACAAAAATATTTATTAATAAATCTGTTAGACTTGATTAATCTGTCATGATTGAGTAAAAATTCAGAAAATATGCACAGGAGATACGCAGATAATAGATAACTCCGCATATATGATATCATACCATAAACCCACGTATTCATTATCACCCTGGCCACCAGTTTGCGCAGCTATGTTAATTTACAACAGATTCCAGCATTATCTTTGAACACTTGACAAGTACGTAGTTTTGATTAAGAATCCCCTAATTTAAACTTTCATTGTAAAAGCAAAATTTTATTAAAATATTATTGGTGCCGTTTGCAAGTATGGAATTAAAATTAGGAATCTCCAACTGGATACAGTGTGCCGGAAGGGGTTAACAAAACAAACGGTTATATAAGGAGAAAATATCACGAGCGACCCTGTTTCTTTTTAACTTGGACTAGCAATAAAGCATCAGTGAATTATCACTGGACTTCAAAAAGTGAGCCAATAATCGTTGTCGAACTCAAGATCAGTCCAGATGAGGTAAAGGGATAACTGTGGTTGTAGCTCCGGAGGAGGTGTGACTGGAAGAAATGAAACAAAATTTGCTTTCCGTGATTTCCTAAAATTGTTTGTATTCTGTAAAAACCTATTCCCATTCATAGTGTTTTCTGTTTATACCTCTCTTTTGTGATCATAAGATTGAGCCATCTTAATCTAAGATTTAAAGGCTTTATTTATTTATTTATTTATTTATTAATTTGAGGACAAATTATAATTTGTGATAAGTAGCTTGGGAAGTAGGAAAGGAAAAGTCATGATAATGTTAGATTTTTTGTATGCATACAGGTGGACAAACTGTGATTTCAAAGATTTGGGAAAGGGTAATTATCCCCTTTACTATCTCTATAAAAATAGCGATGGTGATGATAATTTTTTTTTTCTATATGTTTGCCCAACATAATAATTTTTGTTCGAAGCATGATGACAAATGAATGCGATCATAATACAGTAATAACAGAGCTTCGCAGAATAAATTACATGCATCATTCCAACCCAATGTATTGTCCTTGTTTTCTTTAATGATGGTGTATTTACAACGTTTTTCTTTGTTAAAGAATACTTAACCTACCTTTTGTATTCATGAGCTTTTACATGCTAACCCATGCAAAGTGAAAAATATAGAACCGTTTTCAAAACGCAACCTTGGAATTTTTTTTTTCAATTAACAATAAATGAAGGCCATTTCTTGTTTGAATATCCATAATTAAACTTCAGTGATAAAATAATGCTATTTATTTCGGTCACTGCGTTTGGCAACATTGTCTGTTTTCATAAATACTTTCTAAATTGTCTAAGAATTAAGTCAATTTGTTATACTGCCAAAATGTGTGTTTGTCTTTGAGTAATGAAATAAATGCTTATAATACTGACTTGAAAATTAAATGGGTTTGTTTCAGTAAGTACTGTATGTAGTTGAGCTTCTTTTCGTTAACGTTAAACAATGAGTTTTCTTTTATCAGTTAAACATACGTTATTTTGAGATATTCAATAATTGCTTATAAAATAATCTCCTTGAAAATTATAAGAAAATTGGGATTCGATGTGTAATATACATTGATCAACTTTTCCACTGAGCATTATCTTTCCTGTTCATTATGAATGCAATTTTATTTTAAAATATTCATATACATATTAATTATGTTTAAAATTATTTTTACTAAATATAACAATTTCATCAATTATTTAAATATTTTTAAAAGCTTTCAAAGTATATTTAGATTTTGTATCATATTTTTGTATAAAATTCTTTATAAAATTAATTATGATAGTTCTTGATTTACGAATATCGTGTCAAAATATTTAGAATTTGTTTAAAAGGAATCCTGTTTCAATTTTTTAACATAATAAAATATTTTCAATATAGTTTATTCATGCATTAGTTTTTGTATTTTTTATCCGACTTTTGGACATCCGTAAAAGAAATCCTGTTTTAGTATGTCTTAAAGTAATGTAGTAAGTTTTGTTTTGATATTTTTTAATTTTTCCGAATTTCTATGCATTTTTTGCGTGTTGTGGAGCTATTATGTAACAAAAATCTGTTATAAAGTACTTTTAAACAGTACCCATTTCTTTTAAATGTTGTTTGATAGAAAGTAATATTTTATAGACTTTTCTTCATTTGAATCAGTAAAGCATGCAAAAAATAAATTTTTACCAGTATCGTATATCACTGAAAACAAAAGAAATAAATTCTAAAAATTAAAAAAAAACACTTTTTTATATTTGATAATAATATTATTACCGGGGAAGGGAGTGGGAGTTCAGGAAATGATAATGTATAATAACGCTAGGGGGGGGGGGGGGTCTAATATTATGAAAAAGTTGATAACGTTATATTTGCCCAGGTCCTTCCATGTGCAAATTTATAGAAGAATTAATTTGAAACTATCAAACGATAATTTTAATTTCAAATAATATGTTGTTGTCAAAAAATTTTCAATCGAAATACTTGCAGTTTTTTAATTTTTTATCGAAATCATTCTAAAAATGCATAAACACTCCATGTACTTATAATAATAATACATTTGTTATACTTATAGAAATTCATATAAAGTTATTTATCGAAAAAATACTGTATAAAAGAGTACATTGAAATGTATACACATTTAATATCTGCCAGAATAACTTCATTTATCACAGACAGGCAAGGTAATTTAATAAGCTCAAAACAATCATGTTACCTGAAATTCCGTATAATTCTCAAGTTCATAAAATTTTTCTTCGTTTCACAAACTGAAGTGTTACGAATTTTCGATGCATTCTAGTGTGTTCTTTTTAATTTTGTTGTTCTCAAGGTTGTCATAATGATAATTCAACTTAAAAATAAGAAAGAAAAAAAATCCATTTATAAGACGCGTCTTGGCGATCTTTTGACAAAGGTGAAATAATTTAAGAATCATTTCATGAATTTAGATAGTGCATTAGTGTCAAGAAGGTCTCTGGTGGCTAAGTAAATCCAATCGCGAAATGACCTTTCACTTACTGGTTTCATAATCAATAAACCGGTCAAATGCGAATATTATTCCCGCACAAACGGTTCCATACAAAAAATATACATAATTAAGTTATGGGGCATTGCTTTACACAAATATAGCATTAAATGTTGTTATCTGGGCTTTAAATACCAATGGCACATAGAGCACGCGGCCCTTATCTTTATGTACATCCAAACTGTCCATGTCTTTAAAGGTTAATATTTAGGCTAATTACGGACAATTATTTTGGAAAATCATTATCGAAATTCCTTTTATACTTTTGCAACGATAGGTTCCTCCAGCGTGCTTCAATTTCTTTGCTGAACGCCTGTAAAATGAAAATTGTGTGTAACAGAAAAATGCGATTCTCTCAAAATTTATGTGAACTAGAATAATCGGTATAGTTTTTCAGCAAGGGTTAAATTAACTACAACTACCCCTATTTTTACGGGCGTTCGTAATTATGTAAATACGAAGCACCTATAATCGTCGCTCAGTCCGTCCGTACATATAACAGACCAAAAACTAACCAACCGAATTATTTGAAATTTAAAATATATAATTGTTGCATAATTTTGTCGAGCCATTTCAAATTTTATGGAAATCAAGTGAATAGTGTAATTATAAAGACAATCAAAATATACCGTTACATTACGTTCAATGAAAAAAAAATAGTTTCAAGTTCATTTTAATGATGTCACACTCTTCCAAACATAATAAAATTGATATGAATCTATGAAGCATATACTAATAAATATATTCTGTACAATCTGTGATGCAAAAAATATTTGTTATTAATTTACAGGGCCACACAAGAGTATTCCAATACGTAATGATATAGCGGAGAAACATTGTTTTATGGTGCGTTTTAATTATATTATACTAGTTCACATTTTATGATATAGATATATGTTGCTGAGGTTGATTACAAGTTTCTTTCTGTATAATAAAAAGGGGATAGCATTTACAGGTCCACACAAAATTATTCCTATTCGTAATAGTATTGGGGGAAACATTGTTTAGAGGGTCGTTTTAATTATATTAAACTGTTTCACATTTTATGAAATAGAAATACGTTTCTGAGAAATACTACAAGTTACTTTCTGTATAATAGAAAGCAGATAGTATTTACAGGCACACACAAAAGATTTCAGTTACTATATTATATCCTAATTACTGTATACTATTGCCCTAAGATCTGAGTATATTTAAAATTTCGTTATAGTACGAACGCACTTCATTTGTTACACTTGACGTGCAATTTCCGACTTGTTTTTATAATTTTAATTTCAATATATTCGGAAATGGATGGAAAGGCAAATTTTTTTACTACATTCTCAAAGATATCTCTGAAAATATAATATCTGAAATTCAAAGAAATATGTTTTTGAGTTTGGCGTTATCAAAGCTTTCACATGATCACAAACACGTTATATAAAAAAAATCTTTTTTCAAATAACTTAAAGAGCCCCTCTACATTTTTCCTAAATACGTTTCTGAATGGTTAATAATCTATAAATATGTGGTTATAATGTGTGTAATCTATAAAAAGATTTTATTACTTCAGCAATTTGAACATTCCACGTTCCATAGTTTACGAGAAAAATGGCTATGACAAACAGACACAGAAATGATCTTATAATAGTTCTGTTTTTAAACGCGTTCTTAATTATATAAATATGTAGCGACTATAGTCGTCGTCTGGTCCGTTCTGTCTGTCTGTTCGCATATAACACCGCAAAAATTATCCAACCGAATCGTTTGAAATTTAAAATATATAATTGTTGCATATTTCTCTCCAGTCATTTGAAGTTTTATAAAAATCAAATGCATAATTTAATTACAGGAAGAGTTAAAATCATTTCATTACATCACGGCCTTTGGTAAAAAATAGATTCAAACGCATGTTAATGATGTTACCCATATTCGAATACAATGCAACTTATATGCATCTATTAAGTACACTAAAACACACATTCTGTACAATAAGCAGTGAAAAGAATATTTTTTATTAATTTACAGGGTTAAACAAAAGTATTCCTTTACGCAATGGTATAAGGGGAAACTATCCGAAGTACTGTATATTAGCGATGATTGCTAGAAGTTCATTTTTAATTGTGTAATTATGGCATCCCTGACAGAAACCAGAAAAATATCGAGATTTTGTCCTATCATTGATATTTCTATCATATAAAGAATACAAAAAAAAAGAAGAAAAAATATTTAAAAATGCATGTTTTTATCCAAGGCTACCTGATAGCTATTCTATGGATATTTAATAGTTGAAATGGAAAAAGAAATATCTTCTAGAAAAAGCTCTTATTATGCATTATCAATGATTTTTATAACAAACTGAATGTATGCGAGATTTTTTTTTCAAGTGAAATTGGATTGATTTTAAATATCTTTATTTAGGAATATGGCGTAAAACTGTGGGAGAAATTGGGTGCTCCAAAAGAAAAAATCATCGTTGGTCTGGCTACTTACGGAAGGACTTTCACTTTGGCCAGCCCTGACAAAAATGGAATGAACGTGCCCACAAGGGGTGGTGGTAAGGCTGGTATTTATTCCAGAGAAGAAGGATTCTTAGCCTATTATGAGGTAATAATTTACTTTTTTTGTTGTTGTTCATTGTACTTATACAAATAGTAAATCTCAAATAATTTATGATAAATAATCTATTTCAGTAGCCAAAAAGTCTTTTTTCTTTAGTATTTCATATGTACAATAAAACTTCCCTCTAACGAAGTACCTATTTAATGCAGTTTTTCTACTTAATATTCTTCTGAACTTTTCCGCTCAACAAGAGCAAAATGTTTTGACACATTTACAAATTCATTTTTTAACAGAAAAGATATAAAATTAGAAAGCCTAACCATGGAATCAATTTTGAATCGAGCTTTGTTTTCCATTTTATTAAAATTAAATTACCTAGTGATATACAGAGGATTTCGATCACGTGATCACGCGTTTTTTTTTTCTCTTTATAAGACTTTTTTTTTTCGTCGGGAAATGCGGTTGAAAACGCCAACTTTGACGGATTGTTCTACAAATTGTATTGCCTTAAAAAAAGCAAAAAAAAATACGATTAGATAGTTTCTGAACAATAACACAAGAACAATTTCACGCATATCCAAGCAAAAATAAATTAAAACTTTTGTCACAAAGTTGCCCTTTTTGATTTAAGAACACCCTTAACGAAACTTTTTGTCGAATCTTGACTTTTAACGCCATTAATATCTAAATTAACTTCCATATTACGAAAAATATATTTTTATAACGAAGTATATTCCACTCAACGCAATTGAACCACTTAAGACAACCAATTATCCAACTGAAGATGACATAGAGCAAAGTGTAATGTAATGTAGTGAAAAAATTCTATCCCCCGAACAAATTGAGAAAAAGACTTGAAATTTGGTGTGTAATAATGGAAAGAAGTTTATTTAATATCAGTAACCTCGATTATCTGGAAATATTTTCTTCGGACTTTTGAAATATTCGTTCCGATGAAAGGTACATAAAAATTTTCGAGTTTTTTTATTTTAACGAATGAATGTAAAAGACGATAAAAAACATAAATCTTGCATAAAAAACAAAACAGATCGGATAATTAGTTTCCGAGATATTTGTAATCCTATTTTCCACACTCTTCGATTTTTCATGAACTGGTATTTCGTTCACATTTCATTTCAAAGATATGTATTAATTGAATATGAGAACTTAATCCAACACAGTAAACTGTTAGTTAATATGATTATTATTTTCGGAGTTATAAGGATATTTCTTTTACTAATCGATTATTCCGTCGACCAAATAACTATCACCAAACTGTAAGATTAAATGACAATAATAGCTTATCATAAATTTCATATTCAGTCGACATTAAACACGTTATACATATTTGTTACGTCATCAAGCTATTTTTAATTCGACGTTTAATTCGTATTTTTATGAATCTTTTACTAATTTATTTGATTTTTCGTTATTTAAAATAAAAATTATGCTAATTTGTATAATTTACGATTAGTTTGACAATTTATATAATTTGTTGAAATGGGTCGACGGGATAATCAAATAGTACCCACAATTCCATAATAGAGCATTGATTTCAATTTAAAGGATTTTCTTCATATAAAAATATATAAGTCTAACAATGATGAGACTTCGTTAAATGGAAGTTTCAATGGAACATGTATATGTATGTGTGTGTGTAATAACATTTGAAAGGATTCTTATAGTTTAAATAAACTCAAATTATATGTTATTTATATTTCAGTTTTATTAAAATAAAACTGCTTTATAAATATTTTTAGTGTGACAAATTTTGTAATTTTGGAAATAATCTTTCCATTTTTAAACGTTATTCTCAATAAGTTTTCGCGGGGAAACTGGGCCATGATTTTACAATGTGACTCTGGAGATTCTGGGAGTTCAACTTCTAAAAGCTAATGTTCGTTTGAATTAAAATCTAAATATTTGTAAATATGATCAGTTAGGCGCATTATATTAGGCAGGAATTTTCAAAATTATATTTTATTGTCTAAAAATAAAATATATATATATTTCGCTTTTCTTTCTTAATGGGTCCAGTTGCCTCATTTTTATGGGGCAACTGGAGCAGGTAAGTCTGTGTTCAACCAACACCCCCTATAGTCAAGGCCTCCGCAGCGAATTCCAGAAGTTTCAATATGGCTGCCCCTACAGTCCGAAGGTCCGACTCCCCTACCGGTGACCTTTATTCGCAAATACCTAGTCAGTGTGCATCAGTCCAGTGCTAGTACGGCATGTTTCAATCTGGCGTTTCGCCATTTTCTATTTTGTTTTGCGTTCTACAAAATTTGGATATTATACAGACTAAAAGTAAGTGTTATCTGTTTTTCCTTATATCATTGTTTTAACAAAGCTGTAAAGGTAATTTCTGTTACACACATCTGTTACAAGATTAATGATTACCGATTTAGTTTTCAAGCTATATGTATTGCAGCAGTGGTTTTCAAATCAATTACATCTATGGTGAATTAGTATTTTGTTTAAAATAATTATAAAAAATATATAATTTTGCTTCTCATCTGAATTTTTATCCTGTTGATTTTAACTTTCAGTATTTCCTCACGGGATTTTGTTAATATTTATGTGTAATATATCTTTATAAGAAAATTACTGCCCTTTAGCAATTGTTTATTTCTTTGTTTATTAAGTATTTTTCTAAATTCCAGTTTATTAGTTTGAATCCGAATTTACTTATCTCGCTATCAATTTAAAAATAATTTACTATAAGTAATCTGGGTGCGCTGTTTAAATTAATTCATAAAATATTCAAAGCGTTTGATTATTGCTATTACAGCTTTCATTAGCATATTAATTAGCTTCAGCTGTTAAATTACTTTTGATATTTTGACAATTATCTTTTCCTTCTTTCCACTATACTTTTCTATACTCTTAATTTGAAAGTTATTTTTATGGAAACAGATTTTTTTTCTTTAATATTAGTAGATATTTTTTGGTAATAATAATAGTAGTAATTTAAAACTAATTTATAAATTGGTAAAGAACAGACACTTTCTTTAATAATAATAATAATAGTGAAGTATAATAATATTAGCAATTTAAAGACAATTTATAGATTGATAAGGAATATATTTTTTTCTTTAATTTATAATAATAATAATTTAAAAATAATTTATAGATTGATACTGAACACATTTTTTTCCTTAATAATAATAATACTTTAAAATGTATACTTTAATAACTTATAGATTGGCAATTGACAGATTTTTTTCAATAATAATTTATAATAATAATTGTAATTTAAAAATAATTTATAAATTAATAAGGAACAGATGCTTTCTTTAATAATAGTAATAATAGTAATGTATAATAATAATAGCAATTTAAAGATAATTTAGATTGATAAGGAATAGATTTTTTTTTCTTTAATAATAATTTATAATAATAATCTTAGTATAATTTATAGATTTATACTGAGTACATTTTTTTCCTGGATAATAATAATACTTTAAAATTTATACTTTAATAATTTATAGATTGGCAATTGACAGATTTTTTTTCAATAATAATTTATAAATTAATAAGGAACAGATGCTTTCTTTAATAATAATAATAATAATAATAATAATGTATAATGGTAATGGCAATTTAAATATAATTAATAGATTGATAAGGAATAGATTTTTTTTTCTTTAATAATAATTTATAATTATAATTTTAAAATAATTTATAGGTTGATACTGAACACATTTTTATCCTTAATAATAATAATACTTTAAAGTTTATACTTTAATAATTTATAGATTGGCAACTGACAGATTTTTTTCAATAATATTAATAAAAATAATTTATAATAATAATTGTAATTTAAAAATAATTTATAAATTAATAAAGAACAGATGCTTTCTTTAATAATAATAATTTAGAATAGTAATATTAATTTAAAAATAATTTATAAATTGATAAGTTATTGCATCTTTTTTTTTCTTTGTTCCAATGCCACTTGATATTATATTTAA
Source organism: Maratus speculifer (assembly GCA_964019185.1). NCBI lineage: Eukaryota > Metazoa > Arthropoda > Arachnida > Araneae > Salticidae > Maratus > Maratus speculifer. Next base: position 230,069,545 of record OZ025296.1, on the reverse strand, counting down.
TATTAATTTATACGATTAAACAATCTTATAAGGAAATACTGAATAATAAATAAGTTAAAGCTAGAAAGCAAATAAAATATACCTTATTTATTTATTATTATTTGTTTTGATTTAATAAAAAACATTTTATATCATACATATGTATAACAGAAATTATTACATAATAATGATATTAAGACAATGACATAAGTAAATGAGATAACACTTAGCATTCTGTCTTTAAATAATTCTCATCAAATAAGAGAAAAGTAAACAAATAAAATACATGGGAGTGAGTGTGAAAAGTGTGTGTGTGGGGGGGGAGGGGGGGGTATATTTGAAATGAAAAAACTCTTCTCACACAACATATTATTTAGTACATTTTTTTCCCAATTCTTTTTTTTTTTTTTTTTTTTTTTTTTTTTTTTTTTTTAATCAAGTCATCAAATTCCAGTCATGTAAACGAATTTAGCTTCAGGATTATGAAGCTAATTTAAAATATAAATTTTAATATATTTTTTAGAAAAAATGATGTACTGTTATAATTTTAACCTTAAGTTTTTTTGCTGAGTTTTTTTTTCTCTTTTCTTTCTTTTATTTTCATTCTTTCTTTTCTCCAATGTAAAAGTTCATTTGATGCTTTAATATAGATTTTTTTTTTTTTTTTTTTTTTTTTTTTTTTTTTTTTTATCCTACTTATTTAAAATAGTGTGATATTGATAATGCAAAAGAAATATTCTATTTCTAAATTAAATCACATCTATTTAAAAATATAAAGCTCAAATCTAATGCAGTTTTGCCTCTTATAAAAATTTGTATTTTAAGTCCTTTTTAGTATATTTTTTAAACAATAAGTAACCCTTTTAAATTACAACTTATATTTATAGGAAATGACAATTATTTACTTGATTACACATTAAATTAACTGAAAAAGTAAACACTATTGCTAAAAATTTTGAAAATTACAAGAAATGCAACTTTGTGTGAGCTTGTGTAAATTCATATTATGGACGTGGGAAGTCGGACATCGCGATCGGCCATTTTGAAACGGTGTGAAGGCCTTGATTATAGGGGGTGTTGGTTCAACACGTGTTTGTATTTTTTAATCCTATTTGAAAAAGTGTAAATTACTTTTAAAAAAATTAAACCAGGCAGTTTATGTAAATTATATGTTAACCTAAGAGCGTTGTAAAGGAAACTTTCCATACCAAAGTATCTGAAAAAAGACCCAAATATGAAATTATTACATTTATTTATACAACAAACATAAAAATTAAGTAAGTACTTATAAAATTTAGTATATGTACTGAGTATAAACGTTACATGGGTACTTTAGGGGGGGGGGGATAAATCTATAAACAAACAGGTACATAGCACTTAAGTATCGCATTCTCTTCTTTATTTACCTCAATGGAAGTTTGAGAAGTTCTATAAATCTGCGGTGAATGTAACTATGTTTTAATATCAAGGAAACTATTTTTTATTGGTTTCGATAATTTTCTAAAAAATGTCACTTTCTTTTATGTGCGCCTCTTCATCTGTATCTTAAAATTTCCAAGTTTGACTATTCTCTTGAAAAATTTGACTTGATACTCATCCACATGTTTTTAATTTTATTATGTAATTTAAGAAGGTATTATATAGTTTTCTTTACTTGAAGCAAAAAAAAAAAAAAAAAACAAAGGATAAATTAATCTCTGTAGTAAAAGAAACTCAAAAAAATTAATCGGGGTAACTGGATCCTACATGGTCCTGTTACCATTGGTACGTGTTCCTTTTACTCTATTTTTGAAATTATACTCATGAGTAACTGGAACAACGGCCTTACATTAGAAGCATGACAGCTAATTTTAACTAGTACCTGTCTTTGATCTTGTATATCACCAGAAATCTATAATTTTACCAAACATTACATATTATGTATGTTACTTTTAAGTTAAGTTAAATTTTATTCCTATTTATTTTATATATTTTTAATGCCTCTTTTATTTTATTTTTTTCCTTTTCAGGTTTGCGATTTCATCAAAAAGGGAGCAAAATATGTATGGGACGATGAGCAAAAAGTACCCTACGCTTTCTTGGGTGATCAATGGGTAGGATTTGATGATGAAAAGAGCATTAGAATAAAAGTAAGCTCGTAATTACTACTCCATCATCTTATTTTCTAACTACACACTAATAGAATATAATATATATCATCCATTATCTTATTCATGTTTAGATAACGCTGTTTGATCATACTGCAAGAAATAATAATTGCAATAATTACATTCTTTTACACTGAAAAATTGCACAACTATTGTTTCATTCACTTCTCTTTCATATAATTATTCCTTGACGAATGAGCAATTAAGGGTTTAGCTTCTAACAAAATTATTCAAAAATGCATTGAAATCCCTATAGTAATTTCCGTAGAAATGTAGATCGATTTCATTGCTTTACATGTGAACTTATATACAGGTTGATTCCGAATTTTTTTTACAATAAAAGAGGGGTGATAGTACACATCAAGACAAACAATATTAAATAGGAGACCAAGGGTCCAAAACGTTTTCCTAAGGAAATAGCCGCCATTAAAGTTTAGGGACCAAAATTTCAAATAAACATAAAAATCGGAAAAATCGGTCGATTGATTTGCGGTTTTCACTAAAAATATTCTTTATGTCGGCATTTTCTTGAAATTAAATTATAAAGATAAATTTCAAAAAATGCCGATAGAGGGCGCTTTAGACTTTGGAGTAACGAACAACTATTTTTTGCCGGTATTTTTTGCATCTCAATAAATGTTTTCGCAAGCTTAGACTCAAATTTAAATTTTGAGCACAAAATCTGTAGTTGGGAGTGGTTAAGTAACAACAACTGATCTGTGTTCAGAGGGTTCAAATTTCAAATTATTATAAAAAAAGGAAAAATTGGTCGATTGATTTGCGGTTTTCACTAAAACTATTCTTTATTTCGGTATTTTCGTGAAAATAAATTATAAAGATAAATTTAAAAAAATGCCGATAGAGGGCGCTTTAGACTTTGAAGTAACGAAACACTCTTTTTTGGCGTTATTTTTTGCATCTTATTAAATGCTTTCGTTAGCTTAGACTTGAACTTAAATTTTGAGCTCAAAATCTGAATAGCTGGGAGTGGTTAAGTAGACAAAATTAGCTTTGTTCAGAGGGTTCAAATTTTAAATAATTGTAAAAAAACGGAAAAATTGGTCGATTCGTTTGCGGTTTTTGCTAAAACTAATTTTTATATCAGAAGTTTTACCATAAATACTGAGACCCATATTTAGTGTATATATTAAATTTCATGTAAATCGGATATTTTTATGATGAGTTATCGAACGTACGCACGTACTTACATACATACAGAACGGACGGGCACATAAACTCTCAGGCCTTGATAGCCTGTGAGCTAAAAACGAGACACGTAGCTTTTCTTTTAGTTAGGCTTGACAATTGACAATAGCAGACGATTTCGCTTTTATTGACGACATTTTACTTTTCAAAAAGTTTTACGCATCGCTCGCTTTCAGATTTTACACGATATAATATGTTAAAAATATGCTTAAATTTGCAATTTCTTTAAAAAGTATATTCTTTTTTAAAGATCATACCACCCTTTATTCAGTTTTTTTGTTGTTCAAAAAGTAATGTTCAAGCAAAAATAAATTTAAAAGAAAACACTTTCATGTATACGATTGTGAAAAATAAATCCATTTGCACTTAATATGTAAATTGCTCAAAATTTGATTACGGCCTACATTCTATTAATCAATATGTAAAACACTAATTTAAGACATGTAATCGAAATTAGCTCTTTACCACTGAAAGGAATCTAATCAGAAAAACTAATTGTATACTGCGATCGTTGGCGATTTCTTTTGTGGCAAAATTCTGCATCGAGACTAGTGTGAAGATATCGCTTTATACATTTCTAAATTTTATATGAATGCAATATTGAGCTGTTTCTTATAAATGTTATTTTTAGTATTGTTAACACAATTTCCATCAATATCAAATTCTTTTCAAGAATTTAAAATAATTTTAGAGATACATGTACACTACATTTTAAAAGATTTTGATTTGTGGTTTTTCGTTTATTATTTTTAGATTAAAAAAATTATAAATCATTTTTGATATACAGGGTGATTCCAAATTTTTTTTTACAATAAAAGAGGGGTGATAGTACACATCAAGACAAACAATATTAAATAGGAGACCAAGGGTCCAAAATGTTTTCCTGGGGAAATAGCCGCCATTAAAGTTTAGGGACCAAAATTTCAAATAAACATAAAAAACGGAAAAATCGGTATAACATACCGATTAATCTGTTACTAACGTTACTGCGTATAGGCCATACAACGCCTGTAGTAGACCCTTCAATGGCCCCCGGCTAGTATGAGTTTCTTGAAATTAAATTATAAAGATAAATTTCAAAAAATGCCGATAGAGAGCGCTTTAGACTTTGGAGTAACGAACAACTATTTTTTGCCGGTATTTTTTGCATCTCAATAAATGTTTTCGCAAGCTTAGACTCAAATTTAAATTTTGAGCACAAAATCTGTAGTTGGGAGTGGTTAAGTAACAACAACTGATCTGTGTTCAGAGGGTTCAAATTTCAAATGATTATAAAAAAAGGAAAAATTGGTCGATTGATTTGCGGTTTTCACTAAAACTATTCTTTATTTCGGTATTTTCGTGAAAATAAATTATAAAGATAAATTTAAAAAAATGCCGATAGAGGGCGCTTAAAACTTTGAAGTAACGAAACACTCTTTTTTGGCGTTATTTTTTGCATCTTATTAAATGCTTTCGTAAGCTTAGACTTGAACTTAAATTTTGAGCTCAAAATCTGAATAGCTGGGAGTGGTTAAGTAGACAAAATTAGCTTTGTTCAGAGGGTTCAAATTTTAAATAATTGTAAAAAAACGGAAAAATTGGTCGATTCGTTTGCGGTTTTTGCTAAAACTAATTTTTATATCAGAAGTTTTACCATAAATACTGAGACCCATATTTAGTGTATATATTAAATTTCATGTAAATCGGATATTTTTATGATGAGTTATCGAACGTACGCACGTACATACATACATACAGAACGGACGGGCACATAAACTCTCAGGCCTTGATAGCCTGTGAGCTAAAAACGAGACACGTAGCTTTTCTTTTAGTTAGGCTTGACAATTGACAATAGCAGACGATTTCGCTTTTATTGACGACATTTTACTTTTCAAAAAGTTTTACGCATCGCTCGCTTTCAGATTTTACACGATATAATATGTTAAAAATATGCTTAAATTTGCAATTTCTTTAAAAAGTATATTCTTTTTTAAAGATCATACCACCCTTTATTCAGTTTTTTTGTTGTTCAAAAAGTAATGTTCAAGCAAAAATAAATTTAAAAGAAAACACTTTCATGTATACGATTGTGAAAAATAAATCCATTTGCACTTAATATGTAAATTGCTCAAAATTTGATTACGGCCTACATTCTATTAATCAATATGTAAAACACTAATTTAAGACATGTAATCGAAATTAGCTCTTTACCACTGAAAGGAATCTAATCAGAAAAACTAATTGTATACTGCGATCGTTGGCGATTTCTTTTGTGGCAAAATTCTGCATCGAGACTAGTGTGAAGATATCGCTTTACACATTTCTAAATTTTATATGAATGCAATATTGAGCTGTTTCTTATAAATGTTATTTTTAGTATTGTTAACACAATTTCCATCAATATCAAATTCTTTTCAAGAATTTAAAATAATTTTAGAGATACATGTACACTACATTTTAAAAGATTTTGATTTGTGGTTTTTCGTTTATTATTTTTAGATTAAAAAAATTATAAATCATTTTTGATATACAGGGTGATTCCAAATTTTTTTTACAATAAAAGAGGGGTGATAGTACACATCAAGACAAACAATATTAAATAGGAGACCAAGGGTCCAAAATGTTTTCCTGAGGAAATAGCCGCCATTAAAGTTTAGGGACCAAAATTTCAAATAAACATAAAAAACGGAAAAATCGGTATAACATACCGATTAATCTGTTACTAACGTTACTGCGTATAGGCCATACAACGCCTGTAGTAGACCCTTCAATGGCCCCCGGCTAGTATGAGTTTCTTGAAATTAAATTATAAAGATAAATTTCAAAAAATGCCGATAGAGGGCGCTTTAGACTTTGGAGTAACGAACAACTATTTTTTGCCGGTATTTTTTGCATCTCAATAAATGTTTTCGCAAGCTTAGACTCAAATTTAAATTTTGAGCACAAAATCTGTAGTTGGGAGTGGTTAAGTAACAACAACTGATCTGTGTTCAGAGGGTTCAAATTTCAAATGATTATAAAAAAAGGAAAAATTGGTCGATTGATTTGCGGTTTTCACTAAAACTATTCTTTATTTCGGTATTTTCGTGAAAATAAATTATAAAGATAAATTTTAAAAAATGCCGATAGAGGGCGCTTAAAACTTTGAAGTAACGAAACACTCTTTTTTGGCGTTATTTTTTGCATCTTATTAAATGCTTTCGTAAGCTTAGACTTGAACTTAAATTTTGAGCTCAAAATCTGAATAGCTGGGAGTGGTTAAGTAGACAAAATTAGCTTTGTTCAGAGGGTTCAAATTTTAAATAATTGTAAAAAAACGGAAAAATTGGTCGATTCGTTTGCGGTTTTTGCTAAAACTAATTTTTATATCAGAAGTTTTCTTGATCAATCAGTGTTTTCTTGGAAATTATTTTTAAAGATAAATTTCACAAAATGCCGATAGAGGGCGCCTTAAACTTTGGAGTAGCGTACAACTATTTTTAACTGTTATTTTTTTAATCTCATTAAATGCTTTCAAATGCAAAGACTTAAATTTTGGGCTGAAATTCTGAATCGTTGGGAGTGTTTAAGTAGCGAAAAATTTAATTGTGCTCGAGAAGGAAAGAGTGTTAAATTTTAACTCCTGAACACATTTCAGTTTGCGCTTCTTAACTCCTCATAACGATTCAGGATTTGAGCTCAAAATTTAAGTTTAAATCTAAGCTTCCGAGAACATTTAAAATGCTTTTGCAAGCATTTAACTTGAACGAAAAAATAATGGTTAAAATGAATTGTTGATTACTCTGAAGTTTAAGGCTCCCTCTGACGGAATTTTTTTAGATTTATCTTTAAAAATTATTTTCAAGAAGATACTGACTTAAAGAATAGTTTTATTTTAAACCGCAAACGAATCGACCAATTTTTCCATTTTCTATAATTACTTTAAATTTGAACCTCCCCCTCCCCCTTGAACACAGTTCAGTTTGTGCTACTTAACCACTCCCTACTATTCAGATTTTCAGCTCAAAATTTAAGTTTAAGTCTAACCTTCCTAAATCATTTAAAGAGATGCAAACAATAACGGCAAAAAATAGTTGTTCGTTACTCCAAAGTCTAAAGTGCCCTCTATCGGCATTTTTTGAAATTTATCTTTATAATTTATTTTCACGAAAATACCTAAATAAAGAATAGTTTTAGTGAAAACTGCAAATTAATCGACCAATTTTTCCGTTTTTTTTTTTAATCATTTGAAATTTGAACCCTCTGAACACAGCTCAGTTTGTGTTACTTAACCACTCCCAACTACAGATTTTGAGCTCAAAATTTAAGTTTGAGTGTAAACTTACGAAAACATTTAATGAGATGCAAAACATACCGGTAAAAAATAGTTGTTCGTTACTCCAAAGTCTAAAGCGCCCTCTATCGGCATTTTTTGAAATTTATCTTTATAATTTAATTTCAAGAAAATGCCGATATAAAGAATAATTTTAGTGAAAACCGCAAATCAATCGACCGATTTTTCCGTTTTTTATGTTTATTTGAAATTTTGGTCCCTAAACTTTAATGGCGGCTATTTCCTCAGGAAAACATTTTGGACCCTTGGTCTCCTATTTAATATTGTTTGTCTTGATGTGTACTATCACCCCTCTTTTATTGTAAAAAAAATTTGGAATCACCCTGTATATATATATATATATATATTATATAGTATAATTATTGAATTTTTATTTTTGTTCCTTAAAACAATCAATTCACATGCTTCATTAATTGCTAAAAAATGTTAAATAAAAACAAACAAACAAAAATACAGAAAAAAGTTACTTTTATATAAACCGCCTACATATTTCGACTTAACCGAAGTCTGCTTCAAGTTTCAAGTCAAAACCTTTTTAGAGTCTTAAAAACAGGCTCCGGTGAAGCCAAAACATGTAAGCAGTCTATATGTAGAAATTTGTTTACTTCTTTTATGTTTTTATTTAGCACCTTTAAGTATCTAAATAAGTATATTATATCTGTGTGTTCTGATTTGTTGCACATTCAACTTAAAGTTTGTGCTGACAAAACTATAACAGAAAAAAGTGTTAAAATAATTTCTGTAGTTCTTTAGAAAAAAGTACATCAATATCAGACGTTTTACATGAGATTTAGGATGTGTTGTTGCACCCTTAAATCTCGTAATTTTTTGTTTATTGATAATGTGAAAAAAAAATCACTATTTAGTTAAATTCATATTTTTATGTTCTCTTTTTTATTATTATTTTTTTACATGCTTAAAATGATATGTGAGTAAATATTTTTAAAATAGAAGTTATTCAATCTCAAAAAGTCGGAAAACATTTATCTTTTTGTTCAATGCATTCCATTTTTAAAGTGGTGGCGTTGAAACCTTTTCAATATACTAATGTTACTATACATTTCGCAGCTTAAATGGATAAAAGAAAATGGATATGGCGGCGCCATGGTTTGGACACTGGATATGGATGACTTCCGTGGCACATGTTTGAATGACAGAAAATACCCATTGATTGGCGCTATGGCAGAAGAGCTTCTGGGCACGCAGAAAAGGCCCGTAACAGATCTAGAAGCATTATCGAAAAAAGTTAGGAAATCCTTACCTCCAACTCCTGCTCCAGTACTTCCTAAGGAAGAATTGATTATAAGGAAAGAAGATATGGAGGGTGGCGAAACACCAGTCATAGAAGGCGATCCTGGTGAGTAATTATTCGATATACAGAGTGTCCATTTTAACAGTAACTAATGACTAATTACTAAACCATTAGTCTTAGACATATGTGTATAATTTTCTTTATTATCATACCAATTCAAGGCATTAGTTTGAATCTTAAAAAAAAAAAAATTATTTTATTCATCACTAAATACATCGCCTTTTATCATAATAAAAAATACAGCAACAAAAAATATTATACATTGTATGTGACATTTAAAAAATTAATCCTGAAAACGTTTTCGTTCCAGCCAGAACGTCATCATATGTTCTGGCTGGAACGAAAATGCTTTTAGGATTAACTTCTTAAGTGGCACATATAATGTATAGAATTTTTTATTATGACAAATGACGATGTATTTAGTGATGAATAATTTTTTTTTAAGATCCAAACTAATGCCTTGAATTGGCATGATAATAAGGAAAATTATGAATTTAGGCATTATTAATATAAATGTAGTTATCTACAGTTCTTTGATATATGTGTATAGTTCCAGTTAAAGTGAGATAAAGAAGCCGTTTTAAATCAATTTTAGCAGTAAAAACATGCTTTAAAAATTACTAAATATTATTTATATTACACTAAATTGTAATAGCAAAATGAAATTAAGATCTGTTGCTTGGAAAAATTATGATAAGTCTACATGTAGACAGCTGATGTTGAAGAATAACTTTAGTGAGTGTCTTTCTAAAAGAGATAATAATTATGATTATCTGATTTATACCCACCAAAACTCCATTTTCCCACTGTTTCTGAAGTTACAAAGTAACTAATTTCCCCACCATTGACATTCATGCAATTCACGACATCTACTAAGATTAGCGTCAACCTTAATTAAGGTTATTTATTAACATTATCATTCAATTATCACTCATAACGCAGCACTTAAATAACGGATGAAATATACAATTTAAATTTACACTTTTATATATATATATGGGCTTTTGAATTCTATTATTGTTGTTATTATTATTAATCTTGTTCAAATAATTTTTTCTGGTGAAAACTTTTTACTTTATTTTACAATTAATTTACATTTATATTTTCAGATGCCAGCAATGCTCGTATTGCATGCTACTACACTAGTTGGTCTCTAAAAAGGCCAGGACAAGGAAAGTTCCAGCCAGAACACATAGATCCTTTCCTTTGTACCCATATCATTTTTGCATTTGCCACGATTAAAAATGATTCTATAGCGCCTATTGATGGAGCAGATGCGCCGTCAGGACCCTTGAAGAAATCTTTGTATCAAAGAGTTCTAGGTTTAAAAGAAAAGAATCCAGATTTAAGAGTGTTGTTGTCAGTTGGAGGATGGATCTCTGGTACTGCTCCTTTTAAACAAATAACAAAATCAGGATACAGGTACGTTTTCTTGTATCATATTACACAGAATCTTATATTACAGTGTGACCTCTGAAATCCCACAACTTCACAAATCCGGCATCAAAGTAATCTTCTCTTTCATATTTTTTTTTTATATTTCCAAGTTATGGGAGAAAAAAAATAGAAACTGTTTACGAATAAAAAATTTTGCGATCAAATGCGATGAATAAGCAGCCTGCGAGATCGGTTAAAACTGTGCTAAATAGAACCTCTGATAATCCGGGTAGCAAATCAGAGGAACAAGACGAGAAGTCGTAAGAAGAAAATGTGTCACTGGAAAACTCAATAAGTTTGACTAGAAAGTTAATAAATGCTTCATCGAAACAAGTCTAACTTACCAAAATCGATATTCTTCACTTGCATAAATTATGAAAGAACGGCTGAAAAAAAGTGACATCAATTTTTCTGGAATTATGCGAGAAGAAATAATCTCGTTGTTTATTAGAATTTTTTCCTTCCTTTTATAGAAAATATCAATCAAAGTAACTTTAATTTTCAATTTTTTTATTGATAAATGTCATTTGGCTATGAATAAAATTATGAATAAAGGCATTATTAGGAGAACTGGAAGTACTTTTCATATTTTTTCGGAAAACCGTAATTTCAAAAAATCAACCCAATGATGCCGGTTTTTGTAGTTCTACTGTATATGGTTCGTATTTTCTGTTTTTATACAGCTGTTCAGAATATTATATTGCGTATCCTTTCTTAATAAAGAAAGCATAAATTAAGCCATTTTTTTTCTTTCAAAAACCAGCGTTTGTAAATGAAAAAGTAATCTCGAAACAGATACGTGCGAAACTGTAAAATAAATTTCATTATGTGCAATCCTTTTTTAACATCTTAATAGACAATTTCTCTCGTAACAATCATGAATATTATAGTCCGGAAAGTTGTGTAAAATTTGTTGGATCAATTTTATTGTTGTTAAATTTTGGCATATACCATAGAGTACAGGGTGCAGATAACAAAATTGTCAGCGAAGTACAGTGCCATAGAGGATTGCGCTATAGATTCACACACTGCTGCTAAATCAAATTAATGACATCCCATTTACCTATGACTAGTCCCGAAATGAGGTAGCTGTGAAATGTCGGTAATTGCCCAAGCTGGTGCACCTGCACCTGCTGTGTGCTAGTTTCGTTATGTGTACCATCTAATCTTTTATGTATACAAAATCAAGGATGCAAAATTGGCTGTATATGTAACGCTACCTCCCGGATTATTATATTTGCAATGGATTGAAATTTTTGATTTTTCATTGTATATGTGTCTCCGTTTCGGTTTTTTTTTTTTTTTTTTTTTTTTTTTTTTTGTAAGATATGAAATATATAAATATTTTGTAGCCTTATTTAACTTCTCTATTAATAAAAACAAAATAAAACTAGTCGTTGGAGGCCACTGTAACACTTACCCATCATAGATATGTATAATATAACATGTGGAAACAAAACATGTGTAAAATATTTATAAAATGCATTCCAATTCCAAAACAAAATTTAAACGTATATTTACGTATTTTAACACATAGTACTGCTTCATTAATGAATTGCTGATGAACTAATTTCGACAAATTATATAAAACGCAAACTACTCATGTTGTACTGAATTGCGTAAAGGAAACATCCTTATAACTCCAAAAATAGTAATATTAACTGACAGTTTACTGCGTCGGATTAAGCATCTCATTTCCAATTAAAATGTATCTTTGAAATGAAATTTGAATGAAATACAGGCTCATGAAAAATCGAAGAATCTGGAAAACAGGATTAGAAATATCTCGACAACTAATAATCCGATCGACTTTGTTCTTTATGCAAAATTTGTATTATGTTATTGCCTTTTACGTTCATACCTTTAAATTAAAAAAAAAAACGAAAAATTTTATATACCTTTCATGAAAACGAAATATTCGAGAGTCCGAAAAAAGTAGTTCCGGATAATCGAAGTTACTCATATTAAATAGGCTTTGTCCCATTCTTACATTTTAAATACGTGTAAAATTTCAAGTCTCTATCTCAATTTCTTCGGGAAATAGAGTGGTTATAGACAAACACACAGACGGACGGACGGCAAAAAAAGATTTCTAAAAATGTTTTTCGGAATCTCCAATATCTAAAACGTCTAAATCCGTCAAAAAAATTTTCGATTTTCAAAACGATTGCAAGATTTACCCTATACTACGTATGATGGGTAAGTAATAAACAATTTTCTATTCAAGCATATACATAAAAACCACTTTTTTTATTTCTTATTTTTTAAATGCTTTGACAATTTTTCATCTGTATTGAATATTTTGTAACATTAATAAACAATTATTTGAGTATAATAATCATAATAATAAACAGTTTCTTTTTAAACAAAGGCATAAAATCCACATATTTTTATTTAAAATTTTTTAAATGATCTGATAATTTTTTATTTGTATTAAATTGTTTGTAATTTAACCTTAATTGAAATGCCCATGATGATAATTATCTCATTAGGAAGCTCTAAAGCTTCTTGCAATACAAACAATTTTCTGTTTAAACAAGCACAGAAAAATCACATTTGTATTTCCTATTTTTAAAATGCTGTCATAATGTATCATCTGTAATAAATAATTCGTAATTTAAACTTGAATGAAATGCCTATGATGAATTATGCCATTGGATAGCTGTAGTTCTTCTTACAGTACCCAGTTTTACCTTATGCTTTAAAGCAATAAATAAAATGCAATGTCTTTTTTTGTTGTCTGAAGATATACAATCAAACTTCTCTTTGATGAACTCCCTATTTAACGAAGTTTTCTACTTAACAAAATTTTCTACTGAACCTTGACTTTCAGCACTGTTAAATTATTTTTTATTTTTTACAACAATCTCCATATATCGAAAAGTATATTCTATATAATGAAATTTATTCTAATTTATTCTATATTATTATTTTGCATGTGCAACATTTAAACGAAAAGTTTGCTATTGCAACGGATGGATGAATTTATTTTAATAGATTGTATAAAGACGAAATTATTTATACATTTAATCATTTTCATTTAAAAGAAGAAATGCTAAAAACCCTTCAATAGAATAAGAAAGAGATTCCAATTTCACGAAAATGTTACAGACTAATTGCCCGGATACTTACAAACAGTGTTGAATTCAGAGGGTGGCCCGGGAAGAAGGGAGGAGAGAGCACCACTACCCTCGGAGCAATGAGATGTATTTATTCCCTGGAAGATTTCAGAATGAGTGTTTTCAGTGGTCAAAAGTGCAATTCTTCCCCTCTCCCCGTATCCGTATAATGACCTCTACCAGATCCCTAAATATCCCTTCCGGAGAAAAGTGTCTAAATTCAACCCTGCTTACAATAGTGCGAAAAATTTTATGAACAATGTATTTTTTGTAAAAAATCTGTACTAAATAACATAAAAGATTATTTATTTATTTATTTATTTATTTATTTTTACTTAAGAATTTGAAATACAGAGAAAAAAACGAAAAAATACGTCACGTTTCAGTTGTTTACTTCTGTTTACTAGGTGTTTTTCTTGATATTACTCTAGTTAAATTTTTCTATATATCTACATTACATTAAACAAAATTTACTGACCGAAATAAAGTACTTTTTCCAAAATTTTTCATTTTAGGCGTATTTTTTTATTTTATGCATTAATATTTCACTATATAAAATTCATGATTTTGAGTTTGTTTAGCATATTTTCTTCATAACAAAGTGTTAAAGTGGAACGATGAGACTTCGTTAAATGGAAACTTAACTGTATTTTAATTTTCTTTACTTCATTAAATACCGTCAATCTGGGCTACTTTGGTCATTGCAGGATGTTACATTAAAAAAAGTTTTCATTCTTTGCATTGAACAAACAATGCAAGATAATTTTTGCCCTTGAAAAATGTTCTATACCCTACTATAAGGTACTTGAATAGTTTAGTGCCAATATTGGATGTGTTTGTAAACAATTTTTTTTTCATGTGTAAATTTTAACTTTTTACATATAATCCAAACTTTCTATAGTGAAACAATCAGGATGATAGCTATAAATAAGATAAATGTCAAAATATTATCTTTAGTAACCTGTAATACATGTGTGATCAGTGACTTCCATCATCATCCTTCTTTAACTTTTTATTTTGACAGGAAATGATTACGGTTTAGTAAACATGGTTTAATAAAGATAACATGAAAACTAGTATTTCGGGGTTACTTTGTTCCAGCCGTTTTTCAGTCCGAAACAAGCCTCAATTGCTTAGAAATCTCTTTTATACAGCCAAACCACTTAACCCGTTGAGCTCTGGTGGATAAATTTCTTCAAAATTCCAAATGTCACACTGGCACCAGTATTTTGCAAAGAAAAAAAACGGTTAACGATATACACGAAAAAAAAAAATGGATTAAACCTTTTTAAAGGAAATTTGATCGAATTTTCTGGTGCCGTTGAGACATTTCGGAATTAAAATTATGTGGTAGAAAATTCTACCATCAGAGCTCAAAGGGTTAAAAAATGTTTGAAGTAAATTTTTTTTTCAAATTTTACAGCAGCAAATTGTTAATTTTTTTTTCCAGTTTCTGAGAATAACGTGGCAAAAATAATTTTTTGTTTCTCTAATATTAACAATTGCTTTATTATGGTTAAAAGTCTAAAAAAATGTTTATCGAGTTCGTAGTATTACTCCATTTACAGATGCTATTTATTGCAAGAGGGTTTCAATAAAAATGTATTCATTTACATGTGAAATGTATTCATCTATATATTTAAAACACCTGGCTGTTTTTTTAGTCATCAGTCCTGAGTTTCCTACTAGCCCGATTTTGATAATTATTTTTTTAAATGAAAGCTGTTTATGTGTAGATGTGCCCATTCTGGATAATTTTTAATTTATTTCCATTTTTATATTTTATTTTTAATTTTAAATGCTTTTTCGTGACATTTCTTCAATACACTGGCAACAGGTTAAGCTTTTCTCACTATAATAAAAATTTATTTATTTTTTTTTTATTCTTTTTCACCAATCAGGATCTTGATCTCATCGGTGAATGGGTAATTGCATTTCAAAGAAAAAAAATAATGGTTTTCGTAAAATTTAATACTAATAAAATGATTGCACATAATTATTCACTAATCGCTGTACAATACACAAATTATTTACTGTGTGATATTATTAAGTATTATGTAAATAAAATAACAGAAAATAAACTTTTATAAAATATAATATCTAAAGCGAAATTTTGTCGATGGAGAAAATGTCGTCATTGAGAAAACAGATAAGTTTGTTCCATGAATATAATATACATTGTTATAGCTGTTTCGGTGATGATGTCATATTCACTGACTTTTATTCCTGCATCTAAATAAACTGAACTTCTATTTATTTAAAGGTCCGCGATGTGCTCGAATGAAGATATTTTATAAATTGCGCCATTTACATTTAATTACAATAAATAACTAAAGAATTTTTAAATAACTGTATAAATCACGCTTTTGTTTCTGGAAAGGATGAGTGTTTCAGAAGGTGTAAATGATATCATATTAGAAAAAAATATCCTGTGATATAACGGTATTACGATATTTCTATTCTACATACTATCAAAAATTAATTTAAATCATTTTGTTGTATTAAGTTATTATTTAAAATAAAAATAAATAAAATGTTTTCTGCTTAACAACAACAAACACAAAAATTTTGTTCTTTTTTATAACAAAGATATCGTTTTTCTTTTCGTTGTCATGACAATAAAATTAATTTTGACAAGTTCATGGAGGCACCAAACCAATAAATAAATTAAATTTATTGCAAGTGCTATAAATGTTTAGTGGATTGGTTATGCAGTTTAATTCCCTGTTCATATAATAATTAAAATATTTTATTGATACTATAATTATTGTAGAGTTACCAAGATATATTTAACGGAGAAAAAAAAACTATGAAGATATTTTTGAATTCGTCTTCTGAGATATTATATTAACTTTCTAAACAATTTGGCATTTAAATAATGTTTAATGTTTAGAAACCACATTAAAAAAAGATTTGTAGCTGAAATTAAGTCCAACATAATACTTTATGAGCTGTTTTCCTTATTTTTTTATTATTTTCTGAAGTTTGTGTATCTTCATCATGAAAGATTATGCTATCCCTATTTTAAGAAGTGGCAATTGTTTATTTCGCTGTGTATATTATTGTGTATTATAAGACTGATATATATCACATCCAATGTATACTCTTTTCCGTCGAATTTCGACGGGTGCAGCTAGTTTTATATTAAATATGGGAATGGACCAAAGAAGTACCCAGCAGGGGCAACTTTGTTCCAAAACTTTAAAAGTATGTATTTAAAAAATAAAATTCCTCTTTAAAACCATTTAATTTGCTTCATTATTTCGTGTAAATTCTTTGCAACTCAATTTTGGCATTGAAAATTCACGTATAATATTTTTTAATAATGGAAATGTGAATAAAAGCAGGAAATAGTGACTCAAAGTAGCCCCCGGTTGACTGTAAGTATAGTTCTGATCGAAACAGTATTTAATTAATTCAATAATTTTCGCATTTAAAAAACAATTTAAGAATCTGACTCTCTTTAAATCATTTCACCGCAAATATTTTTTTTATTCAGATTCTTATTACAGAATTCTATAAAAAATATTCTTAAATAAAAAAAATTTCTCAGTATAATTAAAATACTGAGAAATAAATAATCAATACTGAGAATATTGAGATTTCGCAACATACTAATACTTCTTTTATCTATTTACAATTAAAAATCCGTCATGAATTAGAGAAACACGCTGCCATAACAACCAACAATTCGAAATTTCTTATGAATGCGATTTCAATCGATGAAAACCTGTTCCCAATTCTCAAAATAATTTTGGGTACATAATTTTACTTCTTTTATAGCTATGAAAGAAATTCATTGAATCTAATCATTGTCGCTAAATATTAAAACCTCTGTCTTTTTCAGGCAATCCCTTTTTGTTTTCAATGCCATTGAATATCTCCGCCAACGGGGTTTTGATGGACTTGACATTGCGTGGGAATTTCCCAGAGGTGCAGAGGATAAAGAAAAATTTACAAATCTAGTAAAGGTGAGTGAACGCGAGGTTTCCAATTAAGGTGTGCTCAGCGTCGTGCGAAAGGGGGGATCGAAGAGGGCGCCAAATTTATACTACCAATGACTTTTTTGGGCTGTTTCAAGAAAAAGTTGGAAGAGGGGGTATCAAATTGACACTTTTCCTCGGGCGCAGTTTTCTCTTCGCACGCCCCTGGGTGTGCCTATCTTCTTTTTGCGAGATTTTTCGATTTTCTTTTTGTTATTTAAAATTAAAGTTCAAACATTTAGGATGCCGAAAAGGCCTTATTTTTGGTTCAGCGGTACTTAAAGTTATTCTCCAAAACACATACCGGAAACTAATTTTCTGAAACCGGAAGTGACCGTTTAAAGAGTCACAGAAAGGTAAACAATACATTTTTTTACACCAATATATAATACATAATATATACGCAAATATATAAACATCCACAAGTATAGGCTATTCTAAAATTGTAAACTTTATGCATATATTTTTGTGCTATATCAAAATCTTAATTGGTGTTTTTTCTGCGTTTTTCATTGTGTATGTTGACTAGAAACATCTTTTCTTAAATAAATAAATAAATAAATAAAATATTGATGTAAAATTTTGTGACTTGTAAGTTTGTATATATAAATTTAAATGCTATTTTTATTGGAAAATGCAAATTTTGTTTTTTTTAACAATCATGTTTTGTATAGAAAATTTAAGCGTTATTGCAAATATTTTGCTTCATAACGCAGGTAAGGAGTATGCTAACGTATTGTTAAGAAAATGTGAAATATCTTCAATAGATTTCGTTATAAAAGGTTTCGTATAAACGCAATTCTTTATTACAATTTGACTCAATATTGCCTAAATTTGAAAAGTTCATTAACGTTCCATTAAAAAAAATTATGAATTAATGTTTTTTTCTCTATTTTAGCTGTTAGCCCGAATTAGTTTTCTGCATATTACTTTTTATATATAAATTCTATACTTCATACACAGGGCTGCACAAAAGTATTTGCATACTATTCTCCTTATTAGAGGAAATTGCTGAAGGCGAAGAGTTTCAATTAAAATATACACTGTAAAAAAAAAAAAAAAAAAAAAAAAAAAAAAAAAAAAAAAAAAAATCCGTTAAATTTGCGGCAAAAACTGCTGGCAGCAATTTTGCAAGCAGTTTTTGTTGCAAAAAAATTACAGCAAAATTAGATGTAATTTACATCTAATTTTGCCATAAATTTAACGGATTTTTTTTAGAGTGCATGTATTTCTTAAACTAAATTTGGAATGCATGTTGTTTATAGATACAAATCTCTATATCATAATCCGAACTGCTAAAAAATTCGGATAATTCCCCGATTGTAGATGGGAACAGCTGAAATTCAGTTTTGAAATGCATTATAGATTTCCACAAGGTGAAATGAGACGTAATATTTTAATTTTTTAAACGATACAATTTTGTTAGGTTGTTTTGAATGTGTTGGAAAGTGCTTCATAATCTATGCTTGACGCATGATTTTTTCTTTCTTATTTTTATCTGTAGGATTTATCTGAAGCATTCATAGGCGAGGCAAAAGCTTCAGAGAAACCTAGACTGCTTTTAACAGCTGCTGTCCCAGCTAGTTTTGAAGCCGTTGCTGCCGGATATGATGTAGCGGAAATCAATAAGTAAGCTTACCACTTTCTTAACCTTATAATATCAGATTTTACCAAACAGTCTTTTGGATCAACTATTAATTTTTCATTTCTTTTCAAGAATGTAAAAATTTTTGCCACGGTAAGATAAACGACTGATTAGTCAAAGTTGGCGTAAAATATTCTAAATCAAGAGATTCTTTACTAACAGAAAAGAGAAACTTCATTTCTTGTTTTGAGCAATAAAAAAATATCTGAATAACTCTTTATTTTCATTTATATTTTACTTATTTATCTTTTAAAAAAAATAATAAAATTAAGGAAAATGTTTAAGCTACCGTTTTTTCTTTGAACCGTAACAGAAATGTAAAAAACAGTTTTTTTTAAGAATTTTTCCCTATCAATTTAATAGTGAAAGAAGTTATTGAATAATTTTTTCAAATCGTAGAATGTTTTTAAAACATTTCCTGTAACGTCTGAAGCGGAAAAGTGCGAGATTTAAAATAAAACATTTTTATTGTGCGCAAAGATTCCTTTATCGTCTTTTGAAAAAAGAAATAATAATTGGACATTCGAGTCAAATTAGTCAAAAAGGGCATAAAATATTCCAAATCAAGAGATTCTTTATTAATAAAAAAGGAAGTCTTCATTTATTGTTTTGAGCAATAACACAAAATATACGAATAAATCCTTATTTTTATTTATATTTTATTTATTTATCTTTTTTATTACTTATCTATTTTATTTTACTTTATTTTACTTTATTTTATTTTCTTATATTTTAATTTTTAGAAATGAAATTAAGGAAAATATTTAAGCTATAGTTTCTTTTTTGAACAATAACAAAAATAAGGAAAAAAAATTTTTTTTTTTTTTTTTTTTTTTCAAGAATTTTTTAGAACTTCTTTCAGTCAATTTAATACTGAAAAAAATTACTGAATATATTTTTTCAAATGGTAAAATGTTTTAAAAACATTTTCTATAATGTCTGAAGCGGAAAAGTATGACATTTAAAATAAGTTAATAACACTTTTATTTTACACAAGGATTCTTTATCGTCTTTTGAAAATAATAATAGTAATAATAATAATAATAATTAGGCGTCCGAGGAAATAAATTTACCTTAGAAAAATATTTAAGGAATTCCTCAAGTGCGCCAATAAGTTTATAAATATTGCTTTGAATAAAAATAAGCTTAATTATTCATTCAAGTAATGCAAAAATTGCGTAATTAATACTAAAATGCTGTATAAAAATATGGTATAGTTACTTATTAGAATAATTGCTTTTTGCTTTAAAAATGCATAATATTTAGTATTTATTTTTTATTTGTATTTTTTATTCCATTTATAAGTAATTTACTGCACTCAAAAAGTGCACCTTTACTAACATATGCATAAACTTTGCAATTTTTTGAGTTAAATATACTGTATTTCTGACTTATTTCTTTTTAAAATATAAACTTAAAGAACTTGGTAGAGATAATATTTTTATAATATAAAAGAATATTTTACTGCTTCCTTGAACTATATCGCACTTTTGCTTGTTTATCATCAAGCTACACATTTTATTTTATTTTTATTTATTTTTTAAGAAAACTTAAATAGAAAATTTCTATGCACGAAATGCATGCATAATAATTACATATATTTGAATCATTACTGTTTCTTTTCCTTTCTTCTAATAAGGGCTTATTCCTTTTTCTTTACTTAGATTTTTTTATGCTTTCTTTTTCGTAATGCTATAATCTTAAAATTGCTCGCATTTAATTTACTATTTAAACGGAATTCTTCATTAACACATCTGGATCACTAAAATTGAAATCATGATTCCTCGCTGGACCTCTTTCATTTTATTTTATTTCGTACTTAAGAAGTTTAGGCGCAACATTAGTCATAGAAAAAGACCCGGATGATAATGTAAAAACTATGGGAGCGTTCTTTTCAAATATCTCGCTCGAATTTTAATATTTTTACATGATTTTTTTTTTTTTTTTTTTTTTTTTTTTGCATAGGATAGCTGAGGACGATCCCTAACCGGCCTAGATTTTACTTTTTCAATTTTGGTTTCAGATTTTTCTTTTTAATTATTCTAAATTTAAAAACTGGTTTAAACCGGTTCTGAAATGGAAACTATCATAATATAAAAAAAAATGCATAAGCAAAATCGAAAAAGTAAAAACTAGGCCGGTTGTAAATCGTCCTCAGCTATCCTATGCAAAAAAAAAAAAAAAAAAAAAAAAAAAAAAAAAAAAAATCATGTAAAAATTTTAAAATTTGAGCGAGATATTTGAAAAGAACGCTCTCATAGACTTTACATTATCCTCCGGGTCTTTTTCAGTTACTATTGTGGAGCCTTAAGTGCCACGTCAGTCACCGGTCACTGACACTGAACTTTCCGTTTACATCGTTTTTTCACCGATGATTGATAATCTAAAATATGATATAAAATTTAAAAATATCTACTTTTTAAGCAATTATTGTACGTTTATTTTAAATTTACACTTAACTTTTATTTATTACAGGACTATACTTTCTTACTAATTACTTAAAGCATCATAATTTTTTTGGTTTCAATGTCAGTCATCGTGGCATTCAACGTCAACGTGTTAATACGGGTTGTCCAGCAATTAATACCCCGATTTCAAAATTAGTTCATCTCAAAAAATAAATATGATAGAATTATACGGTAAACGGTTTGTTTATTAAATAAGCTGTAAAAATATTGTACAGAAGTTTCGAACTGTGAATGTTTTGAAAAGATTGTGTTGTGATTGCAAAGAATATTTGACTTGAGATTTTTCTTGTTTTAGATTGCTTAATTAGATTACGAGTTTTTCGGATTAAAGTGCCATATTAAAACGCTTTTTGGAGTTAAATTTTTGAAATTTCTGAATTATAAAAATTTTGTTCGAAAAATCGTTATAATACTGCACTATACGCCGAAAAACTCGTTCTCTGCAAGCAGTCTAAAACAAGAAAAATCTCAAGTCAAGTATTATTTGCAATCAGAACACAATCTTTTGAAAATATTCACCATTCCAAACTTCTGTACAATATTTTTACAGTTTACCTTATAAACAAACCGCTTACCGCATAATTTTACCGATCTTTGTTTTTGAGAAATTTAATTTTGAAATTTGGGTCTTATTTGCTGGATACACCATGTATGATAAAATCTGGTATTCGCGGCGAAATCCTTTCTTAAATTATTCCATTCTCCTATTTCTTATTCTCTGGTTAATCAGCGACCATTCCAGCAGCATAAACTCAAATATATTTAATTGGCTAATCACCCATAACCACTTAAAATCAGCAAATATATCAACATATCGTTATTCTTTAGAGCAGTTTCGGGCATGTACTAATGGATGAATAAAATTTTAGCATAAAATCAGATTGAAATTATCACACTTTCCTGTAAAATTGCGAGAATATTTATTATTAAATAAATATATCATCGGTAACTTATGACTCTTATATCCAAATTTCGTCCTGCTGATCGTCGATTAGGAAAGACTCGATGAAACATTCCTGATTTGTTGGAAGAAAATGTAAATTATGGGATACATTTATTATCATTGGCCAATGACATTTAGAGTGTGTGTAATCTATATGCAGTAAAAGATGAGTACAAAATTCAATTATTTTACCGATATTTTAGATAATAAATTATGTGATTACATTAAACAAAGAAATTTATTTAGAAATATTTGTACTAAAAACAGAGCCGTAACTAAGGAGGTGCTAGGGGTGGCTCAGCCTCTCCTGAAACATTTTGAGAATCCCCTGGAAAATATTCCAAGGTTGCTAATTGAATTTATGTTCCGAAAATCCAAATGAAATTCCATTCAAAAATCTAATTTTCTTTATATGTCCTTTCACAGTTTTGCAGAAATACTAAATTGTAACTAAAATAAATGTTTTAACAGTCGCTCATCCTATTTGCACATATGAAGCTAACATGATGTTTATTGCACTAATTATACACTCGAATTGCTCATTCTGCATCATATTTTTTTCTTAGCATAAAATTGAGTTATTACAACAGTTTAATAAGAAACATAGTACCTACAGTATGAATATGCACTAATTTATCTTTCTGCATCAGACTAAGAGAAAAAAAAATGAGCCTCCCCTCCTTTATTATTCCGTTCTAGCTACGGCCCTGACTAAAATATAAAAAATTGTGTACAAGACGTTGCTGGTCGCAAAGGCACTAATGATCATAAGCTCTGTTTTAATTGGAGTTTTTACGTTCTACAAAATCTTTCAGTCGAACTTTTTACCAAACAGATTTCTGCAACGAAAGCCGAAATCTGCCTCAGATCACCGGAAAAAAAAACTTCATTTAAGAAGAAATTTTTTCATCAGTTGCATTGATCAACATTACTGTTTCTTACATTTATCTTATTATTTAAATTTGAAAATAGCTAAATTTATTAATAAGAATGAATTTGGAATTCCGATCACGCATTTAAAATATCCTTATCTATTAGTAATAAATTATTTCCATTTAAAATTTCATTTAATATTTTAAAAATGTAATAGGAAACTATAAGTGTTTTTATAACAAGATTTCAATGAGTCAAATCACTGTATTAATACCAGTGTCTTAATGTAATTTACACCTTGTTATTAATGTAAATCGTAAAATATTCACATTCAACGCCTTTTGTGAGTATATTTTAAGATTTACAACAAGATTTCGTTCTATAAAACCACTATGCCTGCGTTGGTTTTGGCCACTTTATTTATTTATAACATTTTATAGTTGATATTTTTCATCATCGTTTGATTTTTATTTATTATATTTTATATGTTTGTTTGATTATATTTTTATATTTTTACCGTTTTTAACAATGCTATGTATTTACTGATGTTAAAAACTGTTTCGAACGTGATTGGCAATGATAAACAAGATTAAAAATGACAATCATTTATGGCGATCTATCTTTTGGCCCAGATAATCGATAATACCTTTATAGTAATATTCAATTTAATTCTGACAGTCTGTCCAAAGCTGTATAGTATAGATGCCAACATCTCTAAAACTATGCTTTAATCAGAAAAATATAATAAATTATAATGTTACTTACATATTATCTGGTCAGGTTCACAGTCTGGTCAGGTACAATTGTTCCAAGCAGAGAACTACGAAATTATACTAATTATAATCCTTATGTTTTGACAACTACGAGTATATAGTTTATTTTTTATGACATTTTATAGTTAATATTTTTCATTATCGTTTGATTATTTATTTATTATATTTTATATGTTTGTTTGTACCATTTTATTTGTTTGTTTGCTTATAGTAATAGTCAATTTAATTCTGACCGTCTTCTCAAAGCAGTACAGTGGTGGACATAATTATAAGACACCTACCTATTTTGACATGCAGTGAAAGAAAAGATTCAAAGCTTAAAAATGCTTTATCAAATACGGCAAAAACATAAATTTATGCTGTTATCACACGTAATTGTTTTACAGATATGATATTTTTATAGAGTTTAATAAAAAAAAAGAGTAAAAATACCACGGACAAAATTATAAGACACCCTAACTTTTTAATTAAACATCTGCTTTTTTCGAAAATAATGTGCAATATGCAAATTTTCTGCACGCTATTATGACGTCAGCAGTCAATTAAAGCAGATGATAATCGACTTCACGCATTAACAAACATGCCATGTGCTACAGAATGAAAAGAAAGTGAAATTTGCGAAATTTGCTGGAACGTTAAATGGAACAGCTGCTTCAGTTAATAACATTTCAAAAATTATCAAATGCTCTAGATGTGCAATTTCAAATGTTTTGAAAAAAGGAATTAATGGATCGGTGATTAAAAGATATGGACGTACTCCTTGCTTGTCCTCGAGAAACAGACGCCATGTACTTTCGCTCACTACACAGAATAAGGTGACCACTAAAGGCACTAAAAATGCTTTGAAACTGAATTGTTCAAAGAGAACCTTCGCAGGGTGTTGCATAATGTTTTCTATGTGAAATTTAAAAAAAGGAAAAAAACACCTCTTCTAAGGCGACACAAAATTTACCATTTAAACTTCGCTAAAAAAACTATGCCCTGAACTTCCAAATGGTACTCTGTGTTATTTACTAATTAAAAAGAAATTTAATCTGGATGGTCCTGATGGGTTTTACTATTATTGGCATGATTTACGTAGTGTTCTGATGTACAAATGAGCCGCCAAATGGATGGAGACTCAATAATGATTCGGGCTCGTTTTTCAGCTTAAGCGAAAACCGTTATCGTTTCTGTGCATTCAAGAATGAATTCCGAAAAGTATAAGAATCTTCTTACAGATCAACTTGCCATATAGGTGAACTTCTTTGAAAAAAACTACACTTTCCCGCATAACGCGTCAATTCATACATCACACGTAACAAAAAAGTGGCTTTCAGAGCAAAGTATCAATGTTCTTCCATGGCCTTCTCGCTCCTCAGATTTAATTCCAATAGAAAACTTGTAGGGAGTTTTAGCTCGTGAGGTTTTCTGAAATGGGAGTTCGACGCATAGGATACAGTTTGCATGCGTCGAAGACCTAAAGAATGCTGTAAAATGTGCTTGGAAAGAACTGTCTAGCGATATTTTGTTAGAATTGATAGATTTGATGTCAAATCGCATCTTTCATGTTCATGTCATCTTCTTTCATGGCGGCTCCACCAAATATTGAATAAACTGTGTTAGAGGATTTTCTTTTCAGCCATTAGTGTCTGCTAATTATGTTGACCACTATATTTGGAAAAAAAGGTTGGTGTCTTATAATTTTGTCCATTATGTTTTTAAGTTTTTTCATTAAATTGTATGAAAATATCCTTATTATAAAATAATTATACATAACAGAGTGAATTTCCTTTTTTGTCATATTTGATGTATAATGCATTTTTAAGCTTTATATCATTTCTTTAATTCTATGTGAAATTCGGTAGGTGTCTTATAATTATGTCCATCACTGTACAGCATAGATGCCAACATCCCTTAATTATTCCGGAATCTGATCTAATACAAAGATGTTTCCAATCGGAAATTTTATTTAGTCAAAAACTTTAAACTGAAGTCTAAAAAGTACCCTATGTAAGGAAGGCATATTTCTTAACATACGCTTTCCTGTTTTAAGTAAATTTGCCATAGAGCAGATTCCGGGATAATTAAGAGATGTTGGCATCTATGTGTAGTAAATTCTGCAATTGTGCAGAAAATTCAAGTTGCTTTTTGTTATAGGTACTTAGATATGTTGAATGTAATGACATACGACTTCCATGGCAACTGGGAGCGGCAAATTGGCCACAACAGTCCGCTGTATGCATTATACAGCGCAACTAGCTATCAAAAGAAGCTCACAGTGGTAAGTAAGCTTTTAGTCATTTCGACTATGAATACGAAGTGTGGAGTTATCCACAAATGATGTCACGCTTAGAGAGGTGGAGGGGGTTCGAGAAATTGTGACAGTTAATGACAAGGGGGTGGGAAGTAGTAAGAAATAAACATCACACATTTTGGTTAAAATAAAAGCATTAAAATTCAGCAGATTAAATCTTGAAGTGATTTTGAAATTAAAGAATTTTATGTTCATAACGTAAAGATAAAATTTAAAGCCAAATATATTAAATTCCATTTCAAATTCCAAAATGCTGATGTTTTCGATTGCTCTTTATATTAATATTTTATTACTATTGTACATTAAATTTTTTTTTTTTTTTTTTTGTAACCTTAATCTTATTTTGTACAAAATAAGTACACAAATTATTTTTATTGTTATGCTCACAAACGTCATTAAAACACACAGTTAAATTTTAAAAATAAAATTTGAAAAATGATCTATAACATGGTGCTTTATTTCTGAACTGTATGTATATCTATATGTAATATAATGTGATGTGTGACAAGGCGGGGGGACGGAGGGTATGATGAAGTGTCACACTTTGTGACAAAGGGGGGGAGGGGGGTCAAAATCGAAAAAAGTGTGACATCTTTTATAGATAGCTCCTGTAGTGCATAAAACACATAAAGTACAATATGTAATGCATTGCTCATTCAGATATTTCTTTTTTTTTCATGCCTTCTGTCCAGAAAGAAAGAAATAAAAATCTCCATATCAACCACATCCTTCAAAAAATTGCAGGTGTATTGCATGGATATAATTATTTTTTGTTTATTTATAAAAATAGATAAATAACTTACTTATAATAAATATATTTTTTTAAATACTGAAAAAAATCTCTGATAATACATGAAGCAGTGAATAAATAACAATGAGTGGCTGACTAAATTTATTTTAACCCTTTCACTTGCAAGTAGTTGTATTTTTAGAATGTTGAGTTCACACCGGAATTTTCGAAATTTTTCATTTGAAAAAAAAGGCAATGCAATTTTGCAACTTTTTTTTCCTCCAAAGGTACAAAAGTAAAAATTTATTAAAACATTTGCACCAGAATGTATTAATCAAATGTTACAAGTATAATTCAGATTCTAAAAAAGTTATGCATTGTATTTCTTGATTTTCTTTCTTTCTTTTTTTCGGAATTTTCGGTGCTAATTCAATTTTACAGAAATACAATTACTTGTTCTTGAAAAGGTTAAAGAAAAAATTGGAAAATACACATTTTCGTCATTTTTCGAAAAATGAATGGTGTTAACCTTCCAACACTCCTTAATTTAATTTGCTATTCGTCTATGCATAATCAATCTAATCAGTCTATCGATTTATCTACAAGTTCTTTACAGTAATTTTAGCTAATCATAATTTTTTTTTTTTACTTTTTCTGATAACCGAAAAGAAGATTCTGTGCACACTTTTTTTTCTTCAATTCTGTAAATATAAAAACTGGATCGATCATATGAAACGTAAATAGAAACTGCGTAAATGGAGGTCATTGTGCAAAATGTATAAGATGACACAACTGTACCGAAAAATTGGCTTCTTTAGATGTCACCGATTCGACCTTCAAAATAGCAACATCATCTTCCGGAACTTCTGTCTCAAGTTTCTGTGAAACTTAAGTTTTGATTCATTCACAATCTACTGAAACAGCAGTCGACAAAGCATATTTACTGTTTGTGTTATTCATCTTTTCTTCTCTGCAAATTGCGAAGACATTGCTTCGAAAATGTGATACTGTTTAAACACTTCTATTTTAAAGAAATCGTTAGGTCCAATATGAATTTCATATAATTAAGAGCCCTTATTTTGAAATTCAGACAAAAAGTGATGTTTTGATAGTTGTATTTTTTAATTTCTTTGATTTTTTATATCGAAATAAAAAATATCATATTTAATGATTAATCTGCAATTTTGAAGCCCTGAAAATTTTTTTATGGATAAATGTGAATAAATGTTTCAGACAAGTCTGTCAGAAAATGGAATGCCTGTTTTCGTGCAGGCCGTGAGAGTCTGTGATGGCCATTCGTGATGACCCGCCGTCTGAAATCGGATAACACCTCGCTGCTTCTCAGTCATCGAATTTTGCAACGCGAACGCCATCTTGTCTTCATACGGACTGCCGCATCATTTAAACGCCGCTTTTGATAAGAGCCTCTGTTCTCTACTGCGCAAGCCGGTGCTCGCGCATGCTCTGATCCCAGTCAGAGACTCCAATCGCATACCGAGATGTCTGGCTACGTTCTCCCATGGCGAAAAATGCAAATATTTAATTGTTGCATTTTTACGTCATTTCGTACCTTTTCATTTGATCACCCCTTGTATTTATCGAATTTGAAATTCGATTTTTTATTTTTTTATAATGGTTAACTATATAATTTGTAAGCAAAATCCCATCCTAAAACTTCTCATAAAGTTTTTTTTAATTTAAATGGTTATTATTTTTTAAAAGCAGGGTAATTTTAAAATCGTTATTGCTAAAAATATTGTTTGTCGAATTTTATTTAATTTTTTTTTTTTTTTTTTTTTTTTACTTAAAAATGAAAACAAAATTTTAGTTTTGTTTCACGAATTTTTTTTTAAATATTGACATTACACATTATTGATATTACAAATACAAATTTAAAAGATGATGTAACTTCCTTTAAAGAAATTATATTTTAGAAAGAAAAAAATATTGATATATTTATTTTCATTTCCCGAAACATATGCAATGTAAAATAATAAAAAAAGGCATGTTCAACATTTGCATTTAAAGACGCGAAACGGTAAAAAAAAATAAACATCATGAATGAAATCGAATTTATAATTTTAAACTAAGATTGGTTCTTTATAAAATGTTTAAATGTTTTTTTTTTTTTTTTTTTTTTTTTTTAATTTATTTTTTTTAGCCTCTGATGCTATTTCTTTCAGACAAGCTAAAAAATGTCGTGTCGTCAGCCCTGAGTTTTCTATTCAACCGATTTTGATAATTATTTTTTTAAATGAAAGCTATTTATTTGTAGTGGTGCCCATTTTAGCTATTTTTTAATTTATTTCCATTTTTATACTTTATTTTAAATTTTAAATGTTTTTTACGCTATTTCTTAAATATGGTGGCAATTCAGTTTAGCTTTTCTCTCGATAATAAAAATTTATTTTTCATCATCACTTTCCACGAGTCAGACGCTTTATTTCATCAGTGAACATGTCCTTTCATTTAAAAGAAAAAAAGTCAATTGTTTTCGTAAAATTTAACCACAATAAAATGATTGCGTATAATTATGCACTAATTGAGGTAAAAAAATATATTTACTGAGAAATAATAATAATAATGTAAATAAATTACAGAAAATAATTTATGATAAAAATTAATGTGTAAAGAAAAATTTCAAATGAGGAAAATGATGTCATTCAGCAACTAGATAAATGGGAATAACAATATTATTAAGGATGTCTTTTTCATATTACTAATAACAGTACCTTTTAAAAAACATTTGAAGAGAAAATGGCTTCACTATTTAAAACATCGCATTTTTACTCATAACGATATTACATTTCAATATTTTTTTTTCATTATGGACACTGAGATTGAGATTTTACTTCCTGATTACTTCAGTTAGTGAAAATAATGTCACAATAAAAATAAAATTAGTTTTTTTTTTTTTTTTTTTTTTTTTTTTTAATAAAACTATTTTTCTGTGAGTGCATATAAAATAAAATTTCTGGATTTCGCAGGCACTCAGATTACAATTTTAACTGAAGATGTGCGAATATTTGCATGCAAAATTGTAACTGGCAAACTTGACATTAAGTTTGGAAATATATTTATTATATTTCCAATATATTGATTCAATAATAAAACTACTTTTGCTTTTTTTAAAAAAACCAAATCGATCGGGTCTTTTAAATATTTCATTCATCGAATTCGATGGGGTTCCACTCGTTTTATTGTTAACCCTTTGACGGTTAAAGCACTTCTATTCATAAAATACTAAAATGATTGAATGACACCGGAATCTAAAAACAAATTTATTTCATAATATATAAATGTTTTTTCTACGTTCTTTGTAAAATAAAAATTTTCATTTAAAAATTCCGGTGTCAGTATGGCATTTCACAATTCAAATTAAGTGGTATTCTGGGCGCGTATACGCGCTTATAACCACGAAAGGGTTAAAATGCATTTCCTTTTTCTCAGCGTCTATAAAAAAGCGTTTAAACTAAAGAAAAAATCCGTTTTTCATGAATCTAGTCAGTGAAGAAGTAGCACGTCAAATTGTATCTTTTTATTATTCCGCAATTCCAATGACTCAGACAGAAATTGCTAATCAATTGGGTATTTCACGCCGTTCTGTTTGCTATTATATAGATAAACACAAGAAAAATGAAGTTAGTTCATTGCATTCTAAACGGGGTCGCCCTTCTAAAAGACCCTATCGATTTTTTTTTTTTTTTTTTTTTTTTTTTTTCCTAATCGGAGGCGAAACTGAATTCTGCAATGGCAGAATCTACATTCAACTTGTTTTTATTATTTATTGTAGGCGACTAAGAACTTCTTCCTGTAGCTTAAACTTTCGATTCAGATTAACTTTTGCCCTTTCCACCTTTTTTCGGCACTATTTTAAATCTTCGTTATTTGATTTAAAAGATAGCTTTTCCTAAAATACCGATTCAAGTTTTTTCATAATTTAAGCCCTCACAATTTCAAATTTTATATTGTCCCGGCAAAAATAGTTTGTATTCTGTTGGCCCGGGTCGTTTGAAAGATTTGCTTCATTTCGCTGACTCAGCCCACGTGCCGGGCTGGATTGATTTCACTCTTTTCGGATCGAACCCGGACTTTACGTTTTTCTGAAAGTCGACCGGGCCTGATCTAATACAAAGTTCCGCACAGCAGTTTTTGTTGTAAGGGATTTTCCTATTTTGTTCGCGCTTTGCTCAGTCTGGTACGTTATTTCAAAACCTGTCTCTCAAATAAAACGTTCCAAGAAACGCTTAAAACAATATCGCTACACAGTAAAATATAAAAAAGAAAAGAAAAAAAACAGAAAGGTACTGGGGAAAAAAATCATATTATGCAGGTCCTAGCAAGTACACTTGTATGGTGTTGTTATCGTCAAAACTTTTTTTTTTCTATTTGATAAAGAATTTTGTAATAAAGACTGGTTTCATTTGCACAGACTTTTCTGGAATACGCGTATGATTTTCAGAGATGTACTAAACAAAGGATGTTTAAAAAAATCTTAGAGGATACCTGTAAAAACAATAACCTGTCTATAACGTATCCTGTCTTTAATAAATACGTTCATTTTATACCAGTATCTTGAAATTATACCAGCTCAAAAGAAAACCAATTTAAAACGGAATTTTTCATCGATTCTTTAACATTTCGTATTCGAAGTTTTTGTTTTCGTGATTCAGTAATAATTTTTCACTCGGAGGAAGAGGGACGGGGATAAAATGCCTGAAAACATCCTTGGCTATGCCACAAAAAAACTTTACCCTGTTTCCAAGAAAGTTCTCAAATATGGTCTTCGTTTGAATTTAGAACACTCTAAAACCAATGATTCAGGAAATGGCTATTGGTCATCGATAAGATGTTAAACTATGTATACATTTTATTTCTGGTCTTTTTTAAAATAACTTTACGATAACCTTTCTATAAAACTGCTTCCAGTTGTTTATCTTTATATAAAAACTTATCAAATAACGCTTTCTAATTTTTGTTGTTGTTTGTATCTAATTAACAGGATTACAGTGCAAAAGAATGGATTGAAAAGGGTGCATCAAAAGAAAAGATAATCATTGGCGTTCCAACCTACGGAAGATCTTTCACACTGAAGAACACATCCCTTACTGATATAGGAGCCCCGGCTGTAGATGGAGGAAAAGCTGGAAACTATACCGGGGAACCTGGAGTACTGGCTTTCTTTGAAGTATGATTTTTCTCTGAGTATCTCAATCTTGCGTTTTCAACTTTTTTGTTACACAGTATATTTGATCATACACAGGGTTTCAAAAGGTCACGTTTTACTAAGAAAAATTTTTGTGGTCGATTTCTGTAGCGCTTGTAATATTCGAAGAAATGATCTTCGAGATTGAATTTCACAAAATTTGGGAGAAAAATCCATAAAGGAAATTTTTTGTATGAAAAAATTCAAACTCGAAGAGCAGATATTTGGGGAGGGGGGGGGGGGTCCTGCATGTAGTTAAAGTTGATTGGTTAATTTTATTTTTGATCCAGAACTCGGTATGGAATTTGCATATTTTTACACTTATATTTTTACTTGTTCATAAGATAAAAATATACTTGAGGCCACAATAAAACCGATGCTATTGAGTGTGTTTTGTAGAGCGATTCACTTGGTGAGAATGAGATCAAATTTTGAAGAATGCTGAAATAAGACGAAGGATTTCACGAAAAAAGTTCCAAACATCACCACTAGGGGGATACGTGGAGTAGTTTTTATCCTCGAAATCTTTCGTCCCCTGTTTTGTTTATTTATTTTTTTAATTTGGCTCTATTCCCGACATTAGCTCGCACTTCAAAATACGTGGAATATTAGCAGTTTAATTTTGACCCCTTTGTATACAGGGTCCGTACGCATCAAAAGATTAATTAGTTTTTAAATGTTTTAAAACCAGAAATTTCGTAAAGTACTTGTCGTTATGTCTGAAGACAGATTTTTTTCGCTCAATAAGGCAAATATTACTTTACAAAAATTCAGGTAAAAGATGCTTGAAAGTCCTTGAAGTGACGAGCCCTGTTTTATCTATCTTCCTAAACCAGCGGTTCCCAACTTATGGGTCTCGATCCACTAGTGAGTTCCGGAACAAGGTTTGGCACACAAATATAGCTTTTATTTCATCTGTTTAAAAAATATAATAGATTCAACAGCAAATAGTATTTGAAGGGGAATCCTTAATTTCCTTCTGGATGAATATACGAGCAGAATATGCAGAAATATCTAAATTAGCTTTGAATTTCTTCATGGAGCTCAATATGACATATTTGTGATGTGAACATGATTTGTCTACTTTGTTGCTTTGAAGAAGTAAGTTACAGAAACAATCTTTGTCTAGAAAGTGGCTTAAGGTTAAAATTAATTAGATTTAAACCTGATATAGACGTCCTCATCAGTAAACACCAGTGCCGAAAATCACTGATTTAAAAATTTTGTTATAATAATAATTAAACGCATTTTTAATTATCTTTGTAGCTTTTATGTTGTTTTAATTATCATTCCACTAACACACATTGGGATTACCAATTCTTGTTTTTGTTGACAATGTATCCATCGCATGAAAATTTGCCTTTGGTTAGGATAGCTAAAAGCTTATAGAGTTGATCCACCAATTTATCTATTGATGTAACACCCTATATTAGGTGAGTCGCGAATGTTCTTTTTTTCTTTACTTAAATGTGAGTTGCGTCCAATAAAAATTAGGAACTGCTGTCCTAGACAGTTAAAATGTACCCTTTTTTTTATTTTATTTATTTTTTTTTTTAGTAAAGATTGTGATCTAATCATCAATTTTGATCCTTCATTCTATTCAACTATTATAGCTGCCAATAGACCGATATCTTTCGGAACAATTGAACTTGTTTCGAAGAAAAAAGATTATTTAATATTCTTTTTCTTTGATGTCCTTATTTAATTTCATTTATTAAGGAATGTTTCGATTTAAAACAGATTTATCTGATCTCTTTAAAATTTATTATTCTGCTCAGCAACGCGAAACTTTCTTATACATTTTCTGATCCATTTTATTTCTGCGTAAAGACATATTACTGGCGAGACGGAATATTGAAGCGATTAGAATCGAAATGAGTTTTATTTCTTTTATAAATAAATTGCTTATCGAATTATGAGTGATTTTGTCACATGACGAGCAGTTTTCTTCTTTGTCGCTGTATCAAATTCATCTCAAAATTCCAATTTTAATTGCATTTTCTTGAAGATCTTTTATGTTTACTAAAAAGCGAAAAACGTCTTTCGATTTCATAGTTTCTGAATAACAACTAGCGCTAACTCCATGCATTTAAAAAAAATCAATTAAAAGATGTGTCAGAAAACAGCCTTTTTGGTTTATAGAATAGTCTGAATATTATTTGCGCTTTAAAGCATATTTTTCTGGATCAGATCTGGATCAAATTGACACAATGTTACATAAAATATCGTATGTTGACACCCATGTGTCATGGTCACTTTATTTATCTTATTGAAAATAATGTGTGTCACATTTATAATGTATTTTACAGAATCACCGAAAATA
This sequence comes from Maratus speculifer, assembly GCA_964019185.1. NCBI lineage: Eukaryota > Metazoa > Arthropoda > Arachnida > Araneae > Salticidae > Maratus > Maratus speculifer. Next base: position 230,034,790 of record OZ025296.1, on the reverse strand, counting down.
TTTTAATATGCTTTGAATACGTAAGTAGTAACTTTTGTAATAATAAGGCACAGAGAGTAAAAATGCCTATTTGGACATAAAATAATTAAAATTTATAAAAGTAGCGAAAAGCGAAGATTTTGTAAAAACAACCATAATATTTCAAAATGCTTTATAATCTACATACGAACGAATATATATATTTTTAATTAATGAATGCGACACAACTGAAAATTACAAGCAAATTTAATCGTAATATAAACCGTTATTTCTAAATATAAGGCTATCATATACAACTATTTTTTTAATTCTACCTAGCATCACTATCTCTAAGCAACTATCTTTGACATATAATTTGATATCTCAAGAGAAATATGATAGTCAAGACTGGGTGTAAAGTTGCTAGCAACTAGGCAACCCCTTGATGCTGCTCTACTGTTCAGAAATATGCTAGAAAAATCCTTTTTTTTTTTTTTTTAATAGTAGTGCTAATAGAATAGGAAAATAGTTGCCTGTGGAAGCCCTATAAATTTTATATTTTTTCTTCCATTTTTTTAATCGTTTGTTGTTTTGAATTGTTTTTGAACTGTTTGAATTATAATTTAATTTCAGATCTGTGACTTTTTGAAATCTGGAGCTATTTTAGTTTGGGACAACGAGCAGATGGTCCCTTATGCATACAAAGAAGATCAGTGGGTAGGATTCGATGACCAAAGGAGCTTAAAGACAAAAGTAAGTCATTAAAAATGTATAAAATAAGAATATTAAATAGTTTTGTATACCCCCAATTATTTTATACATACAAAAAACTTTATTTGCAGTGAAAAAAATATGTTTGTCACAATGTATTTCGAGTTCATACTGCCAAATATTCACTTGCAATTTTGATAGTAAATAAATAACAATTAATTTGAGAGAATAATACGGTGTGTTTCTAGATGAATATCGGGGTTTTAATGTTTGGTAGTATTTATTACACAAAATTTAAAATTATAATTAATACATAAAATGAAAGAGCAACAGTTTTACCTACAAACTTACAAGTGTTCAATGTGAGCACCTTTCGTCACACGGCACACATCAAGTCGATAGCTCAGTTTTTCCCAAACATTGATTAGTAAAGAAGTTCTATTCAGACGCTCACCCAATCTGATGCCATGTGATTTTTACCTGTAGGGGCTCACAAAGAATCGTGTGTATGTGCTTCCATTACCAGCTGATCATTACAGCTGTTGCAACAATGACCCCAAAAATATTAATCAACATTTAGGAAGAACTGAGCTATCGACTTGATGTGTATCGTGTGATGAAAGATGCTCACATTGAACACTTACTGTACGCTTGTGGGCAAAACTGAGTTACTCTTTCATTTTATGTATTAATTATAATTTTAAATTTCATGCAATAAATATTACCAAGCGTTAAAATTCCAATACTCATTTAAAAACAGCCCGTACTTAAATCACTATTTCTCAATCGCATTAATTTTTAAATCATTCATAAGTTGATTATATAATTTTTTTTGACAGTTTTCATATGTTTTCTCCTCCTTTTTATTTAACTTTCTTGATTCAGGTGCACAAAAAATTCAATTTTGCTATCGATGTCCAAAACAGAGATTTAAAAAAAAATGCCTTACTTGCCACATTCATAGAAAACGAATAGAAGAATATTCAGTTTGACTCGAATCAAATAAAAATTTTTAAACTAGACATTTTACTTATCTGCCTACATTTAGTGTTTTTTCAAAGTACAATGCTAAATAAATAGAAACAATTTTAGTTATTGTAATACAAAATGATAAAAAAAAAGAAAAAAACATGAAATCCCAGCAATAACTTCATAACGTTTTTAAAAAATTGGAATTTTTTGTAGTCTTTTTGGTAAAATTTCATGTTTACTCCAGATAGTGCACACTCAGTTCAACTACAAATATTTTAATTCCCTTACCATCACTATATATTACTATTACACATAGTTGGCCATTGAATTAAGAGTTTTACAGTATCGTCAAAATTAACTGAAATATTTCAAAATATGTCAAATATTACTTATTTTTTATTATAAATTACGATTTTTATACATATTTGAGTAGGGGGAACTGGGGTACATTGATACTTGGGGCACATTGATACACCCCCTGTACAGCACACAGGGTCAGTACAGGAAGTTGCACAACAGCTTCAAAAGGTGATACTAGTGAAATTAACTACATACAGAAAGTTTTGGAATGATTTAATAGTTTGATGAAATGGGATGGGTGATTAATTTTTTTTGTAGGTCAAAAGTAAATTTGAGTTGTTCAATTGAAATGGTATTATACAACTGTTCCAGTAATTTCAACCGCAAAGAATACCCTCCCTGGCAAGTAAAGCTACTCTTTATCAGTTCCTCATTCTTTATTGTTAGATAAATTATGAAGTGTTGGATTTGCGACTCATTTCATTTAAAAGGGCTGCATGGGGCACATTGATACAGTCTTTGTCGGGGCACATTGATACAACCTAAATCCTTTGCTAGTTCATTTTTTCATTACCTTTTATTTTTTTTTACCATACATTCCTTAATTCAATCATTTTTCTTCAAAAATTTCTACTATTAATTTTTATTGAAGTGAAATAGCTCTAATTTCTTTATATAAGAACATTTTATAGTATTTTTGCAAAGAGAAGACGTACGAACTTACCCAACATATAGTGCTAGTAGAATTCACAAAAGAAATGGACTACAGCCTGGCAAATCTCAAATTTATATCGATTCTCCAGAGAAAAAATATTATCGACATGAGAAATGTTAAGTAAGAGAAACAAGCTTCAGAACAGTACAGGATATCATAAACATAATTTTTAATATAATTATCCTTTATTTTTTGTTTGTAAACCGATTTATAAACAGAAAACCTGGTAATTCTTTCACCTTTCCTAAGAAAAAAGATAATTCTGGAGTTAAAGGGCCAGATATGACAAAGTTACCACAGCCAACAAACAGACAAGGAACAGCCAGAACATCAGGTCATTATACATTTCTTTTTGATTGCTTTAATATCGCTTATAAATAAATTGTGTGCGATTTTAATGTCTATAGATATATATAAAATGGTTTGCTAACTATTTTTCAATGAAAAATATGCATTGGTGTTATTTTGTCTCCATTTTTCCTAGACGTGTCAAAGTGTATCAATCTGCCCCGGGGATGGGGCACATTGATACAAATTACTTTTTTTGATTTTTTTAAAATTATATGCAAAAATAATATATAAAACAACGATTGTACATTTTTATAACACACTACACGGGTTTTGCTGACATCACATAGAAAAATAACTTGAAATTTCTGCTTTCTAGACACCAACATTTTTTTTTTTTGAAAAAAGCTGTATCAATGTCCCCCAATTCCTCCTACTTATTAAGTAATTAACATTATTATATAAAAATTAGTTTCTATTTCAGAATATGAAAGTAAGTAAGCATTCCGAGAACATTTTATTGAAATATTTTTTTAAACCTTTTGTGAGATGAATGTACATGGAAATAACGGAAAAAAATATTTTCTGGAGGCCGTATTTAAAGATTTCTTACCAATAAACCTATTTCAGAAGTTTCAAATAATTACAACATACACTGTTAAAAATCTTGTTCTAGATTTAACCAAAAAAGTTTGTTTTTTGTGCTCAATATCTGCCACCGTAAGATGGTGAAATCTTGAACCAAAATTTGGAGCTCCCATTGAAGCATAGTTCCAATACTTGGAACGAGGTTGAACTAGGAAGCTCCAAATGTTGGTACGAGATTTCACCATCTTATGGTGGCAGCTATTGAGCACCAAAAAACAAACTTTTTTGGTTCAAACTAGAACAAGATTTTTAACAGTGTAGTTTAAAATTGTTTATAAATTCGGTTTGTCTGTCCGTCTCTAACTCACGTAAATATAGTCCAATTGCCATGAAGTTGATATAGGTTATTGATATTTACTATGGCATTTTCAGTATTGAAGTGTGTATAGCATTTTAGGTTCATTTACATGGTCATTCAAAATAATTCCGTTACATTACGGTCTATGGAAAAAAAATCGTTTGTCGTTGTTTTAATAACATTACAGTACTTTAAACATATTGATATTGATATACATTCCTCAGGTGTACTACAGTGTTCTTACTATAGAATATGGCTTGCATAGAGCTTATTGTTCATTTCCAGAGATACGCAAAAGAATTTAGTTATGGAAAGAAATGAATGCACAGATGTCATACACGCGCCAGATTGGCACGATTTTTTTTTCTGACATCAATTTTGCAAAAACATTGTTTTCAAATACCAGTTATATACATATTTTTAAATTATTTTCTATTATTTAAAAAATTAAATAATAACAAGAAATGAAAAAAATAATTAATAACTATAAAACAAAATATATATCATTTTGAAATCCAATGAAAGTAAAAGATAAAAAAACAGTTTATTAAATAATAAAAAACAACAGCCGCTTTATCATGTGAGGCATAAAATCGCCATTATATTGCAACCGTGCCGATCTGGTGCCTGGTGCGTATATGATATCTGTACCGAAAGGAGCAATAACTAAGCTATTAAAGCTACTAACAATAATTGATGGAAATGCGTTTTAAAATTTAAGTGTATTTTTAAATATTATTGGGTGTGGTTAAATTCTATAGATCATATACAGGTTTGCACAAAAGTTCTCAACAACATCCGTTTATTGGCGGAAGTGGAAATTTTCAACTGCATTTAACTGAACTAACTTTTAGCACACTATGTAGTACGCGTGTACATCTGTAGTTCATTTACAGGGCTGAAAAAAAATGTATATTTTAATTACTATTTGCGGTGCGAAAAGAAATCGGGTTTTCAAATTTGTTACGCGTTTTTAAAATCGTTTATTTAGATATCATCTTTCGTCGCAGTAAAGCGTGAAGTTTTTTGTAGTATTGTGAATGTCGTAAAAATGTTTTATAATATATGCTGCACGCATGATTTTCGTTCGTGTTTTAATATTATCCTGTTTCCATTTTAGGTTCAATGGCTGAAAGAATCTGGTTACGGTGGCGTGATGATTTGGTCAATAGATATGGATGATTTCCGGGGGACCTGCATGGGTTTGAAATATCCCCTAATCAATACAATCAAAGAAGAACTCAAAGGTTATACAGTAGCAAACCTAGAAGTTCTTAGCAGCAATCTTCTCAACTCGCTAATAGGTAATGAAAACTCTTATTATGTAAGGAATGTCACCGGTTTTGTGTTACTAAAATTTGAAGATTTTTAGCGTCTAATCAGGGCTGCGGAATCGATGGGGAAAATGGCCGACTCCGACTCTGGATTGGCTAATATAATTAATCTCTATTAAAACGCTGAAGATATACAATAGATATTGAAAAAAATAAAAATGTAATACAAATGTTGTGCGCATAGTTTTTTTGCATAATCATAGGCAAAAACTCTGATTTGTTTATATGATAATCCATACTGAATTTTTGAACTTTTTACTAGATACTCTACTAGCATATCTTCTTGTTCTTTTGTAAACACTTGCTTGACAGTGTACTTTGAGCTAAACTGATACTTGGCTACTTCAACTTTATGTTCATTTTCTGGATTATCGACACTTGCTGTATGTATATTTGGATGAGATTCTTTGTACTTTTTCACTCTGTTTGCCAGTGTCATTACTTTTAGTCCATATATTCGAGCTGTTGTTCGTATTTTGCTGCCATTAAGGACATCAGATACAGCTTTTGCCATAGTCTCCTCACAAATTTCTGTGCGATTAGTTTTTTTCTTGTAATTCCTCATGGTAACTGCAAAGAAATCGAAATATTTAAGAAATAAATAATGTGTGCAGCCTATTAAAAAAAAAAAAAAAAAAAGAAAGAAAAAAAAAAAAAAAAAAAAAAAAAAAGATGTATACACTTATTTAATTGTGTCTAGTAAATATACTGCATCTGTACAGAAACTACAGTACACTTGCTTTAACCCTTAAAAGCATAGTGTAGCATATCTGCAACATGTACAAAAATGTATTTTGGAGTCATCTGGTGGAGTTTTTATTAACTAATCTATGTTTATTACCTGCTACATTAAGTTTTCAGAAGGATCATTGAACCTTTCCTCCAATAAATGGCAGTATTGATGGTTGTTTTTATTAAATTTGGCGGAAAGTGACATAGAACATCGAATGTTCTCAATTCTTGGATATCTTGCCTATACATAACAATACATATTCTGTACATATTATACATCATATTCTGCAAAAAATACATCTTTGAATTTTTTCATTATTTTTTCCTGTGTAATATACATTCCTTGGAACCACATATCATTTTTTAAAATAAAATAAAAAATCATGTATTTAAGGATTAACATACTTTGAACAAGAATGTTATACTAATTTACACTCTGCTATTATGGGGCAGATTGGTACATGTACCAATGTGCCCCAATAGGACTGTACCAAACTGCCCCAGAAGCAGATTTTTTGAAAAAGTGTCATGGCTGACATTTATTGTTTACACTGTAGTTCAAGACTGTGTGAAAATAAATGTCATTAACATAGGTTATAATGTGCTATTATACTTAAAGTGATAGATTAAATGCAATTTTCACCATACTGTTACAAATAGACTTCCAAAAGATTACAAAATTGCAGTAAAACAGATAAAGTTACCATTTCCAAGAAACTGTAAATCCAATCCCAGCAAACTTTCACCTGAAGAAAGTCTTCACTGTTGCCAACTTTTAGGAGAGAAATTAAAAACTTTTAAATAAATCAACCAAAAATATCTACATTGTACCAATGTACCCCATGTACCAATGTGCCCCGGTCTCCCCTAGATATTGAAAAAAATAAAAATGTAATACAAATGTTGTGCGCAGCCTTCAAACTATAAAAACTAATTTTTAGCGCTATTTTCTATTTTTTTGTTAAAATAAATACATTAAATATCTACCTACACTCCATTTTATTTGTTAACATAATAAAATAACCTAATGCTAGAAGGTGTTTAAAGCATAATAAATATCACATTTTAGAGCCAAAGAACTTGTTTAATTGACAAAAGTACATAGAATCTTTAGGTTATAACAATTTCTTATATTCTTGTGTAAAAAAGGAAAAAAAAGTATCCTTTGTTATAGCGGGCTTCGAAAATATTAAGCGACAAATATATATGTATCACCAAATTAGAAGACGTGTGTGTAATTATTATTATACACAATACATATGATATTTCATGATGCATATGTAAAGTTACAGCCATATATATAGCAAATATGACGTGTGTAGTTCGTATTATGCTATACTAGCAGGGGAGACCGAGCTTAGCTCGGTCAAAATTAACTTTGTGTTCAACTCGATATAGTATTTTCACTGTATCATTAACTCTGTATTATTACTGTAAAACATGCTTATAATAGTATTATTTAGAAAAACAATCAATAAGAAAACTATGTTTTTATGCGCATGTTTATAAATTTTACTTTATTTTAAAATTTACAACGAAAGGACATCGATCTAAATCACTTTTTTAGCTCGACTCTGATTGGTTTAACCATGCATCTCGAATCCTCTTAAGAATGTATAAAAAAATTCTTTACATTCTGAAAGACAATATTTTTTGCTAGATATAGCCAAATTTGGAGGCATTCTTTCATTTGGCTCCAAATACGTGTTTGGGTTTTCGTAATTTTTATAGTCGATTTTTTGGCCATATGTTGCCAATATTTTGTCAAATATCACCAAGTTATTGGCTGTTGCCATATTCTCGTGACCCTGACCCGTATTACCCAAAATGAGCCACTAATCAAATTTGATCAAGCATGTGACATAGCTCAATCGTCTTCAGGTAATCAAAAACAGTGGAATATAAAATTGAATCAAAATCGTTTAAGCCATTTTTTAGGTAAAATTAGCTTGGCAGCATGCAGCAATGAAGCGAAATGACCCACTAATATAATTTTGTTTAACATGCGACTCAGCCCAAAAGTCTTTTCGTGACAAAAAACGTTTTTTTTCAAAATTTAGGTAAAATTGATTGAGTTATTGTTATATATAATTAGAATGACCCTAGCTCATTAAGACCCAAAATGACCCACTAATCGAATTTTCGCGAGCATGTGTCCAAGCCAAATGGTTTTCTCTTGCTCAAAAACGATATAATACAAAGTATAGTCAAAATGGTGAGTACCATTTTCTATATAAAATTAGCATGACCCATCATGACCAACAAATGACCCTTATAATCGAAATCTCTCGAACGTGTGGCCTAGCTCATTAGTTTTAGCATGCCGAAAAACATTAGATCCAAAATTTAGATAAAATCGATTGAGCCGTTTTTTAGATATAGTTAGTTTGACCCTGACCCCTTTGATCCAAAATGACCCATTGATCGAATTTTCTCAAAAATCTGTCATAACCCAATGATTTTCTTATGCCCGAAAACGATAAAATACAAAATTTAGTGAAAATTGCGCGAAACGTTGCCTAGATAAAATTAGAATGACCCAAAAGTGGCCCACTAATCGAAACTTCTTGAACATGTGACCTACCCCAATGATTTTCTCATGCCAAAAATATGTTGTATACAAAATTTCGTTAAAATCGACCCACCCATTCTTTAGATATAACTCGACCTTGACCCATTAAGACCCACAAATGACCCTTATAATCGAAAGCTCTCGAATATGTGACTTAGTCCATTAGTTTTCTTGTTTTTAAAAATTGTTACATACAGAATTTCGTTAAAATTGATCCTGCCGTTCTTTAATTATATATTGCTTGACCCAGACCGTTTATGATCCAAAATGACCCATTAATCGAAATTTTTCGAACATGTAACCTAGTCCAATGATTTTATCGTGCCAAAAAAATGTTGCGTACAAAATTTCGTTAAAATCGATCCACCTGTTCTTTAGATATGGCTTGACCATGACCCATTATGACCCATCATGACCCACAAATGACCCTCATAGTCAAAATCTCTCAAACACATGATTTAGCCCATTAGTTTTCTCATGTCAAAAAACTGTTACATACAAAATTTCGTTATAATCCATCACGCCGTTCTTTAAATATAAATAGCTTGACCCAGACTCTTAATGACCCAATATGACCCATTAAAGTTTTTTTTCGAACATGTAACCTAGCCCAATGTTTTTTTCGTGCCCGAAAACCATAGAATGCAATTTTTAGTCAAAATTGCGTGAGAAAATCTCTAGATAAAAGTAGCATGACCCACAATGACCCCAAAAATGACCCACTAACCGAATTTTCTCGAACATGTTACCTAATCCAATGGTCTTCTTGTAATCCAAAACGATAAAATATAAAATTTCGTTGAAATCGTTAGAGCCGTTTTTTAAAGAAAAATGGCTTGACCCATAATGACCCAAAAATGACCCACTAATCGAAATTTTTCGAACATGTGACTCAGCTCAATTGTTTTCTTGTGCCAAAAAACGATTGGATACAAAATTTCCTTAAAATCGATGCAGCCGTTCTCTAGATATAAATAGCTTGATCCTGACCCATTATGACCCAAAATGACCCAATAATCGAATTTTCTCGAACACGTGACCTAGCCCAATGGTCTTCTCGTGCCCGAAAATGGTAAAATCCAAATTTTTGCGAAAATCGTTAGAGCCGTTTTTGAGATAAAATTTACACACACAGACACACACACACACACACAATTTTTGCTCGAATTATAAGGTACCCTGGGGTAATAACGCCAGACGGGGTAATAACGCCAAGTGCTAATATTTTGCATAATTATTAAATAATCTGGTAAATGACACCCATGTGCTCTGCGCAGAAGGGTTTTGAGTCATATAAATCGCAAAAAATAGCTTCAAGTTAATTTGTTTCATTTTTAGGTCTTATTGTTTTTACAAGCAGCTAAAATTAACGCTTGATCTAAAATTTGCGAAAAACGTTTTGTGATGTGAAGACTATTTTTTTATCCAGAAATACTTTGCTAATTACATAAATTTGTAGTACATTTCATGGCCTTTCAAAATGTTGTTGAAGATTTTGGATATCTTCTCGAGATAATTTGTAATTTAAAATGTACAGCGCAATAACTATAACGGGGTAATAACGCCAATCCTTGCAATTTTTACTCCGGTTGATTCACTACAGTGGCCGAGCTACATCCTAAATACTGATTCAAATAAACACAGTTAAAACTGTGCAATGTTTCTAATAATTCTATTTAAGCGGTTCTTTTTAAGCAAAAAGAAGCTCACGGTCTGATATTCTTTTGCCTCATCCCCCCTCCCCACACCACACCTTTATTTTTCTTACACTTTCACAAAAAATGAGCATTTTCAATAGCTTAGGATGCAGTTTTCAATTTCTAGAGCTGAGAGTTTGTATTTTTAGAATTGGGCAATCTACATGCAATTATTCCAATTTATTTCATAGTTTTGTTTGCATGGCGTTATTACCCATATAGGTGGGTAATAACGCCAAATAGTATTGGTCAAGAAATTACGCCATTACATTTTATGTATTCATATCTGTTAAATTATTTTTTTTATATAGATAGTCAATGAGTTGCTGTATCAAATCATATATTTGTTTGAAAAATACAAGCTAAAACTGAGCCGTGAAAATTGGTAGAACCTTAACGTGGCGTTATTACCCCAGGGTACCTTAGTATAAGATAACATGTAAATATTTTGTATATATTGGCATATATAGTGTATATAAAAGCATTTGGAATACGCGTACATATGATGCACTTATAAACTTAGAGATGACCTTGGTGAATTCTTAAGTGCAAGTTTGGCATAATTATAATTATAGGTGTCGTTATAAAAAAGAAGTACCAATTTTTTTTTTACTTTCTTCTATCTTTACAAGAAGAAAGTATTGGATTCATGAAAATTTTCGACTTCCGGTTTTCGACGGATTTATACGTTTTAGAAGGTCCTGAACACGTTTTGACTATTTTTAGAAAATGTCTGTCTGTGAGTCTGTCCGTCTGTCTGTCTGTCTGTCTGTGTCTCTGTCTGTCTGTATGTGACAAAAAATTTGTGGGCGCTCTATCTCAAGAACTAATGCTCGAAATTTCATAAAATTTTATATTCAGTTAGACCTTGATATGAATTAGTGCCTATTGGTTTTTGGTGAAAATTGGCCTGCAGGTGGCGCTGCTATACTACGTTTTTCATGATTTTCAAGATTGCTATATCTCAAGAACTAATGCACAGAATTTCACCAAACTTTAGATTCTGTACCCCCTTGATATACATAGACGCTGATTAAGTTTTGGTGTAAATATGCCAGCAGGTGGCGCTGCTATGCCACGTTTTTCATGAATTTCATGATAGCTATATCTCAAGAACTAATGCGCAGAATTTCACCAAACTTCATATTCCGCAATACCTTGAGATACATAGCCGCTGATAAGGTTTTGATGTGAACTGCCCTATAGGTGGCGCTGCTATGCTACATTTTGCACGATTTTTGCGATAGAACTAATGCAGAGAACTTCATCAAGTTTTAGATTCTGTTACACTAGAATATATAACATAATTAAATGCTGATTACATTTTGGTATTAACCTTGCAACAGGTGGTGCAGCTATGCTGCATTTTGCACGATTTTTCCGATAGCTATATCTCAACAACCAACGCACAGAATTTCATCAAACTTCAGATTTTGTTACCAAATGACATGTAACATTACACGATGATTACGTTTTGTTATAAATCCTTCAACTGATGGTGCTGCCGTGCTATATTTTACACGTTTTTTTTTTTTTTTTTTAAACTAGCTATATCTCAAGAATTAATGCACAGAATTTCATCAAACTTCAGATTCTTTTACACCATAACATAATTAGACGCTTTTTTACGTTTTGGCATAAATTGTCCAAGATATGGTGTTGCTGTGCTACGTTTTGCAAATCTTTTGCTATAACTATACCTCAAGAACTAACGGACGAAATTCCATCAAATTTCAGATTCTGTTAGATCTTGACATAAATAGATGCTTATTAGGTTTTAGTACAAATTACCCAACATGAGGCACTACTAAGCTCATTTTCTCAGAATATTAATTAAATTTTGCGTTTTATGCCTTTCGGATACCAGAATCTCATTAGGCTAGGTCAAATGTTCGAGGAAATTCGATAGTGGGTAACTTTGGGGTCACCACGTTTTTTTTAAATATTAAAATATACTTATCAGATAGAAGAAAGTTTTGGGATTGACACATCCAACTAGTTTTTTTTTACTTTTGCATAGTACGCGCAAATAACAAAAGCATAGTTTTGAAAAAAAAAAGTATGCAAAGTTAAACATCAATTAAAAACACAACGAACATACACCGATGTGCCAGCTGAATAACAGTTTCTTTATTAGTGCCACATAATCATCATGCATAGCAAAATCTTCGACGCTGAAATTGCTTGTAAAAATGTGACGTGGTCTACCCTACCGCACTATTATGGACATTTAAAATGGCAGAATGTTTTAGGTAAAAGTATTTTCATACCGCTGCTAGGTTAAAAAAATTTTAATATAGAAACTTTTTTTGAGAAAGTTTTACTATATTGTAATAAATGCACAGAAAGACACTTTTTTTTTTCCTGTATTTTAATAATCAATTTGACTATCAAAACATATGTCGAACACAGTGGCTCCCAACGTGAGCGTACGCTCCACCGGGGTTTAATTTCAAGTTTTAACTCATCCATTGACTGCAAGTTTTTTTTTTTTTTTTTTTTTATTATTAAAGTAATGCATACAAACTTAAAAATGTATTTAAAAAGTTTCCAATCAAAAGTTTAAAATAGTCTTTTTATTTATTTATTTTTTTAATCAACATCTTTAAAAGTTTTTATAATTTTTGTGGTTACTAATGTGCTTTACAATTTTTTCAATTTTTTTTTTTAATATTTATTCAATGAGCCTTTACATTCTATCTGCTTTGCTAAACGCCACATGGAGAAAGTGTTATACGTAAAAATACTTCAGATTGAATCTAAATCTCATTTTTCCAGAACATATTTAACGTAAAAAATACTTGAAATATCTAAGAGTTGTACTACCAACTTTATCAAATTTATAAATCTTAAATAGCATTAGAAAAAGGAATGGGCAAAACGTAAAAGACTATGGATCTAGTGCCTGCTACCCATCAAGAAAATATTTACATTTGTGCACTTTAAATTTAAAAATCAGATAATACATGGCAACTAATAACGGTAATGGTGAAAGAAAACACATTAAAATCATTTTAAATATTTTTAAAAATGACTGCGAAAAATTCGTTTAGGAAAAAATTATGTTTAAAATACGTTAATGGATGATACTTCTTTACTACTTATCTTTACGAAGTATGTGAAGTTCACATTTTTTAAGATCTGCGACAATTTATTTTACTTTAAATATTTTAACAAATTAATAGCACTCAAACATTTTTTTACTTTGGTCAAATTTTCCTTATTTTAAATTAACTCGTCTCCATAAATATTTTCTGAACGAATACTGTAAAATATTGAATTGTGCTTGTTTGCATGGTTTCTATTAGAGCTGTTGAAAACCATACGTATTCATTTCTAAGTAACGGGTATTCTCTAAGATACGAAATACCGAATCGATGCTTAGAAATACGACTCATTAGTCATTACCGGAGCCCATATGCAACCGAACAAAGTGGAACTAACTTCAAACGCTGCTTATATTTGTGTAATTCATAATTTCTCGCGAGTCCGCCTCAACAAGTATATTAAGGTACATATTAAAGAGAAAAATATTAATTGCGTATTTGAATAGAAATGTCCACCACTTAGTGAAACCATTGAGACATGCGATAACGAAACTTGTCGATAGCTGGAAGTAGCATTAAGCCAGTTCTCAAAAACGTTTCCCCCCGCTTAACATCGCAAAAATTTTCTAACATATCCATAGACTCAATCTAATGCATAAAATCATAAAATTGGCACTGATGGCAATAGCAGTGATATCAAATCGAATAGCATTTTGTATTGAAGATCAAGTTATAAACTAATACTTTTATATTGCGACCCTTCAAACATAAATCTTTCTAGAAATACTTCACCATTCTTTAAATACAACTGGGTGATTCTCAAAATAGGGGACGATTTCAAAAATGAGATCTTAAAAAAATTACTGTTAGCAAAATTTCTGAAAAAAATAGGTGTTGTTAATATAGTATTAGGTATACTTTTCATATAGTCAGCAGAGCTAAATATTTAAAAATGAACTTAAAAAAAATAATTAGTATTTTTTGAGCCATGCTAATGACAAAACATATTGCATGGAATAAATATATTATGAAATTTTTATTTTCTTCCTGCTTAAATATTTTTTTCTATATTTATTAGCCTTCCTTTCAGCAAATGGTTTCCATTTTTACATATATACATACAAGGAGAATAAAAACATTATCAAAGAGCAAACTTTGTTTATATGAGCAACATTCTGACACTAACAATGTAAGAAGCTGTCTTAGTGATTTTCCTACAAATTTAATGCATATTTTAGGGATAATAAATGTAATACCTAAATTTATACGTAAAATTAAACTTTATAAAGGATACAATATAAGCACTGGTTACAGTTATGTACATAGGAGTCTTTAGCATGGACAGAAAAATCATGCTAATGACACTGATATCTGCCCATGCTAATGACAAATTTTAATTTAAATAAGATTATGAGCCATAATATAATCACAATGCAATAGTCCTTTCTGGGGCTTTGTAAACACAAAAGTTCTATGCAAATAAATAAAACTAGCAGGTATGACCGAGCTCAGCTCGGTCAAAATTAACTTTGTGTTCAACTCGATATAGTATTTTCACTGTATCATTAACTCTGTATTATTACTGTAAAACATGTTTATAATAGTATTATTTAGAAAAACAATCAATAAGAAAACTATGTTTTTATGCGCATATTTATAAATTTTATTTTATTTTAAATTTTACAACGAAAGGACATCGATCTAAATCACTTTTTTAGCTCGACTCTGATTGGTTTAACCATGCATCTCGAATCCTCTTAAGAATGTATAAAAAAATTCTTTACATTCTGAAAGACAATATTTTTTGCTAGATATAGCCAAATTTGGAGGCATTCTTTTCATTTGGCTCCAAATACGTGTTTTGGTTTTCGTAATTTTTATAGTCGATTTTTTGGCCATATGTCGCCAATATTTTGTCAAATATCACCAAGTTATTGGCTTTTGGCATATTCTCGTGACCCTGACCCGTATTACCCAAAATGAGCCACTAATCAAATTTGATCAAGCATGTGACATAGCTCAATCGTCTTCAGGTAATCAAAAACAGTAGAATATAAAATTGAATCAAAATCGTTTAAGCCATTTTTTAGGTAAAATTAGCTTGGCAGCATTCAGCAATGAAGCGAAATGACCCACTAATATAAATTTGTTTAACATGCGACTCAGCCCAATAGTCTTCTCGTGACAAAAAACGTTTTGTTTAAAAATTTAGGGTAAAATTGATTGAGTCGTTGTTATATATAATTAGAATGACCCTAGCTCATTAAGACCCAAAATGACCCACTAATAGAATTTTCGCGAGCATGTGTCCAAGCCAAATGGTTTTCGCTTGCTCAAAAACGATATAATACAAAGCATAGTCAAAATGGTGAGTACCATTTTCTATATAAAATTAGCATGACCCATTATGACCAACAAATGACCCTTATAATCGAAATCTCTCGAACGTGTGGCCTAGCTCTTTAATTTTAGCATGCTGAAAAACATTAGATACAAAATTTAGATAAAATCGATTGAGCCGTTTTTTAGATATAGTTAGTTTGACCCTGACCCCTAATAATCCAAAATGACCCATTGATCAAATTTTCTCAAAAATCTGTCCTAACCCAATGATTTTCTTGTGACCGAAAACGATAAAATGCAAAATTTAATCAAAATTGCGCGAAACATTGTCCAGATAAAATTAGAATGACCCAAAAGTGGCCCACTAATTGAAATTTCTCGAACATGTGACCTACTCCAATGATTTTCTCATGCCAAAAATATGTTGTATATAAAATTTCGTTAAAATCGACTCACCCATTCTTTAGATATAGCTTGACCTTGACCCATTAAGACCCACAAATGACCCTTATAATCGAAAGCTCTCGAATATGTGACTTAGTCCATTAGTTTTCTCGTTTCTAAAAATTGTTACAAACAGAATTTTGTTAAAATTGATCCTGCCGTTCTTTAATTATACATAGCTTGACCCAGACCCTTTATGATCCAAAATGACAATTAATCGAAGTTTTTCGAACATGTAACCTAGTCCAATGATTTTATCGTGCCAAAAAAATGTTGCATACAAAATTTCATTAAAATCGATCCACCTGTTCTTTAGATATAGTTTGACCATGACCCATTATGACCCATCATGATCCACAAATGACCCTCATAATCGAAATCTCTCAAACATGTGATTTACCCCATTAGTTTTCTCATGTCGAAAAACTGTCACATACAAAATTTCGTTATAATCCATCACGCCGTTCTTTAAATATAAATAGCTTGACCCAGACTCTTAATGACCCATTAATCGAAATTTTTCGAACATGTAACCTAGTCCAATGATTTTATCGTGCCAAAAAAATGTTGCATACAAAATTTCGTTAAAATCGATCCACCTGTTCTTTAGATATAGGTTGACCATGACCCATTATGACCCATCATGACCCACAAAGGACCCTCATAGTCGAAATCTCTCAAACATGTGATTTAGCCCATTAGTTTTCTCATGTCAAAAAACTGTTACATACAAAATTTCGTTATAATCCATCGCGCCGTTCTTTAAATATAAATAGCTTGACCCAGACTCTTAATGACCCAATATGACCAAGTGAAATTTTTTCTCGAACATGTAACCTAGCCCAATTTTTTTCTCGTGCCCGAAAACCATAGAATGCAATTTTTAGTCAAAATTGCGTGAGAAAATCGCTAGATAAAAATAGTATGACCCACAATGACCCCAAAAATGACCCACTTACCGAATTTTCTCGAACATGTTACCTAACCCAATGGTCTTCTTGTAATCCAAAACGATAAAATATAAAATTTGGTTAAAATCGTTAGAGCCGTTTTTTAGATAAAAATGGCTTGACCCATAATGACCCAAAATTGACCCACTAATCGAAATTTTTCGAACATGTGACCCAGCCTAATAGTTTTGTTGTGCCAAAAAACGATTGGATAGAAAATTTCCTTAAAATCGATTCAGCCGTTCTCTAGATATAAATAGCTTGATCTTGACCCATTATGACCCAAAACGACCCAATAATCGAATTTTCTCGAACATGTGACCTAGCCCAATGGTCTTCTCGTGCCCGAAAATGGTAAAATCCAAATTTTTGCAAAAATCGTTAGAGCCGTTTTTCAGATAAAATTTACCCACACACACACACACAATTTTTGCTCGCATTATAGTATAAGATAAAAATTTTAACTATAAAATAAACATGAAAATTATTATCCATTCTAATGACATACAATTGATGTAACCCCCTAATATTCAATTTCTATTCTTAAAATACAATACATGCTTCTATTTTCTGGCTGGTTTAAAATGACTACTTGTTGCCATGGAGAAACTTTATATTTTCAAACTATTGTCATATGTGAAAATGAAATTGATTAATAATCAGCTGTTTTAGTATGACCTTGTTTTGAAAATAGAATATGGAGGACAAACTTTAATTCTTTTTTTATGTACTATAATTTTATTTTTAAAAAGAAATTTATTGGATAAATCCTTTCCTTGATTAATTTAAAGAAAGAATAACATTTGTTTTATTTTATAAACATGATATTAACTCTTGAAAAAGCTAGTATATATAAGGCACAGCTGCTGTGGACATCCATGCTAATGACATTTTGAACATTTATTCTGTTATTTTAAGGTGTTTTTAACTAAAAAGTGAGTAATTCTTGAGCGCAAATAATGAATAATATTAAGACAAACATATCTAAATACAAAAACATGACAGAAAACCTCTCAATTTTTTTATATGCCAAAAAACATAAATTGTCCCCTATTTTGAGAATCACCCAACTATAACAAATATTTTATTCTACTATAACCTTCGAATCTTTTTACAGTGAAATTATAAGGAAATTTTAATAGATTAAATGCATATTTGACACAAAATTACTCTAATTAAACTTTTAAATGATAAACATGCGTTGTTTTTTTATTGCTTGAATCGGTAACTCTTCTTTAAATCAATATATTAATACATAATATGTAATCTAAAAAAAAGCGCAAATCCATGTTTTAAAAATGCATATAAAACTTCATATCTGTAAGGTAAATAGTACAATACCTGAAAGGATAAACGATCTCAAAGCAATCGTTCTTCTAAAAGCATTTTTTTCTGCTTCAAAAACTCCCTCCAAATTCACACTTACATATTCGGCAAATGAAAGGATGTTGAAATAACGAAACACATTTCTATCTTTCCCCTTCTGTTTCTATAATCAGACTAATTGGTATTCACTTTTTGTTTTTCGATCAATATTTGAAAATTGTTGGTTTGAAAGTTTCTTCTGCTTAAAAAAATAAAAATATATTTTGAATAATAAGGTAAATGTTTTAAATGCAAATAAATTATGTAAAATTCATTTCATATAAAAAAATCCTGTATACTGATCTAATAACTGTAGTAAAAATGTAATTTTAGATAAATAATGTACATCTATAATAATCAATAATATAATAATAATAATATAAATACAATATACATCTTTTACTTATTCAAAGGTAACTTCCCTGCATATGAAATGTTTAAATTACAGCTTTTAACTCACAGAGTAAAGGTGCAATACACCGTAAAAACAGTCTGCCATTCAAAGTTGTTTATCGCTTAAATTTAAATGTCCTGATTCGGCCCAAACAAAATAAGTACATGAAACAGAGATTGACTTCTTTACCATCACCAGTGTATTTCACTAAATGAAAAAGCGATCTGGCAGCCGCATCAAAACACGTGTTTGAACCGAATGAAACAGATTTTAGGGTTACATTTTCAGAGTTACCCTCAGTCATCATATTTCATCTCTATTATTTCTCTTTATTCCATGTCTTTAACTAGTAGGGTCAGGTAGGGTAATTATGACCAGGAGGTAATTGTAACCACCTCCATATTGGAGAAAACTGTGTACGGTAAAATTTTGTTTCATGCTTAAATATTAGCCTCATAATGTATTTCTCATTTTAGATAGTCTTTATCACTAGTCTGAAGCATATTTGATATCCGAATAGTAATTTGAAACGAAGTCTACCAAAATCTTTCATAAATGAATTTGTCAGTTTGGAGTTCTAATGGTACAATTATCCAAACAAATTAATATAGGGAAGTATAAAGAGAAAATGTAGTGGTCATAATTTCCCCACTAGTGGTCTTAATTACCCCAAACTTTTGTGATTGTGAGATTTTGATGGGGCAATTGCAGCTATCCTTTTATCTTTAAAAATAAAACAAAAAAAGCTATGTGAATTTAAAAATTAAAGAGGTGTTCTTATAGGTACAAAGTTACTTCTTATGTACTAAAAATATCACTTTTTCAATTAGCAAAATGTAATAATAATAAAAATGTTGAAAATGTACAAAGTGCTCATAATTATCCCTCCCGATCCTATAATCATAAACTCTTATACAACACAGAATGTGTTAAACATTGATTTCACTAATCTCTATTGCAGATAAAGATGAAGTCGTCTGTGAAGAAGAAGACGGACACATCAGTTACCACGTTGATAAAAAAGAATGTGCCAAGTATTATATGTGTGAAGGTAAAAGAAGACATCATATGCCATGTCCTGTAAACTTAGTTTTTAATCCGAACGAAAACGTCTGTGATTGGCCCGAAAATGTTGAGGATTGTGAAAGCGTTACGGGAGGAAGAAAACCATGAAAGATTGAATACAAGTTTGCCAATTAACTTACAGTAAAACCCCTCTGTAAAAGCAATAAAACAGAACAGAACTGTTTTTGAACAAATAATTTTATCTTGGTCATGACTTTAATGAAAGAATGAGTGGCAGCAGAGCTTTACATTAAAGAGGAGTTTCACTGTAAATTTTATAGAGTGAAAAAGTTATCAAAAAGCCAACGAACTATATCTGACGATTTTTTGTTTCGTTTGTTAAACACTTTTCAGCTTAAAATCATTGCATTCATTGGGAATTTGATTTAAATTAAATAAAAAAGCAATAACTGTTTTCCATTACAATATATGTGTTTAATATTGGCATCTTCAAACAGAAACAAGAACTGGCTGACTTTATAAAAGTAATATTTCGAAAACAGACAAAATATTTTACAGAAAACAATTAACAGTTCATTTTTTATATATTTTTTTATTTATACTAGTGGCAATTGTTTCATTTTAAAAAGTATATCTTAATTTTCATTATGAAAAAGATATCCGCCTTACAAATTTACCAATCATGTTAAACAATCTTATTCGAAATAATAAAAAAAGAATAATATTTACATAATTTCTAAATAAGGATATTTAAACTTGTATCTTTAAAAAAATTATTAAAAACAATTTCCAATGGACTTTCTTGGAAATTCAAAGAATGTTTTGCTAAGCCGTGACACTGTTTCATTTTCTGATAACAAGTGATACAGGAGGTAAAAGACCAGGAAAAAAAGGAGAGCAAAAAGTTCCTCGTTTCTCCAGAAAAATAAAGTTACCACAGTTAAATGAAGAGTGTTTGTTAGTCTTCAGGAATCGACACCAAAAATAGACTGCAGAAGGAGGGACCGACGGAAATTTTCGATTGTTGTATTTGTTACAGATGGATTACAGATGATAAGTGGGAAGAATAAATTATATTTGTTGAAGAAGAAAAAAAAAGCATTTTTTTAAAAAACTAAATGTCAATTCTGCATTTAATACTAAAACTAACAAATATTTGGTTAAATGGCTTCCTATTAATACACTCTATGAAACTGCACTGTAAAAAAATAAAAAGAATTTAGACTGTCAACTAAAAATTCAGTAAAAATGTTTATTTCACACACAATTTCTGCTTTTTTTACTATGAAAATATAATGTAACTGTTAAAAAAAAGAAAAGACAAAATTCATAAAGCAAATTGAATGTTTTTGTGAAATATACATATATTTACTGTTATTCCAGGAGACAGTTTTCTCTTTAAATTTCAGTTTTTTTTTCTTTTGTTTGTTTGTTTGTTTCTTTACAGTGAAACATATTTGCCAAAAGATGCCACCAATGAAGTTTTTTGCGCATTGTATTATTAAAATGAACTTGAGTAACATTCATGATTTTTTATTATTTTCATAAAAAAAGTTTGCATGTCATTTTTTATTTATTTATTTATTCGAAAGACCTATTTAGCTTTAAACTGTGCACTCATTTTATACCGCGTAAGGGAGGGGGGGGGGGGTCCAAATGAAAAGCTAAAAGAAGTAGGAAGAAGTCTCAAATTCTAAATATAAAATTATGATGTTTGAATTAAAAAACAAGCTATAACATATAGCTTTCAAATTTTTATTTCTTGTTATAAAACTACTCACTTAATTTAGAAGAAAAAAAATAGTTGCTGTGACTTCACTATTTTCAGAAGTAAGAAAATAACAGTTAACCCCCCCCCCCCCCAAAAAAAAAAAAAAAAAAAAAAAAAAATTCAGCATTTTTAAAACTATATTTTTCATAAACATCAAATTAAATTGTAACTTTTATTTAGAGTGCGATATGCCTATTTGACATACATATATATATATTAATGAAGTAATATTGCATATCAATATTTATCTTTTTCAATTTGAAAATTAAGTTTATTGAAATTGTTTTTCATATTGATTTTTATCTCATATTTTTTAGCAATTTGATTTCATTTGTATTTTCAATTGTTTACTTTCTTTTTTACAATATAAGTTTTTTTTGCAGAAAATTCAAGCTAGTGCAATATTAGTATCAAATAAATTATTTTATTAAAAATTCTTTTATATACCCAATTACAAATAATTAATGAATATGTTAATGTGTTATCATATAAATCATTTTTTATTGATATTATTTCATCGAGATTAAAGTTTTAGAATAAAATTTATGTTTCTATGAAATTGAGCTCTGCTTTTATATAAGAATGAATGCTGTCAAACATTGATATCTCAGAAGGTGCTAAAATTTCGAATAAACAAAATTTGCAAACTAGAAAGATATAAGGGAAATGTGCAGAGAAAAGTTATTTAAAAAATGTTGAAAATTTATATGCATCCCCATTGAAAATACCAAGATTTGACAATATAATAGCTTTGTTGTTGTTGTTATTCATTTAATATTTTCCAATCATCCAAAATGTTGTTTACTATTCTTCCCACTGTAGGTTTAAGATTTTTAGAATTTTGCGCGCATGTTTTGTTGATATTTTGAAGTTTAGAAATTGTATTTATATTTTATGTATCATTGTACTTAATAAAATGTTTTTCATACATTTGTTTTCTTATCTCTTTTATTATCAAGTTTATTAATTAAATGCCAGTTTAATTTTTTTTTAGCTAAAAGAAGACCGGTTCTATTGATAAAAAAAGGGAAAAAAATCCCATAATGTAAGAATCCAGTAATGCAATGAGTGTTTTTGCAATAACATGTTTTTTGCAGTTCTTATATTTCTTATGCGCAGGGGATTAAAAAATATATCCCTTTTTAAATTGTTCATTATTTATAACCAAAATTTAAAAATACCTAACGTGTAAAATATGTGTGAAAAAATTTTTAAAAAAAAACTTATCTCATTAGGAACACATTTTCTAAAATATATAAAAAAAGTTTTTTTAAAAACACAACATATGAATATTATTGATATCTTGATGTCATTAATTATGAGTTATTTTGATAAGAAACTACACTATATTTTGTCATATGTATCAATTAATTATTTAAAAAAAAATTGATATTCATAAATGCATTTAAGGATATTTCCATTTAAAGAGTTAAAGACGTACTCGTAATTTAATTTTACTTGTCACGATTAATATATTTTTTAATTATACATATATTTACAATAAAATATAAACCTATTCTTTTAAAAATAAAAAAACAGCAGTGCCTTGCTAAATAGGCATCATATATACGTCACATCTCATATATATAAGCCAAATACAAGTTAATATTCATTTTACATACATATATTAGCAATAAACCCTTTCTTCCCACAGAACAAATGAAAGGAAAAAAATTGCTTTGATATTTTAAAATAAATTTTCTTTTTTTTTTAAAGGAAGATATTCCTTATAAAAATTTGCATTACTATCAATGTTCAGTTTTTAGAAATATTGTCCTTTTTTTTAATCAGCAAGTCTCCATTTATCCATTTTCATGGAATGTTACGGATGCATTGAATACACGGCTCCTCATTAAATTTGAGTATTCAGAAAAGCCAATACTTTAATATCTGGTTGCGATGTATGACTCATTTTTCAAAATTAAACTTTTAAGATTATCAGAAAAAGTTTGTGAAAAATTAATTTGCTCCTTATCAATATTATTCCATTAAAGCAATACTAACCAACAAAATGATGTTATATGGAAAATATATTTAAACTATAACTATTAAATAAGGGTTGGGGTGTTAGACAGGACATGTGGGTTTTATTGTCCAAAACTGTACTAAAGCGTCCAAAACTTAAAAAAAAAAACAGCATTACACATGTAACCACTGCACACTTATTAAACATACGAATAATTATAAATATCTCACAATATATTTTACTAACTTTCCATTAATTCTTTGTTAAATGAAAAAAGTTCAAACTTTTATAATATCAGTGTAACATAAAGTTCTGTTCTTGATAAAATTGAGTTATAAGAAATTCTTTATAACAGACATGAGATTGGAAAATATTAAAAAAATCACCGGAAATTTATCACCGGAAAATGAAACATTATTTTAAATAGCGTGTGTGTAAGACAATTAAGAAGCTTATTTTATTCACAATAAAACTGTCAATACTTTTGTTTAAATCCTGTTTTATTTTTGGGGGAGGAGGGGGGGGGGGTAGAAGAAGGTCAGAGTGAATCCATTTAAGCAAATATTATAAATAGTACTGAAATTAAAGTTTCTATTTTAAGTTCATACTTCTGAAACGATGTTTTCTACAGCAATCTTAGCTAGTTGTCCAATTTAAATTTTAACATGTTTTCATTTAAAACATCAATTAACAAACATACAAGCTAATGTTTAATTTGCCACTCAATTGGAAAAAAGTTGTTGAAAACATTATTACAACAAATTTTCTGCAATTCTATCACAAAATTCGTATTTTTTCTGCGATTCCTTCAAGAAATTTGCATTTTTTCCGCGATCTTTTGACGAAAATCATGGTTTGCTCGCGATCTTTTGACGAAAATCATGTTTTTTTCGCAATCTTATGACAGAATCCGCGTTTTTCTCGCTATCTTATGACGAAATCCGCGCTTATCTTGTGATATTTTGACAGAATCCGCGTTTTTCTCGCGCTATTTTGACGAAAATCGCGTTTTTCTCACGATATTTTGACGAAATGTTTTTTTTTCGTGATATTTTGACGAAAATAGCATTCTTTCGCGATCTTTCGACGAAAATAACGTTTTTTCAGCGATCTTTCAACGAAAATGGCTTTTTCCCGCAATTCTATTACAAAATTAGTATTTTTTTTGCGATTCCTTCAAGAAAATTGCATTTTTTTTCGCGCTCTTTTGCCAGAAATCGCGTTTTTTTCGTGATCTTTTGACGAAAATCATGGTTTTTTTTCGCAATCTTATGACAGAATCCGCGTTTTTCTCGCGATCTTATGACGAAATCCGCGTTTATCTTGTGATATTTTGACAGAATCCGCATTTTTCTCGCAATATTTTGACGAAAACCGCGTTTTTGTCACGATATTTTGACGAAAGCCATGTTTTTTTCGTGATATTTTGACGAAAATAACGTTTTTTCAGCGATCTTTCGACGAAAATGGCTTTTTTCCGCAATCTGTTGGTGAAAAAAATCCCCGTTTTGCTCGCGATGTCTTGTTGAAAACCACGTTTTTTTCGCGATTTTTGATGAAAACTGTATTTGTCTCGCAATATTTTGACGAAAATAGCTATTTTTGCCATCTTTCGGCGAAAATCGTGTTTTTATTCCGCAATATTTTGAAGAAAATCGCTTTTTTTCGCGATATTTTGTGGAAAATCTCCTTTTTTTCCCGCGATCCTTGAAGATATAAAAAATTAAAAACGTGAAAAATGACAAAAAACGAAAAATAGCGGATCCGCGGAAGAATTATGTTATAAAATACAGTTCGCTTTCGTTAATTCGAACTCGTCGGGACCACAAGAAATGTTCGAATTATCAAGAGTTCGAATTATGGAAAGTATGAGAGGAAAATATGTTTAAAGGGATTCTATTACAAAGAAATTAATGTTATAGTATTTTTTTTAAAAACATTTTGGCTCTTATCATTAGAATATGACTTAATATTAAATTAAAAGACATAAATTCATAAACTAATTAAAGGATTAGGAACAAGCACAAACGAAGATGGGGTAGAGGTGTCGATGGACAGACGGTGCACTAAAAAAGCAGATATCAAATGCATGGGACTATATGTATTTTTGTTCAGAACAATCCTGACAAAAATGAAAGAAAGAAACTTATTTCAAGGATCTGAAGTCCGGGAGAAAGTAAGGAAAAATGGAAAATCGGAATCTTGTTAGTTCGAATTAAATGAAGTCAAGAGAAAATCACTTGGAATAAATGAAAAATTTTAACATTATTCCGCTATTGAAAATTTCAGGACTTCGTGTTTAGTTCGAATTAAACGAAAATTCGATTTATCCGATTTCAAATTAACAAGAGCCAATTGTACCACATGTGTCGTGTAGGGAAGGTGGATTTGCTAAGACTAGTGCTTTTGTTTCAATTTTTATGCAAGAAAATTTTAAAGAAATTTCTTTTTAAATAATGTTTCATTGTAAATTATCTTTTCTAAACTATAGGATAATAAAAGAAAAGAAATATTCAATTTAAAATCTAAAAGTTATTTTTTAAAATATGTATTTTTTTTTTCTTTTTTTTATGTCCAAATACAAAAGAACTAAATATAATAAGTGACTTTAATGTATTGAAAAGTATCACCATTTTTCTAAGGCAGAATGGTAATAAATCAATATCAGATCATGTATAGTATACACCCTCAAAAATTGACTGACTAATAATATGTAATGTCACATAGTTTCTACTACAAACTATGTGACAACTAAATTGTTAAGTAGTGTAATTAGGTTATTAATACTAAATTGGTATTTTTGCATTGTAATCTTCTTGCCAATATTTTAAATGTTTAGCATTGTTCTGATAAATAC
This sequence comes from Maratus speculifer, assembly GCA_964019185.1. Classification (NCBI taxonomy): domain Eukaryota; kingdom Metazoa; phylum Arthropoda; class Arachnida; order Araneae; family Salticidae; genus Maratus; species Maratus speculifer. The sequence continues at coordinate 230,008,402 of OZ025296.1, read as the reverse complement.
AATTTTACTGCAAAATATAGTTTTGGATAGTTTTAGGCAGAGGGGTTTTGGATAGTACGGTTTAAACTATGGATTTTACTGTGGTTTTTATTGTTGTGTCCGAAACCTTGCTAACGCTGAATTAAATTTTATCAAAAGGAAAATATGATATAGGAGCATTAAGCGCTCAATATTTTCAGACTATAATCTTTTACATTTTTAATCACAAATATTTTCTGCTTCTGAGAAAAAGTGTTGGTTCCTCTGGTGGTGTTTTCAACATTAGTAAAGTGAAAACGATTTTATAGGATCTTTTTTCATTATTTTGTTTATGGATGAAAGGCCAGCAATGCTAAAATAACAAGATAATGATTATGAAAAGAATTGTGCCCCTTTTTTGCCTCCTTTATCCTAGAAAGCATGGTACTTCAGCAAAACAGCACAAAGAATTAATAATATTTCTGCTCAAATAAAAAATACATTTACAAGTGACTATAAAAAACATATATGTATGTTTTAAATTAAATTTAACTGGTCATGTAAATGTAGGAAATGGGGAAAATTACATCCTAAAAATTCCATTTACATGTTAACATTTCAAAAGTAACCTGAAAATAATTAAATTATTACACACAAAATTTGTACTGGTGAATATCACAACTTGTAGAGAAGAGATTTGATAATTTTTTTAAGCAGTAGATGCAGATTTCTGTATTTTCAACTTTATTTTTGTACTCTTGTATTTTAGTGTACATTTACAAATAAACTCTGGAATTTCTGGAGTTGTTGGCCTCGATGTATTTTCTAAAAGAAATTTAAAATTGTGTAATACAAAAAGCAGATTTTCACATTCAATGAAATTTTTTTAATCTGTTCATTTTACCATCTAGCACGCCTTAATACAAAAGCTCTTCAAGAAGTAAAATCTTCAACAAAATACAATTATAGTGTTTTTGTGTGATTATTACATGTTTAATATCGTTGTAAGACTAAAATATTTCCTAGTTTGTGTTTTACTATTGCAAAGTATTTTACACTGAATAAATAATAACATTAACATTTTTTGAAATAGATAAATCAGGGTTGGCAAGTTTTTGACGGTTTTAACCACGGTTTAAACCGTCATGTCAAAAAACCCCTTGTCAAAAATGTCGAAAACTTCAAAAACCTACATTCATATGTAAATAAGAATATTTATTAACATATACATATATATCTATATATATATACCTATATTTATATTTAATAAGTAAAATTTATTTGCTTTTAATAAAGAAAATGTTTCTAAATAAATTGTAGATAAAATAAACTTAAAATTTTTAAAGAAACATATTTTGAATAGTAAACAAAATCTTAGACTTTAGAAAACTTATCTTTTGTAATATTATTTATTAAATTTTAATGCAGGGATATTATATTATGAAGAAATTTATTTATAACCAAACTTAGTGTATAGTTTAAAATAATATTAAAGATTCGACCATTTTTAAGGATAAACATTAACTTTTCTGCTTTTGAAGAAAATTCAGCTTCCGATTTTGTAGAATTAGCCGTACAACTTTCCAATTTTCAACAAATTCATTCAAAACTTGTTATGTGCTTTGTATGCTACATGGAGCAAATGAATTGGATTATTGAACTAAATTTCTACTTTGATAATTTTCCTTTGGATTGATTTTGCTTATGTAATCAAATTAATTGGAAATATTTAATGAATGCTTTATTTTTTAAAATTATGTATTAATTAGATAATATAAAAAAACAAACTACATAATATTTTGTATTTTAGAAGTATTTCACAGATCAGTGCAATATTTTTTCTGTTTTGACTTTTACAATTTTTTAGTTTTTCAGAAAAATTAGTAATTCTGAATTTTAAATCGTCAGTCATTTTTTGAATTTATAACTAACATAAAGATAATAAAAAATTAACTCCTTTCAATAAATATCCAAGTATCTGCAGTAAAACCCCGATAATTAGGATTAATTGGGACCAGACGCAATCCGGATTATCCGGAGAATGAGAAAAAAATGAAATAAGACATACTTACAGAAAATCACCTTTATATTAAACATATTGAATATTTACAGACAGTAAAAAATATATTTTGTAATGATAAAACCTTGTGCTTTGCTAGTTTTGTATAACTTTTGCGGGCCGCACAGTCACGCATCCGCTTGAGCATAGTTAATTTATTGGGCTTAGTCTCCACCTGATGTTCAAAATAAACCATTAATTGTTGTAACTGAATTGTTGCTTCATTATGGCTAATAGCTTTTGGTGATCATCATTGATAAATAGTGTTTTCATCTCAATCATCTTCATTTTCAGCTTCTTTAATTGTACATAAAGTTATTATTTCATCATCTGTAACTGAGAAGTAAACTTCATTATTTTTTGCCTCATTCAATTGCTAATGTTGAAAATATCAACATCCCAGAACCATCAGTTGTTTTTTTTTTTTTTTTTTTTTTAACAAGCTTACAAAATCTTCAGGCGTAATTTCCCTTTCATCCTCGTCTATTTTTCCTTCTGTTTTCAGCTTGCTTGTTTATTCAAGAAATCACAATTTGTAGACCATAAATTCTTCCACAACTTTCGGAGAGTACTCTCAGCAACCTGCTTGCCTTAAGTGATGCCTGCAAACCTTAAGTGATGCATGTTATTTTTCCTTGAAAGGTAAGTTCAAAGAGTTTAAATGAAAAAGATTAAGGTATTCATCCGAAAATATTTCAGAAACGACTTTAATTCAGAATACGAAAATTAAATGAATTAATGTTATCGAAGTTTTGCCGATCGTTTCCCAGACTTTGAAAAAGAAGCTGACCAGACTGATCCGGATTAATGGAGTCCGAATCAGCGGGGTTCTACTGTATTTACAATATTCAAACTATTTATTTACTATACTGAAAAATTAATTTATACAAATACTAATAAATAATTTTTTTTCATTGAATACTATAAAATTTTGTTAAATATCTTAAGTATTCAGTTGTTGAATAATTATTTCTTGTCTTAACTTGCTTTCAAAGTAAACATTATTTGTATTCTTAATACTATTAGTGTGCATGTTTGGAGGGGGAGGGTTAGAGATAAAAATGCTGTATAATGATGTGTAATAATCACACATATAATAAATATGCATTATATTTAAATTCAAATTAACCTACTGGATATTAAATGCATACTAAATAATTTGATTTTTTTTAAATATTAAAATAATAATCTATACTAATAAAAGAACAAAACACACTGTCTGTCTGTGTGTGTGTCTGTGTGTCTGCGATGGCTAGCAAAATCCACAGCACGTACGAAGCTCAAAATTTTTTTGAGAATAGCCCCAAATATCTCCTGATGCACCTGAGCTTCAGAATTTCGAAATTCCAATTATTAACTGAGTAATTAATTAAAATCGAGAGGTCATTCTCATAAAAAATCATCTTTTTCCCATTTTTTTCTCTTTCGTTTGTTTACGGTTGGTTGGTTGTGTAAAAATTTTCGCAGAAGTAATAAGAAAGCTGAGACAGAATTAAAGAAACCCATGGAGGAATGAGATAAGTGGAGATGAAGTAAGCCTCAAAAAAGGTTTGCAATATGAAACCATTTATCGCTCAAATTTTAATGTGCCAAATAAAAGGACGTGGAAGGGATTTTGTATAATAAGACGAATTGAAAGAAATGAATTACAATTGAAACATATTTTAAGAGGAAATACCAAATTTTTAAAATGGTCTTTGTTCTATTATTATTTATTTAAATAAATGTTCATTTTTAAAATGAAGGAAATTTGAAAATTAGCAATAATTAAATACCAAATTAAAATTAAATAAGATATTGAAAACATTTGATACGAACTAAAAATTGTGTAACTGAAAGTTTCCTTCATTAATGTAATTTTAAATACATTATAACGTAGATGAAAAATGTTTATGACTTAATAATTGCATGTAAATAAATATTTAAAATATAATGATGAAAACATTCTTTAAAAATTATGCATGAAAACTTAAGTAATAAATATTAATCTAAAATATAGATTTCTGACTGCAGACGATTTTTATGTATTAACAAAAGAATGTTGCATTTTCAAGCAAAACGTTAAAATAATTCTTTATATTGATATTTAAAACACATATGATAAAATAATTAATAATATTTTTTTACCGGTGAAGCGATAGATTAGTTCTTTTTAAGAACCAAGAGCAAAAAAATATGGGTTTAAACCTGTTTCAATTGATAGGCGTGTCAAATCACATGCTTTTGTTGGTACTTAATTGGACTTAATTGTAGGGTTACACTTTTAGCACCTCCAGAGATAATACTTCCACTCTATTAATTTCTTTTTACTCTATGAAAGAAACTAATTTGAGATTTTAACATTTCAAAAGTGACTGTTTTTTTTCTCCCAAAGGCCTTTAAAATTCATAGACTGGAAAAATGTCAATTTAACCTAGGATTTTTTAATACAGCTGTTACGTCAGATCGTTGGTACTTCGTACATTAGAATCTATGCGTGGTTAGCTATGTTGTAGTAAATATATGTATATATGAGGCTTTTTTAGCAGCTTTTTTAAATCATTGATTAAATTTGAATGCATTTTATTTAAGTTAATATTTTATTAAGACTTTGTTTTTAAAACAAAAATGAAATGGCTGTTTGACGTACAATTGTTCGAATCGGCAGACAATTCATACACAGTAATAAATTATCAAATAGCGAAATAAATTATGTATCAAAAGTAGTCACTAAAAGAATAGTAGTAAAACATAATTTTTAGGCATATTAACACATAACCCAATCCCAACCAGAAAAAAAAAAAAAAAAAAAACAGACCATACTCTGATCCAAGCAAGACAAAAATTTCATTAGCATAAACCCGACCCGAATCTAAAAATTCCATTTTGAAAAAAAAAAAAAAAAAAAAAAAAAACTATGGATTTGATATTTGACCCGAATCAAATCCCACAAAAATATTCAAATACCCCAATCCGATCAAGGAAAAATAATGTTTGTGTACATACAACCCGACCCGAACCTAAAAATTTTCTTTGAAAAAACCCGAAAAATGACCAGAACGAAAACTGAAATCGATAAAAATATTCCAAAGAACTATAACCCGATAAGAGCAAGACAAAATAATTTCCGTGAACATAAACCTGACTCGAACCTAAAAAATTCCATTTGAAAAAAGACCTGAAATTTTATGCAAACTACATCTGAATCCGATCAAAATAATCGAAAGAACCACAACCGGATTCGAATAAGAGAAAATAATTTCCGTGGACATGAACCCGATCCGAACCTAAAATTCCATTTGAAAAAAATACCTGAAATTTGAATCGAACCAAATATGAACCTGACAAAAATATTCCACAGAATCATACCCGGCTCTTAACAAGGCAAAAAATTTCCATGAACCTAATCCGAACCTAAAAAACTGAACTAAATCCGAATCTGACAAAAGGGAAAGGATATCCCAGGGAAGCATATCCTTATTCGAACAATGCAGTTGATTCCGTTGATGCGCAACCCAACCTGAACCTAAAAATTCCATTAAAAAAACCGAAATCTGAATTGAACGACATCTGAACCCGAAAAAAATATTCCAAAGACCCAAAACCGGATCCGAGCAAAACAAAATAATTTCCCTGGACATGAATCCGACCAGAATCTTAAAAATCAATTTGAAAAAATACCTGAAATCTGAATTGGACCAAACCTGAATCCGACGAAAATATTCCAAATAACTATAACCAGATACGAACAAGACAATACAATTTCCATGGACATAAACCCAATCCAAACCAAAAAATTTCTAAAAAAAAAAAAAAAATCCCGAACTTTAAACCAAACTTAATCTGAACCTAACAAAAATATTTCAGTTTAGTATAACCTCATTGGAACTAGGTAAAATAATTTCCATGGAAGTACAACCCGACCCGAACTTAAAAATCCCACTTGAAGGGGGAAAAAAAACCCACGAAATCTGATTTGAACCGAATCTAAACTGAACAAAAATATTCCAAACAACCATAACCATATCCGAAGAAGATAGAATAATTTCCATGAACATGAATCCAATCCGAACCCAAAATTCGGATGTTCTACAAAACATAATGCACTCCGTAGCGGTGGAATGTGAAACTAAGTACTTAGCGCGAGATATTTCGTTTATAGTTAGAGTTAAATTATAACTTGGTTACGGTTAGGTAACAGTTAGGTTGCAATTACGTTCCAGTTATATTTAATTTCCAGTTAGGTTACAGTTAAGTCATGGTTAAGTTACAGTTAGGTTAAGGTTAAGTTGCAGTTAGGTTGTGGTTAGATTATTGGTATGTTATGATAAGGTGTCGGCTAGGTTACATTTATGATTTATTTAAGTTACAAATCGGTTACTGTTAAGATACAGCTAGGTTACAGACAAGTTATGATTACAATACAATTAGGTTACGGTTAGGATTTTGTTCACAGAATGAACATTACGCATGTTTGATAAAAAATATACACCTATTTTTGTAAAATGGCTCTGAAATTATAATATTATATACTAACCTTTTAGCTAATCATTGAGAATTGATTTCATTCACGGTATAGTTGGATTTAAGAGTGTTATAATTAGTTTGAAATTCAAAATATTTCACTTGGGATATCTATGTGAAAAAAGTATTTAGTTAAGTCACTTAACAGTAATTTTAAGGATAAATATCAACACTTTTACACGAAAATCACGCAATCGTTGCACACATATTCCCTCCTGCGTTTCCCATTGCAGTCATTTTGGGTATTTTTGGAGCTAAATATTAGTTTTTTTTTAACCAATTTTTGACACAGTCAGGGGGTACGTATTTAATATAATGTATACTGTAAAAAATTTGACCCTTTTACTGCATCATCACTCCCCTGCTTTTATAGAATATCTCTCTTTTGACCTAGGAGAATGCTCCATAATAAACTGAAGTAATCATTTTCTATAAAAGCGGTGGAGTGACGATGCAGCAAAAGGGTCATTTTTAACAGTGTATTTACACGTATTTCGAGTTAAAGATAAAATCATAAAATTTTCAAGTTCGTTTAACATTATTATTACGGACCCAGGCAATGCCGGGCGGGTCAGCTAGTAATAGATAAACAAGATACTTAAACATAATTTTTGTGCAAATACGCCCATTTCGAGATAAATATCTGAGATTTGAAATCTGTCATTTTTACCTTAATTTTTATATATTAAAAATATTTAAAGACCTGCTAATTACCCATAATATAATTAAATTTCAACATAATGTATGGCAACTGTTGCTAGTTTTATAATTTAACAATAAACTCTAAACTCAAACTCTAGTGCACCGTAGCAGATTGTGACTCAAAGGGTTTTTGACAGTTTAATCCAGTTTAAACCTTTGTCATGTCAAAAAACCTTTTTTGACATCAAAAACCCAACCCTGAGATAAATATCAATCTAAATTTTGCCAGATTTTTCTGCCCAAATCCAGATTTTTGTTTAGAATTTATGCATTAAAACTACATATTTGGTAAAATAAAAAGCTGGCAACCCTGTTTACAACAATTAACTCTTCAATCTTATAAGAAGATTACAAATCGCACAAAGACATGTAAATAACTTATTATAGGAAGTTTTACTACTTAAATAAAAAGAAATGCTACTATATTACACAGGTCATTTTTTTTTTCATCAGTAAATCTTTTCTAAAGAAATTTTTACAAATTGATTATTTTAAACATAATTGCATTTTTACAAATCAATAATTTTAAACATAATAATAAAAACTTTTTTCAGAAAGAGATTGAAACTTTGCAAATTATAATAGAAGTACAGTTGTCTCTTGTTAATTCTAAATCAGATAAATTGAATCTTTGCTTTATACGAATTCAGCATAAAGTCCTGAAATTTCCAATAGCAGAATAACATTAAAAAATTACATGCATTCGAACTCACTTTCTCTTGACTTTGTTTAATTCGAACTAACGAGATTCCGATTTTTCATTTTTTTTTACTTTCTCCTGAACTTAATATTCTTGAATTAACTTTCTTTCATTTTTGTCAGAATTGTTCTGAACAAGAATACATATAGTCCCATGCATTTGATATCCACTGTTTTAGTGCCCCGTCTGTCCATCAATGACACCTCAATCCCATCTTCGTTTGTGCTTGTTCCTTATCCCTTAATTAGTTTATGTATTTATATCTTTTATTTTAATATTAAGTCATATTCTAACAACCAAAATATATTTGAAAAATACAATTTCTTTGTAATAGTACCCCTTTAAACATGTTTCCCTCTTATACTTTCCATAGTTCGAACATTTCTTGTGGTCCAGATTAGTTCGAATTAACGAGAGCCAACTGTATTAATAAAATGGATTTGAATGCTTTAAACTAAATAATGATAAAGAAGAAGACATTAAAAGATAAAAATATTTATTGATATATTTACATTAGAATAATGAAGATGAACAGCCGAAAGTAAGTTGCAATTTGAAAGATATTTTAACAAAATGCAAATGCTTTCAAAAAGAGTTTCTTTTAAGTGAGTGACTACATACAATTTTAACTGAAATATATTTTATTCAGTAATAATTAATTCATCTACTCCCCAATCTTCATAACTGCCATCAGGAAGATATCTTCTTATGATGATTGGAATTTTTCTGTTCCTGTGAAAAGAATTAAAGAAATTATTTTATATACATATTTTAATGCAAGAAACTGTTAAGTTATATTCAAATTTTGATAAGAGTTTAAGAGCTAAATTGTACATTGCTTACAAAATTGCAAAACTAATGTCACTACAAAAAAAAAAAAAAAAAAATTAAAATTAATATTGAATTTAATGTTCTTTAATATAATCAAACTATATTCTTTAATGCAAAGATTTTAGATTCATATAGCTTTTAGAATCATCTGTAGATATTAGAGGTGAGTTCGGGCTCATTTTTCAGGGCCCGGGCCCGCCCGAGCCCGACGATTTTAAGTCCGAGCCCGCCCGAGCCCGAAACGTTTTTTTATTACCAGAGCCCGAGCCCGGTACCAAAAATATACAAAACAAATCATATATATGATTTTTAAATGAAAATTTAAATCCATTCTAGTCAGAATTCGTAAAAAATAAAAATATACTTCATATGTAAAAGTATTCTCATATTATTTCCTCCTTTAACAAGCAAATTTGATGGAAACACTTTTGTTTAATGAATAAATGCATGAAATTTGCAGAAATTACTATTTGTAAGCTAGCGAATCGAACAACGTTTTTCGATTTTCTGTAAAAAGTGTATATATTTCATTATAATGGATTCTTTTCTCATAAAATCTTCCATGATTGACAGATACCTGAAAATCAACGTAAATTTAAAAAAATGACATTGTTATTTTAAAGGTCCTATGTCTTTATAGAAAAAGAGGAAACACTGATCGATTGCTTTCTGTTGGAATAACATGGTAATAAAATTTACTTACGGTGAAAAGGGACTTCGAGAAGGAACAGCGTCCTCAGCATTTGCAGAATTCATATTCATGATGACAAATGCATATAATAATCGCTAAAGTTATTTTCATAAGGAAAACGACTATGTTTCATGCACAATCGAGTATTAAATAAATTTGAAAACCTCCAGCTAATTCTTGTCTACCAAAAACAGAAGAAAATATTATCTTCGTGTTATGTAACTAAATAATAAATAAATAAACGATCCCATTAAAAATTATGTTCTGCAAACGAAAAGCCAACAAAGATTAAATTTATTGTTGTGTTTGTTATGATTGGCGCCATATGAATAGATCGTTGGAGGAAGTTCCGCAGACATAAATCTGTAATTATCACAAATTTGCATTTGAAACTGCAATGAAATACTAAAATAAATAAACAAGCATTCAGTTCTCCCGTTATTTTGATAAAAAAGAAATAAAATAACTTGAAAAAGAATAAGTAAGCAATTTTAAGTGGAAAAAGTTATTTCAATCTTTTCTACACATGAGTTAATAAAATTTTCCGGCTTTAGAAAAAATGAGCCCGGGCCCGCCTGAGCCCGTGTCGGGCCCGGGCTCGGGCTCGGGCTTTCGGGCTCGGGCTGAGCCCGTCTCATCTCTAGTAGATATACATTAAAACAGTGCCATACCCATGACACTAGTCACTAAACTGGATAAACAATTACTGTAATCAATAGACTTTATTTTTCCTTTAGGTTTGAAGCTATAAAAACTAGTTGGATGTGCCAATCCCAAAACTTTCTTCTATCTCATAGATACATTTTAATATTAAAAAAATAGTTATTCATTTTAATGCTTTAATAATTTTAATTCAATACCTTACCAAATTTGATTTTCATCTTAAATTCTTGCTTCAATCAATTAATCGGAGTAAAAACGAATTTCCGTCTCTGCACGAGCCGATGGACATTAGAATGATAAGCAGATTTTTTTTTTCAAATTCAGGGAGAACATATTTGCCTTACCAAAAAATAATCATATACAAAATGTTTAGTCAGTTCTAGAACTAACTTCATACACTTATATGTGGCGCAATATTGAAAATAGCATAAAATTCGGTATTGCAGCGCCCCCTTCTGACGGATTTTTTTCAGATTCAGGGCGATCCAACTAGCCATAACCATACACTTACACAAAAAATTTCGTTCAATTCGATGTATAACTTCATGTACTTTTGGTCGGTATAATATTGAAAATGGCACAAAAATCGAGATTGCGGCGCCCCCTTCCGGCGGATTTTTTTCAAATTCAGGGAGGACCAACTAGCCATAGTCATACACATACACAAAGAATTTGGTTCAATTCGATGCATAACTTCATATATTTTTGGTCGGTACAATATTGAAAATGGCACAAAAATGGCGATTGCAGCGCCCCCTACTGGCGGATTTTTTTCAAATTCAGCGAGGACTAACTAGCCATAGTCATACACATACACAAAAAATTTGGTTCAATTCGATGTATAACTTCATATACTTTTGGTCGGTACAATATTGAAAATGGCACAAAAATGGCGATTGCAGCGCCCCCTTCCGGCGGATTTTTTTCAAAGTCAGGGAGGACCAACTAGTCATACACATACACAAAAAATTTGGTTCAATTCGATGCATAACTTCATATACTTTTGGTCGGTACAATATTGAAAATGGCACAAAAATCGCGATTGCAGCGCCCCCTTCCGGCGGAATATTTCAAAACTGAAGGAGGACCTGCTTGCCACAGCCAAAAACATTCACAAAAAATTTGGTTCAATTCTATGCATAACTTCATACATTTTTTGATGGTAGAATGGCGACATACAGACACACAGACACACACACACACATACACACAGACACACACACAGACACACGGACAGACAGACATTTTGTAAAAACACGTTTTTTGGAATCTCTGACCCCTAAAACGTGTAAATCCATCGAAAACCGGAAGTGGAAAAAATTTCGATTACAATACTTTCTTCTATTGAAGATAGAAGAAAGTAATAACAGTTGTTTGGAAAAACATTGGAAAATTGCTCCATTGGAAAGCATAAAGTTTTCAAAAATCCACTTTTCATTCTGCTACTCAAAGGGTTTAAATGTGTTTAAAAGATATGAATGATATAAGAAATATTAGTTTAATTTCAAATTAATTTTGTGTCGATTATAAAATTTATTAGAAGTCTCATGTTAAAATAAATAAGTTATAGCCAATGTCTGCAAAAATGAGTGAAGTTTCAAATGTTTATATTGAAATTTGCTTAACTCCTTCGTGATGGAAGCCTTTTACAAAATTTTTAATGTTTTGTCACTAGTCTTTTAATAGAAATTTGTAGCTTTTTAACTGAAAAAATGCCCTGATTAAATAAGGAAAATTTTACAGTATAAATTTATTAGTGGAGATAAACAAGTATCCTTAAGCTTTATTCTGGCACATGTACATGTCGCTCGTCCCCAAGGGGTTAATGTAAATTAAATTTTAGTACTGAGACTAAAATTAAGGTCCTAAATCCATAGAGGTAAATTGTTTTAATTTTCACAGATAAACTATGCAATGAACTAAACAGCAAAACTCAATCATTGAAACTAAATCATTTTAAAAAGTAAATGTGTATTTTCACACATGAATTTGAAGCATTTTATTTAAGAATGCATGAAAATTAGTCATTTTTCAAGTCAAAGAATCTTTATTAGATTGACAAAGACACTCGCAAGCTAATTAAACCTACGAAGAAGTTATATACTAATACACCTTATCCCAAAAGTTTAGACAATCAAGAAAATTTGCATTAACATAAAAAATAATAAAAATACAACTAAAAATCATGAGATAGATAATAAACTAAAGCAGTTTTGCTGATATACACATATAAATTATGATCAAAGGTTTGAAATTATAAAATATACATTAAGTTATATAAAAATATGCTGTCCCAAAAGTATAGACAAAATGCAGCATTACATGTTTTCTTTTACATTTTTATTTTTGTTCACAAAATAAAATATTTTTATCATCTTCGTCTGCTTCTGTAAATGCAGAATATTTATTCCCTTTAATTAAAATATCGTCTGCTTTATTTTTAGTATAATAATTTATTTAATTTTTTGTGGAATCAATGTATTGTTTTGACTGTGATTCGGAGAAGACATTTCCTGTGTTTTTATATAAAAATGCCACATTCTAAAGAAATTTCTGAAGATGAAATTATTCAGATTTTACATTTAAAAGCACAAGGACAAAATCCTGTACAAATATTGAGAAAAATAAAAAGATCCTTGAGTAGTATTTATAGAGTTTTTAGATCAGATGGAACATGGAATACTTGAAAGAGAATCAGAAAACCTAAAAAAATAATGTTACGTGATGAAAGAATGTTATTAAAAATGGCTTCAGTTGATAATTTATCTGTGCGTAAAATTGCATCAATTTCCAAAATTTCAAAAAATACTGTACACAGAATAATTAAAGCTTCAACAAACATTATATACAGGAAAATGAGAGCCAAACCTTGATTAAAACAGAGACATAAAGATGCATGCCTAAAGTGGACAAGAAAGAATATGTCATACAGTGAAAAATGGATTTCTGTTATCTTCAGTGACGAAAAAAAAAAATGGAATTTAGATGGCCCTGATGGTTATAAATTTTATTGGCATGACTTAAAAAAAGAACCTGATAGGATAGCACAGACACACACAAAAGAAATTCCCTGACTTTTCCAGATTTTAGAAAAAAAAATTGTCATTTTCCCTGACTTTTTGAGCACTTGTCATTTTTTATGACATTTCCCTGTTTTCCAGTAGTGTAGCAACCCTGGCTTTTTAAAATCAAATAATTCATAATGTTAATTTTCAGTAACCAATTAAATTTATTTTTTAATGATTAAAAAAAATACATAGTAAGCACATTTATGGCTTGCCATTTTTTCCCCTCGAGATTTAAGGGGGGGAGGGCATGACTCATTGTTGTGCAAGAAACATAATGGGGGAACAAAATCATTTGCAGTTTGATAGTTATTGAAGTTAAAAAACAGAACTTTAAAACATTTTTTTGTTATATTCTGCACTGTAAAATTTAAAATTCTGTTTGATAAACAAAGATACAAATCATAAAAATACATATTTAGTGCAAAAATGCAATGAAAATTTTAAATTGAATTTGCAAAAAATCTCTTTGATGGATTCTTGGAAGGTTTTTGCTCCTAACAAGAAAATCGACATTATAGAACACACCTTGACAGCAGGGTTCTTGTTGCCACTCGCCACTGCACCAAATCGTGACAAAAAGCCTCATTTGGAGATTAAATGAACAATCAGACTTGCCAAATCGCAAGTAACCAGTTTCTACTTTTTTTGTTTTTGTGCATGTGTACATGAAGATACAGATGAGATTCTTATCCACGTTAGTGTATGATTGATGTCACTTTTCATCTTCAATTGCACCGTGCCATTACATTATTACTTATAGGGATACTGATTCAAGACAAATTCAGTTTAGCAACAGCTAAAGACACAGAAAGGATTATGCAACAATTTCTCCGTTGTCCGTTTTTCACTACCTATGCACTTGTAAAATTATAATAAAAATTACTCACATCAATCGCCAAATCATCATATGAAAATGCCAATTTATCATGATATTTAATTCTACATATCGCCCAGTTCAACCTCTAGTCAGAGATATCACACACCAAGTGATACCTACTCTGCTCAGATAGATAAAATATTTCAAGAAGATGTCAATTCTTTCTTCCTCTAATATAGATGTATTAGTAGCAAACTAGACAACTGCATTGGATCTGCATACACTTTCTCTTTTCTTTTACAAAAAGATTGCTATGAATGACAGTTTGATGCAATTCAGCTTTTATGCAGACAAATGTCGCCTGATATTTGCATGGCTTTACATCTCTTTATCACATCTTATTATTGGCTTAAACATCTGTTTGGCGATGAATCAATCTTGTTGTTTCCATTTCCAGAATCTGTAGCCACCCTCTTTTTAGGAGATATTTCCCAAAAATTGAGTTTCGGAGCATTTTTGGAGACATTTTTGGAGAGGTTTACATTGCATGTCTAAGAAAGCCTCAACATTTTCAAAATAAATTGTCTTTACACTGAAAGATATTTCATATTTTAGAAGATTTAAGAGTTTTATATTATTTAGGTTTTCTCTGGAAGCTTGGGTAATTTTCTTTTTAAAATATAAATTATACAAACTTCAGGATGTATGATGTAAAAGGCAGTGGAATGCTTTAGGATAAATTTCCATTTAAAAATATAAAATTATGTGAATTTTAGTTTTGTTATTAAAAACAGACTAGAGCTTGCATAAAAAACCTAGTGTATGAAGCTAAAGGCAATGGTGCTCTAACTCTAGATTTGCTTGGACTTTAGCTTATATGAAATAGCACACATTTATGCTACTAGAGACAATAGGTTCCCTGATATTATGTTAATATAGAAAGATTTTTGTCTAAAAAATACAAAAACATTCAACATTTGTTTTGGCTATAGTCAAATTTTTATATAATAACAGTTTAGAAGTGTGATTACCCTAGCAAAATATTTATTATCTATCAGTACCACTGCATTTCAAAATAATTTCACAAGAATGAAGATAACAAAAACATCCTTAACAAGACAGGAAAAAAATCAGATCAATTTGAAAAGATTTTTAAAACATGTTATTTTTTCATGGTTCTACACATCTTTAAAAAAATATTTGAAAAAGAAAATTATGATTTAAAAATAATATTTTAAAAAAGGTATTTTTAAAGAGTAAGATCCAATTAACAGCACAATAATATTAAACTCTTTATCAAAAACTTTTCAAATAAAATATTTGCTAATCAATTAATGTGAAACAATAATTAGTGAACCATATTTATACTCAGACTAAAACAAACATTAACCCTCTCACTGACAAGCCCGTCTATAGACGTTCCCTGAGCTCCAGGTTTCACTGCAATGCAAGCAATAATTAAAATGATATAACTCAGTTGATTTAATAGATTTTTAATACATTGTGAAATGATTAACACACTGAGGGATAACATTCATATTCGTAAGTAAGATTTTTCTATAATTTTGAAAGAATCATATTTTTTTAGCAATTAAAACAAAATGCTGAGAAAACAACATTACAATTTTGCCTTTTTGCAAGACTGTCAGAGGGTTAAAAAAAAAAATGTATCAATATAAGGTATTTTTAATAAAGCACATAAAACATACTTCAATTCTTTCATTGCAAGCTGCAATGGGTCTGTTTCACCATCCAATTCAACCATAACAGGAGCATGCATCCTACAAAAGCAAAAGAAAAGGTCAAAACTTATAACCTTAAATTGAATAAATCATCCAAAAAAAAGTGATTAATCTGATACAAACTCATTTTAGACTTATAAACTACCTACTTAACTTACTAAATGCAGTTTTAAGTTGGCATATAAAAAAAACCAAAGCAGATCAAGTATTTTTTAATGATGTTTCAGTTGAGTTTTCGTTATACAAACAATTTTATTCAATACTGTCCCAAAGCAAGTCCTAAGATAAAAATTTGAGCAATATTGGACCTCAAATGACTTTAAAATAAATATAAAGGATCCTATTAACTTCCCCTTCAAATATCTGTCAGTGTTTTATAGAACTGATCCACTTTTATTCTAAACATTTCATATGTTACAGTTATTACACATTATATTTATAGTTATTTGCAAACTGCAAACACGTTCAAAATACAGCAATACCTCAACTAACAATCCCTGTTTTTACAATTTAATTAAGAAATACTGTAAACCACAAAAGTTAAACACTGAATATTATGGAGAAACGAAATTTTATGAAGAATACACACCAAATATTTGGCAGATGGATACTAATTTTTTTTTTTTTTTTTTTTTTTTCCCTTTTAAATATACATTGATTGTAATTTTTTTCTCACATTAAAATAAAGTAAAACAATGTAATAAAACTAATGAACATAAGAACACACTTCAGATGCAACAAAAGCAGACTTTCATATCAGTTTTAGTTAATAGACATATTACTCAAAAAGTATAATTTCAGATCAAATTAGTCCAGCTATCACTCAGCAAAATTACATCCTGGTTTTATGATTTCTAGAAAAATAAGGGAAAGTCAGAAAAAAGAAACAGGAAAGTGGGAGAAAATATGGTGTACTATTTTAACCCATCTTATTTTAACTTGTGTCCCTTATTTCATTTTGAAGTTTCACTGTAAAAATAAAATTTTATATCCTATTTTACAGGTAAAATAAGTTTATACAATTAAAAATAAATATGAAGAAGTCAAAGCTATAAATTTAAAGCAGATAACAGAATTTCTTCATGAAATATTAATATGGAATGGCGTTGTCCTAATAATGACTTCAACATTAAATTATTACATGTTCTCAAACTATCAAGCTAAATTATCTTACATTTTAATATTACTGCAATGTTCAGCCTTTGTTTTAGTTCTAGGACTGAAACTAATCGCAATTTGATCATATCACTGAAAACTGAATATTATTCTCAGATTTTAGGTAGAACACTGAATATTTGGGAGCCAAATACTAATTTCTTGAAGTATATATTGATTATATATTTTTTAAATATTAAATTGGGAAAAAAGTAAAATACATATTGACCTTGTATTATTTGTATGTTTAAAAATTTTAATAGCTCAGTGTGTTTTTGTAATGTTTGAAATACTCGCACACTGATACTAATTAATAGAATTTTCCTTGAATCTAAATCATTATTAGCATATTTTATCTGCAGATATATGTAATTCTAATGCATTTAAAATAAAACATACTTATTATCATTGTTATATGTAATGTTTATTTTTTAAAAAAAATTTCAATATAAAGATTAAGAAATTCTGGTACTACATAGTTATACCATCAAACAATTTTGCCAAATTATACAAATTCACATAATGAGTGTTTTAAAAGAAAAAGAACAAATAAATTAGTAAAACAGTGATAAAAAAATACAAATAAAGCATTGAATTAAAAGTCACTTTATGATGTAACAAACACATGTAAAGTGTTTATTATCAAGTGAATGTGATATTTATGATCTTTGATTTGCCATTATTAGCATTTAAACTTATAGTTTGGTGATAATTCTTTGATCGACAAGATAACCAAGTAGTACTAAAATTTTTACTGCATTATTTTATACTTAACCACATCAAACTGATATCCTATAAGTCAGGATGGCATGTTATTTCCATTAAGATATAAAAATTAAAGTCTCCCACAATGATGTAAGGAGTGGGGTTTTTTTTTTTTTGTTCTGAAATAATTACTTTTCTACAATCTAGTTATGTGTGTGTGTATAAAAATTCACTAGTGAAATGACTTTTGAGGTAGATGAATATAGAGATGATGTTTTCAGTTCTATATTCGTATACTACTAAAGTTTTGCTGTTTTTCTTCCACCCCAAGCTTGCTCATGTCATCCAGTTCATCACTTTTTACACCTTTATAAATCATGCATTACATCTTTGCCATGATTACCATTTACTGATTTACTTTTGATTTTGATACTTACCATTTGCCATGATTACACATATTTAGAAATTCAATATCTTAAAGCCATTGCTATTGACAGAGGTTACAATCCTTCCATCATCGATACTGCTTTATTTAAATTACAGCATCCTCATTCCTCAAGTTCATGTAAATCTCCTTCTCTAAATAATAGCATTGTTTCACCTTTCTTTCCCCAAAAGAGCTAAAATCCTTAGACTTTAAAATAATATTTATCCCTCTCAATAAACTTCCAAAATAAAAGATCCTATTGAAATATCCAATTCCTGGTGTATCTATAGTATAAGTCGTCAATGTGATTTTCTTATATTGGGCAAATCAAGCACAATTCCAAATTTCATGTTAAATAGTACAAGCAATATTTTCAGAAAGAAGAAATTAACAAACCTGCCATTGCCAGTCATTTCTGGAAAATGAATTGCATTTTTTACTTTAGCTCTGTAAAAAAATTATCTCAAAATCCACTTTCCATTTATAAACTTGCCTTTATTGAAGCAATCTATAGGGTCAGGCAGAGAGAAATGTGTTGATGGGTTAAAATAGGGGTATATTAGAAAACAGCTATTTTCCCTTTTTAAATTAAGATATTTAGTTAATTGCTTTTTAGACACATTTATTGGGATTGTAGAAAATGTTTTTACTTTAGTTTTAGAAACTGACAACAAATTAAATTTTTCACATCTTGTATATGTTCATTGCATATAACTAACTAAACAAACTATTAATTTTAGTTCAAGCTTGTAGAGGAACATGTAAGAAATAGAGTTACATATAAAGGAGGGTGTAAAAAATATTTCTTTTTAATTAGATTTTTTCCCACTTTATTTAATAGAATTATAATTAGTTATTACAGAAATTTAAAAAACTGCAGATTAGTAGTTACATTAGTAGCAAACAATGTTACATACATCAATATTTTGCATTAATTATGCAAAATTATATTAAGCTACTGTAAATGCCAATCATAGGATGGTGAGTAAAAATCGTGTTTGTCATTTAAAATTTGAAAAAAAATGATAAAAATAAATGACAATAACGAAGCATTTAGATGAGCAAAATTTGGCTTATGCTACTAGCATTTACAATACTTCAGGGTAAAACAGGTTTTCCAGCTGACATATCATGATAAATTAAAGACTTCTTAATAAAACAATAAAACTGCATAATTAAAACAGTCAACTGCAACTATTAAAAATTGTTATCTTTTATTTTTATTACATCTTAGCAAGTGACTAATAAAAAAACAGTTCTTGTAAAATGGGTAAAAAAAAATTTTTAAATTTTTTAACAGTTTAATGAACAAATTTTTTATTTATTTATTTTTTAATTAAATTTTAGCAAGTTATTAATACAAAAGCGTTTTTGTAAAATGAAAAAAGAAAGTGTTTTATGAAAACTTTTAATAGCAGAATCAACATGGACACAACTTTGAGCTTAACTTACAGAATACATAAATATTAAAGGTAAGCACAAAAAGTGGAATCAGCTTTAAAAACAAACTTGAATTTTCTTTAGTATATAACAGCAATGCAGAAAGCATCCAGCAAGAAAACATTTAAATGACAAAGTTTGGCTTATTTATATTCTAATAAAATGTTTATATAAACATTTGTAACACTTCTGGGTCAGCAAATGTTATTGCGCACAACAGTGATGCAGAAGGCATCCACCAAGCAAGTGTTTAGATGGACAGAGTTTGGTTTCTTTATGATACATACAATAAACACACTTTTAGATTTTATAATATTTCTGGGTAAAACATGCTTTAAGACTAATATATTATAACAAAATCAAAACTTCTTAATAAAACAGACATACAATAAAACTGCATAGTTAAAAAAAAGTCTGCTGCAACTATAAATCTTGGCAATTCACCAATTCAAAAGTTTTTTGTAAAATGAAAAATAAAGAAGGTTTATCAAAACTTTTAACAGCCAAATCAACAAGGCAAAATGTTCTGATTGTACAATACTTCAGGGTAAGACGTATTTTTTTGTGAAAATTTGACTGTTTTGAAGTAGTTCTTGTTCTTCAGTTTGATCTATAAAACTTTTACTCTGCTTTTATTTCGCACTTCGATAAAGCAACATATATCATGACTAAAAACAGGCTCTTCCAGGTAAATACCTACCGAATCAATTTTTTGATTTTGTAATTTGCATATTGTGATCGAAAAGGCCATTATCACAGGAAACTGTCTTCGCTTAAGTACTTATGGAAGTATTGTTTTACTTGGTGCCAAATCAATCCTGGGAATAAATGCTCTGTTTTTTTCGTTAGTTCCAGTTAAATCTCTGACATTAAGAAAATGTGTTTGGAGGTTTTCCATAATTAGATGTGTTTTATTACATAATCCTTGTTTTGGATTTAAATTTCTGATAAGCATTATTATAGCACATATTTTCAGGTTGATTCCCGATGGTGTCTGAGCATGGAGAAACTCTGGCGGGTAATTGATTTCATTATCTATGTCATCTAATAACGACAGAGTCAACATTGTAAAATGTTTTTACTTCATCTGGTATTAGATTTAAAAATTTATTATAGGGTCATTCCATGCCAAATCAGCCAGTAACTCAACCTGACCCTTTCCAATTTAAATGAAACTGCTAGGGATCATCCTCTATGATGATATAAATTAGAGCATATTTTTATTTTTTGTTTATCGCCTTAAATTTTTATACAATTATTTAAATTTTGAAAAATCATCATTTTTTGACTTGCATAAATATTTTCAATTTTGAATTTCTCAAGTTCTATCAAACATAGAAAATTTTATGACCACTCATTTCAAAGAGGAGTTTACAAGGTTTAATTTCATTGCAAGTCGACTATGTATAGTTAAATTTTAAAATTTTTTAAATTTAAAATTTGAAAATTTTTTAGCTAGTTATTTTTAAAAATTTTGAAAAAAATGTATGTTTGTTGTAATATTATAAGTTTTAAATTCTGAAATTTTTAGAGTGGGGTCTCAATGGGATCAGGAATTATTAAATAAAAGCAAAAATTACCATGAAAATAACAATTTAATTCTGTCTAATTTGTTGTTTATTTATGATTTGTATGGTAATTTTCAGCTTTTATTTCACAACTCCTGATCCCATTGAGATCCCACTCTAAAAATTTCAGAATTTAAAGCTTATACTATTACAACAAACATACAATTTTTTCAAAATTTTTAAAAATGACTATCTAAAAAATTTTCAAATTTAAAATTTTATTTATTTTAATTATACATAGTCGACTTGCATATCAAATTAAACCTTATAAACCTCCTATTTGAAATGAGTGGTCATAAAATTTTCTATGTTTGATAGAACTTGAGAAATTCAAAATTGAAAATATTTATGCAAGTCAAAAAATGATGATTTTTCAAAATTTAAATAATTAATTGTATAAAAATATGCTCTAATTTATATCATCATAGAGAATGATCCCTAGCAGTTTCATTGAAATCGGAAATGGTCAGGTTGAATATTGAATTTTTTTGGTTGATTTGACATGACCCTATAGATGTCCCTTGCATGTGCATTTTTTTGTATTAAGAATTACGTAACTTACAAAATTTTTAACAGTTTCAGTATTTATTTGATTTCCATAGATTCCACCAGACATAATAAATTCTTTGAAAATTATTGATTGATGAATTCAATCATGTCTTGTTCAAATTATGCATAAGAGTTTTGCCTTCACAAATATTAAGAAGCCATGCACTAACATTATTTTGACTTTCGATCGCATATTTTCATGCAGTTTCAAATGAACAAAATGTTTCCAAAGTGGGCTAGATTTTAAGCAGGTTTGTATAATTTTAAACCTATTACCTCTGGGTACCACTGATAAGGTTTGTCTGAAATCCTTTCCCAGCAAAATTACCTTTCCTCCAAAAGCCAATTCATCACACATTATTTCATGCAATAATTTATCAATGCAGCAAAGTACATGACTTGTCAACATTATAGCCTCATCAATGATTAATTTTGCTACTCAATAAACATATGCTTCTGATTTTAAAATCTACATTGATGATGTTGATATTTCTGTTATTGGGGCAGTAATTTAAAGCCACTGTGTACTGCTAACTAGATTTCAGTAAAACTGAGGAAATTCCAGTTACATAAGGTAAAAACACTTGATTCTGTTTTCTAACAAAACACATAAGAGTGTTATATAAGTATTTCCAGAATTACAAGGATCATCAAGTTAAAAGTAACACCTCATTGTCAATGGGCTACCTACTGCAAAACTTTCAATATTAAGCACTTGTCTCTGCTGTCTATTTAATGTTGCTATCTTTGCAGTAGCTTCTGGAGCTTTAGTAATAAGATCAAAGGCTGAGGTGAAATTGTGACGTTGATGCAAATTTTAAAGATTTAGTAAAAGAAAATTGCTCCAATGTTTACCATGCACCATTAAAATATCGTTTATTTCATAGAGGGCCATACTGACAGCTCCTTTAACAGAAAAATTTAGTGTGAAATCTTCATGCATATCCGCAAGAAACTTTTCCCATACATGGCTTGAAATTTAATTTCTGCAAGGAAGGAAGGAAGGAATCTCCCTCCCAACTTTATAAATAGAGCGGAGTTGATGATGAGCTGATTGTGAGAGAGGGAAAAAAATATTTAAAATTCACTGTTATTTTAAAACTATTATCTAAAAAGAAACTATGTTTAAAAGGCAAATGAACAGCAAGGCAAATAATTTTATGTTATTTACCGTGCATGCCAAATTCCAAAAGCCGCCATGTTGCTTCAGATGCGCTAACACATTATGCATCAAAATGGTTAGCGAATTTATCAAGAACAAAAGCATTTATTCATCACCAATATTTCTAAATTGGCACAATCGTACCTTTATATATAAATATATATTTGACTGAGATGCAAGCTTCGACATTGATGTGTGAATCATATTTTTGCAAAAAAAAGATATTGTATGGCACAACAAAATGATTATCAACAGGTTTTCCTCTTACCAAAACATTAGAAGTTTCCCATCTTTGATAGAATAGTTACCCATTAACATTAGCTTGTGTAGTTTGTTGAAGCTGTTTTGGAAAATCTTTTGAACATTTACCATCCACCATGCAAAGTGATGTAGGATTTAAATTACCACATGGGCCATGAATCATGACATTGAACCTGATAGTTCTGTTTAAATCATTTGGTCAATGTGAGCTGGTCAATGAAATTTGTAAGGCTCATCTAAAATGATAAGAATATGGGCATGTGGTAATCCTCTCTTTTGAAATTTTAGTGTGCACATAACCATGAGTTTTACCAAAAATTTCTCCATCAATGGTGTTTTCCATTAATGCATTTAATTTGGTGTGAAATATTCTTGCTATTAAGTCTTGTCTGTTACTTGCAAACTGAACAGGATTCAAGTTTTCAGTTATTTCTTGTCATTTTGAAATACATGTAAAAGTGCAAAATATATCAATTTTCCAAGTTTAGTCACAATTGCCATCACATCATTATAATGTTTCATGCTTCGTTGCGATCCTTGAACTGTAGATGGTAAAATAACTGTTCTTCACTTTTGGACACCAACATTAGCAACTCCTTGCTCAATACAATCAATTTAACCATTGTATTCTTCAGTATGAAGCTTTGTTTGATTACAGTGAAGATAACTGAGACTGTTCACTTCTACTTGTAAATATGAATCTACTGCATATTGTTGTGTTAATTTCCCTACATGCAAAATGGGATTAACTCATGTTCACAAACTGCGAATAAGGCAATTTTATATTAAAGTGTGCTACATTTTGTTCTAATCCCAACTGAAGCTCCCAGATATGGGTTATAAAATAATTGTGGTTGACATGCCAGTTCACCAAGGAGGAAAAAAAATGAGATATGTCATAGGATCAAGATTTGGACTTAGTATATTTAGATTTAAATATGGTTGTTCACTGTTTTATAGACATACTCTTATATCACATTCCAAAAGGTGATACCCCATCATCATTTTGAAACATCAATAACTTCATTAGATATTGGCAAATTTTATAGACATTCATCTGAGTTTCAATCTTGAGTTTCAATCTATTAATTGCATAAAAAAATTTATGCAAAAAAACTTTCTCCTTATGTTGTAAAAATTTTTTTAGATAAATCATAAAAGCTCATTTGAAAAATATTTCAAAACAAATGAATCAATAAATATTGCTGTATAACTTCAAACAAATTTTAAATTGATAAATTTTTTAAAAAATGAATTATTGGCTACACAATTAATTCTACATGTTTGAAGCCATTCACCAGAGGGCACTGATATGCTGGCCATAAAATATTCAAACTATGAAACTTTGTTTCTTTCATGGAGCTATGAAGATTAAAATGAGACAAAATATCAATTTAACACTGTGGGAAGCTTGTGCGTTCAAGCTGGACAAATTCCCTCCTCCCCCACCTTTTTTTTTAAATTATCTTTGTTTATTATTTCTCTCTTTTTACAGTTGCAAATGCTTTGCAATTTCTTCAGACGTTTAAACTTCTACTTTTGCTTGCACTCTTTTTTTTTTTTAATTTTTAAATGCTTGTTAAGTTAACTGGAAACATGGTGGTGATGTTAATGTTGAGCTCATTTTCATAACACACACATACATACATATATGTACACAAAAGCCATCAGAATTTTTTTTGTTAGTGTATTTAAAGAATATTTAAAATATTATAAAGAAAAATAACATTTATGTAGTGAGTGTTAAGCTTAATTCCATACTCATTTCTTCCCATTTTATATTTTTAATACTAATTTTAAAAAAATAAAGAATTTATATTTCTTATTTATATTAGTCAATAAAAAGACACTTCTATGTACAAACTATGCAGTGAAAAAATATATTTCTGCAATAAAATAAAAAGACAATAAAGTTAAGGCAGCACTAAGTAATGTTGACATTCACCACGTACATGGCTTTCAAAACTGATTCTAAATGGACAAAATGTTGCCAATATTTCTTTTCTAAACTTAAAATGAAAGCTGAATAGTTGATAAAATTATATATACGATTTACAAATATTTTTTGTATGTAGTATGATTTTAATTCAGAAATAAAACAGTACTATCCATTCCACCCTATCTGATCCTTTATTTTTCTGATTTTCATAAATAATCTATGGCGAACAGAATGATGGGAATCACTAAAAAGATATGACTTAGAAAATTTTTTGAATTTTGCATGTATCTTTTTTTTCTTTTTTTTTTTTAAATGAAGCCTCATCAGCAAGCACTGATTTTTCCCCCCTTTAATTTCAGCTTCTTTAAAACCAAACTTAGAATTAGGTTGCATTACCCAGTTTAGTAGAAGGCAAAAAAGATGTACAGTAGAACCCCGATAATCCGGATCGGGTTTTTTGCTTTTTTTTCAAGTTTGAGAAGAGATTGGCTAATTTCTTTAACATTAACTTGTTGCATCGTCATATTCTGAATAATAAAACAAAAACTTTTTCGCCAATCGCTTCTCAAAGTTGAAAAAAAAAATGAAAAAACTGATCCGGATTATCGGGGTTCTACTGTATTTATGAGAAATGGAGGTACAAAGAAATGAAAAGCCAAAGAAAAAAGAATGTGAAAGAAAAAGATTGGGAAGTGCTATTTTAATTGTTTAAAGTTTGAATATTCAAAAACTAAAAATTAAGCAAGTTAACCTCAAACCTCCTCAACAAGATTTCTTTTGTTAATGAAAGTACTACAAAATTGAAAATAAAAATGGCTACAAAAATGTTAATGTTTCTCGAATTGAGTTAAGTCATCCTCATAGAATTAGAGCTATGTGGGAGCATTGTCATGTACGCTAATGGCACATGATGCATGCAAAATTCATCGTGAGTGCAAAGTCCTTCAAGTTACCTATGAATTACCATATTTCCTTGCAATAGCTGGCATGCTGCAAAATTTGAGGGAAACCATTTTTTTAAATATGAGTCCTTGGTCTCATATTTGAAAGTTCCCAGTGTGCCAGTAAAAAAGAGGAACTTCGAAAATGAAAAGGAATGTGGTTCATTAGCTGTATTCAGTAGCAGAGTCTACTGTTAAGAAAAAGGAATGCAATGCAGAGTTTGTTCCAACTCTCTTAATTATTTAGTTTCCTTTTTTATTACATATAGAGGATAAAAACATGTTTTACATGTCACATATTACCCTTTTATCTAAAGCTCTTCCCCAGCACCCATCCAATATTTACAATGTAGAAATAGATTATCTCACAAATTGTTACATAAGAAATATTCTTTTTATGCATAAAATTAGAAAAATATAATAATGTAAAAATATAAAGAGAGAAATATGTGCTTATTATATCTCAAAAAAGTAATTCTATGTGACAATTTATTTAATTAATGTTGTTATCATGAAGTAGAAACATCATACATAAAAAGTTTGCTAAGATAAATAAAACCTAATAATCACTTAAATATAAATTAATATGCATATATAGAAAGAGAAAGAGAGAGAAAATGAAAAAAATTATTAAAGTTTTTCTTAACTGAAAAATGTTGTTAGAAAAAGCACAATAAATCAGTCATTCATCCTCAAGTAATGAAGCATTATATTCTGCGGCATGCCAACAAATGAGTTTTTCCGGCATGTTGGTGCACCTCAATTTTTCCTGGCATGCTGGCTAATGCAAGAGAATACAGTATACTTCTGGAAGTGTCTAGCCAGGTGAAGGTCTTGATACATGATCAAGGCTCTAATTGACGAGACCAACTCGCATACGGGGGCATGCATGCAGTTGGAGTATATACAAGCAAAACCACTTTGTATAACCAGTCAACATTTTACCAAAAGCTGGCATTAAAACTGCTTAATTTCATCTCAATCAGATTGACAGACACTAAGCAATAGTCAGATAATTTCAACCCATTTTCAGGTAATCAAATACGTAAAACTGGGTTGTTGACCGGTATGTAGGGACTTGGCTAGCAATTAGAAAGAAAGAATGAGTTAGAGCAAAAAGTTGTGTTGACTAACAGCGTTCAAACATTTTAACAATATAGCATAGGAGTTGATTGTGAGACAATGCACAAATCTAGCATGGTGGACCAACTGCGCCATTTGCCTAGATAATATCACTGACAAATGAGTGCTTCATCGACAGTTTGGCATCTCTGAAATTTACTCACATAGTTACATTATTGTAAAAAAAAAAAGAAAAGGGCTAAAGATCAAGAAACATAAAATACTAATGAACACACACTCATATGGAATAATTGTAAAAATAACAAAAGTTGATTCAAGAAACTTCAAAATATAAAGCTATGCCACAATTATGATAATTAGACTAATAATAATTACAGTGAAACCCCGATAATTCGGATTAACTGGGACCAGACCCAATCCGGATTATCGAAAATCCAGATTATCCGGAGAATTAGTAACAAATGAAATAAAATAAAATATATTTACAGAAAATCACCTTTATGTTAAACTTATTGAATATTTACAGACAGTAAAAATGTTTACTTTGCTCAATTCTTCCAAAAAGATTTCAGAAAAAGTTTTTTTTTATTCAGAATACGATGATTAAACAATTAATGTTATGGAAATTAACCAATTGCTTCAACAAACTCGAAAAAAAAAAAAAATGACCAAATCGGTCCGGATTATCCGGAGATCCAGATTAACGGGGTCCGAATTTGCGGGGTTCTACTGTACAATAATTTTGATTTATTTTCAAAATGATTACACAATATAATGTTCAGAAAGTTAAATATATATTATGTCACTATCCAGGGTTCATACAGAATTCGGAAGAAAAAATCCAAGGAGTACATAAAAAAATCCAAGGAGTCCAAAAAATTTTAAGGATTTGTCACTTTTATAGTTATTTATGTGGTATGCACTTGCACAGCCCAAATTGCACAGAGATTCCGCGTGTTACTCACCACGAGAGGGGTTATCTGCGATCTTCAGACGAAATCGGCGCTTCCCCGCGATCTTCAGACGAAATCAGCAATTTATCTGTGATATTTTAGCAAATTTGTCGATTTACTGAGATCTTTTGTCCAAATTGGCAGTTTTTCTGCGATCTTTTGACGAAATCAGCAGTTTTTCCGTGTTTTTTTTTTTTTATGAAATCGACTTTTTTTTAGAGATGGGACGAATATTCGGCCACTATTCGGTATTCGGCCTATTCGGCCCTTTTGCCGAATATTCGGTTGGCCGAATATTGAAGGCTTGTTGACCGAATACTTCGGCCGAATACCTGTAGCCGAATATTTATAGATATCTCGCCGAATATTGCTAAAATCTGGCCGAATAGTGAAACATATCTTGCGAAAAAAATTTAGGATTTAAAGAATTTCATTTCTTGCAATTTTTTTTTTCTCTAATCCAAATTGGTTACTTCATTCATGAAATCATTCTCATTCTTACTTACAAAATATACAGTTATTCAGATACTATAAGATATACAGCCTTTCTGTATTTCCTTTAAAAGTTAGCGATATTTTAGAAAATGCTGCCCGTGTTGGATATTTAATTGTACGGGAAATGTCTTTATTAGAGAATTATATATATTACAATTCAAGATATAAAAACACTTAGAGAGAAAAAAAAAACCACTACCTTATTCTAAAACACTCAAATATTTATTAATGTCTCCAAATTCCATGCACATATAAAAAAGGCACTTATGAAATTCATAACTCATTTTCTATAAAGTAAGAAATGAAAAAATTCATTCACTAGGTGTATTTTTCAAAATTAACTATCAAATATCACTATCCCAAATACAACGGTACATTTGAAAACAGAATTGATGTTAAACTAGATACGCATTAGATGACACAACTTGCTTTATGCAGATGGTTTTATAAATATTTAAAAATAAATTCTAAATACTGAACAAAATAAACACATAACTAACACATATACTGAACAAAATATACACAATTTTTTTATTCTACAGTTTCCACTTTTAAATAATTATTTGCATAATTACTGACTTAAATATGTAAATAAGTGAAATATTGAAGTTAAATATTGTATCCACCGATTCAAATGTCAAACATTTTGTTAGCATATGCATTCTACTTTAAGTATAACTTTTTGCTTAACCTTTTGTAATTTAAAGCTTGGCAACTGATTTCATTCTTATGAATTTGCTTATCATTAGGGACCCAAACTCAAAATGATTCAATTTCCTTCATTAAAAGTTATTTCAGAAAATATCTCCTCGTGAGTTCTGAGAGAGAAAGATTAAGAATATTATTATTTTGGATGGAAGAAAGAGTAAAAAGTATCATTTGATAGTAAAAGTGAAGTACATTCTTCATATTTTAATGGAAATATCTTACCATCCTAATTTACTGAAAGTCAGTTTGATGTACATTAGAATAAAAGAATATAATGCAATTTCATAATTTTTTTAATGTTAAAATAAGTTTTTCAAATTTAAAAATACATTTAAAAGCACAATTAAGAGTAATAATTATTAATGAGCTCCTATTTTTCAAATTATACATAATCAAAATATATTTTTTTATCTGAAAAAAAAAGTTGGTATTCGGCCGCCGAATATTCGGTATTCGGCCTAAAATTTGGCCGAGTATTCGGTATTCGGCTATTCGGCCAAATCACTATTCGTCCCATCCCTACTTTTTTTTATGATTTTTAGACAAAATTTGCATTTTTACACGATTTTTTCTGGAAAACGGCATTTTATACTCACGATCTTTTGACGAAATCGGCGTTTTTTCCATGATCTTTTGATAAAATCGGTGGGGTTTTTTTTTATGATTTTTTGATTAAAAATTTGTAAGCGATCTTTTATTGAAAACAGCGTTTTTTCCCGCGATCTTTTAATGAAATTAGCGTTTTATCTGCAATATTTGGTGACATTGCCGTTTTAACCTTGATCCGCACAGGAAATTCGCATTTTTCAACGATCTTTTGACAAAGTTCATGGACAAAAACGTTGACAAAATCGTTGTTTTTCCAAGAAATATTGACAAAATGTGCACTTTTCGGCAATGCTTTCACGAAATTTGCATGTCTCCGCGATTGTTTTTTGCGTGGAAAACCATACAAGTTGGCAACTATGCGAAACTGATAACCAATTTCAAATTTTCGGAAATTTCGGACAACAATCCACCCCTGAATCCACCGTTATCAGCAAAATCGAGCATGATAAATCGTATTATGAAGAAATCCAAGTTGCATATTTAGCTGTGAAGGAATTAAACAGTGTAATCACTTTTTGCAATTAGAAGCTTAGAGGTGAATCTGGATTATTCTTCTCACTTTTCTTTCCCTTATGGCCATGAAAACTAAATCACATTGGTGGCTATTAGTATGATCCCAACCAGTTACTTCTGTGCTTCTGATGAATGATGTGCATACAGAATTTACCGTGCGCTTTACAATCACTTTTTTTTTTTTTTTTTTTTTGAGCAATATTGCTTCTGTGCAAAACCACCGCTTAACTTGAAAAATCCTGCGTCCTTTTTTATCAAAAGCGGGTCCCCACTAATAAGTCATTATTTTAGATGCAAAAATTGAACTTGTTCATTTGCAAATGAAAAATAAAACACAATAATCATTGTTTTAATAATAAATAAATAATTAAAACCAATAATTTTTGTTTAAACTATTAAGAGAAATTTTCTATACTTGTTTAAAAATAAATGTGCAAGATACAAATTTAACAATAAAATATTGAACATTTGAATGTAGAAGATAACAAGTATCACTATTGTTTGCATTTCTTTTTTGACAAGACTGATTTATTGAAAAAGACATTTTTGCTGAAAAAAAGAATACTTTTGTTGAGGAGTAAACTGATGAAACTTTTTGTTTAATGAATGGGTGTTTTTCTGAGTCACATTTACTCAGAAAGACTTGAAGCAGTCAGAAACAGATTGTGAAGCAGGAAAATCCGTTTTTGGAGCAACAACAACAACAACAACAAAAAAAAAAAAAAAAAAAAAAAAAAGAAGCAAAAAAAATTAGTTTTTGGAACAGAAAAATTCACTCCCAGCATTAAGGTTTTTTTTTTTTCATGCCTGTTTAACAAAATTTGAGTTTTTTCACGATCTTCTGACGAAATTTGCCGTTTTCCGTGATTTTTAGATGAAGTTTGTCGTTTTTTCGCGTTTTTTTTTTTTGAGGAAATCTACCAGTTTGAGATTTTGTGACGAAATTAGCCCTTTTTTTTGCGATCTTTTTTGAGATTTTTTGACGAAATCTATCGTTTAATCGCGATTTTTTGACGAAATCTGTGGTTTTATTGCGAATTTTTTTTTTACAAAATCTGTCGTTTTTTGCAACTTTTGAGAAATTTTGCCGTTTTTTCGCGATTTGTGACCAAATTAGCCATATTTTGCGATTTTTTTTAACGAAATTTGCCATTTTTTCGAAATTTTTGACGAAACCTGTCATTTTAGCGAATTTTTTGACAAAATATGCCACATTTTCCGAATTCTTTGGCAAAATATGCCACATTTTCCAAATTTTTAGGGAAAGTATGCCGCATTTTCCAAATTTTTTGACAAAATTTGCTGTTTTATCACGATTTTTACACGAAATTTGTCGTTTTTTCACGATTTTTTGAGGAAATCTGCCATTTTTTCGAAATTTTATGAGGAAATCAGCCATTTTCTGCGAATTCTTTGACGAAATTTATCGAAAAATAGTCGTTATTTCGCAATTTTTTTTAACGAAATTCGTCATTTTTTGCAATTTTTTAATGAAATTACGTGTTTTACGGGATGCGTAAGAGCTATTTTTCTGCGTCCGGTCGGCGATTTTTTGCGTATTTTACACACTATAGCGCGTCCGCGGCATCCCCGACCGCAATACAATTTAAAGAGTTTCTAAGGAGTACTTTATTTATCTAAGTAGTTCTAAGTACTACTTGGGAACGTTTTCATTTCTAAGTAGTTTCTAAGGAGTCCAAGGAGTCTGTGCGAACCCTGCTATCAAATGGTGGTGGTGTGCAGTGTGGTATTGGGGGGGGGGGGGGGGAGAGAGGATAATTATTATTCCAGTATAATTATTATCTCATAAAAGGTAAATTTCTGATTCTTTAATAAAAATTAACAAA
This sequence comes from Maratus speculifer, assembly GCA_964019185.1. Classification (NCBI taxonomy): domain Eukaryota; kingdom Metazoa; phylum Arthropoda; class Arachnida; order Araneae; family Salticidae; genus Maratus; species Maratus speculifer. Next base: position 229,976,313 of record OZ025296.1, on the reverse strand, counting down.
AAAAGCAAAAGCAAAACTATATAGCATTATTTGAGATTGAAAAAAAAATAGTAAACAAAAAAATTTAACTCAATGAAGATGAAGAAAAATTGACAATTTTAAACAAATTATGGAAACATATATTATAAAACGGAGTGATCATTTATACTTACGCAATCTGTAATGCTCTTGTCCCTAAAACTCTGGCTCTTTCATATTTCGTCATATAAGGAATAGTAATCCTTTTTTGATTCATTTGAGGCTGATGTTCTGATGAAGGTAATATATCGATGTTTTCATCCTGTAAATGAAACCAAATTTAATATTCATAGTATTGTTAAAATAAAAAAAAAAAAAAAAAATAATAAATAAAAAAATAAAAAGGGGGGGGGGGGTATTATTTTTTTTCAAATTTAATATTTTTACCATTTTAGGACAGAAGGGATCTCTTCTTAAAAGATATGATTTTAAAATCTACCAAACACTTCTTTTCTCCCACAGTTAAGCTAATCTGTGCCTCAAATGACATGATTAACAATAACTATGAGTAAAAAAAGTCCTTGAAAGATTTTAAAGTATATTTGTGTCTTAAGGAGGAATGAATCCTTAAGTCGAAAATTAAAATGCCCATCTTTAAAAGGTTAAGAAATAAACACAAGAAAAACTGAGTATCTCTTTATTATCATGGATAATGGAAGACAAGAAAAAAGTATACAATATCCAAGTGTGTGGAATAAATGAGCACATTTAAAAATCAAGAAAAATACAACAAAGAACATACTTTATCTGTCTCCAAAACATTAGTTTATGAATATCACAATTTGTTGAAGTTTATATAAATTACTTGAAAGTAGGATGTAAATAAATCAAATTTTTTTTTATTTAAATCAGATTTTTTTTTTTTTTTTTTTAAATAGGATTGCTATGACTTTTTGTCCATGCATTAAAATATTGATTAGATACCAGGAGTTTTAGGTTTCCAAAATAATTAAACCCTCAATCGCTGATATAATCTGTGTTTTAACTAGGGATGCAACGGATATCCGGCCAATATCCGATATCCGGCATATCCGGCTGATTTTTCAATATCCGAAATATCGTCGGATATCCGGATCACAATCACCGGATATCCGACTTCTCTGTCGGATATCCGATCGGATATCCGGAGAATGCAGCAAAGCAAATATAGATGAATAACAGTAATCCTTTGATCCCAAATAATACTGAAAAACTTTTTTTTATAATGCAAAAGATGAAATAATAAGTTCCCTATCAATATGAGTAAAAGATAATTCTCAAAAGCTTAAAAAATTGCCAGCTTTTTTTACTATTTATATTAAAATTCTGTAATAAATTCAAGATTTTACATTTATATCTTTTAGAAAATTGTATCTTTACTTTCGGAATGTAAAACAAAATTTGAAGTCAAAATAGCAAATAAAGCCCTTTTGTAAAAATGTATAAAGATAGAAAACCAACATTTAGAAATGCTCAAATAATGAAAGAAAAGGTTGCAAATAGCTGTTTCGAATCTATTGTCGAGATTCTTCATCAGTACAAGACTCAGCATGTAGAAAAAGCTAAGCTGAGCAAAGCGACAGAGAAGCGCAGGCTTATATACCATCTAGCAGCCTTCACCCGCTACGCTGGTCAGTGTTTTTTAAAGAAACTTTGAATCAAACGAAATTTTTATATCATAGTAATTTTTAGTTTTATATCATACTTTAGACTGTCTGTCATCGGTGAAAAGTCCATCATCTAAACGGAAAGTTCAATGTTAGTCACCAATGAATGACGTAGCGCTCAACATGTTAACAGTTTTAATCACATAAAAATTCATTCAGCAGAGCCTTTAAAATAAAGCCAACCTTTTGTAATTGGGTTCATCTGATTTAAAACATCTCTCCATAAGTATTCAATTAAGCAACATAGAATTCTATATTTCATTTGCTACAAAATTTCAGAAAAATTATCCAAGTAACAATGTAAGTTCCATTAAAATCTATCTAGTAGAACTTAAGTTATAAGCGACCGGAATGAAATTTTACTTTGCGTTATATATATATTGATATAATTAAATATATCCTACATAATCATGTTAACCTGATTATAGAACTCTCTTTCAAAATTGTAGGTACAACAGATTTTTTTGTACAAGGATTAATACAAAATTCAGACTTCCTTTTATATAGATAGATTGAAAATTTCAAGTTTTTGCACAGAAGGCATCGCCAAATTAGGAAAATGCAAAGTATTTCACGAACTACTGGATTTAAAAGATTTTGCTTGGTACCATTCGATTCAGCATAAAAAAATACACTAAAATATGTTATCAGTTGAAAAATAACTACAAAAGCCGATTTTTAAGGATTTTTTTTTAAATTTGTTCTTTTTTTCACCACCCTTGGGGGTGGAATTCTCGAAAATTTCTTCTTAGCGGCACTCAGTATTATGATAAGTGTTTTTATCCCAATTTTCAAGATTTTTGGTTCGGCAGATTTTTTTGTGCTGTGAATAATACGAAATCCAGACTTTCTTTTATATATATAGATAAGGATTGAAAATGTCAGGTTTTTGCGCCGAAGACATCGCCAAATTAGAAAAATGTGAAGTATCTCACGAACTACTGGATTTAAAAGATTTTGCTTGGTACCATTCGATTCAGCATGAAAAAATACACTAAAATATGTTATCAATTGAAAAATAACTGCTAAAGCCGATTTTTAAGGAATTTTTTTAACTTGTTCTTTTTTTCACCCCCCCCCCCCCCTTAGGGGTGGAATTTTTAAAAATCTCTTCTTAGTGGCACTCAGTATTATGGGAAGTATTTTTATCCCAATTTTCAAGATTTTTGGTTCGGTAGATTTTTTTGTTCTGTGATTAATACAAAATCCAGACTTTCTTTTATATATATAGATTACAGGAGCGAATGATAGTAGATAGATTCTAAATGGCTTTTTGCTACCTTACATGCATTATTTATGCATTTCTAAATATTGGTTTCTGTCTTTAGTCTTAATAAAATTTGAAATTGTTTAATAAACTATGATTTTATTAATTTTCTTTCTTTCGCTTAGTTTAAATAATGGGTTAATTGGTTTATAAGTTAAACAACCAAACAAACATTTTTTACTTTCTTCTATCCTTGATAGTAGAAAGTAATGTAATCATTTTTTTCGACAAATTTATATGTTTTAGGGATCCAATATCCCTAAAAACATGTTTATTCAAAACCTGTCTGTCCCAGCGTCACCATCATATCATAAAAAATTGTATGAAGTTATACATAGAATGAACCAAACATTTTGTACATGTTTTTGGCTGTAGTTTTAGACATACGATCATTCTGATGAGGACACCTCCATGATTAGTTTTGCGAGTTCATTGGATAAGTCTAAGAGGGGGGGGGGGGATGGGAGGTAACTCCCCCATCTTGAATTTAGTTTAATGGGTTTTTCACATAAAATTTACCGATTTGCTTCAAAATTTGGATATAGGTTCATTTGGATAAGGCACTTCCCTGATTTGTTTTGAGAGTTCATTGGATAAGTATAAATGGGGGATCGGTGGGACTACCCCTCTTAATTTAGGTAAATGATTTTTCTTGCAGAATTAACCAATTTGTTTTAATATTTGGATACAGGTTTATAGTGATAAGATGCTTCCCTAATTAGCTGTGGGGTCCTTTTGTTAAGCATAAAAGGGATACCGGAGATTACCTCAAACCCCCTTAAATTTGATAAATAAGTTATTATGCAGAAATATCCTATTTGCTTTAAATTTTGGATGTACATTCTTTTTGATAAGGCGAATCTCTGAGTAGTTTTGGAAGTTTAATGTTTAAGTATAAAGAACGGGGATAACTCTTCTTAAATTATATAAATGGGTTTCTATGAAGAATTATTCAATTTGCTATGAATTTTGGATATAGGTTTTTTTATGTGATAAAGCATATCCTTGGTTAGTTTAGGGGATTCAATGATTAATTATAAAAAGGGGAAATGGGGGGGGGAGCTATTTCCTCCCTTAATTTTGTTTTTTTTTTTAATGTTTTTGAATTGGCAGTTCATGCAGCAATGGGAATTTTGCATCTTGCTAAAACTGGCTATTCGCAAACAGCTGATGTATAGCGGAATAACAAAAAAATATTAATTTTAATAAATAACATGATCGAGATTAACTCATTCTTAATCTAATTGACTGCAGCAAAAATTCTAGATGAAAATCAAAGTTGGTATGATATTGAACTAGCAATATTGATGTAGTATTAATATTTGTAAATATTTTTTGAAAATTGGTTGGTTGGTTGATTGGAGTTTAATGGCACAAAGTCCCATTAGGGACATGCTGCGCCAAACAAGGATGAAAAGATTAAAAAGTGAAAATAAAGAGTGTGATTGTATAACAAAGATAAAAAAGCTATCTGGATGGGTACTCCATCCAGATATGGTCAAAGAAGTGAAGAACGACATTGAAGAGGACAAACCAGTAAAGCACAAAAAGTAAGTCTCATAAAAAGTAGGTATCTGGATGGGAATTCCATCCAGAATGTCAACTTATGTAAACAGGTAAGATCTAAATTTCAAAATAAAATCCGGAGTGTTTTAAAAAAGTAAAAAGTGCCCCATGGGGTGTTTCCCCAATGAGGTTTGTCAAAGTGGGTGATGAAGTATTAAAATATATCCTGTACAAGTGCCGGAGTCCCGGGCAGTCTGTTAAGATATGATGGATGGTCAGAGTATCAAAATGACAATGAGGACACATGGGTGCATCCTCCCTGAATAACAGATGTTTATGAGTGATCCTAGAATGTCCAATTCTCAGACGAGTAAGAAGAACGTCAATTTTCCTTGGATAAATCGCAGGCCAGGTCACAACTATAGGTTTAATATGGTGCAACTTATTATTGTATTCTAAATTCCAGCTATCTTGCCATTTATTATGAATAAAATGTTTTATAATTAGTTTAATATCTGAGAATGGTATTTTATGATGTAATGGATTACGAGCAGATTTTGCCGCCTCATCAGCTTTTTCATTACCAGGGATGCCCATGTGTCCAGGTACCCAGCAAAATAAAATATTATAACCACGTCTTGTCAAGTTAGTATAAAAATCTAGAATAGCTGAGACATAAGAATGTTTTTTAAAAGATTTTAAAGCATCAATAGCACTATTTGAGTCAGTATAGATGATGAAAGAAGTGATATGATGATGAGAGATGTGAACCATGGCCCTCTCTATAGCAATTAATTCGGCTGTAAAAACGGAGATAGAAGGATGAAGCCGATAACTAAGGGTAACACCATCACAATAAACTCCACAACCAACAATATTACCATTCTTAGAACCATCTGTATATATGTCCATGTGATTACTAAAATTAGCACGGTGTGCGGCAAATAATTGTTTAAAAGCAATAGCGGCTAAATTCTTTCTCTCATAACCTTTAAAAGGATGGAGAGTTGTAATAACAGGCGGGTTCCAAGGGGGATACATATGCAACGGACAGGTGCTCACCTCAACATTATTCAAAGGGCTATTGTTGATTATACTTCTCATTCTTATACTAAAAGAGGGGATGCAGGATGGGCGATGCTGATAAAGAATATCATTGTCTGTGCTTAAAATATATGTATGAAGAGGATGACCAGGATATGAAAGGACACGGTAAAACAACTCCAATGAAAGTTTTTCACGAGTATAGTGTAATGAGGATTCATTACAGACAACATATAAGCTTACAACTGGAGAGGTACGAAATGCACCAGAGCACACACGAAGTGCGCTATGGTGCACAGTGTCAAGTTTCTTAAGAGCAGACTTGCAAGCGGAACCGTAGACCTGGCAGGCATAGTCAATTTTTGCACGGATCACAGAACGATAGATCTTAAGAAGAGAACCACGGTCCGCTCCCCAAGAAGTATTAGAAAGAAATTTAAGTAAATTGAGGGATTTTTCGCATTTCGTCCTTAAATGTAAAATATGGGGTAAAAAGGTAAGTTTCTTGTCAAAAAATAGACCAAGATAACGAACATTGTCCACAACAGGGATTTGAGTAGAACCAATAAAAATTTCAGGATCTGGATGCAGATCCCTACGTCTACAAAAATGCACACAAGAAGTTTTGTCTTGAGAAATTATAAAACCATTTTTATTAGTCCAAATGAGAATACGATTGATAGCTATTTGCAATTGTCTTTCAATAAAACGAATATCCTGTCCGATACACATAATTCTAAAGTCATCAACATATAAATCTCCTTTCACTGAAGGAGGAAGTTGGCTGAGAATGTCATTTATTTTAATAGCAAAGAGGGTGACACTCAGGACACTGCCCTGAGGTACACCCTCTTCTTGTACATAGAAACTAGAAAGAATTCCGCCTATGCGAACTTGGAAAAGTCGCACAGCAAGAAAGTTTTCAATAAAAATTGGGAGGTTCCCGCGAAAGTTCAAGTTAAAAAGATCACGAAGGATCCCATAGCGCCATGTTCTGTCATAGGCTTTCGCCATGTCAAAAAATACTGAGACCAAATGGCTGCGTTTAAGAAAAGCTGTCCTAATGTAATGTTCAAGATGTATTAAATTATCGATAGTTGATCTACCACGTCGAAATCCACTTTGAAATGCAGCAAGGCAATTGTTAGTTTCTAAAACATGAACGAGGCGGCAATTAACCATTTTTTCAAGTAATTTGCAAAGGCTGCTAGAAAGTGCGATAGGTCTGTAATTATTAGGGTTCGTAGCATCTTTTCCTGGCTTAGGAAAAGGAATAACAATAGATCGCACGAGGAAAACTGTGTTCCATCCAGATTCGAATGAAAAAGGAAAGGAGGTTTTCAAGAGAGAGAGCAGATAGATGCTTGATCATGATGTAGGTGATGCCATCATGACCAGGGGCAGATAATTGACTGTCTTTCAAACACTTTTTTAGCTCAGAGATAATAAAAGGATGATTATATGAAAATGAATTATGGGTATTAAAATTAATCCTGGCTGTTTCAGTTTGTCTTTTGTAACTTAAAAAAGGTTCCGGATATGCATCTGATTTCGATATTGCAGCTAGGGTAGACCCTATTGTCTCGGCAATGTTCTTAAGAGATGTGATAGTATGACCATTATGTTTTAAAATAGAGATATGATTTTCTGAATGAATGCCCATACATTTTTTTACTTTTGCCCAGAGCTCTTTACTTGATGTATTTGAGTTAATGCTAGAGACATAATGAATCCATGAATCACGCTGGCTTTTTCGTCGCACTTTTCTAGCCTCAGCCTTTGCTTTTTTAAATGCAATATAGTTATTATTGCTAGGATATCTACGAAATATGCCCCAAGCTTTTTGTTGTTTTTTCTTTGCCATTTGGCAGTCGTTATTCCACCATGGTTTTCTGTGTTTGTGTGTAGTAGAAGTTTTTGGAATGGTAGCATCAGCAGCATTGATAATACAATCAGTTATATTATCAAGTGCTTTGTCAATATCACCCACTATCATGCTGTTTGTTATATTTGCAAGCATAGTAAATGCTGGCCAGTTGGCTCTGTCATATATGTATCTTTTGGGATAGTTATTAGAATCTCCATCTGGAGTAGTCAATGAAATAAAAGTAGGAAAGTGGTCACTGCCGTGCAGGTCATTTGAGACCCAGAAGTTCCATAAAGGATAGAGTGAAGGGGAGCAGATTGTTAGATCTATTGCATGAAAAGTTCGGGTTGGCTCGTGAAAATAAGTGTAGTCACCATTATTTAACAGGCATAGCCCATTGTCAGAAATTAGTTTCTCTATTGTATCACCACGTGCATTATTGTCGGAGTTACCCCATAATTGGCTATGGGCGTTAAAGTCCCCAATGATAATGAGGGGCGTGGGGAGTTGGGAAAGAAGATCATCAAGGTGTGCTGAGTTAATAGTTTGGTTAGGTGGCAGATATATGGTACAGATTGTAATGAGATGTTTAATGTGTACTCTGATTGCTACAGCTTGTAAATTTGTGTTTAATTGTATATGAGAGTGGGGTAAGCTGCGAGAGATGAAAAGAGCCACCCCACCGGTGGCCCTATTACTACTAGTAAAGTCTTTTCTATAAGTAACATAGTTGCGTAATTTCGCTTTGTCATTAGGTTTTAAATGTGTTTCCTGGAGAGCAAGGCATAGAGGTTGATGGTCAGAGAGAATGTTGCGGATTTCGTCATGTTTATTGTGATAACCACGGCAGTTCCAAGAGATAATATTAGTCATGAATGAGGATGTTAGATAAATGTATCTATGTCATTATGTTCGGAGGTGGTAGACATGCTACTATCTCCATCGTCTAAAGCTTCATCCCGCTCAGGATGAAGGTGTAGAGCATCATCATCCATATGAGTTTCATCTATTTTATTTTTCTGTTTTTGGTTTGTTTCACTTTTAGGTGTTACAGTTTTTTTCTTTTTAGTTTTATTTTCAGGAGCTTCGGATCTATGGTTTGGTTTCAAAGGTGTCGATCTAGTTATATTTTGAGGGAGTGGAATTTGGGAAAGTTTAGAGTGTACCGATTTTGGAGAGACAGTTTGGTCAGGCACAGATTCTTCGAAGACAACATTTTCATCATCATCCGAGTCACTGCAGCACAACTCGGCATCCATAACCTCATCTGCGTAATGTTTCAGCTGTTTGGGATCTTTAATGTTTTTTATAACTGAACTGATGCCCGATTTTTGCCTCCCCTTCCCCACAGTCTTCCACTGCAGAGAGACTGGAGTTGAGTTTTTCTTTTTTGTCGTTTGTATTGGAGGTTTTTTTAGATTCTGTTTTTTGGTGATATCAGGTTTCTGTGGTATGATGGTATTCGTGGCAGCTTTTGTTTTAGTTTGGGATATAGATGAATTACTAGATAAAGCTGTTAATTTCTGATGTTTCTTCTCTATGTCATTTATTTTTGCCGGTTCAGAGGATGGTGTGTTGGTTGATTGTGTTACGGTAGATTTATCGTGTGGATATGAGACATCAGTTTGTGTAGCCATGTGTCTTATGGCTATTGATTGCTTCTTGAGTAAGCTGGAGTAGGTAATTCCGACAGATGGGGTTCTATTTTCAACTTGTTTACGGGCATCAGGATAAGATAAATTCTGAGTAATTTTTATAGTGACTATTTCTTTTTCACGGTTCCAGTTAGGGCATTTGCGGGAATATGCAGTATGATTTCCTTTACAGTTGACGCAGCATTCGGATTTTTCACATGAGGTGTTGTCATGGCCGACCTCTGCACAACGTGCACAGGTGAGAGATCCACGACAGTTTGTTTTAGTATGACCGTAACGCTGACATTTAAAACAGCGGGTGGGATTTGGTATATAGGGTCTGACTTTACAGTTTAGATATCCTGCTTTAATTCTAGGTGGTAAAGTAGTGCTATTGAAGGTTAGAATAATATGTTTAGTGGGAATTATCTGTTCGTTTTTACGGATGGTGATACGGCGTACATCTATTACATTTTGGTCTTTTAAATTTTCTAAAAGTTCATCTTTGGTGGAGTATAAAAGATCAGGTTCTGATATTACTCCGCGGCTTGTATTTAAAGTCCTATGTGCTTGTACGGAAACAGAAAAAGTGCCTATTGTAGTGCAATTAGAGAGATATTGTGATTGTTTGGTTGTAGATACTTCAACCAGTAAATCGCCAGATTGTAATTTTTTGAGAGAATGACCGTCTCCCAAGACAGACTGAAAAGTTTTAGCTATAAGAAATGGTGAGTTTTTTTAAAGGAGCAATCTGAATGACTATCAGTACGTTTCACTATGAAAAAGCGAGTAAATGAAAAAGACAGTACAGTTTGTTGCTTTCCACTAGGGAGAGAAGTAGAAGGAAAAGAAGTGATTCCATCCATATTAGAAAAAAATAAAATTCAGACCCCGGCCGCACCACCCTCTCCCGAGCCCTACAAGGGGATGCACATTCGTGCACCAGTGCTAACCAGGGCCCATACGGTCACAAGACAACCCTATGTCAGTCTCCACCCTTAACGAGATGACTAGTAGTTGCTCGATCACTTGATCCCTAAAGCCAGTGACAAAAGCCAGCTGACCAGCCGATTGATGCACACGGGACCAAATGCACCTCCCGTCTACCTGAAGCAGAGGCCAAAGCAGTGTGTTGGTTTCCCTCAACTACCAGGATCCCCCTTTCCAGGGACACGGGTCGCCACGCACGGCCAACACGTGGGTGGTTTACAATTCTCCATGAGTCGATACACAGGATGATATCGGCCCATACAGAATTGCTCTCACCTCCAAAGAGGAAACCACAACGAGAGTGAAACAAAGAGGAAAGGAAGAGCAGAGAAGTAAGAGGAAAAGGAAAGGAGAAAGATCACTCAGGTTCCCCGGGGTTGTGAAGCCCGTGAATACCTAAAGAAGGTATCCCCCTGGGGGGTTTTTGAAAATTGAAATCTATGAAATAGAAGAGAGTCTTAGGATTGGTGCATCCAACTAGTTATTTTTGTGACTTCATTATAAATATTTAAAATTAAAAGTAATTTTTTCTTTTCATAAATTTCAAAGTGATTTACCTTAAAATAAAATTAAATATAGCTTAAGGTAAGACATTTTTGAATAATTAAAACATGAAAAAAAAATCATCAATTAAACCTGTATTTGGATATAACTCTTCAACCATTGGTATATTAGTAAGACTTTTATGTTTACATTATAAAAGGATGCTATGTATTTCTTTGTGAAAATTCTTTACAATTATTGACATATTAATAAACATGTAAAATTTGTTCTAAAAATTATCAGCCATTTCATTGTACATATTATAAGCAATTTTCAATGGTTCAATGACAAATAAGCAGAGTATTTAAATATTAGAATTGCATTTTTTATTCAATATTATTATTATACACATACAGGGTTTGAATTTCGGAACGGGATGGCAGGATTCATGCACTAAAGAATCTTGGGTCATTCCTGTTTCCCAAAAAAAATCACTTTTTGAAATTTTTTTCTTTGTGAAGTGAGGGTCAAGTCTCAGGACCGACTGACTATTTTCTTGATATTTTCCTCTATCAATTGACAAATCTCACAGTTTGCTCTTACGACAATTATACAAAATTCATGACTGTTTTTCTGCGTTTGACTGAAATGTTTTGTAATTTTTCTCACAAAATTTCCCGTTTGCTGGTCTTACAAAATTTTACAATTTTTTCTTTCTGGAGACCAACAGGCAAAATTCATAATTTATTTCTCTCAACTAATTGACAAATTTAGCTATTTTATTCTGCGACTGATTGGCAAATTTCCCTTTTTGTTTTTGTGACATTCTGATGAAATTAACAATTATTTTCCTGTGTCCAGCTGAAAAATTTGTGTTTTGTCCTTTGTTATTGGCTGACGAATTTTATGATATTTCCTTGTGACAGCTTAACAAATTTTACGATATTTTATTGTAATTGATTGACGAATTTCGATATATTTTCCCACTACCCAAGTTCTCTCAAAGTTCAAATTTTTTCAGGCAGGTCGACAATTTTTGAAAATTTATTTTTGCCATGATGGACGAAATCAGCTACATTTTTTCTATGACAGATTTATATATTTTGCGAATTTTTTTCCTGTGCCAAAACAAGAAATAACTAATAGGGCAGTAATGGTCACTAGAGTCTGAGCTCTATCACATGAGTCTGGAATTAGCTCTGAACAAAATGAGATTAAATCCTGTGTTGCACATTTGAAATAAATAAATAAATAAATAAACATTTTTTGTTTACAATCAGTGGATCAACATTAGATTTTTTCATTTTTCAAAGTCATCGCACATTTTGTCATCAATGGGCTCAATAATCATACCTCCTTTTTTTTTTTTTTTTAAAGACGATCTTTCATACAACGTTTCTGTTCGGATTCATTTTTTTCCATATCTAATAATTTGCACCTTCCCACTTTGTAACTTTTTTACTCTCTTCTTTATTAACATTGATATTTTGATTTCCTATTCAAATAAAAATTCTTCTAAATTTAAAGAATTTCGTAAAATAAATAAATAAAATGTGGACATCCATTGCCCAAAGCAAGATGTTTAAATGTTTCCCATTGAGTTATTGAAAATCAGTAAAAACATTTTTATGATGTTCAAAACATGATTTATATAATAAGTCATATATTATGTATATTATGGATTAAACGTTAATATTCCTGGACGAATCATAAACAAAATAAAATGCAGACATCACAAGGCCCATACTTAACCGAAAACAACAGCCGTTTTCCAAATGATTAAAAAAAAAAAAAAAAAAAAAAAAAAAAGATGAACTTTAAGGAAACACATTTAGAAACAATAAATACTTGATGTGCATAGTTCACAGAAATTAGGACATGACTTTTTTAAATAATCCATTTCTTATGTAATAGAAGAAACCTATTGACTATGTCCTTTTCAGAATTTCATATGGGTTTAAATTCTAATAAATAGTAGAACATAATTCAACTAGCTAAAATGTCAGGGATTACACATTACAATATTGACGATAATTCCACTAAGTGATATACAATCACCGAAGGATATTGACAATACAATCACCTACATGCATTATTCTTGAAAGTAAATTAAAAATGAATGCCAATCAGATTTTAAGAAAATTAAGAAAAAAAAATAAGATGAAAAAAGCATAACCAAGTATTTTCGATAATTTAATGTGTTAGAAAAGTTGCCCTGTTCCGTTTGTCAAAAGTGTAACCTATAAAAGATTCTAAGCCACACAAAATCGAATAAACATGAATTGAAAAATTCATTTAGCAACTCAATTATTAATTACCCATGACATTGAGTGAAAATTGAAAAATGATATAATATATATAAGGTTTGATTATTTTCCTTTGTTTTAATTAAAATAAACATTTTGGATAATTATCTTGAGTTGTTGATTTAATTTATTTCAGTGGAATTTTGTCCTGTCGGTATAATTTGTAAATATTTAAGTGGCATGTAAAAAATAATAGGTTTTAAAAAATATTTTTCCCTCCTCTCATATAGTTTAACTCCCCTGCATTTACAAATGTTATGAGGGAAACTCTCTCCTCCTGGGAAAACCTGAATTTCAAGCCCTGATAGTCAAAGACATAGTTTCTGTAAAATATATTGCAATATATGTTTAAAATGTTGTAATGGTGTGTGAAACATGTTTGCAATTTATTATATGAGATGGCATTGTATAAAGAAATAAACGAGCATTCACCATAACTAAACATATTTAGTACCGGATATCCGATCGGATATCCGGATCCGGCAGGCAAATCGGATATCCGATATCCGGCAAAATCAGTATCCGTTGCATCCCTAGTTTTAACACATTAATTAATAAAATTTAATTATTAGTTAGTAATTACAAAAATTATAAAATGTGCAAATTAGTAGTTTCATTTATTATCAGAATACAATAAAGTTATTTACACATTATTTTGCAATAATTATGTAAAACTATATTAAATCTAGTGATCTTTACATTTATTAAAATTATCAGCAGGGTTATGTTTAAAACATTTCGTTTAAAACAGCTGTTTAAAACATGTTTAAAACATTACATTTAAAACAATGTTTAAAACATGATTATTGCTAATAATGTCACAAATTAAAATTTATAAAATAAAATTGCATTAAAAATTTCTAATTAGCTGTATACACTAAAAGACATTCAAATTTTATTAAAATTATAAATTTGTTATTTAATTTTAATTAAGTATTTAAAGTAAATTTATTTCCTCTAAAATTGGAAATACATAATTTTTTTTTAATATCTCAATTACGATTTTTTATATAATATCAAAGTTTTATAATATATTAATAATCTAATTTTCAAAATTAACAGCATTTCAGTGTTAAATTATTTATAAAGACTATCTAGAAACATGCATTTCTGTTTCTCTATCTCAGCGGTTCCCAATCTATGGGTCGCGACCCACTGGTGGGCCGCAGCAGTTGTTTTGGTAGGTCGCAGAACAATCGAGATTTGTTATATGTAAAATATATCATTTATTTCATCTGTTTAAAAAGATATGACAATTTCAATAGGAAATAATATTTTGAGGGAAAATCCTTAATTTCCTTCTAGATTAATATGCGAACAGAATATCCAGAAATATTTAAATGAGCTCCGAGGTCCTTGATGAAATTAAACACTTTGTGCTTATAAAGAACATGCTTTTTATACTTTGCTGTTTTTGAAAGACAAGTAATGAGACAAACTGCATGTTAATATATGTTCACACATTAGTAAACATCAGTACCAGAAATCTCATTATTTATAAAGTTATGTTTTTATAATAACTAAACATATTTTTAACTATCTTTGTAGTTTGGCTATTGTGTTATTTACTATTCAACACACATTGAGATTACCAGTTCTTGTTTTTGTTGATAAAGTATCTTTCGTATGAAAATTTGCATTTTTCGTGGGACAGGATAGCCGAGCGCATAGAGATCGTACAAAAATTGCTATATAGATATACAACTTTTTCTTGGGTGGGTCGCAAAAATTTTTTTTTTTTTTTTTAACTGAAAGGTGGGTTGCGAAATTATTGTTATTTTTTTAACTGAAAAGTGGGTTGCAAAATTTTTTTTTCACTGAAAGGTGGGTCGCATACCAAGAAAGTTTGGGAACCACTGCTCTATCTCATTTTTGTACTATCTGCTATCTTTAATTTCCATGGATTATCTGTCTAAAAACCAAGAATTTAGTAGTCATCTCTTTATAATTGTGTTGCTCAGTATTATGTAATACCATGATTGCATAATATCTGGATTGCACAATCTCGGTTATTGCTGCTTTTTTAAAAATGAGCAGAAGTTGAGAACAATTAGTGTTCAGTTTAACAAGTGGTAGGATAGCTTTTTTTGTTTTTCTTGTAGATTCCCCTTATCTTTTTTACTTTGTTTTTTAATGTACTGTGCTGCCCCAATAATAAAAAATAGTCAACAACTTTTTTTTTTATACATAATTTGATTCCCTGTTATTTTTGTGTTATCAAAATGTATACACAAACTATAACAAAATTAGAGATTAAAAGTTAATAGCATGCATATCCTTCATGGATTTACTTTTTTTAAAAAGATGGTATCCTTTATATACTAACTCTTGTTCAGGAAACTAGACAAGAGATCTACTACCTACTATTGCTCCTTTTTTCTGAATAAATTCAGCAATTGGCGCACAGAGAACATAATAATAAGTAAAAAATCTGGGCTAAATGCCTTCTTAATATACTATAAATAATTCTTTCTTCCATCAATAGATAATCCTGCAATACTATATAGATATTTGTTTAGTAGTTTAAAAAGATTTTTTATTGTTTTCTTTGATGAGACTGAAAAAGCATGAAAAATGCTGCCAAATTATGTCCTGAACTAATTCCAGTAATTATAAACTTTAAAGCTAAGTCAGCTCCATTCTTCGATTATATGTTTGATGAAGTTACAATCATAAATTTGTCGTTGGAGAATCAAATAAAGTGGAAGTAACACCTTTATTGCGGTGGTTAAGCCTTGAAAAACACATTGATAAAAATGCCATGAATATCATAAAACAGTTACATACAGTTGTATGTTCTACTGCTGGATTAGAGAGAGTTTTCTGTACTTTTGGTTTTGTGCAAAGCAAAACCAGAAATCGTTTGGGTGTTGATAAGGCTGCCAATCTTGTTACCATTTTTAAAGAATTTAACAATTAAATGTTTTAGTTTAGAATAAAAATAAAATTGCTAATTAATGTTTGATATTTATTATATAATTTTTTCTTCCTTACTGCTGTTTGAAAATATTTTCATTCTATAAATTTAATAATTTTTGTTCACTTTAATCGAAATTGTGTTGTTGAATGAGAAAAAAAACGTTTTAAACGTTTAAAACATGTTTTAAACAAAAAAAAAAAAAAAAACATGTTTTTTGTTTTTTTCTAAAAAAAAAAACATGTTTTTTTCCAACCCTGATTATCAGTATCTGCATTTAATATGAAATTGTTAATACTACCAAGAATAGTAATTATTAAAGAATGTCTAATAAGGTATATAATACTATTTTTATATTTTAATTGCTAAAATGATAATTTAGTATTCAATCTAAAAGGAAAAGGGGCAGGATGCTAGTTTAAAAAAAGGGCGAATTTTATAAGATATGCTTAGTAACAATTATTAACAATAAGAAAAAAGTTTGATTTTTTAATATGTTAAATAAAGAATAATTAACTTTCAATAATTTTTATAAATTACAAATTGAAAAATACAAATGAATAGCATGTTTTAATAATATACTGTTTTGAGTCAAGAAATAAAAGTTCTATCTCTTTTAGGTCTTGGGTACACATATTTAAAATTTTTACATAAAATTTGTATGTAACATTTCTACATAAAATTTTAAGCATGCATTTATTAATTTCTTATATCGTTACAAGAATTAAGTATTGAATTCATGAAAAATTTTGACTTTCGGATTTTGGTGAATTTATACGTTTTAGAAGGTCCTGAACATGAATTGATGGTTTTGGGGAAAAGTCTGTCTGTGAGTCTGTATGTGATAAAAGTTTTGTGGGCACTATCTCAAGAACAAAACTAATTTCACAAAACTTTAGATTTATTTACATCTTCATATAAACTGGAAATGTTTATTTATTGGTTTATCAGATGATTCTATGCTGTATTATTCACAATAGCTTTATCTTGAGAACTAATGCACAGGTTATCATAAAACTTTAGATTCAGTTAATTCTTGGTATAATTTAGTACCGATTACTTTTTGGTGTAAATCGCTCAACAGGTGACATTGCTATTGTGCATTATTCATGATTATTGCAATAACTCCAGCTCAAGAACTAAAGGGTGGTTTTACACCAAACTTCAGATTCAGTCAGTTTCTGATACATTAATGTTGTTTAGTTTTTGATGTAAATTGCCTTACATGTTGTGTTATGTTACCATGCTAAATTTTTCATGATTTCACTATAATTGATTAATTGAATGCTTCTTCAGAGTGTTGAATGTAAAAATGACCTCCATTTCCTTTATTGTTGCAAAACATGGAGTTTACATTAAAAAAGTACAACTTCAATGGGAAAAAATATATATATATATTTTATTACAAGTAACTATGTTCCAAATTATACTTTCCCCCTTCATTAAACTTTGAAATTTAGTAACTGTCTGAAGCATAGTAGGAACTTATTTCTGTATGTAACTGCTTTTGTCTATTCTCAAATCCCTCACATTTTTTATTTTATTGTATTTTATAGTTCATATCACTTAAGTTCCACTCTTAGAAATATGAAATTATCATATGAAAACATTATTGGATATGGTTTATTACTCAAGAATGAGAAACCAGATTTCAGGATAAGAAGAGAAATTTTACACTTAATTAAACTTAAAACATCATTTTTGCATGAAAACCTGATGTGATAGATTTTATATATGTATATATATATATATATATTTTTTTTTTCCCTGGTTTCGGTGAGTAAAAATCTAACAGACAATAAATCCTATGGTGTTTTTTTGGTTGCAGACCTGAATAAGCCAAATTAAAACTTAATTTTGTTTGTGTTTAGATTATAAATTTAAATCAAAACTATTATGAGTTAAAATTGGAAATCTATACAAAAATCAAATATATTTTTTAAAGGAAATGAAAAATGTAATTGTAAGAAAAAAAAAAAAGTTATATTGTAAAAATATATATTTTTAAAACAATGGAATATTTGAATTCAGATATTCATAACAATGAAAAACTACAACAATTTGCTTTTTTAAACTAATATCATTTATATACTTAAAAAGCAATACTATGTAAATGGGATGCATAATACATTTGATTCCAAATTGCAGAGATATTGGCCAAGATTTTTACATTAGATAAATTGGTAATTAAACATGTAACTGAAGAATCATTTCAACAGAGACATGATATTATAAACAGTAGCATTAAATAAAGCATGAATGTTACTTTCATGTGCGCAAGTTTGAAATTTTGTCAAGACTGAAAATATTTTAATTCTACCCCCCCCCCTCCATTTCACTGAGTAAGCACATACGCATGCACATAATTTGTGTTGTTTTTACGACCCTGTTTTTTTTCTCCGATATTTAGCCAAAATTTGAGACTCTTCAGCGATTATTTGCCGAAATTTTCTATTTTTCGTCGAAATCCACTTATTTTATACGATCTTTTGGCAAAATTCGCGAACCTTCAACAGAAATCGTGTCTTTTCTGCAATCATTTGATGGAAATCGTGGGTTTTTTGACTCTCAATTGATGGAAATTGCACCTTATTCGCGATCTTTTGACAGAAATCGTGTTTGTTTCGTGACCTTTGGGCTAAAATCGCGTCTGTTTTGTGGTCGTTTGGCTGAAATCATGTCTGTTTCGCGATCTTTTGACAAAAATGAGTTTCTCTGCAATCATTAGATGAAAATTGTGGGGTTTTTGCAGTCATTTGATGGAAATCACTTCTTTTTCATGTTCCTTTGACAAGAATCTTTTTTTTTTTTTTTTAAAGCTTTTTAGAGAAAACATCTTTTTAGCGATCCTTTGATGGAATTAATGTGTTTTTCACAATCTTTTGTCGGAAATGCCATGTTTTTTGCAATCTTTCGGTGGAAATGGCATGATTTTTGTGATCTTTCAACAGAAATAGCTGGATTTTTGGGATTTTCCGACGGCAATAGCGGGATTTTTGCAGTTCTTTCGACGGAAATAGCAGTATTTTTGCGATCTTTCGACAGGAATCTCGTTAATTTTGCAGGCTTTTGATGGAAATTTGTGCCTTATTTGGCAATCTTTTACAGAAATAGCATTTTTTGCGCGATCATTTCACAAAAGTCACGTTTTTCCACAATCATTTAACGAAAGTAGTGGGGTTTTTTCCACGATCCGAATCCGTCCTCTGGAATTTTTCCGTCTCGTTTCCGTCCTTGAGAATTTTTAAAAGACGGAATTCCGTCTGTGGACGGAAAACTTTCACCCATGGTTACTTTGAAAATTCTGAACTGAAAAAAAAAACTACTTTTAAAAGCAGAATTGCTTTTTTTTTTTTTTTTTTTTTTTTTTTTTTTTTTTTTTATATAGTCAAATTAAGTGAAAATAATTTTTTAGTATGGATAAATGAAAAAAAAAATGTTAGTATTCTCTAAGAAAATATAATTTATTTGGGATAAACAATTGTGAAAAATCAATTTTTAGCCTGCAAATAAAACACATATGCAATCGACATAAAAACAATTATTTTCTAAATTGATTTAGTTATATGGAAAGTGAAAATCACTTCATTCTGTTCAATTTCATCCAAAGCTTCATCTTCTGGCTCAGCATCATCATAATCTTCAACCACAGGGCTACAAATTAAACACACATGCAAATAAACTTATTAAAAAGCATTAAATAATAAAACATAAAGCAATGTAAAAAAAAAAAAAAAAAAAAATGTTAAGAAATATTTTATACTTAGGCATGAATTCAAGTTCAAAATCATGTGCATTTTTACAGAAATTTTGGTCTCATGCCAATGCTTATGCAAGCTAAAAGGACCAGGAATTGATTACACTCAATTTTTTGAACACTTTACAGAATATTATAATATACAATTATACAGGTATGAGACTACAAAAAGTTGAAAAAAGAGGAAAAGCATGTGAACCAGAAAATAAGAAATTATTTTAAATAGCACACCTATAAGATAATTAAGAAGATTATTTTATTAGCACAGTAAAAATATCAATCTTTTTGTTCAAATCGTACTCTTTTTTTTGTGGGGAGGGGGGAGGGGGAATGTTTTAAAATTCAAATTATTCAAGCATGTTAAAAATCAAAATTTAATATGTTTTTACTTAAAACATCAGTTAAACATGGCAGGCTATGTTTAGTTTGCACCTCAGCAAACAAAAAAAGTTGTTCAAAACATTAATATTCAGACATGCTACAGGCTCAGCAAAGAAAAAACAACTTTTACAGCCTTACGGACTTTTGACAAAATTTGAGTTTTTTGCAACAATTGAGCTTTTTCCACAGTCTTTTCAATGAAATTTGCATTTATCATCAATCCTTTAGCGAAATTTGTAGTTTTTCTCATACTTTTTCGAGAATACTTGCATATTTTACCCGATCTTTCAACAAAACTTGCACATTTCCCAAGATCTTTCGACAAAATTTGCATGTTTACCACGATCTTTCAAAATTTCGTGCATTTTTCCTAATCTTTCTACAAAATTCACACATTTTCCAAAATTTTTGGCAATCTTTCGGCAAAATTTGCATATTTCCCTCAATCTTTCGGCAAAATTTGCATATTTTCCTCAATCTTTCGAAAAAATTTGAGTATTTCCTCGAATTTGTCAAAATTTAATTATGTAGAAAATTGTGTTTTTATGTAGAGTATTTTTTACAATTCTTTTACAAAATTTGAGTATTTTTCTACAACATGTTCATGAAAATCATGTTTTTCCTGCAATCCTTTGACAAAAATCGCGTCTTTTCCCATAATCACTTAACGGAAATCGCGTTAACTCCTGCGATCCTTAAGGTATTTTTTCCGCGATCATTTCATGATTGTTTTTTTCCCCCGATTCTTAAGAGAAGTTTATGTTCTTCATGCAATCCTTTGAAGAAATTTGCTTGATTTGGTGAGGTTTGTAGTGCCGTTTTTCATCCATTAGCCCCCCCCCCCCCCATGTAAAAAGTCAATAAATTTTAATGTATATCTGCTTCGATCCCAGAGATAATAAAATTCATCGCCAAAAAAGCAGAATTCTGCATTTTTGTAGAAAAGTAGCATGTCTTAATATTGCAGATTCTTTAACGAAAATCTCGGAGGTTTTTTTTTTGCAATCTTTTGACGAAAAGTGAAGATTTTTCACGATCTTTTGACGATAAGAGTGTTTTTTGCGATCTCTTGACAAAAAACGTGATTTTTTTGCGATCTTTGACAAAAATAGTATTTTTTTTCACAACCATTAAACAAAAGTAGCATTTTTTTCTCCATCTTTTGACGAAAATTTTCTGCAATCTTTTGACAAAAATTGTGCTTCTCCCACAATCTTTTGACAAAAATTGTGTTTTTTCCACAACCTTTTAATAATATAAAAGATCGAAAAAGTGGAAAATGACAAAAAGGAGGAAAATTGTAGATCTGCAGAAGAATCTTATGTCTGAATATAGTCAACTCTGTAAAATCTGTCGATGTATAACTGGCAAACATCTATTATCCGCACTACATGCTGGAATGTAATGTAAATTAAAATGAAAATTATCATTAACAATTAAATTCATAAAACTGAACGTAGTATGTTTTTTTTTCAGTTATCAATTTTCTGACGAATAAATATTTAAATACAAACTGGATATAGATATTTAAATTTCTTTAAATAACAAAATTTTATCTCTGAGCAAGAAGTAATGAAAGTTTATATGCTACAACAGAAAGAAAAAAAGCATACAACAAAAATAAAACTACCATTGTCTTATATCAATGATTAAAATAATGAATAATCAGTAAAATTTGCACTGTATATATATATCAATACAAAAACCCTTAATGGGTTAAAAGTTTTGATGCAGTTGTTTATCTTATGGCTCTAAGAATTTTGAATATGAATTTTAAAAATAATGATATCAAATTTTGAATGACGCCATGTTATTAACAGAAAAATGCATTTTTGTACTATTTCATTAATCATTTTTTTTTTTTTTTTCTATTCATAATAGCATGTGCAAAAGTTATTTTCAACATGAAAAGATATATACAACTTTATTCACCTATGCTTTTTCACCCACATCTCCCATAAATTCAAAATATGTGTTTTAAAAGATATGATATAAAATTGAAGTGACGCCTTTATGAAGTTTGTTTTAAAATTCAGTTTTTTTTTTTATTTTGATTTGGTAAAATATATTTACACATCTAAAAAACTGTTTTAAATTTACATTTCGCTGTTAAATATATAATTTTCATTGAATCTATACTATGCATTGAAATGCATTTATCTCAATAAACTGATTTATCATTTGTGTCACGTTATTCAAAATTGTAAGCAATATTTATGTAAATGGTTTCTTTGCTCTAAATTATCCAAACTAAGTGAAACGCATGTAAATGGATAATCTGACGCAAAGAAACCATTTACATAAATATTGCTTACAATTTTGAATAACGTGACAATACAACTTTATTTTTAAGTCTATTTCATATCCTAAGTTATTTCATATCCTAAGTTACCAACTTTATGACACATTTTTAATTCATTTTATTCGAAAAAATTGTCAAGTATTTAAGGCCCCTGTCCTCGCTCGAGGAAACGCTCGCGAGCTAATGCTATTCCTATGGGGAAGCATTTTTCTAATAACTCTTTCACATTTCGACATTTTTGAATATTTTTTTTTTTTTTTTTGCATTGGATAGCTGAGGTGCATGCCGACAGCGCACATTTTTTACTTTTTCGATTTTGGTTGCAGATGTAATTTTTAGAAAGCACTTTCAGTTTCGAAACCGGTTTTGAAAGTGAAACTAACTTTGTAAAAAATATCTGCAACCAAAATCGAAAAAGTAAAAAAGGTGCGCTGTCGGCATGCACCTCAGCTATCCAATGCAAAAAAAAATTATTCAAAAATGTCTAAATGCGAAAGAGTTATTAGAAAAATGCTTCCCCATAGGAATAGCATTAGCTTGCTAGCGTTTCTTCGAGCGAGGACAGGGGCCTTAATGCAGAAATTGCACAATCGAAAAATTTGTTCCATTATTTGGTAAAAGCTTTTTCAGAAAAAAAGATTTTCCAGAAAATGTTCTTAAAGTTAGCGTTTTGAACCACATTTCTAGTCGGCGAATGTAATAATGTAATAAATTTAATTTTTCTATGTTTCTTATTTTTGAAACTTATCCTTAAAATAAATATGAGTTAATCTTTTCTTTTAAAACAGACACATATATATATAAATTAAAGATTAAAAAAAAAATTTACATCATATTCTGAAAATTTACATTGATATGGATACTGAAAGCAAAATTCGCAGTTTCTGATTCATAAGTATGAAACGAAAATGTTAACAAAGTAATTTCTTTAAAATTTGAAATTTATTTAAGATCTAAATCAGTGGCGTAGCAAGCGGGGGGCGGAGGGGGCGGTCTGCCCCGGGTGTCACCCAATAAGGGGTGACACCCAATTTTTATTTGCAAATAAATATATATATTCTTATAAAATTTTAGAAACGTTTTATGTAAAATGAAATTTCTATAGCACGACGTAACAGAGTAAATTTTCTTTTCTTAGAGAATGTGAAATTTTATACAGAATAATGTGTCTAAATAACATTTGCACCAGGGAAAAGAAACCAACCCATCCGACGAGTAGTTAACAAAAGCAAACTTTAAAAGAAAGAATTTTCTTCAAAATATAGACCCGACACTGATTTATGCGGACTATGGGTTAAGCGAGGAGTCGCTCTTGTGTTTTTTTTATGCAGGAGGACAAAAAAGTAAATAAGGAATGGTATGGTTATTTTTTGTAATAACGTAGAGCTATGATTGACGAATTGGGGGGGACACCCTTTATTCCCCCCGGGTGTCACCCATCCTAGCTACGCCACTGATCTAAATGCATAAAAATTAATTATTTACAGCTATAAATATTAATTTGTTTCAATTTTTATTTTTTTAATTATGTATTTTAGTTCATTTTATATTTGCTTTAAAGATACAAAACAAAAAAAGGCTTTACTTCAGAAAACAAATATAACATTCTTTATATAACATAATTAGAAACATTTGTATCCTAAACATAAAATATAAATATAAAATACCAAAAACTTGTTTGTTATTAAGCAATTATTTTAATAGATATATCATTTGGCAAGGATGTGACATGCCCCATCCCTCTTGAGTCATAGTGTCCTGTCCTTACATTAGAGCAACATTAAAATAATTAATTTTTTTCAACAAGCATAGGATTTTTATATTTAACTTAACTGTTTATTTATAAAAGGCATATTGTTGAATTTACAAAATATTAAAAATAATTAAGTTAGCAACAAAAATGAGATTGAAAATGTACATTAAACATTCGAGTAATTCTTATTTTTAGGTATTGTAAAATGTCCTTTTTAAGTCTCAAACTAATAGTTGCAACTATAAAAAGACTTATAGCAACAAGTATAAGACAATGACTATTCCATGTGGTGGAAAAGTCATAAATTAAAAATAAAACATATTTTAAGAATTATTGCAGGTGTCCCATCTAAGGATGGGACGAATATTCGGCCACTATTCGGTATTCGGCCTATTCGGCCCTTTTGCCGAATATTCGGTTGGCCGAATATTGAAGTCTTGTTGACCGAATACTTCGGCCGAATACCTGTAGCCGAATATTTAGGGATATCTTGCCGAATATTGCTAAATCTCGCCGAATAGTGAAAGATATCTTGCCAAATAAATTTCTGATTTAAAGAATTTCATTCTTGCAATTTTTTTTCTCTAATCCAAATTGGCTACTTCATTTATGAAGTCATTCTCACTCTTACTTTCAAAATATAGAGTTATTCAGATACTAAAAAATATACAGCCTTTCTGTATTTCCTATAAAAGTTAGTGATATTCTAGAAAATGCTGCCCAAGTTGGAGATTTAATTGTACGGGAAATGTCATCATTAGAGAATGATATATTACAATTCAAAATATAAAAATACTGCCTTATTCTAAAACGCTCGAATATTTATTAATGTCTGCAAATTCCATGCACATATAAAAAAGGCTCTTATGAAATTCATAACTTATTTTCTATAAAGTAAGAAATGAAAAAATTTATTCACTAGGTGTGTTAATGAAGATTCATTTTCAAAATTTAATATATAATATATCACCATTCCAAATACAACGGTACATCTGAAAGCAGAACTGGTGTCAAACTCGATACACATTAGATGACACAACTTGCTTTATGAAGATGGTTTTATAAATATTTTAATATAAACTCTAAATACTCAACAAAATATTTTTTTCATTCTATATTTTTCACTTTTAAATAATTATTTGCATAATTACTGACTTAAATATGTAACAATATTATGTATATATTTTTAATTTAATCTTCCTTCCTTCATGTTGTTATCAATTTCTGTTTATCCTTTTAATGCTTGTTGAATAAGTGGAATATTGAAGTTGAATATTTTATGTGCCGATTCAAATGTCAAAGATTTTGTTAACATATGCATTCTACTTTAAGCATAACCTTTTGCTTTAACGTAATTTGTAATTTAAAGTTTTGCATCTGATTTCAGAACAGTCTCATTCTTACAAATTTGCTTATCATTAGGGACACAAACTCTAAATGATCAAATTTACTTCATTAAAAGTTATTTCAGAAAATATGTCCTTGTGAGTTCTGAGAGAGAGAGAGAGAGATTAAGAATATTATTGATTTTGGGTACAAGAAGTATCAATTGATAGTAAAAGTGAAGTACATTCTTCATATTTTAATGGAAATATTTTCCCATCTTGACTTACTGAAAATCAATTTGATGTCCATTAGAATAAAGGATATAATGCAATTTCATAATTTTTTTGTGTTAAAATAAGTTTTTCAAATTTAAAAGCACATTTAAGAGTAATAATTATTAATGAGCTCCTATTTTTTTAATTATATATAATCAAAATTTATTTTCTTTATTGGAAAAAAAAATTTACTATTCGGCCAGCCGAATATTCGGTATTCGGCCTAAAATTTGGCCGAATATTCGGTATTCGGCTATTCGGCCAAATCACTATTCGTCCCATCCCTAGTCCCATCCCTTAATACTCTTCCCTAGTCACAAATTAGCACCTCATTTCTAGATGGATCCCTATGGAAAGACGAAAAGTGAGAAAGTTGTTTTTAACTGGGGTGATGTGCAGAAGTGGAGACATCTTTTTACGGAATTCATTATTTTTGCATATTATTTTATAAAAACTTACTAAAATATTCTATTAAATTCAATTTTTAATGCCATATAATAATTAGAATCAAAAAGCTATATTTAAAAAAATAATTTTGTACTTTTCATTTATTTTTTATGTTTTTAAATCACAGCATGTTTTTGTATTAATGTTTATACTTGAATTATTATTATTAAAAAATAATTTTGCATCATTTATGTTTTAAATCATTACAAAATATGATTCTAGCATAAATATTGAAACACATATATTTCTTTTAACAGAAATTATGCAAGTTCCTCGCTCATCCAAATCTTCGGATAATATTGCTAGAAGGCACGATACTTCTGCACTCAGTTTTCTTTTTTAAATATTTTTAAAAATTAAAATGACCTTTTTTAACAGTTTTTTTTTAAATAAAATCTTTAAGGTCTCTCTCTCTCTCTTTTTTTTTTAATTTATTTTTTGCAATTTAAAAAAGTGACTTATGAATAATTATTATCATTGTACAATGATTTTTAAAATTTTTTATCAATAAAATGATTTTTTAAACTAAATTAAAATTTAAAAAATACAAATTTTGTATTTGTTCATTCAAATTATTCTTTGCAATTGAAAAAAATGTTTATTCAAATTGTAAATCATGTTTGTTATTACTGTGAATGCTCAACGATTATAAAAAATATTTTTAAATTACAATGCTTTTTTTTTTATTAAAGGGATTTTTCCAATTTCATTTTTAAAACTAAAATCTTTTTATTCAAACATTTTTTTTTCTACAATTTAAATGATAATAGAAAAATTAAAATTTCTAACATTTCCAAATCTTCTGCCATTTTGCACTTACAATCTATCGACAACAACGTGCGTACGATGCGTCAGAGGGATATTGGCAGTAAGATCGAAAATAAATTTGAAAACAAATCTCAATTCTGACAATGCATGATTCAACTTCAGCAAGGGAACCTTCTAGGAATCAAATGCAACAACGAATGACTGCAATCAAAATTAAAAACTCCCTCTCACACAGAGCTTTAGTGCTGCCATCTATTGGCTTTAAGACCTACTAAGTATTTCCTTGTTTACTATCAATTCATTTGAACAAAAAAAAAAAAAAAAAAAAAAATTCTATATGGAATTTTGACATAATATCTGTGGAAAAAAGGGCTTAAACTACAATTTACAACTAAAAATTAGTTTCAACTTTTCAAATTCTTGAAAATTTACATTTTTTTCCCCGTACATTGAATCTTAATGAAATCCAATTTAGAATAGAAATTATGAAGTTTTTGGATTACGTAATAAAAAATTAAACTGTGCTACTGGACATAATCATATTTTCCCCCCAACAAAACCTAAAAACAGTGTCATTTATAATGTCGCATACTTTCGCATTCATATTTTGTATTTTTAAAATATTTTTGAACCATACATTATTGATAAATGTGGTCCCAAAATCGATGTTTGTCAGCTAAAATTTTGTATCTGAAGATTGGTAAGTTTGAAGTTCTAATCTGAGTGCCGTCAAAATCCAGAAATTTATGCTTCGTTAGACGCATTCATAATAAAATATTTGATTTTGTAAAAGTAAATATTCATTTCATTTTATAATTTAAAATAAATGTCCATTTTAACAATAAAAAAATATCTTACTTAAATTTAATTTTAAAAGTAAATTATTGAAATTTATTTAAATTGAATTTTTATTTCATTTAAATTAGTTCTAATTGTAATGTAATTTTATTTAACTTATTACATTTTTTTTTTAATTAAAATTTCATTTAATGGTCTCATTGACAATAAAAAATATAAAGGAATGGATAATAAAAGTCAACTTTATTTTATTAACTGACTTAAAAAAGCTCAAAACAAAAATAAAATGTAACGTCTCAATCGGGGCAGAACTCGCGATGTTCAGTTCTCAAACCCAATGACATACCGATTGAGCAAGCAAGTATGCAGTAACGTGGAGAAAAAGATAGGTAAAGAAAAAGGAAACACGCTTATGAATACAATAAATGGTTTATCGAACATTTGCATTGAGATTCCCATAGAAATGCAGAAAATATAGTCCAATTTTTCAAGACCAATATATAAGAAACAAGAGTTTTCCTAGAAACTAGGCAAGTCTTATTCACTCTATCTTAAAGAGATTCATATTATATATAAGTTTTAATAAAATCTCCCTGGCAGTTTTCTAGATCTCATTATCAGGAACAAACACTATCGATTTCGGTTTAAAAACGGGTATCGAGATCTTAAAAGATAAAGCACGTAGAAATGTAAAAAATTCAAAATAGAATTAGACGGCAGATATAAGACTCTTTTTAAAAAATCAGAACAACGTGAGCTATATTTGCTGAATTATTAAAAGGCGGCTTTCCGCATTTTCTTTGATCTCAAACTAGCTGTATATATGTTCCGCCATTCGACAATTCTACGATACGATTTTAGGCTTAAGGCTGCGTCACAGGAATACTACCGTCTTCCATGATTTATTAACTTAATTATTAAGTAAATAAGATCATACCAATATTGTATTAAGTTTTACTTTTACCTTGTAATTGTAAATTTTTGTGCAACTTCTCTTAATTTATATTCACTTTAAAAAATAAAATTTAAACAGAGGAATTATCTATAATCTGAATAGTTGCCAACTTTTATGCATTTTTGCTACCACTAAAATTCTACAGAGATTTTCCATTTGTTTAATCATAAGATTTTGACGATAAGAGCCCTTATTTTGAAATTCAGACAAAAAAGTAATTTTTAGATAGTTGTATTTTTTAATTGCCTTGATAATTTTTTTATGTTGAAGTAAATCATATTTAATGATTAATTTGTAATTTTGAAGCCCTGAAAAAATTATCTCTTCCCTGTAGAAAATATCGAAGTTCACGTTTGTGAATGCCATTTTAATGAAAAATGAAATCCCAATATTTTTGGAGTAGTATATCTTTGTCATGCAACAACATCCCAAAATTCTTTTGACATAAACTTATAGTATAACACAACCTGCTTATTAAAATTTGTTTCCATGGGGCATTGTTATTTTACATTGTTATGTTGCTACAAAGTACAGTCAAAATGACATTTTTGTCCATTTTCCACTCTTAGTATCTTACTTAAGCTATTAATACCCCAAAGTTTTTCTTATAGAATATGAAGGTGCACTACTAAGACAAGCTAAATAATATAGTACTGCACAGAGATATTGTTGCTGTTAGTAGCTATAACCTGTTAAATATTCAAAATTTCCAAAATCTGCAACATAATTTATTTCAAAAAAGTGCAGCAGTTGAATGAAAAAAAATATGTCACATAATAGTTGAACATATGTACAAAAACATGGAAAAGTGGGGCCTCGTGATATTTTCTGGTAAAAAAAATGACAAAATTTATAAAAAAAAAGCAATATCTATCATCACATTTTTTTCCTAAGAGAAAATGAAACATCCCGTTTCTCTTTTGGAAGAGGCGACAAAAAAGGGATATTTCATTTACTTCAGGGATGAGATTGACCAAAAAGCAAAAAAAGCTGAAAACTGCGTGAACGACTTTTGAGCAATGACGGGAATGTCAATCGCAACAAATATAATTGTATTAATATATAACATACAATTTAGCTTTAGGTAAATTAAATGAAAAGAAAATTATTAACGTGAATTGCAGAAATTATTTATACTTACTCTAATGAAAATTTAGTTTATAAAGATACAGCACATTAATAAAACCCTGTTATTGGCATGAATATTTTTTTAATTGAAATTTTCTAACAGTAAGACACTTTTGGTTAAGTATTAGGGAAAAGAAAATAGAAATTTTCTTTGTTTTTTAGCTTTGCTCTTGCACAAGGTAAATTTCTTTCTCTTGCTTTTTTCTTGGATATTACACATTAAAGATATCTAGTGATGTCGCTGGACTTTAAAAATCCTGGGTCTCCAGGACCCAGAACTTAAATTCTGGGTCTCTTTTTTACAAAAGTGGGTCCTCACTGATAAGTCATTTTTATATGCAAAACTTGAACTTGTACATTTGGAGAAGAAGACTGAAATGCAATAATTTTTGTTTTAACAATAATTAATGAATAATTAAAATCAATATTATTTTTTTAAACTATTGAAAAAAATTTCATTTATTTAAAAAAAAAATAAATGTGCAAGAAATAAATTTAATTATAAATTAATGCTTATTTGAGTGTAAAAGATAACATGTATCACTATTGTTTGCATTTCTTTTTAAAAAGGGCAAGACTGATTTATTGAAAAAAACATTTTTGTTGAAAAAAAGGATACTTTTGTTGAATATAAGGGTATTTTTTGTTCAATGAATGGGTGCTTTCAGAAGTCACATTCATTCAGAAAGATTTAGAGGTGTCAAAAATGGATTTTGGAGCAGGAAAGTCTGTATTTGGAGTGGCAAAAAAATAATTTTGAAAATTAATTTTTGGGTTAGTTTTTTTCAGAGTCCCTTTGATGAAATTTTTAGTTTTAACACTATCTTGTCATGAAATCTATCCTTTGTTGGAATCTTTTGGCAAAATTTAAAGTTTTTTTTTTTTTTTTCAAAAATTTGCCATTTTTTGCAAATATTTTGACGAAATCTGCCGTTTTTTCGCAATCGTTTGAAGAAACCTACCGTTTTTTCGCGATCGTTTGACGAAATCTACCGTTTTTTCGCGATCGTTTGACGAAATAAACCGGTTTATTGCGATCGTTTGACGATATCTACCGATTTATCCAGATTTTTTGACAAAAGTTGTGATTTTTCGCAAAACATTTGGCGAAATTCGCCGTTTTATCGCGATTTTTGGACGAAAATTGTCGTTTTATCGCGATTTTTGACAAAATCTGCCGTTTATTCGGTATTTTGTGACGAAATTAACCATCCTTTTGCGAATCTTTTGACAAAATTGGTCGGAAATTAATCGTTTTTTGGCGATCTTTGAAGGAAACCTGCCATTTTTTCGCGATTTTTTCACGAAATTACGCGTCCTGTATTTTTTTGGTAAATCAAAAAATTTGAAATTTAAAAATAACAAAAAAGCTGAAAACCGCGGATCCGCGGAAGAATCTCATCCCTGTTACTTATAGGGAAAAATCATAGAAAGACGAAAGAGTATTTGGATGTTTCTTTTTTTCTTAGGGGAAAAATGTGATTGTAAATATTGCTTTTTTTATAATTTTTTTTTTTTTTTTTTTTTTTTTTTTTTTGCCTATAATTATCATGAGGCCCCACTTCTTTTTTTTTTCCATGTTTTGGTATAGATGTTCAACTACTGCATGACATATTTTTTTTCATTCAACTGCACAGGGTTGGGTTTCTGACGTCAGAAACTGGTTTTTGACATGACAAGTGTCAAAAACTGGTTTAAACCGTCAAAAACTGGTTTAAACCGTCAAAAACTGGCTTAAACCGTCAAAAATGTGTAATGTGCTTTAAACATTTTAAGAACAAGAACAAGAGAGAAACATTGAATAAGTCTTAATGATTTAAATAATTTTTTATTTAAAATTAATTATACTATAATTTAATATTTAAAAAAAAAATTAAATTACTTTAATTGCAATAAAACAATGTTTTTTAGAATGTTCAAACAGAAGAGAATGATTTTGTACAGTTAATAATCTGGATCAATTTTACCTCACAGCATTTTTTTCCATGTTTTGGTATATATGTTCAACTACTGCATGACATATTTTTTTTCATTCAACTGCAACTGCGGCACTTTTTTGGGTACTACTCTGTTATCTCGTCGAATGACTTTGCCAAATTATACATATTGACATAATTTTTATTTTAAATAATAAAAAAACAAATAATTAGTAGGATATTAATAAAAATTCAAATAAAAAGTTAAAAAAAAAAATTCAATGACGTTTTAAACACGTGTATCACATTTAATGTCATTGAATGTGACATTCACGATCATCCATTATTGGCATTTAATCTTATAATTTGGCAATAGTATTTTGGTCGACGGGATAACAGAGTAGTACCCTTTTTTGAAATAAACTACTTTAAATGTTGCAGATTTTGGATATTTTGAATATTTAACAGGTTATAGTTACTAACAGCAACAATATCTCTGTGCAGTTTATAATTTTATACTATAGTAACTACTATATTATTTAGCTTGTCCTAGTAGTGCACTTTCATATTCTAAAAGAAAAACTTTGGGGTATTATAGCTTAAATAAGATATTAAGAGCAGAAAATGGACAAAAACGTCATTTCGACTGTACTTTGTGGCAACATAACAATGCCCCATGGAAACAAATTTTAATAAGCAGGTAGTGTTATATTATAAGTTTATGACAAAAGAATTTTAGGATGTTGTTGCTTGCCAAAGATATATCACTCCAAACTCCAAACATATTGGAATTTCATTTTTCATAAAAATGACATTCACAGTCTCGAATTTTGATATTTTGTATAGGAAAGAGAAAATTTTTTCAGGGCTTCAAAATTGCACACTATTTATCAAATAAGATCTACTTCAACATATTAAAAAAATCAAGGAAATCAAAAAATACAACTATCACAATTTGTCTGATTTTCAAAATAAGGGCTCTTACATAAGAGAATATTTATTATAAAATTTTACCAGTGGGAAAAATGCTTAAAAGTTGGCAGCTATGAATCTGCAAAAATGTACAATCCACAAAATCCTTGGTCACTATGTGCACAAATTTCACAGAGTTTACTGTAAATAATAATCTTCTATATATTATAATGGACAAACACATCAAAGAGTAATGCAGACAGCACTTTGAGATTGGCAAGACCAGACAATTAAATTTTGCAACTTTTATTGTTGCAATTTGTTAAGCTATTAAATACTCGTTTATCAATCTTCTTGAAAAAGAAAATCTTAAAATTCTTCCTATTAATAAAAAAGCATAAAATATACCAACCGGTCGCACAAAAATCACAAAATTTACAAGTTGTGTGCGAAAGTTGATTGTAGTTTCAAAATGCAAAATTTTTTGGAAATAGATGGATTTTTTTGGATGGAACCTCTTGCCTACAATTTTTTTTTGGGCAGGATTTCAAAGGTTTGAGTGAGAATGCGGCCATTCTACCCTGAAATTCATGCCCTGATTAATGACATATTAATGAAGCAATGTAGCATTTAAGGTTTATTAAAATTAATTTTATTTTTGCAAGATAAAATCAGGGTTGGATTTCTTCCGGAAGAAATCTATTTCTTCCAGAACAGTGAAAGAAAAAAGTGACAAACTAATCTTTGGACAAAATTCACGTTTTTGTATGAAACTTACGTTTTTGTGCTATTTTGGGACAAAATTTGAGGAGGGGTGCACAATCTTTGGACAAAATTTGCAGATTTTTTTTTTTTTTTTTTTTTTTTTTTTTTGGCACAATCTTTGGACGACATTCAAGTTTTTGTGCTCGATCTCTGAATGAAACTTAGGATTTTTGCACAATCTTTGCATTTTTCATGAGATCCTTTGTTGAAATATGAGTTTTTAATGTAATTTTTTGGTTGAAATTTACAATTTTTTTTGACTTTTTATTGAAATTTACTTTTTTTTCAAGGTCTTTTCATTGAAATTTGCTTTAAGATCTTCTGACGAAATTCACATTTTTTTTCCCCTAATCCTTTGACAAAATTTGTTTTTTTCTGCTATATTTTGATGATATTTGCATTTTTTCATGACCCATTGACAATATTTTGTGCTTTTTCCGAGGAACTTTGACTAAATTCAAGATTTTTCTGTGATAATTAGATGAAATTGGATATTTTTTTCTGAGGATGATTGACAAAATTGATTTTTTATGACAACCATTTATCAAAAATCATGATTTTTGGATGCTTGAAATTTTCGACTAATAAATTTTTAAAGTTTTCAGCATGAAATGCCTTATATTTACAGAAAATTTGAAAATCGGCCTTGCTTTTAATTATACACTAACAGTAAATAGATTGTACATAAAATTGGAGTAATATTTTTAAATTTTTGGAACTAAAAAGTTACAAATATAAAAATTGTTTCTTTCCTAAAATTTTCTGTGCACGTTGTGCGTCTATATTATACGATTCTGTCTATGGGCAGGGGTATAAAAATCTACGAGCCAGTGGACAATTTTTCACTAGTAAATTTTATTCCTTATTTTTCATCTAAATTTTTTGCAAGAATTCTAATAAAATTTAAATGAAAAAATAAAATAAAATTTAGTGATAAAAGACTGCCTGCTGGAGCATAGATTTTTACATCTACGACTGTGAGTATGTCGAAATGCTTTTAAACTTTGGAAGTTTTCTGTAAGACTTGGAACATTTTTTCATTTCCTCTTTTGCAGGCACCCATTCTAAGTTGAAAAACCAATTGCAGTATTCTACAGTTTTTTTTTTTTTTTTTTTTGTTATATTCATACTTTGCTGCAGTAAGGAAATCAAGAAACTTAATGAATTTTTTTATAGTAATAATTATTCTATATTGCTTAACTTAATAAAACTGATGTAAATTCAAAACACTGTCTTTAATTTGAATGAGTTACATTCTACTGTTGCTAAATGATCTGTACTAATTACAATTAGTTTCAAAAGTTTTAAAAATTGAAAAATATGCTGGTTAAATTAAAATGAATAACATTTAACTCAGAGTTTCCCCCCCGAGGGTTTCAGGGGGGCGCTCCGCCCCTCCTGCCCTTTAGTTTAAAAACTTTCGCCCCACTTGTTGCTCATTCAAAAAATAGCGCCCTTCTTGGCCCACATTTGAAAAAATGCAGCCCTTCAGCGATGATGCGGACGCGTTATAGCTTGTAAATTTTGCAAGAAATCTGCGACGGAACACAAAAAACAGCTCTTATGCATCACACGAGACGTGTTATTTCGTCAAGGGATTGCAAAATAACGACCAATTTCTGGCAAAATTCGCGAAAAAATGGCTAATTTCATCACAAAATCCCAAAAAAGTGGCAGATTTCCTCAAAAGATCATGAAAAAAACGAAAAATTTCATTCAAAAATCGTGATAAATGGAAAATTTTGTCAAATGATTCGCAAAAAACGGAAAATTTCGCCAAAAGATCTCGAAAAACAGCGACTTTCGTCAAAAAATCACGATAAAACGGCAGATTTCACAAATGATTAGCGAAAAAACAGCAATTTTCGTAAAAATGGCAATAAAACTGAAAATTCTGTCAAAATATATGCCAAAAATGGCAAATTTCGCCAAAAATTCACAAAAAACACAAAATTCGTCAGAATATCCCGATAAAGAGGCAATTTCGTCAAAAGATCGCAAAAAATGCAAGTTTTGTCAAGGGCACAAAAAGAAGTTTATGCCAAAAATGAATTTTTCTGTTCTAAAAACTAATTTTCCTGCTTCAAAATTGTGTTTTTATTGTTACAAAAGCGAATTTTCCTGATTCGCAATCATTTTCGTGCGAAGAGAAAATTGCACTTGGGGCATAATTAGAATTTGACGCCCCCTCCTAAGCTTTTCTTGTGACAGCTCAAAAATTACGTTTGTTGTATAAATTTGTCTCTCTCTAAATTTTCGTGCCCGGGGCGACCGCGCGATATATTTTATGTAAGGTTTTGAGTTACGACCGATTTTTTAATTTTCGGAAATGACTGCCTTAATTTTTCTTAATTTTGGAAAAAATCTGACAGAATCACTTTGGTGATCCTAAGCAAAAAAAGAAAAAAAAAAATTCTCAGCAAATTTTTTGAAAGGTTACAAAGTAGGAGAAAGAAAAATGGGGGACATTACCCTCCCTTTATAAACTTTTTTTTTTTTTTTTCCACACTTCTTTTATTAAATTTGCATTTTTTCGTGTTTAAACGTGACAAAATCGGCGTTTTTTTCAAGATCTTTTGAAGAAATTTGCCATTTTTTATCATCTTTTAACAAAATTTCGCGATTTTTTAGCAAAATCGGCCGTTTTTTCACGATCTTTTAACAAAATTTACCTTTTTCTTTTTTTCAATTTTTGACGAGATTTTTGGATTTTTTTCTGAATTCTTTGATAGAATTTCTGTATTTCCACAATATTTTGGACCGCTGCATTCTAGATTCAACTCTATAAAAGTGCCCTTAAAAATTAAAAAAGTACCCTGAAGAATGTAAAAAGTGCCTTTTTCAAAAAAGTAGCGCCCTGCCCCATTTTAAACCTGGGGGAAACTCTGTTTAACTGATTTGGTGCATTTTAGTTTTTCTTTTTTAACTTAGACAATGGCCATTGTTATGTGATCTTGGCTTAAAAATTGATGTAATTATTAGTTTAGCATATAATTAAATTTGTACAGATCTGATTGAATTAATTTAGTTAAGGTTATAGCAAGAAGACATTTATTGTACCTTATAAAGTTTTAAGTTATATGGTAAATTTATAAAGAATAACAGTTTCTCCCATTTCTCTTCCACTGTGGAACAAACCTATTTATTCCAGCTGGTTTTTTCCACTGCAGAAGGAACTTGCTAACCCCGGGTAAAATACTAAAGCACTTTGAATTGTTATATCTCTAGCACAGGAAAAAATATTGTACTAACCACTATACTTTTTCTTTTTTGTAACAGGAAATAGAAATATCATTATTTCACTACATTATTTCAGAACAATTACTAAAAGCACAAAACATACAATATCCAACAATACACTCACATCAAATCAAACACATTATTTGACTAAAAATTATAGTAAATTGAGAGTAATGGAAAAAAAAAAAATGTATCAACAAATAATTTTATGAATCATTATAAAAGCCATGCCACAAGTTTGCTGGTTTGCATGTTGTTAAAATAACATTATGTAAAACTTACTCATCAGGTTCATAGTCGTCCGCCATAACTGAAATAAAAAATAGTTTAAAATTACCTTAGTAAAGTAACATGTAATGTCAATTGCTACTAAATCAGAGATGCATTTACAGTAGAAATTAAAATAACTTAAAGATATAATAAATACTTCTGACCTTAACAACGTTCACAACATGTGCATTCTGGTATTATGTATTGTAATAGAAAATTTCATGACATATGATATGCAGACATCAATTGCCACTAAATTAAAGATGTAGTTTACAGTAGAAATTAAATAACTTAATAAAGATATAGCAGACATGCTACAGGCTCAGCAAGAAAAAAGCTGAACTTTCACGGCCTCACAGACTTTTGGCGAAATCTGCGTTTTTCTGCAATTTTTTTAACAAAATTAGAGTTTTTCGCGACCAATTAGACGAAAATTGCACTTTTTTCTCACACAGCCTTTTTAATGAAGTTTGCATTTCTCCAAAATCCTTTAGCGAAATTCATGCTTTTTCGTTAAGTTTCCGTATTTTCCTCGATCTTTCGTCAAAATTTGCGTGTTTTCCGCAATCTTACATGAAAATTTGCGTATTTTCTGCGATCTTTTGTCAAAATTTGAAGTATTTTTTGTCAAAATTTGTGTTTTTCTGCGATCTTTTGTCAACATATGAGTAGTTTCTGCGATCTTTCGTTAAAATTTCCGTATTTTCCTCGATCTTTCGCCAAAAGTTGCGTATTTTCCGCGATCTTACAACAACATATGCATATTTTCCGCGATCTTTCGTAAAATATGCGTATTTCCTGCGATCTTTCGTCAAAATTTGCGTTTTTCCCGCGATATTTCGTCAAAATTTGCATATTTTCCGCGATATTTTGTCAAAATTTGCATATTTTCCGCGATACTTCGTCAAAATTTGCATATTTTCCGCGATACTTTGTCAAAATTTGCGTATTTTTCGCGATCTTTCGTCAAAGTTTGTGCGTTTTCTGCAATCTTTCGTCAACATATGTGTATTTTCTGCAATCTTTTGTCAAAATTTCCGTATTTTCTGCGATCTTGCTACAAAATTGGAGCATTTTCCGCGATCTTTCGATAAAATGCAATTATTTGACTAAATTAGAGTATTTTTCCGCAACCTGTTCACAAAAATCGTGTTTTCCCAGCAATTTTTTGACGAAAATCACGTCTTGTTCGTGGTCATTTAACAAAAATCGTGTTTTTTCTCGCGATTCTCTGAAGAAAATAGTATTTTTCCCGCGATTGTTTGATGATTTTATAGTTTTTTTCGATCCTTTGGAGAAATTTGCGTTGTTTCTACAATCCTTTGAAGAAATTTTCTTAATTTAGCGCCGTTTGACTCGCGTTTTGTTGTATTTCATCGTTACCTCCCCCCCCCTACATATAAATGTCAACAAATTTTAATGCATATTTGCATTGAACCCAGAGATAATAAAATTCGTCGCTGAAAAAGCGGAATTCCGCGTTTCTGCGAAAAAGTAGCATGTCTGATATAGTAAATACTTCCGGAATTAAGGACGTATGTACATACTACACATTTAAGTACTATAATAAAATATTTCATGACATACACAGACATAAGTCTTGTCTTGTCTTGGTGCTTAAGGTTGTTAGTCACTCAATGGATGCATGATGCCTTCTAATATTCAAAATATCGCCTCAGAGAATTAGTAATATTTTAAAGGGTTTTTTTTCAGTGTTTTCTTAAAGGATATCACTTTTTTTTTTTAGTTGTCTAAACATTTTTAAAATTTATGCTCAATTTAATATTTGTTTTAAAAACTGACAAACTGGAAATAAAATTTTAACACTTCTTAAAAAAATATGCATAGATTTTTATAACATTTTGAAAACTAAGAAGAAAAAAAATATGAAGCAAACACTGAAAATAAAATTAAAAATATTAATTTCTCAGGGAGATATTTTGAACACAAAAATGCATCAAACATACACATACTTAATATTACTGAGAGGAATTCAGCCGCTGAATGGCTAGCACCCTAAAGAGGTTAAACAACCAGTCCTGGTATTGCTGATTGATGCATTAAACTTGTCAGATTCAGCTTTTAAATGTTTCTGATGTACTGATCTGATCAATGTTAAAAATGATCTTTGGCAGTGCATAAACACCACTTTTTCCACAAAGAGGATGAGATTACTTTATAATTAATTTTTAAATTAAATAGGTTATCTTAAATAACAGCAAAAGCATACACGCCAGATCAAATAGGTACAAAAAATTACTTTCTCTTTTAATAACCAATGTTCTAAATACTTATGATTGGCAAGACAAAGATAATCTTTAACATATCACCATCTAATGCAAAATTAGTTCATTTAATTAAAAAGGTGGTCGATGATAGCATCAGGCCTCCAAGCCTGAGGGGCCCCAAACTAATGTTTTAAAAAAAACTGTTGATTTTAGTTTCTGGTCTAAATACCAATAAAATGCCCAGCACTTAGCTAAACATTAGTAATAATAATAAACAGGGTTCGATTTAAGCAGTATTGCATCGCAATTTCGGATTCAAATTTAACTAAAATGCGATCCAAGCAGGGTTGTTTGGTTTAAACCAAGTTGGTTAAAACCATGGTTTAAACCAATTGGTTTAAAAAAAAAAACCATGTTGGTTTTTTTTATTCTTTTACCCAAATGTTTTATTGGAACGGGTACATTAGCCGGCCCGTAAAAGTGAATAAAACCATTCCCCTGATTTTTCTACCGCAGAATTTCTGAGGCAAATCTTATTTCCTCTTCTAAAGCCAAGGGAGGCGATAACCAGCCAAATTGACGACTGCAAAGGAAGAACTCCATCTTCCCATAAAAACAGGGATCCTTTAAATGTTTACGCAGCGAGTTTTGTAGATTACAGGTCTTTTTTCGTGCAGTTTGTAAGATGCACATGACTTTTATTATTGTTATTAGTAGCAATAACTTATCACTTATGAATTACGGCACATGATAAATTATTTTTTAGAAGTACAAATTCATAAATACTTATAAATAAAATCAAAAAATCTGGAACCATTTGAAAACAATCCTTATATCTCAACAAGGTTATAGAAGTATCTTATTTACCCAAAATGAAAAACGCTATTCGATTACAAATCCCTTCAACAGTCAGGCTTGTCAGTTTTATAC
The DNA here is from genome assembly GCA_964019185.1 of Maratus speculifer. NCBI lineage: Eukaryota > Metazoa > Arthropoda > Arachnida > Araneae > Salticidae > Maratus > Maratus speculifer. The sequence goes on along the minus strand of OZ025296.1, from coordinate 229,936,484 downwards.
TTTACAGTTAAATATATGTCAAACTTTTGCGTTGTTGAGAAGTGAATTTAAGAACCGCCAAGAAGCATATATATCCAAAGATTACGTAAACATAAGTTCTTTATTGCTATTTATAACCATCATGTAATAGTACAAGCAAAAAATGTCCATCCGAATGTTTTGAAATTGAATATATAGAACTATTGCAGAATTTTGACGGGCAATTTGTATAAAAATCGAATCGAAATTTAAAAGGACATTATTAAAAGTTTCCTCTTTCTACTAAATCCTATGATACGTATTTAATTATATTCAATGATAAGCAGTAACTCTAGATTGCTATGGTGATTATTCTACTAAATCCTATTATACGTAATTAATTCAATGACTTCCTTTCCCATGATAGGTAATCATTCTAGTTTGCTATGTTAACTATTATATAAAACCTATCATACGAACTTACTTCGATGCTATGTCATCATAGGTAATAGTTCTAGGTTACCATGGAGATAACGCCGCTATTAATTTAGAGTCGTACGACTCTAACTTTAATATCTATAATAACATTAAATTTTGTTTTCGTACATTTTTACATAAGACGCAACAACTATTGCAACAAGATTTGAATATTTATAAAACTAGTCATAGTACGAACGCAATTCATATGTCACATTTAACGTACAATTTTCGACATATTAATCTTATCATATAATATATATATATTACAAACTTAATTAGGTTTAAACTTCATTCGGTATCTCATAAATCCAAATTCAGCATAGTAATAATCTTTTTTTTTTTTTTTTTTTTTTTTTTCAGTGAGTTTAAAATAAAAATTTGTTCAAAATTTAAACATGCAATTGTGCTAAGTGCGCTTCGAAATTAGGTCTAAAGTCGCACTGAGAGGTGGTTTCTTAATGGAGTTCATGTTTAAATCTAAATTTTAATTGTTGAAAAAAATAACAATGTTGCTAAAATTTATTTTTCACATTGGGAAAATATGAGATTTATAAGTATCAAAACAAAAGTTAATTACTACATAGTTTAAAAAATGAATATAACATTGACATTTGCTTTGATTTGACGTTTTTATCTTTTATAGCTTTTATTTTCAAGTTCTTTCAAACTTCAGTAAATAAATGCATTTTCTTTTCTCTTTTTGAGAGGTGGTAAGAAACATTGCCGATTTTATTACTTTATTTATTTCATTCAGAATTCGCTGACAGAATAGGGTAGAGAGCTTTATTTACCGTTATTCTTACTTTTTCATAAGAGTTAAACTCATTGCCCAGAAGTTACAAAAAGATTTAAACATTTAAAAAGTACCTGAATAAAAGATAAAAAATCTAAACTTTGTTTTGAAGTTTGATGACTAATGTGCTCTCAATTATTATTTTTCTAATAAAACCCTCTTCAAACGACCAGGAAAAAACAAAATTTGTTTCCTTTTTTGTCACTCACTGAAGAAATTCAATTGGTATGGTCTCTGGATGGAGGTAAATTTAGTATTAAACCTATGGAAATAAATTTCGTCCTCATAAAACGTGGTTGTTCAGGAAAGTGGTCGCTTAATAGAGGTTGTTGCACAGGGAAGTTTCACTGTAGTTTGCTTTTTAAAATTTGACGTTTATTGATTTACCTACTGCTACTGCGCATTGCATAACACAAAAATATCATTAAAAGTTATTATCAAGATTTTCAAAGCCGAAAGCACAATAGAGTAGGCATCCTGTGTGTTTATGTATATCCAAATTGCCCCTGTCTTAAGGGTTAATATCTCTTTTTACAATACTGAAAAAAATTACAAAGCCAATAGAAAAAATTACAAAGTATTGGAATTGTAACGTAAATTCTATTTTCATCTGCATGATAAACATCGCAATAATACTCATAAACTTTGTTTAAATAAACAGAAGAGGGGATATAAATTATGCTAATTTCTTAAAACCGATGAAAAACAAATCGCAAAAATTTTTAAAACCGTTAGTTCAAGTGTCATTTGCATAAAGCCATACTTGAGAAAGCAGTTCGACATGAAAGTTTAGGTAAATATAAACGTGTCAGGTGCATTCATTTTGTATTTGATGTGTAAAATGCCAAATGGATAAAAGTTATCCGATGGTGAACAAATTAAATAATTAACTTTGATTAATTTATGAAAATTCCTTGAGGTAATGCATTAGGCGTACCCAAAGGGGCAGGGATGATGAGGCTACAGCCTACAGATCTGCACGGGTCGATTTCCATTAATGGCATTCGGGACGGCCCGGCTCGGGTCTTACTTCTGAAGACTCGTGCCGGGCCTAACGTATTATTTCCGTATGAAGCCGCTGTTCATAAATCAGTAAAATTTGGCTGACTTGGTCCAAAAATGTTTGCAAAAAATGGCATATACTTTTAAGTCGTCATTATTATACAATTAAACATTAAAATTTATTCTTTTTAAAAAAACGTAAATCATTCGGCCTATTAAAATAGACTTAAATACATGAAAAAAAAATGATTATGGCGGAATTTTTCTTTTAAACTGAAAACTGCAAATTTCTTTTAAACTGTTCATCTATGCAAAATGAATACAACAATACGCGAAAAAAATATATTAAACATTTACATCTTCTAAAAAGGGACCGTACTTTTTTTCTCCGCAATGCGATTTCATCTTAGAATATTTTACTTTTATCATACACCATTTTTTAGATTTTTATGTCTCCATTACATGTAATACGGAATAATAACACTAATGATTACTGAAACATGTGCATACGACAGACAAAGGCTCATTAAAAGCGTAAATATCGCAGCCTACGACACTTCTGCATAAATGAAAATTATAAACGTGAAAAAAAAGTGTTTTTTTTTTGTTGTTTTTTTTGTTTTTTAGCTCACAGGCTATTATAGCCTGAGAGCTTATGTGCCCGCCCGTTCTGTATGTATGTACGTGCGTACGTTCGTACGTAACGCGATAACTCATGATAAAAATATCCGATCCACTTGAAATTTCGTATATAGGTATATACTGACAAGGCGCTTCCCTGATTAGTTTTTGGAGTTTATTCGATATGTATAAATGTATAAGAGGGGGAACAAGGGACTCATGCCCCTCCTCTTAATTGATATAAATGGGTTTTTCATGCAGAATTAAGTTTTCGTTCAAAATTTAGATATAGGATCATTCTGATGAGGCGATTCCGTGACTGTTATTAGGTGTTCATTGAATAAGTATAAACAGGGGGAACGGAGGTTCTAATGCCCCTCCCCTTAATTTTTAAAAATGGGTTTTTCAAGCAGAATTGTCAGATTTCGTTCAAATCCCTGAATAGTTTTGGAAGTTTAATGATTAAGTATAAAAGAGGGGGATAACTCCTCTTAAAATATACAAATGCCAAATGGGTTTTTAAGACTTATCCGATTTGCTTTGAATTTTGAATATAGATTTTTTATATGATAAAGCATGTCCTTTATCTTAAAGATAGTTTAGGAGGTTCAATGATTCAGTATAAAAAAGGGGGAAAGGGGAGAGCAGTTTTCCCTTCTTAATTTCTTTTTCGAACGGAATTAACCCTTGAAAATATAATGCTGTAATGTACAATTAGTATGCGTAGCCTGTGAGCTCAATGCCATCAGTTTAACTGGGCAGTATTCTTTTTATTTTAATTTGAACTCTTTCGTAAGAGTAAAGATCAATGTTTTGTAGAAATTCACTCAGGCCGGGCCGAATTTTTAACTTTCGGGTCGGGCCGGGCCAATATTTTTTTCGTTCGGACCGGACTCGGACTTGGAAATTTCGGCCTGTGCAGACCTGTACTACAGCCTCCCAAATAATTTTTGAAAGTGATATGAAAAATATTGCTGATTTCTTTTTCACCTTTTTTGGAAAAATTTTTTTTTTTTTTTCATTTTTTTTTTTTTTTTTTTTTTTTTTTTAATCATATAGCAAATGTGTCGTTCTCATTAGCTCCATATTAGTCCATGTTGAAGAGAAGGGAGACTAATGAGGTTATAGCCCCCTCCTCTCGAAATATTTGAAAATGATATGCAAAAAATGCTTTTTTTCCCCTTACTTTATTAGATAAATCTGTAAACTTTTACTTTCTTCTGTTGTTACAAGAAAAAAGTACTGGATTCATGAGAATTTTTTCAAAATCGGGTTTTTAACGGATTTACACTTTTTAGGAGTCAGAGATTTCAAAAAACATGTTTTTACAAAATGTCTGTCTGTCAATCTATTTGTGTGTGTACGTCCAGTGGCGCAGCTAAGAGGAAGGTTTTGGGGTTGAAGTTGAAACCCCTCCCAGAGCTAAAAAACATCGCGATATTATGAATCAAAACCAAACTTAATATTTAAACGGTTTGCAATTTTTCGAAATTCGCCGTTTCGTTAAATCAGATTCCATATAATAAAGTGATTCAATTAAAGGACGAAAATTCTACTTAAAATTGTGAACACTTTTACATGCATTAATTAAGTGAAAATTGGTTATTTGAACTAAGTCATTTTTCGAGAAGGCTTATGATAAGAGAATGGAGATTTTTGCATGGTATCTTTTTAAATCCTTTTGGTAGTTTCAAATTTAACTCCTACAAAAAAAAAAAAAAAAAAAAAAAAAAAAAAAAAAAAAAAAACCCGCTTCTTTATAATATACGATTTCAATACGAGTTCAACTCAAACCCAGGTATTTTTAGCGAATTTTAACAATAATAAAGACATTTTGACAAAAATTTCAACAAATTTGCATAACATAATGCAAAATTCGATGTCATGTGATGAAAAACATCTGAAATTCCGATTTTAGTGGTTGACACATAGGCTTATTATTGTCTTTTCCTGGCGTTTAAGTTTTCTAACTCTTATATTGTAAGCGTTGTTTAAATGAAACACGGCCAATGTAAATGCGGAAAAAATGCATTATGATTTGATTCATTAATAATACTGTTTCTATTAACTGGGGATTCAAATAATAGGCTAACACCATTATCAGAAACTCCCCCCCCACCCCCTAGAACTGAATTCTGCCTGCGCTACTGTGTATGTCTCATAAATATTGTGGGTGCTCTATCTCAGGAACTAATGCACGGAATTTCGTAAAACTTTTGATTCAGTTAGAACTGGATATAAACTGTATCTGATCAGTTTTTAACTCAACATAGTATGAAACCCTAAGAAGGTATGTGCCGGTCCATTCCAGGGCTGGGTTTTCGCCGGTACAAAATGGTTTCTGCCGTGCTAGTCGTAGAAAATGGTTATAACCGATTTAAACCGGCAGAAACTGGCATAAACTTTCTTCATGACATAATCTGAGACTTTTTTAGTTGTATTAAATTGCTAATGTATATTTCATTATTCAGGATAATTACAAATAAAATATTGTGAAGTTTTAGTTAAAAAAATTAATTTGCATTAGAATTTGATAGTTTTGAATCTTTCAGGAAGAATCAACCATATTATTTGCAGATAGTTAAAAAACACGAAATTAATATTAAGAACATAACATTGCTAAAATTGTAGATAAATAACATGATGTATGAAGAATGATTGTTACAAATGATAAAATATATTGCTGTTGGCCTTAGATAGAGATAAAAGGCATGACTGTTTTATTGCAGATGCTCAAAAAATTTGCTTAACTTTATTTAATGATGAAAATATCATAAAACTCACAAATGCAAGATTCAGATCTCATTTAATGCAGTGCTAGTTTTTATGCTAGCTTATTTACTTCATCCTAAGTATGCGGGATTAAAAATGACGTGAGCATAAAGAAAGGACAACGAAATTGCTTTTTGATATTTAATTTAAATTTTGTGCGAAATATAATAACTTGTGACAAAATTGACTCTTTTCCCAAAAACATATTACCCCAAGCAAGTCCTATAAAATTTCTAGCTTCCTGTAGGTAGTCGCCTTTAAAAACAAAAACCGACAAAAATGAGAATTTTTTAAAATTTTACATTCTCAATAATGACATTACCAGCAAATAATGCTAGTCATGAAAGAATACTTTCGAACTTTTCTTTCATTCAGAACAAATTAAAAAGCAGAACCATTTATATTTGTATGTAGTAGTAGATAATTTTTAAATTGTCGGAGTGTATTATTTATTTTAAAATACTCTAAAATACTTTTCTTTCATTCAGAACAAATTAAAAAGCAGAACCATTTATATTTGTATGTAGTAGTAGATATTTTTTAAATTGTCGGAGTGTATTATTTATTTTAAAATACTCTGAAAAATAATGTTAAATTATCATAAAATTTGTAAATTTATTAAAATTTTTTTTTTAATAAAAATTCAATAATATCAATAATTAAACTTGTACCATACAGGGATGCCACTCAGAAAATAGCAAAAAAGAGGAAATTATGCGTAAAGTATAATTTACGACATTTTTCACAAGTTTATGTGTGAATTTTGAAAATTATATTGTTTATAATAAACTAAATAAAAAATTACAGCTTTTCTTTTGCTGTAAACTTTTAATTTATAAGAGTAAGTAAAAATGATTTTTCTTTAGTTCACAGTATTTTACATCAATTAAGGTAACCCAGCAACAGGTTCAGTGAAGAATTTTATGTATCGCATTATTTTAAACCAATTCAAGTAACCCAGGAATAAATTCAATGATTATTCCGCGAGTGAATAGCAAAATTTTGCAGTTTTTTTTTTTTTTTTTTAATTTGACGAAAATAACTGTTTTATTTCATGATCGTTTGGCGAAAATTGCCGTTTTATTTAGCGATCGTTTGACGAAAATCGCCGTTTCACATCATGATGGTTTGACAAAAATCGTCGTTTCAGAAAAATCACCGCTTCGTTTCGCGATCGTTTGACGAAAATCGCCGTTTAATATCGCGATCGTTTGACGAAAATCGTCTTTACGTTGCGATTGTTTGACGAAAATCGTCGTTTTACATTGCGATTGTTTGACGAAAATCGCCGTTTTATTTAGCGATCGTTTGACGAAAATAGACGTTTCACATCATGATCGTTTGACAAAAATCATCGTTTCACATCGCGATCCTTTGACAAAAATCGCCGTTTCACAAAAATCCCTTTCGCAATCGTTTGACGAAATTCGCCGTTTTATATCGCGATCGTTTGACGAAAATGGCCATTTTATTTAGCGATCGTTAGACAAAAATCGCCGTTTCACATTGCGATCGTTTCAAGAAAACCACCGTTTCGTTTCGCGATCGTTTGATGAAAATTGCTGCTTTATATCACGACCGTTTGATGAAAATTGCTGCTTTATATCGCGACTGTTTGATGAAAATAGCCGTTTTTTCCGATCTTTTAACGAAAATCGATGTTATATTTCGCGATCGCTTGACGAAAAAGGCTGTTGTATTTCGCGATCGTTTGATGGAAAAGGCTGTTTTATTTCGCGATCGTTCGACGAAAATCGTTATTTTATCTCGTGATCGCTTAACGAAAATCGCGAATTCTTAAAAATTAAAAAAAAGCGGAAATCCGCCAAAAGGCGGAAAAGTGGCATCCCTGACCATATCAGATAACCATTATGAAAATTCCTGTTTTTCAAGTGACAAAAAATTATTCAAAGTATAATTATGTGATCATTTGAAACTTTATGTTACTTTGAATAAAATTCTTAATCTTTTTTTTTTTTTTCAATCTTTAAAAAAAATTCTTTATACATTAAATACATGTGTGAATTATAAATCATTGCAGGTTACATACACTGAAGGTTCAAATACATCCGCTGAAAGGGTTTTCAGTGTTCTTGTAAGTGTGATTGATGTCCTTACTATTTTTCAAACCAAGTTATTTTGAGAACGTTAATAAAATCAGTTTTTTTTTTATTTCAACGTTTAAATAAATAAATGAGCAAATAAGTAATGAAATAAATCATATAAAACTAGATGAGCGGACAGATAAAATTAGTTGCAGGGACCTCGCTAAGAGGAGGGGGGACAGGGCGGTGTCTCCCCCCCCAAACATTCGTAAATGTTGTTGCACTTGACAAATTTAAAACTTTTATAGCAAATTTAATTAAAATTTTAATAAAAACTGTAATACATTTCCCATTTTTGATAGAACTGGCAAAAGTTATAACTCTTATTGGGTATATTATTAAACTTTTTATAAATAAGAACTGTATTACATTTTCTTGGCAAAATTATAAAACGAGTTGGCAAATATGAAAATTTGACTTGGCAATTTAAGATATTCTCCCTCACGAATAAAAAGTCTAGCGATGGTCCTTAGTAGGTGGTCTCAGGCCCCATGGTCCCATATGAGCTGGCGCCTCTGTGGTCAGCTAAAGGTCAGCCCCTATTATCTCAAGGTTACATAATGGCATCGTTCAGAGTCAAGCGATTCTGATCAAGTGGGGTGTTTTAGCGAATGATTCGTGTTTAGCAGTTGCCATATGAGGGAAGAGGGGGTATGAGAGAAATCTGGGATGGCTTGTTTGGTTTGTTTCCCTCATCTGAATTATGCGCAGAAGAAATAGCTTGTTTACTTTCAAATTACGCCCGGAGACTACACTTGACCATATATTTCTTGGAGAAAAAAAAAAAAAAAGACTTTTCTTTTGAATATAGGGATACAAGGGTCACCTTTATCAGACTTTAAATGGAAAACAAATTTTACGGATAAAATAAGTTAAAATAAAAAAGGTTTAACTGTAACTTATAATCGTTTTTTTATACTTTATTTTGCTTTGAAAACTGGTTCTTTTAATTTATTTATTTCTAGTGTTTATATTCTAAGATTAACCGAATCACGGAAAAAAGCGCACCGGAAAAAAGCGCACAGAAAAAAGCGCCCCGGAAAAAAGCGTCCCCGGAAAAAAGTGCACCGGAAAAAAGCGTCCCTTTTTATAAATCACATATTTAAATAAGTCTGATAATAGTGATAATGATAATGATAATGATAATGATAATGATAATGATAATGATCTGATAATGATAAGTCTATAAACACTAGATTGAGACGGTTTTATGAAATTTAAGTCTTTGCTCTATCGAGACTCAGATGGGCGGGGAGGGAGGCTTTAAAAGTTATCTCAAAACCTGACATAGCTTTAATGAAAAAAAAAAAAAAAAAAAAAAAATGTAAGGTACGAAGAATTAGATAATAAACACTAGGTACTTAAATGATTTATTTTAATTCAGTCTCCCTTGTTCTCCTGTGGAGTGGGGGGGGGGGGGGGGGGGGGGAGGAAGGGGGGGAGGTGTCTACAAACTTTTGAATATATCTCTTATATTTACTTTTCTTAATATTATTTATAATTTGTTTATTTTTATTATAAAATTACATATTAATATTTTATTATATTTTATATTACATTTATATATTTATATTTATATAATATATAACATAATATATAATAATAAATATATTAATATAGTATAATAATAATACAGAATAAATAATTTATAATAAATAAGTAATAAATTAATAATACATAAATATAAATTAAATATAAAATTAAAAATAAATGCAATTAAATATTAAAAATTATACTTATTAACAAAAGTTTATTTAAAAATGATAATATTTTATTAACTCATAGTAAATCAATAAAAATAAATGTATTAATAAATAAAATTAAATATTAAAAATCTAGTTTCATCAACAAGAATTAATTTAAAAAATGATAATATTTTATTAACTTATAGGACATAATAAAAAAAGTGTATTAATATATAAAATTAAACATTAAAAAATCTACACATTAACAAGAATTTATTTAAAAAATGATATTTTATCATCCGCCATTACTGATACTATTTCATATACCTCCAGCAATCTCCCTACGTATCCCCAAGGGTACGCGTATCAAAGGTTGGGAACCGCTGTCTTACGAGAATGATATAAAAGAGACAATTGTTGCCACTTTAGTTTTTATCTTTTATTCATCCACAAGTTCAATATTTATCAATTCCTTGTCACTTTTTTTCTGATCACTTTTTGAGCTCTTGTTTTTCCAGTCACTTTTTTCCCTAAATTCTAGAAAACATTCCGAAAAAAAATTATCGTCTAAAGCAGTGATAGATTTGGAGTTTGTAGGCTCACCCCCCCCCCCCCCCCGCCCCCATAGAAGAACAAGGGTGGCTGAATGAAAAATATATATATGAGTTGATATTACTATGAGTTAATAAAATATTATCATTTTAAAATAAATTTTTGTTAATGAGTATAATTTTTAATATTTAATAATATTTATTTGTACATTTTTTAAATTAAATTTTATATTTAATTTATAATTATGTATTATTAATTTATTATTTATTTATTATAAATTAGTTATTATTTATTATTATTAATTATTATTATTATTATTATTAATTTATTAATTATATTATTAATTATTTACTATTAATATATTATATTAATATATTAATAATTAATTAATATGTATTATATAAGTATAAATATATAATATAAAATGTAATAAAATATTAATATGTAATTTGATAATAATAATAAAAATAATAATCATATAATATAATATATAAATTAATTATGTATAATTTAAATTATAAATAATCAAATTATAAATAATATAAAAAAAATAATGTAAGAGATAGATTCAGAGTTTGTAGACAATCGCCCCCCCCCCCCCTCAACCACCACCACAGAAGAACAAGGGAGACTGAATTAAAAAAAAAATCATTTAAGTACCTAGTGTTTATTATCTTATTTTTCGTATCCTACAATTTTTTCTCATTGAGGCAATAACAGGTTTTGAGATAACTTTTAAAGCCCCCCCCCCCTCCCCACCTTCGCCCATCTCAGTCCCGAGAGAGCAAGGACGCTCAAATTTCATAAAACTGTCTCAATCTAGTGTTTGTATTCTAAGATTAACCATGTGTACTATTATCAGACTTATTTAAATATGTGATTTATAAAAAGAGACGCTTTTTTCCGGTGCGCTTTTTTCTGCCTACCGATTAACCATATGTATTATTATCAGATTTATTTACATATATGACTATATGATAAATAGGTGCACTTTTTACCGCCTACCTAGAAATAAAAATCAACACAGAAACATAAATCACATGTTTTAACAAAATTCATTATTGATGGCATATTTTTAAAATATCAAAAATAATAAACTATTTTAAAAAGTGCTTATAATTCGTATGTTTTAAATTTATTTAATATTTTATTAATTTCTTATCACTTAATACAATATTATAATTCTTTAAATAAATTCTTGTAAATGAGTTTAATTTTCAATATTTAATTCTATTTATTTATACATTTATATTTAATTCTACATTTATTTTATATTTATATATTATTTATTGTTATTATTATTATTATTATTATTATTATTATTATTATACTATAATAATTATTATATAGTATATTGTATATTAAAAATATTATAATATATGAATAATTATGTATAATTAAAATTATAAATAATATTAGAAGATAGATATATATAATATGAACCTAGGAAAAAAAGTGACAGGAAAAAAATTTATCGGAAAAAAAGTGACCTAAACTGCAAACGCGGAAAAAAGGTGACACGGAAAAAAGTGACTAGGAAAAAAAGTGACAAGGAATTGATTTTAGGGATTTATTATTGATTTTGGGGATTCATTGGTTAAGTATGAAAGGGGGATCGAGGGTGGCTCATAATTTAAGTAAATGGGTTTTTCATGCTGAATTAACTATTTTGGTTCAATTTTAGGATATACGTTCATACTGAAAAGATGCTTGCCTGATTAGTTTTAGGAAGGGACAATTACCACTCCCCCCATTCACCCTAAATCAGATAAATGGGTTTTTATGCAGAATTATCCAACGTGTGTCAAATTCTGGATACAGATTCTTTCTGATAATGCTTATATATAGTATATAATGCTTGAAGAGATTTGGGAGTTTAAAATTTTGGACATAAGTTAATTATAATAAGATATATCTCTGATTAATTATGAGGTGCTTTTGCTTATTAATAAAGGAGGGGCGGGCAATTATTACGCCTCAAATTAGATAATTCGTTTTTTATGCAGAATTACCCGATGTATTTCGAATTTTAAATCTAGGTACATTCTGATTAGGTGAATCCCTGAATAGTTTTAAGGGTTTAAAGGCTAAGTATAGAAGGGGAATAGAATATAACCCAACCCCTTAAATTAAATAAATTGCTTTTTATGCAGAATTATCGGATTTCCTTCAAATTTTGGATTATAGGCTCATTATGATAAGGCGTATCCCTGATTAAGTATGGGGCTCTTTTGCTAATTAAAAAAAGGGGGGTGGATGATTATTACCTCCCCCCCTTAAATTAGATGAAATGATTTTCATGCACACTTATCCGAAGTATTTCATATTTTGGATATAAGTTATTTCTCATAAAGTGAATCCTGGAATAGTTTTAAGAGTTTAATGGCTAAGTATAAAGGAAGGAACGGGGGATAACCCCCTTAAATTAAATAAATGGCTTTTTACGCAGAATTATCCGAATTGCTTCAAATTTTGGATGTAGGTTCATTCTGACAAACAGTATCTCTAATTAGTTATAGAGTTATTTTGCTAATTAAAAAAGGGGGGAGCGGGCAATTATCCCCTACCCCTTAAATAAGATAAATTGTTTTTTATGCACAGTTATCCGGTGTATTTGAAATTTTGGATATATGTTCTTTCAAATAAAGAGAATCCCTGAATAGTTTAAAGGGTTTAATGGCTAACTATATAGAAGGGGGAACGGAAGATAACCCGCCTTAAATAAAATAAATGGCTTTTTACGCAGAATTATCCGATTTGTTTCAAAATTTGGATGTATGTTCATTATGATAAGGCGAATCCCTGATTAGTTGTCGGTATCCCCCGTCTCTCCCCTCTATATTTAGCTTTAAAATTATTCAAGGATTCACATTATCAAAAAGAACCCAGATCCAAAAGTTGAAATACATCGAATTGTTGTGCCAAAAAGAAAAAAAAAAAAGTATTTAAGGAGGGGGGATAAATTGCCCGCTCCCCCTTTTTAATTAGCAAATTAATCCCATAACTAATCAGAGATACGCTTTGTTGGAATAAACCTACATCCAAAATTTGAAGCAAATCGGATAATTCTGTGTAAAAAGCCATTTATTTAATTTAAGGGGGGTGGTATCCTCCGTTACCCTCTCTATGCTTAACCATTAAACCGTTAAAACTATTCCGGGATTCACTTTATGAGAAAGAACTTATATCCAAAATGTGAAATACATCGGATAAGTGTGCATGAAAATCATTTTATCTGATTTAAAGGGGGCGGGGGGGGGGGGGGGGTAGTAATCACCAGCCCCCTTTTTAATTAGCAAAAGAACCCCATATCTAATCAAGTATACGACTTATCATAATGAACCTATAATCCAAGATTTGAAGCAAATCCGATAATTTTGCGTAAAAGGCAATTTATTTAAGGGGGTTTATATTCTATTCCCCTTCTAGGGATTCACCTTATCAGAAAGTACCTACATTTAAAATTGGTAATACATCGGGTAATTCTGCATAAACAACGATTTATCTAATTTGAGGGGAGATAATTGCCCGTCCTCCCCTTTATTAATAAGCAAAAGAACCCCAAAATTAATCAGAGATACGTCTTATCATAATGAACTTATGCCCAAAATTCCAAGCAAATTAGATAATTCTGCGTAAAAAGCTATTAATTTAATTTAAGATAGGTTATTCTCCCGTTCCCCCTCTATGCTTAACCATTAAACTCCCAAATCTCATCAGGCATTATGTACTATACATAAGCCTTATCAGAAAAAACCTGTGTCCAAAATTTGATACACGTTGGATAATCCTGCATAAAAATCCATTTATCTAATTTAGGGCGGATGGTGGTGGGGTTAATCGTCACTTCCCATAACTAATCAGACAAGCGTCTTTTCAATATGAACGTATATCCAAAAATTGAACCAAAATAGTTAATTCAGAATGAAAAACCCATTTACCTAAATTAAAGTGCTCAAAACGTGATTCTTTCTAAAAATGCGTCCGGGGCGCGTGCTTCCTCTGCCCCCCCCCCTCTAGTTTCGGCCCTGATTCCTTTCCCCCCTTTTATTTTTAAGCGTGTCAAAGAAAGTTTTTTTCACATATATTTACATTACTTCTGAAATGTGTCAGAAAAGTACATATTTAAATAACTTTTTTAGTGTGGGTGCGCTTCTTTCCGAGGGTGCTTTTTTCCTGGGGACGCTTTTTTCCGGTGCGCTTTTTTCCGTGATTCGTATCGCACACTATATTTTGTCTTAAGCATGCTGTAGTGTGCTTCAGTAATATTTATCAAATTCAATATCGTTGAAATAGTGTAACATCATTAAAATTTACGACAAATGATTTTCCCTCGTTGACCGTAATGTAACAGAATTCTTTTGGGTGTTCCTTTAGACAAACTATTCATGTTCCCATAACAAACTATGCATTCCTTCTATTTTTAATAGGAAACATTCTATTGCGCAATAGCTTTTACCGATTTCAAAAAAAATATATAAGTTAATTCGTTAAAATAAGCGCAAGCACAGAAAAATATTTATTTTGTAATATATACATAGTTAAAAAATACTAAATTAATCTAGAAACTGTATCCCATTAAACATACATGTATTTTAAATATAATATGAGTATGAAAATTTAATACATACTCATCATTCATTATGAAATTTGTATTTACTGACTTCTACTACTGAAGTGTAAAAAAAGAAACGAAATACATACAATAATAGACACAAGGAATGTCCTCAAATACAATAAACAGATGAAATGTTAGGCATGTTGAAGTAATTATCTTGTATTAATATGAATACTTTTTTAGAAGTAAATTTTTAAAAATAATTTTTTTTTTATATTTACACTTCCCTCCCCTCCCTACCCCAAAAATAAACTAATTCATTGTAGATATTAAATTGTAGTATAGTGAGACCTCGAAATAAGGGACATCTCTATTTAAGGGACGAAAATTCGGGTCCCAGTCGCTTCGTATAGGGTAGTAGCTTCGTATAGAGTGTAATGTATATTATATACATCTAAATAAGGAACACTCGATTCAAGTGATTCTTGAAAATGAGACTAACTCTCTGAACTCGGTCGTTTCTTACGCAAATCTTATTTCATTAGCACCATTTTTTTTTAAATGTTTACTTCAAGTACATAATCTAAAAAAAAAAAAAGGCTAATTAAATGAGGCAAAATTTTTCTTTGTTACTAATGCGAAAAAGAAATTTTGTAAAGAAACATGCTGTCCGGTCACATTGACAAAGGATTAAATTTTTGCATTTCAGATAATAAAGTAATCTGTGTAGAAAATGATAATATAGAATTTTGTGAACTTATCAAACAGGCAGTCATGTTGATAGGGAGATATACAACACAATAAATGAGCATTTATTTTCCCACAATTTAGATAAAGGCATCGAAATGTATTTATCCCTATTGAAGGTTATGCTGAAAATATGAGGATGACTCTGAAAGTGAAGGAGAAAGGAAATTTGTGAAAAAAAGAATTCCACTGATGCTTTAAAATATGCAAAGCAGTTGAATACTTTTTTAAGGATGGCAAATGAATATCTGAAAAGTTTTGTATTAGAAAAATTGAAATCTGCAAAACAAACACTTTTTACTTTCTTCTATCTTTACAAGAAGAAAGTATTGGATTCATGAAAATTTTCGACTTCCGGTTTTCGGCGGATTTATACGTTTTAGAAGGTCCTGAACACGTTTTGACTATTTTCAGAAAATGTCTGTCTGTGAGTCTGTCAGTCTGTCTGTGAGTCTGTCTGTCTGTATGTGACAAAAAATTTGTGGGCGCTCTATCTCAAGAACTAATGCTCGAAATTTAATAAAATTTTATATCCAGTTAGACCTTGATATGAATTAGTGCCTATTGGTTTTTGGTGAAAATTGGCCGGCAGGTGGCGCTACTATATTACGTTTTTCATGATTTTCAAGATTGCTTTATCTCAAGAACTAATGCACAGAATTTCACCAAACTTCAGATTCTGTGACCCCTTGATATACATAGACGCGGATTAAGTTTTGGTGTAAATTGGCCAACAGGTGGCGCTGCTATGCCACGTTTTTCATGATTTTCATGATAGCTATATCTCAAGAACTAATGCACAGAATTTCACCAAACTTCAGATTCCTCGATACCTTGAGATACATAGCCGCTGATAAGGTTTTGGTGTGAACTGCCCTATAGGTGGCGCTGCTATGCTACATTTTGCACGATTTTTGTGATAGCTATTTCTCAAGAACTAATGCAGAGAACTTCATTGAATTTTAGATATGTTACACTAGAATATATAACATAATTAGACGCTGATTACATTTTGGTATTAACCTTGCAACAGGTAGTGCAGCTATGCTGCATTGTGCACGATTTTTCCGATAGCTATATCTCAACAACCAATGCACAGAATTTCATCAAACTTCAGATTTTGTTACAAAATGACATATAACATAATTACACGATGATTACGTTTTGTTATAAATCCTTCAACTGATGGTGCTGCTGTGCTATATTTTGCACTTTTTTTTTTTTTTTTTTTTTTTTTTTTTTTTTTTTTTTTTTTAACTAGCTATATCTCAAGAACTAATGCACATAATTTCACAAACTTCAGATTATTTTACACCCTAACATAATTAGGCGCTTTTTTATGCTTTGGCACAAATTGTCCAAGATATGGTCTTGCTGTGCTACGCTTTGCAAATTGTTTGTTATAACTATATCGCAAGAACTAATGGACGAAAGTCCATCAAATTTCAGATTCTGTTAGGTCTTGACATAAATAGATGCTTATTAGGTTTTAGTATAAATTACCCAACATGAGGCACTACTAAGCTCATTTTCTCAGAATATCAATTAAATTTTGCGTTTTGAGCTTTTCGGATACCAGAATCTCATTAGGCTAGGTCAAATGTTCGAGGAAATTCGATAGTGGGTAACTTTGGGGTCACCACGTTTTTTTTTTAAATATTAAAATGTACTTATGAGATAGAAGAAAGTTTTGGGATTGACACATCCAACTAGTTTTATTGATGACTTCAAGTAAGATTCTTTTAAATGTTATTGTACTTCTTGCATGTACACAAACATTTATGCAAAAAATATATATATATAAATCAATAATCCTACAAATCATTTAATGATTAAGTAAACGGTTGAAAATTTGAATTAATTAATTTTTTTATTCTTCTTGCTCTTGATTAATGTAATTTACAACCTTCGGGTACATTTAAACTTCAACTTTAATCTTTTTGTTTTTTATTTTTTATGTCATTCTGAACGATTAATTAAAAAAAATCAAGAACTCTGGATAAGGAAACCTGTATTCAAAAAAGAAAAGCTCCGGTTCAATGGGTGTCCCGTATTCGGAGGCTTCATTGTTTTATATAATGGTTGATTATATAATATAATACAAAAGAAAAAAAAAAGAAAAGAAAAAAGAAAAAAAGACGTGTCATAAAATTAAGCGCTTAGAACCATTTAAATTATCAGAATAAATAAAGAAAAGAAAACTGCTATAAATAATAATATTCGGCAATTTCTTTGGCTGTTAATATCTGGCACTAGATCTATGCTAAAGTATTGCTTTTAATAAATGTCTGATCTTTATTTCAATTCAAACTAGTCGTTGGGGGCCACCGTAATACTTAACCATCATGGATATGTATATGAAAATAAAACATGTGAAAACTATTTATACAATGCATTGCAAATCATAAACAAAATTTAAATATTGTTAATATACATAGTAATGCTCTATTAAAGAACTGCTGATTACCGATATCGACAAATTATATAAAACGCCAAACTACTTAAGTAGTACCGAACTGCGTAAAAGAAACATCCTTATAACTCCAAAAATAATAACTCTGTTAACTAACAATTAACTGCATCGGATTAAGCGTCTCATTTCCAATTAAAATATACCTCTGAATTGAAATTTGAATGAAATACAGGGTCATGAAAAATCGAAGAATGTGGAAAACAGGATTACAAATATCTCGGCAACTAATAATCCGATTGACTTCGTTCTATATGCAAAATGTGTGTTATTTTATTGCCTTTTACGTCCATTCCTTAGAACAAAAAAATTCGAAAATTTTTATGTAACTTTCATCAGAACGAATTTTTCGAGAGTCCGAAAAAAATAGTTCCGGATAATCGAGGTTGCTGATATTAAATAGGGTTCGTCCCATTCTTACATACTAACTGCATACAAAATTTTAAGTCTCTATCTCAATTCGTTCGGGAGATAGAGCGTTTACAGACAGACAGACTGACCGACTGACAGAGAGACAGACAGACAGACAGACGGATGGCAAAATTTTTTTTCTAAAAATGTGTTTTTCGGAATCTCCACTATCTAAAACGTGTAAATCCGTCAAAAAAAAATTTTCGATTTTCAAAACGATTGCAAGACTTACCCTATACTACGTATGATGGGTAAGTAAAATTATTTTTGATATTGTTAGGTGAAACCAAAGGTCTATTAGAGCTTTGAATTATAAAAATGGTTTTAATATATAATCTGTATGTAAGCCGGAAAACTTAGTGTGAATCTCTTTGTGATAAGGGAGACTGGGGCACATGTTAACATGGGGGAGATTTGAAAGTTGCCATTTTCACTAGTTAGTATATACGGTTTTTTAATTGAAAAATGCCAAATATAGTAGCACCTGTAGACATATGGTAAAAAATAAATAAATAAATAAAAATACTTTGACATTTTGTTTGTCCTCAGGAGCCAAAACATTGTTTATTGATTTCAAAAGTAAAATCTCAGTTCCAACTTGCTAAGAGAATAACTTTATATATTTATTTATTTTTTAAATTGCAATGTTTTAATATATACAATGGATACTAATGAATATTTTTGATACAATTTTTTTTTCTTCTAAAATTGAGAAATGCTAATGATTCGACATTTTAACTCTAGTAGGAATATGGGGCACTTGTGAACAGTTTATTTGGGGCAGATATGAACAGGTCATAAGTTCCCTAATAATCATTCTGTGAAAAAGTTCTTTCACTTAACTTCGTGAGAAATAATGTCAGCTCCAATATCTGTAGTTTTCATATAATATAAGGCATTTCCGTCATACAAAGTTGATTTTGTATTGAAACTTCCTCAATAATCTGTCCACAAATGTATAAAAAGCAACACGTTCGTTTACGTTCAATTGTAATTTAAATAAATTTAATGTTTTCTAAAATGCAATAATTGTATATTTTATACAATAAAAAAATACATATATAGTATTTTATTTAGCGGTTTTCAATACTATTTTTTTATGCATCGTTAATAAAAAAAAAATATTACATTAAGTAATTTTGCAAATTTTTCTGTTTCATTTGTTCCATACTTGCAGTATTAGTTTAATTCCATTTCTAAAACAGCTCGTTATTTGACGCTTTAAATAGATATAATACTTTAAGAAAGTAAAAATTTTAAACCTATAACTACTGTAAAATCTCGATTTTAAGCTTCCCTCCAATTCTTTCAAAAGCAAAAGAAATGAAATTTGAAGGGAGCCTATAATCGGAACACACTTTTATATCCCTAATTTAGGGGTAAATCAGAGACATCTCACACTTTCACATTTCAAAGATTTCAGATAAATATTATCTGAATGCCTTCTACATAAAATTCCCATCAAACCAAAAATCCTAAACAAAATTTAAATGCTCAAATTATTTTTTTCAAGTTTAATTCTTTATTTTTTTTTATTTTACTGCAACAACATTTAATTAATCATGTAACCCCCCCCCCCTCCAATCCACATATTTTTATTTTATAGTATTTTACTAAACTTACCACACTGAAACTACAAAAAGATACATAATTTTTCTCTGTATGGTGCATTTAACCGATAGTATAAGTAATGATTATATTAACCTATGAATAAAATAATAATAAACATGTCAAAGGATAATTTTCCCTTGTGTTCACATGTGCCCTACATATGTTCTCAACTGCTCCACCGTTGGGGCACATGTGAACAATTATTTTAAATTTATAAAACTATTAAAAAAAGTAATAACTATAAAGCTAATTTTAAAGCAAATAGTTCATAACGTCTTAGTAATAGTTCGTAAACGTAAAAAAAAAAAAAAAAAAAAAAAAAAAAAATGTTGTTTACTATACAGAGTAGTTTTTGTGTATAAAAATTAACCCAGCTGCGAGAAAAAGCTATGTTTACGTGAGTTCACATGTGTTTCAGTCTTTCCTATATAACACTAAAAGTGGAGGAAGGCAGTGGGCTAAAATTGTTTTGTTATTGAGAAATCATTGTTCTTTGATTATTTATTTTTATTTATTTATGTAATTTTGCTTACATTCATTTTTAAGCCAAAATTCAAATACGTTTTCTTCTTTCTTTCTATCATTTTTGCTTTTCTTCTTCTTCCTTTCTTTCTTTGTTTGGTCCCAAAGAGAAAATCAAATGCTTCATTTAACTTATGACATTTTTTTCAATTTGGTGAGAAAATTTTAAAAAGCAATAAGTCTATGCAATACTTCAAATCAATCAATTTAATAGTTGTAATTTAAGGATGTATTTCAATCCAAACTGCTTATCTTCTGATTTATTTTTAAATTCATTTTTGCTCTCAAATGTATCAATCTGGCAAATTCTCTTTTTAGGAAACTACATAATTTGCCGTGCTTGTCAAATTGCAGATAAAAGCAGAAAATATTGCAAAAAATGCTGTCAAAGACGACATTTCGAACCGAATTTTCCGAAGTGGGAGATCTGGGGGCGAAAAAAATGGTCGAACTGAAAAATTGTTCATAAACAAAATTCTAATTAATGGAGCGAATAATGAAATTACACGGTCACTTAAACATGTCTTCAAAAATCACCTCAGCAAGTTTCATGTATTTACTTTTAAAAATATACCTGTAAAGTCTCAGAAAATTTTTAGCTTTTGAGGGTGGAAAAATATTTTTTCGAGTACACCCTTAAGTGTGCTATCAAAGATTAATTTGGGCTGAACTATTACGTCTAAAAATGAGTAAGGTGATTTTCAAAATATTTTACCCCGCTCATCAACGGGAAACATTCAGGGTCTTTTATAAATATAAAAACATAAAAAATGCAAACATGGTTTCTTCGAATAGTTTCTTTTTTTCTTCCTTTTTTTTCTTTCTTTTTATTATTGTTATTATTATTATTTTTTTTTTCATTTCCGCTAAATTAATTTTGAACTATGACGATTTTTTTTTTTTTTTTAATGATGACAGTTTCTGACCTCCTGTCTGTTCAGTAAAATTTGGATCCAAATCCCATTCAATAGCAAACCAAATAGATCTTTTGCATTAGATAACAAACCCCTCCCCCCCCCCTCCCTCCGGCTTAGCAACGTCAAACTTTAACTGTATTAATTAAAGAAAGAAGGCAGAATAGCATGAATTTTCTACATTTTTAAAAATTTTGCTAAGTATTAAAGTTTAAGATCAGCATATTTTAAAAAATTAGATATTTAATAATGAAAAAAAATCTTTAAAGAATGCTTCTCAGAAACAGCTATGAAAGCAAAAAATAACATTATATCAAATATTATGGGTAAAAAGTATATTCTTTTCATTTTACTATTTGTGGAAGTTAATTAACAGTTTTCCTGGTGTCGGAAACAAGCATCATTCTTAAACGATATACAACCCCCTAAACAAATCTTATCACTGCGATCTTTTTACCGTGAAAGGTTATCATAGTTATCGTACGCATCTCGTACGAGCCAAGTAAAACGCCAAGGACATCTTGGAGGGGGAGATCGTGCATTGCAGGAAAGAAATGAATGAAAACCCCAGCTCCGAACGGGCCGACTAATGTACCCGTTCCGTTTTATTTTACACATTATTGAAAAATGCAAAATCCAAATTATGAAGAAACTAAAAGCTATGCTGTAGAAAAATGATGAATTAATAAGTTTCTAAAAGGACAAAAAATTTTAATCTACTCAACTTTTCTTGTAAGCTGTAAATCTATATGGCAGAATAACTATTTTTTCTAAAATTAGCTGGTTAGAAAAAACTAATCAGTTTTCCTTCTTTCTTTTTCTTTTTTAAGGCCTATATGTATATATATATATAGACATTATTTGTAAAACATATATATATATAGCCAGAAGGGCAGACTTGAGTTAAAAATGCACTTTTATTATTTAAATTGCTTGATTAGTTAAGATTTACTAAGGATTTCATCATTTCAGAAATTCTTTTTGTTATGTATGCTATTGAATAATTGGCAATGAGCTTTTCGTTTGCTCTGTGATTAGTGATTTTAACAAGCCTTTGTTTTTCTTGCATTCTTACATTGAGATTGGGTTTTTTTGCATTATAATTTTATTCTTTTGCCAGCTAGGTTGGCACAGTTCAAAGCAATTGGTTTTTTAGAACAAATCTAATATAATATTTTCTCATTTTTGTAATTTAAGTGTTTCAAATTATTGGATGAAAGTAATTTCTATTTTTAAGTCTTATCTCAATAGTCACCATAAGACATAGTGAGTCTAGTCAAGGTCATGTTAGTATACATGTAGAATGCATATTTTATGCACTGATGAACATATCTGAAACTCTACAGAAAACACTTAAATCATGTAAATTTAGCAAAAATAAAATAGATGAAAAATATGCAATATTTAGATTTAAAAAATATTTTCGTTTGAGAAACGCAGATGTACAGATAATGACATAAATGATATTTAAAATTTCAGTCAAGCTCTAAAAGAAATTTTTCTTGATTGGAGGGATTATTTTTTAAGAATTAAAAAAAAACTCAAGATATGAAGTCGAATAAGAAGACACTGAAAATTTAGACACTAGTAAAGCACCTGTTTACATTTAACTAAAAAATGCAAAAGATATATTTAAATCTTCTATTGCATAACTAAACCCATTACTTAGATTAGTTAAGAAAATTGGCAGAAAGGGGGGAGGGGCGGCAAGACAAAGTTTGCTTGAGACGTAATAGAAAAAAAGTCTCATAAAAATGTCTAAAAAATGCAATTTTTAGTTTAGATGTTTAAAAATACTAAGTGTTATAATAGAGCATGTAGTACGATGGCTGTTTAAATTCTTTGGTAGATGACAGCATTTATAAAGCTACTGTATATTTTAACATCAATGTTTTTCAATAGTCTAAAAAGCTGTTAAATAGATATTTTTTATTTATTTAACAGTCATCTTTTAACTGGTAGTTTTAGAAAACACAATGCTTGAAAAGTGTGTAAAGACTCTACTGCTAAATTCAAATCCTTCCAAAAATTCTTTATAAAAAGCTTTATTTTTCAATAAAAGATAATTAACTCAAGCAGTCTTCTAACAAAAAAATCGGACATCACATATAACAAGTATTTCAAATTAATTATTTTGAATAACCATTTGAAAATAATATATATGAAGTTTTATATATGAATCTATATCATATATTTATTTATAGTGCTAGTAATCAAAAGATTGTTCATTAAGATTTTTAGGGTATCAATGTTTCATTATGTAGTGCATTTTATTTATGAAATATAAGACACAGCTTTTTCTAAAAATGTTTAGATTTTAAAGAATTTCAATTTTCTACATAATTGATTGTATATTAAATAATTATATTGATTAGAATTACCTTTAAATCAAATTATTATTTATATATTCAAAAATGTTTACTTTTGTTCATAAATTTGCATGTATATGTAACAAGAAAACATATTAAAAAAAACCCCGGTTTAATCCAAAAAAACCTGGTTTAAACCAAAAAAACAATGGTTTTTGGTTTTTTTTCAAAAAACCCCGGTTTTTTACCAACCCTGGATCCAAGAAATGCATTAAATCGCAATCATTGCGATGCATATTTCCCACACTCTTTGCTATGTCATGTACACTTAAAGTTAAAATTTAAAGATGTTTTTGCACGACATACGTTAGGTTTTCACTCTCCCCAAGTGTTTATTTACAATGGAAGTACAGAGAGACGCCAATG
Organism: Maratus speculifer; assembly: GCA_964019185.1. Lineage (NCBI taxonomy): Eukaryota > Metazoa > Arthropoda > Arachnida > Araneae > Salticidae > Maratus > Maratus speculifer. Next base: position 229,912,548 of record OZ025296.1, on the reverse strand, counting down.
CTGGGTGCAGTTTTCCCAGTAAACAAATGATTTGTTCCCGCCCTGACGCTGTGATTGATTATTGAACATAGTTGTTAAATACCCGGATTTTTTCAGAAAAAACCCAACCCATTAGGTTTTTTTCAGGGGTTTTGGGGTTTTATCAGGGTTTTTCATGCTTTTTGGGTTTTTTCAAGTGTTGGGGGGGGGGGGAGGGGTTATGGGAGGTGATTCAGAATGCTTGAAAAAAAAAAAAAAAAGTACTTATTACAAAATTTAAAGTAGCTAATTGATTACAAATATATATAAATCAATGTCAGCAATGAAAATTATCCTTTGCTTTTAGATAAAATGATTGTTAGTAATAATTTATAAAGTATTTTTTATTATTACTAAAAAATAGAATAAGCTAGGGGTGCACAACCTTTTCAAGAGAAGGGCCACTTACAAATATGTCTCAGTGGTCGAGGGCATGGGAGCCAACTTTGGTCCCAATGCTGGGTCTGCCACAAGGGACAGTTGTTTGAGGGGATGTTGGTAAACACGCGATGTGCTGGGCTTGAAAACGAGCTGAATGAACTGCGGGGTCTGGGTCATAGGGCCGGAAGCTGATTTAATTTGAGCATTTTAATGCAAATTCAGAGCACTTTAGACTTCTTAACTCTTTAACCTTTATGGAGGAGCTGTGACAGCATCTGTCCGGGAATACATGTATTCTCAGATAGACACTGATCGAGCCCCTGCGTAAAGGTTAAGATGAAATTCGAGATTTTCCTTCGCATAATCGACGAAATTGGCAATTTTTCCGCGCTTGATTGACGAAATTCACAATTTTTACGAAGTCGCTCGACGAAATTTGCGATTTTTTTTCGCGCCTGATTTAGAGGTCTGCACAGGCCGGAATTTCCAGGCCCGGGCCCAGCCCGGCCCGTACAAAAATCAGCGAAACAGGCCCGGCCCGTTTTGGCCCGTTACAATTTCTACGATTTCTAAAAAATTCTGATTTTTATCATATAACTAAGATTCCTTAGAATACTGCATACATATCTATGGAATGATTTTACAGTATATTTTACAGCAAATACACATTAACAAAATTAATGATTACTTAGATTCTTAGGCTTTCAACATTCGAATAAAGATTCATTAAAAATTTAATATGGCTTAGAATAAAAGAAAAAAGAAAGAAAGCTAAAAACATGATTAATTTTGAAGCTGTTTAATCAAAGAAGATTTATAAATATATTTCTATATCATTTTATTATAGATTTCAAATCTAAATCCATTCTTAAATTCAAAAAAGCTCCTTTCTGATACATTTCTAAATTCATTTTTTTTCTCGCAACGCATAAGATTAGCAGATATCTTTATTCAGAAACTATATAATCGAATGGCGTTATCCATTTTTTAATACAAGCAATTTATGAATACTGCAAACAAATAAAATACTATCATAATTAGCGTTTTGAATAGAATTTCCGGAAGCAATAGCAAGAGAAGAAAGAAAAACCTGCAATCATTTGAGAAACTATTGTCTCAACAAGGTTATACAAGTATTTTATTTACCAAAAATGAAAAACGCTATTCGATTCCAAATCCCTTCGATAGTTAGGTTTATCACTTTTATACTTCTACAATTTAAAATTAATCAGGAAACGTGTCACACTTTCGCATTTTTGAGAAATTAATTTAAAAATCATCAAGAAGTATACATCCGAAGACTAAGCTAACATAAGTTCTTTATCGCTGTTAATAATTTTACAAATCATGTTTTCTGCCAATAATTAAGTCTAGTACCGGTCCGGCCAGTCTATATGTAGAAAAATAATGCAAGCGTGATCTCGGACCGGCATGAGTTAGCTAAAAAAATATATTAAAACGGGTTACACATAATGTAATTCTCCGATGCCGATACACTGTGCATTTTTATATTGATGCTGTCAAACTAGTATGGCCACATTTATACTTATTCTCATTAAAACCATTTTCGTTGAAAATAGCTCATATTTGATCGTTTCTGCTTAAATCTTCAGAACGGGCCGTTAGGCTCGTAAATTTTTTTTATCGGCCCGGCCCGTCTGGCCCGTTTAATTTTTTTGCCGGCCCGGCCCGTTGAAAAAACTATTCTAAATCTGCCGGCCCGGCCCGTGAGAAAATTCGAAACGATTCCACCGGGCCGGGTACGGGTCTCGGGCCAAGCTCGGGCCCTTGCAGACCTTTAGGCTGACAAAAAAAATTGCAATTTTTACGAAGCCGATCGACGAAATTTGTTGTTTTCAGCGCCTTATTGACGAAATTCGCCATTTTTACAAAACTGATCGACAAATTTGCAATTTTTCCGCGCTTGATTGACGAAATTTGCAATTTTCACATGCTTTATCAATGGAATTCGCGATTTTTCCCAGCCTGTTTGTAAAAAAATTCAGGATCTTTCCGATCCCAATCAACAAAATTCGAAATTTTTACGAATCTGATTGACAATATTCGCCATTTTTACAAAGCTGATCGACGAAATTCGCGATCTTTACTCGCATAATCAATAAAATTCACATTTTCAGCATCTGATTGACAAAATTTGCGATTTTCTTGCACCGAATCGATGAAATTTGCGTATTTTACAAAGCTAATCGACGAAATTTGTGACTTTTCGTTCCAGATCGGCGAAATTCCCGAATTTTCCACGATTAATTGACAAAATTCACAACTCTTACGAAGTGGATCGCCAAATTCGCGATTTTTCTTCCCATGATCGTCAAAGTTCTCTATTTTTTCGCACCCGATCGACGTAATTTAGAATTTTTTAGAGCCTGATTGATGTATTTAGCAATTTTTCCATGTGTGATCAACAAAATTCGCAATATTCTCCTCTCGGACTGACGAAATTTCCGATTTTTTGGAATCCAATCAAGAAAATTCACGCTTTTCATCCTTAATTGACGAAACACGCAATTTTCAGCGCCCGATCATCGAAATTCGCAATTTTTGTACTAAATCTGACAAAATCTGCAATTTTTTACGCGACAAGATGAAACTCACGATTTTTTCCTCTTGATAAGGTGACGAAATTCACGATTGTTTCACAGCCGATCAACATAATTTTAAATTTTTCTGAGCGAAATCGTCAAATTCGCGATTTTCCGTGCCTTATCAACAAAATTTGAGAATTTTTTTTTTTTTTTTTTTTTTTTCTGATCGACAAAATTTAACACTTTTTTGAGTTCGATCTACGAAATTCGCGTTTTTTCACGCGATAAACCAAGAAAACATATATTTTATTACATGTATTTTAATTTTTTATATTATTATTCAACCAATGAATTTCATATGCAATTTTTTCGAACATCATAAACCACTGAAGATTTTTTTCTTGCCCGATCAACGAAATGTGAGATTTTTCGCGTCCGACTGAGAAAATTCGCGAATTTTCCGTGCCTGATCTACATAACTCACGAATTTTTGTTATATTAGTTATTTTTTTCAGTGCCTCACGGGCAAAATTCGCGATTTCTGATGAGCGAAACTCCAAGCGAATTTTCCCGAGCCATATCGAACTAAGTTCTCTTTTTCCGCTCATGATCAATGAATTTCGTAATTTTTCAGTGCCAATCAATGAAATTTGTGATTCTTAAGTGACGAAATTTTATATTTTCCCCGATAAAGTGATGAAATTTATGTGCATATGTTGCAGGAAAAAATCGTAAATTGCATTTTTTTCCAGTTGTAAATTGACGAAATTCGCGGGCAATACGTTAACCAATCGCGGGCCACAAGTAGTTTAACACATAAATTGTAGGAAAATGGGAATGGGACAAAAATTTTAGTTTTACTCGTGAAAGCAACAGTTCGGTCAATTATCTCAGAAATAAATATCAAAACAAATAAAAGTATCTTAAAAGAAATATTTTATTGAAGATAGAAGTATAAATTACAATTAATGAAATTTTATCATATTTTCATTTTATTTCTACTTTTTCGCTGCGATCTTTAGCAAAATTCGAGTTTTTTACTCTATTTTTGGAAATTTGCATTTTGCCTCGCAATCTTTTACCAAAATTCGTGTTTTTCCCCCGCGATAATTTGCCGAATTGCGCGTTTTTCGCACTATCTACTGACTGAATTTCCTTTTTTTCCTGCTACCTTTAAACGAAATTAAAGTTTTTTCTGCGATTATTTGCATTTTTGTCACTATTTTTTGACAAAATTCGCGTCTTTATCGCGATTTTATTAGACTTAATGCCAAAATTCGCGTCTTTATCGCGATTTTATTAGGCTTAATGCCAAAATTTGCAATTTTCTCGCGATTTTTCGACAGAATATGCATTTTCCCCACTATTACTTGCAAGATTCGTATTTTTCTGCGATCTTTTACGAAAATCCGCATTTATCTCTCGATTCTTTGACAGAATGTGTGTTTTTCACACTACTTTTTTACGAAATTTTCCGAGATCTCTTGACGATTTTCGTGTTTTTTCCACGATCCTTTCACAAAATTGATATTTTTCGCGATTTTTTTACGAAATTGGTGTTTTCCGAGATCTTTTGAGGAAAATGGCAATTTTTTTCTGCTTTTTTACATTGTTCACGTTTATTACGCAATCTTTTGACAAAATTGAGGTTTTTTTTTTCGTGATTTTACTTCTGAATTTTCGGATTGATGACTTACTTTCTTAAATTTCGGAACAAATCACTCCCGCAAAAAACAGCAAAAATGACAGGGAAAAAAAAAAGAAAAAGAAAAAAACACGGAAAATTGCGAGTTCCCGGAAAAATCTCATACCTGCATTTTTCAGGGTCTGCCAAGATATTGCAAGGTCTGCAGAAATTTTTCAGGGTCTGCGCGGCAGACCCGGAAGTCGGCGCCACTGGTCGAGGGCCACATTAATAACATGGAGAGATTTCAATTTCGAAGGTGATCTGTGACCTATAATCGAAAAAAATTATGTTTTCAGAGGGAAGTGGGGCAATACCTCTTTAGATTCGCTTAACCAGTCAAAATATCCAATCCACTTGGTAAGGATATATCAGCAGCTTTTGCGTTTGTATATATAACAGATATAGCAAGGTTTATTCTCAAGATGTAATAATATTCCTTGACTTTATTCAGAAAAGGAAATTTTGTTTCATTAAAAGTGTTAAAAAGACAAAGATTAGTGGCTGGTGCTGGAAAAAGATGTGAACTTTGTGAACGAAAGAAAGGAAAGAAGTCGATTAACAAGATTTTTCTGCGCCTCATCACTGAAATTCCTGATTTTCAACTCCTGATCAACAAAATTTGCAGTTTTTTTTATGTCTGATCAACCAAATTTTGGCTTTTTACAAAAGTGATCGACAAAATTAGCAATTTTTACGAAACTGAACGAGAAAATTCGATCCTTCCATGCATGATCAACGAAATTTGCGATTCTTATGAAACAGATTGAGAAAATTCGTGATTTTTATGAAACCGATTGACAAAATTCACAAATTTTACACAGCCGATCGACAAAAGTTAAGATTTTTACAAAGCTGATCGGCGAAATTCACTATTTTTCTTCCCATAATCGACAAAATTCGCGATTTTTCTGCGGCTGATCGACTAAATTATCGATTTTTTACAAAGCCAATCGTTAAAATTCAACAATTTTTATGAAACAGATCGAAAAAATTCACGATTTTAACGAAGCCGATCGACGAAATTCGCGATTTTTACAAAGCTGATCAGCGAAATTCGCAATTTTTCTTCACAAGATCGATAAAATTCGCGATATTTTTTGCAGATGATCGACAAAATTATCGATTTTTATGAAGCAGATAGACAAAATTCATGATTTTTAAGAAGCTAATCGGCAAAATTCATGATTTTTACAGAGCCGATCGGCGAAATTCATGATCTTTATGAAGCCGATCAAGAAAATTCACAATTTTTCCGTGCCTGATTAATAAAATTCGCAATTTTTTTCGCGCTTCATCCAACAAAATTATTGATTTTTACCAAGCCGATCAACGAAATTCGCGATTTTTATTTAGCCTATTAACGAAATTTGTGCTTTTCCCTCATATGTTTGATAATATTTGCGATTTTTCTGCAGCTGATCGACGAACTTTTTGATTTTTACGAAACCAAACCACGAAATTCGTGATTTTTACGAAGCCGATCGACAAAATTCACGATTTTTACAAAGCTGATCGGCTTAATTCGCGATTTTTCTTCTCATGATCGACAAAATTTGCGATTTTTACCAAGCCGATCGACGAAATTAGCGAATTTTTCCAGCCTTGTCGACAAAATTCACGGTTCGTGCCCGATCTACGAAATTCGCGTTTCTTTTACGTCATAAACCGAGGAAACATACGATTTACCCATAGCCGATGAGTTTAATTTGCAACTTTTTGTGTATCATCCACAAATGATTCTTACATGATTTTTACTTGCTCCATCAACGAAATTTGCAATTTTTCGCGTCCGACCGACAAAATTTGCAATTTTTCCGTTCCTAATCGACAAAATTTGCAATTTTTCCGTTCCTAATCGACAAAATTTGCAATTTTTCCTTTCCTAATCGACAAAACTCGCGATTTTTCAGTGTCGGATTGGCTAAATTTGCTATTTTTTTCCGAGCCTCATGGGCTGATAAACAAAAGCTGCGATTTTTCCGCATTTGATCAATAAAATTCGCAATTTTTCCGTGTCCGATCTACGAAATTTGCAATTCTTAAGTGACTGACGAAATTTTATATTTTTCCACGATAAATTAATGAAATTTACGATATTTTTTAACGACTTTTGCACAAAAAATTGTAATTTTTTTTAGTTGTAAATTGACGAAGTTCGCGGGCCACACGTTAACCCATCGCGGGCCACTTTTGGCCCGTGGGCCACAGGTTGTGCATCCCTAGAATAAGCCATGTAATTCTACATGTCTACATACTTAAATTAGGATTGTATGCATATCTGGCATTTTGTTATGAGTTTCTATTGTATAACATAGAAAGGGTTACACATCAAAATATTTTTTTAATGGGAAAAAATTTGTGTTACTTACACATGCTACAGAGATTAACTAACAATTATTTCTTTTAAAAATTGTGATGGTATAATTAGGACACTTCTTTTCTTTGGGGTGTCATGGTTATAAACTTTATGAGTGTCGTACTGATATTAGGAAATATATTACAATATATTATATATGCAATATAAATACATTATATATGTAATTTAAAGTTGAAATTTTGAAAAAAAAAAAAAACAACTTGGGTTTTTTCCTGGGTTTTTTCAGAAAAAACCCACCCGGGTTTTTTGGGCTGGGCAAAATCATAACAACCCTGTTATTGAATCACTGGTACTCGCTAATCACGGCATTTGCTCATAGAAGTTTGATGTGCATGTTGTAGTGGTTTTAAAATGTACACTCATTGTTACAATCCTTTTACTTTATTTATGCATCAAAACAGACATTTTTTTTACTTCGAATAGCTATTTTTTACTTGCTATACAAAAGTGTCGAACTGCTATTCAAAACTGACTTTGTCTAGAAGTTACTGCTATGCAACTTTTTCTAAATCGAACCCTGATAAAAAAAAAAAAAAAAATCAAAGTGCTAGAGTACATAATTTTGTGTGTACATCGTTCAGGGTTGGCAAGTTTCTTCCGCAGTGGAAAAACTGCGGAAAAAACCATGGAAAAAACCGGCCGGAAGAAATGGAAGAAACTGTTTTTCTTTAAGAATTTACCTTATATTTTCAATTTTGTAAGATATAATAAATATCTTCTTCCTATAATCATATATAAATCAATTTCACTGGACCAAAACAAATTTAATTAAGTATATATGCTAAATTAATAATTACATCAGCTTTTTAGGCAAGATCACACACAACACTTATCTAGAGATCTTCAACCATTGGCTAAATGAAAAGAAATTTTATCGAAAATGCATAAAATCAATTAAATGTTATACATTTCAATTTAACCAACATATTTTTTTATTATTTAAATTTCTGAAACTTGCAGTAAATAGTAGATATTCTTGACTAATGGTAGAATGAAATCTATTTAAATAAAAGATTTAAATTTACATCAGTTTTATTAATGTAAGTAATGTATAATAATAACTGTATTAACCCTGCTGTTCTGTTCGCATTTACTATACGTATGTAGTGTTCGGGTCAATGTGACCCGATTTAGAATATTACCTTTTCTAGCAGTAAAAGAAAATAACTATTTTAGAAATAATAAAAAAATAGTAAAATAAGTTTAAATATATATCAAATAATACAAAACACCAGTAAAATAACTTAAAAATGTTTGAATACTTACTTTTATTTACAATTTAAACTAAATAGCTTACGTGAAATTTGCAAGTGTGTTTTTTGCAATTGTAACATAATATATTAGTTTTGTTGTCGTTGGTTGATGGGCAGAACTTGCATCTTGCACGTTTAGTACACAATGAAGTGTTCTCATCTGATTACGAGGGTATGTTTGCACTTTTACTACGCATTCTTTTCACAATTTTGACTGAATCTTCGCTTCTGGGAAGATGCTGTCTTACTTCAATGTGTGGAAACATTAGAGATTTCCCCAGTTCTTCTAAAAAGAGCCTTCGTTTGGTTAATTTATTTTCATTTTATTTACTGTTTATTCAAATCTACAGAATAAATGCATTGTAAGCAGATGTATCAAGCATATTATAGAATACTATCATAGGCCAGCGATTTCTTTTTCTCTTACAAGTGTATGTACTCAAAAATTGATCAAGACTATCCACTGTCCCTTTAGTTGCATTATAATCTAATATCATTTGTGGTTTTTTGTCAGGTCTGTCGCTAACTTCATTTTCATGATGGAAAGTGCTCATAAAAATAACATTTTTGTTCTTTTTAGGGATGTAGTTTACAACTATTGTGTCTTCTGTAAAATAAAATGATGAGCTGTGCACTTCTTTGTTTAGCATTTTCGGGCTTATTTTTTCTAATGATGCCAAGCATAGTCATTTTCCGTTTTAGAAGATGTTTTACCCAGTTATAGGATGTGAAAAAGTTATCACATGTAACATTGTGCCTCGAATACCCATAAGTAAGGTCACTCACTACCCGCATACCCTGACTTTTCTCTGGCTTTGATCCTTGATTTTTTTCCAGTATAAATTTGTGCATTCAGTGCATACGAAGTTTTGCTATCACATAAAGTCCATATATTTTTCCCATACTTGGAGGGTTTACTAGGTATATATTGCTTGAAAGGGTATCGTCCACGAAATCCTACTAATTGTTCATCTACAGTAACACTTTCACTTGTAATATACAATTTAGGTTGAATTTCTATCCACTTTTCCCAAATATCTCGAACAGCAGCTAATTTATCTACAGACCTTCTTTCTTGCCTGGTAGATTTATTGCCAAAACCAATATCTCTCGATAATATATGAATGGTTTCGAGGGACATTGTAGCACGAAATATATTTCTGCCTGTTTCTTGATTCCACAATCTTTTTGTTGATTCTCCATATGATTTGCACACACCAACTAATAATAATAATCCGATGTATGCTTGAAAAATTTCAGTACTAATATCTTTCCACTCTTTTTCATACACTTTTCCTCCTTCTATATTAGTCATTTTTTTTTATTTCGTTCTCGATTGTAGAATTGAATACCGTCGCAAATGCGCTTTTTATGTCAGTTATCCTTGTCGTTGCATATCTTGTGACACCTGGAGTAGTTTTTATAATATTAGCAGACGATAATCAACCAGAATGAAGAAGGGGATTCAATTTCCATACTATTTCACAATTCTTAGACTGAATAATCTGTATATTGTGCGTCTTTTGAAAATCAATATCAAAATCGTTGTCAGAACTTTCAATTTCCTCACTTGTATGATTTTCATACTCAGACGCATTTTCCTCTTCGCTGTCAGAGGCTTCAATTAATTTAGCAATATCAGCGTCGCTCAAATTTCTACGATTCGCCATTTTTTCACTAATACTCAGAGATACAACTGTTCTTCAGATTATTAGAAATTGAAATACAGCAACAAAAAAAAAAGCTACTAACAAGTGCGTTTTTTTCCTTCCGCCAAAGATATCAACATTGGACTTTGCTCTCCTGTCACGTGATCTAACACCTGTGCCAACGAAACAGATTTCGAAATAGATACGTTGCAGTAATTATTTTTATTGAATGATTCCAAACAAAATTAAAAGTGCATGATAAAATTATTTTTTAACTCGGGTCAATATGACCCGAACAGTACATTAGGACTAAGTTAAAAAATATCTCTTGGAAATATAAATAAACGTAAATACTTCTAGGAATATATAGTTATATTACTAATGAACAAGGTCAAAAAGTTTCATGGAAATATCTCTGCGCTAATTTTTTTTATAAGTGAACAATAAAATTTTCGGGTCAAATAGACCCGAACAGAACAGCAGGGTTAAATAGAGATCAACCAAAAATACAGTTTCGTTTTCGGCCCAAAATTCGAGTTTTGCCAAAAATGTGGGCGAAAATTCGGCCAGACCAAAACACTCAGTATACCAAAAATCTTATTTCTTTTTTCGGAAATTTTCAACATTAGTCACTGATTTGAACTGAATCGGCTCAAATGAATGTATTGCTATGAACTTCAATGTTTATAATTATCAGTCATGAATTATCAATCATCTCATAGAAAATGTTTAGTTTAAACTCCATTAGATTATTCTTTGAAAAAGTTCTAGAATAACAAATGATCATTTACAAAAATCATTATAGATGAAAAATCAAGGTGTCTGTATATGCCTAAAATTAAAATATTTTTTTAATTAAATGAAACTCGTATAATTAGAAAATCTGTGTCATGGATGAATTAATTATTATCGTATATGAAGATAAAGTTTTTGGATTATTAACAGTTGTACATAATTAATAAATACTATACATATAATTAATTTACAATTATGTATATTTATGTATGTATTAATTACTTTAAAACATACAGTTTAATTATTTAAATTTTTTTTGGATGTTATCATTTTCAGCCAAAAGGAAAGTCACCTAAATTCGGTTTTGGCCTTAAAAACCTCTTTCGGTCTATTCTTAGTGTTAAAAAAAATATTAAAATCTTTATTTTTCTTAGTACAATGCAACATAGTATAGCAAAAAAGTTTTTTAGCAGTAGGATGCTGCAATCAATTTCTCAACTTAAATTAGATGAAAGCAAAAAATGAAGATTTCTTTTAAAGTTCTACACTTCAGGATAGTTTAAACGTATTTTGACACACCCATAAATATTTTTAGAACACTAATCTTTTAAAATCAGCATTGAGATATTCAAAATAGATGAAAAATATAAAAAAATTACAAATTTATTTATTTACTGTTGTTGCACAGTTTAAAATAATGCACTTTTATATGAAAATATTTTTTTTTTTATGAAAAATAAACAATTTGTAGGTAGTTTTTTTTTTTATATAAATGGAGCAATTAGTGAAAAAATCCATCCCTCTACCTCTAGAGAAGTAAAAATCCATCACCTGAAAAGTCACCTGAAGTCTAAAACCTGAAGTTTGTTATTAAAAAAAAAAAAAAAAAAAAAAAAAAAAAAATTGCAAAAATAATATTTTTAATAATAATTAAATTTTCCAATTTAGATTTCATGTAGTTATATTTTAATTCTTTTACATAGTTAATATACTTTAACTTTGAACATTTGTTTTGGTTTCTGGGGGTTTCTTCCATTTCTTCCAGTTTTTTCCATTTCTTCCGTTTTTTTCCAGTTTCTTCCGGAAGAAACCCAACCCTGACATCGTTATACTCTATACGCTTCGCAGAGTTTTCCCCAGGTTTAAAAAGGGGCAAAGTGCTACTATTTTGAAAAGGGCCCTTTTTTATTTTTAAGGGCACTTTTACAGAGTTGAATCTGGAATCTAGCGATTCATTTTGCCAAAAAAAATTGTAAAAAAAAAAAAAGGGTACGTTTTGTTAAAGGATTGCAAAAAAAACCAGCCAATTTTGTTAAAATATTGCGAAAAAAAAAGGCAGATATTGCTAAAAAATCATGAATAAACGACAATTTTTATGAAAAGATCGTGAAAAAATGACAAATTTTGTTAAAAGATCACAAAAATGGCAAATTTCGTCAAAAGTTTACGTGTCGAGTACAAAAGGTTACGTAGTTGTCACATTTAAACACGAAAACACAAATTTTGAAAAGTGGAAGTGAAAAAAAGCACATAGTTTGTAACAAGAATGGAATCGCCTCCTCTTTTCTCTGACCTCTGTTGTAACCTTTTAAAAAATTTGCTGTGACTTTAAATTTTTTTTTTTTTTTTTTTGCTTAGCATCACCTCTGTGATTCTGTCAGATTTTTTACAAAATTAAGACAGTCATTTACGAAAATTAAAAAAGTTGGTCATAACTCTAAAAATCTTACATAAAATATATCGCAAATTTTTACAAATTGAAAAAAAAAAAATCATTTTCGTAAATTTGTGAAAGAAAATATCACATATTTCGTTATAGGATTGTGGAGAAAATGCGAATTTTGCCTGAGGATCATGAAAAAGATGCAAATTTCATTCAGGCATCGATAAAAAAAAAAAAAAAAAAAAAAAAAAAAAAAAAACATGAATTTTGCCAAAGAATTTCGAAAAAAGGGACATTTCATCAAGAAATCCTAAAAATCTGCAAATTTCGTGAAAAAATCGCATTCTATCCGCAGCCCTTTGATGAAATTCGCAGTTTTGTCTGTTGTACTTTGATGAAATTCACGTTTCTTCAGTGGCTCCTAAGGAAAAAAATTGCATTTTTTGCAGTCATTTGACAATGTTCACTTTTTATTGGAGATAATGTAACAAAATTTGCGTTTTCCCCTTGGCCCTTTGGTGAAATTCATGTTTTTTCGGTGGTTCCTTTTAGAGATTTAAATTTTCCGGAAAAAAACTGGTTTTTTTCGGAAAAAAACGGAAAAATTAATTTTTCATGACTGTTTCTCCCAAAAAAATTATATTTTCTTAGAGAATATTAAATAATAAACATTTTTAACATTTATATGTATTAAATGAAAATTATTTTCACTTTATATTACAAAATAAAAAGAAAGTAGAAAGTTTGCTTGTAAAAGTGTAGTTTTTTTTTTTTTTGTCCCCTCACAGCCTAAGAATTTTTATTAAACCCTATTATTTGTTATATCATATCTCTGTTGAAATGATTTTTCAGTTACATGTTTAACTACCAATTGACATAATGTAAAAACCTGAACCAATATGTCTGCAGTTTGGAATGAAATAAATTATGCATTCCATTTACATAAGTATAGTTTTTTAGTAAATGATACTAGTTTAAAGAAATTACTGCAGTTTTATCATTATTATGAATATCAGTATTCAAAAATTCCATTGTTTGTTTAAAAAATGTATATTTTTACATCATTACTTTTTTTGGGTGAAATGTACTTTACTCTCCTTCGCCAAGGCGACTTTTTTTTTTAGCGATAAGTGTTTCGACATGGCAACCGTGCATTTTCATTTTCTCCACTCGGATCTTCAATATGGCAAACCTTAGGAGTGCTTCGGTTTACGTAATGTTCTTATTTCTAAGCCATTTCTGATTGGACACTTCTGATGGCTTTTTCTTGTTACTGGATCGTTTTCTGAATTCTTTCCACGCCTACAGTTGTTAGTTCAGGAATTTTGATCGGTTTAACCGGATTGCACGGTTTCTTATCTATTGTTTGATTGGCTTTTATGAAATCTCATTGTTACATCAGTCTATTATTGTTTGAATTAAAAAAGGAGATTGCATTATACATGTATGACTATATTTTCCCGGCCTTTTTTTCGTTTTATTTTAAAGACATTTCTTATTTTAATAAATAATAACATACATTTGGAGACAAGTATGCGGTACGAAATAAATTTCTCGAAATAAATATTCAATGATTTAAGTTATGATTTATCAATTTCATTTAAAAAATTGAGATGATGTGTTAATTTTACTGAAAGTGAATTCCTATTTCAGAAAAACTTTCTTCTTTATTTAAAAATTCGCGCAATATATATGTACCATAAATACATAAAACAAAATATATTTCAAAATTTTATCCCGTACTTTCGTACAAATTTACAAAGATTTTAATAGTTGGATATCTGCATTAATAACCGCAAATTTGCTCATTTTAGAAATTTCTTCAATGCGACTTTTGAGCATCCAGAGAATAATTTTTCAGTTATATAGTATCGTTAGTAAACGCAGTTTTGACAAGTTTTGTGCATTTTAGGAATTCTAACTTAGCGAGTTTCATGAAACCAGCGATTTTTTTGTTTTCTTTTAATGGACGCACAGCATTCATGCATGCGTTACTAATTGCGGCGTTGACGAGTTTCGTGCATTTTAGTGATTCCCGCACAGCGAGTTTCGTGGATTCACTGATGTTTTTTTTAGATTTAATGGGCGAGAAGCTCTTATACACACGTCTGTGACTGTGGCGTCGACGAGTTTCGTGCATTTTAGTGATTCCTGCACAGCGAGTTTCATGGATTCACTGATGTTTTTTTAGTTTTAATGGGCGCGAAGCGCTCATACACACGTCTGTGACTGCGGTGTTGACGAGTTTCGTGCATTTTAGTGATTCCTGCACAGCGAGTTTCGTGGATCCACTGATGTTTCTTTTAGTTTTAAATGGACACGAAGCGCTCATACACACGTCTGTGACTGCGGAGTTGACTAGTTTCGTGCATTTTAGTGATTCCTACACGGCGAGTTTCGTGGATCCACTGATTTTTTTAGTTTTAATGGGCGCGAAGCACTCATACACACGTCTGTGACTGCGGCGTTGACGAGTTTCGTGCATTTTAGTGATTCCTGCACAGTGAGTTTCGTGGATCCACTGATTTTTTTTTAGTTTTAATGGGCGCGAAGCGCTCATACACACGTCTGTGACTGCGGTGTTGACGAGTTTCGTGCATTTTAGTGATTCCTACACAGCGAGTTTTGTGGATCCACTGATGTTTTTTTAGTTTTAATGGGCGCGAAGCGCTCATACACACGTCTGTGACTGCGGAGTTGACGAGTTTCGTGCATTTTAGTGATTCCTACACAGCGAGTTTTGTGGATCCACTGATGTTTTTTTAGTTTTAATGGGCGCGAAGCGCTCATACACACGTCTGTGACTGCGGAGTTGACGAGTTTCGTGCATTTTAGTGATTCCTACACAGCGAGTTTTGTGGATCCACTGATGTTTTTTTAGTTTTAATGGGTGCGAAGCGCTCATACACAAGTCTGTGACAGCGGAGTTGACGAGTTTCGTGCATTTTAGTGATTCCTACACAGCGAGTTTCGTGGATCCACTGATGTTTTTTAGTTTTAATGGGCGCGAAGCGCTCATACACACGTCTGTGACTGCGGCGTTGACGAGTTTCGTGGGTCATTCCACATGAATTCAACCAATGGGTGTTGCATCATAGTCACAGATTTTTTTTTTAATTTTATCATAGATAGACATAGTAGTGAAACCCTCAAATCTGAAATTTAAAAGTAATTTTCACAATATTGGCCGAGATATGGCCATTTGAAAACTGGCCATTTTTACGAAATGGCGGCCATCTTGGAATTGTATCACTGTCTAAATATGGCCATAACTTGACAACTAATGGCTCAAATTTTATATATCTGGTACCAATTTGAAGCTATTTGTACAAAGAATGAATATTTCACATCAAAACAATAATAAATTTTCATTTTTTTACTTTTTATTATGTGCAAAGTGAAAATTTCACTGCAAAAAAGGGCAGATTGTAATGGCTCATAAAAAAAATGAATCATCATGAATTTTTCTGAAACTTGGTAAAAACGTTGCTCCATCTGTGTGCTTTAAATAAAAAAAAAATTGGAAAGGTAAAATTTGTTGTTTTAAAATAAATGGTTTTTTACACATAAGGTGTCATTAACCAAATAAGGATATTTTTAGAATCTGTAAGCATTCCTGATTCAAAAAATAATGATTAAAATAAAATTTTCTAACATCTAAATTAATGTAAAAGTATAATCAAAACCTCATTTGTACTAATTTTGTAGAAATCTGCCCCCAGCCCCCCTCCCCCCCACCCCCTCCCCCAAAAAAATTAGACAATTCAAAAAATTTTACACTGAAAAAGATAAGAAAATAATTAAGGAATATAATGTATAATAATAAAATACCTATAAATGCAGTGCATATATATATGATAATTTACTTCACATATAGGGGCGAGTGGGGTGGAATGGGACAGTAGGTTTTTCTCTTTAAGTATCATTCTAAATATTTCATCAATCACACATTAGGTGAAGTAATGGTACCCCAATCTTCAGTTGAAAAAAGTAGCTGATTTACATAAGCTTGCAATTATATAAAGAAAAAGATTATTTCAAAAATGAAAAGTAAATTTAGTTCATATACTTTTTATGCTTTCTGTATAATGATTTGATTATGCATAGATGTAACAGTTTCTCTATATATGGAACATTATACTGTAAAATTAGAGAGGTAAAATTTGTTGTTTTAAAAATGGTTTTCTACATATAAGATGTCATTGACCCAAATAATGATTATTTTAAAATCTGTAAGTATTCTTAATTTAAGAAATATTGGTTAAAATGAAATTTTCTAGCATCTAAATTAAAGTATTCTGTTTATATTATATAATTCAATAAAGAAATATCAATTTGCAGTTATTTACACTGAATATTTATTTTTACAGTACTTTTTATTTCATTTCATTCAAAATATGATAATATAATTCTCAAAACATATTTACATAAATATTTTAAATACCTTACTATGGAATGCATGAAAAAAAAAGGCACATAATATTTTCTCCAGAAATGTTGGAGAAATACTAGCTGTAAATTACAGAGTTAAATTATTCAATTGTGTAATTTAAATACAATAAATATATATAAATGAGTTAATTGAGTTGACATTTGTTATTTTTTGTTCACACTGAATTAAAATTTATATGAACAAAAATCTAGATATGATGAGACAAAAAAATAAATAACAATAATATAATACAAATCCAGGGCAAAACATTGAATATGATGAGAAATAAGCCAAAGTTTAAAATTACACATGGAACAAATCTAGACAAAATAAGAAGAAAATATTTACTTACATGCATATAACTTTATAATATAGCAGTTTTTTCTTCAGATTTAAGCTAAAATGGATTTAATTAGTTTTAAAGTTTAAAAATAATGCTTGAATTGTTTGAGTTTCCTCTGGTGGAACAGTATATGTTCTTCCTGTAGCAGTTAAAGGAATAGACACTTCTTTTATTATTTGTTCATACGGAATCCAACAAACATCTGAGGATTTTGGCCATGAATATGAAGAATTGGGGCCATTAGGATGCATGAACATAATTTTATAGTCGTTCAGTTCTTCACAGTAATCTAAAATTTTCCCAATCCACCAATTTATCCCATATACACATGCAACATATTGTTCACTTTTAAATGTCAATGGTCTGACAATTTCACTGATTCCCAAAGTAGCAATAAATTTTGTTGATGAACTGTCTGACACCCTGGAAACCAGTATTTGGCAATCATTGATTGGTACAAAGCAGTGATTCAGTCTTGTTCCTATGATTGTATCTGCTTTTGCATACCTACCTGCTAATTGACTGTTTGCGGTTTCAATTTCAGATTTTGTTACAAAAAAACTTTCAATTCCTTTAACAGATTCTTTTGCAAAATTATAGAGATCAAATGCATTTAATATACCATCTTTAAATGGTCGCTGAAGACTTGCTTTGGTAGCCAAGCGCTTTATAGTGCCACCTATACCATCACAAGCTCCTTTTCCATGGCATGAGGCAAAAAAATGCCATTCAGCTTTCACTCCATGGTCTTTTTCATGATGACAGAGATTAGTAAAATTTTTATAATTTTTGTATTGAGCCGATGATCCGTCATTAAAATATTGTATGTATTTAATCTCTGGAAATTTTTTAATCAAATACTTAACAACTAATTTTTGGAAAGACCAAAATGTTGTAGTGTCATGAACCAAATGATCACTTATTACACACATAGGAATAGATTTTACAATATCAGTGTTATTGTCCTTTATATAGGCTAGAAAGGGATGAACTGTAACCTGTTCTTTTTTCCAGTGAATATTTTGGATAGCATCTTGCACAATACAAGTATAGTTCTCAGAAAAATCTGCTGAAATAACAGCATTACCTTTTTTCAAATTCTCCTTTGCTTTCTTGAAATATAAACTTTGAGATTTTGCAAAAAAATGGTGTGTACATAAATCATGGAGTTTTGTAATTAAATCTTCAACAAATTCATCAACTGATGCAATCACTGTTTTTAATTCTGCACCATCAGTCTTAACCCATTGTTTATAAATAACTTCATTGCTCATTTCCAATTCGTCTAAAAGCATTAAATCTTTCTTTAAAATGTCTGGAGATGGACATTTATCACACCTGTGCAACATACATTTTTCAGATTCAATGCAACAAACAAGTTTCTGTAATAGTGCTATGTAGTCATTAATATGAATAGCATGAAGCATGAGTTTAACATTTTGATGGTATACGCACACACAGACAGAATGAATGCCTTTGCTTCCAACAGTAACACATTCTCTTGGACGTAGAGAGCAAAACTTAGACAGTCCAACTTTTAAGTTATGTTGTTCCTTAAATGCAATATATAGATCCTTTAAATTGTGCAAAATCAATCTCTTATGTTTTAATATTCTTCCATTTTCAGTTGGGATAGATATGAAATCTTTTTTTCCGGGACACATGCGGCTGTTACTATCATCATAATAAAAATTAATAACTTTTTCTATAATGTCTGGACTCAATTTAACACTTTTTCTTTCACTAGGCATTGATAACACCCCTTCAGCTGTTTTAAGCTTTCTTGCCTTTTTTACAAAATATTGTGTGGTATTAAAATAAATCATTGTTTGCTGGATTGTCCATGAATCTGGAACTAGTGTCAAAATTTGAAGCTTTTCTTTAAAAGATGCATTTGTAAACAGTGATAGAAATTGGGAGATAAAAGGGAGGCGTCAAATGACGACTACTGTAAAAACCTTAGGCGTCAAATTAAGATTTTTAGTTGCAGTTTCTAAAATTCATATTAATATTACTGTAATACTGCATATAATTTTGAAGTGATTTGGAGTAAAAGAATAATTTTGAAATTCGCATCAAATTTTCTTTAAGGTTACTACAGAGACAAGAAAAAAATCCACTACTAATTTTTTTTTTTTTTTTGGGGGGGGGGGGGGTCGCACCATTTTTACGAATTTTGTGTATTTTGCTATCTTTCGGCAAAATTTGCCGTTTTCTCGCAATCTTTCGACGAAATTTGCAGCTATTTTTGCGATGTTTCGACGCAACTGGCCCTTTTTTTTTTTGTGATCTTTTCACGAAACTTGCCGGTTTTTTTGCAATCTTTTGATGAAACTTGCTAGTTTTTTCGTGATTTTTAAAAATATTTTGCCCTTTTCACGATCTTTTGCCAAACTTTGACGTGTTTTTCGCAATCATTTGGCGAAACTTGCCGTTTTTTCGATCTTTTGACAAGCTTTGCCATGTTTTTTTTAGATTTGTTTACGAAATCGGCAGTATTTTTTCGCAATCTTTTGACAAAATTTTTCGTTTTCTACTGGGCTGGGCTGGGAACCCCCCCCCCCCCCTGTTAATTATGTGTTTTTTTCGCAACCCTTTGGTGAAAATTACTGATTATTTGGGATTCCTTGAAGAAATTTGCATTTTTTCGCCAGCTTTTGATGGAATTAACAGACTTTATTGCAAGACAAGACAAGATTGACAAGATTGATATGACAAGATTCTTATTTTTTCTGTAATTCTTTGACAAAATTAGCTTTATACTAAAGATTCTGTGACGAAATTAAGATTTGTTTTCATGATCCTTCATAGAAAATTGCATTTTTTTGCGATTCTATAACAAAGTTTGTCTTTTTCCCAAGATTTTTTTGACGAAATTAACTTTTTTTGCGATTATTTTATGAAATTCGCGTTTTTCTTGCAATTCTTTGACGAAATTTGCATCTCTATTCGCAATACTTTGTAGAAATTTGCCTTTTTTTACGCTATTGTATAAAAAACTTTTGCTTTTTTGTTATTTTTTGAAAAAGAAAAAAAAATCGTTTTTTTCTCCCATCTTTTGTCGAAAGTGGCGATTTCGTATACGAGCATTTGATGAATTTTTTTTTTTTTTGCGACTATTTTTTGAAATGTTTTTTTAGTTCTGATTTTTCAGACTAGACCATTTTTTTTTTTTTTAATTTTCGGAGCTGAATGTCTAATAAATTTTTTTAAAAGGCAGGCGTCAAATTTGACGACCAAGAATAATTTTCTAGTCGTCAAACTCAATTTTTTAGTTGCATTTGACGACTAACGACTGCTAATTTCTAACACTGTTTGTAAACTTCTTCAATAATCGTTCCATCATAGATGTACAGTCGGGGCAAGTCATGTCTTTAATGTTTTGAGGCTTACTGATGGTTTCAACACCTAATACTGTAGCTGCTTTAGTTTCAATACACTTGCTGATTTTTGTAACTTTTGTCTGCAAATAACCAAGTTTCCTCTTTGAGCTACGCCTATTCATTTTTATTGGCGATAACTCTAACATTTCACAGCTTTTGTTTAATTGTTCCATTACTACTGTGGGTTCACTAAATTCTGGATCAGAGATGCTTTTCATGTCAACAATAGAAATCATCTTATTTATTGATGAATAGCAGGAAGTACATAATTTTTTTCCTGGAATGAGGATGTCTGGATTTGTCATAGACATATCTAAAGAAATTGTTTTCAGTGATTTTGCTCTGTTACTATTTGGATGTTTATTAAATGGATCACAACACTGTCTCTGATTTAAACTATAAAATTTTAGAAATTTATCCTTGTGAACCTTGCATATATTCGCATGCAAAAAACTTTTTTCATCTGGGATTATATAATGTAACCTTTTTTTTAATACTAAATGTAAATCCCGTGGGGATAATTGAAGAACAGAAATAACATCAGTACTCAGAGAAACATTGAGTTTTTTACATACAAAACACTCCATCTCCACTGTATAATAAGTACAAAATAATTATTGTATGTCTAAATACACTTCATTGAAAACTTTAGAAGTGGTATATGGTATTTAAAAGGAATTACTCAAGTTTCTTGGACATTATGATGCAAGATTACATCATACTATAATTATAGCCAATTAAGAAGCAGATGAAGTAAAGCAGCAATCTTTTCTTTAAACTGCATCAGCTCATATAGAACATGATGCAAGATAGCATCATACTTTGATTATAGCCAATTAAGAAGCAGATGAAGGTACAGTAGCAATCTTTTCTTTAAATTGCATCAGCTTATATAGAACATGATGCAATATTACATCAGCTTATAGAAACATAATGAAATTTTTACATCATGTTTTGAATTTAAAATTTTGAATTCATGTTTTGATTCTTGAAATAATCTTTTTCTTTATATAATTGCAAGCTTGTGTAAATTAGCTACTTTTTTCAACTGAAGATTGGGGTACCATTACTTCATCCAATATGTGATTGATGAAATATTTAGAATGATCAGGGTTGGGTTTTTGACGTCAAAAAGGGTTTTTTGACATGACGATGGTTTAAACCGGATTAAACCGTCAAAAACCTGTCGAAAACCCTTAGAGTTACAATCTGCTGTGATGCACTAGAATTTGTTGTTAAATTTTTTAATTAGCAACAGTTGCCATACATTATGCTGAAATTTAATTATATTGTATTAATTAGCAGGTCTTTGAATATTTCTAATTAATAAAAATTAAGGTAAAAATGATAGATTTCAAATCTCAAATTTACCTTAAAATTTGCATGCAGAAATATTTGCACAAAAATTATGTTTAAATATCTCGTTTATTTATTATTATTTTAATACTTAAAAAAATTTAAAATTATTTAGTATGCATTTTGTCATAGTTAGTATTTACAAGTGTTAACAAGTTAAGTGTTATCAATGCAGGATTTTCAAAAGTGTAAAACTTGATACATGTTTTTTTTTTATTTATTTATTTATTTATGCTATACACATTATATACAGAAGCGTGTAAAGAGAAAATTGTGACAAGGGCAAAGTTAGAATTTGGTGCCCCTCTACCCAATTTTTTCTTGTAATAGGCCAAAATATAACGTTTATAGTATAAATTTGGATAGTGCCCCCTAAATTTCTGTGCACGGGGCAACTGCCAGAAGTATGAAACTCATAAGTATTTGTATAAGCTAATTTTTCAGCATAGTAAGTAAATAGGCTGAATATTGTAAATAGATACTCAGATATTTTTTATTATCTTTATGTTAGTTATAAATTCAAAAGATGACTGATAATTTAAAATTCAGAATTACTGATTTTTTTTTTTAACTAACTAACAATTGTAAAAGTCAAAACTGAAAAAATCTGCAAAATACTTCTAAAACACAAAATATTATGTAGTTTTTTTTATTATCTTATAAAACACAATTTTAAAAAATAAAACATTTATTAAATATTTCCAATTAATTTGATTACATAATCTAAATCAATCCAAATGAAATTATCAAAGTAGAAATTTAGTTCAATAATGCAATTCATTTGTCCCACATAGCATACGGTAGCACATAACCAGTTTTGAACAATTTTCTGTTTCTAATCAATTACGGAACTTGTCTAATCTTTTATATTATTTTAAACTATACACTAAGTTTGGTTATAAATAAAATTCTTCATAATACCCTGCATATTTTGAATAACACATTAAGATTTAATAAATAATATTACAAAAGATAAGTTTTCCAAAGTCTGAGATTTTGTTTACTATTCAAAATACGTTTTTCAAAAATTTAAATTTATTTTTCCTACAACATATTTAGAAACATTTTCCTTATTAAAAGCAAATAAATTTTATTTATTAAATATAAATATAGGTAGATATACATTTATGTAAATAAATATTTTTATTTACATATAAATATAGGTTTTTGACAGTTTTAGACATTTTTGACAAGGAGGTTTTTGACATGACGGTTTAAACCATGGTTAAAACCGCCAAAAACTGTCGCATGTCAAAAACTTGCCAACCCTGAGAATGATACATAAAGAGAAAAACTTACTGTCCCATTCTACCCCACTTGCCCCTATATGTGAAGTAAGTCACCATATGTATGCATTGCATTTATAGGTATTTTATAATTATACATTATATTCCTTAATTATTATCTTATCTTTTTCAGTGTAAAATTTTTTGAATTGTCTAATTTTTTTTTTTTTTTTTTTTTTTGGGCGGGGGGGAGGGGGGCTGGAGGCAGATTTCTACAAAATTAGTACAAATGAGGTTTTGATTATACTTTTACATTAATTTAGATGTTAGAAAATTTTATTTTAACCATTATTTTTTGAATCAGGAATGCTCACAGATTCTAAAAATATCATTATTTGGTTAATGACACCTTATGTGTAAAAAACCATTTATTTTAAAACAACAAATTTTACCTTTCCAATTTTTTTTTTATTTAAAGCACACAGATGGAGCAACGTTTTTACCAAGTTTCAGAAAAATTCATGATGATTCATTTTTTTTATGAGCCATTACAATCTGCCCTTTTTTGGGGTGAAATTTTCACTTTGCACATAATAAAAAGTAAAAAAATGAAAATTTATTATTGTTTTGATGTGAAATATTCATTCTTTGTACAAATAGCGTCAAATTGGTACCAGATATATAAACTTTGAGCCATTAGTTGTCAAGTTATGGCCATATTTAGACAGTGATACAATTCCAAGATGGCCGCCATTTTGTAAAAATGGCCAGTTTTCAAATGGCCATATCTCGGCCAATATTGTGAAAATTACTTTTAAATTTCAGATTTGAGGGTTTCAGTACTATGTCTGTCTATGATAAAAATTTAAAAAAAATCTGTGACTATGATGCAACAAGTTTTCCTTAAATTGGTTGATTTCACGTAGAATGACCCTCGTGCATTTTAGTGATTCCTGCACAGCGAGTTTCGTGGATCCACTGATTTCTTTTTAGTTTTAATGGGCGCGAAGCGCTCATACACACGTCTGTGACTGCAGTGTTGACGAGTTTCGTGCATTTTAGTGATTCCTACACAGCGAGTTTCGTGGATCCACTGATGTTTTTTTAGTTTTAATGGGCGCGAAGCGCTCATACACACGTCTGTGACTGCGGAGTTGACAAGTTTCGTGCATTTTAGTGATTCCTACACAGCGAGTTTCGTGGATCCACTGATGTTTTTTTTTTAGTTTTAATGGGCGCGAAGCGCTCATACACACATCTGTGACTGCGGCGTTGACGAGTTTCGTGCATTTTAGTGATTCCTGCATAGCGAGTTTCGTGGATCCACTGATGTTTTTTTTTAGTTTTTGTCAGCATACTCACTACCCTTAACACTCTATAAGCATATATATACATATTGTAATAGGATAATATAGCATGACTTACAGGTTTTTATTTTATTCCAATCTTATCTTTATCTTATTTCCAATCTATTTTGTTTTTCCCTATTCCATGGCATATTCCATTTTTAAATCGGTTACTTATTTGTTTACTTTCGATTTGAACATCTTACATGTGCGTTCATGATCGTTTTCTTCCGTCTGATCGCGATTTGCGATCTTCGCAAATCGCAACTTACGAGTAGCCGTATCTCCCTTTCGCAAAGCAGGAACGCATTCGCTCAACTCGGCAGAAGCAAAGGGGGCGTTGCACTCTGGCAATGTCTGGAATCGCGAGGGGTATTTAAAACAGTCGGTTTGTTTTGACTGTGGGTGGTCTGACGATGTTTTGGTCTAGTAAAGGCCGTACATTATTTTAAATTCCAGTTATGGAAGTTTATATTTGTAGTTTGTTTATGTTCTTGATGATGTTGCTTTAAAGATGAATCCAGTCTATAGATAGTGAAAATAGCTTTGCTGAACTTTTGTTGTGATGAGTTGCTATGATATCCAAGGTTTCTATTTCTTTTGGACATTTGCTGGACTATATTTTTTCGTCATCATCCGATTTGAAAAATCTGTTTTCTTCCAGTTATGCTGTGGTGAGTAGTTCGTTTTGCAACCTGTACATGTCAATTTTTCTTTACCTTACGTCATGCTGTTGGTTTAATTAAGTTTTCTTATTGTGTTAAAGTATGACTTTAATTTAATAGATAATATAATTTCAGAAATTATTTTTTTTGGTTGATTTTACCAGATATAATTTCTCTTTGTTTATTATTTCATATATACATATATTTTATTTTGAATATGTTTTTTTCTTGAAAAATAAACGTTAGTTTATCTTTTAATTAAATGCTTCTTTACTGACTTTATTACACTACCACAGATTGCCAATACTTATTTCAGGTCACCAATTTTAATTTCTCTATCTCTGCTTAAGTTTTATTTAATTTTAGAACGGTTCTGGCTTCAGAACCGATCACGGGTTATGGGCCCAGGCTACTACGCTTTTTAACCTGTTATGGTGGCCATAACCTTCGTTGGCAATATCAAACTAGTGGTAGCATGCGGCCATTAGACCTCCAAGTGATTTCTAGTGGGGGGGGGCCGCAATAGCATTTTTTGAAATACATTTTTAATTATTCTGGTATGAAATAGAAAGGTTTTTTTTGGTAAATTTTTTTTGTCGTACTATCTGACTGCTTTAGAGTACGTTTTTTTTGAAAAAAAAAAAAAAAAAATTCTTTTTCCTTTCTGTTTAAATTTAATAAAGTCTAGTTAAGAGCATGGCAATGACCAATGTACAGGTTAGCATAAACAAACTAAATTCTCACAACTATGCAACCTGGGCAGCGGACGTAAAATACCTGCTGCTCGATAAAAATGCTTGGGGCATCGTGAATGGTACTGAAGAGGCTCCGCATACCAGTGATGCAGTGGCAACAAAAGAATATCAGGCACGGCTCAGGTCAGCACTGTCCATAGTATACTTAAACGTCGAAACTGAGTTCCGGAGAATCATAGAAAATATCGACGACCCTCATGAAGCATGGACAAAGCTTAAGACCCACTTTCAACCTGATAACCGTGCACGCCATATGCAGTTATTCGGCGAGATCCTATCCTGCAGAATACAGCCTGATGAGCCGGTCGACATGTTTGCTGCACGACTACAGAGACTAGCTGATCAACTGGCTGCCATGAATGAGCCGATAAAGGAAATCTATCTGACATTCCAGTTGCTGAGATGGCTCCCTAAGAAATTTGATAATCTCGTCCAGGGAATTTTGCGATGGCCCGAACAGCAGTTCAAGTTTAACCCTTTGACGGTTAAAGCACTTCAATTCATAAAATACTAAAATGATTGAATGACACCGGAATTTAAAAACAAATTTATTGCATAATACATAAATGTTTTCTTTTTTCAACGTTCTTTGTAAAATTAAAATTTTCATTTAAAAATTCCGGTGTCAGTATGGCATTTCGCAATTCAAATTAAGTGGTATTCTGGGCGCGTATACGCGCTTATAACCACGAAAGAGTTAAAGATGTCCTGACCGAGTTGGTAGCAGAAGAATCCCGCATTAAATTACGAGAAGAGGACAGAGGTAACCTGGTCCAATCCCATTTTTCCCGAGCTCGCACACCCAAGAGGTCCGCATATAAGCCTAAGTTCAAGGGAAGATGCCACAGGTGTGGTCAAGCCGGCCATGTGCTTCGTCAGTGTAAATTGCCTCAACAAGCTTCCAGTCCCGAATCCTGCCTCCATACTACTTCGAGAGACTCCTCAGACTCCTCATTCCAGAACTCCTCGGTATCCAGAGGATCATCGGTGTCCAGTCCAGTTCGAGTCCAACCCAGTAATTCCAGACCTAGCAGAGATGTGCCTCGCAATAGATCCAGAAACCAACGTCAACGTAAGCCAACAAGCCAGGTAAATTACCTCATTCAATCCAATCTTAGTAATATTAAATGTGGTGGAGACGCCTGAGTCTTTGACACAGGCGCCTCCCACCACTTTTGCAAAGATAAAAACCTATATGTAAAATTTAAACCTTTGCAAAATGAGGAGTTGGCTGTTGCCGTTGACGGAGCAACTTTTCCTATTGAAGGAACTGGGCTAGTGGACTTAAAAATAAATGGGGAAATGGTTCGCTTCGGCGATGTTATGTATTGCCCAAGTTTAAGGCACAATTTGATATCTGGCCCTAGGCTTGATAAAACTGGTGCCAAGTTCAGAGGAGGTGAGGGTAGGGTTAGAGCATATCGTGACAGTGGTACCCTATTTCGAGCTTTTCTTAAAGATGGCATTTACTGCCTGTACCCAGATCCTAGCCCTAAAAATAAAAATAAAACTCAAAACAGTCAAAGTCCTAAAAAGGTGCGTTTTCAAGCCTCTACTGTCCAGAAGGACGACTTTAAGTTATGGCATAGACGTTTCGGACACATTAGTTCCACTTTAATCGAACATACCGTAAAATGTAATGGTGTAAGGGGCTTACCACCTATTAAAAGTAAAGACTTTGAATGTGAGACATGTAAAATTAACAAACACAGGCGAACTTCCTTCCGTCCTATAAATCAAATAAGATCAAAACGACCCCTTGAATTACTTCATACTGACTTGTGGGGACCGACACAAATGACAGGTAGAAACGGCGAGAAGTACTTTTTAACCATAACTGACGCCTTCTCACGTAAAGTATCAGTCTACCCCTTATGTAACAAATCACAAGTATTCAAGGTATTCACTAATCATGTAAAAAGAGCTGAAAGATTTTTAGGCACTAAGGTAAAAGAGGTCCGTAGTGATAATGGGCGGGAGTTTGACAACGAAGCCTTTACAAGATACTTTGAAGAGAACGGGATACACCATGAGTTTACCAACGTGTATTCTCCGGAACAGAATGGGGCCTCGGAACGTTTAAATCAGACTATAATGGACGGGGCCCGCTCAATACTTAATGAAAGTAAACTCAGTTTAAAATTCTGGCCAGAAGCAGTTCTATACATCGCGTACACACTAAACAGGATATGTCATAAAACACAGAAAAAGACACCCTTTGAGTATTACTGTGGCAACAAACCCTCAATAAGACATTTACGCCCTTTTGGTACTGTGGCATACGTAGGGGTGCCCAAACAATTAAGAAACTCAAAGTTTGATCCTAAAGCCAAAAAGGGGGTTTTAGTGGGTTACGCGATGTCAACTAAAGGCTACAGGGTATGGATCGCCGATACAAATAAAATAATAGAAACCATAAATGTTAGATTTGGGGATGAATCTGTACCAAGAAATGTTCATAGACATCCCCGTGGCAGAAACACGGCGACACGGCGACGTAGTCGCGGACACAGAAATATCTTGCGGACAGTTTTTGTCTGTACTAATGAAATCAATTAAAAAAATTTGTCTGCAACTTTCGGACACTTTTGTCCGCAACTGACGGACACTTTTTGTCCGCAATTGTCGGACACTTTTTGTCTGCATTAACGAAAAATTTTTAAAAATTGTCCAAAACTTTCGGACATTTTTTTTCTTTCGGCAGTACACAGCGTTTCCTAATCCGGACGTCAAATTCCCGCCTCTCTCGCCCATCTCGCCAATTCATTCCTGCTTTCTTCAGCGCTGCGGCCGCTAAGATGAGCATTGAGCAGCTGTCTTTGTGAAGAACACGTGCTTAGAATGGTGTCCCGGGATAAAGTTTTTTGTGCTGTGTGTGATTCTAAAATAGTACATTAAAAAAAATAAATAAAAAAATAAAAATAAAAATAAGCACACATTTTTAAAGACGCCATCCTGGTCAAAGTATGACTGGAAATTATTTTAAAAAGTGGAAGATTCTAACAGGTAACTAGAGGGGGGCGCCAACAGAACAAAAGGTAAAGGGGGCACCAAATTAAGATTTTCTTTGGTGTGTTTATTATAAAGAATGATTATGTGTTGGGGGGGGGCGCCAAAAGCCATGTTTGCCCCGGGCGCAAAAAAGGCTAGTTTCGGCGCTGGATTCTAGTTTAAAAAAAGAACAAATCAGCTCTGAATTTGATGAGTATCACGATCAGGAAAATATATTGGAAAATAATAAGAACAATGTAAACTAGAATACTGCAATAATGAAGATATATCACCAAAAGATTTCTTTATGATCGAGCTGTGAAACGAGCAAGATATGACGATGAAAAGTCTGCAACTCTAACTGATGTTCTACAAGCAGTAAAGAATAAATGTTACATAATTTATATTTACTTATTATTAGTATACAGTACGGGACATAATTTATTTGAAAATTAGGGCATCCATAAAAAACTAATCACAGAGTAATAGCAAAGAAAACTGAGATATCTGCCATTTGTTTTGCTTATTTAAATGCTTTGTTTATTCAAGCATTTAAGTTGGAAGTCAAGTAGATATTTAAATAGAAATAATGCATATATAGCCATGAAATATTTTTGTTGAAATTATCTTTTTTCGTACTAAACATTATCAATGGAAAGCTTATCTCATTAACATCCGAGTTCTTTGATCTAAATAAACAAACCACAAGTCGTTATCAGCTTTTTTTTCTAGCAAGTGGACTTTTTTGTCGTTGGGAATAATTTTCTTAAAACTTTTTATATTTTAATAAAAATTTGGTACACAACCTAATTTATTATTATTGCAACTTGTTGAAAATTTGAACAAAATCGTACAATTAACAACAGAAATATAATTTTTTTTTTAAATTATATCTGCAATTCGCTGAAAAACTTAAAAAAATGTTAGGCTAAAAATAAAAACCGAATTGTTTTTTTCCGCAATTCTTCCACGAAATTGCGTTTTTTCCCCCACGATCAGGAGTGCCTACCCCCCCCCCCCCAAGGAATTTGTCAGAAAATTTATCAACCATTAAATGCCAAACTGAAACAAAAATTAAAAAATTGCTCAAACGCTAAAATAATGACGGAAACCTGTTTAAAACAAGGTCTTCACCGGTTCTTAAGCCCCCCCCCCTTCCCCCAAGGAAATTCTGATATGCAGACATGCAACTTTTCCGCAGAATCCCGCTTTTTCGGCGCTATATATTTTATCATTCCTGAGATCAATGCAAGTATGCATTAAATTTTTTTACCTTCTTTTGAGAAGGGCGGACGAAATACACGAAAAACAAAAACCCCAAGGAAATTCTGATATGCAGACATGCCACTTTTCCGCAGAATCTCGCTTTTTCAGCGCTGTATTTTATCATTCCTGAGATCAATGCAAATATGCATTAAAATTTTTTACCTTCTTTTTTGTGTGTGTGTGGGGGGGGGGGGGGCGGACGAAATACACAAAAAACAAAAACGGGAGAACAAATAGTGGCCGCCAAATTGAAATAGTTTTCGTTTTCCTCCGACATTCTCTTTCCCCTGTCTCATCGCGCGCACCAAAGCAATTAGCGATGCCGCGGATGCACTATAGCGCTCAAATTACGCGAAAAATTGGCGTTGGGATGCAAACAATAGTTCTTACGACGTCCCATGGGACGCGTAATTTTTACAGACGTAAATTCTTCAAAGAATCGTGAAATAAATGGGAATTCCGTCCAAGGACCGCGAAAAAATGTCGGTTTTCATCAAAGAATCGCTGAAAAAAAGACTTAATTTCGTCGGGGAATCACAAAAAAAACAAAAAAAAAAAAAAAAAATTGTAGAAGAATCGCAGGAAGAAGAAAAATTTCGTCAATGGGCTGCAGAAAAAAAAAGACTAATTTCATCGAAAGATCGAGAAAAAATGGCAAATTTTGTCAAAGAATCCGAAAAAAAACGGCGAATTTCGTCGTAAGTAAATATGCTAGACAATTTTTCTAATGCTGATTTATTAAATTTAGGTTTTTGGACTTTTTTTAAAATATGCATTTAAAAAGTAGTTAAGAATATTACATATAAAATATGTAGAATACCTGATTTGTGATATATTCATTTTTCAGTGTCTTTTCTTTTTCGTAAACATATGTTGTGTAAATGTGTATATGCAGTTAGAAGAAAATACTGCATTGCGGTTGCAGACAGAATTTGATGTTAATGGGGCTTGTCGCAGACACAGTTAAAAAATTCTGCCACAGGGATAGACATAGTGAGCAAGGCCCAAGTTATTCAATAGGCACAAACCCTTTTACAACTTCAGAGCAGCACAACGGAAGCGACCTGGGACCCACATATATTTTAAGTTCAGAACAACCAGAAATTGACCCTTTGACCGACCTTCAACCTGACAGATTTCCTTTAGAAAGATCACAATCTCCATCACCTAAGCCAGGCACCTCAAAAACCGTTGAACCCGCCTCCGTTAACTCATCTGAAGATGAAAGTGACGAGGAGGGCGAGGAACTCTCGAGAACACTGAGGGATGCTGTATGGTTCCGTAAGGCCATAACTAGGCCTGATAAGTCGAGGACCGACATCTATTATTATGAGATGGGTGAAACGCAACGTTTAAGATCACTCAGAGAAGTGCGGGAATACTGTCAGTCTAATGGTATAAAATTTGATCCAACCATGTTCAGTTTCAAAGGGGAAAATAAATACCAGGGTATTGTAAAATCTACTTCCAGTGCTAGTTCAAGTCCTAGTTACACACCTCCACACACATCTTTATCAGAAACACGTAAAAACAATATATGACTAGAAGACTCCATACCAAACACATATAAGCAAGCCTTAAAATCCCCTCAGTGGGAACTCTGGAGACAGGCAATGCAGGAGGAAATAGACGTAATAAATAAAAGACATGTATGGGAATTAACATCACTACCACCCAACACTGAAACTCTAGGCTGCAGATGGGTCTTCACCATCAAACGAGACGATAAAGGGCATGTGGCAAGATACAAAGCGAGACTAGTAGCCCAAGGCTACAAACAGGTCAGGGGTGAAACTTATGACGAGACATTTTCACCAGTCGTAAATTTTAGTCTAATCCGCTTTTTCTTTGCCGCCCTAGTTTCATGTCTCGGATGGATTCACACGCAATGCGATGTGAAAGGAGCCTATCTGTACGCCCCTCTCTCAGATAACATTTACATGAACCAGCCTCCGGGTTTTGAAATCAAAGGGAAAGAGCATTTGGTCTGTAAACTCCAGAGGGCATTGTATGGCCTCCATCAGAGTGGCCGGGTGTGGTTTTATGAGTTACATAAAGTTTTAATTTCTCTTGGTTTTAACAAATTGGATTGGTGTAATTGCGTCTATACTTTTTCTAACTACGTTGTTTTATTATTATATGTTGATGACTTTGTTGTTTTAAGTAACCATCAGAAACACATAAATGAAATTTTAAGATTATTAGCTGAACATTTTGACATCAAAATCCTGGGGAAAACACGTAAACTTCTTGGGGTTGAGTTTGAGGAGGATAGGGAAGGTGTAGTGTCAATCCATCAAATGCAATATATTGATGATATCTGTACACGGTTTAAGGAATTTAACTTTCCCATCACTTCACTTCCCATAAGTAAAGGAGTAGTGTACTCCAAAGCACAGTGCCCTCAAACAGATACTGAAACCCAGGAGATGTCAAAATATCCGTACAGAAGTGTTTTGGGATGCTTATCATTTCTTACAAGCAGGACTCGCCCCGACATATCCTATGCTGTAAATATCTTCAGTCAATTCCAGAGTAATCCAGGTATCATCCACTAGAATGGTCTCTTAAAATTACTAGGATATGTACAAAGCACCAAACACTACAAACTGAGGCTACCTTGTCATCACATAAATCTAATAACATACACTGATGCTGATTTCGCCGCCAATCGCGATGACAGGACATCAATGGGGGGACAACTTCTAATGTTGGACAAATCTCTTATCATGTGGAGGGCTTTCAAACAAAAATCTGTCTGCTTGTCTACCATGGAATCAGAGTTTGTGGCTTTAACAGAAGCAACTAAAGAGCTTCTTTGGTTCAGTAGAATCATAACTGAATGTTATGATAAACACATTTTTACAGACCCACAAACTAAGCCAACCTTGTTAGTAGACAATATGGCCTCCATTGATTTCCTCAAGTCTCCCATAGAAAACTACAGAACAAAACACATTGACGTTAAATTATTTTTTGTTAGAGACCTTTTAAACCAAGAGATATTTAATGTAAAACACGTAACTAGTAAGGCTAATCTCTCGGACATCTTTACAAAACCCTTAACGAAGTTTGATCTTAAAAGGTTCATTGATGTGATCTTTAGTTATAAGTAATATATAATGTTTTAAATATGTTTTATTTAAAAAAAATATTAATGTATTTAAAAAAAAAAAAAAAAAAAAAAAAATCTCCCCCTCCTTTGGACTTGGGTGAAGTATTAAAATACTTGTTTAATTTTTTTAAGTTAAACCCTGAAGTTTAACACGTTTCATTTTTCAAATCTGAAATTTTTGTATATTTCAGTGTTTTTTTTATAATGTTTGAATATGTGATTATACACTTGTTTTTCTTCTTATTTCATATTTTTGTCTCATATGCATATGTTCTAATGTCATAAATAAGTTTTTCAATACCCTCATTTCCAACATTGCGGACAATTTAACTCCCGCTGGAATGTGATCAGACCTCAGGATGGTTCATCCTCCGGGACCCGAGCAGCCCCAGGAAGCGGCTCGCAGGGGTGAAATTGTAAATAGCCAGAGTGGCCTGCAGGGGGTAGTGGCCTTCTTGAGTGTTCTGATCACAGGAAGGCCTGTCGTGGGCATCGTTTTCTTTTAAGTTTTGTAAGTCCCTATTTTGAAAAATGGAAATGTCACATAGTCCCGTCCGTGGTGTTGAAAATTGAGCTGCATTTTTTTTGCATATATAAATATGAAAAGGGTTGTTTTACTTTTAAGAAATTGCATAACAAGTGTTTTTCACATTTTAAATCTTTGTTAAAACATTTGCAAATGTGTGTTATTTATTTCAAAAGCTTAAGCATGCATGTTGTTGTTATTGTTGTTGTTTGTTTTTATGTGAGCACTCACCGTCCTTATCATTATCATATTCACAGTCATTATCATGATCATGATCGTTAGTGTAATTAGCATTAAATGTGTCTATTTTGCATATCATGAATTTCCCATACATTATCAAAGTGTTTTTGCATAGTAATTCATGTTTTGCTATTCTTCATATTTGTAATGTTTATGAATCTGTCGTATGATAATCATTTACTCTAGTGTAATTATGCAAATGTTTGTAAATGTAATCGTGTATTGTCAAGGCAAGGATCAAGAATCGACATACTAAAGAATGTTACGGTATGTACTGGTAATCGTAGTCACTTGCACGTGACGAGGTAAAACGGTAACAAATTTTCATGAACTTTTTCTTTGAAATGTTTGTGTACCTGAAAGACTTTCAAATTTTTAAGTTACTATGGTAACTAAAGACTTTTGTGCTATGAAAAAAATAGTTAATCTTGTTGTTGTATAGTTATCAAATTGTTATTCATATTGTGTGGTTATTAACATTGTTAAAAAGTTGTTCATTTTTGGAAATTAACCTTGTTATAAGATATTGTGAATTGTTACATTTACGCACGATAATGTTGATTTATTCTTCACTAGTAACTGTCAAAGTATGATAGTAGGTATACTTATATCTTATGTTGTTCAATATCACCTTTGATATTATTTATATTATTTAGTAATACTTTGTAATTAGTTTCTTTGTAGTACGAGTGTTAAGGGGGGGGGGGGGGGGCGATTGTCAGCATACTCACTACCCTTAACACTCTATAAGCATATATATACATATTGTAATAGGATAATATAGCATGACTTACAGGTTTTTATTTTATTTCAATCTTATCTTATCTTATTTCCAATCTCTTTATTTTGTTTTCCCTATTCCATGGCATATTCCATTTTTAAATCGGTTACTTATTTGTTTACTTTCGATTTGAACATCTTACATGTGCGTTCATGATTGTTTTCTTCCGTCTGATCGCGATTTGCGATCTTCGCAAATCGCAACTTACGAGTAGCCGTATCTCCCTTTCGCAAAGCAGGAAAGCATTCGCTCAACTCGGCAGAAGCAAAGGGGGCGTTGCACTCTGGCAATGTCTGGAATCGCGAGGGGTATTTAAAACAGTCGGTTTGTTTTGACTGTGGGTGGTCTGACGATGTTTTGGTCTAGTAAAGGCCGTACATCTATATTATAAAGGCCAAACGTATCTGTGCGTAACGCATACGTCATTTTGCGAATGGCAACACTTTCTGATGAAATTTCGCTTTTGCAGTTTTCGCTACTGTAAATTTTTAAACTTATAGACATCACACATTTTTCATCTTTACACCGTTGTATAGAGAAAAAATTTACGTTTAAATGCAATTTGTTTGAAAACTGTATCTATATTTGTTTTTGAGATATTAATTTTTTTGTAGTTTTTAATTGAATTTTTCTGTAGGTGGCAACTTTAGTACTACATTTCTATGCGAAGTAAAGAGAAAATAGCCATAAAGTAAAAAGAAAGTGTAGACAGGACTTATAGTAGCTGGGAGTGATGCAAAAAATGTAAACCTGAAATCCTCTAGAAAAAGCCCAAACGTAAACGTGTGCTTTCCAAAAGAGAAGAAAAATTTTAGTACTACGGTTTTTATTTTATAATTTATGGTTATTTACAGATAAAGTTTATAATAAAACGCAATGCTGCTTTAGAATGCTTTAATATGAACAGATCGTTTTCATTTAGTGAAAAAAATATGCACAGTTGATAATAAAGAATGCGGTATCTGTTCCATGAGATTGTTTTTTTTTTTTTTTGGGGGGGGGGGGGGGAGGCGAATAACTGCATTTAAATTTAGTGATAACGCGCATCATATTGCAAACTGTTTTTCCGTTATACTGCACCTCCATCTATCTCTTTCTTCCATAGAAAATAGCAGATTACCATACATTTTTGTTCTAATTTTCTCATTTCTACATTATAAAAAAAATTTAATCAACATATCTCTATTTCAGGAGTATCGTCTGCTATAAAACCCGGTGTGTTTTGGTTTTATTTCGTTTTTATACATCAGTTAAATCATTTTTAGTTTATTGCAAACATACTTTACAAAAAAAAAAGAACATAAATTTCTCTTTACAAAAATGTATTTTAATGATTATTTTTGTGGGTTATTTGCTCAGTATTTGTTTAATT
The DNA here is from genome assembly GCA_964019185.1 of Maratus speculifer. Classification (NCBI taxonomy): domain Eukaryota; kingdom Metazoa; phylum Arthropoda; class Arachnida; order Araneae; family Salticidae; genus Maratus; species Maratus speculifer. Next base: position 229,876,442 of record OZ025296.1, on the reverse strand, counting down.
CACATCAAAAATCTGAAGTAATACAGTTTCATTAATTTCTGTGAAATAACATTTTTCGAATTTTCGAAAAAAAAAATAATAATGGTATCTGATAACACATAGAACTATTTAAAGAAAAAAATGAAGACGCATGAATCATTTTACTATAGATATGTCTTGCTAAGTTTTTTTTAAATGATGAAATCGCTTTTTTGTTGGATATCTGACGTCAGATGCATATTTTTCTATATATGTTGTATAAGACTTGACCGTAAAAGTCGAATGCTCTAGCGGATGCAAATGACGTCATTATATGTTTATACGTATGTTTAAAATCTTAAAACTAAAATATATTTTGTAGATTTATATCATTTTCACTCCAGTGACTTTGAAATTCTTCACAGGTGAAAATGCCTTATTTTTGAAAATAACATAATTGAAATCATACACTGATTAAACGCAAATTATAAAAAATTAGCCCGTGTTTATGGAAAAGCTGTAACATGCAGTATGCGTCATCAGATTGGAAGACTTTGTCCAAAATACAGCAATTTATATTACAGAGCTTGCCGATACTCTCCAGGTTGAATTTTCACTGCCGAATTAGAGAAACAAACAAAGATGATCTTGGCAGTAATTAGAAGCTTAAAAAAATCAAGGTCTTTGAATTTTTGTCCAAAAGCTTCTCAACTGCAATAAAAAAATATTGCGATTTTTTAAACATTATACTGTAATTTTATCAAAATAACATAATTTGCATAATGTAATATTTTATAATTTTCAGTTAAACTTACTGGATCAGACGATTTTTTTAGTTCTTTTTTGTTACCTGTCATTTTATCAGAAAGAAAATGCAAAACAAAATTATTTATTTTTTCTTTCTTTTTTGAAAAATTTTTATGTAATTTATTTTTTACTTTATTTGCAGAGCCATTTTTATTTTTCAAATATGTTTTCAGAAACGGAAAAAAAAGAAAGAAAAAAAGGTGTACATTTTTTACATAGAAAATTGATCCGAAATGGAAAAAGAAAGATGTAAATGATGAAATGAGAGTTTATAATCCACCATTATCAGTGGTTTTAATTGCAATTGAATATTTGTTTTTTCGTCATATCTAAAAATCAATGTACGTGTGCTGCACGGAAAATATGGCATCCGATTTGCACATTGAAGTGACGTCAGGCAGTGTTTGTGCCTCTAATTTATAAAACGAATTTTAAATTTGTCATAGAGCTAAGTTTGGAACAAACTTTCTTTGAAAAAGTGCATGTGCTGTTGTTTCTTTATTTTTGCATTTTACTATGCGCGTCAGATTTTTCATATGCGCAACATATCTATCTGTATTATAACTAACAAACGTGACCGTGGGTAACACAGACGTCATTTTGGCAACATTTCACGATGGAATGATTTTTTTTTTTTTTTTTTTTTTTGTGTGTGCAATTTTCGTTACTGCAATTTTTTAATCTTTAAATCATCGGACATTTTCAATTTTTATTCAGTCTTATAGGAAAATAAATCTTCTTTCAAATGCAATTTGATTAAACCTCACTTATTACGACTTTATATTTTTCAAGCATTTAATTTTAATCTCTCTTCATAGTTTTCAAAAAAAGCTAAATTCAAAGCTTTATTTGATACCATAATTAATATTTTCCGTCTAATTCTTTAAGCAGCCTAGCCGTGTTTTTCCATCGTGCAATATTTCAATTCAAAAGCTTATTTAACACAAGTACACAAGATTGACATTAATGTTAACTATTTTAATTGTATAAGATAAAAGATACGTAAAGATATCAAATACAATTCTTCATAACAATATTTTTCACAGTTATTATTTTATGAGTTAAACATGAATGAAAATATCTGCAAGAAGCTTAAAGTATTAAAAATGCTTTTTCAATGTTAGTTAGTAATCTAAAAAAGCATATTACATGTAGAACATTTATTACAGTTTTCAATTTTAATTTTAAAAAGTTAATTTTAATTTGAAAGTTTTTATCTTTACTATGTAACCCGGGAAGCCTGGGTTCGATCTACTAGTTATTTTAAATTCCAGTTATGGAAGTTTATATTTGTAGTTTGTTTATGTTCTTGATGATGTTGCTTTAAAGATGAATCCAGTCTATAGATAGTGAAAATAGCTTTGCTGAACTTTTGTTGTGATGAGTTGCTATGATATCCAAGGTTTCTATTTCTTTTGGACATTTGCTGGACTATATTTTTTCGTCATCATCCGATTTGAAAAATCTGTTTTCTTCCAGTTATGCTGTGGTGAGTAGTTCGTTTTGCAACCTGTACATGTCAATTTTTCTTTACCTTACGTCATGCTGTTGGTTTAATTAAGTTTTCTTATTGTGTTAAAGTATGACTTTAATTTAATAGATAATATAATTTCAGAAATTATTTTTTTTGGTTGATTTTACCAGATATAATTTCTCTTTGTTTATTATTTCATATATACATATATTTTATTTTGAATATGTTTTTTTCTTGAAAAATAAACGTTAGTTTATCTTTTAATTAAATGCTTCTTTACTGACTTTATTACACTACCACAGATTGCCAATACTTATTTCAGGTCACCAATTTTAATTTCTCTATCTCTGCTTAAGTTTTATTTAATTTTAGAACGGTTCTGGCTTCAGAACCGATCAGTTATAATGGGCGCGAAGCGCTCATACACACATCTGTGACTGCGGAGTTGACGAGTTTCGTGCATTTTAGTGATTCCTACACAGCGAGTTTCGTGGATCCACTGATGTTTTTTTTTAGTTTTAATGGGCGCGAAGCGCTCATACACACGTCTGTGACTGCGGAGTTGATGAGTTTCGTGCATTTTAGTGATTCCTACACAGCGAGTTTCGTGGATCCACTGATGTTTTTTTAGTTTTAATGGGCGCGAAGCGCTCATACACACGTCTGTGACTGTGGCGTTGACGAGTTTCGTGCATTTTAGTGATTCCTGCACAGCGAGTTTCGTGGATGCACTGATGTCTTTTTAGTTTTAATGGGCGCGAAGCGCTCATACACACGTGTGTGACTGCGGAGTTGATGAGTTTCGTGCATTTTAGTGATTCCTACACAGCGAGTTTCGTGGATCCACTGATGTTTTTTTTAGTTTTAATGGGTGCGAAGCGCTCATACACACGTTAGTTATTGCGGCGTCGACGAGTTTCATGCATTTTACTGATTCCTGCACAACGAGTTTTGTGGATCCATTGATTTTTTTTGTTGTTGTTTTAATGCAGTCATAATGTTTCAGTTTAAAATTATAGAAATTATATGATATAGAAATTATATTATTTGATAAATATCCTTACTAAATTTTAGGAATAAAATATTTGTAAAATTCACGAACGTAAGTTGTAAAATTTATATAATTTTGTGCAAATTTACGCAGCAAAATTTTAAAATTCCTTTTCTGTAATTTTTATCTCTAGTAAGTAGTTGTTTTTCCCGAATTTTTAAGTATGGAACGAAGCGTACGAAGAGGAAACTGTGACTGGGTCAAAGTCTCAATTTGGCGCATCCTCCCCGAACTTTTTCTTGTGACAAGCTAAAAATGACGTTGGTAGTATAAATTTCTGCACCCGTAAAACTGCCATCTTCGCGCCCCCCCCCCCCTTTTGCACGGCGCTGCTAAGTACACAATTATTTTTGTGACTGTTTATTGATATAAATAATATCTGTAAAATACACACAAAAGAAATTCCCCAATTTAAAATAATTCGCTTGAATGTACACAGTGTCTTTTTAAAATTCATTTCTTTTAATTTTTACAGTGCTTAAATAGTTTTTTACGCTGAGTTTTTTAAGGAACAAAAGTATTTTTCATAGCAGAGATCTGGATAGATTTTGTGCTGTTAGCGAAACGAAATTGACCAATCAGAAAATTCGCTCACTTAAAAAAGCAAAAACTTTGAATGCCGTTTTCTGATTGTTCAATCTCGTTTTGTTATCTCTGTATTCGCAAAATGTGCCTGAATATCGGACATTAGATTAAAACATTGCATTAAATTTTGTAATTACTGAATCGTCTGCCGCATGAAACGATATCTGGAAGCAGAAATAATTCTTTTAGTTTGTTGGATAGATTTTTAATTTGGAACGCGTGATGTATTTTCTTAGATAAATCATAAATAAAATAAAGTATCCTCTTTGTAGGATTCCATAATGTAAATAAGTAAAGGTAAGTGAATTTTTTTTTTATGGCTATTGTATTTTGTTTGTTTTAGAAACTGGTGCATATAAAGTTTTATTATTAGAAATTAGATTTATTAGTATATTATTTATTATTAGTATATTAGAAAGTCAATGGTTTTATATATTTATTGTGAAATTTTTTTTAATCGGTGACGATGCAGCAAAAGTTTCAAATTTTTAACAGTGTGTCATGTTTTTTTGCTCAATGTATGACAGGTCTGTGGCAGGCCAAACATTGAACGAAAAAATGTACGACATGGACAATTTCACAGTGATAAGAGAGAAAAAAACGGTTTGATTGCGTCATATTGCACGATTTTTGACGTATGTCTCTGTAGTGTGTGGCGAGCCTTGGAGAAAGACGCTCCGGGAGACAAGACGCAAAAACGCGCCAATTTGGCGATTTTAAAAAATCGTGCCAAGAAGGAGAGTAAAGTACATTCGCACCCTTTTTTTTCTTAGAATTATAATTTTATTTCCTTTATAAAATATGTTTAGTTTTTGTATAGCTTCCCAATCTCAACTCAAAAAAAGTTTTGATTTAGTTTTATAATCTAAATTCAAACAAAACTAAGTTTTACTTTGGCTTACTCAGGTCTGCAACTAAAAAATAGCGTAGGATTTATTGACTGTTAGATTTTTACTAACTGAAAACAGAAAAATATTTTACTTTTTTAGTTTAATTAAATGTAATTTTTTTCTTTTTACCTTGAAATCTGATATTCTATTCTTGAGTAAGAAACCATATTCAATAATGTTACCACATGAAAATTTTATATTTCTTTTCTAAGAGTGGAACTCAAAAGTTATGAAAACAGAACACTACAAATAGAAAATGCTCACTATTTGAGGAATTAACAAAAGCAGTCACATACAGAGATAAACTTCTACTGTGCTTTAGAAAACTGCAAAAATTCAAAGTTTAATCAAGAGGGAAAGTATAATTTGGAACATAGTTACTTTAGATTCAACACCTTGAAAAAACATTCAATTAATCAGCTATAACGAAATCTTGAAAATGCAGCAGTAATGCCACCTATAGGGCAATTTATCATCAAAAACTAAACAACATTAGTATATATCAGAAACTGTCTGAAGCTGTAGTTTGATTTAAAAAAAAAAAAAATCGTCCTTGAGGTAAAGCTATTACGATAATCATGAATAATGCAGCATAGCAGCGTCATCTGTTGAGCAATTTACACCAAAAAGTAATGAGCACGAAGTTATGTCAAAGATTAACTTAATCTGAAATTTTATAAAAATACATACATTAGTTTGAGATAGAACTATTGTGGAAATTATGAATAATGCAGCAAAGCAGCATCATCGGTTTGGCGATATACACTAATAACTAAACATCTCGAGTTTATATCAAGGTGTAGCTGAATCTAAAGTTTTGTGAAATTATGTGCACCAGTTCTTGAGATAAAATGCTTATAAAATTTGTCACATACAGACTCACAGAGTGACAGACATGTTCCAAAAACCATCAAAACGTTTAAATACACCAAAAACTGGAAGTCAAATTCTTTACGAATTCAATACTTACTTCTTGAAAAGATAGATTAAAGTAATAAATGCATACTTCAAAATTTTATGTTGAATTTTTAATTTTATCATTTCCATTAATCGGCATATTATTGCAATAATTTTACACATGAATTAATTTTTAAAAAGAGAAGTTGCATTTAATTACATATCTAGATTTTTTTTCATGTAATCAAGTTTTTGTGAAATTGTGAACTTGTTGTATATACTTGTACAAAATACATTCAGAATTTTTGAATAAGAAATTATTACTATATTTAGGCTCCAATTTAGATATTTTTAATAAGGTTATTTACATACATACAATACATGCTGTATGGCATGAAATTTTTTTTTTCTTCAATCACTGCACTTGCGAAAGATTCAATTTGTTGATTAAACTTTTTCTGAGATGTCTATTTTCAAGAGAAATTTTGCAAAGGGTCTTGTATTTCAAACAAGAAAAAAATGTGAAGGACCCTTTCAAGTCTTCTCAAACAGATTTCTGCTCAGAGATCAGATTACCCACATTAAAATTTTCATGTGAGACACTCAACATAAAAATAAATAAAATAAAAAATATGAGAATGTAGTTATTACAAAATTTTCACTATATTATTTCATAAATGAAATTTCAATTTTTCCACTTCGGAAAAATTGAAAAATAAGCCTTTGGAAAAAAAGTTTTTTTCCCAATTTTTTCGAACATTCCCATCTCTAGTTCCTTTACGTTACTCAAAGTTTTTCCAATTCTTATTTGCATCATTTCTGTGAGGGGATTTAGCGAACGCCAAATTTATAGTAAGTAAAAACATAATTTTTGGGCTGTCACAAGAAAAATTTGGGAAGGGGGGGGGTCAAATTCTAATTATGTCCCGGATGCAATTTTCTGTTACCACACCCCTGATCGTGAAGCAGGAAAATCCACTTTTGGAGCAATAAAAACACAATTTTGAAGCAGGAAAATTAGTTCTTAGAATAGAAAAATTCACTTCTGGCACTAACATTTTTTCCCGCCAACAAAATTTGCATTTTTTCATGATCTTTTGACGAAATCTGGCGTTTTTTCGGGATTTTGTGACAAAATACCCTTTTTTTCGTGAATTGTGTCGAAAATTAGTCGTTATTTTGTGATTTTTCAAGGAAGATTTGCCGTTTTTTGCGACTTTTGGACAAAATTATGTGTTTTGTCAGAGGTGTAAGAGCTGTTTTATGAGCCCAGTCGCCAATCTTTTGCGTAATTTATGCACGGTACCACTCTGTTATCCCATCGAACAAATTACTATTGCCAAATTATAAGATTAAATGCCAATAATGGATGATCGATAATGTCAATTCAATGACATTAAATACGATGCACGTGTTTAAAATGTCATTAAGTGATTTTTATTTTGATTTTTTATTTGTATTTTTATTAATATTCCACTAATTATTTTTTATATTATTTAAAATAAAAATTATGTCAATGTGTATAATTTGGCTATTAGTTTGGCGATTTGTATGTTTTGGCGAAATCGGTCAACGGGATAACAAAGTAGTACCTTTACGCACTATAGCACGTCCGCATTATTGCTGAAGGGCTGTGTTTTTTCAAATATGGGGCAAAAAGGGTGCTATTTTTTTTAATGATCGACATAGGGGTGCTAGTTTTTGGATTAAGGGCAAGAGGGACACTATCTTTTTAACTAAAAGGGAAGAGGGGTGGAGCACTCCTCTGAAACCATGTGGGGGAAACTCTGTGCTTCGCATGCAAAAGCAGCTGAAAAGCACATGGCATAAGTTCAAGTCGAATGTGTCATGTTGAACCAGCATATTTGCTGATCCTACCGAAGCTAGTATCAGGAAAGAAATATGGGCTTCTGATCGGTTGAATAATATAAAAAGCATCTAAAAAATCCTAGAAAATCTTTCTACTTATCTATTGATAAATGCATTAAAAAAAAATCTAAAGCCATCTTTCAAAAGGTTTTTAAACAGAAACGTATGATTAAGTTACATAAACTCAAAAGTGAACTTAAACTAAACGCTCTTTAAAGTATTCAACCAATCAGAAGTCCATATTTGCTCCCCTATGCAGCTTCAGTTTGATCGGCAAAAATTGCGTTGCCACCAGGTGCCTGCTGAGTAGAGTTGTCCAATTCTATGTTTTTTAATCATTTTTGGGCTTATCATACTGTGTACGTTTAAACAGCGGAGTGCGAAAAGAAAAACTACACCCGGGGAAAAGTTTTAATCTCCCTCCCCCCCCCCCCCAGGAACCTCTAAGTTTATAGTTACGGCCCTGCCAAGAGAATATGCTTTTATTGTGCTATGTTGGTAGCTGGTACGAAACTTCATTACAATAAATAATTCTCAATTTTGATAGTTCCTTTATAAGCTGTTTTTTTTCAGTGGGGGGAGGGGGGGGGGGGATTTAAAAATTTTGATTAGTTGATGCACTGAGTTAACTACTAAGTTTTTGTTATCCAGGTTTTAAAGCAGTTGCAAAATGTCATGGTGAAATTTTCTTTCAGATAAAAAATAGCTATAAATAAAGGCTAAAAAAATATGGCAGGGAAAAAAATATATAAATGAATTTATCATTTTTGCGAAGGAAATTGGTTGAAAGCAAACACAAGTGGTATATACTCATTAAGAATACACAGCTCTACATTATACTACACACTATCACCGATTACATAAATAAAAGGTCAAAACAGCTAAATTTCATTAGTATTGACGCACAACAAAATTAAAGTCAGCATCTTTAAAAAAAAAAAAAATGAATACAATTTTATTAACTTACTCAATATTATCGAAAATCAGTAAAGAAAATTGCCACAAACTTTCGCAATCAGTTAACAGCGAAAGAAAAACAAAAACAGCACGAAACGTTGCAAAAACTTTCGGTCACAGCTAAAGCAACAAAATATCTTAAGCAAAATCCAGGTATACTTAGCAAGATGTGTTTAAGATTCAAACATGGAGTGAGTCTATACGGCTGCGTTCGAGAATTACGCGTGCTGTACGCGCGTGCTCAGGAGGCAGGGACATGGAGTGGGTTATTATCGCGGACTTGATATATCCTTTCAGTACTCGCTACTGTGCTACAGGACCTGTAACTGTGCGCTCAATAACAGGAGGAGAACAGACCACGGATTTGAATAATTACGGTGCTAATTACAAATGCGGTGTTCAGCTTTTACGCGCGCGTGCGCTCAGGAGCCACGGACATGGAGTGGGTACCTATAGTGGACGAGATGTGCGTTCAGTACTCGCTACTGTGCCACCGGTACTGCAACTGTGCGCTCGTTAACGTCTGATTGCAAGCTCATTGCTCTAATATTAGAGCAATGAGCTTGCAATCAGACGTTAAGGGTTCAAATCCTTTGTGGGCCAAAAGTTGGTCTATGATTTCTTTTTATTATTATTGGTTGCTTTTTTTAAATAAGACATTTTTATTAAAGATAAATTTTATATTAATAATATAATACACGTATTTCTAAATAAATACTTATTTAAATACGAGAAAATGCGATGTTTTGCGGAGAAAGTTTTAAATTTGAACACTTTTAATATTATAAATATCGTTCCAAAGTAATTTACATATATATATATTAAGCAAATGAGGAAAAAAAAGGTATTGTGCAAAAATATCCGTATACGCGTAAAATAATTTCTTGATGTTTTTCATTCATTCATTCATTCTTTCTTTCTTTTTATAGTACTTTAGAAGTGAGTTAAAGATGCAAATCATATTTTACAGTGTTAATATATGCAATAAAAATATTATAAAAAGCAAAATATAATACATGTACATTTTTTAAACTAAATCTGCACCTATATTTATTAAAGAGATATCTCTTTAAAAAATATCAGTTTTGTGAGATATAAAGTATGATTAGATTGTTTATAAATTTTTTCCTGATAATATTATATAAGTACATTGCTTATATTACGAGTTATATTAACATGACTTTGAGTGCCATTTGTTTCTCATGTTTTATGATACATTTTAGTCTGTTAACCTTACGGTATTAAAATATACAATTATTAAATAAGAAATAGATATACTAAAACCTTCTCTATAAAGTTGTGTAACTAACAGTGCAAATTCCATTGAAATATATCCAGTATAGTAGATTAAAAATAAATCTTATAATATGGTGATACCACAATCTTGGTTTATAACAGCATTTTATTTATCACGAAAAATATAAAGCAACTGATAAGTCATTTTTAAATAAGTAAAAAAAATATTAAAAAGTTAAAATTTTTAGATCCCCAATCGAATTGTTAAATTGTTTCAATCAACTTACCAAACAAAATATAACACAACCAATAAAACAGAAGCACAAAATGCGCTGTAACGTTCTGAATTTCCTCATTAGCACACTGTCAATAAAGGCAGATGTTAGCACGTGTAAATACCCTCTGACAAGTACGATACATTTGTGTATAATAAAACTTCAACTTTCCAATTATCTAAGCAATAAATTCCACTTGAAACCTCTGCAACTGACGTTATAAAAATCGTATTTCAGACCAAAAATTTAACGTTAGACAGTTTGAATATAATAAATCTACACTACTTGAGCTGTCTGATTTACCCTCTTAATGATCGGCGATTATCAAAGAAAACTGCTTTATATATATGCAATTTCCAAGAGGCTCAAGAGAGGATTTTTGGTTTTGACGCTGAAGTGAGACAACCTAGCTCGCCAGCCGGGGCGCATATTGCCCCGTAAGACAGTGAAGTCCGTTACGGCCATCGTCTGATTGTTATAACTGTGAAAAGGCCAAAAACCCACGCGCAACTGTGGAAACAGCTGCGGACAGAGTACATAGTGTGCTCTTATTTGAATCTTACTTCGATATATTTTTTCCAATTCTAATTTTCTTCTGTTTTGCTGTGCTGTGTGTTGCTGTAAATAAAGCTTTGCCAAAAGTCATCCTGGATTTATTTCAATACGTCACAGCAAGTTGAATTGATGTCAGCAGTTTGATGGAGTTTTAATCAGAAGAAATAGTGATTGGATTTTCTTAGCGAAAGAAGATAAGGGATAATCATTTCATCTTTCCGAAAACGGAGGACTCCCTGATCCTTTGGTAGAATAACGAACGATTGAAATTTCCCTGGATTACGTCGTTCTTCGCAGGTGGGGTGAAACGGTTTTCTGACCCTCGACCCTTGTCAGCTGATAAAAAGAAGAAGAAGAGCTATTTTGTTGTGACCTACTTTCGGGAAAGAAAATAGTGAAATAGTGTGTTCAGTGCCATGTTTTGTGATTGTGCTCGATTCTCCTTAGTGCTTAGTGAGTCTTCTTTGTGATTGCGAATTTTCCGTTCGTTGTGGATTAAACAATTGTAGAGCTTCAAATGGGGTAAGTCATTCCATTTCAAAAAGTTCTTGAGTAAACAATTTTATGTATATAAAAAAAGGAAAAATATTTATAGAAGAAATTTTTTTGTTGTAAATGTTAAACTCAAAAATTGTACAAGTACACATAAGGGAAGCATTTTTTTTATATATGTATGTGTATAAAAGATCATGTTTTTTTTTCTCCTCTGATTTTTATGTATGTAGAATTTAAATTTTTTTTTAGTTATTTTAATAGTTAAAATTTGTCTATATGTAAAAGAAAAATTTCTATAGATATAAATATTCAAAAGATATAGAAAGATATAAAAAGTTTTTTTGATATCTTTTGGAAGTTTTGATAAAAGAATCAGCATTAAATGTGTACATTTTGATTTTTGTATGCAAATTTTTGTTAAAAATTATAAGTAGAATAAGGTAAAAATTTTATTAAAATGGCGTACTTAGGCAAAGGTAAGAAAGATGATGTAATTAAATTAATCGACGAACTGGAAATACCTAGACTGGGTACCGAAACTAGAATTCAATTAAAGAATTTAATTGTAAATTCAGATGATTACGATGAAGATTTTGTATCCGAGATATATGACAATATTTTAAGAGAAAGTCAGGAAGCGGCTGAGAGAAAGGAACATGAAATAGCTAGACAAAGAAATTTAGAGCGCGAAGAATTATTAAGAAAAGAAAATGCCGAACGTGAATGTAAAATAATGGAACAAGAACGAGAGTTGAGACAGAAAGAGTTAGAATTAAATTTTGAATTAGAAAAATTAAAATTAGAGAAAGGAATCCCCGCATCGGGATCAAATTCAAATGACATTAATTCGCGTCCTTCAGAATTAAATTTGAAAAAACTAATACCCGAATTCGACCCCGAAAAAACAGATATCAGTTTGTATTTGGTTCTGTTTGAACGACAAGTTAAAAGAGCTAAAATTAATAAAGAAAACTGGGTGTCCCACTTAATTAGTTTATTGCCAATTGATATTGTAACGATTATAGCAAGAGAAGCCGAAGATTTAGCGGAGAATTATGATCACATTAAATCAGTTCTTTTAAAACGTTATAAATTAAATGCAGAATCATTTAAAGTTAAGTTCTTACAGCACGTCAAACGTCCCAGCGATACATGGAAGGATTTCGGTTTCGAGTTACGAAATTATTTGCAGGAATGGCTTGCAGGTTTGGAAATAAATTCGTTTGAGCAACTCACCGATCTTTTAATCGCAGACTAAATCAAAAAACGCGCTAAGCCAGAGATGAGAGAACACTTCTTAGATAAGTGGCCGTTAATTAAAAGTGAGGCCGAAATTACCGAACTACTTGATGGTTTTGATAGCATTCGAGCGTCGACGCCGAAGAATAGAGATAATAAGCATGAAAAAGCTCGTATGCAAATTGATGATAAATTTAGAGGAAGTAAACCCCGATATACTCCTTCCTTTGGCGTTACTAACACACAGGCGGATATAAATAGAGACAGGGCATTCGAAAGGAGAGTTAAATTAAAATGTTTTATTTGCAATTCGGAAAACCATCTAAAAAGTTCGTGTCCAAAATTGCAGAAAAAACCACCTTCAGGGTCAGTAAACAACCTCCAGGAAAAAAAGGAGAAGATTTGTTAGAAACATATACTTTTCAGGGAACTGTAAATGGACATAAAATAGAAATCTTAAGAGATTCCGGAGCCACGTTGGATTTAGTTTGTCGGAAATACATAAATCCAAATGATTTTTGCGGTGAGCAAATATGGATTAAGCAACCCTTAAGCTTGGAGTTAGTTTGTCTACCGTTAGCAGTTGTAGAAATATCGGGAGATTTTGGTAAATTACGGACAAAGGCGGCCGTGTGTGGAAACCACTTGAACCAAAATCGATATTTGCTAGGGAATAAAACGGCAGAATTGATTAAAGAAAAAACGGGGTATGAGTTTTTTTCGGTGGGTCAGGTAAATGCCGTACAAACGAGAGCGCGTGCAAAGCGCATGGAGAAAGTTGCCGAAAGGGATCGGCAGGAAAAACTTGAAACGAAAGTTTCAGAAGGGTTGAATCGAGAGTCGAAGGATGAAGCAGGGATTTTAGTTCCGACGGTAGAAGAGGAACCGATAGGAATTCCCGCTTTAGAGGCCGGAGCGCCAGAGTTAGAATTATTGAAGATAGATAAACAAGGTTTTATCGATGCACAACGAAAGTGCGCGGAAGTAAGGGAATTGCGGAGCCGTTTGGATAAACCAAACGCGGAAAATGCAAATCGTGTATATTCGATTAAAGATGATTTGCTAGTGAAAAATCGCGAGGATCGATTTGGAAATGTGACGAGATTGCTGGTAATTCCAAAGCCGTTAAGGGAGGCGGTAAAATCGTTGTGTCACGAAGGGACGTCGGCACATTTGGGTTGTACTAAATCCAAGGATAAGTTAAATAGATATTTTTTCTGGCCAAATTGCAATAAGGAGATGGAAGATTTTGTACGTTCTTGCGATTTCTGTCAGAAAGCAGGGCGGCCAAATGAAAACAAGAAAGCCCCCTTCAAATTAGTACCAGTGATTCAGGAGGTGTTTTCCAAGTTAAACATTGACGCTTGCGGTCCGTTACCTCTGACCACAAATGGGAACCGTTACATTTTAACAGCGATGTGTATGGCATCGAAATATCCTGAGGCAATACCCTTAACAGATTTAAGTTCTGTGAAAGTAACTGAGGCATTATTAGACATTTTTTGTCGCATAGGTTTTCCTTCTGAGTTACAGTGTGATCAGGGAAAATCGTTTACTTCAGCATTAACTACAGAATTTCTAGAGAAATTCGGCATAAAGGTAAGCTATAGTTCTGTTCACCACCCACAAAGTAATCCTGTCGAACGATTTCATAGAACTATGAAACGGCTTATGAGAGCGTTATGTTTAGAGTCCGGAGCGGACTGGGATAAGCATTTGCCAGCGATACTGTTAGCACTCAGAACTGTAACACATGAGAGTACGGGATACACTCCATCAGAATTACTGTACGGAAAAAAATTACGCACACCAGAAACATTAATTGCGGAAAAATGGCTGGAGCCACCTTTAGAAAACGATTTAGTTACGGAACATGTGTTCAATTTAATTAACAGGTTAAAGCGATGTCGTGAGATAGCAGTTACGTGAATGGAAGATTTACAAGTCAAACGAAAGAATTGGTACGACAAAAATGCTATCAAACGAGAATTTAAAGAGGATGATTTAGTTTTAGTCTTGGCGACATTGAGACCAAATAAATTATCAGTTCAATGGATTGGTCCTGTTACAGTAAAAAGTAAAATTTCGGAAACGAACTATGGTGTCGAAATACCGGGAAAAAAAGAAAAGACCCAAATATATCACGTAAATATGTTAAAACCATATTATACGCGACCGGAGCATGTGAATCTACTAGACTTCGAGATTTATCCTAAATCATTGGAAGACCAAGACTTAGATATTCCGTATCTAGAGAATGGTCCTATGGTATATGATTTTGAGGAAATAATTCGTACCAGTGATTTAGAAAATCTATTGAGCAAAAGTCAGATAAATCAATTGCATGAGGTGTTAAATAGATTTTCAAAGTGCTTTTCTAACAACCCTGGTCTTACAGACTTAGTTGAGCACGATATCATTCTTGATAGCGATACTCCGATTAGGTCAAAACCGTATAGATTCTCTCAAAGACAGACTGATATTTTAAAAGATGAAATCCGGAAAATGTTAAAGTTAGGTATTATAGAGGTAGGAGAGTCAGACTACACTTCTCCGATGATATTGGTAGAAACTCCCGGAAAAGATCCCCGGCCATGCATTGATTATCGTCGCTTAAATAGGATCATTAGAACCGAATATTTTCCTCTTCCGAATATCGAAGAAAGAGTTGAGAAAGTATCATCTGCTAAATTTATAACGGTCTTAGATCTAGCTAAGGGGTACTGGCAAATCCCTTTAAGTCCAAGAGCCCAATGGTACGCTGCTTTCTGTACAACCTTTGGTACTTTTAAATGTTTAAGAATGAGTTTCGGTTTAAAAAATGCTCCCTATTTCTTTAGCAAACTCATGTCCGAGTTACTGAGAGAATTCGAGGAATTTGCTGTTCCATACTTAGACGATGTTGCTATACTTTCAAATACTTGGGTAGACCATTTACAACATATAAGTTTGTTTTTGGAGAGAATTGAAAAGGCAAATTTGAAAATAAAACTTTCAAAGTGCAAGTTTGCGCAAAACCATGTCAAGTATTTGGGGCATATTGTGGGAACCGGTACAAGTTCACCCGCGGAAGCAAAAGTAGAAAGTGTTAAAAACTTTCCGACTCCTAAAAGGAAAACGCAGATACGCGCTTTCTTAGGTTTAGCCGGATATTATAGCAGGTATATCCAAAACTATTCGGTAATAGCTGCGCCTTTAACGGACGCGCTAAAAGGGAAAACAAAAATGGGCGAAATCACATGGACAGCTGAATGCGAAGAAGCATTCTGCAGGTTAAAAAAGAGTTTAACAGATACGCCGGTTTTGCATGCACCGAACTTTAAAAAAAGAATTTTTAGTTCAAACGGACGCTTCAAACCGAGGCATGGGAGTTGTATTAAGTCAAGAGGATGATAGAACAGGTGAAGAACATCCAGTTCTTTATTTAAGCAAAAAGTTCTCAGAAGCGGAAAAACGGTACAGTACTACCGAACGCGAATGTCTGAGTATCATCTTTGCAATAAAGAAATTGCATTACTATTTGGACGGTAGGAAGTTCAAAGTACTTACAGATCACAATCCCTTATGCTGGTTGAGATCAAATGCTAGTTCTAATCCTAGGCTTATGAGATGGGCTTTAGCCTTACAACCCTACGAGTTTGAAATAATTCATAGAGCAGGCAAAAACAACAAAAATGCGGATGGTTTGAGTAGAGCAGAAATGCTAGAGAAAAAAGAGTAAAAATCTTTTTGCATCGAACATTTTATATTGATATTCTATTATTTTGTACAGTATTGTTTAAGAAATTATGCAACTATAATATGTGTTTGTGTTTTTATTTTTGAAGTAGCAAAGTTAGAAATATTTGCAATTGCATAAAATCTTTCCATAAGAAAGTTCTGGTTGTTTATATTGATATATAATTGTAAAACATGTGTATATTGTACTTAATTGTGAACTTTCCTTATGGGTACTTGTGTTCATTATGTTTAAAGGTTTTTTTTCCAAAATTTAAATTTTAAATTGGGTTAAGGCTGTTTGCCAGCAAATGCAGATTAACTCAAGATCTTTTTGTTGTTGACTAACCCTTTATATATGAATTTTTCCCTTAAGAAAAATTCTTGCTAAGAGGGGAGGACTGTAACGTTCTGAATTTCCTCATTAGCACACTGTCAATAAAGGCAGATGTTAGCACGTGTAAATACCCTCTGACAAGTACGATACATTTGTGTATAATAAAACTTCAACTTTCCAATTATCTAAGCAATAAATTCCACTTGAAACCTCTGCAACTGACGTTATAAAAATCGTATTTCAGACCAAGAATTTAACGTTAGGCAGTTTGAATATAATAAATCTACACTACTTGAGCTGTCTGATTTACCCTCTTAATGATCGGCGATTATCAAAGAAAACTGCATTATATATATGCAATTTCCAAGAGGCTCAAGAGAGGATTTTTGGTTTTGACTCTGAAGTGAGATGACCTAGCTCGCCAGCCGGGGCGCATATTGCCTCGTAAGACAGTGAAGTCCATTACGGCCATCATCTGATTGTTATAACTGTGAAAAGGCCAAAAACCCACGCGCAACTGTGGAAACAGCTGCGGACATAGTGAGTACATAGTGTGCTCTTATTTGAATCTTACTTCATATATTTTTTCCAATTCTAATTTTCTTCTGTTTTGCTGTGTTGTGTGTTGCTGTAAATAAAGCTTTGCCAAAAGTCATCCTGGATTTATTTCAAAACGTCACAGCGCAATCACGTGATCAAATCACTCACATAAATTTTTTGAGTCGCGCGCGCGAGCTTTGACCAGGGTTGGTGGTCATATTTTAACCGTTGATGGAGCTTAATTAGATGAAATAGATCACGTGATGCTTTACGAATATTTTGGATTTTGTTTGAGTGAACATAGGTATATATTTTTATTACGAAAGTCCTGTTTTGGAAGGATAAAGAAATGAGATCGTCAGTCTTATCTATTTTGATCCATAAAAGGCAGAGCCCGATCAAGCTGAAATTGGGGCCAGGGCCTGTTAAAACATTGGGCCCCCCTACCTACCCATTTTTGGCAACACTATCACAAAAAAGTAGGTTTACTTGACAAGTTGACAAAGTTGTTTGGTTGAAAAGTGCCAAGGTTAAAAGCTTCTAAAATTTTTACTGAGTCATTCAGAATATTTAAATTTTACATTTCATATTTTATAAAACAATATTATTTGAAAAGTATTTGATTAAGGGTGGGAATCAGCCACATAATTTGTGGGCCCCTGAAATTGGTGGGCCCAGGGCCAAGGCCCCGGAGGCCCGTGCATTAATCAGGCCCTGATAAATGGTATGAAATAACTAAATTATTTATGAAATTCAGTTCTCCGAGATACCCTACTTTAGATGAAAACTTCTCGAGCTCGAGTTGCCTGATTTATGTCTCTCGAACACAGCCTATGATAGCATTTTGTGCGTTCAGTAACAGATTCAAAACAGATCATGGATTAACAAAGCTGAGCCAGTTAGCTCAGATCAGCATGCAGTACAAAATCCGCTGTGCAGCATGAAACACGTCAGTGCCTCTGTCAGTAACGTACGTATGAGCATTGCGCGCCCATTAAAACCAAAATAAACATCACTGTATGCAGGAAACTCGTGAAAGCTGCAGTCACTAACGACACTAAAACCGAAAGAAGCATCTCTGGATGCACGAAAGTCGCATTAAAGAAATTTCTAAAATGAGCAAAACTCGCTAATGCCCCAGTAACTAACGCAAGAATAAAACTATTAAAATCTATATAAGTTTGTAGAAAAATACGCGATAAATTTTTGAATTTTTTTTTTCTAACATTTATAAGACATAAATATTATGTGAATTTTTAAGTAAGGAAAAAATTATTTCTGATACAGGAATGTGCTGCTGTTTTAGCATCTTACATTATAATATTAAGAGTAATATTAATAAAAGAACGAGAAAAATAAAATATTAATTCACAATAAAATGTAAAACACAGGGATATGTACCGAAACGAACATCAACAGCAAGAAAACAACTAGCTGAAACCGGATAGGGGTTTTTGATTTTTCCCCGTTTCGCTATGCAGTCTATGTTTGAGTTTGAGTGAACAATGCTTTGAGGTCTATAGCTACAATGGCTGTTACCTCGAATGATCCATAATGCACAGAAACAAATACAGAACACTTTATTATTACAGGAAATACAGTACATACATTTTAATACACATCACAGGGACAACACAGACACCCATGCCGCTAGCTGGACTCGAACCAGGGTCCAGCGGTGTGGGAGGAGCTGACGCTACCAACCACGCCACTGGATCGGCCGCAGTCTATGTTATGGACCGAATTCTCAGTGTAAACATAAACAAAAGCGCTCCGACCGGAAGTTATCAGCCAAGCTTCCGGTTCAGTGCGAAGCATCTGAATTGTTTCCGATTTCTGGGTCATTATTAACAAATTTGAATCGTTTTACATAATTATTTTTTTAAAATATATTTTTATAAACACTTCAAAATTTAAAACAGTGTGACAAGTATATGATTTTTTGCGAAATTTTGTTTATGTTGCATTATGCTGTCTCTATTCGCAACTAATTTGAAAGTCCCTTTATATTATAGTGAATAAAGCACGAGCTTCACTGGTCTATTCGGTAAACAGGCACTGCCATTATTACTTTCTTCTATCTTCAATAGAAGAAAGTATGATAATCAAAATTTTTAGACGTTATAGAGAGGTCAGAAATCTTCCAAAACATGTTTATACAAAATATCTGTCTGTCCGTGTGTCGTCATTGTAATACCGAAAAGTGTATGAAGTTATACATAGAATTGAATAAATTTCTTTTAGTATGTTTTCAGCTATGGCAGGCAAGTCCATCAACTTCAAGTTAGAAATATTCAGCAGGAAGTGGATGCTGTAATAGCGATTTTTGTGCCATTTTCAACATTGTACCATTAAAAAATGTATGAAAATATGCATAGAATTAAACCAGTTTTTTGTGTATGCTTTCGGTTATTGCCAGCCTTGCATTTAAGCCCTTACATTACACTGCTTCCTTTCCCGTACCTATAGCGAGTAGCAACATTTTAAATCAAAATTTAATTCTGATTTTTGATACTACTACTATTAATGATTTTTTTGGAAGTGTTTTTGTTTATTTTTAAAAGCATTTTTTTAATTCGTGTTTTTTTTTTAATTCCGAAAAAAAGCTTTGAATTTACTGCACGCCTACTATACGATACCGCAGACTGTGGTAACCGTGTCCGATGCTCATACAGAGCATATTGCGCCCTTAATTTATGAATAGTTTTTATCATTATTTCCAAATAGTAATTTTAGGAAATTTCTTAAATTTTTATTTCGGAAATCCATTTTCTCGACTAATATATCTGAATATTGATTGAATAACGGAGTTTTGTTTAGAACAGCTTATGTCCCCTGGTGGTGGAAAGCAGAATTAACATATTTTACAGAGTGCCCGCAGCATATGGTAACATTCATTCAGAAATTTTGTGACAATTCGAGAAAATTTTCATAAATAATCCAAATATTTTATTAAAAATATAGTAAAGATAAAAACTGATATAACTAGTTAAATACCACCGTGTTCCACTCACGTAATATATATCTAATTTGTAACAAAAAATATTTTATTTGCCTATATATTAAATCAAAATTTTGTTACTCTTGTGACCACGTGTCACAAGAGTAACAAAATTTTAATTTATTATATAGACAAGAAAAGTACGTTTTAATACAAATTAGTACATTTTATGAGAGTAGACCAGGATGATACTTAATTAGTTATATCAATTTTTATACTAATTATAGATTTTAATAATACAGGGTCATTCATAATTCCCTCCGGGGTTTCGAAACGTTATAGTAAAAAAAACGAAGACGAATATGAAAATAAGAAACATATGAAGTTATTCCGAAACTATTCAAGTTTTACTTCCATATATTACAGGTGTTCTATGTGTGAACCCTTGGTCACACGGCATACATCAATCCGATAGTCCAGTTCCTGTCATACTCTACTCAACATGGTACTGTCTATATTATATTGATAGCACGTGTTATCTTTTCACGCAGGTCAGCTAAATCACGTGGCATAGGTTGTACAAAAACCTGGTCTTTCACATACCCCCCACAAGAAAAAGTCACATGGTGTTAAATCCGGTGATCGTGGAGGCCACTTTAGAAGCGGTACGTGATCTTCAGAAGCTCGTCCAATCCATCGATGAGGTAAGTGTGTGTTCAGGTATTCACGCACATCACACAAAAAATGGGGAGGAGCACCGTCTTGTTGAAATACGAAATCATCCTCATGTTCCTCTAACTGCGGCATTAGCCACAGCTGCAACATATCCAGGTACACTACACCGGTAATGGTCTTCTCTGTGAAAAAGAATGGCCCATATACACGTGAGGAGGACATAGCGCAAAACACGTTAACTTTTGGGGAATCCCGAATGTGTTCTACTACAGAATTGGGATTTTCAGTGCCCCAAATGCATACTTTGTGGCAGTTGACAGTGCCACACATGTGAAATGTGCTTTCATCACTAAAAATCAATTTCGACATTAGTGTTTCACGTTCATGGACATCAATGCAAAACGTGAAACGAGAAATGCAATCTACTGGAGTCAACGCTTGCACCAGTCGCAATCTGTACGGCTTCAAACAAAGACGTTTTCGCAGAATTCGCCACACTGTTGGTTGAGAGATCCCCAATTCTCGACTTCCGCTAGCGGTTGATTTCGTCGGGCTCCTTAAAAACGTTTCCCGTACACGATCTACGGTGTCCGCAGATGGACCAGGCCGACCACTTTGTTTCTTGTCACATAGGCATCCCGTTTCTTTAAATTTCCGGTACCACACATGAATTGTTTTGTCAGTTGGTCCCTGTTTTCGATATTTATTACGAAAGGCCCGTCGAACTGACACCACTGATTCAGATTTTGCAAAATCCAACACACAGAGAGCTTTCTCTTTGCCTCTAAACGCCATTTTTCTTTACTACAACTGACTTCAATACAGATGTTACTGCCATCTACCGGCAACTAATTAAATTAAAACTTGAATAGTTTCAGAATAATTTCATATGTTTATTTTTTTCATATTCGTCTTCGTTTTTTACTATAAAGTTTCGAAACCCCGGAGGGAATTATGAATGACCCTGTATAATTAGAATTATTAATGAAAAATGCTCGAATGATTACAAGAGTAAGAGCGGACGTTCCCATGTCTGCTAGACAGTACCGCCGGTAGTCCTGACTCGTGTAGAAATTTCATATAGATCATATTAGGTCCTTAATTGAGTGGTATATATAATTATTTACGAATAACAATCCCAGTAAATTTCTTAAATTCTTATTTGAGTTCCCTCTCCATCGAGTAATATATTTATATATAGGTTGAAAATCGGATTTTCGTTCCCATGTAGAAGACTGGTATGGAAAAGACTGCGCATCCTAGCGGTGGAACGTGGAACTGAAATAATACATTAATAGAAATAACACAGTCATTCTGCAATATTTCAACAATCCAGTATAGAAATATAATTTGGATACAATTCATAAAATATACCCATTTTAAAATAAGTATTTTCTTTGAAACCTGTCGTGTGAATTTCATAATTTTTTTATCTAATAGAAAGATGTAGAACTTATTTATGGTGTTAAACTTGGCAATTGTTATTGAAAAAAAAAAAACTAAATTTGAATTCGTTTCGATACGTAGATGGCTTCAAAAAAAAAAAAAATACAGGGTTTGTCCGGAAAGTAATAGGACTGAATCGATTAAAAAAAATTATTGAGCCAATCATTAATATTCTTTAAAAACTTTCAAAATAGGCTCCTTCTGGATCGATGCAGCGCTGCCAGCGCGATTTCCAAGCATTGAAGGCGTCACGGAAGGCATTCTCCGGAATAGCCTTGAGAGCCGCTGTGCATGCTGCTTGGATCCCGTCTGTCGTCTCAAAATGCTTGCCTTTCATCGGCCTTTTAAGGCGAAGAAACAAAAAAAAAAATCCGGGGGAGCCACATCTGGGCTGTAGGGCGGCCGCGGAAGCGTTGGGATGCTGGCCTTGGTCAGGTAGCTATTCACAAGAAAGACGGTGTGAGCCGGGGCCTTGTCGTGGTGCAACTTTCAGTCGGCTGCGATGTCTTGTCAGACAGATTTTGGTAAATTTACCATCTGGGCAATTAAACGAATACTTAGTCGACGGTCTGAGTTCAAAACTTTGCGCATACGAGTCACATGGTCGGTGTTTGTCAAAGTCGAAGGTCTTCCAGCACGATTTTCATCGGCGACCTCTTCCCGGCTTTCCAAAAAGGCCTGGTGCCACTTAAACACACCACTTCTTGCTAAAGCAACGTCTGGGTAAGCCTGCTTGATCATATCAAACGTCTCTGTCGCAGATTTTTCAAGTTTCACACAGAATTTAATCGCATATCTCTGCTCTAACGAACGCTGCATTTTCGGCTTGCACCACTCACAAAAACACGCCGCGCGAAAATGCCTGTCCTGACTCTCCAGGTGCTCGGAGACAACTGAACAGCCACTCGTTCTTTAGCTAGGAGTGCCCTCTACTGAATCCAGTCGGTGCGCTCACGCTCCGAAATACAGTCGCGGCGGAAGAAAATCAGTCCTTATACTTTGCGGACAAACCCTGTATTACATACGCGATTTTAACGTAGACTTTATTTCCAATCGTTTGGTATCATTAATTTTCTTCTACAATAGGTTGTTGCAAAGTTAGCAGGGATGATTATTTTTTTCCATGACAGTAAAAGTTTATAATTCGCAAATATTTGGAACCATGCTTTAAAAAGCACAATGCATAGTTTTTATGTCACACCTGTAACTTATAAAAATAACAATTTTAAATAGAAAAAATCTCTGCCGGTTCGGTCTACAGCCGCATGTATATTTCGAAGTTAATTACTAATTTCATAGAACCTCCCCCCCCCCCAAAATGAAAACAAAAAACAAAAACAAATGAAGATTAGAGATAAACTCAGTTTGAAAATTTTATCTGGCCGCTTTTGACAAGATTTTAATTTCATTTTTCTGTAAGAGCTAGTTTTATCAGAATCCTGTCAATACGATAATTTTTTCTTCAAACATTATCTATTCGTAATTTGTATTTTTTGTAAGATTTGGTTGTATCAAAAACTTGTCAATATAAAAATTGCAGATAATATAAAGAAAACGTACATTAAATTTAAGCAGATTTAATATTTCATGAACTGTCGAAGACAAGCTCTTTATTATTCTCCAACACCCCTTTTTGTTTTCGCTTAAAATTTATTTATTTATTTATTTATTTATTTATTAAATTTTTAATTTATCAAAAATCTGTCATACATAAATTTTTAATCTTTTTACTTACCCATCATACGTAGTATAGGGTAAGTCTTGCAATCGTTTTGAAAATCGAAAAATTTTTTTTGACGGATTTACACGTTTTAGATAGTGGAGATTCCGAAAAACATATTTTTAGAAAAAAAATTTTGCCGTCCGTCTGTCTGTCTGTCTGTCTGTAAATGCTCTATCTCCCGAACGAATTGAGATAGAGGCTTGAAATTTTGTATGTAGTTAGTATGTAAAAATGGGACGAAGCCTATTTAATATCAGCAACCTCGATTATCCGGAACAATTTTTTTCGGACTCTCGAAAAATTCGTTCTGATGAAAGGTATATAAAAATTTTCGAATTTTTTTGTTCTAAGGAATGGACGTAAAAGGCAATAAAATAACACACATTTTGCATATAGAATGAAGTCGATCGGATTATTAGTTGCCGAGATATTTTTAATCCTGTTTTCCACATTCTTCGATTTTTCATGACCCTGTATTTCCTTCAAATTTCAGTTCAGAGGTATATTTTAATTGGAAATGAGACGCTTAATCCGACGCAGTTAATTGTTAGTTAATAGAGTTACTATTTTTGGAGTTATAAGGATGTTTCTTTTACGCAGTTCGGTACTACTTGAGTAGTTTGGTGTTTTATATAATTTGTCGAAATTGGTAATCAGCAGTTCTTTAATAGAGCATTACTATGTACATTAACAATATTTAAATTTTGTTTATGAATTGCAATGCATTGTATAAATAGTTTCTGTAACTGTAAATATTATCTGTTTTCTATTATGCAGGAAATAACTCGTACTTAACCTCAGCAGCGTATATCAATTTTATAAAATGTGAAATAATTTAATATAATTAAAACGAGCCTGAAACAATGTTTCCCCCTGATAATGGTAATGGATGGTAATGGGATACTTTTGTTTGGCCTTGTATATTAATAACAAATATTTTTTGTATTATAGATAGTACAGAATGTATATTTTAGTATCTACTTCACAGATCCATATCAATTTTATTATGTTCGAAATAATGTAACATCATTAAAATGCACTTGAAGCTATTTTTTTCCCATTGGCGATTGACGTAATGTAACGGAATACTTTTGATTGTCCTTGTAATTGAGTTATATGTCCGAAATACGTAAAATTTGAAATGACTCCACAAAATTATGCAACAATTATATATTTTAAATTTCCAACGGTTCGGTTTGGTAGTGTTTGTGTTGTTACACGTGGGCAGACAGACGGACTCAACGATGACTATGAGGTGGTGCGTATTTATATAATTACGAAAGCACCTAAAAAGAAGGAGTAAAAATTCAGATTCGGTTTGTTTGTGAAATGAAGAAAGAAAGAAAAAAAAAAAAAAGAGAAGTGAGAAGTTGAACGAGTAAATAAAATGACTTCAAGTGAATTACGTCAAAGAATAAAACATAGCAAGAACTCCAATTGAATTCCAGTCACATCCTAAGCGACATAATCCAAGAGCCGACCGCTCAAAACCCTAAGCAAGATGTGTCACTTTTTTTTTCGGGTGAGCGATATTAGCAGGAGATTATGAACCATATTTGGATACCATATACAGGATTTCTTTTCACTTTCTTGCTTTAAGTGCAAAATTTTCTAATGCGCGTATTTTAAATTATATTTTGAAAAAAAAAATCTATAGCAAACAATGATCAAACGATCAAAAACACTCAATGTGACGTCGGTGAGTCGATAATAGAAGGTTAGGATAAAACACTGTAACCTGAAGAGATTCTTTCAGTAGATGGTGGCATAGTTTCATAATAAATGTCATGGTTACAACATACAACAGGAAGGACAATCACCTCATTGAGTTTACGAATGAAATTGTAGTATTAGTTAAATCTCGATTTGCATATTAAAACGCAATCGGTCTGTCAAGTCGTATCTTGGTGGAAAATACCTAAAAATCCGATTTTAGTGGTTGACTCATTGCTTTAAAATTGTGTTTTCCTGCTTACAATCCTTCATGTTTTCATATGTTTGGGTGCAGGGAAACACAATGGCAATCATATTTAAAACAATTATCCTATTATTTTTAAACACAATCAAACTGATTGGTAAGTTATCATACGAATTGATTAATTCCAGCTTAATCAATTCGTAATTCCAGCTTAATCAATTCGTATAAAACAATTATCATCCTAATAAAATTTAGACAATCAGCTAATTTTTTTCATTTAACTATTTAATACAGTATAAATTTCAAATGTGTAAGAGATTGTATTATTTTAATTACGAAAACGTACATCAGTTATCGTGCATTGTTGAACGAGGCATTGGGAAAAAAATATATCGATATTAAGAAATGAATGGCAATGAAAGGGCGATAGTTCCACTAAAGCATCACATAGTTTCAGTCCCTAATTGCCACATTGGCACCAGAATTTTTGAGTAAAAGATTCAATTTTATTAATTATACGAAAATATAGCTTTACTTTTTAATAAAATATTTCAATAAAAATTTTATTTTACTTAAGAAAGGTGTTATAATAATTAAAAATAAATGACATGTTTCGGATCCGTCTAATAAGATCCATAATCACAATAAAAAAATTATTATTTTTCATTTTAATCATTTTTACTTACCCATCATACGTAGTATTATAGGGTAAGTCTTCCAATCGTTTTGAAAATCGAAAAATTTTTTTTGACGGATTTACACGTTTCAGATAGTGGAGATTCCGAAAAACATATTTTTAGAAAAAAAAAATTTGCCATCCGTCCGTCTGTCTGTAAACGCTCTATCTCCCGAACAAATTGAGATAGGGACTTGAAATTTTGTATGTATAGTATGTAAGGATGGGAAGAAGCCTATTTAATATCAGTAACCTCGATTATTCGGAACTATTTTTTTCGGATTCTCGAAAAATTTGTTCTGATGAAAGGTGTATAAAAATTTTCGAATTTTTTTTATTTTAAGGAATGGACGTAAAAGGCAATAAAATGACACAAATTTTGCATAAAGAACGAAGTCGATCTGATAATTAGTTGCCGAGATATTTGTAATCCTGTTTTCCGCATTCTTCGATTTTTCATAACCCTGTATTTCATTCAAATTTCAATTCAGAGGTATATTTTAATTGGGAATGACACGCTTAATACGACGAAGTAAATTGCTAGTTAATAGAAGTATTATGTTTGGAGTTATAAGGATGTTTCTTTTACGCAGTTCGGTACTACTTGAGTAGTTTGGCGTTTCATATAATTTGTCGAAATTGGTACATCAGCAGTTCTTTAATAGAGCATTACTATGCATATTAACAATATTTAAATTTTGTTTTGGAATTGCAATGCATTGTATAAATAGTTTTCACATGTTTTATTTTCATATGCATATTAATGATGGGCAAGTGTTACGGTGGCTCCCAACGACTAGTTTTATTATGATTATGGATCTTATTAGACGGATCCGAAACATGTCAATGTCATTTATTTTTAATTATTATAACACCTTTCTTAAGTAAAATAAATTTTTTTTTGAAATGTTTATATAAAAGGTGAATCTTTTAAAATCTGGTGATTTAAAAAATCTATTGGATTTAATAAACTTTTTATTATAGCTTAACTTGTTTACAAATAAATTTTCTTGTAAATCTGGTATCATTCAATTATTTCAGCATTTTGCGAATACATTCCTCGCCCTAAAAGGATTAAATAATAAACCTAAAAATTATTTTTTATTGGTTATGAAGAATTATTTAATTCTGGTCTTTTAAGAAATATTCAGAAAATAAATATTTAGTTGTAAATACCAATGTTATAACTAAAGGCAGAAATATATTTTTTGTAATGGAACATTTACTATTTAACGATATTTTTTTTGTGTGCAATTAATTATGCTTGTAATGGACGTTAATTAACCGAATGTTTGAAGAAAATAATATCTACTCTTTTTTTAGAACAACCGTGATATAATTTATCAAAAGGAATTACTCTTTTGCCCTAGGGAGATCAATTTGCAAGATTACAAAAATGTAATTATTGGAAGAACTTCATCATTTGTGATTACCAAGATAATTATTTTCATTCAGTAGTTAATTTACATAAAGCTTCATGCGTCATGTAAAAAATATTTTTATTTTACTTAATTATAACTGAAGAGTAATTATCGTGCTCAGAGAAGAACATTAAATGTGCATATACGCAATCATGCATTTCAAGACTTCTTTTTCATGAAGTTCGTTAATGCTATTTTTTCAGGTGTATTATGCACCCATTCTTCTCGCTTTTATTTTATGGCAGCAATATATTGTCATAAGGCATAAGGGAATTTTTAGTGACAGGCGGTCATTCTACACTAATATTAAGAAAACTACTGCATACAAAAATACAAAAATCGGTAATATAATAGAGAAATGTTTGACAAGCACGCTGATGTTAACAATTTTTAAATAGAAGAATTGTTTTAAAAATATCTTTAATTTAAAAGAAGTAACTAACACCGCCATAACTGAATTTTTTGGGGACCGGAGGTCTTTCTTTGTTAATATATACATACTAGCTGACCCGCCCGGCGTTGCCCGAGACCCGTTATGACAACCTTAAACAAACACTTAACACTTTAGATCTACAATTAGTCAAAATTAGTTATAGGCTATGAATTTTTTGTTAGAATTACAGAGTGAAGCAAAATGCTTTGTCACTTCGAAAGAAGACAAATTCTAGCTTCTAACAACACCGCGACGTAATTTTTTAAAGAATTGCTGATGAAATAAAACGTTCAAAAACTGTCATTTTTAATTTCTTACAGATATCAACTATTTATGTTACTACAAAATCTACAGGGATGTCAGAAAGTCTTTCAAAACGATCCGAAAGTTTGATTATTTGCACGTTACCAAGTAAAATAATGACAGCAAAGGAATTTGGAAGCCAAATAAAAAAATCAGCATCACGAAGAACAATAAAAATGTGGGAAGTTCTTAAAAATGGAAAATTACATCGATGTTTGCGTTTAGCATATGGCACTAAAAAAGCTCTCTTTCGGCATGTAGATAAACAACCGAAGCAACAAACGAATTGATCTAAAATTATCGCCAGTGCTGAAAAGAAGTTTAATTTTTTGATATTCCTGATGTTATCATCTATATTTGCATAGTCTACAAAATTAAAAGAACATATATTCCACAAATCAAATAGATGGAGGCTCCCTACTTTTTCGATGGAAGGTAAGCTTATAATAGCTTTTTTAGATAGACAAACAAAATAGACATACTTTTATTCGCATTTTAGAATGAAATTTGTTGAGTCTGAGCGATAAAATATATCGACTTTTAAGAGATTTTGAAGGAGTCAATGCCTAAATTCCCCCTGAAATAGACACAAAGAAAGAGTTTGAAGATAAATAAGACTCTCAAACTTGATTGACCAGCTAATAGCCCAAACTTAAATCCCATGAGCAACGTTTGGGATATTTTTGGGCGCAATAGGGGGAACTGGGGGACATTGATACAGCTTAAAAAAAAAAAAAAAAAAATTGGTGTCTAGAAAGCAGAAATTTAAAATTATTTTTCTATGTGATGTCAGCAAAACCTGTGTCGTGTGTTACAAAAATGTACAATCGTTGTTTTATATATTATTTTTGCATGTAATTTTAAAATAATCAAAAAAAGTAATTTGTATCAAAGTGCCCCATCCCCGGGGCAGATTGATATACTTTGAAACGTCTGGGAAAAATGGAGACAAAATAACACCAATGCATATTTTTCACAGAAAAATAGTTACCAAACCATTTTATATACATTTATAGACATTAAAATCGCACACAATTTATTTGTAAGCGATATTAAAGCAATCAAAATGAAATGTATAATGACCTGATGTTCTGGCTGTTCCTTGTCTGTTTGTTGGCTGTGATAACTTTGTCATATCTGGCACTTTAACCCCAGAATTATCTTCTTTCTTAGGAAAGGTGAGAGAATTACCAGGTTTTCTGTTTATAAATCGGTTTACAAACAGAAAAAAAAGGATAATTATATTAAAAATTATGTTTATAATATAATTATCATGTACTGTTCTGCAGCTTGTTTCTCTTACTTAACATTTCTCATGTCGATAATACTTTTTTCTCTGGAGAATCGATATAAATTTGAGATTTGCCAGGCTGCCGTCCATTTCTTTTGTTAATTCTACTAGCACTAGATATTGTGTAAGTTTGTACGTCTTCTGTTTGCAAAAATACTATAAAATGTTCTAATATAAAGAAATAAGAGCTATTTCACTTCAATAATAACTAAAAGTAGAACTTTTTGACGAAAAATGGTTGAATTAAGGAGTGTATGGTAAAAATAAAAATAAAAAGGTAATGAAAAAATGAACTAGAAAAGGATTTAGGTTGTATCAATGCCCCATGCAGCCATTTTAAATAAAATAAGTCGCAAATCCAACACATCATAATTTATCTAACAATAAAGAATGAGGAACTGATAAAGATTAGCGTTACTTGCCAGGGAGGGTATTCTTTTCGGTTGAAAATACTGGAATAGTTGTATAATACCATTTCAATTGTACAACTCAAATTTACTTTTGATCTACAAAACAATTAATCACCCATCCCATTTCATCAAACTATTGAATCATTCAAAAACTTTCTGTATGTTGTTAATTTCACTAGTATCACCTTTTGGAGCTGTTGTGAAACTTCCTGTAATGACCCTGTGTGCTCTACAGGGGGTGTATCAATGTGTCCCAAGTATTAATGTACCCCAGTTCCCCCTATATAATGAAAGATAGTCAAACCGTGCAGTATAATTCGAAAACAGAATTAAAATCTGAAATTTGGAAGATATAACGCGTTTTGTCTTCTCAACAAATTGAAAACTATGTTAATTCTATGGTGCAATACTGCACTGAAATTATTAAGCACAAAAGAAACCTAATTGACAAGCAATATTTCTATAATTGACCAGCAATATTTCTATAATTGACAAGCAATATTTCTATTATTATTTTTCTCCCTGTGCAAATCGAGTACAAATACAATGTATTATATCTACAACAATCATTTTAGATACTGCAAAAAAAAAAAAAAAAATTGTCGGATTTTCCATTTAAGTCTACAAAACTTTGAAGAATAATCCTTTCCTTTAATATGCTGCCACCACGATACAATTATGTGGTATCGGACACGCATGAGAGGTATGTTGTGAAGAAGGTTAACACTTTCAAATAAACTTAGCGAACTATTTATTTACATATTATTTACAAATAATAAGACAATATTTACATTTACGAACTAGGATATAGGTGATCCGGTTCAACATTAAATTAAATACAAAACATCCGTTCTGTACACTGTTAAACTACTCTATACCTCTCTTAAGCACGTAAATTAACTCAGAGATCACTATTAATCTCTGCACACACCTAGGTTCAATTCCCTAAGAGCCTCGCTCAACACACCTTTCCTTTGGATCAGAGCTCTTCTCTGACCAACCTCCCACTTTGCTCGCCCGGTACAAAACTAAAATCTCAGCTCTTCCTCACTCGAGAGGCATCCGCAAAACGGGGTTTCTGCCCCTCCCAGCACAGACTCTGTTCTCTAAAAGAAAGGTCACTGTTTCACAACCTGTCTTTCTCTTCAACACCTATCCGCATGCCTTATCCATAAACTTTTATTGACAAGCGAAAGGTTATCTATTGTATGCTACCTTCTTTCAACCAGAACCATGTCACTCCAATACTTGGATTAAGAGTCCAGATAAAGAAGAAATGCTGTTTTAGAGCTTACAGTACACAGAATACATTAGCAAATAAAAGAATAGTATCACATAAGAATAGTTGTAGATAATGATCGTTTATCCAAACCTGAATCGGACCTTTCGGAATCCTTTCTATCCCCGAATTCCCAACACATTAATTGTATTGTGAAGCATTTTTTGTGCTGTGTTTGTGTTCTTAATATCTTGCAAAAGTGTTGCAGTCTAGAAATGTGTTCTTAAAACGTTGTAAAGTAATGCTATCTAGAAATGTGTTCTAAAAATAATGTTGATAAAAATAGTTTTCTAAAATAGTGTTGTGCTGCATAACACTTTGTACCCCAATTAACAGCACATTGTAAACACCACACAATTTAGAACACCATAAAGCAACACATGTAAAACACTTTCGAAATATCTTCTACGTGAAGCTTTTAAAATTACACAATTTAAAAAAATGAATGTTTTGAAAACACATTTTCTCCTCTTATAATTTTTACAACACTTTTTGCACAAATATTTTATTATGTACAAAACATTTGTAACACATCCAGAACACAATCGAGAATGATTTTAGTTAGAAATATTGATTTTTATGTTCAGTTAGTGTTGCAAAAGTTTTTCATGCGTTTGCAGTGTATGTTTATAATGAGTATTTAGTATCTATAATAATAAAGAGAAAATTTTGTGAGTGTGTCAGCGCTGTCCTAAAGAAACCCCTGCATAGAGCTGTTGCAAACCTCACATATTCGTTAACGTATAACGGGTATTCTCTAAAATACGAAATACCGAATCGTTTCTTTGAAATATCACTCGTTTGTAGTTACTGCCAATACGCCACCGAAAAAAACGAAACTAACTTCAAACTCTGTTTACGTACGTTTGTACAATTCATGAATGAAACCAGACAGTCGACGCGTAAGAGATGCGAATTAGGCGCCAATTTGAGTTCTTTCGGTATGCGTATCTTTCAGTTTGAATCTATCAGTTATTCTCAAATGATTTGGATTTCGTAGGTCTTATTGATTGATTTATTTATTTATTATAGAAAAAAAAAAGCAGTAAATTGTGAACATATTTTTCCGCAGTATCAAGTGATAAAGCAAAACGTGATTTATGCCAAATGAAGTATTCAATTAAAGGAAGTTCAACGACGAATTAAAAAAAAAAAAAAGAAAATAAACAAGGGCGTTCCGACCCAGTGTGCAAAGTGTGCGGCACACACAGGCGCCGAAGCAGTAAAGGCGCCAAAAGATTTCAGTTGAGAAGCAAATATTAAAAATAAAATATCCTTAATTTATTCATACTAAAATGTATTATATTTTCTTGGCATCTGATTTATCTTTTGTAGATTTACGTTATACAAATTACTTATAAATATTCATTTCTTTCTTTAAAATTTTATTTTATTCTACTTATGAATCCTCTAATGAATATATTTGGACAAGAGCTGTCCACAACTTTTATAAACAGAGGCGCACCTCATATAGTTATAAATAATAAAAGGCGCCGTAATTTACATAGCTGAAAATATGCAACACTATTATCTCACTGCGGTGGAAAAGCATAATATACTGTTTTATTACCATAGAAGCTAAATTTCACTTGTTTTTTTTATTATTATTTATAAGAAACAATTGTCACTTTACTTCGGAATTTATCATAAATTAGAAGAAAATTATCATTCGGCAATACTGGCAAAAGTTTCTCCTACAATATCAATCCATGAATAGAGGTAGACTTATATGTTAGAAACGCATAGCTGCCAACTTTTACGCATTTTTCCTACCACAAAAATGTTATAGTAAATATTGTCTTATTTAATCGTCTAAATCTTATGATTAAACAAATGGAAAATCTTTGTACAATTTTAGTGGTAACAAAAATGCGTAAAAGTTGGCAGCTATGGAAACGTTTTATATGATGTGCGTCTATCTCACGCTGATAGCTATAAGTCCCCTATGATTCAGAAGCTATTTTAAAATAATTTGCAGCAATAATTTAATTTATAATAAATTTAAAATTAGATTTTCAGAGGGCAATCTATCTTCAAAAGTTTTGTAGGTAAAGAAGCTATAGAAACCTTAATTACTGACTAACAACTTAGTAGCATTAAATAATTAAAACTTATTTAAGGTAATCGATAACTGACTACAGATTTTTGATTGGAGATACTGGCGTCAGCTGTGAGACAAATTTTAACTGGTAAAAATGAAGCATCAGCCGTTTGTGAAGCTGTTGGTATTCCGTGCCGTAGGCTTAACCAGGGGCGCCAACTTTTGAAAAATATTGGGTGGGCTCAAAAATTTTTGAACAAATACATAAATATTGGGTGGACTCAATTAATAATGGGGGCGATAGCGATATCAAATTATTGGGTGGGCTCGCGCCCCACGGGCCCATATAAGTTGGCGCCGCTGGGTTTAACACTGGTTTTCGCACTTAAAGAGTAAAGTTTACTTTAAGCGGCCAAAGCAATAATTTTGTTCAGCATTTCTACTAATGATCAATTCTGTGGAAACTATTATGTATTGAACAAAAGTGGTTTTTTTTCACACCATAGATTTCTGAGCGAAATAAATACCTTTTATCTATCTTTTACCTATCTAGTACACTGGAATTACCATGATAGCGAAAAAGGGGGAGAGTTGATGAAGATAGACTAAATTTGGCCATAGATGTCCAAATTTTCTATTTTTTTCGAAGGTTGAAGGCGGAGCCTTTCCTTGCACTTCAATTAGAAACTACAAAGATGACTGTTAATATGACTGGAAAAATATAGATTTATGAAAAAAGTGTTTTAAAATCCCGTGCACTTTATGTTCTACTAACTACTGCGTACACTCGTGTCAATTCAAATACTGCATAAATTATTGTAATGATTGTAAGATTTGTACATTTCATTTTCGACCATACAATTGAATTTTTGAAATATGAGCACTTATTAGCATTACACATAACCGTAGACGTTACAGAGACTAAAATGGAAAAAAAAAAAAAAAAAAACAATTTAGACATAAATAAATTAGAAACTACAAAGATGACTGTTAACCCTTTCCGGCGCAGACAAGTTCTGTTCGTAAAATTAGAAATTCTTGACTGACACCGGAATTTACAGAAGACTTTTTTAGAAATTAAGAATTTCCTGATTTTAGCTGTCATCATAAAAATAAAATTTTACTATAATATTATTGGTGCCGTTTGTATGTTTCGAATTAAAATTAGGTGTTGCCGGAGTGGTAACAACTGCGCCGGAAAGGGTTAATATGAATGGAAAAATTTAGATTTATGAAAAAAGTGTTTTAAAATCCCGTGCACTTTATGTTCTACTAACTAACCGTCTTGTATCCCCTAAGCCAGTTACAATAACCTTAAATATTCTAAAGTCAAATATTGAATGTTATTTTTTCCAAACGAATGTAGAGATGGGGTGTGGGGAAGACAATGTCTTCAGCAGTATATTGATTTGACTTTATAATTTTGAATAAAAATATTTTCGAACAAACATTATGTTGCTAGCAGTGTATAGTATAATCTTGAATTTGTATGATTTTTCCTTTTTAAATGAAAATCCACCCAATCGAAGCGTGAGTTGATTTCCCACTGCCTTCAGTACAGTATACCGGCGGTGCTATTCATGTTCCGGTCTGATTTTTCAAGCTAACCGTCAATTTGTATTTATTTTCTGACATATGGGTATAAAACTTTCAATGTTAACAAAAAAATCTTAATAAAATAAATAATAGAAATGCACACAATCCCTCATACATATTTTTTTATTTATTAACACAAATCACATATTTCTTAATTGGGAAACGATATCTTGAGATAATTTGCATCGAGAGAAAAAATATGTTTGGCAAATCCTTGAAATGACTTCAAAAATTTTTTTGAACAGTAAATATTAATATTTTCACACCAGATATATTATTAGAACCTGAAAAATACTATAAATGTATCAACAGTTTTTTTTTTTTTTTTTCCATTTGAAATTTTAGAGAAATGGAAAACTTGAAAACTTATGCGAATCGCTGCCGAATAAAAAGAGGTTTTGAAATAGTAATTAAAAAACCATTTTTCTTTCTTTCTTTCTTCTTATTTATTTATTTATTTGTAATTCTAAAGGGATCTCACTATATCCCAATTTGAAAATGCAGAAAAAATCAAACGTTACGCTTTACACAAGTATCATCTCGTTGAGGAATAAAAGATCGCCATTTTGCGATGATCATTAAGGGTTTTTAATTAATATTTCGGGTAATTAACAAAAAAATTGAGTGTCAGGTGCACGGTACATCTACCATCATCGATCCTTACCCAAATTTTGAGATCTCTATGTGCCGTAGATTTTCTTAGCCATCGCCAATACATGCAAAGTAAAACAAACATCTTTCTTTTAGATGCAATCTATTGTTATTACATTCAATTATTTTCTCCGGGATAATGAAATTTTACCGTAACGCAGGATTGTGATAGATAGTGCTTTCATTTACACAGGTTTTACTGTGTTACGAATTTTATTTACATAGCTGCCACCCTTTTTTATTTTTCAAGTAATTTAAGCATGTTTGGAAACAGAAATTTATTTATTTAATGAAATAAAGTACGAACTGTAAAGAAACAAGACATATTTTATTAAATAAATTTTCTGGTTCAAAAAACTCCAAAAGGAATGGCAACTATACATTTATAAATATTTATAGTTTTTTTTGGGGGGGGGGGGGGGCGGGATAAAGTTTATTTTTACAGGCGATTGGATGGGGGGGGGTGTATAGCGCCAAATGCAGTTCTGCACACAGGCGCCGAATACTGCTGGCACGTCCCTGAAAATAATACATTTATTAGTAAAGCATCGTCACATGATAATTTGGCTCTATCAAAACCGTTGTTACTGCCATCATTGAACCAGCAGCTTAGTAATAATGATCAAATGTTGCAGAGAGCAATGTAAATTTTCTGAACATTTTTAAGAAATTAAGTTTTAAAAGTTACAGGTTTAACTAATATATTATACCAGAATATATTATTTTCCTGTAAAAATATCTTTGCATACGTATTTATATTTTATATTTGAAAACATTTCCATAATAAAGACAAATTTTTAGATTGCTTTTAAAATTGTTTTTATGATAAAGATTATTTTTCTTTTCTCTTTTTTCGTTGATTTTAAAAATATATTTGCTGTTTGTTTTTAAATTTCATATCTGAAGAAAAAAGAAGTATTTTAAAATCTAAATAAAAATTTTGTGAGATAATAATGGATTGAAGTACAAATGTAGATGTGTGTTTGATAGGATGATTTCATAAGAAATAAAACATATTGTTTTTAAATTATTCCAGAAATTAAATTTTCATTACACATAATTACTCATATTTTGTTAGTGTAAAATTAGTCAGAGAATTTGTTTGTAAAAACATTTTGTATGTGTAATTACATCTCATAATTTTATTGTATAAATTTTGTAAGCTTTTACTCTTGCTAAATTGCTTTCTCCGATTATTCTTTATTTTCATAAGTAACAAATTCTACTATTTAGACTCAATTATGCATCGTTTTTAATTTTGTTTGAAAAAAAAAAAAAAATAAAAAAAAATAGAAATTTGTTTAAATTTTTGTTTTATGGACAAATAGATGGCAGCACATAATAATATGTGAAGAGTAAAAAATGCTAATTCTTCCAAATACTCATGTTCCATATGTAACTAGATTTGTTGCAGTTATGTAGTACAGACGATGATTTTTAATAGCCGGTTTCTGAGCAGTAACGAGTAACGATAATTTTTAAACGGGTAGTCAGTTTTAAAATAACTCCATCACACGGGTATTTATTTAGTCGTTAGTTTTACAGCACTACCCCTGCATGTAGAGTTACAAAATTTGGAAGGGAGTTATCTCTGTATAACCGAAAATCGGGCTGAAATCGGGCTTCAAATTTTGCACCTCGGAGCCCGAATTTCGGTTTTTTGATTGGATTTTTTGATTTAATTTTTTAGCCGATTTTTAGAGTTCTTTTTACATTTCGCGACGATTTTTAAACATTAGTGAAAGGAATACGGTTTCATTCTTTCAATCGAACATAGTAAATTTAGTTCTCTTTTTAATAAAGATTATTCGAAATTCATGCAGCGATTTTTAAATTTTTAAATGTGATTTTTAGCAATTTTCGTATTTTGCGGCTATTTTTTGACATTGATAAAAAGAAAATTGTTTCAAACTTTTAGCCTAATTTACTATATTTTGTCTGCTACGATTTTTAAATTTCATCGATTTTTAATGCGATCTTCAGTGCGATTTTAAAGTAATATTTAAGAGTTTTTTGCTTTTAGAATCGATTTCTTTTTAAATTATTTTTGTCAATATTATAGTTTTTTATTCATTATGCTGTTATCTATTTTTAATTTGCATGTAAAAAAGGCGAAATCATAAAATTAATGCATCAGCAATAAAGGAATCATGTAGAATATTGACAGTAAAGTATCTTCTTCTTCTTCTATCTATAATAATGAAGAGAGAAGTTTGTGAGTGTGTCAGCGCTGTTCTGAAGGAACTGTTGCACGTAGAATTACAAAATTTGGAGGAAAGGTACCTCTATATATATGGAGTTTTGCACCTCGAAGCCCGATTTTCGATTTTTTGATTAGATTTTTCTATTTAATTTTTTAGTCGATTTTTAGCGTTCTTTTTATGTTTCGAGGCGATTTTTTTACATTAGTGAAAGGAATATGGTTTCATTCTTTTAACCTGACATAGTAAATTTAGTTCTCTTTTCAAAAAAGCTTATTCTGTATTCGTGCTGCGATTTTTGAATTTAAAGCGAAATTTTCAACGCTATTTTTAGTATTTTTCCGCATTTTGCGGCTATTTTTTTTACATTGATAAAAGGAAAATTGTTTCAAACTTTTAGCCTAATTCACTAAATTTTGTTTGCTACATTTTTTGCATTTCATTGATTTTTAATGCGATTTTCAGTTTTATTTTCGAAGTAATTTTTAACGATTTTTCAAGTTTTTGTGCTTTTAGAATCGATTTTTTTCCTTTTTATAAATATTAACTGTTTTTTTTTATACATCATGTTTATCACGGACAGAATCAGCTAGTAAGACAACAAATTTATATGGTTTATATAACAATAATATAACTATATCTTTTATTTAGGAAATTACATTATATCCTATGTTTTGCACTGAGGTGTACACTGTAAAAAAATTCAAGAGGTTACTAAAAATTGTTTAGTAAATTTGTATTCCACAGAATTTTTTAGTAACCATTACAAACTTTTTTTTTGCAAGTGAAACAAATTTTTTTTTTTTTTTTTTTTTTTTGTAAACTGATCAAAAGAATTTTTTGTATAACTAACTTAAAACTTTTTAGAATGAGCCACCAAGCAAATTTTAGTAATAGCTTCAAAATTATTTTTAGTAACCATTATGTGGGCCCGAAGGGCAGTAGCTTCCTTCGGGCTGCATCCTGTGGGTAAAAAGACACACTTCTGAAGCGGAAGATTTTCGTCAAAGCCGCAATAGATGACAGCACCAAACATTGCTATCTGCTTTATTTTGAAATGTTTCTAGAGGGGAGGGAAAGTCAAGAGATAATTACCCATGGTAACTGCTATGACAGGATTTTCATAATCCCTTTATTTAACGAGTACTCACATTGCATACATTCGGTGCATATTTGGTGGGGTCCAGCATCGAACCCGGGTACTTTCAGCCTGGAGTTCGGTGCTAGGACCACTAGGCTATCACGGCCACACCAAGTGAGTTTTAGTAATAGCTATTAAAAATTTAAAATATTAACTCTATTCGTTGCTAGCTTTTTTCTAGTAATTCTTACAGATTCCTTGTAACCGAGTAAGATTACAAAAAATTTTTTAGTAATTACAATGATCACTAAAATTTTTTTAGTAGATCGACCCTTTTTTTTACAGTGTAAACAAGTTCTTCATAAAAAATAAGAGATATTATAACTAAAAATTTCCTGAAATGTACCACCCCTATCAAATATGTTAAAGAATTAATAGCAGCTTTATATTTCTTCAATAATAGTTATTTCCTTGGGTAATAAATATATCATTCAATAAAAATAAATATAAATGGTATTTTTAAAGATATTTACATATTTGTTAATCTTATTATGCAAGGAATAGAAAAGTGCAAAAAATGAAAGAAATACCAACTATATTTAGAAAATGTTTATTACTTTAAATATAACAAATGAAATCATGCATTTAAATGAAACATTGTGATTATACAAAATATTTAATGAAATACAGTCAAATTATTTTTTTATTTTTATAAAAACGCATGTAATGTGTTGCGTGTATTCTTTATTCTCTTGACACACATATTCAATAAAAAATAAGAAAGCAGCAGACGATAAAAGCTCTTTAAAGGTGGAACAGCATGACATGCTTCGCAAATTTTATCCTGAAAATAATAGGATTTCAGCAAAAAAAAAAAAAAAAAAAAAAAAAAAAAAAAAAAAAAAAAAGACAAAATTTTATCTTTTGTTAAAATGCAGAAATGTTTTTAGAATGAAATTTAAGAAGGGTATTCGAAAAATAACAGATGTTTTGGGATTATTTTATTTAATGGCTAACTTTTTAGGAATTACTATTTTTTTGAAAGTGTCATTCTTAATTTTTGCCGAGTAAGTAAATAAATGCTTTACATTTTTTAAGAAGATATTAAAAGAGTTTTTCCCCTCAGAATTTAGTTTTTTGCAGAATTAATTTAAATATCTCTAATAACTTTGAAAGCAAAATGCGTGGGTTTTGATACATTTTTCGAGTAATTTAAAAAAAAATATTTAACAGTGTAAAAAAGGAATTTTTTTAATCACATTTAAGGAATCAAGATTTTTAGTAATATTTCTTGGATTAAAACTTCCCGAAAAAAAAAAAAAAATGATAGCAAATAAAATACCGCAAAAAAACTGAGGGATGGCATTCGCATACCATCGCATATACAGGGTGAGTCATAAATATCGAAACAATAGGCTATCTTTTTAAATATTGCCCCTAGATCCATACTTCTAATTGCAAAAATTCATAAAAAAGGTGACATTTCTGATAAAATAAGTTGCAACTCCATGGGGGGTCTATTTGAAAAAATACGAAAATTAAATTTTTATACTTCCCCCGTAGGGCAAAATTCCCAGTTAGGAAAGTATTCCTTATCCATTCCTAAATTGAACAAAACAAATTTCATCTCCGTATCTAAAAATCCCACAGAGGTATTAAATCCCAAAAATCCTCAAAAATTCCTGACTTATACCACTTTTCCCTGCCTTTGAACTGTGATTTCTTGACTCAATTTCAACGCTTGTTAGGGAACATTCACAAATTGCAATTTAATAAAAATCGGCGCTTTTTCTTTGGATATAAAATAGCAGCGTATAGTTTTTACGCTAAATTGGTATACCAGACGTCTGCCCGGGTCAAAAATCTAGGTCAGGTCCCAAACCGACCCAAAGGGGAAAAAGTTCGGCGTGGCCTGAAAAAATGTCAACATCATAACCCGGACCGGTCTGGGAAATAGTTTAAATTATAGCCCGGTTCAGTCGCAAATTTCTACATAGTTATTTAATTTGGCGTGGGAAAAAATGTTTCATATGGAGGAGTTCTGACCAAAAAATTCTTTTATAGCTTTTCGTTTTTTATATTTATACTTTTTATTATTAAAGAAGCGCCAAAGGCTGTAATATATTTATTTTATCAATGAATCTCTATTTATATCTAAATGTTTCACTTATATTTTAATATTGTTAATCTATATCCCATGCGTTGGAGACTGAAAAATGTTACAAACTGTTATATCGTGTGGGTTCGAATTATTTGTACTGTAATTCCATCAGGGAAAACAGCCTTTATATTTCCATCATTTATTTACATTATGATACAACTGCCGCTAAGCAGCATTTCGAACAACAAAACATTCTTACATCTCCGATTTTATTTGGCCAACATGCATTGCCTCACAAAACACATATCACGGTATCGTTGCGCCATCTATGTTTAGAGAGTGTTACTATTCGAAGATATCACACCCCTCTCCTCATAGTTCAAACGAACTACAGGCAATCTTGGTCTATTGCTTCTTCGAACTGGAACACTTTTCTTCGAGTCCTCATCATTATTTTTAGTCACAGTGTCCTTTACAGATATATCTGTCATAGCATCATTTTTATTACTCACAACAGTACCTGTTACAATATCATGTGAAGGCTGAGATTTGTTTGGTTCCATAATATTCTCATTATCACGTTGGTCTTTTATTTTTCCATTAATCTCAGAAAAACGGTTTTTATTAACCCTTTCATAATTATCATAAGCATTGTAATTTTTACCACTATAACC
Source organism: Maratus speculifer (assembly GCA_964019185.1). NCBI lineage: Eukaryota > Metazoa > Arthropoda > Arachnida > Araneae > Salticidae > Maratus > Maratus speculifer. The sequence continues at coordinate 229,834,699 of OZ025296.1, read as the reverse complement.
CATTTTTTCAACTCTTTCTGACATTTTTTTGTTATTGTGGTCATTTTCTTCAATTCTTTCAGATTTTTCGTAACTTATCTCTCTGTTACGTCTCAACTGATTCACATGACGCTTACACATTATTCCGTCACATCTATTTACTAAAACCCATCTACTTCCTAATAATTTTATAATTTTTCCTTTTACCCATTTCTCCCCCTTTCCAAAATTTTTAACGAAAACTAATTCATGAAGCTTAAATTTGTGCAGGGGTTGCTGTATTTTAGGTTTTGATGGTAATACCAAATGAAGGGCTGTTCGAATTGGCCTTCCAAACATTAATTCAGCAGGAGTTTTACCAGTCACCGAATGAGGAGTTGAATGATTTTCTAACAAAAGTCGTGCAATTGATAATGATATGTCATTTTTATCCAGTTTCCTAAGGCAATTTTTCACAGTTTGCACGTATCTTTCCGCCTGTCCGTTCGACGACGGATGATATGGTGGAATAGGTGTATGCTTAATTCCATTATTTTTAAGAAATTCCTCAAATTCCTCACTTGTGAACGCGGATCCATTATCACTGACTAATTCTACTGGTAATCCAAATGTCGCAAAAATTCTTCTCAGTACTCTAATAGTATTTCTACTATCGGTCCTGGGCACTACTTCTACTTCTAACCATTTTGTATAAGAATCAACTACTATTAAGAAAAATTTCCCTTCAAACGGACCTGCATAATCTATGTGGATCCTTTCCCAGGGTAATTCAGACTTCCATTCTAAGGGTTTCATTTTTGGATTATCCCTCGAACACATTTGGCATCTACTACATGAATTTACCATTTGTTCAATTTCCTTATCCATGTTTGGCCACCAAACCACCCCTCTAGCTTTAGCTTTCATGCTAGACATACCCTGATGAACAGAATGCAACAATTTCAATATATATTCTCTACCTTCCTCTGGCACAATTACTCTATGCCCCCATAATAGACAATTTTCTAAACAGGAAATTTCATCCCTTCTACGAAAATAAGGTTGATATTCTTCTGCTTTAACCTTTCGAGGCCACCCATGTAGTACCCACTCTAAAATTTGTTTAGTTACAGGATTTTCAGTTGTCCACTTTGCAATCGTTTTAGAAGTAACGGGCCAATCATTATTATTTGAAACAAACATTATTTCAGCAGGATTACTAACTATATTTACAGTTTCTGGGAGAGGTAATCTACTTAATGCGTCCGCATTTTTATTATTTTTACCTTCGCGATACTCAATTGTATAATCATATCCTGCTAACATAAGCGACCATCTCAGCATTCTAGGTGATAATGTATCAGGTACTTTTTTAACAGGATCAAACAATCTAATTAAAGGTTTGTGATCTGTTATAATTTTAAACTGTTTACCAGCTAAATATTGGTGAAATTTAGTAACACCAAATATTACAGATAAAGCTTCTTTATCTATCATTGCATAATTTCTTTCAGTTTTATTTAAAGTTCTAGAAGCATAAGCTATGGGTTTCTCTTTACCCTCAATAATATGGCTTAATACAGAACCAATGCCATATTCTGAAGCATCACAGTTCAAAACAATATCTTTGTTCACATCATATAATTCTAAAACAGGTGATGTACATAATAATTCTTTAACTTTTTGAAATGCTTTATCATGCTTTTCTGACCATGTCCACTTAACATTATTATCTAATAATCTATGTAAAGGTTCTAAGACATCTGAAATATTAGGTAGGAAGTTTCTATAATAAGAAATTAAGCCTAAAAATGAACGCAACTGTGACACATTATTTGGAATAGGTGCATTCAAAATAGCATTAACTTTTTCTGGCATAGGTCTAATTCCTTCCTGAGAAATTTTATGTCCTAAATAGCAAACTTCCGAAACCATAAATTTTAATTTTTCCTTATTTAATCTTATACCATGCTCAGAAAAGCATTTCAGAACACTTTCAACTCTTTCAGAATGTTCTGATTCATTCCTAGCACTTATGATTACATCATCTAAAAATACACCAACATACTCATATTTTTTTAATATATTCTCTATTTTTCTCTGGAACATTCCAGGAGCACACTTTACGCCAAAAGCTAATCTTAACACATTAAATAATCCTTTATGAGTATTAATAGTTAAAATTTTACTACTTTCATTATCTACAGGTTGTTGTAAATAAGCATCTTTTAAATCAAAAACAGTAAAGAATTTTCCACCTGACAATTTAGAGAATAATTCTTCCATCCTAGGAAGAGGATAATTATCATTTTCTGTATTTGCATTTACTGTGGCTCTATAATCACCACAAATTCTAACAGTACCATTTGGTTTTGGAACAATTACTATAGGACTAGCCCAATCTGAATGATCAACAGGTTTCAAAATACCCTCTTTTGTTAATCGTTCCAATTCCAAATCAGTAGCTCTTCTCAAAGCAAACGGAACAGGTCGAGACTTAAGAAAAACTGGTTTTGCATCCCTTTTCAAATTTATTAAAACGGGAGGACCTTTTATTGTACCGATCCCGTCAGCAAAAACATTAGGAAAATTTCTAATTAAATCATCTTTCGAAATACTTTTAATCATATTTACATTAGGCCAAAATAATTTTGATGCTTTTAACCAAGTTTTTCCAATTAGACTCGGACCTTGCTCTTTAATAACTAACAATTTTAAATCAGGTATACAATATTCATCAACAAAAACATCTACTTTTAACTCACCTAATACAGTTAAAAAATCTTTAGTATAAGTTTGCAACTTAACTTTAGATTTAATTAAAGGTAGCTTACCTGAGAACAATTTCTCTGCCACATTTTTACTTACAATCGTATGCGCCGCCCCGGTGTCAATTTCAAATTTAACATCCACACCATTTATTTTTACATTTTTTTGCCATGTTACACTATTGGAGTTGTTGTCCACACAATTAAAACAATATTCCTCCTGAACAGTTTTTATTTTACTGTTTTTGTTCTGTTTATCATTTTTCATCATAAATTTTTGATTTCTACAACAAATTCTTAGGTGGCCAAATTTGTGGCACAGATGGCACTCGGCATTCTTGAAAGGGCACATTTTAGGATTATGGTGTTTCGAACATCTATAACAAGGTTTCTCAGACGCGAATTTTTCTTCTTTGGGCTTAAATGGATGAGAGAACTTTTCTGGTTTCGGTTTCTCCCCTTTAGCGCGCACTTGGTTGACAGCTGTACTTTCGCCTATATGTAGTGATTTCACACCGGCTTCAGCAGATTCAAACGATTCGGCGATCTCCACCGCAGTCTTGAAATTTAATTCTTTAGAATCCAGCAGCTTTTGTTGTATCTTTTCATCTTGTATTCCGAACACAAGTTGGTCTCGCAGGCGGTCATTTAAGGTGTTTCCGAAATTACAGAATTCAGACAATCTTCTAAGTTCTCTTACAAACTCAGCTATGCTTTCCCCTGACTTCCTAAGACGTTTCTGGAATTTAAATCTCTCTACAATTTCACTTGGACAAGGAGAAAAATGTTCTTTAGCTTTTTTTAAAAGATCTTCATATTTTATCTCCTTTAACGTCTTCGGGACAATAATATCTCTTAAAATCGTAAATGTTGTCGTCCCAACAGAACTAAGCAAAATATTCTTTTTCATTTCTTCATTCTTTATATTATTCGCACAGAAATAAAAATCCATTTTCTCAACATAAATAGTCCAAGGAACCTTTGAGTCATATTCTTCTAGCCGACCCAGTGAAATAATTTCTTTTTCAACAGCCATTTCTTTTCCCGGCGTTTACTTTTTTTTTTTTTTTTCACAATATTTTTCTTAACAAAATAATATGGGTAAATAATCCCATCTTAGTCGCCACTTTGTTATATCGTGTGGGTTCGAATTACTTGTACTGTAATTCCATCAGGGAAAACAGCCTTTATATTTCCATCATTTATTTACATTATGATACAACTGCCGCTAAGCAGCATTTCGAACAACAAAACATTCTTACATCTCCGATTTTATTTGGCCAACATGCATTGCCTCACAAAACACATATCACGGTATCGTTGCGCCATCTATGTTTAGAGAGTGTTACTATTCGAAGATATCACACAAACTAAAACTTTTTAAGAAGGAATCACATATGAAAGAAAAAATACGTTATAGACAGATGCTCTTCTTAGAAGATGTAATTGGAGCTTATTTTCTTTTCAGGTACTATTGCATTTATTTTGCATGGATCAACATATTTTCCGTTTAAGACAGAAATCCGTCATAGGCAGATTTTTTTTTCACTGGTTTTATTCTATTTAAGTTTTTTAGCCTTTGAATAATCTATTTTGAAAAAATGAATTTTAAAGTTTTTTTTCTAAAATAAAGATTTTAAAATCTATATGTTTTTCTTAAAAAAATCGATTAAGCCGAATTTTATTTATTCTATGCACGTATTAAGTCAATCAGAGACAGTGATTTTAGTACGGGTTTTGTCGAGACTGGGTTTGAAAATTTCATTCAGAGTGCACCTAAGTTGAAGGAAGTAGTCCCCTCCTATATGAAAAGTATGCTAGGCCCGGCCTGGCGGGTCTTCAGGAAAAAGCAACATCTCGCTCCTGGCCCTACCTGGACCCAGAATACAGATTTTTTAACATCCTCTGGAGGACGATAAAAGGCCTAAAGTTGTCAGAGGTAAATTTAAAAAGAAAAAAAAAGACTTAATCTGCATCTTAGAAAAGCCTTTTTTAAAATAACTGACGGACATTTAAACTATACACTTCGTTTTTCTGCATAATTAATTTTTTATCCTCTATTTCTTGTCTTTAAATTATTAAATGTTAAGAATTTTTAAAAGAAAAAAGAACTTGAAACGCGTCATTTTTGATTTTTTTACATTAGTTTTGTTTCGGGCAATTTGAAAAAAATGTTTACTTTTAAAAAAATGTTTGCTTTTGATAATATGATTTTTTAAAAAGTTATATTATTTTTTAAGTAAACATTTTTAACAGTTTTAAAATTAATATAAAAAAAACCTTGGGACAAAACTAAAATCAGATTTTCATCTTTAATTAAATGGAAAGAAATTGAAATCCGATAAATAATGTTACGAGTTATAACGATTTTTGATTGTCCCATTTAAACCAGTACTAACCAAATGAAACTTTTATAAATTGTATGAGAAATTTTAGAATGTGATTTTCTTAGCAAATTTTAAAGCTAACCATCACAAAAAAAAAAAAAAAAAAGAAAAAAAAATCAAAATTCTAACTCAAGAAATAGATTTTTTACGCGTTTTCTAGAACTGTTAAAGTAACATTGTTTTTTGAATTGTGCGCATTTCAATTTGTGTCTAATCCCTTAAAACCTGATGAATATTTTAAACGGCTATAACGTTGCAAATTTTGGAGATATGAAGATGCAACTTTTTGTGTCTTATTCAGGGCTGAATATGGAAAGTTTTTTTAACGGAATTTTTGTCCTACGGGGCCGTATAAAAATTTAATTTTCGTAACTTTTCAACTAACCCCCCTCCCCCCAAGGAGTCGCAATTTATCTTATCAAAAATTAAAAATTTTTTTTATGAATTTTTGCAATTGTAAGTATGGGTCTAAAGGCAATATTTAAGGAGATAGCCTGTTGTTTCGATATTTATGACTCACCCTGTATATACCTCGGTATTATTTTTGACATTATAACAATTCACAGAATTTTGACAAACATGGATTAGTGGATCATTTTTCATTTTTTATTATACTTTGAATCTGGGAATCTGTATCATAGAAAATAATAAAATCCAGTTGAAAAAAAAATCTGTCTTAAAAATATTTTTGATTAGAGAAGGCCAAAGAGTGCATTTCTGGATCTAAAATGACTAAATAAAAGAAAATAAAAACATAAAAAAAGTTTGACCCTTTGTAAAATATCTATTCCTACCCTGTAAGAATCAGTGAAAGTGAATTAAATATTTTCTGGTACATATTTGTTATTGATTTTTGCGTCAATAAAATACTCAGAAAGGAAAGTGCCCCCGACTTGTATCGTATGAATTATGGGAATATAGAAACACTAATTTCACGTTTTGAGTAATCTAATACTAGAATGTATTTTGTCCTTAAGAAATTCGTCTGTCTCGTGGGACTTTTATTATAATATAAAAGTACACTGTATGTGTATTCAAAGAATATTTCTGTAAATAAACACAGAAAATTGATTTAGTAATATATGTCTTGCTTCTGAATGTTATACAATTTAACTTTGTCTTAACGAATCACTGGGGACCATTGATTAAATTCGCTGCACCGAAAAATTCGCTAAAAGTAAATACTTTTTTTAAATGGAATATGGGAATAGCTTTAAAAAAGTCTAAATAATATTCACTAAAAGGGAAATTCGGGGTCGGATATTTCGGATATATAATTTAGGATATCTAAAGGAAAATTCGATAATGACATTCGTTGTAACGACATTCTACTGCATTCTTTTCTTATTTTACTGCTATTTCTTCCATTTCAAGGGTGCCATCACAGGCATGGCACCCATCTGGAAAATGTGTAATCAAAATAAAAGTTTTAGTTTCTCCGATCGGTATTGTAATCAGAGATTAGTGTACTGACTCTGCGTCATATGCAAATTTCCTCCTTGTGCCACAATCGAGTTTTTTCTATGGGGGGGGGGGGGGAGGATTCCCAGAACGGTTTTTTGTGCGTGCATAACATGTCCGTTTCTTGTGATACACGTAAGGTTCCAACGCTCTTTAGGGTTTTCGCATGCGCTGAGCATTTTGCGATGAAAAAAAAATGGGTTGCCATTGGAAATTTTCGAGTTTCTGTAACTAAAACCGTAACCGTGAGCGCCATTTTATTGTCGTTCACGGAATCTCGAACTCATACTTCTGAATATATCTGATATAGCTATATCTGAAATTTCATTTCGATCGGTTGAGCGGACTGGCTGCTAGAGCTCCGTATATCGGCAAAGTTTTTTTATGACCGCCCTGTATATCAATTTCGTAAATATGAAATAGTTTAATATAATTAAAACTCGCCCAAATAATGTTTCACCTTATACCATTATCTAATGGAATATTTTTGTGTGGCCCTATAAATAAATAACATATATTCTTTGCACCACAGATTGTACAATATATATATTTTAGTATATGTTTTACAGATGCATTTCAGTTTTATCTTGTTCGAAAATGTGTAACACCCTTAAAATGCACTTGAACTAGTTTCTCCCATAGGCCGTAATGCAACGGAATGCATTTGATTGTCCCTGTAATTAAACTATATATCTGATTTTCATAAAATTTGAAATGATACGACAAAGTTATGCAACAATTATATATCATAAATTTCGAATGTTTTGGTTTGGTAGTTTTTGCTCTGTTATATGCTGAAGGATAAACAGACGGACAGAGGAACAGATGGATAAACGGGCTGAACGATGACTATAGGTGCTATGTATTTACATAATTACGAACCACCTAAAAAAGCAAACTTTTTGTTCAACTAATTTCCATCATAAAAATTGCAGAGCATTTTAAAGTGTGTGAAAAAACAGCTACAGTCAACACACTAGACACAGGCGGTATTGCTATATAATAGGGTGGTGCGAAAAAACAAAAGATTTTATTTCCGAATCGCTATAGTGCGGAAAAGTTGCGATTGGTAAATACAAGAAAAACTAAAAAAAAAAAAAAAATGAAATCGGACATTATCTTCCGATCGCGCAAACCACCTAAAAATTCAAAAAAATTGAAAAATTTCGATTTTTTCAGAAATTTAAAAAAAAAATATTACATATACATATATTTTATCACTATAGTGAAAAATATTTACATATTGTACTACTTATTAATAATAAAAAAATAAATTGCGTTTACAGAAATCTTCCGATCGCGCAAGCTCATTAAAAATCGGGAAAACTTCAATTTTCAGTGATTTTTGATGCGTTAAGAAAATAATTAAGTAAGTTCAATTTGCGGTCTCATGTTAAAATTTAAATGTAAATTAATACTATTGTGCATGTTATGCTATTTTTGAACAACCGAGATCTTACCACGACGAGATCGCTGCAGGGTGTAAAGGTTTAGTAGTTCGCGCAACTCCTGTTAGCCACGTTGCGAAACAGCGTTGAAGTCGCCCTATGTGTCCACATCCTTTTCTCTCCCCAACCTCGTCCACTTGCACAGTGCGCCATTTCGTATCAGAGAGCCCGTGAACGAATTTCGTTTGTTAATTGGATGTATTGTGTTATTAAAAATACATTAACATGTGACAGGGACACGGATCTGGATACGTCGTTGACAAAGAAAATCACTAGACAATCTTTTCATTTTCTTATATTCGGTCATCCACGAGATTTTCTGCCAAATATTCTTCCAACACACGAAGATGTTCTTCAATGCTACCTTGAGAAGAGGTCTCTATTAGCAAGTAAATTCAACATCTTAAAGTGAGTTTCTCGTTTGTCAGCAATACAATGGCACAAAAAATAAAATATATTTATTAGAAGGCGTCAATACCAAAAGTGTTTGATTGTAGAATCCTTTAGCTAATTAATGCCTACTACGATAATATTCTAAACTAACGAAATCTTATATTCGAGATAAGGAATAGACAAACCTTATAAAAAAGTTTGATGAATTTAAAAAACAAGAAACCCAACTGTGTGATATTTCAGCCTGCAAACGTGTAATGAATTTATATTGCTCCTGTAAAAAGTCACCAGATCTGAGGGAGTGTCTAATTGAGACTAATTGTACGTCTCAAAAACACAACAAAATTCCAGTCATTGAGCATAGATTTATCTACCTCCACAGAAAGGACGGAACGGGAAAAATTGGTACTAAAGTAAAAAAAAAAAAAAAAAAAGAAAAACACTGAGTACAAGACTTGGAAGACGAAACTATATATTGAAAAGGCAACCTTCCAAATTTGTTGAAGCGAAAATAAAAGACCTTGAGCATTTAGATAAAATACATGAGAATTTTAATGCCAATGTAGGTATATGTAAAATATCATTACCATGACGGATACAGCCCATCAGATTTAAGAAGAAGAAATTACCATGGCAAATGAAAGTGGAGTTACAATCTACATCTTTACATTGCGATCGCAATGGTGTATCTGATATTGCAGGTGCTGCTAAAGCGTTGAGTGTACTAGAAGATATTCCTGTAATAACTAAAACAGATGCTTTTCAAGTTATTGACCTATACAAAATTAGAAGAAAACAAACAGAAAGAAAAGAATTACGGCAAAGTCAAGTGGAATCAGAAGAACCACATGACATACATTTTGATGGAAAAAAAGGCGATTATTTAGCTATCCTCCTCAGTCCTGAGACAAATATCATGATGGACAACATACACTGTTTAAAATTACTATAAACCATCTTCAAACATGTATCATTCTACATATCAATGCGTGTTATAGGGGCGCATTTATTGAAAATGTCTAGAAGTATTTTTAACGATTTTAGAAGTATTTAAACTCTTTTAAAGGATTTTCTTTAGTTTCCCGTACAGGCGCTATATTCGTGAAGAATATTTGACAAAAAATCTCTTGGGGATGACAAAATATAGGACAATGAAAAGATTGTCTAGTAATTTTCTTTGTGAACGACGTATGCAGATCCGTGTACCTGTCACATGTTAATGTATTTTAAATAACACAATACATCTAATAAACAAACGAAATTCGTTCACGGGCTCACTGATACGAAATGGCGCACTGTGCAAGTGGACGAGGTTGGGGAGAGAAAAGGATGTGGACACATAGGGCGACTTCAACGCTGTTTCGCAACGTGGCTAACAGGAGTTGCGCGAACTACTAAACCTTTTCACCCTGCAGCGATCTCGTCGTGGTAAGATCTCGGTTGTTCAAAAATAGCATAACATGCACAATAGTATTAATTTACATTTAAATTTTAACATGAGACCGCAAATTGAACTTATTTAATTATTTTCTTAACGCATCAAAAATCACTGAAAATTGAATTTTTCCCGAATTTTAATGAGCTTGCGCGATCGGAAGATATTCTATAAACGCAATTTATTTTTTTATTATTATTAAATAGTACAATATGTAAATTTTTTTCACTATAGTGATAAAATATATGTATATGTAATATTTTTTAAAAATTTCTGTAAAGATCGAAAATTTAAAATTTTTTTTTTATTTTTAGGTGGTTTGCGCGATCGGAAGATAATGTCCGATTTCAAAAAATTTTTTTTAGTTTTACTTGTATTTACCAATCGCAACTTTTCCGCACTATAGCGATTCGGAAATAGAAACTTTTGTTTTTTCGCACCACCCTACTATATAACTCACTGGGGAATCACGTTTACTACTCCTCACATCTAGTATCGAGACCTGGTTGTATTTTGTAGTTCTATATGTAAAAGTTAGAGAACCGATAAAATTTCTGGGTTAAAATAATGTTTTTTTCATTTTACAGAAGCATAACTTTCTGAAAATGCAATTTCCAGAGCCATTTATCTGACTATTAACACACACACACATACATATACATATAAATACATATATACTATAAAGCATTTAAAAATAGAAATTAGTCAATAAGTATGTGATATTAAAAAAAAGTTTAAAAATTCTTTTAAGAACCTACGAATTTCATTTCGAAAAAATAAAACATTATATTCACATTTTTGGTGATGAAAAAGTTTTTTTTCTATTGTAGAGTTTTTTTTTTTGCAACCCTAGCCGAATGACATAGCTGTTTATTGTGGCTGCGGTCGTTTACATTTCACAAGAAACTGCAATGTCATTAGGCTCAGCAAATTTTCTAGATTGCATGAAAATATTAATTTACTTTATGATTACTTTTACCAAAATACACAACATTTCGTATTGAATATTCTAAATTTTATTCCATCCGACTTCAAAAGAAAATATTTTGCATTTCACACGCATACGCACAAAATAGTTTTGAAAGCTTTTAACATAAATATATTTATTATTTATACATTTATCGCCTGCATAAGAAAAAAACTTATTATTGTTTTCTATGCTATCAATTATGAAACAAATCGTGATCTGATTTAACTTTAATGCGTATATATACCAAAGGTTAAAGCTGACTAAAAATTTGCAGCGCTATATATGGTGACTTAACTCACATTTGGAGTGAAACAAACGAACAAAAGTACAATAATAAGAAAATAAAAATAGAAAAAAATTCATAAAATATCATTTTAATACAAAAATTTTATTGGTTCGTTAATTTTTACGCATAGGGCTACAAAATACACCAGGTCTCGATGCCAGGTGCAAGTAGCACCTAAAGTTGTTCCCTTGTCTGTACCATGGTCCTAAATTACTTTTTAGGTCCGTTGGTAATTACGTAAATACGTAGCACCTATAGTAGTTGTCGTTCAATCCGTCCGTCTGTCTGTCCGCATGTAGCAACGCAAAAACGATCCAACCGAATCGTTTGAAATTTAAAATTTATATTTATTACATTATTTTGTCGAGTCATTTCAAATTTTATGAAAATCGGATGAATAGATCAATTACAGGGACAATCAAAAGTATTCTGCTACATTACGGGCAATGGGGGAAAAAGTTTTCAATAAATTTCAATCGCTTGAAATTTAAAATACATAATTATTAGATAATTTTGTCGAATGATTTCAAATTTTATGAAAATCGGATACATAGATAAATTGCAGGGAGAGTCAAAAGTATTCCGTTAGATTACGGTCAATGGGGAAAAAAAGCATCAAATGAATTTTAATCGTTTCAAATTTAAAATATATAATTATTACATAATTTTCTCGAGTCATTTCAAATTTTATGAAAATCGGATTCATAGATCAATTACAGAAACAATCAAAAGTATTCTGTTACATTACGGTCAATAGGAAAAAATAGTTTCAAGAGCATTTTAATGAAGTTAAAATTTTTCGAATGTAAATAAAATTGACATGAAAGCATGAAGCATTTATATATATATATATATATATATATACTAAAATATACATTCTGTACAATCTGTGATGCAAAGAACATTTATTATTAAATTACAGGGCCACACAAAAGTATTCCACAATATAATGCTTTATGGGGAAACATTGTCTGGGGCGTGTTTTAATTATGTTAAACTATTTCCCATTTTATGTATATGATATGCGTTGCTAAAGTGTAATAAAAGTTACTTCCTGTATATTTACAGGAACACAAAAAAAGATTTCGGCCACTATATTGTATCCGAAATACTGTCTACTATAACAGAAGGTCTGAATATTCTTAAAACTTCGTTATCGTACGAACGCATCTCATTTACTACGTACGCTTCACATGCAATTTCCTACTTGTTTTTCGTGATATTGTTTATGCTTGTCTTTTAATATTCTCAGGCTTAAGGTACTTTTATTGCTGAAAAGCCGAAATAAATAATGGAAAAAAAATGTTTCACACATATAATAAACGGAAAATTTTACACTGAAAATTCCGGTATCATTGGAGAATGAAAATTAAGTGGTTTTGTAAACGTACCACCTCCCTTGAAAAGGTTAAATGATAAATTCTGGGTATTTTTAACATTGAATGTATTAATCTGAATACCAGTTAAAAAAAAATCTGATGAAAAGAAAGAAGTAATAGTATACATTCCTTATATACATTATTACTAATTCTAAGCATATTAAGGGGCGGTGAAAATATAACGTTATTATTTTAAGGGGGGACGGGGTTGGCCCATGATACCGTAAAATATCTCTAGGGGGAGGGGACTTTGTATTTTGATATCGATATCATTTTTGATTTACACAAAAGCTTTTCTTTTTATTTGTAACATGGTATTTTGTTCAAAACAGTATGTTATATTTTTTAGTCGGTTATCGATTTTTATGAAAATAGAAAGTTATTGTTAAAATCACTAAATTGTTATAAAACTATTTAATTCCAAAGTAAGGAATACCCAAACGTTTTAGCACTATTCTTTTTCATATGGGTATGCATATATAATCACTGTTTGAGAAAACATGTGTGAAGAATATTTTAAATGAAGCTTGTGTTTAATAATAAATAAAGGAGAAAGCGAAAGAATGTTGTTCCCTTGCAATGTTGAAAGAATGTTATGATTTGCTTTCTTGATATGAATTTCTTTCTACTCCCCACCACGTTCGGGGCAAGCCTAATACGATTTTATTACTGTGGAATGCATTATGTAACAAAATATTATAATAAAATATATTCAAATAGTAACTATCTCTTTTAAGTGTTATTTGATTTAAAGCGACATTTTATTGACTTGTCTTCATTTTAATCAATAAAGTATGCGAAAAATAAATGTAACCAGTTTTCTATAGCACTTCAAATAAATAAAAAAAAAAAAAAAAAAAAAAAAAAAGTGAAAAAAAAAAAAAAAAAACATTTTGATAACGATATTATTACCGGAGGGGGGGGGGGGGGTCGAGGGATGATAAGAATGATATCGAAAGGGCGGGAGGAGTCCAAAATTACCAAAAAGTGGATGACATTACATTTGCAAGCCGCTAAGAATAAAAAGCTAATGATTATTTCATTTTTTTCCGAATTGTAACAATTTAAAAGAAAAATGTTTCAAAATTGAGCAGTCTAGCCAGTATGTAAATATTTTAAAGTATGACAGAACATAAATGTAATTCAAGACTTTTATTCACTTTGCTTTCATATAAAGTTTTTATTTTAACGCTTTCCAACACATTTGGAAAGTATTTATGAATTGGTTTGTCTGTCTGTTTGCCGACTATCGTACTCTAACTCATGTAAATATAGTCAGATTGCCGTAAAATTTATATACGTGTTTGGGGATTTATTATGGTATGTTAGATATTGAAAATGAAGGGTGTAACTTCTAGGGTGTTCTTCATTTACAGAGATACTCAGAAGATTTTCGTTACATTACGGTTTATTGGGAAAATTTATTTGAGATGCATTTTAATGATATTACATTATTTTAAATGTATTGAAATTTATATATATCAGCAAGGCGTACATACATGATGAATTTAGTGTGCATATAATTTATAGTTCATTTACAGGGACACACGCAATAATTCGGTCACAATACTGCCTATGAACAATGAAGGCTGTAAGTGCGTTTACAGTTATGGTACGCGTTTAAAAATTTATCTTTTTCTTCGTGTATTACTTGGTGGGAAATAATTATACAGCACATACAGGAATGCACAAAAGATTTCAAGTACATTTCCGTTTATTAGCGGAAATTACTGAATGGGAAATTTTAACTGCGTTGCTTGCATTTAATAGTAAGCCCCCCCCCCCTAACTTTGTAGAATACTAACCTGTCAAAAAAATTTCTGTGAAATTATAAAGAATCTAGGGGTAAGCCATTATCTTGCTGATATATATCTTAAATCTTACGTAAAACTACAGATATTAGAAAAAACCGCGATTCTGTTAAATTACAGAGACGTTATTCGGTAATTTAGAATAGATTCTGTAAATTAACATAATTTAAAATACACACGAGCCTGTAAATTTAATTTTGATGATAATAATTTAATTTAGTTTTTAAAATTAGTGAATTTCTCACTCTTCAGGGAGCTTCAAAGAACTTGAATTTTCTGAGTAAATTTGAATTGGCGTATCATTAAATTTTAGCTGTCCTGGGGTTTGGACCCGAAACCTGTTGACAATGAAAAAAACACCTTACTGACCGGACTATAGAAGCTATTGTAATTCGGTACAAAATATGTCATTTATGATTCAGCGGGGGAAAAAAACTTCCACTAATACTGATGAGATGATTTTTCCCCTTCTAAGTTATTCTAAATTAAAAAATAAATAAATATTGAAATTAAAATTACAGAAGAATTTTAAAAGTACACACTTTGAATTACAAAATTTAACAAAGATAAAGATACCATGAAATAAAGACATGAAAATCCTTACAGGGAATTAGCTATAAGCTAAGGGATATGTGTGTAAAATTAAGGCATAGAAACTCAATCAAATGCCATTTAATCGAGAACTAATATAAATTTACAGAGAATTTTGCTTTTTTTTCTTTGTTTTTACAGAAATTTTTGACAGTATATATTGTATGCATACAAATTTATTTACACCGGGAGATGACAATACAGCCAGTTGCTACCTCATTGAAATCACGGCTGAAATTCCCGAATAAGGGAAAACTCGATACGCATATTAAAACATAATTGATGTGCCAAATCGTATCTTAAAGGGAAACACATGAAACTCTAGCGGTTGACTCGCAGGTTTACAATTGTGTTTCCCTGCACCCAAAAGTTAAAAAAAAAAACATGGAGGACTGAGAGCAGGAAAATACAATGATAAACTTATAAGTCAACCGCTAAAATCACTTTTCAGGTGTTTTTCACTAAGATATGACTCGGCAGATCAATTGTGTTTTAATATGTGAAGTGTGTTTTGCTTAATTCTGGATTTTAAGTGGTGAATTCTATGAGTGAATTACTTTCGCTGCCGTTTCCTAGTCAAAGATCATATACAGGATAATTTACTAATTGGATATTTTATCAACTCTTGATGGTGTTTGCAGAAATAGGATTTTCGAATAAGCTATGCATTTTCTAAATCGCTTATAAAGACTCATATTTCAACATAATAAAAAGTAAAGATTTGTTACAGATTTTAAATGTGTTAGAATGGATTTCATAATTTATACTAGATGCACGATTTTCCATTCTTGTTCAAACATCTATTTACTTAAAGTGTTTCACTGGAAGTTATTGAAAAATTTTCTAGCATATAAAAGTAGTTACTTATACAAAATTTAAACATTAGTTTTCAAAGCAATTCTTAGAATACTCGCAAAAAAATTCTTGGCTGTAAAAGTTTTATAATTAAAATGTACATCTGAAGTAAAATGCATATTAAAAAAAAATAGTGTTTACCTTAAAGTTTAACGCATAATCAAACAATATTAGGATTTGTTTCAAATTTAATGAAACCAAATGAGTGAAAATCAATTAACAGTTTACTTAACAAACTTTGTTTACATACTTTTGCGAAAAGAATATTTTTGTTTATTTGAAACCGGTTAAATATTTCAAACAAAATGTTACCCATTAAACATTTTTCATTCCTTAAAAGAAATTAAATTTAGTTTCTCGAAAACAAATTGGATACATTGAAAAATATTTTGAAAATTTATTTTTGTATGTGTTGAAACTGTTTTCATAAGTGAGAAGATAAATTATCTTTAACAACTAAGAAAGTGTAAGGCAAATTATTAATATGTGAAAACAAACTTTTTAATATTAGCCTAAAAATTAGGAAATGCGCTAGGCCTTTCCAAAGAACATTGTCTTTCTTCTGGATGGGCAAAGGACACATGCAACCACTTTGAAAGCAGAACAATAATGAAATGAAATGGGAGGGTAATACAGGGTGTATCTAAACTACTGGGCAAAACTTTAAGGGGTGATAGTACACATCAAGAAAAATAATATTAAATGGGAAACTAAGGGTCCCAAACGTCTTCCGAAGGAGATAGGTGCCATCAAAGTTTAGGGTCCAAATTTTGAAATGATTATAAAAAACCGAAAAATTGGTCGATTCGTTTGCGGTTTTCACTAAAATTATTCTTTACGTCAGTATTGTCTTGAAAATAAATTGCACAGATAAATTTCAAAAAATGCCAATAGAGGACGCTTTAGACTTTGGAGTAACGTAAAACTAGTTTTACCGTTATTTTTTGCATCTCAGTAAATTTTTTAGAAGCTTAGACATAAACTTAAATTTTGAGCTGAAAATCTGAATCGTTGAGAATGGTTAAGTAGCGCAAACTGAACTCTGTTCAATGTGGGTGGGGAGGTTCAAATTTCAAATGATTATAAAAAACGAAAAAATTGGTCGATTCGTTTGCGGTTTTCTCTAAAACATTCTTTATGTCAGTATTTCCTTGTAAATAAATTTTAAAGATAAATTTCAAAAAAATCCGTTAGAGGGCGCCTTAAACATTAGAGTAACCAACAATTATTTTTAACTGCTATTTTGTTTTTCTAAATAAATGTTTTAAAAGCTTTGACTTAAATTTTGAGCTCAAAATCTGAATCGTTGTGAGTAATTAAGTAGCGAAAAATTGAACTGTGTTCGGACGGTGGGCAGGGTAACATTTCAACTCCAGAACACAGTTCAGTTTGCGCTTCTTAACCCCAATCAACGATTCAGAATTTGAGCTCAAAATTTAAGCCTAAGCTTTTGCAAGCACTTAATTAGATAAAAAAATAAGAGTTAAAAATTATTGTTGGTTACTCTAAAGTTTAAGGCGCCCTCTAACGGATTTTTAAAAAAATTATTTTTAAAAATTATTTTTAAGGAAATACTGATATAAAGAATGGTTTAAAAAAAAACCGCAAACGAATCGACCAATTTTTCCGTTTTGTATAATCATTTGAAATTTGAACCTTCCCACCCCCATTGAACACAGTTCAGCTAGCGCAACTTATCCACTCTCAACGATTCAGATTTTCAGCACAAAATTTAAGTTTATGTCTAAGCTTTAAAAAGTTTTAATGAGATGAAAAAAATAACGATAAAAACTAGTTGTACGTTACTCCAAAGTCTAAAGCGCCCTCTATCGGCATTTTTTGAAATTTATCTGTGTAATTTATTTTCAAGACAATACTGACGTAAAGAATAATTTTAGTGAAAACCGCAAATCAATTGACCAATTTTTATGTTTTTTATAATTATTTGAAATTTGAACCTACCCACTCCTATTGAACACAGTTCAGTTTGCGATACTTAACCACAGATTTTGAGCTCAAAATTTAAGTTTATATCCAAACTTCTAAAAAATCTAATGCGATGCAAAAAATATCGTTGAAAGTAGTTGTTCGTTACCTCAAAGTTTAAAGCGCCCTCTATCGGCATTTTTTGAAATTCATCTTTGTAATTTATTTTCAAGACAATACTGACATAAAGAATAGTTTTTGCGAAAACCGCAAACGAAACAACCAATTTTTCCGTTTTTTTATAATCATTTCAAATTTTGGGCCCTAAACTTTGATGGCGCCTATCTCCTTCGGAAGATGTTTGGGACCCTTAGTTTCCCATTTAATATTATTTGTCTTTATGTGTACTATCACCCCTTAAAGTTTTGCCCAGTAGTTTAGATACACCCTGTATATAAGTTGAAGGAAACAGCTAATAAAAAAGCAGAAGAAATAAGTCAATCACAGAAGAACATTAGCCAGTCAGGAGAAGACAGACGACTTCTGGTTTCCTATTGTTTCTATCTATAACTTGTCCATTTACCTTTTATTTCTTTTCAGTCTGGCTCCTGCTTTCAAAGTGGTAGTATGTATTCTTTGCACCTACAGAAGGAAGATATCGAAAGCCTAGCGCTATTGTAACTATTGTAAGTATACTAGAATTTCTATGTAATTTTCCGTATATAATTGCAGCTTACTACAGATTGTATGAATAAATCGCGCAAGTAATTTAACTTATAAATATACTGATCTCAAGCCTATCTCCACAAAGTTGCGTTATGTAGAAATTAATTTTTGCTTTTTCTTTAAAACATGTCAGTCTAATATAAAATGCATTCCAAAACATGCATAAATTTTCATATATAATTTCGCAATGATATTGTTTTTTGTTCATTAAAGTAAGAGATTTAGAGAGTCTTTTAAGTATTACTAAACTCTTTTACAGTACTGAATAATTTAACTACTTCTTTAAAGAAAGATCCATAAAAAAGCAGATAGTGCACGAACTAAGGACTACCTTAACGAAATATTAGAATGTTTACTAATATGTAGAATTTTTTTAAAGTGTAAAACATGTGACGAAACATTTTATTTTTTTATTAATTTCTACAAAATAACGTTTACTATGGGCGTGTTCAGCGCAACTTACCAACGTAACCAATGTTACCGAGCTATTGTAGGGCAGTACAAAAGCGAATTGTGGCACCAATGAAAACTATGCTGTTGAATTGTAGCTGACGTCACACTTCGCCTTGATTTTCATTTCGTATTTGTCTACAATCGGTAAGTAACCGGTAAATTGTGCTGAACACGCCCTATGTTTTTAAAATATTTTATGCAGTTTTGTTAAAAATAAGCTATAGTTCTTAATATTAAATATTCATTGTGAAATTATTGTGTTTTTATCGTTACTTCCATGGTTTTAATGTAATCGTTTTTATTTTGCGCCTTGCGCAGACGATATTTTTTGTTGTCAAAATGAATTTGTTTAAGAATTTTTACTAAACTGAAAATGTAGCTATACGAATGTATTAAGATAACTTATAAGAAAAAGATTTGATGTGCGCGAACTGTTGTGCATTTTGTTATTGTGACCGTAAATATATATGTTTTGTACGTGAACATTTTGTTGCATAAATTTTTTCTTAAATAGCATGAACACTTATTTCGAAGATACAGAAGTTTTCTTAAAAATTAAAATAACATATAATCTCTCGAAAGATGACCTTAAGTAAGCATAATACATTCGTATGCTTTAATTATATGGTATTTAATAATTTGAAATGAATATTGATGGTTTGAATTATCAGTATAAATAACAGTGAAGATAAAATTTTATAGCAAGGGACAGATTCAATAGAAATGCTAATTTTAATTATTGGATAGAGCACTGTTTCATTGAAATTCGTAAGTGTATGAATACTTTTGGAAGCAACTGTATATGTTCATCATAAACACCAAAAAACGCCAAATGGCCTTTATTACAAGTTTAAAGCTATGAACTTTTATATTTCAACTAATACTATCTCAATAAAGAAAATAAGTGACCATAGAAATATTCTTAAATGAAATAAAGAAAGATGTTTCACGGAAACGACTGCTCGAAAAATTCTGTAAAGATATAAAACTGGAAAAGAGGTTGTTTTTTCTTAAATAATAAAAGGTTGAAACCTCGAAAGCGGTGTTGAGAATGAGAAGTAATGATCTCATTCGGATTTGTTCTTCTTCCTTTGCGCAAACCGAAAGTACTTTGTTACAGTTCTTAAGAACTATTTCTATGTAAGGATGAAAATTTATGATCGTTTCTAATAAAATTGAGAAAAATATAAAAAATGTCTGGCACTTGGTTCGCTGTTAAAATTGTACTAGTGTATTTGTTTTAGCGCTTAAACTCCTATATTTTTTATTGAAAGTTATAACAACGAAATCCCTGCATTACTTACAATCATTTTATACTCACATAAAGTTTATTATACTGAAATATAAATGCGATCAAACTCTGATTACAGTTATTTGAACAAATATCGCGTAAAGTGTGTGTGTGTGTGGGGGGGGGGGGGACGAATGAAATAAAGACTGGAAAATCGTTTTTTACTCGATGCATTTTTACAATAAAATCTATTGCAAAATAAATAAATAAATAAAAAGAATGAAAAAAAAATAACAAATTACAACTATTTGGAAAATGATTTTTTCAAAGTCAAAATTTAACACTCATAAATAAATTTTATATTAAAAAAAGTCTTTTACAGTTAATTGGTTCAACATTAGATTGTTTACTTTTTCGTGATCGTCGCACATTTCGTAATCGGTGAACTTTATAATCAGACCTCTTTTTTTGCTTTAAAAGACGATTTTTCATACGGCATCTTCTTTGGATTCGGTTTTGATAATTTGATCTGATAATTTGAGTCTACTCATTTGGTAACTTTTTTATTGACAGCAATATTTCGATTTCCTGTTCAAATAAATATTCCTCTAAATGTAGAAAATTTCGTAAAAATAAATAAATAAATAAAATGAGGCCATCCATTGACTAAAGCAAGATATTTTAAAGTTTCCTATTGAGATAATAAAAATGAGTAAAGACATCATTTTTATGATGATCATAATGTGGCTTACGTAATAACAGAGCCACATATTACGTACGCCATATATTAAACATTACTAATCCAGGACCATTAAAAAAAGAATAAAATGCGGATACCACAAAGTTCATTCTCGACTGAAAACAACTTTTTTTCAAATAACCAAAATAATAATGATAATAATTTTAATCTGTATTTCTATAAATGTAGAAAAATAACTAACTGAATGAATGATGCATACATTTTTAAATACTTGAATCATGTATATTTGCTTATTATACACAAATTCGTATTTATACAGAGTGATGTTTCTAATCGATGACCAACAACTAATTCTGAAACCGTTTGTTTTATAGATATTTTCCTAATTGCAAGAATGTTTCAAGTAGTATTATTTTTCATTGGAGAGTAACACGTTGATGTGGCAATGGCTCGATCAATTGTTATTTAACATGCGACAGACAAAGATCTTAATGACAGAGCGGTAATCATGTGGTCCCATTTTCGAAATTCAACCTATGGCCTGAGAAATTAATGTTGAAAATTCTAATTCTTGCTCTATACGCAGAAGTCTCGAATAATTGTTTTAACTATTGCCCCAGTGTATATAGAATCCCATAGGTAATCCTTTGACTACCGCCGAGAATAATGAACAAGTTGGAAATTGCACGTGAACGTAGCAAATGAAGTGCGTTCGTACGATAACGAAGTTTTAAAAATATTCAGATCTTGCTGATATAGTAGAGCGTACTCCGGATACAGTATAGTAGTTGAAATCTTTACGTTTCTGTAAATATGCCGGAAGTAATGTTTATTACACCTCAGCAACGTATATCTTATTCATAAAATGTGAAATAGTTGAATATAATTAAAACACGTCCCAAACAATGTTTCTCCGTATAGCATTATGTAGTGGAATACTTTTGTGTGGCCCTGTAATTTAATAATAAAAGTTCTTCGCATCACAGATTGTACAGAATGCATATTTTAGTACATATTTCATAGATTCATGCCAATTCTATTATGTTCGAATGAGTGTAACATCATTAAAATGCATTTGAAACTTTTTCCCTATTGACCGTAATGTAATGGAATACTTTTGATTGTCCCTGTAAATGATCTATGCATCCGACTTTCATAACATTTGAAATGACTCGATAAAATTACGTAATAATTATATTTCTAAATTTCAAACGATTAAAATGCATTTGAAATTTTTTTCCTCATTGACCGTAATATAACGGAATCCTTTTGATTGTCCCTGTAATTGATCTACGCATCCGATTTTCATAACATTTCAAATGACTCGACAAAATTACGCAATAAATATATGTTTTAAATTTCAAACGATTAAAATGCATTTGAAACTTTTTTCCCTATTGACCGCAATGTAACGGAATCCTTTTGATTGTCCCTGTAATTGATCTATTCATCCGATTTTCATAAAATTTGAAATGACTCGACAAAATTATGTTATAATTATGTATTTTAAATTTCAAAAGATTCGGTTGGGTAGTTTTTGCGTTGTTATATGCGGACAGACGGACAGATAGACGGACAGACAGACAGACGGACAGACGGACGGACTGAGCGACAACAATAGGTGCTACGTATTTACATAATTACGAACGCACCTAAAAAGGTCGAAGTCGTTTTGGTTATCGATTATTAAACGCTATATAAGCTGCTTAAACCGCTTTTGTATGTTCTTTTTTTCCAAGAAAATAGTTTCAAAAATTTTTCCGTGGGATGCTCTATATCCGAGCTAGGCATTGCAGCGCTGTATCCGTCGTTATTCGCAATGTGAGGAATAATTTAGGAATGAAATCTAAGTATGTTATTTATTTTTATAAAGTATTTTCTTTTGTATTCGGTACTTTCTTAACAGGTACTTTAAGCTGCGTCGCGATAAGTTCTTTGTCATAAGAATGTCACAGATATAAGCTAACTTGCTGCGCATCGATTGCCAGTAACAAGGTACCACAGAGATGAACGGTGGACTTTTGGAGCTAGAGTTTCTTCACATGTTTTATCCTTACAGGAAGGACAGAATTTACGAGCCTGAAGACTCAATATAGTCCTAGAGCCGACGGCAAACACAATGCTAAACCTACGAGTCAACTACTAGTAGTATCAATTTTTGGCTTATGTATCACTTTGCTTTTATTCAACACTTTGCTTAAATTTTAGTCTTTGAAAATGTCATTTTCTAAATGGTCGCTGTAATTTGTTAAATTAATTTTTATTTTTATTTTTATTTTTATTTTTATTTTTATTTTTTGACAATAAAACTAAGTAAAAATTAAATCTTAATATTAGACATTCTAAAATTAATCTTTATTTTAATTGTTAACTTTTCGGTATCAAAAATGACATTCTTCTTTCACAGGGGCGTAAATCCCGGGGGGGTTTGGGGGGGTGCAGCACCCCCCCCCCCAGAAGAAATCAGTCGGAAAATTACCAGATCGCTCGGAAAAAGTATCTTTAGTCGGAAAAAAAATAGTATTAACCTATAAAAACTTAAAAACTGGAAAAACGGAAATATCATTCGGAAAATTTACCGTTTAATCGGAAAGTCGGAAAAAATAGTATTATGTATTACCCTATAAAAACTTATAAATTAGAAAAATGGAAAAATCAGTCGGAAAAACTCGTGTTCGATTAGAAAAAATGGCATTAATAAAAACTTATAAATTGGAAAAACTAAAATATCATTCGGAAAATTTTTCGTTTCCATCGGAAAAAAAGCATGTTTAGTCGGAAAAAACAGTATTACGTATTAACCAATACAAATTTACAAATTGGAAAAACTGAAAAGTCAGTCGGAAAAAATGGTGTTAACCTATAAAAACTTCTAAATTGGAAAAACGAAAATATCATTCGGAAAATTCCCGTTCCATCGGAAAAGACATGTTTAGTCGGAAAAAACAGTATTACGTATTAACCTCTAAAAGCTTATAAATTGGAAAAACGGAAAAATCAGTCGGAAAGTTTCTTGTCCGATCGGAAAAAATGGTATTAACCTATAAAAACTTATACATTGAAAAAACAAAAATATCATTCGGAAATTTTTACGTTCCATCACAAAAGACATGTTTAGTCGGAAAAAATAATATTACGTATTAACCCATAAAAATTTATAAATTGGAAAAACGGAAAAGTCAGTCGGAAAAAAAGTATGTTTAGCCGAAAAAAAAGTATTAATCTATAAATATATATGAATTGGAGAAGTATTTTTGTAGTTTTTAATTAAATAAGAAAAACAAGTTAGATCGAAGAAAACCTATAAAATTTTATTCTTAGTCGGATTTATTTCCCCTTGTAGTTTCTAATAAGAAAAAACAATTTATAACGAAGAAAACATAAATTTATTCTTAACCGGAACTAATTATTTTAACTAATTGGTAATTTATTAATTAGTTTAATTTACTAATTAATATAACTTATCAATATATAGGATTTTATTTATTTTATTTTATTTTATTTTATTTTATTTTTGATAAAACTATTCAGAAAAATTTTGATTTGTCAAATATTGTGTACTCGGAAACCTCGATATGACGAAAAAAAAAATTATTTATGTACATATTGTAGCAATGGTAATGTTATTTGTAACTGTGGTATTTTGAGTAAAACCTTAATATTCCGATTTTTTTTTTCTGTGCCTTTTGACTTCGAAATATCGAAATCTACCTGTATTTATTTACTATAGGAAAGTTTTTAGTTTAGTCTCGAAATCTTAAGTATACTGATTGAAGTGAAGAAACTCCTATTTTTTTATCTAAACTTTAAATTTAGTTAGAAATATGTATCACGGAATTTAAATGGTATCCGATGAAAATTCAAAACTGAAATACAAATATTTAATATTTTTCCATATCGAAATCTGGATGTTTTCCACTCTATACAAATTTTACCTTTAATTGAAAATAATTATGGTTTTATTTTTTCCTACTAACTAATATTGTGTTTTCTTTTTATTTTATTAAAAAATATATAATTAAAAATGTGAAACTGTTTTTATTTACCTTTTTACGTAATTTTGGATTAATTTAAAAAAGTGCGTAAGGGTGTTCTCAACTGCTCCGCTCAACAAGCGAAAAACGTTTTGACGCATTTGCAAATTCATTTTTTAACAGAAAGTTATAAAATTTTAATGCCTGACTATGAAAGCGATTTCGAATTGAACTTATTTTTCCATTTTATGATAATTAAATTACTTATCGAGTTATAAGCTATTTCGATGACGCAATCGCCCGCTTTTCCCCTCCTTTTCGACCGGTTTTTCTGCTTTCGTCGGGAAATATGCTCAAAAGTGTCAACTTTGAAGGCTTGTTATGAAACATCTATTGTGTTTTTTAAAAAACAAAAGAATGAGTGCAATTAGGCAGTTTCTGAATAACAACACCTGCTATTTTCATGCATTTCCGAACGAAAATAAATTAATGCATGTGTCACAAAGTTGCCCTTTTTGATTTAAGAACACCCTTAAGAAATATGTATGATATAGGATGAAAATTGAAAATACTCAAATACTTTGAATTTTTATCTCGAAATAATATGAATATTTTACAGTATACGAATATATTTCTCTCAGAAATAATACGTTCGTTTTTTTCCCCTGAATCAATTGTATTCCTTTTTTAAAAAATATTTTTATTAATACTATTGCATTTTGTTTAGTCCGAAAAATAAGGGGTAACATCAAGTTGTTACGCTGTTTTAAAGTTTGTCGTTAGAAAGAATTAAAACTTATATTAAGAAATCCCGTATTTTTGACAAATTTTTGTCTCTAAAGTATTCCTTAAACAAACAAATTAAAAATAGCTAGATATTTTAACTGACTTCTGAAAAATAGAAAGATAGAATTTTTTTTTTCTCTTCAAAGTAAAGCTTGGGCACCTAGACAACTGGGCGCTGAATTTCCTGTCCTATGTGTCAATTACAAAACAAGCAGCACCTGCATTAACTCTTTGTTTATACCGTTAGTATTCAAGCTCATAGAACGAAATCATTCAATTACAAAATGTTGATGCGAGAATATTTTGGTATTTGATTAATAATTAAATATTTTTGCATCAGTTATGTCCTCACCTAAATGTAAGAGACAAAAAGTGCAATCTGCGTTACTTAATTCCATTTTCGATAATGATTACAGGAATACACATAATAAACAAAAACATGCTGATAAAATTTCAGCCCATATACATATACCGTTTTGCATTGCTGGAGTTCCAAAAAAACCTTTTGAAGTAAGTAAGCTACTTTATTACAGAATATTTTAGATATATAAAATGTCTAAATAATTATTGTTTTCATATTTAATAATAGATTTATTTATTTATTGAGGGGACAAATAAATTATTTAATAACTTGTAAAAATGTACTGTTATTCGATATATACAGTGAAACCTCTAAATAAGGGACACCTATGGGACCGGAACTTTTGTCCCTTAAATAGAAGTGTCCCTTATTCGGAGTTTTTTATATTATTTTTAATTTATCATTCAGAAGAACATAAAAATAACAAAGCGTTAAAGGTGAAATTTAAATGCATCCGAAGTGTATAAATAACGTTAATCAGACACAAAAAGAAGAAAACACAATTAATTAATTAATATTTTCAGTTGATTACAAAATCATTAAATGATTTGTAGAATTATTGATTTGTATTTTTTACACAAACAGTGTACATGCAAAAAGTATGAAAACATATAAAATAATTTCACTTGAAGTAATCAATCAAAAGGGATTGTTTTGCAAATTTCAATTTTTTCACTACAAACTTTCAAGTGTTCATTTACTATACTTATAAATTTTATTTCTTCATTACCAGCAGTATTTCCAAAAAGTAAAGAAAGTATTGAACTTCTTTGCGTATTTTAAGGCAGCAAATCTCTCAATTTCTCTGATCAATAAACAGAAAACATTTTGTCACAATTACAAATTCATTTTTAAATGGAAAGGTATAAAATTAGAACGCTGGACTATGGAAGCGATTTTGAATTGAACTGCGTTTTAAATTTTTTGATAAATAAATTAACTATTGAACTATAAGCGATTTTGATCATGTGACAAAGATATTAATCACCCTTTCTTGAGTAGTTATTCTCATTTTGCGTGAAACGGTTCAAAAACCCCACTTTGATCATATTTTTTTAAAGATCTATTGCACTTGCAAAAAATAGAAAAAACAGCTCGATTACATATTTTCTGAACAACAGTAACTGCTAGTTTCAGGTATTTTCAAATAAAAAATAAATTAAAAATCCTGTCTAAGTTGCCTTTTTTGGATTTGAGAACAGACTAAAAGTATCTGTAAAGTTCTTTATTTCACAATTTTCGTTTATTCTCCACTCTCAGAATCATCCTCATAATTTTCTGCATTAATTTCAATGGGGATAAATGCACTGATATCAAATCAGAATTGTGGGGTGAACAAAAGCCCATTAATTGTGTCGTGTGTCTCTGTATCTACATGATGTCTGTCTGTTTGATAAGTTCACAAAAATCTGTATTTTCATTTTCATCACAAACTACTTTATTATCTGAAATGCAAAAACCAGTCCTTTTAATTTCATAATACTAATAATATATATTCTACATAAAAATATAATAATATATAATATAAAATATAATTATTTTTCCAATTATATTCTGAGGATGACTCTATTAATTTTTGAGTTGAAACATGTAAATAAAAATGTTTTAATATATTTTAAATGTTTTTGTTATTATACAACGTCTTAGAAGCAAAATGTTTTTTATAATATAAATTCTTATATTTTTATGTAGAATATATATTATTAGTATTACGATTTAGTTATTAGTGGACGTAATCAAGACTTATTTAGTGTTATTTTTCACATTCACTTTTAATTTCAGTTTCAAGTGTCCCTTATTCAGAGGTAAATACATAGCACGTCCTATACCAAGGGACTGGGAACGGAAGTTTTATCCCTTAAATAGAGGTGTCCCTTATTCGGAGTGTCCCTTATTTGGAGGTTTCACTGTATTAACTTTTTTTAAACAGTTAGTATCGCAATTCCCGAACTATTTGCTAGTTTTGTTTCAAACTGGATAGGACAAGCTAGTTATTATTTAAATTTCATGAAGTTATTATTATTTTTAACAAAATTTTTTCTTTCAATATATTTGCTTTCTTTTTTTCCAACCATTTTACATTTCGCAAGTCAATGTATTTAGTATTGTGCATGAAGTTAAAACTGTACTATGGATCTTTTTTTTATTTTATCAATATTATTTCATTAATACTAAGAAAGTTAATTTATTTTTTGAAGTTCAAATGTCAATATATGTAAAATATTCTATATTTTTAAAACTTTGTTATAGTACCAGATATAATAATTTTGTCTCACTTCATAACAATAATTTGATTATTATTTTGTACATAGATTTTTTTTTGTGTGTGTGAGTGTGTGTATAGATAAGAAACAAAATTTAATCATTTGAAACTTGAAAATAACTTCAGTCTTGGGAGAAGATAAAATGGCGCAACTTTTGATTGTTTAAAGCTAATTGATGATTAAATCGATCTTTAAACCTCTTTTGCAATTTGAAATTTTTTACTGATACTTTTTTTTTTTTTTTTTTTTTTTGAGCCTGGTGTGCCTGTGTGTGTGTGTGTGTAGGGGAAGCAGGGTTGTAGAGAAACAAGAATTATACTTTTGACTTATGCATTTCGTTTTTTTTTGTTTTGTATTTTGTGCATGTTTTCATACGGCGATAGCAAAACTGTTGGCTCTATTTAATTGCCTTATTTATTTATTTATTTATTTTTAAGAATAATTTGAGTATAATTTGAAAACACAATGAATTCGCACCTGAAAACTCACATACTTTGCTTTAATATTTTGTTATTTATCTATATAATGCATCTAATATATTTATATGATATATCTAGTGTATATTTTATCTAATGGCTAGGCAACGGCGGGCGGGTCAGCTAGTAGAAAATATCTATACATATATAAAATAGTTTGTCCTGACTGACTGATAATCAACGTTCGGACCAAAATATTGAATGTAGAACCATGAAAATGGGAGAGAAAATACTTCTTATGATGTACGTGTCCACTAAGATGGAATTTTTGAAATTACCCCCCTCCCCTCTCTAATAGGGACAAGCGGGGAGACGGGGGTCAAAAATATTGGAACAACTTACCATATCTTAGCAAACATTTCAGGTAGGAACGTGAAATTCCAGAAAATAAATCTACTAAAAATATTATTAAACACATAATCCAACGATTTTCGAAATCCCCCCTCAGGGGGTTAAAAGGGGGGGGGGTCAAAAAATTTAGGACATTTGGCACATCTCAGCAGTTTTTTTTTAGCATGAAACGGCAGAAAATAAAATTATTAAAAACTAATTAAATAAGTGTTTCAGCAATATTTATAAATTTCCACTCCCGAGGGGCTTAAAGTGAGGGTGGAAAAATTCCATACTTTTTGGACCATGTGGCGTATCATAAGAGAGCCCTCAGATCATTCTTTCATATTATAAACCTTTCTCCCCTCCCCCTGACCCCCTCCAATTTCCCTACCGTGGACAATTTTCGATCTTTTTTTAAACTGTAGCGTTTTATCATTTAAGATCGGATTTTTTTACAGGGCCCTCCGATAAATATTATTTAAGATATATGAAAAATTCACAGATAGAGGAAGAGTCTACTTTGGGAGGGGAAATATTTCCTAAATTTGGCCTACATCTCTCTTGTGATATATCGTTGGATACCCACTTAGTCCTCACAAGTCACCGCTTTTCTAAATTTAGCCGACACCTTTCGTGTGATATATCGTTGGACAACCGTGTGACTGCTTATTCATATTATGCACTACCCATGTCCCTCTCGGGTGGCACGATTATTTCATCAAGAGATCGTCTACTAATGAGAAAAATATATTGTTATATGAGACTAATAATAGCATAATGTATGATTATTTGTCTATCTCGATACACTAAGTCATAATTATCTTGAGAATATATATATATATATATATATATATATATATATATATATATATATATATATATATATATATATATTAGTTGGCCATAGTTGGTGACTCATGTTGGCCATAGTACTCAGAAATTTTCCTTCTTGAAAGTCGGAAATTTATGAGCCTACACCCCCCTACGCGACTACAGTGGTTTACGCCCCTGTTCTTTCATCAGATTGATAGAGAATCTGCTTCAGAACACCTCATAGACATTCCAGATTATTAAAATTAAGTAAAAATAAAATCTCAATATACAAAAGTTATTAAATCAATACTTTGTAAACGATAATATATTAATTCACTGAACACTTCAACAAAGGCGTTGATAACGTAGGCAACGCAATAACTTCCTATATCATTTATCCATTCAATTCCGGGAAATGCTACTTATCATGCTTTATTACTTACCCATCATACGTAGTATAGGGTAAGTCTTGCAATCGTTTTGAAAATCGAAAAATTTTTTTTGACGGATTTACACGTTTTAGACACTGGAGATTCCGAAAAACATAGTTTTAGAAAAAAAATTTTGCCATCCGTCCGTCTGTGTGTCTGTGTGTCTGTCTGTAACCGCTCTATCTCCCGAACAAATTGAGATAGAGATTTGAAATTTTGTATGAGCTTAATATGTAAGAATGGGACGAAGCCTATTTAATATCAGAAACCTCGGTTATCCGGAACTATTTTTTTCGGACTCTCGAAAAATTCGTTCTGATGAAAGGTATATAAAAATTTTCGAATTCTTTTATTTTAAGGAGTGGGCGTAAAAGGCAATAAAATAACACAAATTTTGCATAAAAAACGAAGTCAATCGGATTATTAGTTGTTGAGATATTTCTAATCTTATTTTCCACATTCTTTGATTTTTCATGACCCTGTATTTCACTCAAATTTCAATTCAAAGATATCTTTTAATTGGAAATGAGATGCTTAATTCGATGCAAGAAACTGTTAGGGAATATGATTATTATTTTTGGAGTTATAAGGATGTTTCTTTTACGCAATTCAGTGCTACTTGAAAAGTTTGGCGTTTCATACAATTTATCGAAATTGGTTCATCAGCAATTCATTAATAGAGCATGATTATGTGTTAAAAATGCTTAAATATACGTTTATATTTTGTTTTGGAATTGTAATGCATTTTATAAATTGTTTACATATGTTATGTTTTCATATATTATGCTATGTAAATCCATGATGGGTAAGTATTACGGTGGCCTCCAACGACTAGTTTTTCACAAGATATAAAAACTTATGTCTTTTTCTGAAATGACACACTATTTATAAGAGAATTTGAATTCGGTAGTTAGTTCAGACGCTTGAAAACTGACAACAAACATGGTCAAAATGAAGAGATGATAGTCTAAGAGCCAACCGAACAAAACCCTAAGTCATCGAGCACAAGAAAAAATCCTTTATTTTATGGAAGAGTAGTAATAGAAGAATCTAATGATCTATGTCTGCCGGAAGCGAAGTGGTGCTTGAGCCAAAAATTAATACAGTAAAACCCCGATAATTCGGATTAATTGGGACCAGACCCAATCCGGATTATCGAAAATCCGGATTATCCGGAGAATAAAAAAAATGAAATAAAATAAAACATACGTACAGAAAAACACCTTTATGATTAACTTATTGATTATTTACAGTCAGTAAAAATGTTTAATTTGTAATAAAAAAGTTTGTAATTAAGTTAAAAGTTTGTAAGTAAAGTTTGTAATAACTTTTGTGAGCCGAACGGTCACGCATCCGCTTGAGCATAAGTAGTTCGTTGGGTGTAGTTTAAATAAGAGTTTAAATAAGAAAGCTTAAGGTATTCTTCCGAAAATATTTCAGAAAAAAGTTTTTTTTTAAATTCAGAATACGACGATGAAACAAGTTTATGATTTGAAAATTAACCAAATCGTTTCTCAATCGCTTGACCAAACCGATCCGGATTATCCGGAGATCCGGATTTACGGGGTCCGGATTTGCGAGGTTCTACTGTACTACCAGTGGTTCACTCGTACGATTAACATTCTGTTTTCCTGCATTTGATTGTACGGCCAACACAGTGCTAAACCTACGAGTAAACCACAAGTGGTATCAATCTTTAGCTTATGTATCACTTCGCATCCGGCAGACATGGATCATTATATTTCTCTATTACTACCCTTCCATAAAACAAAGGAGTTTTTCTTGTGTTCGATTATTTAGGGTTTTGTTCGGTCGACTTTTGGACTAATATCACTGATTTTCTGTGCAGGTAAATGGCATCCACATGGAAACCATCAGCATAGCAGACGGTTACCAACTGAAATATTGATCACGCGCCATGTTGCTCCACTTCGGTGCTCGAGTGAGAATATGTGCATTACATCACAGCATAGCTGGACATAGAGCAATAAAATTGAACGCCAGTCTTATATGTTTTAAAGATATTTTAATATGCACAGATGGGCAATTAATTTCCCTAAATCGCAAATTACTAAAGATATTTTATATATGTGAATGTATATGGTGGAAACATCGTTTTGAGTTTAGGAATTATTCTAGGTATTCCTTTATGTGCACTCGTAATTTAAATACGTAGTGCCTATAGCCGTCGTCTGGTTCGTCCTTCTGTCTATCTGTCCGGATGTAACAGTGCGAAAACTACCCAACTAAATATTTTGAAATTTAATATATATATAATCTAAGCAGAATTTTGTCAAGTCATTTAAAATTTTATGAAAATTGAATCAAAAGTTAAAAAGATAGTAATAAAAAGTTTATTTAATTCTGTTACATCTTGCGATACGTAATTAACTCAAAGATATCGCGAGATAGTTAATGATTCTAGGCTGTCATGATAATTACGTCTTATATCAGATGAAATCCTATAATTTCCGTATTACTTAATTTAATATATATAATTTGACCGGGAGCCGGCATCGCTGACAATCATCTCATCGAGTTCACGGATGAAATTCTAGGATTAGTTAAATCTCGATTCGTATATTAAAACGCAATCGGTCTGCCAAGTCATATCTTGGCGGAAAACACCTGAAAATCTGATTTTAGTGGTTGACTCGTAAGTTTACCATTGTGTTTTCCTGTACCATTTGCAACTTTAGAGCTCATCCGCGACCGGAAGATGTTGCTGGATTTAAATGGTATTTCAACATTATGTTTTGTTATTCTAATACATAAGAATTTCAGCTATTACATTTGTGAAGAGACTAATTTAATCTTTTTTTAAATTATGGGAATTTTTCCACATTTCGGTAAAATTTAGAAAACATACGCGACCGAAAGATATAAACCAATTCTTTTTTTTTTTTTAACGAAATTTTTAGTCTTCCGGATTCTTAACTTTCCCGTGGTCGAGCTAAAATCAGTGCAGCTCGTCATCAGCTGAGGAAGATACGTGTCCGTAAGGGCATGAGGTCGACTCCATTTCCTCTTTCAACTAGCGCCACCTGTCGCTATCTTTGCTATTTCCATTACGGAACCTTAAGGACACGTGTCTCCCTCAGCTGATGACGAGCTGTATTGTTTTTAGCTCGAAACACGTCCTACTTTGATTTTTATGTTATGGTGATTTTTAACAAAGTTTATTATAATTATTAAATATCGCCAGTATATTCGGTGTTTTCCGTGGTATTACAACTTGAAAAACAATTTTAGCATTCTTTCGGCTCACCCTGATAAGTAATCAAGACACTAAGTATTTCATACGGAGAAACCTTCAATATAAACTAGTCGTTGGAGGCCAACGTAATACTTAACCATCATGGATATGCATAACATAATATATGAAAACATAACATATGTAAACAATTTATAAAATGCATTACAATTCCAAAACAAAATATAAACGTATTTTTAAGTATTTTTAACACATCATCATGCTCTATTAACGAATTTCTGATGAACCAATTTCGATAAATTGTATGAAATGCCAAACTATTCAAGTAGCACTGAATTGCATAAAAGAAAACATCCTTTTAACTCTAAAAATAATTATCATACTCACTAACGGTTTCTTGCATCGAAGTAAGTGTCTCATTTGCAATTAAAAGATATCTTTGAATTGAAATTTGAATGAAATACAGGGTCATGAAAAATCAAAGAATGTGGAAAACAGGATTAGAAATATCCCGACAACTAATAATCCGATCGACATCGTTTTTTATGCAAAATTTGTCTTAATTTATTGCCTTTTACGTCCACTCCTTAAAATTAAAAAATTCGAAAATTTTTATATACCTTTCATCAGAACGAATTTTTCGAGAGTCCGAAAAAAATAGTTCCGGATAATCAAGGTTGCTGATATTAAATAGGCTTCGTCCCATTCTTACATACTAAGCACATACAAAATTTCAAGTCTCTATCTCAATTTGTTCGGGAGGTAGAGCCGTTACAGACAGACAGACAGACAGACAGACACACAGACGGACGGACGGCAAATTTTTTTTTCTAAAAATATGTTTTTCGGAATCTCCAGTGTCCAAAACGTGTAAATCCGTCAAAATTTTTTTTTCGATTTTCAAAACGATTGCAAGACTTACCCTCTACTACGTATGATGGGTAAGTAATAAATGTATAAAATAGGACATTACCTAAATGATGAGTGAATAAAAAGGAATTTCCGAAAGAAAATAATGTAATGTCATACATACAGTAAGATCATATGTTCTTTTTCTTTGTTCTCAAAGATTAATATTGCCCTAGATATACTAAATTGGCATAGTTTAAGAAAACATACTTGGAAAAATGTAATGGCATAATCCCCCCGTAATAAAGATAGCAGAAACAATATATTGTTTCTGCTGTTTATGCTTTGGTGATTAAGAGAAATAAATCGCATCATATTGATAAATCTCTCAAGTTTATATGTCTAGCATTTAGCACGGAAAAATAATATTAGAATGATGAAAGTTTTATTTATTTTTTGCACAGTGAATTCCAAACCAGATATATTTTGAATATTTTTGCAAATATTGTTGGCTAAGGAATTACTTTATAGATATAAACCCTCAAAATTAAAAGGAAAAAATAAAATTGTTAGGTTAATTTGTTTCCATTTGGATAACAATGGTTGTGTAAAGTTATGGTTCAAACGAGTAGTACAATCGGCCCTCATTAATTCGGAATCGGATAAATCGAATCTTCACTTAATTCGAACTAAATGTGAAGTCCTGAAACTTTCAATGGTAAAATATTGTTGATAATTTTCAGCTATTCGAACTCATATTCTCTTCTCTTCGTTTAATTCGAACTAATTATAATTCCAATTTTTCATTTTCCTTTACTTCAGATTCTTGAAATAACTTTCTTTCATTTTTTTGTCAGAATTGTTCGGAATTAGTACACATCCCATGCTTTTGATATCCATTTTCTTAGTGCCCCGTCTGTCCATCTTTTCCCATTGTGCTTGTTTCTTAACCCTTAATTAATTTTTGTATTTATGTTTTTTAATTTAATATTTATTCATATTTTAATGATAATAGCCGAACTAAATTAAAAAAAATTCTATAACAGTAATTTCGTTGCTATAGTATCCCTTTAACCATTCTTTAATCTCATGTTTTACATAATTCGAACTGTGGATCATTCGAACATTTTTTGTGGTCCTGATGAGTTCGAATTAAAGAGAGCTGACTGTATCCTCTCATAGATGCAGAAAGGATCCTTAAATACCCCCTCCTAATACAAAAACGACACATATTTTTGTATCATGAAGTCTTTATCAATTCAATTAACCCTTTATCTGCCGCATTATGAATTCATGAAAATTTTGCATTCTAAAACATTTTACGTAAATTGTTTAAACTAAATTAAAAGATTTACATAATCATTTAATAAATTTTCGAAGGATTTTAAAAGGATTGAAGGATTTAGAAGGATTAATTAAATTTGAATTTACAGGGATTTTGTTCAACATTTATAACCCCATTCAAATCTTTTATTTTAAATTGTTTCATTAGTATTTTGTAGAATTATAAAGTGTACAAATATTATGTTCTTATAATATAAATATAGAAATATTTCCGAATTGAAAAATCCCCATCCCCCTCCCTCAGCTCCAAGAAAGCTGAAAAGATTCAAAGGCAAAAGAAATCATCTTTTAAAAATATTTTTGTTTTGTATAACCAATAATGCTTTTGGAACAAAATAAAATAAATAATCTGTAACTCATTCTAAACAGTAGTACAACTAATTGACGCATTAAAAGAATTTTAATATAAGTAATTTTTATGGTACTTATAAGTACCGTAAGTAGATAAAGGGTTAAACTTGCAGTAAATTCCACATCAGATCTCTCCATCAGATAGACTGAAAATCCTATTTAAGGCCAAAATCCAAGCTCTAGCAGTTACTTAGACATTTCATATATAATAATTCTTCAGTACTTCAAATGCCTCCTTAAACCTTTCAAGTATATTTTCGAGTGTGGTAGTTTTGAAAGGACTCTGTATTACCATGGCCGACTAGATCTATAGGCCCATCTATTTGAGATTAATGTATGAAGTCTCCCGCCAGAGGACTCAGATACCTTGCTCAAGTTATTCTAACCAATCATGCAAACCCTGAACCAAATCAATGACCATGTGCCGAGCCATGTGTACCGAACAGAAAACAACTTACTCAATGCTAATTTGGGCAGGGTTTGCGTCACGTGTTCTCACACGTAGTCCAATGAAATGGTTCAAGGTTTGAAGCTGAATCTAGCTTCACTTTTTTGGCGGTTTTTAGCGAAATGGCTCGGCTGGTAGTATATAGTTTGCCATGCTATTACATAAGACGACCTCAGAAGCCAAGGGGTGCAAGTGACAAAAATTCGATTTTCGGTAAATTGACTTAAAAGATAATTGGCGTTAAATTTGAACACTAATAATAATTGCCAGAATCCACATAAGAAACTGTCGCTTGCCTTATTGTGATATTTTACTTTTTATTTTAATACCTTTTAAAAAAGTACAGGACAATTTTCTTTAAATCTACAATTAATCAATATTGATTATTATTCGGCAAAAGTAGAACACAGAACATAAATAGGAAATCACCTTAGCAGCGATGACCTCGTTGCTAAGCTCTCTGTACAAGTCTATACAAATACTCTGTACAAGTCCAAGTATAAGCATGCTACTATTTATGTATAAATTCTATACCTCAAATACAAGGCTCCACAAAAATATTCGCATACCATTCTACTTATTAGAGGATGTTGCTGAAGGGAAATTTTCAACAGAAATATATGTACTTCTTAAATGAACTAAATTTTGAAATGCATGTTTTTAATAGATACAAATCTCTGTATCATATACATTGCTGCTGAAAAATTCGGATAATTTTCCGATCGTAACTGGGAACAGCTGAAATTCGGTTTTGAAATTGATTGAAATTTGAATTTTGATTTCCATATGGTGAAATGAGACGTTATATTTTAATTTTTTAAATGATGCAATTTTGTTACATTATTCTGAATGTGTTGGAAAGTGTTTCATAATATATGCTTGATGCATGAGTTTTTTTTCTTTTTTCTATCAAAAATGATGAAGTGATAACAAAGCTTCTGAATATTCTAAATGAAGTATTTTATAGTTTTATTTGATGATAAAATTACGATGATAAAATTTACAACTTTTTGTGGCTTCAGAGTTTAAATTGTATTGCTTCATATTATAGCAGACAAAGAATTTTATTACAGAAATGAGAAAGTTGGATAAAAAAATTACTTGTTCAATTAAAATAAGACATGTTTAACTTTTAATTTAAATATCTCGGGTAATTTGTGATTACTGAATAAATTTCTTACTACCAAAGTGTTACAGTTTTATCATGATAAAGAAAAAAAATTGAATAAAATAAGATAAATTGCTAAAAAAAATCAATATGAATTTTTATGAACAAAATTCGTAAAAAGTCAGAAAATCATATAATTTTTATTGCAAATCCGCCAATGAAAATTTCACATTAAACAACTTCTTTGAAAAGTAGATTAAATAATAACATGAAAAAAAATTTGAAATTAATTTAAAATGTAACTTTATGTTTAATATGTAATTAGCTTTCTGTTCCATTTCTATTAAAACGTATAAAGTTTTAATGAAAAAATATCATTTATTTAACTATTGCAGTCATTTGGCTAAATAAAAGTAGGTTAATTCCAACTAATGAGCTGAACTAAGTATTTTACTGAAAATAATTCACAAGAACTAGAATTTTTTTTTACTTAAGCCTTTAATTAAAAATGTCTTAAAATAACCTTTCAAGTAAACATTTAAACCATTTTCTAAAACTCTAATTACGTGATTTTGGAAGAAGTAAAAAATAAGATAGTTATTTAAGGGGATCCGGAAAACGTTTAAAATAAATTTTACTTGTTGAGTTAAAATTTTGGATTATTTTTTGATGGTTAACCATAGAATTTGTATGTAACTATAATATTTAAAAAAAAAATTAAAAATATGTTAAAAAAGTGGAGTAGTTTAAAATCGCTATATCGCAAAATATTATTTGTAGAATTTCAGTTTTTTTTTACATTTAAATAAACAGGAATATCTAAATTTTAACTTTGATTCAGCATTTTTAAATGTATTAATTAAAAAAATAAATAAAAATATTTAAATAAAAATTAAAAAAAAAATTATGTAATTTTTGTTTAAAAAAATCATATTTTCAAAAGTAAATATTTTTTTTTCAAATTTTTTCAATCAAAATTAAAGTAAAACAATCAAAGGTTACATTTTCCAAGTTTGAAGCATTTATCTTTAAAGGTTCTTAAGTTATAACAATTTGAATCTGAGAAATGGTGAAAAAACCCATCCTGAAGAAAAACGTATTTTTACAAGAAGTCATTCTCATGACAACCATTGTTTGAAAGCTAGATTTTGAAAATACAGTAGACTCCCTCAAATCCGCACAGCTTGGGACCAGAGGTTTTGCGGATTTCTGGTCATTGCTTTGTTTACATTTAAAAAAAATAATTTGAATGTAATTAATAATGAAATCAAAAGTATAATGAATGCATGCAATATACTAAGATATTAAAAAATAATAATAAACCAAAATAATAAAAATTTAGATATTTTTTAAAATGATAAAAATACTAAAAAGAAAGATCAAGTTAATAATCAATAATGTACAATTAAATATTCATTATAAAAGAGGAAATATGTTTTTCCTAAATTATTCAATGAAACTTGCCTCTTAAAGGTACATTACTAATTCACATCAGGATCATAAAATAATGAAACTTTATTTCAGGTTTAGCCAGACTTAATAACTAAATAAGCTTGATTAATGCATAAATATATTTGGTAAGATTGTCATTACCAATGATGTTAGCAATATCTTTATTTTTTCAGAAATAAATTATTCTTTCTTTATGAAAAAACATGAATTCAATAACCTTAACAAAAATTATAAATTAAAAAATGTATGGAATTGATATAAAACTGAAAAAATAAATTTTTGCACCTACATCTCAAATGAATGTTTCATTGTTTACATCCGTAAAATATGAGCGGATTTTAGAGAGTTGCGGATTTTAGGAGTGCGGATTTGAGGGAGTCTACTGTAAACCAAAATGAAAAAACTAATATTTCCTTTACTAATTAAGATAGAAACATTATTTAAACATCATTCTAAGCATAAAAAAGAAAAAATAATAATGCAATAAAATTTTTTTAGAAAATTTGAAGATTTTTATATTTTGGACCCCACTTATACTTATAGTCCTCAGTACTTATATTGATATTCTCTAGCTTAAAGCTAGAGAATATCAATATAAGTACTTTTTAGGTTTAATTATAAGTTATTTATGTATTTACCGTTTACATGGGAATTTAAGAATGAACGGTTTTGCTTTTATATAAAGTTATTCCAAAAATACACTTTACGCTAGTGATGGGCGATTCTGGAAATTTTGAGAATCGATTAAAATCGATATCGTATAAAACAACATCGATCATAATAAAAATCGATTTCTCAGTTCTAGAATCGATACTAGAATCGATATTTCGATATTTAGGTTCACACAGAGAAAATCCAAATTACTAATTCCAAAATTTAGACAATCAGCAGGACCGTAATAACCGCCTCCCGCCCCCCATCCCCATTTAGAGAGGCATAGAATTAAGCTATTGCAGATTTTAGAGTCGGATATTAAGAATTTTAAATTTTAAAATGATTGTCACTTATGTTTTTCACTTACACAAAAACTTTGACAAATTTGAGAGACATAACTCAACTAATAACAACACTGAATAACTTGACATTAAACCGAGTATAAAGAGTGCCAAGAGCGTGTAACTAGGATGGGGAACAAGGAGTATAGACAAAAAAAAAAAAAAAAAAAAAAAAAAATTTTTCTAATGCCAACCAAATGTTACACGAGATAGTTTGGAAGAACATAAAATATGCCCGATTTTCAAGGGGGCAGGTAACCCCCACTCTTGACGGAAAGGCGACCATAGCCCAAATATATCTTTTGTCGAAGTTTCAAAATGAGGATTTATAATAAAATAGAACGAGAATTGGACATTTTAAAAATTGCATGCATACTTTGAACGGCCCATTTAGTAAAGATTGGCGAGGAAAGGGGGGGGGGGGCGAGGGATTAGAACGGACGAACTTGAAAAAAAAAACATAATTAACTAATAACCCAAATAACTGAGCTTCTAAACAAAAATATAGTGTTTAACTTAGTGTTACAGGGCCGTTCAAAAAGTAATCCGCCGTTCAAAAGTAATAAAGGACCCCGCGGGGAACATGCACTCTTTGAAACTATAAAGAGTGCCAAGAGCATGTAACTAGGTGGAGAGAGAGGTAGTAACAGAAAAAAACGAGGAGATAAAAGCTTTATAATGATATGTTACATGAGATGGTGTGGAAGAAACAAAAAATATGCCCCCCACCCAGAGGGGCAAGGTGAATCCCAAACTGACAAAAGGGCGACCCCGGCCCAAATGTATCTTTTGTTGAGGTTTCAAAATATGGATTTATAACAAAATAGAACGAGGATTAGACTTTTTAAAAATCGCAGTCATAATTTGAACGAACCTGTAAGTTAAGATTGGTGAGGAAGGGGGGGGGGCGGTAGGACGGAGTAACATGAAAAAAAAAAAAAAAAATAGTGGCACTCTGAGAGTGCCGATAGAAGTGAAACTTTGAACAATTACGTGTGTATTTTTGAATCGTTAAGATATATAATTTTGAATCGCCAGGAAATACTTTTAAATGAATAAAAAAAGGTTCTATAACATTAAAGAACATATTAATGTATATAAAAAAAAACAACCCGCGCGATACCATATGTCTAGCTATTGTAGTTAACTCACTATAACTACTTTCTTACATTTTAAAACGCGATAAATACATCAACCAAAATTAGACCATACTATCGATACCTTAATCTTTATCCAAATAAATCATTTTGTATTAATGCCTGTTCAATATCTGTAGATTACTTTTTGAATTATTCAAATCGGACATTCCATTCAAAAGATATTATGAATTTAAAGATGACAATCTAAAGAAATAATAGCGCTGCTGAGTACTCGGTGGCCAATAAGCTTAGGGATTACGTGTGCAATCAAACGATTGCGGGTTCGAACCCCAGTTTCATCAATGTTTTTTTTTTTTTTTTTTTGAAGAAGTTTGAAAAATTAAAATTTTAACACATTATGGGTCCGTAACGTGACCCGAAATGATGGGAGAAAATTTCTTTTGCTAGATTTGTAATGCATGAAGCATAAGCTTTCAATAGGCATATTGTATGAAGGAAAACCCCCTCTCCCCCCCCCCCCCCAAAAAAAGGTCCTATAGAAAAAACCGGGAAACTGGAAAAGCAAAAAAGGCGAGAAATGTTTAGCTATACTAGAATTTTTCTCATCACGGTAACTCCTATAGAAGCAAAGTTATAGCCTTTTAAAGATTGAAATGAAGTGAAGAAATAAGCAAAATTAGGGGAGTGATCGACAGGGGGGGGGGTTCACAGCTCTGGGGGTGCCATGTAGCTTAAACTTTTAAGTTAAAAATGGTAGAAAATTAAATGAGCGAAATTTTAAGGTGTATATTGGAAGAGGGTGCAA
Source organism: Maratus speculifer (assembly GCA_964019185.1). Classification (NCBI taxonomy): domain Eukaryota; kingdom Metazoa; phylum Arthropoda; class Arachnida; order Araneae; family Salticidae; genus Maratus; species Maratus speculifer. The sequence continues at coordinate 229,792,817 of OZ025296.1, read as the reverse complement.
GCCCCCCCCCCCACAAATTTTTTTTTGTTTCTTTTTAAGAAACAAAAAAATATGCCCCCCGGCGGGGCGCAGATAAACCCCAAACGTTCGGAAGGGCGACCCTTTATTTATCTTTTGTCAAGGATTTAAAATGTGGATCTAAAATAAAATAGACCGAGAATTGGACATTTTTTAAACTGTTTGCATATTTCGAACGGCCCTGTAAGTTAAAACTGACGTGGAAGGGGGGATTAAAAGAGACGAGCGTAAAAAATAAAACATAATAAACTAATACTTCAAATAACAGGACTTCTAAACAAAAATATAACGATTTAACCTAGTGTCGAATTAATGGAGTGGCCCGCAGGGGATTACCCCCCCCCCCAGAAGTTATGAGATTTATGCTTTTTAATGCACAAACTGCGATTCCCCCTCTCTTACAGAGCTGTAAAACATGATGCTTTCCTCTGGAGTCGCAGAAAAATACCTGCATTCAACACTAATTTAACCTAGAAAAAAAGAAAAAAAAAATCGAAATCGAATCTAAAGATCAAAATCGAATCTAAAGATCGACATCGAACCTAAAGATCGATCTTACAGGCAGAATCGATTTTACATTTTTACTTTCATTTGTAACTTTACAAGAAGAGAGTATTAGATTCGTGAAAAATTTTGACTTCCCGTTTTTGATGGATTTATATATTTTAGAAGGTCTTTAACACGATTTCATGGTTTTTAAGAAATATCTGTCTGTGGGTGTGTCTGTCACTCTGTGAGTCTGTATACGACAAAAATTTCTGACCGTTCTATCTCAAGAACAAATGCACGGAATTCCACAAAACTTTAGATTTAGTTTGACCTTGATATAAACTGAATCTAATTAATTTTTGGTGCATATAGCCTAACAGGTGGCGCTGCTATGCTGCATTTTTTGCGATTTGCGCAACAGCTATATCTGAATAACGAATGAACGGATTTTCCTCACATTTTAGATCCAGTTAGTCCTTGACATGAATTGATGTTTTTTGCATTTTGGTGTATATAGCTTCTCAGTTGGCGCTGCTATGCTGAATTTTTCACAATTTCCACTCAGCGCCATGTGAAAGGGGGGGGGGGCGAAAGGAAGCGGTCGTTCCGAGCACGGAAATTTAGGGGGCGCCAAATTTTTACTACTAACATCACTTCTAGCCTATCACAAGAAAAAGTTAATAGGGGGGGGGGGGCTAAATTGGAACTTTGAACCGGGCGCAGTTCTCTTTTCAAACGCCCCTGTTTCCAATTTAACTTTATCTCAAGAACTATTGCACGGACTTTCATAAAAATTTAGATTCAATTAGTCCTTGATATTATTTTATGCTAATTACATTTTGGTGGAAATCGCTTAAGAGATGGCGCTGCTATACTGCATTATTCATGATTAACGCAATAGCGCTATCTCAAGAACGAATTTTCATCAAAATTCAGATTCAGTAAATCTCTGACATAGAGTAGTGTTATTTAGTTCTTGGTGTAAATGCCCAACAGGTGGCGCTGATATGCTGCATTTTTTATGATTTCGCAATAGCTGTATCTCGCGTTTTCATGGATTTTCATCAACATTCAGATTCAGCTGGTACTTAATAAAAATTGATCCTGATCAATTTTTGGTGTACATCACTCAACAAAAAAACACTATTTTGCGGAGGGGGGGGGGGTTCTGAGGTTTCTTTAATTCTTCTATCTTAGAAACTAATACACTGAAATTTTGGAATTGGCACATCCGTCTATTTTATCTTCGACTTTTGAAGGAAAATGAAAATTATATTACCTTCAGAGAAATCGATTAAAAATTTTAAAGTATCGATTAAATCGAGTTGGCCGTAGTATCGATTAAATCGATTTAAAAAATCGAAATCGCCCATCACTACTTTACGCATAAAAAGATAAATACGAGTAAAATGATAAAGTTTTGCTGCTTGATACATCTTTGACCAGAGACATAAGATAATGATATACATTATGCGATATACTTCTTATGCACTGCAAATTTGTGTAACACTGTTGCAACGCTAAGTAAACATAATAATAAACACTTCTAACAAAAATCAGCTTGATTGTGTTTGTGTTGCTAACGTCTTGAGCCAGTTCCGGAACATTAATTAAAAAATATAAATGTTTTAATTATAAAAGGATAAAAAATATGCATCATTTCACTTGATTTTGCAATATTTATGTATTTCATAAGCTGTATGCATGGTTTAAAATTAATTTTCTTATTTTTAAATGTTTTGTTTTTATTTTTGAGATAACTTACTGAATTATATTTTTAAAGCACTATAAGTTAGGGTTATGTTAAGCACAGTTTGATACATTAGTAGATTTTTTTATTGTAAAAAAAATCATCAGTATGTGTATGAGTTAAAAAAATCTAATTTTGCACTCATTTACACCATTCTACATTGTATGTTTTTGATGCGTTTACATATATCTACAAAGGCGTTCTTATATATATTCTCCCCCAAGTACTGAGAAAAATGTTAATTAACAATTAAACTAGTTGGATGTGTCTACCTCAAAACTTTCTTCTATCTCGTACATATTAATATTTAAAAAAAAAAAAAAGTAATTACAGATGTTAAAACTGCAATATTATTAGTTCAATACTATATCAGCATTGATTTTCATCTTAAATTTCTACTTTAGTCAATCAATAGGAGTAAAAAATAATTTATCTGGATCGTGAGATTTATTAAAATCAAAAGTTTTTCGATATTCTGTTATACATAATATGCTTTAAAATAGCCCACATTGCAAGACGCAAGTTCACATCACTGCACGAGGTGTTGTTAGATAACAGAACTACGAAAAATTGATAAAATCATACCAAAAACGCTATTACAGCGTCCTTTACCTGTAACATTTTTCCAAATCGAAGGAGAACCTGTTGGCCATAGCGAGAAACATGTATAAGTTTTGGTTAAATACTATGCATAACTTCATACACTTTTCGATAGTACAATATTGAATGTGTCACAAAAATCGCTATTACAGTACCCCTTGTCTCGCAAAATATTTCCAAATTCAAGGAATATCTGCTGGCAATAAACGAAAACTTACACAAATTATTGGTTCAATTCTGTGCATAACTTTATACACTTTACGATGGTACAATAAGGAAAATACACAAAAATCGCTTTTATATTGCTCCTTTCCGGTAGATTTTTTTTTCAAATTCAGAGAGTACCTACTTGCCATAACCAAAAACGTACACAAAAAATTCAGTTCAGTTCTATACATAACTTTATACATTTTTTGATGGTACAATATTGAAAATGGCACAAAAATTGCTTTTACAGTGCCTCTCTCCTGCGGAATGTTTTTCAAATTCACGGAGAACTTGCTGGCCGAAAGCCAAAAATATACACAAGAAATTTGGTTCAGTTCTATGCATATCTTCATACAATTTTTGATGGTAAAATGGCAACTTAGGGACACAAGTACACACGGACAGACAAACATTCTGTAAAAACATGTTTTTTGGAATCTTTGACCTCTAAAACGTCGAAAAGCAGAAGTCGAACAAAATTTCGATTGCAATACTTTCTTCTATTGAAGATAGAAGAAAGTAAAAAGCATGTTTGCATTATCTAGCTGAGTGTAGGGGAAGAAGGGGGGTTGCATTTATGAGAAATTAGGGTATTCCGAATTTAAATGCCTAAGAAAGGAGTACGTGAAAGTTGGAAGATTAGGAAACATTGATGTAGATGATACCTAACCTGGAGCTGTTCATTCTTATATGTTGTCAAGGCTATAATATTTGCAGAAAAGGGTGAAATATCTTAATGAATCACAACCCTGCGCAAATCCTAATCTTGAAATTTTTTCGTGCTTTGGATGCAGCCTTGTCAAGTATAGTCAAGTGTAGAAGTTTTGACAAGTGATAAAGGTGTGCATGGAGGGAGCAGGTGTCAGGCTAAGTACTGTCCGAGTAACTAAATTGATAGTGCATTTCTGTGTTATTCCAATGACCTAGGCTCGTGTCCGGGTTATAGCAATGACTCGGAAGCCGATAAAAATAATGCCATGTTCGAAGATTACAAGCCCAATTGACGTACATTGGTTTTTTATTAAACTGTGTTTTAAACATATTGCATTTTGTTTACTATTTAGTGTCGTTATTACTTTACTGATTGTACGGATTTTAACTAGTTGTATTTTCCTTTTTAAGCTTTCTATTTTAATCTCATTGACTGATTTTAATAATATTTTAGTAATATTTTAATTACAAGTATCATAATATTGCATTATTTATTTTAAAACTAGTTTTTATGTAAGTTTTGTACATCATCATATACATTGTTTTTATTTTAACAATTATGAACCAACTTTTACAGTTTTTAATTATAACTTGGCGTCTTTCAACTAAGGTATTTGGACTCTTTTAATTGGTTTTTTTATGTATCTCATTACTGTTTTCATTTAATTACGTTGTTTTTCTCATCTTCTTGCTGGTCACTTTTTCTTCTTAATTTTATATTATCATTTTGTATTTGTCTTGTCGTAGCATGCCCCAAAAGGGACCATGTGCCATAAAACCCCATATAACAATATAACCCATTAGGTTAACACCCCCTTATAAGCACCAATCAACCAACCAACCAATCAAGTCCTCGTTTGGACACTTTTTCTTTTTGATGATTTTATCCCTTATTCACAATACAAAGATTTATGCAAATAATAATAATACTAAAATATTTTGCAATTTTATAGAAAGAGAATAATATTGTACATGTAAAATATCACATACCTAATATTTTATATTCTAAAATAGTTTTAATGTATTTCATCCACCTTTGACATAAATAAGTATTTCTTTGAGCAATTTTGTTTTCCTGCAATGTACTGTCTAGACACCTTAATCGCTTGAAATGCATATGGAATACAAGTAAGATAAGCATCTTATAAAATATGCTTCAAAATACATATTTATTGGAAATTTTTGAATTTTAAAGCTTTTTCTTTCTAAAAGGGGTTTTATTCTATTCTTCTAAAGACAAGGGAAAAAATCACAGTTTTGATAGATTTATTTATGAGCGTTATTCTTAATAAAATTTTAGGATTTTTCTATGCATTAAAATTTAAGGTGAGACCGTGTCTTTTCAATTTATTTTTAAGTTAAGAATTATAATGAAAATTATCAGTGCATTGTATTTTAATATATAATTAAAAACACATTTTGACAAACAAAAAATTTTTCAAATGAACATTTAATTACAATTAAAAACATAAATTTATTTTTAAAAAATTCTTGCTGTATTTTAAATATTGATATTTTTAGTCGATTATTTTTACATGTACTATAAAGTATATTGTAATGATACAGTAATATGTCCCATCATAGGTGCAAAAATCTAGGCGCCTACAGGCGGTCTCTCACCACTAAATTTGTTTATTTTTTTTCGTCGAATATTTCGTGTAAAATTCTTGTTAGAATTCTGTTAAATTTTCAGCGAAGAAAACTTTTAATGCTTAGTTGTGACTACTTGCTACGTCTAGATATTTGCACGCTTGTAGGTAATGATATAGTCAATGGTGTAGTCGTAAAGAAAATGGAGGGTAAACGTTCAAAGCAGAAGGTACACATTTGAGTGTACATGCAATAGATTTCTTGAGAAACAGAGAGTATACGGCACACCTTAAAAAAAACCAGAAGGTATGCGGCGTATATCCCCATATATCCTCCGCTACATCTCTGGATATAGTAACTGTAATATGTGTATAAAGTACATATTCAAAAGCAAATTCCGTTCATCTAATAGATGGCGTAAGTGTTCTTATTCATTGAATCTGGTAATACATTCTTTTTAAAAGTCTCTCCATAATCTATGAAACGTACTTATGCCATTTGAGTAAAATGCAATTAATGTAGTTTTTTATTCGGTTTAAAATGGAGAGTTTTGTGCCAAATAATTTGGTGGGAAGTCATTTGCGAGAAGGTTTGTTATACTTTTATAATTTAAAGAAAAGAGTTCATGAAAGTCATCGTTTACTTGTAAAAGCTGACGATGAACATGTTTTTTCTGAAAATATGTGTAAAAGGTGGCTGAGCCAATTTAAAGAAGGTTTATTTGATATTGAATACAGAGAACGAAGGTAGACCGAAAAGTTACTGAGTGACTAAAACTTTCTAAAGCTGTTACTGATAAAGTCTGTCGACGACAATTAATATGTTTGGAGCGAGCTATTCAAGAAAATATACCAGAATGGGTGAAATGAGGCAATAAACTGCTTTTGCAAGCATGACAACTCAAAGCCACACACTGTAAATATTCTTAAACCCATTTAAAAGGGCAGGATTGGGAAATTCTATCTCACCCACCATATTTGCCAGACATTGCTCCTTTGGACTGTTGTTTATTCCGATCGATGCAGCCAGTCCTTAAAGATGTACGATACACGTTTTACGAAAGTACCAAAAATTAGCTTGACAAATAGATCGCTTCAGACGATGACGACTTCTTCATACAGAAAATGAATAAATTGCCCAAAAGTTTGGCAAAGGTTGTGATTTCTGACGGAGCATATTTTCAATAAAGTATTATTTTTATATACTTACCAAATAAACAAGTAATTTCAACCAAAAAGAAAAAAAAAACGAACTTACTTATGTATATACCCAATATGAAATTAAGCATAGATTTTTAAATACATGTTATATTTGATATAATTTGTCTATTGTCATACAGAGTAAAAAGTATATAGCTTTTTTCTACGATTTTTTACGTATATATGTTAAAATAAGCAGGTTTTCGTTGAATAATGATGATACGACGAAAGGAAACTGTTGTCGATTGATGAGATGAAGGCCATTTATCACAGGGGAATTTTTTATTGATTTAGTGGCCGGAGTCTTAGGCAACAGAGATGACGTGGATAGGAATTTCTCCCAAAATAATGCTAGAGATAAACTATTAGTCTTTTATTCTTTTATCAGTTCAGAAAACTATTCCACATTGCAATTAAAATTCGAGCTGTCCCCACTCAAGCTCGATGGAATATTCAAACTCACATCTTGAACATAAAATAACAAAACGTTTTTTTAAAATTTATTTCCATCTCCAGTTCATTTTAACAGTCAAAAAATCAAGTCATTTCTTTCTTCTAAGCCTGTGGCATACCGTTTTAAGGAGGGAAAATATTGAATGATGAAAGTAACTCCGAAACGCAGCATCTTGGAATAAAACGGCGAATCAAAAACATTCAAATTAATTTCCGCATTTGGCATGAGGTGTTTGACAGTGTAGAGGGCAGAGGAATTCTGGCTTCTAACCTCGCGTCCGTGCGTTTTAATCGAGGAATAGTAAAGTGCTACTCGAGCTAAGGGCTAAGCCTAAGTGCCGAAAACCCCATAAGCGGCATCTGAGGAAAAGCGTATCCAATTACGTTATTGGCTAGTAAGTAGAGCGTCACTTTTGAACTATTTCCAAATTCACAGAAGTTTGCAAAATTAAAGAGGTGTGCAAGGCCCGTAAGATTGCAAAGCATTATGGGTAAGAAGACGAGATTTAATAAAACGTCAAAAATAAAAATTCCGAAAGAATATTTTTCATTCTAAAAAAGAGGCATGAAATAATAAAATAGATTAATAATTCTAAATAAAATATTGACATTTTAATAATACAATTGAGTTCTTTTTAGGAAAATAAATAGCAGATTACGCCAAATTAAGAAAAAGGGGGAACTTAGCTGATAATCATAATTTAGAATATTACTGAAATATAAATAAAAGTACATTTTTATAAGAATTTGGAACAAAATCAAACAGCAAAATGGCGATTTTTAAAAATTATTACATATATATATATGTATAAATAAATTTATACATACATGTATAACATTATGCTAACTGTATGAACAGTTTTATGACATCCGTTGTCCTCCAAAATAATTTAAGGAACAGTAAACAGATGCTTTCGATTGCACGGTTTGTCGAATATCTCGCAACAGCTCTATCTCAAGAATCAATGAACGAATTTTTATCAAACTTCAGGCTCAGGTATAACTTGATAAATATTATAATTTTTTATATTTTGGTATAATCACCCAACAGGTGACGCTTTTATGTTGCATTTTTCCGGATATTCACAACAGTTCTATTTCGAGAACTAATCCAGGATATTTCATGCCTTTACAATTATCACGATGTGCGTAAGTTGTCATTTAATTTTGGCACTGTGGTAGCGACTTTTGAAGTATTAACGTGCATGAGATTGAAGAAAGTTTTGGAAAGCCACATCCAACTAGTTCGTTTTTGTTTTTTAACCTTGAAGATTTTTATATGGAAGGAATTGTTCCTGAAGTTGAAATAATCCGATATAAAAATTTAATGTCTTTACTGAAAATCCCAATCCACCATTATGCGAGAGATCTGACAAAGCTTTATGAAATTTCAAATTCATGATTGATATTTTATGCCACCATATTTTTATTGCAGTCTTTTAGGTGTCAAAAACGAAGAACATAGAATCTTTCAAATACCAAAACATCTATTTTAAGTTCTTTTACCTGTCAGAAATCCGTTTTATGGATAATATTTATAACAAAAGAGCCTATATCTTTTATTGCTTCAGAACGCTGGAAATATGTTATCTACTTTTGGAGGGATTTAACGCTTTACTGTTAAATTTAACAATGTTGCATTTATTTTAATTTACAGATATTTTCAATATGGGACAAATAGATATCATTGTATGAGAAAATGAAATTTCTTAATAATCTAATTTTTTTAATTCTGTTACCATTGGAAGGTGTTTCGTAATCTATGAGTAATGTATGATTATTTGTTATTGATTTTCTATACCTTGCAGATTCTCATATGAAAGACATTGTTCCTGAAGTTGAGTGAATGAGATATGAAAGTTTAATGTCTTTATTGAAAATCACAATCCATTATTATGAGAGAGATCTGACAAAGCTTTGTGAAATTTAAAATTTCTGATTGATATTTTATGGCATCGTATTTTTATTGCAGTCTTTCAGGTGTCAAAAACGAAGAAATGGAATTTATCAAATACCAAAATATACATTTTAAGTTATTTAGCCTGTCAGAAATCCGTTTTATGGGCAATATTTATTACGAAAAAAGCTATATATTTATTGCTTCAAAAATGATAGTATGTTATCTACTTTTGGAAGGATTTAATGTTTTACTATAAAATTTAACAATGATCACAATATTTGATTTTCTATATCATTCAACATTTTTTTTGAAGGGTTTTGAAGGATCTTTTAAGAATCTAAAGTATAAATTTGCAGAAATTCTGCATGCTTTATGAAAGTAATTGGACTTAAAAATAATTCTAAAAATTAAAAGATTTTCTACAAGGTTTAAAATCGCTGAGATCTTGGTCTCTATTTTGATATTCTATCGTGTATTAATATTTTTTGTTATTATCAATCGAATAACTATTAATATAAAAAGCAAAATAAATGGCTGTAGATTTATGATTAAGCAAACAGATCATGGTAAATTATCATTATTTATTTTCATTTGCACGAGAGTAACTGTCATCTTCGTTCGTTGAAAAATCATTGATACAAAAAATAAGAGGTTTAATCAATGTTAGAAGGTTATTTAATTTAAATGTATATCTTTTGATTTGAGTTGGAGGTTTTTTACAAACACAATTTCGGAGCAACCTATTAAAATTTTTAATAAAATGTATGATTTTATTTTACATAAACAGTAGGATCCCGACTTCAGTAATTTATTGGAGAGACAAATTGGGCTCAGCTACGAAACATTAAAAGATAGAAAAAGATTGTATGAACTTACCTTACAGAAAAAGGTATAATTCTTCAAACTACACAAAAAATTAAGTACAAAAATATTGTACTCTTTTTTATCCAGCCTTATTAAACAACTATTTTATAATTAAATGTTTTACATTTGAAAATGTATTGGGTAAAAGGCCTTTAATAACAATTCTTCCGAGTTTCTAACTCAAAAAAAGATTTTTTTCAATTTATGAAGGAACTAGTTGGATGTGCCAATCCCAAAACTTTCTTCTATCTCATACGTACATTTTAATATTTAAAAAAATAGTTACTCATTTTAATGCTTTAATAATTTTAATTCAATACCTTACCAACTTTGATTTTCATCTTAAATTTCTGCTTCAATCAATTAATCGGAGTAAAAACGAATTTCCGTCTCTGCACGAGCCGATGGACAATAGAATGATAAGCAGATTTTTTTTTTTCAAATTCAGGGAGGGCCTACTTGTCTTACCAAAAAATAATCATATACAAAATGCTTAGTTCAGTTCTAGAACTAACTTCATACACTTTTATGTGGTGCAATATTGAAAATGGCATAAAATTCGGTATTGCAGTGCCCCCTTCCGCCGGATTTTTTTCAGATTCAGGGTGATCCAACTAGCTATGGTAATACACTTACACAAAAAATTTCGTTCAATTCGATGCATAACTTCATGTACTTTTGGTCGGTAAAATATTGAAAATGGCACAAAAATTGCGATTGCAGCGCCCCCTTCCGACAGATTTTTTTCAAATTCAAAGAGGACTAACTAGCCATAGTCATACAGAAACAAAAAAAATTGGTTCAATTCGATGCTTAAATTCATATAGTTTTGGTCGGTACAATACTGAAAATGGCACATAAATCGCGATTGCAGCGCCCCCTTCCGGCGGATTTTTTTCAAATTCAGGGAGGACTAACTAGCATAGTCATACACATACACAAAATATTTGGTTCTTTTCGATGCATAACTTCATATAATTTGGGTCTGTACAATATTGAAAATGGCACAAAAATCGCGATTTCAGCGCCCCCTTCCGGCGGATTTTTTTCAAATTCAGGAAGGACCAACTAGCCATAGTCATACACACACAAAAAAAGTTTGGTTCAATTCGATGCATAACTTCATATACTTTTGGTCGGTACAATATTGAAAATGGCACAAAAATTGCGATTGCAGCGCCCCCTTCCGGCGGAATATTTCAAAACTGAAGGAAGACCTGCTTGCCACAGCCAAAAACATTCATAAAAAATTTGGTTCAATTCTATGCATAACTTCATACACTTTTTGATGGTAGAATGGCGACATACAGACACACAGACACACTGACAGACAGATATTTTGTAAAAACATGTTTTTTGGAATCTCTGACCCCTAAAACGTGTAAATCCGTCGAAAACCGGAAGTCGAAAAAAATTTCGATTACAATACTTTCTTCTATTGAAGATAGAAGAAAGTAAAAAATATTGTAGTATTTTATATTGTGCTGCATTAAGTTATGTTTTCAGAGTTTCCGTACTGTAAGACAAAAAATGTTGATTTTATTGTGTAATATTTTCAGATAGATTACCAGTTTAAAGCAGTAAAACTAACAATAGTAAACCGTAAAATAAGAAATATCGTCTTATATCGAGATATATTGTCTTATAAATTAATTAACTTTATATTACTGCTTAATTTATATGTAGTTTATAATATATAACTTATTATACAACCTTTGGCAAAAAGTTTCCGATCATTACATCAACACTACCATCTTTTGTAAGAAAAGATTATTTATTCTCACTGCATAAAAATGAAACGACTATTAGCGATAATATATATTTTTGTTACATATAATGAACAACAATATGCAATAAAGAAAAATCACCATTCATCAATTTATAAACAGAAAAATTGTGATTGAAATTTAGGCACCAAAGAAAAAATTATCCGATCGTGCTTTGATTTGGAAAAAAAATAACCGATCACTGTAATTATATATTTCGTAAATCCACCTTTATTTAAATAACAGTCGAAATTGTTAGTGGACTGGACTCATTAAGATTTTTACACTCATTGGGAGCAACTTCACCCCAGCATTCCCTTATAGCTTTACGTAAGTTCTATGGCATTTGTAATTCATCGAAAATCGATTTTTCTTTTTAATATATTTCACATATTTTCGATGGGATTAAGATCCGGTCTATTGGGCGGTCACATCATGGTTTGAATCGGTATCTTACCTACATTTTGTAGAAATTTCTTCATTGATTTGGTGCGTTGGGGAGCTAATTGTCATCTTGAAATAAGAAGTCATTTTGATTGCCGAACTATTGATCGATGCTGGGAATAAAGAAATCCAATGTCAATGTAAACTTCAAAGTTTACAGTACGTAACACAATACACAACTTGCCGACGGCTTGTGATGTAATACAACTCCAAACTGAAAATGCAGGTGAAAATTTAGTTTTCGTATTGATACACTTATCATTGAACTTTTCACCAACTCTCCTCCAAACAAATGTTCCACAGTCATCACTTTTACCGATAGATATGCGAAATTCATTGCTAAAAATAACTTTATTTCATGTATCAAATGGCTAGTGCACATGTTTTTTACACCATTGCAGGCGCTCTTTTCTATGCTTCTTTATCATGTAAGATTTTGTTTTCATTTTACAAGATTTAAATCTTGCTACATTTAGATGATTACGTACTGCGGTCTCCCGCCTTTACGTTATACTTAGACCATTCGGAATCAAGTTGTTTTGAGGTTGCTCGCCGCTTTCTCTTTGATATTTTCACAAGTTTTCTTTTTCTTTCTAGGTATTGACATTCGTGGTCGTCCACTTCGAGGTAAATTTACCACGCTATTAGTCAACTGATATTTTTTCCAAATATCGCATACTGTACTTTGAGCACAATTTCATAAATCAGCCACTTTCCATTGTGCATTTACTTCTTCTAATAATTAAATCATGCGGATTTTTAAATCGCGAGACAGGTTTTTCACAAGAATAATTTTCCAGCATTTCAGAGCTGCCTTTGATCTCGCAACTGGAAGATTTCTTCTTTTAAATAGGATTCATGTATCATACGCATGCGCAGGCACTCTAATCTATCTTCAATATGCAAATTTCAAACTTTTTTCCTCAGTGATCGATTATTATTTTCCAACTTCGATCCTGATCGGTTATTTTTTTCTCACGAGGAAACATTTTTTGCCTGCATTATAATTATAAATTATATGATTGCAATATTGAATTCACTTTTTATTTATATTTTAACATTCTTTCTTTTATTTGGCATATTGCAAAACATTCCTATGCTCTTGAATCGCGAAGTATACGCTTCAAAATACAAAACTCATAAACTTAATAACAGTGATCAGAAACTTTTTGCCAAGGGTTGTACTACTATCGTATATTGCTGCTTATTTTGCAGTTTATTATTGTTAACTTTACTGTTTCAAATTTGCACCTTATCTGACGATATAACACTAACAGCCGGCGGCCATTATTACATCGTAAAATCAACTTTTTTTACAATGAAAGCCGCGTAATTATCCAAAATCTTAATCTAGCATGTTAGGGAATTTATATTTAAATTTTAGCATAATCAAAATCTCTACAATGTAAAAAAAAACAAGTTGGAAATTGCACGTGAACGTAGCAAATGAGGTGCGTTCGTACGATAACGAAGTTTTAAAAATATAAAGATCTTGCTGATATAGTAGAGCGTACTTCGGATACAGTATAGTAGTCGAAATCTTTGTGTTTCTGTAAATATGCAGAAAGTAATTTTAATTACACCTCAGAAACGTATATCTTATTCATAAAATGTGAAATAGTTGAATATAATTAAAACACGCCCCAAACAATGTTTCCCCGTATAGCATTACGTAGTGGAATACTTTTGTGTGGCTCTGTAATTTAATAATAAAAATTCTTTGCATCACAGATTGTACAGAATGCATATTTTAGTATATACTTCATAGATTCATGCCAATTCTATTATGTTCGAATGAGTGTAACATCATAAAAATGCATTTGAAACTTTTTTCCCATTGACCGTAATGTAATGGAATACCTTTGATTGCCCCTGTAAATGATCTATGCATCCGACTTTCATAACATTTGAAATGACTCGATAAAATTACGCAATAATTATATGTTTTAAATTTCAAACGATTAAAATGCATTTGAAATTTTTTCCCCATTGACCCTAATGTAACGGAATCCTTTTGCTTGTCCCTGTAATTGCTCTATGCATCCCATTTTCAAAACATTTGAAAAGACTCGACAAAATTACGCAATAATTATATGTTTTAAATTTCAAACGATTAAAATCCATTTGAAACTTTTTTCCCCATTGACCGTAATGTAACGGAATCCTTTTGATTGTCCCTGTAATTGATCTATCCATCCGATTTTCATAAAATTTAAAATGACTCGACAAAATTATGTTATAATTATGTATTTTAAATTTCAAACGATTCGGTTGGGTAGTTTTTGCGTTGTTATATGCGGACAGACAGACAGACAGACAGACAGACGGACAGATAGACGGACGGACTGAGCGAAAACAATAGGTGCTACGAATTTACATAATTACGAACGCACCTAAAAAGCTACAGAAACCTGTAGTTTACAAATGAATCTTTTAAAATTACAGTAATCTTATTAAAAATTTATCGGTAAATTGGGTTGCAGTTACATAAAAAGTTCTAGGCATCATAGTTTTCTAAAAAAAAAAAAAAAAAAAAAAAAAAAAAAATCTTATTAATATTATAGATTTTTTGATTTGCAGTCTAAATGTGTATCTGTTATATGAATTTTTGTTGTTGCCGTGACATAAAAAATTCTAAAAATACCAGTTTCCTAGAAAAACTTTAGTAATTTTACAGTCTTTTTTGTAGTGTAATTATTGATTTAAACGATTCCCCAGTTTTCGCATCTCTAGTTACAGAGATAAGCTATCTTTTATCACATGCCACATAATTATTGAAATCTATATTTGGGATAAATTTCGTCCAAATGACTCCTCTATAGGAATGAAATCAGCATCATTTTTAGAAGTTCGTGATCATCATTTCTTAATTTATTCTTTTTCCTTTAGACACAGTTTTCGACATAGTTGAAAAGTGTGTTAAACTTTTCACTTTTCAAATTAAAAAACGCTTTTCAACATAGTTGGAATTTTTTCGCTTTTTTTCACTTTTCAACTTAGTGGAAAAAGTGTTACTACTTAGATTTGCCTGGCGGTGTGTGTATCTATCTGTCCGTTGTTTAACTCTTCTAAATGTACTCAGATTTTCATGCAAATGATAATCTTAATGAGATTTATTATGAAATATTCAATACTGAAAATGAAGTGTGTAGTACTTATAATTTGTTTACAGGGGTATTCAAAAGAATAATTTAATAAAACTGATATCCATTTTTGAAATAGTTTAAGTCATGCTTTTTATAGAATATGGAACGAAAAGCATTTAATATTCACAGGGTCACATGACAACAGGGTTACATGAAATAATTCGGTTATTACGGTACGTACTAATCAAGTTTACTGGTAGTATGCAGTAATATCTTGGATTTTGGCCTTACCTTTGTTTTTTAATAATTTTTTAATAATACCTTGGATTTTTTTTTCTTCTGATTTTTCGGTTTTCGTCAATTTTGTTTTTCGTTGATTATTTCCTTGAAAAATTTCTCCCGGTTGCCTCGGATTTCGTCGGTGAACTCTGTGATTACACTGCCCTCTGCAAATAAAGGGAGTAACGATGTGTTCTCCTGTTTAGTGTGGCATTGTTTCTTGTCCCGTGTGTATCATCTCTCGCATGTAAGCCAACAATTTCGTTTATTTTTTGGATATTTTTAGGCAGTTTTTATTGATTTTGAGGGGTCCATTATGGAAGCAAAGAAAGTTTTCAGATCCAGTAGACCTTAAACGTGTGGTGCATTCTATTATGCATGTACATAATTCATTAATTAATAAGTAAAACTATGAATGACTTGAGGTGGACCATCTTAAGCAACAACACAGATTTAATGTACACAAGTACTACTTACGGAACACAAACATAAATTACAGAGAAACATAATCTCGAACTCAAAACATTTTCGTTGCTTTGATTATTCCATGCAATGCGACATAAGGCGCCATCTACAGTTTTACCTAAAAACTAAAAGTGCAAAATGTCACACATTCGATTATTGATTTTGACAAGTCCATGGGTTTGGAGATGAACGATAAAGATGTGAAGAGTTTGTGGATTAGCACAATGAAGAACTCACCATTTAAACGCTTCAAGACCATCATCTAGAAGTGCAACAAACTGTAGATGAAAAACCATTGATGTAAAAAAAATCTATTCTTTATCTCCAAATTTTTTAATACAGTGGTGAGAAGTGGGCAGGAGAAGGAAAATCTGGAAATTCTCATTTCCCTATTTATTTTTTCTTTTCTTAACACACTTTCCAACTTAATGTAAAAAGTGTTTACAATTTTGGTCTGTGTGTCCATGCTATAACTCTTGTAAAGATACTAGATTAATTTATGACACGATTTTTCAATCGGTAAATTAGTTATAAGAGACGTAAATTTTCCATGCGGGTGAAAAAAGTTCGGGCCAGGATTCGAATCAGGGATGTATTGGCTGAAGCCACCAATGCTCTTCCAGCTGAGCCTCCCGGACACGAACACTGGCGGACTTTTTCACCCAAATAACCTCAACAATCATATAATCTGGTCTGATACTATGAATCAGCTCAACAGAATAAATTGAAGGTCAATATGTGGAAACTGCAGAAAACGCTGCATACGAAATTATACTAGATTAATTTATGACACGATTTTTCAATCGGTAAATTAATTATATGTGACGTAAATTTTTCATATAATTTACTGACTGAAAAATCGTGTCATAAATTAATCTAGTCTAATTTCGTATGCAGCGTTTTCTGCAGTTTCCACATATTGACCTTCAATTTATTCTGTTGAGCTGATCCATAGTATCAGACCAGATAAAGTGATCGTTGAGGTGAATTGGGTGAAATAGTCCGCCAATGTTCGTGTCCGGGATGGCTCAGTTGGAAGAACATTGGCGGCTTCAGCCAATACATCCCTGGTTAGAATCCTGTCCTTGACTTTTTTCACCCACATGGAAAATTTACGCCTCTTGTAAAGATACTCGGATTTTCATGTAATTGATATATCTTAATGAGATTTATTTATAGAATGTTCAGTACTGAAAATGAAATGTACAGTATTTATAGTTTGTTTACAGAGATACTCAGGGGAATTCTCTAATGAAATTGTTAAGCATTTTTGAAGTGTACAAAACTATGTTTTCTGTAGAATATGGAATGAAAAGTAGTTAACATTCCTTTACAAGGTCACACGGAATACAGTGATTACTACGGTTCTAATTAGTTTATAGCTAGTATAGTTAGAATATCTGAATCAGCTCACTCAAATGCAAGATCAGATGTCCTAATCCATATTGTTCACAGGTATCAGACCACATGTCATAATCAATAATGTTCGCTTGGTGTCTCCGCTATATTTGTCTAAGATAGCTGAGATGCAGAGCATTGAAAAGTTTGATCAAAAATATCTCTAGTTCGAAACCTAAAGTACTCAGAAAAATTACAAGTCATATGATTTATTTATAAATTAAAATAAATGTGTTGAAATTAATTAAGTGTAAAACTAATTATTGAAATTATTTTCCTAGCACAAAACAATATGCGTTACTTAATAAAATAATTTTTGAAATCTTATCATATTGTTGGTTAAATATATTAAATAGGAGTTTTTGTCTTTATTATCGTTGGAACATTACAACATGGAATTTGTTTTATTTTTTTAAAACAGGATTTCGTTAAGGGGGTTCAGGGCTTGAAAATTAAAAAAAAAAAAATCGATTTTTTTTGTTCTAGTTTGGTTATTCAATTAATTCTGAACTCAATGCAAAAAACCGCATAAAAATATTTGCATTTTTAATGGAGTTATAAGCATTTATGTTTCAATACTTTGAAAGCCGCACCTATATAATTTCAACTTTAAGTCGCGTTTTCTCAAAACTTGATATTTGACGACACACCAAGATTAAAAAAAACTATTTGATGGAATGGCTTAATGTTTTTTGCATGCACATAACATCATTATCTATAGAATGAATTAATATATTTTAGAAAATTTAATATTTTGAGTATTTTTAATGAAAAAAAAAGATGTATTTTTTAGGGGTTTTTTACATTTTCAAATTTGAGAGCTCTTTTAATAATTTTTTTTTGAGTGATAGTTATATCCTTAATTCGTTCTATAGAGTAAACTTTCCGGATCATTTTAAACAAAAATTAGGTTCTTATGTCAATTCAACGTTAAAATATCTTGGTGTTGGTGATATAACATATAATTTTTTTTTCGAAAATTGTGTTATATAAATTTTGCTATATTTTTTATTATGCTACATTGAAGTACTTCATTTTGTAATTTTATAAGACTACAAACATACCTTTAAAATATCAGAAAGTTTAAATTAATTACACTTATTACTTCTGTTTTTATATGGACTCGAAGCGAGAACACTGTTTACATGTTTTTTCTGTACCGATCAAGCCCTGAGCCCCCTTAAATTTGAGTGAGATTATTCTCTTCAGATTTGGGTATCCTATAGAATGCAAATCTTTACAATTTTTTCTTTTTACGAATATAAATAATATTCAAAAAGAGAAACTGGTCTTAATGGATCATAACAGATGGAAAAAAATAAGTAAAATACAATTTGTTTAGTATAGTACTTTTTTAGCGAGTTACGTGTTATATAAAAATGGTTTGCAGCAGATATGTTCGAATTGTATAAAAATGAAAATTTAAGTAATTTTACTGTGCATTAAAATACCATTTGAAGAGTTTATTTGTAATAAAAATTATTTAATATGTAGTATTTAATTTATGTTTTTCAATTTTTTTTGAATGGAAAAAAGTGTACTTTGAGTCCCCATGCATCATCAAATTTTATGTAGAAAAAAAATTGTAATGTTTTTTTTTCTTTTTTCTTTCTTTTTTTTTTTGCTGTACAATATTTTTTTGTTATTAGTTTGTTAATGTAAATCCATAGCTGAAATTTAAAAATTTACATAAATAAGCCTTGGAATCAGCAGAGGTTATAACCTTACTTTCGTTTTGTTATATATATATGTATATACACTATATTGCCATTGATTATGGGACACTTGCGATTTTAGACATTTTACTAAATATCTAGAAAAATACATGAGGAATCATCTCGAAACTCTTAGTGTATAAATATAATAGTATACGTCATACATCTCCGTAAAGAAATTTTACTGAAACGCCATAGGGGACCGTCAACAAATTAAAAAAGAATGAATATCTTTTGAATAACCCTGTCAAAACTAATGTAGAAAAAGCGCTCAAACTCTAGATTATGATTGAATGCCTTATTGTAATACACTGTGTTCATTTTTATGCAAATAGCATGCACACTCGCAGATTAATTAAGGTTTTTATAAAAATGGTCCCAAATTTTTCGAAGTTTTTCCATTATAATTTTCAGAGTTCTTAATATAAAATAATATTTTTTTCAGAAAATATGGCAAACAACATTGCACACAGTACCCTGTAATCAGAATTAAAAAATAATAAATATTGTATGAAAAATGAGTAGGTTTACTATATAATTTTTTATTGCGCATGCGTCAAAGATATCAAAATTTCATTTGCATATTATGTTAGCTAAATGTATAGAGCAACTTTTGTAAAAGTCTCAAAATCATAACTTGAAAATTCTGAAAATAATCGTCTATAGAAAAAGGACAAAATCCGTTGTTTCCAAAATGAAGCAAAAAAATGAGGGATTTTATCCAAATGCAGTAGTACATCCCATATTGTGTATTCTATATTGACACTAATCAATGAATATATGGATACAACCCCTCTTGTTTTTGCTTCATTTTGAGAATAACGGATTTTCGACTTATTCAATTGACGATTATTGTCAGAATTTTCAAGTTATGATTTTGTGACTTTCACAAAAGTTGCTCGATACATTTAGCTAACATAATATGCAAATGAAATTTTGACATCGTTGACGCATGCGCAGTAAAAAATTATTTAGTAAACCAACTCATTTTTTATGCAATTTTCATTATTTTTTAATTCTGATTACAGGGTACTGTGTGCAATGTTGTTTGTCATATTTTCTGAAAAAAATAATATTTTAAACTAAGAACTCTGAAAATTATAAGGAAAAAACTTGGAAAAATTTGGGATCATTTTTATAAAAACCTTAATTACTCTGCGAGTATGCATGCTATTTGCATAAAAATTAACAAGGCTTATTACAATAAGGCATTCAATCACAATCTAGAGTTTAAGCGCTTTTGCTACATTAGTTTTGACAGGGTTATTCAAAAGATATTCATTCTTTTTTAATTTGTTGACGGTCCCCTTTGGAGTTTCGGGAAAAAATCTTCACGGAGATGTATGACTTATACCATTATATTTATACACTAAGAGTTTCGAGATGATTCCTCATGTATTTTTCTAGATATTTAGTAAAATGTCTAAAATCGCAAGTGTCCCATATTCAATGGCAATATAGTGTATATATATATATATGTATGTTTTTCATATTTATTCTAAAATATATATCTTGTTCTCCTAGGCAGAAGTGAATCCAATCATGTAAATAGAGACTAACACTGCGATCTCAGAATCTGTGATTATGAAAAATTATCAATAAACCATTGTTTGAAGTGTTTAAAAACACTTAAAAATTTCTGTTCTCTAAATTCAAAAATTTTTATATAGTGGTTTGGAGTCAGTGGAATGAAAAAAACCCCTTAAAAATTTAAAAAATATATAAAAAACTTACAAGTTTAATTGCATAAATAAAATACGATATTTTAATTCTTTCTTTTTCAGTTTGCTTCATCTCGCTTTTCAACATTAATTTCGCAAGGAAATTATTTCTGAGTTTCATATTAACTTTAAGTAGTTAAAACAAATTTTAACTTCTTACTGAAAGTTACAATTTATCATGATGGAGAACTATTTGTCGTCCTTTATAAAAGTATATCATTCATTACTTAAATATTTCATGTATGATATCTATTATACACTTTAAAAAGAAACAGGAAAAAAAAAATTCTTCAAATACTAAAATCTATATCTAAAAGAAAGTTTCATGGGATTTCATCTGTCAGAAACCTTTTTTATTGATAACATCTAGAATAAAAGAATGCATATCTTTTATTGCTTCAAAAAGTTGAAAATATGGTCTCTACTTTCAAAATGATTTAATGATTTTCTATTGGAGTGAGTAATTGGCACCCTAATCGATTTCCTATTCACGAAACTCTTCTAAGTTTTAGTTTAAGTAATTTAGGATTGTAAGAGTTTAATTTCAAATAGAATATTTTTATGATTTGTATAAATCGTTTGCATCTAAAAATTATAGCTGAAAATCAAGATTAAAAATGAAATCCGTGATTAAAATGCACAAAATAAATTGAATTAATCATATAATTAATCTTAGCATTTATAAATTTTATTCATGTATGTTTACTTCTTAAAAGTTATGTGTATGATAATTTTCAAGACATTGTGTGGTGTCCTTAATTCATGTCTTTAATGTAATTTTTTAATGGTTTTCAGCGGAGTTGACGAGTAATTAAAAAGTATAAATGAATAAATAAGTAAAAGTATCATTTAACTTACCAAAATTGTGACCCAAGATACTCTATGGTAACGGAAATAGAAATAAACATCGAAAAAAAAGTTAAAAGAAAAATGACGTGCGTTACATGAAAAAATCAACGTTGGCGTTTCAGATAATTGCATCACAGATCGGGAAATTTTAGATTATTATTTTTTATTTGTTTTGAAAATGACTCGGATAGAATCGAAACATCTCAACAGTGAAAGTTATTTTATTGCTTTTAAAATTTTAATCTTACATCTTTCAGTAATTAGAAATGGTATACAGTTAAAAAGTGTTTATGAATTCCGCTTGTCTATTTGCCATCTGCACGTGTTCTAAAATAACGGGGTAAAGTACATTAAATATTCAGAGTGTGTTTACACATATTAAGAAAGATATTGATGTTAAATTAAAAAAAAAAACAACGAGAAATAACAGGGGAAAAAATTGGCAACATATAATAAAGTGACAACAGAAAAATTGGGTGCAGTGAAAAAATATCGTCTGCTACTAAAATAATACGAGAGAGAAGTGAGGGATTTGAAGGTTATACATTTGCTCTTTTCGATGAGAATCATTATGAAAATCTGTATGAAAATCATTTCGCAGATGATAAGTAGAAAAAATTGTTATATTTGATGAAGATATCTAAATGACTGTTATTACAAAAAGAGATATGTATAATTATTACCGGAAAAGAGGCCAAAAAGGCTTAAAACTTTGGTTCAAACACTGCAAAGAAAATTTCTCTAAAGGATTTGTAGTGATTGCTGCAATGTCTTGCAGCGGAAAATAAAATATCAGAAAAGTTGAGAAAAATGACAAAATTAACACTATTTGTTATCAAAACAATGTTATAAATACTATTTTAAAAAAAGGGATTCCAAAACTTAATCCTACAGACCTTAAAAGTGTTGAGTTCCATCGGGATAAAACGAGGAATCATACATCCAAACAGTACAGTCATATTTCTCGGGAAAAGTGACAAGAGAAAGTGGAATCAAGTGTATAACCTTTTAGTCATATTACAATGAAGTCTCTAGATGTTTCATCAATGGATTACTGACAGGGTTCCCGCTGCCGCTCGCCACTGCTCCAAATTACGACAAAATGCTCCATTTGGCGAGTAAAAAAACAATCAGATTCGCCAAAATGGGAGGGTTCAATTTTTTTGCTGTATGTATGAGCGTCCTAATACATTGGAAATTCTTATCCGTGTTGCTGAACGATTGGTTGTCGCTTTACATATTTAGTCGCATCATGCTGTTTAGATTGTTCTATTTATAGAAATACTGTGTCAACTTCAATTTAGTTTAAAAACATCCAAAGATAGGAATGATTATGCGTCACCTATTTATCTATTGTCGGTTAATCACTAACTGCGTATTGGCGTTGTATCGGTAAAAATACAAACAAAATTACTCTCATCAGGCGACAAATAGAGAAAAGTTTTGCTGAAATGTGGTGCTGACATAGCCATTTACCATACTATTTATTAAGTGTCTGCAAAGTAATCATTAGCCGGTCAATTTTTTTTCTATCGAGTCGCAATCTTATAGTATTTTTAGCGTATATTTTACAACGGTAAATTAGCTATAGCTATTTTAAATATTTATTTAGACTGCTAAAATAATGTCTGAAACATTTACACATTTAAGACTAGGATACATTTAAAATGTACTCATTTGCAGTAGTTTCTGTAGCAGATAGTCGAATTTCTATTTTATAACCAATTATAAAAAATTAGGTTAGTTTAGAACATTTGGTAAACAAGGATAAAGTAAGGGATAAAAGCTACATTTTTCAGTGTTTCACGCCGAATCTATTTTACTAACGTTTCTTTTAATTTGGTGACTGTTTTTTATTTCTTATTCACCAAATCGCTAATGTTTTTCAAAAGCTAGCGAGAACCCTGATTACTGTGCCTTAGGACTTTTAAAACAAGCTGTTGTGAAACGCCGCCGACCAACTATATTGAGTAGACTATGAAAAAGTGTAGCGGAGGAAATGGAACAAAATTCCATTTCCAATTTTACAGAAAGTCCTACTATCTCGATATACCGATGCAATATGATGGTCTATAACAGGATTAGCAGACAGAACTTATTAAAAAGTAACTGTTTTAATTTATGTGTTTTATTTTTGTTGTCAAAATTGTTCCCATTGTGTGCAAACATCCTCTGTACTGGAATTGCCATGTGATGATACATGTTATTGAAGAATAATAAGGCTTACGTATATGTTATTGCAAATGAAGTGCAGTTATACTTAATTTACATGGACATTCAAAACAAATCCATTTATGAAGAAAAATCGTTTGCGGTGCATTTTCATATTGATACGCTGCTCCAAACATATTAAAATTGGTAAATATCACTGAAGTGCATTACAATTGTACTTACTATAGAATAGGATGTGAATTGCGTTTATCGTCACTTTACAGGGACACACAAATATGCTCATTTACAGTATAGTCTGTCTGTAATAACTGCAGGAAGTGCGTTTTCTACATAAATTGTGGTAAGAGTTTCTAATTTAAGGGGATCTGGGACACATTTTAAAATAAATATATTTATTGAGTTAAAATTTTGTGATGGTTAAACACATTATTAGCAAAGAAAATAGCATGATAAAACTTATCATAATCTTTTTAAAATTTAAAATTTAAAATTCATTAAAAAAGTGGCGTAAATTAAAATTGTATAACTTGAAATATTATTTGTTGAATTTCATTTCTTATACGAATAATCAGAAATGTATAAGTTTTTAATTTTTACTCAGAATTTTAAAAAATATTAATTTAAATAAAAAATTAGATAAGAAATATTCCAACATATAAGAAATTTTGATTATTAGGAA
This sequence comes from Maratus speculifer, assembly GCA_964019185.1. Lineage (NCBI taxonomy): Eukaryota > Metazoa > Arthropoda > Arachnida > Araneae > Salticidae > Maratus > Maratus speculifer. Next base: position 229,768,462 of record OZ025296.1, on the reverse strand, counting down.
GCATATCGGGTATCATTTTTACAGCTTCTTTCTCCGACAAAAAATGGACTTCATCTAAAAATGCAAGGTTGTTGTAAAAATTTCATATTATCTAGATACAACGGAAGCGTCAATACTACACCTCTTTCGGGTGCGAAATTCTCCTGCAGCCCGTTTCATTAATTAAACAATTGTAAAAAACTTAATACTTTAATATTTTTTTCCAGTATATATTTATTTATATGTTCTTTATCTGCGGAGGTATTTAACACCTTGGAACATCCAATTTATCTTTGCTCTATAGAATCTCAGATATTATTTCTCATAACTTTTTTGTTCCTTTTATTGTAAGTATTTCATCAATTTTCTGAGGTATTTTTAATTTCAACGACGAATTTTGTTTGACTTATTACATATGGGTACACAAAAAATATTTCTTTTTTTCAAAAATAAATATCAGTACAAAGTAATAAAAAATATAATGATCTGTTTCAAGATGAAATTAAATGTTACAGCTATTTGTTTCTTTTTCTTTGGATTAATCCTTTCTGATCAAAGTATTATTTTTTAAATTTCAGATAAAAATACTTTTTAGCTAAAAAAATGTAAACTTAGTTAGTGACAAAAAAGTAAGATTTATTGGAAAATAGCAATGAATGGATTTAAAAGAATAGTTAGTTTTTTACAGTAAGAAGTAGAGGATTTTTTAAAGACTTTAGAAAGAATTACATTCTAAGAGAATTAAAAAAAATCGTAATTTTTATTTTATAGGGTTTTGTTCATCTGACAAAACCCTCTGTCCGCCGAAATGGATTTTTTCATGAGACATATTGTTTGTAAGTTTTCGGCTTATAGCTTACTAAGCACTCGTTTCCACCCCCTTAACTCATTTTTTCATCACCAGAGGTCCTTTTAAAATTTTAATTTGCGCATTACTATCCATACAATTTTCCAAATATTACTAAAAATTAAAAAAAAAATAAATAACTAATTTCAACAATAAGCAGATTTTCCACCATTTTCGGGTAAGTATTTCAGACAAAATCGAATTAAAGATGTAAAACCATACAAATTTAAGGCTCATTTAGGAATATTATCACGAGCCTAGGCAACGCAGCTGAACTGGTCTGCTAGTTCACAATAAACAAATTTATTCTAATTTATGTGTTAATAAAAATCCAACATTTAAGCTGTTTGATATTAATTGCCGAATAACACTAAACAGTAATAGGTAATTACATGCATTTTGCAGCGTTTTGACTAATGTTGCTAACTGTCTCGATTTACGTAGGATGTACCAATTTTCAGGGGCCTCAAGAGTTGTACCAAATAAGCACTGTTACGGAAAGCCAAAAGTCCCGATTTTTTATGATGCTCACACATTCTTTAAAATTTCTACAATGTTTTCGTTAATCTGAATCGGATGAAACGTAATATAGTAAAATCTGTGAAGATAAAAACCCGTTTATAACAGAAACATTTAAAAAACCCACCTAAAAGAATATATTAAAATGTCCCTTCCTAGATAGAAACAAGACTACAATGGTTTTTTGCGATATCTAGCGATTCCGTTTTTAGAATTTTTACTTTGCATAGTAAATAATGCCTAAACGGAAAATGTTTTTAACGGAAATCTGCTTTAAAAGTAAAAATTCTTTTGTTTTTGCTGTGGGAATACTTTACAATTATACATGCTAAATTAGAATTTGGTTTCAATTCCTAGCGATTTCCCTCGTACAAGTATTACTATACAATATTGCTGTGTTTATTTAGTAGTATAATAAAACATATTATACCTATTATTATGGCGGAATAATTATATCGGACAAAGGACAAATTCCATTTTAAACAAGCTTTCGTAATCGAATGTATATGACAATCTTATTGTAGGGACGAGAAAATTTTAATGTTTAAGGCAAGTTTCTCTTATAGACAGGTTTCCTTTTTCATGGAGTTTACTGTATATACAGCGATTAAAAACCTGTTGCTTCATCTTTTTTTTTTTTTTTTTTTTTTTTTTTTCTCCGTGTTCCGCTTTTTGTGACACTAAACCTGGCTATACCAGTTTTGACAAAAAATTATGTAAGTTTATTTTATATTTGAAATTAGTAACTAAGCTCAACTATTTTACTGTGCAATATTAAAAATCTGCACAAACAATTTATTAATTCAATAGTTTTTATAAATAACGATTACTTGGCCATATTACGAAACGTTCTCAGGGAATATCTTTTTAAAAATGTTTGGTTTTATGCATTTAACACAATAAATTCTCACAATGTGCAAGATAAAAAATTAAAATCAAGGGTGGAGAAATTTCAGAAAGTCTTACTCTCCAAGGATTTCTATATACGAATTGCAAAACTAAACGCAAAGCGCTGTTTCGGTGAGTTCAAAATTTTAAAATTAAATATTAACTGAAAATAAAGAAGTGTTTGATTTGCGTTCCTGTGAACGTCTGCGCAAATTAAATTATAACGATATCAGATTCTGTTGTTTCAGCAGTTATTGTTCGTTCAGTTGCCCTGCCTTTTCCGTTCCAAATGTTTCTAGCGTCCGTTACTACTTAAAAGAGCGCATTCTGTTGTTAACCACAAAAGTGTGGTAACTTTGTGTTTTCCCAGCACAATTCAAAAGTAATATGATCACAGCTGCAATCTGGTTAACTTTTTAGCAGCCAACACGTTGTTGATCCCTTGTACATGGCGCGAATGTTTTGTCTTTTGGCGAGTTTGTATTCACGCCAACCTTGTGTGCGTCCTGACTGAAATATCACACGTCGCCTTTTGTCACCAGCCTAAAAAGTCTTACTCTGTACAGGGTGTTTCGCTACCAGACCGACAAACTTTGAGGGGTGATAGTAGACATGAAGACAAACATTATTAAATCGGAAACCATGGGGCGCAAATGTCTTCTGTAGGAGCTAGGGGCCATTAAAGTTTAAGGTCCAAAAATTCAAACGATGATAAAAAAAGGGTCGATTCGTTTGCGGTTTTCGCTAAAATCATTCTCTATATCACGTTTTGTTTGTAAAAAATTTTTAAAGATTGCGTTCAAAAATTGTCGATAGAGGGCGCTTTAGACTTTAGAGAAACGAACAACTACTTTTTACCGTTATTTTGTGCATGGAATTGAAATTATTTTAAAGTTTAGACTGTAACTTAAAATTTAATCCCAAAATCGGAAACATTGAGATCGGGTAACTGGCGAAAATTTAACTGTGAACAGGGGGGCGGATTTTAAACATTCATAAACATTATACAAACTGATCGATTTTGTTGCGGTTTGCGCGTAGTTCATTCCCTTGATAATTATTTTATTAAAAAAGACTTACAGCTCTTGTGTATCCAATTTTTGATAGAGCGCGCTTCCGACACATCTCCGACATTTCAATGGCATTACCCTGTTTGTTTTACTACCAGAGCAACATACTTTCAGGAAGTGTTAGGGATGCAAAGCGACTCGGAATCACATAGAAATGTAGTATTGAAAATGCCTTTTTAGCGAGCTGTGGTTAAAAGAAGCTGAGAAAACAGCAACAGAAACAGGTAGTGAAACAGCAACACGTTGATGTGGCAGAAAGCAATTTAGTTAAATGTTTTACTACAAAAGATATCTGAAATTACGACCAGAAGTAGTCGGGCATGCTTGACAGCAACGTCGCAAGCAATTCCTTACGCTTTGAAAGATTCCTGGCATCTCGGATAGCTTTCTCGCAGCTACAGAAATTCGAGCTAACAGGTCTTCCACTGACGGTACAGGAGTCTCATACATTCAACTTTTCATTTGATTTCAGCAGAAGAAGTCCATACAGATTCAGATTCAGATTGAGCCAGGTTGTGGTAGGGAGGGGGGTACCAATTGTTTTGAGCTCAACTAGCCCCACACAGCAATGTTTATTAAAAAAATACAGAACAATTATACAGTAATAAAATAAAGGTATGTAACAAAAAGTAATTGATATAATGCAGTAGGTGCGACGATCTGGCAGGCCAACGAACCGGGCCACCACTACCTATCCACCGCTGGCCACATGTTACGTTGAGGTGTCTGCGAACATCATTGGTAAAATGTGGAGGAGCCCCATCGTGCTATAGAGTGGCGCAACGAAAGAGGAACATGTGCTTTTACCAGAAGTTCTGACAGAACGTGTTGTAGAAATATCAAGTGGCTTTTTTCTCTGCTTCTTTTAACCCTAACTCGTCAAATAGATATTTTTGACATTACATTATATTATGATTCCGAGTCGTCATTGCATCGCTAACACTTCCTGGAAGTATGTTGGTCTGGTAGTAAAACACCCAGGAGTAATGCCATTGAAATTTCAGAAGCGTCCTCTATCAAAAACTGGATACACAAGAGCTGTAAGTCTTTTTTTAAATAAAATAATTAACAAGGGAATGAACTACACGCAAACCGCAACAAAATCGATCAGTTTGTATAATGTTTATGAATGTTTAAAATCCGCCCCTCTGTTCACAGTTAAATTTTTGCCAGTTACCCGATCCCAATGTTTCCGACTTTGGGATTAAAATTTAAGTTAAAGTCTAAACTTTAAAATAATTTCAATTCCATGCAGAAAATAACGGTAAAAAGTAGTTGTTCCTTACTCTAAAGTCTAAAGCGCCCTCTATCGACAATTTTTAAACGCAACCTTTAAAAATTTTTTACAAACAAAACGGGATATAGAGAATGATTTTAGCGAAAACCTCAAACGAATCCACCCTTTTTTCCGTTTTTTAAATTCGTTTGAAGTTTTGGACCTTAAACTTTAATGGCCCCTGGAAGACGTTTGCACCCCATGGTTTCCTATTTAATAATGTTTGTCTTCATGTCTACTATCACCCCTCAAAGTTTGTCGGTCTGGTAGCGAAACACCCTGTATAGCAGAGACGCTGTTCTTCGTCTCTCTCTGTTTATCTCTCCCTGTTACTGATGGCCAGAATAAAGACTTAGCTTTGCATCATCTGTGGAGTTATATGTATTATATGTTTATAAATACATATAAAATGTTTTATATATACGTACATATACAGGGTGTCCGAAAAGTCTGGAAACGGTCGAATAACTAGAGAAATACATAAGAGATTGAAAAACGAAAGTTATGCGTGTTAAATTTTTTTTAAATAAGCTACTCAGTGATATCAAATTTGACCTTCGCAACCGACCCCCTGGGGGTCAGAAGGGATCCAACTTCGAAATCTGAAATAATAACCCCCATTTTTTATTGCAGATTCGGATTTTACGGACAAAAATACGTAACTTTTGTATTTGATGTTTATTTCGAATCCTCGTTTATCAAGGTGTAATTGAGCATATTGAACCGATATATATTTCGGTTTTCCCAACCAGGTTTTGCCTGATCGGCCAGAATTTTGACGTCAAATTCCTCGTCTTTTGCAGGAATAGTGGTTTCTTGAAAATCACCCGTAGCGATTATTTCGATAATGCTACACTGTTAAAAATTTGACCCATTTGCTGTAGCGTCATTCCGCAGCTTTTATAGAATATCTCTTTTATGACCAATGCGAAAGCTCCGTAAAGCAGGAAAGTAACCGTTTTCTATAAAAGCGGTGGAGTAACGCTGTAGCAAATGAGTTAAATTTTTTACAGTGTGTAGGGTTTTTTTATGTTTTTCTCTACAAAAATTCATTGAAATATATTAATTTAGTTTTCTATTTGGATTTTTATTTTATCCAGTAAATGGTTTATAAATAACGAATGGTTTCTAAATACGGCTTATGTGGGTGTATGTTTTTTTTAAATTATTTGCTGTAGCGTCACTCCATCGCTTTTTTAGAAAACGGTTATTTTACCGTGTTATAGAGCATTCTCATTGGTCATAAAAGAAATATTCTATAAAAGCTGTGGAGTGACGCTACAGCAAATGGATCAAATTTTTAACAGCGTAGCATTATCGAAATAATCGCCACGGGTGATTTTCAAGAAACGCTATTCCTGCAAAAGACGAGGAATTTGACGTCAAAATTCTGGCCAATCAGGCAAAACCTGGTAGGGAAAACCGAAATATGTATCGGTTTAATATGCTCAATTATACCGTGATAAACGAGGATTCGAAATAAACATCAAATACAAAAGTTACGTATTTTTGTCCGTAGAATCCGAATTAATTTGAGATTTCAAAGTTGTACCCCCTCTGACCCTAAGGGGGTCGGTTGCGAAGGTCAAATTTGGTATCACTGAGTAGCTTATTTAAAAAAATTTAACACGCATAACTTTCGTTTTTCAATCTCATACGTATTTCTCAAGTTATTCGACCGTTTCCAGACTTTTCGGATGCCCTGTATATATATACAGGGTGTCCGAAAAGTCTGGAAACGGTCGAATAACTCGAAAAATACATATGAGATTGAAAAACGTAAATATACGTGTTAAATATTTTTAAATAAGCTACTCAGTGATACCAAATTTGACCTTGGTAACCGACCCCCTGGGGGTCAGAGGGGGTCCAACTTTGAAATCTTATATTATAACCCCCATTTTTTATTGCAGATTCGGATTCTACGGACAAAAATACGTAACTTTTGTATTTGATGTTTATTGCGAATCCTCGTTTATCACGGTGTAATTGAGCATATTAAATCGTACATATTTCGGCTTTTCCAACGGGATTTTCCCTAATCGAAACTAATTGGGGAGAATTTATGACATCAAATTCCTCGTCTTTTGCAATAATAGCGTTTCCTGAAAATCACCCGTGCTGATTATTTCGGTAGTGCTACACAGTTAAAAATTTGATCCATTTGCTGTAGCGTCACTCCACAGCTTTTATAGAATATCTCTTTCATGACCAATGAGAGTGTTCCATAACACAGTAAAGTACACTGTAAAAAATTGACCCTTTTGCTGCATCGTCACTCCACCGCTTTTATAGAAAACGATTATTTTACTGTGTTATGGAGCATTCTCATTGTCACAAAAGAGATATTCTATAATAGCTGTGGAGTGACGCTGCAGCAAATGGGTCAATTTTTTAACAGTGTAGCACTATTGAAATAATCGCCACGGGTGATTTTCAGGAAACGCTATTCCTACAAAAGACGAGGGATTTGACGTCAAAAATTCTGCCCAATCAGTTTCGATTAGGGAAAATCCCGTTGGAAAAGCGGGAATATGTATCGATTTAATATGCTCGATTACACCGTGATAAACGAAGATTTGAAATAAACATCAAATACAAAAGTTACGTATTTTTGTCCGTAGAATCCGAATCTGCAATAAAAAATGGGGGTTATAATTTAAGATTTCAAAGTTGGACCCCCTCTGACCCCCAGAGGGTCGGTTTCGAAGGTCAAATTTGGTATCACAGAGTAGCTTATTTAAAAATATTTGACACGTATATTTACGTTTTTCAATCTCATATGTATTTCTCGAGTTATTCGGCCGTTTCCAGACTTTTCGGACACCCTGTATATATATATATATATATATATATATATATATATATATATATATATATATATATATATATATATATAGAATTGTCATCCGGCTAACCGAAAAGTTCCAAAAACGGTATGCATCAATGTGTTTATGAAATATCTCTTTATAATACAATCAATTTTCACATTTTTGCATGCAACAGTTTTCTGAATATTAAAGAAGAAAGACCTCCAATCGCAAAAAATTCAATGTCAACGGCGGTGAATTTGATATCGTTGCAAGCTGGTTGACATTATTCCCGTAGAAAACTATGCGTGATCTTAAAATTTATTAGAGAAGCAGGTTCGAGTGAAAGTTGACAAAAACTCCACAGATGATGCAAAGCTAAGTCTTTATTCTGGCCATCAGTAACAGGGAGAGATACACAGAGAGAGACGAGGAACAGCGTCTCCGCTATACAGAGTAGGACTTTTTAGGCTGGTGACAAAAGGCGACGTGTGGTATTTCAGACACATGACGCACACAAGGTTGGCGTGAATACAAACTCGTCAAAATACAAAAAAAAAAAAAAAAAAAAAAAAAAAAAATGCGCTATGCACAAGGGATAACAACGGGTTGGCTGCTAAAAATTTAACCATGTCGCAGCTGTGATCACATAACTTTTGAATTGTGCAGGGAAAACACAAGTTTGCCTCACTTTTGTCGTTAGCAACAGAATACGCTTTTTAAGTAGTAACGAGTGCTAGAAACATCTGGAACGGAAAAGGCAGCGCAACTGAACGAACAATAACAGCTGAAACAACAGAATCTGATATCGTTACAGCTGTAAAGAGAACCGCAAAAGGGAGACGATATGGGGATTATATTTACATGCATCTAACGGTCAAATACAAAGTACAAATGAGACATAAGTTCTTATGAGGAGAATGCAATTTAGATGCAATTTTTAATCATGTCTCAGTGGCACAACCAAATAAGGCAAACCGATAACTTAAGTACATCTGTTTTTAGCTGACTGATGCACAATGTTTCTAACCGATGAATAACTGTAAGAAAGTATCTCACATTAAATTGGGAAAACAAAAAGTACTGAGATAAATTATTAAGACAGATGAGAACATAAAAAGTTTACATTAAATGAGAAGGGCAAATAGTGTAACCGATTTAGTTTTTAAGAATACATTTTAATTTTAAATTTTTGACTTAAATTTATATCTGCGCAGGGAGAGAATGTTACAAAGAAATACATAAGATACTCGAATGCACAATGAGGTGTAAAAGAGGGGGAGGGGGAAACTGAGGGAAACCAAACATCATTTAAAATATTTGAATGGAAATAGCGGGGAGGGGGGGAGAAGAAAACATATGTAATGAAATAATTGTTATAGTGACAGCGTTTAGCTTTACATATTATAGAGAGATACGAAAAAAGAAAATTATTTACAAGGCGTAGCAGTTTTAGGTTACAGTTTTGTGAAATTATCGTTAGCATGACTTCTATCTAAACTTTAAAGTAACATGCCAGTTAATAACGCTGAAATCACATTGATGATGACAATGGCCAAATCCATAAATTGTGCTTTCAAAAGAAGTTTTCTTAGTTTCAAATAATTTCATTTTTTTACATTGTCGGATAGAAAAAAGTACTCTCATATGAAATTCGTTTCAATATTGTACCTCATTTTTTTAAAATTTTTAATGGATTTTAAAGTATTTTTCAAACAGGGATATTTTAAAATTTGTGTGCAATTGAATTACGATAGATGAATCCGTTTGCACTTAAAGGAACATTATGAGAAAAATGGCATGTCCACGAGTAACTCGGACATCATATTTATGATGGCAATGATCTTTTGCTTTTACTCAATTTGTTTAACATCTAAACATCGCACATTCAATTTTTCCAACATCGAATGAAAAACAAAAAGTACTTTCAATCATATTTGTTTGAAAAGTGCATCTCAGTATGCTGATTTTATGTGTATTTTAAAGTAATAAACATAAATATTTTACAAACATGTGTGCAACCCGATTACAAAAGAGGATTCCAATTACTCTTTCAAAATAAAACAATCATCATTTTTTTCAGTGCAAAATTCCATAACTAAATCGATAAACAAAATTCCTCCCCACCTCCACCGAAAAAAAAATTATTTAAATATTTAAAATTATCCGATTCATTAATTTTTTTATGACGATTAACACCTTATTAATACTAAAGTTCGAAAAATTCTTTCTAGTTCACCCTGTGAGAATTCTAAAATATATAGTATATATAAAAAACAATCTTTTAGTTATACATTATTCCCGGAAATTCCTGGGTGGATTATATAATTATTTTAAAAGGAAACTGTCATTCACGAAAACTAACTTTACAGCGACTAACCTGAAAATGACATCAAATTCTAGAAGATTCCTATCCTGATGTCTAATCTGGAAGCTTTCTTTTAAAAAAGAAGGACCAAACTCGTAGAGATATTTGCTGAATTTCATTTTCTGTGTAATATAAATTTTGGAAAATCGTATTTTATGTAATTGCGAAAATATAAACCGCAGACTGTTCTCATTGCATTTAAGGTATTGCAACACTCTATTAAATGGTATGATTATTGATATAGCATGCCAACAAAATAGGAAATAAAATGTAGCAACCGTTTGTATTCCAGATGAATGAATAATTTTGATGTAATTACTGTATTTTAGCTTTTAAAATCAGAATGCTTTTTTTCTTTAGCAAGTGTGACAGAAGTACACGATTTCCTTGACAATACGCAGAAAAATGCAATAGATATATTCAAATGACCTAACATTTACTAAAAATTTGGTTCGCATGGTTAAAAGAAAAAAGCTCTATTTAAAATTAGCTAATTTTTGGTTTAAAAATAAGCTTTACGAATGATAATAATACGATTAATTTCAGAAGATCGAGAGTTTTTCCTCAGAATAAAACATTATTAGAAAGTGATATCAAATTCTTTGATGATATCATTGTAAGAATCAAGGAGCTTTGAGGACCTACTCTATGGCCAAGGACTGACCCCATGGCTTGGCGTGAACTGTCTCGCAAAGAAAATAGTGCTACATTCAAGTTCTTCCGATTTCGAAAAGTGGCAACGGCAGAAGTGATGAATTAGTTTTCTGGAACTTTCGTGGAGTTTAAAATAAAAACTGAAAATCGTAGTATGAAATATAGAAATGTAGTAATGATTTTTTGTTAAGAAAGTGAATACGTTCGTTTTCCTTGTGTCGCAATAAATAAAGATAAAAATATATTGGATTCTTCAACTCAAGACTTGAAATTTATTCATCTTCTACAAATTATTGTGTTTCTAAATGAACTAAGTTACAGACCTGTGCAGCGGGAACTTAATTGGCGTAGTCTGGAAGGATGCAAGGTGAGAGCTTTTTATTAATGTGACTTCCCATTATAAGAAATTATATTGTATCTATGATAAATTTATTAAGATTTTTGCGATTTATTTCATATTTTGACGTTAAGGAAAGGAATTTGTTTTGAATGTAACTAAGTAGTACGTCAGTGCTAAGGTGTAGTAGTATTGTAGCAGTATTGGAGTGGTGTTTTGTAGTGCCGACTGGATGGAGGATATTTTGAATTGATTTTGGTTGTGATTTTTTTTTATTATTGGTTTTCTATATGAGATGTTTTGCTATAAAAGGAGGGCGGTGTATATTTCGGAGAGTAATTGAGTACTGGTTGTATATATATGTTAATTGAAGGATTTATAAATTATGATGTGTGTTCATTGATGTGGTGCGTATAATTTTGTTTTAATATGAATTTGGATTGATTTATGAAATAGTATTTGTTGAAGTGTTGTATTGTGACGTGATACATGTGAAGGTGTTGAATTTTGAAATTGCTATGGTGCTCGCAATGGTATTGAATTTATGTGTATGATATGGTTACAAAGTGTGACTTATTTCTGGTGTTTATTAGAGTGGTGGATTAGTGATTCCGAGTTACGGTTAAATTGAGTTTTCGCCAATTTGTTGGACAGTTTACTGCCCTCGTGAGAAACTATTTAAAAAGTAACAATGTCATTTTTGGGTAAGGCTCGTAAAGAAGATTTACGATGTTTGGCTGAAGAATTGGGAGAGCACCCTGAACCGGATGCAATAATAGCTGATTTAAAGCAACTAATTATGTCGAGTAAAAACTATGAAGTAGAGTTTGTGAAGGGATTGATGGAAACTATTATAGAGACGAGAAAAGAGAATGAGGCGAAACGAAAGGAGATGGAAAAAATTGCGTTGGAAAGAGAAGAGAGGGAGTTTAAAATTGCGTCAGAAAGAGAAGAGAGGGAGTTTGAGTTGGAGAAGTTGAGGATAGCGAAAGATAGCGAAAAAGCAGGAATTGATGGATTGGAAACGAAAACCTATAATTATGGAATTGAATTTGCGAAACTTATGCCGAAATTTAATGTCAAGGAGGACGACATTGTTTTGTATTTATCTATTTTTGAACGTCAAGCAAAGAGGATGTGTGTAGATCCAGAACATTGGGTATCGAACTTGTTGGTTTTGCTGCCGTCCGATATTATACAGGTTCTCGCACGTGAGGCAGAGGAAAAATTTGAAGATTATGAATATATTAAAGGGATTCTACTGAGACGGTTTAAGTTATGTCCTGAGAGATTCCGTAGAAAGTTTATGGAACATCAAAGAAACCCTGAACGCACATGGCGAGAATTTGTATTTGAATTAAATGGTTATTTTCAAGAATGGATTGATGGACTTAAAATTGCTGATTTCAATTCTTTAAAAGATTTGATTGTAACTGATCAATTAAAAAGAAGAGTGCCTGATGAGATTCGAGATCATTTTGTGGATGAATGGCCTAAAATAGTATCTCCAACTGATTTGGCTGAGAAACTTGACTTATATGAAAGTGTGCGACAAGATTTTAGGAAGTTAGATAAGAAAGATAGATTTTCAGAGGAGAATGGTAATTTTTCATTTTATTCTAAGCACACTGATAATAGAAATCCTGGTTTCGCATCGGACCGCAGATATGAGTCAAGAGTTGGTACTTATAAAGCAAGGACACGGATATCTAATAAAATTACTTGTTATTCGTGTGGACAAGAGGGTCACAAGGCTTCATTTTGCCCAAATCAACGTGGTACTCAAGGTGTACAAAGAGCACAAACGAACTCTGTGCAATCGAATGAGAAAGTTGAAGAAGAGCAGTCATCGATATTAACTGCAAGAATAACAATACCTGTTTCGTCCTGTGTGAAAAGAGAGGGGAAATTTAATGAATTGGAAGTGGTTAGGATTAGATGTGGAAGTAATGTGTTGGACGGTATCTATGATTCTGGTACACAGATCTCGGTGATACGGGCAGACTTAGTCAAGGATGTATCAGTTGAAGGAGAAGGAACGATTGTGATAACTTCAGCATTCGGAGAGAGAGAAGTCGCTCCATTAAAAATAATACCGATGAGAATAGATGATAAAATTCATGGAAATGTGATGGTAACTTGTGCCGTTTCCAAGAAACTGGTGAATGAGATGCTTATATGTCCAACTGCTTATGAAGCATTAAACCATAAGGTTATATTATATACGAAGGTTGAAAAGTTGAATTCTGATTCTGGAAAAGATGAACTTGATTTGAATGAGAAGGAAACAGAGCAATCTTTTATGAAACTACAAAGAGCTGATGATACTTTAAGAAATATTTGGGAAATTGATAAAAATAATAAAAGTGCTTATTTTATAGAGGAAGGTATTCTTATGCATTCTGAAGATGTCTGTGGTGAATTTGTGAAGCAGGTGATGTTACCTCAGTGTAAGAGACAGTGTATTTTATCTGTTGCTGACGAAATTCCTTTGGCGGGTCATTTGGGAAAAGTAAAAAAAAAAAAAAAAAAAAAGGGGAATTGCATAATGTTTAAATTTTGATGTATTTTGGTATTTCTGTTGTTCATGCTTATATTTAGTGTATATATTGTGTTATTTGTATATATTTATTTTAAAAGAAATGGGAAGATTCACATTGCTCTCGTCCTTGCTAATATTTTTTTTGTTTGTGTGTATATACTTTAAAGCTTCATTGTGTCAAAAGCCACTAATGAGCTCTTTTAGGGGGGAGTTGTAAGAATCAAGGAGCTTTGAGGACCTACTCTATGGCCAAGGACTGACCCCATGGCTTGGCGTGAACTGTCTCGCAAAGAAAATAGTGCTACATTCAAGTTCTTCCGATTTCGAAAAGTGGCAACGGCAGAAGTGGTGAATTAGTTTTCTGGAACTTTCGTGGAGTTTAAAATAAAAACTGAAAATCGTAGTATGAAATATAGAAATGTAGTAATGATTTTTTGTTAAGAAAGTGAATACGTTCGTTTTCCTTGTGTCGCAATAAATAAAGATAAAAATATATTGGATTCTTCAACTCAAGACTTGAAATTTATTCATCTTCTACAAATTATTGTGTTTCTAAATGAACTAAGTTACAGACCTGTGCAGCGGGAACTTAATTATCATATTTTGAATGGGATTTTTTTTTATTATTAACTTTTTCCTAAATTGATTTCTCAATATTGAAGCGACTACACTGAAATGGGTTTTTTAACTTCAGAAATATTCAAATAACGACTACGTCACTTTAACACAGGGTTGGCACGGTTTAAACCAATTGGTTTTAACTATGGTTTAAACCACGGTTTAAACCAAATGGTTTTTTTTCTCAAAAAAAAAAAAAAAAAAAAAAAAACAATTGGTTTTTTTAGAAGAAATATAATGCCATTTTCTTTTTTTTCTTTATAATTTACGTGTTCTAGATTATTGAACATAAATAAATTCTTCTTTTAACACTTTATTTCAGTAATAAGTATTATATATAGTGAATTTAGGTCTTTTTTATGCATAGGATTAAACCAATTGGTTTATTCTATAAAAAAAGCAATTTGTTTTTTAGAAGAAATCTAATGACATTTTCTTTTTTCTTTATAATTTACGAGTTTCTGATTATTAGTTATAAATAATTTCTATCGTTTTTTAGAAGAAATCTAATGACATTTTCCTTTTTCTTTTTAATTTATGAGTTTCAGATTATTGGATATAAATAATTTCTACTTTTAACACTTTATTTCAGCAATAAGCATTAGGTATATTGGGTTTACGTCATTTTTTATGCATAGAATTCAAACCAGTACACATTGGTGAACATATCTATTGCTTTAAAGAAAAACCTTCAAACATATGAACTTAATTACTAAATAAAATAGATTCAATATTTAGTATAAAATATTTTAATTTTTTTTAATAATGCAGACTATTTAATTCAATTAATAATGTAACACAATGACCTTTTAACATTTTGCACAAGCTGTAAAAGAAATTTTTCTTTTGGGAGATTATCTTGAAGAATTAAAAGCAAAGATTGGTTGCTAGTTATAGCATTTTAATAATTTTTTTCCTCTGCTATCTGCTGAATTTAACGACTAAAAATGTTAACTTCAAATTGTCACTCAGAAAGAAAAAATCCTAAGCAGTATTTGTAATTTATTATTTGAATAATTGTGGAAAAGAATATTTATCAAACTACATCCAAACGTTTATTATTAGTAATCAAAAGATTGTTTATTAAGATTTACAGGGCATCAATGGTTTACTGTGTAGAACAGTTAAAATTTTCAACATAAGACTGTTTGCCAAAACTGTTTAAAATGAAAAATGAATTTTTTCAATTTTCAGCATAAATTCACTATAATTATTAAATTTAAATTATTTTAAATGAAATTATGCTGCTTATAAACCAATAATGTCTGTTTTTATCAGTAAATATGCATGTATATGTCATAAGAAAGAATGTTTAAAAAAAACCGGGTTTAAACAAAAAAACCTGGTTTAAACCCCCCCCCCCCCCCAAAAAAAAAAACTTTATTTTTTCGAAAAAATCTGGTTTTTTTCCAACCCTGCTTTAACACATACTTAGTTATATTTTTTTAAATGTATATAATATGAAAAATGGACATTTTCTTCTTTGAATAACGTCAATTTAAAAAACAGCAAAAATATATTGAGATAAGTTGAATTTTTATTGAATTGTAAAACAAAGTACTCTAGTTATAATCTTTTAAAAATTATTTAGCAGTTTTCAAGATGTATGGCATCAGGAAAGAACCCGGTGTATTTTGATTTATTACAAAATTACAAAACTTAATTAACTTAAACAATTACAAAATTTAATTTACACGTAAAAGAATATCAACAGTTTAATGTCTGTTTCAACTAATAGCATTGAGATTTCAAGTTTTGAATCAAAATGATCTAATTAAAATGCCTCTTTTTTTGAAAGGGTGAATACAGATACGAAATGTGCATTTGTAAATTTTGATATGATGAAAATGATACCGGGTGTAGATTTTACGGGAAAAAATTCTATGATTGAGTCAAAGTTGAATAAATTTTGCTTTACTAGCATATAATACTAGCATAAGAACCTTAATTGATAACTGTATCATAACAACATATCTTTTTTATTTTTTATTTTATACATATACGTTTAAAGTTTAATTTTAACAATTTCTTCAACTGCGTTTTATAGAAATAGTATTTTGTTAATCTGACGATAATTATCGTTTGTTTAAGAGTTAGACGTACCAATATAAAATGCATCTTTTTCTACAACTAATTTTGTAGGTTTATTATAAGTCTATGAAACAGCTCCTTCTTAAACATTTTCTTTCGTCAGAATTTGACGGGTTCTACCTTGTTTCTATAATGTTAAATTACAAAAAAATGGATAAATATATCTGATGATTTTTCAAAGTGAACAGCGACAGTTTCCATGTTCTAAAACGTATTGTACCGGAAGGTTCATGCAAATAGGTCAAAAATTAAAGATTTGTATAAAGGACGTATACACAGAGAACGGCTTTATATTGATATCAATAATGACCCATTCATTCCCAACACATTTTGTTTGATTAAAATAAGCTTAAATATAATGTGTGATTGTTACTATAAAAGTTTTGTAGCATTAATTTCTAGCTCATTTACTCATATCTTTTAGCTTTGATAAATTTGTTTTTGCGTCTATAATTTTCAGCAGAAAATTAATAATAAAAAGAATTTGAACAATTTAATTTCGACTAATGTGAGCACAAATTCACTTGTGACTCAGAATAAATGAAAATAACCACACAATAAACTTTGAAGGCATGCGCATGAGATGCCACATAGTGTAATTAGAGGTTGAAAATTGTAATAATATTCGCCAATTTTGCTTATTCGCTGTATAAAGCAATATATTTTTTTCCGGTTATAACACCTTTTTTATTCTAACCAAATCAGAACACTTTTTTGTATATGCTTTCAGAGGGAATTGCAGAGCATAAATATAAGTGCATTTTCACTTTAGTGAATAGAGATTTAGAGAAAATGCCTTTTCAAAATCTCTTGTTCACTTAAGTGAAAACGTACTTACATTTATGTTCTAAAAATCTCTCTATAGGTATATAAAGTGAACCATTATTTTAACAAGAAAACTCAGGTTTTCCGGGTAATGTACATAAAACTCTTTTTTTTAAATTGGTGACTGCAATAACTTTCCTGCATTTAATATACTAAATGCAAAATTTAATTATTATACTTTTTATTATATGAAATTATTATATGCAAAATTAATTAGATTATTAAAGTCCACTAACAATACCAAAAATCATATTTATATGAAAAATAGCAATTACACGTTTCAAATATTATAATTAAAAAAATTATTAAAAGCTGCTCTTTCATACTGATGGCTTCGCGCCAAAAGTTAAGGGCACGTGCAACATCTCTACAAGTAAAATGAAGCAGTTTTTTGTGTGAAATATTTAACATAATCTAGACACACGGGAGTGTGTCAGCCAAGTTCACAAAGTAAAAAGGCGTAACACTGGCCGTGGGCTATATTATACGAACCACTTCTGGCCATTTTTGATCCCCCCAATAACTTAAATTTTATTTGACTTAGACACTTGTAATTTTTTGTGTTATGTAAGACCATCTTCTAATTACCGAATCCTATATATATAAACAAATCTCTTACCGTTCAGAGAATTTGACGTTCGAAAATCACTATTTTTATCACTGATTGACTGATTGACTGATTGACTGATTGACTGACTCACTCATAAAAATGTTCGAGAACTACCAGGTGACTTAGAAAGTTGGAATTTGGTGTGGAGGGAGGTTATTGGATTTATAAATAGAAAAAAAAAAAACAGAATGGGAATTTATACGAATTACGCGAAATACCAGAAATAGTGCCAAGTTGGTGTCACCAATGGCGAGTATCGGGGCTAATCTTTGAAACTATCGAACCGATTTCAAAGGTAATGGTACCAAAATGATGACATTTGGTCCCGGTTCAAACATAGGCTATATCTTATGTGGGTGTCACTAACCTAAAAGAGGGTACAGGAGCAAAAAATTTCTAAAAATGCGATTTTTGTGTTATTGAAGGGCCTAGAAACATGAAATTCGGCATGTTAATTACTTATAACATATAAATGATCACTAAGAATATTTTCTAAAAAATACAGAATTTAAAAAGGGTGGAAATCCGCAAAAAGCGTCCTAAAACGTTCTAAATAAAGTTTTTTAAAGATTTAAAGATTTTACCTGCTATCTCAGCAGGTAACGAACCAATCTTAAAAGTAATGATATCAAAATGATGGTGACAGTCCGTGCTCCAACATAGGCTATATGTCGATGCCACTAATCTAAATGGGGTGCAGGAACAAAAAACGTTCTAAAAATGCGACTTTTGTGTAACTGAAGGACTAGAAGTATAAAATTTTGCATATTAATTATTTATAAGTTATAAATAATCTCTAAGGGCATTTGCTAAAAAAATACGGAAATTAAAAAGGGTGAAAATGCACTAAAAGCGTTCTAAAAATGTTCTAAATTGTGATCCTTAAATAATCTCAGCAAATAACAAACCTATCTTAAAATTAATGATATCAAAATGATGGTGATAGTCCTTGCTCCAACATAGACTATATCCTTTGTCGATATAATTAACCTAAAGAGGGTGCAGAAGCAAAAAATGTTCTAAAAATGCGATGTCTGTGTTACTTAAAGCCCTAGAAAAATATAATTTGACATGTCAATTTCTTATAAGATATAAATAATCGCTAAGAACATATGTCTTACGTCATACATAAGGTCATATATGTACAAATATTTATTAACATATACGAAATTTGAAAGGGGTGATAATGCGCGAAAAGCGTTCTAAAAATTTTCTAAATACCGATTTTTAAACAATGTTAGGAAGTTAATGAACTGATTTAAAAAATAATGATGTCAAAATGATCGTGACAGAACTTGCTCCAACAAAATTATTGGATTACAATGAGAGTCCATGGGAAATTACCGAAATACAAGAAATAGCGCCAAATTAGCATAACTTTCAGAGAGTAATTTTTGTCGCGATATATCTCCATGTTGAGGACAATTTTTTTTGGTCGACGGGATAATCAAGTGGTACTGAATTTCGTAAAATAAATATCCTTATTACTTGGATTTAAAGGAACATAAGCAGCCCTAATATTAATATTTTTAAGTATGAATGAAATTTTTTCCGAAATATTTCTGTAAGATAAGGCTGAATCAGGAATGCACTATAAGGTTACAAATGTGCAAGAAAATATAGAAAATGGCAGCGAAAAAAACCGGTGCGTAAATACAGCAAAAAGCTGTTAGTTTAATATTAAATAAAGGTAATTTAATATTAAGCCTATTTATTTCATATATACATACTTATTAGACAAAAAATTATGATATCCCGTCAAATACAAAAATGTGAAAGAATGCCAAGTTCTTTAACGATTTCGCTAATAAAAGAAGTGGAATCTAACTGACAACCAAGTTTTTTCGAAGCTTCTTAAATCATAGCTCCTGTCATGTGTAATGTTCTTCGATTGCTTAAAACGATTTGTTATGTTACTTGCTATTCAATAGAGCGACTTGACAATTTTCCAGCCATCAACTTTTATCTTTGAATCTAAGTATAATTTAGTCTAGCATGTCAGTGGCAAAGATCTAACCAATCAAGTATTCGAATAAATATTTCGCAGTTAAAATATTGATAAGTTAAGGAAGTAATTAACTTTAAGTTATGATCAACTAATTAGAGAAATTTGAATAAGAGAGAACTTGCCAACTATCTCTATTGAATAGCAAGTAACATAACAAATCATTTTAAGCAATCGAAGAACATTACGCATGACAGGAGCTATGATTTAAGGAGCTTCAAAAAACTTGATTTCCAGTTAGATTTCACTTCTTTTATTAGCGAAATCATTAACGAACTTGGCCTTCTTTCACATTTATGTTTTTGATGGGATATATTTTACTTAAAAGTACAGATAGAAAAGAATTTTTTTACAATATTTTTTTTCAGATTTCGAAATGAATAAACAAACAAAAGTGAAATAATAATAGTAGTATGACAAAAATATTAATAATAAAAACTGTTTTATACTTTCTTTTATCAGATTTAACTTGGCTTTTGTTTTGTATGTAAAGATGGTATTTAGAAATAGCTTTTTTACACAATTCCTTATATGCAAGAGTGATAACAACTATGTACACGGGTGTATTTCGCGACAGTATAATATTTTGGTATTTTTAGAACTTATATATATTCTTATAAACAAATATATTTGGCTGCAGCCAATAAACTGCCAATTATTCTTTACGGCTGCAATCGTAAACAAATTATGGCAACAATAGTTTTAATTAAGTGGTAAGCCATGTTTGTCAAAAAAGACTACCTGGTTGTAAAATTGCAAAAACGAATTATTTTAAACATAAAAAATATAAAATATAAAATTAAATGAAGTTATATAACGAAATTTAAATAAATATATGTAATAATATATTACATACAAAAATACACTTTAATCAGTTAATAATATCATATTAGTTAAATTATGATTATACGCCGAGAAATCAAATTTAGAAAAAAAAATAGTTTAAATAATGTTTTATTTTTTCTTACCTGTTGCAATTATTAAAAAGAAATAGAGTAAGAATTATATATTTAAAAAATTCTCTTGCTCAGACTTTTTACCAACACTAAAAAACAATGAATTTTCCATAATCGAGTTTGGGATCCACACCAAGTTAATACCTTTTATTTTTTGTGAAAAGCAAGAATTTTAGTTATGAAATTAGGCTGAATTTTTAAGATAAATATTACTTGCTTGTAAAAAGTGTTTATTTTATTTTATTTTATCTTTTTTAAACTTTTTTTATTTTTATACTTATTATAAAATGTTGCTTGTTTTACTTTGCTGATATCCGCGTATTTAAAAAAAGAAACAGATTAGAAAATTTACTTAAAAAAATTATTTCCACTGGTTTGCGCTTTATACCACGTGTAAAAAAAGCAGTGAATGTTTGATAATCGGGTTAGCTGGCCGAGTCAAATTAACGTATTCATACCTTGTTTTTTTCCAAAAAAAAAAAAAAATGAATTGTAAGTTATATTTCACGATAAATATTTAATGCTTTTAAAAGCGTATATAACAATTAAAATATCTATTTTTATTTTCATATTTAAAAGTAAAATATTAATCCGAATTAAAGCAATAAAAAAATATATTACATATTTGTTATCACTCAAAATATCAATGTTTTTTCGTTGTTGATAACTTCAAGCTCAAATAAATACAATTATTGAATTTAAAGAAGAATATACTGCAATAAATAAAATCATTTGAAGCGAACGCCTAATAATGGCTCCCAAAACAGTCTTTATCCATAAAATCTATGTATTTTCTTTATTTTCTTGTAATATTTCATAAATTTCAAAATATTTATCTTGAAATATGTTTTTTATTTCTTCATTTTGACTCTGTTTGTTGACAGTTTTTAAGCGTCCGAATCAATTCTCATATTCATCTTCTATTACAAATAGTTTTTCATTTTGAAAACAGACCTAAAAATTTATATCTAACGAAAATTGAAAGAGCGAGTCAGAATGAAGAATTTTTTTATTTTTAAAGCCGAAAAGTTAAAAGAAAGATAAACATTAATTTAAGTACTTTTAATAGGATAAATAGGGTGAAGATGCCGTAGTTTTTTATTTAATTGTTTTAAAAATCACCCGTTGCTTTTAATTGTTGTTCGTTGATTTCTTGTTAAAGTTTAAACTCTTATGTATGATTTAAATATATTTCATTTTGTAGATATTGTAGAAAACATCAAAAATTCTGTTCGGCATATTATCCGAAGATATAAGTAAGGTGGCGAATGGGCCCAATACCCCCGCTGACGTCAGGAAGTGGCATACAACACGGCTTGCCTATCAGCATCTTGTCAAAATGTATGGTAATGCGCCATTTATTAAAATTCTGATTCTACAAAGTATTTTTATTGGAAATAAGGCCAAACATTATGATTTTCTATATATTGAAAGCTAATCTATTCTTTTATTTTAAGAAATATTATTTAATCACAACCTTGCAAAACTTGGCGAACAGTTTGGCAATCTGAGTATAATTTGACGAAATTGGTCGACAGAAAAATTAAATGGTATTTTGCGTGAGCAAAGCCATAGGTTAAAGCTTCAGAGCAGGTGTTTAATGTATAATGAAAACCTTCTTTACAGCTTAATAGAATACAAATTTGTGCTGTGGAACAAACATGGTGCAACACAGCGCTATTTTATAATCGGTCAACCATTATTCCTGTAAAAAAGCTGTTGTAATAGATAAAATACATCTTTATATTTTCAATTAATTTTTCAATTAATTTTCAACAGCGTAATTACTCTTGAAATTATTGAATATTTATGATGTGAATTATCACTTTGCTAATTCAGCGTAGACCAACAGAATGAAAAAAGTCCAAGCCGAGAATCGAACCCGGAACCCCTGGAATAGCGCTCCAAGTGCTCTATCATTTGAGCTACGAGGACGATGCCCAGCTTAGCATCTCTCACTCGCATATATTGGTAAGGCTGTAACTATAGCACAAGAAGGAATAGTCTTCAGGAGCAAACAGTCTTGCGGCATAACATGAGACACAAACGGACCTATCATCAATAATCACATATATATTTTTAATTAATTTTTCAATTAATTTTGACATTGAAATAACGTTTGTAATAACTGAATATTTATCACTTTGCTAACTAAGCATAGACAACAGGATTGTGCGCTGATGAAGAAGATTCCATCGTGTGCTGTAGTTGCAGCCTTTCTAATATATGTGAGGGAGAGATGCTAAGCTGGGCATCGTCCTCCTAGCTCAAATGGTAGAGCACTTGGAGCGCTATTCCAGGGGTTCCGGGTTCGATTCTCTTTTTGAATATTTTTCACTCTGTTGGTCTTCGCTTAGTTAGCAAAGTGATAATTCGCGTAATAAATACAAAATACATCTGAAATTAAGATGCCTGAAATACTTTTTATAATTTCAAACGTTATATATCGCAAAAATATTTACTGTATTTAATCCAGGTCAACGATTCCATGATCAGATAACATGGAAGCATAGATGCATGGTGTTTTGTCGTGCCTTAAACATCGACTTTCTAAATATTTAATAAATGACAATCACATTGCTAACTAAGCGGAGAAATCAACAGAGCGAAAAACGGTTAAGCCAGAGATCGAACCCGTAACCCTTTGAATAGCGGTCGAAGGCCTCCACATTTAAGCTATGAGGGCGATGCCCAGCATCGCATTCTCCCACATTTGTTGCTAAGGCTGCAACTGCAGAACAAGATGAAAACATCCAGTATGCAATACGTGTGCCTCACAAGCAAATTCTAAGTAAAAAGTAATATTTATTAATAATATTGTTAAAAAAGAAATCTATCTGCGGAACAAAATAAATGGATTTAACATAAAGAAATATAAAATACACTTATGAAAAAGGGAAACTGGTGTTCGATTTCAAATCACTTCAATAGTCATTTCATAGATTTTCCAATGCTCTTTTCTGAATACGTTGTAAGATATCTGAGTACACGTTACGATTCAGTTCAACTCAGTAGTTAAGAAAAGTATATTTACGCAAGAAATATCCTTATGATTTAGAACTTCTCAAAGTACAATATATAATGATTTTTGTCTCTAGTAGTCATTCAAAGATTGTGAGTGGGGTTTATTGTGCCAACAAAGATATCCATTAAGCCGTAAAACAGCAAATGAGGAGATCATTTATTAAATAGTTATATATTTTAAACAGAAGGTCATTTTTTTAGTCACCTTCCCTGAACTGTGTACTGAACCGATTTTGGAAATTATTATTATTATTTTAATAAAAGTTGTTCATTTGTAGATGTGCCTGTAATAGCCTATGTGCCTATATTAACTACAATTAAAAAATATTTTTTATGGAATTTTTTCAAAATTTTGAAATTTGAATTATTTTTATTGTTTTAGAAAAAAAGCTGTTTATTTGAAGACATGCCCGCAATAGCTACATTTTAATTATAATTAAAAAAGATGTTTATAGAATTTTTTCAAAATTTAAAAATCGAATTAATTAAAAAAGTTAATTTATCTATTGTTTCAAAAAATTGTTCATATGTAGATGTGCCTGTAATAGTTGTATTTTAATTATAACTGAAAAAGATTTTTCTCAATATTTTAAAAATTGTATAATTTTTATTGTTCCAGATAAAAGAGAAATTAAAAAAAAATAATCAGACACGTGGATTTTTCGTTTTTAATTCTAAATATTATAATCTGATTCTTTATTAATTGTAAATGTTTTATTTATGTAGATGTGAATATTAGTTTATAGATATAATGCTTTCTATTCAGTGTAATTTAATATGCATATTTATATGTTTTGAAATACTTATGAGTTTAATTTTGCGCAAATAGTTTTAAGAGAAATTGAATATTGAGTAAAAAAAATATCCCCATCATTTATATTTTTAGAAGTCCTTTGTCATTTTAAAATGCCCTTTATACAGTACAAACCATTCAATAATAAAATCTTCATTTTGTTTGTTTGTATGAAGTTTTGTGGAAATAAAGACTAACATTCCATTATTTTTGGCTGGTGTTATATAATAGCAATCAATATGTTACGTAAGAGTATTAAAAAAGCAAAATTAAACTCATAAGTATTTCAAAACATATAAATATGCATATTGAATTACACTGAATAGAAAGCATTATATCTATAAACTAATATTCACATCTACATAAATAAAACATTTCAAAATTATATCTTTAAGCATACACAATTGATAAAACACCATAATAAAAGAGCAATTTTCAACTTATACAAATAAAACATGTTTAATCGCATTTGCAGAAGAACGGTAGTTCAAAACAATATACTAAAATGAATTATTTACAATTAGATTAAAAAGATTCAAAAATATCTCTAAGTATAATTTATGAAAATAAAATACTTATTCATTGATAAGAAATAAGTCGAATAAAATAAATATAAAATAATCCACGGATTAAAAATAATCCCATCTATTCACATCTATTTAAGAATAAGCAAATTAAATATTTTTGAATATGTATTTACATCATCGGGCTGACAAGATCCTTTTAAAATATATAATGTGTAAATCAAACATTTAAATCTATTTTCAAATGTGCGGTTCATGCAAAAATACGAGAAAAAAAAAAAAAAAAAAACATTATATAAATGAATTTACGCATTTCTTCTGTAGTATAAAGGAAATATTTAATCATATATTAATAGGGACCTGAATAGAAAAACAAAAACATGATGAAAACGTAAAACAGTACTATTTGTATTTGATTATTGCAAAAACCAGATGTTATTTATTAAACAAATATCTAATATCTATCATGGGACATAATCATAAAGGATAACGATTTCGAATTCGTTATTTAGCATTGTATGTGTTTAAGAAAAGATTAATAGCAAATTTATCTAATTCTAAATTAAAATTTAATATTTTTTTATATTAATTAAGAAAAAAATATGTATATTTTTCTTTAATGGTTGATTTCGCTTGTTTTAAGCTTAAAAATTTAACTATTTTAATTTTCTTTTTCCTATTCGCTATAACCTGAAGATTATCTCTGTAAAATCACTTTCTCAAACTCGAATTTCTTACAATGTCATTTAGTGTTTTACCGCAGCGTGTCCGCTGGATTAAACATTTTTGAGCAGCATATGAAGCAGGACGGCCATTCTACTAAAGCCACGCTATAAAAAAATTCTAATTCCGCCAACAAAACAAACATCAAAACCGCTTTAACTTGTTATTATGCAGAAGGCAACGACGAAAATGGCCAAAACACGCGAGCGTAAAATTTTCGAATATGAAAAGAACCAATCACAAAATAAAATCATTCGCAAAATAAGTAAATAAAAATACAATAAAGCGAAAACTAAAAGAACTTAATAAGGAAATTCTGCAATATAAAACCAAATTCATTTTTATAAATATTTGCCTATATTATAAAAAAGAAAAGCTTGTTTATTTGTAGGGGCTAATCGCTAGAATTACCGAACCGATTTCAAAAGTACCAATCTATACCAATATCAGAGTTGCCAAGCCTGCGGCTTTTTGAACACCAATATTATTTTACAGAAAATGTTGTTATTTTAAATCGTCGAAATGCTTCAATCAAATAAAACAACATTCTCTGTATTAAAATTCTGGTACTCGAAAAGCCGAAGACTTGGCAGCTCTGCAATATTATAAAGAGGTAAAGTTTGTTTATTAAGACCTAGTCTCCGGAACTACCGAACCGATTTCAAAAGTAACGGCACCAATCTATACCTATTTTATAAAGAGGTAAAGTTTGTTTATTTGTAGGGGATAATCTTTAGAACTACGGAATACATTTTAAAAGTAAAGGTACCAAAATGATGGTGTTCACCCCGATTTAAACATAGGCTATATCTTATATCGATACCAATAGCTCAAAGGGGATGCAGGACAAAAAAAAAAGTTCTAAAATTGCCATTTTATGTTACTGAAGTACCTAAAAACATTACATTTAGCATGTTAATTACTTATAAGATATAAATGATCACTAAGAACATTTACTGAAATTTACAAAGATTAAAAAGGGGTTTTAATAAAAATATCAAAAGGCCTCACTTCTTTTGCTTTTCTATGTTTTTGTACATATATTCGCCTACTGCGTGATATATTTTGTTTTATTTAACTGTGACGCTTATTTGACATAACATTACTTTAAATGTTGCAGATTTTGAAAATTTTGAGTATTTAACAGTTTATATCTGCTAACAGCAACAATATCTTGGTACAGTACTATATTATTTTGCTTGTCCTAATAGTACACTTTCATATTCTATAAGAAAACGTTTGGAATGTAATTGCTTAAATAAGATATTAAGTGCGGAAAATGGACATAAACGTCATTATGGCTGTACTTTGTGGCTACATAACAATGTAAAATAACAATGCCCCATGGAAACAAATAAATTTTAATAAGTAGGTATGGTTATACTAACAGTTTATGCCGAAAGAATTTTGGGATGTTGTTGCTTGCAAGAGATATAGTGTTCTAAATATACAGGCACTTCACTTTTCGCGAAAAATGGCATTCACAACCTTGAACTTTGACGTTTTCTATAGAAAAGAGGAAAAATTTTCAGGGCTTCAAAATTACAGATTATTCATAAAATATGATCTACTTCAACATATAAAAAATCAAGCAAATCAAAAAATACAGCTATCACATTTTGTCTTATTTTCAAAATAAGGGCTCTTAAAAGAAACTAAACTAAAACTGACAAAACTAAAGTTATTTAAATAAAATTTATCCAAACAAGCTCAACATGAAACTTTTTTCCCCCTTGAAATATATTTGACATAAAAAAGTATTTTTTGAAATTGCATTACATCGCCAGCCGATGAAAAATTGCCCAACACCGAAATTTTTATTATTTTTTTACGGACATTGTATGAGGGATCCGCCTCAATTTTTTTATAAACGTATATATCTTCATAAAAAGAACATTCTGTAATTTTTTCAGATTTTGGAGATTTTCCAGATTTTCCGGAATTGGAGAATTAATCTAACACTTTATCGATAAAAATATGTTTTGTGTATCTCAAGATCGCTTTGCGTTTAAATTACTAATATAAGCTCAACAGATATATGAAAGTTTATTCTTCGAATAACATCAAATAAGAAAACCACGATTTAAAAACCAACAAAATAACTGATGTTTGAAGCATGGTCTAGGCTCTCTCGTTACTTTATAACATTTACATCGACTATCCGTTCAACTATTAGACTATAAATTATCTAAGATAAGCTAATGTCGAAATTATAAAAATACAATTTCAAATAAATTCTTTTTTTGTTAAAATCATTTGTAAAATGTCACGAATAATTTAATTTGGGATAAATTTATTAAGATGTTGGCTGGAGATACTTTTTGGAGAAATTATTGGAAAAATCTAATATACTTTCTTAAAAAATGCTCGTTTAATTATAAATGAACATTTAATGTAATTGCTTTACATTTTATGCTTTGCAAAACTTTAGTCAACGGTTAAAATATATTAAACTAGTATGCATGAATTAAACTTTAATTTCCGCAAGAAAATATTCTATTATTTTCAGTAGAAAAATATTTCAATTAAGTAGAAATGACGATTTAATTTTGCTAAAATTTGATGTGAGTAGTGAAGGGTAGGGAATTAAGGAATAATGTAATATAATATAAGATTATATTTTAAAAAGTGCATTTAGGTTAAAGTATATGTACACGACTCAGGTAAAATTGTGATGGAACATTTCTGGATTACTATGTACATTAAATCTTTTCAAAATCGTTCTTAGTTTTTTTTATAAATAGGAATCACAACGTATATAGACCGTGGGTTCTATGACCATGGGGGATGCTGGAAACGAAGCTTAGAAACAGACTTTCGCTGCAACTTTCGGGGGACAGCTTAATTTTAAAATTTTATGTTGCAAAAAGTTCTCAAACATTGAAATTGTCAATTTTCTGAATGTAAAAGTTGCATATTAATAAAAAATACATTCTATTACTTAATTCTTACTATTATTACTTAATATATTCTATTATTAATATACACTATTTTCTCAGGATAGCTATAGCAGTCGATTGGCTCGATCTCTCACTTCTCTCACATATTATCCAATCGAAGCGTACATTAATGAATTTGTCGTGGATAGCGTAAAAAAACTATCGAAAGTTTCACGCTGATTAAAAAAAAAACAAAAAACCTTATAATTATCCAAAATGAAATTTTTTGTTAAAATGATTTTGTGATCGATCGTATAATTTGCAGCTTTAAAATTATATCGGGGTGTGATTTTATTATATTTTACTCTAGATTTACATCTTAGCTTTACTTATTGAGACTTCTTTAAGTACCAATATTAATGAAAACAGCCATATTTCTTTGTTTTTCTAACCGAACATCAGTTTTATTACTTACAGCTTTCATGATATTGTAAAAAAATATATTGTTATATGAAAACTTACTACTTTCATTAAAAAAAAAATTAAGATCTGGTGAAATAGTGAATACATAAAAACAGTCTTGTAAATATGCATAATAATCACATTTCTTACATCATGTTTTGAAATTTCAACTAATTTACTTTCAAAGGAAAATAGCGTGAATTTAAAAGAAATTAGAAGACGAAAAATTTCCTTCAAAATTTATTTTTTAATTTCCAGATATTTGTCAGTTAAGCGTTTAATATATCATTATATACTCAAGTGACTTATAATACATGCATTTATTTCTTAACTTGTATTGTAATTATTTATCCATATATATGTATAATTGTATGCTTTAGCTTAGGAAAAATCATTTTAAAGGTCGAATTATTCTTCAATGCATACGTCGAAATAATAAAAATATTATATATTTAGCATTTGGTACACTACTAAAATATATAATTTTTTTTATTTTTTTACATTCTATTTTTAAATGTATGTGTGTATGTATGTATTTATGATTGTTAATTTAAAAATGATTTCATTAAATATAAATAGATCTATTTATAAATGGATCGAAATTGAAAAAAAATTATTATATTAATTTATTATAGAACTGATATGAAAAAAATTACTGTTCGTATAATGTATACGAAAACAATATAATCCGGGATAATCGGGAAAGCGGTAAATTTTGTCTTATTAATGAGAAATTCTTTTTCACATTATTTGTTAGATACATGTAATTCTTTTGATTTTTGATTTTTCTTCTTTTGCTTTTAGTGATATACGGATATAAATGGCTATTAATATATGATTTACAAGCTTTATTGATCCATCCAAATTAAGAGAAGTATATAAACCATCATCATTATTTGTGAAATAATTTTATATCAACATAAACAAATAGTTATCTAATGATAACAACTTCAAAAAGTAATTCATTACTTTTTATATGTATATATTCATAAATTAAATCAAAAATATGTAAATTAATTTCTTGTAAAAAATATTCTCTGGAAAATCTATGTTTGGTGGATATTAAATTCCATATATTAAATTTAACCGTTTCTATGCCGGTACATGATATCCGATGTGTGGTTATTTGATAAAGATTTGTCATTAGATAAAGAATTATTCAAATTCTTTTTAGCACGTTTTTTGAAGTCGGTTATATTTTTTTTGAAAAAGTTAATTTTATTAAAAGTATTTATTAATAAACTTTTTTTTACATAATGCACTCAACAGTAATGATGTTTTCTTGCACTTGTTCCGTACGGGGAAGGAGAGGGGCAGACAGATTTTTTAATCAGCTAAACTAGTAAACAACATCCTTTTTCTTTTCTTAACTGGTAAAAATAAGTACCATTTCAAACAAATTTCGAATCTAGTTTTTTGAACAGCAGATTGCATATAACAAAAGAATAAAAATTCCAAACGTTGAGGTATTTCATATTTTGGAATTAATTAATTTTATAATAAGTTAATGGCTTTAATAATAACTTTTATTTCACAAAAATACATAACACACTACAGAAAAATTGCAGTTTTTTTGTAAAGAAAAAAAAACAGTAATAACAAAATACAAATAAAAATATAAATATAAATAAAAATAAAAATACAAATAAAATAAAAATAAAAATACAAACAAAAATAATAAATTTTGATGAAAAAAACAAAATACAAATAAAAATATAAATAAAAATAAAAAAACAAACAAAAATAATAAATTTTGATGAAAAGAACAAAATACAAATAAAAATATAAATAAAAATAAAGATACAAATAAAATAAAAATAAAAATACAAACAAAAATAATAAATTTTGATGAAAAGAACAAATTACAAATAAAAAGAGAAAATTTTGTTGGATAAAAAATGATTACGATATCTCGAGACAAGCCCCCTTCTCCAAGAGATATCTTACGATATCATGCGCCGGGTCTCCGCCTCAAACCTAAAGGGATGATGTTATATTTGCTCAAAGAATAACAAATTAATTGATGTTTGAAGTATGGTTTAGACTCATAGGATTAATATATAATATTTAAATCGACTATTCGTTCAGCTGTCGCAACATAAATCATTTAAGATAACCAAAAGTCGAAATAATAAGAATCCAATACAGAAAATGTTCTTCTTTTTTAAAAATCATTTGTAAAATGTTACGAATAATTTAATTTTGGGGTAATTTATCGAGATGCACGCTGAAGACGTTTTTTAAAGAAGTTATTGGAAAATCGAATATACTTTCTTTAAAGAACTTTTTTTGCATTTTTTTAAACCTTTCTTTAAATTATAAAAGGACACGTGATATAATCACGTTACATTTTACGCTTAGCGAAACTTTATTCATTGGTTAAAGTATATTAAATTAGAGTGATGGAAATAAACTTAATTTCCAGAAGAAAGTATTCTACTATTCTCAGTAGAAAATATAATCCAATTATCTGGAAATGAAGATTTAATTTTGGTAAAATTTGACATGAATAATGAAGGGCGGGTAAATAAGAAAGAATGGAATATATTATTATATTTTAAAATGTGCATTTAGGTTAAAGTATATGCATACGAATCGAGTAAAATTAAGTGATGGAACATTTCTGCGTATATTATGTACATGTAATTTTACCAATATAGTTCTTCATGTTTTTTATAAACGAATGTTTCAGGTCATATAGATCCATGGGGCGATGTTGGAAAAGAAGCTTAGAAACAGTCTTCCATTGCAATTTCGGAAGACAATTTAATTTTAAACTTTTATACTTCAAAATGCAATTAAACATTGAAATTGTCAAAGTTCTAGATGAAACAGTTGGAAATCAATCAGAAATCAGGAAAAAAATAGTGCACTATTTTCTCATGATATCCTTCTCTCACGTATTAGCCAATTGAAAACGTTCGTTTATGAAATCGCCATAAGGTAATTTAATAAACTAGCAAATGTTCCACTTTTTTGTTTAAAAATAAACTGATTCCAATATGAAATATTTTTTTATAATTATTTTGTAATCGTTTGATATTGCATAATTTGTAACTTTAAAAGTGTACCGAGGAGGATTTTAACCATTTTACTCTAGATTTCCATCTCACTAGGGAAAGTTTTCAGGTAAAATTTGTGGATTTGCATGAATGTGGTATCAAAAGAAAGATCTCTTCATGTACATTAAAAAATGCAATGGATCTACCCGTCCGAATCCAACCGTTTTCGAGATATCAGCATTTGAAGTGTGAATGAATAAATAAGTAAATTGACAGGCAGATATATAAATTGTTTGCAAGTCAAACGTTTCTTTGCATTGTTTTCATCCTCTTGCCAATATCTTTTCCTGAGCTACAAGCAAAATCCTTTCGACCCACACATTGTCGGTTGTTTCCCCTCTTTTAGACAGACACTTCGAATTCTAAGAAGTTTTCGCGTGCGGCTGCATTCGGAAATTTTTTCCATTTGTTTTTGTTATTTCGAACATCTTGTTTTATGCAAATTTTTAGGCAAATGTGCGGCGTGACGTAATGGATAAACTATATGTAAATGTAATGTATGATAATGTATTGTATGCATGATAGTGTGTAAAACAGAACGTTTTTCTCAGGTTGGCGGTCATGTTCTATGCATAATAGTTGAGTTATTCTTTTGGAAATGGGTGGTTCAATGTAATGATGTTTCTACTATTATGTTTTTTTATCAAGTTTTTAATTTTTAACAAGTTTTAAGTTTTGACATTAAATTAATGATGCATATTCTTGCGATTTTAAATAAAATTATGAAATGTTCAAGACATCGTCATCTTTTAAACAGCTGGTGTTGACTGTCAACACTGCGCTTACATTGCTCTGGTCCAAATCTGATTTAATTTTGAGTATTTTTCTCATAAAAAATTAAATTAAAAATAGACTACAACGAATATGCAAAATGCACTCTGTGAGAAGGTGACAAAAATGGCGATGAGGAAACTGAAAATATTGCGTGCTATATAGTATTGTCGATGAATGAAAAAATATATGAAACATAAATTTTTCCATCTTCAACTGTATATGCTAATTGGTACGTTTTCAAACTTGCTGCAAGTGTTATTTCGTATGTTAAAACTTTTTTATTTCATTCTTAGTTCAAAATACTAAGTTACTATCCTGGATAAGAGCTGCCTGAAAAGCCTATCGTTGCCTATATGATTAAACATGGGGAAGAAAAATCTTTGAAAACCAAAGAGTGTAATTGTATTTCATTTTCTCTTGTGGTGAGGTCAATATTTCCTCAGAGGTTTTCATGAGTGTTGCAGAATTCAACTATTCTCTTTACTATAGATTTATAATCGTGGAAAAAAGAAACATCTACCGGCTGTAGGTATTTTGTGGTGTTAGCAGGAATAATTACCAAGTCAACATTATCCTTTTTTTCTTACCGAATTTTGTATCTGTTTGACCAGCTCAGGAGTCCAAGAGCAAGAGTATTTTCGAAAACATCCCTTTAATTTTTCAACATATAAGCTACATAAATATTTTGAGGTTTCCCCCGGCATGTTATCTCCACATTTGGACGAAAGAAGTTGTCGATGTTCTTCTGTACGCTTGACCCGAATACTCCACGGGTTTTCTGAAGTACTATAAGTAATGGACCAACAAATTTCCCACCGACATTGATGGTCATTTGCACGATGTCTGTGTGAGTTGTTTTGATCTTACAACTGACTGATGACTCGACATCTTTTAAACCTTGGATGTGCAGGGTTCGTTTCGAAACAATGATGAACTGATAACCGCTTTGATCAGTATTAATGTTGCACGTGTAATCATATTTACCCTGGATAAGTTTAAGTTTTGCTGCAAATTCTTTTTGGAAATGTGGATGACAGGCTGCAGGAATATTTCGGGGAAAATATGCCTCTCTGTGACCATATGGTTCACCTTGCGACTTCTAATTTTACTTTCCTTCTTGAAATTGTGAATGAATTTTCAGCTCGCTTTGAAATTTCTAAATTCAACGTCATGAGCTTTTTCCATTGCCCATATTCGTAAGTCCCTATCATGTACAGTGACCTTTAACTGTGTCCGGTGAATGAAAAATTTTGATATCATATGTTTTTTAACAATTTCTATCTTCTGCTGTGTTGTCCCCTGATTTTGCAGATACTTCCTCCAACGCTGGATAACCACGAACTGTGTTGCTTTTCTGGAGTAATGCAGTGCAGACTTCAATTTATTCTTTGATGCTTTGTCGTAGGCCTGCACTGCCTTTTCCATAATTTCCAGAGGTACTTCCTCATAACATTTTTATTTCTTTGCTGCAGAATCCTTAATTTCAAAATCAAGGTCATTGTACAATTCATTTTCCTCGATGGAACTTTGTATCCCAACATCCAGATGATTAAACATTTCATTTTTTAACCCTTGTATGACCTTGAAGATCCTCTGGCTAATCACTTCTCCTGAGGCATAGGATCTGTTACCGCAGGTTACTTAAACTCAAGTAACATCTAAACTCAAAACTCAAGTAACCTAAACTCAAGTAACAGCTTATTAGCAAGTAATTTTGCTACGGTGGCGGTGTCGGCGATAGCATTACAGCCTGAAGACTCACCGACGACATCTTAAGAACTAGCTCCGAATTCGCATGTCACAGGGGCGCGTGCCTTGTCCCTAGAACCAGCAAGCCTGGAACGCGTTTCAAAGTTACAGCTAAAATTCTCCTTGGTTGAGAGCCTTCGGATCTTCCCCTGTAATCCCTCCCCAAACACTCTTTTCGATCCGTAGATCCAAGTGAGGAATTAGTTCCAGTTTTTACAGTAGTACCGTGTGTTTGCTTCAGTTTTTTGCTCATTCGTCGTCGATTTTGCATATTCGTTGTAGTCTATTTTTTATTTATTTGTTTATGAGAAAAATTTGGCGAGATTAAATCAGACTTTGACAAGAGCATAGTAAGCGCAGTGTGAACAATCAGTACCAGCTGTTTACAAGATGACGATGCCTTGAACTTTTGATAATTTTATTTAAAATCACAAGAATAAGCATCATTACTTTGATGTCAAAACGTAAAATCTATTAAAAATTAAAAACTTCATAACAAACATAAATCATAGAATTATAACGTTAAACTACCCATTTCCATAAGAATAACAGAGCTATTATACATCTAACATAACCGCCAGCCTAATAAAAACATTCTATTTAATACAATCTCAATTTCGTCGTTTATCCATTACGCCACGCCACACATTTGCCGAAAAGTTTGCATGAAACAAAGTGCTGGAAATAACAAAAACAGTTGGAAAAACTCTCCGAATGCAGTCGTACGCGAAAACTTCAAAGAATGCGAAGTTCCTGTCTAAAGGAGGTGAAATAAACAACAATGTGTGGGTATAAAGGATTTTGCGCGTAGCTCGGAAAAAGATATTGGCAGGAGGATTAAAAATATTGCAAAGAAACTTTTAACTTGCGAACAATTTATATATCTGCCTGTCAATTTATTTATTTATTAATTCACACTTCAAGTACTGATATCTCGAAAACGGTTGGATTCGGATGGGTAATTCAATTTCACTTTTTATCGTACATGACGAGATCTTTGTTTCGATACCACACTCTTCCAAATCAAAAACTTACACCTGGGAATGTTCACTAGTCAGTTTTATTTATTGTGACTATTCAAGTTACTAATAAAGCATGTCAAAATTTGCTAAAAATTCTACCTTTATAGAAAATATAAGCTGTTAGTCAAAGAGCCGACAGCACAAAAACCTAATATTCGAGCAGTAGCTATTAGTTTATTAATCTATTTGATATTCTTTCATAGAAATAAGTTTAATTTTCTTCCAATGGGCTTTACTGGCGTGACGTCATATACCACTGTCATGTGACCTCTCTGCTGTGTTTATATTTGTTTGTTTTGCTTGTACTTTTTTGCATATTATTTGATTCTTTCTATTTACACGCATGCTATTTACTTCTAGTTTAAATACATAAAAGTTTTTTTTTACTGCATATGCAAAATGTCATCTATTTAATATGAGTAATTCCCGTTAAGAGACTTCTATCAAATTGACATAATGAATAAAATATGAAAATAAAGAATTAAACGAACACCATGGAAAGCGAACTTCTCTTTAAAAAAATTAAAGGTGAAAAAATGTTCAAACCGAGCTTTATTAATGATTTTTAATTTAATTCGGACCAAGTATGGATATTTTATTTATTGTGGCATCCGTAAGAGCTGAGTTCAAGAAAATAATGTACGACGTGCATGTATCAATACGTTTCAATAATGAGATAAGAAAACATTTTCTAAATCAAATTTAATCTGTCATTATTAAATAATTTTTTTCTTTCTTTTAAATAGGAACTTCATATTTGTTGTATATTTAATATCTATATTATAAAGGCCAAACGTATCTGTGCGTAACGCATACGTCATTTTGCGAATGGCAACACTTTTTCTTGCTCTTTCGGTTTTGCAATTTTCACTACTGCAAATTTTATACTTTTAAACATCGCACATTTTGATCGTATAGAAAAAAATATACTTTTAAACGCAATTTGTTTTAAATCTGTATCTTAATTTGTTTTTGAAATGTTAATTTTTTTGTAGTTTCTAATACCATTTTTCTAATCGTGGCAACAGAATTACTCTATTTTCTCTTAAAATTGAAAAAAAAAAGAAATTAAAACGTGCAACACTTTTCCATACAATTTCGGTGCCGCAATTTTCGGTACTGCAAATTTTACACTTCTGAACATCATATATTTTAATTTTTTACACCGTCGTATAGAGAAAAAAAATGGACTTTTAAATGTAATTTGTTTCAAAGCTGTATCTCAATTTGTTTTTGAGATATTAATTTTTTAAATAATTTTTAGTACCAATTTTGTAATTGTGGCAACATAATCACTCCATTTTTTTTAATTGAAAAAAAAGTAGAAATTAAAATGCGTGTAGTATGTCAAAAATATCGTCTGTTATAAAATCCGGTGAGCTTTGGTTTTATTTCGTTTAAAATTTTGGATAATTTAGTTTTATAGTATTTTGCTATTTTTAGCTTAAAATAATTTTTGCTCGAGAGTTAGACTGACAATATAAGATGCATTTTTTATTGTAACTAATTTTGTAGATTTGTTATAAATCAATGAAACAGTTCTTTCTTAAAGATTTTTTTTCGTCGAATATCGACGGGTTCCACCTCGTATATTTAATTGGAGTAAACATTTCATCGCTTACTTCGCTTTAACTTCGCTAACCACCGTTTTAAAATATCATCATTTTGGCACAGAAGTTACGTACGCACCACATTAGCGCGAGTGCAACAAAATGGCATTTTTATGCCTCATATGGTAACCCGGTCTTTGTTGTTTATTTATTAATAAGTTGTTTATTTACTTTATATTTTCTGTTATAAATTGATATAAATTGTTTTGTTTTATAGTTATTAATTAAACTTTTGTAGTTTATTATTATTTCCTTTTTAAAATAACAGAAAATAGTCAAAAAATATATGTATCTGCTATTTGATAACGAAAAAAAAATCGCGCTTAAGTGGTGCGTATATGACATCCGTGCCATCATTTTTTAATAAAAAAGCGATGAAAAGAAATATTTTCTTTGCAGAATATATCACTCAACTTTTTTGTGCATCCGTACACTAGACGAAATTCCGGAATCTTTATTAATATTTTTATACTCATAAAAAATAAAAATCACATCCATACATTCGACTGGAAATCCCGATGGTAAAATACCACCAACACGTGATTTCCTGTAATCTCGAATCCAGATTCCTAATAAAGCCTAAAAAAAAAAAAAAAAAAAAAAAAAGATTGACTTTTGAATTAAGTTAACATACACAATATTTTTGCTGCGAGTGGTCTAAATTTGAACTTTTTATTCTTTTTAATTTTCAAAATAATTGTTTGATTTTTTGTTGCCATAACAACCAGACAAATGAAATAAAGTTCACAAGAATAGAAAATAATTTTCACAAGTTTATGGAGGCT
Source organism: Maratus speculifer (assembly GCA_964019185.1). Lineage (NCBI taxonomy): Eukaryota > Metazoa > Arthropoda > Arachnida > Araneae > Salticidae > Maratus > Maratus speculifer. Next base: position 229,730,660 of record OZ025296.1, on the reverse strand, counting down.
ACATCACGTCCGAATCACCAGATTATCTGTTAACAAGTTAACAAAAATATTATTTACTGTTGAAATTGTTATATATTTAAAAATAATGAAATAAAAGATATATTTTGGTGACAAATCTCGATAGTTCCGCGACTCGCGAAAACATCCGCCGCGGCCCATACGTTGGGAACCGCTGTTTTACACAATTGGTTTCCCTTCTCACAAGGAAGGTCTACATACGGGTATACTCCGAAAAATCTGAAAAAAATACAGAATGTTATTCTTTTGTGGATATATATGTTTACAAAAAATTTTGGTGGAACCTCAATAGAACGTTCATAAAATCATTAGTTGGAGATTTTTTATGAGTTGATAATTGAGTGCGACTTAAAAAAATATAAAAAAAAATAACTTTTTTGTGTGTCAAATATTTTTTAAGGGAAAAAATGTTTCATGTTGAACTTGTTTCAATAAATTTAGTTTAAATAATTTTTGTTTCTCAGTTTTAGATTGTTTTAACTATAATTTTGCCATATCGACATTTATCCGTATTTATATTAAAATTTAACTATCAAAAATTACGATTTAAAACGAAATTTAAAAATTATATTAATTAAAATTCTTTAAAGCTCAAAATTAAGTTCACTTGAGCATTGTAGATTCAATTTTGTTGCAATGGAAACATTTTGTTCGAAACGATTGAAACCTATAACTGCAGTATTCTTTATCTGACTTTTATTTTTAAATATCCTTAAGTGCATGAAAATATTCTTTTCAGTGATAAATTAAATAACTGCAGCAACAAGCAACATATATGTATATATATATATATATATATATATATATATATATATATATATATATATATATATATATATATATATATATATATATATATATATATATGTGTGTGTGTGTGTGTATGTAATACAATATATACATTAAATTCTCTCATTTCATAAATTTACATTCATTAAATATTATTTAGTGCATTCTAAAAATCCATTAACAAACAATTTTCAGTTGCATTAATATTGTTTGCTTTTGACAAGGAAAAATGCAGCTCGCCAAATCGCGTGATGCTTTTCTCTTTTCACCTTAAACATTTAAAAGAATTCGATTTTTTTTACAGATTTTCTACTGTAATTCGGCCGCTAAATCTAACCGATCCTTTATTATATATACATAGGTAGTTTAATTAGTATTTTTTTCAAAATATTTTGTTTGTCCAGTATGGATCATGTATGGAGACCGTTTTTGGGAGCGGTCCCTTTTAGACAATCAAACCAAATCAGATTGGCGGCTACTTTTACATTCACTCATTACCTCATATCACAAGAATTACTTTTTGAGGTAAATTACAATAATATAAATTTATTGAAGAGATTATGAATCAAAAACTGGTACGATATAGAATAAAAAGTACAAAACTAGTAAATATTTATACCTACCAGACCATAGAGAAAAGGGTTAATATAATTACGAAGATTGCTAATTAAAACTATCTCAGCTCATTTTTCAAAAATGTCAGAGAACCTTTGTGCCAAAAGTAATGTTTACAACTTTTCCATTTATTTTATTCGACCAAAAAAGACGTTTACCGACTTTTAATGAAGAATAAAGGGGAATTTTATGAGTCACAAATTCTTCGAATGAGTCTCTTTGAAACACTTCGTGAATAGTAAAAACGAATGTTTTACAATATAATAAATCAAGCTCTTCTGTCGCATCTGCTCTGTTAGTTTATTTTTCGGCAAGAACTTTCTATTGTTTTAGCCAGAAAATAAAAATGCTTTCTGTATTCTAATTATCTTTATTCCGTATTCTTTGTTATTTTAGAAGAAATGTATTGTTAGAGAAGTATTGTTGTTAACCTAAGGGAGTTCACATGTTTTTTTATATACGTGATTCCTCCACCAGGTTACTATTGAATTTTGAATGATTAACTAATTCTGGAAAATGTCAAAATATTCGTATGTATTGAATAAGTATATTATGCATATACAGGGTGGTCATAAAAAAATGCTAAAATATGCACTGTAAAAAAAAAATCTGTAAAATTTCTTAAGTTTTTCTACGAAACTATAGTTCCTAGAACTTTTTATGTAATGGCAATAAAAAAATTTATGCAACAGATACAAGTTTTTTCTGTAAATAAAAACATTGTAAAGTTACTAAGAAATTTTTTAGAAACTTAGAAATTTTTATGTAACAGTGATACAGGTTACAGATATAATTATAGTAAGAGCAATATAATTTTAATACATTCTTTTGTAAAACTACAGATTTCTGTAGCCTTACAAAAATTAGTTCGAAGACTAAAAGTTCGACTTACAAAAAGTAGATTTACATCTTTTGTTATACAATGTAAAGATGAAATTTTAGTAAACATACAGAATGTCAGTAACTTTACATGTGTATAATTACAGCTTTTCTTACAGTGTAGACTTCTAGTGATCAACCGATCGAGATGAAATTTCAGATATAATTATTCTCAGGTACACTGTAAAACATTTGTGGAAACGTTACTCCATACAATTGGTGTAAAAATGGTGGCAAATGCTGCCTCCAGTTTCATGGAATAATTGTTTTCACATATGCAATGGTGTAATTTAAACATATATTACTGGTGTAACATGACAATGTTACACCGTTTTTAACGGTTAAAATACTCCATAAAACTGGAGGCAGCAATGCTGCCACCAATTTTACGGAGTAACGTTTCCACAAATGTTTCTCAACGTACGAGCTCAAGATTTTGTGAACGGCAACAAAGTGAAACTCACGGTACAGTTCTAGATAGTGAAACTCGAAATTTTGGAATGGCAATGCTTGCCGCTACCTGGCGTGAAATTGACTATCGACTTGATATTCTCCGTGCGAGGAAGAGGGCACACGTGAAAGTTCATTGACAAGGGTCATAAAGCTTTTTGAGTCTATCTAACCATTTATGTTATCAATTTTAATCTATCTTTATTATTTTATGAGTTATTAAACATCGAAAAGGGTCCGGGACTTTATAAACACCCTGTAATTCACTCCTTAAATTTAAAATTAATGTTACTTTCCTGAAAAAATAAAATATAATAAAGCGCAAAAAGTATAAGAAAGTTGCAATATCAGTTACATTTTGTTGTAAATATAAAGTTTTCTAAAAACCTCCAAAAACTCTTCCTTAGTTTTTTGTGATATGAATATGAATTGAATAGTACGTAAAACAACAACATTCGTTATGAATCGGATTATGAAATATTTGCTAACCCTAGTTGGATAGCTTTTGTTAATGTTCCTAACGTGAAAGTAATTTTTTCTAAAAATTGAAAAAAAAATGGTACACGAAAGAGTTAAAGAAATAGCAGAATAGATCTCAGTCAGACACAACATAATATGACATGACTCGCTCCTTCACTATATTACCTTTATGAAATAGTAGCCACACATTAACCCTTTATCTAACGAATTATGATGAATTCATGAAAATTTTACATTCTAAAGCATATTATGTAAACTTTTGAAACTAAATTAAAAAATTTAAACAATCATTTAATAAATTGTTGAAGGATTTTAGAAGGATACAAGGATTTAGAAGGATTAATTAAATTTGAATTTACAGGAATTTTGAGCAATATTTATAACCCCATTCAAATCTTTTATTTTAAATTCTTTTCTTTGTATTTTGTAGAATTATAAAATGTACAAATATCATGTTCTTACAATATAAATATTTCTGAATTGAAAAATCCTCACCCCCCTGTGATGTTGAAAGTAACATAACATCACATATTAACTTTTTTTAAATTTAAAATTTAAATTATCTTACCCTATTTCAAATCAATTAAACATCATTTTTACTTTCTAAAAAGAATATATTTATCTCTTTTCTCTTTCCTTTAAATTGCAGTTACTTAGATTTTTATACTTAACCGAGGCCGTTAATAAAATAAATCAAAATCAAATCTTTTCTCATCCTAAAATCATTTTCTGAGCCTGCATACTTTCGTTTGTTCAAAGAGTACATTGTAAGATATTTTAAAAACCATATGCCCTTTTTCAGTTACGCAGTCACTTAATTCCTTTTCAAAATTAATAGACATTACAACTCCTTTTTCGGCTTAAAATCTAACGCTCTGTTTATATTAAAGCGGCTTCTGACATCTGTGTTATGCATATAGAAATATTTTTCCCTGCAATCAGTATTGGCATGCATATGTGTACGCTGACATATTAATCGCCAAATTAACGGTCCGGTTGGCATGTTTTTAATTTAAACTTTCTTTATGAACTATATGTATAGGGTTATTAGAATCTAAGGGTAACCACATTTTAGCTCGACGCATTTTGGCTACCTTATTTGATGTCGGGATTCATTCAATCTCTGACCGTCCGGCTGTCAAGATGTAGTATCCCAGTATTTGTCTGTTTACCGGGGGTCACCCCATAAGAGTGTAATACTCTTTTAAGTTTCATCAATAAATGCCACATACATAGTCAGACCTTGGTCTTGAGTCTCTCCTACTTATGTTATTGCTGTTTTACGCAAAGTACTTTTTAATAGTCACGGCTGTCTCTTTATATGTCTCAAGCAATTAATGAACTTTAATTTCCAATCTTTAAAATATGAGCGAAAATAGTCTTCACATAAATTGGTGCCTAGCACCAGTGGAGACTCATATGATTTAATGTGGCTAGGGTGACCCCTCTGAACTAATCTTTCTTGCTATTTGCGGACTATATTTTCAAGTGGAGACTATCTTATCGTCATAAATTGAACTTTTAACAAAGCTGCGTTGGAATTTTATGGATTCTACACTGTAGTACGAGAGAATGTTTGTGAAATTCACTGTCTATAAGACGGAAATCTTCCGTACTTGCCATTCGTTATCATCACTGTGGATTGGTGTTATATGATAACCTTCATTTAGAGGAATTCTATTATGTGTATTATGCTTCAGTGAGACACTTCACCTATGGAGCGCGGAAAATGTTTCCGATTTTACTACCGGTGTAGGATTAAGATGCTACGTTGAGTAAGATGCTCTGCAATCATTCAAAACTAGTGACTCATGTTGGATCGTCCTGAATGTTTACGAGAATAAAGAAAAAAAAAGTGCTAAGTCACTGTGTAACAACTGGGATCCTGATATGTTGATTTTTCCGGCAAACGTGAACTCTTAGTAGGATTAATGATTCTTTGATTCCCTCCTCCCGCATAACACTTACCGAAAAAAAAAGTGAAATATGCTTGTTAAAACAAATTTCCCTCCGCGAGGAGAAAACGTGAAATATGCTATTTTGATTGTCGTTTCGGGTGCGATGTGCGTTTAGCCAAAGGAATCGTTGTTTTTAATTGTTTATTTGTGTGCGTCTCGAAGAAAGTGATTTGTTTCTCGCAGCGTTGTGTAAATGCAATCAGCTGCTTCTCCTCGATTACAAAAGGCTACGAAATAGGTTGCTACAAAAATATCAACCGTCCATTATCACAAGTGCTAAAAAAATTTTTTATAGCATCTTATAGACGTCTAGTGAATTGTGTGTGAATTAATATTTTACATATTTCATTCTCTTGATCTTATACATTTTCCTTCTATAAATTTAGCAACAATTACTAAGTGAATTTTGCAATTATGACAAGTGCGGCAAGTATGTACATGAGATTATAATCTACAATAGTTGAAGGTGGATTGTATAATTATTTTTATATTAGATTTTGTAAACATGTGTTTGATCATTTTAAGGTAATATACAAGGTAAGTTGTTTAATGTTACCATTGTGATTTACAAAGTGATAAAGAAAAAGAAAATCTACTTCAGGTGTTATTGTTAAATACTAAAAAAAAAAAAAAAAAAAAAAAAAAAAATTCTTTTTTGTTTTTGGTTATTTTCTATTAAAATTAGAGATAGAATACCTATATTTTCAGTATAGACAGTTTCATGGAAATGTAATATTTAAGTTTTGATCGAATTGCTACCAGACTAGACATAATAATGGCTTACTTATGTTATTATTCTGGTGTAAAAAAAAAAAGAGGTACTTTTATTTTTGGTACTAAAATAATTATACAAGAATGTTTTTCCTTTTTTTTTGGTTAAAAAAAAAAAAAAAAAAAAAAAAAAAAAAGAGAAAATCAATTTTTGCATATGTTTATAGTTTAACTTTACATTATCCACTGAGGTAATCTTTCTAGGTAAGTCGACAGTGTTGGTGAACTATTTTAATTTTTGACACATGTTAGAAATAAAATTTTCTTTTCTGGATAAAAATTAATAGATTTTTAACATCATTTTCAATATCATAAAAAAAAATCAATAAGTTTAACCAGTTAGTTGTGTACAGCGATGCCTACTTATTTTCACACACATATTTACATTTGCCAATTATATTTTTTGTAAGTTTCATCAATTTTACACGTGTGTTGCTGTACCCTCCTAACTTTTGTAATTTATATTGATATTTACACATTCTGCATTTCCCCCCTCTGCAAATTTCAATATTCACTGTACAGTTTTTGCTTATAATATAATAGTATATACTTTACTCTAGTACTAAAAATAAGTGTTTTGAAACTTTTTTATATTTTTTTTTCTTCTTTATCTCACTTACAATATTATTTTGCCAAAGAAATAATTTTATTTTAGGGTACACATACTTTGTTATAAACCGCTTAGGTAGACACATGGTATAACATTTATACTCATATACAAGTTGTGGCCTGGCAATTCTGTATATTGTAGGTGTAATTTTCTTCAGTTTTTTTTTATCACCTTTCACTTTAATTTTCATGATAATGTTCAAATTAATTTACATTGTTTTTTTTTAAACCACACATTTTAATGATTTGCTGACATAGAAATTTCTTCTTATTTACAGTGGATAATTTATTGTTGAGGTTAGATAATGGTAACAAGTCATTAAACACGTTTTTATTAACAATTCACAAATTACTTCTTGTCCTTTTGTTTTATATCGTTTTATTTACAACTGCACATACAAAACTTGTCAATATTCTTAAAGTTAAGTTTTACTTTATCATGTTTTAGTTTAAAGTTAGTTATATTTTGTATTTTGTCGAAGGTACTACATTACAACTTATCTTTTTAATTTATACTACAAGTATGCCTGAAAGTGAAAATGTCCATGTATACACTTTTTTTTAAATATAGTCTATGTATAGTTATGTACATTTTTTTAAAATATTTACACAGTGTGCGCTAGACAACATCTATTTAATACTTTGCTCGGTGTAGACATAAAGAAGTTATAAATATTTTTTTTACTGTTCTTTTGCATTTTCCACATTAGAGTATGCATACTATCAGTCGTACTGTAATTATCAATAATTGGCTGACTACAATTTTTGACTAGATATAAATGCATATTTAACACTAGACGTTTTGACAGATTTTTTTCAGCATACAGGACAATTTTTGGGAGAAAAATAATTACAGGAATAATTTAGAGGATTGTTAAATGTATTTTCAGTGCTAGATCAGTTAACGAGGTTTACACATTTCATCGCTCATCTCATTTTATTCTTTCACTACAACACAGAAACATTTTCTATCATTCAAGCAATTAACCATGCATGTGTCATTATTATTACAGATACAACTATTTTTGAAATGTCAGGTTCACTATTTTACACGTTAAAATTAATTTTCAAAAATGCATATTATAATGCAATATCTAATATTTCAGAATGTTATGAACCCTTTCATTTGGTTATTTCGTGGCCGGAAATAATTTTTTTGAAAGTGTTTATCTTTTGTACTTGGTTGTTACCGTATGGCGCTGGTCGCCAATGTTTGCCAAGTTAAAATGATATTGGTTTATTTCATTCTTCTCAATATTTCTTTAAAGTTAATAAATGACACACTCTCATTTTTCTATAATTAATGTATATCAGAGTTTATCATCGTTATCATTTCAATTTCAGAAATATTATTTTGGTAAAGTAGTTTTAATGCACTTATTCAGATGTAAAATGTACAATAATCTTCGTGATTTATCATACTATTTTACCATATCCTATAACCATTTTGGTAACATGCAACCGTGCCTTTTCATTTTACACACATTAACACTTAAGATATCCACTCATGGTTGTTTTTTTTACACGCACACTGTTGCATATTTATGTAGGAAATATAACTTTCTGAATCTTCTCTTTCTTTTGGAATGACACTTATTAAAAAAAAAAAAAACCATACATATAGATAGCACTTTTTTAAACTTTTCGTAAGGTTACAAAATTTAATTAGGTTAAGATGTCACTTTCTGTAATTTCTGTAGAAATTATTTGCGAATTTTGCATATCACACTACACACATTAGATATAATTTCAATTAATGTTATCATGGAATGTTACAAGTCAAGGTTATTTACGCTAGCATTAATTTTTATAACATGCATTGTATGCTTTTTGAAACTATACACATTTTTAGTAGGTGACATAAACATTTTTACACTTCGCAATTGACATTTTCATAAGTTATTTCTTGGTAAAGTAGTTTAACTGTTCTTTTTTTAAATAGAATATAACAAAAATCGTTTAGATTTTATACTGCTTTACCATAGCCTATAGCTAGGTTGGCAGTATGTGACGGTGTCCTCTGTTTCATGTAATGTTTTCTTTTTTTCATGTGTGCCGTTATAGATTAATTGGAGATATAACTTTATCACATACATTTTTTTCATCTTAGGACATATCATTAAAATTTTACACATTTTTTTTTTACATTCTTTTCATGTTTGCCATAGTGTTTGTGAACTCTTATTTGGTGTAGACCAATTTAATTAATTTCTGTCGAAATTATAAATGAGTTACTTTATCAAACACTATATACATTTTTTGGTCAATGTTTCATACACTATAATTCATTCAAATGCGAATCATGGTTTTTCAATCAATGTTCCAACCAATGTTCGAATCAATGTTTTCAATCAAAGTGCTAATCAATCTTTTATTCAATGTGCGAATCAATGTACGAATCAATATTACGAATCAATGTATCAGTCAATGTACCATTTCTTTTAAGTAAATCAAGGTTTTCATTCAGGGGTATTAACACGACCTTTTCTTTTTTTTCTTTCATCACGTATACTATTTAACAAGAATACTTCAATCTTACATTAACACCATTCAGTAATCGCATATCCCTTGTAAGTACTAGTTAACTAGTTATGTTTTCATGACATTAGTTATTAACATCGTTAATGATGAACAATTGTACTTACTTACTTATTGCATTGCAATAGTATGCGTATTGTGTAATGGTTGATTAATGTTTGTTTTTTTACAACATGCAACATTATTAATAACTTTCATTTTAATCTCTTTTTACACTTACATTTTAATTTCTTTCTACACTTACTTCTTGTTGTTTTTAATACAGTGAGAGACACAATACACAATCCTTTTCTTTACATTACCTTTTTATTTACATTTGAAATATATATTTATGCATTACTGAAAACTTATAATGATCTTTAGGATTTTAGTTTAGCAATGGTGATGCATATTGCTGTCATAAACATATGAATACAGCATCTGATATTTCAATTTATAAATTGTTTTGTACTCCTTTATTCATACACATTTATATTCGGCATGACACATATACATAAAAATTATGTCACTGATTTCTTCTAAAAAAAAACTTCGCCTTTTTTTAAAGAAAGATATTTTATTACAATAAAATGTCACTTTAAATATGCTAAATTAAATTGTATTTAATGATGTTAGTTACTTTATCAGGAAGCCATCAACTCAATCCATTTGTCTGCCTATTTAACATTTTCACTTAATTTTCATGTAAGTCTTAAGTACATTGAATTTAACATAACTTCTTTTAGACATGGTGTAGTTTTATAAACATTAATTCACACGTTATTTCTCATCTTCTGTTTTTGAGAGTATTTTATAAGAAAGTTAAATGTGAATGCAACCTTGTTGGTATTTATACCAGCCGTATCTTCAGTAGAAGCCCAGTTAATGGTTGCATTTTAACTGCACATATTTACTCTCTACTTCACCTTTTTTTTACGAACACATTCTCTACACATTCAAGAAAAATTTTATCTTCATCAATACTTGTGCATTTCTTCAGAACAAATGCTTTTGATTTTCACATTATCAGTTTTCTTTTACATACTACAGATTTTGATCACCTTTTTAGCTCACAGGCTATCATAGCCTGAGAGCTTATGTGCCCGCCCGTTCTGTATGTTCGTTCGTATGTGCGTAACGCGATAACTCATGATAAAAATATCGGATCCTCTTAAAATTTTGTATGTAGGTATATCCTGACAAGGCGCTTCCCTGATTAGTTTTTGAAGTTCATTCGATATGTATAAGAGGGGGAACGGGGGGCTCATGCCCCCCGTTAGTTGATATAAATGGGATTTTCATGCAGAATTAAGTTTTCAAAATTTGGATTAGGATCATTCTGATGAGGCGATTCCGTGACTGTTAGTAGGTGTTCATTGAATAAGTATAAATAGGGGGAACAGGGGCTCTAATCCCCCCCCCCGTTAGTTGATATAAATGGGATTTTCATGCAGAATTAAGTTTTCGTTCAAAATTTAGATTAGGATCATTCTGATGAGGCGATTCCGTGACTGTTATTAGGTGTTCATTGAATAAGTATAAATAGGGGGAACAGGGGTTCTAATGCCCCCCCCCCGTTAGTTGATATAAATGGGATTTTCATGCAGAATTAAGTTTTCAAAATTTGGATTAGGATCATTCTGATGAGGCGATTCCGTGACTGTTAGTAGGTGTTCATTGAATAAGTATAAATAGGGGGAACAGGGGCTCTAATCCCCCCCCCCGTTAGTTGATATAAATGGGATTTTCATGCAGAATTAAGTTTTCGTTCAAAATTTAGATTAGGATCATTCTGATGAGGCGATTCCGTGACTGTTATTAGGTGTTCATTGAATAAGTATAAATAGGGGGAACAGGGGTTCTAATGCCCCCCCCTCGTTAGTTGATATAAATGGGATTTTCATGCAGAATTAAGTTTTCGTTCAAAATTTAGATTAGGATCATTCTGATGAGGCGATTCCGTGACTGTTATTAGGTGTTCATTAAACAAGTATAAATAGGGGGAACAGGGGTTCTAATGCCCCCCCCCCCCCTCGTTAGTTGATATAAATGGGATTTTCATGCAGAATTAAGTTTTCGTTCAAAATTTAGATTAGGATCATTCTGATGAGGCGATTCCGTGGCTGTTATTAGGTGTTCATTGAATAAGTATAAATAGGGGGAACAGGGGTTCTAATGCCCCCCCCCCCCGTTAGTTGATATAAATGGGATTTTCATGCAGAATTAAGTTTTCGTTCAAAATTTAGATTAGGATCATTCTGATGAGGCGATTCCGTGACTGCTATTAGGTGTTCATTGAATAAGTATAAATAGGGGCAACAGGGGTTCTAATGCCTCCCCCCCCTCTTAATTTATATAAATAGGTTTTTCAAGCAGAATTTTCAGATTTCGTTCAAATCTCTGAATAGTTTTGGAAGTTTAATGGTTAAGTATAAAAGAAGGGGATAACTCCTTTTAAATTATATAAATGCTAAATGGGTTTTTATTAAGAATTATCTAATTTGCTCTGAATTTTGGATATAGATTTTTTATATGATAAAGCATGTCTTTGATAGTATAGGAGGTTCAATGATTAAGTATAAAAAAAGAGGAAAGGGGAGAGCTGTTTCCCCTTCTTAATTTTTTTTCTCGAACGGAATTAACCCTTGAAAATATAAGGCTTTAATGTACAATTAGTATTTGTAGCCTGTGAGCTCAATGCCATCAGTTTAACTGGGCAGTATTCTTTATTAAATTTTTCTTACTTAAAAAAAAAAGTTAAACTTTGTCTTCATTGAGTAAATTTAATGTGTTTACTTGCAATTATACTTATTCGTTGATGTCTCTAGCCACACTAGATATTTTATGTGTCATTTATATTTTATTACAGCTATGCCTTATATATGTATGCTTATTGAATTTTAAAAAAATTTCATAACATATAGATTTTTGTGTTGATATCTATATTTCAATATAATCTTTTGGTTGGGACATATCCAACATGTCTTGAACACCAAAACAAATTTTCAGCTTGAGGACTTGAAATCAAGAAAGTTGAAAGATCTGGAAGCATAATCTTTTAAGTCACCGGTGCACAATGAAAAAATTCCAGATTATGATCTCTAGTTCAATAAAGAGATTTTATTTTATATGTTGATCAACAAATATATGAAAATGGTATACCTTATATATTTTATTTGAGAAATTAAATCTCAATATTTTATGAATCAATGCATATGCTTAAAAATATTTTTATGAGCTCATTTATCCATATGATATATATCTTAGTTGCAACTTTATTTTCTATTATGTATGTGCTATTGTACTGTTATTCTACGTCACTAAATGTGTCGAGCTAAATGCATATGAGTTATAATAGTTTTTCCGGGAAAGGGGGAGAGATATGTGATGTTGAAAGTAACATAACATCACATATTAACTTTTTTTAAATTTAAATTCTCAAATTTAAAATTTAAATTATCTTACCCTATTTCAAATCAATTAAACATCATTTTTACTTTCTAAAAATAATATATTTATCTCTTTTCTCTTTCCTTTAAATTGCAGTTACGTAGATTTTTATACTTAACCGAGGCCGTTAATAAAATAAATCAAAATCAAATCTTTTCTCATCCTAAAATCATTTTCTGAGCCTGCATACTTTCGTTTGTTCAAAGAGTACATTGTAAGATATTTTAAAAACCATATGCCCTTTTGCAGTTACGCAGTCACTTAATTCCTTTTCAAAATTAATAGACATTACAACTCCTTTTTCGGCTTAAAATCTAACGCTCTGTTTATATTAAAGCGGCGTCTGACATCTGTGTTATGCATATAGAAATATTTTCCCCAGCAATCAGTATTGGCATGCATATGTGTACGCTGACATATTAATCGCCAAATTAACGGTCCGGTTGGCATGTTTTTAATTTAAACTTTCTTTATGAACTATATGTGTAGGGTTATTAGAATCTAAGGGTAACCACATTTTAGCTCGACGCATTTTGGCTACCTTATTTGATGTCGGGATTCATTCAATCTCTGACCGTCCGGCTGTCAAGATGTAGTATCCCAGTATTTGTCTGTTTACCGGGGGTCACCCCATAAGAGTGTAATACTCTTTTAAGATTCATCAATAAATGCCACATACATAGTCAGACCTTGGTCTTGAGTCTCTCCTACTTGTGTTATTGCTGTTTTACGCAAAGTACTTTTTAATAGTCACGGCTGTCTTTTTACACGTCTCAAGCAGTTAACAAACTGTAATTCTCGGTCTCTAAAAATATGAACGAAAAATATTCGTTACACCCCCCCCCCCTTCTTTCCCAGCACCAAGAAAGCTGAAAAGGTGCAAAGGCAAAAACATAATCGTTTTAAAAGTATTCTTGTTTTGTGTAACCAACAATGCTTTTTGAACAAAATAAAGTAATGTATCTGCAACTCATTCTATACAGTATTACAACTAATTGACCTATTAATAGAGTTTTATAATAAGTAATTTTAATGGTACTTATATGTACTGTCGGTAGATAAAGGGTTAAAATTGTTGCCGGATTTTGATCATAGATTTAACAACTGTGAAGGTATTGTAACGAAATTTTCAGCAGGTTGACATTGCTTTGCAGGGAATACTATAACTTTACGAAAAAAAAAACAAGTTGGAAATTGCACGTAAAGCGTAGCAAATGAGGTGCGTTCGCATGATAACAAAGTTTTAAAATATCACTGTCATACATCAATCTCATAAAATTATAAATAGTTAATTACAATTAAAATGCCCACCAAATAATGTTCTCCCTATACCATTATGTAATGGAATACTTTTGTGTGGTCTTGTAAATCATTAACAAATGTTCTTTGCACCACAGATTGTGCAAAATGTATATATAATATGTACTTTATAGATACATATGCATTTTATTATGTTCGAATGAGTGTAACACCATTAAAATGCATCTGAAACATTTTCCCCATTGACCGTAATGTAACGGAATACTTTTGATTGCCCCTGTAACTGAACTATTCATCCGATGTTGATAAAATTTGAAATAACTCGACAAAATTAGGTAATAATTATGCATTTTAAATTTGAAACGATTAGAATGCCTTCGAATCTTTTTCCCCCATTGACCGTAATGTAACGGTATACTTTTGATTGTCCCTGTAATTGATCTGTGCATCCGATTTTCATAAAACTTGAAATGACTCGACAAAATTATGTAATAATTATGTATTTTAAATTTCAAACGATTCGGTTGGGTAGTTTCTGCGTTGTTATATGCGGACAGACAGACAGACGGACAGACAGACAGACAGACGGACGGACGGACGGACTGAACGATAACAATAGGTGCTACGTATTTGCATAATTACGAACGCACCTAAAAATGGAAGCACATAGCATCTTGAATAGTGATTCTGTAATGCGATCGACAATATGCAATATGGTGCATCCAATTACCCGGTTCAGATGCGGATATTGGTCACTTTTATATCATTACATTTTATAAAACTTAAGATAAGTTTGTTATGGTTATCTTCATTATTTTTAACGAGGTGGAACCCGTCGAAATTCGACGAAAGATAATCTTTGAAAAAGAACTGTTTCATTGATTTATAATAAATCTGCAGAATTAGTTACAGTAAAAAATGCATCTTATATTGGTCATTCTAACTCTCAAGCAAATATTATTTTCAGCTAAAAATAACAAAATACTATATAACTCAATTATCCAACTTATTAAACGAAATAAAATTGAAATTCAGCGGATTTTATAAGAGACGATATTTTAAAAAGAGTATACACATTTTAATTTCTTTTTTTTTTCATTTTTAAGGAAAATGGAGTGTTTCTGTTGCCACAATTACAAAATTGGTACTCAAAATTATAAAAAAAATTAATGTCATAAAATTTAATTAAGATACATCTTTGAAACAAATTGTATTTAAAAGTACATTTTTTCTCTATACGACGATGTAAAAATTTAAAATGTACGATGTTTAGAAGCGTAAAATTTGCAGTAGCGAAAATTGCAAAACCGGTATTGCATGAAAAAGTGTTGCGCATTTTAATTTCTATTTTTTTACAATTTTAAGAGAGAATGGGGTGATTCCGTTGCCACATTTACAAAATTGGTACTAAAAACTATAAAAAAAATTAATATCTCAAACAGATATTGAGATTCAGCTTTCAAAAAAATTGCATTTATAAATAAACTTTTTTCTTTATCCAATAGTGTAAAAATTTAAGATGTGCAATGCATAGAAGTGTAAAATTTTGTAGAAGCGAAAATTGCAAAACCGAAATTACAGGGGAAAGTGTTGCCATTCGCAAAATGACATATGCGTTACGCACAGATACGTTTGACCTTTATAATATAGATACATAGATCTTACGAGAAACAATCGGGATGTAAATAGAATGAGACACCCGATATATTTTGACTGAAACAGATGAATTACAATAATAGCTTCTTATACGTTTTTTTTTTGTTGCTGTGTACTGTACCTTCCGTCATTGCTTGTACCTATATATTTAAAGTAGCCTATATTATCCTACTAACTCTTCTTATTGTTTCTTTTTGTACACTTAAATATATTCCAACATTCCTATTCAATCCTTCATTCCGCCGGGAACAGCTTTTGTTCACTTTTTAGGTGCGTTCGCAATTATGTAAATACGTAGCACCTATAGTTGTCGTTCAGTTCGTCCGTCTGTTCGCATATAACAACGCAAAAACTATCCAACTGAATCGTTTGAAATTTAAAATATATAATTATTACATAATTTTGTCGAGTGATTTCAAATTTTATGAAAATCGGACGAATAGATCAATTACAGGGACAATCAAAAATATTCCGTCACATTATGCTCAATGGGGAAAAAAGTTTCAAATGCATTTTAATCGTTTGAAATTTAAAATATAAAATTATTACATAATTTTGTCGAGTAATTTCAAATTTTATGAAAAGAAGGTGTATAGATCAATTACAGGGATAATCAAAAGTATTCCATTACATTACAGTCAATGGGGAAAACGTTTTAATGCATTTTAATGGTGTTACACTCATTCGGACATAATAAAACTGATATGCATCTATGAAGTACATATTATAGTATACATTTTGCATAATCTGTGGTGCAAAGAACATTTGTTATTGATTTACAAGGCCAGACAAAAGTATTCCATTACATAATGGTATAGGGAGAACATTGTTTGCTGCACATTTTAATTGTAATTAACTATTTAAAATTTTATGAGATTGATATAAATTGCTGAAGAATACTATTTCTTACTTTATAGTTATTTCTTATATAAAAGAAAGCAAATGATATTTACAGGGACGCACAAAAGATTTAGGCTACTATACTGTATCCTAAATACTGTTATTATTACATCAAGATCTGAATAATTTTAATTGCGTCCGTAATTATATAAATAGCTAACACCTGTATTCGTCGTTCAGTCTGTCAGTCCGTTTGTTCATCCATCCGTCTGTCTGCAGCATGTAACAAAGCAAAAACTGTCCAACTAAATCGAACGACATTTAAAATATATAATTTTAGCGTAATTTTGTCGAGTCAGTTTAAATTTTAGGAAAATCGGATGTATAGTTTAATTAGAGGGACAATCAAAAGTACTCCATTACATTACGATTAACAGGAAAAAATAGTTTTAAATACAGTTTTATGATGTTAAGCTCTTTCGAATATAATAGAATTGACATGAACCTATGAAATATATATATATTTAAATATACATTATGTACGAATTGTGTTGTAAATAATATTTATTACTAAATTACAGGGTCACACAAAAGTATTCCCCTACATAATGCTATACGGGAAAACATTGTTTGGAGCGTGTGTTAATTATATTAAACTATTTCACATTATATAAATATGATATACCTTGCTGAGGTGTAATAAAAGTTACTTCCTGTATATGTAAAGGTACACAAAAAAGATTTCGACCGAAGTATAGTCTACTGTAACAGAAAGATCTGAATATTTTAAAAACTTCGTTATCGTACGAACGCCGCTCATTTTCTACTCTTAACGTACAATTTCTAATTTGTTTTAATATGAAATGTGCAATATTAACATTTTGAAAATCAAAAGAAGAGGTGCGTTGCTTTGAGAAGCGAAATACTAAGTGTTTAATTTCATACTTTCACAACGCATCTGTCCAGTACCTTATCTACAGAGCGTAGAAGATTTTGACAATTTTGTTTTTTTCAGTTCAAATGAAATGGTTTAAGGCTGTTCTTAAATCAGAAAGGGCAATTTTATGACTTATGTTTAAATTTATTTTTGTTTGGAAATGCACGAAAATAGCAGGTGTTGTTGTTCAGAAACAATCTAACCTCACTCATTTTCCCGTTTTATTAAAACACAATAGAACTTTTAAAAAATAATACAAAAGTGGGCGTTTTGAACAGCATTTCCGCGTGAAAGTAGAATAACCACTCTAACGGGGATGAAAAAGTGTTAGTCACGTAATGAATTTTGCTTATAACTCGATAAATAATTTGTCGATCACAGAATGGAAACCTCAGTTCGATTCCAAAATGCTTCGGTAGTTAGGTCAATGAATTTTATGTCATTCCGTGAAAAAATGAATTCGTAAATGTGTCAAAATCTTTTGCGCTAGTTGAGCCATGGCCAAACTCCATGAGCGCTTCCGTTTCTTATACGGCCTTGACAATCACCCCTTAGTTTCGGAATCATCATTCACCGCTAGGTGGCTTGATACTGACTGTAAATAATGATTACTGAACGTTACTTTTACACATAAAAATACGAAAAACCTCGCTGTATATGGGTCATAAGAGATATACATTATATGTATATTTTGTATGACCGTTACTTTTCTATAGACAGAAAAGACTGAAAGCTTTAGGGATAAATAAATACTATGCTTTATGCAATTAAAAATATTTTTAATAACACTCTACCATAACATCGAAAACAAAAATTATAATTAAATTTTTACTTTTATTTACATTTAAATTCTTGATTACTTGAAACACTGAGAATTCTGACCGTAAAATAAACAACAAAACATTTTTTTTAAATAATACTTACCGTTTCAAAATATCAAGAAAATTAACCAGAACTTTATCAAAAAAAAAAAAAAAAAAAAAAAACTCTTTGAAATAAGGATAACTTTTTAGAACATTTAATGCCGTACTTTAGATGCAGATAATTCACCCTATAATTTTAAATATATGAGGTACGGAAGATGGAGGGCACTGGGAAATATTAATATATATGTATATTTATATATAATTATAGATTTCTATTATGTTTAAAAAAAATAAATAAAAATATTCTATTTTAAGGGAAATTATAAAATCAAATATTTGAATTCTGGACAGTCTTATTATAAAAAATATAATACATTTAAGAAAAAAAAATCTATATGTTGATCTGAAATATACAAGCATGTAGAAAAATTCACAAACTTGCATGTAAAATTAAATATTTTAACTTTGTACAGTCATGGGATTAAAGTAAGGTACCCTGGGGTAATAACGCCAGGCGGGGTAATAACGCCAAGTGCTTATATTTTGCATAATTATGAAATAATCAGGTAAATGACACCCATGTGCTCTGCGCAGAAGGGTTTTGCGTCATTTAAATCGCAAAAAACAGCTTCAAGTTAATTTGTTTCATTTTTAGGTCTTATTGTTTTTACAAACAGCTAAAATTAACGCTTGATCTAAAATTTGCGAGATACGTTTTGTGGTGTGAAGACTATCTTTTTATCCGGAAATGCTTTGTTAATTACATAAATTTGTAGTGCATTTCATGTACTTTTAAAATGTTGTTGAAGATTTTGGATATCTTCTCGAGATAATTTGTAATTTAAAATGTACTGCGCAATAACTATATCGGGGTAATAACGCCAATCCTTGACATTAATACCCCGTTTGATTCCTTACAGTAGCCGAGCTACATCCTAAATACTGATTCAAATAAACACAGTTAAAACTGTGCAATGTTTCTCATATTTCTATTTAAGTGGTCCTTTTTAAGCAAAAAGAAGCTCACGGTCTGATATTCTTTTGCCTCATCCCCCCCCCTCCCACACCACACCTTTATTTTTCTTACACTTTCACAAAAAATTGAACATTTTCAATAGCTTAGAATGCAATTTGTCAATTTCTAAGTTTGTAGAGTTTGCATTTTTAGAATTGGGCTATCTACATTCAATTATTTCATCTTATTTCATAGTTTTGTTTACATGGCGTTATTACCCATATAGGTGGGTAATAACGCCAAATAGCATTGGTCAAGAAAAAACGCCATTACATTTTATGAATACATATCTGTTAAATTATTTTATTTTATATAGATAGTCAATGAGTTGCTGTATCAGATCCTATATTTGTTTGAAAAATACAATCTAAAACTAAGCCGTGAAAATTGGTAGAAACTTAACGTGGCGTTATTACCCCAGGGTACCTTATATGATAAAAATAAAAATGTAACTACATGGTTTCATAATACAAGCAAATCTTTTTGCCACTATCCGGCAAGAAAAAAATAACGATTTTTTTCAATACATGGGAATTTGCACTATTCTTAATTATTTTTAAAAATATGGATATATATCTATGCATTGCAAACAATTTTCAATAAATTTGAGCCATTATATATGCTGCTCTGAAGTTACAACCGTATAGAAAGACAACACACTTACATATTAAATGAAATATTTTAACTTCAGACAGGCATGGCAATAAAGTATACGATGAAAATAAAAATATTATTATTTATTTATAATTATTTTTAAAAATATGGATACATATCTATACATTGCAAACAATTTTCAATAAATTTGAGCCATTATATATGCTGCTCTGAAGTTACAACCGTATAGAAAAACAACACACTTACATATTAAATGAAATATTTTAACTTCAGACAGGCATGGCAATAAAGTATACGATGAAAATAAAAATATTTACATGTTTCAAAACATAAACAAATGAAGCAAACTTTTTCGACAATATTGGGCAATGATATCATATCGATTTTTTTTTTCTAAAACATGGGTATTTATATGTATCTTAATTATTTAGGAAATATTAATTATCTGTATATTGCAAACAATTTTTCAAATAATTTAACCCTTATAAGTGCTGATCTTTAAAAAAAAAAATGTAAAAATAACTATTTTAATTCTGGAAAGTCATCGTATAAAAATGTATGATGGAAATAAAAGTGTATTTTATAATTATTATATAAAATATAAGTTTTTTCGCTCTTGTCCGGCAATCAAAATCATAAATATGTATAGTTTAAAAACTTGGATATTTACACGATTTTTAATTATTTGAAATATATATATTTACATTGCGAATGATTTTCAGATTTTTTTTTAATGGTACTTTAAACATTGAGAGAATTTTTACAATAAAATATACAAGAATTATAAAATTAAATTTAAGTAAACTTTAAAAATTTTCTTGATACAGTATTTTTATATGATGAGTTGGCCTCATTTGTGAAGTTATTTGCCATATTTTTTAAAATAATAGGCAAAAACTTTGCACATATTAAAGAACGTATGT
Source organism: Maratus speculifer (assembly GCA_964019185.1). Lineage (NCBI taxonomy): Eukaryota > Metazoa > Arthropoda > Arachnida > Araneae > Salticidae > Maratus > Maratus speculifer. The sequence goes on along the minus strand of OZ025296.1, from coordinate 229,710,012 downwards.
TTTTTTTTGTGGTCATTTAAAGCGCATACCCACAAAGGGCTTTTTATTAGTCTTGGAAAAATTAAATCATAACTTGTTTTAACAAGTCCGTTTCCGTTTAACACTAGAACCGCGGCGACGGGTCATTTTGATCCGTATCGTATGAAGAGACATCGATTCGAACCAGAAAACTTTTAATAAAATAAGCTAAATATGTACTGAGCAAAAATATTTTCAATAGATAACATAAACAGTTTGAAATGAAAATTCCGGTGAGAAATATTTTAATAAATCTTTAATGATTTTTCCCGCGGTTCTAGTGTTAAAATTGGTATAATCTGTTCCATAAAATCCATTATTATGGAAATCAAATTGACAAACTGGGGTTTTGGGTAACAAAGTCCACCTCTAGCTTTCAACCATTTATTTCTTAAATCTAAATTTGAAGGAAATTCATAAAAAAAATTCCTGTTTTTTTTTTTTTTTTTTTTTTTTTTTTTTTTTTTTTTTTTTTAATCGGAAGTGCAGTATGGAACACAGCAATGAACCATTTTGTATTAAAAAAGAAATCCAAAATCGCACATTCATTCAAGTTTTGCTATACTATACTAAATAATACCGAAATACTATAGTCCAGTCCAAGGCGATAAGGAAATTCCCCCTTTTGACTCAGTCGTTAGAAAGCGCCCTCTACGATTCTCCGGGGAGAAAAAGGATTCCGCGAAAACAAAGGCTTTTCGAGTGTTTGTTACGGCCGTATAAGGAGAGGGAGAGGAGAACATTGAGTTCGGCCGTGGTTGAGCAGAGCAATTGAGAACTTAACATTTCCAGGGACGCCGTTTGCAGTCTGCAAACCGTTATTTTCACTGCCCTAACTGCCAGGTGGTACCAGTAATGTTTTTTAGTGCTATTTCGATCATATAATACGTGTTAAAAAAGAGTTGTTGATTATTTCCAAATAAATTTGTTCATAATTTGCTGTGTGAATTAACTACAGCTCATATTCAAAATATTAGAATAATTGAGAAAAAGTAATAAGAAAAAAATATTTGTCATTTATTTATTTTTTATACTAAGTAAATGCAATTAAATTTCTTATAAATTAAATCTGGAATGTTTAGATAAGATTTTAACATTTATAAAATATAAAATACAGCACAATAAATTAGGTATACAGCTTCCTTAAACACACCAGAATATTAGAATAAAATTTAGATTGGTTCAAAATATTAGAATATTTTATTTTACGCAACAATATCACCTTATAAATATGAAGTAAATGGTAGTTAATATTTTGTAGCATCCCCTTTAGCTTTCATAACAGCGTACAATCGATCTTGCATACTATATACAAGGTGTTTACAAACATTTCTATCAATATTAGCCCAAATAGACTTTATACGTGCCACTAACTCAGTTTTACTTGAAGGAGGATTTTCTTGAAGTTTTTTCTTCATTATACACCATAAGTTTTCGATGGGATTAAGATCTGGTGAATTTGGTGGCCAAGGAATTCCCTTAATGTTGCGTTGGCGGAACCAATTCTTAGTTGACACCGAGGTATGCGGGGACGCTAAATCTTGTTGAAAGATGAAATCATCTTCAAATAAATCTTCTGATGATGGAATCATGTATTATTCTAAAATTTCTTGATATATCAGAGAGTTAACCTTTCGTAGACGATGCATAACTTTCCAGGTCCTTCTGCACTCATACAACCCCAAACCATGACACTAGCAGCAAATTTTACGGAACGTTTAAGGCATTCTTTATCAAATGCTTCTTGCTTCATTCTCCAAACTCGAATACCTTGATTACCATATGAAACACAAAACATACTTTCACCACTAAATAATATATTTTTCCAATCTTCATTGCTCCATAAACGTCTTGATTTACACCAATTCAATCTTATACGCTTTTGTCTTGCAGTCATGAGAGGTTTTGTTTTCGGTACACGAGATTCAAATTTAAATTTATGGAGACGTCTTAATGTTGTCGATGTAGAAACTTCAACTCCTTCTTCTTTCCATTTTCGGTGCAAGAATCGCACACTTTTAAAACGGTTTTTCTTAACTATACGCTTCAGTTTCTTGTCATCTCTAGCAGATGTTTTTGGTTTTCGGCCACCATTTCGGCGATTATTTTGAAATTTTCCAATTTTTGAATATTGTGTTAGTATTTTACTAACGCTCGATTGCGAACAATGTAAAATAATTCGCTATAAAACATTGATTTTTACCGTGCCGATACAAATCAACCATACGAAGTTTAGTAGATTCAGGAATATCACTCACACGGCCCATTTTAAGACGAAAAAGAAACAAACTGCAAAAAAGAATACTGATTTTAAATAAAATAGTCTGAATTTAATCAATGATGCCACCAGTTAAGAATTGGTAATAATTAAAGGAGAATTAACGTGAAATATTCTAATATTTTGAACCACTTGAATAAATATTCTAATATTTTGACTTTTCAAAATAATTTTTTTTTGCAATTAATCTTTTCAAAAATGATATTAAATTTAAGATAACAAGTAAGTTTAATCAACAATAAGTTCTTAATAAAAATATCGTTTGCATATTTTCATTAAAAGACATTAAATTACCAAACAATATTTTCAATTTCTAAAAAAAAGGTAATTATTCTAATATTTTGAATATGAGCTGTATTTGTAAATTTATAGAGCAGAAATGCCTTGGCCCTGAAAGGATTAAGCCAGAAAGTTTTATTTTATAAAAAATATCTTGTTTCGATATAGTATTCATTTTATTTATGAAGTAAAATTTCTAATTCAAAAGATGCCTGTTTCACTTGAAGGAAACCAGAAGATTCCATCAATGGTAATGAGAGAGATCTTTCAATTTCTTGAAGTTTTAAATATTTTCCAAAAATTCTACTTTAATATAATAACTCAGTCTTTAACAGGTTAATTAATTTTAAAATCTTTAAAATGCACATTGGAGATTAATAATATTCATATATCGTTCAAAGAGAGCAATTTATGAAATATCGGATAAAGATTATCTCAAGGGAATATATTTCACAATATTTTCCGAAAACTCTGTCAAATAATTTTCAGATATAATAATGGATTATTGAAATTTTGCTCTTCATAGTGTAGAAATCGATTATTCACTAATCAGAGATTAAAAATAGGTTGATATAAAGTGTGTTTTAAATAATTTCGATAAAACTATGTCCTCTGTAATGCAATAATTATTTTAAAGAAAGTTTTCTGCGTTAAGATTCAAACATTTCAGCGCCATTATTAAAGCATTATTAAGTTAATTATTAAATGGTATTTTGCAAAAGACAATTAAAACTTTACATGGTAGCTCTATTAATACATAGAAACATAGTATTTTTGGTATAAACATAAAAGATGGGCCATAAGTTTTTGAATCAAAATCAATAAAAATAATCTGTTGCTCTCTTAAAAGATCAGCCAAAAAAACTCAAGTTGATACGAAGTTCGCTCATCTCACGTTGTGAAAGGCAGCTTCTCAAGAAGAGTTCAAACAACTCAACTGTTTTTAAACAATTTAAATCAAGAGGAGTTATTTAAATAAAGAATCTAAATCAAGAGGAGTAAAACATTTAAAAAACAACTCCTTCACGATTCAATAAATTACAGCTCTTTCATGAGAAGCTAAATCCACTCTTTTGTTTTAAGTGTGTGATTTACGGAGATGCAGTTTATCCTTTAACCTCTTCACGGCGAGAGTCATTTGCTTATGTTTTATGCTTTTACTACAGGTTTTTCGAAACAGAAAATTTTCTGTAATTGAATCGCAAAAATGCTAAAAAATGGTGAGAATAATGCAAAATTCTGAGCATCTTAAGTGGCACGCATACTGGTCGCTCGTCTCCAATTGGTTAAGAGTCAATCCGCACAACATGGGTTAGACATTAATTTGAATTTTTGCTTCTGTCTCACATGTAACAGTCGTATGTAATAAAACCCCAAATCAAATGATCGTTTTGGTTTGCAAAAAGAATAAAGTATCATTTTTTATGAACTGATAGCGATTGTTTTACATCCTTTACATGTTTTTCATGATTTAAAGATATTTTTTTGTAAAAAAAAAAAAAGTGGTTATTTTTTAGGATTTCGTTTATCTGACAAAAACCGATTCGCCTCTGTCATCCGTTTGTCCGTCCGTCACAGAGTTCGAACACAAAATTTGTAGAAATCAGAGACTTCCAATTTCGTGTACTTACAGCTGAATACCTCGTGCCATTGGATAAATCATAAAATTTTGAAAAAGTCTATTATTTTATTTAAATTAAAAACCGGCGAAAAATCATTAAAAATTTCGTAAAAGGCTCCCATCGCGAAGGAGTTAAAAGAGAACCTGTAACGCATCATTTTTCCTCTGCTATCATGAACCAGAGGGTGTTATAGGACTTTTGGTTCTTTACACAGGGCTCCCAAATGGTCTGCCAACTGAACATCAGAGTTTTCTTAGAAATTTTTTTTTTTAGATTTTTCATGCAAATTGACGAGAAGCCACGTTTGAAGATTAATTTTTGAGCAAATTCTGCAAAAACCTATCATGAAATTTTCTGTTTAAAAATATTGATGCTCAATTCGCGGACCATTTATGACCCCTGCTTACACGGTATAATTTCACCACTTGGGAGTACAGAGAACACACATTAGAGTCTACAGACATCAGTTTCCACATTAGAAATATCACGTCCGTTTACTGTGAACGTGTTTTGTGCCATAACCGAGGTGTTTTTATGTTTATATGTGGAAACTATGTTCTCAAACATCGTTCTGCAATTGTGTAAAATGTGTCTGGTGATGTTTTCGTGTGCTAAATGTTTGAGCTGTCAAGAATTATTGATTTAAATGTTTATTAAAACCTTAATTTAAATGTTTTTCGTGTCGACATCATAACTTTGAGCTAAAATATGTCGCTAGTACACAGAAGGCTCTTAGTTCAAACCTCGATGCTGAACATGAAATTTTTATATCAAGATGGATTTAATAATAAGAAATTACGTATTTTTGACCAATCTAAGAGTTTACATTATTAGAATTTCGCTCATCTGGCATTCATAATATTTTTTGGAATTTATATTTCTTTCCATTTTAATGCGGTTTAATAATGAATCAGCATTTTAAATTTAATTTTAAACAACTTTTTTCAGTTTTAGAAATTTAAAATTTGATTTATACTTCCGTTAATTTTTTTTTAAATTTTGGATTCTCAAAAAATATTGTAATTTTGGATTTTATTTAAATAATTTGATTTGAGTATTCTTAATTTGATAAAATTAAATAACTTCCTTTTTATAATTATTTTAAAATTAAATTTATTGGTTCTACCTTTAATACTTATAAATTAATAATTCGGATTTATTAATTAAAGGCTAAAGTGTTTTGAAAGAAATTTTAAACGAAAACCTTTGTGCGGTCTGCGATCACGCTTATCCACATGTTTCACAACACTTTGAAACGTATCTTTTGGAACAGTTTTTAGAATACTTTTGTGAACATGCATTATATTTTATTTTTATCAGCACATTTACTAGAGCGCTTTTACTTACCCATCATAAGTAGTATAGGGTAAGTCTTGCAAGCGTTTTGAAAATCGAAAAATTTTTTTGACAGATTTACACGTTTTAGATAGTAAAGATTCCGAAAAACATATTTTTAGAAAAAAATTTGCCGTCCGTCTGTCTGTCTGTCTGTCTGTAAACGCTCTATCTCCCGAACAAATTGAGATAGAGGCTTGAAATTTTGTATGTAGTTAGCATTTAAGACTGGGACGAAGCCTATTTAATATCAGCAACCTCGATTATCCGGAACTATTTTTTTCGGACTCTCGAAAAATTCGTTCTGATGAAATGTATATAAAAATTTTCAAATTTTTTTGTTCTAAGGAATGGACGTAAAAGGCAATAAAATGACACAGATTTTGCATATAGAACGAAGTCGATCGGATTATTAGTTGCCGAGATATTTGAAATCCTGTTTTCCATATTCTTCGATTTTTCATGACTCTGTATTTCATTCAAATTTCAATTCAGAAGTATATTTTAATTGGAAATGAGACGCTTAATCCGACGCAGTTAATTGTTAGTTAATAGAATTATTATTTTTGGAGTTATAAGGATGTTTCTTTTACGCAGTTCGGTACTACTTGAGTAGTTTGGCGTTTTATATAATTTGTCGAAATTGGTACATCAGCAGTTCTTTAATATAGCTTTACTATGTATATTAACAATATTTAAATTTTGTTTTGTAATTGCAATGCATTGTATAAATACTTTTCACATGTTTTATTTTCATATACATATCCATGATGGGTAAGTATTACGGTGGCTTCCAACGACTAGTTTGATCCGTTTTAGGAACGTATGATTTTACAAGCGGGCCCAAATGTATTCGCAATCTGTTCTCAAATACGTTAACAAGTTTAGGATTTAACAAATATCTCGAGCAGAACATTTTCGGTACACTTACGGAATACAGAAGAGCATACTCGGAACACATTTCAGAACATATTAAAGTAACAAAAAACTTTTTTTGAAACAAAGTGTTCCAATTGTGTTCTCGATGTATGCTGTGAATTCGCAGTGTTATGGAAGAAAGATAAAAAAAAATCTGATTTTTTTTTGACTAAGTTTAATTACAGGACAAAATAGTCAATTTGTAAAACCTTTTAATTTTCATTGCAAATTACATATTTTTTCATTCTTTGAGAAGTAAATAAAATTTGCAAAGAGGTAGATTTTTAATGCTTATGTTTCATAATTTGGAAATAAACCCATCCAAAATTCCCATAAGCAATCGCAAGTATTAAAAAAATGAATGGAATATGATGAATTCTCCATTTGTAACATATCATCGACCGTTGTATCAAAGACGCCACGAAAACTATTTAAAATTAAATAATTATGTAGAAAAAAATCTGTTGTAGAGTAAAGACGATTTTACTATTCAATTTTCAAACTCATTTCAAATTCACCAGACGAATGAATGTCTCCAATAATTTACATATCAAAAGGAATCTAAATTCTGAAGCACAAGAATTTTGTAAGATAATTCTTGCGCTTCTATGAAAGTATTTTTACTATTTCTATGAAAGTATGGTAGTTGAAAAAAATCGTTGAAATAGAAATAGGCTAATTGTCTTGTTCATATTTCAGACTGCAAAATATCATTGATAACAAGTTTGGTTCATATAAAATAAATTCTTTTAATTAATATGTAATTGGTAAAGACCAGTGCCAGGAATCTATTGATTATAAAGTGTGTTTTGATAACTAAAGGTATTTTTTAAGTGATCATTGAATAAGTATAAACAGGGGAAACGGGGGCTCATGCCCCCCCCCCCCCCTAATTGATATAAACGGGATTTTCATGCAGAATTAACAGTTTTCGTTCAAAATTTAGATATAGGATCATTCTGATGAGGCGATACCGTGGCTGTTATTAGGTGTTCATTAAATAAATATAAACAGGGGGAACGGGGGGCTCATGTCCCTCCCCTGAATTGATAAAAACGGGATTTTCATGCAGAATTAATAGTTTTCGTTCAAAATTTAGATATAGGATCATTCTGATGAGGCGAGTCAGTGGCTGTTGTTAGGTGTTCATTGAATAAGTATAAACAGGGTGAACGGAGTTCTAATGCCCCTCCACTTAACTTGTATAAATGGATTTTTCAATCAGAATTGTCATATTTCGTTCAAATATCTGAATAGTTTTGGAAGTTTAATGGTGAAGTATAAAAGAGGGGAATAACTCCTCTTAAATTATAAAAATGCTAAATGGGTTTTTATTAAGAATTATCCGATTTGCTCTGAATTTTGGATATAGATTTTTTAATATGATAAAGCATGTACTTGATAGTTTAGGGGGTTCAATGATTAAGTATAAAAAAGGAGAAAGGGGAGGGCTGTTTCCTTTTCTTAATTTTTTTTTCGAACGGAATTAACGAAAATACAAGGCTGTAATGTACAATTAGTATGCGTAGCCTGTGAGCTCAATGCCATCAGTTTAACTGGGCAATATGCTTTTTATTTATGTTTGCAATATGTATGTTTTTTAAAATGTAATTCCACATACACATTCTGGAATTATCAAGATTGCTTCTACTGAGAGAGCATACTTCAACAGAAAATTTTCCTTTTTCCTTGAATAGGATAGCTGACAGCTTATAGATGTCATACAACAGTTTCCATACTGATATTAAATACATCCTCATATTAGATGGGTCGTGAAGAGAAAAATTCCTTAAAAGTGAGTCGCCTACCAAAAAAGATTGGGAACCATTTGTTTAAACTATATTTTATAATATTATAACAGATGTGAAAAAAATGTAAAATTAATTTTACATTAAGAGTGTGAAATTTTACATCCATTTAACTACAAAAACATTTTAGGGGAATTTCTGTTTGATATCAAAAAATAAAATGTACTGTTAAAAGAAAATATTATGTCATATTTCTGTGTTACCACAAAAAAAAGTTTAAAGCATTTTACTATTTTTATATGGTAGTACACTTAAGCCTTTTTTAAAAATTATAAATTTAAAGAACGTAAGTTTTCAATCGAAAAGTTATTTATTTGTAACAAGTTCGTGTTCACCATGCATACCAAATCTAAACTGTTCAAAGTTCTATGTAAAGAAATGATTATTCTATCATGAAATGTAAACAAGTTATACACATAATGTTGTATAACCGATATTTTCTTTTATTTAAATAATTAATTTAGGATTGATATTGAAATTCAAAAGACATTTTTTTTTCGGCTACATAAGATATATTTACATATTTGAATGTGATCTCATATTTTCAAATGTGAGGTGTAGTATTAGAATGCAATCAAGCAGAACTACAGTGCATCCCAAAAGGTTATAGACATGATTCCAAAAGAAGGATATCTTTTGGATTAATAAGGTAACTAAACGAGTAAAAAAGACGAAATAAATTATGAAAATATATAATGATGAAATAAAAATAATAAATTACTCAAACAACTTTTAGCAATTATAAATTTATAAAAAAAAATGCTGTCCCTCAAAAAATGCTGTCCCCGGCTGTACATACAACCGGTATTAAAAGCTCATTTAAGTATGATATCCAAAATTTGCAGATTCCATGGTTATTTACTTGTGATTAAATAGTTTCTTTAGATAAAATTAAATATGTCTTCTGTTTTGGACTGATTACAAAGATACCTCGCATGCGGTTTTCCAAAAAAAAGTAATTTTTGAAATCTACCATTAATAGGATCTGAAATGGAAAATTGTGGACAATACAAAACTAGATGCTGTAGGGTAGCTGAATGCTGAATTCTGTGAAAAGGTGACAATCTGGAGAAAAATCCCTTTCTAGATGACCAAAGAAGACAACTAAATGATAAGACAGAGAAATGTTGACCTTGACTTTTTAATTTCAACCCAGAACTAGTGTGTACGGTCAGTTTCTATAGAAGTAAAAGTTCCAGTACCAATACAATGGTACATAGACAGCTGCTGCCAGGTACATTTTTTGATTTTCCCAAAGTACGTCATTTGCCAAAGTTTATAAAACGGAATAAAGACCCTCGTGTTTAGTGGACCCGAAATCAGAGGAAATAGTCAGATGAATGGCCGAATGTTCTTGTGAGTCACGAAAACAAACTCAGTTTAGATTGCTAAGATGGTTTGGCATATTACCGGGACGGTATTCGCAAGGAATCAGGAAAATTTTTTAATAGGTAAGAAGGGAGGTCACTGATGGGAAGGGCAGAATTTTCTTACAATTGAAATACCCATATTGCTTTTTTGAAAAGTCGTCAATATTTCGAAGATTACAAGAAAAGACTTGAATTACAGCTACTTCCATTTACAAAGTTGCTTGGATGAGGACAAATACATGTAATAGCAAGACCATTGATCCATTCTAGTGTCTAACTCTACAATGCAGTGGTTTAGACAAAACTAAGTACCTCTCAGTTAACTCAGTTTTGACGTGAACCCAAGAGAGAACTTCTAGGGAAGATTAACTAGAGACATATATACTAAAAGAAGTGAATTTGAAATGGTTCAAGTTCTAAAGTTGCATTTTGAACGAGGTTTATTTTCAAAGTCAAATCTTCTTCAAACTCTTGTTTTGAGTGTGCCTGATAGAGATTTTGAAGTTATTTATGCAAGTGATTTTAAAATTTGAACGTTAATGGAGAAAAATAAGTTGTCTATGAACTTTTTGGACAGTCAAATTTGTCTTAATTTTTCTCACAAAGTCTACGATAGTGCAATATTATTTGTTTATAATCTTATTATTTTCTTGTTTCCTTTATAATTTTAAATTGTTTTTAAATTTTTACTCTTCTTTTTGAATTGGAAAATTAAAAAAACTCATTGTTTATAAACTTTTGGGATGCACTGTATCGTAATATGTAAATTAAATGTGCTATTTTCTTCTTGTATAGCTTCGAAAGTCATATCCTAAGATTATTTAATTTATCAAACGATTTCTGTCCTAAAAGATAAACAACTTTATCTCCTTATTTACTAACGCAGATGCAAAATTAATTTTAATATACTCCTTTAAGTTAATCACTATTTAGTCATTACTCATTTTTATTAATCATTTCCTGCATAACTGGAAAACTATTACTAAAAGAATTTTAATAAAAGATATAATGAATTCTATTTGAAAGGTCGTTTGTTTGCCTGTGTGCCTGTGCTTTCTCTAACTCACAATACTCACTCGTACCACTCGAATTACAATGTAATTGATATATGCTATTGAAGTTTACCATGGTATGTTCGATATTGAAAATGAAGTGTGTACTATTTATGATTAGTTTATAGGAACATTCTGAATTATACTGTTACATTACCACCTATGCGGAACTTTTTTGCGCATTTTATTTTTGTTACATTATTTCAAATATAATAAAATTGATGTACATCATTAAGGTAAATGAGAACGTCTTATAGATAGAGCAGCGGTTCCCAACTTATGGTCGCGACCGATTTGTGGCTCGTGGTGTGTGATTTGGCGGGCCAAGGAACAAGGTTTAGCACTAAAAATATAACAAATACTATATTTTAGAGCTGCTGGGTCAATCGAAAAAGCTGTCCTCTTAACCCATTCCGGCCCTATAAACGAAATTATTAGAAAACTAGTCGTTGGGGGAAACCATAGTACTTACCCGTCATTGGTATGCATAATGAAATATACGAAAATAAAACATGTGTAAACAATTTATAAAATGCATCGCAATTCCAAAACAAAATTTAAACGTAGGGGGAACTGGGGTACATTGATACAGTTTTTTTCTAAGATTTTTTTTTGGTGTCAAGAAAGTAGAAAATTCAAGTTTTTTTTCCATGAGGTGACAGCAAAACTTGTGTAGTATGTTATAAAAATGTACAATCATTGTTTTATATAGTATTTTTGCATGTAATTTTAATAAAAATCAAAAAAAGTCATTTGTATCAATGTGCCCCATCCCCGGGGCAGATTGATACGTTTGAGAAAAATGACGACAAAATAATACCAATGCATATTTTTCATAGAAAATGAATTAGAAAACCATTTTATATTTATTTATAAAAATTCAAATCACCCACAATTTATTTTTAAGCAATATTAAAGCAATCAAAATTAAATATATTATGACCTGATGTTCTGGCTGTTTCTTGTCTGATTGTTGGCTGTGGTAACTTTGTCATATCTAGCACTTCAACCCCAGGATTATCTTCTTTCTTATGAAAGATGAAAAAATTACCAGTTTTTCTGTTTATAAATAGGTTCATAAACAGAAAATAAAGGATAATTATATTAAAATTCTGTTTATAATATAAGTATCATTTTCTGTTCTGCAGTTTGTTTCTCTTACTTAACATTTCGTATGTCGAAAATACTTTTTTCTCTGGAGAATCGATATAAATTCGAGATTTCACAGAATGGCGTCCTTTTCTTCTATTAGTTCTACTAGCACTAGATGCTGGGTAAGTTCCTACGTCTTCTGTTTTCAAAAATACTATAAAATGTTCTAATATAAAGAAATTAGAGCTATTTCACTTCAATAAAAACTAATATTAGAAATTTTTCGTGAAAAAAAAAGGTTGGATTAAGGAGTGTATGGTAAAAAAAATAATAAAAGATAATGAAAATATGAACTATTAAAGGATTTAGGCTGTATCAATGTGCCCCGTCATAGACTGTATCAATGTGCCCCATACAGCGATTTTGAATAAAATGAGTCTCATATCCAACACTTCACAATATATCTAACAATAAATAATGAAGAATTGATAAAGAGTAGCTGTACTTACCAGGGAGAGTATTCATTTTGGTTGAAAATACTGGAACAGTTGTATAATAGCATTTCAACTGTACAACTCATATTTACTTTTGAACAACAAAAACAATAAATCACCCGTCCCATTTCATCAAACTACTGAATCATTCCAAGATTTTCTGTATGTAGTTGAATACACTAGCATCATCTTTTGGAGCTGTTGTGAAACTTCCTGTAATGACCCTGTGAGCGGTAGAGGGGGTGTATCAATGTGCCCCATGTATCAATGTACCCCAGTTCCCCCTACATTTAAATATTTTTAATATACATAGTAAAGCTCTATTAATGAATTGCTGATAAACCAATTTTGACAAATTATATAAAACGCCAAACTACTCAAGTAGTACCGAATTGCTTAAAAGAAACCTCTTTATAACACCTAAAATAATCTTCATAACTCCAAAACTTAATAATAATATTAACTAACAGTTTATTGCGTCGGATTAAACGTCTCATTTCCAATTAAAATATATCTCTGAATTAAAATTTGAATGAAATACAGGGTCATGAAAAATCGAAGAATGTGGAAAACGGGATTACAAATATCTCGGCAACTAATAATCCAATCGACTTCATTCTTTATGCAAAATTTGTGTTACTTTATTGCATTTTAACGTCCAATATTTAAAATGAAAAAATTCGAAAATTTTTATATACCTTTCATCAGAACGATTTTTTCGAGAGTCCGAAAAAAATAGTACCTGATAATCGAGGTTACTGATATTAAATAGACTTCGTCCCATTCTTAAATACGAAATACATACATAATTTCAAGCTTTTATCTCCATTTGTTCGGGCGATAGAGCCGTTTACAGACAATCGGACACACAGATGGACGGACGGCATTTTTTTTTCTAAAAATATGTTTTGGGGAATCTCTACTATCTGAAACGTGTAAATCCGTCAAACAAATATTTTTTTGATCTTCAAAATGATTGCAAGATTTACCCTACACTACGTATGATGGGTAAGTAATAAAAACTTGCTTATTTTCAGGTATGTTTTGAAAGGAAAATTTTAATTAAATAATCTTGGTTCCAATAAAATTAAAATTAGGTGGCCTTTTTCTGGGACACTGCGCCGGAGAAGGTTAAAATATAATTTCATGAGAGGACGACATTTTGTCAAAACAATGAATAAGTATTACGTTAAAACCTCGTTATATTTCAGTAGTCGTTATGTCAAGTCTAGAAAAATCCTTAATTTCCTTCTGGATGACGATCTGAATATCCAGAAATATCTAAAAAAAGAAGAAAAATGTAATATTATAAATTACATCGACTATTTGGAAAATGATATTTTCAAAAACTCAAATTTTAAAGCTTATAATTAAATTCTATATTTAAATTATTAATAATAATAAACATCATTTTTAAAATGATTATAACGAGTGATATATTACGCACGCCGTGCATTAAACATTAATATTCCTAGACCAACGATAAAAAAACAGTAGATTAAAGACAGACCACTTTATCTGTTTAAAATGTGAATTTTTATTGGATGGAATTAATCAGACTGACTTCTGAACGACTCATATTACGTGTGACACGAATTAAACATTAATATTCCTGGACCCATCACAAAAAATGTTAAATGAAATTTCAGTTTTACAATTTTCGGAACTGCAATTTTTTTAAACTTCTAAACATCACACATTTAAAATACCATTAAGTAGAGAAAAAATGCACTTTTTAATGAAATTTGTTTCAAATGTCTATCAAAATTTGTTGTTAAATTATTAATTTTTATAAGTTTTAATTATTCTTTTTATAATCCTGGCAACAGAAGTATTCAATTTTTGGACATAAAACTTGGACCAATCAGAAAACAAATAATATAAAAAACAGAAGTATTCCATTTTTGGACATTAAACTTAGACCAATCTGGAAAAGAATAAAATAAACCAACTTTATTGCAGAATTCAACCAATAAAAAGATTCAGATATGCTTCAGATTTCCCAATTCTCTACCGAGAACAACAACTATTTTTTCCAAACAGTTAATAAACTTTGAGGTGTTCAGCAAGACATACTTGTGCGAACATGTTTTTTAGTTTGCTATTTTTGAAAAACAAGTACAGAAACAAACTGCTTGTAGAAAGTGACCTAAAGTCAAAATAAAATCTGTTTTTCTGATATATTGGATTGTTCGGAAAGTCCTTTCAGTTTGGGGAAATCAATTAGTACCGAAAAATTCTATTACTTAATTATTAGACATTTTTTTCGATATCTAATACTTAGATATAAATAGACAAACTTTTCCGGTACGAATTGATTTCCCCAAACGAAAACGACTTTCCGAACGACCCAATAGATGTCTTCATCGGTAAATATCAATACGAAGAATCTCACTGATTATAAAGTTGTGTTTTGATAATAATTTAATGTATTTTTCATTGTATTTGTTGTTTAATTATTATTTAATTTACACGTATTGGGATTATGCATTCCTGTTTTCTGTTGGTAGCAAATCTTTCGTATAGAAATTCGTTTTTTCTCATAGGTTAGGACAGTTAATATCTTACTGAAATCATATATACGATATATATACACAAAAATATCCATATTAGATGTAATCATATTGGTTGTCATCATTTATAGGTAGGCCACGAAATTTTTTTTACTAGTTTTAAAGTTGAGTCGCATGCCAATAAATGTTTGGAATCCCTGATATAGAGCATGGAATGAGCAGCAATTATAACTTTTTTACAGAGACTGTAAAAAATTTCCCATCATGAGTCAATAAGGATACCATTTTTTGTCCCTTAAAACAATTTACACTATTTCAAATGTAAGAAAATCGATATGCCTCACTCAGATATATGAAAATATGTTTCTATAGAGTTTCGAGTATGCCATGACACAGATAATATTTTAGACGATAAAGTTCAACTTTATCGTTTCTGATGCTTCGTTAAAATCTTACGGGGCAGTGGGCTACTTCAGATATCAGATATCCGAGGGCTTTTCTAAAACTTGTTTTGTAATTTCTAAAGGTCGTGTGGCCCCTTTAAAAAGAATCACTTTGCCGAGATTGGAGCTTCTAGGTGCATTAATAGCTGCCAGAATAGAAAGCTATTTAAAAAATGTTTTCAGTAACATTCAAAGAGTAGTGTTCTGGACGGACTTCACTATAACTCTGAATTGGATCAAAAATTCTGCTGCCAAATGGAAGCCTTTTATTGCGAACAGGGTAGCAGAAATACAAGAAAATTCTTCCCCCAGTGCATGGAGGCATGTCGGCAGTAAAGATAATCCTGCTGATATGCTCACTAGAGGACTCTCCTCCAAAGAATTAGCCAGTAATAAGCACTGGTGGCATGGCCCGGATTGGCTAAGTAAATCCGAAAAATTTTGGCCAAAACTTGACAAGAACGTAAAATCTTCCTTTTCTAACATTGAAATGGAATGCAAAGATAAAATCGTCGTGAACTCTGTTATTACTCGTGAAAGAATCGTCAACATTAATAGATATTCTAATTTAAATAAACTGTTGAGAATAACAGCCTATGTATTGCGTTTCATAAATTTGACTCGGCATAAATAAGATAATCGAGACACTTTAACACTGGAAGAACTCCAGGAAGCGGAGAACTATTGGATAAGACAAATTCAAAATGAAAAATACTTTGCAGAAATCAAATGTTTGGAAAAGGCAAAACCTCTTCCTAGAGATTCTAGTCTCATGAAATTAAATCCCTTTCTGGATGCTGAGGGCATCTTACGTGTTTCCGGGCGACTTTTAAAATCTAACATCTTGCTAGAAAATGAAAAGTATCCAATTATTCTGCCGCCGAAAACTAAATTAGCTGAGTTAATTATTTGGAATGCACATGAGAAAGTGTACCACTCTTCAGTGGCACATACGCTTGTCGAAATTAGAGAAAGGTTCTGGCTTCTAAAAGCCAGAAAAACGATAAAGGGTCTACTAAAGAAATGTGTTCTCTGCAAACGATTTTCTGCGACTCCAGGAGACCAGGCAGTAGCTACGTTGCCACCTGATCGTATTGAACAGTCTCCACCAGAAATCAACACCACCAGAATGCACATGAGAAAGTGTACCACACTTCAGTGGCACATACGCTTCTCGAAATCAGAGAAAGGTTCTGGCTTCTAAAAGCCAGAAAAACGATAAAGGGTCTACTAAAGAAATTTGTTGTCTGCAAACGATTTTCTGCGACTCCAGGAGACCAGACAATAACTCCGTTGCCACCTGATCGTATTGAACAGTCTCCTCCAGAAATCAATGACAATGGACTGTTTTTAGTGAAATTTGCATTGTAATCTTTTCTTTTATTATTCTAGTTGAAGTGTATGTCCAGAAATTTTAAATTGTCTTAAAGTATGTATATTCTTATCATATTTTGAAATTTGTGTTTGATTTAAGGTATCGTATTGCAACATATATTGAATCCCATAGGTTCATGGGGGGGGCAATGTGTTACAAATCACGTGTGAAGCAACCCAAAGGCGCCGTGCGGTCTCCGATGAAAAGCCACCTGTGACGCAATGTTTTGTTAAAAACTCAGAAGTTGTTACGAATTCGAGATGCGAGAAAGAATATTTTACTTCCCCGTAAAAATATATCTTTTTTATGTAAATATTTAATGTTAGTGTCTGTTAACTATATGTGTGTGTGATGTGAAAATAAATAGAAAAAATGTCAAGTGGATTATCATTTAAAGAAAACAAGCACGAACTTCTCGAATATAGCTTCTAGGATTAAAAATGTTCTCTAGAAATCTCAGTTTCATCAATTGTAGTTCGTTTAATCGACACCCAAGAGACTTACATTACATTTCCCACAAGCGAATTCGGCACCAACACCAAATTAATGCAAGGTAAAGGAAATGTTAGGGGATAAACAAACATTACAGTTAAGGAATTCCAGACAATCATAAAATGCTTATAAAAGATTGTTTGTAAAAATCTATACTTAATTTAATAATTATTTTTAAATATACACCCTGATTTCTTTGAATAAATAATTTTAAATTTAATATTTTCTATCTACTATTATTTTCATAGTTAAACTGAAAATATTTCTGGCAAATATTTTAAATCATGTATAGGAAAGTTATTATGTAATGAAGTCAAATAAACTCTAGAGTTTTCTTATTTTCAACAATTTTAATTTTACCGTTTTTCAATGGATATTGTTTGCTTTTCAAACCTTGTTTTTGAATAAAGTTAATAAACATCTTTTATTATTTATAAAATTTTCTTTGTGATACTTTTCGAAGAATTTTTTAAATTAAAATAAATACAATCTTTTGCAAGGAATTTATCAATACAAAATTTCATTCGGGTTCGAGTTCTTATGACATTAAAAGAAAATTGTATCATATTATTTCTTTCCTTTCATTCAGTAATGTATTTTACTTTAAAGTCAAAAATTGGAGGAAAAACCTCCCCCCCCCCCCCATTTGCTCATAAAAGGATTTAAGAATATGATAAAGTTACTTTATCAAAAAACAGCTTGATATTAAGTTTTAGAGTGGATACTTTTTTAGTAATACTGAAAGTTATTTTTATAAGGACAAGAATTAAATTAAAAAAAATATACCATATCTTGTGAGGAAAAAATAAAAGTGAAGTACAATAAAACTGAATCCTATTAATTTTAACTCATGCAAGAAAAATGTTTGCAACAATGTACATTTTTATTTAGAACTAAAATAAAAGGTGCTATAAATGCAATAATGTATGTTACAAAAGAAAAGGATGATGTTATACTTTCATTCTAGTTTCATAGATATACAAATTTTTAATCAATATTGTTACAGCGAAGCTAGAAAAAATTATTTCTGTTTTTGACTTATCATACTAATTTTGAGACTGATTCGATAAAACTCTGTTTTATGTATGCATAACAGTGCTGCTTCTTACAATAAAATACAAAAAGAAAGCCCCCCCCCCCTTTAGAAGATAGGAAATTCTAATACATTTCTAATAAATTCTAATAATAATGACAGAATTATTAATCATTTTACTTTTATAACTTGGTAGAAATAAACTCTATAGTCACATATTCTACCTTATTATAAAATGCCTCTAAAATTCTGGCATGATTTCAACGTGACAGCAGTACAATTACTAGTGCTTCAAAGAGTTATAACCAAAAATTCTCAAAGAGCATGCGTGCGTAA
The DNA here is from genome assembly GCA_964019185.1 of Maratus speculifer. NCBI lineage: Eukaryota > Metazoa > Arthropoda > Arachnida > Araneae > Salticidae > Maratus > Maratus speculifer. Next base: position 229,691,554 of record OZ025296.1, on the reverse strand, counting down.
TGGCAAACGGAGAACTGTGTGGGCGCCAGATACAATACCAAATGGCCGCATCAGCCGTTGCTAATAGCAACGTCCAGCAATAAAAGACATCTATTGAATATTTTCATCTGTGATTTATAGGAATAAAATTTATTTGACGCATAGTAAAAAAATAATAACAAAAGTTTTATTATTGTACGACAAAATTAATCATAGAAAACAGATTTTCCCAGTCCATTTCGTAGTCTAGTTTCCAAATTTTTGAGACCGTTTCTTTTTATAATACTTACTATATTGTTTCTCGACTATATTTTAAACAAAAATAAAACATAATAATAATAATAACAAAATTGTAATTTAACAAAATACAACGACTATTTGGGAAATGATTATTTTCCAAGACTAAAATTTTAAAGATTTATAAGTAAATTCTATATTTAAATTAATAATAATAATAATAATAAACATAATTTTTAGGATGGTCATAACGAATCCTATATTACGTAGCCATGCATTAAACATTAACATGCCTTTTCCAATGATAAAAAAACAGTAATTCAACAGTTTTTTAGTACTGTTTAAAATGATCATTTATTGGCTGAAGTTAATCAGACTTCTGAACGCCTCCTATTACGTACGACATGAATTAAAAACATCAATATTCCTGGACTAACATTCCTGGAAAAATTGAGATATACTTCATATTTCCCAATTCTTTTCCGAGAACAACAACTATTTTTCAAATAGGTAAAAAAAAAAAAAAAAAAAAAAAAATACAAAATTGTAATTTAACAAATTACAACGACTATTTGAAAAATGATATTTTCAAAGACTCAAATTTTAAAGACTTATAAATAAATTCTATATTTAAATTACTACTAATAATAAACATCATTTTTTGGATGATTATACCATGTCTTATATTAAGTACGCCGCGCATTAAACAGTGATATTCCTAGATCATCGCACATTTTAAATTTTTGCACTGTTGCGTAGAGAAAAAGAAGGTGCACTTGATTTAAAGAAATTCATTTGAAATCTCTATCGCAATTTGTTTTTTAATTACTAATTTTTTTAAAGTTTTTATTACTCTTTTTGTCATCGTGGAAACAGAAGTATTCCGTTTTTCTACATTAAACTTGGACCAATCAGTAAACGAATAAAATAAAATAAGTTGAGGAGTTCAACCAATAAAAATATCCAGATATATTTCAGATTTTTCAAACCTCTACCGAGAACAACAACTATTTTCCAAATAGTTAAAATCTTATCTCTTGAGAATAATTCAGTCAGATTTAAAATAATACATTTAAAATGTTGTATTTTAAACAGCTTTCTTATAGCGTTGTTCGGAAAATACCGGGATGCAAAGAGTCTGTTTGATTAATTCATTCTATATTAGCTTTTAGCGAATATATAAATGGTCTTGTTCAATCAAAGACAAAAACAGCCATTAGATTTTTTATATAGAAATTGATTCGGCCTTGAAATTACCCAATCAAAGAGAATAAAGCCCGTTTACAAGAAGATTACCACTGATTTTTAATTATAATTCAATCTTCTGTAATTATTTTAAAGCTGATCAAATTAGCATGTTTTTAGAATCTGCTGTGTCTGAACGGGGGTTGACGAGCGTAGTTCGTAAGGGATAGGGCCCCTTAGTATTTGTAATTATCGCAGTAATTTAGTTTTAGCGGGGTTAAAATTTAGACAAGGACCTTTTTTTTCCCTCCAAAAACAGCCTTTTTTCTAAATAAAATGGACAAAGTTAAAAATAACAGATAACATGGTGTTATTAGAAATATAAAGATGAAAAATAACATGGATGTTGCTTTAGGAGGTAAATACACACAATAGAACAATTTTTAAAAATTTCGCTATGTAAAATGACGCAGGAATAAAAAACTTTCGAATTTTCTTTCTTTTTGTCTGTGTTACTGCTGACTTAAAATCTTTTTATGGGATTGAAGTGTTTGGTCGGGATATTTTAAAGATTAAAATTAGCTCTAAGAAGGGCTTCTAAAAAATACAAAATTTAGAAAGATGAAATATATATATATATATATATATATATATATATAGTCAGGAATAAAAATTTTAAACATTTAATAATACTAACCCTCCTCCACCCCATAAAAAAATCAATTAAAATTGTAACAAAACGGGTAGATACTCATCAAAGATGGAATAAATTTTGTAAGTATTGAATATAAATGTTGGTATGAAATGGTGAATATCTTTCCCGAAAGAGCTTGTCAAAAATTTCCTCCTCCATTATTTCGCCAAGACCCCTAAATGAGGAAAGTGTTTGTTTAAAGTTGATATGCATTTTTTTCTGTTTAACTTCACTAATCTAAAGATTTGATCAAAAGGATATCCTCAATTGTCAATAGACAATTTTTTATGAAATAAGTAATTCCGAGAAAAACACTTTCGTAGCTCAAATTTTATGCAAATGATATACTCAGGTCTCGGGTCATAACTTATGCTGCATTCATTGCCGATTTGTTTTATTTAACGCAAGGTATCGCATAATACAGCTTCACTTGTCAAGAAAAAATTTAAAAACAAAACCTTACAGCGTATGTAGTGGGCAGCATGCATTCCTCATTTAAATCCGATCGATCATATGTGGTAAACACATGTAAAAGACGTTTTGCTAGACTTTTTTTATGTGCTCGAGACTTTAATACAGTACATTTTTAAGAGACAATGCCCTAAACTCTTATCGGCAGTATCATTGCATACGTGGAAAACATATATTCAAGACTATTAACCCTTTATCTACCACATTATGAATTCATGAAATTTTTACATTCTAAAGTATTTTACGTAAATTCTTTAAACTAAATTAAAAGATTTACTTAATTAGTTGAAAAATTTTTGTAGGATTTTAGAAGGATTGAAGGATTTAGAAGGATTAATTTAATTTGAATTTATAGAGATTTTGTGCAATATTTTTAACCCCACTCAAATCTTTTATTTTAAATTGTTTTCTTAGTATTTTATAGAAATATAAAACGTACAAATATGATGTTCTTACTACATAAATATAGAAATATTTCGATTTGAAAAATCTCCACCCTCCTCCCTCAGCGCCAAGAAAGCTGAAAAGATACAAAGCTAAAAGAAATAACTTTTTAAAAATATTTTTGTTTTGTATAATCAATAATGCTTTTCGAACAAAATGAAGTAATGCATTTCCAACTCATTCTAAATAGTATTACAAATAATTGACGTATTAAAAGAATTTTATAAGTAATTTTTATGGTACTTATAAGTACCGTCGGTAGATAAAAAGTTAAGACACAACACTAGTCAATGAAAAAGACCCGGAAGATACTGTTATGTCTATAAGGCGTTCTTTCCAAATATCACGCTCAAATTTTAATATTTGTACATGATTTCTTTTTGCATAGGATAGCTGAGGACGATCTACAACCAGGCTAGTTTTTACTATATATTTTTGTTATGCATTTTTTATAATAGGATAGTTTCAATTTCAGAACCGGTTTCGAAAGTTAAAGTATTTAAAAAAAATCTGAAACAAAAATTGAAAATTAAACACTAGCCCAATTGTAGAGGTAGTCAAATTCGTTCGGACCATCTATTTATGATTTTGACACCATTTCAGAATGGAAAAATTCTGATACATGATATTTTAGTGTTTTGTTTTCTCTATAGCGCATGCTTCAAATTTTTCTACGAATTCCAGTGATCCAGTCGAGGCTAGAACTGTATAACAGAGGCTGACGCAAATCCATTTTGTTCCGGATTATTGGTACCCAGTTCAGCATGAATCTACCGCGCCGGAGCGTAAGCCTCGAAAGTTCCGAAGGTTACGACTAGAGCTGGGGTTACCAAATAGGGCAAATTAGATTGGTTTTTTGACTGGGTACCAATTCGTGTGCCAAATCCGAGATAATGCTCAGTTCCTATCATAGAAGCCTTAGTCGAGGCCGCCGAGTGATGCAATGCCATACGTGTACGTCCGATTTCAATTCCGCTCACGATAACTGAGCGGGCAGAACAAAGGGACTGCATACAATTTTGAAAAGTTTGGTGATTCTCAAAGCGACACAATTCGTACGATTCATCAATTTTTCATCTTATTCATCGTACTTGATTCAGATTTTCTATGCAAAAAATGAATTTTACTCGTTCAAGAAATTTCATACTCTTCAGACATGGCACCTTGCGAATTTCTGTTGCTTCCAAAATTGAAGGCGCCATTGAAAGAATTTTCTTTTATGTGTAGAGATGAGATATGCAGAATGCGACGACGCAGTTGAACACCATTCCAAAAAAGGCCCTTTATAACTATTTTCTGCAGTTGTAGGAACGGCAAGATAAAGAATTGTGTGGAGGCGCAAGAAGATTACCCTGAAGAGGATTAGGGTGCAAATTTTTTCAGGTAACTTATATTTTTTACGGACAAAGAATGAATATTTAAACAGACTACGTATTATCAGTTAAAAATAGCATCTCATTTTCTTTACTTCTCATGCGTTATTATGAAATCTATGCTTTTAGTAACATCGCTCAGACTAATCCCTCTGAGGGAAATCCAAGGATAAATATTTTTTTAAATACTCAAAAGACTGTTTTAGGAAATTTTTATTAAAAAAACAAACAATTACAACTACCATTAAAAAATTATATCCTAAAGGTGGCCATATTACATACATTTATCTTATTAATTTATCTTTAATGAATTTTCTTTTATTTTAAGCACCTGGTACATTCATAATAACATTCAATATATCAGAGCTATTCCATCTCAATTCAGGCAGACAGTACTGATATGCGTCAAGTCACCATCACAGATTTTTTTCAAAAAAATTCAGTAGTTAGAACTAAGTGATTTATAAAATTTCCTAAAAGGATTTTTCCCTAAAAAATTTTTTTCTCTGATTACAGCACTTTAAAATTTATGATAAAATTGGCAGTTTTCAGAAAAACTGAAAAACGCTTCATTTTGAAATGTACACAATACCAAACATATTCAACATATTCAGTCAATTTATTTTTTATAAACAGTTATTAAACTGAATTTTACTTTGGCATAGTTTTAAAGAATATAGTGACATTTTTACTTAATTAAAAAAATTAGATTTTAAGTATAAAAAATATAATTATTAGTGAATTTAAGATTTTTTTTCAGAATGAAAAAAAATATTTTAAAGCTAAACATTGATGGCAATCTAAAGACCTTTAATGGGAGTTTTACAGCAAATTTTATTTTAACTCTAAGGTGCTTACAACTTCTGTAATTCAATTTTAAATTTTGCAAAATTTTGTAAAATCACTACTTTTGAAATGCAATTTCTCAAAAACACCATTTTTTAAAAATCTGATAATATGCTCAATTCATACCTTATTAGTCTCTAATAAATACCTTACAAGCAAATCGTGTGTTTTTGCTTAGAAAATTTTATATGATTTTTTGAAAATAACATGTTGTGTGTATTTTTCAACAGACCACAAAGGCAAGTTCTTCCTTACTTAACCGAACTTGTAATGTAATTAATATTTCAAACTAAAAAATACATCACTAGTACATAATTATTACTGTTAAATTATAGCTAATCATTTGCCTAAATTTAAAATTGCGTAAAATACAGCCAATAATAAAATTAGTATTGATGATATGTTATTTCATTCCATGCTCATGAATGTGTTAAATCCATCTACAGTGTGTAAAATTTTTTTTATATAGTATGGATATAATATATTAATGTGCAAATACATACATAACAGAAGAATTAGGTAGTGAAGGTTTCTTAAATTAACTTCCACTCCTTATCGTTGAAGGTATGAAGTCGCTCAGATTGTCCTATTGTAACTGATTTTTCTGTTTCTAGAAGCACATTTTCCAATGGTTGCACATTCATATTTTTTCTTTCCAGATTCTTTTGGCCACTGGAATGCTTTATCTATGGACCATGTTGGGTACATGAATGATACTTTAATGTCATTTAGTTCTTGTGATTGATAGACCATTGATTTGTCCTATCCACCAATTATTTTCATAAATGCATCCAATGACATCACCGATTTGGAAACTATGTATTGAATATTGTCTTTTCATTTGGCTGAAGGTTTCAACTTTTGTCAATTCATTTTTACTTGCTCGTTCCATATAATTTTCATTATTTACAATCACCCTATAATGTTTATATCTAATACCAACAATAGATTTTGCATTAGCATATTCTTTCTCATTATTAGTTCTATAGGATTGAGTAATATTTTTGTCTGGATGGACTAGAATGTTATTTTTTAGCAGAGAAGTTAGTTCAGCAACAAATGAGACAGAATTTTGGATAGCTTTTATTGGATCCTTTTGGAGATTAAATTTTGTTGCATAGTGCTTGTCTCAGCATCACATGCACTTTTAACATGGCCAGTACCTGAAAATATCCTCTACTTTAGTACAATTTTATTTTTGTGCAATTCATAAAACTGATACTTGTTTTTAAAATGTGCTCCAGCTCCATCTGATATATACACAGGTGATTCCAGTGTTTGTAATTGGTACAACTTAAATAATTCTTTTTTTTACTTTTTCTATGTCACAAACAGCATGAGCTGTATCATGAGTTAATCATCAGAAACTATGATAAAACTCTTTATTTCTTCTCTAAAGTATGCTGTGCAGGTAACTAACGATATCTGAGTATTCTGCCAGTGGTAGCTTTGTACTTCATTTGGCAGTATTAGTGAGTAATTTTCAGCAAAGTCAAAATGCATCACAAGCGCAGATTTTTTTTAAGGGGTTTGGCTTATTTAATTTTATGAATAGGAATTTTTGAAGATTAGCTTATATTTATCTGCCATAATAATGTGCATATTATTATTTTTTCATTAAAAAATATTATTATAAATATAGAGAAATAAGAAAAAGCTTGATCTTCTGGTTTCCTGAGAAAAAAAAACTAATTGGAAAAAAACTAAACTTGAAAAAAAAAAAATCTAATTCAGTTGTAATGTATGTATTTGCATTTTAATATATTATATCCATACTATATAACAAAATATTTAACACACTGTAGATGAATTTAGCACATTTATGAGTATGGAATGAAATGACATATGATCAATACTAATTTTATTATTGGCTGTATTTTACGCAATTTTAAATTTAAGCAAATGATTAGCTATAATTTAACAGAAATAATTATGTACTAGTGATGTATTTTTTAGTTTGAAATATTAATTACATTACAAGTTCGGTTAAATAAGGAAGAACTTGCCTTTGTGGTCTGTTGAAAAATACACACAACATGTTATTTTCAAAAAATCATATAAAATATTCTAAGCAAAAACACACGATTTGCTTATAAGGTATTTATTAGAGACTAATAAGGTATCAATTGAGCATATTATCAGATTTTTAAAAAATGGTGTTTTTGAGAAATTGCATTTCAAAAGTAGTGATTTTACAAAATTTTGCATAATTTAAAATTGAATTACAAAAGTTGTAAGCACCTTAGAGTTAAAATAAAATTTGCTGTAAAACTCCCATTAAAGGTCTTTGGATTGCCATCAATGTTTAGCTTTAGAATATTTTTTTTCATTCTGAAAAAAAATCTTAAATTCACTAATAATTATATATTTTGTACTTAAAATCTAATTTTTTTAATTAAGTAAAAATGCCACTATATTTTTTAAAACTATGCCAAAGTAAAATTCAGTTTAATAACTGTTTATAAAAAATAAATTGACTGAATATGTTGAATATGTTTGGTATTGTGTTCATTTCAAAATGAAGCGTTTTTCAGTTTTTCTGAAAACTGCCAATTTTATCATGAACTTTAAAGTGCTGTAATCAGAGAAATAAATTTTTTAGGGAAAAATCCTTTTAGGAAATTTTATAAATCACTTAGTTCTAACTACTGAATTTTTTTGAAAAAAATCTGTGATGGTGATTTGACATGCCCTGCCTGAGCTGAGATGGATTTGCTCATCATTAGAACAGGTACTTTTAAGAGAAATTTAAAAAGAAAGTGCTTTAACGAAATATGAAGCCGAAAGAAAATATAACAAGTACTACATTAAAAAAATTCAAAATGTTACTTATTCTAATCCTTTTACAGCTTTTAGTTGAAACTGAATCTAAAAAGTTGTACTTAAGAATGTTTTCTTTATAGAAAATAAGTGACAGAGTTTTTATGATAATTTTAATATGTTTGCTATTTTAAAATCTAGCATTCGATTTTTCTGTATCAAGGGACTCTGAAATGCTTTATAAAATTTTAAAATGGTTTAAATAACATTTGAAAACATTTTTTCATCTTAGATAATGTAGCCTTTTTTTTCTTTTATACTACATGAATTCTTACTTTTACATTTAGATAATGCTTTAAAGGATTAATGCCCTAATGCACATAAAGCTATATTTTCATCTTTCAAATTTTACTGTTACTGTAACAAATTACGTCATTTTTTAAATTGTTATTTTGCTTTTTTAATCTATTTCTTCAATCAACATTCTTAATTTTAAAATCTGTCAAATTTAGTAGAAAATTTAAAACTGAATTTTCACTGTTTGAAAGCAGTTTTTAAGCAGTAAGTCTAAGCAGTAAGCCTTAGTGACATTTTAGTTATTTACAATGCTTTATTGTGATGTGGAATGTTTGAAATCATTTTTACCTTATTAATTATAAACATTTTCTAAAGATTTGAAAGTATCTGATATGCGGAAATATCTTTTTGACAAAACTGCGACCTTAAAAAATAACTACGGTAAACAAAGTTACACGGAAAAAAATTTGGTGATTTCAAGATCTAAAGCACATTACAGGAAAAGCTTGATGAAAAAATATATAGATGTTGATGTTATTTCAGCTGTGTGTGATTTATTAAAGTGATTTTTCACAAATACTATTGCTGCTTTTTTTTTAAAATGCGAACCAAAAAGATGTGACCTCGTATATCATTTGATGAAAAATATTTAAAAAAAGAAAATATCAATTTTTCGTAAACTATATTTTCTAACGTATTAATATAAAAAATGACACTGAATAGTATATTGCAGTATTCTTTTAAGAATTATATTGTTAAGCATAGCATTTAATTGAGTATTATGCGATCATTGCACTTAAGTCTACAGTTTAATGTCTTACTATAGTGAATAAAAATGTTTATTTATATAACTGTATATTTTGTAACACCTGTTTTATTTTTTTGAAATTTTTTTGAAATTATATTACAAAGTTATGCATTAAATGATCTCTCAATATTGTACAGTTGTCATCAACAACTCTATCGTATTAATTACTTGTTTTGGCATGAAAAATATAGCTGTAAATACAAATTAGGCACATTGTACATCTTTTAAATGCGAGTTTATTTTCAAATTTTAGAAAAAAATAGTTTTACGTTAATAATATTAAATTAGCTACCTAAATATTTTAATAAAAGGAATATTGCCCAGTTAAACTGATGGCATTGGGCTAACATTCTATGCACACTAATTGTATAATACAGACATAAATTTTCACGGAATAATGACGTTTAAAAAACAAATTAAATAAAAAGGGAAATTGCCCCCCCCCTCATTTTCGCTCTTTATAGTTAATCTTTGAGCCCCCCAAACTAATCAGGGATACGTCTTATCACATAATAAACTTATATTCAAGATTCAAAGAAAGTAGGATAATTCTTCATAAAAACCCATTTATATAATTTAAGAGGAGTTATTTCCCGTTATGTACTTTATGCTTAACAATAAAACCTCCAAAACTATTCAGAGATTCCCTTTATCAGAAAGAATCTATATCCAAAATTTAAAGCAGATCGGATAATTCTGCATAAAAATTAATTAATATATTTAAATGGGAGGGGGTTATCGCACGCACCCCCTTTATAATTAACAAAATAACCCCATAAATAATCAGGGAAACGTCGTATCACTATAAACCTGTATTCAAAATTGAAGCAAATAGGTTAATTCTGCATGAAAACCATTTATCTAAATTAAGAGGGGTAGTTTTCTAACCCCCTTTTTATACATATCCAATGAGTTTCCAAAAAAAATCTGGGAAGTGCTTTTTCAGAATGAGCCATTATTCAAAATTTAATGTAAATCGGTAAATTCTGCTTGAAAAACACGTTAGTCTAAATTAAGAGGGGTTCCTCATCATTTCACCATTTATAAATAACCAATGAACACCCAAAACTAATCTCGGAGGCGCCTTATAAAAAATGATCATCTATCTAAAATATTTAAATGAAATCTGATAATTCTGCATGTAAAACTCATTTATCTTATTTAAGGTGGAATGTTAGCCCCCTGTTCCTCTATTATACTTATCCAATAAACTCTCAAAACTAAATATGAAAGTGTCCTCATCAGAATAATCCTATGTCTAAAATTTAAATGAAATCTGATAATTCTGCATGAAAACCCCATTTATCTAAATTAATCGAGCAAGGGGTTGCCCCCCCCCCTTTCGCCCTCCTTTTACTTATCCAATGAACTATCAAAACTAAACACGAAAACGCCTCATCAGAATGATCATATATCTAAAATTTTAATGAAAACTTATAATTCTGCATGAAAACCCCATTTATATGAATTAAGGGGAGGGGTATTAGCCTCCTTTTCTCCTCTTATGCTTATCGAATGAACTCCCAAAACCTATTATGGAACTGACTTATCAGAATAAATCTATATCCAAAGTTTCAAATAAATCGGATATTTTTATCATGAGTTACATATGTACATATATAACACATATATACATACGTGTTACATATGTACACATATACGTACAAACAGAACAGGCGAACACACGAGCTCTTAGGCTTTGTTAAGCCTATGAGTTACGCCTGTAAGCTATTTAGTATTTAACGAATATTTCATAGTCTGAAAGATACCGAATGTTGTTGTTTTGCATCCTATTCAATTATGATTCATATGACAATAGGCTAAGGGAAATTTTTTGGAGATGTTTAGAAAATGTAGCAATACATTAAGATTTAATTTATATTACAATTTTCTGATATGTTTTTAGCTTTATTACATTTGATTTTTTCAGGAAAGTAACATTTATTTTAAGTTTAAATAGTGAAACATATGTTTAAAACAGAAGAATCGCAAACGGTGCAAAGAGAATGAAGCAAATAATAATACTTATTGTTATTTCTAAATGTCTAAGCATAAATGAAGTCCCATAGTAAATGCATAAGTATATACTGACATTACTACATGATAGTAAAGGTATTTCTTTAAACAAAAAAAGTACTCCATTAAAAGACATGTAATAGTACACCAGACCCGAAAGCGTTAATTTCCAGGATTGTTGAAATAACTTTCGAAATGACTGCTGAAATAAATTTTGAAATAACTGCTAAAATAACTTTTGAAATTGTACTGAACAGTACGTAAATGTTTAATATATTTCAAAGTCGTCTGATACACTTTTGCGTACGGCTGTACAATATTTTGAAACAATTGTGCAAATTCATCTTTGGAAATCCTCTAAATTTCGCATATCACGTTTTCCTTGGTGTTACCAATATCCAGAAACCTTATTTGATTAGAGATAGTTTAAGAACACACACTAGCCAATCAAAAAAAAAAAAAAAAAAAAAAACCCGGATGATAATGTTAAGTCTGTGAAGGAGTTATTTTTAAATATCTCGCTCAAATTTTAATATTTTTGCATAGGTTAGTTGATGACGATCGATAACTGGGCAGTTTTTACTTTTTCAATTTTAGTTTCAAAATTAAAAAAAAAATACTTTTGTTTTTGGAATTGGTTAGAACCGGTGCTGAAATTGAAACCATTATAATATTTTTAAAAAATGTAACCAAAATTAAACAGCAAAAAATAGCCCGGTTGTAGATTATCTGCAGCTATCCTACGCAGAAAATGTCATGTAAAAATATTAAAATTTGAGCGAAATATTTGAAAATAACACCCCCATAGACTTAACATTATCATCCGGGTCTTTTTGAGTGACTCAAGTGGCGTCTAGGAAACATACAATAGTCTTCAAGTTTCCAAGTACGAAGAGTATGGAATGTTATTTATATACTGATGCTACTACGTTTGATAGAAACCTCGAGCGAATTGCGCATGGGCGAAAAGGGCTAGTGCATGTAGGAAATGGGGAAGTCCTTAACATCTCCTTATGAATTTTTTTATTGAACATCCCAGACATATCGTATTGTTTTTGGCGAATATCTTTTTGTTTTTATTATTGAATATGCTTTTAAATATTACGAGGTGGAACCCGCCGAAATTCGACGAAAGAAAATCTTTAAGGAAGAAATGTTTCATTGATTTATAATAAATCTACAAAATTAGTTACAGTAAGAAATGCGTCTTATATTGATCAGTCTATCTGTCAAACAAATATTATTTTAAGATAAATTAACAAAATACTACAAAACTTTATTACCCAAATTATTAAACAAAATAAAACTAAAATTTACCGGATTTTATTACAGACGATATTTTTGAAATAATATATCATTTTAATTTCTTTCTCTTTTTTATTTCAATTTTAAGAGAAGATGGAGTGATTCTATTACAAAATTGGTAAAAAAACTATAAAAAAATTAATATCTCAAAAATAAATTGAGATACAGATTTGAAAAAAATTGCAATTTAAAAATACATTTTTTTCTCTACACGACAGTGGAAAAAATTTAAATATGCGATGTTTAAAATTGTAAAACTTGCCGTAGCAAAAATTGCAAAACCGAAATTACAGAGGTAAGTGTTGCCATTCGCAAAATGACGTATGCGTTACGCACAGATGCGTTTGGCCTTTATAATATAGATATTGTAAATCTATTATATTAAAATAATTTATAAAAAGACAAATATTCTAAGAAATATGATTTAAAGATATTACTAAACGCAATAAATTTTCTCTCATAATGGAGCACAACATAATCATTTTAGAATTAACGATTTTAGATAATTAATGATTGTTTGATGCGATTTTAAAAAACTGCGAAACTGGCGATTGGTTTGAATTATGTGTTTACATTATTTACTTACATTATTGTTCAGATTCTTTGATACATTTTTTATTACATTATTTATTTATATTATTTGTTTAAATTAAATCTGAATATTCAGATTTATAGAATTGGCGAATTTCTGGCATAGCCGCCAGCTCAGACGTCAACCAAAAAATAAATCTGCGGTCCCCACTAATAAAATCTATAGAAAATCTGTAAGGAATTGGCCCAAAATTCTGTGAGAAATCCGTAAATAATTGGCCAATTTTGCAGATATTTTACAGAATGTCTTAAAAAATTCTGCAGCTATTTTTAAGGTAAAGCTAAGTCTCCGAAATTTCTTCAGATTTCTGTAAAATTTCTAAAGGAAGTTGAGATTTCTGCAGATAATCTTAAGATTATTTTTAGTGGGGGTTGAGCCATAAATATAAATATATACACAAACAAATAAAAAAGGTATTTTTATTAAAATTTACGAAAATCTAGATAAAATGTACTTCGGAAAGTACTATACCGAGAATTAATAGAATGTTCCCGATCCATTTAATTTAAAATAAAATTTTACTCAGAATAGAAAACAATATTCATCAATTTCCATGGATGTGTAAAAAATATCTCATTATCGAAGGCTATACAGTATGAATGGAATTGGCTTGGAATTTTACCATCCAGAGATCTTACAAATGTGGCCTTACAGAACACGATGTTATGATTAGTCAAAAACATTTCACAGACAAGAAAATGTACAGAGGAGGACCATTCAAAAATATCAGAAATTGAAAATGCGTCATTATCGTCTATTAGCTGTAAAATTTTAAATGTTCCGCTGAAATTTTTTCCCAATTTGAAACAAAATTTAACATCTATAGTCTGCTCAATTATTTTCACTTAAAAAAATGCTTCAACAAGGAACGTTTGCTAACCTGTTTGAAAATGTGAAAGCAAAATGAGAATGAACACTGTTAAAAGTAAAGGTGACAAACCGGTGCCATTTGGCACCCGGAGGTGAAAAGGCCCTAGGATCCATTGGAACCTGGGGCATTTGTAACCCTAGGGTGCCATAGGGGCTTCGATATGTGGTTGCAGTGCCGACAGGTCTCTTACTGGGTGATTGGAGATAAATAAGGTGCCATACACTTCGTATTGGCAGCAATGTGGCACCTCATCGGGTGACTGGAACCATGCGCATGCTCTGTGACGTGTGTCTTTCTGTGACGGCAAGTAAAATCTATGGCTGTGAGTGAATGAAGGTGAGCTCGATGGCTGAACGGTTAGAACGCTGCTTGTAATCAGATGTTGTGGGTTCGAATCCTTCGACGACCAAATGTCGGTTTGTATATTTTTTAATTTTTATTATTGGACACTCTGGATTAAGGGTGCCATATTTTCACCCTGATTAAAGGTGTCATTCTGGCTTCTTTAGAGGTGTCACCAGTGAGACAAGCCTTTCACCTCTAAAAGGTGCAACGTGTCACCATTAGCTTTAACAGTGAAGCATCACGCAAATATTGTGCGCAGATATGTGAACATTTTAATACTATCATTAACCAACCAGCGAAATTGCAATTCTGATAATTAGTAGTACATGCTTAGAAGTTAAGGGTACTGGTGACTCAACTTCCGAATTCCCCTCCATAAATCAAGTCCATGGGCGTTTGATGTATTGGTACATTTAAAATATCTTCTCAGATAATTAATATTTTACTCCTTTTTTATGTACACTCTTCTTAAAGGATCTCTCTCTTTTTTTTCTTAGTTCTTGAAATATTTCTTAATATGCTTCTATATATGCTTAATTTTATATGTAGCGTTAAGAGCTTATTCGTAGTTCGTCAGTTTTTAAAGGATATTATTAAATTAAGCAAAGATTTTAGAAAAAAAAGAATTAAAAATAATAATTTCCTGAGAAGACATTTTAAATATATATTACAAATTAAAAAAATTTTCTCCAAAATTCACCTTATACTATATTAATTTTCTTTTAACAATATTCCGTACTTATTTCAACTTATTAAATTAAAATCTTGCTACTAGATCTAATCTATTAATCTTTATAGAAACGATACAAATTCTTAATTCACCTTAAAAAACATTTATTCCAATGTGCGTTAATTTAAAAAATGGCTCTAAATTAAAAATATTCTTAATTAAACTTTATTTCTTAATATAAAAAAAACTCATTTTTTCCCCTGTTTTTATAAACTTTTTTAAAGAGAGACTTGTTAAATTTATTCCAAAACCATAGATTTCAAAAATATCATTATTTTTATTTATTTTTATTTTTTCTTCGCGTTTGATACTTATTGCGTATCAATAAATTCATTTCTTTTCTTTATTGTTTTAAATTTAATCATCTGTAATTGAGTATAGTCTGCAGAATATTCGAATTTTGATTTCGATTATAAATTAGTTAAATAATAATTTTTTAAAATAAAAATTACCGTCTGAAAAGATTCGGGAATGCTAGGTTTAATCTCAACGCTAGACATTAATTTCTGTTTACATAAGAAAATCATGGATAAAGAATGTAGAATGTTCTAGAAGCTTTTAGTATTTGATTTAAGTGAGGAAGTTGAGAGATGATGGGATATTCTTTCTTTTTTCTTTCGACGATTCGGTTTTAGTCGACTTGCGGAAATAATGTTTTTATGATGGAATGTTACTACGAAGAGAGCATTTCCCGCTCTACCTCAATGACTTTATCAAACTATTTTGGAACAGAACCTGTATAATTTGGTGAAACTCTCGTGTTATTATTTTACTTAAATTTTATCTCGCCACGACTCCTGTGACGTACACTGTAAAAAAAAAAGGGTCGATATACTAAAAAAATCTTAGTAATCCTTGTAATTACTAAAAAATTTTTAGTAATCTTACTCGGTCACAAGGAATATGTAAGAATTACTAGAAAAAAGCTAGCAACGAATAGAGTTAACAGTTTTACATTTTTAATAGCTATTACTAAAACGCACTTGGCGTGGGCCTGATAGCCTAGTGGTCATAGCACCGAACTCCAGGCTGAAAGTACCTGGGTTCGATGCTGGCCGCTGCCAAATATGCACCGAATGTAAATAAAGGGATTATGAAAATCCTGTCGTAGCAGTTACTATGGGTAATGATCTCTGAACTTCCCCCTTCCTTTAGAAACATGTCAAAATAGAGTATGTGGCAATGTTTGGTGCTGCCATCTATTACGGCTTTACTGAAAATCTTCCGTTTCAGAAGTCTCTCTTTTTACCCACTGGATGCAGCTCGAAGGAAGCTCATGCCCTTCGGGCACACGTAATGGTTACTAAAAATAATTTTGGAGCTATTACTAAAATTTGATTGGTGGCTCATACTAAAAAGTTTTAAGTTAGTTATACAATTTTTTTTTGTTCAGTTTACAAAAGAAATGTTTGTTTCACTTGCAAAAAAAAGTTTGTAATGGTTATTAAAAAATTCTGTGGAATACAAATTTACTAAGAAATGTTTAGTAACCTCTTGAATTTTTTTTACAGTGTAATATAGGAAAACTTGCAAAGATTGTACTGGCTCCTATCTCAAAGTGCCACATATATATTTGCATCAATCGCCCAATATTCGTTGCAACCAATAAACTTGGCATTATGAAGAGAAATTCGGAAGTTGAGTGACCAGCGCCTTTAACCGTTTGACTGCTACGCGGCGCAAAAGCGCTGCGATAGTTTATCTCGAAAACCGCGGCGCAGCGCTTTTGCGCTGCGAGTTCTTTATAATACAAAAAGAATTATTAAAATTGATTGATATTTGTCTAAATAACAGTGTTTTATATGACAACATTATTTTTTCCTTTAAAGAAATCAAAATATGTACCGCAATTTTCGTGCATTCTTGCAAAAATTGCTTAGCACTAAAACGGTTAATACTTACATATTTTATTTGTATTACATAAAATCCTACTGGAATGTAATTGCATTTGTGGACTTGAAGCTTTCTGCATTAGTTATGGCTAATGTGTTGTAAGAAAATTGGCTTGGGATCTTGCCTGTCTGACAAACTTTGGGGTAAATGTTCGGGTAAGTAATCTGCTCTTTGTACCTTCATTTATTTTATGAGATTTCAATTCTATTAATTGTTGCTAGATCGTTGAAATTAATCCCCACAACTTGTGCTTGCGTTATCTAATATTATAAAGAAATGTAATTGTGGTTCTTGAGTTTTTTTGCTTAAATTATATGTAAAATATGTTGTAAAATTTTTTTATGTGATTTAACTCTGTCTGTAAAACAGTACTAAAAAAAGAACTTAAAATTGTAACACAATATCTATAAATTGAATAAATGAAATGCGTGAAAAAAATATACATATGATTTTTACTGTTTAGAATTCGTGACTTTTACTTTTGAAATTCAATTTTATCAGAAGTGAAGTTTTACCTAAATTAAAAATATTTCTATCAGGAAAGTTTCTGTTAAATATTTTGATTTCCCCGACATTTGTGAAAAACATGTATTGTAAAGGTTTTCCTCGTCTAGAAGATGTCTAAGACTACAACACTGCTTTATTCTGGAGATATTTTCTAAAAACTTTCAAATCTATCTACAAATCGAAAAAGTCCTAGAAGTTCAAACATTTTGGCAAAAAATTGAAGAAAAGCATCAGTTGCATGAAATTGATTTCTTATTTTCATAAAAAAAAAAAAAAAAATGTTATGTTAACATTTTATGTTAGACAGGTTCACAGTTTGACAGAACTCAAAGTTGAAATTTCAAAACTGTTGCAATGGAATGAGATACTAATAAAAAGGACGTCTTGAAGATATTTCATTTTTAGCATAAATATAATTTAAGAATAAAAAAAATAACGATCTGATTATATTTTCTAGATAAATAATTTCAGGTTCTATGCGCAGTGCATCTTTATGTAAAAACCGTTATAGCGTCAGATATAAATATTTTATAATATATATATATAGGGTGGTCATAAAAAAACTTTGATGATATATGGAGCTCTAGCGGCCAGTCCGTTTAACCGATCTAGGGCAAATTTAAGATATAGCTATTCAGAGGTATGAGCTCGAGATTCTCAGAACGACAACAAAATGGCGCTCACGGTTACGGTTATAGTTACAGAAACTCGAAATTTTCCAATGGCAACATCCATTTTTTTCATTTCAAAATGCTCAGCACATTCGAAAACTCTAAAGAGCGTTGGAATGGTAGGTTATTACAATAAACGGATGCATTATACTCGAGCAAAATCAGCTCTAGGAACGCCCCCCCCCAAAAAAAACACGACCAAGGCGCACGAAGAAAATTTGAATATGTCAGAGACAAAATACCAATCACGGAACATCGTTTGCCAGAAAGTCAGCGTAGTAAACGGATAAAAATTAGAGTGGGAATGTTAGTTCTTCAGTCAGAGCTCGCAGATGCCAACAAAATGACTTCGTTCGTGGTGAGTTGGTAAAATTATTATCAAAATGAGATGAATGCTACGAAAACCTCCCGCGTTTACCGTGGAAACCATCGCCAAATACGTGGCCTATGCATTTCACAAGCTCTTCGTGATTTAGTAATGAAATTCGAAGAAATTGGCTGCACCGGTGATAGTCCGCGATCCGGACGACCAACTACTCCTGAGGATACTGTTATGGAAGTGCATCACATAGTGACCAGAGGACGCATGCAAACTACAAAAGGTGCATCTCGTGTATTTGATATACCAAAATCAATGGTCTTAATGTTACTGCACTCTGTAATCCGCATGTTTCTTTACCGGCAGCAGCGCGCCCGGATGTTGGAAGTGAGAGACCATCAACGACATATAGACTTTGTTAATGAATTTCTTATCCAATATGATGGAGATAACGATCAACCTTTTCGCATATTATGAACGGTCAAGGCACATTTCACCTTAACTGGTAACGTCAATGGCCTCCGCGACCCCCCGACCTTACTCCTATGGATTTCAGGTTCTGAGGATACCTAAAATCTAGAGTGTACATGTGCAATCCACAAACTTTGCCGGATTTGAAAGATCCTATCAAACGTGAGATTGCAAACATCCCTCATGCGATGTAACGTTCTGCTGTATTGTCTACAGTCACCACCGTGCAATGTGTAATTGCCTGTGATGGCACCCATGTGGAAAATGTATAATCAAATAAAAGTTTTTTCCGATATGAGTTGCAATCACAGATCAGTGTACTGACTCTGTGTTACATGCAAATTAACTCCTTGTACCCCAATCATGATTTTTATGGGGGTGGGATTCGCAGAACAGTTTTGTGTACGTGCATAACGTGTCTGTTTCTTTCTATACACGTACGGTTCCAACGCTCTTTAGGGTTTTCGCATGCGCTGAGCATTTTGCGATGAAAAAATGGGTGTTGCCATTGAAAAATTTCGAGTTTCTGTAACTATAACCGTAACCGTGAGCGCCATTTTGTTGCCGTTGTGAGAATCTCGAGCTCATACCTCTGAATAGCTATATCTGAAATTTCACCTCGGTCGGTTGAACGGACTGGCCACTAGAGCTCCATATACCGGCAAAGTTTTTTTATGACCACCCTGTATATATATATTAAAAAAATGTTTCCGTGAGTAATTCTGACCTTTTATCAACCGTGGCAACAACGAAACACATTTATTTCATATTTTTCGTAAATTAACTTAATTCAAACCACACAATTTTAATTTGTACACCGTAAATAAGGAGTAAATGTACTTTTATATGCAAGTTGTCGGTTAAATGCATATCAAGTTACTGACTTTGTATCATAAGAGTTTTGTCCATCCCACGAAACCTTTATAATTTCAATTCTCTATCTGTCCGTCACACCGCTCGTATTTAGAAACTATTTAAGTTACAGACTTCATTTTTTTCACATAGACTTGTAGCGATCTTATCTCACTTTATCAGTACAAATATAGGTTTTACTAATTTAGAATAACTGGTTTGACCTTTTGCTCGAAGCTAACTTCCTCGCCTCTTGATTAGAAGATCCCTGGATCGAATACATCCGGCACCAATCCCCTCACTCTCTTCATTAGTAACCCGAACAAATATGCAACTTTCAACAGCAACCGTAATAGCAATCATCTCATCTTATAACCAACAGATGGCAGCACCAAACAAATCACACGTCACAAAGCTTGTCATATATGCATCACACACATTACACTCGTCAGACGTCAACAATAAGTCTTTCTCACTGGGGAGATACTCTTGTAACGATCTCATCTCACTTGATTGGTATAAAGCGAGTTACTAGGTTGAAGTAACTGGTTTGGTCTTTTGGGATACTAACGTTCTCGCCTCCAGATCATGAGATCCCGGGATCGAATACAACATGCGCCAATCTACTCACTCTTCTGATACTGAATACCTCTCATACCCAAAATCATGAAGTTTTGAAAAATATATAAAACTTTAATGAAAGATATTAATGTAGTCCTAACCTTTTTGCAATTTCAAAACACAATTTTAATTTCAATTATCTTTTCGTAAATTATGTAGTCCTTTAGTAGAGTGTGTTGTTTCTAACCTTAACTTCTCGAGATGATGGCTTGCCGGCTGAAGCTGAAATTTTCGACTTCTTACATTTAAACCTTGCAGGAGAACTATAGCGATTATCTTAGAACACATAGTTTTTGAGGTCACATAGTTTGAGCGCATTCTTCAATTAAAAACAAATTTGGATTTTCGGGCATTCAGCAAAGGTGTTTTGACCAACGCTAGAGGAACCTATCGCACCAAAATAATAATAGCATCG
Source organism: Maratus speculifer (assembly GCA_964019185.1). Lineage (NCBI taxonomy): Eukaryota > Metazoa > Arthropoda > Arachnida > Araneae > Salticidae > Maratus > Maratus speculifer. The sequence continues at coordinate 229,670,852 of OZ025296.1, read as the reverse complement.
TTGACAATGATTAAAAAAAACAGTCGATAAATACCTGAGATATTGATCCTAAATAGCAATTAAGTTTTGGACATATACAATGATAGAGGCGACGACGTGCTCTGTATGCCATCGGATTTTAAGGGGGCTCAGGGGTTGAAAACTTTTCAAAAGATCGATTTTTTTTTATGATCTAATTTGATTATTCATTGAATTCTTAACTCAATGCAAAAAACCGCATAAAAATATTTGCATTTTTAACGGAGTTATAAGCATTTATGTATCAACACTTTCATAGCCGCATCCATATAAATTCAACTTTAAGTCGCGTTTTCTCAAAACTTGATTTTTGATGACTAACACCAAGATTAAAAAAAAAAAAACTATTTGATGGAATGGCTTAAATATTTTTTGCATGCATACAGCTCATATTCAAAATATTAGAATAATTGAGAAAAAGTAATAAGAAAAAATTATTTGTCATTTATTTATTTTTTATACTAAGTAAATGCAATTAAATTTCTTATAAATTAAATCTGGAATGTTTAGATAAGATTTTAACATTTATAAAATATAAAATACAGCACAATAAATTAGGTATACAGCTTCCTTAAACACACCAGAATATTAGAATAAAATTTAGATTGGTTCAAAATATTAGAATATTTTATTTTACGCAACAATATTACCTTATGAATATGAAGTAAATGGTAGTTAATATTTTGTAGCATCCCCTTTAGCTTTCATAACAGTGTACAATCTATCTTGCATACTATATACAAGGTGTTTACAAACATTTCTATAAATATTAGCCCAAATAGACTTTATACGTGCCACTAACACAGTTTTACTTGAAGGAGGATTTTCTTGAAGTTTTTACTTCATTATACACCATAAGTTTTCGATGGGATTAAGATCTGGTGAATTTGGTGGCCAAGGAAGTACCTTAATGTTGCGTTGGCGGAACCAATTCTTAGTTGACACCGAGATATGCGGGGACGCTAAATCTTGTTGAAAGATGAACTCATCTTCAAATAAATCTTCTGATGATGGAATCATGTAATATTCTAAAATTTCTTGATATATCAGAGAGTTAACCTTTTCGTAGACGATGCATAACTTTCCAGGTCCTTCTGCACTCATACAACCCCAAACCATGACACTAGCAGCAAATTTTACGGAACGTTTAAGGCATTCTTTATCAAATGCTTCTTGCTTCATTCTCCAAACTCGAATACCTTGATTACCATATGAAACACAAAACATACTTTCATCACTAAATAATATATTTTTCCAATCTTCATTGCTCCATAAACGTCTTGATTTACACCAATTCAATCTTATACGCTTTTGTCTTGCAGTCATGAGAGGTTTTGTTTTCGGTACACGAGATTCAAATTTAAATTTATGGAGACGTCTTAATGTTGTCGATGTAGAAACTTCAACTCCTTCTTCTTTCCATTTTCGGTGCAAGAATCGCACACTTTTAAAACGGTTTTTCTTAACTATACGCTTCAGTTTCCTGTCATCTCTAGCAGATGTTTTTGGTTTTCGGCCACCATTTCGGCGATTATTTTGAAATTTTCCAATTTTTGAATATTGTGTTAGTATTTTACTAACGCTTGATTGCGAACAATGTAAATAATTCGCTATAAAACATTGATTTTTACCGTGCCGATACAATCAACCATACAAAGTTTAGTAGATTCAGGAATATCACTCACACGGCCCATTTTAAGACGAAAAAGAAACAAACTGCAAAAAAGAATACTGATTTTAAATAAAATAGTCTGAATTTAATCAATGATGCCACCAGTTAAAAATTGGTAATAATTAAAGGAGAATTAATGTGAAATATTCTAATATTTTGAACCACTTGAATAAATATTCTAATATTTTGACTTATCAAAATAATTTTTTTTTGCAATTAATCTTTTCAAAAATGATATTAAATTTAAGCTAACAAGTAAGTTTAATCAACAATAAGTTCTTAATAAAAATATCGTTTGCATATTTTCATTAAAAGACATTAAATTACAAACGATATTTTCAATTTCTAAAAGAAAGGTAATTATTCTAATATTTTGAATATGAGCTGTATAACATAATTATCTAGATTATGAATTAATATATTTTAGATAGTTTAATATTTTGTGTATTTTTAATGAAAAAAAAGTTGCATTTTTTAGGGGTTTTTTTAAATTTTCAACTTTTAGAAATTTTTTAATAATGTTTTTTTTAAGTGACAATTATATCCTTAATTCATAATCTAGATAATGATGTTTCTCAAAAAAAAAAAAAAAAAATTAAGCCATTTTATCAAATAGTTTTTTTTAATTTTGGTGTTAGTCGTCAAAAATAAAGTTTTGAGAAAACAAGACTTAAAGTTGAAATTATATGGATGCGGCTATGTAAATATATATAGGGGTGAGTGGGGATACTATAGCATATGGGATACTTGAGCCACCCCCTTTATCTCTACAGTAGTTCAATTTTTCTTTCTAAAACTGGCAACATGGTAACATATTTATAGTTCTGAACATGTAAAAAAGAAATCATATACCTTGGTACCATTTTTAAAGTATGGTGATTAACCCTTTGAGCTCTGCTGGTAGAATTTTCTACCACAAAATTTTAATTCTGAAATGTCACAACGACACCAGAAAATTCGACCAAATTTATTTGAAAAAGGTTTAATGCATTTTTTCGCGTATATTGTAAATCGGTTTTTTTCTTTGCAAAATACTGGTGCGAATGTGACATCTGGCTCAAGTATCCCCTCCATGGGGATACTTGAGCCACAATGTAAAAGAAAAAGTAAAAATTTATTAGACATAGAAAAATAGTTCAAAATTAATTGAAAGTGGTTTTCAATTGAAGAAAAAATATCAAATTTTCATTTTCAATATTTTATTTTGTTCTAAGAAATTCTAAAAAATTTTAAAAAATTAAAATTTAAAAAATGGCTCAAGTATCCCCATCTTCCCCTACATAAATGCTTATAACTCCGTTAAAAATGTTAATATTTTTATGCGGTTTTTTGCATTGAGTTAAGAATTAATAGAATAATCAAACTAGATCATAGAAAAATCGTTTTTTTTTTTTTAAAGTTTTCAACCCCTGAGCCCCCTTAAAGCCTAGGTCACAACTTTTATTGATACATTTGTGTAATGTAATGCCCTGTAGCAGTATAAAAGCTATAAACGTCAAATTTTTAAAAATAGATTGATTTAATTAGAATTAATTTTTTAAATATTATGGGATTCGTGACTTGTTTGGATTGAGGACCTCTCAATACGCCTCCGTGTCTTCGCTCAATTTAGTTTTATAAAATACCAAATCAAGTTTAAATATGCTTTCTTTTACAGTTAATATCGAAATAAGTTCACAAAAAGTCCTTCCGGAAATTGCCTAGAGGAAGAAATAGCTTTCATATTCCTTATTTTAAAAAAATCAAGTTACATTGTTGAAACATACGAAGCTCTAATCAGTGGAACTCAATTATAGAAGATTCAATACTAGCTTTTATCAATACTGAATATGATGGTCAATTTAGCGAAATTAGTCAACTTTATGCATGCTGCTTTTATTTAAAGTTATTTATATTCGGTCACTAAATTTGGCAAATCATGAAGTGCCTGCCATTTTAAAATAAAATGATGGGTCAGTGAAGCTGGTAGATGACTTAGTAATTCCTGAGCACATTCTCACTCGCATCGAAATCGATTGATATATACGAATGCTGTTGCAGTCAAATAAAGCTTTCAAAATTTCACCCACATTAGAAATTCAAATTGCTATAATTCCAGCCATTTTTTTAACCCATTAATGCCCAAATTATTTTCTTCATTAAAAATGAAATTTTGAGTTTCCCACGACTTTTAAAATAAGAATAACGTTTATCTTAATATATTGAGGAATTTGTTTCGTGAAAAATTTTGTTTATTTATCTTTATACAGGGTGTTTCGCCACCAGATTGACAAACTTTGAGAGGTGATAGTAGACATGAAGACAAACATTATTAAATGAGAAACCATGGGGCGCAAACGTCTTCCGTAGAAGCTAGGGGCAATTAAAGTTTAAGATCCAAAACTTTAAATGGTTATAAAAATTAAAAAAATGGTGGATTCGTTTGCAGTTTTCGCTAAAATAATTCTTTATATCTCGATTTGTTTGTAAAAAATTTTTAAAGGTTACGTTCAAAAATTGTCGATAAAGGGCGCTTTGGAATTTAGAGTAACGAACAACTACTTTTTACCGTTATTTTGTGCATGGGGTTGAAATTATTCTAAAGTTTAGACTTTAACTTAAATTTTAAGCCCAAAATTGGAAACATTGGGATCGGGTAACTAGCGAAAATTGAATTGTGAACAGAGGAGGAAATTTTGAACGCTCATAAACATTTGACAAACTAGTCGATTTTGTTGCGGTTTGCGTGTAGGTCATTTCCTTGGTAATTATTTTAATCAAAATGACGTACAGCATTGGTGTCCCCATTTTTTGATAAAGGGCGCTTTCGACAGATCTCGGAAATTTCAATGGCATTACTCCTGTATATTTTACTATCAGACCAAAATACTTCCAGGAATTGTTAGGGATGCAAAGACGACTCAGAATCGTATTATAATGTAACGTCGAAAATGCCTTTTTTACGAGTTAGGGTTAAAACAAGCAGAGAAAAAACATCTTGATAATTCTACAACACGTTCTGTCGGAACTTCTGGTAAAGGGACATGTTCCTCTTTCATTGCGCCACTCTATAGCACGATGATGCTCCTCCACATTTTACCAATGATGTTCGCAGACACCTCAATGTAACATATGGACAGCGTTGAATATGTAGTGGTGGCCCGGTTCGTTGGCATACCAGATCGTCGCACCTACTTCTTTATATCAATTACTTTTTGTTACCTACCTTTATTTTATTAGTGTATAATTGTTCTGTATTTTTTTAAATAAACATTGCTATGCGGGGCTCAAACCAATTAGTAGGCTCCCCCACCTGGCTCAGTCCGAATCTGAATCTGTATGGACTTCTTCTGTTGCCGTCAAATGGAAAGTTGAATGTATGAGATTCCCGTACCGTCAGTGGAAGGCCTCTCAGCTCGAAATTCTGTAACGGCCAGAAAGCTATCCGAGATGTCAGATATCTTTCAAAGCGTGAGGAATTGCAAGCATCGCTGTTGTCAAGCATGCCCGACTATTTCTGGTCGCAATTTCAGACACCTTTTGTAGTAAAACCCTTAACTAGACTGTTTTCTGCCACATTAACGTGTTGCTGTTTCACTACCTGTTTCTGTTGCTTTTTTCTCTGCTTCTTTTAACCACAAATAGCTTAAAAGGCATTTTCAACGTTACATTCCCACGTGATTCCGAGTCGCTTTGCATCCCTAACACTTCCTGTAAGTATGTTGGTCTGGTAGTAAAAAACCCAGGAGTAATGCCATTGAAATGTCGGAGATGTGTCGGAAGCGCCCTCTATCAAAAAAGGGAGACACAATATCTGTTAGTCATTTTGAATAAAATAATTACCAAGGGAATGACCTACAAACAAACCGTAACAAAATCGATCAGTTTGTATAATGTTTATGAGTGTTTAAAATTCGACCCTCTGTTCACAGTTCAATTTTCGCTAGTTACCAGATCTCAATGTTTCCGATTTTTGGATTGAAATTTAAGTTAAAGCCTAAACTTTAAAATAATTTCAACTCCATGCACAAAATAACGGTAAAAAGTAGTTGTTCGTTACTCTAAAATCTAAAGCGCCCTCTATCGACAATTTTTGAACGTAACCTTTAAAATTTTTTTACAAACAATTCGTGATATAAAGAATGATTTTAGAGAAAACCGCAAACTAATCCACCCTTTTTTCCGTTATATATAATCGTTTGATGTTTTGGACTTTAAATTTTTATGCCTCCTAGCTCCTACGGAAGACGTTTGCGCTCCATGGTTTCCCATTTAATAATGTTTGTCTTCATGTCTACTATCACTCCTGAAAGTTTGTCGGTCTGGTAGCGAAACACCCTGTATTTACTGGTGTGAAAAGTCTTTATTCTCTTTTCTTATAGTCGTCCCTAAAAAGGGACGCTAGGCACTAATGGGTTAAGATGAAAACAAAACATAAAATTCTCCGTAATTCTTGTGTCAAAGTCAAACAATGAAGTAAGAATCTTTTTCCAGTTTCTAATTTTTTTGTACATCATTATAAATAAATTTTTTTCAAAGTTTAATGGCCGCCATTTTGAAGCAAGATGGTGGGTAAAGTTGGTCAAAGAAATAGGATGGGACATTAGTAAGTATTATGTACAAGCCAAGTTACATCCAAATCAGTTCATAAATACGCGTCTTATCGTGTAACAAATATCAGATCGTTTTAAAATGGTAGCCCCACTAAAAATTTAAAAAGCTATACCGCAAACATTTTTTAAGATCAGACAAAATAAAAAATGCTTCGAAATTTTTGTATCAAGATCACACGCATAAGAAAAAAATGTTTTTAAACTTGTAATTGTTTGTACCTAATTTAAAATTTAAAATTTAAAAAAAAGTTAAATGAGCGCCATTTTGAAACAAAATGGCAGATGATGTTGGCCAGCGGAATAGAGGTCTGCACGGACTGGAATTTCCAGGCCAACAGGCCGATTAGACTGGACCTACCTTATGTAAAACTCAAAAGTTCAGCCTGAGCCCGGCTCGGCTCGTTTATATTTTTACATTTCTAGATCCGGCCCGGCCCGTCCGAAATTCACTGAAAATCAGTGATCAGTCAGACCCTGCCCGGCCCGTTCAGGCGCGACACAATTTCTACTTTTCTAAAAAATTCAGATTTTTATCACATAATTAATATTCCTTTGAAGAATACTGCATACATATCTATGGAATTATTTTACAGTATATATTACAGGAAATACGCATTAGCAACATTAATAATTACTTAGATTCTCAGACCATCAACATTCAAATAAAGATTCATTAAAATATTAATATGGTTTAGAATAAAAGAAAAACAGAAAGTTAAAAAACATCGTAACTGTTGAAGCTGCATAATAAAAGAAGCTTTATAAAAATATTTCTGTGATTTCATTAAGGATTCCAAATCCAAATTAATCTTCAAATGGAAAACGAGCTACTTTCTGATACATTTCGATTTTTTTTTTATGCATAAGATTAGCAGATGTTTTCATTCAGAAACTACGTAATCAAATGGAGTTATCCATTTTTTGATGCAAGCAATTTAATAAAATACTGTCAATTTTAGCGATTTGAATAGAATTTCCGGAAGCAAGAGCATGAGAAAGGAGAAAAATCTGCAACCATTTGACAAGAATCTCTTATACCTCAACAAGGTTATACAAGTATCTTATTTATCAAAAACGAAAAACGCTATTTTATTCCAAATAGATTCAATAATTTGGCTTGTCAGATACTTTTACAGTTAAAAATTAGTTAGAAAATGTGTCAAACTTTCGCGCTGTTGAGAAGTGAATTTAAGAACCAACAAGAGCTATATATCCAAAGATTACGTTAACATAAGTTCTTTATCGTTATTAATAATTTTACAAATGATGTTGTCTGCCTACACATCTTGAGAGCAATTAAGTCTAGCTCCGACCCGGCTCGTCTATATGTAGAAAAACAATTCAAGCCTGATCTAGGATCGACACGAGTCTGCTAAAAAGAAAAATAAGTTCGGATTACACAGAATGTAACTGTCCGATGCCAATTTCTGCACTGTACACACTGAGAAAAAAAATATACCGCCTTCACCTAGAATGAATAGTTAGTCACTTTCTGAATACCTAAACTAGAACTATAGATGACCAAACTATGCAAATAGGTTGAACTACTAAGCTGAATAGCCGAAATGACTTAGTATTTCTAGTCTCTTGTTTTCAAGGTGACGAAATGATATTGACTCGTCTCAGTAAAGAGAAATTATAACTTGATTTCGGAAATAGTTTCAAAAACTAGAATTACAGTTACTAAATCAAACCTCTTGTATTCGCATCTATTTGCTGAGATTTTTAAATAAGTACAACAACGAGAATATAGAAAAACGCTCTTGAATTCTTGTAGTAGATTCTTGAACTCTCATATAATGGTAACTAGAATTTATAAGGATGACATGGAACTATTTTTTCTAGAGCCACAATTTAGATTCTAGATACCAGAACTGTATTTTTTTCTCAGTGCATGTTACATTTCTGTATTGATGTTGTTAAACTATTATCGACTCGTGACGCACATTTATACTTATTCTCGTTAAAGCCATATTCATTGAAAATATCTCATATTTTATTGTTTAAATCTTTATAAATTTTTTATCGGGCCTGCCCGCGGACCGTTAAGGGTACGAGCTAGATCCAGTCCCATTCAGACCTCTACAACAAACTCGTCAAGACATTGGTTTGTACTATATACATACCAATTTATAATTAATTCGGTTCATGCGTACTGTCATGTGACAAAAATAAGATCGTTTGAGTATGTCAGCCACACTGGAAATTCAAAATTATGTGACTCAGTAATTTTATTAAGATATAGACGAAACGAAAAATGCTCTGGAATTTTTGTATCAAAGTCAAACACGTAAAAGAAAAATCTATTGCAATTTTTAATTTTTTGAACCTAATTTTACATCTAAAAAATTTAAATGGCTTTTATTTTAAAACAAGATGAAACTGGCCAACAAACTCGGTCGAGAAATCAGTATCACCTATGTACACAAAAAATTACATCTGAATCGGTTTATAAATACGTGTATTCTCACGAGACAAAAATCAGATCGTTTTTCAAAATGTCATCCACACTAGAAATTCAAAGTGCCGCCCCTCATGTGATTTACAAAAAATCTAATCAGCAACAACTTCTGTCAAGTTCTAATTGAATCTGAAATTTGATGAAAATCCGTGCATTAGTTTTTGAAACAGTGACATTAGTACAGGCAATAGAGGATTTTACCTGGTAATGTTAATGATAGTTTTATAAATCGACTTATTTTATGTTTTTTAAATTGCTAAATCCGAATTTGTAAATTACCACCAACTTTTTTCTTGGAAACCGCCACTTCCCCCCCCCCCCCTGAATTGCTTATCTTAGTATAGTAAGCGCCGCTGTGCCTGTTGAGAGGCAGGATCCCACCTCCCCTTTCATCATACGTCATGATGTCATGAATCCTATTTGTTACAATTTTTGTATAATTTCTGAGATACTTTTTCCCTAAAACAGTTTTAAAATCCTATTTTTGGAATCATTTTAACAAAATTTTAGGGGGGGGGGCAGATTTTGGTAGGAAGTTAAAATTCTGATTCAGCGTCACAAAAAACACAAAGTAAGGCTTTACAGGGAAAAGTTCGGAGGGGAACGGAGCGAACTCCAAACGATGCGAGTGGTTAAGCGGAATTGCGTTGCATAACTTAGTGCACGCGGTACCGCAGCACATGTTGAAAGGCAGACTTCTCCTTACCCATTCTTCCATCGTTAAAATGTCATGCATCTTATTTGCTGTTTATTTTGTCTCCATTATAAATTTTTAATTACTTTTGCATAAAAAACAAAACAATTTTTTTAAATTTTTTGGAGCGCATTTTACCAAAATTGGTTGGGAGGGAGGGTTGCCGGGGGGAAATTTTGGTAGGAAGTTGAAAATTTGAATTCAGAGACCCCCAAAAACTTAAAATAAGCCGTTTTCCAGAAATATCATGAATTTTGTTTGGTAGAAATCTTATATGGTCTTTATTGCCTGGACTATATTGCAAAATTCATTAAAAAATTTGGATAGAAGAGTCAACTTATGAGCGATTTACTCCAAAAGCTAAAGAATACTAATTTATATCAGAAAATCAGGAACTAACTGAATCTGAAATTTGATGAAAATTCGTCGATTAAATCCTGAGATACAGATGTCGCAATATTGATGAAAAATGCGGCTTAGCAGCGCCACTTGTTGGGCGTTTTACATCAAAAAATAATCAGCATCATATTACATCAAGGATAATAGAATCTGAAGTTTTCTAAAAAATCGTGCATTTGTTCTTGAATCAAAATTTCATTTGCATATTATGTTAGCTAAATGTATAGAGCAACTTTTGTGAAAGTCACAAAATCATAACTTGAAAATTCTGAAAATAATCGTCAATTGAATAAGTTGAAAATCCATTATTCTCAAAATGAAGCAAAAACAAGAGGGGTTGTATCCATATATTCATTGATTAGTATCAATATAGAATACACAATACGGGATGTTACGACTACTTTTGGATAAAATCCCTCATTTTTTTGCTTCATTTTGGAAACAACGGATTTTGTCCTTTTTCTATAGACGATTACTTTCAGAATTTTCAAGCTATAATTTTGAGACTTTTACAAAAGTTGCTCTATACATTTAACTAACATAATATGCAAATGAAATTTTGATATCTTTGACGCATGCGCAGTAAAAAATTATTTAGTAAACCTACTCATTTTTCATACAATTTTTATTATTTTTTAATTCTGATTACAGGGTACTGTGTACAATGTTGTTTGTCATATTTTCTGAAAAAAAATATTATTTTATATTAAGAACTCTGAAAATTATAAGGGAAAAACTTGGAAAAATTTGGGACCATTTTTATAAAAACCTTAATTACTCTGCGAGTATGCAATCTATTTGCATAAAAATGAACACAATGTATTACAATAAGGCATTCAATCATAATCTAGAGTTTGAGCGCTTTTGCTACATTAGTTTTGACAGGGTTATTCAAAAGATATTCATTCTTTTTTAATTTGTTGACGGTCCCCTATGGAGTTTCGGTAAATAATCTTCACGGAGATGTATGACGTATACTATTATATTTATACACTAAGAGTTTCGAGATGATTCCTCATGTATTTTTCTAGATATTTAGTAAAATGTCTAAAATCGCAAGTGTCCCATAATCAATGGCAATATAGTGTATATGTATATGTGACATTTTGAGATTGGGAGCCAGAGGTATCAACGTGTGTCTCCCCATTTTATAGCACATGGGTCGTGGCAAGCAAAATAAAAAATAAACTAAATAGATAAGTGTAAAGGCTTCATAAAATTAAGCATTGGCGGCTCCAAAATGTTTTATTTAGGTGCAGTCATATGGAAGGGAAAAAGCTTTCCCCTTCCGGAGCAAACGTCCATCAAAAAGCCACATTCGTCCTAGCTTTCCCGCAAGTCGCTGAAACCCGAATAATCGAAAAAATCCATCCCTTTCCGGATCTCACAGCTTAAGTAAAATAAAAGTTTTTAGAACTTTCGATAATCTCTAACACAACTCTTTTATGTAAACAGAATTTATTGTCAAGTGTCGAGATTAAAATCGCAGAATCGAAAGTAATTAAAATTCGAATGTATTCCACAGACGATAATTTCACACACACAAAAAAGTGAATTTATTGATACGTAATAAATATAAAACGCGAAGAAAAAAATAAAAATAATGATATTTTAAAAAAGTATGTTTTCGGAATAAATTAAATTATTAATTTTTTTAAGTTAAAAAAACAGGGTAAAATTTTTATTAGGAATGTTAAGAAATAAAGTTTAACTAAGAATATTTTTAATTTAGAGCGATTTTTTTAGATTTGAGCGTACTGGAATAAATGTTTTCAAGGCAAATTAAGAATTTATATCGTTTCTATAACGATGAATTGATTAGATCTAATAACAGGATTTTAATTTAATAAACTAAAATAATATGGAATGTTTAAAAATTTGAATTTTAGACGTTTTGAGTTTCGAGCTTTAATTAACTGTTGAGCTTGGAGAAATCTTTCATTTATAGGTAAAATATGTTGGAGATTTTTTTTATAAGATTAAAACAAATCAAAAATTGTATGTCAAACGTCCCAGCAAACACATACCTTTCGGCACACGATCGGACCGCAGCTGGCAGTGTCGGTTGTGTGTCGTCATGGAGACAGTGGTTTCGGTAAAGTGTCGGCAGCATGTCATCAACTGAAACATAAGAATGTGCTTTTACAGCTGCCGGTTATCGTAAACGGTCCTTTTATGATTTTATATCGGCAAGCGATCCAGGACCGATACGTGATTGCTGATAATGGTCCGATTAGATTTGCCAACATTGGACCGAATTAAGAATTTTTACTCTTAACTGGCATTCATTTTTTCTTTTCTAAATTTTGTTTGAGTTATTTTCACAAGATATCTAAATTTCATGTATTTCATATAAAATGCTAACAGGCATTAACAGAAATTTTTTTTCAAAGATAGCCAATATTTATTTATATATTTGTATTAATTCATTTAAAAAAGGAGTTACAATTATTTGAATTAGCAAAAAACATATTTTAATCGCTCCTTAAAATTATTTTCTAATTACTTATTCATTAAAAAAATAGTTTTTTAAAAAACAAATTATTAAAAAATGTTTAAAATTATTTTACAAGCTATAAAAATATAAGAATTCTACCCAGCCTTAAAATTTAAAAGAAAGATTCTGACGAAACCCTTTCCCCTTCCCCCCCCTTTAAAAAACTAAAAAAAGAAAATAAATAATATTGATATATATTCACTAAAAATATTTCTACAGTAAATCATCAATAATTACATAAAATATTTTTTTTTCAATAAAAAGTGATTAATTACAAACTTATTTTCTTCTTATTATTTTTTATACATCTACACATTCTTTAGTCTAACACGTTTAATTATATTATAATTACTAAAGCAAAAATTGTATCAACGAAAAAGTTTCGAAATTTACCGATTTTTTAAAATACTAATGTATTCTTAAACTTACAGATATATTCAGAAATATTCTCCATTATAAAAATTATCTACCTAAAGAAAATGTAATGATATAAATTAATATTTTTGTTTTATTACTTACCCATCATACGTAGTATAGGGTAAGTCTTGCAATCGTTTTGAAAATCGAAAAAATTTTTTTGACGGATTTACACGTTTTAGATAGTGGAGATTCCGAAAAACACATTTTTAGAAAAAAAAAATTGCCGTCCGTCTGTTTGTCTGTCTGTCTGTCTGTCTGTCTGTCTGTCAGTCTGTCTGTCTGTCTGTCTGTCTGTAAACGCTCTATCTCCCGAACAAATTGAGATAGAGACTTGAAATTTTGTATGTAGTTAGTATGTAATAATGGGACGAACCCTATTGAATATCAGCAACCTCGATTATCCGGTACTATTTTTTTCGGACTCTCGAAAAATTCGTTCTGATGAAAGGTATATAAAAATTTTCGAATTTTTTTGTTCTAAGGAATGGACGTAAAAGACAATAAAATAACACACAATTTGCGTATAAAACAAAGTCGATCGGATTATTAGTTGCCGAGATATTTGTAATCTTGTTTTTCATATTCATCGATTTTTCATGACCCTGTATTTCATTCAAATTTCAATTCAGAAGTATATTTTAATTGGAAATGAGACGCTTAATCAGACGCATTTAATTGTTAGTTAATAGAATTATTATGTTTGGAGTTATAAGGATGTTTCTTTTACGGAGTTCGGTACTACTTGAGTAGTTTGGCGTTTTATACAATTTGTCGAAATTGGTACATCAGCAGTTCTTTAATATAGCATTACTATGTATATTAACAATATTAAAATTTTGTTTATGAATTGTAATGCATTGTATAAATAGTTTCACATGTTTTATTTTCATATACATATACATGATGAGTAAGTATTACGGTGGCTCCCAACGACTAGTTTTTAAATTAAAAATATTAATAAATAACAAATGACATAAAATTGAGTCTTAATCTAATTAAAATTTATAAATTACCAACTTAATATTTATGAAAATAAGTTTTTCCATGTTAAAAATATATGATTTATAAATTAATGTAATGCATGTAGTTACATTATAAATCCTACTGAAAAAATATTACGTAATACAAAACTTCTAGAAATAATTCATTTCATTAAGTACACAATTCCTAAATTAAGAAATTTTAGAATAAATTAAAGAAAAATAATTTCGTTTGCTTTAATTAATTTGCTATGATAGTTATTTCATTCATTTTAATATTAAGTTAATATGAAGTTTAGCTTATTTTAGCATGAAACAATTACAAAATAAATAAATTAATAAATAAATAAATAAATAATACTACATTGGTTAATAATACACAAATAAAAAATAATATAAAAACACTTCAAAATTGCAACATTTCCATCAACTATTTACCTTCAACGACAAACGCATCCCTTAACGAAATGTTTTCCTCTTATTACTCCATAAAATCACCATCAACGAGGATCCATGGTGTATTGGTTAAAGCATTCACCTTCAGTCCCTCTTTAGTTCCAAGATGAATCATAGATGGCGTCAGCAACGCAGGATTTCTTTTTTCATTTATGCTGGGGATGCGATACCGGACCGACTGTGTGCCTAACAGTCGGGCGGCAGTCTCCCGGCGTTTCAAAAAAGTGCTGGAACCGATACGGCATGACAGTATCGTGCCGATATCGTCAGTAACGGCAAAGCGGCTGTGGACCGATTGTTTAACGATAGCTCAGTGTTTGCTGGGGTGGAAAATGTGGTGCGATTTTATTATAAGTAGTTTTATAAATATTCAAATATTCAATAGCTGTTGCACTCTTATGCAAAAATGTATGAATACAAAATTTATTATGATTACATATATTAAATTCAGTAACACGGAAATAATTAGACTCCATCTTAACTAGGTCGTCCTTACCACGGCAACATAGAATCAATTCCATCAAGAGATATCATTGAATTAAGTAACTATGACAAAATTTAATTAGGATGAGCGAAGCGAATCCTCTACTAGGCCACTTAAATTACAATTTGTCGTACACTTTACAAAAAACTATTCAATATTTTGACTTCAAATTAAACACAAATATAAAATATGATCTGTAGATTTGCAGAATATAATTTTTTTACAGTAAAACGTTAAAAAAATATTATTTTAATTAATTTATTTTACATGCATTTCCAATACGGACGCATTTTAGCAAATAAATAAAAAATGAAACGCGTATATTTTCAGAAAAAAATATAAATCATAGAGTAAGTAATTATAGATAGAATCATGATTAATTTAATAAATAAAATATGTTTTCATTATTCAGCAAAATCGTTTGCACAGATGACACTTAAACATTTTAAAATAATTGTATTATGGATTTTTTTTTTTTTTTTTTTTTTTTTTTTTTTTTTTTTTTTTTTTTTTTTGTAAAGTGGCAAGAAAATGATTGTAAACAAATAAAATTAATTGTTAAATTTGTTATATAAATGAAAAATTAAAAGAATTGCGTGAACTTGTTGCCTCGATTCAAGCTTTTTATAAATGTACGAAAGGAAAAGTTGGCCGATTCAGAAATGACAAATGGACTTCAACCATTTCTTACCTTGTCATTTGTATCGAAAGTAATGTTACGTTCTTATTTGTGGACCGAAAAAGGTTTAGTGAACGGGACTTTAAACTTTGTTGCACGTATTAAAGAAAACACAAGCCACCGGACCAGATATCGCAAATAATTATGGATAAATTTGAATACTATAGTAATTTAACTTATAAGAATTGGTGCGTACCAATTCCCCCAGTAATTGAATTCTGGAAAAATGGAAGCATAAATTGCTCAAGGAAAGAATTTCTTCTGCAGTTAGCTTTTGCTGTTACAATTTATAAATCCCAAGGTTTAACATTAGATGAAGCAGTTGCAGATATTGAGGATATATAGGCACCAGTTTGCTTAAAAACATACGTAACGTTGTCAAGAGTGAAAATCCTTCAAAATTAAGCATTCAATAGAAATTTTCCTTACGAAAAATTCTACAATATCAAAAATTCTCATGCACTAACATGTATAAAAACGAAGTAATTAGAATAAAAAGTTTTACAGTTAAAAATTCATAGTATCGACGAGAGCAGATTTCAAATGTTTTTCCAGAAAATAGGATTTTGAAGAAGTAACTTTCTTCAAGCACTCTTCAAATATATTATTCTAAAATAGCTATCAAAGATTATTTGATGTTAATTACAAAGATTGGAAACACGCATACTTCAAACAACTTTAAAAAACACCAGTGGCTACTAGAAATTGTAAAATTCTTTAAAAGATTTTTTAGTGTAAAATTTAAAAATATTTTGTAAAAGTTTGCTTCGAAAATATTTTTTTTATGCCAGTCTTACATCATAAATAAAAAATTCCTAGGAAATTGATAGTTATTTGGCTGAACTTACATTTGTAGAATTAAAATGCGCCAAAACATAAAATAACTTTTTTTTAATAAAGATGCAAAAATAATATTAAAAAATATTGTTACTTTCAAATATATGCTTCATAAAATAATGCTTCGCGAATCCAAACAAAGCATGGCTTTTGCTAGTGAAATAATCATCATTGCAAACAAGAATAATTGCCCACATTTTTTTTTACTGAAATAATTATGTATGATATGATTTAATAAAATGAAGAAAACTTTTATTAATCTGTCAGGTCGTCATTCGATTTACATAAAAACATGATCATCGTCTATTTAGGTCAAGTTTAAATAAAATATTAATGTGATGATATTTTTTCGAGCATAATTTCATCAGATATAACTTTGCCCAGTTCTTAAAAAAATCATAGCACCGCCAGTTTTTGAGAGATTTATTCCAAAATTCGATTAGCACTAATTTATGTCAAAGTCTAACTGAATCTAACGTTTGATAAAATTTCGTGCATTGCTTTTTGAGTTGAGCATTCATAAACGTGTTTAACATACAAACATAAAGAAAGACACATAGAGTCATACATTCTTACTGGCAAACATTTTATAAAAACAGTCCAATCATGTTCATTATCTCCTAAAAGGTATAAATCCGTTAAAAACCGGAAGTCGAAAAATTTCAAGATTCTAACATTTTCTTCTTGTAAAGGCAGGAGAAAACAAATGGTAAAGTTTCTTACAGATAATTTTACTTCTCATTTGAATTTGTTATTTCACATATGTAGCCGTTTAAATATTCATTAAACAGTAATGAATCATCAAAGTCATTATTATGTCATATTTAGGTGAATAGAAATACAGATTAAAGTACGAAACATCGACATGAATTTTCGCTGTTAGATCTGATAACACTGTCTATCATTTAAAACCGAAAGTACAAACTGATCAATAAAATAATATTTGTTTATTTTTAGGTAGATTTCGTATGAAATACTACCTATTGCATTGTCTCCCATGTTGGAATTTCTGAAAAATTTTTGCGGATCTACACGAATCATGACTCCTAGACCCCAAAACTACCATCAGTAAAAAAGTTTATATATCTATCTATCTATCTATCTATCTATCTATCTATCTATCTATCTATCTATCTATCGGTGTATATCACTTTCTTCTAGACACGATAACTTCCATAATTATGCTCAGATCTTCATCAAACTTTTACATAAAATCAAGGGGCATAAAATCTCGGTTAAGTTCGTTAATGGGCAAAATCGGACCAAGGGGGTGGAAGTTAGGAGGGTTTTTGTGAAAACAGGAAAAACGCGATAACTTCTTAATTAAAATAGATATCGAATCAGTTTAAAGTTTATATTACTTCTAAACGATGGGCAAAAAGTTTATGCATGACAGATTTTTGATAAAGTTAAAAATGGGCTCAAGGGGCGAAAAAAACATGGTTTTTGGGAGAAAAAAATTCATAACTTCGTCAATTCTCAAGATATCAAATCCAACTAAATTTTATATAAATGTACTCAATATTATCTAAAACTTTTGTATTTACAAGTTTTTGATAGGACCGATTTTTACCGATGAAAAAAATTAAAAACGAAAAGAAAAAGGGGGGAGGAAAAAGAAAAAAACCCATAACTTACTCAATTCTTAAGCAATTAAATCTAATTAAATTTATTTTACATCTTCACAATAATATCTACAACTTTTATATTGACAAGTTTTTCATAGAACCAATTCTTATAGCAAAAATAAATTAAACAAAAATAGGAGTTGGAGAAAAAACCTCAAGTCCAAACTGCTTATATTCTGACTCATTTAAAATTCATTTTTGATTTTAAACGCATCCAAATGACAGATCCTCTTATTTAGCAACTATATAATGCGACGTATTGGCCAATTTTTTGATAAAGGCAGAATATATTTTTTAAAAGGCTGCCAAAAAAGGTATTTTGAACAGATTTCCCGAAGTTTTCATCATTAAAAAATTCATTAAGTATAACAAATTGCGTTTTTTATGAGTCATTTTTAAATTCATTTTTGTTCTCAAACCCATCCAATTTACAGGTCCTATTATTTAGGAACTATATAACTTGACGTATTGGCCAGTTTTTTGATAAAGGCAGAATATATTTTTTAAAAGGCTGCCAAAAAGGGTATTTTGAACAGAATTTCACGAAGTTATCGTGATTAAAATTTGAGGAAATTTAAGAAATTGCGTTTTTACCGAGTCATTTTTAAATCTTTTTTTGTTCTCAAACGCATCCAATTTACAGGTTCTCTTATTTAGGAACTATATAATGTGACGGAGTGGCCAGTTTTTTGATAAAGGCAGAATATATTTAAAAAAAAGGCTGCCAAAATGGGCACTTCGCACAAAATTTCCCAAAGCGAGATGATTAATGAACTGCGGGTATTCAAATAACAAATTGGTTATTTTATGACTCATTTTTAAATCCAATTTTGCTCTGACACGCATTCAATTGACAGTTTTTTGTTACTTAGGAACTATATAATGTGCGTATTCGTCGATTTTTTGATAAAGGGTGAATATATATATTTTAAAAGCTGTCAAAGTAAGCACTTCGCAAAAAAATTTCCCAAAGCGATCATGATAAAAGAATTGAGGCTGTATTCAAATAACAAATTGTTTATTTTATGACTCATTTTTAAATTCAATTTTGCTCTCAAACGCATTCAATTGACAGTTATTTGTTATTTAGGAACTGTGTAATGTGCCGTATTGGTCAGATTGTTGATAAAGGCTAAATATATATTTAAAAAAATCTGTCAAAGTGGGCACTTCGCACAAAATATCTCAAAGCGATCTTGATTAAAGAATTGTGGATGTATTAAAATAATAAATTGGTTATTTTATGACTCATTTTTAAATTCAATTTTGCTGTCAACCGAATTTAATTAACAGTTTTTTGTTATTTAGGAACTATATAATGAGCATATTGGTCAATTTTTTAAATAAAGTAAGAATATAATTCAAAATATATTGCCAAAATGGGCATTTGAATAGAGATAGGCATTTTTTTTTTTTTTTTTTTGAGATGAAAACTTTTCGAAATCTACCTCCGCCTATAGGCCATGCCGAAAGGGATTTTTTTTCTCTTATGTTTTTGCGTCTTTTAGATTCCTTTCATGTTTATTTTTCTTGCGCAGTGCAAAAGTTTATGTAAGGAGATTTTCTTACAAAAGGACAGTGTAATTTATTGTTTGTGAAAAAAAGTGCTTAATTTAAGCTAAGGGTTTTATTTCAGAACTTTAGAAACAAAGGTATATTGTGATGCACATAAAAAAAAAGAAAAATGATAATAAAAGGTAAGCCTCCAAAAATTAATCTTTAAAACTAATAAAAAAAATTAAGATTGCGATTTGGGTAAAAAAGTTTTGTTTAACTAAATTTAAAAAATATTACCACAGAACATCGATTATCCGAACTAACTCGGGTTTTTCGGATAACCGACCATTTTTGTAACATGCTACTGTTGCATGAGCATAGTGAAGCACATAAACAGCATGGCAAACATTTTCTAAAAACAGTCCAATCGTGTTCATTATCCTCTAAAATGTATAAATCCGTCGAAAACCGAAATTTGAAAAACTTCAATAGTCTATTTTTTTTCTTGTAAAAACAGAAGAAAACAAAATCGTAAAGTTTGTTTCAGATAACTTGACCTCTTTCATACATTCCGGCTATAGAAATATAAATTAAAGTACGAAATACCGATTATATATTTTTGCGTTCTTTAGATTCCTTTCTTGTTTGTTTATCTTGCACAGCGAGAAAGTTTATGAAAGGAGATTTTCTTACAAAAGAACAGTGTAATTTATTGTTAGAAAAAAGTACTTACTTTGAGCTAAGGGTTCTATTTCAGAACTTTAGAAACAAAGGTGTATTGTAATGCACATAAAAATAAAAAGAATACTGCCCAGTGAAACTGATGGCATTGAGCTCACAGGCTACGCATACTAATTGTACATTACAGCCTTATATTTTCAAGGGTTAAAAAATTAAAAGAGGGGAGACTGTTCCCTTCTATACTTAATTATTGAACCCCCTAATCTAATCAGGAATATACTTTATCATTTAAAAAATCTATATCCAAAATTCAGAGCAAATTGGAAAATTCTTAATAAAAACCCATTTATATAATTTAAGAGGAATTATCCCCCTCTTTTACACTTTACCATTAAACGTCCAAAACTATTCAGAGATTTGAACGAAATCTGATAATTCTGCATGAAAAACCCATTTATATAAATTAAGACCCCCATTTATATAAAATTAGAACCCCCGTTCCCCCTGAATATACTTATCCAATAAACACCTAATACCAATCACGGAGGAGCCCAATCAGAATGATCCTATATCTAAAACTGAGAATTCTGCATGAAAACTGATAATTTCTGCATGAACAACCCATTTATATCAATTAAAGTGAGGGGCATGACCCCGCCTTTTCTCCTGTTATACATATCGAATGAACTCCAAAAACTATTCAGGGGAGCGACTTATCAGGATATACCCATATACAAAATTTCATGTGGATCGGATATTTTTATCATGAGTTATCGCGTTACGCACGTACATTACATACAGAACGGGCGGGCACATAAGCTCTCAGGCTATGATAGCCTGTGAGCTAAAAAAGAAAAAAAAGAACAGGGTAGGCCTCCAAAAATTAATCTTTAAAAATCAATAAGAAAAAATTAAATTACAATTTATACAAAAAAAAAAAAAAAAAAAAAAAAAAAACTAAATAAAAAAATACCGTAGAACATCGATTACCCGAATTAACTCGAGTTGTTCGGATAACCGACCATTTAAAAAAAAATGCTGGTGTTGCATGAGCATAGTGAAAAACACATAAACAGTGATTATAAGCACAACTATGTATGTGTTTTACTGCAAAGATTAATATAAGAGAGGAACAAATATTATACATACAGACATGAAGACAGACACACAGAGTCATGCAGTTTTACTGGCAAACATTTTCTAAAAACAGTCCAGTCGTGTTCATTATCCCCTAAAAGGTATAAATCCGCCGGAAACCGAAATTTTAAAAGAATAAATATTCTATTTTTTTCTTGTAAAAACATAAGATAACAAAAGGGCAAAGTTTGTTAAAAATAACTTTACTTCTCTCATACATTCTGACTATAAAAATATAAATTAAAGTACGAAACATCGATTATATGTTTTTGCGTCTTTTACGTTCCTTTCCTGTTTTCTTTTCTTGCGCAGTGGGAAAATTTCGTTTGTGAAAGGAGATTTTCTTACGAAAGAACAGTTTAATTTATTGTTTGTGAAGAAAGTGCATACTTTGAGCTAAGGGTTTTATTTCAGAATTTTAAAAACAAAGGTGTATTGCAATAAACATAAAAACGAAAAAAACGGACAGAGTAGGCCACCAAAATTTAATCTTTAAAATCAGTAAAAAAATTAAGAGTTTGATTTGGATAAAAAGTTTTGCTTAACTAAATTTAAAAAATAATGCAGTGGATATTGATTATCTGAACTAACCTGAGTTGATCGGATAACTGATCAATTTTGGAAAAACATACTAGGGTACATGAGTACAGTGAAACACATAAACAGTGATTATAAACACAACTATGTAAGTAAAAGTTGTACCACAAAGCTGAATACAACAACAGAACAAATTATCAAAAAATAAAGTGATAAAAGAACTCTTCAGAAATCAAAAGTACAGTACTACAGTTCTATATTTTAAGAAAAGTAATCCGAAGTTTTCTTTTAAGAAAGAAATTCCTTTTCTTATTGCTAAACATCTTACAAGTTTTAATAAACTTCGTTAAAAAGCATCACACTCTTTTTGTTACCCAATCCACTACAGACGCAGCACTACTGACTGCAAAAGTCCCGGATGATAATGTAAAGTCTATGGTGGGGTTTTTTCAAATATCTCGCTCAAATTTTAATATTTTGACACGATTTTTTACATGGGATAGATAAGGACAATCTACAACCGGGCTATTTTTTTTTTTTTTTTTTTTTTTTTTTTTTTTTTTTTTTTATGCAGATAAAAAAAAAATCTTTAATTTTCAGAACTGGTTTTGAACCGGTTCTGAAAGGTCTGAAAACTTAATCGTAAACTTACGAGTCAACCGCTAAAATCAGGATTTTAGGTGTTTTCCACAAAGCATATTACTTGAGACCGATTGCGTTTTAATATGCGAATCGAGTTTTAACTAATTCTGGAATTTTAGCCGTGAACTCCATGATGTGAATGTCTGCGTTACCGCCTCTTGTTTATTATTAAGTTTTTATCAATTTGTTAAGAAATATTTGTGAAATTTCTTTTTACTTCTGTTCTACATCGCATGTTGTAATAGTAAAAGAGTGTGTTTTTCTTCTAATAAATGAGCACTTTGATTATTTTTGTTGCTTAACTTATGCAACTCCAATAACTAAAAGTACTTTTTTATTTATCTGAAAATTTAATTAATTAATTCCTTGGAAACAAGGTATACGTACCACTTAAAATGCTCTGTAGACTTCATAATTCTCACCAGTAAAGTTTTATTGTAAATTTTGCCTTATTTAATCCGAGTATTTTTCTATTCAGTTTGGTAAAAAATTCTTGTTTCAAATACCGGTGATAAAAGATTAAAAATCTATGTAAAAGACGCCCGCCCCGAATGGGTTAAGTAATTAAAACGCATTGCAAAGTTATTAAAAATATTAAAAAGGAAGAAAATATAGGGCTTCAATAATAGTAAATTTTATTCATTTCAAAAAGTTGTTGAAAATCGTCAGTATTTCTTATTGTCTCTAAAAATAATTTTCGTTGTTTAAGCACCAATTAAAAGAAACCATGATTTAACGAGTAAAATTTCTAAATTTCCTATTTAATTTTTCTAAAAGAAGTTCGAAAAAAAGAGAGAAGTTTACGGTTTTTTAATGATCTTGAAAGAGCACTTGTTGTTTTATGATTACACGCGTTCTTCTAATACTTTGATCCAAAAATAGTAAAAGTGAATGTTTGATGACAAAATAAATCGCGCTCTTCACACGTCATAAGTTTGGCAGTTTTCTTACCTATTAGACCTTACAAGACTATCATACTTTTGTTAAAAATAGCTTTGCGAAGTTTTCTTTTTATTTTTATTCTACACTGTGTGTTGTTATAATGAAATGAGTGTTTTTCACTAATCCCACGAGTGTGTTTCACTAGTGATTATGTATGTTTCACGAGTGATTGAGTGTGTTTCATTAGTGGTTGTGGGTGTTTCTACTAGTGATTGAGTGTGTTTCACTAGTGATTTTATTAATCACTCATAGTCAAAATTGTAGTTTCACGACCCGTGAAATGATCAACCCTTTCCGGCACGGACATAATCTGTTAGTAAAATGCGAAATTATCGTCTGACATCGGAATTCACAAACGAATTTTTTAGATATTTTGAATTCCTTAATTTAAGCTTTTATTGTACACTGCTCAAAACAATTAAAGGATATTGCAGTTTTAGGTGGATTTTGTATCTGGGAAACTTTTTAGCTAATTGACACATGGTCGACAGACATAGTAGGTTATATGAGAATAAATTACACATGTTTGGCAGAAAAAAATGCATTTTATTGCGCATTTGTGTACAAAAGGAAAAAAACACAATTTGTGCATATGAGAAAAAAAGAATAAGAAAAGGTGTTTTCTTCAAAGAAAATCATTTACAGTAGGGGGTATGGTTTCCACGGGCGGCCAGCAACGTTGAACACCTTTGAGGCATGGACTCACTGAGGCTATTAATGACGAGTTGGGGTATTCTGCCCCACTCTTCCAGAAGAGCTCTTTCCAGTTCTTGGAGAGTTTGTGGGGGTTATTGGCGGCCAGAAACACGTCTTTCTAGAGCGTCCCAAACGTGCTCGATTGGATTCATGTCTGGAGAACATGCTGGCCATTCCATTCGAACGATTCCTTCCTCGAAAAGGAAATCCTCCACCAGGTTTGCACGATGTGTCCTGCAGTTATCGTCTATTAAAATGAAGTTATCTCCGATTGCTGCAGCGTAAGGGACTACAATAGGTCTGAGGATCTCATCCCTATATCGGCGACCAGTCAGAGCTCCATCTCGAATGATGTAGAGGTCAGTGCGCCCGTCAATGGAGATGTCACCATACACCAACACTCCTCCACCGCCAAATCTGACACTTTCGTGCACGAACGCAGGATTATTACTACTGCCAGGTCCCTCCAGATGAAAATACGCCTATTATCCGGATTCACAGAAAAACGGGACTCGTCAGAAAACAGAATATTGCTCCATTCATTTCTCCTCCAGTTGACATGCTCGGTTGTCCACTCCCTGCGGTCGCGACGATGCCTTGATGTTAATCTAACACATACCATCGGTCGGCGCGCATACAGACCTACAGCATGGAGCCGGTTTCAGACAGTCCGAGTTGAAATTGTGGTGCCTGTAGCCGAGCGAAGGTGTTGTTGGAGAAGAGTAGCGTTCATGTTTCGGTGTCTCCGAGCTGTCAACGCTAAATACCGATCTTCATTGGGCGTTGTTGCCCATCTACGACCTTGCCCTGGTCTTCGGCCTGCACATCCACTCTCCAAAAAACGGTTCCAGATCCTGGAAATGACACTTTGTGACACTCCAATAGCTTGCGCTACTTCGGCTTGAGTTTGGCACCCTTCTAACGTACCAACAATTCTCCAAGCTTCTGAATCTGTCAAATGACTTCGCTGAGACATCGTACTCATCGAAACAAAGCAATCACTGAATGCCGATCATCCTTATCTTCATTCTCTTTTATCCAGGTGAAAGTCAAATTTCATTCGCTGCCGCTGAAGCGACGTTTTTGACGTCGAACTCAAAATTTGCATACTCCACAGTTTGAAAACCAGAAAAATTTGCATTTGTGATTATCTTCTTCTATTTTCGGCAAAAAAATACATTTATATCTTTATTTTATATAAAACTTCAAATATCCTTTAATTGTTTTGAGCAGTGTAAAAGCAAAATTTTACTAAAATATTATTGGTGCCGTTTGCAAATTTGGAATTAAAATGAGATATCGCAGACCGGATACAGTGTGCCGGAAAGGATGAAGTTATGCCCTTTTGTTTAAATGAAAGCTCTTCTTTAATTATCTGGCAATTAAACATTAAAAAACATTAAACAAAAATGAAAATATAGGATTTCAATGTTAGGTTATTTATTTTTCTTATTTAAATATATCTTTGAAAATCGTTTGCTTTCGTTATTGTCTGTAAAAATAATTTTCGTCTTTTAGGCATCAGTTAAAAGCAATCCTGATTTAGAGAGTAAAATTTCTAAATTTCCAATTATTCTTTTCTTGAAGTAGATCAAAAAAAGAAAGAGTTGGTTTATGTTGAAATAAATCAGATCTTTGATTCAGATCTTTGATCAGATCTTTAATCTTTGATAATCTTTGATTATTTTTGTTGATTAACTTTAGCGCATTTCACTAACTAAAACTACTTCTTTATTTATCTGAAAATTAAACTTATTAAAAAAAAAAAAACATTAAAAATTTTAAACTAGTCGTTGGGGGCCACCGTAATACTTACCCATCATGGATACGCATAATATAATATATGAAAATAAAACATGTGTAAACTATTTATACAATGTACCGCAATTCCAAAACAAAATTTAAACGTATGTTTAAATATTTTTAATATATATAGTAATGCTCTATTAATGAATTGCTGATGAACCTATTTTGGCAAATTATATAAAACACCAAACTACTAAAGTAGTACCGAATTGCTTAAAAGAAACCTCTTTATAACACCTAAAATAATAATCCTATTAACTAACAGTTTACTGCATCGGATTAAGCGTCTTATTTCCAATTAAAATATACTTTTGAATTGAAATTTGAATGAAATACAGGGTGATGAGAAATCGAAGAATGTGAAAACAGGGTTACAAATATCTCGACAACTAATAATTCGATCGACTCCGTTCTTGATGCAAAATTTGTGTTATTTTATTGCCTTTTACGTCCATTGCATAAAATAAGAAAAATCGAATTTTTTTTTGTAACTTTCATTAGAACGAATTTTTTGAGAGACCGAAAAAAATAGTTCCGGATAATCGAAGTTACTGATATTCAATAGGCTTCGTCCCATTTTTCCATACCAACTGCATAGAAATGTCATTCATTTCAATCATTTCAAGTCTCTATCTCAATTTTTTCGGGAGATACAGCGTTTACAGATACATAGACAGACAGAAAGACAGACGGACGGCAAATTTTTTTTCTAAAAATATGTTTTTCGAGATCTCCAGCATTTGAAATATGTAAATCCGTGAAAAAAAAATTCGATTTTTAAAACGATTGCAAAATGTACCCTATACAACGTATAATGGGTAAGTAAAAAGAAGAAAATGTAGGGCTTCAATGACAAGATATTTTTTATTTATTTTAAAAAGGTTTGAAAAACGTCAATATATGTTATTTTTCACATAAATAATTTCCCCTTTTTAAAGCACAGGTTAAAAGAAAACGATATAAAGAGTAAAATTTCTAAATTTCCTGTTTATCTTTTATAGAAATAGATCGAAAAAACAAAGACATTTACGATTTTTTAATGATCTTGATAGAGAGGTGTTTTATGGTTTCGCGCGTTCTTCGAATTCTTCGCTCCAAAACATTCGTTGAATAGTAAAATAGAATGTTTTGTGACAAAATAAATCAAGCTCTTTGCATCTCTTAGTTCAGTAGTTTTTTATTCCATTTGAGCTTACATGATTTTTATCCTTTTGTTAAAAAACTTTGCCAAATTTTCTTTTTATTTCTATTCTAAATTGTGCGTTGTTTTAGTGAAATGTATGGGCTTATTATATACTGTGTGTAAAAATCACTTTTAAGCATGAAGGTATTCAATAGTTGCTATAAGTGATAAATTAAATTTAAATAGGGAAAAATATATTTATCTATTTCCATTTTCGAAATGTTTCATTTACATCCTACGCAGATGTCCTTAAAAAAAAAAAATAAATAAAAAATAATAATGTGTAAAGATTATGAATTAAAAACATACATTTTTTATTGTTTTAATTTCTTTTCGATGTTGCAGCAAGATGCAAACGAATTATATCGAAAACAGGAATCAATACAAGTAGCTTTCTTTTTTAAAATTTGGTTTATTGTTCATAGTAAATATTGACTACATTGAGTGTGTTCATGTTGAAATAAATTAGCACACTGATTTTTGTTTTTTTGCTTTTTATCCCTTTGATGGGCAAAATAATTCAATTTCTAAACCTCTGTGATGATTGACTGCTACCAGAATTCGCCAACACATTCAATGTAAGTAGGTATTTTTATTCGTGCGCATTATTACAAGAAAAGTTATGTCGAAATTTTAGTTTCAAATTTTGCATTTGGGGATTAAAAATAAATGGGATGTATACATCCCACAGCTCATGAAATGACTAAATTATGCACTTTTGCGTAACTAAAAGTTCTTCTTTTATTAACTGGAAATTAAATATAAAAAAAATAAACAAAAAAGAAAATATAGGATTTCAATGCTAGGTTATGTATTTTCCTTATTTAAAAATATGATTGAAAAGCCTCAGTATTGGTTATTGTCTCTATAGATAAGTTTCGTTTTTTAAGCACCAGTTAAAAGCAACCATGATTTTAAGAGTAAAATTTCTAAATTTCCTATTTACCTTCTCTTGAAGTAGATTGAAAAAAGAAGACGTCTACGTTCTTTTTAATGATCTAGAAAGAGAGTTATTTTATGGTTCCACGCATTCATCGAATACTTTGTGCCAAAACGTTCCTCGAATCGTGAGAGTGAATGTTTTATGATAAAATTAATCAAGCTCTAAACACCTCATTAGTTTGGTAGTTTTCTATTTTATCAAAACTCGCAAGATTTTTTGTTTTTGATTTTTCTTTTTTTTCTATTTTGCATTGTATGTTGTTATAATAAAATGCGTGTGTCAATGTTTAAATAAATTTTAACGCATTACTTAAACATTTTAGCCTATTAATATCGCTTGTTTAATGTACAAAGTAAACATTAAAAAATATTAAACAAAAACGGAAATACGCAATTTCATTGCTAAGATATTTATTTTGTTTATTTAAAAATATGTTTGAAAAGCGCCAATATTTGATATTGACTCTACAAATAATTTTAGATTTTTAAGCACCAGTTAAAAGCAACTATGATATAAAGAGTAAAATTTCTAAATTTCCTGTTTATCTTTTCTTGAAAAAGATTGAAAAAAGAGAGACATTTATGGTTTTTAGTGATCTTGAAAAAGCGTTTGTTGTTTTATGATTACATGCGTTCTTCTAATACTTTGCTCCAAAAATAATAAAAGTGAATGTTTTGTGGCAAAATAAATCCAGCTCTTCACACTTCATTAGTTTGGTAGTTTTCTCCCCCACTAGAAATTACAAGATTGTGTAATAGGGTGACTGCCTTCCCTAAATTATAGTATCTATAGGTGGCGCTATTGCCACCTTCGGCAAAGTATCTTGAGATATTTTGCCTTCCTTTCTAAAAAGACATGAAATGAAGTGAAGTAATGGAGTTTGCAGTTAAGATGTAAGATTGGGATGGGTGTTCGCTATACATCTTTCTTAGAGATGTTCTTTGTGCTAAGTAATTTTTATGAATATTCAGTTGATTGAGTTGCGCTCGTCTTGCGATTTGTATATAATGTGATATGTGTTGTGTCGTCTACAATAAAATGTGACTGTAACATCTCTGTTCTATATTTTAAGTACCGAATAACATCCCACAATTGTAATTATTCTGTTCAAAATAACTTTGCGAAGTTTCCTTTTTATTTCGATTCTACATTGTGTGTTGTTATTTTGAAATGAAAATGTTTCACGAATCCCACGAGTGTGCTTCACTAGTGATTTAGTGTGTTTCACTACTGATTTTAACCCCTTGACCGCCGAGCCAAAGGGTATAATTGTAATGTTGTTTTCTCGGTAATTTATTAAAAATATTAAAAAAAGATCTTTTCTTCCAACCTGATACAAAATATATTATTACGTATAGGTGTATAATCTTTGAGAGTATTAATTCTAATTTAATTTTTCAACAGTGGATTTTATTTGTAGAGTTATATTTATTTAAATATTGTTTATATTGCAGTGGAACCTGCAACTTAGTGAAATAGGGCAACTTAGGGAAAAATCTGGTCGCGGCAGTCAGGAGGTTAATAATTACTAATAATCAAAATTGTAATCCCACGGACCTTGAAATGGTTAAGTTATGCCTTTTTCTATAACTAAAAGCTCTTCTTTAAATATCTGGAAAGTAAACGTTAAAAAACATAACACAAAGAAGAAAATACACGATTTCAATGCTAGATTATTTATTTTCTTTTGTTTAAAATATTCTTGAAAAGCGTTTGTATTTGTTATTGTCTCTGTAAATAGTTTTAGTTTTTTAAACACAAGTTAAAAGCAACTATGATTTAAAGAGTACAATTTTTTAATTTCCTATTTATCTTCTTTTGAAGTAAACCGAAAAAAAGAAGACGTTTACGGTTTTGTAATGATCTTGAAAGAGAGTTGTTTTATGGTTCCACGCGTTCTTCGAATACTTCTCTCTAAAACATTCATTGAATGGTAAGCGTGAATATTTTGAGACCAAATAAATCAAGCTCTTCACACATCATTAGTTTGGTAGTTTTTCTTTCACTAGAACTTACAAGATATTTCTTCAATTTGTTAAAAATGACATTGCAAAATTTTCTTTTTAATTCTATTCTACATTGTGTGTTGTTATAGTGAAATGCGTGGGTTTATTATATACTGTATGTAAAAATCACTTTTAAGCATGATAGTATTCAATATTTGCAATAAGTGATAAACTAAATTTAAAAAAAAGGGGAATTGCATCCTACGCCGACGTCCTAAAGAAAAAAAAATAATATGTGAAGAATATGAATTAAAAAATATATATATTACTTTCTTCTATCTTCAATAGAAGAAACTATTGTAATCGAAATTTTTTTCGACTTCCAGTTTTCGACGCATTTACATATTTTAGGGTTTAGCGATTCCAAAAAACATGTTTTTACAAAATGTCTGTCTGTCCGTGTGTCTGTGTATCCATGTGTCCGTATATCGCCATTCTACCATCAAAAAGCGTATGAAGATATGCATGGAATTGAACCAAATTTTTTGTGAATATTTTTGGCCGTGACAAACAGGTTCTCCTTCAATTTTGAAATATTCCGCTGGAAGGGGGCGCTGTAATCGCGATGTTTGTGCCATTTCAATATTCTACCGACCAAAAGTGTATGAAGTTATGCACCAAATTTTTTATGGAAGTGTATGGCTATGGCTACTTGTCCCTCCCTGAATTTGAAAAAAAATCCGCAGAAAAGGGGCATTGCAATAGCAATTTTTGTGCAACTTTCAATACTGCACCACCTAAAAGTGTATAAAGTTATGCATAGAACTGAAAGGTATTTTTTGTTTAACTGTTTGGCTATGGCTAGTAGGTCCGCCCTGAATTAAAAAAAAATCCGCTGGAAGGGGGCACTATAATCACGATGTCTGTACAATTTTCATTATTTTATTATCAAAAAGTGAATGAAGTAATGCATAGAACTGAACTAAAAATTTTTGTATGACATTTTTTGCGTATGGCAAGTAAGTTCTCCCTGAATTTGAAAAAAATCTGCCTATCATGCTATTGTCCATCGGTTCGTGCAGAGACGGAAATTCGTTTTTACTCTGATTAATTAACGCAGCCGAAATTTAAGATGAAATTCAGAGTTGGTGCAGTATTTAATTAAAATTAATAAAGCATTAACATGTGTAAATATTTTTTTAAATATTAAACCAAACGCATGAGATAGAAAAAAGTTTTGGGGTTGGCACATCCAACTAGATTTTTATTGTTTTAAATTCTTTTGGAAGTTCCAGTAAGATGCAAACGAATTATGTTGAAAATAGGAATCAACACAGGTTATTTTCTCCTTTTTTAAAATTTGACTTATCACTCATAGGAAATATTGAGTACATTGAGTATGTTTAGATTGAAATAAATTATCACATTGATTACTTTTGTTTCTTAACTTTTTCGTGGGAAAAATAATTTAGTTTTTAAAATTTTGTGGTAATAGACTGCCACCAGAATTTACCAACAGTTTACTTTCCAAGTAAGTAGGTATTTTTATTCGAGTGTATTATTACAAGAAAATTTATTTCGAAATTTCTGGTTCAAATTTTGAAGTTGGGAATAAACAATAATTGGGATGCATACATTCTACGACCCATGAAATTTTCATGCACTTTTATAAAATTTATAAAGACTTTTATAAAGACTTTTTTTAATTAACTATAAAAATATCAAGCAAAAAAGAAAATACATGGTTTCAATGCTGGGTTATTTATTTTGCTTAGTTAAAAATATATTCGAAAATCGTGAGTATTTGTTATTGTCGCTATAAATAAATAAAAAAAAACATCAGTTAAAAAGAATCACGATATAAAGATTAAAATTTATAAATTTTTTGTTTATCTTCCCTCGGAAGTAGATTAAAAAGATACTTTTACGGTTATTGAATTATCTCGAAAGATCATGATCTTTTTATGGTTCCATGAGTTCTTCAACTACTTTGCTCCAGAACATTCCTTGAATAAGAGTGAATGTTACGTGACAAAACAAACCGAGTTCTTCACACCTCTTTTGTTTGGTAACTTTCAATGCCGTTAGATTTTAGAGACTGGGAAAGGCAGCCCAGACAATCATCTCATCGAATTCACGGCTGAAATTCTAGAAATTGTTAAAACTCGATTTGCATATTCAAACTCAAACGGTCTGTCATTTTTTGGTGGAAAATGCATAAAAACCTAATTTTAGTGACTGACTGGTAGGTTTACCATTGTGGTTTCTTGTACTCAACGTTATAAAAACATGGAAGACTGGCAGCCGGAAAACGCAATCGTAAACCTACGAGTCAATCGCTGAAATCAGATTTTCAGGAATTTTTCACCGAGATATGACTTGGCAGACCGATTGCGTTTTAATATGGATATCGAGTTTTAGTTAATTGGGGAATTTCAGCCGTCAACATGATGAAGTGAATGTCTGTGCTTCCGAACCTCGGTCTAATACCAAGATAATTTTTGTTGCTTAGCTTATGAGCATTTCAATAACTGAAAGTGCTTATTTATTTATCTGAAAATTAAACTTATTAAATAATTGAAAATTATTAAAAAGTTATTAAATTTATTTAAAAATAAGCAAATATAAGGGTGTAAACATAGGTTATTTTTATTTTAAAACATACTTGAAAATCATCAGTATTTGTTATTTTTCCTAAAAATAATTTTTCTTTTTTTAAGCAGCGGTTCAAAACAACCATGATATAAAAATTGAAATTTCTAATTTTCCTCTTTATATTCCTTTAGAGAAGTTTGAAAAAACAAAGATGTTTACGTTTTTTTATGAACTCGAGGAGAGAATTGTTTTATGGTTCAGCACGTTCTTCGATAACTTTGCTCTATAACATTCCTTGAATACTAAGAATGATTGTTTCGTGACAAATCAGAATCTTCATACCTCATTAATTTGGTAGTTTTCTATTTCATTACAGCTCAAAAGCATTTTATCCTTTTGTTAAAAAACAACTTGGAAGATTTTCTTTTTCTTTTTCTTTTACATTGTGTGTTGTTATTGTGAAATGAGTGTTTTTATTTTCTACAGTAAATCAGGGTTAACAGTGGTCTAAGTTAGAAAAAAGATAAAATCTGCTACACCCCGCGTTCTTTGAATACCTCGTCTAAAACATTCCTTGAATAATAAGAGAGAAGGTTTTGTGACAAAATAAATCAAGCTCTTCATGCCCCATTAGTTTGGTAGTTTTCTCTTCCATTAGAACTTACAAAATATTTCTTCTTTTGGCAAAAAAAAAAACACTTTACAAAATTTTCTTTTTATTTCCATTGAACAATGTGCATTGCTAAAGTGAAATGAATGTGTTTATTATATACTGTATTTAAAAATAACTTATAAAAGTCAAAGTACTAAATATTTGCTATAAGTGAAAAATAAACAAGTTGGAAATTACACGTGAACGTAGCAAATAAGGTGCGTTCATACGATAACGAAGTTTTAAAAATATTCAGATCTTGCTGATATAGTAGAGCGTACTCCGGATACAGTATAGTAGTCGAAATCT
Organism: Maratus speculifer; assembly: GCA_964019185.1. Lineage (NCBI taxonomy): Eukaryota > Metazoa > Arthropoda > Arachnida > Araneae > Salticidae > Maratus > Maratus speculifer. Next base: position 229,637,469 of record OZ025296.1, on the reverse strand, counting down.
TTACGTTTCTGTTAATATGCAGGAAGTAATTTTTATTACACCTCAGCAACGTATATCTTATTCATAAAATGTGAAATAGTTGAATATAATTAAAACACGTACCAAACCATGTTTCCCCGTATAGCATTATATAGTGAAATACTTTTGTGTGGCCCTGTAATTTAATAATAAAAATTCTTTGCATCACAGATTGTACAGAATGTATATTTTAGTATATATTTCATAGATTCATGCCAATTCTATTATGTTCAAATGAGTGTAACATCATTAAAATGCATTTGAAACTTTTTCCCCATTGACCGCAATGTAACGGAATCCTTTTGATTGTCCCTGTAATTGATCTATGCATCCGATTTTCATAACATTTGAAATGACTCGACAAAATTACGCAATAATTATATGTTTTAAATTTCAAACGATTAAAATGCATTTAAAACTTTTTTCCCTATTGACCGTAATGTAACGGAATCCTTTTGAATGTCCCTGTAATTGATCTATCCATCCGATTTTCATAAAATTTGAAATGGCTCGACAAAATTATGTAGTAATTATGTATTTTAAATTTCAAACGATTCGGTTGGGTAGTTTTTGCGTTGTTATATGCGGGCAGACGGACCGACGGACAGACAGACAGACGGACAGACGGACGGACTGAGTGACAGCAATAGGTGCTACGTATCTACATAATTACGAACGCACCTAAAAAAGGGCAAAAATACAGATTTTTTTAAAATTTTTATTTTACCATTGCTTTGAGGATTATAGCTGTCGCCCCGATTGATCCATTATACGGAGAAACAGAAACAATACAGAACAATTTTTATTACACATATCCATTACATATATTTTATTACACTACAAGGGGACAACACACCATCCATGTCCGTACCCGGATTCGAACCAGGACCCCTCGGTACGGCAGCAGCTGCCGCTAGTGACCACGCCACTGAGGCGACAAAAATACAGATATTTATTTCCATTTGCGACATGTTTCGTTTGCATCTTACACAACAATCTCAATAAAATTAATAATAGTATAGAATATAAATTAAACAAAATATTTATTTTCGTTTTATTTTCTTTTAAGGATGTTCGCCGTACGATTTACACGAAACATGTCGAAAATAGGAATAAATACAGTCATTTTTCCTTTTTAAAAATTTAATTTTTTCTTATAGTAAATATTGAGCAAATTGAATGTATTTATGTTGAAATAAATTAGCGCATTGATTATTTTCGTTGACCAAATAATTCTGCTTCTAAAATTCTGTAGTGATTGACTGCCACCAGCATTTACCATCACTTTCAAAGTGTACTTTCAATGTAAGTAGGTGTTTTTAGTCGCATGCATTATTACAAGAAAATTTATGTCGAAATTTCTGGTTCAAATTTTACAGTTGGGAATAAAAAATAAATAGGATCTAGAATCCCACGTCCAAATGAAATGATTAAGTTTTGCGCTTTTGTATAACTAAATGTTCTTCTTTAATTTTCTGGAAAGAAAAGCAAAATATAAAATATAGGAATTCAATTCTAGCTTATTTATTTTGCTAATTTAAATATACGTTTGAAAAGCGTCAATATTTGCTATTGAGTCTGGAAACAATTTGTGTTTTTTAAGCATCAGTTAAAAGCAACCTTGATATAAAGCTGAAAATTTCTAAATATTCTATTTATCTTCTCTTGAAGTAGACCGAAAAAAGAAAGATGTTTACGTTTTTTTAATGATCTTGAAAGAACGTTTGTTGTTTTATGGTTCCATGCGTTCTTCAAATACTTCGCTCCAAAAATAATTAGAGTGAATGTTTTGTGACAAAATAAATCAAGCTCTTCACACCTTATTAATTAAGGCAACCTTCTTCCCAATTAGACATTACAAGATTATCATTAGTTTGTTAAAAATGACTTTGCGAAGTTTTCTTTTTATTTATATCTTACATTGGGTGTTGTTATTGTGAAATGAGTATTTTTAATATAAACTGTATGTAAAAATCACTTTTAAACATCAAAGTACTCAATATTTCCTACAATTGATAAAATAAATAAAAAAAACCCAAAAGTTTATACAGTGGCTGTAAAAAGTTTCTGACCGGCGAATTTTTTCTTTAATTTGTATAAGTACATCTATATGAACAGGAATGTCGAAGTAATACTTATACATATCATTGAAATAATAATTAGGAACTTATTTATGGAATAACAAATGAATATCAGTAAATATAATTGACGAAATATAGTATAAAGGAAAACTCCTTTTCTCAAAAGTTTCCGGCTACCTTCGCAAATTTAGAAAAAATGGTATTGTAATGGAAAATAACAGTGATTAGAAATATTTATAATTAGCATTTTATCGCTATACTTTTAATAATAATAACTGCGGTTCAGCAACATGACATCGATTTAATCAACTGTTGAAGATCATCTATCGTAATTTTTTTTGCACACTTCTTGCACTTTTCTTGAAAATTTTTGATGAATTTGAATATTTATAATTCCGCACGCATCCTCTAAGTTTTTTCCACAGTTTTGTTATTGCATTCATATTGGGAGTTGGGGCTTGCCATTTCGAAAGTGATTTTTTTTTGTGCGAAAGCCGTTGATTTTCTACTTTGCAAACATTCTTTGGGTTATCATCATATTGAAACAAATAGTTGCGGCCACAATTTTTCTTCTAATAAGGCAGGAAATTGTCTTGTGAGATATTCTTATACATTGCATCATTCATTTTGCCGATGATTTCAAATAGAGGACTGATAATTTTTGAAGAAAATGCTCCTCATAGCATAACGTGTCCTCGGCCATGCTTCATTGTAGGATTTAACATATTTATAAACATATCTTTTATTGATAGGTCATCGGATGTAGTGTCTGTCATCACTCCCAAAAAGTTTGAACTTCGATTCATGAAAAAATAGTACTTTTTTCGAATTTTCACTTGACCAGACTTTTCGTTCCTTGGAAAACGCCAGTCGGGTACATTGATTTTTTTTTTTTTTAAGCTATTGCATAGCTTTTATCACGGGCTTTGAGCGCAGCGACCGAATCCAAAAATTCCGTAACGCGAAAAATCCTAACACATCCGTAACGAAAAAACCTAACACTCGGCTAACGTCGCTTCAGCTCGGCAGACTTCGGCACGGTATCTTTCGGTAGAATTCGGCAGACATTGACGCGGTATTTTTCAGATATTAGGATATCAAGTCTCAAACTTATGTTTCTTATGATCTAATTTTCATAGCGCGGCCAAATTTTGTTTGGCAATTTATTGTGAGACAGTGTTAATTTTTGGTGACAGGAGACCCCACACGGTGAGGATCGAAAAAGTTAAAATGCTTATAACCCGCGATCTAATTTTCGTAGCGCGGCCAAATTTTGTTTGGTAATTTATTATGAGGCAGTGTTAATTTTTGGTGGGAAGAGACCCCCCACGGTGAGGGTCGAAAAATTTAAAATGCTTATAACTCGCGATCTAATTTTCATAGCGCGGCCAAATTTTGTTTGGTAATTTATTGTGAGACATTGTTAATTTTTGGTGACGGGAGCCCCCCCACACGGTGAGGGTCGAAAAATTAAAAATGCTTATAACTCACGATCTAATTTTCGTAGCGTGGCCAAATTTTGTTTGGTAATTTATTGTGAGACATTGTTAATTTTTGGTGGCAGGAGACCCCCCACCGTGAGGGTCGAAAAATTTAAAATGCTTATAACTCACGATCTAATTTTCGTAGCGCGGCCAAATTTTGTTTGATAATTTATAATGAGGCAATGCTACTTTTTGGTGACCCCCCCCCCCCATGGTGAGGGTAGAAAAAATTAAAAATGCTTATAACTCACGATCTAATTTTCGTAGCCCGGCCAAATTTTGTTTGGTAATTCATTATGAGACATTGTTAATTTTTGGTGACATGAGACCCCACGGTGATGGTCCGAAAATTTAAAATGCACATAACTCGCGATCTAATTTTCGTAGCGCGGCCAAATTTTGTTTGGTAATTTATTATGAGACAGCGTTAATTTCTGGTGACAGGAGACCCTCCACGGTGAGGGTCGAAAAATTTAAAATGCTTATAACTCGCGATCTACTTTTCGTAGCACGGGCAAATTTGTTTGGTAATTTATTATGAGACAGTGTTAATTTTTAGTGACAGGAGACCCCCCCCCCCCCCCCACCGTGAGAGCCGAAAAATTTAAAATGCTTATAACTCGCTATCTAAATTTCGTAGCGCGGCCAAATATTGTTTGGCAATTTATTATGAGACATTGTTAATTTTTGGTGACATAGGACCCCCATGGTGAGGGTCGAAAAAATTAAAATGCTTATAACTCGAGATCTAAATTTCGTAGCGCGGCCAAATTTTGTTTGGTAATTTATTATGAGGCATTGTTAATTCTTGGTGACATGAGACCCCCACGGTGAGGGTGGAAAATTTTAAAATGCTTATAACTCGCGATCTAATTTTCGTAGGGCGTCCAAATTTTGTTTGGTAATTTATTATGAGACAATGTTAATTTTTGGTGACGGGAGACCCCCCCCCCACCGTGAGGGTCGAAAAAATTAAAATGCTTATAACTCGCGATCTAAATTTCGTAGCGCGGCCAAATATTGTTTGGTAATTTACTATGAGACATTGTTAATTTTTTGTGACATAGGACCCCCATGGTGAGGGTCGAAAAAATTAAAATGCTTATAACTCGCAATCTAATTTTCGTAGCGCGGCCAAATTTTGTTTGGTAATTTATAATGAGGCAGTGTTACTTTTTGGTGACGGGAGTCCCCCCCCCCACGGTGAGGGGAGAAAAATTAAAAATGCTTATAACTCGCGATCTAATTTTCGTAGCGCGGCCAAATTTTGTTTGGTAAGTTATTATGAAACATTGTTAATTTTTGGTGACGGGATCCCCTCCCTCACGGTGAGGGTAGAAAAATTAAAAATACTTATAACCCACGATCTAATTTTTGTAGCCCGGCCAAAATTTGTTTGGTAATTTGTTATGAGACATTGTTAATTTTTGGTGACATGAGACCCCCACGGTGATGGTCGGAAAATTTAAAATGTATATAACTCGCTATCTAATTTTCGTAGCACGGCCAAATTTTGTTTGGTAATTTATTATGAGACATTGTTAATTTTTGGTGACATAGGACCCCCATGGTGAGGGTCGAAAAAATTAAAATGCTTATAACTCGCGATCTAATTTTCGTAGCTCGGCCAAATTTTGTTTGGCAATTTATTATGAGACATTGTTAATTTTTGGCGACATGAGACCCCCACGGTGATGGTCGGAAAAATTAAAATGCATATAACTCGCGATCTAATTTTCGTAGCGCGGCCAAATTTTGTTTGGTAATTTATTATAAGACCGCGTTAATTTCTGGTGACAGGAGACCCCCCACGGTGAGGGTCGAAAATTTTAAAATGCTTATAACTCGCGATCTACTTTTCGTAGCACGGGCAAATTTGTTTGGTAATTTATTATGAGACAGTGTTAATTTTTGGTGACAGGAGTCCACCCACCGTGAGGGTCGAAAAAATTAAAATGCTTATAACTCGCGATCTAAATTTCGTAGCGCGGCCAAATATTGTTTGGTAATTTATTATGAGACATTGTTAATTTCTGGTGACATAGGACCCCCATGGTGAGGGTCGAAAAAATTAAAATGCTTATAACTCGCGATCTAATTTTCGTAGCTCGGCCAAATTTTGTTTGGCAATTTATTATGAGACATTGTTAATTTTTGGCGACATGAGACCCCCACGGTGATGGTCGGAAAAATTAAAATGCATATAACTCGCGATCTAATTTTCGTAGCGCGGCCAAATTTTGTTTGGTAATTTATTATAAGACCGCGTTAATTTCTGGTGACAGGAGACCCCCCACGGTGAGGGTCGAAAATTTTAAAATGCTTATAACTCGCGATCTACTTTTCGTAGCACGGGCAAATTTGTTTGGTAATTTATTATGAGACAGTGTTAATTTTTGGTGACAGGAGTCCACCCACCGTGAGGGTCGAAAAAATTAAAATGCTTATAACTCGCGATCTAAATTTCGTAGCGCGGCCAAATATTGTTTGGTAATTTATTATGAGACATTGTTAATTTTTGGTGACATAGGACCCCCATGGTGAGGGTCGAAAAAATTAAAATGCTTATAACTCGCAATCTAATTTTCGTAGCGCGACCAAATTTTGTTTGGTAATTTATAATGAGGCAGTGTTACTTTTTGGTGACGGGAACCCTCCCCCCCCCCACGGTGAGGGTTGAAAAATTAAAAATGCTTATAACTCGCGATCTAATTTTCGTAGCGCGCCCAAATTTTGTTTGGTAATTTATTATGAGACATTGTTAATTTTTAGTGACATGAGACCCCCACGATGATGGTCGGAAAATTTAAAATGCATATAACTCGCGATCTAATTTTCGTAGCGCGGCCAAATTTTGTTTGGTAATTTATTATAAGACAACATTAATTTCTGGTGACAGGAGACCCCCCCACGGTGAGGGTCGAAAAATTTAAAATGCTTATAACTCGCGATCTACTTTTCGTAGCACGGGCAAATTTGTTTGGTAATTTATTATGAGACAGTGTTAATTTTTGGTGACAGGAGACCCCCCACCGTGAGGGTCGAAAAAATTAAAATGCTTATAACTCGCGATCTAAATTTCGTAGCGCGGCCAAATTTTGTTTGGTAATTTATTATGAGACATTGTTAATTCTTTGTGACATGAGACCCCCCACGGTGAGGGTGGAAAAATTTAAAATGCTTATAACTCGCGATCTAATTTTCGTAGGGCGGCCAAATTTTGTTTGGTAATTTATTATGAGACAATGTTAATTTTTGGTGACGGGAGACCCCCCCCCCCCCACCGTGAGGGTCGAAAAAATTAAAATGCTTATAACTCGCGATCTAAATTTCGTAGCGCGGCCAAATATTGTTTGGTAATTTATTATGAGACATTGTTAATTTTTGGTGACATAGGACCCCCATGGTGAGGGTCGAAAAAATTAAAATGCTTATAACTCGCAATCTAATTTTCGTAGCGCGGCCAAATTTTGTTTGGTAATTTATAATGAGGCAGTGTTACTTTTTGGTGACGGGAGCTCCCCCCTTCCCACGGTGAGGGTAGAAAAATTAAAAATGCTTATAACTCACGATCTAATTTTCGTAGCCCGGCCAAATTTTGTTTGGTAATTTGATATGAGACATTGTTAATTTTTGGTGACATGAGACCCCCACGGTGATGGTCGGAAAATTTAAAATGCATATAACTCGCGATCTAATTTTCGTAGCACGGCCAAATTTTGTTTGGTAATTTATTATGAGACATTGTTAATTTTTGGTGACATGAGACCCCCACGGTGAGGGTGGAAAAATTTAAAATGCTTACAACTCGCGATCTAATTTTCGTAGGGCGGCCAAATTTTGTTTGGTAATTTATTATGAGACAGTGTTAATTTTTGGTGACGGGAGACCCCCCCCCCCCACCGTGAGGGTCGAAAAATTTAAAATGCTTATAACTCGCGATCTAATTTTCGTAGCGCGACCAAATTTTGTTTGGTAATTTATTAAGCTATTGCATAGCTTTTATCGCGGGCCTTGAGCGCGTCGACCGAATCTAGAAATTCCGTAACGAGAAAAATTCCTAACACTCCGGCTAACGTCGTTTCAGTTCGGCAGACTTCGGCTGACATTGACGCGGTATTTTTACGTAGGTTGATAAAAAATGCTATGCAATAGCTTTACCGCGGCAGTCCCCGATTGCCACACGTATTTTTTTTTACTTAAGAAAGGTTTTGAACACCGACTCTTTCTTAAAGTTTTGAATCACGTCAGAATCACGATACGGCAGACTGACTTATTTCAGTAATGTGTTCTTCCATAAATCGCGGGATATTGCAACGACAGTTTTATGTGGGTCATCAACACTGCTTTTCTGTTGATAATTCTGTTCACAAGGATAGTTTTTTCTGATTCTACCGGATCTTAAAAAGTTTGGAAGGCGATGGTCATCTTTATATGATTTTCAAATGTCGCTCACAGTAGATTTTTCGATCGACAACTTTGCCTTAATCTCAAAAGAAGATCGGCCCTTTAGCGACAAATTAATCACTCATTTACGAACAAAAATTGTTGAAAATTTCATTTTTGAATATAAACTGTGCTATTTACGTTGTATCATTTACAAACACGGACAAAAAGCATTTTCCGATAGAAAATACTAAAAAATGACGAATAGCTGGAAACTTTTGCACACGCGAATTTCGATCTCTGCCCCTTTGCATCTAGTGTATTCAGTATCCAATCTAAACGATCATGTGGCCAGAGGTGATTTATATATACCTAACTTTTGAAGCAATTGCTCATCTTCTTCCCTTAAACCTTCCTGTAAACAAATCAAACAAACTAACTGGCCGAAAACTTTTGACCGCCACTGTATATTTATTCTCACTTTCGTGTCGTTTACTCCAACATTCTCAAGAAAATAAATAATGTTAAAGAATATAAATTAAAGATAATATCTTTTCCCGTTTTATTTTCTTGAGGATATTACTGTATCATTTAAACTAAACATACAGAGCATAGGAATAAATATCAGTATTTTTTTATTTAATTTATCACTTAGCAAATGTTGAGTACATTGAGTGTTCTTATATTGAAATAAATTAGCACAACTATTCCCAACCTATTGGACGCGACACGCTGGTGGGTCTCGGTTAAATGTTGTCACAAAAAACATATTTTATTTCATCTGTGTAAAAATATAACAATTTTAATAGTAAATAATATTTCAAGGGAAAATTCTTAGTTTTTTTGTGGTAAATATAGGTCCAGAATATCCAGAAATATTTAAATCAATTCTGAGATCCTCTATGGTGTTAAACGCGACATACTTGTATGAACATACTTTTCTACTTTATTGTTTTTGAAAATCATGTACAGAACAAATTGCGTGTAGAAATTGATTTAAAATTAAATTTAATTCGTTTTAAATGATATCTAATGCTTTATGCTCTCACCGATAAACACCATTGCAAGAAATCTCACTGATTATAACGTTTTATTTTAAAAATAATTAAAACTATGTTTAATTATCTTAATAGTTTTTTTTTTTTAATTATGATTACAGTTACGAATTCTTGGTTTTTGTTTATAGTCTATCTTTAGCACGAAACTTTGTCTTTTTTGTTAGATAAGATAGACGATAAAGGTTATACGACAAATTTTATACTGATACACGCCTTTATATTAAGTGGGTAAAAAAATTACTTTATTTGAAGGTGACCCGCGATTTTTTTAACTTAAAGATGGGACGCGTACCAATAAAGGTAGGGAACCGCTGAATTAGCACATTGATTATTTTCGTTACTTAACCCATTCATTGGCAAAACAATTCTGTTTCTAAAATTCTGTGGTGATTGGTTGCCACCAGAATTTACTAAGTTTATTTAAGTTTATTTAAGTTTATTTTCAAAGTAAATAGGTATGTTTATTCGTATGCATTATTACAAGAAAATTCGTGTCGAAATTTCTGTTTCAAATTTTGCATCTTGGAGTAAAAAATAAATGGGAAATATACATCACACGGCCCATGATATGGTTAACTTATGTACTTTTGTATAATTGAAAGTTCTTCTTTAAATAAATAGAAATTAAACATTAAAAAATATTAAACAAAAAATAAAATATGAGATTTCTATGCTAGGTTATTTATTTTGCTTAATTAAAAATTGTTTGATAAGCTTTGGCATATATTTTCTCAATAAATAATTTCCTTTTTTTAAGCACCAGTTAGCAACCATGATTTAAAGAGTAAAATTTTTAAATTACCTGTTTATCTCCTCTAGAAGAAAATCGAAAAAGAGATACGTTTACGGTTTTGTAATGATCTTGAAAGCGAGTAGTTTTATGGTTCCACTCGCTTTTTGTATACTTCTCTCCAAAACAATTCTTGAATAGTAGGAGCGAATGTTTTTGCAACAAAATAAATCAAGCGCTTCACTCCTCGTTAATTTGGTAGTTTTCTTTTCCGTTAGAGCTTTCAAGATTTTTATTCTTTTGTTAAAAATATACTTAAATTTTCTTTTTATTTCTATTTTAGATTAGGTGTTGTTATAATAAAGTGAGTGTGTTTATATTGAAATAAATTTTAACAAAACACTTAAACGCTTTAGCTTATTATCATCATCATTTGTTTAATTTGCACATTTTGAAATAACTGAAAAGACTATGCAATTAATAAACATACATACATATATGTGACATTTTAAAGTTAGGAGCCAGAAACATCATCGCCAGGGTCCCCGTTCTTTGCACAGAAGTCATGGCCAGCGAGGGAAAAAATAAAAAATAAATAAATGTAGAATATCCAATAAATCACTCATTGGTGGCTGTAAGTTTATTTATTCAACTGTAGTCATTATAGAGGGAAAACTCCTTTTTGCAAACGATCTTTTACCGAAATGTCCAAAAAATATTCCATCATTTACTTCAACCAGCCGTGCTCATCGACTAAAGAACTCCAGAATCTCTCCCCTTCTCATCTCGAGACTTCCACCTTTAAAACTAAAAAGAAAATTCTAGAACTTTCTGTAATCTCAAACCATCATCCTTTTATGTAAACAGAATTCTTGTCCAGATACGAGACTATTTTACACAGACGATAAATTTATTAAAAAAAAATATTATTTAACCAATTTATAATCGACTCATAATTTGTTAGGCAGACGATTTTTATAAATGATTAATTTTAAGAGAAAAAGAAAAGAAATGAATTTATTAATGCACACCTCAAAGGTTGACGGCGGAAAAATAAATAAATAGATAAAATAAAATAATGATATTTTTTGAAAGGTATGGTTTTGGAATAAATTTAATAAGATTTTCTTAAAAAGGGTTGATAAAAACATAGAAGAAATCAGTTTTATTTGGAATATTAAGAAATAAAGTTTTAATTAAGAATATTTTTAATTTAGAGCCATCTTTTTAAATTTACGCATACTGGAATAATGTTTTTAAGGCAAATTAAGAATTTATATCGTCTGCATACAGATTAACAGATTAGATCTAGAAACAAGATTTTAATTTAATAATTTGAAGTAAGTACGGAACATTATTATTAGAAAAGTAAGGTAGTATAAAGGTTAGTTTTGGCAAAAAAAAATTAAATTTGTAATATATATATTAAAAATATATAAAAATTAAAATTAAAAAATATATTAAAATAAAGTAAATTTTAACAAAATATATGACTAAAATTAGAGATCGATTTAAAATTCGTTTTCGCTTTCGATTACGAAGAGAAATCTGAGTGTCATCAAAAATTTGCTGTCTCCAAATTTGCTGCCAAAAATTCGGCCGAACTGAAACTCTATCTAAATTATCTGTATTCCAAAAACCTCGTTTTCTCCTTCTCAAATTTTCAATATTACTTATCGAATTGAACTCTATCTGTTCAAATGAATCTTAATTCATTTCTGTCGATTTCGCTATTTTAAATTATCAGTTATGATTGACTCTAGATATAGGTTCAAATTATAAAGCGATCAATGCATATATGCTGCGGTCACAAATTCAACCCTATTGTAGATTGTAAGAGGCTCCCCAACATTTACTGGAGAAATCATTCTATTATTTACAGTTTGGCTATAAAAGGCTTTAAAAAGATCATAGGCAACCCTATCAAGGGATTGCATGAACGGACTAATGAAGCGTGAAGCAATACATAACAATATTTTGAAAGGTTTTTAAGTCACAGGATTTGTGCCTCTCAACGAGAACATTTTCTCTGATGAGGAATTTCTTGCAGCTACTGTAATAGACAGATACAGCATGAAACTGATTTTCATGAACCATCAACCAGTGGTAGGGGGAACTGGGGCACATTGATACTTGGGGCACATTGATACACCCCCTGTACAGCACACAGGTTCATTGCAGGAAGTTTCACAACAGCTCCAAAAGGTGATACTAGTGAAATTAACTACATACAGAAAGTTTTGGAATGATTCAATAGTTTGATGAAATGGGATGGGTGATAAATTGCTTTTGTAGGTCAAAAGTAAATTTGAGTTGTACAATCGATTGAAATGGTATTATACAACTGTTCCAGTATTTTCAACCGAAAAGAATACCCTCCCTGGCAAGTAAAGCTACTCTTTATCGGTTCCTCATTCTTTATTGTTAGATAAATTATGAAGTGTTGGAATTGCGACTCATTTTATTCAAAATGGCTGTATGGGACACATTGATACAATCTTTGTCGGGGCACACTGATACAACCTAAATCCTTTTCTAGTTCATTTTTTCATTACTTTTTATTTATTTTTTTACCATAAACTCCTTAATTCAACCATTTTTCGTCAAAAATTTCTACTATTAGTTTTTATTGAAGTGAAATAATTCTAATTTCTTTATATTAGAACATTTTATAGAATTTTTGCCAACAGAAGACGTACAAACTTACACAATATCTAGCGCTAATAGAATTAACAAAAGAAATGGACGGCAGACTGGCAAATCTCAAATTTATATCGATTCTCCAGAGAAAAAAGTATTATCGACATGAAAAATGTTAAGTAAGAGAAACAAGCTGCAGAACAGTACAGGATAACTATATTATAAACATAATTTTTAATGTAATTATTTTTATTTTCTGTTTGTAAACCAATTAATTTTTATAAACAGAAAGCTTGGTAATTCTTTCACCTTACCTAAGAAAGAAGATAATTCTGGGGTTAAAGTGCCAGATATGACAAAGTTACCACTGCCAACAAACAGACAAGGAACAGCCAGGTCATTAGGTCATTATACATTTCCTTTTGATTGCTTTAATATCGCTTACAAATAAATTGTGTGCGTTTTGAATGTATATAAATGTATATAAAATGGTTTGCTATCTATTTTTCTATGAAAAATATGGATTGGTGTTATTTTATCTCCATTTTTCCCAGATGCGTGAAAGTATATCAATCTGCGTCGGGGATGGGGCATATTGATACAAATTGCTTTTTTAGATTTTTTAAAAATTACATTCAAAAATAATACATAAAACAACGATTGTACATTTTCATAACACACTACACAGGTTTTGCTGACATCACATAGAAAAAAAACTTGAAATTTCTGCTTTCTAGACACCAATTTTTCTTTTTTGAAAAAAGCTGTATCAATGTCCCCCAGTTCCCCCTATAGCTTAAAATAACAATATTATTCTATCCTGAAGCAGTTAAAATCCAGGGTTCACGACGCCGCTCGCCATTGAGCCAAATCGTGAAAAAATGCTCCATTTGGCGAGTAAAAGTACAACCAGACTCGCCAAATTTTAGTTCTTAATTTTTGATCTTTTTGTATGTGTGCTAATATAGTTGAGTCTCTTATGCGATTTGCTGAATGATGGATGTCGATTTACATGTTCAATCTCACCGTGCCATTTACATTGTTTTGTTTATTGATACTGACTCAAAACCAATTCGGTTTAGCAACAGTCAAAGACAAAAAGGATTATACGTCTTTATTCTTGGAGAAGTACAATCTATGCACTGGAGTTTTGCTGATAAAAACACAAATAAAATTACTCACATCAAATTCGAGATAGAGAAACGTTTTGATGGAATGCTGTGTTGAAATTAGCCATTATGCTATTTATCAGTTGTATGCAAAATCCGGTCATTCCCCCCCACCCCCCTATCAGTTAAGAGTTGAAATCTTGTAGCAATTTTTAGTGTATATTTTTACATCAGTAAATCAAAGATAGCTGTTTTTAGTTTTTATTTAGACTGTTAAAAACGTACATAAAATTTATTGAAACATTTACACGTTTAAAAGATATTTAAAATGTACTTACTTACACTAGTTTCGGCAATGGAAGTTCATGTTTCTAGTTGTCAGCAATTACAAAAAATTAGGTTATTTTAGAATATTTGGAAAAAAAAAAGAATACGATAAGTTGTTACAGATACATTTTTCAGTTTTTCCTGCTGAATTTACTTTGCTAACATTTATTTTTATCTGGCTAGTATTTTACACTTCTTATTCGCCAAATCGCTAATGTTGGTCAAAAGCCAGCGAGAACTCTGTTTAAATCCAAAGTCACTTACCATTACACCTAAAAACTGCGAGATCTCATCCAAAACTTACAAGCAAGGAAAATGCCAAATAAGAGTCAGCGTAAAGGAAAATCACATATACACACTGATACTCCGGAAAAGCTAAATGTAAATGTTGAATAAAAAGGCAAAACTATAAACGCAAGAAACGATGATGAATAAAAAGATCTTTTCTAAAGAAGTATTGTGTTGTCAAATTGCCTAGTCAGAGATAGAACATCCCCTGGTCACTATGTTATTATATTTTTAATGAAATTAAACATAATGAAAGTGAAACTACAACCTTTGAAAAATTAACTATGATAAACCAGATGGTACTGATTATAAGAAAATGAAGAAATTGAATATAGCTTAAATAGTTAAGCTAAGAAAATTTAATTTAAATTATCAACACCTCCCAAATGTCTCTCTTTACTGTTATATAACATTTTAGCATTTGTTATTAAAACTTCTTCGTCTCATATTTAACTTAAGTGTATTTTTTTATTTTATAAAAATAGGATTCTAATGTTAATTTAATATATTGGTTTTTATAAAAAGCTTTAAAAATGGCCAGTATATTTATTTTGCTGTAAACATATCGCCCAATCCACAAAAAAAACGGACATGAGGATGAAAATTTAAATTTCTTTAAATATGATTGAAATCTTGCATATTAACTGTTAAGGGTGTACTATTTCATATTTTATCAAAAAAGATTTACATTTTTGTCATTAACATACTTATTTTAATTAATAAAGTGACTCTATGACTTTGTAAAATAGACTGCGGCAAATATCTTTACATTTCATGGTCTCGTACAGCTGAACAAACATTCTGAAAATCTCCAAACTAGGATATATATGATCTGACAGTTATTATTGAGAGTTTTTAACTGCAGAGAAGTGTTCACTAATCTTCATTACAAAAGGTAAGCATATTTAATTACTCTTAATTATTGTGTCACACCCGCAACAAAAAGTTACATTTATATCTCTACAGAAAAAAATTTTTTACTTAAAGTTATGAAACTTTATATTCAAAAATAGTTTATTAAGACACTTTGAATTACAGACACAAAAAAAAAAATTAATTAATATTTTAATTATAATTATTGAGCGTTGCGGGCGTGACATGTCCCTGTTGCGGGTGTGACATTTAATTAAAGTCACACCCGCAACGTCTTTTAAAATTGATTACAAATGTATATTTGAACAAATTATATGTAAATTTATATAGGAATAATATGCTGGAAAACATTACTTGGCAGCTTTAACTATATCGTTTGATTTAATAGAGTGAATTCCAGTTAATAAATAAAAATTTGCATCATCTGAGCATGTGACTCTGTGTGTAGTTGATTTATTCAGTTTGGATTGATAAAATTGTTGCTTTACTGCAAGAAAATAATTTTATTACTGACATATGATTAAAAAATTAATTTAAAAGGTAAGATTTTTATAGAAATGTAAAAAAAGAAAATTAAGAAACAATATTTTAGTAATTTTCTTTAAATTTGTTAATTTTGTTTTGTTATATATATATATATATATATTTGTTATTTGATAGTATTTATCTAATATATATATATTTAGTTTTTTTAAAATAAGTAAAGTATCATTAGGGGAAGATTTTTTCTCTTTTAATTCAAATTAAATAAAAAGTAGAAGATAAGAATAATAGAAAATGTTAAAATGCTTATTAAGTTAGCATAAAATGTATATAGTCAGTTTGAAATTAACCAAAATTTAACATAATTAACCTTATGTAAGATTGGAAATTTCAAGGGATAAATATTAACAATTTGTTAAGCACATATTTTCGGACTGGAAGTGCTGTATTTATTAAGTTTACACATTAATTTCTTCTCTTTTGCAGAGAATGAAGAGTACAGAAAGATCACGATATCATAGAAAAAAGATTAAAGAAAACCCTTTTAAATATGAAGCATAGCTACAAAAGGAGAAGCAAAGAGACAAAGCAAGGGGAGAAAAGAAGAGAATATTTTAAAAAATCATGGTAAAGGATGGCAATCCTTTTACATTTCATCTCATGGTAAAGGAGTTGTCGACGGGGTTGGTGCAGTTGCCAAGAAATTGGTAACGCTAGCAACACTCTGCAACTATAAATTCAGCTTAAGATTTTGCTATGTGTATAGAAAAAGTCCTAAAAAATATAAAAGAACTCTGCTGAATGTGAAATTTCAGAAGATATTGTGAAAATGCTTCATGCATTCTGGCACCAAGCACAATCGGAGCGCAACATTCAATCGATACATCATGTTTATTTCTATTGACGTAGGAACAATTAATGTCGCAATACCTTCAGAAAGTGATCACAAGAGAATTTGTTTGTTATAATATTTTGTCAAAAAATATAATATCCAACGATAAGAGTGCAGTTGGAGATTTTGTAGAAGTTGTTTTATTCTCCACATTAAAAAAAAAAAAAAAAAAAAAAAAAAAAAAAAAAAAAAAAAAAAAATTAAAAAAGAGATGATATAGAATAAGAGTATCTGAAAAAAAAATCAAGAAAATGTGTATATTTGGCTCAGGCAGTCAAATGTATCCATACTTTGACAAGGATATAATATCCAACAATGAATGTGCAGTGGAGATTTTTTAGAAGTTGTTTTATTCTCGACATTAAAAAAGTAAAATTTTGATGGGCAAATAAGACGAATGGATGGTGACGATATAGAATTAGAATGTTTGAAAAAAATTTAAGAAAGTGTGTATATTTGGCCCAGTCAGTCAGACGTATCCTAGGGAAAAAAGAGCATTTATGTAAAAAAAGATACCACCACCAGAAATTATAAATTCAAGATTGGAAATGAAATTTGTTTGATGTTTTCTTCTGTAGATATTATAATTGTAACATTGATTAATTCTTCAATTAAAAAAATCTGCCTTGAAAATATTTGTGTATGTCATTATTTTATTGGCCGTACAAGTCACACCCGCAACAGGGCGTCACACCCGCAACGAAAATTTTGAATATTTTCTACAAAAGCAAGAATTGAGTAAGTAATTTAATTTTTTCATAGAATAATTACTTAAGTATTGCTGTTTAATATTTAAAAAAATCAATTCACTCAGTTGTCATAATTCACAGAATTTTGCGTTTTTGCACTGAAAGGTGAAAATGCATGTCCTTTTTGTGTCACACCCGCAACAGGTAGAAATTATTTTTTTTTATAAATAAATGATACATCGAACAATTTTCAGTTTTGGATAAATGTATATGTAAGTGGTCTACATTGAAATTCATACAAATTGAAACCAATGCTCAAAAATATTTTTGCTGGTGACTAATGTAAGTTGTGTAAATGTCACACCCGCAACTTTGGATTGGGCGATATAAAGTCTAAGGTATTAGGTAAAACCGCATAAACAATAAAATTTCTAAGTGTCCTATAACTTCTCTAAAAGAAAATTGGAGAAAATGTTTTCATTATTATTAAGAGTATTAAGATAGAAATTTTATACGTTCGCGTGTGAAGGAGAAATTAAAACATAGTTTAACAATATTTCCATAATGCTAAATAAACTTTTAGTTCAACTTATTATTAAAACTTTAACGTCCATACTTAGTTTAAGTGATAGTTTTTTATAACTACAAGACACAAACCTTAGTTCATTTATACATTTAAAAAAAAAGCTTAAAAATTCTCATGACTTTATGATTCATGGAAAAATGTCGGTATTGTTCTTGTATAAAAAAATAATAATTTAAGTACTAAGTAAGAATAACAATGCATAAAAAGTAAAATTTCTAAAATCCTATTTATCTTCTTTAGAGACAGGTCGGAGAAAGCGTTTACTGTTTTTTAATGATCATTTTAGAAAGAACCTATGATTGCATGCATTCTTCGAAGATTTCGTTTCTGACTATTCAGTAAATAGTAAAAGTGAAATGTTTCGTGAGAAAAAAAATCTTTTTTCACACATCATTAGTTTGTTATACCTATCTTGCATTAGAACTTACAAGAATTTACCCCTTTGTTAGAATATTTTAAAAATTTTCTTTTTATTTCCATTGTTCACTTTGTAGTATTATAGTGAATTTTATATGTTCTGTCAAGTTAAAAGAAATTAAAAATTTTTTCTGTTAAAATAAACTTGGTTTTGAACTTGAGTAGAAATAAATTTTAAATATTTTAAACTTATTAGTCTCTTAATATTTCTAATTGTTACACACTTTAGGATAACTAAAAACCTTCCCTAATTGTTTGAAATATATATATATATAATAGGTTGTTGCCTGGTGCAATATGATAAAGTTAAAATTATTTTCAACGTTAGAACACCAGAATATTCGAATTCCAAGCAGACCGGTTTCGGTAGCATATAGCATACCTTCCTCAGTGCTCAAAGCTCAGAGCACTGAGGAAGGTATGCTATATGCTACCGAAACCGGTATGCTTGGAATTCGAATATTCTGGTGTTCTAACGTTGAAAATAATTTTAACTTTATATATATATGTATATGTTACAGGCCAAACCCGATTTTAGGCCAAACTAGATTGGCATAGGCCAAACTAGTTTATCCTAACGCCCATCGGATACACTAGTTTTTCCTAGGCCAAATCGGTCTATCCTAACGCTCATCGGATAAACTAGTTTTTCCTAGGCCAAACCGGTCTACCCTAACGCCCATCGGATAGACTAGTTTTTCCTAGGCAAAACTAGTCTATCCTAAGGCCCGTAGGACAATCTAGTTTGTCCTAGGCCAAACTAGTTTGGCCTAACTTTTATAGGATAAACTAGTTTAACCTGCTGTTTATTGGTCTGAACTAGTTTCTCCTAGGCTGATCTAGTTTATCCTAGGCCAATTCAATTTGGCGTGAATTTATTGAATTCAATGGCGCCACAGCGCCAACATTCTAGTTTGTCCTAGGCTGATCTAGTTTATCCTAGGCCAATTTAATTTTACGTGTTTTTAGCTCGCAAGCGTGAAAGCCTGAGAAATAATGGGCTCGCAGGTTCTGTATGTATGAATGTACGTATGTATGTACGAATGTACGTACGTATGTACGTAACACGATAGCTCGTGATAGAAATATCCGATTTGCTTCAATTTTGGATGTACGTTCATTGATATAAGGTACTTTTCTGATTAATTTTGGGAATTCATTGGATAAGAATAAAGGGAAGCGAAAGGGAGACTAATCCCCCACAGTTAATTTAGAGAAATGGATTTTTGATACAGAATTATCAGTTTTTATTTAAAATTTTAGATATAGGATCATTCTGACTAGGCACCTCCATGATTAGTTGTGGATGTTTATTGTTTAAGTGTAAAAAAGGTGCAATGTTGGTTACCCCCCCCACCCCATAATTTAGATAAATGCTTTTTGACGCAGAATTTACGGATATGCTTCACATTTGTATATAGGTTCTTTCTGATAAGGCGATTCCCTGAATAGTTTTGGGGGTTTAATGAATAAGTATGAGGGAAAAATGAACGATTACCCTCTTGCATAGAAAAAACTAGTTTATCCTATGGGCATTTAGATAAACAAGTTTGGTGTAGAAAAAACTAATTTATCCAATTGGCATAAGGATAAAATAGTTTGGCCGAGGCTAATCTAACTTAGCTCGAAAACGGATTTGGCCAGTAAAAAACATATCTTTCACTAGAAAAAATATAAATGTGTGTCAAGAATCATGGCTTATAACACCAATACAAAATTTTAACATGTTCACCTTAGAGACATGATGCATTGGACATGGTGTTTGCTTATTCAAGCAAATTATTATTATTTACTTTAATGTTATTTACTTTAATGTTATTTACTTTTGTACAGGCAGAGCTCTGTCTGTACAAAAATCAGTGAAAAAAGTCTCAGTCCGGCTCGATCTGGCCCTACTCAATTTCTGCAAAAAAATTCAGGTTTTACTTCACATACAATTAAGATTCCTTTAAAAAATACTGCTTATATACTTATTGGATAAATTTACAATGTATTTTTAAATTATGTTGTGTTCACAGAATGGAAAATACACAATGTATTAATGATTATCTAGATTCTTAGAGTTTCAATATTCAAATACGGATTCATTAAATAATCAATGCAGTTTAGAACAAAAGAAAAAATATGAGAGTTATAAATATCATAACTTTTGAATCCGTTCAGTAAAAAGTAGATTTATGAATATATTTCTCTGTCATTCCTTAAGGCTTTTCTCAAATCCTAAAGAGCTACATCCTAACACATTTTTGAACTACTTCCTTTTCGGAAATGCATAAGGTTAACAGATTCAGATAATATATAATCGAATGGCGTAAACCGTTTTTTCATAAAAGCGATGTATCTTTGAGAAAATAATAAAGCTACGTTTTGAATCGAATTTCCGGTTACGACTTCACGAAAAAAAAAAAAAAAAATTGACGCCGTGACAAGAATAGCTTATATGTCGACAGGTAATTAATTTCTCAAAAATGGAAAATGCTGCTCGATTGCAAATTTTGTTCAGATTCATTCTGGCTCGAATATGCAATAATAATAATAATAATAATAATAATAATAATAATAAATGCAAGTCAGATCTCAGTTGGCACGAGTGTCCAGAAAAAAAAGCAAACACCATGTCCAATGCATCATGTCTCTAAGGTGAACATGTTAAATTTCTGTATTGGTGTTATAAGCAATGACTCTTGACACACATTTATACTTTTTCTAGTGAAAGATACGTTTTTTACTGGCCAGACCCGTTTTCGAGCTAAATTAGATTAGCCTCGGCCAAACTATTTTATCCTTATGCCAATTAGATTAAGACGATAGTTTTTACTATACCAAACTTGTTTACCTAAATCCCCATAGGTTTGGTTTGGTTTGGTTTATTTTTGTCGTCCGATTATCAGCGCTAGGGATATAGGACCAGAGGGGGAGTGCCCTTCGTGGGGGTCTTTCTAAGGGAACCTAACCCGTATTTACGCAAGGATCGAAGAAAACCACGAAAACTCCGAACGATTAGGCCGACAGCCGCGATTGGGTTCGAACCCAGCACCTGCCGTCTACCAGTTGAGAGGGTCTGTACCTCTCGGCCACTGGTGGGGCTGAATCCCCATAGGATAAACTATTTTTTTCTATGTAAGAGATGTAATTTTTTCCTTCATACTTAACCATTAATCCCCAAAACTATTCAGGAAATCGCCTTATCAGAAAGAACCTATATACAAATGTGAAGCAAATCAGTAAATTCTGCGTCAAAAACCATTTATCTAAATTATGAGGAGAGGTTAACCTACATTGCCCTTTTTTTTACACTTAAACAATAAACATCCACAACTGATCATGGAGGCGCCTTGTCAGAATGATCCTATATCTAAAATTTTAAATGAAAACTGATAATTCTGCATCAAAAACCCATTTCTCTAAATTAACGGTGGGGGACTAGCCTCCCGTTCGCTCCCCTTTATTCTTATCCAATGAATTCCCAAAATTAATCAGAAAAGTACCTTATATCAATGAACGTACATCAAAAATTTGAAGCAAATCGGATATTTCTATCACGAGTTATCGCGTTACGTACATTCGCACGTACATACGTACGTACATTCGTACATACATGCGTACATTCATACATACAGAACCTGCGAGCTCATTATTTCTCAGGCTTTGACGCCTGCGAGCTAAAAACACGTAAAATTAAATTGGCCTAGGATAAACTAGATCAACCTAGGACAAACTAGAATGTTGGCGCTGTGGCGGTCATTGAATTCAATAAAATCACGCCAAATTGAATTGGCCTAGGATAAACTAGATCGGCCTAGGAGAAACTAGTTCAGACCAATAAACAGCAGGCTAAACTAGTTTGTCCTATAAGAGTTAGGCCAAACTAGTTTGGCCAAGGAAAACTAGATTGTCCTATGGGCCTTAGGATAGATTAGTTTGGCCTAGGAAAAACTAGTTTATCGGATGGGCCTCAGGATAGACCGGTTTGGCCTAGGAAAAACTAGTTTATCCGATGGGCGTTAGGATAGACCGGTTTGGCCTAGGAAGAACTAGTCTATCCGATGGGCGTTAGGATAAACTAGTTTGGCCTAGGCCAATCTAGTTTGGCCTAAAATCGGGTTTGGCCTGTAACATATATATGGAAATTAAGAATTAAGTGAATAATTTAGAAGATCTAACAATTTATTAAAAAATACAAATAAATGTATCATCATTTAAAAGTACTTACAACATAGTGTAAAAACATTTAAAATACATTAATTTGCTTTAACCCATTGAGGGGAGATCAACTGCGATTGTGTAACTCGGAATTCCTATTAGAAATTTGGTAAATTTTTATTTCAAAATAAGGAAAAGAAATTTTACGCATCTTTTTCATCATAATTAGAAAAGTAAAATTTAGTAAAAATTCTGATGCAAATTCTCATTAATCATATATGGGATATGATACATCCAACCACCTCTTCTGGGATAAAAACCGAAATGTTTTCAATCAAACTTACTCGGCCATCATTCGTGAGAACGAAAAATCGTTGTGACTCTTTGCATCTTCCTGCCATCCTATACAGTCGAACCTCGAACCAACTGTTTTTCAAGGGGTGCGAGAAAAATAACGATGAATGCGTATCAACAATAAAGCACAAAAAAAAAAACAATTTTTATGCATAAGTAATACATGCAATGTACACAATATGCTATTCTAATTTGTTGCTTACTAAACTGTAAAAGAAATAAAACAAAGTTATAGCAAATTTATATTTATTTTTAAAATCAAAAGTTTTGTTTGGTTTTTCCATTTATTTTTTTAAGTAAAAAAATAAATTCTCAAAATATGCAATTTTTTTTATATTTTCCGTAAAATCATATGTATATACTAAAGTTCATGTAATTTCAAATGCCGTTGCTTAGAACAGAAAGACTTAGCAATAGGGACTCAGCTTCATCAACATGAACGTTATCCTCTGCTTCTACGCCATTATTTTCATTTTTTGCATTATAATACATTTCTTCAATGTTTAGGATACCACATGTCGTAACATCTTAATCAATGGAAACATAATCGCATCCTCTGCTATATACATCCACTCTTCATCTGTATTATTGTCACTATCATCAACATAAACAGCACAAATGAGTTTTTTTAAGATAAAAGAAGCAATTCCAATTTGTATGTCATATAGATTCACATGACTTTCAATTTCATTTTGGTTAAGAGAAAAATTTTAAAACGATAAATGCGGGAAAACGATTTTTTGAAGAACGATGCTTGCGGGTTTCGTTAACATTACTTAAGTGTAAGTTGTGCAGGGACCGTAAAAATAAAACGATCACTGCAGGAAAATGATGGATGGGGGAACGACAGTTTGGGGTTTTACTGTATTCTATATTAGTTTTGATTTAGTATAGACACTCACGGACAAATATAAAGGACGCAAACCGAAAAAACTTCTAGTTCTCACTGTTGACAATGGGGTAAGTTTGGTTGAAGACTATTTGATTTGAAGGACATTAATTTATTTGAATTGTTTTCATACTTTATTGTACGCAACTTTTAAGTAATGACGATACATTTGTTTGCATATTCAATGAACTTTAAATAAGAATTAAAAGGAATTTAGCCTCGAATTTTTAACAATAATAGTGATACAATAATAAAATATTTCCCTTTAAGAGTGTCCGGGGCACAAAAATCTTCAAAATTTTAAGAAATTTTTATTGCATTAAAAAATTCTTTGTTTTTTGTTTAAAATGACATTTAAATAATTTTTCTGTTAATAATATTTCTGTAATATTCGTTTTTTTTTGTTTTGGTTTAGTTTCAAAATCTAGGTTTCAAGCAATGGCAGTCATTTAAACGTTTTATTGTGAAAATGTGTTTTACTTCGTGATGATAGATTCGTATAGGCAATATTAAGTCAAAGTTTACTGAAGAACTGCGTTTTTGCCAAAGCTTCTTTAACTGAATCCGTTCAATATATTTAACTTTCTTTCCTCCATCAATACATTACGAATCCACTTATCTTTATTATGAAGCAAAATGTTTTAAATACCTCTTAAATTTACTAACGTATAACAAATTTTGTATACAAAACAGCAGATCAGGGGACGAAAAACGAAAGAACTGACAGAAGAAAAGATATCACTGGAAAAATGAATAAATTTGACAAGAGAATTAATATCCCCTTTATAAAAAGAAGATTGTGTTTCCAAAATGGGTATTCTTTACTTGTATAAAATACAATAAAAACTTGTTAAGGAACAGCTAAAAAAATTGAAGCAAACAACATTAAATATAACATTAGAAGGAAATGACTTTATGTTACTCAGATTTTTAAAAATTGTTGTTTGCAGCATAAAAAATATAAAGTAAAGTAAGATTAAATTTTCAGCTGTGAAAAAATTGAAATTATTAATTAATATGTGAATTATTATCTGCCAACTAAGCGTAAAACCAACATGATGAAAAATATCCAGGGGGGGGGGGGATTGAACTCGGAATATCTGGAATAGCGCTCCAAGTGCTCTTCAATACCCTTAGTATTGTATCATGTAAACTTGCCAACGTGTTGGTTTTGTCTCTTAATGTTTCCCTGAACAAGTTTTATTGTTCGAAACTGTAGGAAATAAATTCTACTTTATATAGTAATAATTAAAAATTACGTACTACTTAAGTAGTATGTTATTTTTAATTAATTTTTTTAATATCTATTATACACTGATGAGCCGAATTTATTGTGTGTTGTATTTATTTTATTTAAAATCATTGTAAAAATATTGATTTTTCTCTGCAACATGACGAACTATAATTTCTGTTAAACTATGATTTATGTGCTAAGATAATAGAGTTTAGTTGTGAATAATGAAGATTAATTTAAACAAACTTGAGCTTTAACATTCCACTTCATTTCATCGTAGCATTTTCGCAAAGCAATTTAATCAAGTGTTCTCAAATGTCACCACAGGTATTTGAATTATGAGCTTTTTCATTTAGTATTTACTTAACATTGTGAAAATGTATAAATATGTGTCATATGAACATACTTTGTAATAAGTATATAAATTTATTAAGGATTGATGCAAAAATGTTTAAGGATAGAATGTATATGTGTCCTTACATATTTTTGCACAAAGGCTTTATTTGTTATTTTAATATAATTTGTAGTATTGCATAGTATTTAACAAGTGGGAAATTGTAAAATGCAGTGCGTTTGTACTATAGCTAGTTTTAACCATATATTTTGATTTGGATGCGATAACTGTTGCTCTCTCATGCAAAAATGCAAAAAAAAAAATGTATATGTATATATATATATATATATATATATATATATATATATATATATATAGCGATTATATTCAGTCGCATACAAATAATATGACTCCGTTTTTAAATAGGACGTAATCACCTTAGCAACTTAGAATTATCACGTGATAATTCTAAGTTGCTAAGGTGATTACGTCCTATTTAAAACGGAGTAATATTATTTGTATGTGACTGAATATAATCGTTATATTTTTTATTGCATTTTCTAATGAGAGTGCAACAGCTATCACATTCAAAATGGGATATCATTGAATTAGTTATTGTAAAAATATCGATTCGTCTCTTTTGTATGACAAATTACAATTTCAGCTAAATTATGATTTATGTACTAAGATAATACAGTTTAGTTGTGAATAATGAAGATTAATTTATGCAAACTTTAGCTTTAACATTCCACTTTATTTCATTGTAACATTTTCGCAAAGCAGTTTAATTAAGTATTTTGAAAAGTCACAATAGCTATTTGAACTATAGGCTCTTTCATTAAGTATTTACTTGAATTGTGAAAAGGTATAAATATAGGTCATTACAACATACTTTGTAATGTTAGATAGGATTTAATAAGTCGGAAATTTTAAAACTAAACGTGCTTGTACTATTATAACTAAGATTTAACTATGTATTCTGATTTTGATAAAATAATTGTTGCACACTCATGTAAAAATGTAATAAAAATTATAAATATTATATTCTGTCATACGGAAATTATATGACTCCATTAAAAAAAAATCCCTATCGGCTTGGCCTATAGGCGCAGGTAGATTTCGAAGAATGCTCTTTCAACAACAAAAAAAAGTTTAACAATTTTATTTGGTCGCTTTTGAAAAATTCTTAATTTAATTTTTTCTCTAAGAACTGGTTTTATCAGAATCATCTTAAGAGAAATTCTGTTCAAATTCTCATTTTGACAACATATTTTGAAATATATTCTGACTTTATTAAAAAATCCACCAATACGGTACATTATATTCTTACTAAATAAAAAAAAACTGTCAATTGAATGCATTTGAGAGCAAAATTGAATTTAAAAATGGGTCATAAAAAAACAATTGGTTATTGGAATACATCCTCAATTCTTTAATCATGACCGCTTCGGGAAATTTTGTGTGAAGTTCCCACTTTTACAGCTTTTTAAAAAAATATATATATTCATCCTTTATCAAAATACTGGCCAATAAGGCACATTATACAGTTCCTAAATAAGAAAACCTGTCAATTGGATGCATTTGAGAGCAAAACTGAATTTAAAAATGAGTAGAAAAAACGCAAATTGTTATTTGAATACCTCAATCACGATCACTTTGGGAAATTCTGTCCAAAATACTCTTTTTGGCAGCCTTTTTTGAAATATATTTTGCCTTAATCAAAAAACTGGCCAATACGTCACATTATATAGTTCCTAAATAAGATCTGCCATGTTGATGCATTTAAAATCAAAAATGAGTTTAAAAATAAATCAGAATATAAGTAGTTTGGATTTGAGGTTTTTTTTCTTCAACTCCTATTTTTGTTTAATTTATTTCTGCTATAAGAATTGATCTTGTGAAAACTTGTCAATATAAAAGGAATAGATTTTTTTAAGAAGATGTAAAATAAATTTAATTAGATATGATAGTTTAAAAATTGACGAAGTTATGGATTTTTGTCTTTTTTCACCCCCTTTTTTGTTTTCGTTTTTAATTATTTTTATCGGTAAGAAATAACCTACCAAAAACTTGTAAACGCAAATATTTAGATAATTTTGAGAGCATTTATAAAAAGCTTAGTTGAATTTGATATGTTGAGAATTGACGAAATTATGAAATTTTTTTAACCCTGTTTTATTGTCTCTTGAGCCCATTTTTAACTTTATCAAAAACCTGTCATACATAAACGTTTGGCCCGTTTTTTAGAAGTAAAATAAACTTTAAACTGATTCGATATCTGTTTTAATTAAGCAGTTATGGCGTTTTTTCAGTTTTCACTAAAATCCTCCCCATTTCCTTGTGGAAATAGGGAGATCGGACAAGAGGGCCCCCTTTGGTAGATTTTGCCCATTAACGAACTAGACCGAGATTTTATACCCCTTGATTTTATGTATCAGTTTGGAGGAGATTGGAGTAGTATTATAAAAGTTATCGTGTCTAGAAGAAAGTGATATATATGTATATGTATAAACTTTTTTTACTGATGCTAGTTTTGAGGTCTAAAAGGTTATGTTCGACGTAGATCTGCAAAACTGTAATAGAAATTCCAACATAGGAGCGACCGCAATAGGTAGTATTTCATACGAAATCTACCTAATAAGACGTAATCACCATAGCAATCTAGAAATATTATGTATCATGGGATATCACTGAATTTATTGTAAAAATATCGATTTTTTTCTGTAGTTTGACAAATTTAGATATTAGATAAACTATGATTTATGTACCAAGATAATAGAGTTTAGTTATGAATAATGTAGATTAATTTAAACAAACTTTAGCTTTAACATTCCACTTCATTTCCTTTTAAGATTTTCGCTAAGCAATTTAATTAAGTATTCTCAAATGTTACCATAGGTATTTGAATTATGGGCTTTTTCATTTAGTATTTACTTAACATTGTGTAAAGGTATAAATAATGGTCATTCGAACATAGTTTGTAATGTTATACAGTATTTAAAAAGTCAAAAATTGTACGTGAAACGTGGAAAATGAGAAGAGATTGTACTATAATTAGTTTTATAAATATAGTTAAACTTCCGTTTAATGATTCCCTTATTTAAAGAAGTTTTCTTCTTAACGAAATTTTCTGCAGAAACTTCACTTCGAACATACTTTGTAATGTTGTACAATATTTAAAAAGTAAGAAATTGTGCATGAAACGTGAAAAATGAGAAGCGTTTGTACTATAATTAGTTTTATAAATACAGTTGAACTTTCGTTTAACG
Organism: Maratus speculifer; assembly: GCA_964019185.1. NCBI lineage: Eukaryota > Metazoa > Arthropoda > Arachnida > Araneae > Salticidae > Maratus > Maratus speculifer. The sequence continues at coordinate 229,609,185 of OZ025296.1, read as the reverse complement.
AAGCTCCTATTTAAAGAAGTTTTCTTCTTAACGAAATTTTCTGCAGAAACTTCACTTCCAACATACTTTTTAATGTTGTACAATATTTAACAAGTCTCTAATTGCACATGAAACGTGAAAAACAAGCAGCGTTTGTACTATAACTATTTTTATAAATACAATTGAATTTTAATTTAACGAAGTTTTCTATTTAATGAAAGTTTCTTCAGAACCTTGAACACCATTCGCATGTAAATTAATCTTCATATTACGAAAAATATATTCTATATAACGAAGTTTATTCTGATTCGTGAATGTACACGTACAGCATTCAATCGAAGAGGTTTCTGTTCCGATGGATACATGAATTTATTGCCGCGGATTGTATGAAAATGAAATTATTTATATATTTAATCATATCCATTCAAAAGAAAGAAGTCTAAAAGCCTAAGATGCTATAAGAAGAGGATTCTAGTTTCACGAAAATAGTCTAGAAAAATTGTTTGGATAATTGGATAAGGGAAATTTTTTTATAAACATTGCTTTTATAAGAAACTTTTACAAAAAAAAAGTAACAGACTTTTTTGAAAGTTAAAAATTTCAAATGCTGTGAAAAAAGAGAAAAGATACGGTACTCATTAATTTTTGTTTACCTCTCTTTATTATTTGATGTTATGTACGTTTTTGTTACATATATTTGTTATTTTAATTTATTTTTTAATTTGTTTCCATTTTAAAAAAATTACTGCCCTAATTAATATACATTTTCACAATATTTCCATTTTATGTGTTTTTATTTCCATTTTATACATGTGTGTTTTATTATAAAAATTTCATGAATTTGAATTGATTTCTCTTTAACGAATTTTATTCCTAACGAAGTGTTTAAGACTAACGGCGAGATTTCGTTAAATGGAGGTTTCACTGCATTCTGATCTTGATGGAATAACTGATGGACGCTTATGAAAAAATGCATCAATACAAAATTTATAACGATTATAATCAGTCACATGGAAAGATATAGACTCCATTTTAAATAACCATAACAACTTAGAATCATTATCTACCATGGGACTATCATTGAATTAGTTGCATTTGATTTAATAGAATTACGGTGGATTTAATAGAATGGAGAAAGCTTTTATTAATATCTTTTTAGGTTTTGATTAAATTTTCAGAAAATTTGACATACCTCGACAAAATATTGCAACGACTATATAGATTAATTTTCAAATCATTTAGATGAGCCGTTTTTGCGCTGTTATATCCCGACAGACGGACAGGCCAGATGACCATTATAGGTGCTACCTATTTATATACGTAGCACAACTTTATATAATTACGAACGCATCTAAAGATGAGCATCTGGTAATCATATATTTACAACACTTTGTTTATAATCTACGATTCTAAAAATGTTTACAAAGGCAACTTCTGTGAATGTCTATTTTTAAACGAGATTTAATGGTCACCATTTTGATAAAAATCAAATGACTTAACGGAAATTATAGTAGAGCTAGGTTAACACGAAAAAAAAAAATGAACGATATAAAAGTCTTGTTAAAACGGTTACTCGTAATACCTGTGAATGTAATAAAAATAATAAATACATACGAATAAATAAACTAGTTAAAATTATTATAAAACTAAGCCTGCGGTCGCACTACTATCCATTAAGGCTGTTCTTAAATAGAAAAGGACAACTTTATGACACAAGTTCTAATTTATTTTTGTGTGGAAATGAATGAAACTAGAAAGGGGTTGTTGTTCAGAAACAAACTAATAGCAAATATTTTCCCGGTTTTTTGCAAACACAATAGATTTTTCAAAAAAGTGTCAAAGTGGGTGTTTTGAACCTAATTTCCGCGAGACGGAAGAAAAATTACTCGAACAGGGCTGAAAAACGTGTTTAACACGTGATCGAAAACATTTTTTTTTCAAACCGATGACTAGACCCCCACCTGCCGACTTATTTCAGCTTAACCTGTCAGATACCTGGTATCGGGGCGGGTGACTTCCTAATCGACGCTTAGCGGCAATAAACCTGATACCTTCGCTTCGCATGTCATCATTTCTGCAGTACTTGTTTCTCGTTTGAGCATACTTTGTTTTGCCGGTTACTTAACGTTACATCCTGTCGTTTGTACTGCAAATGGCTGCTCAAGTTGATCAGATGACGAGAGATTGAAAACGCTTGTCAATCAACAGATAATTTATTGATCAAAATCTGAAAAATTAGGAAAAGTTTTTTTTTCTTTCTCTCTTCATCATCTCGTTAATGCCTACTAACTATTGTAAAAAAAATATTAATGCAATCCAGGCTTTTCGTTTTGATTTATAGTGCACAAGCAACGATGTGATCTTCACATTTTTGAACCATCATGGTTTTTCGCTTTTTCCAATCACAAATGGTATGAGTTTCTAAACTGTGAAACTGGCATAATGCATGACGGTAAGTCTTTAGGAATTTTCCCACCCACGCATTTCTCGCTTCTTTCTATTATGGTGGAGCTCTACAAAAAACAGGTTGGTTTCGTTTGTATTGAAATGTCAGCAGCATCGAAATCCTTCATTACGTCCAGAAATTTTCTTTTCGACTCCTCCATGGTTTCAATATTTACCTCTGCAACTTCTCCGTTGATTATATTGAATTCAACATTGTGCAGAATTTTGAGGCGAGTCAATCATCTTTATGATGCTTTTAATTTCATTATTCTATCCTTTAAAAAATCGTTTTAGGCGTGATTGTTTATGTTTTTGTTTCCCATTTTCTTTTCGAAAATTCACACTTTGAGGAAAGTTCATTTGCTTGAAAAGCGGCTATAATTTTTTTCACTGATGGCTTCGACTCGGCCTATTGAAATTCCAAACTCAGATGCAACTTTCCATTGACTTATTACTTACCCATCATACGTAGTATAGGGTAAGTCTTGCAATCGTTTTGAAAATCGAAAATTTTTTTTGACGGATTTACACGTTTTAGATAGTGGAGATTCCGAAAAACATATTTTTAGAAAAAAAATTTTGCCGTCCGTCTGTCTGTCTGTCTGTAAACGCTCTATCTCCCGAACAAATTGAGATAGAGACCTGAAATTTTGTATGTAGTTGGTATGTAAAAATGGGACGAACCCTATTTAATATCAGCAACCTCGATTATGCGGAACTATTTTTTTCGGACTCTCAAAAAATTCGTTCTGATGAAAGGTATATAAAAATTTTCGAATTTTTTTATTTTAAGGAATGGACGTAAAAGGCAATAAAATAACACACATTTTGCATATAGAACGAAGTCGATCGAATTATTAGTTGCCGAGATATTTGTAATCCTGTTTTCCACATTCTTCGATTTTTCATGACCCTGTATTTCATTCAAATTTCAATTCAGAGGTATACTTTAATTGGAAATGAGACGCTTAATCCGACGCAATTAATTGTTAGTTAATAGAGTTATTATTTTTGGAGTTATAAGGATGTTTCTTTTACGCAGTTTGGTACTACTTAAGTAGTTTGGCGTTTTATATAATTTGTCGAAATTGGTACATCAGCAGTTCTTTAATATAGCATTACTATGTATTAACAATACTTAAATTTTGTTTATGAATTGCAATGCATTGTATTAATAGTTTTCATATGTTTTATTTTCATATACCTATCCATGATGGGTAAGTATTACGATGGCCCCCAACGACTAGTTTTTTATTTTGATTTTTTAAAAAATAAGTATTTTTCCTTAAATGTCATTTTTTTCTGTTTTTCGTTGAATTTTTTTATTCTTCTGCAACAAATTCTCCATATTTATATGATGGAGGGGTTCCCCGTATTTCGTTTGCAAACGCACGTTCAGTTTACAGAGAGATATGGGTGGTATGGGGATCAAAAGTAGCATTCATAATAATGGAGCGTTCAGATTAGAGGATGTTCAAAATACAGAAAGTCCATATATTGTTAAGTTTATGGAATTTTGCCGGAACCGTCGAAATGTCTTCATAATATCGGGGTGTTCACATAGAGAGTGTTCAGATAGACAGAATCCCCTGCATTAAAGAATGTTTCGTTTCATTTTTTTTTTCAATTCATGCACGCCCTTTTCTTTAAAAGTTGCCCTCGTATAAAAAATACGTGTTCAACAAAAACTTTATTGATTAATGTAGGCGTTCTTTGGATTTAAAACTATTTGCTCATATGTCTAGAAAATTTCTTAAAGATTTGTTCTTATTTTTCCTTTTATATCAAACCACAATTGTAGAAAATTCTGAGAAAGTTCCAGTATTTGTATTTTTATAGCTCGACAAAAATATTTAGACGTGGAAAAAATGATTAGCTTCAAAAGAAGAATTAAATTCTTGATCCTTTTGAGATAAATGAAAATCTAAAACTTCTTTACAAAGAGCATAAGAGTTTCTATAGACGCTATTTATCTTTAAAGTTTAAGTCCGTTATTTGAAAAATATCGGAAAAATAAAAATTTAAACGCGTCATTACTTCCATATGACATATTCTGTGCATCACGTATATATATATATATATTTTTTTTAGTTCTTTCATTTTTCAAAACTATTTTTTTAATAATAACTTTTGTTTCATGATATAAAAAGGGCTATAAATTTTTTACAACTGTTTTCAAAGATGTTTTGAAAATAAAAGAAATCATTTAAAGCTGGGAAATTGTTTAATGAAATAACACACTAAAACAATCTGATAAAAATGACAAAAATCTAGGCATAAATTAAACATCGGATTTGTTTATGAACCGAGATTATTAGAGTGCGTTTAGAAATGGTGTAGGACATATGCTATAAAGTTCTCAATGAAAAAAAAATCTGTAAAATTACTAAATGCAACATATGTAAAAAAAAACACAGCTAACACTCATAGTCAAAGATCTCTTAATGAGTGATAGGGGGTATGCAGTCACTTAACTCTCTATTTTTAAATTTTTCTACGAGCAAAGCTTTGCAACACTTTAAATTTTCATAAAATGTACATTTTGATGTGTTTTATAATAGGGTAAAATGAGATGCCGTAGTTTTAGATGTATTTTTGATGTATTTTTTGTCGTCCGATTATCTGCGCTAGGGATATAGGACCAGGGAAGAGTGCCCTTCGTGGGGGTCTTTCTAAGGGAACCTAACCCGTATTTACGCAAGGTTCGAAGAAAACCACGAAAACTCCGAACGGTTAGGCAGACAGCCGCGATTGGGTTCGAACCCAGCACCTGCCGTCTACCAGTTGAGAGGTCCGTACCTCTCGGCCACTGGTGGGGCCCGTAGTTTTAGATTTAATTGCTTTAAAAATCGTCTGTTGATTTTAATTGTTATTCGTTGATTTCTTGTTAAAGTTTGCACTCTTACGTGTGATTTAAAATACATTTCATTTTACAGATTTTCAGAAAACATCGAAAATTTTGTTCGGCATCTTACCCCAAGGAATGGGTAAGATGGTCAACTGGAAGATCCCAGTCCCCCACTGAAATGAAGAAGCGCGATCCGGCGACCTTTTTTAATGCTTTGCAGATGGGGCAGATACCAGAATTATCTAACAACATCAAATTTATTTGTCTAGTATTTTAACTAAGACTTATATAGGCAGATAGAGAAGTCACGTAAAAGATTTTCCACACTTACCAGAAGTGTTAAGGGTCCCAGGACTTTTACTTTTTACTTTATGGCACAATTTAGTAATATGGCACATTTAATTTTTTTTCTTAGTCAATCACAAACATAAATGCATATTCTTTTGTAATATAGAAAACATAGTATCTCTTTTTTTTAACCTTTTATCTACCGCATTATGAATTCATGAAAATTTTAAATTGTAAGGCATTTTACGTAAATTGTTTAAACTAAATTAAAAGATTTACATAATAATTTAATAAATTTTTGAAGGATTTTAGAAGGATTAATTAAATTTGAATTTACAAGGATTTTGTGCAATATTTATAATCCCACTCAAATCTTTTATCTTAAATTTTTTTCTGAATATTTTGTAGAATTACAAATTTACAAATATGATGTTCTTACAATATAAATATAGAAATATTTCCGAAATGAAAAATTCCCATCCCCCTCCCTCAAGGCCAAGAAAACTGAAAAGATACAAAGGCAAAATAAATCATCCCTTTAAAAATATTTTTGCTTTGTGTAACCATTAATACTTTTGGAACAAAATAAAGTAATGTATCCGTACTCATTCTAAGCAATATTACAACAAACTGACGCATTAAAAGAATTTTATAATAAGTAATTTTTATGGTACTTACAAGTATCGTTGGTAGATAAAGGGTTTAAATATTTTTTTTTCAATATTCTACATTGAAATTTTAATTATTTTGTTATGCTATTTTGATAAAAAAAAATACATAAAAAATTGTTTTTTTACTTGCATCCACTACTCGCAAGACTGTAGCAAAACTATTAGTTCAAGAGCCCTTCAAAATACTGATAATGATGTAAAATTAGTATAGCTTGAACTTACACTTCATTTCAAAATATCTTATTTATATTAAATTAGAATTACAGTTATATAATTTTGAAAAAAAAATTCCTTTTTTATTGAAAAATTGCCAATTTTAAATAATAATTTCATTTGTTACATTAAATTTGAAGTATAAGTTATTCCTTAACTTAAAATGGAGATATGTATCAAATTTAATGCGAATTGCTTTATTAAATTTTGAAAAATGTTACGGGCAGTAGATGCAAATCAAAAAACAAATTTAATTTTTTAAATCAAAATTAAACATGAAAAAATAAAGTATTAAAATATTAAAATTTTTTAAATAAAAGCGTTATTAATTATCTATATTAAAAATTTTATGCTTGTATGATTCATAGAAGCTGAGAAAAAATAAAATAAATATGATGCGTTGTTAAATTGCACCATAGGCTAAAAGTAAAACTCTTGAGATCCCTTAAGTCGAAATAACAATAAAAAAAGCTAAATTAAAAATTGTAAAACGAACGCAAATGGAAATTAAAGTATCAACATTTTTAAAACGAAAGAGCTGATTTGGCTTCTCAGAAAAGAGCTGTAATTTATTGAATCGTGAATGAGCTGTTTTTAAAACGCTTTACTCATCTTGATTTAGATTGTTTATTTAAATAACTCATCTTGATTTAAATTGTTTAAAAACAACTCATTAACTTAATTATTTCAACTCTTTATGAGAAGCTGCCTTTCAAAACGTGAGATGAGTGAATTTCGGCTCAACTTGAGTTATTTTTTGGCTGACATTTTAAGAGAGAATAGAGAATTAAGAGAGAATTAAGAGAGACCTATTGCTTACAACTGAGCGGCGCGGAGTTTCCCGACAGCGCCTGCTCATATGAAAACTATGTGATACGGAGTTTTGTACTATACGGTATCACACCTCAAGCTATTGCATATGTAAAGGAGATAGAGTTGCCCAATCGCGCTCATATAAATAATGGAGGTAATTTCTTAAGAAATTCTTGCTTTTCAACATAATTACGAATAATATGAACTTTGTGCTTGCGCAAGTAATATAATTCGAAACAAAATGCCAAAACTATTGTTGAAATCGTTCAGGATAAACATTTAACACTAAAAAGTCAAATAATTAAGTCAGTATAACAGAATCGAATTTTAATCTATTTCAAGGCCAAAATCGTAGCTTATGGATCCTGATTCTTTAGTATATGTTTTATTAAGATTATTTAGTTTATTTATAAAATGTTAAAATAACTTTTGTTTAGTTTATAGAAAAATATTAATTTATTTCTAAAAAATTAAAATAATTGAAAAATGTTATGTATTTTTACAAAATATATATGCATCCTAATTTTCTTATTTTCTACATTGCAGTTACATTTTTCTATTTCTTATTTCAATATTAAACAAAAATTATCATTAATTAGATAAAGTGCATAATCCTTATATTTTGCATTAAATTTTTTTTAAACTGGCTCATAGATTTTGATCCATTAATAAAATGTATGTGTACTCTTTATAGTGTTATTAGATATTTTTATTTCCATTCTAATATTTTGTGTTTTATTTTTGTCGAAAAGCTATTTACAAATAAAGGTAAAGGCTTTTAATTTACACAAAATGATTAGTTAAAAAAAGAATATATATTTAGACAGCATATAATAAAATATGTGATGTACTTTTGACTGAGGATTTAGAATTATTTTCTCTTTTGAAATATTTTACATTAAAAATGACGATCATTGCAATTTAGTTTGGTACTTATAACAGATATGGAATAAATGTATGACCATGTGAAATTCTGGAAATTAATTACTAGAAATGTTAATTTTTTTTCAATTTATAAAAATAAAATGTATTTTAATATTTCTATAGAGCTTTTGTTTAGATTATTTCACTATTGGTATTTAAGGGTAAAATCAGCTATCACCGATAGACAACTGTTAGTGTAGTTTTCGGTTAAATAATTGCAAATTTTTATATGAAAAATCAGCGAACGAGTTATACAAGCGATTATACTTAATTCTGATACATTATAATTGTTTTTAATAAATAAAAATAGTAGGAACTAATGAGGAAATTTATTAATTTCATACATAATGCATTAGAATTTATCAATGTGTTATAATCTATAATCTAAAAAAATATACTAATCAATTGTTTCATATCAAGATTAAATACATAAGATAGAATAAACTTACATTTTTAATGAATCATATATATATATATATATATATTTATAATTGTGTTTATAGATTAAGATGTAACGTTTGTAATCAATTATATATAAGACAAACATCTACTCCTTTAAACAGAAGGTTCAATAATCATAAATCGGACATTAGAAAACTTATCATCAAAAGTGAGGATCAAGAAATAGAAATAAAACATTTTTCAGAGCATGGTATTGAAAATATATGGATATCTATCATGTATATTATTCCAAATGAAATGGAAAGAAAATTGTGTGAGAATGAAATGATGAAAAAATACAGTACGGTATATCCATACGGGTTGAATGTTAAGTTTAATAATAGTAATGTAGTTAAAAATTTAAAAACTGAAAATATAGATGATTCTATTTATGAAAAAATAAATCATGATTTGAGGAATGAAATATTGAATGATAATTGTAAAAGTTCTTTTAATGTAATTACTTGGAATAATAAAAATATTAATAATTGTAAAGATATACTGAACGCAATAATTAATTATAATGGTTTAAGAAGAATTAATGTACTTAAGTGTTTAGTTTTTAACATTAAAAAGAAATTAACTCCCGAAACACTAAGGGCATTGCATGACAGAGTAGGATGTGGTAACATAGATTTAGCTTTAGATTTAGGTATAGAATTAAAAAACAGAATTTGCAATTTTACTGTAATTTAAACAATAGCAATAAAGGTTTAGTAGATAAGATATATTTTGTGTTGGATTATGTTGGAAATAGTCAAAATAAACTAAATTATAATAAAATATTATATAAATATAATGATCTATTACCTGTGGGCAAAGTTAAAATAATTAAGGCTTTTAAATATGATAAACCTTTGGGGCGTACAATTTTTAACTATAACAGTTTTGCAAAAAATCTTGAGAAAAGTACCGGAGAAAGCATTTGTAATAGCAATGATAGTGATTATATAAATTATATAGATAACGATTTTGGACACGTTATAACTGGAAATTTGGAGATAGTACGGGGTGTGGAGTTGAGAAAGTTAATGGAGTATGGAACAAAATATAGAGTGAAACGCATCATACCTAAAAGTGAAGTAATTAAGCGCTTTAACATAAATTTAGATATATTTATACAAAAATTAATGTATAGGTATAGTTTACCATGTAGTGTTTTTCAACAGTGGAAATACCATATACTAAAGGAATTAAAAATGGAATACATTAGAGATTGTGACGGTATGTCACGCGAAAATTATATAAAAATTACAAAATCAATTAAGAATCTCCAAGATAAATTTAGAATTACATACGTTGACAAAGCTAACACAAATTACGCATTGATATGTAAGAAACTTTATAGTACGCTTTTGAATGATTGCTATAACAATAAATATCATTATCAACTTTTGAATACAAAAATCACAGTTGTGGAGAATAAAATCAAAGCACTTTATAAAAAAATAAAGTTAAAACAAAAAAGTCAAAATTTCCCATACCTTATATTAGTTCCTAAATTTCATAAAAAGCCAATTAAATTCAGAAGCATAACTTGTGGTTTCGGATCTCACATTGAGGTAGTTAGCAAAAAATTAAAGGAGATTTTAACAGGTGTGTTTCACAAAGTGACAGGTAGGGAATCAACATTTATTATAAAAAATAGCTACATCTTATTGGATAAGCTGAAAAAAATAAAAAACATTACTGGTCTGTATGCATATGACTTCGCAGACCTATACAATAATATAGATTTAACGGATTTAAAAGAGAAAATTGTGGAATTTTATGTTACTGAGTGTAAATCAAAAACTGATATCGATTTATTTTTGAATTTATTTAAATTTGTTGTAGAAGAAAATTACCTTTATGACGGTAAAAAAAACGTTTAGACAAATTCGTGGCATTCCAATGGGGGGGGGGGGGGAGCTGTAGTTCTATTATAGCTGAAATATACCTATATTTATATGAACGTAACAATAACTTAAATAAAAATATTTTGTGTTATAGATACATAGATGATGTTTTAATAGTTAAATTAAATAGCGATAATATAATTTTAGATTTCTTATATTACCCTACAACATTAAAATTAGAGCCCCCCTCATTGGATTGCAGAAATATTGATTTTTTGAATGTAAAATTAATTTTAGAGCGTAAAAAATTGGTTACAAAGATATTTGATAAACGGAATACTTTTAGTTTCCGAACTTTAAAGTTAATGAATTTCAATTCATGTGTTCATGTCTCGGTAAAAAGAAATATTTTCAGAAATGGTTTAATTCGTATTGATAGGTTGAGTTCAGAAATTGGAGATGTGATTAATGACATTGTGGAGTGGTACAGACTGGGTTCTGAACAAGGTTACCCTCGGAACTTTATGAAAAATATTATGAATGATTTTGTTAGGGGTAGTTGTCGTCGAAATGAAGTGAAATCATTATTGAATGGATTTGATAGTTCGACAAGTTTAAAGTTTTAGTTTGAAGGGGTCATTTGAAGGTTATTGCTTGTCGATACTTTAATTTTAGTTTGGTTTGCTTTTAGTTAAAATTCATTTATGGTTGTGACGGGCATGGGGGATGTTGCATGCATAAAATCAGATTAAACCCAGCAGTGCATGTCATTAGCCATGCCACCCGTCTCCTTGTTTGTTACTTTTCTAGTTTCTTGTTTATGTTATTTATGAGTTGTTATTTTGTTGGATCAGTTTATAATTTATGGATTAGGTATTGTTCACGTAGTGGTTTTCAATTTTGTTTAGCGGTATAGATGTTCGTGAGTTTTTGCTTTTAAGAATATTTTTATAATTTATATATTTTTTTAGTTAATTAAATATGGTGTGCGATTTGAATTTAATACATCAGTTTTATTTAAATATATATATATATATATATAAAGACGAGTGAGAGAGAGAAATAAGAAATAACTATAAAGGACAATACAGCAATTAAGTGTTCCATATCAAGATTCAATATATCGAATAGACTACTTTTATGTCTTTACTTGTTGTGAGTAAAAGGAAATAATAATTACTAATGCGAAATGTTCCACAATCCTAAAATGCAATAGAATCATCTATAATTGTAAAACAGTGTACAACAACGGTTTCTTTCTTGTATTGAGTTGCTAACATAATAAAAGCGCGGAAGTTTTCCTACAGTGTCAAATCAATGTGAACAGGCGATTTTTTTTAAATAACTGTTTAAAAAAATGTAACTATAATACCGAAAAAATAGTAATTATATCGAAACACAATACAAATTTATCACAATAAAGAAATGCAGTATAGATTCTATAGAATTTTTCTTAAAAAAAAAAATAATAATCGAAATAATCTGTCCCAAAAATATGCGGATTTTTCGAGTATTTTCCATTTAAATTCAAACTTTGGATCCATTCTTTTGAGTTATCTTGAAAACCCTATTAATTATGGTTCGAACTAGAGTTTCGAGAATGTGTGGCGGTAAAGAAAACAAACTAAACTCTGTTTATTACATTCATTCCTGAGTAGTAGAAAATTGAAGAACACGAGCATGCACATCTCCTGAAAATACTCTTCAAAAGTTTTTAATTAGATAAAGGCCTAAGCTGATGCTGTCCAGTCTATAACAGTCATTACTTAAATTGAGCTGCTTTTGAATGGCAAGTGAGAATCCACGCATTGTTCTGTTGTGATTTCCAGGTTTCCCTTCCTAAGATATTTTCAAATTGAAATAGATTGCTTTTAATGACATTGAAATAATCCCCAAGGAACTGTCAACAATTAAAAATAGCAATATCAGTTGGGAATATAAAAATTGAACAATGTTATAAGCAGCAATTATATTAAATTAGAAGCATACCGGTTTGAGTAGCATATAGCTTATCGCCTTCAGTGCTGAGGGAGGCAGAAATTTGCTCATATATATAGGAGAGATGGGGGATTGAAGGTGAAGATTTAACAACCAACAGGACAACAGAGGATTGCAAGTAATAGCCAATAGGAAAATGGATGGAAAAAAGGAACTGAAGGAGGGAAAAATGGATCAAGAGAAAAAAGTAATTAAAAAAAAAGAGGTTTAAATGCAATATTTATAGCAATTAAATAATATAGTATTATTTCCAAACCTTCACCTTGAATTTCCCATCAGTCCCATATGCATGAGCAAATTTCTACCTCCATCATCTCTGACGACGGTAAGCTATATGCTACCGAAACCGGTTTGCATCTAATTTAATATAATTTGGTACTGCTAACGTTGTTCACTTTTTATATTCCCATTATATTGAAGCAAGCTCCATATTAATAATTAGCAATATCCGTAGTTTTATTGAAACATAATGCAACCCACACCACGAGATAACCCTCCTTACTGTCGAATAAAGAGCTCGTCAGATTCTCCTCACAGATTATACCAATATTATGTCAAGCAAATAAGGGCCGTTAATGTTGAATTTATTTTCGCCACTGAAGAAACATTTAACGATTCATCTGTCCAAGACATATGTTTCTTTATTTCAACGAATGTGTGCTTTTCTATGCTGCACTTTCAGCACAGATGTGTCACACAGTCTGCAATATTTATAAATTTTTTTTCGCCTGTGTTTGACGGTTAACAGATGATATCGTAATAGTAAACGCTGAAGTCCTCGCAATTTCGAGAACAGACTTATTTTGGGTTGAAACTGCTCGGAAAATCTCTTTATCCTGTCTTTTAGGTTTTTTTTTTAGTCAACATGAATGTTATTTTACAATCGCATTGTCATTTTTTGATACAATTTCATAAATTCTGGACTTGCTATGCATCATTTGCTTAGAAATATCAAGAAAAGTAACATTTTGACCCTTTAAACGCCAAATTGTATCTGTATCAGCAGCAGAGAATTGAACATTTGAAGATATTTTCTAACTTTTAGACAATTGAGGAATGGCTTTCGAGTTTTATATTTCGAAGCGGTTACGTCACATGTGCAGAACGCAGAGAAAACAATTTCTTTTGATACGGTGGTAATAAAGACAATTCTCTTCATTGCCCATATATTTATGACAATATATTTTGAATTTTACTTTTTTATGAAAAATTTATGAAGTCGACATTCATATTTGCCATTTTCCCACTTTTTTTTAAACGAAGAATAACACTTTCCAGAAGAAAATTTATTAAATTAAATGTTTTTTCCTTCCACGTGGTAGTTCTTCGAAACCTGCATACTTTCATTTATTTAATAAATTTTCTGGTTTCAGGTATGTTTTGTTAATTAAAAAAAGTGGTAAGTTGGCAAGTATGTATATTGTATTTCTTTGTTGTAGTAAATTTATGTTTAGATTCCAGATGCTTATTATTATTTCACTGATTCTGGCTTTATTTTCTGAGGTGTTACTTGAAAAATCAGTTTTTATATATACTTTTGAGATGCATTACATTAATTAAACGAAATAAAATGCCTCTTCAGAAAACAAAATACAACAAAATAAAAAAGTATTACCAAATTCCGTTAAACTCACACAGAAGAAACAAAACAGCAACAAAACTATTGAGTAAAGTATTTTAAAACTATTTACATGAAAGTTTTATTTTGCCTATAAGTGCAATCTCTAATACAGAACAAATATTAAAATTGAAAGAAAATAAAATTCATGAAATAATTCTATTTCCCATGTGTCTGAAATTAATTAAATTATTCTTTTGTAGCCATAATACAGAAATCTTAATTATTTTCCTTTTGCCTTAGGGAGAAATACATTTCAGTGTTAAATACCGTTTATAAAAATTGAAATAGTGATGCAAAAATAAATCGTGGTATTAATTAAAGTTTATTTCTTTTGTACTTTTTCATCTTTTTAATATAAAGTTTATTCCATAACAAGACTACGTAACTAATTTTAAATGTTTATTTCTAGTTATACTTTTTTATTTAACATTGCTTGCTGCAAATGAGGAAAGATGAATTTCATAATCGATTTTTTGTTCAACTCTTCTTATACTCGAAATTATGTACACGAAAGTCTTTATATCGAATTTTAATATTTCTAGAATTTAATTATTATATACATTCCATTAGCTGTCGCCAGTAATAAATCGCCAAATATTCTTTATTGATGCACTTGTATACGAGTTACAAAAGAATGAAGTTAATACGACAAAGCCCTTCCGTTAAAAAAGGCAGCAATTCAGCGCCACATTCACACCAAAAACTCATTAGCATAATATACATTTTTATTAAATTCCGTGCATTAGTTCTTGAGATAAAGCACCCACAAAATTTATATCACCTACAGATTCTAAGACAGACATTTTCAAAAACATGCTTTTTGGAATATGTGACCCCTAAAACATGTAAACACGTCAAAAACCGGAATTTCTCGACTCCAATACTTTCCTCTTGTAAAGATAGAAGAAAGTGAAAATAATTAGTCTTTTGAAGTACACAAGTTAGGATACAATTTTCGATTTCTGCGAAAGAAATGAACAGGTGACCTGCTAAACCTTCAATTTTCACGAGCATTGCATGAGCGTCGGCTGCACTTTTATTCTAAATTTGCCGAAAACTAAAATCTTCCGCAAATGCTGTTTAGTTAAAAGAAAATTTGCTATATTCAAAACAGCAAAAAGCAAGGTTTTGTTTGAAACTCAAAGTGATATAAACTGAAAATTATTGACAGATGTCTTCTCTGAAATCATCGAAATCAGCTATAAGACATTCAGAACAACTGCCAACATCTTTTCAAAAAGGACCGATCTAATTCGTAAACTATATAAATACATATATACATGCATGAACCCGTATTTTAAAGCTATATTGTAATAATTTGTCTCATTAACGAAAGAAAAGGTAGGAAATTTCACAACTTTCGCAAGAACTATTAAAATTTGCATCAGCTTTGTGAGCCGTAAACAAAATAATACAGAAGATCTGGTACAAAAATATCTTGGTAAAGAAAATTACGTATACTGCAGAAACATGGTTTCACCTGATAAGCAAAGCACGTGGAGTTCATCTGATTTCATCAATACAAAATCAATGCCTGTTATTAGTTTCACATGCCTAAAAAATCCTCGACGGATTTCCTCTGCGTTTTAACAGGTATTTCGCTCCTCGCACTTCAACTCGAATATATAGCAAGAACAGGAATAATTTTACGTCTTGGAATCCTGACAGAAAATTAAAAAACAATATTCGACCAGTCAAAAGTCAGATCAAGTTCAACCATTTAAAAAATATTTCTTTTAAATAGATCCAGAAAATACTTGAATCACTTGAATCACCCAACCGGAGTGTCAACCAAATTTGGCATAGGCAGTTTGCTTCGGAGGAAAATCCCACTTCACCACCAGGTTAACCACAGCTCAGAAAAACCAATCAGAAAATAAAATAGCAAGGTATAGTAGAAACGGAAAGGTAAGCTTATACACTTAAAATTTATACGTAATAAAGGAATAATATTTGTTTAAATTATTATAAATCTGACGTAAATAATTGTAGTTTGCTCTAGAGGACAAAACATTAGCGACATTCCATTCTACTGATCTATTTTTAAAATAATAAAACTGAAAATCTAGAACGGTGCATTTATCAAATAGAAAATCCAGAAAATACTTTGGAAGCAGAAATAAACATTTTTACGGATGATTCCAAAATGGAGGATGAAACGGCATATGCCTTCTGCGTATTTCGGAGAGGAGAACTAATTTATGAGGATCAAGCGAAGTTAAATAAAGAAAATACTGTATTTCAAGCAGAACTTTTGGCTATAGAAAAGGCATTACTGTGGAATAGGAACTCCCTTCATAAAGAAGTAATAATACATTCGCACAGTCTTTCAAGTTTCTTGGCAATAAAAGACATTTTTTCAAAAAGTCTCAATACAAACAATTAAATTACTTCAAGAGTCAAGAACAAAGATCTTCTTTAAATGGGTTCGTGGACATGTAAGTAAGGAAGGAAATGAACATGCTGATTTTTTGGCGAAAGAAGCAACGAAAGCCACACCAATTACTACATATAATGTTTTTCCCAAACCTGCTTTTTACATGAAGAAATTTCTAAAATCTTTTCTGCACCAAAAAGGGCAATTAAGCTGGTACAATGGTACTACAAAACGGTACACATATGCTTTAACCCCAAAGGTCTCTGAAGAAAGAATTTTTTCACTTAGAAATATTTTTCTGTTTGCCACTAACCACGGCCCTTTTGAATCCTATCTTTATAAATTTAATAGGGTTTCTTTTCCATTATGTGTATGTGATCAGCGAACAACATCACTGCTTTATATTTTGAACCGCACCCTTACATCATATTATCGTAAAAGAAGGCCTTCAACAATCTCTTTATTACAGTGGTTCTCTGGGGTTTTTTTCGAAACCATTTTTTTATCAAAAGAATGCGTCAAGCTTTTAGAAAACAACCATCATTTGTTTTAAATGTTTTGCTTTTTATAGATGATGAGGAAGACTTATCTTAATAAAAACATTAATTCAAAATAAATTCTTAGTTACTAAGAACAAGGTTGTATTGTATATATAAGTGAGCTATTGCATGAACAATATAATTTTTGTATATATTTATATCATAACAATCACAATTATTTACTAAATCACCTATTTTAGATATTTTGCATGATTTTTAAATTTATAACTATCTTTCTAATTTAGTAATTAAATATGTAGTGTTTTAATGTATTTTTGCAGAATGTGCAGCTTTGCAGCGAAATGGAGCTTTTGCCGCTCCAGCAATTTAAAAATCCTATAATTTATAATATCATTATTTTAATGATTACAAAGATCTAAATTTTTCTCGGAAAACCCAAAATATGGGCTTCTCATAGTGAATATATTTTATTTACTAACCTTTGCATTCTCAATCGGCTTTCCTTATAGGTCCTTCAGATATATTCCGCTGGGTGGGGGTAGTGAGTGTTTAAGCTATTGGTAGGCCTCCCCACTCTGACGACTCTCCTGTAATAATTTGTCTTACAGTCTTAGACTATAATGCATCAGTTTTCATTCCACTATGTTATTGTTTTACAAAACTTGTTTAGACTGGCAAAACTTCTCCAGAACGACATTGACTTATTGAGGGGAATGATTGAAAGGGATGAATTTATTTTATTTTTTTTACGTGTAAAGAAAAGAAAAAGAAAACAACATTTTGTTTTATTGTAAGTCCGATTTTAAATTTTATCAAATAGACAATAAGAAACAAACAAACAAACAAAATCCGAGTCAACTCAAAAGAAATACATAAAGTTTTTATCCCTTTGAAAATGGCCTATTCATTAAAAAAAAAAAGAAAAAAACTGTGAAAAATAACTTTTAAGTGAGGTGAATTGTGGCATTTAAATGGACAGCGATGAAGTAAAATAATTTTAAACGATATTAATAAATACTCCGAACTTCACGAAACTTCATCAGAATGTACTTGGGATAAATTATTGTAAAATCGTTATTTTCGTCATTTTTTTGTCGAATAAAAGGTACTGAGTTCTTTTAAGAAGTAAATGACAACAAAATAAAAATTTAAAACGACTTTAAAATACATACTTTTTAATATTAAGAGTAAAAATCTAAAGTTAAAAAAATTAAAAAAATGAGATTCAGAAAATTATAGAAAAATAAAAGAAATTAAACGCTGTTTAATAGTTTCGGGAGATGAGTTACCTTTATTGGTTCTAAAATATTAGTAATTCACGAATGAAAAAACTTTTATTATAAAAGATCGTAAAAGAAATGTTTTGTTGGCGGAATCGAAAAATATATTTGAAAGAAACTAAATTAATTTGCAAGTTTGATATATCAATAAATTGGAACTAATTTTTAAAATATTTAAATTAGTTTTCTAAGAAGATTAAAAATAAAAATATTCCCGATGGGCATGAAACTCAATTTAATATCCAAACGAAATGTTTTAGTATCTGGAAAAGTATTTTATTCAATTTCCATAATTTAAATGTCGCATTTAAGCATAAATTCTAAGAAATTTTAAAAGTTTTCAATGTATTATATATTTTATGTTCTTTTCATTCAGCTTCTAATTTATTATCTATAAATAATAGGATTGTAATGCAATAAAATAAATAGAAGAATTGTTAATTTTTATTTATTGTAAAAACGCTGTTTTTTAATGCATTTAACAGAGAAAGGCTTCTTAGTTGAACCTTCTTGTATGATATATAGTATTTCTAAAAATATCATTCTGTGAATTAGCACAATTAAAATGCCAATTTAGATTCCGTAGAAAATATAATTTTTATCGCAAATGATAATTTTATGTGTAAGAGTTGTCGCTGAAAATAAAATTTAATTAAAAACATAATTTAAAATGTCCCTCCTCCAAAGCGTCTTGAGGATTTTCCTACATTTTTATAAAAATGTTTATAAAAATAACATTAATTAATATTTAATTTCCCTGTTTGTGTTATAAAATACGCTTCATAAATCTTTATGTGATATACATTTTGAAATACAATTCTGTTTGTAATTTTTTTTTTATCTACAGTAGATTAAAGTTGATTTTGAGAAACAGAAAAACACGGGTGAACTGCTTAGACGGTTAAGAAAAAATAAGCTGTTAAAAATTTGACCCATTTTCTGCAGCGTCACTACACAGCTTCTATAGAATATATATTTTATGACTATGAGAATGCTCCATAAAGCAGTAAAGTAACCGTTTTCTATAAAAGCGGTTGAGTGACGCTGCAGCAAATGAGTCAAGTTTTTAACAGTGTACGGCAATCATATGAGATCGATATCAGAGCAAGGTTATTAAATGTATGTGTATCTATTAACTGAAGTTTCCAAAGAAACAAACTTAAGTAAAAACCAAATTTTATCAAAATTAAGATTTAAACAATTTTTGTTAAACTTTATTTTTTAAATGTAATACACCTTAAAATGAGCCTAGTTTAATGTGTGGAAAATTGGGAAGCACTGCATTTGATATACTATTATTTTTAACACAATCAAACTGATTGGTAAAGTTATCATACGAATTCAATATTTCCAGCTGAGCGAAAAATTGCCCAGGCCGGGAATCGAACCCGGATACTTGGCTTACAAAGCCAATGCTTTACCTGTTAAGCTATCTGGGCGATAGCCGGCTGGGATTTTTCGCTCAGATAACCTTATTGGTCGTAACATCTGGTCTGTCATTTGAATCAGCTCGCAGAATAAACCGCAGGTAATGGAACTCCATATAACGAAGGATACGTAGATATACTATTATTTTTAACACAATCAAACTGATTGATAAAGTTATCATACGAATTGAATATTTCCAGCTGAGCGAAAGCTATCACCCAGATAGCTTAACAGGTAAAGCATTGGCCTTGTAAGCCAAGTATCCGGGTTCGATTCCCGGCCTGGGTAATTTTTCGCTCAGCTGGAAATATTAAATTCGTATGACTGCAATTGATAGTTTGTGCTGTGTACCGTTCTCTAAAATTCTCTCACCTCCAGCTTTTTGTTGGCCCATGGGATACAATAATGACAGTGACATGATTTTTATCAGGTAGACAATATTAACTAGCCTTTTTTATGTGAAGTCCTGAGATTTAGCAGTGATCACCGTAAGTCTTTATTAAGTCGACTGCCAGTGGAAACGTTAGCAAAAAATAAATTTTTAATAGCTTCAGCCCATCACTGAATTGCTTGAAAAAGAATTATTTTTGTAAGGCTTTCTTGATCTAAACAGAACCCACTGACGATTCGAACTATTTAGCGCTTTGAATTGAGATATCAAGGTTTTTCGAAGAAAAGGACATCAGAAGTGTCTTTGAAATCGACCAAGCGGACTTCATGTTTTCCATAAATATCAAGTTTGCATTTTTAATTTCTCGAAACTCATCAAAATGTATTGGAATATCGACTTGATATTCTTCGTGCAACGAAATGATCTCATATAGAAGTATACTAAGGTAGTAGAAAAATAATATTCTATGTTACTCTATGTACTGTTGTAATTATTTTTGCTGTAAGCTTATTATTTCATTGTAACAAATTTTTGAAGTTGTACGGAGATTTTTGGGGCATCCTGTATATCTAATAAAAACAGATATGAAAGATATTTTAGCATTAAACTTTGAATAAAATGTTACTAGCTTTGAATTTTACGACCGTTTTTATAAAAAATCCAAGAAAACAAGCAGACAAACAGTAAAATAGTAAACTTACTTCGGAACTACTGATCAGCCTTTTTAAAAAAACATTTACGCATTTTATTCCGTTTTTCAATCCGAAGTATACTTCTCGAGTTATTAGACAGTTTTCAGATTTTTTCGGACACGTATAACTGTAGATAAGAGATTAATATATATATATATATATACCGGGTGTCCCAAAAATGACTGATGGATTTTAAAATTCAATAACTTGCAAACGGTGAAAGCTATTTAAAAAATTTTTGCAGGAGGGTTATGTATAATGTCAGCAGTTTTTTACCGTAGTTTGTTTTATTTTAGTTCGAATTTCAAACAATAGGTGGCGCTGGCGGCGATTGAAGGCCAGGTCGACGCCTCACTCAGCACTGATCACCTGGCCTTCAATCGCCGTCAGCGCCACCTATTGTTTGAAATTCGAACTAAAATAAAAAAAATTACGGTAAAAAACTCCTGACATTATACATAACCCTCCTGCAAAAAATTTTTAATAGCTGTCACCGTTTGCAAGTTATTGAATTTTAAAATCCATCAGTCATTTTTGGTACACCCGGTATATATGCGCGCAACAGCAGACATGTAATGAAAGGATCGGGCGATTATTTATTATGGTAATTCAAGCCAAGATTCTCTTATCCATTCAGAGATAGTGACAATGAGAATTTTATTTAAATTATCATTTTTTGTCAGAGCTGCATCCACAAATGACAAACATTCAGCCAATTTCGAACGGATTTTTTCTTTAAATGGCTTAATTATACAAAATTCAGCGGAACCTGATTGAAAAGATTTCACTGAGAAACAAAATATACCTTCTTCACCCAGAATGAATAGTTAATCCCTTTCTAAATACCTAAACTAGAACTATAGACAACCAAACAGTGCGAATAATTTATTTAACTAAGCTTAATAGACGAAATGACCTAACATTTATAATTCCTTGTTTTCTAGGTGACAAAACGATATTGAATCGTTTCAGCAACGAGAACGATTTCGGGAATGGTTTCATAAACAAGAATCACAGTTACCAAATAAAATCTCTTACGTTTGCATCTATTTTCAGATATTTTTAAATGAGTTTGACAACGATAATATACGAAAACGTTTTTGAATTCTAGTAGGAGACTCTGGAACTCTCAAGCAAACGGATATAGAATTTATAAAGATTACATGGAACTATTTTTTCTAAAGCCACAATCTAGATTCTAGAAGCCAGAACTACATTTTTTTCTCAGTGTTGGCAGAGCGCTGAAACAGAATAGAATAGATAAAGAATTTCGAAAAGCGCATTATTTTCTATGAAGGGTTTTGTTAGTTTTTGGTCACTGAATTTTATATCATTATAGATATTTACATATATATATATTTTTTTGGACGATTTTTTAGTGAGAAGTTGTATACTCAACTTATACACGAATCGGCTTATTCTCGCCAGTCTTCAGACAAGTATTATGAGGAACCACAAAAACTTGTTTTTAAATTATTATAAAACATCTCCAAAGATGCATCAGCCTACTTATCAATGCTCATGATATACACGCATTTATTAAAAATGTGGAGAAGTAAATTTAACAATTGTAGAAGAATTTAAATTCATTTAAAGGGTGTTTTTAAGTGTATCCTACAGGTGACACGAGAACTGAGGAGGTTATACGGTACATACTTCAGTAAATTCTTTCATGGTAAATCTGAAAACATATATCTAATACTGCATATTAATCCGAGTTTTCCTAAGCGAGTGAGAGCACGGAGAGACAAACCGAATTCATAGATACTTTTAAATTATGTTTTTATGTGTAACAATAAATACAACATAAGTTTTCAGTTTAAACTATAATTTATATATATTTTCTCTAACTTATATTTACATTTTTTCAGAGGCACACTGTAAAAAAAAATTCAAGAGGTTACTAAAGATTTTTTAGTAAATTTGTATTCCACAGAATTTTTTAGTAACCATTACAAACTTTTTTTTGCAAGTGAAACAAGCATTTCTTTTGTAAACTGAACAAAAGAATATTTTGTATAACTAACTTAAAATTTTTTAGTATGAGCCACCAAGCAAATTTTAGTAATAGCTCCAAAATTATTTTTAATAACAATTACGTGTGTCCGAAGGGCAGGAGCTTCTTTCGAGCTGCATCCAGACTTCTGAAGCGATAGATTTTCAGCAAAAACGTAATAGATGGCAGCACCAAACATTGCGATAAGCTCCAACAGGAATTTCATAACCCTTTTATTATAGATTACTTACACTACATACATTCGGGGCGTACTTGGCGCTGTCCAGTATTGAACCCGGAACTTTTTAGCCTGTAGTCCGTTACTATAACCACTATGCTATCGAGGCCATGCCAAGTGAGTTTTAGTAATAGCTATTAAAAATATAAAACTATTAACTCTATTCGTTGCTAACTTTTTTCTAGTAATTCTTACAGATTTTCTAGTAACCGACTAAGATTACTAAACATTTTTTAGTAATTACAAGGATTACTAAAGTTTTTTTAGTAGATCGACCCTTTTTTTTTACAGTGCAGAGAAATACAATTATTATATTTGCGGATGTAATTACAACAGGTTTATTTTTTTTTCTGCTAACGCTTTTTTTAGGATGAATTTATTGAGATTTATTATGCTACAATATTTGAAAGAGAGAATTTTAAATTAATGATATCTCTGATTGTTTAACAAAACACTTGAATGTAAATGGTTATTTAATTCATATCATTAAATAAATTGATCTAAATATATAATTTATACGAAGTTAGATTAATAGTTATAGATCTATTAAAATTTGGAAAAATATTCTGTAACACAAAGCTGAATATTTACGCTAAATATATAATTGGGCGGGATAGAATTACACAATAAAACCTTTAACAATCCTTAGTACATAAAAAATAAAAAAAAATCGTGTGTTAAAGTTTATTCTGTTGAGACTGCATTTTAAAATGAGATTAATTCAATTAAATCGAACTAAATCACAAAAATTCATTTAAAATTGAACATATAAAAACGATTACAACAACTCGTTACAAGTAAAGCTGGAATAACAGCTAATTGTATTGCAAAATCATTCGAAAACTAATTATAAAATATTTTGATAAAACATAAAAAAATCTGTTTCATAACATCTTTTCCACTTTATTTTAAATCTGAATTGCTCTAAGTTATTTACGATTTCATTTTAAGATTTAATGAAACGATATTTTCTCGAAGACTTTCGATTTGAAACGCCAAAAATTTTTTCTAAGGTAATAAGAAGTATAGAAAAAACATTTTTCGCCTGAGAATTATGAAACAGATTAAACAGAAACTAGATTCTGCTTTCCAAAATTTGACGATAAAAAATTGATACTTCTTTATACTTTTTCCAATTAGTAAATTTTTAATTAAGTATGGAAAACTTTTTTTGGCTCTTTAATAAATATTTTTTATTAACTTTGTTGTAGCTTAATTTCTTTTTCTTATTTTCATATCTATAAAAAATTACCCAGTTCATTTAATATATTTATATATATATTTATATTGATCATTGGGATAAAACATACATATGTCAAAAAATGTACATAAGCTCAATTTATTTAATCGATAATTACATAAAGCTTAATTTGCATTTTTTGATACAAAACCATTAATTTTAGTTTTTAATGTTGTTGGATGATAATACTAGCTTAATGGTTGTAAGACGAATTGAAGAAAAAAATACAAATCTTTCCAGGAAAAAAAGTAATCATGTTATTCAAATAAATAATTTGAAAGCCAATAATATTAAAGACCTATTTTGTGTCAAATGTAAAGTTCGAATCTACACTCCTTATAGAAGACCAGAGCTGAAATATTGAGTTTTTTGCCACTTGGCTATCATGACACGGCTCAACTTCTTTTTAAAACGAAAACAAATAAAAAAATCTAACTTAGTGCATGTGCAGATATGCCGATTTTGGTGTAAAAATTTGCTTTGTGTTTTAATTGTATAGTTATAAACTGTTAAAAATAAAGGTGACAAACCAGCTGCATTTGGCGTCCAGGGGTGAAAAGGTGTTACCATTTGACACCCGCAGGCTTGAAAATGTGTTTGGGGTGCCGTTTGATCCCTCACTGGCTGATTCACGCTAATTAGGGTGCCGCACAATGCATATCGTTGGAAGATTTTCACCCCTTAATCATTTGCGCGTGTTCTGTGGCGAGCTTTTTTATTTAAAACAACCTTTGAATTTCAAGATATTTGAACATTTCAGGAAGACTTCGAAGGTGAGGTTGATGGCCGAACGGTTAGAGTGTTAAGCTTGCAATAAGATGCTGTGGGTTCGAATCCTTCGCCGACCAAAAGTCGGTTTATATTTTTTTATTATTGGGCACTCTGGATTAGGGGCGCCGTCTTTTCACCCTAATTAAGGATGCCATTCTGGCTCCCCTAGGGTGTCACCAGTGAGACAAGCCTTTCATCCTTAAAAAGTGAAATATGTCACCTGTAGTTTTAACTGTGTACATGTGTTTTCAAACTTACGAACTTTCAAAATATGTGGTAATGTTATATGGTAAAGACTTATAATATAATCATAGATCAATAATATGCGATACATAGTTATGTTTTTTGGCAGCTTCATCGACCCGGGTCCACCCTTCCCTTTTCCATTGCCTTTAATTTGTGAAATTTCACTTAAAAATGTGTCCAGTATCATTTTTTTTCATTTTTTCCATTCCTTTAGAGCGCGGATTATTCGGAACGTGGGTGGGCGGTCGCAGACAATATTCGGCCGCTCTCGCGGCAGTTGACCAACCCGTCCACTCTCAACCCAATGTGCAATAAACCACAAAGATTATCAACAAAGCACTTAACCTAAACAGCCGACCCGGGTACTTGTCTTAGTGGTTCGCCACTTTGCCGGCAAAAATTACATCATGTACGCTAATGGCGCCTGGTGCATGTAAAATCCGTCGTGGGTGCAAAGTCCTGCAAGTTACCTGTGAATTATACCTCTGGAGGTGCCTTGCCAGGTGAAGGTCTCGTCATCTGATCAAGGCTCTAAATTACGAGACCATCTTGCGAAGCCAATTACAGTTCAAACCACAAACAGGTGAAACAAAGTATGCTCAACGACAAGCAAGTACTGCAGAAATGATGGCATGCGTAGCAAAGAAATCAGGTTTATTGCCGCTACGCGGCAATTAGGCGGTCGAGCGCCCCGATACCAGGTATCTAACCCGTTAAGCTGAGATAACTCGGCAGGTAGGGGCCTGGCCATCGGTTAGAAAGAAAGAAAAAGTTGCCTCCGAGACTAATAATAAGCAGTCCGTAACTGGGGGTGTTCGGTAGCTTCAAGGCTAGGGACCCACCCTTCCCGCTCTCCAGTATCTTAAATTTGTGCAATTTCGCTTAAAAATATGTCAAGTATATATATTTTTTATTTTTTTACCTTTAGAGAATTGGGTTATTCGGGAAGTAAGTGTTGGTGGCAGGCGAAATTTCGGTTGTTGAGCGTATTCATCAAATCGCAATCAGCAACGTCAAGTACCAATTGAATATAAAGTTTTATGAAAATCTTTGCTGTAGTTCTTGAAATATTGCTATTGTGGAAATTGTAACTAATGCGGAATAGCAGCGCCATCTTTGAGTGATACACACCAAAAACTAATCCGACCAAGTTTATATCAAGGTCTCACAGTATCTAAAGTTTCGTGAAATTCAGTGCATTAGCTCTTGAGATAGAGCTATTGCGATAATCACGAATAATGCGACATGTCAGGGCCATCTGTTGAGCGAGTTTCTAAACAAAAAAATAGAAAACTGAGAAGGAGTCTTTTATTCTGCATTTTTTCGTAACGGCCTATTTCTGAAGCATACAAAATATGGGACATTCTTAAATTTAGTACTTGACAGATCGCAACTAAAAAATAATAGTCAAAGCTTTGATAATAATAATAATAATTATTATTATTATTCAAATTTAAATACCTCTTTCCCGAGCCCGATTTACAAACCTCGCTTTCTCCGGCTTAAAATTAATGCGAAAAAACCAAAATAAAAAATCATACTTTACTAAAAAATAGTAGTATTAAAATTAAAAAAATGCATATATTTATACTGTAAATCGTTTTACGGTTTCTGCTATCATTAGTAATCATTATCCCGGCTTAAGCGACAGATAATAATTAAAAAAAGCCAGACTATAACTGTGTTCATTCCCATTTAAAAATCTGAAATCTGATTCGAAAAATACGATTAGTGGATTGCCTTTTGAACAAAAATCGTTTGTAAAACTCACTATCCCATATAGCACAAAAGCTCCTCAATACCTCCCCAGGAACTCCAAGTCATCCGATATTCCTCCTAAAACTAAAATGACAAGATCAGGACGTCCTGGGGAAGAGTCTTTTACGGTGTCCTCAGGAATGAGTTCCCAGTAACGTCCCACGGAGCAACTTCCCAGGGACGCTACTCCTGAGGAAGTACCTGGGGAATCACTCCTGGGGAAGTACCCGGTTATTTATTTTTGGGGAAGTGCCCAGGAAGTCACAGTGCTGGCGCCATCTTATGAATGATTCTGGAGTCTTTTTTATTAAAATAGTGAATTCAATTTAATCGGTATCGATTTTAATGAGTTAATTTTATTTTATTAATTATTCGATTGCTTAGTTTTAAGCAAATTAGATAATTGTTATTAAATGTTTATAATTTTTAATTACTGCTATAACTTTTAATCTTTTTAAGTTAAATTAAAAATTTTAATTTATTATTTCAATAATTCCTTTTTTATGTACTAGTTACTATTATGTATCTTCTAAACCAAATTTGGTTCCTTTATCAATATTTTATTAATTATTAATAAATAACCTATTGCGTTTTGGTTTTTTATTATTATTCATTTTTTTAATTTAGAAATTAGTTTAACTTGTTTAAATGAACTAAATAGTAAGTTTCTAAATTAATACTCTAAAATCTTTAATTAGAAGACAGTTCTAGTTCATATATTTTTTCTGAAATTTGGAGGTAAAGGTATTTATGGAAAGAAAAAAAAAAGAGATTCTTAACGTAAGTTTGTTCATAAGTACCCGTTTAAAACTTTGTTATGAAAATTATCTAAGTCGAGTTCTGATGCAGCTTAATATCAGATATTAAATGTTTATATATATATATATATATATATAAGAAAGAAACAAACAAAATTGTCGCGACGAAACTAGATATTTTTATCCCGGCACATAACATCAACTCAAAGATAGTGCTGCAATTCATTTTAAAATGGTATATTTGGATTTAAAATATATAAATATTGAGCTGCACCCCCCCCCCCCATTTCCCAAATATATGCCAATACGTGGTTTATTTAAAAAGATTTTCTGTTTAAAAAATATAAATTCACGCAACTTAAAAGTTTAATTCAGGTTATTATCAATTACCTACTTAATGTTGAGGATAAGATTAATTGAATGATGAGGTTAGCTAAATAGAAGCATCAATTTAAATGCCATTTCTGAAGGTTTAGCTAATTTGTTTTATTTATCATTAATTTTTTTAAATGTAAATTGGACTGATTAACAATTTATTTTTCTAATTTCTTTTATAGATTACCAAACATAATATTATTATTGTTATTTAAATTCTGAAAGATAAAATGAAGTTTTCATTAAGAAAACTTCTGAAATATCAATAACATTATAGATTTTGAAATTGCAGATAAATATTTATCTGTATTGCATAAATAACAAATAGTTTAACACAATTTTTAATTGAAGAGTATTTTACCATCACTTAAAACTTTCATTTAACAAATCGATTTTCTATTCTATTTCTTCGGATATCCTTAGTTAGGTGACAATGAATGTATTAGCAACTGCATAGCATACAATACTCGGCATAGACAGTCACCATTCCAGCACTTAGACACTCAATAGCTAATCACGCCCCTCCAATCAATTTTGACAGCGGAGAATGTCTAAGCAATTTTCCCGGAAAATCACTGAATGAGAGGAAGAAAAAAAGGGTGTTATTCCAAGAATAGAAGTGAAACTATTTATGAGTTAGTAAACAAATTTGTTTGTAGGTGTAAAAGAAAGTATATGTATACATATATTAGTTTGGGATTTTTAAAAAATAATTAGTTGATAAAAACATCTTATATTTTAAATAAAGATATCAGTTTTTCCAGGCTTTTTAAATTGCCTAAAATCTTAGTTACTAAAATTACATTTTAAGTAAGCAACAAAAATATTTCTCGTCGTTAATTAAATGAAAAATGGTGCATGTTGTATTTTTTATGATCATAAAAATTTCGTACAATTTTAAAGACTGCTAAATGGAGATTTAACTGTAAAATAATTTTATTTATAACAATAAGAAAATAAATAGGTTTTGTAACAGATTAAAATTTTATTAATAGTTTCTATTTTATGTCATTCAAATTCAAGCAGTGTTTCAGTGTAATGATGAAATTTTACAATTGATTTTCACACCAAATCCTGTTACAATTAAATTATACAAATTTGTACAATGGTGTGTTTTCAATGACAATGCAGAATTTTAATATTTTTACAATGTTGTAAAATAATACAGTGCTTTTACCGTATTTTTTAATCCCGCGACAAGTGATAAATATCCGAACATCTGCAACTTGTACCGCCGTGTAAGAATTTCATAAGTAACGGATTTAATTATTCGTTAATAAATACTCGCCAAAACATACCTAATCACTTTAAAACGTGTTTGTTGATTGGTTGTATTTATGACGGCCAATTATCAACATGAGGGATATATCAAGGGGGGGGGGAGTTGTCCTCAGTGAAGATCTTTCTAAAAGAACCTAACCCGTATTTACGCAAGGAAATCCAAGATTCGAAAAAACCCCGGGAAACTCCGAACGATTAGGCCGATGGGTGCGATTCAGCACCTCCTATCTACTAGTTTCGAGAGTGGAATCTCTTGACTGCTAACTATGAAACGAACTAGGAACTAGCCCAATAGAAAAGAAAAGACTAAGCAAATTTATATATATTTTTTCATGAATTCGTATAATAAGAGCACCCTTTACCAAACGTAAAAAAAAAAGAAAAATCGATAAAAAATTTTGTAAAAAAAGTAAAAGCGAGAGAGAGCAAAAAAGTTTCATTTTTGAAAAGGATTTACTTAGATTTTATTTGTCAATTTAAAAAAAAATAATTAAAAAAATAAATAAAAAATAAAAATCAAGGGACACATTAAGGAGGAGGACATGCCCTCCGGAGGGTCTTTCTAAAGGAACCTAACCCGTATTTACGCAAGGAAACTTAAGATTCAAAGAAAACCGTGGAAAACTCAGAACGATTAGGCCGACGGGTACGATTGGGTACAGACTCAGCAACTCCCATCTACTAGCTTCGAGAGCAGAATCTCTTGGCCGCTGGTGGGGTTCTCTATGAAACTGAAACAATATTTCAAAGAGTAAAAATTAGGAAAGAAAAGACTAAGCAAATTTATATATTTTTTCATAAATTCATTTAATAAGAGCACCAAGAGAAAAAAAAAAAGAAAAAAAAATCGATTAAAATTTCTGTAAAAAAAGTAAGAGAGAGAAAAAGCAAAGAAGTTTTATTTTTGAAAGGATTCACTTAGTCTTTATTTGTCAATCATTAAAAAAAATTCATAATTTTAAGGAAACTATGTGTTTTAATCTCTTGCTATTTTAATCTCTGGAAATAATATTTTTACTAACTAAAATTAAATTTTATAGGGGATATCATCAGAAACGTTTTGCATCATTCATTGTGTCAAAATATTTAGTTCATAATCAATTTTCTAACTACAGAACGATCTTAATGGGTTTTAAGTATCAAAAGCTAAAAGGATATTTTTATCATTTAAAAATACAATTTCATTTAAAAAATTTTAAATTCGAAGACATTTATGTTAAAACAAATAATTTTTGATAATTTATTTAGAGTTATTAATTTAAATTTATGTCGAATGTATGAAAAGGCACAAAAAATGAGAATATTTCCTAGTTTTAAGTTTCAAAAGCGGAGTAAAAATTCATGTATACCTTAGAAATCTTTATTACTTACTGGTCCTACAGCATAACGGACAGAGCGCGCGTCCAGAAAACCAAGGTACTGGGGTTCAAATCCAGCAGGAAAAATGAAGGTAAGAAATTTGTTACAGAATAATCTCTGTATATGTAAATCCGTCTAAATAATAGAAAAAAAAACATTCGTGTTTTCTTCTAAAAAAATTTAAATTAAATCATAGCTTTAATTTAAATTTTTTGAACATATTAGTGACCTTGAAGTTTCCCAAAGTCCTCCTATATCACTTCCTCAAAAGTTCCCCAGAACCTTCCGGGGGTATTTTCAGAAAGAATCACGTTTTGGGCACCAGCCTTGGCGAGTTGGCGAAAGCGAGAACGTCCAGCTAGCTGCATCGCCAAACACGAAATAAACTAAGTTCAAATGTGTCATAAAACATATGATTAACAGAATTATATTTATTACAAGCGAATCTTTACTACTGTTTTTAGCTCACAGGCTATCATAGCCTGAGCTCTTATGTGCCCGTCCGTTCTGTATGTACGTGCGTTCGTGCGTAACGCGATAACTCATGATAAAAATATCCGATCCACTTGAAATTTTGTATGTAGGTATATCCTGACAAGGCGCTTCCCTGATTAGTTTTTGGAGTTCATTTGATATGTATAAGAGGGGGAACGGGGGACTCATGCCCTTCCCCTTAGTTGATATAAATGGGATTTTCATGCAGAATTAAGTTTTCGTTCAAAATTTAGGTTAGGATCATTCTGATGAGGCGATTCCGTGACTGTTATTAGGTGTTCATTGAATAAGTATAAATAGGGGGAACAGGGGTTCTAATGCCCCCCCCCCCTTTAATTTATATAAATGGGTTTTTCCAGCAGAATTTTCAGATTTCGTTCAAATCTCAGAATAGTTTTGGAAGTTTAATGGTTGAGTATAAAAGAGGGGGATAACTCCTTTTAAATTATATAAATGCTAAATGGGTTTTTATTAAGAATTAACTCATTTGCTCTGAATTTTGGATATAGATTTTTATATGATAAAGCATGTCTTTGATAATATAGGAGGTTCAAGGATTAAGTATAAAAAAAGAGGAAAGGGGAGAGCTGTTTCCCCTTCTTAATTTTTTTCGAACGGAATTAACCCTTGAAAATATAAGGCTTTAATGTACAATTAGTATTTGTAGCTTGTGAGCTCAATGGCATCAGTTTAACTGGGCAGTATTCTTTATTAATTAACTTCTCAATTTGTTAGAATATAGCGAGTTAAGGAAATAATATTTTTGAATTGAGAAGAAAAAAAACTATATTTAGATGTTCTGTGAAATTTAAAGCATTTTAATCTGAAAAAGCTCTTTGTTTTAAACTATGTTTTAATCGTAAACAACGGTGAATAACATGCCCTCATTTTCTAGTCTTTGCTTGACAACATTTACGCAAAAACAAATGAACAATAAGCGCGATCTCTTTGCAGAAGGAAGGGTTGCTATTCTCTAGGCGTTTGACGTCACAAACAAGAAAGGGTGCATACCAGTGACTTCATCTCCGCGCCAATCGTTGTTTTGGCGATAAGGTGCTCAAAACGTGATTCTTTCTGAAAATGCCTCCCAGGGAGGACCCTGAAGGAGGTCCTGGGGAGCGTGCCAGGATGCTGTAAAGCGGACATTTTCGATTCCTGAGGACCTCCTGGTGACAATTTTCTGCATCTTCAGGGATGCCTGGGGGATGACGGTCCTGGGATGTGAATCCTCCCCAGGACATCCTGGGGAGGCAAGTGTGCTATATGGGATATCGTACTCCCCCCCGCACCCACTGAGATTTTATAAATTGAGTTTAACTTTGTAAATGGCAATGCTAACAGACCAAAAATACCTTGTCACATCTAGGTTCATTTTCATTTACGAAGAAGCCTGCGTTATTAAGAAATATTTATATTAACTCTTATATTAACTCTTACTTCGGTTTCTCAAATCACTTTCACGATTATTGTGATTTCTCTGATCTTTAAAAATCTGAGAATGAATGATAGATAAAAAAAAAAAAAAAAAAAAAAAAAAAAAAAGCAAAATATAGAAAAACGAAAAGAAAGTAATAATAATAATAAAAAAATCACGCTGAAAATTACTTGCTGAAAATAAAACAATTTTGACTTTTTTGCAAAGTACTGTGCATTTATATATATTAAATTTATAAGATAACAAGCATGCTTAAGTTTTCAATTCTAAACAATAGATGCAAATTCATCAATTGAAATGCAAATGCATCTAGACCTTCCCTAATTTTATATACTTTTAACATTTACTTTTACCATGTGCTACATAAAATAAATACTGCTTTTCAAAATTAAATTAACGCTGAAATTATTAAAATAACAATTCTTATTGATATTTACAAAATATATTAGCAAATTTACCAAAATATTTTTCTCTGTCTCTTGAAACAGCTGTCATATTGTAAAATATTTTTTATGTATATTTAAATAATGATATTTAAAAAAGAATATAGTTAACATAGATTTTTTTTTTTTATTAAGTTATTGAAATTCAAACTTAAGAAAGTTTATTATTTCTGTTTTTGTAATAAGAATTTAAACGATTTACATAAGTTTAATAATGCTGAAAGTTTTTAATTTTCAAGAAGCTTTGAATGAATCCATTTAAATATAAATTTTTAAAGTATTCATTTTCTTAAGAAAACTTTGACTCTGTTTTAAAATGAGGTTTTTTTTTCGGGAAAATAGTTAACATTCAGATTCAAATTTTGAGTTCAAATCAAATCTCAAGAATTTAAATTAACGTAGAATATGGAAAATATGTAATTGGATAGGAAGAGGCATATATTGATTCAAATGCATTATATGCTTAAAAATTTCTTTCAACGAGAAAGAAGTTCGTTTTAATATTAGCATTTTGATCATGTATATTCATATGCAAAATTCTTTTTCAAATGTCGGTCTGAATCTAAATGCTTTACAAGGTTTCAGATTCATGAAAAAGAAGCATTTGAAGTCACTTTACATTTTTTCTATCTACAATAGAAGAAAGTAGTGTAATCGATTTTTTTTCACTTTCGCTTTTAGATATACCCGTAGGGTGTGGTGACACTTCACGGCGACGCCATTTTGAAGTCAAAATGTTAATTGTGGCCGTCAACATAACGTCACGTGGCGTCGATGTGAAATCATAGTAACTAGAATGTGAAAGTGTTATGGCCGTTTTAGAACTCTTTTGTGAAGTCACTTGTGACAACTTTGTGATGTCACAATGCGACAAATTTTTGAAAAATGTGTCATTTGTGACTATTTTGGCATTGATTTTGTGACAAAATTTTGACGAAAGCGACCACACTTTCATATCACAATGCGACCAATTTGTGAAATATATGCCATTTGTGACGAAATTGTTGTTAACACTGTGATGATTCTGCGACGATTTATCTTCTACTGATGATTTTATAACAATTTAAAGGAAGCAAGATCGTCTAAAATTATAATAGCTGCATACCATTTTTCTGTTAGAATTGGTTTGGATTCTTAAAATCATACGCACACAATTTATAAACAAATACTCTATAGAATATATAAAGATTCATATACAGTATGGAAAATTTTTTCTTAATCCTTTTAGTGTGGGAGTCGACAGAAGTTGACTTAAGGGACCGAGTGCGGGAGTCGACTAATGTCGATATCTAGGAGTTGGGTGCTGCCGACTACAGTAAGCGTTGGCAAAAGTCGCTTAGGGGTTCACGGCGTGTACTGTGCTCCTGCTGTTTTTGAATAAATCACTTTTTTAGTCAAAATATTCTGCACAGGACATTAACCTCCAATACAAATTCCACACTGAAACGGTTAATTAAAATAAAAAGTTCAATTTACCACACGTCAATTTGCTTCACAACTACAGTAGATTGTGTTGTTTTCAATATTTGAAAAACATTTTCTTTTAAAATAATTTATATATTTCCTCCTACATGCTGAAAATTGTACAGCTTTAATTTTATTTATAACTGAGACACAACGACTATTTGCTGTTGCTGTGATAGTCCAGGTGAAAAGATTTTTTTCTCTCTCTCTTTCGTTTTGACGTAGTTCATTGAAACTTTTTTCTCTTTAAGTATTTTTGTACTCTTTTTAAGAGCTTATACTCATTTTAACATCCAAGCGTGTCAGCACACATATAAAACTGTACAGCTTACCAATATTTCTCATAACTCTGATGTTCAAGCAAAATGATCTTTTGTTGTAATTTTTCAGCCATTTTGTCAATGCTCTGTCAACTTAATTATTCTAGATAAATCTTGCAGATACATTGGCTTGTGAATATGAATCTATTTTTATCATTATTATACAATCTTTTATAATAATACTTTATTTTTCGTATGAATAATACCTACTACTCGTATGAGTATATAATAATAATACTCTTGAGGGATTGTTTCTGCTAAAATTGTCTGAAATAGCTCAGTTGGCAGAGCACTGTAAGCACACGTCAAGGGTCTTTGGTTCAAATGCTCATATAAACACTTTTTCCCACAGTTAAGAAATTAAAATTCGTTTGATTAATTTACCAATAAAAAATATTTTGGTAAAGCTTACATAGGATTATGTTTTGATATAACTACGAGAAGCTCATGTGCAATATTTGTTACATACAGAATTCAGTTCTTAAAATTTTGAGTATAAATAAAGACGATGCAGCTACTTCTGGCAATACGGTTTTGTACTTTTTTTTATAGTAGCATGTTCTTCTACGGTTTCACCAAGGTTTCAATTCGTAGTTAAACTTATATACACATATATATATGTACGTATATATATCTATCTTATATATGTTATATATATTATATAGGGTAAATGTGGCGGTAATGGACACCCGTAAGGAATTTCTTTAAAAGCTATTTTTTCATTAACCTCCTCAGTTCTGTGGAGATAACGGAGGACCACAAAATCTAGTTTAAAATTACTATATAACATCTCTAAAGATGTATCAGTATATATATCGATGCATCTGATATGCACGCTTTTATTATAAAGGTCTTGAAGTAATTTCAATGATTATAGAAGAATTTAAATGAATTTAAAGGGCGTTTTTTAGTGTCGCCTACAGGCAACATCAGGATTGAGTAGGTTAATAATTATAATCATAACATTACATTTTTTCAGTGTTATATTAATCTTTTAACAATACTTAACTATTTTCAAAGCTCTGTTCCTAATAACAATCAAAATTTTATTGTTGATAACAAAGATATATCAAAACACCCAAAATTCTATTAATGGACAGCATCTAAATATGTAATGGACACCCCGAAATAAGTAGTACATATAATTAGTTTTATGACTGTATTTAGAACCAGGATTTAATGGTCACTGTTGTAAATAAGTATTCAGAAAAGATAAATTTATTATTTATTCTTTCTGTCTTATAAGTTGATATTTGTTTTCTTCTTTGTTCTGCTGATCGAATTAATATTAATTTTTTTAATCATTCATTCATACTGCAAGAGATAAGTATGTTGCTCATTAATATTAATAACCAAATAGTTTTATATTTACAGATATATACAGATTATTCATTTTTTAGCATTAAAACCTTTTAACTTTCGCTATTAAAGAGATAAAGCTCCATTCACAATAACATATTTTTTCTATACTGAAAAAAAGTAAATATTCTATAGTTTATTAATTTAATTTAGTTAAAAAAAGTTTTTTAAAGTTAAGAGTCAATTTAATTAATAAGTCATTGAAAAGGGAAATAGAGGGAGCTGTCCGCGATATACTCTCCCTGTTGAGTTTTCCCAGGTTAAAATTCAACCACAGTTGAAAACAAGTTCAGAAGGTCTGAACGTTTTGGGGTTTGAATCACTCCTCCAAGTTTATACATTCAAGGAGAATCTTTTTTAACTTCAACATTGAATAATATTCTACAACTTCTACAGAACCAAGAAAATTTTTATTTGGAGTTTCATTAAGAAGAATACATTTAATGGTTTTCTGAGTATAGTTATTTGACTTGAAATTTGATGCTTTCACGGGTTATATTGTTCATACAGGACGAAAAATCTCATCAAACTTAGTACGTAATTTTGCTAAGCGTATTATACCACCTTTTCCTGGAAGCAACTAGATGACTTTTCCTAGAGGCCAATTTATTCTTTTTTCTTTGGTACTAATTTTAACAGTATCTCTCACTGAGAGTTCGGGATACCTGTTTGACTTTTTTTTTGATAATTTTTCAGTTGTCATACTAAATTGTTTAAAAATAATCTTCTTATTAGTCATTTAAATCTCATAATTAACCATCATGTCAAATTCGAAA
Source organism: Maratus speculifer (assembly GCA_964019185.1). Taxonomy (NCBI): domain Eukaryota; kingdom Metazoa; phylum Arthropoda; class Arachnida; order Araneae; family Salticidae; genus Maratus; species Maratus speculifer. The sequence continues at coordinate 229,572,124 of OZ025296.1, read as the reverse complement.
ATTCTTGTCTAACGGTCTGCCATCAGTATTTGGATAGTAGCACCAACATAAAATGTCTACATCATAAAAAAAAATGTAAAGGTATTAAACTTTTCCAGGAAACTGGGATTCCTAGAACTTTACATGTATTGGTAACAGCAAACACTCATATAACCGATTCTGTTATTTGGTATTTTGCTGTTACCATTAAATAAAAAAAATTAGGAATTTCAGTTTCCTAGAAAAAGTTTAGAACCTTTACAGAATTTTTTACGGTATATTTTCCCTATCACCATTAATTTTCTAACATTAATTTAGAAATCGGCTTGTTATTTTTCAATGTTCTATCGAAACGTAATTTAGAAATTTCTTAAAGGCTTTTTAGAACGTTTGTTGGCCCTACCAATTCCAGTTGTCAGTGGATTCGACATAAAATATAGCCTATGTGGATCAGAGATCATCACCACTGGTTCAGAGCAACTATTACATATTATAAATGGTTTATTATTGCTTGAGATTGCATAAAAATCGTATTTTAAGAATTTTTAAGAAAGCTTTAGGCTCATTACCTTCGTTTGTCATCTTCTTAATTTCGAATTTAACTTTCTCAGAGTTAATGTTCTTAGAGGACATTTTATAAGTAACTACCATGCCATATATTAAGTTCAGTATCTTTAGTATTACTTTTTTAGTATTACAAGAATCGTAAATTAGAATATTTTTTTTTTCTGAAGCAATCTGGTGGTGGTGGCACTAAAATTAAATATAGTGCATGTTTGAACAAGTTTTATACCCACCATTTATCAAATATATTTTTAATCGATCGAGTATTTCATACAATTACATAAAAATCGTAATTAAGAAAATTTTAAGAAGAATTTTCGTTTACTTCATCCATACAAATTTGGAACTTTCTTTCGATAAATGAAATTTCGTTTCGAGAAATTGGTAACCCCTGCAAAGATACAACCTCTCAGTTGTATCTTTTCAGTAATTTCCATGCCAAATTTCAAAATATTAGACCTCTTAGATATAGTAAAAAGTAATTTATAAAAAAAAATTCTCTTGAAATTACCCAAGTGGTAGTGACAACATAAAATATAGCCTTTATTAAAGAAAAGACTCACCATCAATTTCCATCTATTACTTTTGAAATCAATTTGATATTGCCCGAGATTGCATAGAAATTGCAATTTAGAACGATTTTCGAACGCTTTTTTGCGCATTTTCACCCCTTTTAAATTTCGATTAATTTTAAAAACTGTTCTTGAAGAGCATTTTCCTCTTATAATTAATTTCCATGCCAAATTTGAAATTGTTAGCTCATGTAGTATTAGTAGTGATCCTGCAAACCCCAGGTGGTAGTGACACCGACATGATATAGAGCCTATGTTGGAACAAGAACTGTCAACATCAATTTCCAACCTTGAAATGGATTTTACAATTCATAAATCTTCGTAGAAAGTACAATATAGAACGCTTTTAGAACTTTTTCCGCCGATTTTCGACCCTTTTAAATTTCGATTTGTTTAGGAGATGTTCTTAAAGATCGTTCATATTTTAGCTACAAGTATCAACTTTATAAGTTGATACTTCTTTTCTTTACAAACAAGAAAACAAATATCAACTTATAAGACAGAAAGGGCAATTATATTTATTATAAATTTATATTTTCTAAATACTTGTTTATAACAGCGTACATTAAATCCTGCTGCCTCATTTTAAGTTAGTAGTTCAAGGAGCATCCAAAAATCGTAAATTAGAACGATTTTCAATTGTGGATCTCACAAGTGGTTGCGACACCAACATGAAATAGAGGCTATGTTAAAAATAGGGCTTTCTGCATCAATTTTCAACTATTTCTTTTGAAATTCGACTGATACTTCCGGTGACTGCTGACAAATCGGCATTTAGAACGATTTTAGAACGCATTTCGCCCATTTTCACCCTTTTTAAATTTTAGTTTTTTAAAGAAATGATCTTATAGATCATTTATGTACAAAAATCGCATTTTTAGAATGTTTTTTACTCCTGCATCACCTTTGTGACAGTAGGAACCTGCATAAAATATAGCCTTTTACACAAAATTGTTTTTGAAATCTGTTATGTACTTTTAGACATCGCATAGAAATCACGAATGCGATCCCTTTTCTTCTTTAAATTTCGTTTCTCTATTAAAAAATTTTTCGTTGAGATCATTCATATCTCATAAGTAACTACCGTGACAATTATCATATTTCTAGATCCTTCCGTAAACAAGCAAGTCGCAAAATAAAAGAGATTTTGTTTTTGCATTCTTTAGGTAGTAGTGCCACCAAAATAAAATAATTTTGAAGAAATTTGAGATTTTTTGAAGAAATGTTTTTAAAAATCATTCATATCTTATAATATCTAACATGTCAAATTTAATATTTCTCAGCTCATCAGTATTAAAAAAATTTCACCAAATTTCACGCATTTGTAGAACGTTTTTTGCTTCTGCACATCTGTTTAAGATACTGGCATGAACATAAGATAGAGCTTACGTTTGAAAAGTCCTTCCGGCAGTGCCGGGAGGAAGAGGTAGCTTTCATATACTTATTTATTTATTTTAAATTAAGTTATATTATTCAAACATATGAAGCTCAAATTAGTGGAAACTATTTTTATAAGACTGAATACTAGTTTTTGTCAATACTGAATATTAATAGCAATTTTTAGAAATTAGTCATCTTTTATTCAACCTTTATTTAAGCGATTTATAGAGTCGCCAAAATCCACGATATCATGAAATGTATGCCATTTTAGAGCAACATGATGGATAAAACAAACCAATGAGCTTGGTCGAAATCTTAATTCATGTGAAGATGCAAACTCATATTCAAATCGATTAATATATACGAGTCGCGGGCAAATTGATTTTTTTAAAATGTCACCCACATTAGAAATTCAAACTGCTATATCTCAGGCTTTTTTTAAACAAAAAAATTCCGAAATTCATTATTAAGATAAATACTTTAGAAAGAACCTTTTTTCAATTTATAATTTTTTATTTGTATATCATTATATATTTGAAAGATTTTTGACAAACTTAAATGGCCGCCATTTTGAAACAAGAAGGCGGATGAAGTTGGTCAGCAACTCGATCAAGACATTGCTATGTACTATGTACACACGGAGTTATATCCAAATACGTTTATAAATATGCGTATTATTGCGTGACGAATTTCAGACCGTTCCAAAACCTCAACCACACTGGAAATTGAAATTGCTATAACTCAGCCATTTTTCAAGATATAGATGAAACAAAAAATGCTCTGGAATCTTTGCATCAAGGTCAAACACACAAAAGAAAAATCTTTTTCAATTTCTTACATTTTTGCACATAATTTTAAAATTTAAATTAAAAAAATTAATGTTCCGTCATTTTGAAACAAGATAGCGAATGGAACTGGACAACGAACTCGGTCGAGACATCGATATGTACTATGATCGCACCAAGTTTCATCCAAATCGGTTTATAAATTCGCGTATTAACGCGTGACAAATTTCAGACCGTTTCAAAATGTCAATCACACTTCGATTTCTTACTTTTTTGCATCTAATTTTAAAATTTAAATTAAAAAAATTAATGTTCCGCCATTTTGAAACAAGAGGGTGGTTGAAACTGGCCAACGAACTCGGTCTAGGCATCAGTATGTTCTATCTACGCACCAAATTTCAACCAAATCGGTGTATAAATACGCGTGTTATCACGTGACGAAAATCAGATGATTTCAAAATGTGAGCAACACTAAACATTAAAAGTGCTATAATTCAGCCATTTTTTAAGATACAGACGAAACAAAAAATGCTCTGGAATCTTTGTATCAAGGTCAAATGCATAAAAGAAAAATCCTTTCTATTTTCTCACCTTTTTCTACCCAATTTTAAATTTAAATAAAAAAAATTAAATGGCCGCCATTTTGAAAGAAGATGGCTGATGGACTGGCTATCGAACTCGGTTCAGGCTTCATTATGTACTACGTACACACCAAGTTACATTCAAATCGATTCATAAATACGCGTGTTATCTCGTGACAAAAATAAGATCATTTCAAAATGTCAGCCATTAGAAAAATTGAAAGTGCTATAGCTCAATCATTTTTTAAGATATAGACTAAATAAAAAGTGTTTTATAATCGTTGTTTTACATTCTAACACATAAATGAAAAATATTTTTTAACTTTTAACTTTATCGCATTTAATTTTAAATTTTCAATTAAAAAAATTTAAATGACTGCCATTTTGAAACGAAATGGCGGATGATGCTGGCGAGCGAACTCGATCGAGACATTTGTATGTACTATGTAAATACCAAGTTTCATTCAAATCGGTTCATAAATACGTTAGTTACAGCACGACAAAAATCAGATATATATATGTTACATACATATATATAGTATATATATATTTTATATATATGTATATATGTTATATATATATATGTCAACATTTGAACGGAGGGTGGTTTTGGGGTCTGGGGTCATGATCGGTGAAAATATACCAACATTTTCTGGAAGTACTTTCCTCCGGACGGCTGCAATAGGTAGCTTTTTACTTTTTGTAATGAAAGCTACCTAAAAGGGACAAATATTATAATTTTGATATTATTATTTTTGAAATCGGTTCAGTAATTCCAGAGATTACCTCATATAAAGAAACAAACAAAATTTACTTCTTTTTAAAATTAACTAGCGAATTCCAATGCTTTCCTCGCGTAATATCAAGTGACATTTGTATGTCTAATTTTTATTCGAAGAAATGACACTTTTAGGAATAATTCAAAAATCAACATTTAAGCCACAATTTGAATAAACTTCAATATTACATTGTATTAAGCAGAAATGAAACCTAAATTAAGAAGAAGAAAAAAAGCTTATTCTAAATAAATGATAATTTAGAAAATATTTTGAAACTTTTATGCTCAATTCATGCGCCTGTTTGAGTTTTCTTTTGAAGTTTTTAATTTTTTAGAAACTACTTAAATTATCATGTAAAATTCCAACTTTCATGTCTAAGTTTTTACTATCTTGCTAAGGATAGTAGAACCACATAAAATACCTATGTTGAAACAGGGACTATAACCAATTATTTGCAAAACTAATTTTAAAATCAGGTTTTTATTTCCTAATATTCTATAGAAATATAATTAAGAAAGTTTTAAATGTTTTTTTTCAGAACATTTGTTGTTTTGCCAACACCAGGAAGAAGTGTTATCGGCATAAAGTAACGCCTGTGTAGGATTAAAGATTGTCACTACTAATTCGCAACCCTTACTTTTATAATCGCTTTATTATTTCCTGAGATTGCATAGAAATCGTAATTTAGGAATTTTTTTTGGACGCTTTTCGTCTCACAATAAATTTCACTTTTAAATTTTGAATTTACTTTCAACTGTTTTTAGAGGACATTAATATTTTATAAGTAATTACCATGCCGTGTTTAAAGTTTCTAGCCTTTTTAGTATCACAGCAATCGTAATTTAGAATGTTTTCTGTTTCTGCAACCCTCTTGTGTTGGTGGCCCCGACTTAAATTATAGCTTATGTTTAAAAAGTGTCTATCACCACGAATTTGTAATCATTATTTTTAAAACTGGTTTGGTATTTCATAAGATTATATAAAAATCACAATTTAGAACTTTTTAGAACGCTTTTCAATCATTTCATTATTTTTAAAAAGGAAATAGAAATCATTTGCATCTTTTAAGTAATTACCATGCCAAATTTCAAATGTTAGACTCTTGTTATACAAAAAATGCAGTTTAGAAGATTTTTTATCTTAAGTACCACCAGGTGGTAGGGACAACAACATAAAATATACTCTGTACTAGAGCAAGGAATGTCACAATCAATTTCTAACCACTTTTGCAATTGGTTTCATATTTAATGAGATTACGTAAAAATCGCAGTTTAGAATGTTCACAATTCTTTTCGAGCATTTTCACTGGCTTTAAATTTCTATTTTTTTAGAAACAGTCCTAGGTGACAATTTACATCTTATAAGTAATTTGCATTCCAAATTTAAACTTGCTAGTCCCCGTAGTATCACAAAAAACTATTTAGAACGTTTTTGCTTTTGCAATTTCCATGTATTAGTGTCAAAGACATGAAAGAAACCATGTTGGAGCAAGGGCTGTCACCATCAGTTTTCAACTATTACTTTTGAAATTGGTTTTGTAGTTCATGAGATTAGATATCATGTAGGAACTGCAATTTAAAACGTTTTTAAAATACTTCTGGCATATTTTCACCCTTTTTTTATTTCGAATTCTTGCCCAATGTTTTTACAGATCATTTATATCTTATAAGTAACTACCATACGTAATTTGAAGCTGCTATCCCATGCAGCATAAAACAAGTAAGAAAAATCATTTGTTAAGCTTAGATTATCGAACACTTTCCAACACCTTCTGAAATCTTGAACAAAACTTCGTTATTTAGAAAAATAAAGTGTTACTGTCGGTAGCCAAATATGCATTTTAATACTTTTGAACAAACCTGTATTTGATGTGGCGGTTGATATATATACTACATAATGCGGGAGTTTAGTTTAGCAAGAAAACGCCTAACAGGTTGAAATTTCTCTTTCAGCAATTTATATTAATATATATGGAAAAATACTTCAATACATTTGTTCAGCCCTGTAGTTTACTTAGTACTTTTATTACACACCAGTATTTTGTTAAAATTTAATTCAAAGAAAAACACTTTTAAAACTACTTAAATAACATTTCCAGAAATTATCATCCATGATTGACCATGTAGATAAATTTTTGGGTGACCCTGTATATCATTTTATTTATATTCTACAAGCATTTGTTAGTAAATTGAAAGTAGTTAAAAAATGCATAACTTATTTAAAAACCACCTTTAAGTAAATTACCCTCATAGTCTGTAAGGTATGCGAACTCTTTTGTGTAACCCTGTATATCAACTACAGCATTTATACACCCCATATAATGTGCAGACATTTGGTAAAAACTTAAACGCGAATATAACAACTGAAAATAAATTTCATCTATCTATCAGCTATCATCGATAATATACAGTACTTCAGATAGGTTATACGATTTGAAAAATTTTGTGTGTCTCTGTAAATGCTATGCACTTCATATTATGCATGAAATATTGAGTATCAGCGGCATATATAAATTTTATGATACTTGAAATCATTTAACATAGATAAAATATGTCGCAAACAACTCCCTTCTTTATTATTGTGTAATGGAATTCTTTTGAGTAGCCCTGTAAATGAATAATAACTATTAGTTTTCACTGCATATTTTACTGAATGAATATTTTAGTGCGAATATTTTACTGAATATTTTACTTTGCGAATCCATATAAATTTGAATAAGTTTGACTAGGTGTAACACCTTTAAAATTCATTTGAAACGATTTTTCCCGTAGGCCGTAATGATATCGGAAAACTTTTATTTATCCCTGTAAATAAACTAACCATTGTAGAAACTACAATTTCAACAGAGTTTGTGTTTGGACAAACATCAGTGAAATATAAAAAATTCATAGCAATCCGAGTATATTTATGGGAGTTAAAGCGCGGACAGACTATCATACGGCCAGACGGACAGACGAACCGAATGCATAAACATTTTACAATTTTGGTGGAAAGTTTTTAAAAAGCGCAATTTAGGTTGTAGTTGCTCTTGCAACTCCTCAGGTGGTAGTGAGAACGTCATGAAATATGGCGTATGTTAGGACAAGGGCAGTCTGCACCAATTTCCAACCACTAATTATGAAACTGTTTTGATATTTCTTGAACGTTTTAAAAATATTTTTCTCACATTTTTATGCTTTTTAAATTTTGAATTTTTTAAAAATTGTTCTTAGAGATTACATACATATATCTAATAAGTAACTACTATGCTAAATTTTTACTAATCTAGGTCCCTCATTATCACGAAAATCGCTTTTTTAGAACGTTTTTGTTCCTACATTCCCTTTTTCATAGTGGCAACCGACATAAAATACACCCTATTGTGGAGCAAGGTCTGTTAACATCATTTTTACACTGTTATTAGGTGCGTTCATAATTATGTAAATACGTAGCACCTATAGTTGTCATTCAGTTCGTCCGTCTGTCTGTCCGCATTTAACAATGCAAAAACTACCCAAGAATCGTTTGAAATTTAAAATATACATTTATTACATAATTTTGTCGAGGCATTTTAAATTTTATGAAAATCGGATGCATACATAAATTACAGGGACAATCAGTATTCCGTTACATTACGGTCAATGGGGAAAAAAGTTTCAAATGCAATTTAAAGGTTTGAAATTTAAAATATATGATTATTACATAATTTTGTCGAATCATTTCAAATTTTATAAAAATCGAATGCATATATCAATTACAGGGACAATAAAAAGTATTCCGTTACATTACGGTCAATGGGGAAAAAAGCATCAAATGAATTTTAATCGTTTGAATTTTAAAATATATGATTATTACATAATTTTGTGGAGTCACTTCAAATTTTATGAAAATCGGATGCATAGATCAATTATAGGGGCAATCAAAAGCATTCCGTTACATTACGGTCAATAGGCAAAAATATTCTCAAGTACATTTTAATGATGTTAAACTCTTTCGAATATAATAGAAATGACATGAACTTCTGAAATATATATATATATGTACATAAATATACTAAAATATACATTCTGTACAATCTGTGCAAAGAACATTCATTATTAAATTACAGGGCCACACAAAAGTATTCCACTACACAATGCTTTACGGGAAAACATTGTCTGGGACGTGTTTTAATTATATTAAACTATTTTACATTTTATGAATATGATATGCGTTGCTAAGGTGTAATAAAAGTTACTTCCTGTATATTTACAAGAACACAAAAAAGATTTCGGCCACTATACTGTATCCGAAGTATTGTCTACTATAACAGCAAGATCTGAATATTTTAAAAACTTCGTTATCGTACGAACGCAGCTCATTTGCTACGCTTCACGTGCAATTTCCAACTTGTTTTTGTAATGGGTCAGTACTTCCACAGATTTCTCAGAAATTGCACCCTAGAACATCTTTTGGAACGTGTCTGCGCATTTTCCTCGTTTTAAATTTCGATTTCATTAGAAAATATAATCAGAGATCTTTTATAATCTTATAAGGAATAAACATGCCAAATTTCGTGTTTCTAGGCCCTTCAGTAACACAAAAATAGCCTTTTTAGAACGTTTTTTTTCTTTCTGCACCAGCTTTTGTTTGTGGCGTCGACATCAGATATAGCTTATGCGTGAATAGGGGCGAAATCCATCATTTTGATACCATCGTTTTAGAAATAGATTCTGTAGTTCTAGAGGTTACAACCTACAACAAACAAATTTTAACTATTTATAATGTAGGTGTAGATATAAATTATATTTGTTAACTGCATAACTAAATTTCGCCAAAGTATACGATGTTTTCAAAAAACAATGTTCCGTTTAAATTTTAATTTCTTAGCATTTAATATCTTCTTTTTGTTACATTTTATTTTTAATCTTTAAATTTATGTCTTTATGTCAGACATGTTATAAGCAATGCTAATCATATGTGTTTTGTTATTTCAGTTTTAAATTTCGAGAAAATACAAAAGGTGTAAAATTTAAATCAAATTTCAAACAAATAAATTTAAACTAAATCGAAAAGTATTTTCAATTACAAAGAAATAGAAAAAGAAATTCTAACAATGGACAGAATAACTTTTAATTATCCTTGAATTTTTCTTATTTGACTAAAAAAGAAATGCTCGAAGCAATTTGTATTTAGAATAATAGGATCTAACTGACAAAGTCAATATTTATTTTTGCAGAAATATCAAAGCTTTAAATTTATTAAAATTCAATTAAGTTTTATCGAAAATTGTTAAGAAGTTCATATATATATATATATATATATATATAAACTTTAAGTATTTAATATAAATTAGAATTTATTAAATTGAAAAAATATGAAATGCGATTTAAAACACAATTTTGAAATCTAGAATATTTATTTTTCATATTAGAATTATTCTTTTTAATTAAAAGCATGCATTTATTCTCTACTAGAGGAATTTTAACAATGAAATTATTTTCTTGATAGTAAAAATTTTAATAATTTATTTAAACCTATTTACTTCAAATAAATTTCTAAAAAGGAAATCTTAGCTATTTAATAGAGGAATCTTTCACAAATAATTCATTAACTCAAATTTCTGATTAATCTAATTTTAAGTACACCAAGACTTACAATATCCTTTAATTGTTTTGAGTAGTGCATATGAAGTGAATAGGGAAGTAGGAGCAAAGGAATTGGAAATAATCCGATTATTTCAACTATTTTCTGCTTCTGTGACACACAAAAAGGGAAGCCAGTGGTTACATATCAAAATTGGTTCTCGTAATAGGAATATATGTCTTTATCCATTAACACGAACCCCAACAATTTTCATAAATAGTATCCCGTGATCAGATTTAGCTCTGTCAGTTATTAGCTCTGCAATTAGCTCTGCAATTTTTAGCACTTTCCAACGAAGTTGAAAAGTGCTTATGCATTCGGTTTGTATGGCCGTCTGTCCGGATGGCCGTCTGTCCGCGCTCTAACTCCCGTAAATATACTCGGATTGCTATGAAATTTTTATACGTTATTGAGGTTTACCCTAGCACGAACCCTATTTAAAATGAAGTTTCTACCATGATTAGTTTATCTACAGGGCGAATCAAAAGTTCTCCATTACATTACGGCCTATGGGGAAAAAGCGTTAATATACTCGGATTGCCATGAAATTTTAGGACGTTATTGAGGTTTACCCTAGCACGAAACCTACTGAAAATGAAGTATCTACCATGATTAGTTTATCTACAGAGATAATCAAAAGTTTCCCATTACATTGCGGCCTATGGGGAAAAATCGTTAATATACTCGGATTACCAAGGAATTTTAGGACATTATTGACGTTTACCCTAGCACAAGTTCTATCGGAAATGAAGTTTCTACCATGATTAGTTTATCTACAGGGCGAACCAAAAGTTTCCTATTACATTACGGCCTATTGAGAAAAATCGTTTCAAAGGAATTTTAAAGATGTCATACCCTGTCAAACATATTAAAATATGCATTCTATAAAATATAAGGTGAAAATGTAGCTATTATTCATTTACAGAGCCACACAAAAGAATTCCATTAGATTATGGTAAAAGGGGGAATTGTGGTTGACATATTTTAAATATATTAAGCTTTTTCATGTAAAATAAAATTGATATATGTCACTGAAGCTTAATATAAATTTTACGCTACAGTCTTGCATAATATGAAGTACATAGCATTTACAGGGCCACACAAAAGATTTCAAATAGATTTCTTTCCGAAGTACCGTATATGTGTCCGATGATGGCTGATGGACGGATGAAATGCATTTTAATTATGATATTCGCGTTTATATTTAGCTAAATATATGCACATTATATGATGTGTATAAATGTTAAAGTTGATATACAGGGCTACCCAAAAGAGCTCACCAACGTTACTGAATATGAGCGTAAATTATTTAAACGTGGTTCTTAAATAAGCTATGCATTTTTACGCTGAGCTGCATTCAATTTACTGAGAAATGTTTGCAGAATATAGATAAAGGGATATACAGGGCCACGCAAAGAATTCAGTACATGGACGCCTATGAATGATGATTTATGAGAATCTGATTTCAGTTGTTTTAAAAGTGTTTTAGTTTACAATAAATTTTAGCCTAATGCTGACGTGTAATAAAGGTACAATGTAAACTACAGGGCTGAACAAAAGTATTCAAGTATGTTTCCATCTAATAGTATGAATTGCTGAAAAAGAAATTTCAAGCTATTGGGTATTTTCTTGCTAAGCTAAATTTTCCCATTATATGAACTGACATATGAAAAACAGGGCTGTTTTAATGTACTGGAATACATATTAGGGTATATTTGGCTATACACTATAATTTCCCTAAATAACAAAGTTTTGTTAAAGATTTCATTAAGTGTTGGAAAGTGCTTCATAATCTATGCTTAACGCATGATTTTTCTTACTTGTTTTAATCTGGTTTTTTTTCGCTCCACCTCAAAAATCTCTAGGGTATGTTTATCATGTGATTGGGCGTGTTGTGTTTATGTATCATTGCTTTGATAGGTTAATGGACCTTACGTTCTTTAGTCCTGATGTCGCCTTGAGAAGACGCTAAAAACACCATTTAAATTAATTTAAATGCTTCTAGAAGTGTTGAAATTACATCTAGACTTTTTAAATAAATGTATGCATTTTAGAAGCATCGATATGTAGACTGGTGTATCTTTGAAGATGTTTTGTAATAAATTTAAACTCTTCTTTTGTAGTTTTACGTAAAGTTTGTCTCAGGACTGGGGAAGTTATGTACGTGACATCAGATGTTAGAGCTGGCGGTATGCTGATCTTATGATTTTAGGCACTGCACCGTCAGAATGAAAGTATGCGCAGACGCACACACATCGCTAACGGACTACGTCAGCTTTACCAGGTTTAGCGCACACATTTTAACTAGAAAAATTCAAATTTAGAGAATTTTCTCGTATGCAGAACGACATTATGAATTTATATTACAACTAGGGCTATCTGACCCCTAGTGCATTATCAATAGAAATCGATGAATCAATTTGAATCGATGTGAATGGTTTCTAAATAATTGGAAATTGAAATAGGTAAAAATGCACGAAAAGTGTTTTATAAATATTCTAAATTGCGATTTCTACGCAATCTCAGAATGTATCAAGACGATTTCAAAAGTAATGGTTGCAAATTAATGGTGACAGCCTCTGCTCCATCATTGGCTACATTTTATGTTCTTCTCGCTGCCACCTGGGGGTTTCAGAGTGGCCAAAAAATATTTTAAATTGCGTATTTTATGATACTAAGGGGGTATAGCATTTTGAAATTTGGCATGGTAAATACTTAAAAGATACAAATGTTTTCTACGAAATGTCGAAAGAAATTTCAAATTTAAAAAGATGAAATGATGAAAAAGCTTTCCAAAAACTTTCTATATAAATATTTGTATGATATCTTCTGAAATATCAAATAGATTAAAAAATGATGGTTACAAATTGTTGGTGATAGACCTGCTCAAACATAAGCTTTATTTTGTGTCGGTGTCGCTATCACAACAGGTTTTCAGGAGCAAACAATGTTCTAAATTACAGTTTTACTGATACCGAAAAATCTGGAAACTTTAAATATGGCATGATAGTTACTTATAAAATATAAAAGCCCTCTAACAAAAGTTAAAAATAAATTAGAAATGCAAAAGTGGTGAAGCAGAGGGAAGGACGGTAAGCCTTCTAATAAAGTTCAAATTTAAAGTTTCTATTCAGTCTCAGGAAATAAAATGCCGATTATAAAAGTGATTGCTCTAAATCAATAGTGACAGTCAGTATTCAGTAGCGTCAATAGTACAATAAAGTAAAGCCCCTACTACCAGAGAGGTGATAGATCGTTAGATAAGAAGCTTGATATTTGACATGATGATTTTAAAAGCGTACAAAGAGCAGTTTTAAAAAATTCAAAACTTCAATATTGGGCGTATGAATTGAGCTTGTTCGCTTCAAAATATGTTTTCAATTAGCATTTATTTAGAATTTGATATTGTTCTTATTAAATCTCATTTCTGCCTAATGCAGTGTATTAATGCAGTTTAGTCAAACTACGGCATAATTAGTATTTTTCAAAAATTCCTAAAAGTTTCCTTTTAAAAAAAAATCAGACACACAAATACCATTTCGCATATTTTAATTACTAAAAGAGTAAAGCCATGAGATTTGCTAATATAAAAATAAGGAAGAAAAAAAGCTTTGAAATAGTTAAGCATAAACTATAAAAAAAAAATCATTTAAAAACATTGATAATAGGATTAGATATATTTACTGTGTTTTGTCTCACTATACAGAGGAGACTCGTCGAAAAATGTTGAAAGCGAACGATAAATTTCAAATTTATGTTTTCCATTTTAATTTATTTAAAAATACTGCATCAGCAAACTGATACTTTTCGTTGTAAATAGAATTCTGTTAATAAAACAGGATTGTGATATAAATGCGTTATGAGATCTATTCATAAAACAAAATATTTGCTATAATTTATTAAAAAGAGCTTCTAAATATTTCATTAAAATATATTTTTCGGTAACAACATTGTTGGAATCTAAATATTTAATCAAAAATATTAACTATAAATATATATTTTCCTTAAATAATTTTTCTTAATGGATATTGCGTTAATTACTATATTTCTTTTTTATGTTTGCATATTTTATTGGTGGTAGGACATAAGGGCAATATACATCCTTAAATGACTGGAAACAAATGATTATGGCACTTAAAAATATCATGTTAGTTTGTGTAAAATACTTATTTTGCTTTAAATAATATTGTATATATAGTTTCTAAGCATATTTTATTCATTACAAAACTAGACAGCAAATCACATATATTTTATCTCTATCGAAAAATACCTGCTTATATCTCTTGATAAAATGGTATATTTCTGTTGTATTTTATTTTTATAGTATTTTCTAGATATTTTTAACGTAATAAAATATGCTTTACATGCTGTTCTCCATAAACATTTATAGTTTCATTACTCCATACTAATTCTCTGAGAAATTATCGCAATAGCACATGGATATTTTCGCACAGTTCTTCTTTTTCGTTTGTTTGACAAATTTTAACGCATTTGATAACAGTGCATATAAATAAAACTTAAAATATTAAAAAGGACGCTGTAATGTAAAATTTTAATTGTGAGATAGCTTCAACGTAGTCATAAAACACTCATATGGCATAGATAGAAGCTACTATTTGCCAGTGAATGTGCACTATAGCTATGACGTATATAGAAAGTTATTCATAAAGTATACGTCGTAAATTTCCATGTACACTGTAATGCATCTTTGATTAAGTTCACTTCCGCTGTTCAACAAAAGCCTATAAATAAGAAGTTATATCATCCGAAAGTTTTTAGCAATTTTTAGTAGTTATTATCCCCAAGTTCAGTGTAAATGTATGTTTATTCTACGCATACATCTCTGGTAAAGATACACCACATATGTTGGAGGATTTTTTGTGGTACTGTTTACTATTTGTAAACAAATTTACTACCGCACGAAAAAAAAAATCCGATCACTATTTTGAAAAAAATTTTATAAAGAAATACGACTACTATAAATGAATTATACATGTATATATACAGCTTCCAAAAAAATCATATAATGGTTGCATCATAAATTAATTTCGCGATAAATGACTGTCTCAATTAATTATCATTCTGCTTGTATTTCAGTGATAGAAAATATCTGTACTGTTTAGACAATTTGTATTATTGTAAAAATAATAATTTATAACAGTAATGTGTTTCAAATTATTGTCAAAAATGCAGTGAAATAATTTAACCACTTTATTTCCGATTTCTTTTCTTTTCTTTCTTTCTGTTTAACACTGTCCATCATAGTTGGAAAAAGTTTATGACTTCGGTTTGTTTGCCTGCTGTCTGCGTATACGTCTGTCTATCTTCATTCTGTCCACACTCTCACTGGAGTAAATATACTTGGATTAACAAGTAATTGATATAAACTTTTGAGGTTCGAAATTATATGTTTGGTGTTAAAAATTAAGTGTGTGGCGTTCATATTTGGTTAACAGGGCGTTCAAAATTTTCCGTTATATTAAGCACACTATGGTTTATAGGAGAAAATCATTTTCGGTGTATTTTAATAGTTTTACACATTCTTAAACTTAACGTAAAATGCTGAGGTGTGCAGCATTGAAGACGGTTACTATGGAAAGTGTGTGCTTTACTTTTGTAATTGATACACATTATTGAGGCTCACTAAAAGGATGATTGGAGTAGATAATGACGTGTATCCCATTTGTAATCAATTTACTGAGATAAATAAAATATAACGGATACAATAATGTATCCGAAATATTGTCTATCAAAGATGACTTTTAAAAGAGCATTTTCAGTTATGTAAGCGCTTCAAGCTTATCTAAATTTATGCATACTACGTGGGAAGTATAAATTCTATTGGTCGAATACTGGTCTACATAAAAAAACGTAAGATCATTACTGTCAAAGAGAAGAAATTATTTAAAAGTGTTTTTTAATAGACCAGTCAAATATATAGAAAAAGGTGCCGGTAGATGCAAAAATTCTGCTAGAAGATATTATGTTTTTAAAGTGTTTATGGAGATGATAATGACAGGAATGAAGTCTTGTCCAACAAAATATATCAAAGCTAAACTTTTTAGAAAAAAAAAAAACCCAAGAAATGTTCAGAGTTTAGTCCGTTTAGTCCGTTTTTTGCCTATAAAACGAAAAATATAAACATTTTCGTATCATATTTAATTACAAATGAACAGTTAAGTGCGAGTATTACTTGCGTTCAGAGGGTTCCGTACAATAAATATATGAATCATTAACTATATTATATTACTGAAAGAAACCCTTTCTAAAAGAATAATAAGACTTTGTAAAAAACTATACAAAATAGAATTAGGTATAGCTGTATATACTAGAAAAATATGAATGTCTATACATTAAAATTTCAAAGAGATATGAAGCCTAAATAATATCAGATATTGCTATTCTGCATAAATCTTTTTTTAATCTTATTTTATTCTGTTTTCTGTTGTTTTTATTACAATTTTTTATGAACTTAATTCGGTATTGACAATAAAAATACTGCATATTTAAACTTCAATTGGCATTTCATAAAAATAAACTCAACATTGTAATAATACTTTTGTTTTTACAGTTTAAACTTGGCATTGTGCTAAGCACGCTTCGAAAGTTTATCGCAAAATTGCAACACTTCTAGCGTCCGTGTCTCGTTCTTCCAGATAGGTTTTAACACTAGAAAAGCCGAAAATTTTAGTCAAGTTTTATAAAAATATTTCTCACCAGAATTTTTGATTTAAAATAGTTGAAATTTTTTATTTAACGTTTTTCTTCTTTGAATCGTTTATACTTTTTTGGAACACATTTTCTGGTTTGAAACAAAATGTATTCATATAGTAGCAGTCAAAATGACAGTTCATGGCCAGTCAACTATTAATTAACTCTTAAAAACAGGAGAAATGTATTGTGAAATCCACTCAATTGAAACTAGTCGTTATTCCCATAGTATTTATCTAATTAACCCATTAACACCCAGTGATATATTTTTAGATCACGACAGTTAGTTGCGAAAAAGCGTCTTTCACACTAGTAAATATAAAGATAAATATATACTCTCTTTCAAAAGACTGATTTTGGGATAGTTTACTCAAGAGGCCTAGAACCCATGTCCCACACCCCCAACACATAAGATGTAGAGTGACAACTGCTATGTCATTTCCTAGTTAGTTTCATAGCGCAAGAAGCGTAAGAGTAAAAATTTAACAGAAATGCAGGGAAAAAGAGCTCATAAAATGAAAACATGTTTAACGAAAGTTAATTTGCTTGATAAAATATCATAAAAAATAACTATTATTTTAAATGTAGAGGGAAATCGAAATTTGAATTTTAAGGATGAAAATGATTTGGGTGTTAATGGGTTGATTCTAGTTAAGTTAGTCTGTTTTTAACAATTTGACGCTTATTGCTTTTGTACTACTATTGGGCACTACATTATACAAATATATCATTAAAAGATCTACGATATATTTAGTACTTTCTTTTTTTCCCCCAGGTGATTTTGAAAGTGTATTTAAAAAATATACAAATTTCTTGATCGGAAAAATAAGGAGGCGATCTATACGTAGTACCGACGCATACGCGGGTAAATACGGTATTCGATAACCACTTCCAAGTAACCAAACTTTCCGAAAAGCATTTATTTATTTTTAAAAAGCTCAGAAAACAATTTATTTTCGAAATTTAAAGAAGAATTTATAAAAATATTTTTTTATTAGCTACCCGTCATTTTCGTAATCGTTTTCGAATAACTTTTATAATGCATTAATCAGTTCTCTCTACCCAGAAAATCGGTTTTTTGGATACTATTAGATCTCAAATAAATGTTTTCAACTGCATAACTGAAATTCTGTATGCAATCATAACAGAAAAATGTTACTTTTAATGTTAAGAGGCTACTTCACTTAAATTAAAAAACCCGTTCACTAATACCAATCCTATGGAAGAAATTTATAAAGATTGCATTTTAACATTTTTAAATGATATTTTTGTATTGGATAGCTGAGTTTGATCTGTATGCAGGTCGTTTTTTACCTTTTTGATTTTGTTTATAGATATTTTTATGAGCACTCTTTCATTTTCGGAACCCGTTTGGAAACCGAAAGAACTTCCATAAAAAATATCTGCAACCGAAATCGAAAAAGTAAAAAACGGACTGCACTCAGATCAATCTCAGCTATCTAATGCAAAAAAAAAAAAAAAAAAAAAAAAAAAAAAAAAAAAAAAAAAAATTAAAAATATTGAAATGCAACCGAGAATTCTTTATAAATTTCTTCCATAGGATTAACATTTGTGAACGGATCTTTTCATTTGACTGAAATAGCCTTTTAAGGTTAAAGTTGTATAATTTTCTGTTAAACAAGTTTGCTGAACATAAAAATGTTTACTTGAGATCTCAGAGCATCCGAAAAACCGGTTTTCTGGGTAGAGAGAACTGATTAATGCACTGTAAAAGATATTTGGGAACGTTTTCGAAAACCACGGGCAGTTAATAAAAAATAATTTTTATAAATTCTTCTTAAAATTTGAAAGATGAATATTTTTGTGAGATTTCTAAAAATAAAGGAACTTTTGGATAACTTGAAAGATTTGTCTATTAAATTCCAGGACTGGGACTAATACAACGGATAAGATAATGAAAATAACCACCAATAATGATAATAATTACCTCCAGCACTCACATACTTTTATGCACGTATGTACAAATTCTGAAAACACGCTTCGTAGTCCTCTGAAGATACGCTTCGAAGTCAAGCGTTTACGTTTTTCTTTATGTCCTCTACGTCCTGAAATTGATACCGTTTCACACTGTAAAAATTATAGATCCAAATTTCGTTGTAAGATTTCTCGCCATAGTAGTTTTCCTAAAATTGTACAGTAGTGTTACGAAAGTAGTTAACCCAAAATAGTTCAAAACAGAACAGATCCTTAAAAACAGTAAAGCAATGAAATTTTTTTAGATATAATGTGTATATTATCTCAGATACATTGATAGTTTTGATGTTATTAAGGATATGCCGTTTATTAAAACCATTTTGGGCTACAAAGTGAACCATTTTGGGCTACAAAGCGATTTGGAACACTTCTGTACCCAAAAATCTTACAACCCAATTTGGGTCTTTTGTTTTTACAGTGCAGAGCACTCTTATGTTTTGGAAACCAAAACCGTGCATGCCATTCGAAAGTACGGGAGTGGGTCATAGCAGCACATCCGTATGTAATTTCCAGTAACTCTCAGTTTCCACTCGGCGTTTTCTCAGCTTTGAAACAAAACTTGACCGTAACACGTTCTCTAATGAACCACGAGCGCTTACGTTCTCCAACCCGGAAATGCTGAAGGAATCACGGTGCATTTGCCCTACATTCGTCACTTTGGTTACACTATCGCATTCGCATGATGTTACGTTCCTGACATTTTCATTCAGTAACTAGACGTACAGTACTGAAATTTAGTAGACGCACCTTGCACATTTCCCTTCGTGATTACAGTGCATTTTTGTAAATTAATAAATATCAGTCTATTTTTACAGTGTAGTTTAATTAGAAACATGGATATTAATCGTAAAGAAATTTTAAATTACACATAACTGTTCTCTTTAGGGTTTCGTTCATCTGACGAAGCCCTATTCGTCTCTGTCCTCTGTCTGTCTGTCACAGAGTCCGTACACAAATACCTCTTGTCACACAACAAATCATAAAAGTTTGAAAAAGACTATTGTTTTAATTAAAAGATTTATTTGACTATCATCCGTTCATTTTTTGTTGCTGTTTTCTTTTCCAATTGTTACCGCAGTTTAAATAGATTTAAAAATTATTATGCATCTAACATAAATTAATGGATTAAATTAATCACGTGAAAAACGTGTATTTGTTTTTATTTTAGTAATTAATTCCAAAATTGTTGTAAATTTGTTCTCGATCGTGTTTGTTTTTTCTCGAATTTTGGATCACTTGAGACGACAGCTCAGTTGCTATAAGTCTGAAAAAAAAATCCTCCTCCAAATCATATCCAGAATTGTATTTTTTTTGCCACGGCAAACCATGTGAAATGGAAAGAAAAATAATTTTTTTTTGCTAGGATTTGATAATTGCAGTACAATGTTTTTTTTTAACTATTGATTTTACAAATTTGGTAATTTCGCATTCGGTTGTTAAATCATGTGCTGATTCATGAAATCTATTTTTTTAAAGCAAGACCACAACTTTTCAATTTATAAAAAAATAATTTTTAAACTTATAGAAATGACAGTTTCTCGCCCAGACAATTAACGGGAATTTATTAAAATTAGGAATACTAAATAATCATTTTTACACTTTGTCGGAGTTTATAACACATAATACAAATTTCATAAATTTAATATAAATTTAATTTTTGTTGGGCGAAGGGCAATGTTGTCTTTTCTCTTTAGATAGGCGTGTTTATTGCAATTTGAATATGCTTTTTTACTGAGCACGAATGTAAATATTATTTCTCAACATTAAATATTTGTAAAAGTGAAACATTCAGGGGGAGAAGAGTGTCGTCCGAGGAGGGGATGTTTTCTAAATTTTTGGGAAACCTAAAGAATCAATCGATTTAAACTTTGACATGTAGTTTATAACACATAATAAGAATATAGATAAAGTTTTTGGAAAGTAATATTAAACGAAACATGATCTGTATGATCTGTTATCACACTTACCCACTTGTTTATATAAATTGTTAAATTAGATTTTAAGAAAATATCTGTTGATAAATTAATTTGATAAATTTTGTAAAATGTAAAAATCATTTAAGTAAAATGACGGTTATATGATTTTATTAATGGACGATCATTTAAAAAACAAACATAGAAAACATTAAATGCACTTTAATTAAAAGAAAATGAAAATTAATCACCAGGAAAACATGCATTGATCAATATATTTACTCATTAAAAATACTGCAATTACTTTCAGGTTCTCTTGATTGTTTTAGATTTAGAGCTTGTCTTTATTGTAAATCGTTTAAAGCTCTACATTTTTTACATTATGAAGAGTTAGAAGAAATCGTTCCTCTAATGATAATTATGTGTGAGTTAATGAAGTATTTCAAAAACTTAAAAGATGTTAAATGCGGTTGACGTTCGTTAATTCAAAATCATAGTTATAAACGAACAAGTTTGAACAATTCGATAAAAAGAAAATAATTTTTTATGCTATTACTAAAGAAAAGGTTTTTATTGCAAATTTGAAAGAACATATTTTCTACAATTCAAAATGTTTCCGACTTATTAAATTATAGAACATGTAATATATTCAAGAATTTTAAATTATTAAATACATATTAAACTAAAGGGTATTTTTCATATCGTAGATTAAATAATAATAATAATCAAAGCAAAATGAAATTAAATATATAATTAATTATCAATTAAAACAATAAGGTCAATTTTTATTGAAATTTTGTCTGATGACCCCTGCATTTGTTTTAAGAATTTAATGTTATTTTTATACACGTTGCATAGAAAAGTCTCTTTAACCTGTAAATACATGCGAATGGAGAGAACTATAGCTATGCAACTGAGGTAATATATAGTAAAGTGACTATGCCTGACTTAATGCAAAGACAACAGCGCCCTTAGTAGCCAAATTTGGTAGATAGCTGTTGCAAATCGAAAACGAAAAGAGATAGACCAAAATTTCCAATTAAAAAGTGTTTAGAGCATAACTTAAGCTTTACCGACATGAACAAACGCTGTTACTAAAATGAGAAATTATCGACTGCAACCGGATTTACAAATGACTTTTTTAGAAATTAAGTGTTCTTTAATTTAAGCTTATTTGTAAAAGAAAAAAATTGTTAAAAAATATTGGTGCCGTTTGCAAGTTTGGAATTAAAATTAGGTATCCCAGGCTGGACACGGTGTGCCAGAAAAGGTTAATTAGTATGAAACGACATTTGGTTCACATTAATAACAACGTAGCTCTAAACTGAAACAAAAAGTTAAAAAAATACCGGTTATCGTAAATAATTTATTGTATAGAACAATAAAATTTGTCCTATATGCTGCGACCACTGGAATACTATCATGATCATGATGTACTCTAGAGAAATTGAGCCTGGTATATATATCTACTTTAATATTACTAAAATATATTATGATATTATGAGTTATTCCTATTTTAGAATCACAAGCATCAGAATATAGAATAATTTTCTTATTTTTACAAGCTTAATTGTCTTGGAAAAAGGCTAAAAAGGTCTTTAAAAACCTCTTTCTTCCTTACGTAAAAGTATCCAACGCTAATATTAAAGGAATACACCCAAAGTTATAAACATAGAGATTGCGTTTATAATCGGCTATGGCTGTTGAAAATTTAGTAAATGGAAGTGCTTTTTGCAAGTCGAATGTACAGCTTTAAGTTTTATCTGAGGTTTTCATTTTATAAATTTTCATTTTCTCTCTATTCTGTCTATCTTTCCACAGTTAGAGATCTCGTTCGATTTCAAGACTTTTTTCAGAGTTTTAATCATTTTCTGTCGAAAGCTTGATTAATGTTATCACATATTTTTCATGCATGGGTACTTTGTGGCTTGAAGTGTAAATTAAACATTGTACTGAAGGCTTTGTAGTAGAAATTGAGTTTTAAGGAGTCTTAATTTTCGTCGTACATTCCTTTCCAGACAGAATATCAAATCATGTGATTAGAGTTTTTATTCCCTTTTATTGTTTTTGAAAAAGAAACACTGTTTGTCATGGAGAGAAAAGGAAAGGTATCATAAAAACAATTCCATTCCATTCACAATTTTACCGTCTGATAATTCACGAATGTGCATTTTTTATCAGGAGTTTTCAATTGAGGATTTTTCAGGAGCTGCTTATTTAAATCACAACGTTTATGGACAAAATTAAGGCAAGATCTTGACAAGAATGAACCACACATGAAAGCGAAGTACACTGATGAATGGACTTGATTCAGTAATAGTTGTGAAGGGTTCTTGTGTTACTTCACCAAACCTGGACACAGATGCAATCTGAGAACTTATTTGAACTACTTTCTTGTCGCGTTATTGCAGAGATAAACAAGTTGGAAATTGCATTCGTATAATAACGAAATTTTAAAAATATCACTGTCATATGTTAATCTCTTAAAATTGTAAATAGTTAATTACAATTAAAATGCGCACCAAACAATGGCCTCCTTATACCATTATGTAATGGAATACTTTTGTGTGGACTTGTAAGTCAATAAAAAATTTTCTCTGCACCACAGATTATGCAGATTTATATTATAATATGTACTTTATAGATGCATCTCAATTTTATTATCTTTGAATGAGTGTAACACCATTAAAATGCATTTTAAACATTTTCCCCGTTGATCGTAATGTAACGGAATACTTTTGTTTGTCCCTGTAATTAAACTATGCATCCGATTTTGATAAAATTTGAAATGACTCGACAAAATCATGTAATAATTATGTATTTTAAAATTCAAACGATTAAAATGCATTTGAAACTTTTTTCCAGATTGACCGTAATATAATGGAATAGTTTTGATTGTCCCTGTAATTTATCTATGCATTCGATTTTCATAAAATTTAAAATGACACGACAAAATTATGTAATAATCATTATGTAATAATTCCAAAACAAAATTTAAACGTGTATTTATATTTTTATTGTCCATAGTAATGCTGTATTAAAAAGTTGCTGATGAATCTCTTTCGATAAATTATACAACACGCCTAACTACTCAAGTAATATTGAATTGGAAAATGAAACAGCCTTATAACTCCAAAAATAATAACCTTATTAACTAACAGTTTATTGCGTCAGATTAAGCGTCTCATTTCCAATTAAAATATATTTTTGAATTGAAATTTGAATGAAATACAGGGTCATGAAAAATCGAAGAATGTGGAAAACACCATTACATATATCTCGGCACTTAATAATTTGATCAACTGTGTTCTTTATGCAAAATTTGCGTTATTTTATTGCCTTTTAAGATCATTCCTTAAAATAAAGAATTTCGAAAATTTTTATATACCTTTCACCAGAACGAATTTTTCGAGAGTCCGAAAAAAATAGTTCCGGATAATCGAGGTTATTGATATTAAATAGTCTTTGTCCCATTGTTATATACTAAGTACATACGAAATTTCAAGTCTCTATGTCAATTCGTTCGAGAGGTAGAGCGTTTACAGACAGACAGAAAGACGGACGGCAAATTTTTTTTCCCTAAAAATATGTTTTTTGAAATCTCCAGTGTCGAAAACGTGTAAATCCGTCAAAATTTTTTTTCGATTTTCAAAACGATTGCAAGACTTACCCTATACTACGTATAATAGATAAGTAACAATTTATTACACTTTCTACATGAACTGTCTCATTTTTTAAGAAAAAGTGTCCCTTGTCTACTGTGGTTGTGAGCCCTTTATGCACGAGAAAAAACAGAATTGCCAGTTTGGCCTTTTATAAAATTGAAATTGGTTTCATACCGACAATAAGGAAAAAAATGCTTAAGACAATCAAGAAATTTCTGTCATTAATAATAACAAATTAGGAAAATCTTGCGGTTAGCATAGATTATGAAGCACTTTCCAACTTTTCCTGAAATCTTTAAGAAAACTTCATTATCCATCGAAATAAAATATTACTGTCCATAGCCAAATATGTATTGCAATACTTCTGAACAGCCCTGTATTTGATCTGTCGGTTGATATATAAGTTATATAACTAGGAAATTTAGTTTAGCAAGAAAACGCCTAACTGGTAGAAGTTTCTCTTTCAGAAATTTATACTAATAGATAGAAACATACTTGAGTACTTTTGTTCAGCTCTGTAGTTTATCTAGTGCCTTTAATACATGAAATTATTTTGCTCAAATTTAGTTCAACAAAAATACTCTTTAAACTACTTAAATCATATTTCCAGAAATTATCTTCCAAAAGCGACCATGTATCCAGTTCTTTGCGTCACCCTATATATTATTTTATCTATATTTTTCAAACATTTCTTAGTAAACTAAAGGCATTTCAAAGTTAAAATGCATGTTGTTTAAGAAACCACCTTTTAATAAATTACACTCATATTCAGTTAATTTTCCGAGATCTTTTGTGTAGTCCTGTATATCTAAACTGTGTAATTATTAGCATTTATACACACCATGTAATATGCATACATTTAGTGAAACTGAAAAGGGCATATCATAATTAAAAATGTATTTCATTCATCCAACAGTCATTATACATAATATACAGTACTTGGGATAGAATATATTTTTTGAAATCTTTTGGTTGTTTCTGTATTTTTGCATTCAGTATTTGGCTTAATTGAACTGACGATTAAATAATAACTCCCGGAGTACTAAGATCAAAGTATTACTTAAATGCCTCAGATTTAAAAAACAGATGATCCTATATGTAATTTAGGTCCGCACAGGTAATTATAATGTTCCTATGACGCGATGATGTATTTTGTTAATTAGCGAAAATTACACACAACTGAACAAAGGAACATAGAAATAACAAAATGAGGTTGATGACTATACTTGTTCGCATAACCAGTATTCACAGCACCATCTAATGAACAACATTTGTCAGGATGCCAAAAAATCTCTTACTTTTCCTTGAAACGTGATTCATGTTAGGATGCACGCTGTTAGAAATTTTTCGAGATTTCCCAAAACTTGTTGTTCTGGATAAAGCGAGTTTTGGAGCTCACGTTCTTACTATTTCTCAAAAGAACACTTTTTTAAATACACACAGTTAAAAGTTTTTGGAATTCGCATAAAATAATTAACAGGAATCACATTTTTCTATACATAAAGAAGAAACAATGTTTATTAAACCTTTTGAGAGGCAATCAATTATTTTCTGCAATGTTGAATTCCCACTGAGATTTGGTAAACTATTATTTCAAATTAAAGAAATGCGACTTTTCAGCTCTTTTTTCATCAAAGTTATAAACCTAAAACGTAATTAAAAGTTTTGGTGCAAATCTTAAATAAAATTATGTTGGATATAATGTTACCTCACTAAGTTAAAATACAATTCAAGACAAACATATTGGGTAAATTAAATTAGTGACGCTTAAATATTTATTTTATGTTTATTATGTATGATTTATAAAACATACCAGGATTCAATAATTTACAGATAACAATAATTACTTTTAAAGGTGAAAAGAAATGTAAATTTTAAAAAAGATAATATTTGAAGTTTTGACAAATAATATTATTTTATTATTGTTTTAGTAATAGTATCATTTTATTAAAAAAGCCAAGATAAAGAATAAACATTTGCTGCTGGTTCGGTAAAATGTGGTTATATGTTTCTATAAAACTGCTGTTTAAAAAATATTTAAACATTTTAAAATGCATTTAATCGCTAAAATTGAATATTTTTCGATTTCCACATATAATTTAATTTTAGAGGGACTTTGCCTTTTATATTATTTTACGCTTTCTTAGTATCCATTCAAGAAACGAAAAAAAAATGTATATACATTGTTTCTTATCAAACCAAATGGCTTTTTTTAGCACTTTCCAATAAAGTTGAAAAGTGCTTATGCATTCGGTTTGTCTGTCCGTCTGTCCGTCTGGCCGGATGGCCGTCTGTCCGTCTGTCCGCGCTTTAACTCCCGTAAATATACTCGGATTGCTATGAAATTTTTATACGTTATTGATGTTTACCCTAGCACGACACCTATTGAAAATGAAGTATCTACCATGATTAGTTTATCTACAGAGAGAATCAAAAGTTCCCCATTACATTACGGCCTATGGGGAAAAATCGTTAATACACTCGGATTGCCATGAAATTTTAGGACGTTATTGACGTTTACCCTAATACGAACGCTATTGAAAATGAAGTTTCTACCATGATTAGTTTATCTACAGGGCGAATCAAAAGTTTTCCATTACATTACGGCCCATGGGGAAAAATCGTTTATATACTCGGATTGCCATGAAATTTTAGGACGTTATTGACGTTTACCCTAGCGCAAGTCCTATCGAAAATGAAGTTTCTACCATTATTAGTTTATCTACAGGGCGAATCAAAGTTTCCCATTACATTACGGCCTATGGGGAAAAATCGTTTACTCGGATTGCCATGAAATTTTAGGATGTTATTGACGTTTACCCTAGCACGAACCCTAATGAAAATGAAGTTTCTAACATGATTAGTTTATCTACAGGGCGAATCAAAAGTTTCCCATTACATTACGGCCTATATGGAAAAATCGTTTCAAAGGAATTTTAAAGATGTTATACCCTGTCAAACATTAAAATATGCATTCTATAAAATATAAGGTGAAAATGTAGCTATTATTCATTTACATGGCCACACAAAAGAATTCCATTAGATAATGGTAAAAGGGGGAATTGTGTGTGACATATTTTAAATATATTAAGCTGTTTCATGTGTAATAAAATTGATATATGTCACTGAAGCTTAATATAAATTATACGCTACTGTGTTGCATAATATGAAGTACCTAGCATTTACAGGGCCATACAAAAGATTTCAAATAGTATATTCTTTCCGATGTACCGTATATGTGTCCGATGATGGCTGATGGAGGGATGAAATGCATTTTAATTATGATATGCGCGTTTATATTTCGCTAAATATATGCACATTATATGGTGTGTATAAATGTTATAGTTGATATACAGAGCTAACCAAAAGAACTCACCAACGTTACTGAATATGAGCGTAAATTATTTAAACGTGGTTCTAGCTATGCATTTTTACACTGAGCTTCATTCAATTTACTGAGAAATGTTTGCAGAATATATATAAAAGGATATACAGGGCCACGCAAAGAATTCGGTACATGGACGCCTATGAATGATAATTTATGAGAATGTGATTTCAGTTGTTTTAAAAGTGTTTTAGTTTACAATAAATTTTAGCCTAATGCTGACGTGTAATGAAGATACAATGTAAACTACAGGGCTGAACAAAAGTATTCAAGTATGTTTCCATTTAATAGTATGAAATGCTGAAAAAGAAATTTCAAGCTACTGAGTATTTTCTTGCTAAACTAAATTTTCCCATTATATCAACTGACATATGAAATACAGAGCTGTTCAAAAGTACTGGAATACATATTTGGGTATATTTGGCTATACACTATTATTTCCCTTAATAACAAAGTTTTGTTAAAGATTTTATTAAGTGTTGTAAAGTGCTTCATAATCTATGCTTCACGCATGATTTTTCTTACTTGTTATTTTCTGGTAAGGGGAAAGAAAATCTTTTTAGCCATACCGGTGTGCTCATCGCATTCATTTACCGAATATATGTGATATCATTAGGGATCACAAGTAATCTGATCAAAAGAAACCGTGTTGAAACCACTGTGTTGTGGAGTATTATAATGGAACATTTTTCGAATTTTTTTTTTTTTTTTTGTTATACTGCACGCAAATTCTTCTTACTAGCCGGAATGATCGTGCTAAGCTCGGTTAAAATTATTTTTGCGTTCAACTGGATATAGTATAATTACTGTACCATGCACTCTGTATCATTACTGTAAAACATGTTATTTATAACAGTATTATTTTCAAAAGCAATCAATAAGAAAACTATGTATGCACATGTTCATAAATTTTACTTTATTTTAAAATTTACAACAAAAGGATATGAATCCAAATCACTTTTTTAGCTCGACTCTAATTGGTTTAACTATGCATTTCGAATCCTAAAATAATGTATAAAAAATTTCTTGACGTTCTAACAGACAATATTTTTTGCCAGATATAGCCAAATTTGGAGACTTTTTTCATTTGGCGCCAAATACTTGTTTTGGCTTTCGTAATCTTAATAGTCGATATTTCGGCCAAATGTCGCCAACAGATTTTCAAATATCGCCAACTTATTGGCTGTTCCCATATTCTCGTGACCCTGACCCGTATTACCCAAAATGATCCACTAATCAAATCTGATCAAACATGTGACTTAGCTCAATGGTCTTCAGGTAATCAAAAACAATAGAATATAAAATTGAATCAAAATCGTTTAGTCCATTTCTTAGGTAAAATTAGCTTGACAGCATTCAGCAATAAATCGAAATGACCCACTAATATATATATATATATATATATTTATCGTGTGATTCAGCCCAACAGTCTTCTCATGACCCTAACCCCTCATGATCCAAAATGACCCACTAATCGAATTTTCGCGAGCATGTGTCCTAGCCCAATGGTTTTCTCTTGCCCGAAAACGATATAGTACAAAGTATAGTCAAAATTGTACGAGCCATTTTCCACATAAAGTAAAATTCCATGATGACCCAATCCATCATGACCCAATAACTACAATTATAATCGAAATCCCTCGAACATGTGACTTAGCCCATTAGTTTTCTCGTGTCTGAAAATTGTTACATACACAATTTCGTTAAAATCGGTCCTGCCGTTCTTTAAATATAAATAGCTTGACCCAGACTCTTTATGACCATTTATGACCCACTAATCAAAATTACCTAGCCCAATGATTTTCTCGTGCCAAAAAGAATTTTGTATACAAAATTTCGTTAAAATCGATCCACCTGTTCTTTAGATATAGCTTGACATGATCCATTGTGACCCATCATGACCCAAAAATGACCATTATAATCGAAATCTCTTAAACAGGTGACTTACCCCAGTACCCGTAAGACATGGTGACGTCACGGTGACGTCGTTGAGAAGTCACATTGTGACTTTGTGACCGTCGATGTGACATCACGTGACGTCGATGTGAAGTGACAGTGACTCAAATGTGATGTCGTTATGGCCGTTTTAGAGCTCGTTTGTGACGTCACATTGTGACCACTTTGTGACGTCACGATGTGACCAAAATGTGAAAAATGTGTCATTTGTGACAAAATTGTCATTAAAACTGTGATTATTCTGCGACGATAGTGACAAGGTTGTGAAGACAATTTGCGATTATATTTTGATTTGTGACAAATTTTGTCACTAACTTTGTGACGGTAGCAGCATTGTCAATGTTGCGAAGTCACACTGGGACACAATTATACAGTTATGAACAATGTTATTTAGTGTAAAATCACTTACATCTATAATTTTATTATACTTTGGCGATACATCTCAATAAAAACTTCGGAGCTGTTATAAAAAGAATGTTCGAAGAGAAAGTTACTGAATCAAAATGTAATGCCATGCAGACTTCAATCTTTGATACATTTTTTTTCTGTTGCAATAAATAAGAATATTTAAGACAATTGAATATTCGATCTATCACAATTATTTCATATTTAGCAATTTTTTATTCTAATAAGCATTAAAATTATCAAAGAAACACTTCCTTAAAAGTGCAACACTAGTCACAGAAAAAGAGCCGGATGATAATATAAAGTCCGTGGCAGCGTTCTTTTCAAATATCTCGCTCAAATATTAATATTTTTGCATGTTTTTTGCATAGGAAGCTGAGGACGATCTACTACGGGCCTAGTTTTTACTTTTTCGATTTTGCTTGCATATATTTTATATTTTGATAGTTTCAATATCAGTACCGGTTTAAACCGGTTTTGAAATTTAATTTTTTTTAAATATGAAACCAAAATCAAAAAAGTAATAAAAAGAATATTGCCCAGTTAAACTGATGGCATTGAGCTCGCAGGCTACGCATACTAATTGTACATTACAGCCTTATATTTTCGTTAATTCCGTTCGAAAAAAAATTAAGAAGGGGAAACAGCTCTTCCCTTTCTCCTTTTTTATACTTAATCATTGAACTTTCTAAACTATCAAGGACATGCTTTATCATATAAAAAATCTATATCCAAAATTCAGAGCAAATCGGATAATTCTTAATAAAAACTCATTTAGCATTTATATAATTTAAGAGGAGTTATTCCCCTCTTTTATACTTAACCATTAAACTTTCAAAACTATTCAGAGACTTGAACGAAATCTGACAATTTTGCTTGAAAAATCCTTTTATACAAGTTAAGGGGAGGGGCATTAGAACCCCCGTTCCCCCTGTTTATATTTATTCAATGAACACCTAATAACAGCCACGGTATCGACTCATCAGAATGATCCTATTTCTAAATTTTGAACGAAAACTGTTGATTCTGCATGAAAATCCCGTTTATATCAATTAAGGGAGGGGGGGCATAAGTTCCCCGTTCCCCCTGTTTAAACTTATTCAATGAACACCTAATAATAGCCACGGTATCGCCTCATCAGAATGATCCGATACCTAAATTTTGAACGAAAACTGTTGATTCTGCATGAAAATCCCGTTTATATCAATTAAGGGATAAAAAATAATCACAAACTGTCTTCACATACCGTCTACTATGAATATTAAAATATTATTAAAACATGCAAAGGGGAATTATGGAAAAAATTAAAGCTAAATATTTATTAGTATATTAATAAACAAAAAACATTAAGGGGCTATCCATTACTGCAAGGCTATCCATCACAGACACATCTATCTAATAAAAATTCCGACGATAAACATAAATTAGAACAACAAATACGTTAATTATAAATATTAATATTTTATTTATAATATTAGAGAGTATTTATAATACCCACTTTAATCACGATTTTCACTTATACTACATATAATGGATATTTTGAAATTTACCTCTGTAAAATTATTCAGGAAAGGAAATAATAAAAGTTTCTGAAATGAAAAGTTAATAATAAAATACAGTTATTACTTTTTAGGTTCATACCGCTCAAGTATTTGCATTATTTGTTTTAAATTCAATCATGTTTAAATTCTTATCGATTGCGGTACTTCCAAATTTTCATCCAGACTTCTAGTTCTTTCTGAAAACATTCCAATAAGAATATTTACAACTGAAACGTTTTCACCCACGATGACTATCCATTCAGAAATTTTATAACATTTCACAAGTTGAAAAATACATTAAACATGATTAATACATTAACATTATTGTTTTTTTTAATATCAAACATCTACGATTTCATTTAATAGTTCTTCTCGTTCTCTTATAAATTCCTCTTCTGAGCAGATACAATTTTTTTAAATAAAATTATGCAATGTTTCAGAAGATTACTTAATACAAAAATTAAAAAAGGATGTTTGTAAATAATTTTATTCGATAAAAAAGCTTCTTTATTACAAAATATAATTATCTTTAAATGTTTAATTAACGACTTATTACAATTTATTATCATATGATTTTATGTTTATGGAAACATATTATTTTAACCAGATATTTTTAAAAAGGAAACAACGCAGATTAGAATGCAATTAAAATCACTACCTGTAACAACCTAATCCAAATTATTAAAAATCAAGTTATTTAGGTCAACAAAATAAATAATGAATGCATTAGACTTTATTAAGTTAATGAAGCATTGGTGTTTTATAGCATGTTTTTGACAATGTAATTAAAATCGTTCTCAAAACAATAATAATAAAAAAAACAATCATTAAAAATAATATTTTCCATACTTTTTTTTCCATCGAAGTTATTCGTTCTAGTTATTCTTGCCGCACAAACTAAATCCGATAATAATTAAAGTGGCAAAGACCAAATTATTTTAACAGTCAAAGCCCCATTAATTTTCTCGGATTTACATTTTGCCGCTTGGAAGAGCTGTAGTGGGCATTCTTGTTTAATTTGTTAAATCCATGTCAATATGCAACTACTCACAACTGCCATAAATTCCAGCCAACTAACTTCTTGCGTCTATCATCAATTTAAAATATTTCTGTTTACGTTTATTTATTCTTTCGTTTGCAAACGATTTTCATTTCCTATGCGCATGACCGTTTAGTTTTTTCTTTTTCTGCGCAATAGCTTCCGAAGTTAAATACGAATAATTTTATGAGAATGTCTTTTTTTTAAGTGTATTTTTACTTTTTATTTTTATTAGTTTCCAAACAATTCAAGTTAAGGCAAATTTTTAAATAATAATAATAAAATTCAAAATTAGATATTATTGGATAAAACATTGTTTAGGTTTTAATAAAGTAAAAATAATAGCTTTAATGGTAATGTAATATTTTTTAAATCATTACCATTACTTGTATCAAATGCAAACATATATAGTATCTTCTTTTTTAAAAAAAAAGAAGAAGCGGAAAGGGAGGGGAATTATAAAAATAAAAAGTTTTTTATTTGTCAATTTGTAAATTTTTTATATAAATTTTCTGCAGAAGAAAGCGTCTTGTAAAGACGTACCTCTAAAACAAAAATTTGAAATATGAATAAATAGTTATATGATCATTCACAAAAATCATTATAAAAGATAAATCAAGCTATTAGGTCTAAAATATTTTTCAATGAGATGAAATTCGTATAATTTGCAAAGCACTTTGTGTCGCTGATGAATTAATTACATTGCATGATATATGAAAATAAAAAGTTTTTGTCAAAGGCACAGTGCCACCGTGGACCACCTTTATAATTAATTAATAACTATGCATAGTTATGTATGCATGAATTAGTCAAAACAACTTTTGGACATTTTAGTTTTCGACTGAAAATATGAAAATTACCGGGATTCGATTTCGGTCTAAAAAACCGTTTTCAATATCCTTACTTATAATTACGTGTAATACATCCATGTTTTTAAATCCATGTATTTTCTATGTTTACGCACTATTTTCTATATTTTCGCTGTCAAAAATAACAAATTACACATTTGATTTCAAATGTTAGATACACATAAATACGTTAATATTAAAAATTATTTAAACAGTTTTGAAATGGTAAAAATTTTATGCAATATATAACTGTATTTTTTAATGATATTTCACAGCACGATTTTTACAAGATTTGTGACAAGAAATCCTTAGGTTTTGTATATTTGGCACGGAAAATGGATAATTGTCATTGCAATTAGTGAGTCTTCGTAGTTTTGGTTATTGCTGGAAAAAAATTTATCACTTTCCGAAATGTCGAAAAATAAATTACTAAATATTAAATAAAACTTAATTTGTGAGACGCGCACAAAATCAATCTGATTCAAGCGCCAAAATACATTTACATGGCCTATTTAAAATACAGTTCAAAATATTTCTCTCTATATTTATTGACATTTTGAAAGATTTTTGAAGTTCAAATTGTCACACTGCAACTTTATAATATGGTGTTTTTTGTTGTTGTTGTTTTTGTCACAAATGTTTCATGACGTGCATTACAAGGAATGACGTTACAGTTTTTTTTAAATTGTCGAAAAAAGTGTAATTTTGCAGTAAATAACATGTTTTGGAAGTTTTCTAAGAAGGTCACAATTTAGTGTCACTTAGTGGTTGCATTTTGGTCACAGATGTGACGTGACCACAGTGACGTCACTGTGACCATGCATGCTATGAGGGTTAACAGAAAAATATTTTTTCCATTAAATAACATCTTTTGAAGAATTTTTGTATATATTTTTTAATTTTCTAAGAAGGTCATATTTCAGTCACAATGTGGTGTCACTGAGGGGTGGCATTTTGGTCACAGATGTGACGTCACATTTCAGTCACAATGTGACGTCATTGAGGGGTGGCATTTTGGTCACAGGTGTGACGTCACATTTCAGTCACAATGTGACGTCACTGAGGGGTGGCATTTTGGTCACAGATGTGACGTGACCACAGTGACTCACAGTGACGTCACTGTGACCATGCATGCTATATGGGTAGTTTTCTCGTGTCTAAAAATTGTTACATACAAAATTTCGTTAAAATCAATCCTGACGTTCTTTAAATATAAACAGCTTGACCCAGACCCTTAATGACCCAATATGATCCATTAAAATTTCTTCTCGAACATATAACCTAGCCCAATGGTTTTTTCGTTCCCGAAAACATAGATTTCAATTTTTAGTCAAAATTGTATGAGAAAATCTCTAGATAAAAATAGCATAACCCACAATGACCTCAAAAAAGACCCACTAACCGAATTTTCTCGAACATGTTACCTAACCCAATGGTGTTCATTTAATCCAAAACGATAAAATATAAAAAAATCGGTCAAAATCGTTAGAGCCGTTTTTTAGATAAAAATGGCTTGACCCATATTGACCCAAAAATGACCCACTAATCGAAATTTTTCGGACATGTGACCCAGCCCAATTGTTTTCTCGTGCCAAAAAAACGATTGGATGCAAATTTTCCTTAAAGTCGATCCAGCTGCTCTCTAGATATATATAGCTTGATCCTAACCCATTATGACCCAAAATGACCCAATAATCGAATTTTCTCGAACATGTGACCTAAACCAATGGTCTTCTCGTGCTCGGAAATCGTAAAATCCAAATTTTTGCAAAAATCGTTTGAGCCGTTTTTGAGATAAAATTTACACACACACACAAGATTTTTGCTTGCATTATCATACAGCATGATAGTGTTGTGTAGTAGAGCTCAGATGCATCTCTAATATTCAAGTCCAAAGTTTGCGTTTTAATAACTTTGGAACTAATCATCTGATCGCGACGAAATTAAAAAGGGGAAGTGTCCTGCTTTAGATATCAAAGTTTACAAAAATTTATACAGATCCACCGATTAGTTTCGGAGATCCAGAACCCCTGTTTTGTCACTTTTTGCTCGTGAAACAAGAAAAAAAACAAACAATTCATTTATAACCCGAACAAGGAAACATTTAGCGGCGTGTAATAGCTTGTTCGAAAGCTTTTAATTTAGGGATGTGCCTTTCGAAAGTCCGGTAAAAAATATCAAAAATTAAAGAAATGGCATCTATTTAAAATTTACATAACGCTATACCTTCCATAATTTAACATTATAGAAATATCTCCTTTTTAATTGCTAATTCAATCATTTTTTTCGAGTAGCCACCAACTAAAAAACAACACAATAATGAAAAAAAGAAATGGTAACACGTGTTCTTTTTTTAATACATCAATAAAAATTCTGATTCTCTTGATAGATATTTGAATTTTTTTAATTGAAGTCATTCGAAACAGAAGATACATATTTTTCATAAACTTATATATAAATTGTAAATAAATTTGTGTTAAAACAATATCGCAAATTTATTTCAGTATTTTAGACGTCAAAACAGTTTATACAATACAGATATTTCAATTAAAAATGGATAATTTAAAGAAAAAAATCTTCTAATAAAATGGAGCTGTGAAAATTAGTGTAGATACCTATGGTCATAAGAGAATCTACGTAGATACCGAGAAATTGCAGTAGGACTACCATCAGGGAAAAGGCGGTTCTGTCGCCAAATGTCGCCAAGTTTTTCGCCAACTTGGCGATATATTTCCAAATCTAGCGCTCAAAACTTTCCAATATTGAAGACAACTTGGCGTTATTTCCGGTAATTCGCCAAACTAATATGTGTACTAACAACTTTAAACTAATACTAATAATAGTTTAGATTTGTAGTTCAAAGTGATTGATAAAGTTCGTGAAAGGATCTGAAAAAGCTATAAAATCATACAAAAAACTGGTGGAACCATAGAGAAAAGTAGAGTAGCTCGTTCTAAAAAAGTTACAGTAAAAATTGGGAACTATTTTCAATCTAAAAATGTGCGTAGAAAAGA
Source organism: Maratus speculifer (assembly GCA_964019185.1). Classification (NCBI taxonomy): domain Eukaryota; kingdom Metazoa; phylum Arthropoda; class Arachnida; order Araneae; family Salticidae; genus Maratus; species Maratus speculifer. Next base: position 229,535,408 of record OZ025296.1, on the reverse strand, counting down.
AATGGAATCAGATGATCCGTAAAACTTATGAAATAACCCAAATTTTTGTCAGCTAAAAATGTGGACTGAGCTTTACTGATGCCTTATATTCAGAATTATACTATTATTCACTCAAAATTATTATTGAGGAAAGTACTCAATAGAATACATTGTTACGTTGTCTCAAATCAGTTAAGTTCCACAACGCTAAACGAATATAAACCATGAAGTAATTATTAACGTATAACATTAATATGATCAGGTTGTTGAGGAATTGATGTAGATAAGTATGTCTGAACACAAATATTTAGCATACGATTGAATCGTATATATTCAAGGTTTTGAATTTACCTGGAGCTTTGATCTTCCACTTGTTAAAACCGCTGGAATGGAATGGTATCCACACTTTGTACTGAGCAAACTGTTCTCATACTTCATTACATCAGCCTCATATTTATGGACCCAAATATTTAAACTGGTTATGGATGATTGAAATACGGAGTGAGTTAAAAATGCCTCATTTTCCCTCATTGATTTTAAGGCACCAGTAAAGCCCAGTCTACATTTTTAGCTGAAAAAATTTGGGTTATTTCATAAGCTTTACAGATCATCCGATGCCATTTCTTTTCTACGAACATTTTTAGATTGAAAATATATCCCAATTTTTACTGTATCATTTTTTTAGAACGAGCTCTAATTTTATCTCTGGTTCCACCAGCTTTTTTGTATGATAGTATAAGATTTTTACGGTACCAGCTGGCACATCTATATTCTGTATGGATAGGAATCCAGTATTCCATGAAGCATATAAGCATACCGAGGAGGGTGATAAGCCCAAGCGTTTGTCAACTTCAAGAGCATTGGTGGTTTCTGCACCTCAGTCGGACGCTAATTAAGGCTGCAATCGTCGGGATCTTTCACGATCCTCTAGCGCTCCAGTTTTCCCCAATTGCCGAAGAAGCTTTATAATGCAACCTGCCGCTGCTAAAGAAACTTTTTCTTCTTAACAAAGTGTTTATGAATAGCAACGACGCTGATTCCTTGTTAAAGAAAAACAACTTTACGAAAAAAACTTTTTCCTTTGCACTCATCATCCTTGTTCACATACACGATTTAGAACAGTGATTTATTTGTGGATTAGGATCCCAACATCTTCTAATAGTCGCAATTGTATATTTACACCGAAGTTATTTGCACCGTTGCCGCGTTTTTTAAGCTATTTTTTCCTGTCTTAAAAAAATTCCGTGCGCTATACATGCAAACCCTGTAAACAATTTTTTTATTTCAGTTATTTTCCTAGCTTTTATTAATTTAAAAAGTTTCTACGGACATTTTGCCCACCCGGTACTGTAACATTTTAAAAACAGTCTGCGAATGATCTAAGTATGCTATAATGTAACGAAATTGTTTTGTCTACCCTTGTTAATGAATGATAAATTCCACGCGTTGCATATTCTACTGAACAAATGTTGACCTGTATGAGACTGATTGAAAAAGTGTAACTTTATTACTATATGGCAAAAGGTATGCCGTTAGATAATAAAGGAGTATGACTATTTTGTGTGTCTTTGTAAACGCACTGTAAATTTTACACATCTTGTTTTCAATAAGGGTTGTCTAATGGCAAATTGCACTATTATATACAAAGTTCATGTTAATCCGAAGTATATTTATGCAATTTAGAGCACGGACATGGGCCAGATAAGTAGATATACAGACGCACAGAAGACAAGATAAACCGAACTCTAATACTTTTCAACTACGTTGGAAAGTGCTAAGTAAAGTAGTAAAAACTGACAGAATATACACATCTTTTCTTTTTGAATCATCTGCATAAAAGCATTATCCCAAGAATAAAACAAGCATTTTAAAAGCCATCATTTATACTTTGTATGAAATAATAAACGGTATGCATATTTTTGTTATTAGACGAACAACAACAGCAACAAAAAATTTATATAAAAGATGCACATAAAAGTTTTGTCGAGAAATAAATATCATTATTGTTTTTTTCAACATTTATTTTTTGCAAAAATGCAAGAAAACATTTATTTTTCAATTGATCGACAAAGATAAATAAGTGTAAAAGCTGAGAAAGAAAAAACTTTGATTTGAATTTACGATGGAAAAAATATTTTTACGTCCTATTTCAGAAATATGCAATATATTTGAAGAATGAAAGTTAATACGTATTAAAAAATGTGTTGTTGCGCTGCTTTTGATGACACATTCATTTACATATTTTTAAGTTATTGAAAGTAATGTATCAGCGTTGTTAAAAAATTCTATTAAACATTGCAATTGAGTAGTTTGCGAATACCGTACTGCATTGTGAGAGATTTTGTTTTTTGCTATTTAAGAATTTAATATATTGTATACAATAGAGAAAAAAGTAATATTTTATATTCCTTTTGATAGTACGTCTCGGAACAATCAAAATCAAAAATATTTCCGTTTAGAAGTTTAAAAAACACTTTTTTACAAAGCAATAGCAAGATATTTGCTAGTAAAAAGACTCTTTTTGCAGATGCCCAGGTAAAAATGAACTGTAGTGAAACTAAAGAAACTGCAATTGCGAAACTGTGGTGATTTGGCACAAATAACTGAAGTATTTTGAAGTCGACATAACTATAAATTTACTGCGGTGAATGTGTAGTTGTTAACACATTCACTGCAGTGAATTTATATTTGACAAGCAACGAAAATTACAAAAAAACTACAGTGATGGCGCCATCTGTTGACCTTGCCAAACAACATTCCAAAGGCATACATTTTTACACCAGAATCAGTTGGATTTGACCTGGGGACCTTAAGAACAGGAATCGCACGTTCTAGCCACTTGACCACGCAGACCTGTTTGCATGGGAGGTAATAAGTGTACTAAGGGAGGCATTTCGATAAGTATTTGTTTATCGCTGAAGATGTATGGGAGACGTAAAAGTTGGTAGTTTTACGTGCTTTTATTTTATTATTTATTTATTATTTATTGTAAATTCCTTTTGCGCGTATTTAAAAGTTAATTTAAAATTTAAATGAATGAAATAAATATCTTAGCAAATTAGTTAAAGGAAAATTGGTTTTTCTTATAAATGTAAGAAATAGGAAATGTTTAATAAAATAATTTTATTCTTGTTCAAATATTGTTTGTTCAATTAAAATTTTTTTTTTCTTTTATGAATTATAATGTAATGATATGCGTTATGTTAATTTATAAAACACATATAAAATGAAAACACTTACTTTAATAAATAATATAGGTAGTAAATTAATAACTTTTAATTAGAATAAAAAATATTTTATATATTTTGCTAATTTAGGTAGAACATATTTTTTATTCTTATGTAACAATAATAATTTGTTACTTATAAATATTTTTTAATTTAAGAATAAAATTAAAAATATTTTTTTTCTTTTATCAGTTCATTTTTGAATACTGGATATTTCTGAATTTTTCTTATAAATATAAGAATATTTAACAAAATAAGTGAATTTTAGATAATTTTCTGTTAATACTATTTTCTTTTTAGGAATTAAACTGTAATTAAATGTGTTAATTAAAAAAATATATCTATTTGTAAAATAGAAAAACTAATTTTTATTAAATAAAATAGGCTCTTAATTATTTGACCTCTTTATTTATGTTAATTTTTTACAAAGGTAAATTTTTGAATATTTCTTTTAAATTTTAAATATAATTGATGACTAGATTTTTTCGTATTTTTATTGATTGTAAAATAATTTTAAATCCTTTTAATAATTTAATATTTATTTGAAATATTAAACTTTGTTGTGCTTTTAATATGAATATATAATTAGAAAATAAGTTCAATTAACTTATGAAGCATTTTTTTTCTCTTTTTATGGTTACGTTTAGAATGAATAATAATTTTAAAGAGCGATTCAAAAAATTATTTGCTGATTCAGATATTTGTATGTCCATTTCACAATGAAGTATTTGTAAGTCCTTTTCAGTTATGAAGATGGAGAGGGATGGGGGCAGGAAGCAGAGGAAACAAATTGACCCTCCTTGGATTTTAAAATTAAATTAAATTAAATTTCTTTTTCTTCTTTTTTCAAAAATATGATGTAAATTTTTCGAGTTACTTAAAAAGAAAAGATATAGGGGTAGACTCATTGCCCCTCCATGGATTTTGAAATTTATTTAGTATTTTTTTCTCCAATTTACACAAACATAATAAAATTTATTGTTTTAGAGTAATTTAAAATAAAGAAAAGAAAATTTTTTCGTTGGGTGAAGGGGGTATAGATGAGCCATTTTTCCTCCCTTGATTTTGAAATGTAACTAATTTTTCCCCCGATTTTTTAAAAACACATTAAATTTTAATCTTTTTTCTTAGCTTAAAATATAAGAGGAACTAAGAATTTTCTGCTAGGGGGAGGAAGGTAGAAGAGAGTTGTTTCCCCTGTGTAAATAAATAATAATAATTAAAAAACAATTAACAAAATTTTCCTTTTCTTCTATTTTGAAAAGCACAGTAAAATGTATAATTTTCAAGTAATTTACAATTAAAAATAAGAAGAAATTTACTATTAAGGGCCTGCTGAGTGAAATGCACATTGTCCCTAATAACTTTAGAATCTTAATATATTTTTCTCTGATTTTGATAAAATAGCGTTATGTATTCGTTCAGAGTAACTTAAAATAAAGGAACTAAGAAATTTTCGTTGAAGGCAGGAGGCATAGGTAGTCAACTACCACTCATAGCGATTTCGAAATGTAACTTATAGGCCAGTCAAATTGTCAGAAAAAAAGGCCGATAGATGCAAAAATTCTGCTAGAAGATTTTGTGTTTTTAAACTGTTTATGGGGATGCTAGTAACAAGAATTAATGGTTTTCCAACAAAATATCTCAAGGCTAAATTTTGTGGAGCCAAAATACCGCAAAATTTTCAGACTTTTTTCTGTTTTTTGCCTATAACTCAAAAACTATAAAATTTTTGTGTACCATACTCAATTACAAAAAGAAAGAACGTTAAATTTTCTATAAATTTCATAATTAAATTGTTTTTCTAAAGCCATTATTAAGCTGCTACCGTCTTTTGAAAATGACTCTTGTTTTCTAACTTTGTGGAAAAATCGTAAAAACGAAAATTTGACACCATTTTTCATTATTTTATCCTCTTTAATATAACTTATTTATGTTACAGGCATTTGCATGATAGCAATCATGACTGATTACAACGGTGACATTGTAAAAAAATTAAGATTGTAACTTTTTTGTATTTAAAGCTTAAGTGGAGAATATTAGTATCAGATATTTAACTGAATGTATAAGTAAAAATTACTTATGGTGACATTTTTATATCCTCTTCTTCTTGATAAAAAATGTCGTCAACATTTTCGCAGTTGATCCTGTAACAGTTTTTACAAATTGCCGTGCATTTGAGTGCTGGTTTTTGAAAAAAAACACGCTTTGCTTCACGCATTTTTACAACTACATGACACAACATGCAGCAAGAATTCAGGTGCAGGGTCTTGGCAAATTTAGATTGGCTGAATGAAACAGTCCAACGTGCAAATCCACCCCATTCTTCAAAGGATATACTGTTTCCTAGACAAGCTTGTACCTGATAATAACATAGGAGAAAATGATGTTGTGCAGCCTCTTGCGTTGGTGGTAGTCTTGAAAGATGAAATTTGAGTTTTGTGGTAGATTTAGCAAATGACTGTAACTTTAAGGAGTTCAGTTTCTGTGTGGTATCTGTGCACCCACTATATAGTGCAACAATGAACTTTTCTCCAGTCTTGAAGATTTCTTGACAAATAGAATCTGTCATAAATAAAAATTAAATTAAAGAGTTGACATGTTTCGGTTCATGTCGGTTCATGGATTTTTAAATTATATTTATATCCAGTGTCATTTAATTTTCTACTGATTTTATATGTTATGAATACGATTCTTATTAATGAACCGAAACATGTCAACTCTTTAATTTAATTTTTATTTATGACACCTTCTAAGTAAATAAATATGAAATGTTTTTATACGTGAATGAAAAAAGGTGAAGTGATATTGTTTTAGTTTTTGAAAAAAGAAAGCTAACAACAGTTTTAACATTAAATAGAATCTGGTTTATTAAACATGCAGGTTATTTCTGCAAGCTGATCATGTTTTTTTCAAAGTGTTCCAAAACTTTGACTTTCCTTGCCCAAAAAGAGCAGATGTTGTATGACATCCGCTGATTATATGCGTGAAAAGACCATTGTTATAATTGTATTTGTATGACATAGTTGAAAATCACTTGGTTTAAATTTTACCTCTTCCTGTCTTTTGGAATAACTGATTTATGTGCTAATAACCCAAGCTCGTCATGATCCCGAGAAGGTTAATGTATATAACGATTAAGACGCTTTCAAAAAACTCGGCACTTGAAATGGCTGAAAAAACTATCATGACATCAGCTTCTTTGGCCTGGTCAACTTGTATTCTGTTTTTTTTTTTTTTTTTTGAAAGTCTCTTTTAAGCTATGAAATGAAACTACTCTTTTTTCTGTCAGTGGCTTCGTCAAGAGATGTTGCGGGTAGACGCCCTCTTTTCTCACCACCTGTTACAGATTGACAATTATGCATCTGCAGCTACCAAGTCAGGTTCGTATTGAATACTTTCAATTATATTCTACTATCATTCATATCCACGTTTTTCAGTAGCTTTGAAAAAATTCTACTGTCGCTTCTAACTTCATTACTTTGTGAATCAAATTTCTCTTTTAGTAAGGCTTTTTTTTATTGTTTTTCGTTGTAGCCATCGGCAATATCTTCTCCACATAAGAAGTAATTATCTTGAAACTTGAAAAGAAGTGTTCGATCGAAGAGAATAACTAGTCTGTGTAGAATTTTCACCCCGACGAACATATACTGATATCATTCTCTCATTCGCATATGTTTTTCGGTAATCATCAAGAACTCTAAATTCCTTGCTACTTTTCAAAAAACATTGACGAATTTTATTTTGACGTTGAATGCTATATTCAGAGTTTGGCAAGTCCTTTCTGGATCACAACGCTAATATTACTATTTGAAGAGATTTGTCTAATGAAATACAATTTTGAGTCGAGCTTACCCATTTTTCATTATTACACGAGAAGAAGATACGCAATAAGCTGAATATATTAGAAGTGTGTGTCTTTAAAAAACGTTTCCGTCTGAACTGAAGCAGATTGGGAACATGGCCGCTATCTTCCATCTGCATTCTTTTTTTACCCCTGCCATGGCTCTTCTTCCCTTTGTAATTGTTTTCCTTATAGGATTTCCATAATTTGTACTTCTTCATGCCTTTCTTAAAACTTTGACATTTCATCCATCAATAGATGTATTTAATTTTCATTATTAGTGATTAAAGAAAGTTTTATGGGATGGGAGGCGAAAAATAGGTCACTTTCCGTAGAGTTAAATAAAAGTGACATTTTCAAAAAAACATAGCGCGCTTAGTAATGAGTTTAGAAAAACCTTTTTGTAGCAAAATTTGTAGAGAAATTAATGTTCGTTCTTTTTGTAATTAAATATGGTACACAAAAAATTTATAATTTTCGACTTATAGCTATACATTCAGTTAAATATCTAATATTAATGTTCTCCACTTAAGCTTTAAATACAAAAAATAAAATAAAATAAAATAAAATAAAATTACAATGTTCTTAATTTTTTTACGATGTTACTGTTGTAATCAATCATGAATGCTATTATGCAAATATCTGTAATATAAATAAGTTACATTAAAGAGAATAAAATAATGAAAAATGGTGTCAAATTTTTGTTTTTACGACTTTTCCACAAAGTTAGAAAACAAGAGCCATTTTCAGAAAGCGCTAGCGCGTTTAATAATGACTTTAGAAAAACAATTTAAATATGAAATTTTTAGAAACTTTAATGTTCTTTCTTTTTGTAATTGAATATAATACACAAAAATTTTATAGTTTTTGAGTTATAGGCAAAAAACAGAAAAATGTCCGAAAATTTTGCGGTTTTTTGGCTTCACAAAATTTAGCCTTGAGATATTTTGTTGGAAAACCATTAATTCCTGTTACTAGCATCCCCATAAACAGTTTAAAAACATAAAATCTTCTAGCGAAATTTTTGCATCTATTTATGACAATTGGACTGGCCTATTAGTGAAATTGAATTTTTTTCTCTTAGCTTAAAATAATAAAGAAATTAAGAAATTTAAGTTAGGGGGAAGGAAGCATAGATAGGAACGCCCATGCCTGAATTAAAATAAAAGATGAATTTTAACACATTAAAACTTATAATTTCCAAGTAACAAAATAAAGTAGGAACTAATAAATTTTTCGCTAAGAAAGTAAGTGGGTGGGATGGGAAATCCCTAATTCGATTTTGAAGTATAATTGAAATTATTTTTCTCCGATTAAAGTCTCTGAATTTATCGGACACAGTTATACTATAGGTACATTAGGATGTGTATTTCTAAATTTATGGCTGGATAATAACTTCAAATTAACTGCAGTGATTCTACGGTTATAAAATCTTATATATTTTTTAATTTTTGATTATAAAATGACTTTATAAAAATTACAGTGTTTTTAAAGTTAATAACTCACAGAATGTTTAAAATAAATTACCGCAAAATCACCTCCAATTAACTATAAAATAACGGAAGTTATTTTATCGTTGAGATTGCACTACAGAAAGTCTAGAGTTAACATTAGAAAAACCTCAAAAACACTTTATTTCTGCAAAAAAACTGCAGTTCATTTTTAGCTGGGTGGTAATTTATTTTAAATCACCTTTATCCCTCTTGGACATGAATTATTTTGCAGTTGTCAAAAAAAAGGAAATTTTATGTACAACCTCATTTGAGGCTTGTATGCAAAAATGTCACATTTGTTACAATTACAACAAATGTAACATTTCTGCATACGAGTCTCATATGAGGTTGCACATAAAACTTCTTGAGAATTTTTAAAAGCTAAAAATCAAGTTTCTTTTTAATATTCTCATCTATTGCAAGGTAATTTGCGAGCAAAAAAATTTTTTGTTATTTTTAACTACTAATAGTGGTGTAATAGTACATAATTTACAGTATACATATTTTTCCTTCTGGGGAAAAAATCAGTTTTCATGAAAATGTTCGAAACATTTTAGATTTAAATGTACTTGACCGCTACTACAACTATATCTTGTTTTACTCAAACAGCTTTCGTTTTTGCACTTCAGTGTAAATTTACCATAAGACTTTTTTTGGGTAATGTTTACCATTATCATATCTTAGCTCTTTAGTAACTAAAGACACTTTTTTTTCTTTGTTGGACATATCAAAGCAGAAGATGCTTTAGCCGATGGTCGATCCTTTTTCTCCAAGTTCGAAGTTGAGGTTCATGTATGTATTAGGCTGCTTGCAAAGCTACTTTTCAACTCTAATACATCATTAGAAGCTCGTCTATCTTTTCTCCAAGAAGCCAAGCATTTACAACAGCAACATTTAAAAGAGGAAAAAAAATTGCTTATACCAACACACATTTCTTTGAAAGTGAGATAAAGTGCTAAAGTGAATCCATCAAGTACACACCTCCCATATGCTTGTTATATATTTCCTCTGAGTGTGGTCTATCTATTTCTACAATGGACTTAGTTGCAGAATTAAAACTTTTCCTTTATCTGTTGGTTCAACTCCAGCAAGAGATGACACCACGTGCACATCTTTATCAACCCATCGAGTCACTGTTATGTTGTCTTCAGAGATTGTTACAGAAAACTGATCACCTTCCATCTTTCATAAGAGATTTGCCATTTTCTAACCTTTTCTCTGCATTCTTTATTCTGTTAGATTGAATAGTTCCAACAAAATAAATTGTCGTTTTACTTATAATATACACAAAAACTAATGTATACATAATTCTCACTTTAAAAATTAATAGCATTGCCTTTTTATAGTTTTCTGCTTTTGAAATTTCCATATACAACCTCAAATGAGGTTTGCATGCAGAGACAGCTGTAAATGCTACAACTGCATGGAAGCCTCATTTGAGGTTTCAAACTAAGACACCATTCATTCCCATTAATTATAAATAGAAGTTTTCATATACGTCCATTAACATTTCAAAAATATGCATTAAAATATTTAATTGCTATAAAGGACGTTAAATACTAATAAAAACATTAAAAGATCTTAATAATTTTTACGTGTTTCGATTGAATTTACTCAATCATCATCAGAAAAAGAAAATACAAATAAACACAAAGATGTAAAAGGACAAAAAACTATTACAAATGAAATTTAAAATTTTTAAAAATAAAAATCACGCGCGTTATATTTTAATTATGTATCACGTTGCTTAATTTTTAAATTATTTAACAATTCAATCCAAATATTTGGGATTTGAAATGACAAGGAATCATTGCAGACCATTGAGCTTCTGACGTAAATTTCAATACTCTCTCTAATAAAAAGTTGCAAATAAAAATCTGACCTATAAATTAATTTGCTTTCATTAAACAAAATATCTATGTTTTCTATTTGATTTAGCCTAGATAATGCATGGAAGAACGAATATAAATATGGAAGGAAAACCGGTCAATGGTGGCGAGCCGAGGCAAGCCGAGAATTCTGGGACAAGTGTGACCCTGAACTGCCGGCAACCTTGGCGATTTTTTTCGATTGGCGATAACTTGGCATGTGTTTTACCTCTCGCCGTAGAAATCCGCACTCATCCGTTTCTTTTCGCTTTGCTATCAGCCATTGACGACGATATTTTACATTTATTTTCTAATATTCTGCTTATAGACAAAAATGTCTTGTGCTTTTGAAGATTGCGGCAGTTCAAGAAAGATAAGCTATAAATAAACTAAAAAATAAGCTGTGTTTTTTTTTTCCTCTTCAAAACATAATTTTTTTTTTGGGGGGGGGCATTTTTTGAATTTACATTTAAAATGCAAAGAAAATATTGTAAGCATGTAAGAGACAGATGAGGGGTTTGCGGGAAATCAAATGTTTAATAACTGGATTATTTGTCTATTAAAATTCTTTCTAAATTATTTTAAATGTTTCTAAAGAGATAAGCCAATAGATTTAAATTTGTTGTGCATTACAACTAAAAATTTATCTTTAAAAATAAAGTGGATAGTTTTTGCTAATAATATTTCTATTATTTCACTACATAAAGTATAATTTACTATTGGTTAAAAATCTTTCCAAGGCTGAAGAATTGATCTTGTGCACATTTATAAACATAATGGTGTGAAATGTTTAGGCATGGATTAATAGAAAAATTTAAATATTTTTTGCTGAATTTGTACCTTTTTATGCACTATTGCACCTGAATATTTTGTAGGAAAATGTCTATTTTGACAGCATTTTCCCACAATTTCCAAATATTATAAAAAGTAGTTTGATTACATAATTTGATTACATTAGTTTGATTACATAATTCATGGAATTAAGAGCAAAAAAATAATTTAAGTATGAAAAATGTGATAATTTATTACACTCATGAAAAAGGAAACATCTATTAAAGTTTCTTTTCAAAGAAAAATATCTTAATGCAATATAACTGTATAATTTTTATTTAAATAAGTAATATATATTAAAAGTACCTTTTACTGCCTCTAGGATTTTTTTTTTAAATGTTATATTCCACCAGTTTTTCCTAAATTTTATTTATCCTAAATTTTATTTTTAAATCCCATTAATTGGAGTTATGTAATACACGTTAAAAATATCTTTAACTATGTCAAAGGTTTTTGTGAAATGTAATACAGTGAAACCTCCAAATAAGGAACACCCATGGGACCGAAACTTTCATCCCTTAAATAGAGGTGTCCTTTATTCAGAATTTTGATTGGTATTTTTAATTAATCATTCAGAGGTATATAAAAATAATAAATCATTAATAGTGAATTTTGAATGTATCCGAAAGATACAGATTACATTAATCAGACACGAAAGAAATAGAGAATTAAAATATTAAAATTGATTACCAAATCATTAAATTATTTGCAAAATTATTGGTTTTTCTTTTATATGCAAATTTTGTACATGTAAAAAGTATAAACAAATTTACTTTAAATAATCTATCAAAAGTAATTGTTTTGCAAATTTCAATATTTTATTACAAACCTTTCAAGTGCTCATTTATTATACTTATAAATATTAGTTCTCATTATCAGCAGTATTTACAAAAAAGGTGTGTATTTTAAGGCAACAAATCTATCAACTGCTGTGCTCAGCTACAGAAAAAAGTTTTGACACATTTTCAAATTCATTTTTAAACTGAAAAGTATAACATTGGAATTCCTGGCTGTTAATAGCGATTTGGAATCAAACTTTGTTTTCGATATGTTGATAAATAAATTGCATGTTGAGTTATACGTGATATTGATTATGTGACAAATAAGTTTTTCACCTTTTTTGAGTAACTATTCTTCTCGTGAATTGTCGTATGTCTCTATTGACATGACTGTCTGCCTGTTTCATAAGTTCACAAAAACTCTATTTTCATTTTGATCACGGACTAGTATATTTGGTTTTACACCTTTAGCAAACTGTACTCTTTTTTTGGGGGGTGGGGGGAGGGAGATTGAAACAATGCATTTATTATTAGTTTAATACTTTCAAGTTACAAAAAGATAACTATCATACACATGGTTATAATTCATTTTAATATATAAATGACTTTTAAAATATATTTAATTTGACTTTGTAATATAGATAGAAAAAAAAATTAAGTCTTTCATATTTATCAATTTCATGCTTACTAACAGAAATTTCGAAAAATAAACAATATCCTTTTTGTCAAGTCACTTGGAAAGATTTTTTTTTTTTTTTGGGGGGGGGGGGGGGGGGGGAGAAAACATTTTTGTAAATCTTCTAACAGAATACTCATTCAAAAGTACTTATTGCATCTTTGAAACGGACTTTTTAATTATAATTAATACTGTTATTTCGAATAAATATTGTAGTAGCACAATTTAAAGTGACTTATTTAACTTAAGTTTACTGTATAATTGAAACTATTTTTTTTTTAAATATTCATTAAAAAGTCCAGTAAACTTTACTTAAACCTTAAAGTAAGCATTGTAATGGATTTTTTATACTATAAGCCTTGTAATAATAAAATTTAAAAATACATATCAAATTTAAACTAATTCTGAAAATAAATTGGATTCATTGGAAACATCTAGAGAAACACAGAAGCAGGCGGTTATTATTTTTTATAAATCATAATTTTCTACAGCTAATAATTTCAAGATAAATAGGTTTGTTTGGATAATTATCAGACGTTCGCTTCTATTGCTCCGTCGAATAATCCATTTGTAAACAAACAGTATCGCATGCTTTTTTTTCTGTAATAAAACGTCGAGTGTAAGGCCAAATAAGCGATAAATGCGCCAAACAGTTGCCATTCCTCAGGGAATGCTGGGATATGGGTGAAACCAGTGAAACTCACAGAAATCCGGTGGCATCGACGATCACCCTGCTCCTAAGGGGAAAAAGGCTTCGTTTTCCTTCCATATTTATATTCGTTCTTTCATGAGATAATGCGGTTTTACCTATATTAAATTTTATGTCTGCAATGTGTTCTTTACATCTTATTTTGAATTTTCTTTGAGTCATGCCAATATAATAATTTTTATAACCACCTTCTTTAAGAAATGGAATAATATAAACACCTGATCGGTCAAATTTATCAATGGGGTCAATTCTAGTTGTTAAAATTGATTTTAATTTTGGAGGGGGTCTAGCTATAAAATTTAAATCAAACTTTTTTAATTGTGTTTTAGCAGATTCGAAGAAATTTGGATAATAATTTATAACAACCCTTTTCATGTTATTTTCATTGTCGGTTTTACTTTCAAAAACTGCATTGTTCATTTTGTTAATGAACTTTTAAATTAATTTATTAACTATTTTAACTTGATATCCGTTGTTAATAGCTATTGTTTTAATTTTATCTAATTCATCATTTAAATTTTCAGTAGAACAAATTCTAAAAGCTCTGTTAATAAGGAATCTAAAGGTAGATAATTTATAAGAATATGGAGTGCAAGCATCAAAAGGTATAACATTTAAATTTGTTATTGGTTTTCGATATACTGAACGAATTAGTTTATTATTTTCTCTTTTTAACTCAACATCTAAAAAAGGTAATTTCTTATCAGTTTCAAGTTCGAAAGTAAATTTAATCTTATTATCTAGATCATTTAACTGCTGTATAAAAATTAACAATTTATCAAGTCCCCCCTGCCAAAGAATAAAAATATCATCTACATAACGTAGCCCTACTAAAGGTAATAATTTAAAAGTATTGAAAATTTTTGATTCAAGGGGGCGTAATTTGAATTCTGCAAGGAGGCCTGAAATTGGAGATCCCACTGGGGCCCCGTCTGATTGCTGATAAATAATATTGTTAAAAATAAAATAATTACTTTTAATTATTAGGTTTAGGCCACTTTTTAAAGTCTTTTTCATTGGTACGTCAAAATCTTCCCTATTGTCAATGAACAGTTCAATGGTTTGAGCTAATTCTGAAGTATCTATGGAGGGATATAATGACTCAATGTCTAAGCTTGCTAAAATACAATTATCTGTAATGTCTATTTTCTTTAATCTTTCAATGAAGTCAGTACTGGAATCAACTGTGAAAGTGGAGGGAGGCAATAACTGTTTCAGTAATGGAACGAATGCACGCTCTAAGTAATATGTAGGACCTTGACATTTAGTGACAATCGGGCGGAGAGGATAATCTTGTTTATGGTCCTTCAATCTGCCAACTAATCTTGGAATAACTGCTTCTTTATTTAACTTGAGGTTAACTTTCATATTTTAGCAAGCTTAGACATTGAGTCATTATATTCATCCATAGATACTTCAGAAGTAGCTCATACCATTGAACTGTTCATTGACAACAGGGAAGATTTTGACGTACCAATGAAAAACATTTTAAAAAGTGGCCTAAACCTAATAATTAATAGTAATTATTTTATTTTTAACAATATTATTTATCAGCAATCAGATGGGCCCCAATGGGATCTCCAATTTCAGGCCTCCTTGCAGAATTCAAATTACGCCCCCTTGAATCAAAAATTTTCAATACTTTTAAATTATTACCTTTAGTAGGGCTACGTTATGTAGATGATATTTTTATTCTTTGGCAGGGGGGACTTGATAAATTGTTAATTTTTATACAGCAGTTAAATGATCTAGATAATAAGATTAAATTTACTTTCGAACTTGAAACTGATAAGAAATTACCTTTTTTAGATGTTGAGTTAAAAAGAGAAAATAATAAACTAATTCGTTCAGTATATCGAAAACCAATAACAAACTTAAATGTTATACCTTTTGATGCTTGCACTCCATATTCTTATAAATTATCTACCTTTAGATTCCTTATTAACAGAGCTTTTAGAATTTGTTCTACTGAAAATTTAAATGATGAATTAGATAAAATTAAAACAATAGCTATTAACAACGGATATCAAGTTAAAATAGTTAATAAATTAATTTAAAAGTTCATTAACAAAATGAACAATGCAGTTTTTGAAAGTAAAACCGACAATGAAAATAACATGAAAAGGGTTGTTATAAATTATTATCCAAATTTCTTCGAATCTGCTAAAACACAATTAAAAAAGTTTGATTTAAATTTAATAGCTAGACCCCCTCCAAAATTAAAATAAATTTTAACAACTAGAATTGACCCCATTGATAAATTTGACCGATCAGGTGTTTATATTATTCCATTTCTTAAAGAAGGTGGTTATAAAAATTATTATATTGGCATGACTCAAAGAAAATTCAAAATAAGATGAAAAGAACACATTGCAGACATAAAATTTAATATAGGTAAAACCGCATTATCTAGGCTAAATCAAATAGAAAACATAGATATTTTGTTTAATGAAAGTAAATTAATTTATAGGTCAGATTTTTATTTGCAACTTTTTATTAGAGAGAGTATTGAAATTTACGTCAGAAGCTCAATGGTCTGCAATGTTTCCTTGTCATTTCAAATCCCAAATATTTGGATTGAATTGTTAAATAATTTAAAAATTAAGCCACGTGATACATAATTAAAATATAACGCGCGTGATTTTTATTTTTAAAAATTTTAAATTTCATTTGTAATAGTTTTTTGTCATTTTCTATCTTTGTGTTTATTTGTATTTTCTTTTTCTGATGATGATTGAGTAAATTCAATCGAAACATGTAAAAATTATTAAGATCTTTTAATGTTTTTATTAGTATTTAACGTCCTTTATAGCAATTAAATATTTTAATGCATATTTTTGACCATTCATTCCCTCCAAAACATATTTAAAGCTCACATTTTTTTCTTATTGTAATTATAATGATGTGATAAACATGAAATATATTTTTACTTACTTGTTATTTTGCTTTCTGTGGTGGAATACCCTTTTTTAATCTGTTGTTTTAGCATACTTGACTTTTGTCAAAAATGGAGATTAAACCTGCACAAAACAAAATGAAATGCATGTGCTGTCATCTCTTCGTTCTTTCAAAAGATGACTTTGGTCACATACTCAACTACTATGTAATTGGAAAATCCAAGCAATTAAGATTAAATATTTTTTTAAATTTTTTTTATCTGACAACCTCATGTGAGGTTTCAATGAGCGAGAGGTTTATAGTTATTTATACATATATTCACAGCTTTGTAAATTCAAAAAATTGTTCACATGTGCCACATTAGTGGCGCAATTGTGAACACATGTGGGGCACATGTGCACATAGGGAAAACGTATTCTTTGACATGCTTTTTATTCTGTTGATTATCTGTTATCCCAAACATTAGTTATATTCTGTATTAAATTCACCATTAAGAAAGAAATATGTATAAATTTTCTAGTTTATGGATGATATATTTTGCACAAGATTACAAAATAAAAGTAAGTCGATTGTAGGGAAGAAGGATTAGATGATTGTTAAAATATTGTTGCAATTAAATAAAAAATAAAGAAGTAAACTTGAAAAATAAATAAGGCTTTTAAACTTTGCTTACTTTTTTTGAGGGGGGGCAGATTTTTGGGAGGGGGAATTTAGATAATATTTATCTTAAATTGCCGAAATACGCGATTCATACTCCTATAATTGTCTTATATATTTGTAAATTAATGATAAAGAATAGGATTTTAATGATTTAAAAAAAGAAAAGACTTAATTATAAGCCCCCAAATTTAAATTCTTTTGCATTTGAAAGAGAGTAGAGCTTATAATCGGGATTTATTGCAGTTATTAACTTAAAGATTTTAATTTGTTAAGATATTACTGATATCCATCTTCATTCACAGCACATATACATAGCTATTCTGAAGATGAAAGTAAACCATCATTGAAAGTTTAGAAGAAATGAAATTTTCAAAGTTGTTTAACGTAATACATTTGTATTAAAAATGTATAAAAAATGTTGCTGTAAATCGTTTAGTAAAATATTGCATATCATTATTTCATTTTAGAAAATATTAAATTTATTTAAATTACAATTGAACATGAACGAGCTTGTTGCTCATGAAATATTTGTAGACAGATGTTTTTGTGAAAATCAATACAGAATCAAATTTATATGACGAAAAGTCTTCTGTTTCAGGAAAATGATTGTGACATTACTTCTCATTAAATTAACAGAAACCAATAGAATTATATAATGATAATTGGAAGCTTATGAATTGTTCATATCTGCTCTAGCTAAAATGTTCACAAGTGCTCCACATGGCCGATAGAGTTAAAGAACAAATCACTAACATTTCTCCATTTTGGAAGACATTTTTTTCATCAAAAATGTTTATTAGTATTCATAGTATATGTTAAAACATTGAAATTAAAAAAAAAGAATAATAAATAAAGTTACCGTAATTTCTCGCGTACACGCAGCAGATTAGCTAAGTCTTTTTCAAACCGTATATTTTATTGAAAATGAGTCAAATAGGTTATAAGCAGAAATAAATCACATTTTATTTAAAATAAATTCTGGTAGGAAATCGAGTTACCTGAGGTGCAGTGTATACGCGGGAAATTACGGAAATTACTTAGAAAGTTGAAACTGAGATTTTATTTTTGAGATTTGTAAACAGTTTTTTAGCTATCGCGGACAAACAAAATATCAAAGAGCTTCAAAAGTTTTTTGTTAGATGTCTACAGTTGCTTATCATAGTTTTAATTTTTTCAAATTAAGAAAGGTATGACTAGTAAAAAACTACGATGTTGACATCTAACCCACGTTCATATGTGCCCAAAGCTTCCCAATACGTTTTTTTTCCAGCAACTCTTTTGATGTAGATTTCGATTATGGAAGAATCGTTATTAGTAAATCTCGTTACATAGAATTTTTGTTATTTTTAAATTTATCCAGACTTTCAGTTTATGAAATGCTTATTTTTTTCACCTCTTTACTGGTAAATTGGTTTTGCTTTTTGTTTTAGACTTTTAAATGTGTAAAAAAGGAGATTTCGCATATCCAGAGGCTGATTTCACAATTTTTTAAACTGAAGTAACGGGCAAACAAAGGGATAGTTCGTTGTAGGCATGAATATGGAATTTATGCATAATAAAAGGATTAGTCACCTTGCGATGGTGTTTTGGCGTGCTTTACAACGCTCAGTAGGAGTGAACTCCAGAGTTTTGTTCCTGTCTTGAAAATAGTACTAGATATCGCAAAAATTCAATTAGAAAGTTGTAGAACATGTAGCTTAATTAAGTAAAAAATATTTGCATAAGAAACCTTAAAATGTAATTTCTTCATTTTCAATTACCACTAGTTTACTAATTATATTACAGCTTTCATTAAAAAACATATCATAATGACGGAATGGGTTTTTTCTTGTTGCTACTTTTTTGATGTTTTTTTAAAATTGTGGAAGATTTTTTATCGGTAACTTTCGTTCTAATGTATTTTTACTACATGGGATACAAATACTCAGAGTATAAATGTGTTTCTAATTTTTTATGATTTTTTGCTGCTTTTCAAAATGCATTACTCAAGTTCTATAATACATTCATAATGCTTTTTTTTTTAATTCTTGCTCAAAGTTTTTTCCACTCACTCGAGAAGAATTTTCTTTATTTGCGCGCTCATTTTGGAGATGTGAATAGTTCTATGTTGCTTACATTTTTTATTAACCCTTTCAAATCCAAATTTTTATTCAGTTTTTAGAAAAAAAAAATACTTTTGCATTAATATCATTACTGTAGCTATCCATATACATTAATTAGTTTTTAATGAACATTTCATTGTCTGAAAGATAATGAATGGTGTTGTTTTGTGTACTATTAAATTCATATTCATATGATAATAGGAAGAATTTTTGGTAATGTTTAGAAAATATTGTATTACAATAAGATTTAATTTATATTGCAACATTCTAATACTTTTTGCGCTTTATCACAAATGATTTTTTCAGGAAAGTAGCATTTATTTGAAATTTAATGAGCGAAATATATGTTTAAAATTAAAAAATCGCAAACGGCGCAAAGAGAATTAAGAAAATAATAATAATAATTATTATTATTAAATGCCTAAACATAAATGAAGTCATATAGTAAATGCATAGGCATATACTAACATTACCATATGTTAGTAAACGTATTTCTTAAAACAAAATAGTACTCCATTAAAAGACATGTACTATTAACAGTACACCAGACCCGAAAAAGTTATGCAAATATTAGGAGACATGAATTAGTTACTACTTGAAAAAGATATCGCTCACCCCAATGTGAAATGACGGATATCCA
Organism: Maratus speculifer; assembly: GCA_964019185.1. Lineage (NCBI taxonomy): Eukaryota > Metazoa > Arthropoda > Arachnida > Araneae > Salticidae > Maratus > Maratus speculifer. The sequence continues at coordinate 229,515,702 of OZ025296.1, read as the reverse complement.
CAAAAATCAATTGTACTGCAAAGACAAAAAGTAGATTTACATGTTTTGTAATTTAACGAGAAAGTATAGCATTTTGATTTGCATGCACCAATAAAAATGCTCATAATAGCATAAAATCCTGTAGCCTGAAGACGTAGATGAGGTTTGGAGGGTTGAATAATTTTACCTCTCCACACAGTTTAAGAGCACGTGAAATATAAATGTTTCAATTCTTAAGATTTTAATTACAGGCCTAAAAATAGAGCTAAAATATTATAGTACTAAATGATTGGGAAATTAAAATATTATGGTGTTGGAAAGTTGAAATTTTAAAAAGTTATTTTATACTGTCGGTGTATACACACACACACAGATGTATATATATATATATATATATATATATATATATATATATATATATATATATATATTGCTTTTAAAAAATTAAGTTATTTTATATTTTAGCACATTTTACTAAAATTATATTTGAGTTAAACAGCTGAAACTTTCCAAAATTGTGTGACTAACTTGCATCTTCCAAAATATCCAATATTTTAGATCTGAGGCACCCCGTGGATTGCAGTGTTGAATTTAGACACATTTCTTTGCACATTTTGATCATTGAAACTTATTCAGAATTGGAAATCTTCCACGGAGAGTGGGATCCCCATGCCACGCTCTGGATAAAACACCACTTATGCGTTCTTATCCTGCATTAAAACTAGTTTTTAGGCTAGAAGCGAATTGTTTTTAATATTCTGGATCTGCATTATTCCATATTAGCATTTGTACACTATCACGGAAATCCACTGTTTTATTTAGAAATGCAAACACATTTTTCAATTTCTTTTTATCAAGTTCCATGTAAACATAATTGCAGTAGTCTCTTTTACATCTGTATACATACATTTGACTTTTTTTATTTTTATGCATTAAAGTTATAAAACATATTTATACACACAATTTTAGTTGTAGCACCTAATTTGCATGAATTTTTCCTAAAATATAATTAATAAGGAACACATTTTCGCTGATGCATGAATACAAATATTTATTTTACATAAAAAATAAAATAAATTATATTTTCTTGAGATAAATAGCATCAAAGTTTCTTTAAAAATTTTTTATATTTGCTTATCTTTTTCTGAAATTGCGGGAGCAAATTCATTCTTAAATTGATTAACAAAATAAAAATTTATAAACGTTAAGAGCGAGAGACAAAAAAAGATGGAATTTGAATTTGGGATGAGGAACAATATTTGCGCATTATTTGAGAAATATCTACGTTTTACTCATAAAAGCTAACACCCGGGAAAGAAAAATCTGCAACTGTACTTCCCTCGATGACAATTACAACTACAGATGATTTGATGGAATTCGAAAAATTCATTAAATCGTTGAAACTGAATAGCTTTTTCTTTTTGTCTTTCTATTTTATTAATTTGAAAAAAAAGAAGAGAAGTTTAGTTGTATGTAAATTCTTGTCATTTTCAGACAGCTAATATAAATGAAAATTTTTTGTTCTAAATGGGTGGAAACTGCTTTATTGAGCCAAAGAGCTGCTTATCGTGTTCAATCGCCGAAAAAAGTAGGATTGTGATGAATTCGATACGCTAGTAAACTTTTAAATGAATTCAGCTTGGAGTTAAAACACTCGATCGTGCATATCTAATGCAAAAATAAAATTACAATAGTTTCTGATAACTGTACAAAAGCTTCCAGCCTCGTTTACTTAAAAAATATCTTCAGATTTCAGAAAGAATGGGGATATTCGACAATTGTTAATAATAAGTACAGTAAAATCTCCCTAAAACGACCACGTTCCGTTCCAATAAGAATTCCACGAGTATTCTTGTAGTTGGCAGCGAACGTGTTAAACTAATTTAATTTGCCTTATCCGTAGATGCCAACATCTCTTTATCCTTGGCACTATGTTGTCTCCGCAGCGGAGACATTATCTTTCCTTCCAAAATTATTTGTTTTTGGCACAAGTAATAAAGGAAAATAAAATCTTCCGTATTTAATCAGAGAATTTTTGAAATTGTCTACTCCAAGGAAAGTTCTTTTAAAAAAGTGGTGCTAGTTGAATTAAATTTATGTAAGAGGCACCGGCGTCCGAAGGGTTAATTATTCTGGAGTCTGAGCTGAGGCAAACATGTTTTCTACCGGAAATTTTATTTAACCAAAAATTTCAAAATGAAATCGAAAAGCTACCTTATAGAGGAAAGTCATGTTTTCTTATGCAATTTTTCCGGTTTTAATATGCAAATCTTGGATCAGACTCCGGAATAATTAATAGATTTTGGCATTTATGTCTTATCTGATGGCCGAATGATCTGTGATAAAAGATGGCGAAATAAACTGTAAGATATTAGTGGTGTCCAAAGCATTTGACTTCCCGATTTACGAGGGACACCTGACAACACTAGTGATGAGTGAAAGTAACTTCTCGAGTGCAAAATCTTAATTCATAAAGTACTCGAGCCATTTTGATCGATAAAAAAATTTTGGTGATACATTATAAAAATAAGATCATATGTGACAGAAAATTAATAAAAAAATAATTATTTTCAGAAAAATCATTTCTGAAGACACAAAATGTCTGAAAAATTGCCATTATTTGAAAATAAAAAGTTTTAGCTGTAGAAATTTTAAAAATCTTAAAAACGTATTATTTTCTGAAATTTCTAAAGATAGAGAACCGTTTTCGTCATTCACGGTATCATAAGATGCTGTTATATATTTTTGTTCGTGCTTATATTATATTTCTCCGTTTTAAAAAAAATTGCCCTTTTTTTATAATGCAGGCATCACTATCATTGCAACATAAAATTTATGATCACACATCTGGAACTTTGAATAAAGAACATACTTTGATTAATAGCATAAAAAGTAATATATTAAATGCAAACGAAACAAAAATGGAGAAACTTCCTGCTTAATAACTTTCACTCCATTTCATAATGAGACTCAGTTGAAAAATGAAAGTTTCCAAAACTTTTGCGAACTTCATATAATTTATAACTTCTTTTTATAATTATGTCGTGAAATACCGCAGCAGACATACAAAAATATATAAATTAGAATTACGTAACTGAAATAGTTTTAATAAAGTAATGAGACACTTTCTACTCCTTTCCCCTCTCAAAAAATCCAATTTTATTACTAATGACATTTTATGAGCATTTTATGATATTTTATGACTGTCTTTGATTTCTTTTAGTAAGTTCGGATTATTTATGAATATATATTTTTAGATTTATTTTTCGAGTGCTTTATCCTACTTTAATTTAATGCGGCCAGATATGTATTTTTTATAATATATCCTGCTTTTTCTCAATAAATATCGACATTAGCCCACAATTGTGTCTAAATGTCACGCTGCTTGCATTTTAGAAATTTACAGTCATGGGAAAATAAAGTAAACACCACCCACTAATTCTTCAATAAATTATACTAAAAGAAGATTATGGGTACTAAATGATTGGAAATAAAATCTTTTACTAATGCGGATGGTTATTTATTTCTATTGTATTTTTTTATCATGTATCCTGATTTTTTGTTGTTGTTGTTGTAAAACATCAATATTAACCCAATATTGAAAAAATCTTGTTGCTATATCTCATATTGCTTGCGTTTTCAGAATGTAATCAAATGAGAAAATACAGGAAATACATCTCCAACTCTCGAATAAATTATACTAGACGAAAAATTACAGGTATATAACGAATAGAAATAAGCTTTTCTGTTTAATGACGTGCATAAAATTTGTTTGGATGGTTGTTTCTACAAATCAAACAAGGCGAAACTTTTTCTCCAATAATAACAGCCAATAATAACAATACATTTTAAATATTTGGTTTAAATTGTGTCTAGATTTGAAATTTTATGTCGATTGGTGAGTTTTTGAATTCTAAAAATTGAAAATTTAGAGCTTCTATTGTTATATAACATTTCCATGTTTTATCAATATCTCCTGAATTATAATCTTAATATGATCTTTTTCTGTCATTATATTACTTTTTTTGTAGGCTTTATTAATTCTATCCTGCTTATGCGTTTTCAAAATTAAAAAAATAAATCTAAGTGGCTTTCAAATTACGCTTAAAAATGCACAAATTGTGATTGAAGTGTAGACGGTGGTTGAGGTTCTATGATGTGCAGAAATACACATTTTTTAAAAAAGAATTACATTTTACTCATTTTATTGAAGTATTTGATCTGGAAATATTTGAAACATATTAAGGGAGTGAAACGGTTACATTAGTAAACTGGTCGTTGGGGGGCCATCGTAATACTTACCCATCATATAAATGCATATATAATAAATAAAAACAAAACATTTGTAAAATATTTATAAAAAAACATTGAAATTCCAACACAAAATTTAAACGTACATTTAAATATTTTTATTAAGCATAGAAATGCTCTATTAAAGAGTTGCTGATGAATCTATTTCGACACACCAAACTACTCAAGTAGTACTGAATTGAGAAAAAGAAACATCCTTATAACTCCAAAAAATAACAACCTTATTAACAAACAGTTTGTTGCGTCGGATTAAGCGTCTCATTTCCAATTAAATAATATCTTTGAATTGAAATTTGAATGAAATACAGAGTCATGAAAAATCGAAGAGTGTGGAAAAGAGGTTTACAGATATCTCGGCAACAAATAATTAGATCGACTTCCTTTTTATGCAAAATTTGTGTTATTTTATTGCTTTTTACGATCACTCTTTAAAATAAAAAATTTCGAAAATTTTTATATACCTTTCATCACAACGAATTTTTCGAGAGTCCAAAAAAATAGTTCCGGATAATCGAGGTTACTGATATTAAATAGATTTCGTTTCATTCTTACATACTAAGTACATAAAAAATTTTCAAGTCTCTAACTCAATGTGTTCTGGAGATAGAGCGTTGACAGACAAAGACAAACAGAGAGACAGACGGCAATTTTTTTTCTAAAAATATGTTTTTCGAAATCTCCAGCGTCTAAAACGTCTAAATCCGCCAATTTTTTTTTTCGATTTTAAAAACGTTTGCAAGACTTATACTACGTATGATGGGTAAGTAAAAATTACATGCTCATAGAAGTGGCTTAGTTATTATTGGCATTTTAACAATGGAGTACCAAACTTGAGTGTGAATGCAGGTCCTAAAATATGCTAATTTTAAAATAATTAATTTCTCCGAAGTTAATCGCATGAATTTATAACACATTTGTGTTTAGGCCAATTTAACTGTATAAAATTTATTTATCGTGACAAATTTAGTTATTGCTTTTGACAAGAAAAAAGTTTGCGTTTGTTTTGATAAATAGATGGTCCTCGATAGAAATTTTATTTACACCACTTAAAAGTTCACTTTACTTCCAGATGTTTGTTACCCGTAAAATCTACAGTGCTAGCAAAAAAAAAAAAAAAAAAAAAAAAAAAAAAAAAAAAAAAAAAACTTGACATTCATTAAAAAATGTGAAGTTTATGACAGATGGTCCTTATCGATACTTTCATTAGTAATGTTTCTTTTTTATTTCTGCAATTGTTATTGTTGGCATTAAAATTACGTCATGTTTTAAAAATATACCAGACTTTGAGTCTTTATCGGTCTTTTTGTACCGATTTTTCGTTTTGGTATACTGCAATGAGATAAATCAACCTTGCCTTTTTAGGACATAGATAGTTTGCCTTGATACTTGTAAATCTAAGACTTTAAGAGTTACAGGAACATTTTGTTCTAATAAAGTGACAACTCGAGGTTGTTTAGCTATTGTGAGCTTTTTACATCGATTATATGCACCAGTAGTGTTCCTTTTTGTAGAGAAAATAATTAAAAAATCCTTCTTTTCAAATCATTACCAGAACTAAAAAAATAAAGAGAGAACTGTAAATTATGTTAAACTGCAAAGGCCACCACTCCACGTAACCAACACAAGATCGAAATTTTTACCAGCATCTTCTATTTAAAGCAGCAAAAAATAAAACATTCAAACATGTAGATTGGGACTTAAGAGTCAAGATATTTTGCTGGCATTGTATAATAATTTGTTGCAGAATTAGTATAGAAAAGTTTAATTTCCAACTGTAGAGCTATCATTATCTATTTCCAAGAAAGAGAGACTTTTCAACTTCTTAATTTTTTTTTTTACAGAATGACCCAACCTGTAATTGATCAAATAAAGTCCATGCTATGGGGATTTTATTCTATTACCTTTATTTTAAATTTTAGCAATAGACTAGCATAATTGTAACAATTCTTAATGAATATACTATAAACGAATAAAAATGAAATCCGCTGAAAGTAAAGAGCAACAAAGTTATAAATACATAATCTTATTTATTGTCATTTACTCAGTGTTAATCAGGCGCAAGAGATCAATCGAAAATCAGAAAATTAATCTTTAAAATATAATCCTTGGGGTGTGATTAACAATCATTCTTATTAAAATGTTAGTTGAAATAAGCCAGATGTAAATGAATTATTTTAATTTGTTGCAATTGACTCTAACTAATCAAAAATTAAATGTTTACACTTTGTAATAAAAAATGTCATAAAATGGTTTCTCTTACAGCACACAGCCGAAAAGAATGTAAAAATAGGTGCATGAATATTCAAACAAAAATATTATCTCTGGTGACACGTATAAAACTCATTCCAGCCTTAAATTAAATATATTTCAAAAATTTAATCAACTACTGGAAGGGTAGAAATAGACTGATAGGATCTCCTTTTATATGCCCGCTCATAACGTTTGAATGACTACTCCAATTTTCATAAATCTTTTCTTATTCTTAAAAAATATCGCTCTAATGTTGACCCTATTTAACCTTTATTTGGATAAATGAATAGCATGTTGTTCTGTCTGTTTTCAAGTTTTTCTTGACTTTATAGATTTAAATATGGAGAAATTTGGGGAATATGAAGTTCATGAATTTTATGGTGTTATGATGCACAGTACTATTTTACGATTTTAAAATAGTCGTCCTGTCGTGTACAATGTTTTCGATTTATATACGTCAAATCTTTTAATATATCATTACCTACCGGTTTTCTAAATTTGCGATACTGACAACTATCTATATCAGCGGCTCTCAACCTATGAATCGCGATCGAGGATTATCACAAAAGTATTTTGTTTTCTTTAGCTTAACAAATACAACAATTACAAAAGCAAATGTCATTTTACGGGAAAAACCTGGATAAACGTGTAAAATATGCATAAATATCTAAATCAGCTTTGAATTCCTTAATTGGGTTGACATGACATACTTGAATGAACATGCTTTTCCTACTTTTCTGTTTTTGAAAAGCAGGTACAGAAACAAACTGTCTGTAGAAAGTGACTTAAGGTTAAAATTAACCAGCTTCAGCCTTGATATGGAAAAGCTCAGCGGTAAACAACAATGCCAAAAATTATAAAATTGTGTTTTTTTAAAAATTAAACGTATTTTGAATTATTTTTGTGCTTTTTGTGTTGTATTAATATTTCTTCAACTTACACGTTGGAATTTCCATGTTTTAATTTTGTTGATAGTACATGCTTCGTCCGAAAACTAAACTTGCTTCTTTCGTAGGATAAGCTAGCTATAGCTTATAGTGGTCATAAAACAATTTTCATACTGATATGCGCTCTTATATTAGGTTGATCGGGAAAAATTTTTATACTTAAAAGTGAGTCCCATAATAATAAAGGTTGGGACCACTGATTTACATTATAATGGACATGTATGTATGAATGCATATGTATGCAATATATGTATGCAATGTATGGTATGTATGCATAGCGCTGACGTCAATTTGTCTGAGACAACAGCAAATGATTAAGATATGATATTTACTATTTTTTATTGCAGATTTTTAAACTTCTAAGTATTGCAAATTTTCAATTTTTACACAGTTGAATACGGATAAAATGTACTTTCAAATGAAATTTGAAAACAGCACTGCAATTTGCCTGAAAAAATGCAATGGTATTTATTAAATTTTTGTTGCTTTTAAAATATTTTTCAGGCATATATAGAACCCTTGGCACAAAGTTTCCGATCATTACATCAACATTCCAATCTTTAGTAAGAAAAGATTATTTATTGTCACTGCATAAAAATTAAACGATATTAGCGATAATACATTTGTATTGTATGTAATGAACAACAATATGCAATAAAGAGAAATCATTATGCATCAATTTATGAACAGAAAAAATGTGATTGAAATTTAAATACCAAAGAAAAAGTTATCCGATCATGCTTAGATTTGGAAAAAAATAACCTATCACTGTAATGAATATTTCGTAAATCCACTCTTACTTCGGATGGCAGTCGAAATTCTTAATGGAATGGACTCAATAAGAATTTTACACTCATTGGCAGCAACTTCACATCAGCATTCCCTTACAGCTTTACGTAGTTTTATGGCATCGGTAATTCGTCGAAAATCCATTTTTCTTTTTAATATATTCCACAGATTTTCGATGGGATTAAGATCCGGACTATTCGGCGGCTACGTCATGATTTGAATTAGTATATTACCTACATTTTGTAGAAATTTCTTCACTGACTTGTTGAGTTGGGGAAGTACGTTGTCATCTTGAAATAAGAAGCCATTTTGATCTCCGACCATCGATCGATGCTAGGAATCAGAAAATTGGCGAAAATATCTATGTAAAATTCACAGTTTACTGTACGTAACACAATACACAACTTACCGACGCCTTGTAATGTCATACAGCTCCAAACTGTAAATGAAGTGAAAATTTAGTCCTCGTATTGACACATTTATCATTGAACTTCTCACCAACTCTCTTACAAACAAATATTCCACCATCATCATTTGTCTCAAGACATATGAACGATTCATCGCTAAAATAACTTTATTCCATTATCAAGTGGCCAGTGTACATGTTTTTTACGTCATTGCAAGCGTTCTTTTCTATGCTTCTTTTTGAAGTAAGGTTTCGTTTTAGCTTTTGAGAATTTAAATTCTGCTGCATTTAGTCGATTACGTTCAGTGCGGTCACATACCTTTACTTTATACTTAGACCATTCGGCATTGAGTTGTTTTGAAGTTGCTCGCCACTTTCTTTTCGCTATTTTCCTTAAGTTTTTTGTCCTCTTTAGGTGTTTTCATTCGTAGACGTTTACATCGAGGTAAATTTTCCACGCTGTTAGTCAACTATATTTTTCCCAAATATCGCATACCAGACTCTGAGAACAGTTTATTAAAACAGTTACTTTCCTTTGGGAATTTCCCTCTTGCAACAGTTTATTCATGCGAATTTTGAAATCGTGAGACAATTTATTCACAGGAGTCATTGTCCAGCACTTCAGAGCTGCTTTTGAACTCGCAGCTACAAGATTTCTTCTTTTAAGTAATATTCAGATATTGTATGCATGCTCAAGCACTCTTATCTGTCTTCAATATGCAGATTTCAAACCTGTTTCCTCAGTGATCGATTACTATTTTCCAACTTCCATCTTGATCGGATAATTTTTTCTCACGAGGAAACTTTTTCGCATTCAGTATAATTATAAATTATATGTTTGTTATACTGAATTCACTTTTCATTTATAATTTAATACATATTATTTTATTTGCCATATGGTAAAACGCCCCTATGCTCATGAATCGCAAAATATATGCTTCGAAATGCAAAAATCATAAACTTGGTAACAATGATCGAAAACTATTTGCCAAGGGTTGTATATATTTAAATCTATGTCTATCGCGAGCAGGCGATGACAATAATACTCGTTTGTACCTATATTGATAGAAATATCTCAGCATTTGTTTTCAGCTGATATTCCGTAACAAAATTGAAACATTCAGATATTTACCAGTAAAACATTAAAACATAAATTTAATACAAACTTATGACTTGGGATGAAACTATGCATTTCAACCAGTAAAATAACCAGAATTGAAAAAGTACGGTTTTATATAGTCATCTTTATCGATTTCTTCACTTGTTAACGGAGTAAGAAAGATAAGTAAAAAAACGCAAAGTTATTGTTTAAAATAATTACTATTTTTATATAAAATTTTAAGTATTGTTAAAGTGTATTCTAAAAAAATGGAATGTCATTTTTTTTATATCAATATTAAAATATTTTCTTTATAATGCTGGTGCATTGTGAGTGCCAGGTGATTAAAAAATATAATCAATGAAATGTAACTGGTGTAGTAAAAAAAGATGCAACTCTTAAACACCGTACACCATGAAAATAAAGAAATCTTGCTTCTACTATCAAAGTAGTAGCATACGTTTTTTGCATCAGGTGAAAAAACCCTATAAAGTTATTTTGAAAGGTCTTACGAATTTTCTTATTTTTATGGTGTTTTTAAGAAGTTGTTTTGATCTATACGCTTCGATTTAATTTAAAATATTCTATTATGAAGCTCAACAACATTACACGGCGCAATTCGAGTATATTTACAAGAGTTAGAGGTTGGTTCTGTATTCGTACAACTACATAGTGATATAGTTTAAAGTATTGGAATTATTAAAATATTAATTTTCAAAATAACTAATATGTGAATTTTTACATTACTATACTAAGTGTAGAATTAACTTAGTGAAAAATGTCCACGCCGGGGATCGAACCCGGAACTCTTGAAATTGCTCTACCATTTGAGCTACGAGGACGATGTACCAAATATACCTACCAACATCAAATTAAAAACTTTTAATTCTAAGCTTTATTATTATTTACTTGGTTTCCTTTTTATTCGTGAACATTAACTTCAGCAGATATAGGATTTATTTCTGCATTTTAAACCATTTATATTTTACATTTACAAAATAAGATTATATTTTTGTCTAATTTGTTAGAAAGGGTCACATGAAATTATGAAACTTCAAAATTGCATTTAGAAAATAACAATACTGAATAATCCACTTAGAATAAAACTGTCGATTCTTTATGAGCAAATTTATTCTATTAAAACGATTTCCCATTGAATACAAACAAAGAAATTGGGTGTGCATAAATGTAAACGAAAACAAATAACCAATTTTCGGTATTAAATGGATATATATATATCTTTACATATCTTAAAATTACTAAAGTAAAGTAACTTTAAGTACATGTACATGGGATTAAATAAAGGAGTTTAAGTATACTTTTTAATCATGCATTTGTTTTCTGTTCCTTGGGTTAAAAGAAAAATTAAAAATTTCTTTTACTAAAGTGAGATCAGAAGACTTTAAAGAAATACATTATTTGCAGCGTATTTATTAGACATCTTGTATCGAGTTCTACCACTGTGAGACCTGTGAGACAACTAGAATAGCATAAATCCCATAATTTCGCTTAGATTTTTAATTTTTTTAGAATAAATTTTAAATAATGAAAATTTTCGATTTTTTCTTTTAAAAATATGTCACAATGAAATCAAATCCTTCGAATTTCAGATGCAGGATGAAATGCCTGCAGTGTAGAAGAATTTGATGAATTGTTTGTTATCGCCCACTGCGTCCTCTTTTTTTTATTTTTGCGATATTTTGTAATAAAAAAATCAAATTAATTGTGTAATGTAATATTGTTTCAGAAACAAAAGAAAGAAAAAAAACGGCAAACTTTGTAATAAGGACTTAAATTAGCTTGTGAACGTAGCGAATTTGCCTGAAATTCGCGTAATAACAAAAATCCTTTAAAACTCTCAACTTTACTTAAGTAGGACGAATTCACATAAACTTATCAAACCAAAATATTTAAGAATATAAATCTTCAGTTATTTCTGAATGTTTTTCATTCCGAAATGCAAAACTTCGATTTTCTGATTTTTGGCCTCATAAATTCGATTTAGGACCACTGTGCGCCGTATCGCAATCTGAAACGGCACATCAAACAACAAGAATAGCTGTCCAAAGATGTCGGTCGTTCACGAATAACCGTGACTAGAGGGAATCAGCTTGTTTTATTACAAGAAAGACAGCAAAAAATTTAGAAGAATCATGTAGCGAATTCTAGGACGCCCATGTCTGCCACTAGTAAAATGTTGTAAAAAAAGGTGAATTGTTTGTTCGATGATGGAAATGACACATGCCATTAACAGCTTTCCAGCAGAGACAACGTTTGCTACGCGTTGAAAACACGCATATTAGGTATTCCTCAACGATTTCGAGTTCCGTTTACAGACAAGAGTCGATTCAGTTGTACTACTGGTTCCGGATGTGTATGCATCTGATAAAATAGAGGAATAAAAATTATCTTTTTAATACCATCAATCAATATATTTTTTTAAATGGTGGATTTGACATCAGGGTAGACGGGTAGAAATATATCTTACAAAATAAAAATGCGAAAAATTTGACAAAATCAATAAAAAATGGACTGTTTGATTGCGGGTTTTCCCTTCCAGGGAGCATTTTTATAGCTACCGATAAACCAAAAGTACATTCTGAAAGCTAAAATACTCTTATAATCTATGGTGTAATCTGTTAAGAAAATATGAGATTTAACCCATTCAAATACAACGGCAAAATGAAATTACTTCGCGGTTAATGGAGACTATATTTTCTGCGCTACAAGTAACTAAATGTCCGCATTTTAACACAATCTTGTCAGAGCTTTTCAATAAACTAGATTTACATCACTTACAAAAGTTTTAAAAGATTAGGAAGGACAGATTATTTTTTTACAAAAAAATAATGCTTAAAAATTTCTACGAAATCAGTGAAAACCTAAGTGTCGTTTGCTTTCGGTGCAAATACGCATAGACTCCAAAAATCAAACTATGAAAAAATGTATAACACTTAACAGCATATGCTTTCAAATCAACATTTTTTCGCGATTTTTTCATTTAAAAATATAAATTCTGACAAAATGGACTTGAAGATATAAAATTATACAAATTTGAGTTTCATTTAAGGGTCATTTTTAAAACCGATAACACATTTGAAAATAGAATAATATCACATTTGATTGCTGATATGAGATCCCTGGTTTGAACCTCTCCAGCGTCAATCATCATTCTCTTCATTGGGGAATACTAAAAATATTTGCTCTAGCACACAAAATCTTTGGAATGATTACACCATAAAGCCTGTCATGCTGCCCATTGCATATGCGCAATATAACACAAATTCCACGCTCATTAGTGCATATCAGTCGTTGGACTTCAACAAAAGCTTTTTTCACTGGAAATAACACGTGCAGCAATCTAATTTCACTTCAACAGCATAAACCAAGTTAATAAGTTAGAAATCTGGCTTATCTTTTTGCTCGACATTAACGACCTCGTCTACTGTTCTTGGAATCCATGTTTCGATTCTCTCCAGCACGAATCATCATTTTTTTTTTAAACTAACCTATTTTTTCAGTAGAGTAGCAGAAAAAGTTAGAATATATGAAGAGTGACGATCTACAATTTTTTTGCGAAAGATGATAAAATGCTACTACAAGATCTGAAAATAATTTTCTAATTAAATACACTCATTTCTAGTCGCAGTTTTCGCCCAATGTTAAAGAGGATAGATATTAAATTTCATTGAAATAATTTTAAAATTTTATTTTAAAAATCTTTCAAACATTTGCACTTTAAGTATTGAAATCCTAAAAAATTATAAATGTTATTTACTTTCTTGAACTTGTTCTTGAAATAATTTGAAAGTAATCCGTTTTATGAAATTTGCTCATTGATATTAAACTTTTTTAATCCACAGCCGTAATTTGGTAAACGAAACACTAAATAATATATTTATTTATAAGTAAAACTCACACTTTCTTAAACGAAATTAAAATTTATTTGTAAGATTCCAAATCAATCCATATAGTTCTTCATAATTAACAAACCAGTAATGTTCTCTGCGTTTGTAATTATGAAGAAATTATGTTAATTATGGTAGTAATTATTGCATCGGAGTTTGCAGTTCCACTAATATCTAAATACTAGTTCCGATACAAAGCTTCAACTAAGGTATAAAATTTCGTATGCAATGAATATATGCTTCCCAACTTGTGGTACATCAACATAATTCCCAATATTCTGAAATTCTCCCAACATAATGCATATATGTGTACACAAATCCCTATTAAAATTAATTGCAAACCGTAGGACAGATGTTGTTTGAAAATTATCTGCATTGCGGGAGGAAATAACAATGTTAAATTTCCCTACAGAATATATGCATGATTTGTGGCACAATTCACGTATGCTCATATGATAACTTATTGTACAATAATAACACAATTTCTGTGGTGTCTGTTAGAATATGTGACATGTAATATAAGCAGCATGATAGTTACGAATATAGTTATTTTAGAAAATTATTATCATTTGTATGGGAATAGATTAATTAATTACAAGCATTAATCTCTTTACATTAATGTGTGTCTTTTACAAAATAAATAAAAACAATTACATTTTACACCAAATCAAACGTTATAACTGCAACTAAACACAGTGAAACTTTTTACCATGATACCGTTTCAGGTAGGAGCTTGAAATTCTTGATAAAAAAAATATGCTTAATGAGTTAACATTTAAACAATAAAAGTTAGCACAACTATAATATATAGACAATCATTTTTTTCAAACATTGGATTTATATTCCTAAAGTAAACACACTCGCCAGACTCTCGTTACCTCTTTTATCTCTATGCTATATATTGTTAAAAAATAACAGTATGTGCACTGTAAAAAAATCTGTGAAGGTACTAAACATTTTCTAGAAAACTGGGATTCCAAGAACTTTTCATGTAACGATAACAGGAAAAATTCATGTAATCGATTCTGAAACTTGAATTTTTGCTGTTACCGTTACAGGAAATGTTCTTGGAATCCCAGTTTCCAAGAAAAAGTTTAGTACCTTTGCAGGTTTTTTTTACAGTGTGGTGGTTCGTTTTTGTATCAATACGGTCTATTTTATGCAGTTTATGCACTTAATTTTATTGATAGATGCGCATACCTTATAATTTAAAACCGTTTAACTAATAATTTTAAGATTTAATAGCATTTTGCACTGTCTTTCAATAAATGGGTATATTGTAAATAAAGTTTTTTGTAAAAACATCTTTGCGCTACATCTATTTTTATTCCATCATCATTATTTTTTTTGTCAATAAGAAAATTGATGCTTAATTTAACTCGGTTCACATCAGCGATTTATTTTCACTTCCACGGAAGTCAAGTTAAGAGTTCTGTAAATTAGCTGTCAAAAACAAACAACCATAACTTTTCAAACATCTCACTTTCTTTTTAGTAGATGAAGTAATTCGTTTAAGCTTTTTTTCATATAGTATATTCTATTCATGAGCCGTGAATTTTGAACTCAAATGAAAATAATAATTTTCTTTCCAACTTCAACGTAGGTGACTTTTTCAACCTGCCTAATATTCCATTTGTTATAATATTTTTTTTATGTTTAGGAAATAATTTGTCCAAGGCGAATCTGAAAAAAAGTATCTCCTCTCAACAATGCGAAACATACTGATATATTTTTAACCAAATTGTTTCTGTAAACGCATGATACTTTAAGGCATGACTACTGAAAATATTTGTAATCAAACAGATTTTTTTTTCATTTCCATATACGTGAATTGCAGTTTGAATCAAAAGCGAATGTTCTGTCAGTATGTCAGTTATTTTCTTTTCTTGAACAGTCGCGACAGAAAATTTTGCTCAAAACGCTAAAGTTGGCAGAATTTTCTGAAAAATATTCTGCTTTTACTGAAAAGCTTTTACTTGGATCTGCTTTTACTTAGAGGATTGCGGTGTATGTTACTTTTATTTTAGTGGAAATCAAGATAATTTTTCACTAAATTAGCCGTCAAATGCAAACAGATGTACTTATCAAAATATTCAGCTTTTAAAATCATACTCAGAAATATTTAGGCAAAATATACAAGGTGAAATATGATATCTATCACCATCCTTTAATTTCTCAACCGTTGGTCGGACCCACATATTTCCGACAACAAAAACGTTTCGAATGAGGTAAATATTCCTGTTGTGACATTATTTATGTAAAAGAATATTTTTATATAAATTACGAAAGCTAACTTTTCATACGTTTTCTCAGTCCCTGTAATCATATTTAGTAAATGTTTATACACGTCGTAACAGATACAACACAAAATATTTGACTTATATACTAGAAAAAAATGGCATAATTATTAAAATACGAAGTTTGAGATTTTTGCATATGCACATGTCTTTCATTGAGGGGTCAATTAAAAAACGAATTAAAGTAACGTAATGAATTAAAGTAAAGTAAAGAGATCGAAATCAAGATGCAATGTCTTTTTTGCAGCGAAATAACCTTTTGCCGATATCGCCCAATCCGGGTATTACTAAAGAGTGATATTTCATCCAAAAAGTTTTAATTGCGCGGTATGTGGTTCCGCGTAAGAACACACATTTCATAGTGGTGATAATTTCCCATCGTTCCATTTTCAACAAAAATAATTTTTAATAACAGGTTTTGATATGCCCAAAAGCATACTAGATTTTTTTAAACAGGTGTGAACGGCAAAATATGCAACTCTTTCAAAGAAAAAAAGGGACAATATTAAGACAATGTCAAATAATAAGATGGTTAGCAATATTAATAACTACAAATTCCATCCTTGACAACTTAATACCCCAACCCTTCCCCCAACTCTTTTTTTATCCCTTTCTGCAATTATTTTTACAGGTTTCTGCACTGTTCCCACTCCTGTCTCATCAATATTCCATATGTCATTTGAATTAAATTTATTAGCTTCTAATACAGACGCTAAGTTATTAAAAATAGTTCTACATTATGTTTATTAAAACTTGTATTTCTACTCAAACTTATTACTTCTGGAACTCGAAAGGAAATTGTAGAATGTCGTTGCATAAACTTAGTCAACCAATCAGCACTTGCAGTTTCTTTTGTTAACCAATTTTCAGGCATGTTTAGGTCATTTCTAATGGCAAACTCATACGCTAAATTTCGCAGTTCTGCAGGATTAATTCCATAAAACAATCGCTGATTGTATGGTGTATTCACACAACTCCAGGTGTTTAGGTGTGTCTCCTGTTTAGGTGTGAATATCATACGCGGTTTTTTATATCCCATTTCAATATTTCCTTCCAAATAAGTACTCTTCTTTTTATTCATATATCTAACAAGTGACATTCAGTTTACATTGAACATTTCTTGGGCTTTCCTTAATCTGCACTTTCCGGATTTAACTTCTATTGCAGCCCTTTCATAATCTGCTAAAGTAGCTTTAGCTCTTTCAGTACGCCTCTTGTAATTTCGCACCATTTTCCCTGAAATATAAAAGCCTTCATTATAAATTATGATGGGGTAATTAGTGACACTGTCACATCGTGTCCCTTAAACTTCGTCACAACTAGCCCCGCGTTACGTCATTTTGATCTTCATTCATTAGTTTCCGAAATGTTGGTATGATTAGCAAATGAAATACATAGAATAACAGCTCAAAATATAAGGTTTTAAATAATGTCAGGGAAGTTTGCATACCTCAGTATCGCTAGTGGCAATGACGATTCAAATGTAGGTCACAAAATTTACTTTTACGATAGAAAACAAGATAAATATTTTTATCTCAAAAACAACGCGACGCTTAACTTTGAAAACTACGCAGAACATTGATACAATAAACCTCTTCGCTCACATGACGCGACAGGTGCTGCAAACTATTGGCTCAGTGAGGAAGTTCGATGGCACAACTTTCTTCTGGCACAACTAACCCCGGTCTCCCTTACAATTTACCTTATTTAATGAAAAAGAGTTTTATCTTCAGATTGAGTCTATCTTTGGATCTAAATCTATTTTCAAACCAATTCTTAAAAAATCTGGAATTAAAACAGCTAAAATCTCCTAAATGCGTATGAATCTGATGTATGGATAGGAAAGATGCTTATGGATCCTTTGTTACAAGGAGGCGACGTCAAATGGAAGGAAAAGTCCCCCATTCAAATTTGAAATTTTTTGTTAATGTATGAGAATTTTTAGAAATGCAAAAATTTGTACATCAAAACAACTAAAAAATTACAGATTTCTTCAAATAATTGTAAGTCTTCCTTAGCCTTTAAAAAAAAAATATATTACGCTTTCGAATGAATATTCATTTTCTGTTTCAAAATTCTTAACAATATAAAAAATAATATTAATATTTAGCGTTAAACATTTAAAAACCTTAGATAAACAGCTGTAAACAGTTTTCTTTCAAAATATACGCATTAAATGAAATTTTTTTCGTAGCTCTCTATTTAACGTATTTTTATATATAACGAATTTTTTGACTGAACGATGGATTTTGTTATAAATAGACATGACTATATTTGCTTATTTTTTTAATTAAATGGATATTTTTACTGATACGTAACAAGAATAAAGTATATTTACTAATAATAAGTCAACAGCAAGGATTTTAACTGTAAAACATATGAAAAATAATTTTAACTAGGATTCTGCATCATGTATTTCACAGTGCGCCACCGGATCAGCACATCTATCAATGGAAGAGCTTCCAATAAAATTCCCATCACATCGACTTTTCAACCTGCAAGAAGTGCCCCCTAGCGGTTACCACATTCCTGAATGAGAGAAAAGTTTCCCCGCTTTACAAGTTAGCTGTACGAAGAAGCATCGAGCACAGCTCTGATATTTTCCAGCCATCGGAATTTCCTCTTAACAATTTAAGTTTTAAAAAAAAAAATGTAATGTAAAGTGAAAAGTTTTCGGTATAGTGAAAGGTAAACTGTACTCTCTTGCGTTTGTTTGTTCGGTAAACTGAAATTATTCTTCATTTTGTGTGATATGATTACTAAAGAAAACGACAGAATAATGGATACTGGCTTTTTATATTAAATTTTAATTTGAGAAAGTATTTGTAGTTGTGAAAAATTATCAAAATATTTTTTCACATGTATTTTGAATAGCATATATATGCCAAGTAACATTCATACAATTGAAAATTTTGTCCATATTTCGCATTAAAATTTCGATGATATTCAAGTGTTAATTTTCTTTTAATTCTTATTAACGTTTTACAGAATATGTTTAGCGAATAATTTAAGCTTTCTATTTGCAATTTGTTGAATTAATCGCACAACCATATGTATTTAACCATTAAGATAAATAGAGTTTAAAAACCTCTTGTATTAATATTAAAATGAATGTTTGTAATCAACTTGTTGAATTTACCAATTTGATTATGTGCATTTAAATAATCTTCTTTTTAACTTGAGCTATTTTTATACCTGATTAAATATTTAATATATTATTAATACGCATTAAAAATACATTGGAACTTTTGAAAATATATATACTACTTGAATTTTCACAGGAAGATTGTTATTCAATTATTTAAACTTTATATATTTGCACTTCCACTTAAATCTAAAGATGAAAGAATTTTAAAAAGTTTTTTTATGTATATGCTCTATTATTTGAACTTGATGAATTTGGAAATTTAGTTATATTACTTCATAATATGATGATTTTTAAAATTTCGAACAAATTTCGTATATTTTCTTAATTAGTTCTTATATCATCAATATACATTAAAAAAAATATTGCACGTTTTGTGATAATAAATATATTATGTGCTGCTGAAGAATAAGTGATGCTTAAATATAATTGAAAAGTATAAACATATTATGTATTCTTCAAAAAAGTAAAATTATTTATTAAATCTAAATATTTAGTTTTGTAAAGAGAAATGACTAGTTTATTTTTTTATTAAAATTATACCTTCGTAAAAATAAGAAAAAATTTCCTTTTTTATGAAAGTGAAAGTGTATTATTTTCTAATATTGAAAAAATAATAATATTTTCAGAATACTATTTTAATCACTAAATTATCATTTCATCATTAAAATAATTTGAAGGAGTGTAGATTCATTTATTAAATTGCATTTATATTGAAGTAATGTACTTTTGAATCAAAATAAGGGTATAGTAATTGAAAATACTCTAGCAGAAAACTAATAAAATCTGATTGGTGTAAAAAAAATATTGCATACTTTTGACTGTATGTTATAGGAGAAAATTATCAATATTTAGATCATGAAAAATTATTTTTTTCCAACATTAAAAGCAATGTTTGAGTGAATATCAGTTAAACCATGATATACACTTGATTCCTTGTAGAGTTACTAAAGATAGAACACTGAATTGGAATTACTCTAGTAGGTTATCAATACAACATAAAAAAATGACTGGTATTGACAGTAACTTATAAATAAATAATTAATGAAAATGCAATGATTTCTTTTTTGTAATAATTTATATTAATGTTACTGAATGAAAATCTTATCTTTCTACTTAGATATTAAAAATACTTAGGAGATGTTTAATAATTTCTGAATTATCAACTGCACCAATTTGACTGCTTCTACCATTTGTGAAACATTTTCATGCATGGAAAATATTCTGATTGCCCCTTTGTAAATTTAATATTTGTCTTAAATCTGTCGCGTAAAATATTATGTGAGATGGATTTGTCAGTTTTAATGATGTCTATCTAAATGTTGCTGCTAACCTAATTTTAATTTGCATCATGAATCTGGCGGAAGTACCAATAATGTTTCGCAACGACACATCTTGCAACTCTAGTTACAATTTAAAAGTGTTCAATGCATCTCAAGCCTCAATGGAAGATGACCTGTATGATGTACCACCTATCATCATAGCTCTATTATCTATTTGTTACGGACTCATATCGTTGGTAGCAATAGTTGGTAATTTTTGTGTTATACTAATTGTTGGTACAAGTCGCCGCATGAGATCTGTTACGAACTACTTCATAGCAAATCTAGCTGTTGCTGACATCATAATTGGGTTATTTTCGATACCATTCCAGTTTCAAGCGGCATTGTTACAAAAGTGGGTTCTCCCGCCATTCATGTGTGCTTTCTGCCCTTTCGTACAAGTGCTATCAGTTAATGTGAGTATCATTACGCTAACAGCCATTGCACTTGATCGATACAGAGCTGTTGTGCATCCCCTTAAAGCCAGAACAACAAAAATGAGTGCGAAAATGGTTATAATTGCAATCTGGATTTTCAGTGCCGCAGCTAGCGTGCCGTACGCTGTGGCATTGAGGGTGACGCTGGTCTATGATCCCCTTACAGGTAAAGACACCAAACCGTTTTGCCACAATGTCCAGATATCGCCTTTCGTATGGAAGATCTACAACCACACTCTGGTGACATTACAGTATTTCCTTCCCTTGTGTTTGATATCTGTTGTGTACATCACGATCGCTGTCAAACTTAGAACGGCGAAAACACCAGGAAACACGCAAGACGACAGAGATGCTACGATACTGAAAAATAGGAAGAAGGTAAGGAAATTTTATTGTTATAGTATTTTATGTATCATAGTTTGCTTATTTTGAAATTTAATGTTAAAAATGTTTGTAAACTATCGTATATATCCGTGTAATTGCCGAGTATACGACTCTTCAGGAAACAGAAAACCGTCCAAAATCGGAAACCCGTATGTAAGCCGATGTAAAAAAAAAAAAAAAACATTATGAAAATCAGTGAACGAAAACTTAGCACCTCTTATTATTTATTTAATTATTTATTTTAGTATAGTTTATAGAAAAAAATGCATTCGCCGAAATTATGGATATCTCCTAGAGCTTTTAAGTTGGCCTTACTTTTATTTTTCAACACATTGGCGTTTTTATAATTGGGTCATTTAAAGACAGGCTGCTATCGATCTGCACTAAATCTATGTCATCTAGAAATGCAGCTAGTAAAACTTTTTCCCCAATTTAAAAAAAGTTCACATCGTAGCTATATTTGCATTGGAGAAGTTTGTCTTGAATTACCAAAAGAAATAATTGTTCGATCTATGGGAAAAAAATGCATCGGTGATGCGATGGAAGGAACTAAGAATGATGCCATATTTGAAGAAGTTGGCTATCATGATGAACTAGATACAAACGTCTCTAGATACAAACATTCATTCTGATGTATCAGTGAGAGAAAGCAATTTAAAAGAGTTGCTTGGAAGTTCTGACAGTAGCTGTAAATTGACAGATTTTTTTTTAATTGTAGGAATATTATGAGCTTATGAGATGAAAGCCTGCATGAAACGGATTTTTTTACAAACTAACGATTTCCTTTTTATAAATTTTACTGAAAAACTAATGTTTCGTTATTTATTAACATATTTCCTAAATTATAAAAGATTTTTCATGGATTCTAGCTAACTAACAAACTAACTAACTTAAAAAAAATCCATTGGATGCAAGAGTTTTGCGGACCCCGCCCCCCTATCCCGAAGATTCGGCGAGGACCCCTTGGAGACCAAGATCCAGTTTAAGATGCCATTGGAGCCACTCAAAAAAGACCCGGGTGATAATGATAAGTCTACGGGGGCGTTATTTTCAAATATCTGGCTCAAATTATAATATTTTTACATGATTTTTTTGACATACTATAGCTAAGGTCAATCTACAACCAGCATAGTTTTTACCTTTTCTATTTTGGTTAGATTTTTTTATGTAATAATAGTTTCAAATTCAGAACTGCTTCCAAACTAATCCAAAATTTAAAGTATTTCTTTAAGAAAAATCTGAAACAAACAAACAACAAAAAAAAGACTAGCCCGGTTGTAGATCGTCATCAGCAATCTATGAAAAAAAGTAAAAATGTTAAACTTTAAGCGATAAATGCTAAAATAACGTTACATTATCACAGAATTTCAATATCACCCGGGTTTTTTTGAGTGATTAATGCGGGCTTTTAAGAACTACTAGATATACTACCTCTGACAATAAAGTTCGGTGAGTAGTCCTGTAACATTAATGTAGATAAAATATTAACGAAAGTTACTATACAATACTTCGAAACATTCATCTCCCATAATTATGCACTGCTGAGATTTGTTATACATGTCCTGGGAAATTCGCCGGAAGCCTTCTTTTGGGATGGAGTTCAAAAGCTTTTTCACGTTTCGTTGTATTTCAGCAATATAGTCAAATTGCTTTCAAACAGAGTTTGAGTCGAGGAAATAGGAAGAAGTCTGGAGGATTGAGATCTGGCGAGTATGGTTGATGCTCAATTTGCACAACCCCTCATAAATTTCTTTTGGCGTCTTGCAAAGCTTAAAACCAAAATTTAAACTGATCTTTTGTTCGTTCATTATCCTATTCTCAGTTAAGAACAAACACAGTGAACAAACACTTAGTAAAGCACGTCTTACACAGAACGACGCTCAACTGAACAAAGGTGGGGGAAGATGGTCAACACTTCCCTCTATGCAGGTGCAGCGTTTTGTTTCCCCAGTGTTGCCAGATCGGTCGTTCTGAATTCATTCACCGAACTTTATTGTCAGAGGTAGTATGTTCTTGATTTTTGAGTTTAGATCAAAAAAATTTTAGAGCCAACTTCTTATAATTATTTAAATGCTCTCTAATTGAATTCAGTATAAATTTTATAGCCTTTTTCACCTTAATTCTTCTATTTTTGCAACATTGGTGCACACAAATGGAAAATATGTTTTAAATTGCAGCGATAAAAATAATCAATTAAAGCTTATTAAAAGATTTAACTAATTAAAGAGAATAATTCTGTAAGTTTCTTTAATTAGCTAAAGAAACAGCAAATAAAAGTTAATTATTGATGCCTTTAGAAGGGAATTTTTAATAAAGTAATCAATAATCGAAAAGTTATTTAGTTGGACGTAAAGACGCTTTCGTTTTAAAACAACCTATAGAGAGTGAAAAAAAATAATGACTTAATTATAAATAAGTCAAACATTACTTTTAAATCACAATGAAAAATAAACTGTAGTATTTCTTTTTCGACTTTCTCAAACTTAAAAAGAAGTAAAAAATTATCATATTTTTAAATATCATTAAAAATTTTAGCGTTTTGTAAAAAAAAAAAAAAAAAAAAAAAAAAAAAAAAAATAGTATGTTTTACTATAGATGGCGCCATAGCTTTTATCGATTTCTAATTAAAATCTCGTACAAAACCAACATTTTTTAGCATATATTATGAATATTGGAGGTAATGTTATGTAATGATAGATTCAAATTCAGAACCGGTTCCGAAATTTAAAGTTTTTTTTTTTTTAGAAATATCTGAACCAAATTTAAAAGAGTAAAAATTAGCCCGGCTGTAGATCGTCATCAGCTATCCTATGCCAAATAAATAAATAAATAAAAATAAAAAAGAAATTAAAAGATAAAAAAAAGTAAAAATATTAAACTTTGAGTGAGAATTTTGAAAATAACGCCCCCAGACTTAACCTTATCATCTGGGTCTTTTTGAGAGTGCGGGCTCTTAAGAACTACTTGATAGATGTTCTTGATTTTTCAGTTTGGATCAAAAACACTTTTCAATCCAACTTATTACGGTTATTTAAGTACTTTCTAATTGAATTCAGTACACGTTTCATAGCCTTTTTCATCTTAATTCTTCTATTTTTGCAACACTGGTGCATATAAATGATAAAATATGTTTTAAATTGTAACGATTAAAAAAACAAACAATTGAAGCTTATTAAAAGATTTAACTAATTAAGGAAAGTAATTCTATAAGTTTCTTTAATTAGTTAAAGAAACAGCAAATGAAAGTTAATTATTGATGCCTTTAGGGAAAATTTTTTTAATGAAGTAATCAATAATAGAAAATGTATTTCGTCGTATTAATTCTATAAGCGTCAAATGTAACATATTTAAGTATTGGCTATTTAAAAATGGTTCTCTTTTCAATTGTTTTCAAACTATAATTTACAAACTACAGAGAGAGATTAAAAAAAGTTATTAAGTGCATTCTTAATTATCTAAATGTGTAGCATCTATAGTTGTTATTTCGTCCATCCTCATATAACTTCACAAAAACTGCACTGTTAATTTTTTTTCTGTGAAGTTACAGATAGTCTACGGGTAATCTAATATCTTGAGTCTTATATAAAATACAGAGATAAGAAAAATTAACAGAGAAGTTATTCGGTAAATTTAGAATAAACTCTGTAAATTAAAACAGTTAAAAATACACACAATTCTGCAAATTTACTTTTACTGATATTGATTTAATTTATTTTTTTTAAATTAGTGAATCACGAATCTTCAGTGGGCTTCAAAGAACTTGAATTTTCTGAGTAAATTTGAACTGCTGCATCATTAAATTAAACTTTAACACAATATGTTTAAAGCTGCTTTGGGGTTTGAACCCGAGACCTCTTGACCGTGGAAACTAAGCTATAAGAGAGATTGCTATTGAGTACAAAGCATGTTTTTTATTATTCAGCGAGGAAAAATCTTCACTAAATCTGATGGGATGATTTTTTTCTTTTTTAATTTATCCTATGTTTTTTTTTAAAACAATCTTTACACTAAATTTTCTACATTAATATTTCTAATAAAATTTAAAACATTTTTAAAAAGTGTTTCTTTTGAATTATAAAATGTAATGAAGATAAAAAAAAAATAGAAATCTCTACAGGAAATTAGATGTAAAAGAAGGAAAATATGTGTAAAATGATAAATCGAGAAACTCAATGGAATGCATGTAATCGCTGGAGAGCATAGGAGGTCTGTAGATTCGACTCCCACTGGCTCTGTTGCACACTTTTTGTGAAGCTCTCGGTTGTGATTCTCTAGTGTTAAAAAATTTCCTTTGTTTTACTTCATTGTTGACATGTTTCGACTCAACCTGAGTCATTTTCAAAACAAATTAATATTAATATTCTGAAATTGCGTGATCTATGATTCAATGATCTGAAATCCCATCATGCATTTTTTTATGTAATGCATGCTATTTTTTTATAACTTTCTTTTATTTACAAGAAGAAAATATTAGACCCATGCAAATTTCCTAATTCCAGTTATCGACAGAATTGCTCGTTTTAGGGGTCAGAGAACCTCTAAAAACATGTTTTTACAAAATGTCTGTTTGTCACTCTGTATGTGACAAAAATATTGTATGTGCTCTATCTCAAGAACTAGTGCATCGAATTTCACAAAATTGTAGATTTTGTTAGACTTTGATGTAAACTAGAGCTGATTATTTTTTGCCGTATGTCGCCTAACAGATGGCGCTGCTATGCTGACTTTTTCACGATTACCGCAATAGTTATATTTCAAGTAAATAGACGGATTTTCCTAAAATTAAAAATTTTTTAGTCTTTGATATAATATGGTGCTCATTACCCTATTTTGTAAATCGTCCAGCTGTTGACGCTGCTAAACAGCATTATTCATGATTATCACAATAGCCCTATCTGAGAAACTAATGTGCGAATTTTTTTCATATTTCAGTTAGTCCTTGATATAATAGTATTCTTTACTGTTTAGACAAATTGCTTAACAGGTAGCGTTTTATCGAAAATTATTTTCGATCTCTGCAATGACTCTGTTTCAAAAACTAACGCACGGATTTTCTCAAACATTACATTCAGTTAGAACATGACATAAATTGTTGCTGATTAAATTTTGGTGTAAATCACCTAATCGGTGATACTGCTTTACTTAAATTTTTTTGGAACTATTAAGATATATGATGTAGAATAAAGTTTTGGGATTGCCACATCCGACTAGTTTTCCATATTTAACGATGCAGCGTTATTTTACTTATCAAAACTGTAGCTCGTGTTACTCAATGATTACGAAAATAGAAATAAACATCCAAGTAAAATAAAAAAATAACGTGCGTCACTTAAAAAACTGAATGATGGCGCGACTTCTTCTATAATTTTTATTTCTTGAATTCTAAAGAAAATTTCTATAAGGAAGTATGGCGTGTAATTTCAGAGTATTATTAATTGCTGAAACGTCAGTAAAGGCTTACTTTGGAGACACGGACATTTTTGGTTTCTGTCTGTCTGTCTGTTCCGCGAAAACTGACGCAAAAAGCATCCGATTGGCTTGAAATTAAGTGGGTATGTTAGTGAGGCACTGGGATTAAGCTGTATAGTTTTTTGTTAGATTTGATTCATTCGTTCGGAAAATATAGAATATTTTATTTTGCGCAATAATGCTTTTCTATGGCAAATCCATTGGTTTTCAATTTTTTTTTTCTTGAGAGAAAATGACACATTTCATTAATGGAATTCAATGATAAATGGATACTAAAATTTACCTGTTAAATTATTCGTATTGTTTTGAAATTTTGTCTAGCATTTTTTATCTTTGCATTTGTCAGATTTTTAAAATTGTTACTGTAAATTTTGGAGATTTTTTATAAATGTGTTCCAATAATATAAACTAATTTGTTTTAGAGATTTACTTATTTCAAATGTATTTATTTCATTTTCTTTATTTTCTCTTAATGGTTGCTAAGCAACCATTCATCCTAATCCTTATTTTTATAATGTTATAAATTTGAATGCGTGTACAAAAATTTAAATGAAGTCAACGTCAAAACTGATGAATTAATTAATGTATCTTTGCATACCTTAGTATTTGCATTAGTATCTTTGCGTATAAATATAACATAGCCCAGAAAAGAACATAGGGTATGTTTTATTAATTTTATTCAAATATTTTCCTTAATAATTCAAAATTTCCTTCTTTTTTTATACAGAATCAATAGCGATTTTTTAGATAAAGTTTAATCAATTTCCTTTATCATTGCCAAAAAAATCAAAATCTGGAATAATTTTTCAACGGCAGTAAGTTTCAATTGAAGCAATTTCCATTCGAAAAATTAAACTAAGAAAACTTAAAAATGACGTCAGAATAAAGATAAAAATAAATATAGTACTTTGTTAAATATTAAACACGAAAATTTGTTTCGTTAATAAGAATTTTTCTGACAAAAATGGGGGCATAATTAGAAGTAAAAGAAATAAAAAAGAATTATATTTTTAACAAATTTTTCAATTGGTAAAATTTGACGTCATAATTGAAATAAAACAGGTATTTTATAGCAGTCGTTAAAAATACAAGAAACATGGATAGCAATAACTCATGAATAATGAAGTCATTGCCGAAACTTTAGTGAAGGCTTACTTTGGCGACACAAAATTTATTGTTTTCCGTCTGTCAGTCTGTTCTTCTGTCTGTCTGTCAGTCCAGATAACTGCCAAAAAATGGAATCAAAACTTCTTTTTTTTCGGAAAGAAAATTATAAAACCCTAGATTACTGAGTTTACACTTTCAAAAGTTCCTGATATATCAGATTTAGGTGTTTGTGGTGGGCTGGTATGTAGAAGTATGAGGGTAATGAAAAATGCTTATTAAAACTGTTACTTATCCTTATAAATAAAAATGTATAAAGAAATACAAGATATACGATAACCATTAGCAGACTGATAGAAAATTATAAATTTAAATTTATTGAGACTACGGGGGGTTCAGGGCGGCGGAGCCCCCCCGAAGATATCTACTATGGTATAGTAAAAAAAAATAAAAATAAATAATAGATAATGAAAATTTCAGAATATCCTAACATAACTAAATCTTTAACTTAACGCTTTTGATGGCTGAAAATTTCTTATTCTTATTTTATTCTTATAAATAATTACGTAATTCGAAAATTTTAAATTACAATTTTCAGGAAGTTGAATGTTACCCTAAGTGTGCTTAAAAAATGATGTGCAAAGCTGACGTTGAGGCTCCTGATCTGCAGATTTGCTAGTATTTATTTGTTTTGAAATTGACTCGGGTAGAGTCCAAATATGTCAATAATTAAATAAAACTATTTATCTGTTTTGACCTTAGAAGTTTCTAACAATTAGATTTTTTTTTTTTTTTTTTTTTTTTTTGCATGTTTGGTAAAAATAGAAAGAATTTTCAGAATGACACAGGAAAGGAAAAAACTGATGTCGTCAGATAATAACCAATTACATCTCAATATTTAATTTAGTTATTGAAAATGAATAAACTGTATTTGATAACAAATCGTTGCAGTTGTTATGCTTGCAAGTGTCATGCTTTTACGTTTAAAACTGAGTGACAAAATGCATCAGGATATTTTGCGTTGTGGAACAAAATTTTCTTTTTCTTCTTCTTCTTATTTTCTTTTTATTTTTTTCATTGTTATTATTATTTTAAAACAGACTTAACCAATTCAGAGGCAGTGGATACATTATCCCCCACTTAATTTTATTGAATATTTGCTCCAGAAAGATTTAATTAAATTTTATCTTTATAATTTTAGTGAAAAAAATTTAAATTGTTTTTCATTATTGTGAAGTTAATATTTTCAAATATTCCGGTGTGTATTAAACTTAGAGATACACGATTATTTGCGTTTAAAAGAGTTATGTACTTCTCTTTTAATAACCTCCACCTAAGCATACACATATACCATCAAAAGCCATATTTATATACAGTCCCTGGCCAAATTATTAGACGCACTCATATTTTCTTGTGTCGAATCATATTACAAGTTTCATAGAGATACTACTATGATAATAGTTACAATTGATTATATACATCATCTGTAGGATTATAATAAATTAAAAACATGCCAATGACATTAAAATTATTTGTTTTTGTAAATTAAATTAACAATTGCTAAAATTGTAAAACTTAAAACATAGAATTAAAAAAAAATTCAATATTTTTTAGAGTCTCCTTTGGCGGCAATCAGTGCCTCTATTCTTCATGGCATGCTGTTAGTATAAAATTGAAATGTTTCTTGCATGTGTGAGTGATGTTTCCAGACAAGGATAAGTTTTTCTATGAGCTGTGTTTTGCTCGTTATGAGCTCATTGTCCAGTTTTTTCTTCATTAGTTCCCAAATATTTTCAATGGTATTCGTGTCTGATGAATTACCGGGAGCAGTTCAAAACAGGGATATTTTTTTATTGAAAGTAGAACTTGACGGATCGGGCTATGTAACAAAAATCTTTACCTTGCAAAAATACAAATGGTTCTTCATTTGGAAACCATCACTTTAGCTTTAGAATAAACCAATTTTGAAAACCTCTTTATATTGGTCCGGAGAATTGACTAAGAAGTCAAAATAAACAAAACCCAGCTCATAGAAAATTATCCCTCATCTGAAATCTTCACCCACGCATACAAAAAACTCTTCATTTTTATATTAATAGCATGCCGCGAAGAAAAGAGGCCGCCAAAAGAGGCTCCAAAAAGTACTGACATTTTTTTGAGTTTCAAATTATAAATTTTGCAATTTTAGCCATTTTTAATTTAATTTGTAAAAAGAAAGAGTTTTAAAGTCATAGGCATGTTTTTTATTTATTATAATTCTACAAATGATGTACATAATTAATTGCAGTTATTCACACAGCAATATTGCTATGAAGCTAGTAATATGATTCGACACAAGGAAAAGGGAGTGCGTCTAATAATTTGGCCAGGGACTGTATGTATCTCATCGGTTTTTCACAATTATTTCTCGTTTTTGAAATAATTGCAAAAGAAAATAGTACATTTTGCATTTACTTTGCAGTTGTAAGGAATTATTAACTAAAGTTTATAATTCAGAAGGAACCAATTAAAGAAACATAAAGTGAAATTTAACCATTGATTCCCCTAAGGAGAAACTTTAGATTAAAGTAATCAACAGTTGGGAAAATATTTCCGTTTAAAATTTCACTAGCGTGAAATGCAAATACTCAAAAGAGAAAATATTCGAAAATGTTCCCCATAGTAAAACTCCTCAAATTGTTTGTGGTTTTTCTCTAATTAATTGTGCTGATACGAAAAAAATGATGTAAAAATGATATTTCTGAAGATTTTGTGATTATAATTTATGAATATTGTAATTTTAGTTGTTTTAAGTGATCGTTTATTTTAATTAATTTCTAAATTTTGTAGCGTTGTATTCTTGAAATCTGACTTTAAAAGAGGTCTAAGTATTTTGTATTGAACACTTTATATGTTTCATAGGTTTTTTCCTTTTTTTATGTGTGTAATACTAATGAAGAAACAGGAAATTAACCATTGAAAATTGCCACAGGAGATTGCCATTTTGGCAATTTTTAAAATCACATCATGCAGTTGTTAATTTTAAAACGATTAAATTACGCTATATCGCGAGGGAAAAAGTTATTATGCTAAGTTTAATAATCATACCTTTAAATCATTTTTTATTATATGTTACTTTTTCTTTCTTATTTTTATGTAACGGAATTACAATGTAACATTTAAAAACATAAAATTCAATCACAGAAAACAAAATGGCATTCGCTAAAACAATTCGACATATCTAGGATGTTTAATAAACAAATTCATCTCGAGATGGTAGGGACTTATTCATTTTCGACATGGACTAACCGTTTCACACATACGCAGTTCTGTCCAGGTTTGTATCATACGTGGTACATCAGTATAAAGGCTCTAAGAACAAGGATTTTACGAAGCAGATCTATCTTACACTTTTATGAAGCGATTTTCTGAAACACATTTATGTAGAGATTTTTTTTAAATGAATTTATATAACGTTTTTATTAATTTATTATCAAATGCCTAATTGCTGGGTTAGATGAATTTTGATTGTTTTAATGTGTAGTTATATATACCAACTGCAAGTTTTTTCTGGAGCATGGGGTATATAGCATTAATGTTATTGTACGGGTCAGCACAGAACAATGGGACTCTAGTACAGTGTATAGGTGGTAATTACAAATATAAAAAATTTTACTCTTATCGTGTTATTTGAAACACCGAAATTTGAACATGTTACTAAGGCATATTGCGGCATATGGAAATATGAATAACATTCAGTAACTTTTGTAGCTCTTTTACAATTCAAGAATAATTTTGTTTAATTTTTTTTCAGATGGCAACAGTAATCTTTATATGCATAAATCTTCTGTGCGTGTGTTTGTCACCGAACTCCTCCTAAATGACTGGACCGATTTTAATGAAATTTTGTGTGTGTGTGTTCCAGTGGATTCGAGAATGGTTTAGATTCACATTTCATTGAAATTTATTCAGTACTTTTTAAGTAATTAGGCAAAAACTAATAGTTAATGATTTTTCGCTAATTAAAACTATTGAATAAGTTCGACGAATAGAGTGTGGACGGAATGTCCGAACGGTCTAAGGCGCCAGATTTAAGCTCTGCTTCTTGAAGAAAGAGATCGCGTGTTCGAACCCCACTCCTGACAAACGTGTATACGTTACAATAATATTTCCTGTATAATACATTTGATTAACCGACTTCAGAAAATCGTTAACTTTTAACTAAAAAGAGATAAATAAACTTTTCTATCAAAAATTGATCCGACTTAAAAAAATACTGAAGAGTGAAAAATAATTTCCTTACATAATTGTAATAAGAAATTAAATTAAGAGCGTAGTGTTTATCGTGCGTATTGCTATATTTACGTTAATTTATTTCATTTTCAGGAGTCGGTGCCAATCAAACGAATTTTAAAATTAAAATTAAATATCCAATGCTAATCTTTATATATATATAAATCTTCTGTGTGTGTGTGTTTTTCACTGAACTCCTCCTAAATGACTGGACCTATTTTAATGAAATTTTGTGTCTGTGTTCCAGTGGATTCAAAAATGCTTTAGATTTACATTTCATCGAAATTTATTCAGTACATTTTTAGTAATTACGCAAAAACTAATAGTTAGTGATTTTTCGCTAATTAAAAGTGTTGAATACGTTCGACGAATAGCGTGTGGACGTAATGTCCGAGTGGTCTAAGGCGCCAGATTTAAGCTCTGCTTCTTGAAGAAAGATCTCGCGTTTTCGAACCCCACTCCTGACAAACGTGTATGCTTTACTATAATATTTCCTGTATAATACTTTTGATTAACCGACTTCAGAATATTGTAAACTTTAAACTAAAAAGAGAAAAATTAACTTTTCTATAAAAAATTGAACCGACATCAAAAAATACTGGAAAGTGAAAAATGATTTCCTTACATAATTGTAATAAGAAATTAAATTAAGAGCGTAGTGTTTATCGTGCGTATTGCTATATTTATGTAAATTTATTTGATTTTCTGGAGTCGGTGCCAACCAAATCAATTTTAAAATTAAAATTAAATATCCAATGCTAATCTTTATATATATAAATCTTCTGTGCGTGTGTTTGTCACTGAACAACTTAAGGACTGGATCGATTTTAATGAAATTTTGTGTGTGTGCTTCAGTGGATTCGAGAATGGTTTAGTTTCGCATTTCATCAAAATTAATTCAGTACTTTTTTAGTAATTAGGCAAAAACTAATAGTTAGTGGTTTTTCGCTGATTAAAAGTGTTGAATAAGTTCGACGAATAGAGTGTGGACGGAATGTCCGAGCGGTCTAAGGTGCCAGATTTAATCTGTGCTTCTTGAAGAAAGATATCGCGTGTTCGAACTCCACTGACAAACGTGTATGTTTTACAATAATTTCAAATAATTAAAAATTGAACCGACTTCAAAAAATACTGAAGAGTGAAAAATAGTTTCCTTACATAATTGTAATAAGAAATTAAATTAAGAGCGTAGTGTTTATCGTGCGTATTGCTATATTTAAGTATATTTATTTGATTTTCTGGAGTCGGTGCCAGGAAGGACAACGTCTGTCGGGTCCGCTAGTTACATTTATAATCAGGGAAAACAGATTCTACGAAATTTTCTTTTACGTTTATAATGACCTTCGAGATAAAATAAAGTAATTAAATTTATGTTTTGATAAAATATTTCGCAAGGTAGTTTTTCTTAACACTGATAGGGCCCCTGGTGGGAAACTGCTTAACTAAAATTTAAAAATAAATTTCTCTGTATTTTTTCATGAAGCAATCATACATTAAGATGAAAATAGATAGGATCTATTTAACTTAACTTACTTTTATAGTAATAAAGTTCACTATTAAGACACATTCTAGCCAAACAATAATAATAATAAATATTTATGAAGCAGGATATAACATCCTTATTTCTGTTTATGGAAGCCTCTAATAATCAGTTTATCTATATTTAAATAAAATAAATTTTCCATCTTTTATTGTATAGTGATTTTTATAGTGCTTACATTGAGTTTAAACAATTTCATTGTGTAAACAAAATTTTCAATTGTGAATATGGAAATAACTAGAAATTGCAATTTCATTACTGATAAGATGCTTAACTATCAATTAAGTTATTACATAAAACAATCAAACACACATCATTTACAGTTAATCTGGCTGTCGGTCTATCCACTCATGCGTAGTTTAAATTTATTAAAATGTTCTCTAAAATCAAGAATTTTAAATTTGTCACTGCGCTAAAATACAGTGCGTTTCTACTAATTGATAAATTATGAACAAGTTTGCGAGGGGCGAATTTGTGAATGTTTGAAAAATTCTACACTAAGCGCAAGGGTTAGAGTCCTCTAATAAATACATAATGTGTATATACAGGATATGTTATCTATTGCCGACTTTTAAGTTCTCAACCGTTGATCGTAGACATACAGGGTGTTTCGCTACCAGACCGACAAACTTTGAGGGGTGATAGTAGGCATGCAGGCAAACAATTTTAAATAGGAAACCATGGGGCGCAAACGTCTTCTGTAGGAGCTAGAGGCCATTAAAGTTTAAGATCCAAAACTGCAAACGCTGATAAAAAACGGAAAAGAGGGTCGATTCGTTTGCGGTTTTCGCTAAAATCATTCTCTAAATCTAGAATTTTTTATAAAATTTTTTAAAGGATACGTCCAAAAATTGTCGATAGAGGGCGCTTTAGACTTTAGAATTACGAACAAATACTTTTTTACCGTTCTTTTGTGCATGGAGTTGAAATTGTTCAAAAGTTTAGACGTTAACTTAAATTTTAAGCCCAAAATCGGATACATGGGGATCGGGTAACTAGCGAAAATTAAACTGTGAACCGAGGGGGAAATTTTAAACGCTCATTAACATTGGTCAAACTAATCGATTTTGTTGCGGTTTGCGTGGAGGTCATGCCCTTGGTAATTATTTTATTCGAAAAGATTTTCAGCTTTGTGTCCTCATTTTTTGATAGAGGGCGCTTCCGACACATCTTCGACATTTCAATGGAATTACTCCTGGGTGTTTTACTGCCAGACCACCATACTTCCAGGAAGTGTTAGGGAGGCAAAAACGATTCGGAATCACATAGGAATGTAACGTTGAAAATGCCTTTTTTGGTTAAAAGAAGCAGAGAAAAAAGGAACAGAAACAAGCAGAGAAACAGCAACACGTTAAAGTGATTGAAAACTGTTTATTTAAAGGTTGTACTGCAAAAGGTGTTCGGAATTACGACCCGAAGTAGTCCGGGGCGTGGCATAGAAATCCTCACATTTTGAAAGATTCTTCGCAACTTTGATAGATTTTTGGCAGATTTTTTTTTTTTAAATACGAACTACAAAGTCTTTAATTGATGGTAGATGAGTCTCATACACCCAAATTTTCATTTGACCCCAGCAGAAGAAGCCCATACAACCAGTTTCACGAAGCCCACTGTTCACACTTGAAAAAGTCGTATGACGAGGTGCATGCCAATGCGGAAAACGCTCCTTGTTTAACCTCAAAACGGCAAGTCCGTTAAAGTCCGCAGCTCCATATACGAGCAACATGTTGAGCTGTTTATCGTTCGAATACTCCATTATACTACCTCTGGAACCGGTTCGCGAATGATCATTGCAGCGTGATCGCTTTTCACGCACATTACCGTTTAGCACCATCTATCGCAAGGAAATCACAGCGCCTGTCGCTGTTAAACTGTCGCTGTTAAACTTGCCGGACTACATCTGGTCGCAATTTCGAACACCTTTTGCAGGACAACCTTTAAATAAACTGTGTTCTGTCACTTTAACATGTTGCTGTTTCTCTGCTTGTTTCTGTTCCTTTTTCTCTGCTTCTTTTAACCATAACTCACAAAAAAGGCAGTTTCAAAGTTACATTTTTATGTGATTCCGAGTCGTTTTTGCATCCTTAACACTTCCTGGAAATATGGTGGTCTGGTAGTAAAACACCCAGGAGTAATGCCATTGAAATGTTGGAGATGTGCCGGAAGAGCCCTCTATCAAAAAATGAGGACACAAGGCTGAACGTCATTTCAAATAAAATAATTACCAAGGGAATAACCTCCACACAAACCGCAACAAAATCGATTAATTTATCCAATGTTAATGAGCGTTTAAAATCTCCCCCTCGGTTCACAGTTTAATTTTCTCTAGTTACCCGATCCCCATGTATCCGATTTTGGGTTTTAAATTTAAGTTAACGTCTAAACTTTAGAACAATTTCAACCCCGTGTACAAAAGAACGGTAAAAAGTATTTGTTCGTTACTCTAAAGTCTAAAGCGCCCTCTATCGACAATTTTCGAACTTAACCTTTAAAATAAAAAAAAAATAAAAAATCATGATTTAGAGAATGATTTTAGCGAAAACCGCAAATGAATCGACCCTTTTTTCCGTTTTTTTATTAGCGTTTGAAGTTTTGGACCTTAAACTTTAATGTCCCCTAGATCCTACAGAAGACGTTTGCGCCCCATGGTTTCCTATTTAATAATGTTTGTGTGCATGTCTAGTATCACTCCTCAAAGTTTGTCGGTCTGGTAGCGAAACACCCTGTATAGTTCCAATTACTAAAGTGTTTCAAATGAGGTAAATATTTGTTTTGTGGCGTTGCTTAAAGTAAAAAATCAATTTTTAAAAATTATAACAAAATCTAACTTTTTATACGGTTTCCCAGTCCCTATAGTTTTTTTTGTAAATTTTTATACATATCAAAACAAACATAACACAAAAAAATTCACATCTAAGCGACAAAAATTGACAGAGTTACTTAATTTCAAAGTTTGAGATATTCGCACATGGTTTTCTTTTCATTAGGGGATCGGTTAAAAAATTAATTAAAGTCATTCGAGATCTAAATCATGGTGTGAGTCCTTCTTTTTCCGGCGAAACAAGCTTTAACTAGTATTGCGATATCAGGGTATCACCAAAAATTGTTATTTCATCTAAAAATTTAAGTGAACTTATAGAAGATAAAAGAACATTCAAAAGTCAAAGTAGTTATTGTTTGTTATCGTAAAACCCGAGGAAAATCCCCCGCCCTTTTGCGCATGCTTCAGGTCTGTTTTAATTTAATCGAAATGGGATTCAGTTGAGTTTCTTTAGCTGCGTTTGGCTTAGTGCTAATCTTAGTGACGGCTTAAAAGAGAACGATTAATTGGAACTTCGGAAAATATCCATCTCAGCGTAACACGCCTTTCGATAGTATAATCGTTCCAGAGCGCTAGGCATGGCTTTCAAGATCAAAAAGTAGAATGTACATCAGTAAAATAAAATAAACTCACTAAAAACTAGATAAATAAAAGCGGAATGCAAACGACCAACTGAGCAATAACGAGCATTTAAATCAGGATTATGCAAGTTAGAATAGTACCACAGCCTAACACACTTAGAGAAAAAACACAAATCACTTGCATTGGGCATGCTAATTAGTGCTGAAATAGTGATAGCTGGCTATACGTACATGCAAAATGCTGAAATGATACTTACTTATGCTGAATGTCAAAGGGATGTTTGAGCTGCTGCGAGGATTTATTCATAAGGTTTCCCTAGGGTTCGACATCCAACGCACGAAACTATACCTTATGCATTGCACCGCCTTAGAGAGACAGCGTCTGTTGTACCACGACCCAAAACAAGTAGATAGACAAAATGTAATACTTGAGTGACACTGGAGGAGGTGCTGGCATTGATCCTTTTAACTCCTCTCCGGCGGAAATAAGCGAAGCATAGGGATACAAATGTCAGCAGGTCTGGTATTTGTTACATACATAGGGTGCTTATCCCTATCATCAGACATTAGTGAAGCATTGATGCTGGATGACCAAGAATGACTATTTGATTATTGCAATTTTATGTGTAACACTTTATAGGAAAATCTATCTTTTTTTGTGATATTCTGTGAACAGATGAGATGAGTCAACATTTACACGGAGTAGCATTGCAAACGTAAAATGTGTGATACACTAGTTTCAGGAAAACCTCCACATAACGCGCGCAGTACGACACCAGGTACGCAGATATACAAACTTATGGTACGGTATATGGGGAACTCAGATTGTTGGACCCATCTTCAACGATGAGACCTTGACGGGCGATCGTTACCTATACCTGCTACACAACATAGTGCGTGACTGGTATGAAGAATTGCCCTTCCGACATGCGTCCAGGGTGTGGTTTAAACATTATGGGGCCTCCTCTGCATAAAGCATGAAACGTCCGTACGTATCTCGCCAACGAATTCAGTTAACAGAACATTTGATATTGTGGTCAGGTAGAGGGAAGACTCGCATGGACTTCTAGATCTGGGGTTACATCCCTCATAGCATGCATGGTCACAGTTACGTCACAATGACGTCACTGTAAGTCACTTTGGTCGCATCACATCTGTGACCAAAATGCCACTACTGAGTGACGTCACATTGTGGCTAAGAAGTGACTTTCTTAAAAATCTTTAGAAAATTACAAAAATTCTTCAAAACATGTTATTTACTTTAAAAAACATGTTTCTGGCAATTTAAATATCGTCGCTTTTGTCACAGTTTCGTCACAATGTTAATGTCAAAGTAGTTACAAATGACACATTTTTCACAAATTTGTCACATTATGACTTCACAAAGTGGTCACAATTTGACGTCACAAAAAAGCTCTAAAACGGCCATAACGACTTCACATTTTAGTCACTGCGACTTGACGTCACGTGACTAACATGACGTCACGTGACGTCACATCGACAATCGATGGTCACAAAGTCACAATGTGACTTCACAACGACGTTGCAGTGACGTCACCATGCCTTACGGGATCTAATCACAGGTCTATGTGACTGAGCCTTCTTTTCTGGCTGATCTAAAGCAGCGCATTATCCTTGCTCGTCGCAAAGTTACACCTGCTATGCTCCAACTTGTCCAGGATTCAATACTATCACGCATTCAAATGTGCATAGCCACTAATGAAGAACACCTTGAGTAGTGTCCCTTGCAGATTGTGATATTTAAAACATTCATTTTTATAGCAGACGGTTTTCTGATATGATAATAAATTGATGTTTATTTTCCTGTTTAATTTCAATATTTTATTCTTTGCTTTGTATGCAACCCTTAAAAGTCAGCTCAAATTTTTTGATGAAAATACCCTTCTTTTATGATACCACGATTTGAAGATATCGGCTAAAGGTGGTTTTATCATGAAAAGGGTATTACACCCTGATTTTAATATCGGATTCTTTAATTAATTTTAAACTGATCCCTTAATGAAAGACCAAGTCGTTTGCAAAAATCGCAAACATTGAAATTTAATACCTCTGTCAATTTCTGTTGTACAGAAATCAAACTTTTTGTCTTATGTCCGTTATATGTTTAAACTTTTACTAAATATAATTATAGGAAGTGAGGGACCGTATAAAAAGTTTGATTTTGTAATTTTTATAAAATTGATTTTTTACTTTAAACAGCGTCACAACATTTATTTTACATCATTTGAAACATTTTTGCAATTAGAACTACATGTCAACGACCAACGGTTGAGAAATTACAGGTCGGCAATAGATAACATATAACACCCTGTATATACATTTTTACATCAATTCAAATATATCATAATATGTTTGGAGATACGTAGGATATTAATGGAATTATTTATTTAAGAAATATAAACAACAAAAGCAATCGATACAGAAATATGAATACCTCCTCGAAAGAATAAATGCATGTTCTTTGAAAATGAAGCTTATTATAAATTTCGATATTTTAATTAATAAATTATCTAGTTTGAAAAACAATTCCTTTGATGAATTTTCTATACAAAAGGTTTCATTAATTTTATACTTAATAAAAGAGAATCAATTTATGATCATAATCTGTTTTTTATGTTTACGTATGTGTTTATGTTTACGTAGGTGTTAACAACAACGTATTTCTAATTTCTGCTTCTGAAAAAAAATCTTAAAGTAATTAATTTTTTCTTTTAATATCATGTTAAAACGAAAAACAGATTTTTTTCAAAAAGCATATTTTGACTTTTTTGAAAATATAAATTTATGGTCTGGTTCTAGCTCATATTTCGAATGTGAACATATGATGAATGTAAAAATATGTATGTATCAATCCGTGTCGTAAACAAAAAATATATTAATTAAAATTTTAAAACAAACTTGAAAATAAACAATAATGTTTATTTTTATGAAAATGAAAAGTCATAAAATCTTTCCTTGATAATATAATTTTTCACTAATTGTTTAAGAAGATATATGTGTGAAAGAAAATTCGTATGAGCACTAAGATAAATGCTTCAAACAAAGTTGAGGATTTGAGTTAAGAGAAACCATGACTGGGAAATACTCAAAATAATTTAAGGGGCAATATGTGAATTTTTTTACCTGTTTCTCTGAAATTAGCCGACCGATTTCAATGAAATTTGAAATCCATATATTCAGTGAATTATGCTAAAGACCTATAGCCGACAGTTTTCTTCTTCGACTAAAACTTTCTATTTTAGAGCAATGGCAATTTTTCAGATATAATGGCAATTTTTTAGATATAATAAATGTGTATAAAATGTTAGACTAAAATCTAATGTGAGTAGCCGTGGCATCCCAGTCCTGTCTTCGCTGAAGGGGGTCCGGGAAACAAAATTCTACAAATTTTCTAAAAAATATTCCTTACATTATTTTTTTCCGCTTAAAATGAGGCTTAACACGTTCCCTGCCACTTACGTGAAGATGTGATGATAGTTAATGTCGCACTGTAGAAGTGGGCTTTTACCAGAAGCCGATTTACTTTTTATAACAAAGAATCAGTCAAAGATTTTCCCGCACCAGCGCGTGACTGGCTATTGTGACATCACCCCACATCACGCGCTGGCGCTCGAATGGCCCCTTAACTTTGGCGCCATATCACGTGCTGGCGCGTGATAGGCAGCGAATGTGTTAAACCATGTTTTTAACTAATTTGGAATAGAAAATATTACTGTTTTTGTTTTGATTTGCTTTTAGTATCTACATTTAAAGCAATGGTTGTTATAGAAACGTCTCCTTGCGAATGTTCGTTTTTCTTCCTAATGGTTTTTTTTTCGCCATTTATCCTATTTAAAATGTTATAAGTAAAGAACCGTTAAAGTTAAATGATTCAAACTTGGAACATACTTTTTTGAATTGCTTTAATTTTGATTCAGTAAATTTGAAAAAAAAAATAATTTAGTAATATTTAATAGTGTTAAAAAATGTTACATCAATTTTTTTTAAATTTTTATTTTAAATATTTTTAATTTTTACCTAAATTGATATTTAAAAAAATGCTCAATGAAGATTAAAGCTTTTACATTTCTATTTGTTTAAATGAGGACAAATTGAAATTCTATAAGTAACATTTTAAGTTATAAAGATTTTAAGTTGCCCTACTATTTAATAATTTTTAATTTAAATTTTCTTCATAAAAATTAGGAGAAGTTTTATCTTGTGATTTTATTTACAAATGATATGTTTAACTATAAAAAATAAAACAAAATTTTAACTCAAAAAAAAAAATATATATATTTTGCAATGTGTCCTGCATGTCCTTAATCAGTTCTTGCTTCATATTTATCGCTTTACAATTTGTGCATCCTCCCTTGCTTTATACATGCGTGTCAGATGTTTGACAAGCTAAGATTCTCTATTTCTGTATTACATAGTACATGTAGACACTACGTTTACAAAAATGTTCAGCGTAACACAATGTATAAAACATTGTAAAACTGATAGCATACATTTTAGAAATTCTTATGTATTTCAGCAACTTCTTGTAAAATCAGACAAAAGTCAAGTGACGCACAAGTGATTAGCATTTATACCATATAACCTCTCATTATATGATACCCCTGCTCTCCAAATTTCAATCCATTAGAATAT
Organism: Maratus speculifer; assembly: GCA_964019185.1. Lineage (NCBI taxonomy): Eukaryota > Metazoa > Arthropoda > Arachnida > Araneae > Salticidae > Maratus > Maratus speculifer. The sequence continues at coordinate 229,473,988 of OZ025296.1, read as the reverse complement.
GTATGGCGTTTTTTAAATAAATCTCATCTGACATAAAAGAATGTTTTAAATCCCGCGTAATCTAAACAATGACAAATATGAACGATATATACGCAAGTAGATAATTAGGTCTCGCATAGATATAGATACTGAATCTAAAGGTGGTTTTTATTTAATAAAATTATTAAGAATTTAATTCTTATTATTATAGCCATCTTTAATCACAAAGTTACTTTTATTTATTGTAAATTTTATATACACGGGTGTTTACAAAAAAACTCTATCGATATATGAACCTTTAACGTCCTAACTGCTCAATCAATTTATTAAAAATTTTAGATATACTTATTTGAAGGTATACGCTTGAGATAGAGAGATTCGAAACAATAGAGCTCTCACGGTTACAGTTATAGTGAAAATATTTCGAAATTTTCGAATGGGAAAACCCATTTCTTTCATGCGCAAATTCCATCAGTTAGTATTAAGAAAAAGTGTAAATGGTGTTGAAATGATACTCATACAATAAAAATTACCGACATAAATAACTTGCAAAAAAGAACATTGCGAGGAACGAAGGAGTGGCTACTTGTTTTTCAATGGCCGATTTTTTTTTCACTTGTGAATTGAGTAATGTTGTGCAATTTGTATTAAAATGTGTTTTTGGAGTTGCGTTTCTGTCCACATAGTGAAAATAATAAAGTAATCATTTGTTTTACAGCGTGAATATTACGTTACATAGGAACTATATAGGATTAAGTGCCTCGATATTACACCGGCAAATTCAGTCATACGTGTATACGTGCAAAGCTTCACACGATATTACTGGTTTCATAAATGACGGGCAAAATTTAAAGAGGAGATAGTACACATCCAAACAAACAATTTTTATCAAATAATGTAGTTTTCGAATTAAAATGCAAAGGTTTTAGAGGGCGCTTATGTTGTTAAAGGAAACAAAAACACACAAAGAACGATTAAGCAACAAAGGTAAATTGGGGTATCTACGTAAAATCTACGTATAATCGTTGAACCTCTAAGCCATATCCATTTGCAGTTCTGTTGATAAAATGCTTATAAGTATTTTCTTTACTAACGAATAGCAGCATCATTTGATACGCTCCCACCGCAATTGACAGTTACACACTAGAATAAGCGGCTTTTATGTATTAATCAAGGTGAAATTTTTCATTCGCTTTCTTTTTCCCCATATCACATTTGGATGCTAAAAGTGTCGCACTTCTCTTGATAAGTCATACCAGTAATGGGGATTTGACGTTTACATAGGCCAAGTTTCCAAATGCTCCAGCAATTTTGTGTTATATTTCCTACCATTCATTATCTGATGAAAGTTGTTTGTTTGAATGCGCATTATCACTTCTTAAAATTTTGCCCATCTTTGATAAAACATCCTGTATTTAGCTTTATAATAATTTTTAATGATTAATATTAGTTGCTATGTTAGAGGTGTTATTTCTGGGAAAAATGTGATCCCCCATACAATCTCTGGCGCAAATTCATATTATAAAAATATGACCGGTGACAATCGATTAGTATAAATGGCTAAACAATCATTCACTTAAAGTTTGATTAAGGGCCCATCTACACATGTACATTGCAACAAACTGTGAAGTTTTGAAAAGTAATATAAGATTTTGCTTTGGATTCTTAAATAAATTTATCTTAGAATACCAAAGGAAAAATAATCAGCCAAGTAATTTAGGAATTATTGATGTTTAAATTTTAGAATTACTTTTTCTTAACGTTGTTAACACATTGGAATGCAATTCACTTTACATGAATACTTCAATAACTGCTTAGGAGAATAACCTATAATTTTGGATTCGCTTATTTGAAGCTTCTAGAAAGGGGTTTCTCTTTAAAATGAGATGATGGAAAGAACAGCTTTCCAACCAATTTTGTTTTGAATCTATAAATCATGTTGATATTATTGGCAATTTCTTCATATAGAAGTGAGAATTTGAATACAATAATATACAAAGAAATTTTAAATGGTACCCGTAAAAGAGTAATCATAGAGCTGCAATTCACTACCTCGTAATAAAACTACAAATGTTATGTGGATTTACGATGCATAGTTGTGCAAGACAACAGAAGATGCTGTGAATATAAATTTCTTCATATAGAAGGGAAACTTTGTCTATAATAATATACTAAGAAATTTTAAATCTTTCCTAATTTTTATTCTGAATTGAGACAAGGAGAAGAGAGTGAGAGTAGGAAAAAGGCTGATGCTATAGATTTTCTTCCAGCTTTTTTAGCACGGTGCTCTACATCATTCCGTAACCGATAATTGTAACAATCGATAAAAATGTGTAATAATGATAAAAAGTATCATGATAGCATGAAAAATATACACATGGTTGCATGTACCATTATTGGACACCTTTAAGGAATTTCTTTCAAAATTATTTTTTATTAAAATTTATAACTTTTGTTTTACAGTTTTTTCGATATTATATTAATCTATCAACAATATTTAACCATTCTTATAGTCAGTTTTATTTACATATGAATCAAAATTTAATTTCAGAAATATATCAAAACACCCAAAATTCCACTAATGGAAACCTCTGGTCCAGTAATGAAGTAATTAATAATTCTCTAGTGAGAGATGTAATAAAAAAATCTGTTATGTAGCATAAGTTTAATTTTTATGTATTTGGAAGTATTGTAGATGCATTTAAAGTTAATAGAATCACGCTAAATACGTTACTCGTTTTCATACATATAATATGTATTTATTAAATTGTTTTATAATCCTTAAGCAAGTGGCTTAATGATGAAAAAATCGTTTATCCTCAAAAATTTATAGTACTTGAGAACGTCACCAAAGCATAAAGAGCTAACAAAATGAAGATAAACAACATATTCTTTTTCTACACAATTTAAAATAATAGCATTTAAGTACACCAACATACATAATGATCTTTTTCTTTAATCATTTCATAATTTGTGAGTTGGAAAGTTGATTACATAAAAAAGCCTTCTCATCTATAATACGCTTCCGAAAGCCAATAAACATATCGTTGACTTCTAAGTACTTTCCACATGAAGTGGCGTAAAACGATCATTTTTCTTTTTTTTAAACTATGCAGAATTAACATTTTAAAAGCTTTAATACACATAATGATTTTTTCCTTTCTTTTATTAATAATTCTCCAGTGAGAGGATTAATAATATAAAAATTTAGTTTAGAGTAAGTTTTTAACTGTTTACAGATTTCGTTTTCTGAACAATTTAGAAAATGGTTATCGATTTCGGTCTAGAGATATCTGAGACATAGTACCTGAGTATTTGATTTTATTCGTTTTGTGATTGGTCCAAGTTTAATGTCCAGAATAGGAACACTTCTGTTGCCACGATGATAAAAAAACTATTAGAAAGTTAAATAAATTAATAAATTAATAAATGAAATAAAAAAAATAACTCATAAACATATTGACATACAATATTTAAAGAAGTTGCATTTAAAAGTGTATTTTTATCCCTATACGACAGTGTAAAAATTGAAAATGTTCGAAGTTTACAAATTTAAATATTTGCAGTACCGTAAATTGTAAAACTGAAATTTCATTTTAAATTTGCTTACGATTGTTCCAGGAATAATAAAGTTTAATTCATGAGTTCTTGAAATTATCTTTGAGGAATAAAGGATTAATAGAATCGCCTTGAACACATTGATCGTTTTCTGCATAATTTAGAATAGCATTTTAAACGTACCGATAATACTATTAAGAGAAAATGTTTTATAATCTTTATTCAAGAGGATTAGTAATTTAAAAATTAATTGTGCTCTAGAGTATTTAGTGTTTGAGAGCATCATTGAATTATCAAGTGCTAATAGAATCAGGTAAACATATTCTTTTTTATACAATGTTAGAAAAACATTTTAAGAGCACCGATACACATAATGATCGTTTTCTTTTATCATTTCATAATCTGCGAGCGATAAAAATAGCTATGTAAAAATTGTTTGTTACCTAGGTTAATAAAAAGCTGCCAAAAAATCCATAAACATATCGTTGACTTATATAAACTTTTCCCATGAAATTACGTAAAAGATATTTTTCTTTTTCTAAACTATTTAGAATAGCATTTTAAGTGCAATAATACATATAATGTAATTTGTCCGTTTCTTTTATTATTAACTTTCGAGTAAGAGAGTTAAGAATATAAAAATTGTCTGTCGTTTAGCGTAAGTTTTCTTTTATTGTACTTGAAGGTATCGCGGACGCATTAGGGTCATTCTCTGATAAAAGGAAATTTTATGTCCTTGGCTAAAAATTGTGAATTAATCAAGTCAGCTTGCATTTTTTGTGAACATTTCTGTTTAAATACTACATTGTGCACTAGTTTAAATATGAAAATAAAAATAATTTCAATATCTAAAAAAGCTGTGAAGTTGCAAATGTCATTAGCATGGCTTGTCCCAAAACTCAAAATTTTGAATTCAAACCCTTATTGTTAAGATTTGGAAAGCTTTAGAACAAATGTAATGATTATAAGGGTATATATGATGTTTCTACTTTTTATACATTTAACACGTTACTCAAAACAGAAAACATTTTTATTGATTATACTTATTTAAAATTTGTCCCTAGCATTAACTGTCATTTCCATGCTCCACAGTAATTCTTCGTTTAATTTTTTCCTATATGTTATTTTTATATGGAAATCCTCTTAGATTGTATAGTTCCACATCTCCTTACGAGCTGAAGCATCTATTTTTAATTAATTATTCAAGAACTACTTCAATTTATGGATTTTGTTCCAAAATTATAGTCTGTTCTTAACATGTGTCATTATCCAGCTCCTTATTGTTGAAATGCTTATTCAGTAATTTCATTTTACAGAATCAATTCAAAGACAGTTTGGGACTGCTTTCAGAATAAATACTTCATAAGTTTAAAATTGTTATTGTTTAGTTCTAAAATAGGGTTAACATCAAAAATGTGATTACCATGTTCATTATCATGGCGCATTATATTTATGTTTTCAAGGTCATATTAATGAAAATTTCAGACATTTTAAAAAATTCATTGCTATTCCTTAGCAAAAATTCCTATTTCTTAAATGTCTGATGTCAGTCTTAAAGAGTTAAAACATTAGAATCTAATCATTTTATCGAAGGCAAAATTTCTCTATATCCGAGAATGACCCATAAAGGTTTAATAGAATCCAGCAAAATCCCATTATTCGTTTTCTGAATAGTTTAGAATAGCATTTTAAGAGTACCAATACACACACATATATACAGGGTGATTCCAAATTTTTTTTACAATAAAAGAGGGGTGATAGTACACATCAAGACAAACAATATTAAATAGGAGACCAAGGGTCCAAAACGTTTTCTTAAGGAGATAGCCGCCATTAAAGTTTAGGGACCAAAATTTCAAATAAACATAAAAAACGGAAAAATCGGTCGATTGATTTGCGGTTTTCACTAAAATTATTCTTTATGTCGGCATTTTCTTGAAATTAAATTATAAAGATAAATTTCAAAAAATGCCGATAGAGGTCGCTTTAGACTTTGGAGTAACGAACAACTATTTTTTGCCGGTATTTTTTGCATCTCATTAAATGTTTTCGTAAGCTTAGACTCAAACTTAAATTTTGAGCTCAAAATCTGTAGTTGGGAGTGGTTAAGTAACACAAACTGAGCTGTGTTCAGAGAGTTCAAATTTCAATTGATTATAAAAAACGGAAAAATTGGTCGATTGATTTGCGGTTTTCACTAAAACTATTCTTTATTTAGGTATTTTCGTAAAAATAAATTATAAAGAAAAAATTTCAAAAAATGCCGATAGAGGGCGCTTTAGACTTTGGAGTAACGAAACACTCTTTTTTGGCGTTATTTTTTGCATCTTATTAAATGCTTTCGTAAGCTTAGACTTGAACTTAAATTTTGAGCTCAAAATCTGAATAGCTGGGAGTCGTTAAGTAGACAAATTTAGCTGTGTTCAGAGGGTTCAAAATTCAAATAATTGTAAATAACGGAAAAAATTGATCGATTCGTTTGCGGTTTTTGCTAAAACTAATTTTTAAATCCGCAGTTTTCTTGATCAATCAGTGCTTTCTTGAAAATAATTTTTAAAGATAAATTTCAAAAAATGCCGATAGAGGGCGCCTTAGACTTTGGAGTAGCGTACAACTATTTTTAACTGTTATTTTTTTAATCTCATTAAATGATTTCAAATGCATAGACTTAAATTTTGGGCTGAAATTCTGAATCGTTGGGAGTGTTTAAGTAGCGAAAAATTGAATTGTGTTCGAGGAGGAAAGAGGGTTAAATTTCAACTCCTGAACACACTTCAGTTTGCGCTTCTTAACTCCTCATACCGATTCAGGATTTGAGCTCAAAATTTAAGTTTAAATCTAAGCTTCCGAGAACATTTAAAATGCTTTTGCAAGCATTTAATTAGAACCAAAAAATAATGGTTAAAATGAATTGTTGGTTACTCTGAAGTTTAAGGCGCCCTCTGACGGTATTTTTTTAGATTTATCTTTAAAAATTATTTTCAAGAAGATACTGACTTAAAGAATAGTTTTATTTTAAACCGCAAACGAATCGACCAATTTTTCCATTTTCTATAATTACTTTAAATTTGAACCTCCCCCTCCCCCTGTGAACACAGTTCAGCTTGTGCTACTTAACCACTCCCTACTATTCAGATTTTGAGCTCAAAATTCAAGTTTAAGTCTAAGCTTCCGAAATCATTTAAACAGATGCAAACAATTCGGCAAAAAATAGTTGTTCGTTACTCCAAAGTCTAAAGCGCCCTCTATCGGCATTTTTTGATATTTATCTTTATAATTTATTTTCACGAAAATACCTAAATAAAGAATAGTTTTAGTGAAAACCGCAAATCAATCGACCAATTTTTCCGTTTTTTTTAATCATTTGAAATTTGAACCCTCTGAACACAGCTCAGTTTGTGTTACTTAACCACTCCCAACTGCAGATTTTGAGCTCAAAATTTAAGTTTGAGTGTAAACTTACGAAAACATTTAATGAGATGCAAAAAATACCGGCAAAAAATAGTTGTTCGTTACTCCAAAGTCTAAAGCGCCCTCTATCGGCATTTTTTGAAATTTATCTTTATAATTTAATTTCAAGAAAATGCCGACATAAAGAATAATTTTAGTGAAAACCGCAAATCAATCGACTGATTTTTCCGTTTTTTATGTTTATTTGAAATTTTGGTCCCTAAACTTTAATGGCGGCTATCTCCTTAAGAAAACGTTTTGGACCCTTGGTCTCCTATTTAATATTGTTTGTCTTGATGTGTACTATCACCCCTCTTTTATTGTAAAAAAAATTTGGAATCACCCTGTATATATTAATTGTCTTATAATCTTTAAGCAATGTGTAAAATAGTAATGGTGTAAAAATTATACTTCAGATTAGAGATAATACTAGCGATAATATAATTAATTAAACTTGAAACATAGACTTTAGAGTTCAAGGTACTTGAATATATCATTAAAACATAAATAGCTAATGTTAATAGAAGCAGGACAAACACATTATTATTTATCTACACGATTTAGAATACCATTTTAAGTGTACTAATACAAATAAAGCTCGTTTTATATCATCTTTTCATAATTCGTGAGCCAGAAAGTTTGTCGTTAAAAAATCTGTTTGTTATCTAGCGTAATAATATGCTCCCGAAAATCTATAAATATGCTGTTCGCTTGAAAGTATTTTCCACTTGAAGTGATGAAAACGATATTTTTAACTCTAATCTAAAATTTCAGATTTTAAACATTTGCTAATAATTTTGACATTTAATGATCGAAAGAAAATAACTATTTTGTAGAATTTATTTTGTAGATAGATGAAAATTTTTAGTTGATAAAATGTATATTTCTATTTCAGAATGTTTATGCAGAATGTCAAAAACAACCAGATTTTTAATTTTTACAGAACTTTTACTAAAAATTTACTTTTCTGTGGTTTCGGATTGGTTCAAATAAACGTGCGTCCATCGAACTTTTTTGTTTTTGTAGGGTTTCTGGTGGCAAAAAATACCATGCTTTCTGAATTGCCCCTTAAAGTTCTTCAATAGAGACATACTGCTTATCATTACCTTAAACCTAGCGAGTTAAAATACTCCAGACATTCTCAATCGGGTTTAAGTCTGGACATAAAGCTGGCTTGTCAAAAACTTTATAATTTTTTCTGAGAAAAACAAAGTTTTATAGAATGTGATACGTGGATTGAGGTATTATCTTGTTGAAAAGTCCATTGAAGACCCCCAAAATGTCACCGAATGGAACCAAATGAGGGTTTAGTGTCTCTTGTGACTTTTTAAAAATCTTGTCTCTCTTTTAGAAAAGCCAGAGAGGTCTGGCCATTGAATCCAAATGTCTCCCAAAACCATAACCGATCTACCGCCTTGCTACCTGTAAAAAATGCCCGTGGTTTCTTGCGTAAGTCATGCCAATACGCGTTCCAACCATCTAAGTTCCTCTTTTTCTCGTCACTGAATAAAACAGTAAGCCACTTGCCTCCGTTGAACATGCGTTTTTTAGACCAGTTCATTCGTGCCTGTTTGTGATGTAATTTGAGAGATAGTTTACGAGCCATTTTCTTTAGTATAATGTATTTACACTCTTTAATATGACTATTTACAGTGCCTTTGAACACCTGTACACTGAGATTATGTTTAATTTGCCATATAGACATATTTTCTCTAGATACCAATCTCCAAATTCTCCGATCAGTCTGAGCAGTCATCATATGTGAAGCCAATGACAATTTTAAGCTGAAACAAAGACGTGGACTACAATGTCCACGTCTTTGTTTCAGCTTAAAATTGTCATTTCTAGCGAGTACTTGATATATACCTCACTTTTATCGATTAAAAACTTTTCAGTTTCAGAAAAAGTTTTTATTATCTTTTTCATATGTTACCTTAATCATTAGTTGTATTATTTATTAAATTCACCATAAAGAAAAATACATGTGTATTTATTTAGTTTCTGAGTTATATGTTTAAGCAAAATATTATAAAATAAAAAGAAGTAGATTTGGGGGGGGGGGGCTTAGATAATTGATAAAATATTGTTTCAATGTAACAAAAAAAAATAATAAAGAAGTAAACTTGAGAAAATAATAAAAAAAATTAAATTTTGCTTAGGGCTTTTTGTTTGAGGGAGATTTTAGTGAGGGGGCATTTGGATAATATTTATAGGAAAACTACCAAAAGGCGAAAGATTCTCATTCCTATATTTGCCTTATTTGCCTGCAAATTAAGGATAAAAATTTTTTACATTTATAAGCTTCCTCCAAATTTAATTTCTTTTGCTTTTAAAAGAAAGGGGGGGGGAGTCAATAATGGAGATTTTACGGTAGTTATAAGTTTAAAAATTTTATTTTCTTAATATGTATAGTTATTTTCAAAACACCAAATAAAATAGCTGTTTTAGAAATGGAAGTCAAACAATACTACAAGTTTGCAACAAATGAAATAGAAAAATTTGCAAAGTTGTTAAACGTAATATTTTTTGCATTAATGATGCATAAAAAATAGTATTGAAAACTGTTAAATAAAATAATGTATAGCATTTATTGCAATTTAGAAAACATGAAATGTATTTAAATTACAATTGAACGTAAAGAGCTTGTTGCTTTTTATGTATTTGCTGACAGTTGTGTTTGTAGAAGTTTTTATTACACAAAATCAACTTTATATGATAGAAATGTCTTCTATTTCTATAAAAATATAGATAATGGAGCTTGCATTATTTTCACGAAGTTAACTAAAAGGAATAGAATCACTAAATGATTATTGGGCAATTTACTGACATATTCAGATCTGCCTCAACTAGACTCTTCATAAGTGTCCCACATTCCCACAAGAGTTAAAATGACAAATCATTAGCATTTCTCAATTTTAAAAATAAAAAATATCATAAATATTTATTAGTATCCATAGTATATGTTAAATAAAGAAAAAAAGAATAAATAAATAAAATTATTCTTTTACCAAGCTGGAGATTTTGCTTTTAAGTACAGTAAGCAGTATTTTGGCTCCTGGGGACAAACAAAATGTCGAAGAGTTTCAAAATTTTTTTCCATATGTCTATAGGTGCTCCCATCCATGATAATTTTTTTTTAAATAAAAAACATATAACTAGTGAAAAATGGCAATGTTCTCATATGCCCCATTTCACATGTGCCCTAGTCTCCCCCATATATGTTATTTAATTCTGTGTATTAGGTCTTGAGATAGAAAACCCACAAAATCCATGTCACATACAGACAGACAAAGTCACAGACTCATAAACTGACAGGCAGATATTTTGTAAAAACATGTTTTTCGGACTCTCTTACTCTTAAAACGTGTAAACCCGTCGAAAGTATTCCCGAATGCAATACTTTCTTCTTCTAAAGATACAAGAAAATATAAAAAACTAAGTACTGCGTCGCAGATTTTCCAAAGATTAGTTTGATTCTACCCACAACTAATGTAAGACATTTTATAATAAATAACTTAGTTTTTTGGGGAAAAAAAAACCTAAATCTAAACTGAGGAAGTATTCAGATTTTTTTAAGTACCTGCATAACAAGTAGTAGTTAAGTAAACACATCGTAGTTCTTTGAACAAAGAATCGCGATGGGGATACTCTACCGGATATTTCTCACTGTCTCTAATCTTAAAAAAATTGAAACATCAAATTTCATACATTGAATGAAAAACGTTTAAACGTGTATACGTTTAACCGCTTGGGTAAAAACCGTATATACGATGTACCGTATGTGCTGTTTCTGGTAATACGTATAACTGCCGATGCCGAATTATACGTATAGCAAATACGTATTTCGTATAATACGTATTATACGTATACACGTATAAACGTATAATCGGGAGCTCTAAATTAAGGGGAAATATGATGTATCTGGGACTCGAATCCAGAATATTTTGACTTTAACTGCCAGTATGTTATACCATGTATGTGCATAACTCTTCCATGTGAGTATCTGGACTACATCCCAGCCAATAAAATTCAGTATAACAAGCTTTTGGAGATGACATCCAGTCTGTTATTTGAAATAGTTCGACAGAATCATCCGCATAAAAAATAACTTTATTAAACTCTGGATTAGTAATTAAAATATCTATTACTGCTAACCTTATTAATTCGTAAATAAATTATGCAAGTAGATATCTTTCCATCAAAGTACCAATGCTCTTCCAATTGAGCTATCTGAACCACATACCAACCAATATAATTCAGTAATACAAGCATTTTCTAATGACATCGTGTTTGTTATTTGAAACAGTATCGCAGAATCAACCGCATAAAAATGACTTTTAATAAATCTTTGATAAGTAATTAATTTGTTGTGGTTAATTATATTAATTGGTAAATAAATAACGCATGTAAATATTTTTCCATCTAAGTTCCACTGCTTTTGCAACAGAGATATCTAGAACACATCTCAAACAACAAATTCCACATTACAATATTCCAGGGAATGGCCTGCACAGACAATCAAATTCATTTAAACGCGAATTAAAAACCAAATGATCATTTTAGTCTCTATTAATTTTATTATCAGAATCTGATTCTAAACATGTCAAACTAAACATCGAATTCGTTAAACTAAACTTCGATGAAATTATAGGATTATTGAAATCTCGATTCGTATATTAAAACGCATTCGGTTTGCCAAGTGATATCTGGTAAAAAACACCTCGCCTGAAAATAAACTTTATCAAAACGTAGGATAAGTAATTACACATTACACTATTTGTTATTCCTAATCATATTATTTGGTAAATAAATAATGCGAGTAGAATTTTTTTCATCTAAGTGAAAATGTGCTCTTTTCAAACCAAGATTTTTTTTTTACCACTAATGCTCTATATTTTGAGCCAGCTGGACTATGTACCAGCTACATAATTCACTCTGACAACAATTTTACTATAACATTTTATTTCTTATTTAAAATAGCTCGACAAAATAAACCGCCTGGAAATGAACATCAACAAACCTTTGGAAAATAACTAAACTTTTTTTCTGGAAATCATATTAATTTATGAATAAATCATGTGAATAGTATTTTTTGCAACAGAAGGAAAATTGGTTCAGCCCGTAACTCAAACTCAAATCCCTTTGACTTCATAAATTGGTTCAGCCCGTAACTCAAACTCAAATCCCTTTGACTTCATTTCTCAATGATCTTCTTATTGAGCTTTCTAGACATTGTCTGAGTCAACCCAATTCCCTCTGACAACGATTTGACAGTAACACATTTTCTGTCATTTGAAACAACTCAACTGAATAAATTACCGGGAAATAAACATTGATAATCCTTGGGTAAGTGATTACTCTTATTTATCGAAATCACACTGATTTATAAATAAATCACATCAATAGTATTTCTTGTTACAGAGGGAAAATTGGTTCTGCCCGGCTTCAGTTGTCAATGCTCTTCCTGTTGAGCTATCTTGACATTGTCCCAGTCAACACAATTCACTCTGACAATGACTTAGCAATAACATTTTATATATTATTTGAAACACCACAACAGTATACATCGTCAAGAAATGAGCATTAATAAACCTTGAATGAGTAATTACACCTTGAATGAGTTATTTCATAGCAATTATATTAATTTTAAAATAAATCATGTCAGTAGAATTTCTTGCTACAGAGGGAAAATTGGTTTTGCCGGAATCGCAATAGCCCCCCCCCCCTAAAAAATCTTAAGATTATCTGAATAAAGATCCATTTTTATCAGAAATACTATAGAAATCATAAGAAGTTTTGCAGATGTATTTTTACCTAAAAATTATCTGCAGATTTTTTATATAGCCATAAAAAATATCTGTAACATTTTTTAAAAATGGGCCAATGCCCTACAGTTTTTCTATAGAAATTTTCTTACGATTTTTTTTTAGTGAGGCCAGAGCCTTTTGACTTCAGTTGACAATGCTCTTCCTATTGAGCTATCTAGACCTCTAAACCTCCTCCCTGTCAAAACAATCCACTCTGACAAAGACTTGACAATACCATATTGTATGTTATTTGAAACAGCTCAACAGTATTCATTTACGGGAATTATTGCTATTAACAGTCAGGGGGTTACAACTGATGTTCCACATCACGTAGGTTATAACGTGAACTTATGCAATGTTTATGGTGGAATTATTTAATGTGTTATAAAGGGGAGATTAGACATATTAATTTCACTTTTTTATCACATTCGTATGACTGGGATGACAGAGATGACTGGCCGGTAATCCAGCTTTCGCTTTTAGAGAATAAATGTAATGTTGAAAGACTCAAATTCACTCTATACATTAAGGTACATTAACAATACATACATTGACAGAAATTGTACTTTTTTCTATACATGCATAAATAATAACTAGACAGAATTATTATAAAAATTAAAATAATAGATTTTCAAAATGTTAAGTGAAGATGATTATTGATCCATGATCCTTGATTATTATATGGAATTTTATTAGTTCTGTCAAAATTATTGTTTTCACACTAATATGAATGTTTAAAATTAACTGTCAATAAAAATTACTCCTTCGTCAGGCTGGTAAAAATATACTTGTGTTGCCATATGTTTAATATCTCTGAAATAAAACTGCATTTATTTTTTCTCTTGTATCATACTTATATTTTATCCCTCACACATGGAAATGAAATCTGATTTGTAAATAATATAATGATGATTAAAACTATTAATTTCAGTGATTTAAAAATGGATAAAATAAAAGTATTGCTGAGTAAATGTTTAGGCAATTTCCATTTCGAATATTTAAAAAATTCATGTTCTTTCAACAAATAAAGAACTTTCCATATCATAAAACGTTCATGCAAACTAAAGCTGTATATCTTATATACTATATCCTTGATACTCTAAAACGTGGTTTAGCCATTAGGGTTTTATATTTTTCCATGTTATTCGAAGAAATATTTAAATTTTCTTTCGTTAAGGTGTTATCCATCTTTCGAAAATATGCAATGGAAAATGCTGCGAAAAAGTTTGAGAATGAAAGTGAATGTTATTTTGGCGCGAAATAAACCACCAGGAAGGATTTTCAGGAACCTCTGGCAAACTGTAATAAATCAAGAACGAAAAATCGTCCGTCTTGTACAGATTATGAAACCCTTTTCAGTGGATTCAGACTACTGTAAAAAAGTTTTCCAATTTAAAGTTTTGAAAGGTGATGCGATATTGAACAATTTGAAAAACGTATTTGAAACACATTTAAAATACCGATTTGAACAACTACCCCCGAATGCAATTGTGCAATACTGTACATTATCTATAGATAAGAATATGCAGTACAAAGTGCGTCAAAATTTATTTCAATCAGGATACGAATAGCACACTTGAAAATTTAACTTCAGCAACTCGCTTCAGTAAACGGAAATGCAATTGAAATCTTTTCTACAATCTTTTATTTTCTACATCTTTTCAAAAATGATGCACTGCAGAAATGATACACTACAGAAATAATACATTACAGAAATAATGCACTACTAATAAATCATTAAACTTTAGTTGAGAAAAAATTATGTTTGTAAAGGATTATAATTGTAAATAACTTTATTGATCTTACTTATTTATTTAATTAAGATTTGTTTAATTCATTAATTGATTGTTTAAGTCAAACTTATCTATGTATTATATATGCACCATAATATGAAATTTCTTTTTTTATACTGCATTTTCTTATTTGAAATATTTTCCATAAATTTTGTTTTTATCTTCAAAGTTTTGAAGTAATAACATGTTATAATACCCAGTTTAATTTATTACAGCTCGTGAAAAAGAGAGCTGTACATAAATAAAAGATATTTTCTGTGTTATCGGAGTTACCGAAGTGTAAAAAATATATATTTCTTGAAGTAAATGTGAGAAGTCTTTCAAACTTTTGTAGTTGTGTAATTCTGCAATGTACTTTATTTAAAACTATTCATTATTTATAATTAACGGAAAATCATAAAGAAAAAAGCTTTATGTGTGAAATATATATACTATAGTATAAATTTTGACGGAGTATTTCTAACAATTTTTTTTTCCGTCGACTAATTATAATATCTTACACTGTAAAAAAAAAAAAAAAAAAAAAAAAAAAAAAAAAAATCGGTAAATTTAATGAACTTTTTCTAAGAAACTGGGATTTCTAGAACATTTTATGAAACGGTAAAATCAAAAATTCATATAATAGAATCGGATATACGAACTTTTTCTTTTACCGTTACATAAAAAGTTCTAGGAATCCCAGTTTCCTAGAAAAAGGCAAATAACTAATTTTTTTTACTGTGTAATACATTTCACAAATAGATTCTAAAATCCTCGAACAATTTTTAGTTATCTAAAAGGATAAAATACTGTGGTTTTTCAAAAAAAAAAAAAAAAAAAAAAAAAAAAACGTTTTTCACGTGAAAAGTTTTAGCATTGAAATGTTATCTTAAATCACTTGTTACTGTAAGCAATGTTAAACCCAACATAATACCTCTCTTTTCAATCTAAAACTAGCCCATTTTAACTAAAGATGTGCCATACATTTGAAAAATATCATTTTTAACTAAATATGTGATGTTTATTTTTTTGAAGGAGAATTTAATTCTTAATGTTATACTCTACTTTTTATTATTTAAAAAACTCTAACTAAACACCATTCCAAAGATTCAATGAGAACTGCCAATATGTTTTACATTGTTCAACAACTGATATTACATTTAACCGGTCGTGACTCCACGCTTAGCTGGAGATTCCCAAATTTTTTCAAGGAGTTTGTGACTCCTAAACCCAAATTCTTCAATCACTAGCAGAGCATAATTTCTAAGAAACATTAATAAACAACGGAGAAACAACATGAATTTCGTTAAAAGGTTTCAGTAGAAAAAACAATTTTACAAAGGATGACAAAAAATGCCGCAACTTCTGTCAAAAAATCGATGAAAAACGTAATTTTCATCAAATGATCACGAAAACAGCGATTATGGTTAGAGTACCGCTAAAAACACGTGATTTTCACCAGAGTATCATAAAAAAACGTGGAATTCTCGTGAAAGGATTGCGGAAAAACACAATTTTCGTCTAATGATTGCGAGAAAAGAACCAAAAAACTCGTAAAAGGATGGCGACTTAGATGACGAAAATTAGTCTCCAAATCAATAAATTCAGTCGCCACGTGGCGATTGGCGACCGTGAATTTGCACCTGTACTCTGCAGTCTACATTCTTATATCGTCTTCACGATTGTTTTCAAACATACTCTTTTCACATTTTGTTTTCATGCTTAATTCTGCATATACAGTTTAATGTTCCACATTTGGAATATGCAAGATTAATCACTTAGACCTTTTTTATAAACGTAAATCAATTTTGCATTTTGTAAGTATGCATTTTTATTCAAAATTACTAATTCTGTTAAGTTTTAGTCTTTGTTTCCTTTTTTTTCTGTTTCTGAAATGCTGCTTACGAATTCATATATACTAATTGTGGCTCTCACTTTTAAATAAAGTTCCTTGTTCTAGATTTCCACATATTTTATCCTTGATTACATATTATTTGTGTTCATCATACTTTCTTCAATCGAAAAAAATTAACTCCGCACAAATATATTTCAAAAAGATTTTTTTTTTCAACTTGAATCAAATTATTTGAAAATTCATCCTTGAGATGTAATTGATTAAAGGACAATAATTTGATAAACGATATTAACAAATTTCTTTAACGCAACCTTTTATGTCATGCAGATATGTCGCAACACAATAATCCACTTCTCTAAGAGGATTGCACATATTTAGCTACTTATGTATTAACCGTGCTATTAACACGTACCTTCAACATTGCTTTTGGTAATAATGATTAACGTAACTTTTAGGAACAGTTGCTATTGTAACAATGTAGTACTATTGTATGCAATACGTTGTTTTTAATGCAAATAAAACAAAAATTTTGTTGTTTTATTATTACCAGGCAAAAGCCATTTAACGTTGTTTTTGATGCAGATTAAGCTATTATTGAACTAATACCCCGTTTAAAGATTCCAACGTTTTTTTTAATACAAATAAACTTATTATTCTAATAATACCACACCAAAACGATCGGACGTTGTTTTGGGTGTAAATAAAACTACCATTTTATCAATATCTTTATTAAGAGAACTCGGTAACCTTTTAACTTTTTTCTTAAACCTTAAGTTTTTAAAAAACAATTTTGGCATAATAATAAAGGACTCAAATAAGGAAAACGATTCGATTACGAAATTGTTTGTTTTCCCAGGTAAACAAAAATAAATAAATAAAGTATCTTATCTTATAATTTTCAACATTTTGAGCTATTGTTTTTAACTATTCGTGGAAGTATGCGGTGTAATTTTAAATATCGTATTTATGATAAGTTTGGAAGAAAAGAATTAAGTATGTAAATAATACATGTAAAATTACAAATAAAAACTGAATTTATTTTACATTTTTGTGTGTAATTTTTTTTTTACTTTAATGTAAATTGTATGCTTAGTTTTATCAAATAGACAATAAGGAACAACCAAAAAATTTTTCTACTCTTTTGAAAAAATATAAACAAAAGTTTTATCACTTTGAACAGGTCTATTTGTCCAAGAAGCACAAACAGAGAAAAACCACTTTTAAATGAAGTGGATTGGGGTATTTAAAGCGACTTGATGTAATAAACCTGCTTTTAACTGTATTCATAATACTTGGATCTTTACGAAATCATCAGAATGTACTGGGCATAATAAAATATAATTTAGGCAAAAAATTAGAAAATCGATATTTTCGTGCTTTTTCACCGAATGAAGGATACTGAATCCCCTTAAAGGGAGTCCGGAAAACAAAGACCTTCAAATGTTTGAAAAAAATTTAGTGCATTAAATATTTCTTTCTTTTTTTTCTGCATAAGATGACGTTTAAATGTCATGTTAATCGTTTAAATGTCATCTCAATTAGAACAGGATTTTGATTTGTTTTTTAAAATTTAGCTTACAGTCAATCGCTGTCATGCAAACAATTTTTTTTAAAATAAAACTCAAGAACCATTTAAGATAAATGGTTCAAACTTGAAACACATCTTTTTCATTTGTTTTATTTTAATTTTGATTCGGAAAATTAAAAAATAAATACTTTTAAAAATATGATTTTTTTTTTAAGTTACATATTTTGTATTTAATTTTTGCTTTAAATAGTTTTCATTTTTATTTAAATTAATATTTTTAGAAATGCTGAATCAAATTAAAGCGTATATATCTCTGTTTAATTACATGAAAAAATAATAAAATTCTAAAAATGATTTAGTATTACAAATAAAAACGGTTTAAATTTACCCCACACTTTAAATAAATTTTAAATTAAAAAAAATATATCATAAGTTTGATTATATAATTTTGATTACTAATGATATGGTTAATCATCACAAAAAAATTTTAGAATTTTAACTCAATAAATAAAAAATATTTTATAATGCGTCCCGAACTCCCTTAACTGTATAAATTGTAAAAAATGCATTTTTGTACGCTTAATCATGTGAATAATTACAGATTTTGTTAATTTACATTAGTTTTTTTTATTTTTTAAAGGAAATTCTTCGTTTTTTAGATTCTAAATAGTTAAAACATTATAATAACTTTTTTATTTATTAATTATTATTAAAAATGTACGAGTAAATCTAAGTAAAATTTTTAAAATTACATAACAGTAATTAGAGTGTTTATCTTCTCTCGAGTTTACTTTAGAATAAAGTAAATAAAAAGAAACTTGCATCAGAAATTTCTTAATACTCAAAAATTCTCGGACAAAGAAAAAAAAATATGTTTCTTTTTTAGTTAAATTTATTTGGCGTTAAGAATTCCCTGTTTGTAAACTTTGCACAGCCAAAACATTACTTAACACTGATTATCTTTTCAAAAAGTTGCCGAACAAAAACATGTTGCAAATGGAATGCAATTTACTTATTAAACTAATTCATAGAGTATGTAATGAGTTTTCTTCTACAAACGATATATATCTGGGTTTTACTCCTCGCAACATATTTTACAGAGCCTCATTATAGGATTATTTACGTTTTAGTGAGAAGATAATTTAATTCCATTTTTATTAAATCTCCTACATTCACCCTAACAATAATTAAAGATTTTTTTTTTAAAGTAATTTCCTAGAAGTAAAATTTTTCTTGCGCTCCGTGCATCAGTTTCTAACATAATAATACTAGACATGGTTTATGAATTTTACTTTAGAATGTATGAATGTTACTTTAATTCATTTTATTTCCTTTGCAGCTAAAACTATTTAACTGTGTATTTTTTTCTTTTAATAGTTTAAGTAAACGATACTTTCACGCTTGTTAAATAGCAACGAAAACGAAGAACATTTTTAAGTTGGACTTTAAAGTTGGTGTGTTTGCATAACTAATCTGTCAAATTTATTAATGGATTAAAATAATAGTTCAAACAGTTTGTAAGAAAAATATTGAATTATATATTCTAAATGATATTTTTCAAAATTTTAAAATTCTGAAAATTGAAATTTAATTTCGTAAGGTAAATTTTGCGTGAGCTTGTACATTTGTGATAACAAAAAACTTACTTTTGAATTTGAGAGATTTGTTTAGTTACATTACAGTGAGATATTATTTTCATTTCTAATGTATTTTAATTACTATGTAAATTCGTGTATAAGAAGAGAATTTTTCGGCTTTTTTGGCTCCAAAAAAGGGAGATCAGCTTACACACGAGCATAGGGAAATTAAAAAAATTGATATTCTGAGATGAAAAAAAAAAAGGGTAAATGTAAGGAAAACTTTAAAAATACTTCTTCATTTTCGGCCATTTTAGGGCATTTTCGGAAAAGTGGCTGTTTTTGTTCTTTTAAATTGAGTCTCCAAAAAATTTAAATCAAAATTTAAAATGTAAGTACCTTATTATTATACTTATAAAAAAAAGATGAACCAAACTGTACCTGATAGTACCTGCCTTACCTTATGTTATCTGACTGTACCACATATTAAATTTATGAGAGAATCACTGTGAGGGAATGACGAAAAATTTCTAAAACCGTGTGTTTTGCAAAAATGATAAGTCTTAGGTATATTCAGAGTTACCAAATATCTTATGAAACACAAGTCTAAAAATATAACAACGTAAAAAGACATTTCATTGGATTTTATTATATTTATAATAGATGAGGGAACGACAAATAATAAAAATACTTACTTTGTTCTAGTATTTTAAGGCCATGTCCTAGCTACTCAGGAATGTTTTTTCAGCAAAAAGACCATTTCCTAAATTTTCTCTTATACAAATTGTCCTAAAAGTTTATAATGCATATACTGCCATCTACTAAATAAATAAAGGCACATTTATACTTATGTGAGGGAATGTCGCAAATACTAGAGACATCATTAAAAACTGCCCTAATTCTTTTATTTCATAAAGTATAAATATAATTAAATGGTTAAATATTCAATTATGTATGTTTAATTCCCTGACCGACGAGCAAAAGGGTAAAATTGTAGTTTCTTTTTCTTTGCAATTTATTTTAAATGTTATTTAAAGAGGGATTTCCTAACATGGAATAATTTTTTTGTTAGGTATATGCTTATAAGCTTTGAAAGTATCAATCATATTTTAATTTCTTAAAACTGGATTATATTTGTAGAATTACATTAATATAAAAGGGCTTTAACTGCAGTGAAACCTGCAGCCTAGTGAACGGATATATCCGGTCGCGGCAATGGGAAGGTTAATAGATTTAAAAAAAATAATTATAAACTTACATAATCTAATGGCAGAGAAGAGAAAGCATTTACATTTCTACATATGTGATTGAGGGCTTGGTAAGGGAATGAAATTCGCATAAAAAGTACTTAAAATATTATATTTCAATTTTCAATAAGCGAGTAATTACAGTTTATATGCATAACCGATTAATATTGATAATTTACATATCTTTTTTTATAATTAAATAAATATGTTTCAATGAGTCCAGGGACTTAAAATTGTCAATTTTTAGAAAAAGAGTCAAATACTTTAAAACTTTATTCTTTTAAATAAAGTAAAATACATTGTAAAATCACCATAAATTGAAAAATAAAGAAGAAAAAAATCAGAAATGTATCAAAAATAGCTCTTTTGGATCTGAGAATGAATTTGGATTTGGAATCTTCCATGAAACGCTATAGAAATATTTTCATAAATCTTCTTTTATAATACAACTTCAAAAGTTACGATGCTTTTTAACTTTTTGTTTTTCTTTTATTCTAAAACATATTATATTTTTAATGAATCTTTATTTTAGAATCGAAGTAATCATTAATGTAGCTAATGTATATTTCTTGTAAAATATACTGTAAAATCATTCCATTTTTTTTTGAAATAGTAGAAGTTGTGACTGGAAAACGGGCCGGTCTCGGGCCTGGAAATGCTGCTTCGTGCAAACTTCTATCTGATCATAGCTACTTTTACTATCGATTTATATAAAACATTTTCATTTTCACGATCACGAGATTTCCGATGGCACTGGCTCTTTACCTATAATGTTATTGCAAAAGAAATTTTTTATTCAAAAGTTTAAAACACAAGAATGAAACAATGAGCAACGAAGATTATGTCAAACATTACCAATCAAGTCGTTTGAAATTTAAAATATATAATTATATACATAATTTTGTCAAGGCATTTCAAATTTTATGAAAATTGGATGTAGAGTTAAATTACAAGGACAATCAAAAGTATCCCTTTACATTATGGCCGATTGTGAAAAAAGTGAATTTTAATGATGTCGCACTCTTTCAAACATAATAAAATCAATATGTATCTATGAAGTATATACAAAAATATATATCCAGCACAGTCTGTGTTGCTAAGAATATTGATTATTAATATATAGGGTCGTTTATAATTATTCCATTACATAATGGCTTTAATTATATTAAGCTATTTCACATTTTACGAAATTGATATACTTTGCTTAGGTTTACTTACTTCCTGCATAGCAGAAAGCAGATAGTATTTACAGGCATACACAAAAGATTTTGGTTACTATACACTGTATCCAAATTACAATATTATCTAATATCAAGATTTGAATATTTTTTGCATTTCGTTATAGTACGAATTTTCATCATTTGCTAAGTTTGATGTCCGGCTTTTTTTGTATAAAACGGTTCAGACTGTGGAGAAACAGAAAACAATACGTAATAAAAAAGTCATCAAAAACCCCATGTATAAAGAGAGAATGGCATAAAATATTATTGCAAAAGACTATAGATTCATTAGTCAAGTCGTCAATTGCCTAGTCTTTTTTTACTTTTATTTTTATCATTCAGTTTTTGTAATAGATTTTCGCTTTTTGTCTTAGTGTGACGCTTCTCTAGATTTTGTTTAATTCTTATATGGATCGAAAATGAATATTTTGGTGGAAAAGTCACTTTTTCCCCAAAAAACTTGTTATATGGATATGAAGGAGAAGTGTAATCAGGTAATAGTATTGGAACTAAAAAAAACAAGTTTCTAATTTTCCCTGAAGATATCAAACAACATTTTTTAATATGTTATATTTATTTACTGAATAATTTAATAACATTAATGTATTTTTTTAAATTTAAACATCAAGTGTAATTTACTAAGAGAGTTCCTGCTAACATTCCAGACATACATATACTATTAAGGGGAAAATAAATTAACACAATTTCCAGCAAAAAAGGTTTCACTTGACTATTCTGGAAATTTAATTTCAAACCAACACTTCTACTTTTAAACCTCATCTACGAAACTTCAGGAGAAAACTTTATAAGTTTAGTTAATTAAGCATAGTTTCATCTTCTATGATTTATAAGCAAACGTGATGTTTTTTCGTCCATACTTCCGAACATTATTTTACTCAGTTTTGTGAGCAGAGAATTAAATTAAAAAATAAATAAGTAAAATTTAATAAACAAGACCATTCTATTTGTCGGAAAAATTTAGACTAAGTTTAAAACAGATAAAATTTCTTCAGTTAAAAAGAGGTGTTATTATAATGTGTACGGATTATAGAAATGAGTTTTCCGACTTTAGGGACCGACTTTACATTTAGGGACTGGAAAAAAATACTAAAACTCCATGAGACGCAATAAGATCAACATTGCTGTTAATGGACTTTTAAAGCATTCTAGACTTTTACAAAAATGCTTGCAGCCCAAATAATAAAAAGAGCGTTCATGTTAATTTCATGTTCCTTTCAGCACAAAGAACAGAAAACAGTTTTAAACAAATATAAATCAATATAATAGCTTTAAAAAATTTATTATATAGATATTGTGATGAAAGTGTTCAATGTTGATAAAGTTTTATTAGTCGTTTTAGTCATGACAAAAACAAAATTTCTGTGAAAATCACTAAAAGTATTAATGTGATAGTTATTACGTGTGTCAAAATATTTAAAATTAAAATTTAGATTTAATATTCGTAAGCAATCGGTCTAATTGAAAAAAATCTTTAAAAATATTAAGATGGTCAAGAGTTTAAAACAACAAACGCTTATGAAAACACATGGAAAATAATTTCGTATTTGCTGAGTGGAGTTTTCTTTACATGCGCTTTATTCTGTAGAGCTGTTTTAAAATAACAGACCAGATGTCATAACCAAATAATTGATCTGAGTGAATAATGGCTTGAGTATGATGCTAACCAGATAGCTGAGTAGGTTGTATGATGTATATATGTTTGATGGATAAGCAACTATCAAAAACATTCATAAGAAAAAAATTTCAGAAAATCTTTTGCGACTTTTACCTTCATCTAACGCCAGTGTAGCATACATCACATTTATGTGTTTTGATAAAAAAGAAAACAAAAGATTGGATATAAAAGGGAAAGGAAAGTGTAATTTAAGCTTTGGTGTTTTGGAAACGATATTGCACTGGGCTCCTGGATGCTGTGTTGAATGAACTCTGGTAAATTCGGACCAACATTTAAATATTTACTTAAAACAGAGAACGGCTGAAGTTCAGCTGCAGTGGCTCAATTTAAACCTTGATTCCAACATAAAGTCTAATTCTTCTCACTTTTCACTTAACAAGTACAGAATAATGCAAGCTATATAAGAAAAATTACAAAATACGCATTCATTATTCTCTTTCGAATACGCCATTTTTTTTCAAGATGTTTTTACATTTTCAATCTTTTTTACAATCTATATTTACTGTCCCATGGATTGGTTTTTGATTAAAGATCGTTTATATGCACATTATCATAAAAAGCTGTATTTAGAAAAATGTAATGGGTTTTAATTGTATAAAATTCTTTTATCGATACAAAATGCTCAGAAAAGTACATAACTTTTGTTTTCACAGTATCTTTTTGATTCAAGAAATTCAACTAATTATAATTTAAATTAAAAAATATGAGAAGAATTAAATTAATAATACAGACTGTTCATAAATAATGTCCCAGTTTCAATGGTATATTAAAGTACGAATTGAATAGTTCCATCTGAGCGAAAAAATATCCAGCACGGGACTCGAATATTGAACCTTGGCTTACAGGTCCAATGCATTTTCTTTAAGCTAACTGGGCTGGCAACCAGTAAGCACTTTTTGCTCAGATAACCTTATTGGTAACAACAGCTGATCTATTATTTAGACAGCTCAACAGAATACACCGCAGGTAAAAGAATCCATATAAACAAAGGATACATAGATAAACTGTTATTTTAACACAGTCAAACTGATAATATTTTTATTACAAAATGTACTAATGAAGGATTAATAGTTTTTTTTCTAAAAAAAATCTAAATTTGTATTCTGAAGTTATAATAAAATAGGGTGATAGAAAGGGAATTGTTAGAAACAGATTAAATGATGATGAGAAAATTGATATAAGAAGCAAGGAAAATTCTAAATATATAAATTTGAAAATTTATAGAATCTTTTGTTTCTTATAAGTAGTACCAGCAGTAGGTAAATAGGTAGAATAGAAAAAAACTAAACAGAATGAAAGCAGCAACCTGGGTAGTAATTTTTCTGCAAAAGCATATAACGTTGATAAAAATCTTTTTGAAATATATACAGAAAATGTTAAACAAGTTGAACACAGTGAGACGAAGTCATAGTATGAGGAAACTAGTGTTGCCTGGTCGAATGTTAAAAAGTGTGGACATTTAAAACGGAATTTATCTCTTGTGCTTTGACTTCCGCCAAAGTAGGTTTATATACAGATCACATTTTCCAATTTTAAAAAATAATAATTAAATCTTGTTGTAAAAAGTTGTTATTTCTTTTTAAAAACGCATTTAATTTCCATTATTAATTAAATAAATACGTAATTAAATAAATATTTGTCATGTTTATTCGTCATCTGTCTGTCCGTCTGCCCGCATATAAAAGCGCAAAAACTAAACAACCGAATTCTTTGAAATTTAATTTATATAACAATCTCAAACTTTTGCCGAATCATTTCGAATTTTATGAAAATCCAATAAAAATTTAATAAAATATAAATAAATGTTTTCTTTATTATATTAAATCCTATCACACATAATTAATTCAACAACAATGGATGACAAGTAATGATTTTTGGTTGCCATGTTGATTACGTCCTATTTAAGATGAAATCATATTATTTCCGTATGACAGAATTTAATGCTTATTATCGTATAAAAAATTTTATTCATGCATTTTTGCATGTAAGTGTAACCAACAGATGTTGCATCAATTTCTGAACATTTGTAAAACTAGTTATAGTATGAATGTCCTTTGCAACGTTTGACGTACAATTACGGACTTTTTTTCATTATATTAGAGATTTATTTTTGCACTTTTCTTAACTATTTGGATAACTTTGTTGCTCTCGGATTAGAGGTGTCTAAGACATATCTGAATATTTGTGATGTCCCAATTTTATTCGTTTCCTGATTAGCTCATGTTTAATCCATTGCGTATGTAATATATACGTCTGTTATTACGCAAGTTACTTTTTTTGTCAACAAAAAAGATACAGTTATCTAATATTTTTGATTTATTTCCAACAGAAATGGAATACTTCTGTTGGCACGATAACAGAAAATTATTAAAAACTATAAAAATATACATAGCTCAAAAATAAATTGAGATACAGCTTTCAAACAAATTGCATTTAAAAGTACATTTTCCCTCTATATGACGGTGTAAAAATTGAAAATGTACGAAGTTTAGAAGTTTAAAAATTCGCAGCACCTAAAAGTTATAAAACTGAGTTAAAATTTGTTTATGATTGGTCTAGGAATATTAATACTTAATCCATGGCTTACGTAATATATAACATTTTTATTAAGTAAGCCACCTTTTGATCATCATAAAAATGATGTTTATTAATATTACTTTTTTAAAATACAGAATTTATTTATAAGTCTATAATTTTTGTCTCTGAAAATATCATTTTCCAAATGGTCATGCAAATTTGTTAAATTACTTCTATTTATTTTATTTTATTTATTTGTTTGTTTTTACAATACAATTGAAAAAAATATTAAAAGTAAAAAATCTATTAGAAATTCCAATACGCACAAATGGTTTTCGTCTATGTTCTGTAATCTTGGAAGTCTGGGTTAAATCCACTTGTTTTTAATTAAAAATAAATCATGGGTACTAAACTATTCAAAATATCGTTACACAAATTAAACTTTCGTGTTTAGAAAGAAATATCGAAGAAATTTTATAATAAAAAATAATCAAAAATTTGCCAAAATAGCTTTAGAATGAGACTTTTATATGTTTAAATTGTTTGGAAGCAATTTTCGGATTTAATATAGACCACGCGATTTCAAGTTTCATAAGATATCAATTTTATAGGAAATATTTTCATCGCAAAATAAATGTTCTGTGGTTTTGTTAAAATATTACTCTTCCAAATTATTCTAGATTCTGCAGAAAAATTAAAATATAAATTATTGTAAATAATAGATTAAATTAAACATTTTGCAAAACTTTGAAAGTTGTAATTAACAAAATCGGTACTTAAATTAAAAAATCGAATGAACTTTTAGAAAAAAAAAGATTTGTAAAACTAACAGAATTAAAATTTCAATTACAAATTGCACAAAATTTAAAAATAACTCAATAATTTATGAATTAATAAATTGCAATAAATCTAAATCGTTATCTTAAAATTAGAATTCATTTAATACGTGCTGGCATAAAGCAAAATTGGTACATGTATTTAGTTTCAAAAATCGATGTATACATGTAAACGGAAAACTATTCAAATTATTTTGAAACTATAATGTAGATGTAGAGTAATGATGAAAAATGATAAATTAGTGACGGAGAAATTGTTTTGTAGATATTAAAGTTATGTAATGAATCTAGTAATGGTAATTGTAAAAATTGTATTGATGAATTAGCAAAGCCGTTCTGCAGACAAGATATTTTTGTACGTATCTGAATTTTTATATATATAAAACTAGTGTATATGCCCGTCCAATGATAGTGGATAAAAATTGTGTTTTTCACATAAATTTGAAAAAAAAACTAATAAATATAATTAACAATAATTGAAGCGTTTAGATGAGGAAAGATCAGCTAGTTTATGCTCAAATAAAAATATTTTTAGTGTACGTCTGGGTAAACCAGACTTTGAGGCTAATATACCATAACAACATTAAGATTTCATAAAAAAACAAGGTTTTAACAAACATTTAATAAAACTGCGAAATTAAAATTATTTGATGCAACTATTGAAATAATACTAATAATTAATAATTATTACTATTTTATATAGTACTTTGAAATTGTATTTTTTCCCCATAATGTATGGTATAAATTTCTTGCTCCCATAATGTAGGAAATAAGATTATCAGTTTATGCGCTTAAAAGTGTTTGTGTCATGAAATTCACCTTTGTTAAGCATGTTCGTATTAACGAGATTCGACTATAGTTCAATGAAACAGCCATTTTAAGTTCCACTAATTTAAGCATTCTCTTTAAATTTTGTTTATAAACATTATATCTGAAAAATGATAAAGTTCACTATAATTTTTTATTCGATGGGCATACGTATGTGATATGAAGCTTAAACGTGCTCCCATAATGTGAAATTAAGATTATCAGTCTATGCACTTAAAAATGTTTGTGTCATAAAACTCACGTTCGATATTTTCTCAATATGAAGTTTTCTCTTTATAACTCGAAAGAAATTCATTATTTTAATTCGCAATTTTTCCCTTAATGAAAGTTTTCCTTTTTACTCTTACTAATATTGTTATCAAAGTTATTTAAAATTCCTCTATCAGTGGGATAATGCACAAAATAATCATTCATCTACCATCCACTGAAGCTTTTTCTGAACAAATAAAAGTACAATTCTGAAAAAACCCATTATATGGAGATAGATATTTTGCTATACAGAGATTATTTTTAATGTAATTATGAAAAAAGTGACTATTCCTACTAAAAATTCGTTATATAGAGAAATTTGTTATATGGATATACATATTTAGTTATTCAGAGATTATTTTTAATGAAATCATGAGAAAAGTGATTCTTCTACTGAAAATTCGTTCTATAGAGAAACTCGTTACATGAAATTTCGTTATACAGAAACTCGACTGTGTATACATATAAAAGGATCTAGGAACAATTTGCCGTCAGCAAAGAGCAAGCTTAAGAAGATAAAAACAAATGTCGTATTTCATGTGTTTTCTTGATTCATTTTACTTACCCATCATACGTAGTATAGGGTAAGTCTTGCAATCGTTTTGAAAATCAAAAAAAAATTTTTGACGCATTTACACGTTTTAGATAGTGGAGATTCCGAAAAACATATTTTTAGAAAAAAAATTTTGCCGTCTGTCTGTCTGTCTGTCTGTCTGTCTGTCTGTCAGTCTGTCTGTCTGTAAACGCTCTATCTCCCGAACAAATTGAGATAGAGACTTGAAATTTTGTATATAGTTAGTATGTAAGAATGGGACGAACCCTATTTAATATCAGCAACCTCGATTATCCGGAACTATTTTTTTCGGACTCTCGAAAAATTCGTTCTGATGAAAGGTATATAAAAATTTTCGAATTTTTTTGTTCTAAGAAATGGACGTAAAAGGCAATAAAATAACACACATTTTGCATATAGAACGAAGTCGATCGGATTATTAGTTGCCGAGATATTTGTAATCTTGTTTTCCACATTCTTCGATTTTTCATGACCCTGTATTTCATTCAAATTTCAATTCAGAAGTATATTTTAATTGGAAATGAGACGTTTAATCCGACGCAGGTAATTGTTAGTTAATAGAATTATTATTTTTGGAGTTATAAGGATGTTTCTTTTACGCAGTTCGGTACTACTTGAGTAGTTTGGCGTTTTATATAATTTGTCGAAATTGGTACATCAGCAGTTCTTTAATATAGCATTACTATGTATATTAACAATATTTAAATTTTGTTTATGAATTGCAATGCATTGTATAAATAGTTTCACATGTTTTATTTTCATATACATATCCATGATGGGTAAGTATTACGGTGGCCCCCAACGACTAGTTTTTACTTACAATGTTAAAAAATGACTTATAAAGAAACTGTTTTTTTCTGTTAACAACTTGGTCCGCAGTATTACAAGGAAATTTGTTTTATGTACATATCATCTAGACTTATCAACCCTGTTGTATAAGTTTCATATAAGAAACATACTAGGTTTCAATATGCAATCATTATTGTGTAGTGAACGATGTACGGGGTTGTTTTTATGTTTAAAACGACCAATTATCTACACGTGGTGTATGGGTCCTAAGCGAAGGGGAAAGGGGTCTTTGAAAAGGTACCTAACACGTATTTATGCAAGGAAATCCAAGGTTCGAAGAAAATCACGAAAAACTCCAAACGGTTAGGCCGACGCCCGCGATTGGGCTCGAACGAGCACTTTCGTCTACCGGTTTCGAAGGCAGAACCTATTAGCTATTGATGGGGCCAACATACAGGGTGTACGTGATGATCGTTGATTACTGAAACGACAGGATCTACACAACAGTGGAGGTTTAAACTACTTATACGGTTTCTGTACTTTATAAGTTAATTTTAGAAAAAAAATTCTCCGTGCTCTAACAAGTAAAAAAATAAATAAACCAGCATTCTATTACCAAGCTCACTAACTTAACACCTTGAAGTTTATGAAAGAAGTTTATGAAGTTTACTTCGAATCTTTCCGACACTAAAAAATTCTATTTTGTGAGTACCAGAAAGCTTTAAAATTCAATACATCATATCCGAATGAGAGTTGTCGAATAGAGAGTCAATTTAATATTTTTTGGTTTCCTTATTCTTATGAGATATATTTACAAAACTTTTCTTTCTTTTTAAGTAAGTAAACCTTAAATATTCAAATTTACTACCCAACCTATCCAGTTATGAAAATTTTTTTATCGTTGCATTTTATCAATTTTTGCGTTTTTCCCTAGCACAAATTTAGAAACGCGTTTGCAGTTCGTGAAGACACTAAAACTTCACAAATTATAAAGAATCATGAATAAGTACGTTATGGTTGGAGAAAAATAAACTTTTTACTGTTATACTTTGTTTATAAATTAATTTTTCACTTATGATTTGAAAGACACAGACATCGTAAAACATTCACTATTATTTTTTTTCAATGACTATATTATCTTGAATGGATTTTCATATAAAAAATGGCTGCATTTAAAATATTTATGCAATTTGAACTATACATCTAAATCTAATAATTTTGGAATTAGCTTTGTAAACAATGTGAAAGAACACTGTATATATCACAAATCACGGAATTGTCGGCATCTGATGTAGAAGTTTAAATTCTTTTAAAAAAACTAAATTAAATATGCTTAATTCATAAAAGTAGAAAATTATAAATTATGCTGAAAGAAAGGTATTTTTTTCACTTAAAAATATATGTACGATCAAGTAAGCATTTCATTTCTATAAATTAATTTCAAGAACTAATTTCTACTAATACAAATGTTAGATAAAGATTTTACTCTAGAACATTTCATTAGTTGTAACGTTTTAATGTTAAAATGGCATCAGTTCTAGTTAGATATTACAGCTATAGATTTAATCTAATGAAATTTCCATGTAGTTGTCATGAAATACTGTATAGTATTTGAAGTGTTATAACATAACTGTAATATTAGTAGTACCGTAACTCTAATTAGTACAGCTACAGATTCAATTTTATGAAATCCCACTTTTGCATAGATAATCTGTTAGAAGAGATTTTCACTTCTAGAAAATTTATTACATGTAGCAAATGTAATCATGTTTAATTTCTGTTAAATTTTGTCGCACTATATATACAGAGTGTAAATAATTAAGAAATACAGTATTTTGAAAATGATCACAGTATCGATTATTTTTTTAAATATTAACTGAAAGCTTCTTTAATTGTGAATACTTTGAAACCACAGTTTTACTTATACAGCTATTGTATCCTGAGATATTGTAAATTTTGTTAATGCAGCGCAGTTACCAATTAAAATGAAAAATTTAAACTGATTTTTTGCCTTTTCATATTTTTAGAGCTTGCTTGTTCGAAAAATGCTAAGGCTTTTTAACTAAATTAGGTAGAGTACTGATTTTTACTTACCCATCATACGTAGTTTAGGGTAAGTCTTGTAATCGTTTTGAAAATCGAAAAATTTTTTTTGACGGATTTACACGCTTTCGACACTGGAGATTTCGAAAAACATATTTTTAGAAAAAAAAATTGCCGTCCGTCTGTCTGTCTGTCTGTCTGTAAACGCCGAACGAATTGAGATACAGACTTGAAATTTTGTTATGTACTTAGTATGTAAGAATGGGGCGAAGCCTATTTAATATCATTAACCTCGATTATCCGTAACTATTTTTTTCGGACTCTCGAAAAATTCGTTCTGATGAAAGGTATATAAAAATTTTCGAAATTTTTCAATTTAAGATGTGATCGTAAAAGGCTATAAAATAACACAAATTTTGCATAAAGAACGAAGTTAATCGAATTATTAGTTGCCGAGATATCTGTAATCCTGTTTTCCACATTCTTCGATTTTTCATGACCCTGTATTTCATTCAAATTTCAATTCAAAGATATATTTTAATTGGAAATGAGACGCTTAATCCGACGGAATAAACTGTTAGTTAATAAGATTATTATTTTTGGAGTTATAAGGATGTTTCTTTTTCTCAATTCAGTACTACTTGAGTAGTTAGGCATGTTGTATAATTTATCGAAAGAGATTCATCAGTCATTCATTAATACAGCATTACTATGCACAATAAAAATATAAATACACGTTTAAATTTTGTTTTGTAATTGCAATCCATTTTATAAATAGTTTTCAAATGTATTATTTTCGTATATTATATATGCATATACATGATGGGTAAGTATTACGGTGGCCCCCAACGACTAGTTTTTACTTATTCTCCAATGTGTATTTAATATTTTTATGCATGGATTTGATATTGTTACAAGTTTATAGTTATTAAAAAGAAATATTTAAATTGAGAGTTTGTTGAATTTTCTTCAGTTTTTTAATATACACGAGAGAAAAAAAATCGTAATCAATGTAAAATTCCACACATCGAACAATCCATGCATAGTTTTATGTAGCATAATCTATAGAATGTGGAATAAAATAAAAATAAAAATAAAAATATTTAAAAAAGTAACAAAGATTAAGAAAAATAATTAAAAAAACTAAATTTTAGTAAAAAAGATCGTTCTACAAGGAATCTTTAAATTTTAATTAATTTTTAGTATTAAGTAATGTACCACGAGATATCTTAAATTTTTAACGAAAATTGAAGAGATAGTTTCAAAGGTATTGTGTTACCTTAAATGACACTATTAATTCTCGAGCCGTCTTTAAACTGATATTAAAAAATACTAAGCAGTGATAAATAATGATATCTCAAATAAAAATTTAAAATCAAGTTTCTAAAATGTTGTTATTTTTCCAGCCGCATTTAATTCAACAAATTGTTTACATGACAAAATTACGTTGATACATTTTATAAGGAAGTCATTATTAAGGCACAAAAATGACTATCGAAATAATTATTTGCATTTGTAATGCACAAAGTAGATTGTACACAAAATATTAGGCATACATATTAACTGAATAATCGACTGGCCGAATAGTAAATTTTAAAAATATTAGCGTTAAACGTTGAAACCATTTTATGCAATATTATCAATAAGTTTTAGGAATTGGTAAATTAATATATTTTTTATATGCACGGCTCCTGAAAAACGTCATTGTGATACATTTTTTTATTTCTTAAATGGGACTCTTTGCCACAGCAACGAAGATGTTTTTATTTTTTTTCCTTTATTTTTTTTTTATCTCACGAGAAGAGTTTAAAATTTAGGGAATAAAAATTGACATCTGATTTTATCGAATATTTATTATTATTATTTTAATGTTTATCTTTGTATTATCGTTAGTTTCTATGAAAGTTTTTTAGATGAATTTTTCGGAATTAGCAAGGTGAAAAAGTACCACAGAAAGTATACATATATTTGAGTGATCTTTTTATAAAATAGAATACGATAATCTGTCTTCAGTAAACCGAATTTATATTTCGTAAATATGTACATACTGTGAATTCAAGATTTTTTTCGGGTATCCCTTTGTAATATTTTCTATGAAATAAATTTGATGATCAAGAAAAAGTAGTTTAATGCATGGAATATTTCGAACCCATCATTATGTTTGATAACATGAAAAGAGTGGTGAACAAATCTTTTTATAAATAAACTTTACACTGAAATAAAGGAAATGAATGGTTTAATTTTATAATTGTAAACGCTATCTTTACAATTAATGAAATCTTTAACTTCCTGTATTCATGTATGAAATAAAATAAATTAATAATTTTTTACAATATAAAAGGCAATTTTTAACATCGACGTGAATTTTTGTATTTTTAAATTAATAATCTTTCAATTTGCCATTTCCACTCTCCATTTTTTTAATCTAATGTGGCTGCTTTGGAGGAATTTGAAGTAACATTTTATCATAAAATCTTTACTTGTCTAAAAATAGCTAAAATAAAAAATGTACAATTAAGTACAAACAATCTATTCAAGTGGCACAATAATAACGTATTTGCTTCTCTACATTAAAAAAAACAAGCAGTGTCAGGATTAAACAATTTGATTCAGATGTTGGAAATATGCGGGTTGTTTCTAAAATAAAGATAAGCGGTATTTCCTTGTTACAGTACCCAGAAAGAATGAATTTTCGGGTGACCTGTAGATATATTATCAAGTTGCTTGAAGTGTATGCCATAGACTCACATAAGACGTATATGATTAATGACGAGACAATCTAGTCATAAAACTCAAGATAAGTTATTATGATAAGAAAGTCTGGGACTGAAATGCATCACACACACACACATATATATATGTAGAAAAAATTCGCCTCCATTATAAATCAATTATTTCCAAATTCTTATAATATTTAACTTTTCCCCTTTGTTTTTATAACATCTTAACATATTTATTTCAATTC
The DNA here is from genome assembly GCA_964019185.1 of Maratus speculifer. Lineage (NCBI taxonomy): Eukaryota > Metazoa > Arthropoda > Arachnida > Araneae > Salticidae > Maratus > Maratus speculifer. Next base: position 229,439,498 of record OZ025296.1, on the reverse strand, counting down.
CATAACTTTAACGTTTTCTTTATTTTATTTTATTCTAAAAAAGAATTAATCTGTCAAAGCATTTCTTTTCCTAAAATCCCATTACTTAAATTTATTCTTTTATCTGTTGCATAATATCTTTGTATTTACGTTCTAAAAATCAATCGATTACTCACAATTCCTTTCAAGTGACGCTACACTGAACTGCATAAGATAAGTTTACGACAGTATTGAATAACTCTTTTTGTTTTGTGCGGGGTGATTTTCGTATTGATCCAAATTACTATTTTTAAATTTGCAATAGGCAACTTAAATTTTTTAATCTTTTTTTTTTTAATCTTAGCCTTAAAATCATGTATTCTTTTGCAAAGTTTGATAAAATCTGATTACACTGGCTTCAGAGCAATTTTTTCACGTTTTTTTTCTTGTACTAATAAAACGAATGCCAGCTGGTGAGAAGAATTTATCTGGTGATATTTCTATGCTAAACAACATATTTTACTAATAATGACCTCAAAGAATATTGTTTGTAGTTTTACTACCCGGTGCCATACGACCGCAAATCTACGAGTACTTCAGTGGAATTATTACGTGGTATAACTGAGACCAGATATAACATTCGATCTACAAGATTCTACATAATTACGTCAGGTGTTTAATTTAGCCGCTCAGGGTTTGAAAACCCAGTGTTTTATTTTCAAGGAGTCGTCCGTTTTATTATCGATTTATGAGTGAAGTGATTATTGTTATAATTAAAAAAATTAACCGTTTATATAACAATTTAGTTAAAAATAAAAATAAATAAATAAATACGTTAAAATTACAATTGATGCACAATTTTTAATTGACAGTGAGTTTAGTAAATTTTAATTAGAAGCATATTTACAAAGAAAAATATTTACTCTCTTAAAATATCAGCCAAAAAATAACTCAAGTTGAGTCGAAATTCGCTCATCTCACGTTTAGAAAGGCACCTTCTCATAAAGAGTTGAAACAACTGAAGTGAGTGAGTTGTTTTTAAACAATTTAAATCAAGATGAGTTATTTAAATAAACAATCTAAATCAGGTTGATTAAAACGTTAAAAAAAACAACTCATTCACGATCCAATAAATTACAGCTCTTTCCTGAGAAGCCAAATCCACTCTTTCGTTTTAAGAGTGTAGTAGCGTGCTTCGAGATCGTACTAGAGGTCTTCGGATTTACGAGCTAACCCTCTGCTGAATGAGCTACGGCAATGTAAAGAGCGTGTTACAAAATAAGTACTTAAGTTGTAGTATAATATTAGACACCCGCTGTTTCAGCCGAACTAAAGAGCGTTGTATAAAATCCGTTGAACCTGAGACTAAGGGGGCCTCTATACTACAACATATATAAAAATAACAAAAGTTTGCGATTATCAAAGTTGGCCCTCTCTTTGTAAAAGTAAATATTCAAACAGTAGTCCAAATATGTTCAAGCAAAGAAAAAGAAGCGTGTGTGTTCTCCTTTTTATCTAATCTGATTTCTGACACGAGGCTATTTATTAAGGTGTTGCTAAAAAAATACAAAAATTGATTTTCAATTCGCAATACCGCGGAAAAGTTGCGAATTTGAGATACTAAAAATTGGGTAAAAGAATTAATCCAAAAAAAATTGATCCATACCTACCGTTCGTGCATGTAAAATAAAGTTTGTCGAAATGTTAAAAAAAATCTCACAAATATAATGTTTTCTAATTAGCCAATTTGCGAATGTAATATCTGAAATTCTCACGTATGATAATAACAAATATAATGATGAAATATCATTTAAATGGATTAACATCTTCTGGTCACGCATCTACTCTAAAGTTGGAAAAAATCGCATTTTTAGGCAAATCGTTTATCTTTTTTTAGCATAAAAATATTTAAGTGCAATAAAAGTTAGGGCACATGCGCGACTGGAAGATGTTGATGGATTTTAATAATATTCCAGCATTATGCTTATTATTATAATACATGAGAATTTCAGCTATTAATTTGTGAAAACGTTAATTTAAAAAAAAAATCTAATAATGTGAATTTTTCAAGAATTTGGAAAACTTCATAGCGCATGCGCGACCAGAAGATATAAACCAATTTTATTCCCTTTTTTACCCAATTTTTAGTCTGCAATGTTTAATTTGCAACTTTTCCCCGGTATTGCGAACTGAAAATCCATTTTTGCATTTTTTTTTCAGCCCACTCTACTATTTACACTTTAATAATAAATTCTCTGATTTTCCAGATTTTGAGACACTTTTCTTTAGGAACGATGCGCGAAAGGCAATACACTGACCAAAAGACAACAATCCGAAATGCCAATAATCTTTATAAATATTTATAATAACCCGAGAAATAACAACATTAAAAAGTTAGAACCAATAACAAAATTATCTAAAATATTTAATTCTATTTGTTTGTTTTACACTTATTTAATGATTTCTTTTTGCACATTTTAAAGCATATTAAGATTCACAATGACAATTTGAAGCTGCAAATTCATCAATTATTAAATCATCTTGAGTGTTCAAAAGAGGTTGAACTGAGAAAAACATTCCTTAAAAAATTATTCATGTCTAAAGTTCACTAATACGTGGAAAGAATGCTGAATCTTTATTCCCAAAATTCTATTCAGTCATGATTACGACATCATTAATTAAAGTAAATTATTTCTATGTCTATGTAAAGCTTATAAGTAATAACCATCGTTTAAATGAATTTTAAATATTTTAACAGTATGTGCCACTTTAACAGAAAGATCAGTCAAATGAAATTGACTAATTAGGTTGTAAAAGAATTTACCTGTAAAGATGTTAAATATCAGTATATAATTGCAATCTATTGCAAATAATTAGTTAAATTTACAGAGAATCAACTAAAATATTTGAAAAGCGTTCTGAATGACTATTTTGTGCTACTTTATTTGACGGGATTTATTTATGTTTTATCAGTAAAACGTGTTCAATATGGCGTTATGTAATACCTGAATTGATTAAATATTATGAAACCCTATTGAAATTCTTAGTTAGTTCTTTACTATAATATATTTAGTAATAAACATGAATTTGGAAAAGCAGACATTAAATGTAGACATCAGTTGCAAGTTAATCAAATGTTGATCAACCAGATCCTGCTTATATTAAATTTATGCAAATAAATTAAATGTTATTATATAATCACTATGCATATAATCACTTATCCAAATAATTTTAAATATTAAAATATCAAGCGTTTACATTAATAGTAACATAATATAACAAAAACATATTTGTGGAACTAAAATATTGCCAATTCTAAACAAGAAATCATACATGGGCAAGTGTCAAAAAGCAGAAAAGTTAAATAAAAAATAGTCCTTCCGGCAGTGCCTGGAGGAAGAGGTAGCTTTCATATACGTATATATTTGTTTATTTATTTTAAATTAAGTTATATTATTCAAAAATAGTAATCTCAAATTAGTGGAACCTGATTATGAGCTTGGTCGAAATCTTAATTCAGGTGCACATGCACACCCATATTGAAATCGATTAATATATGCGAGTGCTGTCGCGGGCAAATTGATATTTAAAAAAATGTCACCCACGTTAGAAATTCAAACTGCTCACGTGTTTTTTAAGTTAAAGACAAAGCAACAAATACTCCTGAATTTATTATTAAGATAAATACTTTAAAAAGAACCTTTTTTTCAATTTCTAATTTTTTGTTTGTACATCATTATACATTTAAAAGATTTTTGACAAACTTAAATAGCTTCCATTTTGAAACAAGAGGACGGAAGAAGTTGGACAGTGAACGTGGTCAAGGCATTGCTATGTACTATGTGCACACGGAGTTATATCCAAATCAGTTTATAAATACGCATGTTATCACGTGACCGAAATTTAGATCATTTCAAGATATGAGCAACAGCAGAAATTAAAAATGCTATAACTCAGACATTTTTTAAGATACAGACGAAACAAAAAATGCTCTTGAATCTTTGTATCAAGTTCAAATGCATAAAAGAAAAATCTTTTTCAATTTCTCCCTTTCTTGTAACTAATTTTAAATTTTAAAATTTTTTAAATGACCGCCATTTTGAAGTAAGATGGCGGATGGAACTGAGTATCGAACTCGATTCAGACCTCAGTATACACTATGTACACACCAAGTTACATCCAAATCGATTCATAAATACGCGTGTTATCACGTGACAAAAATCAGATCGTTTCAAAATGTCAGCCATAAGAAAAATTCAAAGTGCTATAATTCAATAATTTTTTAAGATATAGACAAAATAAAAAATGTTCTGGAATTGCTGTTTTAAGTTCTAACACGTAAAAGAAAATAGTTTTAAACTTTTAATTTTTTCAGATTTAATTTTAAATTTTAAATTTTTAGAAAAAATTAAAATGGCCGCCATTTTGAAACAAAATGGCGGATGATGCTGGGCAACGAACTCGGTCGAGACATTTGTATATACTATGTACAAACCAAGTTTCATTCAAATCGGTTCATAAATATGCGTGTTATGACGTGACAAAAATCAGATTGTTTCAAAATGTCAGCCTTAAGAAAATTTTAAAGTGCTATAATTTAATCATTTTTTAAGATATAGACAAAATAAAAAGTGTTCTGGAATCGTTGTTTTAAGTTCTAACACATAAAAGAAAAATATTTTTCAACTTTTAATTTTTTCGCATTGAATTTTAAATTTAAAATTTTTTAAAAAATTTAAACGCCATTTTGAAACAAATTGTCGGATGATACTGGCCAACGAACTCGGTCGAGACATTTGCATTTACTATGTACATACCAAGTTTCATTCAAATCGGTTCATAAATACATTAGTTATCGCATGACAAAAATCAGATATATATATATATATATATATATATTACAAATTTAAATTTTTTTCGCCAAAACTAACCGTTATACTATCTTAATTTTCTTATAATAGTGTTCCGTACTTACTTCAACTTATTAAATTAAAATCTTGTTTCTAAATCTAATCTGTTAATCCTTATGCAGACGATATAAATTCTTAATTTGCCTTAAAAAACATTAATCCAGTATGCGTAAATTTAAAAAGATGGCTCTAAATTAAAAATATTCTTAATTAAAACTTTATTTCTTAATATTCCAAATAAAACTGATTTCTTCTATGTTTTTATCAACCCTTTTTAAGAAAGTCTTATTAAATTTATTCCAAACCCATACCTTTTAAAAAATATCATTATTTTATTTTATCTATTTATTTATTTTTCCGCCGTCAACGATAATTTGCATATTAATAAATTCATTTCTTTTCTTTTTCTCTTAAAATTAATCATGTAAAAAAATCGTCTGCCTAAGATATTTAAAATTCTGAGTCAATTCTAAATTGGTTAAATAATATTTTTTTTTTAAATAAATTTATCGTCTGTTTAAAATAATCTCGTAGCTGGACAAGAATTCTGTTTATATAAAATAATGATGGTTAGAGATTACAGAATGTTCCAGAACTTTCTTTTGAGTTTAAAAGGGGGAAGTCTCGAGATGAAAGGGAAGATTCTGTAGATTTCTTGGGTTGCTTTTTCGATGAGGACAGCTCGCTGAAATAATGATGGAATTTTTGCAAAAAGAAGCTTTTCCTTCCTCATTATCACGAATTTAATAAATGAATTTACAGCAGCCCATGACTAATTATTGGATCTTCTACATTTATTTATTATTTTTGTTTTTTCCCTCGCTTGCCATGACTGCGTGTTTGTTTTTAACCAGTGGAAATAATTCGAGTTCTCCTGAAATCGTCACAACTAATCGAAAGGATTTCGAATCCATTCGACTTTTCGATTAGTTGTGACGATTTCAGGAGAACTCGAATTATTTCCACTGGTTAAAAACAAACACGCAGTCATGGCAAGCGAGGGAAAAAACAAAAATAATAAATAAATGTAGAAGATCCAATAATTAGTCATGGGCTGCTGTAAATTCATTTATTAAATTCGTGATAATGAGGAAGGAAAAGCTCCTTTTTGCAAAAATTCCATCATTATTTCAGCGAGCTGTCCTCATCGAAAAAGAAACCCAAGAAATCTACAGAATCTTCCCTTTCATCTCGAGACTTCCCCCTTTTAAACTCAAAAGAAAGTTCTGGAACATTCTGTAATCTCTAACCATCATTATTTTATATAAACAGAATTCTTGTCCAGCTACGAGATTATTTTAAACAGACGATAAATTTATTTTTAAAAAAAATATTATTTAACCAATTTAGAATTGACTCAGAATTTTAAATATCTTAGGCAGACGATTTTTTTACATGATTAATTTTAAGAGAAAAAGAAAAGAAATGAATTTATTAATATGCAAATTATCGTTGACGGCGGAAAAATAAATAAATAGATAAAATAAAATAATGATATTTTTTAAAAGGTATGGGTTTGGAATAAATTTAATAAGACTTTCTTAAAAAGGGTTGATAAAAACATAGAAGAAATCAGTTTTATTTGGAATATTAAGAAATAAAGTTTTAATTAAGAATATTTTTAATTTAGAGCCATCTTTTTAAATTTACGCATACTGGATTAATGTTTTTTAAGGCAAATTAAGAATTTATATCGTCTGCATAAGGATTAACAGATTAGATTTAGAAACAAGATTTTAATTTAATAAGTTGAAGTAAGTACGGAACACTATTATAAGAAAATTAAGATAGTATAACGGTTAGTTTTGGCGAAAAAAATTTAAATTTGTAATATATATATATGTCAACATTTGAACGAAGGGTGGTTTTGGGGTCTGGGGGTCATGATCGGTGAAAATATACCAAAATTTTTTGGAAGTGCTTTACTCCGGACGGTTGCAATAGGTAGCTTTTTACTTTTTGTAATGAAAGCTACCTAAAAAACTGCAACTTACACATATAAAAATTGTATGCGAAATTACATTAGATATTTTAATTTCCTAAAATAAAATATTCATTGATGAGAATTGAAGATAATTAACTCTTAAAAATATGTTACGGCCAAAACCCGAAATTGGCCAATTCCCGAACTGGCCAGCGAAGTTTAAAATTGACTGGCGAATTTTGGAAATGGCCGGTCAATTCGCCAACTTGCCAGATGCAATTTACCAATTCACGAACTGACCAAATGTTATTGGACAGTTCACGAAATAGATAAAAGCACTCGACTTAATCCTTTCTAAGATAGTTGAAAGTATCTATGAATTCAAATAGTCTCGTCGTCTGCCTGCCCTTGCTCTACAACCCTTGGCATCAGTGTTATCAAGATTATGATTTTTGCATTTCGAAGCATATATTTTGCTATTCATGAGCATAGGGACTTTTTACCATATGGCAAATAAAAGAACACGTATTAAAATAATAATGAAAAGTGAATTCAGCATAACAATCATATAATTTATAATTATACTGCACACGAAAAAGTTTCCTCGTGAGAAAAAAATATCCGATCAAGACGGAAGTTGGAAAATAGTAATCGATCACTGAGGAAAAAGGTTTGAAATTTGCATATTGAAGACCGATAGGCGTGCCTGAACATGCGTACAATATCTGAATCCAATTTAAAAGAAGAAATATTCCAGCTGCGAGATTAAAAGCAGCTCTGAAGTGCTCAACAATGGCTCGTGTGAATAAACTATCTCGCGATTTAAAAATTCGCATGATTAAATTGTTGCAAGTGAGAAATTCACAAAGGAAAGTAGCTGTTTTATTAAACTGTGCTCAAAGTATGGTATGCGGTATTCGGGAAAAATATAGTTGACTAATAGCGTAGAAAATTTACCTCGATGTGGACGTCCACGAATGAAAACGCTTAAAGAGGATAGAAAACTTAAGGAAATAGAGAAAAGAAAGTAGCGAGCAACTTCAAAACAACTCAATACCGAATGGTCTAAGTTTAACGTAAAGGTATGTGATTGCCCTGTATATAATTGTCTAAATGCAGAAGAATTTAAATTCTGTAAAGCTAAAACAAAACCTTACTTGAAAAAGATACACAGAAAAGAACGCTTGCAATGGTTAGAAAAAACGTGTGCATTGGCCACTTGATAATGGAATATAGTTCTTTTTAGCGGTGAATCTCGCACATCTCTTGGAACAGGTAATATCACTGTGAAACATTTGTTTGGAGAAGAGTTGGTGAGAAGTTCATTGATAAATGTGTCAATATGAGGACTAAATTTTCCTTTCATTTACTGTTTGGAGTTGTATGACATTACAAGGCGTCGGTAAGTTGTGTATTGTGTTACGTACAGTAAACTGTGAAGTTTACATTGATATTTTAGACAATTTTCTGACTCCTAACATCGATCAATGATCGGGGATCAAAATGACTTCTTATTTCAAGATGACAACACAGCTTCCCAACGCGCCAAATCAATAAAGAAATTTTTACAAACTGTAGGTATTATACCAATTCAAATCATGACTTGACCGCCCAATAGTCCGGATCTTAATCCCATCGAAAATCTGTGGAATATATTTAAAAGAAAAACCGATTTTCGACGAATTACAGATGCCATAGAACTACGTACAGTTATAAGGGAATGCTGGTGTGAAGTTGCTCCCAATGAGTGCAAAAATCTTGTTGAGTCCATTCCAGTAAGATTTTCGGCTGTCATCCTAAATAAGAGTGGATTTACGAAATATTGAATATAGTGATCAGTTATTTTTTTCCAAATCAAAGCATGATCGGATATTTTTTTCTTCGGTGCTTAAATTTCAATAACAATTTTTCTATTTATAAACTGATGTATAATAATTTATCTTTATTACATATTGTTGTTCATTACATATTATACAAATGTATTATCAACAATAATCGTTTTATTTTTAGGCAGTGAGAATAAATAATCTTTTCTTACAAAACATGAGAGTGCTGATATACTGATCGAAAACTTTGTGCCAAGGGTTGTAGATCGAGAAAAAGGCGCTGGTAAACTTGTAATTGTTATCTTATTTGGTTTATCCATTAATTTCGGTATTGAAAGGGAATTGTGTACTATTTTTGGTTAATTTACTGGGGTTTGGTTAATTTACAAAAATATTCCATTTCATTATAATCGATGGGAATCGTTTTTCCTGTGCCATTTAATATTTTTACATTATCTTAGCTAGAATAAAATTGGTACCTATGCATCATTAAGATGGACGACAAACAGTGTCAAATTCGCAGTGTCATTCGCATAACGCTGTACGCGTTTATTTAAAAAAAAATTGAACTGTTTTTTATACTTATGAACGACCTAATGAAAATCTATAAGCTTTCTGCGATATAAACACATGCATTGGTGGGAATGCGCGTAGTAGCGAGTTAATTGAAACCAGCACATACGAGTACGATTCTTTGCAGAGGGGTTAAATACGAGGAGTTTTGTTAGAAATATTTCGAAAAAGAAAATTATAACTTCCTATTATGAAAATTAGGAAAAGAGAATACGTAATATACTTGGAATGTTACCATTTTGTTCGGTGCAGTGAATGAAATGAAAAAAAATTATGAATGAGTATTTTTTAATTTGATAATTTTAAATTTTAAATGCATGTTTAAGTACGCGGTAAAAAAAAAAATACTGTTGAAGAAATATTTTAAGCTTTTAATTTTATTTACTTCACACTGATTATTTAAGCACAATTTCTGTCTTAATCATAATTAAATTTCAATTTATAAAAATTATTAATAAAATAACCTGCGTTAATATACTAAAAGTTTCTAGTATTTGGAGTTATTTTAGTTATGTTTCCTTGTCGTGAGTAGGCAATTGAAGAAAATAAATTGCTTAAATGCGTAGAAAACTTCAAAAACAAATCTGAAAAATTTTCTCGTATTCCCGAGCTGACTGCGAAGTTAAATGAGACATACATTGTAGCCATTAACTTATGTAATTTTATTTGATCTTCAAACTTAACAGAAAAAAAAATTGAATCAATTTCGTGCTTTTTTATCACATATGCGAAATAGCGGGGCTGCTGTAAAATGAACAACTTCCATTGGAATGGGAATTTTAAAATTAGAAAACGTTTTATATGCAAAATAAATTAATCAGGTTTTGTTTTTTAAGATCGAATCCCTCATTATACAGTATTTATTTATGATTCGTTAGTTAATAGTAAAAATTGAATCAATTTCGTGCTTTTTTATCACATATGCGAAATAGCGGGGCTGCTGTAAAATGAACAACTTCCATTGGAATGGGAATTTTAAAATTAGAAAACGTTTTATATGCAAAATAAATTAATCGGGTTTTGTTTTTTAAGATCGAATCCCTCATTATACAGTATTTATTTATGATTCGTTAGTTAAAGTTTTATGTAATAAACATTATCGCACTTAGGTTTGACCTTTTTTAATGACGTACTATAGTTGAAATGCATTGAAATTGGCGTATTAAATTACTGAATTTCATTATAAGATAATTATTATATAAAGGGAATTTATAGCATCTAATGTTCTTATAATTGCTATAAATACATTTTCGATTTCCACATGCACTTTTAAATTGAACTAATTTTTTTTGTATGTTATTCGTTGCGCATAAATTTTATATCTCGTATGCAAAGCTGCACAAACAAAAACATGTATTATGTCATATCTCATTTATTCATCATATTTTACAATGTGACTCTAAAGATTTTGGCAATTAAGCATCTAAAAGCTGAAAGTTCTCCTGAATTAAAGTCCGAACCTTTGTAAATGTATCTAGTCAGATTCACTCTAGCAGCCGCTAACATTTTAATGTGTAAAAATAAAAAAATATCTATATTTCGTCTTTCATTTTCATCGGTCAGGCAAATTTATCTTTCAAGGAATGTATAAGAAATCAGGGAAAAGAAATTGTCTTTTCTTCAATGCATGGTCCAGTTTTTACTGAATTTGGAACACAGAAACAAAGCATAAATTATAGCTTATTATGAAGAAAATAAAGGTGGTGTTGATAGCCTTGATAAAAAAAAAAAAAAAATAAAAAAATAAAAAATACGAGGCATTTCTCGAGTCATTGTACGCACGTATGGCCGTTAGGCTTTTTTTTTAATTTTTGACCTGTTTTATAATTAACTCATATATTTCACACCAATACATTAAAATAATTGACGAAATACAGGAAATTCACTATATTCAAAATCTTTGGTATCTATAATATTCCAAGATAATATTGAGAAGCGGCTACCCCAAGAAATGCGCTTTATAATTGCTCACATTATAAATAATACGCATTATACATGAATTATATATAATTCACATTATATATAATTGATCTTGCCAAAAATCTGTTGAAAACGTTTCAGATGTAGTTTACGCCTTAATATTTCCTAAATGCAAATCATGTTTCTTTGTCATAGAGCAAACGATGATAAAATACCTGTCTGCACAGTGCCGAAAGCCAATATAAACAACACTGTAAAACATTTGTGTAAACGTTACTCCATACAATTGGTGTAAAAATGGTGGCAAATTCTGCCTCCAATTTCATGGAGTAATGGTTTTCACATATGCAATGGTGTAATTTAAACCTATATTACTGGTGTAACATGACAATGTTACACTAGGTTTAACGGTTAAAATACTCCATAAAATTGGAGGCAGCAAGGCTGCCACCAATTTTACGGAGTTACGTTTCCACAAATGTTTCTCAGTGAATGTTCCAAATCTAAATGTAATGATTGCCAAAAATGCAGATATTTATAATATGTTGCAATATTTACTATTAAATATTTTGTTAATTTGACTACTTAATACTTTTTTCTTATTCATATTGTATCTAAATATATCCAAATATAAGTGTTTATTTAACTGCTATATCAAAAATGTATTATTTTTAATAGTAAACTTATTTTTATGCTTTTATATTAAAAAAATTGGTCCTGGTAATGCATTACTATTAAAAATTAAATATCTAAGTTCATTATTTGGCAACATATTAAGATATATATATATAAACATATACAATACCATTAAAAGCAGACAAGATTCACCAAAGGATTTTATCAATAAAACAATAAACCAAAACGAAGATTAGAATTGAATTGTATTATAATAAAATAAAAAAATAGTGTAACGAGTAAATCTGAAAAAATAAATAAATAGAATGAATGCAGATAGAATTTGTGAAAAATCTTAAATGTATAAAAAATATCACTACTTATGATTTTAAGGATTTATTTAATAATATCGATTTATCGGATTTACATAATATCATAAATGAGCTTTTTAAAAAATATCAACACGAGTTGGATATATCACATAATATTGATTCTGATTATTTTCATACCTTAACCAATTTCATTATCTATAATAATTTTATCATGCATGATAACAATATATATATTCAAAATGTTGGTATACCACAAGGTGGTAGTACATCTAGTGTATTATCTGACTTATACTTATATTACTATGAACGTCATTATTTAAATAATAAAATACATTTATATCGATATATAGATGATGTAATTTTAATTGATACTGATAACACCTGTATATCTCAATTCCCTGTTGATTATCCTTCTAATCTAGAACTTTCAAAAAACCTATTTTTTAATAATACAATCAATTTCTTAGATATTAAAATTATATTAAAAGAGAACAAATTTATAACTGATATTTATGACAAAAGGAAAGAATTTAATTTTAAAGTTAATACCTTTACTAATTTTAAATCATGTCTTCATAATTCTGTATATCGTAATATAATTCTTAACCATTTATATAGAATAAAATGTCTATGATCTTCCCATTTAATTAATACTAATATTAAAAAGCTTGTATATGATGCTATAAATAATGGTTATTCTAAAAAATTCATATATTCTTTAATTTATAATTAGATATTACATGATCTTATAATTAATTCTTTGCGTAAAAAATGTATAAAAAATTATAAAACATAAAAAGTAATAAAAAATTAAAAATGTTAAAAAATATAAAAAAATATATATATAGGTTGGTTGGTTGGGTAGATGTTAGAGTACGGAGGTGGGTGGTGTTGTCTGGATAAAAACGCAAAGGTTAATTATTTAAAAAAATATATATATATATATATAATTGAGAGTGGGTTATTCTTTTTAACATAATTTTTAACTGTTTAATTGACACCAATATATGGATATTTGTCGAGTTATATCTATAGTTAAATACCTATATTTTAATTATCAAATTAATTTTAATGTTATTGATATAATTTTTGGTATTATTATTAATAATATCATTACTATTATTATTATTTTTTTTTAAAAATTTTTACTTATTTTTATAATATTTTATTTTATTTTATTTTTTTAATTTTAATTTTATTTTATTTTATTTTATTTTTTAATTTTTATTATCCTATATTAAGATAATGAGTTTTTACCATGTAAAGTCACAATAAATGTTACTGATTACAGTAATAAAATGGTATTTTAATTTATATGTTAATATGAATGTTATCTCTTAATTCTAATTTTGTAATTTAATTTTATGTTAATATCAATTATTAATTATTTTCTCCGGTTCAATTATATTTCCATTCAGCTTTATCTTTTTTGTTTGTTATGGATAACAATTATATTTCCATTCAGCTTTTTCTTTCTTGTTTGTTATGGATAACTATTATTTTTACTTACTTTCAACTCCTTTTTGTAAAATATCTTTCTTCCTTGTTTAATAATTTGGTTTTTGTGTGCTGGTAGCCCCAAATACGTATTATTTTGCTATTTCATGGCTAATACGTGGATGAAACCGCACACTTCATTTGTAGTTCCAGAGCATTTGGGGCCTGATGATTCTGCTTTTGGAGCTACAAATTCTATTTGCATTCATTCTATTTATTTCAGGGTTGGCAAGTTTCTGCCGAGGTGGTTAAAACCAGTGGTTATAACCGGTTAAAACCGGCACGGCAGAAACTAGTTTCTGCCAGTAAGTGGCAAAAACTGGCAGAAACTTAGGAAATAATACTAATAAGAACTTTAACCTGCAATGATTCATAATTCACACAGGTATTTAATGTATAAAGAATATAGTTAAAAAATTAAAATAAAGTTTATGAATGTTATTCAAAGTAGCAAAAAGTTTCAAAAGGATTATATAAATATATTTTGTTTATATAATAATTTTCTGTCACTTAAACAGAAATAAATTTTCATAATAGTAATCTAATGCTGCACAAGTTTATTATTGTTTACAGTTGAATTTCTATTTAAAAGTTTAAAAAACATAAAAAAAGTTCTATGATATTTTAATATTATTTTTAGAGCATTTTTAAATAAATAATACACTGTGATAATTTAAAAATGATCTACTGCTATATGCAAAGAAAAATGGTTCTTGTAAAAGTATAAATCAATAATTGTAGCACAAAAATATCAGACAAATATTAATTAAATATCTTGTACAATTTTTTTTACTATATTAAAAGAACAAAATTATTTTTGTGAAAAGGTAATAATATATGAGTATTCCATAATATAGGATTAATTTTGCAAACCTTTCTTAACCTTAAATACTTTTTAATTTGTTCTGAATGAAAGAAAAGTTAGAAAATGTTCTTTTAAGACCAGCATTACTTGCTGGTAATGTCATTATTGAGAATGTAAATTAAAAAAATTCTCATTTTCACCAGTATTTGTTTTTGAAGGCGACCACTCACAGAAGACAAGACATTTTCTAGGATTTTTTTGGGGGGAAATATGTTTCTGGGAAAGGAATCTATTTTGCTACAAAGGTTTATTACATACATCACAAAAATTAGTTTAATATCAAAAAGCAATTTTCTTGCTTTTTTAGTTTCATCTAAAACAACAACAATAGATTTTAACATTTGTGATAAGTATTTAACTTCTTCATAATTCATGATATTTATTTATAATTTTAACAACTGCTATGTCCTTAATATCATTTTTATGATTTTCAATTATCTGCAAATAATACGACTGATTCTTTGTGAAAGACTGAAAACCATAAAATTCTAATACAAATTTATTTATTTAATTAAAACTATTCACAATATTTATTTATTATTTATCTGAATAAAATGTATATAAGCAATTTAATACTACTAAAAAAGTCTCAGATTATGTCACAAAATGAGTTTTTTCCAGTTGTTGCCAGTGTCTGCCGGTAAAAACCGGTTATAACCACTTTTTGCCACTGGCACGGCAGAAACTATTTTCTGCCGGCAAAAACCCAACCATGATTTATTTATTTTTTCAGATTTACTCGTTACACTATTTTTTTTTTATTATAATACAATTCAATTCTAATCTTCGTTTTGGTTTATTGTTTTATTGATAAAATCCTTTGGTGAATCTTGTCTACTTTTAATGGTATTATATTAGCATTCAAATTATTATGCTGCTCCGTGCGTGTAATTATGAATGTATAAAATTTGATATTTAATTGATATCTTTTCATTTTGAATAGTCATAATGAATTTTTTCCTATTGTGGTATCTTATATATAATTTATATATAACATCCGATGCTAATAGCAATTTTATAAATATATATATATATATATATATATAATTTTATAACTGTTTTCAAAATTTAATAATCTCACAAACGTCACGTTTTTGTTTGTGTATGAGATTTTCACGTATCTTGTTAATGGTTGATCCGTTATCCGTAATTTTTATGTTTTATATAATTTCCTGCACTACGGCAAAAAAATTATTTTCTGTAGTAAGAAAAACTCCAAAAAAGTATTTATAATTGTTGAGGTAACTGGATCCCACATGATCAAGTTCCCTCTGATATCCTGTCCCAGTTACTCTATTCTTGAAGAAGTATTGTGGGCCAAGAAAATTGATTACAACTACGAAAACTACTCTCAACGTTTCCGAAAATTAATGGCATCAAAATAAATCTTGTTGTTATAAACGCTTGTTTAAATTTTAAAATTACATTCACTTCTGAGGTCTTTAAATACAAAGAAAAGTTATAGAAATCGTGTAAATATACTTTTATAAGTTTATTTTATATTTTTTATTTGTGATTTTATTGAATTTTCCTAGATTGTTACACCCATATTTCGCGAGACTCCTTAAAGTCTTTCATCTACATATGCTTCCCTTCTGTAGCTTGTTTCATGCTTATGCGCACGTAAGTGTTTCGCCAGCTTTGAAAACATTGTTGAAATATATGAAGTTTTTGTAATGAAAATGTAGCAGGGTTTAAACATTTTATTTATTATTTTCTGTTTCAAATATCAGTTTAGTATATACTGGTTTATAAAATATAAGCAAATCAATACCAAACAAAACTGTTTTTTTACTAACCTTAACTGTATAAAAAACGCATATCTATTTTGATTTAGCAGTTTATTCATCGAAAATATATTTATAATCTTATATAGGCTTCGTTATTTATTCATATATCGATATTGATTGTAGAAACTAAAAAATATAACACTAACTATTATGAAAGAAAGTTTTTTAGATGAGCTCTATTTTATATAAATAAGAAATGAGTTTTAAATAAATTCATTTCTTGCAAGTAAAATCAATATCTATAAAACATTAATCATTCTAATTATTTAATTTTTATCTTATTTATTTATTTATTTATTGTTTTATTTTCTTTCAGGTGATCAAAATGTTGTTTTTAGTGATTTTGCTATTTGCATTGTGCTGGATGCCGTTTCAGATGTACAATATTCTGCAAGAAATTTTTCCTGAAATAAACAGGTAAAAATATGTATTCATTATTTTTATCATACTTTATTTTTGATTGTAATTTTGGAGACCTGAGCATTTATGCTAGGTTAATTTAAAATATTATATGTATACTACACTAATTCAAATACGGATTGGCTTAATATTCGTCAGAAATAAAAACAAGAATCAAGCATAATAATTAATAAAATAGCATTTGATAAAATTTTAAATTCGTTAACCGATGACATCCATCTGAGAAACAAAAAACATATTTTGTTGCTTGTTATAAATAAGTAATAATTTTAAATTATTTAGCGTATACATAGTAATGGAACATAAGCGGATAAGAAATGTGTTATTATGAGACAATAGCAATCTTAAATTCATCAATTTAATAACACTAGCAGTCCGAAAAGGTATACTTCGATTAAAAATTTAATTAACTAAAAGTTAATTAAAATAAATAATTTAATTAATTTCTGTTGCTTTTAAATTTAATTTAATTGATTAATAAAATGGTGTAAATTTGATGTAAAAGTTAAAATTGTGTTATATATCTCTTTAATTTGCAATTATGGTTCTTTTATATCACTACGATTGCACCGATCTATTAGTAATGTCTCAATCTCTCTGATCTGCAAAATAGAAAAAAAAACATTTTTTCACGGAATGAATGAAAACCATTCAAACGTTTATAAGTTTAGCCACTGGATTAATACCCATACAAATGCTGTACCATGTGTAACGTTTCGTATAATATGTTGAAATGAGTTGGTCGTACCATACCTATTTAAAATTTATACTCCATATTATTCGCATCATAATTGCACTTGTATACAGTGGTGAAGCCAGGGTGGGGGTTTCGAGGCGCTGGATACCACTGTTCTGTTACAATTTTGTTTCTCTTTATTAAATGAAAAAAATGCTCCTAATAAATTTTGCAAAGTTAGTCATTTAAAAATAACGATATATTGAGCTTGAAAACCCCCATACTGTCTGCGCCACTGCTTGTGTAAATGTTTCATAGAGAGCACGAGTTAATTTTTTTTTTTTTTTTTTTTTTTTTTTTTTTTTTACACCATAGTGTTAAAAACAGTTTTAAAAAGTCAAAATTCCAACCCTTGTTACGACTCACTGAATGCAAACTCACCTTAAATATATAAAATGGTTAGAGCATTAACTTTTATGGTTGTATCTCCGTCTTTCTTTGTATTTCAATTAAATATATAAATTTAAAAGAAAGAAAAACAGAGATATCCTGGAAAACTTGTATTGCATTAAGTGACAATTTATTCAATGTGAATGCCTTTGCATGCCCATATTATAATATTGGATGTTTAAAAAAAAATGAAGCAAATATTAAAATCGATCAATAAAAAGTTTTTGGATCAAATTAATTCATTGTTTTCAAATTAATATTTACAATAGCAAACTGTTTTATATGAATGAATAAATATATATAATCTTACCAATAAAAAGCTGTAGCAAATGTTATATAAATGACCTATGTATATCGCATTTAGGCAATGACAAATTAAGACACGTGAAATCACATATTGTATTTTCTTCCAAACCTTAAAATCGCAAATTCTATTAAAAAAAATTACAATACATCCAGAACGTAAAAAAAAAAAATATATATATATATTCATCATATTTTGAGCCGCTATATTCTTCCATGCTATATCACGTGTGATATCACCACTACATTTAGTATTGAAATGTGGAGTCAGGCATACGAAGCCTCAAACAATGTAACACTTATAGATACAAATCATTCTGAAATAAAATTTATTTTTTCTTAATTATTATCTCTCATTGTTGTCTCTGCACCACCACATTTTTTTGAGACTTTGATCTATTACTTCTTATGTCACGCTAAATTTTGTATTATAATGCTTATTAATGTGCAAACTGCCTGTCTGTTTCTTGTGCAGTTAAATTACTTTTTTGCGATGTTTTTTTGCTGTAAAATTTTGAATCCCTTAATACATATTTTTTCTTAGAGATTCTACAGGTCTACAAGTAAGCAAAGACATCAGAACACCTCCATCATATTTTTATATAGGTTATATTTGTACTATTATTTTTGTACTTCACATACTCACAATCCTTTCTATAATAATCTATTTGTTTAGGTATTTATCGTGTTTTTCAAAGTGTTCCACTTAGTTGCCTTGCATAGATTGTTATGATTCAATGGGGCATCAAATGTGACCATTTTAATGTCAGATATTTAGTTTTGATCTGCTTGTTTGATTATAATCAAAATTTTAATTTAATTTTAAATTTTGTGAAATTGAATTAACTTGAAAAACTTAGAAATTTGTGATTTTCTAAGGTAATCATTCTTTACTATTATTATGTCTTTTACAATTTAATCATTTAAGAGCAAAGTTGTATTAAGATTTATAAAGAACCATTCATTATAAATCAATGTTCCTAAAATAATTATAATTAAAATATCATTTTTAGTTATTCACAAATTAACAAGCCATGAAATTAAAATATATTTCTAAACTAGTATTCAAAAAGCCTGTAAAATGCAATATTTAGTTTAATTTTCTGCATCATGAATACTTTAAATTTATTTAATTTTAGTGAAATATAAATTGCGTTCTTTATAAAAGTTAAATTGGTTAAACACTATTTAAACACATACTATATTTATTTTATTTTACAATATGTCATAAATAAACACTAGCATTAAAGTTGCGATATTATAAATATGTTTTTTAACATATTAGTTTTTAGTTTAAAAAAAATCTTGTGGATTTATGTAACACATATACTTGCTACAAAAAAAAAAAAAAAAAAAAAAAAATCCTGTGTTACACATGTAACCACTGCTACAAATCTATTTCTAATTTAATCCTTTAGGGTATGTGGGCACTTACGGGCTAAAACCATGTGCCAGCGGATTTAATATGAATGCAACCTATTTTTTAATGTTAAATTATAGCTAATTGTGACAGTTACGTTTCAATGTATCAATTGGGTGTTGATAATATACCAAGAAAATTGCAATTTGTGCAGAAAATCTATTTAAGATTCAAATTTCTTTTCATGCAATATTTTAAAAAATCATGTGATTGTTGATTTGACAATGCGGCAAATTTTTAGAAACCCAAAATTCAGATAAGAACAGAAGCTCTTAATATTTAAATGCCGTGTAGTTTATTTCGATGGCATTTCTGTAAACTTCCAATTGGCCAATAAAACAAAATGGAACCTCGCCTCATTATTGTTTTTTTTTTTTTTGTTTTTTTTTTTTACCACAATCAATGGGACAAAGACACGCACAGCAATTTGTTTTGTTTGCAATTTCGAAATAATAATTTAACAGAATCAAGGATTACACTATAAAAAAGAATGTAATCCTACTGATCTAAACTTACAGAAAGTTGTAGGCTTACTAAAATTTTATCGTTACATTGCGCAGAAAATTATGTAAATCTACAAAACTAACTTTTGTAAAACTAGAGATTACTGTAGCTTTACAAAAATATTTACTAAAATTACATTAATCTCACAAATTTTTTTTTTGAATGTTTCGTGTCTTTTCGGGAATGTTTTTGGGGCTGAGAGGGAATGAACAAAGCTGCATCTCTATTATGAAAGTAAATGCTTTAGTGGGTAACGATGTGTAGTAGCTACACCTGTTTCTGAACATCAAAAGAAGAAAAAATATTTAAACAATTTATTTATTTTCTGTTTTCATGCTGTAAATAGGTTCCTTAAATATACCGAATATTTTAAAAGCTCAGCGCGAAAATAAACCTCGATTAAAAAAAAAAAAAAAAAAAAAAAAGATTTTTGACTCGGATAGCCATTCAATTTGCAGATAAATAGTGAGATTGCGAGACCCAATATTTTGCATGACACCAACAAAAATTAGTTTAAAAAACTTGGCAATAAAAAACGCTGCTGATGATAATTCTAATGGAACAATTAGCAATAACATAGCACCCATTAGCAATATATAATACACACAATAGCCGAATTAGCAATAACATAAATGTTTTAGGCATCACTGTTTCAAAAAAAATTCTTAGTAACCTTAGCGATTTTTAATTTTCTGTGAGAACGTGTATCTGTTACACGAATTTTTGCTATTTTCGTTACATAAAAAGTTTAAGATATCTGAGTTTCCCGGAAAAGTTTTAATAACTTTACAGATTTTTTTTTTTTTTACAATAAACGGTGATGCAAAGTGAGGTTCTAATACAGTAGAACTTCGTTAACATGAACCTCAAGGGGAATCAAAATTTTCTTCTTGTTAACAGTAATTCACGTTATCAGTATCAAATCTTTCTACTCGTTTTTATAGGGGACTTTGAAAACAATTCACGTTAAAAGTGATTCACGTTAAGCGAGTTCATGTTAACGAGATTTGAATGTATAACATTTTATTTGGCCATCAAACAAATTTATACCAATATGTTCATTGAAAATAAAAAATTATTGGAAGTGTTGTCTTTATACCTACTTACCGTAGTATTTCGTGAAGTTCCTGTTCATAAAATAACACACTCAACTTTTCTAATTTTGAAACTGATATTGCGGAAAAATACACCTTGGGATTTCAAACAACGGTCAGACCACCCACTCATAAAGAAGATTTTTGAAGAATACAGTATTTACCATGGATGTATGCATAGAATAAATGCAAAGTGACTTTGAACATGAAAGCCAGACATTGAAATCTCGGATTTACCTAATTACACTGACGGAAAAAAAATCCCAACACCAAGAAAGACTTGTGTTAGCCAAACGAAATTTTGTAGGCGTGTTTATACATCTGAGAGATGACATTGATTCAAATTTCAGGCTTCGCGCATAAGTGTGGCGCTAGTAGCGCCACTCACAACTTTAAAGTCAGGTTTGCTTTAAACGAGTGCTGTAAAGTTCGTGAGCATTTTTTCTCTTCAAAATTTGACGAATTGAGTTGAGGTTGATCATGAATGCCTTTAAGAAGACGAAGAAGCTATTATCATCAGCTCCCCGAATTGGAAAGAGGTCGTAAATTAGGGCTACGAGAAAGTGGATTTTCTTTCCGCGATTTTGCAGAAAGACTTGGACAGAATGTATCCACTGTGCATGATTGTAGGAAGCAATGGTCAAGGGATGGTATTGCCTCAAGAAGACCAGGTTCCGGGTGACCACGTGGCACTACTGAGAGAGAAGACCGTCGTATTCGGCGTACGCCCGAGGCTCATCGTATTGTGCCTGTGACAGAAATTTGAGCCGCAGTTGGTACCACAATGACACAACGAACTGTTAGAAATCGGTTACTTTAAGGACAGCTCGATGCAAGGCATGCATTCCACTGACTCTAAGCCATTGCCGTTTGCGACGCCAATGATGTCAAGCCAGAGCTCACTGGAGGATGGAGTGGAGATCTGTTGTGTTTTCTGATGAAAGCATGTTCTGCCTTCGTGCCAGTGATGACCGTGTGCTGTTCAGAAAGAGGCCAGGGGAACGCCTGCAATCAAACTGTCTGCGGCTTAAAAAACACTGGATCAGCAATCTGAAGTCATGGTCTAAGTAGCAATTTCCTATGACACCAGAAGCACTCTCGGGCTTATCCCAAGTACATTGACTGCAAATTTGTAAGTCAGTCCGGTAATTCAACCTGTAGTGCTGCCATTCAAGAAAAGCATTCAAGAGGCGTTTTTCAACAGGATAAAGCGCGCCCTTATGCCGCTACTGTAACGCAACGTGCTCTACAGAGTGTCGACCTGTTACCTTGACCACCGAGATCACCAGATCTGTCTTCCATTGAGCACGTATGGGCTATCATTGGATGAGAACTCCGGTGTCATCCCCAGCCAGCACTGACCATCACAGTATTGACACAGTAAGTACAACAAGCATGGAACTCCATACGACAAAGTGACATTCGGCACCTGTATGACACAATGCATGCACGTGTGCAAGTATGCATTCAAAATTCTGGAGGTTATAGCGACTTTTAATGTAACAGCATTTCACATTTGAAATGCATTTCATTGACCTTAAATTAACCTATGGTCTCGAAAATATAATCAATTAAACATTTTAACTAGACAAGTGCACTGTCCAAATTTCATTACTTTACAATAAGTTTTTCTTGGTGTTGGGATTTTTTTTTCCGCCAGTGTATAATGTTTTGTCGCATCCTGCAGTATGCACGTTATGTGTTAAAGTACTACGCCAAAGAATTTTTAGAGTTTGTTTTTCTCCTTTTTTCTCAAAAATTTTAATTGGTTGGTTTACATTTATTTTGATCGATGAAATTTTATTGCTAAAATTATAATAATAACTTTGATTATAGTAACAACTACATATCTTTTTCTGGTAGTAAAATAAAAATAAAAAAATAAAAAATGCGATAAAATAAGCTATATCCAATTTAAAATTCTATACTACAATGCCTTTTAATATTTAAAAATCCATTTCAAAGCAATTTTATAACACATTTTTTTTAATAAAAATTAAGAATTAAGTGAAAAAATTCTTTCTCACGGTATTTTTCATAGATTACTTGAAATGTGAGCTTTTATTAAAAATAGAGTGTAAAGCTCATTTTACGGTGCCAATGTCGAAATAAATTTCAGAAAAATATCGTAAAAGTAATATGCAATAGATATATACATATTAGTTTACCAAGAAATGTTACACTTATTTTTCGAAAGATTTAAAATATACGTGATTATCCCTTTACATTGTAATGAATGATATATAGTTAAAATCTTTATATTTTTTCTGCTGAAAATATAAGTAAATATTTTTTATAAACTTAACAGAATTACGAGTGCCATAATTGCTTTTCTCTTGCGTATTATGATGTACATTGATTGTTAGTCCTTACATTATTAAATATGCAATTCTAAAAAGATGGAATATAGTAACTAATTCAATTTACCTTTAAAAAAGTAATTTCGACGGAAAGGAATTTTTAAAAACTAGCTTTGTTAATTGGATATTTATGTTTCACAACGTTTTGTTATCTAAAAGGGTATTTTAATAAAATTTTTAGAAATCCCTTTTATTTAATTTTAACATTTCATTTTAATAAAACAAATCAATCTCATAATGTATTCATGTCACAATATTGTTTTATTACCAGTACTTTATTTATTACTAAAAAATGAATAATAAATTGCTAAAGCATTTTTATTTAAAAGAAAATGTAAAATAAAAATCTGAAATAGAAGAAGATAACGGGCATATAACATTTATCGGTTAAATTTGCCTATATTGTGACAAAACACTGTAAATACGCATAAAAGTATTTGTAATTTTTTTAAATTAAATTAATTGTTTTATTTTCAAGTGTTATGTAATTATTTCGTATTTTCCATCTTTGTTTTATTAAATTTTACTGCGTAAAACAAATCGGTTGACCCAAACATCTGGTCAATAAATTTCTTGTCGGTTAAGAGGATTTTACGAACATATAATCGAATAATGATTTTCTTGTTTTTGCAAATTAGATTTTTTTTGTAACAAAACGGATATTTTTAAACACAGTAAAACAACATGCTTTACGCGAACTACTTTTAGCACGGACCATTTCGAATTGTCCGTTTCAGTTGTATATAATGGATTTAAGTTCGAATAACACAAATTACTTTTAACACGAACAAATAAAGTTTCCCCTTGAGTGTTCGCGTTAACACTGCTCCACTGTATTAACATGTACATTATTAAAATCGATATGTAAGTAGTTGTCTACTTCTGTATTATTTTTCATCCTGAGTTATTAGGAAACATGAAAAATTAAAAACTATTTTAGAGTGTTAAAAAATTAAAAAGCTTTAGATTTCCAGTCGAACTCTTAAAGCTGTATCGGTGAACCTATCAAAACAGTAAACAGTGAAATATAAACACATAATCAAATACTCAGAATTTCTCTGGGTCAAGCTTGTGAAGCCCAGTTCAAAAATCTGCTTCCTATGAATGCTCATCGGGATAAATGATATCACGTGATGCTTTTCTTGAATGTTTTGGGGTTTAGAGCTAATGAACAAAGCTGCATCTCTATTATGAAAATAAATGGTTTAGTGGGTAACGATGTGTAGTAGTTACACCTGTTTCTGAACAACAGAAGAAGAAAAAGTATTTAAAAAAATCTATTTATTTTCTGTTTTCATGCTCTGATCAAGTTCCTTCAATATACTGGCTATTTGAAAAGTTCAGTGCGAAAGTAAAACTCGATTAAAGAAAAAGATTTTTGAGTCGGACAGACATGCAGTTTGCAGATAAATAGCGAGATTTTGCATGACACCAACAAAAATTAGTTTTAAAAACTTGGCAATAGAAGCCGTTGCTGTAGATATTTCTAATGGAACAATTCGTTATTAATCACACAACGCAAGATTTGGACACAAAAAGTGTACATTCACTAATGATTTTCGATCTAAATCTGCCGTTGTGTGAGCGATATCAAATTATTCCATGGAATTATCCGCATATTGCTCTTTATTGTCTGGACTTGGTTGTTGGTATCATAGAAAATCCAGTAACAAGCTGAATATTTATAAGCGATTCACCTTTCTCTCCTCTTTTCTTTTTACCGCGCTTTACTTTCTCACCAAGTTTTTTGAAACACCCTTTTGTCATTTCCTTGCGATTTGTCGCCCCGATTTACTTATCATGAATACAACCCTGAAGAATATTTAGAGCTGCGGTTTGCAATGGTTGAGCGAGGTAAAATAAGTATATGTGTGTGGATGTGCAAGTTTCTATTGTTTTGCTTCACCTTATGTACTTGATAGGTAACGCTATTTTGTGGCTTGTTTAACGATCCCCCAAATAAATCTTGAAACCACCGCTTATAATTTCGCGAAATGCTAACTTAACTGTATAGTTCTGAATTTGAAAGGTTTTTCTTCTTGTATTGGCCTGATGGCGCTGATGTCAGACAGCCTATTGATAAGAGACGAAAGAATTATGAGAGTTGTTAATTGTGATGGACGCTGATTTTAAGTAGAGTTTTAAGTTTTTATTTTTATTAAATGATATCAGTATTAGTATGAAAATAATTTGTTATGTGCATAGTGGTTGTGTTAACATAATGTTGCGGTGAAAATAAATGTTTAATGGAAAATATTAATCATTAGTGCTTATTTTAACCTTTACACATGGATCCTGTGATGATCTATCAAGTCATTACACCTGTTTCATTATTTATTTTTTAAGACATAATCATAATTCGTAATTTTTTTTTTTTTTAATGACAATTTCTTAATATTTCTGACATTGGCCAGAGTAAAGAATTTAGACTTTTACTTTTTCAAAATGTTTTTTTTTTCACTGCAGCATTAAGTTTTAATTCAACATAAAAATAAAAAGATCGTCAATTATATCTTTACTTAGGTGCTATTGATTTCATTTATAAATTATTAAAGTTTTCACTTTTCACTTCAAATCATTCTAAAACTTATTTATTTTTCTTTCTTCCAGCTATAAATATATTAACGTTATCTGGTTCTGCTGCCACTGGTTAGCGATGAGCAATTCTTGCTACAATCCTTTCATTTACGCCATTTATAACGTAAGTTAAATATTTATTATTTTATGAAGTTTTTGAAATTAATTATATTAATTTAAACTTTATTTAAACCAACATTATTTTAAAATATTGCTCTTGACACATACTTTTTATAGAAAATCTACAAAATACCTCTTGCATGATTTTATATTTTAGTTTAGTTTTTTGGAAATTTCTATTGTAAATATACACAATGATATATTACGATGTTACGATATTACACGAATGTAAGTTTATAATTTAAATATTTGGAATGAAGAAAAAATATTGTAGACATATTTTATAGTCGATGAAATATCATAATTTAATTACCGATATGTTTCTTTACAGCATTTATGTATTACTATCAAAATACAAAGCTGCCATATTGTAAAATATTTCATGTCAATGTTTGCAATATTGATAGAAATATTATCAGTATACATATACTGACAACAACACTGACCAAACAATACTCACCTAATTTTGCTTCACTACTACTGAATAAATTTTATTATAGAAGGTTTTGTAACTAGTAAAAGCACAATAAAATTTATCTTTTTTTTTACATGTAGGTAAAATGAATTTATCTCGGTATAAAATGTCAGAAAAGGCAAAAATGAATCAAAGTTTTTTTTTCATTTTTTTTTCTTTTTACGTTATAACATGCAAATTACTTTAGACCATAACCTAAGGAATCGAAATATTAATTTACCGTATAAGATGAGATTATTGCATTACGATAGACTTATTTCAAATAAAAAGTAAACCAATATGCACTGAAATTTTTTTCTTGTTTGTATCGAAAAATAAAACTGCTGGCTTGAATTATACATAAACCTAATTATTTTATGCACCAATATCTTTCAAGGAATACTTATTTTTATCATTTCAGGAGTATGTTTTACCTGATGAACAGAAAATAATATCTTTTTTAAATATTATTTTGAATTAATTAAATGTCTACATATTAATGAAAATCTTCATAAAAAAATTAGAAGAAAAATTATAAAAAAAAAATAATTATAGAGGAAAAGGTCCAAATACTGGCTACTACTTTTGTTTTCCATTTAAATCATACAATATTCAAAAAATGTAACAGAAAAAGTTATAGAAGGATACATTGACATGTTTTACATCTGTATAAAAAGAAAAAATAACTTAATGGGTGTTTTCGGTTTATAATGCAAAATTCCGAAAGTCTGCAAATTTTAAGCTTTGGAAATGGGGTCTAAATACCGGCTACATTTGTTTTTCACAATGAATTACACAAATGGTAATAATTTTAATTATTCAACAGTAAGAACATTATTTTAATAGATTTTATTGAGTAATAACAATTCTTATGAACAGAAAAATACTTAATTTTCACTAAACAAGTACTTTTCTCAATCTTATCAATAGCTTAACGATTATCTATGGCAGTGCACTATTTATTATATTTCTAATTTTGTTTTTTAACGCGTATGTGAATAAAAAACGCTTTGTGCTTGAAATGATAGTTAATTTTTCTGAAAAAATCAAAAACATAATAATCCCACTCTATATTGGTGCAGTCTTATGGGCCCTGATGTCGAATCTTTATCATTCAATCCAGATTCCAACCCCTCATTCTTGCCCGCAGAGAAAACATCCTCGAAAGTCATAAATTGCATCATTAAAATTTTTTTAAATCCAATTTCTGTCCCTTTCCCCTTTTTTCCCCTCTTGTTTGCTTCCACCTTCTTCTTTCTCTTCACATTTTTGCAGTCAATTTACCCAATTGCTTCAAGTACTAATTGAATCCTGAATGTGCCTGGAAAAGACTTTTTTCCCCTATAAACATTATAAATATATAATCTATACGTAAATGAACACAATTTGTTTTCACATTTAACAAAAACTTTACAAGTGCTAAGATTTTTATGTGATTTTTTATATTCTTGCATATACTATTGAATATCTGAGTTCAATTTGTTGAACTATGCTGGTAAACTGTCTTCAACACCGACAGCATTTTCATAATTTTGTTTTCAAATTGTCAATTTTAAAAACCGTTTTTATTAACCCTTCACTGCACGATTTTTTTATTTTCATGAAATAGAGTATTTAAAATCTATATGTCGTTCTAATGATGGGGAAAATACACTGCTCAAAACAATTAAAGAATATTGCAGTTTTAGGTGGATTTTGTATCTGGGAAACTTTTTAGCTGATTGATACATGGTCGACAGACATAGTAGGTTATATGAGAATAAATTACACATGTTTGGCAGAAAAAAATGCATTTTATTGTGCATTTGTGTACAAAAGGAAAAAACTCAATTTGTGCATATGAGAAAAAAAGAATAAGAAAAGATGTTTTCTTCAAAGAAAATCATTTTCAGTAGGGGGTATGGTTTCCACGGGCAGCCAGCAACGTTGAACACCTTTGAGACATGGACTCAATGAGGCTATTAATGACATGTTGGGGTATTCTGCCCCACTCTTCCAGAAGAGCTCTTTCCAGTTCTTGGAGAGTTTGTGGGGGTTGTCGGCGGCCAGAAACTCGTCTTCCTAGAGCGTTCCAAACATGCTCGATTGGATTCATGTCTGGAGAACACGCTGGCCATTCCATTCGAACGATTCCTTCCTCGAAAAGGAAATCTTCCTCCAGGTTTGCACGATGTGGCCTGCAGTTATCGTCCATTAAAATGAAGTTATCTCCGATTGCTGCAGCGTAAGGGACTACAATAGGTCTAAGGATCTCATCCCTATATCGGCGACCAGTCAGAGCTCCATCTCGAATGATGTAGAGGTCAGTGAGCCCGTCAATGGAGATGCCACTATACACCAACACTCCTCCACCGCCAAATCTGACACTTTCGTGCACGAACGCAGGATTATTCCTACTGCCACGGTCCCTCCAGATGAAAACACGCCTATTATCCGGATGCACAGAAAAACGGGACTCGTCAGAAAACAGAATATTGCTCCATTCATTTCTCCTCCAGTTGACATGCTCGGTTGCCCATTCCCTGCGGTCGCGACGATGCCTTGATGTTAATCTAACTCATACAATCGGTCGACGAGCATACAGACCTACAGCATGGAGCCGGTTTCGGACAGTCTGAGTTGAAAACGTGGTGCCTGTAGCCGAGCAAAGGTGTTGTTGAAGAGTAGCGTTCATGTTTCGGTGTCTCCGAGCTGTTAACGCTAAATACCGATATACATTGGGCGTTGTTGCCCGTCTACGACCTTGCCCTGGTCTTCGGCCTGCACATCTACTCTCCAAAAAACGGTTCCAGATCCTGGAAATGACACTTTGTGACACTCCAATGGCTTGCGCTACTTCGGCTTGAGTTTGGCCCCCTTCTAACCTACCAACAATTCTCCAATCTTCTGAATCTGCCAAATGACTTCGCTGAGACATCGTACTCATGGAAACAAAGCAATCACTGAATGCCGATCATCCTGGTCTTCATTCTCTTTTATCCAGTTGAAAGTCAAATTTCATTCGCTGCCGCTGAAGCGACGTTTTTGACGTCGAACTCAAAATTTGCATACTCCACAGTTTGAAAACCAGAAAAATTTGCATTTGTGATTCTCTTCTTCTATTTTCGGCAAAAAAAATTCGGTTATATCTTTATTTTATTTAAAACTTCAAATATCCTTTAATTGTTTTGAGCAGTGTAGTAAAAAAAATAAATTTAAAATTTTCAACATAAAATTTAGTATTTTATGTGTGCCACATGTGAACAATTAGGGGTTTTAAAATATTGTATTACTTAACACTCTGCAACTTTTTTTTAATATTTATATTTTTCAGTATTCGGTAAAAGCAATGAAAGTAAATTTTACAATGATAATTTCATAAAAATTTATTTTGCTTCCGAAGTATTAACTCCAATTTTTTGTCTTGTGCAACCATATGAAATGGACAAAATAAATGTTATTCCATTTCTTGGTTTATTGCTAATCAAGGACAAATATCCTATTGGCCAAGTTCATGGGATGTAATGAAAATTATAGTGTTTTCAGGCATGTGCCAGATATGGCACGTAGTGCAGTGAAGGGTTAAATCCATTTGCTGCTCCGCGACGTATGCTGGCTGTCGAACAGACTTTTTGCGCACTCGCTAGAAATTTTTCGTGTTGACCCCAAGAGGTAAGTGTATACTTCACTTTTAGAAATATTACTACACTAATGTATTCCTATTCTTTCTATTACAGCTCTCATATCTATCTATCTATCTATCTACCGGGTGTCCCAAGAATGACTGATGGATTTTAAAATTCAATAACTTGCAAACGGTGACAGCTATTTAAAAAATTTTTGCAGGAGGGTTATGTTTAAAGTCAAGAGTTTTTTTACCGTAATCTTTTATTTTAACTCGCATCTCAAACAATAGGTGGTGCTGACGACGATTGAAGGCCAGGTGATCAGTGCTGAGTGAAGCGTCGACCTGGCCTTCAATCGCCGTCAGCGCCACCTATTGCTTGAGATGCAAACTAAAATAAAAAATTACGGGAAAAACTCCTGACATTATACATAACCCTCCTTCAAAATTTTTTTAAATAGCTGTCACCGTTTGCAAGTTATTGAATTTTAAAATCCATCAGTCATTTTTGGGACACCCGGTATGTATATATATATATATATATATATATATATATATATAATATATATATTGTTGCTTACCCCTGTATCTGTGGATTTTGAAATTGTAAAAACTGTTCATAATCTATTATATTTCCTTTTTTCATTAATATTGTTATAATTAAAACTAAATTATTTTTTTAAATATACATGTATTTTGTTGCAGGAGCGATTTCATTCAGAGTTCCAAAAGAAGTTCCGTTGTTGCCTTTGCTTTTCACGCCAAGTATCAGTCAGTGAGAAAACCGTTGAATTAACACTGTCATCGAAATATGGTTGAAAAATATGCAATGGAAAAAACAGCTCGGTACTTCTATGTGAGCTGGACATAAGCGACAAATCGGAAAACATTATTCCAATTGGCTTCATTTGTATTCTATTGAAATCATTTAAACCTCACCTTTATTCAATTACATATATTTAAAACAGATTGGCCCCCAAAGTTAAGGAGCTGTGATCGGATTCTTCCAATTGTACACGATTTTGTCTAAAAACTACCAAAATTCTTGACGAATTTCTCTTGAACTTAGAGAATGTAAATAACATATTTGTTCCAATACTTTTCAGTGAAGGTATAGCCCCTTGGATAGTTAAGATCCAAATGTAAAATAATGTGTGTTTGCAATCAAGTATATAACAGAAATTCGTCAAAATGGTCTGTAACTATATGAAATGACTATGTGATTGTTGATTAATGGTCCTATGTATTTGTGTAAATATATATGATATATTCGTAAAAGAATTTAACTGTCTGTGCAACATTCAAATGTATTCAATCAAAAAAATTTTCAACCAAACTTACTACCACTTTGCAAAAACTTGAAGCAGTACAGTAGAAATAATATACTGCAATAAAAAAATAAACATATTAAGTATTTGATTAGGTATCGACATAGAATGTTTTTTTAATTGCAGAAAGATTTCAATATATATAGATATAGATATATTTTGTTTTCATAATTTAACAATACATTATTTAGGACAACATGTATAAATCGTCTATAGAAATATCACGAAAATTCCGAAAAAAAAAGTGGGGATATTGTGAGTTGCTTTTTAAAACTAAATTTATTAAAAACTATTTTCCGTGATTTGTTAACTTGTTCATAGTATCTTTTTAAATTATTTCAATATTCGACTGGAGTTTGTATATGGGTTGTCGTAAATATCTGACTACGAAGTTATGAAATAAAAATTTTGGAATTTTTACGCATGCGTACTCAAACATTGTTTCATACAAATGCACCTACCTCATCAAATCTTCAATATATACACGCTGTAATTGTAATATACGGTTTCTTTTGTTCTTTTTAAAAATTTCGAAAAGTGGTGTTAAATTTGGTTGAAAAATCTGTATTTTAGAAAAAAAATGTAAAAATTTCACAGAAACGTTAACATCTTCACGATTATCCATGCTGTACTCATGCAAGAGCAAATGACCATGAAAAAGGACTCACATAGTCATGTGTTACAGTGGCAGATTATTTAATCATATAGATGATTGTATAACCAATTCTATAGTTCAGTTTATTGTTATCTCGCTTATTCTTCCTGGAATTAAATATTCACTAAAAAATATGAAGTCAAAAATTTTTCCCTTGAAAGTTCAAGAAAAATCGGTGAGGAATTTTGGCAGATATTAAAAAAACTGCGTGCAATCGAAAGCCTTAGGTTACTGTTCCCTAAGAGATGGCAGTGTATTTATTTGAATTAAAAAAAACATATAATAATTTACCATAAAAAGGTGCCCTAATGTAATTTAACATTAATAAAAAGGCTATAAATAATAAACAAAAAGGCTTTAATTACTCACTTGTCACTTTTCTAATGCAAATAAAGTCGAGTTTATAGCGAAATTTATTATGCCAGGTAAAAAAAATACGTTATATAAAAAATATCTTTAAAAGAGATTTTCAAAATTATTTAATGTATAGATTAGTAAAAAAATGTTTTTGAGATATATAATTAAAATTTTGAAATTATCAATTGTAAATATTAATGTAATATGGCATTTCATAATTATCTAAACAGTTTCAAAATACAAAACAAACATTTATTTGAAAAAATAATAAAAACGCATAAGGAAAATTTCATTTGCTTTAGAAGATATCTGTAATTTCTTATTGTGTTGATTTCAAAGTTGTTACACTCTCGTAAAAATGTCCATACTTTGTCAAGGAATGCGGAATTGAATCATAAGGCTTTTCTCCATTTGAAATCCTCTCTGTATAACATAAAAGGAAGTAAACTTTGCTGGTTGTAAAGAACAAACTAGAGGAGAAATTAAAAGAGCTCACCTTTGAAAGATAAACAAAGAATCAGTGATAGCAAATTTGTTCCATGTGGTTTTGATGTTTTTTTTTCTGAACAAATGAAGAAAATTTTATGAAACATTCCTTATATGGAGATAGATATATCGCTGTATGGAGATAATTTTTAGTAAAATAATGTTAAAAAGTGAAGGTTCCGATTAAAAAAAAATATGTTATATAGAGAGCTTTGATATAAGAAAGTTCGTTATATCGAGACCCCGATTGTATTCGAAGAAATAAAAGCTGCCATTTTCCCGATAGAAAGATGTGATTTTACAAGATTTTCGCTTGGCTCATATAAAAATACTAAATTCTCAAACGAACATTACAGTCCATTTTGAAAACTAAGAAATGTACAATTTGCAATCAGAACAGTGCTACAAGTTTAAAAATGAATAGTTGATTCGATTGAATAAGAACACTCTTCGGCAAAAAGCTCAAAATACTGCCTCTTGACAAGAAATATATAACTAAATAATAACAAAAAATATATAATTAAATAAACAGCGTATTCTTAAGAGGCTACTTTAGACTTTAAGCAAGCGAAAACACCCGTTTGCTAAGCGATGCTTATAAAAGAAATTTGTGATATCTAGGTAGCATTTAACTATTTTTAAATGTTTCTTTATATGGGATAGCTGAGAACGATCTGTAAAAACACTACAAATTTTTACTTTTTGGGTTTTGTTTACAGATAGTTTTAATGAGTACAGTCTCATTTTCGGAGCCGGGTAAATCGGACCATCGAAAATATAATAACCTTCATACAAAATATCGGCAATCAAAATCGAGAAAGTGAAAAACTGTCTTTCTGCAGATTAATCTCAGTTATATAATGTTAAAAGAATCTTTAAAATATTGAAATTCAACTGAGTTATCTTTATAAATTTTTTTTCCATAGGATTAGCATTAACAAACGAGTCTTTTTGCTTGACTGAAGTGGCATCTTAAACCAGAATAGGGCATTAAATTACACAAAACCTTAATATTGTTTAAGAAATATCGTATGTTTCCGTGTTGAAGCCGACACTTTTTGCGCATATTTTTTGGCTCCAAAGTAAGGGGGTCTGATTTTTACACGAGTATAAGAAAATTTCTAAAACTGATATTCTAAAATGAGAAAAAAAGGGTAAATATAAAAACTTTAAAAATGCATGCAAATTTCTATGAACATTTGAAAACTCTTTTCGCTTCACAGTCGACAGCGTTAACAGTCCTCATTCATTAACCAAATTATTAACAGAAATTTTAAACATTAAAATCGTTTATTTTATTCATACATCTGTATAAATTTTCGACTGTTGTATAATCTACCATCATCATAATCGCCGACCATCTTTTGCAAAAAGGGTAGCATCTATGACATGTCAGTCTTCTTTTATTCTTTTATTTTCATTTAATAGGGTTTAATTTATAAGAAACAATGATCATTTTTGTATAGTTTGGTGCTGACCAGTGTAATTTATACAATATTAATAAAAACATAGCTATATATTTCGAAGTATAAGTAAATAATTATAAAATTTAATAATAAAATAATAAATATCTATTAAAAAGTTGATTGAATGCATCAGTATACATCACATACATAAAGTAAATTGAATACATTATTATATAATAAATAATAAATATTAGGTAACAACTAAAATTTCTAAAAAAGGTTTCAACGGGTTTTTTTAATGAGGAATCAATTTTCATGCTTTAATTGTTAAAAGGTTTAAACTTCAAATCAGTGTTCTTAATAAAATATTATCAATTGAATTTTATGAACATAATGTATATAGTCTTACTGTAACCTTATATTTATTTATTTATAAGTAACATTAGTGTAAAACTAGAAATATTTTCAAATTGAAACTTATGAGAGTTTTTGTATATATGAATATATAGATAACATTTTATCAAAAAGAAATTATGAAATAATAATGTATTTTTCACAATATTGATTAAGTTATTCTCTTTAAAGTTATTTTTGAAAATTGTTAAAATATTTTTGCGATGGTAAAACTGTTTTCGCTGTCTTTAATATCTGTATAAATTGTTACTTCTACAAATTTTATAAATTGTGTGTCAAACCTTGGGGTTTGAACCTAAGGAAATTGTGAAAGAAAGCGAATACTACTATTCGCGCATGTCCTGTTAGAATTTTTTTATAAAAAATTTTCCCATTTTGCCAAATATAGAATCTATTCATTTCTTATTGTTATACAATGTTTATCATGCACTTTTTCCAGTTTTGTAAAAGTGATGTTAAATTTTACAAAATCCTGTACTAAAATCGGCAAACCTATGGCAAACATGCCAGACGGTCCATGTAGAAGAATATTTTTGAGCAGGCATTGATTAAGTTTCTAAAACAAATGCAATATAATTACAAAAAAATACCAATTCAATTGAGTTGAGCTTGTTTGAATTCGAATGACTGAAAATTAAAAATAAATAAATTCCAACTTATAAAATTCTATTGTAAATTCAGTATCTGCTGAAAAATTTATCAAACAATGGTTAGTTCCGAAAACTATTAAAATAAAATATTAAGAATTGTAAGCAAAAATGTTGGTGATGGCCTATGAACTTTGAATTTAATTTTAGAACGATTCAAGAAAACTGCATTTGCAGTTTTAATGATTGTTCTGGTTTTTTATGTCTTCAGAAAATTATTTTCACAAGGGAATGTAATGTAAAAATCCGAATAAAAATCTTACCAGATAACTCAGATGCGACTTGCATTCTGTTAAAGATCATTGAGTTTGATATTATAGAATTTTCGTTTAAGATTAAACAACAGAAATCTCATTAATGCTTTGTAACCTTTAAAATATATTAGTTTCTGATGTTATTACAGTACAGTATTTACATTTATATCATCCATATTTTTCAATAATTTTAATAAATAATGTTTAAAAAATGTGTTTTCATTCACTTAATTTATTTTTTGTTATCACATGATTGTCATGAAAACCATAAAAAATGACATACGGATAGAAAGTTTTGGTATACCTTCCTTTACACAGTAAAAACAATAAAATTAAAAAATTATAATGAAAATGTTTATATAGCGATTATTATTCACTACCTTCTTTGAATATTGAGTGTATATTTTGCCTTTCGATGTACTAAGAGTCTTATATGCACTGCAGTATGAAGCACTATATAAAAAATTAATTCATACAATTTCATATATCAGTCTTCCTAAATTTAATTGAATGATATAAAAACATATATTGACAAAAAATTGTATACATATAAAAACCATTAGTGATTTGGGATTGACTGAGCAATATTATCATTACACTAATGGAAAGATTATATTTTTAAAACTTGGATGTCATCTTTACGCATCATAATATATTTACCTTTATTCTACATTAATTATTTTTTAAGAATCATTAGAATAATATTAATATGTGGTAATTTTATATGATGTGCTTAAATTTATGCACATTGTTAATAATAAGCTCATTAAAAAATCGATATCTCTAGTCTCTAGATTTATATTTTTTCTCATAAAATGAAATATAAACATGTTAGGCAATAAAAAAAGGTTAATCAAAAGTAATGAAAGCAGAACACGAAAAAAAAGTCTAATTTGCAGGGCGTATAAAAACTTGCATATATTAAAACATACATTACTGTATCATGATAGTCATAGAAAGAGGTTCTAAAAATGAATACAAAATTTAATATAAACAAAATAAAACGATTTTTCACAGTGTTTCAAAGAAGATATAATGAAAAGATTTTGTCTCTATCTAATAGTTGTATGAACTATTTAAATTAAAATGAATTAATTACTTAAATAAACTGAGAATATAAAATCTATCATAAATTTAATACATCTTATACCCCGTCCCCCCACCCTCGCTGAAAAAAAGTAGAGTAAAAATATTTTTATTGTTAGTATCTCTTCAAATTTAAAACAAACAGAAAATTACATTCTTCTACTTAAAATATATTTTTAAAAACACATTAGCGTTTTATTTCGTAAATTTGATACAAAGATTTCAGCATAAAGTTTCTTGCAAATAATCATTTTTACCAAATTATCATAAGATACAACTATACGAGTTAAGTAGAATTAGTGTTTCCATATACTAGCTCTTTTTAGGTTTTCAGATCGAAATATAATATTTGCTTTTGAAAAGGTAATATTTGTTTTATAAATTGCTAGATTTTAAAAAATAAGAGAGAGTTATGTCATTAAAAAAATGGTAGTAAACAAGCACTCTGAATGGAAAAGGATTTGGCGCACTGGCAGCACTAATTCTAATGTAATTAGAATAGAACAGAAGAAAGGAGTCACATCGAGTGATGGTGCCTTCCAAATCCCCCCCCCCTAAAAATGGCTTTTCCTTATAGAGAATATTCGTTATATCTAACTGTTGCCGTATTTCAGTTTCGCCGACAAAAAAGATTTTTTATATTTTCTTCATCAGATAATATTTGTTTAGATATGACAGTTGATGTTTTAATTGCGATTAATTGTAAACATCTGAGGGAATTTTCTGATGCACATAATCGACGTATAAGACTACTTTGAACAACCCCGTTCCTTGACTTTATTAAAACAAAATTTTCTTGTAAGATGTGAAACCTTAGATTTATCAGCATCAGGGCAAACTACCTATATCCTAAAAAAAGACACCACATAACAGAACACCAAAACAGAAAATGGCTCGAAAAGACAAAGAAATATTTCATCCAGGCAAGATAATTTTTTTAAAAAACGTGACGTACTGTTAATATAAACTACAGCAACTTCAGAAATGAAAGAGAAACATTATGAAAGAGAAACATTATTAATGAATGTATGACTGAAGACCATCTGTCACAAACTTCATATTTTTCAGTGAATGTGAAGTTCTTTTTGCGGGCATTGTAATAAAAGTCTGAATTAAGAAAGGGGCATTTATTTCCCCCTACTGATTTCATCAAATGAGAATGTGAACCGATACTGGCATTTAATCGATATATTCAATGTTTGGATATGGCAGTTAATGTGAAGCGATACTAGTACTTAATCGATATAGTCAATGTTTGGATATGGCAGTTAATGTCTTAAATTAATATTTCTTTTACAGATTGCTCAATTTTGTGTTTTTCATTTCCATGTATATAACTGTTATCATAAGATTTGTACAGATGTTTTACGTGAAATATAGAACTTGTTGTATGTTCAGTATAGGTTGCATGATTGCTAAAACTTTTTGAAACAGTAATATTCACACTTATCTAATGAGAGATTAAATAAGATGAAATGAAAAAAAAAAAAAAAAAAAACGAAATAATGAGGAGATGAAATTGTACCATCTAAAAACAAGTAATAGCAATCAAGCAATCTGATTAAAAATAAAAATAGTGTACTGGCAATGCTGTATAGAGTGATGGTATTAATGTTTTGAATGAATGTCTATTTTACCAATGGCTCAATTTTGATTTCTACATTTCTATGTAATATTATGTAAGTGTTATCACGAGAATTGCCCAGATTTTTCATGCGAATTGCGGAACTTATATGTGCAATTTAGATTGCATGATTGTTAATACGTTTTTGGAACAGTAATGTTCCTCTTATCTATAAGCGCATTAAATAAAGTGAAATGAAAGAAAATGAAGGAAATGAAGGATGGTGAAATTAAATTGTACTATTTAAAAAATGGTAGCAATCAAGTAATCTGAATTAAAGTAAAAAAATAGCGAACTGGCAACGCTGTATTGAGCGATGGTGTTTTGCAAATCATTGTACTGTTGGATTTTATTTAAAACTATGTCTGTTAAATTTTGTGCTCACTGTATTTCAGTTTCACCAAGAAAAAAAGATTTTTCATATTTTCTGATCCGAATAATCTCTGTCTGAATTTGACATTTAATGTTTTAAATGTGATGTTTAAATCAATGTGTATTTTACAAATGGCTCAATTTTGATTTTTACATTATCATGTATATAACACATGAATTGTTATGGTTTCCCATGTGAATTATTGAACTTACTGTATGTACAATTAAAAATGTTTTGGAATAAACGTGTATTTTACCAGTGACTTATTTGTTTAACGTATTTAATTAAGTATCAGTTACCAAACTTGTTTTTACGAATTAAGTTCCACTTTTTTGAAATCTAACTATGTAAAAGCAAAAATTCTTCATATTTTGAATTAGAAAATTTTAATTGGACAAATACTGATATTATTTTAATGTTCTTCAATTTAATGTCCTAATACAATACAATACTACTTGAGCAAACGTACAACGAAATAGTACTAAAATAAAAAAAATTTTGTCAAAATTGGAAATAATTCTTCAACATATCTATCAAGATTTATAACTTTTATTTCAATGGACCTGTAACCTTTAGCTATTTTTCATGTAATATATTATTTCAAGTGAAATTAAATGTTCATCATTTTTGCTTTCCATATCCTGATATGATGTAAATTGGTTCTCTGATACTATCTCTTAGAATTAAGAATCAAATAACAGTCGTTTAAGCGACAGATATGGAGTTATAATCGAAGATTTCATATGGGATTTTTTTCAAATCGGCTATTTGTTTCATGGATATATGAATTGGTACGTTGTCTTGATGAAACAGATTTTTCTTCTTCGCCATATGCGACCCTTTCTTTTTGAGTTTTTTTTCAAATGATCCGATGACACGTAATAGTCTAGTGTGACTGTTTTATCTTTTTTAGCAATCAATTAATACAATGCATGTGCTTCTAAAAATAGTGACCAAGACTTTCCAGATGATTTTTGCATCTTTGGTTACTTTGGGTGGCTTTCGCGATTGACTATTTTTGAAATCATGTGTGTACTGATGTGTTATCTATTGTTACGAATCTCCTAAAAATAGTAAGGTTAAAATGTCGTTAAAATATGCTCTGAATCATTGATACGTTATTGTTTCGGCATTTTTTATAGGGAAAAATAGCACATCTTTCGCATGCAGGTTTTTTATTTGCAAATCATCCAACTTATCAAAATTAATTCATCCATTAGTTATTTAATATGTATAAGATATCAGCTATCACCCCCACTTTCTCTTTGCGATCATCCAAAATAATACTGCAGTGCTTTTTAATTTTTTCTAAAGTTGATCTTTCAATTAGTCTTCCAGAACAAGAAGCACAATTAGTCATTGCGTGGCCGCTTTGATATTCTCTAAGCCATCGGTAAATTGCTGTTTTGGGCGGACCAGATACGCCTTAATATTTCACGTTCCATTATTCTGTTTTGACTGTATTTTTTTGCCAAAAAGATTGTTTAATAAGAACACCAAATTCTCTTTCATGCATTGTATTTACAAAAACAAAGGTATTATCACCTAGATGGCTGCAATTTGTAAAAAAATACTGAAATGTCGTTTAAACTTGACACAAATCTTTTAAAGGATGGTCTTTATAGAATTTACAGTAATAACTTTTTACAAATTTAGAGAAAATGCGCGATCAGAAGATGTTGATGGATTTGAATAATAGTTCAACATTATGCTTTGTGATTCTAATGCGTAAGAATTTCAGCTATTACATTCGTGAAGCGGCTAATTTAAAAGTTTGGAATAATGTGAATTTTTTCGGAATTCGGCATATTTTTTACCTGCATGACAAAAAAAAAAAAAAAAAAAAAAAAAAAAACATAAACCTATTTTTTTTTTTATATACATAGAATTTTTAATTTTTTTAATTCGCAACTTTTCCGCTTTATTACGATTTGAAAAACATTTTTTTCCATTTTTTTTGTCTTCCCTACTATACACTTACACTTATACAGGTAATAATTTATAATAAATCTTGGCAATGTGTATAAATTTTGTTATATATGAAACAGTTTAACATAATTAAATGCTGCTAACAATTATTATTTCTATACAATTATGTAACGCAATTCTTTAGTGCGTCCGTGTAAATTAGTAATGATTATTCTTCGCAGGCCTATTCCGTAGGATACAGGTTTTAATGCACTTGGTAAATGCATAGTACATTTATTATTTTTGAAAAAGCAACATCATTAATATGCTCTTTAAACCATTACGGGATACTTCTTACAGTCCCTGTAAATAAACTATACATTAGGGATGGGCATTATTTATCGTATTAGGATAAATAACAGTGTTACTTCGCTAGAACCTAATATTGCATTAATATGTTACTGAAAAGTGCCTGTTAAATAAATAACACACGGTTCTTAATGACAGGATCTTCCTTCACTTGTTTTAATCAAGATTTCATTTTTTGTACCTCTAAATTAATAATAATATTCATTAAAAACGTCCTTAATCGTTTCTTTTGAGACGTTTGCCGAACAATGTTGAATGTCCGGGCTGGGTGCCCGGACAGCGCCCCCCCCCCTTCCTGCTTGCGCAGACCCATTCACAATTATTTAAAAAATTTGCGCCCTCCCCCTTATTAAAACAACCTTAAAAACCCTTATTAAAAAAATCTCACAATTATACACTCTAAGATAAAAACCTGTCTAAAACGGAATTTAAAACTATTTTATAGGCTTCCGTTTTAGAAGGTTTTATTATATAAAATAAGATATTGTATGTATCCAGCAAGTACAGCCCGGACAGCCCCCCCCCCTGCTTGCGCAGACCATTTCACAATTATTTAAAAAATTTGTGTCCCCCCCCTTATTAAAACACCCTTAAAAACCCTTATTAAAAAAATCTCACAATTATACACTCTAAGGTAAAAACCTGTCTAAAACGGAATTTAAAACTGTTTTATAGGCTTCCGTTTCAGAAGGTTTTACTATATAGAATAAGATATTGTTTGTATCCAGCAAGTACAGCCCGGACAGCCCCCCCCCCTGCTTGCGCAGACCCATTCACAATTATTTAAAAAATTTGCGTCCCCCCCCCTTATTAAAACATCCTTAAAAACCCTTATTAAAAAAATCTCACAATTATACACTCTAAGATAAAAACCTGTCTAAAACGGAATTTAAAACTGTTTTATAGGCTTCCGTTTTAGAAGGTTTTACTATATAAAATAAGATATTGTATGTATCCAGCAAGTACAGCCCGGACAGCCCTCCCCCTGTTTGCGCAGACCCATTCACAATTATTTAAAAAATTTGCGTCCCCCCCCCTTATTAAAACACCCTTAAAAACCCTTATTAAAAAATCTCACAATTATACACTCTAAGATAAAAACCTGTCTAAAACGGAATTTAAAACTGTTTTATAGGCTTCCGTTTTAGAAGGTTTAACTATATAAAATAAGATATTGTTTGTATCCAGCAAGTACAGCCCGGACAGCCCCCCCCCCTGCTTGCGCAGACCCATTCACAATTATTTAAAAAATTTG
Source organism: Maratus speculifer (assembly GCA_964019185.1). Taxonomy (NCBI): domain Eukaryota; kingdom Metazoa; phylum Arthropoda; class Arachnida; order Araneae; family Salticidae; genus Maratus; species Maratus speculifer. The sequence goes on along the minus strand of OZ025296.1, from coordinate 229,397,144 downwards.
TGCCCTCCCCCCTTATTAAAACACCCTTAAAAACCCTTATTTAAAAAAATCTCACAATTATACACTCTAAGATAAAAAAAAAACTGTCTAAAACGGAATTTAAAACTGTTTTATAGGCTTCCGTTTTAGAAGGTTTTACTATATAAAATAAGATATTGTTTGTATCCAGCAAGTACAGCCCGGACAGCCCCCTCCCCCCTGCTTGCGCAGACCCATTCACAATTATTTAAAAAATTTGCGTCCCCCCTTATTGAAACACCCTTAAAAACCCTTATTTAAAAAAATCTCAGAATTATACTCTCTAAGATAAAAAAACTGTCTAAAACGGAATTTAAAACTGTTTTATAGGCTTCCGTTTTAGAAGGTTTTACTATATAAAATAAGATATTGTTTGTATCAAGCAAGTACAGCCCGGACAGCCCGGACAGCCCGCCCCTGCTTGCGCAGACCCATTCACAATTATTTAAAAAATTTGCGTCCCCCCCCCCCCTTATTAAAACACCCTTAAAAACCCTTATTTAAAAAAAATCTCACAATTATACACTCTAAGATAAAAAACTGTCTAAAACGGAATTTAAAACTGTTTTATAGGCTTCCGTTTTAGAAGGTTTTACTATATAAAATAAGATATTGTTTGTATCCAGCAAGTTCAGGTTAAAAATTCTGGGCACCCACCCGTTCAAAAAGCTGGGTACGCATATGCAACCACAGAAGAAATAACTCCTTAATATTCGCTAATTCAATAACTGTTAGATTTTTTACCAGTTTTTCATTTCAGTTCAGTTATGTAGTTCTTTTCTGTTAGATTTTCCACCCGTTTTTGAAAAAATGTAGTTTTTTACATTACAAAAGCTTCGTAACTGTTGTTTATTTTCAAACGTTTTGTCTGAGGATAATGTTGTTATCGTTAACGACTTTTGATTTAAAGTTTCGTTTCCTGTTTGGTTTTCATTCGCGGTTGTTGAAGAAAGAGGATAAATAAAAAATGATTTCATCTCTTTTTTATTAAATATCAGAAAGACTGAATTTGAGATTTGTGGATTTGATTTCTAAAGGGCTCTTCTGGGGGGGGGGGATTGAAATTATGTCACGCATAATTTCCAATTGTAACAGATAATCGGTTCACAAGATCTTCCTCAGATGTTATTGGAGTATCATAAGCCATGCTCTTAATTTACAACCAAAAACAGAAATCAAAGTTCGTGCAAATTTGGGGAGCGCAGTGGGCAAAGCTGGGGCTAAATTCAGGGCCGTATCCAGAAGTGAGTAATGGGGAGGAATCTCATAAAAATATAGGGGGGGCTCATATTTTATCTATCTCTCTCTTTCTCTGACACAGGAAGATAAATTAGTGCATATTCACACTGTATGTATTATGTTTCTTATAAAGCTGTTGTGATAATTTCATCTCATGTTAAGAAAATAATATGATGTTGAAAAATTTGAGAGTATTACTCACAACTAGTGCAATATTAAACATCATGTTAGTTTCATATGTACAAACAGGATGAGCCAATGTTGAAACACTCATTTAAGTACAATTTAGTATTTCTGCAAAACTGTGAAAAGGCCTTTAAACTAAATTAGATTTTTGGACAGAATATCATTTGGATTTTCGGAACATAAATTCATTAAATAGCCTTGGAATCTTTTCTAGGGGAGGTTTAAAGTGTTTTAGGGTGAACTTAGTCTCCCCCGCGCACACCCCTTAGCTACGGTCTTGGCTCCATTGTACTGCAACTACATTCGTGTGCGAACAGCTGGAAGAACATTGGAATTTCAGGTAAGACCTCTTTTAAAAAGATGCCATATTGTCGGAATTTAAACTACTAGTAAAAGTATGGTCCTATTAAGTTATTGTGCACAATGGCTGCTCAAAAATTAATGGAAAACCTTAATGGCAGACATGTGTTCTTGTGCCATGTGAATTATCATGAGACGAAAAGAGAGAACTATGGGTGTTAAGCACTTCGGGACGAGCGTCTTTCACAAAATTTTTAATCTTTTACCAGCAGTTTTTCTTCAAATTATATAAAACGACAAATAATGCTAAAAATATTTCAACGTTATGATTATGGCATCACCATTTTATTTTTTATCTTTCTTCTCTTTTTGTTTATTTCTTTGCTTTAGTGCATAAACAAAATTTATTTTTGTAAAAAAATGGATTTTTCATTTTTCACTACAAAAAGTTAACAGTTAAAAAATTTGGTTGTATAGAAAATCTGAATACAGATGAAATACAAAAACATTAAAATAAGAAAATAAAATATCATTTAAATGTGGATGACGTTATGAATTTATTGAAACTAACTCTCAGATATCATTTGAGGATTGGTATAACATGCATTTAAATGAGTGAAATATTTTTTATAGTTGAAGTTTTAGTTGATGTTCCTCAATTCTGAAACATATGCTTTCCATTTGCTTGAATATTTCTAAATTCCATTACAGAAAAATAAAATAATCATATTTTCTTACTCAAAACAAAAGCTTTTATACGTCAAGTTTATTGATTTAACTTTCTAGACATTACATCTATAGATATTTTATATGGACATCTATGGATATTTGATATAGCTATAAAATTTATTCTGCTGAAAATCCACTTTCAAATGGATAGTATTTTTTCGAATTGAAAACGATATAACACGCTTCTGAAAAATGAATTTTTTATAGAACTGATATACAGATTTTCAGAGATTGTGTCGTATTGATTTATTTTTTTAAAAATCGTATAAACAGTAATTTATGAAAACATCACAAGCTTTGAAAGATATATATGTATAAAATATAAACAAATAAGGAGATAATACAATATTTCTCCTGAAATTTATTCCCACGAGTATTTTTCGCAACCACTATTATTAAACGACAGCTTCAGTAAAAATAAATAATTCGAATAATTTTCCCATGGGAAAATTTGAATTCATACATGGCATTTCTTATAAAACAAACAGCATGATTTCCTATATTTATAGTTTTTACTTACCCACCATACGTAGTATAGGATAAGTCTAGCAATCGTTTTAAAAATCAAAAAAAAATTCTGCGGATTTACACGGTTCAAACATTGGAGATTCGAAAAACATATTTTTAGAAAAAAAAATTGCCATCCGTCTCTCTGTGTGTCTGGAAACGTTCTATTTCCCGAACAAACTGAGATAGAGACTTGAAATTTGGCGAGTATTTAGAATGTAATAATGTAAAATATCCCGTTTAATATCAGTAACTTCGATAATCCGAAACTATTTTGTTGGACTCTCGAAATATTCATTCTGATGAAAGGTACATAAAATTTTCCAAAAGTTTTATTTTAGGCAGTGGTTGAAAAATACAATAAAATGACACAAATTTGCATGAAGAACGAAGTCGAACGGATATTTAGTTGCCGAGATATTTGTAATCCTATTTTTTCCACTCTTCAATTTTTCATGACCTAATCAAAACCTATTTGAACATTTCATTCAAATTTCAATTGAAAGATATATTTTAATTGGATATAAGACGCTTAATCCGACGCAATAAATTGTTAGTTAATATGATCATTATTTTTGGAGTTATAAGGATGTTCCTTTTACGCAATTCGGTACTATTTGAGTAGTTTGGCGTTTTATATAATTTGTCGAAATTACCAGAAATTCATAAAAAGAGCATTACTATGTGTTAAAAATATTTAAATATACGTTTAAATTTTATTTTGGAATTGCGATGAATTTTATAAATAGTTTACACACGTTTTGTTTTTATATTTTATATTATGCATATCCATGATGGGTAAGTATTATGGTACAACCCCCTTACCCATAGACTAGTTTAGTTTTTCAGTTAGAACTAAAACTCTGTTTCAATTTACAACGAATGTTCAGATGATATAAAGCGAAATCTTATAAAATTGATAATGTGCTGGTACTGCTTTTTTATGTGTGCAATTAAAAACCTAATATAAAAAAGGAGTACGGTTAAACCTCCCCAAAACTATCATTTTCCAGTACAATAAAAATTGGTTACTTCGAGAGGTATTGTCTTAATCGAGGTCATGTTTAAATCTAGATTTTTAATTGCTTAAAAAAGCGAATCATTAATGTTACTAAAATTAATTTTCCCATTATCGAAAAATGTAAATAAAAATTTAAGTATATAAAAAAGTTAATTGCATAATTTAATTGCTGCAGAGTTTAAAAAAGGAATGCACCGACATTTGCTTTGATTTTACGTTTTATCTTTTATAACTTTTATCCCGAATATTTTGTAAGTTCAGTAAATAAATGATTTTTTTTTTTTTTTTTTTTTTTTTTTGTACAGAAACAAAACATGACAATTTCATTGTTTAATGGATTTCTTTGAGAGTTTCTGACAAAATAGGGCAGTAGAGTTTATTGACTGTCATTCATGATTCGTCGTCAGAGTTAAATTCATAACCTAATAATAAAATATGCTTTAAAAAAAATACTAGCCAACTTCAAAAAAAGAATCAAGCTTGGCGACAACTTGGCGCTAACGCATATGAATGAATAGTTTTAATATGATTATGATTTGAAACCGGTTGCAACTATGAAAGATCATTTGCGAAAAATCATTATTTTTTTTATCAAATCCATATTTTTTCATTAAAAAAAAATCCAACAATCAGAATTTAATGAAATTAAAATGGGACCACATGGGTATCTTATACTTTCAAACAAACAAAAAAAAAAGGATTATCAAAATCAGTTCATATTTAAAGAATTTATGGGTGAACAAGAAATAGATACAGGTCAAAATCATAACTTATTCCTTGAAGTCGGTTAAAAATGCACAAAGGGGATGAAACATTTAAATGTTTCCGGAATAATAATAATTGAAAAAAAATCAAAATCTAGTTTAGAATTTAGATGAATAATTCGTTCTCCGAAATCAGTAACAACTCGTAACAGAAGAATTGAAAGGAATAAAATGTAAAAAAGCGCAGGAACAAACAAGTTCTTAAATTTCGATTTATGTGATGTTGCCGAGTTAGATATTTGAGATTTCGCATTCTGATTAGTTTTAAGATGTAAATGCATGAAATAAGCAGACAGGTTGTAAAATTGTGATTTCGGCCATACTGCTCAGGTCAAACATTTGATATTTCGCAAACAGTTTTTAAAAAAATATATAAATGCATTCTATGCATAGATTATAAAAATTAAAATAAAAAAAGGTGAAGAGATCAGAAAACGTTCTAAATTACTATTTAATTGAAAAATTTTGGCTAGAAATGTGAAATGCATACAAAACTATTTGTATTTTTTTCCCGAAATAATCCAAAGGCCTAATGCAATTTAAAAGCAACCGCAACGGTTTGTTATGTAGCTTGTGTATGGTAAAATTAACAAATTAATTGATTTTTTAGTAGTAATTGTAGACTGTTTTTTTGAAAAAATACAATAAAAATCGAGATGTTAAATGAATCAGAGACAAATTAAGTGTTTACTAAATAATAGCTAAAAGAGAAATAAAAGAAAACCGATTGCCTTGAAAAAAATAATGTTGTAATAAAGATATATAAAATTGTAAAAAAAAAAAAATAAATAAATAAAAAATAAAAAAATTGAAAAATTCCCTGTTAAACTGATGGCTTTGCGCTCACCGGTAATTCAAGCTAATTGAAAAATTACACTCTTATTTCAATGAATAGTTCTCCTTCAAAAACAAATTGCGAGGGATAAGTTCCCATTTCTATCCTTTATACAATATGAATGAATCTTCTAATTTAATCAGGAAAGCGCTTTATTATAATAAACATGTATATCAATTGTGAAGCAAATCGAAGTATTTTGCATGAAAAACCATTAGTTTATAGAGGGATTAACCTCTGTTTCCGCGTTTATACTGAGCCAATGGATCAAAACATGTAATCAGGAAGCACATTATCAGTATAAACCGGTGTACCAAATTTGTAGCAAATCAGATAATTCTGTTAGAAAAACCCATTTATCTAAGTTAAGGAGGGTTTGCCTTTGTTCTCGCCTTTATACTTATTCAATGAACTCCAAAAGTAACCAAGGAAGTTCCTTATGAGAATGAGCCTAGTTACAGAATTAAACATTAAAGAATGTTGAGTTTTCCACTCATTTACTGAACACTACGTCTCAAAAAATAGGGTCCTATGGTGAACTAATCTGTGAACCCTTTCCACACTTCACTTTTGAGGGATTCATTGATTTCTGCGTGTGCTCATATGGACTAGATGTAGCCCAAATGCGACAGTTAACGGGATTAACGTCGCCATGAACGATTAATTTGTGTTTCATCTGTCCACAAGATGTTACTGACTAAAATGCAATTCCATCCAATTTCGGAAAACAAAACACCTCGCAAATAATACCCTTCTTACGTAATACATATTTAGAATGACACAATTGAATTTGTATTGGCACAGATCAAGGATTCCTTGAAGAATGTTGCGTACCCAGGTTGGTGATATAACCCAAGCTAATGTCAGCTTCAAAAGCACTAATGGCGTAGCTAAATCGTATGCTGACGTTTCCATTTTGACTAAAACACGCGGCGAAGGTGCTTTCTTAATCATGGTCCTTCACAGTACTCTTAAGTTTTTCAATTTCCTCAAACTGCTGGACAAGCTTTATGATTTCTGCCGCTATTAAAGGTACTTCACCAGTCCTCACATTCGTCTGAAATCAAAATTTACACAATGCAATGGTTGTTGATTCCTGGTTCACGTACAAACGAAGCTTTATCTTTCGCATTCAGCATGTTTATTCTCATGCACGGTTTACAACGGCCAACTGGTTGTAGATTAGCAGCGCAAGTTCTAATTTTTGCCTCATTTGAATCTTTTCAAAGAAATCGCTCGTACCACAGCCATTTTTTCTGAGTTTTTCTATTCCTGTAAGAAAAACATTTCCGTATTCTAGCCATCCTACCTCAGCAAATAGCCTATTTGATTTTTTTTCGATTTTTATAAATTTTAAAGTTTTTGGGAAAATTTTCTTCACAATATATTTAATATAGTTTTCTAGAATATCAATAAATTCATCTACGAAAAGTTATCATAAGAGAAGTTTAAAAACATAAACGAAATTATATACAGATGAATTAAATTTTAGCATGCCCTTTCAGAAATTTTTATAGTAGTATATATTTTACAAATATATGGTTTATATACACGACTTTACAGCAGAATGGGAATATTTATTCGACTATGTATATTACCTTATAAATTTCGAATTTGAATGGTTGTTTGAATTATACTAATTACTTATGTATCTATCGTATTTCATTTTATTAATTAGTTATGTTTGTTGCAATTTTAGGGGTATTTTGGGATTGTTTAATAGCCTCTGATTGTGTTTTGACTTTTCTTTCTTGTTACACATATTTTTCTTCTGAAAAATAAAGTCTAAACAAAAATTGCTAAATTTTAGTATTTCTTAATTTTGGCACATAAACATAGGGAATTATGTGCTCAAATGACAAACGTAAATACGATTATACTTTACAAAATGATTATATAAGAAATTATTTGATTTTACGCGTATAGACATTTTAAAAACACGTTTTCTTACTATATCTTTCTGAAGATTCTCAGAATTACATATAAAAGCTTCCAGGTAGTTGTGCTTCAAAGAGATGGGCTTCGTTAAGAGGGCGATTTTAAAAGAAATATACTTTAGACTAAAAGTTTTAAGTTTTATTCGCCTATAGAAGATTTTTTTTATTATAAAGTTAAGAATTTTTTTAAGAGAATGAAATATTGATGCTATTTAGCAAGATAAGTTTTTAAATCAAACTAAACTAAAGATTTCATAACCAATGCCTCTTAATTTTAAAAGTCATTATGAAAAAGGGGATTTGTATATAAATATAAAAATTAAATAATATTAAAAGTGCATAATAATGTAATAATATAAATAGTTGTATATAACTATAAATAAAGCGGTGTTGTATACCAATTTCAAAATTCACGCATTAAGGAAATATAACTTCAACAGATTTGATTGTTTATTTGTTATCGTACGTGCATAAAAATTTTTATTCCTGTTTACAATTACCTGTATTTCAGTCAGACAACCTTAATTATAATATTTGATTTGTTTTAGTATGTTAGATAAAATTCAACAGATGAGTTATTTTTTCTAAAACATTTTAAAACATTCTATATTCATTGCATTATATTCATTACATTGTACATTCTAAAACACATTTTTTAAATAAATGCATTCCAGTTACTTACGAACTTTGATTTGTCAATATTTATTAATTCAAATAATGTTAAATTGCTTTTAAATATGCAATAATATTGATAGTACCTATTTCATAACAAGTGTTCAAAGAAATAACACATATTTGAATATATATCACTAATTTCTTTACAAATGTACAGTACAGTAATATATCATCATAGATATAAGGGGCGATTAATAAAGAACAATCTAATAGTCCCGAATCAGTAAAGATACCTATATTTTAAATCACCAATATTTCTATAAGTTATTAGTTATATTTTGCTGTAATATACCATATCGAAAATAACGTCTCACTCTAAAAAAAGGACGATTTTTACGGAAGTTGTACTAACATTCGGGACGCCAGTGCAATTTATTGTTTTTTTTTTTGTATTTTTAAGATTTCTTAAAATTTCCGGGGTTTTTTTTGAAAAATTTCTGTAATTTACGTGAATTTTTCCGTTAAAAAACAGTGAATTCTATTGGCGTCCCGATTGCCAGAAAAATCTCCGTAAAATCATCTTTTTTTTTTTTTTTTTTTTTTTTTTTTTTTTTTTTTTACAAGAGACTTTTTCTAAGCTTATTTTAGTTCATGAACATTTCGACAGAGTGTGCAGACCAAGCTTGGAGACATGAGTGTAGTGTATGAAAATATCCACAGAAAGTAAGCACAGCTTACTTTCTAAAGAAATCACTTTTTATTATATCAAAATAAAAACTAATCTAAAAAAAGCCGTAACAGGATTTTCCAAAATGTTGCGATATAAAACCCAAACTAGCAAAAAAAAATCACTTTAATAGTAAGATTTTCCACTTTTGTTAACACACTCAATACATATATAATATTATATGGACTATGCATTATTTCTAAAAGTGTAATTTAGTTTGATTAAGATATAAAGTTGTTATGTTGAAACCCATAGCAGAAACTATTTCTTACTGCGCATACATATAAGAGCTAATCGTAAATGCCAGTTTCAAAACTGTCTTCAATCTCATGCATGTTAATGCTTTAAAATTCGTCATGATTCATCAAAATTATCACAGTGCCAAAATTAATTAGCAATCTATGTCTATCATGAGTATTCTAAATATATAAAACGTCATGCATAAGAGGTATGACTATCGCTAAAATCGCATAAATTCTGCAAAATTCAGCTAAGCTGCGAGCCGTGTAGGTTGATTTACACAAAATCATAATCAGCAAAAAATGTATGCCAATGTCTAACTGAATCTGAAGTTAGAAGGAAATCCGTGCATTATTTTTGAGGTAAAAAGATTGCAAAAATCGTAAAAAATCCAGTATAGTAGAGCCCCATATTAAGCGGAGTCACATTTAACTCCAAAATTTAATCTGCAACAACACCTGACTTTGTATAACATAACGTGAAATGAGATGATAATGCATTCAATTATTCTAAAGATTGAGTAGTTTGGAAAATCTTGAAAAACGAAGCATAGCAATGCCAACTGTTAGACGATTTGTAACAAAACGTAAACAGTGCCAATTCATCTCAAGACCTAATTAAATCTCAAGTTTGATGAAAATTCATGAACTAATTCTTGAGATAGAGCTATTGTGGTAATCGTAAAAATGCAACATAGAGTTTCATCTGTGGAGCAATTGATATAAAAAATTAATCACCATTTTACATCAGGGGCGAACTGAATATAAATATTTATTATAACTCATGCATTCGTTCTTGTATATAACGAACAAGGAATTTGTGTCAGATAATAAAAACGTTTGCAAAAACATATTTTGCGGTCTCTGACACCTTAAAGTTTTAAATCCGTCGACCTGTAAAACCAGAATTCGAAATTTTTACCAATATAATATCGTCATATAAATTATCACTTCATTATCTTCAATATCTTCTTATGAAAGAAGCATGTAAGAATAAACGCCGATTTAAAATTTGCGAGATAAGTTTTGCGATAAGATGAATATACTTTTACAAGTAATTTGTTTATTACATGAAATTGTACTGTATTTCATATACTTTCAAAATGCTGTGGAAGAGTTTAGATATGCTCGCCAGAAAGTTTGTAGTTTAAAATATATTGCGCAATAAGCATACCGGGTAGCATATTTCAGATGTGTATATTGCTGGGACGATTACTGTTTCTAAACCAATAGGAGACCGTCATTATCACGGTCAAGTACACGCCCACACAGTTTGATTGACAGGAACTCGTGGACAATTGATCGTGTGTGTTTATTATTTATTTGTACTCGGATTGTTTGAATTTGTACTCGGTAATTAAAAATTAAAGGTACGAAAGAATTTTTTTTTTCAAAATGACTGAATTTTATTTACTTCAATTAGAAATTATACTTCCTCTGATCCTGAAATAAATAAATAAATAAAAATTAAAGTAAGAATTTTGCTTATACGGATATTTTCGCGGAATACTTTTTTTCCCATTTGTTTAATATATATATAAATCATTTTGGAACGATATTTAGAATATTAAAAGGGTTTGAAATTTTTTTTAAATGTCTTATTTATTAATAAAAGACAGCCTCCAATAATTAAAAAAAAAAAATCACCAACGGACTTTCGGCCCGCGATGGACTCGAACCCATATCCTCCGGTTTCAAGCTCGACGCTCTAACCATTCAGCCAGTCAGCTCACTTTCATCCGCAACAGATTATCGTTATAATTAGCACCGTCAATTGTCCACGAGTTCCTGTCAATCAAACTGTGTGGTCGTGTACTTGACCGTGATAATGACACTCTCCTATTGGTTTAGAAACAGTAATCGTCCCAGCAATATACACATCTGAAATATGCTACCGGGTATAAAAACGCCATCCACTTTCGTTGATTCTTTTGATTCCTTTTACTGCTGGAATTACATCCGAAGAGGGTTTATATATTATTTTATGCACGAGAGAGCATTATTATCACTGTTGAAACCTAAAAACGATAATGATAAATTTGTATGTCTTAAGATCTCCTAATTTTTTCATGTCAAAAGAATAAAATATCAAATGGTTATTACTGCATCCTAATACCGAAATGTATGATAAGTAAGATAAATTTATCAATTTCTGTGGCTATAGAGTTTGTATCTTTAAAATTGGACAATTTAATGCCATTATTTAATCTTATTTCATAATTTTGTTTGCTTTGGTATTTTGCGTTATTAAAACGCAAAATACGATTTCGGGAAAGAAATCACGCTAACACATTTTATAAATACATACCTGGTAAAATATTATTACTTGCATACATAGTAAATAAATTGATGTATCAAATCTTATATTTCTTGGGGAAACATTATAAAACTAAGTCGTGAAAATTGGTTCATCCTTAATATACTTTATTACACTGTAAAAAAAATCTGTAAAGGTACTAAACATTTTCTAGGAAACTGGGATTCCAAGAACTTTTCATGTAACGATAACAGGAAAAATTCATGTAATCGATTCTGAAACTTGATTTTCTGCTGTTATCGTTACAGGAAAAGTTCTGGGAATCCCAGTTTCCTAGACAATATTTAGTACCTTTACAGATTTTTTTTTTTTTTTTTTACAGTGTACCTCATAACCCTTTATGAGACTCCGTCAGAGAATTTTTTAAAGCTTGTCATATTTTATATTGATTGTTTTATTTTTTATATTGTAGCATAAATATTATTAAGTTTAAATTATTTTTCATTGTAATTTTTAAATAAAGTATCCAGCATTTATTAAGGCTGTATATTCAGAAAATATATTACTTTTTGTAAGTATTTAATATTTCATTTTTTTATATAATACTTATATCACATTGACAAAATTTCGTTGACATCAACGAAAGGAATATTTTCTCAATTTTAACATACATAAATCCTTACAATAATGCACGATAGCAATTTTTTTTGCGTGTTGAAAAAAGGAGAAAAGAACTATGAATAAGAAAATTTATCATTACTAAATAATAAAATATTAAGTTAAGCGTCAACAATATAGCAAAAATTTGTAAGAAATCATATCTGTCTTAAAAGACAATATATAATAATATATTAGAATTTTTATGCATAAAATCAACAAATTTTAAAATTTTAAAATATTTTAATTGCAAAATGATAGTCTATAATTTTATAATATATTAAAATTCCATTCTATATTTCTATGATAATTATTTCAAGTAGAAAACAAACAAACAAATAGAAAAACATATACTTTTTAGATATTAATACATAGGCTGTCCATCAGGGTGGTCACAATTTTGGAATTTTTTACAACCTCCCCCCCCCCCAAAAAAAAAAGTGTAATTTAAGAAATTACACCAATCATTTGAAAAATGTTTCACTCGAAACATTCATCTATCCTTTTAAGCTAAATACCAGTTGTTTTATTGTGTATTATCCGTGCCACTGCTATAAATGACTTTATACATGCTGCAATTTGAAGGTACGGTTCGCTTATGTTACATCACTCCATTGTCGCCTAGCATAAAAGTTGGCGACGAAAGAAACATTTCATACTATGTAAGATTGTTGGTGCGGAAGTAATCATTATTAAAATACAGCTTTGGCATATACTGTTATACTTGTAAGACTTTGACATATACTGTTTGATTTTACAAAGCAGAATTTTGGTGATGGAGGCTTTAAACCAAAGTCGATCGCAGCACATGCGTCTGTGAATGGCTCCATCAGACATTGAATCAAAAAAGTTTTTTTTTCCAGTTTTTCCCAAGCCGATTGCTTTTTAGTTTTCTTTTTAGGTGGTGGAAAAATCAAGAGTAATAGATATAACATTTTCCGGCTTGTTAGAATCACTATTGGCACTCAAATTTTCCTGGTTAGAACCGTCCGATTGTAAAACGCCATGGCTAGGGGATTGGTCGCCCTCGAGACATGATGTTTTACAATTAATCGGTTCTGCATTAAATTGCTTCCTTTTTCGTGATCGCCTTTCAACACGTAATTGGTTTTCAGCGGCTCGATAATCTTTTGATTTGCTCGTTTTCTGCATTGAAAGACTTTTTGTGCCAAACCAAATGCAGTACTACTTAGTTATCTCGTCGACCAATTTCGCCAAATGATACACTGTAAAAAAAAATTCTGTAAAGGTACTAAACTTTTTCTAGGAAACTGGGATTCCTAGAACTTTTCCTGTATCGGTAACAGCAAAAATTCAAGTTTCAGAATCGGTTACATGGATTTTTCCTGTTATCGTTACATGGAAAGTTCTTGGAATCCCAGTTTCCCAGAAAATGTTTAGTACCTTTTCAGAATTTTTTTTACAGTGTACGAATCGCCAAACTAAGAAGCAACTTATACATGTTGACTAATTTTTTATTTTAAATAACAAAAGAACAAATAAATTAGTAAAACATTAATAAAAAGTCGAAATAAAAATCACTTTATGATTGTTTAAGTACGCGTATTGTGTTTAAAGTCATTGAATGCGACATCCACGGTCATTCATTTCTTTGGCTTCGGCTTTTTCTGTATCTGTTAATTCCCGTCTACCCATTTTTAAATTTGTTAGTTTTCTCCTTTATTACAATGATTTTAAACATTTTAATTTCCTATTCAAATAAAAATTCTTCTAAAAGTAAAGAATTTAATTTAAATTCAAATAAAAATTCTTCTAAAAGTAAAGAATTTAAATTCAAATAAAAATTCTTCTAAAAGTAAAGAATTTAATTTAAATTCAAAAGTGACCACGTCATTTTGTCAATCCTCCACCGAAAACAACAACCATTTTTCAATGGTTAAAAAAATGCCAACTGGCTAGAAAATAAAATTGCAAAATTTCAGTTCTTTTGGTTAATATTAACCGTGCATCATAGAAGTCAAAGTTTGAAAAAACCGTGTTTTTTTACAAAAAAAAAAAAAATACTATTTTTCCTTATGAAATGAGTATAATTGAAGCTAGAAATATAATGCTAGTCTCATTTGATAAAAAGTGTTTTTTCTTTGAAAAACCACATACTTTTTTGTAAAAAATTATAGATTTAAACTTATGGGCATTTTTCGGGACCAGACTCGATGTGAATCCTAAAAATTAACTTTTTATGAAAATTTGAATAATATATATATATATATACACTGGTGGACAAAATTAAGAGATGGAAAGCATTTTCTCGACTGTCTCGAGAAATACTGGATAAAAATAAATGAAAATTGGTATGGATATAACTTATAGTATGACAATAATATGTGCAAAGCAAAAATGAAAGTGCCATTCATTGGCAAGAGTTATTGCCAACAGTCCAATGTGGGCTGAAATTCATGATGAAAGATGGCAATGAAAGTGAGGTTTGTATGGTGTGTGGTCGCCTCTAGTATGGTGTGTGGTCACCTCTGACAGATAGACAGCATGCACAACGAGTATGCACGCTGTTAATAAGAGAGTTAAGGATTGCTTGTGGAAGACTCTCCCACTCTTCCACCAGAGCAATTTTTAACTCCGAAATGGTTCTGGGTGGGGGTTGGCGTCTCGCAATAGCCCTTCCAAGAGCATCCCAAGCATGTTCAATGGGGTTAAGGTCAGGAGATTTGGCTGGCCAATTCATTCGATGAATATCCTCGCTTTCCAGATACTCCTCAACCAGGCGAGCCCTATGTGGTCTGGCATTGTCGTCCATAAAAACGAATTCAGGGCAAACAGCACCCCTGAAAAGACGTACGTAGCATTGTAGGATCTCCTTCCTGTACTTCTGGGCATTCACGGAACCAGTGTCAAACACATGGAGCGGTGTGAGGGTATCTTACATGACAAACCATCAGTCCTCCACCAGCATAATGTCCCTTTCCATGATGTTACTGAGATGGTATCGGGTCCCAGGTTCCCTCCATATGAATATTTGCCGAGAATCAGGTTGAAGATTGAATCTGGACTCATCTGTGAACAGAACATTAGCCCATTGGAGCTGTGTCCAGTGTTGGTGCTGTCTGCACCATTGTTGACGCTCTCTTTTGTGGAAGGGAGTGAGTGGGATACAAAGGCGGGCTTTCTGGCATACAACCATCTTTCACCGAACCTCCTGGCAACAGTCTACCTTAAAACTAATGTTCCTGTGGCAGCAGCAAGGTCCCTAGACAGTTGTGTCGCTGTAAACGTCCGTTGAGGAGTATCTGGAAAGCGAGGATATTCATCGAATGGATTGGCCAGCCAAATCTCCTGACCTTAACCCCATTGAACATGCTTGAGATGCCCTTGGAAGGGCTATTGCGAGACGCCAACCCCCACTCAGAATCATTCCGGAGTTAAAAACTGCTCTGGTGGAAGTGTGGGAGAGTCTTCCACGAGCAATCCTTAACTCTTTTATTAAAAGTATGCATACTCGTTGTGCATGCTGTCTATCTGTCAAAGGTGACCACACACCGTACTAGAGGCTAACACACACTATAAAAGCCTTACTTTCATTGCGATCTTTCATCATGAATTTCAGTCCACATTGGACTGTTGGCAATAACTCTTGCCAATGAATGGCACTTTCATTTTTGCTTTGCACATATTATTATCATACTATAAGTTATATCCATACCAGTTTTCATTTATTTTTATTCAATATTTCTCGAGATTTATGGGAAAATGCCTTCCATCTCTTAATTTTGTCCAACAGTATATATATATATATATTACGCTAACGTATGTGGCACAAAAATCACAATTATTTGTTAATTGTTTAGTGGCAACATCTGAATAAAACGCAAATCATCAATTATTGTGTAAAAGTGATTTAGAAGGATTTAGAACATGGAGGAATGAGATAGGTGTAGGTAAAGAGAGCCTCAAAAAAGGTTTGCAATGTGATACCCTTTATTGCTCAAATTTTAATGTCTCAAACAAAAGCACGAGGAAGAGATTCTGTGTTTATACGACGAATTGAAAGAAATGACTTACAGCTGAAGTATATTTTAAAAAGAAATAGTAATGAAAACATTCTCTTAAAATCATTTATGAAAACGCAAGTAATAAATATTGATCTAAAATCTAGATTTTTGAGTGCAAATGATTTTAAGACATTAACAAAAGAATGCTACCTCCTCAAGAAAAATCTTAAAAGAATTTTTTATATTGATATTTAAAACACATACGATAAAATAAAAAATACTTACCTGTGAAGCGATTAATTAGTTCCTTTAAAAAAACAAGAGCAAAGAAATACGGGTTTAAACTAGTTCTATAAAATTTCATTACATGGACTTATCTTTTTGTCTTCATTTTGCACATAAAGAAAGGTTTAGTTAAAATAAATTTCTAAGTAAATGAAAAAGAAAATCGATATTTAAACTGAAAGAAATAAAATGAAAAATAAGGCAGATAAAGTATAAAAAATTAAAAAAAATTAAAATACATTTTTATTTCAAGCTGCCATGCAAGAAAGAGAATATTATAAAAGAAAAAAAATCACTTACAATTGTTACAGTAAGATGGTAATAGCTCAGATAAGAGTGCAAGACTCTTAAAAAGTTTTTCCATAGATACAATTTTTAGAACAGAAGTTGCTTTTCTTTTCCGTGCTTTTAAACAGGAATTGAAATTTTGAATAATTTTTCCCCTTTAAGCTGTGCCATTGACAATCTTAAAACCATTTACTATGTTTTCTAGCTTTCAATTAATGTTTATTTTCACACCATACATTGGGGTTGGTACTTAAAAATTGTATATTAATGTGAAATGTCTTAAAATAATTACAGTTTAACTTATAATAAAAACAATTATAAAGTTTATAAACAATCCACTTTATTTAAATCTATTGATATTCTTACATGCCTATCATTATCACCTATTTCTTCTTTAATTGACATTAATTTTAAAGTCATGCTTATTTTGATTTTTATTTTTAAAGTATCATCTAAAAATGAAAATGCTACTTGATCCGAGTTAAAATACTAAAGACGGTTTATTATTTTAGCGAGTGCTTTGTTTGCAAAGTAGTCAACATGTCATTTTAATAACCGCAGGTCTTGATCTGGGCCAAATGCTAAACGGAGCACTGAACTACATTTTAACTATAGATATCCTTCTATAGTTAAAAAAAAAAAAAAAAAAAAAAAAAAAAAAAAAAAAAAACTAGCCTTTAACAAATTTTCAGGAATGACTCCTGGAATGATGCTGATGTGTAAGGTTTCCGGAAATAACGTCCGGGACACCTTCCATGAGTCGAATAGAACAATCAGGAAAGGGCTCCGTCTACGCTTCGACCAATGAGGAGAGGGATGAATTACAAAATTGAGTGTACACTGTTAAAAATCTGCTGCATTTTGTTGCAATGCACTCCACCGCTTGTATATAATATCTCTATTCCAACCAATGATAAAGTTTCATTTTACGGCCAAGTAACCGTTTTCTATATAAGCAGGGGAGTGTGTTACAACAAAATGCAACAGATTTTTAACAGTGTATGGAAAATAAGGTATCGCGAATCGATTCCATGGGGTATTGGCGAGCGCAGCAAGCAGGGGTAGCCTACAACTTGGAATCGCTAAACGATTACGCGGGGTGTTGGCGAGCGTCGCGAGTAGGAGGGGTGTGGAGCCCCCCTAGTTGATTATAAATAAGCAAAAGAACCTAATTTTTTTTTCTAATTCTTTTTAATACAAGATCATTCTTGAAAAGATATATTTTGAGAGAATAAATGGTCTGTATTATCCATCTGTTATGATGAATAGCACCAAGAGCTCTGAAAAAAAATCTCTTGGCGGAAGATGCATTATGAAAATTACACATGTTGGATAAATCATTTATAATAATCACTGAGCTGTTAATTTTTTAAATATTCTGTAAGAAAATCTGTAATTTCCTCAAATTTAAATATTTTATATCTAATATTCATCTTCAATAGCACTTTTATACTTAGTCTCATCCAACTTAGACAACCGAGACTGTAATTTTTTTAAATATCTGACTGGATGATAGTGGTTGTGCGTATTGCGCAGTTTTTAATCAAAAATATTTTTTAGGATAATTTGTAAATTATGGTGGCGATATGGTAAATACAGAAAACATTTCCTTAAATGATTTCTATAGCAAAAGTCAGATTCTTCTGAGGTGAGTAACGTTTACTGCATCAAAACATATTGCCCCGATTATACCAACTTTCTCGTCAATTGCTGAAAATATAGATTTTGTCAGAGTTATTCCGATACTATTATTAATTTGAGAAACTTCTTTTAACTGTTCTACATCTCCACAATTAGAAAAAATTACTTTCCTCCCTACATTTTCTTTGTTCAAAAAATAAGGGAGCAATTTACCATTCCAAAAGTTCCAATTCCATTCCAGTGAAAAATAGTTCTAAATCAGAATATTTAAATCTGTTTTTTGATCAGCTCAGTATTTTTTTTTCCGAAATAGCTGTTTGCGAAGTCGTTTTACACCTCTACTGAAAATTAAAATATCGGATTAATTGGTAAATGTACTGTAAGTCTAGCAGATTATCTCGTTTTGATTTTCACTTGGCGTTTATTATAAAATAAAAAGTGCAAACATTGACATTTGAATTCTGTCATCTTACCAATAAGAGGGGGGGATGCGGAATTTTTTCTTTAATTCTAAAAATAGTTAATGATAGCTAGTAACAAAACTATGTTTGCAATATAAAGAGAAATTCAGTTGTTGTTTTTAGATAAACATGAACTGAAATACAAATCGAGGAGCCCGTTCTTTCCAGGCACAAAAATAGATAATAATTAATTATAATTCATGAAATATTTTTAAAACTACATAGATTATTTAATTTCTTTTGTCTTTTAATAGAAATAATATATATATACTAGCTGACCCGCCCGGCGTTGCTCGGGTCCATATTAACAATATTAAAAGAGCTTGAAATTTGTATGATTTGATCATTAACTGGAAGCATGCAGAAATGCAATGCCAGAAATACGTCGCAGCTGACTTTGTGAAAAATCTGTTTTAAAAACAACAACTAATATTAAGCTCTAAAAATACTTAAAATGAGCAATGAGAAACACAGGAGGGAGCATGTATTCAACGATTGCGTTAGTTTCGTGTTAAAGTGTTGATATTTACCCGTAAAAATCACTGTTAAATCACGCAACTAATTATTTTTTTCGTATAGAAATCCCAAGTGAAATATTTTGAATTTCAAACTAATTATATCACTCTTAAATCCGACTATACCGTGAATGAAATCGATACGCGATGATAAAAGATTGGTATATAGTATTATAATTTCAGAGCCATTTAACAAAAGTGTATATTTTTAATCAAAGCATGCGTAATGTTGACTCTGTGGACAAATTCCTAACCGTAAACTTTTGCACCGTAGCCATAATATGTCTGTAACCTAACTGCGACTTAACAGTACCCTACCGTAACTTAAATATAACATAAATGTAACCTAGCCGTCACTTTATTGTAACCTATTCTTATTCTAACCATCACATAAATGCAATTTAACTTTAACCTAACTTTAAATTAACCGTGATCTAACTATAACCTAATCTGAAATTAAATAAAATCAAAGACTTACCGTAATGTAATTGCAACCTAATCGCAACACAAATGTTACCTAACCATTTATTGAGTTCATGTCCATGGAAATTATTTTGTCTTGTTCGGATTTGGTTATGATTCATTAGAATATTTTCGTCGGGTTCAGATTTGGTTCGATTCAGGTTTCAGGTATTTTTTGAAATTCGATTTAAATGTTCGGGTCGGATTCATGTCCATAGAAATTATTTTGCCTTGCTCGGATCCAGTTATGTTTCTGTGAAATAATTTTGTCGAGACAGATTTGGTTCAATTCAGATTTCGGCGTTTTTTTTCAAATGGAATTTTTAGGTTCAGGTCTTCCTGCGTGTCCACGGAAATTATTCTGTCTAATTCGAATAAAGACATGCTTCATTGGAATATTTTTGTCAAGTTCAGATCTGGTTTAATTCAGATTTCGGCTTTTAATGATCGGCTTTTAAATTTGTTATTTAAGTTTTCGCGCATGATTTTAAAAGAATGTTTTCATAAATATATTTTATATATTGACATAGAGTTATTAATATGTTGGTAAATCATGAACATTTTTCATCTACGTTATACAGTATTAAAATTCTGAAAAAAAAGAAAACTTTTAGTGATACAATTTTTTGTTCAAATCAAATGTTTTCAATATTTTATTTAATTTTATTTTGACATTTAATTATTTCGAATTTATCAATTTCAATTATTTTAAAAGCAAACATTTTTTAAATAAATAATATAAGAGAAAAAAGACTATTTTAAAAAATTACTATTTCTTTGTAAAATATGCTTTAGCTGCAATTCATTTCTTTCAATTCGTCTTATTAATACAAAATCCCTTCCACATGCTTTTGTTTGGGACATTAAAATTTGAGCGATAAATGGTTTAATATTGCAACCCTTTTTTCGGTTTACTTCACCACCACCTATCTTTTTCCTCCGTGGTTTACAACCGCTGTGATAAAAAATCATCATTTAAATTGACAGTTTGCCAGTCTATGAATTTTAAAGGTCTGTTCCATCTTTTTTAATCATTTATGCGAAATTTTATGCAACCAACCAACCATAACTAAATGAAGGGAAAAAAAGAAGTAAAAAAAAGGCGATTTTTTATGAGAGTGATCTTTGGAATTTAATTAATTACTCAGATAATAAACAGAATTTCGAAATTCTGAAGCTCAGGTGCATCAGGAGAAATTTGGGGCTACTCCCAAAAAAATTTTTGAGCTTCGTACATGCTGTAGATTTTGCTAGCCATCGCAGACACACACACACACACGCAGACAGAGCGTTTTGTTCTTTTATTAATATACAGGGTGTCCGAAAAGTCTGGAAACGGTCGAATAACTCGAGAAATACATATGATATCGAAAAACGTAAATATACGTGTTAAATATTTTTAAATAAGCTACTCAGTGATACCAAATTTGACCTTGGTAACCGACCCCCTGGGGGTCAGAGGGGGTCCAACTTTGAAATCTTATATTATAACCCCCATTTTTTATTGCAGATTCGGATTCTACGGACAAAAATACGTAACTTTTGTATTTGATGTTTATTGCGAATCCTCGTTTATCACGGTGTAATTGATCATATTAAATCGATACATATTTCGGCTTTTCCAACGGGATTTTCCCTAATCGAAACTAATTGGGGAGAATCATGGAGCTAAGAAGGTATATGGAGGAGACATATCAATCTAGCATCATGGTGAGTCCTGACGCCGAAAAACCAGTTCTTTCCCCCTCTTTCATATCCGCCATGTTTGACTTTTACCGTAGTTGACTTGCGCCGCGAGGAGCTTCCTCAATACGACGATCGGTAGCAGACGGGAAAAGGCAGCTTACCCAGGTCAAATATGGCGGCCGCGGCGTTGTAACGGGGGGGGTAGGAAAAGCTTCAAGTGACGTCACATATGTCTCCTCCATATACCTTCTTAGCTCCATGGGGAGAATTTATGACATCAAATTCCTCATCTTTTGAAATAATAGCGTTTCCTGAAAATCACCCGTGCCGATTATTTCGGTAGTGCTACACAGCTAAAAATTTGATCCATTTGCTGTAGCGTCACTCCACAGCTTTTATAGAATATCTCTTTCATGACCAATGAGAATGTTCCATAACACAGTAAAGTACACTGGAAAAAAATTGACCCTTTTGCTGCATCGTCACTCCACCGCTTTTATAGAAAACGATTACTTTACTGTGTTATGGAGCATTCTCATTGGTCACAAAAGAGATATTCTATAATAGCTGTGGAGTGACGCTGCACCAAATGGGTCAAATTTTTAACAGTGTAGCACTATTGAAATAATCGCCACGGGTGATTTTCAGGAAAAGCTATTCCTACAAAAGACGAGGAATTTGACGTCAAAAATTCTGCCCAATCAGTTTCGATTAGGGAAAATCCCGTTGGAAAAGCGGGAATATGTATCGATTTAATATGCTCGATTACACCGTGATAAACGAAGATTTGAAATAAACATCAAATACAAAAGTTACGTATTTTTGTCCGTAGAATCCGAATCTGCAATAAAAAATGGGGGTTATAATTTAAGATTTCAAAGTTGGACCCCCTCTGACCCCCAGGGGGTCGGTTTCGAAAGTCAAATTTGGTATCACAGAGTAGCTTATTTAAAAATATTTAACACGTATATTTACGTTTTTCAATCTCATATGTATTTCTCGAGTTATTCGGCCGTTTCCAGACTTTTCGGACACCCTGTATATATATATATATATATATATATATATATATATATATCGAGTAATAAAAATTATTAATTTGTCATTTTTGATTAATTTTTTTAAAGGACATTTTGAGAGTGTGGTTCACGAAATGACCTAAAAAATACTAAATGTTATTGAGTGTATGAGTTTTAATGGGCTAGAAAATTCAATGCAACAACATTTTCTATTAAGTAAAAAAAACAAATTTCTAAGGCAAATGGTTTTTACTTGATGAATGAAAAACTACATTTTTTTCCAAAAATAGCAATTTTTCGAGAATTCAACTTCGATCAGGCACGGGTTAATATTATTCAAATGAGCTAAAAATTGGCCAATCTCATTTTTTAAATAATTGGCAACTTTTTAAATAAAGTTTTTTTATATAGTTTAAAATAATTTTTTTCATACATCTTGTGACCATCCTATATTCCACACACAAATTTTGTTTGCAATTTCTTGCTTTTATAAAATAAAAAAATTATGTTGTATTACCCAATAATAAACAAAATAGGTGTTGCCATTAAACGTACCCTTTATTCATAAAATAAACACATGAATAAAAAAAGTCTCGGTTTAATCTTTTATACCATCATCAGATTTTCCGAAATACAAATCGGCAGAAAAAAAAATATGTTACATTTAAAAAAAAGAATTTTCAATTCATCAACATTTTAAACATTTTTCAAGATGTAACATATTGTTTGTTTCCTATCGCTTTGTATTTTACAAAATATTTACTCCTGATGATGGTCTTAAAGAGAAAACCGAAACGCTGAGATTTATTTTATTTATGTATATTTTTAAATCATGTTTTATTTTATGATTAAAATGTACATTGGATAGTATTATACCTTTTGTGTAGTATTCTACCTTTTATTATAAACACAAATGAGCCAATACATATACGAAAATAATCCAATATTAGGAGCTTATACTGTAGCTATATTTGAATCAATAGTTGATGTTTTGATATCCTTTTTCTTCCACTTTTTACTTTATCCAATAGTGAGCAGTCTTCCAAGAATCTCTTGGGCATATATCTATAAAAGTGAATTTGAAGAAATTAGGAAGACTGGCACAAAAATGCATAAAACTGGCTCAAAAATGGACAAAATATCACATCGAAGACTAGAGTCGACGATTATCGCCTTCATGTGCCTTGTAAGGAATGGAACATATGCAAGTGTGCTAATTTATGCAAAATAAGCTTTCATGCTATACACTTTATCCTATACACCTATCTATACACTTTATCCTATACATATACCTGTTTATTTGTATTTCCAAATAAAGCTAGAAATGTGTAAAAAATATTTGTGGATTTACTACTGTTTCCATATTATCATTACAAAAAAGAATTTCCAATAACAGTTTTTTCTAATTGAAGCATTCGCTCTGAAGTTATTCGTGGATATACATTTAATAATATATATATACTCTTAAAGGGGATCACGAGTTGAAAACTTTTCACAAAAGCGATTTTTTATGATCTAGTTGGATAATTCAATTCAATCTTAACTCAATGCAAAAAACCGCATAAAAATATTTGCATTTTAACGGAGTTATAAGCATTTATGTATCAGCACTTTCATAGCCGCACCCGTATAATTTCAACTTTAAGTCGCGTTTTCTTCAAATTTGATTTTTGACGAAAAACACCAAGATTAAAAAAAAAACTATTTGATAGAATGGCTTTTTTTTTTTTTTTTTTTTTTTTTTTTGCATGCATATAACATCATTATCTATAGACTGAATTAAGGATATAACTATCACTTAAAAAAAATTATTAAAAAATCTCTCAAATTTGAAAATTTAAAAACCCCCTAAAAAATACAACTTTTTTTCATTAAAAATACTTAAAATATTAAACTATCTGAAATATATTAATTCATTCTATAGATAATAATGTTATATGCATAAAAAAAAAGGCCATTCCATCCTTTTTTTTTTTTTTTTTTTTTTTGTAAATCTTGGTGTTAGTCGTCAAAAATCAAGTTTGAAGAAAACGCGACTTAAAGTTGAAATTATACGCGTGCGGCTGTGAAAGTGCTGGTACATAAATGCTTATAACTCCGTTAACAATGCAAATATTTTTTATGCGGTTTTTTGCATTAAGTTAAGAATTAATTGAATAATCAAACTAGATCATAAAAAATTCGATTTTTTGAAACGTTTTCAATCCCTGAGCTTCCTTTAATTAAGTAATCTACATTATTTTTAGATTTGCATATAAAAAAAAATCCCTGTCGGCTTGGCCTATAGGCGAAGGTAGATTTCGAAGCGTTTTAATTTCAACAACAAAAAATAAAATATTATTAGCGATAAACCCAGTTTAACTACTTTATTTGGCTGCTTTTGAAAAAAAATTAATTTCATTTTTCTGTAAGAACTGATTTATCAAAATCATCTTAAGAAAAATTCAGCTCAAATGCCCATTATGACAACATATTTTGAAATAGATTCTGACTTTATTAAAAAATCGACCAATACGCACGTTATATAATTCCTAATTAACTATAAAACTGTCAATTGAATGCGTTTGGGAGCAAAATTGAATTTAAAAATGAGTCATAAAATAGCCAATTTTTTATTTGAATACGTCCACAATTCTTTAATCAAGATCGCTTTGGGAATATTTATGCGAAGTTCCCATTTTGACAACTTTTTTAAAATATATATTTAGTCTTTATCAAAAAAAAAAAAAAAAAAAAAAAAAAAAAAAAAAAAAAAAAACGGTAATAACCAATACGGTCTATTACACAGTTCCTAAATAACAAATAACTGTAAATTGAATGCGTTTGATTGTAGAATTGAATTTAAAAATGAGTCATAAAATAACCAATTTCTTATTTGAACACATCCTCAATTCTTTAATCATGATAGTTTTGGGAAATTCTTTTGCAAAGTGCCCAATTTGACAGCTTTAAAAAAAATATATTTAGCCTTTATCAAAAAATTGATGAATACGCACATTATATAGTTTCTAAATAACAAAAAACTATCAATTGAGTGCGTTTGAGAGCAAAATTGGATTTAAAAATGAGTCATAAAATAACCAATTTGTAATTTGAGTACATCCTCAATTCTTTAATCTTGATCGATAGAGAAATTTTGCGCGAAGTGCCCATTTTAGCAGCCTTTTTTGAAATATATTCTGCTTTTATAAAAAAAAACTGGCCAATCCGTCCCACTATATAGTTCCTAAATAAGAGGACCTGTAAATTGAATGCGTTTGAGAACAAAAATGGATTTAAAAATGACTCAGAAAAATCGCAATTTGTCAATTTTTCAACCACTATTACTTCGGGAAATTCTTTCAAAATACCCTTTTTGGCAGCCTTTTTAAAAATACATTCTGTCTTTATCAATACACTGGCCAATACGTTACATTGTATAGTTCCTAAATAAGAGGATCTGCCATTTGGATGCATTTAAAATGAAAAATGAATTTTAAAATGAGTCAGAATATAAGCAGTTTGGATTTGAGGTTTTTTTCGCCAACTCCTATTTTTGTTTAATTTATTTTTGCTGTAATAATTGGTCCTATGAAAAACTTGTTAATATAAAAGTTGTAGGTATTTTTGAGAACATGTAAAATAAATTTAATTAGATTTGATTTCATAAGAATTGAGTAAGTTATGGATTTTTATGTTTTTCCTCCCCCCTTTTTCTTTTCGATTTTAATTTTTTTAATCGGTGAAAGTTGGTCCTGTCAAAAACTTGTAAATACAAAAGTTTTAGGTAATGTTAAGTACATTCATATAAAATTTAGTTGTATTTGATATCTTGAGAATTGACAAAGTCGTGATTTTTTTTTCTCCCAAAAACCCTGTTATTTTCACCCTTTGAGCCCATTTTTAACTTTATCAAAAATCTGCCATGCATAAACTTTTAGCCCATTTTTTAGAAGTAATATAAACTTTAAACTGATTCGATATCTATTTTAATTAAAAAGTTATCGCGTTTTTTCGGTTTTCACAAAAATCCTCCCTATTTCTACCCCCTTGGTCCGATTTTGCCCATTAACAAACTCGACCGAGATTTTATGTAAAAGTTCGAAGAAGATCTGAGCATAATTATGGAAGTTATCGCATCTAGAAGAAAGTGATATACACCGATAGATAGATAGATAGATAGATAAACTTTTTTATTGATGGTAGTTTTGGGGTCTAGGAGTTATGATCGGTGTAGATCTGCAAAAATTTTTCAAAAATTCCAACATGGGAGAGAAAGCAATAGGTAGTATTTCATACGAAATCTACCTAATATCTCTGCGTCTTCTGTATGTTTAAAAAATAATTTTTATTTTTTTTTATAATACAAACAAAAAGCATTTTTTTTATGATGCAATGACTGCAAAATATACTAAACGAAAATCTTGGATTTTCCATTCGACTTCCTAAATCAAATTCAAAGATGGAGCGAAAACAAATTTATTACTTATTATATCATTCTCACTTCATGCACCATCATTATCAAATATTATTTCATTGGATTGCGATGATAAGTGTTTCTTAAAACTTTTCTATAAAAGAAACCAATTTTTTTCCCAAGACATTATAGCTGCAAAATATTACGAAACGAAACTCTTGCATTTCCTTTTGCTCTTCCCAATTCAAACTCAATGACCATTTACTGTGTGACTAGAGCATAAACATATTTACTCTACATTCATAACATTCCCACTCCAAACACCATCAATATCAAATATTATACCTTTGGATTACAATAATATATATTCGTTAATACTTTTCCATAAAAGTAACAAAAAACTTTTTTCCTTTACTCTGTAACTGCAAAATATTACGAATCTAAACTCTCGTATTTTCTTTTGCTCTTTTGAAATCAAAGATAGCTCATTGTGCAACTAAAGCGAAAACAAATTTAGTCCCAAATCATATCATTTTAACTTCACACACCATCATTATCAAATATTATACCATATGATTACGATGATGTAGTTCTATATCAACATATTCTATGCATGTAAATTTATCCAGCTATGTGTATAAGATATTTCTCAAGA
The DNA here is from genome assembly GCA_964019185.1 of Maratus speculifer. NCBI lineage: Eukaryota > Metazoa > Arthropoda > Arachnida > Araneae > Salticidae > Maratus > Maratus speculifer. The sequence continues at coordinate 229,369,740 of OZ025296.1, read as the reverse complement.
TATTAATGCAGTAAGAACTTCAAAGAACTTTAGAAGATTTTCGGGATGGCACTTACTTGCATTTAATCCATGCTGTCTTGTTTAGTGATACGTTTTGTTTTCGATTGTGAAGTATATTTTATAATATAATACGAGGAAAATTTGAATGTGTGTTTATGCAAAATAAATCTAAAAAACAGCTCTAACGATTTTGAATAAATTGTATATTCTAATGTTATCGGGCACGAAAAGGCCAATTGAGGATTTTAGGACGTATGTTTCAAAAAATTTCGATTAATGGGTCATTTTGCATCATTATGGGTCAGGGTTAAGCTATTTATATCTGAAAAACAACACATTCGGCTTTGAGTAAATTTTGTATATCTAGCCGTTTTTGGACAACCAAAGACTATTGTGCTAGCTCTAATGTAGGAGATATTTCGATTAGTGGGTCATATTGGGGCCACTGTGGGCCAATGTAATTTTACCTAGAAAACTGTTCTAACAATTTTGACTAAGTTTTATATCCTACGGATATTTATTATCTTAGTGGTAATTGATTGATTTGTACATTGAGCTAGGTCACTTGATCAAACCGATTTTATTAGTGCGCCATTTTGGTCATTACTCTTCAGGGTCAATCTAATTTTATCTAAAAAGCGGCACAAACGATTTTGACTAAACTTTATGTCCTACTACTTTGGATTGCGCACGCCACTGAACTAACAAGGAAGGTCTCCATACTGGGCATACTCAGAATTTTTTGAAAAAATCTCTAATTAAAATACTCATGTACGTAATAAAGTATCAGTCAAAATTAGCGGCGGAATTAGAACCTATAAAAAAATTAAATGCTTTCGAATGTTTGCCGTGAAAACTTTTCTACCAAAAATTGAACCGACTTCAAAAGCTACTGCAAAGTGAAAAATATTTTTTTTACAGAATAGTATTAAGAAATTAAATTAAGAGTGTAGTATTTATCATGCGTATTATTATACTTATGTAGATTAATTTGATTTTTTGAAGTCGGTGCCAGCCAAGCCAAGTTACATGTAATTTTCCAATAAACACGCATCCATGTATCTACGAGTGTTTTATGATTTAATATTTAGTTAAAAATTAAACTTTATTCTTTTACGATTTGCATTGGATAATTAATTTTAATTTTGAACTTGGCTTGGCTGGCACCGATTTCAAAAAATCAAATTAATCTACATAAGTATAATAATACGCATGATAAATACCACGCTCTTAATTTAATTTCTTAATACTATTCTGTAAAAAAATTATTTTTCACTTTGCAGTAGCTTTTGAAGTCGGTTCAATTTTTGGTAGAAAAGTTTATTTTTCTCTTTTTAGTTAAAAGTCAACGATTTTTTGAAGTCAGTTAATAAAAATTATAATACGGAAAAAATCACTGTAAACCATACACGTATGTCAGGAGTGGGGTTCGAACCCACGATTTCTTTCAAGAACTAGAAATCAAATCTGCTGTCTTACACCTTTCAGCCTCCTGACTGCAGTCCATTCGGCGAGCTTAGTCATCGTCCATGTTACTTTTAGTTTGCGAGAAATCACTAATTTTATTAGTTTTTACTTAATTAATAAAAAAGTACTGAACCAATTTCAATGAAATGGAAGAAGTACCAATGGAAAAGTAGCCTCTTTCATTTAACACAAAAAACAAATTAATCGGTTTGATAGTTTCGGAGTAATCGGTGAACATACATAGAAAAAAAATACATTCGCGCCGAATTGATAACATCCTCTCCTTTTTTGAAGTCACTTAAAAAAAATATATATAACACGGAAAATTTTTTTGTATACTATACACATACGTCAGGAGTGAGGTTCGAACCGACACTTTCTTTCAAAAACAGAGATGAAATCTGGTGCCTTAGAGCGCTCGGCTGTCCGGACTTCATTCTGTTCAGAGAACTTATTCAATGTCATGTTACTTTTCGCAAGTCTATTTTCTTTTTGAGTAAACTTTCACTGATAAAGTATTGAGTTAATAAAAAATCTCTGATACTCTGTATTAACGGTTAAATACAAAATATTCCTAATAGCATAATTAGTATTAAACATGTTAAATATATACTTAAAAATTATAATATGGAAAAGATTATTGTATACACGTACGTCAGGAGTGGGGTTCGAACCCACGCTGCCTTTCGAAAACGAGATCTTAAATCAAGCGCCTTAGACCGCTCGGCCATCCTGGTATCGGTAAGTTAACTCGACATCCATATTACTACTGATTTGCGAGAAATCACTAATTTTATTAGTTTTTGCTTAATTACTAAAAAAGTACTGAACCAATTTCTATGAAACGGAAGTGGTACCAATTCGAGAGCAAGCTCTCTCATTTAACACCAAAATCAAGTTTATTGGTTTGATAGTTTCGGAGTAATCGGTGAACATACATAAAAAAAAATACATACGCGTTGAATTGATAACCTTCTCTCCTTTTTGGAAGTCGGTTAAAAAGAGGAAAGTGTCAAGCGATTTGGCAATCAGCACTTTTCCTGCCAAAAGCAAATGATTTTAATGCAACTGAAAACTTTTGGATTAGTAAAATGCGTGTAAATGGTATTTAATGAATTTAAACATAACCAGTGAGAGAGTTTAACATATTATATATATATATAGTATTGCATATATATATATCATTTGTTGCTGTAGTTATTTAATTTACCATTGGAAAAAATATTTTCATACATAAAAAATTCAGAAAAATTATTTTCATACATTTAAGCGTTTTCAAAATCAAAACCAGATGCTTCCATAGCAACAAAATCGAATTGACAATGTTCAACTGGAATTTGAGCTTTTTATTTTTTAACTTTGATAATTTTAATTAAAATTAAAATTTGAATTTCGTTTTAAATCTCAAAATTTGATGGTTAAATTTGAATATAAATACATATAAATATCGATATAACGAAACTATACTTAAAACAAACTAAAACTGATAAAACCAAAGATATTTAATTTATCTAAACAAGTTGAACATATTTTTTTTTCCTTTAAAATGTATTTGATATAGGAAATAGTTTTTTAAAATTGTTTTTTATCGCCAACCGATGATAAATTGTCAAATAAAAAATTTTCCATCATTTGTTTACGGAAAGCGTGCGGAGATTCCGCCGATTTTTTTTTTTTTTTTTTTTTTTTTTTTTTTTTTTTTTTTTTTTTTATAAATGTACATATCCTAATGAGAAGAACATTGTGTATTTTTTCAGATTTTTCGGAGTATGCCCATATGGAGTCCTTCCTTGTGAGTCATATATTCGACAAAATTCAATTAATAGGTCATCACGACTCACTACAGGTCAAGCTACTATTATCTAAAAAATGCTCAAATAAGTTTACATAAATGTTGTAATCTACCATGTTGGATCATTTGGAGACTATTGGGCTAGGTCATATCTTTAAGAAAATTTGGTTAGTAAAAATTTGACTCTTGGCAGGCCAAACTAATTTAATCTTAGAAAGTTCTGGAACGATTTTCATTTAATTTGATATCCTACTACACTATATTGCCATTGATTATTGGACACTTGCGATTTTAGACATTTTACTAAATATATAGAAAAATACATGAGGAATCATCTCGAAACTCTTAGTGTATAAATATAATAGTACACGTCATACATCTCCGTGAAGATTTTTTACCGAAACTCCATAGGGGACCGTCAACAAATTAAAAAAGAATGAATATCTTTTGAATAACCCTGTCAAAACTAATGTAGCAAAAGCGCTCAAACTCTAGATTATGATTGAATGCCTTATTGTAATACACTGTGTTCACTTTTATGCAAATAGCATGCATACTCGCAGAGTAATTAAGGTTTTTATAAAAATGGTTCCAAATTTTTCCAAGTATTTTCCTTATAATTTTCAGAGTTCTTAATATAAAATAATATTTTTTTCAGAAAATATGACAAACAACATTGCACACAGTACCCTGTAATCAGAATTAAAAAATAATGAAAATTGTATAAAAAATGAGTTGGTTTACTAAATAATTTTTTACTGCGCATGCGTCAATGATATCAAAATTTCATTTGCATATTATGTTAGCTAAATGTATATAGCAACTTTTGTGAAAGACACAAAATCATAACTTGAAAATTCTGAAAATAATCGTCAATTGAATAAGTTGAAAATCCGTTATTCTCAAAATGAAGCAAAAACAAGAGGGGTTGTATCCATATATTCATTGATTAGTGTCAATATAGAATACACAATACGGGATGTTACGACTACTTTTGGATAAAATCCCTCATTTTTTTGCTTCATTTTGGAAACAACGGATTTTGTCCTTTTTCTATAGACGATTACTTTCAGAATTTTCAAGCTATAATTTTGAGACTTTTACAAAAGCTGCTCTATACATTTAGCTAATATAATATGCAAATGAAATTTTGATATCTTTGACGCATGCGCAGTAAAAAATTATTTAGTAAACCTACTCATTTTTCATACAATTTTTATTATTTTTTAATTCTGATTACAGGGTACTGTGTGCAATGTTGTTTGTCATATTTTCTGAAAAAAATATTATTTTATATTAAGAACTCTGAAAATTATAAGGGAAAAACTTAGAAAAATTTGGGGCCATTTTTATAAAAACCTTATTTACTCTGCGAGTATGCATGCTATTTGCATAAAAATGAACACAGTGTATTACAATAAGACATTCAATCATAATCTAGAGTTTGAGCGCTTTTGCTACATTAGTTTTGACAGGGTTATTCAAAAGATATTCATTCTTTTTTAGTTTGTTGACGGTCCCTTATGGAGTTTCGGTAAAATATCTTCACGGAGTTGTATGACGTATACTATTATAGTTATACACTAAGAGTTTCGAGATGATTCCTCGTGTATTTTTCTAGATATTTAGTAAAATGTCTAAAATCGTAAGTGTCCCATAATCAATGGCAATATAGTGTATATTAGGGTACGGAAAGAACACTAGGCTAGGTCAAATGTTCTAGAACATTTGATGGTGGGTAATTATTTGGTCCATACGAGTCAGGATCAAACTAGAACAATTTAAGAAATGGCTGAAATTATTGTAACTGGATTTTGCATCCTATCATTTTGGATTACCAGATGAGCATTGGGATAAAACACATGTTCCAGAAAATTCGATAGTGCTTGATTTTAACCATTTGGTAAATGGTACTTCTTTCGGCCTAGAGATACCTACTGAACCATATTTGAATCCTTCTGATGTCCGTTTTTTATTCGTCTTCCAATTGGTTCATGTTTAACGTCCAGAAAAGAAATACTTCTGTTACCACGATGATACAAAATTTAATAAAAAATACATAAAAATTAATGACTAAAAAAATTTGAGATAAAGTTTTCAAACAGATTACATTTAAAATAATTTTTTTTTCTTTATACGACGGTGTAAAAATAAAATATGTAAGATATTTAAAAATTTAAAAATTTGCAGTACGGAAATTATAAAACAGAAATTTCATTTAAAATTTGTTTATGATTGGTCCAGGAATGTCTAATCCATGGTGTACATAATATATGACTTTGTTTTTACGTAAGCTATGTTTTGATAATCATAAAAAAAAAAATAAAACCAAAATAAAATACTTAGATTACTTAAAGATGTTTTTTATTAACAAAACCTAGTACTTTCAAGCATGTCATGCTCATCATCAGGGTTAAAACAACAAAAGAGTAGAAGTCAAAGGCTGAGTTCTTTTATATGAAGTGGACTGATCCAAAGACAACGTAAAAAAGGGGGGCGGAGAAGTCGGAATGTTCCAAATTCGATAGAAAGGGGGGTTCAAGTGATTTTGAGCAGATTGTACCATATTCTTGGAATATCGTACGACAAAGTATCGGTACAAGTATTGTTAGCTCGACATGAAATTTCAATTGATTCCATGATTTTAATCTTCTGATAATTTGATATTTTCTTTAGTAATTTAGCTTTTTTGAAATCTATTATAACTTCTTGTTCCTGGTACAGTTTAGAGAGAGCGGTATTGCATCGATTAAGTCTGATATCTGCAATGTGTTCTGACAAACGCTTCTTAAATTTCCTGGTTGTCATTCCAATGTAATCTGTTTCCTTTTTGTTCTCCATTATTGTGGCTGGGATTAAATATACACCTGCTAATCTTCCATGGGGATAGGATCGATGCTATTCTGAAGTCTTGTGCTTAATTTATTAGGGGGGGGGGTGCAATTAAATGTAGATTGTATTTCTTTAATCTAAACTTTAGGCATTCAAAGAGACCAGGAAAATATTGAAATTTGTGCAACTTTGTTTCGTTATAATTAAATTTACAATTACTGCTGCCGTATTGAGCTTGGTAAATAAGCGTATTTATAAACTTGAGTGGGAAACCGTTATCATTTGCTATATTTCTGATTGTGTCTAATTCCTGATTAATATATTTCTTACTGCAGATATTGAAAGTTCGGTCTATATAGAATCTGTATGTTGCAGCTTTATAATTACTGGGAGAAGAGCTATTGAATGAAATGGTATTGTTTGATCGAATTTCTTTTCTATAGACTTTTGTTTCAATAAGCAAATTATTTTTTATGAGACAGATATCAGACTTAATCGATGCAATACCGCTCTTTCTACACTGTACCAGGAACAAGAAGTTATAATAGATTTCAAAAAAGCTAAATTACTAAAGAAAATATCAAATTATCAGAAGATTAAAATCATGGAATCACTTGAAATTTTATGTCGAGCTAACAGTACTTATAACGATACTTTGTCGTACGATATTCCAAAAATATGGTGCAATCTGCTCAAAATCACTTGAACCCCCCCTTTCTATCGAATTTGGAACATTCCGACTTCTCCCCCACCTTTTTTACGTTGTCTTTGAATCAGCCCACTTCGTATAAAAGAACTCAGCCTTGGACTTCAACTCTTTTGTTGTTTTAACCCTGATGATGAGCATGACATGCTCGAAAGCACTAGGTTTTGTTAATAAAAAACACCTTTAAGTAATCTAAGTATTTTATTTTGGTTTTATGTATAAATAAGGTGAATTAAAGGATTCGACATATGTGATATGTTACATCATTTTAATCTCATAAAAATAATGTTTATTATTATTTTTTTATACATAAAATTTATCTATAAGTCTAAAATTTTAGTCTTTAAAATATCATTTTCGAAATGACCGTTGTCAAACTATATTATTTCTCTTTCTTTTTAACACTTTCCAGCAAAGTTGAAATGTGATGGGAAGCAGTATCCAAATATTAGTAGTACGTGCAGTATTGTGTAGACACTAATCAATGGAATATGGATACAGCCCCTTAATTTTTTTTGTTTCATTTTGGGAATATCGGATTTTGATCTTATTATTTCAACGATAATTTTCAGAATTTTCAAGCTATGATTTTGAAACTTTAACAAAGGTTGTTCTATATATGTAGCTAACACAAAATGCAAATGAATTTTTTATAAAGTTCAGGCATGCGCAGTGAAAATTTATTTAGTAAACCTGCTCATTTTTCATACAATTATTAATACTTTTAAATTTTGATTACAGGATATTATGTACAATGTCGTTTCTGATATTTTCTGAAAAGAATATTGTTTTTTATTAAGAACTCTGCAAATTATAAGCAAAAAACTTGGCAAAATTTGGGACCGTTTTTATAAAAATCTTAATTTTTCTATGAGTATACATGCTATCCGCACAAAAATGAACACAGTTTATTATCATAAGCCACTTAATCATAATCCGAAGTTTAAACGCTTTTACTGCATTGGTTTTGGCAGGATTATTCAAAAGATATTCGTTCCTTTTCAATTTATTTACGGTTTCCTATTGAATTTTGAAAAAAATCTTTTCGAAAATATATGATCTGTACTATTTTGTTTATACTTCTGGAATTTCAGAGTCATTCCTTATGTATATTTCTAGATATTTAACAAAGCGTCTGAAATCGCAAATGTCAAGATTTTTTTTGCTGTTAATGTATTATGGATAAGATCTGATGGATGGATGAAATACATTTTCAATTATGATATGCGTTTTAAAGTTTTACTAAATGTCTGCAAATTATATGGTGTGTATGAATGTTATACTTGATATACAGAGTTACATAAAAGATATTATAAAGGTTACTATATGTGAGGATAATTAATTTAAACGTGGTTTTTAAATAAGTGATGCATTTTTACGTTAATTTCTTTCAGTTTAAAAATAAATCTTTGTAGAATATAGCTAAAATGATTTATAAGGTCACGCAAAGAATTAACTACATAGTCACCCATGAATGATAATTTCTGTAAATGTGATTTGAGTAATTTTAAAGTTGCTTTTGTTTGAATTTAATTTTGTAAAATACAGGCGAGTAATAAAGGTACTAGGTAAATTACAGGGCTGAACAAAATTATTCAAGTATTTTGCATCTATTAGAATAAAATGCTGAAAGTGAAATTTCCACCAATTAAGCATTTTCTTGTTAAACTAAATTTTCATATAATATAGTGTATATATATATCAACGAATGAAATACAGGGCTGTTGGAATACTTATTTGGCTATGGACAGTAGCATCTTATTTCCCTAAATAGCAAAGTTTTGTTAAAGATTTTAGGAAGTGTTGGAAAGTGTTTCATAAAATATGCTTAGCGCATGATTTTTCTTACTTTTTTCTTTCTGATGTCACTATCTGTTATGCTACTATTACCTGATAGCGGCTATAATTATTTCAACTATTTTATTTATCCTGCTGTTTTGGGATGCAAGAAAATCACTGTAATAATTACATATTCCAGAAAATTCATTTAGTGGTTTTGGGGGATACTACCTATCGATATATTTCAATGAAAATTAAGTTTGAAAAAGGGCATACATTTATTCAATTTTGGGCAATAAAAAGGCGCAAAGTTTGCAAAAATCGATAAATTAGTGATATTTGACGGAAAAAGTGGCAAAAAAATTAATTACTAATGCCAAAACGCATTATTTGGCGCCGAATGAAAGAATATCGACAAGCTTGACTGTATATAGCGATTTTTTTGCAGAAGGTCAACGAATTTTATAGAAACTCTCAATAAGGCACGGCATACCTGGTCAAAGCAATCAGAATCTAACTAAAAATTTAATTTGGATTGGTGTCTTTTCATTATAAAAATGCAAAAAACGTAAAATTTAGAAACATGTACGTATACAATTTTCATATTGATTGTTTTTGCAAATATTACTGTTACAAAATAAGGTTTTTGTAGTAATATCTCAGTGAGATTTATACTGTGGGAATGACATATCGAGTTGGATACGAAGCTGATTATATTCGAGTTATACTCAGTCAAATTCGCTATCAAGCAATTATTACTTTCTTCTATCTTTACAAGAAGAAAGTATTGGATTCGTGAAGTGTCAACTTTGGTTTTCGATGGATTTATATGTTTTGAAAGGTCCTGGACACGATTTAATGATATTTAAAAAAGAACTATCTGTGAGTATGTTTAGCATTCTATCACTCTGTGATTCTGTATATGACAAAAATTTTATGGACGCTCTACCTTGAGACCAGATGCACTGAATTTCACTAAACTTTAGATTCAATTGTACCTTGATATAAGCTGCAGATGGTTAGTTTTTGGTGTATATTGCTCAAAAGATGTCTCTTCTATGTTATCTTATTTAAAATTACCACTATAGTTCTATCTCAAGAACTAAATATATGATATATGGGTTTTCATAAAACTTTAGATTCAGTTAGTCCTTGATATTAATTAGGTGCTGATTACTTTTTGGGGCAAAACGCTTGACAAGTTGCGCTACTATATTGCATTATTCACTATTATCTCAATAGCTGTAACTTAAGAACTAATGGACGAATTTTCCTCAAACTTCAGACTCACAAGGAAGGTCTCCATACGGGCATACTCAGAAAAATCTGAAAAAATTACAGAATGTTCTTCTCATATAGTTATATATGTTTATAAAAAAAATTTCGGCGGAACCTCCTTATAACGTCCCTAAAAAAATAATAAAAATTTCGTTTATTTGGCGATTTATCTCCGGTTGGCGAAAAAACGAAATTTTGAAAAATACGCTTTTACGCTTCGAATACTTTTTAAAGAAAAAACTTTCTATGTTCAATTTATTTAAATAAGTTTAGTTTAAGTAATTTTAGTTTTGCATTTTTACTTTACTTTAAGTGTAATTTTGTCATATACGTTTATATGTACTTATAACAAAATGAAATTAATATATTTTATCATTTAAAACACAATTTAAATTGATTAAAATTGTTCCAAATTGAAAAATACAAAGTTAAAAATCTGCTGCATTTTGTTGCAACGCACTCCCTTGCTTGTATAGAAAACGGTTACTTGGCCGTGAAATGGAGCTTTCTCATTGGTTGGAATAGAGATATTATATACAAGCGGTGGAGTGCGTTGCAACAAGATGCAGCAGATTTTTAACAGTGTATGACATGGTCAATTCACCGTGCTATGGAGCGTTCTCATTGGTCAGAAGAGAGATATTCTATAAAAATAGTGGATTGACGTTGCTGTAAATGCTGCAGATTTTTAACAGAGAAGTCAATTAAAATCAATTTTCAGATTCGTTAAAATCGTCTGCTTTTGGCGAGGAAATGCAGTGCTCGTCAAATCCCGCGTCACTTTCAGCTTTTCACGCCAATTATTCCAAACTATTTTATTTTTTTACATATCTAATAATGTAATTCCGCCGCTAATTTTCACTGATCCTTTATTACCTACATGAGTAGTTTAATTCGTATTTTTTTCAAAAAATTCTGAGTATGCCCCCAATGGAGACCTTCCTTGTCAGTGAACTCCTGATATAGATTAGTGTAGTTTAGTGTTTTTGTTTAAATTGGCTGGCAGATGGGCACTACTATGCTGCATTTTTCATGATTTTGCAATAACTGTATTTCAAGACCTTGGACCCTGGATTTGATTTCAGTTAGTACCTGATAAAAATTAATCCTGGAATCGTTTTAGGTGTACAGCCCCAACAAGTTTTGCTGTTATGAATTTTTTAAAATTTCCGTAATAGCTCTACCTCATAAACACATGCACGAATTTTCATCAAATTTCAGATTCATTCAGAAGTTGAAACAAGTTGTTGCAGACTATATTTTGATGTAAATCATCAAATAGGTGGCTTTTCTATTGAAGATTTTTTGAATTTAATTTTTACATACATGGTAAAATATGTAAGTTATGTATGATGTATCTCAAGAACTAATTAATGAATGGATTTTCATCAAATTTCAGATTCTTTTTGTACCTGATAAAAATTTTTCGTGATTAGTTTTTGGTATATACCGTCTAATAGGTGGCATTGTTATGCTGAATTTTTAAAGATTTACGCAACAGCTCTATCTGAGAAACTAATGCCCGAATTTTCATGAAACTTCAGATTCAGTTAGAAGTTAACATAAGTTTTTTGCTGATTATATTTTGGTATAAATATCCTTACCGGTAATTCTTCTATATTGCATTTTTCAGAAAGTATTAACATCTATGAAAAAAAGAAGAAGATAGATTTTGGGATTGCCACATCCAACTAGTATAAGAAACCAACTTGTGTCTAACACACCATGCGTTCTTGGGATAATCTATTTATTCCACATATTTAAGCATCCAAAAATTAGTTAAATGCACCAATTTACGAGCCAGATACAGAAAAATATTTCATTTATTAATTATTAAATAAGGTTTTTTAAGGACCTGTACGTCTGTAACTCACTCTTCTCTAAGCATTCCCGAATCGCTATGTATTTAATATATATTCTTCAGATTTAACATTGCATGCTCTGATTGAAAATTGGGTTATTCAGCATTTATAGGTCGTTTACAGTGGTATTCTAAGGAATTTCGTTACTTTACGATCTATGCCAACAAACCACTTGTTGAGTATCGTAATAATGATACATTATTTCAAACGCATTGATGTTGATAAACATCAGGGAAGTGAACCACATAATTTTTACTATAGAAAATGGCGTACATAGAATTTGCAATTTGTTTATAGGTGCACACAAATATTCGGTTACATTGTTACTATTACTGTCTATGAACGAAACTTACTGGGAGTGCGTTTTTAAACGGAACGAATTATTTGCAAATTACTTGATGTGTATAAATTCTGTATTTTATATACAGCACTGAACAAAAGAATTCGAGATCTTTTCTACTAGACAAAGGAATTTGGTAAAGGGTAGTTTTCAACTATGATAGAGGTTTTGAAAGCTAACCATTTCTTTCATTCTATTAATTTACACATTACACACATGACTGTTATTTTTTCTACTATAAATCATAACTGTTGGTTGGTTGGTAGTGTTTAGGACGGCCAATTATTTCAACACTTAAGATGTAGGCACTAAGGATGGGAATGCCCTACATGATGATCTTTCTAATTGAATCTAACCCATATTTATGCAAGAAAATCCCATGTTCTACGAAATTTACGAAAAAATCCGAACGATAAGGCGCTGTTGGTATCGAATTGAGTATCTCCAGTCTACCAGCTTTGACAATAGAACCTCTCGATTACTGGTGGGGCAAATCGTCATTGCTGAGATTATTTTTTAATGTATTATACGTTTTCTGAATTACTTTATTTTGTACCATCTTTCAAATCATTTAATGATGGAATTTTATTTGAGCATTCTGAATGCATTGGAAAGTGCTTCATAAACAATGTTTAATGCATAAATTTTCATTGCTTTATTTTTTCATTTTAACTTTCAATGTTTCAGTCGTTTTAACTTTAAAAAGGGTGATCGTCAATTCTATCAAGTTGGGAGTTAATTTGAAACATAAAAATTAATGAATATTCATTAATTGTACAAAGATGAGTTTCTCTTCTTTAAACATATTCTTCATACAATTTAAATCTTTTCACTTCTTGAATAAATAAATAACTTTTACATTTATACTCGAACGAATTGTTTAAATATTGAATTATCAAAGAAATTTTAGTTATCTCATATATTGTTTTCTTAAATTTTGGAGTAGTATTTAAATGATTCGAATGAAATAAAATTTTTATTAATGTAAGTCGAAGTTTTTTAATTTTACCGTATAAATTTGTTTTTCACGTAATTTTAAATATTAAAACTAGTTTTCTAAAATGCATATTTAAGTTGACTTTTAACATGAATATTACCTGCGTTGAATTGTCATAAACAAAATGAAGTGAAGTAAGTTACCTTCGTATATGATACCACGACCAACGATGTACAAAGCGAGTTCATGACTTCTAAAACGTCACACGGAGTGAGTGCCCCCGCCAAGTCGAGCGCGAAGCAAACACTGCCGTACCATCCTTTACTGGAACCATTTCGCCGCATTTTTAGGCCCTTATTTGAGAACCTCTGGATAAGACCAGAACGCTGAAATTTTCGTCAACCAGTAAGCTATAATCACATACTTAAAATCCAAAATTTCAAGTCTATAGGTCATTTAGTTCCGAAGTTAAGCGAAAGCAAAGTTTCGCATTTATGACACTCACTCACTCACTCACTCATGATCATCAGAATAGAACTAATACTTCACATAAACTCAGAGAGCTGAAATTTGGTACAGAGTTAGGGTTTTATGGCCACATAAAGGGAAAACTATAAAAACTAAGATAATCGAAGATCTGGAGTACCTGGTGACCCTGATTAGAAAACACAAGAGCCCAACCAAACTATTAGAGATCGACATACCGCCTTTACAAAAAATATTCAACTTGGTGGGCCTCTTCATTTGATGTCAAAAATTGAAGGTCTGAAATATCTAATGAAGAGCCCTCAGCTGGTCTTAGCTGTATTAGCAGTGGTGCAGCCAAGGGGGTGGTTTTGGGGTTAAAACCCCTCCCAGAGCTAAGAAAGATCGCTACAATTGCCGCTTATATGAATCAAAATCATACTTAATATTTAAACGTTTTGGCGTACATCAGATTCCGCCACTTTATTGAACCAGATTTCATTTAATAAAGGGATTCAATAAAATGGAAAAAATTCTACTTAAAACTGTGAAAGTGCATATTACATTGATTAGTTAAGTAAAAATTGGTTATTTGAACTAAATCAATTTTCTGAGCCGTATTGAGCCTCAATCGGACAGAGATATACTGTCTAACCGATTGATACTTCTGCTTTCGCATCCCAATGAAGGAAGGTTAATGGAAATAGCAAAATGTTTGAGGGACTTACCAGAAGATACTGTTTGTTTAATACCGACTAGAAATATGTGTATGCAGTTAGATAATGCTAAGAGGGAGCTAAAGTAATGCTTAGGATAAACATTGATGTTAGTTTAGGTTTAGTGAATGGGTCTATAGGCGTTGTACAGATAGTGAGGTGGGACCCGGAAGATCAAACAAAGCCTAAACAATTGGTAGTAAAATTCGCTAACAATTTGATTCACGAATTATTACCTATTAAGTCAAAATTTGAGATCATACTCCGGGCATACGTGTACAGAGAACAATTCCCAATCTGTGTGGCGTATGCCCTAACAATTAACAAGAGCCAAGGTCTAAGTCTAAAAAATGCCCTCATGGACATTGGCACCTCCATATTGTCTTGTGGCCAAGCCTACGTGACGCTTTCCCGAGTAACCAATCTTCATGGAGTGCACCTCATAAATGTTGACTTCAAGAGTATAAAAGCTCAAGCTTCAGCGATCACAGAATACAACCCGCTTAAGCGTAAAAACCGCGCCGATCTTTCAGAAATTAAACCGTTTAAAAGAATAAATAATGAACGCGAATGGGCAATACGAAAAACTGTTGCTACTGCACAAGAGTCAGAACCGGAAAAAAAGAAAAGAAAGATTTGTAATAATAAAAAAACTACTCCTAAAAAGAAAAAAAAATGTGTCAAATAAAAAAATCTAATAAAATAAATCAATATGCCCACGTTTCTACAAAAAGAAGTGAAATCCCACCAAAAACATTCTGTAAAAAACTAGCCAAGTCTCGATGGAGCTGCTTGTTTATCTCTAAAAAGTAATGAAATCTAGACAAAGTCGTGCCAAGTCTAAGGTTCCTTACTGCGATTTCTTTATTATTATAGTTAATGTTGTGTGACTTGGCCGTTGAAGGGTACACAAGGGTACAAAACCAGGTGCTCCACGACACCATTGCACCAATCTGTCGTCAGAACCGCTACCCATTGACGATGACCCATTGACGTGTACCCTTCAACGGCCAAGTCACACAACATTAACTATAATAATAAAGAAATCGCAGTAAGGAACCTTAGACTTGGCACGACTTTGTCTAGATTTCATTACTTTTTAGAGATAAACAAGCAGCTCCATCGAGACTTGGCTAGTTTTTTACAGAATGTTTTTGGTGGGATAATGTTTACACATTTACACTGGTATGAAGTGCCACGCTCGTCGGTCGTTCTGCAAAATTCACATTATAAGCAGCGGAAAGGAACTACCGGTTTCATTATATATATATATATATATATAGTAGACCATTTAAACAAGAGAGACATAAGAAAACTACTTAATTAAAAAAATTCGACAATCAAAAAGAGAAAGGTAAATTTAAAACATATTAGAATATATTTTGAAATATTTATACATGGCAAAATGATTCTAGAATTATTAAATACTCAAAGCCGGATAAGCTTTGCGACGTTATTAATACATTGAGTGCCACGCTAACTGACACAGAAGCAGAGATGCAACCGTACGCCACAAATAACCTATTCGTACCCATAAATTTTAACAGTATTCATTACGGTATTTATTGAGAAGATTTCATGAGTTTTAATAACGCAAATAATACAATTAAACTTTAGTGGTTAAAATCAACCATTTAAAGCCCAGAGCTTGCATCGCTGCAAAGAAGCTAAAAAAATTATATTGTTTTAAGTAATTATTAAGGAAGTATAATCCTGTAATAAATAAAAGTTAAGTAAATTTTCAATAAAATTGCAATAATTATTCCAAACAATATACAGTCGGCTCTCGTTAATTCGAAATCGGATAAATCAAATCTTTGCTTAATTCGAACTAAACATGAAGTCCCGAAATTTTCAATGGCAGAATAATGTTAACATTTTTCGTTAATTCGAAACTCATTTTCTCTTGACTTCGCTTAATTCGAACTAACGGGAATACCAATTTTTCATTTTTCCTTTCATTCTGACGAACTTTAGATATTTGAAATAACTTTCTTTCTTTCATTTTTTTTTTCAGAATTGTTCTGAAGTACGTAAATTTAATTTCTTTTCACTTTTGAAACTACAGATTATAGCTGCGATAAAAAAAAAAGAACAAATGTTTAAATAACAATTTTCTAGTAGATCACGTCTAGTAGATCTTTGGCGCCTCCAGTCTGCCAAAAGGGATCTAGCGTTGGGAAATGCGAAATGTTTCATACTTACTTTTAAAGTGTCTATTGAGAAAGTAAAAGGTGTTGTTTCATTTAAATATGTCTCCACGTGGATGTTATAAGTCTTTAACTCTAGAAGCTAAAGTAGAAATTATTAAAAAGGTAGAATGTGGCCGATCTAAAACAGAAATTGCTGCAGAATATGGAATAAAAAAGAATACGCCCTCTACTTACTTGAAAAATAAAGAATTTATCCTGAAATCATGGGAAAAGGAAAAGTTTGTTAAAAGTCGAAAGCGTATGAGAACAGCAGCACATGAGGATTTAGAGGAAGCTTTACTGTTATGAACAAAGGATGCATTTGCAAGAAATGTACCTTTGAGTGGACCTATATTGGCAACTAAAGCAAAAGAACTTGCACAACTCATGGATATTAAAAGTTTTAATTGCAGCGAAGGATGGCTGACACGTTTTAAGCAGCGAAATAACATCGTATACAAAACTGTGTGTGGTGAAAGTGGTACTGTAGACCTCGCTGTTTGCAATGAATTCCGCGAAAAACTACCTGAACTCATTTCTACGTATGCAATGAAAGGCATCTTTAATGCCGATGAAACAGGCTTATTTTATAAACTTCTTCCTAACAAGATCTTAACATTTAAAGAGGAAATGTGCACAAGTAACAAACTTAGAAAAGACAGAATAACTGTGATAATTGGTGTCAATATGGATGGAAGTGAGAAGTTAAAATTGTTAGTTATTGGTAAATCAAATAAGCCACGTTGATTCAAAGGAGTTAAAACATTGCCTATTGATTATGTTGCAAATTACAACGCCTGGATGACGCCTGAAGTTTGCATCAGTTGGTTAAAAGAACTGGATAAAAATTTTTCTCCTCAAAATAGAAAAATTCTATTGCTGCTAGGTAATGTGCAGAGTCATCTTAAACTACCAATACTAAGCTCTATAAAAATTGAATATTTACCCCCTAACAGTACAGCACAACTGCAACCGATGGAGTGTGTAATCCAAAGGTGTAATCCAAAATTTAAAAACTCATTATCGCAAAAGGATTCTACAACAAATTTTATTTTCGATTGATCTTAAAGAAACTTACGACATAACATTACTCACTGCCATCAATTATTTGTATGCAGTATGGGACGCCGTTCTACCTGGAACAATAGAAAAATGCTTTCAACATGCTGGACTTATCCATCCATCTAAAAAGAGTAGTTGCAATAATAATTGCGAAAACGACAGACTTTTTGAAGAAATAGAATTTCCAAACTTTTCTGAAACGTTCCAGTGTGATATTACTTTCGCAGAGTATGTAGCAGTTGACAATTGTTTAGAAGTACCTGGACCTTTAACTGCAAAAGAAATTATTGAAACAATTCTTGAAAATGCAATGAGGAGATGGAATCAGATTCTAGCGATTCAGCTACTACATCTCAAGTGCTTTCCTTTCCCACAGAAAAGTCAATTGCACAATCAATTGAATGTTTACGCACATTTATCCTAATGCAGCCGCCATCGGACAAGGAACTTAAATGTTTGTTACAAATAGAAAAACTGGCTAAAAAATCGAAATTGAATAGGTCTAAGCAAACAACAATTGATACTTTTTTCGTAGTGATGATAAATAAGTGTAAATAATTTCTTAAATGTTCATCTAATTTCAGGTAAGAGAGTTGTAGTACAGTTAATTAAATTTTTTAAATGCAGTTGTTTTACACTGTATTATTAATTTTTATGCTTTATTTATGTTATTTTAATATTACTAATTATTTTATGTATTTATAGCTTTCAATTTAATATTAAGTTTTATTCTAACGATAATAGCCAAAATAAATTTTAAACATATTTTAACATTAATTTCTTTGTAATAGTACCCCTTTAAACATGTTTTCCTCTCAAACTTTTCATAATTCGAACTCCGGATAATTCGAACATTTCTTGTGGTCCCAACCAGTTCGAATCAACGAGAGTCGACAGTATACATATTTAGTTTTATATCATACTTTGACTGTCAGTCATCCGTGACTAGATTGGTCTTAATGGAAGTGTCAATCAAGGGTGACTGAATTTGCGCTCAATGTGATAAGTATATATCAGTTAAATACTTAAGGGAAGACGCGACTGGAATGCCGCACACACTCACATTAAGTTTACTGTAATATTTTATACTTATTTATTATATGAAACAAAATTTTATAGAAGCGTTTATATGTGCTCTAATTCACGTATGTGTTTGAACTGTGGAAGAACTTCTCACAAGTTTGGAGATGCAAGTTACCAATCCGAACAATTATATTTTTATATTAAAACTCCCTTAACTCCAAATGCATTCAAGTGATTTCGATAAAAAAAACTTTTTTTTATGGTAGAGTGTAAATATAATATCAAATGTAGCAGATAGCTTTTTATAATAAAATTAGTTTTAGAAAAAAAAAATTCTGAAATTTGAAAATTTCAGATGAATTGCCATTGTTCCAAAAAAGTTTTGTTGTAGAATAAAAAATGTCTGCTATAAATTCTTGAGCATAATCCAATACATATGAATTCCAAATTTCATCAATATTGGTCGGGTAGTTTCCATGGAAATGGATCTTAAAGCTCGCATATTTCCCATAGAATTACATTCAGTCTTATCTTCCCTTAAAGAATGCCTATATGTAATAACTCTTAGTGTAACTTCGTAAATGCATACCAGTTTTATTATGTTTGAAAGAGTGTAAATACTTAATAATTCATTCAAAAAGATTTTTAATCAGGTCCGTAATGTAAGGGACTACTTTTGACTGTCTTGTAAATAAATTAAACATGCTATTTCAAATAGGGTTTGTGGTAGGATAAACGTCAATAACGTCGAAAAAATTCAGGGCAAACCAAGTATATTTACGAGAATAGAGCGCAGTATTACGGCCAGGCGGCTAGACAAAATGATGTCATAAATACTTATTGAACTTCGTTGCAAAGTGATAAAAACCTAATTTTAGAATTATTATATAATAATATAATATATTATCTTCGAAAATGTAACCGAATTACTCTGTGCAATACTATAAATGTTCTATAGATTAAAAAATATATATAAGGTGCTTCAGCATAGCAATAACAAATTTTCAGGAGAGATAGAGTAGACCGAGTCAATGGGAAATCCACAGCAAAACATGTTCCGAAACATTTTCCTGGCATGGTGGTGCAACACAAAACGCAAAAAATGAAGGACACGAAAATGGTGAGAAAACATGTTTATTATTTTCAAAACAGCAAAAAACTAAGGAATAAGAACAAACTGGCCGTATTTGGCAATCCAAAAACATTCTTCTATCTCATACATATTAATATTTTAAAAATCCGCAATCAAGGTCCTGAATTAAATGAAAATCTATACCCATCATGGTGATTATAATGATATGAAATTTCCTGTATTAGTTCTTGAGATAATACTGTCGCCAAAATCACGTAAATCATCCAAAATTCTGTATAGCAGCGCCAGTTGTTGGCTAATTTATACCTAAAGATAATTTGCAAGAACTTATATCCACATCTAATTGAATCTGAAATATGATGAAAATGAATGAATTAGCTCTTGAGATAGTGCTATTGCACAAATTGCAAAAAAATACGCTTAGCAACATCATCAATTGAGCGATTTAAACCAAAATATAGAACACATCAATTCTTGTCAAGGATGAACTGAATCATAAGTTTGATGATAATCTGTGCATTAGTTTTGGAGATTGAGCTATTACGTAAATAGGGAAACATGCTGCATAGCAGCCCCACTTTTTGAGCGATTTACAATAAAAACTAATCAGCACCAATTTATATTAGGGACTAACTGGAGTAATTTTTTATTAAATTCCTTGCAATAGTTCTTTTGCTAGAGCGCCCACAAAATTTGTATCACGTAAATACATACACCATGCACACATACATACAGACAGACGAACTGATTCAGCGACATTTCGTAAAAACGTGTTTTTCGTATTCTTTGATCCTTTAAGCGTATAAATCCGTCGAAATAGGGATTTTGAAAATTTTCACGAATCCAATTTTTTTTTTTTTTTTTTTTTTTTTTTTGTAAAGATAGAAAAAAGTAAAAAGAGAAGCAATGTTCGTCATCGATAAAAGAAATTCGAAATTATTCCTGGGCCTACCAATTAGGCATCATCCAGGGCCGTGATGCTGACCTCATATCTGCAACACATGGAAGATCTTCTGTTTTAGGGCCAGTCCCGGACTTCTTGAGTAACTGCGAAGATGAGTATAATAAATTCCGTAGCACTGTACTGCATTTTAGGTAGATTTCGTATGAAATACTACCTATTGCGATTGCTCCTATGTTGGAATTTCTGAAAAATTTTTGCAGATCTACGCCGATCATGACCTCGAGACCCTAAAACTATCATCAGTAAAAATCTTAATTTATCTATCTATCTATCTATCTATCGGTCTATATCATTTTTTATGGACACGATAACTTTTTTAATTTTGCTTAGATCTAACTGACACATAAAATAAAGGTGTATAAAATCTCGGTCAAGTTCGTTGATGGGCAAAATCGGTCCAGGGGGGGGGGGATATGGGGAAGGTTGTGAAAACCGAAAAAACGCTATAACTTTTTAATTAAAATAGATATCGAATCGGTTTAAATTTTATATTACTTCTTAAAAATGGGCTAAAAGTTTATGCACGACAGATTTTTGATAAATTTACAAATGGGCTCAAAGAACGAAAAAAACGGGGTTTTGGGGAAAAAAAAATCACACCTTCGTCAATTCTCACGATATCAAATCTAACTAAATTTTGCATAAATGTACTTAACATTACCTAAAACTTTTGTAAGTACAAGTTTTTGATGGGATCATTTCTTACCGATAAAAAAAAAAAACAAAAAGGGGCGTGAAAAAAGACAAAAACCTATAACTTCATCAATTATTAAACTATCAAATCTAATTAAATTTATTTCACACCTTCTAAATAATAGCTACAACTTTTATACTGACAAATTTTTCATAGGACCAATTCGTATCACAAAAATACATTAAACAAAAATAGGAGTTGGAGAAAAAATCAAATCCAAACTGCTTATATTCTGACTCATTTTTAAATTCATTTTTGATTTTAAACGCATCCAAATGGTAGATCCTCTTATTTAGGAACTATATAATGTGACGCATTGGTCAGTGTTTTGATAAATACAGCATATATTTGAAAAAAGGCTATCAAAAATGTATTTTGAACATAATTTCCCTAAGCTTTCATGATTGAAAAATTGAGATATTCAAATAACAAGTTCCTTTTTTTTCAGACTCATTTTTAAATTCAGTTTTGCTCTCAAATGTATCCAATTGACAGGTTCTCTTTTTTAGCATTTGTATAATGTGCCATATTGGCTGTTTTCTTGATAAACGATCAATATATTTTTTAAAAATGCTGTCAAAGAGGGCACTGCGCAAAAAACTTTCGGAAGCGATCATGATTAAAGAATTGAGGTTGCATTCAAATAAGAAAATGGTTATTTTATAACTCATTTTTAGCACTTTCCAACAAAGTTGAAAAGTGCTTATGCATTCGGTTTGTCTGGCCGTCTGTCCGTCTGTCCGCGCTCTAACTCCCGTAAATATACTCGGATTGCTATGAAATTTTTATACGTTATTGAGGCTTACCCTAGCACGAACCCTATTGAAAATGAAGTATCTACCATGATTAGTTTATCTACAGAGAGAATGAAAAGTTTCCCATTACATTACGGCCTATGGGGAAAAATCGTTAATGTACTCGGATTGCCATGAAATTTTAGGAAGTTATTGACGTTTATCCTAGCACGAACCCTATTGAAAATGAAGTTTCTATTATGATTAGTTTATCTACAGGGCGAATCAAAAGTTTCATATTACATTACGGCCTATGGGGAAAAATCGTTTCAAAGGAATTTTAAAGATGTTGTACCCCGTCAAACGTATTAAAATATGCATTCTATAAAATATAAGGTGAAAATGTAGCTATTATTCATTTACAGGCCCACACAAAAGAATTCCATTAGATAATGGTAAAAGGGGGAATTGTGTGTGACATATTTTAAATATATTGAGCTTTTTCATGTATAATAAAATTGATATATGTCACTGAAGTTTAATATAAATTATACGCTACTGTCTTGCATAATATGAAGTACATAGCATTTACAGGGCAACACAAAAGATTTCAAATACTACATTCTTTCCGAAGTACCGTATATGTGTCCGATGATGGCTGATGGAGAAATGAAATGCATTTTAATTATGATATTCGCGTTTGTATTTCGCTAAATATATGCACATTATATGGTGTGTATAAATGTTATTGTTGATATACAGGGCTACCCAAAGAGTTCACCAACGTTACTGAATATGAGCGTAAATTATTTAAACGTGGTTCTTAAATAAGCTATGCATTTTTACGCTGAGCTGCATTCAATTTACTGAGAAATGTTTGCAGAATATAGATAAAGAGATATACAGGGCCACGCAAAGAATTCGGTACATGGACGCCTATGAATGATAATTTATGAGAATATGATTTCAATTGTTTTAAAAGCGTTTTAGTTTAGAATAAATATTAGCCTAATGCTGACGTGTAATAAAGGTAGAATGTAAACTACAGGGCTGAACAAAGGTATTCGAGTATGTTTCCATCTCATAGTATGAATTGCTGAAAAAGAAATTTCAAGCTACTAGGTATTTTCTTGCTGAGCTAAATTTTCCCATTATATGAACTGACATATGAAATACAGGGCTGTTCTAATGTACTGGAATACATATTTGGGTATGTTTGGATATACACTATTATTTCCCTAAATAACAAAGTTTTGTTAAAGATTTCATTAAGTGTTGGAAAGTGCTTCATAATCTATGCTTAACGCATGATTTTTCTTACTTGTTAAATTTAATTTTGCTCTCCAACGCATTTAATTGGCAGTTTTTTGTTATTTAGGAACTATATATGTGCCGTATTGGTCAATTTTTTTTTATAAAGCTAGAATATATTTCAAAATATGTTGTCAAAATGGGCATTTTAGCTGAATTTAGCATAAGATGGTTCTAATAAAACCAGTTCTTACAGAAAAATTAAATTAAAAAATTTTCAAAAGCCGGCAAATAAAGTTGTTAATCTTGGTTTATCTGTAATCAAATTTTATTTTTTGTTGATCAAATGAGCACTCTTCAAAATCTACCTCCGCCTATATGCTAATCCGACAGGGATTTTTTGTTATACTTATAAAGGAACATCTTTTGGTGTTGCTCAAATCTGACATCCAGACCTTGTGCGTTTTGTAATCCTATACATACAAGTTAGAGAACAGATTAAAATTCTCTGTTAAAATCCTATTTTATGTATTATTTTATAATTTAACTTTTTTTATAATTTATTTTTTTATTACGGATTTTTATTTGTTTATTTCAAGCCAAAAGTCAGTTATGTCGCCAATTATGGCACTACGAATTTTTTGCTTGTTCTATTTTAAGAATATGACATTAGGCCAGGAAAACTCTACTTTTGAAAATATATCAACTTTTTTCCGCCATCAATGTGAATATAATGTCGTATTTTTTCAAAACACAAACATAGGTTTGTGAACGATTTTTTATTTTTCTTTTCAATATTTTCTATTTATTCTTAAATAATCTATGTTTTTAAAAGCTTTTCTTGAAAAAAAAAAGTAAAAACTATATGCTAATAGTCCGATAAGTGAATTCGAAAATAGCATTTTCAGAAAGATATGTTGCTGCAAAATCAAAAAATCCCTGTCAGCTCGGCCTGCAGGCGCTGGTAGATATCTAAGATAAGTTCTCATTCCACCAACAAAAAGTAAAATATGATTAGACATAAACCCAGTTCAATAATTTTGTTTGATCACGTTTGAAGAGTTCTAATTCCATTTTTCTGTAAGAGCTAGTTACATCAGAATCCCCTTAAGGGAAATTTGGTTCAAAATGACCACTTGGATAGCATTTTTTGAAATATATTTTATATTTATGAAAAAATTGACCAATACGGTACATTATATAGTTCCTAAATGAGAGAAACTGCCAAAGTTTGAGGACAAAAATGAATCTGAAAATGAGTCGAAAAAAAAGCAATTTGTTATTTGAATACATCTTCAATTTTCAATCACGATCGCTTTGGGAAATTCTTTTCAAAATGCCTACTTTAACAGTTTTTTTTAGAAATATGTTTTGCCTTCATGAAAAGGTTGACCAATATGGCACATTATATAGTTACTAAATAAGATAAACTGCTAACTGCATGAGCACATTATATGGTTCCTAAATGAAAGAAACTGGCAAAATTTGAGGACAAAAATTAATTTGAAAATGAGTGGGAAAATTACCAATTTGTTATTAGAAAACATCCTCAATACTTCAATCATGATCGCTTCAGGAACTTCTGTTGACACTTTGACAGCATTTTTAAAATATACATATTCTGCCGTTATCAAATAATCTGACCAATAGGGTACCTTATATAGTTCCTAAATAAGAGAAACCTACCAACTGGAGTCGTTTGAGAGCAAAAATGAATTTAAAAATGAGTCAAAATATAAGCGGTTTGGATTTCAGTGCACCCTTAATACGATTTTGTTTATTTTTTTTTCTATAAGAATTGATCCTATCAAAAACTTCTCAGTATAAAAGTTGTAGATATTATTGAGAAGATTTATGATAAATTTAAGTGGATTTGGTATGTTAAGACTCGCCCGAGTTATGGATTTTTTTCTTCTTCCACCCACCTCTTTTTTCGGTAAGAGTTGCTGTTATCAAAAATGTCTCAGTACAAAAGTTTTAGATAATAGTAAGTAAATTTATAATAATTTTAATTGGATATGATATCTTGAGAATTGACAAGGTTGCGAATTTTTGTCGCCCAAATACACTATTTTTTTTGCCCCTTGGACTCATTTTTAATTTTATCAAATATCTGTCATGCATAAACTTTTAGCCCATTTTTAGAAGTAGTATAAGATTAAAACTGATTCGATATCTATTATTAAGAAGGTATGGCAGTTTTTCCGTTTTGTCAAAAACTTTCCCTGTTTTCACCCTTTTGGCCCGAATTTTTTCATGAAAGAACTTGACAGAAATTTTATGCCCCTTGATTTTACGCATCAGTTTAGAAGAGTTTTGAGCAAAATTATAGAAGTTATCGGGTAAATAGATAGATAGATAAAGTATTTTACTGATGGTAGTTTTGGCGTCTAGGGGTTATGATCGGTGTAGATATGCAATTTTTTTGAGAAATTCCAACATGAGTGGAGACAGCAATAGGTAGTATTTTATACGAAATGGAGAAAAAAAAGACTCTAAGATATTTTTTTTAAATTTTAAAACTTCCTATTATACGTTTTTAAAAGCACCAAGTCTCAATGTCACCAATAAATATAAATAATAATCGTCACTTTATTAAGTCGGAGACTGTTACAAATACTACGATAAAATCAGTTGACGATTATTTTTTTTAAAGTAGTGATGATAATTCTAAAAATCATACACACTCATAGTCTATCAGGCCCGGTGCGCGTCCTCCCATGTTAAATGGGCCGTAATCTCTATGACAACATAGAATCGTTATCTGTCTGCGGTATCATTGATTTAATGACTTATGCTTGGATTTAGTAGAATGTAGAAAACTTTTATTAATATTTTTTTTAAAGTTTTTATTCGATTTTCATTATATTTGACTCGACAAAATTTTGCGACAGTCATATAAATTAAATTTTAGATTAATCTTTTGGGTAATTTTTTCTGTCTTACATGCGAAGAGAAGAACAGACAGATGGATTGACCAAATGACAATTATTGCTACTAGGTATCTATATTATAAAGGACAAACGTATCTGTGCGTAACGCATACGTCATTTTGCGAATAGCAACACTTTCCCCTGCAATATCGGTCTTGCAATTTTCGGTACTGCAAATTTTACGCTTCTAAACATCGTACAATTTAAATTATTACACCGTCGTGTAGAGAAAAAAAATGTACTTTAAAAAGCAATTTGTTACAAAGCTGTATCTCAATTTACTTTTGAGATATAATTTATTTTTAAATATTTTAGTACCAATTTTGTAATTGAGGCAACAGAATCATTAAAATTTCTCTTAAAATTTAAAAAATACATATAAGGTACCTGTACCCAATATGCACACCCTAAGGAAAATGTATTTTTTTTCATCCCCATGTACAAGTGCTAGGACTCCAAAAATATGTGACCACTATCCTTGGACTATTGACTATCATTATTATAATTAGCGACCTTGTAATTATTGTAGTTTAATTTAAATGATAAGAAAAAATGTTTACAAGTGTCCATATAAGGAACTACCTGTCCCTATTATGGACAGGTGTTTCCTTATTGACTTTCTACTCAATGTGTATGGAAGAGTCACTTTTCCAAGGGATTTTAGAGGAGCGGGAATTAAAAAAAATGTATCTTAAAGTATTCCGAGGAGGAGGGGGGACAGTAAATATCTTCAGAGCATGCATTTTAGAAAGAGGGGGGGGGAGCATTCTCGGTTTTTACCCTTCGAAGACCCATGCAAAGCCCCTTAGTTACTAGTAAATATTATGAATAGTGCTGGTTTTTCTTAGCTTAATTGCATCTGTCTGCGAATTTACATCTGTTATTACTCAGTCCTCACAGCATGGACAAATAGAAACTTTTCACCATGGGCAGTAAGTCCCACATAATCCTCATGGACATATCTGTCACATGTGATGCATGGCCGCATGTTTGAAAAAGCACCAATACTGCAAAAGAAGCAGTACCAGCTGTCCTCTGTTGAGGAAGTCATATCATTGGTACCTACGATTTCGCCAACAAATATCCTACTGGGTGGGGGCTTCTTTTTATTTTTCTGCAAAGATTTTTTGGAGGAAGGTTTTTGGGGGATTGTTCAAATAGCATCTTGTAGAACAAAGATTTTAACATTTTGAGAACTTTTCAAATTATTGCTTGGCAACGTTGAATTTTCTTACAGTTGTAGTCGATGGGGACATAAGCTGTCTATATTGGGAACCGGGCGTAGTTTTCCTTAATCTTTTACCAAATGAATAAGGAAAATTATATTAAGCAAAAATGCAATAGTAATCGAAAATATGTTTTATTAGCTTTCTAAAATACTCCACTTTTCTACATTTAATGTAATTTTACCGCGCTTTTTTACACTTTCCAGACTTAATTATCTTTTCAACTGCTTTTCTTCGCGAAAATGTAGCCATCTCTCGATCAAAATTATTACCTTTAAAAATATTAGGGGTGTCCATATTGAGAACTCTGTCCATGTAGGGTACAAATACCTTATCTATAGAAATTTAAATGCGTACATTATTTCAAAAATATCGTCTGTTATAAAATTCGGTGAATTTCGTTTTATTTCGTTTAATAATTTGGATAATTGAGTTTAATTGATTTTGATAATTTTACCTTACAATAATACTTCTTTGAGAGTTGGACTGACCAATGTAAGATGTATTTTCTGCTGTAACTAATTTTGTATATTCATTATAAATCAATGAAACAGTTCTTTCCTAAACATCTTCTTTCGTCGAATTTCGACGGGTTCCACCTCATTTATATAATTACAAGCTCGTTTAAATAATAATAGTTGCAAAGACAGATACTTTAAATTTAACTCCTTCAAAGTGACATCCACAAATATTTTTATGTAAAATATTAACAAGATAAACTATAAGTACACATAATTTTTGCTTGAAAAGAAAATTAAAATTGTGAACCTAACATGATGCAATGCATTTTAATGAGTATATCGCATAATCCCTTTAATCATCATTTTTTGCATCACATCGTTTTCCATTACATTTTATGAATTATGGAGTTATGGAGTTTATGAACACGGAATCCTTATTATTTTATTTTTGTTAGTAGAAAGTATGTAAGTATTCTGAGGGTATGAAGTAGAATCTAATTTTCTTTTCCAATTAAAGTAGGAAAACATCATTAAAACCGTGATTTTATTATACGAATGGTGCAGGTATATGACTTTATTTCCTGACTAACGTATTTTGCTAATGCTCCGAGAGTATTCAGTTCTTTAATTAAATGCTCTAGAAAACGAATTATTATTTATATTGCAGTAATTTTAATAGAGAAATGTTGCAGTTCCATTAAAAGAAATGTTTAACAGTGTTATACATCATGTTATACATATTACTTGCATGAACGACATATTGTTATTTTTATACAAATACTTTATTATTTTTGTACATATACTTTAAAACTTATACTATAATGTAAGAAAAAATATGTTTTCTACAAATGTAAGTTTACAGACATTTGTATGCTTACTAAATTTTTATCTATACACTGCCTATTATTACAGAAAAAATGTAAATCTACAAAATTAGTTTTTGTAAAGCTACAGAAATTTGTTGTTTAAAAAATATATATCTACTAAAATTACAGTAATCCTACAAAAATTTTATATGTAACATGGGTTGCAGTTACATAAAAAGAGCTAGGCACTCAAATTTCATAAAAAAAATTTGAGTAATTTTACAGATTGTTTCATTTACAGGGCAAACGTGTATCGCTTACATGAATTTTTTCTTGTTGCCTTTACATAAAAAGTTCTAGGAATCCTAATTTAATAGAAAAAATGTGATAATTTGACAGATTTATTTTATTTTATTTTTTACAGTGCAAATTATTTCACAAGATTCGCATGTTAAAATTTGTAAAAAAAACAACTTACGAATTGTAATCTAAACAACTATAAAATACTTCCTTGAAGTTACCTAATATTTGGAAATAGGTGCTCTTAAGACGAAAAAAAAGCAGTAGTATAAAATAACTCACTTTCATAAATACCCCTTTTTAATGTTGCTGTTATTTCCATTTTGCGTGAGATCGAGTAATTTTTGTTTACTAGTGTTTCAATTTCAATTTTTTTCGAAACTTTTTGTATCAGACTAGGTTTTCTTTCTTGCGTTATTCCTTACGGGAGCGATGGATAGTGGTTAACCTTTTAGGGACGACCGACAAGTATATGTGCCGCATGAGGTGCTCAAAATTGTTGATTATTCTCACCAATAAATTTTGTTGTAAAGTTTGCCTTATTTAATCCAGCCATTTTCGCGATTAAATTAGGCAAAAATCTTTGTAAAAAAAAGGCAAAAGATTAACATGTTAGATGTAGCATAGCAACGCCACCGGTTAGATGATTTAAACCAAAATTAACTCGGCAGCAACATATGTCAACTTGTAACTGATCTAAAGTTTGATGAAAATCCTTGTATTAGCTTTTGAGATAGAGTACGGCAAAATAAAAAAAAAGCTGCATAACAGCGCGGTGATGTACATCAAAAACTAATCAGGGTCAGTTTTTTATGAGGTACTAATTGAGTCTGAAGTTTGATGAAATCCATGCATTTGTTCTACGTTTATTGCGAAATCGTGAAAAATGCAGCATCTGTAAGGCAATTTAAACAAAAAAAATTAAAAACACTAATCTATATCAAGGACTAACTGAATCTGAAGTTTTAGAAAATTTTGTGCATTAGTTCCTGAGATAGTGTAATTGTGATAATGGCGAATATTGCACCACGGCAGTGCCACTTGTTGAGCGATTTGCCCCAAAAATATTCAGATCTGACAGAATCTAAAGTTTTGTGAATATATATTTTTAATTTTTGAGATAAACTTATTGTGATAATCACAAATAACGCACTACGGCAGAGCCACTTGATGAGCGATTCGTATCAAAACTTAATCCACACTGTGTTATATGAAGTACTAACTAAATCTAAAATTAAAAAATAAAACTGAAAATCTATTCACTAATTCTTGAGATATGGCTATTGTGGAAATAGTTAATAATGCATTATAACAGTGCCACTTGTTGAGCAATGTATACAAAATATTAGTCAGGTTAAGTTTATATCAATGTGTAGCAGAATCTGTAGTTTACTGAAATTCCATACATTAGTTCTTGAGATAAATCGCCCACAATTTTTTGTCACATACTGTGAGACAGACAGAGTGACAGACAGTTTTTCGTGTTCTCTGACCCCCTAAAATTTGTAAATCCGTCAAGAACCGGATTTCGAAAATTTTCTCGAATCAAGTATTTTCTTCTTGTAAAGATAGAAGAAAGTAAAAATTCTATAAGAGACGCTCGCCCCAAAGGAATTATGTCCATTCCAAATGCAGGTGAGAAGGGTTGGGAGAGTAGAGAAACTTGCTTCTCAAACCACGTGATATTTGCGTCATCGTTGTTTACATTCAGATTTACTACTCTGATTTCAGCATTAAGAGTGACATACACAGCTTCAAATCTTATGTATCATTATTGATATTGATGACTATTTTATTATTGAAAACATAATTTTTTAAGAGTTTAGAAAATGCACGTTTAATATTCCTTCTCCTATAAATGGGCTCATTAACCCAATAAAATCAGTTTTTCAACTTTTTAAATTTTATATTCTCTTGCATTTTATTATTTATATGCATTCTATACAATGCATAATAGATTATGTAATGCGTTATTTTTATATAATACAATAATGACGTAAATATCATATGGTTTGCGAAGCAAATTTTTCTGCTCTCCCACCTCTATTTGGAATGGACTTAACCCCTTCATCACTTTTGAAACGAAAAGGGTAGGAAAGAGACACTAGCTTTGTATCATACAGGTACACTGTTAAAAATTTCGTGCTACTTTGAACCAAGATTTGGTGCTCGCAGCTATTACCAGCTGCCACCATAGGATGGTTCAAACGAAGCTCCAAATCTTGGAACGAGTTTACACCATATTATATAAAAAAATGGTACTATGGTTCAATCGAAGTTCCAAATCTTGGAACAAGATTTCACCATCTTATGGTGGCAGCTACTAAGCACCAAATTTCGGTTCAAAGTAGCACAAAATTTTTAACAGTGTATTAAAAGCCCACACCACTGACCGAAAAAGACCTGGATGATTTTGTTAAGTCTATGGGGGCGTTTTTCAAATATCTCGCTCAAATGTTAAAATTTTTATAATTTTTTTTCCTATAGTATAGCTGAGAATGATCTACAACCGGGATAGTTTTTACTTTTTCAATTTTGATTTCAGATATTTTAAAAAAAGACTTTAACTTTCGAAAACTGTTTGAACCGGTTCTGAAATTGAAACTATTATAATATAAAAAATCTAAAACCAAGATCGAAAAAGTAAAAACTAGCCCGGTTGTAGATCATCCTCAGCTATCCTATGCAAAAGAGATCCTGTAAAAATATTAAAATTTGAGTGAGATATTTGAAAAGAATGCCCCATAGACATAACATTATCATCCGGGTCTTTTTCAGTCAATAGTGTGAGCTCTAAACAGCACATAGAACATCTCGAAAACTAAAATGTGCGAAACATATAACATGATATAATATTTTTATAGAACAGTTTTTGCGAAATATATAACATGATAGATTTTACTTAAAACTAAAGGTAGAAATGAATTTTGTTTTATGAAAAATATATTATAGTGATTGTATAAATAAAAAAAGTTCAATTTTATGCATAAATTAATTTTAAAAAATTAATTAACTTTTTACATATTTTTTGAGCTGTATGTCTGTCCGGTATACTTTTCTAAAAAGACTATTGAATATTTCACCCAATTACTTGCTGTGGTGTCAGAAAACATAATGTTTGAGAATAACTAAAAGCGATTTTTATTATGGCTTAAGATAATAAATTAAATCAAAAATACTTTACGCAAAAACTTAGATCGTCCTAAAAATTTAAAAAACATATTTTCATTATTATTATAACATTTTTCACTCAGACCTATAACATTAAACATTTTAAAGAAATATTTAACGTTATAGGATTTTAGAAAGTTTTATCTGTTTACCTAGAATTGAGTTTTAGAAGAATGTATCAAGGCATAAAAAAAATCACACTGCCAGAAAAAGCCAAGAAAAAAAAAATAATAATAATTGCATCTCACAATGCATCTCACTATTTTAAAACTTTTTTTCACTATTTTATTCTCACTATTTTCAGTACCATAATCTGTTAGGCGCATAATCATTTACAAATATAATCTTTTACCTTTAATTTTTACGACGATAAATGAAAACTCAAAAATTTAAACTATTTTATGTTCCATGTGGCTTTAAAAATATCTCCTTCATAGAGACCAATCATGTTGAACTAAATAAATAAAAGTATTTATTTATATTGTAAATGAATTTTTATCATATTTAGCAAATACTAAGTAAGTTCTGTAGTTTCAAAGTATTGTTATATATATTTACAGAATAATTATACATAGACATAAATAAATATTCTCGTATATTACAGCGTATAATGCGCGCTTTTGACACACGAAAATTAATCAAAACGATTCTAGAAAAATTAAAGTTTAAAATTACAAAATAGTCGGATGTGGTAATTCGAAAACTTTCTTCTTTCTCATACATGTTAATTACTTTACTTTTCACTATCACAGAGAAAATCAACAATTCTATGACAATCAATGAACATTGTGAGGATTTTACAGTGATTTAAACCGATAGATAATCAACGATAATATTTATGAAAGTGTACATCAATATAAAGTTTGAAGAAAATTCGTGCATTAATTCTTGAGACAGAGCTTTCATGAGAATCGGGAAAAAATGCAGCTTAGCAGCATCACCCATTGGGCAATTCACAGCGAAGCGCAAACAAAACGAATTCATACCATGGATTAACTGCATCTGAAGTTAGTTGGAAGTACGTACATTCATTCTTGAGATAGATCAATTGCGAAAATCGTTAAAAATGCAGCATAGCAGCACTACCACAATCTGCTGATTGACTAACACCAAAAATTAATTACCATCAATTTATATCATGGACTACCTAATAAATATTTTTATTAAATTTCATGCAACAGTTCTTTAGATAAAGCGCATATAGACAGCGCCACAGACTCACAAATAGACATTTTGAAAAAAACATTTTTTTTTTTTTTAAATCTCTGAAGCCCTAGAACTTGTAAATTCATTGAAAATTGGAGATCGAAAATTTTCACGAATTCAATGCTTTTTCTAGTAAAGGAGGAAGAGAGTAAATAAATGAGAGCAATAACTGATATTTCTGCATGGATGAATTCTGTGTTTTTTTGTTTTCGCAATTTGATTTTCTTCTATAAAATAGATTTCATTTTTCTTATGTTATTTTTTGTCATCGAATTTTAAAAATTTTTTTGTAACTTTATGGTGCTACATGATGAGATATTGTTTTGTTTTAAAGAATCATATGTGCTCAATATCTATGTGCGTCTGTGTCTATTCTCTTGTTGCCTACTTGTTATAGTTTTGCAAAGATCCTTTATCAAGGCTATTTTCTGAGAGCACTGTGGGAAGCTCCAGAGGTCGGGAGTGAAACAGGCAACGGTTTTTGCTTCAATTTTTTTTAATTACTTAAATTTAGAAATTTTTTATTTATGCTGGTAGGTAGTTCATTTTTAATATATATATTTTTTTTTTTCAAATTGATCTCATTACGTACAGCTAGAGATTTTATGTAATTGGTAATACTTTTTAAAAAGTTAAAAATGAATATGGGTCATTCCATGATGTGCGTCAGTCACGAAGATTACAACGTCGAAATTGTTGTCCACCGTTATTTTCAAAAAGTTTTCGTGACTTTATTCAATTAATGAGGTATCCCTGATGAAAAAAACTTTTCGAAAATAACGGTGGATAACAATTCCGCAGTTATAATCTTCGCGACTGACGTTACAAAACATCATGGAATGACCCATAAGCTAAATTTTTTAAAAGTGTATTTACACTATACGGCCATTAAGGACCAGCCACTTTCAATATTAGACATTTTGTCGAATATTTAAAAACATATTTGTCTGATTCTTCTGGAACCTCAGAACTGTGTAGATTATGTTGAACTTCATATTTATCAACGTTCATTTGATAATGGGTCCAGTTAGGCGGCCGACAAGAAAACAAATAATAATAATAATGTTTTGTAAATATATACAGGACAGTTGCACCATAAAATTTAACTAATAAGATGTATTTATTAAAATACAACACATTGCTTGGTGGTGCACAAAATCTGGCCTAAACCTAATAGTTTTCAGTAACATTTTCATTTTTAATACGGATATTTACTGACAGCTGCATGGTGCGCCGATTGTTTTGTGCACCACCGAGCAATGTGTTGTATTTTAATAAATACATCTTATCAGTTAAATAATATTTTGGTTATCCTGTATACTGTTAAAAATTTTATTCTAGTTTGAACCAAATTTTGGTGCTCAGTAGCTGTACCAACATTTGGAGCTTCTTATTTCAACCTCG
This sequence comes from Maratus speculifer, assembly GCA_964019185.1. Classification (NCBI taxonomy): domain Eukaryota; kingdom Metazoa; phylum Arthropoda; class Arachnida; order Araneae; family Salticidae; genus Maratus; species Maratus speculifer. The sequence goes on along the minus strand of OZ025296.1, from coordinate 229,335,046 downwards.
TTCCAACTATTGGAACTATGCATCAAAAGGAATTGTAAATATTGTTTCAAGATTTCATCATCTTAGAAAGGCAGCTATTGAGCACCAAAATTTTGTTCAAACTAACACAAAATTTGTAACAGTGTACATTAAAATGCACGAGACTATCTATTGCTGCAGAATACAATTATGTAGATACTATACATCATGATTTTTGCAAGAATGGCATATATATCGACAGTTATTATTATTTTTTTTACTTGAAAAAATTCTGGCATGTTTTTTAGATTATATCATGTAGGTTTTTCAACCAGAAAAGTTTTTTCATCAAAAAAATCAGTTTTTTCAGAAAAACTGATAAAATGTAATGGTAATAATGTAGTGTAATTGGAATATAAAGATACTAAATATTTTATTGGATTATATCAGTAGTTCTGTGGAATAATTTTTGTCTGCACATGCCCAAAAGATAACAACGATCTTTTAATACAATTTAATAGTCAGCTCTATGGAGCAACTCTTAAAATAAATCCAGTCAAATAACGTAAAAATTCAGAAAGATATCGTCGATATAGTAAGTTATTTTTTAATTGTTCGCTAAAAGCAGTTGAATGATAAGGTGTTTTCCAAAAATTGTCATTTTTTATTATCTGGGTTTTAGGAAAAAGTTAACATTTAGAGAATATCAATAAAAAAATTTGAACAAATGCTTCGAATTTGATATTCCTTATATCACGGAATAGGTTTGTCCTGATAGTTATCCATGAAAAACTAAAGCATCAATAGAAAATTTAAATGAAAAAAAATAAAATGAACAATTTTTGGAAGATCTCTTATTTTTCAGCTGCTTTTAGAGAGAACTAAAAATCAGCTAATTACTATCACTGATATCGTCCTGAATTTTTACTATATTTGACTGGATTCTTTTATGAATTGCTTCATAGTATTTATTAATTGAATTAATGAAAAAGGCCGTTGTTATCGTTCGCGCATGCACAGATAAAAATTACCTTATACAACTACTCATATTTCATAGATTATTTATATTCCAGTTGCACTATATTGTTTATCTGAAACTGGCGATAAATTTGGTTGGAAATCCTGTATGATATAAGCATGAAAATGTGCCAAAATTTTATAACTTTTTAAAGAAATTGCTATATCACCAAAATTAAACGTGCTATTCTATCAAAAATCAATAAATGTATTCTACAGTAGGGTGGGCCGAAAAAAGCTTTTTTTCGATTTTCGATTATGGTGGGTACGGAAAAGTGGCCACTGGTGGCACTCAGTTCACACAAAAAATTTGAGATTTTTTAGACTTTTCCTTACCCTGCCGCAAATGGCTTGAAGATTTGCAAAAATGCTGATTTTTGAACTTTTTTAGCTAAAAAGTTAAAAATGGTAATTAATTTTTTTTGGCTGTATTTACTTGAAAAGGCAGCTTTAACGTACCAAATGCTGAAATAAGTTCTGGTAATGCATTATTTAATTGCTAAGTGTGTTTTAAATAGGCCAATTTTCATAGCTTTTTCACGTATAACAGGTAAAAATTGTATTGAATTGAATCGTTCGTTAATTTCTCCCTTATTTATGTTCCTTGGTCTTTAAATTTTTTCTATGCATCAAAGGTCATATATTTGGGCAGCGGACAACAGTATAACTCAAAAACAAAGCTGGAAGGTGAGAAGAGGATGAAACAGGACTCTAAGCGTGTGTAATGCTTCATTGTAATGTTGAGGGAGTGAAGGAAGATATAAAAGAGAGTAAATTGATCGTAGGGAAAACACTGGCTTTTATTCAGATTTCGTTAACTTTTCCATCTACCATTTCAATAACATCATCTATTGATTTATATTGGATTTTTCGATTTTCTGCCATATCGCTTCGCAACGAGTAGTACTGGCGTATGATATCAGTATAAGTTGGCAATTGCAAGTCTTTCAACAAGCATGATGCCCAAAAAGGATTACTTTTCATGCTGTCGTGTGTCTTTTACACTGCTATGGACCTTCATAATAGCCATTTCTAAGCTCGTCATAATAAAACGCACAAAACACTGTAATGATACGTCAAACGATCCAAAAAGTAGTAAATTTCTCTAGGAAAAGGTTTCACATCCACACTGAACATATGTCGCAGATTTTGAGCAGGGTAAAATAATTACAATCCCTTATCGCAATTTTCTCTTCTCTTTTATATCTTCCTTCACTCCCTCAACATTACAATGAGGCATTGCACACGCTTAGAGTCCTGTTTCATCATCTTCTCACCTTCCAGCTTTGTTTTCGAGTTATACTGTTGTCCGCTGCCCAAATATATGACCTTTGATGCATAGAAAAAATTTAAAGACCAAGGAACATAAATAAGGGAGAAATTAACGAACGATTCAAACCAATACAATTTTTACCTTTTATACGTGAAAAAGCTATGAAAATCGTCTTATTTAAAATACACTTAGCAATTAAATAATGCATTACCAGAACTTATTTAAGCATTTGGTACGTTAAAGCTGCCTTTTCAAGTAAATACAGCCAAAATAAATTAAATTTAAAATTTTAACTTTTTAGCTAAAAAAGTTCAAAAATCAGCATTTTTGCAAATTTTCAAGCCATTTGCGGCAGGGTAAGGAAAAGTTAAAAAATCTCAAATTTTTTGTGTGAACTGAGTGCCAACAGGGGCCACTTTTCCGCACCCGCCATTATCGAAAATCGAAAAAAATTTTTTTTCGGCCCACCCTATTCTACAGTATCGATATATTTGTATTCTGCATTTGATAGATTATTTCGTGCATTTTAAGGTACAGTTTAGTTTCAAATATTTTTTCTTTTATATTTTATCCACCCGCTAAGTGTCCTCCTTGCCCATCTGTCCAAATGCACGTTGATAAACATGAGGTCAAACATAAAGTTTATAATCCTGAAATTTCAGAAACATCCGACAATAATATTGTTAAATATTCGAGAAAATATCTAAAATTGAAAGTGTCCGGTCATTAATGGCCATATAAGGTACATACCCATGTGGGTTAAATTCTCTCTTCGACGAAATAAAGTTTTCTGTATCAAATTATTCCATTGATAAGCTTGCATTGAAAAAAATACGGTAATTTGGAAGAAAACTAGTTTTATTGTACATTTCTTTGCATTGTAAAACTTTGCTTTACAGTGAAAACCAATGGGGAAGATTTATCGTAATTGTCCGAGGAATATACCATTCTGCTCCACTTACATAACATACACCTTATTTGTAAAAAAAAAAAAAAAAAAAAAAAAAAAAAAAAAAAAAAAAAAAAAAAAAAATTTCTCTAAATATTAAATCAAAATTTTATTACCCTTGTTACACTCTAGTGACTAAAATAACTGAATTTTGATATATTATATACACAATCGAAGTACATTTTGTTAAAAATTAGATATATTTTATGAGAGTAAACCACAATGGTATTCAACTGGTTATATCAATGTTATCTTTATTATGTGCTTTAATAAAATAGTTGGAATTTTTTATGAAAATTTGCTCAAATGGTCACCAGAGTAAAAGTGGACTTTCCCATATTCAGGTGTAATAGCCCATGAGTCGATTGCACAATACCCTATGTCATCGAGCACAAGAAAAAATCCTGTATTTTATGGAGGAGTAGCAGTAGAGGAATCTAATGATCCATGTCTGCCGGACGTGAAGTAGTGCATAAGCCAAAACTTAATACCACTAGTGATTGACTCATACATTTAGCATTGTGTTTGTAGTGAAAAAGTATGAAAACACGAAAAACTGGATGCAGGAAAACACAATATTAAGCCTACGAGTCAACTACAAATGATATTAATTTTTGGCTTATGTACCACTTCGTTCCGGCAGACATGGATCATTAGATTCCCTTATTACTATTCTTCCAGAAAATAAAGGGTTTTTACTTGTGCTTGATGACACATGCTTTTGTGCTGTCGGGTCTTGGACTTTAAGTAATCATATTGTGCTTTTCCAGAAAAGATACAAATCGAAAATGGCACTTTTTGAATAGTAATAATATTTCCGTAAAACATAAGCTTATGAAGAAGACTACACTGTTAAAAATAAATCTGTGATATCACGGTGAAACTACCGGCAGCAAAGTCGCCGAACTTCTACCGTTCCGTTAGTAGATTTTCCGTTGTGGGAAATACAAGAAGGGAAAACTCCGTTTGAAGAATCAGTAACTTTCCGTTACAAAGTTTGATTTTTAATAATAATATTTTAATGTAATTTTTAAAATTAATGAATCGATTAATCGTCAAAGAATTCGAAATTACCGAGTGATTTTAAGCTGCTATGTTATTTTACTTAATTATCATTTTGTATAATTTAATTCACACCGTCCTGAGTATCGAACTCGGGACCTTTAGATTGCAGAACAAATCCTTACGAACTGAGCCAAAGCTGCTGATACAGGATTGTACAACGTATGTCTTTTATGTGTTAGTGGGAAAATCTGTTGTGCCTTTTAAAGATTTCCTTTCAAATGTATTCCTTAGTATAATTGTAAACGGTTTATTTTATTTTATTTTAGACTGATGCATAATAATTTTTATTTTTTTAAATCAATTTTAATTTTTTAAACAGTTTAAATAAAGAAAATCACTGTTTAAAACCACTGTTTTTTTTAAAGTTTAAATTAACAATTTTTTACAAAAAATATAGACAATTTTTTTAAATTATCGTACACTATTTATTTACTTATTCATTTATTTATTTATTTGGATAATAAAGTAAAAGATTTTTCAATAAGAAATAAGAGAAGAATAAACAGAAAAAAATGTAATTTAAAAGGGATTTTTTATGTTTTCATTATTTCATGGCGCCAGTGGAACCCGAACCCATAATCTTCGCTCGCAGGCGATTAGCGGTGTGATGCCTTGACCATTCGGCACTGGAGCCCCCCACACAACGGAGCGTCTCCGTTTTTTGTTTTTATTTCCATCCGTTTTGTTATTTTCAGGAAATATGGTGAACTTTTGTGATTTGTAACGGCAAATGCCCTTTTGTTGTGAAAAGGGACCTTTTCTGTGAAATTCAGGAAAAAAATGTTCGTGAATTTCAGAATTTTTTTAACAGTGTATCACTTCTGTACTATGTATGATTAGCTCTATATTTTGTTTGGAAATATGAAACAAAAAAGAAAAATTATGCTGAAATTTCGCTCTTAATAACATAAATAAATATCTAAGTAAATATTTTAGAAAAAACAGAATGCATTTGAAATAGTGATTTCCGCAAATGCCATCCAAAACCTAAAAAGTAGTCAAATTCTTTGATGCGGCTCTGTATACAATGTATAGACCCGCATACACACTATATGACCAAGGATGAACGGTCACTTATGATTTTAGATGTTTTGTTAAATATCTAGAAAAAAACATGAGTAATTAGCCTGAAACGCTGGGTGTGTAGAGAAAATAGTGTAGGTGATAAATTTTTGATAAGATTTTTTACTACGACCTCAATGATAATTGTCAACAAAATGAAAAAGTGCGAAATTTTTTGGATAACCCTGTAAAAACTAATGTAACAAAAGATTCCAACTCAAGAATGTAATTCAGTGGATTATTGTAATAAACTGAGTTTATTTTAATGAGGAAAGCATATATACTCTTATAAAATTTAAGAATTTTAAAAAAATAGTCGCAAATTTTACCAAGTTTTTTGTATACCATTTGCAGAGTTCGTAACAAAAAAAATGTTTTCTTTACAAAATGTGAAAAACAATGTTGTATACAATTCCTTGCAATAAAAAAAGTCCTTCCGGCAGTGCCGGGAGGAAGAAGTAGCTTTTCATATACTTGTATAGTTATTTATTTATTTTAAATTAAGTTTATTATTCAAATATAGAGTTACATTATTCAAAAATACTAAGCTCAAATTAGTGGAACCTGATTTTATAAGATTGAATACTAGTTTTTATCAAGACTGAATATTAATGGAAATTTTTTGAAACTATTCATCTTTTATTCAACCTGGTTTTATTTTAAGCAATTTAGAGAGTCACCAAATTCCACGATATCATGAAGTGTATGCCATTTTAAAGCAACATGATGGATCGTTCAGATCAGATCGTTTCAAAATGTCAGCCATAAAAAAAATTCAAAGTGCTATAACTCAATCATTTTTTAAGATATAGAATTTTTTAAAAGAAAAATATTTTTTAACTTTTTGATTTTTTCGCATTTAATTTTAAATTTTAAATTTTTTAAAAATTTAAAATGGCCACCATTTTGAAACAAAATGGCGGATGATTCTGGCCAACGAACTCGGTCGAGACATTTGTATGTACTATGTACATACCAAGTTTCATTCAAATCGGTTCATAAATACGTGTGTTATCAAATGACAAAGATCAGATCGTTTCAAATTGTCAGCCATAAGAAAAATTCAAAGTGCTATCACTCAAACATTTTTTATAATATAGACAAAATAAAAAATGTTCTGGAATCGTTGTGTTAAGTTGTAACATGTAAAAGAAAATTATTGTTCAACTTTTAATTTTTTCGCATTTAATTTTAAATTTTAAATTAAAAAAAACTTAAAATGTCCGCCATTTTGAAACAAAATGGCGGATGATGCTGGCCAACGAACTGGGTCGCGACATTTGTATGTACTCTGCACATACCTAGTTTTATTCAAATAGGTTCATAAATACGTTAGTTATCGCATGATAAAAATCAGATATATACAGGGTGTCCCAAAAGGTCGTTTACAAACTTAACATGCTGGTCTGTCATATCATGATGAACAATATTAAATAGGAAACGAAGGGTCCCAAACGTCTTCCAAAGGAGATATGCGCCATTAAAGTTTAAGGTCCGAAAATTCAAATGATTATAAAAAACAGAAAAAATGGTCAATTCGTTTGCGGTTTTCACTAAAACTATTCTTTATGTCAGTATTTTCTTGAAAATGAATTAGAAAGATAAATTTCAAAAAATGTCGATAGAGAGCGCTTTAGACTTTGGAGTAACGAACAACTATTTTTTACCAGTATTTTTTGCATCTCATTAATTTTTTTTAGAAGTTTAGACATAAACTTAAATTTTGAGCTCAAAATCTTAATCGTTGGAAGTGGTTAAGTAGCGCAAACTGAATTGCGGGGGAAGGTTCAAATTTCAAATGATTATAAAAAACGGAAAAATTGGCCAATTGATTTGCGATTTCCACTAAAATTATTCTTTATATCAGTATTCTCTTGAAAATAATTTATAAGGATAAAATTCAAAAAATGCCGATAGAGGGCGCTTTAGACTTTGGAGTAACGTACAACTATTTTTTTCCGTTATTTTTTGCATCTCATAAATTTTTTTTAGAAGCTTAGACATAAACTTAAATTTTGAGATGAAAATCTGAATCGTTGGGAGTGGTAAAGTAGCGCAAACTGAACTGTGTTCAATGAGGGTGGGGAGGTTCAAATTTTAAATGATTATAAAAAGCGGAAAAATTGGTCGGTTTTCGCTAAAATTATTCTTTATGTCAATATTTCCTTGAAAATAAATTTTAAAGATAAATTTTAAAAAATCCGTTAGAGGGCGCCTTAAACTTTAGAATAACCAACAATTATTTTTAACCATTTTTTTTAAATCTAATTAAATGCTTGCAAAAGTTTAGACTTAAATTTTGTGCGCAAACTGAACAGTGTTCAGGAGTTGAAATGTTATCTTTCCCACCCCTCGAGCGCAGTTCAATTTTTGGCCGCTTAATTACTCACAACGATGCAGATTTTGAGCACAAAATTTAAGTTTGAACTTTTACAATCATTTTATTAGATACAAAAAATAACGGTTAAAAATATTTGTTGGTTACTATAAAGTTTAAGGCGCCCTCTGACGGAATTTTTAAAAAGATATCTGTAAAATTTATTTTCAAGAAAATATTGATATTAAGAATAGTCTTAGCGAAAACCGACCAATTTTTCCGTTTTTTATAATCATTTGAAATTTGAACCTCCCCACCCCCATTGAACACAGTTCAGTTTGCGCTACTTAACCACTACCAACGAATCAGATTTTTATCTCAAAATGTAAGTTTATGTCTAAGCTTCTAAAAAAATTTTTTGAGATGCAAGAAATAACGGAAAAAAATAGTTTTACGTTACTCCAAAGTCTAAAGCACCCTCTATCGGCATTTTTTGAAATTTATCTTTATAATTTATTTTCAAGAAAATACTGACATAAAGAATAGTTTTAGTGAAAACCGCAAACGAATCGACCAATTTTTCTGTTTTTTATAATCATTTGAATTTTTGGACCCTAAACTTTAATGGCGCATATCTCCTTTGGAAGACGTTTGGGACCCTTAGTTTCCTATTTAATATTGTTCATCATGATACGACAGACCAGCATGTTAAGATTGTAAACGACCTTTTGGGACACCCTGTATATATATATATGGGTGATTCTCAAAATAGGGGACAATTTATGTCTTTCGGCATATAAAAAAAATTGAGAGGTTTTCTGTCATGTTTTTATAGTTAGATATGTTTGTCTTAATATTATTCATTATTTGCACTCAAGAATTAATCACTTTTTATTTAAAAACACCTTAAAATAACAGAATAAATGTTCAAAATGTCATTAGCATGGATGTCCACAGCAGCTGTGCCTTATATATACTAGCTTTTTCAAGAGTTAATAGCATGTTTATAAAATAAAACAAATGTTATTCTTTCTTGAAATTAATCAAGGAAAGGATTTATCCAATAAATTTCTTTTTAAAAATAAAATTATAGTACATAAAAAAAGAATTAAAGTTTGTCCTCCATATTCGATTTTCAAAACAAGGTCATACTAAAACAGCTGGTTATTATTCAAAATTTCATTTTCACATATGACACTAGTTTGAAAATATAAAATTTCTCCATGGCAACAAGTAGTCATTTTAAACCAGCCAGAAAATAGAAGAATGTATTGTATTTTAAGAATAGAAGTTGAATATTAGGGGGTTACATCAATTGTATGTCATTAGAATGGATAATAATTTTCATGTTTATTTTATAGTTAAATTTTTTATTTTATTTATTTACATAGAACTTTTGTGTTTTAAAAAGCCCCAGAAAGGAATATTGCATTGTGATTATATTATGGCTCATAGTCTTATTTAAATTAAAATTTGTCATTAGCATGGTTTTTCTGTCCATGCTAAAGACTCCTATGTACATAAATGTAACCAGTGCTTATATTGTATCCTTTATAAAGTTAAATTTTACGTATAAATTTAGGTATTACATTTATTATCCCTAAAATATACATTAAATCTGTAGGAAAATCACTAAGACAGCTTCTTACATTGTTAGTGTCAGAATGTTGCTCATGTAACAAATTTTGCTCTTTGGTAATGTTTTTATTCTCCTTATATGTATATATGTAAAAATGGAAACCATTTGCTGAAAAGGAAGGCTAATAAATATAGAAAAAAATATTTAAACAGGAAGAAAATAAAAATTTCATAATATATTTATTCCATACAATTCGTTTTGTCATTAGCATGGCTCAAAAAATACTAATTATTTTTTTAAGTTAATTTTTAAATATTTAGCTCTGCTGATTACATGGAAAGTATACCTAATACTATATTAACAACACCTATTTTTTTCAGAAATTTTGCTAACAGTAATTTTTTTAAGATTTCATTTTTGAAATCGTCCCCTATTTTGAGAATCACCCATATATATGTATATGGTTATATATATATATATATATATCTGTCAACATTTGAACAGAGGGTGGTTTTGGAGTCTGGGGGTCATGATCGGTGAAAATATATGAAAATTTTCTGGAAGTGCTTTCCTCCGGACGCACAGTGGGTCAAAAACCCAAAAAGCTGGCCAAAAGTCGAAAAATGAAGTTACGATTTAGGGAATTTCGATTGTACAGTTAGCTAGAATAATGTTTGGAGAGTCAGAATCTGTATTTAAAAAAAGATTTTTGCTTTGCCCTTACAAGCAGCATCATTTCAAAAATGATGCTTGAAGGAGTATCATTTAGAGCAAACAAAACCAGCAAAACAACAGTTCCTCTAAACGCGTGCTATTTTTTATAATATTATCCGATTTTAATGATTTGAAATGGATTCATACTATGATAGTATGTACTTTATTTGCATGTATTACAAAATTTATATTAAGCACATAAAAATTAATAAATTCATTGTCATTTTTGATAAAAAATTTTAGAATTTTTTTTTATTTTTTTGCTTTTAAACATCAAAAAGTTTAAATGTTCCCAGTGTTCCGCAACGAAATTTAATGGAAATAATAACTTGGGCTATTCTCTAGTGATTCATAAAAAACCAGCTGCCCCAAACTGCCTTTCTGCATTTCACGCATATTTTAGTAACCGCAAGTAAAAATGCCACTTTTTCGGCCGCCTCAAAAATTTTAATATTGACTACTTTTCCCATAATTTAGCTGATAAATATGTTTCAGATTTTTGAATTATTCAATTTTATAATAGTTTATTTCCTATTATATTGTAAATAAGTACTATAATGATAAGATTACATTAATTTGATAAGTAAGCTTAGTAATGAAAAAATGAAAATAATTCTCTATTACTGATCCGGTATAATAACATTTTCTTGTCTTTATAGGTAGTAATTTTGTTTGTTCTATTATAATTAGAAAAATTATTTCGTCAATGGCTATATTTGCTAGATCAAACTACTGAGCGTATTTCATTAATGCGAGTAAAAATCATTATGAATATCACTTTTGATTACATTAGTAATTTCGATTTGATTTGCAAATGAGGATGTGATGGCTCATCTATTCTGAGTACATTTAAACAAATATTTAGCTATGAAGATGGAATTATGTCTAATGTATTTTCTTTTCTTCCGCACTACTAGAATACATAAATATTGCGATTAATTCATGAATCGTCAATTTGAAAATATCGAGATCTTCATTTGAATGATTTTATCGGGCCAATCAAGATCCATTTTTCTTTTTCAAGAAATACGGAAGCAACTGTCAATGAATAGGATTGCATTAAATACTTGCAGAATAAACTTATTTCGTTTAATACAACCATTGATACAGAAGAAAAATAGTTCAAAACGAATTAGTGTAATACTCAACGTTGCTATCTATGTCAGACAGCATCAAAACAGCATCTTGCCGATCTGACATTTTTTATTAAAAGTGGATTGAGATAATTTAGAATTCAGAATATCTAAGTTACATGCAAAAATGTTTAGAGAGGTCTTACATCTGGCAGACAACTGGATAGAAAAAATGAAAAGCTCGTACTCTGCATGAAAAGAAGAATACTGAAATTGCAAAATAAAATATGCAAAAAATATTTCGTTTATAATCAAGACTTCTCGTCGAGAAACTAAATCCCAGATTTGGAAGCACAAATGATGGAAATACAATTCAACTATTCTTTGAAAACGCAACTATTTGTGTTTCTAAACGAGCATATATGGAGATTTGATTAAACGTTTCTATGCCATAAGTAATTTCTTGTATCTATGTTATTTATTTGATAAATTTCGAAAATTTTCCCTTACAAATAGCTCGTTGATTTGAGCAGCACCCCTGGTTCTATATGCTTACTTCAGTACACAAACTACTTATTAATGACAAAGAAATAACATTATCTTCATTACTGCCAATTTGTCAAATGCCATAAAATACTCAAGAATCATGCAACAAACTGATCAAAAGGCATCGAGAAGATTTATCGCAAAGATGCAGCAGCGAGAAAAAAAAAGATATTTTTACGTCTTTTAATGTCATCAGATTCTTTCCTTTCCAGTTTAGGTAAATTATCGTAGAAGAAATTAAAATCATTCATTCTAAGAGTAACAGGATTTTCCAATACCGCCCACAAGTTCTGCTAACTATTTCGACACCTTGACCTCTGAAGAATCTTTTTATTATGCTACAGTTGATTCTAAGGGTTAATTTCTGGAATATATTTTCGTTTTTATTTTAATAATATAAAAATTAAATAGCCTAATGTTTTACTTTCCATTAATGTACTTAAATTTCGTTTAAATATGTCTTTGTTTTTTGAAAATTCCCTTTTAAGTTTACCTCGAAATTTTAACTTTTATTTAAATTTTATTGTTTTTACTCTTAATCTGTAATTTTATTTTTTTTATTTATTTTTAAAATTTAACTTTTGAATCCTAATTAGCATCCTGAAAAGTTTACGAAATTGCATATAAATTGAATAACTTTCGAGACATTTAAATTTTTATTCCGCCATATTGTATCCGCCATTTTTTTTATTTTAATTTTGTATTCTTACTTAGCATCCTCAAAAACACCTGTATACGAATTTTCGTTCAATTTGAATAACATTTTCATATTTTGGCCAGCTTTTCGGGATTTTGCCCCACTGTGCGACGGGATAACAGAGTAGTACCTAATATCGTTATGAGTAAAAATACGATGTTTTAAATAGTGACGTCATTTTCTCTTCAAATGTTCTTTAAAAGTTTCTGTTTATGAAAAAGGCATCCATAATAATATTGTTATTCCCTTTTATCTGGTTGCTGAATGACATAATTTTCCTCATTTGAAATTTCTCTTATTTTGATTTAGACAATAATTTTTATCATAAATTATTTTCTGTCATTTTATTTACATTATTAATATTATTTCTCAGTAAATATATATATTTTTAACTCAATTAGCGCATAATTATACGCAATCATTTTAGAAAATAAATTTTTATTATCGAGAGAAAAGCTAAACTGTGTTGCCACCCTTTTGAAGAAATGTCATGAAAAAGCTTTTAAAATTAAAAATAAAGTATAAAAATGGAAATAAATTAAAAAATAATTAAAATGGTCACAACTACAAATAAATAGCTTTCATTTAAAAAAATAATTATCAAAATCGGTTGACTAGAAAATTCAGGGCTGATGACACGACATTTTTAGCTTGTCTGAAATAAATAGCATCGGATGCTAATAAAAGTGACGTTTATCAAACTTATAATCTTATAATAAGGAATAAAGGAAATTTATTTTAATACCATGTAGTAATCCTTTATTTGAGTTAAGAGAAGATCATCTTACAAACTGTTTGAAAAAGTGTGTGTGGAGGGGGGGGGGGATTTTGGTATTCTTGGAAAATAAATAAATAAATAAAAATAAAATTACAATTGAATTATAAAAATCTTAAGGAAAAGAAGCAATTATTACTTATAATATATTTTTTCCCGCATGTAATATTTTTAAAGACTAAAATTTTTCTTGCCAAAGTATGAAAATAAAAATCTAAATATTAAAAAAATATGAAAACTTCAGAATTGTATATTCAACTGAGAAATACTATTATATCTAAGAAAATAGCTTCCTTTTCAGCATAGCATTACTTCATAAAAAGTATCTGGAATAAGTAACAATATTTGAATAAGCTGTTTGTGTTCCCGTGGTGTAGAGGTAGAGCGTTATTCTGGAAGAGGAGAGTTCCCTGGTTCGAATCCTATCTAAGGTAAATGTTGTTTCATTAGTGTTGTTTAAATTAAATAGAGATACTGAAATTAATACAGCTGTAAGTTGCTCGTTGCAAAATAACTGGTTATTTATTTTTTCCCTTCCTGAAAGAACAAAATTTTAAATTTGATAGTATGAAAAAAATACGGAATACTTTTGTGAAAAAACGGAATACTTTCTGGAATTTACGGAAAAATTGTTCGGTTAACAAAAGGAAATAGTACTGGCGCACAGTGGGGCAAAAACCCAAAAAGCTGGCCAAAAGTCGAAAAATGAAGTTTCGATTTAGGGAATTTCGATTGTACAGTTGGCTAGAATAATGTTTGGAGAGTTAGAATCTGTATTTAAAAAAAGATTTTTGCTTTGTCCTTACAAGCAGCATCATTTCAAAAATGATGCTTGAAGGAAGCGAACAAAAACAGCAAAACAACAGTTCCTCTAAACGCGTGCTATATTTTATGATATTATCCGATTTTAATGATTTGAAATGGATTCATACTATGATAGTATGTACTTTATTTGCATGTATTACAAAATTTATACTAAGCACGTAAAAATTAATAAATTCATTGTCATTTTTGATAAAAAATTTTAGAATTTTTTTATTTTTTTTGCTTTTAAACATCAAAAAGTTTAAATGTTCCACAGTGTTCCGCAACGAAATTTAATGGAAATAATAACTTGGTCTATTGTCTAGTGATTCATAAAAAACCAGCTGCCTAAAACTGCCTTTCTGCATTTCACGCATATTTTAGTAACCGCAAGTAAAAATGCCACTTTTTCGGCCGCCTCAAAATTTTTGAAATTGACTACTTTTCACATAATTTAGCTGATAAATATTTTTCAAATTTTTTAATTATTCAATTTTATAATAGTTTATTTCCTATTATATTGTAAATAAATACTATAATCATAAGATTACATTAATTTGATAAGTAAGCTTAGTAATGAAAAAATGAAAATAATTCTCTATTACTGATCCGGTAGAATAACATTTTCTTATCTTTATAGGTAGTAATTTTGTTTGTTCTATTATAATTAGAAGAATTATTTTGTCAATGGCTATATTTGCTGATAAAAACTACTGAGCGTATTTCATTAATGCGAGTGAAAATCTTTAAGAATATGACTTTCGCCTACATTAGCAATTTGGATTTGGTTTACAAGTGAAGATGTGATGACACATCTATTCTAAGAACATTTAAACAAATATTTAGCTATGAAGATGGTAGGAGGTTCTAATATATTTTTCACCTCTCCCGTGCTACTAGAATACATAAATGTTGCGAATAATTCATGAATCGTTAATTTGAAAATTCTGAGATCTTCATTTCACTATCGGGCCAATCAAGATCCATTTTTTTCAAGAAATACGGGTGCTACTGTCAATGAATGGTATTGTATTAAACACAGGAGAATTAACTTATTTTTTTTAATACAATCATTGATACAGAAGAATTAGTCGTTAATAACGAATTAGTGTAATACTCGACGTTGCTACCTTTGTCAGACAACATCAAAACAGCTTCTTACCGATATGACATTTTAATCAGAAAAGGATAGAGATAATTTAGAATTCAGAATATCTACGTTACATGCTAAGATGCTTAGAGAGGGCTTACATCTCGCAGACAAACTGGATAGAAAAAATGGAAAGCTCGTACTCTGCATGAAAAGAAGAACACTGAAATTGCAAAATAAAATATGCAAAAAATATTTCGTTTACAATTAAGACTTCTTGTCAAGAAACCAAATCTCAGATTTGGAAGCACAAATGATGGCAATACAATTCAACGATTCTTTGAAAACACAACTATTTGTGCTTTTATAACAAGCGTATACGAAGATTTGATAAAACGATTCTATGTCATAAGTAATTTCTTGTATCCATGTCATTTATTTGATCAATTTCGAAAGTTTTTCCTAACAAACAGCTCGTAGATTTAAACCACATACCTGGTTCTATATGCCTACTTCAGTGCACAAACTATTTATTAATGACAAAGAAATAACATTATCTTCATTACTGCCAATTTGCCAAATGCCATAAGATACTCAAGATTCATGCAACAAACTGATCAAAAGGCATCGAGAAGATTTATCGCAAACATGCAGTAGCGCAAGAAAATGAAAGGTATTTTTATGTCTTTTAATGTCATCAGATTATTTCATTTCAAGTTTAGGTAAATTATTGTAGAAGAAATTAAAAATAATTGATCCTAAGAGTCACAGGATCTTCTAATACTGCGAACAAGCTCCGCTAACTATTTCGACACTTTGACGTCTGAAGAATCTTTTTATTATACTACAATTGATTTTAAAGGTGAATTTCTGGAATATATTTTCTTTTTATTTTAATAATATAAAAAATAAATAGTCTAGTATTTTACTTTCCTTTAATGTACTTAAATTTCGATTAAATGTCTCTTGGTTCCTTGAAAATTCCTTTTTAAGTTTAGCCTCGAAATTTTAAATTTTATTTAAATCAAATTGTTTTTACTTTTAATCTGTCATTTTATTTATTTATTTATTTTTAAAGTTTAACTTTTGAATCCTAATTAGCATCCCGAAAAGTTTACGAAATTTCATACAAATGGAATAACTTTCGAGACATTGTAGTTTTTGTTCCACCATATTGTATCCGCCATTTTTTTTTTAATTTTTGTATTCTTACTTAGCATCCTCAAAAACACCTGTATATGAATTTTCGTGCAATTCGAATAACATTTTCATATTTTGGCCAGCTTTTCCGGATTTTGCCCCACTGTGGGACGGCTGCAATAGGTAGCTTTTTACTTTTTGTAATGAAAGCTACCTAAAATGCATGAAAACTGAGCAGATTTACTTGTAACGTGATGGAACACACGTTGAGAGCCATTTCTGATGTGGCTGCGGATATGTTCGTTGAATGAAGACATAATTCTAAGTATAAGATAAAATCAAACAGTTTATTTAAACCTCTGGAGCATGGGAAAGTGGAGCGATAGTTCAAGATTTCAGTCACTAAGCACAATACTAAGAGATTAAATCATAAGCTATACTCACGACCACGGCTTAAGCACAGTTCGAGGCACTTAACACCAGCTTCACGTTCAGATTGCGGCTAAAAGCTAGTTTAACTCTATGATAAGACAGCCCGTGGTTGCAAACACTCTTTATTCTCAAAAATATCCAACGTATTGAATTAATTCTTACCCACTGGCACTCTTCTTGGGTAACTCAGCTGCCCACAAACTAACTCGGCTCACAATGCTGAATGGCTCACTTTAGAACACAATCTATCTCACTATAGAACACCAATCTAACTCGCTTTGCGGACTACTGCCGCATTACCACACACCTGCTTTCTTCACCTTCTCACCACACTCTAGCTGGCTTCCGCCTTCTGACCACACACCACAGCACTCCAATTGAAAGTTTTTATACATTGCGAACTGAAGACGGCGCTATAAATTTGCATATTACTCCTAACCGCAACTAAATGTAGATTCGAGAGCGACACACACGCTCTGGAAAGTTAAAGTTCAATAAAGGATAGATGTCGCTTCCGCGCCACATATGTTAGAACATTGACGTCACGATCTCACTAAAATACTAGAGCGCCTTTATCACAAAGGACACTCCCTCACATACTAAATAATATTTCTCTGCGCATGCGCGAAGGCAATCAATAGTAATACGTGTAATATTGTGTATGCTATATTGGCCCTAATCAATGGATGTGTTTATTATTTCCTTTTGTGTTTTGGTTCAATTTTCATAAAATTTGAAATTATTTGACAAAATTCTGTAACAAATATATATTTTAAATTTAACATCCTTCAATTGAATAGATTTGCGCTGTTACATGAGGAGAGACGGTTACAACAGACGATGACTATTATTACTAATGATTTATACATTTAAGAACGCACCTAAGAGGATTAAGGCGACACTGTAATAAAAATAATAAATCTTAATATAATGCAATAAGAACATTTAGCGTAACACATATCCTGGTACTTAGAACTGTTGTGCAAGAGTTGCATTCAAATCTGTTCAGTAATTGTTGTATAAAAAGGACAGCATACACACACACATACATATTAATACCAAAAACAAAAACTTTATTCTTGATACCACTTAAAAATGTGGATATCTGTACCGGCAAATAAATTTGAAGCTAGAAAAATAATTTTCACTTTAGGACATACTTTTTTTTTATTATGTCAGATTACCATGACAAAAGAAAAAAAATATTTAACTAGTTCTTCTTTTATTCGTGAAAATCTTTTCTTTATAAAAAATACTTTTGTTGCATTATTAATATCGTACATTAATTATTAAATCTTTTTATGATTTTGAATTGCAAAATATGCAACATAAAATAAGAAATATCAACATATAATATTAATGAATTTTTGAAAACAACAAGTATTTTATAAATTTCATTAGAAAAAAATGAATATGTAAGGCAAAAATTAAGTAAACATAATTATTTAGAGTAATAAGGGAAAATTATTTTATCACTTTTTTTAACCTCTAAAAAGAAATTTTAGAATATTTATTTTTAAAAATGTGGATAATGTTTAAAAATATTTGCGAAAATCTTAAGTAATATCATATCATATCTCTAGTATTTTTTTTCCTTTGATTAAAAAAAAACTTTCGAAGATAACAGTATTTCGAATTCAAATTACTATTCTTCATTATTTATTCGGAAATTTTCTTAAAATATTTACAACACTTTTTCATTTCATATAAGGCAAAATAAATTAAAGTTACACATTTCCATTAATTAGTGGAATATTTCAAAACCACTATGGTTATTGGCTTATTATGCTTCAAGATTTGTTTAATTAAATAAAATGCATTAATAATTGTGTAATGCGTGAAATATTAAAAAGTCCTTCCGGCAATGCCGGGAGGAAGAGGTAGCTTTCATATACTAATATATTTATTTATTTATTTTAAGGTAAGTTACATTGTTCAAAAATACTAAGCTGAAATTAGTGGAAAAAATCTTATAAAATTAGTGATTTTATAAGATTGAATACTAGTTTTTGTCAAGACTGAATATTAATAGAAATTTTTAGAAATTAGTCATCTTTTATTCAACCTGGTTTTATTTTAAGCGATTTAGAGTCACCAAATTCCACGATATCATAAAGTGTATGCCATTTTAAAGCAACATTGTGGATCGTTCAGATCAGACCGTTTCAAAATGTCAGCCATAAGCAAAATTCAAAGTGCTATAACTCAATCATTTTTTAAGGTATAAACAAAATAGAAAGTGTTCTGGAATCGTTGTTTTAAGTTCTAACACGTAAAAGAAAAATATTTTTCAACTTTTAATTTTTTCGCATTTAATTTTAAATTTTTAAAAAATTTAAAATGGCCACCATTTTGAAACAAAATGGTGGATGATGCTGGCCGACGAACTCGGTCGAGACATTTGTATGTACTATGTACATACCAAGTTTCATTGAAATCGGTTCATAAATACGCGAGTTATCACGTGACAAAAATCAGATCGTTTCAAAATGTCAGACATAAGAAAAATTCAAAGTGCTATAACTCAATCATTTTGTAAGATATTGACAAAATAAAAAGCATTCTGGAATCGTTGTTTTAAGTTCTAACGCGTAAAAGAAAAATATTTTTCAAATTTTGATTTTTTTCGCATTTAATTTTAAATTTAAAAATTTTTAAAATTTTTAAAATGGCCACCATTTTGAAACAAAATGGCGGATGATGCTGGCCAACGAACTCGGTCGAGACATTTGTATGTACTATGTACATACCAAGTTTCATTGAAATCGGTTCATAAATACGCGTGTTATCACGTGACAAAAATCAGATCGTTTCAAAATGTCAGCCATAAGAAAAATTCAAAGTGCTATAACTCAATCATTTTTTAAGATATAGACAAAATAAAAAGCATTCTGGAATCTTTGTTTTAAGTTCTAACACGTAAAAGAAAAATGTTTTTCAAATTTTGATTTTTTCGCATTTAATTTAAAATTTTAAAATTTTTAAAAATTTTAAAATGGCCACCATTTTGAAACAAAATGGCGGATGATGCTGGCCAACGATCTCGGTCGAGACATTTGTATGTACTATGTACATACCAAGTTTCATTGAAATCGGTTCATAAATACACGTGTTATCACGTGACAAAAATCAGATCGTTTCAAAATGTCAGCCATAAGAAAAATTCAAAGTGCTATAACTCAATCATTTTTTAAGATATAGACAAAATAAAAAGTGTTCTGGAATCTTTGTTTTAAGTTCTAACACGTAAAAGAAAAATATTTTTCAACTTTTAATTTTTTCGCATTTAATTTTAAATTTTAAATTTTTTAAAAATTTTAAAATGGCCGCCATTTTGAAACAAAATGGCGGATGATGCTGACCAACGAACTCGGTCGAGACATTTGTATGTACTATGTACATACCAAGTTTCATTCAAATCGGTTCATAAATACGTTAGTTATCGCATGACAAAAATCAGATATATATATATATATATATATATATATGGTTATATATATATATATATATATGTCAACATTTGAACGGAGGGTGGTTTTGGGGTCTGGGGGTCATGATCGGTGAAAATATACCAAAATTTTCCGGAAGTGCTTTCCTCCGGACGGCTGCAATAGGTAGCTTTTTACTTTTTGTAATGAAAGCTACCTAAAATATCGTTTAAAATCTATGAATTTGTAATATAAAAACTAATTGATACAAAAAAGATAACTGAATAGAATACCTACTCGAGTCAAGTTTCGTTTTCTTTAATTATTTTAAATTATTTAATAAATAAACAATCATAGTTGATCACAGAAAAACGAAATGCATATGTCTTTTGTGTTTTTGATTTATGATAACTAAAATATATGCGAATTGTTGCGGCTTCCCTTAACCTTGGTTGTTGCGCGCGCCTTAATGGCGCAATCTACCGTAATTTAGATTTTGCAGTTTGGCAACATATGAGAATTGTCAGTTATTAGTTTATCAGTGATATGTGTGTACACATAAGACTGAAAATAAAGAATAGAGTTGGAGTATAGTGTTTGGACGAGACGCCAAAAATGTAACTTTAAAATCCGCTACATTAAACCCTAACACAACCACGTGCTTCAATAAAAAGAAGTCAGAACTTTTAATAATACAGTTTTTAATTCACAATACAATGAAATGTTAAAGTAGAATGCCTAAATATAAACAGTTCATTTTGATTCAGAAAAAAAAAATACACGACTGATGTCAAAAAATTCTGTCCTTGTTGCACTGATTGTTCCGTTTAACCCTAATGAGGACATTTAAATATGAGCGATATCGCTCATCATATTACAAGCTGATTTTAGGGTATACTGCACTTCTATATATCCTTTTTTTCTTCATTTTGCGGACATATAGTGCGTTTGCTGGATACAATTCTTTTCGACGAATGTAAATTACTAATTTATATAATCTTTGTATCTATATATATATACATATATACTTGCACCACTCGACACCTTTTATAAAATATTAGTAATATAAAATATTACATGATTTCAAAATATTGCAGTAATTAGCATTCATTACATATTATTTGAAAGTCATCGACATCTTTTGAAAGTAGAACCAAAGAAGAAACATCATCTAAAGACGAAAACTCATTTGCAGTAGAGCGCCGATTATCCGAATAAGTCGAGACCGATCCTAGTTCGGATAAGAAAAAGTTCGTATAAATGGGTAGACAATTATTCCGGATATATTCCGGATTACATAAAAACCTTCACACCCTGTATCTAGGGTTAGGATTGCGAGCTCCAGGTAGTTTTGTCGTGTTCAAAAATTGTTTAATCTTCATTTATTTTTTGAATTTTGAATTTTTTTGGTTTATTTTAGATATCTGAAATTTTCTTTTCTTTTTTTAATATTTTCTGAATTCCAGAAATTATGATTTAAGCAAAAAAAAAAAAAAAAAAGATTTTTTCTTACTTTAAAAAAGACATTCTTTTAATGCTTCAATACATCGATTTATTTTTAAATACGTTAGTTGAATAAGATCTAAATTCTTCTTCCGATCGATCCATTTTATATCTGTTACGAAACATTTAAAGGCGTTTTATACAATGGACTTGGACCATTTTCAGAGCATTTGTTTTGGTTTTCTACAATTAATTTCTTTTTCGTTGTTACTGCTACTAACGGATCGGGGTTTTAGTTTCGCATGCTAAATCTGAAGGGGAGAAGGGAATGAGGGAAACAAAAGTTTTTTCATTGGAAGTTAGGTTAAAAAAAAATTTGAGGAAAATATGTTGTTCGGATCATTGGAAGTTCGGTTAATTGGAGTTCCGATAATCGGCTCTCTACTGTATTTGAAATTGAATATTACTGTTGGCAAATGTATCACAGACTGCAATCTAAGTAATGTTCTATCCAAGTTTAGAACATACAGCAGAATTTCTTGTTTTCTAACAAAATTAACTTTCAGCAATGTAGAGAATACATAATTACCAATATACTACAATCGAACCTCGTTAACATGAACCTCAAGGGGAATCAAATCATGTTCATGTTAACAGTAATTCATGTATCTTTATCAAATCTTTGTATTCCTTTTTGTAGGGGATTGTGAAAACAAAACATTTTAAAAGTAATTCACATTAAGCGTGTTCATGTCTTCTTATCTACAACCATCAATGATTGATATACACAAAAGAAAATTAATATAACATATCATTCATTATTACACTTATAATATTTGTAACTATGAGGACACTAGATTTGTAAAAGGAGAAACTGGGGTCGGTTGACCCATTTTTTTAAAAGTTAATTTTATATGTTTTTAATAGTGAACATAGAATAAAATTTCATAAATCTTTTTATTTGTTATACAGTCAGTTATCAAAATAAAAATGCGGTATAAAAACATATATATAAGAAACTTGAAAAATGACAGAGATTAATCATGTGAAAATAATAGATCAAGGATTTCCACATATGGAAGGCTTAATCCAATTTATTTTATGCGTAAATATTTGTTAAGGGAAATAAAATTAGATTTTAAGAAAATGTAATTCAACAAATTACAAAGACCATTTGGAAAATAATATTTTCAAATACTAAAATTTTGAGTTAAAAGTTGAGTTAAAAATTGAGTTAAAAATTTCTGAAAACTCCCAAAAATGTTTAAAATTTTCTTCTCAAAAATCTCGATTTCATCTGAAAAAATAAACTGATTTTTGTCCCTTTTTTGCAGCTCTATAGCTGAAAATGCTCAACACACAAAAACATATCACATTTTGAAGCACTTTTTGTCACCAAATTTACAACACATTAATGTGTTGTGAATTAGGAAACTTCCAATACAAAACGTTTTTAGTGTTTTGATTGTGTTCTTAATATGTTGCAAAAGAGTTGCTGTCTGGAAATGTCTTCTAAAGTTAATGTTGTTAATTGCGTTGAAATAGTGCAGTAAACAGTGTCGATAAAAATATTTTTTACAAAAGTGTTGTGTGTTGTGCGAAACTTTGTCATCAAGTTAACAACACATTGTAAACACCACACAGTTTAGAACATTATAAAACAACACATGTAAAACATTTTCAAAACACTTTCTACATGGTGTCTTTAAAATGATACAATTTTAAAAACGAAATAAAAATCACGTTTGTTTCACGAAAAAAAAAAGCAGGTGAATATTGAGTGAGTTGACCGATTTAATCAATAAGTATGAATAACTGCATTTCTGGGAAGATTATATAATTTTTAACAACAGTTTTTGCACAATATTTTTCGTGGTACAACACATTCAAAAGAACTCGCAGTGTAGATATAATACTTTTGTTTTTCATAGTTGATCTTGATGTGGCTTTCTACAATATTCTACGATGGTTTAGTATTGGTTACAGGTGTAGAGATCACTCTTTTAGAATCTAAAGATATTTTTTACATTCTGTTGAAGTTTAGAATCACTTGTGTTTTAAATAAAATGTGTTGCGTAAATAGTCTATTTACAAGAGTATTCAAAAGAAAATAATTAATCTGTGCTCTATTGAAAAAAAAATCGTTTCCAGTGTATTATATTGGTGTGTGTTTATTTCAATCGTATTGAAAATTATATTAATCACCGAAGTGAAAGATAAGACGCTCACAGTGTGTGCATAGTATTAATCGAACAATTAGAGGAAACAGGAATAAATCAATTATAATACTGTCTATGAATTATATTTGCTGAAAGTCTGTTTTAATTGTAATATGCATTTTTTACTTTGACCAAATTTTTGCTTATTACTTCGCGTATAGAAATTCTATAGATCATACACAGATCTGCGCAAAATACATTTGACGGAATTTGATGTATGACCATAAATGACAGAAAAAGAATTTTTAATTCTGTTATGCGTTTGCTAACGAAAATAAATATCAGCATGTTAGGTAGTATGTCTAAATATACAAAAATAAGGTGTTCTGGGGTAATAACGCCAGATTGGGTAATAACGCCATGTGCTAATATTACACAAATTTATGAATGAATCGAGGAAATGGCACATGCAGGTTCTGCGCAGACGGGCTTTAAGTCACCAGAATCACAAACAACCACTAAAGTTAATTTGTTCTCTTTTTAGATCTTATCCCTAGGAGAAGCGCGTAAAAGTCACCGCCAGATGTAAAATTTGAGAGTCAAGTTCTGTGATTTGAAGGTTATATATTTATTAGAACATACTTTATTTACTATATAATTTTTTAATGTATGTCATTTACTTTAAAAGTGTTTTGCAAGATTTTAGATAAATTCGCGAGGCAGTTTGTAATTTAATATATATTGCGGAATAAGTATAACGCGGTAATAACACAATATACTAGTGTTATTACTCTGGTAGATTCTTTTTAGTTTTGGAACTACATTCAAAGAGGGTTTATTTTCTGTTTTATGCTTGAGAGAGCATTACTGTCATTGTTGAAAACCAAAAAAGATAAAGAGAAATTCCTATACCCTAAGTGCTGATAATTTTTTCATATTTGTCAATTTATGGGACGGTACAGTTTGTATCTTTAAAAATGGGCAATTTACATAGCATTAATTCATCTTATTTTATAGTTTTAGTTGCATGGCGTTATTACCCAACTATGTGGGTAATAAAGCCAAATAACATTGGTCCAGAAAGCACGCTATTACATTTTATGAATACATATCTTCTAAAATATTCTTTCTTATATGCATAGTCAATAAGTTGCTGTATCAGATTCTACATTTTTTTGAAAGAACAAAACTAAAACTAAGCAGTAATAATTAATAGAACCTTAACGTGGCGTTATTACTCCAGGATACCTTATATTAATGTACATATTTTTCTCTACTATATTATACTACAATTATATAAGCCACATACATAAAAATTTACATGCAATATTCAGGACTGCAATAAAGAAATATGATATTTTTACGATTATCGAAAGTATTTGCTGACATTGAATTTTCAAATATATTAAGCGTTTTCAAATAATTAATTTAGACATCATCTTTCATCTTTTTTTAAATGGCAATTTTTGGCTACAGTTTGATGAATTTGTTCAGACTTTCATATCTCGCACTTAACGTATGTTTTCTCTTTCTTGTTGAAAATTATCGTGTTTAGAACACTTTTTTCAAACTCTCTGCAAAACGAATTCCGATAAATCTAATATTACAAAAAGCAAAAGGCATAATTCGGAATTCCAAACCCCCGTTCGATCTTCTTCAATTTATAAAACTAGACAGTTTTATGTAATGTATATTATGTTACGTAAGAAAGTTTCTTTATATAATGTCTCAATTGAATAGGGCATGAAGTTAGTGAACATAAATTAAATTTGGAATGTTAGATGAAATTCGAATTGCGAAAATTGTAAGATTATTTAATGTTTTTGAACTATGTATATTTTCTACCTGTAATGTGTAACTATATATATGTATAAATAGTTACATGCTTATATATAGTTACTGCTTTGACTGAGACAAAATTTGGCAGGAAAGTAGCATACATATTTATGCATAAAACAAAATCAATAATTATATACAGAAAAGAAAACAATACTAAATTTTTATAAGTTATCAGATATTGACACATCGGAGAATTAATCAGAATTATATATAAAGTGAAAACAAACATCATAAAATGAAAAAAAAAAACATTAACAGGGTATGTGATCCCCCTCCTCTGTATACACAGTTTACATCTTGTGACCATGCTTTCAATTAGGTGGTCAACCACCGCATAATTAAGCAATCGCCATTCTTCTTGTATACCTCAATAAGAGTGGCTGGAGGTGGGAAACGTAAACATACAGCACGCCTGAGAATATCCCAAAGATTTTCAATGGGATTAAGGCCGGGCGAATATGCTGACCACGTTATACGCACAATTCCTTCACTCTCCAGGTAGTCATCGACGATGCTAGCTCTATGGGGACGTGCGTAATCGTATTTTAAAACAAAAGTAGGGCCAACTGCTGCAGTGTACAATCTCACAATGGGTTCTAGACTTCATCTCGATGCCGGCCAGCCGTCACAGAGCCCAGTTTAAAGATGTGCAGGTCGGTGCGGTATCCTAATGAAATCCTGCCCACACCATAATGCTTCCACCTCGGAATGCGTTATGTTCGGTGATGTTTTGGGGCTGATTGCGTTTTCATTGTTCAGGCCATATCCTTATACGCTTGTCATCTGGCTGCAGACAAATCTTGACTCATCAGTAAACATGACATTGCCCCAGTCAGATGCAGTCCAATTGACATGTTCCCGGCACCACTTCAATCGTGCCCCTCTTGATTAAACGGATAGAGGAACACAAACTCGAGGTACCCGGGCGTACAGTTCACTCATACCGTAAAATGGGGTGAATTGAAACACTTTTCAACTTTAACGTTAAAAAAAAGCAACAATTGATTTTTTATTTTTTTATTTTTGTACTAGAAACTTCGGTCTTGTTTTGTTCTTTACTGTTTAAGCAAAAACGAAATATTTTTACTGTTTTTATATGTATTATTTATTTTTTTAATGGTGTTCCGATTCACCCCGCAGATAGGGGTGAATCGGAACAAATGTTATAATCTTTATTTATTCCGATTCAAACTTTAAAAGGGTTAAGAAAAACAGGTAATAGTGATAAGGGGGCGGGAATAAGAAAACTCAGTTATTGTGAAACTAAGCCTTTATTTTATATACAAGTAAAGATATGCCTTTTTAAAAATTAGAAAACAAGTTTGAAATGAAGAAAAATTAAAATTTATTTTAAGAAATTATATTCGAATTGCAGAAGTAGAATTTAATACAAATTCAGGCCTGTTCTGTGTTATCCTTTACTAGTAGTCATTGGGTAAGTGAATCTATTGAGTAGCCTCAATCGCTGCATGTATTAATACGATCTACTAATACGCACATTTAAACTCTTCAAGTAATTAGAACAAACACAATATGTTTACATATATTACATGAAACTATCACTGTATAGAAAAATAAACCATGAGAGAAAACGTGTTCCGATTCACCCCGTGAATCTTAAACCTTTGATGTCACAAGCTATTTTTCATTTTTTTATTATGTAGTTTAGAAATAAGTAGAATTTAATACAGCATATCGTTTACAGTTCTATCATTAATTAAAAATCCCCGCTCTTACGTTTAGTATACAAAAAATACTGTGATTACATACAAAGTTTTGAAGACGTTAAAAAAAATGAGGTTTTTGAGGATCCTCTTGAAGTTTTTTTATATACCCCAGTAGTGATGCAACATGTCAAAACTGAATTTCCCAACTGTTAATGTTTTTACTCTCTTATAAAAAGATTGGCAAATAAAAATATAATCATATATATTTATAATGAATTTATTTGTATGCCCGGGAAGTTTCGTTCCTATTCACCCCGCTGTTCTTATTCACCCCCATTTTGCGGTATTTAATCTTCGGCGTACAGTAGCTGCAGATATCGCCATACCAAAGGACCCTGTAACCATAGATGTCACACATTTGGAGGCCTCTCTGCGATTCCCCTTGGTTACAATAGCAATACACCTATCTTCCACGGGGATCGTATACCTTGTGCGACCGACTACGGAACTTTGGATAACTGTCTGTGTGGTTTTGAATTGTTTCTATAAACGTGAAATTATAAATTATGTACGCCGAAGAAACGAGCAACATGTGTGATCGACTGGCCTTCTTCAATGCGCCCCACAGCACGCCCGCGCTCAGAATCTTACATTAGTCTTCTGGAAGTCATAGAAACACGTATGTCTTCAAAAGAAATTGTACGAAAGTTTTAAACACCTTTTATCAGCACTTAAAATGAACTTTTGTAACCCTTCATAAAGCTGGCTTCTTATAAGACTGCCCTTTTTGCATATTTCTTGGCATGAAAGAGCGATTGGCTGTTACCTAATATATTTGCATACTTCCATCTACCTCTTCAGCGATTTCCATCCTTTTCAATTCTGAATGGGTTCAGGAAATTAGCATTTTCCTCTCCATCCTTAACTTTTGGAAGTGAGTGTATACATATATATATGTGTGTTAGAATAAGCAGTTTTAAAATAAACAGGTTATATAATGTTTAATTTAATGATTTGTTTCTATCTTGGATGATTTTGCAATATACAGAAACAGTAAAATTTCTATATACAATTTAAATAATTTTCCGCAAAGAAATTACGCTTGAAATTATTGAATATTTAACACGTGATTTATCACTTGTTAACTTAGCGTACAAATCAACAGGATGCAAAATGTCAAAGTTGTGGATCCAATTACGAACCCTTGGAATAGCGCTCCAAGTGCTCTACCATTTAAGCTACGAGGACGACGTCCAGATTCGCATTTTTGTCACCCATATGTTGGTAAGGCTGGACTGCAGCGCAAGACGGAAATATGTGTTCACCGATGCTGAGTTTGTTTGTGTCTCATGTACACCTCAAGATTGTGTGCTCATGAAGACCATTTCATCATGTGCTGCAATGCAGCCTTATTAACACATAAGTGCAAAAAATAACAAGCTGGGAATAGTCCTCGTAGTTTAAATGGTAGAGCATTTGGAGTGCTAGTCCAAGAGATCCGAGTTCGATCCCCGTCTTGGACGTTTTTCACCCTGTTGAATTCTTCACTTAGTTAGCAAGGGATAAATCTCGTATTAAATATTCAGTAAAATTTATTTTTTCCAGGCTTTGATTTGTCGAGATGAAAAGCTTTATTGTAAAAATATATTTAATAAATAAAACTCACATTACATAAATTCTTATGATAGGAATTATGAAGTGCTAAAGTTAAACACGTATTTGCCTATTTGTATATTGTATTGCCTACGTATTTGCATTAAAGAATTGATTTTATTTACGCACATATGCTGAATATGATATTAATGAACGCAAAAAATTCGTTCGCTAGTCTGGAAATAGAACTTTAAGCCAATATTAAAAAGCAATATGAAACATGTTCAGTTCTATGCTTCTAACTATTTCGGTAAAGGTTTCCCCACGTTGCTATAAATTTTCATATTTTCTCTTTTTACGAGTGTGCTTTGATTTAAAAATGGTATCAGAATTTTTAACTTTGTTGAAATATTTAGCGTGATCATATGTATATTGATGCTATTTGAAAATAAATTATACATATAGAAATAAGTTATTTATTTTTTTTTTACATAAAAGCAACAAAATTTTTTTCTAAAAATAAAAAATTGCTTTTTGTATGAAATATACACTATATGGTCATTAATGACTAGACACTTTCAATTTAAGACACTTTGTGAATATTTAAAAATATTTTTGTAAAATTTTTCTGGAACTTCTGGATTATAAAGAATATATTTGCCCTCATATTAATCAATAACTATTTGACAAGGAGGTCAATAATGAAGCCTACGAAAAATAAAAAAAAATAATAATATTTAATATCACCCTATACATTAAAACGCATGAAATGATATAGTGTGGTAAAATACAAATAAGTGGATACTGTAAAATATGTTCATTTATTTATTTATTTATTTATTTGTAAAAATTGCATATTTATAGAGATATAAAGATTTTTTTATTCAACAAATTCTTGCATGTTTTAAGCTTATATCATGCAGAGTTTTCAACCAAATTTATAGCCAGTTTCAGACAAATTGGCAAAATGTAATAAAAACGATGTAGCGCAATTGGAATATCAATCAGTTAATTATTTTATGAAATATAAGTAGATGTATAAAATATTTCTATCTGCGCATGCGCTAACGATAACAATGATCTTTTTGCACAGTTTAATAATCAACTCTATGGAGCAATTCATAAAGCAATATCGTGTATTCAGTATTCACAAATAAATATCGTGAAAATTCAGAAAAATATCTGCGATAAAAGTGAGTTGATATTTAGTTGACTCTAAAATAGTAGAATCATAAGAGATTTTCCACAAACTGTCATTTTTTAGTAAGTGCGTTTTACGAAAAAGTTAATATTTAAAGAAATATCACTAAGGAGATTTAGAACAAATGCTTCGAATTTGACACATCTTTTTATTATGGAATAGATTTTTTTCTGGTAGTTATCCAGAAAGAACTAAAGTATCAATAAAACATAAAATTTAAAAAAAAGAAAAGAAAATTAACAATTTGTTTAAAATCCCTTATCATTCAGCTACTTTTGGAGATACGTAAAAATCACCTTACTCCTATCAGAATGTTTACTAATTTTTCGTGTAGAATTTTTTTTATATTTTAGTAGAGAACTATTGTTAATATTACTATCATTTTTATTGTCAAAAGCATATTATTTAGTTTCAGTAGTAGCGGTATTATCATTTATAAATTGGGAAATTTTAAATATCCATTCAATAATATTTTCATTATATGTTTCAGACTTCTCGATTTTTTTTTTTCAGAATCAGTACACGGAACTAGTGGTTTTAAGGAAAGGATCTCAGATTCTCAGAATTTTACAGTTCTCACCTTATCATTCAACTGCTGTTAAAAAATATTCAGCTGTATTTTTTTTCAATTGTGAATCAATTAAAAAAATCTTTTATTTTTTCAAATATTTTCTTAGTTTGACTACGAATCGTAGCTCTTCTTTTCTTAAGTGTATCAAGATCCATCGTAAAATAATGGATTTAATTCAATCTGTAGATTCTTTAGAGTCAATAAGTAAATACAAAGAATAAAATTAAATTTTTTCAGTATAAGTTAATTTGAAGTACTTACATGATTTATTCAATGATGAAATCCAGACATCAAAAATTCTATTATCCTGAAATCCAGACATCAAGAATTCTATTATCCTGATGCTCGGACGCCAGAAATGGCAGTACTACGTTGGTTGGATACAGTTTCGTTTCTTTCAGTAATAATGAGTTCTGCGAAAATAATACTTATTGAAATATCATTTCGTAAATTCTAATAACTTGAATAAAAAATCTTACAACAGCTTGAATAACAAAAACTTCCAATTAAAAAAAACTTACGTACACTTATTTGCAACAGATATTAGTTATACTATTACTCAGAGTGTTCTATTTTTGCCCACTTGTTTCGAAACAATTCAGTTTGTATCTACACTAGAAAAACCCGTGACTTTGCTCGCGTAATAGATGAAATATGCCAAATGATGTTTGTGTGTCTGATTTTCATCAGAAATTATAATATATTCAGGAAAAATTGAGAAACTTCTATTTAAGTCACAGTTAGACTAAATTTCCTTCTTATATACATTATTCCGAAATAAGACTTAAATTATAAGAAATAAAAATAATTCTAAGTAGACGATAATTTAGAAAATATTTGGAAAACTTTATGCAATTCATTACGCTTCTTTTGGTATTTACCTGAAGTATTTAATTTTTTAAAAACAATATTCGTATGCATTTACATTTTAACCTTCTAAGTGTTATGAACGTAATATTCTGTTCACTAAGCTCCAGGTATCACTGCAATGTAAGCAATATTTAAGACTAGCAGCCCGCCCTCGCTTTGTTTCGGTCTTTAGCAAGTCGCTAAGTCCCGTGTCACTACTGACGCCACAAACTGTTACTACCACTTCATCCCATTAAATTCAACTACTAAAAACATCACCCTCCTTTTAGGTAGTTGGGTAAAAAGTAGCCTATATGTTAATCTAAGGTGTCAGATACCTTCATACAAAATTTCATAAAAATCGATCCATCCGTACTTGAGTTATAAATGGTGTAAAGAACCAGACTTTGTTTTACGTATATAGATTATAATCAATAGTATTCGCAGCGCACGCGATGTGAAGATTTTTAAGGTCATTTTTCTACAACTTGGGTTACATTATTGGCATTTTAGTAAGGATCCCTATTTTTTTTTATGTAAAATAGACTACAGAAATAGTGTAGCTTTCCAACGGTGAAAGAATTTTTAAATTCGGTCAAGTAGTTTCGGAGCCTATTCAATTTAAATAAACAAACAATGAAATCTTTCCTCTTTATAATAATAGTATAGATAATCAATAGTATTGGCAGCGCACGCGATGTAAGGATTTTTTAACGTCATTTTTCTTCACCTTGGGTTACATTATTGGCATTTTAGTAAGGATGGTTATTTTTTTTTCTTTTTAATAATATAGCCTATGTTCACCAGAAATAGTGTAGCTTTCCAACGGTGAAAGAATTTTTCAAATTCGTCAACTAGTTTCGGAGCCTATTCAATTCAAACAAACAATCAAATATTTCTCCTTTATAATATTAGTATAGATAATCAATAGCATTGGCAGTGCACGCGATGTAAGGATTTTCTAACGTCATTTTTCTTCACCTTGGGATACATTATTAACATTTTAGTAAGGATGACTACTATTTTGTTTTAATAATATAGTCTATGTTCACCGGAAATAGTGTAGCTTTCCAACGGTGAAAGACAAATCCGTCAAGTAGTTTCGGAGCCTATTCAATTCAAACAAACAATCAAATCTTTCCTCTTTATAATCTTAGTATAGATAATATAATTCTGTAGATATAATAAATTTTCAATACGTTGAAAAATGATTAATACACTCAAGGATAACATTCATATTTGTAATTAAGTTTTCTTTATATAATGTTGAAAGATTAATATTTTATGAGCATTTAAACAAAATGCAGAGAAAATAACATTACAATATAACTCATTTGCAAGACGCTCAGAGGGCTAAAAATAATCATCATGTCAAAATCCAAGTTTATTTTTAAGGATCTACCATCTCTCGAGAGGCAGTGACATGATAAAATGCCTATGTTAAATAAGGGCTAGTATGTGAATGTTTCATTAAATAGTCAAATAACCGCTTTTTATCAAAGCGGTGGAATGATGATACAGCAAATCTTGCAGATTTTCAACAGTGTAGGACACATTTTTGTGCATTTCCTAACCACTTAAATTTCGAAATTTTTGAAGAAATAGCGTTAGAGATCATTTATAAGTAACTACTATGCTAAATTTCATGTTTTTAGGATCTTCAGTAACATAAAATTCCATTTTTAGAGCGTTTTTTGCACCTTCATCCCGTTTCGGGTAATGACATCGGCATAAGATGTAACGTATGTTGGAGTAAGGACTGTTACCATAGTTTTGACATTATTACTCTTTCGTCTGCTCGTTATTACACGAGATTGTTTTAAAAACGCTATTTAGAACGTTTTTTCTCGCATTTTCACCATTCTTACTTTTGTATATTTTAGCAAATATTCTTAGCGATCATTTATAACTTATCAAAACTAACATACCCAATTTCAAGATTCTATACACTTCAGTAGCACAAAAATCGCATTTTTAGAACGGTGTTCGCTATTGAAACCCCGATGCATTTGTGGTAACGACATAAGACATATATAATTCGGACCAAACACCATCATTTTGGTATCATTAGTTTAGAAAAATCGGTCCGGTAGATCTAAAGATTAGACAGTACAAATATACAAACTTTACATCGTTATAATATAAGTGTAGAAGTATAGACAAGCCTCTACAAATAAACAAACTTTAACACTTTGTAATATAAGTAAAGATAAGTAAAAGCAACGATATGGAAATGGGCCAAACGATTGAACAATGGAAATCTGCGAAGATACTGCGAAACCGCAAAGGGTTGCCATAGGAGGGTCCCAGTTCTGTTATCAAATGTCGTCAAGTTTGTCGCGAACTTGGCGATATATCGCCAAATCTAGTGACCAAAATTACTCGCCAAATATTACGCACACTTGGCAAGAATGCTTACAAATTTGAATTTAGAAATTTTTTAGGACGCTCCTTGAGCATTTTTATATTTTTAAAATTCTGAATTTTTGAGGAAAGTTATTAGGGATCGTTTTTATCTCATAAGTAACTACCATTCTAAATTTCACGTTTCTATGCCCTTCAATAGAACAAAAATCGCATTTTTAGAACGTTTTTTGCTCCTGAACACCCCATAAATTAGTGGCATCGGAGTAAGATATAGCCTATGTTTGATTCAGGGCAAACATCATCATTTTGGTATCATTACTTTTTTAAATCGGCTCGGTTTGCTCTAGAGATTACCCAGCAAGCACATAACTTTCGGCATACGATCGGGCCGGAGCCGTCAGTGTCGGTTAAGTGTCGGTAGCAGGTTGGCACCTGAAACTTAAGAATCTGCTATTTTGACAGCCGGTTACGGTAATCGGTCCAAATTTGGTTGTATATTGGCAAGCGACTTATACCAGCAAGTGACGCAGGACCGATATCTGAGTTCTGATAGTCGACTGATCAGATTTGCCAACATCGGTCCGAATTCAGAATATTTAGTCTTAACCGATTCTTTTTCATTTTCTCAATTTTATTCGGGTTTGAGTTTTGATAAGAAATGTATATTTCATGTATTTCATTAAAAATTCTGAC
Source organism: Maratus speculifer (assembly GCA_964019185.1). Taxonomy (NCBI): domain Eukaryota; kingdom Metazoa; phylum Arthropoda; class Arachnida; order Araneae; family Salticidae; genus Maratus; species Maratus speculifer. The sequence continues at coordinate 229,300,745 of OZ025296.1, read as the reverse complement.
AGTGATAAACAGACAATATGTCAAAAATAACTTTTATTTATTTATTTAAAATTATTATTTTTGAATTAATTTTTAAAATGACTTACAATTATTTTTTTCACAAAAGAATTTTTTAATTATTTCCTTTAAATTGTTATTCACTATTAGGAAATTAATCATAGAAAAACAGAAAAAATCTTTGTATGGTAATTGAATTTATTTTCTATTTATCTATTCATTTTAAAAGCAATAACTTAGTTTTACTTTTTATTTTAATATTAATTACTAGAAAGTGCTTGAAATTATTTTAGAAGGTAAAACATATAAAAAAAACTACCCATTTTTTTAACATAAAATAATCAGTTTTTTTTTCTAAAATATTTTCTCACAAACGAAAAATAAATTATTATTACTATTATGTTTTAAGTTTTAAAAATTATTATTGCAACAATTATTCAGAATTAATATTGCTACATAAAAAAAATATTCTGTATTAAATTATGAAATGTCTTAAAGTGAATTCTCATTCTAATTAAAAGTGATTAATTACACACTTAATTTTTTTTATTAAATTAGTTATTTTATGTTACAAATATATATATATTTTTTTATTATTTTATTATTTACTTTACTATTACATTTAATTACGTTATAATTCTCAAAAAGAAAATTGCATTAACAAAAAAACCCACTAAAATTCATTTATTATATCCAATACTTATGCATTTTAAATTTATAAAAAGGAATATGAAATATCTCCTATTTAAAAAAATGTGTATAAAAGGATCATATATATATAAATGTTATTTTTATTTTATTTTTTACTTAATAAATATACATAATCAACAAAATAACATTCCAACATAGTCGTTTAACATAAATACTAATTTAAATCATCAAATGGCATAACATAATTTTTTATTCTACTTAAAAAATAATTATTACCAATTTATTATTATTTAAAATAAGTTTTTCTATGTTAAAAATATATACTTTAGAACAGTGACGCACAACCTTTTTACCAGAAAATCGTTCCCCACCAGAATATTTGAGATGTGTAGTTTCTTTTCTTTAATAGCCAAGTTTCTGTCGTTACTATAAGGAAATTTATTCTGCATAAAAATAGTGGTACTTTTGTGGCCCGCGGGCCAAAGGTTGTGCACCCCTGCTTTAGAATTTAACGCAAAACATGTTATAGTTTTTAATAAAAAAATTTATTTATTTAACTATACTTCTAAAAAATATATTATTTTTAAATTTTAAATACAGTACTTAATGATTCTAAAATGTATAAGAAAAACAATTCGTTTACTTTAATTAATTTGCTAATTCATTAATTTAAATATTAAATTAATTTTAAAAATCAGGCGCATAAGACAATTACAAGTAAATGAATACATAAATAAAATAAAAACACTTTAATATTACAATTTTCCAATCTGTCATTTACGTCAACGACATTTGCCATTCACGTAGCACTTACTGAAAAGCCACACCCTTATTACCACACATAAACCTCCCCTAACCAGGTCTGACTTGTCTAGAGTTTTAGGCGTTCACCTTATGAGCTAGGGACTGAGAGATCAAATCCCGCCTGTTCCCGCACTGAAGTATGTTCGTTGGCTCTCAAAACACTTCCTACAGTGTTTAACAGATGGCGCCACCAGAGAATTTTTTTTTTGCTTGTGCCGGGATTCAGCTGGTATTCGTGTGGTTAGCTATCGGCATAGTTTTTTATCGATACCGGACCGGCTGCGTGCTTCGTTTATAGGTCCAGTGGGAGGAATGCCCTTCGTGGGAGATCTTTCTAAGGGAACCTAACCCGTATTTATGCAAGGTTTGAAGTGAACCACGAAAACTCCGAACGGTTAGGCCGATGGCCGCGATTGGGTTTTGAACACAGCACCTGCCGTCTACCAGTTTTGAGGTCAGAACCTCTTGGCCAATGGTGGGGCCTAATCGTTCGGAGTTTGCCATAATTTTCTTCGAACCAGGGATTTAATTGCATAGTTGCGGGCTAGGTTCTCTTTCCACGATCCCATGGAGGGCACTCCACATCCCTTCAGGCCTATATTCCTCGTGTAGGTAACTAGCCGTCACTGACAGTAGTCTCTCATCAACCATCGTGCTTTGAGGCAAAAATTTAATTTTCTCATTGTTGAAAAAATCTTTCACCGCTGACTATTTTTACCAGAATGTTAGCAAAGACTGTGAGAAAGTGTTCCATTAGTATTCTAATGCATTACAGTACTCCAAAACATTTTAGGATCCCTGTATTTCTATGAACATTATGAATTCTCTCGCACCATACTTCATATTCAACTTTCAAAATTTACACCTTGTAAAATTGAGAGAGAGTCTCTAGTTTGTTCCGGGAAAGCACAACCTTGGAAAATATTGAAAATCGGTTAAAAAATCATCATTTGAAATAAACAAATTTTGAAAAAGACTTTCAACACTGGAAACACGGATTGTGACCCTATAATACTATTCAGTGGATGTAATTTTGTGGTTTGTATGTGTGATCTGTCTAAATTTTGATCTTGGGATTTTCATTTCAACTTGAAAGACATTTTTCTAAGTTTTCATACAGAATTAAATGCCTCTCAAAAGATTTTCATCGCATTTCATTCTCTCTATATTTTCTAAAATGATAAGGACATATTTAGCATGAGTTGCAGCCAAAATTGTATCACAAGATTTTTCGAGCTAACAATGGTTTTGTCAAACTGAAAAGCTTCTCTCAAACAAATTTCTTGGGAATTTTTTTTTCATTCCATGACTTCTAAGAAAGGTCTATAGCTAGTGAAGAAGTATTTCATGTGCTTTCCAGAATATTTTCTAAGTTAATGTAAATGCATTCAAACAGCTTGACAAAAGCTTTCAACATCTTCATGACTTTCTATAAATCTTGTGTTTCAAAGACGAAGACATTTTCTTTTGTTTTCTGGTGCATATGATGAAATTGGTTGCTGATGGATCAAATTTACTTTATTGGGATTTCTAAAATTATTGTCAACTGTTCCAAGAGAGATTTGGATGGCAGGAATCAACATGTATTTTTGGACAATGACAGTGTCTTACAAATTGAAGGTATCTGATATTGGGAAACTTCTGATGAATTGGATCCACTAACATATCCAACCACATTAGTGTGTCTGTCATACGCCTGTGTCATGCATTTAGACATATCATTATGCAGTTCATTACAACATTGTACTATTTATTCTGTTATATTTTCGGCGGACAAATCATTTACTTGAATGAACCTAAAATAATTTCCGGAATTATTGGGTTTGTACTTTTTATAAATACTAGTCCACATATTATAACTCAAAGGACAGACTATTCTGTACTTCAAATTCCCATAGTTTCATTGCCCCACCAGTGGCCGCGAGGTTCTGACCTCCAGACTGGTAGACGGTAGGTGCTGGGTTCGAACCCAGTCGCGACCGTCGACCTAACCGTTCGGAGTTTTCCGTGGTTTTCTTCAATCTTTGCGTAAATACGGGTTAGGTTCCCTTAGAAAGACCCCCAAGGAGGGCATCCCACCCCTTAGGGTCTATATCCCACAATGTATATAATTGGCTGACATAAATACAAACAAACCCATAGTTTCATCACCTAAACCAGATCGCGTTATTTATTTTGGTAATCAGTTCTTCAGTAACTATATCCCAGCATATTTGAATGTCTGGACTGAAGTAAGTAACATTTCTATGGGCGTTTATAACGTTTCAATTCCTCATCTCCAGGCTTTGCTATAAATCTTAAAAGAGTTCTTAGCCTACCGTGTTTTTTATTTGTTTTCTAACGGTATTTTGATTACCTCTAAGTAGCATTTCTTGCCCGGGAAGATTTTTAAAATGTTAGATGTTGCTTCCTAGAAAACTCTTTAGGAGGTACTGTGAAAAAACGCCAAAAAATCTCCATCCTTGCAGTTGATAATTCTACAAAAGACAAAGAAACAGAAAGAGACAACTCTGTGCACATTCTCTTTCTATTAAAGATTCATATGCCATCAATTTAACTCAAATTTTACTCAATGAAGAGCCGGCCGCTAAGGCACTTTTGAAAGTTTGTTGATACCCTATCGTCTTTCTTCGCACCATTTCCTTTCGAAATGTCCTGTTACTAGTTTTTTTTCTTCTTAACAAAAAACCTTTTATTGTTTAAAAAAAAATAATCATTATTTTTCACATAATTTTACATTGCAAGGGTCTATTACAGTTTTTTGCACCTTTTTCTACAAAACTTTTTAACACAGATCACTCTAAGTATTTATTATATCTACTTATAATAAAATGCGACTGAAGAAATATGTAGAACGGTTCCAGGTTGTACCACTCTGATCTGAAATTCACGCCACGTTAGACTTAATTGAAGCCGGTCCTAGACGCCACGTTAGGCTTAATTGAAAGCAAATGTTAAAATGATGCTTTTAAAATTTCTTCCACTTGAAATAATGTTTTTTCAGCATATTTTCATATAAAACATTCATATCAAACCCAATTATAATACATAAAGATAACAGTTGAAGTGTAAAAGATTTTTATTATCTGAGTACGATAGTATTTTATTTATCACTCTAGCACCGTCTCTCACAACTTTAATGCTGCCATCTATGAACTATTTTAGAAGCCTTTTTGGGAATATATTACAAAAGATAAATCTAGTTTTAGATGAATTTAAATTTAGTTTTATTAATTTTTTTAATGGTAGCATTTATCCGGTTAATTTTTTTAAATTTTATTTTCCATCTAAATAAATAAGCTCATTTTTTTTCTTCAAATTGTTATGGATATATAAGATATCATCATGACTGCATTAGTATAACTGAAAATTATTTTTTCACATGGTCTTAAATTAAAATTTTATCTGCTTTGATGCAATGCATGCAAATAAACCAAAATTACTCTTAAATCAAATTTTGATGATTTTTATTTAGTTAATGATATTATATATTCCTTACATTTTAATGACATTTGATAAAAAATACAAATTTCAATTACAATGCAAGCAAATTTGAATGGATATAATCTAAACTTTTAAAAACTGGTACATTTAATTTAAAATTTTCGATAAGAAACAATAATAATAATTTTGGTTTTCATAATTTACGGATTGAATTTTTAAAGTTGCAGGCTAAAGTTTTTAAAAATTGATTTTGATTTAAATCATTGTCTTCTGATATAGAAAATAGCAGTATTTTCTATAAGAAACTACGATTTTAAAAAAAGTTGTTTTGTGTATATTAACTGCGTATAGATGGCGTCAAATCCAAATTTAAAAGAAAACACAAAGGCTCATAAGCGATGTCCAAAAGCATTGAACTAAGAATGTATCATATACCCGCGACTATAATCGCTGCTAAATCATACATTTATTAAAGATAATGTATTTTAAAATTTTAAAAACTTCAATATTTAATTTAAATGTTTTGTGAAATCTTCAGAAATTGAGTTTTATTTTGCCAATTATTATATTATTGTAATAAATACTGTTAAATGTTTTGAAATTTAAATTTGTTCAAAAACTAAATATCAAGTAAAAAAAAAAAAATCATTTGTATTTGTAGAAATTTATTGCTATTTTTAAAATGTGCTTTTTTACAATACAAACTCTTCAAAAATAAAATCTGCATTATGTTTGTTTGTATGAAGTTTTAAAAAGATGAAATGCAAGTAAAAATTCCGTCATTTTTGACGGGGTTATATACTAGTTATGATATAATGGGTTTAAAGGAAACTAAGAAAGATCATAACACGAAAGCAAATGTTTTAAATTTGAGTCCTAAAGTTAAATTGTACGACATATGCGTATTAAACTTATTTTTTCTAAGTCAATCTAATGATATGATACATGTTTATTGGAATTTTACTGTGCATAAAGTGAAAATTCCGTTTATAACTTTAGCTGAGTAAATTTGTATTTTTATAACTAAAAATATACGTAGTTCTAATATAATAGAAGGAATAAAAATAGAAGTTTTTACTATCAGTAGATTTAACTTGATTTTTTTTTCGGGAAGGGCTTCAGCCCCCTTAGCCCCCTCCCTGACTACATGCCTTACTAGACCAGTATAAAGCAGTATAACGAATACTGTCATAGACCAGTATAAATAATACCAAGAATAACTTCTTCCACAATCAAAATTCAAGCGCATGTTTAAGCGAAACACTCTGGATGAATGGCAACTTTCATGGTCTCAATCATACAAGGATCACGAAATCTACGGTATAATTAATAAAGTTGACGAAGTTCATCCGTTATTACCCTACTTTACCCAACTATATCACCTATCATGGAAGTTTCCCCTCATTTCTGCACAAAATTGCGAAAAGAGACTCGCAACTTTGTCCCTGCAAAAAGAACATTGGTAATTCTACCTATTATATTTTTGGAAACATAAACATTTGAAAAAACATTTTCCCACAATGAAACATAATTTTCGATTTGATAAAATCAAAATTTTGAGTGAAAATCTGAGTAAAACTGTTTTTAACCCAGAGAATTTTCAAAAACTTATTGAAAACTATGATTTTTAAAACAAAAACTTTTCGTTTATTTATAAGACCTTTGATAAATCATATTTCTTTTTACATTGTATTTAACTTGCATACATTTTTTCATTTTTCCATTTTTATTCATTTTGCATTAATATGTATGTATCCGCCGGCTTCAAATAATAAAGCAGTATTTGTAAGCTATTGTAAGCTATTTTATTCTTTTACGTCAAAATATATTTGCTGCCCTTTTTTCCCTTTGTGGACTTACTGTTCCTACACCTCGAGGTTGGCTTCCACCGAGTGTGTGATTTCTGTATTTCTGTACTAGCTATACATACAGTTATCACAGTGATCTCACATGCGCAGAAATGAGGCTAAGCAATATAAATTTTGCATAGAATTTCCTATCGTTGAGTCAACGGCACTTCAATTTAGTATGTATATTAGCGCAATGTAAACCATATTTGACTAATCAGAAATCTGCTTTTAGCTGATAGAAAAGAAATTTAGGCTCGTAATTTGGCGATTTTCTTTTCGCTAATCAGCGGAAAATATATCTGGATCTCTGCTCAAGTATTGAATCGAACCTGAATCGTTGATATGAAAAAATATGTCATCGCGTGCTGCTTGTACAACTTTGTCGACGACAGATAATAGTGAGAATTGCTAATATGAAACAGTCCAAAGTAGCTTAGAATTTGACAATGACTCTGATCGAGTCCAAGCTCGGGCACTATTTTTTACTCTGTTGATTTTAAACTTTTAAATCAAGTTCAATAAAATTTCAAATTATGATTTTTTATGAATTTAAATTATGAAATACGCTAGTGAAAATTTCTTCAAAAAATTAGAAACATATGTATGTATGTATACTTTTAGTTTTCTTGTGAGAATACGATAGTCCAACATATATTTCACATATTAGAATAACATTTTTTGGAAAGCTTTAATTCTTTTTATTTTCTTTTGTATGCATAATATATATTTACAGTAAACACTTCTTCAAATATATATTTTATTTTTTATATTTATTAAACAGCGATATAAAATTAGTTTTTATTAGACTTAATATTTATATATATTTTTTAGCCTTTGAATCATCTGAAAGTGAAAGAGAAAAAAACAACTAAGCGATGTTTTTATTAAACATATCTATTAAATATTATTAATTAAGAGCAAATAATTAAGTTGTACAATTAAAATAATCACATAAAATAAACATAAATATTCAAAAGTTTAAACAAGGGCAATTAAAACCATAATTAATCAGCTAAAATTATAATTCGTAAAACTAAAAATGAGAAATCCAATTACAAATTAGAAATTAGAAAATTACTATATACACTTTTCATACTTAACATTTTCTGACTTTAAGCGTTTCTCTAAATTTTTTAATTTAGTTAATAGGTTTCGACAAATTATAATTATTGTTTTAATATTTCATCTATGTATTTAATTAAAGAACTCAGTACACTTGTGTAATCGCAAAAATCAATTATAAAGTTTAAAACCTCTTTAATGTAAAAATATTTAATTAAATTATCAGTAAAGTGTACGGTAAATAATAAACTGAAAGTTGTGTATTTAATCTATTAAGAGATCAAACATTAAGGTAATGAAACATAAAAAACATAATTCTATGGTTGAGTATTTCAATAGATATTCTATAATATTTAAAAAATTAAAAACAAGGGATTAAATTTATGTTCTCAGGTTACAGTACATAATGATAGGTGTACATGTGCTCGTTAAGGAGATACAAAGCACAAAAAACTTAAAATATTTTAAAATATTTTTAATGCACTAAAAATTTCTTCATGTTTAATTGTTTATTTCTTTATTTTCTCCTTAAAATGGCATTTAAATCATGTTTTTTTCTTAACTCAAATGGAAAATATTAATTTTTAGGTGCGTTCGTAATTATGTAAATAAGTAGCACCTATAGTCATCGCTCAATCCGTCTGTCTGTCTATCTGTCCGCATATAACAGAGCAAAAATTAACAAACCGAATTGTTTGAAATTTAAAATATATAATTTTTTGCAGAATCTTGTCATTTCAAATTTTATAAAAATCGAATGTATTATTTAATTACAGAGACAGTCAAAAGTATTCCGTTACATTTCAGTCAATGAGAAAAAATAGTTTCAAAAGCATTTTGATGATGTTACCCTCTTTCGAACATAGTAAAATTGATATACATTTGTGAAGTATGTACTAAAATATATATTCTATACAATGTGTAGTGCAAAGAATATTTGTTATTAATTTACAGGGCCACACAAAAGTACTCTATTGCATAATGGTATAGGGAGAAAATTGTTTGGGGCGAGCTTTAATTTTTTTGATCTGACTACTTGAACTATCTGACACTTTACAAAATTTATATGCGTCACTGAGGTTTACTAAAAGTTACTTTCACTGTAATAGAAAACATTTATTATTTACAGGAACGTACATACGCTGTTAATAAGTTTGTCAAAGTTTGAACCAAATTTTGGTGCTCATTAATTATTGCCACTTCCATTTGCAACAGTTTCATAAAAAATAATCTAATAAAACCTTTAATGAATGCTATAGTAAATTAAAATATTATACTGTAAATACCAGACATAACGTCTTTTTATTTGACTAACAAGATTTTATTTAAAGTACAAGTAGAATAAGTTGTTATGGAACAAAAATTCCATAACATAAATCATGCACAATTTTAAGTAGAAGTTGTTTGCTGCAAATCTATTTTCTTCATGGTACTATGTGTTCAGAAGTTTACAGGCGATCTTAAACTCCCGAAGAAAAACTTATTAAAAAATATTAAATATTAAAAATTAACATTTTAATGTTTTAAAACAAAATTATTATACATATGCCAAATCTCTAATTATTCGTTTTGGTAGATTTGTCGCTACTAAATGCGAACAGATAGACAGGCAGACTAACGGACGAAACGATGACTACAGTTTCTACGTATTTACCAATGCACTTTAAATTAAATTAAATACATATTTAACTTCATTCGATGCTAATCTTTTAAAAATATTTTTCAAATAAACAATTTCATTTTCATTATGTGCCATTCTGTTGAAGTATGCGTTATATTTATTACTAATATGAAAGTCTTATAAAACAATTTAAAATTTTTATCCAAACGTCGTAAATTAATTAGAAATTTTTCCACTTACATTGGCAACAGTTTCATGAAAAATAATCTAATAATCCCTTTAATGAATGCTATAAATAGATCAGTAAAAAATTATTCTGTAATTACCAAATGGCGACGTGCTTTATTTCATTAAATGGTGTTCTATTAATAGTACATGTCTTTTCATCGAGTATTAGATTGTATGAATAATTCCTTAGTTAATTTCCACAAATATAAATAGTAGTGTATGGTTAATACTTTCTTATTATGGCTTCATTTATATTTTCATATTAAATAATAATAATAATAAAATAAAAGTTTGCTTAATTCTCTTCGTAACCATGGCGATTTCTTTATTTTATACATATATTTCACGCTTTAAATTAAAAATGTAAATTATTTTTCTGAGTCAGTCATGCACAATAAAATGAAAAAACACCAGAAAGTTGTAATACCTTCTCAAATCCTATTGTATTACGTTATTTTCCAAACGCCTTCAAAAACTCTTCCTTAGCCTATTATCACACAAAGATGAGTTGAATAGTACAGAAAAAATGTATATTCGGTAGATTTTAGACAATGACATATCTTTAAACATCAGTAAGTCGATTTAGATACCTACCACAAACGTTATTAAAATAAAAGTAATTTTGTTCCCAAAGTGGAAAAAAATACAAGTAGAATAAGTTGTTTTTGGAAAAAAAATTACATTTCAAGTAGAAATTTGTTTGCTGTAAATTTATTCTCTTCATGGTTCCATGTGTTCTAAAGTTTTCTGGGCCGATCTTAAACTGTCGAAGAGAAACTATACAAAAGAAGAGTAAATATTAAATATTAACATTTTAATGTTTTAAAACAAAACAATTGTATCTATGTCAAATCTCAAATTATTCGTTTTGGTAGATTTGGCGCAACCATATGCGGACAGATAGACAGGCAAACTAACGGATGAAACGACGACTATAGCTACAACGCATTTTCCAATGCATCTAAAAATAAACTAAACAAATATTTAATACCATACGATGTTTATGTTTTAAAAATATTTTTTACTAAAAAAAATTATCTTGATCATGTGTCATTCTGTTGAAGTTTGCGATAGATTTTAATACCAATATGAAAGTCTTTTTTAAAACAGTTTAAAATATTTATCCAAACCTCATATCTTAGTTAGAAATATTGCCACTTCCATTTGCAACACTTTCATAAAAAATAATCTAATAAACCTTTTAATGAATGCTATATATAGATGAAAAGAAAATAAACTGTAAGTAACGAAGGTAACGTCTCTTTATTTTATTAAAATGATTTCATTAAAAACACAAGTAAAATAAGTTGTTATGGAACAAAAATTCCATTTTAAATTGAAGTTGTTTGCTGTAAGCCTATATTCTTCACAGTAATAAGTGTTCAAAAGTTTTACAGGCGATCCTAAACTCCCTAAGAAAAAAATATTAAATAATATGAAATATTAAAAATTATCTTTTTAATGTTTTAAAATAAAACTATTAAACATTAAAATATAATGTTTGATATTATTAAAACATTGCTTTTTTTAATATTTATCTTAGAATAGATCACTTTATAAAATTTTCAGCTACAAAATTTTTCCAAAACCTTACGAAAATGTACCGTAACAATTTTTTGAATAGATGCTTATTCATAACTATTGATCTAAAATAACTTTTAATAAAAAAAAAAAAATCTTCCGTCTCTCAGACATCATATACTTAAAATATAAACAAGCTTTTGTTAACATATTACATGACGAGGAGGTAAACAAAATTTGTTATTCAAATTTTACTTTTAAAATATCAACATTAATGTTTTACATATTGTGTTTAAAATATCAACATTAATGTTAAATATCAGCTGTGGATGATTTGCTGGAAATATTCTATCAGAGTTTAAGTAACAATATTTAGAAAATCCTTGAAAAGTTTAAAAATTTATTATCTTGATATCGCTGTTTTGTTATCTTAATTTTAATAAATAAATAAATAAAAATGCTCTAAAACTTGCTAATATGGAATCTCAAAGAACAAGAAAACGGCAAAAACTACCGGAAACATTACTACCGAGTTATGTAGGGGGGAGGAGGGGCAATGTTTTAGAAATTCAATACATTTCTTACAGGCATTATATTTATTGCTCTTTAAATGTTACATAATTAAAACATTGCATTTCTTTCCTCAAATGATCCAGAAATTCAAATTTTACAAGTAAATTAAATAAGTTGTGAGGATTTAAAAAGATGAAAGATTTCTGTTCAAACATAACCCCTGTAGGGGTACCTTTGAACAAGTAAGGGGCACTTTTGAACAAATGAACAAAAAATGAAAGTATTGAGAGTTTTTATAAAAAGCTGCATATGTTTTAGAGATATAAAGTAATATGAATAAAATTAAATAACTACATTTTATTGAAATTTCTATTTTTTAATTATTTAACCGAATTTAAATTTATGAAAGTTATTGTCAAAACTCATTGTTAAAACAACATAGAGAGTCTCTCCAGTTATGCTTGGTTGCGAAAACGTTTTTACATTTTTTTTTAAATACACCAATGTTATATCTGATGCTTGTGAAAAATTAAAAATTTTTATTCAAGTTTTTTTATGATGAAATCTGACATAATACTCCGTTTTATGCATTATGAAAACCAGAATAATGTTTGGGAAAGAGTAAAAGAAAAGTATAGGCTTTGTTAGACAAACCTGCTAAATCATGAATCATTTTTGTGTATCCAGGATTTGGAATTATCCAGTAAATGAATGCCATGAACTTTTTAGATTTGAAACTTCCCATCACTGATACTGTCAGAGGGTAACTTCCCGTCACTGATACAGCCAGAGCGTGTAATCTATGTGTACAGTAAAGAGAATTGTTAACAGTATAAGTGCACGTCCTTTGATATTCTTGATTAACTTCTTTTCACGTTTTTTATTTATTTATTTATTTTTTTAATAATAATATTTAGACACATCCGCAACTCTTTACTTCATAGTTTTTAATGTTCAATAATGCCCCAACTTTTCTGTTCATTGGTTCCCCATCACTTGTAGTTCAACATTATAACTGCTTATTTAACACGTTTGCTGCCGCTCACGCACAAGTGAGTGATATGGCGCCTATGTTAAGGGGCCACTCACGCGTCAGCGCGTGATGTGGGGTGATGTCTGATAGCCAGTCACGCGCTGGCGCGGAAAAATCTTTCACTGATTCTTTGTTATAAAAAGTATATCGGCTTCTGGGAAAAACAAACTTCTACAGTACGGCATTAACTATCATCACATCTTCGCGTAAGCGGAAGAGAACGTGTTAATTCGGTTTTGAATAAATCAAAGATTATAAACTGAAGGTATGTTTATTGGTTCCCCATCATGTGGAGATAAACATTAACATATTTAATTCGGTTTAAGAATTTGAATAAAACAAAGCTTATAAACTAAAGCTAACATCTTTATTTAAGTATTGAACAACAAATTAAAATTTTAGGGATACAAAATTTTCAACAAAAGCCTTGCAACTTTATTTTCTTAAGTTTAGATTTAAGAATTAGAAAAATGCATGCCTTGCCTAAACAATATTTTTCATGCAAAATGGTGCAGTTTGAATATTTATTGCTTTGAACAGTAGTAATATACTGTCACATACATTAAAAAAAAATTATTTATTTTAAGGAAAATATTTAGTGTACAAAGGTGACCCCAGTTCAAACATGCTTTATTACAAATTACGTGTGAACCAACAGAAAGGCGCCGTTCGGTCGGCGCTTGAAAACCCTGGGGACGCAATTTTTTTTTTTACTAAAATAAGAGGTTGTTCGAATTCACGAAGTGAGGAAGAAATGTTATTTCCTAGTAAAAAATATATTTTTGCTTTATGTATATAGTTATGTTTTATGTGTTAATCTCTGTGTGTGTGATTGTGAAAATAAAGAAAAGAATAAAATCTGGACTATCATTTAAAGAAAACATTCACGAACTTCTCAAACATAGCTCCTAGGATTAAAAATATTCTCTCGAATTTTCATTTTCGTAAATGCCCCCCCCCCCTAACACCTAATTAATATTCGGAAAAAGATATGAATTGCAATCTGCAATTTTTTTTGATGGATTTAGGTTTATTAGGTCCTGCTTCATAGAAATCCAAAATGTAAACTTATTCTTTGTAGTAGGTTTTCAAATTATGCTTAAAAAAAGCAAAATTATTGTTTACGGGTTTGTCTACCATGGACATGGCTACACTGTAAAAAAAAAAGGGTCGATCTACTAAAAAAACTTTAGTGATCCTTGTAATTACTAAAAAAATTTTAGTAATCTTAGTCGGTTACTAGAAAATATGTAACAATTACTAGAAAAAACTTAGCAACGAATAGAGTTAATAGTTCTATATTTTTAATAGCTCTTACTAAAACGCAGTTGGTGTGGCCTTGATAGCATAGTGGTTATAGTAACAGACTCCAGGCTAAAAGGTCCCGGGTTCGAAACTTGCCACCGCCAAGTACGCCCCGAATGTATGTAGTGTCTCGTTAATAAAGGGATTATGAAAATCCATTCGGAGCTGGTAGGAATGTTTGGTGCTGCCATCTATTGCAGTTTTGCCGAAAATCTTCCGCTTCAGAAGTCTGGATGCAGCTCGAAGAAAGCTCCAGCCCTTCGGGCGCACGTAATGGTTATTAAAAATAATTTTAGAGCTATTACTAAAATTTGCTTGGTGGCTCATACTAAAAATTTTTAAGTTAGTTATACAAAAAATTGTTTTGTTGAGTTTACAAAAGAAATGCTTGTTTCACTTGCAAAAAAAACTTTGTAATGGTTACTAAAAAAGTCTGTGGAATACAAATTTACAAAGAAATTTTTAGTAACCTCTTGAATTTTTTTTTTACAGTGTAGATAGTTTGAAATTTCTTATGCTATCCTGTAATTTAGCAATCTTCATTGACTGCTTGAGTAGTACCTAAGGTGCCTTAACTAAGAAGGGGGCTCTCTCGATCAACAATGGAGGACGGAACTTGATTTTGGATTCAGCCCGTAAAATATGCACGTTTTAAAATAAATATTTTTTTTGGAAATGTATGGTACGCATTGCATAAAAGTTAGTTTTTAGTCTAATTGAAGGGTGTAGACTTCATATATTGGGTATAGCTATTGGAAAAAAGTTAATGTTTGGTTTAATATGTAGATGGCTTCCTAAGCAAATTTTATATGTGACGACTTCGACAAAATTTAGATTTCGAGTAAATTGAGTTCAAATTTAAGCATCAATTGTAATTGAATGAATTTAGATATGCAACTTTTCCTTATCTTTTAGTGTTCTTTGAATTCTTATTTCAATAACCGTTCAAAAAGTGAAGTACAATTTGTTTTAAATTTAGAACCAAGCAATGTTGATCATCATTCGGTACGTGTTCGGTAAAAGCAAATTCTAAAAAGAAAAAAAAATGACGAAAAACATTTTAAAAATATGGAAAAATATCCGTCAAATGATGACATATCTCCATTATCTCATCCTCGTCGGTTTCGCAAGCACAACTATACTCAGCAGCCTGAGCGTCTAAAATATGTAGAGCTTCAATATGCCCTGGTGCCACTTAGTGAGGAAGATCTGGGTAGAAAAAGTAGTACAATTGGAGGCACAAACTGCACTGTAAAAAAATGCTGCAGTAATTTTACTGCAGCAGTGATTCCAGGCAATAATACTAAAAAATGGGTTTTGCTCCTTGATTAACATTCGTTGCTTTTAAATAAACGGGTTTTTTCCTGTAAAAAAATAAAAAAAATTACGGAAGTTGACCGCTTATCTAGAAAAAGTGTCATTCTCCGTAAATTTATTAAAAAAGTAAGGTAAGGTAAATTTACATGTTTTGTTTACAGTGTGCTATAGCTCAATGGCTTTTTTAAACTTTAGTTACTTGAGTTTTATTTTTTTTTTTTTTTGTGTGTGTGTACTATGAGAAACTCGGACAAAACTTTAGGGCATTTTCCGGCACAGCTGGAATTCATTTTTAGCTTGTGGAAGGGTTCTAATTCATTATCAGCAGTTTCTTTGTAGAATAATGTGAAGATCTTTTTTTTCTCAAAATACAGTCATTGCATAGTTTGGATACATTTCACTGACTTTATAATAAATGGTGTAAGTGTCTCAATTCTCAAGATTAATAAAATCTTCATCTTTTAGCATTTCTACAATGAAGTTTTTGTTGGAATTAGTTACAAGTTGAGTTCATTGCTCTAGATAAAAACAGACCCTTTTTCTTCTTCTTTATTGTTATTTCTATGAGCCCTATGTATTGATCACATACATTGTAGGAGTGTTCTGAAACCAAAAAGCGATTGTCGGCTGTTTATATGTGCGTATTTCTTATAATGTATGGCTACAATCGAATGGCTTTTATTATGTCTTCCAGAGTCTTTGTGAACTTTAAAAGACACGATGCGATCGCTTATCAACCACGAAAACCCCGGCTTTCATGCCACATGTACATGTGGGCAGTCCCCCTTTCAAGGTTATGAAATTTCAAGTTGTACGTCCAAGTAAAGTTGACGCAGGTAATAAACATTAGAATTGGTTACATATGGAAATGCTATCATTTTTTGCAAGTCAAAATATATCACAATTTTTTAATCATCTTTTTAATTATTGAATGAAAAATTACGTGTACGTTGTCAGCATTGCTGTGGTATTTGGGTGGGCTAGTCGCTCGTCTATCGCGCCGTCTTAAAAATTTTTGATTGTAGCGGTCATAGCATATTGTAGGAAAGAAAAAGCTTAATGTGTAATTTTTGAATGAAAACTTATCATTATTATGTAGTTAGGCATAAATTAAAAAGTTTCAATCTTTAAACTTTGCATTCAGATGGAAATTAAAAAAGAGTAAAATGATTGAATTTTATTTCAAATAAATAATTATTATATTTAAACTGCAATAATGTCTGATTATTTCTATAAATATTGCTCGCACAAGTTAATATTCAATAAAAAAAATATATTTACCATCAATATCGAAAGTAAAGTTTTTATTTTCATCTGACATAGTTCATTAGTAACAAATAAAACCTCGTAAGAATGAAAATCAAAGTGGTTGAAGACCTAAGACTATGTCAATCGTTCACGAGGTGTAAAGTTACAAGAAATAACTTTCTTGTGACTCACGCTATACAAGAACATGTTTGCCATTTCCCCTTCAGTCGCTACCAACGACATGCAACGCCAGTTCATGACTTTCGAAAAACATCACACGGGGTGAATAATCTTTAAACTGCGATTGGTATAAATCGGAATGCGATCGTCTCTTTGTACCAATCGCCGTTTAAAAATGACGAAATTTGGGATGCGTTTTTAGAGTCATGAACTAATTCTTGTATGTTGTTAAACGCGGTTCAGCTGTGTGGAGATTATTACGGATCAAGTATACTTATAAACTTGGCCTTCACATGTTTCACAGTTTCGGGAAAGAGGTTAAGTTACTGACCTGTAAAGCTCAGTACATAATTTAGAAATCATTCATAACTCTATACCTACAAATAAATAGACTTATTTCGAGATAGCTTGTGCACTTAATTTAATCTTTTCGATTTTGTCACTTATACCCTTTGGCTTCTGGGGTCTTTTATATATCATTTAAAAGTAGACTTAGTTTCCAATCTTTTGGTACCAATAACTTTATTGTACAATACCTTGTTGCAGAATTAGTAGGCGGTGGTTACTTTTTTTCCCACGTCAGTAAATTTAAACTCCAATTACCCGAACTCCGACTATCCGAATCACTAACTAACCGAATCGATTTCAGAATCAAAAGACGGAAAAGCACTGCGTTTCGCAAAATGTCTCTGTCTACGCGCGCTATTGTTCTTCCCTCCGCGAAGCAAATGCAGGCGCAGCGCAAACATTACTGGGATGACGAGTCACCATCCTATAATGCAGTTCGATTATTGGCTGTCTTCCGTTGCCAGGCATCCGTCCGGTCAACCTATCACTTTTTGCGTTGGTAAGTCGTTATATAGACGGTAACGTATGAAGACTGCCAAACATCTTACTTTGACCAAAATGTTCAACAAGCAATGACTTCCATTTGCTGTACGTTATGTACATACTGTATTAATATACAGCGCTTGTACGGTTGCTTAACATGTAAAAATGTTGCATTTTCATTTGATTAATTAAAAGAATTAAACCTTTTTCTTTAAAAATATTTTTCTTCTCCCATTTTCAACATGTATATAGTAATTAATTGAAATAGACCATTTTTTTTTTTAGAAAAAATCCAATTATACATTTTTTCTTTATTATTCGATTTTGGTCCGTCCCAAATTATTCGGATAATCCGAGTTTTGTTGTACTAGAAATCCACTAAAGTAACATAATTATCTTAATTTTAATATTTCTTCTGTTACATTTTAACCTGAAGCTGAGTATACTTATTAACATGGGCTTCTCAAAGGGAGGGTTAAAAATCTTAAATTCAGTTTTATTGAGAAAGGTTTGCCACACATGTTAACATTTCATCAGATGCTATTTACTTTTTGTTATATAACATATTTCTTTATTCGTATCTTTAAATATTAAATGTATTATATACAGAATGACTTGGTAGATTATATGTTAAGAAATTATGTTGAATTTTTAAATTATTGCAAATGTTAGTAAGCATTTTATGTATATTCTTTAAGTCATTAATGCGATGATCATAAATTTCATTTCTAACGTTATATAAATTTTTAATGTATGCAGATTTTTACTAGATGACATAGAGCATATACCACTTGTCAAATAAAAGTATAAATTAATTTTCAAAATCCCATTTAAGCGTGTTCATTTGTTCCAAATAAAAACATATTTCTCCATGTAAATACATAATTTATGCTTCTAACATAGAAATTAGATTAACTTGTGTTGTATATTTTCCTAGTGAAATGTATGTACTAAGAATTAAAGCTATATAAACACAAGCAAAATTCTTTTTTAAATTTAACTTAATTCCATAATGTTATCTTAAATATTTTTAAAGAAGTAATAGGCTTATTTGTATAAATAAACCAATAAACCTTATTCTATATTTATAAAATCTAAAAAATATTGTTGGATAAGTATAATAATATTTCGGCAAATATATTTTTGGTATTTATTAGATTAGTAATCCTCTGTCGCAAAGTCATTTATGAATACGGATATTCATTCCAACATTTATTTTAATGATTTTCACTTACCCATCATACGAAACATACTGTAAGTCTTGCAATCATTTTGAAAATTAAAAAAATATTTTTGATGAATTTATACATGTTAGACACAGTAGATTCTGAAAAAAGTAGTTTTTGGACAAAAAATTGCAATCCGTCCGCCTGTCTTTCTGCGTATCTGTAAACGCTCTATCATTCAAATTGAGACAAGGATAAAGATATCATTCAACTTTGGGATTTTAAATTTGGTTTGTAATTAGTATCTAATAATGGGAAGAAACGAATTGAATATCAATAATCTTGATTATCTTGAATATTTTTTTCGGACTTTAAAAATATTCGCTCTGATGATAGGTTTATAAAAAATTACAATTTTTTTTATTTTATGGAATGAATGTAAAATACAATAAAAAATGTAAATTTTACATAAAGAATGAATTCGATCGGATAATTAGCTGCCAAGATATTCGAAATAATATTTTACACGCTCTTCGATATTTTATGTCCCTGTATTTCGTTCAAAATTCAATTAAAATATATATTTAATTAGATATGAAACGTTTAATACGATGCAATAAATTGTCAGTTAATATGATTATTACTTTTAAAGTTATAAGAATGTTTTTTTATGCAATTCGGTACTACTAAATTATTCCATCGACCAAAAAACTATCGCCAAATTATAAGATAAAATGCTATTATAGCTTATCACAAATGTCACATTCATTTGACCTTAAACAAGTTACACGTCTTTGTTACGTCATCAAGGGTTTATTTATATATCTATTAATATTTATCTAATTTATTTGTTTTCTCGTTATTTAAAATAAAAATTATGCCAATTTGTATAATTTATGAATAGTTTTGTAATTTTTATAATTTATCGATGGGATCGATGGGGATAATCAAGTAATACTCGCAATTCAATAATAGAGCATTACTATGTATAAAAAATATTTAAATATACCTTTAAATTTTATTTTGGAATTGTGGGGCATTTTATAAATAGTTTACACATGTTTCATTTTCATAGTTTATAATATTATGCATATGCATGATGGGTAAATACTACGGTGGCTCACAACGACTAGTTTTCTTTTTTTCTGCTATATTTAACCAATGATTGTTGCGATTTTTTTCTTCAATAACAAATCCTCTTTTAATTATAATTTTCATATAGATATATACATACATACACACACACACACACACACACACACACACATATATATATATATATATATATATATAGAGATAGATAGATATAGATATGTATATGTATATCAGCTTGCAAATGTTTTGAGATTATGTTTTTCTTAACCTCTTAACTTTTTTCTATCTTTTGAATAAGCAAAATTTCTTACTAGTTAAATTAGAAATTTATAGTTTTAAAGATCTCTCATGGTGTGCAGCTAATGATATTTTCGGTACCATGTCAAACTAGCCACTATTAAAACACTGTTTCCTTAGGGTTACTCCTTTTAAATTCAGATTTCTTCATTGACACCACTTGTTTTAAACATTAAAACATTAAAATTCCCCTTGCTTTCGCCTTAATTTATACGTCATAAGGAGAATTTTTCTCTATTTCAAAAAAGTGATGACAATCAAGAAATCTGAATTTAAAATTAAGTATTTGACTGGCAATATTGTTTTCATATTAGATAATTTGACATAATACCTATGATTTCTGAGAAATTTGTTAGTTTAAAAAATACCGAACGTAAATTTAAAAATGTGAAAATAGAAATTTTGAGACGAGGTTTTAAATCTTTACTTATTATGAGGTTTTGAAACTTATTTTAAATGCGGGTAATATTGTTGACACACAATGACTCCGTTTGCTCAGTGTTAAGGATCTAGCCCTCTAAGTGTTTGGAGCGTAATATTCGGTTCACTAAGCTCCAGGTTTCACCGCAATATAATCAATATTTAAAATAATATAACTCTATAGATTTAATGAATTTTCAATACATTTTCAAATTATTAATAATGTCAAGGATTAAATTCATATTTGTAATTAAGTTTTTTTTAATAATGTTGAAAAAATCAAATTTCTGAGCATTTAAAATAAAATGCAGAGAAAACAGCATTACAATTTTACCCACATGCAAGGCTCTCAGAGGACTAGAGTAGCTATTAAACGCCGAAGATATGTTTCGAATCTTGTCTCTGACTTTAAAATTAGTTACATAATCATGTTTCCATATTGTTCTAAAATGTCGGATACATTACATATAAAGAAAGAAACAACTGGTCCTTAAATTAGGTTGTTGTATGCAAGACTTGTTGTATGCATAATTTTTAAATCAATTTAATTCTATTTCGTATGTGAAAATTTTAATGTTTGTGTTTATACCACTTTCAGTATAAGGACACTGAAAAATACGCTTTTGGCCATTTATCTTTTAAATATTATAGAAGTGGAGAAAAACGTATCCTATTCCGCTCTCTGTAGCATGCAAATATCTCGAGTAAATTTTAATATTTTTACATGATTTTTTTTTTGCATAGGATAGCTGAAGACGATATACAACCGGGATAGTTTTTACTTTTTCAATTTTGGTTTCAGATTTTTTAAAAGAAAATACTTTAACTTTTGAAACCGGCTAGAACCGGTTCTGAAATTTAAATTATCATAATATGAAATAATATGTAACCAAAATAGAAAAAGTGAAAAGTTTCCTAGGTGTAATTCGTCCTTATTTATCCTAAGCAAAAAAATTCATGTAAAAATAATAAAATTTGAACAAGATATTTGAAAAGTACGCCCCCATAGATTTAACTTTATCATCCGGGTCTTTTTCAGTGACTAGAGTTGCATCATAACAGAAAACTACGTCAATAGATCAGTAATGGTTTGGACAGCTCTCCATCATAATCGCATTCTCTTCCTCGCGCACATAGATGAGATTTTGAATAAAAAAAAAATTATAAAAACCTTTTAAAAAGATCACATGCCGTCATACCCTCATAAAAAACGATGCCACTAAAATAGATGTTTCAGCAGGATAATGATCCCTAATACACTTCCAAAAGAGTAGGCTAAAAAAACAAAAGTTTTGGACAGGTCAGGAGTGAGTCACCTGACTTCTATCCAATTCCAGACTTTTGGAAACATACCGGAAGAATATTCAGGACATAGATGCATTCTTTGAAAGAAAAACTCCTTCAGGATCTTTGGTCGGAATAGGTGAAAAGTTCCTCCTTAGAAAATCTTGTTAACTCAATGCCCAGACGATATGCCATAGTCCTCAAAGCAAAATAATATGCAACTAAATATTAAATATTGTTGTATTTCGTTACATTAAGATGTTTAATTTCAAAATAAGTTTAAAAAAAAAACAGAAGAGCCTCAAAATTTTTGCTTCATTAATTTTGTGAATTTCGGATTTTTATTAAATTTATGCATCAGTCACAAACGTCCATGTCTGCAAAGATTTACGAAATTTTATCAATGTATATTCGCTTGCTTAAAAATTATATAAATTACAGATTCTACCAGAAAATTTATCTATTTACTGACAAACCTATTACAATATGTTTTGTAAATGGCTGTTATATTTTATTACGAATGGAGGATTTTATACTAGCATTTTTAAATTGAAAAATAAAAAATAAAAAGCAAATGATGTAATTAAATGGAAGGCAACTTATCTATCAAAAATCTATCAGTTATAAGTTATTTTAAGAATGAAAATATTCCTTTTATAGACAATCGCATTTCTAATTTCAAAAACAATCAACTAAAAATAGGAAAAGTATCTGTTCTATTTAATAAGATTTAAAAAATGCATAATAAATAAAATATTAACTGTTTGCTTAAAAAAAATCAGAAAATAAATACCATTTTGAAAATGATCTATCATAATATTTTTTTCCGAATTTTGTTCTTAATACAATTACATTTTCTATTTTATATACGAAAAATATTAAAAGTTTGAAAAGTAAATGAAATCAATGATGAAAATAAAAGCAGATGAAATCAATGATGAAAATAAAAGCAGATGAAATACTACAAAGAAAAATAAAACAATAAATTCAAAACTTTTAAAAAGTGTTATCATAAAGTAATTCAGGTAAAAGAGTCATTTTAACTCTGCAGATTTTAACTACAAATAAAAATTTTAAATTTTAATTTGATTTAATTCATTTAATACATAGGATAAGTACAAATAAATGTTTAGTCTCATTCATATTACTTTTAAGGGGCTTCTGGGAACAACATTTAATTTTCTTATCACGTTAAGTGCCATGGCAGTCACCGATGACTAAATTCTGTAACAAATAAATATTAAATAAATTTTTAAATAAGAATTAAGAATTTTTTAGTAATTACTTAAACTAATATTAAATTTTTAGTTTTATATCATATTTAGTACTGTAAATCAATATGGCATTAAACGTATTAATTTATAAGCCCTTTCCTCAGTTTTTATTTCCTGATATGTATCGCTCAATAAAGATTTTGATAATTTATCACATAAAATTTAAAAATTTTAAATTTCAAACTTATCGATTACTTCAATTTTTGCAGAGGAAAGAAAAATACTGAAAGATATTCAGACATATGATTTTTTGACGTATATTTTTCTTCAAGTAAGATTTATAGAAATACAAGGTGGCCATAGTTAAAATGACGGAACTCGGAGAATTATGTAGCGCGCAGGGAACAAAGCATTCCAAGTAAGAAAAAAAAAACTATTTTGCAATCTACCGCTAGGGACATATATGACGCTGCGAAACAGAAAAGAAAGCTTAGAAAAATTGACAATCAATACTGAAATAAAATTATCTTTAATTTCGCACATTTAGCGATTTTAGTATTATTTCTGTATTTTTTAAACTCTCTTTTCTGCTACAGAGTACCGCATATTCCACTAGCAGTGAATTTTGAATTATTTTTATTCTCGGAACATTTCGTATCGATTTGTTTAATATTCTTACAAAATTTGGCACCATTACCCCAATTAAATTGTTCTTCAGAATACTGTGTGTATTAACAGTTTAATTGTGACCACCTTGTCTATTGGGAAATCAAAATATCAATAAAATTTTTCTAAAATAATATTAACCAATTAAGTTATAAGGGCAGACTTATACGTGTAAAGGACGGAAAAACTCGAACTACACTGTAAAAAAAAAAGGTCGATCTACTGTTCAAGTATAGAATAGAACAAAACTATAAGTAACCTTCATATATATGCATAATAATGTATGAATGTGTAATGTACCATATGTATGTAATAATTATTTAAGTAAAAAAAAAAAAGGTTACATGGGGCATATGGACCATGATTTTACAATGTGACCCAGGAGATTCTGGTAATTCAGCTTAAATTAAAGTCGGAACTTTTGTAAATATGCCCAATTAAGTTCATATTATCAAACAGTAAGAAAGTTAAAAGTTATATTTTACTGTATTAAAAAAAATATATTTATGTCCAATCTTTTTTTTCCTCGCGGGTCCAGTTGCTCCCTAAAAATGGGGCAAGTGGACCAAGACGCATTTTTTTTTAATATTGAGTATCAGATCTTTTTTGAAAAAGTGTAAATAATTTTTAAAAAATTAAGAAATATAGAATATGTAAATCATATATGAACAAAAGAGCATTGTAAGGGAAATCTTTGCTTTCGAGATGTCTAAGAAAAACACTAAAAAGGAAATGATTGTTTTGTTTATACAAAATCATAAAAATTAAGTAACTACTTTTGTATTTTAGTATAAGTAATAAGTAAAATGTTACATGGGTATTCTATAAAAAAATGAGCCAAAAAAGTCTATGAACAAATGGGTACCTAAGTAAGAATCGCGTGCTATTTTTCATTTAATTGAATTTAAGTTCGATAAGTCCTATATATTTGAGAAGAATGTCACCATGCTCTTTTATCGAACAGAACTATTTTTTATGGGTTTTGATAATTAAAATTGAATTTTTTTGAAATTTCAAGTTTAACTTACTTAAGAAATTTGGTTTCATACTTACCAATGTGCTTTTTTAAAATTTATTATACAGTTTTAATAAATTGTTATATAATTTCATTTACCTAATGGAAAAACAATTAAGAAATTAATTTCTAGTAGTAAGAAGAACGCTAAAATGGTATTTATAACTGTTAGGGTAACTGGATCCTACAAGATCCATTTACCCCAGACACTTGACACAGTTATCCCATTTTTGAAAAAAGTATGAGGTAACTGGAACACTGGTCTTACATTTGAAACATGAAGTAAATGTTTATAAGTATCTAACATTATTAATGCATTTATGTGTCTAATCTTTAAAAAAAGATTGTTTGATAAAAATAATTACTATCCTTTAAGAAAACGCCGAAAAAATTCGATCAAATCGAAGTTTTTTTTTTTTTTACATCCTAAAAGAAACATTGTAATACTTTGATTTCCAAGTTTATTTATTTTTTTATTAATTCTTATACGTTCGATACTTATTATACGCTCGATTAAAGTTTCAGGCACTTTGCTCTAGAAACATCTTTGAGATAGTCTGCTCATTTAAAAATGTATAATTTCGGATTTAATATATTTAATTCCAAAATCATAAGAGCTTTTGTCCTTTATTGTAAGATATTTTGCACTGTGTTAAGATGTGCGTTTATATTAAAAGTGTTCAATAATACTGTCACGTGTTTTTAGTCATATGAATACGGGTGTTCCTCTTTGAATGCCGAGAGTTAACATGGACTCCTTCTTACTTAAAGGTTTGACAGGCCTGCTGCACAACATTATTATTCGTTCTCAAAAGGTATTTTTTCTTCCTATAATTCATATCTACATCCAAGATTTCCATCCGAGATATTTCATACACACGAAAAAAAACATTCTATTGCATGAATAATTTTAATGCTTTTATCATTCCATGCATTGAATTGCAGTTTAAAAAATCCAATCAATGCAAATTTGTAGATAAACATAAAAAAAAATGTTTTTATTATCACTTGCTTACACTTCTCTTCCTTTGTGAAATGTTTCGCTATTACAGTATGATTCAAAATTTTATTTTCTTCCTAATATAATTTAGATGACTTAAAAACTCTTTGTAATTCAGAGAATATATTTATCGCAGCAAAAGTCCGTGAAATACAAAAGGAATAATAAAATAAAATCCTAGGCTATTGTGCGTAATTTCGTGATTTTGTTTCATAAAGCGATGACATACTACATATAAGTTCGGATTTTAATGTCTTTCGTACTCTAAAATACTCAGTTTCACTTCAGTAAAACCAATATCAGATCTGCCGATATTCCATTGTAGTATAATAAAACTTAATATATTTTCTTCTTCAAAATAAAAAAAGAATGCCATAATAACAACTAATTTTTGAGAATATGCGACATAAATATTTATTACGATATACGAAAAGCTTCTAAGTTATAATAATATAAAGGTTTCACTAATGCAAAATCTCCATGGTACGAAATGCATTTTTAAAAAAAGAGATTGATTTAAGTAACTATAAAAATGATTTTATTGTGTATAGATTTTTTATAAATACATTTCAAGAGTTAATATTTTTTATGAAAATTTAATGTCGATGGACATGTAATTTGTTTCTATAAAAGGCGACAATAATATAAAGATTTCTCTAGTGAACAATTTCCAGGGTACAAAATACCCATTTATAATAAGATATTGATTTAGATAATTATAAACATGATGTTATTGTCGATGGATTTTGTATAAATATCTCAAGAGCTAGTAAAATAATGTTTTAGTTTTATGAAATTTTAATATCGATGGCTATATAATTTATTACTATAAAATTCGATAACAATATAAAGGTTTTTCGAATGAACATCTCCATATGAAGAAGAAATACATTTAAGAAATACATTTTTATAAATGGTAAGAAATACCTTTATATAACAAGAGCACAATATGGTTTAGAGGAGTATAAAATTTGTTTTATTGTTATGGATTTTGTATAAATATTTCAGGAGCTGGTAAAATACTATTTAAGTTTAATGGTATTTTAATGTGGATGGAAATATATTCTAGTGTTATAAAAACTGACAACAATATAAAGACTTCTCTAATGTAAATGTCCACGTTAAGAAATATTCTTTTTTTATAACAAGAGAACGATTTAGATAACTATAAAAATGATTTTATTGTCTAGGAATTTTGTATAAATATTTCAACGAATGGTAAAAAATTACATTAGTTTTATTATATTAATACCAATGCATCTTCAAAATAACATTAACTAACTATTCTAATAACAGCTATTCTCACAATTTCTCGAATTATCCCGTGACAAATATAAAATTGTTTCAAAATGTCAGCCACACGTGAAATTTAAAATGCTATAACTCAGCCATTTTTAAAGATATTTTTTCACCTAATTTTAAATTAAATTAAAAAATAAATAAGTAAATGGCCGCTATTTGGAAACAAGACGGTCGATAAAGTTGGCCAAAAAACTCAGTCGAGGCAGTCGTATGCACTAGTACACATTCAGTAATATCCGAACCGGTTCATAAATACTTGTATTAATAAGTGACAAATATAAGATCGTTTCATTATGTCAGCCACACCAGAAATTCAAAGTACTATAAATTTGCCAATTTTTAGGGTATAAGACAAGAAAAAAATCCTCCGGAATCTTTGCATCACGGTTAAACATACAAGAAATTAATCTTTATCTACAACTCATATTCAAAATATTAGAATAATTACCTTTTTTTTAGAAATTGAAAATATCGTTTGGTAATTTAATGTCTTTTAATGAAAATATGCAAACGATATTTTTATTAAGAACTTATTGTTGATTAAACTTACTTGTTATCTTAAATTTAATATCATTTTTGAAAAGATTAATTGCAAAAAAAATTATTTTGAAAAGTCAAAATATTAGAATATTTATTCAAGTGGTTCAAAATATTAGAATATTTCACATTAATTCTCCTTTAATTATTACCAATTCTTAACTGGTGGCATTATTGATTAAATTCAGACTATTTTATTTAAAATCAGTATTCTTTTTTGCAGTTTGTTTCTTTTTCGTCTTAAAATGGGCCGTGTCAGTGATATTCCTGAATCTACTAAACTTCGTATGGTTGATTTGTATCGGCACGGTAAAAATCAATGTTTTATAGCGAATTATTTACATTGTTCGCAATCGAACGTTAGTAAAATACTAACACAATATTCAAAAATTGGAAAATTTCAAAATAATCGCCGAAATGGTGGCCGAAAACCAAAAACATCTGCTAGAGATGACAGGAAACTGAAGCGTATAGTTAAGAAAAACCGTTTTAAAAGTGTGCGATTCTTGCACCGAAAATGGAAAGAAGAAGGAGTTGAAGTTTCTACATCGACAACATTAAGACGTCTCCATAAATTTAAATTTGAATCTCGTGTACCGAAAACAAAACCTCTCATGACTGCAAGAAAAAAGCGTATAAGATTGAATTGGTGTAAATCAAGACGTTTATGGAGCAATGAAGATTGGAAAAATATATTATTTAGTGATGAAAGTATGTTTTGTGTTTCATATGGTAATCAAGGTATTCGAGTTTGGAGAATGAAGCAAGAAGCATTTGATAAAGAATGCCTTAAACGTTCCGTAAAATTTGCTGCTAGTGTCATGGTTTGGGGTTGTATGAGTGTAGAAGGACCTGGAAAGTTATGCATCGTCTACGAAAAGGTTAACTCTCTGACATATCAAGAAATTTTAGAATATTACATGATTCCATCATCAGAAGATTTATTTGAAGATGATTTCATCTTTCAACAAGATTTAGCGTCTCCGCATACCTCGGTGTCAACTAAGAATTGGTTCCGCCAACGCAACATTAAAGTACTTCCCTGGCCACCAAATTCACCAGATCTTAATCCCATCGAAAACTTATGGTGTATAATGTAGAAAAAACTTCAAGAAAATCCTCCTTCAAGTAAAACTGAGTTAGTGGCACGTATAAAGTCTATTTGGGCTAATATTGATAGAAATGTTTGTAAACACCTTGTATATAGTATGCAAGATCGATTGTACGCTGTTATGAAAGCTAAAGGGGATGCTACAAAATATTAACTACCATTTACTTCATATTCATAAGGTAATATTGTTGCGTAAAATAAAATATTCTAATATTTTGAACCAATCTAAATTTTATTCTAATATTCTGGTGTGTTTAAGGAAGCTGTATACCTAATTTATTGTGCTGTATTTTATATTTTGTAAACGTTAAAATCTTATCTAAACATTCCAGATTTAATTTATAAGAAATTTAATTGCATTTACTTAGTATAAAAAATAAATAAATGACAAACAATTTTTCTTATTACTTTTTCTCAATTATTCTAAAATTTTGAATATGAGCTGTATTTCTAAGTTTTCATGCTTGATTTTAAATTTAATTAAAAAAATTTAAATCGCCGCCTTTTTGAAATAAGATGGTGGATAAGCTGGTCAACGAACTCGATGGAGACATTGGTATGTACTTTATGCAAAACAAGTGACATC
The DNA here is from genome assembly GCA_964019185.1 of Maratus speculifer. Taxonomy (NCBI): domain Eukaryota; kingdom Metazoa; phylum Arthropoda; class Arachnida; order Araneae; family Salticidae; genus Maratus; species Maratus speculifer. The sequence goes on along the minus strand of OZ025296.1, from coordinate 229,271,447 downwards.
CCAACATATTCATAAATAAGTGAGTTACAGTATGTCAAAAATATTACATAGGAGAAAGGAGGGCACGTTTGAACATTTTTTAAAAATCAGTACATTGCTTACTTGAATTATATTTATTGTGTTTTAAATATTACATAATAAAAAAAATTCTTCAACATATAAACCAGAAATTAAAAGTTTTCCAAGTAAATTAAATAAGTTGTGAGAATTTAAAAATATGAAAGTTTCTGTTCAAAACTACCCAATGTAGGAGTACTTTTGAGCAAGTAAGGGACACCTTTGAACCAGTAAGCAAAATATGAAAATAGTGAGAGTTTTTATAAAAGGCTGCGTATGTTTCAGAAATATAAAGTAATATGAATAAAATAAAATAGATATATTTTATTGAAATAAGTATTTTTTATTATTTAACCGAACTTAAATTCATTAAAGTTGATGTCAAAACTCATTGCGGAAACAACACAGAGATAACCCCCCCCCCCCCCAGTTATGTTTGGTTGTGGAAGCTTTTTTATAATATCCTTGATATACATCAATGTGATAGCTCATGGTTCTGGAAAATTAAAAATTTTCATGCACTCTTTTTACGAAGAAATCTGCATTAAATTCCGTTTTATCCATTACTAAAACCAGAAATAATTTTGGGAAAGAGGAAATGAAAAAATATAGGCTTCGTTTGACAAACCTGCTAAATCATGAATTATTTTTGTGTATCCGGAGTTTGCAATTATCCAATAAATGAATGCCATCATCAATTTAGATTTAAAACTTTCTACACTGTAAAAAAAAGGCTCGATCTACTAAAAAAACTTTAGTGATCCTTGTAATTACTAAAAAATTTTTAGTAATCTTAGCCGGTAACAAAAAAATCTGTAAGAATTACTAGAAAAAAGTTAGCAACGAAGAGAGTTAATAGTTTTATATTTTTAATAACTATTACTAAAACTCACTTGGTGTGGCTTTGATAGCACAGTGGTTATAGTAACGGACTCCAGACTAAAAGGTCCCGGGTTCAATACTGGCACTGCCAAATACGCCCCGAATGTATGTAGTGTAAGTACTCGTTAGTAAAGGGATTATGAAAATCCTGTCGGAGCAGTTAACAATGTTTGGTGCTGCCACCTATTGCAGTTTTGCCGAAAATCTTCCGCTTCAGAAGTCTGGATGCAGCTCGAAGGAACCTCCTGCCCTTCGGGTGCACGTAATGGTTATTAAAAATAATTTTGGAGCTATTACTGAAATTTGCTTGGTAGCTCATATTAAAAATTTTTAAGCTAGTTATACAAAAAATTATTTTGTTCAGTTTTCAAAAGAAATGCTTGTTTCAATTGCAAAAAAAAGTTTGTAATGGTTACTAAAAAATTCTGTGGAATACAAATTTACTAAAAAATTTTTAGTAACCTCTTGAATTTTTTTTTTCAGTGTACCGCTGAAACATGCAGAGGTTGTAATCTATGTATGTAATAAAGGAGATTTTTAACAGTACAAGGCTCTTTGACATTTAACCTCTTTTCACTTAAAAAAAAATCCAAAAAAATAATATATAGATACAGCCACAGCTCTTTGCTTCACAGTTTTAAATGTTCAGTGCACTGTAAAAAAAAAAAAAAAAAAAAAAAAAAAAAAAAAAAAAAAAATTCAAGAGGTTACTAAAAATTTTTTAGTAAATTTGTATTCCACAGAAATTTTTAATAACTATTACAAACATTTTTTTGCAAGTGAAACAATCATTTCTTTTGTAAACTGAACAATTTTTTTTTGTATAGCTAACTTAAAAAGTTTTAGTATGAGCCACCAAGCAAATTTTAGTAACAGCTCCAAATTTTTTTTAATAACCATTACGTGCGCCTGAAGGGCAGGAGATTTCTTCAAGCTGCATCCAGACTTCCAAAAAACCACAATAGATGGCAGCACCAAACATTGCTACCTGCTCCGACAGGATTTTCATAATCCGTTTATTAACGAATACTTATACTACATACATTCGGGGCATATTTGCCGGTGGCCAGTATCGAACCCGGGACCTTTTAGCCTGGAGTCCGTTACTATAACCACTATGCTATCAAGGCCACACCAAGTGAATTTTAGTAATAGCTATTAAAAATATAAAACTATTAACTCTATTCGTTGCTAACTTTTTCTAGTAATTCTTACAGATTTTTTTGTAACCGACTAAGATTACTAAAAATTTTGTAGTAATTACAAGTATCACTAAAGTTTTTTTAATAAATCGACCTTTTTTTTTAACAGTATGGTGCCTCATCACATGCAGTTCCGCATTACAATTGTTTACTGAATTCGGTTGAAAAATTTGAATAAAACAAAGCTTATTAACTAAAGCTAACATCTTTAGTTAAGTATTGAACAATAAAATTAAAATTTTAAGTATAAAAAATTTTCAAAAAAAAAAATTACAACTTTTTCTTTAAGTTTAGATTTAAGAATTAGAAAAATGCATACCTTGCTTAGACAGTCTTGTTCATACAAAATGATGCAGCTTTTTATACTTATTGCTTTGAGACAGTAGTAATGTAGTGCCATATACATTTTATAAAGTAATTTACTTGAAGAAGAATATTTAGAGTATTCAAAGTTGCCCCCAGTTCAAACGTGCTATCCTCTCCCCTGCATTAGGGCGGAGTGTAAAAAACTTTTTTTCGAAATTCTTTTCTCCCTAGCGTGGAAAAGTTGTGTAGTGGCATCATTAACATACTCACAGAATTTTACAACAATCAATAAATATCTTCCGGTTCCACTTTTGGGTCGAAACATGCACTTTTAGCCAAAATGTGTAATTTTTCACAATTCAGTAATATTTTTTATTTTCAATTTTTTCTTCGTCGTAGTGCGGAAAAACTGAAAGAGAACATGAGAAACACAAGTCCAAAATATTAGAGTAATTAAAAAATAGCTTCGGGTTCCACTTTGGGTTATAAATATGGGAAATTTGTCAAAAATGATACAAATTTTCACATTTAAATCATTTTTTTATTATCGATTTTCTATTCTCGCTGTCATGGAAATGCTCGAAGAATATGACAGAAACATAAGTAAAAAACTTTAGAATAATAAATAAATATCTTCCAGCTTCCCTTTCGGGGTCTAAAAATGTCAAAGTAGTCAAAAATTATGTAAATTTTCACAACTCAGGGATTTTTTTTCTTATCTATTTTGTCTTCTCACTGGAGCGAAAAGTATGGAAAATCATGTGATAAACGTAGCAGAAGAGGTTATTGGTGACACTTGCCCTGTGTAAACGCAGCCAGGTTCATCTATAGGTGTCAAGTATTCTTCAAGCACTCTTTGTTGATGGACTGTTTTACCTCAATATTCCTCTGAATTAAAGTTTGATCTTTTCGACGGTCATAATACAATCTTTTCAAGGTATTTTTGGATATTAATCTTTAACTTTGGGCTTGGCATTTTATGCGACATTTGTTTCTTTCTCTTTTTGTGTTATGCCTGTCTATAACATTGGACATGTCGTCATGTGTCACAACTCCTAACGTGTGCGCCTGTTACTGATGTTGGAACTCAAACGGACACTCCCATTGTGTCTCAAGTTCTGGCTAGGGCAGGACGACAGGTTGTTCGTGATATATTTATATTATTTATGTTCGATTGCAATGACACTAAAGGTTTATCACTAAGATCGTGCCACTGTTGTTCATCAACAAGACTAAAAGATTTAAATGACTCTAATTTTCGATGAAACAGTAATGATTGTTTTTTCTCTTTTATTTCGTTTTCTGAAACTTTCTTATTCTTTTTCGAGCCTGCTCGTTCATTTACTGAGATTCCGTGTTGTGGGCCGTGCTTCCGAGTGTATGAAAATGAATTGTCTCTATCGAAAATTTCTTTGAAGTTATTTGATCTTCAAGTATAGCTATCTTCCAATTCTGGAATTTGTATATCACGTGGGCGCTTAAATCCTTCTAGACGTTTATAAGAAAATATTTCAAACAGACCTTATTCCCCCTTCTAATAGGAAAATTTACATTTTTGACTTCGTCTGTTCTCTAGCGTCAAACTTCTTTATATTATTCTTGTATTTATCTTAACTCCTATTCTTGTATTTATCATTACTTGTACATCGAACCCAGGGTTCCTGGGTCACAGAGTAAAGGTGAAAAAAAATTGTTAATTTAAAATTAAAAAGTCTAATAAAAAATTTCCTACGTAATATAATTTTTAAACTGCGAACTAATTCCAAACAGCAATTTTATATGAAACATATTAATTATGTAATCATAGAAAGCTTTGTAAATTATCGGTACTTCCGTATTAGACGTAAGATAGAAGTTATTAGTCAAAGATTTTGCCAAAGAATAAAATTGCGTTCGTTCATTTTTTAAACCAACTAAGAAAATATGACACACAGATATTCTTTAAAATACATTTTTGTAAAGATTAATTGATGTATCTTTTGTAAAGTAAGTTTACAACGAACTAAGTTCCGCCCCCCCCATTAAATTGATAGATAAAAACGAAATAAAACCAACAACATTCACCGGGTTTTATAACCAACAATATTTTGTCATAACAGGTTTTTAATTGCTATTTTTTTCAGTTGCTAATGGTAACTAAAATATACAGTTATCTGTTATTTTCCATGGAGAAAAGAGATAAATAAAGGTGCAGTATGCGATTAAGACGATTTGAATGGGCGTTATTCTTCCAATTTAAGTCTCTTATTCGGCCCAAACAAAACAACCACGTGGAACAGAGACCGAATTCTTTAACATCATTTTTTCTCTAAATGTAAAAAAGATCTGATTATATTTTAGCATTCTAAAATAGTATTTCATTGTATTTATGAATTAAAATTGTATCGCTAAAAGTTTTCCTTTTTTGCGAAAGCACGCGCACGTTTGATGCAATGAAGCGAGTTTCAGGGTTGCATTTTTGGTGTCACTTCCAGCCACCAAACAGCATCTCTATTCTTTTTTTTTACTCTAACTCTATGGCTATTTTTCCTCTCTTTCCCACATAAATGCGATACTCAAGTTGCCACCTTTAGAAAAATTGAACTAAAACTACAAAAAAATCAATAACTCTAAAACAAATTGAGATACAGTTTTCTAACAAACTGCATGTAAAAGTGCATTTTTTTGTCTATACGATGGTATAAAGATTGAAAACGTGCGATGTCCAGAAGTTGAAAAATTTGCAATAGCGAAAATTGCGAAACCGAAATTTCATCGGAAAGTGTTGCCATTCAAAACATGACGTATGCGTTACGCACAGATACGTTTGGCCTTTATTATATAGATATGAACCAATCATTTGGACTATTCTTTGCCTAGAAACCGTTGGAACTGAGGCAGCCTGATTGAAGCAAGTTGCTTCAGCCATTTCAGCCCATAATGCATTATTACCCTAAAAGTGGGTCCGATTTTTAATTATATTTCGATTCATTTCTCACAAACAAAAAAGTACATTACATCTTCATAAATTGGTAGAACGCCAGTTCTACTGTAGGATCCCAAAAATGAGATGTGACAAATCCTGTGTACTGCACCTTAATTGTAATATTTCTGTGTAATATTTTCCATGCACACTATCAGTTCAACACAATATTAAAAATTAAAATTTTGTAAACACTTTCAGATGTATTATTTTTCAATAAAATATAGAAGCTAAAATTGAATATCCTCATTACAAACCTATCACGAGCAGAGCATTAAACCAACGGTAACACTACAGTAAACGAACAGAAAGCTGAACTTATTAGAGGCATTTTCCTCAGATCGCTTTAAATTCGATTGTTCTATGATTTTTGTGTGCATTAATGCCATGTATTTGCCAGTTTAAGTAGTAAAAGCCAAACTAAAAGATATTTATTAATTACTTTAAATTTTTGCATTTATGTTTGTCATATGATTTTCTGAATTTTCCGCGCCAGCGAGAAGAGAAAATTGATAAGACAAAAATTCCTGAGAAAAGAAAATGTACATAATTTTTGGCGACTTTGATAGTTTTAGATGCCGAAAGGGAAACTGGAAGATATTTATTGATTATTCTAAAGTTTTCCCCCTATGTTTCTATGTTTCTATCTATTTTTCAAACTTTTCCGTTGCCGTAGGAATAGAAAATCTAAAACTAAAAAAAAAATTACTAAAATGCGAAAACTTGCATTATTTTCGATACATCTCCCATATTTTAACTCCAAAGTCGAACCGGAAGATATTTTTTAGTTACTTTAATATTTTGTACTTATGTTGCTTATGTACTGTATTAACTTTTCCACTATAGGACGAAAAAAAAATCTAAAATTAAAAATATCGCTGAAATTTGAAAATTTACAGCATTTTAGACTAAAATTGCGTATTTCGGCCCAAAAGTGGAACCGGAAAATATGTATTGATTGTTGTGAAATTTTGTGAGTATGTTAGTGATACCACTACACAACTTTTCCACGCTAAGGAGAAAAGAATTTCGAAAAAAAGTTTTTTACGCTCCACCCTACCCTACATACTATATAAATATATATATATATATACAGGGTGTTTCTAAGTTGTTTTTACAATAAAAGAGGGGTGATAGTACACATCAAGACAAACAATATTAAATAGAAGACCAATGGTCCCAAACGTTATAGGAGATAGCCGCCATTAAAGTTTAGGGACCAAAATTTCAAATAAACATAAAAAACGAGGAAAATGGTCGATTGATATGCGGTTTTCACTAAAATTATTCTTTATGTCGGCATTTTCTTGAAATTAAATTATAAATTTCAAAAAATGCCGATAAAGGAGCTTTAGACTTTGGAGTAGCGAACAACTATTTTTTGCCTGTTTTTTGCATCTCATTAAATGTTTTCATAAGCTTGGACTTAAAATTAAATTTTGAGGTCAAAATCTGAATAGTTTTGAGTGGTTAAGCAGCACAAACTGGACTGTGTTCAGAGGGTTCGAATTTCAAATGATTATAAGAAACAGAAACATTGGTCGATTCGTTTGCGGTTTTCTCTAAAACTACTCTTTCAATCAGAATTTCCTTGAAAATAAATTTTAAAGATAAATTTCACAAAATGCCGATAGAGGGCGCCTTAGACATTGAAGCAGCGTACAACTATTTTTAACAGTTATTTTTTTAATCTCATTAAATGCTTTCAAATGCATAGACATAAAATTTGGGCTCAAATTCTGAATCGTTGGAAGCGTTTAAGTAGTGAAAAATTGAATTGTGTTCGAGGGGAGGGGGTTAAATTTCAATTCCTAAACACACTTCAGTTTGCGCTTCTTAACCATACCAACGATTCAGCATTTGAGATAAAAATTTAAGATTAAATCTAAGATTCCGAAAACATATAATAAGCTTTTGCACGCATTTAATTAGATACAAAAAATAATGGCAAATAATTAGTTGTTGGTTACTTTGAAGTTTAAGGCGCCCTCTAATAGAATTTTTTGAAACTTATCTTTAAAATTTATTTTTAAGATAATACTGACTTAAAGAATAGTTTTATTTTAAACCGCCAACGAATCAATTAATTTTTCTATTTTCTATAATTATTTGAAATTTGACCCCCCCCCCTTACACACAGGTCAATTTGCACTACTTAACCACTCTCTACTATTCAGATTTTGAGCTCAAAATTTAAGTTTAAGTCTATGCTTCCTAAAACATTTAATGAGATGCAAAAAATAAACGCAAAAAATAGTTTTTCGTTACTCCAAAGTCTCAAGCGCCCTCTATCGGCATTTTTTGAAATTTATCTTTATAATTTATTTTCAAGTTAGTACTGACATAAATAATAGTTTTAGTGAAAACCGCAAATCAATCGACCAATTTTTCCGTTTTTTGTATGATTATTTGAAATTTTGGACCCTAAATTTTAATCGCGGCTAACTCCTTCGGAAAACGTTTGGGACCCTTGGTTTCCTATTAAATATTGTTTCTTGATGTGTACTATCACTCTTCTTTTTATTTGTAAAAACAGTTTTGAATCACCTTGTATATATATATTGGGTGGGACTTTTGTGCTAAAACCAACTGGTAGGCCTTCCCACCCGGCTGAACCTGTATATATATATATATTTATATATATACAAAGGTGTGCAAAATTTAAGGACGAGTCCCAAAATGCCAATTTTCAAAGAATTTTTAAGCGATAATTTTCACGCGAATAGTCAAAAGGAAGTAACGTAATTCGAATAATTACTATCCCTACATAACAGCTAGTCCATATAACATCTCATTCAGGTCACACATGATTACAAGAGTCACAGTCACTACGGCGAAACAACAAGTTGAAAATTCCTTATGTCTTTTTTATGAGTCTCAAATGACTACTATATGTGTGTCCACTGACAGGTCACTGCGATTGCTGCTTTGTATCAAGTCACCAGGTGAGTTTACAATGTCGTTGTATTGAGTCTCATTTGGAGACTCAATTTCAAAGTCATTGTAAAATTTGCTTTTTCATAAATAAATAAATGATGTCACATTAAAGTCACATGGTCACTTTCTGTCACAAGACATTGTCAAATGGTGACAGAGACCCTATTGTGAAGTAACCTCTGTGAAAAGTGATGAAAAGTCACTATGTGACTTTATTGGGAGAATATTTGCTAGTTTATCATAATGCAATGTTCATAATGACTTTGAAATTGAGTTTTCAGATGAGAGGTCACACGAGAATCTCAATGAAAAGACATTGTAAAGTCACCTGGTGACTCTCCCTAAAACAGCAGTCACAATGACCTGTCAGTGGAGTCACATATAGTAGTCATTCCAGACTCATTAAGAGACGTATGGAATTTCCTATTTTTTCTTCACCTTATTGACTGAGACTCTTATGACCATGTGTGACCTGAATGAAATGTTATATGGACTAGCAGCTATGCAGGGATATTAATTATTCGAATTATACCACTACCTTTTGAATATTCGCGTGAAAGTTATCGCTTGAAAATCAACTCGAAAATTGGCATTTTTGGGACTCGTCCTTAAATTTTGCACACCAGTGTATATATATGGAGTTGTAGCAATGCTGGAAGTAAAAACTCAATCGAAGGCTTTATAATTTCGTTTAGGAATACGTGAAACTCGGATATTGATACCTTTGCTAGTCCTTACTGCAGTCGTTATTGCATATCTGGCAGTGGTCAAAGACAAAAGAATGAATTCGAAAAGGTGTTTCTCCATGGAATAACTAAGGCATCTTCTTAGCTTTGAATATCTCATTGACAACATATTAGGTGAAACAATTCCCATTGAATCCTGAAGCTCAGGTCTTACTGTGTCAAATCATAGTGGTCGCTTGAGAAAATTTAGATTGAAAAATCTGGCGTCATACGGGAACACCAGGCAACGTAAGTTCTTAACACGTTGAAAATCGTACAAATTCTCCTTTTCCTTTGAATGCTTCTGCTTTTTGGTCAGATTCGCAAGATCACGAATCATGACGTTACGTGCTTCTGGTTGGTAAGGAACAAGAACTCACGCAAAAAGGTCTGAACAGTTTTGAACAATTCTGAAAAGGTACTGTCAGAAACGCATAATGAGCTTAAAATGTAAAGCGTAAATAAAAATCGCAGGGCGCGAAAAATCTTGGAATAAAAATAAGTAGAAAAAAAAGTCTTTTTTAAAACATTTTAATTTTTACTAAATAATAGAATTTAGTCAAAAACGATGAAGCAATTTAGGAATAACCTAAAAGCTTTATATTTAAGTAAATTTAGAAAAATAATAATTAATTTAAGGAGAATTTAACAGAATTAAGACAGATTAAAGAAGAAGAATGTAATAGAATTAAGATAGATATAATAATTTAGCGTGATAAAAAGAAATTAAAAGGAGATACCGCAAAGAAAAAATAAATAATAAAATACACAAACACACGCACACACACACACACACACATATATATATATATCAACATTTGGATGGAGTCTGGTTTTGGGATCTGGGGGTCATGATCGGTGAAAATATACCGAAATTTTCCTTAAGTGTTTTCTTCTGGACGACAGCTGCAATGGGTCACTTTTCACTTTTTGTAATGAAAGCAACTTAAAACACATGTTAAATGTATTCTTTCACGACGGCCGTGAGAACTGCTGATCGAAAGTACCAAAAATTTTTAAATGAAATGTATATTTTAACTTGCAACGTCTATTTTATTATTTTTGGCCTCCTTTTTAAGTAAAACGTTCAGCTTTTAAATGTTCATTTGAAGTAATTTGTGGCGTAACATACAATTTTGTTTTATAATGGAAAATAATAAACGGCCTTTTTCGAATGGTCTAAGCGTTTTCTTAATCAACTGAAAATGATTTAATTATGTACTACAATAAATCTGTAGATCATACACAGTGATGCATAAAAATATTTAGATATTTTTGCCGGATTTCGATTGTAATTGCTAGAATTGTGTTTTTAAATATTTGATGCGTTTTAAAAATTGTTCTTTTAGGTATTTTTATCTTGTTAAATCGGAAATTTTATTATAGTAATCTGAATTTGTTAGAAAAAATAATTCCTGCTTTAATTTTGTAATTCCTGCTTGACATGTTTTTAAGTTCTTGTTTAAAAATATCTGCTTAAGACACTGATATTTTGAACGCATTCTTTCTGACTGCTTTTTCCTTCGAGAACGTTTCTTTCTATTCAGTAGAAAATTAGTTTGAAACGATATACTTTCCGGTAGTTCAGACTTTAAAACTGTATTCATAGCTGATCAAAACTTTCTTTAGCTTCGTTAACGCTTTTGCTATGTCAATAAAATGATATTAAATTAAGGATATATTTCAGAAATATTTTGACTACTAAAAAAACGTAGTCATCTTTAAAAAAGAAAATACAGAAGAAATAAGTTAAAGATATTTATTTCTCATTCGGAAAACAAATAACACAATTGGAAACTCATTTTCAGAAATTGTCATCTATAGCTGAAAAAATACATGGTGCTCATAAAGAACAGTCTTAATACCAATGGAATATTATAACAGTTTGATTTACGCTGTTTACAAAAAATCACGAAATTGAGGATAAATTAATATAGTCTTTCTTACAAATGCTCAATATATGCATTGTTTGATATACATCACGCATCCAACCGAAATTAGAATTCTTCCAACATTTCGATAAAAAATTCTTTAGTAACGAAGGTAAGAGCGTATTTAGATCTCAGTCTCTAAAATATCAAATTATGAGGTTGCGGCGGAACTTTGACATCATCTTTCTGAAGCCTCAAACGAAAAAAAAAATATCATGGCTCTAATGGATTTTAAATCTTTATCTTAGCAATAACGCTTTACACTCAGGAGTTACCATTTTATGCATGTGGGACTGCAAGTGAAAAAATAAATAAAAAGAAAATTACCCAGATAAACTGATGGCATAGATCTGACAAGCTGTGCACACTAATTGTATATTACAGCTTTATAGAATAATGCCTTCAAAAAACAAATTAAGGTAGGAAATAATTCCCCCTATTTCTTTTCATTATACTTAGTCATTGAATTCCCAAAATTAATCAGTGGTACGCTTTATCATATGGGTGATTCTCCAATAAGTGGGTAATTTCAGTCCCTTGGGATTACATAGTGTTTTTTGGCCCTAATATAGTTCTTTCTTAGCGTAAAATGTATTTTGTAACGTATTTCTAAAATTTCAAAAAGTATTTTCAAGAAAATAACTGTAAATTTTACTGTAATAGTATTTTAAATGTTCAATTTGTCACTTCTGTCCCTTGTCCCTTACCTCATGTACTGATCTTTTGGAACAATTTTAAGTGTAATGATAAACTATTTTTAACAGTTTTACCAACCAAAACAAAAATTTACACATAACGAAGTACATAATAAAGTATCTTTATTGTAAATTAAAAATAGTTTTACATTTACTCTGAGTCAGAGAAACACTGTCCCGTAGTTTCTATGTCACTATTGTCCTCTTGAATAAAACTGCTAAAGTGACCACCAGGTGGCCAATAAAATTTGATGAACAGATGCATTTAGTAGAAGGAGCCATCTTAATTGCCCAGAAAAACATATGGTCCAATTCTAAGGACTTCAAAAATAGTTACAAGCTACAAAATGGATACAAAGGTAAGAATATGTTTATTACTTGTCCCTACTGTCTCCTACTTAAACTGTCCTTTTCATTACTTTTATTAATATATTATTTTGTCATGATGTAACATACTTTTGCTTAGTACAAAATATCATATTGCAATCTTACTAAGCCTGACTTACTATGTACACAGAAGCAATTTTCTTTAATTTTGTCACTACTGTCCCTGTCACTTCTATCCCTTTTCAAATTATTTATTTGAAGACTAAATCTCCGAAGCAGATATTAATACCATAGATGACTTGAAGCCAAATGATACAACGATACCATCTATTCGAAATCTATTAAAATTGCATCAACTCACTTGGAATAAGTTTGAAAATGTTAAACTTCAACTGCATTATTTACGCTGTTTCACACGTGACACACATAAAAAATGTCAACATTTCTGTACAGAACCATCATTTGTAGACTTATCTCCCTGTTTTAAGGATATATCTAGTGATTATAAAGATATTGAAGTATCAACTCCTGGTTCTCAAAGTGAACATATTTGTGTAGAAACTTGGGTCGCGGTTGTGTATGATGAAAACTGGTTTCCTAGCGAGTTTTAAATTTTTACTTAGATTGAAATTATTATTTTAACTTTTTATCAACATATTTCATTTTTCCACATTACTTATTACAATATTTGTTTTCAACAGGTTTAATTGAATAAATAAATGATGACATTCTTAACATCCAAACTTTATATTAAGGAATGGAAGACGATTCTATTGGTTAAATACACCAGATATCCAGGATGTTCCAAAGAGTGAAATTTTGTGTATTATTGATATCCCTTCTCGACCAGTTGCTTCAAGATATTTTACTCTAGACAAATTATATGATATAAACTTTAAAATTAGCAGTATTTCTCCTACTTAAACACTTTTTCTAACTAAAACTTTTGTTTAAATAAATTCACTTATTTACTCATTATCTTACTGTTGTTTAATTTTTTTTCTAAAAGATTATTCAAATTTTAAATTAGTGAAAAAATAATAAATGCTAAATAATTTATCATTGTTAAAATGTTCAAAACTAAAAAGTTTTGAAAGTATGTCACTTCTGTCCATGTAAATGTCCCTCCTGTCCGCTTATTCTTAAAACTTAAAAAATATTCAGATTTATCAGAGATGATATATTAAACATTATATTTTTTTACTATAAAAAGATACACTTTAATAAAATACACATATTTTTAAAATAAATTTTATTAAAATCCTAGTTTATAAAGCAAACAACTGTTTTGGGGACAATAGTGACATTGATTACCAAATTAATTTATAAAATAATTAAAAAAATATATATATTGCTTAAAGCTTATGCCGGAATGTTGTATATTACTCAGTAACCTATGCTGTGTCCAATTATTAAAAAATATTAGTTAAAATTTAATTTTTATTTTTCACTAAATCAATGAGTGAAATTACCCACTTATTGGAGAATCACCCATATAGTAAACCTGTATCCAAAATTCGAAGCAAGTCGAATAATTCTACAAAAAAATATTTTTAAATAATTTAAGAATCTTTGTTCCCCATTCCCTCATTTATACTTTACCATTAAATCTCCAAAACTGTTCAGAAATTCAACTTTTCAGAAAGAACCTACATCCAAATTTTAAAGCAAATCGGATAACTCTGTATAAAACTCTATTTAGCAGACTTAACGGATAGGTAATGGCCCGTACCCCCTTAATACTTAACAAAAAGACATCGCAACTAATGAGGGAAGCTTCTTACCAGTATGAAACTGTATCCAAAAATTGATACATATCAGTTAATTCTGCATGAAAAACCATTTACCTAAATTATGAGGGGTTGATCCCCCTATCTCCTCTTTATACGTATCGAATGAATTTAAAAAACAAATTAGGGAAACACCTTTTCAGAATCAATGTATAGCCAAAATTTGAAGCAAATTGATAAATTTTGCATGAAATACCCATTAACCTAAATTAAGAGGGGGGATTAACCCCCCTTCCCCTTCTGTAAACTTATCCAGTGTCCACCCAATACTAATTACGGAAGCACCTCATCAGAATGATCCCATATATAAGATTTGAATGAAATCTGGTAATTCTGCATGAAAAACACATTAACATAAATTAAGGGGAGGGCTATTAGGCCCCGCTCCTCTTCTTAATATTTATCCAATGAACACCCAATACTAATCACGGATGTGCCTCATCAGAATGATTCGATATCTAGGATTTGAACGAAATCTGATAATTTTGCATGAAAAACCCATTTCTATAAATTAAGGGAGGGACATTAGCTCCCCTTCCCCCCTCTTTATACTTATCCAATGAACACCTTATACTAATCACGGAGGTGCCTCACCAGAATGATCCTATATCTAAATTTGAATGAAATCTGATAATTCTACATGAAAAACCCATTTATATAAATTAAGGGAAGGGGCATTAGGCTTGTTTTCCTTCTTATCCTTGTGGAATGAACTCTCAAAGCTAATCAGGGAAGCGCCCTATCATAATAAGCCTATATCCAAAATTTCAAAAAATTCGGATATTTTTATCATAAACTATAGCGTTACGTACGTACGTACTTACGAACGCACAATCGCATGTACATACATACATACAGAAAGGGCAGGCTTTCGTAGCCTGCGAGCTAAAAATCAATACTTGCGTACGCAGTTATTTAAAGCTATTTGATTTACATATATTTGTGACTTTGAACGAACACGCTACAACGCTTACAATTTATAAAATTAAAACTTATAACTGGGATGTCATTTTACGGACACATTCTTTATCTGAGTGCTTTTATGCATATCTTAATATGATTTAGACTTTTAAATGTATAATAAATAGCATGCAAAAAAGCAATTAAATTAGGAAACACATCACAGATGAAAATTATCCATCAGCAGTTTTCTTCAATAAACGGAAATGTAGTACTAGTATTATTTTGTACAGTCCTATGTATTATTAATATAATTTTGCAACGTTATGCAAACATTAGTTAAATTCTTAAACGAAAACACATTTCTAAGACCTATTGTTCAAACATAGTATGTTATCGAATTACTGTATGTATTCTTCTAAATTAAAATAAATGTTATGCTTATCATGTTTTACAGCAAGCATTTTATTCCATTCAACCATATATCAATTTCACTATATTTGAAATAGCACAACAGCATTAAAGGCACTGCAATCGATTATTTTCTATGCATTTCTAGGAATTATTATTCACGCACTGTATCTAACCTAAATCCTGTATGTGTCCTTGTAAAGGAAAAAGCATGCGTTCTATATTCTATAGCAATCATTTCATTCCATTCAACCATATATCAATTTCATTATATTTGAAATAGCGCAACAGCATTAAAGGCACTGCAATAAATTTTTTTCACCGAATTCTAGGAATTATTGTTCATGCACAGTATTTTACCGAATTCCTGTAATTATCCTTCTAAATTAAAATAAATGCTCTGCTCATCATGTTCTAGATCAACTTTTACATTTCATTCAAACATATATCGTTTTCACTATATTTGAAATAGCACAACAAGATTAAATAGACTACAATTAAATTTTTTCCATGCATTTCTAGGAATTATTGCTCACACACAGTTTCTAACCGAATTCCTGTATGTATCCTTGTAAATTAAAATAAATGTTATGCGTACTATATTCTGTAGCAAACATTTCATTCCATTCGACCACGTATAAATTTCGTTATATTTGAATTAGCACAATTGCATTAAAAGCACTGCAATACATTTTTTTCAACGCATTTCTAGGAATCATTGTTCATATACAGTATTTAACCCAATTCCTGTATGTATCCTTCTAAATTAAAATAAGTGTTATGCTCATCTTATTCGGTAGAAACCATTTCATTCTGTACAACTATATATCAATTTTATTACATTTGAAATAGTGCAACGACGTTAAAAGCACTGTAATCGATTTTTGTAACGCATTTCTAGAAATTTTGTTCAGTATGTAACCGAGTTCCTGTATGTATCCTTGTAAATGAAAATAAATGTTGTGCGCACCATATTCTATAGAAACCATTTTACTCCATTCAACCATATATCAATTTAATACATTTGAAATAGCGCAACGACATTAAAAATCGCTGCAATCGATTTTTTCTCTTTAAACCATTATGTAAAGACGTTTTTGATTACCTGTCTAAGCAAACTATAAATGGTACACACTTAATTTACAATACCGAACATGCCCTTGTATATTACAATAACATGTATAAAATATATGTCAATGTGACTACATTTATGCGAGTTAGAGCACGGACACTCTGGCTGTCGGTCTGACTGACATTAGAGCACCCGAATTCATAATCACTTTTCAACTATATTTTGTATAATCTCCCGTGACCTGACATCCATTAAAATGGATGTTTTGCTTTGTCCCTCTGTTGTGTTCAACTTCATTGTAGTAAGCTAAAATTAAATTGGCATTGTAATGTATGAATCAGAAATCAACATTCAGTTTTAGATTTTCGAAACGGTAACTACTTTGTTTACAAAATGGAAAAATGGCTTATTCAATTTAGAATTCGATGCTCTGCTAGTACTTTTTGTTTACTATGAAGCTAAAAGTTAAATTTGATTAATTTATTTAATCAGAAAAATACGGAAAATAATTTCTACTATTAAAGTATATTAATATTTGCCTTTTGTTCATTATAATAAATTCAATCTTATTTCATAATTTTAGTACTTTTTTATATATTTTAAAGTTATTGTGACCTGAACATCCATTTAAATGGATGTGCTTCGGAAAAATAAAAAATAAAAAAAAACAATTTTATTAATTTCTTTAGAAACCTCATTTTTTATGTATATTTGTTAAAAAATACATATGTATTTTATGTTGACCAGGTCTCAGAAGGATATCCAAAAAAATTTCCCTAAAAAATATAAAAACATGCACGAACCACAAAAATATTTGCGAAAGATAAGCAAATATAAACATATTTTTCTAATTTCTTTATAAATGAGTAATATTGTACCCATATTAGCATAAATGAATTTATTTGAAAATAGACCATGGGTCGTTAATTTCAATAAGATGTAAAACACTGGAAGAAATTTGCTAATGAAAACAATTACAAATGATGAAATTGAATAGATTAATGGATTTTTTAATTTCCTAAACTAATTAAGATTTCTAATTTTATAAGAATGAATATTCATCACTCCAGAAACATATCCTATTTTCTCTTGCAGTATTTTAACAAGACATATTCAGAAATTCTTTTTTTCAAAATCAGTTGGAAAAAAATATTTTCAAAAATATCTTATTTTTTCTTTATTATAAATTGTTATTGAAACCGCCCTTTTAGATCTTAAGTGGAAAATAAAGATGCTTTTTATTCCTATTTTCAGTAAATAGATAAAACCAACTCTTTTATCCATTCATGAAGTTAATTTAAAAGCATTACATTGTATTTTTATATTTTGTATCATAATATATTTTATAATTCCAAAATTAAAAAAAATTGGAATATTTTTGTATGCTGAATATAATATGTCAGGGCTGAAATGTCTTTCGGGATATGAAAAAATATCTAAATTCCTGTAATCTCGTAAAATATTCATGATATTCTAAAAAGAATTATTCCTTGTTGTGTTTTAGATTATTTATTTTCAAGCTTTTATTATCGTTGTAATAATATTCTCAAAGTATTTTGAATTCGCACTGTTTTAAGAAACATTTTCACTTTTTGTGAAAAGTGGTGGATAAAATGTCTCCTTTTTTTTTCAATTTTATGCTTTTGTAATTTCAACCAACTGTCATGGCGCGCAGAAGTTTGCTTGAAATTTTTTGCTAGAATTTTAAACCTTATTTAATTGCAATAAATGCTACAAATTGAATGACTAAATGCGTTAATTGCCATATTGATGACTGTTAGACCTGTATTGAAGATTTCTGAAGATATTAAGGTTACAATGGTACGAATTGAAGTTTAATTCCGATTTAGCCTTTTAAATAATTGTAAAAAAAAAAAAAAATCCAGATTTCGAGATTTTTGGAAATTAAAAATAAATAAGAAAATAGGAACTACAAATATTGGGAGACGAAATGGCTTTTATTTACTTGATCAAATAAAGATAATTCATTTATTAGAAATGTAACTTGATAGGAAGAAAAATGTTACAAGTTCGATTTACAGAGAGATTTCTTGTTGTGTTTTAGATTTTTTTTTAATTTTAAACTTTTATTATCGTCGTAATAATATCTTCAGAGAATTTTGAATTAATATCTATTTAAGGTAATATTAGAATTTTTGTGAATGTTCCTTTAAAAAGAAAGAAAATGTGCTTTTGTGTTTTGAACCAATTATCATGACGGATAGAACTTTGCTAGAAATCCTTGATGGAATTTTTTACTCTATTTGATTACAGAAATCATTACAAATTGTACGATTAAATGAGCTAATTGCTATACTAAAGACTGTTAGACCTATATCAAAGATTTCACGTAAGCGTAAGTTTACCTTGGTTCATGGAAATTTGATTTAGATTTAGCATTTCAGATAATTATTGACGAAAAATCCAGATTTCAAGATCTTTGGATATTACAGGGTGGCTACTAAATACTGATTGACTAAAAAAAAATAAGAAGAATTAATTTTAAACGTTTCGTAAAATAATTTCTTTGATTCAGCGTTTGGCAATTTTCTATTAGTGCAGACGACTTTTGTAAAAAGCAAATATTTAGAATTATTTTTAAAATGGAAGCTAAAAGAATGGTGATTAAACAGCTCTTTGATCGCAGACTTTCCCCAGGTAAAATGTTTCAGCAATTGAATTGCCTTGGTTTTATGACATTATTTATAAATAAAACTATAAATCGGTTATTAAATACTAATAGCTAAAAATATCAACCTAGATCTGCTCGCCCACGATCAATTCGCCCAAAAGAGTGCATCAACAGAATTCGTGAAATGATACGAAGTAATCAACAACTTTTGCAAATAAAATGTCTGAAGAAAATGACGTGAGTCGCAGAACCTATGCAAGTTATTATAAATGAATACCCGAATTTCCACTTTCGCAAAAGGAATGTTCAAGGTTTGCTTGCTGCACAGAGTAGAAAAAGATTACAAAGATGCCAGGAATTCTGAAGCGGCATGTGAAGAAAAATATTGACAGAATAGTATTTTCTGATGAGGAGCTATTTTGCACTGAACAGTTTTATAATGCTAAAAATTATGTCGTATATTCAGCAATGTTTGAGGATATATTTGAAACTCTCCGAACTATAACGCTTTCAGAACAAAAGTTTTGTTATGGTTTGGGCTGCGGTATCAAACAATGGGAAATTGCCTTTAAAATTCATAGATAAATGGGTAAAATTCAATGCGGAATATTACAAACGGTACATATTGGCTACACATTTATTTCCACATGCTGGCAGGTTGTATTGAAAAAAGAATTGGATGTTTCAGCAATATTCTACATCTTCGCATCGAGCTAAATAAACACACTTGGCTCCAGGTCAGTTGCCCGAATTTTATCACCAAATTAACCAAAGTGATATTGAGAGTTTGGTGCGATTTGAAAAGAACTGTTCATGATGAGCTGGTCGAATCTAGCTAAACCAATATTCGACTCTATACTCTCAAAAACTAATGCTATTGAAGCAGGCAATTAACAAAAAAAAAAAAAAAAAAAAAAGATCAAAAGAAAATGCGACTTCCATCAAGACAATGCTAAACCTCACACATATTTAGTGACTTGGTAAAAAATGAGAAAGCTTGACTTATAAGTTTTGATGTAACCATTGTATGGCTTGGATTTTGTCCCATCCGACTGCCATTGCCTTTTAGTCTCTGCAGAACTTTCTTAATGGTGCAAAGGCTGGTTTAAAAAAATGCTTGTGAAAGTCACTTAGTTCTGTTTTTCGATCAGAAATCTCAGAAGTTCTACAGAGACGAAATTACGATTTTAACAGAAAAAAATAGAAAATATTAATCAATCAAAATAGTACATATAATTATTGATTTGTGTCCAATATTTATATAAATAAATTCGCTTTGAAAAAAATGAGAAAAAAAAGAAATTACTTTTTCCTCAACCCAATATATTAACAAAACACTTACCTGTGTTGTGAGATTTGCAATATCTTTTTAATTTAGCAACATGTACTAAATATTTTATACAACACATGATTTTATTTTATAAAATGTGTATTTTTCAATAAAACAGTTTTTAAAATTATATATACATAC
The DNA here is from genome assembly GCA_964019185.1 of Maratus speculifer. Classification (NCBI taxonomy): domain Eukaryota; kingdom Metazoa; phylum Arthropoda; class Arachnida; order Araneae; family Salticidae; genus Maratus; species Maratus speculifer. The sequence continues at coordinate 229,251,147 of OZ025296.1, read as the reverse complement.
TAAAAGGCTGTAATTTGCTTCATAACGGGTCAATAGATAAGTATACCTTGTGATCAAATTATATGTATATACCTTTAAAAATTTTTAAGAAACGCAATTTCTTGTAAACATAAACACTGAAATCTAATTACATATTAAGATATTAGTGTAACAAAAAAAATCATATATAATGGTTTATATTTTGGGTTATAACTTTGCTTCTAATTATCGCAGAATCAAAAGTAAGGTATTTATCGAATCTTAAATGTTCGAACGTTAATTTAAAATAATAAAAACAAAACGGAAATTTTTGCAAAAACGGCGATTTCAGGGTAGGCGCATACCTAAAAATTCAACATTTATATATAATATTTTGAAAGTGTTTAAGATACCATTAAAGATGAACTAATCTTCAAACTTTTTTTTACAATAATTTCCACTCCCATGAGACGACTTATAGTCAGGGAGCCGACCGTCGATTTACCTATGTATCGAGTAAAAGGACCGGACATACATCAAAATGTATGTCTCAATGTGCACATTAAGAATATCACTGTCCGCCAGGCCCTATCCTACTGGAACGCAAGGTAGCCGCACTTTTATGACGTCAATTTTGAGTGTTTACCTATGTATCGAGTACAAGGACCAGACACATCAAAACGTAGGTCTCAATGTGCACATTAAGAATATAACTTGCTGCCACATACATCAAAATGTAGGTTTCAATGTGCACATTAAGAATATCACTCGCTGCCAGGTCCTATCCTGCCGGAACCCGGTGGCAGCCGCACTTTTATGACGTCAAGTTTGAGTGTTTACCTATGTATCGAGAAAAAGGACCAGACATACATCAAAATGTAGGTTTCAATGTGCACATTAAGAATATCACTGGCTGCCACAAACATCAAAATGTAGGTTTCAATGTGCACATTAAGAATATCACTGGCTGCCAGGTCCTATCCTGCCGGAACCCGGTGGCAGCCACACATTTTTGACGTCAATTTTGAGTGTCTGCCTATGTATCGAGTACAAGGACCCGACATACATCAAAATGTAGGACTCAATGTGCACATTAAGAATATCACTGGCAGCCAGGTTCTATCCTGCCGGAACCCGGTGGCAGCCGCGCATTTATGACGTCAACTTTGAGTGTTTGCCTATGTATCGAGTACAAGGACCGGACATACATCAAAATGTAGGTCTCAATGTGCACATTAAGAATATCACTGTCTGCCAGGTCCTATCCTGCCGGAACCCGGTGGCAGCCGCACTTTCATGACGTCAATTTTGTGTGCTTACCTATATATCGAGTACAAGGCCAAGACATGCATCAAAATGTAGGTCTCAATGTGCACATTAAGAATATCACTGGCTGCCACATACATCAAAATGTAGGTCTCAATGTGCACATTAAGAATATCACTGGCTGCCAGGTCCTATCCTGTCGGAACCCGGTGGCAGCCGCACTTTTATGACGTCAATTTTGTGTGCTTACCTATGTATCGAGTACAAGGAAAAGACATACATCAAAATGTAGGTTTGAAAATGCATATTAAAAATTAAGGGTCTATTTTGTCCAATTTTACCGGAATCAGGTAGCAGCAACACATTTATGACATCAATTTTGAATGTCTACCTATGTATCGAATTTAAAGACCATATATAAAAAAATATGAAGGTTTAAAAGTGCACATTAATAATATCATGATCTGCCATTTGAAATTCAGCCGGAACCAGGTAGCAGACTCATTTTTTCGTCAATTTTGAGTGTTTACCTATGTATCGGACCTGGCAGACAGTGATATTATTAATATGCACATTGAAACCTACATTTTGATGTATGTCCGGTCCTTGTACTCGATACATAGGCAAACACTCAAAATTGACGTCATAAAAGTGTGGCTGCCACCGGGTTCCGGCAGGATAGGACCTGGCAGCCAGTGATATTCTTAATGTGCACATTGAAACCTACATTTTGATGTATGTCTGGTCCTTTAACTCGATACATAGGTAAACACTCAAACTTGACGTCATAAAAGTGCGGCTGCTACCGAGTTCCGGCAGAATAGGACCTGGCAGCGAGTGATATTCTTAATGTGCACATTGAAACCTACATTTTGATGTATGTGGCAGCCAGTTATATTCTTAATGTGCACATTGAGACCTACGTTTTGATGTATGTCTGGTCCTTGTACTCGATACATAGGTAAACACTCAAAATTGACGTCATAAAAGTGCGGCTGCCTTGCGTTCCGGCAGGATAGGACCTGGCAGACAGTGATATTCTTAATGTGCACATTGAGACCTACATTTTGATGTATGTCTGGTCCTTTAACTCGATACATAGGTAAACACTCAAACTTGACGTCATAAAAGTGTGGCTGCCACCGGGTTCCGGCAGGATAGGACCTGGCAGCCAGTGATATTCTTAATGTGCACATTGAAACCTACATTTTGATGTATGTCTGGTCCTTTAACTCGATACATAGGTAAACACTCAAACTTGACGTCATAAAAGTGCGGCTGCTACCGGGTTCCGGCAGAATAGGACCTGGCAGCGAGTGATATTCTTAATGTGCACATTGAAACCTACATTTTGATGTATGTGGCAGCCAGTTATATTCTTAATGTGCACATTGAGACCTACGTTTTGATGTATGTCTGGTCCTTGTACTCGATACATAGGTAAACACTCAAAATTGACGTCATAAAAGTGCGGCTGCCTTGCGTTCCGGCAGGATAGGACCTGGCAGACAGTGATATTCTTAATGTGCACATTGAGACCTACATTTTGATGTATGTCCAATCTTTTTACTCGATACATAGGTAAATCGACGGTCGGCTCCCGGACTATTATAGCGGATGGTAATTACGGATTGTATGCTCATCGAATCTTGTAATTGTGTACGATACTGTTAATTATGAGAATATGTATACATACATACATGATGTATGTGTGTGCTATTGTGTTTCAAATAGTAATGTTTGTAACGTGCTAATACTATGCATATTTTAGACTGAGGCAATCGTTCCTGTTCTTCTGATCTGCATTTAAATTTTAATTCTGCTGGAAATCTAAATATACCCCTGATAGATCAAATTTTCTATAGATATTTGCACATTTACCTAAAAAATAATCTCTCTTTCCAGTTTACATTAAACTTAAAAACTAACTATTAAAAAAACATTGTTAGACATTGAATTACTCAAAAAATAGATCTAAAATTTAACTTTTTAATATATCTATTTCACATAAGCCGCTTAAAAGAAAATGTTATAAGCTTCAACTGATGAAAATGGGATATTTTTTATATCTTCAATAATCTTTAAAAAAATTTGTATTCAGCATTTTTAAATAAGACTTTCGCATTTCGGATACTTAGAAAAAGACTTCCCATATAGCACAAAAGCTCCTCAATACCTCCCCAGGAGCTCCAAGCCATCCCATATTCCTCTTAAAACTAAAATGACAAGATCAGGACGTCCTAGGGAAGAGTCTTTAACGATGTCCTCAAGAATGAGCTCCCAGTAACGTCCCACGGAGCAATTTCCCAGGGACGCTACTCCTGAGGAAGTACCTGGGAAATCACTCCTGGGGATGCACCCGGTTAGTCATTCCTGGGGAAGTGCCCAGGAAGTCCCAGTGCTGGCGCCATCTTATGAATGATTTTGGAATACAATACTCAGTTGTTTTTTAATAAAATATCAAATGCAATTTAATAAGTATCGATTTTAATGACCTTTTTTATTTTTTTAATTATTCGATTCCTTATTTATTAGCAAATTAGATAATTGTTATTAAATTGATATTATTTTTAATTATTGTTGTAACTTTAAATCTTTTTATTTAAATTAAAAATTTTTATTTATTATTTCAGTTACTTACTATTTTTATACAGGGTGTCCGAAAAGTCTGGAAACGGCCGAATAACTCGAGAAATACATATGAGATTGAAAAACGTAAATATACGTGTTAAATATTTTTAAATAAGCTACTCAGTGATACCAAATTTGACCTTCGAAACCGACCCCCTGGGGGTCAGAGGGGGTCCAACTTTGAAATCTTAAATTATAACCCCCATTTTTTATTGCAGATTCGAATTCTACCGACAAAAATACGTAACTTTTGTATTTGATGTTTATTTCAAATCTTCGTTTATCACGGTGTAATCGAGCATATTAAATCGATACATATTCCCGCTTTTCCAACGGGATTTTCCCTAATCGAAACTGATTGGGCAGAATTTTTGACGTCAAATTCCTCGTCTTTTGTAGGAATAGCGTTTCCTGAAAATCACCCGTGCCGATTATTTCGGTAGTGCTACACTGTTAAAAATTTGACCCATTTGCTGCAGCGTCACTCCACAGCTATTATAGAATATCTCTTTTGTGACCAATGAGAATGCTCCATAACACAGTAAAGTAATCGTTTTCTATAAAAGCGGTGGAGTGACGATGAAGCAAAAGGGTCAATTTTTTTACAGTGTACTTTACTGTGTTATGGAACATTCTCATTGGTTATGAAAGAGATATTCTATAAAAGCTGTAGAGTGACGCTACAGCAGATGGATCAAATTTTTAACTATGTAGCACTACCGAAATAATCTGCACGGGTGATTTTCAGGAAACGCTATTATTGCAAAAGACGAGGAATTTGATGTCATAAATTCTCCCGAATTAGTTTCGATTAGGGAAAATCCCGTTGGAAAAGCCGAAATATGTATCGATTTAATATGCTCAATTATACCGTGATAAACGAGGATTCGAAATAAACATCAAATACAAAAGTTACGTATTTTTGTCCGTAGAATCCGAATCTGCAATAAAAAATTGGGGTTATAATTTAAGATTTCAAAGTTGGATCCCCTCTGACCCCCAGGGGGTCGGTTACGAAGGTCATATTTGGTATCACTGAGTAGCTTATTTAAAAATATTTAACACGTATATTTACGTTTTTCAATCTCATATGTATTTCTCGAGTTATTCGACCGTTTCCAGACTTTTCGGACACCCTGTATACTAATTACTATTATATATCTTTTAAATCAAGTTTTGTTCATTTATCAATATTTTATTAATTATTAATAAATAACCTATTGCGTTTTGCTTTATTATTATTTGTTTTATTAATTAAGAAATTAATTTAACTTGAAGTTTCTAAATTAATACACTAAAATTTCTAAATAGAAGACATTTCTATATCATATATTTTTTCTGATATTTAGAAGTAAAGATATTTGTGCAAAAAAAAAAAAAAAAAAAAAAAAAAAAAAAAATTAATGTAAGTTTGTTTATGAGTATCCTTTAAAACCTTGTTATGAAAATTATCTAAATTGGGTCCTGATGCATCTTAATGTCAAATGTTAAATGTTTTTGTATATATATATATAAATAAAATAAGCAAAAATGTCCCGACGAAATTAGACATATTTATCACAGCACACAACACAAAATCAAAGATAATTCATTTAAAATGGTATATTTGGATTTAAAATGCATAAATATTGAGCCGTCCCCCCCCCTCCCCAAACACATACCAATAAATAATTTATTTGAAAAGATTTTCTGTTCAGAAATATACATTCTTATAAAATCAGTTAAAAAAATATAAATTCACGCTAATTTCAAGTTTAATTTAGGTTATTATCAATTATTCATCCAGTGTAATTTATATATGTATTGAAGATAAGAAATTGTTTTCTAAATAGAAGCATCAATTTAAATGTCATTTTTGAAGGTTTAATCTATTTTGTTTTGTTTATCATTAATATTTTTTTTAAATGTAAGTTGTACTTAATAACAAATTATTTTTCTAATATCTTTTATAGATTATCAAACATATTATTATTATTATTATTATTATTTAAATTCTGAAAGATAAAATGAAGTCTTTATTTTGAAAACTTCAGATATATAAATAATGTTTTGGTTCTGAAATTACAGATAAATATTTATCTGTATTTCCTAAGTAAGAAATATTTTTTATCACAGTTTTAAACTGAATTGAATGGAATTTCTTCATACCTGTTTGACCAAGTTCGGTGACAATGAGAATATTCTATGTAAGCAACTCTGCAATACCCCAAGTGACCTTCCCAACCTTCAGGCAGTCACCTTCTCAACCTTCCAACAATTTAATTTTCAACAAGATTATCCCACTCCCCCAGTCAGTTGTCAGCTGAGAATGCGTTTTGCGGTTAACTCAATGAGAGAGAGAGAGAGAGAAAGAGAGAAAAAAGTGCGATATTCCAAGAATTTAGACTATTTCTGAATTTGTAAGAAAAAGCGTTTTACAAACAATTTTGTTAGTAAATGTAAAAGAAGTATATACATATATTAATTTGGGATTTTTAAACAATAATTCGCTGATGAAAACATCTTATATTTTAAATAAAAATATCAGTTCTTTTAGGCTTTTTAAATTGCCTAAAATCTTAGTTTCTAAAATTACATGTAAAGAAATCAACAAAAATATTTCCCGTCTTTAATTAAATGAAAAATGGTGCTTATTGTATTTTTTATGCATATAAAGATTTCAGACAATTTTCAAAGACAATTAAATGGAGATTTAAATGAAAAGTAATTTTATTTATAACAATAAGAAAATAAATTGATTTTGTAACAAATAAAAATTTTATTAATAGTTTCTATTTTATGTAACTCAAGCAGTGTTTCAGTGTAATGATAGAATTTTACAAAAGATTTTCACACCAAATTCTGGTATAATAAAAGTATACAAATTTGTACAATGGTGTGTTCTTGCAGAAAATACAGAATTTTAATATTTTACTATGCTATAAAATAATACAGTGGTTTTACAGTATTTTTTAATCCCGCAACAAGTGGTAAATCTCCAAACATCTGTAACTCGTACCGTCGTATAAGATTTTCATAAGTAAGGGATTTAATTATTTGTTAATAAATACTCGCCAAAATATACCTAATCACTTTAAAACGAGTTTGTTGATTGATTGTACTTATGACGGCCAATTATCAACATGAGGGACATATCAAGGGAAGGGGGGTTGCCCTCAGTGAAGGTCTTTCTAAAGGAACCTAACTCGTATTTACGCAGGGAAATAAAAGATTCGAAGAAAACCCCGGGAAACTGCGAACAATTAGGTCGACAGGCGCGATTGGTTACAAACTCTGCGCATCCCATCTACCAGCTTCGAGAGCAGGATCTCTTGACCATGTGTGGGGCCCAGAATGAAACTGCAACAATGAAATATTTCAAAGAGCAAAAAGTAGGAAAGAAAAGGCTTAAGAAAAGACTAAGCAAATTTATATATTTTTTTCATAAATTCGTATAATAAGAGCACCTTTAACCAAGCGTAAAAAGAAAAAAATATATGGATAAAAATTTCTGTAAAAAAAAGTAAGATCGAGAGAGAGCAAAAAAGTTTCATTTTTGAAAAGATTTACTTAGATTTTATTTGTCAATCATAAGAATTTATGATTGACAAAAAATTGACGGGTTTTATTGACGAGTGTATTTATGATTGACGGGTGCGATTGGGTATAAACTCAGCACCTCCATCTACCATCTACCACCAAGAGAAAAAAGAAAAAATCGATTAAAATTTCTGTAAAATTCACAATTTTAAAGAAACTATGTGTTTTAATCTCCTGCTATTTTAATTTCTGTAAATAATATTTTTATTAACTAAAATTAAATTTTATAGGGGATATCATCAGAAACGTTTTGCATCATTCATTGTGTGTCAAAATATATAGTTCATAATCAAATTTATAACTACTGAACGATTTTAATGGATTTTAAGTATTAAAAGCTAAAAGGACATTTTTATCATTTAAAAATACAATTTCATTTAAAATTTTTAAATTCGAAGACATTTATGTTGTAACAAATAATTATTGACAATTTATTTAAAGTTATTAACTTAAATTTATTTCGAGTGTATGCAAAAGGCACAAAATATGAGGACATTTCCTAGTTTTAAGTTTCAAAAGCGGAGTAAAAATGCATCTATACCTCAGAAACCTTTATTCCTTACAGACCCTACAGCATAACGGTCAGAGGGCGCTTCCGGAATACCAAGGTACTCGGGTTCAAATCCAGCCGGAAAAATAAAGGTAAGAAATTTGTTCCTGAATAATCTCTGTATATGTAAATCCGTCTGAATAATAGAAAAAAATAAAACATTCGTTTTCTCCTTAAAAAAATTAAATTAAATCATAGCTTTAATTTTTTTTAACATATTAGTGACCTTGAAGTTTCCCAAAGTCCTCCTATATCTCTTCCTCAAACCTTCCCCAGAACCTCCCGGGGAGGACCCTGAAGGAGGTCCTAAGGAGCGGGCCAGGATGCTGTAAAGCGGACATTTTCAGTTCCTTAGGACCTCCTGGTGACAATTCTCTGCATTCTCAGAGATGCCTGGGGGATGAGGGTCCTGGGATGTGAATCCTCCCCAGGACATCCTGGGGAGGCAAGTGTGCTATATGGGTTGATATCTTCTAATTCTTCTCTCTCGTTATATAACGAATGTAATTCGCGATGAAGCAGAGATTATATTTCAAATGATGAATTAGAAAAGTATCTTAAGTTATGAGATAAGAAATTTATTTTTCAAACACCAATGTAATTTTCTTTGAAAAACTGCTTTATTTTCAACGAGGAACTGAAAGCATTTTGATGTAATTTCTAATTTGGTTCAGAGTTACTTTATCTTCTTAAAGATATCATTATTTATCATAGAAAATATCTAATGTAATACTATATATTTGCTTTTAAATTTTAATGTTGTTTTTTGTTAGGCAAGGTTAATTTTACACAATAAGAGCCTCATTACCCCCATAATTTTTTAGCTTTGAGGCTATCATTGCATGAAAGCTTATGTGCCCGTCGGCTCTGTATGTACGTACGTATGTCTGTATGTAACGCAATAACTCTTGATAAAATATCCGATTTACTTCAAATTTTGGATATAGGTTTATTATGATAAAACGCTTCCCTGATTAATTTTATGAATTCATTGAAAAATATAACGGGGGACGTTGGGCTAATCCTCTGTTAATTTAGATAAATGAGTTTTTCATGCAGAATTATCAGATTTAATTCAAATTTTAGATATACAATCATGCTGATGAGGCGTCTTCATGATTAGTTTTGGATGTTCATTAGTTAAGTATAAACAGAGGCTGAATGGAGGGTAACCTCCCTTAAGTTAGATAAATGGATTTTTCACTCAGAATTTACGATTTACAGTTCTATGATTAAGTATAAAAGAGGGAAATGGGTAAGCTAATCCCCCCCTTATTTTGTTTCTTGAGGCCCATAATTCCTTCAAAAAATAACCTGTAATATACAGTTAGCGTGTATAGTCTGTGAACTTAATGCCGTAAGTTTAACTGGGAAATATTCTTTTTTATTCTTCTAACATCATTCCATAGTGAAGGTTAGGTGTGTTATACGCACACTATAAAAAAAGACAAAACTTGAAAAATTAAAATGTAAAAATAAAGGAAAATTTACATGAACCTCTTTTGAGATACTCACGGTTTTAAAGAGCGTGTGTATTCTTTAGAAATGTTTGAATTAATATTTTCCAGGTTTAAAAAAATGAATTGACTTGCTGCAAATAATTTTCGGAATGATTTTTTTTTTTTTTTTTTTTTTTTTTTTTTTTTTTTTTTTTTTTTTTTTTTTTTTTTTTTTAGTTAAACCTTTCGGTGCAGTGATCCCACGTCAGAAGCACTTAATTTTAATCCAAAACTTACAAACGGCACTACGTTTATGCTTTTGCAATGAACAGTTTTTTTTAAAGAAAGTTGTATGTAAATTCCAGTGTCAATCAATTATTTCATCGCTTTACAAACAGTATATTTCTGTACCGGAAAGAGTTATTTAATGAGTTTTCAAAATGCGGAATATAGGTTTTCAAGATATTATCCCCATATAAACATTTACATGTTCAACAACGATATTTTACTAGCAAAGGTGATAAATTAACAGAATTAACATTAGAAGTAAAATCCATATTATTCTGTTACTGTATCATGCATAAATTTAACTACGAAGCTGAAAGTATGTCAGTGAAATTTAAATGCATACTAAAAGTAGATATTACAGTTTCAGAAAATTAAGTAATGTACTCTGAAAAGTACTCGAATACATTTCGAAAATCGGTAACATCGAAAGAAATATTTTAAAAAATAATTTATAAAAAATTTTCAGAAAAAAATTATATTTCAGAAAAAAATGTCTTTTTTTTCTTTTTTTTAATTGTAAAATTGGATTAAGGTATGCATTATCTACTTCAAAATGTTCAAAGTATTTCATCTGATTGTGACAAAATTAAATCTAGAGAAAATTCAAATTATGAGCTGGTCACTTGATATAATGAATATTTTTCGACAGGTATCACAGTAGCCTCCAAATCGATCATGAATATGGTTATAAATTTTAATGTACTGTGTCGTTTCAAAGCTCTGGGTGGTAGAATCAAAGACTTTTTCAGCAAATGCGCAGCACGTTTTCTGTACGGTGAGAGGATCTCGTTGAAGGTTCGATCATTTCGAGATTTATTATAAAAAATTACATCAAAAATGACTTGCCTTCAATTTTTTTTAAGTAAAATTCCTATTTGTCATACCTCAAACATTTGCTATATAAGACCGTTTAATTCCTGAAAAATGAACTTCAAGTATAAAAAAAGAACTTTTTTCCCTAGCATGAAAATGCAATCATAATTTGCGAATTCTGCATTTCTGTTGATCGAGTAACTAAGATTTTGTCAAAAGCATTCATTCAGATTTTCATGTTTAATTTGTAAAATTAGCATAAATCATTAGCAGCAAATATATTTAACTTCTGACTTATGCCTAATCTATCATCGACGTTTTTAAATAATTAATATTTTTTGAAATAAAATGCTACACCTTCAGTTTAATGTTCATCTTAAAAAAAAAAAAAAAAAAAAAAAAAAAAAAAAAAAAAAAACATTTTTAGTTTAGACTTGTTTTTTTCTTTCATTATTAAGATTGTGGATTTATTATTGGAGGTTCTGTAGACGAAAAACTTTCTTCCATTATTATTCCAGACAATTTCATTTGGCCAGAAAAATCAGAATGTAGTATATAAGTATTTTATTTATTCCATGTTTTCCATTTATTAACATTTACTAATTTTATGGTACACTTTAGTAGCGTGAAATGGAAAAGTCTCCTACTAAAATCAAAGCCGTATCGCTACATATAAGTTATGTATTTCAGTCGAATAATCAATATTTCCTTAAAAGCATTTCTTAAGAGCCTGATATATTGCTATTGGACATAACCATTACGCAGATATTAAGATTTTATAACAAGCTATCGATTTTTTAAAATATAGATTTACGAAAACTGAAAGAGACGGACAAATGAATATAGATGACAAGGATTAGAAATTAAAATGTTAGTATAGTTTTCAAAATATCAATCTAAAAGGGTCCGATACATACAAATTTTCAATTTTTCATTTTTTTATACATTAATTTTTTTTTATTATTTCATGTTTAAAATTACGTTTAAATTATGTTTTTATATTAATTAGAAGATAAATTATTAATTTTTTCTTTTTGATTTGTTTTCAAAATCTAGCTTTCATAAAATTGTTGTCATGAAATGACTTCTTGTGAAAATACGTTTTTCTTCAAGATGGGTTTATTCACAATTTCTCGGACTTAAATTGTTATAACTAAAGAACCGTTAAATATAAATGCTTTAAGCTTTTGATATGTCTTTTTTGATTGTTTTACTTTAATTTTGATTCAGGAAATTCGAAAAAAAAATTTACTTTTGAAATTTTTTTTTAATAAAAATTCGAAATTTTTTATCAAATTTTAATTTAAATGTTTTTAATTATTTTAAAAATTAATATTTTTAAAATGCCGAAACAAAATTAAAATTTTGATATTTCAGTTTATTTAAATATAAAAAAATGAAATTCTACAAATAATATTTTGAGTTATAACTATTTTAAATTATCCCACTTTTTGATAAGTTTTAATTTTTTTTAATTATGAGAAGTTTTATCATGTGATTTTGTTTACAAATAATATGTTTAGCCAACATAAAGGTATTCAAAATTTTTACTCAAGAAATAAAAAAATCCCTGTCGGCTGGGCCTATAGGCGGAGGTAGATTTCAAAGAGTGCTCATTTAAACAAAAAAAAAAAAAAATATATATATATATATATATATATATATATATATGATTAGAGATAAACCCAGTTTAATAACTTCATTTGGCCGTTTATGAAAAATTTTTAATTTCATTTTTCTCCAAAAACTGGTTTTATCAGAATCATCTTAAGAAAAATTCAGCTCAAATGCCCATTTTGACAACATATTTTGAAATAAATTCTGAATTTATTAAAAAATCGACCAAAACAGTACATTATACAGTTCAAAAATAACAAAAAAACTGTCAGTTGAATGCATTTGAGAAAAAAATTGAATTTAAAAATGAGTCATAAAATAACCGATTTGTTGTTGGAATACATCCTTAATTCTATAATCATGATTGCTTCGGAAAATTTTCTGCGAAATACTCACTTTGACAGCATTTTTAAAAATATATTCTATCTTTATCAAAAAACTGGCCAATGAGTCACAGTATATAGTTCCTAAATAAGAGGATCTGTAAATTGGAAGCGTTTGAGAGCGAAATTGGATTTTAAAACGAGTCATAAAAAACGCAATTTGCTATGTGAAAACTTCCTTAAATTTTCAAATCGCGAAGACTTCGGAAAATTCTGTTCAAAATACCCTTTTTGGTAGCCTTTTTCAAAATATATTCTGTCTTTATCAAAAAATTGATCAATGCATCACATTATATAGTTCCTAAATAAGAGGATCTGTAAATTGGATGCTTTTGAGAGCAAAAATGAATTTAAAAACGAGACAGAAAAAAACGCAATTTCTTATTTGAACACTTCCTGAAAATTTCAGTCACGATGATTTCGGAAAATTCTGTTCAAAATACCCTTTTGGTAGCCTTTTTTGAAATATATTCCGTCTTTATCAAAAAACTGACCAATGCATCACATTATATAGTTCCTAAATAAGAGGATCTGTAAATTGGATGCGTTTGAGAACAAAAATGGATTTAAAAACGAGTCAGAAAAAAACCCAATTTCTTATTTGAATACTTCCTTAAATTTTCAGTCCCGATGACTTTGGGACATTCTGTTCAAAATACCCTTTTTGGTAGCCTTTTTTGAAATATATTCTATCTTTATCAGAAAATTGACCAATGCGTCACTTTATACAATTTCTAAATAAGAGGATCTACCATTTGGATGCGTTTAAAATCAAAAATGAATTTAAAAATGAGTCAGAATATAAGCAGTTTAGATTTGAGGTTTTTTCTCCAACTCCTATTTTTGTTTAATTTCTTTTTGCTATACGAATTGGTCCTATGAAAAACTTGTCAATATAAAAGTTGTAGATATTTTTGAGAAGGTTTAAAATAAATTTAATTAGATTTAATATCTTAAAAATTGACGGAATTATGGATTTTTTTCTTTTTTCACCGGCCATTTTTCTTTTTGTTTTTATTTTGTTTTTCATCGGTAAATGTTGGTCCTATCAAAAACTTGTAAACACAAAAGTTTTAGATAATTTTAAGAACATTTACAAAAAATTTAATTGGACTTGATATCTTGAAAATTGACGAAGTTATGAGTTTTTCTCACAAAACCCCTGTATTTTTCGCCCCTTGAGCCCACTTCTAAATTTATCAAATATCTGTCATGCATAAACTTTTAAGAACTAATATAAACTTTAAACCGATTCGATATCTACTTTAATTAAGAAGTTATGGCTTTTTTCGGTTTTCACAAAAACGCCCCCTATTCCGACCCCCTTGGTCCGATTTTGCCCATTAACGAACTTAGCCAAAATTTTAACCCCTTTGATTTTATGTACCAGTTTGGTGACATAAAATCGAAATTGGTGTGAAAAATTATAGAAGTTATCGTGTCCATAAAAAAGTGAGATATATATATAGATAGATAGATAGATATATAAACTGGTGCGATTGCAATAGGTAGTATTTCATACGAAATCTACCTAAAATACTTTAAAACGTGTTTCGGACACCCTTAACAAACATAAAATAATTTTTCGATACATTCCAATACAATGAGCGAAGTATATCTTTCTCTGAAAAATTTATAATTTTCTCACAGATTCTGAAGTATTGGGTGTTTATAATTTAACACTAGAACCGCGGGAGTTTCGGTATACATAGAATCACAGAGTGGGTCAATTTGACCCTAGATAATAAATAAATAAATAAATAAAAATAATAAAAAGATGTATAAATATACCTAAATATTTAATTTGGTTAATTAAAACGTTGTACTTTGTTACAGTAATCAATATTTCTAGCTTTTAAATTATATTTTACATATAAAATTAGCACAAATTACTTAGATTCGTAAAAATGCCGTTATTGAAAATTGCATTCCATTAAGTATGATTAAAATATAATGAACATATACTGACCATATATTTTAAACAGAAATAAACTTAGACATCCTAAACTTTAATAAAAAATAGATCATTCCATTCAAATAAGTTTAGATATACAATCTAATTCAAAAATATATAAATAATACAAACTACTTACTAGTTTTATTGGTTTATCTAATGCAATTTATTGTTTGCATTGCTTTTAAAACTTGGTCACAGATTTTGTACATATACAGCAAATGCATGGGTATACGATATTTTGAACAATTATCTTTAGTTTTTTTTTTATTTTTTTACGAGTGATAAAGAACACATTTATGCATAATTTATGTTTTCCTCGTTTTCAGTGCTTTCTTTCGCAAAAATAAAAAGTTTTTTTTTTTTTTTTTTTTTTTTTTTCGAGAAAGAACAAAATGTTCTCGTATGTCTTCAGTTAAGTCTTGAATAAATTGACATTTACCAATAGATTTTCCCGTTACTGATTTGCATAACACCTAACAAGAAAAGTCTCCATACGGGCATACTCCGAAAAATCTGAAAAATTACAGAATATTCTTATCATGAGGATAGATACGTTTATAAAAAATTTTTAGCGGAACCTCCATACAGCGTCCGTAAAAAAAAAATGAAAATTTGGTAATTTGGCAATTTGTGGTAGGTTGGTGATAGAATGCAGTTTGAAAAAATACTTTTTTTATGGCAAATGCGCTTTAAAAACAAATAACTTTCATGTTGACTTGTTTAGATAAATATAATTTAAATAACTTTAATTTTGCCAGTTTTAGTTTGTTTTAACCATAATTTTGCTACATATCGATAGTTATATGCGTTAACATTCAAATTTAACCATCAAAATTTGCGATTTAAAACAAAAATAATAATTTAAATTCATTAAATTTGTTCAAGCTCAAAGTGCAATTGAACATTGTGAAGTCAATTTCGTTGCTGTGTGAATTTTTTGTATATGAAAATATTTTTCGGTACTACTTGGTTTTTCATTTTTCATTTTTCGGTGAAAAAAGTCCGGGCCGGGATTTCCATTTTTCACCCAAAAATGAAAAATGCAAAATTTACATGTGTTATAATTAATTTACCGATTGAATAATCGTGTTTAAAATTAATCTAATATGTTATTTAACCTTTTAAACATACTTTCGAATTTTTGACTTTTCTAAGTATTTTATTTTTTACTATTGAAGAAAATACTAGTATAGTTTTAAAAGCAGGTCATTCGATTTTAATTAGACACATATGTATCTACAGAGTTATATCTATATATATATAAATATATAAAATAATAGGATCAATAATAACCTTACATCGATTATTTGTGCTTGCATTAGCTTATTTCTGGTGCGTTAATATTTGAAGAAATGTACACATACTTATGACATTAATTTCATAAGGAGTTATATCTTTTAATTTCTTATAAAATAAAAATAATGGATAGTTTTGAGCAAATCTAATATATGATTTTTAAGGCAGAAAGCTTTAAAATTCCTTACTTGCTCTAAATTTCGTACCAATTTCAAAATAATTTCTTACAATATTTCTAAAAAACAGAAAAGAAAAAATAAATAGTTTTTGATGGAAAAATTATTATAGTATAAACCCATTAATATAAAAAGAACTTCCACTACATTTTGCTAAAATCTTCTTATAAACATATATTTCTGCTTCCTTCCTCTCTAATGCTTTAAAAAAATCAGGTTTTTTTTTTATCTCATATTATTACGTAACTAAACAAAAAATCTCTTGAGCATAAAACTCTCGTTTCCTAACAGGAGGTTTTATTTGTTGTTCAAAATAACTGTAAATCTTAATTGCTTGGGGTGCAAAAAAAATCATTTTAACGTAAAACTAGTCGGTACTGGCAATCCCAAAATTTTCTTCTATCCCATACCTATTATTGTTTCAAAATTTGCTATCACAGTACCAAAAATAAATGACGATCCATGCTCATGGAGCAAATTTTACAGACATGAAATTCCGTGCATTAGTTCTTGAAATAGGACTATGGCGGATATCGGTGAAAACACTAATTTACAGTACATCTGTTGCCGAAAAAATTTTAGCTGTTGCTGACTGCATATGATATACTATTTTCAAAAATATAATTAGAATATTTTAATCAGCTCTAGTTTCTGAGTTTCAGCTATGTAGGTATTAAACAGAAAAAAAGTATTTACTAAGAAAAACTTTACTAAAAGAATAATTAATCATTGAGTTCTAAAAAACTTCCCTTTAAAGCTCTTCTACGATATGTAGACTTTAGAAAATGACGTATCAGAGACCAACAATAGTCAGTCATCATATTCGTATTCCAGAAATCGTGATAGCGCTCTTCCATGACACATAAGTCCTGATGCATACGCTCTTCCTGCTCTTCGCTCATATCCCCTAAATTTTCCGGAAACCTGTCCAGGTGACTATGGAGAAAGTGGAGTTTTATGCTCATATTGCAACTTATATTTTTTAATTGTAGCAGAAAGTCTTCTACAAGTTTAATATAATTTTCAGATTTTTTATTTCCTAGAAAATTCTGCATCACCGAGACGAAAGCTGTCCAAGTCTTTAGTTCTAACTCAGTCATAGAGTCTCTGTCATTTAAATCTCTTACAAGATCATCTAACACATTTTGGGAAAAGCATTTTGGCTCTTTTGGCATACCTTCAAAATCAGCATCATTTTGTGATGAGCTTGGTTCTTCAATATCTTGTTCTAATGGTTGAGATATATTTTTAGTTTCTAAAGAGTCAGGTGAACGCTGCAGTGGACGTTGAACACAACTTGTACTTGGATATTGCTATTTAGCTCGATTTTTAGTGTTTAAACCGTTTACGTTCATGGTACAAAAATAACAGTCTTCGAGATGATTTCGTGGTTCTTGCCAAGTAGTTGGTGTTCCAAATTTAAAGGCACTTCTTTTACCACTTTTGCATAATCTTAAATATACCACACACGATTTACAAAAACAATTAGGAGCCCAAGACTTCTCATTTTTATCCAAAAGCATCACAAAATACTCAAAATAGGTATTTTTTACCAACTTTGATATAACTTTTCTATAATTGTTAAACACATATTCACTGCATATATGGGTGATTCTCAAAATAGGGGACAATTTATGTCTTTCGGCATACAAAAAAAAAATTGAGAGGTTTTCTGTCAGGTTTTTATATTTAGATATGTTTGTCTTAATATTATTCATTATTTGCACTCAAGAATTACTCATTTTTTAGTTAAAAACACATTAAAATAACAGAATTAATGTTCAAAATGTCATTAGCATGGATGTCCACAGCAGCTGTGCCTTGTGTATACTAGCATTTTTCAAGTGTTAAAATCATGTTTATAAAATAAAACAAATGTTATTCTTTCTTTAAATTAATCAAGGAGAGGATTTATCCAATAAATTTCTTTTTAAAAATAAAATTATAGTATATAAAAAATGAATTAAAGTTTGTCCTCCATATTCTATTTTCAAAACAAGATCATACTGTAACAGCTGGTTATTAATCAAAATTTCATTTTCACATATGACAATAGTTTAAAAATATCAAGTTTCTCTATGGCAACAAGTAGCCGTTTTATCCCAGCCTGAAAATAGAAGCATGTATTGTATTTTAAGAATATAAGTTGAATATTAGGGTCGTACATCAATTGTATGTCATTAGAATGGATAATAATTTTCATGTTTATTTTAAAGTTAAAATTTTTATTTTACTTATTTGCATAAAACTTTTGTGTTTTAAAAAGCCCCAGAAAGGACTATTGCATTTTTATTATATTATGGCTCATAATCTTATTTAAAATAAAATTTGTCATTAGCATGGACAAATATCAGTGTCATTAGCATGGTTTTTCTGTCCATGCTAAAGACTCCTATGTGCATAAATGTAACCAGTGTTTATATTGTATCCTTTATAAAGTTTAATTTTACATATAAATTTAGGCATTACATTTATTATCCCTAAAATATGCATTAAATCTGTCAGAAAATCACTAAGACAGCTTCTTACATTGTTAGTGTCAGAATGTTGCTCATGTAAACAAAGTTTGCTCTTTGGTAATGTTTTTATTCTCCTTATATGTATATATGTAAAAATGGAAACCATTTGCTGAAAAGGAAGGCTAATAAATATAGAAAAAAATATTTAAACAGGAAGAAAATAAAAATTTCTTAATATATTTATTTCATGCAATTTGTTTTGTCATTAGCATGGCTCAAAAAATACTAATTATTTTTAAGTTAATTTTTAAATATTTAGCTCTGCTGACTACATGTAAAGTATACCTAATACTATATTAACAACACCTATTTTTTTCAGAAATTTTGCTAACAGTAATTTTTTTAAGATTTCGCTTTTGAAATTGTCCCCTATTTTGAGAATCACCCATATAGCAAAACTGATATGGATTGTTTTAACAACATCTCCTTGAACTACTCATGATGCAAAACTTGAGAAACTAATCTTAACACAGTAAAATACGCCTGTTATCAATTAATATCTATGCTTAAATGCTAAAAAAAAAAAAAAACAACTCGAGCTTCTAAACAAAATTCCCTGTTAGATTTGACAAAAACAAGTCATAAGTGAACATTATAAACCACAGAACTCGCGGCAACAGACAAAAAGTTTAATTTTGTAAACTAGTGAAATGTAGCACACAAGCGCCATCTAGCGATTTGCACAAACTATAATGAGTAGTAATATTTATCAAGGTATACTTGAATCTGAAGTTTTATGAAAATTCGTGATTTATTCCTGGAAATAGAGTTATTGAGGAAATTGTGAAAAATGCAGAATAGCAGCGCCACTTGCTAAATGATTTTTACCAACATGTAAACAGCCTCAATTCGTACCAAGGATTACACCTTTATATGTAAATACACCGAATACACCATTTGATGAAAATCCGTGCTTTAGTTCTTCAGAGTTTCGCAGACATCGAAAAAATACAGCATTGCAGCGCCACCTAATCAGCGATTTACTGAAAAAAAAAATCAGCATCAATTTATATCAAAGACTACATGTATATAAATTTTTATTACATTCCGTTTAATGTTCTTGAGACAGAATAGTCATAGATTGATAGAACCACACACTCTGAGACAGATATTTTCTAAAAACATGTTTTTTGGAATCTCTGACCCGTAAAACATGTGTATCTTTTAAAAACCAGAATTCGAGAATTTTTACTAATCCAATACTTTCTTCTTGTAAAAATAGAAGAAAGTTAAAATTATATTCAGCAAAGGAAAAAGACGTCATTTCAGGAATGTTGGGAAAGTATATTCATCCTTTCATCCCCTGTGGCACACTGGATTAAGGCTGCCATCCTTTCTCACTTGTGAAGGATAATACTCTGGATACCCTACATATATCATAAAAGAGGACAAATATTTTACCCAATAAGAGTTCCATATGTCACCTGTAGTTATAAAATTGTAATTTTGTGTGTATCACTGCTTATTAGAACGAAAACCTC
Organism: Maratus speculifer; assembly: GCA_964019185.1. Taxonomy (NCBI): domain Eukaryota; kingdom Metazoa; phylum Arthropoda; class Arachnida; order Araneae; family Salticidae; genus Maratus; species Maratus speculifer. The sequence continues at coordinate 229,231,194 of OZ025296.1, read as the reverse complement.
GTTATAAAATATCGTACTATCCCTGCTTTCTAGATCAAATTTGCAATTTAAAAACAGTGACTCTTAATACTGGAGTTTGTTTTCGGAAAAGTAACACATGGTATTTTCCATATCAAAAATCTGATAGATAGTGTTTAGTTTCTAAATCATTTGCATAATTCTTAATTCCAGTCCAATTTAGCTCTTCGTAGGGACAAATAAGACATAAATCATGTGTTCTGTTTTTCCCTCTCCGCAGGAATATTGCTGCTTATTTTCTTTTTTTACCACTTGAGTTTGTGAATCTCGTCGAATACACACTGTGGTGCCTAAGTGGATATTTTAATTGTGAAATGTTTAATTAAATAGTATAATAAGTGAAACATACAATCTATTGCATCATTTAAAAAATCTCAACAGAATAGATGGAAGTTCTATTGCCTAGTTGTTAAAAAAAAACTAGTCGTTGGGGGCCACCGTAATACTTACCCATCATGGATATGTATATGAAAATAAAACATGTGAAACTATTTATACAATGCATTGCAATTCATAAACAAAATTTAAATATTGTTAATATACATAGTAATGCTATATTAAAGAACTGCTGATGTAGCAATTTCGACAAATTATATAAAACGCCAAACTACTCAAGTAGTACCGAACTGCTTAAAAGAAACATCCTTATAACTCTAAAAATAATAATTCTATTAACTAACAATTAACTGCGTCGGATTAAGCGTCTCATTTCCAATTGAAATATACTTCTGAATTGAAATTTGGATGAAATACAAGGTCATGAAAAATCGAAGAATGTGGAAAACAAGATTACAAATATCTCGACAACTAATAATCCGATCGACTTCGTTTTATATGCAAAATGTGTGTTATTTTATTGCCTTTTACGTACATTCATTAGAACAAAAAAATTCGAAAATTTTTATATACCTTTCATCAGAACGAATTTTTCGAGAGTCCGAAAAAAATAGTTCCGGATAATCGAGGTTGCTGATATTAAATAGGGTTCGTCCCATTCTTACATACTAACTACATACAAAATTTCAAGTCTCTATCTCAATTTGTTCGGGAGATAGAGCGTTTACAGACAGACAGACTGACAGACAGACAGACAGACAGACAGACAGACAGACGGACGGCAGAATTTTTTTTCTAAAAATATGTTTTTCGGAATCTCCACCATCTAAAACGTGTAAATCCGTCAAAAAAAATTTTCGATTTTCAAAACGATTGCAAGACTTACCCTATACTACGTATGATGGGTAAGTAATAATAACTAAAATATGATATCTAAAATGCACTTCGCATCTAAAATAATTTTTCCGTCACAGACTGTAGACAATACTTACAAATGCAATACACGATTAGTTATTAATATGTTGCTAACTATTTGATCAATCGAATTCAATTTCCACAATTATTTTTTTCCATATACGAAAACATTTAAATGATTTGATGTTTAATAAGTCATACTATCGATAATACTTATAGTAAAACGGATTTTTCTGATACACATATTATAGGATTATTTTATACTTTCTACAGAAATGTACATTCATACATCTCTGTGCAATAATCTTGATGTTTATTTGTTTATTATTAGCTAAAAATGAAGTTTTAAGATGTTTCATTTAAATTTTATTTTTAATGTACTTTCCTCATCGCGAAATGTGAAAAAAATATTAACTATAATCTTAACTATAATCCAAACTGTAATATAGCTTTAATATAATTTACTGTTATAGAAATTCGCAAATGTAATTTATCTGGATTATTCAGAAACTTTTCCGGGTCTTTTTATGTAACGCCTACTAATAAGTGTATACACGTTAAAATCCTCGAAGACATTTAAAATGTTTTTAAAAAATATCACCATTTAATATTTTAAAATGAAATTTTCATGTTACGCATGGAGTTGGAATAAATTTATATTGAAATATCTCTTGGAATATTCCATAATTAAATCTTGCGATAAAAGGTTATGCTTCTAATAATACAGTAGAACCCCGCTAATTCGGACCCCGATATTCCGGATCTCCGTATAATCCGGATCGGTTTGGTCATTTTTTTTTCTTTTTAAGTTTGGGAAGTGATCGGCAAATTTCCATAACATAGATTTGTTTCAGCCTCATATTCTGAATAAAAAAATATTTTCTGAAATCTTTTCGGAAGAATACCTCAAGCTTTCTTATTTTAAAATCTTTAATGTTATCAGTGAAAGGAACAACTATGCATCATTTAAGCTTTGGCAATTCCAATTTTAACAGTTTTCTATTTAATATTTTTAGAAATGTCATCAAAAGCTCACTGCTTAATAAAGTTTTAATCAGAGCATTGCAAGAAAGCAAAGTAAAATAGCCCTTATAAAGACACTGATTGATAAGGATCGCTTTCCGATCTTTGTCAGGCAATCCATAGGTCTCTTGCCACTGTTTCCTTGTATTAGTACCAAAACCCTTCTACAAATCACCTGCAGAAAATTGAAATAAAATGAGGAATGAACGAGAGAGAAAGAGAAATTACACAAGAAGATTTTGTCAGCTTGTTTTTTAAAAAATACGGTTGCTCAAATGATGATATAAGCGACATTAGCAATTGGTCGGAAGCAGTAAATAATGAAGGGTATGCCTTACAGATAACTTAATAATCGCTTTATGCACAACTGAAAAAAATGAAGATGATGCAGGCGAAATCATTATCAATGACGATCAACTAGAAGTTATAAACTATAATGAAGCAACTTCACATTTTGAACAATTAATGATTTATTTTGAACGTCATATAAAAAACTAAATCCAACGAACTATTTATGCTCAAGGGAATGTGTGACCATGCGACCCGCAAAACTGGCACAGCAGAATATGACAAATTTTATAATTACAAAGTAAACATTTTTACTGTCTGTAAATATTGAATATGTTCAGTATAAAGGTGATTTTTTTGTGAGTATCTTTTATTTTATTTCATTTACTCACATTTTCCGGATAATCCGGATTTTCGACAATCCGGAATGGACCTGGTCCCAATTAATCCGAATTATCGTGGTTCTACTGTAATACTATGAGACGAAACGCAATACTTCATTGTGCTTCAAACATAAAATATATTATATGAACTTTCACAAGTTCACTGTTTTATTGAAAGGTGACTAAAATAATAAAAAAGGTGTTGAAGTTAAAAATATACATTTTACTTAAAACTTTTTAGTACTTTTAAGCCTTTCTTGCTTTTCATCATACAATATTTTAATTAATAAATGATGTTTATTTATATAATTACAACAATCCGTTTTGGAAAATGCGAGATCAAATAATTATTAGAATTGAAAGTAGAATTAGTAGTTTCTTGGACTGAACATAATTGAACATAACAGAGAAAAATAAATGCGCAAGCTGTTTTCGGAGCATTTTTTTTTTTAATTTCTACTTTTGACAAATTTTTTGGTATTTTCCAGTGCAATCTTACACAGAATAAAGAAAATGATTTTAAAAAATTCTAATATCTATCCAACGTTTTAAAAGTTTAAAGAATTTTGATCATTTTTACTTACCCATCATACGTAGTACAGGGTAAGTCTTGCAATCGTTTTGAAAATCGAAAATTTTTTTTGACGGATTTACACGTTTTAGATAGTGGAGATTCCGAAAACATATTTTTAGAAAAAAAAATTTGCCGTCTGTCTGTCTGTTTGTCTGTCTGTCTGTCAGTCTGTAAACGCTCTATCTCCCGAACAAATTGAGATAGAGACTTGAAATTTTGTATGTAGTTAGTATGTAATAATGGGACGAAGCCTATTTAATATCAGCAACCTCGATTATCCGGAATCATTTTTTTCGGACTCTCGGAAAATTCGTTCTGATGAAAGGTATATAAAAATTTTCAAATTTTTTGTTCTAAGGAATGGACGTAAAAGGCAATAAAATAACGCACATTTTGCATATAGAACGAAGTCGATCGGATTATTAGTTACCGAGATTTTTGTAATCCTGTTTTCCACGTTCTTCGATTTTTCATGACCCTGTATTTCATTCAAATTTCAATTTAGAGGTATATTTTAATTGGAAATGAGACGCTTAATCCGACGCAGTTTTTTGTTAGTTAATAGAATTATTATTTTTGGAGTTATAAGGATGTTTCTTTTACGCAATTCGGTACTACTTGAGTAGTTTGTCGTTTTATATAATTTGTAGAAATTGGTACATCAGCAGTTCTTTAATATAGCATTACTATGTATATTAACAATATTTAAATTTTGCTTATGAATTGCAATGCATTGTATAAATAGTTTTCACATGTTTTATTTTCAAATACATATCCATGATGGGTAAGTATTACGGTGGCCCCCAACGACTTGTTTAGCATTTTTAATGAAAACGGCCCCGGTTCTAAAAAAAGAAAAATGCATACAACAACGCTTTTTTCAACGTATGCACATTAGATACTCTTGAGTGCAATGAATTAAAAAGTCAAATATCGGAATAAACGGAAATCTAAAAGAGATACAGCTGATTATGTACAATTACATAGAAAATTTCGGTAATTTTATGTGTAATTCTACATAAAAATACCTATGTATGAACAAATAAGTCACTTAGAGATAATTCTTTAGTTCATTACACTGTAGACATTATAGAAAAGCTACACAAAAAGCACCGTTATAGAATTATAAAACTCTGAGTTAAAGCAAGTGTCGTTTATATTTTCAGATAAAAATTAATTTTTCAGAAAACGCATTTGAAGTTTTCAACTCCACTTTAAATAAACGTCTTCTGTTTATAAAAATAGCTTAAATTTCATTTCGAATAGGAGTACACACTGTAAAAAAAAGGGTCGATCTACTAAAAAAACTTTAGTGATCCTTGTAATTACTAAAAAAGTTTTAGTAACCTTAGTCGGTTATAAAAAAATCTGTAAGAATTACTAGAAAAAAGTTAGCAACGAATAGAGTTAATAGTTTTGTATTTTTATAGCTCTTACTAAAACGCAGTTGGTGTGGCCTTGATAGCATAGTGGCTATAGTAACGGACTCCAGGCTAAAAGGTCCCGGGTTCGAAACTTGCCACCGTCAAATAAGCCCGGAATATATGTAGTGTCTCGTTAATAAAAGGATTATGAAAATCCTGTCGGGGCTGGTAGGAATGCTTGGTGCTGCCATCTATTGCGGTTTTGCCGAAAATCTTCCGCGTCAGAAGTCTGGATGCAGCCCGAAGGAAGCTCCTGCCTTTCGGTTGCACGTAATGGTTATTAAAAATAATTTTGGAGCTATTACTAAAATTTGCTTGGTGGCTCATAATAAAAATTTTTAAGTTAGTTATACAAAAAATTCTTTTGTTCGGTTTACAAAAGAAATGCTTGTTTCACTTGCAAAAAAAAAAGTTTGTAATGGTTACTAAAAATTCTGTGGAATACAAATTTACTAAGAAATTTTTAGTAACCTCTTAATTTTTTTTACAGCGCAGGAAAAATATTAGAAACCGAAGTGTTCATTCTATAAGAAAATGAAATAAACATAACATAAATCACTCCAACCAAAATGTCAAGTACATGTGTTTTTTGAAAACATGATTTTATTAATTTCATTTTTTCAGTATCAAAATGAAATTTTAATACAAATAAGTATCCTATTTGATTCCTCTATAAATTTTGCATATGAATCACCCGTTAAATCTTATTATCAATTTTTACAAAAATATTACACTACTTTAATGTTCTCTTTTATTTTACACTTCAATAAAAAATGCACTGTTGTAGATATTATTTGATATGATATAAATATATTTCTTTTCATGCATTATGTAACTTCTTTATTAGATTATCCACACTTTCTTCATTAAAAAAAATACGGCAAAGTTTAAAAATATTTACGAAGTTAAAATTACTTTGAATTCATGAAAGTAATTCTAAGTTATATATTGGATTTCAGATTTTCTGCACTTTCCATAACTAGGTCATAGATAAAGAAAATAAAAAATAATCCCGTTAATAAGTTCTTAGTCAATTTTAATTTATCTTACATAACTTCGAATTTAACTTTTTAAAGACGCATTTACATTAGTATATTCTATAGGAGATAAATTGCTGCGTTTATAAATATTTTGTGGCTTTGTTAAAAAATTTGAATAACAATTCTAGAAGGAAATATTTTTGATAAGAAATTATGAGAATTTTGTTTATTCATTACAAGAGTTTTAGTTCAAGCAAAGTGTTTGTTAAAAAAGATACATTTATTAAGTTTCGCAATGGATATTTTTATTAATATTGATTACAACTATCTCGAATGTAGTATGTAACATTATCTTACAGTAAATTGATAGATAAAATGTACGTGGTTTATCATTGGATAAACTGTGATGAGATTTTTTTTTTTTACATTTTAAAAAGGAAAAAAAGTTTTCTTATACACAGTAAAATTTAAAGGATAAGCTGTATTTATCCCTTTGCTGTAAATAAGGTGGGGCAAGTTGATGAAATGCTCATTAGGTACAAAGATCTCAGTTGCGCAGAATTCCAGTGGCTATAGCTATAATCAATGGCAAAAACTTTACAGATATTTTTAGATAGACTTTATAGTGTTGCTATTCTGGGACGCTAGCAGTAACATGAAATGAATAAACTGATGTCAAATGCGTGGATATTGTATAGAGGTTTTTAAATAGAAGGATGTGATAGAGTGGCAAGTAGAATTTGTAGTGTTTGAGCGGCCTAGCGATCGCAATAGTAATGAAACAATAGTAAATACTTCCCTTGACTTCACTGTAAAACACTTGCGTAACGTTACTCCATAAAACAGTGGCAGCCTTGCTGCCTCCAATTTGGTGGAGTATTTTAACCGATATAATCGGTGTAACATTGCAATGTTACACCAGTAATGCATGTTTTTATTACACCATTATGTAAGTGAAAAATTACTCAATGAAGTGTAAATCATAGCTGCCACCAATTTTATAGAGTAACGTTACCACAAATGTTTTATAGGGCATCATTAGGCAGGAATAACAGTTAGAGTGATCTAGAAATTGTTCACGCAACTATATTGACACACGTGAGTGTCAATTTTGCTTCTATTCTCTTAACTGACATGGTATCTCTAACTTTTGCGTTGGAGTGTTTTAAATTTTATAGGTGATTTTATCAAATCTTTTTCTTGTTTTAAATGTAGATCACTTGACAATATCTTATGCTAAAATAGAAAGTAATGTTCAGTTTGTTTACTTTTCAAACGCTACTTTTGAATATCGTTGGGAGTATGTTAAAAATGATTTTTACTTAGATTTTTATTGTTTGATTACATATAATGCGTAAACGCCTACATATTTACTAGGGATACGTGGTTCTTAAACAGGTACATTTTGGTACAATGCAGGGGAAGATATTGATGATTAATATATGATGAATTGATTGATGAATGATAAAAGTAAACATATGTTATTTATATCGTTAGAAAAATATTGTATTTTCATAGCACAAAATAAAAAAAAATTACAAATAAAAAAAAATCTAAAAAAAGTCTAAAAATGCTAAAAATATTTTTTAACATTTAATGGATCCTTTTGAGTTTTCCAGAACTAAAAGTTTGGAATTTTCTTTCACATATGCTTTCCATACGACAGTGTTACAACTATAGAATATACCTCTGATGGCGAAATGCATTGTTCATCATAAGCGAGGGAAATAAATACTTATGCTCCAAATTATGGTCTCAAACATAAGTCTAAGAAAACTGATCAATTATTAAATGTGTTGCAACGAAATTTGGCACAGAGGTATAGTGGGGAGAAAGAATATAGCAACCTAACAATATGGAAATGATTTTCATTGTGAATTAAAGTACTGGGTATATCAAAAAATGCTAAAAAACGAATAAAGAAATATGACATTTATCTTGGAAAAAGTCCATCTAATATGAAGTGTGATCACCGTACACTACCATACAAACCTGACAATGAGATCTCATACTATTTATGAGAGTATCAATAAATGTTTGAGGCAACAAAGCCCATTCTTTCAAAAGCGCTGTTTTTAACTAATGGCAGTTACTCAGAGTGAGTAACACTGTGCAATGGACTTTCCTAGACCATGTCAAACATTTTCAACAGGATTGTGGTCCAAAGACTACTAGGGCCCTTCCTACAGTAAATATCCTCTTCTTCAAGAAAAAAATAATCAATGTGAGCTCTATGTGGCTTCACATTATTGTTTTTAAACATGAATTCCGGGACTACAGCCTCCCGGAACAATCTCACATGGGCTTCAAGAACCTCATTCTTAACGCCAGGCGTGCAATTGTGTGTGTCTCCTTCGTTTCATGTAACAGAACAGCGTAGTTGTCATGGAGCTAAAGTCATCAATCTTGGGTGCAACAAGAATGGTATGTGTTCGTTTAATTGATGAGTTAAGATTCACCATTCAGAGTGATTCCCATCGATTTTTTATCTAGAGATAATTTGGAGTTTTTTATCACCCCTCCTGCATAAAAAATCGACAGATTTGATGGCAACGGAATTCTTGTCTGGTGGGGGGGAGGAAATAATGTATAACTGTCGTCGATGAGCACATCTGAGATGCTGGTACTGTTAACGCACATCGCTATTGGGATGATGTCCTTGACGCTTATGTGAGATTGTTCCGGGTCGCAGCGCAGTGAGCTTGAACGTCCTGTATATAGAAGATAATAAGAAGCCACATAGAGCTCACACTGCTCATGAATTTCTTAAAAAAGAGGATATTCGCCATATAAACTGATCCTCGAGGTCTTCGGACCTTAATCCTGTTGAACATGTTTGAAATTGTCTAGGAAGAGCCATTGCACAGCATAACTCCCCTCCCAAGACCCACCAGAAGTCAAAAGCCTGCTTTTGAAGACTGGGCTTTAAACATTTATTGACACCCTCTTAAAATCAATGAGAGCTCGTACTGAGGCTTGTATAGCAGTACACAATGGTACCTCTCAAAATTAGACAGAATTATACCGAGATAAATGCTTTATCTCTGATTCATGATTTAGCATTTTTTATATACCCTGTATCTTAATTCATAATTAAAATCTTTTCCATATTGTTATATTGCTACATTTTTTCCCCATTGTAATGTACTTCTGGGCTAAATTTCATGTTAACACTGTGAAGAATTCAACAATTTTCACAGATTTTATTACATACTTATTTTTGTACATGAGTGTACGTACACCATAGACATATAGTACACTACTAGTGTACTATAGTACACTCTAGTGTACAGTACGTTCACTAGACACATGCATTATAAATCACATTAAAATAATAAGAACACTGTGCTGTAAATACAGTATAGTTGATTCCCGATTTTATGCTTTTTATGGACCAGCTTTAAAAAACATATAAAACAGGAAAATGCAAAATCGGGCTAAAATAGAGAAAAAACTTTAATAAAACAAATATTCAAAAATAAACTTACCAATATCGTACTTTTGTTTAACAAAATCTATTATTTTTTATTTCTTTAATTTTTTTAATGTAATTTTAATCATATGGATTTCAATATGCACAAATTTTTGCAATTTTTGATCTTCATATTCATGTCAAGTAAAAACAAAAACTCAATCTCTCAACGGTCTTAACCAATGAAGGCATGATGTCTTCTGGATCATATTTAATATCATCCTCACTTTCATATTGTGAAATAAAATAGGAATTAGACTGAATATGTTTAATAGCAATAAAATCCTTATCTCAATCGGTGTATTCACGAGTATCGATGTCAATATTCGTCATATTCATATAAATTCATTCTCTTTTGTGTAGTCTTCCATAGCGAGATCCTCCAGTGGCGCTTCACCATCAATGTCACATTTTGAAAATCATCCCTTAAAAAAGAATTTGAAATATATTTTTCATCTAACTATACATTTTCCATGAGATAAAAAAGGAGACTTTTTTGAACTGTTGCTTAGGCCAAGCAATTATGTATTAACGTCTAAAATGACGTACCAAACTGGAAATTTTAAGAATAAATGACGTAGAATCGAGGCACATTTAACATTTTTGGAATAAGATTTTTTTTAGATCAATGAACAATAATCTACGAAGCAGTTGACGCGACAGGTTATGTAAAATCGGAATCCCACTGTATTTTAAAAAAAATAATTTCATTTGTTAACGAACAATTGAAAAAAAATTAATAAATAGAAAAAAGTATTAAAAGTGTAATTTTTTTTAAAGAATTTACAAAACGTAATCACTTCAAAGAATTCAAAACGAAATCACACGTTAAAAAAGGCAGTAAAATAGCATCACTACGAGTTTCACCTGTCCTTCTTTTTCTTTCTTTTTTGTGTAAAAACTTTCGCTAACTGACAGATTGCTCATCACACTTCGATGGCAAAGTTCAAATAAAATAGTCGAAAAATAGTTCCATTATATTCAAACATTTAATGAAATCATCTTGATTAAGCATGGAATTATGAACGTGTGTAGATTACACTATTTTGAAAAAAGGTAATGAGTTGCAATATAGATTTTCGAGGATGTTATTTAAACAGTTAAAAAGACAACACCCAATCATAAAAATAAAATCAACGGCCTACAGGACTGCTCTCTCTGTGTCCAATACATACAGACATTTATCAAGCTATCCTGTCTACTGCTGTTCTCATAAATTTACAATCTAACTAGCAACATTTGGCTGTGATATTCAAATTTGAATTTTTCTTCTCATCACAACTAGTTTTTCGTGATTTTGGCTCCAAATATATTTCAATGAAATTTTTTCAGAATGCTTTCCATATTAGTCACTACGTTCTTAAGTAAAAACTAAGCAGTATGAAATATAATAATTATTTTATCGTCATTTCAATATTAAAACAAATGGTAATTTTTATTAAATATATGTTTTTTCAACATATTTTGAAATATTTTAGTTCATTTTAAAGATATTGTAGAACTTTCAAGTAAGCACACAGATAAATGTAACAGGTGTATGTAGTAAAACGGAAAATGAAAAATATTTAGTTGAATTAAGTGCATTACACTATCTGTCAAGCACAAAAAAGATGGTAAATAAAAAAAACAAATCCATTTTTTGAAAATTTTATAAATATATAGCAAGGATTTTACATTTTACCATTCTCTTGATTTGAAAATGTATATTTATTCAATATTTATTTTTTAACGCGCTCCGAACGTAAGCAAATACTTTTTAAAAAGTTGCAAAAACAAAATCGTATTAGCGTAAGCTTACTAACATGCCTTCCTTTAATCAATGTTCTATTCCTTCATGTATTATATTAAAGTTAAAAAAATGCTAAATATGTAGTGATTGTCTATCTTTATACAGTGAAAATTAATTTTTCTACTTATATGGGGGTTAAGCTTACTGTTTTGGGTTTGAAATATGATTAATTTCAATTTGATTAATTAAAAAGTCTTACAAATATTTTTTCCTAGATAGAAGCAATATTCTTTTACAGTACCAAATTAAAATCACTGTAATGAAAAAAAGACAAGAAAATGCAGATACAGACACTGTGCTTAGAATTAATCCTACTAAGTATCGGCTAAAAGTAAACAGGTAGAATAAAAACAGCTATTTATGGGAAAAGTATAAAAATATTCTGAAAGAAAAGAAATTATATTTTACAGAAACCAATGGAAATTAAGGTAAGGGATTACGAGAGAAAAAAAGAATATTTTCTCCAATTTAGATTTGACTACTTTCTCTGATAATAAGATTAGAGCTTTAATAAGCCAATTAAATAAATTGAAGTTGTAGGAAAACATAAAGATTTTTTTAAACTAGTGAAATGAACGATTTGTAAAGAAATTAACCTGAAAATGCAAACACATCCACGCATTCACACGTATGTGTTAACGTGTATGTGATTAATTTCATACTTATTTTAAAGGAGAAATAACATTAAAAAATTATTAAAATAACAAAAAAAATTACCTGTATAAAATATTGTTTCTTTTTAATATATATTAAAATATGTGTTAGGATAAATACTTAAAAGTGATATCTGTTTTTTATTATTATTGTTATTATTATTATTTATATTTATGCAAATCTTTGTCTGATCAAGCTTCTTCCTTTATTTTCAACTTTAAACATTTTTTAAATATTTTTAACAAGATATTTACATCATTTTATCGGCAAACTAAGAAGCGATTATAAAAATTCTGAAAAATAAAATAAAAAACATATAGGATTACTTTAAATATATTTTTTTTCATGCTGTTGATTGTAAGAAAAAAAAAATGTGGGGAAGAAATATTTTTTTATGTCACATTGAAAACAAATTTCTTCATTAGAAAAGAGAAAATCTGGAATGTTTTTACAATGTGCACTTATTTATACTTTTAGAAAATATATTACTTTTCTTTATTCACCTTCTATTTTCAAAATAAGGTATTTGAATCCTCTTTAAAAGCAAAAGAAACAAATCATATCGGATTTCTGTTTGCTGGCTTTAACATTATATTCATTCATGCGACTGGAAAAAGTAAGAGAAAAATTGGGATTAAACATTAATAACTAAAGTGTAAATAATAATCAGTTTTTTATGAGCCATTTTCTTGCACTTTCAAATAATTGCCTGTATGATAAAAAGGGGGACATCTAAAATGATCAAGCAATCTGAAGTATTCAATCTAAAGTATCTAAAGTTACTGTTATATATATGTATATATTTAAAAAAAACCCTGCAAAACTAGCATAATAAAATTACATATCTTTTAGCTGTATATTTTATAAGCAAATATATTATGCCATAAGTAAAAGAGCTATTGTTATTCAAATTGATTGTGTATTTGAAGTAATGTCAAATTAAAAATACAATAAAATGCATGTTTTATTATTTTGGCTTCTCGTTGTACAAAATTTTTTTAATCTTTATAAATAATGTGTTTTTATTATAAACAACATACGTTTTCTAACTATTGAGCTGGAAGACCTATTAGCTAAGGCTAAGGCTTAAGGCTATAAGGTTAATTTAATTTAAAAAAAGACTTAACAACCTTTTTCTTTTATTGTTTTTAGTTACTATAATTTGTCCTATATTGAAAAGAAATATTGTCCCGGTACTGGAACATTTCTATTTTCCTAATAGTATACATGTATGGATAATAAATATTGTTTCAGTTTATTAGGGTATCTTTAATCGGACGAAATGCTATTCCTCTGTATCCTCGGTCTGTCCGTCACAAAGTCTGTGTACAGAAACTGTATAAGTCAGGGACTGCAAATTTTGTATACTCACAGCTGAATACCTCGTATCACGAGATATATATCATGAAATTCTGTAAAAGTCTATTATTTTAATTAAAATTAATTATAAATAGAAGTTTTCATATACGTCCATTAAAAACATTTCAAAAATATGCATTAAAGTATTTAATTGCTATAAAGGACGTTAAATACTAATAAAAACATTAAAAGATCTTTTAATGTTTTTATTAGTATTTAAAGTCCTTTATAGCAATTAAATACTTTAATGCATATTTTTGAAATATTTTAATTAAATTAATTTTTACAATGTGGTTCATTTATCCGATTTGAAAACAGAAACTTAATTTGAACGTCTTGGATGTAGACATCATGACTTGGGAGAAAAGCGTTTCGCTTGTAAACAGAAGGTTGTTAGTTCAATTCCCTATGCGGAAACTTGAAATTTTAATCCAAAGATGGATTTAATTAGAAGAAACTTCGTATTTGTGACCATCTGACTTATTCGTTCATCTGAAACTCATAGTATTTTTTGAAATTCAATTTTCTTTCTATTTAAAAAACTTTTGCAATTTATTAATGAGACGTGATTTTAGATTTAATTTAAAATATTTTTTTCACTTATAGAAATTTAAAAATTTAATTATATCTCCGCTAATCTTTTTTTTTATTTTAGATTTTCAAAAATTTAGAATGTTGGATTTTATTTAAATGATTTAATTTGAACATTTTAAAAGTAAGTAATTTTATTTTATATTAATATTTCATTTAAATTTATTTGTGCTATGCAAGAATTTAATAATTTTAAATTAACAATTTGGATTTATTAATTAAAGGATAAATTTTATTGAAAGAAGTATTAAACGAAACCATCTATTCGGTTCCGAACACTGTAAGACTAATTCAAAATTTGGACTGTATTTAAAAAATGCTGTATTTAATACATCTTTTTTAATCAACAATTTTGTTCAACGTATTTATTTAAAAAAATTGTATTTTTCCTTTTTACAGTTTGGAAGATTTCTAATTATTCTTAACATTAAAACAACTGAATTATTTGGGAAAAAATTACACATAAATGAATTGAATAATAATAATTAAGAAAACTACATTGTCAAATCGATTTAAATAGTTTTTGTAATTTAAATTTTTTTTAATATTTACCTATAAAACCATTTTTTACTTGTAAAAACTCTCGTTAAAGTTATAAGAAACAACCTGTCTAAAGATAAAAAGTGATACTAACTTGGCCGTACAAAGATTCTGCGCTTTATGTTAATAATTCCAAAGCAAGATCCCCATCAAATATAAAATACAACAAAACCAGCTTAGTAGGAAACACAAACATCCAGTTATAAAATCCTTTTTATGCAGTCCCTAATTTGCACAAAGCTTAATTGCATTTGAATTTTTTTTTTCAGTTTATTGCACGATTCCGTTATAAACAAGCTTACTCTATTAGAAAATAAATTTACTGGACAATACCTTTCTAAAATATCAATATACTAGTATTTGATTAAAAACTTTATTGTTTCTTTTTCAGTGTTACAGTATATGAAATATTTGTAATTACTTTTTCATCTAAAGACGATGAATAAAAATTTAAAATATTGAAAACATTATTAAATTTAAGAGAATTCATCTATTATTTAAAAAAAAAGATTTTAAAGTATGAGACAAATAAAAATTTAAAATCTTAACCTGTGACTGTACAGAACTTTCCAACCGAACAAGTGTCGGGTCTGGTAACTTGCACATCCTCTGCCCACTCTCCCCCCCCCCCTAATCGCTGTATGGAACTGCAATACAAATATCACGTTCATTTAAGAATCTTTTTGGGGAGCCGGGTAACGCATGGCGGGGCAGCAAGTATTATAAGAATTCAAAGTATAGTTTGTAGAAGTGAAGAAAATAATATTAAAAGCAATGTAAAATTTCTAAATTATTTTATAGCAAGCTGTAATTTATTCATGAGAACATAGACTTTTAGTATATATTTTTGACTAGTAAGAATAGCGTACGATTAAATTAGGTTTGGTTAAGGTTCTGGCTATAACATGATCAAGACAATTGTAGGATCCTTTTGGGAATAACAATAGTGTTACAAATGTTGACACAAACACAATGTTAAAAACAATTCCTTTTAAAAATTTTGATGTTTTTCTAATAGTCAGTTATTTTATAAATAGTCACACAAGAAAAATATAGCAAGAAAACGATACCCAAATGTTATATATGATACTGATCATAAATTTGGGTCAACAAATACTCGAGATCTTTAGAGCAGAAATAAAAAGGAGTAAATTGTATTTTCATACAAAATTTACAGATTCAAAAAATGTGGATAGAAAATAGTGTAATTAATAATCAGTAAATTCGTTAAAAAACGGTAGAAGTAAAAATAAAATATTATTTGCATAAAGCACAAATTTCGTCGAATTAATTTCTATTTATATTATTTAAAATAAATAAGTATAATAAGCAGTGAATGCATATATTTATAGTTATAATGCTTTTGCAAATTTTTATTGTGATTAAGTTTAATAATTTATGATTATAAAAAAGGATTAATTACGATAAAAAATTCATTTAATTAATAAACACATCTGCAAAATACTTTGGTCTTTTATCAAAACAATAGTCTTTTAAAACACCAAATTAAAATCAATTTAATGAGGAAATAGGAAAAAAAAAGCATATGAATGCAATTCAGTTTAAAATCGATAAGATTAAATATTGGATAAAATTAAAGATATAGCATAAAATACCAAGTTATTTTGGGAAATAGAATAAAAATAAAGAAGCGAATTCCAACAAAGGCAAGCGATTACGATCGAAAAAAAGAATATGTTTCGTTCTTCAAGTATTATTACTTGTACCTGTATAAAGATTAGAGCCGTAATTTGCCAATTAAATATGTAGAAATTGAAGTAAATAATACATTTTTTTAAATACATTACGTATACATTTTGTCTAAAAATATAAATTTAAAAATGTGAAAAATGGATGTATTTATATGAAATGTGAATGTCAGTATGTGTAATGATATGCTTATGCTGTAGAAGAATTAAAACAAAATATGGGATTATATTAGAATAAGATAAACTTAGTCGTTCGATCACTTGAAAAAAATATATATTAAAATATGTATGTGTTAGATTTGATAGAAAAAAGGTGTTATCTGTATTTTTAATGATGTATGTCTAGGTAAATTCTTACAGGATTAAGTTTTGTCCCTTTATTTTCAACTATCAATATTTTTTAATCACGTCTTAAACAAAAGCATTTTATATATTTTATAAGTATGATAAAAATATTATAATAATTTTGGAAAATAAAATTCCAAGTAAAAAAAAAAATCTTTTAAATACATCTCCAATTATTTCTTTCAGTTAGCTGTAGAATAGCATAATGGAAGGATTATGTTGTGTTATTTTGAAGAATTACTTTTTTGTATCAGTGAAAATCTGAAATGTTATTAAAATATGTATTTTATTATATGACTTTTTCTTTCATACCTATTTTCAAAATAAAATTTTATGAATTTTCCTTAAAAGCAAACAAACAATATGATAATACTGGAAATCTCTTTGCTTCCTTGATTATTAAATTCCTTCATGTAACTGAAAGAAATATGATTAAGATCGAAAGTAAACAGATTAGCTAAGGTTTAAATAATAGTTAATTTTTTTGCGAATCGTTTCCTTGTAGTTTGCAAATAACTATTTGTATGGTAAAAGGAAAAATATCTAAATAATATATTTTTACTTATATGAAAATAATAATAAACCTTTCAGAATAAAATTGTTGCTATTTTTTATACTTTGCGGTCGATTTAATAGTTATGTTATCTTTTAAGTAAAAGCGCTGTTGTTAACATATTAAGTGTCATATTAGTCACCAATCACTGACACTCTGGTTGAGCCGCCTCAGTCACCGGTGATGACAGTCTAAAACATGACATAACACTAAAAAAAAATGTAGTGTTCCCAGTAATTACTGAAAATTTATTTAAAATTTACTTAAATTTTATTTATTACAGGATTTTACTTACTTAGTAGATACCTAAAACAAAATATATTTTTTTAGGTAGATTTCGTATGAAATACTACCTATTGCAATCGCACCAGTTTACCTATCTATCTTATCTGTCTATCTATCTATATATGTATATATATCTCACTTTTTTATGGACACGATAACTTCTATAATTTTTCACCAATCTACACCAAACTGGTACATAAAATCAAAGGGGATAAAATCTCGGATAAGTTCGTTAATAGTCAAAATCGGACCAAGGGGGTCGGAATAGGGGGCGTTTTTGTGAAAACCGAAAAAACGCCATAATTTCTTTATTAAAGTAGATATCGAATCGGTTTAAAGTTTATATTACTTCTTAAAAATGGGCCAAAAGTTTATGCATGACAGATTTTTGATAAATTTAGAAGTGGGCTCAAGGGACGAAAAAAAACAGGGGTTTTGAGAGAAAAAAATTCATAACTTCGTCAATTTTCAAGATATCAAGTCCAGCTAAATTTTTTGTAAATGTTCTTAAAATTATCTAAAACTTTTGTATTTACAAGTTTTTGATAGGATCAACTTTTACCCATAAAAAAATTAAAAACGAAAAGAAAAAGGGCGGTGAAAAAGGAGAAATATCCATAACTCCGTCAATTTTTACGATATCAAAACTGATTAAATTTATTTTACATTTGCTCAAAAATATCTACAATTTTTATATTGACCAGTTTTTCATAGGACCAATTCGTATAGTAAAAAGAAATTAAGCAAAAATAGGAGTTGGAGAAAAAAAACCTCAAATCCAAACTGCTTATATTCTGACTCATTTTCAAATTCATTTTTAATTTTAAATGCATCCAAATGGTAGATCCTCTTATATAGAAGCTGTATAAAGTGACGCACTGGTCAATTTTCTGATAAAGACAGAATATATTTCAAAAAAGGCTACCAAAAAGGGTATTTTGAACAGAATTTCCCAGTCATCGGGATTGAAAATTTAAGTTCAGATAAGAAATTTTTTTCTGACTCGTTTTTAAATACATTTTTGTTCTCAAATGCATCCAATTTACAGATTCTCTTATTTAGGAACTATATAACGTGATGCGTTGGTCAGTTTTTTGATAAAGATGGAATATATTTCAAAAAAGGCTACAAAAAAGGGTATTTTGAACAGAATTTTCCGAAGTCTGTGATTTGAAAATTTAAGGAAGTTTTCACATAGCAAAATGTGTTTTTTATGACTCGTTTTAATATCCATTTTTGCTCTCAAACGCATCCAATTTACAGATCCTCTTATTTAGTAACTATATAATGTGATGCATTGATCGGTTTTTTGATAAAGACAGAATGTATTTCGAAAAAGGCTACCGAAAAGGGTATTTTGAACAGAATTTTCCGAAGTCTTCGTGATTTGAAAATTTAAGGGAGTTTTCACATAGCAAATTGCGTTTTTTAAGAATCGTTTTAAAACCCATTTTCGCTCTCAAACGCATCCAATTACAGATCCTCTTATTTAGGAGCTATATACTGTGACGCATTGACCAGTTTTTTGATAAAGATAGAATTTTTTTTAAAAAATGCTGTCAAAGTGAGTATTTCGCACAAAATTTTCCGAAGCAATCATGATTAACGAATTAAGGATGTATTCAAACAACAAATCGGTTATTTTATGACTCATTTTTAAATTAAATTTTTTTCTCAAATGCATTCAACTGACAGCTTCTTGTTATTTAGGAGCTGTATAATGTACTGTTTTGGTCTATTTTTTGAAATAAATTCAGAATTTATTTCAAAATATGTTGTCAAAATGGGCATTTGAGCTGAATTTTTCTTAAGATGATTCTGATAAAACCAGTTTTTGCAGAAAAATGAAATTAAAAATTTTTCATAAGCGGCCAAATGAAGTTATTAAACAGGGTTTATCTCTAATCATATATATATATATATATATATATATTTTTTTTTTTTTTGGTTGAAATGAACACTCTTCGAAATCTACCTCCGCCTATAGGCCCAGCCGACAGGGATTTTTTATTTAAATTTTTATATCACATTTTACTCTTTCAGTCACTGGTAATAAACGAAAAGCTCAGTGCTAATCACAGTGACACTCAATGTGTTAAATAAATTGATTATATCTGTTAAATAATATTAAACTGAAAAAAATAAGCAGATTTTTTTTCTTTGGTTTCTTGTTGTAATAAAAGTCTTTACAGTTAATGCATTTTTATGATAAAAAAAATAAATATTTACCTGCATCAAAGTTGCAAAGCCAATGCTTGAAATAACTGAAAATAATTGGCCGACCACTGATAAAAAGTTTTACAACATTTGTCTTTTTATGTTTATATTAATTGTATTGCATGAAATAATCCCTCAAAATGTTCGATTTTCTTTGTATATATGTGTATGAATTAAAAGTTTTTAATCAATTCTTTGAAAATTATTTAAAAAAAACAGCCATATCCTTTAAAACCGATTGGGGAAATTTTTCGAAGAATAAACAATATTTCTTTTAAGTAATGAAAATCAATTTTTGTGAGTTCATGCTTGATATACTTTTCTATAATCCAATAGTTTCTTTACAAAAGATCGATGAAAAATTTCGATTTTAGGTTTTCGATGTATTTATACGTTTTAGAAGGTCCTGGACACGATTTGATGGTTCTTGGAAAATATCTGTCTGTGAGTCTATCTGCCATTCTGTCACTCTATAAGCCTGTGTGAAGCAAAACATTTGTAAACGCACTATCTCAAGAGAGAACACACAATATTTCATAAAACTTTCGATTCTGTTAGACCTTGATATAAACTAGAACGGGTTAGTTTTTGGTGCATATTTCTCGACAGGTGGCACTGCTATACTGCATTGTTTACAATTTTTACAATAAAGTTATCTGAAGAACTAATTTCTGGATTTTCATAAAACTTTCAATTCAATCAGTCCTTTATGTAATTGGATGCTGTTGATATTTTGGTGGCTAATTGTTCAATAAGTGGCTCTTCTATGTTACATTCAGTTAGTCCCTGATATAGATTAGTGTTGTTTAGTCTTTGGTTTAATTCGCCCAACATGTGCCGTTGCCATGATCCGGTTTCTACAATTAGCTGTATTTCAAGAGCTAATGCATGGATTTTTCTGAAAATTCAGATTCAATTAGTACCCGATAAAAATTAACTTGATTAGTTTTTAGTGTACATCATCTAACAGGTGGCGCTGTTATACAGAATTTTTAAAGATTTGCACAATAACTCTCCTTCAGAAACTAATGCTGGCAGATTCATCAAACTTCAGGTTGAGATAGAAGTTGATATAAATTGCTGCTGAGTAGATTTTGGTGTTAATCTCTTAAGCGTTGCTACTGCCGTGCTGCATTTTTCAGGAATTATTAACATGTATGAGACAGAAGAATGTTTTGGGATTACCATGTCTGACAAGTTATGATTTATGTTTTTATGTTTTATAATCATTTAAAAATAAATGCATGATGTCCAGAAAAGAGTGTTCCATTTATAAATTTTAATAGTATTAATTGTAAGCGTTATAGACTGTTTGTTCAAAGTCACAGATAGATAGTAACTCAAATATTTGTAGGTTGCATATGCATGAATGCCGTTTTATTATGCACTCGCTTGCTGTGCGACTAAACGCAAAATGACGACTCCTGAGTGTTAAGGGGCCACTGCGATAAAACTCCCCGATGGCAATATCCCATGTTAACTTATGGGAATTTTTTTTAAGCACGATTACCCATTACCTAATATAATTATTAAAATACCGTTTTCACCATCAGACTGTAGACGTCAAATATTGATAATGTGCATTTTTAAAAATTGTCGATGGAAATCTTCAGTATTTTTAAGAAGATGAGAAAACTTATTTAAATGTTAATTTGAAAGTTTATAGCAATTTTTTATGTACCTAAAATTTACATAGAGAATTTTTAAAAACACATGTCATCGGCTTCATACAATTACATTCTGATGATGAAAACGGTATTTTAATAATTATATTACTTAATGAGTAATCGTGCTTCTAAGTTTTCCCATAGGGTAACATGGGATTTCGTTATCGGGGAGTTTCACTGCAGAGGAGCCTTAAGTGTTACTATTGTACAGAAGCTTTAAAAATTTACACTACCTAACGACACATTGAGATTTTTTACCTTGGAGTTTTATAAAGATAGAGCCTTCATTCGGCTGCTACTTAATGATTTCACAGAGATGAGGCAGAGAATCGATGTGGCTATTGCTTTTATTATACAGTGTACATGTTATCCAAAGTACGGTAAGAACTGGACTTTAGATTGGAAGTGCACATTATAACTAAAGCTGCACATATTTTAGATGTGAACAAAAACTAGGTTTGTTTATCTTCATTCCGATGTATTATTTATTGTAATGTTTTCTAAATTAAATTCCTATAATATATCAATGAAGCTGGGATATTCTTAAGTAGATATTCTGTGTTTTGTAAGAAACTCTCAAAAACAGTAAATTCGATCAACCACAATCAAATGGTTTTGGATTTAATGTCTACTAGCGAAGATTACTGTTTTCTTTGAAAGAGGAATCTTTTACTATTCCAATCGTATTTTAATTAATATCCTGCAATTACAATAAGAGGAGTAAAGGCCTATTTAAAATGAGTCGAAACCAGAAATAAGCAAGAAGACAGGAGATAATATAGTTTCTAGGCATGATTATTTTATTTTATTTTTACATGTAAATACTAATAAGTCTTGGCACATCCAGATTGATTTTATTAATAACAAAATTTTTTAGTCCGATT
Source organism: Maratus speculifer (assembly GCA_964019185.1). Taxonomy (NCBI): domain Eukaryota; kingdom Metazoa; phylum Arthropoda; class Arachnida; order Araneae; family Salticidae; genus Maratus; species Maratus speculifer. Next base: position 229,209,188 of record OZ025296.1, on the reverse strand, counting down.
TCTGAAAGATGAAAATTTTCGTTATTTTTATGTACGGTATTCTTTATTACAGAAAATGTATTACAAATATTTTAGTGAAAATTGTCAGAATATTTTCTATATTATTCACTGTGTTCTAAACTATATTATAAGCTGTATTAAATATATAATATAGTGTTGTATGTGATAATGTAATTGTTTTATAGAGAGTTCGTACTCTTCAACTATTTTTTATAGTTCACCACTCGTACATACCATGAACATATTCTCTTGTGAAGAAAATAACTATCTGTACAGCCCATAAACTGTGTAAAACTTTGCCAGGATATAAAGTGACAGATATCTAATGCGCATTGCTGCTGGTGCTAGTAGAGCTTCTGCCATTGGATAGTTCTCCTCATCTAGTTGAACCTTGTTTGTTTATACTTCATCTGTTACCTTTATTAACTGTAAAGTTTTGTTAAAGTATTCTGAGTATGCTCGAAAGTGTCTTATAATGTATATATAACGCGTAATTTTTTGTTTTGTTTTTGTTTGTTTGTTTGTTTGTTTTGTTTTTGAATTGTATCACACTATATGGCCTTTATAATACCAATACACCGAAAAAAAGTTAGAAGTTTGTTAATATAAGAAATGTAATGTAATCGTGAATAAATATAAACATTCAATTCAAAAGTTTATAAAATTTTTATAAGTATAAAAATTGGAAAAATATTAGGTCACTCAGTCAATAGTGCATTTTTGTCATTCTCAAGTATTGTCAGCATTGAGCTAAAGCAGATTTTTCTTGGTTTGATGTGTTCTGAATCCATGTAAGTTCTTTTTTCTTACTTTCTTACTTTAGAAATTCCGTTTTTTCTGTTTTGATTTTTGTTGTTTTGGAATGGGGAAAAATGGTAGAATATTGCAAGCGACGTGAATGCTCGCTTCTATTTTATACAGAAACAAATACTGTCCGTTCTGTCTTGTGTATTTGGAAGAATAAACAGTAAATAGTTTGAAAAAAAAATCATTGTCGGTCTATCGAGCCAGAATTGAAACAACGACCTATTGATAACTTAAATTTGATGTTTTGGGTTATAAAATATGAATTATATGTGCTAACTACGCATATTTGCATTTTTTATCAACATTAACTTTCATGTACTACATTGAACAGTGTTTTGTTTCATTGAGGTTATTTCTTTATGTTTCATTTAAAAATCACACTTTTCATTTTGATTTAAATTATTAATTTATCTACAAAATTTTTATCTGCTATGTTCACTTTTTCATATGTGTTTCAATTAATCTTTTTTTTAAATACCTCATTTTTAATTTGTCCTTTAGTTTCAAGAAATATCCGTATTAATATTATGATTTTTATACTTACTATAATACAATATATTATCAATTTAGAATGTAAGTTTAATATCTTAAGACTATTAGACACAATAGTTTGCATTTTTTTTAGATTGTACTAACTTGTACATTGAGAGTATACTGTTTCATTTTATTATCTTATGCTATTGTGTTTTGCGAGATTCTCCAGAAATAAAGTCTGCATTAATATGACTTCTAGAAAATCTCGTTTCGTAACAAAATGAAGTCTTAAAACACTTTATTCTAGCTCGAGGCTTTCGTAACTAAACTGTTACTAAAACATGTTATTAGAAGAGAACTTTTAAATAAACAAGGACGGATTCCAACAAATATTATCTTTTGGAAATGATACTTAAATAACGTAGTGTGGCAATAATATATTTTATTGAGATTAAAAGTAGTAGGGCATTCAGTGAATGTTTCCCAAGATACAGAAAAAGTTGCGCTGAAAATCGACATAGGGGAAAACAAGTTTTACTTAAAAACTCTAATAGATATTTTTATTTAATGTATATTTTTTTAATATTAAACATAAACATTACTAAATTTACTTTAACGTGATACATAAAAATTGCATATTTAAACGGAGTTTGGAATAAGCAAAAGAAACAGCCAAACATTTCTCTATTTATACGAATCTGTTTATTCTGATTATTTAAGTACACTGCACTGTTAAAAATTTGCAGCATTCTGTCCAGACATTTTACCGTTTTTTGGAAAAATGGATACATGACCGTAATTTAACACTATTCTGACCATGATATTGACTATTTTATGGTCAGAATATAGTTAAATAATGGTCATGTAACCGTCTTTTGAAAAAACGGTCAAATGTCTGGACAGAATGCTGCAAATTTTTAACAGTGTGGCGGAAAAAAAAATCCCAACACCAAGAAAAACTTATTGTAGAGTAATGAAATTTGGACAGTGCATTTGTCTAGTTAAAATGTTTAATTGATTAGATTTTCGAGATCATTGGTTAATTTAATGTCAATAAAATGCATTTCAAATGTGAAATGCTGTTACATTAAAAGTCGCTATAGCCTCCAGAATTTTGAATGCATACTTGTACACGTGCATGCATTGTGTCATACAGGTGCCGAATATCACTTTGTCGTATGGAGTTCCATGCTTGTTGTACTTGCTGTGTCAATACTGTGATGGTCAGTGCTGGCTGGGGATGACACCGGAGTTCTCATCCAATGATAGTCCATACGTACTCAATGGAAGACAGATCTGGTGATCTCGCTGGTTAAGGTAACAGGTCGACACTCACTAGAGCACGTTGCGTTACAGTAGCGGCATGAGGGCGCGCGTTATTCTGTTGAAAAACGCCCCTTGAATGCTTTTCTTGAATGGCAACACTATAGGTTGAATTACCGGATTGACTTACAAATTTGCAGTCAATGTGCTTGGGATAAGCCCGAGAATGCTTCTGGTGTCATAGAAAATTGCTTCTTAGATCATTACTCCAGATTGTAGATCCAGTTTTTTTAAGCCGCAGACAGTTTGATTGCAGGCGTTCCCCTGGCCTCCTTCTGACCAGCACACGGCCATCACTGGCACGAAGGCAGAACATGCTTTCATCAGAAAACACAACAGATATCCACTCCATCCTCCAGTGAGCTCTGACTTGACATCATTGAAGTCGCAAACGGCAATGGCTTAGAGTCAGTGGAATGCATGCCTTGCATCGAGCTGTCCTTGAAGTAACCGATTTCTAACAGTTCGTTGTGTCATTGTAGTACCAACTGTGTTTCAAATTTATGTCGCAGGCACAATACGATGAGCCACAGGCGTATGTCGAATACGACGGTCTTCCCTCTCAGTAGTGCCACGTGGTCACCCGGAACCTGGTCTTCTTGAGGCAATACCACATTTTGACCATTGCTCCCTACAATCATGCACAGTGGATACATTCTGTACAAGTCTCTCTGCAAAATCACGAAAAGAAAATCCACTTTCTCGTAGCCCTAATTTACGACCTCTTTCCAATTCGGGGAGCTGATGGTAATGGCTTCTTCGTCTTCTTAAAGGCATTCATGATCAACCTCAACTCAATTCGTCAAATTTTGAAGAGAAAAAATGCTCACGAACTTCACAGCACTCGTTTAAAGCAAACCTGACTTTAAAGATGTGAGTGGCGCTACTAGCGCCACACTTATGCGCGAAGCCCTAAATTTGAATCAATGTCATCTTTCAGATGTATAAACACGCCTATAAAATTTCGTTTGGCTAACACAAGTCTTTCTTGGTGTTGGGATTTTTTTCCGCCAGTGTATTTAAATGCGTAGTTCAATATCTTTCTGAAATTTGCCTTTCATTTATATTATCTTATTTATTGATTCATTGATTGAAAAGTTTTAATTCTGTTACAGTATATTATTCGGAAAAAATGCCTGACAATAAATATTTTTTTAAGTACAAAAGTTATAATGTTTTACAAAAAAGTTGCACTCGATAGAGATAGATAATTTAATAAATTTAATTTGTTCAAAATATGAACAATCAATAAATTGAGATAGAGCTTTCAAACAAATTGCATTTAACTGTAAATTTATTTTCCGTTATTAATTTATTTTATTGTACAACATGCTTTTGACTTGTGTGGTTGACATGAAAGCCTGCTTAGAAGTCATCGTAATTATACAGGAACGAGGTAGCACAAGTAAATTTTACAACACAAGAGAAATACAACCGGGAGCTTTACACAAAGTGTGTGTGCAAATGGAGACCACAGCCTCCTATGCTCGCAAAAGATTAGCGTCCTGGCGGCTTAAGCATTGCGCCACGGAGGCCCCTATTTTCTGTTTTCAAATGTGTAATAAGGTACCCTGGGGTAATAACGCCAGGCGGGGTAATAACGCCAAGTACTTATATTTTGCATAATTATGAAATAATCAGGTAAATGACACCCATGTGCTCTGCGCAGAAGGGTTTTGAGTCATATAAATCGCAAAAAACAGCTTCAAGTTAATTTATTTCATTTTTAGGTCTTATTGTTTTTACAAACAACTAAAATTAACGCTTGATCTAAAATTTGCGAGATACGTGTTGTGATGTGAAGACTATCTTTTTATCCGGGAATACTTTGTTAATTACATAAATTTGTAGTGCATTTCATGTACTTTTAAAATGTTGTTGAAGATTTTGGATATCTTCTCGAGATAATTTGTAATTTAAAATGCACTGCGCAATAACTATACCGGAGTAATAACGCCAATCCTTGGCATTAATATCCTGGTTGCTTCCCTACAGTGGCCGAGCTACATCCTAAATACTGATTCAAATAAACACAGTTAAAACTGTTCAATGTTTCTCATATTTCTATTTAAGCGGTCCTTTTTAAGCAAAAAGAAGATCACGGTCTGATATTCTTTTGCCTCATCCCCCCCCTCCCACACCACACCTTTATTTTACTTACACTTTCACAAAAAATTGAACATTTTCAATAGTTTAGAATGCAATTTGTCAATTTCTAAGTTTGTAGAGTTTGTATTTTTAGAATTGGGCTACCTATATGCAATTATTCCATCTTATTTCATAGTTTTGTTTGCATGGCGTTATTACCCATATAGGTGGGTAATAACGCCAAATAGCATTGGTCAAGAAAAAACGCCATTACATTTTATGAATACATATCTGTTAAATTATTTTATTTTATATAGATAGTCAATGAGTTGCTGTATCAGATCCTATATTTGTTTGAAAAATACAATCTAAAATTAAGCCGTGAAAATTAGTAGAACCTTAACGTGGCGTTATTACCCCAGGGTACCTTATTTTTAAAAATAAATTGTTTGGAAGTTAATAAATTCGTGAAAATTGAGAAATATTGTTTCATTGATACTTACTTGTTTTATCGATATTTACTTGGATAATTTGCGCGATATTTTTAAGGTGAGTTTTTGTGTAGCCTTTCTTTAGTTTGACTTTTTATAAACTGGTCGTATGCTTTTTTGTGTATTAATAATCACATTTTAATCTTAGTACAAAACAAAGTATAAATCCCGATATTTAGAAAAAAAATCACAAGTAGGGATTTAGGATTTAAATACTGTTCTTAATATGAACAATTTTTAGGTTTGGGATGCACAATGTTCATTTATAGACACGATATAGAACCTATAGAATTTTGAAGAATGGAAATTCTTCAGAAAGGATTATCTAATTGGTTTGAAAATAAATCTAAGGAATTATTTACAATAAAAATATCATCTTTTATTGGTTAATTTAATTCTTAATTATATATTATTTTAAATTGAAGTTACCAAAATACTATTTCTATAAAATTCAGTTGCCTAAATTATTGAAATTTTACCTTAATCGTATATGTAAATAGTTAAACATAATCAGATAAATATAAAAATCAGTTATTATGATGAAGTTATCTATTGAGGCTCATATGCTTGATATTCCAGAATGAAAAAACAGCAAAGGTATTACTTTGACACTATTATAGAATATTTTCCCCATGAAATGTAAATTTTATATGTTATTTTCACCTTCTTAAATTTTTACTACGCGTCTCTGATATTCGTCTTTGTCCTTTTAAAAAATGACATTTAAGCTGACAATTTTAACTTCAAATTTGAAAGCATGTTTATCAATTACATCTTTACATGTGAATAGTAGGAAGGGGGTGAAAAAATAGCATAATTGTGTTTCAAAGTATAATACCGCGGAAACGTTGTGAATTCGGAAGATTAAAAATTTTGTAATAAAAGAAATAAAATCGGTTTATGTCTTCCGATCATCTGAGAGAAGATGATGATTAAAAAACTACTTAATGTTTTAAAAAGATAGATTATATATGTTTTTTTCATTGTAAGTAAGGAGTTCTATTTACAGTTCGGTTTAATTAAAAATTATTAAAAAAAATACATTAAACAAATTATATTATTTTGATAAAATTAGAATACTCTAAAAAATAGAATGCTCTAAACATAGAAATTAATTAATATCTGGAAATAATCTCTGATATTAGGCTAATTCAAGGATGTAGAGTTCATTTAAGCTGCCAATATTAAATACTTTTACTATAAAAATTAAAGTTAGGGACCGTTTTAATATGTAAGTGCCCCCCTAAGCAAATTTTATAGACATAATTTAAAAGTAGACTTTATTCCTATTCGTTTAATGTCAGTAATTTTTTCTACGATAATTTTTTGCAGAGTCAGTAGGGGGTGTTTGCTTTTTTCCTCGATGACTATATATTAATTTAAAGTGTTACGCATTATCATAGATTATGAAAAATTGATTTTTTACTTTAATTTTTTTAATAAATGAAAAAAACTTATTTATGATTTGTGATTTATGATAAATTATTCTCTTCAATTAAAAACTGTCTTGTACTGCAATTATAATCCAATATTTTCAACTTTTTTCTCAATAGTATAGTTTTCAAATCAGTAGCTGCAATTACTCCAAAACTACTGAATTGATTCTCGAATGCTGTCATGTCTTTTCCTATATCAACATACAGTGCTTCAACAAAGCATTATTTATCATAATAAATAAATAAAACACTGATTTTTAAACACAGTTTGTATCTCTTCAGGAAAAAAGTGCGTTTTTCATAAATTTCTTCGTCTTAAATTTTTTCGCTTTTAAAAATTAAAATCTAATTATTTTAATTATAAAAATTGTCAGAGCAAGGCAGTAAAAAATAAGAATGATTCATTATAAGAGCAGTAATAATTTCAACAATAAACACATGTAGAACGTGAGCTTCAAAACTCGCTTTATCAAAAAAATAAAAAGTTTGGAAATTACGAAAAAAACTTTAACTCAGTCCATTAATTTTAATTTTAAACCTAGATTCCAGAAGTACATAATAAACTTTTTTTCATATTATAGTTTCTTTTAATCTTTCCCTAAGACTTTATTACAAATTGTCACACTCGAGTGATACACCTTGCACGGCTTCAAGATAACGCACTAGTTTTACACATTCAAAAATATAACAAACACACCGAAGTAATTTTAATAAACGCTGTTGAAAACTATCGAAACTTTAACGAAAGAGAAAAAAACATACCTAATACACTATGAATAAAAAACTCTATGATGTTTAAGAATTTTATTTTTATATTAATGATATTTTTTATATTATTGCAAATATGTCTGTTTAATACTTTCTACATTTTAGATAGGATGCCACGACCCTTTTAATTACTCCTATCTGTAGCGCATCGTGATTGACATTCTCGAGACTCCCTCATCTGCTGAAATTTGGCGTACTTTGTAGGTGATCCTTTATTCTTTTCTTCTAGATATGATGCTTGACTACAAAAAGGATGATTTCATTATTAAAAATTATCAATAAATAAATAGAAAAATATTTACTTCTTTTAAGCAAAAAGTTCTTATGTAATTTGTGCGTTAAATTTTAGATTAAAATGTGACGTTCAAATGTGTTATGATGAAATAATAACAGTTAAAAACCTTCACTTAATTTCCAGATGTCTCAAATAGTTATTAAAAAAGACTTTTAATTATATTTAAATTTTTCTGAAAATGTTGTTTGATAAATTGTCATTAGCAGAAAGAGCTTGCGGCAATATATAGAATCTCAGATATGTTAATTACATTTCATATAGGATTCCAATTTTCCTTCCTTCTAATAACGCTGAAAATATCCTACTGTTACAACTAATTAATATTGCTCGCATTAGCAAAGCATGATAAGAACATAATTTCTGTCAATTATAATTTCCACTTGCGCAAACAAACGAAATTTCTTCATGCAAGAAATTAATTTGCTCACTGATTCTCACGTTGTTGACATTTATTTGGATACCGTTAAAGATAATGAAGCAAACATGTTTATGAATTCAATTAGGATGTAGACCTTTAAAAAACATTGGAAAGAATAGGTTTTTTATTCAAAATAAACCTCGAGGAAAATACATAAATTATCTTTAGAGTTTTAAACATTAACGTGCATATTATCATTACCCGCTGGTAATAGACTGTATAAAACATTTTGGAATGATAAACATTTTTTCGAAAATTACTGCTAAAACACTTAATATTAATTTTTCATTTTGAATTTTCAAGATTTTAAATATTCTAAGAGCTATTAAGAATTCTAAGTGTTCTTAAGAAAAACACACATTTTATTTTATGATGTATATATATATATATACCCTATATGTGTATAATTATAACGAAACGGGTTTATGAAACGACTAGTTTTGTTTTAGATTTCTCCAAAAATATTGAAGATTATGCGGTAAAATTAATACCAAAAATTTTTACTGAACCGCAGAACACAAAGCTAACATTGGAATATTAAAATTTGAGTTAGTTTTCGAATTATTATTATTTTTTTCTAATTTGTATTAAATTTATCTAATGATGTCAACCAAATTATTTCATTTTTGTGTAAAAAGGTTAATAAAATTGATAACGATAAGGATTATTATGTTTCTGTTTCTTCTGCCATTTTTAACATTTATTTTAGTCAATATTGAGGACAATATTATGATTAAATTATGTTTTTCAAAAATATCTGACGAAACAAAACCTTATTTTGACTTATTCGATCTTCGATACCAATTTACACCAGAACACACGCACACACAAAAAAATTGTCTGTTTTTTTAATCGTTGAAATAAGTTCCGTTGTCTTAAAAATTAGGAAGGAAAAAGATAGATAGAGATGCAGTATGTCGTAAAAATGATTTGCAATATGATGCACGTTATGTAAATAAATGCTCCTAAATAGACCCAAATAAAACAAGGACCAAATTCCGTGCATCCGTGTATTCTGTACATCCGTGTCCTTTTTCTCTAAATGAAACTGATCTGCTTGTATTTAAGCATTTTAAAGTAGCATTTCATTGCAATAGAAATAAAAATAGAATTATTAAAAGTTTTCTTCTTTCTTTGCGAAAGCATGTGTTTGCATTTGGGCCGTACGTATTCGATAGGCGCTGTAGTAGTGGATTGAAGTGTTACTTTTTTGGTGTCAACCCAGCCATCACACTTCGTATCTTTTCTTTCTCTTTACTCTATGCATAAAAAAATAATTCCATCGTAGCTAACAATAGTTAACAATAGCGCATAAACACGAAAGGGTTTAAAGAGAAAATATACAATTTTTTTAAGCGTTTATTTGAATTCCTATACAAAGTTTCCTATGCTAAGAAATGAATTTATAAAAGCAGATATGTGAAACAAATGTATGGATAATAATAATGGATAGTATTCGTGCGACATCACAATTGGTAAAATGGCGATTTTTATAACCTCGAACAGAAAGGAAGAATACGGCCCATTTCTTTATTATGATTTATTAGCTGGAAATAATGCTACACTACTGATATTGTTTTAACCTCTTCAGACATGAGCATAAAATAACTCTACAATCTATATTTATTGCTTTTTCATAATCGAAATGACACCATAGATGACAGAAAGAATAATTTTTATGAAAACAATTTTTTAGGGGACTAGTAATTTAGGTTTACAAATATGGATATAAAAGTACTAATTCTTTTAAAACATAAATTTAACTATCAGTAATATAAATTCACGTGAAAACAAAATTAAGGTTTTTAACAAATAAATGATCAGCAAATCCTCATTTTTTTGTAAAGCTTTTAAGTTAAATAATCGTGAATATTTATTACTTTCTTGTCCATATTGTCTTGAAGGTATTTTCGAAACTCGGATGAAAATAATATTTATTTTATGAGATAATAAGGTACCCTGGGGTAATAACGGCAGGCGGAGTAATAACGCCAAGTGCTAATATTTTGCATAATTATGAAATAAACAGGCAAATGACACCCATGTGCGAAGCGCAGAAGGATTTTGAGTCATATAAATCGCAAAAAACAGCTTCAAGTTAATTTGATTCGTTTTTAGGTCTTATTGTTTTTACAAGCAACTAAAATTAACGCTTGATCTAAAATTTGCGAGATACGTTTTGTGATATGAAGACTATTTTTTTTATCCGGAAATTCTTTGTTAATTACATAAATTTGTAGTACATTTCATGGACTTTCAAAATGTTGTTGAAGATTTTGGATGTCTTCTCGAGATAATTTGTAATTTAAAATGTACAGTGCAATAACTATAATGGGGTAATAACGCCAATCCTTGGCATAAATATCCCGGTTAATTACCTACAGTGGCCGAGCTACATCCTAAATACTGATTCAAATAAACGCAGTTAAAACTGTGCAATGTTTCTAATAATTCTATTTAAGCGGTTCTTTTTAAGCAAAAAGAATCTCACGGTCTGGTATTCTTTTGCCTCATCCCCCCCCACACCACAACTTTATTTTTCTTACACTTTCACAAAAAATTGAACATTTTCAATATCTTAGAATGCAATTTGTCAATTTCTAAGTTTGTAGAGTGTGCATTTTTAGAATTGGGCAATCTACATGCAATTATTCCATCTTATTTCATAGTTTTGTTTGCATGGCGTTATTACCCATATAGGTGGGTAATAACGCCAAATAGCATTGGTCAAGAAATCACGCCATTACATTTTATGAATACATATCTGTTAAATTATTTTTTTATATAGATAGTCAATGAGTTGCTGTATCAAATCATGTATTTGTTTGAAAAATACAAACTAAAACTGAGCCGTGAAAATTGGTAGAACCTTAATGTGGCGTTATTACCCCAGGGTACCTTATTAATCAGTGCTGGCATTTATTGGTTTTGTTTTAAAGCAAAAAACATTCAGATGTATAGAAGTGAAATAAAAATGTCAAAAATTCAAACAGTTTAGTTTTTATGAGGAAAAGATTGGAGGTACACATTTGTGTACCCCAGATCTGAAGAGGTTAAGTGTAGACCAAATTGTGTCTAATCCTCTGTATGTGATAAGTTCAATAAACAGTATATGTGTGACTCACAATTAGTAAAATGGCACTTTTTTACAGCGTCCAACTGAATGGAAGAATCCATTTCTCAACTGAATGCAATAAAGATAAAATTTACAGCTCACAAGGTCGGTCCCCATACAGACATACTCAGAAAATTCTGAAAAAATTACAGAATTTTCTTCTCGCAAGGATATATAAGTTTATAAAAAACATTTCGGTGGAGACCCGATAGAACGTTCATAAAAAATAATGAAAATTTCGTTTATTTGACAATTTATCATCTTAATAATATTTCAAAAAATACTTATTTTGTCATATAACTTTTAAGGTAAAACTGCTTCAAGTTCAAACATTTTTAAAAATGTGTATTTAAATAACTAATTTTGTTGGTTTTAGTTTGTTATAACTATTTTGTTATATATATTAATAATGAAAGTTAACAGTAAAATTTTTTAAATAAAAAGAAAATTAATTGACTAAATTTGTTTTAATCTCAAAATTAAGTCCAGTTGAGCACTGTCGATTTATTTTTGTTACTATGGAAACTAAAATTTATTCCATATTGAAATGTATTACTGCAGCATTCTTCATCTAGCCTTTATTTTAGAATACGGTTAAAATTTATTTTTCAATATAGAAATATTTTGTACATATAAAGTTATTTTTACAGCATTAAAATTAAATAACTGCTGCAACCAGCACTATATGTATGTGACATTTTAAAGTTAGGAGCCAGAAACATCATCGCCAGGGTCCCCGTTTTTTGCACAGAAGTCATGGCCAGAGAGGGAAAAAATAAAAAATAAATAAATGTAGAATATCCAATAAATCACTCATTGGTGGCTGTAAGTTTATTTATTCAACTGTAGTCATGATAGAGGGAAAAGCTCCTTTTTGCAAACGATCTTTTACCGAAATGTCCAAAAAATATTCCATCATTTACTTCAACCAGCCGTACTCATAGACGAAAGAACTCCAAAATCTCTCCCCTTCTCATCTCGAGACTTCCACCTTTTAAAACTAAAAAGAAAATTCTAGAACTTTCTGTAATCTCAAACCATCATCCTTTTATGTAAACAGAATTTTTGTCCAGATACGAGACTATTTTACACAGACGATAAATTTATTTTTAAAAAAAATATATTATTTAACCAATTTATAATCGACTCATAATTTCTTAGGCAGACGATTTTTATAAATGATTAATTTTAAGAGAAAAAGAAAAGAAATGAATTTATTAATGCACACATCAAAGGTTGACGGCGGAAAAATAAATAAATAGATAAAATAAAATAATGATATTTTTTGAAAGGTATGGTTTTGGAATAAATTTAATAAGATTTTCTTAAAAAGTGTTGATAAAAACATAGAAGAAATCAGTTTTATTTGGAATATTAAGAAATAAAGTTTTAATTAAGAATATTTTTAATTTAGAGCCATCTTTTTAAATTTACGCATACTGGAATAATGTTTTTTAAGGCAAATTAAGAATTTATATCGTCTGCATACAGATTAACAGATTAGATCTAGAAACAAGATTTTAATTTAATAATTTGAAGTAAGTACGGAACATTATTATAAGAAAATTAAGGTAGTATAAAGGTTAGTTTTGGCGAAAAAATTTTAAATTTGTAATATTTTCCCCCCTCCCCGAAAATTTGTATGAAATTGATAGTTAAATAAAACTACAAGTTCAGACAACAGAAATATAATAATTTAGAAAAGTCAAATTTTGGAATAAAACTGTCAAACCCAGGAAGCCAAGAGATGGAAGAAAAGAAAATTAACGCAATATAAAAAATATTAGCGATTAAAATAAAATAGTTAAGAGGAAATTAATCTGAATTAAATTTAGGTAGGAGCATTTCCCTGAAAGGGATACAATACTGTTACAATATCACTTACTATTTGTAAGTGCATAGGAGATAATACATACAATAACAGTAAATAAGTTATAAATATAATTAAGCAAGAGATAAAAAATATAATAAAAACAATAACAATTCGTTCTCATGGAAGTTTAAATAATTACAATAACTTAATGCATAGATTATTTTAAATAAAGTTCTTCAAATGAAAAAAGTCTTTCCATTGTGTATAAAAGTCTTTTCCAATGGTCACTGAATACAGTCTCTTTAATTAAAGATCTCCAAATCTAGTTTAATCTTTGTTTTTTATGTTATGTTGGATCCAACATCTTTTAACAATCAATCAAATTTTTCTTTCAATAATATATCAATTTTTTAATAATAAATAGCATCACTCTTAATATCAATAATAAATAATATAGAAAAATTTAAATAATAACAATAACAACAATAATAAGTGATAGTATAATAAGACTCCATATCCTAATATTTCTCAATAAGAGTATAATTAATACTAAACTTCATTATAGAAATCATAATGATAATAAATAATAAAACAAGAGTATAATCAAAAGAAAATATCACAGTTTGTTTATTATTGATAGGGAAAATATTGGTTGAGGATAAAAATAATTACATAGCAACTAAATAATTTTCTTATCTTCTAATAGCATAAGAAAGTATTTTTTGCTAGCCGAAAGTATAAATAAAAAAAATCATAATAATTCCAAAATCCAAATAAAATTAAATCTAACTATTTAGAAAATGGACTCTCAACCAGTATTTCCTTACAACAATTCCTCTTTGATACTCTTTTACAAAATTGTCAAATTTGGTTATAAGTTTTCAATGCCAAATGTAGAATAATGTTTTATATACACATGGTTTATAAACTTTAATAATAAAATACAAATAGGAATAAAAGGTGTCATTCTTAATTGAGAAATGGAAATAAAAATAGTGTGCTTTTATGAAAAACTTTTAATATCTGTAGTTTTCACAATCACTGAAAATCAGTTATTATGTTATAGGTTTGAGTAGAATCATCAGATTTTATAACTGTTATAACATAAATATCTGCTGAATAAGTAGAATAATACTAATGTCAATAAATGAGTAAATATAGTTAGACTTAAATACACTTAAAATTAATTTATCAACATCAATTTGAAAGCCTTTACAATCAAAGTGCACACCTTATGCCTGCATAAGGAGCCCAATTTAATCCCAAAAACTCCCAAAAACAAGTAATATTCTTGTTGCGCACCAAGAACATACCTGCTAATTTTAAAAATTATGGTGATAAAATATTTAAAGAATAAGAATTAAAATTTAATCTACTGTCTTGACTTTAGTTTGATCTAGTGATTGTGATTGTATCTGAGGATTTGCTTGTTTTTTGGGTTGCTCATGAAACAGTTTAAAATCTTCGGGTGAAAAATAGGGTCTTAATTTAGAAACATGCACAATAACGGAATTCTGTCCTGTCTCATAATTAAATTTATCTATTTCATAAGTTACATCAGAAAGTTTATTTATAATTTTGTATGGTCCAGAGAAAGTATGTTCTAATTTTCGAGTGTTAGGGTATTTAAATTCTTCATAAATTACAGAGTCTTGTATTTTTAATGGGCATTCGATAAAATTTCGATCATAGAGCCTTTTACTTTTAAGGTGAACTTCCTGAGTTCGCGCTTTCGCAATTTTGAGGGCTTTGTCTACTGGAGTTGTATACATTTTAACTGCCTCACACAAAACCATTACCCTCCATTTTAAAAATCTGAATCAAAATTATCGTGAAAATTATAACTATATTTAGCTGCTAACTTTAACCAGAAATTTCATCTAATAAAACAGAAATTGTAAATATCATAGATATCCCTTAAATTGGGATCAACTTTTGATTCTATTATTTTATAGATCATAAACAGATTCAAAAATTTTAATTATACGTAATTTCTTACTTAAAATCACAAAATTTACTGAAAAAATTAATCATATTTATCAGTCAAAATTCTAGCAACAGCCTTGCACAGTTCCATCTTTCTAACTGAATTTAAATAAATTATAAGAATCCGGGAACCAAAGCTCACTGTAACCAGAAATTCTAACAAATAAAATGAAAAACATAAATGTTAACGTAATTTTCAGCTCAAATGTCTAGTTGTAGGAACATTATCATGAAAATACTGCATTCAGAGAATAGTTCTTGATAACAAACAAATATCAATAAATTAGAAAATGTACTTTTAAAAAAAATAACTTGAGCTTCTAAGTTCTTTTATACTTCATTATTATTACGAACTTATCTTTAAGCGTGCATAAAAATATCATAATAATCTTAATATGCAACAGTAATTGTCTAAGAATATCATACTCTTCAATTTAATCCTTAAGAACAAAAATGTTTAAATCTCCAACACATAATAATGATAATAATAATACTCATAAATAGGCAAGTAAATAAAATTCACAGCCACATAATCAAATAAATAAACCTGACAAACAGAGAATGATTAATTTAAATAAATACATAAAAATTATACAAATAATAATATTCAAAACACTACAAAAAAAAAAAAAAAATCTCACCGAAATCCTATGGGTCTCAACTATCTCGAAAAAATATTTTTATTTTCACCAATTAACAAGAAATGGTCTTGTAATTATTATTATTTTTTTTTCTTCTTTTTCATCATAAGAGGACTACTTTTTCTCGACCAAAGCACTTTACAGGAACCATTCCTCTGTTTTTGTCACTCCAGAAATCATGAGACTATGGCAGTTTTTGTTTAAGAACACATCCAATAATGACGGGCAAATTATTCAGCGATCCACAGTTTTTATTATCACTTCGCTCCATAGCAAGTTTCTTTAAAAACCAAAAATGGCAGCGCAGGCATAAAAGATCCTGTCGGCTCTAGAAAAGACTGTGACATTTTAAAGTTAGGAGCCAGAAACATCATCGCCAGGGTCCCCGTTCTTTGCACAGAAGTCATGGCCAGAGAGGGAAAAAATAAAAAATAAATAAATGTAGAATATCCAATAAATCACTCATTGGTGGCTGTAAGTTTATTTATTCAACTGTAGTCATTATAGAGGGAAAAACTCCTTTTTGCAAACGATCTTTTACCGAAATGTCCAAAAAATATTCCATCATTTACTTCAACCAGCCGTACTCATAGACGAAAGAACTCCAGAATCTCTCCCCTTCTCATCTCGAGACTTCCACCTTTTAAAACTAATAAGAAAATTCTAGAACTTTCTGTAATCTCAAACCATCATCCTTTTATGTAAACAGAATTTTTGTCCAGATACGAGACTATTTTACACAGACGATAAATTTATTTAAAAAAAATATTATTTAACCAATTTATAATCGACTCATAATTTCTTAGGCAGACGATTTTTATAAATGATTAATTTTAAGAGAAAAAGAAAAGAAATGAATTTATTAATGCACACATCAAAGGTTGACGGCGGAAAAATAAATAAATAGATAAAATAAAATAATGGTATTTTTTGAAAGGTATGGTTTTGGAATAAATTTAATAAGATTTTCTTAAAAAGTGTTGATAAAAACATAGAAGAAATCAGTTTTATTTAGAATATTAAGAAATAAAGTTTTAATTAAGAATATTTTTAATTTAGAGCCATCTTTTTAAATTTACGCATACTGGAATAATGTTTTTTAAGGCAAATTAAGAATTTATATCGTCTGCATACAGATTAACAGATTAGATCTAGAAACAAGATTTTAATTTAATAATTTGAAGTAAGTGCGGAACATTATTATAAGAAAATTAAGGTAGTATAAAGGTTTGTTTTGGCGAAAAAATTTTAAATTTGTAATATGTATGTAATACAATATAACATATATGTTAAAAAATCTCATTGTTTAAGTTTAAATTCATTAAATACACGCATTCTAAAAATCTCTTAACAATTTTCAATTACATGAAAATCGTTTGCTTTATCGAGGAAAAATGCTGCTTGCCAAATCGCGTGGCGCTTTTGTCTTTTCACGCCAAATATTTGAAAGTAATCTTTTTTTTTTTTTTTTTTTTTTTTTTTTTTTTTTTTTTTTTTACAAATTTTCTATTGCCTTTCCGCCGATTTAACTGATCCTTAGTTACATACATAAGTAGTTTAACTTTTTTTTTTCTTCAAAATATTCTGAGCATGCCCAATATGGAGACCTTTCTGTTAGGTTTTCTTGTTTTCTTTTCAATTTTAAAGAAAAATTGATATTAATAAAGCGAAACATGATGACATCATCAGCAGTAATTTTTTTGCAGCTATAAGAGAAATGTCATTAAATTTGAAACAAATTAACCTTTCAATAATATTATCTTTTTAAATATTTTGCATTCATAAAATTTAAAAGTTATTAAATTTCCTTTGAAATCGTTTTTATATCTGAAACGAATACATAAAATAATAATCGCGCAAATGACTAACTGTAAAGAAAAAAAATGCCGTTTGATTTTCTTTTCAGTTTTAATAAGAAGATGGCATTAATAAAATGCAAAAATGGCATCATATGTTCTTTTCTCTTGAGCATTTGCAGCAATGCTATTAAAATTTAAATCAAATTAATATTTCAATAACATGATTCAATTATATATTTACACGTAAATTTAAAGAAGAAACAAAATTTAAAATGAAAAAATTATTTCACGCAAATAAATTTGAGGTAAAAAATAAGCCATAAATTAAAACTATGCATCCAAAACGATTTATTTATGTACAATATTCATTTGACGACACATTGGGAAATACATGGTGCAAAATTAGCATGGCTAACAAATTTGTATCGTTAGGGGAGACTGGGGTACAATTGGACCACGGGGTACAATGGTCCATCCCCTATTTTTTATATTAATTCTGTTTTTGAAAGCTTCATATTTTAGTATATAGATGGCAGTCCTGAAGTAGTAAAAAGAAGTTTAAAACCATATGCATAGCTAACATTTTAGCCATTTTATGCTTGATAATTGATTTGACACAGGAGGAGTAAGGCAAAAGTAAGTATTTTCAGTGAAACATATCTTCATTTATTTGTTACAGATTTGTAATTTGAAAGACATTGTGTGGCAAAATAAAAAAGTAAGACAATACATTATTATATTTATTATAGCTAAAATAATAGAATTCTCAATTTCTTTTTTTATCATCAAGATTTTGTCAAACTTCCATATGGGGTACAATGGACAATCAGAAACTGGGGTACAATGGGCCATGATTCATTGTATCCCAGTTTTGTATCCTATGTTTTTAAAAGTTAAATATTATATGAAAATTAAGAATTAATAAATTATTTTACTTCTGTGTGTAGATTAATTAACGATTCATGTTGTGTAATGCATTTTTGAAATATTTATCTGTATAATATATGCTTTCAAACATAAAAATTAGCCCAAATTAAGAATTAATAAATTATTTTATTTCTGTGTGTGAATTAATTAATGATTCATGTTGTGAAATGCATTTTTGAAATATTTATTTACATGATATAAGCTTTCAAATTTAAAATTTAACCCAAATTGAACACCAAATATTAGTAAACAAAATATTTGATGCATTTGAGGGTTTTTTTTTTAAATTTCATATAATTTGTTGATCCAATATTCCTGCACTTCTGCATACATGCATCCATAATAAATTAGATTTAAATAAAATAGTAGAATGAGAAAAACAAAAATATATCTACCTATTAGTTTGTATCTCTGGATATAATAATTAAATAAGGTAAAATTCATTAAAAAAATACAGATATATAAAGTAGACAGGAAAAATTTATTATATTTTTTTCCATGGTCATATATTTAGATATATATATTTCTTATTATAAAGGTTTATATTTAACTTTAAGTGGCATCATTGGTCAAAAAGGATATTTTTCATATTTCATTTAGCAATGCCAAGAAACAAGCCTAGGAAAACCAATAGAGGTTCTGTGCCACATGAAGTTATGGAACAGACTGTAAAATGTGTTGTGGAAGATAATAAACCTAATTGTTCAATCTGCGACCAGCATAACGACGTAATAATAAAAAAAAAATTAAGAAAAAAATGTTACTTTAGTTAGAGCTAAAAGAGTTAATAACAAACAAAAATGAATAATAAAATGCGAATAAACAAATAAAAATGAATGATAAAATGTAAATAAACAAATTATGATATAGTTTATCTTTCTTATTGTTAAAAAATGAACTACACTGATATATTTTTATTCAAATTACAAGTGGTCCATAGAGCCCGATGCTGTGGACCATTGTACCCCGGCATTGGGGTACAATGGTCCACTTTGTCACTTGCTATTTAAAAAAAATATATAAAAAAGTATGCATAATTATTGTTTTTGAGTGGATGCAGTATAAACTTTAATGTATAGGTAACATGCATCTACTTGATCAAAAGAAAAAAATTCAATACTTTAAGAGTAAACAGTCAAAATTTACAAAAGTGGACCATTGTACCCCGGTCTCCCCTATATGTCATGAAACAAATGAGACAGGTATGCATTATATATGAAAATATGCTTGCATTGCAAGTAGCATAAATGTAGGTTGTCTGTGTCAATTTTTTTTTTAAATTTTTCTATACAAATTACTGTTCAGTATTTTCTAGGAAATTCGTAAATAGCTTAATAAATAAAATTAATATTTGAAATTTTAAAATTAAAATGAATACATGCATGATGGTGCATTAAAATTTAGAAAATAATTAAAACATGTTAATGACAATATTTGAAAGTAGATCAAAATGTAATAAATAAGCATAAATTTTTAACACGTGGTCATTTCGTGGTTTTAAATTTTATTCCCAAGCAGATGGAGTTTTTAAATCCTTGAAACAAATGGAAGGATATTATCTATAGCTTCGTTATAAAAGACGTTAGCGATATTTTAATATTTACATGGTTGCTCGGACAGCACCAGTCCGACCCCTGGGCAACGGTTAAACAAAACCATATTTTAAAGGGGATTTTCAAATTTGCAACTAGTTTTAATTATCAATTTCCGAAGCACACTGTAAAAAAAATTCTGTAAGGGTACTTAACTTTTTCTTGGAAACTAGGATTCCAAGAACTTTTCCTGTAACGGTAACAGCAAAAATTCAAGTTTTAGAATCGGTTACATGGGTTTCTCCTGTTACCGTTACATGAAAAGTTCTTGGAATCCCAGTTTCCTAGAAAATGTTTAGTACCTTTACAGAATTTTTTTACAGTGCAACAGTCATCAGCGGATGAAATCACGGTAACCGAAAAACGCTCCATTCAAGACTGAATGGTAACTTGATTACAAAAATTTATCGTTGTTCGTGACAACCTTCCGTAATTTTTTATAAAGAAAATACAGATTACCATGTTTTAAAACTCTGAACGGGAATTGGTGGGCGTAGCTCGCAGGGCAAAGCCTCTAGTGTATATATGTAAATATACATTGAAATTACAATTGGACTGCGTTAATGCAGCGTGCAAACCAAATCTGTTAAATTTATAGAGACAGTTGAATAGAGTGAAAAAATTGACAATCATAAAATAAAAATGTTATGCTAGTAAACGTTATTCAGATTGCAAAAATTAATTCTCCATATAATAAAACTGCAGAGTTTTTTCAAAATCAAGTTTTATGTTCCGGTGCCACCGGGTCCTTTCAATTTGTCAAAAGTGCCTTACGCAAAATTGCATATCGAAATAAACATAAATCGGGAAAATAAAGATGTCATATAGCGGGAAAAATGTGTAGATTGTTAAAACTTTTTGTAAAAACACAGAAAAGCTAGATTCTCTGTAAATTTAAAAGTTAAAATATGCATAAAATTTACTTAAAAGGTGCTCAAAAAGATTTACAAAGATGTTATATACTCCAAGATATTTTAAACGCACACGCGTATAAAAGGGATCCTTTTTCCCCTTTAATTCCACAGGTCTCTAAATTATGTTTAAAATTCATTTGAAAAAGAAGGCATTCTAAAGACATTCTTTAATCTTTATATAATAATTTAAAAAATAAAGTCCCAACCAGTTTTTTCTTTTTTGACGAAAATATAACCTTAAAAAATTTATTTTTTCCACCGACATACTTATGCAGATCTGTTAAGAGGTCTCATAACATATGAAATTATTTTGTCTTCTACAATAGATATATTTTTTTCCATTTACACAACAATGAAACATAAACAAAAACAATAAAAATAGTTTATACTGTTGCTGTCAATTATTTTTTGTCATTAATGTTTTGAATATCCTATTATATAATTTTTGTAATAATAAGAAATAAACTTATTCTTGTAACATCCATTCAAAAACAATAATTTCGTCTCTTTTTATAAGATCGATATGCGTTACTTTTTACTTTTCGTATTTTTGTCTCCAGGTCTTTCTGGAACTTTGTGGAAAAATATTTCTTTCTTTAAAAGTACAATCTGTTTTATAATTTATGTATGCGTTATATTTTCAAAAGAATTTATTTATGTGTGACGAATTGAAATCTCATATGTTATCCGGCAGTCATAAATATTTTTTATGACTACGAAAAATGTAAAGGAAAGAAAAACCGCATAATAGATAATTAGAGAGATGTTCTATCCTTATTGCACTTCTTTTGTTTAACTCAACTTGATTTTTGTATGCAAACCTGGAATTGATTTGTAATTTCTTTCCTAATATATTATAATTATAAAAATTTATGTAAAAAGGTGTGTTTCCAGTGAAAATATAACATTTTAATATTTTTAAAACGCAATTATAAATAAATAAATAAATTTTAGTGAGTTTTTCTGACAGTAGCACATAGGTAATAAATGGAAATAGTACTTCATTGTTAGAATTTATACAAAACGACAACACCAAATTTAAAGGTTCTGTTAAGTTTATATAAAGTTAAATTCACCAAACAATTTCCAAACCAAAACCAAAAGAAAAAACAATTCGCTGTGAAATGTAACAATGACAAAATATTAAAATGTATATAACGAAACATAACGAAAAAATGAAGAGTGAGATATACATTAATTTTTATCATTCACGTTTCATAATTTTTATCAGGTAATAGTTTCGTATTAATTAAATTATTATCATACCTTTAGAAGAGAAATTGTTGTTATTGCGTTAAATAAAAAAAAGAAAAAGAAAATAAATCACAATAGTTTTAAATGAATTTACTAATTCACGCTTTGTATTAAGGTAAATTTCCCAAAGTTGAGATTTGTATGTTAGTCACTGCGTTTTCCTAGGCCTGTTCTTGCACGATTATGTATCTTAAATGTAGGAAAAATAATGGTAAACTTTTAAATCAACCACTTTTATATGCAAAAAAATATCCTTATAAGATATGTGATTTGGTAGGCCAATTTTATTTTAATAGTCTAAAGGACTAATTTTAGCAAGTGCCGGAATTTTGATATAGCTTTCCACCAAAGTTGATTTTTGATATAGCTTTCCAGCAAAGTTTAAATTAACTGCTAATATTCCTAATTATATCTTAATTTTAGATTTGGTGGAATGAGAAATAGTTAGGAAAGGGATAATTTTTTGCATTACATTTTCAATGATATTTCTAAAAATATAGTGCGTGAAAATTTAAATAAAAATGTACTTTTGAGTACGACAGCTTTTTTATGAATTACCCCACACTATGTATAAAATGCCTTTTTCGAGTATCTTAATTATCCCTTCTACATTTAAACTTAATTATATTTGTGAATGGTAAAATGTGTATAAAATGTAGATCAATAGTCTTTATTACTTCTCTGGATTCCAGCTTTCCACATTTTATGGTTTGCGAATAAAATGGCTTCTTATAGACGAAAATACAGACGCAGGTAAGTTCTTTTAATGGTTCTGTTTCTACGTTTTAAGTACGGAATCCTGAGAAAAATTACCTCTTTTTATCGCAATAATTTTATTTTGTCTTCATAAAATAATTTCGCTCATAAACCCATTTAATAATATGTCAAAAGATATTAGAATTCTCTGAAAATTGCTCATAGCATACCGAGTCAATTTGAAAACAGATAAAAAACAAGTACTAAGAGTTTGTTATTTATTCTTTCAATATTTAATTTAAAAGTTTAAAAATTTATTCTTTTTAAAGTTCCCATGCATATATTTTGGAAATTTTTGAAATTTTCTAAGATACAGGCATAAAATATTTCAAATTAAATTATGATCTTTTAAAAAGAGTGTCTTTATTTTTTATTTAAAAAGATTAGATCGTTTCGAAAACTTATGTTTTCCTTCATTACTTAAATAAGAAGCTTTTTGTGAATTTAACTAATACACATGTTGTGAAATTTCTTCATTTTCTAAATTTTATACTGGTTCATACATTTTTTATCACGATGCTTTAAGTTATTTTCGTATACCGAATACATTTTAAAGCTAATAATCTACTTTGATTAAAAAAAAGTAGGAAAAATATTATACAAAAAAAAAAAAAAAAATTATGAAAAATGAGTAAAAAAGGTTTTTTCTCCCACAAATAAACATTAAAAGAAGTTATCTTGATATAATAAGGTCTGATCATAGAGTATTGTTTAAATTGAGTATGAATAGATGAGTATCAATAAATGATTAAAAGTGCAATTCAAAAGAAAGCACAGAAATGAAAAATAGAGCAGGATGTTATTTTTAAAAAAATAATATTGCTTATTGTATTAAATTTAAAAAAAAAACTTCCTGATACTGAAAATTATTATTTTATTAATTTTATTCGTAATACTCACAATTATTGGTACGTATATTAAAAATTGTTGCAGTAAGTATATGCACAAATATTATAAGATGTTTGTAAATATATAAGATGGATGAAATCATTCATGACAGACGCAAGTAAGCTAGATGTAATTATGTGTGTATGAATAAGCATAAAGAAATGGTGCATGAACTTTTGAGGCTAATTCAATAAGTGTGCATTATACTCACTATGAGGGTAAAATTTAAATTAAAAATAGTTTTAACATTCTTAACAATGTGGGACAGAAACGTATCATGTACATATATCAGTAGTTTTAATTCATTTAGCTTTTTGTTTTTGTTTTGCTTTATTTTAAGGTCTAAACCCAAGTGTGTCTCGGAGTGCCATTTTCGCTGAAACAAACTAAGCCCGAGAGTCTGTCATGTTTAAGTTTTAATTCTCCGAACTGTAAAAGTACCGATTATATACGTTATCGGCATTTTCATATGTTATCTTAGAACTTTTAAGTTCGAAAAAATATATAGGTAACAACACTGAACAGAAATAGATGTATGAAAATATCTAGAATCAGAGCTTAAATCGAATATATTGTGAGCATTGTTTGTTACCCTTTGTGCAAATCGTTGTTTTGAAATCTACTACACGAAAGTAATAATGTTTGTAAACAAATAAAATCTTTTTTCGGATATTTGTGCAACATTTGGGTACGTTTTCATTCAAGTCTATGTAAAATTCTATATTGAAAATTTATTTTTTCTCATGTAGAACTTTAAAAATATATAAAAAAAATGCTTTTCACAATAATCTCTCATTAATCTTACTTTTTAATACAATGAAATTAGTTTTTTCATTGTAAATAAGAACATTTTGAAGTTTTTAATTAAGAAATATTAAAATATCTTCCAAGGGTTTCTCTTCATATGAAAAGTACCAAATTCCCTCTGTTCAGAAGGGTTGTATGCGATCAAAATAGCTTAGACCTCAAAATGTTAATGAAGAAAAAATTTAATTGATATAAAAAAAACATGCATTATTTATGTATATTTAGTAAAAGTTAAAAAATTATATATATAAAATCCCTCCGTGTAAACGATTCCGGGGTCAACCCATCCACGAGAAAAAACACTTATTGTGACCAATGACAAATTCCATTGTGAAAAGTTATCTCCGATTTTAAAGGCTATCAATTTTTCGTCCAATGCAAACGTTCCAGAGTCGTAATGGAGCGTTCTCATTTGTCAGATTTACAGTTTAAGCTGTAAATGACGTCACTACATTTTACTGTGCTTTGAAATCTTTTCCCTATTTCAAACACAATATTCACACCAGTGTTGGGTATGAACGCGCTCACTGAACGAAAACTCACGAGTTTCGCTCACTATTTGTGAACTTTGAACTGAACTTCGCTCACTATTTTATAAACGAGTTTGAACTGAACGGAAACTCAAAAAATAGACGAGTTTGAACAAAATTTACGTTCACATTTACGTTCAATTTTTTCATAATTTATTTAAATTTTTCCAGACCTTAGTACACTTTTTCCCTCTTTCAAATGCCATTTAGAGGCCTACACATGCCTCAGGACGAGTTAAATCTGGATATCACTTCTCTGGGTAGTATCCTAGTCTTACTTCTTCTGCAGACTCGGGTGGCGCCGAACTGGATCTGGGCTGTATACATTTTCACCGAAAATAGATATATACAGTAAACTCTCTGTACAAGGTGGACTGTGTAAGAAAATCGGAAAGATTTTCAAGTTCCTGCGAATCCGCAGACAGAGTAGAATTTGTCTAAGACGGAATATTGTCTTCTACGGGAAATTTTCAAGATGCCGATCGATTCCGCTATAGCCATAGTTTATTCTAATTTTAAATTACCTTGATTCAACAATTAAACTTTTCTTTAAAAAATAGTTCATATACAATGCTAGGCGATGGGGGAAACAGTATTATAAAAGGTGCTACAAAAATCTGTATATGACGAAATCCTGTCTTAAACGAAACAATTTCTAGATCGGTGCAAAATGGATAGAATAATCCGTATAAAAAAATCATAACACATTTGTAAAAGACGGCGAATTTCTTAATAAAGAATCTGTCTACAATAAATTTTTCCAAGTGTTTTTTTTTTCTTTTAAGATTCACCAGTATAGAAATTTTTATATTTTTAAGCCTCCAATCCGTGGAAATTTCAGATATTTAGATACAGTTAAGGATTCATTTTAAAATTAATTTAGTTTACAATGGGATATACAGAAATAAATATGGAAAGACCAATACTTTGGAATAAATGTGCCTATTTACGCAGCCTATGACCCCCTTTTTACTTTCTTCTATCTTCAATAGAAGAAAGTATTGTAATCGAAATTTTTTTCGACTTCCGGTTTTCGACGGATTTACACGTTTTAGGGGTCAGAGATTCCAAAAAACATGATTTTACAAAATGTCTGTCTGTCCGTGTGTCTGTGTGTGTGTGTCTGTCTGTGTGTATGTCGCCATTCTACCATCAAAAAGTGTATGAAGTTATGCATAGAATTGAACCAAATTTTTTGTGAATGTTTTTGGCTGCGGAAAGCAGGTCCTCCTTCAGTTTTGAAATATTCCGCCGGAAGGGGGCGCTGCAATCGCGATTTTTGTGCCATTTTCAATATTGTACCGACCAAAAGTATATGAGGTTATGCATCGAATTAAACCAAATTTTTTGTGTATGTGTATGACTATGGCTAGTTGGTCCTCCCTGAATTTTAAAAAAATCCGCCGGAAGGGGGCGCTGCAATCGCGATTTTTGTGCCATTTTCAATATTGTACTGACCAAAAGTACATGAAGTTATGCATCGAATTGAACCAAATTTTTTGTGTAAGTATATGACTATGGCTAATTAGTCCTCCCTGAATTTAAAAGAATCCGTCGGAAGGGGGCGATTTTTGTACCATTTTCAATATTGTACCGACCAAAAATATATGAAGTTATACATCGAATTGAACCAATTTTTTTGTGTAAGTGTATGACTATGACTAATTGGTCCTCCCTGAATTTTAAAAAAATCCGCCAGAAGGGGGCACTGCAATAGCGAATTTTATGCCATTTTCAATATTGCACCACCTAAAAGAATACGTTCTAGAACGTTACGTTCTAGTAGTTAGTTCTAGAACTGAACTAAATTTTTGTATATGATTATTTTTTGGTGAGACAAGTAGGTCCTCCCATAATTTGAAAAAAAAAAAAAATCTGGCTATCATTCTATTGTCCATCCGCTCATGCAGAGACGGAAATTCGTTTTTACTCCGATTAATTGACTGAAGTAGAAATTTAAGATAAAAATCAAAGTTGGTATGATATTGAATTGTTCTTATAAAATTATTAAAGCATTAAAATAAGTAACTTTTTTTTAAATATTAAAATATATGTATGAGATAGAAGAAAGTTTTGGGAATGGCACATCCAACTAGTTTCCATTCAAATGCCGTTTAGAGGTCTACATGGACTCGGGGCGGGTCGAGTCTGATCATTGGTGTTTTGGGTCGTGCCCAGGTCTTCCTTTATCTGAAAGCTCGGTCCAGACTGGACTGGGCTTATTTCTGGAACTGTACTTTATTCTTAAGCGAAGTGTGCACAAATCGAAATTTTTTCACATTGTCTCACAACCTTGCTTGCATGAAAATCATTGACCCGTCCCTGTCTGATTTGTATAAAGATTTTTTAGGGAACAACCTCTTTGGGTCTAGAATTTTTGACGAAAATACATATATTTTTAAATTACCATTATTCTACAGTTAAAATTTTCTTTAAAGAATAATACATGTTGTATTTCTAGAATCACGGAAAAAAGCGCACGTTCACTAGAAAATATATTTAAATATGTACTTTTCTGACATATTTCAGAAATAATGCAAATATATGTGAAAAAAATTTCTTTGACACCCTCAACAATAAGAAGGGGGGGGGGGGAGATTCAGTATTTGCCAACTCAGTGAAATGCAAACATAAATAGTTCAAAAGGCGTTTGCTAATTATTTTTATAATTTCAAACAAGATATCAAAATTAGAAAATGCAAAAGAGTTTTTATGTGTAAAAAGCTTAATATCATTTCCAATTATATTGGTAACTTTCGTCAAATCTATCAGAAATAGAAAGTGCATTATAGTCTATACTATTAACCGCAGTAAACGTCTGTCTGTCTGTACCGCTAAAAACTTTTCTCAACGGCCGAGTGGAGTGGCGCTCTGGGTGTCTATCGACTCGGGACGATTCGGCCTTTTGTCATAATGAATTTCGAGAAAATCACCCGGTAATTACCCGAGATATTAATTAAAAACTACCCGGGAAACGTGACAAAAAATCCAAGTTCCGAGACGGTTCTCTGACAGAGCTCTCCGGTCGAAACTAGCTTTCCGCGGATGAAGAACCACGAAGGTGTCGAAAATACGAAAATTAAGAAGTTTTATATAACGTCGCATCCGCGCTGCAGATTCACGGATTTTAAAACAAATTACATATTCTTAAAGGAAATTTAAAGACCTTTCTTTCGGTCTATTCGGTTTCAAGAAATACGAAATACTTTTGAAAAAAACGTTTTCCCGAAAGCTTTTATTTTCCATTTTTCTCCGCAGAATTTTCGACCGAAAACTATCAAATTTTAAAACGATTCCATTCTTTTTAATTTTGGAGGCACGAGAAAAAAAAAATACCCCCTCAAAGACGCTTCTGTCTAATTTCCAACAGTGTGTTTATTTTTAAAATATTCTAATATTAACCCTTTGAAAAAAAATCGAGAAAAAGAGTCTCCGATCGTACAATTTTGTTTGCTTTTTCGACACTTTTTCCGCTCATATTTATATGAATAAAATCCCTATTTTTCAATATTTCTTTTCCATCTTTATACACCTCTTAGTGAATACATCGTTTTGAGTTGTGTCAAAATTTCAAAAAGATACAACGGTTAGAAGTATTTTTAAATCTATAAAAACCGCGAAATTACGGCGTAAAACGGGCGATTTTTTTTTCTGCCATATTTTTAGGTAAAAGTAGCCCTTAAATCCTGTATTCTTCAATGATCTTTATATGTGTGTTTGGGGTACTGGTTTTACACCTTCATAGAATTTTTGAAAAAATCGGGAGGCCGTAACTGTATTTTAAATAATATAATAGGCGAATTTAGAGAGATTATTTTTTTCAGAAAGGGGCCGCTAGCGGGCGAAGCTCGCTAGTAACAATAATAAATCACGAAGACAGTTGAATATATTATTGAAAATCATGGTGAAAATTTTCAGGACTTTTCTAGCTTCAAATCTTCATCGTATTATATATACTAATGAAAATGAATTTGTAAATATATAAAGAAAATATATGTTGCCAAACGCAGAAAATAAAGAATTTAAATAGACATTTAAACTGATTCTCGAAAAGATATATATTTTTTTCGTTGCATAGCAACAAAAAACTTTGATATATTTTCTAAGTTTTAAACGTAAAAACATGACAATTGCAGTCGTGATTATTGAAGAGATTTATGATCAAATGTTTTTTATTTCTATTTTCTGATAAACGAATTAAATCTTAAGGCAGGATACTGTCTCAAGGCGGTAATTTTTTTGCCTCACTTGCACTATCACCGCCCAGAAATTCAATTCCAAATGCCAAATTGACAACATCTTCTAAAAGTATTTCTGATTTTATCGAAAAGTGGAAAATACTATTCAGTTATAAAATTGAAAATAAAAGTACCTGTTCGAATTAAAAAAAAATGTGTGAAAAAATGCAATTTGGATCTAAGAGTTACCTTGAAAAAACAATTTCTTATAATATTTAGCAATGATAAAAAATTTTGTTTGTAAGTTTTTTAAAAATAAGATCAATAATAAAGTATTATCAACTTAACAAAAGTTATTTTTGGGCTTCTTATAAAATAATAAGGTAATCTTGAGTTGTATTTTATATCATTTCATATTTTTGCTTCATGCGCTAATTATAAAATGATATTTTGTGCCAGTGGGAAACAGGGTTCTCGGATTTTACGCGCCCCCTTCCCCCCAAGAAAATCATAGAACAACCATATTTTTAGATCCTCAAAACATTGACCTAATGCATTTTGAATGGTTAATACTGCCACTGTAACATATAATAACACAAAAGTTTTTTTTTTTTTTTTTTTTTTTTTTTTTTTTTTTTTAATAAACTGCAATTTTATCCTTCCCCAACATGAACGATTACATTGACATTTTAATAGTTTCTTTCTAACTTTTGCTTCAACATCTTAATATAACATACACTGATTTTAATCATTATTTTAGATTTTATCAAATTGCTATACAAAATCAATTTACTTAATTTATTCGCTCATTCATTACACTGATAGCATGAAATCCTGTAAATATTCTAGTTTAAGTTATATCTTTAGTAATTGTAAATAGTTACAAAAGCTAAATTTATATGGATCCGGGTCGACATCGTACACTTAGTTTCAAATTCTTTTTTTATAGTATATATAAAACAAACAAAATTTTAATTGACGCCGTCTTTGCCTTTCGTTCTGGCGTCCGAGGCACATGTCTCCTTAACAATTCCTAGGGAAATTGGTTGCCGTTTGCAATTATCGGTGAGGGTACAGTTTCACACTGAAGAGATTTTTAAGCAAAAACTAACCTATTTAAATGACACAAGGCATAGAGGTGCATTTGGTACAATTTTCCTTTGGAATTTTCCGGTTGTGAGCCATTTTTAAGTAAACTCAATATACATATATTGCATTTTTGTATGTAAAGACAAACAAAATTTTCATTTGGCGCCCCCTTTTGCCTTTCGTTCTGGCGTTCGAGGCACATGCTCCATCTGCACCCCTATGGAAATCGTTTGGCAATTGGAAATTATCGGTGAGGTACAGTTTCACATAGTAGAGAGTTTTGAGTACAGACTGATTTGTTTAAATGGCAGAAGCATTTGATTTAGTTTTCCCTTTCAATTTTCTGGCTGAGACATTTTTAACAATTCCATACTTATATATTTTTGTATGTTAAGACAAACCAAATCTTTATTTGGCGCCCCCTTCGCCTTTCGTTTTGGCGTCCGAGACGCATGCCCCCTCTGCAACCCCCAGGGAGTTGCTTGGCTTGTGGCAATTATCGATGAAGTACAGCTTAATATAAAAGAGGGGTTTTAGAACAGAGACTAACCCCTTTAAATGACAGAAGGCATAGAGATGCTTTAGTACAGTTTCCCTTTCGAATTTTCTGGCTGTGAGACATTCTTGTGCAAATTCCATACATATACATTTTTGTATGTCAAGACAAACAAAATCTTCATTTGGCACCCCCTTCGCATTTCGTTTTGGCGTCCGAGATACATGCCCCCTCTTCAGCCCATATAGAAATCACTTGCATTTTGGTAATTATCGGTGAGGTACAGTTTCACACAGAAGAGGGTTTTTAAGTTGTGTATAACCCATTTAAATCTAATAGGGCATACAGATGCATTTGGTAAGTTATCCTTTTGAATTTTCGGGCTGTGAACCCATTTTTATGCAAATTCAGTATAAACACATATACATTTTTGTATGTAAAGAGAAACAAATCTTCATTTCGCGCCCCCTTCGCCTTTCGTTTTGGCGTCTGAGACATATGCCCCCTCTACAACCCCTAGGGAAATCGCTAGGTTTCAGGCTGTGAGACATTTTTATGCAAATTCCATACATATACATTTTTGTGTGTAAAGACATAGGCGTAGCGTCGGGGGGGGGGGGGGGGCACGTGCCCCCCAATCATCTGTACCCGGGCGCCAGAACAGAAAGCGTAGGGGCGCCAAATGAAAATTTTTTTGTCTTTATATGTAAAAATTTATGTATATATATCGAATTTGAATAAAAAAGATCTTACAAACGGTAAATTCAAAAGCAAAACTGAACCAAGTGTATCTTTATGCATTCTGTCATTAAATAAATCAGTCCTACTCAAAAACACTCTTCTGTTTGAAACTGTACTTCATCGACCATTGCCAAAAAACAAACGATTTTCCTAGGGGTTGCAGAGGGGGCGCCAAATGAAGATTTTGTTTGTCTTTGCATTCAAAAATGTATATGTATGGAATATGCATAAGAATGTCTGACAGCCTGAAACCAAGCGATTACTCTAGGGTTTGCACAGGGGGCGCCAAATGAAGATTTTGTTTGTCTTACATACAAAAATGTATACGTATGGAATTTGCATAAAAATGTCTCACGGCCTGAAACCAAGCGATTTCCCTAAGGGTTGCACAGAGGTCGCCAAATTAAGATTTTTTTGACTTTACATACAAAAATGTTTATGTATGAAATTTCAATTAAAATGTCTCACAGCCTGAAACCAAGCGATTTCCTTAGGGGTTGCAGAGGGAACGCCAAATGAACATTTTGTTTGCCTTTACATGCAAAAATGTATATGTATGGAATGTGCATAAAAATGTATCACAGCCTGAAACCAAGGGATTTCCCTAGGGTTTGCAGAGGGGGCGCCAAATGAAGATTTTGTTTGTCTTTACATACAAAAATGTACATGTATGGAATTTGCATTAGAATGTCTCACAGCCTGAAACCAAGCGATTTCTCTAGGGGTTGCAGAGGAGGCTCCAAATGAAGATTTTTTTGTCTTTACATACAAATATGTTTATGTATGGAATTTGCATTAAAATGTCTCACGGCCTGAAACCAAGCGATTTCTCTAGGGGTTGCAGAGTGGGCGCCAAATGCAGATTTTGTTTGTCTTTACATACAAAAATGTATATGTATGGAATTTGCATAAGAATGTCTCACAGCCTGAAACCAAGCGATTTTTCTAGGGGTTTCAGAGAGGGCGCCAAATTAAGATTTTTTTGCCTTTACATATAAAAATGTTTATGTATGAAATTTGCATTAATATGTCTCACGGCCTGAAACCAAGCGATTTCCCTAGGGTTTGCAGAAGGGGCGCCAAATGAAGATTTTGTTTGCCTTTACATACAAAAATGTATATGTATGGAATTTGCATAAGAGTGTATCACAGCCTGAAACTAAGCGATTTCTCTAGGGGTTGCAGAGAGGGCGCCGAATTAAGATTTTTTTGTCTTTACATACAAAAATGTTTATGCATGGAATTTACATAAGAATGTCTCAAAGCCTGAAACCAAGCGATTTCCTTAGGGGTTGCAGAGGGGGCACCAAATGAAGATTTTTTTTGCCTTTACATGCAAAAATGTATATGTATGGAATTTGCATAAGAATGTCTCACAGCCTGAAACCAAGCGATTTCCCTAGGGTTTCCGGAGGGGGAGCCAAATGAAGATTTTGTTTGTCTTTACATACAAAAATGTATATGAATGGAATTTGTATAAGAATGTCTCACAACCATAAAATTCGAAAGGAAAACTGTACCAAAGCATCTCTATGCCTTCTGTAATTTAAATAGGCTAGTCTCTCTTCCAAAACCCCTATTTTACGTGAAGCTGCACCTCATCGATAATTGCAAAAGCAAAGCAATTCCTACGCCAAAACAAAAGACAAAGAGGGCGCCAAATGAAGATTTTGTTTGTCTTTGCATATAAAAATGTAGTTTTATGAAGATAAAACTATACTAATGACACACATATATCACATATATAAAAATGTTATTATATGTAGAATATATATTGAATTTGCATAAAAATGTCTCTTGAAAATTCAAATTAAAACTGAACCAAATGTATCTCTATAACGTCTATCATTTAAATAGGTTAGTCTCTATTCAAAAATTCTTTTCTGTGTGAAACTGTACCTCTCCAACAATTGCCAAAAACCAATCGATTTCCCTAGGGGTTGCAGAGGGGGGCGGAGTGGGGATGTGTCTCGGACGCCAAAACGAAAGGCGAAGGAGGCGTCAAATTACGATTTTTTTTGTCTTTACATACAAAAATATATAAGTGTAGAATTATGTCTCATACCAAAAAAATTCGAAAGGGAAACTAAATCAAATGCATCTCTATACCTTCTGTCATTTAAATAGGTTAGCTTTTGCTTAAAAATCTCTTTAGTGTGAAATTGAACCCTCACCGATAATTGCAAACGGCAACCAATTTCCCTAGGAATTGCTAAGGGGATATATGCCTTGGACGCCAGAACTAAAGGCGAAGGGTGCGCCAATTAAAATTTTGTTTGTTTTAATATATACTATAAAAAAAGAATTTGAAACTAAGTGCGCGATGTCGACCCGGATCTACATAAATTTAGCTTTTGTAACTATTAACAATTACTAAAGATATAAGTTAAGCTTAGAATTTTTACAGAATTTCATGCTATCAATGTAATGAAGGAGCGAATAAAATAAGTAAATTGATTTTGTATATCAATTTGATAAAATCTAAAATAGTGATTAAAATCAGTGTATGTTATATATTGAGATGTTGAAACAAAAGTTAGAAAGAAACTATTATAATGTCAAAGTAATCTTCTATGTTGGGGAAGTATAAAAGTGCAGCTTAAGTCTGCTTGTTTCTTAATTTAATTAACTTTGTAAAAATGGTTTTCTTTTATTAATAACTTGTAAATAAATATGATTAATCGAGACATTATCCCAGTCTGTTTTATTTAGTGATAAGTTTATGTGTGTCATCTTTTCTAGGAATAATTTCCTTGTAGCATATATTTGTTACATTTTTCTCTTTGGGTTATAATTGATTTACAAGGAAAAACTTCATATAGTGCTATTAAAATATTTCTAAAAGATTTTTTTTATTGGGGGGGGGGGGGTTCAAATTTATTTTAAATTGAAATTTTGCGAAAAGTTTATAAGTGATAGGGCCCTTGTAAATAATCACAATGCAAACTTATGTATTTATTTTAATTAACATTAAATAATTAACCTATTTAGAGCGACAGTTATATTTAATTATTTTTTTATCTCGCGATATCTTGTCACTAGAATTTCTTATGTGTGATCACAATGATTTGTCATTTTAAGTAAATTAAATTGTACCAAAGTTACTTTAGGTGCGGTTTAGAAATGTTTGGATAGAGTATGTATAATTTTAACCAGTTATAAAGAGTGTATTTATATCTTTCCAGCAAACTGCAAAATTAAATGTTTTTCGCTTATTAAAAAAAAAAAAAAAAAAAATGTGTTGTTATATGTTACAGTGTCAGTATTAACCATTCAAAATGCATTAGGTCAATGTTTTGAGAATCTAAAGAAATTTTGTTCTATGATTTTCTTGGGAGGAGGGTGTAAAATCCGAGAACACTGCTTCCCACTGGCACAAAATATCATTTTCTAACTAGCGCATGAAGCAAAAATATGAAATAATATAAAATACAACTCATTACATAATACACATTCTTATTATTTTATAAGAAGCCCAAAAATAACTTTTGTTAAGTTGGTAATACTTTATTATTGATTTTATCTAAAAAAAAAAAAAAAAAAAAAAAAACCTACAAACTAAAATTTTTATCATTGCTAAATATTGTAAGAAATTGTTTTTTCAATGTAACTCTCAGATCCAAACTGCATTTTTTCACACATTTTTTTTTTTTTTTTTTTTTTTTATCCGAACAGGTGCTCTTATTTTCAATTTTATAACTGAATAGTATTTTCTACTTTTCGATAAACTCAGAAATACTTTTAGAAGAGTTCTCAATTTGGCATTTTGAACTGAATTTCCGGGCGGTGATAGTGAGAGTGAGGCAAAAATATTACCTCCTTGAGACAGTAACTTGCCTTAAGATTTAATTCGTTTATCGGAAAATAGAAATAAAAACATTTGATCATAAATCTCTTCAATAATCACGATTGCAATTGTCATGCTTTTAAGTTTAAAATTTAGTCAGAAAATTTGTCAGGAAGTTTTTTGTTGTTATGCAAGGAAAAAAAAATATATTTTCGAGAATCGGCTTAAATGTCTGTTTAAATTCTTTATTTTTTGCGTTTGGCAACATATAGTTTCTTTATATATTTACAAATTCATTTTCATAGTATATATAATACAATGAAGATTTGAAACTAGAAAAGGCCTGAAAATTTTCACCATGATTTTCAATAATATATTCAACTGTCTTCAGGATTTATTATTGTTATTATTCATCTTATTATTATTAGGTTTTTTTTTTAATTTCCAGTCCATATTTTCAATGAATCTTGTAGCAAAGAGTATGAAAAATACTATTTTTTCTTTTAAAAGATATGTTTTCAAAAATAAATATTTTTGTAAATTACAAAGATGATCTAATTTTTTTTCTGTAAAATTTAAAACTTTTAAAAAAATTAAAAAGAATTACATTTTTTAGAAAATATATCGATCTTCAAACATGATTAATATTTAAAATTTTTAAATTAAAATTTATATTTTTAAATCAAAATTGACTTTTTTTTTTGTATTATTTACCCATTATACGTAGCATAGGGTAAATCTTGCAATCGTTTTGAAAATCGAAAAAAAATTTTTTTTGACGGATTTACATATTTTATTTACTACAGATTCCGAAAAACATTTTTATTTCCAGAAAAAAAAAAAAAAAAATTGCCGTCCGTCTGTGTGTTTGTAAATGCTCTATCTCCCTAACAAATTGAGATAGAGACTTGAAACTTTGTATGTTCTTAGTATGTAAGGATGGAACGAAGCCTATTTAATAACAGTAACCTCGATTATTCGGAACTATTTTTTTCGGACTCTCGAAAAATTCGTTCTGATGAAAGGTATATGAAGTTTTTCGAAATTTTGTATTTTAATGAGTGGATGTAAAAGGCAATAAAATAACACAAATTTTGCATAAAGAATGAAGTCGATCGGATTATTAGTTGCCGAGATATTTGTAATCCTATTTTCCACATTCTTCGGTTTCTCATGACCCTGTATTTCAATTTCAATTCAAAGATATATTTTAATTTAAAATGAGGCCCTTAATCCGACGCAGTAAATTGTTAGTTAATATGATTATTATTTTTGGAGTTATAAGGATGTTTCGGTTACACAATTCGGTACTACTTGAATAGCTTGGCGTTTTATATAATTTGTCAAAATTGGTTCATCAGCAATTCATTAACTACTTCGCGACGAGAGCCTTTTACGAAATTTTTAATGTTTGTCAACAATTGTTTAAAACAGAAATTTGTGCATTATTAAATCAGGAAAATCTCAATCAAATAAGGCAAATTTTACAGTAAAATTTTGCTGGCGCGGATAAACAAGGATTCTTAAGTTTTTTTGCGGCACGTATACGTATCGCATTATATTTAAATATACGATTAAATTTTGTTTTGAAATTGCAATGGATTTTATAAATATTTCATACATGTTTTATTTTCATATATTATATTATGCATATCCATGATGGGTAAGTATTACGGTGGCCCCCAATGACTAGTTTTTTATTCATTTTATTTATTCATTCATTCATTTTACATTTATTCATTCATTAACGGCTCTACATAAAAATTTAAGCGAAACATATAACAGACCACTTTCATTGGTTATGAACTTTCGCGAGAATAACAATTATAAATGTGTTTTACGAACCGATACTAGTTTGACAAAATCACTATAGAAATTATAATATGCCCAGATTAGAGATCATATAATCGGACAATCATATCGTATCTGAGCACAAACTCAATTTCTTAAACAGAGTTGTGCTGGACTGAGTCTTATGTATACATTATATGTTTTTTTTTTTTTTTTTTTTTTTCTTCAGCATGGTCGAGTCAGAGCGAAACTGGATCTAGTTGTTCACAGTGGGACAAGCAATTATGTTTTGAAGAAAATTAATATATTAATCGGGCCTCTAAACAAATGTAAAGGACCGGGCCAGCAAAAAAATTGAACGAACCTGCCGTTCCAAATCGATAAAAAAAATTAAGCAGGCCTACCGGCCCGATGTAAAAATCTCTACTGGGACGATAAATCTGACTTTCGCAAGAATATGTATAATTGTGCGTCACGAGCCGATGATAGCTTAACAATATCAATAAAGAATTGTACGAAGTGTCCAGCATATAGATCGGCATCGGACAGTTATATGGCATCTGAATCAGGGCTTAATATTTTTTAGCTCAGGCTTGTACCGGGCTAAGATCAGGCTTGCATTTTTTTTACAGAGTCGAGAAGGGACAAAACTAGGTTTAATTTTTCTCAGGATGTAGAGGGCAAGGAATATGTTCTGTAAAAATGTTATTAGCGATAATGAACATATATTAATATAATCTTTGTAAGTACAGCTTAAGGTTACTCTCAAATTCCCAGCTCAACAACGTGAAATTTGACACACTTTCTGACTCATTTTTCTTTATAAAGGCATAAAAAATTAACAGGCTGATGATTGAAGTAATTTGTAATCTCCATTTTTTAAAATAAATAAATAACTTTTTGATTTATAACCTATTCTAATCACTTGATGACAAAATTTTCTTCTCCCTAGTGCGATTGCGTCTTGAATTTCGATTCAAAATGACAACTTTGGCAGTATCTTCTCAAAGATTTTTTTATCTTTTACGAAAAATGGAAAATTCCATTCGATTACACAGTTTCTGAATAAGAACGTCTAAAAATTTTATGTGTTTTCGAAAAGAAAGGAATTCAGAAATGTATCAGAAAGTAGCTAAATTGGATCAGAATAATAATTTACTGAAAAATTCGGGGGTCATCCATAAAATAATTTTTCCGTGGCTAAAAAAAAAAAAAAAAAAATAACTACCCAAAAAGAACTATTACAAAAGATACAGCTATGTTTTAACTACAAATCCACATTAGAACCAACGGAATTAAAACGCTTGTCACAACGTGGGATAAGTTTTTGAGTCCAGTGTCATAGAAGTCTGTCACCTGGGAATGGAGGCAGGAACTTGTTACAGTTGTCAACTCACGTCTCATCAACCGTTAAAATCTTGTTGAGGTATTCATTTCCTTCATCATAATATCCCTACAGAAACGTCAATGCTGCTTTCCCACGTTTGTCTTTGTGTTAAGGTGCAAGTTGATTCGGCACCCACCTGGCGCACAGTTTCCAGATAAACAGGTGTTTGGAGGTGGTTTCCTGCATTGAGAATCTTTTTCGCACTATTTAGAGCGATACCACGCTGAGGGCAACGAGTACTTCAACAGGATCCAGTCCGGGTAGTTATGTTTTGTTTCTGTTTTAATTCCGTGGAAAACTCGTTTTTCGATAACCCTCGTATTTCAAAATCTACTTTTTTTATAGTTTCAAAGGTTAGGATTTTTTTAACCACCTTTTTTTAAAATTCTAACCTACATCAAGCTTTATGAATCTTTATTTGAATATTGAAAAGTCTTAAATGTCTAAGCAATTATTAATGCTGCTATTGAGTATTTTCAGGCATTTTCAGGGTATTTTGTGAACACATAGTAATTTAAAGTATATTGTAAAATTATCCAATTAATACTTATGTTTTTTCACTGATTTTTTGTACGAGCAGGACCTGGCCCTAAACTATGAAAATATAAACGAGCAGGGCTCGGGTGAAACTTTTAATACCCACGCCGGGCCGTGCTGAGCCCGTGCCTGGAAATTCCTGTAAATGTAGACCTCTAGCATGTTCCACTGGAAGGACATGCTGAAGAGACGGTCACCACATATACGAAATTTATTCTGCGAGCCATTTTTTGACCGACAATCATTTTCAGGGAATTTCTTTATCTCTTTTGATCATTTTCCTCCCTGTTTTAAAACATTGTGAACTCTTTGACAAAAAAATGCAAATTTCTGTATGTTTTAGTTCTGAATTAATCTTTTTAAAGTTACAAAATAAACGCTAAATAATTATTTAATAGAATTAATTTATATTTGTTAGTTTTATGACACCTACCAAAAGAAAAAGATTTTTTATTACTTTTTGGGGGCTAAGGGGAGAAGAGGAGGCACCAAATTGAAAATTTGCCAAGGGGCGCAGTTTTTACTTCGCTGGTGCCCCCCCAAAAGTTTTGGTCACGCTACGCCTATGTGTAAAGACAAACAAAATCTTCATTCGGCGCCCCCATCGCCTTTCGTTTTAGCATCCGTGAGACATGCCCCTTCTGCAACCACTAGGGAAATCGCTTGGTTTCAGGCTGTGAGACATTTTTATGCAAATTCCATACATATACATTTTTGCGTGTAAAGACAAACAAAATCTTCATTTGGCGCCCCCTTCGCCTTTCGTTTTGGCACCGAGAGACATGCCCCCTCTGCAACCCCTACAAAAATCGCTTGGTTTCAGGCTGTGAGACATTTTTATGCAAAATCCATACATATACATTTTTGTATGTAAAAACAAACAAAATCTTCATTTGGCGCCCCCTTCGCCTTTCGTTTTGGCGTCCGAGACATGTGCCCCCTCTGCAACCCCTAGGGAAAACGCTTGGTTTCAGCCTGTGAGACATTTTTATGCCCTACATATACATTTTTGTATGTAAAAACAAACAAAATCTTCATTTGGCGCCCCCTTCGCCTTTCGTTTTGGCGTCCGAGACATGTGCCCCCTCTGCAACCCCTAGGGAAATCGCTTGGTTTCCTCCTGTGAGACATTTTTATGCAAATTTCATACATATACATTTTTGCATGTAAAAACAAACAAAATCTTCATTTGGTGCCCCCTTCGCCTTTCGTTTTGGCGTTCGAGACGCATGCCCTTCGCGTGCCTCGCGAGGCACATGCGCCCCCCCTCTTATATTTGGCCCTGACTCCCTCTCCCGTTTGTTTTTACATACATATGCTGTTTAAAACGGCAAACGAAATTTTCATTTGACGCCCCCTTCGCGTGCCACACAGAGCCCATGCGCCCTATCCCCTCTTATATTTGGGCGGGACTCCTTCTCCCGTTGGTTTTTATTGTCCCGGGCAGACTCGAACACATCCACAGCATGAAGAAATAAGAAAAAAAAAATAAAGCTCAACGATACTCAGGACTCAGGGAGTGAGATAAAAATAGAACATCATTCTTGGAACGTTTTCATGATAAAAACCGGAGTAAAAAAACACCTTCATTTGGCGCCCCCCCCCTTGCTTTTCGCTGTATAAGTAGGTCCGGTGCATCTTCCCCTCTTCTGCAATCCTTTAGGGAAATCTTTTGGCTTTTATCAACTATCTGTGCAAAACAGTTTCCCACAGATAAGATGAGTAGAGAATGACCTTTGAAAATGTAAATGCTATTGAATGATTCTACTTTTCAAGAACTGACAGAAAATATAGACATAGCACGCTCAGAATTAGAGAAAAAAATACCTAAGAGAACAACTTTTTTATATTTTTCATTCATTTACAGTCTTTTATTATAGATGAATCTTTTTATATATGAGTAAACTTTAAAGCATGAAACATTTTTACTCAAATTCAAACTGTATACATATACATTTCTGTATGTAAAGACAAAAAAATCTTCATTTGGCGGCCCCTAAGCTTTCTCTTCTAGCGCCCAGGGCACAGTAGGTTGGAGGGGGGGCACGTGCCCCTCCTTGCCCCCCCCCAACGCTACGCCTATGTCTATAGCGATGTTAAAATGTAGCAATTGTTATAGTTCATGGCAGAATGGATCAAAGTTTCGTAAAGGTGGAGCAGAGTTATCCTGATTGACTGTGCTATAATTTTTTTTGGTCTTACAACTGTAGATAAAAATAATCAGAATATGCCACTGAATATTGGAAAAGAAATCATCAGGTACTATTTAACCTTTTGCGGCGCAGAGCCTTTGTATTGGGAAAATGTGTAACTGAGTGAAAGACTCTGTTATTTACGTACAAATTTATTAGAAAATAATAAAAAGCTATTTTTTACATACAAGATATATTTATTCCAGAATTCTGGTGTCAATGTTGCGTTTGGGAATAATGTTCGGTGTTTCATGTAATGCAACACTGCGATACAAAGGAAAGGGTTAATAACCTCTTCCGACCTGAAGTAGTGGAAAGTCGGATAAAACCGGGACCCTAATGCTTTTCTTTTTATTATTGTACACTATGTGAACAAAACAGTCAAAATTTGAATTAAAACGATAAATCGATTCCTTGCGAAGAAAAATGTATTCATTCAATCGCGAACAATAGCAATATAACAATATAACAACACTTTTTTTAGAAGTGTGCAATCTCCCGATTTTGTCCGACCTGGTCAGATAAAACCGGGAACTGGAAAAACAATTAAAAGCACATTGTAATTTAGCAATAATACTGTTTATTAAAAGAAAATTGACATATTACACTTATAGAATGTGAATCTATATGAAATCTACAAAAAATAACAATGAGTTAAGTTATGCTTTAACAGTTGAAATTGTTAGACACAAAAATCATAAATGAAAGTTCGATCTTGTTCATTTGCATTGCTGCTTGCTTCATGTACCCACTCTATGCAGTGAAGTCACTGTATCCAACTTTCCTTAGGTTTAGATTGTTCATATAAGTCGCTCCAAAAGATACATGATTCACTTTCATCTTCCTCTTCGTTTGATGTAAAGGGTTTTTTTTTTAATCTTCTTTTCCACATCAGTTTTTTAACTTTTCCTTTTTTTAATAGTTAATTTAATAGTTTATTAGTTATTTAGATCTCATGTTTATAAGTCTTTTGACGACGGTTCAATTTAAAATTGCTTACATTTCCAGTTTAAAATCAGCCCACCCTTGTGTGTGTATGCATGCCCTCCCTTGTGTGTGTATGAGTCCCCACCCTTTTGTGTGTATGCATGCCTTCCCTTGTGTGTGTATGTATGTCCTCCCTTGTGTGTGTATGCATGCCCTCCCTTGTGTGTGCATGTATGCCCTCCCATGTGTGTGTATGCATGCCCTCCTTGTGTGTGCATGTAAGCCCTTTCTTATGTGTGTATGCGTGCTCTCCATTGTGTGTGTATGTGTGCCCTCCCTTTACTGATCTTATAAATGGGCGCATGTGACGCCATCTGCGAAAAATCCTCCTGCATGGAATTCTACCAATCTGGCTCAAGATGCGTGAAATCATCCAACTTGAAATCTTTCCAAGTCGGATACTTCGGCATTTGACCCTTCATGGCTTCCTCCCACACAGAAAAACTCAACACAGATTTATTCATCCATGCCACATCAGCACTCGCGGGACTCTCCCACCAAGGCTCAACATACCTGAAATCCTCTAACTTGGAAATCCGAGTAGAATCAATCTGCATGTGATCCTTTTTGATGGAAAACCCCCACTCGGGATAATGCAACATGGAAGCGTCAGGCATGCAATCGCAATTTTTAAGGCGGAACTTTGTCACAATCCACTTACGGAATTGGACAAATTTTTTAACAAAATATTTAAACATCGTTAAAACTCCAACCTACAAAGAACCGAAAAGTCAAAAGACGAAATGAAATCCAGCAAAAATTATGCTTCTCAACAGCTCAATCGATTGTTGGACGAAATTTGTTCTACATTGTTAAAACCCATTCTTGAAATGAACAATCATTTATTGTTACATCATTATAAACAAACAAAAGCCATGCTTTGTTTGGATTCGCGAAGCATTATTTCAAAAGATAAATATTTGAAAGTAACAATATATTTTTATATTATTTTTGCATGTTTATTAAGCAAAAATTTTATTTTTTGTTTTGACGCATTTCAATTTTAGAAGCGTAA
This sequence comes from Maratus speculifer, assembly GCA_964019185.1. Classification (NCBI taxonomy): domain Eukaryota; kingdom Metazoa; phylum Arthropoda; class Arachnida; order Araneae; family Salticidae; genus Maratus; species Maratus speculifer. Next base: position 229,165,866 of record OZ025296.1, on the reverse strand, counting down.
ATTCGGCCAAATAACTAAGAATTCCTTCGGAATTTTTTATTTATGATAAAAGACTGATATAAATAAAGATACTTTCAAAATAAAATTTTAAGAAATTTTCCCCACTCAAAAAAAAAAAAGCAGAAATTGTAACATACTTCTGGATGAGTCTCTAGGCAAAACAGTCCATAGTTTAGAATTTTTAATAGATGCAGTATACCCTGACATCGAGAATTTACTCGAAAAAGACTTTCATTGGTTGTGTTCTAGGGCAGTGTCACCTAGGAATGATAGTGTCAACGAAATAAGCAATCTGATTATTCAAAAAGTTCCTGGCCAAGTAGAAAAAATTTCAAATCAATCGACACCGGGACTAATACCGAAGACGCAGTCCATTATCCACATGAATTTTTAAATTCCCTAAACCTTTCTGGACTGCCACCACATGAATTAACGTTAAAAATTGGAATTCCAATCATGCTTTTGAGAAATTTAAGCCCTCCGAACATGTGCAATGGGACGAGGCTACTTATAAAGGAATTGAAGGACAATTTAACTGTAGCAACCATAATCACCGGCCCAGCAGCTGGTCAACTAGCTCATATACCGAGGATACCGATGATCCCAACTGATCTACCAATCCCATTTAAACGGCTTTAATTTCCTCTAAAAACAGATTCAGATTCAGGCAGATGGGGGAGGCCTACTAATTGGTTTGAGCTCAACAAACCTCACCCAGCAATGTTTATTTAAATAAACAAATAAACACAGAACAATTATACAGTAAATAAAAGTATGTAACAAAAGGTATTTGAGATAATGTCCTGTAAAAACATCTTTCGCATTAACTATTAATAAGTCCCAAAGTCAAACCTTCGATTTAGTAGGGATCGACCTACGAAAAGAATGTTTTACTCATGGCTAACTCTATGTTGATCTATCGCGGGTCGGAGCTCCTGTAAATCAATTTATTTTGCTGCTACAAAATAAAACAACAAATCGTTTACAGGGAAACTCTGACCCAATAAATTTAATGGCTTTTGTTTTGTAGGTGTAAAACTTTTTACAAACATTATTACAAATAAATGAAAAATAATACTAATATCCGAATTTTCTTTTATAATTTTACACTTTTTTAGTAACTCCACGCACAAAGAAGAGAGTATGAGTATGTGTGTAAAAATTTGTAACTTGAATTTTTTTTTTTATTTTTTTTTTTTTAATATCCGTGCGAAACCGGGTCGGGCTGCTACAATCTATATCCATAAAACAAAGTCGTGTTAGTTACACCATATATAACTCAAGAACGGATGGATCGATTTTTATGAAATTTTATATGGAGGTATCTGACACCTTAGATTAACATATAGGCTACTTTTTACCCGACTACCTAAAAGGAGGGCAATGCTTTTAGTAATTTAATGGGATGAAGTGGTAGTAAAAGTTTGCGGTGTCAGTAGTGACACGGGCCTGAGCGACTTGCTCTCGAAGCAAAGCGAGGGCGGGCCGCTAGTATTTTTATTAAAGTTTGAACAAATTTGCCAGTTCAGTTTGCAAATTTGCCAACCGTAACAGTACCATCAAACGTTTGGAGGGGAGGAGGCTCCCCCTTGTGCCTCCCCCCACCCCTTAGCGAGGCCCCTGAATATAAATGTTATAAATAGTTAATTTAATTTAAATGCTTTAAGTGATAAATTAAAATAACATAAAAATATTATAGCTTGACATGTTTCATTGCTCTTACGGCAACATTTTCAAAAGCAAATAAAATGATAAAAAGGAATTTCCCGAAATAAACAGAAAAACAGAAATCACGTGAACATGAGCATATAAAAATAAGCTGGAAATAAAATGAATAAAAATAATTGTGAGCGTGACATATTACAAATTATTGTCTTAAAAACCTTTGAAGCATTTCTTTCCATATTTTAGGTAGTTCCATGGAGGCAAATTCATTGCAAATATTGTCTTTACGTATGAAGATTTCTATTGATTCTCTTATGATTGACGGAAAATATGATCTAGAAGGGTATATTATTCTGCTATTTTTAAAATCTATTGTAATGATTCTTTGCTGATACAATAGGAAAACTACAGCTCTCTCAAGATTATACAGCAAAGAATCATTACAAATATATTTTAAAAATAGCAGAATAATATACCCTTCTAGATCATATTTTCCGTCAATCACAAGAGAATCAATAGAAATCTTCATACGTAAAGACAATATTTGCAATGAATTTGCCTCCATGGAACTACCTAAAATATGGAAAGAAATGCTTCAAAGGTTTTTAAGACAATAATTTGTAATATGTCACGCTCACAATTATTTTTATTCATTTTATTTCCAGCTTATTTTTATATGCTCATGTTCACGTGATTTGTGTTTTTCTGTTTATTTCGGGAAATTCCTTTTTATCATTTTATTTGCTTTTGAAAATGTTGCCGTAAGAGCAATGAAACATGTCAAGCTATAATCTTTTTATGTTATTTTAATTTATCGCTTAAAGCATTTAAATTAAATTGATATTTTAAAGTAATGTTTATATTATATGTTATAAATAGTTGTTAATTTGTTTACGCTTGTTTTACATATTTTTTAGGATAAATTTATAAATTAAGGTTATATATTCTCGGAGCGCATTAAAAGGAAAAAGGTATGTTTTTTTCTTATTCAACCAACTTTCTTTTTGTAAGGAGGTCCCTTCGTAATTCTAGCGTCTTGTCTCACAAACATCTCCTAACTTTTCTCCAAATTAGATGTAGAACAAAGATTACAATGCTCTTGTATTTGTATCGTCAGTACAATACCGGTACTTCCGTTAAATTTCTCCCAACCCAACAACAAGGGGAGAAAGCGTGTTGGTGTTGACGATTTTTTCGTGTCCTTGACAATTACAAGCTGATAACCAAGTCACCAGTTTAAGGAAACATGTTAGAATCGGAATAAAATGTGGGTCAAAGATTATGGGACAAAATAAACCATTTATTTATTTAGAAATATTTTATTCGAGTTTTTCCTCAACCAAGTGCTTATTTTTTCCCCAATAACCTATTTTTAACAAATTTTTATTTTAGATAGATAGAAAATAATATTTATAGATATTTATGGGTGAAACCAGCTTCGCTTAAACATAATCCTAGTTTGAAGATACAGTCGAACCTCTATATAACGAAACTTCATACATCGAATTTCTCCATATAACGAATTTTTAGTAAGAACGGTCCCCTTTTCGCATGATTACATTAAAAACAGACTCTATATAGCGAAATATCTATCTCCATATAACGAATTTTTTCATAAATTGATCTTAATTTATTCAGTTTTAAAAAAGCTTCGAAATCATATGGAATCAATTTTCCATCACTTATTTTTGATTTATCTTTCAGTGGAGAGGTTTTTTTTTTTATAAATATTACTTCTCTCCTTATTCTTTAAATGTAACAAGTTCATCCCACCTCCCACACACCTTTCAACATCCTTCTCAAAACACAGTCAATTGAATTGTTACACATATAAGAGAGGAATCAATGAGAGCACATAAGAGAGACCTTCAAATGGAGGAAAATATCAACTACAATTTTTCATTCCTTGCTAAAATTTGAGAATTTTTTTTGAGAGCGTAACAATTGTAATTTTAAAATCAAAACAACAAAAAATTACAGATTTCTTCCTCTGAAATTTATGTAAGTCTTCCTTATTTGATTTTCATTAAGCTTTCAAATAAATGTCTTTTCTCTTTTTTGAAACTGCTTAAATAAGTAAGAAATAAAATGTTAGGTTAATATATACTTTTAAACATTTCAAATTCTTAATTAAAAAAGATCAAAAATAATATTTGTTCAAAATTTACACATTAAATACTATTTTTAACATCATACTCTATACATCGAATTTCTCTATATAACGAATTTTTTACTGGAACGATGGATTTCGTTATATAGAGGCTCGACTGTATTTTTAAAAAATTTCCACAGAAACACATTCTGTCGCTGTGTGTGAAACTCGGTGATCTCACGAAAAGTGCAAGAAGAATTTAGTCAATAGAATAATTTAATCAATAACAGATTTTATTATAGCTTTTAGTATAGTTGCAGCATTACAAATTATTATAATTGAGACATTTAAAAACATAGTTAGGATGATTGGATCGTTCAGGTATATCCCTAAATCGTTGCTTTTTCACTTTTTAGATTTTGGTTGCAGATATTTTTTAGAATTTCACTTCCATTTTCGAAGCCGGTTTCGAAAACAAGTGTAATTTTATAAAAAAAATGCTTGAAACGAAAAATTGAAAAAGTAAAAATAAGAGCTATGTAGGAACGCACCTTATCCAATTAAAACAATAAATAATAAATAAATAAATAAATAAATAAATAAATAAATAAATAAATAAAAATGTCGAGATGTATCCTTAGTGATTCGGTCTACAGGCAGAGGCATGCTTCGAAGTTTAAAACTCTTTCTCCAACAAAATCTAAATCAAAAATAGAGAAAACCCAGTTTAACAATTTTATATGACCGCTTTTGACGAGTTTTTAATTTCCTCCTCGTGAAAGAGCTGGTTTTATCAGAATCATGTCAATGCAAAAATAATTTTTGAAGTCGTATTTGTTTTTTGCTGTAACTGTTGGTCCCATTAATAAATTTCTAATATTAATGTATACATAACATTAAAATGATTTACAATAAATCTAAGGGATTTGATAACTTGTAAATTTACGAAGCTTTATTTATTTATTTATTTATTTATTTATTTTTTTACTTCAACTTCTCTCCTTTTCCTATTTTTTCGCTTTTTATTATTATTATTATTATTTCTATAAGAGCTGATTTTATCAAAAAATTATCAATATAGTTGTAAATATTGAAAATATTTATGATAAATATAAATAGATTTGATATTTGGAGAATTCGTCAGTTCTAAAGAAAATCAAATTAGTCAGTAATAATTTATAACTTCATCTTGTCTAAGGGTTCCAACGGCATTATTAGAAAATTCTAACATAGAGAAGAATATAATTGGTAGTATTTTTTTAGAAATCGGTGAACGGGGGGAGGGGGAAATGAATGGAAAAAAGTGACAAAGAACTGGAAAAATGTAACAAGTAATGTTTAATAAATATTGAACTTGTCAAAAGTAAGAGTTAAAAATTAAAGTGGTAACAAAAACTGTATTTTTTATGTTCTGACCATTGGCATTATTATCTTCAGATATTAATAGAATAAATTATGAGAATGACAAAAACCAAAATGTTGTTATTGATGTTATTATTACATTAAAATACATTTCATTTTAATTATTAAAATATAAATATTAGGTGTTATTAAATATTAAATTTCGTTTCATTAGAAAGAATTGATTTAAAAAAATTAAAATATACTTTATTAACTGAAAGTAAATTAATAAAAATAATTGTAAAAATAAATAAAATTAAGTATAAATTTAAATATAAATTAAATAAATAATAATTAAAATAATATAATTAATTCATATATTACATATTAACTATATAAAATAATAAAATAATTAATATATTAGTATAGTATAAAATAATTATATAATAATAATAATAATATAAATAATAGTAACAATAATAATAATAATACCAATTATTATTATTATATATTATAATTTATATATTATATAAATATATTTACATAGTATAGTAATAGTATATTTATTAGAAGACCCACTTCATATTTATATATGTTATGTTTAATATATTTTACAAAAAAACAAGACTTTATATTATTATTAAATTATATATTAAATTACACATAAAATATATATTTTCATAATACTGTTTATATTCATTCCACAGAGCTTCATAATTCAAATGGTGCTTTATTTAGTTTTTTTTTAAATAAGAGTTAATTTTTCGTGTTCATTATGCATGCTACAAGACAGTTTATATATTGTTCTCACGGAATTTTTAATTTTGGTAAGTATTTATTTTGAATTGGATTTATTATATATATATATAAATTATATATAAGATACCACAATAGGAAAAAATTTATTATGACTATTCAAAATGAAAAGATATGAATTAAATATCACATTTGCATTCATTTTATTTATTTATTTATTCAGATATACTCGTTTCACTATTTTCTTTTCTTTCTTTTTTTCTTTTTTTTTAATTATAATTTAATTCAGTTCTAATTCTTCATTTTGGTTTATTGTTTTATTGATAAAATCCATTGGTGAATCTTGTCTACATTTAATGGTATTATATTAGCATTCAAATTATTATGCTGCTCTGCGCGTGTAATTATGAATGTATACAATTTGATATTTAATTGATATCTTTTCATTTTGAATAGTCATAATGAATTTTTTTCCTATTGTGGTATCTTATATATAATTTATATATAACATCCGTTGCTAATTAGCAATTTTATAAATATGGTGTGCATAGGTAATTGCTGCTATCCGCATAACCTTTGTGTATTGTCTGTGAGATTTCTACAATGTAGTTTTCCGTTACTACTTAATAGGATTTCCATTAAGAGTTGCAATTCGTTTCATCATGAATATTGTATATGTTATATTTATATTTTTTTAACTGTTAATTTTGATATTATGTTTAATTCATTGTCTTGATATATGGTATATTAAATGTCAAAATCAATATTCATTATTTATTATTTTTTAATATTAAAGTAATACATTGAAATTATCATTATTTATATTTTTTAATATTAAATAAATACATTCAAATTATGATTATTTAAGCCTATGTGAAATGTAGTAACAATGTGAGGATTGTGCTGAGATGTTAATTGGATAAGTTTGTGGTTTATTATGTACGGTGATTATTTTACTTTTGAATGAGTCGATTTTGTCATATTGCATTTATTGTACTGTGAGTACTATGATTCTTATTATATGTTGTGTGGGATGGTATTATTATGGTCGTGTATTGTTTCTTTTTGAAGGTTTGAGTACTGCTTTAAAGCTTTGTACATATTGTATCTATTTTCATTTTATAGTTGTATTATTCTATATCCTTTTCTTTAGTAAATTATATTAGTCAAGATATTAGATTATTTAATTGTAATTTTTCTATTTTTATCTTTTTATTTTATTTGTAATATCTCTTATATTATGGCAGTACTTAGTAAAAATCTCGATCCTGGCAAGATACACAATGCTTCTTTGCAGTGTAGTGCCCGGTACAGGAGCAATAATAGGGTTGCTCCTGGATCGTCATCCAGTTACCATATACATGCTCCTCCTCAATTATATTTTCAGAAATGTTCTGATATCCGATGTAAAACTTGTCCATCTGCTTCTCAGTCACAAATCGTATCAGATCCTCATATTTCTATTTTTTGTAAGGCTTTTAATGTAATTTATAGTATAAAGTGTAACATTTGCAATTTGAAATATATTGGTGAAACTTCTGGTCTTCTTCATATACGCATGAATCAACATCGGTCAGATTCTGATAAAAATTTAGCAAAAAATATACAGTCTATAGCGGAAATACAGCATTTTCATAAACATAAATTTAAAAATACTACTATTGAAATAATACAAATTCAGAAAAATAAATCTGAGCGTCTATATTTAGAGTCTTCATATATGAAATATTATAATACAATTTATCCTTATGGTCTTAATAGTGAGGTTTTTAAAAGATCTGTTAAAGTTTTTTCATCTATAAATGATACTACAGATTATTCTCCCATTTATCATAGTTTAAATCATCTTATAAATCCTAAAACTGCACGTAACAAAAGAGGAAAAGGTTTATCTTCTAGTATTACTTCTAAAAACATTATAATTCAACAAATTAATAATCTGCATCGTAATTATTTAAAAAATTACAATTGGTTTTTAATACGTAAATATATTTTTGGAATAAAAAAGAAACATATAGTACAATATTTAAATATTTTTCTCAGTAAAACTTACTCTAAACATTTTTCAGATGTTTTTTATGATCTCATTATGACTCGAGTCAACCTTTACAATATAAATTTACTAAAAAAACCTAAAAATCTACAAACTAATACTCAAATGGTAATTACTTTTTCTAATCCAATATTTAATAAAATCAATATTAATTCCATATTAAATGATAAAAACTGTCAATTTCCTGTTAATAATATTCATATATATCGGAAGAACGATTTTTAACTATAATTCTTTCTCTAAATCTTCTTTTGATGCTACTACATTACCCTGTAAATGCAATGACCTCTCTCTACAAAAATATATAAATAAGGATCTTGGACATATTATTACAGGTAATCTTAATCTAGTAGATGATTTACAACTTAGAAGAATTATGGGTTATGGGACCAAGTACAGAATTCCATCCAAATTAAACATTAATTCTATCATAAAACAATTTATCTATGATATAGATATATTTATTTATAAAATTGCAATTTATTATAATAAACCCATTGAATATTTCAATCAATGGAAAATATTAGTTATCGATAAATTAACCAGGTCCTTAAAATATAATATTTCACACCTAGAATATGTAAATACACAGCATCTGTTTAAGCAAATCAATAAATTACAGCAAAACTTTGTAATAACTTATGTTGATAAATCTCCAAATAATTATGCAATTATTTGTAAATCTTATTATCATCAACTGCTTAAATCTAGTATATCTAATAATAACACATTCCAAAAAATTAATGATAACTTATTTGCCAATAATCGTAAAATTAAAGGATTCTATAAATTATTAGACATTAACCCTACAAACTTTAAATATCCTTATCTAGTCCTTATACCCAAATTTTATAAGCATCCTGTTAAATTCAGAACTGTTACAATTGGTTGCAATACTTATAATAATGCTGCTAACAAACTTCTATTAGCAATTCTTAATCAAATATATAAAATTACAAAGAAAAGTGATAATACACATTGCATAAAAAATAGTTATGAACTGATCCATATTATGAAAAATCTTAAATGTATAAAAAATATCACTACTTATGATTTTAAGGATTTATTTAATAATATCGATTTATCAGATTTACATAATATCACAAATGAGCTTTTTAAAAAATATCAACACGAGTTGGATATATCACATAATATCGATTCTGATTATTTTCATGCCTTAACCAATTTCATTATCTATAATAATTTTATCATGCAAGATAACAATATATATATTCAAAATGTTGGTATACCACAAGGTGGTAGTACATCTAGTGTATTATCAGACTTATATTACTATGAACGTCATTATTTAAATAATAAAATAAATTTATATCGATATATAGATGATGTAATTTTAATTGATACTGATAACACCTGTATATCTCAATTCCCTGTTGATTATCCTTCGAATGTAGAACTTTCAAAAGACATGATCTCATAATTAATTCTTTGCGTAAAAAATGTATAAAAAATTATAAAACATAAAAATAATAATAAAAAATTAAAAATGTTAAAAAAGTAATAAAAAATATATATATATAGGTTGGTTTGGAGGGTAGATGTTAGAGTACGGAGGAGGGTGGTGCTGTCTGGATAAAAACGCAAAGGTTAATTATATATATATATATATATATATATATATATATATATATATATATATATATATATATAAATTATTGAGAGTGGGTTATTTATTTATTTTAACATAATTTTTAAACTGTTTAATTGACACCAATATATGGATATTTGTCTAGTTATATCTATAATTAAATAGCTATATTTTAAATATCAAATTAATTTTAATGTTATTGATATAATTTTTGGTATTATTATTAATAATATTATTACTATTATTATTATTATTATTATTATTAAATATTTATTTATTTTATTTTATTTTATTTTATTTTTTTATTTTTTATTTTATTTTTTATTATCCTATATTAAGATAATGAGTTTTTTACCATGTAAAGTCAAAATAAATGTTACTGATTAAAGTAACAATATGGTATTTTAAGTTATATGTTAATATGAATGTTATCACTTAATTCTAATTTTAATTATTTTATAAATTTAATTTTGTGTTATGATCGATTATTAATTATTTTCTCCGGTTCAATTATATTTCCATTCAGCTTTTTCTTTTTTGTTTGTTATGGATACTACTTAGTCTACATGTGGATTTAACTATTGTTTTTACCTACTTTCAACTCCTTTTTGTAAAATAATTTTTTCAACTACAGCTCATATTCAAAATATTAGAATAATTACCTTTTTTTTAGAAATTGAAAATATCGTTTGGTAATTTAATGTCTTTTAATGAAAATATGCAAACGATATTTTTATTAAGAACTTATTGTTGATTAAACTTACTTGTTATCTTAAATTTAATATCATTTTTGAAAAGATTAATTGCAAAAAAAATTATTTTGAAAAGTCAAAATATTAGAATATTTATTCAAGTGGTTCAAAATATTAGAATATTTCACATTAATTCTCCTTTAATTATTACCAATTCTTAACTGGTGGCATCATTGATTAAATTCAGACTATTTTATTTAAAATCAGTATTCTTTTTTGCTGTTTGTTTATTTTTCGTCTTAAAATGGGCCGTGTGAGTGATATTCCTGAATCTACTAAACTTCGTATGGTTGATTTGTATCGGCACGGTAAAAATCAATGTTTTATAGCGAATTATTTACATTGTTCGCAATCGAGCGTTAGTAAAATACTAACACAATATTCAAAAATTGGAAAATTTCAAAATAATCGCCGAAATGGTGGCCGAAAACCAAAAACATCTGCTAGAGATGACAGGAAACTGAAGCGTATAGTTAAGAAAAACCGTTTTAAAAGTGTGCGATTCTTGCACCGAAAATGGAAAGAAGAAGGAGTTGAAGTTTCTACATCGACAACATTAAGACGTCTCCATAAATTTAAATTTGAATCTCGTGTACCGAAAACAAAACCTCTCATGACTGCAAGACAAAAGCGTATAAGATTGAATTGGTGTAAATCAAGACGTTTATGGAGCAATGAAGATTGGAAAAATATATTATTTAGTGATGAAAGTATGTTTTGTGTTTCATATGGTAATCAAGGTATTCGAGTTTGGAGAATGAAGCAAGAAGCATTTGATAAAGAATGCCTCAAACGTTCCGTAAAATTTGCTGCTAGTGTCATGGTTTGGGGTTGTATGAGTGCAGAAGGACCTGGAAAGTTATGCATCGTCTACGAAAAGGTTAACTCTCTGATATATCAAGAAATTTTAGAATATTACATGATTCCATCATCAGAAGATTTATTTGAAGATGATTTCATCTTTCAACAAGATTTAGCGTCCCCGCATACCTCGGTGTCAACTAAGAATTGGTTCCGCCAACGCAACATTAAGGTACTTCCTTGGCCACCAAATTCACCAGATCTTAATCCCATCGAAAACTTATGGTGTATAATGAAGAAAAAACTTCAAGAAAATCCTCCTTCAAGTAAAACTGAGTTAGTGGCACGTATAAAGTCTATTTGGGCTAATATTGATAGAAATGTTTGTAAACACCTTGTATATAGTATGCAAGATCGATTGTACGCTGTTATGAAAGCTAAAGGGGATGCTACAAAATATTAACTACCATTTACTTCATATTCATAAGGTAATATTGTTGCGTAAAATAAAATATTCTAATATTTTGAACCAATCTAAATTTTATTCTAACATTCTGGTGTGTTTAAGGAAGCTGTATACCTAATTTATTGTGCTGTATTTTATATTTTATAAATGTTAAAATCTTATCTAAACATTCCAGATTTAATTTATAAGAAATTTAATTGCATTTACTTAGTATAAAAAATAAATAAATGACAAATATTTTTTTCTTATTACTTATTCTCAATTATTCTAATATTTTGAATATGAGCTGTATTTATTACTCTGTTCCTTGTTTAATAATTTGGTTTTTCTGTGCTGGTAGCCCCAAATACGTATTATTTTGCTATTTCATGGCTAATACGTGGATGAAACCGTACACTTCATTTGTAGTTCCAGAGCATTTGGGGCCTGATGATTCTGCTTTGAGGGCTACAAATTACATTTGCATTCATTTTATTTATTTATTTATTCAGATATACTCGTTTCACTATTTTTTTTATTATTATTATAATTTAATTCAATTCTAATTCTTCATTTTGGTTTATTGTTTTATTGATAAAATCCATTGGTGAATTTTGTCTATTTTTAATGGTATTATATATATATATACATATATATAATGTATAATAAAAATGTGTAAAATACGTAAAATAAATGAGTGTGTATATTATTAATAAATAATTTTATTATTACATTAATAATAATAATAATATAATTATATATATCATATAATACATTTATGTATATATTTATATATGTAGTAAAATGTTATGTATTATATTATATTATATTATTTATATTTATCTTCTAATACTATTTGTAATTTTAAGTATACATAATTATTTACATATTATAATATATTTAATATTTAATATAATATATAATAGTTATTATTATATAATAAAATATATAATAATAATAATTTATAAATATAAAATAAATATAGAATTAAAAATAAATGTATAAATAAATAAAATTAAATATTGAAAATTATACTCATTTACAAAAAATTATTTAAGTGTGTTCTCAACTGCTCCGCTCAAGAAGCACAAAACGTTTTGACACATTTACAAATTCATTTTTTAACAAAAAGATATAAAATTGGAATGCCTGACTATGGAAGCGATTTCGAATCGAACTTATTTTCCATTTTATGATAATTAAATTACCTATCCACTTCTAACCTATTTCGATGACGTGGTCACCCTTTTTCTCCTGCTTTTCGACCGATTTTTCTGCTTTCGTCCGGAAATGTGCTCAAAAACGTTCACTTTGAAGGCTTGTTATGAAATATCTATTGCATTTTTTTAAAAAGCAGAAAACTGGGTGCAATTAGACAGTTTCTGAATAACAACACCTGCTAGTTTCATGCATTTTCGAAGAAAAATAAATTAAAGCATGTGTCACAAAGTTGCCCTTTTGGATTTAAGAACACCCTTAAAGATTTATATTTTAATAAGTGATAAGAAATTAATAAAAAAATGTATAAATAAATAAAATTAAATGTTAAAAATTATACTTATTTACAAGAATTTAGTTTTAAAATTATAATATTTTATTATCCGCCATTACTGACATTATTGCCATGTACCCCCCAGCAGATTCGCTATATATCCCAAAGGATACGCGTACCCTGGTTGAGAACCACTGCCCTAAGAGAATGATACAAATCAGCCACTTGTTATCACTTTAATTTTTATCATTGATTTCGACACTGCTTTTCTCGACGGGGACAAATCTGTTCAAAAATCAGTAAAATTTGGCTTGATTTCGCGAAAAAGCACATACTTTTAAGTTGCCATTATTATACAATTAAAGATTGGAATTTAAGAATCGTAGATTCCAGGCTTATTTAAATAGAGTTAAACATGTGCAACAAACTGCCTATGACGGAATTTTCTTTTAAACTAAAAACTGAAAATTTCCTTTAAAGTTCTTTTAAACTGTTCATCTATGCAAAATGAATACAATAATAGGGTAGAAAAAATATGTTAAACATTTACACCTGCTAAAAAGGAAATGTATTTTTTTTCTTTCCAATGCGGTTTCATCTTAGAAGATTTTACTTTTACCATACATCATTTTTTGGATTTTTATGTCTCCATTATATGGAAGATGGGTTAATAATACTAATGATAGCTGACACATTTACATACAACTAACAAAGGTTCATTAAAAGCATAAACATCGCAGCCTACGGCACTTCTGCATAAATGGGGATTATAAACAGACTAAGGTAAGTTTTTTTTGGCCAGAACTCTTCCGTAAGGGTAAATATCAATGTCCTGTAGAAATGTACTCGGGATCGGGCCGGGCCAAGCTCGGGCCTTGTTTTTAGCTATTATATCGGGCCGGGTCGAGCCGCTAAATTTTCTCTACGAGCCGGGCTGGGCTCGGACCGAAATTTTCATTTTAATATCGGGGCGGACATTTTTTTTCTATGGATCGGGCCTGGAAATTTCTGTCCGTGCATACCTTTATCTTACATATCGAATAGTCAAATGATTAGTTCACAAAATTTTGTAAATTTGGACAATAATATCCAAACATTAAAAAAAAAGTGAACTTTTTAGTGAACTTCGTTCACTTTTACAAATGAGTTTGATTTGAACGAGTTCGTTTGAAAATTTTTGAGTTTGAACGTGAATTTAAATTACTTTTCAGAAATTGAACGTGAGTTTGAGTTAGTTCGTTTATTTTGTGAATGTGCCCAACAATGATTCACACTGTTAAACATGTGACTTATTTGCTGCAGCATCACTCCACCGCTTTTGTAGAAAACGATTACTTTGCTGTGTTATGGAGCATTCTCATTGGTCAAAAAAGAGACATTCTATAAAAGCAGCTGTGGAGTGACGCTGCAGTAAATGGGTCAAATTTTTAGCAGTACACTGTTAAAAATTTAACACTTTTGCTGGATCATCACTCTCCAGCTTTTATAGAATGCACTGTAAATAACACACACAAAGTAACCGTTTTCTATAAAAGCGTTAGAGTGATGCTGCAGCAACTGTTAAAAATGTGACCCATTTTTTGCAGCATCACTCCACTGCTTTTACATAAAGCGGTTAGTTTACTGTGATATGGAGCATTCTCATTGGTCATAAAAGAGATATGCTATAAAAGCTGTGGAGTGACGCTGCAACAAATGGGTCAAATTTTTAACAGTGTAACATTTAAGTAAGACCCCTTGACTCACTTAAATGCTGACTCGCTTAAATGCTGCTCACTTAAATGCTGTGTAATGACGATGCGGCAAAATAGTCAAATTTTTAACAGTGTTTAATTAAAACTTTTTATTTAAGAAAAGCGAAGGTGCGTTTTAAATACAATATTGTTAGAATTTTTATATTCGTATTGCTTTATTTATTTATTTATTTATTTATTTATTTTATTTATTTTTTACAGCCGTGAATGACTTCATTGTCACATAACGAATCACGATTGTTTACTCTTTATTGTTGACATTTGTTTTCGATCTTATGCCGACCCAGTGGCGTGGATGGTAGCGGAGGCTGCTCCCACACCGCTGGTCCCTGGTTCGAGTCCAGCTAGCGGCATGGGTGTCTGTGTTGTCCCTGAAAATGTATGTACTGAATATTCTGTAATAAAAAGTTTTCTATATGGTTTCATGTGATCATTGGAGGTTATGCCGGCGAATAGCTGTAGCGCCTACCTCAAAGCAAATAAATACAAATAAATATTCGATCTTATAAAGTATTTTCTCTTAAGTATCAGCTAATGGTATAAAATAGTTAATTCACAAATGTTTTAAAATAGCATTATTAGTGCATGTTTTGCATTATTAATGCATGTTAATTTGCATGTTTTTTGTGAAATAATTACTGTAATTTTGTGAGTGAAATTCATTTAGCTGCATATTCTATGCCATTATTTTACCCATTCAATTAATAATTTGGCTACCCTCTCACATTCGTCTGGAAATGGCCAAAATGGGAAAAATTTTTATACATTTTGGATATTTTTATTATTTTCTCTCAGTATTTTAAAATATTTTTTGGCTGTAGTTTCACAATGTATTCTTTTATAATTGATTTTTTTTCTTTATAGATTTTACCTCATGTTTAATTTTTGTATTTTTCAAAATTGTTTAAGCCTAAAGTGGCTATGATTGACCAAAGTTGTTGTAATGTTTTATCATCCTTTTAAAAATGGAAACACGTCATTTTGAAGGGCTATCTTGTAGTTTAATAATAACACTTTTATCATCAAAAACAAACTTGTAATAATCTTCCCGTTACATTTGAATAGAATTTTTATATATCTGCTAGAATTTAAATAAAATAAGTGAAAAAAATACACATAATTTTATTTCTGCAATTATCACATCAAATTACAAAAAAGGGGGGGGGGATAACCACTCTACTGATAGTTAATGTCTTTCTTTAATATATATATATATATATATATATATATATATATATATATATATATATTTTTAAGAAGGTAAGTGTCATTTTTATATTGAAACTGTACTGAACTCATAAAATTTCTTTTTGAACACATATTTGACTTGTTTAATAATGAATAAATTGTGATGATTTTTAACATTAAAGCGTAACATATTATGAATCAAATAATTTTAGAGGCAACAAAAAGGCATAGCATATGATAAAGATAATTAAAGAATTGAAGTAGTTAGTTGAAATATTTTATTTTTATTAGCTATTTCTGAACACTGAAGTCTGGTAAAGGATATTTCACATGATAAAAATAATTAAAAAATTGAAATAGTTAGTTGAAATACATAAATTTCTTGATAAAAATATATAACGGACGCAATTTTCACCTTGTTTTAACCCTCCAAGCGTCTTGCAAATGGGTAAAATTGTAATGTTGTTTCCTCTGCATTTTGTTTTAAATGCTAAAACAATACAGGGTGATTCATAAAAAATGGGCAGAACTTTAAGGGGTTATAGTACACTTAAAGACAAATAATATTAAATAGGAGACTAAGGGTCCCAGACGTATTCCCAAGGAGATAGGGGGTATTAAAGTTTAGGGTCCGAAATTTCAAATGATTATAAAAAATGGAAAAATTGGTCGATTCGTTTGCGGTTTTTGCAAAAAATTTCCTTTATGCCAGTATTTTCTTGAAATAAAATTTAAAAGTTCAATTTCAAAAAATGCCGATAGGAGGCGCTTTAGACTTTGGAGTAACAAACAACTATTTTTTAACGTTATTTTTTGTATTTCTTTAAATGATTTCGAAAGCTTAGACTTAAACTTAAATTTTGATCTAAAAATCTGAGTCCTAACGAGTAGTTAAGTAGCGTAAACTGAAATTTGAAATTTGGAACCCTTCTCCCCCCAGAACAAAAATCAGTTATTCCCGATCTTTGTGTCGTAGATTAGGCTCTAACTACTGCCGCGTTTTGCTAAAATTATTCTTTATGTCAGTATTTTCTTGAAAATAAATTTTAAAGAAAAGTTTATAAAAAATTCCGATAGAGGGCGCTTTAGACTTTGGAGTAACGAACAACTATTTTATACCGTTATTTTTTGTGTCCCATTAAATGCTTTCTAAAGCTTAGACTTAAACTTAAATTTTCAGCTCAAAATCTGAATCGCTGAGCGTGGTTCAGTAGCGAGGGGAGGGGGTTCAAATTTCAACTTCTGAACATAGTTCAGTTTGCACTACTTAACCATGCCCAACGATTCTGTGCTGTGATACGAGGCAAAAATACAACTTTCGTCAAGGACTGCATAGTCGGAATTCACTCATAAAGGCACTGGCACAGTTGGAAACGTCGCTCATGCAAGCGTTAAAGCTCCATTCCTGACGCAAGTCACCGGGTGAAGAAGGAGACAGAAAGTATGCAAATGTCAAATGGGGAAGAAGAAGAACACGTATGCAAAATTTCGACACGATTTAGGCATAAAAACCACTGAACGGTGAGTCAAGTGTAAGTCGCTGTAGTAATGAATCGGAAGATGGTGCCCTTCACGAATAAGGAAAAGGCTGAGATGCATTTAATTTACGAAGCGGCAGATGGAAATGGTGCAGAGACACAACGAATGTACGGAGAGCGATTTCCCAACAGGCGGTTGCCTAACCGCAAAACTTTCGAGCGCTTGCACAGACAGTTGTGTGAGACGGGATCATTTCTCGCTTCCCGGTCGAATGCAGGTCGTGCAAAAAAGGACGAATCAGTAGTTGTTGCAGAAGCCATTCTGGATGTAGTAGCGGCGCAGCCAAGTACAAATACACGAACAGTGGCTAGGCAGGTGGATACCTCACAGTCCATGACTTGGAGGGTACTGAAGGATGAACATTTGCTCCCGTTTCATGTGCAACGAGTCCAGAAACTTTCTCCAGGGGATTATCCAAATCGTATTGAATTCGCCCGCTGGTTTCTGCAGCAGAACGCGCTAAATCCACATTTTGGACGAACTGTGCTTTTCACCGATGAATGTACCTTCACACGTGAAGGTACATTTAACACACACAATGCACATGTATGGGCGGATGTCAATCCACATGCTACGTATCCACATGCTCATCAGAGACGCTTTTCCATCAATGTTTGGGCAGGAATCCTCGGAGACCACCTAATCGGACCGTACCTTCTTCCTGAACGCCTCAACGGTAAAACATACCTCACATTTCTGCAACATGTGATGCCAGACCTGTTAAACGTTGTTCCTCCACGCATCCGGCGGGTCATGTGGTTCCAGCACGATGGAGCGCCAGCCCATTACGTACGAGACGTCCGCAACTATCTGGACATCACATTTCCGAACAGATGGATTGGTCGAGGTGGTCCTGTTGCTTGGCCTGCTCGCTCGCCAGATCTTTCACCCCTCGATTTCTTTTTTTGGGGACAATTGAAGGCTCTTATGTATGAGACACCCATTGAATCCCCCGAGGAACTGGTCGCCAGACTTTCCGCCGCTGTAGGGGAAGTGCTCGAAAAGCCTGATGTTTTCGCGAATGTTCGCCGTTCCATTCTTCGCCGTTGTTCTGCGTGCATAACCTCTGGTGGTCACAATTTTGAACATTTATTGTAATTACATGTTAATAAATATGCTTTGGTAACATAATCCTAATTTGTGTCTTTTTACCTCGTATCACAGCACACAATGTGTGGACATGGTAAACTGAACTGTGCTCAGGAGTAGAAATTTCAAACCCCTCTCCCCAGAAACTTAACCACGTCTAACGATTCAGATTTTGGGCTGAAAATTTAAGTCTAAGCTTTAGAAAGCATTTAATGAGACACAAAAAATAACGGTATAAAATAGTTGTTCGTTACTCCAAAGTCTAAAGCGCCCTCTATCGGAATTTTTTGAAAATTTTCTTTAAAATTTATTTTCAAGAAAATATTGACATAAAGAATAATTTTAGCAAAACGCGGCAGTAGTTAGAGCCTAATCTACGATACAAAAATCGGAAATATCTGATTTTTGTTCTGGGGGGAGAAGGGTTTCAAATTTCAAATTTCAGTTTACGCTACTTAACTACTCGTTAGGACTCATATTTTTAGATCAAAATTTAAGTTTAAGTCTAAGCTTTCGAAATCATTTAAAGAAATACAAAAAATAACGTTAAAAAATAGTTGTTTGTTACTCCAAAGTCTAAAGCGCCCCCTATCGGCATTTTTTGAAATTGAACTTTAAAATTTTATTTCAAGAAAATACTGGCATAAAGAAAATTTTTTGCAAAAACCGCAAACGAATCGACCAATTTTTCCATTTTTTATAATCATTTGAAATTTCGGATCCTAAACTTTAATGCCCCCTATCTCCTTGGGAATACGTCTGGGACCCTTAGTATGCCATTTAATATTATTTGTCTTTAAGTGTACTATAACCCCTTAAAGTTCTGCCCATCTTTTATGAATCACCCTGTATTATTCCTTCAATATTACATAAAAATTTTTATTTAGGAATATAAATGTAATACTTGAGAGTCTTAATCATTCTTCAATACTTTGAAAATTCATTAAATTTATAGAATTATAATATCCTAAACAATGCTTATATTGCAGTGAAACCTGGAGCTTAGTTTACGGAATATTACGGGAGAAACGCTTAGAGGGTTAAACATAAAATACATCATATGAACTTTAAAACGTAATTTTTTTTTACTTAAAATGCTATTAAAAATAATAAGTTGTTAATAGTTATTTTATTTAAAATATCTTAGTACCTTCTAAACTTTCCAGGTTCTTCATCAGAGAAGATATTTAAAACAAAATGTTGTTTATTTATACAAATACATGATTTCGTTTTGAAAATGAGCAAGACAATAATTATTACAGTTGAAAGTGAAAATAGTTTCTAAAATTAAACTTAATGAGAAAAAATGTATATTATTAATAATTCCAGTTTCCTTTACTTTATTATTTCCCTCTGTGCTCATTCGTTATTTTTCTTTTTAGTGTAAGTAGAAGGTCGAAGACATAGATAACTGACGAGATAAATATATATAAGACTGACATATATAGAAGACTAAGATAAACATATATATATATAACTGCTGTACCATAAATTTTAGTACGTCAATTTCCTTAAGTTATCAGGATTTATTTTCAGGCTATTAAACAATAAACTAGATATATTGTACGATATGGCATCGTTACATATTTGATTAGTTTTGCACAGGACTTCTATGGATTTTCTAATAACGGATACGTAATAATTGGATGTTGGGAATATGATTTTTGCATGATCAAAATCTATTTTGATATTCTTATTGAAACTTAAGCGAGAGAAAGCTGTGGATTTACGAAAAAATTTTATGTCTGCTTTATGTTCTTTTATTCTTTTTTCGAATTTTTTAGTGATAATTCCGATGTATTCCATTAATCCATTGCTATCAGTTCTGAAAGGAATAACATATAATTCATCTTCGGGTATTGATCCGATTTCCGTAAAAATTCTTTGGTGGACAGGCTTTTAAATTTATATTGCATTTTAATAGAGCATATCTTAAATTTTCGTATAGATCAGACGAATAATTTAACTTTTTGTATATCATTTCTTTATTTTTTTAAATATATATTTTCATGAAAATTGAATTTATAGTAAGGATTATTATTATCTACATCAGCGATATCTCTGATTGTATTAAGCTCTTTTTTTAAATATTTATCTGGACATACTTTAAAATCTCGTCCAATGTAAAATTCTAAAGCTGCAGTAAATGAATTGAAATCCTATATTGTTGAAGATTCTTGTAATCGTTTGTCATCGAGTCATTCGAATTATAATATTTGTGTTCGTCTCATCAAATCATCCATTTTTTGAACACATACAGTTTATTATTCACAAAACACATAAACATACATTAAACTTCACAAACATATATTAAATAATAGTTTTCTCGGCTTTTCGCCGGATCAAAAAACATCTTCCATCCAAGCGGGAATCAAAACAACATTCTAAACTATTTTTTCCCTCTGAACGGGATGACGTCACGACAAAATCCCCATAGGGATCATTTCTTTCCCCAAGGAATGAAGTCGTAACATCCTCCCGCCCCGATGAATACATTCATCAAATTTGGTAGTTTAATCATTATGAAATATGTATAAAATATCACTAATCATTTACTAATACTTATGAATACAATACAATTACTATAAAATCACACTACATTACAATTCAATTATATAGAATTAAGCAACAACAATACTAAATTAATACTAATAATGCTAATATAATGGCAAAATAAAATAAAGACAAAAATATATAAACAAAAAACGAACCAAACCAAGTTTGATAGGTTAGTCGAGTTCCATAGGGTAAACCATCTGGACCGCGCGTTTGAGAATTCCTGTGGCAGTCTTCAGAGTTAAGCTTCTTACTTTTCCATCGCGGCCCTGATGAACTTCTAAGACTTTTCCGATTTTCCACATTTGTCTTGGCAACTTGTCTTCACCTATTAAAACTATGTCATCTACATTAAAACATTTTACAGCATTTACAAGTTTAGAAAAATGTACACTTTTAAGTTGAAGGAGATATTCTCCCTTCCACCTATTCCAAAATTTATTTAACAAAGTTTCGCGATACAAATATCTTTTAAGGAGTAATTTTTTATTACTTTTCATAATTTTATCATCTTTGACAGCCATGGGGGGTAATGTAGTCAATCTCTTTCCTGTAAGGAAATTGGCCGGAGTGAGAGGGAATGGTTCATCCGGTTCATTATAAACATAAGTTAGGGGTCGCGAATTTATTATTGCCTCTATTGTTCTTCCCGAGTAACTAGTGACCGTCCCAATACCTTTCTTAAAGCACCCTTGGTGATTCGAACCATTCTCTCCCAATATCCACCCCACCATGCTGCACGTTCCACTATAAATTTCCAGGTTATGCCTTTTTTACTAAAATAATTTTGTACAAGTTCAGAAGTTAAATATGAGTACAATTTCTGAATCTCACGATCAGCATTTTTAAATGATTTGGCATTATCTGAATAAACAGTATTACAAAGTCCTCTTCTTGATATAAATCGTCGAAAGGCTAATAAAAAGTATTCAGCACTTAAGTTGGACACAATTTCTAGATGGATGGCACGAGTCCCAGCACAAGTAAATAAGGCAATGTACAGTTTATTCATATCTTTAGTATATAACGGTCCAGCGAAGTCCGTACCAACGATCTCAAAAGCACTTTCAGCATAAAGTCTATCCGCAGGCAATGGAGCTACAGTTTGATTACCTGGTTTTTTTTATAGCGTCTAGAGATGAAGCACTTATTGAGGCACGATTTAACTGTCTGTCTGCCCTTCAGAATCCAGAAATTTTCACGAAGTTGGGTAAGTGTATCTGATACACCAGCGTGGCACAAGTTCTGATGCTCCCTCATTATTAATAGCTCAGTGAATTTTGAGTTCCCTGGAATTATTAAAGGATGTCGTTCTGAAAATTGGAAATTAGAATGTTGGAGACGTCCACCCAGAACTATAAGCTTATCAGGAGTCATACTGGGATTTAGACTATAAAGTCCTGAATCGTTGCTGATTGGTGAATTGTTCAACAATTTCAAATATTCCCTTTCAAATTCAGTTTTTTGAATGAAGTGAATCCAATAATTTAGAGCATCGGCCAATTCTTCTGCAGATATGGGAGCTGTCCTTTTCTCAGATTTATACTTACAGTTTCTAATAAAACGAATAATATAAGCAGTGACCCTCAGCATTTTATTAAGGCTACTATACTTGTTAATATCCAACAAGGGATCTCTAGGTTCCTGCGAAATTTGAAGGAGAACTTTAACATCCTTCATTTCTCTTTTAAGTTCCATTATTTCATCATCAGATTTAAGTTTAACTGGTATTTCATCAGAGGGCAATTCGTCCATTTTCAACCAAGCTGGACCTGAAAGCCAGACATCATCCTTTACGAGAGTGAAGGACTGCATACCGCGAGTTAGTTTGTCAGCCGGATTTTCCTTCCCACTGCAATAACGCCAGTTGGAAGGGTTGGTTTTTTCTTTGATTTCAACTACTCTATTTCTCACAAACTTTTTTAAGTTTTCAGAAGCACCTCGTATCCAATGCAGACAAATTTGGGAGTTACACCACAAATATACATCGTTCTCCTTAATAATTGGAAAAATATTCCTCAGATAAGATGCTAGTCTGGCCGACATTAAAGCACCTAATAATTCAAGCCTGGGTAAAGTTATTGGTTTCAGGGGGACAACACGTGATTTAGCTATTACAAATTTTGTCGAAATTTTGGTAGGATATTTTATTCTAAAATATGCAACTGCACCATAAGCCTTTGGGGTCGCATCAGAAAATAAGTCCAGTTCCAAGTTTTCAAATTTAGAGTCATCGAAATATTGTCGAGGACTAGGCATGACTTGGGTTTTCATGACTTCGTCAAGCCACTCCTGCAATATAATCTGAAATTTGTGTTTGAGAGGTTCATCCCAGGGAATTCCAATTTCCAACAGTTGTTGCATAAGCAATTTTATACGAATTGTAAAAGGGGCAAGAATGCCCAAAGGATCGAATAACATACCGCAGGCCTTTAGAACAGTTCTTTTAATTGAAGTGTTGGCACTTATGGCTTTAAAATGCTCCGTGGCAACAGTTATGTTATCATTCACATTATCCCAAACGATTCCTAACACTTTAAGTGGGATTTCTAGTACTTCAGTTGCTTGTTTGCAGTCAATATTTTCTTTTAACCACATATTTCGTAAAATGGGAGAATTAGTTACCCATTTTCTTAAGTTCATAGAAGCTTGATTCATAATGTAAATAGCGTCTTTAGAAATAGAGAAAGTATCTTTAATTGTTTCGCAGCCACTAATAAAATCGTCAACGTATAGATCATTCAACAGCTCTGGAACATTTTTGAACTTGCCTTTGAATTTAGAAAGATGTAATCTGATAGTTGCAGCTAATATAAATGGGCTGCATTTTACTCCGAAGGGAGCTCGTGTGAACTGCAGGACTCTGATATCACTGCGACCCAAACCTAAATTTGTCCCCTGATCCCTTCCCCACAAAAATTGCAAAAATTTTCTATCTTGCTCAGCGATACCTATTTCCAAGAATGCTCGTTCAATATCCGCGCAAAATGCAATTGGGTTATATCTAAATTTCAATATAATTTTAAGCAAATCGGGATTCAAATTTGGGCCGCTCTCTAAACAATCATTTAGGGAAATTTCCCCCTTTGCCTTAGAAGAGGCATCGTAACACACTCTGAGTTTAGTAGTTTCTTTCGACTCGCTAACTACTCCGTGATGGAGCATGAAATATGATTGTCTGTTTTCATTCGGATAATAATCTATTTCCTCGATAATATTATCCTTTAACTGATTTTCGATAATATCTTTGTATCGCAAATATAAATTTTCATCTCGCTTAAATGTATTATTCAAACTAAATAAACGTTTCCTAGCAATTTCATAATTACTATTTAATTCCGAAAAATCATTTTTCCAGAGCAATCGCGTTTCATATCTTTTGTCGTTATACGTTGTATTCTGACTAAATTGTTCTAAAATATCTTCAGTTGTTCGTGAAACATCATTTTTTACATTAATTCCTATCGATTCCAATTCCCACAAGTCTTTAATTCTTTCATAATCCGGTTCCCTACCCGCATGAGTTATTAAATGATTAACGTGAACTTCCTTGGCATTTGATTCTCTTCCCTTACCTTGTATAACATACCCGAAAATGCTATCTGTCGCTACCAATCTATTACTAAGTCTTAAATTTCTTTCACTTAAAATTTCCCATATTTGATCTGCTCCAATTAAACAATGTATTTCTGTCGTAGTTCCAAGATCAGCCAATTCAATTTCCTTCTCAAGGGCAAGATGTCTTACCCAATTCGAAGGTACTTCAACCTCTCCACACGTAATAGAATTTATGACAACTGCATTTATTTTCTTTCTTTGATCGGGATTAATTCTGCTTTTTAGAACCAATTCTACGATATCATACATCTGTTTTTTG
This sequence comes from Maratus speculifer, assembly GCA_964019185.1. Taxonomy (NCBI): domain Eukaryota; kingdom Metazoa; phylum Arthropoda; class Arachnida; order Araneae; family Salticidae; genus Maratus; species Maratus speculifer. Next base: position 229,140,857 of record OZ025296.1, on the reverse strand, counting down.
GACTGTTTATTTCCAAACGGATAAATTACAAGTGATTCTCTGTTAATGATTTTTAAATTCAATAAATCAGCAATTTCCTTTTTTATGAAAGTCCTCGTCACCCCTCCGTCTATCAAACATCTAATTAATGTTCCATCACTTGACCTACTTTCTACCAACGCGGAAAACGTTTGTAAAAACACTGTATTTGAAATTTTGTTGTTTACTTTTTTCTCTTTACAAAATAAACTATTTTCTATTGCCAAATCATCATGTTTATCGTTTGAGGAAGGGGGGGGTTACAATCTGATCACAAATTAAAATGTTATGAGGTAATTTACAATTGCGACACACATTATTTTTCTTCATTACGTGCCGACGTTGGAAGCAAATAAAACAGCGGCCCTGTGTCATTAAAGCTTTTTTTCTTTCTGAAACATTTAAATAACAATTTTCATTTGAATGAGAATTATCGGAACAAAAAATACATTTATTCCCGGCAGTCGCCAGAAAGGCGGAGGTTGTAGACATTGGTTTCTTTTGCGGATTATTACCATATCTGGATCTGTTAAAATTAGTAGGATTGTAAGAATTATTACTCGCTTGTTTTTGTTTCAAATTTTCTGAACCGCTACTCTGTTGATTTGATAGTAAAAGGGATGTTTCACGACAATGAATTTCTTTCCTTAAAAATTCCATTAAATCACTTATATCAAACTGATCTTCTGAATTTCGTTGTCGATTATATTGAAGAGTTATTTCATCAGGAATTTTTTGTAATATTACGAGGCAAAGTAAATTACTGTATGTTCCGGTAGCTACGCCTAGCGATTGTAGAGATCTAACTTGAATTTCAATTGCATCATACATTTTCCTGATAGCCTTAATATTACAAATTAACTTAACTGGTTCAATTAATAACAATTTATTCATATGTGAGCTAGTTATTAGGTCTAAGCGACCAAACCTGTTTTTAAGTAACTGAATCAACGAATCATAATTCTCGTTAGTTAAAGCAAATCCTGAAACTGCGGATAAAGCAGTTCCTTTTAAATAAGTTATCATATACGCGAATTTCTCTATCTTACTTAAGGACTTATTATTATGTATCGCTACTTCAAATGAATTCCAGAAATCTAACCATTCACTGCAATCTCCATTAAATACCGGTATGTTTAATCGGGGTAAATTAAGTGTTTGGTTTTCATGCGAAACAGGTAGTCTTTCATCATGTCGGTTACTTTCTGTTTGCGGTTTCTTTTCTAAAGATTTTAGACATCTATCTAGTTTTGTTTTAAAGGTTGTACCCATTTCCCGATATTTATCACTACCTGTGATTTCTTTTTTCAGTTCTTTAATTTCAATTTCAGATTCAATCGAACTGTCTAACTCTTTCAATTCTTTAAGTTTTTCATCTAACTGATTTTTTAAATCGTGTAAGTCTTCAATTTTAGCTTCGACTAAATAAGTTTCATTAACTGGATTTTCTAATGTATTATCTATTTTCGTAGTTAATTTAGTGAATAATTCTCTTACCGTGGTTCTTTTGAATTTAGTTCGTTCTATATCCATTATCAAAATTATTTACAGAATTCAAATTAAATAGTTAAAGGGACTTACTTCAATCAGGTCGCACTGGCATCAGAGTCGTCGCGTGTAATCAATAATCTTAAATCAAATAATAAGAATAATAAATCAAATATTCCTAAAAGCGTGTTCCATCACGTCCGGGTCACCATGAAGATTCTTGTAATCGTTTGTCATCGAGTCATTCGAATTATAATATTTGTGTTCGTCTCATCAAGTCATCCATTTTTTGAACACATACAGTTTATTATTCACAAAACACTTAAACATACATTAAACTTCACAAACATATATTAAATAATAGTTTTCTCGGCTTTTCGCCGGATCAAAAAACATCTTCCATCCAAGCGGGAATCAAAACAACATTCTAAACTATTTTTTCCCTCGGGACGGGATGACGTCACGACAAAATCCCCATAGGGATCATTTCTTTCCCTAAGGAATGAAGTCGTAACAATTGTAAATGAAGACATTAGCTGATTTTGAGTTAAAGCCTATAGTAAACATTGGTTGACGATATTTTTATTATTTGGGAGCATAGTTTATATAAATCACACCTTTTCCTTAATAAAATAAATGTGCTTGAAGATAATATTAATTTCACTCTTGAGATTGAATGATGGAAACTTATATTTTCGTGATGTTAATTTAATAAAAAACATTGAAAACGTCGGCATTGACAGATTTGTTTATGTGAAACTGATCAGAACAAATAATAATATGATCCCCTACAATAGCTCCTCAGTATTTTTATATAAAATTTCAGTTAACAAATTACATATCAGACGTGCTTTTAAAGTATGTTCAGATAAATATTTAGAAAAAGACTTTAATATCATCAGAGATATTGCTGATGAAAACAGATTTTCAACAATCCTCATTAATAAACTTATCCATGAATTCAATTTTCATGGGGAAAAAAGCAAATAAAAAAGAAATGGTATACAAAACTTTTAACTATTTCCGTTGTTTATACGAAAAATTAACATATGTTCCACTAAAACACAATAGAAATTTAATAATCCACCAAATAAATTAAACGAAGCAATTTGTACGAAAATGAAACCTACAAGACAAAATGGCTGCGGTACATGGGATTTCGTTTAGAACTGATAGCAACAGATTAATAGGATACATAGGAATGACCAATAGAAAACTCGAAAAAAAAAATAAAAGAACATGAGGCAGACATAAAATTTTGCCGTCAATCCACAGCTCTCACTCGCTTAAGTTTCAATCAAAATGCCACATCATTTTAATCATGCAAAAATCATATTACTAACATCTGATTATTATGCATCCATTAACAAAGAATCTGTAGAAACCCTACCTAAAACAATCAAGTATCTGACGACGCCCTGTCGTATAATATACCTAGTTTATGGTTTAATATTCTTAAAATAAATCCTGACACTTTAACCAAAGTGACTTAATAAACTTTATGATACAGAAGTCATATATTTTTAATCTCTAACACTACTACTTTAACCTTTAATCTACACTTTTAAAATGAACTGTGGCGATTGATCACAGAGTAAAAGTAATTATAACTGAAATTAATAATAATATATATTACATCTCATTAAGTTTAGTTCAAGAAAATACGTGTACTTTCAACTGTAACAATCATTTCCTGACTAATTTTTATAACGGAATCACGTATTTGTATAAATAAACAAGAATTAGTTATATTTTCTCAGATGATGAAGCTGGATAAAAGTTGAAAGTACTAATTATTTTTAATAAAATTAACTGTTAACTCTTTGGTTAAAATTAATTGCCTTTTAAGCAAAATAGCGAACGTTTTAATCATATTATGCATTTTTGTTCTTTAATTTTTTCAGAACATTGAAGTCTAGTAAAGGATATTTCACTTAAATTGAAAGCAAAATACTTGAAATTGTTTCAGTAATAATTTTTAAAATTTCCCTTTAAAGGAATTTTCAATTTTTTTTTCATTAATGTATTAAATTTGCCAGAAAGTTTAACGTAAAACGATTCTAAAGTAACAAAATATTATTTTTCTTTAACTTTCATAAATAGATTCGAGAAAAAATTTTAGAGATAATTTATCTTCCCACTTTTTATTTAAGTTTTGTTTTTACTGAAACAAATAATACAAAAGTGTTAAGTTACAATATTTGCAGCATTTTTGGAGGGATTTATAGAACATTTTTACTAATACTGTAACTTCTTCAGTTAAACTGAACAAATTAGTTATCTAGTTCCTTTGGAAGTTTTTTTTTTAATATAAAGATTATTCGTGTGGAATGCATTTAATGAGAAATTATGCAAGACAAAATTACTAAATTTTCTCTCTATAAAGTGTTTCCTGAATATGAGAAAATTAGGAATGTTTGTACACATTAATTAACTGTGAATAATTTAGTTGACTAAAAAAATCGCAATGTTCTTTTTAGAATAATTACGTTTTATGTCTATAAGAAATGAAACTGTGATAGATTTGCTTTTATCTAATTATTTCTGATATTCGTTGCCAAAACGATATTTAAAAAAACTCTTTGCTGTACTATAAAGAATCTTTGAAGTTTTCAAAGATAACTCCAAAATTTTTTCCTTTGTCTTTTTTATTCTTTTCATTTTTTTTGTCATTTAAATGTCAAAGTTCTTTTATCATTGGCACCAAACTTGTTCCCTCTGTCAACTACAAAATCAGGTAGGGGAAGGTGAAGCACCTCGGAGGGGTACTTTTGAGGCAAATTGATTCTGCTGCCATCATAAGTGGTAAACCTAAACTAAAATATTAGTTTGATGTATTTGTTACAAGAGGCTCATTTGAAATTAGTACAAATCTACTATTGATCAATACATTTCTTGCTGCTATTAGGGGGAACGTCGTTTTTTCAGCTGCCAATGTTTGTTTACCATTAATAAGATGATTGTGTACTTCAATGTTTTGTCAAAGACATTTTAAGGTTAAAGTGACTTGTTCACTTATAAAAAATTAAATCATAATTATCTTTTAACCGGTTTAAAACAAATGGCGAGTCAAATACTATCAGAGGTTCAAATCCGGCATTGTATGCTTTTTGAATTTCACAAGGGTTGTAAAGTGCCAGTTGCTACTAAAATCGTTTGCGATGTTTATCCAGGTCCATTAGATATTCACAAATGCCAAAAATGGTTTTTCAAATTCAGATCCGGCAATTTTGATCTTTTTGATTCGTATCGATATGGATGACCGATATCTTTAGACAATCCTGTGTTAGTGGCTAAAGTAGGGGCAAATCTGTGTCAGATAATCCAAGAACTATCAAAAACTCTTTACCAACCTTGGTCTAATACCCAAGAACATTTTCAACAGATTGGTAATGTAAACAGAACTGGTGTATGGGTCCCGGATAAGTTGTCAGAAAAAACAAAGCTAACCGATCCAGAACATGCAACTTATTCCATCAACGGCGCAATAAAACCCCGTTATTTGATCATTTGATCACTGGAGATGAAAAACGGGTTCTCTATGATAATCCAATACGCAAAATGGATTAATCCAATACGAATAAATCGGCATGAAACCAGGTTTACATCCCAAACAGGCACTTTTCTGTGTTTGGTGGAGTATACGTGGAATTACTCATTTTGAAGGATTGAAACCTGGACAAACTGTGAATGCATACTTTTATTGTTAACGATTAAGTCGAACAAATGAATCTTCAATTGAAAAATGACCAGAAAATGTCATTTGAAAAAATGTTATTCTGCAGCAGGATGATGTCAGACTGCACTGCGCAAGACAAACTCTGGAAAAAATTAATGAATTTGCCTAGGAGATACTGCCTTATCCACTATATTCGCCCGACATTACATTATTAGATTACCATTTGTTCCAATCTCTACAACACTTTTTACCTGGTAAAAAATTTGAAAAATTGGATGATATCTAAAATGCTATCTCGAGATATTTTGTTCAACAAACAATTGATTTTTATCGTTCCGGTATAAAAAATTATAAAGTTAGATGAAAAAAGGTTGTTGTTAACAAGGATGATTATTTTATTGATTAAAAATAAAAACTTGTTAAAAATTTGTTTGCTTGAATTTCATGTAAAAAAACGACATTACTTTCCGGTCCCCCTAATATAAAAACCAAAGTTCATTTTCAGTATCAAAAAGTTACTTTTCAAGCACCTATTCTTTTTCTTCTGTAGCTGTAAGTATCAAATTTTGTTTTAAACTGATTATCATAACTTAAAAAGCACGTTTTCAGCTATACAGGGTGATTCAGCTCGTCGGTGACAAACTTTAAGGATCGATAGAGCACACCTAGACGAACATTTTTGAATAGGGAATGTAGGGTCCCTGACGCGATGGTAAGGCGCTAGGCGCTTTCGAAAATTTGGGTGCCGAAATTCGAAACGTCATAAAAACTAGGGAAATGGTTAGATTTTCTTGCTTGTTGCGTCGAAATGATTCTGTTTGTTTAGACTTTCTTCAGTACCAATTTGATAAGCGTATCTCTTAAAACATGGATAGGGGGCGCTGCAGACTTTGGAGAGCTAGACAACAACTTTAAGCCCGTTATTTTGATAATTTAACACATGCTCGCCAAAGTTTATACTCTAAGTTAAAGTTTGAACCCAAAAGTAGAGCCCTGCAAAAAGCGTAAGAGCCGGAATAAAATGTCAAAGTACAGGGTGGTCGAAACTCGAAGGCTCCTAAGAGATAAACAAACAGATTTCTTGACTTATGGCATGCATTTTCATGATTCTGTTTGCTGGGGCTCTCTGAAACTCAGTTGAACGGTACAAAAAGAAACATCGATAGGGGGCGCTTTGGGCAAAAAACATAATTCGTTGACATTTCGGACGCTAACTGGAAACGGGGCGCTACGATCAGTTAGTAATAATGAAAACACATTTTCTACCTCTGCTCAACACTTCTGAATAAATTTAGACCAAAAACATCAATGATACTGGAAATTTATTTACAAAAAATAACACTACAGAAGATGCTCGAAATTTCGACCTTGGGCCATGATGCAGGCTTCGCACCTCCGTCGCATTGAGGAGTGTGTGTTTCCAACAATGCCAGGAGTATCTCTGATCTGCCCTGCAGCTGCCACAATGCGCGCCACAAGTTCTTCAGCACTGCTGACAGGTGTATGGTATACCTCGGCCTTCAGGTAACCCCAAAGGAAGAAATCCAAGCAGGTGAGGTCTGGTGATCGGGCAGGCCAGTGAACTGGACCCCCACGCCCGATCCACCGCTAGCCATACCTTGCGTTTAGATGGAGACGCACGTCGTTCGTGTAATGGGCCGGAGCTCCATCGTGCTGGAACCACATCTGGCGACGCGAACCTTCGGGTACGTGCGCCTCCTCCAGAAGCTGCGGCAGCACTTGATCCAGGAAAATCAGGTAATTTCCACCTGTCAGCCGTTCAGGTAACAAATAAGGGCCAATGAGGCAATCCCCCAGAATGCCGGCCCACACATTTACTGAGAAACGCTCCTGGGCTGCTCGGCTTCTGGTTTCATGTGGATTTTCATCACACCACACATGACTGTTGTGGGCGTTCCACATTCCCTCCCGGCTGAAGGTGGACTCGTCCGTAAACAAAATGCTGTTTACAAAACGGGGATCCCTGGATCTCATCGCCAAGTACCATCTTGAGAATTCCACTCGAGGGCCAAAATCCTGCTCTCTGAGCAACTGCACCCGCTGGATGTGGTAGGGGTGCAGATTCCGGGAACGTAAGATGCGCCACGCAGTTGCTTGCGAAATGCCAACATGTCTGGCGATATCTCTCGTGCTAAGACCTGGGTTGTCCTCAACCAGGTTAAGCACAGCCTCTTCGTTGTCGGAGGTGCTCACTGATTGCTCCCGTTCAGGCCTGCCTCCGTCGAAAGATCCCGTTGTGGACAACCTCTGGTGTACTCGAGCGAAGAAGGCATGGCAGGGGATTTGCCTGTTGGGGTAACGCTCGGCGTACAACCGCTGAGCGGCTCGTCCATTACAACCAGCAGCGCCATACGCCAAATGCATGTCAGCCAATTCAGAGTTTGTGTACCGTTCCATCCTACTACCGATCTGCAGACAAGCAACCCGAAGCTTAAGTAGGTACCGCACGTTCAAAAGACGTGTCTGCGCATACAACTACGTCATCTCGCGTTGTCGTCTACGCATTACGTATCTTTTGCATATCGATATGGTACGATATCTTTTGCATAAATCAGCAAAAAGCACCTTATGTAAATTTTATTGCGCGCATTGTGCGTGATTGAAACCAGCTATGTTTGTTAAAAAAAACAAACAAACTGCAGTTTTAATAGCTTCTTATGATAAGTAAATTACTCTCTTGTTTTGTTTCTAACTGATCGTAGCGCCCCGTTTCCAGTTAGCGTCCGAAATGTCAACGAATTATGTTTTTTGCCCAAAGCGCCCCCTATCGATGTTTCTTTTTGTACCGTTCAACTGAGTTTCAGAGAGCCCCAGCAAACAGAATCATGAAAATGCATGCCATAAGTCAAGAAATCTGTTTGTTTATCTCTTAGGAGCCTTCGAGTTTCGACCACCCTGTACTTTGACATTTTATTCCGGCTCTTACGCTTTTTGCAGGGCTCTACTTTTGGGTTCAAACTTTAAGTTAGAGTATAAACTTTGGCGAGCATGTGTTAAATTATCAAAATAACGGGCTTAAAGTTGTTGTCTAGCTCTCCAAAGTCTGCAGCGCCCCCTATCCATGTTTTAAGAGATACGCTTATCAAATTGGTACTGAAGAAAGTCTAAACAAACAGAATCATTTCGACGCAACAAGCAAGAAAATCTAACCATTTCCCTAGTTTTTATGACGTTTCGAATTTCGGCACCCAAATTTTCGAAAGCGCCTAGCGCCTTACCATCGCGTCAGGGACCCTACATTCCCTATTCAAAAATGTTCGTCTAGGTGTGCTCTATCGATCCTTAAAGTTTGTCACCGACGAGCTGAATCACCCTGTATATATGTATGCTTAAAAATTATTACATTTTAACATGTGAAGGTATGGAAACCATTTTGTAAAACACTTACTTGTAATGTACCTTAAAGGTAGTTAATGTTGTGTACCTTGTGTACATTGGAGGTACCTCCAAGGTACACCTACTAATTTGATTAAAAATTGTGATTTAAAATTATTGGAGCTCATTTCTTATCTTTAATAACGAAAGTGCAATGGAAATAGGCAAAAGTTTTAATGTTAGGCTATTAAATTTCTAAAGTTGTATGCCTAAATAAAAATTCAAAATAAAAGTTATTTGAGCCTAGTATAAAAAATGAATCAATATTTTAATAAATATATAAATAAATAATTATTTATATAGTATTAATATTTTATAAATAATATTTCTTTTTACTTTTTTTAAATGTCTTGAATTTGTTTTCAGAGAATTAAAAAGTTCTAAAATGCCTAGAAGTAAAACTGGAGACACGAGAAGACCTATACGAAAAGAAGACACAGAAACAGCTGTACAAATTATAGTGAATGATAAAGTGTGTATCTACAAAGCTTCGAAATACTTTAGTACAACATTAGAAGGAATAAAAATAAAGATATCTAATCAGGTTTGGACAAATATTGTTACGAGAAAAATAATGATGTAAAGACAGTATTCACGGAGGAAGAAGAAAATTTTATTGTTGAATATATTTTGAAGGAATTATATCTTCAGTATGGATTGACTTTGAGAGTTAGTCGAATATTGGGTTACCAGTTTGCAAAAGTAAGCAACAAAAAGTATCCTAAATCTTGGGATAAATACAAAATGACAGGTAATTACTACTCATTTACAGAAGTGTAATCGGTCTATTGCTGTGCGAACTGCTCAGCAATAAATTTTACATATAACCTCTTAAAGAATATACACAATTTAGGTGACTATAACAACATTCTACAATAACATTATAGTCAACATTGTACTATTCCACAACAGAGCATTACAAAAAAAATGTTTCATAGATTTATTAAATAAATTTGTTTCATAAAATTATTTCATAGATCTTATTACCATCTTTATATAAGGTAGATATATGTCTGATTAAGATGTATACACATTTTACATGCTTTCGTTAACTTAAATTACCTTTGTGCGAGACAGACAAATCTTGTTACTAATTTTTCCCCCAATTCCTGAAAACACAGATCTTTGAAAATTAGAATATATATATTATCGGCGACAATACATCAATTACACATACTCATCTTTTAAAATTCGATCCCTAACGGGGCCAACGGCAAGGATATTTGCTAAATAATGAAGTTTTTTTTTTTCTTTTGGAGAAATCAGTATCAGCTTCAACAATGAGCATTCGGTGAAATATACTAGTGACAGGATTACTACAATAATGCTTAGTCTTACAAAATTCATAGAAATATCGTCAAATTTCGTGACAAAAATAATTGCCACATAAGAAGCCATTTTGACGTTAGCTGGCTAATTTAGAAAATTTCCCATTTAATCTTCCATTATCGAGCTCACTGTAATTTAATTTAAACTCCGCGCATTTAACTTTCTTTGCATGATTCTTTTTTTTTTTTTTTTTTTTTTTACTGCATTTAAAAAACATATATATTTTATACAATTTTGTGAATTTTAATGAAATAATGTTTACTGTTTGAATTCGTATTTATTACGTAATTTCAGAATTAAATAGTTAATTACAGTTTAACATTGACTTAAGTTTAGTTATTCAATATTAAATTTAACAACTGTCTGTTAAAAGCTTTTAATTATTTAAAGATAAATAAGAAGTTAAAAGTTGTGTAATTATTGAAAATTTGCCACTCCCTAGTTAAACATTTCATCGTGTTTTCGTTTATAAAGATAAAGAACAATCTCATAAACAAACTAATACATATAAGTACTTCTTTAAGGATAATTTCACATTTGAAGAATGCTTTTAATAAAAAGTTGAACAATAAATCTACGTAATTAATAAATATTTAATGACCATGAAAAAGTTTTTGTTATAATTCCAAACATAAAATCCCGAGATTATATAAAAAAGAAAGAAAATAAATAAATAAGTGAACAAATTAAATCGAAAATTTGTGAAACTTTTTAAATTTTAAGTATTTAAAAAGTATTCGAAATTAAAATATCATATTTTAATTTTATGCAGCCAATTTAATTTTAATTGGTTCGACGATATCTCTGAAATTATAGTGCCTAAAATAAAAACAAACGTATTTTTGAGTTTGGCGTTACGAAAGCTTTTGCAGGATATCCCACACGATAATCAAAAAAAATTTTTTTTTCAAGTTACTTAATTAGCCCCTCTACACATTCCCTAAATACATTTTAGAATGGTACATAATCTCGAAAGATGTGAGTCTTAGCCTGTATTACTTCAGTCAATTTTAACTTGCCATGTTCCACTGTTTACTAGTAAAATGGTAGTGGGCACAGGAGGGATCTAAAAAAGTTTTTTATTCTTCCTTTTTTAAATACGGAACCATAAAAAGTATTCGAGAAGTATGATGCACTGGACAGTTACTTAAAGACTTTGCCAGCTATAACAAGGATAATTCCACTTTTATATATATATATTTTTAAAAACAAACTTAATATTGTAATATATAAAACATCACAATCATCATTCATAGGATTTAAATCCTGACTTAGAGTTTAATTATTCAAATCGTTTTAAATGTGTATAGTCTCGTTTAGATAAATTAGCAAAAACGCTACTTTTTACTCATGTGTGCACTGTGAAATTAATATGTGATAATCTTTTGAAATTTTAAAGACATTGTCAAAATTATAAATTTCCGTCTAACACATTTTATATTGTCTTGTCAACTTTTCGTCGATTAAAATACCTTTTAATATTTTAAATGTAATATTTTAAAGTAATTTTAATTATTCCGAACCAAGAATACTGAATACATCAAACAATATGAAAAAGGAACATATAATCGTAAGTTTTATTTAATTTTCGATTTAAAACAACTTAAGACACAAATGCTTATACCTATTCAAAAATATTATCTTACATATTATACAAACTAAAGAATTGAAAATAGATTTTTTAATTCAGCAATTATTGGTTCAGATTTGGGAATACAAATTTATTTTAGGATCTCCCATTCAAGTCTATTTGAATTTAGAAAGCTTTAGATTGATACACTTAAATCTCTATTTAAAGAGTTTTTGAAAAAATTTCTTAAAACATCTTTTGTTGATTTAGAGACTTACGTTTGAGTATAGCTGCCACTACAATACCCGTATTTTTTTCGATTTATTTTTTGAAATCAGACAATTTCATATTTAAGAATAATATATTTCAAATTTAAGAATTTTTTTCTGGAATGTTTTAATTTTTATATGCAATATTTATATGGCTTAATAGGTTCAATAAAACTTATAGTAGAAATACCTTTATTTGATTTGAAATAATAAAAGAAATTAGAACTATTCTTTTAGTTATACTTAATTTGAGAATTGTTAGAAATTCTTCTGTTATTATTTTTCCTGTAATCTAGCGATTATTATGTCCGTTTTTTTCTGTCCAAGATGGTTAAGATATTTCCAAGGAAATAGGTTTTACTGATGAATACTTTTTTAAAAAAAAATCTTCTATGTTCTGTTGATTCTCATTTCTCCTAAAAGCTATTATACGTTCTGTTTCTTGAATGTCTAATCATTCCTGCCAAATTGTAATAGGATTGTTATTTAAAATGTTAAGCTGGATTGTTTCTTTCATGTCGTGTTTTACTTACTACAAGCAAACCTGTGCCTCCGAGAGAAGTAAGTCGTAAGATATTCGTTTATTTGAACAAACAGAATACAAGGTAAGCCTAACATATCTTTATTAACGTAAACTGAGTCTACTTTGACACCTTGTTGGCGGACGCATTTATAATTGTTTTCTATATAGTTATTGGTTTGTTTAATGCAAGTGATTAATTCTTGCTTTTCTTAGAAATCTCGGATATTAAGGGAAATATAAGGACCTACGAAAAAACACCAGGAGTCCGTCATCATCGCAAATACACTGAAGAGAATGAATGTCGCATACACAGTGGCAGGTGTCAGTAATAGCATAAGTAAAAAAACTTATGCCACAATATTTTAAATACCACGTAGTATTCTTGTGAATAAGTCCTTCAAAAGACACACCAATGTGTGGGTTGTCTTACAATCCTTACTCATGAAAAAGAGCATTTGATTCCCAAGACTTTGGGAGTCGTACTTGATTGGGGTTTTTCCTTAACCAAGCACAATTACAAGGTGGCAATTGAAAAATACCTTCAGCGAAAGAATGTTAATGTCCCTATACTAACAAACAACACTTCAAAGGACGATATGGTTTCACCCACAGAAAAAAAAAACGAAAATCTTATTTTTCCTAATAAATCGTAAAATTTAATAGTCCAAACACCCCTAGGTTATCTAAGAGGTGTACTTTTGTATTTTACATCGATATATGAAGTAACTTTATCATAAAACGTCTATTGTGAGCATTTAAAGCGCATTTGTTGTTGGGTGACAAAATTATCATTATCATCAACCCGTGGTAAGATTGTCACCACATTTGTTATTTTTTCCCATTTACAATATTCTAGTATACATTTAAATCCGCTTCGATGTTAGAGAGAATTGTTTGGTCGATACCCTTGTATTTTTTTAACATCGAGTTAGAAGAATTAAACAAATTATGTACGAAAATATGTATAAAACGTGACAAAATAATCCCAGTTTACGGTACAATTTCTAATGGTCGAAATATTAATTTCTTACAAGAATTAGTTTCTTTCTGCAAATAAAATAAATTCTAAATGTTACAGATCATACTACATTTACGATAACGGATGATCACAAATTTCTTTTGCATATTAAAATTGTTAACGGTCCGCTATGTGCATTGCTAATTGAATCTTCATAAGGAAAAATAGTTTAACAAGGCCAGTAATAACCAAGTATTGTTTTAAAATATGTTTTAACGAGGTCAGGAATAACACAGGTCAGTTTAACAATATAATTTAACAATTTCATGAAACAGTTTGCGTTTGAGAAAAATGGCAACAAAATAACACCAGTGCATATTTTTCATAGAAAATGAGTTAGCAAACCATATTTTTTTATAGAAATTTAAATCACCCACAATTTATTTTAAAGCAGTGTTAAAGAAATCAAAATTAAATGTATAATGACCTGATGTTCTAGCTGTTCCTTGTCTGATTGTTGGCTGTGGTAACTTTGTCATATCTAGCACTTCCACTCCAGCATTATCTTTTTTCTTAGTAAAGATGAAAAAAATACCAGGTTTTCTGTTTATAAATAGGTTTATAAACAGAAAATAAAGGATAATTATAGAAAAAATTCTGTTTATAATAGAATTATCCTTTTCTGTTCTGCAGTTATTTCTCTTACATAAAATTTCTGATGTCGAAAATACTTTTTTCTCTGGAGAATCGATATAAATTCGAGATTTGCCAGGCTGTCATTCTTTTCTTTTATTAGTTCTACTAGTACTAGCTTTTGGGTAAGTTCGTACGTTTTCTGTTTGCAAAAATACTATAAAATGTTCTAATATAAAAAATTAGAGCTATTTCACTTCAATAAAAAATATTAGAAATTTTTGGTGAAATTTTTTTAGATTAATTAGTGTATGGTTAAAAAAAAATAATAAAAGGTTATGAAAAAATGAAATAAAAACGGATTAAGGTTGTATCAATGTGCCACGACATAGAGTGTATCAATGTGTCCCATACACCAATTTTGAATAAAATGAGTCTCAAATCCAACTCTTCATAATTTACCTAACAATAATGAACGAGGAACTGATAAAGAGTTGTTATGCTTGCCAAGGAGAGTATTATTTTCGGTTGAAAATACTGGAACAGTTGTATAGTACCATTGCAATTGTACAGCTCAAATTTACTTTTGACCTACAAAAACAATAAATCACACGTCCCATTTCATCAAACTACTGAATCATGCCAAGACATTCTGTACGTAGTTGTGTACACTAGTATCACCTTTTGGAGCTGTTTTGGAACTTCATGCAATGACCCAATGAGCTGTATCAATGTGCCCCAGTTCCCCCTACATTAAAAAAATTAATTAAATAATTCAAAAATGATAGTCACAATGAAAAAACAGCACAATATTTTATATACTTATTTATGAGATTTACATTAATATATAACTGTTCTTTTCATTTCATTTCAATTAAATAAGAAGCTAATAAAGTTACTTAAAATTTTATTGATATAAAATGCAATATTCGAAAAACCCTGGTTAGTATTTATTTTTGTTTTTATTCATCTGCACAGTAAGCAACCATTTTTTAGTTATTTGTTATTTTTTAATTTCTGAAAAATTAATTATTTTATCTTAATTTAATTCTACACAGCATATTTTCTACAATTATTCTATAATGTATATTTCGCGTCTATTATTGTGATTCATAACAGTTATTTGAAGTAGCTGTAGTTGTTACATTTTTTTTCCGTGACAGGATTAAAATATCTAATGTTTGTCCTCTTTGGAAGATAAAGTTAGTTATGATTCCAGAAATAAAATTACAGCGATAACTTCTTGATAATGAAGCAGGCCTTAAAACAAAATCTTTAAAATATCTTTTGCCTTAAAAGTTTGAAAATGGAGTTTTTTTCTAAGTTTCGTTAAGTACTAAGTAGTTACAAAATTTTTCACATTAAAGTTATAAAAAAGTTTCTAAATAAAGTAAACGTAAAAATGATAAGCTCTAGTCACCAAGCTCAGTAATGCTTAGACATGGGATATAGATTAACGATACACATTTTGTTTTTGTGTAGAAAGAAATTTCGTGATGTACTTTTACAATGTTATTTAGACTTAGAGTAACGGTAACATAGTTAATTTATTTTTTTTAATCATTTAAAGTAAAATATATATATAGTATATATATAAATGTGTCTAAAGATTTTATATTTGAATTTTAACCGAAATATATTTAAGGAGATTCAGAAAACATGTCATAAAGTATTAATTTTTTTTCGGGTTTTTTTCTGTTTAAAAATCATACTAGGCAAGTGTTTATCAATACAAAAATCCTTAACGGGTAAAAAGTTTGTAATGCAGATGTTTTTGTTATAGCTCTAAAAATTTGAAATATATATTTAAAAAATAATGATATGAAATTTTGAGTGACACTATGATTTTAATTAGAAAATATATATTTGTATTATTTATTTCATCATTTTATTTTCGTTCTGTTTATAATAGAATGTACAAAACTTACGGTTCAAGATAAAAAGATGCATGAAACTAAAATCGGTTTTCTTTTATCCCTATCTTTTATACATTCAAAATATGTTTTTTAAAAGACATGATATAAAATTTAAAAGTTACTCCTTAATGTAGCTTTCAATGATTTATTTTAAAATGCAATTAATTTTATTTCTGATTTGTTAAAATATTTTTATACATCTAAATAATACTTTTGATTTTCCAATCCACTGTTAAATAAATAACTTTCGATGAATCTGTACTATACATTAGAATGTATTTATTTCAATAAATTGATTTATCTTTTGTGTCACGTTAGTCAAAAGAGCATGTTAAATTTACGCAAATGGTTTCATTGCGTCAAATTAAATATTTGCATATATGTCACTTACAAGGAAGGTCTCCATTGGGGGCATACTCAGAATTTTTCGAAAAAAATACGAATTAAACTACTCATGTAGGTAATAAAGGATCAGTGAAAATTAGCGGCGGAATTACATTATTAGATATGTAAAAAAATAAAATAGTTTGGAATAAATGGCGTGAAAAGCTGAAAGCGACGCGGGATTTGGCGAGCAGTGCATTTCCTTGCCAAAAGCAGACGATTTTAACGAATCTGAAAATTGATTTTAATTGACTTCACTGTTAAAAATCTGCAGCATTTACTGCAACATCACTCCACTACTTTTATAGAATATCTCTCTTCTGACCAATGAGAATGTTCCATAGCACGGTGAATTGACCATGTCATACATTGTTAAAAATCTGCTGCATTTTCTTGCAACGCACTCCACCGCTTGTATGTAATATCTCTATTCCAACAAATGAGAAAGCTCCATTTCACGGCCCAAATAACCGTTTTCTATACAAGCAAGGGAGTGCGTTGCAACAAAATGCAGCAGATTTTTAACAGTGTATTTTTCAATTTGGAACAATTTTAATCAATTTAAATTGTGTTTTAAATGATAAAATAAATTAATTTCATTTTGTTATAAGTACATATAAACGTATATGACAAAATTACACTTAAAGTAAAGCAAAAATGCAAAACTAAAATTACTTAAACTAAACTTATTTAAATAAATTGAATATAGAAAGTTTTTTCTTTAAAAAGTATTCGAAGCGTAAAAGCGTATTTTTCAAAATTTCGTTTTTTCGCCAACCGGAGATAAATCGCCAAATAAACGAAAATTTTATTATATTTTTACGGACGTTATAAGGAGGTTCCGCCGAAATTTTTTTTATAAACATATATAACTACATGAGAAGGACATTGTGTAATTTTTTCAGATTTTTCTGAGTATGCCCGTGTGGAGACCTTCCTTGTTAGTTTGGTTAATAAAAGTAATAGTAGCATCTTCTGACATTTTTATGGTCAATTCGATGAAAGTTATTTTTTTATTATATAGTGAAAGTACAAGTATATGAACTTCTTTGATCATTACTTTTTTCTATCTTTACAAGAAGGAAATATTGAATTCGTGCAAGTTTTCAAATTTCAGTTTTCGACGGATTTACAAGATTTAAGGGTCAGGAAACCCCAAAACATGTTTTTACAAAATATACGACTATGAGCCTGTCTGTCATTCTGTCCCTCTGTATGTGATATAAATTTTGTTAGCGGTCTATCTCAAGAACTAATCCACGGAATTTCACAAAAACTTTAAATTCAGTTAGACTTTCATGTAAACTGGGGCTGATTAATTTTTAGTACGCTTTGCCCAACATATAGCATTTTTATTATTTTTTAAACGATTTTAGCAATAGCTGTCGCTCGAGAACATACGGGTGGATATTCATAAAACTTCAGATACCATTAGTCCTTAATATAATATGGTGCTAATTACTTTTTGGTGTAACTAACCAAACACGTGGCGGTGATATGCAGCATTTTTTACGATTTACGCAAAATTTCTGTCTCAATAACTAATGCACCGATTTCCATCAAACTTTACATTCAGTTAGTCCTTGGCATCAATTCACGTTGCGTACATTTTGATGTAAATTGATCAATAGATGAAGTTGCTATTCTGCCTTTTTATGGATTTTCGCAAAGCTTCATCTCAAGAATTAATACACGGATTTTCATTGAACTTAAGATTCAGTAAATCCATGATATGAACTAATTTTATTTATGATTTGCTGTCAATAGCCCAATATGGAGTTTTTTGCAAAACAGCACTAAATACTTTAATTGACACTTTATTCCTAGTAATATTTTCTTCAATTCACGGAAGTATTCCTGGCAACATTGCTGCCGAAATATATCCTAAAATTGAAGAGTGTCTGTTATTAAATTCGACAAATTCAAAATTTTAATTTATTGTATTACAGTTTTTTAAATTTGAGTTTTGTTACAGTCAATATACATGAATGAAGGAAAAAACGAAATTTTCACCTCTTTTTTAGACATTCGGGAATAATTAACGAAAAAGCATGTTTTCTAGGAGTACGGAAATTATATGTTATTAAAGTTATGGATAAATTAGTGTACAAAAGCGAATTTTTCTGACAATATTCGACATTAATTTTTACATATAAAAAACAATACAAATGAAAAATCTTTAAATGGGATTTTTGGAAAATCATTTGTTGTTCGTCATTTCCATGTTCGATGACCTCTGATACATAAAATGTTTAAATTAATTTCAAAATACTTACCATATTACTCACTATGTTCTGTACTAGAATATAAGCTGTGTACCAGAATGAAATTAGTTTATAGGTGTTCAAGTATTTAAAAAATGAATTTTGTATTGCAAAATAATGCATTTTTTGATACATTCTGAAATATTCCAGCTAATTTTGTAGATATTGTAAAAAAATTATAAAAGACTTGCTTAACTTGAACATATGTACAAAAGTAGTAATATTTCTGAGCATTTTATGAAATTATGAATTAATCAAATGTAAACTAAGAAACAAAGGATGGTAATAATGGAAGTATCTCAATTTTGAACCCATCTGAACCAAATGAAATAGATGAAACCACATTTGGTGCGCATGCTATTACAGAAGGAGTAAGCAGAATAGAACTAAAAAAAATAATTGCAGTAATCACCAATAGGTTGCGCTACGGGCTCTGTCGGTGCAAATTTCGTTGTAATCATCAGCAAAATAAAGGGGTCATTTCTGCTAGTCATTTTTTCTCAATGCGTAGAATAGTTCCTGATGATTAAACTCTTACACCATAACCCCTTGAAGGGCATTATTATATCTATGAAACCACTTAATTTTAATTCCCGAACGCATCATTTGCACCGAAATTTTAGTAAAAAAATTGACGTTTTATTGAATTTCTCAAATGAGGCTTTTCCTTATTTACGAATAAAGCTGTTTCCATTTTCCGGTGTCAGTCAATAATTTTAACAGTTAAACAATGAATGAATGCAGTCTGCGCCTCAAAAGATTAACTAAAAAAAATGCATTATTTGATTTCAATCAATTCAATATTTAAAAGACCATGGTTATGTAAACATTCTGTAACTCTTAACTTGTGAGTTAGGGTTAACTGATATGCACTCCAGAGAAATTGTATATCAGTTTTATATTTTCAAACAAAATGTTTGTGGTACTAAAGTATGTGAATTGATATGTATATGTAAGTACACTTACAGAATTTTCTCAGTTGTGTTTATTCAAGTAAATAATACAATATTCAAAAAACTTTTTCTTATTTTCATCCACTAAATTTCAAAGAATGGACAATAAATCAAATGTTGGGGTTGCATGCACCCCACCTTACCCTTTACGTTATAAAAAATAACTAACCTCTTAAGGGTTAAAAAAGTTTTTGCACTTGTCTCTCTAATAGATTTAAAAATAAATCATTGCAGTTCTCAGTAACTATTGACTTTTCTAAAACACCTGAATTTTTTTGTCTGGAAAACATATTTAAATATCAGATTCTGAAGCTGAAAATTGAATAAATTCTAAAATTACTATCGTAATATATACCAGCGTTTGTGAATTAGATTAGCATTATATTTCCATACCATTTGAGAATTAAAAAGAACGCCTGATACCTACGCAAATATTAAATTATGTAATGTGATCACGTAAGCTCTTTGACTTTTGTAAGAAATTATCCGTCTATGTAGGAAAAAAAAGTAAAAAAAATAACGTATTTTTATGATGTGAGAATTTTATATCAAGTATAGAGCAATGTTTTTATGGGATATAAAATTAATTATCAATCAGATTAAAGTAAAATACGTCTTTCATAAAGTTCCATGAAACTAAAGAAATGTATTTCCGAGATTTATATCTGATGCTCTCATAATTAGATAAAATTTATAGTTATATTGCTACTTTTATAAACAGATTAAAATCAATGTGTCGGTCACAGTTCTCTCTCTCTATATATATATTTAATCTATTTTTAGAATTATTTTGTAGTTTTTTTTATTACATAAAATGTATGCTATTACTTCTAATTTTGTACACAGGCTAAATTTATATATGTCTTTCAGAAATAAAAAATAAAATATGAATAAAAAAACGAAAAGAAAGGTCGGGAAGTTATAATATAAGTATATGTGCAAGCTGTTTATAGCTTGAAGGAATAACCAGAATGAAACAAAAATCAGTGCACATACTATTTAAAAAATCAGCGGAACAATAAAAAATTGTAGCAATTATTGCCAACAGATGATACTATCGGTACTGTCGATGCAAACGCTGTTATAATCATCTTCAAAATCGAGAAGACGCCATTTCTACCAGTAGCGTTTGCTTCTTATTTTGCCAGATTACACTTTAATTTTAAATCTGATCCAATTAGGGAGACATGCCGCGTCAATTATAATTGAAATCTCGGTGTTCAAAAACTGAAGTAATTTTTTTTTTTTCTTGTTTTTAAATTGTATTGAGGCAATTGTATTTGTAAAGAATGCGGCTGTGAGACGCTAGTGAAATATTGTATTTAATAAAGTGATAGAAATGCCTTGGTAATGTATGAATGTTTGTATATGATAATATAATAAATTTTTACATACCGATGATCTTTTAAATATTGACTTTATTGAAATCAAGTAATGCATTATTTTTTTTCCAACTACATACAGAGACCATATTTGATGGACATCACGCACTTTCACACTTGCATAACTCAATCATGAAAGCTACGTTTTATCAACACTTTAAAAAAAGTTGAAAAACTTTAATAAATTCGGTTTTCCTGTCCATTTGTCTGAGGACACCCTGATTTACGAAAATGGACTTGTGAAAAATCAAAGGTTGATGAAAAGTGCTATGAATGATATTTAAATTTATTAACCTGCCATGAATAAAATATTTTTAATGAATATTTACATAGTCGTAGTCTTTTAAATATTGAATTTATCGAACTCAGATACTATATTATTATTAATATTTTTTCATATATAACAAGGAGACGCAAATTTAATGGACATCACACACTGTAACACTCACGTAACTCAATTATGTTGTTGTTGTTGTATTCTTGTCGGCCGATTATCTACGCTATGGGATATAGGCCCTATGGGGTGGGATGCCCTCCGTGGGGGTCTTTCTAAGGGAACCTAACCCGTATTTACGCAAGGCTCGAAGAAAACCACGGAAAACTCCGAACGGTTAGGCCGACGGTCGCGATTGGGTTCGAACCCAGCACCTACCGTCTACCAGTTTGGAGGTCAGAACCTCGCGGCCACTGGTGGGGCCGTAACTCAATTATGAAAGGTACTTTTTATCAACACTGTCGAATAAAGTTGGGAACTGTTTATAAATTTGATTTGTCTGGCGTCTGTTTGTCTGCCTACTCTCTGACACCATAAAGTAGACTTTTGGAAATTTTAAATAAGAATCCAACGAGTGATTTTTAAATGAATTAGGCTTTCATGCGCAAAATCTTTTTAATGGATATTTATACAGCCATAGACTTTTAAATATTGAATTTATAGAAATCAAATACAGCATTATTATTAAGGGTCGATTTAAAAAAAATTAAGGCCAAAACCGAATTTCGGTAAACTTTACATTTTCAACCAGAAGCGAAAACGAAAGTAATTTCTTTTAATAATTAGGTTGTATGTATTAAAGTAATTAATATAAACATAAATATGCATAATCATTTATTAATTATATGTATTTATTAAACATGCATAATTATTGATTGATTATTCGTATATTTTAAATATACATAATTATTAATATAGTATGCGTGTGGCCCAAGTTGGCTCTCTGCACTGTAAAAAAAAAAGGTCGATCTACTAAAAAATTTTTAGTGATCCTTGTAATTACTAAAAAATTTTTTGTAATCTAACTCGATTACAAGGAATCTGTAAGAATTACTATAAAAAAGCTAGCAACGAATAGAGGTAATAGTTTTACATTTTAATAGCTATTACTCAAACTCACTTGGTGTGGCCGTGATAGTCTAGTGGTCATAGCACCGAACTCCAGGCTGAAAGTACCCGGGTTCGATGCTGGACACCATCAAATATGCACCGAAAGTATTCAATGTAAATACTCGTTAAATAAAGTAATTATGAAAATCCTGTCATAGCCGTTACCATGGGTAATGATCTCTGGACTTTCCCTCCCCTTTAGAAACATGTCAAAATAGAGCAGGTAGTAATGTTTGGTGCTGCCATCTATTGCGGCTTTGCCGAAAATCTTCCGCTTCAGATGTCTGTTTTCTTACCCACTGAATGAGCTCGAAGAAAGCTCCTCCCTTCGGGCACACATAATGATTACTAAAAATAATTTTGGAGTTATTACTCAAATTTGCTTGGTGGCTCATACTAAAAAGTTTTAAGTTAGTTATACAAAAAATTCTTTCGTTCAGTTTACAAAAAAAAAAAAAAAAAATGTTTGTTTCACTTGCAAAAAAAAGTTTGTAATGGTTACTAAACAATTCTGTGTAATACAAATTTACTAAAAAATTTTTAGTAATCTCTTGAATTTTTTTTTACAGTGTGTGCCTTACACCTATATCTTTTTATTTTCATACTAGCTGAGCCAGCCAACCAGCTTGCGTTGAAATTTCAATGCTCCTTGAGGGATTGCCCATCACAGACCAGCCCCTGAATTCAACTCTGATTATAGGGCTTGTTCTGTTTTACATAGCTTTGCTCTAAAACAAAAATTTTAACGCAATTTGATAAACTAGATTTTGAGATAATTCCAGAGGTATTAAAATCGAAAACTCAGCTTACGCTTTGGAGTGCACTATATAAAAAAATTGGAATATTACAAAAAAAAAAAAAAAAAAAAAAAAAAAAAAAAAAAAACTTCTAGTAGAATTATATTCCAATAACATTTTATGCAATGTCAACAATAAAAATTCAGACAAATTATAAAGATTTGCACTTTGAATATAAAAAAATTATAAGGTTACTAACAATTTTTTTGAAAAATCGGATTCCCAGAACTTTTTAAGTAACTGTAACAAGGATTACGGATAAAGTTTTAGTAAAATTACCAACATTTTAGTAAATTCTTTTGTAAAGTTACAGATGTCTCTAGTTTTGGTTGCATGTTTAGTAGACTGGCATCATTTTCTTGTACATTGTACATATAAAATTTCAGTAAGCATAACCGATTTCGGTAAATTTAGATTACTAAGGTTATAGAATTTTTTCCTTTACAGTGTGATTGTGCAATCCCAAGGAGCAAGGCAATTTGCTATCTGTTCTTTTTACAAATGGTTAAAAAACTTAAGATATGTCACCTTTTATCACAGATGGCGCAAATTGTTTCCATATTTACAATATCATTATTGATTAAAACTGCTATAAAATATATAATATGAACTTCAAAATATTCAGGTTTACTTAAAATGAAGAGCCAGCTTAAGGCTTGAAAGTACTAAGACTTTTTAAATAAAATTATACTTGTCACACTTTCGTCAATTTGTCACCCCCTGACGTCACAAAAGATCTCTAAAAAGGACCTTAACGACTTCACATTTTAGTCACTGTGATTTCACATCGACGTCACGTGACGTCATATCGACAATCGATGGTCACAAAGTCACAGTTAAAGCTCCTATATAACGGGCTGAATTACGACTCCATTAAGTTTCCAAAACGGTTGCCTGATTTGGCGTCTTATCGCGTAGATGGCGAGGCGAGTAATTTTAGTTTGTCAATCTCTCACGGGAAAATATAAGAATAAAGCATTTAAATTTGTTGTATATTAAAGGGTAAAATAATAACATGCAGGTATGCTTTTGTAAAATGCTATATTAAAATTAAAAAAAAAATTCCATCAATTTATTTTTATTGATATGTTTCACATGCTTATTTAAGAAAGAAAATATAAATGGAACTAATTCTAAATTTGATTTAATGTGAGTACACATATATATTCACATGCATTAGACTGATTTTATTCTTTTTTTATTTTCACTGTGAAATTATGATTAATATTTTTTTTAATAAAAAAGCTTCAAATGCTAATATTCTTTGCTATAAGTCTAGCCCCCCCCTCCCTCCCCCTAAATCCCTAAAACATTCAATCAAATGCTTAAGATTTGTAAAACATTTTTTTATTTACTTTCTTGCTTTTTTATTACTTTATTGCAACAACAAATAATCAATTATTTAAATCTCCACCTTTCGAAATTGCCAATTTCGCCCCCCCCCCCTCCTCCCGAAACAAAGCATTCAAAATATAAAATAATTAAACAATATTGTTTCATTTTTATCTTTTTTTCTGTTCTATTTGGAATTTTATAGTAATTGTAGGAAAATAATAAATTGTCAAATCAAACGCCCCTCCCCCACGCCAAAATAAATAAATAAATAACATAAAATAATAAAAATAATAAAACATGACACCTCCTTCATTTTTAGTTTAAAAATTAAAAATATTTTAAATTTATAATTTTTTCTAATTCTTTGTTATTTTTGTAAACAATAAATTTATAATTATACAATCCTACCTGTCTCTGAATTTTCGGCTTTTTCCTTTTTAACTCTCCCCCCCCCCTTCTTTTCCTCCGCAAAAGTATAATATCTTTTTCAAGTTCGATTAAAAATATCTCTATACTTTATTTTAAGTTTCAATCAAATGCTTAAGATTTGTAAAACATTTTTTTTAACTATCCTGCTTATTCATTACTTTATTGCAACAATAAATAATCAATTATTTAACTCTCTACCTTTTGAAATAACCGTTTTCACCCGCTCCCCCTAAACTGAGCATTCAAAATATAAAATAATTAAACAATACTGTTACAGCGTATATAGGGTTCTTTTGATCTTATGGTTAGACAACTTCAAACTCTTGCTTATAGAAAAGTAGAAAATAATTTATTTACAGAACTTCAGAACAACAGAGTCTTCGAAACTCGCAAATATTTCTGGATATTCAAAAATAATTGTTCAAATCTATCGTATAAGTGCAGATATAGGTTCAGAGACTCTTTATACAACGTCTCAACACTAAATCACATTCAAAATAACGTAAATAAGACTCAAGCAAACTTGCTTAACAAACGCGTTGTTCACTCAATGACTGACTGGTAAATAATAACCACAGCAGCTCGTATCGCTCTCCTATTTATAGTCTCGCCGCATGCGGTGGAAACCTCTAGAACCATCTTGAAAAATCCACGGAACAAACAATGTATCAGTATATCTAAGGGGGGGTTACCATTAAGAGGGAAGGGTTACCATTAAGAGGGAAGGGTTACCATCGCCAACAATCGCCAAGTTTGTCGCCAACTTGGCGATATCTTTATTATTTCGCCAATCTGCCGTAGACATACACTGAAAATAATGGACAAGTTTGCTTGATAACAGAGACTAAACAAACTGGTAACAAAAACTAATATTAGTAAAGGAATGGAGCTTAAATAAGATTATTTACATTATTTTACAGTACAAACACTAACTATTTACAAAATTCGTAACAATACTTTTTCATTTTTATTTTTCTATTCTATTTGGATATATATTGTAATTGTAGATAAATAATAATTTGTTAAGTCAAACACCCCCCCCCATCCCAAGCTAAAGGAATAAATACATAATGCCACATCCCTCATTTTTATCTTACAAAATTTAAAATCTTTAAAACTTATGATTTTTTCTAATATTTTTATTATTTTTTAATAATAAATTTATAATTATAAAATCCCACCTCCCTCTGAACTTTTGGCTTTTCCTTTAACTATGTCCCCCCCCCCTCCTTTTCTCAAGCAGCAAAAGTATAATATCTTTTTCAATTTCGATTTAAAATATCTCTATTCTTTACTTCTTAAATATATTAAATGAATCCAACCATTTAAATCAGTATCTCAGACTCTAAAATAAATAAATAAATAAATAAATAAATAAAGCGAAAGTTGCATAAATGAGGGAACGGGGAATTCTTGTCTTTTCTTTTTTCACCCATCTGGTATAAAACACGACATCAGCTTTGAAGAACCAGTTTGTTGTATACAAGTGATTAGGTTGGCGCGATATTTGGCGAAGTTCTAAAACCCAATTCTATTCTTTTAAGTGTTTATACATAAATTATTCCCCTTTTTTCTATTTATATGGAATTTAAATACTCTAAACCTATTCCTGAACAGGTCTGAATAATTTTCTGCTAAACAACCGTCCATTTTCAACGATTTTGCAGCTTTAAAGTCATTCAAACGTTTTTCGCCCCAAAGGAATCAATGGGAAACAAACGGCAACTGGGAAACAAGATGCTTGACGATTCAGCCTGAGTTATAGAAGCCCTAGTCACAGTATGACTTCACAACGACGTCGCAGTGACGTCACCAAACTTTAGGGGTTGTTGCTCACCTTTTAAGTAAACCTGAATATTTTGAAGTTCATATATTATATTTTGTGTTAAAAATAAGGTGAATATTGTGTTCTGTCTTATGTTTATATTTTTATTTAAAACTTCCATTGTTTTTCATTATTTTACATACCGTGACATAGAAAGATTATCATCGTGACATAACTTCAACCGAAGATATCACAATTTAAGCAATATTTTCGGAAGAAACAAAAGTAATAATGTTTGCGAAATAATGCTTATGATGAAGATTAGATTTTATTAAATCTATTTAATGTATAAAAGATTGATTACATAATTAAATCTCAGTATTTCATAATTTCACACTAATTATTCTTTTAAATGCCTTTTGAAAATATTTTATCCATTTCGAGAAAACTCTTAACTATTGTTTTCAGTCGGATTTTTTCTGAGTGATTTATTACTTACCCATCATACGTAGTATAGTGTAAGTCTTGCAATCGTTTTGAAAATCGAAAATTTTTTTTTGACGGATTTACACGTTTTAGATAGTGGAGATTCCGAAAAACATATTTTTAGAAAAAAAATTTTGCCGTCCGTCTGTCTGTCTGTCTGTCTGTCTGTCTATCTGTCTGTAAACGCTCTATCTCCCGAACAAATTGAGATAGAGACTTGAAATTTTGTATGTAGTTAGTATGTAAGAATGGGACGAACCCTATTTAATATCAGCAACCTCGATTATCCGGAACTATTTTTTTCGGACTCTCGAAAAATTCGTTCTGATGAAAGGTCCATAAAAATTTTCGAATTTTTTTATTTTAAGGAATGGATGTAAAAGGCAATAAAATAACACACATTTTGCATATAGAACGAAGTCGATCGGATTATTAGTTGCCGAGATATTTGTAATCCTGTTTTCCACATTCTTCGATTTTTCATGACCCTGTATTTCATTCAAATTTCAATTGAGAGGTATACTTTAATTGGAAATGAGACGCTTAATCCTACGCAATTAATTGTTATTTAATAGAGTTATTATTTTTGGAGTTATAAGGATGTTTCTTTTACGCAATTTGGTACTACTTGAGTAGTTTGGCGTTTTATATAATTAGTCAAAATTGGTACATCAGCAGTTCTTTAATATAGCATTACTATGTATTAACAATATTTAAATTTTGTTTATGAATTGCAATGCATTGTATTAATAGTTTTCATATGTTTTATTTTCATATACATATCCATGATGGGTAAGTATTACGGTGGCCCCCAACGACTAGTTTTATTCCTGTTTTAATTTAATTTATCTGCGTTATAGTTTAAAATTTTGTAGAGACGACCATCGAGTAACTATATCTCCGATTAAATATTAATTTAACATAAAATTTTTATGCTATTTTAGATACTTTGTAAATTAATAATTATCTATGGACACTTGCTGAATAAACTGTGTTTTAAAAAACGGAAAAGTTAAATCATGAGAAGTAATTTTTCCCAAACCGCCATTAAACAGTTGAACTAAACAACGTGCATCATGCCAATACTTTGATTCATAATTGAATTTTAACCCTCTAAGCGTTTGTCAAGTAATATTCCGTACACTAAGCTCCAGATTTCACTGCAATATAAGCAATGTTTAAGGTATCATAATTCTATAAATTTAATGAATTTTCAAAGTATTGAAGAATGATTAAAACTCTCCAGGATTACATTTATATTCCTAAATAAGATTTTTTATGTAAGGTACCCTGGGGTAATAACGCCACGTTAAGGTTCTACTAATTTTCACGGCTTAATTTTAGATTGTATTTTTCAAACAAATATAGGATCTGATACAGCAACTCATTGACTATCTATATAAAATAAAATAATTTAACAGATATGTATTCATAAAATGTAATGGCGTTTTTTCTTGACCAATGCTATTTGGCGTTATTACCCACCTATATGGGTAATAACGCCATGCAAACAAAACTATGAAATAAGATGGAATAATTGCATATAGGTAGCCCAATTCTAAAAATACAAACTCTACAAACTTAGAAATTGACAAATTGCATTCTAAGCTATTGAAAATGTTCAATTTTTTGTGAAAGTGTAAGTAAAATAAAGGTGTGGTGTGGGAGGGGGGGGATGAGGCAAAAGAATATCAGACCGTGAGCTTCTTTTTGCTTAAAAAGGACCGCTTAAATAGAAATATGAGAAACATTGAACAGTTTTAACTGTGTTTATTTGAATCAGTATTTAGGATGTAGCTCGGCCACTGTAGGGAAGCAACCAGGATATTAATGCCAAGGATTGGCGTTATTACTCCGGTATAGTTATTGCGCAGTGCATTTTAAATTACAAATTATCTCGAGAAGATATCCAAAATCTTCAACAACATTTTAAAAGTACATGAAATGCACTACAAATTTATGTAATTAACAAAGTATTCCCGGATAAAAAGATAGTCTTCACATCACAACACGTATCTCGCAAATTTTAGATCAAGCGTTAATTTTAGTTGTTTGTAAAAACAATAAGACCTAAAAATGAAATAAATTAACTTGAAGCTGTTTTTTGCGATTTATATGACTCAAAACCCTTCTGCGCAGAGCACATGGGTGTCATTTACCTGATTATTTCATAATTATGCAAAATATAAGTACTTGGCGTTATTACCCCGCCTGGCGTTATTACCCCAGGGTACCTTAATATTGAAAGAATCACATTTTATTTGCATTTAAAACAAAATGCAGAGAAAACAACATTACAATTTTACCCATTTGCAAGACACTTGGAGGGTTAAAATGTATCAAAGTCGTCTGTATTTACAACAAGCATCATCATATGTATGCACAAAGAAAAATGGCCTTTTCGTCACAATATTGTTTTCTTGACTTACGTAATATTCATATTTTAAATTTTTAATACTCTCAGAAAATTTATAAAATAAAACAAAGTTTTATAATAGAAAAAATAAATTTAAAGTTAGTGTCATTATTATGTGTATGTCATTTGTACTCGAAACTGAATACTTTATTATTTTTAAGTGAAGATTTTGAAAGAAGCGTTATACTTTTCTCAAATTAAGAATTCTCTCATATTTTATTTAAATATGACAGCATACTTTTCAATTAAAATATAATATTTCACATGACATATTGTATATTTAAATATTTTTTTAATACACCCTACATTTTTTGTGAAAAATAAAAGATTATATCATACATTTGAATTGCACAACTGCATCTCGTTATTTTATGATTTTCAAAACGTATGAATTTCTAAAAAGATATGCCGACAGGAAACTACTTAAATAAACATGATATCTTAGCATCATCTGTTATTTTAGCATAGTTTTGCAGATATGAAAGCAACTGTAAATTCCGTTTCACCTTTATAAATATTATTTTGTTTTTGATTTCACCATGATTTTTAGGTAGCTTTCATTGCAAAAAGTAAAACGCTACCTATTGCAGCCGTCGTCCGGAGGAAAGCACTTCCAGAAAATTTTGATATATTTTCACCGATCATGACCCCCAGACACCCAAAACCACCCTCCGTTCAAACGTTGATATATATATATACCGGGTGTCCCAAAAATGACTGATGGATTTTAAAATTCAAACAATAGGTGGCGCTGACGGCGATGAAAGCCAGGTCGACGCTTCGCTCAGCACTGATCCCCTGGCCTTCAATCGTCGTCAGCGCTACCTATTATTTGATATGCGAACTAAAATAAAAAATTACGGTAAATAAACTCCTGACATGGTACATAACCCTGCTGCAAAAATTTTTTTAATAGCTATCACCGTTTGCAAGTTATTGAATTTTCAATTCCATCAGTCATTTTTGGTATATATACTATATAACCATATATATATATATATATATATATATATATATATATATATATATATATATCTGATTTTTGTCTTGCTATAATTGACATATTTATGAACCGATTTGAATAAAACTTGCTATATCCTTAGTACATACAAATATCTCGACTAAGTTCGTTGGCCAGCATCATCCACCATCTTGTTTCAAAATGGCGGCCATTTAAAAATTTAAAAAAATTTAAATTTAAAATTAAATGCGAAAAAATTAAAAGTTGAAAAATATTTTTATTTTACGTGTTAGATTTTAAAACACCGATTCCAGAACTTTTTTTATTTTGTCTATATCTTAAAATATGATTGAGTTATAGCACTTTTAATTTTTCTTATGGTTGACATTTTGAAACGATCTGATTTTTGTCACGTGATAACACGCGTATTTATAAATCGATTTGGATGTAACTTGGTGCGTACATAGAACATACTTGTGTCTGGACCGAGTTCGTTAGCCAGTTCCATTCGCCATCTTGTTTCAAAATGGCGGCCATTTAAATTTTTTTAAATATTTAAATTTAAAATTAGGTACAAAAAATGGAGAGATTGAAAAAGATTTTTTTATGCATTTGGCCTTGATACAAAGATTCCAAAGCATTTTTTGTTAAGTCTGTATCTTAAAAAATGGCTGAGTTATAGCACTTTTAATTTCTAGTGTTGCTCACATTTTGAAGTGAGCTGGTTTTTGTCACGTGATAACACCGGTATTTATATACCGATTTGGATGAAACTTGGTGCGTAGATAGTACATACCGATGCCTGGACCGAGTTCATTCGATTTAATTTTTTTAATTAAAATTTTAAATTAGGAATAAAAAAGTGAGAAATTGAAAAATATTTTTATTTTATCTATTTCAACTAGATACAAAGATTCCAGAGCATTTTTCGTTTCGTTTGTACCTTTAAAAAAGGCTAAGTTATAGCACTTTTAATTTCTAGTCTTGCTCACATTTTGAAAAGATCTGATTTTCGTCACGTGATGACAGGGGTATTTATAAACCGATTTGGATGTAACTTGCTGTGTACATAGTAAATACCGATGCCTGGACCGAATTCGTTGGCCTGTTTCATCCGCCATCTTGTTTCAAAAAGACGGAATATTATATTTTTTAAATAAATTTAAATTTTAAAATTTGGAACAAAAAAGTAAGAAATTGAAAAATATTTTTCTTTTGTGCTTTGACCTTGATACAAAAATTCCAGAGCATTTTTTATTTCATCTATATCTTGAAAAATGGCTGAGTTTTAGCACTTTCAATTTCCAGTGTGATTACATTTTGAAACGGTATGAAATTTGTCACGTGATAACACGAATAGTTATAAACTGATTTCGATATAGCTCCGTGTGTACGTGACACTTACCAGTGTCTTAACCGAGTTCATTTGCCAACTTTATCCGTCATCTTGTTTCAAAATGGTGGCCATTTAAGTTTGTTAAAAATCTTTTAGGTAGCTTTCATTACAAAAAGTAAAAAGCTACCTATTGCAGCCGTCCGGAGGAAAGCACTTCCGGAAAATTTTGGTATATTTTCACCGATCATGACCCCCAGACCCCAAAACCACCCTCCGTTCAAATGTTGACATATATATATATATATATATATATATATATAACCATATATATATATATATATCTGATTTTTGTCATGCGATAACTAACGTATTTATGAACCGATTTGAATGAAACTTGGTATGTACATAGTACATACAAATGTCTCGACCGAGTTCGTTGGTCAGCATCATCCGCCATTTTGTTTCAAAATGGCGGCCATTTAAAAAAAATTTTAAAATTTAAAATTTAAAATTAAATGCGAAAAAAATTAAAAGTTGAAAAATATTTTTCTTTTACGTGTTAGAACTTAAAACAAAGATTCCAGAACACTTTTTATTTTGTCTATATCTTAAAAAATGATTGAGTTATAGCACTTTGAATTTTTCTTATGGCTGACATTTTGAAACGATCTGATTTTTGTCATGTGATAACACGCGTATTTATGAACCGATTGCAATGAAACTTGGTATGTACATAGTACATACAAATGTCTCGACCGAGTTCGTTGACCAGCATCATCCGCCATTTTGTTTCAAAATGGTGGCCATTTAAAAAATTTTAAAAATTTTAAAATTTTAAATTAAATGCGAAAAAATCAAAATTTGAAAAACATTTTTCTTTTACGTGTTATAACTTAAAACAAAGATTCCAGAACACTTTTTATTTTGTCTATATCTTAAAAAATGATTGAGTTATAGCACTTTGAATTTTTCTTATGGCTGACATTTTGAAACGATCTGATTTTTGTCATGTGATAACACGCGTATTTATGAACCGATTGCAATGAAACTTGGTATGTACATAGTACATACAAATGTCTCGACCGAGTTCGTTGGCCAGCATCATACGCCATTTTGTTTCAAAATGGTGGCCATTTAAAATTTTTTTAAATTTTTAAAATTTTAAATTAAATGCGAAAAAATCAAAATTTGAAAAATATTTTTCTTTTATGCGTTAGAACTTAAAACAACGATTCCAGAACACTTTTTATTTTGTCTATATCTTAAAAAATGATTGAGTTATAGCACTTTGAATTTTTCTTATGTCTGACATTTTGAAACGATCTGATTTTTGTCACGTGATAACTCGCGTATTTATGAACCGATTTCAATGAAACTTGGTATGTACATAGTACATACAAATGTCTCGACCGAGTTCGTTGGCCAGCATCATCCACCATTTTGTTTCAAAATGGTGGCCATTTTAAATTTTTTAAAAATTTAAAATTAAATGTGAAAAAATTAAAATTTGAAAAATATTTTTCTTTTACGTGTTAGAACTTAAAACAACGATTCCAGAACACTTTTTATTTTGTCTATACCTTAAAAAATGATTGAGTTATAGCACTTTGAATTTTGCTTATGGCTGACATTTTGAAACGGTCTGATCTGAACGATCCACAATGTTGCTTTAAAATGGCATACACTTTATGATATCGTGGAATTTGGTGACTCTCTAAATCGCTTAAAATTGACAAAACTTAATAAAACTAAAAAACTAAACATCGCTTAAAAAACGAGGTTGAATAAAAGATGACTAATTTCTAAAAATTTCTATTAATATTCAGTCTTGACAAAAACTAGTATTCAATCTTATAAAATCACTAATTTTATAAGATTTTTTCCACTAATTTCAGCTTAGTATTTTTGAACAATGTAACTTACCTTAAAATAAATAAATAAATATATAAGTATATGAAAGCTACCTCTTCCTCCCGGCATTGCCGGAAGGACTTTTAAATGTATAATGATGTAAAAACAAAAAATTAGAAATTTAAAAAAAGTTCTTTCTAAACTATTTATCTTAATAATGAATGCCAAAGTACCTTTTGCTTTATTTTTACCTTAAAAAACGCCTGTGGTATAGCAGTTTGAATTTCTAATGTGGGTGATATTTTTTTTTAAAATCAATTTGCCCGCCACAGCACTCATATATATTAATCGATTTCGATGTGAGTGTGCATGTTCACATGAATTAAGATTTCGACCAAGCTCATTGGTTTGTTTTATCCATCATGTTGCTTTAAAATGGATATCGTGGAATTTGGTGACCCTATAAATTGCTTAAAAGAAAACCAGGTTGAATAAAATATGACTAATTTATAAAAATTCCTATTAATATTCAGTATTGACAACAACTATTATTCAATTTTATATAATCGTGTTCCACTAATTTCAGCTTCGTATATTTGAATAATATAACTTAATTTAAAATAAATAAATAAGTACATGAAAGCTACCTCTTCCTCCTGGCATTGCCGGAAGGACTTTTTTCTTTGATTTTTTTCCAGCATACAAACAGTACAAGGAGGACTTTATCATCAATTTTGACTTAGCATTTGGACAAAGTCCCTATTCACATTAAATTGAGACAATTTATTGACAAAAGTAATCAACAAATGAAAAATTAATGAATCCTATCATTAAATATACACAGTTATTAAATGCTTCGCAAGGTACAACATATGTAAATAGTTTTGGGGCGTGTTCGTAATAATATAAATATGTAGCTCCTACAGTCACCGTCTTGTACGTCCGTTTGTCTGTCTGTCTGTCCATATATATGTATAAAAACGCAAAATCTCTCCAATCGAATGGTTTTAAAATTAATATGATATTTATTACAATGACATTTCAAATTTTCTCAAAACAGAATTAAATCTTTAAAAAAATATAAAAAGTTTTCATCCTTCTACTAAATTCAATCTTACTTAATGAATTTAATGATATACCGTGATAAGTAATGACTCTACGTTCCCATAGTGATTATGTCATATTTAAGATGGAATCCTATTGTTCCCGTATTACGTAATAAAATTCGTATTCATGCATTTTTGCATGAGAGTGCAACAACTGTTTCAGCAAGATCTGAATAATTCATTTAAAAAAATGCAGTAGCATTACATCTTATTTGCTTCGTCTGAAGTAGCACCATTTTCGACTTTTCGTTTCTGCTATTTATTCTAAAATTCAATCTGATGCAGTAGCACATAGAATTCATTCATAATTAATGTGCATACATTTAGAAAATGATATCCCCTATCTGTTTTTTTTCTTTATAAATAGCATTCACATTTATTCTGTACTATGTGATCCAAAACAATATACTATAAAAATAAAAATGTGTAATTTAAAACAAAATGTCTACAGATATTTTTATTACTCTTTATTTCTTCATAGAAAAATACATTTTTAAGATATGTTGTAACACATGAAATCAAGTATTATTAGTTTGAGAGTAAGATTGTTGCCAAACGTGCTTTGAATTTCATCATCATGTTATGTCACGTTTGATTTACATAAGTTCTTTTGCCCTTTATTGATTGACTGGTAGACAGTGCATATCTTTCCAGAATCGAAGAATACAGTCTGATTCTAAAAGGTTTGCCTGATATTAAAGAAATAGAAAATCATATGGAAATATAAGTCAAACATTAAGTTTTTTTTATCAAAAATACTCTGTATTTTAAGTACATTAAATGAATTTTAAAATGTTCACTGTTTTATTTAACAAGTGACTAAATGAATGAAAGAGATATTACAAATTTAAAAAATAGATTTCATTAAATATTAATTAGTACTTTTAAGTATTTTCAAGCTCTTCAACAGAGATCATCATCTTCATCTTTTTAGAAGAGCTTGGAAAAGCTGAAAAGTACTAAGATGTTTTAAATAAAAAGTATATTTTTAACTTTTAACATTTCTTTTATTATTTTTGTCGATTTTTAAGTAAAAAAGTGATTTTTTTAAGTTCATACTATATTTTATGTTTAAATCTAAGTAAAAAATTTCGTTTGTTTTATGATTTTATCGTTTATGATTTTATTATTTTGCGGTTTAGGTTTCAGTCCTTAAAACGTGAAAACAGTACCATTGTAAGATCATTCCTCTGTCTGTTTGTCACAGCAATTATATTCATAAACTACAGAATGTAAAAGTTCAAATTACGGAAAGTGAAAAATACTTTTGACCCACATATTTACAGATTATCAAACATTTACAAATATATTAAGGAAAATTGTATGAGTGGCAAATTACGTTATTTGAAAAAAATAATATTTTCTTTGTATATCGCGAGGGGCTATCTTGCGAAAGCTTTCATAAAGCTGAACCCAAAAGTATATTTCTTTAAATTTTAGGTTTTATATTTTCAGAGATACAATCAGAAATGTAGTACAAAAATGTATGTTCCCCTCCCTTCCCCCCATCTATTCATGAATCTACTGAAACAAAATTTATGAAAACATAGAGATAGTAGACGTTAATTTAAACTTTGCAGAAAAATTATTCTATATAGCCATTAATGACCGGACACTTGCGATTTTAGAAGCATTTATTTAGAAAAATACATGAGGAATTATTGTGAAACTCCAGGAGTATAAACAAAATAATACAAGTAATATATTTCCGTGAATATTTCATCAAATATTCAAAGGGGAATGAGTGGCACATTGTTACGGAAGACCACAAGAGATTCCACAAATGTCCTCTAATCTTCATTAATCGTGTAATAAATGTTGTTACTCCTGAAGAAAAAGAATTGCAGTTAGATGGCGCTACGCGCTATGCAATTTCTTTAACTTCCACTTCCACTTTTAGAACACTCTGAAGTTTGTAAACAGAGTGTAGCCGATTTTCGTTTTGATTCGAATGTTTTTGATTTAGATAAAAGATGTGACAATTAATTTGAGAAAAGATATGAATCGGAGCATTGTGTCTCCAAGATGATTTAAAGTTGTGTAAATATGTCCAAAGAACTGTAAATACCTATTTTTATCTCATTAAATAATTAGTTAAAGAAACGTTCGAAGAAGATTTCTTCAGTTTCGATTTCACTTATGATATACATTGGGGATTAATACGATAGATTATTCCTTTGAATTTAGAATGTTTTTATAGATTATTTATGATTACATATTCGAAACATGATTTACTCGACCTTGATATTTTCGAATGAGAAACCTTGATTAGAAGACATGATATATATTTTTTACAATGGTGCATCGGCCGGGAACGAAATTGAAATATGATAAATACAGAATATTATTATTGATTGCGAAGATTTTTAAAGGTAGTGTTTCCGAAGATTTTTAAAGGTAAGAGTTTTATAATTTTATTTTGATGTGTTAATTATGGCTGACCTAGAAAAGCTAAAGAAAAACAGAACAATTTTAAGAAGTTCTGTCACGAAATTGATAAATAATATAGAGACTATATTAAAAAATGATACCGTAAATATTGATTCTCTTGAAGAATCTTTTAACCAATTAAAGATTAAATCAAGTAATTTAGATGAAATAAATGAAAAAATAGAACCACTTTTAAATTTAGACGAATATGAGAATGAAATGAGTATAGTATATGACTATGCAGACAAAATATCCTTAACGAATTTTCGCGCTGAAAAGAAACTTAAAGAAAATAAAAACATTATTCCTTTGAACAATAGTTCGGTTAATGATTCTACCCCCAATAATGAAAATAAATTTGTGAAACTGCCGAAATTGAATATACAGAAATTTTATGGCGATTGCACACAATTCACCAACTTTTGGAATACTTTTAAAGTATCGATAAATGATAATAATTCACTGACAAAAATTGAAAAATACAATTATTTGCGAAGTTACTTAGGTTCATCTGCTTTAAACGCCATAGAAGGCTTAGAAGTTTCGGAATCAAATTATGATGTAGCACTTAAAATTCTTGAAAGTAGGTTTGGGAATAAAGAGATGATAATCAATCACCATTTAAATAAATTGTTAAACTTATCTCCGGTTTATAAATCTAGTGATACTTCAAAATTACAGAAACTTCATGATGATATTGAAATTAATGTAAGATCATTGACCACTTTGGGACTCGAACCACAGGCTTACAGCTCTATGCTTTTAGCCGTAGTTTTGAAATTGCTACCATCAGATTTAAATTTGGAATTTAACAAGCAAAACATTAAATCTTCATGCAACCCTGATATAAACAAATTACTAAATTTCTTGCAAACCGAAATTAAAAGTCGCGAATTGGCTTTTTCATTTTCAAATTCAAATAGATTAGAAGTAAACAAACAAAAATTCACGAAATCTCCTAAAAGAGAATTAAACTTTTCATCCACGCATGAATTAATGACTACAGTTTCAGACAAAAAGAATACAGAGAAACAAAGTTGCATCTTTTGTAAGAGTAATCATTTGTCAGAAATATGCAATGTTTTTGATATTGATAAAAAGAAAAACATTTTGAAATCACAAGGTAGATGTTACCTTTGCCTTTTGCCAAAACACCGGATTAAGGACTGTGTTTCTAAGATACAATGTACGATATGTCAGGGTAGACATAACAGAGCTATTTGTAAACAATCTAATTCACCAAATAATAAAAATTGCACAAATAAAAATTTGGAAACAGCGAATGCGCAAAATGAAACAAGTAATGACATTATTTCGGCTATTTCGTGTATTGGAAAAAACCGAATTTTCTTGCAAACTTGCTGTGCGAAAGTAAAAAATAAAAATAAAGAAGTTTCTGTTCGATTATTATTGGATACTGCTGCAATGCGAACCTTTTTAACTCGAGAAATTGCTGATAAGTTACAACTCAAAATATTGAGAAAGGAAAAATTATCGGTATTCACATTCGGAAGTAAAATTCCTATTGAGAAAAATTATGATGTTGTTAAACTTAAATTAGAAAATAAACATTTTTCGAAGTCTAATTTAGAAATAGAAGCATTGGTAACAGACGAAATATCTGGATCTGATATCCCTCCCCCAGAAGTAAAAGAATTTGGTGAAATGAGTATTTTACAGAATTTAACCCTTGCTGACTCACCACAATGTCAAGACCCTATTTCCCTTCTAATAGGAGTCGATTGCTATTATGATATAGTAACAGGTAACATAAAACATTTAAACAAAAATCTTGTTGCTGTTGAAACCATCTTTGGCTGGTGCCTCCAAGGTAGAAAAAGCGAAAACCAATCTTCATTGATTTTAAACGTAATTATTGAAGAACACTTAATTTCTGATCAAATAAAAAAATTTTGGGATCTTGAAACTTCAGGACTTATTAATATTAAACAAGATTCTGACCCTTTTGAAAATGAAATAATGAAAAATTTTGAACGCGATATTAAATATGAAAACAAAAGATATAAAGTAAAATTGCCGTGGAAACTGGAGAAAGGGCGTCTAGATGATAACAGAAAAATTGCAGAATCTCGATTAGTTAAATTAAATAGAAGATTTGTTAGAAATCCCCAGTTGTTTTTTGAATATAAAGATGTATTAAATGATTATTTAAAACAGGGAATCGTAGAATTAGTTCCTAATTCAGAAGATAAGGGGCATGTTGAATTTTATTTACCTCACAGAGAAGTGATAAGAAGAGACCGCGTAACAAGTAAATTAAGGATTGTGTTTGATGCATCAGCTCATGATTTAAATTCACAATCTCTCAATAACTGTCTTCACCCAGGTCCGAATTTGTACCCTGAAATTTTTGATATTTTGTTACGATTTCGATTAAATCCAATTGCCTTTACAACCGATATGAAACAAGCGTTTTTGCAGATATTAGTAGATGAAGAAGACAGAGATGTATCTCGATTTTTGTTTTCAGAAGACCCTTTTGATGAATCTAACCTTCCTCAAATATATAGATTTACTAGAGTTTTATTTGGGGTAAATTGTAGTCCATTTTTGTTAGCAGCCACAATAAAACACCACTTAAAGAAATATATCAAAAAATATCCAGAAACTGTTGAGTTTTTAAATGAAAATATTTATGTAGATGATGTAATTGGAAGTCAATCTTCTGTCGAGCAAGCTTTATCCACTACATTAGAGTCTATAGCTATTTTTAAAGAAGCTAGTATGACATTACATAAGTGGCACACTAATTCAAAATCCTTAAAAGAATTATGGAAAAATGATGTAATTTCCAGTGATAATTTGGAAACATCTGAAACAGAAAATGTTCCTTACAA
The DNA here is from genome assembly GCA_964019185.1 of Maratus speculifer. NCBI lineage: Eukaryota > Metazoa > Arthropoda > Arachnida > Araneae > Salticidae > Maratus > Maratus speculifer. The sequence goes on along the minus strand of OZ025296.1, from coordinate 229,100,941 downwards.
AGTTTTAGGAATAGCATGGAACAGTCTAAACGATTTTTTGTATTTTGACACTCGTGAATTAGCAGCGTTTGCTTCTAAAAGAATTGACACAAAGAGGTATATTTTGCAAGTTTTGGGTCGAGTGTTTGATCCTATTGGATTTTTAGGATCCTTCACATTAAGAATAAAATGTTTGCTGCAAAAAATTTGGTCATTAGGCATAGATTGGGATGAGGCCATCCCAAAGGATTTAATCTCTCTTTGGAAAGACTGGTGTAGTGAAATTCCTCAAATATCTGAATTGTCTATTCCTCGACATTATTTTTTCGAAATTCCAAACGAGAAAATTGCCAATTTGCAGTTGCATTTATTTTCCGATGCAAGTACAGTAGCCTTTGGCACAATTGCCTATTTACGTGTATCGACCTCTGAAAAAGACATTCGAACAGTTTTCGTAGCTTCTAAAAACAGAGTGGCTCCTTTAAAAACTCTCACTTTACCAAGACTGGAATTGATGGCTGCGTTATGTTCAGCTAAATTAAGCTGCAGCATTTTGAAGGCGCTACATCTAAAAATTCCATGCATTTATTGGACGGACTCAAAAATTACATACTTTTGGATTAAAGGATTACCTGAAAAATTCAAACCATTTGTGCGGAATCGTGTTGAAGAAATTCGTAAATTGACATCCCCTTCTGATTGGCATCGTTGCCCAGGGGCAGACAATCCCGCAGACCTTGTCTCAAGAGGAGCAAAAGTCTCCAAATTCATCAATAATCCTACTTGGTTACTTGGGCCAAAATGGCTTAGTTTACCCCCTGAATTTTGGCCAAAATCTGAAGATAAAGAAATAATTGATGAAGATGAATTAGAATACAAGAAAAAACCCAATAACATATTGCAGTGCGAGTGTATAACTGAAGAAATTAAAAATCCTATCTGTATAGAAAAATTTAGCAATTTGGAAAAAGTAATAAGAACAACTGCTTGGGTAAAAAGATTTGTAATAAAGCTGAAAAAATCTACTGAAAATAGCGGTCCACTAACAACTGAAGAATTACTAGAAGCTGAAAAATACTTAATACGAAGTGAACAGAAACAATTTTTTAAAGAAGAATTTGAGTCTCTTAGAAATAATAATTCAGTAGAAAAGAATTCATCCCTATTCAACTTTGTTCCATTTATAGATGAATCAGAAATCATACGTTTAGGAGGAAGACTAGAAATTGGTGATCTTCCAACAGAAGAAAAACATCCAATCATTTTACCTAGACATTCCTGGTTAACGACGCTGATTGTACGTCAAGATCATGAAAAGATGATGCATGCAGGAATTGCCCACACTTTGAAAAAAAATAGATCTCGATATTGGATTCCAAAAGGAAGACAGTTAGTGAAAAGTCTCATTAAAAAGTGCCTCATTTGTCAAAAATATCTTTGTAAACCTGCAGACCAAATCACAGCCCCTCTACCTAAAGATAGAATGACTGAAGCTCCCCCATTTTCAATTTGTGGTTTAGATTTTGCGGGACCTATTTACGTGAAAAACTTCGGTGAAATTAAGAAATCTTACATTGTCTTATTCACTTGCGGAGTTACCAGAGCTTTGCATCTAGAACTTGTTACCGACATGACTACAGATTCTTTCCTCCTTGCTTTTAGACGATTCTTAGCTCGAAGAGGAAATTGTAAAGTCATTTATTCAGATAACGCGAAGACATTTAAAAAAGCTAAACAAGAAGTCGATAATTTATACGACGTCATTTCCAACAATCTCTTTTTGAAATTTCTTGCAAGAGAAAGAATCGTTTGGAAAAATATCATTGAAAGAGCTGCATGGTGGGGAGGCTTCTACGAAAGACTTGTGAAATCAGTCAAGGAGTGTCTACGAAATATTACTGGAAAAGCTCTATTGAGCTATGAAGAAATGTCGACACTACTGGTTGAAGTAGAAGCTATCCTCAACTTGCGTCCTTTGACATATGTGTATAACGAATTTGATGAACCTCATCCTCTCACTCCAATGGATTTTTTGAATTTTGGTAAAGAACTTTCACTTCCTATTAATTTTTTCGATGTAATTGAAAATGGTTCAAAAAGATCGGCACTTCTCAAAAGAAAAAGATACCAATCATTACTACTAAAACAACTTTGGTCGAAGTGGAAAAAACAATATCTTCTAGATTTAAGAACATTCCATTCATCGAAAAATCCCAATTCACATACACCACTAAAAGTGGGTGATGTTGTCTTGATCGAAGGCGATATAAAAAATAAACTTCTCTGGAAACTTGGCAGAATTCAGAGAGCGATTCCAGGTAGAGACAACAACATTCGCTCATATGAAATAAAGACAGCCAATGGAGTGCTGAAAAGATCTGTCCAACATTTATATCCCTTAGAAATTATGGACTGATGAACATTAATAGACTTTCTTTCTTTTTTTATCTCTTTTAGAACTCTAAAAGTTTTCTTTCTTTTTAATTATGCAGTATTATTTGAAGCTTAGCATAAGTAAGTATATTAAATGTTTGAAAAAAAAAAAGGTCATTTTTATCGTGCTTATTGCAGGTAATATTTTTCGTTTACTATATTGTTTGAATTTTATACTTTTTTGTTTATAATTAATTGATTTTGTTAGATTTGTTTAGAATTAATTGATATTTTGAATTTGAAATTGATATTTGTATTTGAAACTGATATTTGCATTTGAATTTTGAAATTGTATCAGATTACTGAACCACTGATATGAAAATTTTATTAGATTATTGAAAATACTGATATGAAAATTTTTTTTATTTTCATAATAGAATTTATTGATGAACTCTGTAAGAGTTCAGGTGGGGAGTGTGAAGAAAAAGAATTGCAGTTAGATGGCGCAACGCGCTATGCAATTTCTTTAACTTCACTATTGATGAACTCTGTAAGAGTTCAGGTGGGGAGTGTGAAGAAAAAGAATCGCAGTTAGATGGCGCTACGCGCTATGCAATTTTTTTAACTTCACTCCTGAGATCGCATGCAGTGCTGTAAGAACAGCAAATGGCTGTTTTTCTGAATGATTAAGTAAAATTAATTATATATTTCAAGATAAATTTGCATGAAACCTTTAAGTAACATATGTCTCTGATTCCCAGATTGATAATAACTTTACTAGTTCTCATAAAAGGAACATCCATATTGTTGATTCCAATTGAATATTTTTTATTTTATTTCAAAATTCATATTCAAATAAGTTTTCATGCAAAAACGATATTTCGTTGTTCTCCTGTATATTGGGATGTGTAAACGTTAAATAAAAACTATAACACTTTTTTCTGCCCAATTATCTTTAAGCTTTTTTTCTTTTTAACACTTTACAACATATTTTAAAGCGTTTATGAATTATGTTTCTCTGACCGTCTGTCTTCCTAACCATCTGCCTGTTCGTGTTTTAGCTCCGGTAAATATTCTTGGATTTCCATGTCATGAAACTGATTGGATATTTCTGTTAATAACTATTGAGTTGATTCGGATATTCGTACTTACATAGGTCCTGTGAACTTAACGAAATGCAAAATTATTTTATTGGAGCTGGTACTCAAAACTATAAACTATAATATTATAATTCAAAAAATGGTCCGGCACATCTTTTCTAGATATTTTCTATCTAGCTATTTTCTAGATATTCAACAAAACGTCTAAAATCAAGAGCGACTGATCAATAGAGAGCAACTAACCACTTAACAACTGTGAGAGCAACAGTTCATGTAGTGCATTATTTTATATAGGGTGGCTTCACATGTTGTTTTAACTTCTTTATTTTCAGAAATCTTAAACAAATCTTCGTTGAATAATATATGAACGAATGTATTCTTATTACTTTCGCAATTCTAAATGAATTTATATACATATGCATATACAAGAGAACGTCTTAAATCGAGTTTGTCTGTGGAACCGACAGTGACAGATCATTGAGAAATTGTGAGAATAAATGTTCTTTTAGTGCATTTTCTTTTAGAAAGGTACACCATATATTTCTTTTGTCTTCTTTAGTTTGTGCAAATAGTAGTCAAATTTTTGTTCAACAATATACCAGCAAATATGATTTTATTACTTTCAAAGCTTAAAAAGAATTCATCAAATTGTTTTCTAGATATGCAACAAAACGTCTAAAAAAAAAAAAAAAAAAACTGATCATTAAAGAGCAACAAGCCACTACGCGTACACAACTGTGATAGAAACAGATTATGTGCGTTTTCTTTTTTCTTCTTTATTTTGCACAAACCGTAATCAAACCTTTGTTCAACAATATACCAGCAAATATGTTATCATTACTTCAAACTTAAAAAGAATTCATGAAGTTCCTTTCTAGATATAGAACAAAACGTCTGAAAACCAGAGCGACTGATCATTATAGAGCAACAAGCAATTGTGAGAGAAACAGTTTATATGCATTTTCTTTTTACTTCTTTAATTTGCAGAAATCGTAATCAAATCTTTGTTCTACAATATAACAGCAAGTATTTTCGAGTGACTTTCGAACCTCAAAAAAAATCGCCATTTTTTTCTCTAGATATATAACAAAAAATCTAAAACTGTGAGCTACTGATCATTAAAGAGTGACAAACAACTGAACAACTGTGAAAGAAAGATGTTGTGTAATGCTTTTTATTTTACAGAGAGGCTTCACTTATTGTTTTTTCCTTTTAATTTTCAAAAATCTTAATCAAATCTTCCTTGAATAATATAAGAGGGAATGCATTTTTATTTTTTTCAAAAATCTTTATAAATTTATCTTGTTATTCTCTAGACATGCAAAACAAATTCTTAAATAGAGATTGGTAAGGAACAGAGAGCAACAGGCCATTTAGTGCATTTTCTTTTACAGGGTGATTTCTTTTTTCTTCTTTATTTTACACAAGTCCTAATCAAATCTTCTTTCCAAAGTATAACAGCAAATATGTTCTTATTACTTTCGAAGCTCTAAAAGTATTTTTTAAGTTCTTCTCTAGATAGTCAACAAAATGTTTTAAACCTGGAGAGACTGATCAACGGTTAGAAATAGATAATTTAATGCATTTTGTTTCAATGCGTGATTCCACATACTGCTTTTTTCTTCTATAATTTGCACAAATAGTGATTCATTTTTTGCTGGACAATACAGTATCTAATAAGTTTTTTGTTATGTTCGAAATTATAAAATAATTTTCCAAGTTATTCTATAGATATTCAACAAAACGTCTAAAACAGAAATTGACTGATTAGCAAGGAGGAACAGATTACTGTTAGCTCATTTTTTAATAACTAGGGAATTTCAAGAAGTATAAGTCACCGGTTTTGACGAAAGTGGTATCGTTGGAAAAATCTTATCGTGAGCAGTAAAAAACTCAATAGAACTGCCCGTCGGAAATGATTCATTTTCGAGATATCCGGTAATTTATGTCACGTAGCTAGTGCACACTTAATGTGGGACCGCTAAAAATTTTAGTCTCGATTTTAACGGAAGGGGTATCGTTGAAAAGATATCATCGTGAGGATTAAAAAACTCAATGGAATCATTCGTCGTAAATGAGACTTTTTCGAGATATCTGACAATTTGTGTCACATAGCTAATGCACACCTCTGGGAAACTGCATTAAGTGATATAAATTGTCGGATATCTCGAAAACGGCTCATTTCCGACGAGTAGTTCTATTTTGAGTTTTTCCTCCCTCATGATGATATATTTTTAACGATACCACTTTCGTTAAAATCGAGACTAATATTTTTGAGGTCCCCCATTAAGTTTACACTTGTTATGTGGCATAAATTGTCGGATATCTCGGAAATTGCTCATTTCCGACGGGTAATTCCATTGAGTTTTTTACTGTTCTCGATGAGATCTTTCCAACGATAATACTTTCGTCAAAATCGGCGACTTACATTTCTTGCAGTTCCGTAGTAAGGGAAATCTTCATCACTAATTCGTAAAATCTGTATTCAACGTTTGTCATATGCGCTTGAAGATAAATTTATTTTTATGCATAACGGAGTTTACGATCATTATATAACAGTTAAAATAAATATTTTGAAAACATGCACTTTTCTTGATACACTGAAAACATTTGAGATATTATGCTACAATGAATAAAGAAAGGTAAATTTTATTCTCAATATGAAAAGTCTTGAAATTAATAATAAAGAGTTATGTCATAATGTGTTAAATAGTCTTGCAAATGTTGACTTTATCTTATACATTGACATTTACATTGCATAAGTCATATCACAATAAAATAATTCTTTACTGTGCAATAGAATAAATTTATATCTTATATTTAATATCAAAACCTTACTTTCTATTGGCAGAAACTAGTTCTTTTTTGTAACATATTACATTTGCAGGAATTCGTAGTGACAGTTTACTAAATAGAAATCTTACATATGGACATTATTTTGTATGGGACATGTATTGATGAAATCCTAATAACAGTATTTACTAACGAAACATGAAAAGTATTATCTAGTTGTAAGGATAAATAAAGCATTAAAAATTAAATATGTGCAGTGAAGTTCGATAACAACAGGGTATGGTTTCTTTAACTTTAATGTCAAAATTAAAATGTTCGTAAATGAATAATAAAGAGTAGACTATATATTGGATTCTAAAACAGTCTTGAAATTGTTGTTATTCAATAAATTGCAATTTATATTACTTAATTTATGTAACCGATAAGAAGGTAATTCTTTACTATCGAAAGACCCTACCAGTGATCGAGAGGTTCTGCTCTCGAAACTGGTAGACAGGAGATGCTGGGTTCGAACCCAATGGCGTCAGTTGGTCTAATCGTTCAGAGTATTTCATAGTTTTCTCCGACCCTTGGATTTCCTTGTGTAAATGCGTCTTAAGTTTCCTTAGAAAGACCTCCACTGAGAGCTTCCCCATTATATATAATGTATACAGCAAATTTTATAAGTGAATAGAATAAATGAATATCTGATATCTAATACCGAAAATCTTAGGCTTTATTGGCAATAACTAGTTATATTTTGTAACTATATTCCATTTGCAGGAATATCATCGTGATTCTTTACTCAATAGAATCTTCATATATATATATACATGGCTGCCAACTACTACGCCTTTTTACGGCTAAATAAACACATTTAAATCAGAAATTCCTTTTAACAAGTTAAGGAAATGTGCAGTGTTAATATAATGAAATAAATTCATGATGCATATTATTTCATAAATTTTCTGGTTAAAAACCTGTTTAGTTCATTTAAAAAAGCGTAGAAGTTGGCAGCTCTGTATATATATATATATATATATATATATATATATATATATATATGGGATATTTATTTCCGTAATAACAGTGTTCACTAACGAAAAAATGAAAAATATTTTCTAGTTGAATGAATAAAAAATACAATTGGAAAGAATAAATTGTGTAGGGAAATTTTTAACTTATGTATACTGTTTTTGTCGATTTTATGTCAAAATAAAATGTTTTTAAATAAATGTGAATTGTTATGTCAAAAACTACATTCTGAAATAATCCGACAATAATTGATATTATTTCATAGATTATCATTCATATTACATATTTCATATCATCGATAAGTGATAATTCTTTATTGTCGAATAAAAAGAATAAGTATCTCATATTTAATATCAAAAAACTTTGTTTCTATTGACAGTTCTTTTTTGTAACTATAGTCTATTGCAGGAATTCCTGGAATTCCTGTGGATTGTTTACTCGATAGAAGTCTTAGATACGGACACTTTTTGTATGGGATACTTATTGCTGAAATACTAATAACAGTATTTAATAATGAAACATGAAAAGTATTATCTAGTTGTAAGGATAAATAATTCGTTAATAATAATTCGTGAAACATGTGCAGTGTAGTTAGATAACAGGATATGGTCACTGTAATTTTAATGTCAAAATTAAAATGTTTATAAATAAATAGTAAAGAGTTATACTATAAACTGTATTCTAAAACAGTACTGAAATTGTTAATATTCTATGGATTGACATTCTTATTACTTAATTTATATTTCCGATAAAATGATAATTTCTTTTTGCGAAATAGAATAAAAGAATTATCTGATATTTATTACCGAAAGTCTTAGGTTCTATTGACAGCAACTAGTTCGTTGTTGAAACTACATGGCATTTAGAAGAGTTCCTAGTGATCCTCTACTCAATAGATACTTCACATTGAAAATTTTATTTTAAATGGGATATTTATTGCCAAAATCCTAATGACAGCGTTTAGTAACAAAACATGAAAATTAATTTCTACTTGTATGAATAAAAAAAAAAACAAAAATGGGAAGAATAATTTGTTCAGTAATTTTTTGGAACTTAAAGATACGGTTTGTTTCGATTTTATGCCAAAATGAAAAGTTTTCAAATAAACAGCAAAGCAGAAATTGGATAGTAAAACAATCTTCCAGTTGCTGATATTATTTTACATATTGGCATTTATTAGTCCGTTTTCTAATTACAGCTTTTCATAGGTCCGCGTGCAATTTTATGATTAAGTATCGTGAGTGGTCTCATTTTGTTCCTTATGTATTGTAGACTAAGAAAAGCGATGGTGGACATCTGGGACCTGCGACTGGGGAGGGGGAGGGGGAGGGGAAGGGTTGAAAAGTGCAAGGGGAAAAAATTCCATTTCATTAAAAATAAAGAAAATTATCGATAAATATTAATGTTTAAAACATTTATAGATTAGGAAAAACATTTATGGACATCCGGGATCCGCGACTGGAGAGGGGGAGGGGAAGGGGAGGGGTTGAAAAGTGCAAGGCAAAAAAAAATCCATTTCATAAAAATTAAGAAAATTATGCAAACATATTAATGGTTAAAACATTTATAGATTAGGAAAAACATTTGTGGACATCCAGGAGCCGCGACTAGGGAGGGGGATGGGAGGGGGAGGGGTGGGGGAGGAGAAGAATTGCAAAGTGCAAGTGAAAAAATTCTATTTCATAAAAAATAAAGAAAATTATGCATAAATATTAATATTTGAAACAATTATAGATTAGGAAAAACATTTGTGGACATTCGGGACAAGGGACTGGAGAGTTGGAGGCGGAGAGGAAGGGTTGAAAAGTGCAGGGGAACAAATTTCCATTTCATAAAAAATAAAGAAAATTATGCATAAATATTAATATTTAAAATATTTATAGATTAGGAAAACATTTGTGGACATCCGGGGCTCGCGACTGTGGAGGAGGAAAGGGGGAGGAGAGGAATTTGAAAGGGGCAATAAAAAAATTCTGTTTAAAAAAATATGCATAAATATCAAAGTTTAAAACGTCTATAGAATGAGAGTGGCATTGAAGGATACTCGGGACTTGTGATTAGGAAGACGGAGGTAAGGGAAGAGGAGGGGAGGGGAGGGGAGTGGAAAGTGTTGAAAGAGGCAAGAAAAAAATGCCACTTAATTATATATATATATATATATTAGTATTTAAATCTTTTATAGAATAAGAAAAGCAAAAGTGGGCATCCGGGATCCGCAACTAGGCTAGGGGGAGGGGGAGGAAAGGGGAAAGGATTGAAAACGGCAAGAAAAAAGATCTGAAGCTTTAGTGGGACTGCATTCTCTTTTTGTATCTGACACCACTGGTTCATTCAGTGGTAAATCAAAAACCAGTTTTTGGAAGAGCTTCATAAATGCTGACGATAGAATTCTGAAAGCACTTGCCGCATAAGGTCAAACAGATATCCTTGAGAGTGAAAGATATATTGCACTTGAAGAATACATATGTTAAGTGTAGATGCCAAAATTAAACATTAAAACATTCAGTGAGCTAAGATGGTGGTTATTTGCATAAAAGAAAGTTGAAGGAACAAATATGCCTCCAACTCAAGCCGCCCTTTACCCAGCCATAAGAGTGCATTACCAAGCAATAATATGGCAAAGAGCACACATTTTAAAAACTAACATTCCACCCCCAACTGATTTTGGTTGGACAATAAAGGAAAAATAATACCTACCTGTCATGTGTAACATGCCATGTGCTCCTCAAGAACTGGTTTAATCGGTGCGTTGTTCATGTGTCAAGTGAAGATGTGTAGCATCCTGTAAATGTTCACAAAATGGATTACCTTGTAACTGAAATGTGTTCATGCTCGGGTGAGGCTAATAAATGTGATAATGTTGGAGGCCTTGATGATGTAAATTATGATGACAGTGGTACCGATGATCCTACTTTGTTCTGAAGTTAAACTTTTACTTGCAGTTTAAAATTTGAAAGTTTTTACTATTTAGGTATATGATGTATAATATAGAATAACAATACAAAGATAATAAATAATATTTATATTTATCATCATTAGTATTTATCATCACTCACTTCCTTTTCAATTACCTTTATTACTTATTTTCTCCCTTGCACTTTTCAACCCTTCCCCTCCCTCTCCTCCTCTCCAGTTGCGTGTCCCGGATGTCCACAAATGTTTTTCCTAATCTATACATGTTTTAAACATTAATATTTATACATAATTTTCTTTATTTTTTATGAAATGGAATTTTTTCCCATGCACTTTGCAACTCTTCCCCTCCCCTCCCTCTCCCCCTCTCCAGTCGCGGCTCCTGGATGTCCAAAATTGTTTTTCCTAATCTATAAATGTTTTAAACATTAATATTTATTCATAATTTTCTTTATTTTTTATGAAAAGGAATTTTTCTCTCTTGCAATTTTCAACCCTTCCCCTCCCCAGTCGCGTGTCCTGGATGTCCACAAATGTTTTTCCTAATCTATAAATGTTTTAAGCATTAATATTTATGCATAATTTTCTTTATTTTTCCTGAAATGGATTTTTTTTCTTGCACTTTTCAACCCTTCCCCTCTTCCTCCCCCTCCCCAGTTGCGTGTTCCGCATGTCCACAAATGTTTTTCCTAATCTATTAATGTTTTAAACATTAATATTTATACATAATTTTCTTTATTTTTATGAAATGGAATTTTTTCCTTGCACTTTGCAACTCTTCCCTTCCCCCGACCCTCCCCCACCCCTCCCCTCCCCAGTCGCGGCTCCTGGATGTCCACAAATATTTTTCGTAATCTTTAAATGTTTTAAACATTAATATTTATACATAACTGTCTTTATATTTTAAGAAATGGAATTTTTTTCCCTTGCACTTTTCAACCCTTCCCCTCCCCCTCTCCCTCCCCAATCGCGGGTCCTGGATGTCCACAAATATTTTTCCTAATCTATAAATGTTTTAAACATTAATATTTATTGATAAATTTCTTTATTAATTATGAAATGGAATTTTTTCCCCTTCCATTTTTTTACCCTTCCCCTCCCCCTCCCCCTCCCCAGTCGCGGGTCCCGGATGTCCACCATCGCTTTTCTTAGTCTACAAGACATAAGGAACAAAATGAGACCACTTTGTATACTTAATCATAAAATTGCACATGGGATGTAATTAGAAAACGGACTATATATTACATTTTTCATATCACTGATAAGATGATAATTCTTTATTTTCAATCAGAATGAATGAACAAGTCATATTTAATATCGACATCTTTATTTCTATTGACATTTTGGTAACTATATTACAATTGCAGGAATTCGTAGTGATTGTTTAATCGATGTTTCATCGATCTTACATGTGAACATTTTTTCATATCGGATAATTATGGCTGAAGTCCTAATAACACTATTTACTAACGAAACAGGAAAAGTGTTATCAAGTTGTATGCAAAAAAAAAAAATGCATTGGGAAAGTGAAGCATGTGGCAGTGAAGTTTGATAACGAGATATGGTTTTTGTCACTTTAATGTCAAAACGAAAGGTTTGTAATTAAATAATAAAACGTTATATTACAAAATGGATTCCAAAATATTCTTGAAATTGTTATTCTGTAGATTGCAATTTTCATTACTTAATTTATATTAACGATAAGATGATAATACTTTATTATCTCTAGAATAAAAGAATATCTAATGATTAATGCCGAAAATCTTATGTTCTATTGACTGTAACTAGTTTTTTTATAACTACATTACATTTGCTTGAATTCGTAGTGATTCTATGCTCAAAAGACACTTCACATAGGAATTTTTTAATGCGATATTTATTGCCAAATTGCTAATGGTTGTGTTTACTAACAAAACACAAAAAGTATTTTCTATTTTATGAATAAATAATACAATTGGAAAGAATAAATTGTGCAGCGGAGTTTTTCACAATATCTAAACGAATTTTTTTTGAGTTGTTCCATAACGTTTACTTTTAAATTGTGGACGGTTTTTATCGTTTGCGCACTCGCAGATAAGAATAATTTAGTACAACTACTCATATTTTATTAAGCATTTAATATATATATTTCAATTGCACTAAAGTTGCTGAAGAATCCGACGAGTATATTTTTAAATATTCGCCAAAATGTCTAAAATTGAATGTTTCCCATTATTAATGACCATATAGTAATTAACACACCGCCCCTCAAGGAATTAAAGCATATTTCTGTATGATAACATGATACAGATGCATGTATTCCTCCTTTCAGGTTTTAAATTATTGGTACACTGTAAAACATTTGAGTAACATTACTCCATAAAGTTCGTGGCAGCCAAGTTTTTACCAAGTTTATGGTGGATAAGGATTTAACCAAGATAACTAATGTAACATTACACTAATATGTAATGCTACACCAGTAACATATGATTAAATTACACCATTATGTAAGTAAAAAACAAATCATACCATAACACTGGTGGCAGCAAAGCTGCCACCAGTTTTACGGTGCAATGTTACACAGATGTTTTACAGTGTAATGTAGATAACTGACATTTATGAAGCTGTAACTAACAAATGTTTCCGGGCACATGCAGAACAATTTAAATTTTGATGTTGCTGACTAGAAAATAAATTTAATTTATTATTATGTTTTTAAAACAGCTCAAATAAAAGGTTCAGCTTTTCTTGATATCATCAATAATAATTAACACCTCTATCGGAGACTGGTGGAATGGAATTTCTGGAGCACCCTATCTTAATTTAGCAATATCAAATAACTGTAAATATAAATGACGTACAAAAAAGCGCTACCTTAATATTAAACATAAGATGACTCTTCAAATTGGTACTTTTTTCGTTCTTAAAAGTTTGTTCGTCGTTGGATATGTTGTTGACGTGCTATTGGTAAATAAATGTCTATTTGAGTTCAATTTCTGATGAAATGTCAGTTACTGGTTAAGAGGATCGTGGACCTTTATTTCTGCAGAAATCTATTCCAAATTCGACATTTCTTTTCTTTTTTTTTTTTTGTATACTTTAATGTTCTCCAATTCGTACTACGTCTTTCGTATGAAATGCACTGTTAAAACTATGGTGACACATTGCACCATTCATAGGGGTAAAAGGCTTGTCTCACTGGGGACACCCCTAAAGGAACCAGAATGGCACTTTTAATTAGAGTGAAAAGATGGCACCCTTAATCCAGAGTGCCCAATAAAAAAAACTAATAAATAATATATAAACCGACTTTTGGCTATCGAAGGATTCAAACCCACAATGTCTGATTGCAAGTTCAACTCTCTAACCAATCGGCCAGTGAGCTGAAAGTCTCCCTGAAATGTTCAAATGTCCTGAAATTCAAAGGTTGCTTTACATAAAAAAGCTCACCAAAAGTTAGCCATCCGAAGTTCTAAATGAAATTGCGATAGCGAATAGCGGTGATGGTCATCGTAGGGAGAAACTGCTGTTATGATCCATTAGTGACGGCGATTTGAAGGGAAGGACACACATCACAGAGCATTCTCAAATGATTAAGGGGTGACAATCTTCCAACGGTATGCATTGCGTGGCACCCTAATTAGCGTGATACTCCCAGTGTGGGATGAAACGTCACGCCAAACGCATTTTCAAACACGTGGGTGTCAAATGGTAACACCATTTCACCCCTGGTTGTCAAATGCAACTTGTTTGTCACCCTTATTTTTAACAGTGTGCATGCAGATGCGATTAATTTACGCAAAGTTACAGGCGTTTTCATTTTGTTTACAAATAATTTGTGGGGCTTTTATTATACTTAAAATATTTTTTTTTCTCAATAATGATTCCACAGCCTTTTCTAACTTTTAAAATGTTATTTGCTACTTAATTTTTTTTATCAAAAATCATAAAACTGATAAGGAAGAATCCTATTATTGCTTAGAGAAATTGAGTATACATTTTAAAATTCGACATCTTTCAGACAGTTAAAGTAATTTTAAAATTATTATAAGGCAGAGTTTTGATGAAAATCGTCACAGAATTCGGAAAAATATTACTAAAAATTAACTATTTAAGGGATTAAAAACCAATACACAGATTTGTTTATAATGGAGTTTTTCGCGATTTAAACCTTCGGGACGAGCAACCGGTTTACGTGACAATTAAGATGCTCAGAACCCTTCATTATTCCTATTAAATACTTCTAAATTATGCCTTTTTTAATCAGAGCATTTTTGAGATTTGACTTCAGAAAATTTTCTGCTTTGAAAAATCTGTGTTAAAAAAATAAATATAAAGTAAAATGTGGAGGAGTTAAATTCCAACAAATCGAGGAAATACACTGTAAAAAAATTTTGCAAAATTCCATTAGATGTACCGTAAATTTCACGGTACTTCTACCATTTTCAGTCTTTACGGTATGAATACCGTATTTCTAAGGTATATTAAACGTAAAAAACAGTTTTTTGTACTGCTTCGATTAAAAACGGTATTTACGCAGAAAATGTTTTATTTTTCAGTAAAAACTCGGTATTTATACCGTAAAATAATTATTTTTCAGTAAGGAAAACGACATTTTAAAACTTTACGTAGCATTTCAATAGATGTATCTAAATTTTACGGTACGTCTACTGTTATCATTCTTTACTGTATGAGTACCGTATTTCTAAGGTATATTAGGCATTAAAAAAAATCAGTTTCTGTGCTATTTCGATTATAAACAGTATTTATACCATAAAATGACCCCTTTTTGTGCTATTTCAATTATAAACGGTATTTGTACCATATAAAAAGATTGTTTTTTAGTAAAAAGGCGGTATTTATGCTGAAAATAATTATATTTCAGTAAGGGAAAATATGGTATCCTCGCCTCGGTGTACGGCATTCTCTCAAGTGATGCTCTTGCTGTTGCTGTCTAAATGCGCACATGTCTGAGGAGAGGGGGGGGTGCATCCGTTAACTTGTTTTGGGGTCTAAAAATCTCAAAGGGTCACAACTGCTGCAATACACACTGTATATTATAATTTTTATGTATGCCATAATGTAACAATAAAAAAAAAGAAAGGACTGTATTTACTTTTGTTAAATAGTATTAATACATAATTATTATCTTTAACTGCAGGAAAATAAATAATGTAATTTATGAAAGACAACTCAAGTAGTCTACAAAGTAGACGAGGCTTTATTAAAGATTCACAAGCCTTTCATGTGTCTTGAGTGTCTTTGTAAGGGGGGGGGGGGTGACTGATCCTGGGCCCGTCACGGTTCTCGACGGCCTGAATAGATGTCGTCTTTCTAGTGGGAACTTTTAATCTATCATACTGAATGATATCAAATCCACCCTTAATTTTTATTGGAGAATTATACCATTCATAGAAGTGAAACTCTAAGATTTTAAACTAATTTAATTAATCACTTATTGAAAGTCTTGTAATTGGAATTGTAATATTATGTACCATTGAATATATATACCAGCGATGTTCTTATATGTTAAAAGGGTTTGTTCATGTTTGTGTATGCTCTTTGTGTTTCATTCAGTTGGATCCTCATACCGGACATGCGGGACAAAGAAGTATGTAACATTTTAATTATTTTTAAGTGAAAGTAACTATTATGCATGTATTTTTATTGCATTTTTAACATGCATTAGTTCTTAATAAAGTTCTTCTTTAATGTTATATATTTGTCTTATTAATTTATTTTAGGTTTAAAAATTATATATTTTTTAGGTATGACAAATAAGAAATTTTCCAGCTAGAAATCATTGAAATAAAAAATTTTCTTAAAAAAATCTAATAATACAACGTTAATAATTTCCGTGATGGAATTTCAAAGTGGAGTCTATTCATAAAGTAAAATAAAGAGGAGTACCGAAATATGGTACTGCTTATTTTTTTTAAACTCCAAGCTGGACAACACGATGCGTTTTATATGTTGCTTGTGCTTTATATGTTGCATCGCTGAAACATATAAAGCACAAGAAACGGTAAAACTCATTGTGTATTCCCAGATATTGAAATCTTCGAGATTTGAAAGACCGCCCCCTCTCACAAATGTAGAATCTAAAAATCAAAATTTAGATGAAAATATCGTAAAAAATAACAAAATATTCAAAAAATTTAATAAATTAAAAATTAATAAAAATTTCATTATTAAACTGAGTTATGTTCAAAGAAATTTTCTTTTTATTTTATCAGATAAACACTCTTATGCATAAATTATTTTTCATAAATTTTCATTAGTCACAAAAAGTCATTTTTTGTGATAAGTAACAACCCATAACAAAATAATTTTAATATTGTTCTGCATTTTAGCTATTATCTGTCCATAAATCAGATTTCTATAAATGAAAATAATAGCTAAAATTACGCAAAATTTGTCAAGAGATAAAAAAAAAATAACAATGTTTGAAGAATGACAAATAAATTCAAATTTCATCAAAAAATCATGAAAAATCGCGAGTTTCATCAAGGTATCATACAAAAACACGCAATTCGTTAAAGGATTTTTGATAAAGATAAATTTCGTGAAAGGATTGCGAAAAACGCAAATTTAAAAAAAACCCCAAATTTCTCTATAGGATCACGACAATAACACCAAACTTTGTTAAAGAATAGTAAAAAAAAGGCAAATTCGATAAAAATATCTAAAAAAACGCGATTTTCGCCCCCCCCCAAAAAAAAAAAAAAAAAACTTGGCATCGCTTATAAAAACAATTTGGAAATTGTACGTAAAACGTAGTAAATGAGGTCCGTTCGTACGATAAGGAAGTTTTAAAAATATTGAGATCTTGTTCTTATAGTAGACAGAACTCCGCATCCAGTAAAGTGCTCGAAATATTTTCTGTGTTCCGGTAAATAAGCAAGGAAGTAACTTTTATTACACCTCAGCAACGTATATCATATTCATAAAATGTGAAATAGCTTAATATAATTAAAACACGCCCCAAATAATGTTTCCCCGTATAGCATAATATAGTAGAATACTTTCCTGTGGCCCTGTATTTTAATAATAAATATTCTTTGAATCAGAGATTGTACAGAAAGTATATTTTAATACATATATACGTCATAGGTTCATGTCAATTCTGTTATATTCGTAAGGATTTAACATCATTAAAATGTACTTAAAACTATATTTCCTGTAGATCGTAATGTAATGGATTACTTTAGACTGTTCCTCTAATAAAACTGTACATCCGATTTTCATAAACTTTATAATGACTCGACAAAATTACGCTAAAATTATATATTTCAATTATATATTTCACGATATAATTCAAATATCGTGCGATTTGGTTGGTCAGTTTTTGGTTTGTTAAATGCGGACAGACAGACGGACGGTCGGACAGACGGGCTGACAGACTGAACGACGAATATAGGTGCTAGCTATTTACATAATTACGGACGCACCTAAAATTATTCAGATCTTGATGTAATAATACACAGTCCTTCGGATACAGTATAGTAACCAAAATATTTTGTGTGTCCCTGTAAATACTATCTGCTTTCTTTTATAACTTGGAAATAACTTGTAATATTCCTCAGCAACGTATATCAATCTCATGAAATGTTAAGTAGTTAACTACAATTAAAACGCGCATTAAACAATATTTTCCTTCCTATACCATTATATAATGGAATACTTTTGTGTGACCTTGTAAATCAATAACAAAAGTTTTTTGCTATTCCATATTGTACGAAATGTATATTATAATATGTACTTTATAAATGTATATAAATTTTATTATATTCGAATGAGTGTAACACCATTAAAATGCATTTGAAACAATTCCCCCATTGACCGTAATGTAACGGAATAGTTTTTATTGTCACTGTAATTGATCTATGCATCCGATTTTCATAAAATTTGAAATGACTCGACAAAATTATGTAATAATTATATATTTTAACTTTCAAACGATTAAAATACATTTGAAACTTTTTTTCTCATTAACCATAATGTAGCGGAATACTTTTGATGGTCCCTGTAATTAATCTATCCATCTGATTTCATAAAATTTGAAATGATTTGACAAAATTATGTAATAATTATATATTTTAAATTTTAAACAATTCGGTTGGGTAATTATTGTGTTGTTATATGCGGATGGACGAAAAGACGGACGGACTGAAGGACAACTATAGGTGCTACATATTTACGTAATTACGAACACACCTAAAAACGTAAATTTCAAAAGTACCGCGAAAGAAAAAACAAAACACAGAGCAGATGTTCATGTGCGTGTGTGTGTGAGTGGGGGGATACATACTGGCTGATTCAGTGTGAAGAAATATTTCTTCAATCATGACTGCTATGTGGCAATTCGGTCTCAAGTGTAGTGTATTCAAACCTTGTGAAAAAATAAGCACTCAATTGAAAAAAAAAAAAAAAAAAAAAAAAAAAAAGATGTAAGTTTAAATATTTAAATTTTTACCTAATATCAATAAACTTTCACGTGTTTGATTAGCTGCCAATACCTCAAATTAAAAAATTTAATCGGGAACGAATGCTCTTTAGCTTCTAAATACCCCCTAGTTTACTTTGATCTCATTTGTTTAAATTTGTGCGTGGCCGATTAAACAAAATGCTGCAGAATAAGAGAAAGCTATGTATTCTGTCTCGGAACAAGCTTAACAAACGGTGCTTTGCCCTATTCTTTTAGCAAGATGCAAAGCTTTCCACAATTACGTTGTAGGAAGCTTTTTTTTTTTTTTTTTTTTTTTTTTTTTTTTTTTTTTTTTTTATAAATTAGTATTATGTAAATGCAATAGCTGTTTAACTATTAAAAGCTAGTTAATTACCTTTTACTTTTTCTATTTATTTTTTTTTTCTTAAACATAAAAGTTATGAATTTGCCTACCTGCATTTAAAAACAATTTTTTTTGTTTCATAATACGCTATTTGAAGTATTAAAACCTCTTTTTAAGTATTAAAACCCTCAACTTCTGTTATAGATCTGATAAACCGCTCTGCTATATTCCGTTTTCACAACTTGTACGTTTCTGTTAAAATATTCATATTAGGGAAATTTTTTATTAGTTTGGAAACTTAGCAGTATAACTAGAGATTTCTGAATCGAGATACTTTAACAAGTTTTTACGTAAAGTTTAATACAGAAACACTATATTTTAAGACAGCTGAACCTTTTATTCATTCTACCATCAAGGGGTCTCTGACACCGCTCACAGTATTTATGTAACAATTTTCGTCACAGAAATTAACTATTTGCGATCTCATACGCCGCTGATCTTTTTTAATTTTTTTTATTTATTTTTGAATTTTTTTACTGTTTAATTTGTAATTTTCAGTAAAAGTATTAATATTAGGGAAATTTACTAATGTTTCTACATAACTCATTTGTTTTATCCGAAATATAACAAAAGCTCGTTATAATGAGGCAAAATTTTGTGTACTTTTACCCCAAATAATGGGATAAGAAAAGGCGGAGCAATGTTTTGTAAAAATTGCAATTTCTCATGAAATTGACAGATTTCTGGTTCAAGATAGTAATCTAACGGCTCTAATCTAATATTTTATTCACTCGTTGCACAAAGTTTAACCCAATGTATTCGTTAAAAATCAAAATTTATTTAAAATGCGTACTTTTAACCCCATCTCCTCTAATTAGCACCATGAAAAAAAAAAAAAAAAACCTTTACTTTTAATGAGCGTTTTAGAAATTTTTCTGTAAATTTAAAACAAAAATCGTCCTCAGAATGACCCCTGCTTTGTGCTGCTCTCTTCGCTACACACACACAAATATTCATATTTTATTTTACTTTTATAACACATATACAGTTTAATCTTAAAGCATATACACAGAAGTAACATTTGAAAAATCAGTTCAACCCGAAGCTAACCTGCAGGAATCTAAACGCAATCTAAAACTAAAGCAATCGGTTAACCCGATTTGTAGCATAAATAGCAGAAGTCAATCAACCAACCAGCCTCTACATTTAATTGAATGTGGCAAGTAGGTGCTTCAGAATCTACATTTTCAACGATAGTAATGGTAGTCTGCCTGTAAATGAATGTTGTACCAAATTCAAAGTATGCTAACGATTTCTTTTTTATTCGCTGTTTTAGTTTTTTATAGATTGTGAAAATCTTACAACAAAGGTCCCTTTTTGTTGTTTTCTGTTGAATTTCAGTAGATGTATTGTTTATGTCGCATTCTTAAATTAAGCTAATAAATATTTAAAGTTTCTTTTGTTTCTGTATCAAAGATATGCGCCATACTAACAAAAATGAAGAGACTTTAAAGACAATTTTAAAATCAAAGTTATTATAATCTATTCAGATATTTTCCAAATATCGATTAATATATATATAATTCGAAAGTAAATATTAATAAGATTACATTGAATACTATCATAAATGCCCTTCAAAAAATTTATTAGCATTATAGAAAGGCAAGAAATATTTGCAATTTTACTTTTCTGGTAAAATTAAAAATCAATTGTTTTTATATTTTGAATAGTTCAATTCGATTTTAGAAGAATTGGTGTGAATTAATCATTTAAAAAATACCTCTGTGTATACCTTGCTTAGAATGTTAATAACACTTTAAAAAATCTTTTGAGTAATAGAATGTAAAATTATTTATAATTATCTCCATTAATTGACGTTGATCGTAATCAGAATACATTTATTTGATTTTTGTTTAAGTTTTTCGTTTAGTCGGACAGTGGGAGGAATGGGACGGTTGGCTTTTCTTCCCTTCATGTATCAGTCTGAACATTTCATCAATCACTCACAAGATGAAGCAATGGTAGCCTAATCTTCAGTTCAAAAAAATATTTGATCCGTGTTAGTTTACAATTGTAAGAAGAAAAAAATTATTTCAAGGATTTAAAGTAAATTTGCTTCTCATACTTATTATGCTAGCAATATATTAATTGTTTGTTTATGCATAAATGCAATTATTTCCCTGTTAATGGAATGTTATACTGGATAATAAACATAGTTTAAACTAAACGTAAAAGCAGCATTTTTAGGTGCGTCCCTAATTATGTAAATGCATAGCTCTTATAGTTGTCGTTCAGTTTGTTTGTCTGTCTGTTTGTCCGCATATAACAGAGCAAAAACTATCCAACAAAATCGTTTGAAAATTAAAATATATAATTTTTGCATAATTTCTTCGATTCATTTCAAATTTTATGAAAATCGGATACATAATTTAATTACAGGGACAATTAAAAGTATTTCATCGCATTGCGGTCAATAGGAAAAAAATAGTTTCAAGTACATTTTAATGATGTCACACTCTTTCGAATATAATAAAATTGACATGAATGTATGAAGTAGATACTAAAATATGCATTTTATATAATCTATGATACAAAGATTGTTTATTATTAATTTACAGGGCTACTCAAAAGTATTCCACTGCTTTGTGGTTTACGGGGAAATATTGTTTGGGGAGTGTTTTAATTATATTAAATTATTTCATATTTTATCAAGTTAATATGCGTTGTTGCGGTTTAATACAAGCTACTTCCTATATAATAGAAACCAGATAGTATATACAGGAACACACAAAAGATTTCGACTATTATACTATATCCGAAGTCCTGTAACCTATAACAGCAAGATCTGAATATATTTAAATTTACTTGCAGTACGAATGCACCTCATTTGATGCGCTTCATGTGCAATTTCCAACTTGTTGTTTTTAAAAGTAATTTAACACAAAACAAATAAGGGCGGAGAAATGGGACATGACAATAAAGGGAAGAATGGAACATGTTCAATTATTTTTTTTTAAATAAGATGAATATAAATTGCTAACATGCAAGTATATTAGGGGATAATATATTAATTAGAACATTAATAATATATTTATTAACTTTCAAAATGTAAATGAATTGAATTTATGAATTTTCAATGTCGTCTATGATTGACAATCCTCAATTTTCATTCCAG
Organism: Maratus speculifer; assembly: GCA_964019185.1. NCBI lineage: Eukaryota > Metazoa > Arthropoda > Arachnida > Araneae > Salticidae > Maratus > Maratus speculifer. The sequence continues at coordinate 229,078,823 of OZ025296.1, read as the reverse complement.
TCATGAAGCTAATCATGACTGGGAAATGAGTGGTTAGTCTTTGTTTGATAGCATATTTAACCGACACTGGACAATTTGTGTCTTTATAACTTCATTTTATTGCTGTCCCAATACCTCCTTGGTAGTGGGGGGGGGGGAGGTATGGAACGCATTTTAAAACTTACAATTTCTTTAATTTTAAAATAACTTTTACATATGTATGTTTCTCAATTGTTTAAAGAAATTAAAAAGCGTTTCACATAGCACTCTATAAATTGAATTTTTTGTTTTGTGTCAAACAAAGTGGATTTTCTTACTTTTGTAGAAAGTGTCCCACACCACCACACTCTCTCCTATTATTTTAGGCTGCAACTAGAGAAATTATACATTTAATTAAAAGTATCAGTTTTTATATCGATATGTTATTTTAAAACTAGGATAAATATGCTGGTGATCCGCTTCTTAGTTTTTGGTTCCGTAAATAATAACCAACTGAAAGCTTTTATTTCTTTTCTATATTTTTTTCCTTGATTTTTCATAATTTAGGTTATTATTAAGAATCTTAATCAAATCTACTGAAAACAGAAAATAACATTTATCAGTTCCACTATTTTGCATTAAAATTTTTCTAAGCAAGCTTAATCTGGTTTTATAAAACTTATTTATATTATTTTTGTTTTCTTCCAAAAATTAATAAATTGCAGTTTTCTCTTTTAATAACAATAGAAATATTTTAATTTATATACTAAAGGTCATTTACAAAATTTCATTAGTTATAATATTGGAATTTGAAATTCATAACAATAATGACTGCAATGGATATTTAGTAAACAAAAATATTACCTACAAATAAAGATATTGGCTTAAGCATGACTTAGTTATGAAATACAGTAGTACATTAACGCTTTTTTTATTTATTATTAATAATATATGTGCAGTAGCCTCCCACCTAACCGGCCTAAGTGAGACTGAGATTTAGCTAATTGAGCAAAAAGCCTGATAACTCAACCCCCCCCCCCCCCGAAAAAAAGGGAATAATATTGAAATAACCAATATCCAATTTAACAAGTTTAAAACAATTTACGCAGTTCCTTCAAAAATAGGGGCTGTACATGTATAATGTTATCAGTTGGGGGGGGGGGGAGGATCTAGTATTTGATATCGTTTGATATCTCTAGAGAGAGGGGGGGGTATTTTTGATATTGTTATCATTTTTAGTGCACTCAAAATTTGCATTTTTGGTTAATTTTTTTTTTACATCTAAATAGTTTGTTATTTACACTGATCATCTCTTTCTCCGTTTTGTGACACCAGACTTCTGGAATACATTTTTTTTTAAATATTTTCCCAGCTGTTGAGAACTGGTTAAACGGAGACTGGTTATGAGGGTTTGGTTTGGTTTATTTTTGTCGTCCGATTATCTACTTTAGGGATATAGGACCAGGGGGGTCTTTCTAAGGGAACCTAACCCGTATTTACGCAAGGTTCGAAGAAAACCACGAAAACTCCGAACGGTTAGGCCGACAGCCGCGATTGGGTTCGAACCCAGCACCTGCCGCCTACCAGTTGAGAGGTCCGTACCTCTCGGCCACTGGTGGGGTTCTGGTTATGAGGGAAGCTACTGTATATTTATGCATATAAAGCATTTCAGCTATGCTTGAAAAAGTGGTAGAATATAAACATTTACAATTAAAAAAAAGAGGGGGCATCTTTACAACATAATTATTTGACCTGTTTAAATTTCAAAAGATAAAGAAGATGCAGACACTATCGCTAGTATTTTTCTGCGTGTGTCTATGTGTATTCTATGTGTATATATTTATGTCGTAGGAGAATTGAGAAATCCGGTTCCTTGGAAAGAGCCCGACTAATTAGAGAAGTTTTTTCGCTTTTCCACTCAGCTGGTTATTTTTCAGTTTTATTGTAAAATAACTAGATTTTAGGCTATTTGGAAAATAATAATTTCTTTCTCAATCAGCCTGAAATTTTTAGGCTTATTGCATATGAACCTATAAAGAATTAAGCTATTTGGAAATTATCTATTTAACATTTTTTTCAATATTAAAGAAATTGTTTTTGATTTCGTTTGTCTGTCCGTCTATGCCTTAATTATCGTAGGTATATTTGGATTATTCTGAATTTTAATATGTTAATATTAATCCTAATTGTTAGAAGCGTTCTTTCAGCTATGATATGCAATTTTAAGTTTAACAATTTTTTTTAAATATATTATGAGCATTTACAAATGCTAACTAACATATACAGGGCTAGATAAAAGATTTTTTAAGCATTTATAAATATGAGCATGACTTACTTAAATATGATTTTTAAGTAAGTTTGGAAATTTTAAGTTGAATTTTACTTAATACAGTAAAAGCTATTTCTAGAATATAAATAAAATCGTGTACATGGCCGCAGAAAAAACTGGATAAATTATTGTTTATGCGTGATATTTCTAAAAGTGCTATTTCAATAGCTATAAAGGTTTTTTTCGCCTCAATCAAATTTTATACGTGACATGTACAGAAATTTGTAGGTAAAAACTAGACTCTCTAAAATAATAAATAAATAAACCTATTGATGAAAACTGATGACAGTGGTTTTCACCATATTATGTGTTTTGTTTCTAAAGTAAATTACAATCATTCTGCATCTTACTTCCTCTATGTATTGTTGGGGAAACATTAAGAATCTGCCTCATCTGCAGATGAAATGAAGTACCGACTTAAAGAATTTATAAGTACTTTTACAAAACATAAACTTTACTTAATAAATTAAGTCAAATATGTACTGATTAGAAACGAGATACTTTTTATTAAATAAAAATTTTTGTAGGAAACAAAATTATTTGATCAGCGGTAAATACATCGGAACTTACCATTCTCACTAACCTTGGACACTCATTCGCGTTAATGATACCTATCAATAAGTTTTCTTATAAACATTTACAAAGATTTTAAATTCTTGTTAACATTTTTTAACCTATAAGTATGCGTAAATATTCTCTATGTTGGACATATTTGAATAAACTGGATGAAATAAGGCTGTTCTGACAAACAGGATATCATTTTCTAATTAGACCTGAAACTGCATAGGTTCATTACAATGCTTCTGAAAAAAAAAATCAAGATGATAGAGAAAAAAGAAACATCACGCATCGAGTATAGATTATGCAATACTTTCAAAATGCTTTACAGTTTAATAAGGTAAATAAGATACCCAAGTAATCATTTTAGATAGCGTAAAACGTATATGAAAAACCAGATTTAGTAAATGCCGTCGATAGCCGGAAAGGTACTTCAATTATTTTGTGCAGCGCTGTATTTCATATGTAAATTCACAAATATTCTATATAGCTTATTAAAATTTATTTTAGGTACAAAGCGCAAAATAGGAAAAACGGAAACTTAATATTTGGGAGAGAGGTGAAAACTGAGAGTTTATATTCTGAACTTTTTCAAGCGTAGAAAGAATAAAAATTTGTAATTTTCTAATTTTTGAAAATATTTTTGTAGGTGATTCATATATAAAACAGCTAGTGCATGAAGAAAGAAAATAATGTAAAATTGAATAAGTATCTCTCAGGAATTTCTTCAATCATCGACACATTTTGAGAAAAGTCACTTATCATAATTTCATTTTGCATGCGCAGCACTTTAGAATAATCAAGAATATAATTGTTTAAATTTTTTGCATACCTTTAATTTAAAAATGTTTTATTGTACGAATTGCAAATTTCAAACACATTTTCAAAATAAATAAGGTACCCTGGGGTAATAACGCCAGGCGGGGTAATAACGCCAAGTGCTTATATTTTGCATAATTATGAAATAATCAGGTAAATGACACCCATGTGCTCTGCGCAAAAGGGTTTTGAGTCATATAAATCGCAAAAAACAGCTTCAAGTTAATTTGTTTCATTTTTAGGTCTTATTGTTTTTACAAACAACTAAAATTAACGCTTGATCTAAAATTTGCGACATACGTTTTGTGATGCGAAGACTATCTTTTTATCCGGAAATGCTTTGTTAATTACATAAATTTGTAGTGCATTTCATGTACTTTTAAAATGTTGTTGAAGATTTTAGATATCTTCTCTAGATAATTTGTAATTTAAAATGTATTGCGCAATAACTATATCGAGGTTATAACGCCAATTCTTGACATTTTAACCCGGTTGATTCCCTACAGTGGCCGAGCTACATCCTAAATACTGATTCAAATAAACACAGTTAAAACTGTGCAATGTTTCTCATATTTCTATTTAAGCGGTCCTTTTTAAGCAAAAAGAAGCTCACGGTCTGATATTCTTTTGCCTCATCCCCCCCCCCTCCCACACCACACCTTTATTTTTCTTCCACTTTCACAAAAAATTGAACATTTTCAATAGCTTAGAATGCAATTTGTCAATTTCTAAGTTTGTAGAGTTTGTATTTTTAGAATTGAGCTATCTACATGCAATTATTTCATCTTATCTCATAGTTTTGTTTGCATGGCGTTATTACCCATATAGGTGGGTAATAACGCCAAATAGCAGTGGTCAAGAAAAAACGCCATTACATTTTATGAATACATATCTGTTAAGTTATTTTATTTTATATAGATAGTCAATGAGTTGCTGTATCAGATCCTATATTTGCTTGAAAAATACAATCTAAAACTAAGCCGTGAAAATTGGTAGAACCTTAACGTGGCGTTATTACCCCAGGGTACCTTATGTGATGCATATGAGTATTCATTGGAATATACATAATTTTAAATTTCTATGTGGTGTACGCAAATGTCAAGCAAATTTCACATCAAACTATGCATTTTGGCAGCATATGTCACGATACCACTCATATTTGAGGCATCAGGTAATTAGAGATAAAGACCTATTAAATTTGAAATGCAATAAACCACTGTGTAAGAAAACATTTAAATCTGCGCGTATCTTAATATCTCATTTAAAAGAACATATAAGAAACAATCACACTGTTAGATGTTGCTTTAAATCTTGTTTCGAATCTTTTAAAAATGCATCTTCTTTAAAATCCCATATTTCACGGTGTCATAAAAACTATGATTCAAAATCTATTGCTTCTGCATTTCTGTCAGAAAAATTAGAAAAAATTACTGATATTGATAATAGTTTTCAAAATGTAAGTTCGGAAATTAACAATTATGTGGAAAATGAAAATGATGATCAAGATAATTTGACTTTGAAAATGAATAGGACAAAAGAGATTGCGTTATTCACAATTTTGTTAGAAACAAAATGCCTTGTTCCATCAGTGACAGTTCAAAAAATTATAGAAGAATTACACATTTTACTCCTATCAGAAGAACAGTCCTTTCAAAATCTCTTTGAAAATAAACTTCATTCAATTGAAAATCTAACACCTAAACAGAAAGATGCAATTGTTGATGCTGCAAAAAAAAGCAAAATAATTAATCCAATTTTATGCCCAAATTCAGTCTCCATGAGCACTATACACAATCGTCAAAATTTTCTTAAAAGACATTTATGTTTTATTGCACCAAAAGAAATTGTTTTAGGTAGAAATAAATGGAACAATTTGGAACACTACCATTATATATCAATAAAAGATAGTCTTTGTTCTCTATTAAAAGATAAATCTGTAATTGAGCAATTAATGTTTTCTAATAAAATAGATACAAGCATAATACCAACGTTTTCAGAAATAATGAGTGATATTCATGATGGATCCGTTTTTAAATCTAACAAAATATTTGAAGATAAAAGCATCTTGCAGATCATTCTATATCAAGATGCTTTTGAACTGCTAAATCCTTTGGGGTCTGCTAAAGGAAATCAAAAATTGATTGGAGTATATTTTACTTTGGGAAATTTTCCCCCCAAAATAGATCATCAATTGAGCATTTGCAGCTTACACTGCTCTGTAAAGAAAAAAACTTGCTACTTTTTGGGGCTGAAAAAGTTTTTGGTGCTTTATTGCAAGAATTAAAAGAATTAGAATCCGGTATTGTACTTGATAAAATAAAAGTAAGAGCTGTAGTATTTTGCATTTCTGGTGATAATTTAGGCCAACATTATATTGGAGGTTTTGTACAGAATTTTTCATCGTCTAATTGCATGTGCCGTTATTGTCTTTTAAAAAGAAAGGATTTTAAGAAAATGAGAATTCCTGTATTAAATGCACAAAAAAGAACACCAGAAAATTATGATCGTGCAGTACATAATCTTCATAGCAATCTGGAATATGAAGGAATTAAATCTAAAAGTATTTTTAACGATTTAAAATATTTTCATGTCAGTTCTCCAAGCTTGCCACCATGTATAGGCATGATATATTTGAAGGCATCGTACCTTTAGATTTATCACTATATGTGCATTATTTTGTTAAAAATAAGAAGTGGTTTACATATAATTCATTAAATAATTTAATACAAAGAACACATCTTAAAGAAAATGATAATAGCAGTAAACCAGTGCAGTTTAATATAAATAGTAAAATGTTAAGTGGCAATGCATCAGAAAATTGGTGTACTCTCAGATTCTTCCCAATCATTGTATATAATTTTGTTGATACATCTGATACTGTCTGGAATTTACTATTACATTTAAGAGAAATAGTGGAGTTCATAGCCGCACCAAAAATTACGCATGCCCAAATTGCATATTTAAAAGTTTTGATTGAAGAATATTTAGAACGGAGAATTAAATTATTTCCCAATAAACAATTAAAACCTAAACATCATTATCTCCAGCACTACCCAGAGTTAATTTACCAATTTGGCCCATTATGGACCATGGACATTAAGATTTGAAAGTAAGCATTCGTACTTTAAACGTGTAGCAAGAAGATGCCAAAATTACAAAAATATAACAAAAACACTAGCTGTTAAACATCAAATGCTTCAGTCCTTTAATTTTAATGGCACCTTTTTTCCCAGAACCATTAAAATTTAGTAATGGTTGTGCTTTTTATCCAAATTTATATGATAGCAGGATTCAAAATGCTGTTAAATCTTTATCTTCATCTGATGATCTTTTCACGACCGATAGAATTGAAATGTATGGCACTGTGTACAAATCTGGTCAGTTTCTCCAACTTCAAAAGATGGATTTTTATACAGAAATGGGTGAAATTCAATTCATTTTAATTAACCATAGCATTCCATATCTTCTCATTAAATACTGGAAAGGTATTTGGTGCTCAGAGAGAGGCATGTTTTCTATACATCCCAATAATACATTTAAACTGATAAAATATTCTAACCTGATGGACTTTTATCCCCTCTCCTGTTACACAGTAGAAAATAAGCAATTTATTGTATTAAAGCATAAAGTTGCACACTGAAACTTGCTTCTAAGCCAAATGTTTAAATTTTGGTATGTGTGTGTGTACATATAATTACTAAATAGAACTTTTGTTACTACCGAGGTACACAATAAATAATAAATTGTACCTTTTATAATGAAATTGTTTTTTGTATCAGTATCTGGTTATAGTTATTTACTATTAGTACATTTTTAAAATATTTCATGCAATTATTAAGTGTAAAGAACTTGAGAATTAATATTCTAGTATCAAAATTTAAATTATTATTATAGCATTTTTACTACATTTTTCAAGATGGAAGATATTATTAAAAATGCTGCTGCAGTTGCATTAGGTAGTGTAGCTAAAAATTTGATTGAAGATGTCATTACAAGAATTGTTGATGAAGTTGGTGTAGAAAGTGAGGATGATTTGAAACTCTTAAAAGAAACAGATTTGGTTTCAATATTGAAACCAATACAAGCCCGAAAATTATTAGCTCGTCTACAAAAAGGTAAGGTTGTGTTTTATGATCCAGTTACTGTAGAATAGTTTAAAAATATGTATTATGAAACTGTAGGCGAGAGAAGAGGGCATATTTCAGCCGGGGGCACATGTGAACATGGTATTTTATACTAAGATAATTTGAAATAAAAAATCTTGAAAAATTTTCAATAGTACCAGTACAGTTGTAATCTACACTAAACTTTTAGAACAATGAGTATTTTTGTTTTTGTGTAGTGAAAATTTCATTGTTTTAGCAGATGTTATTTACAGTGGCGGTCAAATTTTTCCAGTCAATTAGTTTCTTGGATTTATTTACCAGAAGGTTTCAGCGAAGAAGTAAAATTCCTTCAAAAGTTAAGAATATGTGAATGTCCTCTGGCCACGTGATCATTTTGATCGGATACTGAAGACACTTCATGGAAAGGAGCAAAATTCGAAATTCCCAATTATTACGTCAATAAAATGTGTAATTATCGCTTTGAGATTCCTCTTCATATGGGTACACTTACAAATTAACTAAAAAATTTCTGGCCGGAAAATTTTGACCTTCAGTCTATATAACTTCAAGTAAAAACACAATTTAAATTAATCATTATTGTGATTATTTTGGAACATAGTATGAACATTCAAGTAAGCTTATAGCATTTTTTATTCAATTAATAATTTTTTTTTCAGGTTTGACTAAGTAATATAAAGAGGCACTTGTAAACAAAATATCTGAGACAGATGTGAACAATTCACATGTGGCTCTCAGTAGTATTATTATCCTTATTGTATTACAAGTTAAAAAAGCATATATAGTTAAAATTAGTATTATTCAATTTTATATAATAAATTTATGAATGCTTTACTAATTTTTTTCTTAAAAAAATTACTTCCAGTAATTAGTGTTCTCCGAAGATGAAGCCACATTTTCCCATAGGTTTGTATTGTCAAAACAGAAAATCAAATTTCTCATTTGTAAAATATAATATCATCAAAAGGATAAGTTTCAGATAGGGTTTTTAAAACAATTTCTTTGTTAGGAGCTACTTTTAGAAAAAAAGAGAGAAAACTGTTCTTATTTTTAAAAAAAATTCTCAAATCTAATCTGCTATAATGAATAAATATCGATAAATTTTAATTTTGTAATCATTTTTTAACACTAGAACGCCCGGATGGAGTCGATTCGACTCCAATCATGTAACTAAATTTCAATTCGAACCAGAAAAATTTTCTTGAAATAATTTAAATCTAATCCACGCAAATTTACGTTAAATAAATCAATTAAATAATTTTGAATAAAAATTCTGGTGAGAAATATTATTTTCAAACTTGAGTAGAATTTCCGGGCGTTCTAGTGTTAATATAGCTTTTAAAAAAGTGTTTTAATTGTTCTATTTGAAACGGTTATAAATAAAACGGTTTAAGATAATCTAATTTACAAGTGATCAAATAGAATTCTTCTTTTGGCCATACAAACCTATGGAAAAACATGAATTCGTTGTCGGCGGGCAGTGATTACCTTAATGCTTGGTTAACAATGTTTTGTTACGTAATGACTAAAAGACACAGAATTCTTTATTTTATTTAAATAAAATGTATTTTTATATTAGTTAACTTATTTTCCTAAAGCAGTCTCTTAACATAATAAAATAGCCCTTATACTGCATTGTCTAAAATTTCTATTGTCTATCCAATAAAGTTATTTTCTGTAATATTGAAACACTGTAGGTTGTAAAGTGAGAAATGAATGGTTTTTGCATTTATCTAGTATTCATAATAAGGAAACTTGGTAAAGATATTTAAGAGAAAAACAGAAAGAGTTTCCATTTCTCAAAAAATGTATATGTGATGCAGTGTCTACTGTGATTAAAGACACTGTTTTTATTCAGGCATGTGATAAGGCATACGTTTTAAAGCCAAGTTTGCTTTTCAAACGGGAATCAAAATTTTATATGTTACACAAAGAACTAAAAGAAATAGATCCTCCTACATTGACAATGAAAAGTGAATTTTGTAACAAGTATGCAGCCAGGCAAGTATTCACAAATGAGCAAGAGATTCTTCTAAAAGGATATCTAAAAATTCCCTCTAAAATGCAATATGTTTTTACATATACACTCATGTCCAATGTTGAGGTCACAAACATAAAATCAGTAAAAATTCATGAAAAATTCCCATTGTTAGCAAGAAGTTTGTCTCAGAGATATGTTACAATGGGAGAAAGAGTGCAGCATCATAAAGATATGGAATTTTTTTTAACTGCAAATTAAGATACAGCGTATATCAAAACGTATTTAACCCTGAATTAGAGATAAAGCATTTATCTCGGAGAAGTAAGTATGATTATGGAGTGTGACCACCGTGCACTGCACTACAACTTTTCACATATAAAGGTGTCAATAAATGTTTGTTGCAACAAAGCCTATTCTTCCAAAAGGGCGGCATTTTAACTCCTGGAGTCTTTTGAGAAAGGTATGGCGCAATGGCTCTTTTTAGGCATATTCAATAAGATTAAGATCCTAAAATCTCGAGGGGCAATTCATACAGCGGATATTTTCTTCTTTAAGAAAATCATCAACAATCTAAGCAACAATGTGAGCTCATCAACAATGTTATGCTTCACATTATATTCCGTAAACATGAAGTTCATGCCTACAGAACCCCAGAACAACGTCAGATACGCTTAAAGACATATCCATATTTCCCGGTTGACAGTCGTGTGTGTTCTTTTACCTGCATAAAACATCAGAGCCCTGTTGTGGAGATGAGGACATCAGTCTTAGACACAACAAGAAAAGCCATTTATTTTTCAGTGATGAATCGAGACTCTCCACATAGAGTGATTTTTGTCGAATCTCTATCTGAAGAGAACATGGGGCTTACTATCATCTCCGCTACGTAAAAAAATCGACAGATTTGGTAGCAAAAGAATCCTTGTCAGGGGCGGCATTAATGTTCGCAGTTGCACACCACTACACGTCTTCGATGCGATTACTATCAATGCACATCGCTATTGGTATGAGGTCTTTAAAACCCCAGTGATATTGTTTCGTGGTACTGTAATCTCAGATTTCATGTTTATGGTCGATAATGGGAAGCTCCTCTCTCCACATTCTTGATGCTTTTTTTGGAGAAGAGAATATTCGTCGAATGTATTAGCCCTTGAGATCCCCGGACATCAATCCAATTGAACATGTTTGCGATTATCTAGGAAAAAACATTGTACAGAGTAACCCCCTCCCAGCACACACAAAGAATTAAAAGCTGCGCTTTTGAACAGAGGGGTTTTTGAAAGAAAATTGTCACAAACATTTATTGACATGCTCATAAACAATACGAGAGCTCATAAGGGAGGCTTGTATAGAAGTGCACAAGGGTCACATTATATATTAGACAGATTTCAATAAATGATAAATGATTTATATGTTATTTATGATTTAACACTTTTCGATATACCCTGTATCTCAAATGACAATTAAAATCTTTTCCATGCTGTTATGCAGTTATATTTTTTCTCAGATTTAAATATATCTCTGTGCCAAATTTCGTGAAAACACTGAATAATTTTCAAAGATTTTATGTTTGTGACATGAGTGTGCACATGCCAGACAGGTGTCTTCCAGCAATGCAAAACATCTTAAATAACCATATCCACGTTCTTGGGAAAAAGAAAAATCAGCTGGAATTGACTGATTTTTATAAACGGAGATAAATCAATAACAATACAAACATTTGTTTTTTTTTCAGGGGGGGGGGGGTGTATGAAATCCAACGTTAAAAATTTAAAACTAACTACCTGTATATTCTACATAAGTTTGAGCTTATCATCCTCAGTCCTGAGACAACTGTTACGAGTGACCTCAAAAACCAATTTAAAATGGTTATAAAACATCTCCAACGATGTTAGAGTCTATATATCGATGCTCATAATATGCAAACATTCATTAAAAAGGTTTAGAAGGTTTTAACAATTCTAGGAGTAATCAAATCAGTTTAAAGGATGCTTTTAGTGTCTCCTCCAAGTGACTTCAGGACCGAGGAAATTATACTTGAGTAAATATTCAATTTGGATAAAACTAGAATTACCATTTCATTTCAAGCTCCTAGGGTAGTTTCTTTGGATTGTAAAATTACAATCAAATTAAACACGAGACATTTATGCGAAAACAAATTAATAAGGTTTTCATTTTTCCGGAAAATGTATCCCTGTTTCTATATGTAAGTGTGTTACTTAAAAAATTTCTTTTGAATGTGATGATGGTTTTATTTTTGATCCTTGTTTATATGTACCCCAGGCATGTTAACATGCATCCGTATAAAGGAGAGGGGACACATGTGAATGATTTAAATAACATTTTGAAACAAATTGCATATGACGAAGAAAAGACTATTAAAACATATGAATGCTTTTACTGTGAAAAATTCGATATTTCTGGGAAAACAATCTATATTATCAAGGCCAAACGTATCTGTGCGTAACGCATACGTCAATTTGGGAATGGCAACACTTTGAAATTTTAAATGAAATTTCGGTATTGCAATTTTTGCTACTAAAATTTTTTAAACTTCTAAATATCGCACATTTTCAGTTTTTACACCATCGTGTAGGAAAAAATATGTACTTTTAAATGAAATTTGTTCAAAAGCTGTATCTTAATTTGTTTTTGAAACATTAATTTCTTTGTAGTTTTCATGCCGCTTTTCTAATTTTGGCAACAGGAGTAGTCCATTTCTATTAATAGCAAAGGGGAAAAAAAAGGAAGAAATTGATTACTGTATTTTTATGTTGTCATTTTCTCATTAAAATGGAAAAAATTGAAAGTTAATTATCTTCTGTTATAAAATGCGATGAATTTTGAGTTCATTTGCAAAATTTTATTTACACGTAAAAGAATGTCAACAGTTTAATATCTGTTTCAGCTAATAGTATTGAGACTTCAAGTTTTGAATCAAAATGATTAAATTAAAGAACCATTTTTTTCCTAGGTAAATACAGATACAAAATGTGCATTTGTAAATTCTGATATGATGAAATTGATGTCGGATTCAGATTTTACGGGAAAAAAAATCTATGATTGAATCAAAGTTGAATAAATTTTGCTTTTTTCCATTTTGGAATATTAGCATAAGAACCTAAATTGATAACTTTACCATAATAATAGATCTTTATTATTTTTTACTGCTTCCATGTACGATTAAAGTTTAATTTTATCAATGTCTACAACTGAGTTTTATAGAAAAGTATTTTTTTAATTTGACGTTAAATATCGTTTAAGAGTTAGACTTGCCTATATAAAATGCACTTTTTATATTGGCTATTTACTGTAATTAATTTTGTAGTGTTATTATAAACCAATGAAACAGTTCCTTTTTAAATATTTTCTTTCGACGAAATTCGACGGGTTCTGCTTTGTGTAAAATAATGTTCAAATTTGCCACAACTCTTCCCTATTTAGATAATAAATTTATATGAAATCAAATGTGTAAATGACGATTCTATGACTTTTCTTTGTTAAGATTTATGTTCTTGCATAATTTTATATTACAGAGGAAACACCAGAAATGAATGTACAGACTTCAGATTCACCTCCAACAATTGCAATGCAAAATTTACCTTCATCTCCACCAACTACATTTCAAAATTGTACGCTGGAGAATACATTTCCACAGATAAACATAAGCTGAGAAAAAATGCCCAAAAAACTGATGACTGCCTTAAAAAAAAGGATACCAGAAGCTTCACTAAGGAGGCAGATGATACGAATAGTGGCCGATGACATTTTAGAAACTACTTCCTCGAAAATTATTTTTTGCAATTTAATTTCGAAAATCCAGTTTCATTAGGACCAATATAAAGCCAAATTTATGAAGAATGATTACAACTACTTGCGAAATTTTTAATGGCACTTTTAGTCACAATTTAATTTATAATGAAGAAACAATTAAGGGAGAGAAAGGGAAAAAAATAATTTACTTTATTTGAAGTTTATGCTAAAAAAATTCGGAAAACAGTGCAGTCATTTCTCCTTTAATTTCTGAAAAATCATAGTGGGTTTTTACTTTTATATTATTTTGCAACTACAGTTCCTTATATTAAATACAGATTATGAATATATGTTTCAGTAAAACGTATTTGTTTCTAAATCAGCTTTTAACTGTAACCAAATTTATGATTTTTCAAATAATTTTCAAAAAATTTTTTTGTTTTTCTCTTCCTTAATCTTTGAACTCCTCAGTATTTGATTTCCTCAATCTTGCTGGCATTATTAAAAGAGAGAAATTACAATTTTGACGCTGGGTTTAGGAATTCCGGATTATTGAGATTATACCGTAGTATGTTACTGTTAAAAACAAAACTCTTGCTAATTTGCTTTTTTTCCCTCAAAGATTCTTTTCACAGCTAAAATTGTATGCAATGACTTTAAATGTAACATTAAAATTTACCCGTTCTGTACCACTTCATTTACACTAATTTTCATTTTATAAAATTTATATATATAATTATGGTTTATTTTATATAACAGCATTATTGTTTTTACCATATTTTTAAAACTGCATTCCATATAATTTCATTTTGAATATTTGAATATGATAATAGGGATTGTAACAATTTGCAGGTTGTGTTTGGTTTGTGCTTTGTATTTGTATATTAACTTTCAATTTGGTGCTTTTTTTAAACTTATTTTACTGTACATGGAGGTTTATACAAAAATTAGCGATTTTTATATTAGTGACATAAGAAATAAATAATCATGTCAGAAATTTCTGATTTTTTGCAGCAATATGTTAAGTAGCTGCTTAATAGAGAAAAAACAGACGTCACACCTAATACTAAAAATATATATATATATTCCATAGATTTTGTATGGGAGAAATGAGCGATAAAATGGGAGAATGATAAATTTAACATTATTAGTGCAAGACACTTTTAATCATAGAGAAGATGTTTAAGACAGTATATACTTTTAAGTTATCTCTTTAGGAAAAATTAATTGCATATTGATATATTATTAATGTGTAAATTAACTTTACAAATTTGAATGAGAGAATGGGGATATCTGAATATTTTCATTTATTAAACATTTATGCTTATTAAATTCTTCATTATATACTGCAGAATATCTTCAAGATAGTTTAGAAGTATTTTACAATTAGGTTAAAACAAGTACTGAATACATATGTAGTATTTCTACTTGTTAATTATTTACATCTAGCTGAAACATCCGGAATTAATAATGAGTGAGGGAATGCTTTGAAATATCTTTGAATTGAATGACAAACTTTTTTGAAAAAAAGAATGGATTGGGACTGAAAAAAGAGTTGATTGAAACATATAAATAGTACTTCATGTTTTCATTTTAAAAGACAGAAGTTAGAGACAATGAATGTAAAAGTATATTAGTAAGAAAAAATAATTTTTGTATTTAAAAGTGTAATTGTTACATGTCAGGCAGTGATACTCAGAGATATAAAATTTTAAAATAAATGTCTTTTTTAATTAATTTTTCAAAATAATGGGCTAATTTGAATAAACAATGTCTATATATTAAACAAATAATTTGTAAACTTTTTTTTTAAAATATTAAAATAGCTAACAGTTCATGTTCGCTAATTTCCAAACAATCACACATATATTATATGGAATCTAATTTTAAAACTGCAGCACTTATCGTTTTTGATGTAATTTTGTATGTATTTTGTGTAGAATTAATCACAAATATTTTGTATCATTGCTCTTATTCTGAAATTTCATGCGATATGCATGAATGTCAAACAAGGTTGAACATGTTTTTATTTGTTGAAGGTAATAAAGCTAAAAATAGAGTTTGAATCTGCATTACTTTATAGTCAGTAACTGTGTACTGCAAAAGTTTTTTTTTTTTTTTTTTTTTTGTGTATTAGTCTTAAATTAAAATATATATATGTATGTATATATAATATGCATGGATATTAAATAAGGTTGAATTAATTCTATTTCAGTTAGTTTGAAGTCAATAACTGTATTATAAGTTCTATTTTCTTCAAATTTGTTTCACTTTTTTATTTTGAATATGAAAAAACTTCATGTGACATACATCTATTGTAAAATAAAACTAGAGATAATTTAAATTTGCATTAGTTTTTTCCCCATAGATGCTCCGCTATGCTATTTTCGTTTTGATTTTTTATGACATTGATACAGTGTGTGTATTCAGTTGAAAACTTGTATCACGTGATGTAAAATTAATATTTCCAATTGTGCATTTTGTTGTTTTATTTTATTGTTACATAGATTGTAACAACATAGAATTATAGTTTCTAATTGCATTAGTTTGTTTTTCTATCCTCATGTTATGAATTTTTTCCACTTTAAAATTCTTTATCTTTTGTTTTTGATTATAAAATAATTTTATATAATACAAAATCATTGTAAAATATGTATACACATAGATTGAATTTGCATCTTTTATTTGTTTACGATTTTTATTGGTGTAATAAAAAATTTAATTTTACTAGTGTGCATTGATGAATTTTAACACTATTCTCAAAATCAACTTTTTAATACATTCTTGAATAATTTTGAAATAAAAAGAAGAAATAAGAAATAAGATGAAGTAATAGGGATGAGAGTGTTCCGCGTTTTTTCATACCAGTATAATATTAGAGAAAATATTGTTCTGTTAAATCGCAGCAATTTTCGATTGAGTAAAATAACATTTTCTCTAAGATTATACTCGTGGGGAAAAACGCGGAAAATTCTCATGCCTAAGTAAGAAGTAAACAACAGAAATTCAAAAAATATTATAGACAATAGAAAATACCATTTGGAAATCGTTGCTTTTAAAAAGTTGTATTTATTTATTCGATAAATATTATGAACACTATTTTCAGCATACATACTGTTTGCATTAGTTTTTGCTTTTTTTAATTTAACGAGGCATTTTCTGTCTTATATAAAATTACTTACTATTTGAAATCTTTATGCATGTTTCATAAATTTTTTATTGCTCTTTTAATATTAAATTCATATAATATGCAGGCATTGAAATATTAAGTTAAACATAAGAATGCTTTAATATTTATTTCTTTAATTTAATCATGTAACTTTGTGCGATGTAATTGCTAATGGATTACGTAAGACTGAAGATAGATTTTTTGCAGTGTAATTTTAAGAAAATCAGTTTATGATTTAATGCACGTGTGTGAATGTTATTTTATCATTGAGTAATTAAAATTATTGCATATTATACTGCCATTCTTTGATTATTAAAGCTGCTTCTATTATGAAAACAACATTATTTTTTTTAATAATAATAATTTTGAAGCAAATTAAAATTTCACTGCATACAAAAACAAAATTTGTTCTTATGCTCTAAGTTTCCTTTATAGAAATTGCTACAAATTGAATTCAATGTCAATCTTATTTGGAAAATAATTATGTAATATTTTTACAACATAAATCCCTTTAAACGTATAAAATCATATTTATATCAAAACATATAGATGGATTCGATAAATTCATTTGGGAGATTTATGATAAAATTTTAATCTGAATTTCCAGTGCAAAGAAATTTACTTTAGGTATCCTTTCATAAATAGACAAACACATAAATGTGTTACTGTTAGTTGCGAAATTATTGATCACAGAGCAGTTATATCGTTTTTAGCATTTTTTTTCTTACTGCCAGATACTAATATAAGATCTTTTGTCGTAACATATGTTTGTTTATTAATTTTAATTCTCTAATTGCATAGCTGCGACATACTTTATATCCTTAACTTTTATATCCTTTTTATACTGCTACTTTAAAATAACAATTTTCGCTGTACTTTCAAACTTAGAATATGACAAAAACAACAGTTTTAAAATAGTGATATAAGATAAGTATAAATAATTGTAGAAGTTGGCAGATAAATAAATATGCTCTTCATTGTTTTTAATTGCATTTTACATCACAAAACATTTCTTAATCTATTTTTTTACTTCAACAACTGCACATTATAACAAATAAACATCTATCGAGACAAATACAGAAAATTTATGAAAAAAAAAAGATTTTAGTATATACTTTACAGATGTTAGAGTGTAATTGAATTTTATTACAAGATATTTTCCATTATGAGTAGACGTATCTTTATGCAAATTGATAACCTCCAAGTGGATTTTTAAAATTTTGTAAAAATTTTTAAATGTATCCACACATATATCGAATAATATTTTTCCACATAGTAAGTTTTATAAAGGTAAGACTTTGAGCTCTTCTTGTATATCCACTGATTCTGATTACAGAATTATCCATAAGAATTTCCCAAATTTGACAGGAAAATATAAAACAAAAAAGATTAGGGATAGAAACTTGTTTGTTTTAAAATATACAATAGGTATGACAAGAATCTAAAAATGATTATGATTAAGATATGGTGTTTGGTAAGTGTTGGTCATTGTAAGCAATATACATTTCAAGACAACAGATGAAATCTCTTATCACCTGACATATATCTTGTCAAAGCTACGCCCTCTGCTTGAATTGCTCTTCAGACATAAGATCTACATAAGCAGGTGCTATCATAAGCAGGTATTCCACAAGAATTACATCAGTGGGGGTAGATTTCATACATCTTCTTGAATTGTGTATTATTCCCAATGGAGAATACTTACCAGATATAATTTGAAAGAGATATCCTTTTTAAATTTTTGTCATACTTATTGCATATTTTTGAACAAACAAGTTTCTCTCTGCAATCCTTTTTGGTTTTTATCCTGTCAAATGTGGGAGGTTTTTTGGGCCATCCTGTATTTTTACGTTATATATAACATACAGGGTGGTCATAAAAAAACTTTGCCGATATACGGAGCCCTAGAGGCCAGTCCGCTCAACCGATCGAAATGAAATTTCAGATATAGCTATTCAGAGGTATGAGCTCGAGATTCTGTGAACGACAACAAAATGGCGCTCACGGTTACGGTTATAGTTACAGAAATTCGAAATTTTCCAATGGCAACACCCATTTTTTTCATCGCAAAATGCTCAGCGCATGCGAAAACCCTAAAGAGCGTTGGAACCGTACGTGTATCGCAAGAAACGGACATGTTACGCAAGAACAAAAAACCGTTCTGCGAATCCCCCCCCTCATAAAAAAAAACTCGATTGGGGTGCGAGGAGGAAATTTGCATATGACACAGAGTCAGTACACTAATCTCTGATTACAATACAGATCGGAGAAACTAAAACTTTTATTTTGATTACACATTTTCCGCATGGGTGTCATCACAGGCAATTAATGGAGATGGCACTAATGTGGAAAATGTGTAATCAAAATAAAAGTTTTAATTTCCCCGATCTGTATTGTAATCAGAGATTAATGTACTGACTCTGTGTCATATGCAAATTTCCTCCTTGCGCCCCAATCGAGCTTTTTCTATGGGGGGGGGGGGGGAGGATTCGCAGAACAGTTTTTTGTGCGTGCATAACGTGTCCGTTTCTTGCGATACACGTACGCTTCCAACGCTCTTTAGGGTTTTCGCATGCGCTGAGCATTTTGCGATGAAAAAAAATGGGTGTTGCCATTGGAAATTTTCGAGTTTCTGTAACTATAACCGTAACCGTGAGCGCCATTTTGTTGTCGTTCACAGAATCTCGAGCTCACACCTCTGAATAGCTATATCTGAAATTTCACCTCGATCGGTTGAGCGGACTGGCCGCTAGAGCTCCATATATCGGTAAAGTTTTTTTATGACCACCCTGTATATTTAATTTACGGCATATATACCAATTACAAATGCCTTTACGGTACATATAACATACATTTAATTTACGGTATATATGCAGTATAAATAATTTTTGCGGTATATATACCATATACTTAATTAACGGTACATATACCGTATGTTTAATTTACGGTAAATATACCATTTATCTAATTTACGGTATATTTAAAATACGGTATATATGCTGTATAAATATTTTTACGGTATATATACCTTATTTTTTAATTTACGGTATTTATGCTGTAAATTTAATGTACGGTATATATGCTGTAAGAATATTTTTTTACGGTACATATACATTAAATATTTTACGGTACATATACTTTAAATATTTTACGGTACATATACTAAAAAATATTTAAATTTATGTTCAGTTAAATTACGGTACATGTACTTTAAATATTTTACGGTATATATACCGTCCAGTAAAATTACGGTAAAAGGAAGTGTCACAAAGTTGACGGTATAACCACCGTGATTCGAGACCAAATTTTTTTACAGTGTACCTAAAAATTCTAGACGTAAGTTGCGTTTCAAAATTTTGCTTTAAAATTTTTATTCTTTTAAAAGATCTTAAAATTATAAAAATATTAGGAATATTTTTAAGGTCTTATATATATACTTATGGTGAAAAACATGTATGCACAAAATTTCAAATATCTATTATGAAAAGTAAGAGAATTTTTTGTAAATGCTCACCGTTCACTGTAGAGCCAATAACTGAGTATCACCCTAATACATCACGTAATTCTTTAGGTTGAATTTTATGTGAAATTTTGTTTACAGTCTGCACTTTTGAGATAATTCATTTTCCTTTATAAACCTTCCATTGTTTTGTTCATTTCATAACTGCATTTGTTAAAAATACGAGATGGAATATTTTCAAATTTACAGTAATAATTTATAATGTTAGAAGTAATCTTGATTGCAATTACAGATTTTTTATCTGTCATCAGTCATTTAAAACAATTTCTTTTATGATTTTTTTTATTATTCTCTAATCTTGATTAACATTTATGAAAGGTAATCATACTTTACAATATTTAATCCGATGATTTTTGGCCCAACACAACTATTTACATACATATATTTTTTTAATTTTAGCTTACCAGGACGTGAAGGACAAAATGTTACAGACTTGTATATTTACAGAGAAAAACCTAGTTAAGTTAAATAAGGCGTGTTTACTCGAAGTTTGAACATTCGCCAAAATTTAGAACCAATCTTTCTGATAATATTCTTTATCTTATGTTTTGGTGTTTAAAAAATAAAATTTTTTTGTCTCGCTTTTACAGCAATAACTTTGGAGTTTATGAAATTTGCGTACACTTCCAAGTAAAACACTAGGAGTAGATATTGATGTATCGAATAGTATTCTTTTCTGGATGAAACCTGAGGAATTCTTGGAACAATTTCATGGTGAATATATAAAAAATACGGAAATTGCTATCCGCAAAATAAAATTTCCTATTAAATGCTATATAATGTAATTTCTTTTAATACACTTTAATAAAATTTTTCTTTAGAAGTATTTTTAATAGACATATCATTTCTAATATCATAAATAAAGCAATTAAAACACTTAGAATTTTAGATTGTCATTTTCCTGACATGTTACATTGTGATGTGTGCAAACTAAAGGGCTTTTTTATACTGTTTAAATATCTTTTTCTGTTTTTGTTTTATTTCTATTTGATATTTGCACATTATAAAACAAATAATAAGGAAAATAACAAATTGTATATTTTACAAATAATTATCCATAATTAAATATGATTGTCATTGAAATGAATGTCATTTTCTTGGCATGCTCATTTTAGTTCTTTATCAGGTGTAAATATGACGCTACAGAGTAATACTTCTTATTTTTGAGATAGTTCAAGTCAGAAGTAATAAAATCAGTAGTAAAATCTATCAGTAAGATCTTTTAGATGCTTCTTTGAAAAGAATGAGATTAATGTATTTGTAACCATTGAGTAGTCCTTCATTTTTTCATTTTCTTGGTTTCCATAAATTAACAACTAAAACTGAACATTACGTGAAAATTGAGAAACTATATTGACAAAATGTTCTTATAAAATAATTAAAATGCTAAGCAAAAACAAAAAAAATTTAAAAATTGTTTTACAATGATCCTGGCATATATATGGCAAGAAATGACATATAATTACATAAAAATTAACTTATTATTTCAGTTCTTAAAAATTTAGCAATTTTACATGAAAATCATTTATTCTATAATAGAAAATAAATTTACCTCTTAAAATTTTTAATTGTTTTCGATGATATAATTTCAATATCTCAGATGATCAAAATTCGTTTTTTTTAATATATATATATATATATATGGAGATTCTTCTTATAAAAGTTCTTTCGAACACATAAGTAAATAAACTCGGAGGTAAATTAAATTCTGACACCGTTTTTAAACTTTTAAATGACTTATATTAAACGTTAATATTTACAAAAAAGATATTTACATATTAATATTTACAATTCGAACATTCAAAAGGAAACTTTAATTAAAACATCTTAATCGCGTCATCTTAATCAACATTCTTCTAAAGTCAACACCAACTCTCCCTCCATTCCATCCAACGATCTCTTCCGTTCATTTCTTTTTTCTTCGGCTTTTCGTCTGAATGGAGTTTTTTCAGAAAATCGTCTACTTTCTAAAGACCTTTTCTATCAGAGTTGCGATATGAAGAACCTTACAAGACATGATACTTGTCTGTTGGAGAAAGAATCGCTCCCACAACGGCCGTCCTGACTAGGCTTTCGTCCTCGAATGCTCGTCCCTTTGGAGGCAGCAGCAGTTGGATCATCTGGAAAGATAAAGAAAAAAAACACAGCAGCATCCAAAGTCTTAATTGAAAAAAAGAAGTCATTATTCAAATTGTTTATCAAAGCTTAGATTATTTCTTGAAAAAATTCATATATTTTTTTTCGCGTCTTTTCGTCTTCTCTTTCTTACGTCCTTTCATCTTCTTTTATCTTACGTCTTTTCGTCTTCTTCTTTCATACGTCTTTTCATCTTCTATTACCTTACGTCTTTTCGTCTTTTCTTTCTTACGTCTTCCGTCTTCTTTTATCTTACGTCTTTTCGTCTTCTTTCATACGTCTTTTCATCTTCTTTTACCTTACGTCTTTTCGTCTTTTCGAGAATAAAGTTAAAATTCTATTAGTTGTCAGTCCAGAGGTTTGTCATAGTTGGTATAGTGTCACAATCGGTGAAATTCTTTTTTTTTCAAGCTTCGTCCGTCCACGGCTTCATGTACTCTGCACATGCACTGGTGACCATGGGTCCTTCGTTGAATCCAAGTTTCTTTACATCGTAGGTGTCATTATTTTTTACTTTTATGACTTTGTACGGACCTAAATATTTTGGTTTTAACTTCAAACCTGGACCTTGTTGTGTGCGTTTTATAGCAACCACATCATTAATCTTAAATTTGTTAGCTTTCTTTCGTCTGAGGTTGTAAGTTTTACGGTTCTCTTCTTGGACTTTTAAAATCTGTTTTTTAGCATTTTTTCTCATATCTTCGCGATTATTTGTAAAATCAGATTGTATTTCAGCATTCAGAAGACTAGTAATTTCAATGTTATTTTTTAGTTTCATTTTAGTACCAAACATCAATTCAAAAGGAGTTGTGCTTATACTTCTCTGAAAAGTCGAATTTATCACCTGTTGGACGTTGCTTACATGTGTATACCATTTTTTAGGATTATCGACAGACAATTTAGACAGAACAGATATTATGACAGAATTTAGACGCTCAACTTGGCCGTTAGACCTGGGTAATCCAGTGGTAATCGGGATATGTTTAATATTTTCATTGATGCAATAATCTTCAAAAGCTTTAGAGGTAAATGCAGGACCTTTATCTGATATAATTCGAACTGGATTTCCAAAGATAGATTTTTGGATTTCTA
The DNA here is from genome assembly GCA_964019185.1 of Maratus speculifer. Lineage (NCBI taxonomy): Eukaryota > Metazoa > Arthropoda > Arachnida > Araneae > Salticidae > Maratus > Maratus speculifer. Next base: position 229,055,384 of record OZ025296.1, on the reverse strand, counting down.
ATTTAGAAATTACTTCGGCAGCATCGGTAGATTTTGTGGGATACAACCAAACAAATTTTGTGAATGCGTCAATGACCGAAAGGATATGTTTGTAATTTTTATTAGTGCTTTCTAATGGACCTAAGTGATCAACATGGTACGTATGTAATGGAGTTTCTTCTTTTTCTATTGGGTGAAGTAAGCCTTCTTGTTTACCACATTTTCTATTAACTAAAATACAGGGAACACAATTTGCTATACATTTCTCAATTTTTTGTTTAACTTTAGGGATGTAAAAATCATTTTCTAAACTTTTCTCTGTTCTTGCAACTGCATAATGACCTTTTTCGTGAGCGGCCTTGATTATATTCATTTGCATGTCTTCCGGTACAACTAATAAATCATTACCATTAACACATTTATAAAGAACATCATTTTTAACTAGATAATCATCATAAGATTTCACCTTTAGGATTTCTTTTATTGTTTTAATATGGTCATCGGTTTCTTGAGCTTGGATAATTTTTAAAGTTAAGCTATCTTGGATTACCATGCAAATAGGATACCTACTTAATGCATCGACATGTCTCATACTGCTACCCTGTCTATGTTCAATAACATAATCAAAATCGGATAACATTATTGCCCATCTAGCTATTTTTGTACTCATTTCTTTTTTATCCATAGTCATTTTAAATGCATTACAATCGGTTACAATTTTAAATGGGATACCTAGCACATATACTCTAAACTTTTTCAGGGCTTCAATTACAGCTAAAACTTCTAATTCGTAACTAGTGTACTTCCGTTCAGCTTCGGTGGTTTTTTTACTTGCGAAATAAACTGGATGAAATTGATTATCTACTGGAGATTGTTGCATTAAAACAGCTCCATAGCCATCAATACTGGCATCACAATGGATTTCGGTCGCACTTTTGGGATTGTAAATTAAAAGTACTGGTTCTGACGACAAAATACGTTTGAGTTCATTAAAAGCTCTTTGTTCTTCTATATCGAATTTAAATTTTGAATCTTTTCTTAGCAGGTCACTTAACGGTTTAGCTATAACCGAATAATTTCTTATAAATTTTCGAAAGTATCCTGTCAATCCTAAATAACTTTGAACATCTTTGGTACACTTTGGTTCGGGAAAATTTATTACTGCTTTAGTCTTTAGTGGAGAGGGATACAATTTACCATTTATGATTCTATACCCCAAGAAATCAATTTCACGCTTCAAAAAATTGCATTTTTTAAGATTTAATTCTAATCCATATTCCGATGCAGTTTCGAGTACAAGTTTTAATTTTTCTAGACCTTCAGCTTCGTTTTTAGCAGGTATTATTAAATCATCCATATAAATGACAACAATGTGATCTTTTAATAGGTTTCGAAATACATTATAAATATACTTTTGAAAAACACTAGGGCTATTGGTCAACCCGAATGGACATTTCAAAAATTCGTATTGTCCTTCATGAGTAACAAACGAGGTGTATTTCCGCGAGTCTTCTTCAACATCTACATGAAAGAAACCGTTTTTCAAATATATGGTGGTAAATACTTCGGCAGAATGTAATTGGTCTGTTACATCATCAATAACTGGCAAGGGGAAATGCTCACGTACTGTCTTTTTGTTAAGACATCTGTAATCAACACAAAGTCTCATTGTGTTATCTTTTTTCTTGACTAACACAACCGGCGAAGAAAAATTAGAAGAACTTTCTCGAATTATTCCCTGAGCTAGCCACTCCTCAATTTGGTTTTCGACTATTTTTTTCTCGCATGGCGGTAATCTTCGAGGAGAAGAACAAACTGGGATTTCGTCAGTTAAATTAATTTTCATTTTAACATCTACTGTTTTAGTTTTAATTGGTACATAATTTCCAATTAACGAGTATAACTCTGAACGTAATTTTTTGTCAGCAATGTGAGTTAAATCAATTTTAGGCTCATCCAAAACATTTACAATATTAACTAAAAAGTCATTAGACTGAACTTCAGCTTTAAACAGTTTCACTTTATTCTCAGAAATAGTTAATGTACCTTGATGAATAACATCAGTGCCAATAATTAAATCGAAATTAATGCAACTGTCCTTAACGACAAAAATAGTAACTTTAAATTTTGAACCATCTACTTCGATTTCTGAATTGAAACAACCTTCTGGTTTAATTGAGGCTTTTCCTAGACCGGTCAAAGAGATACTCGTAGGTTTTAATTCTACAAAGTTCTTCAAATTATCATAAATACTTTCCTTTAACAAAGTCTTTTGGCTACCAGTATCTATTAAAGAGATTAAACGCAAAGAATAAAGCTTTATCTCTTTCAGAATTAAATCTTGGGATGTAATAATGTTTACTTGTGACTGAGCATTTTTAACACTTGTATCTTTAGATTTATTACATTGAAATGATTTATGACCATAAGCGTTACAAGCAAAACAAAGCGGCCCTTTATCTTTATTTACACAGTTAATACTCTTATGATTATTCCCGCCACAATTAAAACAACGCATATTTGGCTTTACAGGCTTAAATTTGTTCTTAACTTCAACTTCGGATTTAATTTTAGGCTTAGCTCCTTCATATTTATGAAATTTTGCATTTTCATACTCCGATCTTATTTTTTCATAAATCTTTAATTTTTGTTTAAATTCAGCAATATTGGGACAACCATACAAAAAAGATTTTTTAGAAATAGGGTCATTAATTCCATTTATTACACACTGAATAAGGGCAGAATCTTCAATATTGCCTTTTGAGCATAATTGTTTCATATTTAAAAAATATTCATCTAACGATTCATGTGGTCTAATTTTTCTTTTGGACAGCAATTCGTGTAATTCAGCTGAATTGCACGTTTGACCAAATTCAGATATCAGTAGGGCTTTTAATTTAGACCCCGAATTAATATTTGTTTCACTTTCAAGAAATAATTTTGCTTTGCCTGTCATACGGCGTTTAGCCAAAATCAATTTGTGCAAATCACTAACGTTAAATAATGAAACAATATCTTCAAAATCGGCAATCCATTTATTAATATTTTGTACTTGAGTACCTTCAAACATTGTAATCATACTTTCAATATCATTAATAGAAATGCTTGGTTTAATAACATAATCAGGAATTAGAATTTTCTGATTTTCATTACTTTCACAATTAGAACTACCAGAATCATTTCTCATATTATTCTCAAAAACAGTTGAAATATTTTTAGTTTTATCTTGTAAATCATCATTAAATTCATCAACACTTTCGTCATCACTAAGAGTACCTACATCGGCTATCATATTAATTTTTAAAATATTAAAATCACATAAACTAGAAATTATTCTGGCAGCAATTTCATCAAAAGTTCCCGAATTATTTATACACAGAACATTGCAAATGGTAATTAAGTCGTTAACAGAAAAATTATCTTTAATTTCTTTGGATTTAGTTTGATATTCATCGGAATCTACTTCAAACGTCAACCCAGTAAAATTCCGAATTCTACGTCGATTATTTCTGTCACCGATTTCTCCAAAAATTAATTTGTGCAATATCTTAATACTAGCTGATTTTTCAGTTTTCAAAGAAAACTCTAATTCCTTTAAATCAACTAATTTTTCCATTATTGAAAAGAAAAATGAAATAATAAACTCACTTCATAATCAGATGCTCAGCTTCACACATTTAAACAGCATTGTTGTCGCAGTATCCAACAGCTTCATATCATTAAACATATATTCAAAAAAGATTTCCTCATAATACTTTCCAGCAAGGATTCCATCACAATTCTAAATAATAACGGCTTCCAGATTATTTAAAGTATATATATATTTCTTCTCTGTGGGCGTTCGTTTGTCTCGGTTCTGACACCAAAATTTATGGAGATTCTTCTTATAAAAGTTCTTTCGAACACATAAGTAAATAAACTCGGAGGTAAATTAAATTCTGACACCGTTTTTAAACTTTTAAATGACTTATATTAAACGTTAATATTTACAAAAAAAGATATTTACATATTAATATTTACAATTCGAACATTCAAAAGGAAACTTTAATTAAAACATCTTAATCGCGTCATCTTAATCAACATTCTTCTAAAGTCAACACCAACTCTCCCCCCCATTCCATCCAACGATCTCTTCCGTTCATTTCTTTTTTCTTCGGCTTTTCGTCTGAATGGAGTTTTTTCAGAAAATCGTCTGCTTTCTAAAGACCTTTTCTATCAGAGTTGCGATATGAAGAACCTTACAAGAAAGACATGATACTTGGCTGTTGGAGAAAGAATCGCTCCCACATATATATATATATATATATATATATATACCTTTAAACACCATTTAGTTAGATCTTGTTGCTTAAAAAGAAATCCAGGTGACATGGAATTGTTGAATTGTATTACTAAATTGTGATGAAATGTTCTTGCCCTAGCCGGCGCATCCAAAAAATAAATTTTACAGACATCATCGTTTGTTATACCGATTTCAACTGTTCACAGGGTTGTCCACTGGTATGAAAAAAACATTTACTGGAAAGGCGCAAATCTGTTTCAATTTACAAAGCTTGTATTTTAAGTTCAAATTTTAAAATGTCCGTCACTGGCATTGCTTTCCGGAATATAATATTTTTTAAAGTTATTTTCGTTGCAGCTGAAAATCCACCGTATTGATTTTAGAGTAAAATTACAACTTTTAGAAATGTATAATACTGAGTCATTTATCCGTTGAAAATTACGTGGATTGATCAGCAATTATTGTCCGTAGTCTGTATAAAATACTTGTACTGTAATGTTTGATGTGAAATATCGAAGTTGAATGTTTAAGATTCTTATATTCTCGATTTGAGAACCATAGTTGATATACTAACATAGTTTTAAACGTGACCAGCTAGATTTATACGGCCCATCCATTTGAGATTAATGTATGAACTCTCTTAAAATGGCAGCCAAAAAATAACTCGAGCCGAAATCCACTCATCTCACATTTTGAAAGGCAGCTTCTCGAAAAGAGTTGAAATAACTCGAGTGAACGAGTTTTTTTTTAAGCAATTTAAATGAAGTTTAGCTATTTAAATAACCAATTTAAATCAAGAAGATTTAATCGTTTGAAAAACAACTCATTTGTGATCGAAAAAATTGCAGCTCTTTCCTGAGAATCCAAATCAACTCTTTCGTTTTAAGTGTGAAGAATCGCGCATAAGCCTGTGATTCCTGCCCAAGTTATTCTGACCAATCATGCAAAATCTAAACCAAAACAATGACCATGTGCACAGAACAGAAATCAGCTTATTCAACGCTAATTTGTGGAGGGTTTGCGCCACGTGGTGTAATGAATATTTCAGAGTTTGTAACTGAATCCAGATTCACATTTTTTGGCGGATTTTAGCGAAATGCGCAGGCCTTTATGTATCTAGTTGGCCATTTTTTAAGTAACGAATGAAAGAGTGTGGTAGGTATGAAAGGCTGGTTTGGAGATTATGTGGCTAGGTTTGTGAACGTGGATGAGACTTGGCTACTATCATTTGTACTTGAGTACATAGTGCTGTAGCCATGTCTCATCCACTGTCACAAATTTAGCCACATAACCTCCAAAAAAGGCTTTCACACGCAACGCCCCCCCTCCTTAAAAATATTTAAAAATTGATCTTTAAAACTTCATCCCTCCCTCTAAAAATATAATAATATAACAGCTATGGTTCTGAAATTGAGCATACAAGCCTCTAAGACATTACTCTTCGATATTTTGTATCAACCATCGCAGTATAAATAGCTTATACACTATCTATCAATAAGTATTTGGAAACATTCAATTTTTGACAATTTGTCGAATATTTAAAAATATACTTGTCGGATTCTTCTGAAACTTCAGAATTATGAAAATTATGTCCGACCTCATATTTATCAACATTCATTTGATAATCAGGGCAATAAGAGGATCCGACAAAAAAATAAAGAATAACAGAAATATTTCGGATCACCTTGTACATGAAAATGCACGAAATGATTTATCGCTGCAGAATACAAATATGTGGATCCTGCACAACATGTACACTGATATTTGTAAGAATAGCATGTATATTCATGGAGAAAGAGTGATTTTTTTTAATTAAAAAATTGTGGTATGTTTTTTCTTTATATCATGCAGAGGTTTTGACCAAATTTAACGCAAATTTCAGAAAGATTGGCAAAATCTATTAGAAAAAATATAGCGCAAACTGAATATAAATATATTAAGTATTTTGTGAAATATGAGTAGTTTATGAAATAATTTTTATCTGCGCATGCGCGAACGATAAAAACGATTATTTTATATCATTTAATAGTCAATTTTATGGAGTAACTTATAAAAAATATACAATCAAATATCGTGAAAATTCAAAAAGATATCATTATTATAAGTAAGCTATTTTTACATTGCTCTCTAAAACGGCTGAATGATAAGGGATTCTCCACAAATTGACATTTTTTATTAGCTGACTTTTAGGAAAAAATTAGTATTTAATGTATACAATATCTAATGCAATATTTCTGTTAATAAGTATCTTGACATCTGTGATAGAAAAGAATAAAAGCTCTTTTCCTTTTCTATCACAGGTGTCAAGATACTTATTAGCAGCAATATTGTATTAGATATTGTATTCCTTAAATAGTACTAATTTTTTCCTAAAAGTCAGTTAATAAAAAATGTCAATTTGTGGAGAATCTCTGATCATTCAGCCGTTCTTAGAGAGCAATGTAAAAAAACCTACTTATAATAATGATATCTTTTTGAATTTTCACGATATTTGATTGGATTTTTTTTATAATTTACTCCATAGAATTGACTGTTAAATGATGTAAAAAAATCGTTTTTATCGTTCGTGCATGCGCAGATAAAAATTATTTTATAAAACTACTCATATTTCAAAAAACATTTAATATATTTATATTCCAATTGCGCTATATTTTTTCGAATAGATTTTGCCAATATTTCTGAAATTTGCGTTAAATTTTGTCAAAACCCCTGCATGATATAAACAAAAAACATACCAGAATTTTTAAATTTTTTAATCACTTTTTCTCTATGAATATACATGCTATTCGTACAAAAATCAGTGCACATGTTGCGCAGTATCCACATATTTGTATTCTGCAGCGATAAATCATTTCGTGCATATTCATGTACAGTGTGATCCCAAATATTTCTGTTATTCCTTAATTTTTTGTCGGCCTCCTAATTGCCCTGCTAATCTAATGGATGTTGATAGAGGTCCGACATAATCTTCATAATCCTGAAGTTTCAGAAGAATCCGGCAAGTATATTTTTAAATATTTGACAAAATGTGAAAAATTGAAAGTTTCCAAATACTTATTGGTAGATAGTGTATATACTTTGAACAATGATTAATGTACCACTCACGTACAATTAGTAATTTTGTTTGTTTACTTTAAATATTTACTCGTTAAATGTTGTAACATAACTTAGATACTATTAAAGACATATTAAAGATAATGTATCTTAGACATAAATAGTTATAGTCAATTTATTTGAAAATAAATTTTTAGATTATTTTCAATATAATCATGAATGTCATCATTATGTGAATAAATATGATTGTTTTCAACTATCATTCGACAAATTCGGAAGAACACTTCGAACACATTTATAATATTAGTCATCTGTTAAATATACGTGTACAGTTTAATGTTACAGTCATGTAATTACTATTCCACTTCTGCAATTTGATGGGTTGTAATGGACGTTTCATTGTAATCCGTCAGAAACATTGCCAACTCGAAATTATTGGATTATACGTATCCGAACAGCAATTAACGAATGTAATATAAACATACTCTTATCTTAATAACTATATTGTTAAATAATGAAATATTGGAACAACTTTAATATTAAAAAAGTCCTTCCGGCAATGCCGGGAGGAAGAGGTAGCTTTCATATACTTATATATTTATTTTAAATTCAGTTATATAAATCAAATATACGAAGCTCAAAATAGTGGAACAGGATTATATAAGACTGAATACTAGTTTTTGTCAATACTGAATATTAATAGGAATTTTTAGAAATTTATCATCTTTTATACAACCTGGTTTTATTTTAAGCGATTTATAGGGTCGCCAAATTCCACGATATCCATTTTAAAGCAGCATGATGGATAAAAAAAACCAATGAGCTTGATCGAAATTTTAATTCATGTGAACATGCACACTCACATCGAAATCGATTAATGTATGCGAGTGCTGTCGCGGGCAAATTGACTTTAAAAAAAAATGTCACCCACATTAGAAATTCAAACTGCTATATCCCAGGCGTTTTTCATGATAAAGACAAAGCAAAAAATGCTCCGGAATTTATTATTAAGGTAAATAGTTTAGAAAGAACCTTTTTTTCAATTTCTAATTTTTTGTTTATACATCATTATACATTTAAAAGATTTTTGACAAATTTAAAAAGCCGCCATTTTGAAACAAGATGGCGGATAAAGTGGACGCGTGAACTCGGTCAAGACATTGGTATGTACCATGAATACACGAAGTTATATCGAAGTCAGTTTATAAATATGCGTATTAACGCGTGACAAATTTCAGACCGTGTCAAAATGTCATTCTCACTGGAAATTGAAAGTGCTAAAACTCAGCCATTTTTCAAGATATAAATGAAACAAAAAATGCTCTGGAATCTTTGTATCAAGGTCAAAACACGAAAGAAAAATCTTTTTCAATTTCTTACTTTTTTGCACGTAATTTTAAAATTTAAATTACAAAAAAAAAAAAAAAAAATAATATTCCGCCATTTTGAAACAAGACAGCGGTTGGAGCTGGCCAACGAACTCGGTTCAGGCATCAGTATGTCCAGAGGTGGGGAAAAACATCATTCTGCTCGCCAGTGGCGAGTGGATTTTCTGGCAAGGCGAGTACATTTTTAGTTTTTGAAAAATGGTAGGCAATAGAGACATTATCAGAGACTCTTTTTTAATCTAGATATTTTTACTTTTGGAATTATTACAGTATAAATATGGTACTAAGTTATATTCTATATTAAGCTTACATGTTACCTCTGTTGTATACATTTCTTAATATTATAAAAAAAAAGAATTGTGAAAATGTATTTTATTAATAGTAATTTCGTCTATATTCGCATGATAAAAGATAAAAGATATAATTCTGCAAAAGATATAAAAAATTTGACATTTTTCGAAAGCTTTTTTCATAAATGTATATAACTTAACTGGTTAAAGAGAATAAATTATAGAATTTCTGTATTTTCTCACAGTCTATATTTCATTTTAAACACATGCGACAATCTACAGAAATTAACATGGTTTTTACTCTAAATAAAAAGGAATAGTTAGAGAAAACGTTAAGGAGAATCATTTAATTAGTTTTGGATGATACCCCACTGAAAAAAATCTAAAGAAAATAATTTAAATAATCTGTAAAAAATCTGTAGGCAATTGGCCCATTCTTTAAAACTCTGCAGATAATTTTAAAGTAGTCTCAAAATATTCTGCAAGTATTATTAAGGGAAAGCTAAATCTGCAAAATTTTATCACAATTCTGTAGAATATATGAAGAAAGTGGCGAATTTTTCAGATAATCTTACGATTTTTTTCGAAAGGTATGAATAATAGATTTAAATTTATTAACACAGTCAGGGTTACATGTCGGTGTTAGTCGTTAAATGCTCAGGCAACTGACAAGTTAAAAATAGCCAAAAAAGCAAAAAATCACAAAAAGTTTTATTACGGCGGCACCATAACTTTTACAAATAATTACTTTTTTAATATTTACAACTTTTATAATAATTACTTTTTTAAAACACAGATATGCATCTTTTTTATGCCTTTTTTACAAGCGCAAATGTAATAAAGTTCTTATTTAATGTCATTTCAGCTTATCTTATTAGTTATAAGAACCTTTAAAAATCTTTTAATAAAAGAGTATTGCTAACTTGCTATTTATGTACTGCAATGTTCGAATACTGTGTATGTAGGTAGATACTTATAAAATACAGGTGCACTAAGTAAACGTGATTCTTAAAGATACTTAACGAAATATCTCCAAATTTGGCATAAAAAATGTCTTCTTAAATATGACCAAGTGGTGACTACTTCGGCTAAATGTCCATTCAAATCTCATTTTGATAAAAATCTTCTATATACAAAATTCGTTTAATCTGTATCATTTTATCTTCCATTATAGACGAAAATACTTGCAATCCTATATGTAGGAGTAAATGTTTATTTATTTTATTTTTATTTATTTATTTATTCTTTTATTTATTTATTTGTTTTGGATTAAAGTTTCCTTACATGAAATCTAAGTTCATATTTTTCCTTCTTTTTTACAGGGTTATATTCAACAGCATTCATTTTAGATCATGTTATTGCTTATATCAAATGCATTTGCTACCCACGTTTGGCGTGAAATCCATTTGTGTACTATTAGCCCCAAGACGTAGATATAACGTTTGAGCATTTGTTAATAACATATGCAAATATTAAGTGAATTATAAATTCATTTAGAATTCCTATTTGTTATTATTTAAAGTGTACAATTAGTGTACAATTTTCAATACATGGATGTATGAATTTATGAGACATTTTAGTAAATATATAAAATAAGCAAATATAGTACTTGTTTTTAGCCAGCTTTTACATTCGTTTTCATAGATAAAAGATTTTCGTGAAATATTACATAAATGTGACGAGGCTTGTTATTTGAGTAGTCTGTTTATGGTAAAAAACTTGTTATAATAGTTCAGTAGACTTTTTTATAACATAATATCAAAAAGTTAAATATGTTTTACTGAAAATATATATTTTTACTTAAGAGAAAATACTGCAAGTTTTGTGTAAAAGTTCTATGTAGAAGAAATTTCAGGAGGGAAAAAATATCTTACATTCTTATTTCTACATTGAGAACTTGGGCAAGAACTGCCTGAGAAATAAAAAATGCTCAATATTTTTTTTTTCAAAGCAGCATTTCTTTCATTTAATACTGTCTAAAATGATTGATAATATTTTAAAATGAAATCTTTTATGTATAAAAGAGCACATAAAATGTTTAAGAATTTGAAAAAAAAGTATTTAAATTTTCAATAATAAACAAAACAGATCGTCATGCATAACATATTCGGGAAAAATGCTTTTTTCCATAGAATAATGTTTTATTCTTGTCACATCAGATTGTAGGCTTTAACATTGTTAACATATATGAAAAGTGTTTAGGGATTATGATTGTCTGAATGTTTGTCTATGGGATTGTTCGTTTGTTTGAACACCATTTTGTCTTGGTCTTTTTCTGCCTGTCCAGTCGGTTATTTATCTAGAGCCAATTAGCGTGGTCCGGAAGAGGGGTTTTTCTTATTACGATGGATTTAATTAAAAGTAATTTCGTATTTTTGGTAATTTAAGGGTTTAGATTATAATTTTTTTAACATTGAGATTCATAATATTTTTGGAATTCGATTTTCTTTTTATTTTGAAAGCTATTGAGACTTAATATTAATTCAGCTTTTTAAATTTCTTTTTATTATTTTTATTTTCGCTTTTAGAAATTAAAATTTTTTACATCTTCGCTAATTTTTTTTTAATTTCGGGATTTAAAAAAAAGTTGGAAGTTTGGATTTTGTTTAAATAACTTAATATGAGCATTTTTATTTTGAATAAAAATTTGATAAAACTTCTTTTTATAATTGCTTTAAAATTTAATTAAAATTGCAATTATCTATACAAGAATTTAATAATCATAAATTAACGATTTAAATATATAAATTAAAAGATACTTTTTTTGAAAGAAATATTAAAAGAAACCCTTTATGCGATCTGCCATCACATTTAGCCATTTTCTTTTTCTTTGTTTTAAAAAACTGTGTTAAAATCATAAAAACTCACTAAATAACAGTTCAATTACTACAATATTTCTTTCATTTTAAATAAGGTATCTTGGGAAAACAATGTTACGTTAAGGTTGTACGAATTTTCACGGCTTATATTAGACTTAAAAATGTAGGATTTGATATAGCAACTTATTGTCTACGTTTACAAGAAAGAATAGGAAACCAAACTCATATATGCCATACAAACACAACTATAAAATAAGATAGAATAATGACATATAAAATTTCCAATTCTAAAGACATAAACTCTACAGCCCTAGAAATTGACACATTTTTACTTACCCATTATACGTAGTATAGGATAAGTCTTGCAATCGTTTTCTTACTTACAGTTAATTTCCATATCAGGATGCAGTAATAATCATTTGATAAATTATTCTTCTTACATGAAAAAAAATTAGCAACACATAGGGCATACAAATTCCTCTTTATCCCTTTCGGTTTTCAACAATGTCAAAAATGCTGTTTCGTGCATAACGCCAATATCACGCCCCCCCCCCCCCCCACGAATTAATTTTTGTTGATCCATGACCTTGATACTGGGAAACTATTTTTGTTCAACATTCTGAAAAAAATCGATTACACTTTTTATTTATTTATTTATTGTCTAAGTAGGGCAGAATCATCAGACCTCGAAGATCCGATGTAGACTCTATTTACCTCATCCGGAGGGCTCCCCGACATGTAGAGATTCGTTAACAATTAGCAAAAAAAATAAAAATAAAAAGAATTTATGTACAAAAAAGCTCCTTCAACCGGGTTACAGGCTGCTCCCTCGCGACAAGGGGTGGACCAGCAGAGTGGGTGATGTAATTGTAAGAAGTTGCGTACGGTCAGTAGATTGGTGCGTAGTGAAGTGTGTTGTTGCACCATGCAGGCCTGTGAAGTGAGATTTGTTAGTTCCATTGGGAAATTAAAAATCCTATTTAATTTGCCTATAAGAAGGGGGTCTTGATAAAATATTAGATAGCCAGTTTTTGGGAAGGATGGTGGGAAGTTTAATATCACAGGCTTGGATAAGTGTGCAGTGATAGTAGCTATGCTCAGGGGTGCCGATATCGCCGCACTCGCAGAAATGAATGGCTGCTCGATGGAAACATTTCAGATCATCTTTCAAAGGCCCATGACTAGAGAGGATTGATGTAGTGGCTGAGAGAAAACGCATTTCTCAAGACACTACAGGTAGGAGATTATAAGTGTTTCTACCTTTGGTAGACACATCCCAATAATTTTGCACACTTGCATGATTTTTAGATCCAACTTTCTGCGAATGTGTGAGGGGAGAAGGGGGAGAAGGGGGAGAGTAAAATTTATCAATGTTTTTTCTTGTTGCATCTTTCTCTAAATTATTAGCACGCTCATTGCCATCAATACCAATGTGGGCCAACACGTGGCCCAGAACGACTTTACGAACGAAAGAGCAACTTATTTTATATGTTGAGAACTAAAGGTTTCTTACTCCTACGCGCGAAAAATGCCTGTAGGCCTATCAACTATCTGCAACTACCTGTAGGTAGTTGCCTATAGGAAAGAATATCACTGCACAGCCTCGTGAAGGAAGATGGTTGGGAAGAGATTCAATCTAGAGCCCGTAGAATCGCAAGAAGTTCTGCTTGGAATACAGAGTTATCATATCCAATTCTACAGGCCGATTCATGGATCACCACATCACTCCGCATGGCGTAAATTCTGATGTTAAGCCCGATTCCGTGCGGGATCCACCAGTGTAAACGATTAGGACTCTTGAGGGTACAGATGAATGTTTAAAGGGGTTGACTTACAGATGTGATGTTTCTTTTGCAGGATGTATTAACCAGCTGCTAACTTTTATTTGTATGTCTGTTTGTGGAAAGTGCGCGTCTTGTGTTTGTTTGTGATCGAGGTGAAGGATTCTGTTTTTTATGTATTCATAATTTTGTGTTAAATTTATGAGAGGGATACCTGTAGGTACTGTGAGCGCTTCTGTGGAGATTCTTTTATACCCCCTCGCCATACGTGCTTTAAATTTTTCAGTAGCAGTATTCTAGGTTTCTCTTTAGTTTACGTCAGCAATACCTTATAATATTCATTTCTGTTATAACAGCCATAGTGAAGCTTCAGACATCGGCCGTTATAAACCGTGGTGTGCCTACATCGATTTTTCTTCCAATCCAGTTCTCTTAGACAGGAGGTAGGTTGGAAGAGCGAGAAGCTGTCTCGTCTCCAGGCGGCAACCGGGCGCCAGTAATTGGTTGTCGTCAGGATCGCGATCAGTCGTGTGCTGCGAAGGATTTTCTGGAAGGTTTCGACTATCTTATAAAACGGAGAACAGGGCAGTTCGAAGGGGTTGTTTTTGTTAAGAGAGGTATAGTAGGATGAGAGATTGTTAACATTAGTGCAAGAATGGCGAAAAAATGCAGAAAAAAGGCAAAAAATTCTTAAAATAGCGAAATTTACGAAACCATATGTTGAAGAAGAGAAACGACAATTTCAGTCAAATTTTCAAAAAAGCTGTTTTATTTTTTAACATAATGGCCACAGTGTATTATCTTTTCTCAAGTCTTAGGTGTTTCGAAGGATTATAACGTGAGAAACCATTATACCCGCTTAATAGTCAAGATATGATAAATACTAGAAAAAGGATAGAAATTCAGATAATTTAGTTGATTGCGTTTTGCTTGCTGCTTGATAGGAATGTGCGAAAACAAGTAATTTGACCGAAGAACATCTTGCAACCATCATATACTGCTGCTTTAAACGCATCTTATGAGATATATTTAAAATTAATAAAATAAAAGTTCTTTTGTGGATGATGAGATCACTAAGAGGTGTGTTATTAAAATGGCATCTTCATGTGAGAATAATAAGGTGGCTAAAAAGTTGGAAACAATTGCTTTTTCTCTTTACCCAGTAAGAAAAAGAATTAATGATATAGCTGGATAAGTTTCTCAAGGGAATTTTGAAAAATGTGAATTTTACTATTTAACACCAGATGATACTACAGAAATTGCTGACATTAGCTAGCTTCTTATCTTTATCCGAACAACAAATGAAGAATTTGAAATTTATGAAGAACTTTTGGAATGGTACAGGCAAAAAAGGTATCGACATATTGATCGCACTGGATGACTCAGTTTCTAAATACAAAGATTTTGTTAAATGCGTTGCAAGTGATAGACCTAAATGACCGGTTATCATAAAAGTAAGTTATTAGGATACTGTATAAGGAAAAAGTCATGAAATCTTTGTTTTTCATTTCACTTTGTCACTCTATGGAAAAAATTATAAATTGCACCGTGGGACAACAAAAATATTTATAAATACAGTAAATTTGACAAGGAGAGGCAATTAAGCTTATAGTTACAATACATTTATCGCAATCCTAGATAATTTAAATCTTAAGTATGGTGAGATTTCATTGTACTGTGAAATGCGCTGTCTGATTGTTGAAAAATGCCTGCAACAGCTTTTGGGGTTGAAATTCTAGTTTTTCTCAACGATGAGAAAAATGGTCATGAGTTTTAAGAAAAACTGGTAAATTTTCAGTTCTTAAACTTGTTTTTCTAACAGATTTAAAATTACATCTATAAATGCTTTAAACCTCTTATTCTAAATTAGAAAAGAAAACACCTTCCAGCTTTATGAACATATTGAGTACTTATGCAAAAAACTGGGTGTAATGCAAAATAATAATACATCAGACCAGTACACCAGAATCGTTGGCAATTGAAAAAAAGAAAAAGTGTCAAAAATCATGAAATAATAATAGATGTGAAGAACAAGTTCCAGGACAGATTCTAGAATTTTGGTTCCTTAAAACCAAAACTTACACTGTTCTCCCGTATGGTCACTAAAATAGATAAGGCGCCTTGTGACCGTCAAATGAAAATTTATGATCTGCAGATTGACCTATTATACTAGACAAAAAGTATGATGTATCTGAAATTTTCTGGAAATTGATTTCTAAAAAATATTTTCCTATACTGCTTAAATTCTCTCTGAAAATGATATCACTATTTGGTAGTACATATATAAGCGAAAGAGCTATTTTTTCTCTGAAACAAATTAAACTCAAAAACCAGAAATGAAATTGACACTGCTTCACTAAAATCGATCCTGAAACTTTGCCTCATTGAACGTTAAAACACTTGTACCGGGAAAGCAATGTTAAACCTCGCATTAATTTTTCAACTATAAAATGAAGTTATCTGTTAAATTTCTTTTAATATAAATTTTAATAAAAGTTTTCGAATAAAATATATAATTCATTTTCTTTCTTGAATCTCTTTGACATTCACATCCACATCCTAAAGTTTGTAAGCCTTCAAATAATTAAAGGTTGGACCACACTGCTTGAAACAGTGTTAACTACATGTTTAAGCACCAATATGTGTACTAAACGTGTGCAGTTCTATAATGCTAGCAAAGTTTTTAATCATGTTTTTAAATGGATCTTCAACCAGACTTTCATAAAATTAAGTATTATTTAAAGTTCTGCTTGTCATTTTTGCTGTATTTATCACACATTGTGCGATAGCTCGTTTGCACAATATTATGATTCTAAAATTGTATTATTATTAAGTTAGGTATATTATTTTAATTTAAAGAGTTATATGAGTTTCTGCTTTAAAAAATCGATTTTTCGTTTTTGACGGAATTTCCATCTTTAAAGTGCGTGTTATTAATAGCCAAAAGATTTAAAACTATACCTCAATTATTAACAAAAATGCGTTACAGAAAGTTCTTGTGCAGAAACTTAAATTTATTTGAAAATGAAAATGTAAGTGAAACTTACTGTTAAAAAAAAAGGCATTTTCCAGATGTTCTTTGTTTTGAAACTATCGACGTCGATCTGAAATTAATCGGGCGATTCCAATTTTGACCTCTACTTTCAATTTAATACCTTCCAATTTACATAAAAAAATTCTAATAGAAAAATATGTACTTTAAGTAATCATGAAAAGACTCTAATTAAATAAAGAAAACAATACCATAGAAAATATCTGGTGTGAATGTATAGTTTCAGAATTAAAAAAGTCCTTCCGGCAATGCCGGGAGGAAGAAGTAGCTTTCATATACTTATTTATTTATTTTTTTATTTTAAGTTAAGTTATATCATTCAAATATACGAAGCTCAAATTAATGGAACCCGTTTTTATAAGACTGAGTGCTAGTTTTTTGTCAAAACTAAATATTAATGGGAATATTTAGAAATTAGTCATATTTTATTCAACCTGGTTTCAATTTCAGCGATTTAGAAAGTCGCCAAATTCCACTGAAGTGTATGCCATTTTAAAGCAACATGGTGGATAAAACAAACCAATGAGCTTGGTCGAAATCATAATTCATGTGCACGTGCACACTCATATCGAAATTGATTAATATTTACGAGTGCTGTCGCAAGAAAATTGATTTTTAAAAAAATGTCACCCACATTAGAAATTCGAACTGCTATATGTCAGGCGTTTTTTAAGGTAAAGCAAAGCAAAAAATACTCCGGTTTAGAAAGAACCTTTTTTCAATTTCCAATATTTTGTTTGTACATCATTATACATTTAAAAGATTTTTGACAAACTTAAATGGCCGCCATTTTGAAAACAGGTGGCTGATGAAGTTGGACAGTGAACTCGGTCAAGACATTGATATGTACAATGTACACACGAAGTTATATCCAAATCAGTTTGCAAATATACGTATTATCGCGTGACAAATTTCAGAGCGTTTCGAAATATCAATTACACTGGAAATTGAAAGCGCTCTAACTCAGCCATTTTTCAAAATATCGATGAAACAAAAAAAAAAGCTCTGGAATCTTTGTATCAAAGTCAAACGCAAAAAAGAAAAATATTTTTCAATTTCTTATATTTTTGTACTTAATTTTAAAATGTAATTTAAAAAAATAATATTCCTCCATTTTAAGACAATAGGGCGGATGTTACTGGCCAATGAACTCGGTCCAGATGTTGGTATGTACTATGTACACAGGAAGTTCAATCCAAATCACTTTATAAATACGCATGTTATCACGTGACAAAAATCAGGTCATTTCAAAATGTGAGCAACACTAGAAATTAAAAGTACTATAACTCAGCTATTTTTTAAGATACAAACAAAACAAAAAATGCTCTGGAATCTTTGTATCAAGGTTAAATGCATAAAAGAAAAATCTTTTTAATTTCTCACTTTTTTGTAGCTAATTTTAATTTTTAAATTTAAAAAAAAATTTAAATGGCCAGAAATTTGAAACAATATGGCGGATGGAACTGGATAACGATTTCGGTCCAAGCATCATTACTTATTATGTACACACCAAGTTACATCTAAATCAATTCATAAATACGCGCGTTATCACGAGATAAAAATCAGATCGTTTCAAAATGTTAACCATAAAAAAATTCAAAGTGCTATAACTCCATCATTTTTTGAGATATAGACAAAATAAAAAAATGTTCCGGAATCGTTGTTTTAAGTTCTAACATATAAAAGAAAAATATTTTTCAATTTTTAATTTTTTTGCATTTAATTTTAAAATTTAAATTTTTTAAAAATTTAAATGGCCGCTATTATCAAACAAGATGTCGGATGATGCTGGCTAACGAACTCGGCCGAGACATTTGAATGTACTATTTACATAGCAAGTTTAATTCAAATCGATTCATTACTACGCTTGTTATCATCTGATAAAAATCAGATCGTTTCAAAATGTCAACCATAAGAAAAATTCAAAGTGCTATAACTCCATCATTTTTTAAGATATAGACAAAATAAAAAGTGTTCCGGAATTGTTGTTTTAAGTTCTAACATATAAAAGAAAAATATTTTTCAATTTTTAATTTTTTTGCATTTAATTTTAAATTTTAAATTAAAAAAAATTAAATGGCCGCCATTTTGAAACAAGATGGCGGATGATGCTGGCTAACGAACTCGGTCGAGACATTTGTATGCACTATGTACATACCAAGTTTCATTTAAATCGGTTCTTAAATACGATGGTTATCGCATGACAAAAAATCAGATATATATATATATATATATATATATATATATATATATACATGTCAACATTTGAACGGAGGGTGGTTCTGGGGTCTGGGGGTCATGATCGGTGAAAATATACCAAAATTTTCAGGAAGTGCTTTCCTCCGGACGGCTGCAATAGGTAGCTTTTTACATTTTATAATGAAAGCTACCTAAAAGTACTACAGGGTGTCCCAAAAGGTCGTTTACAAACTTAACATGCTGGTCTGTCATATCATGATGAACAATATTAAATAGGAAACTAAGGGTCCCAAACGTCTTCCAAAGGAGATATGTGCCATTAAAGTTTAGGGTCCAAAAATTCAAATGATTATTATAAAAAAAAGAAAAATTGGTCGATTCGTTTGCGGTTTTCACTAAAACTATTCTTTATGTCAGTATTTTCTTGAAAATAAATTATAAAGATTCATTTCAAAAAATGTCGATAGAAGGCGCTTTAGACTTTGGGGTAATGATAAACTAGTTTTTACCATTATTTTTTGCATCTCATTAAATTTTTTTAGAAGCTTAGACATAAACTTAAATTTTGAGCTCAAAATCTAAATCGTTGGAAGTGGTTAAGTAGCGCAAGCTGAATTCCGGGGGGAGGTTCAAATTACAAATGATTATAAAAAAACGGAAAAAAATGGTTAATTGATTTGCGATTTTCACTAAAATTATTCTTTATGTTGGTATTTTTTCGAAAATAAATTATAAAGATAAAATTTAAAAAATGCCGATAGAGGGCGCTTTAGACTTTGGAGTAGCGTACAACTATTTTTTCCCGTTATTTCTTGCATCTCATGAAATTTTTTTAGAAACTTAGACATAAACTTAAATTTTGAGATAAAAATCTGAATGGTTGGGATTAGTTAAGTAGCGCAAACTGAACTGTGTTCAATGGGGGTGGGGAGGTTCAAATTTCAAATGATTATAAAAAACGGAAAAATTGGTCGGTTTTCGCTAAAACTATTCTTTATATCAATATTTTCTTAAAATAAATTTTACAGATATCTTTCAAAAACTTCCGTCAGAGGTCGCCTTAAACTTTATAGTAACCAACAACTATTTTTAACCGTTATTTTTTGTATCTAATAAAATGCTTGTAAAAGTTTAAACTTAAATTTTGTGCTCAAAATCTGAATCGTTGTGAGTAATTAAGCGGCCAAAAATTGAACTGCGTTCGAATGGTGGGGAAGGTAACATTTCAACTCCTGAACACAGTTCAGTTTGCGCTTTATAACCCCTCCTATCGATTTAGATTTTGAGCAAAAAATTTAAGTCTAAACTTTTGCAAGCATTTAATTAGATAATAAATAGTTTATCGTTACTCCAAAGTCTTCAGCGCCCTCTATCGTCATTTTTTGAAATTTATCTTTATAATTTATTTTCAAGAAAATACTGACATAAACAATAATTTTAGTGAAAACCGCAAACGAATCGACCAATTTTTCTGTTTTTTATAATCATTTGAATTTTTGGACCCTAAACTTTAATGGCGCATATCTCCTTTGGAAGATGTTTGGGACCCTTAGTTTCCTATTTAATATTGTTCATCATGATATGACAGACCAGCATGTTAAGTTTGTAAACGACCTTTTGGGACACCCTGTATAACTCAGACATTTTTTAAGATACAGACGAAACAAAAAAATTCTTTGGAATCTGTGTATCAAGGTCAAATGCATAAAAGAAAAGTCTTTTTCAATATCTGACTTTTTTGTACCTAATTTCAAATATTAAATTAAAAAAAAAAATTAAATGGCCGCCATTTTTAAACAAGATGGCGGATGAAACTGGTTAACGAATTCGGTCCAGGCTTCATTGTGTACTATGTACACACCAAGTTTCATCCAAATTGATTTATAAATACGATTGTTATCACGTGACAAAAATCAGATCGTTTCAAAATGTCAGCCATAAGAAAAATTCAAATATAAAATGATGTATGCTATAACTCAATCATTTCTTAAGATATAGACAAAAAGTGTTCTAGAATCGGTGTTTTAGGATCTAACACATAAAATAAAAACATTTTTCACTTTTAATTTTTTCGCATTTAATTTTAAATTTTAAGTTTTTTTTAAATTTTAAACGGTCGCCATTTTGAAACAAAATGGCGGTTGATGCTGGCCAACGATCTCGGTCGAGATATTTGCATGTACTATGTACATACCAAGTTTCATTCAAATCGGTTCATAAATACGTTAGTTATAGCATGACAAAAATCAGATCGTTTCAAAATGTTAGCCATAAGAAAAATTCAAAGTGCTATAACTCAGTCATTTTTTAAGATATAGACAAAGTAAAAAGTGTTCTGGAATTGGTGTTTTAAGATCTAACACATAAAATAAAAATATTTTTCAACTTTTAATTTTTTCGCATTTTATTTTAAATTTTAATTTAAAAAAAAATTAAATGGCCGCCATGTTAAAAGAAGATAGCGGCTGATGCTGTAGAACGAACTCGGTCGAGATATTTGTATGTACTGTGCACATACCAAGTTTCATTCAAATCGGTTCATAAATACAAAAGTTATCGCATATATATATATATATATATATATATATATATATATATATATATATATATATATATATATATAGATGTCAACATTTGAACGAGAGTGGTTTTGGCGTCTGGGATTCGTGAAAATTTCCCAAAATTTTCCGGAAGTGCTTTCCTCCGAACGGCTGCAATAGGTAGCTTTTTACTTTTTGTAATGAAAGCTACCTAAAAGAGGCCAAAAACTGGCAACCCGGAGGACAAGTGAAACCATCTTTAGTTATTAATACTTATGGAATTTTTGGTTAAAAATATATATTTAAATTTGTTAATGTATTTATAAGTCTCAAAGATAAAAAATCATTAAAGATTATTTTAAAATACTTATTACATAAGCTTATATAATTTTATTTAAACATGCTTTCAATATATGACATTACGTAATGCTTCCATAATTTTTAGTTTTTTTACATAAAATTGAAGTATTAATTGTAGTTAGGATCAATACTTAATGCTTTTATTATGTAATCTAGATATATAATAAAATATAAGAGTATTACGTAATCCATTTAAGTGTTCTCCATAATCCCCAAAAAGCTTTTAAATGCATTTTTAAAATAAACCATTTTACTACATACAACATGTTAAGCTTTTCTAGTTTTTATCCATCATAGATTTCTTTATTATTTACTTAAAATTCGGTGAAGAATTTATGAAAATATCATCTTTATTTAAGGATCTATAAACTGAGAAAATTGAAGTCTTTCATGGGAAACTTTTTTAATCTTTCAGAGTAATTTAAATAAAAAAATATTATACGCTTCAAACTTTAATTAATAACTTAAAGTAATGTTATAATACCCATATCTTTTTTAAAAATGAATGCTTAGTTTTTCAAAGAAGAGCCTTTTATAAACATATTAAAATATATATATTGTACGATAGTAAGCAAAAAATTACATAATAGTAAAATAGGATAATATTTTGGATATATATAAACTTATTGGTCTACTCATTTATAGTAACATTCTTTAAAAAAATAATTATCAAGTGCTTGGAAATATATGCAGTTTATAAGCAAATTATAATGTCAGATTTTTTTAATACTTTTATGGGCAAAACAAAACTATTAAAGCTGCTCCTCACAGTCTTTTATAAATATTAATTTTTAGCTTAGTTTTTCTGGTAAATCATTCGTTAAATCTGTAGAAAAGTCTAACAAAATATCATTTCACTAAGAAGATATATGGATAAATTTCCTATATTATTGTAAATGAATCCCTACTTTTTCACCCAATCAAAAATTTTATTTCAAAATAACCACAATTTCGATATACAGACATTGAAATTTATAGTATGTTGGGTGAAAAAAATCTTCATATCATCTCGATTTACTTAAGAATATCTCACCAAAACAATGTGGTCGAATAAAATTTACATATAAAAACAGGACACACAAATCAAAACGTCCGAGTGGACAAGTGGGCACCCTGTATATTTATTAAAGCTTAGGAAAAATTCCGTCAAAAATTACTTTTTTAAATTTGTTAAATTTTTAAAAAATCTCGAAGAAAAGAGTAAGAACAATTTTTTATTAAAGAATAGTTTTTTAATAATTATTATATACGCATATGTAATTTTTTCAGCATGCTTTCATTCTATTACATTACGTAAAGCTTTCCATAATTTTTAGTTATTATACTTAAAATAGCATTAAAAATATTATGAAATTTGTTGAATTATTATTATTATTATTATGTTACTCAGTTTACTATTCTGGATTATCGTAATATTATTTTAATGAAAATGAACGATTTTATTAAATGCAACATATTGTTACGAATTTTGTAAATAGTGTTTGTACTGTAAAATAATGTAAATAATCTTATTAAGCTCCATTCCTTTACTAATATTAGTTTTTGTTACATTGTCTCTGTTATCAAGCAAACTTGTCTATTATTTTGCAGTGAATGTGTATGGCAGCTTGGCGAAATATTAGCGATATCGCCAAGTTGGCGTCACTTTTGGCGACCACTTTTGGCGATATATCGCCAAGTTGGCGAAAAACTTGGCGATTGTTGGCGATGGTAACCCTTCCCTCTCTATGGTAACCCCCCTTAGGTCTACTGATACATTGAATGTTATTCCGTGGTTTTCTGGAATATTCGAGAAGCCTGTGGAAATTTCCGGCGCATGCTGCGAGCCTATATAAGGAGAGCAATACGAGCTGTTGTGGCTATTATTTATCAGTCAGTCATTGAGTGAGCTGCGATTGTTTAAGCAAGTTTGCTTGAGTTTGTTTTCTCTACGTTGTTTTGAATGTGATTTAGCGCTGAGACATTGTATAAAGAGTATCTGGGACCTATATCTGTACTTGTACGATAGATTTGAACAGTTATTTTTGAATATCGAGTAATATTTGTGAGTTTCGAAGACTCTGTTGTTCTGAAGATCTGTAAATAAATTATTTTCTACTTTTCTAAGAGGCAAGAGTTTGAAGTTTTCTAACCATAAGATCAAAAGCACCCTATATACGCAACAATATTATGTTTTCCAATTTGTATAAATGGTAGATTTCATTAAAATTTATTTTGAATTCAATGGAGAATTTATAAAAAGAGTATGTTAATGAACGAATCTAGAAACACAGTAAATTGTTATATATTTCATAGGTCCTGTTTTTAACTTTTAAGTGTAATTTAAATAAAATTTTATTAGAAGCTTCAAACTTTAATTAGTTCAAACATTATTTTTAAATTTAAGGTAATGTAATAGGATCCATATATTTTCTAAATATGAATTTTCATTTTTCAGGGAAGAGAAATTTGGTACACTTTATAAAATAAACACACTGCTCAAAAAGTTAGGGTAGCAAGCAAAGAAGATAAGAAAACCGTGCGAGACAGCCATGCATTTGTATAAAATGGATAGTACACGCATATTAATGTGAAATACCGAAAATTTTGTAATAAAGCCCTAATTCTTTACAAAGATGGAAAAATATGAAAAGATTATTTAGGGTAATAATTTGGTTACATACTAGGCGGCCATCTAAACTACTGGGCAAAACTTTAAGGGGTAATAGTACACATCAAGACAAATAACATTATATGGGAAACTAAGGGTCCCAAACGTCTTTCGAAGGATATAGGCGCCAGCAAAGTTTAGGGTCCAAAATTTGAAATGATTATAAAAAACGGAAAAATTGGTCGATTCGTTTGCGGTTTTCATGAAACTATTCTTTATGTCAGAATTGTTGTGAGAATAAATTATAAAGATATATTTCAAAAAATGCCGATAGAGGGCGCTTTAGACTTTGGAGTAACGAACAACTATTTTTTACCGTTATTTTTTTTGCATCTAATTAATTTTTTTTAGAAGTTTAGACATAAACTTAAATTTTTAACTCAAAATTTGTGGTTAAGTAGCGCTAACTGAACTGTGTTCAATGGGGGCTGGGAAGGTTCAAATTTCAAATGATTATACGAAATGAAAAAATTAGTCGATTCGTTTGCGGTTTTCTCTAAAACCATTCTTTATGTCAGTATTTCCTTGAAAATAAATTTTAAAGATAAATTTCAAAAAATTCCGTTAGAGGGCGCCTTAAACTTTAGAGTAACCAACAACAATTTTTAACTGTTTTTTTTTTGTATCTAATAAATGCCTGCAAAAGCTTAGACTTTTGAGCTCGAATTCTGAATCATTGGGAGGGGTTAAGAAGCGCACACTGAACTGTATTCAGGAGTTGAAATGTTCAATTTTTCGCTACTTAATTACTCACAACGATTCAGATTTTGAGCTCAAAATTCAAGTCTTAGCTTTTAAAACATTTATTTAAATAAAAAAAATTACGGTTAAAAATAGTTGTTGGTTACTCTAAAGTTTAAGGCACCCTGTAACGGAATTTTTTGAAATTTATCTTTAAAATTTTTTTTCAAGGAAATACTGACATAAAGAATGGTTTTAGAGAAAACCGCAAACGAATCGACCAATTTTTCAGTTTCTTATAATCATTTGAAATTTGAACCTCCCCATCCCCATTGAACAAACTTCAAATTGCGCTACTTAACCACAGATTTTCAGCCCAAATTTTAATTTTATGTCCAAGCTTCTAAAAAATTTTAATGAGCTGCAAAACATAACAGTAAAAAATAGTTCTAAGTTACTCCAAAGTCTAAAGCTCCCTCTATCGACATTTTTTGAAATTTATCTTTATAATTTATTTTCAAGACAATACTGAAATTAACAATAGTTTTCGTGAAAACCGCAAACGAATCGACCAATTTTTCCGTTTTTTATAATCACTTCAAATTTTGGACCCTAAAGTTTGATGGCGCCTATCTCGTTCGGAAGACGTTTGAGACCTTTAGTTTCCACTTGATATTATTTGTTTTGATGTGTACTATCAGTCCTTAAAGTTTTGCCCAGTAGTTTAGATACACCGTGTATATGTGATAAAAAAGTATTGTTTAGAAACGATACAGGATTGTGTAAGCATATTGCATGTGCTCTTATACAATAGCTAAGACTGTTGCACACTTGTTTTCCGTGGATGAGATGATATTATCGATAAGAGTTTTGGGGAATACTGTTCCACTCCTCAATCTCCAAATCTCGGAAAGTTAAAGGAGGCCTCGATGTTGTAGAAATGTGCCGTCCCAACATATCCCAAACATGCTCGATCGGATTCAGGTCAGGAGAACATGCTGGACACTCAATATGTTATATTGTTTTAGCTTCATGTATTTTCTCCACTTAACGAGCTATATGCAGTCTGGCATAATCATGCTGGTAAACAAATAAATTTCCAATGCCAATAGAGTAAGGTATGACATAAAGTCTCGATATCTCATCTGCATACCTTTGGGACGTCAAAGTACCATTCCGAATGATATGAAGGTCCGTACGTCTACCTATGCTGATTCAACCCAATACCATCAAATCGCCTCGTCTGTATTGTGACTTTTCACGAATGAATGTGAAATTATTCCGAGTGCTTGTTTTACTCCATAACAAAACAAATCGGGTGTCATACTCCAGACTGAATCGGGTTTCGTCTGTAAACAGCACTTGATTCCAATCATGTTGCTCCTCTTCTCGATATTCTTTTCTGACCGCACAGCAGTTTGAGGTCAACAGAAAGCTGACTACTGGCCTATATGCATAGACACCTTTCTGATGATGCCTATTACGTGCTGTTTGGCTGGAGACCCTTCGTTATGTCGTCAAGAGCAATTGACTTGCTGAGTAGCACTGATTGTTCTGTTTGAACGAGCTGTTAACAGTATATACTTGTTATCAGTTGCTGTAGTGACGTGTGACAAACCTTGCCCTGATGAGTATCTAAAATTTCTTGTTTATTAGAATCAATTCCAGAACCTTGCAACGATAGACGTTCTCTGGCGACTACAACCGCGTCCGCAACACTTCGCTGCGATTGTCCGGATTTAAATCTGCCAATAATACGTCATGATATGCATTCTGGTAAATCACGCTGATAAAATAAGCTGAGCTTTTGAATTTCACAGTTAAGGCAGTGAAACAGTCGTTTCTGCAAAATCCCGATTTCTACCTTTATTTCATCTGGTTTTTGAGTTAATGAACTTTGATTAACATAGGAAGTTTTCTTCTTCTGTTTTCTGTTGATCTTTAAATTATGGATATTTTATTTCATGTTTCATCTCATTGTAAGCATTTGCGCAATTTCGTTAAAACTATGTGCTCCCCTAGTTGTTTGTAGCAGCGTATATTATATAATTGTAAGAAATATACTATATAATACTAAACTAGAATTATATTTTGAATTCAGTAAACATATTAGTTTACTTATTTCTAGTAACAGTCTTTATAAAAATAATTATGAATAGTTACCAAATATATGCATTTTATAAACAAATGTAATGCAAGATGTTTCTTTAATAGTTTTTATGGTCAAAACACAAAGCAGTTCCTTTCAGACTTTTATAAATAGTATTTTTACTTAGTTTTTAAGGTAAAACATTCGGTAAAAGTCTGCAGAAAATTCTAACAAAATTTCATTTCACTAAAAAATGTATGTTGAAGAGATATGTATGTTTTCCCGTATTATATTATTTTCAGCGGAACCCTACTTTCTCACCAAAGCAAAAAAAATATTTCAAAATAACCACATTTCTTGTATACAGACATGAAAATTTATGGCATGTTGAGTGAAAAAAAATCTTCATATGTGGGCTCGATTTACTTAAGAATATCTCAACAAAACAATGTAGTCGAATAAACTTAAATGAATAAAACATGTTAAAACAGCACGCAGAAATAAAAACATCCGTTACATCTTTCAAAATTAGGAATTAAGTTTAAAGTCTATTTTTCTACTTTGTGTCTATCTCAAAAGCTTATAACAGACAAAAAAGAAATATATATGCCATTTTGCTACCAAATTAATCCTTATTAATTATTAAGTGCAGATTAATCCTTACAAGTGAGCTGTATTTGAGACGACTGGAACTCTCCCTTCTTTTCATTATTTGAAAGCACCAGGAACTTTATTTCCGTTCTATTGAGTGGACTTCCTCATTAAAAGTTTAAATTATGTTTGATAAAACTTTTAAATTACTATATTTTAACAACTGTAATGTAGAAAAATTATCGATGAAACAGAGCTTATTCGCTAAATATGCCCTACTTATTGTTGAACAATCATACGTCGTATTAGTATTGAAAAAGGATAGAAATCATATTATACTTAAAATGATGTACATATATAGTTCTTAATAAGTTTATTACTCGTTTTGATCACGTTCTCTTTTTATTTATACTTGTCATAATCGACATTGAGTGTATTATTCATTTTTTCATTTTAAATTAATTTCATTGGTATAAATTTTCTATCATTATTATGTTAAGAAAGTAAGCTTAGTAATGTGTGATATCTTTGACCGCTAAATGTGGAACATGTTTATCCCCTTCACTGACATGCAAATAACCAGTATATGTGTTCACTCATAGAAAGCTCGTCTGTAACACTCGATAGGCACGTCGTCACAGATTTGTTTTGATCAACATGATTCTTTATATTTGTAGTAATAGGTAGTTACTTTCAGAAAAACAAATTTCTTCACAGTTAGGTAGAAATATATTTTGAATTAACACAGACAATGGAAAACGATTAAAAAGTGCGAAATTCCTTTATCAGCAGTAGAAAAATATGTATGGAAAGCAATGTATAATGAAGAAAAATAAAGAAAAATAAACTGCACATCTTTAAAAGCAGTTTCTTTCAAAGAAGTGTGCCAAACATTATACAAAGAGATTCCAAATATATAATTTTTATTTTTTCCTTTCTAAAATCTGTAGAAACACATATAATTAACAAAACAAAAAAAGGTGTATAGTGTAAAAGTTTTTAATGTTAAGGTAAATAAATGAGATAATTTAACGTAATTCCGTAGACTCACAGCACAACATTAGCACGACAATACGCACAACAAAAATACGCACAACAAAAATACGCACAACAATAAGCACATCAAGTGATATACATGTCTTTTGTATTTTGATTAATTTAAATTTATTATTTATTGTTATTTGACTTTTTAAGTTAATTGACTTTTTAAGTTTTTTTTCATCAGATTTTAAAATAAAAGTCTTAAAGCATTACATTTGCTTGAAAATATCCAAAATTTTTAGTTAATAAAAAATTTCAGATTACCCAGAATTATAATCGCCCACAATAATTGACATGTGTTTATAAGTGAGTACATATTAGAAAATAAGCGATTGTACTTAAGGGATTATTTCATTTGAAACTAAAATGTATAAAAGATATTATTGAACATTTCATCATATTATTATTTGTAAACATTTAACAAGCTTGCATTAACAAAACAGTGATTAAAATATTTGTTAGTCTCAACTTATATTATTCCAGGGAGATTTCATCTTGATCTGCTTTTAATTAATTTGGCTTGCTTTAAAATTTTACATTTACAAAACACATTCAAAGATTAAAGGAAAACTTTGTCTTAATTTAATGATTAAATTAACTGTGATATTTTTATTTTAAACTCGAATAAATAATTATGCAGTATCGTAAAAGTAAAACACGGTTTAAAATACTTGAAGAATAAAACTGTTATAAGAAAATTAAAAGAGACTCAGTCGTAGTACATCATTTCAATGGAGTTTTATCTAGGGAAAGCTGTTAAGGCTTTCAACCTTGATGTGAATAAGAGGCAAATTTTTTTCTTTTTTAATTATGCATTTTAAAGTTAGTGTCACAATAGCTATTAAAATAGTTTATTGTAAAGTGCTTTGAAAGTTGTGTTAAAATGAATAGATGTCTATTTTATAAGTTCATTAGTTCGAATACCTACAGCTTGGTGTTATTAACTGTATGTTTTTATTTCCATGTCCCAAAATAACATCCATCATTAATTATTTCATGTAAACAGATTCTTTAAATTAATGGAAATTGTATAATCTATACTTTTCATTGCCTCTTTGCCTTTAATAATATTGCAACAAACTCTTTCATTCACATTCTTTCATCCATTTGACATCACAAGAATCAAATGGATTCTTATAGAAAAATGTCACAAATTTCATGTTAAAGCAAAATGGACAAATCATCTAAAAAGATGCAAGATCCCCATGTTTGCGTGTCTGAGATTATGTGCAAGGAAATAGGAGTTTACACTTAAAGTCTAATTATATTTGAGGCAAAGGGGAAAAAACCGTAAAGGATTTCCATTAACATTCTCTATTGTAAAGAAGTATTTTCCATCCTATTTAACACTTTATGTACTATAGATAATTTAGCGATACTAAAGTGTTCTGGGAGTAATAACGCCACGTTAAATTTTCATGGCTTAATTTTAGATTTTTTTCAAAAAAATAAAGGATTTCACGTAGCAAAGTATTGACTATATATATATACAAGGAACAATATTTTAGCATATATGTATTCATAAATTGTAATTGTGTGATTTCTTGACCAATTCTGTTTGGCGTTATTACCTAGATATACCGTTAATAACGCCAATGTATAAAACGCAAATGTATAAAATAAGATAAAATAATAGAATGTAAATTGTCCAGTTCTAAAGATACAAAATCTACAACCCTAGAAATTGACAAATTTACCATACTTGCCGATTATTGTGATATCAGGATGCAATAATAATCAATTTATATTCTATTTTCCTGGTACGTAAAAAAATTAGAAGCACTCAGGACATACAAATTTCTTTTTATCTTTTTTGTTCAAAATAGTGACAATAATACTTTCTCGTGAATAAAATAAAAAACAAATCTTATTTGGATATGACTATAGCACTGAAAAGTATCAACCGGAGTAATATTGGCAGTCCATGGCGTATATACTTATTGATCAGAATATTTTCAACCACAAACTACCTCTCGAACACATCCAAAATCTCCCACAGAATTTTGAAAGTACGTTCATCAAATACACTTCAAATTTATGTATGAAAAATGTATTCTCTTCTAAATATATAGTCTACAGAATACAAAATTTCTCAAAAATTAGATCGGAAATTAATTGTCACGTGCTTCTTTGAACGATAAGGTTTACAAATAGGAGAAACTAACTTTTACCAATTGTTTGTAATTCAGATGACTTACGGCTTTTCTGCGCAGAACTCGTAACTGCCATTTGCTGGATTCCTTCCCAATTATGTGGGAAGGAATCCAGGATTCCTCTCAACATAATTGGGATTGACACCATATTAGCACTTGGTGTTATTACTCTAGGACACCTTAAACAAATACAGTCGAGTCTCTCTATAACGAAACACCATACATCGAATTTCTCTATATAACGAATTTTTAGTAGGAACGATCTCCTTTCCGCAAGATTGCATTAAAAACAGTCTCTATATAGCGAAATATATATCTCCATATAACGAATTTTTTATAAATTGGTCTTTATTTATTCAGTTTTTATTAAAGCTTCGAAATCATATGGAATCAATTTTCCATCACTTATTTTTGATTTATCGTTCAGTGCTGAGTTTTTTTATTATTACTTTTCTCCTTGTTCTTTAAATCCAACGAATTCGTCCAATTTCCCACACACCTTTCCACATCCTTCTCAAAACAGATTCAATTGGATGGTTTCACATATAACAGAGGAATCAATGATAGGCACATAAGGGAAGCCTTCAAATGAAGGAAACTATTATCTCCATTTTTCATTCCTTGCTAAAGTTTGAACTTTTTTTTTTGAGAGCATAACAATTTTAAAATCAAAATAACAAAAAATTACAGATATCTTCGTCTGAAACTAATGCAAGTCTTCCTTATTTGATCTTCACTAAGATTTCAAATAAATGTCTATTCTCTTTTTGAAACAGCTTAAATAATTAAGAAATAAAATGTTAGGTTAATATTTACTTTTAAACAATTCAAATTCTTAATTAAAAAAATCAAAAATAATATTTGTTCAAAATTTATACATTAAATACGATTTTTAACATCATTCTCTATACATCGAATTTCTCTATATAACGAATTTTTTACTGGAACGATGGATTTCGTTATATAGAGACTCGACTATATACTAAATTTCGACAAAAATAGTTTAAGTCATTTTTTAAATTACAAGAAAATTATATGCGTACAGTACAACTTATAGAAGAAGATGAAATAAAGAAGAAATACATTTATTTATATTATACAAAATTATTTATATTATTGAAATCAAATTCGAAATAAACAACTTCCATAATCTGAATAACAATTAGCTACGCAAAAACCAGATAATTACATCATGGCTATCCAGACATAAAATGCGGATACATACGTGCCTGTATTTAAATAGAAGTGTTAATGATGTGAGAAGTACTTCATGGTACTTAACGGCATATGGAATAAAAAATGGTTCAAACTTTTGAATTATTAATTATCTACCTAAAAAAAAAGAATTAAAAGATTATGGTGCTGAATGATTATAAACCTAAAAGATTATAATGCTTCAAGGATTTAAAGTATATTTTATGCACTTTCCAAAAATTAAAATAATTTGTTTCTTTAAAAATATCCGACGTTAAATTTCCGAAGGAAAATCGTTTAATAAATGAAAAATATGCTCTTAAGATTATTAAAATTTTTAAAGTTTTTAATGAAGTATTTTTAATTTTTTTCTTTTCGGCAAAAATGAAAATTGCTACTTTTTTTTTTTTTCAAATAGTATATTTTCTGAAACCACAACAAATTTTAAGCTCATATATTTGTATTGTTGCACCAAAAAGATATACTATATGACCAAAAGTGACTGGCCACTTGTGATTTTTGATATTTTGTTAAATATATAGAAAACTACATGAGCAATTCTCCTGAAACTCTAAGGGTGCAAACATTATAGCACATGTCATATATTACCATTACGACTTTTTCCCCGAAACTCCATAGGGGACAGTCAACAAATTGAAAAAAAAAATATATTTTGGATAACTTTGTCAAAACTAAAGTAGCAAAAGCATTTAAACTGCAGATTATGATTAAGTGGCTTATTGTAATAAACTGTGTTCATTCTTATGCGGACAGCATAAGAATTAGATTTGTTAATTAATTAGTGACAATATAGAATGCACAATATGGCACTTACTACCATATTTGTATACAATCCCCTTTTTATTCTTTTTTGCTTTAATTTGGGTACAACAGATTTTGAGATTTTTCTATAGACGATCACTGTCATAATTTTCAAGCTATGTTTTAGAGACTTTCACAAACGTTGTTCTATACATTTAACTAACACGATACTTAAATGAAATTTTGACAGTGTTCATGCATGCGCCATTGAAAATTATTTAGTATACCCGCTCCTTTTTCATGCAATTTTTTATTATATTTTACTTCTGATTTCAGGGTATTGTGTACAATGTTACATGACACATTTCTGAAAAAAAAAACCTTTTTTGTATTAAGCACTCTGCAAATTATAAGCAAAAAAATAAGGAAAAATTTAGAACATTTTTTATCCAAACCTTAATTTCTCTACGAATATACATGCTATCCGCATAAAAATGAACGCAATTTATTACAATAAGCCCTTTAATCATAATCTACTGTCTGAACGCCTTTGCTACATTAGTTTCGACAGGGTTATCCAAAAGATATTCTTTCTTTTCAATTTGTTGACGGTCGCCTATGGGGTTTCGGGAAAAAATCGTCTCGAAAATGTATGACCTGTACTATAAATTTTACACACATAGAGTTTCAGGATAATTCCTTATGTTGTTTTCTAGATATTAAACAAAATGTCGAAAGTCGCAATATGCTGGTCACCTTTGGCCATATAGTGTATATTGCTAAAAAAAAATACGTAAAAAATGTCTTAGGTATGGCAAACTAATTCATGCAAGGTATAATTTCTTTCGATTTATATATTGTTTATAGTGTGCATAATTACTGAAAAGAAATTAATTTATATCTCTGCTTTTATTAAAATGCATGTTGTATTGTTTCAAAGAATCTGCTTCATTTTACAAGTCGAAACGAAACAGATACGAACAGATATCTATGTAAATATCTATGTATGATACATCTATCTATGTATCTATGGAAACAGATATCTATGTAAGAAGTTTTTGACAACCCAAAATTCTCTCCGAGAAACTATTGATTCACATATTACTGTAACGTGAACTCTGTACTTCGCTTGATGTTTATTTTTAATCAATATGGATTTACTTTAATTTTTTAATTCGAACAATATTAATCCGAAATTCCAAATTCATAATATTTGTTTTAGTGTCATTTATTCATTTAGTTAAATGTATTAAAGATCGATCTTTTCATTTATAATTCGAATAAACAGTTGTGCAAAATTTTAATCCTGCAACTGAATTCGAAATACTTTAAGAATAAAAACATATAGGGAATTGTAACTTCCATTTTAAGTCTTCTATAGTGAACTGCACCAACAATGTAAAATTCCGACGGAGATTTTTCCTGGTGAACAGATAAGGCTAAGAATCTTTTAGAGAATTATGTTTGCATGAAATGTTCTAAAAGAATTCTTTATTTCAGTATAAATTTTACAAATTCTAGATGTTTAAGATAACTTTAAAACTCCATTTCAAAATATCTTAAAATTTCTACTTAAAATAAATAAATCTCTGACCTTTTTCAAGAAAATTTAATATCATTATCTACAATCTAGTATTAGTCAGATTCATTATTATTATTATTATTGCATCGAACAAATTTCATTACAATTTAATCTAAGCAGTTTTCTTTATTATTAGATAGAATGTTATGTTTATATTTATTTCTAAATATCCCTCCGTATATAGAAAGAAATTAAAAAAATCTCATACATGAGAAAAAAATCTCACATATTGTATTAATGATAAATTGAAAATCAGTAAAAAAATATGTTGACACAGTTGTTCCTCATCTGTAATTATGTGTTAAAAAATAAGAGTTTACACATAATGAGAAATTTAGATATGCAAAATGTACCAAAAGTATTTTTGAGCACCAATCTTTGAAATTAATCATTATAAATGTACATTTATTAAGCATTCTTTAATAAATTCTGCTTTGATTGGTATAGCTTTTTTTTCTATCAATGTTGTACGAGACTTTCAAAAATCTTCTGAAGTTTCATTTAACTTACTGATTTAATTAACTAAAAATATCTTTGTATTTCAAGCCTAAACAAACACTTGCTCAAAAATGTTTAATTAAAACAGGCAGATCAATTAAAAATAACACAAAAACCTTATTGCTTTACATGTTTCATTGCTTTTATGGCAACTTTTTCAAAAAGAAATAAATGATAAAAAGAAATTTTTCGAAATAAACAGAAAAACATAATTCACGTGAACATGAGCAGAGAAAAGTACTGGAAAATAAAAATGAATAAAAAATAATTGCGAACGTGAAATATTACAAATTATTGTCTTAAAAATCTTTGAAGCATTTCCTTCCAAATTTTAGGGAGCTCCATGGAGGCAAATTCATTGCAAATATTGTCTCTACGTATGAAGATTTCTATTGATTCTCTTATGATTGATGGAAAATATGATCTAGCAGGGTATATTATTCTGCTATTTTTAAAATATATTTGTAATGGTTCTTTGCCATATAATCTTGAGAGAGCTGTAGTTTTCCTATTGTATTTGATGACTGCTATATGTTCTTTAATCCTACTTGAGAGTTTTCTATTTGTTTCACCAATGTAATATTG
Organism: Maratus speculifer; assembly: GCA_964019185.1. Classification (NCBI taxonomy): domain Eukaryota; kingdom Metazoa; phylum Arthropoda; class Arachnida; order Araneae; family Salticidae; genus Maratus; species Maratus speculifer. The sequence goes on along the minus strand of OZ025296.1, from coordinate 229,019,814 downwards.
GAAATAGAAAAGAATGGTACAATACCTTATTTAGATGTATTACTAATCAAGACGCAACAAGGAATCGAACGTACAATTTACAGAAAACCGATTGCCAACCAAGTCATTATACCTCGTAACGCTCAAGCACCATTTTCATACAAAATTTCTGCATTTAGACGTGCCCTCAAAAGGGCCTTCACAATCTGTACCCCGGGACAATTAGACAAATAATTAAATATAATATATGACATCGCAAAGAGTAATGGTTATAGTAAAAGTACAATAGACAAGTTAATTAAAACCATGATTGGTAAAAATCTTCAAACTACAAAATTCGAATATATTCTCTCTAGAATATTTTCCTGGATTTTTTGAACGTTTAAAATATAAACTCAATAAATATAATAAATTCATAGTTGCGAAACCGTCGGCTAAATTAAAAAACTCAATATGTAGGAAAATTGATGCAATAGAACCACATCAAATATCTGGCGTATATGAAATACCATTCACAAAACAAGATGGAACAAAACAATATTACATTGGTGAATTAAGTAGAAAACTCAGAACTTGGATTAAAGAACATATAGCAGACATCAAATACAATAGGAAAACTACAGCTCTCTCAAGATTATATAGCAAAGAACCATTACAAATAGATTTTAAAAATAGCAGAATAATATACCTTTCTAGATCTTATTTTCTATCAATCATAAGAGAATCAATAGAAATCTGCATACGTAGAGACAATATTTGCAATGAATTTGCCTCCATGGAGCTCCCTAAAATTTGGAAGGAAATGCTTCAAAGGTTTTTAAGACAATGATTTGTAATATTTCACGTTCACAATTATTTTTTATTCATTTTTATTTTCCAGTTTTACTTTTCTATGCTCATGTTTACGTGATTTATGTTTTTCTGTTTATTTCGAAAAATTTCTTTTTACTGTTTATTTGTTTTTGAAAAAGTAGCCGTAAGAGCAATGGAACATGTAAAACTATAAGGTTTTTGTGTTATTTTTAATTGATCACTTAAAGCATTTAAAATTAAATTAAAATAGGCAGTTTAAATTACTGGTAAATCTTAATGAGAACAACAAAACTGGTTTTATGCCTTTGAATCTGAAATGTTACACTTAATATAAAATTTTGACCTCAGATGCACATGGCGAAAAAGATAAGGCGGAAAATTATTTTGAAAAATAACTTAGGTTTTGTATGACATTCTAAGTATACTTAAATAAAAGTTCAAACTGATATAAGCCTAAAATCTACCATATTTTTCGAAGTATGATTAACAGTAATTAATAATGTAAGTGTTCAAAGTAATAAGTTATTTTTAACTGCTAAAAATGCAATAGGAAATTTAGAGATAAACTTATACACAGAATATAATAACAATCAGCCAACGATATTTGTTTCTTCAGAGAACAGTTACGCGATCAATAATTTCTTCTTATCATAACCGACAATATTTATTATTTTCGGCTTATTTTTCACATTATTTAAAAGCTATTGCTGTAATAGAAATTCAAAAAACTCATCGTTAACTTTGAACTAAATTTATAATTATAAAATAAACTAGACAAAATAAATGCAGTCGAGCCTCTATATAACGAAATCCATCGTTCCAGTAAAAAGTTCGTTATATAGAGAAATTCGATGTATAGAGTATGATGTTAAAAATAGTATTTAATGTGTAAATTTTGAACAAATATTATTTTTGATCTTTTCAATTAAGAATTTGAAATGTTTAAAAGTACATATTAACCTAACAATTTATTTCTTACTTATTTAAGCAGTTTCAAAAAAGAGAAAAGACATTTATTTGAAAGCTTAATGAAAATCAAATGAGGAAGACTTACATAAATTTCAGAGGAAGAAATCTGTCATTTTTTGTTGTTTTGATTTTAAAATTACAATTGTTACGCTCTCAAAAAAAAATTGTCAAAATTTACCAAGGAATGAAAAATTGTAGTTGATATTTTCCTCCATTTGAAGGTCTCTCTTATGTGCTCTCATTGATTCCTCTCTTATATGTGTAACAATTCAATTGACTGTGTTTTGAGAAGGATGTTGAAAGGTGTGTGGGAGGTGGGATGAACTTGTTAGATTTAAAGAATAAGGAGAGTAGTGATATTTATAAAAAAAAAACCTCTCCACTGAGCGATAAATCAAAAATAAGTGATGGATAATTGATTCCATATGATTTCGAAGCTTTTTTAAAACTGAATAAATTAAGATCAATTTATGAAAAAATTCGTTATATGGAGATAGATATTTCGCTATATAGAGTCTGTTTTTAATGTAATCATGCGAAAAGGGGACCGTTCTTACTAAAAATTCGTTATATGGAGAAATTCGATGTATGGAGTTTCGTTATATAGAGGTTCGACTGTATACATTTTTATACTTTTAAATATTTTATGGATTAAGTATTGAAATACGAAAGAGTTTAGTTCAATTTGAAATACTTTCCTTGGACAATTGAAATGTTTATCATCACTTTTAGAGTCAATAAAATTCTGCTATTTTTTTTACATTTAAAAAATCGACATTTCGATTCTAGTCCGTAACGTGTTTTATTTTATTTTCTTCACCGAAATCCCACAAAATATTACCATCCTCATCGATGACAGCATTAGAAATCCTACATTTTTAAGAAGTTTTTATAATATCTTAAGATGTTCTATATTGCAAAAAAAAAAAAAAAAAAAAAAAAAAAAAAAGTTTTGTACACACTGTAAAAAAAATTTCAAGAGGTTACTAAAAATTTCTTAGTAAATTTGTATTCCACAGAATTTTTTAGTAACCATTACAAACTTTTTTTTTGCAAGTGAAACAAGCATTTCTTTTGTAAACTGAACAAAAGAATTTTTTGTATAACTAACTTAAAAATTTTTAGTATGAGCCACCAAGCAAATTTTAGTAATAGCTCCAAAATTATTTTTAATAACCATTACGTGCGCCCGAAGGGCAGGAGCTTCCTTCGAGCTGTATCCAGACTTCTGAAGCGGAAGATTTTCGGCAAAACAGCAATAGATGGCAGCACCAAACATTCCTACCAGATCCGACAGGAATTTTATAATCCCTTTATTAACGAGACACTACATACATTCGGGGCGTATTTGGCGGCGGCAAGTTTCGAACCCGGGACCTTTTAACCTGGAGTCCGTTACTATAATCACTTGCTATCAAGACCACACCAACTGAGTTTTAGTAAGAGCTATTAAAAATATAAAACTGTTAACTATTCGTTGCTAACTTTTTTCTAGTAATACTTACAGATTTTTTTGTAACCGACTAAGATTACTAAAAATTTTTTAGTAATTACAAGGATCACTAAAGTTTTTTTAGTAGATCGACCTTTTTTTTTACAGTGCACTGCATAAAAAACGCTTTATATTTTGCGTCATTTTTTTCTAGATTTGTGCTTCCCTGCAATGCTTTTTGTTAGTGTAAATTATTTTATGTGTAAATTTAAGGGTTGAAGTATACAACCAAAAACAGCCATATTCGTTACACAAGATATGATAGATATATGCTCTAAAAAATAAAGTAGTTTGTTCGAAATAGAGATTATGTTAAAATAAAAATAAGTCTTGCACAGAATTGATAATTTCATCTCACATACACAAAAAATGTACTAGCAAGGGAATTTTTCTAGATTTGGGCTTTAAACAATATCGTCATGCACATTTAAAGACTTTAAAATCAGCAGATCAAAGCTATAAAACATTGTCCATATGTATGTAGAGATAAATTAATGTTTTTTGCGCATTACATGTAAGACAGTGAAAACTATCAAGACAGAGACTATCGGAAATTGTTGCTTTGATTTCAACAAAAAACTGTTTTTGATTCGACATCGAAGAAATTATTGCATATCGAGCAAAAATCCCGCTAATATTTGATTGAATAAAAAAATTCGATTTGCCGACATTGGTCCAAATTGTTTCCTTTATCAAGCATTCTTTAACAAATTCTTCCAGAGTGAAAATTTTTATTTCAGCGCTCCTTTTCTCGTAATATGCTTTTAATTACCGTGTATTGGTAAAAATTGTTAAACTATTTATTCTTTTAACCAAAGATATTCGCCAAAAATCTTCACGGCTGCAACTTTTGCGCCTGAATACGGATATTTTTATTCACTCAATTATTCCTATAGAGTTGCAGTTTACAGCAGCGATAATTCCGACGTCTGTCATTTCTATATTTTCCACTTTAACCTTTTCAGGATCCAGGCACTTCTGCTCCAAAAATCTTCAAATAATTAATTCACACCACAATTTACGAACAAATTTGTTAAAAAATAATAAGGGTCCCTTTTTATATAATGTATTCTGTAAAATCGAAATTGTACAAAAATATTCCTGGTACCATTTTGTCGTTTGGACATTAAATTGAAGCATTTGCAGATGGCAAATGGCGACCCTGAAAGGGTTAAATGTACTACCCGACAATACATTCCTAAGAAGTAAAAGGACCATTAGTTTAAATGAAAAAAGCATTATAGTGAATGTAGATAACTGACTCACTTGAGAAATTTTTCTTGTTAAGAAACGCCAACCGAAAGTGAAATTAAAAAAACAATATTCATGCAGATATTTAAAAATTCAAAGATCATACTATGGCAGTGGAGCTAATATGGTCATCTTGTGATCCCGTCTGTCAGCTAATACAGTTCATTTTTTTTTTGGCTCTGCATACACATTTTCGACTGAAATATAAAAGTCATACGTCAACGTGAGTATAATATTAGGAGTGCTAGCATCCATGGTGATCTATCTATATCAAAATATATTCTACATTTTATCGTTCGCAAAAATTCAGTACATTTGCATTCTGTTTACTTGTTTTAAAAATCCGAGTATCACTTGACCTATATAATTACACAATTTTGTGAACGTAATGGGCAAATGGGCGTTAGGACTTTTTTTCAGTCAGTCGTGGTTTCAAATAATAAATGAAATCAACTCGAATCTTCCTTGCGATTATAATGCTGTCATTGTTATGCGAAAAATCAACTATAAATACTTATATATAAAGATGCTTTCTCCGGGATCAATTGAAATCTTATTTAACTAAAAAGCTAGTTCTTGTTATGTAATAACTTTCATCCTTTTTCAGAATTCACCTATTTAAAAATACAAGACATATGTTATACTGTAATGGTTATCTAATCTCGAAGAGAAAAATAATCATGCCATTTTTTATAATTTTTATTATTACATTATTTAATTCTACATTTCATATGTGAAATGAATTTAACGAAGAAATGCTTTGAAATTATTGTTTATAAAATTTTCATAGCATATTTCATTTAACTTTGCACAATTCTATTATTTATTGATTTCATTTATATAATAATAATGAGTCATCAAAATGACTTAAATACCGTATATAACGGCGTATAACACGCACTTTTAAATCTGAAGAATCACTTCATTTTTCCGTGTGCGTGTTATACGCCGAATATAAAATGGTTCAAGTAAAATCATAAAAATAAAACATTCCAAATTTTTAGAATTATATAAATACATTTATTTATTTACATAAGCAATGAAACTTACAAAATATTTTTTCTAAAAAACTTAATCTTACTTATCAGATCACATGGAAAGTTCATTGTAGTCGTCCTCATTTATACTTTTGGGAATGTCATCTTCTTCCCCACTCTCATTTTCATGTATTTTTTCACCAGTGTCGTTTTCATCTAGCCATAAATAGACATCCTCCGTACCGTCAAGTGCATTGGAAATTCCACATTTTTAAAAATATTTGACAGTTATTTCCGGTTTGATTTCATCCCAAGATGTTATAATCCATTGACATATTTGAGATAAACTGGCATGCAGTATATTTCCTCCTTTTGTAAAGGATTTTTCTCCTTCTAACATCCAAGTGTTCCATTGCCACATTAAACTTTCTTTGAAAGGTTTGTTTCTAGTGGTTAAACTAACTAATTCAATCCACTTGGAATTACTGCCAAATCTATATTGGATTCTTTTTTTCATTTTATTTTTAATTTCGGCTCTTCGATGGGGTCTATTCGACTGGTTTTACACATCGCAAAGAAAGCATGCATTTATCTAATGTGGGGCGAAAGTTTTGATTAATTTCTTTTTCGTGGGAAAACATTGATGAGTGTTATACGCCAGTATATGCTTGAAATAAAATTATGTACTCTGAAACTAGTGGTGCGTGTTATACCCCAGGTGTGTTATACCCCGGGATATACGGTATAAATGTAAAGTATTTCATATAAATTAAATTAAACATCATCTAATCCTAAGTTCTGACATGATTGATAATTCGGTAAAGGTTTTCGAAAAAAAAATAGTATTATTTGTTTAATCACTCCAGGATTGTATCATGGCGAAAAACAACTCGAAATGGTTCGTTAAATATAACACACTAGTATGTAAAAAGAACTTGGAGGACACATTGAAGTGCGTCTAGATAATCTGATGAATTTCAGAATGAGGAATGAAACAGGAAATTATGAAAAAGTCATAGCGTAAACTTTGACTATAAGTGATGAACGAAAATGTTGAAATTAGCGAATGCGGTACAGTTGTCAATGAACAAGAAAATTGTTTTAGGTTTTTTTGCCTTTAGAAAACCTCATGTCACAATTGAATCTTAAAGAAAAAAAAAATGGGTTGCAGCAGATTTTGATGAACCGATAGAGGAAACCTTGACTTATGAGGTCGTTAAAGTGTTATCAAAAACTTTAATTCTGATGATGATGATGTGGATGAGATAAACACTATCATTGGAATGAAGGAGCTGATATCTTGAATACATTTTCGCCTGAATTTTCGGGCAGCAATTCGTTCAACGATTCCAAAATTATGAAGCTCCAATCATATAAAATAATTTTCCGTCAGAAAGAAATGGGAAGATTACTAAAAAACCAACAGATATTCGAGATTATTTTAAAGATGGCTTCTACGAGTAGTCATCTTGTGTAGGAGTAAAGTGCACGATTTCATTATAATATCATGCTCATATATTGTACTTTACTTTGTGCATTGAGTAAGTTTCATTTTATTCAAGCTGTTTTAAGAATAAAATGATCATTTACTGGCATTTATTGCTTAAGGCATCCAACTACGTTCATAGACATTTTTAACTCTATTTTTTGGTATTTTTTAATTTAATCTAACACAGCATAAAGAAAATTTAATATGTATATATTAAATTTTCTTTATTCTGTATTATTGTATATATGTATGTTTATAATATCTATTCAACATTTTAAAATTTTGAAGAACTTTCATCATTTTTTAACAAACAGCTGACTCTAAAAATGAACTGCATATAACCTAAATCTTTTTTCTTTCAATGTGCATATTAGATACCCTTAAATGTTATGAACGAAAAATTATTCATTATACGGGAGTCTAAAAGTCATACAGTGATTATATACAATTACATTGAAAATTTCAGTAATTTTCTATTCTATTACGTGCAAATTTTCATAAAAATAGCTATATATCAACAAATGAGTCACATAGAGCTATATATTTAATAATTACACTCTAGATATTATTAAAAAGCTACATATAAAATTCAATGGCTATAGGATAATAAAAATTTGAGTTAGAGCAATAGTCATTAGCCTTTTTTGATGAAAATCTAGTTGTTTACAAAACGCATTTAAATTTTTCAATTTCGGTTTAAATTAACGTCGTCTGCTTTAAAAAAACTAGGCGTACAGGAAAAATAAAAATAAAAAGATTTAGAAACAGAAATGTTCACTATATAAGAATATCGAGTAAAACAAATTATGGATGTTCGTAGAAATTGACGTTTCAAAGTAGGCGAATTCTTTAATTTTATCTTTTAAACATTTTTTATAGATATATATATTCATTCTGTAATCCAGAAAAATGTCGTATTCCGGCATGCTTCATGTCCCTAATATATTAAAGGATATATTTTTAATTATACATGATAAAACTTTACTTTCTGTATTTGTACTAGACAAAATGAGGTGTTTATTGCATACAATTGTACTATTTCAAAAACTATAAGCTATCAAATAATTATTATTCTTCTAATTGATTATTAGTTTCCAAATTATCATTGTATTATTATTATTATAGATTTCATGATTCAAAATTTTTATTAATGTTTTAAATTGTAATTCTTAATTTTTTGTTAAATAGTTTCTACGACAGCAAACACATTTATTCTCAACTTTTCTTTATTTATCGGCTTTTCTTATACTTTCTAAAAGTTTATTTAACAGATATTCATTTAATGTTATCCTTTGTAAAAATATTATTCTCTTTTAAAATGCATGCGTAAGTTTTATTTAATTTATTGATTTAATTAAATGTGCAGAGTGTTTCAGAATTCCATGCTCGGAATTATTATTAGCGCTTTAAATTGTGAATCTTTTTTTGTTAAACAATTTCCACAGCAGAAAATCAATTATTTTTTAACTTTTATTACAATTTTGTAACATTTATTGAACAGGAACTCGTTTTAATTTTATCCTTAACTAAAATATTTTACAACGCTCTTAAAATGTATGTTTAAGTTTTACCGATTTAATTAAATTTGCAGATGGTTTTGGCATTTTGAACTCAATTACACAATTTCTCAAAACCTTATCTGTAACAAGTATAGTTAAAAAGGCTTGAAAAGTAAAATAATAATGATAACAATAACAATAACATAGTTTTTCTATCTCTTCCGCTGAAATGAAGCAATTAATGCAGAAATGCTTTGGCCTTTCCTTATGGTGAAACAGATAATACATGAAATGATTTAGAGTGTTCTCTTAATTTTACATTCATATAAAAACTTTCTTAAACACATTATAATTTTAAAGTGAAAAAAGTTAATATTAAGAAAAAAAATAGATCAAACTGAAAATCAATTAACAAGCAGGAATGCCCAGCCTGTAGTCTGCAAAAGTTACAACGAGAAACGTAGTTGAATTAGCTATAATGTTGTGTCATTTTAATTATTATCGCACCATTTGAAAGCATTTTGTATTACCATATTGTTTCATTTAAAATGAATATATTGCAAAATTTTAAAAGATACATTGTAATCTATATATAAGGTACCCTGGGATAATAACGCCACGTTAAGGTTCTACCAATTTTCACGGCTCAGTTTTAGTTTGTATTTTTCAAACAAATATATGATTTGATACAGCAACGCATTGAATATCTATGTAAAAAAATAATTTAACAGATATGTATTCATAAAATGTAACAGCGTGATTTCTTGACCAATGCTATTTGACGTTATTACCCATCTATATGGGTAATAACGCCATGCAAACAAAACTATGAAATAAGATGGAATAATTGCATGTAGATTGCCCAGTTCTAAAAATACAAACTCTACAAACTTAGAAATTGACAAATTGCATTCTAAGCTATTGAAAATATTTAATTTATAGTGAAAGTGTAAGACAAATAGAGGTGTGGTGTGGGGGGGGGATGAGGCAAAAGAATATCAGACAGTGAGCTTCTTTTTGCTTAAAAAGGACCGCTTAAATAGAATTATTAAAAACATTGCACAGTTTTAACTGTGCTTATTTGACTCAGTATTTAGGATGTAGCTCGATCACTGTAGGGAATCAACCGGGGTATTAGTGCCAAGGATTGGCATTATTACACCGTTATAGTTATTGCGCTGTACATTTTAAATTACAAATTATCTCGAGAAGATATCCGAAATCTTCAACAACATTTTGAAAGTCCATGAAATGTGCTACAAATTTATGTAATTAACAAAGTATTTCCGGATTAAAAAAAAAAAAAGTCTTCACATCGCAAAACGTTTCTCGCAAATTTTAGATCAAGCGTTAATTTTAGTTGCTTGTAAAAACAATAAGACCTAAAAATGAAACAAATCAACTTGAAGCTGTTTTTTTTGCGATTTATATGACTTAAAACCCTTCTGCGCAGAGCACATGTGTGTCATTTACCAGATTATTTCATAATTATGCAAAATATTAGCACTTGGCGTTATTACCCCGCCTGGTGTTATTATATCACACCACCTTACTATTTTTTCGGATAAATAAATGTGATTCAATATGAATGAATAAAAAGTGAATTTTTTTCCTTTTATGTGTATGTAGTTTCCACAAATCAGTTTTATATAGAGAACGTTATACTTTTAATATATTTCAGATAAATATTCGCTATCTTTTTAAAATATTAGACAAGATTTAAAATTTGTATTGCATTTCTCACACTTATATAATATGTACATTTTTGATTGCGCGCAATATATTTAGCGAATAGTTCACATCTTGCAAACGTCTGATTGTCTTTTTGGAGATGTTCAGTCATTTTACGCTGCAAAAATAGAGAAATGTTTATTATTTTACGGAAGAATAACATATCTACGATTGAAACAAACTTATTTCAAGCTATCCGTGGTTCCAAAAAGTGTTTTGTACCTTAGAATCTAAAACAAATACTGTATTTTTAGATCTAAAGAAACATTTATTTCAAAGTCTTTTTTGTAGTTTACTCATTTTAGGAAATGTTTCCTTGTACTTTTTTAGTACTTTTAATCTTTTATCATTTGTATTAAGTTTATACGCAGGTGCCCTGCTGGTCGGAAATAATTTTCGTTGAACGAACAGAGATAGGGGAGACCAGGGTACAATGGACTATTTTTATTAATTTTGACTGTTTACTCTTAAAATATTCAGTTTAAAAAAAGAAATTCACATGCATGCATATTATCCATACATTATAGTTTAGATTACATCGATTCAAAAATAACAATTACGTATACCTTTTTAATATATATTTTTTAAATAGCAAGTGATAAAATGTGCCATTGTATCCCATGGCCGGGGTACAATGGTCCACAGCATGGGGCTCTATGGACCACATGTATTTCTGAAAAAAATATATAAGTATAGAACATTTTTTAATAATAAGAAGCATATAATATATCATAATTTGTTTATTCATGTCTTCATAGACATAATGATTAATGATTATTAAGTTAGCAAATGATGCATCAAAAGATATTTGTGTCACTGAAAGCCTGCTGCTTTCTAGTGAAACATTAGAATCTGGAAGAATCATCATAATATCGTAAACATTTACAACAAAAGACTCATCAACAATATTGGAAACCGTAAATACATTGTTTTGATTTTCAGCATATGAATCTCTCAAAAAGAGAATCATCATCATATTTTCTATTACTAAATCAACAAAATGAATCTATGTTTTTTTAATCAAAACTTTAGCCAAAATATAATTAACAACTTTTATTTCACTTCTAAAATTAACATCATTCTGTGAAATTTTATCGTCACTACCTTCTGTATCACTATTAAATAGAAATATTCTCAGAATTCAAACTTTCTGATATATTTTTCTTTTGAAATATATTGTGGGCATTCAATGTTATAGTTCTATGTAGCTAGGTAAATTTTTAATTAACAAAAACACAGAATACAGGACTGGGGTACAATGGAGCATGGTCCAGTGTACCCCATATGTGACTTTGACAAAAAAAAATTATAAAAAAAGAAGTTTTACATTCAGTTATTTTACTTACAATAAATATAGTAATGTAATGTCTTATCTTTTTATTGTGCTGAGCAATGTCTCCTAAATTGCATATCTTTAACGTAAAACATAGCACAAGTTTCACTGAAAATATTTACTTTTACCTGTCTCAAATCAACTATCAAGAGTAAAATTACTAAAATGGCAGCTATGCATATGGTTTAAAATTTCTATTCACTACTGCAGGAGTGCAATGTATGTACCAAAATATGAAGCATTCAAAATTAGAAATAATATAAAAAATAGGGGGTGGACCACTGTACCCCGTGGTCCATTGTACCCCAGTCTCCCTTACATAATATGCAAGTTTGTGAAGGAAGAACAAAACTTACTATGATTATTTATTTAACTTTATACATATATAATACAATGATATGTTTTAATTTTATGTAAAAAAATATACTTTATAGTTTTCCATTCTGTCGTACATTTTTAAGTAATCTCCAATATTCAGAAAATGATATTGTTTGAATGCACAAAACAATCTTTACATTTTTGCAATATATGTCTTATCTTTTTCAAAACTACTTTCAATTTTAAAACATACATATACACATGAACAACGCCTGCATTCAACTATTAAAGGTTATACAAACATTCTACAGACATACAAACAATAAATGCAATAAAACCAACTAGAGTGAAAAATTGAATTTAGGTTCGAAAAGATTAGTTTCGATGTCTGGCTCTGGCTAATTTTTCACTTCACTTGGTTTTATTATATTTATTGTTTGTAAATATGCAAAATATTTGTATATATTTTCAATTCCACTGTAAACTTCTTTCCCTAATTGTCTTTCTGCAATTTTAGAGTATTACTAGATTACTGAGGCCCCTGCTCACAAACGCGCACCAACTTCCATGATTTGCAACGCAATTCACATTGAGACCGCTACTCAATCTTTACTCGCTTCGCTCGCTCGCAACTGTTTACATCAAGTCTAGAAAGAGTAAAAAATATAATATAGTCATTACATGTGAAATTTATAATTATTTTTATGTACAAAAAGTTTGTCACCAATAATATTGAATAGCATGGCTTACAAATAATTTCAATAGATGGAATTTAGAAATATCTCTATATAATAAAATACAATGTAAAAAATCCGGGGCAAATCCATCCATCTTAACAGTCTCTGATAATATGCGCATACGTAAGGTTTAATTATGATTTGAGATGTGTTTGAGAAAACATATACAGTGGCGGTCAAAAGTTTCCGGCCAGCAAAAATTTTTCAGTTAATTTGTAAATATACCCATATGAAGAGGGATCTCAAAGCAATACTTATACATTATATTGACATATTAGTTAGGAACTTAATTATAGAACAACGAGTAAATATCAAAAAAATTTTTTGACAAAATTAAATATAAAAGAAAACGCATGTTCTCAAAAGTTTCCGGCCACTTATCATTCTTTAGTTTTTTTTCTATAAATAAAGTGTTTTTTGGTTGTGTTTATGAATGAATCAACGTGTATAGCATAGTTTGAATTGAAATTTGAAAAATTCAACAATTATTGTTCATAAATGAGTGATTAGTTTTTCGATAAAAGGCCAATCTTCTCGAAATATTGCGGCTAAGTATCGATCGGTAAAATCGACTGTAAACAATATTTGCAAAATTATATAAAGATGGTTATGGCTTTCAGGACATTCAGAGGTCCGGGAGACCCTGGAAAATTACTATTCCTGCTGACAGAATTATCAGGAGAAAAACCATTGATAATCCGCATGAAAATTCCGTTGCAATATACTGCGATTTACGGAAGGAAAATATTGCTGAAATAAGTTAGCCTACCGTGTTATGATGCTGACGTGATACAGAACTTTATGGAAGAGTCGGTGTTAAAAAATTTTCAGAGGTAAAAAAAAAATACAGAATTATCCTACTTTCATTTTCCAAGGAACACAAAGTCTGGTCAAGAAAAAACTGGAAAAAAGTTCTGTTTTTAAATCAATCGAATTCGGAACAGTTTTGGAAGTGATGGCAGACACAACGTCCGATGACCTAACAACAAAAGATATGATTCGACCTCTGTTATTCCTACAATGAAGCATGGCGGTGGACACGTTATGCCGTGGGGAGTATTTTCCTCAAACAGTGTCGGTCCGTTATTTGAAATCCACAGCCAGGTAAATTATACAATGTATAAAGATATCTTTCAAGACTATTTTCTGTCTTATTAGAGAAAAAAATTTGGTCACATCTATTTTTCTTAACATGATAACGACATAAATAATATTTGCAAACCTCGATAAGCAATGGTTTCCACACAAAAAATTTCGTTTTTGAAATGATCAGCCCAAGCGCCCAGCATGAATCCAATAGAAAATCTTTGAAAAGAAGTTGACAAAAGTCTGCGGAACTATAAATATTCCAACTCAACCGAAATTTGGCCAAAATTGCAAGAAATCTGGGAAAAACGTACCATAGACGATATTAACCGTTGATTATATGAATGTCATGTTGCTGCGCCGCAGTACTTATTGCTAAAGCTAATAAAATAGTAATACCATAAAATACTAATCGTAAATGTTGTTGATCACTGTAGTTCTATATTACAATATCATTTTTTTTTACAAACTTGTGAAGGTGGCCGGAAACTTTTGAGAACATGCGTTTTCCTTTATACTTAATTTTGTCAGTTAAATTTATTGATATTTACATGTTCTTCTATAGGTAAGTTCCTAACTATTATGTCAATAAAATGTATAAATATCACTTTGAGATTCCTCTTCATATGGGTATATTTACAAATTAACTGAAAAAGTTTTGCTGGCCGGAAATATTTGACCGCCACTGTACCTGAAATCCCTTGTGTTCATGAATGTTTATTTTATGTCATATTCTTAAGAATAAGTGCACGTTGAATAGCAAATTTTATTTTGTTTATAGTATTAGATATTACAACGTGAGGTCCTTAGTTATTGTAATTTTTTAACCTCATGCAAAATCTAATAATTAAATTTAAGTTAGTTTTATGAAATAAATAATAAATTTCGAAGAAAAAAAACGTATAATACAAATGAATTATTTTAAAAACCAAAATATATGCAATGTGCAAAATCCGAATTATTTTCATGTTTTCTTTGAATTTTTTCGAGCCTGGAGAAATCAAAAAATGAACACCTAAATTGTTATGATTTTTTTTTCAATCCAAAATAGTAAAATTTCCATTTTGTGTTCTTTACACATCGATACATAAAATTTTCACAATTGTGGATTCAAAAATTTTAAATTAATAAAGTGGAAAATATAATATCTTTTAGTTTTTTTATGCCCTAAAAAACGAATCATTGTCGAAATGTCGTTTTAAAAATCGAATCATTGTCGTAATATTTTAGTTTTATTGTTCTCCTATTTCTTCATTATTTTAATAAACTACTTAGCTATTGGCTCGTCGCCCATTTGTCTCACTAACTCTGCAGCCCTACTTGTTTTAGGCATCGCTTGTTTTAGGCTCCATGCGCTTCAAAGAAAGTATGTTTTAATAAAAAATAAATCATAATGTAATAACATTTTATTTGTTTTACACAGGCAAAATGGAAGAAGCCATTGGCGAAAAAATATCTATTGATTTGAAACCAATGACTCGCATATTATTTATTCCACTAGATATCTGAAAAAAAAACTTCATCAAATCAAGTTATTCATTCGAAGGTATCAAGGTCAATTAAATCTTACTTCTCTATGTGAATCATAAATGTCTAATGTATCCTGGTGTAATAACGCAACGTTAAGGTTCTACCAATTTTCACAGCTTCATTTTAGATTGTATTTTTCAAACAAACATAAGATTTCATACAGAAACTCATTGTCTATCTGTAGAAAAAAAATAATTTAACAGATATGCATTCATAAAATGTAATGCGTGATTTCTTGAACAATGCTATTTGGCGTTATTACCAACCTATGTGGGTAATAACGCCATTGAAACAAATCTATAAAATAAGATGGGATAATTGCATGTAGACTGCCTATTTCTAAAAATACAAACTCTACAGACCTAGAAATTGACAAATTGTTGACAAAAAATTTTCTAAGAGATAGAAAATGTGTAATTTTTTGTGAAAGTGAAAGAAAAAGGAAGGAGGGGGAGGCAAAAGAATATCAGACCCTAAGCTTCTTTTTGCCTAAAAAGGACCGCTTGAATAAAATTACTAGAAACATTGCACGGGTTTAACTGTGTTTATCTAAATCAGTATTTATGTTCACACATATGATTCTATGCTATAGAAAATATTGAATTTTTTCTGAAAGTGAAAGGAAAAAGAGATTGCAAGAGCATCAACAGTATATAACACCACGAGCTTCTGTTTACTTAAAAAGTGCCGCTTAAATGTAATTATAAAGAAAAAAAAATCTACGGTTTTAACCTTATTTGTAGTCATAATATAATATTTTTAACATGTGAAATTTTATAATAACTAGAGTTATGTATAATAAATATTTTTTAGTACTGTTATAGAAGAAGTTTTTTAAATACTTTTTAACCCGTAAACCCCACACTAATTTGGATTAGCTCAAACTTAAAGTTAAAATATCGGCATTATATTAAACATTCTTTAATAAATTTGTATTTTTAATTAAGTAAATAAGATTTCCCTATTATCAATACCCCTGTGATATCCCTTATTAAATTTTACGCATGATTCATGTGGTTATATTTCGTTACCTCTAAATTAGAAACAAAATTAACCTTTAACTGCTGTTATCGTTCTCACTAAACGCTGATTTTTTTTTGTCAAATTTCAGCTTTTAGCTTGTAGTTTCAAATTTAACTATAGGTACAACTGAAATTCTTTTCCGTTTGAAGTCCTCGTACTATTGTTAGAAATATTTAAATAGATTACACTCAATTAAACTTACTCCTGTACAAAAAGTTTAGTGTGCAAATATAATACTCTATGAGTTTAATCATTGATCGCTTTTTAACCTCTAACTAATGTTACCGGTTTCACAAACCATTTCTTTTTGCAATTTTTAGAGTTTAACTTGTAATTTTCAGTTTAACTACAAACACTATCGAAATTTTGTTTCATTTGGAACTTTAGTACTATTACCAGACGCTTTTAAATAGATGCATTTTAATTATAATTGTCTTGTACAAAACCTTTATTAGAAAATACCATCCTATGAGTTAATCATGCCTTTTATTCATCATTTATTTGATCTTACGGTCTCACAGACCCTTTCACATTAGTTACGTTACAATTTATGTCACATCAGTTAAAGGTTAAATTTTGAAAATTTTGAAAAAAAGAACGCTCAGAAAGTGGAAATTTAATAGAAACCTCATTTTGAAAATGTATGAATTAGAATATTGAAAACATTTTGATATCGTTTTATTTATAGGAGTTTTAAAAAAGTTTTTACAGTAGTATTAAAAAAAAGATCAGCTATGGGTATCGGACCCCCCTCCTCCTTCACTTTAATCTAACCATTTTAACAATGACAATAATGCTGTCTCATACGTAAAGTAAAAAATAAAACCCTTTTGGAAATATTTCCGCCACTGTAAGGAATTAACCAGGGTATTAATGCCAAGGAATGGCACTATTACCCCGATGTACTTAGGGCGCAGTTCATATTAAACTACAAACTAACTCGCTAACATATCCAAAATCTTCTACAATATTTTGAAAGTACGTGAAATGCCGTACAAATTTAAATAGTAAACAAAATATTTCGTGGTAAATATACAGTCTTCACATCACAGAACTTACCTCGCAAATTTTAGACCAAGCATTCATTTTAGTTACTTCTAAAATCGATAAGACCTACAAATGGAATAAATTAATTTTAAGCTGTTGTTGGTATTTTACATGACTCAGAGCCCTTCTGCGCATAGCCCACAGGTGCCATTTTCCGGATTATTTCATAATTATGCGTAATATTAGCACTTGGAGTTATTACCCCTCCTGGCGTTATTACACCAGAACACCTTATTAAAAACATTCTAAAATAAACTATGTTGTGTGGCGAATAAATCAAAAGAAAAAATAATGCGCATCAGAGTGAAATCGAAAGTCAACAAATTCTTAGCCGAGCTTTTCTTTAAATAAACCTTTTTATAAAAATAAAAATAAGTATTTACACTCCTATACATATTATTTACAAAACTTAAATCATTGGGAGACACAATGTTTCTCTTTCATATCGATATTTGCCTATAAAAATCACTTTTTTACCGAAATCAAATCATTCTAACCAAAGCAACATATCGGCTGCTATCTGTTTACAAGATCCAGAGTGTTATAAAAGTGGAAGTTGAAGTTAAGAAATTACATAGCGCGCAGCGCCAATCTAAAATCATTAAAATAATCATCTAATCAATCGATTTAATCATTAAAATTTCAAATTCACACCTTTAAACTAAATTAATTAAAAAATTATTGATTAAGAATTTTGTAATTTTTAACTTTTAACTTTCCCCAGTTGAGCCCATCCTCGCACCTCCTCAAAAAAGATGTAAAATTTACGTCCAAAATATGCGTCCTCTTAACCATCCATAAAAACATTTCTTTGGTGATTTAAAGAGTATCTTTGCACAAGGCATAATAAAAATTCAGTTATCTTTTACTTTCTTCTAACGGCGAAACATATTTGTTCTGTTTATATTCAAATGCAATTCCGTTTTAATTTCTAAAGAATATATTGTATGTTTTCTAACCGATGCTATTTTCAAAACTGATGTTGCTTCAATTCAGCGTGTATAATTAGTACAGCGTGTTCCAAAAATAACGTTTCATTCTATGAAAACACTAATCTATTTATTTCTTTGACAGGTCTTCAAATAAATGCTCTCCTTAGATGAAGGAATAGCCATCGTTTTCTGGAAACTGGGTGATGAAGAATATGAAGAGATATGCCAACTGTACTACCGAAAATATGGAAAACAGGCACCAACAAAGGCCAATATCAGGATACTTGTGAACAAATTTAGACGAACTAGTTGTGTGGTGGATGAAAAATATATAGCATTTGAGAGGCAATTAAAATGAGCCCACGTCCAAGAGTTGCCTGTTATTGGTTCTTGTTGGAGGCAATTTTCAGAATTTTCAATGGTACAGCTGACGCACCTGTTCATGACCTGTTCATGTTTTATCACCCAGATTCCAGGAAGCTATGGCTATTCTTTCTTCTGAAAAGGGCATTTATTCAAACACCTGTGTAAAATATCAATAGATTCGTGTTTAAAAAGAAATGGATCATCATTTTTAACACCCTTTTTTCAAATACAGAATACATTTATCTAAACAAATCTATGATGGCAAACAATATAAATGATGGATTGATTGTTTTGTGAGAATTCTCAAAGAACAGCGTTTATTGAGTCACTCCATATGAAACTGAACATGTGTCATCTGGTATTTTTCTACAGAAAGCATTAAACTTTGCCTTTAAAAACTAATAAGAGCATGTATTTTATTGGTTGCTTTACATATTTATTTGCAAGTTTTTGTTCAAAATATTGCCAAAATTAGGTTTTCTCATCAACACCACGAAATATTTGATTATATAAGCAATATTAAAAGTTTCTGAAGAAAAAAATCTTATGAGATTGACTGACTTAAGTGACTCACGTGCACTCAAAAATGCGAGATCATCTACTCTAAAATCTTTTTTATTTTCTCCAATATTAACTATATTAAGTACATCTTGCAGCATTTTTGAAGCTTAAAGAACTATGAAGAACTCCACATGGAGCACAACTATTATGATTTGTAGACGAATTTGTTATATGATCGATTTCTTTTCATTGAAATCAACGAATAAATTCTGAAAATTAAAAAGACTTACCTTTTATATTAGATATTATTTTATATTAGGTATATACCTTTTACATTAGTTATACCTATTGCAATATCCAACGGAATTTACATTAAACAACTGAAGCTATCATTAGAGCTATCAAGTATATAATTATACACGACTGCCTCTCTCATTTCACATTTCTTAATAAAACTAATGGAAAGGAAGTGGAACTGATTAATATCGTAAATACTTTCCATAATGCATCTAGAATACTGAGTTTTCCGTTAACCCTTTGAAAGTTTGTGGTATGGAATAGACAAGAGAATATTAATCCATTTTTATTAAATATATATGTTTTTTAATTTAACCTTGAATAATGTTTAATATATCATACATTTCTTTATACAATCAGTTAGCAAAATAAAATTGTCACATAAGTGCAATATATAAGAAACTTGAAAAATGATTGATTTTTTGTAATCACAAGATCCCTCATATGGGAGTCTTGATCCACTTTATTTTATATTGAAATATTTATTAAGAGAAATACAATCAGTTTTATGCTATATGTTTTCATTGTTATTAAACTTATTTGAGAAAATGTGACGTGTAAACAAACCTTACACGAAAATCAAACCATAGGAGAAAAATTCCATTTTAAACACCCACTTTTTACGACATTTTGCCACATACTTTTTCTTTATTTCATTGTGGTCAACTTGTTGAATTTTCTATACGTACATTCCTACCTTTCTAATACCTTCAATGTTATATTATTTTACAAATGCGTGAATACATGACATTTCTTAAAGTTATCCACATTCATTCTTTCTAGTATTTTTCATTATTTCTATTTACCTAATATGGGTAGTATTAAAATGAAATAAATTACCTATTGACTTTCCCATTCATATTTAATTAAAATTTTCTTGCTCCTGTCGCAATTTTTTACATCTTCTTTTAAACTTTTTCTTTTAACAATTTCTTTTCTATTATTCATTCTCCTGTAGCTTTACAAACTAAATTTACATTATTTTAGAAATGTAACCATTTGTCCTTTATTGTGTACCAGCTGTTACCGTGGCTTCGTACGCATAATATTTAAAGAAAAATAAATTCATTATCAAGTAAATAATTTGGATGATAAAAAACCTATGTAATTAACTCTTATCGCTTTTTATACGGTGCTCAGCAAAAGTTTAGACACTGGTGTTTTTTAACCTTTAAATAAAAAATACGAATACGTGAGTTTTAGAAATGGCTATACTTATTTTTAAATATATTTTAAACAATGTACAATAAAAATAATGGTTATAATGTAAGATAACATATAATTTCACGGAAAAAAGTAAAATTTGCAAAAGTTTAGACACTTTTTTGATTTTTAGCCAACTGTTCATGGATAAATGCAAATTTCCAAGTTATGATGTCACATGTCTGAAGTATTTAATTATACCTCAATATAGAATCAGTTAGTGAAGATGCCGCGAGCTAAAAATATTCATTTAGATGAGGTAATTGAAATAGGGAAGCTGAAATGGAAAGGAAAGACAGTTGCAGAAATTTGAGTAGCACTGAATCGTCCAAAGTGATTTGTCTATGAAGTATAGCCTGAGGATGACTCCTCTAAAAAAAACATAATCTGAAAGACCTTGTGTGACAAGAAAATGCGATGACAAAAGGATCCAGAAAGTGACATTTACACAAATAATGATTGTTAATCACATTAAAAGTAAGCCAGAAATTTCTGTGTTGACGGACATAATGCTTAGATGATTAAAGAAACAGGTAAATCAATTTACATGACAATAATAAAATAATCAGCTTTAAAATCTCGCTATAAATTGTCCAGAATTCAATTAACTTGCAAACATACGTCATATGGACCCAAATGGTACGCTATGATATTCAGTAACGAAATAAAATTGGAATTTGAATGGCCCAAACACGTGGGCATTTTATTGGAATGACTTAAGCAAACATCCTGGGACTTTATTAAGTCGACAAAAAGAAGGTGAATTTTAAATAATTTGGTCCTCACTTAGCTTTAATGCTCGTGCATCTGTGGAGTTATTCATTGGTTCCCAAGCAACACAAGACTACGTACATACGTTGGAGATTAATTTTTAGTCATTTGGGGAACTTTTGCTGATCTAAAGTATGGATTTTAGCATCTATTCATGTTGCATACAAAAGAACTTCGTCTAACTTTGAAAATACTATTGATCTCAACTGGCCAGCGTGTAGTTCTGATCAGGACGCAATCGAAAACTTTTGTAACATCATATGTCGTAATGTTTATGCAAACTTTTGTTATAGTTTTTTTTTAATGAGTTTCGAGCTGCTGTTGAACGTGTTTGGTACGAAATAGACCCCTAAGTGACGCAGCATTTAGTTTTTTCGATGAAAAGTCACATTCTTACACTAACTGCAAACAATGCGGGTGCAACTCGATTTTAATTTGTAGTTATTTTTTCTGTAAATACACAAATTGTCTATACTTTTGCCACAATGTTAATATTATTTTTTTTTTGTCATTATATTTTATGTAAAAGGTAAAATTCAAAATTTATTGTGTTTGAATAAATGATAAGTCACAACTAATATTTGACAGAGGAATTACAAACATTCGGTACATACTTCAGAAAATAGAAGCATAATCGATCATTGTCTAAACTTTTGCTGAGCGGTGTAATAGAAATATTTCTGATGATCCCAATTTGCTTATTTAGATATATAGGGGATCATTTAAATTCCATTCGTGAACTTGAAATTTCATACTCGTTTTCTAGGATTAAACGAGGAATAAATTTACATTTCTGTTACTCTATTACGTTATTTTTATTTATATTAATTTTTTTTATAATTGATCCGTTCTTGGATATTGATTTAGGTTTTTGTGTCAAAGAATATTGCTTAAAGAGATATAATAGAAAATATTATTAAAGAAAAGGTGTTATTAACAAGACAGTTCAGGCGTGTCTTTGAATTGTTTAGAAACTCAGAAAATCGACATGCCAAATTATGTTTCTATTAAAAAAATCCAATCTTGGAAAAGAAAAAGATAATGGTATTAAAAAATCAAACGCATTGAAGCATACATGAAAAAATAATACTAAAAGTAAAAGCTTTAACTTTTAAATGCTTATGACATTTTTATTTCAAGGTACCTCACTTTTAGCAACCATAGATCTAACAATAATATCAAATTGTTTATCCGAAGTCTCTTGAATTTTAAATGCTTGTTATTTAAGCAATGTAGTTTTTTGTTATTTTCAATCGTGGAAAAAAATTATTTATGGAAAAAGCAGCCCAGTTATGGGTAAACACTTTTATGTAGACTGTAATTTCTGATTACGGAAACTTGGAAATTTTTAGGAATATGCTCTAATGGAAAACAGAGAGTGTATTTGAAAGATATTTTTAATTATAAATTTAAATATTTTTAAATAGAAAGAAATTTTTCCTTCTCATTTTTCTCTTTTTGATAATCATGGCGCCTTTAAAAATTAGATGAATGTGAGATGAAAGATGATTTTATTGTTTAATCGGTGCTTTCGCCTCTTTTTACATGTAAATGATGTCACATGTAAAGCTTAAAGCCTAATCAAAATTATTTGCTAAATCTTCTTACATGGACTTTCATATATCATTTACTAAATTTTATTGCAACCAACATTGTAGGAGATTGCAAAGTAAAAGGCTGTTAAACATAAAAAAAGAAAAATTACGAGAAAATCACGCTATTTTGTATAACTGCTATAAAGTGCTAATATTTTATGAAACAAAACTGGCTAATGATTTAAAATAAGACGACATCATCAGGCTAATTTTTCATAAAGAGTAGTACTTGTCGAGATAAAAAAAAATCTTTCACGTCATGAATCATGTAAAATTAAGCATTTTATTTTAATTAAAACAGAAAAACGTTTAATTAAATCCAATGTAATACAGTAAAACCTCCAAATAACGGGCAACTCGGGAACGCAGAAATTGTCCGCTATTCGGAGGTGTCCGCTATTGGGAAAACCTCAGATATTCAAAAATCGCTAAGAGATGCTTAATGTTTCATTAATTGACTTTTATATTAATGAAACCTATATTATATGATTAATCAGATATTAAAATTATTTTTTAAGCGATAAAACTGAAATAAAATTGTGCAGACTTTCATCTACTGTTTACTACATTCGCATGAAAAAATCTGCTACAAAAGTTTACTTTTGCTTACAATTATATATAATTTGTTTTTCAATGTGATGTTATTGGACTCTATAGAATTCCGGGCGGGGAGGAGGGATTGTACTTTTTGTCTATTAAAAGCATAAAATCTTAAAATCTTCAGAGGGACATTGCAATGGTGAAGGAGATGTCCCTCCCGGGCAACCCTGAATTCACACTAAATGTGGGGGGGGGGGGGATTTTCTCTAGCTCAACCTCTACATTTATTTGTGATCACCCAATTTGTGACACATTGCTCTGATAAATTTAATGGCCTTTTTACTCTTTTTTCGGTTTTTTTTCTGGATAAAAAATTCTTTTTTCCAGAATCCTTTCATCCTTTTACATCCTTTATCGCCGGAAATAGTGGCCGCTATTCGGAATGTCCGTTATTCAGAGGTTAAACATACAAAAATGTAGGTTTTGGGAGTGGGGATTGGAAAACTGTCCGTTAAATAGAGATGTCCGCTATTCGGGAGTGTCCGTTATGGAGGTTTTACTGTAGTGCATTTAGAAAAATATTGAACATTATTTTTATTAAATGCTAAATTTCAAGTACGAAAATGTATTTAAAATAACATAAAAAATACAAAATATTATTTCTGAAATGTGTATCGTTATTTTAGGATCTAACTTTTTTTCGAAGCAGATGACATCACTTTGTGAAATTAATATAAATATATAGTAATGTTTTCTAATTAAAATGAATATTTTACACGAAAAAATATTACATCATTCTTATCCGATAAAACATTTTATTAAAAACACCTTTTGTTGTTTTAAATGTTATCTTTTAAAAATAGTAAATTAAAATAGTATATAGTTCTTTAAAATTCAGTTCGTATAAATAAACGGTAACTATCTACTTAAATGTACGTAAGATAAATTTACATCCTTGATTGTGAATTCCAATATGTTGACAGGCGATATTCCCTTACGTGGAAGAAAATCAGTAAGGAAGTTTCAATCCGTGAAATACGTCTATAGTGTTAAGAAAATCTACTTTAATCGTACTTTTATAGCATTTTTAGAAGTTGAAATGAAATCCTGATCAGTTTTAAAGAAAAAAACAGCGTCAAAAATATTTTAATCAGTTTTATTTTCCGCTTTTTTCCTCAAAAAAAAAATGTTTTCTATTGATAATTATGAGATTTTAATGGAAATTTTCATTTGTATGTAAATTATATTTATTAGTAAGGTATTAGTAAAAATTATATCTCATTCATTTTAAATATGACGTCATTTTTTATTTAGCTCCATTCGTTACTGATATGTATGCCATTTTTGTTTTTAGCGATCACTATAAAGTACCTGTTTTATTTCAATAATGACGTCATATTTTCCCAAGTGAAATATTTTGTTAAAAATATAATTCTTTTTCATTCTATTTATCTTTAATTATATCATCATTTTTGACAGAAAAATCTTATTAACGAAACAAATATCATTGTTTAGTATATAACAAAAAATACTACCTGTTTGTCATTTTAAATTTGACGTCATATTTATTCTCTTTTAAATTCATTTTATTTTCCGTTTTCGAATGGAAATCACTCAATTAAAAATTTATTGCGTCTGAGAAATCATTATTCCAGATTTTGATTTTCTTTGCAACGGGAATGGAAAATGGTTAATTTTTTATCTGAAATATGCCAACTGATTGTGTATGAAAAAGAATTAAATGTTGAATTATTAAGAAAAATATTTGAATTAAATAAATATAGTAGCCATAGCTTATGTTTTTTTCTGGGCTATAACTTATCTATATGCAAAGATACAAAGATATTAGTTCAACCGTTTTGAAGTTGACTTCATTCAAATTTTCGAACACACTTTCATATTTATAATATTATATAATAAAAAAAATTCCAAATGCACTTAATTAATGGAGCTTTGATTATAGTCAACCTTTCCTCACATTGACTGGGTGAAATCTCATCCCATACCATTTTTCAAGTATAACATTTTGTAATGTTTAGAATAATTTACTGTAAAATCATTATACCCGGAAAGAAAGCTCAATATTTCTGCAATACTTAGCGACAACTTGTACTTAAGTTACTATATTACGTTTCATCTGAGAAATTGTTACAAAATTCTTCTAAAAATTGTACTTTTTAGACTGAAAGCTCCTCATATTTGAGTTTTCCACACCTGTTTGAATTATCTGGATGAAACAATGACTATTACTTGAACCGTTAAGTAGCTCTGTTTGTCAGCGATTGGCAAAACTCTGTTCTTTCAATATGTAAACTGAAAGGGTGGTTCAATCCATTCGTATGATCAACTCACTCTAGTCTCCCCTATATGTGGAACACTTACGTTTATTTATCAAATTCTAAAATGCACAGATTTTTTTCATTTATTATGTATGTGAAGAAAAACATTTAGTTATTTTTAAACAAATTTGCTCATAAAACGTGGTCTCATTCAATCATCTAACATATCAGCAACTGAAGTACTTTGCCCCTGCAAAAGTTAACACATTGATGGCTGGTGAGATATTATTTATGCCACTTAATTGCAATTCCTAAATGCCACAATCGTATCGAAATTTTGGAATAAAATTTCAGTTTTATTATGTACCTAAAGTTATGGTTTTACTTAGTTTAAAATAACACCTTTTGTAAAATTTATTGTCATTTAACAACTTGAGTATTTTCCCAACAGATATACTTTTCTCATGAATTTATTAAACGACAAAATATTATTCGTAATAATTAATGGAATTGTTTGACTTACCAGTATTGTAATTTGATTTATGAAGGAATGATTTAGGAGAGCGTTGAATATTTGAAATCAAACATTGGTTGGGAACCTTACGAATAATAGGCTATTTGACATCTAATGTGGGTGTGAATAATGCGTGTGTGTATCTGTATAGTCAGTGATATCATTCTAAATTCAATCTTGTTAGTGTTATAATGGTTTTTAAGATAACTCGAGTATTTTTTCTTTTAAACGCTTTTTATTTTTTGTTGTCAGTATATAAAATCGTTATAGTATTTTCTTTTTTTTATAGTTATTAAATTATATATTTTTTCTCATATTTTAGAATGATCGTACCGTACTAGTTCATAGTTCATACTGGGCAATGAGATTTTAGAATTAAGATTGTATTTATTACTTCAAGAAACCTATGTAATTTTCATCGAATGTCGAATTATTATCTGAAATAGTAGAATTCTATGCACTTAATATCTGCTGTAATAGATTCAGAATACTCTGTGTTTTTTTTTTTTTTCATAAATTGTTTTACCATAAAATTTTGTTTAACAAGACACGCGTTTTATATTTCTGTTCACTGCTTCCCTCAGAATAAGCTTATAGATGATTTTTTTTTATCAAAACTTGATTTTAATTTATTTCAATATTTTTTATTTCTTAAACCCAGATGTATGAAAATTGTTTGACTTTCTTAAAAAAAGTTATGCATATCAGTTAAGAAGACAAATCATTGTTGTTCAAATTTACCAAAAAAAAATCTTCTTGTTTTTCTTTTTCTAAAACCTAATGAAATCCATTTGCTAAATAAAAATGAAATTTGAACTAAATATTAAAAAACAAAATACGGATTATTAAGATGATGTCAGATAAACAAATCTGTATTCTGTATTTTGAAAATAGTAAAAACAATAACACGTAATTTGAACACTGATATTTCTCAAAAAAATGAATAAAAATTAAATTAAATTAAATTAAATTAAGTTAAAAATAATAATCATTTGACATATGTAAAAAAAAATTAGAATATGAACTAGAGCGGGCGGCGACGACACAAACGAATACGTCATCGAATTACGGGATGAAATCATGATGTAGGACAAGACTATTAGATGTAGATTAAGGAATGACTGGTCTGCTTTGGCATTTCTTTGTACAATATCCGTAACACCGGGCGCCAATTCGCCATTTTGGCGTCACTATCACGTCATCGAGTTACGAGACGAAATTGGTGACAAATTAAAAATAAAGTATTTTAAGAATATTTTGGTCTGTGTGCGCATACCCAAATACAAACACTCGGCAGACTGAAATTTATAACAAAAAAAAAAAAGACGTTACAATATAAAAAATCAATGTCTACGTCATCGAGTTACGAGAGGAAATCATGCTGTAGGACAAGATTATTAGGAATAGATTAAGGAATGGCTGGTTTACCTTGGCATTTCATGGTAAGATATGAGTAACAGTGGGCGCAAACTCGCCATTTTGGCGTCACTATCAAGTCATCGAGTTACGAGACGAAATTGGTGACAAATTAAAAACAAAGTATTTTAAGAATATTTTGGTCTTTCTGTGCATATCCTGGTACAAACCCTCGGCAGACTGAAATTTATGACAAAAAAATGATGTTATATTATTACAAATCGTTGACTACGTCATCGAGTTACGGGAGGAAATCATGATGTAGGACACGATTATTAGGAATAGATTAAGGAATGACTGATCTGCCTCGGCATTTCTTGGTACGATATGAGTAACAGTGGGCGCAAACTCGCCATTTTGGCGTCACTATCACGTCATTGTGTTACGAGACGAAATTGGTGCCAAATTAAATGTAAAATAAAACATTTTATGAATATTTTCGTCTGCTTGCGCATATCCTGGTACAAACCCTCGGCAGACTGAAATTAATAAGAAAAAAAATGACGTTATAATGTATAATACAAACCCTATAGAGACATAGTATTTTACATTAAAATTCTTCACAATCGACTTTCACGCTAAATTAATGGTTTAGGAAAAGATTCTTATTAATAAGCGAGAAAACGACCGATTCGGCATATCTTGGTTTGTATTGTATATTACGACGCCTTTTTTGTTATAAATTTCAGTCTGCCGAGGGTTTGTGCCAAAATATGCGCAGGCAGATCGAAATATTCAAAAAATACTTTATTTTACATTTAATTTGGCATCAATTTCATCTCGTAACTCGAAGACGTGATAGTGACGCCAAAATGGCGAGTTGCCTGTAACTCATATTGTACTAAGAAATGCCGAGGCAGACCATTCATTCCTTAATCTCCACCTAATAATCTTGTCCTACATCCTGATTTCATCCCGTAATTCGATGACGTAGTCACTGAATTGTTACATTTTAACGTCATTTTTTTTTTTTTTTGTTAAAAGTTTCAGTTTGCCATGGGTTTGTACCAGAATAAGCGCAGGCAAATCAAAATATTCTAAATACTTTTTTTTACCTTTAATTTGGCATCAATTTCAGCTCGTAACTCGATGGTGTGATAGTGAGCCAAAATGCCGAGATGGCGCCCGCTGTTACTCATATCGTACCAAGAAATGCCAAGGCAGACTAGTCATTCCTTAATCGATACCTAATAATCTTGTCCTACATCATGATTTCACCACGTAACTCGATGACGTAATTGAGTTGTTATATTTTAACGTCATTTTTTTGTTATAAATTTCAGTCTGCCGATGCTTTGCACCAGGATATGCGCAGACAGACCAAAATATTCAGAAGTAACTTTATTTTACCTTTAATTTGGCATCAATTTCATTTCGTAACTTGATGGTGTGATAGTGACGCCAAAATGGCAATGTGGCGCCCGCTGTTATTCATATTGTACCATGAAATGCCAAGACAGACCAGTCATTCCTTAATCTACACGTAATTATCTTGTCCTACATCATGATTTCATCCCATATGTCGATGAAGTGGTCATTGAGTTGTTGCATTATAACGTCAATTTTTTGTTATAAATTTCAGCCTGCCGAGGTTTTGTACCAGGAAATGCGCAGGCAGACGAAAATATTCTTAAAATAATTTATTTTATCTTTAATTTGGCACCAATTTCCTCTGATAACTCGATGACGTGATAGTGACGCCAAAATGACTAGTTGGCGCCCGCTGTTACTCATATCGTACCAATAAATAACGAAGCAGACCAGTGATTCCTTAATCTACGCCTTATAATCTTGTCATACATCATGAGTTTTATCCTGTAACTTAGTGACGTAGTTATTAGTGTCGCCGCCGTCCGGTCTAATTGGGAACTGCAAAAATCTCAATTTGGTTTTAATATCAAACACTTTTAGCTTGAAATAACGTAAAATCTGACTTCAGATGGATTGACGTGCTAAAGTGGATCTTTTCGTTTTATTCTGTCAGTTTTGACACGTAGTTTCCAAACATCTTAGGTGCCATCTTTTCTTACGCTTTTGAAGGGATTTTTAAGATGGTTTCCAAGATGGCTGTCGTTTACTAACTTCTTTAACATCTTTCGCACATTATTGACGTGTACTTCAAATTATATGTTTTCGTGGTCGAGAAATAGAAATCTATGAAAAAATTAGTAGTAAATTGAGTTTTTAGGTGTTTTAAGTGAAAAGGTACAAATAAAGCACAAAGAAAGTGAAAGACATTAGATATGCTCGCATTTCATTAACCAGTTATTCACAATCAAAATATTTAACTGAAATAACATGATTGAAGATATTGAACAGAATCATTAAAAATATTATTTATATGTAAACACAGTACAGGGATGTTGTCTATTATTTTCTGAATCACTACTCTCGCTTTGAGGATAGTGATAGTCCTTTATATTGTTGAAGTCATTGCATTTACAAAGGGCAGTACGAACCACAGGACTCTCTAAGCAAGAAAATTCCCTCGCTGTACACGTTCTCTTACACTACCATTTAAGAAGCTCAATAACTCCTTTAACCGCACGTAACTACAAACATTTGACTGGAGAAATTACTACTTCTCCATTTTCTTCCCAACCATTGCCAATAAGTGGGGATATTGTAGGTCAAGGATTTTTGTGCCCCTTTCTATAGGTGTAAATAAATTGGATCATAGAATATGAGGCATCAATGCTCCAAGAATTGGTGTTAACTTATCACCCTCGAAACTTTTTATTGGTGCTTTAACTTTAAATTTCAAGTTGCCGTCTTAACTCTGAAATGCTTGAAAATTATTTTTTTACAAATAAGTCAAGTTTATTAATTTTTCAAATAACGACAGATTGCATAATGAATCAACATTAGGTTTCCCAAGTTCTTGAAAAGCTATTATAATATGATCATCACACTATAGACTGAAATGCACTGTTATCCACGTCTGTTTGGAAATGCCAAAAAAATTTCCTCCCCAGTCTCCATCTGTATATGAATGTAAACTTAATAAACTTTTGCTTTTATGAGCAACTATTGTTCGACATCTGTCATTAATATTATTTTTTTGTGTGTCTGTTTCTTGCCTCAACTAGTTACAAAATTGATTTCACAGTTTACACGAGGACCTAAAACTAAGTCAATCAGCAATATTAAAATGTCTGTATCTTCAGAAAATATATGGGTCTCATAATTATCATTATGGTTTACTGCAGCCGTTCCCAATCGATGGCTCGCGACCCACTACTGGGTCGTGGCGGATGTTTTTGTGGGTCGCGGAACTATTGAGATTTCTCACAAAAATATATCTTTTGTTTAATAAGTTTTAAAAATATAACGATTTCAACAGAATTTTCAAATAATATTTCTAAAAAAATCCTCAATTTCCTCCAGGATGAAAACACGAACAGATTATCCAGAAATATCTGAATCATCTGTGAGCTTCTTGATGGGATTCAACAAGATATACTTGTATGAATATCCCTTTTCTACATTGCTATTTTAAATTACAGTATAGAAACAAATTTTGTGTTGGAAGTTACTTGAAAGATCTAAATTAGCCACTTTTGACACTGTAGATTCCCTCATCGGTAACCATCATTGCTAGAAATCTCCTAATTATAAAGTTATGTTTTGATAATAATTTACTTACATTTATTTTTTTTTTGTAGTTGGTGGGTTGTTTTAATAATTGCTTTAATAATTATTCTACTTGCAAACATTTGAATTACCAAATCTTATTTTTGTTGATAGCATATCTTTCATACGAAACAATCGCCTTTTTTGTAGTATAGGATAGCCGATAGCTTATAGAATCCATACAACGATTTCTATACTGATATACACTCTTATATTAGATGGGACGCAAAATTTTTTTACTCAAAAGTGGGGCGCATATCAATAAAGTATGGGAACCGCTGGTTTACTGTATTAAGTACACGAAGAAGTATAATTATGTATGCTTCTTCATTTGTATGATCACAGAATTCTGACTAGAAAACAATTACATGGTTACTGTATAACTTATTACCAAAAACAATAGCAATTTTTTTCTCCGTAGCAGCAAAAACCTGTAGTAATTTATTCCCGAGATAGTCATCTGTGATTTTTTTTATCATGTGAACAAAAGTCCTTAATGACACCAACGTTATATTGCTACTATTTGTAATAATAAATCTAATATTTTATATCGCCCTCAATTTGTTTCTACGAGTTTGCTTCTTCAAAGAATGCACAATGAATGACCACGATTATTATCCCTTCTGTAATAAACACTTTTTTTATCGGAGAAGTAATCGAAGATTATAATGATTCAACTATGCCAGAACGGTTATATTGTTTTATTACTGCAATAATTGAACTTTTACAAGATGAAATTTGAATATATTCATCAGAAGAAAATAATAATCCTGATCTTACAAAAAACTCGTAGTTTCGAATTGGATCTTTTAGGTTTCTAGACATTCGATGCCTGGATTCCATAACAACAAAAACTAGTAGGATGTGTCAATCCCAAAACTTTCTTCTATCTCATAAGTATATTTTAATATTTAAAAAAAACGTGGTGACCCCAAAGTTACCCACTATCGAATTTCCTCGAACATTTGAGCTTGCCTAATGAGATTCTGGTATCCGAAAAGCCTAAAACGCAAAATTTAATTAATATTCTGAGAAAATGAGCTTAGTAGTGCCTCATGTTGGATAATTTAAACTAAAACCTAATAAGCATCTATTTATGTCAAGACCTAACAGAATCTGAAATTTGACGGAATTTCGTCCATTAGTTCTTGAGATATAGTTATAACAAAAAATTTGCAAAACGTAGCACAGCAACACCATATCTTGGACAATTTATGCCAAAACGTAAAAAAGCGTCTAATTATGTTATGGTATAAAAGAATCTGAAGTTTGATGAAATTCTGTGCATTACTTCTTGAGATATAGCTAGTTTTAAAAAACCGTGTAAAATATAGCAGTACCAGTTGAAGGATTTATAACAAATCGTAATCATCGTGTAATTATGTTATATGTCATTTTGTAACAAAATCTGAAATTTGGTGAAATTCTGTGCGTTGGTTGTTGAGATATAGCTATCGGAAAAATCGTGCAAAAGGCAGCATAGCTGCACCGCCTGTTGCAAGGTTAATACCAAAATGTAATCAGCGTTTAATTATGTTATATATTCTAGTGTAACATAATCTAAAATTTGATGAAGTTCTCTGCATTAGTTCTTGAGATATAGCTATCGCAAAAATCGTGCAAAATGTAGCATAGCAGCACCACCTATAGAGCAGTTCACATCAAAACCTTATCAGCGGCTATGTATCTCAAGGTATCGCGGAATCTGAAGTTTGGGGAAATTCTGTGCATTAGTTCTTGAGATATAGTTACCATGAAAATCATGAAAAACGTGGCATAGCAGCGCCACCTGCTGGCCAATTTACACCAAAACTTAATCAGCGTCTATGTATATCAAGGGGTCACAGAATCTGAAGTTTGGTGAAATTCTGTGCATTAGTTCTTGAGATATAGCAATCTTGAAAATCATGAAAAACGGAGTAGAGCAGCGCCACCTGCAGGCCAATTTTCACCAAAAACCAATAGGCACTAATTCATATCAAGGTCTAACTGAATATAAAATTTTATTAAATTTCCAGCATTAGTTCTTGAGATAGAGCGCCCACAAATTTTTTGTCACATACAGACAGACACACAGACAGACAGACAGACAGACGGACAGACTCACAGACAGACATTTTCTAAAAATAGTCAAAACGTGTTCAGGACCCCCTAAAACGTATAAATCCGTCGAAAACCGGAAGTCGAAAATTTTCATGAATCCAATACTTTCTTCTTGTAAAGATAGAAGAAAGTAAAAATGGGCAAGAAGCTAAATAGCTTCTCGAATGTTAATCAATTTATCACCAATCACCAGTCTTCTCGTTAGAAGAACTGAACATTTTTAATTTAATTTTTTTCTTTTTATTGAAAACTGACAATTTAGTGGGTTCCTTCTGTTGCCAATCTCTTACTAACTCTTCGAATTCCAGTTGGCCTTTTTTGGTCACGATTCAAAATATCATCTTTCGCAGATGCTAGAACTTGCGCAGTTTGTGCAATATTCATTAGTGTGGTATTATCTTCATAAAAGATTTCTCCCCAATCATCCGGAATATTCTCTTTGACAATGGCCGCATTGTGAAAAATTCTTAGTGACGTGAAGTTCTGAAGTTGATAGTGTTTCCCGGGCTGCCTAGAGCAGATTTCATTTGGACTGTACTTTTCAAATAAACTTGAAATCATGCGTAATATTTCTGGTGCACATAAGAAATACCTTTCGAGAGCATTTTCATTCTGAGTTAAACCACTAACTCCACAAATATTCTTCAGTTCTTTGATTTTCTGTTTAACGTTTTGGTTTGAAAATGGTTTGGCAAACGGCATATTGCATTTGGATACTGCAAAACAATCAAATTCAAAAGCAGTTCATACTTCTAGACATGTTGTTTTAAGGTCCTTTGTCTGTGCTAAATATATAGTCCAAGAGCCGAGCGCACAAAACCCTAAGTCATCGAGCACAAGAAAAAATCCTTTATTTTAGGGAAGAGTATTAACCCATTTTAGGCCAAGCACAGAAATTTTATAAAATGTAGCATTATTTTTATTGAAATATGCTTAAATTACATACATTAAGACACAAAAAAAGATTCGTGCATGAAAAATAATATTTTATATAAGAAATAATATTTTATATAATAATATAAAATATTATTTCTTATAATGAATAATATGAATATGAATAATATTTTTATGACTTTTGTTTTATTCTTATTTCATATACAGAATTTGCAACTTTAATCTATTTTAAAAACATATAATTCATTTCAATTGGAATAATAATATATTTTTAAAAAGTCGAATTTGTCAAAGGTGTTTCAAATTAAAACTCTAGCGTATTTTGAAAATTTTTTAAGAGGAAGTGTTTACTCCAATTGAATTACTAATATTTTATGGATGTCTTCAAAAGCCTTAAAAAATAGAAGAAAAATAAAATTCTTGAAAAAAATGTGTCAGAGTGTTAAAAAAAAATATTTATCGAAATGTTTCGTATACGAACCTTTGGCCGAAAATGGGTTAAGGGGGTAGTAAGGTTAATTCGAGGGAAAAAAAAGCATATTTTCTATCATTTTTTCTAAGGATACAATTAATATTTATTTATTTGTATAATTATAGTATAATTATATGTCATTTAAAGAGTATTCTGTGAAATTTTCATTAAGAAATATTAAAAAATGAGCCGATGACAGCGAATCTTCGAAGACTCCCCCAAAAAAAGTTGATTCGCGGTGAACTCTGTAGCTCAAAATCTACTGAACCGATCTTTTTAAAATTTTACACACTCTTTCTTTATATAAATTACGAGGTAACGCTGTCGAGTTTTTTTATTTTTTTTATTTTAACGTACTTTTAAAAAACAAAATATCAGATTTTTTTGATGAAAAATCAGCATTTTGACTTCCGAGCCTTGTAAAAAATTGAAAAATCAATAATAAAAAAAAAAACTCGACTGCGTTCCCTGAGGAAACTTATCACCTAATTAAATTAATTTGGGTTTTTAATTTCAGTTGATCCAGTCATGAGTTATGCGGTTTACCACGAATCAACTTTTTTTAGGGACGTCTTCGAAGATTCGCTGTCATCGGCTCATTTTTTAATATTTCTTAATGAAAATTTCACAGAATGCTCTTTAAATGACATATAATTATACTATAATTATACAAATAAATAAATATTAATTGTATCCTTGCAAAAAATGATAGAAAATATGCTTTTTTCCCCTCGAATTAACCTTACTACCCCCTTAATAAAGGAATCTAATGGTCCATGTCTGCCGGAAGCGAAGTGGGGCATAAGCCAAAAAATAATACCACGAGCGGTTGACTCGTAGGATGTGCATTGTGTTTTCCTGCACCCACTTTTCCATGTTTTCCTACTTTTGATTGTATGGCAAACACAATGCTAAACGTACGAGTGAACTAATAGTGGTATCGACTTTTGTCTTACGCACACCTTCGCTTCCGGCAGACATGGATCATTGGATTCCTCTATGACTACTCTTTCATAACATAAAGGATTTTTTATTGTGCTCGATGACTTAGGGTTTTGTGCGTTCGGCTCTTGGACTAATACTGGAATGTGTCTATCATATTTCTTAAATTTTGTGAAGTAAATATTACTTGCAATTAACTGAGTTGAAAGAAAAATTCTCACGGATAACTAGTAATGTAATTTTAGTAATCAAATTTTTTTAGTACAAATTAGATTGTTGAAAATTGTGTCATACACTTTAAAAAAAATTGAAATTGTTCTACATTGTGTAAATTAAATTTATTTGACCATAAAGAAATCAGCGACCGTCTGTTGAAGACAATGTGCTCGAAGTTTTGCAGCTTAATTTCGCCACCTCTGTAACATCATACAATTAACTGAGGAAATTGTTATCCGCATCTCAACATAGTGTAGCGCCAACTCTATTGCTTTTTACCATCACGTATGAGGAATTTTAGAAATTTCAACTTCAGTTCGATCATCATCAGGATCGTAAATTATTGAATAACATCAGTTACAGTTTCATTTATAACTTCGTGAAATATTGTATATTTTTATGTGACTGAAACAACGCTTATACATATTCTAGGGTGATCTCTTCGCATCTCTCAAGCTTTTTAAAAGTTTGTACAAAACAGTTTGCAAAGAAATTAGACATTATAGAGTTACGGGTGTGGGAAATAGCACTATTGACTATTAAAATCACTAATGCTCAAGTTATCCGCGGGGGATCCCCTTCCAGATTTGCAGCCTGAATTCAACACTGGTGAAGGCCAACACGAATGTATATAGAATCGACATTCTCCTTCCTAAATTTATCATCCTTTCCCTCTACATTGCATTTTAACTCAAAAGCATAAGCTGAGTTCCCTAGGTCGTCATCCTTGAATTATAGCGATGTTTTGAAAAAGAACGATAGGTTAAAGAGGAGTTCCTTTTAAGAGGATGGTATTTAACAGGAAGGTTACTGGATATAAAAATGTAATAAAACCAAAACTGACCGGGTTTTATAGCAGACGATATTCTTGCCGTAGGAGGTATTTAATTTACATTTTTTTTCAGATACTATGAGAAAGAGGCAATCTGCTATTTTTCTTTTACTTCCCATCACGGAGGAAAGAAATAGATGGAGGTCCAGTATGCTGTAAAAACGGTTTCTAACATGATGCGCGTTATAGCTTAAATACAATGCTTTCATGCAGCCCAAACAAAAGAAACACGTGGAATAAGGCCAACACGAATGTATATAGAATCGACATTCTCCTTCCTAAATTTATCATCCTTTCCCTCTACATTGCATTTTAACTCAAAAGCATAAGCTGAGTTCCCTAGGTCGTCATCCTTGAATTATAGTTATGTTTTGAAAAAGAACGATCGGTTAAAGAGGAGTTCCCTTTAAGAGGATGGTATTTAACAGGAAGGTTACTGGATATAAAAATGTAATAAAACCAAAACTGACCGGGTTTTATAGCAGACGATATTCTTGCCGTAGGAGGTATTTAATTTACATTTTTTTCAGATACTATGAGAAAGAGGCAATCTCCTATTTTTCTTTTACTTCCCATCACGGAGGAAAGAAATAGATGGAGGTCCAGTATGCTGTAAAAACGGTTTCTAATATGATGCGCGTTATAGCTTAAATAAAATGCTTTCATGCAGCCCAAACAAAAGAAACACGTGGAATAAAGACCGATTTCTTTGACATTAGTCGTGTATTTTTTCTTTAAATGAAAATTATTTGCTAATACTTGAGCATCTAAAAAAGCAATACTTTGTATTAGGAATTAAAAACTGTATTACCAAAAGTTTCCTTCTTTTTTTGCAAAAGCACGCCGTTGTGTTTGGGCCTAATGTAGCCGATTTTAGGGTTACATTTTGGCGTTCCTTCCCGCCACCGTATATTATGTCTATTCCTGCTTTTTACCCATAGAGCAAAAAGAAAGAATAGAGAGGAAGTATAATGATGTTTGGATATAGTGTTTAGTGCATGGACGTTCATGATACTAAAAAACAAAACAAAACAATAAATAAATAGGTAAATAAAAAAGATAGAAAACTCATTTTGTACACCATAGAAAATCTAAAAACCTAGCCTCAAACAAATAAAACCTCAAATTGAGGCTCATTAAATAAAAACAGAAAATTATTCTTTTCTGCTTAGATATCGAATGAAAAAAAAGTAAAAAATAAAAAACTAGCCTATGTAAGATTATCCCATTGTTACAAAAAAAAAAAAATCACACTGAAAGCAGATTCATTTTGCGTAGTCTCTTGGTGGAGCCGTGTATCTACACGTCACCTCCTGAGCTCGATCCATCCTAAGTCAAAAAACTGGCTTAAAAATTGACACCATTTAATTTTTATCTCCTAAGGGTGCAACCTATTACGTCACATATAATTATATTGATAAAAAAGAATCCAAATGCTTGGAAGTTGGAAGGAAAGTAAAAGACAGTTTAGGCGTCGTTTTTCGGAAGCGTTTTTGCACTGGACTCTAGAACCTTGTATTCTAAACTAGAATTCTATCCAATATTTATATAATTACTAAATACTGTGACGTAACGGAACTAGATTTCGAATAAATTGAGTTCAAAGTTAAACATCAATTGTAATTGAATGAATTGAGATATAAAACTTTTGCTTATAGCTTAAAGATTTTTGAACTCTTATTCCATTATCTGTTTAAAAAAAGTGGAATACAATTTTTCTTTTTATTTATAACTAAGCAATGTTTATCATCAGTCGGCACTTATACCCCTTGGCATCCAA
Source organism: Maratus speculifer (assembly GCA_964019185.1). Lineage (NCBI taxonomy): Eukaryota > Metazoa > Arthropoda > Arachnida > Araneae > Salticidae > Maratus > Maratus speculifer. The sequence continues at coordinate 228,981,254 of OZ025296.1, read as the reverse complement.
GCAGTAAGGAAAACTGAAGGGTACAAGTGCCAAATGAATACAAAAAATGAAAAATTATTAAATACAAAATTGTATTTATGAAAAAATTAAAAACAATGTTGATACAAATAAGCGAAAGGACAAAATTTTGTTTTAATATACATTCTAAAAAAGGAAAAATTATGAAATAAAAAAATGAATTTACGAAAAATTTATGAACAATGTTGATATAAAGGAATGAAAGGAAAAACTTTTGTTCTAATATAAGTTTTAAAATTTTATTATAAGTTTAAAAACATTAGAATTTTATATTTTTAAACACTTACCAACAAAGTTGAAAAGTTAATATGATTTTTGGTTTGTTAGTCCGTCTGTCCGCGCCCTAACTCTCGTAAATGTATTCGGATTGCCCTGAAATTTTTGGGAATTATTCATGTTTACCTCAACACAAACCTATTATAAATGAAGTTTCTAATACGACTAGTTTATTTACAGGGATAATCAAAAGTTTTCCGTTACATTACAGTTTATGGGAAAAATAGTTTTAAAGGAATTCGAAAGATGTTACATCTTGTGACATTAAAATTTATATGCATTTACGAATTACACTAAAGTAAAAATTCTATAAAATCTGAGATGAAAAGAATAGTTATTATTTATTTACAGGACTATTACAAAAGATTTGCATTACCTAATGATAAAGAGGGAATTGTTTGCAACTTATTTTAATTATGTTACAATTTTCATGTATAATAAAATTCATATATATCGTTGAGGCTTAATATAAGTTATTTCGAGCATAATACGAAGTACACAGTATTTACAGGGACTCAAAAAATATTTTTAATAGTATATTCTATACGAAGTACTGTATACATTATCAATGATGATTGATGAATGGACGAAATGCCATTTTAATTATGAATTGAACTTTTACGTTTCACTAAATTTATACATGTTATATGACATGTATAAATTCTATATTTCATATACAGGGTTATACAAAAATACTCGTAAAGTTTATAGAATATGAGCGTACTTTACTTAAAGAGTGCTTTTAAATAAGTCATGCATTTCTATGCTGAACTGCATTCAGTTTACTAAGACATGCTTGTAAAATATAGATGAAATAATATACAGGATCACGCACAAAATTTTATGCATGGTCATCGATGGATGATAATTTCTGAAAATGTGATTTCAGTAGTCTTAAGTGTGTTTTGGTTTGAAGTAAATTTCAGCTAAATACTGACGAATAATAAAGGTTCAAGATAAACTACAGAATGAACAAAAGTACACAAGTATGCTTCTATCTATTAGTATAAACTGCTGAAAGAGAAATTTCAAACTGTTATGTGTTTTCTAGCTAAACTAATTTTTGCCGTTATACAGTATATATCAATCGACTGATAAAACATAGGGCTGCTCAAAAGTATCAGAATATATATTTGGCAATGGATAGTAACACTTTATTACCCTAAATAGCAAATTTTTTTGAAGATTTCAGGGAGTGTTGGAAAGTGTTTCATAATCTATGCTTAACGCTTGATTACTTTTACTCGATAACAGTTAAAATGCATTTATTTAATGCATAAGAAAGCAAATGGCTTTGTATGTCATTGATCGCGCTTCTCTTATACAGACGTTAACGGACACAACTGTACTTATACCCCTTGGCCTCCACACGTTTCACAGTTTTGGGAAAGAGGTTAAATAACTGACCCCTATAACTCAGTACATAATAAAAAAATCACTTTTAACTCTTTACCTACAAATAAATAGACATATTTCCCGATAACCTGTGCACGTAACTCAATTTTTTCAATTTTGTCACTTATACCCCTTGGCTTCTGGGCTCCTCAGATATATTCACAATTTTAGACATTTTTCTCTAGAAATCAGTCACTCCACATGTTAAAAAAATATGCGTATTTTACTATATTTCCTCTTATTTAATTGGCATATTGAAATTTTAGCTCTATTAGCAGTGAAATGGATTAAATTCGAAAAGAAAAGTATGTATATATTACGGTTAGTTTCATTAATCGATTATTATTAATGGTAACTGGTTATTATTAATAATAACCAAATGATATTTAAATAAACCGGTTGATATAATAAATTTATGAGAATATATCAAATTAATAGGTTATTATTAATATTTTCTGATCAAAGTTCTTAAGTATAATACATTTTAACACGTTTAGCTTCAAATTTTTATTTTGTATGCGTTTTTTTCTAAATATTCATTTTTTAAAATATCCATTTCAAAGCTGTATAATTTATTCTTTAAATATTTCTGTGTTTAAAATTTTTACCAGATTTCTTCAGTAATCATAAAAATAATTATTTTAAACTATTCAATTATTGAATAACTCGACTTATTAATACAATACTTCTTTCATTGAGTATTATCGTCACTTAATAATTATATTTGTTATTACATACAAACAGTTACGATAGTACATAATTTTGTAAAGTATATAGTCGTTACTAAGCTTAATTAATAATACTAACTGAACTTCATCGGTAATTATTAATAATAACCAGCAAATTTGATTAACATGCAACATTTATCAAGTTTACCATAAGACTCGTCTATTATTAATAATTATCGAATTTATAAAGTTAACCGTAACATTTATGTATATTGAAAATCCCTTGCTTTTATTCGAATTTCTTTATTAGATATTTTATTTTTATTCAGAATATTTTTATTCTATTCCCAAAAATATTGTGTGGATTTATGCTATTTCTTTAGTATTACTCGATATAAAGCCTTTCTAATTTTAATCTACACTGACTAAATCTCATTTTTTTCGTCGTTTTCTCTTTAAATGTATTTTAAATTGGTACTTTCAAAGACTTATTTTCGATATAGGTCAAAATATTTTTAAGGCATCTTAATTAATTAAAAGAATTTTTTACCGTAATTCATTATCTTTTATAAACTTAAAATGTAAAACCTAATCACATTAAAAATTTGTAAAATAATTATCGCATCACTGCATACATACTCACCGCTTATTATATTTCTTTTTTATTTTCTTCATTCTTTTCAAGAAAGTATTGGATGTGTAAAAATTTTCAACTTTTAATTATAGATAGATTTACACGTTGTGAAGGTTTTGAACACGATTTGATGAGGTTTTTTTTAACATCTGTCTGTCACTCTGTCTGTGACTCTGTGAATCTGTACAAAAACTCTGTGAGCGCTGTATCTCTTGAACAATGTGCAGGATTTCACAAAACTGTAGATTCAGTTAACCCATAATATTAACTGAAGCTGAATAGTTTTTGGTGCATCTAGACCAACAGTTTTGGTCCAACAGATTAGGCTGCTGTGCTGCATTATTTTCGATTTCTACAATTGCTCTGTCTTAAGAACTGATCAAAGAGTTTTCCTCAAACTTCAAATTCAGTTATATCACTGATATAGATTAGTACTGTGTACTTTTTGTTGTAAATCGCCCTAAAGGTGACACTACTATGCTGCCTTCTTACGATTTCGCTATAACCTGTGCCTAAAAATCTAATGTATTGATTTTCATCAAACTTCAGATTTCGTTCGTTCCTTATAAAAATTGGTCCTGATTAGCTTTTGGTGTACATTGCCGAACAGGTGGTGCTATTATGCAAAATTTTTAAAGATCTACGCAATAGCTGTATCTCAGAAACTCATGTGTTATATCATCTATATACCACAGTTTATAGCTTTTGTACCATATTTTCTATTCAGGAACTTAACTTTAAGGTGTCTTCCTACATCAAATTGTCTGTTTTGGTAAAAATTTTCGAGATTTTTTCTATTGTTTTATATGAAAAAACAATCTTTTAAAATTCCAAATCTGTTTTAAATTTATTCCTACTATTATTAGAAGAGGAGTTATAGCAATTTCAATAAGCATCAAAATGGCCTATTTTGTGAAAATTTTCGATTTTTTTTATTGTTTTATATGTTTTATAATCTTTCACGATTCCAAATCTGTTTTACTTTTATTCCTACGTTTATTAGAAGAGCTTTTATTTATAATTCAAAGATATTTAGGACTTTTACCTGTATTCGAACAATTTGGAGTATCAGTTGAACAAAACATGATCACAAATTATTTTAAATTTGATGATGAGCGAATAAAAAGTTACAATCGTCACTCGTTATCCTTTGAAAAACTTACCAGGAAAACGAAAAGAGCTACTAAGAAGATAAAAAAGGTTAAATATGAAGTTAAGAATGGGTTGGAATATAAATGTGGTGCATTTTAAGTATATCAATTAAAAATATTAGATTTTTACAAGAAAATAAATCTATGTGATTTCTGGAAAATTACTTTTTTCATTATTTCTATGTTCGATAAGTTTCATTACATAAAAAGTTCTAAAGATATTTCAGTAAAATTTTGTAAGTATGCTTTCAATATCACTCACTATGCTCTGAAGTAGGATCTAAGCTATATATGATAATTTAATTATTTTATAAGCACTCAAATATAAAAAAGGTATTTTTTACTTCAAAAAAAGTATTTTTTATATATTTTAAAATTTTCCGGTTATTTTTGAAGATATTGTAAAACTCCTAGTTCAGTGCACAGATAAGTGTAACAGAATTGTGCAGCATAAAGGAAATTGAAATATATTTACTTGAATTGAGTATAGGCTGTCTGGCGTAAGCATGATACTTTGCTAGGAATAAAAAATTCAAATCGTCACTCGTTATACATAGCAAAACTTACCAGGAAAACAAAAAGAGCTTCTAAGAAATTAAAAATTGTTAAAAATAAAGTTAAGGAAGGGTTAGAATATAAATGCAATGCATTTTAAGCGTAACAATTAAATATTGTAGTTTTTTATCTAAAAAAACTGTTTAAATGATTTTTGGAAAATCAATTTTTTCATTATTTTCATGTGCGATAAACTTCATTACATAAAGCGTTTTACAGATATTTCAATGAAATTTTGTAAGAATGCTTTCCATATCACTCACGATGCTCTGAACTAGGATCTAAGCTATACGTGATAATTTAATTATTTTATAGGCACTCAAATATGAAAAAATGGTAATTTTTCCAAAAAAAAATTACTTTTTTACTATATTTTGAAACGTTTCGGCTATTTTTGAAGATATTGTAAAACTCCTAGTTCAGTGCACTGATACGTGTAACAGAAGTGTGCAGCATAAAGGAAATTGAAATATATTTATTTGAATTGAGTGTAAGCAGTCTGGCGTAAACATGAAATTTTGCTAAAAGAACAGCGAAACCCCCAATTTTTTTTAAAATAAAAAAAATATATTGTTAGGATTTTATGTTTTTTTATCATTCTGTAATACAATAGAACTAAAAATTGTTATATTTTTTCAAGAAAGTCCTTTTTTAAAAAAGGTGCTCCGCACGTAGGCAGATACCTTATGAAGTTCAGAAATTTAGCTTAACTAATAACAAAGTAATAAAATTTCCTATTCAATTACGTTTCTATCAGGTTCACAATTTGAAAGTTATATATATATATTTAAAAATTTCTCAATATGCATGCATACATAAAACTAGCTTCCTAATTTATTATGGTAGTTTTATCTGTCAATGATGAAAAATTATTACGTTATCCGATGAACGTATTTATTACAATCGCTAAAAATGCTAAAATCCTTTTCTTTTTTAAAAATTAAAAATATTTTTTTAATCAGTGAAATTTCATTTAAAGTAAAAATATTCATATTTTATTAGATTATATTTACGTAAATAAACGTATTAAAATTGCTTCAATCCCAGAAAATTATATATTTTATTTATATCTATGTGAAAAGGAAATATAGTTGCTCAAAGCAAATTTCCATTAAGCTCGTTTCTTATTTAGAATATTAATGGAAAAAATAATACTTGCACCAAAACAATATATCAGCACTTATTCCTTTCATTTAAATAGATAATGTTAAATTGTAACGAACCAATACTGAGAGCTACTTATTATTGTTATTTTTAGAATAATGGAAATGAAGCATATTTAAATTCTTTTGTGTTATTTCAATTGTGCAAACACCCACCAAGTAAGAAATTGCTGACAACATAAATTTATTGCTTGGGAATAATTATATTGGCAGTTCTTTCAGAGTATAATAAAAATGCTAATGACTGCAATATTTCAAAATCGCATTATGTAATACTTTCATAAATATTTAAAGCCAATAGCTACATTTTAAAGATATTTAGATTCCAAAGACTTTATAAAAGTAATAAATATTGATGAAAAGATTTGGTTTTTGTTACGAATTATTATGCTTATTTAACTGTCATAATAAATTAATGTTATTCTGCATGGATTGTTCTGTATGCTACTCGTCTTCAAAAATGCTACTGCTTATTATTGAGCATTACTCAATTTTGTTTAATTTTTATTTATTTGAACTTTACAACAATTATTACCGATATACAGGCTGTTACAAAATTCAAATGACAAATTAAGAGATGTTACAGAGGGTTTCAAGAGGATGAAAACTTGACATAAAGCATGCAGTCATAAACAACTTATTTTAAAAAATACAATGTTTCATTATAACTAAAGTCGTGATTGACGGTAAAAATATGCGAAAAATACAAATGTTGCATAAAATGAAGCGATATGTACTTTATTTTGTATGAAATTCAATAACATCACAAAAAGTTCTGGAAAAATAATGTTCTCACGCTATTGATGATACGGTTTGAACTCATAATTGTAGTCCAAACATCTCGAAAACTGCACGTCTAACGAAGCAAATGAGGTTCGTTCGTACTACAAAGGAATTAAAAAATATCTTAGTATAATAGTATACAGTAATTCGAATACCGTACAGTATCGAAACCTTTTGTGTATCCCTCTAAATACTACCTGCTTTCTATTATACAGGAAGTAACTTGTAATAAACCAGACAAAATTGTACATTTTCATAAAATGAGAAATAGTTAAGTGTAATTAAAACGCGTCCCAAACAATATTTTTCCTATACCGTTATGTGAGAAAATACTTTTGTGTGACCCTTTAAATTAATAAAAAAATATTCTTTGCACCATACATTGTACAGAATGTGTATTTTAGAATATATTTTATAGATGCATATCAATTTTATTATGTTCGAAAGAATATAACATCATTAAAACCCACTGGGAAGTATTTTTTGGCATCAGATGTAATGGGATGAAATGCTTTTGATTTTCCATCCAATTGAACTATGTATCCAGTTTTCACAGAAGGACAGACAGACGGACGAACGGACTGAACGACGACCGAGTTGTTACAAATTTATATCATGAAGAACGCACCTAAAAATGAAGCTCGAAGTTTATACTGATGGCGCGAATAATAAATATTTTTACAATATTTTTAGTGTTATCATGTTTACAATAAAGTTGAGTATACATAATAAAATTTTTGATGTATGGCCTTTCAGTTTTCTGAAAGCTATTACAACCAATCAAAGCTGCGTGAGGGTACAAACCTACTAAATTTGATTAAATGGGCGGTTTTCGATGTTTTATGGCAAATTTTATCTTTTTGGCGTTTATTACTACCTCTCTTAAATTATCGGTCGAATTTTGTAACACCTTCATTATACAATACATGACCAAAGATGATAGGTCATTTGGGATTTTAGATGCTTTGTTATATGCTTGCTTATATAGAAAGATACAACAGGAAATATCTTGAAACTGCAGGTGTGTAAACAGAAAAGTACAGGTCATATATTTCCATGTAGATTTTTTCCAGAAACACCAAAGAACTGTCAAAAAATTGAAAAAAACGACAATATTTCGGATAATTCTATGAAAACCAATTCAGCAATAGTGTTAAACCGATAGATTTTAATTAAATGGCCTTTTTTTATAAATTGTGTTGCTTTTTATGAGGAAAGTATGTATACCCGTTGAAAAATTAAGATTTTCATAAAAACAATACGAAATTCCGCCAAAATTTTTGCTTATAATTTGCAGAGTTCTTAACTTAAAAAAAGTCATTTTCAGAAACTGTGACAAACAACATTGTACACATTACCCTGTAATCGGATACAAAAAAAAAAATAATTGTATAAAAAATGAACAAGTTTACTAAATAAAGGTTCATTTGCGCATGCATGAATGTAATCAAACTATAAGGTGCATAATGTGTTAGCTAAATGCATTGAGAAACTTTTGTAAAGGACTCATAGCTTGAAAATTTGAAAGTAGATAGAATGAGCTCAAAATCCGTTGTTCAAAAGAGGAAGAAAATAAGGAGGGCCTATATCCAAATATATAGTACGTGCATGCTACTGTACATTCTATATTGACACAAATCAATGGATATATGGATACAGCCCCTAATCTTTTTGATTCATTTGAGGAACAACGGATTTTGAGCTTTCTGTCAACGGTAATTGTTAGAATTTTTAAATTATGTTTTTGAGACTTTCACAAAAGTTACTCTATACATTTAGCTAACACATTATGCACATTATAATTTGATTTCTTTTACGCATGCGCAATGAAGCATTATTAAGTGAACTTACTTATTTTTCATACATTTTATACTATTTTTAAAATCTGATTGAAGGTTATTATGTACAATGTTATTGGTCATATTTTCTAAGAGATTTTTTTTTATATGTTAAGAGCTTTGCAAAATGTAAGCAAAAAGCTTGTTGAAATTTGAGACTATTTATAAGTAAACCTTCATTTCTTTACAAGTACATATTATCGTCGTAAAAATGAGCACAATTTATTACAACAAGCCGCTCAATCATAGTCTGCAGTTTGAACGCTTTCCCTAAATTAGTTTTGACACGGTTATTTAAAAGATAATCGTTTATTCCAAACCGTTGACGGTCACTTACGAGGTTTTGAGAGAAAGGTCTTCTGGGAAATAAGGAATATGTATTATTCTGTTTACACAACTGGAGTTTGAAGATAATTGCCCCATGTATGTTTCCATATATTTAACATAACGTCTAAAATTGGAAGTGATGGTAACTTTTGGCCATATAGTGTATAAATTTACATATTTTACACTGCATTTTTCATTACTCCAAACAGCCACTAAATTTATATACTAAAGCTGTTTTTTTTTGTTTTTTTAGTTTGTGAGGAATTTTATTTTTTTTTATCTTAACCATTTTGGGTCCGATATTTTTCAAATTTTGAAATAAACCAATTTGAAACATTTTTGAAATGGCAGCTTATTGCCTCTATACAAATTGGGTAGTATTTTATATATAGAAAATATGTTTTAAATATAAAATATATTTTATATATATATATACAAATTGGGTAGTATATTATTACAAATTGGGAGACTTTTTTTTACACTAAAATTTTTAACTTTCATAATTATTCATTGAATTATCATCTTTCATTGAATTATTAATAAAGTTTCATATTGTGCTATTGTACACATGACTACGTTACGTATATGTTATCGTTTCGTGCACAGTTTTACAAGGACATCTAAAAAAAATTATATCATCTGGATTGTCCGTCATTATACGCCATTCCAACACTTTTATTAAGAATATCAAGTGAGAAATTGCACGAAAAACGTACAAATAAGATAAGTTCTAGTTTTATAAATATTAAGATATGTAAGACGTTTGTCTTAATAACAGCGTGAGTTCTCACTATAACCTCAATATAATTGTTTATCTTCAATTCTTATCATTAATCAGAATTAAATAGGAGAGTAAATGGTACTCACCCGATGAATTCTTCTTCATTGAAGTGTCCAACAATTAGATCCACCATAAGGGAAGGGAACCGGGCATATTCACATGTTGATATATCCACTGCACTAATTCATCTTGATAAAGACATATAACATTATTATATGGTAACTGTAAAACACACACACAAATTATTATATCCACGCTTCTTCATTTTCTACTTTATTTTTAACACGCGAGAAAAACAAACACAGCAAAAGGGTAGTGCTCACATCAAGCTACAAAAACAGAGAACAGAATGAATTTAAATCGATGCACACATAAATCATAATGTAGAAACAATTATTAATAAAAAAAGAGTCATTTTGTAAGTTTTGACAGTTTTGTAAACCTGTAATTGTTCACTCGTAATCACTGTTTCCAAGGTCATGCTAACAAGCACTTAACTTTATTTATGATGCCATGATAATTGTCACTTGTTGCACAACGGAGGAAATTATTTACGAATTGCGCAATGTTTCTATCAACTCCTCCTTAATTTCTGAAGTTGTGTTGTCACTCAGATGCAAGTTCTTCCTGTGAATTTCAAAAAGAGGTTTGGGCAGGGGTTTCGTGAATAAGTCAGCTATCATGATTTTGGTTGGGCAATATACGAGTTTTATTATGCCATCTTGTTTCAGTTGTTTTATGAGATGATATCTAAGTTCAATGTGTTTTGTTTTACTTGAATGTTTTTCAAGCTCTATCATTTTCATAGCCGACTGATTATCCTCGAAGAGTTCTATAGGATATGTTTGTGAGATATTGAGTTCTTCAAGTAAATTCACCAGCCATTTGACTTGATTAGCTGCATTAGCTGCTGAGATGTACTCAGCTTCGGCAGAAGATAAAGCTATGCAGGATTGTTTTTTAGTTGACCAAAGTATGGGATTTTTACCTAGCAAATATACATTACCACTTGTCGATTTTCTTGATTCTGTGTCTCCACCCCAATCAGCGTCCGCGTAGACTTCTAGCGTTGGTTTTGAATTTCCATCTATAACTAGATTAAAGGTTTTTGTTGTCTTAAGATACCTCATGACCCGCTTTACACTGTTCCAATCTTTCATTCTTGGCTTTTCGTTCCTTCGGCTTAAGATGTTGACAGCTGCACAAATGTCAGGTCTGCTCACTGTGGCAAGATATAAGAGTGCACCTATGACTTGTCTGTACTGTGTGTTGTTTGGTAAAATATTGTCATCATCTTTAAAGTGAGTGTAATTTGTTTCCATGGGTGTACTACATGGTTTTGCTTCTTGTAAATTGAATTTATTAATTAACTCTTCAATTTTTGAAGTTTGGTTAATTAAGTAGCTTTTGTTTACCTTTCGAATGTTCATGGATAAATAATTGCTTACGTCCCCTAAATTCTTTAATTCATACTCTTTATTTAAGTTCGCGATTATTTCCTCAATGGTTTCGTCTTTTCCTGCAATTAAGAGGTCATCGACGTATGTTATTATATAGGTTGTTTCATTGTTCCTTTTCTGTGTAAAAAGACATGTGTCAATTTTACTTTGAATGAAATTCATGTTTTTTAGTGTTTCTGTTATTTTATTATGCCACGCTCTCGCGGCTTGCTTAAGTCCGTAGATTGCCTTATTTAATTTACAAACTTTGGTTTCCTGGTTTGGTTCAACGAATCCTTCCGGCTGCGACATGTATATCTCCTCATCAAGTTCCCCATGTAAGAACGCGGTGTTAATATCTATATGCTTAACATTTAAGTTTTGGTGCAACGCCGCTATTAATAATGCTCTTATCGTAGTATACGATACGACCGGTGCGTAGGTTTCGTCATAATCCTCTCCGAACTTTTGCGTATATCCTTTAGCTACTAAACGTGCCTTATATTTTTGGATTTTTCCGGTATTGTCACGCTTTAATTTATAAGTCCATTTACAACCTATTATTCTCTTATTCGGTGGAGGATCTACAATTGACTATGTTTTATTTTTTCTTAAAGAATTCATTTCGCTCTCCATGGCTTCTATCCAATTCTGTTTTACCGGAGAGTTTTCCATTAATTTAACTTCCTTATAATCCTTTGGTTCATTAATTTTGTCATCTTTGACAATATATATTAGCCTATCAGGAGGTACGCCTTTATTTATTCTATCTGAGCGCCTTAGTTCCACAATTTGTTGTTGAGACGCAGATGGTGTTGTTTTTCCGTTCGAAATTTCTATCTCTACGAGATTTTTACAATTGCGTTTTTCGTCTTCATTTTGTTTTTGTTCAATTTCAGGCTTATCATTTACGTATTTGAATTTATTTTCAAGAAATTTTACCGTTCTCGCGACTTTTATTTCATTTCCTCCTACATATATGCGGTATCCCTTAGATTCATTGTCGTATCCCACAAAAATACCTTCAACAGCTTTATTATCTAATTTTTGTCTTCTGGCTTTATCAATATAAGCGAAGGCTTTGCAGCCAAATACTTTAACGTAACTTAAGTTTGGCTGTCTTTCTGTCCATAATTCATATGGCGTTTTTGCATTAGCTTTTGTAGGCAGTCTATTTTGTAGGTGGTTTGCCGTACAGATTGCTTCCCCCCAGAACTTTAAAGGTAGATTTGATTCATTTAACATTGTCCTAGCCATCTCAACTAACGACCTATTTTTCCGTTCAGCCACCCCATTTTGACTTGCACAATATGGGACTGTATGTTGATGTTTTATCCCATTTGATTTGAGATAATTCTCAATTTCATCTGATGTAAATTCTCCCCCATTATCCGTTCTGATTTCTTTCGGTTTTTCACCAAATTTGTTGCTTATCAGCGCAATGAACTCTTTGAGTTTTTCATAGACTTCACTTTTTCTTTTCAATAGATAGATTATTGTGAATCGCGAGTAGTCATCAATAAAAGTCAAGAAATATGATTTCCCCCCAATCGTGGGTGTCTGAAAAGATCCACAAACATCCGAGTGAATAAGTTGAAGCCTTTTACTTGCTCTATACTGAGCAACTTTCGGATAGGGTTCATCAGTTAATTTCGCCTTAATACACGGTTCGCAATCTATATTATGTTTACAATTGTTTATCTGGATACCTCTTACTAATTCCTTTTGTGTAATTTCTTTAATCGATGTTAGATTTCTGTGTCCTAACCTTCTATGCCATAGTTCTAGACAATTTTTATTGTTGCACGTTTGTGTAATGTTCGCGTGGTTTTCGTTAGCCAACTGGACTTCATAGAGGTTATTTACCTTTTGTGCTTCTAAGCAGATTTCTCCGTTAAGTTTGAAAGTGCATCGGTCATTTTTAAATACAATCTCACATCCGTTTTGGGTTGCTTTGCTGACTGATAGTAAATTCGTTTCGATTTCAGGTACTAGAAGTACATCTTTAAGTGTTATTTTATGAATTTTATTATCCGATGTCAGCGTATTTAAATTTACATCGCCTGAACCGTAAGCGATAAGTTTTTTTCCGTTTGCGATAATCACGTTTGTTTTTTCCCTCGATTTTATCTCTGTAAACATTGATTCAGAGGATGCAATGTGACTTGAGCTACCGCTATCCACAATGAATATTTTATTTTCTATCCCTTGTGTTATAAATGCATAATCTTTGTTTTCGCTGTTTCTCCATGTATTGTTTTTTCCTTCATAGCGATTAAACCTGTTATACGATTCCGATGCTTGTTCATTCTTAATATTGTTTTCACCCCTTTGAAAAGCGAGTGATGTAGAATAGTGTTTTTTGTAATTTTTGTTGTGTTGATTTTGTTGTGTTGTGTGTGTTTTGTTTTTATTGTGCCAACATTCTTGTGTGTTATGGCTTCTCATTTTACAAATCGAACAATATTTTGATTCTTTTTTAGCTGGAAACTTTTTCTGAGCTTTAAAAGCTTTCGCTGTATTATCAATACTTTCATAGTTTTCATTTCGACGATTAAACTCGTCAATCAGCTTATTTTTAATATATGACGGAGTTAATTGTGCTTCTTCTTTACTTTCGAGAGCAGTAATTAAATTATCATAAGACTGGGGCAGAGAGCACAGGAGGAGCGCGGAAATGTGGTGATTATCAATTATTTCGCCTATAGCTGCCAAATGATCAACAAGCTCCATTATTTTTGTAATATGATTTATCATATTTCCATTTTCTGCTAATTTTATACTATATAACTTTCTTAGAAGAAACAATTTGCTTGTGAGATTTGATCTCTCATGGATTTCTTTTAATGCATCCCATGTTTGTCTAGCAGTTTGTAAGTTTTTAACGTGGGTTATTTGTGAGTCATCAATAGTTAGATTTATCAATGCCCGGGCCTTCCTATCATTTTTGGACCATTGATCGGTCAAAGGGGTCGGTAGATTATCGGTTATTACATGGAACAGCTCTTCTTTAGTTAAGAGCATTTCAATTTTAAATTTCCATGTACTGTAATTCGTTGCTGTCAATTTTTCAATTGAATAATTATCTTTTAAGGTGGCCATTCTAATCTTATATTTTTATTTGTTTTTTATTCAATATTTTTTATTTGTGTGAAATTAGTATATCACTATGTTATCAAATTGATATATCTTTTTAGATCGTACTCATAATCATTGTAAGACGTTTGTCTTAATAACGGCGTGAGTTCTCACTATAACCTCAATATAATTGTTTATCTTCAATTCTTATCATTAATCAGAATTAAATAGGAGAGTAAATGGTACTCACCCGATGAATTCTTCTTCATTGAAGTGTCCAACAATTAGATCCACCATAAGGGAAGGGAACCGGGCATATTCACATGTTGATATATCCACTGCACTAATTCATCTTGATAAAGACATATAACATTATTATATGGTAACTGTAAAACACACACACAAATTATTATATCCACGCTTCTTCATTTTCTACTTTATTTTTAACACGCGAGAAAAACAAACACAGCAAAAGGGTAGTGCTCACATCAAGCTACAAAAACAGAGAACAGAATGAATTTAAATCGATGCACACATAAATCATAATGTAGAAACAATTATTAATAAAAAAAAGAGTCATTTTGTAAGTTTTGACAGTTTTGTAAACCTGTAATTGTTCACTCGTAATCACTGTTTCCAAGGTCATGCTAACAAGCACTTAACTTTATTTATGATGCCATGATAATTGTCACTTGTTGCACAACGGAGGAAATTATTTACGAATTGCGCAATGTTTCTATCAAGATACTGGTGCGGTACCTATTGCATTCTTAAGTAAAAAAAGCATGAATAGAAAATGTAATACAATTATACACATACATATATTATATATTACGTTATGATTGTATTTAAAATATGTTAAATTCAATTATATGGTTATTTTAGGCTATGACATTACCTATCATGGGATCATTATATAAATATACATCATTAACTATTGTACATTTACCATCAAATATATATAGGGTATTACAATTCGCATGATATTCCATGTCATGATCATTCTATATCATTATCCGTAATGGATATCATTGAATTAATTACCTATTATAGCATTTAACAGAATCTCGCTATTTAAAAAAAAAGTAACGCCGGCATTACCGTTCACAAAGAATTTTTCAGGACCAGACGTGTTTCTTCGCTAACATGAAGAAAATTATTCCAGACAAAAATATGAAAACTGGTGGTATTATAGACAAATGTTTGTTAAACACAATGATGCAGACAGGTTTTTAATCGAATAACAATTTTAAGTTAAGATATTTAATGATAAATTTATGTAAAATCGTCCCATGAAAGGTTCTATAGCAGGAAAAACTATACGTAGGAATTTAAACATTTAGATCATTTTATACATTAGAAGTTCCCGATGTTGCTGCATTTAAAAAAAACATTTTTGAGGATTGTTTTCACTTTTAAATTCAATTTTTTAGCATTTTGAGATACATTTTTTACATATTTTATAAAAGGTTATTATTTTATACTGTTGCCGAATGATCAAAGAATAATATTCCCTTCAAATTGAAAAACAAAATATATTTGCACGCGACAATTACAAACAGAAAGAAAACACCTTTCAAATGAGCATTAGATGAGTACGAGTTAATAGTGCGAAAATATTGTTAATTGCGTCATAAAACTGTACAGAAACATGTGAATATTAAAAGAGAAAGAAAATATTAAAATGGTAAATTCATTAAAATCCGCTAACCGACGTAAATGGAAAAAAGGCATATTTATAATTGCCAAATGATAATATTGCAAACACAGCACATTTTAAAATATATTTACGTGAGACATTTCGAATGACTAAATAATACCTTTTAATCATACAATAATAATACCTTTGATCTTTTAACTATTGTTGCCAATTCCAAGTCAGCGGAAATTAAAATGAAATCCTTTTCTAGGATTAAAAATGTATTCATGTGAATGTGAAAAAGAGAAAGATAAGTAAGCAAGTAAGAAAAAATACGTCACATTTAAAATCACCAAGTAATTTTAGAAAACAGTTAAAATTTGAAAATATATTTAGACGAGACATTAACTTCATATTTTGTAATGATAATTTTCATAACTGTTGTGAATTCTAAGACGGCACAAATAGTATTCATTTCAAACAGAAAAGTATATTCACGTGAATATTAAAAAAAAGAAATAAAATTTTAGTAAAAATTACATCAGATTTAAACGATAAATTTAAAATGCCTGACTTAAAAATTCTTCTTATAGAGTGGTTCAAAAAATACCAGGAGACAAAAACTCTGTGTATTTAATTATTTAACAGATCTTTTTCTGCAAAACATGTAAATAGCCAATAAATGTTTATCTGCATCTGATTCGACCTTATCGAAACCCGTTTACAGGGATATATATATATATATATATATATATATATGTGTGTGTGTGTGTGTGTATATATATATGCTGCGGCCAATACTCGAAGCCTGGCCAATTCTAGAACTGGCCGGCCAATACCTGAACTGGCCAAGCTTCCTGGCCAAAACCCGAAATACATGAAATGAATAGCATATTTCGGGTTTTGGCCGGCCAATTCGCAAACTGGCCGGTAAGCCTTGGCCAACATCCGAACTATGGCATCCGAACATAGGTACCAATTTTTTTGTAATTAAGATAATGTAACATTGAAATGTACACTAAAAAAGATTCCCATTGATTATATTGAAATGAAATATTTTTGTGTACCCAACTAAATTAACCAAAAATAGTACACAATTCCCTTTCAATATCGAAATTTATTGATATACCAAATACGATGGCAATTACAAGTTAACCGGAAACTTTACTAGAGTTAGATCACGGACAGGCTGACGTCTAGACTATTTCAATTCATAGACACTTTCAACTATATTACGAAGGATTAAGCCGAGTACATATATCTATTTCGCGAATTGGCCAATAGCATCTGGCCAGTTCGCGAATTGGCCAATTGCATCTGGCCAATTCTAGAATTGGCCAGTCATTATTTAACGTTGCTGGCCAATTCGGGAATTGGCCGGCCAGTTCTAGAATTGGCCAATTTCGGGTATTGGCTGCAACATATATATATATGTGTATATACATATATATATATATATATATATATATATATATATATATATATATATATATATACACACACATATATATATATATATATATATATATATATATATATATATATATATATATATATATATATATATATATATATATATATACATATATATATATATATACATATATATATATATGTACATATTTATATATATATATATATATATATATATATATATATATATATATGTAGTTCAATATTCCTTTAAGTAGCCGATCACATTGGCGTGTTTTTGGAGTTAATGAAGACTCAATGGAAGTTGACGATATGAACTCGTACTGGCAGAGACTCCTAGTAAAGAAGAGTTTTATTAATATCTTTTTCAGTTTTGATTAAGCTTTCTTTAAATTTGAAATGACTTGACAAAACTATGCATTGACTATATGTATTAAATTTGAAAATATTCTTTTGGGTAATTTTTGCGCTGTTATGTGTGGAGAGATGGACAGATAGATGAATGGCACAGACGATGACTTCAGGTGCTACGTATTTATATATTTACGAATTCGCCTGAAAATGAATATGAATTTAAAATTTTGCATACTGTTGGAAAACCTGATTTTTATTTTAATAACTGAAAGAAATATAGGAGTAAACTAAATTTATTGTTTGTTGTAGTACATTATTGTAAAAATAGAGAATGGGTTTATGCACAGTGACTGTTTATTGTTTCAGTTCCAGACATTATTGCTTAAAAATAAATATATTACATTTCCAAATCACAGTTCTCCCCCAGGGGGATACATTCTTTAGGTAATCACGGGATGCACAACTCCGGGCACCTGAGTGATCTTTCTCTTTTACTTTTCCTCTTATCCTCTTATATTCCTTTAATCTTTGTTTCACTCTCATTGTGGTTTCCTTTTCGGAGGTGAGGGCAATTCTGTTTGAGCCGATATCATCCTGTGTATCGAATCATGGAGAATTTTAAACCACCCACGTGTTGACGGTGCGTGGCGACCCGTGTCCCTGGAAAGGGGGATCCTGGCAGTTGAGGGAAACCATCACACTGCTTTGGCCTCTGCTTCAGGTAGACGGGAGGTGCATATTGGTCCCGTATGTACCAATTGGCTAGTCAGCTCACAATTTTGTCAATGGCTTTAGGGATCAAGTGATCGAGCAACTACTAGTCATCTCGTTAAGGGTGGAGGCTGACAAAGGGTTGTCTTGTGACCGTATGGGCCCTGGTTAGCACTGTTGCACGAATGTGCATCCCCTTGTTGGGCTCGGTAGTGGGTGATGCGTCCGGTGTCTGAAGTTAATTTTTTTTAATGGATGGGAAATCTTCATTTCCTTCTGTCTCTCTCCTTAGTGAAGAGCAACAAATTGTACAGACTTCCTCTTTCACACGCTTTTCTATAGTTAAACGTACTGATAGCCACTCTGATAGTTCCTTTGGAAAAACTTCACCATTTCTTATTGCAAAGACTTTCCAGTCTGTCTTAGGGGATGGTCATTCTCTCAAAAAATTACAATCTGGAGATTTACTAGTTGAAGTTTCTACAGGTAAACAATCACAGCTTCTCACTAATTGTTCTACAATAGGCACATTTTCAGTTTCTGTACAAACACATAAATCTCTAAAAACAAGCCGTGGTGTTATCTCTGAACCAGATCTATTATTCTCTACAAAAGATGAACTCTTGGAAAATTTAAAAGACCAAAATGTCCTGGATGCACGTCGTATCACTATCCCTCGGAATGGACAAGTCCTTCCTACAAAGAATGTCATTCTCACTTTCAATAGCCTTACTTTATCTACAAGAATCGAAGCCGCTTACCTGAATTGTCCTGTTAGACTTTACATTCCTAATCCTCTCCGTTGCTTTAAATGGCAGCGTTACGGCCATACTAACACAAATTGTCGTGGATCTGTTACCTGCGCACGTTGTGCAGAAGTCGGCCATGACAATAAATCTTGTGAGAACCCCGAACGCTGTGCAAACTATAAAGGAGATCATACTGCATATTCCCGTACTTGACCGAATTGGAACCGAGAAAAGGAAAATATCACTGTTAAAATTACTCAAAATTTGTCTCATCCTGATTACCATAAACTTGTAGAGACCAGAACCCCATCTGTTGGAATTTCTTACTCCAGCTTACTTAAGAACCAATCAAAATCTGTAAGACACATAAGTACCCAAACTGATTCCTCGTATCGATCAAATAAATATACTAAAACACAATCAACTAGTACGCCAATTAAAAGAAAGCCGTGATATATGTGTCCTTACCAAATGTTCTGTAAACCCACAACTAGAACGCTGGATACCATCAATCGAACCTGTTAAAATAATAGATCTTGAGAAACGACGACAGATACTAGCAGTTCAATCCAATAAATCTGAGCCCCAGACTAAGTCTAAAGCTGCTACAAACACCAAAATACAACAGAAATCTAATATTTTTCAAAAACAGAGTCTGAATAAAACCCCTGCACCAAAGAATAAAAAGAAAACCTCAATTCCAGCCTCTTCATAGTGGAAGACTGTGGGGAGAGGGAAGAAAAACTGTATCAGCCCTTTCATTAAAAATGTGAAGGATACCAAATAGCTTCAACACTATGTTAGAGGCTATGGAATCCAAGTCATACAGCAATGACTCGGATGCTGATGATGACAATACGATGTTGGAAGAGTATGAGCCTGCCTAACTGAAGTAACATTGTTTTTTAATCTTCTATATTTTAAACAAATCGTATTTTATATATTATTTTTTGTTTTTATTACTTTATAGATCGTACAGGTTTTAACTTACTATCTATTGAGCTTTGTATTTTAACTTTACTCATTTTATACATATTTTAAGTGCATGTATCATCAAACTGCATTCCTTTATTTTAAATCTTGCTTCTATGTAAATTTTGTATCTCATCTCATACTTTGTTCATATTTTAACTTTTATTACCAACTTTTACAATTTTCTGATTTTAATGTTTTTCAACTATGGTTTTGGCCTGTTTTGTTTTTCTATCATATACACATTAATGTTTTATTTTACATTTTAGTTCATAAACTTATATTCTATCTTTGTCTTTGTCTTGGCGCAGTATGTACCCAAAGGAACCTTGCGCCATAAAACCCTATATAACCAACCAAATCAGAGTTATAATATCTCAAACCAATATAACAGTCTAACGAATTTTATAATTACACATGTCTATAATTTTCATTATTTTTCTATAGATAAATTATTTGTAATGCTTGTTGTTACTTAGTGTCATTTGTAGTTCAGCAAATTGTAACTATAAAAAAAATCTAATTTCAAGAACTATTCAGTTTTCCTTGATTTTCTCAATATCTATTCATTTGGACTTTTGTGTTTATGGATATCACGGCTTCAATTATATTATCTCTTTCATTCAAAATCGTATAATAAATAATGATTGTGTTTTAATCTTGATTTATATGCCATCTCTAAAATAGGAATTTTTAGATTACTGTACATTAAAGTTATTAATATATACTTAATGTAAAGTTCGTCCTGCTTTCTATACCGATCAATAAGCCAATTTATAAACTAAGGAAAACTTTTATTAAAAGATTAAATAGCTATTGTTTGCGTTTCTTTTACACTTCTTTGATTAAAAAAGAACTAAACAAATCTATCATTCTTTACAAATAGGAAAATAAATTAAAACAAAATTTCTAAGGCAGCTGATAAAATCAGTATAATAACCGTGATACTTTCTACGAAATAATTTGTATAAAATATGAAAAACATCAAAAGATCCATTAATTTCACAGCAAATAATATCAGAATAATGCTGAATTATTATGAATTTTTTCAAACCAGATGGCATGGTTCCAATAATGTTCTCAGAAAGAGAAAATGTTTTCTTTGCAATTAACTAAATGAAATTATTTTTCCAAACGTAAGTATACATACAGTATGCAACTTATATTGCATTACTAAAATACTTTGGACGCTTTTGCTAAATTCAATTTTAAAATTTGAGTAGAATTATTTCTTATATACACTAATACCCCGATTTACGTTATCTCGATATACGTAACCTCGCATTTACGTCATATGTTTTGGAAGAGAATTCCTTATTTAAGGCATATATTGAACTTGTTTAATGATTTTTGGTTATATGAGGGGAAATTTTCTGAGACAGACAAGTGATAATGGCAAAGAAATGAAAGAAAAAAAACTAGAAAATTCCCTTTGGAGGAAGAAAGGTTTTATGGAAAAAAAATAAATATTTTTTGGTTCAAACATCATTGCAGGATCTTGTCACATCCTTTAAAACTAGAATAGGGAAGCTAGAAAAACAATAAATTCTAAGTTAACTGCTTATTGATTTATTCCAAATTCTCGATTTGATTTCTTTTCCCTTCTTTTTTTCGCTAATATTAAATGTTTGTTACATAATCCCTAAATATAGTACACTGACTATGTTTATTAGATTTTGGAGAATTTCTATTATTTATCTTTTTTTGCTTATCTAGACTTACGTTGCGCCATCTATCGATTTACGTCCCTATAATTGGAACGAATTGCTAACGAGGGAGGTGACAAAATATTACTGAAATTGAATAAAGTATACTTAAAAGCTGAAGGTTGGGGGTTGAATTGTTGGCTTCATGGCATGTTATTCCTAACAAATTTTAAGCCATGGAGTTAATTTAAGATTTTAATCATTGAATAATTCGAAATTAAGCATCTAACACTCACACGATTCATTTTTAGGTGCGTTCGTAATTATGTAAATACGTAGCACCTATTGTTGTCGATCAGTCCGTCCGTCTGTCTATCCGTCTGTCTGTCTGTCTGTCCGTCTGTCTGTCCACATATAACAACGCAAAAACTATCCAACCGAATCATTTGAAATTTAAAATATATAATTATTACATAATTTTGTCGAGTCATTTCAAATTTTATGAAAATCGGATGGATAGATCAATTACAGGGGCAATCAAAAGGATTCCGTTACATTACGGTCAATGGGGAAAAAAGTTTCAAATGCATTTTAATCGTTTGAAATTTAAAACGTATATTTATTACATAATTTTGTCGAGTCATTTCAAATTTTATGAAAATCGGATGGATAGATCAATTACAGGGGCAATCAAAAGGATTCCGTTACATTACGGTCAATGGGGAAAAAAGTTTCAAATGCATTTTAATCGTTTGAAATTTAAAACGTATATTTATTACATAATTTTGTCGAGTCATTTCAAATGTTATGAAAATCGGGTACATAGATCAATTACAGGGACAATCAAAAGTATTCCGTTACATTACGATCAATGGAAAAAAATGTTTCAAATGCATTTTAATGGTGTTACACTCATTTGAACATAATATAATTGACATGAATCTATGATGTATGTACTAAAATATACATTCTGTACAATCTGGGATGAAAGGAATATTTATTATTAAATTACAGGGCCACACAAATGTATTCCACTAAATAATGTTATACGGGGAAACATTGTTTGGGGCGTGTTTTAATTATATTAACCTACTTCACATTTTATGAATAAGATATACGTTAATGAAGTATAATAAAAATTACTCCCTGCATATTTAGAGGAACACAAAGATTTCGACCACTATAGTGTATCCAAAGTACGCTCTACTATACCAGCAAGATCTGAATATTTTAAAACTTATAGTACGAACGCACCTCATTTGCTACGCTTCACGTGCTATTTCCAACTTGTTCTCATTAAGAAGATTCCCTGCATTTCGATGGGTAATGCTTTAAGGGAAGTCGAATATAGTAAGATAAACCTTTTTGGGAAGAAAATAAATATCTGAACCTATTTATTACGCAAAAACTAAAAGAAATTATAACGAAACTTCGAGGTGTAATATTTGCCTTAATATAAATCCCCATTAAGTTTTCCTTTTGTCAAAATCCATATCTCATGTCCTGTACTGTCCTATCATGTCCTGAAGAACACATTTTTGTTTATGATTTTAACACTCATAAAGGTATTCTGGTGAAAGTTACGTCAGACTTGCATTATGTTGTGTGAAACGCGATGATATCATGGAGAAAATGTAGAATATCATCATAATCTGGCCCGCGGATACCGTATCTGTTGTGAGATATACTCATAATTACGTATCCAATTAAGTATGCCCTCGATGAAAATGGTGACAGCATCCACCAAATTTCATGATACATTTACTTTTTACATAAACGAAGGTAATGCTGCAGTAGATTTTGTCGAAATATTTCGTTATTGGTACCATTCTGAATTAAAGCCCATGTTCACATTGGAAAGATACACTATAGTTTTGCCTAAATAAATCGATTATAACTCTTTTACCTACACAAATGAGTTTGTTATAATTTATTCTAAGTTTTGAATTGTTACATCTAGTGTGGGACATGCTGAGTATTGCAATTTAGATACAAGACAAAAAAAAAGTCGTGTTCAATTTTCTTTGTTTAGTATCGAATGTCAGTAGAAGACTTCCTCAACTATGGTGTTCGTTTCTTCCAAATAAACCTTGAAGTAAACGAAATAAATCGATGAATTTGACTTTGTGTTTGAAAGCAATAAGAATTTTAACCTGGAATGTCCTGACCCAGTGGTGAAATTTATACTACATTTTCTAATATATCAGACCTTGCTTGATTTGTTATGGATAAGCACATTTAATTGTTCATTCATAATGGATTTTTGTAAAAAGGGATTTTCAATTTTCTAACCTTATGCAATATTCAAAAACCATCGGAAATTACCTATCTAACAATTTAAAATTTATCATTATTCGCCTACTACAATTTATAAAATATCTAAGCTTTCAAAATCAAGTTCTCCTGATTATAGTACTTTCTAATTAAATTTATAACTAATCAACACAGAATAATGTGTTACATACTAAAGTATTCACTTAAAAAATATGTAAAAATAAGTGCAAGTACCATGAAAATTTATTCAGATAAATTTAAGTTATAAGTAGCAGGAATGAAATTCATATTTCCTTTCTACATATAGTAATTCTACTAAAATTGCATCTTGTTGTGAACTAATTAAGATACTACTAAAAGATTATTCTACGAAAATGTGATGCTTTTAATGCTTTCAAAGAAATTCACATATTTTTTAAAGAATTATTAGAAAACACTTTAAGAAAATAATGTCAACAAATGTTAACTGTCTTTTTTTAAGGAAATTTTAAGGATTATTATATTTTCTCCAGAATTTATTATTAGATTTTATCTTATGATTTTCTAAATGCAAACAAAGGTCTTAAAATAGCTTTTTTATGTTACACTTCATCATCAATGAAAAAAATCTTTCAAGTAAAGATAAAACGATTTATTTTTATCAAAAGAATTTAATTACAATTTAATGTTGGTCAATATCATTAATCAGATATGACAATCATATTTTTTCCTTCATAATAAATGGTTCTTCTTCTTTTCCTCAGCTTTGTGATACTCGAATTCCAATTAATTTTAAACATTATGTAATGTGATGCTTAGAAATGCTTGTTAAAAAAATATGTTTCACCCGAGGGCAATTTTATGTTTTGTATATAGTTACGTTTTTTACTTTAAATATTAAGTAGGTAGCTTTATATTATATTTTGCTTTTTTTACATTATTAATGAACGAAATTTTCGTTAGACTAACTAGTAGTGCATTTTTTAAGACCACGTTTCTAAACTTAACATCGATATTTTTTATTTTATGATACATATAAAGTTCAGATATATTCGTTTCGTCAGTTTTTCAAATTTTTGATAAGTTAAAGCACAAAATAATGAAGTAAGACAAAAAATAAATTTATCGAAAAATTTCCAGCTAAATATCAATATTTAATAAATATTTGCAACAGAATTCTACTATTACCACTTTTCTTAAATTTGAAATTTTGCGATGAAATTAAAATCTTGAATAAATATTGATTTTGCATTAAAATCTAGACATTAAAACGACCGATTAATTTTTTGGAAATGCTGGTCTAATATTTAAAAAATATTGACGCCTGAATGTTTTTCCTATATGGCTTGTAAACAATGCTATTATTAAACTAGCCAATAATGGCATTGTGCCAATAAAAACAATATTGTCTCACTAGAATTTTGCAGCAAGTATATTTAATATTTGTATTATGAATGAAAATGTGATTTTTTTAATGTTGTGATGTATAGCGATGAGATATAGGGATGTAGGATTTTATACCTTTGGAGTTCTTGCCTTCTGCAAAAATGTATTATTTTATTATAAAATGTATTAACTTCATTCATTTTTATTATAAAATGTATAATTTCAACACATACGTGTGTGTGTGTGTGTGATTTTATTTATTGTTAGTTTATTTATTGAGGACTGCAAAATGTCTAATGATTTCATATATACGTGTAAATAATAATCCGGAATAGTTCAAAACTGTTTTGAATTTATTCTAAATTTGAATGTAAATTAAAAATAGAAGCGTTTTTAATTATAGCATGCAAATTTTTAAATTATGAATCATAATTACAATAAGAATCTGTCTTATTTTTACTCTTTGTTACGCCGTTTCGATGATCATGCTCTTGACAATTATGAACTTTTTATTTTCTTTCTTAACTAATTTTATTCATGAATTGAATCGGATATTTTATAGCTTAGTGAAAACAATTTATAATAATTTGTAGCTATGAAACGTTTTTACGTTGCCACAGATTTTATATGCCGAATAATGCGATATAATTTGCATTTTTCCTCTTTAAATTTTTGTTTACGAAAATGTATTTTTAAAAATAATGTATTACATTTATCAGCTTTAAGCTATACAATCGCTTAAAGTTCTGTCATGAATATTAATTAAAAAGGATGGATAAATTTAAACAAAATCGTTTGATCCGGAATAATCCAAACTCTGCGTAATATACTTCGAAACTTTTAATATCATTTATACATAAGTATTTAAGTAATAATAATGCTCGAGAACAAATTTATATAAACTAGTAATTCATTGAATGTCTGTTTTAGCTTTCGTTTAGAATAAGAATTATCAGAATTCATTTTTCGAAGGTACAAAAAAGTGTAGTAATATATTATCTCTTACATACTGTGATTATTTCTCAACACGTTCTTCAGAAACATGAACTGCATTTGTTTAACTAATTTTGATTCATACAGTGTAATCAAATCTTCTATCACTTCAAAACTTCATAGCAGTTTACAGGAAAAACATTAGAAGGGGCACATTTCGAAAAAAAGTTTTTGAATGCTTAATGGCGTGTTAATCATGACATTTAAAAAATTTTGTATTATTGTTTATCTCAAAATTCGAAATGTTTTAAAACTATGGAAACAATTTATGTGCTGTTTGAAAACAAATATCCTTATGTTTTTAAATGATTATACGGATACAGTTTTAAGTGTGAAAAGTATTTTTTTTAATTCCAATCTTTTAAACGTGTCAGAAAAATGTAACTTATGAGATTCATACACTGTTAAAAATTTTTCTATGGAACTGAGGAGTAGAGTTTGAAGGAAGTATGTTTTCGAAATATAAGATTTAATTTTATTTCAAACTTCAATACCGGGTTTTGATCTGCCAGCAGATGGCACTATGCTCTCAGATCCAATCATGTTTTGAATTTTTTGCTTCTTCGTAAAAATGTTTTCCATTTAAGCAACTGACTTGTTGTGTGTGCATCCACAGTGAGCTCCAAACGAAGATCAAACCCCTGAAGATAGCTTAAAAGACAAATTTTAAATCGTTGCGTGTATTTTAAATAGGTGTTTTAAGTTTTAATAATATTTATATAGGGGAGAGGGGGCACGTTTAAACAATTAAAAAAATATCAATACATTTTTATTTGAATTATAGTTTTTGCTTTTTAAGTATTCCAAAATAAAAACAATGCATTTCTTCATCATATGAACCAGAAATTAAAAGTTTTCCATGTAAATTAAAAAAGTTGTGAGGATTTAATAAGTTGAAATATTTCTGTTCAAACCTGCCCCAAGCAGGGATATCTCTGAACAAATAAGGGGCATCTTTGAACAAATGAATAAAATATTAAAATAGTGAGAGTTTTTATAAAAAGCTGCATATGTTTCAGAAATATAAAGTAATATGAATAAAATTAAATAACTATATTTTATTGAATCTAATAATTTTTCTATTATTTAACCCAACTTAAATCCATCAAAGCTGATGTCAAAAATCATTGTTGAAACAACACAGAGTATCCCTCTAGTATGTTTGGTAACTTTTTTAATACCTTTGAAATACATCAATATGATCCTAATGCTTCTGGAAAATCGAAATTTTTTATTCATTCTTTTCATGGAAAAACCTGACTTAAATTCCGTTTTATCCAATACGAAAATCAAAAAAATGTTTGGGAAAGAGTAAATGAAAGAGTATAGGTTTTGTTAGATAAACCTGCTAAATCATGAATCATCATTGTGTATCCGGAATTTGCAAATATCAAATAAATGAATGCCATCATCAATTTAGATTTGAAATTACCCATCGCTGATACATTCAGAGATTGTAATACATGTGTGCAGTAAGGAGGTATTGTTTAAAGTAATTATACGTTCTTTGATATTCTTAATTAACCTCTTTTTACATGGAAAAATTCCAAAAGTTATAATATTTAGGTATATCAACAACTCTTTACTTCACAGTTTTAGATGTTCAATCGTGCCCCAGTTTTTTTGTTCAATGGTGCCCCATCACATGGAGTTTAACATTACAACTGTTTACTCAATTCGGCTGAGAAATGTGAATAAAACAAAGCTTTTAAAAGATTACATCATTATTTAAGTGTTGAACAATAAATCAAAATTTTAGGATACAAAATTGTCAACAAAAATCTTACAACTTTATTTTCTTAAGTTTAGATTCAAGAGAGAGAAAAATACATATCTTGCTTAAGCAGAATTGTGCATACAAAATGGTGTAGCTTTGTATACTTATTGCTCTGAAGCAGTAGTAATGTATTTCCATAGACATTTAAAAAAATATTTGAAGGAAACTATTTAGAGTGTTTAAAGGTGCCCTTAGTTCAAACGTACCCCCGCCTCTCCCCTACATATATACGTTAATTAGTATCTAGTGTATTTTTAATTACATTTAACACCATAAGCTCCAGTTTTATCTTATATTTTTATTTGCATACATTGTTACCATTAACAGATTTTCTGAATTAAAAATATTCCAGTAGGAACATTTACTTTTATTTAGATTAACGCGTAAGCATAGGTTTCGTGTTTTAACAGATAATCTCACCCCATGGGCTTTACTATTAAAAATTGTATTTTTAAACACAAATTATTCTTTGTTTATGTATATGTCGTAAATGAAAAGAAATAATTGTTAATAAACAATAATTTTACTCTTTTTAATCGAAAATAGTTATATGCATAGTACACATAATATAAAAGTACGAAAATATGGAATATTTTTGAGAAATATTTTTACATGTAAAAATAGCACGGGAGCTTGGTCGTCGAAATTATGTAACAAAATATTTAAAATAGTATTTTTTGTATGAATAAGAAATTCGAAAATATTTCTGCGAAGATATTGATTTTTTCCGCTTTTATCATTCAGAATGAAACAAAAATGTACTGGAAAAACTAATCAGCAGAAAAGAAGTTTCTGTAGTTTTCTATATAAAAATAGTAAAATTGAAGAAGTAGCGTACAAAATTTTAAGTAGTTGTACTTTTTAATATTGATTTTAGGATACAGGGCAGTAACTTATGTAATTAAAACATGGATTTTAGTTAAAACTTTTAAATCAAATGCATGTTCATTATTAAAACAATTGGACAACTCTATGTGCTGTTTTTATTGTTCTAAAAATAATTATTTCTTTATAGATTTTCTAAATATTGATTTCTCCACATAAAAGTTATGCAATGTTACCCCCTAAAATTTATCGCAGCATGCTGCCTCCAGTTTTATAGTATAATTTAACTTAAATAATATTCTAATTTAAACTGATATAAATAATGTAATACTGCACATACGTGTAATGTATCATCCGTTATATCGGTTAAATTACTCTATAAAATGGAGATAGCAAAGTTGTAATCAAATTTTATTATGCATCATTGCGTACTTTTTTACAGAGGGCAAATGATTTCAAATGTCCCTGTCTTCCACCAATAGCTGCAAAGCAGCTCCGACGTTCCATGCTGCTAATTTAACCATCAGATACCGAAATAGGAATTAAAAACTAACTCTAGCGGAACAAAACTAGCTTCAGCTCTTTTAAAGACTTGGAAGAGGACTTAAAACAGCAACATACTTGCCAAAGTAGTCCAAAAAGATTTTTTTAGTTTGAGATCTGGATACTGAGATTGGAATTCCATTCAATTTATAGAGTTAATTCCTCAAGATAATACTTAAAAAATAGAACGCGTTAATTTTTCGCATTATCATCCAATAGAGTGAAATCATTATTAATTCTAGCCGCATGTGGGTGGACATACTTATCAAGGATTTCGCTGCAGGATATCTCACACCAATTAGACATTCTTCATGGAACACATTCAGGTGAGTGTGTTACAGAGTGAGATTTTTACCCAAACCAGGATTCCATCATTTCTATGATTAGATCTTTTAGCAATGTTGGATTGGTTCTACCTGATGCGTTGTTCCCTCCAGATCAGTAGTGTGGACTTTGACTGATCGGCTAACAGTGCTTTTCTGTCTCGTCCATGAAACGCGTTTTCTTGCACAATGTAAACGGAAACTTCTCAGTCGCAGGTTCATTCACACGCACAATTAGTCTTCTTGCATAGAGACAAGATTTCTCAAAGCATCTTCGTACCATAGTAGCAGATGATCTTGAATCAGAAGCGATAAAATGAACTGAAATAAGTTAAGACAAATGAGTAATTCTCTTACTTTGGGCCGAAATCAACTATTTACTGGGGGAAAAATTGATTAGCGGTGAATGTAAAAAAGGAAAATTAAAATAATAAACGCAAATAAAAAAATTAGCTTTTAAATAAAATTCACAAAAAATAAAGAAAATATTTCTAGGTCTTCTAAAATAGCTTAAATATTTGAAAGATAAATTAAATTGCGGCGAGTTCAATTATGGAAAATGAATCGATTAAAATTGTAATTTTGACAAATTAGCGAGCTATCGCAATGTTCATGTATGATAACTTATTTTTTTTCCGCCAACTTTGGCAACATTTGACAAAATTTTTCAAACTTTTACGCTATTTGTTAGCTTGCCATTAATGTTAGCAAAAGGGCGGTTGCTGCAGGTGTTGCAACTCGTGGTTTTCTTTGAACGAAACTTCTAAACGCATAATCTTCTAGTGTAAACTGATTCCGCAGTCGCTAGACAACACTGCAAGAGGCGCTGAGACATCTAACAGTATTTTCAAATGAAATTCCTCTTTTCATCAATGCGATCACCCTTTTCCTTAATGAATCGACTAAAAGAGTTCTCTTAGACATTGTTAGACTAGACACCGCTCATGGTTAACAACGAAATGGCTAACACAACTGAAAATAAATAAATATGCACAATACTTATTGCACACTAAGTTAAGAAAGTTTCATTTTTCCCGTTTTCTCTTACTCTTTCATAAGTGATAATTCTTAAAAATAATAGTAATTTCTAAGAACATTATCGCACATTTTCTTACATTTTGATACTGTTCTTGACAAACACTTTGCATTTTACTGCTTTTGTCTTTATTTTAATGGTGAGTTACAAAATCTTGTACATTAACTTTTGGAGAGTAGTGTATAAAAACACTAAAAGTACCACTAAATACCTATACTCAAAATTATTTGTATACTTTAAACTTTTTGTAAAAATAAAAGAAAATTGTAGACTGAAAAAATTTGTCTAGACACACATGATGAAATTACTAACATAAAAAGAAAAAAGTAAGTTTACTAAAAAAATGTTATATGAACTAGTTCACTGATAAGAAATAGTATTAGGATGAAAAAGTAACAACTGTTTTGGATTTGTAATCTTTTAGACGGAAAAAAATACTATTAAGCATAAAAATTGTACATTAAAAGAAACTTAGGTTTCATCACAAAGGATTCAAAAAGTACTATTATTCATTTTATGAAAAATATAACTACTGAGGACAAGATACTTTAAACTGATACTGAGGATAAGATCCTTTAAAATAACCATTTATCACAATATCAAATTCCAGTAATAAAGTATCAGTTCACCGTGAATTAGGATGAACAGTTCATCATATATACCGGGTGTCCCAAAAATGACTGATGGATTTTAAAATTCAATAAATTGCAAACGGTGACAGCTATTTAAAAATTTTTTGCAGGAGAGTTATGTATAATGTCAGGAGATTTTTTAACGTAATTTTTTATTTTAGTTCGCATCTCAAACAATAGGTGGCGCTGACGGCGATTGAAGGCCAAGTCGACGCTTCACTCAGCACTGATCACATGGCCTTCAATCGCCGTCAGCGCCACCTATTGTTTGAGATGCGAACTAAAATAAAAAATTATGGTTAAAAAACTCCTGACATTATACATAACCCTCCTGCAAAATTTTTTTAAATAGCTGTCACCGTTTTCAAGTTATTGAATTTTAAAATCCATCAGTCATTTTTGGGACGCCCGGTATATATACACTATCTACCAAAAAGTATTTGTACACTTTCAGTTTTTGACATTTTGTCAAATATTTAAAAATATACTGGTCGGATTCTTCTGGAACTTCAGAAATATAAAGATTATGTTTCACTTTATATTTATTTACATTCATTTGTTAAGCGGGTAATTAGGGGGCCGGCAAAAAAACAAAGAATAATAGAAATATTTGGGATCGCCCTGTACATGAAAATGCACGAAACGACTTATCGCTTTAGATTACAAATATATGAATACAGTAGAATATGTACACTAATTTTTGTGAGAATAGCATGTATATTTATGGCAATAGAGCGATTTTTTTGAAAAATTCAAAAAATTCTGGTATGTTTTTTGTTTATATCATGCTGGGTTTTTGACCAAATTTAACGCAAATTTCAGAAAAATTGGCAAAATGCAGTAGAAAAAATGTAGCGCAATTGGAATATAAATATATTAAATATTTTATGAAATATGAGTAGTTGTATAAAATAATTTTTATCTGCGCATGCGCGAACTAGAAAAACATTTTTTTTACATCATTTAATAGTCAATTCTATGGAGTGACTTATAAAAAAAATCCAATCAAATATCGTGAAAATTCAAAAAGATATCATTATTTTAGTGAGATGTTTTTACTCTGCTCCCTAAAAACGGCTGAATCTTAAGGGATTCTCCACAAATTGACATTTTTTAATAACTGACTTTAAAAAAAAACTAGTATTGAATTAATACAGTATCTAATACAATATTGCTGCTAATAAGTACTTGACAATTGTGATAGAAAAGAAAAAGAGCTTTATTCACATTCAGGGCCAAAACTAAGAGAGGGTTGGGGGAAAAGGGCATGTGCCCCGGGCGCTAGGATGAAAGTGTCCCAAATGTACATTTTGTTTGGCGATTTTTTCCATGTCTATGTTTAGCATGATATTGTCAAAATCGTCCCATTCAAAGCATTTCTCCTATACCAAAGCATAGAAGAATCTAATGATGATTACATAAAGATCCCGCATAAAGCAGATTTTTTTTTTTTCGTTTTGATTCGGTTTCACGATTTTAAGGTATCATTTTTTTTAAACAAAGCAGACTACTTTAATCAATATTACATATTTTAAGTTTTAAAATAAGTCGGCTATTAATAAATTAGAAAATTTTTCTTTGCAAATACTTTTGCAGATGCTTTGCAAAGAAGAAAAGGGAGGGGGGGGGGAAGTCATTCATTGAAATATAAATATATTAAATATTTTCTAAAATGTTCTATGTCATGCAATATTTTCAACCAAATTTAAAGCCACATTCAGAAAAATTCGCAAAATGTAGTAGAAAGAATAAGGTGCTATTGAAATATAGATATATTAAAAGTTTTCTGAAATATGAGTATTTGTATGAAATATTTTTTAATCAGCGAATGCGTGAACGATAAAATTTATCATTTTACATAATTTAATATTCAACTCTATGGAGCTACCCATAAAAAAATCCGATCGAATTTCGTGGAAATTCAGAAAGTTATTGTGGATAGGAGTGAACTGATTTTCAATTGGTCTCTGAAAGCAGTTGAATGACGTCAGATTTTACGCAAATTGCCAAATCTCCATTTACGTTTTTTACTGGTGATTTACTTCTTTTCTTAGATAATTACCAGAACGAACCTATTTCAGGATAAAAATAATTATAAAAAATCGAAGCATTTGTGTCAAATCTACCCATTGATACATAATTGATAATGGCTCTTATGCAAATGCCGATATCTGCGATCCTGAAATACGTCAAATTCTCCACTGTTAAATGTGGTGTCGAAAACAACACTGACATCAATCGCATGCATGATGCCAAGAAGAACAGAGCTGTCTGATTTTGAGAAAGGTGTGATCATCGGGTACCACCGAAATGGCCGATCTTTAATCGACATATCTAGCGAGCTTAATTACCCCAAAACGACTGTGGCTTATGTGATTAGAAAATGGAAGCTGAATGGTGATTGTCAGAATGTGGCCAGAGTAGGCAGACCGACAAAACTGGGAGATAGAGACCGACGGGTTCTGTCTAGAGAAATTCGGAAGAACCGCAACCAACCAATGTTACACATACGCCAAGAATTTCAACAAGCTTCAGGATGTGTTGTTTCCATGAATACCATCCGTAAGGAAGCTCATCTGCTTAATTTTTATGGCCGTGCTGCCGCCCATAAGCCTTTAATCACCAAGTCCAACCGCGCAGCTCGGTTAAGTTGGTGCAAAACACGCCAGCAATGGACTGTACAGCAATGGAAACAGGTTCTCTGGAGTGATGAATCAAGGTCCAGCATGGATTGGTATGCTGATAATGGAGTGCATCGACTCGAGTGGCCTGCCCAGAGCCCAGACCTGAACCCAATAGAGAACCTCTGGGACGAGTTGGATCGTCGAATTAAGGCGGGTGACACACGCCCAAAATCAGTAAAAGAGCTTACCTGCCTTGTGCAAACAGAGTGGAATAAAATACCATTAAATGTAATACAAGGACTAGTTGAGAGCATGCCCAGGAGAGTCGCAGCTGTAATTGCCTCTCGAGGAGGATCTACAAATTATTAAATGTGAACAGGGCCAAAACCAGTCTTTTTTTCCCGAGGCAAACGTGGATTTTGAAGGTACCCCTTTCCCCCTCCTTCGCAAAGCATATTTACAAAGAAAATTTCTCCAATTTATTAATAGCCGACTTATTTTAAAACTTAAAATATGTAATATAAAATAACGTATTCTGCTTTATTAAAATACTCCAATTTGATACTTTAAACCGAATCAAAAAAATTCTACTTTCAACAGGATCTTTAAGGCCCTTGTCCCTGCCCGCGAAGACACTGCTGAGCTAATGCTATTCCTGTGAGGAGGCATTTTTCTAATAACTCTTTCGCATTTTAAAATTTTCATTTTCATTTTTTTTTTTTTTTTTTTTTTTTTTTTTTTTTGCATTGGATAGCGGAAGTCCCTCTCAAAATCGCTCCTTGACTACTTTTTAGATTTGAGTCATAGATATTTTTTATAAAGTTAGTTTCACTTTCATAACCGCTTTTGGAAGTGAAAGAAACATTATAAAAATATCTACGCCAAAATTGAAAAAGTAATCACGGAGCGATCTTGAAAAGGACTTCCGCTATCCAATGCAAAACATATTATTTAAAAATGTCCAAATGCAAAAGAGTTAGAAAAATGCATCCCCATAGGAATAGCATTAGCTCGTGAGCATCTTCGCGGGTAGGGGCAGGGACCTTAAGCCATCATCATTAGATTTTTTTATGCTTTAGCATAGCCCAGATATAATAATTTTAACAATATTATGCTAAACATAGCCATGAAAAAAATCGCCAAACGAAAGATACATTTGGAACACTTTCATCCTAGCGCCCGGAGAACATGCCCTTCTCCCCCCCCCCTCTTAGTATTGGCCCTGAATGCGAATAAAGCTCTTTTTCTTTTCTATCACAATTGTCAAGTACTTATTAGCAGCAATATTGTATTAGATATTGTATTAATTCAATACTAGTTTTTTTTTAAGTCAGTTATTAAAAAATGTCAATTTGTGGAGAATCCCTTAAGATTCAGCCGT
Organism: Maratus speculifer; assembly: GCA_964019185.1. Lineage (NCBI taxonomy): Eukaryota > Metazoa > Arthropoda > Arachnida > Araneae > Salticidae > Maratus > Maratus speculifer. The sequence continues at coordinate 228,945,870 of OZ025296.1, read as the reverse complement.
TTTTAGAGAGCAGAGTAAAAACATCTCACTAAAATAATGATATCTTTTTGAATTTTCACGATATTTGATTGGATTTTTTTTATAAGTCACTCCGTAGAATTGACTATTAAATGATGTAAAAAAATGTTTTTCTAGTTCGCGCATGCGCAGATAAAAATTATTTTATACAACTACTCATATTTCATAAAATATTTAATATATTTATATTCCAATTGCGCTACATTTTTTCTACTGCATTTTGCCAATTTTTCTGAAATTTGCGTTAAATTTGGTCAAAAACCCAGCATGATATAAACAAAAAACATACCAGAATTTTTTGAATTTTTCAAAAAAATCGCTCTTTCGCCATAAATATACATGCTATTCTCACAAAAATTAGTGTACATATTCTACTGTATTCATATATTTGTAATCTAAAGCGATAAGACGTTTCGTGCATTTTCATGTTCAGGGCGATCCCAAATATTTCTATTATTCTTTGTTTTTTTTTGCCGGCCCCCTAATTACCCGCTTAACAAATGAATGTAAATAAATATAAAGTGAAACATTATCTTTATATTTCTGAAGTTCCAGAAGAATCCGACCAGTATATTTTTAAATATTTGACAAAATGTCAAAACCTGAAAGTGTACAAATACTTTTTGGTAGATAGTGTATATGTATATATATATATATATATATATATATTAAGAAAAAAAAATAGAGCTTAGAAATATAAGCTTGATGTTTAGCATTCAATACACCATTTTTATTAATGTCTATTTTGAAAAATAATTAACTATATATTTGTGGTTACATGCAGAACACTATTCGTGGAAGCTTTCCTATATAGTAGCTTTAAATGCAGAATCAATCTTACGGCAAATTTTAATAGCTGTTTATTGATTTCTTTTAAATCTATTTTTTGAATGTCATTCTTCATATTATCCGCAAACCTACAAAATTAACTTGTTGAAACTTGTGAAAAAAAATACAAATTCATTCATTGTGCTTTCTTATGTATATTACTGAGGAAAAGATTTTATTACATAAAGCAACGTCAAGCATTTGATACTAATATTGTAGAAAAGGATTTTTGCATGTACAATAGATTAAATGGTGAAAATCAACAAACCGTCAGTCACGACGATAATGGGTTTGGAAATAACCACAGCAAGATTAGAAAATGTTAACATAAATGACAAATAAACATAGTGTTACAGCTCAGAATTTTTTTTCATTGGCTATTTTATTGTGCCAAAAAAGCCGACAAGGTGCCTGTATTGGAGGAAAATATTAATTGGCGACGCGTAAAAAATGAAAAATGAACATTATATATTCAAATAGAAAAATAGCTTTCACTAAAATTCATAAAAAATGTAGAACATATCTATGGGCCTTCTAAAAACGCTTAAATATTTGGAATTTAAATTAAACTTCTGTGACTTCGATTATTGAAGATTAATCGATTTAAATAGAAATTCTTAAAATTTAGCCAGCTATCGCAAAGTTTATGTATTACAGCTTATTTTTATCTCCAAATTTGGCGCTATTGTGATAGCCTTGCCATTGATGCTTTTCAAAAAGAAATCGTTGTTCAAGCTGACACTGATTTTTTCATGGGAAATCGAACTATAACATAGTAACCATTAAGAGGTCATTTTACCTCTAAATTGATCAAAAATTAATTCTTTTTTTTAAATAAAAGCATATTTAATTTGTGAATATTGTAACCTATTTTTTTACCCATACGCGAGATATTGTGAGATATTATGTCGCGATATATTGCCAATTTTGTAATTCATCCAGTGCAAGTACCTGTATAAATTAAAATTTTAAATAGCATTATTCCATATTAATATTTTCATCACTTTCATATTTTAAAAATGCTGACGCTTTTTTTTCTTTTGAATTTGAGATAGAAAGTTAAACTTTTCAGCTTATTTTCTTTATTTTCTATGTAATAAATCTGCACATTAATTTAGCCTTTTTTTAAATAAAAGTATATGAAGATGCATTAGATTTCTTCGTTTTTACTTACCCATTATACGTAGTATATGGTAAGTCATGCAATCGTTTTAAAATCTAAAAAAAAGTTTGACGGATTTACACGTTTCAGACATTGGAGATTTCGAAAAACATATTTTTAGAAAAAAAACAATTACCGTCCATCTGTTTGTGTGTGTGTCTGTCTGTAAATGTTCTATCACTTGAACAAATTGAGATACAAAATTAAAACTTGGTGTGTACTTAGTATGTAATAATGGGAAGAAGCTTATTGAAAATCAGTAACCTCGATTACATGGAACTATTTTTTTCGGATTCTGAAAATATTTGCTCTAATGAACGGTATACATTTTTTTTAATCTTTTTTATTTTAAATAGTGGCTGTAAAAGACAATAAAAACAACAAATTTTGCATAAAGTATGAAATCGATCGGATAATTAGTTGTTGGGATATTTATAATCATACTTTTCATACTCTTCGATTTTTCATAACCATGTATTTTATTCAAATTTCAATTTAAATATTTATTTTAATTGGAAATGAAACACTTCATCCGAATTAGACTGTTAGTTAAAAAGGTTATCCTTTTTGGAGTTAGAATAATGTTTCTTTTACTACTTGATTATTATGTCAACAAGAAAAAATTTATCGCCAAACTAAAAGATTAAATGGCTTATCGTAAATGTCATAAGCACTTAACATTAAATACGTTACATGTGTTTGATTACCATAACTGATTTTTTATTTGACGTCGTATTTTTATTTTTGTTGATCTTTTACTAATTCATTTGTTCTTTCGTTATTTAAAATAAAAAATTTGCCAATTAGTATAATTTACGAGTAGTTTGGCGATTTATGTAATTCTTCGAAATGGGTCGATGGGATAATCAAGTAGTATCCGCAATTCCGTAATAGAGTGTTACTATGTGTTAAAATATTTAAATATACATTTAAATTTTATTTTGGAATAGCATTTCATATTATAAATAGCTTCCTCGTGATTTATTTTCATATTTTATAGTATGCATATCCATGATGGGTAAGTATTACGGTGGCCCCCAATGTCTAGTTCACTATATACTTAGAATTACTATTAAATTACATTGCATTTAACATTAGATGTATCTAAAAAAACATGTGCAGTCTTATCTGATACACATTTGGAAATCTTTAAAAAAAAACATTGGGAAAAAACATCAGTATTTAAAAAAAAATGCAACGTTTTTAAAACTTAGTTTTAAATTTAAAATAAATATGCAGCTAATTTTTTTAAATTTAATATTAGTTGAACTTTGAAATGCAGTGAGTTATCCTTTTGTACATATTTTTAAAAAGGAACAAAACTGTTAAAAATGTGTGCTGTTCCATTAGGTTTAAGAAGTGATTACCTTAGTACCCTTGGTTTCACCTGAAGTAGTATTTTTGAGATTTTTATCGAACACGGAGGGCGCCACCCTCCCTCCTCCCTTTGCCTCCCTCTCGAGGCGCCGAATTTTAAAAAAATCCGAACCATGTACTTACAAATTTTAGTTATACAATTTTAGATTACATATTTTTAAAAAAGGGTATATTTTTTAAGTTGTTGCCAATTTTAAAAACAGCGGAAAAGCTATTTCCTTAAAATTAAAAAAAAATTTTACACGTACTACGTGTAAATAATTTTTATAAATACTTGGAAATTACTTTTTTATATTTTAATGAAACATTTTATTTAGCTTATACAAAATTTTGAAATTTTCTATACTATAACCACCTAAATTTTTTTTCAACAATAAACATTTAAATTTAGGTTCAGTTTATACAGAGTAACATAACATATGTCTTCTGAAAATTTCATGAAAAAAATATTGAACAGTTTTCAAGTAATCCTGCTCGTTATGCTCGAAAATCTTAATCTGAGAAAAATGACTTTAAAGTTTATTTTACCAAAACAAATTATTTGGCGCTTCGTACGTTTTAGGCTATAACTCGAGTAATTATAGGAATTTTTTAACGCGGTTTGTTTTATAATGTTCAGAAACGCTTATCCATTAACATATATTTTTTTGAAAAATTCGAAATTTTTTAAAGTTTAAAAGTCCCATGACCCCTTAAACATTTTCGTAATCAAAAGTTTTTTTACGAATTAAGAAAAACATATTTTTTAAAACTAAACTTTTTAAAAACACACAGCTTATAAATTATTCATCTAAAAATTCAATACATATTTCTTACATCTATCATTAAAATCGACATATTGTTTTAAAAATGTAAATTTGGAAAAAAATGCGAAATTCAGAAGAAAAATACAGAAATGAATATTCGAAATTTTATAAATCAGTTTATAATGTTCTCAGTGAAATCTTTTTAGTCTCGAATAAAAGTAATCCTCAGAAATTTTACCAACTTTAATTCTAGTTTTACATCATAATTGGTTCCTTTCACATCTCATATTTCACACCGTCGAAATAGTTTGATCGTGTTAATTTAGAGAATTTTTTAAGAAGCCTCGTCTTTTCTTCTTGGAGTTTATTCATTTAGCTGAATTTTTTTCTTTTTTTTTCTTTATCCGGATTTGTCAAAATGAGAGTTCCGCTTCATAGTTTACTTGATCATTTTATAAAAATATTTTTTTAATGTCTTACCATCTAACAAACATTTTATCATGGAAATATAATTATTAGTTTGAATACTATGATACTTTCTGGTATGATGGCAACACATAATTAGTAAAAATCAATGAATTATCACCTTTTTTTCTCTGTATATGGTACGAAAACATTTTATGATTAAACAGAAATTTGCAAATAGATTAAAAGAGATTTTTTTTAAATTTTGAACTAAGAAGACATAGAAATGTTGTTTAAAAATGGAGGCAAAATAAAAAGCAAAATTCTGTGTAGATAATTGTATAGTGAAAATATACGTTATTGAGCACGAGCTTTACTTATTTTTTATTTATTTATTTCATTTTATTTTATATTTTATAGATAATATACTTTAAAGACATTAAGGAAGAAGAATATGTAGGACAATTTAGGTTTTAAGGAATAAAAACCAAATCAAACCAGTATATTCTATCCACAAACATTTTTCAGACATATTTTGAAGATTAACTTAATTTGTATCATTTCGTATTATTAAAAATCATAAAATCTTGCACTTTTTTTTTAAATATTTGAAATTTATCAATAAATAATAAAAATCATTGTGTATATTATATTAATATCAGAAACGATTAAACGGAAAATTTGAGTTGACAGGTTATGTTCTGACAGACTAATATATCGCAGTAGAATGTGATACAGCTTTCTAAATCCCGAATAAGAAAGTCTAAATTACACTTAATGTTAATTGTAATGTTAAATATAACTTCGGTTTAAATTAGAACAAAATCGTAATACTGTGATATGTATCTTATGCATGGGGGCAGCGAAAGACACACGCATATATGAAAAAAAATAAAACGAAGTTCAAAAGGGAAACATAATACAGCTTACAAAAATTATTACATAATTATTACTATACATCTACTGAAAAATGTAAATAGGATTAGTTTCAAAATATTCGATTTCAATATTTCGATATAATTCATTTTCGATAAGTGCTTTTTAAGAAATTAAGAAAATGGAAATGCTTACATATCAAAAAGTCATAGTTCTGATGACTTTCCTTTCTATTGTTACATGAAATAGTGATGAATTAAGGTTTGAATATCCGTAGATGCGCTTTCTACAATACTTTTTCTATATTGTACAATGAATTTTGAACACTACCTGTTCTTACAGATAACTTTTGATCGTTTCAATGCAATGCAATGCTTCGGAGGCTCATTTTATTTTAACTTCATATCAGTTTCGATCCTCGAATCTGAAGAAATATCTGTATTTTTCTCTTCTGTAATTTCAGAAATCATTGCACCTAGTGACGTGGTGACGTCCTTATCAAAATCGATGGATATCTGGACATCCTCCGTTTCTTTATTTCACGATCTTATAACTCTTTAAACAATATTGGTAGAGGGATGTCTTTTTCATTACCTTCTACACACTCGAGATCTGACGAACTTGGGTGAAAGAAGCATGCCTGAAGCAGTTATGAACTGTTTTAGAGATTCTTGCAACTTTGCCGTAAACAGATAAAACACTATGAATAAAGTGCGGAAATAAAATATTTAACATTCCCTAAGTGAATACGCATAACTCAGTACGTAAGTAATCGTGGATTGGATGATGGAGAACACGCAGGAAGAAATCTCTCCTTCACTGATTCTGTCATTTATAATGTGTGGGGTGTTTTAAATCAGATAAATGATTAAAAAAAGTTTCTCCTTTATGCCAATTGGTATTTTAGTCACTTTCCAGAAAAGATTGGATAAAAACTTATCTTCGCGCTTAACTTCCGTGCTTTCAAGGTTGATTTAAAAAAAAGACAATTTTCTTAAACCGTCGGAATGTCCGGAATTCAAATTTATTCAGCACCGTAAATCCGCTATTTATTTACATTAAAATTGTATACAGAAAATCGGGACTTTGAAAAACTGACGTGATAAGTGGAGTGACATGAAAACCCGATGTCGGGATAGCGAGGACTGACTGTAATTACATATTTTATATTTCAAACGATTCGGTTGGTTAGTTTTTGCGTTGTTACAGGCGGACAGATGGACGAACAGATGGACGGACTGAACGATGACTATAGGTGTTACGTATTTACATAATTACGAACGCGAATAAGAAATGTGTAACACTTTTCATTTATTAATTAGCTATTTTATTGATTAAACAAATACTAATTTGATAATTTGAAGAAATTTATTGACTATTTTACAAACTAAAAAATGAAAACTAGAGAATTTTGAAGGAATTATTTATACAGGGTGAATCATAAATATCGAAACAATAGGCTATCTTCTCAAAAATTGCCCCTAGACCCTACTTCCAATTGCAAAAATTCCTAAAAAAAGGCGAAATTTCTGATAAGATAAATTGCAACTCCATGGGTTTTTATATGGTCCCCGTAGGGAAAAATTCCCAATTAGGAAATTATTCTTTATCCATTCCTAAATTGAACAAAACAAATTTCATCACCGTATCTAAAAACTCCACAGAGATATTAAATCTCAAAATCCTCAAAAATTCCTGACTTACACCACTTTTCCCTGCCTCTAAACGGTGTTTTTTTCACTCAATTTCAATGCTAGTTAGGGAACATTCACAAATTGCAATTTAATAAAAATCGGTTTAAGATAGCGCTTTTTCTTTGGACATAAAATAGCAGCGTATAGTTTTTACGTTAAATTTGTATACCAGACGTCTGCCTGGGTCAAAATATCTAGGTCAGATCCCAAACTGACCCATAGGGGAAAAAGTTCGGCGTAGCCTGAAAAAAATGTCAACATCATAACTCGAACCGGTCTGGAAAATAGTTTAAATCATAGCCCGGTTCAATCGCAAATTTCTACATAGTTTTTTACTTCGGCGTGGGAAAAAATTGTTTTATATGGAGGAGTTCTGACTAAAAAATTCTTTTATAGTTTTTCATTTTTTATATTTATACTTTTTATTATAAAAGAAGCGCCAAAGGCTGTAATATATTTATTTTATCAATGAATCTCTATTTATATGTAAATGTTTCACTTATATTTTAATATCGTTAATCCATATCCAATGCGTTGGAGACTTTGAAAAATGTTATGCAGTAAAACTTTTTAAGACGGAATCACATAGGAAAGAAAAAATACGTTATAGACAGATGCCCTTCCTAGAAGATGTAATTGAAGCTTATTTTTTTCTCAGGTACTATTGTATTTATTTTGCGTGGATCAACATATTGTCCGTTTAAGACAGAATTCCGTCATAGGCAGATTTTTTTTCACTGGTTTTATTGTATTTAATTTTTTTAGCCTTTGAATAATCTATTTAAGAGAAATGAATTTTAAAGTTTTTTCTTTTTTTTCTTTTTCTTTTTCTTTTTTTTTCCTTTCTTTTTTTGTGATTTTAATATGGATTTTGTCGAGACCGGGTTTGAAAATTTTATCCAGTATGCACCTAAGTTGAAGGAAGCAGTCCCCTCCCTTATGAAAAGTACGCTAGGCCCGGCCTGGCGAGTCTTCAGAAAAAAATAACATCTCGGTCCTGGCCCTACCTGGGCCCAGAATACAGATTTTTGAACATCCTCTGGAGGACGGTATAAAGCCTTAAGTTGTCATGGCTAAATTTAAAAAGAAAAGAAAAAGACTTAATCTGCATCTTAGAAAAAGCATCTTTTTAAATAACTGGCGGACATTTAAACAATACACTTCGTTTTTCTGCGTAATGATTTTTTCCCCTCTATTTCTTGTCTTTAAGTTATTAAATCTTAAGAATTTTTAAAGGAAAAAAGAACTTGAAACACGTCATTTTTCATTTTTTTACATTAGTTTTGTTTTGGCAAATTTGAAAAAATGTTTACTTTTGAAAAAATGTTTGCTTTTGAAAATATGATTTTTTAAAAAGATTAATAGTTTTAAAATTAATATAAAAAAAACCTTGGAACAAAACTATAATCAGATTATCATCTTTAATTAAATGGAAAGAAATTGAAATCCGATAAATAACGTTACGAGTTATAACGATTTTTGATTGTCCCATTTAAACCGGTACTAACCACATGAAACTTTTATAAATTGTATGAGAAATTTTAAGATGTGATTTTCTTAGTTCATTATAAGGCTAACCATCACAAAAAAGAAAAAAAATCAAAATTCTAACTCAAAAAATAGATTTCTGATGCGTTTCCTAGAACTGTTAAAGTAACATTGTTTTTTGAATTGCGCGCATTTCAATTTGTGTCTAATCCCTTAAAACCTGATGAATTTTTTAAACGGCTATAACTTTGCGAATTTTGGAGATATGAAGATACAACTTTTTGTGTTTTATTCAGGACTGAATAAGGTAAGTTTTCCTAATTGGAATTTTTGACCTACGGGGGCCATATAAAAATTTAATTTTCGTAACTTTTCAACTAGACCCCTATGGAGTCGCAATTTATCTTATCAAAAATTTCACATTTTTTTAATGAATTTTTGCAATTGGAAGTATGGGTCTAAAAGCAATATTTAAGGAGATAGCCTATTGTTTCGATATTTATGACTCACCCTGTATATCTTTTATAATACAAGGTGCTCTCATTATTCTCTGTTTCCAACATATCTTCAAACCATAAACTTTACATAAATAAAACATATGTTTTCAAGAAATCAAGGACTCTCATTCTTTTTTTCGATAAAATTCTTATTTCAAATTGAATTTCAAAACTGTGAAGATTCTGTTCACATGTATTACAAAATTACATTTTTCAAACAGTTTTTAAAAATGAGATTTCGTGATCTTTCAAGCACTTTACACGCATACGTTCACATGAACTATGCATGGATAATCATTTTCTTTTTTTAAGCGATGATTTATCATGCATTTTTCAAGCTTCACGTACTTTTTGTGAAAAAAGTTTATACACTACTAAGTCAAGAAAGTTTCCGGTACATAGGTGCCATAGACGATTATGGCGGAAAATAAAATTTTATTCTTTTTGCGTTTATAAAAATAAGTAATTTTATTAAGGAAAAATATGAAGAAAAATATTATAAACAAATAAAAAAAGAAAAGTTTAAATCCATAGCGCCGTTGGTTGTTTTTGGTTGTCGTCTAGAAATAAACTGAAATTTCCTGAAGACAAGAGAAAAAAAGCAGTGAATGAAATAGGAATGTAACTTTAAAAAGTTAAATTTTTGGAATGTAGCAGTGTAAAGTTACACTGTTATCGTTGTGCATAACTAATTTCCTAAATCGTTAAAATATATTACAGTTTTAATATGAAAAATATTTCCAAATTATTCTTATTACTATTAAAAGCCAGTTCTATTAAATATGTAGATATTTTTTTTAACTTATGAAAGATAACAGAACTTTTTTTGCGGTTCCTGGGACATATATTTGTAAAACTATATATTTAATAAAGTTTTCTTCACTTTCTAACATGTAAAACAATCAAAGACCAATATTCATCCATTTATGACTATTTGAGTTGTATGCTTTTCGGGCTATTTTTGGCACTAGAAATGAAAAAAACGAGTTTTATGAAAATAAAAAATATATAAAATGAAAGTTTCATTGAAAATAGTGTGTTTCATTTGTAGCATTATATATTATTTGAAAGTTTTGATAAGAACAATAGGTTAGAAGAAACAGATTGAATCGGGCACATGGGTGCATTTAGATAAAAAATCCCACTTAATCCGTATTAAATACACTATATTTTCAAAAGTGACCGGTCAATTGCGGTTTTAAATGCTTTGTTAAATATCTAGAAAAAAATACAAACTCCTGGTGTGTAAACAGAATAGTACAGGTTATATATTTCCGCGAATTTTTTTTTTTTCAGAAATCCCATAGGATAACGTCAACAAACTGAAAAAGAGCGAAGAATTTGCATTTCCCTGTGAAAACTAGTGTAGCAAAAGCTGTCAAACTGTATGATTTTGTGGCTTATTGTAATAAACCGTGTTTACTTTTATGAGGATAGCTTTTTTATAAAAGCAGTTCCAAAGATTTTGCTTATAATTTACAGAGTTATTAATATTTAAAAAAAAATTTGCACATTAAAATAAGTTTCGTTCATTTACCAGAAACGTTTGGGTACATTACACATTGAAAAAAATATCTTTAGTTTTATTTTTATTTTTTGAAGTGCGCCAACGAATTAATTTATGCTTAGCTTGTGGTTTTCCATTGTTTTCACTGTGATTGCATTGCACCAATATGACACAGTTTTTTTTAAGATAGAGAATAAACTTATCTTCAACTAAATCTTGAGTAAATTAACGTCTACTAATGGATTTTCCAGTTACGACTTCGTATAAAACCCAAGCACTGATAGCAGCAAGATACAAAATATTATAAATAAGATGTAACTGCCTCCTACGGAAAGCTGACATGAAAGAATACTTCCTTGCCATTTGAATAATCATTCATATCTGCACTGAATTTAGTTGTATTGTAGTGAACAGCTGTATGAAGTATTTTTTTAGAATTATCTAAAATTTCAACAATTTTAAGTAGACCATTGAGCAACAAAACATTTTTATCATTTCTTCCTGGTAAACAGTTATTCTTGATATGTTAGTATAGTAGTCGAATTTAATTTGGATTTTGACATTTTTTACAACGAGTGGTAATTAAGTCTCTTCTTGAGTGTTCTTCAATTTATATCGTTTTTTTCTTCAACATCATCAAGCAACCAGAATTCGAAACTGAACTTATTTGGTTTGTTAGACATATACTGGATAAACCTACTCATAGATTTTGAAAGTAATAACTGTTCATCTATGCTTATTTTAGGCCCTGGTATAGAGTTAGTCTTGCAATTTTCAACAAAATTATTACAGATATCTGAAACCAGGCAAAATTTGTTTGTCTCAATACCACTTGGTAGAGTTAATTTTATATCGAAACGTAATCTCATTTTTGCACGATTTTATTTTTGTTGGTATTGTATTTCAAAAGGAAATAGCTGTCTACTGATCATTCATCACAGTCTATCCAATTCAACCATTTAAAATAGATTACTTAGAATATTCTTTCTGATGAATTAACGATATATGCATTACAAAGATCTTTCATTGTAGAATAAATGGTTCAGTATATTTACATTAAGAAAAAATTAACTAGTAAACATAATTGCTACATTGATACTACAGCAGAAATATATTATATTTTTGTTTTGTTCAACATTTTTAATGATTTCAGTAAAATAATATAATTTTTAATGGCATACTTTTGTGGTTAAAAAAGGTATTTTAATTACATAGGGGAAGTTCAAGCTTCAGCGTATCTTTAAGCACAAAATAGACTTACACATAGTGACAAAATCTTATCAAAATATATTACCTTCATAGATGAGTGAGTTCTCTTTCTTTAGGAATGACGTCATTTTTACCGCTAAAAACAATGCAATAAAAGTGTTTAATTTAAAACATTAATTTTAAAATGTTTGAACGATATAAAGAACAAATTATTTTTTCTTTTTTTTATTACTTAAAAGTAAAAAAATAGAGATTTTTGAATATTCATATATTTTTTTATAAATAGCATAACAAGAATTGTGGGTATTTTTTAATATTTCTAAAGTATCTGATGCTTTAATTTATATTTACAAACCAATATATATCAACAGATAATTGTAAATATTCATTGTAATATCTTTTTTTTATATCTTAGATTTATTCATCCTAAGAATACTTTTGTTTTTTCTAAAAATAGCTTTTAAAATATGAGGATTTAGTTGCAATATCTTTGCAAACTTTTCGATGCAAATTATTTTACTTCACTGAATATGTTTTGAAGAATTGCAGCACATCAATCCCAAAGTTTTTTATTGAAGCACTAAATCCAAATACGTATTCAAAACCAAAAAGCAGAATTTATGTTTAGAAATATTAAAACTCTATCCAAGTTTAAAATTTTTTCCTGTGAAATTCTTAAATTTATGCATTCTAAACATTTATGCGAAAATGTATGTAAATTGTTTTTTAATGTAAAACAAGAATGTTTTTATTCCTTGTAAAAATGTTAATATTTAGGGTTCCTTAATTAAAAAGATAAAACGGAACCATTATAAGACCCCTCTTGTGTCTGTGTGTCTATCACAGCAACTTTACTCGTAAACTACAGAACAAACAAGTTCAAATTACAGAAGTGATAAATACTTTTGATCAACATATTTACCAATTATTTAAAATTCAAAACTATTTTTAGGGAAAACGTAGGTAGGCAAATTACGTTACTTGAAAAAAAAATAATTTTATGTATTGTATTTTCAGAGATATGATCGAAAATGCAGTGCAAAAATATATTGCCAACACATCTGTTTTCGAATCTACTAAAAGTAAAATTATGAAAAAATATGAGAAGTGTAGAAAATTATAGCGATTACTCCAGGTCACATAGATTTTGAGAAAAGTGCAATTTTCCGTTACATGCGAATTTCGATCTGCGGTCATTCAGTAAAAATGTTGAGGAGCGCTGCAGCATGATGGATATCTATTGCAATAAATGGATAAAAGGAATATTGATAATGTTTTTCGAAAAAAAAAAACGTCAGTAATTAGTCGAGTTATTAGCCCTTAAACACACGCACGGTTTGGATATAAATTGTGACAGGGACGGCATATTCTGTGTGCCATCGTCTTTTAAATCCTAGAAAATAACTTTTACTTATATATTTGTGTAATGCCATTTCCAAAACGAGTATAAAAGTAAAAAGCTGTGCCTGATCGGCCTACAACAGAAAGTAAATTTTAAATTGACACCCCCCCCCCCTTCTAAAAAAATCGATTCAAAATGTTCTCTTTGCATATAAAATATATTTTTTTTCCTGTATTTATGAAAAAATTAACATATACGGCCCATTATGATTTTTCTGAATAAGAAAACCAATCAGTTAGATGCGTTAGAGATCGGAAATGAATTTAAAAATGAGTCGAAAAATAAGCCGTTTGGAACAAATATTTTCTCAGTTCAACCATATTTTCAGTTTTCAGCACAATCACTTCGGATTTTTGGCATTGACAGCATTTCCATAATTTAAAAACAAGTGAAAAAGTGTGACCACAGATCGCACAAAGGCTTTCCTTTAATATTTGTTTCAAACAATTTATCCTTTAATTAATGAATCCAAAATATTAGTTTATAAGTAATTAAATTCTTACCTAGATGATGGCACCAGCAATTTAATTTAAATAAAATAATAAATGGAACTTTTTTATTTTAATCAAATTAAACATGTTCAAATCAAATTATTTAAATAAAAAACAAAATTTCAATTTTTTTTAAATCCGAAATTTAAAAAATCCCTGTCGGCTGGGCCTATAGGCGGAGGTAGATTTCGAAGAGTACTCATTAAAATAAAAATAAATAAATAAATAAAAATATGTATGATTAGAGATAAACCCAGTTTAATAACTTCATTTGGCCGTTTATGAAAAGTTTTTAATTTCATTTTTCTGCAAAAACTGGTTTTATCAGAATCATCTTAAGAAAAATTCAGCTCAAATGCCCATTTTGACAACATATTTTGAAATAGATTCTGAGTTTATTAAAAAAATCGACCAAAACAGTACATTATACAGCTCCTAAATAACAAAAAACTGTCAGTTTAATGCATTTGAGAAAAAAATTGAATTTAAAAATAAGTCATAAAATAACCGATTTGTCGTTTGAATACATCCTTAATTCTTTAATCATGATTGCTTCGGAAACTTTTGAGCGAAATACTCACTTTGACAGCATTTTAAAAAATATATTTTATCTTTATCAAAAAACTGACCAATGCGTCACAGTATATAGTTCCTAAATAAGAGGATCTGTAAATTGGATGCGTTTGAGAGCGAAAATGGATTTTAAAACGAGTCATAAAAAACGCAATTTGCTATGTGAAAACTTCCTTCAATTTTCAAACTACAAAGACTTCGGAAAATTCTGTTCAAAATACCCTTTTTGGTAGCCTTTTTTGAAATATATTCCGTCTTTATCAAAAAACCGACCAATGCATCACATTATATAGTTCCTAAATAAGAGGATCTGTAAATTGGATGCGTTTGAGAGCAAAAATGAATTTTAAAACGAGTCATAAAAAACACATTTTGCTATGTGAAAACTTCCTTAAATTTTCAAATCACAGACTTCGGAAAATTCTGTTCAAAATACCCTTTTTGGTAGCATTTTTTGAAATATATTCCGTCTTTATCTAAAAACTGACCAATGCATCACATTATATAGTTCCTAAATAAGAGGATCTGTAAATTGGATGCGTTTGAGAACAAAAATGCATTTAAAAACGAGTCAGAAAAAAACGCAATTTCTTATTTGAATACTTCCTTCAATTTTCAGTACCGATGACTTTCGGAAATTCTGTTCAAAATACCCTTTTTGGTAGCCTTTTTTGAAATATATTCTGTCTTTATCAGAAAATTGACCAATGCGTCACTTTATACAGTTTCTAAATAAGAGGATCTACCATTTGGATGCGTTTAAAATCAAAAATGAATTTAAAAATGAGTCAGAATATAAGCAGTTTGGATTTGAGGTTTTTTCTGCAACTCCTATTTTTGTTTAATTTCTTTTTGCTATACGAATTGGTCCTATGAAAAACTTGTCAATATAAAAATTGTAGGTATTGATGAGGAGATGTAAAATAAATTTAATTGGATTTGATATCTTAAAAATTGACGGAGTTATGGATTTTTCTCTTTTTTCAGCGCCCTTTTTCTTTTCGTTTTTAATTTTTTTCATCCGTAAAAGTTGGTCCTATCAAAAACTTGTAAATACAAAAGTTTTAGATAATTTTAAGAACATTTACAAAAAATTTAGTTGGACTTGATATCTTGAAAATTGACGAAGTTATGAATTTTTTTCTCGCAAAATCCCTGTTTTTTTCGCCCCTTGAGCCCACTTCTAAATTTATCAAAAATCTGTCATGCATATACTTTTGGCCCATTTTTATGAAATAATATAAACTTTAAACCGATTCGATATATACTTTAATTAAGAAGTTATAGCGTTTTTTCGGTTTTCACAAAAACGCCCCCTATTCCGACCCCCTTGGTCCGATTTTGCCCATTAACGAACTTAGCCAAGATTTTATCCCGTTTGATTTTATGTGCAAGTTTGGTGGAGATTGGTGAAGAATTATAGAAGTTATCGTGTCCATAAAAAAGTGATATATATATATATATATATATATATATATATATATATATATATATATATATATATATATATATATATATATATATATATGTTACAGGCCAAACCCGATTTTAGGCCAAACTAGATTGGCCTAGGTCAAACTAGTTTATCCTAACGCCCATCGGATAGACTAGTTTTTCCTAGGTCAAACCGGTCTATCCTAACGCCCATCGGATAAACTAGTTTTTCCTAGGCCAAACCGGTCTATCCTAACGCCCATCGGATAAACTAGTTTGTCCTAGGCCAAACCGGTCTATCCTAACGTCCATCGGACAAACAAGTTTTTCCTAGGCCAAACTAGTTTGGCCTAACTCTTATAGGATAAACTAGTTTAGCCTGCTGTTTATTGGTCTGAACTAGTTTCTCCTAGGCCGATCTAGTTCATCCTAGGCCAATTCCATTTGGCGTGATTTTATTGAATTCAATGACCGCCACAGCGCCAACATTCTAGTTTGTCCTAGGCTGATCTAGTTTATCCTAGGCCAATTTAATTTTACGTGTTTTTAGCTCACAGGCGTCAAAGCCTGAGAAATAATGGGCTCGCAAGTTCTGTATGTATGAAGTACGTATGTATGTACGAATGTACGTACGTATGTACGTGCATATGTACGTAACGCGATAACTCGTGATAGAAATATCCGATTTGCTTCAAAATTTGGATGCACATTCATTGATATAAGGTACTTTTCTGATTAATTTTGGGAATTCATTGGATAAGAATAAAGGGGAGCGAACGGGAGGCTAGTCTCCCACTGTTAATTTAGAGAAATGGATTTTTGATGCAGAATTATCAGTTTTCATTTAAAATTTTAGATATAGGATCAAACATACAAGGCGCCTCCATGATTAGTTGTAGATATTTATTGTTTAAGTGTAAAAAAAGGGCAATGTATGTTACCCCCCCCCCCATAATTTAGATAAATGGTTTTTGACGCAGAGTTTACGGATATGCTTCACATTTGTATATAGGTTCTTTCTGATAAGGCGATTCCCTGAATAGTTTTGGGGGTTTAATGGTTAAGTATGAAGGGAAAAATGAACGATTATCCTCTTACATAGAAGAAACTTGTTTATCCTGTGGGCATTTAGATAAACAAGTTTGGTGTAGAAAAAACTAGTTTATCCAATTGGCATAAGGATAAAATAGTTTGGCCGAGGCTAATCTAATTTAGCTCGAAAACGGGTTTGGCCAGTAAAAAACATATCTTTCGCTAGAAAAAATATAAATGTGTGTCAAGAGTCATTGCTTATGACACTAATACAGAAATTTAACATGTTCACCTTAGAAACATGATGCATTGGACATGGTGTTTGCTTATTCAAGCAAAATATTATTATCTTCTTTAATATTATTTACTTTTGTACAAGCAGAGCTCTGTCTGTACAAAAATCTGTGAAAAAAGACTCAGTCCGGCTCGATCTGGCCCTACTCAATTTCTGCAAAAAATTCAAGTTTTACTTTACATACAAATAAGATAATATTTTCCTTTAAAAGATAATATTTTCCTTTAAAAAATACTGCTTATATACTTATTGGATAAATTTACAATGTATTTTTAAATTATGATGTGTTCACAGAATGGAAAATACACAATGTATTAATGATTATCTAGATTCTTAGAGTTTCAATATTCATATACGGATTCATTAAATAATCAATGTAGTTGAGAACAAAAGAAAAAAAATATGAGAGTTATAAACATCATAACTTTTGAATCCGTTCAGTAAAAAGTAGACTTGTGAATATATTTCTCCGTCATTCCTTAAGGCTTTTCTCAAATCCTAAAGAGCTACATCCTAAGACATTTATGAACTACTTCCTTTTCGAAAATGCATAGGGTTAACAGATTCAGATAATATGTAATCGAATGGCGTAAACCATTTTCTCATAAAAGCGATGTATCTTTGAGAAAATAATAAAGCTACGTTTTGAATCGAATTTCCGGTTACGACTTCACGAAAAAAAAATTGACGCCGGGACAAGAATAGCTTATATGTCGACAGGTAATTAATTTCTCAAAAATGGAAAACGCTGTTCGATTCCAAATTATGTTCAGCTTCAATCTGGCTCGAATATGCAATCATAATAATAATAATAATAAATGAAAGTCATATCTCAGTTGGCACGAGCGTGCAAAAAAAAAAAAAAAAAAAAAAAAAAAAGCAAACACCATGTCCAATGCATCATGTCTCTAAGGTGAACATGTTAAATTTCTGTATTGGTGTTATAAGCAATGACTCTTGACATACATTTATACTTTTTCTAGTGAAAGATATGTTTTTTACTGGCCAAACCCGTTTTCGAGCAAAATTAGATTAGCCTCGGCCAAACTATTTTATCCTTATGCCAATTGGATAAACTAGTTTTTTCTACACCAAACTTGTTTATCTAAATGCCCATAGGATAAACTAGTTTTTTCTATGTAAGAGATGTAATCGTTCATTTTTCCCTTCATACTTAACCATTAAACCCCCAAAACTATTCAGGGAATCGCCTTATCAGAAAAAACCTATATACAAATAATATGAAGCAAATCCGTAAATTCTGCGTCAAAAACCATTTATCTAAATTATGGAGGGGGGGGATTAACCTACATTGTCCTTTTTTACACTTAAACAATAAACATCCGCAACTAATCATGGAGGCGCCTTGTCTGAATGATCCTATATCTAAAATTTTAAATGAAAACTGATAATTCTGCATCAAAAATCCATTTCTCTAAATTAACGGTGGGAGACTAGCCTCCCGTTCGCTCCCCTTTATTCTTATCCAATGAATTCCCAAAATTAATCAGAAAAGTACCTTATATCAATGAACGTGCATCCAAATTTTGAAGCAAATCGGATATTTCTATCACGAGTTATCGCGTTACGTACATATGCACGTACATACGTACGTACATTCGTACATACATACGTACTTCTTACATACAGAACTTGCGAGCCCATTATTTCTCAGGCTTTGACGCCTGTGAGCTAAAAACACGTAAAATTAAATTGGCCTAGGATAAACTAGATCAGCCTAGGACAAACTAGAATGTTGGCGCTGTTTCGGTCATTGAATTCAATAAAATCACGCCAAATGGAATTGGCCTAGGATGAACTAGATCGGCCTAGGAGAAACTAGTTCAGATCAATAAACAGCAGGCTAAACTAGTTTATCCTATAAGAGTTAGGCCAAACTAGTTTGGCCTAGGAAAATCTAGTTTGTCTGATGGACATTAGGATAGACCGGTTTGGCCTAGGACAAACTAGTTTATCCGATGGGCGTTAGGATAGACCGGTTTGGCCTAGGAAAAACTAGTTTATCCGATGGGCGTTAGGATAGACCGGTTTGGCCTAGGTAAAACTAGTCTATCCGATGGGCGTTAGGATAAACTAGTTTGGCCTAGGCCAATCTAGTTTGGCCTAAAATCGGGTTTGGCCTGTAACATATATATATATATATATATATATATATATATATATAAACTGGTGCGATTGCAATAGGTAATATTTCTTACGAAATCTACCTAAAAAAAGTAGCATATATATAAATAATTATATTCCTAAAAACGAAAAAATTAAACAGAATTTAAAATGGAGAATCACTATTAAATCGCAATAGCTTCTAAAATAGAAAGAAAATTGAAACCTAACAGTATAAACCCTTAAATTGGCAAAAAATACGAAATTACTTTTAATTAAATTTATCTTAATATGAAAATTTCAACTTACAACAGCGGGAATGAAAATAAAATACCCCAGTTTACTAACCAGGCTCTTTACCATTAAACAATGACGTCTACACGCAAAAAGTTTAAATTAAGGTTCTCTTATGTAAATCGCAAAAATAAACGGATGTTTTGATAAAATTAATTTAATTAAAATAATTAACTTTTTCAAAATTTTATGTTTCGTCGTGTGATACAAGGTATTCATCTATTAGTGCAGTCTGATTTATAATTTTTTGCGTACGGACGCTGTGATAGACGGAGAGACAGAAGACAGAGACGAATAGGGTTTCGTCAGATAAATGAAACTGTAATGAATCGGAAAATAAAAATTTTAAACAATTATTTTCTCCATACAACCATATTTTTCCTCAGCACTATCATTTCAGGAAATTTGGTTACAAATGCCCATTTTGACATTATATTTTGGAATATATTCGGTTTTTATTGGAAAATGGACCTGTATGGAACATTATGTAATTTTTAAGTAAGAGAAATAGTCAATTGGATGCGTTTGAGATCAAAAATGAATTTTAAAATGAGTCGGAAAATAGGAAATTTGGATTTGAGAACATCCTTAATAAGAGAATTTTTTCTTCAACAGCTATACATTTTTTGAATGTTTTTGCTGTGAGAATTAGTACTATCTAAAACTTAATAGAAAAGTTGTAGCTGATATCAAGAAGATCTATAATAAATTCATGCGGTTTGATAACTTGTAAAGTGACGACCTTGTGGATTTTTTCTCCTTCCGCCTCTTTTTCTTTTCATCTTTTATTTTATTTTTATTTTTCGCTGAAAGTGATGGTCAATGAAAAACTTGTTGATATAAAAATTGTAGATAATATTATGAAATTTGTAATAAAGTTGATTCGATTTCTTTCTTTGAGAATTATCGAGGTTATGAAAATTTTTCTCCTTAAAACCCTATTTTTTTTTCATCCGCGAGCGCATTGATAATTTCATAAAAAAAAATTCTCATGTATAAATTTTAGCTCGATTTTTAGAAGCAATAATTACTTTAAACTGATTTGATAAGTATTATAATTAAGAAATTATGAGTTTTTATCTTTTTTTCACAAAATCCTTCCACATTTCCTCTCCCTTTGTCAGATTTTGCCCATTAACGAACGTGACCGACATTTTCTGATCCTTGATTTTAGTTATTCGTTTGAAAGAGACGTGAGCAGATTTATAGAAGCTATCATGTCCGTAAAAAAGTGATATAGATAGGTAGATAGACAGATAGATAAAGTTTTTGACTGGGTGGTGTTTTTGGTTAACACTAGAACCGCGGGAAATTTTACTCGAGTTTCATAAAAATAATACACATCAGAATTTTTTTTAAAAACAATTTAACTTATTTATTTAAGAAGCTTTTGTAGAGCTTATATGTAACTTATTTTAAGAAGAACTATCTGGTTTGAATCAGCATCTTTTCACGGAGTCCGGGTCAAAATGACCCGTCTCTGCGGTTCTAGTGTTAAATTGGTCATGATCTGCGTAAATCCGGATTTTTTTTTCAGAAACTGCAGCATAGGGGAGAATGTAATAGTAGTTCTTACGAAATTTAACTAATAAACGTCAATTGTTAGAAAATGACTACTTTAATTAGATTTATTCATATAGATATTATGGGACTCGCGACAAGCTTGTCTTGCATGGGGAGAGGATCTCTTTATATGTCTTCCGTGTCTTTAAAAGTTAACTAAAAACCTATCTGAAAAAAATTCGCATGGATCAATGCGGTATTGCAACTTTTCGACCTTCCTTCGAAGCATACTTAGCAGAATGCCAAGTTTAACCTTTAAACAATGGATTTGTTTTAGCTTCTCTGTAAAAAGTGAAGATTTTTACTTCGATAAATTTGGTTTTGTGAAATATCAAATGAAGTTTAAATATGCATTATTTTTACTGTCAGTTTCGAATTAAGTTCATTTTAAACAAATTAGGATGAGATTAAAAAAGTGTTACGCAGAATAGCAATATTTTATATAACTTAAGCTTCCCATCTTTTTGAATTTTTGTAATATACTAATTCATACTTTTCTAGTATTTGTAGTATACTAAACCTACATTGCACAGTTTTTTACGAATTCTTATTATTATTTTAGCATTTATTTCTTGAATTAATACAGTTAATAATTCATATATTTATTGTATCGAACCCTCAGAGCGCGAGTATTACTTGCACCTGAGCATTTGTTTTCTAAAAAACATAAAGCAAAATAAAAATCTGAAAAAAATTAAAACCAATAAGAAGCCAATTAAATTAATTTTTACTGGGGTTAATATGATGTAATCAGTGTTTTCATTCTGAAATTAAATTAAAAAATTTGTAGAGTAATCGTTTTAGGTAGCTTTCATTACAAAAAGTAAAAAACTACTTATTGCAGCCGTCCGGAGGAAAGCACTTCCCGAAAATTTTGGTATATTTTCACTGATCATGACCTCCAGACTCCAAAACCACACTCCGTATAAATGTTGACACACACACACACACACATGTATATATATATATATATATATATAAATATATATACCATTTTTGTTTAAAAATGGTAGACATTTATTTTTTTAATTTAAAATTTAAAATTAAATGCAAAAAATTGAAAAATGTTTTTCCGTTATGTGTTAGACCTTAAAACAAAGATTGCAGAATACTTTTTATTTTGTCTATATCTTAAAAACTGGCTGAGTTACAGCACTTTTAATGTCTAGTGTGGCTGACATTTTGAAACGATCTGATTTTTGACACGTGAAAACACCCGTATTTATGAACCGATTTGGATCTAATTTGGTGAGTCCATAGTACATACTGAGGCCTGGACCGAGTTCATTAGCCAGTTCTATCCGCTTTCAAAATGGTGGCTATTTAATTTTTTTTAATTGATTTAAAATTAGGTACAGAAAAGTGAAAAATTGAAAAAAAATTCTTTTATGCATTTGACTTTGATACAAAGATTCCAAAGCATTTTTTGTTTCGTCTTATCCATACATGCCAACCTCCGGCTTTTTAATAATGAAACAATTATATTTCTAACCAGAAATTTACTTAGTTAACGAGTTTAAGTAATTTTCGAACAACCCTTTCAGTTAATGTTGAACACTTCTAATTAAATTAATTTTCTGTTTCAAAGTATGTTTTTATAATAAAAAAAAAGCCGGAGGTTGGCAACTCTGGTCTTATCTTAAAAACTGGCTGAGTTATATCACTTTTAATTTCTAGTGTTGCTCATGTTTTAAAATGATCTTATTTTCGTCACGTGATAACACATGTATTTATAAACTGATTTGGATGTAACTTGGTGTGTTCATAGTACATACTGCGACGCCTGGAGTTCGTTGGCTGTTCCATTAAGCATCTTGTTTCAAAATGGTGGAATATTATTTTTTTTAAATAAATTTTAAAATTAGGTACAAAAAAGTAAGAAATTGAAAAACATTTTTCTTTTGTGTGTTTGACCTTGAGACAAAGATTCCAGAGCATTTTTTGCTTCATCTGCATCTAGAAAATGGCTGAGTTATAGCACTTTCAATTTCCAATGTGATTGACATTATTAATTGTCTGAAATTTGTCATCATCATATTTGATAATACGCATATTTATGAACTGATTTGAGTATAACTCCGTGTGTACATAATACATACCAATGTCTTGATCGAGTTCACTGACCAACTTCATCCGCCATCTTGTTTTAAAATGACGGCCTTTCAAGTTTGTCAAAAATCTTTTGAATGTATAATGAGTACAAACAAAAAAATAGAAATTGAAAATACCCAACAAACACATAACTGGTGGGCCACTTGAGGCGTCGTTAGCGGTGTCCCAAAGGGTTTGATAACGGCCCGCCATCTTTGGCCGTAACGGCTCCGTCAAGAAACTGTCACGCCGGCCAGAATGTGACCACAAGATAATTGGCCATGAATACAAGAAGTTGCCCACAAATTATTAATATTTTCGCCACCAATAATTAAAAATTAACGTTTTTATCAAAAATATCAGTCAGCCACAAACTGGCCACAATTATTCTTTTAAAGGCCATTAAAAATAAAGGCTGGCCAGGAGATCACCCTCACCCAGCCACTTGTGTTTGTAAGAATTAATATTTAAACATGAATTCAAAATTTGTTCCATAAAAAATATTTGTTGGAAGAGTATTTAAATGATAAATTGTCTTTGCATGTAAAACAAATATACTAATAATCTTTATGTACACTTTTCAAAAAAGTTATAAATTTACTTATCTTCAAATTTTTCAAAAATTTCCAAAACATATAAGTTGAAAATGAATTTATTTGTTTATTATTTAATTATATGCTTTAAAAATTTACATATAATGCAATTAAAACTAATTTTTAAAGTATATAATTAAATAATAAACAAATAAATTCATTTTCAACTTATAAGTTTTGGAAATTTTTGAAAAATTTGAAGATAAGTAAATTTATAACTTTTTTGAAAAGTTTACCTAATAATTAATAATATATTGTTTTTTTATGCAAAAACACTTTATATTTTAAACAATCTTCCAACAAACATTTTTTATGGAACAAATTTTGAATTTATGCTAGTGATGCATGTAATAAATTAAGCGCTTTATATATTTTTTTTATTTTTTTTCATTGGTTTTTAGACTTAAAAGGCTACTTCAGCCAAGCGAAAAGATCCAATAAATAATGCCGATCCTACAGAAGGAATTTATAAAGATATCTCGGTTGCATTCCAATACTTTTAAATTATTTATTTATTTTATTTTATTTTGTTTATTATCTTTTGCATTAGATTGCTGAGATCGATTTGTAGGCAATTTTTCTATTTTTTCGATTTTTATTGTAGATTTTTTATGAGGATGCTTTCACTTTCGTAACCGGTTCCGAAAGTAAAAACATCCTCATTAAAAATATCTGCAAACAAAATAGAAAAAGTAAAAAACGGCCTTTGTACAGATTAATTTCAGCTATCCAATAGGAAAAATATCGCTTCAAAATATTAAAATGTAACAGAGATATCTCTTTTGATTTCTTCTATAGGATTAATATTACCGAAAGAATCGTTTTGCTTGACTGAAGTAGCCTGTTAATGGCTGTCACCAATATATTATGTTTATTCATTAAAGAATTATTATGAAACCTGTCGAATATTTTTTGCATCATTTTAATATACAAAAGAATTTTCATTTAGATTTTATTTGAATAATTTAATAATCAAACATTACATATTTATATATATAATAATATTTGCTATTTAAAAAAATATATTATTTTAATCTTTTCATATTAGCTGAGAATTATTTACAGTAATTGAAAATGTATCAAAATTTTGAATGATCTGACAATTTTATTTAATTGTTTAATGAATGAAATATTTTCGATGAAAAATTGTTAATTTTCTTCGCTCAAAAGAAAAAAAAAGAAAAAACCATCATTCACAGTCATGTTATTTACAACGTTAAAGAAGCTATTTTAAGAATCTAAAATGAAACCGATAGCTATTTTATCTAAAATAATTCAACCAACGTCTACAAAAAAGTTTTATTTTAAGTTAAAGAGGCATCTATTAAATGGTATTTTGCACAATTTTATACAAGACACATGAAATCGCTCTTTCTCACTTCTAATATATGAAAAGAAAAATAAATTTTACCTTTAAGAATCAGTGTAAACTTTATATAAATTAAACTATTTTATTTTTTTGCAATATTTTTAATGACATGCACGGTAGAAAACAACAATTGTTATATGAAAATATGATAAACTTTCAAACTTTTAAAAAATTCTTAAAAGTATATAATTTTAAATTAACAGCTTTTCCTAATTTATACAAAACTTTAAAATAACGAATAAGCGATGAATAGCGGAGTATAAAGTAAATATTATTTTATATTTGTTAAAATACAAGTGCATTTTTAAAAACGTATGATGTCTTAAAAATGAATATGTTTCCTATATCTTTCTATTAGGTTTCCGGAATAAAAAAAACTTAATGTCGATGCAAAAAAACTCAAGAGGTTATAATGAATTATAAATTAATAATTCTTTAATGAATAAGCATAATAAAACATACCTATATTGTGCTAACATATCCAAATTGTGATAGCATTCGTTAACACGCTTTCTCTCCCTGATGTGACTTCTATAACTGAAATGATCTGCTTATCAGCACAGAGAGGAAAATTCTTGGAAAATTCCCCCCGTACTTGTTGACCTTGAAGGAGAGCATGTATATTGTACTAAGGCCCAAACAGATCTGACCACTTTTTGCAGTTACTCGTCGGAACGTTTATTGTGGCGACACATCCATTATTTCCAGTATGACCATTAAAATATATCCATGCAATGCTATCCGCGCTTGCAGATGAAAATAAATCAAAATACATTCTTTTTTTCTGATAACATCATTTTTTAAATTTTAGAAAGATCTTTCCTAGAACAAAATGTGAAACTAATTGTATTTTTAAGCCAATTTTAGACATACAGTATTCGACATTTTTGGAAATATATTATGCATGCACGACTAAAAATGATTTTATGCATGTATGCGTAAGTTTTGCATGACTGAGTTATGGGGAGGAGGGGGTGGAAATGGACTGCTTTAGGCTTAATCTAAAAGCTTTTTTCTGTTTTAAAATTTATTATAAATTATTTTACTATATTTTAAATATTTATTCATTTTTTCCAAATTCTTTTTTATGAATAATAAATGTAAAAATGTGCCGGTGAAGAAAAAACTTGGAATTCTGTATACATTTTGGGGACAATTTTTATTTCTTTTAAAAATATTTTCAAATTAAATAAAATATGTCATTTATTTTATTGTTTTAAATATTAATCTCGTAAATTATGCATATGCTTATTAAACCCAGATTTTAAATAATTTTTGAAAGAAATAAAGACCAAAAATATATACATTTTCTCTCTTAAAATAAAAATGGTGGTCAGTTTATATTAGCCCTCTGCTTTCTAGATGTTGGAGGGCCATTACTTTTTTGCCCGAAACCGACCATTAAGAGTTTACCGGCAAAGTAAATGCAACAGTTCTGTCATTGCCGAGCCGTTAACGGCTCCGCGATAGCTGCCGCAACTAGCGGCGGCTCACTTGTGGTACAGCATTGTTTTTGTACAAATGGCCTTAACTCTTTTTGGCCGCGACGAAACCAGCTTACGGCCTTAAGTCAAGTGTTTGTGGGGTAGGTTCTTTCTGAAGTGTTTGATATTAATACATGAATTCTGGAATAGTTTGTTTTTGTCTTTACCTTAAAAAATGCCCGAGATATAACAGTTTGAATTTCTGTGGTGGATGTGAGAGACATTTTTTAAAAATAAGTTTGCCCGCGACAGCATTTGTATATATTAATCGATTTCGATGTGACTGTGCATGTGCATATTAAGATTTCAAACAAGTTTATTGGTTTGTTTTATCCATCATGTTGTTTTAAAATGGCATACACTTCACGATGTCGTGGAATTTGGCGAACTTATAAATCACTTAAAATAAAACCGTCTTGAATAAAAGATGACTAATTTCTAAAAATTCCCATTAGTATTCAGTATTGA
This sequence comes from Maratus speculifer, assembly GCA_964019185.1. Lineage (NCBI taxonomy): Eukaryota > Metazoa > Arthropoda > Arachnida > Araneae > Salticidae > Maratus > Maratus speculifer. The sequence goes on along the minus strand of OZ025296.1, from coordinate 228,918,850 downwards.
CAAAACTAGTATTCAAACTTATATAATCGGGTTCCACAAGTTTGTGCTTCGTATGTTTGAATAATATAACTTAATTTAAAATAAATAAATAAGGTATATGAAAGCTTCATCTTCCTCCCAATACTGCCGGAAGGACTTTTTAATTTAGAAAATGTTTTAAATTTTTATACAGTGTTTTTAAATTTAGATTTTTTATGTTTTTAAACATTCAGAATTTCAATATTTACACAGTTTCTCAAAAGGAATCTAAAGATACACATAATGCACTCATTTAAACGAGTATATATAAAAATGACTTGAGAATAAAATGATTATCTAAATATTTAAAAACCAGACTGTTTTTTCTACTTATCAGCCATGAGATTGCACAGATTTTGATAAATATGATTACAATTTATTTCTTTATTAAATTACTCACAGAAGGAATTATATATATATATATATGTGTGTATTTTGTTTGAAACAACAATGACAATTTTTATGAGGTCAAAAATACATGCTATCTATTTCAATCTATTAAAAGAATTTTCTTCAAAAATTTAACAATAATGAAGATAAAAAATTATAAAATCTTTTTGATTTTTAAATCACAAAATATTAAGAAATACACCTTTTACATATAAACACTTCAGTAAACGATTTTATTTTACTTGATATGTGTAACGAAAAATTAAAAACAAATATTGACATGAATATATATAGGACAGTTTCACCATAAAATTTAACTAATAATAACACATTGCTCAGTGGTGCACAAAACAGGAATTTTAATATACATTAGTACATATTAAAATAAAATAAAACTTTCAACGTTTCGCGCCGTCTTCTGCGGGCGTCTTCATATTTTCCTGAAGACGCCCGCAGAAGACGGCGCGAAACGTTGAAAGTTTTATTTTATTTTAATATGTACTAATGTATATTAAATTCCTGTTTTGTGCACCACTGAGCAATGTGTTATTATTAGTTAAATTTTGACATGTTTCCGATCCGTCTTATAAGAACCATAATCATAATAAAAAATATGATTATGATAATTCACGGTCACATCATCTTGATATGATAATTATGATAATTAAAAACATATTATAATTAATTTTGATCATGGTCTATTTTTTATTTATTATTTTTACATTAGTGCGCATGGTTTTTTATTTTAATTTACATCTCATTGTCGCGAGCTGTTTGTATTGACTGTGAAACGATTCGTATTTTTATTTTATTATGATTATGGTTCTTGTAAGATGGAATCGAAACATGTCAATATTTGTTTTTAATTTTTCGTTACACCTATCAAGTAAAATAAAATTGTTTATTGAAATAATGAAAATATTATAACAATTTTTAAAAATAGCTGTTTTTTATTGTATAAATTCGATATCATGAAAATATTTAGAAGTGAACAGTAACTTTATGAGATACACCGAAAGAATGTAGTGAATTATATGAATAAAATTGAATAAGTGTTATTTGTTGATAATCAGCTTCATTTTTAGTAAATAAAATGTTTACATGCATACATAAATTTCATGACTTCTTTATAGAAACGGAAGTGAATTTTACCCATATCATTCGAGTTTATAAAATCTAATTTGAAAACATATAAAAGACTCATGGAATTATCTCAACGAATAAAACGGAGCAGTTTTAACAAAATATTTAACATCCTGTATTTTACTTAATCCTTTCGGGTCTCATTTTTTTTTTTCAATTTTTAGAAAAAAATAAATTAACGTTAATAACATCAACACCAACTGTCCAAACAAACTAAGTAATTAGTGTTTAACGAATATTTCATTGTTTGAAAGATAACGAATATTGTTGTTTTGAGTATTACTCAATTCATATTCATATGACAATAGGCTTAAGAAGAATTGTTGGATATGTTTTGAAAATATTATATTACAATAAGATTTAACTTATATTACAACTTTCTAATACTTTTTGCACTTTATTACACATGCTTCTTTCAGGAAAATAACTTTTATTTTAAATTTAAAGAGTTTAATGTATGTTTAAAGAAAAAGAATCGCAGATGACACAAAGAGTATTAAGCAAGTAATAATGATTATTATTATATGAAATTCTAAACATAAATGAAGTCATATAGTAAATGTATAGACATATCCTGAGACAAATATTACGAGGAACCACTAAAATGATTTTAGAATTACTATATAACATCTCCAAAGATGTATTCTTCGGTATATCGATTCATATGATGCGTAGGTGTTTAATAAAATCGTCTAGAGTTAATTTTAACAATTCTAGAAACATTTACATTTATTTAAAGGCTATTATTTATTGACTCTTCTATGCGACATCAGGACTGAGGAAGATATACTAACATTACTATATGTAAATAATAGCAAAATATTATTTCTTAAAACAAAATAATATAACAATAAAAGACCTGTAATATTAATAGTACACCAGACTAGAAAAAGTTAAAAATAGAGATAGATTTTATTATTTTTTTTTACAAGAACTTTTTAACTTTTTACATATCTATACGAAATTTTTTGAACAATACGGTTTGCTTGGCACACTTTTCTAAAACACTGTGAAATTTATCATCTTAAAATACGTTTTTCAGACGGAAGGAGTACTATTTGGAAAGAATAAGAAGCAATATATTTGGTTTGGTTTAAAAAAAAATAAAATTAAAAATATTTTACTAAAATCTTTCAAAATCTTAAAAATTACTGTCATGTGACTTTTTCAGTTTTTCTACGTATATTTGTCAATTTTATTTTAGTTAAAGTTGCTGATTACCCAAGTCAATTTTTATAAAAATGATTATTATTTTAAGTAATATTTTATCCCCAGGTCTCTCGCATTTCTTTTAGATCTTCTTAGAAAAAAAAACAGGATTCTTTCGCCCCCACTTAATATATATTATAATTTAAAGGCTACTTATCCCCGTCATCTTTTTTCCGCTGCAGAAAATTTTCTCTAAATAAAAGATAGCGAATAAATTAGATTAGCCCATTTCTATTTTTTTTAAAAAAGACATAAAAGTCACGGTCCTTCTCATTTAATTTTTTTCTTATAAATTAGATAAAAGTTTCAGGTAATTGGCTGTTACAAATATATTTTTTCTATCGCAAATGCTTTTGAACTTAATCAGGAAATTTTCAATAAGTAATAATTAAGTTAGTCATAGAAATGGATAAAATAAATAGTTTTTATTGTCATATGACTAAAGTATTCATTTCTCTGAATGATCTTAACAAATAAAAAACCATTTATATAATATTTGTAAACAATATATATACATATAATATTATGCGTTTTATAATGTATAATAATTTTATTTATTAACATTTACCAACATAGTTGAAAATGTAAACAATAACACTGTAAAAATTCACAAAAACATAAAAAACACGCGTAGGACGCGTGCCGAGCTAAACATATTAAGGTGATAAGACATTAGATTAATTTTGAAACACGATTATTCAATCGGTAAATTAATTATAACAGGTGTAATTTTTCAATTTTTCATTTTTAGGTGAAAAAAGTCCGGGCCAGGATTCGAACCAGGGATGTATTGGCTGAGTCCGCCAATGCTATACCAACTGAGATATCCCGGATACGAACACTGGAGGACTATTTCCTCCGATTAACCTCAACGATCACTTTATCTAATCTGATACTCTGGATCAGCTCAACAAAATAAATCGAAGGTCAATATATGGAACTGCAGAAAACCGCTGCATACGAAATTACATTAGATTAATTTTGAAACACGATTATTCAATCGGTAAATTAATTATAACAGATGTAATTTTTCCATTTTTCATTTTTGGTTGAAAAAAGTCCGGGTCAGGATTCGAACCAGCAGTTCCATATATTGACCTTCGATTTATTCTGTTGAGCTGATCCAGAGATCAGACCAGATAAAGTGATCGTTGAGGTTAATTTGGTGAAATAGTCCTCCAGTGTTCGTGTACGGGATAGCTCAGTTGGTAGAACAATGGCGGTTTCAGCCAATACATTCCTGGTTCAAATCCTGGCCCGGACTTTTTTCACCCAAAAATGAAAAATCAAATCTGTTATAATTAATTTACCGATTGAATAATCGTGTTTCAAAGTTAATCTAATGTAATTTCATATGCAGCGATTTTCTGCAGTTCCATATATTGACCTTCGATTTACTCTGTTGAGCTGATCCAGAGTATCAGACCAGATAAAGTAATCGTTGAGGTTAATTGGGTGAAGTAGTCCTCCAGTGTTCGTGTCCGGGATAGCTCAGTTGGTAGAGCATTGGTGGCTTCAGCCAATACATCCCTAGTTCGAATCCTGGCCCGGACTTTTTTCACCCTAAAATGAAAAATGGAAAAATTACATCTGTTATAAGGTGATAAGGTAAAAAAAGAACTGTTTATCTTTTACCTACACTTCACATGTATCACACATAAGTTTAATTTTTTTTTTTTTTTAAGGAAGTAAAGCAATTCAATCATTTTATTTGAAAATTTTGGTATCATAGAGACCAGCTATATATGTTTCTCATAAAAAGATTCTATAATTACTATAAATTAATTTATATGTTTTTTTGTATTTGATATATATATATGGTAAGACTAATCGATGATGCAACATATTTGCAGATCCAATTTTGATATCGATTACTTTATTATTGTACTGGCTGTTAAGAAGGATCATTTATATCTGAGCTGTTGATCCGTTAAAATAATGTATTAACATTGATTTATTAACACTCTTAAGTCTAAGCCGGAGAGTCACTGGGGCAGTCGTTTTCAATGAAGTGAGCTAAGTCTGAAAGTCTTTCAAAGTCAGCTTTTAAAGGGAATTGGTTGCATACTTCGGAATTCTCCTCTGAAATGTTAAGTCTACACTGTAAAAACAAAGGAGCAATATTACATTTAAATCGGGGTTATGAATTGCTGAATAAACTTTAAATCTACACTATTTTCGGTAGTAGCTCCGTAAAAAATGTAAGAATAATCTTGGAATGGTGGTATTTTATTCTTTAGTCGCAATTATTGAACGGTAACACCAAATTCAGACTCATATATCATCTTTCTGTTTTGATTTCATATGTTTGCAGACGACACGCCGCCATTTTACTTCGCATTTAATCCTTCTTTCTAACTTTCGGATAGCAGGTGGAAACGTAAACAAACGGTAAGCAATATTAATATTATTCTTTGTAGATGTAAGATTTAAGATTAAATAATGTTTGCATGTGGGTTTTTTTTAAAAATTAGATAATGCTATTTAAAAATGTGTTAGTGCACTGCCATTTTAAGAACGATGGCGACATGTTCGAATTTAACGGGAAGTATGCCTTTAGTATAACAGTTGTAATCAACTTTTTTTTAACACAGCTTTGTTTATTTGATAGCTGGCATAGTTAAGCTTTTTTTATGTTATGCATTAAATTGTATAATTGTAAGGTAATTTAATATCATATGTAGCTTATTTTTGTTATATTTTTAAGAAAACTAGAAACTCCGAATCAAACTTACACTGATAGTTACGAGTAATTATACATTTCGTTACAAAAATATTTTATACCGTATGACTATAGCGTTTGCCCGAACTTTAACAAAAAATATTTTCATAAAAAATTTGTTATTATAATGTTTTTTAACTAATTGAACGAATTATTGACCTAAGAAAAAGATATTTTTAAGCATGCAAATATAGGAAATTTTAGTTCGTTTCATTAAAGTTACTTCATTCAAGTTTAGTTCATATTTCTTTGCTGTAATATGCTTAAAATGAATGTTATAATAAATTGCCTCCATTAAAAGGAAGTTTCGCTGCCTCTTTGCGTCAAACTATTTATTTTAAATTATGACTGTATTAAATTTAAAATGTAATTCCTAAATTATTTTTTATTTTGCTGTTAAAGTCATGTAAATATTAGGAAATTCCCTTTTTTACCATTTAGTGTATTTTATTAAATGGTAGCAAAATAAAAAATAATTTAAAAGTTACATTCCAAATGTAATACAGCCATAGTTTAAAATAAATAGCTTCACGCAAAGAGGTTTCTAAACTTCCCTTTAATTGAGACAATTTATTATAACGTACATTTTAAACATATTACTTACTTTACACCCAAAATGGTGGCAACTAAGATGCCACTACAAATGGTGTTTGTTTATACCATTTGATAGTTGGTGGCTCATTACACCAATTTACAAGTGGAATTTCATTACACCACTTGGGGTGGCAACTTAGTTGCCACTCTTTTTGGTGTAAAGTAAGGGAGTTTTTTTTTTACAGTGTATGGATTGTTGATGCATTCATATATTTAAAATTTTCTCTTGGAAATATCTCCCGATTTTGCCCATTAATGAATTTGACCTATATTTTATGTATAAGTTTGGAAGAGATTTCAGCAGAATTATGGAAATTATCGTGTCAATAAAAAAAGTGATATAGATAGATAAATAGATAATTTTTTACTGATGGTAACTTTGCGGTCTAGGAGTCGTGATCGGTGTAGATATGCAAATATTTTTCAGAAATTCTAACATAGGAGCGACAGCAATAGGTAGTATTTCATACGAAATCTACCTAAAATATTCTGCAAAAATTTTGCCATATAGACCATACTGTAACAAAATTCCTTTAGATGTTCTATACTTCATAGACAATACCAAACATTTGCCTAAGGGACTTTAAATAAGGTTTTCCAGTTGCATGAAAATCTGAATATATTTACGGGAGTTAGAGCGTGGACAGACGTACAGAAGGACAAGTGGCCAGACAAACCGAATGCATAAACATTTTTCAACTTTGTTGGAAAGTGTTAAAAACAAATCAACTGTGACCTAGTGGCTGGGTTTTTAGGAATACTTTTGGTGATTGGTAGAGGTGTAAAAACCAAACCAAACGACAGTCATAATTACAAAATCATTTTTTTTCGGCTTTTTTGAAGCATCGGTGCGTTAACAATATCGCCCTACACAATTCATTTTCAACTAGACAGCATTTTAATGTATAGGACATTGTAATGCAAAATATTACATTTATTGAGCCTCAATAATGCTAAAGTCGCCATTTTAATAGACGTTGTAATGCAAACTATTATATTTATTGAGTTTTAATAGAACTATAAGCGCCATTTTAATAATAAGGGTATTGTAATCTAAAGTATTGCAGTTATTGAATCTCAATATAGTCAACGATCCCACAGCATAAAAACCTAAGGTATCGCGCACAAGAAAAAAACCTTTATTTAATGGAAGAATAGAAATAGGGAAATCTAATGATCCATGTCTGCCCGAAGTAAAGTGCTGTGTAAGACAAAAAATAATACCTTTAGTGGTTGCCTCGTAGGTTTATCATTGTATTTGTGCTACAATCAAACGTGTGAAAACATGGAAAACTGGGAACAGGAAAACACAATGATGTACCTACGAGGACCTACTTGTGGTTTTAATTTCTGTGGCTTATGCACCACTTTACTTCCAGCAGACATCGATCATTCGATTTTCCTATTTCTTCTCTTCCATAAAATAAATATTTTTTTCTTGTACTCAATACTTTAGGTTTTTATGCTGTCGGCTCTTGGACTAATAGAACTATAGTCGCTGTTTTTTTATTACTAATTTAGTGTGACGTAGCTTCATAAGATTACATACTTAGGCAAACCATGTTTTTGTAAATTTTTTTTTAAGGTTTAATTTTGCACCGATTTCATCTTGAAACTCAATAACTTGACAATATCGTCAGATTGGTGTGTTGGTGTCCACATCCCCTACTGCTTATAGCCTACAAAAATGAGCCGAAGCAAACCAATCAATCATTTTTTCATATACTCGTAATATTCTTGTCCTACATCATAATTTCTTTTCAAATATCGATGACGTAATATACGTCTGATACGATCGATTTATTTATTTTATCTAATTTTATAATCAGTTTTCGAAATTAAAAAACATTTAGACAATTGGAAAAAAAGAATGGTACTACTAGGTTATCCCGTCGACCAAAAAATTATCACCAAATTATAAGATTAAATGCCAACAATGGACGATCGTGAATGTCACATTCAATGCCATTAAATACGATTCATGCCTTTAAAATGACATTAATTGATTTTTATTTCAACTTTTTATTAATATTTTTATTAATATTCTACTAATTATTTGTTTTTTTTCGTTATTTAAAATAAAAATTATGTCAATATGTATAATTTGGCTAATAGTTTGGCGTTTTGCATAATTTGGCAAAATTGGTCGACTGGATAACAGATTAGTACCAAAAGAATATATCTTTTCCTTGATAGGTTGTAATACTACATAAAAAATACTATGTTAAATGAATGTTGCATCTTATTATAATTTCCTCAAATGTATTTAAGTTATTTTTTAATTTTGAATTAAAAACAGTCCCATAAAAAATTAATTAAGAATTATTTAACGACTCCAAGACTGCTATGGAAGTTTATATAGGAATTTTTATTCTTAAAAAATTCTTACATTTTTATTTAAAAATTCGAATAATCCAATGCACTGCAAGCTTAGAGAGAAAAAAAATAAAATGAAAAATCAAAATGCTGTTTTTCTATTATAAGTTCTCTAATGAGACTAGGTTTCAACAGCTGAAAAAAAGCCTAGTGGAAAAAAACTTTAGTAAGAGGTTTTTTTATCTAATCTTTTCATTTATTTCATTTCTAAGCAACATTGTTTTGCTTTTAAGTTTGCAATAATAAGCAGATATGAGTTCTAAATGAAAGAAAGTATATCGAAAGCACAAAAGAAAAGATAACGTATGTATTTTTTGTATTTTAACTAGCTTATGGGACTTTTAATGGAATATAAAAAAGAAAGCGTATGATTAGAAGATATATGAACTAAACTTTCTTGAAATACTTCATATCTATAGAAATTATGACTATATTGCTCATAGTGAATTCGCTATTCCCCCTTTATTAGAGTATTCGAAGTATTACTTAAATACACTGTAAAAAAAAATCTGTAAAGGTACTAAACATTTTCTAGGAAACTGGGATTCCAAGAACTTTTCATGTAACGATAACAGGAAAAATTCATGTAACCGATTCTGAAACTTGAATTTTTGTTGTTACCGTTACAGGAAAAGTTCTTGGAATCCCAGTTTCCTAGAAAATGTTTAGTACCTTTACAGATTTTTTTTACAGTGTACCTTTGTTTCTTATGACATCACATATTTTAATTAAAATAAAAATATTAAAAATCAGCAGATTAAATTTTGAAGTCAGTTTGTGACTAAAGTGATTTATATTCAACCAAATATGCTATTAAATTCCATTTCAAATTCCAAAATACGGCTGTTTTCAATTTCTCTTCCATATTAATATTGTATCACTATTGTATATTAATTATAATTTTTATTGTAAACCTTAATCTTATTTCATACAAAATAAGGACACAAAACGTTTTTATTGTTATTCTCTCAAAAGTCATTAAAACACATAGTTGAAGTTTAATATTTTAATTTGAAATATTATCTATAATGTAGTGCTTTGTTTCTGAACTGCAAATATATGTATATGGAATATAGCGTGACATGTGACAAAAAAGGGGTAGGGAGATAAAATGAAGTGTGACACTTTGTGACAAAAGAGGGGAAGGGGGTCCAAAATATTGAAAAAAGTGTGAAATCATTTATGGACAACCCCTTTATACATTTCATAAAGATGTTATTATCCCGTTGAGATATTCCCTATATTTTTTAGGTTAAATATGTTTAAGACGGTAGAATTTAAATAACCCCGTAAGAAATTTTACGTATAACCCTGGAAAAAATGTAAACTCCGCCAGTTAACTCAGCAAAAAAAATTCTAAGAAGAAAGTTATTTGTAACAAACTATTTGAAATTATGTCTACTTTTGAATGATTGATTTTAAATTTGCTTAGGGGGCCATCTAGTAAATAAAATACAGCCAAAAGTTTTTTTTTCTTTTTCAAAAGCAAAAAACAACTCTGACCAAATATTTTAAAACTAGGGTTCTAATTACACTAGGAAACGATTTTTATGTCAATAGGAAAACACGATTTCGAATTATAAATATTCAAAATTTAGTTTTTATGATGTTATTTTACTTTATCATATTTTATTAAAGTATCCTGAAGATAAATCTAATGAAAAAAAATTGTGCAGTTATAGTATTTAAAATCTCAAACATAATTAGATTAATTTTTAATTTTAAAGATTTTCTAAAATGAATTATGATTTATGATATTAATATTAGACAAAATATATGAACTGCCACCTTTAACTTTTTAGATGGATTTATATTTATTGTGACCTGCTTTACGGAAATCCAAAATAATTTTCTTCCAAGTATTTTTCTAGTTTTACTTTAAAAACTTCAAAATGCCGGATTAAGTGGCCTTCCATAATGTGCAGAAAAAAAGAACTTGAAAAAAGTTATAGTTACACTACTGTTGTTTTATATTTATGGTTATGTTTTTCTGTTGTTGTGCTGGCATATTTAATTGTAGTTACACTGCTCATTTTTCGAAGAAAAATCGCACAATATAAAATAATTCGTTTTAGCTTTTTAATAAAAGGCTGTCACGGGTGACTTTTTTAAAATTCCTGTTCTAACCACTTTTCAAAGTAAAAAAACTTTCATTTACACTGTGCCAATAATTGCAAGAGAAATATACTACAAAATTTGTACATTAAAAGTAGTAGTGCAAATAGGATATAAAAATAGCAGTTTATGGCAACCTCGTAATAAACAAAAAAGGGGTTTCACTATGTATGTTTATTTTATATATTGAACACATACATGTGTCTTCTATGCTTGACATGAAAGCCCGCTTATAATTCATTACGAGTATACAAGGACAAGATAAAACATTTATTAATTAATTTTCGTACTTATAAGTGTTGGAGTCAATGTTGAGTCAGTTATAAAATGAACTTTTGCAAATAAACTGTCACAACATCAGACAAAAAGTCATTATCGTTTTCTAAATGTTTTTAACATTATACTATTAAAGTAAAGTGCTCTTTACAAATCAATGACTTAATAATAAATTTTAAAATTATAAAAGAGGTGTCATTTTTATCCAAAACTATCGATTAAGCAGGTAGATGATTTTTAAAATAAAAATGTATTTAGAGAAAAAAATATTTAATCATACAATATTTGTAACATTATTTATATAAATATCTGTATAAACGTTAAATTTTGTGATAAATGAATTGTGGTGAATGAAATTTTGTGATTTAATAGAAATCGACCATTTCTGAACCGATTTGCACGAAAAGCTATACACATATTTAATAGCCATCGAAACTGAGTGGTACTTTCAGAATTTCTCACATTATTGCTCAACCCCCTTTTTATTCAAATTCCAATTTATTTTTTCTTACCTCTTCGATCTTTCTTGAGAAATGTCTATTAATTCGATTTGTTTGTCAGGATTTCTATCTCTCCGCACTCTAACTCGCGTAAATGTAATCGGATTGCTGTATAATTGACAATGTAAAACCTTTGTGTAACATTACTCTATAATATTGATGGAGCTGCCTCCAATTTTATGAAGTCTTTTAAACGCTATAACCGGTGTAACATTGTAATGTAACACCAGTAATATATGTTTAAATTACAGCATTAAATAAGAGAAAAAAATTACAGACAACTGCCACCAATTTTATGGAGTAACGTTACACAAATGTATTACAGTAGATATATTGTCATTGATGTCTAATGTGACATGTGCAGCAGTTAAAATGAAATATGAAGCACCTATTATGAGCTTAACCCTTAAATGCATAGTTTAACCCATGAGTTAGATAATCTTTCAGTCGCTTTCTACAGTCAAACCTCGTTAACATGAACACCCTTAACGTGAATAACTTTTAACGTGAATTGTTTTCACAATCCCCTATAAAAACGAATAAAAAGATTTGATACTGATAACATGAACAAAATTTTAATTCCCCTTAAGGTTCAGGTTAACGAGGTTCGACTGTATTGGTCTTTTAGTAAACTATTAATTGTTGTTTACGTGTGGTAACTTGCATTTAAGGTCGTGAAATTTGTTTATGATTTTTTTACTTTACTTTTCTTTTTTTTATCTTTGGTAAGTTATTTCAATTTTCATACTTCTTGCAATGTTTTCGACTGGCGTTTTTGCTTTATCTTTGTAAGGTGGAAATTATTAATTTTGTAAATTATAAAAAAAGATTTAGAAAATTTATTACAACGTTAAATTGTTGTTATTGTGCAGTGTAAATAGTTTAAAGTATGTAGGCATGTAATTTAAAAATATCATTTCCTAAGCAGTTTTTTTATGTAAATGGAGAGCGACATTATAACCTTATGTCAAATAGAAACATAAATGCATTTTTTTCACTATTTTTCTAGTAGATGACAAACAAACATAGACTCAAATGTAATGTTTTACGAATAAACTAAAAAATCATGTATCAAAGAGTTAATGGAACGCTCAAATATTTTTTTTTACATTCTAGCCTATGAGTGAAAACCCTTTAAAATGTTTTAATGATGTTACACTATTTCAAATAGCTTGAAATTTATATGCATCGCTGAAGTTCATTGATATTTACTTACAGTGTAATATTGTATGGAAAGAAATTATCGTTCATTTTCAGGGGATTGCAAAATAATTTGTTTAATATACTGTTAATTTTGTTTCTTAAAGAATTTTCTAAAATTTTATTTCAAACCTGGTTTACAAAACATATAATCCGTTTTTTGAAAGAAACGGTAGAACTGGTATGCCTAACTTCACACGAATTGAATTACCATAACCCACTACAACTACACTACAACTTTTATATGTTTGTGGTGTATATATATTATTTAAATATTGTTTCTTAGGTTTTTCCTATGTGTTGATTTTAAATATAATTCTTTTAAAAAGTAGAAATGTTTTATAAAAAATAATTCAGACACGTTGAAACAACACATATATGTATTTTACAGAATAAATAAATGTAATGGAGCGTTGGTTTAAATAACTATTTTTTCTTCTAATTTTCTTGTTTAGCATTACAGGATTTTTAAGTTCTTAAAAAAAAGAAAAAATGAGAAAATGCGCTGCTTATTGAAAAGAATATTTTAAATATTTATGAGCTTGAATTATTTCTTAGTTGATATTTTTGTTAAGGAAAAATTTTCAAAGTTTCTTTTAAATTCATTGAAATATTTAGTAAGTATTATTTTTGTTTGAAGAAATTTTGTTTGATAACTTAAGTTTGGAATTTATTTTAATACTTAACAACTCTATAATATACAATCCCTTCTTCTCTTCTGCACTAAAAAATATACTTTTGATCTATGAGTAGATTCCCAATAAATGCAAAGAAAAACAAAAAGAAGTGTTTTCATTTGTATGAAATCCTTTACAATCGTATGTGGTTTATTTTGTCTTAAGTCTCCAAATTTATAATGTGCATAAACTTTTGTATATCTTATATGCATATTTTGTCTACGAATTTATAATGTTCATAAATTTTATATATCTTATATACATATTTTGTATATGCATATACATTTTCTACATTTTTGCAATGCATACATATACTTCTTTCTTAAATCTTCATAAAGTTAAAAAAAGTGTTTGGAGTCTACCTTTAAGTTTCGGAAAATAAAATTAAACTATTACAAGGAGACATGTCAGAAATATTCAATTCTTTACAAAATGCATTATAATTGATATCATAACAAATTTCTTCGTCTACAACGTAAGAAAAAAGAAAAAAAAAACATATTTTAAAAAAATGTTACGATCTTTACTTTAAAATAGCAAATAAAGCCTTTGTACAAAAATGTTCACAGGTAGAAAACCAACGTTAGAAATGCACATTTCATGGTTTCATTTGTTAATGCACTTTCATTGCTACGATTTCATGCTTTATTTGTGCTTTTCTAATTGCTATCTTTTCATGCTTTATTTGTGCATTTCTATTTGCTACCTTTTCATGATTTATTTGTGCATTTCTAATTGTTAGTTTTCTAATTTTAAATGACCTTTACTGTCATTCTGTAACAATATATATATATATGTAATAAAATTAAAAAAAAAATTCGCGATTTTTGTTCTCTCTGAGTTTTTAATTCTAAAATTGTGGAACATATTTTTAATCTTATAATATATTAATCGTTTAACAGCTAAAGTCCTTTTTCTTTTTTTATTTAACTTATTAATAATCTATCGCTTGTTTCTCAAAAAAGCTGGAAATCATTTCGTAATCTTTCCTTTTTAGAATATTCTCGAGATTTTTAATTTTATTTTTTGTTGATCACGTGATCTGTGTTAATGCGCAAAGATGTTAAAAGGTGCCTTTGTCTCTTTGCAAGACGTGAAGTAATTCCTACCCGAGGTTCGCGCCTCCTGGGACAATTAGAGGTGATCATTTTTATTACGTAGTTTCAGATTAACCCTGGTTGGATTTTTAAAATGATTGACGCGGAGTAGGAGGGGCTAGTTTGTCGTGAAAATGTGGCTTTCTCATTGGGTTTTTTCAGAGCGCAGAATGCGATTGACTTTTAAAATATTAGGATGCTGTTTCTTTTTCCCTGAAAAATTCTAGTATCTTGGAATGCAGCTTAATCACGAAGTTTTGGAATATTAAATGACCAGGCCAAGGTGAATGTGGGGAAGAACTTACGTAGTTATGAGTTAATAAATAAAGGAATTGAAAGACTCATGTATTTTGATTTTATAATGGGGAAATACCCCAATGCAACTCTTCCACTGATTGCCAACTGCCGGAGCGACTACTCTGCTCGTGCTGATGCTGATTCTTAGAAGTAACATTCTTAGGAGTTTACGGAACATAGCCTTCGTCGAATTATTATATATATATATATATATATATATATATATATGTATGTATGTATGTATACATGACTCAGAAAAATTTCTATTTTTAGAAATGTGATTTACATCTGTCATTCTTTGACCGGCCTCTCCTTAACAGCTTTGTGTAACATTCTTAGGAGTTTACGGAACATAGCCTTCGTCGAATTATTATTACATATATATACAGGGCGTATCTAAACTACTGAGCAAAACTTTAAGGGGTGATAAAACACATCAAGACAAATAATATTAAATGGGAAACTAAGGGTCCCAAAAGTCTTCCGAAAAAGATAGGCGCCATCAAACTTTAGGGTCCAAAATTTGAAATGATTATAAAAAACAGAAAAATTGGACGATATGTTTGCGGTTTTCACGAGAACTATCCTTTCGTCAGTATTGTCTTAAAAGTAAATTATAAAGATAAATTTCAAAAAATGCCGATAGAGGGCGCTTTAGACTTTGGAGTAACGAACAACTTTTTTTTACAATTACTTTTTGCATCTCATTAATTTTTTTTAGAAGTTTAGACATAAACTTAAATTTTGAGCTCAAAATCTGTGGTTAAGTAGCGAAAACTGAACTGTGTTCAATGGGAGTGGATAGGTTCAAATTTCAAATGATTATAAAAAAGAGAAAAATTGGTCAATTGATTTGCAGTTTTCACTAAATTTTTTCTTTATGTCAGTATTGTCTTAAAAATAAATTATACAGATAAATTTCAAAAAATTCTTATAGAGGGCGCTTTACTTTGGAGTAACATGCAACTATTTTTTACATCTCATTAAATTTTTTTAGAAGCTTAGACAATTTAAATTTTGAGTTGAAAATCTAAATCGTTGAGAGTGGTTAAGTAGCGCAAACTGAACTGTGTTCAATGAGGGTGGAGAAATTTAAAAAAAAAAAAAAAAAAAAAAAAAAAAAAAAAAAAAAAAAAACGGAAAGATTGGTTGATTTTTTTGCGGTTTTCTCTAAAACCATTCTTTATGTCAGTATTTCCTTAAAAATAAATTCTAAAGATCAAAAAAGTCTGTTAGAGGGCGCCTTAAACTTTAGAGCAACCAACAACTTTTTTAAAGGTAATTTTTTTAAATCTAAATAAATGTTTTAAAAGCTTAGACTTAAATTTTGAGCTCAAAATCTGAATTGTTGTGAGTAATTAAGTAGCGAAAAATTGAACTGTTTTCGTAGGCTGGGCAGGGTAACATTTCAACTCCTGAACACAGTTCAGTATACGCTTCTTAATCCCTCCCAACGATTCAGAATTTGAGCTCAAAATTTAAGTCTAAGCTTTTGCAAGTATTTAGTTAGATACAAAAAATAACAGTTAAAAATAGTTGTTGGTTACTCTAAAGTTTAAGGCGCCCTCTAACGGAATTTTTAAAAATTTATCTTAAAAACTTATTTTCAAGGAAATACTGACATAAAGAATGGTTTTAGAGAAAACCGCAGACGAATCGATCAATTTTTCCGTTTTGTATAATCATTTGAAATTTGAACCTTTCCACCCCCATTGAACATAGCTCAATTAGCTCTACTTAACCAATCTCAACGATTCAGATTTTCAGCACAAAATTTAAGTTTATGTCTTAGCTTCAAAAAAAATTAATCAGATGCAAAAAATAACAGTAAAAAATAGTTGTACGTTACTCCAACGTCTAAAGCTCCCTCTATCGACATTTTTTGAAATTTATGCTTATAATTTATTTTCAAGACAATACTGACATAAAGAATAGTTTTCGTGAAAGCCGCAAACAAATCGATCAATTTTTCTGTTTTTTATAATCATTTCAAATTTTGGACCCTAAACTTTGATCGCGCCTATCTACTTCGGAAGACTTTTGGAACCCTTAGTTTACCATTTAATATTATTTGTCTTGATGTGTACTATCATCCCTTAAATTTTTGCCCAGTAGTTTAGATACACCCTGTATATATATATATATATATATATATATATATATATATATATATATATATATATATATATATATATATATATATATATATATATATATATATACACACAGGGTGTTTCTAAATTCATGGTCCAAACTTTAAGGGGTGATAGTACACATCAAAACAAACAATATTTAAATAGGAAACCAAGGGTCCAAAAGTCTTCTGAAGGAGATAGGCGCCATTAAAATTTAGGGTCCAAAAATTCAAACGATTATGAAAAACAGAAAAATTGGTCGATTCGTTTGCGGTTTTCAGTAAAATAATTCTTTATGTCAGTATTGTCTTGAAAATAAATTATAAAGGTAAATTTCAAAAAATGACGATAGAGGGCGCTTTAGACTTTCGAGTAACGAACAACTATTTTTTACCGTTATTTTTTGCATCTCATTAAAGGTTTCGTAAGCTTAGACTTAAACTTAAATTTTGAGCTCAAAATCTGAATAGTTGGAAGCAGTTAAGTAGCACTAACTTAACTGTGTTCAGAGGGTTTTAAATTCAAATGATTATAAAAAACGGAAAAATTGGTCTATTGATTTGCGGTTTTCACTAAAACTATTCTTTATGTCGTTATTTTATTGAAAATGAATTATAAAGATAAATTTCAAAAAATGCCGATAGAGAGTCTTTAGTTACTCCTAGTTTAGATACTCCTTTAGTTTTTGGAGTAACGTACAACTATATTTTACCGTTATTTTTCGCATCTCATAAAATTTTCTTAGAAGCTTAGACATAAACTTAAATTTTGAGATGAAAATCTGAATCGTTGGGAGTGGTTAAATAGAGCAAACTGAACTGTGTTCAATGGGGGTGGGGAGGTTCAAATTTCAAATTATTTTAAAAAACGGAAAAATTGGTCGATTCGTCTGCCGTTTTCGCTAAAACTATTCTTTATGTCAATATTTCCTTGAAAATAAATTTTAAAGATTAATTTTAAAAAATACCGATAGAGGGCGCCTTAAACTTTAGAGTAACCAACAACTATTTTTAAGCGTTATTTTTTGTATCTAATTAAATGCTTGCAAATGCTTAGATTTAAATTTTGAGCTCAAATTCTAAATCGATGGAGGGGTTAAGAAGCGGAAACTGAACAGTGTTCAGGAGTTAAAATGTTACCCTCCCCACCCCTCGAACACATTTCAAAGTTCCGCACTTAATTACTCAAAAAGATGCAGATTTTGAGCTCAAAATTTAAGTTTGAACTTTTACAAGCATTTAATTAGATACAAAATATAACGGTTAAAAATAGTTGTTGGTTACTCCAAAGTTTAAGGCGTCCTCTAACGGTATTTTTTAAAATTTATCTTTAAAATTTATTTACAAGGAAATATTGACATAAAGAATAGTTTTAGCGAAAACGGCAAACGAATCGAACAATTTTTCCGTTTTTTATAATCGTTTGAAATTTGAACCTCCCCACCCCCATTGAACACAGTTCAGTTTGCGCTACTTAACCACTCCCAACGATTCAGATTTTCATCTCGAAATTTATGTTTATGTCTAAGCTTCTAAGAAAATTTTATGAGATGCGAAAAATAACGGTAAAATATAGTTGTACGTTACTCCAAAGTCTAAAGCGCCCTCTATCGGCATTTTTTGAAATTTATCTTTATAATTCATTTTCAATAAAATACCGACATAAAGAATAGTTTTAGTGAAAACCGCAAATCAATCGACCAATTTTTCCGTTTTTTGCAATTATTTGAATTTAATACCCTCTGAACACAGTTAAGTTTGTGCTACTTAACTGCTTCCAACTATTCAGATTTTGAGCTCAAAATTTAAGTTTAAGTCTAAGCTTACGAAACCTTTAATGAGATGCAAAAAATAACGGTAAAAAATAGTTGTTCGTTACTCTAAAGTCTAAAGCGCTCTCTACTGGCATTTTTTCAAATTTATCTTTATAATTTATTTTCAAGACATAAAGAATTCTGACATAAAGAATAATTTTAGTGAAAACCGCAAACGAATCGACCAATTTTTCTGTTTTTCATAATCATTTGAATTTTTGGACCCTAAACTTCAATGGCGCTTATCTCCTTCGGAAGACTTTGGGACCCTTGGTTTCCTATTTAAATATTGTTTGTCTTGATGTGTTCTATCACCCCTTAAAGTTTGGACCATGAATTTAGAAACACCCTGTATATATATATATATATATATACAGGGTGATTCATAAAAGATGGGCAGAACTTTAAGGGGTTATAGTACACTTAAAGACAAATAATATTAAATAGGAGACTAAGGGTCCCAGACGTATTCCCAAGGTGATAGGGGGCATTAAAGTTTAGGGTCCGAAATTTCAAATGATTATAAAAAATGGAAAAATTGGTCGATTCGTTTGCGGTTTTTGCAAAAAATTTTCTTTATGCCAGTATTTTCTTGAAATAAAATTTTAAAGTTCAATTTCAAAAAATGCCGATAGGGGGCGCTTTAGACTTTGGAGTAACAAACAACTATTTTTTAACGTTATTTTTTGTATTTCTTTAAATGATTTCGAAAGATTAGACTTAAACTTCAATTTTGATCTAAAAATCTGAGTCCTATCGAGTAGTTAAGTAGCGTAAACTGAAATTTGAAACCCTTCTCCCCCCAGAACAAAAATCGGTTATTCCCGATCTTTGTGTCGTAGATTAGGCTCTAACTACTGCCGCGTTTTGCTAAAATTATTCTTTATGTCAGTATTTTCTTGAAAATAAATTTTAAAGAAAATTTTCAAAAAATTCCGATAGAGGGCGCTTTAGACTTTGGAGTAACGAACAACTATTTTATACCGTTATTTTTTGTGTCTCATTAAATGCTTTCTAAAGCTTAGACTTAAATTTTCAGCCCAAAATCTGAATCGTTAGACGTGGTTAAGTTTCTGGGGAGAGGGGTTTGAAATTTCTACTCCTGAGCACAGTTCAGTTTACCATGTCCACACATTGTGTGCTGTGATACGAGGTAAAAAGACACAAATTAGGATTATGTTACCAAAGCATATTTATTAACATGTAATTACAATAAATGTTCAAAATTGTGACCATCAGAGGTTATGCACGCAGAACAACGGCGAAGAATGGAACGGCGAACATTCGCGAAAACATCAGGCTTTTCGAACACTTCCCCTACAGCGGCAGAAAGTCTGGCGACCAGTTTCTCGGGGGATTCAATGGGTGTCTCATACATAAGAGCCTTCAATTGTCCCCAAAAAAAGAAATCGAGGGGTGAAAGATCTGGCGAGCGAGCAGGCCAAGCAACAGGACCACCTCGACCAATCCATTTGTTCGGAAATGTGATGTCCAGATAGTTGCGGACGTCTCGTACGTAATGGGCTGGCGCTCCATCGTGCTGGAACCACATGATCCGCCGGATGCGTGGAGAAACAACGTTTAACAGGTCTGGCAGAACATGTTGCAGAAATGTGAGGTATGTTTTACCGTTGAGGCGTTCAGGAAGAAGGTACGGTCCGATTAGGTGGTCTCCTAGGATTCCTGCCCAAACATTGATGGAAAAGCGTCTCTGATGAGCATGTGGATACGTAGCATGTGGATTGACATCCGCCCATACATGTGCATTGTGTGTGTTAAATGTACCTTCACGTGTGAAGGTACATTCATCGGTGAAAAGCACAGTTCGTCCAAAATGTGGATTTAGCGCGTTCTGCTGCAGAAACCAGCGGGCGAATTCAATACGATTTGGATAATCCCCTGGAGACAGTTTCTGGACTCGTTGCACATGAAACGGGAGCAAATGTTCATCCTTCAGTACCCTCCAAGTCATGGACTGTGAGGTATCCACCTTCCTAGCCACTGTTCGTGTACTTTTACTTGGCTGCGCCGCTACTACATCCAGAATGGCTTCTGCAACAACTACTGATTCGTCCTTTTTTGCACGACCTGCATTCGACCGGGAAGCGAGAAATGATCCCGTCTCACACAACTGTCTGTGCAAGCGCTCGAAAGTTTTGCGGTTAGGCAACCGCCTGTTGGGAAATCGCTCTCCGTACATTCGTTGTGCCTCTGCACCATTTCCATCTGCCGCTCCGTAAATTAAATGCATCTCAGCCTTTTCCTTATTCGTGAAGGGCACCATCTTCCGATTCATTACTACAGCGACTTACACTTGACTCACCGTTCAGTGGTTTTTATGCCTGAATCGTGTCGAAATTTCGCATACGTGTTCTTCTTCTTCCCCATTTGACATTTGCATACTTTCTGTCTCCTTCTTCACCCGGTGACTAGCGTCAGGAATGGAGCTTTAACGTTTGCATGAGCGACGTTTCCAACTGTGCCAGTGCCTTTATGAGTGAATTCCGACTATGCAGTCCTTGACGAAAGTTGTATTTTTGCCTCGTATCACAGCACAGAATCGTTGGGCATGGTTAAGTAGTGCAAACTGAACTATGTTCAGAAGTTGAAATTTGAACCCCCTCCCCTCGCTACTGAACCACGCTCAGCGATTCAGATTTTGAGCTGAAAATTTAAGTTTAAGTCTAAGCTTTAGAAAGCATTTAATGAGACTCAAAAAATAACGGTATAAAATAGTTGTTCGTTACTCCAAAGTCTAAAGCGCCCTCTATCGGAATTTTTTGAAACTTTTCTTTAAAATTTATTTTCAAGAAAATACTGACATAAAGAATAATTTTAGCAAAACGCGGCAGTAGTTAGAGCCTAATCTACGATACAAAGATCGGGAATAACTGATTTTTGTTCTGGGGGAGAAGGGTTTCAAATTTCAAATTTCAGTTTACGCTACTTAACTACTCGTTAGGACTCAGATTTTTAGATCAAAATTTAAGTTTAAGTCTAAGCTTTCGAAATCATTTAAAGAAATACAAAAAATAACGTTAAAAAGTAGTTGTTTGTTACTCCAAAGTCTAAAGCGCCCCCTATCGGCATTTTTTGAAATTGAACTTTAAAATTTTATTTCAAGAAAATACTGGCATAAAGAAAATTTTTTGCAAAAACCGCAAACGAATCGACCAATTTTTCCATTTTTTATAATCATTTGAAATTTCGGACCCTAAACTTTAATGCCCCCTATCTCCTTGGGAATACGTCTGGGACCCTTAGTCTCCTATTTAATATTATTTGTCTTTAAGTGTACTATAACCCCTTAAAGTTCTGCCCATCTTTTATGAATCACCCTGTATATATATATATGTATGACTAAGAAAAATTTCTATTTCTAGAAATGTGATTTACATCTGTCATTATTTGACCGCCCTCCCCTTAACAGCTTTGTCCTAAAATTTCTTTTTTTTAACTGTGCTAGCATATTTTAAATTATTTCACTTCTTTATAGTAATGTTTTTAACTTCCCATTATCAGTTTATTCATTTTCTAAACTTTAAAATTTTAACTGCATTAGTAATTTTATTTTAATACCACGATTTTTATGTATATATTTTTTTTTATTTTAAATTAAAAAAATTACACAGTTCATGTACAAGAGTTATACTTTTTTCTCTCCAATCGCTCAATTATTATAAAACAATCAGCATAAAGTTGAATACAACTAGAAAGCATCTCAAAGTTTTCTCACGGATATACTCTACTAAGCATTATTTTTAAAATATGCCTATACATTTTTTCCGGTAATAGTCGAATATCTTTTTCTTTGGATACTTAGAATTTTTCCTTGTATCTCCTTAAAACATAAAAAAGTTAAATGAATAATTATTTGAGAATTTATAAATTAATCAAGTGAGATAAAGTTATAATTTAAAATTAATATCCCCAACTTAGATTTTTACGAACTCTATATAAAACATAAAATAATTATACAAATTATTTATTTTGAGCTGATTTGACATAGATAACTAAAATATGGTACCAAAACATGGTACTGTCATTGAAGAAAAAAAATGGTTCATTTTTACATTAATTAGAATTTGAGTCTCAGCCATCATTTGTATTTTTCTTGGATGTTGAACATATATTTAAATAGAATGTATTGAAATGTTATAAAATAATAAACTATTCCTTAAAAAGATATTTTAGAAAATAAAATAAATACATTGTACAGTCCCTGGCCAAATTATTAGACGCACTCGTTTTATCATATGTATTACTGGCTTCATAGAGATGATATTACTGTGTAAATATTTACAACTGATTATATCATCATATGTAGGATTATAATAAATAAAAAACATGTCAATGACTTTAAAATTATTTACTTTTGTAAATTAAATTAAAAATTCCTGAAATTACCGAACTTGAAACTAAAAAAAAAAATGTCAATATTTTGTGGAGCCTCCAGTGTTTCAATTTTCAGTTTTTTTATTCATGCCGTTTATATCAAATTGAATTCTTTCTTGCTTGGGGATGATCCTAGACAATGATATGTTTTACTATGAGCTGGATTTTGTTTGTCATGACTTCTATGGTCAATTCTCTCATATTCAATAGAATTCATGTCTAGTGAATTATTTGCCCAATCATCACATGTTTTTGTTCCGTTGACATTGAAACAGCGATACAATACGACAAATCAACATATGTTCTTTCTAAATTCGGGAAAATATATGTCAAACATTAATTTAATAATTTAAAAACTCTATTGTTCCCTAGGGCATTACACCAAATATAATATTAAAAGCTACTGCGTCTAATAATTTGGCCAGGGACTGTAGACATTAAATATTTAAGCTGAAAAAGTGAGTAAATAAACAGGTGGGATGAAAAAAAAATACTTTTAGAGCTATTTCTTAGTCCTTCACTGCCCTCTTTTTTCTATATCCTCTTCAGACCTGAGGTACACAAATGTGTACCTCTATTCTTTTCCTCATAAAAACTAAACTGTTCAAATTTTTTTGCATTTTTACTTTACTTCTATACAGCTAAATGTTTTTTGCTTCAAAACAAAACCAATAAATGTAAGCACTGATCAATATTACCTCATAAAATAAATATTATTTTTATCCGAGTTTCAAAAATACCTTCAAGATATTGTGGCCAAGAAAGTTAGAAATATTCAAGATTACTTTACTTAAATGCTTTACAATAAAAAATTCTGAGGATTTGCTGATCATTTACATGTTTAAAAACCTTAATTTTGTCATTGCGAAAATTTATATTACTGATAGTTAAACGGATGTTTTAAGGGGATTAGTATTTTTATATCAATATTTGTAAACTCAAATTACAAGTCCCTTAAAGTAATGATTTCATAAAAATGACCCTTTTTGTCATCTATGGTGTCATTTCGATTATGCAAAAGCAATAAATATATATTTGTTGAGTTATTTTATGCTCAGGTCTGAAGAGGATATTTATGAAACAAAATTTTTAAAATACATATATCGGTCTAGTAATGTAAAAAATGTGAAAAAAAATAATTTCCAGCTAAAATTTGATATTTTATGGCGTGTATACTTTATTTACAATTAGGATTTTTAAGTATTGTATTGCTATAATTTGCAAATAAATGGGCTTAAATTAAATAATTTCATCTACTTAACGCACAGCAACTTTCTTTATATTAAGAGTTTTAAGTATTCAGTAAAAATAATGAAAATAAATTTTGTCATAATAGCGTAATCAATTTTTTTCCTCCAAAGAACAAATACTATTTTTTTGTCAAATGCTGCGATCTCAAATGGACAAAATAAGCGTTACCGTAATTTCCTGCGTATATTCCACGGATCAAACAATTCTTTTTGGACCCAGAAATTTTATTTGGTGATTGAAAACAAATATTTACGGCGATTTAAGAAGTTACATTACTTTTTGATAAATTTCCGGGTCGAAAAAGAACTCGATTCAGTGAAATGTTAATCTCAATCTAATTCGAATGTTATTAGTTTGTATGAAATAAATGTAAACAATTAAATATAACATTGTAGCTCATACTTATTTCCTACGAAATGAAATAAAATGAAATGACCCTCTCATGGAGAGCCAGCTATTACATATAGAAACTTTTCTGTATGAGGGAAAATGTTTATTGAAATTTCATGTTATATGTTACTTGAGAGATATATTGCATGAGAGATTTAGTATTTACAATATAAGCTCAGTATGTAACATTTCATAGCACAAGAAAAAGTAAAGATGTGTTTTGTAATATTTAATTTGAAGAACTTTTTTTTATTTTCTTTAGCTAATATAACTTGAATTTAGATTGTAACTGGCATTGTTTTAATATTTTTTAAAGAAATTTTGAAATACATTAGATTTATACAAGTGTTTTTTAATACATTTTAATTTCTGATAGAGAGATGGTATATGTATTAACGTCACTGAAGTTCTTTATTTACAAATAATATTTTGCTCGTTTTTTGTTACATATTTCTGACCACTGAAAGCGGATTCTGCAGCCGGAATTGGAACAAAGACTCTTTTATGTACTGACAAGTGTACTACCATTGCACCACTGCGACATTTCTTCTGTCTGTTCTTTACCTTTATTTTCCGACTGGCTAAATGGATATGATCATAAGTATAGATATTCTGTCGATTAAGAGGAGGCAGATCAGGCTCTGAGACTCTAAAGCAGCCATATTAAAAATGCGATACGCGGGTCGCATGTTTTCTGGCTATCTTTTATATGCAGCATGAAGCACATAATCTTTAATCCATATTTATACAACTAACAGAAATGCGCCTAAAAATTGTGCGCATTTAGCATTGTTTTCTATACATACTTAAAGAAATACAACCGCGTACTATCGACGCTAACAAAAAGAAACGTCGGTCGATACTATGGAATGAAAATGGAATAAGAATGCTATATCACGTAGTTGCAAGAATGATGTGCTAAAATCAACGAATTATCTTTTTGATGATTTAATCTTTCACTGGACGATTTTACCTATTTTTATGAAAATATATTATTTGAAATCTTTAGATTGGTTTAATAATGGAAAAAATAGCAAAAAAATAATAATTTTAAATTTTTTGTTACAATTTTAACTTTTATTGCGTGTACCCTATATACACAATTGGGGTTTTTAAATATCGTAGTGCTATATTTTGCAATTAAATGGTCAGTATTTTTAAGTAAGTGCCAGGTTGGTACATGGTGCACGATAGAAAAAGGTGCATATGCTCTGTTTTGGAAACGGCAACTAGTTGCCATTTTGGAATTAATTGATTTGAATGAATGTAACGTTTTCATTTAATAATGATAAATAACTGAAAATATAGATAGTAGTAGGAAAATTTCGCATCGTTTTTGAGATGTTCCGTATTTAAAGCGAAATAAAATGAACCTGAAATTTCTTTTCAGAAATTAAACGTTTCGCTTTAGATATGAAACGTTCTAAAAATTTTCACAGTGCAGTGAAGGATCGAAAAGATCTTAATGATATTTATAATGACATGAGCAATTCGAATATTTATCAGATTATGTTGCTTCCTTCACGAATGTCAAACGACGGCAGTTAATACGTTTAATTAATTCATGCTCCATATTATAGAATATAATTGGATCTTAGACATGGTAAACTGTTGGTAGTCTGTTGTTAATAAATAAATTATTTTTTCAACGATTTAAAACGATTTAAAGCTATCTTTATGATGATTTCTCACGTCGTGATACATTAAAATATTTATGGGATTACGTGGGTTACTTGACCAATGTCAAACGACGGCATTTAATAAGTGGATATAACTCATGTTTCATATTCTAACATCATCTGCTTATATAAATAAATGTATTTCTTCATATGAAATAAAGAGATATAATTTTTCTGGAGTCTCTTCTTATAATATTAATCAGGTATTTCTACATAAATTTTATCATCTATCCTGAAATCGAACAATTATAGTTAATTGAACGCTATAAAACAAAGAAATATACATTTGTGGTTCTATATATATATATATATACACATTATGATATGGGAGAAAAGGAAATTTCTGAAATTTGCAAACAATTCATTTTTTTATAATTTCTTTAACCTACTGTAGTAAAAATCTTTTGATTTAACAAAAAGAAAAGCGTCTGTCATGACGTCGGAAAGTACGATGAAAATGGTTTGTCATTATTTCGAGCTTGAAATGAAAATATTACATGTAGTAATTTAAGTATATAGCTATGCATTTACTATATAACTAAATTTATGTTTAGGCATTTAATAATAATAATTATTATCATTATTTATTTAATTCTCTTTGTACCATTTGCGATTCTTGTATTTTAAACATATATTTCACCATTAGATTAATTTATAACGCGCTATTGTTCAATCGGGAAATCAATTATAACAGATGTAAATGTGTGAAAAAGTCGAGGGCAGGAAGAATTTGCATTTATTATAATTTATTTATTGATTGAAAAATCGTGTTATAAATTAGTCTCATATAATTTCGTATGCAACTTTTTCTGCAGTTTCCATATATTGACTTTCGATTTATTCTGTTGAGCTGATCCGTAGATTATGTGATCGTTGAGGTTATTTCGGTGAAATTGTTCTCCAGTGTTCGTGTCCGGCATGACTCAGTTGGAAGAACATTTACGGCTTCAGCCAATACATCCCTGGTTCGAATCCTAGCCCGGACATTTTTTCACCCATATGGAAAAGCTTCTACCCGTTATAATTGATTTACCGATTGAAAAATCGTATTATAAATGAATCTAACAGGATTTCATATGCAGCGTTTTCTGCTGTTTCCATATATTGATCTTAGGTTTATTCTGTAGAGCTCATTAATAGTATCAGACCAGATTATGTGATCGTGAATTTTATTTGGGTGAAATAATCCTCCAGTGTTCGTGACTTCAGCCAATACATCCCTGGTTCGAATCCTAGCCCGGACATTTTTTCACCCATATGGAAAAGCTTCTACCTGCTATAATTGATTTACCGATTAAAAAATCGTATTATAAATGAATCTAACAGGATTTCATATGCAGCGTTTTCTGCAGTTTCCATATATTGATCTTAGATTTATTCTGTAGAGCTCATTAATAGTATCAGAACAGATTATGTGATCGTGAATTTTATTTGGGTGAAATAATCCTCCAGTGTTCGTGTCCAAGATGGCTCAGTTGGAAGATCATTGGCGGCTTCAGCCAATACATCTCTGGTTCCTACCTAGACCTAGAACGGACTTTTTTCCCACTTATGGAAAAATTTACACCTGCTACATATTTCACTCTTTAAATTTAAAATAAAGGTTGCTTTACTGAAGGAGTCATGTGTAATAAAGCGCAAATGGTATTAGAAAGTTTCAATATAAATTGAATTTTTTCTAAACATCTTCAAAAATTTTTCTTTAGCCTATTGTCATGTGTATGTGATTTGAATATTGTGCAAAATAACAATATTCGCTATGTTTCAGACATTGAAAGATTCGTTAAATTCTAATTAATCTACTTGAATAGCTAGTGTTATTAACGTAAAAGTTTTTTTTTTCTAAAAATTGATAAAAAAAACGGACCCGAAAGGGTTAAACTGCGATTTAGGTAGGATTAATTTTCTGAGGAATTTCAAATATAAAAAACACTATATCGGAATGGTGAATGTAAGGCAGGATATAACAATGTAGTTTTTAGTATTTAATTATTTTTAAATCTACTATAATTATATTCGAATTTTTATAACACATTTTTAAAGCTACCTTTATTTTAAATCATCAAAACATGTTTGTTTATTTGTTTTAATTTTATTCTTTTGGGTTCATGTTTGAAATTGTAACCTAATATAATTTGTTAATAATATATTTTAAATCATTTGATTTAATGTTTCTTGAAGCATTTGCTTTTATTTTATACAAAAGTTATATTTATTACATATTTAATTTATTTCTATAATGCAATTTCAATGGCTTGTGGTCTAATAACATATTCTATACAAAATATATGTAAAATATTCATAATATGTTGATTGCAAATTTTATGAATTAAGTTTTAAAAACACGGAAACGAATTTTGTATTAAACTTAATTAATATTCATACTTTTCGGAAAATATTAAGTTATTTCAAAATCCTCCAAGGTGTTAATTCTCAAAAGCCCTTAATTGAAAATTACCGTTATCAAAACTGTACATAGAAATCTAATTATGTTGTAAAAAATGCAGCAAAATTTATTCTACGAATCTTTAATATTTCCTTTTATTTCGCTATTTAATTAGTTGTTAATTGTTTATATTTTCACTACAGTAATTTTTATATGAACTAACCAAGTAAATAAATGCTTATAAACAAGTGTAAAATTAAATTATTGAAATTTTGTGCAATGTTGCTGTAAATGTAAAAGTAGTTTTTATTTAAAAGATTACGAAAGGAAAAAATATGTAACTTAATCATAAAATTTTAGTACCACAATAAAAACTAAATTATTCAGTTTCTAAAGTACAGAATAGGTATTACTAAAAGACAACATTAATATCGCTAAAACACAAATTAGTATGATGTGACCATCACCCATTTTTTCTGTATAAATGAAATCGTCTGAAACCAAAATTAAATAGATAAGAAATTTTATGTCAAACGATCAAATGAGATGCGTTCTTATTATTACTAATTTTATAAAGATTCAGATCTTGGTGTAATATATGTGGAACTCATGCAAAGATACAAAAGTACCAAAAATTATTACGATTATATATATTAAATTGAAAAATACAGTAATAAATTGACTCCAACTTAAACAGAACGTAATCAACATAGCAACATAAAAAACATTATCTATAATTAAATATCATTAAATTAACTATACGTGATAGAATTCAATAGAAAGAAAACTTTTATTAATGTCTTCTTAAGCATTGATTCGATTTTCATAAAATTTGAAATACCCCAAAAGAATTATGCAACGATTATTTATATTAAATTTTAAATCATTCGGTTGTGTAGTTTTTGCACTGTTAGATGTGGACAAGCGGTCAGAACAGACGATGACTATATGTGCAATTTATTTATATAATTATGGAAGTAATTAATGACAATCTAATCGCTCTGGAGATATTGCTATCAAGGAAAGCGAGAAAAACAGAGCACAGCAGCTACACTTCTAATGCGATTTACTCCGAAACCTAATCAGTGCTAATTTTTACCAAGATCTATCAAATCATGAAGGTTCATCAAATTCAATATATTAGTTTTCGATATATAGCTGCAGCAAAAATCGTGAAAAATAAAGAAATAAACTTAGGAGCGCAACCTGTTAGGCGATTTACACCAAAAAATAATTACATGAATTACGTCAAGGTGTAAATAGAGAATAAATTTGACCAAATTTCATGTATATGTTCTTGAGATGGAAAAAACATAAAATTTGCATCACGTTCAGACAATCAGCCTCAAGGAAAGATAGTTCCTAAAATCAGTGAAACAGTGTTCTAGTTAACCTCAAACACAAATCTAAACTAAATCGAGCGAAAACCGGATATCGAAATATTTTATGAATTTTATACCTGCATAATATCATATTAGATGATAATAAGGAAGTCCGGGACACAAAAATCCTCAAATTTCCTAAAAAGTAATTTTTACATGAAAAATGTCTCTCTTTTTATGCTTAAAATAACGTTTCAATTATGTTTCTATCGTAATTAGAACAGTAAGCAGTGTTCTCGCTGACTTTTGACCAACGTTAGTAATTTGGCTAATTAAAAATAAAAAACATTCGCCAAACGAAAAAATTATTAGCAAAATAAATTCGTCGTGTAGCACAAAAAAAGTATATATTTATATATATCTTTACTTTAATGTACCCCCCTTTTTTTCAATATAGTTTTTATAACTGTGACAGCGATTGTTATTAATCTAATTTCAACTATTCGCTACAAATATAAAAAATATGTATATATTAAATATATGTATATATGCATATGTATGAAAAACGAAAAAAAAAAAAAAAAAAAAAAAGCAAAATTGAGCACTAGCATTTTGGCGAATCTAATCGCTTGTTTACTCGCCAAATGAAGAATTTAGTCGCAATTTGGCGCATTGGCGAGCGACAGCGAGAACACTGACAGTAAGTATTATTATTTATTTTTTTTCGCTTTTGTTTGTTTTTAAAATCTAGCTTTCAAGCAAATGTCATAAAAATGATTTCTTGTAAAAATGCATTTTTTTCATAATTTTTTTCACAGTAACTTTTATTTAAATTGTTTTAACTCAAGAATCGTTTAAGTTAAAGGCTTCAAACGTGGAATATGTCTATTTTGATTCTTTTACATTAATTTTGATTCAGTAATTTTAAAAGAAATATTTACTTTAGAAAATATGATTTTTTTTTATCAAAATTAGATAATTTTTTTCAAAGTTTTAATTTAAACATTTTTATTTTTTTAATTAAGATTTTTAAAAACGTCGAATCAAAATTAAAATGCAGATATTTTTCTATTTAAATTTTACAAATGTTTTGAGTTATAGCGATTTTAAATTACCCACATTTTTAATCATTTTAAAATTTAGAAAAATCTCTGATAGAATATAAGTTTTATCATATGATTTTGTTCAGAAATGATATGGCTAATAAACACAAAAAAATTTCTAAGTTTTAACATAATTAATAAAGTTCATTTAAAAAATGTGTTTCTTGTTGGTGTGTATAAATATTATCTAAAATCTCTTTTTTACTGTACAAAAAATATTTTTTAGGTGATTATATTGTTGAAATTTTCTAAATTTCCCATTAGCTAAACATAACTTCAGTGGCGTAATCAGGGTGGGTGACTATATAGTTAAAACTACAGGTGACACATTGCACCTTTTATGGGTGAAAGACTTGTCTTACTGGTGACACCCCTACGGGAGCCAGAGCGGCATCTTTAATTAGGGTAAAAAGATGGCATCCTTAATCCAGAGTGCCAAATAATAAAAAGAAATTATAAAAATGACTTTGCCCCACAACGTCTGATTGGAAGCTAAACGCTCTAACCGTTCGGGCATCGAGCTCACCTTCAAAGTCTCCTTGAATGATGAAATGTTCAAATATCCTGAAATTCAAAGGTTGCTTTATATAAAAAGATTGCCATAAGTTAGCCATCCGAAGTTCTAAACGAAATAGGGATAGCGCTTATGTGGTGATAGTCTTCGTAGGGAGAAATTGCTGTTTTGATCCACTAGTGACGGTGAGTTGAAGGGGAAGAACACACGTCACTGAGCATGCGCAAATGACTAAGGGGTGAAAATCTTCCAACGGAATGCATTGCGCAGCACCCTAATTAGCTTGAATCACCCAGTGGAGGATCAAACGGCATCCCAAACACATTTTCAAGCTCGCGGGTGTCAAATGGTAACTCCTTTTCACCCCTGGGTGCCAAATGCAACTCGTTTGTCACCTTTATTTTTAACAGTGCTACCAATACTGGTAATTTTTGAAAATTCTGTTTGCTTTATCTAATCAGAAAATTTTCTGCTCTCGATCAAGGAGAAGAAAACCTTACAATATTACTAGTTTTGGGCACCAGTTCTGGTTACGCTAATGAACTTTATATTAAAAATATAAAAATGCATTTAATAGAAATTAATTTAGATTCAGGGTAATTACTACAAACTGAAATGTAAGTGGGCATCAAAATTTTTATTATAGGTTGCAATATTTATTTATTTTTTAATTCCGTGCGTAAGCTGTTATGCCGATTTTCTATCCATCAAATGTCTGACAGTTTGGAGCCATCTGTAAATGCTAATTCTGTATTTTGGAATTTTTTAAATATATGAAAGGAAAAAACTTACTGATATCTTATATCACAATTAAAATTGTTTCTTAAAATTCAATACATATTAAGGTATTGAATGTTAAAATTAGTCTTTTATTTTCATTTTCTGCAATTTTAATAGTCTTGAGACTCTTTAACAGATAATTTTTTATTGTCTTTGAAACCTTTGATTTATCCATCCTGGTATGATGATAATAAAAAATATAATGTTGAACTTTTAAATTCCATATGTTTTATTTTTATTTTAACCATTGATAAAAACTAGTCGGAAAATTCGCATCACAATGCCAAAATTAAATGGCAATCTATGCGTATCATGGGGATTCTAATAATATCAAATTGCGTACTTTACTTCATGAAATATGACTATCTCTAAATTCACGTAAAGCTTCAAAACGCAGCATTGAAGTGCCACTTCTTCGAAGATTTACACTCAAACCTAATCTGCAACTTATTTCAACATCTAACTGAATCTGAAGGTTCATGAAAATCAGTAAATTAGTTCTTGAGATAGCACTACTGCGAAAATCATGAAAAATGGCATGGCAGCGCCAACTTTTATGTGATCTACACAAAATGTAAACAACACAAGACTTATAATAGCTAACTCAATAAGAAGTTTTATGAAAATCCGTGCATTAATTCTTGAGATAACATTATTGCGGAAATCACAAGAAACTGAGTATATTTCGCCATTTGTCGAACGATTCAAACCAAAATATGGAAAATATTAATTAATGTCAAGGACTAACTGAATCTGAAATTCTATGAAAGTCCCTGTATTTGTTCTGGAGATTAAGCTATTGCGTAAATCGTGAAAAATGCTGCATAGAAGCACTATCTGGCAAATGATTTACACCAAAATAAAGAGCATATAAATTCATGTCAAGGACTAGCTAAATCTGAAGTTTGGTGAAAATTCGAACACTATTTTTTGAGATAGAGCTATTGCGTGAATCGTGAAAAATGCTGCATAACAGAGTCATCTAGTATAAGCTATTGACATCAAAAACTAATCAGCACCAATTTATATCAGGGGCTAACTGAATACAGTTTTTTATCAAATTCTGTGCATCAGTTCTTGAGATAAAGAGCTCACACAATTTATGTCACATGCAGACAGCCAGAAAAAATCCACACTCACAGACAGATATTTTGTAAAAAAAAATTTTTTTTTGGTATATCTGACACCTAAAACATGTAAATCCATCGAAAACCGGAATTTAAAATTTTTCACAGTTTCAATATTTTTTTCTTGTAAAAGAAAATAAAGTAATAAACATTTTATTGCTTTTTTATCATAAAAGAAACACTTTATTTTATCCATTTGAAGTGAAGTATAATAAAAAATTCTTACAAAAATTCTGATAACGTTAAAGAACATTTACGTTAAGAAACATTTTTCTCAATGACTAAAGTTCGTGAGTAAATCATCCAATTTACGGTAATAATGTTCAGACATGAAGAACCCTGTCATTCATGTCATTAAACCTAATGCGAAATAAGTAATTATTTACGATCATTCTCATTTATTTAACTTAGTTGCTCACTTAATAAATAATGACGACGGGATTAATAGCTAATATTCAAAGACAAGCTCATTAAATATTTTAGGGGAAACATACATGGTCTTTTAGTAAATAATTATAATATATTGGTGAACGATAACAAGAAAGTCTTTTAGAGACAGTTTTTAAAAAGAAAAAATACACTCTGCACTGAATACAAAATGCAATTTTTTTCTTTCTTAAATAAAAAATTAATTTAAAAATTAAAAAAAAAATCAGTTGAATTCAAACGTAAACGAATTAACACAAAGTTTTGTTGGAATTTCAATTTATCTTGTAAAAATTAACAAATTTTACACTATTTCAAGTTTTATTTTGCTTTTGTCATGTTTTACTGTGATTTATGCATTTATGTGCTTTTCACATTTTCCCCTTCATAATTTATTAATTCGTCATGAATATGAAAAAATTAAAATAGTTCAAATTTTAATCATACTGTATATTGTGTGGGACGGCACTCAGTAAGGCTTATCGGAGTGCCACATGGATATCTTCCCTTTTATACACATTTGGAGGTCAATCTTTACGAAGGAACACTTTCATCAGCAATATACGTCTTAAACCACCAGACATCAGCCAAGGCTACAAAATACTGTCTCTGAGCTTTTAAATCGAGAAAAAAAAACATGTGTTCCCCCCTGTAAAATCCAAGAATAAACTTTTTTCTTATTGCACTTTGATTCCTCCCTCAGTCATTCACTAGGGATTGCTGGGAACTTTTTTTGTTCACTTTAATTATTCTCTTTGTTGTCCATATTCTCGTATACAAAAAGAAAGTTGGTATATCGTTTACGCATGGGAAATTTACAATAAGATGTGAATATAATACCTCATGCCAATCTCAAAATAAAGAGCTTTTCTTTTACACAAAACGCAGAAAGGAATTTACATATAATATGCAATAAATAAAATAAAAACATATCAATTAACAATAATCATAATTAATCAGAAAATCGATATATGTTAAATTCCATTCTTCTTAATTATATTTAAAATAGTGATGAGCAATTTCTATTTTTTAAACCAATTTAAAGCTATACTATGGCCAATTCAATGGAATCGATATTATAAAATTTTTAATCCATGTCTCTAAAAGTAACACATTTTCATTTTTCTTCAAAAGTAGAAGCTAAAGTAATAGGATTTGCTAATTTCAAAACCTTCTTCTATCTCTTACATGTTAAAATTTCAATATTCGCTATCATGGTGTGAAATTTAAGTTATACCCATCATGAGGACTTTAAAAGCATCGGTTCGTTAAAGTATCTGCATTTAAAATATATATCTATAAACATCGAATATTTTAAAAAAAAAATCATTAAGTTTCGGCCCACAACCTCTTATATGTCTGCAACCAAAATTCTCAATTCAAAAAGCATGTAAGTGAAAGCTGTTGGTCAGTATATACTCAAGCCTAATAAGGACTTATTTATGTGAAAATGGAAGAGAATTGAAATTTTGATTAAATTCCGTGGATTAGTTTTGAGATCTAGCAATATTATTTATCGTGAAAAATGCAGCATAGCAGCGCACTCTGTTATATGCTTTACACGAAAATCTAATCAGGAACAACTTAAGACGATGTTTAACAGAATATTAATTTTTATGAAATTCCGATCGTTAGTTCTTCACATATTATGTCTAAAATCGTGTAAATCCGGAAAAACATGCTTAATATAAAGGGTGGTATTGGAAGACGGAACACAATACTGAAATGCACCCTATGAAGATTTGAAATATTATGCTTAATGGAATAATGTCTCCCATGGAGTTGTAGAATGTTCCTGTCCAAAACCCCACTTGGATATAAATGCCATAATTCAATACTGCTGAAAAAAGCAGCATAGCAGTGCAAAATGTTATATGATTTACACGAAAACCTATTCAGGAATATTTTACGGTCGTAACGATGTCCAACAAGACATAAAGTTTTGTTAAATTTCATTAATTTTCTTGAGTTATGTTCTCTGAAATCATGGAAATTCTGAAAAACGCGTTAAAGTTTGAGGTAGCCCGGGAGAGAGAACATCCTTGACCGGAATATTGAAATATCCCTTGAAGATTTGAAATTATATGTTTAATGCACAAAAATCCAATCCCTTCCCATGAACAAATGCCCCTCCTTGAACCGCAGAAATCTACCGGAGAAAAATGTCTGAACTCAACACTGCTGATAACAGCAGCATAGCAACGCATCCTGTTGGGCGATTTGCACCTAAACCTAGTGAGAAACGACTTATGCAAACGTCTTACTGAATGTGAAGTTAGATGAAAATGCATGCATTAGACCTTGAGGTAAAGTTATTGCGAAAATACGGAAAAATGCAATATAACAGTGCCTCTTGCCCGTAGATTTACATCAAAACTTTATCATGAACAGTTTATGTCAGCGCAAACTGATACTGAAATTAAATGAAAACTCGTGCATTAATTAACGAAATAGAGATCTTGCGAAAATCATGAAAAATTCTGCATTGCAGTTCCACTTGTTACAAAATTTTAACCAAAAATAATCAGCACCAATTTATATGAAGTTCTAACTGAACTCCATGAAACGAACTGAAAACAGTTAAATGAACCTAATTAAATTTTATAAACATTTCGAAGAAAATGCAAGAAAACTAATAAACGCTAAATAATTTAATTTATTCTTTACATGCATTTTGCGTGGCTTTGGTGTTTAGAATTAATTTTCCAGGTAAAATGTTAAATAATCAAATAATTTAATAAAATCTACACCATATTGACTGTAAATTCTAAGAACTATAATACACTGCTCAAAACAATTAAAGGATATTTGAAGTTTTATATAAAATAAAGATATAAACGAAATTTTTTTGCCAAAAATAGAAGAAGAGAATCACAAATGCAAATTTTTCTGGTTTTCAAACTGTGGAGTATGCAAATTTTGAGTTCGACGTCAAAAACGTCGCTTTAGCAGCAGCGAATGAAATTTGACTTTCAACTGGATAAAAGAAAATGAAGACAAGGATGATCGGCATTCAGTGATTGCTTTGTTTCGATGAGTACGATGTCTCAGCGAAGTCATTTGACAGATTCAGAAGCTTGGAGAATTGTTGGTAGGTTAGAAGGGGTCAAACTCAAGCCGAAGTAGAGCAAACCATTGGAGTGTCATTTCCAGGATCTGGAACCGTTTTATGGAGAGTGGATGTGCAGGCCGAAGACCAGAGCAAGGTCGTAGACGGGAAACAACGCCCAATGAAGATCGGCATTTAGCGTTAACAGCTCGGAGACACCGAAACATGAACGCTACTCTTCTCCAACAACACCTTCGCTCGGCTATAGGCACCACAATTTCAACTCAGACTGTCCGAAACTGGCTCCATGCTGTAGGCTCGCCGACCGATGGTATGTGTTAGATTAACATCAAGGCATCGTCGAGACCGCAGGGAGTGGGCAACCGAGCATGTCAACTGGAGGAGAAATTAATGGAGCAATATTCTGTTTTTGACGAGTCCCGTTTTTCTGTGCATCCGGATAATAGGCGTATTTTCATCTGGAGGGACCATGGCAGTAAGAATAATCCTGCGTTCGTGCACGAAAGTGTCAGATTTGGCGGTGGAGGAGTGTTGGTGTATGGTGGCATCTCCATTGACGGACGCACTGACCTCTACATCATTCGAGATGGAACTCTGACTGGTCGCCGATATAGGGATGAGATCCTCAGACCTACTGTAGTCCCTTACGCTGCATCAATCGTAGATAACTTCATTTTAATGGACGATAACTGCAGGCCACATCGTGCAAACCTGGTGGAGGATTTCCCTTTCGAGGAGGAATCGTTCGAATGGAATGGCCAGCGTGTTCTCCAGACATGAATCCAATCGAGCACTTTGGGACGCTCTAGGAAGACGAGTTTCTGGCCGCCAACAACCCCCACAAACTCTCCAAGAACTGGAGAGAGCTCTTCTGGAAGAGTGGGGCAGAATACCCCAAATCGTCATTAATAGTCTCTTTGAGCCCATGCCTCAAAGGTGTTCAACGTTGCTGGCCGCCCGTGGAAACCATACCCCCTACTGAAAATGATTTTCTTTGAAGAAAACACCTTTTCTTATTATTTTTTTCTCATATGCACAAATTGTGTTTTTTCCTTTTGTACACAAATGCGCAATAAAATGCATTTTTTCTGCCAAACATGTGTAATTTATTCTCATATAACCTACTATGTCTGTCGACCATGTATCAATCAGCTAAAAAGTTTCCCAGATACAAAATCCACCTAAAACTGCAATATGCTTTAATTGTTTTGAGCAGTGTATTTAATACCAGGAAATGAGTCTGGGGGAAAATAAGCTTCATTAATATTTATATAGTTAGGGTGCGTGAAATAGCGTCTATATTATCCAGCGGTTTTTTATTCTCAAAGGCTGAGTGAAGATCATAGTTTTTGAACTTCATGATGTAAAATATATGTTCTTATAGATTTATCATGTAAAGATTCAATAATGTATAGATTGATAGTTAAATCATGTTTTTATAGTTTAATATTGAGCTCTTAATTGTGTGGTGGTTACCATTATTTCCGAATAGAAATTTCAGGAATTTTCCTAAATTGCTATTTGTATCCCCAGACCGTCGGGTAATGTATCTACGGAAAGATTGAAAATTGCAGTATCGTTCTGATTTAAGTTTGTTTACGAAAAAGAACTCATTCTGGTGTTGGAATATGAAAATGAAACATTCAGCAAAGCGTGCGTAGCACACCTATGGAAATGCCGCATATAAAGATGATCCGTGTCGGATGAACATACAAAACATATCGTCTCCCGTGGTTTTGGAAAGTGGAGCTAAAGTACTTTGCAGTACGTGCTCGGTTTGAATAGTTAGTTTATAGGTAGTGTTAACTTAAAATTTGGTTATGATTAGGTAACAGTTAGTTTACATTTAGTGTGCAATTAGGTTGCAAGCACGTTACGGTTAGTCTTAGATTATATTTAAATTCCGAGTAAGTTACAGTTTTGTTAAAGTTAAGTTACAGTTAAGTTACGGTTAGATTAAGGAAAGGTTACGACAAAATGACGGTTAGGCTATATTCATGTTACATTTAAGTTACTGTTAGCTTACGGTTAAGTTGCAGTTAGATTACAGACAGGTTATTCTTATGTTGCAATTAGTCTTACGGTCAGGATTTTATCCAAAGGGTGAAAACATTACGCATACTTTTATTAAAAATATGTACTTAATTTTATACAATGGCTCTGAAATTTTAATGTTTTGTACTAACCTTTTAGCTAATGATCGGATATCGATTTCATTCGTGGTATAGTCGGATATAAGAGTGATATAATTAGTTTGAAAAACAAAATATTTTACTCGGTGTGAAAAAATGGTTACGTGACTTAGTGATTTTTACAGATAAATATCATAATTTTAACACGAAACTCGCGCAATCGATGGACACATACTCTTCCTCCCTTATCCCATTGCAGTAATTTTGAGAATTTTTACCACTAAATATTAGTTTTTTTAAAACCAGCTTTTACACAGTCTGTTGCCGAGTATTTCAGACAACGTATTTCCACGTATTTTGAGTTAGAGATAAAATCATACAAATTTCAGATTCATTTAATATTCTGTTAATCACGGACCCGGAAAATGCCGCGAGGGTCAGCTAGCGGAACAATGAAATTTTAACTTATCAGCCCTACTTTATTTTTCAATTTAATATCATTCGACTGTGTAAGTTTGGACGTTAGCTTTAAATAAAAAGTGAAAAAATAGTTTATTTAAAGAAAATATAAAATAACAAATATGATAAATGTCAGAAGTAAATCTAATTACAAACGAAAACGCTTAAAAAAGAAGAAAACTGGATGAAGCAGTTAATATCCTTAAAAGTATTTTTTCATAAATTACGTTTATTATAAATTATAAATAACGAAATTATTCCAAATTCATAAATAAATTATACCCTGTTTTATTACTAAAATACTAACAAAAAATTTAAAGTTTTTTTTAAGCATATTTTTTGTTTCTTGTAAAATAATCTTCTTTTTTTTCTTTTTACACCTCAGGGAAACATAAGATATTTTTCTGAATTCGAACTTAAACCAACGAAATAACTTTTCGCCTGTTTTAAATAAAAAAAAAAAAACAAATGCTTGTTTGTTTAAATGCGTAAGGGAACTCTTTTCCATGATTCAATAAATATTTTTTAGAGATTAGCTTAGTAAAAATATGATTTTTTTATGGTATGAATTTTTATTTAAATTTCTACGGAAATTCATAAAAAGCATTTTGTTTCTCCATGAAGACTGACAAATCATTTATTTCAAAAATTAAAAAAAAAACATTCTGAATAAACTTAATTGAAATTCTGAAATTTGATCGTTAAAATTAATGATTTATTTTTATTTAATCGATAAGCAGATATAATAAGATTTTTGGGAGAAAGGATTGTAGGCATCAAAAAGAAATTTTAAATATTTTTTTCGTTTTATAGTAAAAATAATTCAGAGAAGTTTAATTCTTCTAATACTGAGTTTTCTCAAAGTATGCTCCGTGTACACCAGTTCCGGTACTTATACATACCCTGTTGTCTAAATAGAATAGAATTACATAAAATTCAAGATTCCCTGTTCGAAATGTACAGTTAAAAATTGACCTTCAATATTTTCAACCATTAGACAGTAACGTACTTGATTTTTTTTTTCTTTTTGTACAACCCTATATAGACATTTATACTCGTAACATATTAATCTGGAACTCAATTCGGACATAAAAAAGAAAAAAAAAAGATTAAAAGCAGAGAAAGAAAATTTTTAAAAATCATTATCCACAGACGGGTTTCAGTTCTTTACTCTAAAAAATAAATACGTTTGTGTGTCAATTTTACACATATATATGTGTCATTTCTAAAATTATACGCTTTTCATGACACTTTTTTCAAAATTTTATCTGTTTTTATATGTATTTTACGTTATAAAAATAAATGTGAAATTTTTTATGACTTGAAAAATGTAAATAAAAATATAAATGTAGATAAATGTCTAAATTTACATGAGTTTGTCTGTTATTGTAATTTACACATAATTATATATAAACAAATAAGTATCTAACTTTCTAAAATCACTCACTTGTCATAAAGATTACATTTTTTGTACAAAAATTACCTTTTTGTATGTGTAGTTAGCTTACGTTATTAATTCTGTAAGATGAATGCCATATCAGTTAATAACAGTTATTAAGTTCAGTAGATAACCTTAATTATGCAAATGTAGATAATATCTGGATTTACACTAATTGTTGAGTTACAAAAAATATAAGTGTGCAAAATGTTAAAAAAGAGATAAAGGGTTCAGCTATAAGTCAGGGCTGCACTTTTAATCCCAGCAATTCCATTGCATAAACAACATGCTGCCATTCCATTGTTGTAACAGAATTTATATAAAGATACTCTGACTACCTTACTTATTGTAATCTCCTTTCTATTAAATTATCAATGTTTAGCAAAGAGAATTTAAAAGAAGGCATGATTAAAATTGTCTTAATTCTAATATGTTTTAGTAGTATCACAGATCACTACTACTTATTTCAATTTTGATAGTTTAATTTGCGATTTTCAGTTTAATTTATTGATCCTAATAAAATTTGTTCCTGTTGAAATCGTATGACTACTAAAAGAATATCAAAGAATTTTGAATAAGAAAATATATATTCTATTATATTGAGTTAAAATTATGCGTTAAGAACATCTTATAAGTGGGGAATAAGACATAAAAAAATACAGCTCTACAAACATTTTTAGTTTTTGTTATATTTCTTTACAAACTTTAAATGCATTTTTCTCAGTCTTTTGTTTTTGTTGATGTTAGTGTTCTCTATTCCCTTTTTTCAGCAGAAGATGGTCTTGAAATTTTTTAGACACTTATATATATATATATATATATATATATATATGTACTAGAATAATTAAAATAGATTTAGGTCAGAGGGTTATAGCTATTTTTTTTAATGTCAAAGCTAGTAACTTCCACATTTTTCGTGTTTTTGTTTTCAGGTTTTACACTACATTTTTTTTTAATTTATGTAAAAGTTACATCTTTAATTCCATGCTAACTTTTGTTCCCAACAATATAATAAATATGTAATACTTAAAATATAACTAAAAAAATATTAAAAATAAAAAATGTTATAAAAGTTTAAAAAAGCTTAAATTAAGAAAATGGTGATTGGTTAATTGATTTTTTTACCAGAGTCAGTTTAATTTTATAATCTCAAACAAAATCATTAATTATTTTTAATGTAATTGTCTTCAAAAACTTTTTTTTGAAAAAAGAGTACTGTGTAGCTTTAATCTTTATTGCAAAAAGGTAGCGATGCT
Organism: Maratus speculifer; assembly: GCA_964019185.1. Classification (NCBI taxonomy): domain Eukaryota; kingdom Metazoa; phylum Arthropoda; class Arachnida; order Araneae; family Salticidae; genus Maratus; species Maratus speculifer. Next base: position 228,876,560 of record OZ025296.1, on the reverse strand, counting down.
GTCTTTGTATACACTCGCACGTGACAGAAGCACTTCGAAGCATACCTGTAAGGAATAGAATATAAGGAGAATATTATGAATAAATATTACAATTAATATTAGTAGAATATTTGGATATTCTTTCAGCAAAGCTAAATGCCCAAAAACATGCTGAACCTACATTAACTCCTTTTCTTACTAATGGATATAACACGAAATTGTTGATCACAGCAATGTAGGATTTGAAATGTACAAAAGTGCTCTTTTCTGCATTATTTTCAGACCATGGAGCTATCGTCTATATTGCAAATAGGTAACAAACACGACCATAGCCAGTAAATATATTGAATGGAATTGTATGTATGTATGTATGTCGGCCGATTATCTACACTGTGGGATATAGGCCCTAAGGGGTGGAATGCCCTCCGTGGGGGTCTTTCTAAGGGAACCTAACCCGTATTTACGCAAGGTTCGAAGAAAACCACGGAAAACTCCGAACGGTTAGGCCGACGGTCGCGATTGGGTTCGAACCCAGCACCTACCGTCTACCAGTTTGAGGTCAGAACCTCTCGGCCACTGGTGGGGCAATATATTGAATGGAGATTTGGCTCCCGTAATTTTGTTCTTCTCTTATTTTTAATTGGTTTTTAACTCATTCAATCGTGCCGAATATTTCTAGCCTTATGAATCTTTATTGCGCATTCAAATAAATAGTTTTAATAGAACTAAAATTCAATGCACTTTTCACTATAAATAAAATTATAATTTCAGTTATATACTTCTTCGGGGCCTATTGACGCGATAAAATTGATATCTGTACATATGTTTCCAGATATTTAATTGCCTAAAATATTTTTCCAGTACCATACGTCGCGAAATAACTAAGTTTCTAGGCGTTTTGCAAGTTTTATTGCACTCTACAAGAAATTAGTCTAAATAAGCTCTCACGATCTGTATCAGGTTTTTGTAGTCAATCATTTTGACATTCTGCCTTTAATATTTTCACAATTACAGAAAATTCGAATGAATTCAAAGCTTTCTTAGAAGTTAAATTTATTTATTCGACATAAGAACGAAATCAAACTAGAAAGCTACAATTTTTATTTTTGAAGCTTAAACTTCTTGACTGATGATTAATAATTATTTACTCTCTTTTATATCTTTGTAGAGCTTTGGAGTGGGATCAAACTCTGATGATACTTCACTCCTTCCATTTGCTACCGTATTTGAAACTACTTTCCCTTTGTACACACTCGTAAGCGACGAAAACACTTTAAGACATATTTGCTGAAATAAAGAAAAGCCAATAATATGCGACAAGAATTTATTGATGATCATAGCTCAATTTATCTTTCTCCCATGAAAGATCCAGATCTTCAAAACTTTTTACCATATGTTCTTGCTGTAATAAATCAATAATAGTAAAATCAGCATTTTATTTTCAGAATTTGCTTATTTTTTAATCGATAAGATTTAAGAATAAATAGAATTGCTGTTGTAAAATTTTAATCAGGGATTTAATGCTTCAACTCTTTCAATAAATTCAAGGTTTCCATTATTGTATTGAAAAAAAATGTATTATAATTTACTTTCATATTATCGGATGCATTTAGAAAAAAAATCAAAGTGTTAATATAAAAGTAATTAATTTTTTAAACAATTTGAAGTACATTGATTTTTTATAGAAACAGCAAAGTGTAAAAAAAGAGTTTTTCCTTGACAGGAAACGAATTTTGATAATAAATGATGATTTATTATCAATATGAATATCTTCAATTATACTCTAGTTATCGTAATAGAAAGAAAATGAGTTTTAATGTAAGCAAAGAATACAAAAAGATTTCTTTTATTTCATATTTTAAAAATCCTAAACAATCGCTTTGTTTGATACCTCAGAATATCCAACAATTATTTTTGCAAATATTTAATCAAATTTAAATCAATTCTTAACTATAGAAATCAGTAATTTTGAACTTCCAAGAAAGATATATATCGTAAAGTGTCATTCTCAGATAATGGTAAGTTTTTTCCTCCGCTAAAAAACTATGAATTAAGCAAGTCAATCTTGAACTTTAAATTTTTTTTATCGCCACTTCTTTTCAAATACTGTAGTTTAAATAAGATTTTTTTTACAATTTAAAATAAAAAAAAGAGATGTAAATGTCCATGTCCAATGCTTCTTTCAAATTCTATAACCAAACCATTTGGAATTATTAGTTTACTATTATTGAAATAGATATTTAATAATTTTGAATTTCTGAGTGAATTATAAAAGAGATTTTGACTGCTTTCGACTAGGTACCCAGTAAGATTTCAAATATTACTGTATGGCACAAATTAAATTTAATGTTAAAATTGGTAATATTTGATTAGGTTTGTGCAAAAATTACATATTATTTGAAAAATATAAAATACTATCATTTTTGAAAAAATAAATATATTTAATCAAATATCTATTCCAATTAATCCGTTTTTCCTAACGAGAAACGAACTCAATGATTCCTATGACATAATAGTCTGCGTTTCTAGAGCAGATGAACTCTTGGAAGGCGTTTCCGACATCATCTTGACAAACGAATTTTTTTCGTTTTAAGATGTTGCTAAAGTATTTAAAGAAGTGGCAGATAATTGGCGGGACGTCCAGTGAGTGCGGTGGGTATGGTAGTAATTCTTAGCCCGACCTGTGTAACTTTTGATGATGTTAGTTGTACTACGTAAATTGCCATTAAATTCACATACCTCCAACATATGGAAATTTTTTTAACTTTGCAAACTCTATGTTGCAAACGATACCGAAATGGTCAACGTTGAATTCATTCGCAATTTTTCGAGTTTTATTTTCGTTGGAACAACTTCGAGTATTGTATTCAATTTATCATCATCAACAACAGCAAGAGTCCTCAACAATCCTTGTCTCGAAGGTCGAAATCTTCTTGACGGGGTTCTAAAAGTCAACAATGAACTTTGCTTACGTTAATTTTTCACTTGCCCCAAACTTAGTTCATATTTCTCACAGATTATGCTGTATTGCGACTCGGTTCAAACTCGTGAAGATAAATTTGACGAAAATGTTATTTTTATACCGAAGCATTTAAAATCAATTACTATTCCTGAAAATTTAAAAAAAATAAAGCAATTAATTTGCAAAGTAAGCATCATACAGCACGATAGTGCTGTATAGTAGAGCTCAGATGCATCTCTAACGTTAAAGTCAAAAGTTTGTCTCTTAAAACATTTAGACCCAGTCATCGGATCACAAGGAAATTGAAAATGCGCAATGTCCTACTCCAGACCTCAAAGTTTACTAAATTTCATCCTGATAAACCGTTTATTTATGGAAATCCAGAACCCCCATTTTGTCACTTTTTTCTTCATGTAAATATAAAAGGATAAACAAATCAATTATAATCCGAATCAGGAAACACTCAGCGACATGTTGTAGCTTGTTCGAAAGCTTTTAAGTATATGCTTTTCGAAGATCCTACCAAAAATATCCAATATTAAGGAAATGGTACCCATTTAACATTTATATAGCACTATACCTTTCATAATTTAACATTATAAAAATTTCTCCTTTTTATGTGCTATTTTAATCATTTCTTTCGAGTTTTCATAAACCAAAAAACAAAACAATATATTTTTTTAAATGATAAGACGTGTTAATTTAATAAAAATTCAGATTCTCCCGATAGATTTTTTTCCTTTTTTGTACTTAACGTCATTTGAAGTACAAAATACATATTGTTTCTAAACATATATATAAACTATAACTAAATTAGTGTTAAAACAACATCATTCTTTTATTTTAATGTTTTCAAAGTCACAATAGTTACTATAATACAGATATTTCATTTACAAAGGAATAATTTAAAAAAAAAGATCTTTCTATATATAAAAAACAGCGATTTGAAAATGAAGCAATGAAATCTATGTAGATACCAAAGAATAAATTAAAATCTGCATAAATAACTCGAAACTATAGGAGGAAGAGTTTTGTCACCAAGTTACTCACTAGCTTCGCAATTTATCGCTACGTCTGGCAAGTAAAGTTAATCACCAAAAGTGACACCAACTTGACTCTATTTCCGGTATTTCGCCAAACTAATATGTCTTCTCATAATTTTAAACTAATACTAATATTAGTTTAGATTCGGTTATTGAATTTGGTTGATCAAGTTTTTGAAAGGATTAGAAAATTTTTTGAAATCATAAAGAAAACTGGTGGAACCACAGAGAAAAGTACAGCTCCTTCTAAAATATTTTAAAGTAAAAATTGGCAAATGTGTTCAATCTAAAAAAGTGCGTAGAAAAAAATGGAATCCGGTTATCTACTAAGCATGAAATTACCCAAATTTTTGTTAACTGAAAATGTGGAATCAGCTTTACTGGTGCCTTATATTCAAAACCATACTATTATCCACTCATAATAATTACCGGACAAAGCAGTTAATAAAATATATAGTTATGTTGGCTCAAATCAGCTAAGCTCCATAAAGATAAACGAATATAAACCATGAAGTAATAATTAAAGTATTACATAAATATAGTCAGACTGTTAAGGAACTGATGTAAAGAAATATTTGTAAACCCAAGTATTTTGTATATGGTTGAATGGTATATGTTTAAGCTCCTGGATTTACTTGAAGTTTTAATCTTCTACTTATAATTATGAACTCAAATTTTTAAATTGGATATGGTTTTTTGGGATATCGAGTGTATTTAAAATGCCTCTTTTTTCCTAACTGATTTTAAAGCATCAGTAAGGCTCAAACCACATTTTCAGGTATCAAAAATATGGGTAATCTCATAAGCTTCACAGATAATGTGATTCCATTTCTTTTTCTATGCACTTTTTTAGACGAAAAATATTTGCCAGTTTTTACTGTAGCAATTCTTAGATCGAGACCTACTTTTTTCTCTGATTCCACTAGTTTTTCATGCAATTTAAAATAAGCTCTGAAATGTAACACATAATAAATACCACTAGGATTAAATTTTGTATGGAGAATGCTTATAAATGTAGTTGTATCACAAAAACATACATTAGTTTTGCACTAATGTAATATAATTATCAAATTTTGATTTAGCATAAATATTGCATAATGCTGCGATATTTTTCAAAGCAAGTCAAGATACACAATGCAGGTTTTGGTGTGCCCGTTTGGATAGCAAAACTGTACAATTAATAAATGTATGGGAAAGGATATGCTGATAAATTAATAGAAAGTCGCCAAGCACGCTGAAAACGTACGAAACGAAGAAATTTATTGAACCAGGTAACTGATGCTTATTACAGGAAAAATATTCCTTGAAGGCGAGATACAGTTGTGGAAAAAAAGAAAATACACCCTACTAACGGCTCAACAAATTATCGTAGAAGAAAGTTACTGGTACCAAGAGATTTGAAATAAAGTCTACTTTTACCTGATGTATATAAGAAAGCCATTTACATATTGAAACTAACCCAAATTTCATTTTTTTCAATAGCAAAGCCAACTTTAACGTGATATTTCAAATCTTCGTTTCAAACCACGCCTAGACACTAAATGTCAAGTTATTTAAATGATAAAATTTTGAATTATAGACATATATTTAGTGATTCCATTATTAAAATACATTTTATATTTTTACTTTCTTCTATCTTCACTAAAAGAAAGTATTGTCTTCTTCGTCGACTTCTTGTTTTCCATGGATTTACACGTTTTATGGGTCAGAAATTCCAGAAAACTTGTTTTTACAAAATATCTGTCTGTCCATGTATATGTGCCCGTATGACATCATTCTATCATCAAAATGTGTATGAAGTTATGAATAGAATTGAACCAAATTTTTTGTGAATATTCTGGGCTACGGCAAGCAGGTCCGCCTTGAATTTTGAAATATTCCGCCGGAATGGGGCGCAGCAATAGTGATTTTTGTGCCATTTTTAATATTGTATCACCTAAAATCAGATGAAGTTATGCATAGAATTGAACCAATATTTTTGAGTAAGTGTTTGGTTATGTCTAGTTGGTCCTCCCTGAATTAAAAAAATCCGTCGGAAGGAGACGCTGCAATAGAGATTTTTGTGTCATTTTCAATATTGTACCACCTAAAAGTGTATGAAGTTATGCATATAATTTAACCAATTTTTTGTGTGAAGGTTTGGCTATGGCTATTAATCCTGTCTAAATTTGAATAAAAAATCCACCAGAAGTGGGTGCTGCAATAGCAGATCTTCTTTAAATTTGGATATTCCGCGGGAAATTGTCATTGTGATAGCGTAGCACTTTTTGTATATTTTTTTTCTATTCTTCGTCGTTTTGTTCTCCATCGGCTCATGTAGAAACGGGAACACGCGGCCTGATAAGCTGGCTATTCCAAACAGCTGATGATAACACAGTAAGGGACTACTAACTATTAATTTTAATATATATCATGATAAACATTGACTTTTTTTTTCTCCGATTCACTAAATGAAGCTGTAATTTAGAAGGAAAATCAAAGTTGGTATAGTATTGAATTAATAATATTAAAGTATTAAGATGTGTAACTAATTTTTGAAAAATTAATGTACGTATGTTTGGAATTGACACATCCAACCTAATTATTAATATCTCCTGAAAGTATACTCCTAAGGTGCTAGTGATTTATTTAGCAATAATACTAAATTACCCAAACATAAGTACGTTGAATTTGCAATTTTAATAATTTTATGATATGAATTACGAAATTAATATTTGAACAAATTATGATTAGCAAACTGCAATATTTTTTGATGGATTTAAATTTATTAAAAGATTTGGATTTAGATTAATCATGCATTATGAAAATCGAAAATTTATAATTTTTCTTTCAAATAGTTTTCAAATTATGCTTAAAAAAGCACAAAATAATGGTTTAAAGGGCGTCTACGAGAAACATTACTAGATATTTTGTAACTTCTTACACCATCTTTTAATCTGGCGCCTACAATAAATGCTTTCTTAGTCAACATTCGAGTACCGAAACTTCAATTTTGATACAGCTCCTAAAATATGTTCGATTTAAAATAGTTAATTTCTCATAAACATATTCGAATTACATAAGAAATTGTACTTAGGCTAGTTGAAGGAAGTAGAGCTCATTTATGTTATCAGAATTGGGTAATGCTGTTGGGAAAAACAAAGTTAGGATTTGTTTTAATATGTAGATGGCCCTTTAAACAAACTTTATGCACATCATTTATAAAGAAACATTATTTCCAATCGTTTGGTACCAGTAATTTTCTTCTACGATAAGCTTTTGAATAGTTACTGGAAGTTGTTTACTGTTTTTACCATATTGTACGTCGTCCATAGGTCTGTGCTAAAGGAATGCGAAAATCTTAAAATCGTGTTTTATCGAGTATATCTTCGACTGCATAGCCACAGAGCCATTTTGGTACTTTGAAATTAATAACACCATATTTTAAAATACGCTTCTAAAACCACACATCACAGTATGAATTTATATCATAACCTAGGAAGAATTTGACCGCTGGGAGTTAATCATTTTAAAGTTGCAAATTGCGTAAATTACGTAATTTTTTTGTTAATGAACTAGTGACCAAACAATACATTATCATGGTTAACTAATTATGTAGCGATTTATAATCGGGTTATTTTTACGCATGTTCATATAAACTAAACAGTAATTCTCTTCGATTATCAAAATTTCTTTCCCTTGATATTTGAATGAATGATTTCCTGAAATTCATTCAACATACATTCAATAAGATGGGATGCTATAGGAAATGGCAAATTTCAATAAATTGTGAGTAAATGTAAAGCAATGCTAAACATATAGTTCAGGGGGCGAAAACAGTTTCGGAATTCAATGCATAGTGACGCTTATATGAGCATAATTTTATCTTGTAAACCACAGAAGCAATTTCAATATTTTTTTTATTATTTGCCATTATAATTAAATATATTCCACTCGTTTTATTTTTTTTATTAGACATTTTTAGTAACGTTTATTTTAATAAAGTTTAGAATTTTATTGTTTGCGAAATTAAGTAATTATTGCCTTTTTCACTTTTATTTCGTAGTGAACAATCGATTAAATGCTAAATCTATTAAATTTTTTTGAAATCGAATCTGCACATTTCGAGGCATATAGGTGTTTCAGTAGAAGCTGTTTTCCATCGGATTTCACATGTGTTTCTATCCCCTTAAAATGTTACGCTTGAGACTCTTATCTCAGCAGAATTTATATGAATATTAAATTCCATATTTCTACACAAATATTTAAAAATTTCGTTCATATTGCTTAATTTATGACCCATAAATCAAATAATCACATGAAATATTCCCGTCAGAAAAATGTCCCTAATCACCATATTTTTTTCTGTAGGTTCTAGTCTCACACATAGCTCACCGATATGTTTTCTTTACGCTAGAAAATTATATTTCTTTTCATTTAAAAGTAAACTTGTATTAATCGACACATTATAACTTAAGAAGGGCCAATCACAACACATGCAATTTTTATACACTGAAAAAAAATGTATTTTTACAGTTGTAAAGTTGCAAAAATCTGTATGCTTTGTAACTTTTTTTGAAAAGCTATTGATATCTACAACTTCACAAATAAATTTACTACAATTATAGTGGTATTACTAAAATGTTATCTGTAACCAGGGTTACAGTTACATAAAAAGTTCTACTTATCTCAGTTTCCTAAAAAATTCTTAGTAGCCTTACAAAGTTTTGGATTTATGCTTCAAACGTGCATAAGTTATATGAATTTTTGCTGTTGCCGTTATATGAAAAGTTTTAGGAATCCCAGTTTCATAGAAAAAGCAACTTTACAGATTTTTTTTTTTTTTTTTTTTTTTTTTTTTTTACAGGACGCATAATAGAAGTATTCTTTGAAACCATTTTATTCTCTTGGATAACCTCAACACATGGCTACACAACTGGATAAAAATTTCCGCGATTGTAGAAATCTTTTGAGTACAGCCATGTTAATTTTTCCTACTTTTTTTCTAGAATTTTTCATAAAGAGCGGCTTCGTTACGCAAGCCACTGCAGAAAAGTCGATGCTGGAAACGTCAATAAATCACTGGTATTTCTAATTACAATTATTCCGTGAATAATTACAATTATTCCACTATTAATCCTTTATTTATAAATACGCGAGAGTGAACTTGGCGATTTAAGGTTTCGCCTATTTTAAATTCGAACTTATGTAATGTACAATATTTATGTAATTGAAAGACAATATTTTGAATTAATCGTGACACTATTGAGCTAATTTCTGCTAATTTAATATCCATGAAACAGAATCATATAAAGCTCTTATAAATTTAAATAAAATTTCATGACGAGTTTCTAAGCATTCTGCGAAATTTATTTTACTATTCCTTATTATTTTCTGAAATTACACATAAAGAAAAGCCTAAACTTCATTCACAAATGAAATAGACATTGCGACTGTGTTTATTAAAGAATTTCGGCAATAATAATCATTTCAAAGATGAAAAAATAAGCTTCTTGCAGTCGTTGTTTACTAAAAAAAGGAAATTATTTAATACGACCAGATATAAATAAGAAAGAGACTTAGCGGAAATACTAATGATACAAAAAAGACCTTAACTATATTTTGTAAAAGAATTGGGAAGACATATAATGGTGTTAAGCTAAGATAATTACAAATATGAAAAGTTACAAAAATGGCCGCTTTGAAACTAGTTTTTCTCTCTTTATATAGAAATGTAGCATATTTTTAGTTTCTTGTATCTTTACAAGAAGAAAGTATTTGATTCGCGAAGATTTTCGAATGCCGATTTTCGACGGATTTACATGTTTTAGGACTCAGAGAAACCTAAAAACATGTTCTTAGAGAATGTTTGTTTCTGAGTCTGTCTGTCTGTGTGTATGTGAAAAAAATTTTGTGAGCACTCTGTCTTAAGAACTAATGCACGGAAGTCCATAAAACTTTATATTCGGTTAGACTTTGATACAAGCTAGATCTGATTAGTTTTTGGTGTATGTCGCTCAACAATTGGCACTGCTATGCGGCATTAATCACAATTTACACAATAACCATATCTCAAGAACAAGCGATTGGATTTTCATAAAACTTTATATTTAGTTAGTTCTTTATTTAACATGGTGCTGATTATATTTTGATGCAAATCGCTCAACAGGTGGCGCTGCCATGGTGCACGATTCGTGATTATCACAATAAATCTATCTCACAAACTAATGCACGAATTTTTTTTTTAATTTCAGATTCAATTAGTCCTTGGTATACATTGGTGTTTTTTAGTTTTTGGTGTAAATCGCCATACAGGTGGCGTTACTCTGCAGCATGGTCATGATTTCGCAAAAAAGATTTCTCAAGCATGGATTTTTATCAAACTTCAGATTCAGTTAGTACCTTTAGTTTTTTGTATAAATCGCCCTACCGATGGCGCTGCTATGTGTCATTTTTCACGATTTCGCAATAAGTTATTTTAAGAACTAATGCACGGATTTTCATAATTTTCAGATTCAATTAATACCGGATAAAAAATTATCCTGATTAGTTTTTGGTGTACATCACTCAACATGTGGCGTTGTTATATAGATTTTTTTAAAGATTTTGCAATAAATCCAGCTCAAAAACTAATGCACGGATTTTCATCAACGTTCAGATTCAATTATAAGTTGTCATAGTTGTTGCTGAGTAGATTTTGGTATAAACCACCTTACGGATAGCGCTACCATACTGCATTTTTAAAGAAGTATTAACATGAATATGATAGAAGAAAGTTTTGGGATTGCCAGATGTGACTAGTTTTAATTGGAGATGCTTATTCAAATACATTTCTCTAGAAAACGAAATAAGATATAAACCCCTACCAGAATAGTTTACCAGATAACTTTTTTGAGAATTAACACATACGCTGACGTTCACACGCCATCGCGTGATATGACGCCAACGTTAAGGGACCAATCACGCGCCAGCGCGTGATGTGGGGTGATGTCCAATAGCCAGTCACGTGCTGGCGCGGGAAAATCTTTCACTGATTCTTTGTTGTAAAAAGTAAATCGGCTTCTGGGAAAAACCGACTTCTACAGTGCGGCATTAACTATCATCACATCTTCACGTAAGCGGCAGCGAACGTGTTAATAAATGTCTGAAATCACCTACTTATGTTACTTATAGAAAGCAAAAGTCAGATAAGTATTCAAAAGTAAAATGATTTATATTATATGCTTTTGGAAAACAAATTTTCTAGTTAGAAATATAGTTTTTTTATCTTTGCGAAAATCATATAAATTGCAAGTCATATAAAATGTATTATGGATTTTCCTAAATGACACATATATATCACGTGCACTGTAAAAAAAAATTCAAGAGGTTACTAAAAATTTCTTAGTAAATTTGTATTCCACAGAATTTTTTAGTAACCATTACAAACTTTTTTTTTGCAAGTGAAACAAGCATTTCTTTTGTAAACTGAACAAACGAATTTTTTGTATAACTAACTTAAAAATTTTTAGTATGAGCCACAAAGCAAATTTTAGTAATAGCTCCAAAATTATTTTTAATAACCATTACGTGCAACCGAAGCGGAGGAGCTTCCTTCGAGCTGCATCCAAATTTCTGAAGCGGAAGATTTTCGGCAAAACCGCAATAGATGGCAGCACTAAACATTCCTTACTGCTCCGGCCGGATTTTCATAATTCCTTTATTAACGAGACACTACAGACATTCGGGGTGTATTTGGCTGTGGCAAGTTTCGAACCCGGGACCTTTTAGCTTGAAGTCCGTTACTATAACCACTATGCTATCAAGGCTACACCAACTGAGTTTTAGTAAGAGCTATTAAAAATATAAAACTATTAACTCTATTCGTTGCTAACTTTTTTCTAGTGATTCTTACAGATTTTCTAGTAACCGACTAAGATTACTAAAAATTTTTTAGTAATTACAAGGATCTCTAAAGTTTTTTTAGTAAATCGACCTTTTTTTTTTTACAGTGTGTGTGACTTTTTTTCCGTTTTTCAAATATGTAAAATAATGCGCAGAATTCTCGATCTGTCGTCTGAAGAATGAGAGGCAAATCGATAAATGCTTATATACGCGTTGTAGAGCAATACAAAAATCTTTCTTTGTACTCGTGCTTAAGGATTTTATGCATTCATAATTAAAAAAAAAATTAAAAGAAATATTTTTCTATTTGAATTCGAAGTAAACAATGATAAACCATTACCTTTGCTCTTTTTTAACTGAAGGACGAGTATTTCTAAAAGTCCTTCTAAGAACAATGGTTAATACCTTTATCAACACATTTAAAAATCAATTTGGTAAAATGAAATATTTTTTTAACGGTCAATTCTTTAAAATTCAAAGTATTGTTCGTACAAAATTACTATTTGTTTTCTTTTTGAGAAAAATAATTCACATAATGGTGTAAAAAAAATTAAATATATTTTCAAAAATTTTGGAAATTTTGTACCTTTAGTCGCTTTGAATTAAAAAAAAAATAGTTCTTCTGTTTTATTTTTCGGAAAATTTCTCCGTGAGTAAAATTTAAAATAAGTCACTAATAAAATAATAATATATTTATTTCTCTTACCAGTTATGTTTATTTTAAGTAACTAAGTAGAGATACGTGGGGCAACTAGCCCATGATTTTACGATGCAGCTATGAATGTTCTTCCAATTCAACTTTCAACAGCCAATGTTCATCTGAATTGAAGTTTGGACCCCTGTAAATGTATTCAGTTTAGTTCACTCTATAAGATCTAAATTTTGAAAACTAAATTTTAACTTCTAAAAATAAAAAAATATATATATTTGTGTGTTTAACTTTTCTTTATTCGTAGTCCAGTTGCCCCATAAAAATGGAGCAAATGGATCAGGCGGGCTGTGCTCTGCACACGTTTGTATTTTTAATATGGTGGTATCAGTTTCTGTGTAAAAAAGTGTAAGCAACTTAAAAAAATTTCAAATCAGGTAGATCATGTAAATTATACATTAACTAAAGAGCGTTGTAAGGGAAAGAATTGTTGTAAAGATGTCTAAAAAAGCACGAAATGTGAAATTATTAAATTTATTCATGCGAAAATAATAGAAATGAAGTGAGTACTTGAGTAATTCACTTTTGGTAATAAACACTAAATTTACATGGATGTTTTTGGGAAAAAAATAACAAGATAAATATATAACAAGAAAACGGCTACGTAAATACGCAAGTATTTCATTTTTTTTTTTTATTCTCCCCAATTGAAGTGTGATGTGTCCAATAAACCTGAAGAATGTAACCATCTTTGGCTATTTCCTTTAAGAAATTTGGTTTGATACCCACAATATGCTTTTTAAAAATTTTATTATGTAATTTAAAAAATATACTATCTAATTTTTTCTATTGTATGGAAAAAAAGAAGGAGAAATTGATTTTCCGTAGTAAGATAAATTTAAAAAAAATGTATAACTATTGCGGTAACTTGATACCCCGATACATGTCCCAATTACTCCATTCACGAAACAACGATGGGATAACGGGACACAGGTCTTACATTTGAAACATGAACTACTAAATATATATAGATACCTAATAATATTAATGCAGTTAATATTTAAAAAAAGTTACTTGCTTAATAAAAGTACTTGCAGTATTTTAATAAGAAGTAGATGAAGTTAACGAAACATACGTTGTTTTTAAAAAAAGAAATCGAAATTTTGACAACTTATCACAGCAAATACAGAATTAAGATTGTTTAGACACACGTTATTTTAATAAGTAGAAATTAGGGGAAATTAGACACAAAAGCTAAAACTTAAAAAGCATTAACGGTTTTTACATTGTGGGTCCAGTTTGCTCTAGCCAATAGCCGGCATATTTAAAAAAATCAATAAAAACTAAACAGGCAGCGATAGAAATACACCGTTTGTTGCAACATGATTGGGACAACAGTAAATTTTCAGGCAGATAAATTTTCAAAATTAGTTGCAATTTTCAACATCAGATGGCGCCGCAGTCTAGAAAATCTAAAGTACGATATTTTTCTCATACCCACCATGTGCAACAATAATATGGCGTAGAAATCACCAGAAACCTTATAAACGTGTCAGGCGGGATGGCGTCAAGTGTAGAAGAAATGTATTGCTTCTGCTTTATTTCAGGATTGTGACGGTACACCTGGTCTTTCAAGTTAAAAATACTCTGTTCTAAGGAATAAACCATTTTTTTCACAGAAAACTTGCAATTTGTGAACAGCACACGCTTACAACAGAAAGACAACTTACGGAATGGCAAGCTCAGAGACTGTGTTTTTTTCTATAGCTTTCAAATCGCCTGCAGCACTATCTGTTGTTAAAAATTGTAACTAATTTCGAAAGTTTGTCAGCCTAAAAATTTACTCTTGTCCCAAGCATATTGCAACAAACGGCATATATCTATCACTGCCCGTTTAATTTTTATTAATTTTTCAACTATACCGGTTATTTTTGAAACACCCTGTACAATTACATATTTAAAGAAAAACAATAATAATCCCCTTGTGTAATTTTTTCGCCCAAGAGTTCAAATCAGTCACGCAAACAAAGCAAAACGATAATGTTAAAAAACGATTTAAGTAAACAAATATTAAATAAACAATAATACTTTTGAAGGATTTTTTTTCGCATAGCATAGCAGAGGACGATCTGCAAACGGGTTAGTTTTCACATTTTTTCAATTTCGGTTTCAGATTAAAAATATATATATACTTTCACTTTCTAAATTGGTTGGAACTGGTTCTGACGTTGAAACTATAATAATAATAACAATAATAATAATAATAATAACTATAACCAAAATCGAAAAAGTAAACCCCAGACCGGTTTTGGACCGTTTTTAATTATAGTCCAAGAAGCAACAGTATATACTCAAAGGTATCATAAACAAGAAAGAAAAATCATGTCTTAAGCATAGAGGATATAAAGGAAAATTAAAGTTTTAATAAAGGGTTTTAAATGCAGTGGAATGCAGCATCAATTGTGGATAGCACATTTTACATCTATAGCAAAAACATGTATGGTATATATATCTGTTGCATCAACAACAAAGATTGCTTTTAATCTTTTACTGTTTAAATTAATTATTAGAAACGAGAAATATTTCAATTTATCATAAAACAAAAATTACAATTTAAACAAATACGCAATGATCAAAGTTAAAATAGGCTAGAAATGGAACAAGTAATAACTATTCTTATAAAAGAGATCGTCAAATCATCGAGATATAATGTTATTTTAATGTAATATCTTATTTGTCTTTGTTATTTCAGATTTTTAATACATACAATATTTTAATCCCATCGAAATATTTATCAGTCACAGGAAACTATTAAAATAAATAACAGAAAAGAGTTGTTGCATATGTTTCACGAATCTAACATTATGTAAATTTGTTCTGAATTGTATGCATCTTATACTTAGATATTTTGATTTCTGTTGAGCTGTAATTTGTTATTTTCTATAGTTGTTTGTCTTTTCTTTCAGATTCAATATCCATTGAATTATTTATTTTAAATTTAGTTTTCTTTAAATATAACATTCAGTTTCTGAAAAACAACCGGTTTAAAATCATTGATATTTGCTTTGCATTAAAAAATTATTTGGTGTTTTGAACTGCATTTATCTTTATGTATTTGTCCTAACTTAATAGAAGTTAAATATGTTCACAGTTCACTATGTCAATTTTGCTTGATAATAACTAGTACAAAAGGTATTCAAAATACTTTTATGTTTATCGTATAGCATAAAACATACATAAATCATCTACAATATTTGCAGCATAGTGCATCATTATTATTTAGCGGGTCGAAAATGCTTTGATTAATTTCAAATTTTAATGGAAATACCGCTCATGAAATTTTAATTAAAACGTCCAAGAAATAATTTTTTTCTTATAAAAAAACATGTATCTAAAATCTTCAGCCACTTTATGTTATTTTGTTGATATCTTAAAAAATGAAAAATTGTAATAAGATTTTCCTTTCTTTTCGAATTTTTCTTAATTAAAATGTTCTAGAAATATCTTTTATTTTTTTTAAGTAAAAGTTCTGTTAAAAAATAGTTTAATACCAAAATCATTTTCTATTCGTAAAAATGAAATAAATGGAAAAAAACTTAAAACAAAAGGAGAATAGTGTAATCGAATTACAATCCAAGTTTAAGCAAACGGTTTGCTCAAGGTTGGCAGGTTATCTGCAAACTGCTGTACCACATTGGCCTAGAGCAGAGGTTCCCAAAGTGTGCTCCGAGGAGCCCTTGGGGCTCCGGCTGAACGTTTTACGGGCTCCATGGCGTTCCAGGAAAATAAACAAAATGAAAGGAATATGTATATTGCAAGTGAAGATTGTTGACCCATTGGCGTGGTCGGTAGCGACAACTGCTGCCACACCGTGGGTTCCTGATTCGAATCCGGGTACGGACATTGATGTTGGTGTTGTTCCTTTGAAGTGTAATAAAATATATGTAACGGATGTATGTAATAAAAATTGTTCTCTTTTGTGTCTGTTTCTGTGTATAATGGATCGATCGAGGCGACAGCCATAGCAGCTATAGGCCTCAAAGCACAAGGATTTGAGAAATTGCCAATACGTTGATAGAAAATGGTACATTTCTGTGATGATTACAGCCCGCACTAAAGTTACTTATTTCATGTTTTTATCTAACTTTATAAAGAAATTTTTTTGACAAAAACTTTTGATACGATCGAATATTTCAAAACGTTGTTGCTCAGTATTAATCTTTCAGTGTTATTATTTCAATACTATGCAACTGTGATTTTCATCTAAATTTCAACTTCATTTTATGATTTGGAATAAATTAAAATTAATCTAGATCACGAATATCCTGTGAATCATGATTATCCTGTTATACATCAGCTGCTTTAGAACCGTCCAATTAGACGGATGAAAATCGCTTCTCATTATATGAACAGGCGATCCCCAATAGAACAATGAAAAATTTACAAAATCGCTATTGCATCAACTCTTTCCAGGAAATATCCCCATTTTCAACCTAGATCTGACGTCCACAGCCACAGACATATATATAAAGTTTGTTTGATTTCTATGCTGAACTTAATACACTTTTCGAGCATAAATAATTGAAAATGCCAAAATGTTATTACAATGTCCCCTTTTGGCGGATTGTTTCCGAATTTCTATGAGATTTGCTGGCCGTAGGCAAAAACATTCAAATGAAATTTGGTTCAATTTTATGTAGTTTTTGATTATATAAAGCTGATACAAGGTTGGATACTCAGACATTACGTATAAACATATTTTTATATTATGTATAAACACAAAATCGAAAATTTTTTAATTAGAATACTTTCTTCTTTATAATGAAGAAAGTAAAAATAAAAACGTAATCTATTAATACAAGTAATTCTCATTAATATTTAAAAAATATATTATTTGCATTTATTAAAATATTTTGTATTACAAAGCATTTCTACATAAAAAAGCATTTCTACAAGCACTTTTAAACTTGAGAAAATAAAATGCCAATGAATTATTTCTAAATCGATAATAAAAGACTTCTGTATTATAATCTTTTTAAAATACTTTTATGATATTTCAGTTATTTTTGAACAAACAAATTGTTCCTTGCCAATGTTAATAATATAAATTTATTTTGATATTCAATTTAAACTTATTACAAAGATATTTTATTTCTTAGTCTATAAGAAATCACTTACATATTCAAAAGAATAAAGATAAAAATATATTTTTTGTAGATATTTTTGAAAAAATAAAAATGAAATTTCCATCTTTTGCATTGAAAAATACTTTAGGTAATACAGAAATTTTGTATTCTGCTTAAATTTTACCATTTCTATGTACTTAGTTAAATTACATTTTGGAAAAATATTCTATATATGTACTGTTCTTTTATTAGCCTAAAGTAAGATTTGCGAATTGCAGTTTATAGTTTAGTATGGATATTTATAGCGAAGTAAAATAAAAAGATTCAAATTTATATTGGTATATTTTTATAAATATGCTGATACTTGAAATTACATTCATATAAACATATGCATCATTCCTGATATAAAGAATAAGTGCATGTAAATAAGTTTACACCGAGAGAACTCGCGGCGGGCATGATAGACCCGAAATACGTATGATTTTTCTCACCAATATATATATATATAAGTAATCTTCAACTTATTTTATTGTGGAATTTGTAATAAATGTCTCCGACTAAATAAGACGGATTAAAATACCAAGAGTCGTTAAACATGGATTGCTCTTTTGGTATCATTTTACAGATTTTCATCAGTGGTAAAAAAATGAAATTTTGCTTATATATGCGGTAGTGGTAGTAAAGAAGGTGGCGCATGCGCACATTGTTAATCGAGGTGTATTATACATCATTAATGTATGTTTTGCTTATTTATTTATTAGAAGTATGCAAATGAAAAAAAGAGAGTGCGTTTATTAGCCAATAATAAAGTATTTCGCAATTCTACAAGGAATTTTTATTGTATTCGATAGTGAAATACAGTATTTTTTTATGTTAGTGACTATGGAAAGTAAAATTTGATCTGCCAGGAGAAATGATAAAAATAGACATAGTGAGTCTACGTTTATCAGAAAGCTCTTGTTTGATAAATTTCTAACTAATCGAAACGAAATCTCTAATTTAACTAAATTCATATCAAAGGGAGTTTCAATCAGCTCCATTAATGTGAATTGTTCTAGTTTTAATAAAAACGCAATTTCCAACATTCATCTTGCAATATCTGGTTCTACTCTGATATTTAAAAAATACAAAACTAAACTGAACGGCGTAATAAAGAAATTTGACATTCTTGAGAATTTCACCACAGATTGTTGTTGTAAAAATAATATTATATTATAATGTGATATTCGATTAACTGAGTTCAGACAAGTTCTGCAGTATGTGAAGTGGCATTGTTTAGCAAATTATACAAACTTGCAGCGGGTGCAGACTCACCTGATGCAGAAGTATGTCGCAAACATCTGTAAAGGTATGCTACTCTAATCTATGCACTGCATTCAAACGTATGTCGCATATTCTTTTAAAGGTATTCTACTATAATCTATGCAGAATATACAGACGTATATAACACACTCTTTTTAAGACATTCTGTACTGCTCAAATATTAATTAAATTATAATATTATAAAAAAAATTTTGACATAAGTGAAATGCATTTGCTCGAAAAAAAATACTGATTAAAAGTGCAGAATTATCTTGTAAATAATATTGATTGTTCCAAATCAAATGCTCTTAAAGTTATTCATTAAAAAAATGCACCACCAATAATTTTAAAGGTAAAATACTTGTTGAAAAAACACTATTTAACAAACCTTCAAAGTTGATCTTGAAAATCACAAATAATCTTTTGAAAAAAAAAATCATGTTTTTCAGAAGCTTTCAGTTAGATGGATAATGAACTCGATTATGCAAAATTCTTTGCTATTTTTAATGCTTTTAACTGAAAATGCAAGCAACATAATTTATAAAAATAAATATACATAAGATGGCTGGATAATAGTGCCACGTTAAGGTTCTACCAATTTTCATGGCTCAGTTTTAGATTTGTTTTCCAAGCAAATATAGGATTTTATGCAGTATTATAGACTATGTATATGACAAAGAATATTTTAGCAGCTATGTATTCATAAAATGTAGAGATGTGTTTTCTTGACCAATGATTTTTGTTATTACCCAGCTATGTGGGTACTAACGCCATACAAAAAAAAAATTATAAAATAGAATAGATGCAGTAATAGTCACTTGCAATTTAAATTTTCCATTGTCCACAATGTCCACAATTGTGCAATGTAAATTACCTATTTTATATATAAAGATTGCACAGATGTATAAATTGACAAACTGCTTTTACTTACCATTAATAGCGATATCAGTATGCAGCAATAATCATTTGATATTATATTTTTCCTGACATGAGAAAATTAGCAGCATTTTTGATATACAGGGTGTTTAAAAAATTACAGGTATATTTGAAAAATCAATAAAAAATAAATGGGCAGCGATAGAAATACACCGTTTGTTGCAATATGCTTGGGACAACAGTAAATTTTCCGGCAGACAAGCTTTCGAAATTAGTTACAATTTTCAACAACAGATGACGCTGCAGTCTATAAAAATCTGAAATACGATATTTTCTACATATCTACCATGCGCCGCAATAATATGGTGTAGTCTCTGAACGAAATTACCAGAAACCAATGTAAACGTGTAAGGCGGGATGGCTTCAGAAGAGATGTACTGCTTCAGTTGTTCAATTGTTTCTGGATTGTGGCGGTACACTTGGTCTTTCAAGCCAAAAATTCTCTGTTCTAAGGAATAAACCATTTTTTCACAGCAAACTTGCTGCACAGCTCTGGGAACAGCAACAACACACGCTTACAGCAGAAAAACGACTTACAGAATGGCGAACTCACATACTGCGGTTTTTTCTATATCTTCCAAATTGCCTGCAGCGCCATCTGTTGTTGAAAATTGTAACTAATTTTGAAAGTTTCTTTATGAAAATTTACTGTTGTCCCAAGCATATTGCAACAAACGGCGTATTTCTATAGCTGACCGTTTAATTTTTATTGATTTTTCAAATATATCGGTAATTTTTGAAATACCCTGTACATTTTTTTATTATTTTAATTTTCAAAAATGACAATAAAGGTCTCCCGTGTATAAAATAAAAATAAATAATATAAAAAATGTAGTTTTGTCATTGAAAAGAATCAATCCGGGTAATAACATCGGTGCATGGCGTTATTACCTGGTATACATTTTCGCAGTATATTTTAAACTACAAGCTACATCGCGAGCAATCCGCTTATAAAGGTCAGGGAAATGATTACGCCTTTGTTAGTGAAAAATAGTATAGTGATATTTCAGTAAGTTTGACTTTTCACTTAGCGTAGAGGCACTTTTGTGAGAAAACTTTAAGGGTTTTCTCTAATACAGCAAAAAACGTTTCGGGAGCTATTTGTTTATACCGCCAATAATTTTTTCAAATTACACAAATCGCTAAACTGATCGCCAGATTAAACAGTTTAATTTTTATATTAAATAAAAAAGAACAAATAAATTAGTAAGACATTAATTAAAATAAAAATAAAAACGTCGAATTAAAAATTTCTTTATAACGTAACAAATCCCATAACGCATTTAATGTCAATTTGATGTGATATTTATGATCATCCATGATTGGTATTTAATCTTATAATTTCCTGATAGTATTTTGATCGATGGCATAGTCAAGTATTACCAAATTTCAATTAGTTTTATTCATTTTATTTTTTATCAAGATTTCGTTTTTTTAATCAAATTTAGTAAATTTAGAAAAAGATAAAATTAAAAAAAAATTATGAAGATTTTCAAAAACTGGAAATTTTCAGACAGCATTTTATAGATATAATAAACCCGGACCTGAGTAGAAGAGGGCAATTTTATTGATTATTAGAAATTAAAATTTTATGTTACTGCAAGCTCAGTGTGTATTTTTAAAGAAGAAATAAAATTTATAGTTGGCATATAATAAGATTTCTCTTAAATGAATTAAAATATATGTAAGTCTGAAGTATTGAAAGTATACAATAACTTTTAAATTAAACCATGTAAAGTTTATAAAGTGCAATAAATATTATATATTATTTTATTTAAAGGTTTTCAATACTATTTTTTATGCATCGTTAATGCAAAAAATATTACGTTTAACAACTTTGCAAATTTTTCTATTTCATTTGTTGCAAACTTGTATTATTAGTTTACTTTCATTTCTAAAACAGCTATGTTATTTGGTAATATGAAAATAAATATATATTTTTAAAGAATAAAATTTTTAAACTTATAACTACCGTGAAATCTCCATTATTGACTCTTCCCTCCTTTTCTTTTAAAAGCAAAATAAATTAAATTTGGAAGAAGATTATAAACGGAAAACTATTTTCAATCCTTAATTTACAGGAAAATAAGGCAAATAGAGGAATGAGAATCTTTCGCCTTTCGGTAGATTTACAATAAATATTATCAAAATGCTCCCTCCCTAAAATCTCCCTCAATCAAAAAGCCCTAAGAAAAATTTTAATTCTTCAATTATTTTCTCAAGTTTACTTTAGTTTGTTTGGTTAGTTTACTTTAGTTAGTTTAGTTTAGTCAAGTTATTTTTTATTTTATTGCAACAATATTTTATAAATTATCTAAGAACACCCCCCCCCCGAAATCAACCTATTATAATTTTACAATATTTTGATAAAACATATCACTCAGAAACTAAATAAATATCCATATATTTTTCTTTATGGTGAATTTAACAGATAGTACAACTAATGATTGTGGTAACATATGAAAAAGATAATAAAAAACATGCCAAAAAATAATTTTCTTTATGTTCACAAGTTTCCCTTGTGTGTTTACAACCGCCCCTTCTTTGGGGCACATATGAACATTTTTTTTGAATTCATAAAACTATTAAGAAATGTAAGAAGAACTATAAAGGTAATTAAAAAAATAAAATGCTTAAAAAATTTCACTTTACTATATTGCGTAGTTTTGCTTAAAGAAATTAACTCAATTATAAGAAAAAGCTATGTTTATGTAAACTGTTCACATGTGCCCCAGTCTCCCCCATATATAGTCACGTAGTCTCTCATAGAAATTGGTTCTGATTAGTAACTCGTGTGAATAGTTCAACAGGTGGCGCTACTATGCTGTCTTTTTTATGATTCCTGAAATAGCTCTATCTCAAGAATTAATGCACAGATTTTCATCAAACTACAAAAATCAGTTAATGCTTTATATGAAGTGATTCTATGTATGTTTTGGTTAGATTCACCGAATAGGGGCGCTGCTATGCTATTTTTTAAGATTCGCGCAATAGTTCTATTACAAGAACTAATGCACGATTTTTTTTTTATAAAAACCTCTTTTCACATAATTTTTTTTTATAAAAAAAACTTTATATTTTGCATTGGGTTTAATCGCTTTAAATGAATTTACTGTAGATGAAGATGCTATATTTCAGGTTTTCTAGAGAAAGAAATCAGCATACTAGTCTGAAATGTGAACATTTTAAAACAATACAACATATTTATATTAATACCCCGTAATTGTCATGCTGTCCCCAGAGATTGACATACAAAGCTTTAATGGATTCCAATTACTGATAATATTTCATATTTTCAAAAAAACAACTTATAAATAAATTTATTCTAAAACTTTAAAAGTACTGCTAAAATAAGTGGTTTTATCTCAAATCTTGCGATTTCCTAGTAATTGGAATAGGTGCCAATTACTTGGAACTATCAAAATTGAATCACCATTAATTGGCATCTACCATTAATTCAGAAATCCAAATATTTGTGTCAAATACACTTTTATACAATTAAAGTAACCCTTTTCATCTAAACAAAACTGTTGTTGATTAAAATTTAAAATACATTATAAATCAGATAATAATGAATTGAAAAGCATGCCTTTCTTAAGCCAGAAAAGAAGCATTTGCAACATAAATGGCTAATTTACTTAATTAAGCAAACCACAATTGTTTCTCTTTCCTAGGCATTATTGTCATCTAGTAGCATAAATCAAAGTTATAATCTACCCTCTAAGCGCTTGGCCCGTAAAATTCCGCACATTAAGCTCCAGGTTTCACTGCAATATAAGCAATGTTTAAGATATTATAATTCTATAAATTTAATGAATTTTCAAAGTATTGAAGAATGATTAAGACTCTCAAGGATTACATTTATATTCCTAAATAAGATTTTTTATGTAATATTGAAATAATCATATTTTATTAGCATTTAAAACAAAATGCAGAGAAAACAACATTACAATTTTACCCATTTGCAAGACGCTTGGAGGGTTAAAGTAAATGAGTATATAACTAGTATATGGTTTTACATTTTTAAAAGACTGGATATAAATCTTATTTTAGGACATATTTTTAGGATGTGCATATCATTGGTGCATGCCAATTACTGGGGATGTTACCCTAATTTATTTAATTAAAAACAAACCACTTTTAATAAAATATCCCAAGATCAAATTTTTTTGGTTATATTTGAGCCAGAATTGGTTGATATTTTATAATCAATTGTACCACACATTGCAAAAAATATTATTAGTTGTCGATGTAACTTGAAGAATTTTTAATATAAGTGTATATTAGAGATTATTTTCAAAAAGCGGTGCTGTAACAGGGTGACTGCCTTCCCTAAATTATAGTATCTATAGGTGGCGCTATTGCCACCTTCGGCAAAATATCTTCAGATATTTTGCCTTCCTTTCTAAAAAGACATGAAATGAAGTGAAGTAATTGAGTTTGGAGTTAAGATGTAAGATTGGGATGTGTGTTCGCTGTACATCTCTCTTAGAGATGTTCTTTGTGCTAAGTAATGTTACGAATTTTGTAAATAGTTAGTGTTTGTACTGTAAAATAATGTAAATAATCTTATTAAGCTCCATTTCTTTACTAATATTAGTTTTTGTTACATTGTCTCTGTTATCAAGCAAACTTGTCTATTATTTTCAGTGAATGTCTATGGCAGCTTTGCGAAATATTTGAGATATCGCAAAGTTGGCGTCACTTTTGGCGACTTATTTTGGTCGCCAAATTTGGCGATATATCGCCAAGTTGGCGACAAATTTGGCGATTGTTGGCGATGGTAACCCTTCCCTATTTATGGTAACCCCCCTTAGGTCTACTGATACATTGTTTGTTGTTCCGTGGTTTTCCAGGTTTTTCTAGAAATTTCTAGCACATGCTACGAGACTATATATAAGGAGAGCGATACGAGCTGTTGTTGTTATTATTTACCAGTCAGTCATTGAGTGAGCTACTAGAGATTGTCCAAGCAAGTTTGCTTGATGTATTGAGTTTTATCTACGTTGTTTTGAATGTGATATAGTGTTGAGACATTGTATAAAGAGTCTCTGCGACCTATATTTGTACTTGTTCGATAGATTTAAACAGTTATTTTGGAATATCTTGTAATATTTGTGAGTTTCGAAGACTCTGTTGTTCTGAAGATCTGTAAATAAATTATTTTCTACTTTTCTAAGAGAAAAGAGTTTGAAGTTGTCTAACCATAAGATCGAAAGAACCCTATATACGCTGCAACATTTGGTGTCAGGAGTCGGGATCTTATGGCGAAAACAAGAACAATGGATGGTCAACTGAAAGAACTGTTAGAAGCTATTAATGGAATAAAGGCAGAATTGACGAAAGGCCAAGAAGAGTTGGCGGAAAAAATGAATAAAGGCCAAGAAGAGTTGGCGGAAAAAATGAATAAAGGCCAAGAAGAGTTGGCGGAAAAGATGAACAAATGCCAAGAAGATGTGACTGAAAAGATTAATAAAGGCCAAGAAGAAATGAAGAAAACTTTAGAAGAAAAGTTCTCGTCGGTAGAGAGAAGAATAGGCTCGGTAGAAGAGAAAATAGAGGAAGTAGAAGACAAAATTCAGAATGAAGTTAGTAATGTTGAACAGAAAATGGAACGGAAAATGGCGGAAGTAGAAGAGAAAATTCAGAATGAAGTTTGTAAAGTTGAAGAGAAAATCAGTAACGTTGAAGAGAAAATCAGTAACGTTGAAGAGAAAATACTAGGTGAAGTAGATGAAAAGCTAAATAAAAAAGTACAAGATCTTGAGAAGAAACTTTCAGCGTCTAGTGGTAATTATGAAGAATTTAGGAATCCGCCTGCTTCTCCCGTGCACATTAAGCTGTCGACATACGATGGAAAGAGTTCCTGGCAAGTTTACAAGACCCAATTCACCATTGTAGCTGAAGCGAACAAATGGAGTGACGAGGTGAAAGCTTGTCAACTGGCAGCATCTTTAAGAGGAGAAGCCGCCGACGTGCTGCAGACATTGCCCGATATGACGCAACTCAATTTTGAGACTCTAAGTTGTGCACTTGAAATGAGATTCGGCGAAAAATTCTTCAAGGATTACACGAGAATACAAATGAAGAGCCGCCATCAAAAATCGAGTGAAACCCTTCAAGAGTTTGCCTCGGAAATTGAACGGCTTGCAAATTTAGCATTCATTGACTGTCCAACAAATGTACGGGAAATCCTCTCACTGCAATATTTTGTAGACGGAATAAAAGACCCAGAAGTGCAGAGAGCGGTACGAATAGCAGATGTACAGGATTTAAAGGATGCATTACTATATGCCTTACAGTTGGAAGCAGCTACACAAGCCAGCCGAAGAGATCGTCATTCAGTCCGAGGGGCAACGGTGAACAAAAGCTCAGACACTGAGAACGACGTCTTGAAAGAAATTAGGAAATTAAATCAAGAGATTGAAGCTTTAAAATATGGAAGAACAAGCGCAAGAAGACAGAATCTCACGTGCTGGGGATGCGGTGATACAGGACATCTCCGAAGAAATTGCCCCAAAATCCACGAACGTGAGATAAATTCAAACAGTCAGCAGGGAAACTAAATTTTGGCCATCTCGCGGGGCGGAGGTTGCCAGAGAATGAAAAGCCCCACCTGAAGATCCTCCAGATATCAAAAATGAGTGGCGGTGATAATGAATTATATGTGATAGGCTTTATTAACGGAATTCAGTGCCGTATGATTGTCGATACAGGAGCCAATGTGACAATAATAAGAGAAGATTTGGCTCGAAAATTGAAATCTAAACTCATCTGGACTCCACCATGCATTACCCTGCAAACTGTGACGGGCGACAAGATAGGCATATATGGAAAGGCCAATTTAACTATCAACTTTGGAGGAACGAAATATTACCATACGGCATATGTGGCTGACATAACAGATCCTTGCTTAATCGGACTAGATTTTCTGAAGAAGTTTGACTTCAGACTTGATTTCAAAAATAACAAAATGATCTCAAAATTTGAAGAAATAAGTCTTTTTGGATTAAATAACGAAATTGAATGTAAACAAATAGTAATAGCCAAAGAAGACATTAATCTAGATGCAAGAACAGAATGTTTGGTTCCTGCTGTAATTAAAAATAAAACTAATTATCGATTTGGCCATATAGATTATCCAGTAGACAATAGTACACAAGCAGGAGTATTGGTGGCTTCTTCTGTAGTAGACCTCTCGAAAAAGACCATTCCAGTCAGAATTGCTAACATCAGTGATAAGACGAGGACTATCAAGAAAGGAGAGGTGATAGCATCATGTGCTCCTGTGACGTGCATAAGTCAAAATTCCAATCACTCTCAGAAATCTTCAGATAATTTAGTCAAGGATTTGTTACAAAATACGGACTTAGATCCAAACCAGAGAGATGCTGCTGAAAGTTTAATTAGAGAATTCCAAAGTTTATTTTCCCAAACATCTGAAGACTTTGGACGAACTAAAATGGCACAACACCGAATTGACACGGGAGATCACTCTCCTATTAAACAGCACCCTAGACGATTACCTTTTGCCAAGCAAGAAGAGGTGCAGAATTTAATTAAAGATATGGAAGAAAATGACGTCATCGAACCATCGACAAGTCCATGGGCGTCTCCCATTGTATTAGTAAGAAAGAGGGATGGTTCAACAAGATTTTGTGTAGACTACCGCCGACTGAATGACGTCACTAAAAAGGATAGTTACCCTCTACCAAGGATTGACGACACTCTCGACACACTTGCGGGCAACACTTGGTTCTGGACTCTGGATCTGAAGAGTGGTTACTGGCAGGTAGAGATCCATCCCGACGACCGCGAGAAGACTGCCTTCACAACGGGACAAGGATTATGGCAATTCAAGGTAATGCCTTTTGGTCTATGTAACGCACCTGCAACTTTCGAACGGCTTATGGAAACGGTTCTCCGGGGGCTGTCGTATGAAGCATGTCTTGTTTATTTAGATGACATCATAATCATAGGAAAATCTTTTGATGAACATCTGAACAACCTCAGGCGGGTGCTACAAAAATTAAAGGAAGCTAATTTGAAGTTAAGCCCTTCGAAGTGCAGTTTGTTTCGTAATGAAGTCGCCTACCTTGGACACACCATTTCGGCGGAAGGAGTTAGGACTGATCCGTAGAAGATATCGGCCGTGAAAAATTGGAATCGTCCAGCAGATGTTCACCAGCTTCGAAGTTTTCTAGGATTATGCACCTATTACAGAAAATTCGTCAAAGGCTTCTCGATGATTGCAAGACCACTTCATAAATTAACAGAAGCCAATCAAAAATTTATGTGGACACAGGAATGTGACGCTGCTTTCGAAAAGCTTAAGGAGGCCTTGACATCCACTCCAATTCTGTCGTATCCTCAAATCGATAAACAGTTTATACTTGATACGGATGCAAGCAACGAAAGCATTGGCGCTGTACTGTCCCAGGAAATCGACGGCCAGGAGCGTGTTATCGCCTATTTCAGCAAGTGCTTGTCAAAGGCCGAGCTAAACTACTGCGTAACAAGAAAAGAGCTTCTTGCTGTAGTGAAAGCCATAGACCACTTTCATCACTATCTTTACGGTCGAAAGTTCCTGATCCGAACTGATCATGCTTCTCTAACTTGGCTATTGAATTTTAAGAACCCTGAAGGCCAGATAGCCAGGTGGATACAAAAGCTTCAAGAGTACGATATGGAGATACGCCATCGAAAAGGCTCATCACATGGAAATGCAGATGCTCTCTCAAGAAGACCCTGCTCAGAGAATTGTAGATACTGCGACCGGGCTGAGAAGAAATTTAATGTCAAAGGTCCTATAGTAAGACAAGTTACAACTGGGTCTACATCATCGCAAGATCCGTGGAGTGACGAGAGCCTGCGTAAAGATCAACTTGCTGATCCTGAAATTAAGCCAATTCTAGAGCTGAAAGAGGAGTCCAACAGGAAGCCCAGCTGGCAAGACATGGCCCATTACCATCCTACGACTAAACGTTATTGGGCTCTCTGGGATTCCTTACATTTGAAGAACCGCCAAGTTGGCGTCACTTTTGGCGACTAATTTTGGTGATATCTCAAATATTTCGCAAAGCTGCCATAGACATTCACTGAAAATAATAGACAAGTTTGCTTGATAACAGAGACAATGTAACAAAAACTAATATTAGTAAAGAAATGGAGCTTAATAAGATTATTTACATTATTTTACAGTACAAACACTAACTATTTACAAAATTCGTAACACTACCCCCTCCTCAAAGACTGCACGTCCCGGGCAGTGCAATCCTTGAGTTAGAGGAAAACACTTAAAATAAATAAATAAATAAATAAATAAATAAATAAATAATAACAATAATAATAAAATTTACATAAATAAGAACTAATTACTATTTACATATTTACAAAAAGTGACTTTCATGACCATGGTCTGAAATTCAAGTTTTTGTAAATATGTAAATAGTAATTAGTTCTTATTTATGTAAATTTTATTATTATTGTTATTATTTATTTATTTATTTATTTATTTATTTATTTATTTTAAGTGTTTTCCTCTAACTCAAGGATTGCACTGCCCGGGACGTGCAGTCTTTGAGGAGGGGGTAGTGTTACGAATTTTGTAAATAGTTAGTGTTTGTACTGTAAAATAATGTAAATAATCTTATTAAGCTCCATTTCTTTACTAATATTAGTTTTTGTTACATTGTCTCTGTTATCAAGCAAACTTGTCTATTATTTTCTGTGAATGTCTATGGCAGCTTTGCGAAATATTTGAGATATCGCCAAAATATAATGTGATATGTGTTGTGTCGTCTACAATAAAATGTGACTGTAACATCTCTGTTCTATATTTTAAGTACCGAATAGCATCCCACACTGGCGCCCAACGTAAAATGGAGTTCTTTCGGAAAATTTTTGTGCTTTCAAAGTCTTTGTGTCAAGTTCGCTGTTGTCATCCTGACAAAAGTTCCAGAAATTATATTTAAAGTAGGGTAACCCGTAACCACTTCTAAATTATTGTCACCTCGGCAATAAATGAAGTTTTGTGTTCTCAAGTGCCGTGTTCATCAAGAACAATTCATCCTGTGATTTCCAAAAAGTTCTATTATATAATGTGCCATATCAAGTATCAAGATATACTCCAGTCTTGTGCTAATTTCTTTAATATCAGTTATGTGTGGTAGTATCATCGCAACACAATTCTAGAAAGTATAAAAAAAGAGTAATCTGTACCCATCTTAAAGGTGTTGTCAAATCTACAATGAATCAAGCTTCTGTTCTTATTTTTAACAGTGCTTTCTTCTTCTTCAATTGTGTGTTTTAAGTGCGTCATCCTGACAAAAAAGGCAAGAACATGCATTCAAAAAGGGTAATCCGTACCCTTCACATTGGAAATAATTGAAAGATATTGTCGACATGACAATAAATAATGTTCCTCAGTCTTCATAAGCAACAAAATATCTTCTAGTTTTAAAACATAACTGGTGTTTGTAATTGAAACTTCTTCATTTCGTCATATAAAAGCATTCTATTTATAATCTGATTTTGTTCTTAGAAGTGTTCGATACCTATTTACTTCTGCGTGCTTTTAATTGTTATGTGAATCATCGACAACCTTTATCTAAAAATAGATTTTTATTTTATTTGTTTTTTTACCGGTAAAAGTTGAAATTATTTTTTTGATTGTTTGTTTGTTTCTCCTTTTTTTTTTTTTTTTTTTTTTTTTTTTTTTTTTTTTTTTGCTGGCCAGCTGCAAAAAAAAGTTTTCATTTTCTTTTATTTATTAAGACAAATGCTGTTTCATATATTTATATATATTTTTTTTGTTTGTTTTGTTTTATGTTGATTTTGAGTAAGATTATTAAGAAACATTAGTTTTCTGAAATTGAAAGTGATTTCTTTTGATATTGTTTTTAAAAGCAAGGATTCTGAGTAAGTGAATTTTGTTTTTCTTTTTTAATCTGTGCACAGAGTTTAAAAATGATTTTGATAAATTTTATTATTTCGTATGTTGTTTATTTTTTAGATGTAAAGTAAGTTCTTTATTCATATTTCGAGTTGTTTTCATATTTATGTGTGGTTGATAATTATTTCGCAATGAATTACCTATAATATTTCTTATATTTAAAATGAATGATTTATGTCATTGGTAAGCTAATTTGGTAAAAAGGTTGAATTTTAACGTATAATAATATTTCTTCTAAATATTTTCATGAGCTCATGATTAAATTAGTGGTATATTTTAGCATGTTTTAAATTAAATCCTGCATTTTTTTAAACATTTATTTATGAAAATTTATCCATATTTACATGTTTTATTTACCTGTAAGGGGAAGGTAGTCATTTTGTTCTTATTATTTAATAGGTCACGTATCTAATAGTTTTCTAATTTAAGCATAAATCAACAATTTGGGGAAAATGGCGTTTCTTGCTAAAGGAAAAAAAAATCGATTTGTTTAATTTGGGCACAGAATTAGAGTTAGATGTAGATAAAGATGATAAACTATCAGTGTTACGTGAGAAAATTATGAAGTGTCAACTGCTTAAAGACGACGAACAATTTGTTAAACAGGCATTTATGGCTATCGTGGAAGATCGCAAAAAACAAGAAATTGCAGAACAACAAATGATTCAGGATAAACGTATTGCAGAGGAAAGAGCATATGAGCTAGAAAAGCTTAAGCTACATGCTCAAAACCCTACCGCGACAACAGAACCACAAAATCAAATAGACCAGATGCGTATAGATATTAAAAATATCTTGCCAACATTTATTCCTGAAAAGGATGATATGTCTTTGTTTTTGGCAATGTTTGAACGTCAAATGAAAATGCTTAATGTCTCCAAAGAATTTTGGGTTTCTCAATTAATTGCCGTACTTCCGAACGACATTGGTAAACTAATCGCCAGAGAACCAGAAGAAATGTTCAAAAATTATTCTTATATTCGTGACATATTGCTTAAAAGATTTAAGTTGACAGCAGAAAAATTTAGAGTATTATTTACCCGACATCAAAAAAGAGAAAATTCTACTTGGAAGGATTTTTATTTTGAACTTAGAAATTATTTTGAGGGTTGGTTATCCGAATTAGAAATCAATTCATTTGAAAAACTAACTGAACTAATAATCGCTGATCAGATTAAGAAAAAGTGTCCACCAGATTATAAAAATAATTATTTAGATGGTTGGGACAAGTTAAATGATCCTGTCGTGTTGGCTGAAAAGCTAGACATTTACGAAAACATTAAACCTTCTTCTCAAAAGTCAGCAAGTTATCCAAAAACGCGTGAAGCGCAGAAACATGTTTTGCCGAAAAATTCAAATGGTCAAGAAATCTGGAAAAATCAAACACCCAAACATGAAACTAACGAACATTTTTCAAATTATAAAAATAATCATTCTACTTCAAAATATACAAATTCAAGATACGAAAACAATGATAAGCGTCCGATTATAAGTTGTTATGGCTGTGGTAAACAAGGTTTTGTCAAAGCCAAATGTCCTAATTGTTCTCCATCTACTTCTACGCAGACGCAATCAGCAAATTTTCGTTCCCTTCATCTCAAATCTTGTTCTGTCAATACTCAAGCAACACCTTTGTTATACATAAAGGTAAATAGTGTTACAAGGGTTGCTTGCGTAGATACAGGAGCTACTCATTGCATTGCTGGGGAAATGTTATACAAGATTCTGTGTGACCAAGGAACTGTGTTTGAAGACACCGGTGTAAGCATAACACTTGCTGATGGACAACGAAAAGAAACCAACGTTCTTCAAGCAACAATTACAGTTGAAATAGAAGGTCGTACAAATAGTACAACGATTTTTGCCTTACCCGAAGCCCAGGGAAATAGAACATTGTTGGGCATAGATTTTTTAAATAAAATGGGGATCGTGCTAGACATGAGAAGCCAAAGTTGGTATTTCCAGAACAATCCTAAACGTAAAATTCCCTTTTCTGATGATCCTTTCATTACGACGCCTGAAATCTCAGCACCAACTGCCACAGTTAACTCGGTTATGTTAAGAGAAACAGAAAGTCGGCATCTATCTGAGATACAAAGAAAAAGGCTTAATGACTTACTTGAAAAATTTTACAATACCTTTCGACCAGGGGGAGAAGCAACACCCGTCGTCGAACATCATATAAATACCAGAGACCATCGTCCTATATCACTACCTCCTTACAGGTTATCACCGGCAAAGAAAGAATTGTGTAAAACCCAAATTGATGAACTTCTAGCCAAAGGAATTATTGAAGAATGCGAGTCTCCATACTCTGCACCAATAGTGCTCATTCCTAAGCCAAATGGTAGTGTTCGCTCATGTGTAGACTACAGGAAGCTGAATGAAGTTACTATACCAGATACCTATCCACTCCCTCGTATGGACGATCTTTTGCATCAGGCGAAAACTGCTCAGTTCATGACAACGCTGGATCTGAATGCTGGTTACTATCAAGTGAGTGTCTATGAACCTGATCGAGATAAAACTGCTTTTGTATGCCCTCTAGGAACATATCGCTTTCGAAGAATGCCGTTTGGTCTCCGCCATGCCCCTGCAACGTTTCAGAGGACAATGGATAGCTTTCGCAAAGGACTCCCAGATGTAAATATTCTCACTTATCTTGATGACTTAATTGTTTTATCATCAAGTTTTGAACAACATCTTTCTGATCTTGAAGCTGTTTTTAAAAGATTAGACAAATGGAAACTTTCTGCTAATAGAGAAAAATGCAACTTTGCTTGTACCAGAGTAAAATATTTAGGACACTGGATCACACCAAATGGCCTAGAAGTTGATCCTGGGAAGGTTGATGCTATTTGAGGATCCCACCTCCGAAGAATATAAAACAACTGCAATCCTTTCTGCAGACATGTTAATGGTATCGCCGTTTTATACAAGACTTTGCAAAAATATCCAGACCACTTAGTAATCTCACAAAAAAGAATGTGGAATGGCACTGGAGTGCAGATAAAGAAAATGCATTTCAAACCTTGAAGAACCTTGCCTCGTTTCAGCTCCAATATTGAAACAAGCTGATGAAACTAAACCTTTTTTTCATTCGAACTGATGCAAGTAGTTATGCTCTGGGAGCAGTACTTCTACAGGGTGAAGGTGCTGAAGAGCATCCGATTGAATATGCAAGTAGATTGTTGACTGCTGCAGAACGCAACTATCACACCACAGAAAGAGAAGCACTTGCTGTTGTCTGGGCTCTTAATAAATTCAGAGGATATATTGATGGAACAGAAGTTACTGTGGCATCCGACCACCAGCCTCTCCGATGCTCATGAGTTTAAAGTCACCTTCTGGAAGACTTGCCAGATGGGCTTTGCAATTACAAGAATTTAATTTGAAAATAGAATATATTCCAGGCAAAGCTAACATCATAGCTGACATGCTTTCTCGTCCTGCTTGTGATCACACCAATAAAGAAAGTTGCGATATTTGCGCTATAATAGTTGATATTCCTTCTAAATCATCAAGTGATTTACGTGCTGAACAAATGAAAGATGAAGAATTAAAGAAAATTATTAAAAGTTTCGAAAATGAAGAAAAAAACTCTTGACTATACTAACTGGACTGATCGCGGTTATATTATGAATCAAGGAGTCATATACAGGTATTCTCCAAGTTCGGAATCAGAAGAAGCTCAACTAGTTGTCCCATTACATGAAAGGGAGAAAGTTTTAAAAGAACACCACGATTCACCTACAGCTGGTCACTACGGTGCTGAAGGAAACGTTAAATAGAATATCCAAAAGGTATTATTGGACTGGAATGCGTTCATACATTTCAAACTATGTCAAAAATTTGCTGAATGCAATAGGTATAAGCCTTCTAATCAAAAACCATCCGGTTTGTTACTAAACCAGTGTATTCACAAAGATTTGAAGTTCTATCAATTGATCTTTTTGGTCCTTTACCAAAAAGTAAAAACGGTAAAAGGTAGATATTTATAGTAGAAGACTGTGCAACAAGATGGGTGGAATTGTTTGCCCTTACACATGCTACTGCAGCGCAGTGTGCAACTACGTTGCTTGAAGAAATTATCCTTAGATATGGTCTACCGAGACGTATAATATGTGATAACGGACCCCAATTTGTTAGTAGTGTGATGCAACAACTTTGTTTTCTTTTAGGTATCAAACAAAATCCAACTCCCATATACCATCCCCAGGCTAATCCTGTGGAGAGGAAAAATAGAGATCTGAAGCCGAGATTAGCTATATTAGTAGAAAATGATCACTGCTCTTGGGAAGAAAAGCTTCCAACAATCCGTTTTGCACTAAATACTGCTAAGTGTGACACTACTGGAGAAACAGCAGCATTCTTGCAGTTTGGAAGAGAATTGAGAACAACGGACGATGTTCAGCATGACATTCGTGCTGTAATTCAAAATGATAATTTTGTGCCTGAGATTACTCCATATCTCAAGAAATTCGCAAAATTCACCAAAGAAATCAAAGACAAAGTTGAATCTAAGCAAGATCAGAGGAAAAAATTTGCTGACCGTAGTCGGAAACCGGGACATAGTTTTGTTCCAGGAGACAAAGTTTGGGTTGACTTACATCCAGTAAGTAAAGCCTCTTACAACAAAACGTCGAAGTTCATGCCTAAACGTGATGGACCTTATATCATTTTAACTTAAAAATCACCCACCACTTTTGTCATAGCAAGTATGGACAGTCCTAATGATTCACTTGCTACATGTCACACTTCTGCCTTAAAACTATATAATGACTCTGACATAGTGCCTGTCGCACCCATTAGGAAACGCGGTAGGCCACCAAAGAAAGTTACTGGTTCCACACCGGGACGTTCGCGGAACCAGAGGGGGAGGCTGTAACAGGGTGACTGCCTTCCCTAAATTATAGTATCTATAGGTGCCGCTATTGCCACCTTCGGCAAAATATCTTGAGATATTTTGCCTTCCTTTCTAAAAAGACATGAAATGAAGTGAAGTAATTGAGTTTGCAGTTAAGATATATGATTGGGATGTGTGTTCGCTATACATCTCTCTTAGAGCTGTTCTTTGTGCTAAGTAATTTTTATGAATATTCAATTGATTGAGTTGCGCTCGTCTTGCGATTTGTATATAATGTGATATGTGTTGTGTCGTCTACAATAAAATGTGACAGTAACATCTCTGTTCTATATTTTAAGTACCGAATAACATCCCACAATGCGAATATAATTAAAAAATAGTCGCTGGATAGTGTCTCATAGTAATCAAAATGCTAATTAAATATGATACAAACCCTATATACCCAAACTTATGAAAAAAAAATGCATCGTAATGAGGTAAAAAGTCATTATAAAAATATTTATCGTAATTCGTAATAAATACAATTACTTTTTTTAATCTGAAACTTTGTAGCAAATTTATAGTTGGTACATTTTTTAAAAAGTATATGAAAACAAATTTAAATGATTATTTTCTGTTCTGTATTTATTTCGACTGATATAAAATTACATATTTTTTAAGAAATTGTGTTTAAAATAACTTCAATTAAGGCTGAAAACACATGCATTTTTAAGCAAAATTAATTACATTTTAACATTTCTATAAAAAATGAATCTTTACGTGTAACTATAATATCAAAGATACGAAAAATTTTCTCTTCAAGAATTAATGAATTTGTTTTGTAGTTAAAAAATATGTGTAAGGTTTTTATAAGTTTAACAATTAAGTTTTAAAAAAATTTCGAAATTGTAAGATATTAAACTTAATCTACACTATAATAATTTAAAATTGAAGCGAGAATATAGTATTATATGAAAATAATTTTAAATACTTTTTTTAAATAATGTACATCTTAGCTATCATATTTTCTACTTTTTACACAGCAATAGTAAGACTGCATTTAAAATTTTGAAATGCTTAAGATAAAAACACGCGAAACATAATTTCTATATCGTATAAACATGTTTTTTACATCTTCTGTCACTGTTATCAAATATCTTTCTTTGTTAAAAACTATATGGGAAATAATTAATGTAATTTTTTTTTTCTCGGGGGGGATAGGGAAGGGGGATTAAGAAGCTTTAATGTAGCTTTTATAATATACTGTTCTTTTTAAAAATATTTTGATTCTAGAAGATTATAAAACATTTAAAATTAATAGACATTTTTAATAGCGAAAAAATACCGAATAAACTAGTAATAAATAATAATTGAAATAACTACACTTTGTTCAATTCACCATAAAATAAAAATAGTAATGTAAGAAGCATTTTGCATTGTTTTTTATTTTATGGTGAATTTAACAATATATCCATTTTTTTTTAATTTAAAGACGAGACTCTTAGCTAATTTTGCATTGATGATTTTATGTGCGTAAACACACTTTCCATTATTCGGCCGCGTTTCTACCTATCTGTGTTCGAACACGTACATGCTAGGAATGTTGTGAGGTTTTTATATACGCTATTCAGCTTTTATCATTTAGCGGGGAAAGATCCAAACAAAATATAATAAAATAATTTTTCCCTTTTTAAATTATTTCAAGTTAAAAAAATCTTTAAACTAAATTTTCTTCTTTAATATAACTAATAAAATTGTGTTTCTAAAAAAAAATTAAAAATGTTCGGTATTGAAAATGAAGTGTGTAGCATTTATATTTTGTTTACACACAAACACAAATAATTCCGTAACATTACAGTACATGAAAAAAAAAAAACTCGCAAAAAAATTTATTGGTGTTTCATTATTTCAAACATACAATTTGCATGCACCAGTGATGTGTATTACAA
This sequence comes from Maratus speculifer, assembly GCA_964019185.1. Taxonomy (NCBI): domain Eukaryota; kingdom Metazoa; phylum Arthropoda; class Arachnida; order Araneae; family Salticidae; genus Maratus; species Maratus speculifer. The sequence continues at coordinate 228,838,951 of OZ025296.1, read as the reverse complement.
CATGCTTTTCGAAGAGTAGGGGAGAGGGGGACACGTTTGAACTGGGGGCACCTTTGAACACTCTAAATATTTTCCTTCAAATAAATTTTTTGAAAAAAAATGCATGTGGCAATGCATTACTGCTTCTTCCAGAGAATAATTATGCAGATCTGTACCATTTTGTATGAACAGTATTGTCTAAACAAGATATGTATTTTTCTCCTTCTTGAATGTGAACTTAAGAAAATAAAGTTGTCAGATTTTTGTTTACAAACTTCTATCCCTAAAATTTTAATTTATTGTTCAATGCTTAAACAAAGATGTTAGCTTTAGTTTATAAACTTTGTTTTATTCAAATTCTTCAGCATAATTTAGTAAACCGTTGTAATGTTGAACCCCATATTGGACAGCGAAAAAACACCGAATAACCTGGTGATGAATAATAATTTAAAGAGAACATTTAAAACTGTGAAGTAAAGAATTGTTAATTTATCTAAATAATATTATTTCTGAATTTTTTTATGTGAAAAGAGGTTAATTAAGAATGTCAAAAAGATGGACTTATATTGTTAACAATTGCCTTTATTGCACACATAGGTTTCAAGTTTTGCATGTATAAGTAATGGGAAGTTTCAAATCTAAATTCATTTATTGGATAATTGCAAATTCTGGATACAAAATAATGATTCATGATTTAACAGGTTTCCAAAAATTATTTTTGATTTCCGTAACGGATAAAACGGAATTTTATATCAGGTCACTTAAAAAAACAGCGAATGAAATATTTTAATTTTCCAGAAGCATCAGATATCACATTAGTGTATTTCAAGAATAATGTAAAAAAGTTTTCACAACCAAACACAACTGGAGGGAAACTTTGTGTTTTACCAACAGTGAGTTTTGACATCAACTTTGATGGATTCAAGTTTGGTTAAATAACAAAAAAATTAGTAATTTCAACAAAATGTAGTTATTTAATTTTATTCATATTACTTTATATTTCTGTAACATATGCAACTTTTTATAAAAAGACGTGTGGCACTCGGGGACTGCCGCGGTAAAGCTATTGCATAGCATTTTTTATCAACTTATGCAATCATAATTATTTATTTACTTTTTATTTATGCAGTTTTTTTTGTCTTTGATGTTAATTCAAGTTATACTTTTTGAGCATGATGACCGATAACAAAACTTTTTTTTTTCTTTTATTGAATAAATGAGAAATTAATATCGTTTAAAATATTTTTATTATCTTACAATACATGTAGGTTAATCAGGAATTTTTATCATTGAAACTATACGTTTATGGTAGCTGAAATAAAAAAACATAAGTTTGAGACTTGATATTCTCAAAATATCTGAAAAATACCGCTTTAATGTCTGCCGAAGTCTACCGAAGGATACCGTGCCGAAGACTGCCAAACTGAAGCGACATTAGCCGGAGTGTTAGGTTTTTTTCTCGTTACGGAATTTCTAAATTATTTCGCCGCGCTCAAAGCCCGCGATAAAAGCTATGCAATACCTTAATAAATTACCAAACAAAATTTGGCCGCACTACGAAAATTAGATCGCGAGTTAAAAGCATTATAAATTTTCCGATCCTCACCGTGGGGGTTTAATGTCACCAAAAATTAACATTGTCTCATTAAAAATTACCAAACGAAATTTGGCCGCGCTACGAAAATTAGATCGTGAGTTATAAGCATTTTAAATTTTGCGACCTTCACCGTGAGGGGGGGGGGGGGTCTCCTGTCACCAAAAGTAACACTGTCTCATAATAAATTATCAAACAAAATTTGGCCGCGCTACGAAAATTAGATCACGAGTTATAAGCATTTTAAATTTTTCGACCCTCACCATGGGGGATCTCCTATCACCAAAAATTAACACTGTCTCATAATAAATTACCAAACAAAATTTGGTAGTGCTACGAAAATTGATCGCGAGTTATAAACATTTTAAATTTTTCGACCCTCACCGTGGGGGGTCTCCTGTCACCAAAATTTAACACTGTTTCATAATAAATCATTAAACAAAATTTGGCTGCGCTGCGAAAATTGATCGCGATTTATAAGCATTTTAAATTTTCCGACCCTCACCGTGGGGGGTCTCCTGTCACCAAAAGTAACACTGTCTCATAATAAATTACCAAACTAAATTTGGCCGCGCTACGAAAATTAGATCGCGATTTATAAGCATTTTAAATTTTTCGACCCTCACCGTGGGGAGGGGTCTCCTGTCACCAAAATTTAACACCGTTTCATAATAAATCATTAAACAAAATTTGGCTGCGCTGCGAAAATTGATCGCGAGTTATAAGCATTTTAAATTTTTCGACCCTCACCGTGGGGGGTCTCCTGTCACCAAAAATTAACACTCTCTCATAATAAATTACCAAACAAAATTTGATACGAAAATTAGATCGCGAGTTATAAGCATTTTAAATTTTTCGACCCTCACCGTGGGGAGGGGTCTCCTGTCACCATAATTTAACACCGTTTCATAATAAATCATTAAACAAAATTTGGCTGCGCTGCGAAAATTGATCGCGATTTATAAGCATTTTAAATTTTTCGAACCTCACCGTGGGGAGGGGTCTCCTGTCACCAAAATTTAACACTGTCTCATAATAAATTACCAAACTAAATTTGGCCGCGCTACGAAAATTAGATCGCGATTTATAAGCATTTTAAATTTTTCGACCCTCACCGTGGGGGGTCTCCTGTCACCAAAAGTAACACTGTCTCATAATAAATTACCAAACAAAATATGGCCGCGCTACGAAAGTTAGATCACGAGTTATAAGCATTTTAACTTTTTCGACCCTCACCGTGGGGGGTCTCCTGTTACCAAAATTTAACACTGTTTCATAATAAATCATTAAACAAAATTTGGCCGCGGTACGAAAATTGATCACGAGTTATAAGCATTTTAAATTTTCCGACCCTCACCGTGGGGGGTCTCCTGTCACCAAAAATTAACACTCTCTCATAATAAATTACCAAACAAAATTTGATACGAAAATTAGATCGCGAGTTATAAGCATTTTAAATTTTTCGACCCTCACCGTGGGGGGTTTCCTGTCACCAAAAGTAACACTTTCTCATAATAAATTACCAAACAAAATTTGGCCGCGCTACGAAAATTAGATCGCGATTTATAAGCATTTTAAATTTTTCGACCCTCACCGTGGGGGGTCTCCTGTCACCAAAAGTAACACTGTCTCATAATAAATTACCAAACAAAATATGGCCGCGCTACGAAAGTTAGATCACGAGTTATAAGCATTTTAACTTTTTCGACCCTCACCGTGGGGGGTCTCCTGTTACCAAAATTTAACACTGTTTCATAATAAATCATTAAACAAAATTTGGCCGCGGTACGAAAATTGATCACGAGTTATAAGCATTTTAAATTTTCCGACCCTCACCGTGGGGGGTCTCCTGTCACCAAAAGTAACACTGTCTCATAATAAATTAGCAAACAAACTTTGGCCGCGCTACGAATATTATATCACGAGTTATAAGCATTTTATCTTTTTCGACCCTCACCGTGGGGGGTCTCCTGTCACCAAAAATTAACACTCTCTCATAATAAATTACCAAACAAAATTTGATACGAAAATTAGATCGCGAGTTATAAGCATTTTAAATTTTTCGACCCTCACCGTGGGGGGTCTCCTGTCACCAAAAGTAACACTGTCTCATAATAAATTACCAAACAAAATTTGGCCGCGCTACGAAAATTAGATCGCGAGTTATAAGCATTTTAAATTTTTCGACCCTCACTGTGGGGGGTCTCCTGTCACCAAAAGTAACACTGTCTCATAATAAATTACCAAACAAAGTTTGGCCGCACTACAAGAATAAGATCGCGAGTTATAAGCATTTTAAATTTTTCAACCCTCACCATGGGGGATCTCCTGTCATCAAAAATTAACACTGTCTCATAATAAATTACCAAACAAAGTTTGGCTGCGCTACAAAAATTGATCGCGAGTTATAAACATTTTAAATTTTTCGACCCTCACCGTGGGTTGTCTCCTGTCACCAAAAATTAACACTTTCTCATAATAAATTACCGAACAAAATATGGCCGCGCTACGAAAATTAGATCGCGAGTTAAAAGCATTATAAATTTTCCGATCCTCACCGTGGGGGTCTAATGTCACCAAAAATTAACATTGTCTCATTAAAAATTACCAAACGAAATTTGGCCGCGCTACGAAAATTAGATCGCGAGTTATAAGCATTTTAAATTTTGCGACCTTCACCGTAGGGGTGGGGGGGTCACCTGTCACCAAAAGTAACAGTGTCTCTTAATAAATTACCAAACAAAATTTGGCTGCGCTACGAAAATTGATCGCGAGTTATAAGCATTTTAAATTTTTCGATCCTCACCGTGGGGGGGGGGGTCTCCTGTCACCAAAAATTAACACTCTCTCATAATAAATTACCAAACAAAATTTGGCCGCGATACGAAAATTAGATCGCGAGTTATAAGCTTTTTAAATTTTTCGACCCTCACCGTGGAGGGTCTCCTGTTACCATAAATTAACACTGTCTCATAATAAATTACCAAACAAAATTTGGCTGCGCTACGAAAATTAGATCGCGAGTTATAAGCATTTTAAATTTTTCGACCCTCACCGTGGGGGGGTCTCTTGTCACCAAAAATTAACACTGTCTCATAATAAATTACCAAACAAAATTTGGCCGCGCTACGAAAATTAGATCGCGAGTTATAAGCATTTTAAATTTTTCGATCCTCACCATTAGGCGGGTCTCCAATCACCAAAAACTACATTATCCTACCTTGTTTTATCTTAAGACGATTTTTTTCTATACACATTCTATCAGGAATTTTTATCATTTAAACTATAGATTTATGGTAACAAATAAGAAACTTAAGTTTGAGATTTGATATCCTCTAAATATCTGAAAAATACCGCGTCAATGTCTGCCGAAGTCTACCGAAGGATACCATGCCGAAGTCTGTCGAGCTGTAACGATGTTAGCCGAGTGTTAGGTTTTTTCGTTACCGATGTGTTAGGATTTTTCGCGTTACGGAATTTTTGGATTCGGTCACCGCGCTCAAAGCCCGTGATAAAAGCTATGCAATAGCTTAAAACTCTCAATATTTTCATATTTTATTCATTTGTTCAAAGGTGCCCCTTGCTTGTTCAAAGGTACTCCCACATGGAGCAAGTTTGAACAAAAATCTTTCAACTTTTTAAATGCTCACAACTTATTTAATTTCTTTGGAAAATATTTAATTTATAGTTTATATGATGAAGAAATGCGTTGTTTTTATTATGTAATAAGGTACCCTGGGGTAATAACGCCACGTTAAAGTTCTACCAATTTTCACGGCTTAGTTTTAGATTGTATTTTTCAAACAAATATAGGATCTGATACAGCAACTCATTGACTATCTATATAAAATAAAATAATTTAACAGATATGTATTCATAAAATGTAATGGCGTTTTTTCTTGACCAATGCTATTTGGCGTTAATACCCACTTATATGGGTAATAACGCCATGCAAACAAAACTATAAAATAAGATATAATAATGGCATGTAGATTGCCCAATTCTAAAAATACAAACTCTACATCTCTAGAAATTGACAAATTGCAATCTAAGCTATTGAAAATGTACAATTGTTTTGTGACTCTGAAAGAAAAAGAAAGCTGTGGTGGTGGCGGGGGGAGAAGGCAAAAGAATATCAGATTCTAAGCTACGTTTTGCTTTAAAATGACCATTTAAATAGAATTATTAGAAACATTGCACGGATTATTTGAATCAGTATTTATATTCCCATGTATGCATTCTATGCGATAGAAAATATTGATTTTTTTTTTTTGTGAAAGTGAAAGAAAAAGGAGTGAGGGGGAGCTTCAACAGAATATAACACCCTGTTCTTCTCTTTGCTTAAAAAGTCCCGCTTAAATATGATTATAAGAAACATTGCATGGTTTTAACCATTCATAATGTAATATTTTAATCATGTGAAGTTTTATAATAACTAGAGTTATATGTAATAAATATTTTTGTTAAACCTTAATTGCTGTTAGCGTCTCACATACCGCTGAGTTTTTCAAGTTTCAGAGTTTAACTTGCAATTTTTAGTTTAACTATAGATAGCGGGAAAAATTTGTTTCATTTGAAGTCCTATTACTATCTCTAGAAACTTTTGAATAGCTGAATTTTAACGATAATAGTCCTGTATGTAAGGTTCAATACAAAAATAATATTCTAAAAGTTAATTTAACATTTTATTCATCGTTAGATTAAGCGGTCTGACAGGCCGCTCAAGTAAGTTATGCGAAAATTTTTGTCACAGCAGTTAAGGGTTAATACTATTATAGTAATCTAGTAAATTGTTTTTAACCCATATCTCCACACTGATGCGGATTCTCCAAACCTACAGTTAAATTGTCGACGTTTTAAAGAGCATGTTTTAATAAATTTTTAATAAATTGAATAAAATTTTTGATTAAAAAAATATTACCCCAAAGAGATCTCTTATTAAATTTTATACATAATTCATATGGTTATATATCATTATCTCTATATTAGCAACAAGATTAACCTTTAACTGCTGTTAGCAATATGACTGAACACTGTACCCCCCCCCCAAAAAAAAATAGCGTTTAACTTGCATTTTCCAGTTTAACTATAGTTACAACTGAAATTCTCTTTCGTTTGGAGTTCTCGTAATATTATTAGAAATATTTAAATAGATTAAATTTAATTAGAATTAATTCTGTACAAAAAGTTTAGCGCAGGAACAGTATTCTATGATTTTTAATCATGGATCGCATTTTAACCTTTAACTAATGTTACCGGTCTCGTAGACCACTATTTTTCTTTTAAATTTTTAGTTTAACTTGTAATTTTCAGTTTAACTGTAAACACTACCGAAATTTTGTTTCATTTGGAATTTTAGTACTATCACCAGAGACTAAATAGGTGAATATTAAGTATAATACTCTTGTATAAAAAGTTTAGTACAAAAACACAATCCTATGAGTTATTCCCACCTTTTATTTATCTTTCAATTTTGTGGTCTCACAAACCGCATCACATTCATACGTTACAATTTCTGTCACATGAGTTAAAGGTTAAATTTATAAAGTTTTGAAAAAACGCTGAGAAAGCGGACATTTAAAATTTCGAACTCAATTGAACGATCCAGTGGAAATTTAATAGAAACCTGATTTTTAAAATGTTCGAATTCGAATCTCGAAAACATTTTGATATAGTTTTAGTTACAAGAGTTAAAAATTATTTTTTACATTAGTAAAAAAAAAATAATAATAATATAATAAAAAATGAAATAGAGAGATTATTTTTAAGTATTGGGCACCCCCCCCTTAATATTATCATTTCAACAATGATGATAATGCTGTCCCATATTAATATATAAACCCCCTTCGGATATAGTTCGGCTACTGGCTGGAATCAACCGGGTAATAACGCCAATCCCTGGCGTTATTACCCCGGGATACTTATTGCGCAGTAAATCCTAAACTACAAATTATCTCGAGAAGATATCCAAAATCTTTTACAACAATTTGAAAGTACATGAAATACACTACAAATTTATGTAACAAACAAAGTATTTCAGGATAAAAAATATAGTCTTCAGATCAAAAACCTTATTTCGCAAATTTTAGATCAAGCGTTAATTTTAGTTGCTTGTAAAAACAATAAGACCTAAAAATTAAACAATTTAACTTGAAGCTGTTTTTTGTGATTTATATGACTCAAAACCCTTCTGCGCAGAGCACATGGGTGTCATTTACCTTATTATTTCATAATTATGCAAAATATAAGCACTTGGCGTTATTATCCCAGGGTACATTATTTAAAACTCAATAAATATAATCCAAGTAAGAAATATATTGATTTTCCGAAAAAATGTTCAAAAGTGCCCCCTCTCCCCTAACGAGAGTTAGAATACAGATAGGGAGAAAGGTGGCCAGATAAGCCGATTTGAAAAACTTTTTTTTCATATTAATCGGAAATGTTAAAAATTAATTTGTTTACACACTTGAAACCACCAATGCAAAATTAGTTAAGAGCCTCATCTTACCATAGTAGAAAAGTATTAAAAAATTGTTCATTGGTTTAAAAGGTTTTATCATGTTGCAGACAACATGTCGTTTAAAAAAACAGCATATTATAAAAGTTATATTAAATTAATTTTCTTAAGACAAAAAAAGTTACGTTAATTATTTCTCATATAGTTTTTATCAAAGAAAGATATTTGATAAAAATGAATGGGGATGTAAAAAAAAACATGTTTATACGGTAAAGAAATTTCTTCGCTTGTTTTTTATTTTAAACATTTTAAAATCATCCATGTTGTCTTCAATGTCTTCACTGTTCTTACTGATGTTCTGCAAAACTAGAAAAACTGGTAGCTAAAGTTGTGTATTATTCAAAAAATCCCTGTCGGCTGGGGCTATAGGCGGAGGTAGATTTCGAAGAGTGCTCATTTCAACAAATATATATATATATATATATATATATATATATATATATATATATATATATATATATATATATATGATTAGAGATAAAACCAGTTTAATAACTTCATTTGGCCGTTTATGAAAAATTTTTAATTTCATTTTTTTCCAAAAACTGGCTTAATCAGAATCATCTTAAGAAAAATTCATCTCAAAAGCCCATTTTGCCAACATATTTTGAAATAAATTCTGAATTTATTAAAAAATCGACCAAAGCAGTACATTATACAGTTCCTAAATAACAAAAAACTGTCAGTTGTGAGTCAGTCAATGCATTTGTGAAAAAAATTGAATTTAAAAATGAGTCATAAAATAACCGATTTGTTGTTTGAATACATCCTTAATTCTTTAAACATGTTTGCTTCGGAAAATTTTGTGCGAAATACTCACTTTGACAGCATTTTTAAAAATATATTCTATCTTTATCAAAAAACTGGCCAATGAGTCACAGTATATAGTTCCTAAATAAGAGGATCTGTAAATTGGATGCGTTTGAGAGAGAAAATGGATTTTAAAACGAGTCATAAAAAACGCAATTTGCTATGTGAAAACTTCCTTAAATTTTCAAATCGCGAAGACTTCGGGAAATTTTGTTCAAAATACCCTTTTTGGTAGACTTTTTCAAAATATATTCTGTATTTATCAAAAAAAATCAACGCATCACATTATATAGTTCCTAAATAAGAGGATCTGTAAATTGGATGCGTTTGAGAGCAAAAATGGATTTAAAAACGAGTCAGAAAAAAACGCAATTTCTTATTTGAACACTTCCTTAAATTTTCAGTCACGATGATTTCAGAAAATTCTGCTCAAAATACCCTTTTTGGTAGACTTTTTTGAAATATATTCCGTCTTTATAAAAAAAACTGACCAATGCATCACATTATATAGTTCCTAAATAAGAGGATCTCTAAATTGGATGCGTTTGAGAACAAAAATGGATTTAAAAACGAGTCAGAAAAAAACGCAATTTCTTATTTCAATACTTTCTTAAATTTTCAGTCACTATGACTTTGGGAAATTCTGTTCAAAATACCCTTTTTGGTAGCCTTTTTTGAAATATATTCTATCTTTATCAGAAAATTGACCAATGCGTCACTTTATACAGTTTCTAAATAAGAGGATCTACCATTTGGATGCGTTTAAAATCAACAATGAATTTAAAAATGAGTCAGAATATAAGCAGTTTGGATTTGAGGTTTTTTCTCCAACTCCTATTTTTGTTTAATTTCTTTTTGCTATACGAATTGGTCCTACGAAAAACTTGTCAATGTAAAAGTTGTAGATATTTTTGAGAAGATGTAAAATATATTTAATCAGATTTGATATCTTAAAGTTGACGGAGTTATGGATTTTTCTCTTTTTACACCGCCTTTTTCTTTTCGTTTTTAATTTTTTTCATCGGTAAATGTTGGTCCTATCAAAAACTTGTAAATACAAAAGTTTTTGATAATTTTAAGAACATTTACAAAAAATTTAGTTGGACTTGATATTTTGAAAATTGACGAAGTTATGAATTTTTTTTCTCTCAAAAACCCTGTTTTTTCGCCCTTTGAGCCCACTTCTAAATTTATCAAAAATCTGTCATGCATAAACTTTTGGCCCATTTTTAAAAAGTAATATAAACTTTAAACCGATTCGATATCTACTTTAATTAAGAAGTTATGGCGTTTTTTCTGTTTTCACAAAAACGCCCCCTATTCCGACCCCCTTGGTCCGATTTTGCCTATTAACGAACTTAGTCGAGATTTTAACCCCTTTGATTTTATGTACCAGTTTGGTGGAGATTGGTGAAGAATTATAGAAGTTATCGTGTCCATAAAAAAGTGAGATATATAGATAGATAGATAGATATATAAACTGGTGCGATTGCAATAGGTAGTATTTCATACGAAATCTACCTAATAATGTGTTTTATAAATTTTTCCATATAATGAAATATTTTCTCTTGAATTTAAAATTATTATACAGTAAAACCTCTAAATAACGGACACCTCGGGAACGCAGAAATTGTCCGTTATTCGGAGGTGTCCGCTAATTGGAAAAATCTCAGACATGCAAAAATCTCTAAGAAATATTTAATATTTCATTAATTGACATTTGTATGTCTTAAAACCTTTATTGTATGATTAATGAGAAAATAAAAATATTTTTTAAGGAATGAAATTTAAAAAAATCGTGCAGAATTTAACTGCTGTTTATTACATCCTTATTTAAAAAATCTGTTTTAAAAGTTTACTTTTGCTTGCGATTACATGTAATTTGTTTTTTAATGTGACATTATTGATCATTATAGAGTTTCGGGCTGGGATGAAGATTGCGCTTTTTGATCATTAAAATCATAAAATTTTCCGGGGGAACATAGAAATATGAAAACTTTGGGAGATATTCCTCCATGGCAATTCCCTGAATTCAACACTGGACGTGAAGAAGCCCGCATTTTACATTTTTCTGTTATCACAAAGTTTGTGATAAATTAAAAGATGAATAATAAATTAAAAGATCCTGATAAATTAAAAGATCCTTTTTCCTTTTTTTTCCTTCTTTTTCTCGTTAAAAAATACTTTTTCATCATTTATCGCTAAAAATAGTGTCCGCTATTTGGAATGTCCGTTATTCAGAAGTTAAACATACCAAAATTTAGGTTTTGGGAGTGGGGATTGGAAAACTGTCCGTTAAATAGAGTTGTCCGTTATTCAGGAGTATCCGTTATGGAGGTTTTATTATATTGTGGATTAGTATTAATATCGTGTAATTTTGAAAATTTGTTTAGAACTTGATTGTTAAATATCATAAAAACGTAATAATTTTTTTTTAAATACAAAACAAATTCCTTAATTTTTGATGAGAAAATTTTTCGTATATTTCATATTACAATTAGATGGAAATGTGCATTTTTTTAATAAAAATGTTAAAATGTAATTAATTTTGCTTGGAAATGAATATATTTCGTGCCTTACTAGAAACTTTTTTATCACAATCTGAAAAACAATGTAATGTTATACCAGTCTAAATACAGAACAGACAAAAATGTTCTTTTTTAAAAAATGTATGTTTTAAAAATCACCGAAAGAGATAAATATTGATTAACCATTTATCTACCGAAGTTATGTATAAGCACCATTAAAATTACTTAGTATAAAATTCTTTTAATTCGTCAAGTAGTTGTAATGCTGTTTAGAATGAGTTACAGACACATTCCTTTATTTTGTTCCAAACACATTATTGGTTATACAAAACAAAAATATTTCTAAAAAGACGATTTCTTTTACCTTGCCAGTGACTTTTTTATTATATTCATAGCGTTTTTTTTTTTTTTTTTTTTTTTAAATAATCTCTTGTATACACTTATATTAAAAATTTTTTAAATAATTAAAAAAAAACTAGTTTGGTAATATTTTTATTATGATTATTTGGAAATAATTTCTAGATATCTTTTCTCTTAAACAATTTTAAAAAAATACTTTAAAAATAACCTATTTTGGGCGCTTTTTTACCAAAATTTGGTGGTGTTGACGTGTGGAATATTGGTGGGAAGATGAAAATACGGATTCAGTGACCCCAAAAATATAAAGTAAGCCTTTTTCAAGGACTACCTTAAATTTTACTAGATAGATCCCCCATACGATCAGTATTACCTGAACTATAATGCATTACTGCTCAATAAAATAAAAAGAACTTCAGGACTACTAAGCAAATAAAATACTGGGTAAATTAAATAGTATTCTTATTTACTCTTTATTACACAAGTGTATTTGTTTCCCTTAAGAAAATCCAAAGTAATAATCAAACTAGAAGTGTTTAGAACCTTTCAAAACATATTAAAGGCAGCAAATAACCTGAAGTAAAAAGAACTTGTCATAAAGTCATAGAGAATTTCTTTCATCTTAGAATAGCCTCAAACTATTATTTTTAGATCTCTATTATTCAACGTATTGCCTTTTTTCTCTGCTTCTTGTAGTATTATTCTTTTATTCAGCAGAGAGTGAACAAATATTTATTTGAAAGTGACTAAGTAAATTCCTGGCAAGTGAAGTAAAAGAAATATTTTATAAATTTTAAATAAATTACAAATTTTAAATTAAAATGCGAACAAAGTACTGCATAGAACGTAATTAAATTACAATAAGAAATGATAAGGATAATTTTACTAAAATCATGCTTTGAGCTTTGCATACATATATACGTAATACGATCAATTAATATATTTAAAGACCTATGTGAATAATTCTATGGATTAGAACATTATTGTTTCGTGTAGTAGACTAACGGTTTTGCTTCTGTTTTTCAGTTGTGTAATAATTATGTATTTGTCGTATTCATAGTTTTATATAATAATAATATTTTTAAAGGACGAGTGTAAGTGCAACTTTTTATTATGATACAAATAGCTCATATGTGTGCATAGCATATATTCATGTATATGAAGTCCGTGATAACTACCTGAATTTCATTTATTTGTGTGCAATAGTCATTCTAATGCGACGCAACTGAGCACATTGGAAGGAGATAAGAAAACGTCCAATCAGAAATTTTGTGACAATTCGGGTAAATTTTCATAAATAATCTCAATTATTTAAAAAATATATAATTAAGATAAAAATTGATATAACAAGTTAAATACCACTGCATTTCACTCATCAATGTAAAACATTTGTGTAACATTACTCCAAAAATCAATTTCACACCAAAAAAAGTGTTATGGTTTGATTTTTTTTCACTTATATAATGGTGTAATTTAAACATATGTTACAGGTGTAACATTAAATATTTGTGTAATGCTACACTGGTTATCTTCGTTAAACCGGTGTTATCGGTTATTCCACCATAAACTTGGTAGAAGCTTGGCTGCCACTAAGTGTATGAAGTAACATTACACAAATGTTTTACAGTGATGTACCATTAAATAATCCCGTAATATTAAATCAGAATTTTGTAGCAAATTTTGATTAATTATATAGACAAGCAATATACATTTTGTAACAAATTAGATATGTTTATTGAGAGTGGACCATAATAGTATTTAACTGGTTATATTGTTACATTTTTAATAAAATAATTGGGATTATTTCTGAAAATATCCTCGAATTGCCACGAGAGTAACAATGGAAGTTCACATATCTTAATGTGCGTGCTTATTTTTTTTTTACAGTATCTAGACAGTCAGTCGTCTTTTAGGGACTTTGGTTCATCTCAAGATGCCTAAAAGAGTTAAACAGCAGAAAAGCATCAAATTTTGTCTAAACTTGATGATTCTTTAAAAAAAACCAATTCGTCAGATTTATCAAGTATCGTAGTATTTACCAATTTTCCAGCTCATTCATAACACTTTATTCTGACTTTGTTTTGCAAAATATTGAATTGCAATCGTTCGGCCACATGCGTACTCTCCAGGAATGGCTCCTTACGACTTCTGATTGTTTCCAGAATTAAAGACACCGTTGAAAATACCTTGCTTGCAAAGTAGGGAACGCGATGGCAGGATTGAACACTATTCCAAATGAAGCCTTTCAGAAATGATTTCCGCTGCAGAAAAAAAAAACAGAAAACTAATTGTGTGGCGGAGCATATACCCCATTTTGAAAAGAATTATAGCCGCATTCCCGTCAATTAAACCGTCAACACCCGTCCCGTCCAAAATTCGGATACTTTTCAGGCAGGCTATGAGTTAAAATAAATGTAAAGTTAAAAGATAAGTAGAATTTAAGGAGGAAAAGAAATTACAAAACAAAAACTCTGAATTTGATACGAAATTGTCAGAGAAGTCGCGTAAACATAATTCATAGTTAAAATACTATAGTTCATCGAATATTATCAGTATGTAACGTGAAGACTCAATGCAGGTTATGTGCGAAGTGCGCCCATAGGTACCTTTTACCTAGGTGCTCTTACAGATTTTTATTTCTAAAGAAAAACGCCCCAGAATAATCTTTAAAAAATTCAAAGTTTTGAAAAAAAATAAATTTTAAACCTTAATTAGCAGTTTTTCTAGTTATGGTAAAATTGCACAAATCAAATGCATTATGCTTAATAAACAATCCAAGAGACAAACAGTATGATAATTAAAGTGTGATAAGACAATAATTTTGGATGAATTATATAAATTTATGCAAACTATTGTAAATTATCATTAAAGAAAAAGGAATTGTGAATTCTTTTTGCTAAGAAATATATTTTGTAGTAACATTTTAATTATTAGAAACAAAAGTAAACAAATTCTATCTAGCATACGTTTTAAACAAACATAGATAAATTACTGATTTTTTTTACTACTTTAAAAAATTCATTGAAAATAAGAGTCAGCTTCATAGAAAAAATAACTAAGGATTCTTTCATACGTAAATTTATAATAATATGTATGGTAAATGTGCTACATAAATTGATATGCTTCTAAAATTAAGTAGACAGTTTCTTTTCTTAAGCAAGCATTCGGCTAGAAAAGGAATATTAATAAAAATCATTTGTTCAGAATAATTATTGTAATATAAAAAGAATATTGCCCAGTTAAACTGATGGCATTGAGCTCACAGGCTACGCATACTAATTGTACATAACTCCTTGTATTTTCGTTAATTCCGTTCGAAAAAAAAAAAAAAAAAGAAGAAGGGGAAGCAGCTCTCCCCTTTCTCCTTTTTTATACTTAATCATTGAACTTCCTAAACTATCAAGTGCATGCTTTATCATATTAAAAAATCTATATCCAAAATTCAGAGCAAATCGGATAATTCTTAATAAAAACCCATTTAGCATTTATATAATTTAAGAGGAGTTATTCCCCTTTTTTATTTATACTTAACCATTAAACTTCCAAAACTATTCAGAGATTTGAACGAAATCTGACAATTCTGATTGAAAAATCCATTTATGCAAGTTAAGGGGAGGGGCATTAGAACACCCGTTCCCCCTGTTTATACTTATTCAATGAACACCTAATAACAGCCACGGACTCGCCTCATCAGAATGATCCTATATCTAAATTTTGAACGAAAACTGTTAATTCTGCATGAAAAACCCGTTTATATCAATTAAGGGGAGGGGCATGAGCCCCCCGTTCCCCCTGTTTATACTTATTCAATGAACACCTAATAACAGCCATGGACTCGCCTCATCCGAATTATCTTTATCTAAATTTTGAACGAAAACTGTTAATTCTGCATGAAAATCCCGTTTACATCAATTAAGGGGGGGGGCATGAGCCCCCCGTTCCCCCTGTTTATACTTATTCAATGAACACATAATAACAGTCACGGACTCGCCTCATCAGAATGATCCTATATCTAAATTTTGAACGAAAACTGTTAATTCTGCATGAAAATCCCGTTTATATCAATTAAGGGGGGGGGCATGAGCCCCCCGTTCCCCCTGTTTATACTTATTCAATGAACACATAATAACAGTCACGGAATCGCCTCATCAGAATGATCCTATATCTAAATTTTGGACAAAAACTGTTAATTCTGCATGAAAAACCCGTTAATATCAATTAAGGGGAGGGGCATGAGCCCCCCGTTCCCCCTGTTTATACATATTCAATGAACACATAATAACAGCCACAGTATCGCCTCATCCGAATGATCCTATATCTAAATTTTGAACGAAAACTGTTAATTCTGCATGAAAATCCCGTTTATATCAATTAAGGGGGGGGGGCATGAGCCCCCCGTTCCCCCTGTTTATACTTATTCAATGAACACATAATAACAGTCACGGAATCGCCTCATCAGAATGATCCTATATCTAAGTTTTGGACAAAAACTGTTAATTCTGCATGAAAAACCCATTTACATCCATTAAAGGGGGGCATGAGCCCCCGTTCCCCCTCTTATACATATCGAATGAACTTCAAAAACTAATCAGGGAAGCGCCTTGTCAGGATATACCTACATACAAAATTTTAAGAGGATCGGATATTTTTATCATGAGTTATCGCGTTACGCACATACATACAGAACGGACGGGCACATAAGCTCTCAGGCTATGATAGCCTGTGAGCTAAAAACACAGATGCAGAATCAACAGAACACTGAATGAAAGAATAACACAATTAGTTATTCCTCATATTACTGGATATTCTGTCTATATTTTTATGTTCTACAAATCCTAATAATTAGCACAGACTTGGTAAATGATTATATGTTTATGTAAAAAAGTAGAAAATAGTTGGACGGTAAATCAAATATTCTTGAATTGCTTAATAGCAATACAAATAAAACGAAGAAAAAGTAAAAGTTGAAAAGAAAAAATATATTATTTGACTTTATATTATTAACAGCAACAGTATTTGCTTCGATGAAGACCACTGTGAATAGTTTGGCATTTTTAGTACTTTCAAACAAAATTGAAAAATGCCTATGCTTTCGGTTTGTTTATCCATCTGCCTGTCCGCACTTTAACTTCCGTAAATATACAGTCGATTTTCGTTAATTTGAAATCGGATAATTCGAATCTTTGCTTAATTCGAACAAAACATGAAGTCCAGAAATTTTTAATGGCAGAATAACGTTAAAATGATTCATTAATTCGAACTCATTTTCTCTTGACTTCGTTTAATTCGAACTTACTTATCTTTTAATTAGTTCGTGTATTTATCCATTCTAATTTAATGTTAAGTCATATTCTAATGATAACAAACAAAATAAATTTTAAAAAACACTTCAACATTAAGTCCTTCGTAATAGTACCATATTGAGTATGTTCTTATTTCATACTTTCCATAATTCGAACTTCAGATAATTCGAACATTTTTTGTGGTCCCGACGAGTTCGAATTAACGAGAGCCGACTGTATTTGTATTTTCATGCAATTGATAAAGCTTATTTACAGTCACGAAAGCATGTTTGGTATTTAATATGAAGTATGTACGATTAATGATTCATTTACGGAAACACTCAAAAATATTGGATTACATTACGGTAGATTGAGAAAAAGAATTTGGAGGGTATTTTAATGATATTATTTCACTACGATCACATTGAAACAGAGCATTCATAGCATTTTTTATTGCTTTGCAGGGACACACAAAAGAAATCGGTTTTGTGAAATAATTGCTGGAGAGTACGTTTTAAAATTCGTTATGCGCTTTTAAATTGCATTTGTTTTTTGCGTAATACTCTTTATATATAAATTCTATACCTCACGCACAGGGATGCAAAAGAAGTCACATGCCATTCTCCTAATTTGAGTAAATTGCTGAAGGGAAATTTCCAACTGAAATATATCTATCTCATAAATGAACTAAATTTAGGAATGCATGTTTTAAATAAATACAAATCTCTATATCATGCGCAAAGCTCCTAAAAAATTTAGATGATTTTTTTAGTGTATATAGGAACAGCTAAAATTCGTTTTTGGCATGCGTTATACATTTACATATGGTGAAATGACACGTAGTATTTTAATTTTTTTAATTAAAATACTACCTTACGTTACATAATTCTGAGTATAATTGGAAAGGGCTTCATAATCTATGCTTGAAGCATCATTTTTCTTTCTTATTTAAAAGATGTTTTTTTTCTGATTTTTCATGCAGCATTACGCTTCCAGTAAACGGATTCAACTTTAGACATTCCAAATAATGGACAACTACAATACTTGGAATATGTGCCGATTAATGTATTTCCTAAATTAATCTGAATTTCTGCCCACTCTTGCTTTTAACATATAACTGGAGATCTCGCTTGTAATTTTGAAAACGGTACTATACCAATATTTACAATACATATGACGATTTCGATGAAGCGTGTAAAACCCGAATGTCTTTCTGAATCAACCTTGAACTCTGAATTATAAAAGAAAAGGCAATATACGTTCACGGTTTTTTAAAAATATTACCTACGAAAATTATATTTTGGAAAAAATGTTTAGATAGTAGCACTAAGCAGAAATAAACGTATGAATATAGCTAGAATCAGAACATAAATGAAGCGCATTTCAAATTTTCTAGTGTTTGATTCGGTTTCTTTAATACCACTGTTTCATGATAAGCTTTTACAACGTTTTCTGTAAAAGTAACGTTTAGAGTAGATTTCTACAAAACTTGCATGAATAATTTCTGAAGAGAAAAAAAAATTCTTTATAAATAGTGCTGTTTGTACAAAACCGTGTTTTAAAATATACCAGAAAGGAAATTTTACTAAAAAATATTTATGTAGTAATAAAACCTATTCCGATATTTGTACAATATTTTAGTAAGTCTTCATTCAAGTCTATGTAAAACTTTATTTTAAAAATTAATGTTTTCATATGCAGAACTTTTCCAAAATATATAAAACATGCTTTTATCAATATAATTTCTCATTTTAATAAAAGTTTTAATTTTACTTAAGAAAGGTGTTATAATAAAAATAAAAGACATTGACATATTTCGGAACCGTCAAATAAGTTCCATAATCATAAAATAAAATTAATTTATTAATTAATTAAAAAATCATTTTATATTATGATTATGGAACTTATTTGACGGTTCCGAAACATGTCAATGTCTTTTATTTTTGTTATAACACCTTTCTTGAATAAAATTAAAATTTTTATTAAAATGTTTATATATAAGGTGAATGTTTTAAAATCTGGTGATTAAAAAAATCAATTGGATTTAATTAAGTTTTTATCATAATATAATTTCTCATTAAATATTCATTTTCAGTACAGTTAAATTGTTTCTTTCATTATGAATAAGAACAGTTTGAAGTTAATAATAATAATAATAAATTCTAAATACATGTAATACAGCTAATCCAAGTATTTTCTAACCATCTGCACTCCCTTGTCCCCGCTGCGACGAAATTGTAAGATCAGTTGAAAACACCGTTGTCGCCATTGCAACGACATGATCTTTCCTTAGAAAATTTGTTAATGTCATTAGATATAAAGGAAAATAAAATCTGCCTCTTTTAATCAGAGGATTTTTGAAATTGTGTACTAGAAAAAAACTTATTTTTGAGAAGTAGTACAAACCAAATGAAATCTGTGTAAAGAAGCACAGTTGTTGGCAGCCCGTACTCTAATTGATACAGAGAACAAAAGATTAAAAAATAATGGAAAATAGGTAATATCGTCTGTCCAGAGTAAGATTTGCCTATAAAATAGCTCAGACTTCAAAAGATAGCATATCTGACCCAGTAGAGACAGGCCATCAATTGGGAATTTTGATCAGTTGAAGAGGAAAAGAGTAAGGAATCCATATATTGACAGCTAAAAACTGACTGAGTAACTAAGGAATACATAGCGTGCCATATAGCAAGTTTTACATAATTTTAAACAAAGTTGCAGGGAGTCAAAAAAATTATTTTGATAAAATTTAACAAATAAGTCTTAATGCCGATCTTAAGATTACAAGTTTCAACCAGGAAGTTGTCATAATATTTTGTTCACTTACTTTATTTATATACTAAAATTACAAACAAGTGACTTTGTGTGTGTGTTTTTTAAGGGTTAATCTCTCTCAGTTAACCGAACTTTCTTAAAACAAGTGGATAAGTCTGATCGCAGATCACACAGATGGTTTCGTTTTATATTTCATTAAGAACAATTTATTGAGAGACAGAGGACAGAGACAAATACAGGGTTTCGTCAAATGAATGAAACCCTAAAAATTGATAAAATAAATATGTGGCCATCTCTACGCCAAAATAGGCTATATACTAGTAAATCTACATACAAGGAGCCTCAACGGGATCTCTGGAAATTCCTGCTTTTTACCACATTTTGCGTAATATTTTGCTTCATACAAACAGCAATTGAAAGTTTTCAAATAACATAAATACTTATAAGAATAAAGAAATACATAGGAAGATTAGAAATAAGTTCTGTTAAATTGATCATGTTGTTATGCAGCGATATTCTAAACTTCGGATGAACTGAATATTGTGATAAATTTTAGATAAAAAGTACATTTCTTAAGAGGAGCTCTGCCCCATTGAACCCCCCGTGATTTTAATATATTTACATAAGTAATTTTTATTGATTGTGCGAATATTTAGAATTTATCTTAGACTTGTTGTTACACTCAGATTTTTGAGGGTAAGCAACAATTTGGAAAAGCCTTTTATATTATTCTAATTAGCAGGTATTTTTTACCTACTATCCGCAAACATCTGTATTTGATGTATTCGTAATTTATGGAAACGTAAAGAAGTTATCTAATTTAGAATTTTATTTCTTTTACGATTTTCGTTTCCAAAAAATATCTTTTATTACCGTTCTATAATATTTGGATATAAGATCTCATTTAAATACAAATCCTAATGTATTTGATAACATTACCTTACTAAAATCCCTCCGCCCCCCCCCCCCCCGATAAGCATGCTTGGATATTTATAAACCTAATGGGTAATCATTTATCATTGTGTCCAGTGCTATTTGTTTAAATAGCAAACGTGATTTTTGAACATGATTATTGAGGCAAACTTGTTATTTTTTTAATTTCTAAGAATGAAAATTATTATTCCCCTCTAACCATGACATCATTTTTGATGCTGATATCTATGCGGTGCATATTATTGACATTTTCTTTAATCTTGCTTTACAACAGTTCCTTTTAACTATGATTTTCACAGAAAAAAAATCTTTAAGTTAACCATGCGGAAACGATAAATTCTAAAATATTCATAACAACTTTCTTTAAATAAATAAAAATTAATATCATAACCCAAGTTCATTTTATTTCAATATCAAAGCCGAGATTCAATATTCGAAACCTAACTGATGAAGCCGTAACCTAACTGTAACGTTCTGCTTGGATGGAAACCCTTCATCCTGTTATCAAAAGCAACTGTCTTTGCAGTTGAGTAGCATTTTCTGTTGTTTATCGACGAGCTGTTAATAGTATATACCGGTCGTCAGTTGCTATAGTAGCGCTGGCCCGACTTTGTCCTGGTCCATGTCTAGCATTCTCTCCTATGGCCCTGTCTAACATATCCTGGAATCGATTCTACAGTCTTGCAATGACACTTCGAACGACTCCAACAGCGTACGCGATACCCCGTAGTGTTTGCCCGGATTCAAATCTTCTTATAATACGACATTCCATGGATTATAATAAATCACGTTGTTGAAAATTTTTCAAGTCATACTTTCTCCAAAAAAAACCCCCATCAAATAAGTTGAGCAATTGAATTTTGCAGTTAAGGCAGTAAAACACATGATTCAGCAACATCCCGATTTCTGCCTTTAGGTTCTTTTTCTGGTTTTTGACGGCATGAACTTTGATTTGCAGATAGTTTTTTTTCTTTTGTTTCCTACTAAATATTAAATTATGGATAATTTTTTATGTTACTTATCGGTGTAAATATTTCTGTAATTTCGTTATAACCATGTTCTCTCCTAATTGTTTTGAGCAGAGTATTTATATCTATGCATAATACTTTCGAACAAATTTGAATTGAATTTTGTAATTAAATGTTTAGCTAATGTGGTATTTAAAACTTGAACAAAGTAATTGATTTCTGGATATAAATCTTGTTCGTGGACACATCGCCCACCTTGCGTACGTATTTCAACATAAAATTAGAAAAAGCACACATTTTCTCGACGAAGGGTATCTTTTGTCTCATAATTGGTGTTTACAAAAAATGGTAGGATCTTTGAATTTCTTTTTCATTTTTAATTTTTAAAATCTACACATTAATATTTCAAAGAGATAACAAAAATAACATTGTTCATATTGTCAAAAAATCAAATTGTTATCAGTTTTTTTTCTTATATAATGATAAAAATATCTTTTTATACAAAACATAGTTTTTTAATGCACAAAACATTAAAATACCATAGTCTGTTTTAGTAGAAAAAAGTCCTTTAACTATTTTCCTTTTTCACTCGTTCACAGATTCATTTATTTTTGTCTAAATAGAAGGTTATTTTCAAATTTATAAATTTTATCATGAGTTAGAAACAACACATTTACAGAAATATATTGTCTCCAGTTTACGATAAAGGCAACGATATAAACTGATTAGCACATTATAATAATTTCATTATACCCGAGTGTCTATAATAAGCTATTAGACATGATAACAGATATACACGATAGAACACGCTTTAAAAACATTATAAAATTTATTCATCAAGTATTTTATCAAAAATGGATCATACAACGCATTAGTTTCAAGCGATAAATTTATAAAAGAAGGGAATTAAAAAGATAAGAGTGTGATTTTAGCATTAGGAAAAACGAAGTTTTTAAATAAATTTCATTTAAGATAATGTTTTTCACTTATGGTATAGTTCAATTTTTCTAAATATAATAATACTTAGAATATTTATAATTGATATACGTATCAAATATATTAAAACTTACATGTAAAATAAATCAAATTATATTTATATTGCATGGGTTTTTTTCTAAAATGCATGGGTTGTTTCAAGTAGAGAAGGAATTGAAGACACATGCAGACAAAAATAATTGTGTGGGAAACCAAGATCACTATCACATAATGACCATTTAAAAATACGAGGGAATTTCACTGTAAGCCAAAATCGAATTCTCATTAATAATTTAAACAGTAACGAATATTTTATAAACGTGACTCCAATCGATTTACTCAGTTTTCACATAAATATGACTTCGAAAAAAGGAAAAAAAGGTCACCATTGACGTCCAAACAACGTTCATCTAGTTTAAACAAATTTTAAGTTGAAACCTAATATACTGAAAATGCGTAATATCACCAGTATCGCAAAATCTTGTAAAAATTCTGATAATTGGATCGCTATTACTTTTTTGAAATAGTTTTATTATCTAATGAAGTGCGTTCGTAATTATATAAATATGTAGTACCTACAGCCGTCGTCTGTTCCTTCCATCTGGCCGCGTATAATAGCACAAAAACTATCGTACCGTAGTGTTTGAAATTTAATGTATGTAATCATTGCGAAATTTTGTCAAGTGATTTGAAATTTTATGGAAATCGAATCAAAACTAAAAAATATATTGATCAAAGTCTTCTTTATTCTATTTAGGCCTATCATACACAATTAATTTGCGATATCTCATGATAGGTTGTGATTCTAAGTTGTTATGATGTTTAGGTTCTTATTAAGATGGAGTATATTATTTTCATATTATTGAATTGAATATACATTATCCTAATAAGTTTTCTATTTATGCATTTATGCATAACAGTGCAACAGCTATTGCACCAAGATCTGATTACTAATAAAACTAGTTGTAGGAACATTTTCCATGCACAATTTCAAACTTTTTAATTCTGTAATTATATAAGGTAAATACTGATGTTTAAAAAAATTGTAATAGTCAAGCAATCTGAATTTGAAAACAAACAAAATCGTGAAGCTACAACACTGATAAAATGGCTAACCAAATTTCACTTCATTTCTGATTCATCCAATTTTATCATATTTTTATCGAAACAAATTCTAATAAAAATCTCTCTAAATTATCTTTTTGTAAATATTGTCAACGATATTCGGCTCAACTTGGGAAGAAGCACTATGAATTTCAGATTTAATAATTGGATTTCAACAGAGGTTTCCTATAAAAAAAAATTACACGTGTTCATGCGTATTATAATTTTGAACCTTGTTATTTAAGCTTAGAATCAACCTGGATGTTTATCTCCCATTAAGAGTGCCTGTCACTCAGCGGCTGAATTCTCCTGGGGACTGTTATGTCTGTGGGCGTTTGCTGCATTTTTATATTCAAAATATCTCTTCAGGAAAATAATGTTTCTTTTTTTCATAGTTTTCAAAATATTTCTAAAATAGATAATAATTTTATATGAAGTATTAAAATTTTACTTCCATTTTGTCAGTTTTTAAAACATACAATATTAAATTGAGCATAAATTTTAGAAATATTTTGACTACTAACGAAACAAGTTGGAAATTGCACGTAAAAGCTTAGCAAATGAGGTGCGTTCGTACGATAACGAAGTTTTAAAAATATCCAGCTCTTGCTGTTATAGTAGACAGTACTTGGGATACAGTATAGTGATCAAAATTTTGTTTGCGTTCGTGTAAATATATAGGAAGAAACTTTTATTACACTTCAGTAACGTATATCATATTCATAAAATATGAAATTGTTTAACATAATTAACATACGCTCCAAACAATATTTTCCCTATAGCATTATGCAGTGGAATACTTTTGTGTAGCCCTGTAATTTAATAATAAATATTCTTTGCATTACAGACTGTAAAGGATGTATATTTTAATATATATATACAGGGTGATTCAGCTCGTCGGTGACAAACTTTAAGGATCGATACAGCACACCTAGACGAACATTTTTGAATAGGGAATGTAGGGTCCCTGACGCGATGGTAAGGCGCTAGGCGCTTTCGAAAATTTGGGTGCCGAAATTCGAAACGTCATAAAAACTAGAGAAATGGTTAGATTTTCTTGCTTGTTGCGTCGAAATGATTCTGTTTGTTTAGACTTTCTTCAGTACCAATTTGATAAGCGTATCTCTTAAAACATGGATAGGGGGCGCTGCAGACTTTGGAGAGCTAGACAACAACTTTAAGCCCGTTATTTTGATAATTTAACACATGCTCGCCAAAGTTTATACTCTAACTTAAAGTTTGAACCCAAAAGTAGAGCCCTGCAAAAAGCATAAGAGCCGGAATAAAATGTCAAAGTACAGGGTGGTCGAAACTCGAAGGCTCCTAAGAGATAAACAAACAGATTTCTTGACTTATGGCATGCATTTTCATGATTCTGTTTGCTGGGGCTCTCTGAAACTCAGTTGAACGGTACAAAAAGAAACATCGATAGGGGGCGCTTTGGGCAAAAAACATAATTCGTTGACATTTCGGACGCTAACTGGAAACGGGGCGCTACGATCAGTTAGAAACAAAACAAGAGAGTAATTTACTTATCATAAGAAGCTATTAAAACTGCAATTTGTTTGTTTTTTTTAACAAACATAGCTGGTTTCAATCATGCACAATGCGCGCAATAAAATTTACATAAGGTGCTTTTTGCTGATTTATGCAAAAGATATCGTACCATATCGATATGCAAAAGATACGTAATGCGTAGACGACAACGCGAGATGACGTAGTTGTATGCGCAGACACGTCTTTTGAACGTGCGGTACCTACTTAAGCTTCGGGTTACTTGTCTGCAGATCGGTAGTAGGATGGAACGGTACACAAACTCTGAATTGGCTGACATGCATTTGGCGTATGGCGCTGCTGGTTGTAATGGACGAGCCGCTCAGCGGTTGTACGCCGAGCGTTACCCCAACAGGCAAATCCCCTGCCATGCCTTCTTCGCTCGAGTACACCAGAGGTTGTCCACAACGGGATCTTTCGACGGAGGCAGGCCTGAACGGGAGCGATCAGTGAGCACCCCCGACAACGAAGAGGCTGTGCTTAACCTGGTTGAGGACAACCCAGGTCTTAGCACGAGAGATATCGCCAGACATGTTGGCATTTCGCAAGCAACTGCGTGGCGCATCTTACGTTCCCGGAATCTGCACCCCTACCACATCCAGCGGGTGCAGTTGCTCAGAGAGCAGGATTTTGGCCCTCGAGTGGAATTCTCAAGATGGTACTTGGCGATGAGATCCAGGGATCCCCGTTTTGTAAACAGCATTTTGTTTACGGACGAGTCCACCTTCAGCCGGGAGGGAATGTGGAACGCCCACAGCAGTCATGTGTGGTGTGATGAAAATCCACATGAAACCAGAAGCCGAGCAGCCCAGGAGCGTTTCTCAGTAAATGTGTGGGCCGGCATTCTGGGGGATTGCCTCATTGGCCCTTATTTGTTACCTGAACGGCTGACAGGTGGAAATTACCTGATTTTCCTGGATCAAGTGCTGCCGCAGCTTCTGGAGGAGGCGCACGTACCCGAAGGTTCGCGTCGCCAGATGTGGTTCCAGCACGATGGAGCCCCGGCCCATTACACGAACGACGTGCGTCTCCATCTAAACGCAAGGTATGGCCAGCGGTGGATCGGGCGTGGGGGTCCAGTTCACTGGCCTGCCCGATCACCAGACCTCACCTGCTTGGATTTCTTCCTTTGGGGTTACCTGAAGGCCGAGGTATACCATACACCTTTCAGCAGTGCTGAAGAACTTGTGGCGCGCATTGTGGCAGCTGCAGGGCAGATCAGAGATACTCCTGACATTGTTGGAAACACACACTCCTCAATGCGACGGAGGTGCGAAGCCTGCATCATGGCCCAAGGTCGAAATTTCGAGCATCTTCTGTAGTGTTATTTTTTGTAAATAAATTTCCAGTATCATTGATGTTTTTGGTCTAAATTTATTCAGAAGTGTTGAGCAGAGGTAGAAAATGTGTTTTCATTATTACTAACTGATCGTAGCGCCCCGTTTCCAGTTAGCGTCCGAAATGTCAACGAATTATGTTTTTTGCCCAAAGCGCCCCCTATCGATGTTTCTTTTTGTACCGTTCAACTGAGTTTCAGAGAGCCCCAGCAAACAGAATCATGAAAATGCATGCCATAAGTCAAGAAATCTGTTTGTTTATCTCTTAGGAGCCTTCGAGTTTCGACCACCCTGTACTTTGACATTTTATTCCGGCTCTTATGCTTTTTGCAGGGCTCTACTTTTGGGTTCAAACTTTAAGTTAGAGTATAAACTTTGGCGAGCATGTGTTAAATTATCAAAATAACGGGCTTAAAGTTGTTGTCTAGCTCTTTAAAGTCTGCAGCGCCCCCTATCCATGTTTTAAGAGATACGCTTATCAAATTGGTACTGAAGAAAGTCTAAACAAACAGAATCATTTCGACGCAACAAGCAAAAAAATCTAACCATTTCCCTAGTTTTTATGACGTTTCGAATTTCGGCACCCAAATTTTCGAAAGCGCCTAGCGCCTTACCATCGCGTCAGGGACCCTACATTCCCTATTAAAAAATGTTCGTCTAGGTGTGCTCTATCGATCCTTAAAGTTTGTCACCGACGAGCTGAATCACCCTGTATACTTCATAAGTTCATGCACTCTGTTATATTCGAATGACTGTAATACCACTAAAATGCATTTGAAACATTTTTACCCATTTACGTAATGTAACGTAATACTTTTGATTGTCTCTGTAATTGATTCATTCATCCGATTTTCATAAAATTTGAAATGACTCGACAAAATTATGTAATAATTAAATATTTTAAATTTCAAACAATTTGATTGGATAGATTTTTCATTGTCATATGTGGATGGACGGACGGACTGAACGACAACTATAGGAGCTACGTATTTACATAATTACGAACGCACCTAAAAAGTGACATCTTTCAAGAAGAGAACACTGAAAAAAGAATTTTAAAATATTAATTCCCTGTTACGATATTTTAAACATAAGAATGCATCAATCGTCCATAGACTTCACATTAACAAAAATAATTCGGCGATGAGTGACTGGCACACTTAAACATTTGAAGCATTTGATGTAACCAACATCCATATGCCAATAGTAGATACTTACAATATTATTTTTGGGGCAACAGTAAACTTTCGAATTGGAAATCAGTTTTTTAAGGCGATTTGGCATTTTACTATTACCGAATTTCATAAAAACCTGGATTTTCACACTTTTATCTTTTCAGATACCAGTTACGATACAACTATATTCTGACAAAATATTTGATTAAGACCGCGTATACAACCAGAGTTATGATTGATTTAATGAACATCTAATATCATATTTCCTAACGTATAACACATTTTAACGATCAACTCGTAGCTTCACCATTTTACTTTCCTGCACCAAAAGGATGAAAACATGGAGAATTGTGAGCAGGAAAACATAATTGTAAACCTATGAATCAACCGCTGAAATCGGATTTCTAGGTATTTTCCACCAAGATATGACTTGGCAGACCGATAGCGTTTTAGTATGCGAATCGAGATTTAACTAATCCTAGATTTTCGTCCGTGAATTCGATGAGGGGATAATGTGTGAGGCTGCCTCCCGATCTACCAAGTTTCTGGAAATTGCTTGCTAATAATTCAATGGTTTATTATGTTTCTTGTTCATTTGACTTTTTTGATTGACTTCATTTTCGTTAACATTGAATGGAGTATTCTACTTTAACAGGTTCTGATGGTGGTGGTCAAAGTTATAATAGTGACATGTCTTGTATTAGCGGAAGAGAGCAAACTACAGACTTTTTCTTATAGTGCTGGATGGAAATGTGCAAGGTGGGTAGTTTGAAGGAAAGGAAACTTCAATGTCGGTGCTTATGTGCCTTATGGCCGATTGTTGTTTGAATAAACTAGATTAAAAAAATTCAACAGATGGGTTTCTGGAGAAAACATGTTTCGAATTCCCGGGTAGGTAAGTTTTTGATTAATCTTAACAGGAACAATTTCTTTTTCACATATTCAGTTTGGCCAAATAGCGACAGAGTTGCGAATGGTCACCTTTATAGTATGTGCAACATTCATAGTTTTAGCAAGATTTGTCGTTAGGAGCGGATTCTGTACAACGTGCATAGGTAACACAGCACGACCTGTGGCTGCAGCATAGTATGACGTAATTGGGGCATTTAAAACAACGGAGACGGATCGGAATATCAGGCTGAACAGAGCAGCTACAGTAGGCAGCTTTAATTTTAATTGGTAGGGTAGGGCTATTGAAAGTCATAATAAAGTGCTGGTTATGAAGCACTTTCCCATTCCGACGGGTTTCCTTTAACTGAAAGAATCCCCCTTTCCAGGGCCACACGTTGTCACTTACGGCAAACACATAAGAGGTTTGCAATTTTTTATTCGACATAGACAGGACGGTACAGCTTATGGCAAATTGCCGTCGCCTGCAAAAAGAAATGATTGCAAGAGTGAAGCAAAGAGAAAAGAGCACAGAAGAGAAATTAGTTTAAAAATGAAATAGAAAAAGGGTGCCTGGGGAGGCGAAGCCGATAAATACTTAAAGAAAGTATCAGATGAGGGTCTGATCCGAAGTTACTATTCTGTACGTAAGAGTAAAGAAAGTATACGATACCTTCTATGAATGTCAACAAAAACACAATTATGTAAATAAATGAATTTGGAAATTTGCGTATTTCTGATCTGACATCGATAACAGTGACATATGCTAAAGTGTAGCTGGAATTCTAAGATGGTAATATGCGATATACGAGACGCGTATCTTGCTGAAATATGAGATATCCTTATTTTATGATAAGAAATTTCAATGACTGTGAATCCAAATAAATTTTCTGAATAGTTTTAGGAAAATTATATCCAATTATGTCAAGGTGAATGAATAAATAATATTGATAAAAGTAATGCGTACAGTAAAATTCATTTATACATGTTATTATAGTAGAATATATTTTCACGAAATTTATATCCAGTATGGTCCTTATGATAAAATTATTTTCAGATCATGTCATTCATTTTTGTGAAATACTATGTTCCTTTTGTTAAATTATTTTTTTCTCTGTAGCTGTATCATATCATTGAAATATGTAATGAAGGTAAATTTAATATAACTTTCTGGCCTGGAAATGACCAGCCAGTAGAATGCGGCAGAACCAACATTTATAATTAACAATATGCGCGTTATTTAGTGACAAAGCGTTTTAGATGGGGACTGCCCAAAAAAGTAATAAAAAGCGACCAGGGAGTAAAAAGCTTGGACATCCGTCTTATAAGCATTCTTTGAGAGTAATTTCATTTTCATAACTTTCATCAGTTTATAGCATCTAGTAGTTGCTCATTACACGAAACATTACTCATGTGCACAATCCCATTTAGAAAACAAATCATAATTTAATGCACTTTTTATGTAAATAAATAAATTTGTTTTAACTATAGTTTATGAAGCAAGGGACAAAAAAGGTTTTGAATTTACAAAAAAGAGATCTTAAAATGTATTTTGTAATTGCGACCTACACCAGTTATAGTGGGAAGAGCACCAAAAATCTCGCATAAAATCTCTATTAAAATAATAAAACATAGTATAATCACCTTTAAATCGAAAAACATACAGGATGAGTTTCGAATTGGAAAATATAATAGCTCGTCATCAGCACTATAAAAATGTATTTAAATTTATATTGGCTGATGGCGGGCTGTTACATTTTCCACCTCGAAACTCATTCTGTGTTTTATGGTGGTTTATATCGAGTTTTATCATTTTAATTATACCGGTTATACTTTATTTTATATAGTATTTTTTATAGTATATTTTATAGTATAAAATATGTTATATTATTCTGTTTTAATCATCTTTAGGTGGCGTGATCAATAGTAGCAGCTACTGCCAAGCCGACGGGTCGGGTTCGAATCCTCGTAAGACATGGATGTTGTTGTGCTGTCCCTTTATAGTGATATATATATAATGGATATAAGAAATGAAAATTGTGCTGATTGGTTGTTTCTTTGTAAATTACGGATTATTCGAGGCGAAAGCAATAGTTGATATAGGCACCAAAGCAATCACTTGGCAAACCAAAGCATCTTTAGATTTTATGTAAAAAAGACATATTTTCATAATTAAAATTAAGAAATTTAGTTCTTAAACATTTTCGAATACATGTAAGTACAGCAATGATATACTTAACTAATAAATTAATCTTTAGCTTTTTTTATCAACAAACTAGTATCAGCAATAACACCCACGTGTAATGTATGCAAATCAACGTTGGGATTCTAAACAATTTTCCACACGAAATAAATGATAGAAATAATTTAGCCCACGCAGTAAAGAATCACATTCTGTTATGGTGTATTGATTTTAACAAGTTGATTAATCTGCCGTGAAAATATGTTCAGAATATTTTCTCTGCTTGTGCGAGGAATAGTTTTAACAAATAAAATTTACGTAAATGCAGATTAATCATTGAAATCTAAATAATTTGGAAGTCTTTTATTTTTATATTATTACCCTTATACAATAATGAAGTAACTATAACAGAGGTAAAAAATGAAAATACATTGAAAATAATTTATAGCCCATTGTAATGTCAGTGGTATTGTTTTTTGGTCCTAGTCATTTTTTTATGATCCTAACCAGTGATTTGAAATCGAAAGCTTAGTAAACAGAAATCATGATCATCAAAGTATTCAGTCTCTAAAATTATAAGAAATTGATAAGTGTCATTGTAGATCGCACATAAGGTTTCGTTTAATATATCTTTCAAAACAATTTATTCTTAATTAATAAATGCAAATGGATGATTTATAATTATTAAATTCTTTCATAGATGGTAGCACCAATAAATATAATTTTAAAATAATTGTAAAAGGAAGTTATTTATTTTAACTAAATTGAAAATGTTCAAATCAAATTATTTAAACAAAATTTTAATTTTTTCGAGAATCCAAATTAAAAAAAATATTCGCGGAGATACACTGTAAAAAAAAATCTGCAAAGGTACTAAACCTTTTCTAGGAAACTGGGATTCCAAGAACTTTTCCTGTAACGGTAACAGCAAAAATTCAAGTTTCAGAATCGATTACATGAATTTTTCCTATTATCGTTACATGAAAAGTTCTTGGAATCCCAGTTTCCTAGAAAATGTTTAGTACCTTCACAGATTTTTTTTTACAGTGTATGGATTCAATTTTAAATTCCGAAAAGCGAAAAAAAAATTGTTTAAACGAAAATTAAAATGCTGATTCATTTGGAAATCGCAATAGGGTCATTCCATAATAGTTTACGTTACGTTTAGAACTATTTTCATTAATTTTAGTAATATTTCACACAAAAAAATATTCAAAATGTAAATTTGACTTGGTTTGCTAATTAAACTTATTCAAAACCTAATTTGGATGAAAATTACTTAATTTTAGTGTTACATCTTAAAATTTGGTAGTTATACTCATTGTGGCACATGCCATTACTGAAAAAAGGAATGTAAGTTATTATATAAAGTGTAATTTTCATTTCATTTTCAAGGTAATTTTCATCCAAATTGACCCTTAGATAGATTTCATTAACAAATCATGTTAATTTTACATTTGAATATTTTTTAGAGTTATATTACTAAATTACTTCAGTTAAATTGTTCTAAATGTAACGTAAAATAGAAGCCAAAAATATTATGAATGCCACATAATCGAAATCCTAATAATATAAACTCTTAAACTGACAAAAAAAATACGAAAATTCTTTTAATTAAATTAATCTTAATGTGAAAAATTTATTTTTCAACACCAGAGCTTAAACTAAAAACTTCCTGTTTACTAGCAATATGCCTTACCATCAAGCTATGATGTCTAGACGAAAAACATTGAAATTAAGGTTCTGTTTCCAAAATTGAAATCTCAAAAATATACGGATGACATTGAAAAAATTAATTTAATGAAAATGGTATAATTTTTCAAAATTTTATTATTTCTCGTTCGACACGAGGTATTCAGCTGTGAGTACACAAAATTTGAAGTCTCTGACTTAAACAGAGGTACTCAGATGGGCGCCAGATGAACGAAACCCTAAAAAAAAGATGTAAAACATTATATTAATAACCAATAAAACATAGATTTTTTTTACATATATAGTCAGACATTTCTTATACACACGATTAAGTCGACTTATATATCAATTATGTTCTTAAATTTTATTAAATATTTATATAGAGTTTAAATAGAACCATTTCCATATTAAACTGTAACGTAATTTAAATTGTAGCAAAATGCGTATCAACCTTGTGAAACAAATAGAATATAAAGTACAAATTAGAACATAAGGATATCATTAATAATTCGAATGGAGTGGCAATGGTATAAACTTATCGCACAAAATAGCGTTGTTTAATATTAGTACTTCCCTATTTAATGAATCTTATTAGTCATATGGAATAAAATATTGCCATGGCAAAACCCATAACTGACTTGTGCATTTAGGATGCAAATTTATTTTACAGACTGAATATAAATAAAGTTTGAACGGATAAAAATAGAGTTAGTTGTAAGTAAATCGTGCCCACCGTAAGACAAACTTTACATTATAGTGTAAATGTATCCCAGGTGTACTAGGCCTGCAAGACATAGATTTTTAAACCAATCAGCTGCTTTATTAATTGTTTTTTTTCTGTTTACTAGTTGGATTTTATGATTTAACGCCTGGTACACCAACGCGAACGATGACACTACAATGAAAATGGGAATTAAAACGACTATGCTTCATGATGTAGTCTGACTTCAGGGCCACCAATTGGGGAGATTTTGGAATTATTGACCTTATGTCTAAAACTATTTGAAATAGCTAAAAAATGTGAATTACTAAAGTGTATAATAGATTTCATTTTAATTAATGTGTAAATAACAAAAAAATATAGACATTAGATTTTCTATACCCAGTCACCGTCTTAAATACGCTATATGACCAAACGTGATCGGTCACTTGCAATTTTAAACGTTTTGTTAAATATCTAGAAAAAAAACCTGAGGAATTATTCTGAAATACAGGTGATGTATTTCCGTGAAGATTTTTTTCTCTAAAAACCTACAGGGGACCGTCAACATAGTGAAAAAGAACGAAAATCTTTTGGATAACCCTGTCAAAACTAATGTAGATCAACGTTCAAATTGCTGATTATGATTAAACAGCTTATTGTAATAAAAGGTGATCATTTTTATGAGGATAGCATGTAAACTCGAAGTTAAGTTAAGGTTTTTATAAAAACAGTCTCAAATATTGCCAATTTAGTTGCTTATAATTTGCAGAGATTTTAATATAAAAATAAATTTTCTTTAGAAAATATGACAAATAGCATTTTACATAATACTCTGTAATTACTCAGAAATTAAAAATAATAAAAAAAAATTTCAAAAATGAGCAAGTTTACTAAATAGTGTTTCACTGCACATGCATAAAAGCAATCAAAATATAATTTACATAATGCGTTAGCTAAATGCATAGTGCAACTTTTGTGAAAGTCTAAAAAAATAGCTTGAATATTTTGAAAGTAATTGTTGATAGAATAAGCTCAAAATCCATTATTCCAAAAATGAAGCAAAATTCTAAGGGGCTGTATCCATAGATCCAATGATTAATGTCAATATAGTATACACAATATAGCACGTACTAGTAAATTTGGATACAGACTTTCATGATTTTGCTTTCTTTAGAATACAAAGCATTTTGAGTTTATTCTATCGATGATAATTTTAAGGATTTTCTAGCTATGTTTTCGAAATTTTTACAAAAGTTTTTCTATATATTTAGTTAACACATTATGCAAATCATATTTTGGTTGTTTCACGCATGCGCAGTGAAATATTATTCAGTAAACCTACTCATTTTTCATACAATTCTTATTATATTTCTATTCTGATTACAGTGTGTTATATATAATATTGTTTGTCATATTTTCTGAAAAAAAACACGTTTTTATATTAAAAACTCTGCAAATTGTAAGCAAAAAACTTCGAAAAAATTATGATTGTCTTTATAAAACCCTTAATTTCTCTACGAGTGTGCATGATATCCTAATAAAAATTAGCACAATTTATTACAATAAGCCACGTAATCATAATCTGCAGTTTAGACCTTTTGCTACATTAGTTTTAAAAGAGTTATCCAAAAGATTTTCATTCTTTTTCAATTTGTTGATGGCCTAATTTGGAAATTCGTGGAAAACAATCTTCGCTGAAATATATGACCTGTTCTATTTTGCTTACTCACCTGGAGTTTCAGTATGATCTCTCATTTATTTTTCTTGATATTTAACAAAATATCTTAAATCTTCGTGGCCGGTCACCTTTGGCCATATAGTGTACATCATACGCAAGCGCAAAAGGTATCATAAGGTTGCGTGCATTTACTAACAAATGCTTAAAACGGAAATAAGGCGATTTCTTTTAATATGATAATCAAGTTAGGCACGCTCTATGTGAACATCAGTAACAAAAAATAAAATCGGTGCATGTATAGACATGCACCGATACGGATAATGAATGAATTAATCATACTTAATGTAATTATTTTATTTAACAAATTCTCTCTTGTTTATCAATGGGTACTTGTCTCATAACTGCACTGTAACACGAAATAAGTTGTATACTTAAACCAGAAATTGAATTTAAAAAGTCTATTATTCAAGTATTCTAATTACTTTATTGATTCGTGTATGACATGATTTCTTTCGAAATCGAGGACTTTACACTTTTGTAATTAATTTTCATTCACTACATTTCATTCCATGATGGGTTTTTAAGTAGATCAGATAATTTTGAAATATTGTCAATGTTCACGGCTGTCAGTTTCATGTGATAATGCATTGCTGTTTAATTATAATTAGACATTTTTACCACACTACAATCGTTAACCGTTTAAATGTTATCCGAGAGAATAAAGATTATTGATATGCATTCTAGCTTATTTTTTAACAGAATAAAGTACATATTTTTGGGATTCTTTAATGACTTTGAGTGCAATGTTATTGATAAATAAATTTTAAATTATATTTAAATGGCTATGGTAGGCAATTCGACTGCAGTCGAATTAAAGTAAATTCATTTCTAATGAAATGCCATAAAATGTTTTAAAATCACTTATAATTTAAAATAGAAAATAAATTTATAAATTTATTATGCTTTGAGTAAAAAACGCCATTAATTTGCAAAAGTATAATCAAGTAAAATTTGTTGAAATCTGTACATTATTACATTTAAACTTTTATAAACAGTTTTAATAGAACTGTTTGAATTATAATCTTTATTAGAGAAAATTTTAACTAAAACAAATATTTTTAATACTAAAACCATTAGAACAACAAACACAAAACAGAAAAAGAAAATTAACAATTCCTGAAAAAAACTGAATTTAAACATACATTTTTTTTATTAGAAAACTATTAGAAAAATGAAATTAGCATTTACTGTTAAATGTACATGATATAAATTAATTTTTTACTGAACTATGTTTTTTGAAGTAATTACTGTTTCTTACTAAATGTATTATAAAAATAGTCCCTTTCACTTTTATATAAATGATGGAAATTAAAACAGTTTTTCACACAAAATAAACGAAATATGTAATTTAACAAAGTAGCGGAAAAATATTTTGTCTTATAACTGACTGCTTTTGAATAAGAGTGCGGATTTTTAAATAAAATGAAATAATTTTCGAAAATGTTTAGCGTTTGTGGAAAAACATTATGCATTTAAAAGTTTTAAGTATTATAAAACTGAGGAAAGAGAACTTGACTCCTGTAAAAAAACGCTGCATTTAGAAAATTTTCCTTTATTTAATGCATCTGAAAAAATTAAAAAAAAAAAAATAAAAATATCACTGCGTTGATTTAACTTCATTTCAAGACTGACAAAAGAAAGTTGAAATAATGTGAAAAAGAGACATTTTGAGAATTGTTCTTTATTTAATGCGCACGTAAAGTTTTTAAAAGATGCAAATTAAATTTTTACATAAAACTTACAAAATGTTTGGAACAGTGGGTAAAATTGAAGATTGAAAAATTTATAGAAACGAAATAAATGTTTATTACATGTCTCAAAGAGTAGTAATAAAGAAAGATAAAACTGCAACTAAAGTAAGAATTTTACATGAGAATTCGTTTATATATAAGGGGGGGGGGGGGGTACTTAAACGATCGTTTCTTTTCCGGTCTTAATTGAAGCATCAATATACTCGACATTATTTTAATAGAGCTGCCATGTTCCCGGATTTTTGCACACCACTATTGTTTTATTGTTTTAGAGAAAATGTTTTTTATATCGCTCAAATGTCCCAGTTAAACAGATGAATATTTTCAAGTTGAAATACTGGTCGACAAAAAGCCGGAGACTTGGTAGCTCTTTTTTTAATAATATGCTTTCAAAATATAACTTTCTCAGGAGACACGGATAAAGAATTCTTTTAAATAAAGATGAGAAGAAGATATTTTTTAGGTTCCAGTGCTGTAACAATACAATTAGTTAAAATGCTACTTCTAAGGTTTGTCATAAATTCTTTGAAGAAAAATAAAATCCTGCAAATGTCCACTTTTGGGGTTACCCTGCATCTAAATGTTAAATAATGATGTATGGTTATTTGGATGGTTTGGCTGAAAGAAAAATACTTAACTTTCTTCCTAATGAAACTCTAACAAATTTAGTGGATGAACAAAT
Organism: Maratus speculifer; assembly: GCA_964019185.1. Classification (NCBI taxonomy): domain Eukaryota; kingdom Metazoa; phylum Arthropoda; class Arachnida; order Araneae; family Salticidae; genus Maratus; species Maratus speculifer. Next base: position 228,801,427 of record OZ025296.1, on the reverse strand, counting down.
CTTGAAAGAGCAATTTAAAAAGCTTCTTCATTAAATATTTTAAAATATTTCAGAATGTGAACTTTTATTTCAATTTACACCAATTTCATAGATTAAATTAAGACAAAATATGGGTTAGTGTTTCATATTTATCAAAATATTAAATGTCGATCAGAGAAAATCATTGATTTCATGACAGTTTCAATACTTCAAAAAACAACAAATGTTATAATAAAATCTATTCATAAACATATATTTTCAAAAATACCAAAAATTAAAAAGAAACTCGTAAGAACTCTAAATTCTAAAAGCAGACTACGTCCTTAACAATCCCTTGTTATCAAACGGTATTCATTGTGTTGAAGGTAGCTTAGGAAACGCCAGCTTGTCTAACTACCAAAATATCAAATGATTCTGCCTAAATTACCGCATCTTAAAAATCTGATATACATCATAAAATATTTTCATGAAATTCATCTTCACAGTGAAGCTCAATCACCAATTTCAGATATTCGATAAAACATTTGGATAACTAATCCTAAAAACGGGGACGATGAAAAACATAAGGAAATGCAGAAAATGTTTCCAAAATGAGATCTTTGTTGCTGGAAGAAACTGCCATTACTAACTCTGAGGCTGTATATTTTCAATACTAGAAAAATGATCGGCCTGTCTCTTTTTGGAGAAACATAGCAAAGAATGAGGTATAAAATATTTTAAACATTATGTTTGTTTCGCGATAATAACCATCCATCTAGAGGTGGCTACTGATTTTTCTTTTTCTAAAACTGTTATTATTTTATTGAAAAGATTTGTAATTAGAAGGGAAGAGTCTCAAAAGATACTTTTAGATAGCGATACAAAATTTGAAGGTGCAGACAGGCAAATGAAGACTGTGATGTCTCAAATTGTTTGTGGTGAAACAACACACAAATATTTCACCAACAAAATGGTAGCAAGGAAATTCAAAGCCCCTTCCTCTCCTTAGCTTGAAGGCATTTTTGAGAACGGTATAAAACAAGCGAATAATCAATTGCAAAAAAACATTGGTGAGCAGATTCTAATTTATGATTTTACTTTATATTCTTCAAACTGCGTGATGCTTGAATTAAAGTCAACTTGTCCACTGATCCAAATGGCTTAACTGCTCTGTCATCACAACATTTTTTCACAGGAGCTGCAATGAGCCCTTTCCTGTAGCCTTATATGTGCTCTACTTCTATAACTTCTTTAATACGGGGTAAACTGGAGCAAAGGCTTTTCCAAAGTTTTTTAAACAGGCGTCCATTCACTATCTCTCCCATCTCCACCAATGAATTGAGTAGTTAAAATGAAAGCCGAACTTGAAAATGAATAATTTTTTATTAATAAAAAAGTTAGCGATCCAATAAACTTGAAAATCAGAAAATAGTAGCACTGTTTTTTAGTGAAAACAACATTGTCCTGTGTTAAAATTAAAAACTGCTTATATGAATCTAAAACGTGTCATTACTATTCTTTCCCTCTTTCCTTTAAATTCATGATTCATTTCATTTTATTTAATTTTTATGTCTGTAATCAAATGTTTTAGCATTGTAAATTTTTCAATGACGTGTATTAATGTGGATTAATTTTTCTCTTTTTTCTGCTGTGCATGTACTATTTCATTCTTAGATTTTTGCAGCATGACCGAAATAATTCTGTTTTATATTTAGTATTTGTTTAAACAAAAAATGCTTAAAATTTTGCAAGTTTTATTTCAATGTTTAATGTTTCATAAACTTCGTTCATGGATAGGCAGTATTTTTTGACGTAATGCTTATAGATGGGAAGGTCGTAGCACAGTCAATTACCTCATCCAGCTGAAATTCCAGAATTAATTAAAACTCGATTCGCACATTAAAATTCACTGCCAAATCATATCTTGATGGAAAACACCTGAATGTCTGTGCTGCCGCCTCCTGGCATATTAGCTCTCTTAACGTAAATTATCTGGCTGGCTGTTGGGACTGTGATCTTCTGTTTTGAGATTTTATAATGATTAATAATAAAGGTTGCAAAATAATAAGGAGCCATTTTATCTTTTTAAATGCAAAGAGCCAAGAACATTCAAAATCGAATTGGAAAGTTAACGCTACTTAAGTACAATATTTATCAGAAAAATACTCCTAAGTAAGTAAAATTTCTACAATAATATAAAATATTTTTTTATTCATGGAACACGGTGTTCAAGGAACGCATCATAATTGTTCTATCAGAAAACTGAAATTAATAAAATAGCAATGATTTCAATTTTGTCATAGAACAATTATGAAGCGTTTCTTGAACATAGTGTTCCATGAATAAAAAAATATTTTATATTATTGTATCATGAAATAGTAAAATTTTACTTAATTAATAGTGTATTTTCTAATAAATATTGCAGTTAAATTTAGTTTTAATTACATTTTTACAAACAATTCTACTTAGAATGTTCTTGGCTCTGTTTGTCCATGAAGCGATTAAAAGAGTTAAAGTGGCTAATTACTATTTTGAAAGCCCTATTAGTATTAAAATTTTATATTTCTAGAAATTTGTAATGAACAAAAGTAACTATACGTGATTATATACTTTAACTAACTCTAGTACCAAACTCCCACTACTTCCTGAAAATTCATTTTATTCTATTTGTTCCTTCAGCTTGAAATTTATTTTAATCTTGAATTATATGAAACATGATTGGGAATATTTTTTTTACATTCAGCTATAAAATGAAACTTTTTTATGATAATTTCTTCTGCATTTGTCACATCCTTTTAGATTTGATTATAATTCGTAGATTTTAAGCTAATAAGACTTCAAAAGATGGATTAAATAAGATTTTTATCGTAATATGCGATTGGTTTTATACGTAAGGAAACTAGTGGTATTGTAAATCCCAAAACTTTCCTCTATCGTATGCATTTTAATACTTCCTGAAAAATGCAGCATAGAAGCACAACCGGTTTGGTGGTTTAAACCAAATAGTAAGCAAAAACTTATGTCAACTTGTAACTGAATCTGAACTTTGATAAAAATAAGTGCATTAGTTTTTAGGATAGAACTATTGCAAAATCTTAAAAAACTGCTATAACAGCGCCACATATTGGATAATATGCACCAAAAACTAATCGCAATCAATTTTTATCAGGTATTAACTGAATCTGAAGTTTGATGAAAATCAATGCATTAGTTTTTGTGAAATCGTGAAAAATGTAGCACAGTAGCGCCATTCTGTAGGGCGATTTACAGCAAAAACTAAACAACACTAATCTATATCAGGGACTCAGGAACTGAACTTTTAGAAAATTTTGCACATTAGTTCTTCAGATAGATCTATTGCGATCTAATCATGAATAATACACTATGGGAGCACCATCTGTTGAGTGATTTGCTCCAAAAAGTAATCAGAACCATTGTATATCAAGTATTAACGAAATCTAAAGTTTAATAAAAATCAACGGACTAATTCTTCATATATGATTATTGTGAAAATTGTGAATAATGCAGCATAGCATTGACACCTGTAGACCAATATACACCAAAAACTAATCAGATCTAGTTTATATCAAGGTCTAACAGAATCTAAAGTTTTGTAATACACTGCTCAAAACAATTAAAGGATATTGCAGTTTTAGGTAGATTTTGTATCTCGAAAACTTTTTAGCTGATTGATAATTGGTCGACAGACAGAGTAGGTTATATGAGAATAAATTACACATGTTTGGCAGAAAAAAATGCATTTTATTGCGCATTTGTGTACAAAAGGAAAAAAACACAATTTGTGCATATGAGAAAAAAAGAATAAGAAAAGGTGTTTGCATCAAAGAAAATCATTTTCAGTAGGGGGTATGGTTTCCATGGGCGGCCAACAACGTTGAACACCTTTGAGGCATGGACTCAATGAGGCTATTAATGACGAGTTGGGGTATTCTGCCCCACTCTTCCAGAAGAGCTCTTTCCAGTTCTTGGAGAGTTTGTGGGGGTTGTTGGCGGCCAGAAACTCGTCTTCCTAGAGCGTCCCAAACGTGCTTGATTGGATTCATGTCTAGAGAACACGCTGGCCATTCCATTCGAACGATTCCTTCCTGGAAAAGGAAATCCTCCACCAGGTTTAAACGATGTGGCCTGCAGTTCTCATCCATTAAAATGAAGTTATCTCCAATTGCTGCAGCGTAAGGGACTACAATAGGTCTGAGGATCTCATCCCTATATCGGCGACCAGTCAGAGCTACATCTCGAATGATGTAGAGGTCAGTGCGCCCGTCAATGGAGATGCCACCATACACCAACACTCCTCCACCGCCAAATCTGACACTTTCGTGCACGAACGCAGGATTATTCCTACTGCCACGGTCTCTCCAGATGAAAATACGCCTATTATCCGGATGCACAGAAAAACGGGAGTCGTCAGAAAACATAATATTGCTCCATTCATTTCTCCTCCAGTTGACATGCTCGGTTGCCCACTCCCTGCGGGTGCGACGATGCCTTGATGTTAATCTAACACATACCATCGGTCGGAGAGCATACAGACCTACAACATGGAGCCAGTTTCGGACAGTCTGACTTGAAATCGTGGTGCCTGTAGCCGAGCGAAGGTGTTGTTGGAGAAGAGTAGCGTTCATGTTTCGGTGGCTCTGAGCTGTTAACGCTAAATACCGATCTTCATTGGGCGTTGTTGCCCGTCTACGACCTTGCCCTGGTCTTTGGCCTGCACATCCCCTCTCCAAAAAACGGTTCCAGACCCGGAAATGACACTTTGTGACACTCCAGTGGCTTGCGCTACTTCGGCTTCAGTTTGGCCATCTTCTTACCTACCAAGAATTCTCCAAGCTTCTGAATCTGTCAAATGACATCGCTGAGACATCGTACTCATCGAAACAAAGCAATCACTGAATGCCGACCATCCTTGTCATCATTCTCTTTTATCCAGTTGAAAGTCAAATTTCCTTCGCTGCCGCTGAAGCGACGTTTTTGACGTCGAAGTCAAAATTTGCATACTCCACAGTTTGAAAACCAGAAATATCTGCATTTGTGATTCTCTTCTTCTATTTTCGGCAAAAAAAATTTCGTTTATATCTTTATTTTATATAAAACTTCAAATAGCCTTTAATTGTTTTGAGCAGTGTATTCTGTGCATTAGCTCTTCAGATAGAGCTCTCACATCATTTTTGTCACTATCATACAAACAGATAGAGAGATTGACAGGCATATTGATTGACAGACTCATAGACAGACATTATGTAAAAACATGTTTTTCGAGTTCTCTTACCCCTAAAATTTATAAATGTGTCGAAAACCGGATTCCAAAATTTTCAAGAATCCAATATTTTTTGTTGTAAAGAGAGAAGAAAGTTAAAATAAGAGTGTCACTTTGATTTAAAACAGTAAAACTTTTGCCAGACATGAAAAAAGATGATTTAATTTTTTTTGTATAATTTGTGATATACTAATTGATTTTACATAATGAAAAAATAAGAGTGTCACTTTGATTAAAAATAGCAAAACTTTCACCAGGGATGAAAAATTACATTACTTGAAGAAAACGGAAAGTGAAGTTAAACATTTTTTGTGTCTAAACTTTTTAATGAGATTAAATAAAAGCCCAAAAAAACAGAGAAATCGAAAAGGAGCGATAATGATTTTTTAAGGAAACTTAGGCAAAATTGACTTTGAAAATTGAATTTGAAATTTTGAATTTTTTTTTTTTTTTTTAATTTTCTATAAAATATCGCAAGATAGAATGAAAAAATTATACGATTTAACGTTTAAAAGGTTTTATAAAAGACAAAAAATTACAGTTTTAACTCAGAGATAAAATTTATTCTTATACTATTTTTGACTTTATATATATTTTTTTAGAAAAAATAAATTTCGGCACGTATGACCAAAGAAAGAGTAATTGTTTGTTATTAATTCATTAGCTAAAATAGCGCATGTATATCTATCTCGAAATTTCCTCTTTAAATCGTTTTGTATTGTATCATAATAAATTTCTATTTCATTCAACAGTATTTTCTTCAAATAAAAATTATGAAAATCTAGGATTTTTAAATTATTTATAAGTCTGATAACAGGATTTTACATTTTCAATAATATGTTTGATACACGAGATTTTATCCAACTCCTACTAAAGATGCTGATGCTTTCTAATTGAAAGGAAAGTTTGTAGGGTAAGAAAAAACCCCTGTCGGCTCAGCCTACAGGCCTACAGGAATATTTTTTTCACAATCATTTATGAAATAAAACTTTTTGAAGATAATCTCTTCTACTTTTCTACACTCTTTTTAGATTTGATATTAATTTAATTTATTTTAAGTTAAGTACTAATATTTCGAAGATTTTGAAGTTAAGTACTAATTCCACACTAAAAACTAATTCAAGATTTAATATAAACCCAGTTCCTTTACTAAGAATGAACACTAGAGAACTAAAATTTTATGAAAATTATAATATACCAGCATACGCACAAGCATATATACAGAATAAATATAAAAACAGCGAAAAGAAATCCAAAAAACTTCAAAAGGTAAAATTATGGCAATATTTAAATAGTTGAGTTTTTATAATGTTTCAGTTATGTCTTAAAATATTTATTTCATTTTCAATTTTCAGATGTAGTGTAGAAAAATTATGAAGAAATATTAATTTAAAAAAAATCCTAAAACTATTTTTTCATTTGCATTTCTGACGTGGAAATTTTTCAATAGTAAAATGATTGTTGAAGTACGAATTTTATTGTTTTTTTTTAAATTATTGACAACTGATATAACAAAATATGTTTTTTCCTGCAATTTTCTGTAAGACCTATTATTATCAAATCCATCTTAAGGCGGTATTGAAAATTTTGAATCCTCCCCCCCCCCGTTTCCACATCCTTACACCAATTTTGTCTATTTGCACCCCCCCCCCCTTGAGATATTTGCCACCTGAATGTACTTGGCGAGTTTGAAGATGATTATGGCATCATTGGCGACCTTTATTGTGCGGACAAAATTTAGTTCATACATACAAACATATATATGTATGTATATATACTCTTTAGGTCGTGGTTGTTTTGTGTTTTTGGGGTCATATCATCAAAAGTTATGTAGATAATTTTCAAAAGCTGTACCATGGTAATGACTTCGATAGACATTAGTTTCTTATGAAGTCTACCTAAAATGCCCACAAATGTAATATACTTACGATAATAAAATTGCAGACTAAAACGGATCCATTAAAATAGCAGAATCCTGAAATTTCAGGAATTGCAAATGATAAATTAATGCGAAAACGGAGTGAACACTATGGTATCACCAATAGACCAGACGGCCGCTGCACATGCAATCACATCATCGAGTAATTGCTGAAATTCCAGTATTGAATAGATATCGATTAGGATATTAAAATAGGAACTGGTCTGCCCAAGCCATACGTTGGTGGAAACCACCTGCATACCCATTTTTAGTTGTTGACTAGTTGGTTCGCATTGAGCTTTCTAATGAAATTCCTTCCATCAAATAGCGTATTATCATCGAAAGTGATGAAGGAATTTCAAAAATACCTCAATGGAGATCTACCAATTCATTCCCAAAATTGAATCTGCACGAAGTTTCCACGAAAATATAACTTCACAGACCAGTTTTATTTCATTGTTCTAATCGATTACTATCCTATCCTTTATTTATTTATTTATTTTGTGCGCGTGAATTCGGTAAAATGAAGGTTTATGACGCCTCCTTTTCTATAACAGATGTAGTTTTTATACAGTGAGTTTCAAAAAAGATATGAGCTGAATACCCAGTTTTTCAAGCATAAAAATGAAGAAAATATCTAATCAATGTTAGAAGTTTTATTTTATAACAAAATATAACTGAAACAGAGATTTATACATAAAATAAACAGTATTTCTTCCATTCAAAGGTATTTCATAATAATAAGATCTTTGGCCAAAAACATAGATTAACAGCAAGTGTATGCAACAGAAATTTTAATATTAATGTAAAAATAGTGGACCAAGCTAATGTATCGATTTTATTCCAGTGTAAGACGATAGCAGCTGTTAATTCGTATTTTTTTTTAATATTATTCACAATTTGCGTAAAAGAATTAATCAATAGGTTCCATACATTCCACTTGATTATATTGGGTTTAAATCGGGAAAAACAGATGGGCATGGAATTACGTATACACCATTATTAAGAAATCATTCCCACGAGCTGTTTACCATGTGGATGGATACATTGTGTCGTTAGACAGCTTGAAAGGCCCACTAATTTTCTAAACAAATGGCAGCAAATTTTCTTCAAGCAGATCTTGGTAGGTTAAAGCATTCATCTGCGAAACGAAAACGCAACTTTGATCTTACCATAAAATCCAAACGCAGTCCAAAAATGAGTGAACCTCCACACTACTGCCATTTTGCAGATATTTCTTGTTTTTGTGCAAATCGTGCCATCTATACTAATAAAATCCGTGCGCCTCTGTCTGTCTGCTTGAAGCCGATTACAGTTCGTAACGCGGGCGAATTGGAAGTCGCGAGAGGTGTCTTTCGATTCGAAAAATTCCGGGAAAGTCATTTCGGGCATTTTCGAGACCGTGGGACCAAAATTAAAAAAGTTATGAATTAAAAACCGGACGGGAATCGGAACGGAAAACGTTTAATTTCCCAAACGGGGCTCAAACGGAGCTCTGAGGCAGAACACTGCGCCACCTTGCGGTGAAGAACCTGAACTTTTCCCCTTTGGCTAAAAGAAGAAGCAGCCGAAAACCTCTTTTTTCTCCCGAGAAAACGACTTTTTCTTTCGTTTCGGTTCTTTGCAAGATAACTAATTGGTAAAAAATGTTAAACACGGTTTATTTTCATACTTTTTCTTTTTGGTAGCATACACGAATATTGTGTAACCTAAGATTTACGCGATTAATACTAATTTTTGTTAGTACAAACGGAAAACGAGCTGCCAAAATTATTTGTTAGTTATGTTGTTTGTGATATTAATGAAATTACTTATTTTTTTTAATAGCAGTCTTTTGCAGTTTTTAATACCGAAACTTTTTTTGCGCGTTTTTTCTTAAACCATCATACAGACAGTTTTTAAAGTAGATAAAACTTCAGAATCTGCGTAAAAGTCTGCTTCTGATGAACCAAAAAATACGAGAAAATGTCTTATGGGCGCGCAGCGCCATCCGTGCAAAAACAAATATTTTTAACGGGACGATGGCGACCATTGCGCGTAGCGCCGGTGGGTGGTAGGCCGGTGGGCCGCTTTTGCACGGTAGGCGCGTAGCACCCACTGTGCGAAATCACATATTTTTAATGGGATAATGGGCGCATAACAACCATAGCTCTTTAATTTACTTTTTTTTGTGCTTGAGGATTCGAACACCAAGACTTGCTTATGAAATGAATTTTTTTGTTTATTATATATTGCTTAATATCGAGGTTCGTTTGGAAAAAGTGGTCCAGCTAGCGGGCGTAGCTCGCTAGTTATAATAAGAAAAACTGTTCGGACCTTCTAAATTGATTTTTTTTCATCGGAAAATATTGCTCTTTCATATTCTAATTTGCAAGACATGCAATCTTTTGCCCAATCCAATTAATTCTGCTGATGCGTTTTAGTCATGCGTGGTTGGGGCTTTCTTTTCTTGTACCTCATATTAGAAATCATGACTACTCTAGACAATATACTTATTGGCAGTGGCATCAGTGGATATTTTGAATGTTCATCTAAAATTATTTTTAAATTACTCATTCTTTTTATAATGGTTCTTTTTTTGCTTTTGGACAGATTTGGTGAACGTCCTGGTGGCCTCTGTGCTCCATAATCCTCTTTTAATTGAAGAAAACTTAATATTACACTTGGAGATCTTTTCAATTATTTTACGATAGCTCTGTTAAAAAATACTTGATCCTTAAAAGATAAAATTTTTCGTTTCTCAAAAACACTCAAAGTAATTTTTCGAACCATGCTTCTAGAACTCTCTTGGTGATCAGTTATGGAAATTCTCTTAGTTTGTGAAATATCTTTATACACTAAACTAATTTGCATATTTCGGTTTCTTCGGATTCTCTACAGTTTCCATGCTCGTTTAGTGATACTTTCGATTAATATTCATTTCATTTTGTAACACCAATTTTTCATATAATTCAGAATTTCAATGAATTTAAAATTTGAAATTCCTTTTACAGCTGTGTAGTTTAAATTACTACATTTATCTCAAGAATAGAGTTTTCCGATAATTATTTATGATTTTTTCCCAGAATATCGCAAAATTATTAGGTGTTCTGTAAACAATTGTTCTTATCATTATGAAACCCAGACTAAAAAATACAAAAATAAGTAACTCCAAACTACGACTGCATGAAATGGATTTACATACATATTAAATTTTATATTTTTTACAGCATTATTTGAAAACTTGTTCCTTTAAAGCCTTTCTAGAATTATCAGAATTTGATTAGATTAGTACACTGTTAAAAATTCTGTGCTACTTTGAACCGAAATTTGGTGCTTAGTAGCTGCTACCATAAGATGGTGAAATCTTGTCCCAAGATTTAGAACTTCAGTTGAACCATAGTACCATTTTTTCAAATAATATGGTGCAAACTCGTTCCAAGATTTGGTGCTTCGATTGAACCATCCTATGGTGGCAGCTGGTAATAACTGCGAGCACCAAATCTTGGTTCAAAGTAGCACGAAATTTTTAACAATGTACACAAATCAAAAATTTATTTTAAACATATTTCTACAAATAAAAAAATATAAAATAACGAAAACTAATTCAAACAAAACATTTTATTGTCAAAAATAGTAAACGACAGGGATTAAACATCTTTTCAAAATTACATTATGGAAAATACAATTGAAAACACGATAGGGTAATTTTGTTAAGTATTGTATTTTCTCCTTTGTCTGTGAAACTGAAAGGAATTTTAAAGTAAATAAAGCTCTTTCCTTTAATATTGAACATTTCAAGTGTGTGAAAAAACAGTTTTCAGCACATATATTTATAATTCAAGGATGACGACTTGATTTTTTTTTAAATACAATTTTATCATACTTATGAAAATTAAAATTCTAATAATTCAATATTTGTCATTTATTCAGAAGCAAGTAACATTCTGTCAAAATGTTCTAATGAAAGATTAAAATATTAAAATTTCTATAAAACAAAAATATATAGTAGAACTAACAAAAGATCTCTGCATTAAATGTCACTACATTGCATTCATTACAAAATGAAAATAATATAAAAAAGCTATTGCAAGTAATTATTTTTAAACTGCATTTTTGATAATGATGTTCTGATTGAATAAATAATTTAAAGCTTTTGAGTTATTTCTAAATCATACAAAACGGTTTTTGAACAATTGTTATGATGAATATATTTCATTTCCCATAAATTCTATATTTGTGATTTAATGAGCTGCATAACAGCCAGATATGTTGTACTTGCATTATACACTATATGGCCAATGGTGACCGGCCACTTGCGATTTTGATGTTTCGTTAAATATAAAAAAATAGATGAGAAATTATCCAGAAACTTTATTTGTGTAAACATGAGAACACAGGTCATATATTTCTATGAAGTTATTTTTCTGAAACTCCATAGGGGATCGTGTACAACTTGAAAAAGAAAAACATCTTTTGAATAATTCTGTCGAAACTAATGTAGCAAAAGCATTGAAACTGTAGATTATGATTAAGTGACTAACTGTAATAAACTGTCTTTATTTTTATGTGGATAGCATGAATCCTCGTAGAGAAATTGAAGTTTTCATAAAAACAGTCCCAAATTTTGACAAGTTTTGTTCTTATATTTCACAGAGTTCTTAATAGAAAAATGTTCTTTTCAAAAAGTAGGACAAACAACATTGTAAGCAATATGCCCTGTATTAAAATTAGAAAATAATGAAAAAAACTGATTAAAAAATGTGCATGTTTCTAAATAATGTTTATCTGCGCATTCGTTAATGCAATCAAAATATAATCTTCATGATGTGTTTGCTAAATGTAGAGAGATACTTTTGATAAAGTCTCAAAAATACAATATGGAAATTCTAAAAATTATCGTCGATTGAATAAGCTAAAATTCGTTGCTTCCAAAATGAAGCGAACAGATGAGGGGCTGTATTTATATATCCATTGATTAGAGTCAATGTAGAGTACACAATATTGCAAGAACTATTACATTTGGACACAGCCTCTCATTTTATTGATTCATTTAGGGAACAACGGATTTTGATCTTATTCTAAGGAACAATTTCCATGTTATCGCAATTTCTGTGACAGACAGTGAAAATAATATAAATTAAAGAAAAGATTTAAAATATCATATATACGTAATCTTCATGGATCGCCTTAATTTAAAATTCACAGAAATGCAACGATACTATAACAGCAAAGTATTACATATTCGTAATAAATCTTAAACACGGAGTTTATTTACCAACTGAATAATTGTGTTACAAATTAATCCGATACTAAACATGGAATTTTGAAAATAATATCTACATCTAAATAGATATTCAACTTCAAATATCGGTTATGAATTTAGCATTAAATAGCCTGTGCTTATTTAATGAAGTAAGTATTTCAGACATGCCAACCTCCGGCTTTTTAAAAATCAAACAATTATAGTTCTAACCAGAAGTTTTTTGAAATGACCCTCTTCAAATGACCCTCTAAGTTAATACTAGACACTTCTAATTAAATAAATTTTCTGGTTCAAAGTAAATTCTCATGAATTAACAAAAGCCGGAGGTTGGCAACTCTGGTATATTAATTGATTTACCAAATGTGTTCATCTTAAATAAAGAGAAATATTTTCATAAAAATATTATGCTTAACACTTTATAGAAAATAATTCAATATTGGAGTAAATTACTACTAAACTAATTTTTTCGAATCATTTACAATTTATAGGGATTAAAATTATTTCGCTAGTCACATTCCTTTTCAACTTGTTTATATTGTATTCTAGACATATTCAATTAAATAGATGCATATATTCTTTTATTAAATAAAATTTACATAGAAATTTTATTTCATATACTTAAAATTAAATTTTCATCAGAAATGTAAGTTAATAAAATATTTCTGAAGAATTCCTCTATTAATAAGATTTCAATTTTATTAATTTGTTTTCAAATAAACAGACGCAAAATAAATTATTAAAATCTTAATTATCAAGAAAACTATTCCATTCTTAAAATTTCGCAAGTAGAGAAAAGATAAACGCTTTCGATTAAAAATATAAAATTCTAATATGAAAAATCAAATTTTCTTGAGTTGAAAATGGCCTTTTAAATGGCATTTTTCATTTTTGAACTTTTTAAGTTCTAATTTAGATTAAATATTTAATATTGTTTTGTTGTGCAGGTGTGCTTCTTTGTAATTTTTGATAAAACTTAATTGAATTTTATTAAATTTTAACTTTTGATCTTTCTACAGAAATAAATAATGACTTCATATATTATACCCTATTATTCTGAATACAAATTGTATCGAGCTTTTCCTTCGTAATCAAATAAAAAATATCCATAGATAATTAAAAGATATTCAGCACAGTGTTAGAAGTTCTTATTTTTTATTCTTTAGTAATTGGAAATACTTTTTTATTTAGTCTAAATTTAATTATTTAATTTCGATTTAAACTTAAATGTTAAATAAGGTACCCTGGGGTAATAACGCCACGTTAAGGTTCTACCAATTTTCACGGCTCAGTTTTAGTTTGTATTTTTCAAACAAATATATGATTTGATACAGCAACTCATTTACTATCTATATAAAAAAAAATAATTTAACAGATGAGTATTCATAAAATGTAATGGCATGATTTCTTGACCAATGCTATCTGGCGTTATTACCCACCTATATGGGTAATAACGCCATGCAAACAAAATTATGAAATAAGATGGAATAATTGCATGTAGATTGCCCAACTCTAAATATATAAACTCTACAAACTTAGAAATTGACAAATTGCATTCTAAGCTATTGAAAATGTTCAATTTTTTGTGATAGTGTAAGAAAAATAAAGGTGTGGCGTGTGTGTGTGGGGGGGGGGGGAGGATGAGGCAAAAAATATCAGACCGTGAGCTTCTTTTTGGCTTAAAATGGACCGCTTAAATAGAATTATTAGAAACATTGCACAGTTTTAACTGTTTTTATTTGAATCAGTATTTGGGATGTAGCTCGGCCACTGTAGGGAATCAACCGAGGTATTAATGCCAAGGATTGGCGTTATTACCCCATTATAGTTTTTGCTCTGTACATTTTAAATTACAAATTATCTCGAGAAGATATCCGAAATCTTTAACAATATTTTGAAAGTCCATGAAATGTACTACAAATTTATGTAATTAACAAAGTATTTCCGGATAAAAAAATAGTCTTCACATCACAAAACGAATCTCGCAAATTTTAGATCAAGCGTTAATTTTAGTTGCTTGTAAAAACAATAAGACCTAAAAATGAAACAAATTAACTAGAAGCTGTTTTTTGCGATTTATATGACTCAAAACCCTTCTGCGCAGAGCACATGGGTGTCATTTACCAGATTATTTCATAATTAAGCAAAATATTAGCACTTGGCGTTAATACCCCGCCTGGCTTTATTACACCAGACCACCTTATAACGATTTCGATTTAAACTTAAATGATAAATCATTTGTTTCTTTGTGATCTCTGGTTCCTAAAGCGTGTAAATCCGTTAAAAACAAGAATTGAATGTTTTTCACGAATCCAATATTTTCTTCTTGTAAAGATGGAATAACGTAAAATATTGCTTGTTTCCGATCAATACTTTTTAAACCGTAAGTTAAGATCGCATCTCCTGAAATTACTGGCAATTTCCACGTTTCCTGTAGTAATGGTTTTGATGATCTTTTAAAATTCGCAACTCGTATCACTATGAAAAGGCACGTTTCCAAAAAAGACGATGCTGTATGAACAAACTAAGAAAATCAATAAGTAAGATTTGTAGCTGATCACGATATGCAGTTGCACATGGCCACTAGATTTCACTGCCAGAGACCAATTTTGTCATGAAGTATTTGACTGAAATACGAGATAAAATAAAACCATCACTAAATGAAGTTAGATTACTTTGTAGTATCTTGTTCGCCCAAAAAGATGTACCAAATTATTCATATAGGATTGGGTAATTGCTATAACTCTCATAAAGTGAAAATAGTATTGTTATGACAGCATTATACCTGTTTGATTTTTAACTTTCGTCCTTGTTCGATAACGAAATATTTGCTACTTTTTCTGAAAGTATAGCGGTACTATTACAATAAAGTGCTATATTTGGCACGAAATAATTATTTGGCATACTGTTTGTAACATTATTATTGTCATTTCAATTTTCATTACTTTTCATGTTTTCTGTGATTTTTTTCATTCGTACGAAGAGTGGGTATAGCACAAAAACGATTTTCTCAACATATGACCTTGCATATTGATTTATAGAGACAGAATTATGCAAGTATAAATACAAGTTAGTTTTCCTCAAAATTATTAGAGGTTTTCGAAAAATCCAGTAACGTATATAGATATAATATATAACTGTTAATATAGTATTTAAATTTATTTTTACAGTTCTTTTGCACTTTCTATATCTTCTTCATCTTTTGCTAGGAGAATGTTCCATAATCAAGTTCAAGACGAAATGGCGTATGTTTCATGAAAAATTAATTTTATTTTTAGGCATATTGTTGTATTGTAATCATACAGAGTTACAGTTGCATATTGTTACAGACATCATGCTTGTTTGATGTCAATCTTGGCTATGAATCCGATAACAGAAAATTAGGATATTTTACCTTGCGAAGATCAGGGTAATTAAGATATAATAGCCTCATTTCGGTTATGCTATATTAAATGCATTTTGTTTTATATTTCGATTTTAACTCTTGTTAGTTCTTATACACATTTTAAGCCCCAGCAATTTTTCCCACTCGTGAAAAAAGTGGGTAATTGATTGGTAGCTGACACTTCTACTGATTAATTTTTAGACCCGAAAAACAACCACCCTTTCATTTCGTGAAAATAATTAAGACCATTTTCTACAAACCAAAAATCTATAAATAAGTAAATATGCAACAATTGCTCGAATAATATTAGAAGATTTTCTTGTTTTAACATTTGGGATGAAATAAATTACTTATTAGTAACATTCCTTTAAAGATTTTCTGTTTATTCCAAGTATAATTTAACGATTGTTATAAACCAAGCCTTTATAGTTACATTGTTAATACAACTATGTTTTCAGTAATCCTCTTTCCTATTTTAATAATTAAAACTTAAATAATTAAAACTTACAGATTAAGCTTAAAGAAAAAAAACATGTAATCAACCACTATGTGAAAATATTATCTGTTTTGGAGAAACCAAAAACATATAAATATGTAAATATGGAATACTCGCTTATTTAAAATTATAAGATTTTAAATTTTAATATTTCGAGGAAATAAATATTAAATATTATAAATACACCTTTTAAGATTTTCTATTAATTCCAAAAACAATTTAATGTTTGTCAGAAAATAAACAATTATAGTTACATTGTTAGAATAATTACGTTTTTAGTAATCCTCTTTACAATGATACGATAGTTAAAATTTCTGTTTCATGTAACATTTAATAATCTTAATATGGCTGAAAGTTACGTATTTATTTGTTAACTAAATATCCTTAAAACTAAAATACAAGTAATAATCAATACCATTGCGTTTAATGTGTTTAACGTAAAGCACCGAGATATAAAAATTACACTTAAAATAAAAATAAAACAATATAGTAAATGATTTATTTTTATTGAATTACCGCGTAATCTACTTTAATTTACTTAGATGAATGATTTAATAATAAAAAATAAAATCCAGTTTATTTTATTGTTTTAGTTAAAATATATTCCATTATACTGCACTTAAAAAAAGATTTTTCACAATATTATAGAATAATGCCTTCTGATTCCAAAAACACTAATCACTAAATTGGAAGATGCATTTGCAAAAGCAAATATTCCTTTATTGTCACTGAATTTCGGAAAATCTTCCTAGTTGTTTTCATAGTATTTTAATTAGTTTTCACACCGTAGTATACAGAACAAGTCTCTAATATTATTTTGTACATGTTTCTTATAAAATAAATATACTGTTCATTAAAATTTTCGCGTATCCAAACAATTCATGTATAACATTTTCGTGAAACTAGAATCCCTTTCTTATTGTATCGAAGGCTCTCCCCCCTCCACACACACTGTCAGCGGAAAAGTGCATGAATAAAAGATTGGTGTAGCAAGTGTTTACCTTAATGTGGAAAAAAGCTTTGTTCAGCACCAAGAATAAAAATAATAAAAAATAAAAATAATTTATCTTTCATACAATCAGCGGGAATAAATTCGTACATCCATCATAACAACCTCTCCGTTTGAATTGCTGCATATGCAAGAAAGTGGGAAAAACTTTCTTGTATAAAATATATTTATCGTTATCTGGAAATTAATTTACATAGCAATAATGTCCAAAAAAAGTTCAGCAGAAAATTTCGTTAAACGGGGAATTGGAATCTTTGAAAGGAAGTTTCACTGTATTTAAAAAATATAGAGCTATCCGGCTATTCAGGTATCCACCAACGTTTCAATCGCCAATTTCGATGGAAATTGGCATTTATTTTAAATCTGATTTTTTTATATAATGAAGTTATGTTTCTAAATATGTTTTTATTTTCCCTGTTTTCCTATTAGAAATAAAATTAAAGCTTAAACAAACAAAAAAAAGACGATGTTATGTTAAACCGAAATTGAAAACTTTAAATGTGTTTTCTTAAAATTTAGATTTTCATCTTAAAAGGTAAACGACTACTGCTGTAACTCAAATTTTTATTATCTTATAACCATGAATTTTTTATGTTGCTTTTCGATAATGTTTAGAGTGTAATCAACTAAAGAATTACTTCTACATCATTTATTCATTGATACATAGCTATTTTAATGAAGAATTACACGCAAAATTACTGATATTTTCTATTTTATTGTATATAATCAGCTGTATCTCTTTTAGATTCCCTTATTTTGACTAGTATTTAGTTCATTACACTCAGTAGGGCATATGCATATGATATACATATCATATGCACATGCTGAAAAAAGATTTGTGTTATATGCATTTTTTTTAGAACCGGAGCCGTTATCATAAAAAATGCTAAAAAATGACCAAAATTCTTCAAAATTTTAAAAGGTTGCATTGATTGTTATGTATATATACTTTTATATAATTTATTTATTCTGTGCTAGATTGCACTGAGAAATACTAAAAAAGTGTGTCAAAAGTAGAGTGAAAAAGTATTTTGAACATAGTCGGATACCTTAAATATCTGGTTAAATTTTCATTTAGATACCAAATCAGTAAAAATTATGCACGGTTACGTTTACAAATAAATCAAAATATGCTACATAAATTTTATTTAAAAAAAATCAAAACAAGTATGTTCACAGTTTTTATTTACTGTTCATATCGTCTAACTAATAAGAACAAAGTTATAAAAGAATGTTCCTACGTTTAGTTATAGAATGCAAACTTTCTCAAGCAGAAATAATTCCTAGAAACATCACTAGTACTTCGTACTTATTATTTTTCTGGAGTCGCTTTCTTTTTATTCATTTTTTCATACGGGAAAAAAATTTTCCACAATTTTATTTATAAGCATAGAGAAGTTTTTATTCCCGCTAGACTAAATAAAAAGAAAACTTTCGCCGTCTTTTCAAAGTAATAATTAAAACTAGTTAACGTAAGTAGGTCTTTATTAACTAACTTATATTTTATGAGAATATACAGAAAGTATAATATTCCACGAGATTGTATTGAATCTCCCCCAGAAAAGGAATTAATTAAAACTACAAAACATGTTTTATTGAGTACATTTTGGTTGTTTTAAGCGAATTTCTTAGTTAAAGTAAAAAATTGGTTCTGTTGTTCAGACAAAAAAATATTGTTAACACTTTTATAAAATTTTAACAAAATTTCATCAATTTTATTTGAGTCTTGTATTTTTAATTTGTAATTCCTGCAAAATTTTGTTGTTTTTGCAAAATTTAAATTGGTGTGCAGTAGCTGTAACTCTCTCACGTAATTTTATTTAATTGACTTATATAGCTATAAAGGATAAACATAATTTTTGGATAATAAAAGTTTTTCAAATTGAGATGGATTAATGACGTTATTATGCATTTCATATGAAAATTACAGACGAAAAATTGCAAAAAAAAAAAAATACTTTTTTTGTTTATTCAAACAAAATTTCCATTGAACCATATTTAAACGAAAAGATTTGTTGGACCAAACAAATCTTTGCTGATTCAACAAACCTTTTTTCTGGGTGCGTATGTTTAATATTGGTTTGAAAAATCCATAAAAATTATACTGTTGTTATCATAACTATATGAAGTTATTTTACAAATTTTACAGTATTATGAATTTTATAACAGTAGAGAACTCATGCAAAACAATTATATAGTCTGATCTTTTTATATGACATAGATATTCTTTGATACAATTATGCTGGATTTGGCCAGCTAGCCAGTCTTTTCGCCCGTTTCACCTACTTCGTTATTTTTGGAAGAAAATTGACGTATTTCACCCAGGAGCTGCCACTGTGCATTTTGTATACAAAGTGAAAATAAATAAAATACTTTATAGAGCTAGAGCCCGTGAATGGCAGACCTTCCTTATTTTATAAAAGCTGAAATTTTCTCAGCGCAGTCTTCCAACACAGATAGGAACAATGGGTAATTATGAAAATTGGATCATGGTGGCTTTGGAAGTGAGCAGGGAGCAAAGGTGTAAAAAATACCAACTTACTTTCGTCATTTTATAGAGCATAATTTTTTTATATTTCCTTTGGAATGATATTAGAAATCACGTCCTACATTGTCAGACACTTCCTATGGTTCCAACCCCTGGCCGACAGACATATACGGCGGCTTCTCGATACACTAGTGTCTCTGTATAGCCCGGCCCGAAACATACATTTTCCCCCTTTTCCCCTTGGCTCTGAAATTGGCGACAGTTATTTAAGGTTGCCGCATTGAAGAGAACTCGAAGAAGGAAAATCCCATACATTTCACTATTTTAAAAAATATATGTGCAGATATTTTTAGTTAAAACTATATACATCTGCATTTTGCTTTTTATAGTATTTCCCATGTTAATTTTGGCACTGTAAAACATGATTTGCATCCTAGTCTAAATGAAAACTGACTTCTAAAATTCTCAAAAATAAAAATAAAAAATGGAAATTGTTTACACGCAAACGGATATTTTCTCACAGTACTTATTTTTTCATTTGCTTAGCATATAAAGGGGAAGGAAGTAGCTTTCATATTCGTTGTTTTTGTTAAATATAGCTTCTTTTACGACTCGATTAGATGAGTTCATAAAAATTCTTTAATGCTTGATTTTTATCTTCTTAATATTTTACTGAAATTTTAAGATAAAAAGCTACGAGCCCTATAAAAGGAAATTTCGCAAATGCTGAATTTGAATGAGAATTGCGCCAAATTAATAAACTATAGCCAAATCGGCATTTATGATTTCTTAATTTTTGTCGTCAAATTTGGCGATATTTTTCCATACTTGGCGATAAGTGTTAACGCGATAACGAAGGTCTGCCATTCACGGGCTCTTACTATTATCATAAATGCAGAAAATGTCGATTAAAAATATCGCTTAAATATATCAAAAAAGTTTGTAAATAAAAAATTTGGGACATACTAGAAAACTTTATTCATAAGCCGTTTCATTTTTTGTTCTTTCTCTTCAAAAGAAAATAAATAATAATAATAAACAAGTAAGAAAAATCATGCTTTAAGCATAGAAACACTTTGCAATACTTCCTGAAATCTTTAACAAAACTTCGTCATCCAGGGAAATAAGTTGTTACGGTCCATAGCCAAATATTTATTCCAATAGTTTTGAACAATCCTGCATTTGATCTGTCAGTTGATATGTATACTGTATAATGGGGAAATTTAGTTTAGCAAGAAAACGCTAACTGGTTGAAATTTTTCTTTCAGCAAATTATACTAATTGATGGAATCATACTTGAATACCTTTATTCAGTCCTGTAATTTACTTAGTACCTTTATTACTCGCAAGTATTTTGCTAAAATTATGTTCAAACAAAAATACTCTATAAACTGCTTAAATTACATTTTCAGAAATTATCCTCTATAGGCGACCCTGTTTTCAATACTTTGCTCGACTACGTATATAATTTTATCTAGTAAACATTTCTTAGTAAATTGAAAGCGGTTCAACATAAAAATGTTTAACTTATTTAAAAACCATCTTTAAGTAAATTACTCTCATATTTAGTACCCTTTCTTTTTTAGTTTCCTTTTCTTTTGTGTAATCCTGTATGAATTTCGTAACTATTAACATTTATACACACCATATAATGTGCGTATAATTTATTGAAACTTAAAAGCACTATCATAATTAAAAATGCATTTCATCCAACAAATTGAATCAATCCAAACTTACAAAATCAATCCAACACATCATTGCAATGCATCCAACAGCCATCATCCATAATATACATAATATACAGTACTTCGGATAGAATATACTATTCGAAACTTTTTGTGTGTATCTGTAAATGCTATGCACTTCGTTTTATGAGTGGAATAACTCATATTAACCTTTAGCAACATTTTATCATTTGATTGTACATAGTTAAAATATGTCGCAAACAATTTCCTCTTTTGTTATTATGTAAAGGAATTCTTTGAGCGGCCTTGTAGATGAATAATAACTATTCTTTTTACTGCATACTTTACAGAATGTATCTTTTAGCGCACTTCGTAAATGCATATAAATTTGAATATGTTTGACAGGATATAATCTCTGTAAAATTCATTTGAAACAATTTTTCCCAGTAGATCGTAATGTAATAGAAAACTTTTAACTGTCCCTGTAAATAAACTAATCATGGTAAAAACTTCATTTTCAATAGCGTTCGTGCTAGGATAAACGTAAATAAATTCCCCTTTTATTATTATGTAATGGAATTCTTTGTATGGCCTGTAGATGAATAATAACTATTCTTTTCACTGCATACTTTACAGAATGCATCTTTTAGTGCACTTCGTAAATGAATATAAATTTGAATATGTTTGACAGGATGAAATATCTTTAAAATTCATTTGCAACAATTTTTCCCAAGAGTCCGTAATGTAACGGAAAACTTTTAACTGTCCCTGTAAATAAAGTAATCATGGTAGACACTTCATTTTCAATAGGGCTCGTGCTAGGTCAAATGTAAATAACTTCCAAAAATTTCATAGCAATCCGAGTATATTTACGAGAGTTAGAACACAGACAGACGGACAGACCAACCGAAAGCATAAACACTTTTCAACTTTGTTGGAAAGTGTTAAAAAAAGGAATATTTTCTTAAGGGGAAAATAATGTAAATCAAAATGTAGGCGCAATTAGGTTATAGTATGACAAATTAAACACAATGTTGATTGCACTTGATTTAAAGATAGTCACAAACGTTTATCATGATACAAAATATATAAGTAAATAAGAATCTTATTACATGTAGAAATTTCAAGCGACAAAAATTGCCTGTGTTTTTTCATTTTCTAAACAACATTGTCTGTTCCAGAAAATTGCTTTACTATTCTCAGATTTCCAAGTAATTGATTGGCTGTTACTGGGGACTCGCTTCGTTTCAGGCGTCAAAGACGCTCCGTCAGAAAAGAATCGCACTTTCCAAGCGACTCACCTGGTTTCATAGGATTAGATGGACTAGCTGCCAACTCTTCCGTTTTTTTTTTTTTTTTTTTTTTTTTGGTCCAAAAAAATAAATAGAAATTTTTGGCTTATTTAATCGGCAGATTACGGCGATTTGAAATGCAAAAAATTTCTGTAAAATTTTTTTCAGATAAAAAAAAACGGAAGATGTTAGCAGCAACGAATGGAGACGCCTCGAATTTGAAGCGACATTGACCCCTCGTATAATAGCAGTTTAAGTAATATGAGGATATTGCAGCCTTTATTGATCATCTGCCAACTTTAAAATCATAACATGACAAAGAATTAGTTTTGCTTTCTCGATTTAAATTAAATTAGCAAGCTATCTAAGCCCAAAAAACATTTGATTCCCACGAAAACTGTTCTAATTATGACATATTTTATCATCATGGCCTGTGAATTTATCATGGTCCCTGAATCTTTTTACTTTCTCAAACTATGATGCCAACTCGTTTCTAACTCGTATTTTATGAAGAAATTTCATTCCAAAATATTAGCAAGAGATTACCTGAATTAAAATACTCTCCATTCACACCCATACCTGTTTGTATTGCCTAACACCCAAAGTAAAAAAATGGGAAAATCCTAGGTTAATTTAAATAGATCTTCAGAAAAGAATTTTTCGAAGTGGGAAGTATTATATATATATATATATATATATATATATATATATATATATATATATATATATATATATATATATATATATATATATATATATATATATATATAAGATTAGTAGATATATAGGGGAAGATAGTGATACTTGAGCCATTTTTTGAATTTGAATTTTTTAATTTTTTTTTTATAATTTTTTGGAACAAAATAAAATATTGAAAAGGAAAATTTGATATTTTTTCTTCAACTGAAAACCACTTTCAATTAATTTTGAACTATTTTTCTATGTCTAATAAATTTTTACTTTTTGTTTTAGATCGTGGCTCAAGTATCTTCATGAGGGGGATATTTGAGCCATGGTGAAAGGATACTTGTACCAGTGCAGAAAAATACCTACAAAAGTAATTTTTTTCGCTTTATTTTTGTACAAACATTTTACAGAATGATAAATTATGATATACAAAGTCATTCAAAACCAAGTGAGAAAACAAAGCTAGTAATAAGACCATTTATTGTTGTTAGAAATGGTGGTCGAAGGATCATTTCAACTTGAGTTATGTCGATGGTAGAAACATCCTCAGTTGTGACCATTTGGAATCTGCAATTCTTCGGGCAAATTTCATTTTGAAAACATTAAGCATTTGTCCAATAAATCTTTTTACAGTTTTCTTTCCGGCATATTTTATTAGTAACCAATCATCAATAGAAAGTTTTCTTTTCATATCATCACCATCATTGACAGAATTTTCCTCTAATGATATTGTCGAACTCATGGTTTTAATTGAGTAGCTGTCGGAATCTGAGCCAGATGCGTCATTCTACTATTTCAAACACTTTTTTGATTTTACAGGAATAGATTTTGTCTTCACCTTTAGCTCCATGCAGGTAAGTTTGAACTGTGATTTTTGTTGCTTTTCTTGTTTTTTGTGCGCTCTTTTTACTAATTCTTCTTCCATTTTCTTAGTTAAAAAAAAAGTTACAGTAACAGAGGTTACAATTTCAATATAAAATATTAATCTTAATACATTATATTAAAAAATAAATATTTTAATATGTTGTACCTAAATAATTAAAGTATTAGAGATTATAACCTGTAAAACAGTTTTAAAAAGTTATTTTAATGTAATAAAAGTTAAATTGAAAACTATGTTTACTTTTATTTATCTAGAAAGGCTATTTTGTTAGTCAAAATGAAATATAAAATGGATATTTGCATTAAAAAATATACATTTTTAAACATTTTTAGGTCATTACTTTTTAAGAGAGAAAAAAATAAAATGATAAATTATTCTCCTTTTTATCCAGAAAAAAAATCTATTAGAGAATTTAAGGATGTAGTTTTATTTTTTGTTTGTTTCACCCGTCTAATTTCCTAGTGCGGATGGTTGAGCCATGGCTCAAATATCCCCAGTTTCACTGTCTCAAGTATCCCCACTACCTTTTGTTTATCAGAGTTTTACTAAATAAAGCATGCAGCTATTAGAACTATTTTAGATTAAAAATACAATTAAAATTATACTTATTAAATTTATGTATATAGTTGCAACTTTCAACAAAACTTTGATTACAAAAAAATAAAAAAAATCATGCACCTAAATATTTACTTCAGATAGGGTAAAAACAACTATTAATTACTATACTTTCAAAATGATACCAAGGTGTGTGATTTTTTTTACATGTTCAGAACAATAAATATGTTACCATATTGGCCGCTTCAGAAAGAAAAATTAATCAACTGTAGAGATAATAGGGGTGGCTCAAGTATTCCCTATGCTCAAGTATCCCCACTCTCCCCTACATATATAATCTGAATATGATTTGGTATCTTCAAAAAATCTTTTAAATGAACGTCCGCACTGCCCCTAGCAATAGCCCCTAATAATATGTTTCAAATGGATTTACTTTCCAAGCCCCTTTGCCTATGGCAACATGTTGTATAGAAGGTTTCTTATCACATGGCATTTTTCTTTAAAATTGCTTCTTTATTATTTTCTTATGCTTCCGTAATCGCTTACATTATGTTAATGTACTTCTTTAGTAATACAACTTTACAATGGTACGTTATGAACATTTTGTATTCCTTAGGATAAAATGTGATAAATGTAACTATTTTTATGATAAATGATGAATAAAAGACATAAAAGATATTTAGCAGCTAAATAATCGTTTAAAACTGAAATTAGCATTTAAAGTCATAAGTAAATTAAATATTGCTCTTTTTTTTAGAAATTTACGGAAAAATTAAAATTACAGATAATATAAAAATTTGTAAAATGCTAAAAAACAGTTCATTCGTTTCATAAAGGTATGCTATTTTTATGCGTAATTATGCTTTTCCCGAAAACAATAAAATATATTTTCATTCGAAATAAACATATGATATTCAAATTACTCTGAAGAAAATTTTTCAACTCCAAAGTAGGAAAATTCTTCAATGGAAAATGAGATGTATGCGGGCTTAGAAAATATAATTCGAAAACTTTTCTTATCTTGCTAAAAGTTTTCGCAAGAGTACCGATTCATGCATCAGAAACGTTATTTGTAAAACCAGCATATTATGACAGAAATAAAATTACTGCCGGAAAATATTTCAATCGAACAACTTAAGCTGGAGAAAAGAATTCGGTTATTTTTGTAATTGAAAACTTCAGTTGGAATTTTTTTTGTTCATTTGGAAGTCTTTTTCATATATCAATCAAAACATTTTAATCATATATCATTTATAAAAATAAACGGTCAAGAGCGAATAGAACTCACGCTCAAAGGATTCGTGCTATAAACATATGAATAATTAACCCCTTGGGGACGAGCGACTTGTATATGTGTCACTTAAAATTCTTATAATCCTCATTATTCCCAACAATTATTTTTTATTGTAAAGTTTATTTGATTGGAGCGATTCAACTACAAAAAAATTTCTATTTTGAAAATCCGGGGGGTTAAATATTAAAATTAAGCATACTACGCTCGTCGTGTACGTGTTAACTGTTTATTAAAAGAAAAACCTTGCTGAAAGGATAATAAAACTTAGTAAAAAAACTATGCAGCGTAGGGTTGATTATAGCTATATAAACTAGAAAAGTATAAATGGATATATCATAAAAGTTCAAAGATATATGAAGCCTAAATAATATGAAATATTACTATTCTGCATAATTCTCTTTATATATCTTATTCTTATATATTTATAAGGAACTTAACTCGGTACTGAGAATAAAAGGTAGTCCATATTTAAACTTTATTTGTCATTCTATAAAACTAAATTCAGAACAGTAAAAATCGTTCAATTTTTTAATATCGCTAGCAAAAAAACCCTAAAGAAAGTTTAAACTTGGCATTGTATTAAAGGAGCTTGTGTCAAAAGAGCTCGCAAATTTACAAAGCCGCTTTGGTCCTTAACGCATTTTTCCTGATAGTTTTTCAATTAACATTTAATGATACAAAATTCATATTGAGAAACCCACTCAATGCAAACTAGTCACGAACATTATAGTATTATGCAAGGTTCGCACGCATAAGGAATTTTTTTTTTTTTTTAAATTGGATGTTTTAGTACCAAAAATTTCGTAACGTGTGGTCGCTATATACAAAGTAAGGAACTTTTTTTTTTTTTTTTTGGAAACGTAAAAAATACACTTAACTGTACATAAATTACTTAAAAGGTGCACTAGAATACTTATAAAAACTTTAAAAATACATTTAAAGTGATTTAAAATGTTCAAAAGTTCAGAACGTTTTCAACCGTCTCTTACTCGGTCTTCGTCAGTGAGAGAACTTACAAAATAACAGCTATTACTGCTGGCATTCTCGGGCTCATCCGGAACAGTCCATTTTTACATCGAGGGAAGAAGGATGGGGAGTGAAGAAAACGGGGCAAAATGAATAGAATAAAACTGCTGAAATATTTCAAAAGCACAGGCTTAACTATTATTAATAAAGTTTTTCCATGTTGCGTGTATATCGTAGGAAAGTGCACCATTACAAGCTATTTCTTTATTGGATATTATTTCGATGGATTCTCTAATGATAGCTTCAATGTGACTAGTTGTATGAAAGATAATTTTTGAACTGTTGAAATCTATTTCTATAGGGTGCGTTTGTGCAAATCTTGAAAGTGCAGTGTGAGGTTTACCCAATCTTAAATCTGCGTCATGTTCTTTTAACCTCTTTTGAAGTTTCCTTAATGTCATACCTATGTAAACATATCCTTTACTATCTGTCTTGAAAGGAATACTGTATACACCTGATTTATTAATGTCTTGAATAGGATCAATCTTTATGTTCAGCACAACTTTTAACTCCAATTAAAGTAAGGAACTGTTTGCATTAAATAAAGCAAATACTTTTTTAAAAACCCTGGTACTTAAATGGATATACATATTTTTTTATTTTTTATGCTTACCAACCCAAATTTATGTGATTAATTTTGATTAAATTAGCCTATTTGCAACAATATAAAGTTTATTGTTTTTGTACTAGGTTTAATATTAGGTATGGCATTACACAAATATAACTTTAAAAGTACTTATCTAGGCTTTAAAAGCCGATAGTATTCAGAGTATGCCGCACTCGTCATTATTTACGTCCAAACCGTCCGTGTCTTTAAGAGTTAATATCTCGAGCAATTATCAACGATTTTTTTCAAAATCATTATCAACAATGCTTTTACACTTCTGCTACCATAGGCAAATCTAACGATCCCCAAACCTTTTGTTCAATGTTTACAAAGTGACATTTGTGTGCAAATGAAAAATGTGTTTTTCTCAAAAGTTATGCAATTATAGTAGTTGCTTACAGTTTTTCCTACAATTCGCTAAAGTTTTTGCAATTAACATCTATTACCTGTAATTTTATGATTTTAGTTTCAATAGATTCGAAATTAGATGGGAGGCATATTTTTGCACTATACTTCCAACAATATCTCTGAAAATATAATACCTAAAATTTAAAGAAATTTATTTTTGATTTAAGCGTAACAAAAGCTTTCACAAGATATGCCACATACTGCGCAAAGAAAAGATTTTTTGTCTTCAAATGATTTAATTACCCCACTAACCTCAGATTAAAATGATATAACATATCAAATATATCGAATCCTTTAACTCACCTTATTTATATACATAAAGCCAAAATAAAATACTCAAATTACTTAAAGGTGTTTTTTATTTACAATTTTTAATAAAACCTAGTACTTTCGAGCATGTCAGCTCATCATCAGGGTTAAAAACAACAAAAAAGTACAAGTCGAAGGTTGAGTTCTTTTATACGAAGTGGACTGATCCAATGCCAACTTAAAAAAGGGGGGGGGGAATTGTCGGAATGTTCCAAATTCGATAGAGCAGGATAAGTTCAAGTTATTTTGAGTAGACTGTACCATATTCTTGGGACGCCGTATGACAAAGCATCGTTACAAGTGTTGTTAGCTCAACATAAAATTTCTATTGATTCCATGATTTTAATCTTCTGGTAATTTGATATTTTCTTTAGTAATTTAGCTTTTTTGAAATCTATTATAACTTCTTATTCCTGGTACAGTTTAGAGAGAGCGGTATTGCATCGATTAAGCCTGATATCTGTAATATGTTCTGACAAATGCTTCTTAAATTTTCTGGTTGTTATTCCAATGTAATTTTGTTTGTTTGTTTGTTTGTTCTCCTTTATAGTGGCTGGGATTAAATATACACGTGCTGAATCTTCCATGGAGATAGGATCGATGCTATTGGGAAGTCTTGCAACATTAATAAAATATTATATTAATAATTGCAATATTAATAAAACTGCTGTAACACCCCATATTTTTGGAAGAATTAAAGATCATAAGGAGGGAAATCCAATACGACCTATAGCCGCTAAGTGTCACAGTGCTACTTATCCGTTAGAAAAAGTTTTAGTAAGTTATTTAAAAACTATTATTCCACCATCTTACCTAACTGTTTCATCTTCTAAACACTTTATTAGTAATATCAAAAGTAGTGAAATAACAAGCAATAGTATTTTGGCTAACTTGGACGTAATTTCTTTGTATCCATCCATTGATTTGGCTAAGGTAAATGATTATATTAAAGATGCTGTAATTACGATACATCACTAAACTCAGCTATGAAACAATTATATCCAGCTTTAATTTAATAATGAATAATAATATTTTTACTTTTAACGGTAGTTTTTATAAGCAACTGATAGGTGCACCGATGGGCTCCCCTATCTCTGGCTTACTAGCAGAAATTAAACTTAGACCAATGGAAAATAAAATTATGACACAGTTACGTGAGTTATGAAATTTATAAAAAAATTAATATTTTTTACTGTTTTTATAGTTTTTGCACGCACTGTATTTAAATTAGCAGAACCACATGTAGCGCCATTATGAGAACCGCTGAGTTCAAAAGCAACAAACAAAAGTGAATAATCCGAACTTGATTAATGCAGTGATCACTCTTAGCAATCTTTGTAATCATCTCTGATTTTAATAGTGTGGTGACTAGAAAAAAATTAATATTTGACTATCATAACAGTTGTATTTAACTTTCAACCTCTACATTAAAGATCTATTATTAAAAGAATTCTTCTTAATAGCCAGGGTTTTGTATAACGAATAAGATAATATAAAGTATAAATGCTTTTCGCATCGTAATGAGAAAATACGAAAAAAAATCCAAGTAAAAGCCCATATTAATATAAATACAACGTCTCGAATTAATTTTAATTGATCAATGTTCATTTGGAAAAGGAACAGCAAAGCAGACATTCTCTGCTAAAATTTATGATAAAAAAAGCGCAATATTTTGAAGCTATTCAAATAATTCCGAAATCGTCGAAAGACATCAATGGCTTTGTTCTAATTCTTCAACCTCTTTCTATTTGAGTTTCAAAATATTTTTTCCGCTTTTTATTTATTAAAAACTAGCTATTAAAAATTACAAGATAATTTTTAAATCAGTATAACTGATTTTCGTTACAGTTTTTTTTTGTTATTTTAGAGATTTGGAAGAAATTCCTTAGTTATTCATTCAAAAATTTTTACATTTCATCCCCTTTGAAAGACTTTATATCCAAAATACACATGTAAAATAACTACAAATATTTTAGTCTTTCACTGATCAGATCAATAAATATTTCAGGAATGCCAGCCACAAATGGTTCATTTCAACCATTAAAATTTATTAGTATTTTTAACTCTATTAAATCTCATAAATAATGTCATAAAATGGCACAAAAAATATTATTAATAATTAGTAGTACCAATCAGTCATTCGTGGCCTAACTGTTGCAGATCTGATATTTGCATTAATATTTTATAAATCTTTAATGTATTAAAATTTTGAAATGCTTTGTACGATTTCAGAAGTTTTTACAAAATACGTTTAAATTTGGGGACATTAAAAAAAATTATATTAATTTATTCGTCATTTTTTACATGTAAGCAATACATATTTTCTTATAAAATAACTTCCTTATCGGACGAAAAACTTCGTCATTCCTAAAGTTATAGAAATGCCTGTGCAAATCATGCCTTACATTAAATTAAAACTAGTCAGATATGGCAATCTCAAAACTTTCTTCTATCTTATGCGCGCTAATACTTCCTGAAAATGCAGTATAGCAGCACCACTGATTAGGTTGTTTGCAGCAAAATGTAGTCAGCAACAACTTATGTCAACTTCTAAATGAATTTCAAATTTGATAAAAATCTATGCATTACTTTTCTGAGATAGAGCTATTGCAAAATTTTTATAAAATTCTCCATAACAGCGCCACCTTTTGCAGCACAGGTTATGCACTGCAAAAACTACCCAGGATCAATTTTTTATCAGGTACTATATGAATTTGAAATTTCATGAAATCATTGCCATTCACTATTGCCAAATCGTGAAAAATGCAGCTTAGCAGCGCCACTTGTAGAAGGATTTACACAAAAAAACATAAATAATAGTAATCTTTGTTTACGGAGTAAATGAATCTGAAGATTGATGAAAATTCGTGCTTTAGTTCTTGAGATATAGCTGTTGCGATAATCAAAAATAATGCAGTATGGCAGCGATACCTATTGAGCGATTTGTACCAAAAGCAGTAAACACTAAATTATATCAAGGACTAAATAAACATAAAATTTTATGGAAGTCCGTGCATTATTTCTTGAAATACAGCTATTGTGGAAATTGTGATCAAGAGAAATTATTTTGAAATTCAGACAAAAAAAAAATGATATTTTAATAGTTGTATTTTTTTAATTGACTTGATAATTTTTTATGTTGAAGTAGATGGTATTTAGCAAATAATGTGCAATTTTGAAGATCAAAAAAAATTTTTCTTCCCGGAATAGAATGTCAAAATTCAAGGCTGTGAATGCCATTTTTTATCAAAAGTGAAATGCCAGTATGTTTGGAGTGCTATGTATCTAGAAAGCAAAAACACCTAAAAATTCTTTTGTAATAAACTGTTAGAATAATACTGCTTGTTTATTAAAATTTACTTGTTTCCGTGGGGCATTTTTAATTTACATTATTATATTGCCAAAATCTGATATCAAAATGAAGTTTTTGCCCTTTTTCTACATTCATTATCCCATTTAAACAATAGTAGACTAAACTTTTTCTTATAGAATATGAAAGTGTACTACTAAGACAAGCTAAATACAAAGAACTTTACCAAAATATTGCTGCTGTTTGCAGATAAAATTTGTTAAATATTCAAATGTTTCAAAATCTGTAAAACTTCAATTGCTTATATCTCAAAAAACGTGTGCAGTTGAATAGAACAAAATATATGACGTAGTAGGTGAACAAAAAGCAGTGTCACTTTTCACCTATTTGAAAGTGAAACATCCCATTTCCTTTTCATTTCTCTAGAGAAATGGAATGGTTCATTTTCTGATAGGCATGAAGTTACACTGCTTTTTTGTAACTTTTGCATGTTCTTTTGTATCCCTTTAATATCTTATCCGTGTTTTTGTACATATGTTCACGTACTACGAGACATATTTTGTTCCATTCAACTGTGACACTTTTTTGAGATATAAGTAATTGAAATTTTGTAGATTTTGAAACTTTTGAATATTTAACAAATTATATCTACTAACAGGAGCAACATCTCGGTAAAGTTCTTCATTATATAGTTTCTCTTAATAGTATACTTTCACATTTTCTAAGAAAAAGTTTTACTATTGTTTAAGTAAGATAATGAGGGCGAAAAATGGACAAAAACGTTATATTGATTGGATTTTGTGACAAACTTAACAATGTAAATTAGCAATGTCTCACAGAAACAAATTTTAAAATGCAGGCAGCGTTATACTAAAAGATTATTACAAAATAATTTTGGGATATTGTTGTTTTCCAGAGATATGGTATTCCAAACATACTGTCATTTCACTTTTCATGAAAAATGGCCTTCACAACCTTCAATTTGGACATTTTATTCCGGGAACAGACACTTTTTTCAGGGCTTCAAGACTGCACATTATTTATTAAAAACCATCTACTTCAACACAAAAAAATCAAGTAAATCAAAAAAATATATTGCACTTTGTTTGATTTTCAAAATAATCGCTCTTACAGCAGCATAAGAGGACCACATGCTCAGCGATATGCGCCAAAAACTAATAAGCTTCTGTAAATAACAAGGATTAACGGATTATAAAGTTTTGTGAATTTCCGTGCATTAGTTCTTGAGATAGAGCGCCCAACTTTTTTGTCATGTACAGAGTGACAGTCTGACAGAGTGCCAGATAGACTCACAGACAGAAATTTTCTAAAATACATAAAATAGCGTTCAGGACATAAAACGTATAAATCCATCGAAAAACTGAAACCGAATTTTTTCACTAATCAAATACTTTCTTCTTTTAAAGATAACAAGTTAGAACCCGTCAAATTTTGACGAAAGAAAATGTTTCAGAAGGAACTGTTTCATTAACTTATAATAAACCTACAAAATTAGTTATAGTAAAAATGCATTTTATATTGATAAGTCTAACTCTTAGACATGTACGATATTTATCATCAAATTAACAAAATACTATATTTCTATGAAACGCAGTTGTAGAAATTGTTAAAATTAAACTTTAATCGTATATGTAAGCTAAAAAATAAAGATATGTTATCATGATAAAGTTATCAATTAAGATTCTTATGCTAGTATTCAAAAATGATAAAAAGAAAAAATTATTCAACTTTGACTCAATCATAGAATTTTTTTCCCCGTGATATCTAAACCCGGCATCATTTTCACCATATCAAAATTTACAAATGTACATTTCGCATATGTATTCACGTTTCAAAAAATTGGCATTTTAATTTGATCATTTTGATTCAAAACTTGAAGTCTCAAAACTATTAGCTGAAATAGATATTAAACTGTTGATATTCGTGTAAATCAATTTTTGTAAATGAAGTCAAAATTCACCGGGTTTATAAATGTATTTTATCAATGACTTTTCTAAATTAAATTAATTTTAAGGAAAAATGTAAAAGCAGATGTAAGGCAAAACAATTCTTTTAAGAATAGATTTTCTCACTACAATTTATTGCAATTTGAGTTGAATTTATTTCAAATTGAGTTTTGCAATTTAGGTGTTTCATATTATTGGATATTTGTCTACTTTTAACAATCTTATCTCAGCAATCATTCTGAGACAGTTAATATAAATTATGTTTCTATGCATATCTAATTAAAACTGCATGTGTTGAAGAATATATCTCAAGCTCAAAAGAGATAATTTAAAACATATGAATTAAGTAAATATAAAACAGATTTAAATATTTTAGATGGTTGTATGTATGTCGGCCAATTATCTACGCTGTGGGATATAGGCCCTAAGGGGTGGGGTGCCCTCCGTGGGGGTCTTTCTAAGGGAACCTAACCCGTATTTACGCGAGGTTCGAAGAAAACCACGGAAAACTCCGAACGGTTAGGCCGACGGTCGCGATTGGGTTCGAACCCAGCACCTACCGTGTACCAGTTTGAAGTCAGAACCTCTCGGCCACTGGTGGGGCTTAAATATTTTAGAATAAAATATTTTCCTTTCAGAAAACGCAAATTTACAATTAATAA
Source organism: Maratus speculifer (assembly GCA_964019185.1). NCBI lineage: Eukaryota > Metazoa > Arthropoda > Arachnida > Araneae > Salticidae > Maratus > Maratus speculifer. The sequence continues at coordinate 228,766,965 of OZ025296.1, read as the reverse complement.
CATAAAATGACCTTTAAGATTAAAGTCAGTTTGTGTAAGAATTTTTTCTTGAATGGAGAGATTATCTTGTAAAAATCAAAAAGAAAACTCAAGATATGAAGTTGAATAAGAAGACTTTGAAAAATCGGGTGCTAGTGAAGCACCTGTTTATTTTTAACCTAAATATGTAATAAGATATATTTAAGCCTTTTAGTGCTTAACCGAACCCACAATTTAGATCTGATGAGAAAATGGGGGAAATTCGAGATAAGGTTAGATTGAGACATAAAAAGTCTCGTTAAAATGCCTAAAAAGCTGTATTATTAATTTTTAATTTAGACATTTAAAAATATTACGTATTATAAAATAGCTTAGAAAAAGCCTGTGCATTAAGTTTAATGTCTATTTAAATGATTTAGTGATAGACAACTTTTGTAAGCTACTTTTCATTTTAACATCAATGTTTTCAGCATTGACTCAATGTTACAACGACTTCAGCAACTCAATGTTAACATTTTAAGGTGGAATATACCAATACTTGAAAAATTTCAAAGCACTCCAAATCTATATTATAAAGGCTAAACGTATCTGTGCGTAACGCATACGTCATTTTGTGAATGGCAACATTTTCACATGAAATTTCGGTTTTGAAATTTTTACACTTCTAAACATAGCACATTTAAAATTTTTGCACCATCGTATAGAGAATAAAATGTACTTTTTAAGGTAATTTGTTTGAAATCTGTATCTCAATTTGTTTTTGAGATATTAATTTTTTATAGTTTTTAGTGCGAATTTTATAAATGTGGCAACAGAATTACTCCAATTTCTCTTAAAATTGAAAAAAAAATAGAAATTAAAATGCGTATATTTTGCCAAAAATATTGTCTGTTACATAATTTAGTAATTTCGGTTTCATTTCGTTTTTATTCATCAATTAAATAACTTCAAGTTTTGAATTAAATTGATTATAAAATGATAAAATTAAAAAACCATTTTTTAAACGTGGTGGTTACGAATGTGAGAAGTGCGTGTGTACATTTTGAGAAAATAAAAGTCATGTCGGGTTTTAATTTCGCGTGAAATTCAATGATTGTGTCCCCCTGGAATAAGTTTTGTTTTTTCATTCGCATTTATAAAAAATCATAAGAGCCTTAATTGATAACTTCATCATAACAACTGATCTGTATTATATTTATTGTATTTTATTGATTACATATGCGATTAAAGTTTAATTTTAAAAATTTGAACAACTGAGTTTTATAGTACTTTTTTAATCTCAGTTTAAAATAATATTTGTTTGAGAGTTAGGTCGATCAATTTAAGATGTATTTCTTATTGAGAGTTAGACTGATCAATGTAAGATGCATTTTTTACTGAAACAAATTTTGTAGATTTAACATAAATCAATAAAACAGTTCCTTCTGAAACATTTCCTTTCGTCGAATTTCGACGGGTTGCACCTCGTGATTTTTAAAGGCGACAGCTGGTAAATTTTAAAGCAAACAGTGTTGCAACCGAATTGTCAACACCTTTTTTGTAAAATACAGACTATTTTTTACAATATTATAAAAATGGTACATGTGGATAATTTATAAAACCTTAAGGAATGAGAAATTTCTATCCCCAAAAAATAAAATGTTAATAAATTAGGCGAAGGCTATCAAATTAGCAAAGGAGACAAATCTATCACTAATTTCGTACAGAATTATGTGCCTTAGGATAAATTTTCTGAAGTATCACAAAAGTTTATATTCGGGAGAAAAGTTTAAACAAAAGATTTTCAGGCGACGTATTAGATATCCCTGAATATCCTGGAAAATGATGGGGAAAAGTTAGCCGGGTATTAAACCTAAAGCAAAGTTATTGATATATAAAAAATAAGCATAATACTTAAGAATTATAATAATGAGTACATGCATCACCTCAAAGGCATTAAATAGGAAAAAAAGTAAAATCGTGGAAAAAATTACACAACGTGTAGTTTAAATTCAAGCTTGACAAATTAGAATAATTATGCAAGCAAGTAATCTCATAAATTATAGGCAAGAACGACATGATATATTCCTGTTTCTTTTTCAAATTATTATTCATTCTAATGTTTAAAACATTTCTCTTTTAAACATATTTTAAATTATTTGTGAATCATAGACTATTTCAATATTTTATCTTGATTTTTATTTGAAAAAAAAAGTTCAATGAATTAAAACTACGTGTAAAGAAACGCACTAAAGTAAATATTTTTTTCTCCAGATAATGATTATAAATCATTTGAAAATTATTTTTAAAAAATATTGAAATGTGTTTTTTTTTTATGCTTTGGGTATACTTTTCTAAAAATCTACAGTAGATAAACAATTGAAAGTTATCAAAATTGTGTAATTAACTTATTCCTTTAAAAATATCTAACATTTTAGGTCCGAGTGAAAAAAATCGTTAAAATAATGAAAAATGTGCTATTAAATTTTTTAGGATTTTCAAAGTTTTTTAGTAAAATATTTTTATTTTATTTAAGCCAAATTGAAAATTGCTTCTTAAATAGTATGTTTTCTAATTCCACAAGAAATTTCTAGGTGATATATTATGCAGTTTTTCAGAAAAGTGTATCGAACAGACATGTTGTTGAAAAAATATGTAAAACTTTAATACTAACTAATTAAAGTTTTACACATTTTTTTACATATTTACAGGAAAACTAATTTACGTACTAACGTAATTTCTTTTGATTTATATATGAGCTATGGTGTATATATTTACTGTTAAAAAAATTAATTTATATCTCTAAATTTAAGTAAAATACATGGTTTAAATAATTCAGAAAATCTGCTTTATTATATGTTCCATGTGTTATTAAAGATGCTCTTTTTTGTTAATTAGCTTAATCATTTTTTTTGGTACTTTTCTGAAGAAAGAACATTCGAAATTTGTTTTTTTATAGCGACTGATATTACAAAAACACATTTCCAATTGCTTTTTTTATTTTAGATTTTTAAATGTTACGATAATTAGTCTTAGTAATTAATTAAATTAAACTAGTCAAATAATTTAATCAACATATTAACTTAATTATTTAAATCATCCGCGCCTGCATAATATAGCTTTTAATACAAAATCCTCTTTGTTGTACAGTAAAACCTCCATAACGGACACTCCCAAATAGCGGACACCTCTATTTAACGGACAGTTTACCGATCCCCACTCCCAAAATCTAAATTTTTGTATGTTTAACCTCTGAATAACGGACATTCTGAATAGCGGACAGTAATTTTTGCGATAAAGTATGAGAAATTGTTTTTTAACGAAGAAAAAAATGCAAAAACACCCCAAATTTGTCAAGGCAATGTGTCGAAATTTTGAGATCACAGATAAATGTAGAGAGTGGGCCGGGTCCCACTTGGTCCTGTCCTCTCACGTCCAGTATTAAATTCAGGGGATGATCCGAGCGACATTACATCCCGGAGCATCACAATACCCCCCTCCCACATTCCCCTCCGGAAGATTTGAGATTTTATGCTTTTAAGAAGTGGCAAAATACAGTCAGCAGTGACACTTAAGATGATTCAGGAAAATTAAAACTATTAACATGGTTAAAACTTCACACTGAAAAAAAAATGTAATCTTTAAATGCTAAAGGAAACTTAAAAAAAAATTTTTTTGCATGAATTTAACAAACAGTGTATAAAGCAATGTACCATTTTATTTTAATTTTTTTACTTAACAAATAATTTTAATTTCTGATTAAGCATATATTATAATTTTAGGGTACATAAAAGTCAATTAATGACACTTTAAGCGTTTCTTAGCAATTTTTGAATCTCCGAGATTTTTCCCAATAGCGGACACCTCCGAATAGCGGACAGTTTCCGCGCTCCCGAAGTGTCCGTTATTTGGAGGTTTTACTGTACTGATTAAAATAATTAAACGGATACTAAATGATGACAAACAGTTTTTATCTAAAAAATGCATAAAATAAAGTGTGTTAAAAGAAAAACTGCTATGTACCAGGAACTATATGAATAGTGTAAAACAACTATTACAAAGATAATCGAATAACAGCAAAACAAATTGCCATAATTCGCACAGCCGAAAATTATAAAGAATATACAGGGTGTCCCAAAAGCTCGTTTACAAACTTAACATGCTGTTCTGTCATATCATGATGAACAATATTAAATAGGAAACTAAGGCTCCCAAACGTCTTCAAAAGGAGATATGCGCCATTAAAGTTTAGGGTCCAAAAATTCAAATGATTATAAAAAAACAGAAAAATTGGTCGATTCGTTTGCAGTTTTCACTAAAACTATTCTTTATGTCAGTATTTCCTTGAAAATAAATTATAAAGATAAATTTCAAAAAATGTTGATAGAGGGCGCTTTAGACTTTGGAGTAACTATAAACTAGTTTTTACCATTATTTTTTGCATCTCATTAAATTTTTTTAGAAGCTTAGACATAAACTTAAATTTTGAGCTCAAATTCTAAATCGTTGGAAGTGGTTAAGTACCGCAAACTGAATTGCGGGGGGAGGTTCAAATTTCAAATGATTATAAAAAACGGAAAAATTGGTCAATTGACTTGCGATTTTCACAAAAATTATTCTTTATGTCAGTATTATCTTGAAAATAATTTATAAAGATAAAATTCAAAAAATGCCGATAGAGGGCGCTTTAGACTTTAGAGTAACGTACAACTTATTTTTTTTCCGTTATTTCTTGCATCTCATAAAATTTTTTTAGAAGCTTAGACATAAATTTAAATTTTGAGATAAAAATCTGAATCGTTGGAAGTGGTTAAGTACCGCAAACTGAACTGTGTTCAATGGAGGTGGGGAGGTTCGAATTTCAAATGATTATAAAAAATGGAAAAATTGGTCGGTTTTCGCTAAAACTATTCTTTATATCAATATTTTCTTGAAAATAAATTTTACAGATATCTTTCAAAAAATTCTGTCAGAGGGCGCCTTAAACTTTATAGTAACCAACAACTATTTTTTTACCATTATTTTTTGTGTCTAATAAAATGCTTGTAAAAGTTCAAACTTAAATTTTTTGCTCAAAATCTGCATCGTTGTGAGTAATTAAGCGGTCAAAAATTGAACTGCGTTCGAGGGGTGGGGAAGGTAACATTTCTACTCCTGAACACAGTTCAGTTTGCGCTTCTTAACCCCTCCTATCGATTTAGATTTTGAGCACAAAATTTAAGTCTAAACTTTTGCAAGCATTTAATTAGATTTAAAAAAAACGGTTAAAAATAATTGTTGGTTATTCTAAAAATTTAAGGCGCCCTCTAACGGATTTTTTTTTAATTTATCTTAAAAATTTATTTTCAAGGAAATATTGACATAAAGAATAATTTTAGCGAAAACCGACCAATTTTTCCGTTTTTTATAATCATTTGAAATTTGAGCCTCCCCACCCCCATTGAACACAATTCAGTTTGCTCTACTTTACCACTCCTAACGATTCAGATTTTATCTCAAAATTTAAGTTTATGTCTAAGCTTCTAAAAAAAATTTATGAGACTAAAAAAATAGCGGAAAAAAAATAGTTGTATGTTACTTCAAAGTCTAAAGCGCCCTCTATCGGCATTTTTTTTAATTTCATCTTTATAAATTATTTTCAAGATAATACTAACATAAAGAATAATTTTAGTGAAAATCGCAAGTCAATTGACCAATTTTTCCGTTTTTCATAATCATTTGAAATTTGAACATTCCCACCCCCATTGAACACAGTTCAGTTTGCGCTTAACAACTCCTAACGATTCAGATTTTCATCTCAAAATTTAAGTTTATATCTAGGCTTCTAAAAAAATTTAATAAGATGTAAGAAGTCGTCTTACAAATGTAGAAGAGAAGAAAGAAAGAAGTGATAACTTATCTTAATAAATATCTCGGGGCTTGCATTATTCTTTATAAACTTTTTATTACTTGAAAAGACGTCACTCACATATAGTAGACTAACACAAATAACATACAAATAAAATTTTTTTACATAATTCTGGCGCACGCCACCATCACAAGATATGAACTACAGTTTACAACCAACATTCGAATATCACTAAGAAAAGAACATTTTTTAATGGAACTAGTGTTGCCAGATTTCTTTTAAACGCGAAATATTACAACTACATTTTTTTTTAATTTAGCAAAACTCAGGTCACGTGACGCGTGAGTATATTTTTTTATTTTATTCCTTTGGAGAGCGCGTGTTACATCCTCCCCCTCTGTTTCCGATCTACGTCTCGGAGAGGAAACAGGATGCTTTTTTGGTCTTCCTCTTTTTCTCAAGGGTGCAACTGGAATAGTTTCAGATTCTTGGAAAGGCAACAAGGCAGAAACGTGGTAAGATCCAATTCGTTCAGTAGGATTTTCTAGACTAGCAATGTCATATGTCACTAGTGACTTTTGAGTCAAAATTATGTATGGCCCATCTCTCTTAGGCATAAATTTTCCTGTTTTATTTTTACTTGCATTGCTAACTGGGTGTAGGTTAATCCATACCTTTTCACCAGGCTTGAAATTTATTCGTCTATGATTTTTATTGTAATATCTCTTTCGCTGATCTCGTTTCATTTGAATACGTTCTTTCACACTTTCTGAAATATTTACAGGACGTTTAAAATACGGGGTCTTCGCTCCCCCTGGTTGAAAACATTTTCCATACCTTTTCGGATGATCATTTAATTTATTCCTCTCATCGGAATTTAAGTTTTTGCCTACATCTTTACGTAAGGCATACGGGCAGACTTCGACCGCTTCGGTACACGTACTATTTTGTACTTCATGTTCATCTACAAAATAGAACTTTTTATGAGGTTTGTCACTAAAATGCCATGTTTTACTTGCAGTGTCTAACACTATGTTAGCTTTGTGCAGGAAATCCATTCCTAAAAGAGTTCTATTACCTTTGGCATTTGGTAATACAATAAACTCTGTTTTGAAAACTCAGCCTTCAATCTTTACACGCACAGTGGCAGAAAGAGTTTTTCTAGCCATCGTAGTTCCATCAGCTAATGTTACTTCATGAGTATGAGGTTTCATTGCAACACCAGCTTTCAAAAATAATTTATACATACGTTCTCCTGCAATAGAACGATTCGTTCCTGTATCTGCGCAGACTAATACCTTCTTATTGCAGATCGTAATAGGTACATTTAGAGCTGAAACTGTTGATGTATTTAAACTATACAGCTTAAGACGTTGAGCTTGCACTGTTTGCTTCTTAACCGTAGGGGAACAATCTGGGCATTTCTTCTTTATAAATCCCACTTTGCCACAACCATAGCAGAATATCTCGGATTCTGAGCGACGATTATCAAATGTGGGGGAAGATCTGTCTTCTTTTGGAGGCTTACTCTGCTTCCATGTATTTTCTCGGCGAAAATACGCTTTTTTCTCCTGGGGTACAACCGAATCTTTTTTAGAAAACGTAGACCTGATAGTATCATACGCATCTAATTTTCCGGCAAGGTCGACTGGTGAATTTAAATGTTCCCAATCATCTAACATATGTTGTTTGCATTCGACAGGCACGCGCCTTTTCATCTGGTCCGCTATGATCAGATCCTGAAGAGCTTCAAAAGACGTTACATTTAACTCTTTAAGTCAGTTTTCAAAGTAAGCACGTAACTCGAAGTAATAATCTCTCCAAGTAATTTCTTTATCTTTGCAATGCGTGAAAAACAGCTGCCTAAACCTTTCAGCGCTAATTTTAAACCTTTTTAGAAGTAGACCTTTAACATGTGAAAAATCTGAAGCGTTTTCTTCTTTTTCACGAGCAATAAGCGTAGATATAGAAGAGGGTACAACACTGAGTAAATAAGAAACCCAGACGTGTTCTGGTACCTTCGAAAGCTTTAACTGTCGTTCCAGGAGCACCAGAAACAATGTTACATCATCTGTCTCTGGTTTAAATGTAGGCAACAGCTTCTGGATATCTATTTTACTCTCTGGATGAGACATTATCCCTGCCGCATTACCACCTACCGCTCCATTGGAAACACTTTGGCTCTGAGCCTGTAACTTAAGCTTCTCAAGCTCAAAATTCATCTCAAACTTTTTTAATTCCAGTTCTTCCGAACGACGTTTTTCTTCTACTTCTAATTTACGCTGTTCTAATTCAGCTGCTTTTTCCTTTTCCTCTAAGTCTCGTTTACGCTGTTCTTCCTCGCGAGTCGCAATTTGGTTTCTGACTAACGAATTTTCGAAATCAACTTCATACGAGGGAGAGGATTTAATCTTATCACGCAATGTGACAACAGTCATAGAGGGTTGTACATCTAAATTCATTTCTAAAGCGACCTGAAATAGGTCTTCTTTTCGTGCTTTGTTGAGGTCGGACATTCTTACCTTTAGCAAAACAACAAAATATATACCCCACAAATGCTAAAAATTCGATTTAAATAAATTGTTCCCCGGACGTGAGCTTTGCTTTACAACTCATATAAACAAGACATTAATAAAACAAAACAGTGAACTTTAACGTTAGCAAAATATACTTTTAAAATAATTAAACTTCATAAAACTTCATAAAAGTATCTTTAAAATTTAAACTTTATTATTTTTTTAAGAAAATATACTTTAAATTACGTGTCATTTAATCAAAACATTATTTTAACTGATATAAAACTAGTACTGAATTGTTGGCAACATTCATAAACAATGTTCTAAATAAGTCAAAACATATCTGAATAATTAAAATGTCAAGCAATATTATTATCATATTATCAAGACAAGACTACGTAATATAGTTTTTTCAATATAACTTTAAAAGAAAAGAAAGTCTTATTTCATAAAAATAAATAAATAAATAAATGCAAAAACTTACTCAATCTGTTTTAAAAATCGTATTCAATGCTATTTCACAATATATCAGGAACTCTAAATTAAATGCTTAAAAATAACTAACAACAGAACACTCAAATAGAATTTCTAATTAAATTCTGTTATCTTGCGAAACCAACAACAAAACAAACAAAAAATAATAAACACATACCATATGACACTTGAAATACAAAGTATAAATACCTTTTAATATATTTTTCCCTTTTTTTTACTCAATTTATTTCCCTATTTGTAAAAAAAAAGAAAAATAACATCAACGTAAATAAATGCTTATTTTATTATTTATCAACCCTTTTTTTTTTAATTGTTTTTCTTTTTTATTCGAAGTAAGAAAAGTTGTTATTTAATCAAGATAAAAATTAAACATGCATGCAGAGAATGAAAATAAACAAAAGAATAAAAAATATAAGCATGGGGAGGGAAGGGGAATTACACAATACATAAATAAATTGTAAAGTAATCAATAAATTAAAACTAATATGTGGTATGCAAAATGTTACAGACAGGTAAAATGTGGTAACTTGCGAAAAGAATTATAGATATTTTAAAACTTGGCTTACTTATTGAAAATATATGACAAAAGTATCGAACTTTAAAATGTTCCAAAATAAACACATATAAGATGAAACGACGATGACTGAAGCAGAAAATTAAATTCAGTCCGTAGAACATATATCACAAACAAATGAAAATGGCGCTTGGCATAAGATTATTCCGTAGAAATTTTTTCACAAACGAAGAACGAGAACTTTAAAGGCACAGAACATGCAAGCTTTGAAGAACACATTTCACAAACAAACGAGCAACGACTGCTCGTGCCATTTTCTTGCATTAAACATGCATGCATTTTTATTTCGTACATATTTCACAATCGAATGATTTCACATCAACGAAACAAACTTACTATGTTAATCATTTAAAATATACTTCACAAAAAGACGAGCACGACCGCTCGAGCCATTTTTTTTTCATTCTTATTAATCATATTTCATTATCAAAATATCGAACTTTTCTGGAACTAAGATTGCTGAATACTTTGGAATTGATTCGTAGCCCGAAGTTGGGTAGCCATTTTGTAAGAAGTCGTCTTACAAATGTAGAAGAGAAGAAAGAAAGAAGTGATAACTTATCTTAATAAATATCTCGGGGCTTGCATTATTCTTTATAAACTTTTTATTACTTGAAAAGACGTCACTCACATATAGTAGACTAACACAAATAACATACAAATAAAATTTTTTTACATAATTCTGGCGCACGCCACCATCACAAGATATGAACTACAGTTTACAACCAACATTCGAATATCACTAAGAAAAGAACATTTTTTAATGGAACTAGTGTTGCCAGATTTCTTTTAAACGCGAAATATTACAACTACATTTTTTTTTAATTTAGCAAAACTCAGGTCACGTGACGCGTGAGTCTATTTTTTTTTCTTTTATTCCTTTGGAAAGCGCGTGTTACAAAGATGCAAAAAATAATGGTAAAAACTAGTTTATCTTACTCCAAAGTCTAAAGCGCCCTCTATCGACATTTTTCGAAATTTATCTTTATAATTTATTTTCAAGAAAATACTGACATAAAGAATATTTTTAGTGAAAACAGCAAACAAATCGACCAATGTTTCTGTTTTTTATAATCATTTGAATTTTTGGACCCTAAACTTTAATGGCGCATATCTCCTTCGGAAGACGTTTGGGACCCTTAGTTTCCTATTAAATATTGTTCATCATGATATGACAGACCAGCATGTTAAGTTTGTAAACGACCTTTTGGGACACCCTGTATACATATATATATTGTCATGAGAGTTCGAGTTTAATAAATTATGATAACTAAACCAATTAGTATTCTCACAGTTATTCTGATTAAGATAATTATATTGGTTGTTTTTTTTTTCAGGTTTTTAACAAAAGACAAATTTAACTTCTGCAAAATGTTTACCGGGTAATGCAAAATTCACAAAAGTAGTTAAAGTATAATATTTCGCGTAATTGTAGATAATAGCATGATGAAGTGTTCACATAAATTCAAAATCAGCCAGAAAAAAATGCAGGATACACATTTTAATCTCAGAAAAAAAAACAGGAAAAAAAAGCAGAAATAGACTTTTATTGGAAGTAAACTATTTTTATCAAATCATATACACTATATGGCCAAAGGTGACCGGGCACTTGCGATTTTTGACATTTTGTTAAATATCTAGACAAATACATGAGGAGTTATCCTGAAACTCTAAGCGTATAAACATAATAGTACAGGTCACACATTTCTGTGAAGATGTTTTTCCGAAATTCCATAGGGGATCGTCAACAAATTGAAAAAGACAATGTCTTTTAGATAATCCTGTCAAAACTAATGCTTCCAAAGCTTTCAAACTGTAGATTATGATTAAATATCTTATAATAAACTGTGTTCATTTTTATACGGATAGCATATATACTCGAAGAGAAATTAAGATTTCTTTAAAATCAATCCCAAGTTTTTTCCTTAGAGTTCTTTATATAAAATAATGTTCTTTTCCGAAAACATAACAAACAATATTTATCTCAATAATTATCAACAAATTATCAATATTTTTGCTGTAATCAGAATCAAAAATAATAAAAATTGCACAAAAAATAAGCAGGTTTACTAGATATTTCACCTTTGCGCATACGTAAACGCTATCAAAATTCCATTTGCATATTGTGTTATCTAAATGTGTAGAGCAACTTTTGTAAAAGTCTCAAAAACATAGCTTAAAAATTCTAAAAATGATCGTCGTTAGAATAAGCGCAAAGTCTGCTATTCCGCAAATGAAGAAAAAAATGAGGGGTTGTATCGAAATATAGAAGTACTTGCCATATTGTATATCTTATATTGACACTAATCAATGGATAAATATATAAAGCCCCTCATTTTTTGCTTCATTTTGGAAATAAGCAGGGGTCGGAGCATATAGGACAAATTTTATTATTCTGACCAGAATTTCTTCTCGCTAATTTTCATAATATTGTCCTACTGTATGTCTTAGAAAAATGTCTGTTAAAGATTTTTCATAAAATATTCTGGTAAGAACAATAAAATTTGTCCTATATGCTCCGACCCTTGGAAATAAGGGATTTTGAGCTTATTCTACCGACGATCACTTTCAGATTTTTCAAGCTATGTTTTTGAGACTTTTACAAAAGTTGATCTATACATTTGGCTAACACAACATATAAATGGAATTTCGATAGCGTTTAAGTATGCGCAATGGAAAATTATTCAGTAAAACTGCCCATTTTTCATACAATTTTTATTATTTTTTAAATCTGATTACAGGGTCTTATGTACAATGTTGTTTGTCACATTTTCAGAAAACAACATTATTTTATATTAAGAACTCTGTAAATTATAAGGAAAAACTCTGAAAAATTTCGGACTGTTTTTAGAAAAACCTTAATTTCTCCATGAGTATATATGTTATCTACATAAAAATGAACACAGTTATTACAATTTAGCCACTTAATTTTAATCTACAGTTTGATCGCTTTTTCAACATTAGTTTTTGACAGGATTAACCAAAAGATTTTAGTTTTTTTCAATTTGCTGGCGGTCCCCTATGGAATTTCTGGAAAAAATCTTCACGGAAATATATGATCTGTACTTTTATGTTTACACACTTAGAGTTTCAAGATTATTCCTCATGTATTTTTCTAGATATTTACCAAAATGACTAAAATCGCAAGTGGCCGGTCACCTTTTACCATATAGTGATACAAGAACGTAAAGGCATTGTGTCAAGCACGGATTATGAAATACTTTTCAACTGTTCCACAATACATTAACAAAACATAGCAAATAATAATCAATTTATGAAAAATTTAGCATTTCTTAACAATTTACATTAAATCGTTACTTGGGTAAAATATAGCTAATAACATTTTATTTCAAAAATAAATTCGTTAGAACTCTCCAACAAATTAAAACATTTTCTATTTATATTCTATATATATATTTAGAATATATGAAGATATTTTAATTCTATAAATTAAACCATTTTTATTTTGTGTTTATAGTTGCGGTTTTATGTACGTGTTATCGGCCAAATCCGATTTTAGGCCAATTTAGGCCAAGCTAGTTTATCTTAACGCCCATCGGATATGGGTCAATCCATTTCAAGTGGTCCAGCACTGGTCGCTCGACTATTTTTAAAAAATCTGAAATTTTTTGTACAACAACCCTCACATGATGGAAGTTCAAAATGACCGTTATTTTAATTCTACTATTTTTTGTTTGTGCCGGCGGCCATCTTTGTTTCATCGTGCGCAGCGATTTTCTCAGATACTAGGATACACAAAATTGTAAATATCTCGTCTTCTATTTTCCCAATTGAAATGGGGTTTGCAGCATTTTGTTCAGAATAAAATAGGCTAAATATACAGAGATAGAAAATTTTTGAAAAATAAATTTTTATAGGTGAAATTTTAGCCCAAAATGTACGATTTTTTCCAAAATCTATCCATTTGCAAGAGGAAAATGTTCATGCAAGGGAAATTGTCAACCTTACACAATTTTTTCTACAAATAGGTCAAAAGTACGTGTACTCATACACCAAGTCCCAGATCTGGGAGTTAATTTCTCTTTGCGAAAAAAATTCCGAAATTCGTCAAAAATTTCAAAAATCGCACTTTTTAGGCTTTGATATCTCTGGTGGGGCACGTGATAAAAATCTGAAATTTTGGCCTATGATAGTATTGCGTAGTAGCGTTATGTACAAAAAATTTCAAGAAGGAGATTTGACTATAAGCTGAGATATGACATGGAAAATATGTAAAAACTATACTGTCAAACTATTGTAAACCTACTATGTAATTGTTCAACAAGACTGTCAACCTTGCACAATTTTTGCTACAAATAGGTCAAAAGTGCGTGTACTCATACACCAAGTCCCAGATCTGGGAAATGATTTCTTTTTGCGAAAAAAATTCCGAAATTCGTCGAAAATTTCAAAAATCGCACTTTTTAGGCTTTGATATCTCTGGTGGAGCACGAGATAAAAATCTGAAATTCTGGCCTTTGATAGTATTGTGTAATAGTGTTATGTACAAAAAATTTCAAGACGGAGATTTGACTACAAGCTGAGATATAACATGGACAATATGTGAAAACAATACTGCCAAACTATTGTAACCTATTATGTAATTGTTCATACCTCCAAAATTTTAAATTATTTATGGTACAAAGTTAAATGTTAATTACAAATATCTTTTTCAAATGCTTCTGTGTGATTTAAACAATTCAGAATGTATGTTAAGCCAATACACTATTTGTCCAGATGGACAAGTCTACTAGAAATGCAAATTTTACTCGGAACACATTTCAGGAAAAGTAAATTACAGACAATGGATTGCAGCTGATTGAGTTGACATGGCTCCAATTATTAAACCTAAAGAATTTCATTCAAGTTAACAAGGGATGACAAGACTTGGGGGGCTTCAAATAAAATTTTTAGAAAGAACAGCCTGATGGACTGATAACAGTAACTGGTCGAACTCATAACATCTCTCGTAAATATTGTTAAGCTCTTTGTTGAGCATACATAGTATTTTGTAAATTAAATGTTTATTATTTAACTGTTTTCAACAAACGATATTTTCTGTGTAAATATTGTAATAAAAGAGACAAATCTCATTTCTCCTAATGTACTCGTAATAGCATTTCTTAACATTTTTTAAATCACCGTATCTCAGCTTGTAGTCAAATCTCCTTCTTGAAATTTTTTGTACATAACACTACTGCACAATACTATCAAAGGCCAGAATTTCAGATTTTTTTCTCGTGCTCCACCAGAGATATCAAAGCCTAAAATGCTCGATTTTTGAAATTTTCGACGAATTTCGGAATTTTTTTCGGAAAGAGAAATCATTTCCCAGGTATGGGACTTGGTGTATGAGTACACACACTTCTGACCTATTTGTAGAAAAAATTGTGCAAGGTTGACAGTCTTGTTGAATAATTACATAGTAGGTTTACAATAGTTTGACAGTATTGTTTTCACATATTTTCCATGTCATATCTCAGCTTGTAGTCAAATCTCCTTCTTGAAATTTTTTGTACATAACGCTCTACACAATACTATCATAGGCCAAAATTTCAGATTTTTATCTCGTGCCCCACCAGAGATATCAAAGCCTAAAAAGTGCGATTTTTGAAATTTTTGACGAATTTCGGAATTTTTTTCGCAAAGAGAAATAAACTCCCAGATCTGGGACTTGGTGTATGAGTACATGTACGTTTGATCTATTTGTAGAAAAAATTGTGTAAGGTTGACAATTTCCCTTGCATGAAAATTTTCCTCTTGCAAACGGATAGATTTTGGAAAAAATCGTACATTTTGGGCTAAAATTTCATCTGTAAAAATTTATTTTTCAAAAATTTTCTATTACTGTATATTTAGCCTATTTTATTCTGAACAAAATGCTGCAAACCCCATTTCAATTGGGAAAATAGAAGACGAGATATTTACAATTTTGTGTATCCTAGTATCTGAGAAAATCGCTGCACACGATGAAACAAAGATGGCCGCCATGCACAAACAAAAAATAGTAAAATTAAAAGAACGGTCATTTTGAACTTCCGTCATATTAGGGTTGTTGTACAAAAAATTTCAGATTTTTTAAAAATGGTCGAGCGACCAAAAAAATATTTTCTGGACCACTTGAAATGGATTGATCCATATACTAGTTTTCCTAGGCCAAACTGGTTTATCCTAATACCTATCGGATAAACTGTTTTCCATTATGCCATCTAGTCTATCCTAATGCACTTAGGATAAACTAATTTTTTCTAGGTAAAATACTATATCCTAGAGCTCATAAGGCAATTTGGTTTAACATGCTTTTCATTATCTGAACTAGCTTATCCTAGTCCGATCCAATTTATCTTGGTCCAGTTTAATTTAACATGTTTTTATTGATCTCAATTGCTGCTGCAGCGCCGACTTTTGCAAAGTGGTGTTGCCATAACCATTGTATAATACATTTTATTCTGTCTGGAGTGGGATACTATCCCCTATCTTCGCCATTTCACAGCCATCAGTAGTTACTTAATATGTTCCATATGAAAAATTAATTGTGAGCTGGAGGACCAAAGAATGGGATGAGGGGTTATCATAAAACTTAGGAGAGAAGGAATTTTGAGTATTGAATAGTTGTGTATAGTATAACTAATCTCCAAAATCCGTCATCTTCAGTATCGGGACTTCACCATTTTTTGAAAATTCGAGAATTTTGAACGAATATCAAATGTATTTCTGATATTATTATGATACATTTGCATCATTTTTTTATTGAACTTTTTATTTTTAATATTTTTAAAAATGCTGAATAAAAATTAACACTTATATTTTCGGTTTTTTTAATGTAAAAAATATCGAAATTTTACAAATAATATTTTGAGTCATAACAATTTTAAATTACTCCACATTTTTACTAAATTTAAAATTTTTAAAAACAAAATTGTGAGAAGATTTTTAATATGATTTTGTTTACAAAATGAAATGATTAAACATCTCATCTCAAAAATTCAAAATTTTAACTCGATAAATAAAATGTGTCGCAGACCCCACCCCCCTAATACATTATTTATTATATTGCTAAACAAGTGTAAAACCAACAGAACGAAAAGCATCCAAACCGAGAATCGAACACAGAACCCTTGCACTAGCACTAAGTGTTCTACCATTTAGGCTACGGGGAAAATTCCCAGCTTAGTATTTCTCGCTCACATGCGTTGGTAAGGCTGCAACTGCAGCAAAGATGAATGATATTCAACTGCACACAATCCTATGGTGAAACATAAATTACACCAGAATCGGTGAATACACATAATTTTAATTAATTTTCCAATTATCTTTCAGCAGTAAAATTATGTTCAAAATTATTGAATATTTAATACGTGATTTATCACATAGATGATTTTTATCACAATTTTTCATGTTCAATAAGCATGTTATACCGAGAAACATGATAAATCAATAGCATTATTTTGTTATTCTTACATGCATAAATCCAATTACGCAAATGAAAATGTGTAATTGTTGTTATTATTTGCAAAATGTGTTTTTTGTGTCATTCAATACTCTTTAAACATTTGCGAAAATACTGACAATACAGGAAAATCTGTTCTCCAACCGCATACATTTCGTAAATCTCGGCTCAAGAACAGAAAATTCCAGCGAAATTTGCCCCACCCGTGGCCGAGAGGTTCTGTCCTCATAACTGGTAGACAGCAGGTGCTGGGTTCAAATCCAATCGCGGCTGTCGGCCTAATCGTTCAGAGTTTTCGTGGTTTTCTTCGAACCTTGCGTAAATACGGGTTAGGTTCCCTTAGAAAGACCTCCCCACGAAGGGCACTCCCCCCATGGGCCTATATCCCTAGTGTAGATAATCGGCCAACAAAAATACACATACATACATCCAGCGAAATTCCATTCAGTTCTTAAACGATGAAAATATTTTTGCTAAATAAATCGAATGCGAAACTATACTAAAAGAGACCAAATTTTTTTTTTCGTGTTTAGACGTACACTCTTAAAACGAAAGAGTGGATTTGGTGGAGTTTGAAAAACAGCTGTAATTTATTGAATCGTGAATGAGTTGTTTTAAAACGTTTTAATCATCTTGATACAAATTGCTTTTTTAAACCACTCATGTTGATTTCAATTGCTTAAAAACAACTTCCTCACTCGAGTTATTTCATCTTTTTTTGAAAAGCTGGCTTTCAAATCGTGAGATGAGGGGGTTATGGCCGAGTTTTTAAGAGAGTAAAGCCCACACTCGCAACGTATACCGATCGCAGTACAAGTAAAAATCATGCAGAATGAGTATTTTGTACAATACAGTTGCTAAATCTACCAAATTTTACAGTTGTCTTCTTTTTTATTCTTTACTATATTTTCCTTTACTTTTTTATTGGCTAGAAACATATACATACAATATGCTGAGTGGAAGGCTAAAGAATTTTAAGTATTTTCAAAATCAAAAACATCGCAATAACACAGTAGTGCTAATGGACTAACGATAGGGACGATAGGAATATATTCCTTTCTTTTTCATTTTTATATTCTTATATTTATATTTCATATTCTTTTTTATTTTATATTCTTACATTTATGTTTCATATTCTTATATTTATATATCTTTATATTTCATTTTTATCTTCTTATACATTTTTATACTTAAAGGAATAATACAAAAACAATATTGTTTGAAACAAATGCAATGCCAAAATAAAAATAAACTCAGGTTCACAGAAAAAACTGCCAATTTTAGCGCCAGTGGATAACAATTTTATTTATTGAAAATCCTTGTAATTTTTCATTAAAACAATTTTTTAATGTACAATGCAGTTTTTTTCTTTTTTGGAATTGTTTATAAAATCGAAAAAAATGACAGATTTACACATTTCAAACACTAAAGATTAGAAAAACATTTTTTTTAAATTTTGCCGTCCGTCTGTCTATCTGTAAACACTATCTCCCGAACAAATTGAGATAGAGACTTCAGATATGGCGTTTATTTAGTATGTAGTAATGGAAAGAAGACTATTGTGTACCAGTAACCTCGAATATCTGGAATTTTTTTTATCTTGAAATATTCGTTTTGACGAAAGATACAATTTTTTTCAAGTTTTATTTTAAGGAGTGGCTGTAAAAGACATAGACCGTAGGCCCACAGCCATTATCGTTCAACTTCGTTTCAACATTTTGGGGGCAACTGAATTCATGCATAGTTATTCTAATGATCTTTAAAACTTTAGAAAACATGAAAGTTCTGGATACGAAAGTTGCACATTAATTAATAATTAAAATCAAAACATGGAACTCTTTTTTTAATAGGTTTTGTATAGGTATCTGTGATTGGCGCGTTTTTACTCCAAGAGCCAATAAAAACAGCTTTTACAGATGTTTTGCGTCGTCATTGTCAGATCAGAGAGTAAACAAACTATCTACTGAGGAACACAGGCATGTACTTAAATTATATTTAACTAAATATGTTTCGATTATCTGAAATATTAGACATTAATAGATATTAATTATGCACTTCTTGGGAAGTAAATATGTCGAAGATATCAGGATTTGTTTTTCCCCTTTTTAATTTGAAATTTCTAATATTGTCGACACAATCTTTTTTTTTTTTTTTTTTTTTTTTTTTTTTGTCTTTGGCGCCATCTACTGAGTTTATTAAAAGTGAAAAAGAATTATGGAATTAATCGAATTACCTAAGAAATGAAGATTTATTATTATAATTCTTTTTTTTTAATGGTTGTATACAAAGGTGAGTCACATCTTTAATCTCAAATAAATTATTTTATGGCAGTAAATTTTATGTATTTCTCACCAATTCTAGAATAAATAATTTTTTTTTTTTTATTTTGATTCATTTATGAGTGTACATTATATATATGTAATGAAATCGTTTTAAAATTAACAATCCTAAATAAATATGCAGGTACATAAATACAAAAATAGAAATTATGAAAAAAAATTATATATTCCATAAGTGAACCAATGATATTTTTTTCCCTATGAATTTTCTTTGAAGAAAAATTCTGCTTCTAAAGTGATTTTTCATAAACTAGAACACACATGCTCATATGTATATGGATAATTACAAAGCAAATTAAGAAGTACTGCATGTATTGTATGTCACTTAAGTACATGATATTTTTTTCATTTATTTGACACACATCTGAAAACGAAAAAATTAGTATGGAAGAAAAATTTCCGTCTTCAATTTACTTTTACAATCATGTTATTATCCTTTGAAAATAAATCAGTTTAAACTTTAAAACATGATATAAGAAATGTGTTTATTATATAAATTTACAAAACTATTTTTATTCATCCATTATTTAAATATTACATTTCAAAAAAAAAAAAAAAAAAAAAAAAAAAGAATGAATGAATGAATGAAAGTAATAAGTTTTTATATAATATATTTCTTCTACAATATTATGAGCTATGTACGTAATAGACCTCATGTCCAATTAACAAAACACGATATCTGGTTGTTTTAATCAACATTAGTATTTACAAGAGTCACAAAAAATAAAACTGAGATGGAAATCTAGAGTAAAATGGTAATAAAATCATCCTTGTAATACTTTAAAAGTTGCAAATATGCAAAAACAAAATACAGTAAAACCCCGATAATTCGAATTAAATGGGACCGGACCCAATCCGGATTATCGAAAATACGGATTATCCGGAGAATTAGAAAAAAAATGAAATAAAATATAACATACAGTAGAACCCCGCAAATTCGGACCCCGTTAATCCGGACCGGTTTGGGCCTTTATTTTTTCAAGTTTAAGAAGCGATTGGCTGATTTCCATAACATTAACTGGTTTCATCGTCGTATTCTGAATAGAAAAATCCTTTTCTGAAACATTTTCGGAAGAATTAAATAAAGTAAACATTTTTACTGTCTGTAAATATTCAATAACTTTAATATAAAGGTGGTTTTCTGTAAGTATTTTTTATTTTATTTCAGTTTTTTCTAATTCTCCGGATAATCCGGATTTTCGATAATCCGGATTGGGTCTGGTCCCAATTAATCCGAATTATCGGGGTTTTACTGTACTAACAGAAAATCACCTTTATGTTAAACTTATTGAATGTTTGCAGACAGTAATAATGTTTACTTTGCTTAATTATTCCGAAAACATGTCAGAAAAAGTTTTTTTTATTTAGAATACGACGATGAAACAAGTTAATGTTATGGAAATTAGCCAATCGCTTCTCAAACTTGAAAAAAAAAAGACTGAACCGATCCGAATTATCCGGAGATCCGGATTATCGGGGTCCGAATTAGCGGGGTTCTACTGTATCACAAAATAATTCAAACAAAATATTTCATTTTGGAGAATTATAATTTCGTTTTTAAGCAGAAAAGTTAAACTTACACTAGTTTTTCTATACTATCTAGGCCAATTCATATACGTATGTTTCCGATTCGCTTATATGCGAGAGAAGGGAGAGATTGAGCCAATCGGATGCTAGATAACAAGAGAAAATAGTGGGATACATTTTTCCTATTTTTAATAAATGTGCAACTTTTTCATCCAGAACTTTGACAATTTAATTATTTAAGAACTTTTTAAACATAAAAGTTGAAAATAAAATTGCCCCTCGAAAGTTGAAACGAAAGTCTATTTCTAAGCTTATTTTCCAACCTCGGCCCACGGCCTAACAATTAAAAGCATAAAGTGTGAAGTCGATAGGATAATTTGTTGCCAAGATATTTGTAATCTCGTTTTTTGCACATTCTTTGATCTTTCATGACTCTTCACTTCATTCAAATTTAAATTGAAATATATTTTTTTATTTGAATGAGACACTTTGTCTGAAGCAGTAAACTATCAATTGATAGATTTATCATTTTTGGAGTTACAAGAATGTTTCTTTTACAACTTGTTTAATCCTCTTACCAAAAATCTATCACCAAACTTTAAGATTACATGGCACGTAAATATTACATTCATTAAACATGTTGCATACGTTTTTGTGCCTTCAAATAAGTTTTAACTTGACGTTTTATTTGTATTTTTATTAAATCCTTTACTAATTTTTTTTTTAGTTATTTAAAATAAAAATTGGGCTAATTTGTATAATTTACGAGTAGTTTGGCGATTTACATAATTTGTCGAAATGGGTCAACGGGATAATCAAATAGTACCCGTAATTCAGTAATACAGCATTATTATGTATTAAAAATATTTAAATATAAGTTTACATTTTATTTTGGATTTGCAGTACATTTTATAAGAAGTTTACACATTTTATTTTCATATTTTATGTTATACATGCCCATAATGGGTAAGAATTACGGTGCCCCAGCAATGGACGAGTTTACATAGGAAGTAATTTAAGACTTAAGGACAATTTGAG
This sequence comes from Maratus speculifer, assembly GCA_964019185.1. Taxonomy (NCBI): domain Eukaryota; kingdom Metazoa; phylum Arthropoda; class Arachnida; order Araneae; family Salticidae; genus Maratus; species Maratus speculifer. The sequence continues at coordinate 228,745,220 of OZ025296.1, read as the reverse complement.
GGCATATTTATTATTCCATTGCGGTAAAATTTGATTTAATTCTCAAAAGTACTTTGCGACAAATTGTATTTGATAACCAACGTACAATTATTTAAAAAATCAAAAATTATCTAACGTTTTACACAGGAGAATGTTCCTGAAAATTAAGAAAATGTTTAAAAGTTTATTTTTTCAAAATGTTTTCAATTGAAATTTCACCTCAGATTTCTTACAAAAATTTCATTATCAATGGTTATATCACAGCTCACAACAATACAAATTTCTAATGAAGATCATATCTAAATCCCGATGTATGATTAATTATGGACCGAAAAGTTCAGCACAGACAATACGTTCATCGAAATTCAGTGATGAAAATCTAGGATTAGTTAAATTTCGATTCGCATATCAAAGCGCAACCGGTTATATCTTGCTGGAAAATATTTAAAAATTCGATTTTAGTGGTTATAGTTTATTTTACAAGGCAAAAACACTAAAGGTTTACCATTGTGTTTTCCTGCACCCAAAAATATGAAAGGCCGGGAGCAGGAAAACATAATAATAAACCTTCAAGTGAACCGCTAAAATTGAGGGTTTAGGTGTTTTACATCAAGATACGACTTAGCATACCAATTGCATTTTAATGTACGAATCTATGTTTAACTAATCGTAGATTTTCATTCGTGAACTCGATGAGGTGATTTTATGTGCTGCCGCCTCCCAGTCTATTAGATAAAAAGATTTCTTCAATTAACAAAGCGATGCATATTGCCAAAACTAGGTCAAAATTTCAAAATTTTAATAAATTTATCCTTAATAAAAAACATTTTCCCAGCAAACATTTCCATTCTTAAATATAATAAATTATCTTTTATTCCAATAACATCAATATACCGATCTATTATATTCATGATTAACATAAGCTCATTTGTTGCTGAACAACTTTTGAGAATATAAATCATTATAAACATTAACGAAGCAAAATATTTGCCTACTCACATATTCATGAATATCACAAGTTCGTGCTTTCTTGAACAATTTTGGAAAAAAAAATCGCTATAAATATTTATACAAGTACAATATTTGCCTTAGTGACAAATGTCCTTTTCTGTTTTATGAATAATATTTTTATATCAGCCTCGCATACTTTTTATTTGTACAGTCATCCAAATTGCTTCAAATGACTCATAAAAATTGCATATGAAGCAAAAGTTTTCAGTTTAATGCATCTAAAATTCAAAAAATTGGATTTAGAATTGTGCTTGTTATTATGTGTGCAACATAATAAATAAATAGATTTTTAAAGTTATTACTTTCAATTTATTATATTTTGTTCGTTAAAGAGAAGTTCGGAACACATTTTAAAATAATTGATATACTGAGTTCGAATTTCATCATTATTTGTAAACAAAATCGCATGATAAAACTACACTGATTTTTTTCTCTTTTAAATTAAAATTTATTAAAAAAGTGTGGCGATTTAAAATCGTTATAATTGAAAATATTATTTGGATATTTTTTTCCTTTAAATAAACAGAAATATGTAAGTTTTAATTTTGATTCCACGTTTAAAAAATATTAATTTAAATAAAAATAATGTTTAAAAAAGTGATGTTACTCTTAAAAAATACATATTTTCTCAAATTTGCTGAATCAGAATTAAAGTAAAACTATTAAACAAAACATATTCCAAATTTCAACCATTTCGTTTTAATCGTTCTTGAGCTATAACAATTTAAATGCGAGAAATAGAGGAAAAAAAACATCCTGAAGAAAAAAACATTTTCACAAGAAGTCGTTACATGACAACCATTTTTTAATAGCTAGATTTTGAAAACTATCTCAAACAAAAACTAGTTGGATGTGCCAATCCCAAAATTTTTATTCTATCACATACGTACATTTTAACATGTCCAAATTTAGTTACACATGTTCATGGGTTAATTTTATTAATTCAATGATATATCAACTACGATTTTCATCTTAAATTTCTGCTTCAGCCAGTTAATCGGAGTAAAAACGAGTTTCCGTCTCTGCACGAGCCGATGACAATAAAACAATAGGCATATATATATATCATGGAGATAGAATAGTAGAAGGAGAATAGAGAAGGTAGGCTTTTCCCAACAGAACTTAGCCCCAAAATATTGCCCAGTGCATAGCATGGCGCTAGTGATGCTGCACTGACTTTCGATCACATGACCTGTTTGACTGGTCTCTCGACTAGTCAGCTAGCGGGTCGTAGGGGGCGCTGGATTTCATCTGCTCCCAAACTGCCGGAAATGCCAGCCAGACTCGGAAAGACTTTAGGGACGAAAGTGGAAGCGCCGTCTTTGTTCTCCTTCTGCTATATCTATCTTCATGATATATATATATATATATATATATATATAAAGATCTACTTGCCATGCTCAAAAATAATCACACATAAATAATTTCGTTCACTTCTATGCATAACTTCAAACACTTTTTAATGGTAAAATAATAAAAATAGCACAGACATCGTGATTAACGCTTCCTTCCGACGTTTTTTTTTTTTTTTTTTTTTTTTTTCAAATTCAGAGAGGGGTCTGCAGTCCATAAACAAACACTTATACAAAAAATTTCATTCAATTCTATGCATAACTTCATACATTTTTCTGTGGTTAAATATTGTAAACGGCACAAAAATTGCTAATTCAGCGCCCCCTTCCGGCGGAGTTTTTTTTAATTCAAAGAGGACAAACTAGCCATAGCCAAACACTTACACAAAAAATGTCGTTCAATTCGATTCATAACTTCATACACTTTTAGGCGGTATTAATATTGAAAATAGCTCAAAAATCACTATTGCAGGGTCCCTTCCGACATTTTTTTTTCAAATTCAGGAAGGACCACTAGCCATAGCCATACACTTACACAAAAAATTTGGTTCAATTCCATGCATAACTTCATACACTTTTAGTCGATACAATATTGAAAATGACGCAAAAATCATTATTGCAGTGCCCTCTTCCGACGGAATATTTCAAAACTGAAGGAGAACATGCTTGCCACAGCCAAAAATATTCACAAAAAAATGGCAGAATGGCGACATACGGACACACACAGATAGACATTTTGTAAAAACATACTTTTTGGAATACCTGACCCCTAAAATGTGCAAATCCGTCGAAAACCGGAAGTCAAAAGAAATTTCGATTACAATACTTGCTTCTATTGAAGATAGAAGAAAGTAAAAAATATTTCCTGTTGCAATTAAGATAGCCAACAAGATTTAAACGTCATTTTAAAGATGGAGGAAAAAACTAAGAAATTTTTGATACAATAAAACTATAATAAGAAATTTGACGATTTTTGTGACCAGAATTCTCCTGAGAAAGAAACACGTTAAACTTTGTAAACGTTAGATTTTGATTGAAACAGGTTTTTAATCTAGAAAACAGATTAGTTTTATATTAAACAAAAATTAAAATCATGCTTCCAGCATAGATTATGTAATACTTTCCAACACTTTTAGAAATCAGTAAAATAGTAAACTTCGCAACTTAGTACGATGAAATACGTGGTATATCCACAAAGTAAGTTCCGTTTGGTTACATAAAAAAACGTATACAGATACAAATACATTATTTATCGTACAAAAATCTACGACTGTGAAACCACTTTTCTACATAGCTCCCGAAATTTTGTAAGCACTTGACGTAGCGTGCCACAAGGTTTTGTATGCACTCTTCATGGAAGGTTGCCACCTGTGTTCTCAACCATGTGGTTATATGTTTTTTCAGCTTGTCATCATTGGCGAAGTGTTGACCACCAAGGAAAGATTTGAGGTGAACTTACGGTGTTGCTTAACCTTCTCTTCAGTTGCGTGAACCAGTTCATCAGTAACCAAAAACGGACGTCCACTTCTTTTTCCATCGTGAACCTGATCACGTACTTTATTAAACTGTCTGACCCATTTTCTAACGATTGAATCTTTCATAGCATTTTGTCCGTAAACCTCGAAGATTTGCCGATAAATTTCCCTTGGTTTAACTTTCTATGCATTGAGAAAACGAATCACAGATCTGATTTCACTAGCGGCGGCATTTTCAATTAAGGGTGACATTCTAAAGCAGCACTACAAATAACACGTCGGCACCAGCAATCTGAAAATAGTGTACATGTCTTCTCCTTCAGACAGAGTAACTGCCGCGCATGCTCGGAACTGCAATCGCAGCGCTGCTGCGGATAGAAATAGAAACGGAACTTACTTTGTGGATATACCTTGTATAATGTAAAAATAAACAATATAATAAATTCTATATGTATTTCATAACCCAATTTCTGCTAAAACCATTTTTTTTCTTGGCGTTGTCCTGTACACGATATAAAGGTTTTTACGAATACAACACAGTAGGGTGGGCCGAAAAAAACTTTTTTTCGATTTTCGATTATGGCGGGTGCGGAAAAGTGGCCACTGGTGGCACTCAGTTCATACAAAAAATTTGAGATTTTTTTGACATTTCCTTACCCTGCCGCAAACGGCTTGAAATTTTGCAAAAATGTTCATTTTTTAACTATCTTCGAAAAAAATTTAAAAATGTTAAATTAAATTAATTTTGGTTGTATTTACTTGAAAAGGCATATTTAATGTACCAAATGTTTAAATAAGATCTGATCATGCATTATTTAATATCTATGTGTATTATAACTTAGGCTATTTTTATAGCTTTTTCGCGTATAACAGGCAAAAGTTGTATTTGTTTGAATCGATCGCTAGTTTCTATATTATTTATGTTCCTTGGTCTTCTTTATATTTTTTCTATGTGTCAAACGTCATATATTTGGCGAAAAAACAGCAGTATACTTCAAAAACAAATCTGGAAGGTGAGAAAGTGGTGAAGCAGGAGTCTAAGCGAGCGCAATAACTCGGCGTAATACTCAGGGAGTGAAGGACGAAATAGTTGAGAGCCAAAATGCGATAAAGGATTCTTATTATTTATCCTTGCTCAGTTACCTGCGACATTTGTTCAGTGTTAACGTGAAACCCTTTTGTAGTGATTATACAGTGCTTTTGGGTCGTTTAATGTGCCATTATAGTGTTTTGTGCGTTTTATTACGACGAGCTTAGAAATGGCTAGTATATAGGACCATGACAATGCAAACACACGCGATACCGTGAAAAGTAACTTTTTGGGGGCATCATGCATATTGAAAGAATTGCAATTGACAACTTATGCTGATAATCATGCGCCCCTACAACTGGTTGCTGCACCATGTAGAAGTTGTGACAGCAGAGGATACGAATCTCGTCATCAATAAAAACAAAGTCAGAAGAGAGAAATAGAAACTTGGAAAGAAGATACAGGTAGAAGTTATTGAAAGAAGGAAAATTAAAAGCATACTTTTTGATGATAGAAATGATAAAAGTATATTAAGAGGAAGAAAAATAACAAGCAGCACCCTCGAGAGAAAGGCGAGGAACACATCATCGTGTTGTTTGAACCTGGTTAGGAATACTCGGGTCACTTGACACCTCGTTCCGTTACCTTGATACCTCGTCAGTTCAGAAAAGTCTAACATGTGGTGACTTGGAAGATTGTATAATGATTTTGCTATTTCTTTTCCGTGACCGGAACGCGGTGGTGTGTTCCTCGCCTTTCTCTCGACGGTGCCGCTTGTTATTTTTCTTCCTCTTAATATACTTTTATCCTTTCTACCATCAAAAAATATGCTTTTAATTTTCCTTCTTTCAATAACTTCTTCTGTCTGTATCTTCTTTCCAAGTTTCTATTTCTCTCTTCTGACTGTTTTTATAGATGACGAGATTCGTATCCTCTGCTGTCACAACTTCTACATGGTGAAGCAACCAGTAGTAGTGGAGCATGATTATCAGCATAAGCTCGCAATTGCAATTCTTTCAATATGCATGACGCCCCCAAAAAGTAACTTTTCACGCTATTCCGTGTCTTTGCATTGTCATGGCCTTTTATATTAGTCATTTCTAAGCTCGTTGTAATAAAACGCACAAAACACTATAATAGCTCATTAAACGAACCAAAAAGCACTGTATAATCACTACAAAAAGGTTTCACGTTAACACTGAATAAATGTCGCAGGTTACTGAGCAAGGATAAATAATAAGAATCCTTTATCACATTTTGGCTCTCAGCTATTTCGTCCTTCACTCCCTGAGTATTATGACGAGTCATTGCGCTAGCTTAGAGTCCTGCTTCACCACTTTCTCACCTTCCAGATTTGTTTTTGAAGTATACTGCTGTCTTTTCCCCAAATATATGACGTTTGATACGTAGGAAAAATATAAAGAAGACCAAAGTACATAAATAATATAGAAACTAACAATCGATTCAAAGAAATACAACTTTTGCCTGTTATACGCGAAAAAGCTTTAAAAATAGCCTAAGTTATAATACACATAGATATTAAATAATGCATGATCAGATATTATTTAAACATTTGGTACATTAAATATGCCTTTTCAAGTAAATACAACCAAAATAAATTTAATTTAACATTTTTAAATTTTTTTCGAAAAAAGTTCAAAAATGAACATTTTTGCAAAATTTCAAGCCGTTTGCGGCAGGGTAAGGAAATGTCCAAAAAATCTCAAATTTTTTGTACGAACTGAGTGCCACCAGTGACCACTTTTCCGCACCCGCCGTAATCGAAAATCGAAAAAAAGTTTTTTTCGGCCCACCCTACTACACAGTATGTAAAAGATAATCCAGCTAAACGAATAGCAAAGATAAAATTTTTCATTCAGCAATTTCCGTAAAAATACGGAAAAGTAATTAAAAGATTTAGATATATTGTATTTAGACTTGTTTATGGTATTATTAATTAATGTAAATAGAAACGAGGTAAAATCTTAAATGTATGCGATATCTCTATTTTAATATCCTTCTATAGTAAAAAAAACTAGCCTTAAAAGGAATGACTCCTGGAATGATGCTGATGTGGAAGATTTCCGGAACTAACGAATCCGGGTTGTCCACTCCTTCCATGAGTCGAATAGACCAATCAGGAAAGGGCTCCGTCTATGCATCGCCGTATGGGTTACCATAAAGAGAGGAAAGGTTACCATCGCCAACAATCGCCAAGTTTGTCGCCAACTTGGCGATATATCGCCAAATTTGGCGACCAAAATTAGTTGTCAAAAGTGACGCCAACTTGGCGATAACTGTAATATTTCGCCAAATTTTTAATTTCTTTACAACACCAGTCGTTTAATACATCATTTGAGAGGTTTGCAACTGCTTATTCATATAATGGATGTCTTGTGTGTTATCCCCCATTCTGCTCCCCAGGGGGGACGCATTTTTAATTTCTTTGCAACACCAGTCGTGTTACACAAGATTTGAAAGGTCTGCAACTGCGCTTATTCATATTATGGATGTCTTGTGTGTCACCCCCCACACTCTGCTCTCCCCAGGGGGGTCACATTTTTAATTTCTTTACAACACAAGTTGTGTGACACATCATTTGAAAGGTCTGCAACTGCTTATTCATATTATGGATGTGTTGTGTGTCATCTCCCACTCTGCCCCCCAGGGGGCACATTTTTAATTTCTTTACAACACCAGTCGTGTGACACATCATTTGAAAGGTCTGCAACTGCTTATTCATACCATGGGGAATTGGCGAGCGCAGCAAGCAGGGATAGCCAATAATTTGGAATCGCGAAGCGATTACGCGGGGGGTTGGCGAGCATAGCGAGCAGGGGGGCGGGGCCCCCCTAGTATTTTAAAAGAAAGTTTTGTATTTTGTGGGGATCCGAGACAAAAACACTTCAAATTTTCTGAAAACATTTTACTGCATTATTTTTTCTGTTTCAACTGATGTTTAAATTATGTTTCTATCTTAATTAGAACAACAAGATTTTTTCGTTTTCAGTTTTTTTTCTAAATCTAGCTTTCAAGCAATGAATGTCGCGGAAATGAATTCTTGTGAAAAATGTTTTTTTGCCTTCAGGATCGATTTTTTCATCTTTTCTCTTATTTAAATTGTTCTCAGTCAAGCACCGTTAAAGGTAAAGGGTTCAAATTTAGAACATGTATTTTTAAAGAATTTTACTTTATTTTTGATTCATCCAATATGAAAAAAATATGTACTTTAAAAAATTATCTTTTAAAGTTACATCGTTTTTATTAAATTTTTACTTCAAATATCTTAAATTTTTATTCAAATTAATATTTAAAAAAATTCTGAATCAAAATTAAAATCTTATGCTTGTTTAAATACAAACAATTTGAAATTCCACAAACGATTTTTTGAATTTTATATTTTTAATTTACTTCACTTTTTACAAAAGAAAAAAAAAATTTTGGTAAAAAAAATGTGGGAAGTTATATCATGCGATTTTGCCTACAAATAATATGGTTAACCATTACAAAAGTTTTAAAAATTTTAACTCGTTAAATAAAAATTATTTTAAATGTGACCCAGACTTACTTAAATGAAATGAGTTAAAGATTTCTATTTTAAATGAAGTTAATGCAATACGAATGATGACTATAGAAAAGTATTTTGCGATTTATCACATGCATTCAGCAAACATAAAAGTACTATTTATTATAGATTTATATAAAATGACAAATGCCGTTATTTTTGATTTAATCATATCCTTTTCGACTATTGATGGCTTTAGCTGAAAATGGGTTAGCAAATATATATTCCATTCGTTAAATTGCTTATTTTTACATCATATTTCATCTTACTAAATTGTGAAGTTTACTATTTTAGAGTATTATAAATGTGTTAGAACGTTTCATAATTATTCTGAAAGCACGATTTTTTATATATGTTAAATATAAAACTAATTTCTTTTCTAAACTAGAAATCTGTTTCAATCAAAGTCTGTGTTGAACGTATTTTTCTTTCTCAGGAGGGTTCGGACACAAAAATCAAATTTCCTAAAATAATTTTATTTCCACTAAAAATATATAGGTTTTATTTTCTGCTATCTTCAATAGAAGAAAGTATTGTAATCAATTTTTTTAGATTTCCAGTTTTCGACAGACGTTTTAGGGGTCAAAGATTAAAAAAAAAACTTATAAAATGTCTATCCGTGTGTGTCTGTATATCGCCATTCTACCATCAAAAAATGCATGAAGATATGCATAGAATTGAACTAATTTTTTTAAAAAAATGCTTTTGGCTGTGGCAAGCAGGACCTCCTTCATTTTTTAAGTATTCCGCCGGAAGGGAGCCTAAAATAGCGATTTTTGTGTCGCTTTCATTGTTGTACCGACTAAACGTGTATGAAGTTATGAATCAAATTGAACCAAATTTTTTGTGTAAGTGTATGACTATGGCTAGTTGGTCCTCCCTGAATTTGAAAAAAATCCGCCAGAAGGGGGGCGCTGTAATAGCAATTTTTGTGCCATTTTCAATATTATACCACCTAAAAGAGTATGAAGTTATGCATAGATGAACCAAATTTTTTATGATAGTGTATGACTATGACTAGTTAGTCCTGCCTGAATTTTAAAAAAATCCGCTGGAAGGGGGCGTTATAATTACGATGTCTGTGCCATTTTGATTATTTTACCATAAAAAATGTGTTAAGTTATGCATAGAAGTGAATTAACTTTTTTGTTATTTTTGGGTATGGCAACTAGGTTCTTCCTGAAATTGAAAAAAAATCTGTATCATTCTATTGTCCATCGGCTCGAGCAGAGACGGAAACGTGTTACTGTTACTCCGAATAATTGACTGAAGCAGAAATTTAAAGATGAACATCAAAGTTGGTATAATATTGAATTAAAATTATTAAAGCATTAACATGCGTGACTATTTTTTAAAATACTAAAATGTACGTACGGGATAGAAGGAAGTTTCGGGATTGGCACATCCAACTAGTTTTTTGCTTAAAATGACGTTTAAATAATATTTCTATCTTAATTGTAACATGAAATACTATTTTGTTTTGTTTAGTTTTCAAAATCTAGCTTTGAAGGAATTGTTGTCATGATAACGACTTCTTGTGAAAATGCTTTTTTCTTCACGATGGGATTTTTCATTATTTCTCCCATTTAAATTGTTATAACTCAAGAACCATTAAAGTTAAAATGGTTCAAACTTGGAACATTTTTTTTTTAAATATCTTTACTTTAATTCTAATTCAAAAAATTTGAGATATATATATATTTTTTAAAAGTCACATTTAAGATTTTTTTTTAATATTTTTAATTTTTATTTAAATTAATATTTTTTAAATGTCGAATCAAAATTAAAAGTTATATATTTCTGTTTATTTAAAAGGAAAAATGAAATTATCCAAATAATATTGAGTTATAGCAATTTTAAATCACCCCTCTTTTTTTATAAAAGTTTTAAAAAAATTCACAGAAGTTTTATCATGCGATTTTGTTATATTTATGATTTTCTTATATGTCTCAGCGACTTTAAAATAAATGCTGAAATAACAGAATAACTTTGAAAATGAAATTAGTGGTAAAGTGAGATTCTATTATGGAAAGTCACTGGAATGTTGCACTGAATTTAAAACAACATTCAACGCGAAATGTTGCTCAAATGCAATTAAATACAAAATCACGTAAATTTCTCTCCTCATTCCTTTTAGAGTACTAAATAAAACCTTTTAAATTAAATATTTTTGGAATTGTTAAAATTATGTCTAGAGATTTTTAATAAATCCATGCATATAATAAGCATTTATACACCGATAAAATGTTTAAATTGTTTTGCAGTAATTTTAAACTAATTTCATATCTCAATATTTGTCTCAGAACTGAGGAGGTTAATGTGGAGGCTATCTTCGTGGCACTAAAAAAATAAAAATTTCAAACACTTTTTTTAGTTAAAACAGTGAATAAAACTATGGCTTCATATAAGTTTTTAATAGAATTTTAATTAACATTTCAAATTTAGGCAATATTTAGTAAAATTTTAGCAAAGAATTTCGTTTATGCCAAACTTTCAATAAGGAAATGTATTCAATGAATCATTTTTTTTCTCAATAATATATTTCAAACCACTTACCTGTGTTAAAAGTAAAATATTTTCCAATTCCTCTTAAACATATACCAAATTTTGTATAGAAAAAGATTTTTTCTAAAACATTTCTTTATAATACTAGGGGGTTCTGCCCCCTACAAGCTACGCTCATCAAAAGCCATTGTGGCAGCGCAAAACTCTAAAAACACGCTAATTTCACTGGATTTTCAAAAGAATCCGAAGCATTGAACAATTTTTTTTTCTTTTATCTCTTTTTTTTAAGCGGCCAACTTTCCGTCTACGGGATTCTTTCCCTTAATTTCCCTTTCATTGGGGAATTTAAAACGTAATCAACTACTATTAAACATGTAATTGCTATTAACATGTTTGATTAAAAAAGAACAGTTAGCCCTTTCTGGTACAGTGCTCCCATTTTGGCCCCAGTAATATTGAAATAAATTTTGTTTTTGCAATGAAAGCTTAAATTAAGGAGTACTTAATTTAAAAAAAAATTCGTTTGTAAATCCCGGTGTCAGTCGATATAGTCATTTCACGAACAGAATTTGTGCCGAAACGGTTAAGCATTAAAATACACAATCTTTGCCTCTTGGAATTTTTTCAACAGCGGTATAATAAAAAAAATTAAGACATTTTAACCCCATGATAAAATATAAATCTTTGGAATAAAATACATACACTGTTAAAACTAATGGTGACACATTGCACCTTTTAAGGGTGAAAGGCTTGTCTCACTGGTGACACCCCTAGAGGAGCTAAAATGGCACCCTTAACTAGGGTGAAAGGATGGCACCATTAATCCAAGGTGTTTCAGGGGGTGAAAGGACAACACCTCAAGGGAGAGTAATGGCACCCCTTATCCATAGTGTTCAAGAGGGTGAAAAGATGGCACCACAGGGGAGAATAATGGTACCCCTTATCCAGGGTGCCCCAGGGGGTGAAAGGATGGCATCGCAGGGGAGAATAATGGCACCCCTTATCCAGGGTGCCCCAGGGGGTGAAAGGATGGCATCTCATGGGAGAATAATGACATCCCTTATCCATGGGGCCCCAGGGGGTGAAAGGATAACGTATCTAATCCAGGTTGTCCTGTGGCACCCTACAAGAGAAAGCATTCACAATCTTTAGTCCACAGGGCATCCTCCCCCCCCCCTCCGCTTCTCTAGAAATTGTAATGGTTTGAATCATGAAATACAAAGTATTCACCCATTTTTAAATTGTATTCTGCAGAGAAAATTATCAGGATCAGTCAATATTTTGAGTCTTTTTTTTTTCTTTTAGATTGATGGAATATTATATATTTTAAACAATTTAACAGGTGTCCAAAGAAAAATTGTAGCATATTTTTGTAACTGTAAGAGGGATAATATAAACTGAAAAAATAATCATAGAAAACCAGAGAATTCAAATTGCACTTTCATTTACATGGGAAGTATTTTAAGAAAAATTAAAAAATTAAACTTTTATGCTCTCTGCATTTCAATATCCCAATCACTATTGCACTCTTAATCATACCCAAAGGGTTTTGTTTGAATAAATCACAAAAATCACGTAACCTGTACACCTACTTTGTACCGCAAAAATCACCGAGTTATAGTTAAATATTGTGACTTTGTCATGCAATTTGAAGACTGATTTTCGATTTCATGTTTTAGATTTCTTGCTAAAATGATGTGACTCAGATTTTTGGATAATATTTTTTGGGTATGATTAAGAATGGGACAATATTTTTGTGATTGGGCATTTTTAGATACAGGAACAGTATAAAAATTTTATATTTTTTTGTCCCCTAAACAAGAAGAGCACAATTTGAATTATCTGCCTTCATATGAATATTTTTATAATTTCTCTTATAGTTATAGAAATAATCCATTACCGTCTTTTTTGACAAACAGTATATTGCTTGAAATATGTTTTCATTATTTTATATACAGGACAACTGAAAAGTATGGGTGCGCAGAAAAATGCTATATCCTGTAAAATATATGCGATATTTAAATCTAACGAAACAAAAATATGAGAAATAATAATATTTTTACAAATTGTTCACTGACTTGACATTTATTGACTTACTGCCGGATTTATTGTTTGAAAAAGAAGGTTCACAGAATTGACAGTCCGCTGCAGATAATTCTGATTTTAATCGTTCTATGCCTTGATAATTTCGTATCACATACAATGCGAACTGGAAATTTTCTTGTTCTAACTTTTCTACAAAAGTCAAGTGGGTTAAGACCTCATTGTTCGCAGGCAATACACCTGTGGTTAAATATCCACGCAGATGGGTGTTGAAGGTCAATGTTGTTTTTGCTCCATGTGAAGTCATCAATACTGCCGGAAGCTATATTAAAATTATTTTGCTTCCATGAGGCCAACACATCGTCTTACTATATATTTAGTATTAAACTTAGTAACAGTAATTAGTTTTTATCAACAAAAATTAAAAGTTTTTTTCATTATGGGGAGTCTTGCCAAAACCATTAATCTTTTCAGAAAAAATAATAGTGTAATGATTTTTTTTTTGTACTGATCATATCAGTTGCTAATCATTTTGACGGTTGTGCATTTTTGACGGGTGTGCAAAAATCATTCTTACAATATATGTAGTACTTACCTTTATACTTAACTTATGCAAATCCATATTTTATTGTATATATCCACACAGGGTTAGAAATTAAGAACTGTATGTAATGTGTCAAAATAATGCCTACAGTTTTTTCTATGTGCAACTGCATTTTATATTGCCTTATTTCTTTTCACAATCATGTTAATAATAATAATATTGCATTGCATATTTAAATTTTATGTGTTGAAGGCAAGTGGGGATGAGACTTTATATATTAAACACTTTATCTTACTAAAACAAAATAAAAACTCCCTTTCCATAAGTATGAAACCTGATTAAACTACTATATTTGTATTCTGGAAAAACTTATTCTTTTTATAAAGCTAATATGCATATAAAACAGATAATCAAGCAAATATGTCCACAGAAAGAAAATCTAAACTTTTAAGATATAACTAGGGATAAGCCAAATTGAAAAAAAAAATTCCTGAGACTAATAGTAAACAGAAAATAAAAAGTTAGCAAATAAACGAATCTTTGATTACTAATTATGTTGTGATATTTAAAACATTTCCAAATCACACATTTTTTTGGAAGGGGAGGGGAAGAAAGCACAAAAATTTTAAAATATTCTTGATACTGTTTTAAAAAACAAATAAGGATGAAGAAATATCGCATGATAAAAGAAAATCTTGTTTACAGGGGCATAATCCCCAAGGACCAGTTTTATCAGTCATTGGTTAAAGTGAAGTTAACTTAGAGGTTATTGCCAAGTGCAAAAGAGTCTTAAAGCATGTGCTGTTGTCATGGTGCAGGAGGCGGGGGAATGTATGTTAAAATACAAATGAAAGCATTTGTTAAACAAAAATTAAAGTAAAAGAAAGCTAGGGATCAAGATTTGATGACTAGGAATAATTTTTCTATAATTTAGTTGCATTTGACGACTAACGATTGCTGATTTCTAAACCTGTATCCACATCAAGACACTTTATGGCAATTTTTTTATGTTTTGATTTATTGCATCTGAAATTTTAATACACAGAGTAAATATAATGAAATGAATAAAACACTGAATAAAAAAACTTTTAGTTCAAGTAATCTTTTTATTCTAAACATCAAGAATGTATTAAATATTATTAAACAAAGACTTGACACTACGTGGAACGATGCCACTGAGAAATGTTTAAAACATAAGTATCTAAAAGTAATAAAAATTTTATTTGGCTTTTGCTGTAGCCAACGTTTGAGTTGCGATACACAATCACAGGTTGAAACACAGGTATTTCTGCACCTTCTTCATGATAAAGAGTCGGAAACTTTTCTTATATCAAGAATGATAATGTAAGTACTGTAAATGCAAGTTCACTATCTGAAATAATAATATAAAGACATTAAGGAAAACACTCAAGAAGACTGTTTAATTAAAATGTATCATCAAAGCACAGCAAAAAAAGGTAGATGAACAAAAAAGAAATTATAAAGTTTAAAAAAAGAACAGATTTGTGTGTTTAAAGTGCTAAAATTTAAATTCATGATGTTTTTAGCTCACAAGGCTATCAAAGCCTGACAGCTAATGTGCCCGCAGGTTCCGTATGTAACGTGATACTCTTGATATAAATATCAGATTTGCTTCAAATTTTATATGTAGATTCATTCTGATAAGGTTCTTCACTAATTAGCTTTTGAGGATCATTGAATCAATAAGAAGGGAAGAATGCTACCCCTCTTAATTTAGATGAATATGCAGAAATCATGCAGAATTATCAAATTTACTTCCAATTCTGTATGGGTGATTCTACGATAAGAGGTTTCAAAAACATAGAGGATTCGGCCAAAAAGAAAAGTTCGAGTTCGATCAAAAACCTTTAAATTATGATTTTTGTCCAGTTTATTTACTTTTTCATGTAAGGGCAAGTCACTTTATACGTATTTTGTAACTTTTTCTGGTCAGTGACTCGTTTCCCTGGCAGTTATCTTACCAGGGGAAATACGGCAGAGGAGAGACATTTTCATGTAAATTCAAATTTTTTAACTGACTGAATTAGTTTTTGGGTTAATTGTATATTTCACTTTAATTATTACCATATTGTTTAATTAGGGCAGTAAATGCAATTGAATTAAATGAATATTATAAGTTTTATGACTTACCAGGGGAGATACACGATCACCGTGCGAAACCATTACACCGCACGGTCGCGTCGCAACAACTACAAATGGCGACGCTTAAATGGCTTGCGCGTTTAGTATTGCTAACTTCAAGCCGATAGATGTCCTTAAGCGCTACTTCCGATATAGCCATCCTTGAATTTATATTTGTTTCAGCGGAACGAAATTTGACAGGGTAGATACACAAAAAAGCGGGACAAAAGTTAATTTTAAAAATTATTTGAAATAACAAAAGTATTTTATTTTTTATTTTATAATGCGTAAGTATAATTACTTAAATTCCAATTAAACATACTTTAATTAAGCATCTGATGGAAAAAATATATGTATTGTTTGAAAGTTCAATTGAAACTGGCAAGGGGACATGAAAGGGGAGAGACTTTTGTAGACTTTGTAAGAAATTTCAGAAAAATGTGTTTTAATTAGGCATTCAATCGTGATGTTATTTAATAAAATATATTAAGATGATGAGATTCATTTCAAAAAATAGCAACATATAAAATAAGAAATCTGTTTTAAACGGATTGCCGTACAAATTACCTCTTATCGTAGAATCACCCGTATATAGTTTCACTCTGATAAGGCACTTCCGTCAGGGCTCACTGGTTAAGTATAAAAAGAGGTGGTAGCCAATCCCCTGCCCACTAACTTATAGTTGATTTCTTTTATTTCTGTAAAGACATTATTCTTTGAACTAAGAGTATTATAAACATCATTAAATATGGGCTATAGGAGTGAAAAATAGGGTTTAAAAAAGAAAAAACATCATGACTTCGTCAATTTTCAAGATGTGAAGTTCCCTAAGATATTTTTTTACAATTCTTCTTAATCTTATACAGAGCTTTTATATTGACATGTTTTTGATAGGACCAATTCTTACAGAAAAAAAGTTAAAAGCAACATAAAAAGGAGAAAGGGGGGGGGGGGAGATGAAAAATATAAAAAGCTTCTGACTTTATCATATCGTAAGATATCAAATGTATTTAGAATTATTGTAAATCCTCTTTATATTATCTACATTTTTTATACTGACACATTTTTGATAACAGAAATTCTTACAGCCAAAAAATAAAAAAATAAATAAATAAATAAATAAATAAATTAAATAAAAATAAATAAATAAATAAAAATAAAAATAATAAGATGAAGAAATAATTACTGTATTAGTATGATTCTGACAAAACCAGCTTTCACGGAAAAATAAAATTAAAAACTCCCAAAAGTTAACACATAGAAGTATTAAACTAAGTTTATCTCTCATCTTTATTTAATTTTTGTAGGTAAAATTAATACTTAACTACGAGATTTACCTGTGCTTGTAGTCTATGCCGGCAGGAATTTATCTATTTTATTGGCTGGGTTGAACGGTATTTACCGTCTAATGGTTTTTACCATGGTTTTTACCGTCTTTGGAAAAATTTATTAGTTTGACTGTTTTTGTCACTTTTTATTAAAAATTTACCTATTATTTCTCTATTTTCCTAGGGTAAAACTTTTTGAGTATTAATACTGTAATTCCATATAACAATATTCACTAATTTAGTTTCCTATTAGGTAAAACTTTTTAAGTGTGCATTCTGAGTCAGTAAAAGAATACTATATTAAAATAATGGGTTTTAATAAACATAAAAAGCCCAGAAAAAACTTTCATCTTTGTTTTCCCACTGCAAGAATTCAAAATTTGAAAGATATTATTCTACATTTATTATTACTAAGCCTAAAAATTATCATAACTTTTATAGGAATGCGCATTACAATATTTATTGTAGTTTATCTTAACCCATAACTGCTTTTAGCGGTCTCACAGTCCGTTGAGTTTTTTTAGTTTTACAAGTTAAGTTGTAATTTTTAGCTTAACAATAGATTCTGATCAAATTTTGTTTCATTTGGAACCCTATTACTATCTCTAAAGACTTTTGAATAGCTTAATTTCACTTAAAATAGTCCTGTATATAAAGTTTAATACATAACTGGTATTCTGAAAACTTAATTAAGATTTTATTTATCTTTAGATTAAGCGATCTAACAGACCTCTTACAATAGTTATGCGACAATTTTTGTCACTGCAGTTAAGGGTTATAGGAGATTAGTTTACTAATTTTTATTTAAACTGAATTGAAACAAAAAACTATAAGTACACATTTTCTACACTTAAAAATCATTATAATTTTGATAAAAAATAAACGTTTACAAATATTAACTGACCTGTAATGTAGTCTGTATACGGGTGATTCTACGATAAGAGATAATTTGTACGGCAATCCGTTTAAAACAGATTTTTTATTCTATATGTTGCTATTTTTTGCAATGAATCGCATCATCTTAATATACTTTATTAAATAACATCACGATTGAATGCCTAATTAAAACACATTTTTCTGAAATGTCTTACAAAATCTAAAATAGTCTCTTCCCTGGCATGTCCCCTTGCCGGTTTCAATTTAACTTTCAAATAATACATATATTTTTTCCATCAGATACTTAACTAAAGAATGTTTAATTGTAATTTAAGTAATTATACTTACGTATTATAAAATAAAAAGTAAAATAATTTTGTTAATTTCAAATAATTTTTAAAATTAACTTTTGTCCCGCTTTTTTTTGTGTATCTACCCTGTCAAATTTCGTTCCGCTGAAACAAATATAAATTCAAGGATGGCTATATCGGAAGTAGCGCTTAAGGACATCTATCGGCTTGAAGTTAGCAATACTAAACGCGCAAGCCATTTAAGCGTCGCCATTTTTAGTTGTTGCGACGCGACCGTGCGGTGTAGTGGTTTCGCACGGTGATCGTGTATCTCCCCTGGTAAGTCATAAAACTTATAATATTCATTTAATTCAATTGCATTTACTGCCCTAATTAAACAATACGGTAATAATTAAAGTGAAATACACAATTAACCCAAAAACTAATTCAGTCAGTTAAAAAATTTGAATTTACATGAAAATGTCTCTCCCCTGCCTTATTTCCCCTGGCAAGATAACTGCCAGGGAAACGAGTCACTGACCAGAAAAAGTTATAAAATATGTATAAAGTGACTTGCCCTTATATGAAAAAATAAATAAACGGGACAAAAATCATAATTTAAAGTTTTTTGATCAAACTCAAACTTTTCTTTTTGGCCGAATCCTCTATGTTTTTGAAACCTCTTATCGTAGAATCACCCATACACAAATATTAGTACATTTTACCAATCTGTCTTTAAAGCTTCTTAGCATTCTATAACAAAATACAAGCTTAGTACTTTCTGTACACCAAGTCTCTTTCTTAATTTCCTATGCATATATGAAAAATTTGAAAAAAATCGCTCTACGGGTTAAAAACTAGAAGGAGTGAAGAATCACCATTAAATGTAGAAATTCAGGATTTATTTCTTTATTATTAAATGTTTTTACCAAATTTTGTCTGTTACGTCTTTTTGTTTAAAGAACCTCTTTGGAAATGAGTACAAGTAAAAAAGAGTATAATTGAAATGTAAACTTTTTTAGTAAAACTGTAAACAGTTAACGTCTGTTGCATAGATTTGGAATAGAAAATATAAAAAATCCCTAAAATTAAAGTGTATCAGCAGCTTTAGGGAACTAACTAATTCTTTATTTCCCTTTTTTTTATATATAGGGGAAAGTCGGGTGGAATGGGACAGTAGGTTTTTCCTTTACGCATTATTCCAAACATTCCATACATCGCACACAAGATGAAGCAATGGTAATCCATTCTTCAGTTTTAAAAAAATGTTGGTTTGTATAAACTTGCAAATGTATGTAGTAAAAAATTATTTCAAGAATCAAGTTTAAATTTGCTTTATTTGCTTTCAATATATTAATGATTTGTTTATGTATAAATGTAATAGTTTCCCTATTTATGGAACATTATACTGTATATTATCCTTAATTTAAACTAAGCCAAAAAGCAGCATTTTTGTTTATGCAAGAAGTTTGACACAAAACAAGGACGTGGCGAGGAATGGGACGTGTCCAGTTCCTTTTTAAATTAAGAATAATGTAAATTGCTAACATGCAAACATTTTTAGAGGATAATATATTAATTATAACATTGATAATGTATGCATTTATACTGCAAAATATAAATAAATTGAAATTGATGATTATTTAATGTCATCTATGACAGAGAATCCTGAATTTTCATTCCAGTCATGAAGATACTGGAATTTTATATTGTGGCACATATATTATCAACTTACAATCTTTGTATGAATTATTTATCTTGCAGACACTAGATAATTGTTGCCTTAAAGCCCTTTTTTATTGTTGTCTCGTAACTCTTAGTGGGGAGGTATGGGACACATTTTGAAACTTACATCTTCTTTAAAATAAAATAGCTTTTGCGCGTTATGTTTCTATATATTTTTCAGGGGGATTAAAAAAGGTTTTATATTGCACGCTATAAATTGAAATATTTCTTTTTGTATCAAATAAAGTTGATTCTCTTACTTTTGAAAAAAATGTCCCGCACCACCCCACTCTCCCCATTATAGATATTATATATTAATACATTAATTACATGACAACAGAATTTTTATCAATAGTATTAAAATACAGTTGAAGGGCTGAGATTTTCTTGTATATAGGTTTCTTTATAGGTTTTTACCACTTATTCCCCCAGGTTTTTACCGGTAAAAAGCCAACCCTGTTCATTGGCCTTATTTCAGAGCGGGTGGAATAAAAGATTGTTACAAATTATGTCATAAGAAAAAGGTTTAAGACTGAGATATGAATGAAAGAGCACATTTTTTAAAAGCACAAGATCTTCATCACCAGCGGAAAAATTTCACATTTGTGTAAAATTTGGATCTAACTTTTTATTCATTGTTATACTATTTGAACGCACACTATTTCTGTAAACTATTCTGAAAGTTGAGGGAAGTAAATACAGATTGTTTTCCTTTTATAATTTGAATGCTCATTTTGAATTCGCTTTGAAATTTGTGATATCGGATGATATTGATAATTGAGAAAGAGGGAGGGGGGTGACTGATTATGGTCTAAGCAAACTTACATTACTATTTTTGAAAAAAAAAATTATTTTATTCAACCATAAAATTCTGCTACTAAATAAGGAATAATGCGAAAGAATACTTTTGAAAAAAAGGGGTTGTAAATCTGCATAGTCGATAATCAGAACTTAAGCAGAATTCAATTTAATTTTTCCTCACTTTTTGAAAGAAAATGAAACCAAAAGTTGAAAATATGGAAGATAGAGAATATGATAACATAATGGAAAACCTATGAGACCACTAAATACGGGTTTTTAGGCAAGATATAACGTGGCAGACGAATAGAGTTTTATTACAGCGACAGACGAATAGCGTTTTATTTTTATAGCCACAAAAAAACATATTTTAATCCTTAACTGCTGTGCCGAAAATTGTCACAAAATTACTGTAAGCAGTCCGTCAGACCGCTTAATCTAAAGATGAATAAAAGGATGCATTAACTCTCATAATACTATTTTTGTATTAATCTTTATATACAAGACTATTATAAATCAAATTCAGCAATTCAAAAGTATTTAGAAGTAGTAATAAGAGTCTAAACTAAACAAAATTTGACCAGCATCACTAGTTAAGCTAAAACTTACAAATGAAACTTTGAAACTTGAAAAACTCAGCAGTCTCCGACACCGCTAACAGCAATTAAGGGTTAAATCTAAACAGTTGAGCTTAAACACAAGGGTCAGAAAATGGTCGAAGAATAATTGTCATAAGCTATTCCGATTGCAACAAGATTCGTCTATAATAACTGATTTATAATGAAAAATATGCAAATATTTTTACAAATTTTTATTTCGTTCTTTCTAACTGTGCGCCTTTAGGATTCGCACGTCTGGAGCAGTTTGATCCAATTGCTCCACGGTAGCTACGCCCCTGATAAATCATTTTAAAATATTGACATGCAAACGAGAAATTGAAAAATATCTGCCTTTTAGGATTAACACTAGCAAGCGGGTATTTTGGTGTGAGTGTAGCTTGTAGCTTCACATAAACTTACTGATCAATCATACTAACAAAAAAAATATGTACATCTAATTTAATATTTCTATTTTTATTTATTTATTTTTTTAATGACATTACATATAGGGATGTACGATAAATTAACATAACAATAAAATAAAGTTAAATCTTACCTTTAATCAGACTTTGAAAGACTTAAGATGTAGAATAAGCTTTACAGCAGTAGATTTTACTTGCCGACTCCGAAAACAGAAAGATACAAGTCACAGCACATGCGCAAGGTTCCAGTCACTCGGGGCGTGTTCAGCAATGTCATCGGTAAGTAACCGGTAAGATTGGTTAGTTACCAATGCGTTCAGTGCTGTAACCGGTAAGCAACCAACGTCGTTCAGCACAAGTGACCGATGTGACCGGTAAGTGACCGAACTAACCGGCGAAAAATCTTGGTTAGTTGGGTCACGTGATCGGTTACATGTTATTTAGTTAAAAATAAATGGCAACTTCAAATCAACAGGCGTTAGATTCGGTTTCGTTTTCTGTTGTTCGATGTCAAAATGGAATATAGATGGCGCTACATGACATAACTAACCAGTGCGTCCAGAGAATCAGTCAATTGGTTAGCTACCGGTTACTTACCATTCCGGTAAGTTACCGGTTACATTGGTCACTTTAGTAAGTTCGCTGAACACGCCCACGATGAGGTACCACATTGCTGCCATTACGAAATGCATGGCACCTTATTTAGCACCAAACACCCAGTAAGAGAGCTGTGGGCACCTCAACCACATATCCAAGTCTCTATGGCACCCTAGGGTTCCAAATGGCACCGCCCTTTCACCTCCGGGTCCCAAATGGCACCGGTTTGTCACCTTTAGTTTTAACAGTGTACCACTTAATTTTAATTGCAAAATGCCACATGGACGCCAGAGTTTTGAAATGAAAATTTTAATTATATGAATTACGTAAAAAAATTCTTTTATCCATTTTGAAATAAATTTGTTTTAAATTATGGTGTCAGTCATTTTAGCATTTTAAAAATACAAGTGCTCTATCCCTCAAAGGATTAAAGACATCGTTTAAATTTATTGTCTAATTGCATAAAAAAATCTGATAACTGCATAAAATATTGCCATTCTAGTACTCCATATTTTGTAAACTCCTTTGAATGCGATGAATAAAAAAAAATAGTACAGAATTTTATTTTATTTTTTTTTTTTTATTTTTTTTTTTTTTTTGGTAATAATGCTTGTTATCTGTAAAATCAAACAGCAGAAATCGTCGTGAAGATAGACTTTATTCTTTTCATTCTTGAAACGCATGGGAGTGTTGATTTTAAAACCCCCGATTTTCTTTTAAAGCTGGAGAAACACAAACTCAAGATGTGACTGAAATCCTCGAACCGGGTGTAAAATACAATAGGAAGGATGAAGATAATAAAAGAACAATATCTAGCACCAGAAAGTGGAGAAATGCAATGTGGAAGTCTGAAAAAGCAAACTTAGAGGATTTTTTGTTGGTAGCAAATAAAGGATAAGTTGGCAAATAATGAGAAATCAAATGAATTTATACAAAAATTTAATAATATTTTCAAAGATTATATTTTGAAATATTTTTTTGTTATTTTTACTTAAATCGCACAAATTCTAATGAAAAATAAAACCTTGTAACATAAATAATATTATAATACATGACAGTTTTGTATATACATCGCTATAAGTATTGAGGAATCAAAAATTTATTAAAATTATTACGATAATTTTTAAATTATTTTGTAAATTGTTACTGTTCATTAATATTTATCATATGTGTGGCAAAGAATAAATGATAACCTGTGCTAATAACGTTAATTGCTGTCTTCGTTTAAAAGCATAGCCCGCTTAATTGCATACAATTCCGTGGAATCAAATGTGGGGCCAATTAAGTGGCCAATGTGGGGAGGGAAATTAAGGGGGCCGACTGTAATTGGATACTCTTGTGAATCCCTGTAAAGCTATATCGGAATATTCGTTAAAAATGCCTAAAGGGCCTTTCAAAGACGCAACACGTGCATTTGACAAGGAGAAGTGGCGGTTTAACCTGCAATTGAATGAGGCAAAAAAATGTAACATAACTAGTGTAAAGTTGTTTGTGAGACTGCAAAATCGAAAGATGAATAAAAGGCATTGTTAACTCATAGAATGGCGTTTTTGTACTAAACTTTGTGTACAAGACTTAAAATTAACAATCGCTTATTTAAAACTCTCTGGTGATAGTTATAATGTTCCAAATGAAAAGAAATTTCAGTAGTGTTTCTAGTCAACCCTTTCAGGTCTGGTGTATTAGTAATAGTACATGTCTTTTAATAGATTATTATTTTGTTTTAAGAAATACTTGGTGCGAATGCAGTTTACTCTCCTTCTTGGCGCGATTTTCAAAAATCGCCAAATTGGCGCGTTTTTGCGTCTTGTCTCCTGGAACTTCTTGCTCCAAGGCCGCCACACACCACAGAGACATGCGTCAAAAATCGTGCAACATGACGCAGTCAAACCGGTTTTTTCTTTGATATCAGGGTGAAATTGTCTCATGTCGCACGTTTTTTCGTTCAATGTTTCACTAGTGTGTGGCGGGCCCAAGAGACACTACGCAAAAACGCACTTTCCAAGATGGCGGCAATCAAAATAAACAAAAAGCACATAAAATACAAATCTAAAGACAAAAAAAAAGGAAAATTTTTACTTACCCGGAGCCGCTGTTTTGTTCCGGATATTCCTGTTTTGCTCCGGATTGATTTGTCAACCATATATCAGAGTGAAATTGTCTCATAAATAAACTCACTCGTTGAATGCAAGACGCAACTCCCAAAAACAAAGCAATTTCTAAGCGGGAATAACGATATTCAAAAATTTAAAAGCTCTTTCAAGACAAAAAGAGCATCCAATCAGAAACGGCTTAGAAATAGCTCTCTTTCAAGTTCTAATCTTTCGTCCAATCAGAAAACATTTAACAAAAAGTAGCGTCCAATCAGAAACGGCTTAGAAAACGGTTGAATACGTAAACCGGAGCACTCCTTAGGGTTGCCATATTGAAGACCCGAGAGGAGAAAATGAAAATGCAGGGTTGCCATATCGAAACATTTTTCGCTAAAAAAAAGTCGGCTTGGCGAAGGAGAGTAAACTACATTTCACCTGCCTATTATCATATGAATATTAATTAAATAGTACGAAAAATAAAAGCATTCATTTTCTTTTAGACAATGAAATATTCGTTAAACCCTAATTAATCTATTTGAATAGCTAGTGTTAAGGTTATTAACGTAAAAGTTTTTTTTTTCTAAAAACTGGAAAAAAATTCGGACCCGAAAGAGAAACTAAAAATTACAAGTTAAACTATAAAAATTAAAAGAAGCAGTGGCGTGTGAGACAAGTAACATCAGTTAAAGGTTAATTTTATTTGTATTTACCAAAATATTCCATCCTCAAAGATTATTATCATATATATTTATTCAGGGGTATCATAGAATTACGTTTAGAATTAATAGGTATTCTTAAAAATGCTACGTGGTTATTTATGCGTTATAGATTTTTTTCTATCGCTAAAAAGAAGAAATATACCAAAAAGACAGTAATTAAGGTTGCACACCATTTATCGATAATTGCAGCATAATCGATAAAGCGTAGACTAAAGCGTACAATATAGAAATGGATAAAAAGATGCTTTTTAACCTAAATAAGGTGCATTATACACTCAAAGCTATTATGTTAATAAAATATTTGTTAAACAGTTTCAAAAAGACAAAATTTATACCCATTACTGTATAATAAGCATAAAATAGTCTCCAATGCATTTCAATAACAATTTGTACTTGGGAATGCTAGTTTTGAATAAATGGAAGTTCTTCCCAATATCCACCTTATACAAATGTACTTCAAGTATTGACATGTCAGTAATTGTCTTTCAGACATTATTCTTATTTAATCATAAAAAACAGCATGCATTTTATCTTAAAACTTTTATCTAGAAAAATAATACAGAAAGAAAATGCGATTAAACCATGAATATTAGATTAGAAATCAATTACAATATTTAAGCAAGTAAATTATGCATAATCAACCTCTAAATATAAATAAACCATTGCGTTTCAAATCCTCACACAACACTACTCACCTACATAAATATGTATATACTCGTATACATCATACATGCTTTGTGGAATCCATGAAAATTTCGGTTTGACAATTATACCATAATTTAACAATTATTTGAAGTATTTCTGTTTATGCATATTTTTTTTTATAAAAGTTGTGGATAAGCTTTCACTTTTATAATATTGACTGCTCCCCCACCCGTTATTTGTGTCAAATGAATTCTATGTCATATTTATTGTAACTATAGTTAAGACAATTACAAACTTAATATTTTCACATACAGAAAGGCTAGAAATTTTAAACATTTAATAAAACAATGAATTTAATAAAACTGAACAGGCTATTCGTACATATGTAAATCTTCAGTTTAACACTATTTCAATCTATAAAGTAACTCCCAACTTGAATGCGAATGCAATCAAAAGCACATTTTCAATCAAGTTTAAAACAAAAAAATATATATTTTAGTATAAAAGCCTTTTAAATGCATAAAATCCTTTAAAATGCCAGTAGCTTTCTCGAAACATTATGTAGGTATGGCAGATTATTATTATAGAATAAAAGAGAAATCGAAAAAAATAAGAATTTAATATTAGAAGACATAATTTAATACTTTGAAAGGTCAGTAATGGTCATATTTTACGTAGCAAAATTGATAAAATCGTTAAAACTTATGTTACATATAAAAAGATTAAAAAATTTTATATAAAATTTTTGTATGCAATTTTGTATATAATTTTCTGAAGTTTATTAGTTGTCCATTAGCAAACTTCTCTCGAATGCACTATATTACAGGTTTCATATCAATATTACATAACAGAACTTTCCAATAAGTGACCTTTTATAAAAGTTTGTAGCTTTGTGACAATATTACGAAAATTACATTAAATGACAGACATTAATCAATGTTAGCTTGTAAATTTGCCAGACATCTCAAAGACCACCTACACTAAATCTGTATCAAAATACCTTATTGTGTACCACCACGATCCAGTATGCGGTACTTTTCGGTAATTTGTCATAAAATTAAGGGAAAAAAATCTAGCAAAACATGAGAAAAAAAATCTAAAATTTTAAAAACCGCATATAATTCAATGCTAAGTTAAAATTGTCCGAACCACGCAATCGTCGGAATAAAGTCTGAATTTTATCAACAACATAGATTATAGTACAAAAAACATCTAATTCTAGGGCAAATTTTTCATTATACGATTTCGTTTAGCAATTTATAGCTTTGTCAAGAATACTGTGGATCAGACAGCGTAGATAATTATGTTATAAAATGGATGATATACTCATTGTTTCCTTTAGACTTAATCAGATTCAACAGAATCACCACTAAAAAGGCGACCTATGATCCAACTTGCATCAAAATAAGTGTCTATTAGTATACCACTACCTTCCAAATTACGATGTTTTTCAGCGATTTTCTTTTTTGTCACAATACTGTCGAATATAACATCGACTAAATCAGGTTCGTCTTCTTCCGACATTCTACTGCAGAACAAAATGTTTGGCTGGATTCCAAACATCTCTTCAATAAAAAAGTGGACAGCTAAAAACAAGTCCTCTTCTGCACATTCAGGGAATCCAATGAAGACAATACCATATTTTTGAATAATGTCGTGAATCGAAGTCAGATCCTTATCTTCCTTACAATGTCCCAGTATCTGACAGGCTTCTTTAAATGTAAAAAGCTCGTTACGTCGCTCTAGAATCTCTAAGACACCCTTGTACATGCAAGAAGGGGAACAACTAACTTTATTACTACTAGCATTACCGAAAGTTATTGGAGGCTTTATCATTTCACATATTTTCAAATTACTACTTCCCAAAGCCACGGAATACCTGTTAAGTTGCTCAGAGAATTTCTTATATTCAGGGTTATTTTCGCTCATTTTAAATAGTTTTCTAGAAGCAATTTCAAGAATTGCTCTTTTATTAATGGTTGCAGTATTTGATATAACCATTTGAAATGCAATAAATCAAAATACTGTAACTATAAAACTTCTGCTTTATAAAACTTGCTGTTTTTGGAGTTTAGAGCAATCTTCGATTTTGAAGAAACTTGATAACAGAACAGGCTTTTTTCAATATAAACAGAAGCTTGTATAAAAAAAAATCGTAATTTACTTTTGAAATTAAAAATATCTTTAGAGCTTTCATCTATTCCGTCCACTGAATTTATTGAACAACATACATCTGACTTGTGTGCTTGACTTGAAAGCCTGCTTTCATCGTCAATACACTTTTAAAAATTTGAAACTTTTGCTGCATCGTCACTCCATCGCTTTTATAGAATATCTCTATTTTGACCAATGAGAATGCTCCATAATGCAGTGAAGTAATCGTTTTCTATAAAAGTGATGGAGCGACGATGCAGAAAAAGTTTCAATTTTTTAACAGTGATAGAAAAGTTATAGGTCATGTTCAGTGGAACATACCGAAGTGATTAAAGTTACCGACCGATTGAAGGGGAGTACCAGGGCTACACTAGATACCGGGCTTGCTCATCCTTTATCATGACGTCACAAAAAGTGCCTGGCCACTATCAGTGATTGGTAGAAAAAAGACAGCCCAAAGTTTTGTACCAATCGCTGTGTGTCGTTGATAGTGACCAGCCACATTTTGTGACGTCATGATAAGGAATGAGCGGGCCCTGTATCACTGCCTCCTCTACAATGCCTTCTCGCTTGTGACGTAATGGAGGCGGTTTCCCTGACAACTGTATTTCAACAAGCTTTGTGGCGATTGTGGAACCAGTAGGATTTGTGATTTCGCCTCCACTTCATGACGTTTCACGCTTGTCGTCTGCTCAGTGAATAGGCATTGTAGAGGGGGCAGTGCCTGTATCTAATGTTGCCTTAGCAGTACGAAAGTGAATTGTGGTACCAATGAAATTATCCTGTTGAATTATAACTGACATCACAATTCGCCTTCATTTTCATTTCGTACTGCCCTACAATCGGTCGGTAACATTATAGTCACTTCGATAAGTGACTGGTAAGTTGCTCTGATCATGCTCATAATGAGACGAGATAGCACAAGGAAAATTTACAACACTGGAGAGATACAACCAGGATGGCCACACAAAGAGTGCGCGCAATAGAGCCAGTAGAAATCGAACTCAAGCAGCTTCCTGCGCTCGCAAGCGTTTACCGGCATGGTGCCTTAACCACTCGGCCACGGAGACCACGTCCGCTGAATTGTAGCAAGACAACACTAGATACCGGGCTTGCTCATTCCTTATCATGACGTCACAAAAGGTGGCTGGTCGTTCTCAACGACACCCAACGACTTTTTGTGACGTCGTAATAAGGAATGAGCAAGCCCGGTATCTAGTGTAGTCTTGATTGTAGCATCGAAACACGCGTCGAGCGGAACTAACCAAAGTAACCAACCTTACTGGTGACTTGGACTGAGTCATAAAACAGCCGAGACACTTGGTATCGTTGAATTTGGCAAGGAGATAAATGGATTTTTCTTGTTTCGTAAATTCTTCCCACGCGTATTGTGGTTCGGTCATGAACTTGGATCGATTTAATTGGATTGGTCGGTTTCTTGTGCCTAGGTTGATTGGCTTTTTTGAAATACTTTTGTTATTTAAGTTTTGTGTTGTTTAAATTTAAACAGCAGACCACCTATATTTGTATGAATATATCCGATTTTTTTATTCACATATTTTACAGATATTGATCATTTCAATAAATAGTAACATACATTTGGAAATATAGGTGCGCAACGGTAGACGAATATATGGAGTGAACGCATTTTTCGAACGAAATAATTAATGATTAGTTAAATTATGATTTGCAAGCAACACTTAAAAGATTGAGATGACGTATTGATGTTATTCAAAGAACATTCATATATCAGTAAAACTTTTTCCTTTTTTGAAAAATTCGAATAAAATTTATGCATCATAAATATTAGTAAAAAGTATTATAAAATTTTGTCGCGTACTTTTGTAATAATTTATATAATTTTTAATAGTTTGATTCCTGCGCTAGTAACTACGGCTTTAACGAGTTTTGCTTATTTAAGAAATTGTTTGAATGCGACTTTCGTGCATAAAGAGATACATTTTTTGGTTTTAGTATCGTTAGTGGCCGCGGCATTGACGAGTTTCATACATTTTAGAGATTTCTGCACAGAGAGTTTCGTGCATCCAATGATGTTCTTTTTTTTTAAATGGGAGCACAGGTCTCATACAAGCGTTAATGACCGCGTCGTTTACGAATTTCATGAATTTTAGATTCTACTGCACAGCGAATTTCGAGTAATTATTGATTTTGTTCATTTAGTTTCAATGGGCGCATAACGCTCATACGTGCGTAGGTGACAGTGACATTGACAAATTTCGTGAATTTTATAGTTTGCTGCTAGCTTATTTCGAGAAAAACCTTGAAATTTTCTAATTACTGAATCGCATGCCATATGACCATAAAAAAGTAACATAAAATCTGATTTAATTTGTAAAAGAAGATTCCCCTTTTAATTTAAATCATTCTTGCGCGGAGTAATTCTGTTTAATGCTAAAACGCCGCTAATCACTTACAAGCGTAGGAGGTTGTTGGTTCGAATCCCACTGGCTCCATTGCACACACTCTTTGTGCGAAGCTCCTGGTTGTACTTCTCTTCTATTGTAATATTTCCTTGTGTGCTACCTCGTCCCTGTATATTGACGATGGCTTATAAGCAAGCTTCATGTCGAGCACACAAGTCAGATGTATCTTGTTCAATAAGCAAATAAAATAATGAAATGGCATCAGAACAAATTTATTAGTAAGTAAAAACTTCCTTATTTTCTCGTGCTTTAAAAAACAAAAAATTTAATTACATTCTAGGTTCCAGTACATTTTAAATTATGTGTTCTTTTTTGTGGACACTCACCGGTAACGTATTAACAATATAATAATCTGTTTACTTTTCTTTTGTGAATATAAGCTGTTAAAAATATAAAAAATTGTGTCTGCTTTTAAAAGCAATCTGTTTTTTGACCAATGAGAACATTCCATAAGCCATTCCGCAATGTTCTCATTGGTCAGAAAATAGATAGTCTTTAAAAACTAAGATATTTTTTTACGATATTTTTAACAGTATGCACTATCCCTTGACGTTGTGATGATGTGACTTTGGTAAACACGGAAATTTTATATTGGTTCCACTTTTGAAATATCAAATCTGAATCCACCTTTAAATCTGAATAAAATCTGAATCACCGATTTGTGATAAATGGATAAGTCTCACTCGCTCCTTAAATCGATTTGTTCCTGGAGATGTGACAAAAATGACTGTTTATGTAAGATCGATTTCGTTTTCAATTTCCATTGGCTAGATTTTAGCGATTTTTTAAGACTAAATAAACCTTAGCAAGTATTTTTGTTAAAATTTTGTTTTAAGTGAGCTTGGAGTGACTCCATAGTAGCTCCATCGTATGTCGTTTGTTTCGACCTCTGTAGACCTCATTAATGTGATGTCACAAAAAACCATCTCTGCGTATCAACTACGAATTGGATCCATATAAATTCACAGAGTTTAGAGTATATTAGAAACGCATAAGACTGTGAAAACTGCTTGCAGTACGAAGCAAATTATTGCTCAAATATTTGGCCGAAACAAGATATTTGGGTGAAGTATTCAACCATGTGAATTATGTTTTTCAATTTGAACTAAATTTTAGCATATCTCAAAATTGGTTTTGATTGCGTTATGCATTTCCCATTTTTTTTTCATATCTCCCTTCTTTGGTATTTTTTCTTTCACTTTTCTCTTTGATATCATAGTAAAGTTCCATGACAGTGTTTTGAAAGTGTTAGAAAATGTGTCATAATCTATGCTTGACGGATGATTTTTCTTCCTTGTTTATCTTCTCCAACAAAATTTAAGATTGTTGTTCCGGAATTCTGTTATCGAAACAACAATGCATAAAATTTTTTAACAAATAAACAAAAAACATATATATATATATATATATATATATATTAATCTTATATATATTATAAATGAGAAAGTGTTTCCGGAAACTGGAATGAAATTGGCTTCAAAACGGATGGATTAATGTCTTTGAATCTTTGCATATAGATACGTTAAATCCCGGAAATGAACATAGGCTAAGATAAAAACAAAAATTATTACTTATCAGCGTAAAAAACAATTTATTATAGATTAAAAATTCCTTTTTTACGCTGATAAGTAATAATTTTTGTTTTTATCTTATAATGTTTACAGCGTAAGTCCAAGATTTCATTTGAACATAGGCTAATTTTTAATTGATTTATTCAAATATTTTCCTTGATAATTCAAAATTTCATTATTTTTCATACAGAATCAATAGGCATTTTTTAGATAAAATTTAAACATTTTCCTTTTCTGTTGCCAATAAAATAAAAATCTGGAATGATAATTTCTCAGCGGCAATAAATTTTCAATTGAGCAATTTCCGTGCAAATTAAAAAAAATTAAAAGAAAATAAATATGACGTCATATTTGAAATAGAAATAAAGAGTGTATTTTCTGTTATATATTAAACAGGTATATTTGTTTCATTTGTTTGTAAGAAGAATTTTTTTGTCAAAAATGGCGGCATTATTGGGTCATTCCACACCAAATGAGCAAATCAGGTGTGGCTGACATGTCACAGATTTTATTGAAAATCATATAAGTAGATCACAATCATTTACGAGGAAAAGTAAAGTAACAGAGTTCGGACTAGTTTATTTCAGTATAAAAATTTATATTAAAGTTGATACGAAATCGAGGTCTAGTATACATGCTTGAAATTTCAAGTATGATTATTAGCCTTAGGAATGGAAAGATTGTAATAAAAAATTTTTACACTTAAGAATGAACTATAAGTAACAGATTAGCATAATTTAGTAATTGTATTTTTATTTCATAATTTAAAAATAAATAAAAAATAAAAAAAATCATGGAAAAAATAAAATATTTCAATTAAATGTTTTAAAATGAAGACCAATGTGACCAATGAATGTTTTTCCAAATTCTATTTTTTTTGCCATTATAGCTAATTGAATATATTTAATACATCTATAATTTAATTCTTGCCTTTTACATTCCTTTATGAGAAAAAAAAATAAATAGTGAAAACTGCTGATTAAAAATTCAACATTTTTATCATTTTTTGGAGACGAATAAAAGCTTTCAAAAGTTTTAAACTCTTTGATATTACAGATAAAAGTGTACATTTTAAGTATACGGAGTTTTATTCTTGCTTTCAGTTTATTTTTGCCTCAAGAATATTTTTAATTTGTATAGAAGAAAATCGATTTTACTTGATAAAATAACTGTATTTTAATCTTAATATCAAGTAGCACACATAGATGGCAGAATGTATCTTTTTTTAACAAGAAACTTGCAAAAAAGCGCGTGTTTTCAAAGAAAGATTGTCTTTAGAATGTCTCGAATAAGAGTTTTTTCAACCCATTTTTGTTATGTTAGAAATTAAAAAGGCAGTATTGAAACTTCTTTAGTGTGTCATGGACTTATTGATTCTTATGTATGTGTAATATTGTTGATATAGGTGCTTTCCTTTAATTATTTTTTGAGGTAACATAAGAGGAATAATTATGACTTTGTCATTTTTTTAAAAGTTTCTAAGTTTTCTTGAAGATGAAGAAAATAAATAACAACTTTGAAACTTTGAGAATTCGATCTTCATACATAGTACTACATCTTGCTTCAGTTTCACAGATTTTTTTAAAATTATTTAATTTTTATAACATTTCAAAATTTTTAAAAATTTACAAAATTTCAATATTTACAACCAATTTATGATTAATTATGGTATTACCAGATTATTATTACTCAATAAATATAAAGATTGATATCCAGAGATTTCAATATTATAAAAAAAACTTCATTTTTGTTAAATAGTTTTCAAAATATAGAACTTGAAACTTGACACTTTCGACGATTATTCCCAAGTCATTCTATATCACAATTTTTTAAATGTCCAAAACCGATAAAATAATTTATTTTTCGTCAAAATATTGTGCAGATATACATTTGAATTTGAAATAAACACGTATCTCAAATTTTATTAAAATCGCATTTTATGCAGCCACGGCTTTTTTTTACATTTTTGCTCATTTGACATGGAATGGCCCTATTAGAAATAAAAAAAGAATGAAAAATAATATTTTCAATGAAATTATTTCACTTGGAAAAATGTGGTGTCATAGTTGAAATAAAACAGGTACCTTACAGTAGTCGTTAAAAATAAAAGAGGCATGAATATTTGTAGCTAATCGAGCTAAATAAATAATGACGTCATATTTAAAATGAAATAGAAATATATTTCACTTATACTAATTAATAAGTTATAAGTTACATACAAATGAAAATTTTTATTCAAAACTTATAATTATCAATGGAAGACGTTTTTTGTGGGGAAAAGACGGAAAATAAAACTACTGATTAATACATTTTTGACTCTATTTTTTAACACTTTCCAACAAAGTTGAAAAGTTATTATGCTTTCGGGTTGTCTGTCCGTCTGGCCGTTTCTAACTTTCGTAAATTTCATGGCAATCCGAGTAGCCATGAAATTTTTGGACTTTATTAACATTTACCTTAGCACGAATACCTATTGAAAATGAAGTTTCTACCATGATTAGTTTATTTATAGGTATAGTAAAAAAAATTTCTTTACTTTACGGCATTATGGGGAAAAATCGTTTCAATTGAAACATATTCAACTTATATGCATCAACAAAGTGCACTAAAATATACATTTTGTAAAATATACAGTGAAAAGGACATTTATTATTCATTTACAGGGTCTTACAAAAGAATTCCATTGCATAAAAATAAAGGTAGGAACAGTTTGCGATACATTTTAATTATATTAAACAATTTCATGTATAATCAAATTGATATATGTTGCTGGGGCTTAATTTGAGTTATTTCATGCATAATACGAAGTGCATAGCATTTACATGGGCACACAAAAGATTTTAAATAGTATATATTCTATCACTGCCTCCTCTACAATGCCTTCTCGCTTGTGACGTAATGGAGGCGGTTTCCCTGACAACTGTATTTCAACAAGCTTTGTGGCGATTGTGGAACCAGTAGGATTTGTGATTTCGCCTCCACTTCATGACGTTTCACGCTTGTCGTCTGCTCAGTGAATAGGCATTGTAGAGGAGGCAGTGATTCTATCCAGAGTACTGTATATGATGGATGATGACTGTTGCATGAATGAAATGCATTTTGAATTATGATATGTGCTTTTAAGTTTCACTAAATGAATGTATATTAAATGGTGTGTATAAATGCTGATATTTACACAATTTACATAAACAGGGCTACACAAAAGATCTTGGAAAGGTTACTAAATATGAGCGTAATTTACTTAAAGGTGGTTTTTAAATAAAATATGCATTTTTTTAACTGCATTCAGTCATTCAGTAAACTAAGAAATGTTTGTAGCTTATAGATAAAATGATATACAGGGTCATACAAAAAACTGGATACATGGTTGTCTTCGGATGATAATTTCTGAAAATGTAATTTAAGTAGTAATAAGGAATATTTTTGTTTGAACTAAAGTTTAGAAAAATACTTTCGTATATTAAAGGTACTAGGTAAACTACAGGGCTGAATAAAAGTATTCAAGAATGTTTCTATCGATTAGTATAAGTCACTGAAAGGAAAATTCAAACCAGCAAAATAAATCGGCAAAAAAAGATCATCAGAAGATTTTTGCTATAAATTGCGGTAAAAAAATAATTACACATGCTTTTAACCAACGAATTCTTTTGTTAACAGCTAGTCAAATATATAAATATGAAATATCAAAAAGCGAAGATTTCATTTTAAATAAATTTAAATTTGCTTTTGAATTAAAATTCGAAAATAGTTTTGAAATTCCTTTGCATTTTACTTTATTATTTATATTCGAATGAAAATGAATGTGCTAATCAAAAAGTCAGACATGTTTCAACGTCTTAAATGGCATTTTGAAAATCATATCTGAAACAAATTTCTGAAATCTGAAACACGTTTCAAATTATTTTGGAGTACAAAGAAAAATGAAATTGAAATTTTTGAAATTAAAAATACAGCATAGCAACTCATTGCTGATAATATCAAAATGTTTTATTTTTATGTGTTTGTTATTATGATGTTTTTAGCTTGTTCGTATTGAAAAATAATTTTAACTTACTGATTTTAAAACGTCAAAGATAAAGTACGCAACAACAAAATGGTAATTTTTTAACGATGCAATATTGAAAAAAAGTCTTCGTTAGAGACAATCTCACTTTTGGTATAGCAATCATCTTATAAAAATCGCATCTTAAGAGTGTTCATCGGTGGGATAGATTTTTAAATATTTTCGTCAAATGTATTTTGAAGGAAAATAAATTTTTAGATTTGAAAATAACTTTCAGAATATTGCTTATTTTTTTTACTCATCGAAATTAAAATATAAAAAAACAAGTGAGATGTTGCAATCTCAAAATTTTTTTCCATCTCATACATGTTAAGGCTTCAAAATTCGCTTTCACAGTGCTAAAATCAAATGGCAATCTATGCTCATCATGGTTATTCTAATGATATTAAGTTCCATACATTAGTTCTTGAGCTATGGCAGCGGCTAAAATCATGTAAATCATGCAAAATGCAGCACAGCAGTGCCACTTGTTGGTTAATTTACTCCAAAACCTAATTTGCATCAATTTAAGTCAAGCTCTAATTTAATCTAAAGTTTGATGAAATCCGTGCATTAGTTCTTGAGATAGAGATATTGCGGAAATCGTTAAAAATGCAGAATAGCTGTGCCATCTGTGGGGTGATTTACACCAAAATGTAAACGACACCAAGTCATGTAAAGGACTAACTGAATGTTAAATTTTATAAAATACGTGCCTTAATTCTAGAGATGGAGTTATTACGAAAATTTCAAAAATCCAGCATAGCAGCGCCACCTGTTGAGAGACTTACACCAAATGTATAAAACGTCAATTCATGTCAAGGACTGACTGAATCTGAAGTTTGATTAAATTCCGGGCATTAATTCTTGAGATAGAGCTATTGGCATTTTTTGAGCGATTTACACCTAAAACTAATCAGCACGAATTTATATTAGAAATAAACGGAATATAAATTTTTATTAAATTCCGTGCATTAGTCCTTGAGATAGAGTGTCCACAAAATGTGAGTTCCATACAGACAGACATTTTGTAAATACATATTTTTTCGTATCTCTGACCCCATAAAAAGTATCAATCAGTCGCAAACAGCAAATAGAAAATTTTTACGAATCCAATACTTTTTTCTTGTAAAGATAGAAGAACATAAAAGCGAAAATTATGTTAAAAATTACCATCTTATTTTACTTTTGTAGAAAATTTTAATAAAATAGTTATTATTATTATTAAGTTATTATTATAGTTATTATTATTATTAAGGAAATGAATATGAAATGCATAAATTAACCTTTCATTGGACTCGAACAGCGTCTGTCCGGTATAGTGTGTTACTTTGGACAGATGCTGCCCGAACCCCCGTGTGAATATTAATAAATGGATTGCATCATAATTATTTATAAAATGTAATTAATGCAGAATGTAAAATCTGGATCAATTTGGTTTGGTACTGGTTTTTTTATTGTGTGAAACATTCTTAAAACACAGGGTGTACATAATAGAATTTTCAAGTTATAAAAATAGAATCAACTGTAAGAGTTATGAAGAGTCGCTTCCTAGTCACGAATGAACAGTAATGGACACAGTTTTTTGTATGCGCATGTGCGAGTACCGATTTGTTATTTACTGGCTTCCGGTGCCACTCATGCAAAGAGCCACTCCTGAACGTCAAGCGATATTGATAGACTAAATATTTAAAAGACATTAGACATTATTTGTTTTTTTTTCTTTTGATGCTTTACAAAAGATGGTGTCTACGTTACCCTGCTACCTAATGATTTGCCAGAGTTGAAACATATATTTGAAGAGTCTGTTGCTTCCGAATGTGTTGCAAAAGTAAATTGAACTGTGAGAAGAAATGAATTTTTGATTGGATGTGTGCCGTATAATTCTACAATAAGGTATAGGATATTGAACATTTGTCAGAAAATTAGTTTACATTCAGTTTAATGTTTTATTTTTGAAAATAGTCTAAATTAAACTGTTGAAATATACCATTTAAAATGAAAAATTCGTTTATGGATACCTAAAAAAAGGCAAATTTAAATGTGGAAATTTGAAAAACTTGTCTTACAAGCTATTAAAGCCATTTACGAGACATGAAGACTTTGAAGCGTTAAGTGCTTTAACACGTTCTCTGTGACGATGTGATATTAGTTAATGCCGCACTGTAGAAGTGGGTTTTTCCCAGAAGCCGATATACTTTTTATAACAAAGAATCGGTGAAAGATTTTCCCGCGCCAGCGCGTGACTGACTATTGGAGATCACCCCACATCACCCGTTAGCGCGTGAGTGGACCCTTAACGTTGGCGCGATATCACGTGATCGGCAGCGAATGTGTTAATTTTTCAAAAATAGATTTTAAAATGTTTTTCAGCTTTCATTTCTCAAATAAAGCATATGAAAAATACATTTTTTTTTGTTTTAAATGTAGTTTACGCTAAAAGCAGTTGCTAACAAAATGGCAACACAGAGCTTTAATTGAAAAAATATTTTCCCTTCACAAATTTCTATGTACTTAAATGAACATGAATTTTAAGAACTATGTTAATGAATAAATTTGACTTGCACACGGGAAAACAAAATAAGGTACTTCCCAAGCTTTGAAACAAAACAAAAGGCACACTAGCAACAACAGAAAAAAATTAAGCTGTTTAAACAAACAAAAAAAAGCACTAGTGCTGCCATTTACATTCTGCAAATAGATTTAATAATATTTTCGGGTTTTTTTTTTTTAGCGGTAACATTAGGCATTAGAACTTTAATATTACTCTGAAAATATTTCAGACGTCTAAATTGTGTATGTGACTGAAAGACAACACAAGGCATTTATGGGTTAAAACCCTACTCTGATATCTCTTTTAACGTTGATGGCTGATAAAATTAAATTTAATTATTATTCACTTTGAATCACAAATAGATTTATAATTTTTTAACTTTAACGCGTCAGAATTACTCTCTTCCTGCCACTTCAAAGTCTGAATTGCTTTAAAGTGACAAAATATCAGGGGTGCAGAATAAATCCGATCCGGCGTTGAACAATCGGGGGAAATTTTGGCGCTTTCAGACGTTTTGTTAAATATCTAGAAATATACATAAGGAATTATTCTGAAACTCCGAGTGTGTAAAAAGAATAGTACAGAGCATATATTTTCACGAAGTTTTTTCCCCGAAATCTCATAGGGGACCGTCAACAAATTGACAAAGAATGAAGATCTTTTGAATAACCCTGTCAGCAGTTGCTAACCCTGTAGAAAAAGCATTCAAACTGCAGATTATGATTAGATAGCTTAATGTAATAAACTGTGTTTATTTTTATGAATACAGCATGTATACTCGTAGAGAAATTAAAACTTTTATAAAAACGATCCCAAATTTTGCCAAGTTTTTTGTTTATAAATTCCAGAGTTCATAATAAAAAACAGTGTTCTTTCAGAAAATATGACAAAAATATTGTACATAACACCCTGTAATTAAAATTAAAAAATATTAATAATTGTATGAAAAATTAACAGGCTAGTAAATAAAATTTCAGTGCGCATGCCTGAACTCAATCAAAATATAATTAGCATAATGTGTTAGCTAAATGTATAGACAACTTTTGTGAAAGTCACAAAAACATAGTTTTAAAATAATGAAAAGTATAGTCGAAAGAAAAAGATAAAAATCCGTTATTCCCAAAATGAAGCAAAAAGATGAAGGACTGTGCAATGGCGGATCTAAGGGGGGAAGCGACTGGACGATCGCCCCGCCCTTGGGCCCATAAGGGTTTTCAAACTAACATGAGAAACCTTCATGGAATAGGACTTGGGCTGAAACTCAAGTTCGGCGCGGCGCGCCCGGTTCGGGACGCGCCAATTTATGAATCAGGCAATGGCGAAGGGGCGATCGCCCACCCTAGGGTCGGGCTGGGTCAAGTCTTCTGACTTTTAGAACCGGGCCATATCCTGATATTTATGTTTCTGCCGAATTGGGGAGGGCGAGACTTTTTTCTTCAGTGTTGAATTCAGACACTTTTCTCCGGCAGGGGCTTCAGTGGCTCCGGGGGGGGGCATTTAATTGCTCCGTTGGGGAATGACCCCCCCCCCGGGCCACCCCATGAGTTCAACACTGTTTTTCTTCCAGGTTGAATCCGGCCTGGAGTCATATTTCTTAAATGTCTGTATTAGAGAAGAGACAGTGCTCGGATTCGGACTCATTTTTTTCTGAAACGTATAAATTTTACTTATCAATGAATAGAAAATATTAAAAGAACTTTTTCCCCCCTTAAACGTTACTTATTCTTTTTCAAATCACTATATTGACATTTTTATTAGAACGAAGGGGAAGCAGAAATTGTGTTTTTTTTTCTATTTTAGCGTTTTGCTACTTTAAAAGTTAATAATTAGTCATAACAATTAGTCTACAAACCTATTTTTGCCATTTCCAACGATGTTCTGGCGCCAACGAAAAGGCGGGAATAGTGAATTTGCCTTTAGTTTGATTTTTATTTGTAGCAGAGATTATTTTGCAATAGGGTTGTTTATTATTATTATTTAGACATTTAATGCGAAGAGAATATATTCTTCCAATTTTAGTTTGCAGTTGGCGAATAATTTAGATTTCTATTGTACACAGCGTATATAGGTCATAATCGCTTTTCATATGGAAATAATTTTAGTGATTGTCGCTTTTTTGTAAATTCTGCTGATGCTGAAGTTGTACTCGACAATTTACGAAGTCACTTTTGGTCGTAAGTAAATTTAATTTCTATATTATTCAGATAGAAAGCAATTGAGAAGTGCTTTCTCTATTCTTATAAAAGCATCGGAATTTAAAATTTTTAATTTAATGTTATTGTCTGGGTCAAGCCTATCCAAAAATATTGTTATGATGAATGAAATGGTTGTAGTTAAAAATGTGCACTTTTTATAGAAAATTGATAAATGTTGTTCGATTCGAGAAATAATCGACAACAATTTATACAAGTTCCATGCATTTATTCATGAAACACACTTCATTAACGTATGTAATATATTTTGTTATTGAAGGAGACAAAATAAGATATTTTTTTGTGTATAAAGTACATTTTTATTTCATATCAAACTTTTCTTTTGATAATATTAAATTTAAATTTTCGTTTAAAAGTAACATTTCTATGTAAAATGTAGTTTAAAAATCATAATTTTTTTTAACATAAAAAAATATATATATTATTATACATTTTTTTTCTTTTACTTTATACTTTCGTTATCGGGCTCAAGCTCTGATGAAGCAAAAGGTTTCGGGTTCGGGCGAGCTAGGATTTAAAATCGTCGATCTCGGTTGGGACCTAATTCTGAAAAAAGAGCCCGAACTCATGTTTTGCACAGATCAAAATTTCCACGTCGGGGTTCGGCCTTTATTAAAAGTTAATCGTTTGTTCTGTGTCCGATCCTGCCTGTATGATAAGCATTATTGGTCCTACCGCTATTCGTGCAATTCTTCACTCCGAGCCCAATTTGGGCTGGCATCTTACTTATTTGTTATTCGTAAAATATATATTTATGTTGTACATTTGTTTAGCGAAATCTTAAGAAATACACTTTTTAAAATTTACTTTTGTTCTTATTGTAGAGCTTTACTATTATAATTTATATTATAAGTGGAAATTAACCCGACCCGCATGAAGAAAAAAGTCAACCGAACCCAAACACAACCCACAGAAAAAAAAATATAAATTAACCCAACCAGCAGCAAAAACAGAAGTCAACCCGACCAGTGCAAAATATAGTAGCCAACCGGTCTGAAACACAACAGTAGCAAGAAAGTAGAAGTTAACCTTACCCGCTGCAAAAAGTAGAAGTCAGACGGATCCAGTTTCGAACCACAGAAAAAGTATTAATTACCGCACGGTGTGAAAGGGTGGGGGCGAATGGAGCGGTCGCCTCGGGTCCGGAAATTTAAAGGACGTCAAATTTATACTACCAACGTCATTTTTGGCCTGTCACAAGAAAAGTCGTTTGGGGGGGGGGGAGGGGCAAACTGAAACTTTGCCCAGGCGCAGTTTTCTCTTCGCACGCCCCTGATTAGTTAATACGACCAGCAGCAAAAGATAGAAATCAACTAGACCCAAACCCGACCCGCTTGAAAAAAAAAGTCGACAGGACCCAAACCCGACCCGCTTGAAAAAAAAAGTCGACAGGACCCAAACCCGACCCGCTTGAAAAAAAGTCGACCGGACCCAAACCCGACCCGAAGAGAATATAAAAGTTAACCGGGCCCAAACCCGACCCTCAGTCAAAATATTAGCCCGGACCTGCGCATGAGATTCGAGTCTCCCAGTTTTTAAAATCGCCCCCCCCCCTTGAGGACTTTCCAGATCCGCCTTTGGTACTGTATCCATATTCCATTGATTAGTGTTTACACAATATTGCACGTACTAATTTATTTGGATACAGCTCCTAATCTGTTTGCTTTGTTTTGGGAATAACGGATTTTGATCTTATTCTATCGATCTTAATTTTAAGAATTTTCGAACTATGTTCTTGAGACATTCACAAAAGTTGCTCTATACATTTAGCTACCACATTATGCAAATGATAATTTGATTGAGTTCACGCATGCGCACTGGAATCTTATTTAGTAAACCTGTTCATTTTTTTTTACAGTTATTAATATTTTTTAATTTGATTAGATTGTGTTACGTACAATTTTGTTCCTCATATTTTCTAAAAAGAACATTGATTTAATAAAAATCGGCAAAACAAAAATAAAAATCTCTGCAAATTATAAGCAAAAAACTTGGCAAAATTTGGAACCATTTTTATAAAAATCTTAATTTCTCTACGAGTATACATGCTATATTCATAAAAATGAACGCAGTTTATTATAATAAGCCACTTAATCATAATCTGAGGTTTGAATGTTTTTGCTAGATTAGTTTTGACAGAGTTATTCAAAAGATCTTCATTTTTTTTCAATTTGTTGATGGTACCCTATTAAATTTCGGGAAAAAATTATATGATCTGTGCTATTTTGTTTATACATCTAGAGTTTCAGATTTATTCCTCATGTATATTTCTAGATATTTAACAAAATGTCTAAAATCGCAAGTGTCAAAATTGTTTTTCTTTCTTTTTTGCTGGCACATTTATTTTGATTTTAACAATGAATTACATAATTACTCATGTAAAAAAAATTCCACTGCAATTAGAAAGATCTATATGGTGATCTTTACAAAATTGATCTCTGAATAATATATACTCGCGCATATATTGTGAAAGTTTGGGGAAATAATATCTATACATATAGTAATACAGAATTTATGTAAATCTATAAGAAAATATCGTAAAATTTGGAGAAATTTTCATATGGATTAGGGGAAATTTTGGGAATAAAAACATTTTCTGCACCCCAGCAAAATACGTATTAAGGAGGAAAAATCTTGTAAAATATAGCTGATGCTGCAGTATCATTTGATAAGAACTTATTAAAACGTA
Source organism: Maratus speculifer (assembly GCA_964019185.1). NCBI lineage: Eukaryota > Metazoa > Arthropoda > Arachnida > Araneae > Salticidae > Maratus > Maratus speculifer. The sequence goes on along the minus strand of OZ025296.1, from coordinate 228,701,815 downwards.
TTCAAGCGTAATTAAAACGTATTAAAGCGTAATTAAAACGTAAGAAATCATTAGAGCGTACGTTTCAATTTTTTAAACAGATTTGAAAGTAGATAGCTAAATTATAAACTGTTTTCTCTGCAAGAAGTAAAAGTGAATTGTTTGGTTTCAACGTTTTAGTCTCTCAGTAATGTAGTTTCACAGCGTTAGGAAATGTTTCAGAATCTATGCTTGAAGAAAGATTTTTCTTTCCTTCTTTCTTTTTTCTTACTTTTTTTTTACAAAGAGTTTTTCAACAATCTTACATGAGTTTAATAGCAGTATTTTTTTTTTCGAAAATATTATTTATACGTTTGCTAAAATTTTGTATATCCACTATATCTGACAACTACTAAAAAATATTAATAAAAGTGTAAAAAAGACGTATATAGCATGCAAGTTCAAAAATTCTTTTTAAAAATAAAACTGCCTCTGAAAATAGAAAAATTCTTAGAGGGAAATAACGGTGTGTGATTCCTTTTAGTGATTAAAAAAAAGAAAATCATTAAGTTAAAATGTTTAAATTGCATATTTTAAATTCCATCTCTTAGTAAAATTGTATTTAAAGTTTAAAAAGATTTCATTTATTTGTTTAAACAAATAGCATTATTGCATGATATCAGATTTTAAGATAAAATTCGACATTTGTTTGTTGTACATATTTATGCAAGTCATTTTTCAAATCTCTTATTTTTAGTTCTTTTTCTGAGTATTGCTGTCAGCATTTTCAAAATAAAGTTGAGTTTTACAAAGGAAAATATTCATGAAAGACTTTGATTTGTTTATCTAAAATTCGATAAGCTTTAATAAAAGGAACTTTTGTTTGCGCAATAAATGTTTTGTCTTTTCAATCGTAACCTAATGGTTTATTGTTTGAAAATCCGTTTAAACGTATTAAATACTAGTATTAACATTTGAATTTGATCTATCTATCAGACCAATTAATAAATTTCAGAATTCCACAAGTTACTGTGAAGGACAGAATTTTTTTCTTTAAATAAAAGATAACTAAATAAGATGTTTAAAAAATTGTTTTTCTTTAAAATAAGCATTATATTAAATTAAGAAATAAAATATTCAAAGTTATATTAGTATTATAAATTCAGAAGCACATTGGATGAATAGATTTCAGGGTACAGCGGAGCTGTCTCGGCTTTTGAGGTTCTACGAACATCACATAAAAACCAAATTTTAATATTACTTTAAAATTGCACTACGTTTAAAATATTCTTATTATAATATTCAAGTGAGCTTATTTAGTCTGAAATAAGTATCGTCAATTGCATAATTTAGTTGTAGCGAAAACAACATTTAGTGAGTTTTGTTAAACATCCAAATAAATATACAGGGTGTTCATAAAAAAAAAAGTTTTGCCGATAGGTAGACCTCTTGCGGCCGGTCCGTTAAATCTATCGAGATGAGATTTTAGCTATCGTTATTCAAAGGTATGAGCTCGGGATTCAGTGAATGGCAAGAAATGGAAGCTCATGGTTGCGGTACAGAAACTCGCAGGCTTACATCTATATTAATATATATATATATATCTGTGTGTGCGTACCTGTTTGTCTGTCTGCGATGGCTGGAGGTAGTTTCGTAAATTTTATTTTCAAACGCCGTATCCTGCTTACCTAAAAGAAATTTTAACCCTTTCAAAAACATTTCAAATAATCCAATTTCGCTTTTTTTTTACTTGCATTTGTTTGAAGCTTCCAGATACGGAAAATCCGAAATCGCCTAGTTTAAGCTCATCCATTTTGCATAATACAAATATTAAGCTTTTAAAAATTTATAGATTTCAAAGCCTATTTTTTACCGCTGCGAAATACTCAGGGCATGCAAAAACCCTACAGATCGTTGGAATGGTGCTTGTATCAAAATAAATGGTCACGTTGCAAAACAGCAGCTCGATCGACGAAAAAAAAAAAAAAAAAAAAAAAAAAAAAAAAAAAAAAAAAAAAAAACATGATTAGGGTTATATATATAAAGGCAAGACACCAATTACAGAACGCCGTTCGCTAGATATTCAATGTGGCAAACGGATACAAAGCGGAGCAGGAATGTTCGTTCTTCAGTCGAAAACTCGCATATGCCGACGAAATGATTATGGCAGTGAAAGTTCATGGTGAATTAGTAAAACTTTATTATCAAAAATGGTATGAATGCTACGGAAGGCTTGCGTGTTTACTGTCAAAATCATTGCCAAATGCGTGGCCCATGTACCCCGCACACTCTGCGTAATTTAGCTATGAAATCCGATGAAACTGGCTGCTCTTATGATCTGGAGGACCAAGTGAGGACACTATTATAGAAATATATCACATAGTGATTTTCAGATGCGTGAAAACTGCAAGGGTTGTAGCTCTTGTAATGGATATAGCGAAAACAATAGTCGTAAAGCTGCTGTGCTCTGTAATCCACATGTTTCCATACAAATACCAATGCGCCCAGATTTTGGATGTGATGTAGGTAACATGAACATTGAACAATATATGAATTTTACAAATGAATTTCTTATTCGATATGATTCAAATATGTGAAATTTCATTATGCATATACAAGGTGAGTCATAATTATAAAAACAATAGGTTATCTCCTTAAATATTGCCCCTTGATACATACTTCCAATGCAAAGTTTTATTTTTAAAAAAGTGCTAAATTTGATGAGGTATGTTGCAATCCCATGGGGGGGGGATCTATTTGAGAAAATACAAAAATTATATTTTTATATGGCCACCGTCGGATAAAATTTCCAATTAAGAAAATTTTTCTTATCCATTTTTTAATTAAACAAAAAACATTTCACCTCGATATATACAAATCCCTCAGAGATATTTAAATCAAAATTCTCCAGAATTCGTGACTTACAACACTCTCCCCAGCCTGTGAGTGCCAAAGGCTGTAATATATTTATTTTATCAATGAATTTCTATTTATATATATATGTTTTACTTATACTTTAATATCGTAATCCATATATCATGTGTTGGTGACATTGAAAAATGCCATACAGTAAAACCTTTTAAGACAGAATCACATAGGAAAGGAAAAAATATGTTATAAACAGCTTCCCTAATGAAGAGGTGTAAATGTAGTTTTTTTTTTAAATATTATTACACTAGCGGCCTTCGCCCGCTACGCTGGTCGGTTTATCTAAAGAAATCTTGAAGAAGTAGTTAGATAAGGTTCAGACATACATTAAAAAAAAAAAAAAAGCAAGTCGATCATTCAAAAAACGTTGGGAAATATCAAATATTTACTGTAATTTTTTAAGAAAAACAAAGTTTCGAAAAAAAAAATTAAATCGAAAAAAAAATTACACTGACATATTAATGCAAGGAAATTTTCCCAGAGAGAAAATTCGCCTTGAATACAATATTTCAAATTCTTTTAATTGCTTATAGGCGTTAATGCCAACATAGTGAAAAAAAATTCCATGCTGGGAATCGAACCCGGGCCATCAGTATGGCGCACTGACGTTCTACCGGGTCTATGTCATTTAGCCGACAACCAAATCACCGACAAGACAATTAGCATACAGAAAATAGACGACAGGACGTTTAGCCGACAAGTACATTTAGCAGACACGTACATTTAGTCGACAGGACATTTGGCCGAAACGTACATTTAGCCGACAGGACATTTGGCCGAAACGTACATTTAGCCGACAGGACATTTGACCGAACGTACAATTAGTCGACATGGACACTTAGCCGACAGGTCAATTAGCCGACAAGACGATTAGCGGACAGGTCAATTAGCCGACAAGACGATTAGCCGACAGGACATTTAACCGACAGGTCCATTAGCCGACAGGACATTTAGCCGACAAGACGATTAGCCGACAGGTCATTTAACCGACAAGACGATTAGCCGACAGAACATTTAACCGACAGGTCAATTAGCAGACAAGATGATTAGCCGACAGGACATTTAGCTGAGAAGACGATTAGCCGACAGGACATTTAGCCGACAAGACGATTAGACGATTTGTATTTCCAAAATTTTATATATACTCAATAAGTAAAAATAGGACGAAGCCTATTTAATATCAGTAACCTCGGTTATCCGGAACTATTTTTTTCGGACTCTCGAAAAAAAAAATTGACGGATTTACACGTTTCAGATACTGGAGATTCTGAAAAACATATTTCCTTCTATAGTAAAAACTTTTTAAATTTTTATCCACAGCACTCGTGTTGCATATCTTTAGAAAGGTCTGAAACTGCCTTTTCCTATTATGGATGTCTTGTGTCCCCCCTCCGCTCTGCCCCCAGGGGGGGCACATTTTAAATTTCTTTACAACACCGATCGTGTGACACATCATTTGAAAGGTCTGCAACTGCTTATTCATATTATGGATGTATTGTGTGTCACCCCCTACTCTGCCCCCCTAGGGGGGGAACATTTTAATTTCTTTACAACACCAGTCGTGTTACACATCATTTGAAAGGTCTGCAACTGCTTATTCATATTATGGATGTCTTGTGTGCCACCCCCTCCGCTCTGCCCCCCAGGGGGGCACATTTTTAATTTCTTTACAACACCAGTCGTGTGACACATCATTTGAAATGTCTGCAACTGCTTATTCATATTATGGATGTCTTGCGTGTCACCCCCTCTGCTCTCCCCCCAGGGGGTGCACATTTTTAATTTCTTAACAACACCAATCGTGTGATATATCATTTGAAAGGTCTATAACTGCTTATTCATATTATGGATGTCTTGTGTGTCACCTCCTCCGCTCTGCCCCCTAGGGGGGCACATTTTTAATTTCTTTACAACACCAGTCGCGTGACACATCATTTGAAACGTTTGCAACTGCTTATTCATATTATGGATGTCTTGTGTGTCACACCCTACTCTGCCCTCCCAGGGGGGGGCACATTTTTAATTTCTTTACAACACCAGTCGTGTGACACATCATTTGAAATGTCTGCAACTGCTTATTCATATTATGGATGTCTTGTGTGTCACCCCCTCCGCTCTCCCCCCAGGGGGGCACATTTTTAATTTCTTTAAAACACCAGTCGTGTGATACATCGTTTGAAAGGTCTGCAACTGCTTATTCATATTATGGATATCTTGTGTGTCACCCCCTACTCTGCCCCTCTAGGGGGGGCACATTTTTAATTTCTTTACAACACCAGTCGTGTGACACATCATTTGAAAGGTCTGCAACTGCTTATTCACATTATGGATATCTTGTGTGTCACCCCCTACTCTGCCCCTCTAGGGGGGGCACATTTTTAATTTCTTTACAACACCAGTCGTGTGACACATCATTTGAAAGGTCTGCAACTGCTTATTCATACCATGGAGTATTGGCGAGCGCAGCAAACGGAGGTAGCCTACAACTTGGAATCGCGAAGCGATTACGCGGGGGGTTGGCGAGCGTAGCGAGCAGTGGGCGGATTCCTCTTAGTTTAGTAAAATAAATTGTCGTCCGCCTGTCTGTCTGTAAACGCTCAATCTCACGAACAAATGGAGTTAGAGACTTAAAATTTTGTATGTAGTTAGTAGGTAAGAATAGGACGAAGCCTATTTAATATCAGTAACCTCGATTATCCGGAACTATTTTTTTCGGACTCTCGAAAATTTTTTTTGACGGATTTACTTGTTTCAAATACTGGAGATTCCGAAAAACATATTTTTAGAAAAAAAATTTGCCGTCCGTCTGTCTGTCTGTAAACGCTTTATCTCACGAACAAATGGAGATAGAGACTTAAAATTTTTTATGTGTTTAGTAAGTAAGAATAGGACGAAGCCTATTTAATATCAGTAACCTCGATTATCCGGAACTATTTTTTTCGGACTCTCGAAAAAATTTTTTGACGGATTTACTTGTTTCAAATACCGGAGATTCCGAAAAACATATTTTTAGGGAAAAAAAAATTGCCGTCCGTCTGTCTGTCTGTAAACGCTCTATCTCACGAACAAATGGAGATAGAGGCTTAAAATTTTGTAAGTACTTAGTAAGCAAAAATAGGACGAAGCCTATTTAATATCAGTAACCTCGATTATCCGGAACTATTTTTTCGGACTCTCGAAAAATTCGTTCTGATGAAATGTATATAAAAAATCTCTATCGATTTTTTTTTCTAATCGAAAGCGAAACTGAATTCTGCAATGGCAGAATCTATATCCAAACTGTTTTTATTTTAATCACGTTTATTCTGTAGAGCTTTTCATGCTATTTTGGCATCACTGACACTATCACTTCATCGAATAACGAGATGAAATTGTTACCAAATTAAAGATAAAGTATTTTAAGGATATTTTGGCACGTCTGCACATTACCCTGGTGTAAACCTTATTTCAGAGTAAAATTTATAATAAAAAAGACGTCATAATACACAATTCAAACCCAATAAATATAAAAAAAGAAGTGATGATTCTTCCGGAGCAGCAATGCTTTCTAGTTTTATTCCCTCCAACTTAACAGATTTTTCTTCCTCTAAACCTAAACGTCATTCTTTTTAAAAATGCACAATTTGACGAAATTTTTTAGGCTATAAATAACGTATATTTAGAGCCCACTATTGGCATTGGGAAAAGGTAGGTCCCATAGTTAAACATTTAAAGCTTTAGGTTTAATGAAGAATATTTTCACGGACCCGGGGAACGCCGGGCGGCGCAGCTAGTATATGATGATATTTTATCTTCACACATTTTGTTAATTTAGTCACATAATAATAATTTTACTCTTTTTTCTTTCAAAAAATAAAATAAAATAGATATTTTTAAACCTTTAATCTCCCTATCCCTGCTTAGAAATTTGTATAATAAATTAAAAAAAAAAAAATTTGATTTCCAGTGTGGTAAAAGGAGAAAACAGTCTGGGAAAAAAAAAAGGACTGAAAAAAATTTAATAACAAGTAAGAGCGATAAAAGTGACCAGTAAAAAAATGACAAGGAATTGATAAATATTGAACTTATCAATAAATACCGTAATTTCGGGTGTATAAGCCGCGGATCAAACAATTCTTTTTGGACCCAGAAATCTTATTTAGTGATATTTACGGCGATCTAACTAGTTATATTTGTTTCTTAAAAAATTCTGGGTCGTAAAAGAATTGTTTGATCTGCGGCTTATACACCCGAAATTACGGTAAGTGCTAAAAACTAAAGTGGTAACAAAAAGTGAATTTTTAGCTCAGAGACTTTCAAAACATGAGAGCTTGTGTGCCCGCCGGTTCTGTAGTAATGTATATATGTGTGTATGCATGTAGTGTACGGAACGCGATAACTCATGATAAAAATATCTGATTTACTTCAAATTTTGGATACAGGTTTATTCTCTTAAGGCGCTTCCCTCATTAGTTTTTGGAATTCACTGAATAAGCATAAAAGTGGATGGGGGATTAACCTCCCTTTAATTTAGATAAGTGGGTTTTTCATGCATAATTATCAGGTTTCATTCAAACTTTAGATACAAGATCATTCTGATGAATCGCCTTTGATTTATTGTTAATTTTGGGTGTTCATTGATTAAGTATAAAGCGGGGAATGGGGGTATTCCTCCTTTCCAAAACGTACCTAATTATAACCTAACCGAAATTTAAGTGTAATCGAAACGTTACCTGTACGTAACCTAACCATAACCTAAAAGGAACTTAACTGTGAGTTAACCATAACCCATTTGTTACATAAAAGTTATTTAGCAGTGGCGTAACCATAACCTAATTCTAACGTAATTGTGATCTAACTGTAACCTATTTAAAACCTAACCGAAACTTAATCGTAATTGAACCGTTACCTATACATAAACGAACAATAACTTAACAGGTAACGCAGCTGCAAAATCTCTACGCTTGCCAATCCCTCGCGTAATCGCTTCGCGATTCCAAGTTGTAAGCTACCCCTGCTTGCTGCCCTCGGAAATACCCCATGGTATGAATAAGCAGTTGCAGACCTTTCAAATGATGTGTCACACGACTGGTGTTGTAAAGAAATTAAAAATGTGCCCCCCCTGGGGGAGCAGAGTGGGGGGGTGACACACAAGACATCCATAATATGAATAAGCAAGTGCAGATCTTTCAAATGATGTGTCACACGACTGGTGTTGTAAAGAAATTCAAAATGTGCCGCCCCTGGGGGGGCAGAGCAGAGGGGGACACACAAGACATCCATAATAGGAAAAGACAGTTTCAGACCTTTCTAAAGATATGCAACACGAGTGCTGTGGATAAAAATTTAAAAAGTTCCCCTTTGTGTGTGTGTGGGGGGGGGGGGGGCAAAGTGGGCTGCGGCGCCCCAAACATGCATAATTGGAATGAGCAGTTACAGTTCTTTTAAACTATAGGGAGGCTCCTCCCCCCTGCTCGCTACGCTCGCTAACCCCCCGTGTAATCGCTTCGCGATTCCAAGTTGACATCAACAGCAGCGTAATCATAAATTAACTGTAACGCAACCGTGACCTAACTTTAATTTTAATATAACCTACTATGGGGGCTCCGCCCCCCTGATCGCTCCGCCCGCCAATCCCCCCGCGTAATCGCTTCGCGAATCCAAGTTGTGGGCTACCCCTGCTTGCTGCGCTCGCCAATACCCTATGGAATGAATAAGCAGTTGCAGACCTTTCAAATGATGTGTCACACGACTGGTGTTGTAAAGAAATATAAAAAAGTGCCTTCCTGGGGGGGGGCAGAGTGGGGGATAACACACAAGACATACATAATATGATTAAGCAGTTGCAGACCTTTCAAATGATGTGTCACACGACTGGTGTTGTAAAAAATTAAAAATGTGCCCCCCTGGGGGGCAGAGTGGGGGGGTGACACACAAGACATCCATAACATGAATAAGCAGTTGCAGATCTTTCAAATGATGTGTCACACGACTAGTGTTGTAAAAAAAATTAAAAATGAGCCCCCCCTGGGGGGCAGATTGGGGGGTGACGCACAAGACATCCATAATATGAATAAGCAGTTGCAGACCTTTCAAATGATGTGTCACACAGCTGGTGTTGTAAAGAAATTAAAAATGTGCCCCCCTTGGGGGGGCAGAGTGGGGGGTGACACACAAGACATCCATAATATTTGAAGGCAGTTACAGACCTTTCAAATGACGTGTCACACGACTGGTTTTGTAAAGAAATTAAAAATGTGCCCCCATGGGGGGGGGGGTGAGCGGAGGGGGACACACAAGACATCCATAATAGGAAAAGGCAGTTTCAGACCTTTCTAAAGATATGCAACACGAGTGTTGTGGATAAAAATTTAAAAAGAACCCCTTTTGGGGGTGGGAGTGGGGTGCGGCGCCCTAAACATGCATAATTGGAATGAGCAGTTACAGTTCTTTTAAACTATAGGGGGGTTCCGCCCCCCTGCTCGCTACGCTTGCTAACCCCCCGCATGATCGCTTCGCGATTCCAAGCTGTAGGCTATCCCTGCTTGCACCGCTTGCGAATGCCCATGGCTTCGCTTCGCGATTCCGTTCGCTATTGCTTTGCAATCCCGGTAGGAATTGCTTGGCGTTGCACAGACGGAGCCCTTTCCTAACTGGTCTATTCGACTCAAGAAAAGAGTGGTCCACCCGGACGCGTTATTTCCGGAAACCTTACACATCAGTATCATTCCAGGTGTGATTCCTTTTAACCCCTTTAAGGGCACCGGTATATGTTGTATACCACTTAATTTGAATTCCGAAATGCCGCATTGACACCAAAATTTAAGAATCAACTTTTGTTTCATATGATAAACTCGAAAAAAAGCTTTTGCTTTGTTTCATGTAAAGTTGTTTATAAATACCGGTATCATTCAATCATTTTAACATTTTAGTAGCAGAAGTGCTTTGCCCCTCAAGGGGTTAAGGCAATTTTTTTTTACTATAGTAGGAAACGTAACCTATCTGTGGTGTAACTGCAACCAAATTGTAACCTATTACACCCTACCGGAACTTAACTGTTAACAAGCCGTTACCTATGCATAACCTAACTATAAACTATCAGTAACATAACTTTAAGCAAACCGAAACCTAATTGTTACTTAAAAATTATTTTACAGTGGCGTAACGATAACTTAATTGTAACATAACCGTGACTTAACTGTAATCAAATTATAACGTAACCGGGACTTAATTGTTATAAACTGTTACCTGTACATAACCTAATCATAACCTAATAGTAGCATAACGGTAAACTAACCGTAAGCTAACCGTAACCTAATTGTTACCTAAGAGTAATATAACAGTGGCGTAACCATATCCTAAATGTAACGTAACCAGGACCCAACTATAGCCTAAATATAACCTAATATTGCTGTATAAGAATAATCTACCAGCAATCTAACCATAATCTAGTTTTAAACTAACCGTGACCAAATTTAAAGCTCACTATTACCACCGTAACTGGATTGTAACCTATCCGTAACGGAACTATAAAATAACTATAATCTTGCCATGACCTAACTATAAACTAACTATATAACCTAATTACTACCTATCGGTAATCTAATAGTAAATCGTCCTGTCGATTAAATGGCCTGTCGGTAAATCGTGTTGTCGGTTAAATCGGTTAAATGTCCTGTCAGCAAATCGTCTTGTCGGTTAAATGCCCTGTCGGCTAAATGTCCTGTCGGCAAATCGTCTTGTCGGTTAAATTTCCTGTCGGCTAATCGTCTTGTCGGCTAATTGACCTGTCGGTTAAATGTCCTGTCGACTAATCGTCTTGTCGGCTAATCGACCTATCGGTTAAATGTCCTGTCGGCTAATCGACCTGTCGGTTAAATGTCCTGTCGGCTAATCGTCTTGTCGGCTAATTGACCTGTCGGTTAAATGTCCTGTCGGCTAATCGTCTTGTCGGCTAATTGTCTTGTCGGCTAAATGTTACGTTCGGCCAATTGCCTGTCGTCCAATTGTCTGTCTGCTAAATGTCCATTTCGGCCAAATGTCCTGTCGGCTAAATGTACGTTTCGGCTAAATGTCAAGTCGGCTAAATGTACGTTTCGGCTACATGTCCTGTCGGCTAAATGTACGTGTCTGCTAAATGTACTTGTCGGCTAAACGTCCTGTCGACTATTTTTTGTATGCTAATTGTCTTGTCGGTGATTTGGTTGTCGGCTAAATGTCTGCGACCGCGTTCTACCGACTAAACCACATGGAACGACAGCCAGCTTGAAACTTTCTCATACTTAAGTAGACTGGCGAAAACATAACGATAGCGCGTTTTAAAATCGCACAGTGACATCTATTGGATTTTATATGTACTAAAAAACGTTATGTACTAAAAAACGTGAGCAGCGCACCTAATAGTTTCTTTTGTTTCTTTTTGTTACTTTTTTGTCTGTTGTCCGATTTTGATGAAACAAAGCCTATACACTGCCCGGGAGTGTGCATTCTTCATTAGTGAAAACCGCATAAAAATCCATTCAGTAGTTACGAAGATAACCTCGAACAAACAGACAGACAGACAGACAGACAGACAGTCAAAAAATTCAAAAATTTTTTTTTTTGTGTTTCATTGGTTTTCTTTTATCGCCCTGACTCCATTTTTGTCAATTATCTTCAATGTACAGACACACCGGGTCCTACTGTTTTATTATATGTATAGATTTATTTTGAATGGATCAACACTTTTTCCGTTTAAGACAGAATTCAATGAAAGGCAGATTTTTTTTCACTTGTTTTACTTTATTTTATGTTTGTGCCTTTGAATCTACTATTATTTAAAAAAAATAATTTTTATTTATTTATTTTTGTAAAATAAAGGTGATTTGGGCTGTGTCGAAACCGGGATTAAAAATTTCATCCTGTAAAGACATAGAAAGAAGTAAGTCTCAGTACGGTATGAAAAAATATGTTATGCCCAGTCTGGCGAATCTGTAGATAAAAGTAACGTTCGCGTCATGGCCTGACCTGGGCCCAGAATACAGGCTTTTATAACAGCCTCGTCTAGACGTTAAAAACTGTGAAGTTGTGAGAGCTAAAATTATGAAAATGCTTTTAATCCGCATGTTAGAGAAAGTAGTTTTTTTAAATAACTGACAGACATTTAAATAGTACAGAAAGGAAGTGGAAATGGCAAAAGCCAAACAGAATCGGATGTTTAATCTGCAGAAAGGAATTACTTTTCACTTTAAAAAAACATTTATTTTAAACATTTTATTAGAAGCCGAACTTTGTTTAAAACTTTCAACGCGTTTTTCTGCATGATGGATTTTTTCCCTGTAATTTCTTGTCTTTAAATTTTAAAAGTCAAGAATCGTTAAAAAAAAAGAGTAAAAATTTGAAACATGTCTTTTTTAATTATTTTGCAGTAATTATGTTTCGGCAAAATAAAAATAAAATATTTACTTTAAAAAATTAAATTACATTATTTTTTAAATAATAATTTTAATTGATTTAAAATTAATATTGAAAAAAAAAACCCTGAGACAAAACTATATGTCCACTTTAATTAAGTGAAAAAAAATCCAGTGAATATTGCTTAGATTATACCGATTTTAAATTATTCCATTTAAAATAATACTAATGATTTGAAATTTTTATGAACTTTATGAAAATTTTTAAGATGTGGTTTTGTTTACAAATTACATAGCTAACCATCACGAAAAAAGACAAAAATCAAAATTCTAAGTCAGATGTAATTTTTACATGTTTTTCTAAACCTGTTAAAATAACGCTGTTTCTTTAAGGGTGTATTCGAAAAAACGCTTTTCCACCTTCAATAGTTCGAAATTTTCCGATACAATTTCAGACACATTTTTAAAAGTATAAACATGAAACTTGCTGTAGGGATTCTTGAAGGGACGTATGAGGTGCCGTGTGATGTCTTTTTACGCCCAATTCATTAGAATTTGATTTATAAACCTTACACTGTTAAAACTAATGGTGACACATTGCACCTTTTAGGGGTGAAAGGCTTGTCTCACTGGTGACACCCCTAAAGGAGCCAGAATGACACCTTTAATTAGGGTGAAAAGATGGCACCCTTAATCCAGAGTGCCCAATAATAAAAAATTAAAAAATATACAAACCGACTTTTGGCCGTCGAAGGATTCGAACTCACAACGTTTGATTACAAGCTTAGCGTTCTAACCGCTCGGCCATCGAGCTCACCTTCATTCACTCATAGCCATAGATTTTACTTGCCGTCACAGAAAACAGAAAGACACACGTCTCAGCGCATCCGCATGGTTCCAGTCACCCGATAAGGGGCCACATTGCTGCCAATACGAAGTGTATGGCACCTTATTTAGCTCCAATCACCCAGTAAGAGACCAGTCGGCACTGAAACCACATTTCCAAGGCCCTATGGCACCCTAGGTTCCAAATGCCCCGGGTTCCCTTGGACCCTAGGGCCTTATCTCCTCCGGGTCCCAAATGGCACCGGTTTGTCACCTTCACTTTTAACAGTTTATCAGTATGACCCTTTTTTCGTTCCCAGATCTCCCGCTTGGAAAAATTCGATTCGAAATGCTGTTATTGATTGCTTTTTTTGCAATATTTTCTGCATTTATCAAAGAATCGACAATCACGGCACCTTGTGTATTTTCCAAATAAGAGATTTTGAAAGTATGGTGCATTTGAGAGCAAAAATGAATTCAAAAATAAATCGGAAAATAAGCAGTTTGAGTCGAAATACGCCCTTAATTGTGCACATTTCAGTTTGTGTCTAATTGCTTAAAATCTAATGAATTATATAAACGGGTTTTGCAGATATAAAAATAGATTTTTTTGTTGTTTAATTTAGGATTGTATAAGGAAAGTTTTCCTAGTTAGTGTTTTTACCTTACGGGGACCGTAAAAAGAAAAAAATTATCTTATCAAATTTATCAAGTTTTGCACCTTTTTCACGAAACTTTGCTATTGAAAGTGTGTATCTAGAGGCAATATTTAAGGCGATAGCCTATTGTTTCAATAATTATGCCTACATTGCATATCTTATATATCTGAAATTTGTTTAAGTTACATTTTATTCAAGTTACAAATATTTTCAACATGATGAGATTAATATGCGATTTTGAGATGGACTACAATATTCTTTTCGGGAATGTAGAAATTGTGATATTTATAATTCCGTTTAGTGAAACTCTCAAATGATTTTCTCTGCATCCTGATTTATGAAAAAAACAGTTCATGGTGTTTTATAATGATGTTATGATACTTGAACATAATGCAATAACTAATGTCCCCTACAAAATGTTTTAGAAAGCTTATGGACTGCTTAGCATTTATTTTTCATTTGCAGAGACATGCAAAAGAACTGGGTTACAAGACTTACAATATCAATAATTGCTGGAATTGTTGCATGTATTTTTAAACTTGTTAAATTTTTACCGTATTAACTTATTATAGCTCGAGGGTACGTTAAAGTACCGCAATTTTCTATCCCAATTAAAACGAATTCAATGAATGAATTTCCTGTGGTACTTAAGAAAACAATAAACAATACTTTCCTTGATCATCACTAGACAACAATAGAAATTCTAGTAAGCTGAAAATTTTTAAAGAAGCTATTTTGACGCGTGTGAGTGTCAATTTCGCTTTCATTTTCTTGTCTGATATGATATCGTTAAATTTTGCTTGGAAACAACTTAAATTTTTACTTTCTTCTATCTTTACAAGAAGAAAGTATTGGATTCATGAAAATTTTCGACTTCCGGTTTTCGACGGATTTATACGTTTTAGAAGGTCCTGAACACGTTTTGACTATTTTTAGAAAATGTCTTTCTGTGAGTCTGTCTGTATATGACAAAAAATTTGTGAGCGCTCTATCTCAAGAACTAATGCTCGAAATTTAATAAAATTTTATATTCAGTTAGACCTTGATAGGAATTAATGCCTATTGGTTTTTGGTGAAAATTGGCCTGCAGATGGCGCTGCTATACTACGATTTCATGATTTTCAAGATTGCTATATCTCAAGAACTAATGCACAGAATTTCACCAAACTTCAGATTCTGTGACCACTTGATATACATAGACGCTGATTAAGTTTTGGTGTAAATTGGCCAGCAGGTGGCGCTGCTATGCCACGTTTCTCATGATTTTCATGATAGCTATATCTCAAGAACTAATGCACAGAATTTCACCAAACTTTAGATTCCGCGATACCTTGAGATACATAGCCGCTGATAAGGTTTTGGAGTGAACTGCCCTATAAGTGGCGCTTCTATGCTACATTTTGCACGATTTTTGCGATAGCTATATCTCAAGAAGTAATGCAAAGAACTTCATCAAATTTTAGATTCTGTTACACTAGAATATATAACATAATTAGACGCTGATTACATTTTGGTATTAACCTTGCAACAGGTGGTGCAGCTATGCTGCATTTTGCACGATTTTTCCGCTAGCTATATCTCAACAACCAACGCACAGAATTTCATCAAACTTCAGATTTTGTTACAAAATGACATGTAACATAATTACACGATGATTACGTTTTGTTATAAATCCCTCAACTGATGGTGCTGCTGTGCTATATTTTACACGGTTTTTTCAACTAGCTATATCTCAACACCTAATGCACAGAATTTCATCAAACTTCAGACTCTTTTACACCGTAACATAATTAGACGCTTTTTTACGTTTTGGCATCAACTGTCCAAGATATAGTGTTGCTGTGCTACGTTTTGCAAATTTTTTGTTATATCTCAAGAACTAATGGACGAAATTCCATCAAATTTCAGATTCTCTTAGGTCTTGACATAAATAGATGCTTATTAGGTTTTAGTATAAATTACCCAACATGAGGCACTACTGAGCTCATTTTCTCAGAATATTAATTAAATTTTGCGTTTTAGGCTTTTCGGATACCAGAATGTCATTAGGCTAGGTCAAATGTTCGAGGAAATTCGATAGTGGGTAACTTTAAAGTCACCATGTTTTTTTTTTTTTTTTTTTTTTTTTTTTTTTTTTTTTTTTTTTTTTAATATTAAAATGTACTTATGAGATAGAAGAAAGTTTTGGGATTGACGCATCCAACTAGTTTAGATAAGGCTATCATTTTTTCCTGTTTTAAGTAGAAACCTTGACAGTATGTGATGCTAAGAAAATTTAATATTCAATTTGTTTAATTTACGAAGCCATTTACTAATCGTTATTTTTCAGCATCGTCGGGAGCCAGTTTACCAAGATTTTTTCTAAGATTTTTGTATTTTAAATACATATGGTGCATAGAAAAGTATATATTTACTTGGATCGCTTGGATTCTAAACACGTAGATTTTAGTACACTGTAGGAGGAGATATTTCATGATTTATGTATGACATTGATGAATAATACAGAAAAAGATATGATATTTTTATCATAAAAAAATACTGTATCTTTTTAAAACAAAAATTTAAAAAAATACCAAATAGAAAAAAAATCCAAAAATGTCTTTTAGCAGTTTTACGCATTTTTTGTGTTCTACAATTAAAATTTTGAAAATTTCTTAACATATGTTTTCCATCGAATAATATGTTATAGTTGTATTCTTTTGATGGGGAAAGCTCACTGATAATTCAACAACAGTCATCTAGTTATATGTTGATTACAGACATACATATATACAATATATATACATGATAAGTCACATTATAATAATAAGAAGAATTGGATATATTTTTCTTTTCCTAAGTCCCGTTTTTTGATCAATCATTATAACAAAACAGTACTTTGGAGTAATTCTTAAAGTAAATAGCTGTAATTAAAAAATAAATGAATAAATATTTTATTTTTGATGCACATATCTGCTAATTTAACATAGTAATGCAAGGGGGAAAGTTTTATTAGAGATAGATTTAATTTCATAATTTTCGATACATAATTTTGACTGGCGTGTAACAATTCCATAGACCATATACAGGGATTTACTATAGAATCCACACTCATTACCGCATTTCGACAGTAATTGCTCCAAGTAGATTTTTAATCTTGTTACAGTAAAATGTAGTTCTAAACCTTTTGCTGAAATAAAATAGACACTTACAATAAAATATTTTTCAAACTTTAAGCAAACACCGTTATAATTTAACGCATAAAAACATTTTTAATGGCAATGAATCAAACATTTTAAACAGACACATGAAAAAAGGGCAAATAATTTTTCAAATTTATGAAATATGAAACGTAGAAATCGAAATATTTAAATTAAAATGAAAGTTTTATCTTTTTTGTGTGTGATTATGTATATCTTTGAAGCAAAGTTTTGAAATTGAATAGGGTATTTCTTTATATATCATTGTATGTTTAATCATTTCAAATTTGTATGTTAACGTTAGTAAAAAAAAAAAAAATATTTCAATTTGATAAATGCTATTGCGGAACTTATACAAAAAGAAAATCTGATGAAATCTGAAAAATTTATGTCATATTATTTTATTGTATAAAGATTGAGATAAAAGGAAACCTTCAAATAAAATGTTATGTAAAAATTCATTGCACTGGTATAGAAACATGTAATGTACTATTCATGTTTTCTTTTGTACAATGATTTGAATTTAGTTTCAGTAGTTTAGTAATTTAATTTTAAAAAAATGTATTTTAACTATGAAGCGAAGACATGAACTAAAGAGTTCGCAGTAAAACAAAAATTCAATTTAATTGTATCCATGATATCACATTGATTTAAATTGACATTTGAGTACCAATTCAACATTGCGTTATTACATTTGTATCTGTGTCAAAAAAATTCTATTTTTTAAACCATATTATTTAGTCTCGTATATTATTTAAACCATCGTTAAAACTGTTTCATTAAAGTATGGAAAACATTTTTTTAGAATTTTAAAAGTGTTTTTAAAATACCCTTATCATTATCATCTATCCTATTCCATAAATTATTCCTTTTTGATAAAAACTAATATTCAAAATGTAACATATTGATTCACGCTTTTATGAAAAGTTGGTTTTAAAATGTATTGAATATGAGATATAAGAAAATCAGTATTTGTATTGATAAATAGTATGGTAAATTATAATTATTATAAAATACCACCAAGATCAATAGGTTTTTACACTTGTTGCTTTTAAAAACACTCCTAAAAACATACTTATATAAGTTAAAGGCTAGACTATTAAATTATAAGGATTCAGTAAGATTTGCATAATAAATTTAAAATTTTAAAAATAAAAAAAATCACGTAATATGCAGATGTTATGTCATCTTATGTTAGAAATTAAATGACATACCATGCATTTAGTGTTGAAATCTAATGTTGCTAATTTTGAAATTTGGTATACGGAAGTTAAAATTGTGGGACGACTACGTTGCCATCGGGACAGTATATGTAAACTGCAAGTATAACTCAATTTTCTACTACAACTTCAATTTATACTGCTGAACCGAATTTGAAAGTTCACAATATGAAATTAATAAGTTGAATACAATTAATAACGATTAAAATTGTTTTATTTTCCATCGATATTCATTACTTAAATTGAAGATATATTACTTGAAAGTAAATACTTATCTAATATATGCAACACGCATAACAAAAAAAAAAAATAACATTCTTTATTCAGAAAAATATTTCGGAAGGGTATTTAAGGACATGAATTTTTACTGTCAATTCATTGCAGAAGATTGTCACTAAGGAATATTGTCAATTTTTTTACGTTTTTTTTTTTTTATTGACAATTCAAATTATTCAATTTAACATAATTAAAAAAGAAACTTCAAGCCCTTCTCATTGCAAATAAAGTTAGAATCTGAGTTTGATGCTTCTTTCATGACTTATTGATATTAGCTTTAATGAAGTTAATATTTGACGTTTTTTACATTCTTTCAAATGATTTATTGCCAAAAATTTCAGCCCTGTAGCATATGTCGGAAAAATTTCAATGAATGAATTCAATGCATTTTTCAAGAATTTGAGAAAGACAAAACTGACGATTTGCATCAGCATATAGTCATCGTTTTATTGTTACAGCGTTAACATTTTGCTTTTACAGAGTTCAGTTCTTTAAAAAGTTGTGTGAATTTTAAAGATTTATTAGAAACTGCATTTATCTTTTCAACGTACTAACAAAATCCAACAATAAAGATGTACTAGCTTTGGATTTTGAATATTGGCTATCGTTAATTTTTTTAATTTAAGTCATCTTGATTGGCAAATAACATATTAATTACATATTTATAGTCACCTCCAAAAATTTTTTTAAATGGGGATCAAACCATAGGTTATTGGTTACGATCTTGATCAAAACTGACCATTGGTATTAGCTGCTCGATATTAGCTCGAGACATTGTAATACATAACAGTTGTAAATTCTCCAATGGGTGAAAAAGTCGAACTAGAGATGTGTTGGTTGAACCCGCCAATACTCTTCTAATCTAGGCTATTCTGGGCGAATACTGGAGGACTAACTCACACAACTAATTTTTAACTATCACAGAATCTAGGCTCATATCCGAATCCGCTCAACAGAATAAATTGAAGGCTATATTTTGAAACCGCAAGAAATGTTGCATACGTCATTATATTAGATTAATTTTTAACACAATTATTCAATCAGTTAATAAATTCGGTTGGTAACTGTTACGATTTATTTACCAATTAAATAATTGTGTTAAAAGTTTATCTAATATTGTAACACGTCTCTGGCCGTCATTAGCTGAATTTTCAGAAAATGCCTTTCACATTAGTAGCCATGTGACTCTAGTTGATGCAACTCGTGACCCAACTAAAAAGAAAATTCTCTAACAGTCGTCCACACGTCTAATCTTGATGCACATTTTTTGCAAATTTTTAAAATAAGTTATGTAGTAATTACAGTTAGTTTTCAAGAGAAATCAAAAGTATCCCTTTACATTGTAATCTATGCAGTTTATTTTACTGATGTTATGCGATTTCAGACGTAATGAAGTTGATACCCATTTATAAGATGAAGTAAATATGCTTTCTTTATATTAGAGGACAAAGTATTTATAATTAATTTACAAGATTGTACAAATCCAAACACTAATATGATGGTCTACGTGGAAAAAGTAGAAGCTGTTTAACGCATATTTTAATGATATTGCACTTTTTAAAATGATGAAATTTATGTATACTACTGTAGATCTTTACAAGATACTTACTGTAAAACATGACGTGGATAACAATTACTGTTCATTTACAGGAACAAACAAGAGATTTTTATTACTGTTCTATCTAAAAAAGATAAATGTTGAAACAACATTTTTAGTCGTAGAGAGCTATTTTAATTTTAATGAATTTTTTCCATACTGCGTGCAGTGTGTATAGACCTGATAGCAGTGTGTATAGAACTGTAAGTCTATAACCTGATACATGGTTACACAAGATAATTCGCAATCATGTTCTAAATGAGAGAAAACAGCCAGCTATTTCTTATTTAAATTAGGTATTTTCCAGTTAACGTATATTTAATGGAGTTAGAGGTATGTTTAGAATATAAAGAATTTCATATACAGGGTGTATCTAAACTACTGGGCAAAACTTTCAGGGGTGATAGTACAGATCAAGACAAATATTATTAAATGGGAAACTGAGGGTCCCAAACGTGTTCCGAAGGAGATAGGCGCCATCAAAGTTTAGGGTCCAAAATTCGAAATGATTATTAAAAAAAACAGAAAAATTGGTCGATTCGTTTGCGGTTTTCACGAAATATATTCTTTATGTCAGTATTGTCTCGAAAATAAATTATAAAGATAAATTTCAAAAAATGCCGATAGAGGGCGCATTAGACTTTGGAGTAACGAACAACTAATTTTTACCGTTATTTTTTGCATCTCATTAACTTTTTTAGAAGTTTAGACATAAACTTAAATTTTGAGCTCAAAATTTGTGGTAAAATAGCGCAAACTCAACTGTGTTCAATGGGAGTGGGTAGGTTCAAATTTCAAATGATTATAAAAAACAGAAAAACTGGTCAATTGATTTGCGGTTTTCACTAAAATTATTCTTTGTGTCAGTATTGTCTTGAAAATAAATTATACAGATAAATTTTAAAAAATGTCGATAGAGGGCGCTTTAGACTTTAGAGTAATGTACAACTATTTTATACCGTTATTTTTTGCATCTCATTAAATTTTTTTAGAAGCTTAGACATAAACTTAAATTTTGAGCTGAAAATCTGAATCGTTGAGAGTGGTTAAGTAGCGCAAACTGAACTGTGTTCAATGGGGGTGGGGAGGTTCAAATTTCAAATGATTATAAAAAACAGAAAATTTGGCCGATTCGTTTGCAGTTTTCTCTAAAACCATTCTTTATCTCAGTATTTCCTTGAAAATAAATGTTAAAGATACATTTCAAAAAATTCCGTTAGAGGGTGCCTTAAACTTTAGAGTAACCAACAACTATTTTAAACCGTTATTATTTTTTTTTAATCTAAATAAAAATTTTAAAATCTTAGACTTAAATTTTGAGCTCAAAATCTGAATCGCTGTGAGTAATTAAGTAGCGAAAAATTGAACTGTGTTCGTAGGATGTGCAGGGTAACATTTCAACTCCTGAACACAGTTCAGTTTGCGCATCTTAATCCCTCCCAACCATTCAGAATTTGAGCTCAAAATTTCAGTCTCAGCTTTTGAAAACATTTAATTAGATACAAAAAATAGCAGTTAAAAATTGTTGTTGTTTACTGTAAAGTTTAAGCGCCCTCTAATGGAATTTTTGGAAATTTATCTTAAAAATTTATTTTTAAGGAAATACTGGCATAAAAAATGGTTTTAGAGAAAACCGCAAACGAATCGATCATTTTTTACGTTTTGTATAACCATTTGAAATTTGAACCTTCCCGCCCCCATTGAACACAGCTCAGTTAGCGCTACTTAACCACTCTCAACATATCAGATTTTCAGCACAAAATTTAAATTTATGTCTAAGCTTTAAAAAAAAATTAATGAGATGCAAAATATAACGGTAAAAAATAGTTGTACGTTTCTCCGAAGTCTAAAGCGCCCTCTATCGACATTTTTTTAATTTATGTTTATAATTTATTTTCAAGACAATACTGACATAAAGAATAGTTTTAGTGAAAACCGCAAATCAATTCACCAAATATTCTGTTTTTTATAATCATTTGCAAATTGAACCTACCCACTCCCATTGAATACAGTTCTGTTTGCGCTACTTAACCACAGATTTTGAGCTCAAAATTTAAGTTTATGTTAAACTTCTAAAAAAAATTAATGCGATGCAAAAAATAACGGTATAAATAGTTATTCGTTACTCCAAAGTCTAAAGCGCCCTCGATCGGCATTTTTTGAAATTTATCTTTATAATTTATTTTCAAGACAATACTAACATACAGAATATTTTTCGTGAAAACTGCAAACGAATCGATCAATTTTTCTGTTTTTTATAATCATTTCGAATTTTGGACCCTAAACGTTGATGGCGCCTATCTCCTTCGGAAGACGTTTGGGACCCTTAGTTTCCCATTTAATATTATTTGTCTTGATGTGTACTATCACCCCTTAAAGTTTTGCCCAGTAGTTTAGATACACCCTGTATAGGTCCAGACAAACAACTGAGTGTATTGCAATTTATGAATAATACTTTCCAAAATATAATTTTCGATTTTGTTTTGCATTATTTTTCTCAATAAAAATTTATTTTAATATGATACGGTATAAGTATATATAAGTTGTATAAACTTATTCAAGTGCATTTCAGTCTGATGGGGGTATTTTCTGGTGTTGAAAAAACTGAGTATTTTCCGGCCGTGGACGCTAATTGCTGAATGTTGTTTTCAAATTTGTTATGCGTTTTCGAAGTTGTTTACTTAGATATATTTTTCATGCTTTTAAACGGTGAAGATATGTTACAATGTTCTGGAAGTGGTGGGAATTCTTTCATAATCTTCGACTAAAGTAAAATTTTTATTTCTCATATTTAAGATAAAGTACTCAACCAAGTTAAACTAGTGGTTTTTTTTCACTAAAACCACTTTGAAATTTGAAATTTTTTCAAAAGAATGATTGTAAGTTCTCTGATGTTATTTAACCCTTCACTGCACTTTATGCCACATCGAGCACATGCCAAAATGCACTATACTCGTAATTTTCAAGTGCCATGAATTTGGCCAATATGATCAATATAACTGATCACGAACAGTCCAAACAATAGAATAACACGTATTTTGTTCTTGTCACATGTCTGCATATGACAAAAAATTAGAAATTGTTCTTCGGAGAGAAAATGATTAAGATATTAAGGCAAAGTTTACTTTTATTATTTTTGCTGAATGCATAAAAAATGAACATAAAGAAAGTCGCTCTTAAGCAGATACAATTAATTAATTTAAGCCCAGTTAATTACAAAATGTAGCAACACAATATTTAAAAACCATAATTGTGTATATACGGTACACGCCATTAAACATCAAATTTTAGCTGAAAAATAGAAATTTATTTATTTTTTTATTTTTTTATTTTATTTTTTTTTCCATTTTTAGACAAACATATAGATTTTAAATATTTTTTTCATAAAAATACAAAAAATCGTACGGTAAAGGGTTAAACATTTTGAAATTTCAAAATATTTTATCAGCCATTTTCTCCTTTTAATATTCATTTCATAATAATAAAGATCATTTTTATAAAAAAAATTCAAATTAAGCACGCTATTATATTCTATCGAATTTACTGTTACTTTAATTTAATAAATACTTATTTATAAGTTTTATACCTATATAGCTAGGCATTAATTTAGTATTACGATAAAATAA
The DNA here is from genome assembly GCA_964019185.1 of Maratus speculifer. NCBI lineage: Eukaryota > Metazoa > Arthropoda > Arachnida > Araneae > Salticidae > Maratus > Maratus speculifer. Next base: position 228,678,176 of record OZ025296.1, on the reverse strand, counting down.
ATAAATTTTCAATTTCTACCTTATCCAAATATATATTACTTTTGAAGAAAGAAATTAATTTATATCCAAATCATTGTAGCGAAAATAATTTAGTACTTTTTCTCTTTAATCCCCATTCCTCCCCAACCTGTTAAACAATCAAAGACCATTCTTTCTACTGTTTTCATCATGAAAGTAGTTTCTTTTTTTATAATGTTGTTGTTTCCTGAAATTTAAAAACAGATACAAATCTAGGAAATTAGTGAAAAGTTTAAATTATTTTTGAATAAGAAGTACGCATTTCCTTTTTAATGAAAAATATACATCATTTAATTTTAGAGACAAAAAAAAAAACATTGAAGATTAATCCGATATGTTACATTTTCAAATGAAATTTTCTATAAATGTTCAACAACTAATATCGACTAAACTATTGAAACAACGCTTAAAAGGAAAAGATGTATCCAAAAATACAAATACCGGAAACAGTAAGGCATAAATTTAATAATTATAATTTTCCAATTAAGGATTTATCGTTAACCTTTTTAATAAAATGTTAATTAGATAATTTAATTTGTTATAAAGCAAATGTCATAAATAGCCGATTGAAATGTAATTTATTATCTTCATTGGGCGTTGTTGCCCGTCTACGACCTTGCCCTGGTCTTTGGCCTGCACATCCCCTCTCCAAAAAACGGTTCCAGACCCGGAAATGACACTTTGTGACTCTCCAGTGGCTTGCGCTACTTCGGCTTCAGTTTGGCCACCTTCTAACCTACCAAGAATTCTCCAAGCTTCTGAATCTGTCAAATGACATCGCTGAGACACCGTACTCATCGAAACAAAGCAATCACTGAATGCCGATCATCCTTGTTTTCATTCTCTTTTATCCTGTTGAAAGTCAAATTTCATTCGCTGCCGCTGAAGCGACGTTTTTGACGTCGAACTCAAAATTTGCATACTCCACAGTTTGAAAACCAGAAAAATTTGCATTTGTGATTCTCTTCTTCTATTTTCGGCAAAAAAAATTTCGTTTATATCTTTATTTTATATAAAACTTCAAATATCCTTTAATTGTTTTGAGCATTGTACATTTATTTCTGTGAAGGGAAGGTTTGAATATAAAAAAATATTTTCAACAATGAAAATAATAGGTTGAAGAATTCTACTATTTTTTCTTTTCTTTAAATGAAATAATAATTATAATATTTTTCATTTCTTACTTAGAAACTTCCGTATCTTTCTTAACCATTTTGTAGAAATTACAAAAATATTACTAGAAATAAATAAATAAAAATAAAAACAAATATATAAAGCATGCATTATGAAACACATCTATAGTGTGAAAAGTATTTGAATTCCTTTCTGAAACTCTGTACATGATTTATAGATTTGTATATGTACAATGTAAAGTGATAAAATTTACCTAATTAGGTAAATTTTATCAGGCTTCATTATAGGCTGATAATTCCCCTTCAAGAATTTCCATTAGTAAAAGCCGTATCATATGATAGTTGTTCGCCAAACATTTTCCCCAACAGAACGTCATAGTCATCAAAAGTTGCTTGATCTTGATGAAAAAGAGAATTCTCCTGGCTCGCCCAATTTTTCCGGCTTCGCGTGGGAAAACTTGGATATTCATTATGCACCGGATCAAGTGCGCCAATAAGAACGAAATTTGGAAGATTGATTTTATACGAATGGATAGCATGTAGATATCTAAACGTCGTAGGTAACATTTCCAAATCAGTACATAGTATATAACACCATAAAAAAGTTTAGAAAATCTGCTTACGGAATTGCAGCCTATTACTTACCCATCATACGTAGTATAGGGCAAGTCTTGCAATCGTTTTGAAAATCGAAAAATTTTTTTTGACGGATTTACACGTTTCAGATAGTGGAGATTCCGAAAAACATATTTTTAGAAAAAAATTTTTGCCGTCCGTCTGTCTGTCTGTCTGTGAACGCTCTATCTCCCGAACGAATTGAGATAGAGACTTAAAATTTTGTATGTAGTTAGTATGTAAGAATGGGACGAAGCCTATTTAATATCAGCAACCTCGATTATCCGGAACAATTTTTTCGGACTCTCGAAAAATTCGTTCTGATGAAAGGTATATAAAAATTTTCGAATTTTTTTGTTCTAAGGAATGGACGTAAAATACAATAAAATAACACACATTTTGCATATAAAACGAAGTCAATCGGATTATTAGTTGCCGAGATATTTGTAATCCTGTTTTCCACATTCTTCGATTTTTCATGACCCTGTATTTCATTCAAATTTCAATTCAGAGGTATATTTTAATTGGAAATGAGACGCTAAATCCGACGCAGTTAATTGTTAGTTAATAGAGTTATTATGTTTGGAGTTATAAGGATGTTTCTTTTACGCAGTTCGGTACTACTTGAGTAGTTTGGCGTTTTGTATAATTTGTCGAAATCGGTAATCAGCAGTTCTTTAATAGAGCATTACTATGTACATTAACAATATTTAAATTTTGTTTATGAATTGCAATGCATTGTATAAATAGTTTTCACATGTTTTATTTTCATATACATATCCATGATGGGTAAGTATTACGGAGGCCCCCAACGACTAGTTTTATTTAGTATTTGTAGAATTGTTTGTTGTTTATCCCCCTCTGATAAGGCCATAAGCGGTAATGTATTCAAAGTTCTTTTGTGTATGATAAATGAAATTTATATGAAATTTTTGCACATCAAGTGGTTTGAAAAATATCACGAAAATTTAAAAGCACAAATCAGAACTGAAAATGCTATTTCCCGTAATTATTACTCATAGATAGTATTCTAACCAAATTTTTTGTGTGTATCTATCTGTAAGTGAATATGCATACCGTACGCTACAAAAAATACTTTTGCATTGCACCTCAGTAATGTATGTAAATTTCAGCAAGTTTAAAATAGAGTAAAATAATTAAAATATGTTTTACACGAAGTTTTTCCTTTGACCACAACCTAACAGAATATGTTTAGGGGTACTTGTAACTAAACTTTAAACGCATATACTTCCCTTTCACTATTAAACATGCCTTTCTAAACCTCAATAACATAAACCATTTGTACGGTAATTGAGTATACGCGAGTTATTGCACAGCCTCACAAGCAAACGGCCAGACAAATTTTTTTATTTTGTTTTTGTAAGTCTTTTAACATGTTCAGGGCCATGGTGACTGACACTTTCCGTTTAGACAGCGTCAGTCATTGGTGATTGATAGTGTAAAATATACCCCTTTGGACAATTTTCTCTTCACCAATTTCCAAATATTTTCAATGGGATTTATGTCTGGTGAATTACCCAGCAAGAAGATAACAGGGGTTTTTTGTTATAACGGGCCCACGTACGGACTCACTCAAATAAACATAATGTAAAAAATTGCTTTTAAAAGTTTTGCTTCGTAATTTTCCTTGAGGTTATTTTTATTGTATAAGCGAAAATATGTCTAACAAAGAATGGAAATACCAAAGGTAATATTTGCAAAAAACAGATTCTCCCTTGGGTTCTTGAACAGCTTGGAAATATTTCTTTTCATATCATTATGAATTAACCGTATAATTACATTGAAAATATTACTTGTCACAATTCATGTTTTTGTCTTATAGTTCACAATATTAACATAGTTCACAATTTTCTAACAGATAACAAAATTTGAAAAACACTCTAAAGCAATAAAATTATAAAAACTAAGAATATTAAGAAAATGAGCTCATACGAAAAAGAAAGAATATTTTAAAGGGAAATATTGGGGGCAAAAATATATAATTTGGAAGCTTAGGGACATATAAATATATATCCAATTTTTATATAGTTTTCTGAATTTTTAATGTAATTTTTTAATTTTTGAGTTATTAAGAAAATTTTTGATTCAACAGATTTAAGGTTATGCTGCAACAGTACACTGTTAATGACAGTAGTGAGTGGTTGTGTTTGTTTCAACCTCTAGTGTCTCGTTTTTTATACGTGCACGATATTGATTTTCTGCTGATATTGTGTTCGCGTTTTCGGTTTTTGTGGTCGCCATGACCAAAGGGATTCCAGATTATCCTATGTATTTTTGTTTTCACGAAAGAAAGGAATTTAGTCCAGTTATTGTCATAAAGCGGCGTGTCCATTTCCCTTCAAGTACGATCCACTCCATGGGGTGTTTTAAAATTCATGAGCTGGCCTTGTCCGTCGTTGGTCGCGAAAGGATACAACAACGGACCAAATCTAGTGCCTTGTAACAAAATTACAGAAATCTAAAAAATATGATGCTGATGATAAATCCAAACCATCGTAAATTTAGGGCCAAATCTTTGAGAACTCCTCATACATTACTATTGGGAAAATACCAGCAGGTTGTACACACCAAAAGTGTATAATTAAAGAAAAGATTAAGAGGAATGGTGAAGAAAACTGGACACTCGTACGTAGTAAAAAGGTAAATTCTCATAGTAATTGGACTAGCGCATTAAACCTCTGCAGGTATCAGCGCTGATAACCTAAAGAAGATAAATATCCATCCCTTTTTCATTGAGATAAATGGAAATTGGATAAATCTTCTCTTCTGTCTAATGGTACTATCTACTAGATCAGAATATGAAAAAAAATGCATTATCGATTTTGATTCTTAAATTGAGCACAGAAATATCCAACGTTTATTCGGTTATGAACGGATGTGCAAGGATATATAATAGGAGCTCTGTTCTAGGAAAGGAGAAAAGGAAAATATTTTCAAAGGCTTTGATTTTGATGATTCAGAAATTAATTTCATCCAGCAGTTATTCTGTGCCAATGTTCGGAAATTTTTTCCATTGACACTCTTCATTTTTTTGTTATACACCCTGAATGTCTGTACATCAGATATTCTGCATATTACTGATAGAGAAATACTGGGGATGAAAAGGATCTCAAAAATAACACCGCGGCTAAGGGTGTTTTCATTCAGCAACGACAGCGGTGTAAAATGAGGGATATGTGCCGGAGAGCACAGTTCAGCGAGATAGCGAAAGCCGTATGATGAGCTCCGTAAGTGTACAAACTGCTTCGGTGAGTACCTTTTTAACTAACACTTGCGGCTTAAATTTTCTGCTGATGAGGTCGAACGTACGATAAAATTGTTCAGCAAACTTCAAAACCAATATATACGAATACTGCTCTAGTTCGGTGTTGAATAATGCAATTTCTTCGACGAAAGCCGCGATAGAAATCGTTATTGTTGAGTCCTCCCCCCTTCCCCCAACACACATACACATACTATTTCTATTTTGCTGAAGGTTGTATCCAAGTTCAATCGCCACAGAAACTTTGTGCTTATTCGAGTTATTAAGTTTTCTTAGATTTAATTTTCAAATATGGATAACAATTTTGAAAATTTCGTTTCACAAACTTTTAAAAAATACCTCGCGGAACTCCGTTCTGCAACTACAAAAATTGATCGTATTTCTTCTTTTATAGCAATTTTCCCAATATATCTGGTTTAATTTGCTTCCTTCCAACTTGACAGATTTTCAATCTATGATCCCTATTTGGCAAATTCCTAGAATTGGTTGACATATCGAATGCCAATAAGTTTTTTCGTCAAAATTCTTAGTTTAAGGATATTATTTTTAATAATAATTTTGACGTTATATTTCTGTGGTAGACCCGCTTCTACCAGAGTAGCGGTCTTACTGTTAGTATTTCCAACTTAGAGCTTTTCAGTGTATACAGACTACAATTTGTTGGGGATAACCCACTGATGTGCATGTGAGAGATGGACTCATTGCAGCCTACTTTTAAAATCTCCATTGCATTGTATTTAAACCACCCACATCGTCTGAGATAATTTTCCTTCATAAGCTTTTCATTACAGTTGTCTCCCAATCTTTTTCGGTCAACTGGTAGGATACTGAACGTATACTGGATGACGCGACCAATGAGATTCATTCTTCGAGGACGCAATTTCTACTCAAGCATTTTCGGGCGACTTATATAATGCTTTCGGAGAAATTGTGAAACCTACTCAGAGTGTGACTGGTGCATTTCGACTAAAAGGCCAGATTAAGTATTTGAAAACAGAAAGAAATCATTTGAATGTTAACTGCAAACGACTACCCTGTCCCCTAAAAACTTTCTTTAGTAGTATAAATCGTTCATGTTTATATGGCAATGTAGAAGTTTAGTATTTAACATTGAAATACTTACATTGACTTTTTACCAACTGATGAAAATCCGCGTTCGTAAGGTACACATTCTGACCTTCTATGGGCCCAGTTTTATGACTGAATCTAGCAATGACAAAACTGAGCAAATTGCTGTATTGGAAGCAGGTTTTAGATTCTATATAATGGTGTTGTAAATTCTAGGAAGTTAGGCACAGTTCTTAAAAACAAATTGCACTAGTACTCCCAATCCTTCAGCCCATCTAAGGTGATTGCGTTCATCGGAAATCATAAAAAAATTGCCAGCATGAAATTCAGCGCTACCAATATGCTCTTATGTTTTCCATTTAATTCCATGTTCTTTCGAAGCATTCTCATTAACTGCCTGGTAAATCTCCGTAAGTTTTTATATTACAGAAAGGAGGCTCTGATTGTCCCGTCCCAAAACCACTATAGGGGAGATACTAGTGTTTTACCTCTCCAGTGTCTGCAAGCACATTCTTGTGAACCTTATTAAAGATTTCGTCCCATCCAATTCCATAGTTATACTACAGCAGTTCAGATCCAAATACTCAACACAAAATCAGCTTTGGAAAATGACTGAACTCTTTCATCAGGTCTTCATGAAGAAATACAAAATTAGGTGCTACATTCATACATATATATAAAGCTTTTAACCAAGTTTGGCATTCTGAACTTATTTATAAACTTAAAACTACACTATATGTAAATTACTTAAACATGAGAAAAAAATATTTTAAAAGGTGTTAAATTACTTTCAATCTTTAGCACTTTCAACTGTAAACACAGCCATCGACCGAGAATATAAAATAAAATAAAATGTATTCGGAATGTAGGACAGGGCTATCGGTAATTTCATTGCCCAACCCATCCACTAACCGTTTTTTAGCGTCTTTAATTTGTGTAGTTTCTCTTTTAAATTTTACGGTTTCAATTTGTCTCTGTTTCCCCCTTTTATATTTAGAATCCAAGGCATACGGGTCGTAAGTAAAGAATTTTGACGCTATTCGTAGTCGCTTGCAGCGACAGCTCTTTGCGCAAGAGAGTCTTATTGTTCGGTAGGGGTCATGGACGACTTATTTATAAGTTGATTTTTATATCTTAATCCAGCTTATCATTAATATTTGGAATTACCTTGAGATTAGAAGTTTCACAGTTAAAGATAAAAATTTTGTCACTCCCTCTAGCAGTATCGAAGCTGGTGTTCGTCGGGTCAGTTTCATTAGTACATCTGTCTTCAACATCAATTATCAGCACATCTTTCTTCAACATATAAATTCATGAAATTTTTCTGTATTCCTTACACCCACTCAAATATAGATACCACTATATAGGTAATATAGTCATTAAATATAGAAACAGATCACTAAACATCGTGATTGAGCAATTCCAATCCGATCTTCAAGCCTTCTATTTGGCTTAAAAGTCACTGCATCGGGATTTTCTCAAATATGCCTCGAGAACTAACTTTTTCATTACTTACGACGATATACCCTTGCGTCACCAACAATAAATACCTAGGAATTTATTTAGATTAAAAATAAACTTAGACTGCATAGTTAATGATCGTGCACACTAGCGCTGGATGATATCAGAAATTTGATATCGCAATATATCATAGAGTTGATATTGATGATATATTGCGATAACTATTATGGTAAATATAAACTGGGTACGAATATAAATATTTCCCGAACTTCGAAACATAAATAATATCGTTGCGGCAATTTAAATAAAAACGGATGTGGTAAGCAACGAATGAATGTTTCATATCTATTTTTTTTCAAATAACATCATTAAATGTGTATACATATTTGTAAAAAAATAATTTTGAAAAGAAACCAATGTTTGATATTTGTTTGCACTCAAACCTTTTGTTGGAAAATGTTTCCTTCTAAATAATATTTCCTATTTTTCTTATACTATGCATTAACAATATTTTAATTTTACGCATATTAATAATATTTTAATCATTTAATTACTTCGCGCATAACTGACAAAATTATTAAATACAAACTAAAATTAAACATTTTTAAGTTTAGGATGTTGATGTATTATTATAATTAAAATAATTAAAAGTCCAAGCAAAACTAATTTTTTAATGCCATATATCGTGCATAATGCCAGTGGCACATTCAGTAGATGACATATGCAACAGGAATGTTGCTTTTCAATCTTTCTCTAACGAATCAATTTTTTTATTTCAAAAAATCACTGTATTTATATCTCCCCACCTACTTGCTACAAAAAAGCAACAACATTGAAACCTTTGCCCCACCAGTGGCCGAGAGGTTCTGACCTTTCAACTGGTAGACGGTAGGTGCTGGGTTCGAACCCAATCGCGGCTGTCGGCCTAACCGTTCGGAGTTTTCGTGGTTTTCTCCTAACCTTGCGTAAATACGGTTTAGGTTCCCTTAGAAAGATCCCCACGAAGGGCACTCCCCCCTGGTCCTATATCCCTAGTGTAGATAATCGTACGACAAAAATAAACCAAACTAAACCATTGAAACCTTTTAAAAATGTATATGTACTCAAATCATATTTGGAATATTTTTATACTAGTTTAAGCTTTATTCGCATACCAAATTAACACTATTTTTTTATAAATATTCATAGCTTCAAAAAATCATAACAGGATATATTAAATGCACTTGGGAAAACTTCCCACTAATGAAAATATGACAAATGACGAGGGATAAAAAATATATATGACTAAACATTACTGACTGGGAAACTTTCTTAAAAGCAACCAATCGTCACAGTGGACGACTGATTTTACCTTGGACCATAAATATAAAGTTATGGTCAAGAATTACAAGTAGCGGGCTCTGGATGGTTGCTCGCAAGCTAAGCTTTTGAGGATCGATTTTATAGCAGCTATTTTATACATCGAACGCGACAATAAAAAGTGCTCATATGATTATTCATATTGCATTAATATATGGAGTTATCGCAACATGCGTATACCAAACACAGCGACAAGAAAAGGAAGGACGACAAGTGTTATTTAAAACTGTTATTAAGACAATCAAATGAAGTCTAGGTTTACAGCTAATGAATGTTTTGCAATAATTGGGATATTTCTAATGGCGATAATTAGTAGAAAGAAAGATTATCGAGATAAATAGTATCTGTTTTAGATGAAGTAGGAAGTTGAAAACATTCAAATAAAATATCTGGCTTTTTTTTTGGGGGGGGGGGGGGGGGCTCTGGCAGTGTGGACAAATCATTATTTTTATATCAGGTTTTGAAGCATTTAGCACTATTTTTTCCGAGTCTCGTGTTGAAAATTGCAGCGATCTATAAACATTATTTTATTAGGATATATCAAAAGAGGTAAATTTTATATATTGTTGTTGTGATATTTAAAAATATCAATATCTGTGAATATATTGATAAATAATCCAGCCAAATTTCTCAACAAATGTAATAAAACCCAAGGCTCTTAATTGTTTATTGGCTTATCACATCAGTTTGTCACTTTCGACTAAATTATGAATATACAAATCAGATCTACCATGACCAACGGGTTTGCTGTCTGAAGATCTGTCTGTAAAACTCATTTGCTGAAACTTCAAATTTGGCAAAATTTCTTATTGCGTAGACTATGTAAAGCAACAACGTTTTTTCGGCACAACAAAGTTCATTTCAATCTTAATGTTAGGTGATCCAAGTTTAAAAACGTTCGCCAATCCTGATACTCAACGACGATACATATTCTACAGAGACGTTGCCCTGGAAATAAAAAAAAACGGCATATCATCTTATCGTTGTTTCAACACAAAAAAGTAGAACTATAAAACCACCATAAATACAACATCTCTGTGCTCTTCCAAATTCAAAATTCACCTTGTTTTCACTTTAAATTTACATGCAACAAAATTCCATTTATATAACGCATTTTCTACCTTACATTTGGAATCGAATACGGTTCAGATTTTTAATAAACTCTTGGCTAAATTGTTTTATAAAAAGAATACTGCACTACATATGATTTTACATAGTGTCATTATTGTATTTTTACTCTTTTATGTTATGGTTTACATTTCAGTCCTTGTATCAGAAAAAAAGGAATATGTCTTGTTTAGATCATCCTTATTTTCCCTCACTTACGGCACTGCCACTTTATGCCACTTTCAAAGCGTAGTCTTTTATGAATTCTCATCAACACCAGAGTTTAATTCTACTAGAACCCGGTGCCGCACTACAAGAAGAACTTTATATTTTGATATATGTTTACAGTAATTTTGTTAAAATATTTTCAAATTAAAAACGAAATTACTGCAATCACTGCTTCCCGTATAGGCACACCAAGAATTATTGGACTTTTGGTAAAATAATAAAAATAAAGGGCTAGTTCAGAATTAACATTGGGAAGTATTTAAAATTTGAGAGAAAGTGCAGAAATTTTTTTTTATTGTGATTTGTGGTTCTTTACCAGCATGAAAATTCGGCTCGGAGTAGTCATAAAGAACCAACAGGAATTCATTTAGAATGATTTTAGAATTCATAAAAACCCACTCCAAGATAAAGACCTCTTGTCATAACACTATCTGCTATACATATAATTTGGCTTTAATAAAAAAATCGCCTTAATAGACGAGTGAACAGATAAGATGAATCTGCCTCTGACATCAGAGGAACAAGAGTGAATGATTCAGAGTAAAATTAATAAGACTTGAAAAAAAGTATAAGTATTCGAATTATAGTAGTCAATAAGAAGATGAGAACTCGTCCAGTGAAATAATTTATAACAAAGGTTACTAAATCTCTCAAACCTTTTTTTTTTTTTTTTTTTTTTTTTTTTTTTTAATACTTTTAGTTTGACTGCAAATACTACGGAAATTTTGTTTCGTTTTGAACTTTATTACTATCAGCAAAGACTTTAATATGGATTACTTTTAATAATAAGAGTCCTGTATAATACGTTTAGTGTAAAAACATCCACTTATGAGTTAATCGCATCTTTTATTTATCTTTCGGTGTAGAGGTTTGACAGACGTTTTCAAAGTAGTTATGTCACAATTTCTCTCGCATTAGTTCATGGCTAAGGGCCAAAGAAAAATAAGAATGTGAAAAAGAAGAGAATTAAAAGAGAAGAGTTAAGAAATATATAGAAATACAACTGATGGAAATAATGTATTCAGCATTAAGTATTCATAAAAATAACGTAAAATTCAACGAGATAATTAACATTTCTAAGAATTTTTAAAATATGTATAGAATTTAAAACAAAATTAAAAATACTTAGTCAACAAATCATTAAAACATATAGTTTAAAATTTAGCAATTTTAACTCAATTTATATACATACATGAGCTTCAATGTTTTAAATATGTTATATAAGCAACATAAATTAATCTTTCTGAAGACGTTCAACATAATAATGTATGCTCAAACATAAATTTTTAAGGTAAATATATTACTGAAATTCAAATACTCATTAGCTTTAAAGATTCAGCGAACTTCAAAACATATTTCTTTACACTGCATTTCATCACATAGAATTTACACAATAAGAATCTATATTTTTCTTTCTTTGTGCCTCAAAAATCTTGCGCGTTTAACTTCAATGCAAATTAGATAATAATTACTAATTAGGAAACCTACATTTTAAATTTTCAAAGGTTTGTGGTAATTATATCTTATTATATTCTATCTCTCTGCAACATAAAGTTCAGGAAGTTAAAGACTATGTCTTTGTATATAAAATCAGCTTGATTTGGTGTTATTTTATTTAAAAATAAATTAATTACATAACCACAGGATTTCCCGTTTGTGATTAATAAAAATTTTTGAGTACTTCTAAAAACAACGTAATAAACAGGTAAAAAAATGAAATAAAAAACTGAAAATTCCAGTAAACACAGAACGATTTACGTAGATTGTATCCCCGAATATGTTCATAATAGCCCAGTTCCTACAGCGTAGGTAACCTTAGCAAAAACCTTCGGTTTAAATCCCATATCGATACTTTTTCACGCAGATAGAAAACTAAAACTTATATTGCGTTATCATTACGAAATTGCTGCTTTATTCAAGTGCTTGCTTAGTCAAATATCGTACACTGATAACCAGACGTCTATCGGTTTTCTTTCTTTTTGAATCGATTTCTTATTGAAAAAATGAACTTTGAATATGAATAACACTTTTACGTGAGAAATAACATGGTTACGTTTATCACGCATGGACGTTTCTCTACACTATTCTAAGCTCCGATGGCTACACCTCGAAGACTTAGCCCATAAACAACTAAGCACATGGTGGTTTTAAAAAGTCTCTCACTACTGAGAAGAATATGGATAACACCTTTTTCAACAAAACAATCACAGTTTTTTTCTTTTTTGTGAGGTTTCACATCTGTCTTAATATCTTTTAAATATTTTTTTATGTGTAGTTTTATTTGTCAGCAGCTTGTTTTGTGAATACAATATTTCATAACTATTGCAATGAGTGAAAATTCCCTGAAGCAATTCGATGAAATTTTGAAGCGGCAGTGTTCTTAGTTAACCATGAGAAAGGGCCTTAAGTGATGCAGATATTTGCAGATATGCGGAAATCTAAAATATTCAATAAAAAGTATGTAAAATGATGTTTGGAGGTTGGGAATGTGATCTGCCAAAGAGGAGACTAGACCAGAGGAAAACAACAAAGAAGGATACAGTGATCACCAAAGAACGTTGAAAAATTGCTGTCGACTTGGTTAACATTGGCTGAAATTTAGGATAACTTTAAATGTAAGAAATTTTGGTCATGCTACCACGGTGAATCCTTGGTAAATTGTTTAGAACGAGCTTCCAATTTTACGCTATTGCTGTTTCATATATTTTGAGACCAAAACTTTGCCGCTGACTCAAGAGATGTAGCAAATATAATATTTTTTCTGTTTCGGGCCTCTTACGAGTCAAACTTACCCCGATTGACTGTACGAACCACTTTCCAAAAATAATTCCTAAAATCTACTTTAAAGTTTCTGGTTTTGTTAGAAAATCTCGGGTGTCGAAAAATACAATGTCACTAACACATCGCTAAAAATTATGTAGTGTGTAGAAACCGCACAATAACGTCACTGTGGTCAAATAGCTGGCAATGTTCCCACATACAAATCCCAGGGGAATATTTGGTCATACATCAAAATTAAATATAAAAGAAAACCAATGAATACGATGAGATATATTGCAACTGAAATCAAGAAGAAATGGCTATCAGTAATAAAGAGAAGGAAATTCTCTTGGTCTAGACATTTTTTGCTCCTGTTGGAATAAACCTCGTGTTGTTAACTCTAACCTTACGTATGAGATGGCGATCTTCATGAAATAATTAGTCAAAAATGTATCATGAAATGTATGAGGAAAAATGTTCACTTACAGTTGGTAATGAGGGTGATTGAAAAAATATTAGATAATGGCCCAATAGCTATTAAAGTCTATTTCAATAAAAGTGTAAACTTCTTACAGTCATTTAATGGTTGATCGATAGGTTTACTATTGTGTTTTCTTGATCTGAGTTATCCATGTTTTTATACGCCTTAAGTGTAAGAAAACACACAAACTTATCGACCAACCATTAAAATTCGCTCTGCAAGTTATTTTCACCAAGATGTCACTTGACAGATCAGTTACAACTTAATATGCTAATGGAGTTTTGTCTAATCCTAAAACTTCAGCTGTCAACTCGATGAGTTGATGATTTATGCACTCGTTTCCAGGTATGTTATAGTTGCGGTTTATTCCAAAAGTAATTCAGTTAATTTACCTAAAAAAAATACTTACATTCGCTTTATCAATTTCGGAAAATTGATTATTTTCTCAAAATTTTACTTTTTAGCACCATTTTATTACACCAAAAGCAATCAAAAGAACTTTATTTTATTGCATTTAATATTGATCCTTAACATTTTTTTTTTAATTTTGAATAAAATGACACATTTACTTTTTACTTTGGCTATGAAAACTTCTGTTAATTTAATTGCGAGTTTATTCTTTTGAATTATTCCAAGTTTATTCCAAGTTAATTCAAAGTTTCCATTTTTTTTCTTTTTTATTTAAATAGCTATATATGGAATTTTAAAATGAGTGCATAAAATGTCTATAGCAGTAAAATCATTTGCTAAATGTATAAAATATTAAACACACAATATATATATATATATATATATATATATATATTCAATATAAATTTGTATTTATGCGAATATTTGAAGAACAGTTTTGAAAATTTGACTGAAATATCATGTTTCTTAGATATTATTTTATCATTTTGCGTTTTTTATAAAATTTAAAAATAATTCGACTTGATACTGCGGCAGTAAAAATCAAAAGAAAAAAATGCTGAAATCTCAAACACATGTCAGATTATTTTAAAATAAAAGGACAGATTTTAAAAAACACTTTAATAAAATGTTGCAAATGTCCTTTCATATTGAAAATAAAAATACTTTAATGTTTACTTTTGTATAATACTTTAAAATATTTTTAATTTCGCATTTATTTCAACATATGAGCTTGAAACGAATATAAAATGACGCCTTTAAGAATAAGATATATTTTTTACGCCGTTGTATTCAAATAAATCATCGTTTCACTGGTGAAATATTAGGATTATATTATATTAATATTTCATAGAAATTTTACATTTATTCCTCTTTTTTCGAAATCCTTTTGGAAGAAATATCATTTTCCATACAATAATATTCCATAAAAAGATATTCATCTTCAATTGTTTTTGTGTATATTTTTAAAACAATATTTTAATTTGAAAAAATGATTGTTAAATTATTAATTTTATTTCACTATTCTCTAATACATATGTATATTGAATGTGCATAATTTCTTTCAAAGACATAATTAATTTTAATTCACCTATATATGAGAATAGGCTTTACATTTTTATTGAAGTTGAAATTTACGTAAATAAATGTACTTAAATGTACAATGGCAAAAATAAATATTTGCATTAATTTAGAATTTATTCTTAAGAAACTGCAGTATGGCATTTAAATAAAGGAACCAATTTTAAGAACAAAAGCATTAAAATAAATATTGAAGGGGGAAAAGCAGCATAAATAAATGACACAAAAAAAAAGTCTATTTAATACTAAAAAATATTTGAAGAGCTTTTACAATACTATAAAAACGTGCTTAACTCGACTCCCTCAAGAAAGGCCCTTGGTGATATATAGTTACTTGACTTGTTGGAGTACTATACTTTTAGGTATTTTCATTTCACGTAAAAACAAATGAAATTATTATGATCCTAAACATATATGAAAAAATGAAGAAAGGTTTTTGACCCTCAGAAAAATTGGCCTCTCTCTTGAGCTTCAATTCATTTCACAAAATTTACAATCCTTTCCGAAGTTTGCTTAGAGAAATTCGCGTTTTTCTCTGCCGTTTTTTAAACTTTAGATCAATATGTGAAACTGACTTGTATTCCATGGCTGATTAAAAAATCTCACAACAGTTTTTTGTGACCAACTGAAGCAAATTATTGTTTATTTCGGCCATTCTTTTATGAAATTTGTTATATTTTTCCTTGATCGTTTATCGAAATTC
Organism: Maratus speculifer; assembly: GCA_964019185.1. Classification (NCBI taxonomy): domain Eukaryota; kingdom Metazoa; phylum Arthropoda; class Arachnida; order Araneae; family Salticidae; genus Maratus; species Maratus speculifer. The sequence goes on along the minus strand of OZ025296.1, from coordinate 228,662,472 downwards.
GTGATTTTTCTCCGCAGCCGACTGCTGAAATTTGCAATTTTTTTCAGCAACCACTTGAAAAAAAAATTGCTATTGGTTTTTGAAATCTTTGACTAAATTCACAAATCGCTATAAAAAAATAAAATCGCAGGTTTCCTCGAAATTTTTTTTTAAAAATGTTTGCAGGAGAATAGCATGTCTGGGCAAGTACTGAAGCGGGGGAAATGACAAGTTGCACTTTTCATTATTCAATATTTTCTTATTTTTTGCTCAATTTGCACAATCATGCACGTTTTTGCAAACCCTGCCCCACCCTCCAAAGAAATTTTTTTAAATAACCCCACTGCATCTCAAAATGAAAATTCGGGATGTATATATTTCCAGAAAAATTATTGTCTCGTGTTTAATATCCACCAAGATGGTTTTAAGATAAGAAAAGGTGAATCTTTTAAATGTCATAATTTTTATACTGATAGGTGTTTAATTTACGAAACGGAATGCCTTAATGTATCGGAAATTTCAGAATAAAAGCATCCTTGGCTGTTGTAAAAGTGGCTCAGAAAATCGTCAACGTATTTTTAAAAAAGCTCAGTACACCTAAAAGATTATACTGTTCACCTAAGAAACAGCACGGCGTACTAAATAAAAATATGCCTATTTAATCTGTACATTAATAAGTGTATGACACACTTGACATTGTAATAAACATGTCTAGGGCACACAGTTTTTTCTTTATATTAAATTAGATTTTCATCTATTAAAGAAAGAATAATTAGCATGTTTAGAAAAAATATTTTGAAGGTATGCAAGCAATATTTGTAAAATATGCTAAGAAACAATTTTTTAAGTTATTATAATAAAATGGGTTATGTCAAGCTTTGTAACATGAGCTGTCGAAAATGAACTTTGTTCAACATGTATATCATCATGCTCCAAATTGGTATTGACTTAATGTCAGATGAATCATGGTTAACTTTTATACAGGATAATTGACAAATCACTTGTACCTTCAAACATACTTTATGAGATAGTAAAGAACACCATAACAGTTTTTCAACAAAAATCCACAGTCGAATCTGCTTACATTGCCAAAGATTTAAAGAGTCTCATTCAAATATTAGCAGAAATTTTTATTATTAATTATATTTTTTTTTGTTAATTTAATATTAACAGTACCTATCGTTTATATGGAATTCATTTACCTGTGTTTTTTTCTGTTGAGCTGTCTAAAGGACATACTAGATATTATTACTATTAAGGTTATCTGACCGAAATATGCTTGCCGGTACCACCCCAGTTGGCTTAAACGATAAAACATTGTCCCTGTAAGCCAACAATCTGAGTTCTATTCCCGGCATGTGAAACGTTTCGCTCAATTGAAAATATTCAATTCATATTGAAGAAATTTATAATTTTACGCAACACTTACTCTAAAAGACCCACTATGCATTGTGTTTAAAATCAATCTTAACAAGTTAATTTCTTTTTTTAGATTATTTCAACAAAAGAGATTCAAATTTGCATTGAAATAAAAGTTTCATCTTATTAAATCATATGATTTATTATTAAGAGTTTCGTCTTATAATAAAACATATTTCATATATCTTATTACATGTCTTGTATTATGTACTTTCTATTTGTTTTGCGCTTTTATTGCACTAATTATTTTTTTTATCCAAACCTGTTGTTAAGCCTACTTTTCAAAGAATAGCAGAGACCTCTTATTTAATATCACACTTTTCTTTAGAATTATTGGATTTATAATAAAAATGAAATATTTTCCTGGCAGCTTAAGGATTTTATCTCGTTGTGATTTAACTTTTTTAGTTAATTTATCTCACTTAAGCCGACCCAGTTGTCACTATAACTGTAACAAATTAAGCACTTTGGGTTAAATGTTCATTGAACCAATCGTTTTCTCATTTAAATTACTGGTCTGGAAAATTTGGAGTTAAATTTTTAAAACAGTGAAGGCTTGTTTCATTTCATTTTATTTTTGTTTTGATTTATTTTTGTTGTCATTAAATGAAAAGAAACAAAAGAAACATACGTTAAAGCAACTCATGTTTTAAGAGTTTAAATAGTCATATAACATCTGGACAATTACACCATGAAAAATTCAGTATAACACGAAAATAAGAATATGTACTTCTAAAAGAAAGTTTCACTCTGACTTATCTGAAACGGCTAATGAAATCTACGGCACGGACTTGTCTCCGCATTTTTGTGAGAGTAGCTCAAAGTCTCTCCTGGTGCACGTGAAATCAGAATTTTAAAAGTTTAATCAATAGCTGAGCAATTATTTAAAAATCGCAACACAATCTCATAAAGAAATTGCTATTACTCCCCAATCATCGAAGCCCATGTCCAGTACACATTGCAATGGTAAATAATCTAAATTTCAGTATTTTCCCCGTATTCATTTGGTCCAGTGACTAGAGCTTCGGTCTGCTCAACTGTAGGTCAATACCCAATACTCGAAAGGCTAAAGTTAAAATATTTTATTCAAAAATAAAAGAAATTTTATTTTGTTTTCTGTAAAATTTTAAGGATCACATTTATATGCATTCATAAAAAAATAAATAAAAATAAATCTTCAATTTCTACAGAAATGTAGGCTGAAATGGAAACAGTAGCTACTTGTTTTATTTTAAAACTGTAATTGAACTGTAAAAATGTCGAAATTTTTCTGATTTTGAAAATTACTTCTTAATTAGATCCAAATGTAACAATTACGTGAGCCGTAACTTTTTGGAGTCCGGATTTTTGAAAACAAGTTCATTCGCAACTAATGAAGCTGCATTGATACCAATTGAGTATCCGATTCTCATTTTACTATAATTTCCTTTTCTTTTTTGGCAACTTGTTGTGATGTTTTCTATTTGTTGGTTTTTTTTTAATCTTATACATTGAAATAACTGATGAGGGATTTAGAAAGAATCCGAAAAGTTTTATGAATTTGTTTTAATGTTTTTATGTTTTTAATGTAGTTATTTATGTTGCTTGTAATTTTAGTGAATTTTAATTATCATGCATTTTACTTTAAAATGCGAGTATAAATATGAATAAGAAATTTTTTTTAATGTAAATATGCATATTATAGCCCCTCTATAAACAAAAAAAAATTTCAATCATAAATTAGTTTTCAAGAACTAATAAACTTTTTACATATTTTTTGAACAATATGTGTGTTTAGTACACTTCTATAAAAAACTGTTGAATATATCACCTTAAAAATTGTCCTCGTATCTTAAATCATACTATTTGAAAGTAATAAGAAGCAATTTTCAATTTGTATTAAAAGAAATTATATTTGAAATACTTTGTTAAAAATTTTGGAAAAATCCTAAATATTTCAAAAATTTCGTTTTTATTATTTAAATTTTTTTTCACTCAGACCTATAATTATTTTTTAATTAATTACACATTTTTAGAAAATTTCAACTGTTAACGTAAGTATAATTTTTGAAAAATATACCGAAATATAAAAAAACTATACACAAACCCATAATGTTTAAATATATTATTTAAAACCTCCTAGAATTATTATCTTTTAGGTCCATAACCATTTAGGACCATAATATTTTAGCTCTATTTTTAGCTTGGTCGCAGAAAACTTTTTAACATGATTGTTTGATCTGCAGATTATAAGCAGGAAATTACGGTACTTTAAAAATGAAGAAATAAATAAAGCCATAATGTATAACATCCAGTTCTTTAACAGAACATAATCTGTTTTTCAAATCAATTATCTAGTATTAAATTTTTATCGTTCAATTTGTAACAATATTCATAAAACTTAGCAAAACAATACTTTGTTTCTAATAAATAAAAATTCTCACTTAAAAACAATGCATGCACTAAATGCATCGACAATTTAAAAAAAATCTCTGATTTTTTTTTAATCACATAATAATAAAACTATCTTATAAAACAGTTTTATAGCTTTTGCTAAAATTTTTATGATATTAGTTTTCTAATTCGACTTAAGAAATTACAGAACTAAAAGCTACATGTTAAAATATTAGAAAATTGCATCTAACAAATATTTTACTTTCGAAGCCAATACATAATGCATTAATAGACTGACTTTATTAAATGAATTTTCAATTGGAATGTTTTGCAAACACGAATGCAACTAATTAGAAACTTCCTATGTAAACTAGGGACGTTAAAGAAAACTTTAAAGACAACAATGAATTAATGAAACTCAACTCTCATTGTTACACGAATGTTTTAAAATCAGTTGGATTTTACTCTAGTCCGCTAAATAATGACATCAACAGTATTAAACTCAAGAGTTAATCTTTAAAGTATACAAAAATTATTGATATATTATCTATCTCATTTTTTCATTAACTATTGACTTTTTCGTCTTAGTTTTGTATTTTAAACAAATACGAAAAGAATATTTCGCAAATTCAATGTTGATAACTATCGATATACTTCAATATTATTAGTAGACTGACAAGAAGAATTACAGGAACAAGTATAAAATACTCATAAAACTTGAATAATTTTGCGGATAAAAACCTTAAATTTAAACAAAATCTTTATTTTGTCTTGCCGAATTTATATTCAAAATGAAGAACTACCTATTTAAAAAATAAATGAATTTACATAAAAACGTAAGGATGTGTGACATAAGAAATACTAGCCAGCTGTTGTTCCAGTTACTTAAACGGTAAAGAATTGGCCCTGTAAGCCAAGGATCTGGGTTAGATTTCCGACTAATTTTTCATTCAGTTGAAAATATATAATTCATATTACTTCATAAGAATGTTGGATACAGTTGTAGCGATACAAGTTGCCGTCCTAGTGCATCCAATACATACTCTATCGGATTTAAATGAGAATATGCAATTATTTCCTTTCACTTGATTCTTTCATGCTCAAGATAAAGAGTCACTAGCGTAGTCTAATATGGATGCACATTATCTTCCATTAGGAAGAAGTTATTTCCATTTGTATCCTAAAGAACTCGATATGAGAATCAAGAACCACATCTCTATATATTTCAGAACTTACATTTACACTGGTAAAACAGTGTGATTCAATGTGGTCATTAAAAATTATGCCTGCCCATACCATATTTTTAATTCCTATGTATCGATTTTTTTTTCATAGATGCTTGAGGACTTATTGCGTATCTCTTTTTTTTTTTTCGCATATGGTAAAAAGACTGGAACATCTCTCCAAACAAAATCGGTATTCATTGGTAAAGAGAACTTAATCCCAGTCCGTGGTCCGATTATTAAAAATATTAATGTTGCAGCGAATCATAAGAATTCGAATAAATAAATAATGCATCCTTTAGGAAATGGTTGTGAAAATATTTTCTAATGTTGTCTTTTAGCAATTATGTACTTTAAAGTGAGGTTTGGAAGGTATTTTCTTATATTTCACTACCTGCTGAAACGGTAACTTTAATAAAAAGTATAAAAATAGTTAAATGGTTAAATAAACTGTTTGCATGTTCGTTTAATTCTTGTTCAGTAAATTTCTGTGAATACAATTAATAAAATCATCGTTTTTATTATGAATTAAAATTTTTTGTTATTGAAAGAAGTATTTAAATAATTATTATTATTTATTTATTAAAAATGTATAACATTAGATTTCAGGGATATCATTTTTGTATTACGACGAAAGGAAATATGATGACTTAAATCTGGAAAATCATTTTAAATGAGTTTCTTTAAAAATATGATATCTAAGATTTTAAAGTTGTGAAGTTTCCATTTTTATTAGATTAAATTTCATGAAAGTCAGATCGCTTACAACGCACAGGAATGTATTATTATATTAAACATTGCAACAATGTTCCTTTAACAGCTTCTAAATTAGAACGGAAAATTATGCGAATATTAAATGACATACAAATACTTAAAATGTTTTCACTTATACTGTTTTACAATAAGCCACTAAAATTAGAACATTACCCATCGATGTTGGTATCACTTACGTAAAATGCATTGTCAATTGACGATTTCCATTTCCATAAAGTAAAAAACATAGACAGTATATATCTCTTTGATGAAATTTGAAACAAAATAATTGATGTTAAAAAAATTATAAAAAAAATAAAGAAAAAAAAGTTGTATAAAGTCATATACATTCATTTAGAATTTACATATTGCTGTAATTTTCAGTGAGTTACATTCATTAAACTTACTGTGATTCACGGTCAAATAAGTTTTTTAAAGTTATTGTCATTTACGACCTAATACAGCATAAATGATATCCAATAAATGTTTAAATATATAAATGGTACATACTGCAATATTTCAGGAAAATGCAGGAATCGGTGCTGTCAAGCCGTGCCGTAATTAAACGGAGGAATTTTTACCACTATAATTTGCCGTGGGAAAATTATATTTGTAAATTACGGAATGGTATATAGTTTACGGCAGTAAAATTTTAAGTTTTATTACCTTTCTTTCATATGTCACAGATGCTTTCAGATGAATTCAATCAAAACTAACTCTCAACCAATTATTTCTTTACAGCCATTATGTAAAAAGAATAATTTTAATATTAATGTGTAAAACATCATTTAAAACATAGAAGGTTTTCACATGTATGGGAAATACAACATTTTAATGTAACATAATGCTCTCAAAATCACTACCACAAAAGTTTGTTTCAGTTTCAATTATTGGTTTTCATTAAAATACATACACTAGATATAAATCTGCTCAAAATTTTATAACACTTAGAGAAAAATATCACAATAGATATTGCAATAGGTATTTCAATTAGCATTATTATAAAAATCAGAATAAATATCTTAATAAAAATCACAATAAACATCACAATAATCGTCATAATAAATATCACAATAAAAAGTGAACTTTATACATGTCAAGTGAAATATACATTGTTTAATGGATGAAAATGTGAATAGAGCTTGTAAATATAATAAATTTCTACATACGTGTCTCATATAAATGAAATTTTACAAGTGAGTATTAGCAATAACGCACGCAAGAAACAAACATAAAATTTTGAACAAAATATCTGAAACTTAAAAATAGACATTTTTAAAGAATACACTAAATGTAACTTGACATGGCTCTAACTCGAATAGTTTCCTGCAGTTTATTTTGTTTCATTTACAGTTGTAGTCACTTTTAAATATGAAAAAAAAATTTTGAAATGCACAAACTGATGTCTTCTCATAATATAACACAAAAGTTTAAAATCATAAAATCTTTCTTCCCTAGAAAAATTTAATATATAATTCAAAAGTAACTTCATATGAAATTATAAACTACGAATTTCACGAATTATCTAATATTTTAAGTAGGTTACTGGAAAAAAGTTCCTGTATCACATTTCTACTAATGTATGAAAGCGAAACTAAAATAAACATTACCATAGAAATTATAAACTAAATCTGATTACTCTCTCCTACTTATCCACAAATATATTTCAGTAAAGGAAAATAATATTAATCATGAGCGCTCATATTCCATATGCAATTTATTTCTCTTTATTAACTGATCTTACTAAGTTTATATCTGACATTCTTAATATAATACTAAAGTGCCTTATTTACGATAAAAGTCCTTATTATGAGCTTTCGTTCGGGATTATTATGTCAATGGAAATATTGTTCACTGACAATATTAAGGTAAAACGCAGCGTATTACAAGATTTCTATTGGGAATTACTTTTGTTATCTTGTGCTATTTTGTATTATTCATATATTCAGATATGTATATTCTTTTCCATGTCGTAGAGGCAAACACTTATGGACTTAGTATAATAAATATATATATATATGTGTGTGTGTGTGTATGTGTTACAGATGAGACGCGTTCAGCCCAAGTCTGATCCCGGGCCCAGGCTCTTTTTTTCTAAAGCCGGAAAATTTTATTTATTCACGTGTAGAAGAGATTAAAAGAACATTTTCCACTTAAAATTGCATACTTATTCTTTTTCAAATCATTTTAATTTTTTTTAATTAAAATGAGGGGGAACTGAATGCTTGTTTATTTTTTATTTTAGTGTTTCATCGCTGTTTCAAATGAAAATTTGTGATAATTACGAGATTTATGTCTACGGAATTGCTGGCGACGATATACACTTCTGGCCATTAAAATTGATACACCATGAAGGCGACATGCCACAGACGCGAAATTTAAAAAACAGGAAGAAGATGCTGTGATATGCAAATGATTAGCTTTTCAGCGCATTCTGACAAAGCAGGTGCCGGCAGCGACACCTACAATGTGTTTAAATGAGGAAATTGTTCAGCCGATTTCTCACACAGAAATTGCATTTAAGCATTGTTGCCTGGTGAAACATTGTTATGAGGTCTCGTGTAAGAAGTAGAAATGAGCACCAGCATGTTTCTGACCTTGATGAAGGTCGAATTGCAGCCTACCGGAATTGCGGTTTATTGTAAGGCAGTATTGCTGCTCGCGTTGGTCAATATGCAATACCTGTTCGCAGAATATGGAATCGATGAATTCAGGACGGTAATACGGAACACCATAAGGGATCTCAACGGCCCCTTATCACTAGCAACTGAGAAGACAGGCATGTTATCCAAAAGACCGTAATGCATCGTGCAACTACGTCACGAGCCCTGTGTCAAGAAATAAAGTCATTTGCAAGACTAGGGTTTACTCGAACAGTTCGATGACGTTTGCATAGACTCTCAGCTTGGAAACCATGGCTGCGACTTCATTTGACGCTGCATCATAGATAGGAGCGCCTTCATTGGTGTGATCAAGGATGAACCTGAGAGCACGAAATGGCGAGGAGTCCTTTTTTCAGATGAATCCAGGTTCTATTTACAACATCACGATGGTCGCATTCGTGTTTGGGGCGTCGTGGTGAACGAACATTGGCAGCGTGCGTTCATCATCGTCATGCTAGCCCATCACCTAGCGTGATGGTATGGGGTGCTATTGTACACACGTCTCGATCATCTCTTGTTCGCATTGACGGCACTTTGAACAGTGCACGTTACATTTATGATATTTTACGACTCGTGATTCTACCCTTTATTCGAGATCTGCGAAACCGTACTTTTCAGCAGGATAATGCTCAACCGCATGTTTCCGGAACTGTACGGACCTTCCTTTATACGGAGAATGTTCTACTGCTGCCCTGGCCACCACGCTTCCCAGATCCCTCCCCAGTAGAAAACATCTGGTGAATGGTCGCCGAGCGACTGGCTCATAACCATACGGCAGTCACTACGGTTGATGAACTGTGACATCGTGTTGAAGCTGCATAGGCATCTGTGCATGTACATGCCATCCAATCTTTGTTTGATTCAATGACCAGGCTTATAAGTGCTTTTATTACTGCTTGAAGTGGTTGTTCTGTTTACTGATTTCTCAGGATCTATGCACCCAAATTTCTTCAAAATCTAATCATTTTTTATTTCTATCATAATATATTTATTCAATAAATATCCTTTTGTTATCTGCATTTCTTCCTAGTGTAGCAATTACAATGGCCAGTAGTGTATTTATAATGCGACAATCAAAACAAACACAAAGAATTTCCTTTTAATTGGCTTTTCGTTAGCAGAAGATATTTTTAATGGGATCGTTTCTTTATTATTTAGTTACATAACGTGAATATAACATTTTCTTCTGTTTTCGGTAAACTAGAATTAGCTGGAGGTTTGCAAATTATTTAATATTCGATTGTGCACGAATTATAGCCGTTTTTCTTATGAAAATAACTTTAGTGATTATTATATGTATTTGTCATCGTGACTTTTGCTCATGCTGATGACGCTGTTCCTTTTCAAAGTCACTTTTCTCCATAAGTAACCAGTGTTTCCTCTTTTAGTATAAAAGCATAGGACCTTCAAAATAGGAATGTCATTTTGAAAATCAACGTTGATTTTCAGGTACCTGTCAATCAAGGAAGATTGTTATGAGAAAAGAATCCATCATAATGAAATATGTACACTTTTTACTTTTTACAGACAGTTGAAGAACGTTATTCGATTAGCCAGCTTACAAATAGTAATTTCTGTAAATTTCATGCATTTATTCATTAAACACAAACAAGTCCATCGAATTTGCTTCTTAAAGGAGGAAAAAATATAAGAATTGTTTTTAATGATTTTTATTTTGTACGGATTTTGATAGGATGGAATTTACATTTCATTTAAAAATTTTATCTATGTAAGAAGTTCTTAAAAATGAGACATTACTTTTGAAAGAATTTTTAAATGCCATACAATTTTATTTTTTATATTTCTGGTACCATCTCGGGCGGGCTCGGGCTCGGGCAGACTCGGACTTAAAATCGTCGGGCTTGAGCGGGCCCGGGCCCCGAAAAACGAGCCCTAACTCATCTCTAATATGTATGTTTGTAGGGTAAACTATGAAGTTTCCCGATCCAGAGCCGAGAGGCTCCTTGCGGTCCAACAGGGAAGTCACGAGATCACCAATTCAAGAGGATGTAAATGACGCCCGGCCACCACGACAGCGCCGCTGCTGGCCAGGAATAACATGCACGGACACCAGGCCCACGACCCAAGCATCGTAGCCCGACGGCTCATCAACCGCAGCCACCGAAACTACACCGCCCGCGCCCCACCAAGATGACACAGAGGGGAGCAAATGTAGCAAACGATGTAGTAAAAGTTGCCTGAGTACACCGCTGATCAACGGACCCAGCCTTCATTGAGCACTTTTAGAAAAGCGACTCGAATTTTCGTTACAAGAAAAACCCTGAAATACCTTGCATAGTCGCGTCGTCCGAATCGTGCCCACAAGTGGCCTCGGACTCCTCTTGTAGAGTAGTGCGTTTGAACGATTTGGAAATCTCGCGTTCGAGAAATCTTTGAAACAATACGGCCGAGAGCTCAATTGCCCGGGCGACCTATCCGATCCAATGTCTTTGTCAAGAGATCGCTTATTATCTCAACAATGCCCTTCCTGCTGTAATGATCAAAGCAAATATCGGTAAGCGTTCGAGTGTGGAAGTTTGGTGGGAAACTCTTTTCTCTCACGGACTTCCACAGGGGGCACTCATAGACACAATGTCTAATCTTGATGATCCCATTCCCGCAAAAGCGCGAAGAGTTCCCTATAAAGAAGCGGGCTTGGTGGTTACCGAAGGTACCATGTCCGGTTAGAACCTGGTTTTGAAAGAAATCTCCCTGGACTCTCCGAGTGGAGACTCTCTGGAAGATTTCATAGGTCATTCGGCCGTCCTCAGATCGGTCCCACCATTCTTGCCAATCTGTGAGTGCTCGGTCAAGGAGCTTCCTCTTGACTTGACGTCCTGAGAGAGGGACATGAATGTCAACTGTTTGTCACCACGCAGCCTCCTTCGCCAGAGCGTCGGCATGTTCGTTAAAGGCGTATCCGACATGAGCCTTAATCCAGTGCATATAGACCCTGATTCCTGTGTTAGCAAGCAAGTGTTTAATCTCGTCTACTGCTCTCTTCCTAGGCACCAAGAAGTAAAGCTCCTGAAGCAAGTTTGTAGGGTAAGGTGGTGCGGGAATGCGAACTTTCTCTATTTCATTAAATCAGAATAAATGAATAGATTTCAGGGATAAGATATTTTTTTTATAATCTTAGATTTTTAAGCTCACAAAAGTAACTGCATTTATTAACTTGCAAAAAGCGCTTTCCGCATTATTTTCAAAAAGATTATCGTCCTAAATGCGCATTCTTGTGCAACCATTGAGTGCAGTCAAATGCGAAAGAGTGTGCAATATAAAAAAAAAGAGAAGCGTATGTCTTACAAACGTTACATTAGTAGTGCCCATAAACTGCATTGTCTGTTTAATCTTCGTGCCATCACCCTCTGCAAAAACGGTTTGGTATAGATTTCTGAGAAGACTGGATATATCCTCAGTTTTTCTTTGTTACAGTAACGATTTTTATGGGTTTAATTTTGACCCTTTTTGTAAGGGTTTTTGGGGGGTTTTCCACATCCCCATCTTCAATGTGTCTTTTTTGTGGCAAACTTCTAAAATTTCAGACGTTCTGCTCCTCTTATTACAGTCTCTCAGTACAAATTATTCGGGATATGCTGACAATATTAATTTGACTTAGGATAAAGTTTTTGAAGTCTAGTCTATACAGAAATTTGATTTATTTCACATTGTGTGTGCGTCTTTACTTTACATAGCTTTTCTGTTCTTTTTGTTGTATTTTTTCTTATGAAAAGGAATTCTCTTTCCTCCACATTTTCTGCGTTCTGTGGTTAAAAAATACTGCGTTATTAAAACTTTTCATTCCAGAGAAAAATATTTATGTCAAGTATGAAAGTATTTTTTATGTAAGCCATTCTTTGGAAAATGGTACAGAGTTAGATCCAGATAAACAGAGATCTCTTTGAAGATTTATGTAGATTGTTGTAAAGTATTTTCTTTATTTGACACTTAACTTATAATGATTTAAGGTTAATTTTTTTAACAATATTGTAAAAGGGGATACAATTGAAAATGTTCTGCTTCATAATGCCAAGCTTTTCTTAAGTAAGATGTGAAACTTTAATTTCATATCGCACGAAAGGCTTCATAGTTAAGAATTGTAAGATTTGCTTGCGTTAAATAATTTATACAATATTTTTAAAACAAGAACGGATGATCCATAAACATCATGTCATATCCAGTTCAGTGAGGATGCTTCTAAATAAACAAAAATTTAAAACGCTCACTTTCACGACCCCAAATTCACTAAATTTAACCAATCCCAAAAGTTTGTTTTCTACACACTTTTCCATCTCACTACTCATACTGCAACTTTTCTTACTGGCCATCGTTTCTTTCGCCAGTACCTTTACAAATTTCATTGTGCTTTTTCACACCGATGCGAATGCAGTAAACAAGGTACAGTGTCACATCCATATTTTCACTACTCAATAACATCTCAAATATATTCAAAACTCTCCTATAAATTCACTTACTAACATCATCACCCATCCAGTTCTTAAGACGAAACTCCAAAACCTATATGAAAATCTAGCACACCTTTTCAATTTATTCTAGGGAACGTGACTGTCGCTTTGCACTTCTAACCTTTGTCACCTGTTGCGAGTACCACTGTCTAGTAGTCTGTCTGCGAGTAACACGTGTTTCTCCGGAAGCATCAAAAGCTCCTACCAGCCTTACTACTACCAGCCCAATGTCGTATGGTAAATCTGTTTTCCGGCAACGCGTGGCTAATTCTGTAAAGATTTAGCGAGGCCCTTCCCTTTCTCGCGTTTGGGATTTCCCTGAAAGGACTGGCTTTAGGTCCAGACCTTTTCGCAAGAAAATGTATTTAAATACCGCCCATTGTCTTCATTTCTGACACTTTGAGCTCTGATTGAAATCTTTAATTTTTTAAGACCTCAATAAAAGGGACTGGGAGATTCACCATGCTCTACATATTTAGTTTCCTTGTCTGAGCAGGCCCTATTTGGCAATAAAATCAAATCAAATCAAACGGTATGTTCGGTATTGAAAATGAAATGTGTAGTAATTGAGGTTCGTTTACAGGGACACTCAAAATAATTCCGATATGTTACAGTATATGGAGAAAAATTGTTTCCAGTATTTTAATGATATTACACTATTTTAAACTTACTGAAATCTATATATTTCACTAACGGGTACTATAAAGTGATAACTGTAGAATAGGATACGCATAGAATTCATCCTTTTTTTACAGACACACAAAAAGTAGCAGTACTGCCATTTCATAATAATTGATTGAAATGCGTTTAGATTTATGGTATAAAATTTTATATTTAACTATATTTTATAATACTCGCGATGTATAAATTCTATAGATCGTAGACAAGACTGCTTAAAATATCTCGAATATCTTTTCGTTTATTGACGAACATTTTTGAAAGAGAATTTTCAACCGCATTATGTGCGTTTAACTGAAATATCTTTTATCATATTTTGTAGAACATACAAATTTATAGATCATATGCAGAATTTCACACAATTAAATCAGATATATTTTCGATTATTGGTGCCAATTGAAAAAAATGGATTTTCAAGTCCGTTATGCGTTTTCCAAAATATTTATTTAGACATCATCTTTCAAACTAATTAATTGTGAAGATTTGTTGTAGTATTCTGAATGTGTTGAAAAGTGTTTAAAAATTTATTCTATGCTGGAGGCATGATTTTCCATTCTTGTTGTAGAATGACCCATTATATAGTCAATTTATTATCAAATATCTAAAACGTGGATAATTTCACATATTTTAAATTAGGAATTTATTTTGCTATGTAACTTTTATGTTCTGGACAAAAATCAGGTTATATTATTATTACTTATTATTTTCCTTACAGACGCGTTGTTGCATTTTCAGAAATATTCTCAGCGAGAATGTGAGAATATGCTTGCTAAATGAAAGAATATATAAAATAAAACTGGTATAGAGCTTAACGTCTAAATCTAAAACTCGTAAGATAAATTGGTAGGCACTTTTATTAGATGTGAAATATCAGCATTTTTTCAGTTTTATACCGGAAGATAAATATTTCATCATTTATCACTAGGATATTTTATTTTAAATTTTAGTAAGGTTTTTTTTCTTTTTATTTCACTTGTTGTGGTGCTTTCTGATTAAATTTGAAATTCCGTGATCACATCTTAAAAATTCTGTAAAATTTGTCATATATTTTCTTTTATTTAAACTTTCGCATATGCAGAAACACGTATTAAATTTTGAATAAAAGATTATGATGTAAAAAAAAAAGGTTTGATTAAAGTGTTTTCTTTGGATTCCAAGGGAATGGGGAAAAACATGAAATGCAAATCCCAATTTATTAAAGAGAAGTTTTTTTGTGTGTAGTTGAATTACTTTACATTTTTTAATAAACGCGCTTTTTTACATAAGACAAAAATGAGAAATGTTTAAAAATCAAAAAGATGATATGTAAAACAATAGTTAAACCAAAATCTATAACGTTTGCTATGTACTTTATTTTGTGTTTTCGATCAGAAAATATATGAGGATCCCAGAAGCCAAGGGGTATAAGTGACAAAATTGAAAAAAACAAACTAAGTACACAGACGACCTGAAAATATGCTGTTTTCTTTTCAGGTAAAGAAATATAGGTGATTTTCTTATTATTTGCTGAGTTATAGAGATAAACCACTTTTTTCGAAAAACAAACAATATTGATTAATTAAACATTTAAAGAATATTGTACTCTATTTTTTTAAAAGTTATTGAAATAAGAATTCAAAGGCCAGAGTGCAACAAGCAGAAGTTTCCTATTTCAATTTAGTCAATTGTTATTGATGTACCAATTTAACATCAGTTATCTTTAAACTCAGTTTAGTCCATATCGAAATTTTGTCACTTGTACCCCTTGGCTTCTGAGGTCGTCATATAAGAAAGACTCTGGTAGACGTATGTTTTCATGTCCTCCTGTCTCGACTCTATCTTTAAAAAATATATAATTTAACAACATAAGAGATTGTTTTACATAATACACCAATTTAATCGTACTAAAATATTTCTAGTATATAACAGATATTCTTTCATTAAATAATACAAATATTGCGGTTTAAAATTAATGGTGATGATAAAGTTTTAACAACAAAACAAGCAAACTCTTCTTACACGTAAGGTAAATGAGCAAACCTTTAAAGGGAATAATGGACATTTAAGTAATTTTTAATTGCCTCTCTTCAAGTACTTTATGCGCATGTTCTATTATAGCGATTGACTCATAGGTGTTCATTTTTTTCTTGATTTAGCACGTACTTGTACTCATAAATGTCGTCCATACTAAGATGATGAATCCAGCAGCGTAAATTCCTATTCACAGTTGCTTTTATATATAAATTGTACGAAATAATAACTATAAACCATTTTGTAGTGATTTTATTTGAAGAAAAACAAACATATATGTACTTAGCATAAAGTTTGGAACGAAGTGAGCTTTTATCGATTTGAGTGCTATGATATCTACCTTATATCTGATATAATTCTCTATTATTTATATATATGAAGCTGGTTGTTCTTTCTCAAACGATGCTTATATCACTGTTGATTTTAACATAAGATACCTAGCCTGTTTAATAAATAAAAAAGTTCTCTCATATCGTCTTTCAACTCGGTTTTCATACCAAAAGATAGAAAATTGCTTCTTAAATCTAAGAAATTACTGAATAAATATCTGGTGACCTCCGACTTAATTTAGCTAAATCTATTAAAAACCTTAAACATAATCTACTACAAACTTTAAGACAAACAAGAGTGCCAACAACTCCCGATATTTTCTGACTGCTACCACCCTTCCCTTATCCTTCAGGTAACAGCTCAGATAATTCTGTATTAGTCCAACAGCCGACGGCATAAAAATTAGGTATCGAGCACAAGAAAAAAAACTTTTATTTGATTTAAGAAAAGAGATAGGGGAATCTAATGATCCATGTCTGCCGGAAGTGAGGTACTAGCCGTACAATCAAATGTATGAAATGACTGTATGAAAACAATGATAAGCCTACGAGTTAACCAGTAATGGTATTCATTTTTGGCTTATGCAACATTTTTGGCAGGCATGGATCATTAGATTTCCCTGTTGTTGCTCTTCCATAAAATGAAGGGTTTTTTCTTGTACTCGATATTTTAAGTTTTTGTGCCGTCGACTCTTGGATCATTCTTCTTTATTTCATTCATATCATCAGACTGTTTCCTCATATTCTATTACAATAATACTAATTTTTACAGAAGAATTTTCATACATTATTTCTAAGGCTTCAAAAATAAAAATCTATGGTTACAGATTTTTTGAAATTGTGTTTCAAATGTCATACACTGTGTTAATTTTGCAGATAACCATGGGGAGATAAAAATTTGTGGATAAGACAATTGTTAACTGTTCGACTTATAAAAAACTTGACACTTCATTGTTCGATAAACATCGAAAAATACTGATACTTCATGTTTAGCTTTTATAATGGCTCATACACTGAAAAGATCTAAAATGGGCAATATTTTTGTTCTTAATCTTTAAAATCCTACATTTCACGTTTCTGTCCATTTTTGTTTTCAATATTACATTCATTGCCAAAAGAAACGCCTCCCAAGACCTTTGTAGATTTACAGCCTACCCTGTTAAATTCACTATCATTTTTTATTTTAGAAAAGATTAACTGTTTTTATTTGATTTAATTGTTTGTTCAATAACTTCTTTCCACTTTTTCCATGAAATATGTAATAATTGTCGACCTCTATTGCATTTACGGTGGTGCTCTTCTTAATTACTTCATTGTGTGCATTCAAGTAACTTCAATTATGCCGTCCGTTGTCTCATTTATGGCAGCGCAAGTCTTAATTACTTCAACCTGTACATCTAGGAAACATTTCTTTCATCACCCATCGTGTCACATTTACGGATATGCCAATCTTTACAATAATTTGTAACCCTAATTTTATTTAATTAAATGTTCCCTTGAAAGACCGGTCGGTTTTGTTGGAGTGGGATTTTCGTTTTCTGTGTTCAGTGGTGCCGTTTCAAAGATGTACGTGTTGGAGGTTGAATCTGGATTTGAATTTGCCTTTCATGCAGTTGCGTGCTTCGACTCATTCCAGAAGAGACGCTCTGCTCTAAAATTTGACTTTTCATCTCTGGTGTTTTCTTTAGGCTTTCAATACTTTTCTAAACAATATGTGGTAAAATGTATAAGATTTTTAGGAACCATAATAATAATGAATGATCGTCAAAATGAATTTGTAAAAAAAAAATATAAACAACAGGGTTGTTTCCTTTAAGAAACATTTTCATTTAATAGATTATTTATAATTGCTTCATATTGGACTTGTCAAAGACAGTTTTTTAAAGTGATGATTATGGATAAATTTATTTTTGTTTAACAGAATACCATTCCTCAGCACTTTCATGTCATCTACAAAGACTGTATCTGTAAAATTGAAACTCGATAGCCTTTAACTAACTTGTGTGTGACGGAATTAGCAAAATTTTCGACTTTAAGTTTGTTTAACTTATAAAAACAACTTTGTTGATGTCAAGGTTTATCTGCACCTTTTTCCTTGATTGCATCCGTTTAAAGACCCTATTTTATGTGTAAGACTGGAAGGCCATAGCAAAAGATTCAAATTCATTGATAAAGAAACCATACATATTCGAATTCGATGTTTTCTGGAATTGATGTTTTCATGTGTCTGGATTTATGCAGGACTTAAAAAGAATACCAAGATACCATCAAACGAGCCAACAAAAGCTTTAAAGTTTCATTTAGTACCATTCCTTATACTGTGTCTTACTGTGTAAAATTACACATGATAAGTTGTAAACCTGTCTAAAATTAATATTTTTTCATCCCTGACGCTTCTGCTTTTGCAGAATTTACTCTACTTCAATACTGTTTACTTAACACTTTCTGTTTATTTATTATTTACTTATTACTTTTCTACTATTTACTTTTACTATTTACCTACTACAAGTGTACAGTAACATACAGTTTGTACGTAATAACAGTGCTTACATAAAAAATTATACATTGTTCAGTGTACAAAGGAATCTGTGACACAGATTCCATACTTGAAAAATATAAAACTCAAAGCGTGTTCCGAGTGGAATGTCACATTCATCTTGTGCTTAAATTACTAAAGATAAACCATTTATTAATAAGGGCAATGGGAATTTATTGAAAATTTTCCGTTACAAGATTAACTGGTCTTTAAAACTTAAAAAGCAAAATATGTTAAAACTCATGTGTAAAATAGGAAAGACTCCTGAGATCTTTCAATCGCTACTGCAATCGCTTTCAAAAGATTATCCTTTAAAATACTACTATTTTATATATAATACAGCTACTACTTTATATATAATCTGAAAACAGGATTTTATCTCTTTTGTACAGGATAGTGACTATGATTACATCAAGGCTGAGCGTAATTGACATACAAGATTGTTATTGAATATAAAAACATATTTGAGTATATTACATTTGAGTATACTAAAAAAGTCTTAATAATATTCTCTTGTCTAATATGAACAAGTATATACTAATAAAAATGTATTTATTAAAATACAGCACATTGCTCAGTGGTGCACAAAACAAGAATTTTAATATACATTTGTACAATTAAAATAAAATAAAACTATCAACGTTTCGCGCCGTCTTCTGCGGGCATCTTCAGGAAAATATGATAATGAAAGGACTAAGTTTGCATCTTGATCGAGAGATAATATTTCTAGTAAATTAAAATCTAAATGAATTAAAAGTTTAAATTTCGATAGATTCTCTTATTTTACCTTGAGCTTGTCGCCATTCCATCTCCATATCTCATTGACATCGTTACAGATAAGATTAATAAAATTCCAATAGATCAAAAATCTGGTATTTATGAAATCCCCATCACTTTATCTAATAATGTTAAAAAAGTCTACATCGACATGATTACGCGGCAACTTTTAATTAGAATTAAAGAGCATCGCAGAGATATTAAACAATATAAACAGAATACTGCTCTTTCTCGCTTCTACTTGGCGAACAAGGGTTGCCGTATTAACTTTGATGAGGCCAAAATCATAGTTCCGTGCAATAACCCAGTTCAAGGTAAAATAAGAGAATCTATCGAAATCATTGTACGAGAAAATAAACCACGTAATGATAATTTATCCTACAATATACCAAAAATATGGCATAATATCATAAAATCTTAAAATTTTTATTTCGTTGCAATATTTTAATTTTTACTCACGTGTAAATGGCAACATTTTAAAATTTTTAATTCATTTAGATTTTAATTTACTAGAAATATTACCTCTCGATCAAGATGCAAACTTAGTCCTTTCATTATCATATTTTCCTGAAGATGCCCGAGAAGACGGCGCGAAACGTTGATAGTTTTATTTTATTTTAATTGTACAAATGTAATTAAAATTCTTGTTTTGTACACCACTGAGCAATGTGCTGTATTTTAATAAATACATTCTTATTAATTAAATTTTATGGTGCAACTGTCCTGTATATATTTAAGTATGGATACTTTTGTCTTAGCCGATTGCTGGGGATAAATCAGCAAATATTATTTTCACTTTCATGATTCATATTTCATTTAAAATTTAAATATTTTACTCGTTTTATTTAAAACAGATACATTTAAAAATAGTAAATAACATATAATTAAAGTATGTGCAACACATATATTTAAACTATATGTATATAAAACCATAAAGATGATTATTCTAATAAGTATTCCAAAAATCAATAGAATTAGGACAAATTTTTAAAGAATATTTATAAATGTAAATTTTGTTATCCTATGTAAATAACTGCTTATATTTTAAAATTCAGAAATGTGGCTTTCTTTTTAAAAACTGTGACATATTGCAGTAAAATATTTTTTTAACTTTGATTTCATAAAATACGTTACTTAATGTACTGTAAGAAAAATGTATTAAAATATATTTATGTATATATATGTTACTGGCCAAATCCGATTTTAGGCCAAACTAGTCTATCCTAACGCCCATCGGATAAACTAGTTTTTCCTAGGCCAAACCGGTCTATCCTAACGCCCATCGGATAAACTAGTTTTCCTAGGCCAAACCGGTTTATCCTAACGCTCATCGGATAGACTAGTTTTTCCTAGGCCAAACTAGTCTATCCTAAGGCCCATAGGACAAACTAGTTTTTCCTAGGCCAAACTAGTTTGGCCTAACTTTTATAGGATAAACTAGTTCAGCCTGCTGTTTATTGGTCTGAACTAGTTTATCCTAGGCCGATCTAGTTTATCCTAGGCCAATTCAATTTGGCGTGATTTTATTGAATTCAATGACTATCTCAGCGCCAACATTTTAGTTTCTTCTAGGCTGATCTAGTTTGTCCTAGGCCAATGTAATTATCCGTGTTTTTAGCTCACGGGCGTCAAAGCCAGCGAAATAAAGGACTCACAGGTTCTGTATGTATGTACGTACGCATGTATGTACGTATGTACGTACGAATATACGTAACGCTATATCTCTCGATATAAATATTCGATTAGATTCAAATTTTGGATGTAGGTTCCTTCTGATAAGATACTTTTCTGATTAGTTTTGGAAAATCTCTGAATAAGAATAAAGGGAGCGAACGGAAGTCTAATCCCTCACCGCTAATTTAGAGAAATGCATTTATCATGCAGAATTATCAGTTTTCATTTAAAATGTTAGATATAGAATTATTCTGACAAGGCGCCTCCGGGATTAGTTGTGGATGTTTATTGTTTAAGTGTTAAAGAAAGGGCAATGTAGGTACCCCCCATAATTTAGATAAATGGTTTTTAACGCAGAAATTATGGGTTTGCTTCCAATTTTGCTTATAGGTTCTTTCTGATAAGGCAATTCCCTGAATAGTTTTGAGGGTTTAATGGTAAAGTATGAAGGGAAAATGACGGATTTCCCTCTTACCTAGTAAAAACTAGTTCTTCCTACGGGCATATAGCCCCACCAGTGGCCGAGAGGTACAGACCTCTCAACTGGTAGACGGCAGGTGCTGGGTTCGAACCCAATCGCGGCTGTCGGCCTAACCGTTCGGAGTTTTCGTGGTTTTCTTCGAACCTTGCGTAAATACGGGTTAGGTTCCCTTAGAAAGACCCCCACGAAGGGCACTCACCCTCTGGTCCTATATCCCTAGCGCAGATAATCGGACGACAAAAATAATAAACCTACGGGCATATAGATAAACAAGTTTGGCGTAGGAAATCTAGTTTATATAATTCGCGTTAGGATAAAATAGTTTGGCCTAGGCTAATCTAATTTGGCTCGAAATTGGGTTTGGCCGGTAAAAAACATGTGTTGCACTAGAATAAGTATAAATGTCTGTCAAGAGTAATTGCTTATAACATCAATACAGGAGTTTCACATGTCCACCCTAAAGACATAATGCATTTCATATGGATTTTTTTCCCTGCAGAGTCGTGCCAACTGAGATCAGGCTTGCATTTATTATTATTATTATTATTGCATATTCGAGCCAGATTGGAGGTGAACATAATTTGGAATCGAACAGCGTTTCCCATTTTTTAGAAATTAATTTCTTGTCGACATATAAGCTATTCTTGTCACGGCGTCAAGTTTTTCTTTTCCGTGAAGTCGTAACCGAAAATTCGATTCAAAACGTAGCTTTAATAGTATTTTCTCAAAGGTACATCGCTTTTATGGAAAAAATGGTTAACGCCATTCGATTACATATTTTCTGAGTGAGAATGCCTATTAATCTTATGCCTTTCCGAAAATGAATTAATTCTTAAATGTGTTAGAATGTAGCTCTTTTGGATTTGAGAAAAGTCTTAAGGAATGACAGAGAAACATTCACAAATTTACTTTTTACTGAACAGTTTAGTTATGATATTTATAACTCTTCTTTTTTTCTTTTGTTCTAAACTACATTAATTATTTAATGAATCCCCATTTCAATATTGAAAGGTCTATGAAATTAAATAATCAATAATATATTGTGTATTTTTCATTCTGTGAACACCTCGTAATTTAAAAATACATTGTAAATTTATCCAATATGTATGTATGCAGTATTTTTTAAAGGAATCCTAATTGTACGTTAAGTAAAATCTGAATTTTTGGCAGAAATTGAGTAGGGCCAGATTGAGTGGGACTGAGTCTTTTTTCATATATTATTTTAGAGGCAGGGCTCCGGCTGAACTTTTAATTTTTACACAGGGTCACGGCAAAATAACTTTCCTTCGGGAAAGGCGGGGCCCGGAACTCGAAATTCTGGCCCGTGCAAACCTCTAACAGTATTCTACAACGCATCGAATAAAATACATTATAATGGTGATGACAAAACCACTTTGCACAAGGTTAGCAATGGAGCAGTAGTCGGGATCAATATTAAAAAGAATATTGCCCAATTAAACTGATGGCTTTGCATTCACAGGCTGTTTACAGTCATTGTGTATTTCAGCCTTATTTTTTTTGTAGAATAACAACCTCGAAAAATAAAGTAAGTTGGATTACTTTTTCCCATTTCCCCCACTTATATTTAACCGTTGAACCCCCAAAACTATTCTCAGATACGCTTTATAAAATTAAACAATTATCCAAAATTTGAAACAAATCAGATAATTCTGCTCAAAAAACCATTCATCTGATTTAGAGAGGGTAATTCCACATACCTCCCTTTATACTTAATCATTAAACCCTCAAAACAATTCAGGGATTCGCCTTTTAAAGAAAAAACTATAAGCTATATTCAAAATTTACGGCAAATTAGATAATACTGCATAAAAACCCATTTATCTAATTTAAGAAAGGCGATAAATCGTCCACTAACCCATTATACATAACTATAAGAAAAGACCCAGATTAATTAAAGAAGCACCTAATCAAATGAATTCATGTCGAAAATTTTAAGCAAATTGGATAATTCTGTATTATAACAAATTTATATATTTTAAGGAAGGAAATAAATTGCTGGTTCTGACCAAAAACCAAAGAACCGCCTAAATTAATCAGCGAAACGTTTTATCAGAATGAACAAATCTAAGATTTGCAGGAAATCGGTTAATTCTGCATGAAAAACCCATTTAACAAAATTAGGCCGGATTCCCCAATTCTTTCCTTTGTTCTTATTCAATTAATCCCCAAAACCAATTAGGGAAACGCCTTACCAGAATGAATCTATTTCTAAAATTGAAGTAAATCAGTAAATTCTGCGTGAAAAAAGCATTTACAGAAATTATGGGGCGTTATTCCTACTCTCCCCTCCCTTTATACTTAAACAATTGACACCCACAACTAATGAAGGCGCTTTAACAGAATACGCCTATATCTAAAATTTGAATAAAATATGCTAATAATCCATAGAATTCCATTTATTTGAATTAAGGGAAGGGGCGAATCAGCCTCTCGTCCCCTCCCCACTTATTCTTCTCCAATGACCTGCCAAAATTAATCAGAAAAGCTCCTCATAAGAATAAACCTATATTGAAAGTTTGATGCAAATCGAGTATTTCTATCAAAAATTATTGCGCTACGTACTTACGTACATACACAGATACAGAACCCACAGGCACACTAGTTCTCAGTCTTGGGTAGCTGACGAGATGAAAACATATCAAATTACATTATTTCTATCAAGAGTTATCGCGTTACGTACATACGTACGTACATACGTACATACATGCGTACATACATACATACAGAACCTGTGAGCCCATTTTTTCTTTGGCTTTGATGCCCATGAGCTAAAAACACTTAAAATTACACTGGCCTAGGATAAACTAGATCAGCCTAGGACAAACTAAAATTTTGGCGCTGAGGCGGTCATTGAATCAAATAAAATCACGCCAAATTGAATTGGCCTAGGATAAATTAGATCGGCCTAGGATAAACTAGTTCAGACCAGTAAACAGCAGGCTAAACTAGTTTATCCTATAAGAGTTAGGCCAAACTAGTTTGGCCTAGGAACAACTAGTTTGTCCTATGGGCGTTAGGATAAACCGGTTTGGCCTAGGAAAAACTAGTTTATCCGATGGGCGTTAGGATAAACCGGTTTGGCCTAGGAAAAACTAGTTTATTCGATGGGCGTTAGGATAGACCGGTTTGGCCTAGGAAAAACTAGTTTATCCGATGGGCGTTAGGATAGACTAGTTTGGCCTAGGCCAATCTAATTTGGTCTAAAATCGGGTTTGGCCTGTAACATATATATTTTTTACTACGGCAATTTTAATTGTTCTAACTTTACATCAAAATAGTACTATAAAATTTAAAGAAATAAAAAAAAAATTCTTATTAATTTCTGTTTTGTACAGAAAAAGATCATTATTAGTTCTTTTTAGCTTCGTTTAGAACTACATTAGTAAGTATTTTCTTTTATTTTTCTACATCATTTGAATACTTTTACGATTAAAAGATTTTAGAAAGATATAGTCTAAATTGAACAACTTTTATGTTAGTTTTTTTTTAAAATTAATTTTATGAAGAGCGCATTCGTTGAGAGTTGTAGTCATAGATCTGATAAAAAGCACAGCCTACATTGTAAGATGAGGTGTATAAAAAATAAAAGAAGAATTATACTTCATCGCTTGAGCTTGCAAGATTTTTCATCAATAATATTCTTTTATCTTATTCTCAAGAAATGAGGCTTTTAAATCTTTTAAATCCAATTTTATATGCAAAACAATTCCAAGTTAATTACAGTAAACAAATTACATAATCATATTTCCTTGAAATAAAATAATTTTATAGATATTAGAATGTATACCCATTAAACTATAATGATAAGAATTAAAAGATTATACATTTGTATTCGAATATTTTTCCGCATAGTACGCATTCCGATGTTAAATTAATATTTTAATGTTCCATAAGTCTTTTTTATCAAAAGAAACCAAACATACATTCATTTTGAAGTTCGTATATACGGTTTTCTTACTTATTTCATAAAATATTACAAAATAAATTCTTGCGTCTCATATTAGAGATCAAGGCCAAAATACATTAAGCCTCAGGTATGTAATAATGTCATATCCGAAAGCTCTAATGATTCCACACATGACATATAAGATATTTTGATAAATTCCCGAAATTTTTTCGAGTAAATAGATTTCAGCATTACAAAGTCTGAAATTTAGTATAATGTAGTTTAATGGAAATCACATTTAACTTTTGAAGAATCATATTTCTATAAGTATATTTCGTTTAAAAAGATGGAGTTTTGTAAGTTTTATAACCGGCATTATCGTACTTTATTCATTAGTGAAATTTTTGCTGTGCTTTAATTTTAATGTATTTTATTTAAGTTGAAAAAGTTATAATTTTAGAAGTTTTTAGCAGCGGAAATATGTATTGAAATTTCATAACAGTATTATATGTCAACTGCAGGATGATAAAAATATATATGAGAAATATTCTAGATACGATAAATATATTGCTAGAATTTCAGCATGGTACGTAACTTGTCCTCTTCTATGCATCGTTTACAATAATGTACAAATTAAAACCCTTATCTGTCTGAATTAAAATATCAGTTTTCATACGATTACATAAACAATTTCTTAGTTAGAATTTACAGAAATTTCAATCTGGAATTAAATTTACATGAAAATAATTTTCTTTTCACTTACAAGTTTATAAATTATATATTTTTGTAAATTATTCTACAAATTTTCCATTTGATAGTTGTCTAATAATATTTCCCAAATATTTTTAGATGGGAATTTTTCAATAGATGTTCGTTTCTATTTTTTCTTTTTTTTGCAAAATAGCACCAGGCATTTTATCTATCAATATCACATTTGATAAAATTCTTTTACATGATGATAAACCAGTATACGCATACAGTCTTTTCTTCCTAAGGCCAGTAGTGCAAAATGAAAATTGGCAGAAGATGACTCAATTTGTTCTATATCTTCACTACATATTCACTACATATCCTTCACTACATAATACTTGTTCATTGTTAATATAAGCTCTTGCGGTACAATATCATTGAAAAACCTTATATAAAGCCTAAAAATAACAAAATGCTCTAGACCTTTCAAAAGAATTATTTTATCTTTATTAGTCGTAAAGAACCACTGCTTTCCATTTGAAAGCAGGCGAAAGAAAGTACAAGTTCAAGCGACAGCCAATAGGAAAGCAGAAGGTATCAGCAAATCGCACAAAAGCATTAACCAATCAAACAAACACACACTAGAAGCATAGTTATGACACAAATTCAGTAAAAACAAAGTAAAAAATTACAGAATTCACCTAAGTATCTAAAATAGATATATATATAAAAAAACAGACAATATTCATAATAATAATAACTATTATTACTATTATAATTACTATAATAATAAAGGTGAAATTGTGAAATAAATGTGGGTACAACAATTATGAAAGTAAAATAAAACACGATGTAAATAAATTAAATAAATTGAAATAAAAAAAAATAATAAACATTTCTTTATTTTTAATTATTATTTCTTTCTTTAATTATTTCTTTATTTTTTCTTTTTTTTATTTCATTAAAGGATGAAGAAAGATGAAGTTTTTTTGAAAGCCCTCGCTCATTTCTTTACTTTTATGGTATTTTGAAGAAATTAATTAAATCTGAAATCTTCTTATTTAAATACATTGATCGTCTCTTTGAGCAAAGGCATGCCAGAATAAACTGCTAGCATATTGCATGGGCATCCGCGTACAGATTTCTTGTAATAATAAATATGTAGATACAATTGAAAATGATAGTTTCGAAAAGTTCAAAACCAAGCATGGTATAGTCCTCCCACAGTCGTTTATGCGATCTCTGGAGTCGACATTGCTACGAGGAAAGAACGCTTCTAACAAACAGCGTAGAAAGTTCATTATTAAATTAAAAAGTAAGTTCTGATTGCAATTAGTACTAACTACAACCTTGACAGTTCACTTCACTCTGATTTTCTTAATCATGAAATCCTATGCTAATCTGTGGAGAAATTTAAATTATGCGATTTCTCAATACCTAATATTTATGCGATTATTCAATACCTAATATAATCATCAAAATGTCGTTTCCACTATTCACTATTCTTCTGCATATATGAAACCGACACGAACGTATATTGCCATAATATTTTCTAATGTGTCAAAAATATTCAGTTTGTTTTAACTCTTTTAGTTAGAAGGATTCGAGGAAAAACGTTGCGTTATATAGATTGTGAAGAAATTGTAAAGTTACTAAAATGTTTCTAGGAAAATAGTATTCCAAGAACTTTTTATGTAACGGCAACAACAAAAATTTATATAAGAAATACAGATTTGCACTGTGAAAAAATAATCTGCAAGGTTACTAAGAATGTTTTAGAAATGTTTTAAAAAATTGGGATACCTAGAACTTTTTATAGAATAGCAGATCGGGTTACAGATAAACTTTTAGTGAGATCTCTGTAATTTTAGTAGATTCTCTTCTAAAGCAACAAATTTCTGTAGTTTATATTCTTAGCTTACAAGTTTGTTGATTTACGCCTTTCTTTTTTGTACAGTGTATCGATAAAATTTTAGTAAATATACAAATTTCTGTAAATTTACATCTGTTAGAATTACATTTTTTTGTACAGTATACCAGAAGCATGCCTTAGAAAGTATCTTACAAAAAATGCAAGTCGTATCAAAATCCATTAAGAAGAACTTTTTAAACTAGGCAACGTATAACAATATGGAATATGCTAATACCTAAGCTTAACAATTTTTTAACAAATAGTGCAAGTTCCATCAAAAAACATTCAACAGAACTTCAGTTATAAGCAGTCGAACGAAAATCTTTTTTGTATTTTATACATATAGTACATAGATTAAATATTACTCTGTTATAATCGCAAAATTTATTTGCATATTACTATATTGTATTCTAAAATGTACTCTAATAATTAAAGTAATTCTTTTATTGTAACAATCGGTTTCTAAACCCGAAATCCAATGCAAATTGAAAATAAAATATGTTGGGTTTTTTTTAATTTTTTTTTCAAATAAAATGATTAAAATAATAAGCCAAAAACAATCTGTAACTTCAGATTTCATGAAAATATTAGGCAAATTAAACATAAATCAATAAAATTCAAAAAGTTTATTTCCCTGGTCTGTAGGAGAAATTAAGATATACTTTACCGAAACACAACGTAGCATGACCACAAAGAAAACTACAAGGATTAATTTCTACAAAAATTGACCCAGCACCGGTCATTTAATTGGCTGGTGTATATGCTATGAAAAGAGAACATTAAGGAAACCTACACATATAAAAAAGGTTTGGGGAACACAATACATACTGTAAATACCACTTAGATAACGTATTAAATTTATAAACTACAAATTATGACTGAAATTCAGTGGCATACAAATATATTTCGCCGCCCTTCAAAATGTTATAGAAACAATTTATTCTTTTGTGTTACTTTTGCTTTCATAAGAGTAAGATTATCAACTGTGAAATCACTATTAGGTGAACGCGGTTTTGGAATTACTTTCTTTCAATTTGGTTAACTTTGTGCAATAAAATAAAGCTCAAGCAGACTATGCGATTTTACCTGATACGTTTTCTATGCTTTCCGACCTCATGTAATTTCCTAAAATAAACATAGTACGAGAAATGAAACATTTCAGTTATTGACTTTGCTTTTACACTCTCTTCTTTAAACATGGTATCAGATAAAACTTATTATATTCTAAAACAACAGTAAATATGTAAAACTCTTTTATCAGAGCATAAAATGTTGATAAAACAGCAATGAATTATCATAAATGAATATTTCTATAAAATAAGTTATTAAGATTTTGCTTCTTTTTAAATTCTGATTCCCCAATTTCATTTTTATCAATAATTTCATTAATTTAAAGGTTTTTTAAAGCTATAATACAATGAATTAATAAGAAAATATGCATTCATTTGAAGATATCATTCAAACTTACAACACTTTAAAATTCAGAACAATGTCATAGGTTTTCAATATAAATTTCAAAATCACATCTACGTCAATGAAATATATTAGATATTAACTTTTGCGTAATTAGTCGGTATTCCTTTGTTATAGTGGAACCGAAGAATAATCGCGAAAAGATTAATGTATGTTGCCAAGTTATGTGATATACAGGGTGTCCCCTCTCAACGGTGGCCAATGGCTAATTTCTAAACCGTTGGTCATAGACATATAGTTCCAATTGTAAAAATGCTTTAAAAAAGGTAAAGAATTATTTTTTAAGCGATTTAGGTCAAAAAAATGTTTAACTAAAAATTTACGAAAATTAAATTTTTATACGGTCCCCCGGTCCTATAAGTGATATTTAGAAAATTTTTACCACTACTCTAATAAGTAAGACAAAAAAAGTTACATTCCTCTGCGATCAAAATTGACCGAGTTATAGCTGTTCAAAGTTGAAGCATATTTTTTGCTGCAAAATAGGGGTCAGTCACAAATTTACTGGAAATAAAAATAAACATCAGATAGAAAATTTAATTTTAAACATTGAGAGTAAAAATAATTTTTATAATGTTGTTTCTGAATTTATGTTGACATTTACAAGTTAAAGTAAAATATGCAATTTGCGCTAAAAATATAAGTAAAAAAAATAACAGAAATTTTGTAAAATTAAACTATGAAAAGTAACAGTAACAAATCGTTACAAAATGATACATATTTAAAGCTCTATTAGATTACTTAACCTAATAGAATTTGATGTAGTCCTATAAAATAAATAAATGGAACGCACCTAAAATAGTATTAATATTATATTGTCATCGGGTTTAAATAAGTATGGGAATTGAACCTCAATCAGATATTTGGAAGTGAGTTAAAATTTGAATATAAGTTTTGAACTAGGAAAATTTTTACATACGAAAACTATGAATAAAATAAAAGCCGATCAAAATAGCATACCTTTTTAAAATAAAATCACGAAAAGAATCAGCTTCATTTGCTTACAAAATAAAACATATGTAAAAATACAATTGAGGATATGAATTTCAAAACTCGATTTATCACTTTTTGATTTCTCTATCAGTCTATACAAACCTCCATTATTGCAACAATGCAATCTCAAAATTTATAATGAAAACCAATAGATGCATTTAAAGTTTTTTCGCTATTTCCCAAAATTTGATTTTTTCGATAAAGAGCATTTTGAAATTCATGTCTTCAGTAATTTTAGTAAACAATCTAGAAGTTAATTAATTATAATTACCACTACCGTAAAACTTATACGGTGACATCGCCTTCAGTTAAATCGCTCATTTAAAACACTTTGTAATTGGAACTATATGTCTGTGAGAAATAGTTTAGGATGTAGCCTTTGAACAGCGTTGGAAATCGACTCCCTTTATAATACTTTAAGCACTTAGTGTACGTTCCCTTAAAGCTCAGTCGAACTCATCCGTTTTCAGATATAGAAAAGTGGTTTAAGTCATGAAATTTAAAGTTTCATAACTCGATCAATTTTAATGTTACATGAATGGGACTTTTTCTGTATTACTTGCTAGAGTGTTGAAAAAAATTTACTAAATATCACTTATAGGACCGGGGGACCGTATAAAAATTTAATTTTCGTAATTTTTTAATAAAACATTTTTTTGACCAAAATCGCTTAAAAAACAATTCTTTGCCTTTTTTAAAGCATTTTTGCAATTGGAACTATATGTCTATGACCAACGGTTTAGAAATTAGCCATTGGCCACCGTTGAGAAGGGACACCCTGTATATGAGAATACCCTTATATATGACGTATGTCACATTTTTTGTTGTATATGAGCAAGTTATCCTCATATATAATACATAAATATGACATGTGAATAAGAAGTATAGATAATATAGGACATATAGAGTATAAGGTACTCTGTTATCTATACTATGTTAAGGTATTCTGTACTCTGTTATCCCGTCGACCAATTTCGCCAAATTATACAAATCACCAAATTAATACCCAAACTATACATATTGACGTAAATTTTATTTTAAATAACGAAAAACAAATATTTAATGCAATATTAATAAAAATTCAATTTAAAAAAAAAAAAAAAAAACGAAATAAAAATCACTTAATAACATTTTAAACACGTGAATCGTATTTATTGTCATTGAATGTGACATTCACGATCATCAATTTTTGGCATTTAATCTTATAGTTTGGTGATATTTTTTTGGTCGATGGGATAATCTAGTAGTACCGAGTATAAATATTACATATATAGGATGTGTTATGTGGTACATACATGAAAGAGATGCAATATGTGGATGTTTCATACGATATAGCGAACTTTCAGTTTAATAATATTTCAACCAGTGGAGCTAATGACGAGAAATTGTGTAGGCATGCGCTAGTATCCAACTGAAACTTAAGTTATTTCCCAACACTTGTTACTGTCATAAAATATTTACTTTTTCGCTAAAACGTACCGATATTCTGTAAAAAAAAAGGTTTTTTTAGTCAAAACGTGTTATTTTTTAGACTAGAGACCCGACAAAACACTCTGGAAATGATCTAGTACCTTTAAGACCAGGCCAAAGTGACTTTCAAGCATTTTAAGAGCAGACAAGGTTTCTTCCCATGCATATCATAAACGCTGAATCCAAGATATATGGTTATACTAGGTTGGGGCACCTCCACATTCAGCTGGAAACGCCACAGACTTGCTAAAAAGTCACTGTAGAATTTCTCGAACCACTTTTTGTCTATAGCCTTTTCTTTTACATAACTATAGACATGATTCATCACCACTAGACTTATTTTTATTGGTCTATGTTAAAGATAAAAATGCAGAACCGATTAAAGACAATAGAGGAGATGAAAATCGAAATTAACTTATTTAAAAAAATGACTGAAATTTGCGAAGAAAATTTTGAGATATGAATAATTGTGTGATTTGATTTAAATTAAGAACAAACACAAGCTATTTCAGGTTGGTTAGTTGTGTTAAAGATGGCCAGTTATCAACAAGAGGTCCTAAGGGGTCCTAAGGAGGGGGTTGTGCTCTTCGTGTTTTTTCTAAGTTAACCTAACCCGTAATACAATTATTTCAGAGTCGACAATACAAGACATTTAAGCAGTAAAATCCTTTAATTTCAGCATCATTATATACATTTTTAAACGAATCAATGAACAATAAATAGTATGCTTTGAGTGAAATCGAAATCAAATTGTTAAAATAACTGGCAATTGCGGAGAAAATTGTATCTTTTATAGTTTTATACTTTAAATACATTGCGGGGGGATTTGAATGGTTTAAACTTAATAAACCGTTACATGAAAGCAATATTATAAAAAGAACTTTTAAAACTATAATATTTGTTAATTATTTTGCCATTAATAGAAAGATAGAAAAAGAAACGAAACATTGCAACAGAAAAATAAATGCATTAATAATAAAACACATCATACATACTGTTTAATGTTTACTTTAATAGTTTAATAGTTTAAAAATTACATCTTTTAAAAAAATAGTTAGATTTTAGATTTAAAAGTGTTGAAACAGTAGGAGGGTTATGGTGCAACTAAAACAGGTGTATTTTTAATATTCACGCTGCAGGATTGTATTGAACGAATATTTCATATGTGAAACATTATATTGATTTTTATTTAATCGAAATTGCTTGGTAAAAAATATTTTCATATTCCCTCAAGATATGTATATTATTTTACAACTTTTTTAGAGCTAATTAAAATCGTTTTTTTAAAAAAATCTGTCTTTAATAGGGTTTTAAATATATGCAATTTTAGCTAAGATTAATAAATAGTATTTTTAATTTTTTAAATTATTTACATGCCTTAATACTTTTATCACCATACTCAATTAAAACGAGTAAGGAAGCAGGTGGTGCTGACGCCCGCTTTTAAACTAATGAACTTAATTTTCTCATTAAAATAAATTATATACACTTCATCCACTCCAAAAATGATTATAAATATATTTTAATCGCCAAACTGTTGCAAGGAATAATGAAAATAGCCATTTAGTTAGTAATTAAATTCCATAAAACGTCTTGATAATCGAATTGGGTGAAATATGAGTACCCAATTGTGGTGCGATATTTAGATCCTTTGGTGATTTTTACCTTCGGATTCTAAACGTGGAGACATTCGAGCTTCTGGTTTAGTAATTATGTCTATTACAAGTTTGGAAATATTAATGTTGAATTCATTTTATACACTATCCAGATTATTGAAAAACGTTTGTGATTCAGGTTTGTTAGTCTCCCTCTCCACTAAAAACCTGAAGAAATTGCCACTTTCTTCAGAAATTCTACAGAATTTTTTTAAAAGTTTGCAGATTTAGCTTTATCTTAAAAATATCTGCAGAATTTGTAAAGATATTCTTAAAAATATCTGTATAATGTGGCAAGTACCGACGGATTTCCCACAGATTTATGGACTAAATACCTATAGATTCTCTACAGTTTTTTTTTTTTTTTTTTTTTTTTTTTTTAGTGTGGCTGTGCTGTATAAATACGTAAATAATCTCCGTTTTCTACGCAATTGACATATATTGATCAAGTTATGTTGTGAGGGAGTGTCCCTAATAAAGGCACTCGGGTGTTTTGAGTGAGATCGCACTGTTTTAACATGTGTGGCGCCCTCAATGTACAGTTAACTGCGTTTTTTTTTTTTTTTTTTTTGAGTTTTTATGCAAATTTCTAGCTTCGTCTTCAGTTTGCAAAGCATAAAAACTGTAAGTTGTGAGTTGGAGGGTGTGTAGTTTGGTGAGTTGGGAAGAGCCTCCAGCGTATCTCACATGTAGTAGAGCTGACGTCTGACTAATGAAAGTACAGAGCCTCAGCACAGAAGTTCGGTAAGAGTTATTTAGAGTAATTTTGCACTGTGGTTGTTTAAAATAAAGATATTTGTGCAACCATGGGCTGATTATTTACAGGTTAGTAAAAGTAGTCCGAGACCTGAAGAGAAGACCCGAATTAGTGATTTGAGCCGGACTTACTTGTAATGTTAGTACAAGCTAAAGTTTGTTCTCATAGTAGTGTGTTTAATTATCCAAAATACCGAGCTTTGCTCCACTCCCCGTTCCCCAAGTACAGTAAATAAAAGTTTTGCGTTGTTAATTCTACCCAGAGTATGTCTTCGTTAGACCGGCACGTCACATTGTTATCTTCGTTACCGAAAATGAAGTGTATATTACACATAGTTCCTTTACATGGATTTGCAAAGTAATTGCCTTAAAATATGCTGCACGAGAAAAAAGCAGGTACGGTGTATTTTAAAGATGATACGACATATTAAATATTCTGAAATTAATACACATCGCTGAGGTGGATGTACGATGCTTACTATAGTATATGGACTGCATAGTATCGTCGTTCATTTAAAGGGACCCACAAAAGAATTCGATTACAGTGCTGTCTATTAGCAGTAATTGTTAGACATGCGTTTTCAGTTATGATAGGCGTTTTTAAATTCAATTAAAGTTTTTCCAATAATTTGTGAATATAAGTTCTTCAAATTACATACAGGGCACAAAAGCTCGCATGTACATTTCCGATTATGGACGAAAATTTCTGAAAGATTGATTCCCAACTGTGTTCTCCGTTTAAATTAAAATTCATAGGTCAACTTTATCACAGCAAGGATAAATATGCAGAAAAACACAAGCATTTAATGAGACTTACAGACTTATGTTCAAGATAAGGTTACGTGGGGCAACTGGACTGTTATTTTAGAATGCGACTATGAAGATTCTGGGAATTTAGCTTACAAAAACTTATTATCATTTAAATTAAAGTTTGAACCTTTGAAAATGTATGATGCATGAAAAAGAAATATTAAATATTAAATTTTAATGTCTAAAAATAAAAAATATATGTGTTTATTTTTTCTTTCTTAATGGGGGATCTGTGATCCATACGCATGTATATTTTTAATATGGTGTATCAGGTCCTGTTTGGAAAAATGTTGGTTAGAAAAATTAAATCAGGAAAATCACGTAAATTATACATCAACTAAGGGAAAGCTTCGCTGTCAAGGTCTCTAAAAAAGCACTAAATGTGAAATTATTAGATTTATTTATACCAAAAGCATGGGAATTGTCTGAGTACTTGTACGTAATGTAGTTTTAGTAATAAATTCTAAAATTACATTTAAATTTTAAAAAATAATAACGTGAGAAATGTATGAACGTACGACTACGTAAGTACCTCGTTCTCATTTTATTTACCTCAATTCAGGTGCGATATGCTTAATAAACTTATGGAAAGTGTAACTATGTATTTTATACATAACAGATTTGCTTTTTATTGGTTTCGATATTTTTTTAATAATGTTACTTTGTCTTATATACCCCTCTTTATTTGTATCGTAAAATTTCAAAGTTTGGCTTTCTCACTTAAGAAATTTTGTTTGATACCCACAATATGCTTTTTAAAAATTTCATTATGTAATTGTAATAAGATATAATGTAATTTTTTTTATTCTAAGCAAAAAAAATCCGAGTCCGATGTTTCTTACACTAAACTACATTTCACTTTACTTAAAATTTGCTTATTTTTAATTTTTATATTTTGCTTAAAATTATAGTAACACAAATAAAATTACCATTACTGAATCTTACCAAAATAAATTTATAACACAATAGAATATGCTGGATTCAAACACTGAATCCCCCTCTATGAAAATGCACATATAACATTTACACGATTATTGCTTCATATTACATAGCCAAGGTATTCATTACTATACATTCAGTCTCAAAATAACACAAAATGCCTTCAAACAAATTAAATACTGAATACGTTGGTTTATGTTTAATTTAATTTATACAGTTCTTCCTACAAATGGTCTATGTCATATTTGCCTTATTGGACATCAATAGTGTTCATTAGCACACATTCATACAAGTCAGGATTTTTTTACATTATGTGTAAGTAAAGTAAAAAACGTTTTTTTTTTTTTGTATTTGAAATAAGATTTTTAAAGATTATTTAAGATTTACATAATATTATTGTACCAAACCATTAATTAAACAACAAAAAAATTTACTTAATTTCACAACTTTTTTATGTAGTTTTTTAACCGAAACATTTTCACTATTTCTTAAATATTTGATCTTAACTGAAAATGTCATCTCACTGCAGTTTCATAAAAATTTAAAAGTATGCATGTAGTTTAAAACAAGTTTTCGAAAAGTTCATTACACCTATTATAAATTTGACGTTTTATAATTGCAACTTAATTTCTGCAGTTGCAATTTTAAATTATTCATTAAAAATATGTCATATAAGTTTCCGAAATATATTAAGATACTTTTATAAAGCTTAGAATTTTTAATGTCAGTAACCAACTCTATATCAAAAATCTTAAAAGATAGTAAAATAAAGTTCTGCAGAGAAAATGTAAACTAATGCCTTTGTAACCTAAATGAAGATACTTATGTATTTCTTTCTTTCGTAATGCGGTAGCAAATGTTTGAAAATAGGTAAATCCTCGGTTTGATAAATAAATCCTAGTATAAAATTTAGGATTTAAGTCTCTTCGAGTACTTACAGTAACGTACATTATGTGCAAATATTTTCAGCAAATAACACACTCTTAGAAATCGAAAACATTTTTCTTAGAGAATTAACTCTGAGCAAATATGTTGTTAAGTGGTTTTCTGGGAATACTGATTAGATAAGCTTTACGTAAATTGTTTTGCTCCAAGAAACATTATGTAGTCAAGTTGTATGCAGATTAAAACTACTCCTTTAATTTTTTACAATGAGAAATGTTTTTGCTTGTTTAATTTTTAAAACAATTCTGTTACTTAAATTAATGTACATCCCGAGATCCCATATTATTTTTCAAGCAAAAGGTTATGTATGAAGTGCACAGAAAAGCTATATCAACAACATTTCGTACATTATATTAGAACAATAGGCGGCAGCGCATACAATAACCTCATCAATTTCTTAGATCAAATTTAAGAATTAATTAAAACTCGATTCGCATATTAAAACGCAATCGATCAGCCAAGTCTTATCTTTTGGAAAACACCTAAAAACCCCGATTTTAGCGGTTGACTCGTAGGTTTAACATTACGCTTTTCTGCACCGAAAAGTCTGGAAACATGGAGGAATGGAAACAAGAAAGCATAATGTTAAACTTGCGAGTTAACTACTAAAATTGTATTTTCAGGTGTTTTCCACTAAGATTTGACTTGGCAGACCGATTGCGTTTTAATATGTGAATGTTTGATATGTTTTAATATGTGAATGTGTATGTTTTTTAATATGTAAATGCAAATTTAATTAATACTAAAATTTCATACGCAAACTCCTTGAGATGATTGTCTGCATTGTCGCCTCCGTATAATATATATATATATATACTTACTATATACATATATATTACATTGACCTGCCTGTTTTGAACTAAACATGCATACTTAAACTGCAAGTACATATTAAGCTTGTTTATTAATAATAACTTATTTATATGCTGTCAATTGCAGCAGATATTTTTAGTTTCCAATACTATAGAAATTGCACTTTCATTTTAAAAAATGCTTATTGGTGAACACTGCTGAATACAGAAAAGTCAAGAGAAAGATTTCACAAAATAAAATGATTCATGCAAAATCACAACCTCTAAAAAATAAATTGGCATGTTTAACAGCGTTTATTTTAAAACAAAAATAGTTTAAAACTTGCCTTGTAATCAAGTGTCATACGTCCAGTAAACTCGTGGTTTAAAATAAAACAGGATATCAACAACGTGGTTTTGAACTTATGGCAGACTGGAACATCCACAGAAACTTATTCAAAACAACTAAGGAAAAGCTAACTTTATGGTCGTAGTTAATCGACACCTCAAATTTTTCCTACCAAATTCCTTCGGATCTGAATAAAATAGATGTTCAGCTATTGATATACGCAGTTTCGTTAAATTCCGAGATAATCTGAAATTTGGATTTTGTCCACAAGTTTATGAAAACGCCCCACTGTGTGACGGTGTAAAAATTGTATTTTCTTTTTTAATTGCAGTAGATTATGAGTATTTAATCGTACACTGATAAACCTGTTTAGATTTAACGGGTGGCTTATGTTACGTTTCTTTTTTAGTAACGACACATTAATCGTTGTCTAAAAGAAATAGCATATTGGAGGGATAAAAAACATTACTTGCAACCTCTGTCCAAATGATACTTTTTATTTAATTACATTGCCCAGACCCATGACGATAATTTTAAATCAACAGTTATACAAAATGTCTATTGAAGAAGGAAAGCCGAGGGAATTTTTCAGGAAAAACGAAACCTGCTTTAAAAAATTGTTATTGCACTTTATCTAGCGAAGTTATCGAGTTTTTCTTTATTTATGAACAACAAAAGTAGGCCGGCTTGCCTGACTTCGGAAGAATGACACCATAATGCCGCAGGCAGTATAACGACTGACTGACCTGCTAAAGTTGACCAGACAGCACTGCAAGAGGCTCGTTTTGTTGCACTACAAGTTACGTGGTATCTTGTACCTTCTTCAGAATATTAACGTCACGAATTTTGATATTTTGTTGATTAACGAGCTGGTTTTTAAATGTGTTACAAATAATGAAACATTTTCGAATATTCCATATAATAATTACTTTGGGGGCAATAAATATATTTACGTTTTTTTCTTCGTGGTTTTTAATAAAAACAAATGCCTACATAGCGTTAAAATGTAACGACTGCCACGCATTCTCAACGCGTTGATACAACTCACCATAGCAATATCAGTGACATTTGCATATATTTTGTGACATCTGTTTGTCATGAATGACATAAATAATTCCAGTTCACGAAAAAACGATCCCATTTTGAAAGTATTTAGTGGTTTTCATATAGTATTAACTAAGCAAAGTCATCTAATTAGTCTGATTGTACAAAATCACTGAGAATATTTATGGAACTATTCAACCACCAACATAGTGTTGTATAAT
The DNA here is from genome assembly GCA_964019185.1 of Maratus speculifer. Taxonomy (NCBI): domain Eukaryota; kingdom Metazoa; phylum Arthropoda; class Arachnida; order Araneae; family Salticidae; genus Maratus; species Maratus speculifer. The sequence continues at coordinate 228,623,156 of OZ025296.1, read as the reverse complement.
TCTCATTTTCAGAAATGTCTAGCAGTTGTACTAAGACTTCTAAAAAAACTAGTCGTATGTGGCAATCCCAAAACTTTCTTTTATCTCATACACATTAATATGTTCAGAAAAATGAAACATAGCAGCGTCACCGGTTAGATAATTTACACCAAAATCTAAATGCCAATTTATTTCAAGCTCTAACTGAATCTGAAATTCGATGAAAATCCGTGTATTAGTATTTGAGAGAGAACTATAGCAGTAATCATAAAAAAAGATAGAAATATCACCTTTTGAGCCATTTATTCAAAAACTAAATAATACTAATTTATATGAGGGACTAACTGAATGTCAAGTTTGATAAAAATCCATGCATTAGTTTCAGAGATAGATGTATAGATTAGATGAGTAATGTCACATAGCAGCGCCACTTGTCAAGCGATTTACACCAATACATAATAAGAATCATATTATATCAATAACTAACGGAATTTAAATTTGTAGGAAAATCCATCCATTAGTTCTTGAGATCTAGCTATTGTAAAAATCTTGAAAAAAGCAGCATAACAGCATCCTTTATTAGGTGTTATACATCAAAAAGTAATCAGATCCCGCTTATATCAAGGTTTAACTGAGTCTATAGTTTTGTGAAGTTTCGTGCGTTAGTTCTTGAAATAGAGCTCTCACAAAATTTATGTCACATACAGACAAACAGACTCACAGATTCACAGACAGACATTTTGTAAAAATATGTTTTTTTTATTTATGACCCCTAAAACGTGTAAATTTGTCAGAAACCGGAATTTGAAAAATTTTATGAATCCAATACTTTCTTCTTGTAAAGATAGAAGAAAATAAAAATAATGTCGTATCATACAGGGTTCATACTCTTCAAAAACTTCAAGCACCTTTTATCAGAATTTTCTTAAAGTAATATTTGCATTAGAGCTCCCGATTATACGTTTATACGAGTATACGTATAATACGTATTATACGAAATACGTATTTGCTATACGTATAATTCGGCATCGGCAGTTATACGTATTACACGAAACAGCATATACGGTACATCGTATGTACGGATTTTACCCAAGCGGTTAAACGTATAAAAGTTTCAATGTTTTTCATTCAATGTATGAAATTTGATGTTTCAATATTTTTTTGCGGATTAGAGACATTGAGAAATATCCGGTAGAGTATCCCCATCGTGATTCTTTGTTCAAAGAACTACGATGTGTTTACTTAACTACTACTTGCTATGCAGGTACTTAAAAAAATCTGAATACTTCCTCAGTTTAGATTTTGGTTTTTTTTCCAAAAAACTAAGTTATTTATTATAAAATGTCTTACATTAGTTCTGGGTAGAATCAAACTAATCTTTGGAAAATCTGCGACGCAGTACTTAGTTTTTTATATTTTCTTGTATCTTTAGAAGAAGAAAGTATTGGATTCGGAAATACTTTCGACGGGTTTACACGTTTTGGGTAAGAGAGTCCGAAAAACATGTTTTTACAAAATATCCGCCTGTCAGTTTATGAGTCTGTAACTTTGTCTGTCTGTATGTGACATGGATTTTGTGGGTTTTCTATCTTAAGACCTAATACACAGAATTAAGTAACATATATGGGGGAGACTAGGGCACATGTAAAAATGGGGCATATGAGAACATTGCCATTTTTCACTAGTTATTATATGTTTTTTTATTTCAAAAAATTATCAAAGATGGGAGCCCCTATAGACATATGGAATTTTTTTTTTAACTCTTCGACATTTTGTTTGTCCCCAGTAGCCAAAATACTGCTTACTGTACTTAAAAGTAAAATCTCCAGATTGATAAACGAATAATTTTATTTATTTATTCTTTTTTTTCTTTATTTAACATATACTATGGATACTAATAAGTATTTATGATATTTTTTATTTTTAAAATTGAGAAATGCTAATGCTTTGTCATTTTAACTCTTGTGGGAATGTGAGACACTTATGAAGAGTCTAGTTGAGGCAGATCTGAATATGTCATTAAATTGCCCAATAATCATTCAGTGATTCTATTCCTTTTAGTTAACTTCGTGAAAATAATGCCAGCTCCATTATCTATATTTTTACAGAAATCGAAGACGTTTTTATCAGATAAAGTTGATTTTGTGTAATAGAAACTTCTACAAACATAACTGTCAGCACATACATAAAAAGCAACAAGCTCTTTACGTTCAATTGTAATTTAAATAAATTTCATGTTTTCTAAATTGCAATAAATGCTATACATTATTTTATTTAACAGTTTTCATTATTATTTTTTATGCATCATTAATGCAAAAAATATTACGTTTAACAACTTTGCAAATTTTTCTGTTTCATTTGTTGCAAACTTGTAGTATTATTTTACTTCCATTTCTAAAACAGCTATTTTATTTGGCGTTTTGAAAATAGATATATATATTACGAAAAAAAAATTTTAAACTTATAACTACCGTGAAATCTCTATTATTGACCCCCCTCCCCTTTCTTTTAAAAGGAAAAGAAATTAAATTTGGAAGAAGCTTATAAATATAAAACAATTTTTTATCCTTAATTTACAGGCAAATAAGGCAAATATAGGAATGAGAATCTTTCGCCTTTTGGTAGTTTTCCTATAAATATTATCCAAATGCCCCCTCCCTAAAATCTCTCTCAAACAAAAATCCCTAAGCAAAATTTAAATTCTTTAATTATTTTCTCAAGTTTATTTCTTTATTTTTTTATTTTTTTGTTATATTGCAACAATATTTTATCAATTATCTAAGCCCTCCCCCAAGTCTACTTATTTTTATTTTATAATGTTTTGCTTAAACATATAACTCAGAAACTAAATAAATATACATATATTTTTCTTTATGGTGAATTTAATAAATAATACAACTAATGATTAAGGTAACATATGAAAAAGATAATAAAAACATGTCAAATTTTTTTTTCCTTGTGTTCACATGTTTTCCTTATGTGTTTACAGCTGCTCTTTCGTTGGGGCACATATGAACATTTTTTTTTAATTTAATAAACTATTAAGAAAAGTAAGACGAACTGTAAAGTTAATTTTTAAAAAATACCATGCATAAAAAAAAAGTTTTCTATATAGAGTAGTTTTGCTTATAGAAATTAACCCAGTTATGACAAAAAGCTATGTTTATGTGAACTGTTCACATGCATCCCAGTCTCCCCTATATATTCAAGTATTCCCTGGTAGATATTGTTGCTGACTAGTTTTGTATGTAAATTGTTCAACAGGTGGCTCTACTTTGCTGTATTTTATTTACGATTTCTGCAATAGCTCTTTCCCTAGCATTAATGCACGGATTTTCATCAAACTGCAGATTCAGTTAATGCTTGATATAAAGTGATTCTATGCATGTTTTGGTGAGAATGTCAAGATTAAAAAAATGAAATTTCATTATAAATTAACAGAGTTAGAGAATATTAGGTCCATGAAAAGAATAGCATTTACGCTCGGGTGCAATCTTTAGTGTAAAACAATAAGTGAATAAAGAATTTTTAAATAATTAAAAAGAAAAAACTAAATTTAACAAGAATTCACAATAAATCTGAAACATTTATACTCTCATTCTTTCCTCAAAAAGTGTTTAATTTTGCTGGTTATTTACAATGGATACAATTTGTATTCATTACCTACACAAAATGTAAAATAACGGGGATCTGAGCTCATTACCTTGAGATGAATAAAAAAATCTAAATAAATTCAAAGTACAATGTTGCAAAATTCTTTTGCAATTCACGGTAATAACTCGCTATTTTGAAAATAAATATTTCACTGTTAGTGAAACGAGATTGGCCAATCAAGAGTTTGATATTTTGTGAAATTTTTGCAAATTGTTTAAAAAAAAAATCCCTGTCGGCTGGGCCTATAGGCGGAGGTAGATTTCGAAGAGTGCTCATTTCAACAATATATATATATATATATATATATATATATATATATATATATATATATGATTAGAGATAAATCCAGTTTAATAACTTCATTTGGCCGTTTATGAAAAATTTTTAATTTCATTTGTCTGCAAAAACTGGTTTTATCAGAATCATCTTAAGAAAAATTCAGCTCAAATGCCCATTTTGACAATATATTTTGAAATAGATTCTGAATTTATTAAAAAATCGACCAAAACAGTACATTATACAGTTCCTAAATAACAAAAAACTGTCAGTTGAATGCATTTGACAAAAAAATTGAATTTAAAAATCAGTCATAGAATAACAGATTTGTTGTTTGAATACATCCTTAATTCTTTAATCATGATTGCTTCGGAATATTTTGTGCGAAATACTCACTTTAACAGCATTTTTAAAAATATATTCTATCTTTATCAAAAAACTGGCCAATGCGTCACAGTATATAGTTCCTAAATAAGAGGATCTGTAAATTGGATGCGTTTGAGAGCGAAAATGGATTTTAAAACGAGTCATAAAAAGCGCAATTTGTTATGTGAAAACTTACTTAAATTTTCAAATCACGATTTCGGAAAATTCTGTTCAAAATACCCTTTTTGGTAGCCTTTTTTGAAATATATTCCGTCTTTATCAAAAAACTGACCAATGCATCACATTATATAGTTCCTAAATAAGAGGATCTGTAAAGTGGATACGTTTGAGAACAAAAATGGATTTAAAAACGAATCAGAAAAAAACGCAATTTCTTATTTGAATACTTTCTTCAATTTTCTGTCCCGATGACTTTCGGAAATTCTGTTCAAAATACCCTTTTTGGTAGCCTTTTTTGAAATATATTCTGTCTTTATCAGAAAATTGACCAATGCGTCACTTTATACAATTTCTAAATAAGAGGATCTACCATTTGGATGAGTTTAAAATCAAAAATGAATTTAAAAATGAGTCGGAATATAAGCAGTTTGGATTTGAGGTTTTTTCTCCAACTCCTATTTTTGTTTAATTTCTTTTTGCTATACGAATTGGTCCTATGAAAAACTTGTCAGTATAAAAGTTGTAGATATTTTTAAGAAGATGTAAAATAAATTTAATCAGATTTGATGTCTTAAAAATTGACGGAGTTATGGATTTTTCTCTTTTTTCAGCGCCCTTTTTCTTTTCGTTTTTAATTTTTTTCATCGGTAAAAGTTGGTTCTATCAAAAACTTGTAAATACAAAAGTTTTAGATAATTTTAAGAACATTTACAAAAAATTTAGATGGACTTGATATCTTGGAAATTGACGAAGTTATGAATTTTTTTCTCTCAAAATCCCTGTTTTTTTCGCCCCTTGAGCCCACTTCTAAATTTATCAAAAATCTGTCATGCATATACTTTTGGCCCATTTTTAAGAAGTAATATATACTTTAAACCGATTCGATATCTACTTTAATTACGAAGTTATGGCGTTTTTTCGGTTTTCACAAAAACTCCCCCTATTCCGACCCCCTGGTCTGATTTTGCCCATCAACGAACTTAGCCAAGATTTTATCCTCTTTGATTTTATGTACCAGTTTGGTGGAGATTGGTGAAAAATTATAGAAGTTATCGTATCCATAAAAAAGTGACATATATAGATAGATAGATAGATAGATAGATAGATAGATAAACTGGTGCGATTGCAATAGGTAGTATTTCTTACGAAATGTACCTAATATACGCTTTTCATTGCTTGATCATGTATATATAAGACATACTATACGGATTCCTGTCGTAACGCCACCGATTTCCAAATTATTCTTCATTCAGTAACATAAGACTGATGAAGTCCAATATTTAAATTAGATACGATACGTGGAATATATTTACACATTAAATATACGTATTCTAAAATATACGTTTAAGTGATACGCCTTATACGTATCCGGATACGTTTAAACGTATATTTTAAAGTATCCGTATAGCAGAAAAACGTATTATACGGATATACGTATATCGTTTAAACGTATAGCTGCTATACGTATCCTGTCGCGAGCACTAATTTGCATTATTCAATGACAAAAAACCATCTTAAGGTATACCGACCAATACTTAAAATGTTTTCTTGTACTATAGCATTTAAAATCTCGTAAATCTCTTGATGAGTATACAAACCCTGCTGCAGTTAAACTAAAAATTAAAAGTAAACTGTAAGAATTGAAAAAGGCAGCGGTCTGTGAGATCTTTAACAAACTGCTGCATTAAATTTATTGGCTTTTTTTTTAAAGAATTTATAAATATTGAGATACTTTTTCTTCATTAATACCAGTTAGTCTACGGTAAGTATTTCAAACTGACTTTTCCAAATAACTAAATTTTAACTTAGGTGGTTGTAAGCATTAGGATATCTAAACGTGATTTGGATTGGATTGACGTCTTTATGTCACCATTTTTATTTACTTTTTGTAAATAATGTCGCATCTTAATTTTTAATACAACTTTTATATTTAATGTCTTTAATTATTGAACTTTAACGAACCATTTTGAGACCAGTAACTTATAAATATTTCTTTACGAAATGAAGGTAGGTACCTGATTAGTCGAAACATGTGAAAAGTAAAGACCATCACAGGCAAGTAACGATCGTGGTGGAAAACATAAAGACTGTCACAGCAAATGTAACGACTAAAACAAAAAAGATGAAGACCTTCACAATGAATGGAAAAGCCAAAAAAAAAAGAAAGATAAAAAGACTGTTCGTGACAGAGTAGGTTACGACCGTAACAGAAAAGTTAAAACCCGCCACAGGAGATGTTAAGACCATATCAGAAAAGTTAAATGCCGTCACGGGGAATACTATAACAATTATCAGGAGAGTTAAAGGCCATCACGGGGAATTAGCAACATTAAAAACAATTTTAAAGACCGCCGCAGGGAATATAAACATCCGTAACAGAAAGATCATCACATGAAGATAATTTTTCAAATGGGTTAGTCGCCAATAAAATGTAGAAACAATGACATAAGATGTCAAAAAGTTTTTTTTTTATTCTAGAGAGCAGTTTCGGTTTTTTGAAATAAAAAAGGAAATGTGACTGCAACTATGATTGTGCTCAATTTTTGGGAAAAAAATCATAAAAGTTGGTCTGAAGGATTTTCACAGAAACTACCTCTAAAAACTAGTTTCCATTGAGCGAGAAATTGTGCGGAGCTCCAAATCTTTGATTTGTCAAAAAGTTATCGTCCTTAAAGTTAGCATCCAAAATAAATTCAACTGTATGTGTTTAGAATATTTTTTCATTGAGATAATGTTCGTAATGGTCTTCACAAAAACTACTAACTGATCAAACTGTAGAAAAATCTGAATATCACACAATCCTAAAATCCCTAATTCGCATGATAGAGATATTTTTCGATCACAACAACGATGAGTTTCATGTAAATTCGTAAAACTATTTTCCCCTTGATCAAATGTCTAACAGATCACATTTTGTAGAATTGCTCAAATATAAAATTTAAATATTGGTGGGTTTTATGTAATGATTTTAAAAGAAAACTTTCCAAAAAATACTATCCTGTGCTTTCAGCGGTGTATACCTTTGATTTCCAAATGAAAATCTCTCCAACAAACTTAAAGTTTGGAAATTTTGCTTACATTGTTTTCCACTCCAAAACAAAAAATTAAATGTATTCTTCACATGAAAATTCCCTTCTCGCACATTAGAAGCCTATGAAAAAATTATCTGGCAAACATTGTATTCAATATCTTCATTATCAAAATTTAATCTAATGAAATATTTTTATTTACCTCACATGAATTTCGTTTAAAAACATATGGAATTTTTAAAATAATAATACCAATCTCACAAATACTATTTTTTACAATAATAGTTGATTTATTTTTTCAGAGTTTTGAAATTTTCTTTACCGTTTTCTTGAAATGTGACTGAAGAGCAAAAAATATTTTTGTCATTTTGTTCCTACTTGATACGTTATATGCAAGCATAGTTTTCTGCATTTTCTTCTAAAATTCAAGACGCTTTTTTCAGTATTATATGTTTATAAAATTCATCTGAGAAAGTACAAGTAAAAATCTAAAGAAAATAAGCTGTCATGTCCTGGGGTAATAATACCAGAGTGGGTAAAAGTACTAAGTGCTAATATTACGCTTAATTATGAAGTAATCCGGTAAACGGTACTTACAGATTCTGCGCAAAAGGACTTTGGATAATCTGAATCACAATTAACCGCTAAACGCATTTTTTTCTATTTGTAGAAATTATCGCTGAAATACACACGCAAGTAAGCATCATCGTCCAATCTAATATTTGAGAATAAATTTCTGTGATCTGAAGACTCTATATTTGTTAGGAAGTACTTTCTTTACATAAATTTGCAATGTGTTTCATGTGCTTTCAAAAGATTGTGGAAGATTTTGGAAATGTTCGCAAGGTAGTTTGTAGTTTAAAATATACTGCGTAATAAGTATACCAAATAATAATGCCATACGTTGGCGTCATTATTCCGATTGATTTTTTTTCTATGCTGTAAATACATCCAAAAGCAATTAATTTTTTATTTTATGCAAAAAAGAGCATTATCATTGTTGAAAACCAAAAAGCATGGAAAGAAATTTGTATTCTCTAAAAGTTACTATTTTTTTCATGCTAGAAATTTAAAATGTCGCATGATTGTTACTGCTTCCTGATATCGTAATTAATGATTAGTAAGATAAATTTGTAAATTTCTAAGGCTGTAGAGCTGTATCTTCAGAAATGCGCAATTTGCATGCCATTATATAATTTCATAGTTTTGTTTACATGACTTTATTCCCCACATAAATGGAAAATAACGCCAAAAAACATTGGTTAAGAAAGCACGCGATCACATTTTATAAATGCACAACTGAACATTCTTTTTTGTATACATAGTCAATATGTTGCTGTATCAAATGCTATATCTGTCCTGTTTTTTTTTTTTTTTTTTTTTTTTTTTTTTTTTTTTTTTTTTTTTTTTTTTACTTTCTTTTATTTTCAATAGAAGAAAGTATTGTAATCGAAATTTTTTCGACTTCCGGTTTTCGACGGATTTACACGCTTTATGGGTCAGAGAATCCAAGAAACATGTTTTTACAAAATTTCTGTCTGTCCGTGTGTCTGTGTGTGTGTTAGTCTAAGAGCCAGTGAAAAGCTACCTATATGTATTTTACCAGACCTGAGTTTTTGTACATTGAGGCCCCAATACCTACTATACATGAGATAGGGTGTCACTAAGCCGAAAGTGGTGGACGCGGCTAGTGCGCAGATAACACAGGTATCAATTTTTGGCAAATTTTAAATCCATTTGACATAAATGGAAGATCTGGTCAAATACTTTCGAATTTTTACCTTTTTCAGCACTTACAAAACTGTCTGCCACAATGTTATATGCGCGATAATGGTCTGCCATTGTTGTTTTCCGATAATACTAATAATATATTTTAAAATTTCAAAACGGCAGACATGGTCAAATGGATTTAAAATTTGCCAAAAATTGATAGCTGTGTTACCTGCGCACTAGCTGCGTCCACCACTTTGGACTTAGTGACTCCCCATCTCATGTATAGTAGGTATAGGGGCCTCAATGCACAAAAACTCAGGTCTGATCAAGTACATATAGGTAGCTTTTCACTGGCTCTTAGACTATGTGTCTGTGTGTGTCCGTAAGTCGCCATTCCACCACCAAAAAGTGTATGAAGATATGCATAGAATTGAATCAAATTTTTGTGAATGCTTTTGGCTGTGGCAAGCAAGTCCTCCTTCAATTTTGAAATATTCCGCCGTAAAGGGGCGCAGCAATCGCGATTTTTGTGCCATTTTCAATATTGTACCGACCGAAAGTGTATGAAGTTAACCATCGAACTGAACCAAATTTTTTGTATAAGTGTATGGCTATGGCTAGTTGGTCCTCCCTGAATTTGAAAAAAAATCCGCCGGAAGGGGGTTCTAATCGCGCTTTTTGTGCCATTTTGAATATTGTGCCACCCAAAAGTATATGAAATTATGCATCGAATTGAACCAATTTTTTGCGTAAGTGTATGGCTATGGCTAGTTAGTCCTCCCTGAATAAAAAAAACGCCGGAAGGGGGCACTACAATTGCGATTTTTGTGCCATTTTCAATATTGTACCGACTAAAAGTGTATGAAGTTATGCATCGAATTGAGCCAACTTTTTTACTTAATTGTATGGCTATGGCTTGTTGGTGCTTCCTGAATTTGAAAAAAAACGCCGAAAAGGGGCCCGGAAGAAAACGCTGCAATAGCAATTTTTACGCCATTTTCAATATTAGACCTAGGACTGAACTAAACTTTTTGTGTGTGCTTATTTTTTGGTATGGCAAGTAGGTGCTCCCTGAATTTGAAAAAAATCATTCTGTTGTCTATCGGCTCATGCAGAGACGGAAATTCGTTTTTACTCCGATTGAAGCAGAAATTTAAGCAGAAATTTAAGATGAAAATCAAAGTTGGTATGGTACTGAATTAAAATTATTAAAGCATTAAAATGAGTAACTATTTTTTTTTCAATATTAAAATGTACGTATGAGATAGAAGAAAGTTTTGGGATTGGCACATCCAACTAATTTAAATATCTAAAACGAATCAGTGAAAATTGGTAAAACCATTGTTTCCCCAAGAAACATTAATATAATACAATGGTATAATTGTGTATATAATTAACAAGTATTACATAAATTGTATAATTATACTTAAAAAATACACTTGAAAAAAATCATGTTTTTTCAAATTGATGACTAAAATGGCAAATAAATTGATATGTAAATGATTTGTATTTGTAAATAAAACATTGAAAATAGTGCTTTTCTTAGTCTTTTTTCTTTCAAAAACATTCTAAAAACTGTGAATTTTGAGCAGGCTTTAAGTGACATTTTTATGTTTAGCCGAATAATTAGACATTCATATCTACTTGAAGCATTTTAATTTCATTGAAGCATTATTGTGTTGAGACATTTTCAGTGAAATTTGCTAAAAGGTAACATATATTTCAAAACTGATGACTTTTCAGAATTATTTTAAGAAACTGATTTTTTAATTTCTCTACGATAAATAAATGTTGATCCCAAAGCTTTTGTTGCGATATATTTCCAAATAAATATGTTGAATAAAATGTGCATATGTGAGATATGTTTGAGTCATCAAAGTTACGAAAAGGCATGTTTTTCGAATAACATCTTTGATGTTCATCCTTTTGAAAACAAACTTATAAGTTTTCGCCCTATAATTTACTTTTTTATGATTGCAGCCTATCAAAAGAACTTATTCTAATATTTAGACATAAGCAAATATTGAAAAATCAGAAAGTTTGCAATGTTTACATTTTTTTATATTTTTTTAAACTCGTATTTTAAATTCTTAAGAGTTCATTTTTTGTTTATTAAATTAGCCTGTATCATTGCAGATAATTAGTATCCGTAAAGATTAAAATAGAATTCTACTAAAATATAAATGCACGTTAAAAATTAAATGAATAATATATGTTTTGCAAAATTGCGCATAAATAATAATTTGAAATCAGGTAACCACCAATATTTATATTAAAAACACAAAATATCCTTCACTAACATAATTTTTATCATAAAAATTGTACAACATGTAATATAGTCAGTCTCAAAAGTTTAAGCACTCTGCAAGTCTGGTTTAAAATAATTGAAGAAGAAAATATTTTACGCTAATTTACAATAAATACACGACGTTTAATCAAAATAAAATAAAATAAGCCATTTTGGCTATTCAAAATATTTATTTTTTTTTTTTTATATATATATATATTTTTTATTTATTTATTTGTTTATTTATTTTATTTTATTTTTTGAAGAAGAAGAAACGCTGTTTCAAATGTTTAAGCATTTTATGCAAATTTTTTTAAGAACACAGGATTGGTATTGTGTAATGGCGTTGTATGACATTAGATTGCACCTTTATACAAATATAAAAATTGGAGGATTTTTTTTCCTCTCCTCTCGTTTTAAAAATGCCAAAGGGTAAAGAATTCACAAAATGTGAGATTTTGAATGTTTTAAAATTGAAATCGCAAAATAAAACTGTTTCTGAAATTGCAAAAGTTTTAAATCGTTTAAAGCGAGGTATATATCAAGTACTCTCTAGAAATGATAACTTTATGCAAAAACCAAGATGTGGACGAACATGTATGACGACTGTTCAGACTGTTCGCAGAATACGGAGATTGGTATCTAGACAAAATAATGTCCCCCATACAGCAAATTAATAATAATCTCAGTGTACAGATGTCCAAAGACACTGTAAATAGACGTATAAAGAGTGTGATTACATCACACTAAAGAAAATGGCTCGCATACCGTCTCTCAAATTACATCACAAAACAGGCAAGAATGAATTGGGCTAAACAACACATGACCTATGAGAACAAGTATCTTACTGTTTTATTCAGCGATGAGAACAAGTGGAACTTAGATGGCCCTGATGGTTGGAACGCGTATTGGCATGACTTACGCAAGAATGCAAGGGGATTTTTCAGCAGGCATGTAAGGCGGTAAATCTATTATGGTTTGGGGGGGTGGGGAATTAGGATTCAATGGCCAAGCCTCTCTGGCTTTTCTAAAAGAAGCACAATATTTAAAAAAGTCTCAAGAGATGCTAAACCATCATTTGCTTTCATTCGGTGACATTTTGGGGGGGTCATGAATGGACTTTTCAAGAAGACGATGCCCCGATCCACGTATCACATTCTGCAAAACTTTGGTTTCCTAAAAAAAAAATCATAAAGTTCTTGACTAGCCAGCTTTAAGACCTGGCTTAAACCCGATTGAGAATGCCTGAAGTATTTTAATCCGCCAGGCTTACGGCAATGGAAGACTCTACTGAAGAGCTCCAAGAGGCCATTGAGAAAGCATGGTATTCTTTGCCACCGCAAACCCTACAAAAATTAATTTCGATTGACGCACGTTTATTTTAACTAATCCGAAATCATGGAAAAATAATTTGTTAGCAAAAGTTCTGTAAAAATTATAAATATTTATTTATTTATTTATTTATTGACGTTGAGCATAAATTTTTGAGACAGTTTCTTATAATTTTTTTATTATTTTTTTTTATTATGAAATTTATTTATTTTTTCATTTTTGATATCATTTATTTAAATAATGTTGCGAAGTCTGCAAATAAAAAATGTTATTTTTTTCTAATTTTATGCTTGTGCTTACCACTTTTTACTATTGCTTATTACTTTCGCTTTTGCCTTTATTCCTAAATATTGCATAATTTTGTATATATATATATATTTTTTTTTTACAAACTCGAATAAAATGAAAAATGTACAATAAATAAATTATATGCAATTCGTAACTATATTTAGTATAGCAATCTGTCCAATTACGTTGTGTTAACTTCAATTCATTTTTAAGCAGGGATTTTTAAGAAATCTATAAAAACAATGAATTTTTTTCTACTAAACTGTAATGTAACATATGTATCAATATAAAATAATTCAAAACAATAAGGAAGAATTGAAAGCGTAACTAAATATCCATGCACTTTATGAACATTCAAAACCATTCAATACATTTTAATGTATCTATTTGTATTTTAATTTCTTCAGACCTGATGTATTCTATGGGATACACATCTTTACAATTTTTTTCACCTATATAAATATTATTAAACTAGTCAGATGTGGCAATCACAAAACTTTTTTTTTATCTTATGCATGCTAATACTTCCTGAAAAATGCAACATGGCAAAGCCACGGGTTAAGTGTTTAGACCAAAATCTAGTCAGCAACAATTTATGTCAACTTCTATCTGAAGTTTGATGAAAATCCGTGAATTAATTTTTGCGATAGACATATTGCAAAATCTTTAAAGAAAAATCTGCATAATACCACCACGTGTTAGAAGATGCACACCAAAAACTAATCAGGATGAGGTTTTTATCAGGTAATAACTGAATCTGAAGATTGATGAAAATCCATGCCATTGTTCTTAATACATTTTTTACAAAATCTCAAAAATTGCAGCATAGTAGCGCCATCTAAAGGGCGATATACAGAAAAAACTAAACAACACTAATCTATGTCATGGACGATTTGAATCTGAAGTTTTAGAAAATTTCGGCATTACTATTTGAGATAAAGCTATTGCGATAATCATGAATATTGAACCATGGCAGCGTCACCTACTGAGCGATTCGCACCAAAACGTAATCAGTACCAGGTTATATCAAATAATAACTGAATACGAAGTTTTATGAAAATTCATGCACTAGTTCTTGAGATATCGCTATTGTAGAAATTGTAAGTACTGCAACATAGCAGCGCCACCATTTGAACGGTATACACCAAAAACTAATAAGATTTAGTCTATATCTAGGTCTCACATAATCTAAAGTTCTGTGAAATTCCATGCATTAGTTTTTGAGATAGAGCTATTGCGATAATCACGAAAAATGCACCATGGTAGCGCCTCGTGTTGAGCAATTTGTACCAAAATCACCATCCATCAGCACCATGTTATATCAAGTACACAAGAAATCTAAATTTTTCTAAAAATGCATGCACTAATTATTGAGACATTGTTATTATACAAACTGTGAACAATGCAGCATAGCATCGCCACCTATTGAGCGACATCACCAAAAACTAATCAGATCTATTTTATGTGAAAGTGTAACAGAATCTAAAGTTTTTTGGAATTCCGTGCATTAGTTCTTGAAATGGAGCGCCCACATTTTTTTTTATTTATTTATTTAGGTGCGTTTGTAATTATGTAAATACGTAGCACCTATAGTTGTCGTTCAGTCTGTCCGTCTGTCTGTCCGCATATAACAACGCAAAACTATCCAACCGAATCGTTTGAAATTTAAAATATATAATTATTACATAATTTTGTCGGGCCATTTCAAATTTTATGAAGATCGGATGCATAGATCAGTTATAGTTACAATCAAAAGGATTCTGTTACATTACGGTCAATAGGAAAAAAAGGTTTCAAATGCATTTTAATCGTATGAAATTTAAAATATATAATTATTACATAATTTTCTCGTGCCATTTCAAATTTTATGAAAATAGGATGCATAGATCAATTACAGGAACAGTCAAAAGTATTTCATTACATTACGTCAGTGGGGAAAACGTTTCAAATGTATTTTAATGGTGTTATACTCATTCGAACATAATAAAATTGCCATGAACCTATGAAGTACATATATACTAAAATATACATTCTGTACAATCTATGATGCAAAGAATATTTATTATTAAATTACAGAGCCACAGAAAAATATTCTACTACATAATGCGCTACGGGAAAACATTGTTTAGGGCGTGTTTTAATTGTATTAAACTATTTCACATTTTATGAATATGATATACGTTGCTCAGGTGTAATAAAAGTTGCTTTCTTTATATATACAGGAACACAAAAAAGATTTCGACTACTATATTGTATCCGAAGTACTGTCTACTATAACTGCAAGATCTGAATATTTTTAAAACTTCATTATCGTACGAACGCACCTCATTTGCTACGCTTCACGTGCAATTTCAAACTTGTTTTTTTTTCTTGGTCACGTGCAGAGAGATTCACGGACTCAAAGACAGACATTTTGTAAAAACATTTTCCTGACCCTTGAAATGTGTAAATCCTTCGAAAACTGCATTTCGAAAATTTTCACGAATCGTACTTTCCTCTTGTTAAGATAAAAGAAAGTAAAAAAAGACAAATTTAGGAGAATGGAGTCTAAAAGACAGTAGAATTAAACAAAATAGCAATTTGTTTCTTATAGCGCTTTTTTAAGGAGCTACGCGTTATTTTAAAACGGCTTGCAGCAGGAATGTACAATATATACAAAAATGAAAACGCAAATAATTGTATTGTGCATTAAAGTACCATTTCTAGAGTCCATTACTAATAAAATATATATAGGAAATATTTATTTATTTTATATTTTTGAATCCAATGAAATATTGTAAAATAAAATAAAAAATCCCAAAAAATCGTCAAAAAATGTATTTTTTGAGTCCATGTAACATTAAATTTTATGCACCAAAAATACTTTTTTTCTGTTTACTATTTAATCTTTTTTAGTTATCAGTTTGTCAATATAAAACAATAACTGAAATTTAAAAGATTGCATGAATAAATCCTGGGGTCTGGAGCAATGAAAGCGTAAGTATAAATAAAACATTTTGTGTGAATTTTAATACATAAGCTAAAAACTTTAACAACATTTAAACACATAAATACCAGCAAACATATGACACAAAAAGATATACCGCCGTTTCAAGGATTCTTGGATCTCCTGCCTTGCAGCGATTTCAAAAAATAAGTTAATTAGTAAAATAAAAAATAAATAAATAAAATATATAAAATAGCCAGTACTCGACTACAGCCTCGAGTACTGGCTAATGAAGTAATCGATGTGGTGAATTCAAGTGTTTATATATCCTAATGAAATGATGTAATTGGCCGGAAAACATTGAGAATAAAAGTCATTGCGTAGGATCCCTATTTACACTAGCGAGAGAAGAGGGAACTGGACATATAACTACGGAAGTAATGCGTTTATGTTTGTAGCAAGCTTCGTTGATAATTAAATGTAATCGCTAAAACCGAATTACATTTTTGAAATTTTTTAGCTTCTAAATAATTAAATATACAAATTCCGACCAAAGTTACAATATGACTTGAACAACTCTATTTTTGATTCTGTAGGGACGAGTATTTTTATGCACTTTTTAAATTCATTTTTACAAGTACATTTTGTTTTATTCTGCAGAATCATAGTCTTTAAATGATGTTACAGAAGTACAAAGATATTGATTGTTCGTATAATATAATATTTATATCTACATAATAAAGCAAAAACATGTCCGCGATTTATGCTGACGTTATTTTCAAGCTGGATATATCTGATAATATTCGAATATATAATATTCGCTTTTATTGCCATTCTTTTAACTTCCAAACTTTAATTTCCATTTTTATACTGTCGAACAGAAAGAAAAAAATCTTTCTTTTGAAACGTATTTGTTTGAAAATAATATCTTAATATGCTGAATTTTTCAATTTTTGCATTGGCTGTAATGTAGCAGAAAACCTTTGACTGTCCCTTTAATTGAACTGTACATCTGGTTTTCATAAAATTTGAAATGTCTGGACAAAATTTTACAACAATTTTACATTTAAACTTTGAGATTATTTGGTTAGATAGTTTTTGTTCTTTTATATGCGGACAGACTGACAGAACGACGACTATTCAGTGGCAACAGAAAAAAAAAATCCTTACACTCATTGAAAAATGTAAAGCTTGTGACAGATGGTCCTTATTGATACATTCACGAATAATGTTTCTTTTTTTATATCTGCAGTTGTTATAGTTGGTATTAACAGTACGTCAAATTTTAAAAATTATCAGACTTGGCTGAAGTTTTTATCTGTCTTTTTGAACCGATTTTTCGTTTTATTGTACTACTATAGGGTAAATTAGGCTTGTCTTTTTTAGGATATAGGTAGTTTGCCCTGATGCTTGCAAATCTAAGGCTTTCCTAATTACAACATCATTTTGTTTTAATAAAGTTAAAACTCGAGATTGATAAACCATTATAAGCGATTATGTCGATTACGTGCACTGAAAGTTTCTTTTTATAGAGAAAAAAATATAAAAAATTCCTTTTTTGAAACTTCTACTTCAAATTAAAAAAATAAAGGTATAACCTTTAATCCTGATAAACTGATAAGACCGTCACTTCACGTAACCAACCCGTGATAGAAACTCTTACCCGTCTCTTCAATTTAACAATGGAAAAAATACACTAAAACATTCCAACATTGATATTGTGGCTTAGATGTGATTTTTTTCTGGCGCTTTAAAATGCTACGTATTTAAATAATCACTAACACATCTAAAAATTAAAGAGGCTTGCTGAAAGTATCTAAATTTTTTGTGATTTCTTTGACAATTAGAATAATACAATTATTGCTAGGAAAATAAAATCATTTATAAAATATTAAAATTCACTATTAAAACATCTTTCGTAATCGGATGCATAACTTACAGTATCATTACGAAAGATTAACTCATTTGAACTTAATACAATATAAACAATCTACCTTTGTTTCTGACTAATATTCCAGAACGAAATTAAAACTTCATTAATAAATATAATATAAATTACACAGGAACAGTTATTTAACACATCTGTAAGTGAACTACGGTCTAAATCATTGAAGTTATCAAAATCAAAAAGCTTTGCTAAAAGTAATAAAGTCATTGAAGATTTCTTCAACTATTAGAACCCCATAATATAAAATAATATAAAATATAAAACGTGATTATATTTAAGTTTTTAATAATTATTTCATTGAATTAAAGTTTTATTATTTGGTATTTCATTACAATATTGCTTCTTCCTGAGAAAACTTACGTTTCATGAAAATGAAATTATGCAAAGCGAATTGCTTCGGGGAATTATTTCACTTATGCTAGGCATAAATGAAACACCGAAAAGTAACAATACATGATTAAATGGATTTGCCGCAGGTGAAAAGAGGATTGCACAATTCCATATTTCACAATTATGTAACTAATGAAAAGCTTCATTTTAGAACACGATAAGTACATACACTTGAGACAATGCAAAATTAATAAAGATCTTATTTCTATTGTTAAGGACACACCTTTAGGGTCTTTTGAATTAAACACAAAATTCGACAATTAATTATTTAAATATTACATCTTTTAACTATGTAAATTCATTCACTGTGTAGTCTATATCACGCCAAGTCTTTTTGGTTTGTTTCACGAAGAAAAGTAACTTTTTTAATCTTTGATTTAAAAATTCTGCTAATTTTACTCAAATACATGCAAATAAAGTTGCAAATACCTTATTATAGACGATTTAATCAACGTTTTCATCAATAAGGAATTCAAATGAGAATTTTGCCAAATTAGTCTGCTATTGCCAAATTATCTTGATTTATAGCGCAAATTTTTGTCTCCATATTTGGTCATATTTAGCTAAGTATTGCCAAAAATGGCAGATCTACATGAAAACATAAAATACATTTTACTTTTTTAGATACTATTTCACAGCGAAACTAGGACTGTATAAAAAAGTATAAAGAAACAAAACTTAAGATTAATAGGCATGTAAATTAACTATGTATTTAAATACTGAATTAATAAGAATCTATAAAATCCCAATACTTCTTCTGGAAATTTCTGTCAGTATGAATGTTTCTCGGGGCAGATAAAAACTAATTTTAATATATAACAAGTAAAATTAAAAGAAAAAACAATTAAAAAGCTTTTTAATCTGTGTTGTTGTTTATAAATTTTAATTCAGTGTCAAAGTGATGTATTTTTTAATAAATTGATCTTATGATTAATCTTATGTAATTGGACCAATAGTCCAATTGCGATTTTGAATAAATGGAATTTCGCTCAAAACTGTTGTTGATCGAAGATTGTCACATTCATTTCATAAGAGAAGGTAATCATAATGGTAACACTTGGAAATCGACATAATTACGGAAATATTGTTAAAAATGAAAGAAATCATTTTTAAATTTGCTTTGTGCAATCTATTTCCAGTTGTGATAATTAATCTGTCACTAGCTACTTTTCTTTATTTAAGAAAAGAAATGTTCATTCTTTAGATACATTATAAAGAAAATTATGCTTGAAAAATTGTATAACCATAAAATATCACTAAATCCAGCAACATTTTCAAAGAAACGTCATTCAAAAATACATCTTTGTGGCTATACGAGTATGTAAAACTAAAATGATGCAATTA
The DNA here is from genome assembly GCA_964019185.1 of Maratus speculifer. Classification (NCBI taxonomy): domain Eukaryota; kingdom Metazoa; phylum Arthropoda; class Arachnida; order Araneae; family Salticidae; genus Maratus; species Maratus speculifer. The sequence goes on along the minus strand of OZ025296.1, from coordinate 228,603,444 downwards.
CAAATGTTGTAAGAACAGTAAAAACTAAGGACATAGCGCCGGCAATTGCCATAATCCTAATGCATTCTAAAAAGCGAACTACACTATTTTTGGGAATGAGATAGAAGAGTCCGAAATGAAAGAAATAGGCCGTATTAGCGATTTGTCACATTAGAGAGGTTGTTATGAATGATGAAATCTTTAAAAATTTGTTTCCTATTAAACACTGATATATAGCTAGCCACGGATGTCCTATTTTTAATTTTTCTTTTTATTTATTCGAATGCTCAATTCTTACTAAATGTTTGGCATCATAAAACACAAAGAATATTATAAACAAGCAAAATATATGGAAATTTTCAATTAAAAATAAACTACTACAACATTCTAATACTGGGCGGTGTGTTTTTTAACCCAGTAATTCTAGGTTTCATACCCCGGTATGCATAATGTACGGGTTAAAATGAAAAATAGTTTTCATTCTTCATTCTTTCTTTGCACTATTTACTATTGCACTATGTACTTTGACACTATCACCTGTTCAGTACGCATTGAGGCTTCAATAAAATTCGAAATCTCAGAATAAACTATGAAATAAATATATGCATATTTTTTTTCACTGTATTATCTCAAATTACACGAAAAACGCAAGATTATAATGCTAGTATACTCTAAATTAGGCATGTCAAACACGTGGCCCGCGGGCCACAATTGGCCCTCCAACCTTTTAGCATTTTCGAATTTTGATTCAGTTCTTAGTTGATGCTGAAAATACGCTTTGCATTGCAAATATTACAGCGTTGCAAATTTAGAGAATTTTTAAATTCAAAATATCTACTATTATTTCAGAATATTAATCTTCATTATATTTAATGGCAAATATCAACATACATTAAATTTAGTGATCCGCAATTAAATAAATAAAAGTCTAAATTTCTAAATTAATTGTTGTTATTTTGGATGAAAGTTTTTTACAGTTTGGCATAGGAGAAGCAAAAAACACCGATTGAACACCACTGTGGCATTAAAGATGCAAACATACTGTCATGAATATGGTCAAATCTAACTCATTTTAAAATTTCGTTTCCAGGAGATAGGGTATGCAAAAGTTATCAATAAGATAGTTAAGAAAAGCATATCTTAATCTGAAAATTTAAAAAAAAATAATAAAAATTGTATATTTTTTCCTAATAGTTTATTATGTGTTTTATGTTGAATCACCTACATTATTTTATTGGTCCCTTTGATTCACTGTGACATTACAAAGTAATGCGTCGTGTTTGTTAGGTATTAAAAATGCATCGAAAATAAATTAAAATACAACGCTAATTTCTAGTTAAGAGTCTCTAAAAAATCAAAAGAAATAAATAGCTTTAGAAGAGAAAGTGACACGATTTCTCGTCTCGTAAAATTATATAATATTAATAATAATATAATAAAAGTAACAAAATAAATAAAAATAAATAAAATAATAATAATAATAATAATAATTAAAGTAATAATAGTAAAAAAAATAATAATAACAAAAAATTCTTACCCTGTTTTTATAAGTTGGCTAGATGCATTGTCGAAAACATTTTGGACATAAGCTCATTAATTACTTGCATTCTTACAGGTTAGTAAACATATCATTGTAAATTATCCCTGTGTGATCTTTATATTTCTTGATGATGAAGATATAACATCACAGATTCATAAAAATCAATTTGAAATAATTTTTTATACTCAATCAAAGACTGAAAAATTGTGTTTGATATTTAGAAACTTCATTAAACTTTTCTAAGAATTTACTCACAAATATTTCGAAAACCCCACAAATATCTAGAAATAATTTGGAAAAATAAATAGATTTTAAGCTGAAACTTTGTTGAAAAGAAATGTGTTCGTGAAACATATTAAAAGAAATCAATGTGCTTTTAAAAAGAACGATTGGATGCATTTGCATACAACTCGAAATCACTGAAGTTAAAATAAAGGATGTTCAGAATAGTTAAATCACTTTAAAAATATGCCAGGGGCATTTCTATAAATAGTCCTGATATAACCAGAAATTTCAATAATCACATGAAATCTATAATTTGAATATATTTTGCCATAAATGAAAAATTTTATCAAACCAACAAATTTTCATTAGTAGACAGTAGCCATCAGTAGCCACCGACAAATATTTTTTTAATAGCCACTTTTTCTCATTTAGTGGCCCCGTGGCCGGTGAATAGCCGATTCAAACTGCTTATTTTCCGATTTATTTTTAAATTCATTTTTGCTCTCATATGCATTAAACTTGCAAATTGTCTTATTTAGAAAGAACACGAGGTGCGGTGATTGTCTATTCTTTGATAAATGCAGAAAATATTGCAAGAAAGGCAATCAAAAACGGCATTTTGAACCGATTTTTCTGAAGCGGGAGATCTGTGAACAAAAAAGAGAATGTCATACTGAGAAGATAATTGTTTATAAATCAAATTCTAATGGATTGAGCTTAAAAAGACATCACATGGCACCTTATATGTCTCTTCAAAGATCACCTCAGCAAGTTTCATGTTTCAACTTTTAAAAATGTGTCTGAAATTGTGTCGGAAAATTCGAGCTCTTGAAGTTGGAAAAGCGGTTTTTCGAATACACCCTTAAACTTTATAATTCTTGAAAATATAGATGCAAGATTTTTTTCTCTGCGGGCAGTTTTTTTTTTCGAAGACACGATATGTACTTAGAAATAACTGAGGTGAATCAGGTAATTATTCCTATGCTGGATCAATAACCATAGCTATTATGTTTTAATCAATTATGATTTTTTTTATTTCATAATATTATATTGTAAATAATTGAGTTTTATCAATGATTGGTTTTATAAAAAGTAGCAATCACAACATAAAAGAAAATGCAGTTATAGGGATTACAAATTTAGTAATACATTTTTGAATAATTTTGATCACGACTTAAATTTTTACTAGTTGGATGTGCCAATCCCAAAACTTTCTTCTATCTCATACGTACATTTTAATATATAAAAAATAGTTACTCATTTTAATGCTTTAATAATTTTAATTCAATACCATACCAACTTTTATTTTCATCTTAAATTTCTGTTTCAATCAATTAATCGGAGTAAAAACGAATTTCCGTCAGTGCACGAGCCGATGGACAATAGAATGATCGGCAGAATTTTTTTTCAAATTCAAGGAGGACCTGTTTGCCTTACCAAAAAGTTATTTAGTTACCAATTTAGTTCAGTTCTAGAACTAATTTCATACACTTTTATGCGGTGCAATATTGAAAATGGCATAAAATTCACTATTGCAGCGCCCCCTTCCGGCGGATTTTTTTAAAGATTCAGAGCGATCCAACTAGCTATAGCCATACACTTACAAAAAAAAATTTCGTTCAATTCGATGCATAACTTCATGTACGTTTGGTCGGTACAATATTGAAAATGGCACAAAAATCGCAATTGCAACGCCCCCTTCCGACGGATTTTTTTTAATTCAGGGAGGACCAACTGGCCATAGTCATACGCACAAAAAAAAAATTGATTCAATTCGATCCATAACTTCATATACTTTTGGTCGGTACAATATTGAAAATGGCACAAAAATCGCGATTGCAGCGCCCCCTTCAGACGGATTTTTTTTCGAATTCAGGGAGGACAACTAGCCATAGTCAAACACACACAAAAAAAATTTGGTTCAATTAGATGCATAACTTCATATACTTTTGGTAATACAATATTGGACCTGGCACACAAGTCGCGATTGCAGCGCCCCCTTTCCGGCGGATTATTTTCAAATTCAGGGGGGGGGGGGGCAACTAGCCATAGTCATACACTTACACAAAAAATCTGGTTAAATTCGATGTATAACTTCATATGCATTTGATCGGTACAATATTGAAAATGGCACAAAAATCGCGATTGCAACGCCCCCTTCCGGGGAATATTTCAAAACTGAAGGAGGACCTGCTTGCCACAGCCAAAAACATTCACAAAAAATTTGGTTCAATTCTATGCATAACTTCATACACTTTTTGATGGTAGAATGGCGACATACACACACAGATAGACACACGGACAGACAGACATTTTGTAAAAACATGGTTTTTGGAATCTCTGACCCTTAAAACGTGTAAATCCGTTGAAAACCGGAAGTCGAAAAAAATTTCTATTACAATACTTTCTTTTATTGAAGATAGAAGAAAGTAAGAAGTTTAATATGTGTTTAAGCATTCTTTTATTTTTATTTTAACTTGTTTTTCATTACATTTGACAGTGCACTCTCGTAACGTACTTTTGCTACAGATTTGCCTGTATTTAATAAATATTTTAAAACTTTTTCTGGTGCGTGTTTCTAATTTTTCCAAGAAAAAGTTTTAAAATTTTTGTATGTATTTTTGTTTGTTTGTTTGTTTCAATGCTGTATTTTTAATGTACAATTTTCATTTTGTGCGATAGTTATCAAATTAATCCGTTTCTTTATTTTTGATAATGTGGCTCGAGGCTTTGTGTACATTGCTAGATCTGGCCCTCGATGGTTGACGAGTTTGACATGCTTGTTCTAAATGAATGAAACTATGGAGAATCTCGTCTCATTTAGTCACAATGACCTTATAAAATTTAAAACTTTTTCTATAGTGAATTAAAGTGACGTAGTGCCTTCATTTAAATGCATTTAGAGTTCAAATACCTACTATAATACTAATATTTCGATTTCAAGAAAACTTTTTCTGAGAAAAATGTAATCTCTTACTTTCTCTCTAAAACTTTCTATCAAGTGTTTTCAGTTTGACATCAAACTGACACTAAAGAAACGATTTCCATGTTTATTTCTTGTCTCGTCTGTGTGCGTTACTATATTTTATAACTATATCTTATGGTTAGGCGTTTCAATACTTTAGATTTAGTTGTAACTTTTTGTACGATTAAATAGGAAATTTCTATATGAAATAGGAAATGAAACCTAGCAACAGTTTTTTTAGATTTTGTTCAGTTTCTTTTCAAATAAAACTTCGTGGCACCACGAATCACTTGAGAGCGTATGTGGGCTGTGGGTTCAACTCCCACTAACTCCGTTGACACAGTTTTGTGGAGGTCACGGATGTATTTCTCTGGTAATGTAAATTTACCTTGTGCTATCTCGTCCTTCTATAATGACAATGACATAAAAGTGGGCTTTAATTTCAAGCATACAAGTCAGTTGTAACTGTTCAATAAATAAATATATATGTGGCTGATATCATGACTGAAAGCATCTAGAAAAATGACATCTTTTCAGTATAATTAATGTAGATTTAGTTTTTATGATTAAAAATAAAAGTTTCTATTTAAAATTAATTCCATACAAATAATTGGTTAAATGTTTTATTTTTCAAATTGTCTAAGAAATATTTTTCTGTCTTACGTACCGAGGAGAGCACAAATTCTCTTTAAACAATATAGGGATTTTATGAAGATTATGTCAAATAAACGTAATTATTTTCTGGGGGTCTTTTATCAGCTTACTGGCACGAATTCACTGAGCTATGTTATTGTAATATCTGTATAATCTGTGATATAAATTTCAATTTATTTTACACGGAAGCCCCCTCCTTCCCCCTTCACTTCCTTAACAAACAAAGAGCCGGGAATTTACGCTAGCCTGTTAATAATCAATAAATTACTTATTAAAATAAGTATCCATATATAGAGCGGTTAAGAATTTAAACAATTTTTCTACTATACAGTGTGTAAACTGGTTCCTTAATTTAGTGATATTATAGTAATAATCCTAATAATAAATGTAAAGGAAATAGTAACAAAAGGTGCCGGATATAAATTAAAAGAAATACAATTACTATATTTTCATTATTTCAGAAGTCTTCTTTATTTGAGAGCAAACAAAACAAATATCGTATCTTCTCTTGTATTTCAGCTACAATTCAATTATAATTACTTATCGAGACTCTTGTATTATTGCTTCTTACTTTTGTCATATTTATTAAAACAACCAATTACTTTATTTGGCATATACATTTTCCTCAAGAATATAGATTCGAATTAATATGTACACAAAGTCATAAGTCTTCAAGAATGCAGGCGCATAGACGAGATACATGCACAATAAGTTATAAGATTTCCTTTGAATATTATTGTCTTATTATTTATTATCTCCTTCGATTTAGATTATATCGTATATTATCACAGTCATATGTATTCTGAGTATTATCGTAAATGTTTTATGCCTTAATGTAATTACACATATCCCTTGGTTGGATGCAGCAAACTAATTTGATATGTACAATAAATCTGTATCAAAATTGTGTTTATGAATTAGTAAGAATTCTCATAAATTCTGCATAATATAATAGGATACTTCATCCATATAAGGCTACGTTAGTGTTTGACATGATAATGAACTTTCCAAATGCTGTTCGATGTAATATTTATGTATATTTTTTCAATTAGTCATGGGTATTGCTGTCAAGGTTTAATTGTTGCCAGGAGAAAAAAATAAAACTTTAACTCTTTACATTCTGAATTCTGAATAAAAAAATTGCTTCACTTGAATAAGTATTTGCGAAAATCTAAGACATCCAGGATAAAATATATAATGACAACTTGAGTTTTAGATATTTTTTAAACTGATTTAGTTGGTAGTTATAGCTATTTTTGCAAAATATAATAATTAGATACAATAATAATTAGATTCATTAACAAGAAAGAAAGAAAAAAATCATGCGTCAGGCATGGATTATGAAACACTTCTCAACACATTCGTGATAATATAACAAAACTGCATCGTTTGAATAATTTAAAATATTATATTCAGTTCAGTATTTTGGAAATGTATTTTCTATTACACAAAAATTAACATGTAGTAAACTTAAGCAACGTATGTCAGTTTTATTATATGTGAAAATGTTTAACGCAATTAAAAAACGCTGCAAATAATGCCCCCCCCCATACCATTACACGGAATTCTTCTGTGTAGGTCTGTAAATGAATAATAAATATTCTTTGTGTGGCATATTCTACAAAGTGCATATTTTAGTGCCCATAAATGCATATCAATTTCATTATGTTTCGACGGGTTCTTGACGGCGCATCATTAAAAAGCGCCTGAAACTATTTTATCTCATAGGCTGTAATGTAATGAGATAATTTTGACTGTCCCTGTGTTTGAACTATATATCCGAGTTTACTGAAATTTTATATGACTCAACAAAATTCTGCAACAAATATATTTTTTTAATCAAGAGATTCGGTTGGGCACTTTTTGTGCTGTTATATGCGGACAGACAGACGACTATCATAAGTACTACTTATTTATACAATTACAAAAACATGTAAAAAACAGTTAAATTAAAAGCACATGCCAAAATTGAAAACGTATTTCAAGCAATTATTACTCAAAGCGAGTATCTTAAACGATTTCGTTTGTGTGTGTCCCTGTAAATGGACTAAAAATGCTATGAAAGTCCCATTCTAATGTAATGGTATAGAAATTCAGTCATTTATATCAGTTCTAATACATTTGCAATAGCGTAATGTCATTAAAATACTCTGCAAATGATTTCTCTCCTAGACCATAACGTAATGGAATTCTTTCGGGTACATTTGTAAGTGAGCTTATAATCCTACATACTTCATATACAATACCAAACATACCTAGAGGAGCCTAAATAAGGTTTACCAATTGAAAGAAAATCCTAGTATATTTACGTTAGTTAGAGCGTGCACCGATGGGCAGCCAAACCGAAAGCATATACATTTTTCACCGTTGTTGGAAATGTTAAAAATACTGTTATGAAAAACTCACAATTCAAATAAGAGCAATGCAAATAAATGTATTGTGATACAATCGGTAACAGAGAAGTGTTTTGAAGTCGCAAAATTTTTCGTAGAGTAATTTTAGTTGCTTCCGTAATTATTAAATACGTAGAACCTATAGTCGTCGTCAATCTGTCCGTCTGTCTGTCCACATATAAAAACGCAAAAATTGCCTAACCGAATCGTTTGAAATTTAAAATGTATCATTATTACATAATTTTGTCAATTCATCTCTAATTTTATGAAAATCGGATGAATCAATTACAGAGACAATCAAAAGTATTCCGTTGCATTACGGCCAATGAGAAAAATATAGTTTCAAGTAAATTTTAATGATGTTAAACTCTTTATAACATAACAAAATTCATATGTATCTATGAAATATATTCTAAAATATACATTCTGTACAATCTACAGTGAAAAGAATTTTTTTTTATTTACAGGACCACACAAAACAGTCTTATATATTGGTACAGGGGTGAAAATTGTTTGAGGTGCGTTTTAATTGCATTAAACTATTTCACATTTTATGAAATTTATATACATTTCTGACGTTTACTACAAATTATATCCTGTATAATAGAAAGCTTGTAGTATTTACAGGAACATACAAAAGATTTCGGATACTGAACTGTATCCGAAGTACTGTATATTTAAAAACTTATGTATCGTATGAAAGCACCTCATTTGTTACGTTTGACGTCCAATTTCCGACTTGTTTATCAGGAAAAAAGCTACATATAGGTAATTGTAAATATGATTGAGCAATTTATTTTGTATGAAAAGTGCAATCTACGTTTATTAATAGACGAATAAGATAAATTTTACATTGATATTCTTTGGTGGTATTTAAAACTATCCTCAAGATATAAAGGATTAAAGTTCTTTTATTAGGAACATGCGTTCCAAATAACGCCTTAAATTTCTAAATGTAAGATTTAATTTTAATTAATAGATATTTTCCAGGTATTACACAAAAATAGAAAAAAATAAAGAGTTCGTCTTGTAATAGAACGTTCTGTGTTTTCTCTTTTTATAAAAATGTCATTTTGAGCATATAAAACTGTTTATACCAATTACAATAGATATTGACACGTACGATTTAATAAAACTTGAATAAGTATAATATACCACAAAATATGGAATGTCTTTTTAAAAGACTGGTATTATTAAGGGATTCCTGCTTTTAATATAATTTACTTTCAAATACAAACAGAATTAGATATACCAAATTTTTCAATATAAATTATAAAAGTCTTTCCTGCCAGTACCGGGAGGAAGAGGTAGGTTTCATATACCTTATTTATTTATTTATTTTAAATTAAGTTATATTATTCAAACATACGAAGCTCAAATTAGTGGAACCCGATTATATAACATTCAACACTAGTTTTTGTCAATACTGAATATAATAAGAATTTTTACAAATTAGTCATCTTTTATTTTAAGCGATTTAAAAGGTCACCAAATTCCACAATATAATGATAGATCAAGTCTCTGAGGCTACACAGGCTACATTTTATGCCAGTGCTATCTGGTGTTAGCAGAAAAATATTTTTTTAAAAACTTTGATTTTTTTTATTACGTTTCTATGGAATAATAGTAAATACCTCATTGATTTCGAAATCAATGTTGGCAAATTAATGGTGGTAGTCTCTGCTCCAACATAGGCATTTCATGTTGGTGTCGCTATTGTGGGATGGTATAAGATAAAAAAGAAGCTTGGAATTGGTCACGATAATTAATTTTGAAGTGTAAATTCGTACAAAGAAGACAGTTTCTAAAATATTCAAAGCTATGTGTAGTGCTTAATCTTAATTTTTGAATTATTCCTAAGTATAACTTCTTATAATAATAAACTTTTCCACCAAAAATTGAACCGACTTCAAAAACTACTGCAAAGTGAAAAATAAGTTTTTACATAATAGTAATGAGAAATTAAATTAAGAGTGTAGTATTTACCATGCGTATTATAATATTTATGTACATTAATTTGATTTTATGAAGTCGGTGCCAGCCAAGCCAAGTTACATGTAATTTTCCAATAGATGCACATCCAAGTATCTACGAGATTTTTTTTATGATTTAATATTTAGTTAAAAATTTAACTATATCTTTTACGATTTGCATTGATAATTAATTTTAATTTTGAACGTAGCTTGGCTGGCACCGACTTCAAAAACTAAAAATAATGTAAATAAATATAATAATACACATGGTAAATACTACGCTCTTAATTTAATTTCTCATTACTATTATGTAAAAAACTTACTTTTCACTTTGCAGTAGTTTTTGAAGTCGGTTCAATTTTTGCAGTTTATTTTTCTCTTTTTAGTTAGAAATTAACAATTTTTTGAAGTCGGCTGATAAAAATTATTGCAAATTATACACATACGTCAGGAGTGGAGTTCGAACCTCTCTCTTTCGAAAACCAGAGCTTAAATCTGGCGCCTTAGACCGCTCGGCCATCCTGACTGCACGCCATTCGGTGAGATTATTCAACGTCCAGGTTACTTTTTATTTACGAGAAATTACTAATTTTATTAGTGTTTGCTTAATTACTAAAAAAGTACTGAACCAATTTCGATGAAATGGAAGTGGTACCAATTTGAGAGTAACCTCTTTCATTTAACACAAAAACCAAATTAATTGGTTGGATAATTTCAGAATAATTGGTGAACATACATAAAAAAAATTACATAGGCGTCGAATTGATAACCTCCTCCTCCTTATTCGAAATCAATTAAAAATCGGACTTGTAAATTGCACTTGGCATTTTTCAATTATTACGCGAGCAAAGCTGAGGTATTTGCTAGTAATTTATAAAGGTGGATTTCTCCTTTGTATACATTTGATCCTGAATCTTATTCATATTTTGACGTTGTTATTTTAAAAACTCTGCAGTTGCAGTAGTAGACATCATATTATACGAACTATATTTTAATATTTCCTTAGAAAACAAAGCTTTTAAATCTTTATGAAGAAGCAAATGTGGATACTGATTTGATGCGTTTTTATGTTAAAATGTTTCGCGAAAATGGCCCTACAAGCCTAAAATCTAAATAAAATGATACTATTTTTCAAGTATTCGGTATTTTTTAATTATTCAGTATTTCTCCTTTCAAAAAGCTATTTTTCAATCATTCTGTATTTTTCCATTGAAAAACATTTTTTTATATATATAGAAAAAGATTGTGTATCCATTAACGATCTTTCAGTTATTTAATTCAAAAATCTGTACACTAGATAATATTTAAAACGTTTTACGACCGCAATACCTAAATATGTCTCAAAATTACTTAATTATTTCCATGCGTAAACAAACATTTAAGAAATATTTTCAGCATATCGTATTTTGAATATTTGAAATATTTGGTTCAGTTTATCGAATTTCCGATAAAGGAAAAATTAAAAGGGAAAAAATACGATATTCTTCATCACTGCCCCTTATTTCTGTCTAAAATAAAAATTCGGTGTAGATTTTATCCTGTTAAACAAAGATATTTATATACTCTGTGATTACAAAATCTATATATTTAAAAAGGCCAAGCCGTTTTTTTAGTCGTTAACCCTGAGATTGCTACTGAATAAATTTGATAATTATCATTTTTAATAAATGCTGTTTATTTGTAGGCACTCACAATTTTCAATTTATTTAATTTTTATACTTTATTTTTAATTTTAAAAGTTTTTCTGATATATATATAAACATTTTTTTTTAAAAGGCGGCAAGCAAGTTATTTTCAGTGTTGCAGAGAAAAAAGAAAACGGGGTTTGTTTATTTTTAATGATTATATTTTTATTTATTTCTCATTACAGTTAAAAATAACTTTTAAAATTTGAACAAAAAATAACATTACGTTTAAAAAAAGAAAGTATTTATCTATTAATATTACATTTCCCTAATTTTTCACACAGTTGATACTGATGAAATGCAAGGCTAAATGTTTCTTTGAGATGAGAGAAATATGAGAGAAAACTGACTTCTTTAATAAAACTACATTTTTTATGACAAATGTGCCTAAAAAGATATAAATGTCTGGGATCTTTACTCGATGGTACTCGAATTTAAACCTCTAGTTAAGAGTGGGGACGTTGAAATGGAATGTTGCAGGTGAAAAATCAGAATTTAAATTTGGAAAGATATTCCGTAATGACTTATTACACGTAAAAATATTTTGAAATGATAAATACGAATACGGATTTAAGTGTATAGCAATTTTTGAAAATGTAAAAATGACACAAAATTTAGATTTCATGAAGAAAAAAAATTCTTTGATTGTATAAGGATGAAATACTTTTTGGCTGTTTTTATTTATTCCGTAATATGTAGAGTGAGAGACTCCATTGATAATTTTCCCTATATACTTATCTTGAGTATGTATTACCAATTGCGTATTCAAATAAAGAAATAAGATTTTGATAACGTTTGATTAAAGTAATTTAGAGTTTAAAATAATTAAAGTAATTAGTAAAGTTTTAGAAGTCGAACTATGATACAAATTGGCATAATTTTTATTTTAAATAACAAAGAAACAAATAAATTAGTAAAATTTTAATAAAAATGCAAATTAAACGAAAAATTGAAAAACACTTGATGACATGTAAACACATGTCATTTATTTAAGGAATTTAATGTCAAGTGCATGTGTTATTTACGATAAACCTGTTATTGGTATTTAATCCTATAGTTTGGTGACAGATTTTGGTTGACGCAATAACCAAATAGTAAAAGAAACATCCCTATAACTCCAAAAATGTTAAAAACTAACAGTTTACTGACTCTGATCAAATTTCCCATTTAAAATTAAAATATAAATTTGAATTAAAATTTGAATGAAATACAAGGTCATGAAGAATCGAAAAGTGTGGAAGATTATAAGTATCTTGACAAACAATTACCCGATCAATTTCGTTTTTCTGCAAAATTTATATTTTTTATTGTGTTTTACAACCACTGCTTAAAAAAAAATTTTTTAATTCGAAATTTTATATACACCTTTTATCAGAACGAATGTTTCGAGAGTCCGAAAGACATAGTTCTGGATAATCGAGATTACTCATATTCAATAGGTTTCTTTCCATTATTATATACTAAGTACATACCAAATTTTAAATCTCTAGTTCAAAATATTTAGGAGATAAAGAGTTTAAAGTCAGACAGACAGACGGGCAGACGAACGGCAAAAAAATTCTAAAACTAATTTTTTCCGAATCTTCAGTGTCTGTAACATGTAAATGCGCACAAAAAAAGTAGTATTAAAAATTAGATGCAGAATAAAAATTTACTTTTCATGTTACATTATATCTAAAATCATTAACTGCAACGTTGAATTCACTAAATTTCATTTGAGATAAATGTGCCGTTGACTGATAATGTACTTATTATCTCCAGTTTCATTCCAACACGAAACATTTTCCAACGATGTAGTTTTCTAATTTGAATGATAAAACATTTGTTAAATGTGATATCAATAGAAATCACGTATTTCGATAAGTTTTATTTATTTCGTTCAGAAAATGTGATAGTACACGCTTTTCACCAAAATTTCTGTTCATCATTTATATATATATATATATATATATATATATATATATATATATATATATATTTCATTTCAATAGATATTAGGGAAACACTCTCATAGAAATTAAACATTTGAAAATATTTCCTAAAAATCCAGACAAATGTAATAGAAAATGTCCACAGATTTTTTTTCAACTTTTTTATTTATAATGTAAATTTATGACGAATTTTTTTATTTCAATATTTTTTACTACATACTCTGATTATTTTTTTAAATTGATATGTGCAAAAATTAATCTTGCTTTAACAAATAACTTAAAATTAGTCAGATTACACAAATATAATTGAGACAATGAATACCCGGTTGGACTTTACATACATTTTTGTGGAAAATTAATTTCAATCAACATAATAATGAATTTTATTAATTTTAAAACTATTCAAGTAATAAAGACAGTTTTTTTGACAGATTTCATAACATAACTTGGCTATCAAGTTACCAGTGCAAGAGTGGATCACGTGGCTTCGCCCATTCTGGTCCAGCCATTTTAATTAGCATATGGATTCTGACGAAGTTTAGAATCCTCTGGCACTGACAGAACTAGTCTAAATGGGATTTCAAAACTGTCTATATATTTAAAAAGCAATATTTTAGAAATCACAGTTGGAGCAGTTCTTACACTCTGGTTCAGAACGTAGTAATTTACTCTTGAAACCTTTAAATTTTTCGTTCATGGATGTTTCTCCAGTATAATATGTAACTTATGTCCTTTGGGATTATATGCTACATTTTATCGCTTATGTAATTTTTATAAGCACAAAATTCAATTTTTGAAGCCTTAAAACAATTTTGAAACACGTTTTCATGAAAATAACACTCTAAATTTTACTTTAATAATGTTTTAAATATTCAAATTGTAACTTATATCCACTGTTCTCTACTTGATGATTGATCTTCTGGAGCAAAATTAAGAGTAATAATAAACCATTTTTAGAAAATTTACTATACAAGTGAAACTAAGATCTGAAATACATAAAAGTGGTTTTTTATTGTAAATTTTAAATGGTTTTACATTTATTCTAACCAAAGAAATGCAATCCGCTAGTCTTTATGTCGCAACTTATCCCTTACATAAAACTACTCATGTGACCATCAAGATGTCAGATAAAATTTGGAAGACAGTCACATTTAGTAGAAGCAGCAATCTTGATTGCTGTGGAAGTCCCATGATTTCATTATCTGGACATCAAAATCAGTTACAATAAAGTACAAAGATAAAAATATGTTTCTTATCTGCCACTACTGCTCCGTAATTAAATTTCCCTTATTACTACTTTTATTGATTTTTGTTATGGTGTAACATAATTTTGCTTAGTTCAAATATGTTATTTCAGTTTTACTAACTAAGGAACTGCAAGAAGTGTAAGTCACCGATTTTGATGAAAGTGGTATCGTTTGAAAGATCTCATCTAGAGCAGTAAAAAACTCAATGGAACTACCCGTCGCAAATGAGTCTTTTTTTTAGATTTATGTCACGTAATTAGTGCATGCTTAATAGGGGACCGCGAAAAACTTTAGTCTCGTTTTAACGAAAATGCATCGGTAAAAAGATATCATCATGAGGGAGAAAAAACTCAATAGAACTACCCGTCGGAAATGAGCCGTTTTCGAGATATCCGATAATTTATGTCACGTAGCTAGTGCATACTGCTCTAGTGCACACTTAATAGGGGACCGCAAAAAATTGTTTTCTCGCTTTTGATGAAAATGGTGTTGTTGCAAAGATATCATTGTGAGAAGTAAAAAACTCAATGGAAGTAACCATCTGAAATGAGCCGTTTTCGAAATATCCAACAATTTATGTCACTTAATGCAGTTTCTCAGCAGTGTGCATTAGCAATATGACACAAATTGTCGGATATTTCGAAAACGTCTCATTTCCGACGGGTGATTCCTTTTATTTTTTTAATCCTCACGATGATATCTTTTCAACTATACAACTTTTGTTAAAATCGAGAATAAAATTTTTTGCGGTCCCCCATTAAGAGTCCTCTAGCTACGTGACATAATTTTTCAGATATCTCGAAAACAGCTCATTTGCGACGGATAGTTCCAGTGAGATTTTTATTGCTCTCGGTGAGATCTTTCCAACGATACCACTTTCGTCAAAATCGGTGACTTACACTTCTTGCACTTCCCTAGTAAGATCAACTTTCTACGATTACAGAAGCTATTTTCGTAATTCGGTCACTACGCTTCCTGTCTTTTCAGTCCCCATTCAATGAAATTACATCAGCTCATTACCCAATTGAATTTTTACACAACCTTTATTAAAAATCAGAATTTTTATTTAAAACGATTCAACATATTTATGGATCTTTGCTGTATGCGACTTTCATCTAAATATTTTTACGAAGAAATTTTTGGTTAAAATTGAATGCAATAAATTATAAAAACGCATTATCAATTTGAAATAAATCTGTTTAAAATTTAACTTTTCTTTTTCAATAAATTTCAGAATGAAATTACTCATTTCCAAGAGAACTAGATAATCCGTCCGGCGTTGCCCAGGACCATATATAGTTTCAAACAAATTGCAAATATTTAAAATCTACATTCATATTAAAATACAAAAAAATATTATCTGGAGAATATTTTAAATTGTTACTGATTGAACACAAGTTTGTAATTTTGTTATGAAAACCATGTTTTGGAAGGATAATAACTATAGTCATTGATTTTAGCTGTTTTTAACTACAAAAATAATGCAATAATGGAATTATTTTAAAATTAATTTCTTCAATGAGATCTACTCCATGCAAAATCTTCTGAGCTCGCACGCAATGTAGGCTGCACATCTGAACAATCTCTAAGAAAATATAAAAGGAATAATTTTTTGCAAGCATTCAGCCTCAAAATATAGTCATTAAATCCCATATTTACCACTTGCTATCATTGGCTGGCTGTTTCGTTGCCTCGGATTGGTGACCAAATGCAAATAGCCTCTAACCTGGCTGGTTTTTTTGCCGTGGATTGGTGAAAAGCGGCAAATATTTTTAAGAAATCTAAATTGAAATTTAAAAAACCGGCTGCGAAGTGCACTTTCTGCTCTTAGCATCCACACATGACAAAAATTTCAGAGACCTGGGTGTTAGAATTTCGGCGTTATCCGCGGTCAGGCAGACAGACATCTCTTATTTTATATATATATAATAAAATAATGCTTATGCTTTATGAACATTTTATTTGGGTACTTCAAACAAAAGTTTATAAATTTATAATCTACTTTCTGATTCCTAAAAATGCGTATAATCATAAAATTCATTGATATCTGTAATTGAAATCATTTATTACTATTTAGATGCGTTCATAATTATGTAAATAAGTAGCACCTATAATCGTTGTTTAGACATTCCGTCTGTCTGTCTGTTCGTCCACATATAATCGAGCAAAAAACTACCAAATCGAATCGTTTGAAATTTAAAATATATAATTGTTGCATAATTTTGTCGAGTCATTTCAAATTTTTATAAAAATTGGATGTATAGCTTAACCCTCTAAGCGTTTGTTCCGTAATATTCCGTACACTAAGCTCCAGGTTTCACTGCAATATAAGTAATGTTTAAGATATTATAATTCTATAAATTTAATGAAATTTCAAAGCATTGAAGAATGATTGAGACACTCAAGGATTACATATATATTCCTAAATAAGATTTTTTATGTAACATTGAAATAATCATATTTTATTAGCATTTAAAACAAAATGCAACAGGGACAATAAAAAGTATTCCGTTACATTACTGCCAATGGCAAGAAATAGTTTCAAGTGCATTTTAATGATGCTACACTCTTTCAAACATAATAAAATTGTTATTGCATCTATGAAAAATGTACTACAATACACATTCCGTACAATCTGTGATACAAAGAATATTTTTGTTCTTTTACTAGGCCTTAAAAAGTATATCATTAGTTAATGGTAAAGAGGGAAATGTTGTTTGGGGCACGACTTATATGAAACTATTAAACATTTTATGAAATTGATATGCGTTGCTGAAGTTTACTACAAGTTACTTCCTGTATAGTAGAAAACAGATAACATATACAGTAACGCACAAAAGATTTTGGATGATGTACTGTACCCTAGATCTAAATATTTTTAAACTTCGTTATAGTACGCACGCACCTCATTTGTTACACTGGACGTGCAATTTCCAACTTGTTTTCCTTTCTTTCTTTTTTAATTCGTAAAAAGAATTATCATATAAACTACATCACATTTTACATGTTTGGCATGAATATTATTATTTTGTAAAGTAAAATTAATTTTTATCGCGACAGAATGATTTAAGTATAAAGTGGTATTTTTTTACGACTTTATATTATTTTATTTCGATAAAGAAATCGCTGGATGTTTATATTTATACCGGGTGTCCCAAAAAGGACTGATGGGTTTTAAAATTCAATAACTTGCAAACGGTGACAGCTATTTAAAAAATTTTTGCAGGAGGGTTATGTATAATGTCAGGAGTTTTTTTACCGTAATATTTTATTTTAGTTCGCATCTCAAACAATAGGTGACGCTGACGGCGATTGATGGCCAGGTCAACGCCTCACTCAACATTGATCACCTGGCCTTTAATCGCCGTCAGCGTCACCTATTGTTTGAGATGCGAACTAAAATAAAAAATTGCGGTAAAAAAAAAAAACTTCTGACATTATACATAACCCTCCTGCAAATTTTTGTAAATAGCTGTCACTTTTTGCAAGTTATTGAATTTTAAAATCCATCAGTCATTTTTGGGACACACGGTATCTCAGACTACTAAAACCATTCATTTTCAATGAAAAATTTATTCTAATATCGCCAACGAAAAGTTAGTGAATATAGTTGTGCACACATATTTTTTTACTGATTTTTACTTTTCATCTTTTGCCTTTTTCAAAGAAGTTAATTGAAAATGAGTTTTATTAACAAAAATATCAATTAAAGTAAAAAATAAAAGAAATTCTTTTTTTAATCATTTTAAAATCAAGCAATAGTTTGAAAAAAGAATAAATAGAATGAATGAAATGAACTCCTGAATTTCAAGGTGGCTTTACTCTGTTTTGAAGCAGTATAAAGATGATTTCCTGATGAAGATCTCAGACGAAGGTCAAAATGTTGAATCTATATATGCACTACGCTACCGTATGTGACTCAAAAATCAATTTGTTAGTTCTTTAATGGCAATGTCCAAATGAAGCACTGTTATTGTGCAAAGTCCTTAGGTAAGATTAAGGCTGTGGTAAATTGGATTTTTTTTTTTTTTTTTTTTTTTTTTTTTTTTTTTTTTGTTCCTTCAACGCAATTATGGATCTTCAAAATATCATATTTTTTTCTGTTCTTTTTACTTATGAAAAATAAATAAAAGTCATGAATTTTAAACTTTTCAGTTTCAAATTAAAGTTATGTATTATAAATGAATTGTGTGAAAAGATTATATCACTATATTTTAAATGATTAATGAAATACGAAAAAATGCCATTGGTACAATATTTGACGATTTATTATCTGCTCGAAGCTAGCATAAAAATACTGAGTTCTTGATTTATCAGCACAGATGTCATATGTGCACCACAGTAGAGCGTTATTTTTCTAAAGCCAATTTGGCAAAAACTGAGTTCTCAAATACCAGTTACGTACATATTTTTAAATTAACTTCTATTATTTTAAAAGGTTACTATGTGAGGCACATATAATTGCCATTTTGTTGCAATTGCGCCAATGTGGTGTGCATATGGCACCTGTGTCTATTTTTCTAGCAAAATCTTCTAATTTGGCAAAAAAATGAGCAATTAAGATAAATTATGAATAAAAGCAATATGATTTAATGCTTGGTATACATTCAGGAGAGACCAAATTGGTCGCCAAGGACGGCTAGTTTATTAAATTTATTTTAATATTTGTATAATTTTTAAATTTTTCAACGTTTTGTACACCATTCAGTAAACATGTTATTTTTATTTTCAAGTCTATTTGAAAAACACAGACTTCTTGATTTCTTTCATTAATTGCATTCTATAATTAATAAATATTATATTTATTTTTAAAAAACTCATTTCTCAGTAACTTAAAAAATTCCATTTCATACATTCAATTATAACTATTTGGTGATTTATAGCTGTTCTAGACTCCAATGAAAATTTACTCATAATTAAAAATACGAAATTACGTTCTTTTGCCCTTGTATGCAATTTTATGAGAAACGAATTCATGAAATCTTGAAATGTATCATAAAGTACCGAAAGTAAGCACTCCTTTAGCAGACAGGAAACTCTAATGGTTTAAAGGAAGCCTATAATTAGGACTAGTGTAAAAAGGTTAGAAAATCGGAAAGGTGGAGGATATATTTGATATTTATTGAATTTCACAGAATATTTACAATTTGAAAAAATAAATCAAATTAAATTATTTTTTTTTGTTTTAAAATTCCTTGTAAGTAGTTTTCATTGAAAAAGTAATAAATTAATGAAAAAAATTACAGAAAAAAATTTAGATATAAAAGAAAATAGGAATAAAAAATTATAAAACTTAAAGTCAATACAAACAAAACTTGAAATCCAGGGCTTATAAATGGCATTTTTTCAAAAAAGGAAGCATTCGAATATATGAGGGGTTAGGATTTATATTCAGAGAGAGGCTTTCTTTCAGTACTTTGCTGAATAATCATTTTTATAAGAATAACTGTATACTGAATAATCTATTTTATATTGATAATGAATAACCCTGTAATTTTTAATGCTTTTCACGGTAAATATAAATGCAATATCGAATTATTGTATATTTTACAATATATATTTTAAGATTTTTTTTAAATAAACGTGATTTTAATTCCTCCCGGATAATAGTGAAAAAAATATATTATTTCCATGAGGCTTTCTCAAACCCAAAATAATTACATTTTGGCACATTTCTGAATACCTTTTCTTTTTTGGAAGTGCTTGACATTCTCAGGTGTTTTTATCCAGAAACTATGTAATCAGAAAGTATATAATTAATCGATACTGTGAGGACAAAGTCAATTGCAGCAATAAAATTAGATGTATCATTTAGAATTAGCATTTATTGCTCTTGAAAGTTTTTTTATTATTATTTTAAGAAAACTATTACTTTCATATTTATTCTTCTTATGAAAATTAATATTTGACTAAGCAACAACGCTTTTCCTGAAAATCATAGTTTTTGTTTTAACCAATTATTTTCTTCCATTTAAAAAATTTAATAATGTGATATAGTTATTGATTCTTTGCAAAAACTGCGACGTAATTTTAGGTCCGAACAGACACCTCGGGATTGCACATTTGTACGTTATTCAGAGGTTTGTGTTTTTCAGAAATATCAACATACAAATATATACAAAGCGTGTGTTTCAAGTATGTACTATTACAATGTTAAGATATTTCAAGACCATTTTTATCTGTTTTATTTTTACATGAAAACTTGGATTTTAAACTACTTTTCAACGACAATTTCCACCTATATTAAGGCACTTAGGGTATTGTACGACACATTTTGGTTTTCCAGCGTCACAGAAAATTACCATCTGCTGTGCTAACCACTTCATGACCTCCTTTTTGATGTTATCATTGTCATGGTAATACTGACAGCCAAGATGCCTTTTTAAGTACAAGAACGAAGTTGAAGTCGCTTGGCACTAAGTCACAGTTAAACGCAACATCACATTACGTTACATAGTTGGGGAAAACTTCATCAGCCTCCGTGTGGCCCTGGTCTAAAACCAAGTGATTAAAATTTGTTGCTACACTGAATAAAGCAGCCTGGATGCCAGTTCTGTAACTAAGATCATGATGTCAAAGTGGCAGTAATGCAATTATTAGCACAGAAAGCTTCAGATTTCTATGGAGGTGGAATACAAATGCTAGTTGCACGGTAGTGATTTAATATAGATCCAAATTATGCTGACCGGTAGATTACTTTCCAGACTTTTATGTATATAAAATTAAAAAAAAAGACTTTGTGTGATTTTAATACTGAAGTAGTGCTTATTTAATAAACACCTCTCATATATGACATAGGGATTAGATCATGCCGCTAAATAAAATTTGTTACTACTATTCGGGAATGTCCGTTATGGAGGATTTACTGCACAAGCTTGTGGGAGCTAAAAACTATCAGGCAAATATTGATCTGGAATACCATGGATTGCTCGACATTCTACATTTGCACTTTCTTAATACTCGGTATATAAATTTTACACTTGTTATCCTTACTTTGTATTACACTTCAAAACAGATATAACATTATGTAATTATGTTATATTTGTATTATATCTTTTTTACTTTTTAAGTAAATTACTATTAAATTATATTTTTATCTCGTGCAATTCTAAATAATACAGAAAGATGTAACAAATTTGCCGTGAATTCATATATAAGTTCCTAAATATGTTAAAATAAGCAACATTTTTAGAATCCCCTTAAATTATTAATGAAAAGTCTGACAGCTCCATTCAATAAATTAAAATGTTTTCGTTCTGATTGCAGTAAAATAATAAATAAATAAAAACTTTATTTAAACTTTGATAAGCTTCTGGCTATGTATTGAAATCCGCTCAACAGTATATTTCTTTATTAAATAGTGTTATTTAATAAAATCAAAAATGTAAAGTAAATTCAGGTTTTACACAATAACGAAAAATTATCATAAATAAAAAAGATAAACACAACGATGTTAATATTTATAGGTGTAGTAAAATCAATTGCTTCTGAATAACTTTTGAATAGAATTCATAATAAATATTTATAAAGTGAAATATTTGTTCATTAACAAATATGCACTTTTGTTGTTTGCGGATATTAGAATTCCACACGTCTGAAAAATGGAGATTTTGTGCCGTTTAAAAAGTACTCCCTTCTAATGCTTTAATAAAAATTCCGTAAAAATAATCCCAGACTCATAAATAACATTTCCATTAAATAAAGGTTCTTTTGTGTTTTAGTATTTTTGCCTGTCATTAAAGCATTCATTGAGAATTTTTATGCTTTTAATAATATGGTTAGGGGATATATATACACAAGTTTTTTAAGCACAATAGTTCATCCCTCAACCCCCCAACTGCCACTGCCGTTTAAAATCTTCTGATTTTACCATAAGAATAACATTTTCTTTTCAGTTTCGATTAAAAGTTATCGAGGCTTATAATGTCATCCTCAATCATGTAAAGCAGAATTTCTGGAATAAATAGTAGCGCATTTGATACAGTTAAAGTAGAATTCCAATTAGAGAATTTTTTTTCAGAAAGGGAGAGACATGCATAAGAATTTTTTTTAAATATAAATCTCGATTTTATGGGACATTACATACAGAATCTTTATCAGTTTTCTTCAGTTGGTAAAACATTCAGAAATGCCTGTTTACAAGATAACTGTTACACGCTAAAGAGTAACGAACATTTTAGGCATCCTTACAGAAAGACAGAACATTTGGAATATAAACAGAAAATCATTTTTAAAACTGAGTTTGGACTGAGCAATTGGGTTGTTCATATCGTTAATAATAAAATATCTTTCATTTTCTAACCCAATTCTTCTGCATTTAATGTATTACTTTGAGTAAAAAAGGGGTTTTCCGCCAAACGGAGATTTTTTCGAGCAAACAGATATCATTTGTGAGGTTGCGTACTTTTCAACCAACCAGTTTTTGTATTCGAAAGCAGAGCATAGGAACTACATGACTGTGTAATTTGTTTGTGAAAAATTTATTATCTTGTATTCCATAAGAGCGTTTAAAATGGAGCTATCGCGTCAACAGATCACAACGATTATTTCGTATGAGTTCCATAATAAACTCAGTGCGACTGAATGTACAGAAAAATGTGTGGAAATTTAGGCATCAATACTGTTTCCTATGATACAATCAAAGTTTGGTTTGGAAGTTTAAAGCTGAAAATTTCGACATTGAAGATGAATTACGTTCTGGTCGCACTATTGAAGTTGATTGTGAGCAGTTGAATCAAATTATTGATCAAGACAGAAATGTTTCAACACGAGCTATTATGTCAGAGCTTGACATTTGAGAAAAAACAATAATTAATACTCTGAAATCCAAAAATCTAACGTTTTAACATATTTAAATACATTACACACATATTTCTAACACACACTACATCTAACTTCTTAATCAAATATTTTTCCAATAACTTTTGCAGCCCTTCCCGATTTTCATCTCCAGATTTCCCGATTTTGATGGGCGTTCGAGCGTATATTTTCAGTTACGAGGTCTTGGCTTTACTTTTAATCTTTACCTTTTAATCTTTACCTTTAATCTTTACCTCTTTTAATCTTTAAAAAATCTTTAACTATAGCTGAAAATAATTTTTTGCAAGGAATTCCAATGTGACAGCAAGGAAATTAAATGTATTCTTTGAAAATATGTAATCTGTAATCCACTTAGACAGAAAATTATTTTTAAAAACATTCCTTTTCAGATATGAATATGGAAGGCGGAGAATGTAGTATATTGGAGAATTTACATAGAAGTACTCCTCTTTAGTAGGTACACAATCCTGAGCTTGATAAAATAGCAATTAGAAATTTAAAGAGACAAATATTTACGGAAAATAGTTGTAGTGGTGACATGAATGTGATGAGTTGAAAACATAATGTGATAGATAGTAGATCTCTTTTTTTCAACCGCTCTACAGCAATCATTCTATTTTTAATATGATTTCTTTCATCAGAAACAACAATGACTAACGATTCCACCAGTATGGCAGCAGGTATTACAAAGGTTGGTTGATTTTTGTCGTCCGATTATCTACGCTAATGGGATATAGGACCAGGGGGAGTGCCCTCCGTGGGGGTCTTTCTAAGATATTACAAAGGAAAAGAGTTATTAGCCCCGATTTATCTCATTTCTGCTGTTTAAACGGCTAGAAAATAAAAGTCTTGACATCAGAAAACAGTCAATACGGTAAGTTTTTCTTTGTGATTGAGGTATGACTTTTCTTTTATGACATTTAAAAAACTTGTTCTATAAATGTATTATGAATGAGAATTGAAAATATGAAAAATACTAGTAAACAATATCAAATTAATGTTATTTTATTGCTAAAGAGATTTCTGATTAAGAAAATTCCAGAACTATTGAAAATTGTCGTAGCCCTTGGAGATTGGACTTTTCTTTTAATATTATGGAGGTTGTTGTTTTGGTTTAGAATATGTCATTAATAAATGTCACATAACTTTACGGCATTTAAAAACTGTCGATTAATGAACGCGTTATCAGATTCTGTAAAATTTATTACATTTTTATCACCCAATTATACCCAATTGCATTTTTATTACCCATTATTACCTACGGAATACATGCAGCTATTGAATTATTGAGACAGTAGTTCAAAAAGAACAATACAATGCTTGGAATAAAATCCTCATTATTTTTTTAATTTAAAGAAAAACGACACAGAGGGCTAATCTTACACATTAACATACCACGAAGATATACAGGGTGAGTAATAAATATCGAAACAATAGGCTATTTCCTTAAATATAGTGTCCCTAGACCCATACTTCCAATTGCAAACATTCATTAAGAAAGGTGAATTTTTTATAAGATCAGTTGCAACTTCATGGGGGGGTCTATTTAAAAAAATACGAAAATTAAATTTTAATACGGCACCCTACGGCAAAATTCCCAGCTAGAAAATTATTACTTATCGATTCCTAAATTGAACAAAAAAAGTTTCATCTTCATACCTAAACATCTCAAAGATATATCAAAATCCAAAATTCTTCAAAATTCTTCACTTACACCACTTTACCATGCCCGTAAACGAAGTGTTATTGACTCATTTTGAAAGCAATTGAGGGGTCGTCCACAAATTGTCCGTTATTAAAAGTCGATTTAAGACAATGCCTGTTATTTGGATGTAAAAAACAGTGTATTGATTTAATGCTAGATTTGTTTTCAGAATATGTTGGTAGTTCGCACTGGAGATCTGCATGGGTCGACATATCTAGGTCCGGTACCAAAACGACCCACAGGGGAAAAAGTTCGGCACGGCCTGGAAAAATGTTAAAATTATAACCGGGACCTGCCTGGAATAAAGTTTAAATCACAGCTCGGCTCAGCCGTGAATTTCTACATAATTTTTTATTATTATCTTATATATTAAAACAGTAGCGTTCTTTTTTCAGCACACTAAAACTGGTCTCTACGCATTCGTGCTTGCGCAGATATCTGAGAACCAATCGGAGAAGACTGTACTTACTCTCTGTATATGTATTTGCAAAGCGCGTTGGTAAATATGGGATAAGACTGCATTTTTTCTGTCACTGTTTAATGCAATGCTATGATAATTATATTTTTTTCTTTACTTATCCTATAATGATCGAAATACATTGGTTTTTTAACTTTACGTAAGTTATTTTATTTCCATTTGTATTCTTTTTTCATGTTAAACGCTATTTCCTCCTTCAAACCTTGCGATGTTATTGCCGGCAATCTTAGGCTTAATGTAGAGATGTTTCATATGAAACTGAAACATTCAATAGTTAATGATTAAAGTGTTTATTTACGTTCTTGGCCGATAAATCATTTTCTATATTGTAATTTTCAAATTTATACTAAGTATGTATAAAAAACCTAGCTGGAAATCACATTGTTTTTTGTTTTGTGTTTTGGAGGGGAAGCAGGGATTTCCGACCGATGTTTTGACTTCATGGATGTAAACAGATTCGCAAATCACTATTTATTTTTTGCTTCAGTTTCTTATTATACTCATGTCAAAAAACGGTGATTTTTCCCCCCTTATAATTTCATTTTTGAGCAAATTCATAATGTTTAGAAAGTATTTACATTACATTGTTTTAGCCGAAGAATGGAGAATTGCATATGAAATGAAAATATGCCCAGTTATAAACAGCTTTGTAAATCATTAATATTTATTTAATGTTTCACTTTCTTTGTGTTGACTCGAAGTTCCCTTTAAAAAAAGTACCCTTTTAAAAAGTGTTCCCGTGACAAAATGTGCTAAGTTTTTGGGGAGAGAAGGAGGAGGGAATATTTTGGTGAAATTTACTATTTTTTTCAATCGCTTGACTTTGAGCTCTCAACAATGTTTTTTCAAAAGTATGAAGATCATTATAATCAACAAAGAAAAGTAAAATTATCAGAAGAGATCCCTCTTTTTGCATAGCATTCAATCATGATAATGCAGCCTTTATATACCATATTTATCGCTTGCTCTTTTTTTATGATTATTTGGCAAAATTTGCATTTTTTGTGGTACCTAGACAATTTGAAAATTACAATATAGAAAATGCTTTATCGGCCAAGAATGTAAATAAACACTTTAATCATTAACTATTGAATGTTTCAATTCCAAATGAAACATCTTACATTAAGCCTAAGATTGCCGGCAATAACATCGCAAGGTTTGAAGGAGGGAATAGCGTTTAACATGAAAAAGAATACAAATTGAAATAAAATAACTTCGTAAAGTGAAAAAACCAATGTATTTCGATCATTATAAGATAAGCAAAGAAAAAAATATAATTATAGCATTGCATTAAACAGTGATAGCAAAAATGCAATCTTAACCCATATTTACCAACGCACTTTGCAAATGCGTATACAGAGAGTAAGTACAGTCTTCTCCGATTGGTTCTCAGATTTCTGCGCAAGCGCGTATGCGTAGAGACCAGTTTTAGCTGCGCTGAAAAAAGATCGCTACTGTTTTAAGTATGTATAAAAAACCTGGCTGGAAATCACATTGTTTTTTGTTTTGTGTTTTGGAGGGGAAGCAGGGATTTTCGACCGATATTTTGACTTCATGGATGTAAACAGATTCGCAAATCACTATTTATTTTTTGCTTCAGTTTCTTAATATACTCATGTCAAAAAACGATGATTTTTCCCCCTTATAATTTCATTTTTGAGCAAATTCATAACGTTGTTTTCGCGAAGAATGGAGAAATGCATATGAAATGAAAATATGCCCAGTTATAAACAGTTTTTTAATTCATTAATATTTATTTAATGTTTCACTTTCTTTGTGTTGACTCGAAGTTCCCTTTTAAAAAAAGTACCCTTTTTAAAAAAAAAATGTTCCCGTGACGAAATTTGCTGAGTTTTTTTGGAGAGAAGGAGAAGGGAATATTTTGATGAAATTTGCTATTTTTTTTTTTTTCAATCGCTTGATCTTGATCTCACAACAATGTTTTTTCAAAAATATGAAGATCATTATAATCAACAAAGAAAAATAATTGTAATCGATGTAATTTGCCGTTTTGTCGAATTTATCCTTTTTCGTGATTTTTTTGTGAAATTTGTCGTTTATTCGTTATTTTCAGAAATTTGTCATTTTTTTTTTCACTTTTTCTTTTGCAAAATTTACCTTTTTTGTGATCTTTTGATGAAATGTGCCTCTTTTTTTCATCTTTTAACAAAATGTGTTGTTTTCTCACAATCTGTTTACCAATATTTGCGTTTTTTGAAGTACCTAGACAAAATTTTCGTGATCTGTTGATGAAATTCGTCTTTTATGATACCAGGACAAAATTATTTGTTTTCTCGGGGATTTTCGGTGAAATTTGTCGTTTTTCTCGTGATCTTTCGATGTAAATTGCCGTTTTATCGAATATATCCTTTTTTCGTGATTTTTTTGTGAAATTTGTCGTTTTTTCTGTTATTTTCAGAAATTTGTCATATTTTTGCTTTTTTTTTTTTTTTTTTTTTTTTTTTGTAAAAATTACCTGTTTTGCGATCTTTTGATGAAATGTGCCCTTTTTTTTCATCTTTTGACAAAATGTATTGTTTTCTCACAATCTGTTTACCAATATTTGCGTTTTTTGAAGTACCTAGACAAATTTAAATTATTTTCACGATCTTTTGACGAAATTCACGTCTTTTATGATACCAAGACAAAATTATTTGTTTTCTCAGGGATTTTCGGTGAAATTTGTCGTTTTTTCTCGCTATCTTTCGATGTAATTTGCCGTTTTATCGAATTTATCCTTTTTTCGTTATTTTTTTTGTAAAATTTTTCGTTTTTTGTTATTTTCAGAAATCTGTCATTTTTTTCACTTTTTTTTTTTTTTTTTTTTTTTTTTTTTTTTTTTTTTTTTTTGCAAAATTTACCTTTTTGTGATTTTTTGGTGCCTCTTTTGTTCATCTTTCGACAAAATGTGTTGTTTTCTCACAATCTGTTTACCAATATTTGCATTTTTTGAAGTACCTAGACAAATTTTATATATTTTCGCGATCTGTTGATGAAATTCGTCTTTTATGATACCAGGACAAAATTATTTGTTTTCTCAGGGATTTTCGGTGAAATTTGTCGTTTTTTCTCGCTATCTTTCGATGTAATTTGCCGTTTTATCGAATTTATCCTTTTTTCGTGATTCTTTGTGAAATTTGCCGTTATTTTCAGAAATTTGTCATATTTTTGATTTTTTTTTTTTTTTTTTTTTTGCAAAAATTACCTGTTTTGCGATCTTTTGATGAAGTGTGCCTCTTTTTTTCATCTTTTGACAAAATGTCTTGTTTTCTCACAATCTGTTTACCAATATTTGCGTTTTTTGAAGTACCTAGACAAATTTTAGGTATTTTCGCAATCTGTTGATGAAATTCACGTCTTTTATGCGATATTAGGACAAAATTATTTGTTTTCTCGGGGATTTTCGGTGAAATTTGTCATTTTTTCTCGCGATTTTTCAATGTAATTTGCCGTTTTTTGAAATTCATCGTTTTTTTCGCTATTTTTAGCTAAATTTACCTTTTTTTACCTAGACAAATTTTATGTGCTTTTTGAGATCTTTAGACGAAATTTGCGTCTTTTATGATACCTGGACAAAATTCGTCAATTTGAGGTCTTTCGGTAAAGTTTATCGTTTTCTTCGAGTTCTTTCGATGAAATTTATCGTTTTGTCACGATTTTTCGATGTAATTTGCCGTTTTGTTGAAGATCTTTTTGCAAAATGTGTTGTTTTTTGCGAAATTTATCTTTTTTGTGATTATTTGATGACATTTGCTTTTTTTTCAATCCTTTGACAAGATTTGTTGTTTACTCACAATCATTTGTCAAAATTTGTTGTTTTCTCACAATATTTTGAATTTTTTTTCACAATATGTTTACAAATTTGCCATTTTTTAGGAGGGGGGGTTTTTCAAAATTTTGATTTTTTGCAATACTTTCGCGAAATTTGTTTTATTTGGGATACCTAGACAATATTTTTCAGTTTTTTAACAAATTTTTTAGAGATCATTTGAAGAAATTTGTTGTTTTTTTCAAACTGTTGACGAAATTTGCTGTTTTTTTTCCACATCTATTTACAAAATTTCCGGGTGATGTTTTTTGTGGGGGGGGGGGTATTTTGACAAATTTGCTATTTTTTGTGATTATTTGCCAAAATTTGCGTTTTTTATGGTACTTCGATAAATTTTGGTACATAGCAAATGATTTCTAGCATTAAAAAAAAACTGTAACAGTTGAAAAATAATCTTCAAACATTTTCAAGAGTCTGTAACGTTTGTCGCAGTGTTGCACCGATTCTGCGCCCGGGATCATGTCATGTTGGTTGTACGTTGGTAAATGGAAAAGCATATTTTAATTTTTAATAAATATTAATCTTTAAAAAAAAATTTATTGCGGCAAAATACATTTTTTCTTTGGTTCTTTCATATTGTTGCCGTCAAGCTTTGACGGGTTTCACCTATCCAGAATAAATATCATTAATTTTTTTAATATGTGAAATTTACAAGTATTTTTGATTTATGAAAAGGCAATAGAAAAGTTAGTTGAAAATGCAAATGTTTATTTGTTGAATGGGGTGGGTTATGTGACAACAAATTAACCACTGAGAGGATCATTGTTATAGTTGTTGCTAAATGGCAAACTCTAAATTAAGTTTTATTTTGCTGCGAAGTAAGTGAAGTATGTATATTTTGTATGAAATGAGTAATGACAGTAATTTATGATTTATTCATGTCATGTACAATTTATTGGTGTTGTATTTGTAAATGGAAAATTATCAAATGAGAGAGATTCTAATTCTATGACAGCATGTTTGAATGTAACTCGGCCAATTACGAGTCATTTGCCTGGATGTAAAACGCAGGTTTTTCTTTTATTTATTGAAATTTTTGCTGAAGATTAGTCGTTAAAAAATACTTTAATAGCTGGAAAATACCTTTTTCTTTCTTTGGTGCCGTCAAATTTTGACGGGTTCCATCTAGTTATAATTATTATTTCGGTAAGGTTAAAAATTGTTTCGTATGGAAGAGTTCTGACCAAAGATTTTCGCTTTTCATATTTATACTTTTTATTATTAAATAAGCGGCAAAAGCTGTAATATATTTACTTTATCAATAAATCTATATTTATATGTAAATGTTTCAATTATATTTTAATATCGTTATTCCATATTTCAATCGTTGGAGACTTTGAAAAATGTTATACAATAAAACCATTTAAGACGGAATCGTATAGGAAAAAAATATGCATTACAGACAAATACCCTACTTAGGAGGTGTAAATCGAATTTATTTTTTTATCATGTATTTTTATGTTTATTTTTTATGGATCAATATATTTTCCGTTTAAGATAGGATTCCGTCATAGGCAGATATTTTCACTGGTTTTATTGTATTTAATTTTTTACCCTTTGAATATACTATTCATTAAAAAAATTAAAGGTTTTTTACTAAAATAAAGGCGATTTTATAATCTATGTGTTTTTGTAAAAAATTTGATTGAGCCAAATTTTACAAATTTAATGCACGTATTAGGTCTAGTAGGCACGTATTAAAATCACAGTCTGAGACTGTGATTTTAATACGGTTTTTGTCGAGACCGGGGTTGAAAATTTCGCCCAGTGCAGACCTAGGAACAAGGAATTATTTTGTCTTATGTCCCAGCAGTGTGCGGTAGTCGTGCGATATCTGCAGTATCCAAGGCCCGAAACAGGTGCCCCGCAGGACCTTCCTGCATGCACGTCGCAAGACATCACAGATCTGCAAGTCGCACACCATGACATAGTAAAAAGCTTCACCCGCCTCCGGCACTGCTTGTCCGTCCTATATGTTATTAAAGGAAAAATGGCCTAGGTCTAAAACCCTACGGTCAACAATAAAAAATTATAAAATGTTAAAATAATGATATGTCTTATGATCACAGCAGTAAGCGGTAGTCGTGCAGTAACAGCAGTATCCACGGCCCGAAACAGGTGCCCCGCAATAATACTATTGCAAGCACGTCGAAAGACATCTCGGATCTGCATAGCTGCACATTACGACAAATCAAAAAGCTTCATCCGCACCCGCCTAACTGCTTGTCCATCCAGATCTAAACAACATAAGATATATATTACAAAAAAAATCAAAAGGGAATTTACGGGGAGTGCTTGGGTTAAGTGAACTATCTGGTTAATTTTAAACAATAGCAATGTTACTAACCCATTTACCTTCCAGGATTCCCTCCCCTAGGACTTGGCTCCCGAAAATTTCAAGTTGACCTAATCGACGCAGGGACTCAAGGGATCCTGTGCGGTCCGAAGAGATTCGGGAGCACCAATCAAGTCCACTGCACCAGAACCGTACAGGTTGACCTCATAGACGCAGAGACTCAAGGGACTCTGGCCGGTCCGACACCGTTCTGGAACCCCTCCCCCCCTACTTGGCTAACGCCTCTCAGGCTTTCAAGTTGACCTCATTGACGCAGGGACCCACGGGACCCTGTGTGGTCCGAAGAGCAATGGGAAGCAACCTACTAGTCCACTTACCCCGAACCGCACACGTTGACCTCATCGACGCAGAGACTCAAGGGACTCTGTGCGGTCTGAAACGTGTTCGGGGCTTTCCTTTTTCGTTTTTTTTCCCTTGTTTTTTTTCTAGTGACAGTACGCCTCCTTATTAGGTGCATGTGGACTCCGTCCGCACGAGCTACTGGACCCGCTCCAATGGGACAGCCCATGGAGCACCTTTTTTTTCTTTCTCTTTTTCTTTTTTTGGGTACGGTAGAAAGGATGGATCTCGTCACCATCAGCAGCGATTCGACTGCCTTGCATATCGGCCCTAAAATTCTCCCTTCTCTGGCACTACTTAGCATTTCGGCCTTTTTAGTTTTGGTTATTTACTTTTCTAAATCTCCCTCAAAATTGTCCCCCCTGTTGTCTGCTAAGGACATGCCACCGTTTCGGCTCAAAAAAAAATTAGCTCCAGCTCCATTTTACCTGGCACGGCGAGTGGGAGTGATCTGCGGCGCCAAACTCAGTACGTTCACAAAGGCAATAAACTATTCAGCCCAGCAACCGTTAGCCACAATCAGCCGACCTCAGCACTTGTCTGCGTAGATCGTCCCCACTTTGCCGGCTAAAATTCCATCATGTACGCTAATGGCGACTGGTGCATGTAAAATCCGTCGTGGGTGCAAAGTCCTCCACGTTACCTGTGAATTATACCTGTGGAGGTGCCTTGTCAGGTGAAGGTCTCGTCATCTGATCAAGGCTCTAAATTACGAGACCAACTTGCGAAGCCATTTGCTGTTCAAACATCAGGATGTACCATTAATTAACAAGCGAAACAAAGTATGCTCAACGTCAAGCAAACACTGCAGAAATGATGGCAAGCGAAGCAAAGTTTATTGCCACTACGTGACAATTAGGCGGTCATCCGCCCCGATACCAGGTATCTAACCCGTTAAGCTGAGAAAACTCGGTAGGTAGAGGCCTGGTCATCGGTTAGAAAGAAAGAAAGGAACAAGGAATTAGTCCTCTCCGTTATGAGAAATACGTTTGGCCGGCCAGGCGAGTCTTCAGAAGAAAAGTAACTTCTTGGTCCTGGCCCGGCCTGGGGCCCAGAAAAGAGATTTTTTAACAGCCTCTAGAAAGGACGATAAAAAGCCTGAAGTTGTGACAAAAATCTTAATCCGCATCTTACAAAAAGCAATGTTTTAAATAACTAACGACAGAAACAGTACAAAAAGAAGATGGAAATGAGAAATCGGAAGTTTGAGCTACAAAAATGAGTTATTTTACACTTTCAATTCTTTAAAAAGCATTTAAACATTTTAGTAGGAGCTAAACTTTAAAAAAAACTTTAGATTCGTTTTTCTGCATGATGAGTTTTTTCCTACTATTTCTCATCTTTAAGTTATTAAAAATCAAGAATTGTTAAAGAAAAAAAGCGCAAACTTGAAACATGTCATTTTTGAATAATTTTACATTAGTTTGGTTTCGGCAAATTTGAAAAAATATTTTTTTAATGTGCTTTTTTTGTTTGTTTGTTTTTGTTCTTAAGTTTATATCATTTTTAAACATTTTTAAATAAATATTTCAATGGTTTTAAAATTAATATTAAAGAAAAAACCCTGGAACAAAACTATTTTCAGATTTTCATCTTAATTATATGGAAAAAATTGAAATCTGATAAATAAAGTTTCGGTTATAACTATTTTAAATTATTCCATTTAAACTAGTACTAATCACTTGAAATTTTGGTAAATTTCACGATAAATTTTAGGATGTGATTTTTTTAGCAAATTATATGGCTAACCATCGCAAAAAAAGAAAAAAATCAAAATTCTAACTCAAAAGATAGTTTTTTTTACTTGTCTCCCAGCACTGTTAAAGAAACATTGTTACTTGAATTGCGTGCATTTCAATTGTATCTAATCCCTTACAACTTGATGAATTATTTAAACGGCTATAACTCTGCGAGTTTTGGAGATATGAAGATGCAATTTTTTTCTTTCTAATATAGGACGGGATAAGGAAAGTTTTCCTAATTTGAATTTTTATCCTACGGAGGCCGTATAAAAATTTAATTTTCGTAACTTTTCAAATGGACCCCTCATGGAGTTGCAACTTATCTTATAAAAAATTTCACCTTTTTTATGAATTTTTGCAATTGGAAGTATGGATCTAGGGGCAAAATTTAAGGAGATAGCTTAATGTTTCGATATTTATGACTCACCCTGTATTTGAAAAAGTACGAAAATTACACTTTTATACGGAATTTTATAAATTCCCGAATAGAAAGTTATTCCTTATCCATTCCTAAATTGAATAAAAAGAATTTCATCTCCAGAGCTTAAAATCTGACAGAGATACTAAAATTCAAAATTCTCCAAAATTCTTGACTTACACCTTTTAACCATACCTGTAAACGAAAAGTTTT
Organism: Maratus speculifer; assembly: GCA_964019185.1. NCBI lineage: Eukaryota > Metazoa > Arthropoda > Arachnida > Araneae > Salticidae > Maratus > Maratus speculifer. The sequence continues at coordinate 228,568,952 of OZ025296.1, read as the reverse complement.
TGACTCATTTAGAAAGCAAATAAGGGATCGTCCACAAATTGTCCGTTATTAAAAGTCGATTTAAGACAGTGCCTGTTATTTGGACGTAATAAAGAGTTTTATTGATTTCAATCTAAAGTTGTTTTCAAAATATGTTGGTCGTCTGCACTGGAGATGTGGCTGGATCGAGCTATCTAGGTCCGGTCCCAAACCGACAAATAGGGAAAAAAGTTTGGCCCTGCCTGGAAAAGTTTAAATCGTAGCCCGACTCAGCAGTGAATTTGTACATAGTTTTTTACTTCGGTGTAGTTACAAAAATTTTTTGATGTAGGATCTCTGACCAAAAATACTTATTATAGCTTTTCGTTTTTTATATTTATACTTTTTTTTTATAAAAGAAGCGCCAAATGCTTTGATATATTTATGTTATCAAGGAATCTCTATATGTAAATCTTTCACTTATATTTTACTATCGTTAACCCATATTCCATGCATTCGAGACTTTGAAAAATGTTATACAGTAAAAACCTTTAAGACGTAATCACATAGGAAATAAAAAAATAAATTAAATAAATGCCCTTCCTAGGAGGTGTAAATAAAGTTTATTTTTTTCTCATGTATTATTGTATTTATTTTGCATGGATCAACACATTTTCTTTTTAAAATATAAATTCCGTCATAGGCAGATTTTTTTTCAATGTTTTTTTTGCTTTTAAATATAGTATTTTTAAAAAAAATGAATTTTAAAGTTTTTGTTTTGTAAAATAAAAGCGATTTCAAAATCTATGTGGTTTTCGTAAAAATTTTGATTGAACCAAATTTTACTTTTTTATGCACGTATTAGGTCAGTCAGGGACAGTGATTTTAATAACGGATTGTTCAAGACCGGGATTGAAAATTTCATCTAGTGCAGACTTAGGAAGAAGGAAGCAGTCCCCTCGGGTATGAAAAATACGTTAGGGACGGCCTCGAACCAGAATACAGATGTTTTAACAGCCTCTCCAGAACGATAAAAAACCTGAATTTGTGAGAGCTAAACTTTAAAAAAAGATTTAATCTGCATCTTAGAAAAATCATTCTTTTAAATAACTGACGGACGTTTGAACAGTACACTTCGTTTTTCTGCATGATGAATTTTCTCCCACTATTTCTTGTCTTTAAATTATTAAAAGTTTAAAATTGTTTTTTAAAAAAGTACAAGCTTGAAACATGATATTTTTGATTATTTTACAATTATTTTTTGGGGGCAATTTTGGAAAAAATATTTACTTTTAAAAATATGATATTTTTTAAGTTATATTGTTTTTTCAATAAATATTTTTAGCAGTTTTAAAATTAATATTGAAAGACAAAAATCCTGGAACAAAACTAAAATTAGATTTTCATCTTTAATTAAATGGAAAAAAATTGAAATAAGGTGAATAATGTTTCGAGTTTTAGCGATTTTTAATTATCCCATTTAAACCAGTACTAACCATATGAATTTTTTATAAATTTTATGAGAAATTTTAGGATGTGAGTTTCTTAGCAAATTACATGGCTACATCACAAAAAAGGAAAAAAAATCAAAATTCTAACTAAAAAGATAGATTTTTTACACGTTTCCTAGAACTGTTAAAGTAACATTGTTTTTTGAATTGCGCGCATTTCAATTTGTGTTGAATCCCGTAAAACCTGATGAATTATTTAAACGGATATAACTCTGCGAGTTTTGAAGATATGTAGATGCAACTTTTAGTGTCTTAGTCAGGACTGGATAAGAAAAGTTTTCCTAACTGAAATTTTTATCCTAAGAGGGCCGTACAAAAATTTAATTTTCGCATTTTTTCAAATAGCCCCCCCCCCCCCACCCATGGAGTTGCAACTTATCTTATCAAAAATTTCATCTTTTTTATGAATTTTTGCAAGTGGAAGTATGGGTCTAGGGGCAATATTTAAGGAGATAGCCTATTGTTTCGATATTTATGACACACCCTGTAGATTAGTAATTAATTTCAACTTTTTGCGTATATCATATACTAGTACAGGCAATTAATTTTACTGCAATATTTTAATAAGAAGAAATAACATAAAATAAAATCTTTCAACCATGAAATTGAATGTCGTTAAGTTCTGAATTATGGTATATTTTTGTTAAAACACTGACATACCTTATTGAAAATTAAAAAAATAATAATAATTCAAGAAGATAATAATTCTTAAAACGTAATATAATAAAGTTTCAAAATTAATCTTTTAAAGTGAATTTCTCTTTGAAAAATATAATAGCGGTTCTACAATATCTCATAGTTTTATTTTATGATTAAACTTTGGAATTTTTAAGTATATAATATAAAATTAGATCTTTCTTCCGAGCAGTATAAAAAAGAAAATATTTTATATCCTATCTAATAAAACAGATCTCATTTCATTAAAGTTTACCTTTAAAATTATCATTTTATATTCAACTTATAAACCCTGATCATTTATTATTATTTAATAAGATATCCTGTCATTTTTGTTTCTTGGAGCATTATATATTGTTTGTATTCGATATATTAATTCCTTAAGAGTAGTTTCATTCTGTTTAACAGATAATCACATTTAAGGAATATTTATTTAGATAATTTCTTTAAAAAGGGATTTTTTCTATTTCATTTTAAGATTGTTCATTTGTTTGAGCTTATAAAACTTACTTTTCTAGCTAAGAATTTCTAACTCATTGATAAGTAAGTTCGTAGTAAAAATTAATTTTGTGGAAATTCTTGAGGCATAAAATCTTCGTTTAAAGTTTTCGACATATCAGTATCTTGAGAATAGTTTAATTACAATTAATGAAATTTTACTTGGATAGTTTCTTTAGAAAAGAAATTTTTCGTTTTCGTTTTAAGTTTGTTCATAAGTTTAAGCTTCCTTTACTAGATAAGAATTTCTTATTGGTTGATAAGAAGGATCGTAGTAAGAATTAGTCTTGTGGAGTTTTTTGAGGCATAAAATCTCCGTTTAAGGGACTTGTTTTCGGCATACACTGATTTGAAAACGATATGAACACCCTGTTTTTCAACCATAAAAAGAAGAAAATGTTACAAAACAAGCTGAAATCTAATATCGTTTTATTATATAGCAAAATATAATTGGTACAATGATTTATACATAAAATAAACTACATTTTTCTATTTTTAAGCGTTTCATAAAAATATGAGCATCGGCCAAAAATATAGTATAATAGTCAATGTTTGCACCAGATCTTTTAATTTATGTAAAAATTCGATCAGGTGTGGAATGGAACAAGCTTTTTAATATGTTTCGACCGATTTCATTCCAGTGGAAGATGATAGCAGCTTTTAATTCTGAAATTATAGAATATTGTTTTCCATTTGCATAAACACCTCTAACAAGTGGGCTCTATACAATTTCCATTGGTTTTAAATCAGGACAAACAGATCTCTATGGAATTACATGTACACCATTATTAAGAAACCGCTCTCAAGTATTGTTTGCCATATGGATGAATGCATTGCTTTGTTGGAATATCCAGAAAGGTTCGCCGATTTCCTCAGAAAAATTGGCAGCAAGTTTTCTTCAAGTAGATCTTGGCAGGTTAAAGCACGCATTCTACCAGGTAAACACAACGTTGATTTTATGATAAAATCCAAACGCAGCCGAAACCATGCGTGAAACTACCCTACTGGTGGACATTAACTAAATTTATAGTGCGGATAAATTTCCGTAAGTCGGTTTGCATCCAAGTTTGACATTATCGACAAAATTTGGTTTTTAGCTGTTAGATCAGATACAAAAACAGAATGTCAAATGTTTATGTTTATGTATAAATTATACTTGTATCGTTTAGCTAGTTAATACATACAATTTCGAGACAACTATTTAAATTTGCATGTAATTATTTCCAATAAACACATGAAAAAAAACACACACATACATGAAAAAAATATTTCAACAATAAAAATAAAGTTAACTTATGCTAAACTTGGTAAAATGGATCAATCGTCAACTTTATTATGAAATAGCAGTTCCTTGAAGAATTCTGAGGAGGATTCAAGCCGTTCATAGAGAATCTTACAGTAAATCTTAAAAAAAAATTACTTTCCGCACATTAGCGACAAATGTAGGATTATTTGTACTAAACGCGCATACAAAAAATATTTAATTCTTTTAATTACATTCCCGCATACGCGCTACATACCTTTTTAACATTTTCCAACATGGGTAGTTGAAAAATATTTATTAATTCGGTTTGTCTGTCTCTTTGTTTTCCGCGCTCTAACTTGTGTAAAACTGTTAATATATTTCTAAAGCAAAAGGTTTTTAGAAATATTAGTAATTTTTCTTTTACAATCCAGCAACAGTAACTAAAAAATGACTATTTTGAAAAGTGAAATAAATCTCTATTCACATAATGAAATTTGAAGAAATACTGAAACAGATAAGCAAATTAAGAAAAAATATTGGACACTGTGCATAGAAACGTAGTTTCGTATAATATGTATGTATTCATGTATTATATACTAGAATATGCAGTATATACTTGTAAAAGTTCGTTAGATTACTGTGCATAGTTTTTGATCCTATAAAACTTATGACTTAGCTATCTTAGTTGAATTCAGCATTAAGTAGCGCTTAAAATAATCTTTTCACCATGTTATACATTTCTTTATAAAATTACAATTTTTCATATTTTTTATATGCAACAAGTTTATATATATATACACTATATTGCCACTGATTATGGGACACTTGCGATTTTAGACATTTTACTAAATATTTAGAAAAATACATGAGGAATCATCTCGAAACTCTTAGTGTATAAATATAATAGTATACATCATACATCTCCGTAAAGATTTTTTACCGAAACGCCATAGGGGACCGTCAACAAATTAAAAAAGAATGAATGTCTTTTGAATAACCCTGTAAAAACTAATGTAGCAAAAGTGCACAAACTCTAGATTATGATTGAATGCCTTATTGTAATACACTGTGTTCATTTTTATGCAAATATCATGCACACTCGCATGGTAATTAAGGTTTTTATAAAAATGGTCCCAAATTTTTCCAAGTTTTTCCATTATAATTTTCAGAGTTCTTAATATAAAATAATATTTTTTTCAGAAAATATGACAAACAACATTGCACACAGTACCCTGTAATCAGAATTAAAAAATAATAAAAATTGTATGAAAAATGAGTAGGTTTACTATATAATTTTTTACTGCGCATGCGTCAAAGATATCAAAATTTCATTTGCATATTATGTTAGCTAAATGTATAGAGCAACTTCTGTAAAAGTCTCAAAATCATAGCTTAAAAATTCTGAAAGTAATCGTCTATAGAAAAAGGACAAAATCCGTTGTTTCCAAAATGAAGCAAAAAAATGAGGGATTTTATCCAAATGCAGTAGTACATCCCATATTGTGTATTCTATATTGACACTAATCAATGAATATATGGATACAACCCCTCTTGTTTTTGCTTCATTTTGAGAATAACGGATTTTCGACTTATTCAATTGACGATTATTGTCAGAATTTTCAAGTTATGATTTTGTGACTTTCACAAAAGTTGCTCTATACATTTAGCTAACATAATATGCAAATGAAATTTTGATATCGTTGACGCATGGGCAGTAAAAAATTATTTAGTAAACCAACTCATTTTTTCTACAATTTTCATTATTTTTTAATTCTGATTAAGGGTACTGTGTGTAATGTTGTTTGTCATATTTTCTGAAAAAAATAATATTATATATTAAGAACTCTGAAAATTATAAGGAAAAAACTTGGAAAAATTTGGGATAATTTTTATAAAAACCTTAATTACTCTGTGAGTATGCATGCTATTTGCATAAAAATGAACAAGGCTTATTACAATAAGGCATTCAATCACAATCTAGAGTTTGAGCGCTTTTGCTACATTAGTTTTGACAGGGTTATTCAAAAGATATTCATTCTTTTTTAATTTGTTGACGGTCCCCTTTGGAGTTTCGGGAAAAAATCTTCACGAAAATGTATGACTTATACTATTATATTTATACACTAAGACTTTCGAGATGATTCCTCATGTATTTTTCTAGATATTTAGTAAAATGTCTAAAATCGCAAGTGTCCCATAATCAATGGCAATATAGTGTATATATATATATATATATATGTGTGTGTGTGTGTGTGTGTGTGTTTGTATATATATATATCCAGATGGAATCCTTCTTATAATAACATCAATTATGATAGCAGCGTTTGTCCTTATTTCTAACACTATAGGAAAAAAACTAATTTAAATAAATAATATTCCATTTCAATAAATGAATCATGTCAAATTCGTCAAAATAAAGAGCGTCTTTTCTTGATAAAACAATGTACTTTTAGTAAGGCCTTTAATAAAATAGGACAATCTTAAATAGTTCTTAAAATCATTTATATACAGAAAAAACAATTTACTTCTCTTAAATTTCTCATAATGACTTAAGTACTATTTAAGTATTTATATGTATATATTAAAACGTTTTGTTTGGACAGTTCGTCAGAAGAAACTACTGCATCAAATTACACCATTCTTTTTTTTTAAATGAAAGATATTTGTCCATAGATATGTTATCGTATAATCGTTTGTTCAAATATTTTATTAATAAGCTAATCCAATTATTATATACGAAGATTGGGAAAGTAGCATTTTAAGTTGTAGCTCCTCTTTTGAAAAATGAGATATCTTAAACATTAAAGCACAAAATTATTTCTGCAAGATCAAAGCCCGAATTCGAGACGATTGCATCATCTATTTTTTGCACTTCTTCAATTCAGAAGGACGTAAAACGAGTTCCTCTAACATAGTACGCTTTTATGTTCGCAGATTCTAAGCAAGACTGGCAAAAAGTGATTTTTGTTCAATATCTTTAGCAATAATTCATTTAAACAATGACATTTTATTAAGAAGAGAAATTATATTATTTTTTATTAAGTTTTGAATGCTTTATAATTAAATAAAATTTAACATTCAACATTATGAAAAAATAATATTTTTATACTTAAAATATTTCCTCTAAAATGTTTTGCATTTATTTATCAATTAAATAAATTGAGCTGATCTACAATTTTCGTTATACATTCTGACCATTATCAAGAATACAGATGTGTGTGTCTAAAAAAGGAAAAGAAAGAAAAATGTTCATATAAATACAGTAAAAGAAATTACCTTGATATTCATGGTTTAATATTTTTTTAAGATGTATAAAAATGTAAAGTAAAATTCAACTAGTAAAAAAATTGCATATTGAAAATCGTTTCTTGCATCAAGTTTCACATTTAGGTGTTTAGAAAATGAGACAGATAGAAATAAAATATAGGACAGCTTTTAATTGATGTGTAGTTTAAAAAATAAATCAATAATAAAAAATAAATATTGTTATTAAAATAAACAGAGACTGTAGTATGTTAATAAATGCTCTACGCAGTATTTTTAGGTAAATTTTGATACAAAGCAAGCATAATTAATTTTAAATAAAAACTTAAAATTATTTCCCTTCATTAAATAAATTAGACCAGCCACGCTCAATTTGCGGCCCGCGGGGCACTTATGATCCGGTGAACTTTCCTATGCGGTCCCAAATAAAATTAAGACGTGCATAAAAATTAATGTACTTCATTGTTTGAAATATTTTCAATGGAAGGCAAAAGCTATTCTTTTCTTTACAATTAATTTAGAACTATGTTAAAGCACCTTAAATGCCTTTTTCTTAGTCGAAAATGCTCTTTACTGATCTTTGTAGTCTTATTTGTGCTAAAGAAGTACATAAACTTCTTAATCGTCAATCCTAATTAAATAACCACTATATTTTTGCAAAAGAAAAATATAAAAATTTTAGCAATGAATAAAATATTTAAAATAGAAAACTTCTTAATTTATTTCCTTTAGCATTTCGAAATTCTACATTATAGTATTATTAGTTTTATATTTACTATACAGCTAATACTGCTTTATAAGATTTCAATTTTGTGGGATAAAAAAATTGGTATCGAAAATTTGATACTCCACTATTTCCAAACAACAAATTTTCCTGTAGCTGTACAACATATCCCATAAAAATCTATCGCAAGGCAAAGTTTTTTTTTTTAATATTTATACATTTATGTTAAAACGTTTTGGTAACGTTTATTTAGAGACAAATGTTCAACCTTAGTGGTGCTATTAAATGTGTTTTAAAGGGTTGTACAAATATAACGTTATCAGGGGGGGGGAGGTGGTCTGGCACATGTCCCTAACTACTTATGTTAATTTATTACTTTAATTACTCTTTTTTTCAGTTTTATACACGTGTTGCGGACCGCGAGAAAAAAGACGGTGCATTTATTTTTACTTAGTATGGTTTCTATTTATTTTAAGAATAATATATTCTTACGCAACCATTCAATATGGCTGGGTTAGACTGACAGCTCCCAAAATCACCTCAAAGAAATAGAAATTCGTCATGATTTCAATAATTTAAAAGCAACTAATTAAAATTTCAGAAATTTTTCTAATGAAATATTTAAGTTGTTTACCGTCAAATCGTCACGAGCAATATCTAATAGTTTCTTTTATTTTAATTGCATATAAAAAATTCATTCATCTTACACGGCTTTATCGGAAACATTTACAATTTTAAAGAAACTTTATTAAAACTGTACTTATTTGTGTATGTTATTCGTATGTTATTCGCTACTATTATGAGACAGTTTAATTTATGTGTCTGAAAACATTAAGCAGGAATTTTCAAATGAAAGTTCCCTTTTAGCTCAGTTAGCTTTGTAAACAACACAATCAAGTCTCAAACAACATGCGTAATTTACGTTGATTGCTTTTTTTTCTCTGAATCTGAATTGATTTCTTTAAAAGAGAAATTCCTAAACGAATTAAATAAAATGTTAACTCGTTAAATGTTTAATTTGTTTTATTTATTTCCTGTCTTATTTTATTTTGTATAAACTAAATGAAAAAAAAGGAAAAAAATGTTTCATTAAATATCAGCGAAAAAAAATTAGCACTGTCAAATTTATTTACAACATTAAATCGTATTAGTTATAGTTCTGTTATTACCAATTTGATCCTTATAGCAATTTTCAATATCGTTGAAAATTGTTTAGGAATTAGGTTTCTTTGTCAGTCTGTCTGTGCGTGCTCTTACTCCCGTAAATATGGTCCGATTGCCATGAAATGAAAATAGAAGAAAAGCGATATTATCTGTAAATTTACACTCGTTCTCTGTTAAATATATTTGATTTAGTTTCTCGGTTATCATTTTACAGATATTTTCCTTGTCTTATATCTAATTACTTAAAGGATTTCCATCCCTTTATTTTAAAATATTTTTTATCTATGTTAAAATTTGTAATTCAAAAATACACATTTTTAAAATTCTTTTGCAATTATATTAGAAATATTAAAAATGAAAGTTTAGCTTTTTTTTTTTAATCTTAAAATAATTCAAAAAGGGAAAAATCCTTTCATTAGTGTTAGTGGGGATTTTTATCGACAATCATATAATTATGATAAAAGACATACTTTAAACACCATAACTGAAGCTTCTGTAGCTCAGTCTGTAAGGTGTGCTCCCACTGTCAAGCGGTCTCGTGTTCAAACATCAGGACGGCTTGGTGCAAATTGTGTTAAAATAAAATGATACATCAATTCAAATTTACTCGAATAATTAAAATTCTTTGAGGTCTTTAAGGAATGAGTCATTCAGTAATTTTGAAAACTAAATTAAATTGTCATCCTCAAAAACAAATTTACAGAGTCTTGTGTATTTTTAACGATGTTAATTTACAGCTTCTGTTGTAAATTTACCGTATAAAGTCTCTGTTAATTAACAGAATCTCTGTTTTTCTAATCTCTGTAATTTTATACAAGACATAAGATAATGGATTACCCTCAGATTCTCTGTAATCTTACAGAATTTTTTTTAACAGTGTACGAGCAAAAAGTGTTCCCCTAGGAGATTTAAATTTATTATATAAATCTCCTTAATGTTATCTATCATTTTTGTCGTAAAAAGTATTTGTAAGATGAAGCGTACTAAAAGATGATATTTCTAAATAAATTTCAAAGCTATGAAAGAAATAAAGATTTCGATCAAACCAATCCTAGAGAAAACTAGTCTTGAGGGGGGGGGGGGGTATCGTAGTATTTTTCCAGCATGAATATATATATACTATAAAATGTCAGAGGTGCCTGTTATTCAGAGATATAAGTGTTCAAATAGATAAATTTTAGGAGTTCAAAAAGTGTTCGCTAAATAGAGGTGTCCATCTTAGAGTCTCGCACGCGTCGTCGGGTTGTATGCGATCAATCGAAATGCGATCCATACTTCCATCGGAGATTGACCAAAGGCGAAATATAAGAAAAATAAATCGTGGTTTAATGCAATATGAAATATGACTAATATAAATCTTCATTCTTTATCAGTAAACACTTATTAATATAACAAAATTCATTTTAAATCAAATAAATATCAGAGGTATGGTAAATTATTCCTGAACTTTAATACAATGAAAACAAAGAAAGAAGAGTAAAAAAGAAGTTTTAATCGATATGTAACTGTATAAAACTAAAAATCCAATTTTTAAATATTCTTTAAACTTAGTTGCAGTTTTTAAGTTTTAGATATAACGGTACACGTTTATTGCACAGTTAGAGTTCGCCCTTTAATTTTTCATCATTATAAACCATTATTGTTTTGAAAAATTTCCTGTTTAATATACTGCATCACATGTATCATTTACATTCTCAACTTTTTACATTTTCGATGGGAACTCTAGAAGTATTAGTCATTGTTTCCCGAGACTTCAAAACAAAAGAATGGTTTTACTATTTCTACAGTAGATTAAAAATACAATGCGCAGCAAAACGTTACGCTGAACATTCCTTTCTTTCTGTATTCAACACAGTAGTTTTTTGTTGTAACAACATTAGGAGTACCAATAATTAGAATTATAATAACCGGAAATGTTTCAGCAGTGCAGAAGCATTCGTTATGATCTTTATCGTACCAATAGTTGAAAAAGCATCTTTATGTTAACTTCCAAAAACGAATTTTAAGTGATTAGACAAACGAGAAAGTCATCATTTTGCTTTTGTGAAACTTTAGACTATGGTTTATATAGATTTTAAGCGTGAAAAATGATTAAGATGTTCTTTTAAAGAAATCGGGTCAACCAGAATCCGAAAGGCAAGAACCAAAAAGACAACCAGAAACCGAATCGAACCACAAACAATGAAAGCAAACAAAAAAGTTAAATTCAACCCTGAACCGTAATGAAAATATAGCACCAACCCGACTTGACTCGAACCTCGAGTCGGGAAAGGTTCGCGTAAAATCGATCCGATGCTGACCTGCAAAGTTTTTTTTCAGAATTCCCAACATAAGGGAGAATGAGTACGTAATGAGATTTAAGGTTGTATTCACAAAAATATTTTTCAACGCTCAATATCCCAAAATTTTCATACACATTTTCGGACTCATTTTTAAGTAGAAATATAAAACTTGTCGGCGTGATTTTTGAAGAGATGTGTAAGATGCCATGTGATTTCATTTTTCGCTTAATTCATTAAAATGTGTTTTATAAGCAGTTAATTTCTCAGCATGGCCATTTTTTTTTTCGTTCTCAGATTTCCCGCTTAAGAAAATTTGCTGCAAAATGTTAACTTTGACAGATTTTTTTTTTTTTTTTTGAAATGTTCTCTGCATTCATCAAACAATCTACAAACACGGCATATTGTACTGTTTCTAAATAAGAAAATTTAACAGTTTGATGCATTTTACAGCAAAAATGAATTTAAAAATAAATCAAGAAACAAACAGTTTGGATTGTAATATATCCTATTATAGTATTTTTACAAAATATACTTAAAGTTCTAATGTTCTAACAAGATGAAAACGGCAATGGTTTAAAAATGGATTTCCAAGCGTGTTATTTGTTTTGTAAAAGCGTTCAATTAGATATCTGCTTTTACCATCTAAAAGATGAAGTTTCATAGCAATATTCTAGGTGTGTTGGAAATTGTTTCAAGATGTGTGTATGACTAAGTATGTTTATTGTTTGTTTGTTTGTTTGAATAGCTTTTATTAATCAATTAATTTTCTTGTGTAGGTGTTGAGCTTATATTTTTACGTTATCCATTAAACAGACTTGAAATATTATTATATGCATAAATCAAAACATCAAATAATAACAAATCATCACATAATATGTTTACACTTCGAAATAAACACATACGATTTTATTTTTATTTTATTATCTTGTTCCAAATTTGTAAATAGGAAGAATAAAGTTTTGAACATATTTCCTGTCACCTAGAACTAGTGAAATTAATCAATAAATGTAAAACAAATATTATTATATAAAGTAACATGAGCCGAGCTTTAAGGCGTTGAATAAGTTTGGAAATTAAAAGAAAACAGTTTTTCTCCAAAATTATTTTAAACTGTAGAAAAATAAAAATTGTTTCGTATTTCTGTATATATTTAAGCTTCGTTGAATTCCCGCATAAATTAATGTTTGTTCATAAAATTCGACACTTTTATAGTCTTACACATTTTGAATTCTAATTTTACGCTCGAATAGAAAAGTATAAAGTTTTTCTGAGTTTACGTACAGATAATTTCTTCATAACCATTTCAGGCATTATATGACATAAAATTGCATTTATTCTTTTATTTTTAAAGGTTATTTTTGTTAACTTCCATGCATAATTTTAAGTCCAAAGAAAAATTGTTATACTTGTTAATTTACTACTTCTAACAAAGAAAGATAAACATTTCTTGTGCATATGTTTTTAGTTAATTCAGTCTTAGCATAATTCCTAAACGTATTCTCCATTATATATACACTGTATGGCCATCGGACACTATCAACTTTAGACATTTTCTCGAACATTTAAAGATTTTCTGGAGCTCTAGAATTCTAAAGAACAAGGAACAATCCGTCGAATTTCGACAAAAGAAATTTTTTAAGCAGGAGCTGTTTCATTAATTTATAATAAATCTATGAAATTAGTTGCAATAAAAAATGCACTTTATAATGGTAAGTCTAACTCTTAAACAAAAGATATTTAACCTAAAATAAACAAAATACTATTTGCATAAAACTCAGTTGTAGACATTAATAAACTTTAATCGTACGTGTAAGCAGTAAAATATAATAAAGATCAATCAGTTATTATGAGACAGTTATCAATTAAGGCTCGTATGCTTGGTATTCCAAAAGGAAAAATAGAAAAATTTATTCCACTTTGCGATCATTGCTTATCAATAGCGATTTGACAGTGCAATGAATAATTTCTAAAAATTTGAGCGCGTTTTATTCTCCAAATCTGGCAATGAGTTCAATACACCTGAATTTTCTTTTCAATAGTATAAAAACTGTGGTACTGAATAATAATTTTTGAAAATACAATTTCAAAAATTATCTTCTATAGGTTGAAAAATATCTGAATTACTTTGTAAAGTGTGGCCTGTATATGTCTGTAGATTTTATTCTTTTTTCCCATGCCAAAAATAACTTTGTCAGGAAGCGCACAACTATATGTTGAAAATTCCCGTTAAGAACCTTTTCGATAAATGGGAATGCACCCGAAGTATTTTGTTGGACATGTATATGAAATATAGAATATATTCACACTATATGATATGCTAAAAAAATAAGTTTTAGAATTCAACCCACATTTAAAAATGCAGCCATTATTGATCGTATGCAGAATTGTAACCGAATTCTTTTATATGTCTTTGTAAATGAATGGCAAATTCTATGCACTACGTATTCCATAGTAAGTATTTGCTAAAGCATCTATGTTATTTACATCAATTTGTAATGTTTCAGTTTGTTTAAAATCAATAAAATACACTCAAAACGATTTTACTTTCATAGAAATCAATGTAACGGCATTCTTTTGGGTTTCCAAGTACATGATTTATAAAAATGCTACACACTTCATTTTCAGTAATGAAAATACCTTTCAATAACACGCATCAATTACATGGCAATCCTGCTATATTTTATGTGAATTAGAGAATGTACTGACGAACAAACAAACCGAATTCATAAACTCTGACTTTTAAACTATATTGGAAAGTATTAATATGTAGGAAAGCCATGATGTCATAACCAAATTTTGGTAAAAACTTACTGGTTTTCGGTACCATTCATTGTACTGCCAACAATGAAAAACAAAAAAAGAAAAATCATTCGTCAAGATCAGATTATGAAAGGATTATGAAGACTTGAAGAATAATTTAGCAATAATTTGTCTTTTAATAAGATAAAGAACATACCTTAGTAAACGTTTTAGAAAATGCATAACACAATTTGAAAACCAGATTTCCACAAATCATGCTCATACCCAGAAATGTAGTGCAATTCTTTTGTGCATATAATCTATAAATTTGTCTGTATTCTACGTTGTACGCTAAAATTTAGTTTAGTTAGAAAATGCATAACACGGTTAAAAATTCCGTTTAGCAATTTCTATGAATAGAAAGAAACATAATTGAATTATTTTCTACGGCCATGCATATTAACTATAAGTTTTGATACACGCCACATATAAGCTAAAATTTAATTTAGCAAATGCACGATTAAAACCTTTGAAATCACACTTCCAGTAATTACTATTTATAGCCGACTACGTATCTGTATTTCTGAATAGCACTGTATACGATTTTATTTATGTGATACAAACATATCTTAATATACTATAAATATAGTTGAGCTTGAAAATGCATAACCCAAATTAAAAAATAATATTAAATAATTCCCATTCATTCTTAGTAATGCTTACGAATTTTTTTATGTAACCCAATATATGGTCTATTGAAATCATACGCACCACGTAGTGCGCAAAAAATAGTTAAAATGAATCATAAATGAAAATCCAATTTCAGCAATTTAATCAGAATTTCATTTCTCATAGGCAAGACTTCCGATAACTACTGTAGCAGAAATCTTTTAAGTCTCCCTGGTGATGAACGAAAAATGCGATGCACATCATATTCTACTTTAATCATCTTCTAGGATGTCTCAACATTGTATATTAATTTCATCAGGTTCCAAATAGGCCAACATGATAAAAATACGCTGCGTAAAATTCCTCCCCCCCCCCCCACACCTCTCGTAGACCATTATATAACAGAACGCTTTTGTTTGAGCTTGTAAATAAATAATAAATGCTTTGAACATTATGTTCTACATAAAGAATGTTTTAATGCACGGCAGAAATTCATATCATATTCATTATATTTCTAACAGAATAACATCATTAAAATTCGACGAAACAATTTTTCTTAATAGATCATAATGTAACAGAATAATTTTAAATACACCTACGCACGTAATGAAGGTGCTGCTTTAAACATATTCTATGGTAGCAATTATTTAATGCACTTTAAAATGTATTATAATGTTTAAAATTGTGTAATACTATTAAAATGCACCACAAATGACTTTTTATTACATTTACTTTTCATAGGCCCTAATATGACGAAATACATCTGAGTTGTCCTGTAAATCCACTGAATGCGACACAATCCATTTTCAATATTGAACATTCATGACAAACTTCAATAACGTATATCATTTATATACCAATCCGAATATATTTATGCGAATTAGAGCCCGGACAGACGACAGACTGACAAAATAAAATCATAAATACTTCACAACTATGTTGGAAATTGCTAAAAAAAATAATAAATAAAAATCTGTTGCCTAGGGGTATATTCTAATTTAAATCTTAATTTAAATCATCATATGAGTTTTCTCACAAAACATAATATAAAAGGAGGATAAATAACATAGTTATTCAAGTCAATTACTAGGAAACAGATAACGTTGTCCTGGTGGTATTTCCCGAATTAAATTTCTATTAAAATTAGAACTGCATTTCCCAAATAAATATTTACTATGTCTTAAAAGCATCTGCCCTTCTCCAAAAATGAATAAAGTTACATTAAAGCTCCTTCTCTGATAATCCTACACCTTTCTCGTTCCCTTTGCATCTGACTGTAAGATGTGAATTTAAATTAGAGAAAACCGTGGTACGCAAATTAATGCACTACATAATAATTGAATGGATAACTTATTTGCTTATTCTTCTTAAGGACACAATTATATAGATTTAACAGTCGTAAGTTTATATAAAACGTATTTTAATGAGTAAAGCTTTAATTCTGCCGGAGAATGAAGTTCAATTTCATTCCAAGTTATTTATGATATTCTGAATTTCTAATGGATGTTTGTTATCAATTTGAATACCCATGTATAAAGTTTTATGCGTTTTCCTTTGCTTCATTTATTAAACTAAATAAAATGTTTCACTGCTCTATCTTGGCGAACACATTACATATTAAATAATATAAGTCACGTGCATGCGTCGATATAAAGAAATGTATTTTGAGTGTTCTATGAAACACCTCTTACAAATAATAAAATAAATATTTAATTATCATTTTTATTTTTTTTTCTAAAACAGAAAGTATAATATTACCTTGACATACGTCATCAATTCCTTCCAGGGCTAGCGACGTAATTCTAGATACATATTGATAAGCAAAAAAAAAGGGATAAATAACAAATTTCACCGAAATCTAGTGAAGATATTCTATTGAATTCAGATATTGTTACATACATTCAACATTAGCAAAAAATGCATTTGCAGTAAAAAAATTTCGAATAAACCAATAATTGGTTTATTCGATGATCAGTGAATTCGGTGATTAATTCGGTGATCAGTGCTGAGTGAAGCATCGACCTGGCCTTCAATCGCCGTCAGCGCCACCTATTGTTTGAAATTCGAACTAAAACAAAAAATTACGGTAAAAAACTCCTGACATTATACATAACCCTCCTGCAAATTTTTTTTAAATAGCTGTCACCGTTTGCAAGTTATTGAATTTTAAAATCCATCAGTCATTTTTGAGACACCCGGTATATGCAAGTGTGTATCAGTGTGTATTAGAATTTTCACAAAAGGTTTAGGTCCCTAGAGCTCATTATTAGTGATGAAATTGGGTTTTTCTCTAATCTTGATTTAGTTTTTGTTGGTGAAATTTGTACCAAACTTCGAAATCTACCTCCTCCTGTAGGCCGAACTGGCAGAGATTATTTTCTTTTATATTGACGATTTACAACATTAAAATAAAAGCTTTTTGCAAATTAATGCATTCATACATCATAATTTACAGTATATTGCTTGCAACAATAACTAATATATTCTTTTTCTTTAAGTATGTTCAGAAAAAAATAAATTCTAAAATCTCATCTTAGCACAAATCTCTTTACTAATATACTTATTGTAGTTTCATAAAGGAAAGTAGTTCATAGAGAAGAAAGAATATCAATATGATCTTCGAAATATATCTGACAAATCTTTTAAATCTTCCAACAATCCTTTTTGTATATATTCTTTTTCTAATACATGAAAAAGAGACATTTTATCTCCATATAAATCTTATTTTCATTCAAATTTGTTTTCAAAGTTTTAAAAGAAATCCTTCGAAAAAATTTATTTTCAATGCCATATAAACTTTTTAGCTGACTTTTGTCGGAGTTTGGAATTTATATGACAAATTTCTAACATTCGAAATAAAACACTGACAGCTGAAAAATTTGAAAATAACAAATTTCTTTGTTGGAAAATCATTTTTCAAAACTATATTGATTCAAAGGGAAAAATATGCTAGTATAAAACCTCCAAAAAGTGTCATTTAGAAGGTTTTTGTCCTCTGCCAAAGTGTCTGAAACTTTTTCAATCTTTATAGTATACAAAAGTTTCCGGCCTCCAAAAAATTTTAGTTAATTTGTAAGAACACGACCCTTATGAACAGGAATCTCAAAGTGATACTTATACATTTTATTGACATAATAGTTAGGAAATTATTTATTGAATATCATACAAATATCAATAAGTTTAACTGAAGAAATTAAGTACAAAGGAAAACGCATGTTCTCATAAGTTTCCGGCCACCTTCGCAAGTTTAAAAAAAATGGTATTGTAAAACTAAATTACAGAGATCAACAACATTTACAATTAGTATTTTATCACCATACCTTTAATAATAAGTACTGTGGCGCAGGAAATTGACATTCATACAATCTCCGGTTAAAGATCGTTTATGGTACGTTTTTTCAAAATTTCTTGCTTTTTTTTTTTTTTTTTTTTTTTTTTTTTTTTTTTTTTTTTTTTTTGAAATTTCGACTGAGTTGGAATGTTTATAGTTTCGTACTCATTTTCCAACTTCTTTCCGATGATTTTCTATTGGATTCATGTCGGGCGTTTGGGCTGACCATTTCAAAAGCAAAATTTTTTTGTGCGAAAGCCATTGCTTGTCGAGGCTTGCATACATCCTTTAGTCGTTAACATGTTAAAACAAATAGTTGCGACCACAAATTTTCCTCTGATAAGGCAGCAAATAATCTTGCAAGATATCCTTATATATTGCACCATTCATCTTGCCGTGGATTTCAAATAATAGACAGACATTTTTTGAAGAAAAATCTCCCCACAGCGAACGTGTCCTCCGCCATGCTTCATTGTAGGAATAACATAGATCGAATCATTCTTTTGCTGTTAGACCATCGAACATAGTATCTGAATTTATTCCCAAAACAGTTTTAAATTCGATTGATGGAAAAATAGTACTTATTTTCAATTTTCACGTAACCAGACTTTTTTTTTTTTTTTTTTTTTTTTTTTTGAAAAACGCCAGTTGGGTACGTTGATTTTTTTTACCTTTGAAAATTTTTTGAAACCGATTCTTCCATAAAGTTCTGCATTCCGTCAGCATCTTGACACGGTAGACCGACTTATTTCAGTAATATTTTCATTCCGTAAATGGCAGGATATTGCAACAGAATTTTTATGCGGGTTATCAATTGTTTTTCTCCTAAAACTTCTTTCCACAGGAGAGTAATTTTCCGGAGTCTCCTGGACGTCACAAAGTCTTGAAGGCCATAGCCATCTTTATATAATTTTTTAATATCGTTCACAGTCGAATTACCAATCGATAACTTTGCCGCAATATCTCGAGAAGACTGGCCCTTTAGCGACAAACTAATCACTCATTTACAAATAATAATTGATGAAATTTTCAATTTTGAATTTAAACTATGTTATTCACATTGATTCATTCACAAACATGACCAAAAAACATCCGATCGAAAAAAACTAAGGAATGATGAGTGGCCGGAAACTTTTGCACGCGTGATTTTCAAATTCTACCCCTTTGCACGAAGCGTCTTCAGTAGGGTGGAGCGAAAAAAAAAATATTTTTTAAAAATCAAAAACGGGTAGGTGCCAAAAGTTGCCTTTATACTAGTACATCAACTGTGTGAAATTTTACCACTGAAAAAAAATGGCTTGAGTCTGCGCTTTTGCTCCATAAATCGAAATTTTGGGTAAAATTTGTCATTTTTTGACATTTTTTCAAAAAAAATAAAAAAATTCCTACAGATCTGGTTATTATTTAAAAGTATTACTTAAACCTTTATATTTATATGCTTAATATATTTAAACTATAAAACAATATCTTTATTCCGTATAGCTGGAGAAAAACAGACAACTTTTGGTAATTACCGGTAATTTAACGGCATTACCACTCTATTGGGACATACAATGAATTGTTCTTTTTAATACAGCTCTTCTTTTCAAAACTACCTTGGACATATGTCGTGGAGGTGGCTATATTTCATATACCACCCGTCTCAACTATTCAATCATGTTAGTACAGTGTTTAATTTATGTATTGATTTGAGATTTTCTTTATCAAAATTCGGCATGTTTTCGATGCATCCACCTAGTTTATCTGTTCTTAGTATCCACATGCTGCTGTGACTATCTTAATGTATAGTTTTACAGCTTATACAAAAAAATGACAAGCAGAGTAATATACGGGAATATTGTTAAAGGGAACTATTCGGCCATCTATTTACTTTACCAAATTTACATCCAGTTGATGAAAGTGATTGGAAGTTCTGTTACCAGAACATTTTTTCAGTCAATTATATTTTTTTTACGTAATGACCTGCTTCAAAGATGACTCGGTTAACTAATTCTCTTTTTATGTGTAATAAATTGAAAATATGGAATAAACACCGTTTTTTTTTAAGTTAAAAAATTGTGATATTTAATCTAATTATTCTTTTCATTAAATAATATAAAATTGTATTTAAAAAAAATTAGTGATGTCATAAAAGCTTTAAGTGATGGATTAATGAAACTGTTCTTCCCTTTTCTTCGTACAATGAATTTAGTTAAATGGTTCTTAAAATAACAGTAGTAAAAGTAAAAGGAGTAACAGTAAAGGAGTAACAGTAGTACGCAAATAGTGTTGGCAAGTTCTTTGTCTAAAAAAAGCAGGGCGTTGTCTTATAAATCGGTACATAAAAATATAATGAATCTTAAAATGAAGGAATCCGTTTATAACAAATCCTGTTTTAACCCTTTAACGCGCAGTGTTGCCGGGTCGGCAACACCTAAAGTTCCCCCTGTTTAGAGACACAAAAACTTCGTGAATATTTCAAAAACTACTCTAATGGCTACTTTAAATCTTTCTTATTAGTTCTAGAGGGCAGCACCACAGAGATCAAACTCTACTGTTTTTAAATAATAGGTAAAATGTTTTACTGTAATGCGCGCTTTACAGCAATGCTCTTCTCACTGCGCTTATCAATGCTTTACTTATGGGAGGTTACCACTTCGGCAACAGCTGTATAATTAAAATGGTTAGTGCAATCTTTACAAAACAATACCTGTGTACTCCTCTAGGCCTAAATAGATTGCCTAATTTTTTTCCCTCTGAATTCCAACTTTAAAGAGTAGTGCGCCGGAAAGGGTTAAACATAAAAAATATATATTGATTTCGACGGAGAAAGTAACATACGAAGCAATTTGCTAAGAAGGAACCCTGCCTATAACGAATTATTGTTAATTTTTTCGAAAACCAAATTCATCCCTACATTCATATTTTGACAGTTAAAGCAACTGAAAATTTTATTACGAAAGCCACGAGATATTTTAGATGACTTTTACATGCACCTCTCCCCCCCCCCCCCCGTCTGAAAACATATCTACGCTGAAATGGAAATATGTTTAAAAAGAGAAAAAAAGCGTTATATCTCTTTTATATCCTGCGAGTTATCCCTTTTCAATATTTCATTACAAAGACACCTTCCTAAACTACTTTTCATGACGAAAAGAACGGGAAATAATTCTAAAAATTCCTCTTGCATCTGATTTGAAACAAAAAACATTATTGAAAAAATTATTCAAAAACTTTTTTAAAAATCATATATAAAAAGCACCAATGTTCCAGTAATTTGGTAATATTTATATTTATAAAATTGAATCAAAATAAGTAGAACTATGATGATTGTATGCTGATTAAACATGGTATATGATTCTTTCTGTAATGAAATTCTGAAAAGGGGTGAATCGCAGGATATAAAAACAGGTTAGTTGCTTTTTTTTTCTTTTTAAGCATCTTTGCATTTCTGTGTAGATGCATTTGCAGTCAGAGAGAGGAGAGGAAAGAGTTGCGTGTAAAATGCATCTTAAAATATCTCGTGTCTTTCGTAAAAAAAAAATTTCGAATATGTCAAATGTCAAAATATGAATATGACGTAGGGATGATTCGGTTTTCGGAAAAATGAACAATATTTCGCTTTAGACAGGTTTCTGTTTAGAGATAGTTTCATATGTTATTTTCTCCTTCGTGAACAATAATTTTTTATGTTTTTGTAAAGACAGGATTTGTTATAGATGAAATATAGACGAACCTTTATTCTAAAGTTTAATATATTTTTATGTGCCGATTTATAAAAGATAATAAGGCACTGCGACGCTTTTTTTAAGAAGGGGAACTTTTACCAACATCTGCCTATTACCTTTTTAACCACTCAACTGATTTGCCTGTTTGACATACGGACAAGAAGAGTTTGTTTAATCCTTCACTTAAAGTTTTTTGACACTACAAAATTCTTTAAATATAATTTCTGACTATTTAATGAAAGAAATGTTTAGATAAATATTACAATTTTTCTAGCTTAAAAAAGCGATATATTTATCCTATATTTTCAATTTATTATACGTAAAAAAAAGAATCAGTTAACCAGTTACAAAAGCATTTTTGAGTACAATTTATTTATGATAAATGTGTGATAAGTCAATGATTGTTAGAAGCTGGTTTTGCTGGGTTTTATTAAGTATAACAGACATTGTTCATTCATAAATATTATTTTAAATCTCTTTCTATCCAACAAACTCTATTTCTGCAGGAGAGCGGAGAGTCAATTCAACATGTCGACTGATATTCCACTCTTCAAAACGAGCCGAAAAGCTCATGTGTATGAAAACTAGAGTCATGTCTGAATTTCGGCCGCCTGCTGCCACCAGCGCCATTTGTTTGCCAAAATTCGAAATATTTGAAGAAAGAATTTTTAAAAATTTATTGATTTTCTAATAACAATGCAGCAAACTGCGCATTTTTATCTCAAGCTTTTTTTTTTTTTTTTTTTTTTTTATTCACATTCAAAATTGGTCCGTCATTTACTGGACACCCTGTCGATATACAAATGTATTGTTGAATACTTTATCTTCAGACGGTACTTATAAGTACCACCCATTTCAAACTTTCATCCCATAGTGAATATTATTAATATACTAATGGTACTTTGAAAAAACACACTTTCAACTCCACATTTTCAAGATACATGTCAGTAGGCTCCTTATTTTAGCAAGGAAAGGGGCTATCTTCCAAACAGTCGATGTATTTTATACCACCATTTTGAACAGATTTAATTCCAGTTTTGAACAGATTTACACGTTTTAGGGTTCAGATATGCCAAAAAAATATGTTTTTAGAAAGTGTCTGTCTGCCTGTCTGTACGTGACGCAAATTTTCAGAGCGTTCTATCTCAAGAACTAATGCATAGAATTTCATAAAACTTTAAGTTCAGTTAGACCTTAATATAAACTGGATCTGATTAATTTTTAGTGTATATCATCCAACAGGTAGTGTTGCTATGCTGCCTTTTTACGATTTCCACAATAGCTGTATCTTCAGAATTAATGGGTGAATTTGCATAAAACTTCAAATTCAGTTAGTCCCTGATATAAATTACTATTCTTTATTTTTTTTGAGTAAATTACTCAACAGGTGGAGTTGCTATGCGGCAATATTCATGATTATTACAATAGTTCTATCTCAGGATTTAATGCATGAATTTTCATCAAACTTCAAATTCTGTTAGTGCCTGATATAAATAATTATTTTTCAGTTTTTAGAGTAAATCTCTCAACAAGTGGCACTACTATGCGGCAAAATTCATGATTATCGCAATAGCTCTATCTCAAGAACTAATGCACGAATTTTCATCAAACTTCAAATTCAGTTAGTCCCTGATATAAATAAGTATTCTTTAGTTTTTAGAGTAAATCACTCAATAGGTGGCGCTTCTATTCAATTTTTTTAAGATTTATGATTTTGTCTCAGATGGAATCTCTAATACACGGATTTTCATCAAATTTCAGTTTCAGTTAGAACTTGAAATAAGTTATTGCAGATTTGATTTTGGTATAAATTACTTAACCGGTGACGCTGCTTTGTTACATTTTTCTGGATTTCGAGCACTAAACTGTATCTGATGTACTGTATACTATTACACCAAGATCTGAATATTTTTAAAACCTTGTTATGATACAATGTACTTCATTTGATGTGAAATTTCACTTTGTTCTTTTACACATTACATTAAAACTCTTTCTTGTTGTCGTCGTTCTGTTTCAGCTGAAATGGAACGCTGGCGATCTTGCTAGTTAAACAAGTAAGAAAAATCATGCGTTAAGCATAGATTATGAAGCACTTTCCAACACCTCATGAAATGTTTAACAAAACTTCGTTATTTAGGTAAATAAGGATATAAAGCCAAAAATGTATTCCAGTACTATTGAACAGCCCTGTATTTGATTTGTCAGCTAATATACATACTATATAATGGGAAAATTTAATTTAGCAAAAAATGCCTAGTAGCTTGAAATTTCTCTTTCAGCAATTTATACTAACAGATGGAAACATATTTAAATACTTTGTTCAGCTTTGTAGTTTGCCTGCTACCTTTATTACACATATGAGTTAAGACAAAATTTATTTTAAACTAAAACACTCTTAAAACAACTCATATCACTTTCTCATAGATAATCATTCATAGGCTCCATGTACCCAATTCTTTGCGTGTCCTTGTATATAATTTTATCTATATTCTGCAAACATTTCTGACTAAATTCAATTCAGTTCAGCGTAAAAATGCATAATTTATTTAAGAATAAACTTTTAGTAATTTATGCTCATATTCAGTAACGTTGGCGAGCTCTTTTGGGTAGCCCTGTATATTAACTATAGCATTTATACACACCATATAATATGCATAAATTTAGTGAAACTTATACGCGCATATCATAATTAAAATGCTTTTCATCCATCCATTAGCTATCATCGAATAGATATACAGTACTTCGGAAAGAATGTACTATTTGAAATCTTTTGTGTGTCCCTGTAAATATTATGTACTTTATATTAGGGACGGCAGTATCGTATAATTTATACATCAATTACATCAATTTTATTAGACATGAAACAGTTTAATATATTTAAAATATGTCACACACAATTCCCTCTTTTACCGTTATCTTTTTTGTGGCTCTGTAAATGAATAATAGCTACATTTTCACCTTATATTTTATAGAATGCATATTTATATGTAAAAGCATATAAATTTTAATATGTTTGACAGGGTATAACATCTTTAAAATTCCTTTGAGACGAATTTTCCCCATAGGCCGTAATGTAATGGGAAACTTTTGATTCTCCCTGTAGATACTGTAGATAAAATAATCATGGCAGAAGCTTCATTTTCAATAGGAGTCGTGCTAGGGCAAACGTCAATAACGTCCTAAAATTTCATGGCAATCCGAGTATATTTACGTGAGTTAGAGAGCGGACAGACAGACGGACAGACAAACCGAATGCATAAACACTTTTCAACTTTGTTGGAAAGTGCTAATAAAAATGAATGACGTTCAAAACTCTCTATCTCTGATTGGCTAAAGTGTTTAAGTTCAGTGAAAAATCATGGTTAGATCGAAAAGTTGGGAAAACCCACTCAACTAGTGTGTGCTGTAGTCCCTAAACATACAATTTCTTGTGAATTCTTAATTAAACAATATGTAAAGTAAAAATAATAAACCGTAAAACAATTAGTTTATTCAGAATCAAGTGCTCTCACTAACTACTATATAGTTAAAATTTCATTCAAGCAATAGTTTTTGTTAAGAAATAATTATATATTCCATAAAATAAAAAATAACTTTAATAAATAATTTAAGGTAACTTTATAATCTGTAAAAAGAAAAGATTCATTATATCTGTCTCAGTAAGTCAATAACTGTAAATCTAAACATTAGACTTGTAACTAGTTTAATATAGTTGCACTAAAGTATTCAATACATTTGAGTAATATAATTGAATGTCTAAGAATTTATTAAAACTACTATTTTAAATCGTTTCAATCGGTAAACAATTCGGTGATTAAAACCCTATGAAATAAGATAATTCTATCGACATTAGCCAGGAGAAACCGAACTACTGAGATAAATATTTGTTTTATTTTATAATGAATTCTCTCTTTTAAAACTGTAGAATTTTCGTTTGAATAAACCATACTGAGAAATTCATAATATTCTCGAATGACATTTTACTTAATTAATGTAATGCTTTGAGAAGCTTTGTTTCATTAATGCGACACTAAGTAGAATTAAAAATGTATTTTTCTTAAATCTTCAAAGCAGCATTAACTATTAATGTAGCTCGCTGATTAAAACGTGAAAGTTAAAAACAACATTAACTAGTTAAGTATAGTGAAAAGCTTTAAAATCCATATAAAAAGCACAAATAAATGTACTAAAAGTACTTTCAGGTGCATATGTATAATTTAAATTTATTTAAAATACATAAAAAATATCTTAAAACACATTATCCTTGACCGCCGAGCAAATGGGCTAAAATTTAATGTTGTTTTTTCTTTAATTTTTTTTAAAGAAGTCTAAAAGAAGGTTGTTTGTTTAACATGTTATAAAAAATTCAATTGCGGATTGAAATGTGAGCTGGAAATGTGAATTGGAATGTGAATTGGCCTTGTGAGCTTTAAAATCATTACAAAAGTTTTTAAAACTGCATTATATTTGTAAAATTATATTAATTTAAAAAATGCTCCTACTGCAGTGAAACCTACAAATTAATGAACGGATATATCAGTTCTACGCATTGGAGTATTAGCCTTGAGAACATTAATCATGACAAAATGACAAATTGTTTTAAAACTGCTTTTATTTGTAGAATTATATTAATTTAAAAAATGCTTCTACTGCAGTGAAACCTACAGATTAGTGAACGGATATTTCAGTTCTACGCATTGGAGTATAAGCCTGGAGAAAATTAATCATGACAAAATATTTTAAGACTGCTTTATATTTGTAGAATTATATTAATTTAAAAAATGCTTCTACTGCAGTGAAACCTACAGATTAGTGAACAGATATATCAGTTCTACGCATTGGAGTATAAGCCTGGAGAAAATTAATCATGACAAAATATTTTAAGACTGCTTTATATTTGTAGAATTACATTAATTTAAAAAATGCTTCTACTGCAGTGAAACCTACAGATTAGTGAACGGATATATCAGTTCTACGCATTGGAGTATAAGCCTGAAGAAAATTAATCATAACAAAATATTTTAAGACTGTTTTATATTTGTAGAATTATATTAATTTAAAAAATGCTTCTACTGCAGTGAAACCTACAGATTAGTGAACGGATATATCAGTTCTACGCATTGGAGTATAAGCCTGGAGAAAATTAATCATGACAAAATATTTTAAGACTGCTTTATATTCGTAGAATTATATTAATTTAAAAAATGCTTCTACTGCAGTGAAACCTACAGATTAGTGAATGGATATATCCGTTCGTGGTGTTCAGAAGGTTAAAAACCATTAAAATATACCAAAGTGTTTTCAACCATTACACACCGTCATCAATATCGATTTAAATGTTATTATGTTCTAGGCAGTTATTCGAGAATTGTCTAGAAGAAAATTATTATAATTTAAATCTTGTACGTGAGATAAGATGGCAGATATAGGAATTTTAACAAAACGAGCTTTTATCTATTATGTAGAAGATCTTTCCATTCTCCGTGGTTATCGTATGATAGTGCATCATTGAAAACTATATGTTTATTAGCAATCATTTCAATGATTCTCTAGTAATAACTTCCTAGTAATTATTTGTACGAAAGATGATTTTCGATTATTTAAAATCTACTATTACAGGTTGAGTTTGAGCTAATCTTGATTACGTTCTTTGATGCTCTTTGGTTATATCACCAAAATTTGCATCGTCATATCTACATAAAAAAAATATTTGTTATCATTTTGGAAAGGTATAATGTATACTCCGAATCTATTGATTGCTTGGTCAGGATCAAATAAAGCGTTTAACAGGTCTTTTAACTTTGGGGGTGGGGATGCTATTAACTTTACATCAAATTTAAAACGGGGGCATGAAAATATAAAACATACCTTTTTTAAATGGATGGCAACAGCAGACAATCAAATTTTGCTTTTATTTTTTTAGTTGTTTTTTTACTTCTAAACATCGGACATTTTTAATGTTTACACTTCTGAATGGAGAAAATAATTGTTTTCGATTCAATTTATTTAAAAACTGAATCAATATTTATTCAAAATTGCAAAAATCACAAATTTTTGCAAATTTTATTGACTTTTTAAATAATTTTGAGGGTTTTTTAATTTAAATCTATTTCTATCGTGCACAGATGACTGCGAAACATAAATCCGCAATTAAATGATTTAAAAGAATAGAATCATAAACGATCATTGTAGGTGACCTTTGGCGATTCCTTCGTTTGTAAATTACTTGACGCGAGTCCGAAATGAAATTATCGCTTTTAATAAGGTAGTCTGGTGTAATAACGCCAAGCGGGGTAATAACGCCAAGTGCTAATATTTTGCATAATTATGAAATAATCTGGTAAATGACACCCATGTGCTCTGCGCAGAAGGGTTTTGAGTCATATAAATCGCAAAAAACAGCTTCAAGTTAATTTGATTCATTTTTAGGTCTTATTGTTTTTACAAGCAACTAAAATTAACGCTTGATCTAAAATTTGTGAGATACGTTTTGTGATGTGAAGATTATTTTTTTATCCAGAAATACTTTGTTAATTACATAAATTTGTAGTACATTTCATGGACTTTCAAAATGTTGTTGAAGATTTTGGCTATCTTCTCGAGATAATTTGTAATTTAAAATGTACAGCGCAATAACTATAACGGGGTAATAACGCCAATCCTTGGCATTAATACCCCAGTTGATTCCCTACAGAGGCCGAGCTACATCCTAAATACTGATTCAAATAAAAACAGTTAAAACTGTGCAATGTTTCTAATAATTCTATTAAAGCGGCCCTTTTTAAGCAAAAAGAAGCTCGCGATCTGATATTCTTTTGCATCATCCTCCCCCCCCCCTCACACACACACACACCACAACTTTATTTTTCTTACACATTCACAAAAAATTGAACATTTTCAATAGCTTAGAATGCAATTTGTCAATTTCTAAGTTTGTAGAGCTTGTATTTTTAGAATTGGGCAATCTACATGCAATTATTCCATCTTATTTCATAGTTTTGTTTGCATGGCGTTATTACCCATATAGGTGGGTAATAACGCCAAATAGCATTGGTCAAGAAATCACGCCATTACATTTCATGAATACATATCTGTTAAATTATTTTTTTTAATATAGATAGTCAATGAGTTGCTGTATCAAATCATATATTTGTTTGAAAAATACAAACTAAAACTGAGCCGTGAAAATGGGTAGAACCTTAACGTGGCCTTATTACTCCAGGGTACCTTACATTTTAAAACTTTATTTGAAAACTATTTTCTTTAATACATTTCAACTTCTATACTACTTTTCAATACTTTATATTTCAAAACTTATATTGCTGTTTTTCATATAAATATGATTTGTGCAAGGCCTAATATTTTCCCGCAATCTTCGAAATTACTTGCTGATATGTTTTTTCATTAACTGTAATTTTTTTAATCAAGTAACATGCTTCAACAATATATACCCATCACGGCAAATTCGTTAACATGCTACTTAGCCAAAACATGCTCAGTTTGATTTGTATACTTCGGAACTTTATTACAACGTGTATACCATATCAAAAACGGACTCATACAGACTCTTTTGAAAAATACCTCATTCATACCTATCCCTTTAGCATGTACAGAATAAAAGGATGTTATAAATAATATGTATTAGGGTGGGCCAAAGAAAACTTTTTTTCGATTTTCGATGACGGCGGGTGCGGAAAATTGGCCACTGATGGCACTCAATTCATACAAAAATTTTCAGATTTTTTGGACACTTCCTTATCCTGCCGCAAACAGCTTGAAGTTTTGCATAAATGCTCATTTTTTAACTTTTTTCGAAAAAAATTAAAAAAGGTTAAATTAAATTTATTTTGGTTGTATTTACTTGAAAAGACATATTTAATGTACCAAATGTTTAAATAAGGTCTGATCATGCATTATTTAATATCTATGTGCATTATAACTTAGCCTATTTTTATAGCTTTTTCACGTATAGTTTCGGCAAAAGTTGTATTTGTTTGAATCGATCGTTAGTTTCTCTCTTTTTTATATCCCTTGGTCTTCTTTATATTTTTTCTATGAGCCAAAGATCATATATTTGGGCAACGGACAGCAGTATACTTAGAAAAAAAAATCTGGAAGGTGAGTAGGGGGTGAAGCTGGACCCTAAGCGAGCACAATGACTCTTCGTAATACTGAGGGAGTTAAGGGCGAAATAGATGAGAGCCCAAAATGCGATAAAGGATTCTTATTATTTCCCCATGCTCAGTTACCTGCGACATTAGTTCAGTGTGAATGTGAAACCTTTTTCTAGTGCGATACGGTGCTTTTTGGATCATTTAATATTCCGTTATAATGTTTTGTGCGTTTTATTACGACGAGCTTAGAAATGGCTAGTACGAAGGACTATGGTAATGTAAAGACACGCGATAGCGTGAAAAGTAGCTTTTTGGAGGCATCATGCAAATTGAAATTATTGCAATTCCCAACTTATGCTAATAATCATGCGCCACTACTAGTGGTTGCTTCACCATGTAGAAGTTGTGACAGCAAAGGATACGAATCGATAAAAACAAAGTCAGAAGAGAGAAATAAAAACTTGTAAAGAAGATACAGACAGATGAAGTTCTTGCGAGAAGGAAAATTATAAGCATATTTTTTGATGGCTGAACGAATAAAAGTATATTCAGAGGAAAAAAAAAGAACTAGTGGCACCGTCGAGAGAAAGGCGAGGAACACATCACCATGTTGTTTGGACCTGGTTAGGAATACTTGGATCACTTGATACCTCGTACCGGTCACGGTAAAGAAATAGCAAAATCATTATATAATTTTCCAAGTCACCACAAGTTAGACTTATCAGAACAGGCAGCTCTTGGGTGTGATGGTACCACTGTTAATACAGGAAAACGCAATGGTGTCATTCCCTGTCTTGAAAAAAAACTAGGAAGAGAGCTGCAACGTTTGATATGTATTCTTCATATGAACGATATCCCACTTGATATCTACTCTCTAAACGTGATGGCGAAACCACGGGACTTAAGACCTTAGCCAAACCAATCAGTGCTAGACTAATGGGGTGTGAAAAATCTAAGTGTCACTTTGTTCGAGCATATTGCTGTATCATGGATATCCGAAATCGAAAATACTGAAGATATAAGTACCAATCAAAAGTACTTATTTGATATTTATGCAGCAGTTTCAACCTGAGTATGTCCTCAAGAAATAGAAAACATAACCTGGACCATCTGTGAAATCAAGATGGATCACAACTGCTTGCAGAATTTTACACTCATGTGTTAATAGTTTAAATCCTGATAAAGCGTTAAAATTTCTCGCTCAGGTACGTGAAACGAGTTTATGCGCCGTACGATTTTCTGTAAGGAAAAGGCTAGGTTACGCGGACGGACCTAGACATATGTGGCAGATAATTAACTTTCAACGTTTTTACCAGATGACCTAAGGGAGACAATGCTTTCAGTCATCCAAACAAATGGATACTATGGTCATCCCGAGAATTTACTGATAGCAACGGCAATCGATGATAGACAACATATTAGGAGAATGGCATGGAAAGAAAAAAAGTATGCCGCAATTTAAATAAGATAAAAACCAACATAGTGCGAGAGTTTCAAGTTCCAAAGCTAAACTTTAAAGCAACGGAACACTATGAGTGTATCGAGTGGATTGCCGCCGAAATCAGTGAACCTCGTATAGCAAAAACCTTTTCACTAGAAAAAATAGAGAAAACGTAATTTCAGGATCCATGTTGGATGAATTGATAGTCTGCTTTCCAAGTCACTCCCAGGCTGTGGAAAGAGTTGTTAAAATTGTGACAGATGCTGTATCAAAGGTATGCGGGAGTAAAGGAAGACATACCTTCATTAGAGCAAAACTGCCAGCACGGAAAAAGATACCAAAGCTCCTTTCTAAAAAAGACTTTGTAGCGTAAATGCGATTTAGTGCATTTTGAATATAACATTCTGTGGGTAGGAGGGCGGGTAAAACTCGGCGTGCAGCTACCTCCTCGTGGTGAGTTCTGGGTTATTTCGCGTTGGTACAGAATGCAAAACAAACTAAAAGCTGTACAATTTTAAAGAGCATAGCTTTAAAATAATGCATAATAAGAGGTTTTTTAATCATTTGACTCATTAAATATATCTTTTCAATTAAATACAACCAAAATAAACTTAAATTTTTAAATTTTTTGCTAAAAAAGTTCAAAAATCAGCATTTTTTCTAAACTTTAAGCCATTTGCGGCAAGATAAGGAATTGTCCAAAAAATCTCAAATTTTTTGTGTGAACTGAGTGCCACCAGTGGCCACTTTTCCGCACCCGCCATCATCGAAAATCGAAAAAAAGTTTTTTTTCGGCCCACCCTAATATGTATGATAGATTTCACCTATATTTTGCAACTTTGGAAGCCCGGGTTTATTCCCCTGTATTTATTAATAACCTATTGTGTATTAAAATATTTTTTTTAAATGATGAATACGGGTATGAAAGGTATGTATCCAAACTTTGTGACCGTAATAATGACGCTAGATTTAGATTTTACGGGTAAAAAATTCCTAAGATTGTAGCGAAATGAAACAGTTTTTATTGATTTTTTCATCTCGTAATGCCATTCATTAGAGCAGCAATCGATAACTTAACTCCATTAACCTAATTATTTAGCTTGATTTTGTGATTCTATTTATGCATAGGTATACAGTTCATTTTTTAATAATTTAAACAGCTGCAGTTTCTAGAAGTATATATATATATATGTGACGAAAATTCTGTTATCGCAGAGAGATATAATATGATATGACGAAACGAAAATGATGATACGAATTTATGATATGAACATTATTTATCACAGATGAATTTCATATAGATTTCATGGCGGAGAAATATGGCAAACAGAGATGAAAAGATAAATAGTTTCTCCAAATAAATCAAGAGATAAAGCCATTAACAATTTATTATTGTATAAGTTCAGCAAGCTACGCCCCATGGCAACCGAATCTCAATAAATCCGCCAATCAAGAACGAAGAAATGATCAAACTTCGCATCTTGAAAAACAAAATAACAAAAACGTTCTATTTTAAGACTTCTGTCGGCACATTCATTTTAGCAGTTTAAAATTCAGACATTCTGAATTCTAAGCCAGCATCAGCGCGTTTTAAGGGGCAAAAATTCGCGAAATATTGCAACCTAAGCGCCGAATACCAATGAGTGGGTGTCAATGGTTGCAGAAAGGGCGGAACCAATTGCGTTATTGGCAAGAAAGTAAGGCATCACGTCCGAACTATTTTCAAACCGCTGAAGCTGGCCAAATTGAAAAGAGGTGTATGGACAGACAGATCGAAATGGATTATGGGAAAGCAAACGATATTTAATAAATTATTAAAAATAAAACTTCCGAAAGAATATTTTTTTATTCTAAAAAGGAGAACTGAAATAATAAATAGATTAATAGTTCTAAATAAAAGATTGACATTTTAATATTACAATTGAGTTATTTTTAGAAAAAATAATAGGATATTGCGCCGAATTAAGGACAAGGGGAATTTAGATGGTAATTACAATTTAGAATATTACTGAAATATAAGTAAAAGTATATTTTTGTAAGAATTTGGGACAAAATCGAAACGGGAAAATGTATGAAATTTTTTTATTATATATATATATATATACACATAAATAGATAGATAGATGGAAATGTTGATAAATTTAATTTAAAATAACGTTGGCTTCACGAACGACATTAACCAATGCAACACGAATTTTTATATTGCCATTAATTTTACTCGTTTATTAAAAATTCAATGTAATTCTCATTGTTAAACGTTTTTTTCGTCAAAATTCGACGAGTTCCGCCTCCTTTTTTTCTTGTTGTATTCGGACAGACGAATGGATAAGACTACGATTATAAGTACTATGTATTTATTAAACCACGAACGCACTTATATAGACGATCATTAAATCTTTTCAAAATATTATTACTCACAAGCAAAAGAAAAATTCAAATGACAAATTAAAAAAATAAAGTACTAGTAGGATTTTTACTTTCCTTAATCTTTACAAAAGGAAATATTGGATTCGTGAAAATTTTTGAATTCCTTTAACTCAACAGATTTACACGTTTTATGGGTCAGAGAATCCAAAAAACATGTTTTTTATAAGATGTCAATCTGTAATTATATCTGTCACTCTATATGTCAAAAAAAAGAGCGGACGTTTTATTTTAGGAACTAATTTACGGTATTTTACAAAACATTAGATTCCGTTACGCCTTAACATAAACTAGAGCTGATTAATTTTTGGTGTTTATCTCCAAACAGATGGCGCTGCTGTCCTGCCTTTTTCACGATTTCCACAAAGCAATTTTCTCAAGATCTAATGGATGGACGGATTTTTATAAAATCTCAGATTCCATTAGTAGTTGATATAAATGGTGCTGATTGTCTTTTGATGTAAATCACTCAGTAGGTGGCTCTGCTATACAACATTATGTATTATTATCACAATAGCTCTATCTCAGTAACTAAAGCACGAATTTTCACCAAACTTCAGACTGAGTTAGTCCCTGATATAGATTAATGGTGATTAGGTTCTGGTGAATATCGCTCAACAGCAGGCTTTGTTTTGTGTATGCAAATTTTTTAAGATTTCCTCAATAACCTAATATCCGAAACTAATGAACAGATTTTCATCAAACTTTAAATTTAGTTAGAATTTGTCATGAATTGGCGTTTTCTACACTTTGATGTAAATAGCTTCACAGATGGCGCTGCTATGCAACATTTTTTTACGATTTGCGTAGTAGCTCAATGTTCGAAACTAATGCACATATTTTCATCAAACTTTAGATTTAGTTAAACATTGTCATTAATTGACGTTTTCTACATTTTTCTGTAAATTGCTCTAAAAACGGTGCTGCTATGCTGAATTTTTCAAGATTTTCGCAATAGTTCTACATCAAAAACTAATGCACGGATTCTCATCAAAATTCAGATCCAAGAGATTTTTTTAGAACTCGCCATAAGTTGCTGTTGATTAAATTTCGGTGTAAATCACTTAACCGGTGACGCTACTATGTTTCATTTTTCTGGAAGCATTAACGTGTATGAGACAGAAGAAAGTTTTGAGATTGCCACATCCGACACGTTTTTAAAATCGAACTATTTTGTAAAAGCATAATTTTAATTTTTATAGTTTTTTGAAGTTAAATCATTTGCAATTAACATTTACATGATAATATCTTAAAATAGGTTTTTTAATTTGATTATATATAAATAATATTTTATTTGCCGAGTCCTCTTAACATAAGTAAGAACAAATAAATTTTCGAGCGGCATTTCTAAATGTAATCATCTTTCATAATTGTAACCCTTCCAGATTTGCATCCGAAAGAACCTGTAGAAAATATATTTCCCTCAGAAAACTATTTATTAAAGAAGATTGTTTCTGTCCAGTCCTTGCTGCAAAATTTATCCATATTTTATGTCTTCAGTTCTAGAAATGCAAATAGCTTACCTTTATTAAGCTTTTTTTCTTTCAATGTGTCGGTAGAATTTCATTCAGTGTAACTACCCTCGACTGGAATGAAGAAGTCATTTTTTCCTGAATAATATATGTGTAGAACTGAGAAAAACTTTTCTGATTGCAGTTACTTATAGTGATTTCATTTAGCATAGTTTTCGTTTATAAGATATACGAGACTAAAATGGAATTATTTTCATTAACACATTTCTAATTCGATATAAACTTCTCGGTTCTGCATACAATATTGCTATAATAATGTTTAATATAATCTAAAACTAAATATATATATATATAAATGTAACTTTCATTTATACCTCTATAAAATCCACAAACATAGAGAATATTAGAGTGTTCTGCCCCCTACGAGCTAATCTCTTCAACTCCCGTTCAGACTCTAAATATCCGTTAAGGCCCCACACTAGGCACAAAAAAGACCCGGATGATAATGTAAAGTTTATGATGGGAGCGTTCTTTTCAAATATCTCGTTCAAATTTTAATATTTTTACATGATTTTTTTCCACAAGATAGTTAAGGACGATCCACAACCGGCCTAATTTATACTTTTTCGATTATGTTTATATATTTTTTATATTACGATAGTTTCAATTTCAGAACCGGTTTAAACCGGTTTCTAAAGTTAAAATATTTTTTTTAAATCTGAAACCAAAACTGAAAAAATAAAAACTAGGCCGGTGGTGGATCGTCCTCAGCTATCTTGTTCAAAAAATTCATGTGAAAATATAAAAATTTGGGTGAAATATTTGAAAAGAACGCCCCCATAGACTTTACATAATCATCTGGGTCTTTTTCTGTGCCTAGTGTTGCGCCTTAATATGATCGGTTTTAATCATTTCCCGATTTGCCCGTACGTCATACGGGCAACGTGTCTTTGCCAATCATAATTTGCCCGTATCACATACGAGCATCCATATTTCAATCATGATTTATTATTCTCACCAGTAAATGTTTATTGTAAATTTTGCATTATTTAATCCGACCATTTTTATGATTCGATTTAGCAAAAGTTTCTCTTTTTAAAAACCAGTGATAAAAGACTTAAAATGCTGTACAAGGACGTGAAAAAAATAAGCATTATTTAAATGTCTTTTTTTTTTTTTCTTTTTCTTTTTTTTTTTTTTTTTTTTTTTTTCAAAAACATTGATTAATTATGTAGTTAACGAGTTTACGGAAAGTGAAATCATAATAAAAAAACTCGTGATGATCTGCCTGTAAATGGGTTTTCATTCATTTATCTTTGTTTAAGAAACTTCAAGCCCAAATCAACTGCTGTTAATTGCTGTTTTCGAGTTTGATTAAATAAGGTTAGTTAAAAATCTGAAAATTATCTGAAATATAAAATGAACTAAGTCAGAAGAGTTTTTCATATTCGAACTTTTTTGATAAAGCTACAACAAAATGTTTTTAAATGTAACGTTTTAAGTCTGACATAATTTTAACCAAAATTTCCTTTCCCTTTAAAAAAAATTCACCTGATAATATTTTTATTGATAGAAAGGAAGTATTATTATTTGCGCTATCTTAGAATTGGCGACAATAGTTAAAAAGATCATCTCGATTATAAGAAATAAATCTCTCGTGTACATGTAAATATTCATTTTAATTTAAACTCTTTGACAATGATATTATTTAGCCAAAAGGAGTACATAAGAAGTTTAGCTTTAGAAGTAGGACGTAATTAAATACGCAATTACTGCTTTTAACACACATAAAAAAACTGTATTTCATAGTTTTCTTTCTTTTTAAAAATTCACGTGTAAAAATTATTTTTATCACGTAATTTTTAATATTTTCCTTCCTTTAATACGTAATCCTTTAATTTTAATTTCAAAGGGTTTTTTTCTGTTTATAGTAGCCACGCGTAAATAAATATTTAATTTAAAAGAAATAGTATTGTTTGCAAAATTTTTGCGTTTGATATAATTTAAAATAATGCTTTAAAAAATAAGTAAAAAATATCTCTGGAAATGCAGAATATTTGAATTTGAAATAGAAAGAGACCTTTAAAAAAAATTAGTAAAAAAATGCAGTCTGCATTCAGGCATATTCTAATGTATATCCTTAGTAAAAAGGATTAAATTTATATCTAGTTTTTTGCTTCTTTAAAGCATTTTTAATGGAAGGAATTTCACGAACTTTAACATTAAATATATCTTTAAAATAACACTTCGATTTAAAAAAAAAGTCTGCTTCAGCATGTTTGTCAGACATTTCTATACATTATCAGCATTTTCTATATTTTTCTAAGTAGTAGTTATCTTAAAATTAATCAAGAAGATTTTTTTTTTGGGGGGGGGGGCTGGAGAATGGTTATAAATAATGTAGGTTATCATTGTATATGCATATAGGTTAATAATGAAAAAGTTATTTATATCAAATTTTCTGTTTATTGGAGTAAATTACAACACATTTTATTTTTTACCTATTCTATAAAAATAAGAATTTTTTATTTATTCATTTTAAAACTGATGCAGATTTATACCTTAAATTTATTACCAATTTTAATGTTTATATCAATTACAATGATTATTAATTATAACGTTCATATCAGAATTTATTGTATATCTATTTTTAATATGTATTTAAAATAAAATTATTTCTCTTTTCTTAGCTAACGGTGGTTTTGCCGTTATTGTAATTTTTGTTGCCTGAGAACGTTCTACGTTTAAAGCCTGCACTAGTCACTCAAATAGATCCGGATGATAATGTTAAATCTATAATTAATGGCGGCGTGATTTTCAAATATCTCACTCAAACTTTTACATTTTTACATGATTCTTTTTACATTGGATAGCTTCGACGATCTGCAACTGGGCTAGTTTTTACTCCAATAATTTCATTTAAAAGGAACAAGAAATAAATTTATTGATAAGTAATAAATATCAAACGCAAGAAAAAAAATAAAATAAAAAGAACATTTTGATTAAGTATGCTTTTTCGGAATTAATTTAAGACTTTTATAGAGATAATATATATATATATATATATATTTGTAGGGGGATAACATTAAGTTTTATCACTGTGTGATTTCGATTACTTTATTTTCAAATGTGAAGCATTTTCGCCTGTGACCTTGTGTGAAAATGACACTTTTCTACGAAACATATTTCAGTTTAAAGGATTAAAACACACACGCTTTTTTTATAAAATGAAGTCATTTGCATCCGCGAAAGCATTTCACTTTTACGATCAGTCGACCTTTTAAATATTCGGGAATGCATTATAGGCCGTAGCTAGAAATGAACAATAGGGGGTCCCAAGAATATGTAGGAGGGGGGAGTCTCATATTTTCTCTTTCTCCCTGACTTAGAAAGATAAATTAGTGCATATTCACACTGTAGATGCTGTGATAATAACTTCATTTTAGAAAGAAGAGAGAAGAAAAAAATAAGAAAAGAATATGATGATGAAAAATTCGAGTGTATAACTAGAGCAATATTAAACAGCATGCTAGTTTCAGAGGAGCAAATTGGATGACACAGTGTTGAAACACTTCTTTTAGTTACAATTTAGTATTTTTTCAAAATTGTGAAATGGCCTTAAATTAAACTAAATTTTTTAACAGAATTTCATCAACTAGCAACCCCTTAGCTATGGCCCTGGTAGCACTACACACAAAATTATACAAATTGGCATACATTTTATTTCAAAGAACGAAACAACAAGTAAATTTGTAAAAGGTTAATGAAAATCCAAATAAAACATAGAATTAAAAATTACTTGATGGCATAACAAACATGTGTAATGTGTTTAATGTCAAGTGAATGTAAAATTTACTGTAAGCCAGTATTGGCATTTAATCTTATAGTTTAGTAATAGTCTTTTACAGAATTGCGTAAAATAAGACTCCCTATAACTCCAAAAATAATAAGCATATTAACTAAAAATTAAATTCGCCAGATTAAGCGTCTCATTTCCAATTAAAATATATTTTTGAATTGAAATTTGAATGAAATACAGGGTCATTGAAAATCAAACAGGTTGCAAAATAGGATTACAAATAAATCGGTAACTAATAATCCGATCTAGTTCATTCTTCGTGCAAAATTTATGGGTTTTTTTTAGTGTATTTTATATTCACCTCTTAAAATAAACAATTTCGAAAAATCTTATGTACCTTTTATCAGAAAGTATATTTCGAGAATTCGAAAAAAATAATTCCGGATATTCGAGGTTACTGAAGGACACATCAAATTTTCTGGACTCTATTTGTTTGTAGGATAGTGCATTTACAGGCACACAGACGACATTTTATATACTGCGGACTCTCTCTATCTGAACACTCTCTAATGTGAACACCCCGCTATAATGAACATATTCTGATGGTCCTAGCGAACTCCGTAGACATAACAAAAGATGAACTCTCTGTATTCTGAACACTCTCTAATCTGAACACCCCGCATTCATGAACGCTACTTTTAGTCCCCATTTCTACTCCACCTCTCTGTAAACTGAACATGTGTTTGCAATCGGAATTCGAATTCTCTCTATCATGGAAATGTAGAAAAAAAAAGATTCAACGAATTCTATTAAAAAATAAACACACAAAATCCCTGCTAGATTTTAAGCATGTACTTGAAGTTGCAATTTATTTGTTTGAATAGTTTAGATAACATCTTCAGTTAAAAGTTTGGAGCACTTGTTGTCACATTGTTGTCAGCTGCTAGCTATAAAATAAGCCATTTTATGATTTTTGTTATTAGAAAATGTAAACATTTAATTTTTGAATATTTTAAGACAATAATGTTAAGTTAAAAAAATCCATTTCCATCTTGCTTATTTCAAATGATAGTTTTATATAAATTATTGTTAACCACAGATTAAGCATGAAATTTTAAAGATAACTTCGGAATTTGATTGATTTCTTCCATTGATCAATTACTGGAAAAATGGCAATTAAAGAAACTGTTTGCTTATAATTTTGTTGCTATTTAATTTCAGCAGATTTCATTTTTGCCCATAATAGGACATTCATTAAGGGTTGTAGCAATCATGTTAGTTTACTTCTAAAACTTAAAAAGGTGGAAGTATTGTAAAAACCCCGTAGCACTGATCTTATTTGTTCGACTATTGCCTCGGTCACCCTACATACACTGTAAAAAAAAGGGATCGATCTACTAAAAAAATTGTAGTGATCCTTGTAATTACTAAAAATTTTTTTGTAATCTTATTCGGTTACAAGGAATCTGTAAGAATTACTAGAAAAAAGCTAGCAACGAATAGAGTTAATAGTTTTACATTTTTAATGGCTATTACTAAAACTCACTTGGTGTGGTCGTAATAGCCTAGTCGTCACAGCACCGAACTCCAGGCTGAAAGTACCCAGGTTCGATGCTGGACGCCACCAAATATGCACCGAATGTATGCAATGTAAGTAATCGTTAAATAAAGGGATTATGAAAATCCTGTCGTAGCAGTTACCATGGGTAATGATCTCTGGACTTTCCCTCCCCTTTAGAAACATGTCAAAATAGAGCAGGTAGCAATGTTTGGTGCTGTCCTCTATTGCGGCTTTGCCGAAAATCTTCTGCTTCAGAAGTCTGTCTTTTTACCCACTGGATGCAGCTCAAAGGAAGCTCCTGCTCTTCGGGCACACGTAATGGTTACTAAAAATAATTTTGGAGCTATTACTAAAATTTGCTTGGTGTCTCATACTAAAAAGTTTTAAGTTAGTTACACAAAAAATTCTTTTGTTCAGTTTACAAAAGAAATGTTTGTTTCACTTGCAAAAAAAAAAGTTTGTAATGGTTACAAAAAAATTCTGTGGAATACAAATTTACTAAAAAAATTTTAGTAACCTCTTGAATTTTTTTTACAGTGTATAGTAATAGTAGTAATGTACAGGGTGGTCATAAAAAAACTTTGCCGATATATGGAGCTTTAGCGGCCAGTCCGCTCAACCGATCGAGGTGAAATTTCAGATATAGCTATTCAGAGGTATGAGCTCCAGATTCTGAGAATGGCAAAAAAATGGCGCTCACGGTTACGGTTATAGTTACAGAAAATCGAAAATTTCCAATGGCAACACCCATTTTTTCTCATCGCAAAATGCTCAGCGCATGCGAAAACCCTAAAGAGCGTTGGAACCGTACGTGTATCGCAAGAAACGGACATGTTATGCACGCACAAAAAACTGTTCTGCGAATCCTCCCCCCCGTAGAAAAAACTCGATTGGGGCGCAAGGAGGAAATTTGCATATGACACAGAGTCAGAACACTAATCTCTGATTACAATACAGATCAGAGAAATTAAAACTTTTATTTTGATTACACATTTTCCACATGGGTGCCATCACCATTAATTGCCTGTGATGACACCCATGTGGAAAATGTGTAATCAAAATAAAAGTTTTGGTTTCTCCGATCTGTATTGTAATCAGAGATTAGTGTACTGACTCTGTGTCATATGAAAATTTTCTCCTTGCGCCCCAATCGAGTTTTTTTATGGGGGGAAGGATTCTCAGAACGGTTTCTTGTGCGTGTATAACATGCCCGTTTCTTGCGATACACTTACGGTTCCACCACTCTTTAGGGTTTTCGCATGCGCTGATCATTTTGCGATGAAAAAAAATGGGTGTTGCTATTGGAAATTTTCGAGTTTCTGTAACTATAACCGTAACCGTAAGCGCCATTTTGTTGTCGTTCACAGAATCTCGGTCTCATACCTCTGAATAGCTATATCTGAAATTTCATTTCGATCGGTTGAGCAGACTGGCCGCTAGTGCTCCGTATAACGGCAAAGTTTT
Source organism: Maratus speculifer (assembly GCA_964019185.1). Lineage (NCBI taxonomy): Eukaryota > Metazoa > Arthropoda > Arachnida > Araneae > Salticidae > Maratus > Maratus speculifer. The sequence continues at coordinate 228,526,909 of OZ025296.1, read as the reverse complement.
TTTATGACCATCCTGTATTTCAAATCTCGCTCTATAATTAACATCCCCATAATCTGAACATTTTTGGCCGGTCCCATGAGTATTCAGAAGAGAGAGAGAGTCCACTGTATATATATATATATATGTGTGTGTGTGTGTGTGTGTGTGGGTCTATGAGGGAAAGCGGGGACATTCGCATGTTTACACACCTTCCAACAGAGGACACACCGCCAACCGAGGACGTCCTCGGTTGGAATTTTTATGAAATATGTAATATTTCATGCCAAATATTATTCTAAACATTGTTTTTTTGAAAATTTATAAAGGTCCTCAGTTGTCCGTATTTGCTGCATGTTGTGTATGTAAAAACTGTGTAAACTTCTTTAAAGTGTGTATCGGTGAAAAAACGTAAGTCCTCGGTTTCACGTTTTAATTACATGTTCGATAGACGTCCTCGGTAGAGTGGTATAATCGCACTAAGTGTATCTTTTATTTTGGTATTTCTATTAATTTGTGTTTTAGTATATTTTCTACTAAATTGATGAGTTTATTAAGTTTTGATTAAGATGATTCCATGTTAAAAAAAAATATTTTATTTAAATATCAACAACTGCAATCATTTCTTAAGTAGTTCTAACTTTATTGCATATAAAGTAGAATTCAGATTTTAATGCAACCTGTTTTATTTCTATTAACCTTTAATCGAAAACTTAAGAGTCCTGAATTAGCAAAATCCCATATCTAAGAGTTAATACAGAATTGCAGCAAATAGGCGAATACTTATAACTACTTTTCTCTCCCCCCCCCCCCACCAATGCCCTTTTCCTTATTTCCTTTTGTTTTATAACTTTTAATACTTATATCCCTCTCCCCTTTAATTCATACATTTATGTCTTTTTTCCCTAAATATGGTATCCTGCTTGTATCTTTTCCTTCCATGGAAGGATAAAAATGATTTGTTTACTCGGGTCCTGAGAGTGAACTTATGAGTCAGTAATATTTAAAAAGTTACTTAGTGTTTTATCTAAATTTTAATTGACAATGTTTTAGTACTACCACTTACAATATCTAGTTGAAAACAAAATTTAAGTTTTTAAAATATTCTTACTTTAAATTTGCAAAATTGTTAAAAAATATCCTGAAAATTTCGTTACAAAAATTTCTAGGTTGCTCTTTAGGATAATAAATATCCTGTTTTGAAAAGGATAGCTCAATTTTTTTGTTTATGTTCGAACAAATTGTATATTACATACAATATTTAAAGACTCTCTATACACACAGGGAAAATGATGACCATGCGTATACACATACAAATCGTGGACTCAATAATTACACAGTGGAAACGAGGACCATGCTTATACACATTCAAACCGGGGACTCTGTATACACACAGTGGAAACGAGGACCATGCGTATACATATTCAAACCGTGGACTCTGTATACACACAGTGAAAACGAGTACCATGCGTACACACATTCAAACTGCGGACTCTGTATACACATAGTGAAAACGAGGACCATGCGTATACATATTCAAACCGGGGACTCTGTATACACACAGTGGAAATGAGGACCATGCGTATACACATTCAAACCGTGGACTTTGTATACACACGGTGGAAACGAGGACCACGCGTATACACATTCAAACCGTGGACTTTGTATGCACACAGTGGAAACGAGGACCATGCGTATACACATACAAACCGTGGACTCTGCATGCATACAGTGGAAACGAGGACCATGCGTGTACACAAACAAATCGTAGACTTTGCATACTACTCACAGTGAAAACGAGGTCCATGTATGTACTGTTAAAAGAAAACTGTAAGTGGCCTAGATCGGCAGCAGGGATTTCAGCCATATCCTGTAATTTCACGTGCAACGTAAAAAACGGTCTGATATATTAAATAGACGGCTTTGTCTCTTAGATCTTAGAAAATGAAGAACATACTTTTACTGTTCTAGCCCACCACTTAGCTATTATGGATCATGCAAAATGATGGTGCATGAATGTACACTGTAAAAAAAGGCGGGGGGGAGGGACTGAGACCGGCAGCAGATATTCCAGCGATACCATGCAAAAATATGCGTCCAGTCGATCATTTTTTATGGTCTATAACAGGTAAAAATGGACAGTAAAAGTATGTGGACTGTCCATCATTTTTAAGAATCTAAGAGACAAAGACGTTTATTTAAAGGGATCACACCTTTTTCTTACGACGCTCGTAAAATTATGGGTATGGCTGGACATTCTACTGCCGGTCCTGCACATAAATTTACAGTTTTTTTAACTGTGTATTTTTTTAGGGGGTATCACTGGCAGGCATTTTTTTTTTACAGTCTACGCATACAAAATGTAGACTGTATATGCAAATAATTGAAATGAGGACTGTGCGTATACCTATGAATTAACTTACCCTCTCTCTCTATATATATAACAGTAAAACCTTTGTGCAAACAAATCATAATAAAGATGTGAGTATGATTTTATTATTTTTTTATTTATTTTATTTATTTTCATTTTAAGAGGCATCTTTCCAGCACTTAAAACAGTTCCTTTTTTCAGATGTGTAAACTGTGTAATTTAATATGATACAGAAATTATAAATTCGAAAATCCTGAAGATTATATTAAATTTTTCCCTTTAAAATTCAGTTATGCCGTAAATTACCTACTGATTTAACTTCCACTGTTCTCCATTTAACTCAGTTACTGCTGAATCGCACAATTGCAGCATCTTACTTAGCATTTTTTTAAAACAGTTTTAGACATACTTAAACAAGTAAGATAAATCATGCCGTGACGCATAGATTATGAAACACTTTCCAGCGACTCAGAAATGCAGTTTTCCATGTGGTCCTTATATTTAAATACTTTTGTGAGTCTCTGTATTTCGCTATAAATACTATACATTCTAAATTTAGACCTGAGTTATATAGCAATTTACCATTACACAAACATAGTGATATAATGATATACCGAGATATTGCGATAATCGCAATACAACGATATACCGCGTTATATCGTTAAGTAACGTTTTTTAATAACGTTATCACGATATGCATTTGATATCGATTACATCGTCCAACTCTAAAAAATGTGATGTAATTTTCCGTTCTGCTTGAAAACCTATGATATCTTCAAAGCGCAAAAAAATAAAAAAAAATTTATGTAATCAATCTATGAATTTTTTTTTTTTTTTTGTTTTTCATTTTTTTCTATTTTTATTAACACACAATATACTCTGCTCGATCTAGTTTAAATATAGATTGGACGATTAGTCGAAGGTAAATATTTTTAAAGTGTGGTAATTTTCTTAATCATTTTCATAGGTATTATCTTTTGTTTCTTTAAAAAATGTTATATGAAACATTTTCTACTGAAAAAATCTATATATTACGGGACATATGCCCCGCTCTCAAAAACATTTTTCTACTCTCACCAGCTTGAAATTTTCTGATACATTTTCAGACTCATTTTTAAAAGTAAAAACATGAAACTTGCTGAGAGTGTATAAGATGTTGTGTGATTTCATTTTTCCGCTCAATTAATTAGAATTTTATTTAAAAACAATTATTTTCTGATTATGACCTTTTTTTTTTTTTTTTTAGATCCCTCGCTTCGGAAAATTCGGTTCAAAACGCCCACTTTGACATCTTTATTTAGCAAAAATTTTTGCATTTATAAAAAAAATCGATAAGCACGACACACTGTGTAGTTTCTAAATAAAAAAATTTAGCAGCTTGATATGTTTGAAAGCAGAAATGAATTTAAAAATAAATCAGAAAATAAGCAGTTTGGATTGGAATACACCCTTAAGGGTGTTCTCAATTGCTCCGTTCAACAAGCGCAAAACGTTTTGACACATTTACAAATTCATGTTTTAACAGAAAAATATATAATTTGAATGCCTGACTAAGGAAGCGATTTCGAATCGAACTTATTTTTTCATTTCATGATACTTAAATTACCTATCCAGTTCTAAGCTATTTCGATCGCGTGATCACCCGTTTTTATCCTGTTTTTCGACCGGTTTTTCTGCTATCGTCGGAAAATGTGCTCAAAAACGTCAACTTTATAGCTTGTTTTGCAAGATCTATTGTGTTCTGGGGCCTCGCAAGGGGGGGGGGGCAAGGGGGAGCCTCCCCCCTAAACGTTTGCACATGCTGTTACAATTGGCAAATTTACAAACTGAACTGGCAGATTAGTTCAAATCTTTAATAAAAAACTATAATACTCTTTCTATTTCTGATAGATTTGACGAAAGTTACCAATATAATTAGAAATATTATTAAGCTTTTTACAAAAAAAAAAAAAAAAAAACTATATTACTTTTTTAATTGTGATAACTTGGTAAAATTATAAAACTAGTTGGCAAACGTCGAGAACTATTTATGTTTGCTTTTCATTCAGTTGGCAAATACTGAATTTTGACTTGGCAATTTTAGGTTATCTCCCCCACCAATAAAAAGTTTTCGCGAACGACCTGATTATGTTTTTTAAAAAACTGAAAATTGAGTGCAATTAGACAGTTTCTGAATAACAACACCTGCTAGTTTCATGCATTTCCGATTAAAAATAAATTAAACCCTTAAGGGTAAACACCCTTAAGGGTGTTCTATCATCAAAAAGGGCAAATTTGTGACGCATGCTTTAATTTATTTTTGATCGGAAATACATGAAATTAGTAGGTGTTGTTGTCCAGAAACTACCTAATCGCACTCATAATTGTTTTTTTTTTTTTTTTTTTTTTTTTTTTTTTTTTTTTTCAAATGCAATAGATGTATCAGGACAAGCTGTCAAAATTATCGTTTTAAAGGGCATTTCCCGACGTAATCGAAATCGCTTATAACTCGATTGGTAATTTAATTATCATAAAGTGGAAAACAAAGTGCGATTCGAAATTGCTTCCATAGTCTAGCTTAGAGATGGGAATGCTCGGAAAAAAACCGGAAAAATTGGAAAAAAAACGGTTTTTTTTTCTTTTTTTTTCCGAAAGCTTATTTTTCAATTTTTCCGAACTGGAAAAATTTAAATTTCATTTATGAAATAATATAGTGAAAATTTTGTAATAGCTACATTCCCATACTTTTTATTTTATTTATTTTTATTTTGAGTGTCCCACATGAAAACTTCAATGTGGGTAATCTGATCTCTGAGCAGAAATCTGTTTGAGAAGACTTGAAAAGATCCTTCACATTTTTTTCTTGTTTGAAATACAAGACCCTTCGCAAAATTTTTCTTGAAAATAGACATTTCAGAAAAAAGTTTAATCTACAAATTGAATCTTTCGCAAATGCACTGATTGAAAAAAAAAAAAAAAAAATCATGCCACATAGCAGCTGAATCTTATCAAGTTGTATATATGCATAAATAACCTAATTAAAAATGTCTAAATAGGAACCTAAATATAGTAATAATTTCTTATTCACAAATTCTGAATATATTTTGTACAAGAAGTTCACAATTTCACAAAAACAGGATTACATGAAAAAAATCTAGATATATATTTAAATGCAACTTCTCTTTTTATAAATTAATTCATGCGCAAAGTTATTTCAATAATATGCTGATTAATGGAAATGGTAAAATTAAAAATTTAACATAAAATTTGAAGCATGCAATTATTACTTTTTTCTATCTTTTCAAGAAGTAAGTATTGAATTCGTGAAAAATTTGACTTGCAGTTTTTGGTGTATTTAAACGTTTTAGAAGTTCCTGAACACAATTTGATGGTTTTTGGAAAATATCTGTAACTCTGCGAGTCTGTATGTGACAAAAATTTTATGGGTACTCGATCTCAAGAACTGATGCACATAATTTCACAAAACTTTAGATTGAGTTACACCTTGATATAAACTCGAGATGTTTAGTTATTAGTGTATATCGCCCAACCGATGGCGCTGCTATGCTGCATTATTTATAATTTCCACAATGGTTCTATCTCAAGAATTAATGTATAAAACTTCAGAGTAAGTTAATCTTTGATATAATTTTGTGCTCATTACTTTTTAGTGTAAATTGCTCAACAGACGACGCTGCTATGCTGCATTATTCATGATTATCGCAATAGCTCTATCTCAAGGAGTAAAGGATGATTTTTTATCAAACTACAACTTCTGTCAGTTCCTGATGTATATTAATGTCGTTTAGTTTTTGGGTGTAAATTGCCCTATAGGTGGCCCAACTATGCTGCATTTTTCAAGATTTCATTATAGCTGATTAATTGAATGTTTTTTCAAGGTATTGAATCTAAAATTGACCTCCATTTTACCTCCATAATGTACAGTAATGTTGCAAAAAACATGGGCAGTTTGCATTAGAAAAGTACAAATGCGAAGAAAAAAAAAAAAAAAAAATATTTTATTGCAAGTAACTATGTTCCAAAATATACTTTCCCTCTTGATTAAACTTTGAATTTTTGTAGTTTTCTAAACCACAGTAGAAGTTTATCTCTGTATGTAACTGCTTTTGTGAGCATTTTCTATTTGTAGTGTTCTGTTATAACTTTTGAGTTCCATTCTTAGAAATATGAAATTACCATATGGAAACATTATTGAATATGGTTTTTTACTCAAGAATAGAATACCAGATTTCAGGATTTAAAAAAAAAAATACGTTTAATTAAACTTTAAAAAATATATTTTTCTGGTTTTAGTGAGTAAAAATATAACAGTCAATAAATCCTATGCTATTTTTTAGTTGCAGACCTGAGTAAGCCAAACTAAAACTTAGTTTTGTTTGAATTTAGATTATAAAACTAAATCAAAACTTTGAGTTGAGATTGGAAAGCTATACCAAAATTAAACAGATTTTATTTTTTTAAAGGAAATAAAATTATAATAGTAAGAAAATAATGTAACAATGTAATAAATTTAACTTTTTCAAAAAAATGTATAACCGACTCCAAAGAAAAGCGCTAAAAAGAATTAAATAATTCTATAAAATTCTCTAATGACAAATCGTTATCCAATAACCACACATTGACTATCATGTACCGGTATAAAACGGTTAAATCTAATATATAGAATTTAATATCCACCAAACATAGATTTTCCAGAGAATATTTTTTACAAGAGATTAATTTACATATTTTTGATTTAATTTTTGAATATATACATATAAAAACTAATGAATTACTTTTTGAAATTGGTGCCAAACAATCATAATCGATAATGATTTCCCCATTTGATTTACGGTACTAGACATAATATATCCAGAATTCTTACTATACTTAAGATAGTTTGGCACCAACTTCAAAAAGTAATTCATTACTTTTTATATGTATATATTCAAAAATTAAATCAAAAATATGTAAATTAATCTCTTGTAAAAAATATTCTCTGGAAAATCTATGTTTGGTGGATATTAAATTCTATATATTAGATTTAACCGTTTTATACCGGTACATGATAGTCAATGTGTGGTTATTGGATAACGATTTGTCATTAGAGAATTTTATAGAATTATTTAATTCTTTTTAGCGCTTTTCTTTGGAGTCGGTTATACATTTTTTTGAAAAAGTTAAATTTATTTCCTACTTTTTAGTTATTTATACCGTAATACATAATTATGTGTACTGATATATGATGGCTCTTTGCAACGCATTACTAATGAACGCACTTTGCTGAGTTCTCATGTATTCGCTTTACTTGTCACTGTTTGATTGTCAACTTTTCAAAAGACACTTATCGTTGTGAATCTTTAGGTTTTCTGGATGTGGTAACTTCTTCAGATCTGGCACGACGAAAAGCTACCGCATTCATGAAATCTTACATCAACATCTCAGTCAACATCTAATCGTACGGACATCGGAAGTGGTTATCGAAAGGTGACAATGCCTCAAGTAAAGTGTCCTTACACATAAGCGCGCGGCAAAGGGCTTCCATATATGAGTAAACAGCAAAATGACTCCACGTATCAATGAATAGTAAAATGCTTTTCTAGTGTAGTCAAAAGTACTCCCCCTTCAGTCAGAAAAAGCAAAAAGAAAGATTTTAACAAAAATCGCTCTATGATTCAATAGATAAACAACAACAATCTAATTCCTATAAATGCAGTAAAGGCATCGGAAATGAGCGGTAATGATTCGACGAGGAATCCGAAAATCATAACCTGTACTTGGCTGCATCTATAAGAGAGTGACAGCATTCGATGCCCAAATACTTTTTCATGGACGCTTTTGTCCCAACTAAACATTTATAAATTTCACCCTTTTGCTGCATCGTCACTCTACCGCTTTTATGGAAAACGATTATTTCAGCCTATCATGGAGCATTCTCATGGGTCAAAAGACAAATATTTTATAAAAGCGGGGGTGTGAAGATGCAGCAAAAGGGTAATTTTTTTACAGTGTATGCATGAGATATTCCATAAGAGGGATGGAGTGATGATGCAGCAAAAGTTAAATTTTTAACAATGTATCGCAATGCTAGGCATTTTCTATTATAAAATTTGATGATGATATCCTGGTAGCATTCGATTGTACGCCGAATGATCCTTTATTTCTACACAGACATAAATGCATAATCCATATTATTTTACAAATTCATGGACATACAAGGACAAGATAGCACTTGGAAATATTACGACACAAGAAAAGTACAACCGGGAGCTACACATAAAGAGTGTGTGCAACGGAGACAGTGGGATTCGAACCTACAATCTCCTACGCTCTCAAGAGATTAGTAGCGTGGTGTCTTAACCACTCGGCCACAAGAACCCCCTTGATGACTCATTTTTGTCCAGAATCTTTTCAATCAATCGTATACTGTGCTCCATGTGTCGCCATATTCACATCGAGGAATCCTACATGAACAAAATCTGAAATCATTCTGGTGTCTAATCCGGTAACCTAATCTGAATCTAAAGATAATTTTGTTACACATATCTTATTTTGCATTGATATGTAGAGATAATTTTTTTCCTCCGGAGGAAAATATATACTAAAGGATTTTCATCTTTTCAACAACTTAAGGTGTCGATTGGTATCGATGTCTATTTCTGCTTTAGTGGATCCGAGAACTTGTCCATTTAAGCTTTAACATTTCGGAAATTTATCGCATCCAGCAAACTTTAAAGCCACACACTAGGCACAGAAACTGACCCGGATGATAATGTGAAGTCTATGGGGGCGTTATTTTCACATATCTCGCTCAAATTTTAAAAATTTTACGTGATTTTTTTTGCATAGGATAGCTGAGAATATTCCACAACCGGCCTAGTTTTTACTTTTTCAATTTTGGTTTCAGATTAAAAAAAAAAAAATACTTTAAATTTCAAAATCGGTTTAAACGGTTCTGAAATTGAAACTATCATTATATAAAACATACATAAGCAAAATCGAAGAAGTAAAAACTAGGCCGGTTGTAGATCATTCTCGGCTATCCTATTCTAAAAAAAATCATGTAAATATATTAAAATTAACATTAGGGTCTTTTTCTGAGACTAGTGTAGTGCCTTAAGGTCCACATTGAAATCTACAGACTTCGTAATTGGGCGTTGAAAAGCTGACAATCCATCCGTATACGTTAAAATTATTGTGAAAAATTACCTTTGTTTTTAAAGCTGTCTATTTTCTGACTAATGAGAGCGATCTAAAAACGTCTATGGAGCGTTTTCATTGGGCAGAAAATAGATAGTCTTTAAAAACAGAGGTAATTTTTCAAGACATTTTAAACAGGGTACACTGTTAAAAATTTGACCCTTTTGCTGCATCGTCCCTCGACTGCTAATATAAAAAACAATTGCTTCAGTCTATTATGGAGCATTCTCATGGATCAAAAGTGAGATATTCTATAAAAGCAGGGTAGTGACGATGCAGCAAAAGGGTCAGATTTTTTACAGTTTAAAGTACGCGTACACAATCAGAGCGCGTCAAGTTGCTTCTATGATTCAATGTATAGCAAAGAATTCTAAATGTTCGTATGTATTAAAATACTCTTCTCAGTCATAAAAACTAAAAAGGAAGATATTATCAAAATCACACCATGATTCAACATATTTCTATATGAAAGTAGCAATATTTGAAGTTAAGAATATTCTTTGATAAACGCGGTTTTCCAAAGTACAGAAAATTTAAGAATTTTTATTTCAGAACTTGGCGGTAGTCGCCTGAACGAGTTTGTTTTATGGGTGAAAGAAATTAACTAGCTTAACTTTAATGGTAAGCTTATCAAAATTTCTCGTCATTTAAATTTGTCCAAATGTAAATCTAGCACATAGCAATGTACTTTAATCACTTTGTGAATCCGGCATAACAAGCACCCTGATACACAGACACTCTTGCTTTAACGTGTAAGGCTCTTTAGAGATGAATTTTCAGCTTTTCGATATCGAATTCTCATGTCTGGATCGATGTGGATCTTTCACTTTGGTGGATACGAGAATTGTTCCAGCTAAGATTTCGTACTTTGGGAAAAAACTAGCATCTCTGCAATAGTGGTTAGGATCCCGAAGGATTTTTCGCTGCTAAGCAAAACAAGATTGACCAATCATAAGCCTTCATTTTGGAGAACTTTTCATTGTTCGAGGGAGAGAATCTGGAATACATGGAGTGAAAATCTGCTATCGACACTGTAAAAAATTTGACCCTTTTGCTGCATCGTTACTCCATCGCTTTTATAGAATTTCTTTGTTTTGACCAATGAGAATGCTCCATAACAGAGCGCGAAGTAATCGTTTCCTATAAAAGCGATGGAGTGACGATGCAGCATAAGGGTTCAATTTTTTGCAATGCAAGCAGTGCTAAAAATTTGTATCCTTTAAATGTGCAACGATGCTATTGAATTCCAAAGTGTCGATCACAGCGACATCTGCGGCATTTGTGTGATACATTATCTAGACTAGCAATAATTCTTGCATTTTTAGAAAATGTCCTGCAGATGTCGCTTCTATCTTTAAATTTCATTAGCATTGTTGCACATTTAAAGAATAGAACATTTTAGCGCTTTTTTAAGTGTTACAGAGGGCGTGTTCAGCACAACTTACCGGTTACTTACCGACCACTTACCGATTGTAGACAAGTACGAAATGAAAATCAAAGCGAAGTGTGACGTCAGCGACAATTCAACAGAATAGTTTTCATTGATGCCACAATTTGCTTTCGTACTGCCCTACAATCGGTCGGTAACAATGGTTACTTTTGTAAGTTGCTCTGAACGCGAAATTTTGAAATGGAGGGCCAAATTCACAGTCAAGTAAAATCCAGACACCTCATTGGTCGTGTGGAAAGGGTGTCACAAATTTGTTTCTCCATTTGAAAAAGAAGGAGGGGTAATGTAATTTTCAAGCGATTGTTACCGTCTGTTCTTATTTACGATAAACCATCGAAATTAACTCAGTTAAGATATTTTGATGACATTTTATAGAACGAGAGTGAAAAATTTTGGTTATAAATGAAAACAGATCAGATTTACTTCGAAATTGCCGCTACGATTTTTTCTCGGAAAAAGGAGTAAGGCGACATTTCCCCTACCGCTAAGAGATTATTCTCTGAAAAGGACGCGGCTCAATGGCCAATAATGCGCTTGGATTTCACCGGACTGTGGTTTTAGCCCTATATTTTAAAATTTCGCGCTCTGAACACGCCCTGAGATAGCCGATTTCCACACTATATCTCCTAGATGCTATATTTCCGGTTTCTTGCATAAGAGAACTTGTCCGGAATCCAGGTAGAATTTCCGCTGTTAGCGAAACCAGATTAACGAATCAAAAGTCTGAATTTTAGCAAATTTTTCAATGTTTTAAATAAATTTTCTTGTTAATAAATCTCCTTTCGCAAACAGCGCAAAATTTATGTGAATCCTGGCCCTCATCCAGTTAAGATTTTGCACTATGAATACTGTTAAAAATTTGAAACTTTTACTTTATCGTCAATCCATCGCTTTTATAGAAAATGATTACTTCATTATATTATGGTGAATTCTCATTGGTCAAAATAGAGATATTCCATAAAAGCGGTGGAGTGACGACGCAGCAAAAACTTCAAACTTTTAACAATGAAAAGATCGTGTGTCTATGTAAGTGTAACATAAAAGCATGCAAAATGAACACTTCTAATTAGTCGATTGCTTCAAAATGAATTTGAAATTTAAAGTTTTTTTTTTAAAAAAAAGTTCTAATTATCAGATTTTTATGAAATTCGAATGGGACCAGATGGGCCTCATACGCTTTCAAACAAAAAAAGAATTATCAAAATCGGTTCATATTTGCAAAAGTTATGCGTGAACAACAAATACATACAGGTCGAAATCATAACCTCCTCTTTGAAGTCGGTTAATAAAAATAGACATTTTTTAAACAAACAATGGAACTTTTGAATACTGATATTGATAATAATGACAAAACTGCAACAATTTCTTTAAACTAGTATCATTTACTTAAAAACTATACTTATGTAAATGGAATGCTTAATTTATTTCTTCCAAACTGCAGACATATTGGCTCAGGTTTTTACATTAGGCCAATTGGTAGCTAAACATGTAACTTAAAAATCATTTCAACAGAGATGTGATATAACAAACAATAGCGTTTAATAAAAATTCTTAGGCTGTGGCTGTGGGAAAAAAAAACATTAAATTTTTAAAAGCAGGCTTTGCTACTTTCTTTTTATTTTGTAATATAAAGTGAAAATAATTTTCATTTAATACAAATAAATGGGAAAAAATGTTTATTATTTAATATTCTCTAGGAAAATATAATTTATTTGGGAGAAACAGTCATAAAAAATAAATTTTTCCAACTTTTCCGTTTTTTTCCGCAAAAACCCGGTAAAAAAACAGTTTTTTTTTTTCCGCCACTTATATTTTTCCGGAAAATTTACATCTCTAGTCTAGCTTTCCAATTTTGTATAGTTGTGTTAAAAAATGAATTAGTAAATGTGACAAAACGTTTTGCGCTTGTTGAGCAAAGCAATTGAGAACAGAGAACAACCTCAAGAAAAATCAAAAAAGTTCACTATCTTATCGGAAGACAAACATACAAAGGCTTTTATCCACGTATTTTGCGGTGAGATGGTGCAATCAGGTTCTTTTGTTGTGTTTCGGGGAAATTCTTAGAGCCGGAGAGGGACAGTTGGCTGGGGAGTTAACCATGCCCATTGCAGAGATACTGAACAGGCGACTGACCAAAAAAATGCTTAGAAAATAGGTTTCGTTTGTCAAGTCAACAACTAAATTTTTTTTTTTTTTCTTTACAACGGTAAATACAATACACATAAATGGGGAAAATACAACGTACTTCCCTCTTTAAAAAACAACAACAAACAAACAAATAACGCTCATAATAGTTTTATAAGCAAAACTTAAAATAAATAATGTCTATAATTTTTTAATAATATTAAAGTAATTTTTCATTTTTTCATTAAAGTATGACCTTTACAATTTTTGTTGGTGGTTCTAAACTTCTTTCCAGCACTGTACTTTCAATATAGGTAATTGTTCACTTCAGTAGTTTTTAAATAGAGATTATTCACTTTATAAAATTATATAACAGATCAAAGTGGATGTTTAAATTGTCTATCGCCATAATTGCTCGACTTTGATCTATAATGTAGTAAAACATATTGAATATTTGTAATAACATAACATAATAATATAACTTTAATACACACACAGAAATATACTTATACAAGTAATAATATATTAAATTTAAGTAGTTTTATTAAGTTATAAAAGTTGATCTAGCATTATGTTATAGAGCATTTTAGAATGCAAATTTATATTAGAGTATTTAAGTATTTTAAGTAAATAAAAAGAAATATTTTTTTAAAGAAATTATTTTTCTGTAATTAATACATGAACATTTATTATTGAAGAACTTTAATAAATTTGGAAACCTGTAAAAGTTGAAATACAAATAAGAATTACTAAAAAGTAAAAAGTCATTAAAATAGGAAAAATATATTTTTGATTTTATTGATAGATTATTATGTATTATTATTTATTATTAATTATTGAAAGGAAAATATATTATGGTATTTTATGAAATAAGAAATGGTTTATTAATTATTAACTTTAAGTGTTAACTCAGTTTACAATATTAATAATTTTAAGTATTTATCATAAACTATGTGTAATACATGAATTTTCGTTTCTTTTCTCATGCATACAATAAATATTAAAAATACGTATTTGTATGAAATCCCATTTTACATGTAACTGAAATTGGTGATCTCAAAAGGGGATTTTTTCCCCCTTAAATAGATGTTCTACAGAAGATTATTTTTAAATGCTATTTCCATACATATTGTACATATTGTAAAGTATCATTTGGAATAAAATTAGGAATTTACCTGCAGTAAAATTTGTATCAAACTAACCAATATATAAAAGAAGCATTTTCACTGAAAACGCATATGTATTTTTTTTTTTAATTCATCCGTATAGCAAAAAATTTTGATTTAAGAATGAAATTATCATTATAAATGGAAAAATATGAAATGAAAAAATCAATACAAGATAGACATTTTTTCAAGAAAATTGAAATGCATTTCTGATGTATTTTTAGGTAAACGGAAAAAAAGTGACCGGAAAAAAAGTTATCGGAAAAAAGTGACCTAAACTACAAAAGCGGAAAAAAAGTGACACGGAAAAAAAGTGACAAGGATTGGTTTTGGGGATTTATTATTGATTTTTGGGGATTCATTGTTTATGTATGAAAGGGGGATCGAGGGGGGGGGGCTCATAATTTAGGTAAATGGGTTTTTCATGCTGAATTAACTGTTTTGGTTCAATTTTTGGATATACGTTCATACTAAAAAGACGCTTGCCTGATTAGTTTTGGGAAGGGACGATTACCCCCCCCCCCCTCCATCCGTCCTCAATGAGATGAATGTGTTTTTATGCAGAATTATCCAACTTGTGTCAAATTTGCATATAGGTTCTCTTCGATAAGGCTTATATATAGTATAAAATGCCTGAAGAGTTTTAGGAGTTTAATGGTTAAGTATAGAAGGGGAACGGGGGATAACCTTTCTTAAATTAAATTAATGGCTTTTTACGGATAATTATCCGATTTGCTTCGAATTTTGGACATGAGTTCATTATGATAACACCTATCTCTGATTAGTTATGGGGTTCTTTTGCTTATTATAAAGGGGGACGAGCAATTACCTCTCCCTCAAACTAGATAAATAGATTTTTATGCAGAATCATCTGATGCATTTCAATTTTTAAACATAGGTTCTTTTTGATAAGGTGAATTCCGAAATAGTTTTAAGGCTTTAATGGCTAAGTATAAAGGGAAGATGGAGGAAACCCCTCTTAAATTAAATAAATGGCTTTTTATGCAGAATTATCCGATTTGCTTCGAATTTTGGACATGGGTTAGTTATGATAAGACGTATTTCTGATTAGTTATGGGGTTCTTTTGCTAATTAAAAAGGGGGGCGGGTGATTACTACCCCGGCCTTAAATTAGATTTAAAAAAATTATACACACTTATCCGATTTATTTCATTATTTTGGATGTAGGATCTTTCTCATAAAGTAAATTCCTGAATAGTTTTAAGGGTTTAATGGCTATGTATAGAGGGAGAACGGGGAATAAACCCCCTTAAGGGTGTATTCGAAAAAACGCTTTTCCACCTTCAACAGCTCGAAATTTTCCGATACAATTTCAGACACATTTTTAAAAGTAGAAACATGAAATTTGCTGAGGATATTTTTGAAGAGATGTACAAGGTGCCGTGTGCTGTATTTTTAAGTTCAATTTATTAGAATTTGATTTATAAACAATTATCTTCTCAGTATGACCCTTTTTTTCGTTCACAGATCTCCCGCCAGGGGAAAATCTGTTCAAAATGCCGTTTTTGATTGCTTTTTTTGCAATATTTTCTGCATTTATCAAAGAATTGACAATTACGGCACCTTGTGTACTTTCTAAATAAGACAATTTGCCAGTTTGATGCATATGAGAGTAAAAATGAAGTCAAAAATAAATCGGAAAATAAGCAGTTTGAATCGAAATACACCATTAAATTAAATAAATGGCTTTTTGCGCAGAATCATCCGATTTGCTTCAAATTTTCGATGAATATTCATTATAAGAAGGCGTATCTCTGATTAATTATGGGGTTCTTTTGCTAATTAAATAGGGGAAGCGGGCGATTAATCCCCCACTCTTTAAATAAGTTTTTTTTTTTCACAATTATCCAACGTATTTCAAATTTTGGATATAGGTTTTACCTGATAAAGTGAATCCCTGAATAGTTTTAAGGGTTTAATGGCTAAGTATAGAGGGATGAATGGGGGATAACCCACAATTAATCAGAAGTTCGCCTTATCATAATGAACACACATTCAAAATTTGAATCAAATAAGATAATTCTGCGTAAAAAGCCATTTATTAATTTAAGGGGGGTTATCCTCCGTTCCCCCACTGTATACTTATCCATTAAACCCTTAAAATTATTCTGGGATTCACTTTATGAGAAAAAACATATATCCAAAATTTGAAATATATCGGATAAGTGAACATAAAAAACAATTTATATAATTTAAGGGGGGGGGGGGGATAATCACCCGCCTTAATTTTTAATTAGAAAAATAACCCCATATGTAATCAGGGATACGCCTTATCATAATGAATCTATAATCAAAAATTTGTAGCAAATCCTATAATTCTGCGTAAAAAGTAATTTAATTTAAGGTAGGTTATATTCTATTCCCCTTCAATACTTAGATATCAAATCCTTAAACCTATTCAGGGATCCACCTTATCAGTAAGAATCTACATTTAAAATTTGAAATACATGGGATAATTCTGCATAAAAACCTATTTATCTAGTTTAAGGGGGAGATAATTGCTCGCCCCCCCTTTATAATAAGCAGAAGAACCCCATAACTAATCAGAGATACGTCTTATCATAATGAACCTATGTCCAAAATTCTAAGCAAATCGGATAATTATGCGTAAAAAGTTATTAATTTAATTTAAGAAAGGTTATCCCCCGTTCTCCATCTATATATAACCATTAAAATTCCTAAATCTCTTCATGCATTATATACTATATATATATACTATATATAAGCCTTATCGAAAAGAATCTATATTCACAGGGCCCGACTTAGACAGTGGGGGGCCCTGGGGCAAACATTATTAGAGTGGCCCCCTTCTATCTTAAAAATGTTTGTGAATTATACTCAAGTGACTAAAATTAAAATTCAAATCTATTGTATGTATGCATAAATTCCGTACCAAGTACTGATTTCAGTATTTATATTTCACACCTTTATACATAATAACAGAAGATAAATAGATTTAACTATTAATTTTTTTATGATGTAACTATTACTTTAAGGAAACGTGGGGCACGGAAGCAAAGGGAGTAGGAGAAAAGAATACCCCTTAAAATTGAAAAAAAAGAATTTTGGTAATATTTTGCTATTTTATATCATTTGGCCCTCTTTTAACAAGAAACTTTTCTCTCCTTGGGGGGCCCCCTTCAAACCGGGGGGCCCGGGGCTATTGCCCCGCATGCCCCTGCCTTAGTCAGACCCTGTATATTCAAATTTGACGCACGTTTGATAATTCTGCATAAAAACCCATTCATCTAATTGAGGATGGATGGGGGGGGGGGGTAATCGTCCCTTCCCAAAACTAATCAGGCAAGCGTCTTTTCAGTATGGACGTATATCCAAAAATTGAACCAAAACAGTTAATTCAGCATGAAAAACCCATTTACCTAAATTATGAGCCCCTCCCCCGATCCCCCTTTCATACTTAACCAATGAATCCCCAAAATCAATAATAATTCCCCAAAATCAACCCTTGTCACTTTTTTTCAGTGTCACTTTTTTTCCTTGTCACTTTTTTTCCATGTCACTTTTTTTCCGTGTCACTTTTTTCCGCTTTTGTAGTTCAGGTCACTTTTTTTCCGATAACTTTTTTTCCGGTCACTTTTTTTCCTAGATTCGTATTTTTATACTAGTTTTAGGAAAAATAAAATTTGAACATCGATACAAATATAAAATTTTTAATTGAATTGTATATTAAAAATTCCCATTATAATTTCTGAAAAAAAAAAAAGAGAGAGAGAGAGAGAGAGAGAGAGAGAGAGAGAGAGAGAGAGAAAGGGTGCTGGTTTGAAAAAAATTTCAACAACCGCACTTGCATTTTTGTAGTCATATTCTATAGTATTATAATGGACTTTCAATATATATACCAATTATTCGTGCGTAAATATTCAATTTAACAAATGTAACAAGTTATTGCTAAGTACTGGATTTGTCCGTTAAAACTAATAGATGAGATTCCAGAATTTGAAGTGGTACCACATGATCTTTGTTTGCAGTTTCAATATTCTAGTCCAGTATTGAGGTTATAAATAAGAAAATTTTTAAGGCAATTCATGCATTTTTCTAACACTTTATAGAATATTTTGGTTTAATTACTCAGTTAAACTTTAACAGCAATGCACCCGACACCATTTAATGAAGCATACGATAATAAAATGAAATAATAATAAATGGTATAAATAGTTAAAAGATATGTTTTGAAATAATATCTTGAGAAAATAGAAACATTATTTCCATTGTTTAGAATTAGTTTATATATATTAGTTTATATAATACTTATTCGTTCTGTAGTTTTTATTAACCAGTAAATTTTCAAAAAAAGAAAAAAAATCTTTTAAAAAGGAAGTTATTTTTATTTATTCATTTTAAAATTAGATAGTTGCAAATTTCAGCATTCACCATGTACCTATTTAAGGCTCCTGTTTCTAAAAGTGTGATAGCTAATGCTAATCCTATGGGGATATTATTTTCTAATATCTCGCTTGTATTTTGACACTTGTATTTGATTATTATTTATTATTATTATTTTGCATTGGATAACTGAGATCCATTTCTACATAGCTCCTTTTTTTATTTTTTCAATTTCGATTACAGATATTTTTTAAAGAGGCACTTTCATTTTCGGAACCGGTTTTGAAAGCGTAAGTAGCTTTATAAAAAATAACAGCAACCGAATACGGAAAAGTAAAAAAGGAGCAATGTAGAGAGGGACCTCAGCTAAAAATTAATGTAGTGTTTCCGAAGCAAATATTAATTTCCCAGTTAAATTTATGCGTTTATTAAGTGGCAACTTTCCTCTTTTCACTATTTTCTGCCGGTTCTTCTGATCTGAAACTAATATTATCGGCTTTTCTGTCTATTACAACACTTGCGAACTTGACATTTTTAATTCGTAAAGATTTTTTTTTTTTTTTTTTTTTTTTTTTTTAAATCCTGTAAGTGTAAAAGAACGGAGGAAATAAATGAATCTTTGCCAAATTTTTGGAAATGCTTGAATTTCGAATGTGGATTTTTGAGGTCATACTGTACATCGGATTTCATTTAAAAGACACTAAAGAAATTGAAATTTTTCAATGAATGCGAGCTCAATAATTTTTAAAAGAAGATTCTTTTTAAATTGTTATCAAATTTAATGTTTATAAGACTATAAAATGTATACTAAAATAGAAGGCTTTTTAAATGAAGAAAATCAAACACATATAATAACTTTAATTTTAAAAGACGGTGCATTTTTTAAAAATCACTTTGCATTGAAATTAATTAAATTTATTTATTTATTTTTGGTTCATACTTTACAAAATATTTAATAACTTTTAAAGAAAAGTAAAATTATAGATGCTTGAAAGAGCAATATTAAATATTGAGTTTTTATTATAAATATACGTATTTATTAATTATTGATATATATTATTTTTGTTATTGATATAAATTCAATTATTATTATTATTATTATTAATTATTTTTACAAATTTACTTTAATAAGTTATTAGGGAAAAACTAAGCACTTGGTTGAGGAAAAACTCGAATAAAATATTTCTAAATAAGTAAACGGTTTATTTTGTCCCATAATCATTGAACTACATTTTATTCAGATTCTAACATATTTCCTTAAACTGGTGACTTGGTTAGCACTAGCAGCTTAGCTTAGAATTGTCAAGGACACGGAATAATCATCAACACGCTTTCTCCCCTCGTTATTGGGAGTATTTTAACGGAAGTGCCGGTATTGTACTGACAGACCGGACCATTGTAATCATTGTTCATCATTTCTGAGGATAAAGTTGGGACAGGTTTGTAAAACAAGACACAAAGAATTTCGAAGGGACCTCCTTACAATGTATATAAGAAAAAATATCTTTTTTTTTTGGTAATATTGCGTTTCAAGAATATATGACCTTAATTTATAAATTTATCCTAAAAAGTATGTAAAACAAGCGTAAACAAATTGAAAAAGTATTTCTGTTTAATCAAGAAATTCTTTCAAAACATGTTTTTTAAACTATTTATAACTATTTATATTCAGGGGCCTTGCTAAAGGGGGGGGGAGCCTCTCCCCCCTCCAAATTTTGCACTTGCTGTTACAGTTGGCAAATTTACAAGCTGAACTTTAATAAAAAAAAAAACTATAATGCACTTTCTATTTCTCATAGGTTTAACAAAAGTTACCAATGTAATTATAAATATTATTAAGCTTTTTACAAATAAAAACTCTATTGCATTTTCTAATTGTGATAACTTGGTAAAATTATAAAACTAATTAGCAAACACCGAGAATTATTTATGTTTGCGTTTCACTGAGTTGGTAACTACTGAATCTCCCCCCTCCCCCTCTTATTCTTAAGGGTGTCAAAGAAATTTTTATTTCACATATATTTGCATTACTTCTGAAATGTGTCAGAAAAGTACATATTTAAATATCTTTTCTAGTGAAGATGCGCTTTTTTACGGTTGCGCTTTTTTCCGGGTACGCTTTTTTCCGTGATTCTAATTTAGAATATAGTTGTAATGAAAACGTTGTTATACCACATTCAAATTACCCTGAAGTAAAAAAAAAAGGAAAATCATAATATATTTTGTAAAAAGAAAAAAAAAATGAGGAGTTGTTTCCGTAAATCTAATAAAGTGCCCGAAATTACGCAATGGATAAAATAATGATATAGACTTTGCTTATTTCACAAAGATCTTTGGTTAAAACCCCTCCCAGAGTTAAGAGAGATTGCTATAATTACCGCTTATATGAATCAAAACCAAACTTAATATTTAAACTTTTTAGTGTACTTTGGAATCCGTCGCTTTATTGAATCAGATTTCATTTAATAAAATCCTTCAATTGAATGGCAGAAATTCTACATAAAATTGTGAAGGTGCATATTACATAGATTAGTTAAGTAAAAATTGGTTATTTGAACTAAATCTCTTTTCTGAGACGTATTATGCTAAAGGAATGATGATTTTCTGCCACACAGATGCTCTTTGAGTTTACGTATTATGCAGCAAATATTCTAAATTAGTAATGATTCTATTAACCAGCGATTCAAATAGCCGGTAAACACCTTTATCAGAAATTCATCCCCCCCCCCTTCCGTAGAACCAAATTCTGGCTGCGCCACTGCACAAAGCATAATGCAATACGCACATTTATAAACACAATGTAATCCATTAAATTTTACGAATGCTAGTATGCAAATAACAAATAGTTCCACACTGAATTCTACATAAAACATCACGAAATTATTATGTAAGGTGGGGTGCTTTATTAATTGTCAAACCGTAATCAGCATAGTACCCGACATCTCAAATAATTTTTATGGCGATGAATGTTTAATGGTGTTGAAAATTTTGAATTGTTAATTTTTAAATTAATTAATAATTTGTTTAATATATATATATATATGCTGTCGGAGGTAATTCATGTAAATAATAATAATAATAATAATAATAATAATAATAATAATAATAATAATAATGTCATTTAAGAAGTAAGAGTCAACGGCATTTATTTAAAATCTTGTGTGCATGGAATACAAATTCGAATTTATTTTTATGTACGAATAGTGTGGTATCCTAGAGTTAAAAACTAATGTTACTAGCATTAATAAAACTATGTTATATTTATGCATAAACATCCGCAATAAACATTATTATTCTAGAGGTAAAAAGCATTACTATTTCCTAAAATGTTATAAATCGTAATTGACAATGTTTGCCTTTTTGAAAAAATAATATTAATTGGATTATCAAGGTTCAATCCAAGTAAATTTTAGAGGCATTGCTTCAAAAAATTGCATTTCAATAAACTCCTTAAATAATTTCCTTAGAAACTTTATTATTTTTATTTTGTTAGGTCCCTTCCCTCTCCCAACCCGAAAAAAAAAGCCTGTGAAATGGAAACATTTTATTAGAAGGTAATGGTTGCTTTTATCGAATTTGACCCATTTGCGTAACTTGAGTTCATCTTGCATTACAAATTTTATTTTTTACAAAAATATATTATTTTTCATATTTTTTTTCTTCACAATACTGATGACAACAAAAATTGCATTGACTTAAGCATGTATAATTTAAAAATAGTTATAAAAAACCAATAAATCATAATACATAATTTCAGATTTGTTGAAAAAATACCTTTATCTAGATAATGCATAATTTTCATTAAATACTATGACAATTTTAAATTAAACAAAGAAACTCATTCAATGTAAAATTAAACTTACGCGTATCTGGAACTTCATAAAGAAAACCATATCGTACTTTACATAAAAGCATATATAAACTACATTAACGCATACAGATTTCTTTTTATCTATTAAATGCATAAATTTTATAAAGTTCGTCTAATAAAGAAAACAGTGAATATTTAATATATTATAATGCTTTACATGGGCGTGTCCAAAGGGGAGGGGGAGCTGCTGGTGCTACAGCCCCCCCCCCGAAATTTTCCAAAGTGATATGAAAAAAATGCTGATTCTTTCTCTTCCTTTGGGGTGGGGGGGGATTTATTTTTTTTCCAGCATACAGCAAAGATGACATTCCCATTAGTTCCATATTAGTCCATATTGGCCCCACCAGCAGCTGAGAGAATCTGCTCTCGAAAATAGTAGACGGCAGGTCTTGTGTTCGAACCCAATCGCGGCCGTCCTTCTAATTGTTCGGAATTTTCCATGGTTTTCATCAAACCTTGGATTTCCTTGTGCAAATACGGGTTAGGTTCCTTAGAAAACCCCCCACGGGGGGCACTCCCCCTCTTTGGGCCTATATCCTGCGATATGATAATCAGCCGTCTTTAAATAAACCAAACTAGTCCTACTCCACATTTACACCAAAGAAGAGAAAGGGGACTGATGTGATAACAACCCTCCCTCCTTTTGAAAATTAAATGAAAAAAAAAGCATTTTTTCTTTACTTTTTTAGATAAATCTGTATTTTTTTTTTCTTGTCGTATAGCGAAATCGGCATTCTCGTTAGCCTCATATAAGTACACAATGAATTCAATACATGCTTAAAGATGGGAAAGAGGCTGATGAAATTACAGCTCGAAATAGTTGATAATGAAACGAAAAAATAGTTCTGATTTTTTCTTTATGTTTGAAATAAATATGCATCTCCCCCCTATCATTTAACAGACTAGCCGTCTCTTTCGCTATAGTTCCATATTAGTACACGATAACACCATAATTTACCCTAAAATGTTGAAGGGGACTGATGGGGTACTATCCCCTTATAAAAATGATCAAAAATAAAATGAGAAAGTGCTTGTTTTTTTCTTTTAGTTTGCGATAAATGTCTTTTTTCCCCTATCATTCAAGAGAATATAGCCGGTCTCGTCTCTTTAATTCCATATTAGTGCGCAATGACACCACATTATATCCAAAGAGCTAGCTGAAAGAGGTTTCCCTCCCAAAATTGCTAAAAATAATATGACATCATAGACAAACTAGCCACTCCCTTCGCTTTAGTTCCAGATTTCTACATAATGCCACCACATTATACCTCAAAAAGTAAAAGGAAGCTATTAGAGTTACAGGCCCTTCCGAAATAATTGAAAATGAAATGGGAAAAAAGTACTTATTTTTAATACTTTCCAACAAAGTTGTAAAGTGTTTATACATTCGGTTTCTCTGTCCGCGCTCTAATTCCCGCAAATATTGTCGGATTGCTATGATTTTTTTGTATACGTTATTGATGTTTACCCTAGCACGAACCCTATTGAAAATGAAGTTCCTACTATGATTAGTTTATTTACAGGGATGGTCAAAAGTTTCCCGATACATTATGGACAATGGGAAAAATTGTTTAAAATGAATTTTAAAGGGGTTACACCCTGTCAAACTTACTCAAATTTATATGAATTCGCAAAGTGCACTAAAATACGCATCCTGTAAAATATACAGTGAAAATAATAGTTATTATTCATTTACAGGGCCACTCAAAAGAAACCCATTACACAATAATAAATTGTGGAATTGTTTGCGACATATTTTAATAACGTTAAAATATTTCAAGTATAAAATTGATATACGCCGCTTTTTCAAAACTAGAATCTTTTACACACGCTTTGAGAAAATTTGCAAGAGAAATGTACTACAAAATGTATTTTTAAAAAGAATGGTCTGAATAAAACATAAAAATATTCGCCTATAAAGTGAAACTTTCTGATACCCCCGATGTATATATGACTTGCAAGGAAAGGGACAGAAAATTTAATCTATACTACATTTTCCTATATACGTTACTTAAACAAATGTTTGCTAGTTAAAAAAAAAAAAAAAAAAAATACAGATTTTAATGACAAGAAGAAATATTTTAAAATAAATATAGATATATTTTTTCTACGCGCATGCTGACAAAGTCTATGATTGCTACAGTAAAATTTACATTTTGATGGTGCAATCATAGATTTTGTTTTTAATTTTTTTTCTTTTTTTCAAGTAAACTACTATTAAAACAGCAATTATTTCTAAATTTAGGATATCCAAACTATGCCGGCTGAGAACCGATGCCTTATTTGCCAATATATAGAAATCGCATCATCTTTTCAAAAATTTTAGAAAATAATAATAATTAAAAGAAAAAAGAAGAAAAGCACATTTCACATTACTGAAATAATTTTGATTGCAAACACTTTAAAACGATAAAATTTTCTATTAAAAAACTGTAAAATACCTTATTTATTTATTTATTTATTTATTTATTTATTTAATGTTGCCAATGTTGAGCTTTTGCCAATTTCAGTTTGGGAAAGCCCGCTAAATTTCGTTATCGGCAAACGATCGTTTATAACTGAAAGTCTAATTCATGTGTCGAAACGTACATAAAGAAATGCATATACATATATAAATGTAAGAAAATAATGTATATGAGCTAAAATGTGTCAAAAAGATTCAAAATGGTAGATAAACACTTTTTTTTTTTTATCGATACCGTTGAATAAATTGTTATCCTAAATATTATGACAAACCACATTTTTTCGTAGACTAAAATCAGGAAAAAAAAAATCTTCCATGTTCTTATAGTTTTTGAATAATTGTAAATTTTTATTTTATTTTCTGTAAAAAAATATTATTTCCAGTTTTTAAAAGTTATAGCAGCGAAAGTTGCCTATTCAGTCTTTGCCTTCTTTTGTACACATATTTTATTCTTATCCTATTTCCACATGTTTTTACATGTTATGATCAATGAAGTAAAATATTATTTTTTAAAATAGTTTCGTTATAATTACTAAGTACTAGTAATTGTTATAATTACTATTATTATTTTTACGGTGCTTTTTTTTCTTTTGTTATTGATCTTTTTCACCGCGCACTTCGGTGAACGCAATATGTTATATTTTTTGGCATAATATTTATCAAAAACGCTACTCTGTCGCAAATCTTATCAAGGTTAATCTTTTAATTTTTAGTATTTCACACAGGTAAATTATTTTATGACTTTATGAGAGGGAGATTTTTTAAAGTGTAGGTTTAAAATAAATTTTAAATACAGTGAAAAGATTACGTGACCCGGCCATTCTGTTACACAGATACACTGTACATGTTTTGTGTCACTCAAAAGCATTTCAGTACCTGTTATAAAGAAGAAACAATTTCAAGAAACAAAAATATTGTCTTCTTTTTAAAATTTCTACAAAAGTCCAAATTTGTTTATAACTATCCACTAAGTAACTTATGTTTCAAATACCAAAATAGCCGTGAAATTGGCATAAAGTGTAACACGAATTCTACTGCAAAGTAAAAGACTGGTTTGACAGTGACGTGAATAAAGAGTTTCGTACAGCTGTCTTTGAAAAGGGCTTGAAAAAAGTCACAAATGGATTGTCCCACCCAATGACCTAAGGTCAATGGTCCCACCTTTTGTCATTATCTTAGGAGAAAAAACGGAATCTATAAAAGAAGTTTAGTTGCTCTAACCGTAAACAGCATTGTAAAAATAGTGCAAGGTATCAATAGGCATTTGTAAACTACTCGATCAATTGCTTTTTCCAGATGTGTTAAAAAAAAAAAAAAAAAAAAAAAAAAAAAAAAAAAAAAGTAAAAAAAAAAAAAAAAAAAAAAAAAAAAAAAAAAACTATACATGTAGAGATATTTTACAGGCTTAATTACGTGTTTAAGTTAGTTTTGTGATTATTTGACAAGAAAAGAAAAAGAACAAACAGAATAAATTGAGGAACAATTCTAAACTTATTTGTAAACTTTTTTGGCTTAATATTTTATCAATTCGACGAAAGGCTCAATTCTACTTTTTTTTTCATCTTTTATTAAATTTGCTACTTTTTTTTTTTTTTGTATTACTTTCTATAACCACATAGCTGCGGCTTCATGAAGTGTATCATAAAAATATTTCGATTTTGCTTTAGATATATACAATTAGATATATAAGTTGTGAGACAATAAGATACTTGAACAAATTAATTACTTAGTTCACCCCCACCCCATTTTCTTAGATAATTCATTGATACAACAAGGGAAAATATTAAAAGATTAAAACCTTCTCGTGAAAAGTAGATCAATGTAATGTCAAATACTCTTGTGTTACAATGAAATTAGAACCCATATAAAATGTTTGAATTCCGATAGTTTATTTTTGTAAGAATTTTGATAGTTTATTTGTTTAGAAAACTTGATATGTAGTCAATGTAATGAAAAGAATAAACAATACGCGAGAAAAAAATTTATTAAACATTTACATCTGCTAAGAAGGAAACGTATTTTTTTTCTTTTCAATGTCTTAGAAGATTTTACTTTTACCATATACCATTATTTAGATTTTTTTTTTTTAATAATACTAATGATAACTGAAACATTTACATACAACAAACAAAGGTTCGTTAAAAGCGTAAATATCGCAGCCTATGGCACTTCTGCATAAATAGAGATTATAAACATGAAAGCAAAACAAACAAACAAAAAAAAAAGATAAGGTTTTTTTTTTTTTTTGGTCTGAACACTTTCGTTAGAGTAAAGATCAAACTGTTCTGTAGAAATTCACCCGAGCCGGGCCGGGTTCGGGCCGAATTTTTAACATACATAAACGAACATCTCCACAAACAAGCTGTTTTATATACATAGATGAAATGATTATTCTATTCTTTGAACCAAATAAAATTTACAAAGGGTAAGGGATGGCTGTTTGCTGGATTCCTTAATCTTAAACATTCCATACTGACAAATTTTATTAAATATATATATATATAATTTTTCGTGTTTTTTTTTTTTTTTTCAAATGCTTTCTTTTATTCCTGATCTTCTCATTTTACTTAATGCCGATAAACTTATATTTTCTGTTCTCGAATTTTGTAATGATTCAAGAGCACTTAATAGCATTTTCTACTTTCTAAAACCGGATTGTATGCACTCCCCCCTTTTTTTCCAAATAAAAGATTAAACAAACCAACAAATAAATAAAAACTCTTTGTAAGTGTGCGGCCGGTACTGTCTTTCATCTGAAAAGGGTAGAAGTAGATGTGATTTTTTTCACATGCTACTTGGTGGGTATCAGGCTAATGGTTTCTTGACCAGTAGGAGGTCAATTGAAGATTGAATGTGATGATGGCTAAACGCGTTATCACTAGTGCATCAACAGAGAATTTTCCTCTACCCCCTCCTCCCCCAGGTTAGACATTCAAACTGCTTTCTTTTCATCAATTGTACATATAAACAAGAAAGTAAAAGTCTTTTCCTTGGACGAAAGCAATTCTTTACAAAACCGGCTTTTTGACTCTACAAAGGAAACACCATGATCTGTGAAATTAATTCTTGAAAATAATTTTTTGGAGGTGTTATCTTTCACTTTCTTTTTACCCAAATTATACACTTTTCTTAGTTTGTTGGTTTTAATTCACTAAGTTATTAATAGCAATATTTTTTGCATACTTTCTTTAGTATTCTACAGCATCTTTTCTGGTGGACATTTATATTAGTGCAGAGGGGGTAGAGTTGCCCGGGCACACAGGGTTTCCCCCTACCGGATACGCCTGTAGTCTGTATTTATGGCCGTCAGCGTTTTATCTCACCTTAAAGGAATAGTATTATAACCACATTTAGATATGATGCTGATGGGGACCATAACATTCCTTGTCAAAAGATGGTGTCTGTGGCATTCATAGCCTTTTTTTTTTTTTTTTTTTTTTTTTTTTTTTTTACAGAATCTTGCAAAAGAATTCTTAAACATTGCGGTCTGTAGGCGCAATAAATTCAAAAGGAATTTTAACAATGTTATAGTATTTAAAACACAACAATTAGATACATATCTTTTATATACATCGTAAAAAGCTTAAAAGAATGATGTTTGCGACATTAAGTCTTTTTATTTTACAGGGTGTGAAAAAAACCAGAGATACATTGTCGTTTATAGTCGATGATGCACAGAAAGACATTTTAATTTAACTATATAATTTTTTACTCGTACGTGAAACTTTTGTCTGCTTTTAATAAGCTATTTAATATGGGTGTTGCAAACGATGTACGCAAACGATGTACGCAAACATTCGTGTATACTACATACACAGTTGCTCAAAATAATTTGAAAACGTGACTCTTTATGTGTGCCTTAGCAAGTTCTTTGTATCATTGTTTTGAAAGAAATTTAGATCATTAATTTAATTAGAGAATTATCATCATTTATAATGTTAATAGCGATATACAGAGATGCATAAAAGTATTTAAATATAATGGTACATATAAGTCTTAATTTTTGAAAATTATTTTATATACTTCAGGGTATCGTTTTTCTTTCTTTCTTTCTTTTCTCATTACAAATAAAACTTTTGATTTTTATGTTAAGAAGCAAACAAGATTGTTAATATAGTGAAATTTTTCTGTATTGGACATCTACGGTTCCAAAAAAAAGATATCCAAGTTAGAGAAGTATCCAACTTATAGAGGTTAGACATAATGTTAAATATCCCAATAATCCGTTCTCAGAAAAGTGTCCAACTTGGGAAGTTTTCTTTCTAAAATTTCTTTAGTTATTTGCAATTACTATTTAAAGGGAAGAAATTAAAAAAAATTTTTTTTTTTTAAATGTTTCATATTACAATAATGGGTAATGTTTGTATAAACTTCCGTGACTTAAGTACTTATTACTATTTATAATTTTAATTTTAGTAATTTATTTGTTAAATTAAACTTTCTTTAATTATTAAATCAATTAAAAAATCCCTTACTTTAAATAAATGTGCTTTTCTAACGTCCATAACAATAATTAGAGCCCTTTACCTCACAATGCTCCTTTCCTAATAGAATATATATTTATAAAAACAATAATTAAATAAGAAAAATAAATCTTGCTATGACGCATGGATTATAAAACACTTTCCAACGACTCAGAAAAGTAGTTTCCCATATGGCCCTTATATTTGTGACTCCCTGTATTTCGCTATAAATGTTATCCATTCTAAAATTTAGATCTGAGTTATATCGCTATTTATCGTTAGCGTTACACAAATATAGTGATGGTGTGATATATCGAGATATTACGATAGTCACAATACAACTATGTACGGCAGTATATCGTTAAATAATAGTTATTTAATATCGCTATCCAAATATTAAAAAATAATACTTAACAAAAAATTTTGACATTTGCTTATTTTGACATTGCTTATTTTGACATTTATACTGTTTTAAAGTGTCGCACAAAATAATATGTACGACCCTGTAAAAATAGTCAGAAACGTTCATTTTTCATAGAGGATTTTTTTCTTGAGTCTATAAACAACATATATCATTTCATTAGTTTTTAAAATATTGAAACTGTTATAAAACAGGTTTA
Organism: Maratus speculifer; assembly: GCA_964019185.1. Lineage (NCBI taxonomy): Eukaryota > Metazoa > Arthropoda > Arachnida > Araneae > Salticidae > Maratus > Maratus speculifer. The sequence continues at coordinate 228,496,860 of OZ025296.1, read as the reverse complement.
AAAATAATGCATGACACAGGTTCATTGGAATAATGAGAAAAAATTACATTCACAAAACATTTAATTAACACAGATAAATGCATAATTGCTGGATGGGTTGCGGACATAATCCCCGCGGACAAAATCCCCACGGACAAAATACTCGCGGACAAAATCCCCACTGGACAAAATCCCCACGGACAAAATCCCCACGTGTATTTAAAATTGTAATACTATTTTATAAAACATAATTTTATTGATAAAGATTTTAATAAAAGTAAAATTAGTCCAACTGAAGAATTTTGCGCATCTTACAGATTTTTTTTTTTTTTTTTTTTTTTTTTTTTTTTTTTTTTTTTAATATAAAAAGAAATATAATTGCATTTATAAATAACATAGCAGATAACTCAAAAAGTAATCCCCCGTAGTTTGATGGTCACAAAATTGAGTAACTGAAACCTCAGGATTTAATCAACTATGTTATATAATAATAATAATAATAACTTTAAGATATATGATGCATTTGTATGCATTATTCTCTTTTAATTTAACATAAATCTTTAGGATAGAACTTTTACTTTATATTTTAAAATGTCGAGATAGATATTTTCACACTTTTTCATTCATTTATTGTTTTAATTGTAACTCACCGTGTTGGAGTTTTTAATAACTCGTTAAATCTGCGTTGACATTGTCGTAAGCAGTAAATAGTCGCAGCTTTAGAGCTATTACAGCGAATATACAAACTTATATACTGTATGTGCTCATAAGAAGCCATACCATTCACGCAAAATACCCATTTGCTAATGTTAATTCTATGTAGATTTTTTTTTTTTTTTTTTTCTATGAAGATTTTTTTTAATTTTAATTTTTATTTATTGAATTAAAATTTTGATTTTAAAAAATTTTAATTACATAATTTGTAAACAAAATCACACGATGAAACTTCTCATAAATATTATATAAATATTCAAAATATGGGGTAAAATGAAATCGTTATAAATATTATTTGCAGAATTTCAATTTTTCTTTCACTCAAATAAATAGGAATATAAACGCTTTAATTTTCATTCAGCATTTTTGGAAATACTAATTTAAATAAAAATTAAAAATACTTAAATTAAAAATATGAAAAAAAAACTTTAAAAAAAAAAGTCATATTTTTAAAAGTAATTATTTTTTTTTATTATTTGTTGAATCAAAATTACTGCAAAAGAATTAAGAAAGACATATTTCAAGTTTGAACCATTTATCTGTAACGATTCTTGACTTATAACGGTTTATCTAAGAGAAATTGTGAATAAACACATCATGAAGAAAATTGCACTTTCGTTGTTTCCATATCAATCTTTGCTGGAAAGTGCTAGATTTTGAAAACAAACCAAAACATAAAATTTAATATTTCCTTTTCCAATTAAGATAGAAACATGATTTAAATGTCATTTTAAGCAAAATAATAATAATAATTATTATTATTATTATTATTACACTGTTTATTTTATTTATTTATTTATTTATTTATTTATTTATTAGGAAAATGTGAAAGTTTTCGCGTCTTGAATTCAAGATGGTTTTAATACTGTTTACGAAACTATTGCAAAATCAGTATGCATGTTTCGAAGGGAAAATTATAAAAAACAAATACTAGTTATTCCGATTTCTTTTTCTTTCAGGTATGGATATTTTATTTTCAGCTGTGTGTCGATCTATCTAACTGCATTTTCAAATGATTTTTTTTATCATTATTATTATTCCTCGATCCAAAATGGGCTGTTATCTTTTTTCAACTTAATTCTTTATTTTTTACTCGGAATTTTTTGAGAATTTTAAAAAATGGGCTTCTTATCCACAATTAAAAAAAAAAAATCACATTTTTAGTTACAATAAAATAAACACACATGCACAGACACAGGATAACTCATATTTTTCGAAACAATAGGCTATCTCTTTAAATATTGTCCCTAGGCACAATACCTAGAGTTGCAAAGTTTCTTTTTTTTTTTTTTCTTACTTATGTATTGCCTAAATGGGGCAGAATCAGAAAAGGATGCAAATTTTGATAAAATAAGTTGCAATTACACAGGGAGACTATTTAGGAAAATACAAAAATTAAATCTTTATACGGCCCTGGATGGTTACAATTTCCCCTTAGGAAGTTTTTCCTTATCCTTTTTTAATTAAAACAAAAATAAAAAATCTATCTTGATTCCTGCGAAACTCAGAGAGTTATGTCTATTTTAATAATTCGCGGGGTTTCAGACACAAATGGAAATGCGCGTTATTTAATGCTCAATGTTACAGTAAAAATATCAAGGAAACATTAATTTTTCTTTTATTTATTTATAGAGTTAGAATTTTGAATGCTATAAGATGGTTAACCATATAATTTGTAAACAGAATCACATCATAAAACTTCTTTTAAAAATAAAAATTCATTAAAAGAAAAAAAAAGAATAATTTAAAATTGTTATTAATCAAACTTTCATTCGTCGAATTGAATTTTTTTCTTTTGATTAAGTATCTTATTTTTTATTTTGATTTAGCATTTTAAATAATATTTATTTAAAAAAATAAAATATTTAAAATAGCAATTTAAAACTAATCGGATGTGGCAATCCCAAAATTTCTGTCTCATGCATGTGAATATTTCAAAAAGCGCTACCAATGCGCGAAAATAAAATAACAAACTATGCTCATCATGAGGATTCTAAGGACATGAAATTCCATGCATTATTTCTTGAAATAGGACAATTGCAATATTGAAAAAAAAAATGCAACATAAAAAGCGCCACTTGATGGGCAACTTATACCAAAACATAAAGTGCAATAATATTTATCAAGCTATACCTGAATCTGAAATTTGGTGAAAAAATTCGTGCATTAGCTCTTGGATTAGAACTATTGAAGGAATCGGGAAAAATTCAGCATAGAAGCATCACCTATTGGATTATTGACACTAAAATGTAAACAGAGCTAGTTCATATCACGGATTTACTAAATCTGAAGTTTAATGAAAATCCGCATATTAGTCATTGAGATAGAGCTCTTGCAAAAATCGTAAAATAATAAAACATAGCAGTGCCACCTGTTGAATGATTTACAACAATAACTGATCAGTTTCAATGTATATCAAGAACTATCTGAATATGCATTTTTATTAAACTCCGTGCATTACTTTTTGAAATAGAGCTATAGCAAAAATCCTGAAGAATGCAGCATAACAGCGCCACATGTTAAGCAATTCACATCGAAATGTAAACAAAACTATTTATCATGGGTTTACTGAATCTGAAGTTTAGGGGAAATCAGTGCCTAAAGATTAAAGGAAATCCTAATAAGATATAGATGTTGCATAAATTGTAAGAAAAAAAATGCAGTATAGCAGCGCCATTTGTTGAGAAATTTACACCAAAAACAAATCAGCAACAATTTATATCAGGGACTACCTGAATATAAATGTTTAGCAAATTCAGTGCATTAATTCTTGAGATACAGCGCCCACAAAACTTACGTCACAGACAGAGCCATAGACTCATAAACAGACATTTTGTAAAAAAAAAAAAAAAAAAAAAAAAAAAAAAAAAAGTATAATTTTAAAAAGATTAATATTTGTATAAACGAGGTCTAAAATTTAAACTTAATTCGAAGCATTAGACAGACTTTAATACATTTAAAAAGCAATTAAATTTTAAAAATATATATATCAATTAAGAAAATAATCAATTTTAAAAATTGTTTCATATTTAGTGTAAATAGTCTTTTATTTCAGACTTTAAAATGTACATGTATATTTAAGAAATATAAAATATCTATCACATAACTTGTAACTTCCAATTGTCACTTTCATTTTTCAAATAAGCTTAAAACATTTTTTAAATGTTTAGAGATTCTTTTTGAAAAAGAAACTTGGTCAAAATAGAGCTTTTATTCAGCAAAGAGGGTGTTTTGTCCGGTGGAGTTTTTGTCCGGTGGGGATTTTGTCCGGTGGTGATTTTGTCCGCGGGGATTTTGTCCGTGGGGATTTTGTCCGCGGGGATTTTGTCCTGGACTCTTGCTGGATTGATTCGAGAAGAGATATGACGTCACATACGTAATACTTGTCACATGATCACTGCAAGTATGCAATAATTCTTTTTGATGTCCACAGAAAAATCGTCTAAATTTATTTTCAATTTCTTTCACCCATAGACCGTTATGTTAAATAATTCTTTTGCGATGACCTGTAAAAAAACTATAAGTGCCACATATACCATTTTCAATAGGGAACTTTCTGGAGTCCATATATACAACATATTCAAATTTCAAGATGATACGAGTATCTTTAAGCGAGTTTTAACACTTTTCATCTTCGTTGGAAAGTGTTAATAATCGTCTGAATTTATTTTTAATTTTTTCCGTCCATAGACCATAATGTTAAAGAATTCTTTTGCGATGTCCTGTAAAAAAACTATAAGTACCACATACACCATTTTCAATAGGGAACATGCTGGAGTCCACATATACAATGTATCAGAATTTCATGATGATACGAGCATTTTTACGTGAGTTATCGCGCGGACAGACAGACAGACTGACGGACATACGGACAGACAAACTGAAGTTATAAACACTTTTCAACTTCGTTGGAAAGTGTTAAAAGCAATGTTTCCTTTCTAAAATAAGTGATTATTTTCTCTACTGTTACTCGATAAAATATTCATGAGTAAAACATTATTGATAAATACAAAAATAGAAAACTTATATAATCATCTATTCTGATAGTTAACATTTAAGGTTTAACCATTTCCGCCATTTTTGTTAAAATCATGTTTGTGAAGAAAATTTTTGCAGCAATAAATTTTCGAATTATACTTGTTACAATACTTTGTTTTGTACCAAATATTATGCATAAAAACGATAGTTTTTCGACAAATCGTTAATAAAATAGTTGATTTTGCCTTAATATGACTTTTTTTTAAAATTCAGACAAATAAAAAATCAATTTTTAAAAAAAATTATTATATTAAATAAAAATAGTTTAATGTAAAGGAAATTATAAGAAATATTATTTTTCATTAAATTCGTAAAAAAAATAAAATAAAATAAAATAAAAATAAAAAAGACTGTTCTCGTGTTGATAAGAACACGTATATCATATAAAATTTCCTCCAAAATAACACGTATCCCCCAAATTTGATCAAAATATGATATAACTGTGGATTGTTCTAATTGGTCACCATGGAGTTTCAAGACTTTTATGGAAAAAGTAAAATTAAAATGCTTAATTAAAATAATTATATGTAAATTTAAATATTTTATATCTTGAAAAGGTAATGTTTGCTTCAGGATGAGATTGCATTTTATCATTTTATACGTATAAAAAAAAATCAATTACTTCATAGAGATATAATTTAGATTCAAATACCACTTCATAGCCCAGCTTCAAACCTTCGCTCCCTTTCGCCCTCAGGTCTTTAACCTCCCAAACTGTTCTGTGATTCCCTCCCGCTGAAATATCATTTCATTGTGTACCTACTTGTAGGACGAACAAAACTTTCTCACTTTCATATTACCGGTCTGCCTAAGGACATTTGGGGACACTGTGGTGGCTAGTATTGTCTAGGAGGAGACACAATCTTTGCAGACAGAAACTGATGTTTCACTTGACCACCAATTGAGTAACATGATCTCAGGGTCTGCTCCGCTCCTTCCCCCTTCCCCCAAATAAGGAAATACAGTTAAATTATATTCGTAATTTTTTAAATATTCTTTACTAATTATTAAAAATATTATTTGTTTAAAGAGGTTTAAAAGGAAAATTTTTTCCTGTGATGATTTGTAAAATAAAATAAAAATAATCCAAAAAATCCCCCCCCCCCCGTACCTTAAATAATAAAACATTAAAAAAAAACAAAAACATAGAATTAGAATAGATTTTAGTTAAATAATAATTATATAAGCTTTTAGTCAGACTTCTTCTACGAATTCCCACACTGGGCGAATAGTAACGTGTAATGTAAATATGCAATAAAACTATCTGGTACTCTTCGAAAGAGAACATTTTGAAATTCTTTTAGTGATAGTTAAAGATATAAAATCCCCCATTTTGAAATAAGCTATTATAACATTTTCATGATTACATCTCGTTTACTAAAAAAAAAATCTATAAAAAGTGTTCAACATAATATTTTTAATAACGGACAATTTTGCAATTTTAGAATTGAGTTATAAATTTTATTAATTTTTATGGAAATAATATTTGGATTTGGAAAAGGAACAAAACATTTTTAAAATTTAATGTATGAATTTGAGAGTCAGAAAAAGGAAAATAATAAAATAAAATAAAACTCTCAATGAGTATGAGTATATAGAGGGTGGACATAACGTTAAACCTATGGATCTGTTCTCAGAAAAAATGAAGTGCCTAATTTAGGAAGGTGTTCAACTTAAGGGGATGTTCAACTTGGGAGGTTTTACTGTATATAAATTGTAACGATCAATATATATGTATATGCATTGTGCAGATTGTAAATGAATTGTGCTCGTTGAAATATGTTCATTATATGCATTGTGCAGTCATAAGTTTTTAACTAAAAGTGAGAGTAAAAATACTCGATACATTCAATCATTTAGTGAAAAGTATAGCAAACTTTCAGTAATTAAAAGTATAGTTAATTCACGCATCGAAAAGGTCTACGAGTTTCATTGACGGGCCTGAAATATTATCCAGGTGATGTGTTCTCCCATCACGAATGTATTATTATATGGTCAAACCTCATTAACGCGAACACGCTTAACATGAAATACTTTTAATCCGAAGTGGATACTCTTTCCCAATCAAATTAATAAAAGTTATAAACAGTTACCTTATTATAACTTTGACTGATAACATGAAATACTGCTAATACATAAACAAAATTTTATTATGTCCTCTTCAAGTTCACGTTAATGAGGTTTGGTTTCATCAAAGGGTGAGAAATAATAAATTTGTTAATTTTTAAATAGTAAAACATATATATGAAATAATGTTGCCTTGGTTAACATTTTCATTATTCCAAATAAAGTGAATTAAATATACGTTACTGTTACGTTCTTTATAAGATTAAAAAAAAAATCAATTTAAAAAGGAGTGTTAAAAGGTATCTTCTAAGTTCACCATATATTAATAATGATACTTCAGGATGCTAGCGTTGGTTTATTTTCATTCCCACTTTTTCCTAATAATTATATGTGTCACAGATTTTTGCACTAATTTCTGAGAGACGTATGACGAAAATTAATATTAAAAAAAATAAAAAAATCTTGGTAGATAAAATTAAATATCACTACGCACACTCTACGCCAGTTCTGCATGCTTAAGCCTCGATTAGTACGCACGTTTACATAGTCCCCGTTCATACTGTATTCATACAGAGTCCACGGTTCGTAGGTGTGTATACTCATACACATGTACTCGCTTTCACTGTCTGTATACCGAGTCCACGGTTCGTATGTGTATACGCATGGTCCTCGCTTTCACTGTGTGTATACCAAGTCCACGGTCCGTATGTGTATACGCATGGTCCTCATTTCCACTGTGTGTATACCGTGTCCACGGGTTGCATGTGTATATGCATGGTCCTCGCTTTCACTGTGTGTATACCGTGTCCACGGTTCGTATGTGTATACGCATGGTCCTCGCTTTCACTGTGTGTATACCGTGTCCACGGTACGTATGTGTATACGCATGGTCCTCGTTTTCACTGTGTGTATACTGAGTAAGCGGTACATAGGTGTATAGACAATATAGTTAATTCTCTGAACTTATTAAATTTCCATCTATTTCAGTCAACATGTAGGACATTTACATTACTAAGAAAAAAATGTATACTTATCACAATCGTAATATTTTTAATTAAAATTTACTGGGTATATTAAAGAAGAAAAATTTTATAATACTGAAAAAGAGATTCAAGAAATTCTTCCACATATTCATATACTTATACATTCTTATTACTAATTTAATAATTATATAAATGCAACACATTTGTATTCCTGAATTTACAAATTAGTTGTAATATACGTATAAATCAGAAATTCGTCTTTTCGCCTTTTAACAAATAAATAAATAAAAGAAACGAATATAATTATCGATTTGATGCATATTTCAAAAATATATATAAGTAAAATTTGAAATATACTGCGAAAATTTTGGTTTATATTTATTCAAGTTCAAAACTAAAGTTACATTTCAAATACTCTCTTAGAAGAATGAAAATGAAGCAATGTCTTGCTTTTTTCGTTTACGTTCCCATTTGAACAATTCACAAGTGGAAAGTCCTCTGTTGGACGGTTTATTCACCGTGTGTGTGAATGTCCTCGGTTGCCTTGCAAAAAAGCATATTTGAAAAAAGCCTATATTTAAAATTTTTGAACCGGTTATATAATATACGTTCATCTAGAATACTAAAAAGCTGAAAAAAAATAAAGAAAACACATTATTTCAATAGGTCCGCAGTTGGTCGGTTTGGCTACCGCGTCCTCGTTTCCCACCATATTCCGGACTGTGTGTGTGTGTGTGTGTTTCGAAATCATCAATGCCTGAAATGTGAAAAAAGTTTGCTTCGACTTTTAAAACGATTACAAGATTTACCCTATGCTACTTATGATAGGTAAGTAATAAATAAAAATATTTCTAAAGCAAATTTCAGATTTAATACGTGTAACTTTTCCAGATTTACTTCCACAAAAAAAAAAACATGTATGAAAAAAATTGCTAAAGAAAAAAATAACATCCTGCTTGGAGAATAATTTTTCCATTCTAGTATCAAATTTTATGCCAAGCAAGTATTAGTAATGCAGATTTCTTACTTTTATAAATGCCTTCTCTTTTAACACATAGACAAAAAAGATTTGAAAATAACTGTTTTCACATTGATCTGAAATTCAATAAAGTACGATTTTAAAATGTTTTTAGTATGCATGCTTTTAACTCAGTTTTTCCAAATCATCAAAGAAGCAATGGGCTAAAAGAAAGTGGAAATTTATGAAAAGAAATGCTTTAATCTTAGAGTTCATAAAAGGAACACATTTTTATCAAAGACGCGAAAAGTGTTCAAAATTTAATGAATATATGAATGGATAATAGATTCCTATAAAAAGAACGTTATATGTATTATTTATTTCTGTAAACAAATTGCAGTTGTTATATCAGATTCTTGTATCTTACATTCCCATAATTGAATCGAATTCCCTAAAGCTAACATCATCTTATGTTCTTCTTCGATAAATTATAAGTAACTATTACTTAAGTATAATATTAGATGCTTACGTATTATGCAGACTATGTCAAATACAACTGGGAAAGTATTATACCAATTATGCTTATTACAATAACCCTTATTTTTAAATATCTTTACAGCTTATCATACATAATAATAGCCATAATACAGCTCATATTCAAAATATTAGAATAATTGAGAAAAAATAATAAGAAAAAATTATTTGTCATTTATTTATTTTTTATACTAAGTAAATGCAATTAAATTTCTTATAAATTAAATCTGGAATGTTTAGATAAGATTTTAACATTTATAAAATATAAAATACAGCACAATAAATTAGGTATACAGCTTCCTTAAACACACCAGAATATTAGAATAAAATTTAGATTGGTTCAAAATATTAGAATATTTTATTTTACGCAACAATATTACCTTATGAATATGAAGTAAATGGTAGTTAATATTTTGTAGCATCCCCTTTAGCTTTCATAACAGCATACAATCGATCTTGCATACTATATACAAGGTGTTTACAAACATTTCTATTAATATTAGCCCAAATAGACTTTATACGTGCCACTAACTCAGTTTTACTTGAAGGAGGATTTTCTTGAAGTTTTTTCTTCATTATACACCATAAGTTTTCGATGGGATTAAGATCTGGTGAATTTGGTGGCCAAGGAAGTACCTTAATGTTGCGTTGGCGGAACCAATTCTTAGTTGACACCGAAGTATGCGGGGACGCTAAATCTTGTTGAAAGATGAAATCATCTTCAAATAAATCTTCTGATGATGGAATCATGTAATATTCTAAAATTTCTTGATATATCAGAGAGTTAACCTTTTCGTAGACGATGCATAACTTTCCAGGTCCTTCTGCACTCATACAACCCCAAACCATGACACTAGCAGCAAATTTTACGGAACGTTTAAGACATTCTTTATCAAATGCTTCTTGCTTCATTCTCCAAACTCGAATACCTTGATTACCATATGAAACACAAAACATACTTTCATCACTAAATAATATATTTTTCCAATCTTCATTGCTCCATAAACGTCTTGATTTACACCAATTCAATCTTATACGCTTTTGTCTTGCAGTCATGAGAGGTTTTGTTTTTGGTACACGAGATTCAAATTTAAATTTATGGAGACGTCTTAATGTTGTCGATGTAGAAACTTCAACTCCTTCTTCTTTCCATTTTCGGTGCAAGAATCGCACACTTTTAAAACGGTTTTTCTTAACTATACGCTTCAGTTTCCTGTCATCTCTAGCAGATGTTTTTGGTTTTCGGCCACCATTTCGGCGATTATTTTGAAATTTTCCAATTTTTGAATATTGTGTTAGTATTTTACTAACGCTCGATTGCGAACAATGTAAATAATTCGCTATAAAACATTGATTTTTACCGTGCCGATACAAATCAACCATACGAAGTTTAGTAGATTCAGGAATATCACGCACACGGCCCATTTTAAGACGAAAAAGAAACAAACTGCAAAAAAGAATACTGATTTTAAATAAAATAGTCTGAATTTAATCAATGATGCAACCAGTTAAGAATTGGTAATAATTAAAGGAGAATTAATGTGAAATATTCTAATATTTTGAACCACTTGAATAAATATTCTAATATTTTGACTTTTCAAAATAATTTTTTTTGCAATTAATCTTTTCAAAAATGATATTAAATGTAAGATAACAAGTAAGTTTAATCAACAATAAGTTCTTAATAAAAATATCGTTTGCATATTTTCATTAAAAGACATTAAATTACCAAACGATATTTTCAATTTCTAATAAAATAAGCTTTTTTTAAAAAAATATCAACCGACTTCAAAAAAAGCGCTTAAAAGAATGAAATAATTCTTTAAAATTCTCTAATGACAAAATGTTATCCAAAAATCAGACATCGGATATCAGGTACCGGCATAAAAACAGTTAAATTTAATATATGTAATTTAATATCCACCAAACATGGATTTTAGAGAGAATATTTTTTAGAAGAGATGAATTTGCATATTTATCATTTAATTTATGAATATATACATATAAATGTAATGAATTACTTTTAGAAGTTGGTGCCAAACAAGCAGAAACGATAATGATTTTCGCCATTTTAATTTTGATACTAGGCACATTACACCCACAATTCTTATTATATTGAAGATAGTTTGGCACCAACTTCAAAAAGTAATTTATTACATTTATATGTATATATTCATAAATTAAATGATAAATATGCAAATTCATCTCTTCTAAAAAATATTCTCTCTAAAATCCATGTTTGGTGGATATTAAATTACATATATTAAATTTAACTGTTTTTATGCCGGTACCTGATATCCGATGTCTGATTTTTGGATAACATTTTGTCATTAGAGAATTTTAAAGAATTATTTCATTATTTTAAGCGCTTTTTTTGAAGTCGGTTGATATTTTTTTAAAAAAAGCTTATTTTATTTCCTACTTTTTAGTTATTCATACTGTAATACTCAATTATGTGTACTGACATATGATGTCTCTTTGCAATGCATTGTCTAATTGATGTACTTTGCTGGGTTTTGAAGTATTCGATTTGCTGATCAATTTCCTATTTAATTTTCAGCTATTCGCAAGCAACTTACAATGACGGTTAGTATCATTGTGGATCTTTAGGTTTTTCGGATGTGGTAACTTGTTTGGATAAGATCTCGCTCTTTGAAAAGTTACCGCATTCATCAAACTTTAAGGTTCACATCGATTTTTACGCAACTTATAAACGGGTATCGACACATACGGTTTTCCAAACTGCATAAAATGCCGAATCTAATCTGAATCTACATACATGTGACTTGTGTGCTCGACATGAAGTCTGCTTGTAAGTCATCGTCAATATACAGGGACGAGATAGCACAAGGACATTTTACAAGACAAGAAATTATACAACCAGGAGATCCACATAAAGAGTGCGTGCAATGGAGCCAGTGGGATTCGAACCCCCAATCTCCTACGCTCGAAAGCAATTAGCGGCTTGGTGCTTTGACCACTCGGCCACGGAGGCCCTACATAAAATGTAAGAATTTTCTATTACAAAACTTGGCAATTTCGCCTATGAACAAGTACGATTATAGGAGTGCAAGAACAATACACACATATACACTTGATTTGAGTGCTCGACATGAAAGCCTGCTTATATTTCATCGTCAATATACGGGGACGAAATAACGCAATGAAATGTTTATAACACGAAGAAAATACAGCTGGGTGCTCAACGCAAAGAGTGTATGTAATGGAACCAGCGGAATTCGAACCCACAACCACCTACGGTCGCAAGCGATTAGCGGCGTGGTGTCTTGACCACTCGGCGACGGAGGCCCGAGTGAAGAATTAACTAGCTTCACTTTAATGGCAGCAAAATGTTTCCCCATTTTCTTTTTGTCTATATTCTTCTCAACTTTTCAAACATCCCTGTATATTACCACTTTGATATCGAGGAATTCTGTCAGAAGAAAATCTGAAAGCATTCCGGTATTTAACTCGATAAACGAATTTGAATCTCAAAACAATATCGATACACATAGCAATATATTTTAATTTCTTTGTGTATCCGCCTTAAAAAAGCACCCTGATACACAGGCATTTGTGCTCTGACATATAAAGGTACTTTAAAGGTAGATTTTCAGCTTTTTGACACCTATTTTGTCATGTCATGTTTTGTCAGGCCTTCCATGTTCCATGATGCAGGCCTTCCATGTTCCATGATGCAGGCCGGTGTATACGAGAATTGATGCAGTTAAGATTTCTCACTTTGGAAAGAACTCTCATCTCCGCAACAGTGCACTGTTAAAAATTTGACCCTTTTGCTGTGCAGCGTCATTCCACCGCTTTTATCGAAAGCGATTACTTTACTGTGTTATTGAGCATTCTCATTGGTCATAAAATAGGTATTCTATAAAGGCTGTGAAGTGACTCTGTAGCAAATGGATCCAGTTTATAACAGTGTATACATAGGCCGTGTTCAAAAGCGGCTTTTTTTGTGCGCGCGCGCTCAGAAGATTCTGCTTGGAGTAGGTGCTATCGAAGAAGAGAATTTTAAACTTATTCAATTATTGTATTATTTTTATGGTTCAGAATTGGTAAATACAAATACCATATCTCTTTATCCTTTCAAAATATGATTTTCGTAACAGAAATACATACCTGTGACCACTCAAATAAAATTAAAAGTATTCCGGAAAAGTATCACGTGACCTATTTCATGTAATTAAGCCCGATTAGCATTTAAAAAATGACAATCAACCCTGCTCAAACCTTGACGCGCGCGACGCAAAAAAAATGATGGGCGATTTGATCACGTGATTGTGCGTTTTGTGCTTATCTCTTATTGGTTGCACGTTGTTTGTTGTCAAAGTTGGTAGGTTGACTGATACAATTTAACAATTGGTGATTTAATTTTTTTAATAATTTTATTTTTATTTATTTAAAAATCATTTATCAGTTGCTTTATACTTTTCGTATTAAATAATAGAATACTGTTGATTCTATTGTTGTAATTAATGGAATGCTGTTGATAAACCAAGGTTGAGATATCCACACGGGGGACTAGCTAAGGGGGGGGGTACCCTCCCAAAACATTGACAAATGTTGTTACACTTTGCAAATTTAAAACTTTTATGTCAAATTTAATTAAAATTTTAATAAAAACTGCAATACATTTTCTATTTTTGATAGAATTTGCAAAAGTTACAACTCTAATTGGGAATATTATTAATTTTTTTATAAATAAGAATTGTATTACATTTTCAAAGTGCGTTAACTTGGCAAAATTATAAAACGAGTTGGCGAATATAAAAATTTGACTTGACAATATTAAGGTTTTCTCCCCCACCAATAAAAAGTCTTAGCGATGGCCCTGTATCCACATATTATAAGATTGATTTGTAATCTACAATACTGGATTGATTTCAATGGAATTTGCATTGTTAGTTAGATAATTTTTCAGAAGAAGTTTTAGTATGTATATATTTCTTATTTAATGATTGTATATTTTAATACCGTGTGGATAACAGGCCAAAATATGTCATAAAATATGAAAAACAAACGACATCCGAAATTATGTTAGTATAAGCAAAACACTTATTTATACTTTTAATAGAAAAATTATAAACATTCTAATCATACTTTATTCATTATAAAACTAGAAGACAAACTCCAAATATTTCACTTCTTTAAAATATATGTATGCAGATATTCTTAATTTAAAAAAATGTATATCTTTTACATTTTGCTTTTATAATATTTTGCATTTTGATTTTAACACCGTAAAATATCCACGCATGCATTATATTTGCATCCTAATCTCAATAAAAAATTACTTCTAAAATTTTCAAAAAAAAAAAAAAAAAAAAAAAAAAAAGAGAAGAAGAAGAACATTAATAATTATTTTATGCGTATACGGATATTTTCGCAGAAAACTTTTTTTTTCATTTTCTTAATATATATATAAATCAAATCACTTTGGAATGATATTAATATCGTTCTAATTATCCTTTTAATATTCTAAATTTGGAATATTAAAACTTTCTCCGCAAAAATCTCATTTTCTCATATTTAAATAAGTATTTTATTATTATAATAGAAATACATGTGCTTCTGTATTATTAATATAAAATTTACCTTTAATAAAAATGTCTTATTTATTAATAAAAAGCAACCAAAAAAAAAAAAAAAAAAAAAAAACACAAACCAACTTTTGGCCCGCGCAGGTTTCGAACCCGTATCGTCTGGGTTCAAGCTCAGCACTCTGACCATTCGACCAGCCAGCTCACTTTCATTTGTAACAGATTATCTTTATAATTAGCACTACAAGTAATTACATCCTTGATCTGTTCTCCATCTGTTACTGAGCGAACAGTCACAGTAACTGGTGGCACAGTAGCGAGGACTGAACGCACATCCCACCAAGTATAAGTATCCACTCCATGTCCGTGGCTCCTAGCGTGCGCGTGCAGCGCGCGTAACAGCTGAACACAGCCATAATTTTTTCAACCATTTAACGTAACGAGATTGACCAATCAGAATCCTGCATTTTTGCAAACTTTTTACTGAAATAAATAGTGAAGTAAATAGTGATTACTTGAAGTAAACAGTGAAAAATTCGCAAAAATGCAATGCTTTTAATTGGCCAAACTGATTTTGTTAACAGCGAAAGAGATCTTAGGTGTAATCCGGTAGATTTAGCTCTATTAACGAAACCAGATTGACCAATTAGAAGCCTGCATTTTTTGCGAAATTGTCGCTGCTACACTGTTAAAAATTTGACCCATTTGCTGGAGCGTCACTCCAGCGCTTTTATAGAGAACGGTTACTTTACAGTGTTATGGAGCATTCTCATTGGTCATAAAAGAGATGTTCTATAAAAGCTGTGAAGTGACGCTGCAGCAAATGGGCCAAATTTTTAATAGCACTGTAAAAAATTTGACCCTTCTGCTGCATCGTCACTCCCCCGCTTTTATAGAATATCTCTCTTTTGACCCATGAGAATGCTTCATGATAGGCTGAAGTAATCGTTTTCTATAAAAGCTGTGGAGTGACGATGCAGCAAAAGGGTAAAATATTTGACAGTAAGTGTAAGTAAGTAAATTTTCTTATTGGCCAATCTAAATTCTCAATAGCCGAAAATCTACCTGAATCCGGTTCATCCAAAAAATCGCAAGATCATGTATCTGCGTAAGAGTAACAGCATGAAAAATGGACGTTTCTAATTGGACGACAGCTTCAAAAAGGATTTGAATTTATAATGTTTCTATTTTTAAAAAGTTGTAATTACTAGAATTTGATGAAATTGAAATGGGACCACACGGGCCCCTTGCACTTTCAAACAAAAAAAAAATTATCGAAATCGGTTCACATTTGCGGAAGTTATGGGTGAACAACAAATACATACAGGTCGAAATCATAACCTCCTTCTTGAAGTCGGTTAAAAAAAAAGGTAATTATTCTAATATTTTGAATATGAGCTGTATTTTTTAAAAATGTAATTTAACAAGTTACAACAACCATTTAGAAAAGGATTTTCTCAAAGACTAAAATTTAAGTCTTATAAATAAATTATGTATAAAAAATATTTTCCTCACTTTATGTAAATAATACATGTTTATTTTATAGTTAAAGTTAAATAAAGGGGAAACATCTTGAAGATATTATCATTTATAAAGTCATTTTCCTCAACGAAGGATTTTTTTTAAACAAAATAAAGAAATGATGATGTTGTTTCCTTTCTGAATTCATTCAATTTCTCATATAGTTATATCTACCCTATCTATGTTATAAAGGACAAACATATCTGTGCGTAATTCATATGTCCTTTTGCGAATGGTAAAACTTTCAAATTTTAAAAGAAATTTCAGTTTTACAATTTTAATTACTGCATTTTTTAAACTTCTAGAATCGCACATTTTAAATTATTACACCTTTGTACAAGGGAATAAATGTACTGTTGTTTAAATGCAATTTGTTTAAAAGCTGTAACATAATTTGTTTTTAGTTATTAATTTTTTGTAGATTTTAATACTTTTTTGTCATTGTGGCAACAAACTGTTCCAAAAATGCGGTCATCTCAAGAAGACTGTTTGTATCTGATCCAGAAGACTGACAAAGATTCAGGTGTGTTTCACGCATATATCTATCTTCCACGGAGAATAACAACCATTTTCCAAACGGTTAATAATAATAATAATAATAATAATAATAATAATAATAATAATAATAATAATAATAATAATAATAATAATAATAATAATAATAATACGTAATATTGTTTTTTTTATTACAATTTATAGTTTATTTGTTTATTATGTTTTATAGTCCTTTTATTTATGTATTATATTTCATTTATTATATCTTATTTATTCTTTCATTTGAGATTATTTATTATTTTCAATAATATAATGTATTAGATAATGTTAAATTACTGCTTTGAACATGACTGGAAACGATAAACAAAATGTGCTACGGGCAGCCATTTTTGGCAATTTATCTCATGGGCCAGATAATTCTTAAGTACCTAATATTTATTAATTAACTATTGACTAATAACAAAGTATAATGTTGGCTAATTAATTAGTAAGTACAATATTAAATTATTGATTAATAACTGTACATACTAATGTAAAATTAATTTTTTATTATAATGCTAATTAATTAACAAATAACTAAAAATGTAGCAATTATTATATTAAACTATCAGACTATGACCACTGAACTGTTTTAACAATCGAACTGTAAATTACACAAAATAGTGAATTTGGCCTAATTTGACTTTGTATTTTAGGTACTACTTGGTTATCCCGTCGACGATTTCGCCAAATTATACAAATTGCCAAACTAATAGCCTAATTGTGGTGAGGAAAATTACACCGCATTACACGGTACGCGAAAGATAGTGGTTAGTACAAATAAAATAATATTAAGATAATATCCCAATCCGCGTTGTGAGAGATTGAACTGGATATTACCAAAAAAATTGTTTTCTTTTAAACTTATCAATAATTTAAATAAAGGAAAATCGCAATAGCTCAGACTCCACTTATTTAACGTTTACCTTAGCAAATTTAGGATTCTATTGGGTTATATAAAATTAATAAAGTGAAAGAATTCTGATCGTTAATATTAAAGGTTATTAATCTATTAACTCGCTGAAAATAAATAGAGTAAAAGAAATCATGAAAAAAAACACAAATACATATATACACTAGGGTGGGCCGAAAAAAACTTTTTTTCGATTTTCGAATATGGCGGGTGCGGAAAAGTGGCCACTGGTGGCACTCAGTTCACACAAAAAATTTCAGATTTTTTGGACTTTTCCTTACCCTGCCGCAAATGGCTTGAAAATTTGCAAAAATGCTGTTTTTGAACTTTTTTAGGTAAAAAATTAAAAATGTTAAATTAAATTTATTTTGGATCTATTTACTTGAAAAGGCAGCCTTAACGTACCAAATGCTTAAATAAGCTCTGATAATGCATTATTTAATTGCTAAGTGTATTTTAAACAAGCCGATTTTCATAGCTTTTTCACGTATAATAAGCAAAATATGTATTGGTTTGAATCGTTCGTTAATTTCTCTCTTATTTATGTTCCTTGGTCTTTAAAATTTTTCTCTGCGTCAAAGGTCATATATTTGGGCAGCGGACAGCAGTATAACTCACAAACAAAGCTGGAAGGTGAGAAGGGGTGAAGCAGGACTGAAAGAGTACGCAATGCCTCATCGTAATATTAAGAGAGTTAAGGAGGAAATAAAAGAGAAGAGAAAATTTCGATAAGGGATTGTTATTATTTTACTTGGCTCAAAACCTACGACATATGTTCAGTGTGGACGTGAAACCTTTTCCTAGAGAGATTCGGTACTTTTTGGATCATTTGACGTACCATTACAGTGTTTTGTGCGGTTTATTACGAGCTTAGAAATGGCTAGTATGAAGGTCCATGGCAATGTAAAAGACACGCGACAGCATGAAAAGTATCCTTTTTGGGGCACCATGCTTATTGAAAGAATTGCAATTGCCAACTTATGCTGATATCATGCGCCACTACTACTGGTTGCGAAGCGATATGGCAGCAAATCGAGAAATCCAATATTAGTCAATAGATGATGTTATTAAAATGGTAGATGAAAATGTTACCATTAAAAAAAGCTTCTGAAAAAAAGCTTCCATGCCAGTGTTTTCCCAACAATCAATTTACAAAAAAGATTAAAAAATACTAAAAGGTTTCACCATATCGTACGAATTCTTCGTGGGTTGTCTTTACTTTCAAACCCATACGATTACAGGATTTCCCCAATGATCTACACTTCTTTTGAAGTGATAGTTTAGAATAATAGTTTAATAGTAGGTGAAAAAGTTACCGAAATCTGAAAAAAAATTTCCTTACCAGTGTTTTCTCAGCGATCAATTTACAAAAAGATTAAAAATTACTAAAAGTTTTCACCATAGCGTACGAATTCATCGCGGGTTGTCTTTACTTTCAAGCCCATACGATTTCAGGATTTCTCTAATGATCTACGCTTCTTTTAATAGTTTTTAATCTTTTTGTAAATTGATCGTTGGGAAAACACTGGCTTTTATTCAGATTTCGGTAATTTTTTCATCTACCATTTTAATAACATCACCTATTGATTAATATTGGATTTTTCGGTTTTCTGCCATATCGCTTCGCAACCAGTAGTAGTGATATCAGTATAAGTTGGCAATTGCAAGTTTTTCAACAAGCATGGTGCCCCAAAAGGATACTTTTCATTCTGTTGTCGCGTATCTTTTACATTGCCATGGACCTTCAAAATAGCCATTTCTAAGCTCATCGTAATAAAACGCACAAAACACTGTAATGGTACGTCAAACGATCCAAAAAGCACTGAATCTCTCTAGGAAAAGGTTTCACATCCACACTGAACAAATTTCTCAGATTTTGAGCATGGTAAAATAATAGCAATTCCTTATAGCAATTTTCTCTTTTCTTTTATATCTTCCTTCACTCCCTCAACATTACGATGAGGCATTGCGCACGCTTAGAATACTGTTTCACCCCCTTCTCACCTTCCAGATTTGTTTTTGAGTTATACTGCTGTCCGCTGCTCAAATATATGACCTTTGACGCATAGAAAAAATTTACAGACCAAGGAACATAAATAAGAGATAAATTAACGAACGATTCAAACCAATACATATTTTGCCTGTTATACGTAAAAGCTATGAAAATCGGCTTATTTAAAATACACTTAGCAATTAAATATTGCATTAACGGAACTTATTTAAGTATTTGGTACGTTAAAAATGCCTTTCCAAGTAAATACAACCAAAATAAATTTAATTTAACATTTTTAACTTTTTAGCTAAAAAAGTTCAAAAATCAGCATTTTTGCAAATTTTCAAGCCATTTGCGGCAAAGTATGGAAAAGTCCAAAAAATCTCAAATTTTTTGTGTGAACTGATTGCCACCAGTGGCCACTTTTCCGCACCCGCCGTAATCGAAAATCAGAAAAAAGTTTTTTTCGGCCCACCCTAATATACACTCAAACATTTATTTTCAAAATATATAAATTGTAAAATACAATTAACAAATAGTAAGATTCACCAATAAGGATATAATTTACTTACTACACTTAATTCTTTTGTTTTAAATTCAACTTAAATAATGGATATTATTAAATGCTCACAGCACAATCTTCAGGGCTGTTCGCCCAAAAAAAATAATCATTAGTTTTTATTTATTATTATTTTGATTAATTTTATCAATTAAAACTTAAATAGTGATTTTTTTTTATTAATGAAACACATAAAACAAAATATTTTTTAAAATGGCCTTATCACTTGGAAGGATTATAAAAAATTTCTCACCATAACCACGTCATCCAGCAGACCTGATAATCGTCTTAGATAGTCCTGTATGATTATTCAAATGTCTCTTGCCATAAGCGCACCACTCATTAATGTAAATAATATTCATTATTGTTCACAGAGTTATATCTTGTTGAAAATCCAAGCAAGCATCGAATAGGATTGCTATCCTGCACTTTTCACAAATCCCAAATTGAAGATAATCACACCAAGTCCGTTCAACAATGGTAAGTTGCAGAGAGGCATAAATAATAATCTTGAAGAATGACTAATAGGGGAATCATAATCGTGCCTTATGAGAATCACGCAGAGTCAGTTTATGAGAATCACGCAAAGTCAGTTTAAAAATGGAATATTGCAGATATGAATTAATAATAATTGTAAATAGCATGTAATAGATGAATCATAATCTTGACTTAAAGAGCATCATACAGAGGCAGTCTAAATGGAATGTCGCATTTCTACGCTGCCTCTTCCAAAAAAAATCGCATTTTTTCATATTTCGTCTATAATTCGCACCTCGTTCCAAAGTTCCTTTTTAAAGAAAAAATAAACACATTTTTTTCTTCCACTGACCTCCAGGTGACAGAAGACAAAACTGAGAGAAAGAGAAGTTTTTTTCTTCCCTCTCCATCTCTCTGTCGGGATGACCCTTTCTCATTGGTTACTCAAAAAAAATTTTAATCGTCCCTTGTAATCATAAGCAGGTCATTGGTACCTTGTCCTTCGGGGAGGTATGTCTTTTTATTTTTTCCACACCCTTTTTTTCTTGTTTATTTGGCTTCTCCCTTCCATTCGACCTCTCGTGATGCCGCCGCTTTTGTGTGTGACTTCCGACCACACGCGATGCTTGTCCACTGGTTGTAAATAATTGTTGAAAGCCCCATAAATTCTGCACTTGTTCCTTCGATTTTTTATGTCAAAGGCTGGCGACAAACTATACTTTATAGTTTTATTGCCCCATTTTGTCTGTCTGGGAATTCATGGTGATAATCCCTCCAAGAATACACACGTGCATTATTATTATTATTATTATTAATATTATTATTATAAATAAAATCTTGCAGTTTTTACTACAATTAGCTTTCAACTTTACCTAATAATTAAAAATATTATAATTATTATTCCTTGGTTATTGCTAAAATAAATTCAAAATTTTATTTCGATTTTTATATATCTATTTATATTTTTTAGATTGTGCTGTTCATTTTCTTTTTATACATATTTACTTAAGCAATGTCGTGACAATTTCAGCACTACATCCTTATCTCCCCTTTGTTTAAGAAAAAAAACATCCCATACAAGATAAACTAAAATATATACACAGATTTTTCATATGATTACATCGACATTAAGAAGGTATCAAAATACTTTATCATTTTTTCTTGCAAATATGTAATAACAATAAACAAAGTAATACTAAATTATAAAATAATATACACATTACATTATAGGTGAGAAAATAATCGTTCCATTGTGGTGGCCATTGAAAAATACCAAAATATAAGACATATTTGAAATTACGATATCTATATTTTTTCATCATTTATTTTATTTTATTTTTTATTTATTTATTCTTTTTTTATATGTATATATATATACATCTGTATTATAACATTCCAGAAATGGGTGTGTATTTTACTTGCCTGTTCTATATTCCTATGAACTATGCCTATGAACAAAAACAAACTTCCCCAACTAGCAAAATTTTGAAAGTTTACTTATCTCTTAAATGAGAGAAATTTTGCTCTCATATTTGCTCTCCGAAACGTATCTCTCTTTTTTTTAATCATAAAAAGTGTTTTTGTTATTTTCATCAACAATATTTGAGAGAAAAAAAATCTTCATCCTAAATCACTTCATCTTCTTTTTTTTTTTTTTTTTTTTTTTTTTTTTTTAACATAATTTTATCTATGTCGTATATTAAATTTTTGTCACTGAAACGTTCTCTCACTTGAATTCTTTTTAATTGACTGTCTATTTATTTATTCCTCACTGGCTTTATTAATATTTTTATTAGATTATTGTGTCTGGTTGTTATGGAACCGCTTTTATACGTATTGTTACTTTCTTCATCGAATGAGAGTTGTGAAAAATGAATTAATTTTTTTTATTTAGTTATTTTATTTATTTATTTATTTATTTATTTTTATTTATTTATTTTATTTATTTATTTATTTATTTATTTATTTATTTTTTAACATATGAGTATTCTAGAGTTTGTAATTAATAGTTTATTTATGTATTTCAAATTTTGTTCTAATCTAATTTTATTGCTATATTAATTAATGAGATATGATTATTTATATAAAATCTTTATGACTAATATATTTACTGAGGACAATCTCATTTACATACAATCTCAAGAAAAATATTTTTTTGTACAATGCAAACTATCGACCAGCAATAAAAATCTGCATCCCGGGAAGTACGAAATATATATTTCCGATGAGATTATAATATAGCCCTTTTTATTATTATTATTATTATTATTATTATTATTATTATTATTATTATTATTATTATTATTATTATTATTATTATTATTATTAAAATATCTTAATTGTCTTACCCAATTTTTATTTATTTATTTATTTACTTATTTACTGTTATTGTTTTTATTTGTGTCTATTATATGAAAGTCGAACATTTTTAGAAGTCATTAGTATTTAATTGTAAAAGTTTATAATTTAAGCTAATGTGTTCAATGAATTATGATTATATATATATATATATATTTATGGAAAACTTTGACAGTTTCAGTAGACAAGTGAATCAGTTTTAATGAATTATTTGAATTATACATTTTTATTTATTTATATATTTATTATTTTCTTTCTTTATTTATTTTTTTAATTTACGTACTTGTGTTTTCTAATGAATGATTATTTGTTTTAGTTTTGCTTGCCATATTGGGCGCAAATAATTTAGAAATATGAATTCTAATAGGCTTTAGATCTGGTCTATCTCTGTTTTTAATGAGATAGTTGTCATTCCTGAAAATTCTCTCAACACAATATGGGCCTGAAAATTTTTGGTGTAACGCTTTAGGTTTTATCAGCAGTTTTAAGTATACTTCATCGCCTAATTGTAACTCCTTGTGTTTTGCTTTTGAATTTCTATTTAATTCCCTATCTGCCATTTCCTGATTTTTGATAACCTCTTTTCTTATTTCGTGCATATGTTTTAATTTATTTTGAACGTATTTGCTATAAAAAGACATGTCATGTACTTCAAAGTTTGTGAAAGGTGTTTTAATTTCTCTTCCAAAAAATAACATGCTTGGAGAGAATTTTGTTATTCTATGTACAGTTGAGTTATGCATCAAAATAAAATATTGAAGTTTTGTATCCCATTCATAAATTTTGTTACACATAGCTGCTATTGAAGCTTTTAAATCCCTATCTATCCTTTCCGAAATCGATTGGCTTTCATGGTGATAAATTGATGAGGGGATTAGTTCGATATTTAAATTTTTCATGTAATCTTTAAAATCCTTCGATTTGAAATAAGATCCATTATCAGTGGAAAAATATCTTGCTAATCCGAATGCGCTAAAGTAACCATTTAGAGCATTGATTATGACCCTAGTGTCCGTCGATTTAAGTGGAAATGCTTGCAAGTAACGTGTGGCTGTGTCTATGACCGTCAGTACAAATTTATTCCTATTTAAAGATGGAGTTAAAGGTCCAATTATGTCACATACCAATCTTTGCCCTGGGAGGTAATTTTTATCAATTGTCTTAAAAGGAATTTTTATCGTTCTATGTTGTTTAAATGTGTTGCATGTTACACATTTTGTACAGAATTGTTTTATCTCTTGATACATTCTGTACCAGAAAAATCTTTCTTTTATAATACCATAAGTTTTTAAGAAAGCAAAATGTGGGACATGTGCACTGTTTAGAATGTCTTCTTTTAAGCTCTGCGGTGCGATATATAATTCCGCATTATTTGAATTATGCGAATTTTTTAGAATTAATATCCCATCTTTATTTAAAGTATACTTATCATATTTTTTTTACTTTTCTTTGTTGTTGTAAGGCCTCAATAATTTCTTTTAATTTTGGGTCATTTAATTGTTCTTTTTTTATATTATCTGCATTTAGCTTTTTATTTACCATGAAAAGGTGTTTGTCCAAATCATCTGCTATTGATAGAGCATGTACCGATCTACTACAGAAATCAGCGGGATTATGGATACCTGCAATATGCGATACTTCAAAATCATAATCCTGTAATTTTAGTAACCATCTTTCTACAATCTCAGGCTGCTTTTCTAACTGTAAATGGTACGTTAATGCCTTTGAATCTGTTAGCAGAAAAAATTTTCGTCCTAATAGAATGTTTCTAAAATATGTTATGGTTTCATAGATTGCCAAAAGTTCAATCTGCATGCTAGGATATTTCTTTTCTGAGTCTCTTAATTTTCTTCCCGTAAATTCAATTGGGATCATTTTATCTCCTTGTTTTTGTGCTAATATACCTGATGTTGCAATCTTTGATCCATCTGTAATTATATAGAATTCTTTACTAAAATCTGGGGGGTGAATAGTAGGTTGTTCCATTATAATTTTTTATATTTTTTCAAATGATTCTTGTGTTTTGTTATTCCATTTGAATTTTGTATTAGCTTTAGTGAGATCCGTCAGTGGTGCTATTATCTCCGCGTAATTATGTATAGTTGCTTTAAAATAGGTTCACAATCCAATAAATGCTCTAACTGTTTTTTGAGATGTGGGTACTGCAAAGTTTGTTATTTTTTGTATATTTTTTTGTGAGGGCGCATATCCTTTTTCACTAATTTTGTATCCCAAAAAATCTATTTCCGGCATGTATAATTTTAGTTTAGTCGGTTCAATTGTAAGATTGAATTTTTCTAATTGTTCTAATACTGCTTCTAGTATTATGTGCATTTGTTGTACATCATTTGAACCAATTATTATGTCGTCAATAAAGTATTGAATATTGTTTTTTTTTAAGTCTCCCAAAACTATATCAATTAAACTAGCGAATTGATTCGTTGAAATTTTTGTTCCAAAAGGCATCCTTGTTATTTGAAAATGGTTATCTTCCGTGATAAATGCTAATTTATGCTTGTCCTGCTCATTTAATTTTATTTAAAAGAATGCAGAATGCAAATCTAAGACAGTGTATAATTTTTTTCCTGCCATGCTTTGTAAAATATTTTTTGTATTAGGTACGGGGTATGGGTCGCTTTCTAATATATCATTAAGAGCTCTAAAATCTATAGCCATCCTAAATTTAATTAAATTCTTATAGTTTGTTTTTGACGTAGAATTTTTCTTTACGAAAATTACTGGGAAAGCATAACTTGAATTCGTGGGCTCTATGATACCAGCATCCAATAAATCCTGAATTTCTTTCTCCGCGAATTTTTTTACATCATGTGCTAACTTAAAGGGTTTCGTTTGTATTGGAAAGTCATGCATTAGTTTAAAGTTCGGTTTTATTACATCTCTTTCTCCTAGCGTTTTATATGATTTGCTGAAAGTAGTAGCGTGTCTCATTAAAATTGTCAGTACTTCCTTTTGTACCTTCGGTGTTAAGTGATCAACTTTAAAATCCTTCTCTGAAAGTTCTTTCTTACTTAATTCTCTAATTTGTGTGATATTTAAGTTATTAACTTCATAAATACTATCAGTATTTGAGTTATTTTGTTTTTTTATCAAAATATCAGTGGTAATTTTTCCCATTTCCTGATCTTTGTGAAGTCTCAAGTATTGTTTAGATTTATTTTGTACTAATATTGTGAATAAATTATTTTCGTTTTCCTTATTTTCATGAACTGAATTTTGGATTACTAATTTACTGTTGTTATATTTAGGTTGAAAAAAAATTGTTGTCCGTTTTTTAATTTGCTATCAAAAATTAAGTTCACTAACTTCGATTCTCTGGGTCTCAAAGTAATGCTTTTTTCTACAAATACTCGTGTATTAATTTTCGGAATCTTATTATAGTGATAAGAGTGAATTTTTTTTGGTACTGTTTGAAACTCGTCATTTTGTTGTATCGGCTTAATTTCATTTACCTCAGTAATTTGATCTTCGTTAGGATTTAATTGTATAATTGAGTTATTGAGTTTAAAAGTATTATTTTCAAAATCCATAATTATTTTATTACTTTTTAAAAAATCGTATCCTAAAATAATTTTGTAATTACGATCAAATTCTTCTTTAGTTACATAAAATGTGCCATTTAAGAAAGTGTTGTTAAATCTAAACTTAAATTTTACACAGTGTTTAAAAGGAATGGATTTATTTGATAAAGTTGTAATTTTTATAGCGTTGGCTAAATATTTAATTTTTATATCTGTCTGTTTTATTTTTTCGAAGACCCCTGGGGATATTAAACTTATACTCGCCCCACTATCAATAAGGCTGGGTATAATTATATCTTTCTTTATTTTTAAATAACATATTGGTAATTCATTGTTTTTACCCGAATTACAACTTGCAATTAATTTTTTTTTTAATCATCTTTTTTTCGTTCTCATTTCTTCTTATCTCTGTCTTTTTTGTTTGTTTTTGTTTGATTATTTTTAGTTCCTTGTTTGCTTTATTTTTTATGTTATAACAATGTTTTTTTTTCAATGATGCGGGACCTACGGGCTTGTATTTCTCTCAATTTTGTAAGTCCCCTTACCGGTTTAAATTACTTTGTCCTCTGTTCCTGTTATGATTTTGTCTACTCCTTCTGTCTCTGTTTTCATTTGGAAAGGTAATTGTGGGCTGATGGTCCCTGTTTCTCTCATTATTTTGCGGCAAAAGATTTTGGCCATTTTGCATATCTGCGAAATTGTGATGCTGCCCTGTATATGCGATTTGTGTATTGTTTCCCTGTGTTGGGTCAAAATTTTGCACTGGAACCATATTTTGCATATTATAATTTCCATGATACATTTGATTAGGTCCTATCGGTGATTGGTGCAAAATTTGCCAGTTTGGCATCCGATTTTGCATATCATTAAATCTAATTTGATTGTTATGAGATCTTGCAAAATCGGATGTTTGTGGCGCTTGAAAATGTTGTGCATAGTTTTGTGGAAATCTTGTAAAGCTTCTATAATTGTTATTTTGATAGTAATTCTTGTGAAATCTTGGCCTAACATTGTTTTGTGCTCCCCTCGGTTGAAAAAAATTCGCACTTTTTTGATTAAAATAACAATTTTGTGTCTGGTGATTGGACTTGTTGCATATATGACAAAAATTTTGTGTTATATGATTTATTTCCGCTTTGTTTTGTGCACTTTCGTTTTTGTCAATTTGTAAACCTTTAATTTGTTCTTTTAGCTGTTGTATCTCTGATTTTTGGTCTTGTGACATGCTAATAAGTGCCTCGAATAATTTATTTTCGCTTGTTTCCGTTAAATTATTTATTTCACCTGCACATTTACTGTTTAATGCGCTTTCGATGTTTTTAGCTTTCTTTACCGCGTCTTCGAAATTTGTAGGTGGATATTTTTTTAATTCGAAAGAAATGTCCGGTCTTAGCGCCTCAAGATATTTTGTTAATTTTATAGTCTCTAATAGTTCTTTGGCTCCATTCTTTTGTTCATGTCCTGATAAAGCGAGATATTTCTGTGCTTCTATATTGAACTTTTTTGTGAATTCCTCGATGGTTTGATTGGCTGTTTGTTTGGCATTTATAAATTGCAACTGAGCATCAGCAAAAGATCTTTATTTTTGGAATTGTTTTATCGCATTTTGTTTAAAGGTTTTATAGTCTTGTGCTTTATGCAATTCATTTGTGTTTCTCATAACTTCTCTTGCTTGCCCTTTGAATTTTGATTTCGCCAACACCAATTTTATGTCGTCGGGAAATTGTGCCGCCACAGCTAACTCCTCAAATTCTTCAAAAAAATGTGTTATGTTTTGATCCGGTTTATCCTCAAAATTTTGTAATGAGTTTATCAGAGTATCCACTCCAATAGTGAATGATTCCCTTTCGGGAGAAGCCTGTCTTCCCTTTCTTCCTGTCATATTTATTTATCTATTTTGAAAATCTCTAACAGATTGATGTTTAATTGTTTATCTTTAATTTTTTTTAACTTTTTTTTAGCACTGTGAATTATTATGTACTGTACTCGCAAAATATAATTTTTTTTTTTATCTATGTATCGAAATTACACTCACATAAAGGGAAAAGAGAAAAAAAAATATTTCATAGAAATTTCAAAATCCCCCTAACTATTTTCTATAGACACACACAAATAATAATCACAAAATAAATTTTCAAAGTACAGATATATATATATATATAAACAAATCTATAGTAACGAAGGCTTTTTTAAATAATGCGCTGTGAGCTAAACCCGTTCTCCTCTGTATGTATTCATTTCAAACGTATAATCATTAATTTTAGTATTATTTATTTTTTTTATTATTATTATTAATTTTTCTAGATATACACAAAATATCAATTTTTTTTTACACAATATAGGTAAGTGATGTTTGTTAGTAAAAGAAGAGAAACAGAAAATAGGTAATTAAGTAGAAGAATTTATAATACTGAATATATATTTATATGTATAATCAAATGCAGAAAAAAAATTAAATTTTTAATCCTAAATGCAAATTAAACACCTGGTATTAGCACCATTAAACTTTTAGTAATGTGGTGAGGAAAATTACACCGCATTACACGGTACGCGAAAGATAGTGGTTAGTACAAATAAAATAATATTAAGATAATATCCCAATCCGCGTTGTGAGAGATTGAACTGGATATTACCAAAAAAAATTGTTTTCTTTTAAACTTATCAATAATTTAAATAAAGGAAAATCGCAATAGCTCATACTCCACTTATTTAACGTTTACCTTAGCAAATTTAGGATTCTATTAGGTTATATAAAATTAATAAAGTGAAAGAATTCTGATCGTTAATATTAAAGGTTATTAATCTATTAACTCGCTGAAAATAAATAGAGTAAAAGAAATCATGAAAAAAAACACAAATACATATATACACTCAAACATTTATTTTCAAAATATATAAATTGTAAAATACAATTAACAAATAGTAAGATTCACCAATAAGGATATAATTTACTTACTACACTTAATTCTTTTGTTTTAAATTCAACTTAAATAATGGATATTATTAAATGCTCACAGCACAATCTTCAGGGCTGTTCGCCCCAAAAAAATATTCATTAGTTTTTATTTATTATTATTTTGATTAATTTTATCAATTAAAACTTAAATAGTGATTTTTTTTTAATTAATGAAACACATAAAACAAAATATTTTTTAAAATGGCCTTATCACTTGGAAGGATTATAAAAAATTTCTCACCATAACCACGTCATCCAGCAAACCTGATAATCGTCTTAGATAGTCCTGTATGATTATTAAAATGACTCTTGCCATAAGCGCACCACTCATTAATGTAAATGTTATTCATTATTGTTCACAGAGTTATATCTTGTTGAAAATCCAAGCAAGCATCGAATAGGATTGCTATCCTGCACTTTTCACAAATCCCAAATTGAAGATAATCACACCAAGTCCGTTCAACAATGGTAGGTTGCAGAGAGGCATAAATAATAATCTTGAAGAATGACTAATAGGGGAATCATAATCGTGCCTTATGAGAATCACGCAGAGTCAGTTTATGAGAATCACGCAGAGTCAGTTTAAAAATGGAATATTGCAGATATGAATTAATAATAATTGTAAATAGCATGTAATAGATGAATCATAATCTTGACTTAAAGAGCATCATACAGAGGCAGTCTAAATGGAATGTCGCATTTCTATGCTGCCTCTTCCAAAAAAAATCGCATTTTTTCATATTTCGTCTATAATTCGCACCTCGTTCCAAAGTCCCTTTTTAAAGAAAAAATAAACACATTTTTTTTCTTCCACTGATCTCCAGGTGACAGAAGACAAAACTGAGAGAATGAGAAGTTTTTTCTTCCCTCTCCATCTCTCTGTCGGGATGACCCTTTCTCATTGGTTACTCAAAAAAATTTTTTAATCGTCCCTTGTAATCCTAAGCAGGTCATTGGTACCTTATCCTTCGGGGAGGTATGTCTTTTTATTTTTTCCACCCCTTTTTTTTCTTGTTTTGACTTTTCCCTTCCATTCGACCTCTCGTGATGCCGCCGCTTTTGTGTGTGAAATCCGACCACACGCGATGCTTGTCCACTGGTTGTAAATAATTGTTGAAAGCCCCATAAATTCTGCACTTGTTCCTTCGATTTTTTATGTCAAAGGCTGGCGACAAACTATACTTTATAGTTTTATTGCCCCATTTTGTCTGTCTGGGAATTCATGGTGATAATCCCTCCAAGAATACACACGTGCATTATTATTATTATTATTATTAATATTATTATTATAAATAAAATCTTGCAGTTTTTACTACAATTAGCTTTCAACTTTACCTAATAATTAAAAATATTATAATTATTATTCCTTGGTTATTGCTAAAATAAATTCAAAATTTTATTTCGATTTTTATATATCTATTTATATTTTTTAGATTGTGCTGTTCATTTTCTTTTTATACATATTTACTTAAGCAATGTCGTGACAAATTCGTCACTACACTAATTATACATTTTGACATCATTTTTATTTTAAAGAACGAAAAAAAACAAATAATTAGTCGAATAATTAATAAAATTACAAATAAAAATCACTTAATGAAGTATTAAACACATGTATCATATTTAATGTCATTGAATGTGACATTCACACTCATCCATTATTGGCATTTAATCTTATAATTTGACGATAATTTTTTGGTCGACAGGATAACCAAGTAGTTTCGTATTTTAAAGCAGCATGGAACTTCATCTGGAATGTCCTTCCGAATCTTCTGTTGCAAGCGATACGAACTCCAATGCGCTACTGTATTATCTTATACGTTGGAAATTATTTTGGCTATTCAGAAGCAACTCTTTTAATTGATCATTTATAGTGAAGTTTGATATGGATATGAGGCAGTTATGATAACAGGAATTAAAATAGTCTCCTCACTACTAAAATATTGAATATTACAATGATTTCAGTGATTGACCATTGAATTTAAATAATTTTCGTATGATTCATATTCGTTTGTTTGTTCTTGGATTTCGGAACTCTCAGCTTGACGATATGTGTTGCTCTGAAAGCTTGAATACAACTTCACTCTACATTATGTTTTACTTTGCCATATACGTTGGTTCACATGTCATATGAGTACCACGTTGGCGCGATTTGCAAAAAAAAATGGCGCTTTTATACCTCACACGGTATTCCAACTATTGTTGTTTATTTATTAATAAACTGTTTATTTACTTTTATTTTCTTTTTTTTTAAATGATATAAATTGTTTTGTTTTAGAGTTATTAATTAAAAAATTTATTTATTATTATTTTCTTCCTAAAATAATAGAAAATAAAATATATGTATGTAATTGGTATTTGAAAACGATGTTTTCGCTAATTTGGCACCAGAAAAAAAAACTCGCGAATGTGGTGCTTTTATGACATTGGCGCTTATATGTCTTCTAATAACAAGTCTATTACAGATTTCGATCTTTGGATTTTAGAAAAGAAGATACAGTCAAAAGTGTGACACATTATTTGCACATAAAGCCCGTTTAACCAACACACTTTAACCATCATATTTAAAAGAAAAATGAACTTTAAAATGCATGGATTTTTAAAGCTGAATTGTTCGAATAAAGTTAAAAAGACGTCATCATAAGTGACTTTTCATTTTATAGACTAAATGCAATCATAACCATCAACCTGAAAAAAATACATCGATGACTGATAGTGGTAGAAAAATAAATTTTTCGTTTGCATCCAATAAAATCTTCTTAATCTGCTGTAATTCTATTAAGCCAATGTTGACGTCAAACATTTGACGTGTTTCCAATAATATAATTATGAATGTAACAGAGTTAGTTACAAAACAAAGTTAATTACGCTCCAAACAACTTTGAATTGCATTATTTCAAATTCCTATCGACAAAATATAGAATTTCTAGCAACAAAAATCCATACCTTAAATAGAACTGACAAAGATAAATAGCATGATAAATATCATAAGTTATGCAAAAGTTTTAGTCAAATACATTTTGGTGGATACTTGAACTAAAGATTTTCTTTGTATTTTTCTAATGAGTATAAAAACACAGAAAGACAAATAGACTTACTATTTCCTTTACATTTAAGATTAAATTGTTTCTCCATATGTTACCGAAGTAATCCCAATATCGAAATTAGTCGTTAATTTGTCACTAAGATTAACTGATATAGGACTATGTGTTGGACGAAATTCCTTTATAAGGATCTAAAATTTTTTCCGATCAGAATTCTATATTTTTTCCTTATATGGACTAACTGATAAATTGACAAATATTTTTTCATGCATTGACAATGCAAAATTTTTCCGTGCATTACAATTATTGTTTTTTTTTTTTCGTAAGTTTGCAATAACAGAAAATGATACATATATAATACTAAATTTTGTTCATTTGCTTCAAATGAAAACATATGTATATTATAATAATAGATAATTACAAAATCAGTCAAATCTCCTGTAATTGGTCTCACCGCCCACAGTCTTTAAATATAAATGAATCTATCAACGATGTAGAAAAATACTTCAATTTGCGTGTAATCCTAATACGGAAAATAAGTCCTGTATCATTTTAATACCTTACTAAAAAAATGAAGATATTCAGAAAAAAAATAAAAGTTAATGAAGTATTAAAAAGAATATCGAAAATTTATTTCAGCATTTTTCAAAAAGTTAAGTTTATTTTATAATAAATAATAAACTTTTGTTCCTAACTTTTGAATATTTGAATATTCCTATAAGCAAAATTGGTGATATTGTGAAAGACAGGAAAACAGATCAATATTCGCTAATTTGAGAACGAGTCTATAACAATCACATTTGAAAGAAAACAAACAGCCATGTTTTCGTTGAAAAGTATGGGGATTTTTTTAATATATGAGTGAAATTAAATGTTTTTTAGAATATGTGTGTTTGTGTAAAAAACATTTACGTTGAAATTTATATATTTCAATCCATTTTTGAAATATTAATATTTATACAATTAACTTTAGAATATAACAATAAAAAATCAACAGATTGAGCCAAATAGTAAACGTTATGCAGTGTTATAGATAAGCGAAGGGATAAGGAACATTCCAGATATAATTTTAACTAATCTTTTCAGCAAGTCAACAACGAATTTTATATGGTCAAAAAATAGCCTACTGCAAAGGCTGTGGGGGGTTAGAAAATTCAAGATGGGAGATTACCTTTGATGATTGATCATTATTTTACTGCCACTTCAACTTAACAAACAGTATTAATAAATAGTAACATCTTGATATTTTTTTAACTAGAGTTACACATTTTGGATGTGCGCATAAAGTCGAAAAATCGAATGTGTGTGTGAGTATTTTGTAGGAGGATTTCATCGGGGAGAACAATTTAGAAGATTTATTAAAATATGATGAATTACTATTTAAAAATAACAAATGAAACAACTAGGGAGAAATAATATTAAAAAGATATGGTAAAAGTTTTCAAATAAAAAAGTAAAGAATTTTAAAGATTTTAAATTTTGTGCACTAAGAGCAAACCAATGTTTTTGTTGTTGTTTTTCATAAAAACTCAAATAATCATAAAGATTTAATAGCATTAAAATGTAATTCAAACTGATTTAATTGCATGCAACAACTTGTAATTATTTTAAATTATTGATTAAAATGCAGGATATAGCTAAATAATTTATGAATTATCGTTTACTATTCATAATTAAATTAATTTTAGTTTTAATTTACTATTAAATTCTAATCTCAATTAAATAAAAATAAATAAATTTCTAATGAATAATTTCAGTGAAAATATGTTTCATTAAGGTACTCAACACCTTCCACAAATATGCTGCTTAAAAACTAAAAAAAAAACTAATTTAGCAGTAATTCTAATACAACTATACTAAGTTCAATTGTGTCATAAAAACATGATCAATACAATAATATTTAGCACAAGAAAATCTTTAGTTCTGTTTCTAGTTTTCTTAAAAATAAATTTTCAATTTCTTCGAACATAGTGAATTAATGAAATAAAAGAATATTATTGAAATTTAAAAAAAAAAAAAAAACTTTTTCAATTATAGGTATTGTGAAGTTAAAAGCATTTTGTTCTGAAGAAACTCTTTATTTTAAGTAATGTTTAATTACAATAACATTTGGTGAAATAACATTTTGTTATGTTGTGTTCTATGCCGCATAACATGTATGAGAGAACAAAAAGTACAAAAGCTTTATATCTTTGCTCTCAGCTGAGATTGATATTCGCTACGCGTATGACATCAAAAATAAACAAACAAACAAAATCCTTAGATGAGCATGTCCAGAAGGAATAGGAGAAAATCTTGCTTAGAATGATAGAATAGACGCTTTCAATCGTGACGTCATTTATGACGTTTTGCTTGGATACTGACTCCAAACAATCGGTTGATATGCTGTATTTTCTATTTTATTTGCATATTACAGGAACGTTTTTTAGCTATATATAACAGACACATCTTTAATGCCTTATATGCAAGGATACCATTTTCTACGATTGATATTTAATAAGAAATGAAACATAGCAATCGTTTGTTTGGAGTCAGTATACAAGGAAAATGCCATGACTGACGTCACACTGAAAGCTTCAATTCGTTCCATTCAAAACTCAAGATATCTCAGAAGAGGCAAAAGCGTTATTCTAAGAAAAAATAGGGCGAAATGTTACGTAATGTATTGATGTATTAACAACGAAAGTAGAATGTGAATTTCTTGAATATTTTGTATTTTTAAAGACCACAGACTTTTTTAAGATTAACTTTTATTTTTTCTTGAAAGTAATCATTATTCACTTTTTGGCACAGAAGCTTTCATAAGAATATGTGAATATGATGTGAATTTCTTAAGTATTTTGTATCTTTAAAGAGCACAGACTTTTCTAACATGAACTTTTGCTTTTCTTTAAAAGAAATCATTATTAACTTTTTGGGGCAGAAGCTTTTATAATAATTGTATTTTTTATAAACATTAGATTTTTACTAGGCAGCATAAAACTGATTTTGTAATCCAATGGCAAATGTATTTTTTGAAATGAGTTAAATCATTTCTTATTAAATATATTTTGACTATGTAGCAAATATCAAAAACAAACATGTATGAATGCCCCACTTTTTAGTGCAAGAATACCTAATAAGAATCGGTAATAATATACGTGTATTAATGTAATGCTAGAAAAAAATCTTTGGCAAACACTGAATTAGTAACATTTTTCATTAATTTAATTTCGATACTGTCTATCAAATAAAAATAAATGGAAAAAAATCAACTTTTGATGACGTTTTTATCACAGCAGAAAGAAAAGCAAAATATTATATAAGTATGATTTACTGTACTTGCTTTCATATCTAGAATGCATCACAAGAAAATGATTTTATTTCTCTTCCAGATCATAGAATCAGAAAATACATTTCATTAGAATGTCAAAAGAAAAAAGGCGAAAATTTTAGTATAAAGTCAACTTTGATAAAAAAAGGAAATTTATTCTTTTGTAACGTATTTTCAAAATAATGAATGTATACGGATATTATATTGCTTCCAACTAAATCTAAAATACATTGAAAGGTAAAACTGATGCAATGATTTATTTATCTGCAAAAAAGGAAATATTGTTTGGCTGTGAAAATATTGTTATTTGACTCATAAATGTTTATGTTTTCTATTTTTATTTACTTACGGATATTTTTTAAGAGAGACAACGGAGTTCAGAAAAACATTTTTGGTAGCGGACTAATATGTAAGGTTTTTAAAAAGATATGAATAAAGTATAATATTGTTTGAATATTACAATACAGTAAACTTCAACATATCAACTTAAAAAACAAAATTAAAGATTCGTTGTTAAAATTGGGTAGTATTTCAAAACAAACCAAATCTACTTATTTTACAGATTTTATTGATTTACAATGATTTCAAAAAAATAAAACTCCAGAAAAACAAGAAAAAAAATCATACAATAAGCATAGTTTAAGAAATATTTCTAACACTTCCTGAAATCTTTAACAAAACTTCGTTTCTTAGGAAAATAAGGTATTACTATCCATATTCAAATATAATAATATCCCTAATATCCATAGTCATAAAATAAATTTTAATTGCTGAAAAATCTTGTACTGCCCTGTATATGATCTATGGAATATTTAAACACCAAATAACAATTAAGTAATAATAAATTTAAAAACGCATACCTCAACTGAAAGTGCACTTCCAACAGTTATTATTTTTAGGTTTCAACAGTTTAATCACTTTTTTCTGTAGCCGAACGCTTTTCTGTGTCCCTGTAAATGAATGATAACTCTACGCATAAAGAGCCTTTTAGTATACCTTAGTGATACATATCAATTTTAATATGTTTGAAATAGTGTAAATCATTAAAAAATACTGTAAAGATTTTTCAGCATAAACCACAATGTAACGAAATTCTTTTTAATGTCCTCAGAGTTGAATCGAAAATACTACACACTTCATTTTTAAAACTGAACATGCCATAGTAAACGTCAACAACATATATCAATTTCATTTTAATCGGACAAGATTTACGTCAGTTAGAGCACGTACAGGAAGGCAGATATACAAACCGGATTCAAAATATCTTTCAAATACGTTACAAACTGTTAAAAATTGATCCTGGAATTTCTAAAACCAGGTGCCTTTGTAACGTTTTAAACCTACACTGCAATCAAATTAAATCATCTCGTAGGCATGGAATTCCCATTATTATTAAGCTACTGAGATGTCTAGCTGTAGATTCAAGTTCATTTTCACTTTAAATGCTTTTCAAAGCCGTATCACGACGCTTGTATCTTCCTTAATTGCTGGTTAAACACAAACAGTTCATTCGAATACTTAAATGATATACACCATCAACCTTCTTATATTTCGGCTGCGATCAGCTCCAATCAAGTTAATGATGAATATAGTTGGAGAATTCGATGAAGTTTACCGTACTTAACTGTAAGTTGAGGTAAATAAGCATCAGATCTCTTCTGAATCTTCAATGCGTTTTACAACTTTCCATAAAATAAAATCATTGTAGCCGTAGTTTACTTAACAATTAACAATGGAGAACTAACGAGGGATAAATGTATGTTTGAATTACGCAATGGTCTTATACTTGATTATGCAATATTTAGGAACGGTGAATATGTCACATAAAAGGCATAAGTATAGATTTTCATATAAATGTTCTTAATTTTTGCTCTAAATATGTAAAATTACCTGATCTATTTAGTTGCAAAAGGACTTGAGATATCAATACGGGCCATTTTCAAATTTCGCTTAACATATGCTATCCCGGAGTAAAAAGAACAAAATTCAAACATAAATTAATATTTAAATTTTGATTTGAGCTATCCATTAGCTAAAGAAGATTATATTGAACATTTCTAACATGAAAAATTAAAAAATATCAATAAAAATGTTTGAGATATAAATCTTTACAATTTTGCTCCTAAGCAAAAATACCTGTCCGATTCCAAGTTTTATGTTTTTAACTGTACTTTTTTTTAAATTTTAGCTAACTTTTTAAAATAAAAAGGTTTAATTATTTTAAATATGAACTGTAAGTGTTCTATATTAATGAAAAAAATTATTACAAAAGTTATTTTCTTTAAGAAATTAAGAGAAATCTTTTGTCCCTCACTTTTTGTCAAGTCCGTTAACTTGTGATTATTTTAGTCAAAATAGGTTTCGAATTCTGCCTAAAGTTAGCAGCAAATATTCGGCGATATAGTTAAACTATTCACACAACTACTATTTGCCAATTTTTACTCTTCAGTTGTGAAGCAATGTAATAGGGGCAAGAATAAGCTTTTATCAAGGTTGGTATTTGTTTTCACTGTCAAGCCTGTTACCGTAAACTTTAATATTGAAATAATGATATTTGCACTTTTGTAATTAAATATTATTTACTAAATAGTTTCAGAAGGTATGTGTATTATTATCTGAGTTAGAAATTATACAAGCTAGTTTATTTCTAATAGTTTTATTTGAAATGTCAAGTCCGTTACTTGTCAAGTCCGTTACCAGGAAATGTAAGCGAATGGTGAAAATGGAACATATGAACATCCTTTTTCATCACACTCAAAATACCAGATATTTTCGATCATGCTTAATTGATTCCTATTACTCGGTAGAGAATTTAATTAAGTGTTTGGTTTAATTACGATAAAATATCAAAACACAAATTAAATAACAACATTAACTTTATTTTTGTTCATTGAAGCAGCCATTTTATGGAGACAAATCGTATTAAAACTGATATGACCCGGAATATACTACAGTATATAAAAATCATGCATCAAGCATAGAATAAGAAGCACTTTTTAGCACATTCAGAGTAATGTAACAAAACTGCACCATAACGACTCATTTCATAATATGGAAATGCATAACGAATTTCAAAACCAAATTTCAGATGTTCTCATCTACAATCGGAAAATTATCCGAATTTTTTAACAGTCCTGTATATTATATAGAGTTTTGCATCTATTAACAACATGTTTTCCAAAATTTAGTTCATTTAAGACATACATATATTTCAGTTGAAAATTCTCCTTCACTAATTTCCTTAAATAAAGAGAAAGAGGCGAATATTTTTGTGCAGCCCTGTATACCAGTGTATAATTCATATATAAAAGCAATATGCAAAACACTAATTGAATTTAAAAGCGCATGTTGAATTTTAAAACGTACTCTCCAGCAATTAGTACGCAAAGACAGTACTGTAACCGATTTCTTTTGTGTCCTTGTAAATTAATATGCTATGAATGCTGTGTTCTAACATGATCTAAGTGAAATTCAGTAATTTATGTCACTTTCAATACAATTGAAATAACGTCAAGTCATTAAAATACCCTAAACGATTTTTCCTCATATATCATAAAGTAATCGAATTCTTTTGAGTGTCCCTGTAAATGCACCATTAGTCGTATATACTTCATATGCAATATCAAACATGCTTTGGTGATCGTAAATAAGCTTTATCAATTGAATGAAAATTCCAGTATAATTATGGGAATTAGAGCGTGGACAGATGGACAGATTGACAGAGAAACCGAATGCATAAGCACTTTTCAACTTTGTTGTAAAATGCTAATTAATCTTTAAAATCATTTCTTCCCCTAAATTTTTCACATCAGAACTTTCTTTCTATTCACATTTGATAGATGACGCTACCTCATATCAAAATTGCTAGGCAAACTGAAGCCTTCAAAGCCTAAAAGCTCATCATAAATTAATATAATTTTCGTTTATAAAGGTAAAATGCTGAAAAAACATCCCAAATTTAATGCAACACATTTTTTCATAATAACATCTTTTATAATTAACATTTCGTTTACTCAGTAAATTACAAACAGTTCTCTTTGGAAAAAATCCACCAATGTTCAATTCAAAGCTGCCGCCATCTTTGCTTCAACTGCGCATGCTCGATCGAACAACCTCTCTCTCGTAGGAAGGTTCAATAACATAACTTTTGTTTGGATTTCTGTTTCCGCATTCGGCAGGTTGAGTTAACGGTGAATTAGATCTTAGATTCAACCGAGAGTTAAGCGCTGAACTCGCGGTTCAGGTTGATGAAGAATTACCGGGTTAATCATTAAACTTCCAAAACTATTCAGATATTCACCTTATCAGAAAGAACCTACGTCAAAAATCAAAAGAAAATCGGATAATTCTGCATAAAAATCCATTTATCAAATTTAAGGGGGGTTAATCGCTAGTATCAAATATTTAAAGAAATGTATATGCCTAATTATTGTGAGACATAATATTTCTTCACAAACATTTATTTTCAAATACTTAAAGATTTATTCTTTTTAAACATATTACAGATGTCTTTCCGATAATGGAAATTAATTAATTTTATATTTTCAGATGTGCTAAATTACAGATTTTACATTCATTAGTAATGGCTATTTATCTGAACTTATTCAAAGGAAAAATATTTTCATAAAATTTTGAATGATTTATGTAGTTTGAAGTTCCATTTACTAAAACTTATTATTGGAAATTTGATATCGAAGAATACCTTCAATAATCTTTCGAAGTTTCTGTATATGGTTCCTACATGAGAAATTTTCAAACTACTACGAGAAACTTTCGATTTCCGATTGCATATCTCGTTACTTTTTCATTTTATGTTTTATTTCATGGTATCAAATTTTGTTCAGATTATAGAATAAATATTTTAAAAATATAAAACTTTCTCGATGTCTTGTAAATATTCATCAAAATAAAAAATTATTTTTATTTTTTCCATTCACTGCAAGACAAAAATAGTTATGAAACAAAAAAGAATCTGAAAACTTTCAATGAAAATTAACGGTACCACTAAGTTATCCCGTCGACCAAAAAATTATCGCCAAACTATAAGATTAAATGACAATAATGGATGATCGTGAATGTCACATTCAGTGACATTAAATACGATTCACGTGTTTAAAATGGCATTAAGGGATTTTTATTTGTATTTTTATTAATATTCTATTAATTATTTGTTTTTTTGTTATTTAAAAATAAAAATTATATCAATTTGTATAATTTGGCTATTAGTTTCGCGATTTGTAAAATTTGGCGAAATTGGTCGACGAGATAACACAGTATTACCAAATTAAGTTATGAGATACTGTAAATTTTTGTGTCATATAACAATAAGTGTAATGGGTAACTGCATTGTTAAAAAATATTCTGTGAAATTACAGAGAATCTACGGTAATCCATTATCTTAAATCTTAAGTAAAATTGCAAAGATTAGAAAAACAGAGGTTGTGTTAAATAACCGAGACATTATTCAGTAAATTTACAATAGACTTTGTGAATTAACATCGTTAAATATACACAAAATTTATTTGTAATCATAACAATTTTAATTTAATTTTCAATTTTAATTTAAATTTATTTGTAATCATAACAATTTTAATTTAATTTTCAAAATCAGTAAATCACTCAAACTTTAGTGAACCTGGAAGAATTTGAATTTTTCGAGTTTTTTTTTTTTTTATTGTATTATTTATATTTTACACGATTTGTTTCTAGCTGGCGTGGGGTTTGTACGCGAGCCCTCTTGACAGTGGAAGAGCATCCTATTGAACTGAACTATTGGAGATTTTTTTTAAATATGTCTTTTATAATTCAGCAGGATTTACCGAAAAAATCTAAAAAAGGGGGGAAATTGAAAAAATCCTTAAAAACCACTAATAACATCACAATAACATCACAAAACATACCCTCACATGATTTAACCCTTTCTAAATTATTCTGACTAATATATATATATATATATATATATATATATATATATATATATATATATATATAATTACAAGATTAATTTATAAGTATGTATTTTGAATTAAAATTTTTAACAAAGATAAAAATATCTTCAATTAAGACGAAATCTCAACGTGGAATTAAATATAATGTAAGGGAAATGTCAGTGATTATGATTGAGAAACTCGATCAAATACATTTAACCAAGTA
This sequence comes from Maratus speculifer, assembly GCA_964019185.1. Lineage (NCBI taxonomy): Eukaryota > Metazoa > Arthropoda > Arachnida > Araneae > Salticidae > Maratus > Maratus speculifer. Next base: position 228,454,672 of record OZ025296.1, on the reverse strand, counting down.
CTAGTGTAAACTTACAGAGAGTCTTGCTTTTTTCCTGTCTTTTTACAGAAATTTTTAACAGCGTGCATTAGTTTTGACAATGCCTGGAAAATATTATGTAATGCATTTTTTATGAAAAGGTGAATATCAAACTTCATAATCAACGATCAAATATTGATGATAAATGCGCGAAATAAAAAATCCATATTTAATAAATATCAAATGCATTTGCTTAATTAAAATTGCTTTAACCCCTTCACGACGGAAGCGTTTTACGAAATTTTTAATGTTTTGTCACCGGTTTTAAAAAACAGAAATTCGTGTATTATTAAACCGAGAAAATGCTCCGATTAAATAAAGCAAATTTTTCAGTAAAATTTTACTGGTGGGAATAAACAAGAATTCTTAAGAGCCCACAATAGTCACAGGAAAAGTACACAAAAAGACCCGGATGACCATGTAAAGTCTATGGGAGCGTTCTTTTCTATTATCTCGTTCAAATTTTAATATTTTGACATGATTTTTTTTGCATAAAATAGTTCAGGACGATCCACAACCGGACTAGTTTTTACTTTTTCGATTTTGGTTTTAGATTTTTTTTTTTAAATTACTTTAATTTTCAAAACCGGTTTAAACCGGTTTTGAAACTGAAACTATCATAATATAAAAAATATATAACCAAAATCGAAAAAGTGAAAACTAGCCCGGTTGTGGATCGTCCTGAACTATTTTATGCAAAAAAAACCATGTCAAAATATTAAAATTTGAACGAGATATTAGAAAAGAACGCTCCCATAGACTTTACATGGTCATCCGGGTCTTTTTCTGTAATTTTCCTGTGACTATTGTGGGCTCTTAAGCTTTTTCGCGGCTCAACGTGTCGTTCGTCCCCAACGGGTTAAAGAGTCGTTTTAAAGTCACACATGAAAAAAAAAAAAAAGGCTTTTTGGATTTAATTATTTTTGCTCAAAAGTGGAAGTTACTCAAAACTAAATCTAATGGATAAGAAAACGATATATAAACATAGATAAAACATGATAGATATAAAACAAAGATATCCGTAAACACAAATCTGTAACTATCACAAATTTTTATTTCAAACAGCAATGAAGTACTAAAATAAATAAACACGACTTTAGTTCCCCCGTTATTTTTATCAAAGTAGCATTAAAGTAACTTGTAGTACGCAATTTAAAATAGAAAAGTGTTCTTTCAATATTTTCTACACATGAATAAATAAAATTTTCTGGTTAAAAAAATGAGCCCATACGAATATTAAAATAAAGCCACAAAAAAACGAAATTTAGCAAACCAACAAACCAACCCCCTTATTAATTTCAATTTTGCGTCGCTTTATTTCTCATTTTCAAAGGAAGCAGATTTCTACAACCTTCCATACCCTCCGTTCTCCAGGCTAATCACATGGTGGAATTATCGTTTCACACATGTATTTCCTTTCAATTTTTTTGCTCTTATCTAGACTTTAGATTACAAAAGCAAAGATATAAATAGTTTCTATCCTTGTTGAGAATTTATCCTAATTTTTTATGGAATTGCAAAAACATGCATGAAAAAGAACGGCGTTAAAAAAAGCTTCCATAAACAAAAGACATCAAATTGGGATTAAAAAAATAACTTTTTGACTTACTGTTATCAATACAGATTCTAGTAAATATTCCAGTTTTAAAAAAGATGAATAAAATAATTTTCTTAAAAATAAAAAAAAAGAATCTGTGCCTCTTCTTTTATCACATTTTAAAACATAGGCTGTTAGTTTTGATTAACTAATTGAACTAACTTTTCTTTCATTTTTCTTCTTTTTTCTTTTATAAATTTTGATTTTTAAAAATAATCAATCTTGGATCTGCGCGAGTGGGGGGGGGGGTGCCCGGGCACCCAGGGCACCCCCATGGTAACGTGCATGGGAGTGCACTAAAATACGCTTTATGTAGAATGTGTGCAGAATATTTATCATTTTACTGAGTCACACAAAATAATTCCTTTGTATAATGTGTTGGGGAAAAATTTGTTTGCAGCATATTTCAATTTGGTTATACTGTTTTGTAAATGTTGAGATTATTGAAATTACGGTGGTTAGCTACAAGATACTTGCAATATAATATGATGTGCATTGCAATTATCGTTTCTTTACAGGAATATGTAAAACATTTCGAAAACAATACTGTATCCAAAAAATTGTCTATTAAAGATAATTGCTTAAAGTGAGTTTCTAGTTATGGTATGCGTTCTAAGTTTAGCTAAACTTTAGTTCCCTGCGTAGTTACTAGATCTGTGCAGGAGAACTCAATGATATACCTTACGCATCTTGGTAATAAATAAAGTTCCACATTGAAAGTATCATGAAAGGAAAAGTACTAGACTAAATGTTATAAAACCTAGTAATAATTTAAAGGAGGTCTAGGTAATTTATTTCCCGAAAAAACAAAAGGTTCAAACACTCACCACTAGGTAGGGAGTGTCCCTTTATGCAATATGGTTAAACGAAATAAGGATCGAAAAATAACTTTTTGTTACACATATCAGAACATTTTTTGTACTCTCATGAAACATTGACCTAAGTAAATTTATTATTTAACGACGTTAAAGGTAACAAAAGTCGAGTGCACCATCTGTGTAATAAAACCTGTTCGTGTTCTTAAAAGACCATGCCACGAAATATCGATTTCAAAATTTGAGATCGCTAATCTCTCAGAAATGTGCACGCATTCCGGAAATCATTCTCTTATAGATCACTAATTTGTGATCTTTGGAGCCTAAATTCGGCTTTAATACCGGAAGATATCGGTTTAATTTTTTTAATCATTTCCAAAAAAAACTGTTTGTGGGGTAATGAAAAGCAGAATGACTTGTAATTAGTTTATGACAGAAGAGATAGATCACTAATTTGTGATCTTTGGAGCCTAAATTCGGCTTTAATTCAGGAAGATATCAGTTTAATTTTTTTTAATCATTTCTAAAACAAAACTGTTTGTGGGGTAATGAAAAGCAGAATGGCTTACAATTAGTTTATGGCAGAAGAGAAAGATTAGATATATGCAAATGTGCTTTACACGTTATTTGATATGTCAGATAAAAAGTAAACCTGTTTGTCAAAATCCTCATTATTACGAATTTACAATCCCTCAAACCATTCAAGACTGTGTGTTTCTCTTTAAATGTTATTTGAATCCAATAGAAATAAACGGTGTGTTTTCTAACGGTATTATTTAGTAAGAGGAATATACCGGTGGTCAATTTAAACCTTTTTTTTTTTTTTTTTCTTTTTTGGCTGGAAATAAATATCTATGACCTCTTTTGAAGATACTTCTAAATTTTATAACATTTGCTTCATTAATTTTTCTTTTATGACGATTTCAGATTGGAACTTAAACATAATCAACCTGTCTATGAAAAATAATCATTTTCGACTCATTTTAATGATGTTTCTTTGTCAGAAATATAATGAAATTGATTTTACTTTTTCAGGTGCAGAAAAACAATGCTTTATGGGTCCCACAAAGAGTTCGGTTATGAAATGGTTTGTGGGGAAGAGCTGCTCGCAACATATTTCAGTTAAGGTATTTGTACCCTACATGGACAGGGCTCTCAATATGGACACCGCTAATATTTTTAAAGGTAATAATTTTAATCGAGAGATGAGTGAACATTTTCACGAAAAAAAGCCGTTTAAAAGATAATTAAGCCTGGAAAGTGTAAAAAAGCGCGCTGTCCGCCATTTAGGAGGAAACTTGTTATTTCGAGATGTGCTGATCTTAAAAAACTTATAAGCTTAAATTCTTATTAGATATGGTAAAATTACATTAAATGTTGAAAAGTGGAGTATTTTAGAAAGCTAATAAAACATATTTTCGATTGCTATTGCATATTTTGCTTAAGATAATTTTCCTTATTCATTTGGTACAAGATTTAGTAAAACTACGTCCGGTTCCCAATATGGACAGCTTATGTCCCCATCGACTACAACTGAAAAGAAGAAAATTCAACGTTGTCAAGCAATAACTTGAAAAGTCATCAAAGTGGTAAAATCTTTGTTCAACAAGATGCTATTTGAACAATCTCCCAAAAACCTTCCTCCAAAAAACCCTTGCAGAAAAATAAAAAGAAGTCCCTCCCCCCAGTAGGATATCTGTTGGCGAAATCGTAAGTACCAGTGGTATGACTTCCTCAACAAAGGAGAGCTGGTACTGCTTCTTTTGCAATATTGATGCTTTTTCAAACATGCGGCCATGCATCACATGTGCAGATATGTTCCTGAGGATTATGTGGGACTTACTGCCCATGATGAAAAAGTTTTCATTTGTCCATCCTGTGAGCACTGAGTAATAACAGATGTAAATTCGCATACAGATACAATAAAGCTAAGCAAAACCAACAATATTACTTCATAATATTTACTAGTAACTAAGGTGCTTTGCATGGGTCTTCGAAGGGTAAAAACCGAGAATGCCCCCCCCCCCATTTCTAAAATGCATGTTCTGAAGATATTTACTGTCCCCCCCTCTTCCTCAGAATACTTTAAGATACATTTTTTTTATTCCCTCTCCTCTAAAATCCCTTGGAAAAGTGGCTCTTCCGCAAATTTCAGATGTGTATATTGCTGGGACGATTACTGTTTCTAAACCAATAGGAGAGCGTCATTATCACGGTCAAGTACACGCCCACACAGTTTGATTGACAGGAACTCGTGGAGAATTGACGGTGCTAATTATAACGATAATCTGTTGCGGATGAAAGTGAGCTGACTGGCTGAATGGTTAGAGCGTCGAGCTTGAAACCGGAGGATATGGGTTCGAGTCCATCGCGGGCCGAGAGTCCGTTGGTGAATTTTTTTTTTTTAATTATTGGAGGCTGTCTTTTATTAATAAATAAGACATTTTAAAAAAAATATTTCAAACCCTTTTAATATTCTAAATATCGTTCCAAAATGATTTATATATATATTAAACAAATGGGAAAAAAAGTATTCTGCGAAAATATCCGTATAAGCAAAATTCTTACTTTAATTTTTGTTTATTTATTTATTTATTTATTTCAGGATCAGAGGAAGTATAATTTCTAATTGAAGTAAATAAAATTCAGTCATTTTGAAAAAAAAAAAAAAAAATTCTTTCGTACCTTTAATTTTTAATTTCCGAGTACAAATTCAAACAATCCGAGTACAAATAAATAATAAACACACACGATCAATTGTCCACGAGTTCCTGTCAATCAAACTGTGTGGGCGTGTACTTGACCGTGATAATGACGGTCTCCTATTGGTTTAGAAACAGTAATCGTCCCAGCAATATACACATCTGAAATATGCGGCTCTTCCATACACACTGTGTAGAAAGTCAATAAGGAAACACCTGTCCATAATAGGGACAGGTAGTTCCTTATATGGACACTTGTAAAAAAAAAATTGTTTTTATCATTTAAATTAAACCAGAATAATTACAAGGTCGCTAATTTTAATATTGATAGTCAATAGTCCAAGGATAGTGGTCAAATATTTTTGGAGTCCTACTTGTACATGGGGATGAAAAAAATACATTTTCCTTAGGGTGTCCATATTGGGTACAAGTACCTTATATTACACTGTTTTATACAGATTTATGAATATCGAAATTGATATAGGTTTACTACACTGTAGAATATGATGCAAATTTCATTTATCATTCGTTTACAAGGACACATAAGATATTTCAGATACAATACTGTATCCAAGTGCGTTTTGAGTTATAGTATGCATTTTAAATTCTACAATTTTTTTTTCAATTTGTGGTGTGTATAAATTCTATAGACCCTATACTTGGCTACACAAAAGAATTCGTAAATATTACTGAGAATGAGTGCGAATCGCTCAACTATGCTTTCATATAGTTTATTCTTTTTAGTTGCGTTCGTAATTATATAAATACTCAACACTTACAGGCATCATCAGGTTTGTTAGTCTGTCTGTCCGTCTGTCTGCATATAACAAAAAATTACAAAAATAAATAAATAAATAAATAAAAAGAACAACTGAATGGTTTGAAATTCAGTATTGGGGAAAAGTGTCCAAATATGAACCACTTTTTGAATATAATTACTTGATTATTTTCAAATGTTTTTTTTTTTTTTTACCAAAGTACTACTTGTAGATCCATTTCTTCCTTATAAGATTCAGAAATTAAGTTTGTTCAAAAAATCATACGGCATACGAAAAAGCTGTGTGGTGTGGTATTTGCAGGTTTCAGTGAAAGGGGTTCTTGAGGGGTTCTTAATATTGTATACAATGGGTTCCTAATATGTAACTCAGGACCATATTCGGCACCCACACCGAAAAAGGTCAAAGAATATCAAGATTTTCGGTAATTAAAATAAAACGATATATCTTTCCCATAAAATAAATTTATTAGACTAGAATATTTAATCACAAATATGTATTTTTCTAAAATATAAAATAAAGCTGGTGCAAAGAATCACATAAAAAATCTCCTAACTTAAGATAACTAGCCTAAGATAACACTAGTTTACAAAATTAAACTTTTTGTTTGTTGCTGCGAGTTCTGTGGTTGATAATGTTCACTTATGACTTGCTATTGTCAAAACTAACAGGGGATTTTTTTGAGCAGCTCGAGTTACTTTGTTTTTGATTTTTATCATTTAAGCATACATATTAATCGATAACAGGCGTATTTTACTGTGTTAAGATTAGTTTCTCAAGTTTTTGCATCATGCGTAGTTCAAGGAGGCGTTGTTAAAACAACCCAGGTCATTTTTGCTATATATGGGGAGAATATGTGTTTAACAATTGTAGAAAAGTTATATCAAAGTTGGTGAAAAATACCTATTTTGAATATTTTGTGATGCTCTTGGATAAAAATGAGAAGTCGTGGGCTCCCAATTGTGTTTGTAAATCGTGTGTGGTATATTTAAGATTATGCAAAAGTGGTAAAAGAAGTGCCTTTAAATTTGGAACACCGACTATTTGGCAAGAACCACGAAATCATCTCAAAGACTGTTATTTTTGTACCATGAACGTAAACGGTTTAAACACTAAAAATCGAGCTAAATGGCAATATCAAAGTACTAGTTGTGTTCAACGTCCACTGCAGCGTTCACCTGACTCTTTACAACCTAAAAATATATCTCAACCATTAGAACAAGATATTGAAGGACCAAGCTCATCACAAAATGATGCTGATTTTGAAGGTATGCCAAAAGAACCAAAATGTTTTTTCCCAAAATGTGTTAGATGATCTTGTAAGAGATTTAAATGACAGAGACACTATGACTGAGTTAGAACTAAAGGCTTGGACAGCTTTCGTCTCGGTGTTGCAGAATTTTCTAGGAAATAAAAAATCTGAAAATTATATTAAACTTGTAGAAGACTTTCGGCTACCATTAAAAAATATGGGGTGCAATATGAGCATAAAACTCTTCCTCCATAGTCACCTGGACAGGTTTCCGGAAAATTTAGGAGATATGAGCGAAGAGCAGGGAGAGCGTATGCATCAGGACTTATGTGTCATGGAAGAGCTCTATCAATGTTTCTGGAATACGAATATGATGTCTGACTATTGTTGGTCTCTGATACGTCGTTTTCTAAAGTCTACACATCGCAGAAGAGCTTTAAAATTAAGTTTTTTTAGAACTCAATGATTAATTATTCTTTTAGTAAAGTAAGTAAATACGTGATCTTAGTAAATACATGGTTTTTTCTGTTTAATACCTACATAGCTGAAACTCAGAAACTAGAGCTGATTAAAATATTCTAATTATATTTTTGAAAATAGCATATCATATGTAGTCAGCAACAGCTAAAATTGTTTATGGCAACAGATGTACTGTAAACTAGTGTAACTAATCAAAAATATTTAAATGGGTGAATGAGAAATAAAAAATAAACAGAAGAAAACAAATAATTGACATAAAAGTAAAAAAAAAGTAGATAAAAGAAAGTTCAAAAAGCTGAATACAAGTGTGCACAGAAATAAGTCAGTTTTCCTCTCCTCACAATCTTTTTCATCCACCTGTGTGGAAATCATCTTTTTCATCCAATATGGCACTATATCCATATTTGGGAATCCCTGGTAGTGTCATATTAGGATTTCCACATGGATTACTAATACTAGTACCGACATAAAGAAAATGAATTTCAACCCAAACCAATAATTAGTAAACATTAATGTAAGTTAGCTAAAATTACAGAAATGTTCAAATATTTCAAAATCATTTTCCTTCTTCAAAAAACTTACTTTTGAAAACGTAACCTTAAAAATATTGCAAACTTCGAAACACAACTGGTAGAGTATCAATTGTAAAATTGGTAGAAGGAATGTGAACACACTATACCCAGTTGAATAAACTTGAAAAACTATTGTTTGAGAACTTTCTCACTAGAATGCGACTTCTCCTTTACAAGTTGTAAGATATTGCCATATTAGGAGACTATATGATATTTGGACACTTTACCCTGTATAATAATTGCAGAATTTTGTTGAGTCATTTCAAATTTTATGAAAATCGAATCGAAACTACAAAGATATTAATACAAGTTTTCTTCATTCAATTAAATACGATCATATATAATGAATTCAATGATATCCCATAATAGATAATGATTCTAGTTTGTCATATTGATTACATCAGATTTATGATGGAGTCCTAATATTTCCGCAATCCTGAATTTAATATATATAATCGTAATAAATTTTGTATTTATGCATTACTCATAAAGTTGCAACAGCTATTGCTCCAAGACTTAAACATTTAGTAAACTAATTATAGTACAAACACTGCATTTGCTACGTTTGACGAGCAATTTCCAACTTTTAGTTTTTTGCTGATTAAGTTTTGTTAATTTTAGCAATAGAAAATATTATGTTTCGATGTACAATTTTTGAAAATTTTCATATAAAGTATTTATTTTACAATTTTATCACTGATGAAAAAATGTAAAGTTTCATTGAAAACATTTAAAAAATATATCAAATGCATGCTGATATAATATTTGTATAAAATAAATATTAAATATAAATTAGATGACTTAATGTTTCTTGTGTGACATTTTATTTATTTTTAGTGAATAGTTAGTGGATTTCACATTCCTAAACAACAATTTCGATTCCGACTTAACCTTTACGCAGGGGCTCGCTCAGCGTCTACCTGAGAATACATGTAAGCCCGGACAGATGCTGTCACAGCCCCTCCGTAAAGGTTAACTAGCATAAAAATGTGAATCAGTTTTTCTCAAGACCGATAATGCTCCTTCATATTATATTAAGAACAGAGTCAAACGAAATTACGAATCATTGGAGCATATCCTATAAAGAGTATATACTAGCAAGTGATCCGATACTTAATCCGAAAATAAATGAAAAGAACTTTTCTTAGAGGGAAGAAATAGAAACATAAAGATTAATATAGATGATACGTTATTAGATTATTACAATTATTAATACTCTCTTGCCTCTAATGAAATCAAATAGATTAACTGATATACAGGGTGATTAAAAAAAACGTGGACAAATTTATATGACAAATCAGGCATATGACAAGGATAAAAATCATATAGGAACATAGGGCCGCAAACTATTTATTGAGTCACAAATACAGGGTGTTTCATCCTAACTCAATATGGGTTGACGTTACTAAATTTCAGAAAACTGAAGTATATTATAATAAAACATTTAGCAGACATTCTCACTTTTGCTTTAAATGTGATTACACCAAACAAAAGTGGTAGAAGTTTGCATTATGCGCACCAGCAACATGCACTTGGCACCTCACATTTTGGACTGTGATAATCAGTTTATACGGTAGCATCGATTGCTAAAGCAATATGTTTTTCCTGTTCTTTTCGTAACGTTATCACATTTCACACAAAATAAGGTACATATCGTTGCATTTTCATTAAAATATTTTTATTTTCGTCGTAATTATTACTTTCAAACCGGGTGTAGCTATAATGAAACACCTTCTATTTGTGACTCAATAAGTAGTTTGCGACTCTATGTTCCTATGTGATTTTTTATCCTTGTTGTATGCTTGATTTGTCATATCATTTTGTCCACGTTTTTTTTTTTTAATCACCCTGTATACGGGTGTTTGCAAATTGTATGTATAGCGCGATTAATCTTTTCCAACACAGAGAAATTCTGTTTATAAAAGAAGAAATTATTGACTGGCACCGGAATTTACAAACGCTTATTTTATAAATTAAGAACTCCTTCATTTAAATTTTCATTGTAAAAGCGAGATTTTATAAAAAATATTCTTGGTGCCATTTGCATGTTTGGAATTAAAATTATGTTGTCCTGGAGCAGCCATCTGAACTCTAATATTGGAATTTATATATAGGGGAGAATGTTTGAACTGGGAAACCCTTTGAATACGCTAAATATAATCCTTCAGAAATTTTTTTTATGTAATTTCTTTTAGCAGCACATTACTACTGCTTAAATGCAATAAGTATACAATACTGCACCATTTTGTATGCATAATACTGTCTAAGCAAGGTATGTATTTTTCTCCTTCTTGAATCTAAACTTAAGAAAATGAAGTTGTAAGATTTTTGTTAACAATTTTGAATATCTAAAATTTTAGTTTATTTTTCAGTACTTAATTAAAGATGTTAGCTTTAGTTTATAAGCTTTGTTTTATTCAAATTCTTAATGCGAAGTGATTAAATAGTTGTAATGCTAAACTCCATGTGATGGGCCACCATTGAACATTTAAAACTATAAAGTAAAGAGTTATGAATGTATCTAAATATTATTTTTGGATTATTTTAATGTAAAAAAGAGTACGAATTTACATTGTTAACAATCCCTCTTCACTGCAAGCATACATTACAACCTCTGGATGCATGAGTGATGGAAATTTTCAAATATAAATTGATGTATCGTTGAATCTGACTTTGAAATTTTAACTACTGATATCGAAGATGAAGAAGAAAAGTTTCCTGTTCTAGAAGATTTACATGTGAATAATTTCATTTTAGTGCAATTTCATACAAAAAAAAAACTATTCTTCATTACATTGGTCGAATTGAATTGAAATTGCAGGATAACAGAGAATTTAATGTCAGGTTTCATCGTAAAAGAGAAAATGACCATTTTTTTCCCCTGAGACATCAGATATCATATTGGCAGATTTCAAGGCTATTACGAAAAAATTGCCACAACCAAACCTTGCTGGAGGGGGTTCTGTTTCAACAATGAGCTTTGAAATAAACTTTGATGGATATAAATTTCGTTAAATAATACAAAAAAATAGTAATTTCAGTAAAATGTAGTTGTTTATTTTTATTCGCATTATTTTATAGTATTTCTGAAAGACATTCAGTTTTTCATAAAAACTCTTAATATTTTCATATTTTGTTCATTTGTTCAAAGGTGCCTCTTATTTGTTCAAAGGTACCCCTACATCGGCAGGTTTGAACAGAAATCTTAATACATAAGAGATTTTTGATCGTGTGGCTACTTAAAAGTACTTGTTTAGAGATCGAAATTTTCAATATTCACTGTCAATGAAAAGCATCATAATAGCATATGACAGTAAATATTAGCCTTTTTTCCTGATGTGCAGTTTCATAGTGTATGATGTATAAAATGGAAATTGCGTTCAGTACTGAATTAAAATGGTGAGCAAATTGAAAATTTGACGCTGTAAATCATGCTAAAATGAAATCTGTCATTTGAATATCATAACTTTTCATTATCTTATTTGAAGCAGCGTTCTCTCTGCTCAGTGAAATTTAATTTTTTTTTTTTTTACATTTCATATCTCGTATCCTGACGAAACATCTAAAAATCTCAAGTCTCTTCGATATTTGATAGTCTTCAGATAATGGTACTCGGTGGTTTGGCATTTTCCGCGGCTGTCCTCAAAGATCGTGCATGGGTCCATTGATCTGGATAATTGTCGCAGATAAAATTATCAATCAGTACAAAAGAAGTTTTCATCATATCATCTCTTATTCTAATGACTTTGTGGTACTCGAGGGAGCAGATACTCGTCAAACATTTGAAATTAAAGTTAATGCTGGGTTTTCCCATTTTTATGATATTAGCCAAGACTGTCTCATTTTTGAGTCCAGGGAAATCAATTGCTTTACGGATGGGTAGTTTCACATTAGATAGTAGAAGACCAATTTATAATACGAATGGAAATAGTATTCCGGTAAAATCTTTGCTAAACTACGTGGGATTTGTTGCAATTCAAGATTTCGTTGGCTCGAACATTTGGAAGTTGTTCGTAACAAAGTAACTAATTTTGCTCAGAGCATGCAGAAGACAGGTAGAAGATATAGAGATCTTCCCACGGAATTCTAATGACATGGTATAGAATCGCCACTAAAAACAGATAATGTATGGTTTTTAAGCACGGTTTCCTGACATGAAGATCCCTGCTGTAAAAAGACCTAATTCATGCCAACGCATGGGTCTGTTGTCGATAATTCGTCCATGTCGCAGTGTCTTCGCGGATGAACTTTGAGCTTTATATGGCATCCCACCTATATTTACGGAATTGAAATACAAATACAATAAATTTTTTACAGTTAAAGATCAAAGTGAGTTTCGATTTAAAGATGATATAATGGATTGTAAAGATATTATACAGCGTGTTTATAGGGGAGAGGGGAGCAATTTTGAACATTTTTTTAGAGAATCAATATATTTCTTACTTGAATTATATTTATTGAGTTTTAAATATTACATAAGAAAAACAACGCATTTCTTCATCATATGAATCATAAATTAAACATTTTCCAAAGAAATTAAATAAGTTGTGAGGATTTAAAAAGTTGAAAATGTTTTGTTCAAACCTGCCCCATGTAGGGGTACCTTTGAACAAGCAAGGGGCATCTTTGAACAAATGAATAAAATATGAAAATATTGAGAATTTTTATAAAAATTTGCATATGTTACAGAAATATAAAGTAATATGAATAAAATTAAATAACTAGATTTTATTGAAATTACGAATTCTTTTATTATTTAACCAAACTTAAATCCATCAAAGTTGATGTCAAAACTCATTGTTGATAAAACACAAAGTGTCCTTCCAGTTGTGTTTGGTTATAAAAACTTTTTTACAATATTCTTGAAATACGCCAATGTGATATCTGATGCTTCTGGAAAATTAAAAATTTTCATTCGCTATTTTCTTTAAGACACCTGATATAAAATTCCGTTTTATCCATTATGGAAACGAGAAATAATGTTTGTAAACCTGTTAAATCATGAATCATTATTTTGTATCCAGGCTTTGCAATTATTCAATAAATGAATTTAGATTTGATTCAATTTAGATTTGAAACTTCTCATCACGGATACATACAGAGGTTGGAACCTATGTGTGCAGTAAGGGGAATTGTTAGCAGTATAAGTCCATGTTCTTTGACATTCTTAATTAATCTCTTTTCACATAAAAAACAAATTCAGAAATAATAATATTTAGATACATTAACAACTCTTTACTTCCTAGTTTTAAGTATTCTCTTTAAATTATTTCAATTATTATTTATCGCCAGTTTAATCGGGGTTTTTTCGCTGTTCAATGGTGCCCCATCACAAGGAATTCAACATTACAACGATTTACTCAATTCGGCTGAAGAATTTGAATAAAACAAAGCTTATAAATTAAAGCTAACATCTTTGTTTAAGCATTGAACAATAAATTAAAATTTTAAGAATCGAAGTTTATAAACAAAAATCTTACAACTTTATTTTCTTAAGTTTAGATTGAAGAGGGAGAAAAATACATATCTTGCTTATACAGTACTGTTCATACAAAATGGTACAGCTTTGTCTAATTATTCCCTTGAAGCAGTAGTAATGTATTGCCATATACATTTTTTTGAAATAATTTATTCGAAGGAAAATATTTACAGTGTTCAAAGGTGCCCCCTCTCCCCTACCTTTAATTTTCCTCGCTATACTGATCTTGTGAATTTAATTTTGACTTCTCGGTCACTGCTGCTGTTCCTAAATCTGTTTCCTGTGAACTTCACTGGCGAATCTAAGATGGGAAAGGGTGTTTCGGGTGCATTTACGGCGTTTCACAATAGGACATTTATGTACGACTATAAAATTAAGCTGCGTCCGCGTATCTCAATTAATCAAGCCGAACTCGTAGAAATTAAATATGCAATTTTGTGGTTTTCAAGTACAAGTTTCTCATCGGATACTATTTACTCGGATAGTCAGTCATCTGTAATTAATTTCTTTGTGTAATCTCTTTCCTAATAATTATATTGTTTTAGAAAATTTTAATCTTTTGCCAGATATTCCGAATAAAAAAGTCTTTATAGGTTGAATCAAGGCACATATTAATCTTATTGGTAACGACAGGGCCCACGCATTGGCTAAAGAGACTATTGAAAAGAACAACGCGGACCTTTTATTGCCTTCTTATCCAGGATCAGTGCTAAATGTGATCTGCCGAATTTCAGTTAATGAGACATTTTGCAAAGAGACTGGGAGACTTCTGAAAATGGGAGAGACACATTCTTCATTTAATGGTTTCTCGAAACAGAGCGGTTACTTATTTTCTTTCTGAACATGGTAGTTTTCCAGCAAATCTGAAAAAGATAGACAAAATGAACTCTGATAAATGTATCTGTGGTACTAAAGGTATTCCAACACATTATTTGTTCGCTCATTTTCCGGAGATGCCTTCATATTTTTCCTTCGAACATGATCATACACTTCGTTAGAATTTGCGGAAGGTTTTATTGAATTCAGGGAACTATTCTTCACTTTGTGCAATTTATAATAAACGTAACGCTTTATACTCGTTTATCAAATAAATATTTTGATGAATGATCATACCGGACGATATGACAGGCTTATTTTGATGTTCAAGAAATTGCTTAATTTTTATTCTGTAATTTAATCTTATCTTGGTTCGCTTTCGGTTTTTATTATGCTTTGTAGGTATAATATTGCATTTTTCTTGTATGTTTACGGGGTTTGGTGTATCTGGTTAGCGGAGGGGAACTTCCACCAGAGTGTAGTACCTATGCCTATCGGTTGGTGCTCCCGTGGGTGGTCTTCTTATCTTGTCTCTTCGATACTTAGAAGTTCTCTTAGCTCTCTTATTTTTGTTGCTGGCCGCGACAACAATAAAGCTAGCGCTGGGGCGGCCAACGTTGCTGGCCGCCCGTGGAAACCATACCCTCTACTGAAAATGATTTTCTTTGAAGAAAACACCTTTTTTTATTATTCTTTTCTCATATGCACAAATTGTGTTTTTTTCCTTTTGTACACAAATGCGCAATAAAATGCATTTTTTTCTGCCAAACATGTGTAATTTATTCTCATATAACCTACTATGTCTGTCGACCATGTATCAATCAGCTAAAAAGTGTCCCAGATACAAAATCCACCTAAAACTGCAGTATCCTTTAATTGTTTTGAGCAGTGTAATTTGCGACGTTTCATGGTTAGTTCGCCTTAGCACCGAGCTGCGATGCACGTTTTTATTTTTATTTAATGATGTGACTTGTCTTTTACATTTTACACTTATTTTTAGCACTGATGATGGGACTTTAGAAGTCCCGAAACAGCTGTATGCTTTTTAACATATATTATTTTATATAATTTGTGCTCCTTAACGTTGTTTCATTATTTATTCATATATAAGCACAAAGTACAATCCTCCCCCTTTCTTATATAAGAGACTCTTGTAACATGGTTGCAGATTTTTCTCCTATCCTATGCTGTCGCTTCCGGAAATTATATTCGAAAAGCTAATTTTCTTATATTGCTTGTATAAAAAAGTGGATAACGTCATTTGATTGCATAATTTCTGAATAAAAACACTTCCTAATCTTATAGATTTCCAAAAATAAATGAATTCAAAAATGTATCAGAAAATAGATCCTTTGGTTTTTGAGAAAATCTTTAATAAACTGATATGGAAATATATTCATTAATCTACTTTTTATTATGCAGCTTCAAGAGTTTAAGATGTTTTTAATTTTCTTTCTTTCTTTATTTTTTTTATTAAAGACAGTAAATTTTTAATGAATCTTTATTTGAATGTTTAAAATCTAAGAATCTAAGTAAGTATTCATTAATATTGCTATAGTGTATTTCCTATAAAATATACTGTAAAATCATCCTATAAATATTGCAGTATTTTTTTTTAATCATAATTATATGATAAAAATCTTAATTGTTTTCGAAATAGTAGAAATTGCGTCTGGCCAGATCGGGCCGGGCCAAAATAACTTTTTTCAGACCGGCCGGGGCCGAAAATGGAAATTCCGAACCATGCAGACCTCTAACGTAGGCAGCAAAGACCTGTGCAAGAGATTCATTTTGAAAGAGATAAATATCAATGGAGGTTTGTAGAGGTTACAAATGCGTGCATAGCACGCCAAGTCTACACAGGGGGGGGGAGGGGAATGCGGGGCGCGGACATTTTTACAGAAATTATACTGGTAATCGGGATGCCAGTTCAATTTACTGTTTTTTAACGGAAGCATTTCCATTAATTTCAAATCTCCCCCTCCCCCCCCCCCTTCCAAAAAAAAACGAAGAAATTTCTGAAAAAATTTCTCAAAAATTCCTTTAAAAAGCAGTAAATTGTACTGGCGTCCAGATTACCAATACAATTTTCGTAAAAGCGACCGTTTTTTTTCTTTTGCAGTATACGCTGCCGAAGACAGTGGAGATACATATCAAAATTCATTTCTGAGAGGGTTTTTTTTTTTTTTAATATGAATAGAGGTTTTAAACATTCGCGGTTCGTTTGGAAAAATCATCGGATGGGTGATCAATAAGCAAAGGAAAAATGTTATTTTCATGATAAAAATATGACTACGAATCACCAATAGGCCTTTTAATTTATAAAATGGAGAATAAACAGTTGAAAATCTCCATCAGTGATTGACAATTATGGACCTCTCCATTTCTCCCACCTTTACCGAATTCCTTTAAAACATTCATAAACACACGCACACTCACAAAAAAAGTCAACAATTCTTATTTATTGTCAACATATGCGAAATAATTTCGGTTTAAAGCTCCTCTCGATTTGGCGCCCCCTAAATCCTTTTGCACCTCAATTCAGATACATATCGTAAATACAAAGTGCGTTGAGCCATCCCTATAGAAGCATTTCTTTCTTCATTATTTTGATAGAATAAAGTATCTTACAAAAGAAAACATTCATAAACACACATGCAAAAAAAAATAATAATAATAAAAATAATAAAAAAAAATTAAATATTAAATACTTTTATTTATTGTCAAAGTATGTGAGATAATTCAAATTTAAACCTCTCTCAATTTGGCGCCCCTTGGCCTCGGCGCCCGGGGCGACCGCCCCCCTTGTACCCCCTTAGCTACGCCACTGAGTATATATTAGAGATGAGCGATTTCGATTTTTTAAATCGATTTAATCGATACTACGGCCAACTCGATTTAATCGATACTTTTAAATTTTTAATCGATTTTTCTGAAGGTAATATAATTTTCATTTTCCTCCAAAAGTCGAAGATAAAACAGATGGATGTGCCAATTCCAAAATTTCAGTACATTAGTTTTTAAGATAGAAGAATTAAAGAAACCTCAGAACTCCCCCCACCCCCCGGCAAAATAGCGTTTTTTGTTGAGTGATGTACACCAAAAATTTATCAGGATCAGTTTTTATTAGGTACCAGCTGAATCTGAATTTTGATGAAAATCCATGAAAGCGCGAGATACAGCTATTGCGAAATCATAAAAAAATGCAGCATATCAGCGCCACCTGCAGGGCAATTTACACCAAGAACTAAATAACATTAATCTATGTCAGAGATTTACTGAATCTCAATTTTGATGAAAATTCGTTCTTGAGGTAACGCTATTGCGTTAATCATGTATAATGCAGTATAGCAGCGCCATCTCTTAAGCGATTTCCACCAAAATGTAATTAGCATCAAATAATATCAAGGACTAATTGAATCTAAATTTTTATGAAAGTCCATGCATTAGTTCTTGAGATAAAGCTAAAATGGAAACAGGAGCGTGCGAAAAGAGAACTGCGCCCGGTTCTGAGTTCCAATTTAGCCCCCCCCCCCCCTGTAATGGAGATTCTTGTAGCGTAGTTTGGTAGCAGCTGCTATTTTATTAGAATACTTAGAAGAAGCGTGATTACGTATAGTAGTCCAGATTCGGATGTACGAAAAAACCCCACAATGATTGCTAAGTTATTCTTTATTTAGACATCTATTACTAGGGGGGGCACACATACAGTACTCGGAGAAAATCTCCGAACAGTTTTTAGCCACTTCACTAGACGAGAGCAGGGAGTCAAGTGAATTCGTACATAGCAACAAAACGCCACTTTTGGCATGATATAAAATCGCCAACATACACAAGTTCGCCCATGCACAATGGATAGTATATGTCAAATAACAGTTAAAATGCAGCCAGCAAGATCAGAATTCAATTTAGTTTCCCAGCTGGTTTGGGAAAGGAAAAGGTTGCCAAACGATAAAATGTTACACGTGTTGTTTTGTCTAAACACAGAGGCACACCGAAGGGACATCAGATTTTACTGCGCAGATGTTAAATTCTTTTTAGGGTTTTGTCGAGAAAGGAAAAAGAAGCGTAAGCATAAATTTTAACTGCGAAAGAGAGATGATCTCCTTATAAGGTAATGCAGAATTGCTTCGATCGGAAATAGCAGACCTCTGGAAATAGTTTTAAACGGTTGATTAATATGTGAGTGTATTTCTCACAGATAAAGTTAAGCAGCTGCCGATTTTCGGTTAGAGAATTAATAAGCAAGAAAAATGGAAAAGGAATGAAGGACAACTTAAAACTAATTTTGAATTGAACAGAGACGGGGGGTAAAGGAATAATTTAAGAAAATAACCAATATATAACGAAATAATCGTTATATATATCACCCGGTGCACCACAAAAAAAAACTTTTGCTGTCCAATGTGCATAGGCTAGCATACAATATTATAACATAAAAACATACATAAATGCAAAAGTTTTTTTTATATGTATCTGTAGAAATTTGACGTCATGATAATGGAGACTTTTGTATTCAAAAACAGTCAGCAGTTCTAAAGTTTCTATATTTTTTTATACTATTTCTGTATATGGATCCAAGCTAGTACTGTATTTTTATATGTAGAAGTTGAGTCGACTCAGACAGTACAAAAATATTACTGCAGCTTTGATTATTATCATGACACAAGTAAAAATTTTGAAACATATACACAAAACATGAAACTAATACTAAATGAATATAAAATGGCAATACACAAAAATAACATAATAGTACTATATTTTTCAAAAAATTAAAAAGAGTAATATGATGTATATTAAAAAATAAAAATGTTTTTGTAAAAAAAGTGTTTCATGCCGAAGCATAGGATGACAAAAAAAAGAGGTGCTCCAAGCACGCCCATAAAAATATGCGTCATCCTGAATCTTGTGTACAACACAAGTATTATGGCATCGGCTTAGGGCCTAGCCTTAGATGAGGAGGGAATTGTGATGCTCCCCCGAAGGCACTAGCGGTCTTCTGAAGGAGCCCACGTCGAATTACATGAAAAAAAATTTGAATTGTTGTGAATTGGAATCACAATTCAAAAATTTGAACCGAAACTCCAATTCCAAAACTTTGTCTCTCAACACAATGAAGCTTGAACCCTTAGGGCATTAATTTTGAACGGGAACAAGACTTCAAAGGGAAGAATTCAAAAAGAAAAAAAAACAAAAAAAAATGTAAATCATATAATAACTAATATGGGCAGACAATCCTAGAGTGAAGAGAGACGAAAAATGTGTCACAATCGAGTGGGGGTGATGAACAAGTCATATACAAAAATGTGTTATATTTAACTACATGAATCATTTGTTTACTTTTCTAAACTACAGTACCTGTTTACCTAACTATAATATGTTTGACTTATAGTGCAGGGATTGTTAAGTGGGAGGTTAGCTAGTGGAAAAATATTGAATTAATGAATATTGTCAAAGAAATTTTAAGTGTACTGCGAAAAGAAACAAAATAAAATTAACTAAAATTTAAGTGAGTATGAAGACATATCTAAGTGTTAAAGGATAACAATGATACCTAATATTGTTCCTAAGAGATCTTCAGAGCAACAGTGATGGACCAGCCATGATATTGTTAAAGATCAGTCAAAAACAACATACACACAACCATGAGCTCTTTGGTTGGATATGTGGTATCATAAAACAAGACAAAAAATAATAAATAGTGTTTTTACATTAGCTTCTGTTTCTTAGATTGTATGTGTGAGGTTGATAAAACGTATTAAAGTTAGTGTTGTTTATATGACCTGATGCATCAAATAAGTGTCCATAACGAGGAGGTGCTAGTAAAAGTCTATCAATATGTACCCGAAATGCTGTGTTATCAGGAGTATACAACCTTTTAATTGAGAATGACACAAGGGAATGTTTACAAGTGACAATATATGGACCAGTATACTTTGTTTTAAACTTGTCATTTGATTTTAGATATACAATATCTTTTAAGAAAATGGATCTTAATTTAGCTTTCTGACCGTAATATTTATGTCTTTTATCTTGAGCAGATTTAATGTTGTTATAAGCTTTGTGATATATCTTACTCAAATCATCAAGTAATTTGTGTACTTCAATATGTTTATCAAGAAAGGGTTGGTTGCACGACTGATCAAAAGTGTCAAAAATTAGAGAAAGTTCGCGTCCAAAATGAAGAAAATTAGGAGAGTACAATGTAGTTGCATGTTTGGAGCCGTTATAAAGTGACTTGTGTATAAATACAGCATTTTCGAATGAATGACCTTCTTGTAAAAGAATATTGACTGAATATTTGATTGATTTATTGATTCGCTCTGCAATCGCATTTGATTGTGGTCTCGAGGCAGAACTGTGTAATACCTTAATGCCCATTGTATCATTAAAAATGTTATATACCTGAGAAGTGTACTGGGGTCCTAAGTCTGATAAGACAACCGAAGGTCTCCCAAAGGTGGTTATGTAAGAGAATAAGCATTTAACAACCTTACTTGCAGATATGTCATTAAGTGGAAAGAGTTCAATATGTCTCGAAAAATGATCAGTGATAGTTAAAACATATTTTCCATTAGTAAACGGTCCAAGGAGATCAGTACTGATAGTGTGACCAGGGTACCTGGGAGTGTATGTGGGCTGCAAAGGTGCGGGTGGAGTTTGGTGATGTTTAGTTTGAAGACATTTGATACATGATGCAACAAAGTTTAAAGTGTCTACATACATACCCTTCCAAAAATATCTACCTGACAAGAATTCATAAGTTTTATTAAAGCCAAAATGAGATAAATGTGAAATTGTTAAGACTTTGCTTTTAAGTGAATTTGGAACAATAATGTGATACGAAAAAGTGTTATTAAAAATATTCTCCTTCTTTAACATTAATACTTTCGAATCAGGATGAATGAAGTAGTTAGGAAATTTTTGAGAAGATCCTTTCTTTAAGATTTCTTTATAAACAACAGACAAAGTAGGGTCATTTTGTTGTTCAGTAGCAAATGTTTCATTCGAAATTTCTAATAAAGGGTCAGGATTTGTTTGTGTACCAGAAATAAGGCAGTTAACATGCATATTAGAATCAGTCGAGCTGGAGTGTGGAGTATCACATTCTACAATAGGTAAGGGTTGAGTATCATGAATCAGTTCAGGATTTGTAGCTAAAGTCTGTTGATTATTTTCAAAGTTACAGCGAGATAAATAGTCAGCGAGTACATTCTTTTTACCTGGAATATGTTGAAATTTGTATGTGTATTCTGAGAGATCCATGAGCCAACGAGAGATAATATCAGCCGGGTTTGTAGTTTTGTTGTACTTTTCTAATGGTTTACTATCTGAAAGGATTACAAATTCTCTGTTGTATAAATAATATTTGAAAGCAGTAACTGATTTATGAATCGCCATGAGTTCTAATTTAAGTGCAGGATATTTTTTCTCTGATGCTTTTAAAGATTTTGAAAAGTATGCAACAGGTAATAGTTGTTTATCATGTTCTTGTAGTAAGACACCAGAAATAGCAATATTTGACGCATCAGTATTTAAATAGAACTTTTTGTTCCAGTCAGGTAATCTAACCATGGGTGGATTAAAGAATATCTTCTGTATGGTGTCCATAATTTTTTGATGTTTGCTTGTCCACTTAAATTTGGCTTTTGGAGTAGTTAAGTTTATGAGAGGCTGCACAAGTTCAGAAAAGGATGGAACCAGAGATTTGTAAAATGTAATGACGCCTATGAGTGCTTTTAA
Organism: Maratus speculifer; assembly: GCA_964019185.1. NCBI lineage: Eukaryota > Metazoa > Arthropoda > Arachnida > Araneae > Salticidae > Maratus > Maratus speculifer. The sequence continues at coordinate 228,432,422 of OZ025296.1, read as the reverse complement.
TTGACGTTTTGTTGTAGGTGTTGGAAAAGATGTTATTTTTACAATGTTCGACTGAACAGGAGAAATAGTTTGATTTTCTATGTGAAATCCAAGATAATCTAAACTGGTTTTGTGAAAAGTGCATTTGTTAGGGGACAGCGTTAAGTTATATTTGACTAATATTGCAAGAATTTTATCCAACTTATCACACATTTCTTGATATGAATTGGCACCAACAATAAGATCATCTTGGTAGGTATAGACACCTTCTAACTGTAATTCATCAAGTAACGAGTCCATTAAAGCTTGAAAAACTGAGGCGCTTGTTTTTAATCCGAATACTAATCTCTTATACCGAAAAGAACCGAACATTGTAGTGAATGTGAGCTGATTTTGAAATTTTGCAGGCAAATCAATCTGATGATATGCCTGATGAAAGTCGAGAGAAGAGAAAAAACGATATTGTGAAAGATTTGAAATAATAGTTTGAATTTTTGGAAGTGGATAGGACGAACCTTGAATTATAGTATTAACCATTCTGAGATCTAATGCGAGTCTATATTTCTGTATACCTGTACCGTCTGTTTTCTTTTTAACAAGAAGCATGGGGCAGGCCCATTCGGAACAATGACGTTCAATGATTTTGGCATCAAGCAACTGTTTGATTTGATTTAAAACATCCTTTTGCACAGCTTGGGGAAGAGGGAAAGGGAGAGTCTTTATGGGGTAATCATTAATGAATTTCAAATCAGGTACAATTTTATCAGTATGACCAAGTGTGTCTAATGATTTGGAAAAGGCAGGATAATAATTAAGTAATAATTTAGTTAGGTTCTTTGCTTCGTCAGATTTTAAGTGAGTAAGATTAAAATCCTTAGCCGATAAATCCTGCTTTCTTTTTTGTAAGATTTCATTAGACGCCTGAATGAAATTTACAAAGTGCTGTTCTGAGTTATTTTGCTTGTCAGACATTTCAGAAGTATAGTCGCGAATTTCCTCAATCTCAGATAATTGACCTATTTTTGTGTGTTTAGGGAGATGAATGGTCTTTTCAGAAGTGTTTTTAAGTGTTATTGAGAAGAAATGATGTATTTGTGAAGTTTTCTTTCTTTTATTGGATAATTTATTCATTTGAATAATGGCATCATTTCCTATTAATTCTTTTGTTTGTGCCAAATATTCAAATAGATAATTTCTGTTATTGTTGATGTTATTGGAAGTGTAAACAGAGCACCATATTTGTTGTTGGGGTTCTAATATTATTTTTCGAGTTAAGAACACCGCTTGATTCATTACAACATCACTCAAAGAATTGCATGATTTTGATTGTTTCTCTCCAGAAGATTCTTTACTGGTTTTTAAAGGAACAGAGAAATTATTGTTGACATGGAGACACTTGTTAAAAGTATCAATGACAACATTGTATCTAGTTATGAAATCAAAACCTAAAATGCCTTCAAAACTGGAAGACTCGGGTATGTCAACAATATAAAAGTGGTGTGAAAACACTTTTTGTTTTAGCTTAATGGATGTTCTGATGCAGGCGGAAAATGAGACATCAGAATTGACAGTTTTAATATTGACGTCAGTGGACAGTCTTTTATATTTTAAGACAGGTTTAAGTTGATTAAATAATTTTTGTGAAAGTAAAGATATACTACTACCAGAATCAGCCAACAAAGTAATATCATGGTTTGCTATAGTGGCTTCAACAAGAGGGAGGGATGGTGACATAGTGTTTACACTACAAATTATCTGAACATTATCACTTTCTGTTTGTGTACTGATGTTATTTGCTATTTTAATGGAGTCAAAAGTTTGGGAACCTACTGAATTAACTAGTCTCGAACTTGAAATTTTAGGTAAAACAGCGTCAAAAACAAAAGTTGCTGATGTAGAAGTATTAGATTGAGACACAACACCATCAGCATAAAAATTGTATCTCTGTTTCAGTTTTCCTGAAATTGTGGAGTGGAATTTGTGTAATTGTTTTTTCTTTGAGTATTTGCTCTTTTCCATTTAAAACAAGAGAGAGCGTCGTGATTGTTTCGGCCACATAACTGACAAACAACTGGTTTTTTATGTGAAAACTTGTGTGGGGAATAACGTCTAGTGTAGCTCCGATTTTTGTAATTTTTTTGAAGCGTGAAACACTTGCGGAATGTTTTGGTCTAGTCTGCAGATTTTTTTGCTCAGTTTCGGTTTTAGTATCAGAAGGGGCAAAAGATAATGCATTTATTTTCTCAGAGATTTCTTTTAATTGCGATTCAATAAGATTTTCTGGTCTGTGTACCGAAGGTAAGGAATGTAAGATTTTCTCATTCCTTAAAATTTCATGAAGGGTTTGCGCTCTTTCAACTGCTGTTTTATAATCATTAATGCCTTCTTCCTGTAATTTTATTCTAATATTTGAAGGAAGGGCTTCTAGAAATTTCATGAGTTTGATAGTGTTGCGTGCATTTTCGTCTTTGATATCTGCATATACTGTAGCCGCAAGAACATTTAGTCTATGGGCTAAATTTTTTATCGTCTCAGAAGGCATAAGTGCTAAACTGGACAACTCAACAGAGGCAACACATTTACTAGGGGGGGCGAAGAATGACGCAAATTCTTTTTCCAGCAAATCGAGGTCTGTTATCTTTTGCAGGTCGGGGTTCTGTGCTAGAATTTTTTGTGCAGGCCCAACTAACTTTCCCTTTAAGATTGCAATTGTTGTTTGTGGGTTATACTTATTAATTTCCGCAGAGACTCTAACTTGATCAAAGAAAAATTTAAGTAAATCTGGATCTCCATCAAATTGAATGATATTTATCGGAATTTGTTTTGCCGCCATGATTAGTTTTTTTTTGTTTGTTTACGCTCACAAGTTTTAGAGAAATTGTTACACAGACCGGACTTATACCCTAAAGCACATTGAAAACAAGTAAATTTCCTAGCAAGTAAACTACGTAAACTAGCAAAATAAATAGATCTTAAAAAAAATATACCTCACTTTAAAGATATCTTATTTGAACTTCTTATAACAGTAAAGCAAAGGGAGCACATACAAAATTAACACATTTAGAAAATAAATTAAATAAAATGGCAAAATAATTACACTTTGAAACATATATCTATATATTCCTTCACTTTAACAAAGTACTTACTTTAGATAATAAAGCAAAGAAAACTCTATAGAAAACCGCAAAAACTGTTAGCAAGCAAGGGAAAAAAAATCCTTTAACTTCTTTACACTAGGAAAAAAAAATTCCTTTTTTTGTAACTTAAAACCTTCTGATTTATTTATATTTTTTGGATGAAAAAGAATGTTCTTATTTTAACCTTGTAATTAAAGTTTAAAACTGGTTAAACACATTTAAGCATATTAGAGAATCTAAATACAAATTAAAAAAACAAAAAAAGGGGTGGGACGTAAAATATGAAACAATAGCACATAAATGTAAATAGTTGATAAAAACTGCATAAAATGTCAGCAAAAATAATAACTAGAAATGACAACAGTTACCGTGCTTTCGCAAATTAAAAATCTTTGCAAAAACACAATAACAGGATTATATTAATGCTCTATACAGAACATAAATGTTGACCGTTGTGTCCTGAATGTGAAAGCAGAACATGAAATAAACAAAGTCGGTGGGTTGACTTACTGATTTAGTTTTAAAAAAATAATTAAATGATTACTAACTTAATAACACAAAAACTTAGGGAAATGGGGCACGATCTGCTCTCACGTTCAAAATGTAGATTATTTCGAAGTCGATTTTCGTTGTTGTGCACTTTTTTTCTTTTTTTATCACAGAAGACTAGCAGAAATTTTATATTGTAAACAGGTAATTGAATATGCACTTATCAAAGGTGGTGACACCTCATTTAGAGAATTTTTGTAATTCTCTTATTTATTTATTTATTAATTTTGTGCACTGTTAACTGATATAAACGATGAATTATTTCTGATGGATTTTCTCAGAATTGAAGACAATCACTATTTTTTTTTGCACGATGAACGACTTTACGATGCATAACACCACAGGAATACTGTTATTCACTAAATTTTCTATGAGGCTATATGAACTTTCTGTAGATTACGTTCACTAAAGACACAAAACACACTGGTATAGAAGCACAAAATGAGCACATGCAGCCCTCAATGATATCTGGCTGCGATGAACACGTCAATCACACAGACGATGCGAGGAGATGAAAAAAGGGGGGGGGCGCACATCGCTCAGGTGACAATCAGCCGCAGGTTTCTTTTAGTAGATGGAATATCGAGGGGAGACCCTCCGAAGCAGTTGAGATGGAGCACACAGGGGAGGAAAAGGGGGTGTCCAGCAAAGGAATTTCAGGACGGGAACAGCTCTGTACTTTTTCGGTTGACACTTAGCAGGCAAGACTAATAGCATTTTCTACAGGGGGATGCAGAGAAGAAAAAGAAGAAACAAAAAGCATCACATCCGCCGGAACGTCGCAGTTGATTGTACCCCCCTCCATATTTTTTTTTTTTTTTTTATGTGGGGAAAAACGAAAGAGTCAAACGGTACCAGTTATTTTTGTAATGGAGATTCTTGTAGCGTAGTTTGGTAGCAGCTGCTATTTTATTAGAATACTTAGAAGAAGCGTGATTACGTATAGTAGTCCAGATTCGGATGTACGAAAAAACCCCACAATGATTGCTAAGTTATTCTTTATTTAGACATCTATTACTAGGGCGGGCACACATACAGTACTCGGAGAAAATCTCCGAACAGTTTTTAGCCACTTCACTAGACGAGAGCAGGGAGTCAAGTGAATTCGTACATAGCAACAAAACGCCACTTTTGGCATGATATAAAATCGCCAACATACACAAGTTCGCCCATGCACAATGGATAGTATATGTCAAATAACAGTTAAAATGCAGCCAGCAAGATCAGAATTCAATTTAGTTTCCCAGCTGGGTTGGGAAAGGAAAAGGTTGCCAAACGATAAAATGTTACACGTGTTGTTTTGTCTAAACACAGAGGCACACCGAAGGGACATCAGATTTTACTGCGCAGATGTTAAATTCTTTTTAGGGTTTTGTCGAGAAAGGAAAAAGAAGCGTAAGCATAAATTTTAACTGCGAAAGAGAGATGATCTCCTTATAAGGTAATGCAGAATTGCTTCGATCGGAAATAGCAGACCTCTGGAAATAGTTTTAAACGGTTGATTAATATGTGAGTGTATTTCTCACAGATAAAGTTAAGCAGCTGCCGATTTTCGGTTTGAGAATTAATAAGCAAGAAAAATGGAAAAGGAATGAAGGACAACTTAAAACTAATTTTGAATTGAACAGAGACGGGGGGTAAAGGAATAATTTAAGAAAATAACCAATATATAACGAAATAATCGTTATACCCCCTATTAACTTTTTCTTGTGATAGGCTAGAAGTGATGTTAGTAGTAAAAATTTGGCGCCCCCAAATTTCCGTGCTCGGAACGACCGCTTCCTTTCGCCCCCCCCCCCCCATTTCACATGGCGCTGAGTGGAAATTGTGAAAAATTCAGTATAGCAGCGCTATCTGAGAAGGTATATACATCAAAATGTAAAAAACATCAATTCATGTCAAGGATTAACTGGATCTAAAATGTGATGAAAATCCGTTCATTCGTTATTCAGATATAGCTGTTACGCAAATCTCAAAAAATGCAGCATAGCAGCAGCACCTGTTAGGCTATATACACCAAAAATTAATTAGATTCAGTTTATATCAAGGTCAAACTAAATATAAAGTTTTGTGGAATTCCGTGCATTTGTTCTTGAGATAGAACGGTCAGAAATTTTTGTCTTATACAGACTTACAGAGTGACAGACACACACACAGAGACAGATATTTCTTAAAAACCATGAAATCGTGTTAAAGACCTTCTAAAATATATAAATCCATCGAAAACGGGAAGTCAAAATTTTTCACGAATCTAATAGTCTCTTCTTGTAAAGTTACAAAAGAAAGTAAAAATGTAAAATCGATTCTGCCCGTAAGATCGATCTTTAGATTCGATTTCGATCTTTAGATTCGATGTCGATCTTTAGATTCGATGTCGATCTTTAGATTCGATGTCAATCTTCCGTCCCTTCCGTCAAGAGTGGGGTTTACCTGCCCCCTTGGAAATGAAGCATATTTTTTGTTCTTCCAAACTATCTCGTGTACCATTTGACTAGGCATTAGAAAAAAAAGTTTTTTTTTGTCTATACTCCTTGTTCCCAATCCTAGTTATACGCTCTTGGCACTCTTTATCCTCGGTTTAATGTCAAGTTACTCAGTGTTGTTATTAGTTGAGTTATGTCTCTCAAATTTGTCAAAGTTTTTGTGTAAGTGACAACCATAAGTGACAATCATTTTAAAATTTAAAATTCTTATTATCCGACTCTAAAATCTGCAATAGGTTAATTCTATGCCTCCCTAAATGGTGATGGGGGGTGGGAGGTGGTAATTACGGTCCTGCTGATTGCCTAAGTTTTGGAATTAGTAATTTGGATCTTCTCTGTGTGAACCTGAATATCGAATATCGATTCTAGTATCGATTCTAGAACTGAGAAATCGATTCTTATTATGATCGATGTTGTTTTATACGATATGGATTTTAATCGATTCTCAAAATTTCCAGAATCGCCCATCACTAGTATATATATATAATGCGTCACTTACACTGAATAATCGATCTAGCTTTTTGCTCTATTCTATGCCGCTTGCCTTCCAGACAGAAGGTTTCAGGTTTGACTGTATGATTTTTAACCGACTTCAAAGAGGAGGTTATGATTTCGACCTGCATGTATTTGTTGTCCACGCATAACTTTTGCAAATATGAACCGATTTTGATAATTCTTTTTTTGTTTGAAAGCGTATGAGGCCCATGTGGTCCCATTCGAATTTCATAAAAATCTGATATTTAGAACTTTTTTAAAAATAAAAACTTTAAATTTCAAATTCATTTTGAAGCAATCGACCAATTAGAAGTGTTCCTTTTGCATGCTTTTATGTTACACTTACATAGACACACGATCTTTTAACTGTTAAAAGTTTGAAGTTTTTGCTGCATTGTCACTCCACCGCTTTTATGGAATATCTCTATTTTGACCAATGAGAATTCACCATAATACAATGAAGTAATCATTTTCTATAAAAGCGATGGATAGACGATAATGTAAAAGATTCAAATTTTTAACAGTGTTCAAAGTGCAAAATCCTAACTGGACGAGGGCCAGGATTCACATAAACTTAGCGCTGTTTGTGAAACAAGATTTATTAACAAGAAAATTTATTTAAAACATTGAAAAATTTGCTAAAATTCAGGCTTCTGATTCGTTAATCTGGTTTCGCTAACAGCGCAAATTCTACCTGGATTCCGGACAAGTTCTCTTATGCAAGAAACCGGAAATATAGCATCTAGAGGATATAGTGTGGAAATCGGCTATCTCAGGGCGTGATCAGAGCAATTTACAAAAGTAACCAATGTTACCGACCGATTGTAGGGCAGTACGAAAGCAAATTGTGGCATCAATGAAAACTATTCTGTTGCATTGTAGCTGACGTCACACTTCGCTTTGATTTTCATTTCGTACTTGTCTACAATCGGTAAGTGGTCGGTAGGTAACCTGTAAGTCGTGCTGAACACGCCCTCTGTGACACTTAAAAAAAAGCTCTAAAATGTTCTATTCTTTAAATGTGCAACAATGCTAATGAAATTTAAAGATAGAAGCGACATCTGCAGGACATTTTCTAGAAATGCAAGACTTATTGCTAGTCTAGATAATGTATCACAAAAATGCCGCAGATGTCGCTGTGATCGACACTTTGGAATTCAGTAGCATCGTTGCACACTTAAAGGATACAAATTTTTAGCACTGCTTGCATTGTAAAAAAATTGAACCCTTCTGCTGCATCGTCAGTCCATCGCTTTTATAGGAAATGATTACTTCGCTCTATTATGGAGCATTCTCATTGGTCAAAACAAAGAAATTCTATAAAAGCGATGGAGTAACGATGCAGCAAAAGGGTCAAATTTTTTACAGTGTTGATAGCAGATTTTCACTCCATGTATTCCAGACTCTCGCCTTCAAACAATGAAAAGTTCTCAAAAATGAAGGCTTATGATTGGTCAATCTTGTTTTGCTTAACAGCGAATAACCCTTCTGGATCCTAACCACTGTTGCAGAGATGCTAGGTTTTTTTCAAAGTACGAAATCTTAGCTGGAACAATTCTCGTATCCACCAAAGTGAAAGATCCACATCGATCCAGACATGAGAATTCGATATCGAAAAGCTGAAAATTCACCTCAAAAGAGCCTTACACGTTAAAGCAAGAGTGTCTGTGTATCAGGGTGCTTGTTATGCCGGATTCACAAAGTGAATAAAGTACATTGCTATGTGCTAGATTTACATTTGGACAAATATAAATGACGAAAAATTTTGATAAGCTTACAATTAAAGTTAAGCTAGTTAACTTCTTTCACCCATTAAACAAACTCGTTCAGGCGACTACCGCCAAGTTCTGGAATAAAAAAGACGTGTGGCACTCGGGGACTGCCGCGGTAAAGCTATTGCATAGCATTTTTTATCAACTTATGCAATCATTATTTATTTACTTTTTATTTATGCAGTTTTTTTGTCTTTGATATTAATTCAAGTTATACTTTTTGAGCGTGATCACCGATAACAAAACATTTTTTTTTCTCTTTTATTGAATAAATGAGAAATTAATATCGTTTAAAATATTTTTATTATCTTAAAACACATGTAGGTTAATCAGGAATTTTTATAATTGAAAATATACGTTTATGGTAGCTGAAATAAAAAACATAAGTTTGAGACTTGATATTCTCAAGATATCTGAAAAATACCGCTTTAATGTCTGCCGAAGTCTACCGAAGGATACCGTGCCGAAGTCTGTCAAACTCAAGCGACGTTAGCCGGAGTGTTAGGTTTTTCTCGTTACGGAATTTCTAGATTCTTTCGCCGCGCTCAAAACCCGCGATAAAAGATATGCCAAACAAAATTTACCAAACAAAATTTGGCCGCGCTACGAAAATTAGATCGCGAGTTACAAGCATTATAAATTTTCCGATCCTCACCGTGGGGGTCTCCTGTCACCAAAAATTAACATTGTCTTATTAAAATTACCAAACGAAATTTGGCCGCGCTACGAAAATTAGATCACGAATTATAAGCATTTTAAATTTTGCGACCTTCACCGTGGGGAGGGGGGGTCTCCTGTCACCAAAAGTAACACTGTCTCCTAATAAATTATCAAACAAAATTTGGCCGCGCTACGAAAATTAGATCGCGAGTTATAAGCGTTTTAAATTTTTCGACCCTCACCATGGGAGATCTCCTGTCACTAAAATTAACATTGTCTCACTATAAATTACCAAAAAAATTTGGCCGCGATACGAAAATTAGATCGCGAGTTATAAGCATTTTAAATTTTTCGACCCTCACGGTGGGGGGTCTCCTGTCACCAAAAGTAACACTGTCTCATAATAAATTGCCAAGCAAAATTTCGCCGCGCTACGAAAATTAGATCACGAGTTATAAGCATTTTAACTTTTTCGACCCTCACCGTGGGGGGGGGGTCCCCTGTCACCAAAATTTAACACTGTTTCATAAAAAATCATTAAACAACATTTGGCCGCGCTACGAAAATTGATCGCGAGTTATAAGCATTTTAAATTTTTCGACCCTCACCGTGGGGGGTCTCCTGTCACCAAAAATTAACAATCTCTCATAATAAATTACCGAACAAAATTTGGCCGCGATACGAAAATTAGATTGCGAGCATTTTAAATATTTCGACCCTCACCGTGTGGGGGTCTCCTGTCGCCAAAATTTAACACTGTTTCATAAAAAAATAATTAAACACAATTTGGCCGCGCTACGAAAATTGATTGCGAGTTATAAGCATTTTAAATTTTTCGACCCTCACCGTGGGGGGTCTCCTGTCACCAAAAATTAACAATCTCTCATAATAAATTACCGAACAAAATTTGGCCGCGATACGAAAATTAGATTGCGAGCATTTTAAATATTTCGACCCTCACCGTGTGGGGGTTCCTGTCACCAAAAATTAAAACTGTCTCATAATAAATTACCAAACAAAATATGGCCAAGCTACGAAAATTAGATCGCGAGTTATAAGCATTTTAAATTTTTCGATCCCCAAGGTGGGAGGTCACCTGTCACCAAAAGTAACAGTGTCTCTTAATAAATTACCAAACAAAATTTGGCCGCGCTTTGATCTCGAGTTATAAGCATTTAAAATTTTTCGACCCTCACCCGGGGGGGGGCGTCTCCTGTCACCAAAAGTAACACTGTCTCATAATAAATTGCCAAGCAAAATTTCGCCGCGCTACGAATATTAGATCACGAGTTATAAGCATTTTAAAATTTTCAACCCTCACCATGGGGGATCTACTGTCACCATAAATTAACACTGTCTCATAATAAATTACCAAAGAAAATTTGGCAGTGCTACGAAAGTTAGATCACGAGTTATAAGCATTTTAAATTTTTCGATCCTCACCGTTGGGAGTCTCCTGTCACCAAAAGTAACACTGTCTCATAATAAATTACCAAACAAAATTTGGCCGCGCTATGAAAATTAGATCACGAGTTATAAGCATTTTATCTTTTTCGACCCTCACCGTGGGGGGTCTCCTGTCACCAAAATTTAACACTGTTTCATAATAAATCATTAAACAAAATTTGGCCGCGCTGCGAAAATTGATCGCGAGTTATAAGCATTTTAAATTTTTCGACCCTCACCGTGGGGGGTCTCCTGTCACCAAAAATTAACAATCTCTCATAATAAATTACCAAACAAAATTTGGCCGCGATACGAAAATTAGATTGCGAGCATTTTAACTTTTTCGACCCTCACAGTGGGAGGTCTCCTGTCGCCAAAATTTAACACTGTTTCATAAAAAAATCATTAAACAAAATTTGGCTGCGCTACGAAAATTGATCGCGAGTTGTAAGCATTTTAAATTTTTCGACCCTCACCGTGGGGGGGGGGGTCTCCTGTCACGAAAAATTAACACTCTCTCATAATAAATTACCAAACAAAATTTGGCCGCGATACGAAAATTAGATCGCGAGTTATAAGCATTTTAAATTTTTCGACCCTCACCGAGGGGAGTGTCCTGTCACCGACAGTAACACTGTCTCATAATAAATTACCAAACAAAATTTTCCCACGCTACGAAAATTGATCACGAGTTATAAGCATTTTAAATTTTTCGACCCTCACCGTGGGGGGGGGGGGTCTCCTGTCACCAAAAATTAACAATCTCTCATAAAAAATTACCGAACAAAATTTGGCCGCGATACGAAAATTAGATTGCGAGCATTTTAAATATTTCGACCCTCACCGTGTGGGGGTTCCTGTCACCAAAAATTAAAACTGTCTCATAATAAATTACCAAACAAAATATGGCCGCGCTACGAAAATTAGATCGCGAGTTATAAGCATTTTAAATTTTTCGATCCCCAAGGTGGAAGGTCACCTGTCACCAAAAGTAACAGTGTCTCTTAATAAATTACCAAACAAAATTTGGACGCGCTTTGATCTCGAGTTATAAGCATTTAATTTTTTCGACCCTCACCGTGGGAGGTCTCCTGTCAACAAAAATTAACACTCTCATATAATAAATTACCAAACAAAATTTGGCCGCGATACGAAAATTAGATTGCGAGTTATAAGCATTTTAAATTTTTCGACCCTCACCGTGGGGGGGTCTCCTGTCGCCAAAATTTAACACTGTTTCATAAAAAATCATTAAACAAAATTTGGCCGCGCTACGAAAATTGATCGCGAGTCATAAGCATTTTAACTTTTTCGACCCTCACCGTGGGAGGTCTCCTGTCGCCAAAATTTAACACTGTTTCATAAAAAAATCATTAAACAAAATTTGCCGCGCTACGAAAATTGATCGCGAGTTATAAGCATTTTAAATTTTTCGACCCTCACCGTGGGGGGTCTCCTGGCACGAAAAATTAACACTCTCTCATAATAAATTACCAAAAAAAATTGGCCGCGATACGAAAATTAGATCGCGAGTTATAAGCATTTTAAATTTTTCGACCCTCACCGAGGGGAGTGTCCTGTCACCGACAGTAACACTGCCTCATAACAAATTACCAAACAAAATTTGGCGACGCTACGAAAATTGATCGCGAGTTATAAGCATTTTAAATTTTTCGACCCTCACCGTAGGGGGTCTCCTGTCACCAAAAATTAACAATCTCTCATAATAAATTACCGAACAAATTTTGGCCGCGATACGAAAATTAGATTGCGAGCATTTTAAGTATTTCGACCCTCACCGTGGGGGGGTTCCTGTCACCAAAAATTAAAACTGTCTCATAGTAAATTACCAAACAAAATATGGCCGCGCTACGAAAATTAGATCGCGAGTTATAAGCATTTTAAATTTTTCGATCCCCAAGGTGGGAGATCACCTGTCACCAAAAGTAACAGTGTCTCTTAATAAATTACCAAACAAAATTTGGCCACGCTTTGATCTCGAGTTATAAGCATTTTAAATTTTTCGGCCCTCACCGTGGGAAGTCTCCTGTCACCAAAAATTAACACTCTCATATAATAAATTACCAAACAAAATTTGGCCGCGATACGAAAATTAGATTTCGAATTATAAGCATTTTAAATTTTTCGACCCTCACCGGGGGGGGGGTCTCCTGTCACCAAAAATTAACACTGTCTCATAATAAATTACCAAACAAAATTTGGCCGCGCTACGAAAATTAGATTTCGAATTATAAGCATTTTAAATTTTTCGACCCTCACCGGGGGGGGGGGGTCTCCTGTCACCAAAAATTAACACTGTCTCATAATAAATTACCAAACAAAATTTGGCCGCGCTACGAAAATTAGATCGTGAGTTATAAGCATTTTAAATTTTTCGATTCTCACCATTGGGCGGGTCTCCAATCACCAAAAGCTACATTATCCTACCTTATTTTATCTTAAGACGATTTTTTTCTATACACATTCTATCAGGAATTTTCATCATTGAAACTATAGATTTATGGTAACTGAAATAAGAAACATAAGTTTGAGATTTGATATTCTCTAAATATCTGAAAAATACCGCGTCAATGTCTACCGAAGTCTACCGAACGATACCATGCCGAAGTCTGCCGAGCTGAAACGACGTTACCCGAGTGTTAGGTTTTTTCGTTACCGATGTGTTAGGATTTTTCGCGTTACGGAATTTTTGGATTCGGTCGCCGCGCTCAAAGCCCGTGATAAAAGCTATGCAATAGCTTAAAATTCTTAAATTTTCTGTACTTTGGAAAACCGCGTTTATCAAAGAACATTCTTAACTTCAAATATTGCTACTTTCATATAGACGCATGTTGAATCATGGTGTGATTTTGATAATATCTTCCTTTTTAGTTTTTATGACTGAAAAGGATATTTTAATACATACGAACATTTAAAATTACTTTGCATTGAATCATAGAAGCAACTTGACGCGTTCTGATTGTGTACGCGTACTTTAAGCTGTAAAAAATCTGACCCTTTTGCTGCATCGTCACTACCCCGCTTTTATAGAATGGAGGATATTCCAAATCTGCGTTCGAGGCTATAAAAAGTCACGTGGTGCCAGTAATTTACTCAAAGAACTTCTAACTAATAAGAAGGGAGGCTGCAACTGCGTACCCCATGAACCTATTCCCCCATTGGCAGATGGGGATTTACATTCCGTCTAATCGAGCTTTCCCTTCTTTACGCTAAGGTGCATTTCGCCAGCCCGCACCTATGGAGTTCAGAAAATTCAACAATGTCATTCGTTAGTACTCCGTTAGTACCGGTAAGTACCGAGAGATTTTCGTTTGTACCACATCCGTTGCGGAGTTATGGTTAATTCTCAAGTTCCAGCGCGCGGGCTGGAGAAACATGGGATTTCCTATAGGAAAAAATGAAGGTTCTCCGATTTCGTTCAAATTATGTGTGTCGTTAGTACTACGTTAGTACCGGTAAGTACCGAGAGATTTTCGTTTGTACCACATTCGTTGCGGAGTTATGGCCAATTCTCAAGTTCCAGCGCGCGGGCTTGAGAAACACGGGATTTCCTATAGGAAAAAAATGAAGGTTCTCCGATTTCGTTCAAATTATGTGTGTCGTTAGTACTACGTTAGTACCGGTAAGTACCGAGAGATTTTCGTTTGTACCACATCCTTTGCGGAGTTACGGCCAATTCTCAAGTTCCAGCGCGCGGGCTGGAGAAACATGGGATTTCCTATAGGAAAAAAATGAAGGTTCTCCGATTTCGTTCAAATTATGTGGATCGTTAGTACTACGTTAGTACCGGTAAGTACCGAGAGATTTTCGTTTGTACCACATCCGTTGCGGAGTTATGGCCAATTCTCAAGTTCCGGCGCGCGGGCTGGAGAAACATGGGATTTCCTATAGGGAAAAAATGAAGGTTCTCCGATTTCGTTCAAATTATGTGGGTCGTTAGTACTACGTTAGTACCGGTAAGTACCGAGAGATTTTCGTTTGTACCACACCCGTTGCAGAGTTCTTGTACTAAGTTCTAAGTACCGAAACATTTTTGTTCGAGTATATCCGTTGCGCAGTTATGGTCGATTCTTCTGATGTGACGTGCTGTATGATAAAACATGGGATTTCCTAGAGAAAAAAAATGAAGGTTGTCCGATTTGAAAACTATACCGATGTGTTATTATACCGTTATACTTTTATACTGATGCTGAGGTGCTGACATACATCGTGTTTGCTTTAAGGTTGCTAAAATCCGTTGGCTTGTTAATAACATTTAGAATCAAAGCATTTATAATAAATATTTTACAAAATTTAATTGTTTACAAATTTTGCGCTTACATTTTAGGTTTATGTTGAATTTTTTATAGTTTCAGAAGCAGGTCTCTAAATATTTTTTTTTTAATTTGCATCATTATGATCCTTTTCATGTTATTTTTTAATTGTAATTTTTAATTGATGACTGCATACATGGATTTTCTGAGTATTTTTAGTATGAATTTTGCGTTTTTATGCTCCACCAAATGATGAAATATGTAAAAATGTAATTGGTAATAATGATATGTAATATGTAAAAATGAAACATGCAATAAAAAATTGCTATCTACGTTATTTTTAAGCCGTGTGATTCCAATACGTCACATGAATTTTTTCTATAAATAAGTCATTTTTAATGTATGGTTTTAATGCTTGACTTCATTTCATAACCTTATTCTTAACGACCCCAACTTGGCCTATTGTTTGATTCTGCTCAGGTTTACTCTAATTTTATTAGTCTGCATTTCGGATGGTTTTGGATTGTATTTTGTCTGTTTCGTGTCGGATTCGAGTTGATCTTTTCTGACAAAGTGAAAATTATTTGAAAGGTTCAGAAAATTTTTTTTACCAGAAAATATATGTATTTGATTATTAAGGAGTATATATAAATTTATATACAGGGTGTATCTAAACTACTGGGCAAAACTTTAAGGGGTGATAGTACACATCAAGACAAACAATATTAAATGGGAAACTAAGGGTCCCAAACGTCTTCCGAAGGAGATAGGCTCCAAAGTTTAGGGTCCAAAATTCGAAATGATTATAAAAAACAGAAAAATTGGTCGATTCGTTTGCGGTTAAATAAATTATTAATATAAATTTCAAAAAATGCCGATAAAGGACGCTTTAGACTTTGGAGTAATGAATAACTATTTTTACCGTTATTTTTTGCATCTCATTAAATTTTTTTTGAAGTTTAGACATAAACTTAATTTTTGAGATCAAAATCTGTGGTTAAATAGCGCAAACTGAACTGTGTTCAATGGGAGTGGGTAGGTTCAAATTTCAAATGATTATATAAAAAAAAAAAAAAAAATGGTCAATTGATTTGCGGTTTTCACTAAAACTATTCTTTATGTCAGTGTTGTCTTGAAAATAAATTATGCAGATAAATTTCAAAAAATGTTGATACAGAGCACTTTAGACTTTGGAGTAACGTACAACTATTTTTTACTGTTATTTTTTGCATCGCATTAATTTTTTTTTTTTTTTGAACTTAGACATAAACTTAACATTTGAGCTGAAAATCGGAATCGTTGAGAGTAGTTAAGTAGCGCAAACTGAAATGTGTTCAATGGGGGTGGGGAGGTTAAAATTTCAAATGATTATACAAAACGGAAAAATTGGTCTATTCGTTTGAGATTTTTTCGAAAACCATTCTTTATGTCAGTATTTCCTTGAAAATAAATTTTAAAGATAAATTTCAAAAAATTCCATTAGAGGGCGCCTTAAACTTTAGAGTAACCAACAACAATTTTTAACTGTTATTTTTTTTATCTAATTAAATGCTTGCAAAGATGCTTGCAAAAGCTTAGACTTAAATTTTGAGCTCAAATTCTGAATCGTTGGGAGGGGTTAAGAAGCGTAAACTGAACTGTGTTCAGGAGTTGAAATGTTACCCTGCCCACCCTACGAACACAGTTAAATTTTTCGCTACTTAATTACACACAACGATTGAGATTTTGAGCTCATTCATTTTGAGCTTTCCTGTCTAAGCTTCTAAAAAAATTTAATGCGATGCAAAAAATAGCGGTAAAAAATAGTTGTACGTTACTCCAAAGTCTAAAGCGCCTTCTATCGACATTTTTTGAAATTTATCTGCATAATTTATTTTCAAGACAATACTGACATAAAGAATAATTTTAGTGAAAACCGCAAATCAATTGACCAATTTTTTTGTTTTTTCTAATCATTTGAAATTTGAACCTACACACTCCTATTGAACACAGTTCACTTTGCGCTATTTAACCACAGATTTTGAGCTCAAAATTTAAGTTTATATCTAAACTTCTAAAAAAATTTAATGAGATGCAAAAAATAACGGTAAAAAATAGTTGTTCGTTAATCCAAAGTCTAAAGCGCCCTCTATCGGCATTTTTTGAAATTTATCTTTATAATTTATTTTCAAGACAATACTGACATAAAGAATAGTTTTCGTGAAAACCGCAAATCAATTGACCAATTTTTTTGTTTTTTATAATCATTTGAAATTTGAACCTACACACTCCCATTGAACACAGTTCAATACAGGGTGTTTCGCTACCAGACCGACAAACTTTGAGGGGTGATAGTAGACATAAAGACAAACATTATTAAATAGGAAACCATGGGGCGCAAACGTCTTCTATAGGAGCTAGGGGCCATTAAAGTTTAAGGTCCAAAAATTCAAACGCTGATAAAAATTAGAAAAAAGAATCGATTTGTTTGCGGTTTTCTCTAAAATCATTCTTTATATCACGATTTTTAATTTTTTTAATTTTAAAGGTTAAGTTCAAAAGTTGTCGATAGAGGGAGCTTCAGACTTTACAGTAACGAACAAATACTTTTTGCCGTTCTTTTGTGCATGGGGTTGAAATTATTCTAAAGTTTAGAATTTAACTTAAATTTTAAGCTCAAATTCGGAAACATGGGGATCGGTTAACTAGAAAAATTTTAACTGTGAACCGAGGGAGAGATTTTAAATGCTCATAAACATTGGACATACTAATCTATTTTGTTGCGGTTTGCGTGTAGGTCATTTCCTTGTTAATTATTTTATTCAAAATGATGTACAGCTTTCATGTCCTCATTTTTTGATAGAGGGCGCTTCCGACACATGTCCAACATTTCAATGGTATTACTCCTGGGTGTTTTACTACCAGACCACCATACTTCCAGGAAGTGTAAGGGATGCAAAGACGACTCGGAATCACACAGGAATGTAACGTTGAAAATTGATTTTTTGCATGTTACGTTTAAAAAAAAGCAGAGAAAGAAACAAGCAGAGAAACAGCAACATGTTAAAGTGACAAAACAAAGTTTATTTAAAGGTTTTACTGCAAAAAGTGTTCGAAATTACGACCAGAAAATGTCCGGCAAACTACTTGACCGCGATAGTAGATGGCGCTGCGATTTTTTTGCGGTAAATGGCGCTGAACGGTAATGCGCGTGGAAGTTTCTCTCTCGTTGGGCAGCTCTGTGTGTTTCCAGCACGATCGGGCTCTTCCACATTTTACCATTGATATTCACCGATACCTCAACGTAACATATGGACAGCGGTTGATAGGTTGTGGTGTCTCGGTTTATTGGCCTGCCAGATCACCGGACCTATCAAGTATGAGCTTCTTCTGCTGGGGTCACATGAAAAGTTGGGTGTATGAGAACCCGTACCATCAATTACAGACTTAGCAGCTCATATTTCTGTGGCTTCCGGAAATCTATCAAAGATTCCAGGAATGTTTCAAAGCGTGAGGAATTACATGCCACGCCGCTGTCAAGCATGTCAAATTACTTCTGGTCGTAATTTCGAACATCTTTTCTAGTAAAACCTTTAAATAAACTTTTTATGTCATATTAACGTGTTGCTGTTTCTCTGCTTGTTTCTGTTGTTTTTTTCTCTGCTTCCTTTAACCATAACTCGCAAAAAAGACATTTTCAACGTTACATTCCTATGTGATTCCGTGTATCTTTCGCATCCCTAACACATCCTGGAAGTATGGTAGTCTGGTAGTAAAACACCCCGACATTGAAATGTCGGAGATCTGTCGGAAGCTCCCTCTATGAAAAAATGAGGACACCAAAGCTGTACGTCATTTTTAATAAAATAATTAAGAAGGGAATGACCTACACTCAAACCGCAACAAAATCGATTAGTTTGTCCAATGTTTATGAGCGTTTAAAATCTCCCCCTCGGTTCACAGTTAAATTTTCGCCTATTAACCTATCTGCATGTTTCCTATTTTGGGCTTAAAATTTAAGTTAAAGTCTAAACTTTAGAATAATTTCACCCCATGCACAAAAGAACGGCAAAAAGTATTTGTTCATTACTCTAAAGTCTAAAGCGCCCTCTATCGACAATTTTCGAACTTAACATTTAAAATAAAAAAAATAAAAAATTGTGATATAAATAATGATTTTAGAAAAAACCGCAAACAAATCGACCCTTTTTTCTAATTTTTATCAGCGTCTGAATTTTTGGACCTTAAACTTTAACGGCCCCTAGCTCCTACAGAAGACACTTGCGCCCCGTTGTTTCCCATTTAATAATGTTTGCCTTTATGCCTACTATCACCCCTCAAAGTTTGTCGGTCTGGTAGCGAAACACCCTGTATATGTATATATATATATATGTGTGTGTGTACCGGATGATCCAGAGGTTCCGGGAGATTTGAAATGCTAATAATTAGAAAACTATAAACAATAGAAATATTCGGTTTTCACAAAATGCTTAGAAACTTATGGGATTTGTTTTTTTCAGTGAAAGAAACATATTATGTTAGTTACACTTTTTGCCAACAGGTGGCGCTAAAATTGACAGTACTTTTTATGGTATGATACAGCTCACTAAAAAGAAAGAATTAGTGTCCAAGGGTTACAAATTTTCATATGACGCCCATTGAGCCGATGTAAAACAATGTGCACAGCATCTTCAGAGCAAAAAGAAATTCCACAAGAAATTTCAGTTCATCGTGAAATTACAAATGTACTGCACACTCCATGGGCTGATAATTTCCATTGAGTATTGACATCGAATTTTACCTCATTTACGATTGTAACACATGTTTGGGCTCTCCAGTTTCTATTGCAATCTCACAGTGAGCCTTTTTCTTAAACCTTGTCTATCGTAGTTTTTACATTTGTAATGGCTATAGAATCTTTGGCAGTTTTAATTTCACGTATTTTACGATAAGAACGCAAGTCGACATGCAAAGAAAGCATGTTTAAACATAGCAGTTACTCATCAAATTTTGTATGAAAATTCTCTTTCAAAGCAATTTCGACTTTCAAAAAGAGGCGTTTGAACATAAACCCCCCTTAAAACAACAATCTCATCAATATCCTAGACAAGATGTTTCGCAATGAACTTATGTGTCTATATAACGCATGGTATAGGTACAATCGGGATTGTGAGCAGCGCAACCTATTGCTAAAATTTTTAATTATGTATATTTAAAAAAAAATTAATTCTAAACAAAAATCCCACATATTTCTGAGCATATATCTGAAAACCGGATATTTGTATTTACATAGTTTCCTAATTATTAACATTTCAAAACTCCCGAAACTTCTGGATTACCTGGTATATAAGAGAACGTGTGTTTCAAAAGTCTCCTTATCCAGAAAATAAAATTCTGGGAAATCGTCAAAAACTTTCAACTGCGTACACTGGTTTTCATGATAACTGAAATCTTAACTATTTCAAAATTACTAGATATTTTTTTTTTCGAATATTTTTTAGTGTAGGTGTATTAATAGTTTAAACAAACAAACAAAAAAAAATCACGATTTTTTTTTTTTTTTTTTTTGACAAGGCCTGTTTTGAAACTCCTGTTTTCATTCATGTATCTGTTCCTTTTAATACTTGAAAAATAAAATTGAAACAAACGATATAATGTTAGATTACTTTTCTATAATTACATTAAAATATTGATCTACTAGTTTTTCATTTAGATTTCTGATTCTGGCTGATCAGTTTTCTTTTGCAGATCAAGTTGAAGTGGATTGGTCAGAAATGGAAATTAAATCGACTTTGAATTGAAATTACATCAAGTTGAGAGGGAGAACATGAGTCTTCTCCCCATCCATCACATCCTAAAATCCTGTCTTCTCTCTTGCTCAGATTAGCGGTCTGCACGGGCCAGAATTTCCAGGCCCGTGCCCGGCCCGACACGTTTATATTTTTGCATTTCTAGGCCAGGCCTGTACAGAAATCAGTCAAAACAGGCCAGGTCCGCTCTTGCCTGGTCGGTTCTGACCCGACACAATTTCTACTATTTTTAAAATATCCGATTTTTATCACCTATTTAAGATTCCTTTAAAGAATACTGCAATACATATATATAGAATGATTTTACGTAATATATTTTACAAAAAATAAGAACTATCAACACTAATGATTATTTATATTCTTGGATAGTCTCGACATTCAAATAAAAAGTCATTAAAAAATTGATATAGTTAAGAATAAAAGAAAAGAAAGAGTATCAAAACAATCGTAACTTTTGAAGATTATTAAAAGTAGATTTATGAAAATATTTCTATATCATTTTATTAAAGTTTCAAATCCAAAGGATTACTTTCTGATACATTTCGGATTTAATTTTTTTTTTTTCGAAAACGCATAAGATTAGCAGATGTTTTTATTCAGAAACTATGTAATAGAACAGTATTATTTATTTTTTGATACAAGCAATTTAAGAAAACACTGTCAAAGTTAGCGTTTTGAATAGAATTTCTAGAAACGACAACATGAAAAGGGAGAAAAATCTGCAACCATTCGACAAAAATCTCTTATATTGCAAAAAGGTTATACAAAGACCTTATTTACCAAAAATGAAAACCACTATTCGATTCCAAATCCCTTCAGTATTCAGTCTTGTCAATTTTATATTTTTACTAATTTACAGATTAAATGTACACATTTTTTGACTATTTTAAATTTAAAAATTAGTCAAAAAATGTGTCGAACTTTCACGTTTTTGAGAAATGAATTTAAGAACCACCAAGAAATATGTATAAAGATTACGCAAACAAGTTCTTTATCCCTATTAATAATTTTACAAGTTATGTTGTCTGCAATACACATCTTGAGAACAATTAAATCTACTCCCGATTGGTCTTGTCTATATGTACAAAAACGATGCAAGCCTGATCTCGTCCCGGCTCGGGACTGCTAAATAATATAAAGCCCGGGTTGCATACAATGTAATTCCCGATGCCGATCTCTACACTGTACAAGTTACATTTCGGTGTTGATGTTGTCAAACCAGCATCGGCTTGTGACGCACATTTATACTTATTCTCGTTAATGCCTTATTCATTGATTTGCTATTCCTCAGTTTGTTGACACTCCCCTGTGGGTTTTCGGGAAAAAATCTTCACGAAAATATATGACGTTTACTATGCTATTTACACCCCTGAAATACCCCATCAGGATAATTTGTTATGCATTTTTATAGATATCTAACAAAACGTCTAAGATTGCAAAAAAGAAAGGCCACATAATACATTCCTAACACATACATTCCTAAATGCTTGCTCCTTAAATTAAAAAAAAAATTCCTAAAGATCCCTATACGTTATAATATATTTTCTAAATAATCATATAAAGATTATTAAATGTTAATAAACAAGTAATTTAGTAAGATTTATGTAAAAACCGATGGTGGAAATGCTATTTATTTGGAAAACTTTATTTATTTTTTCTTATTTATAAAATTATTTCTTCCCATTTTTTGAGCTGGATGTAAACAATTTTATATATTTATACGTATATTAGTTTACTTTTACAGCGCATAATTCATGAAAAATCTATATCTATATACATATTTACCATTTTGTATAACATCTTATGTGTAAGCATCTTATTCGAAAAACTTTGTGTCTTAATATAGTTCGAATGGTAGATATTAGATAATATAAAATGCAGTCAATAACATTCAATATTGTGATACTTACTTTATCAGAAAAACTTTCAAATTGCAACAACGTATTCACGTGTCCTGACTGCAATTATTACACTGTTAAAAATAAAGGTGAGAAACCAGTTGCATTTGGCTCTCAGGGGTGAAAAGGTGTTACCATTTGACACCCGCGGGCTTGAAAATGTGTTTGGGGTACCGTTTGATCCCTCACTGGGTGATTCATGCTAATTAGGGTGCTGCACAATGCATACTGTTGGAAGATTTTCACCCTTTAGTTATTTGCAAATGCTTTGAGACGTGTGTCCTTCCCCTTCAACTCACCGTCACTGGTAGATTATAACAGCAATTTCTCCTTACGAAGACTATACCTGCGCATTCGCTATCCCAATTTCACTTAGAACTTCGGATGGAAAACTTTTGGCGAGCTTTTTATATAAAGCAACCTTTGAATTTCAGGACATTTGAACATTTCAGAGAGACTTTGAAGGTGAGCTCGATGGCCGAACGGTTAGAGCGTTGAGTTTGCAATCAAACGTGGGTTCGAATCCTTCACGGGACAAAAGTCAGTTTATAATTAATTTTTACTATTGGGCACTCTAGATTAGGGGTGCCATCATTTCACCCTAATTAAGGGTGCCATTCTGGCTCCTCTAGGGGTGACACCAGTGAGACAATCCTTTCACCCCTAAAAGGTGCAATGAGTCACCTGTAGTTTTAACAGTGTATATAGATTATAATCATTTCATAAGACAAGGAATGTCTGCCTTTCTATCATAAAAATTTTCTCTCCCATTGAAATTAACCTCTTCTATTTTAGTCCTTTAATTATAAAGTGGGAGAAGATAGATTCCGTAAGATTTTAACTTTTCATATGCATTTCAGTAGAAAGCATAGAGTAAGAGGAGTAAGAAAATTGGGGAGAGTACCCTGTTAAAACTACAAGTGACACATTGCACCTTTTAGGGGTGAAAGGCTTGTCTCACTGGTGACACCCCTAGGGGAGCCAGAAGGTGAAAAGGGGTTAATTAACCTTAATTAGGGTGAAAAGATAGCACCCTTAATCCAGAGTGCCCAATAATAAATAAAAAATAAACACCGACTTTTGGCCAGAGAAGTATTCGAACTCACAACGTCTGATTGCAAATTCAACGCTCTAACCGCTCGGCCATCCTGCTCACCTTCGAAGTCTCCCTGAAATGTTCAAATGTCCTGAATTTCAAAGGTTGCCTTATGTAAAAAAGCTCGCCAAAATTTAGCCATTCGAAGTTCTAAACGAAATTGGGATAGTGATAGTCATCGTTGGGAGAAATTGCTGTTTTGATCCACCAATGACGGCGAGTTGAAGGGGAAGTATACACGTCGCAAGGAGCATTCGCAAATAACTAAGGGGTTAAAATCTTTCAACTGTATGCATTGCGCGGTACCTTGATTATAATGAATCACCTAGCGAGGTATCAAACGGCAGCTCAAACACATTTTCAAGCCCGCGGGTGTCAAATGGTAACACCTTTTCACCCCTGGGCGCCAAATGTAACTGGTTTGTCTCCTTTATTTTTAACAGTGTATTAAGCATGCGTTGCAACATCTTTGGGAATTTACATTTTTCTTCCAACTTATACATTTATAATATATTATTTTGGATTAACTGTTTAATGCACAGAATCTTTTTAATTTTTCCCTTGTGACAACAGTTAAGCTTTTATGTTTAAAAATTTTTTAATTCTGCTTCAACTTATCATTTAATAAAGAAAAAAAAATCTAATACTTGCATGGAAATTTAAAAAAAGAGTAAAAGTTTATAGAACTTTTTATACTTGGACGTTCGATTAATTGAAATTAGGTAAATTGGCACTTGACTATATTATGATTTGAGTAGTAAGAAGAAAGTTAATAAATACTTTTATTTTATTTTATTATTTATTTATTTAATTTTTAATGCCCCAGAGGGTATTTTTGTTTCCATTACTTATTAGATAAACAAGCTGCTTAAGCTAAATAAATATATATAAAAATATTTTTCCTTTGAACTGCATAAATGTTAAAGAAAAATGGTAATAATTTATTTACAAATCCTTTTTTGATTAACATTTTTTTTATTCTATGATTTTATGTCAATTGTTGTTAAAATTTCTTTTCATTATTATAATTTATATGTATCACTACAATGGTTTATAACAAACAAATCAATGTGTCACTGATTTATCTGCAATATGTTTAGTTTATTATTGAAAAAAATTACTTTTTTTTTACTTATCATTATTTTTTTTTTCTGAAATTCCACCTTTTTCCTTATTATTTGATCTGTAATATGTTACATTTATAAATAATTGTAATTTATTGTAAATATTTTATATAAATAAAATAATGTAAAAGAATCCTTTTTCGATTGTGTTTAACATTTCGTTATTTTTTTTTTAATGTTTATTTGTCTTACATCAGAAAATAATAAAATATAAATTCAATTCTATATAAATGTTGCGACCAAAACCCGAAATTGGCCAATTCTAGAATTGGTCGGCTAATTCCCGAACTGCCCAGCAACGTTTAAAAAGGACTGGCCAATTCGCGAACTGGCCAGATGCGATTGGCCAATTTACGAACTGGCCAGTTGCGACTGTCCAATTCGCGAACTGGCCAGTTGCGACTGTCCAATTCGCGAACTGGCCAGATGTGATTGGCCAGTTCATAAAATAGATATAGGCACTCGGCTTAATCCTTTCTAACATAGTTGAAAGAGTCTATGAATTCAAACAGTCTAGCCGTCTGCCTGCCCATGCTTTAACTCGAGTAAAGGCTCTGATTAACTTTTAATTGCTATCTTATTTGGTTTATCAATTAATTTCGTTATTGAAATGGAATTGTGTACTATTTTTGATTAATTTACTGGGATACACAAAGATGTTTCGTTTAAATATAAGCAATGGGAATCGTTTTTACTGTGCTTTTCAATGTTGTTAGATTATCTTAGTTACAATAAAATTGGTACCTATGCATAGCATATCAGAATAGCATGGAAATATTCTTTCCTGTCATGTGTGCATGTCATTGCAATTTACCGGGGCCGTCGTGAAACAACTTTCTTCTCTAAATTAGAAACGACTTCTAAGAGAAGTTTCATGACGGCCCCGTATCTAAAGGATAGCCTTAAATACCCAGTTCGGATGTTGGCCAAGGCTTTACGGCCAGTTCTAGAATTGGCCAAGCTCCGGGTTTTGGCTGTGACATTATATATATGTATACATATATTATTTTCAGAACAATAATTTTACTTTCAAAATTTCAAACTTGTATCCATTTCTAGGAGATGTAAACGTTTTAAAGGCCAACGTTCCTAATTGGGAACATTAGTTTAAAAATTTATTAAAAACTAAATTTAATCAATATTGACTTTAAAAAATTAGCATAAACAGTAAAAAGATGACTTCATTTTTTGAAATAGAAGTTACATTCCTATCATTAATGAGTAAATGTACAGAAAATGATAAAAAATAGCCAATGGGCGCAGGAAAATGATTAGTCATAAAAATGATTTTTTGAAATAGATTTTTCGAATTAGATAACTTTATTTTTTGGAAAAGAAGTTACATTCCTATCATTTATGGGGAAACGTTCAGAAAATCATAAAAATGACCAATGACCACTAGAAAATGACCGCCGAAAGTGACTATTGTTCCCAATTGGGAACATTCTGAAAAATATATATAAAAATGTTTTCTACTTTATTAATGACTAATATCCCTTAACTAAAGCATTACAAAATATAATGTGCAAAAAAATAATTTAAAGTATGCCTAGATCTGGATTTGGTCTGTAAACCGTTAATTATGCAAATATGATATCTCGGCTGTTTTTAAAAAACTACTTGCATTGTACTGTTGTTTGAAAGTATCAATAATCTTCAAGTAAAGAAATGAGAAAAAAAAAACAAACATTCTTTTAATAAATGATGATATATCAGAAAAAAAACCTAAGACCCATTTAAAATTAATGCTTTATTAACGTAATTCCCCTTATGTAACATCACATGTCTTTTGAAAAACCGTATTTTGAAAGTAAAAAAAGTAATGGATTATTATAAAGAAATTTTATTTTTCTACCCTTTTTAGGTAGATTCCATATGAAATACTCATTGCGGTCGCTCCTATGCTGAAATTTCTGAAAAAAAAATATCAGATCTACACTGATTATGATCCCTAGACCCCAAAACTACCATCAGTAAAAAAGTTTATATATATGTGTGTATATGTATATTTATATATCACTTTTGTATGGACACGGTAACTTCTATAATTCTGGTCAAATCTCTTCCAAACAGATACATAAAAACAAAGGACATAAAATCTCGGTCAAGTTCGTTAATGGGCAAAATCGGACCAAGTAGAAATATGGAGGGTTTTTCTGAAAACCGAAAAAACTCCATAATTTCTTATTGAAAATAAATATCGAATAAGTTTAAAGTTTATATTACTCTTAAAAAATGGGCAAAAAGTTAAACGCATGACAGATATTTGATAAAATTAAAAATGAGCTCAAGCGAGGAAAGAAAATAGGATTTTTGAGAGAAAAAAATTCATAACTTCATCGATTCTCAAGATACTATCCAATTAAATTACAATTTTTTAAATATTATAATTTTTTTAATATTATCTAAAACTTAAAAAACAAAACAATTACTCTATTTGCAAGTTTTTGATAGGAACAACTCTCATTGGAATAATAATAATAAAAACGAAAACAAAGAGGGGGGGGGGGGGCAGGAAGAAAAAATCTATTACTTCCTCAATTCTTAAAATATTAAATTCGATAAAATTTACTATACATCTTTTCAATTATATCTACAGCTTTTATATTGACACGTTTTTGATAGGACCAATTCTTATAGCAAAAATAAATTAAACAAAAACAGGAGCTGAAGGAATAAACTCAAATTCAAATTGCTTACATTCCGAATCATTTTTAAATTCGTTTTGTTCTAAAACGTATCCAATTCCCATAATCTCTTCTTTAGGTATAGAACTGTACAGTACAGAAATGCAACTTGCACAATGTAAAGATCGACATCGGACTGTTACATTGTGTACCCGGACGTAATATTTCTTTTAGCAGACTCATGCCGGGCCGAGTCAGGCTTCCATTGTTTTTAAAAATATAGACGGAACTAGACTTAACTGTTTCAAGATGTGTAGGGCAGAAAATATGATTTGTAAAAATATTAATAATGTTAAAGAAATTCTGTTAACGTAATCTTTGGAAACATACTTCTTAGTGGTTTTTATGAATGGTTCTTAACCCGGGAGAACGCGCGCTATTCAGGGTATGAATAGTTTTAACTTTGACACCAACAAAATCAAATTAAAATAGTCGGTTTATTTAGACGGAGTCAATTCTTACAAATTTTGCGGTAAAATAAGTTGAAGATTATTTAAAAAAATTAGTGGTTGCAAATGTAAAAACCATACGCACTCAGGGTCTTTTAGGCCCTGCGCGCGTCCTCCCGGGTTAAATTCGCTGCTCATCAACGAGAAAGTTTGACGCATTTTCTGACTAATTTTTGATTCCAAAAGACAAGTCTGACTATTGAAGGGACTTGTAATCGATTAGCGTTTTTCATTTTTGATATATAATATCCTTCCATAGATTTGTTGAGATAATAAATTTTTGTCACGTGGTTGCAAATTTTTCTCCCTTCAGATGCTTTCGGCTCCGGAAATTCGATTCAAAGCGCTAACTTTGACAGTATTTTCTTTAAATTTTTGGATCAAAAAATGAATAAGGCTATTCGATTACATAGTTTCTGATTAAAAACACCTGCTAATCTTATGCGTTTCCGAAAAGAAATGAATTCAGAAATGTATCAGAAAGTAACTTCTTTGGAATTCAGAAAATCTTTAATAAATGACATAGAAGTATTTTCATAAATCTACTTTTTATTATAAAATTTCAAAAGTTATGACGTTTTTAACATTGTTTTTTCTTTTATTCTAAACCATATTAATTTTATTATGAATCTTTAATTGAATGATGAAAGTCTAAGAATCTCAGTAATCATGAATGTTTCTATGATGTATTTTCTGTAAAATATACAATAAAATCATTCCATAAAAATGTATGCAGTATTCCTTAAAGAAATCTTAAATATATCAAAAAATCATATTTTTCTCGAAATAGAAGAAACTGTGTGTCGGGCCAGTTCAGGCAGGACCTGATTTCATTTATTTCTGTGCGGACCGTGCGTGTCTAGAAATGTAAAAATATAAACTGGGTAGTCCGGTTTTCTGAGCTTAACACCGGGCCAAAACCGGGCTGGAAATTTCGTCCGTGCAAACCTCTACCGCGTCTCAAAACTGAAATATTGATCATAGCTCCGAAACAGATGCGGTACCAACGAAAATCTCACGGTACATACATGTACTAACGACATACATAATTTGAAAGAAATCGGAAGACCTTATTTTTTTTTCCATGGGAAATCTTACGTTTCCCTAAGCCACAAACTGGACATGAATAGACCGCATAACTTCGCAACGGATGTGGTACAAACGAAAATCTCTCGGTACTTACCGGTACTAACGTAGTACTAACGACACACATAATTTGAACGAAATCGGAGAACCTTCATTTTTTTCCTATAGGAAATCCCATGTTTCTCCAGCCCGCGCGCTGGAACTTGAGAATTGGCCATAACTCCGCAACGGATGTGGTACAAACGAAAATTTCTCGGTACTTACCGGTACTAACGTAGTACTAACGACACACATAATTTGAACGAAATCGGAGAACCTTCATTTTTTTCCTATAGGAAATCCCATGTTTCTCCAGCCCGCGCGCTGGAACTTGAGAATTGGCCATAACTCCGCAACGTATGTGGTACAAACGAAAATCTCACGGTACTTACCGGTACTAACGTAGTACTAACGACACACATAATTTGAACGAAATCGGAGAACCTTCATTTTTTTCCTATAGGAAATCCCATGTTTCTCCAGCCCGCGCGCTGGAACTTGAGAATTGGCCATAACTCAGCAACGGATGTGGTACAAACGAAAATCTCTCGGTACTTACCGGTACTAACGTAGTACTAACGACACACATAATTTGAACGAAATCGGAGAACCTTCATTTTTTTCCTATAGGAAATCCCATGTTTCTAGTGCCCGCGCGCTGGAACTTGAGAATTGGCCATAACTCCGCAACGGATGTGGTACAAACGAAAATCTCTCGGTACTTACCGGTACTAACGTAGTACTAACGACCCACATAATTTGAACGAAATCGGAGAACCTTCATTTTTTTCCTATAGGAAATCCCATGTTTCTCCAGCCCGCGCGCCGGAACTTGAGAATTGGCCATAACTCCGCAACGGATGTGGTACAAATGAAAATCGGTACTTACCGGTACTAACGTAGTATTAACGACCCACATAATTTGAACGAAATCGGAGAACCTTCATTTTTTTCCTATAGGAAATCCCATGTTTCTCCAGCCCGCGCGCTGGAACTTGAGAATTGGCCATAACTCCGCAACGGGTGTGGTACAAACGAAAATCTCTCGGTACTTACCGGTACTAACGTAGTACTAACGACCCACATAATTTGAACGAAATCGGAGAACCTTCATTTTTTCCCTATAGGAAATCCCATGTTTCTCCAGCCCGCGCGCTGGAACTTGAGAATTCGCCATAACTCCGCAACGGATGTGGTACAAACGAAAATCTCTCGGTACTTACCGGTACTAACGTAGTACTAACGACCCACATAATTTGAACGAAATCGGAGAACCTTCATTTTTTTCCTATAGGAAATCCCATGTTTCTCCAGCCCGCGCGCTGGAACTTGAGAATTGGCCATAACTCCGCAACGGGTGTGGTACAAACGAAAATCTCTCGGTACTTACCGGTACTAACGTAGTACTAACGACCCACATAATTTGAACGAAATCGGAGAACCTTCATTTTTTCCCTATAGGAAATCCCATGTTTCTCCAGCCCGCGCGCCGGAACTTGAGAATTGGCCATAACTCCGCAACGGATGCGGTACAAACGAAAATCTCTCGGTACTTACCGGTACTAACGGAGTACTAACGAATGACATTGTTGAATTTCCTGAACTCCATAGGTGCGAGCTGGTGAAATGCACCTTTTACGCTAGACGTTTTTGCCTTGACCACATGATCATGACATAGATGGAATATCCTCCATATCTCACTTTTGATTCATGAGAATGCTCCATAATAGGCTGAAGTAATCGTTTTCTATATTAGCGGTGGAGGGACGATGCAGCAAAAGAGTCAAATTTTTAACAGTGTACCCTGTTTAAAATATCTTGAAAAATTACCTCTGTTTTTAAAGACTATCTATTTTCTGACCAATGAAAACGCTCCATAGACGTTTTTAGATCGCTCTCATTAGTCAGAAAATAGATAGTCTTTAAAAACAAAGGTAATTTTTCACAATAATTTTAACGTGTACTGATGGATTGTCAGCTTTTCAATGCACAATTACGAAGTCTGTAGGTTTCAATGAGGACTTTAAGGCACTACACCAGTCTCAGAAAAAGACCCGGATATTAGTGTAAAGGCTATGGGTGTGTTCTTTTTTAATATCTCGCTCAAATTTTAAAATTTTTACGTGATTTTTTTTGCATAGGAGAGCTGAGGATGATCTACAACCGGCTTAGTTTTTACTTCTTCGATTTTGCTTATGTATGTTTTATATAATGATAGTTTCAATTTCAGAACCGTTTAAACCGGTTTTGAAATTTAAAATAATTAAAAAAAAATCTGAAACCAAAATTGAAAAAGTAAAAACTAGGTCGGTTGTGGAATATCCTCAGCTATCCTATGAAAAAAAAAATCACGTAAAAATTTTAAAATTTGAGCGAGATATTTGAATAGAACGCCCCCATAGACTTCACATTATCATCCGGGCCTTTTTCTGTGCCTAGTGTGCGGCCTTAAAGTTTGCTGGATGCGATAAATTTCCAAAACTTTAAAGCTTAAAGGGACAAGTTCTCGCATCCACTAAAGCGGATATAGACATCGATACCAATCGACATCCTTAAGTTGTTGAAAAGATGAAAATCCTTTAGTATATATTTTGCTCCGGAGGAAAAAATTATCTCTACATATCAATGCAAAATAAAGTGCATAGATATGTGTAGAAAAATTATCTTTAGATTCAGATTTGGTTACCGGATTAGACACCAGAATGATTTCAGATTTTGTTCATGTAGGATTCCTCGATGTGAATATGACGACACATGGAGCACAGTATACGATTGATTGAAGAGATTCTGGACAAAAATGCGTCATCAAGGGGGTCCTTGTGGCCGAGTGGTTAAGACACCACGCTGCTAATCTCTTGAGAGCGTAGGAGATTGTGGGTTAGAATCCCACTGACTCTGTTGCACACATTCTTTATGTGTAGCTCCCAGTTGTACTTTTCTTGTGTCGTAATATTTCCTTGTGCTATCTTATCCTTGTATGTCCACGAATTTGTAAAATAATATGGATTATGTATTTATGTCTGTGTAGAAATAAAGGATCATTCGGCGTACAACCGAATTCTACCAGGAAATCATCATCAAATTTTATAATAGAAAATGCCTAGCATTGCGATACATTGTTAAAAATTTAACTTTTGCTGCATCGTCACTCCATCCCTTTTATGGAATATCTCATACATACACTGTAAAAAATTTTACCCTTTTGCTGCATCGTCACTCCCCCGCTTTTATAAAATATTTGTCTTTTGACCCATGAGAATGCTCCATGATAGACTGAAATAATCGTTTTCCATAAAAGCGGTGGAGTGAGTTTCAAATTTTTAGTTGGGACAAAAGCGTCCGTGAAAAAAGTATTTGGGCATCGAATGCTGTCACTCTCTTATAGATGCAGCCATGTACGGGTTATGATTTTCGGATTCCTCGTCAAATCATCACCTCTCATTTCCGTTGCCTTTACTGCATTTATAGGAATTAGATTGTTGTTGTTTGTCTATTGAATCATAGAGCGTTTTTTTGTTAAAATCTTTCTTTTTGCTTTTTCTGACTGAAGGGGGAGTGCTTTTGACTACACTAGAAAAGCATTTTACTGTTCATTGATACATGGAGTCATTTTGCTCTTTACTCATATATGGAAGCAACTCATATATGGTTGCCGCGCGCCTATGTGTAAGGACACTTTACTTGAGGCATTGTTACCTTTCGATAACCACTTCCGATGTCCGTACGATTAGATGTTGACTTTAAGATTTCATGAATGCGGTAGGTTTTCGTCGTGCCAGATCTGAAGAAGTTACCACATCCAGAAAACCTAAAGATTCACAACGATACTAACCGATAGTGTAAGTGTCTTTTGAAAAGTTGAGAATCAAACAGTGACAAGTAAAGCGAATACATCAAAACTCAGCAAAGTGCGTTCATTAGTAATGCGTTGCAAAGAGCCATCATATGTCAGTACACATAATTATGTGTTACGGTATAAATAACTAAAAAGTAGGAAATAAATTTAACTTTTTCAAAAAAATGTATAACCGACTCCAAAAAAAGCGCTAAAAAGAATTAAATAATTCTATAAAATTCTCTAATGACAAATCTTTATCCAATAACCACACATTGACTATCATGTACCGGTATAAAACGGTTAAATTTAATATATAGAATTTAATATCCACCAAACATAGGTTTTCCAGAGAATATTTTTTACAAGAGATTAATTTACATATTTTTGATTTAATTTTTGAATATATACATATAAAAAGTAAGGAATTACTTTTTGAAGTTGGTGCCAAACTATCTTAAGTATAGTAAGAATTGTGGATATATTATGTCTAGTACCATAAATAAAATGAGGAAATCATTATAGATTATGACTGTTTGGCACCAACTTCAAAAAGTAATTCCTTACTTTTTATATATATATATTCAAAAATTAAATCAAAAATATGTAAATTAATCTCTTGTAAAAAATATGCTCTGGAAAACCTATGTTTGGTGGTTATTAAATTCTATATATTAAATTTAACCGTTTTATACCGGTACATGATAGTCAATGTGTGGTTATTGGATAAAGATTTGTCATTAGAGAATTTTATAGAATTATTTAATTCTTTTTAGCGCTTTTTTTGGAGTCGGTTATACATTTTTTTGAAAAAGTTAAATTTATTCACATATGACGGCATCTCAACTACGCATTATTCATCCAGTTTATTCGCCAATCTAACAAGAATTTGCCAAATTACTACACACCGACACACACACATATATATACATATATTAATTCTTTGATGTTTAAATATATAAATTCTTTGAACGCTAATTCTAAAAATATGTTATCAAAACAGACCGGAGCATGATAAGCAATTCCGTTATACGCTTTCGAAGGTAGTGGGGGGGGGGTGTCCAACATTAGACTCGTTTAGAAAGATTTTCTTTTAAAAAATAATTATCGAATATATTTTAAGTTATGAATGCTTGCAGGATGGGTTTGCTAGCATACATTAAAAACTATTTGAAAATATCACCGAAATTCAGTGGCAGAAAAAGAAACGTTATTTTATTAATGGTTCTTCAAATCTTGAGAATATGTTCGTTCCTATAGTTTTTTAAATATAGAGAACACTTATCTTAAACATTAGCAACTCAGCAAAAGTTATTATATGTTTTTATTTGTTGCATCGGGAATTACAGAATGTTCAAAATTAACTGAAATATTTTGAAACATCTCAAAAAATAAATATTTTTATTAAAAAATTATCATTTTTTGTTAATTTGAGTACCTATAAAAAAGGTATAATTTCAGATAGAGCCTAGATTTAAATTCAGAACGTAGTAAGTATAATATGAAAGCATTATGAGTAAATTTTACGGAAACACGATTTAAGCATTTTATGTAATGGAGTTTATCGAACATGGAAAAAAACGAAAAATGGATTTTCCAGAAATCGTGTTTAACGATTTTTTTACTAGTATTAAAAAATGCTCTGACGAGCACCAAAAAAGGTTAATATGTTTTTAAGTATGAAAAAGGGTTTGACAAGTGCTTCTGTTAATTACTGAGCATGAGGAAGGACAAAGGATCCCTTCTTGGCTACAACTCACTTCAATGCCAACTTTGAAAAAATCATATTTACGCTTTTTCCGTGAAAACAAATCAGTCGCAGTTACTATAAAAATGTATAGTGTAAAGATGTAATCAGTAAAGGTGCAGCTTAATTAGACATAAATGTAAAGGAAGGCGACATAATGCCAGATACCTAGTTCCTGCAGGTATCACATTCATGCACTGCCACCAAGCATGCCCTAAGTGTATAATTGCACAGAAAACTGATTTGTAGTATAGTGCAGAGTGAACAGTGCAGTTAACATCAGGGATGTAGTGCAGGCTACACGCCGTATACCTTCTGGACTTTTTAATAGAACACCATATACCCTCTGTTTTTCAAGAAAGCTTATAGTATACACATTCTAGAATATCCCTCTGCTTAGAGCATATATCTTATGTTATTTTTACGACTACACCCCTGGTTAACATCTAAAGCACGGTGCAAAATTCTATTAAAAACCGCAAATTTCTTTTATAAGGAAAAAGCGCAAATATGATTTTTTCAAAGTTGGCATTGAAGTGAGTTGTAGCCAAGAAGGGATCCCTTGTCCTTCCTCATGCTCAGTAATTAACAGAAGCACTTGTCAAACCCTTTTTCATACTTAAAAACATATTAACCTTTTTTGGTGCTCGTCAGAGCATTTTTTAATACTAGTCATTTAATTTTTTGATAAAAAAAACTGAAGATTTTCTAATATCTTAAAAAGAAAAATAATTGCTGCTGTCAAAATTTATAAAATGATACCAGCATAAAATTTTGATGTATCAAAATAATTAAAAAAGTCATTGCATTGCCATATAAAATACATGATATGAAAAATAAACCATGGATTCGAACGATAAAAGTACAGAACTTTATTAAAAGAATTAAAAGCTATACCAATTAAATACATTCAAGGTAATTTCTCGAATAAAACATTCACAACAAGAAAAATTCTAGAAATTGAATAACAATTAACATAAGAATATTCCCGAAAGACTAATAATTTAACACAAAAGCATTTCTAAACAAAACGAATTTACACCCAACGGGATTTGAACTCTCTACCCGCTGCTGAGCAGCCAAATGCCTTACCTCGAGAGTCCTAGTTTAACACCAGAGATGCTGTAAACTTTGCTATAGTGCCTATATAAATACCAGTATAAGTCTTGTGACTGTTATCAACAGCTGCGGTCTGATTGTTTTATTTTTTATATGCCCGGCGGCTATTTTCCTACTTTTATTTTAGCTACCCGAAACAATCGCCAAATAGGTTTCCTTCACCATAATTTCATTTTAAATATAAAGCTGTCACTAGCTTTATTTAAAATACATGACTTTCATTAAAAAACACATAAATTAAAAATACATATATGAGATGTATTTAACTTGCACGTTTTTCTTTCATTTTATTAAAAATACTATAAGTAAATAAATAAAGGAACTTTTTCAGTAGTTGTATATAACGAAAAGTTCTTGGCGGAAAAAGAAGTTTGGCAACGTATATTTTGGCAACCTATTTACTATTTCATATACACAAGCATTTTTTTTCTCATGCGATAACAATGTATTTAAGGTACTACTTAATTATCCCGTCGACCAAAGAACGATAGACAAACTGTAAGATTATATGCCAATAATGGATGAACATAAATGTTACACTTTCTTGACATTAAACCCGCTACACTTATTTGTTAAATGATCAAATGATTTTAAATTCGATGATTTATTTATATTTTTATGAATGTTTTACTAATTTATTTGTTCTTTTGTTATTTAATATAAATTTTATGCCAATAAGCGAATAGCTCGTAATATTGAGAAAAATATAATATATTTTATTAAAGTTATTTTATGGTTATATCCGCCGACATTATTTGGCTAAATAAAAAGCATTTAACTCCTTACAAATTTCCGCTAACATTGATATTTTTGGTACTTACGTATCAATGCCATCGCAGTAGAAGTTGAGCTAATGCGCCAATAAAGAGCGATCTTGTTGTTCGTGCCTTTTTAGTGTTTCTTTTTTTGTTCATTTTGACGTCATTTTCAGTACTTTAGTACTTTTTTAGCCTATTTTTGACGCCATTTTTTGTGCGCGTGCGAACAAGATTGCTCTTTATTGGCACATTAGCGCAACTTCTGCTGCGGTGGCGTTAATACGTAAGTACCATATTTTTTTATGCTCCTTAATAAATTCTAATATTACATTTAAAATACTTCAATGTTATTCACATATGCGATATCTTACAAATATCTCTTTATGGTTTGATTTAATAAATTCTGCATTAAAATATGAAAACTTTTATTAGTATTTCTTTTGTCCGAAATCACCTGAATAAATCAAATTTTATATTTGGTACGTCTCGACGTCATAAGTAAACGTCATCATTAAAGCAACCCTTTTCGTTAATGACTTTTTTTTTAACCTAAATTCATTAATTTTCTAAACTTAATTTTTTTTTAATGGCAAAATTTTTCCTTTTGAATAATTTGGCGATTTCTATAAATGGGTGAAATTGGTCGACCTCATAATCAAGTAGCACCGTACGTAATGTAAATAAAATAGGTATGCATTTTTGGCACAGATATCATTTACGCACCACGTTGGCGAATTATTTTTTTCTGACGCCAATGTCATATGCGCATCGGAGTATTTAAATGAATCCAGAGTGTCGTTATTTTGCTTGATATGGCAACCCGGATGTTGTTTTTACTTATTAATAAATATTTTTTTCTTTTTTTTAATATATAAATCGTTTTGTTCTATAGTTATTAAATAAATCTTTTTTTTATTTATTGTTATTACCTTTTAAAAAATATATATGTAACTGGTATTCCAAAACGAGATTTTCGCCAAATTGGCTTTAGAAAAAATTAACGCCAATGTGACTCGTATATGATATTTGAGCCGCATTTTAATATAGAAACAGAAATAATTCGTACGAAAACAAAAATTAAAGTTCACCAGGTTTGTTTTCAGAGTTATTTATATATTTTACATACCCTCCCTTTTTGAAGCCAAAATAGCACCAAGCTTTGGCAAACAGATGTATATTAATCAGACATTCATAAAATAAGTAATTTAATTGACCTAGAATCATTCAACGTACCTTCAAAAAAAGCTGACACATTCTCACGTCCGAATCATCATGGAGCGCCCGACTCACCGCTCTTGTGTTGTGCCAAACCGGATTTCTTACCGGTACGCCCTTCTCTTAAAGGCTCAAATAAATGTTTATAAAAATTTAAAACCATATTTTTACGCTTATCTTTTAAATGTCCTGTACATTTTTCCATTCATGTCTAATTATTCATAAAATAATAACTGTGAAAAGTATTGGTATGAACGTTTGTACTTAATAACTTTACATATCTTTTTGTCTTGTACAGTAAAAAAAAATAATATTAATGTCAATCTTGTGTTAAATTAGTCTTTGAAATAAAATATTACGTGATGGTAAAACACAGTTACGCCGCTTTAGCGGTTAAAAAAATTGCTATTCGGTCTTTCGATGCCATTTTTGATTTATTCGCCAAACACACCAACCAGAACAGGATAATGAACTTTTCCGCAAAATCTTGCCCTGATCGTCTAAATTTGTAGATTTCATCATATGGACCTTCAGATAAGCAAGTAAATAAAATTATTAATAAAAGTATCATATTACAATGGCTAGCATAAATTTAAGACAGAATAAACTTTTTGCCAGAGGCGGCTTGTATCTTAAATAAATAAGAATTTAATAAATAAAAAAAAATATTTCACTTCGCTCGTCAAAATAGATAGTGTATATGATACATGAAAATAACAACAAATAAGTATTTTTTTCACGTGATTTATCTAATCTATTTATTTATGTTACATACATAGCAATTTTTATGTTCATTTAAACTTACGTGCAACAATTACAAGAAGAAACAAATATAAGAAAAAGACTATGTTCAGCTGGGAATTTCAGACAAAAATTCGATTTTCTCAGCGACCGTCAAACATACAAAGATGAAAAAAAAACTGTTTTAAATTTTACCGTGAGGATTAAAATAAACCAAAAACGAAGTTAATCCATCCACGCAAACGTTAGCTAGACTTAGTTGAACTTTTTGCCTTAATTTTTTCATTTAAAATTAAATAAAAAACTATTCTAAGCTGCAGTAATTTTTTGAATGATATCATTTTATTCGTCTCGTCGAGTTCTATCTTTGAAAAAAAAATTCACTGCCGTATCTCAACTGGTTCGCCAGAAATTTTAGAAAGTTGTTTGCACTTTCTATTTCTTAAACATATTATACCAAACGCTACCGCGTTTGCTATGATATCATTCAGACACATACAAAATTAATCCAGAAGTATCAATTCATGTTTATCGCTGTTTTATATTTTAAAAAAACGTGAAAATTAGATGCATATAAACATTATTTTCATTCCTCCTGGTTTTTCTATGCCCAAACTGGTATTTGACTTATTACTTCCTGTTTATTAAATCGGCCATAACTCCTTTTTCATTAAACAATGAAATAAAATTAAAATAGATTTGTAATCATAATAAATTGTTTATTCAAATAAAATAAAACAATTTTGAAAATTTTCACGAAAACGATCATTATAACGAGGCAATATTATTATTAAAGCAGAATGTGAAACTTTAAAATGTCAAAAATTCAATCTAATTTTACATTGGTAAATATTAATTTTTAGCAGATCTAAAATTTATACTAACCTTTTGACATTTTAAAGTTTTACACTCTGTATTAACAAAATAATATTGCATTTCCTTTTAACTTGAATAAAAGTTCTATATGCTGGTATATGCAAAAATATTCTAGATTATTCAATTTTATACTTATGTTACAAACTTGTTTGAATTTGTAATTCAATTTTCTAGCAAAAATATTCAGACAACTAATTGGTTACATTGGTAATTTGTGAGAATAGCGAGGACTGATTTTTAAATGTTAATATATTCTGCATTACTTACGTTTAATCGATATTTTAAAATTGCTTTAGAATGAAACCGCTACTATGTAAAAAGTTTACATGGGTGAATTATGTATGATTTAATTTTGAACCGTACAAAACTTGTATTAAAAGGAAATCGATAAGTTCTATTTTTGGTCATTTGTGACCAGATCAATATTTCTAACACTTTGCAACACAAATGCTACAACTAAAAAATATTTGTAAATTCGGTTTGTCTGACTGTCTGTTCGCGCTCTAAAGCGCGTGAATACATCGGGATTTTCATATAATTAGGTGCATTCATAATTTCATAAAAAGGTAGCATCAACAGTCGTCGTGTAGAGTGTTCCTCTGTCTGTGTGTCCGCGAATAACAGCTACGCAACTAAATGGTTTGAAATTTAATATATATAATCGTTGCAAAATTTGTCGAATCATTTCAATTTTTTTGAAAATCGAATCAAAAATTTAAAAAAAAAAATTAGTAATAGAAGTTTTCATCATTCTATCAAATCCGATCAGAAACCACATGATAGTTAATGGTTCTAGGTTGCCATGTGATAACGTTTTATTTAAAATGGAATCATGCTATTTTTGTATTACTAAATTGAATATATATAATCGCAATAAATTTTGTATCCATGCATTTTTGCATAACATTGCAACAACTGTTACATCAAAATCTGAATATTTATTGAACTTCGTTATAGTCCGAACGCACCTCATTTGCCACGTTTGATGTACAATTTCCTACTTTTTTATGCATGTCATTGAAATTTACAACGGCTAGTTCAGTATTAAGCATGAAGTTTGTAACGTTAATTTTTCATTGGCAAAAGTACTCAAAATAAATGCGTTACATTATGGTTGAACGGGGGGAAAATGTTTGCAGTGTTTTTAATGATGTTACACTAACTCAAAATATTAAAACTGATGTACATCACAGAGGTTCACTTCAAAATGTTTGCTATATAATAGGTTTTTCATTACATTTATTGTTTGTTAACAAGGACACACAAAAGAATTCGGTAACAGTACTGTATTTGAGCGATAATTGCTGAAAGTGCGTTTTCAAATTAAGCATACATATATATGTGTATGACTCGATGCGTATAAATTCTATAGAACATATATAGGACTGAACAGAAATATTCGATTTGCCGGAAATTACTAAAGAGGAATTTTTAACTATGGTATGTGTTTCCTAATCGATCTAAGTGTTTATAAATTGTGTAGTATTTATACATTTATTGTATGGAACCGTCCGTACACGAGTGATACTCTCACTTGACGTTTATTCATTTTGAATGCACTATAAAACTGACTAGACTAAATTAATGGTTACCAACTTTTCACAGCTCACGAATCATTAAGTTCATAATTTGAAATCGTGCGGACCACTAACATTATACAGTGTGTCCACTCTCAATGGTGACCAATGACTTATTTTTAAACCGGTAGTCATAGATGTATAGTTTCAGTTGCAAAAATGCTTTAAAAAGAGTAAAGAATTATTTTTTAAGCGATATGGGTCAAAAAAATTACGAAAATTAAATCTTTATAAGGAGTTCCGGTTCAATAAGTGATATTTAGCAAAAATGTTCCATCCCTCTAACAAATAATGCGAAAAAGTCCCATTCATCTACCAATTCTTCCCATTCATCCATTGACCGAGTTATGAAACTTTAAATTTCATGACTTAAACCATTTTTCTCTAATAGGAAACGGATGAGTTGGACTAAGCTTTAAAGGATCGCACACTAAGTGCTTAAAGTATTATATATCGGGCGTTCATTTCCAACCAATTCCTAAATTATTTGTCACAGGGTCAATCCATTTCAAGTGGTCCAGAAAATATTTTTTTGGTTGCTCGACCATTTTTAAAAAATTTGAAATTTTTTGTGCGACAACCCTAACATGATGGATGTTCAAAATGACTATTATTTTATTTTTATTAATTTTTGTTTGCGCATGGAAGCCATCTTTATTTCATCGTTTGCAGTAATTTTCTCACATACTAGAGTATACGAAATTGTAAATATCTCGTCTTTTATTTTCCCAATTGAAATGGGGTTTGCAGCATTTTGTTCGGAATAAAATAGGCTAAAGATATGGTGGTAGAATAGTTTTTAAAAATGAATTTTTACTTGTAAAATTTTGGCACAAAATGTAAGATTTTTTCCAAAATCTGTCCGTTTACAGGAGGAAATCTTTCATGCAAGGAAAACTGTCAATATGACACAATTTTTTTTCCAAAGAGGTCAAAGGTACATGTACTCACACACTGAGTTCCAGATCTGGGAGTTGATTTCCTTTGCGAAAAAAAATCCAAAATTTGTCAAAAATTCCAAAAATCGCACTTTTTAGGCTTTGATATCTCTGGTGGGGCACAAGATAAAAATCTGAAATTCCAGCTTTTGATAGTATTGTATGAGAGTGTTATGTACAAAAAATTTCAAGAAGGAGATTTGACTACAAGCTGAGATATGTTGTGGACAATGTGTGAAAACAATACTGCCAAAATACTGTAATCTACTATGTGTTTATTCATACTTCCAAAATGTTAAATTATAATTGATTGATGGTGCAAAGTTAAATGTTAATTACAAAGATCGTTTTCAAATGCTTTCGTGTGATTTAAACAATCGGGAATGTATACTAAGCCAATGCACTATTTGTCCGTATGAATAAAACCTATTAGATGATATTGGGTCAAGCCATTTCAAGTGGTGCGGAAAATATTTTTTGATTGCTTGGCCATTTTTAAAAAATCTGAAACTTTTTGTACAACAGTCCTAATATGATAGAATTTCAAAATAATTATTATTTTATTATTTTATTTTATTTATTTTTTTGTGCATGGTGACTATCTTTGTTTCATCGAGTATTTCATCGACTTTTTTCCAAAATCTGTCCATTTACAAGAGGAAATTTTTTATGCAAGGAAAACAGTCAACATAACACAATTTGTTATACAAATAGGTCAAAAATACTTGTACTGACACACCAAATCCCAGACGTGGAAATTGATTCATCTTTGTGAAAAAATTTTAAAATTTGTCAAAAATTTCGAAAATTACACTTTTTAGACTTTGATATCTCTGGTGTGGTACAAGATACGAATCTGAAA
This sequence comes from Maratus speculifer, assembly GCA_964019185.1. Lineage (NCBI taxonomy): Eukaryota > Metazoa > Arthropoda > Arachnida > Araneae > Salticidae > Maratus > Maratus speculifer. The sequence continues at coordinate 228,389,791 of OZ025296.1, read as the reverse complement.
TTCTGGCTTTTGTTAGTATTTTATGGTCGTGTTATGCACAAAAAATTTGAAGAAGAAGATTTGAGGAAAAGATGAGGTACGGAGGTCAGAAAATGTTAAAAAAAGCGAGTACATTAAGAGAAATGAGATTTATCTCTTTTATTATAATATTTACACAGAAAATATTATTTGCTGAAAACAGTTTAATAACAAAATGCTTAATTGGTTAAGATATTGTATACACTCAACAAAGAGCTGAAAAATATTTTCACACTATTTAGAGAGATATTATTATGTTTCTGAGTCAGTCTTTTGAGTCAAATTGTTGCAGTATGACTTCTAATAGGTTTTATTCATCTGGAAAAATAGTGAAGTGGCTTAGGATACATTTTGAACTGTTTTAATAACACACATGCAATTGAAGAAGATATTTTTTATTAACATTTAACTTTGAACCGTCAATAACATTTTGGAAGTATGAATAAACACATAGTAGGTTACAGTATTTTGGCAGTATTGTTTTCACACAATGTCCACGTAATATATCAGCTTGTAGTCAAATCTCCTTCTTGAAATTTTTACTACATAACACTCTCATACATTACTATCAAAAACTGGAATTTCAGATTTTTGTCTCGTGCCCTACCAGAGATATCAAAACCCAAATAGTGCGATTTTTGGAATTTTTGACAGGTTTTGGAATTTTTTTCGCAAAGAGAAATCAACTCCCAGATTTGGAACTCGGTGTGTGAGTACATGTACTTTTGACCTCTTTGCAAAAAAAAGTTGTGTCATACTGACAATTTTCCTTGCATGAAAAATTTCCTCTTGTAAACGGACAGATTTTGGAGAAAAAATCTTACATTTTGTGCTAAAATTTTACCAGTAAAAATTTATCTTTAAAAACTAGTCTACCATCATATCTTTAGCCTATTTTATTCTGAACAAAATGCTGTAAACCCCATTTCAATTGAGAAAATTAAAGACGAGATATTTACGGTTTCGTGTACCCTAGTATGTGAGAAAATCAATGCAAACGATGAAACAAAGATGGCTGCCATGCGCAAACAAAAATTAATAAAAATAAAATAATAATCATTTTTAACTTCCATCATGTTAGGGTTGTTGCACAAAAAATTTCAGATTTTTTAAAAATGGTCGAGCGACCAGTGCTGGACCACTTGGAATGGATTGACCCCACAGACATATAGTTCCAATTACAAAAAAGTTCCAAATAAGGTAAAGAAATATTTTGAACACGATTTAACTGAAGATGCTGCGTGCTGATCCCGTATAAATTTTACGGTAGTGTTAATTTTTATTAACTTCTAGATGATTAAAATAATTGAAGACTTGAGTTTCAAAATTTTCTTAATCGAGAACGTCAAATTTTGAGAAATCACGAAATACCTTTAAATGCGTCCATTGGTTTTCATTATAAATTCGGAGATTGTAGTGTTACATTAGTGCAGATTGATATAGTAATATATTGTTCACAAAACAAAAGCGATAAGGCGAGTTTTGAAATTCACATCCTCGATTGTATTTTTACATAGGTTTTATTTTGTAAGGAAATGAAGCTGTTTCTTTTCATGATTTTATTTCAAAAAGGTGTGTTATTTTGATAAGTTTTTATTTAACTAATAACGTTCGTGTGTATGTTTTACTAGTTCAAAATTTGTATTCAAATTTTAACTCACTTTCAAATATCCGAACAAAATTCAATTCGCGTACTTATTTATATCCAATGACAATGTAATTAATACGATTTTAGATGCGTACCATTTATTTATTTTATAGAACTACAGCAAAATCTATTAACTTAAGTAATCTAATAGAACTTTAAATGTGTATCATTTTCTAACGAATTGTTACTGTTGCTTTTCATAATTTAATTTAACAAAATTTCTGATATTTTTTTTACTTATATTTTTAGTAAAAGTTGTATATTTTGCTTTAATATGTTAACATCAACATAAATTTAAAAATAATATTTTAAAAATTATTTTAACCTCAATATTTAGTGTTAAATTTTACATCTGAAATTTATAATTTCCAGTAAATTTGTTTCTGACCCCTATTTTGCTGCAAAAAATATGATTCAACTTTAGACAGCTATTACTCGGTCAGTTTTAATCGCAGAGGAATGGGAATTTTTTGTCCTACTATTTAGAGTAGTGATAAAAATTTACTATTTTAATAAAAATTTTAATTTTTCTTAAGAAAGGTGTTATAATAAAAATAAAATACATTGACATGCTTCGGAACCGCCAAATAAGTTCCATAGTCATAATATAAATAAAACAAAATTTCAAAATATTTCTCGGTCAATACAAATGACACGCGACAATGAGATATCATTGTGCGCGCGGCAGCGTGCAACAATAATATGATTGAGCGGTAATGCTTAAGCATAGGAAAGCGCAAAAACACGGATTTTTCAATTTTTCTTTTTGCAATAACTAACTAAATACTTATCCAATTTTGATGATTTTTTTTTAAATGTTCGTCTGACCAAGAAGCACAACATAGCACAAAAATTATTTTTTTTTATTTTTATGGCATACTGTAGGTGTACTGTAGAGTATTCTGAAAATCGGACAAAAATTTTGTGTCACAGCACTTTTCTCAAAAACTACTAAAGATAAAAACTTAATTTTTTTTTAAACAAAAGACAAACTTTTTATCCCGGGGTAGTCATCGAGAAAACGTTATTTCGCTGGGCGGTTTTTCTGAAATTGCGTATTTTCCAAACTTGGTCATAAATGGGTATATCTAACGTTCTATTGCAGATAGAATGTTGCGGTAAAGTTTATTTTAAAGATTTTGCGATGCTAATTAATCCTGCAAAAATTCATAGCTTTACGTTAAACAGTTTTTTTACAAGATGAAATAAAAGAATGGCAGTCATCAATCTAAGGTACTTGTGATCATCGGAGAGAAAAACCAGTTACACCATTCGATTAAGCATAAAAAAATACAGAATGCTTTTTTTTCTCTTATTTTTAACTTAATTTTTTAACGAATTATGAATTTTTTTTTTAATTTTTGACATGCTGATTTTTGTCATTTTTTAACACTAGAACGCCCGGATGGAGTCGATTCGACTTCAATCATGTAACTAAATTTCAATTCGAACCAGAAAAATTTTCTTGAAATAATTTAAATCTAATCCACGCAAATTTACGTTAAATAAATCAATTAAATAATTTTGAATAAAAATTCTGGTGAGAAATATTATTTTCAAACTTGAGTAGAATTTCCGGGCGTTCTAGTGTTAATGAATCATTTACTGAATAATTATGCACGGTGTCTAGCCCTGGTGGCTGTTAAATTTCATTTTTAATTTTAAATTAGGCAATTTTTTGCACCATACCAAATTTATATTTTATCCATTTTTTTTCATTTATTTATATTTTGTTTTTAGCACAATGGCATCAATGGCAAAAATGCCTGGCATACCTGTCAAATATTGGGGCCCTGTACTTTAACAAAGTGTATTTACTATAAGTATATATCGTATTTATTCTAATAGAATGCGCCCTCTAATAGAGCGCATCTTCTAATAAAGTGCGCACCTTGGTGCTGATTGAAAAAATAAATATACGGAAACGATATAGTAGATAAGTAGAAAACGATTACTTAAATGCATTATCGAGGATTCTCATCGATCAAAATAGAGATATTCTATCAAAGCGATGGAGTGGCGATGCAGCAAAAGTTTCAAATTTTGAACAATGTACCACTCCTGTAAACTATAGCGCCAAGGATATGCACACTGTTAAAAATCTGCTGCATTTTGCTGCAACGCACTCCCCTGCTTGTATAGAAAACGGTTACTTGGCCGTGAAATGGCGCTTTCTCATTGGTTGGAATCATTGTAAACGCGGCAGCGCGCAACAATAATATGATTGAGCGATAATGCTTAAGCATAGGAAACCGCAAAAACACGGATTTTTCAATTTTTCTTTTTGCAATAACTAACTAAATACTTATCCAATTTTGATGATTTTTTTTTAAATGTTCGTCTGACCAAGAAGCACAACATAGCACAAAAATTATTATTTTTTTTTTTTTATGGCATACTGTAGGTGTACTGTAGAGTATTCTGAAAATCGGACAAAAATTTTGTGTCACAGCACTTTTCTCGAAAACTACTAAAGATAAAAACTTAATTTTTTTTTAAACAAAAGACAAACTTTTTATCCCGGGAACATTTTTTATTTCTATATATAAAATACAAAACAAGTTGTGCAGTATCCCAGTGGAATATGGAAAAATAGAAGGACTAGTGAAAAATGCTCCAAGGAGCAGTGCAAAAGCAGAATATGATTTTAATTGAGCATTAAAAAGTAATGGACAAGTGCTTCTGTTAATTACTGAGCATGAGGAAGGATAAGGGATCCCTTCTTGGCTACAACTCACTTCAATGCCAACTTTGAAAAAATCATATTTGCGCTTTTTCCGTGAAAACAAATCAGTCGCAGTTACTATAAAAATGTATAGTGTAAAGACGTAACCAGTAAAGATGCAGCTTAATTAGACATAAATGTAAAGGAAGGCGACATAATGCCAGATACCTAGTTCCTGCAGGTATCACATTCATGCACTGCCACCAAGCATACCCTAAGTGCATAATTGCACAGAAAATTGATTTGTAGTATAGTGCAGAGTGAACAGTGCAGTTAACATCAGAGATGTAGTACAGGCTATACGCCGTTCACCTTCTGGACTTTTTAATAGAACACCATATACCCTCTGTTTTTCAAGAAAGCTTATAGTATACACATTCTAGAATATCCCTCTGCTTAGAGCATATATCTTATGTTATTTTTATGACTACACCCCTGGTTAACATCTAAAGCACGGTTGGAAAATTCTACTAAAGAACCGCAAATTGCTTTTGTATGGAAAAAGCGCAAATATGATTTTTTCAAAGTTGGCATTGAAGTGAGTTGTAGCCAAGAAGGGATCCTTTATCCTTCCTCATGCTCAGTAATTAACAGAAGCACTTGTCCATTACTTTTTAATGCTCAATTAAAATCATATTCTGCTTTTGCACTGCTCCTTGGAGCATTTTTCACTAGTAAATAAATGAGATATAAATTTTAGAGCATGGTCTACACTGTAAAAAAAATCTAAGTAAAATTACGGACAAAAGCCGGCAGCAGAGATTCCGGACAGTATCCGTAAAAAAATATTTTGACCGTAAATCAAAAAATCACCCGTAATTTTACATTTTAGCAAATGCATAACTAGCCCGTAAAAAAAGTAGTATTGTCCGTAAAAATACAATGCCAAGTTGCCCGTAAAAAAAGGGCATTGCCCGCAAAACTATAATGCCAAGATGCCCGTCAAAAAAGGGGCATTGGCCGTAAAACTATAATGCCATGATGCCCGTAAAAAAAGGTGCATTGACCGTAAAAATACAATACCAATGTATCTCTGAGAAAAGGGACATTGCCCGTAAAATAATACAAATTCTGGCCATGAAAAAAAGGGGCGATTGCCCATAAAATAACAAAACACATACATTAGGATACCTCATTAAGGAAAAAGCATTGCCTATAAAATTACAAAAAGGATCATTCAGTGAAATTAATATAAATTTCCATACAGTTATCCAGTATTACCCCATTCTCTTTTGGACTCATGGGGGGTAGGGGGGGGGGCACAAATCATAAAATTATGGGGTTTTTAAAATAAAATCCTTAATGGGGATCGCCATATATACCAACTGAAAATCCATAATAGATTTAAAAGAGGAATATAGATAATTCACAACACTAATAAACAACAAAAATTTTCACAGGAGTACTTATATTTTCGCAATATTTGAATAAAATATTCATAACTTATGCATATTATAAAACTTGTATATTCAAAACCTAATTTTCCAAGGTTTTCAGGTACTCTTAGCAGGCAGTTTGTAGTTTTTTTTTTTTTTTTTTTTTTTCAAATAAAAGTTTAATTCTATTAAAGGAGAGCATTCTCACTCATTTCCTATAGTAAATTGTATTTTTATTCAATTACAAGGTTCTCACTTTTGGTGTTGTTGCATTAATAACTTATGTTAAAATACAATTTTTAGCTTTCTAAAATTTACCATCACACACTTTAATAGTGAGAATGGTGGAGCATTTAAAAACTGGTAAGATAACAAACCCTCGTGTGTTTAGATAAAAGTCTGATATGTAAAATGAAAATAGAAAACTAGTTACTTTAATATTAAATTACAGGGGTTGATCCAGGCAAAATTTGGGATCCACAAAAATCTATTTAATAAAATAGGCTTCTTCACAAAATAATTTTAATAAAACAACCCTTTCACAAAATTCTTTTATGCCATTTTCATAAATACTGTTTTAAAATCTAATTTGTACACAAAAACATGTCATAATTTTCAAAAACTTAGCAAAGGAATTTTTAAAAATATATATATTTCGTTTTTAAATTCCTTGTTCAAATAACAAAGTCAACTTCCATTACGAAATGTTATTTTCACAAAAATAACTTTTCTTTTTCACAAAATGAGCCCCAAGAATAAAAACCTGCATCGACTCTTGAATTGATCAGAAAAATTATGATTAGTAATATCAGTTTATTAGCTGTACTGCTATTGCTCCCTCTCCTCCCTTCCAAGCCCCTTAATAATAGAGAGCAGATTTTTTATGATACACAAATGCTAATTTATTATTTCGATTTTTATGTATTTACTAAATACTACATGAAACAAAAGTAGTCCATTTTTGATTTAACAATGATTCATAATCCCACACACATCGGTGCAAGAAATCCATCTAAGTCGAGACAAATCTTTTCTGAGCATTAGAAATAACTAAATGCAAAAGGGTTAGAAGATTTCTAAGTCTTGTATTATACCTAAAAATTGGTCTCTTACAATAAAAGAAAGTGATTAAATGTTCTTGATGGTAGAACCACTATTATTTAAGTATATAAGGTAGAATTTTGAGTCAGTCAAAAATCTCTTCAACACTGAAATCAGTCCTGAGATTGAAGGTCTTGCACCCATGTCCCACGGTTCTTGATCTTGTGTACACAAATAATACATAGTATATTGTTAATGAGATTTCGGTGAAAATTGATTAAACTTGGGAATGTTTGAAGATGAAATTATTACAATGGTTCTGTTTTATAAATTATCATTCAATAAATAAAAAGAAAACATGAATTTTTACAAATTTTTTTAATATACTTCAACACAGTATTCTTAGAAGTAACAAATTTAAATAACAAATTAAGAAACAACAAATAAAAAATTCATTTTTTCACACAGATTTGTAGTAACACAATTTATCCCCAAGGTTGATTTTGGATATTGTAGATCGTTTTTTCGATTTTGTGTCTTTTTCCAGATTAATAGCCAAGCATGTCCTATTTAAAAAGAAGGTAAGAATAAATATTATATAAAAGTATACACAATAAACAGAAATTGAGTATAGTAACAATCTCAGTTATTCCAGATGAACAGCAAATAGAGGTCTGCACGGGCCGGAATTTTCAGCCCCGGGCCCGGCCCGTTTAAATTTTTATATTTTAGGCCCGGCCCGTACAAAAATCAGCGAAAACAGGCCCGGCCCGTTTTGGCCCGTTACAATTTCTACGATTTCTAAAAAGTTCAGATTTTCATCATATAACTAAGATTCCTTTAAGGAATACTGCATACATATCTATGCAATGATTTTACAGTATATTTTACAGCAAATACACATTAACAACATTAATGATTACTTAGATTCTTAGGCTTTCAACATTCGAATAAAGATTCATTAAAAAATTAATATGGCTTAGAATAAAAGAAAAAAGAAAGAAAGCTAAAAACATCGTTAATTTTGAAGCTGTTTAATAAAAGAAGATTTATAAATATATTTCTATATAATTTTATTCAGATTTCAAATCCAAATTCATTCTTAAAATCAAAGAAGCTCCTTTCTGATACATTTTTAAATTCATTTTTTTCCCTCAGAAACGCATAAGATTAGCAGATATCTTTATTCGGAAACTATATAATGGAATGGAGTTATCCATTTTTTGATACAAGCAATTTAAGAATACTGCAAACAAATAAAATACTGTCATAATTAGCGTTTTGAATAGAATTTCCGGAAGCAATAGCAAGGGAAGGGAGAAAAACCTGCAATCATTTGAGAAACTATTATATCTCAACAAGGTTATACAAGTATTTTATTTACCAAAAATGAAAAACGCTATTCAAGTCCAAACCCCTCCAATAGTTAGACTTATCACTTTTATACTTTTACAATTTAAAATTAATCAGAAAATATATCAAACTTTCGCAATATTGAGAAATAAATTTAAAAATCCTCAAGAAGTATATATCTGAAAACTAAGCTAACATAAGTTCTTTATCGCTGTTAATAATTTTACAAATCATGTTTTCTGCCAATAATTAAGTCTAGTACCGGTCCGGCCAGTCTATATGTAGAAAAATAATGCAAGCGTGATCTCGGACCAGCATGAGTCAGCTACAAAAATATTAAAACGGGTTATACATAATGTAATTCTCCGATGCCGATACACACTGCATTTTTATATTGATGCTGTCAAACTAGTATGACCACATTTATACTTATTCTCGTTAAAACCATTTTCGTTGAAAATAGCTCATATTTTATCGTTTCTACTTAAATTTTCAGAACAATTTTTTTTTTTTTATCGGCCCGGCCCATCTGGCCCGTTCAATTTTTTTGCCGGCCCGTTGAAAAAACTATTCTAAATCTGCCGGCCCGGCCCGTTAGAAAATTAGAAACGATTCCGCCGGGCCGGGTATGGGCCATGGGCCAAGCCCGGGCCCGTGCAGACCTCTAACAGCAAATACAGCAGTTATGTTTAATAGATAATTGTTATGAGCATCCTATTAAAACAAGTAACAAAAAAGTAAGGAATTAGAATTCATTTCAGTTTAACCCAAAATTAATTTCAATTATTGTAAAATAATTCATTTGTTGTAATGTTACAGTTAGTAATTTATTTTACTGAATCTTTTGTACATGAATAAAACTTGCACTTGACCTTTTATTTCTATGTAAAATATTTTTAAATGAGTAGATTACATTTGAAGCAATTTTAATATGACAAAATTCTTTTAAGCTCTGATATAAAACTTTGGGCCCCAAAACAAAAAGGCCTGAACATCTCTGATAGACATTAATGTTCTTTATATCAAAGTAAAATGCCTTTATAGCACCTTGAACCGTTTATATATACCACTTATAGCCGTTTGAACCAATTATAGTTGGTTTTAATCACTTTTGAATTGGTTATGTCTGTTTTGCAGCTAATGTGTATATTGTATTTCTTAGATCTCTTCTTCATTGCTAACTGTAACTGAGACATTGAGAGTGCATGTTTTTTCATACGTTTTTATGTTCTTCTATCTTTACAAGAAAATATTGAATTCAAAGAAAATATGGTATTCTGACTTTTGGTGGATTTGTACGTAATGGAAGGCAAGGAATGAAATTTAAAAGTTTTTAGATAATGTCTATCAGTCAACTCCGTAAGTTTTTATTTAAAAAAAAAAAAAAAAAAAAATGTGGTAGCTTTGTCTCAAGAACTAATGCATGGCATTTCACAAAACTTTACATTCAGTTAGAGCATTGATATAAACTGAAGCTGGTTAGTTTTTGGGGTATATCTCTTAACAGGTGGCACTGATACGATGCATTATTCACAGTTTCCATAATATCCTCTAACTCAAGAACTAATGCACAGGTTATTATAAAACTTCAAATTCTAGTTCCTGATTTAAAAAGTGCTTCAATTCATATATAGGGAACAATTTTTTACTACCATTTCAAAAATATATCGACATCAACTTCTTTTGTATCATGCAATAAATCAACAGTTATATTGAGAATTTTGGAGAATAATAAAATAATATTTTTTTCTTTCAAATAGAGCATTTTACAATGTTCCCTTAGTAACTAATTTTCTGCTTAAGCAGAAAATTAGTAAAAAGTAAAATAGTAAAAGTACCATAAATAAATATTTTTGTTTATCAAAAAACTTTTTTTTTCGTAAGTGATGGAAATATTTTACACATACACACACGTTGCTATAATTAATACTACAACAGCACAAAGAATAGATTTATGTAATACATTCCATCTTGCAGACTTTTTAATAATATTATTGTTGCAGACACTTGAAGATAGTTCTGTCACTGCACTCTCAACTAAATTTGTATGTTTTACAAGATCTCTCAACTAGATTCACACTCTTTTCAAGATCGACTAAATTGGAACTTTTTCTGAGATATCTCGAATAAAATGGTGCTCTTTCCGAGATATCTCGACTAAATTTGCTCTTTTTCTCACGATTTTGACTAAATTCGCATTTTCTCCCCCAGGATCTGGACTAATTTCACACTTTTTTCTCCAGGATCTGGACTCAATTTGCACGTTTTCCTGAGATCTTGACAAAATTAACACTTTTTCTCAAGATCGACTAATTAATGCGCTTTTTTTTCAGATCTCGACTAATTTTGCACATTTTCTGGAGATCTCAACTAATTCGCATGTTTTCCCAAGATCGTGACTAAAGTTGCATCTTTTATTGAGATCTCGACTAAATAATGCATTTTTTCTTCATCTCGACTAAATAATGCATTTTCTCAAGACCGCGACTAAATTTGCACTCCCTCTCAGGATCTTAACTAAATTTGCTCCCCAACCCCTGAAATCTTGACTAAATTCACACTTTTTCCGAAGATGTTAACTAAAGTCACAATTTTTCCGATTATTTAATGATATTCATATCACCCCCTCCCTCTCCGCAGAATCACAATTCTCATTTTTCTATCATGATTCTATGTTGAAATCTGCATTTTGTAAGTATGATGAAATTAGCATTTTTTACCAAGATTCTTTGATGAAACTTCATTTTTTTTTATGCGATTGTTCTATTTAAGGGATTTGAAATTTCTTTCTGTGATATTTTGGCAGAATGTGCATTTTTACCATGACCCTTTGACAAAATTTATTTCTTCTGCAACTAATTGACTTTTTTATACGTACTCATTTGTCAAAATTCACGATAGTTTATCGTGACTGATTGCCAAAATTCTCAACAGTTTTGCACAAGCGATTGGCTCACTTTGCAGAAAAATATATGTAGAAGAATTTACAGTGGGAAATACAGTACAGAATTTTAATGTGTAGGTCTTTCTTTTTCTGTATGTAAATCACACAATTCTGCACATGATTTCAAACGCTACCCCTCAAAGACAACCCATCCCCAAGAAACTTAAAATAGCACCATAAGCAGCCAATTTATTTATTTTATGTGCTTGGCGGCTCTTTTAAACCCTTTTGATGCACACAATGTTTTTTTTTTTTTTTTTTTTTTTTTTTTTAACATTTCCATGGCAGCCTGTGGAAATTCAATTGATCTTTGAAAATTACAGCAAATATTTTTGGTATACAAAGAACAAGCACACACCCCCTTTTTTTTAATAGCCCTTTTTGAAAAAATGTACTCTTTCTTTAAATTAGTGATTCCTCTTCAAAAAATTCCAGCTGGTGCACCTCCCCCCCCCCTTTTTTTTTTTTTTTCTAGAATCTAGAGTATTTCAGATATGACAAAAAATCCTCTTTGCTAGTAAAATTGTATTATCGTAGTGAGCATTAAAAATCATTCAAAATACAATTTAACTGCAATAGTTGGCAGATCTAGTGGTATTTGTAATTGATTTTAATTTTTGAGAAATTAAAAACAATACAATATTCTAAAAAATATTATACGGTAGAGTATCTAATTTGCCGACCTGTAATTCACAGTCAATTTTTTAAAGTTAACGAAAACGTATTTAGATTAATAATATTGCACACTGTGTCACCCGCTTAGTGGTGAGTATTATTATTATTTTTTTTTTTTTTGGAAGGGGGGGGGGGCTGGAAATAAAACTTCACACGAACAAATTGATGCTGTGATGACTTGTCGCTACAATGATTTCAATGCAACACCTTACACCTAATATTTCGAATTATAACTAACTGAATGTAAATGCGTTAAAATTAATAATTATTTGTAACAATATTAAAATGCTATATTGTCATTAGAAACATTTTTCTGCATAATTTTTTATTTTAACATATTAGGAAGCAGGTAAAAACTTGTTTGCAACATTACAAATCTACATACGAAAAAAAACAGATTATTATAAATTAAATATAAATGAAAAAAAAAGCATGTTTTCATTATTGTAACATTCACAAAAATATACATTTTTTGAAAATGCATTAAAATATAGAAAATTTCACCAAATTAACCAGCTAAGTTGGTTTTATATATGGCAATTTATTTTGTTGCCAAATTTAGTGTTATATGACCAAATTGGTCAAAATTTAGTTCTATGGTAGTAATACTGCTATTACTACTTTTTTTTTTTTTTTTTTTTTTTTTTTTTTTACAATTACCTACTGTTTAAGCTGATACAGATTTCTTCATATGAAAACAACCATTATAACTACGGCAGCCCACTGACCACCTTAGGAGCTGGATAAAAAAAAAAAAAAAAAAAAAAAAAAAAAATCTGGCTAATGTGTGTATTGCCTTTGAATACACGAAGGAGAGACTGGAGCACATGTGAATAGTTCACATAAACATAGCTTTTTAGCTCACAGGCTATCATAGCCTGAGAGCTTATGTGCCCGCCCGTTCTGTATGTACGTTCGTTTGTGCGTAACGCCATAACTCATGATAAAAATATCCCATTCGCTTGAAATTTTGTATATAGGTATATCCTGATAAGGCGCTTCCCTGATTAGTTTTTGGAACTCATTCGATATGTATAAGAGGGGGAACAACAGGTTCATGCCCCTCCCCTTCATTGACATGAATGGGTTTTTCATGTTGAAATATTAGTTTTTTTTTTTTTTTCAAAATTTACACATTGGATCATTCTGATGAAGCGATTCCGTGATTGGTATTAGGTGTTCAATGGATAAATATAAACAGGGGAAATGGGGGCTCTAATACCCCTCTCCTTAATTTATATATATGGGTTTTTCATGCAGAATTGTCAGATTTCGTTCAAATCTCTGAATAGTTTGGAAGTTAAATGGTTAAAAGAGAAGGATAACTCTTCTCAAATTATATAAATGGGTTTTTATTAAGAATTTTCCGATTTGCTCTAAATTTTGGATATGGTTTTTTTATATGATAAAGCATGTCCCTGATCAGTTTAGAGGATACAATGATTAAGTATAAAAAGGGGAAAGGGGAGAGCTGTTTCCCTTTCTTAATTTTTTTTTCCAACGGAATTAACCCTTGAAAATATAAGGCCTGTAATGTAAAATTAGTATGCGTAGCCTGTGAGCTCAATGCCATCAGTTTAACTGGGCAATATTCTTTTTATTTTATTACTGGTTAATTTCTGAATACAATAAACAGAACCCCTTTTTTCAAATAAAGTAATTTTTTATAAAATCATCTTTATACTTAGCTCTTCTTTTTTTTTAATAACTTTATAAATTCAATGAATTGCTCACAAGTGCGCCAACAGCAGGGTAGTTGCGAACACAAGGGAAAATATTTGATATGCTTTACATTCTGTTTTTTATTTGTTGTCGTGATCATTAGTTACACTATGTGTTAAATTTACTATAAACAAAATTCTAGTTCCGCAGTGATAGATTTAAGCACAAGATTATAAGACAAAAATAAGTAGATTGGGAAAAGGGAGGATTATATGACTAATTAAATATTGTCGGAATAAAATAAAATTAAGATGTACATTTGAAAAAAATAAAGCCTTTAAATTTTGCTTAGGGGAATTTAGATAACATTTATCAAAAATCTGCCAAAGTACAAAAGATTCTTATCCTTGTATTTCCCTTCTAGTATCCTTGTATGGGTATACTTGTATCCCTCGAGTATCTTTGTATTTCCCTTCTATTCTAAAATAATGATAAAGGATTTTATAATGATTAAAAAAAAAAAAAAAACTCAATTACAAGCACACACCCAAATTTAACTTCTTTTACTTTTGAAAGAGGAAGGAGGGGGGGGGGGAATTAGATATGACATTATTTCACGTGAAGTGAACTGAAAGAATCACAGAATGATTATTGAGACACTTATGAACTGTTCATATCTGCCTCAACTATTCTGTTCACAAATGACCCACGTGGTCACTAGAGTTAAATTGACTAATCATTAACATTTCTCAATTTTAGAATTCTTTTTTTTTTAATCAAAAATACTTATTATGTATAATAGGGGTGCACAACCTGTGGCCCGCGGGCCAAACTTATACCAGTAATTTTATGCAGAATAATTTTCCTTATAATAATGACAGAAACTTTGCTATGAAAGAAAACAAACGTCGCTTTTGAAATATTCTGGTGTCAAACGATTTTCTGGCAAAAAGGTTGTGCATCGCTAATTTATAGTATATGTTAGAACATTAAAATTAAAACAAATAAATAAAGTTATTCGTTTAAAAATTTAAAACTGAGATTTTACTTTTGAGACGCACACTTTATGCCTCCATCTCTTTCTCTTCTCGATGACACTACCAGTGATAGAAGCGCCTCCATCATATTCTGGAGCTGTCCATTTGTAATCAGTAATTTGTAGCCTTTTAACCAGTAGCTTGTAATCGGCCAGGTTTACTTAGTTCATCTGTAAAAAAATGCAGTATTATACAGGATGTTTACAAAAATGTATTAGTTACCATTAAAGTGATTATGTTACTTCATAAAATACCTAATTATTTCATGAAATAATTGAGTATGTTGAAGTGTGTAAAGTTAATGCATTTTAAGATGTAACAAATTATTTTATAGAACAACAATTGTCTAATTGTTAAAGTATTAAAACTTTTGGCAATAGCCGTTTGAACCAATTATAACCAGGATTGCAAAAAAGCCATGCCGGTGGCTTTTATTTGTTTTAACCAGCTTTTATTGGACAAAATTGGTGTTTTTTTAGTTAGTTTTAAAGACTTAATTGAGGTAGAATTCAATATAACCCAATTTCTCAAAAATGAACACGTTAATATTGAAATAATACGTATTGATTTGCAGTCAAAATTATAAATATATCAGCTAACTTTTAAAAGACCATACAAAATGCTTTCTCTAGTTTACACTGACTTTACCCTCCCCCCCCCCCCACACACACACACAGTTTTTTTTTTTTTATTACTGCTTTATATAATTAAAAAGGATAATAGTTGCATAGTTAGTATCATAATTTATTACTTAATTAATTTTAAAGGATATTAATATACAAGTCTTATTTTTATTGCTCATAAATGTTTATTTGAAGCCACACATAAAGTCATTTAATAAAAACAGCAATTCTTTTGAATAAAACAGATTTATGAATAACTTTGCATTAGTTTATGTATGAGTATGCATTCTTTAAAATAGGGGTGCACAACCTGTGGCCCGCGGGCCAAACTGATACCAGTAATTTTATGCAGAGTAACTTTCCATATAATAATAACAGAAACTTTGCTATGAAAGAAAACAAACGTCACTTTTCAAATATTCTGGTGGCAAACGATTTTCTGACAAAAAGGTTGTGCATCACTACTTTAAAATAACAATGAGCTTTTCAAAATTTTAATTCAACAAGTTTTATTACAACAAGATAATTTCAATTATTAAATACACATAAGCTATTGCCGATTTCAAAAGAAATAGAAGTATGTAAGGAAAATTCCATTTTTATGTGTAACATTTAGTTATTGTTTCATATAATCTTTAAAATGTTTGGTATATGTAGAGCTACGCAACATTGAATTCCAAACCACAACTTTACAGTCTAATTTAATGTATTCTTATGAATATTTATAATTTCAATTTCAGACATAATGCCTTCACAGATGCATCAGCAGTTATAAAGACTCATTTATTTGATAAAATTTAGTAGAAATGTACATTTTTTAATAGAAAATATTTATAAGTGTATTACAAATAAATTAATTCAAATTTAATATGAAATATCTGTAAACTAGGGATGTACAACCTGTGGCCCGCGATGTGTTAATATGTGGCCAGCGAATTTCGTCAATTTACAACTGGAAAAAATTGCAATTTTTGTACATACATCACACAAAAAAAATACTAAATTTTGTCAATTTACTGCGGGAAAATATAAAATTTCGTCATTTAAGAACCACAAATTTCGTTTATCGGCACGGAAAAATCACGAATTCCATTGATCAAATGCAAAAAAAGTCAAATTTTATCGATGAGGATCAGAAAAGTCATCAGTTTTGTTCATCAGAGAGGGAAAAATCGCGAATTTTGCTCATGAGACTTGGGGGGGGGGGGGGGGGAAGAAGCAAATTTTCTCGATTGGGCACGAAAAAATCGCGGATTTTGTCGGATGGACGCGAAAACTCACAGATTTCGTTGATCAAGCAAGAAAAAAATCATAAATGTTGTTGTTCCTCGAAAAAATTGCAAATTATCATCGAATGGAAAAATAGCTTATTTTCTTGGTTTATCACATGAAAAAAAAAAAAAGCGAATTTCGTCAATAAGGCACAAAAAATCGCAAACTTTGTCAATCAGAGACAAAAAAAAAAAAAAAAAAAAAAAAAAAAGCAAATTTTGCTGATAAGACTCGGAAAAATCACGAATTAAGTGATGACGCGGGGAAATATTGCAAATGTCGTTGATCAGCTGCGGAAAAATAGTGTTTTTGTCAGTTTATCAAGAGAAAAAAAATCCCGAGTTTTATCTTGCCACATAAAAAAATGCAGATTTCGTCAATGTTAATACAAAAATCACGAATATTGCTACTCGGTCGAAGAAAAATGTATATTTTGTCAATTTACAGCGAAAAAAGCACACATTTCGTCGATCGAAGACCGAACAATTTCGAAATTATTAATCGCATTTCGAATAATAGCAAATTTCTTTGGACAGAGATGGGAATATTGCAAATTTTGTTGGTCACACACGGAAAAATTGCTAACTACATCGATCAGACTCGAATAAAATTGAGAATTTCATCGATCATGCGGAGTAATTTCGTGATTGGCTTTGCAAAGATCACGAATTTTGCCGATAGGCTTTGTAGAAATCGCAAATTTGATTTATTGGCTTCGTAAAAATCCTGAATTTTGCCGATCCGAATCGGAAAATCGCGAATTTTGTTGATTAGGTGCGGAAAAATCACGAAATTTGGTCGATCAGGTGCGGAAAAATTGCGAATTCAAGGCAAGGAAGTTCAGAAACTGTTACATGTTTCATTTCACTCTCCTTAAGAAATTTGTTATTTAATTAGTATGATTGAATCAACTTTGTTAAATCAGTTACAACAAATGGCAGATATTTTTTCACGTAAGGCTGTACCAACAATAAACCGACGAAGGAAAATGAAAATTAAGAATAAATTTAACTTTTAAAAAAACATACAGTAGAATCATACATGTGATAATTGGGATTCTTTTTTTTCTTTCTTTCTTTTTCAACACAACAGATAAACAACTACAAATATTCTTAGATTTCAATTGCTCTTTTTACAGCTGGTAGGCTGTAAAGGCAGCTATGAAACTTAAAGACAGTATTGCCAATTAACAATATTTCCTAATAATCTTGAACACACTATGTGCTGTTTTAGAATGCTCTATATAATAATGTGCTATGTGCTCCATACAATTTCATTCCACCTGACCTTTAATGATTTTTGTGTCTAATTTAATTACTCATTTATCATAGTGAAAAGCACAATAAAAAATTCATAAAACCAATTTTGAAGAATTTCAGGCTTAGTATCATAAATTTCTTACTTACACAAACCAATTATTTTTCGCTACCAACACCATTTACTGAAAATAAAGTACTTAATATAAAATGAAAATATTAAACAAATTTTGTATCAAAAAAGTAAGTTTATATACAACTTTTTCACATATTTTTAATAAAAGGGGGGGGGGGGCAAGGGGACTAATTATCATATTGAGCAAGAAAAAATGAAGGTAAATGCATAAAACTGAAATTGTTAAAAATAAGAAGCTAATTTCTATTTACTATTAATATAATAACTATAAAAATAAAGTTCATTTTGAAAGATTTCTTTTATAAAATTTGAAAACATGCAAATTCTATTGAGGCCTAAACAATGTTGGAGAGAACCAGGGTTCGCTGAAGTGGGCCCAGCCCGAAAAAACCCATTTGTGGGTTTTTTCAAATTTTCTCGTGTTTTCACATCTGTATCATTATTTAATCTAAGATATGAGGATAGAAAGATAAATGCCAATTTAAATATATTTCAAACTAACCATATTTAAAAGAATTTCTAAGTATTGATAAAATGACCATAAAATAAATTAGTTCGTAAATAAGGAAGATTTTCATGGCCATATATTTTAAAATGCATCCAAGTGCTTTAAATCTTAATGTATACCTAATGATGGCGCTCGAAATGTGATCCTCATCCTGATTGCTTGTATTGTTATAGCTTTTAAGATTAATCACAACATTTATTATCCTGCTTCAATGTTCAATGAAAGTTTATACAGTAATTTTCAACACAAAAATGGTGGCAGATTATACAGGGTTCCCAGCATCATGGAAAGTCAGGAAAATCTCAAAATATACATGAAAAGTCAGGGAATTTACAAATAATTTCTAAAAAAGTCATGGAAAACATTTGAGTGAAAAAATGAAAAATGACATAAAATTCATTAAACAGTTCGAAAAAAAAAAAAAAGACTGAAGTATGATTGCAGAAAAAAATTCCTAATTTTGGCAAAAAATTGTGAAAATAAGTATCAAATTTTGCTGTATGCTCGTTTGGTCAGAGAATTTTTCTAGATTTGGTTTGGGAAAGTCAGGGAATTTTTTGAGATTTGGTCATGGAAAGTCAAGGAATTTGCCAGTCATGTTTTGCTGGGAATCCTGTTATAACAAAAAAAAAAAAAAAGAGTGAAAAAGTTTTAGTATAGTACTTTAATAATTTCATTGTTAAAATTATTACTAATAATTAATTTTTGTAAAAGCAAATTATAATGTTCATTATTGTCATAACCTTTTAACCTTTAACCTCATAAACTTTTTGTAATCAATTAGTTATTTTAAATTGTATTTAGTAGTATAAGTACCTTGTTTTCAAACATTCTGGACCATGTTTCTTTAACATAAATAACCTTGATAATATCCAAAAAACCCAAATAAAATCTAATGTAAAATGTATCCAGATACATTAAAAGATTGCTTACAGATGTCATACAAAAGCAAAACTAAACTAGTAAAAGTGTATTGCCATTTACGATCTAACTTTATAGATATGACTGACATTGACTTTTAGATAATCCAATTTAATACTATTGCAATATAAATGTTGCTTAAATTGTAGTATATATATATATATGCATATATATGTGTGAATTCTATTTTTTTCTTCACAAAAATAAAAATATTTACATAAATGTTGCTGCTTTAAACTGATTTTTATTGAAGTAAATGAAAGAAATTGCATAAATTAGTCTTTAACTTAAGATTTATATAAAGAAATTCAGTTGCACTTGATTTAATGTATCATTCTTCCAGTAATCTAGTTCTATGAGATACAAAATTATCTTTTTAAATATATTTATATTTTCTTTTTATGTATTTATATTTGTTGTTAATCTATACTTAATGCAAAATTATACCTTTGTTTCACTGATAAATGAAAAATTTAGGTACTATGCATGTGAAAATTAGAAATGTGAAGAGTTCTCTAAAAAAATTGATAAAACCCGAATAAACCCGGGTTTTTTCAAAAAAGCCCGAAAAAACCCGGGTTTTAGACTACTGGACCCAGTGGGTTGGGCTTTTTCAAAAAAACCCGGGTTTTTTCAAACCCTGGAGAGAACACAAGGAAATACACTACCAAAGTCCGTGAGGTCATCAATCATAGGTTTGTTTTTGAAGAATTTTCTTTTTAAAATGTAAAATTACACTAATTCAATCAAGATACAGGCACTGTTATATGGGCTAGACAGTATGCAATAAAGATAATAATCAATTCGCTACATGGACAGCATCAAAACTAAATTTAGGTATAGGATACTTGTGCTTTTTTTTGTGTGTGTGGAAGATATAGGTCAAAATTAACATTTTTAGCCAATGGTCATCGGCCAGTATACTAATTTTTCTCACTGGCTATTTTTTTCAAATGCTGGCAAGTACCAAAGTTACGAATGCTCCATACAAAATTGTGCTTTTTCTAGCTAATAACAATGCTATATACTATTTCTGTTACTTACCATTCAATAGGATTGTACACCACAGGTGATTCTGAAAAAAAAAAAAAAAAAAAAAAAAAAACCTGAAGTTAGGGATGCACCGAATATAGTGATTTTGGTCGAATACCGAATATTCGGCCAGCCGAATAGTAACTATTCGGCCAAATACCGAATATTTGGCTTTCCAAATACAGTCGAGTCTCCATATAACGAAATCCACTGTTCCAGTAAAAAATTCATTATATAGAGAAATTAAACTTTTGAATTAAGTATTTGAAATATTTAAAAGTAAATATTAACCTAACATTTTATTTCTTAATTATTTCTCTTATTAATTTCTCAATCCAATTGACTGTTTTGAGAAGGATGTGGAAAGGTGTGTGGGAGGTGGGATAAATTCGTTGGATTTAAAGAACAAGAAGAGAAGTAATATAAAAAAAACTCAGCACTGACGATAAATTAAAAATAAGTGATGGAAAATTGATACCATATGATTTCGAAGCTTTTTAAAACTGAATAAATTAAGACCAATTTATGAAAAAATTCGTTATATGGACATAGATATTTCGGTATATACAGACTGTTTTTAATGTAATCATGCGAAAAGGGGACTGTTCCTACTAAAAATTCGTAATATAGAGAAATTCGATGTATGGAGTTTTGTTATACAGAGACTTGACTGTACTTTTTATATTTCAAAGTTTAAAGGTATTAAAATGTTACTTTTTAAAACAATTTTACATAATGTTTAATAAGAGAAACTTACATTTTGATAAACAAGAGTTTTTTATAAGAACATTCAGTATTGAAAAAAAATCTGCCTTTTTTAAATTAAGAAATATAATATTATGAGACTTTTTCAATTAGTAAAATTTTAAATTTCATTTCTTCTACGAATTGAAACAAACATTTTGAAATCAAAGAGAAATAATGAATAAATAGTTGAAGAAAAACTGTACAATCTCATATTTGTTCTTTTTAAATAACTCATGGCAGATTTTTTTTTTCAATATAAAGTATACAGTGGCGGTCAAAAGTTTCCAGCCAGCAAAAATTTTTCAGTTAATTTGTAAATATACCCATATGAAGAGAAATCTCAAAGTGATATTTATGCATTTTATTGACATAATAGTTAGGAACTTACTTATAGAAGAACATGTAAATATCAATAAATTTAACTGGCAAAATTAAGTATAAAGGAAAATGCATGTTCTCAAAAGTTTCCGGCCACCTTCACAAGTTTGTAAAAAAATGGTATTGTAATAGAAAATTACAGTGATCAACAACATTTACGATTAGTAATTTATCATATTACTATTTTATTAGCTTTAGCAATAAGTATTGCGGCGCAGCAACGTGACATTCATACAATCAGCGGTTAAAGATCGTCTATGGTACGTTTTTCCCACATTTCTTGCAATTTTGGCGAAATTTCGACTCAGTTGGAATATTTATAGTTCTGCAGACTTTTGTCAACTTCTTTTCAAAGATTTTCTATTGGATTCATGCTGGGTGCTTGGGCTGATCATTTCAAAAATGAAATTTTTTGTGCGAAAACCATTGCTTATCGAGAGGTTTGCAAACATTATTTACGTTGTTATCATGTTAAGAAAAACAGACGTGACCAAATTTTTTTCTTTAATAAGGCAGAAAATAGTCTTGCAAGATATTCTTATACATTGTATAATTCACCTGGCTGTGGATTTCAAATAACGGACAGTCACTTTTTGAAGAAAATACTCCCCACGGCATACCGTGTCCTCCGCCATGCTTCATTGTAGGAATAACATAGGTGGAATCATATCTTTTGCTGTTAGGTCATCGGACGTTGTGTGTGCCATCACTTCCAAAACTGTTTTGAATTCGATTGATGGAAAAATAGAACTTTTTTCTAGTTTTCACTTGACCAGACTTTGTGTTCCTTGGAAAATGAAAGTAGGGTACGTTGGTATTTTTTTTACCTCTGAAAATTTTTTAACACCGCCTATTCCAAAAAGTTCTGTATCACATCAGCATCATAACACGGTAGACAAACTTATTCCAGCAATATTTTCATTCCGTAAATCACAGTATATTGCAACAGAATTTTCATGCAGATTACCAATAGTTTTTCTCCTGATAATTCTGTCCTCAGGAATAGCAATTTTCCGGGGTCTCCCGGACCTCTGAAAGTCCTGAAAGCCATAACCATCTTTATTTAATTTTGTAAATATTGTTTACAGTCGATTTTAGTGATCGATAACTTAGCCGCAATATCTCAAGAACATTGTCCTTTTAGCGACAAACTAATCACTCATTAAAATGAGCGAAGCGAATCCTCTACTAGGCCACTCAAATTACACTTTGTCGTACACTTTACAAGAAAACTATTCAATATTTTGACTTCAAATTAAACACAAAAATAAAATATGATCTGTAGATTTGCAGAATGTAATTTTTTTTACAGTAAAACGTTAAAAAAATATTATTTTAATTAATTTATTTTACATGCATTTGCAATACGGACGCATTTTAGCAAATAAATAAAAAATGAAACGCGTATATTTTCAGAAAAAAAAATATAAATCATGGAGTAAGTGATTATAGATAGAATCATGATTAATTTAATAAATAAAATATGTTTTCATTATTCAGCAAATTTGTTTGCACAGATGACACTTAAACATTTTAAAAGAATTGTATTATGGATTTTTTTTTTTTTTTTTTTTTTTTTTTTTTTTTTTGTAAAGTGGCAACAAAAGAATTGTAAACAAATGCAATTAATTGTTAAATTAAATTTGTTATATAAATGAAAAATTAAAAGAATTGAGGGAACTTGTTGCCTCGATTCAAGCTCTTTATAAATGTACTACAGCAAAGTTGGCCGATTCAGAAATGACAAATAGACTTCAACCATTTCTTACTTTATCATTTGTATCTAAAGTAATGTTACGTTCTTATTTGTGGACCGAAAGATGTTTAGTGAACGGGACTTTAGGCTTTGTTGCACGTATTAAAGAAAATCATAAGCCACCAGACCAGATATCGCGAATAATCATGGATAAATTTGAATACTTACAGTAAGTTAACTTATAAGAATTGGTGCGTACCAATTCCCCCAATAACTGAATTCTGGAAAAAATGGAAGCATAAACTGCTCAAGAAAAGAATTTCTTCTGCAGTTAGCTTTTGCTGTTACAATTCATAAATCCCAAGGTTTAACATTAGATGAAGCAGTTGTAGATACTGAGGCTATATAGGCACCAGTTGGCTTAAAAACGTACGTAACGTTGTCAAGAGTGAAAATCCATCAAAATTAGCATTCAATAGAAATTTTCCTTACAAAAAATTCTACAGTATCAAAAATTCTCATGCGTTAACATGTATAAAAACGAAGAAATTAGAATAAAAAGTTTTACAGTTAAAAATTCATAGTATCGACGAGAGCAGAGTTTTTCCAGAAAATAGGATTTTGAAGAAGTAACTTTCTTCAAGCTCTCTTCAAATATATTATTCTAAAATAGCTATCAAAGATTATTTGATATTAATTACAAAGACTGGAAACATGCATATTTCAAACAACTTTAAAAAACACCAGTGGCTACTAGAAATTGTAAAAACATCTTTAAAAAGAATTTTTAGTTGAAAATTTAAAAATATTTTGTAAAAGTTTTCTTCAAAAATATTTTTTATGCCAGTCTTACATCATAAATAAAAAATTCTTGGGAAATTGAAAGTTATTTGGCTGAACTTACGTTTGTAGAATTAAACTGCGCCAAAACATAAAATAACGTTTTTGTTTAATAAAGATGCAAAAATAATATTAAAAAATATTGTTACATTCAAATATATGCTTTATAAAATAATGCTTCGCGAATCCAAACAAAGCATGGCTTTTGCTAGTTTATGAATAATAGGTAATTGTTGAACTTTTCAAATTTGAATTCAAACTATGCTATACACATTGATTCATTCATAAACACAACCAAAAAACACTTTATGGATAGAAAAAAACTAAAGAATGATAAGTGGCTGGAAGCTTTTGAGAAAATGCGTTTTCTTTTATATTTAATTTTGTCAATAAAATTTATTGATATTTACACGTTCTTCTATAAGTAAGTTCCTAACTAATATGTCAATATAATGTATAAGTATCGCTTTGCGATTCCTCTTCATGTGGGTGTATTTACAAATTAACTGAAAAATTTTTGCTGGCCTGAAACTTTTGACCGTCACTGTAAATACTTTCAGCTTAATTCTGAATAAAGAAATGTCTAGCTCATAGTTATTTTCTTATGAATAGTGGCATTTTCCATCCTTCCCAACATATCATATTTTACAGAAATCAAAGCATGTGAGTTGAAAATATGATATCTTATTTATTGTAAATACAACAAACGAAAACACAAGTTTGACCTAGAGTGAGATGAAATACAATGGATTTATGATTCAATAAGTTGATTACGATTATGGTTTCATAAACAAAAAATTGTCTGCCTTGATAGCTATTACTAATCTCAAAAGTTTTCCTTTCTTGTTTAAGGTCTTTTACGAAAAGCAAGAAACAGATTATTTACTAAATAGAATTTAGGAACTTGCATCTGCACTCGCATCATTTATTCCTAGGAAGAATACTAATAAATCCTAATTTTAATCCTTCTCATGGTTCATTTTCTTAATTTAAACTTTACAAACAGCAAATACAGTGGCGTAGCTAAGGGGGGGGCGTCCGCCCCGGGTGCCGAGGCCTAGGGGCGCAAAATTGAGAGAAATTGTTATATATCTATATTGGGGTGGGGGCGCAAAATTTCTTGCTGGCCCCGGGCGCCAAAAAACATAGCTACGCTACTGAGCAATTAAATAATGTAAAAACATTCTATATTATTTAAATATGAATTTACTTCTAATTATTTTAAATATATTAATAAATCGACAGTTAAAAGTAGAAATTGTGAAAAGTTCTTTAAAATGCGTGTTTTAAAAAGCTTTATTAAGTATTGGATTCGGCCGTATACTTTGATATTCGGCCTAACCGAATATTCAGTAACAAGGCCGAGTAGGCCGAATACCGAATATTCAGTACATCCCGACCTGAAATTAACAACAAATTTATGAAAAGAGTGATAGAAGTAGGGGGAAATCCATTTCGGGCACTGTCCATGGCAAATGGCGAATGCTAATTTTGTGCTATACTGGAAGAGAGATCAATTGTTGCATCATTAATAAATAATAATTTTATTAATCAAAAACAGATAGTTTATAATCAAAGGTAGAGGAAAAACTGTTTGTTGTAAAAAACTAGTTGGATGTATCAACTGATCGAATTTACTTTATGAAAATGAAAATAATGATACACGTTTAAATAATATACTTTATTTACATTGGCGATAACTTTTCATAAACACAATTCGAACAGAAAATACATGCTACACAAGAATATAAATAACTTAAACAGAAAGCAATACTTCAAAATCAATTTAGAATATTAATTATAAAAGGGCTTACCTGTTTTAAATGAGGATTAACGCAAGAAAGACAGGTGCTTCAAACAGACGAGAGACGATAGACCGCCATGTTTTGTTTTGGTTGAAAAGGATGCTTGTCTCTGATTGGTTGAATATTTGTCTGCCCGATTGGACAGAAAGCCGCACCTTGGATTTCAAATCGAAGAAAACTCTTAGCTAGGACAATTCTAAATTAAGTATTTTAATAAAAAAAAAAAACACTCTTTTTTTTTTCTTAGTATAGAACAAGGTTCTTTTATATAACTTTAGGAACTTGTTATATTACTTTAAGATGAATTTAATAACTTCAGCTTGTAGAAGAGTATTAAATATTCTAACATATAAATGAGAGTTTACTTTCTTTCGCATCTTTTTAAGTTGTACTACACATATTGATTATTTTCAATCACTAAAATTTTGATATGATTTAAGTTCATTGTTAATACGATCTATTACAATAAAAATATTACTTCTTTTTTAATAGTGATCAAAATTAGCTTTGCGAAAGCATTGAGCATTTGCATTTCATTCTCAAAATGAAATTTGTTTTTCAGAAAGTTAGGCAAAAATTTTTTTTAATTTAAATTTGTATTTTGTATTTGAAAATTTTCAGAGTTTGAATTGGGGGAAATGATAAATATTTTGGAAATTAATATATGGAGCGGGCCCCTTGAAGTCCAGGGCTCATGCAGGGCCGTAGCTAGAAGTGTACGATAGGGAGGGCTCAGGGGAATCTAGGGGGGCTCAAGGGAATGTAGGGGGGGGCTCATATTTTTTTTGTTCTCTCTCTAATGCAGGAAGATAAATTAGTGCATATTCACATTGTAGGTACTATGTTTCTCATTAAACTGTTGTAATAACTTCATTTTAAGCTAAGAAAACTATATGATGATGAAAATTTTGAATGCTGACTGGTGATTTTTGACTGGTGCAAAATTAAACATCCTGTTAGCTTATTTTAGATACAATTTAGTAACTCTGCAAAACTGTGAAAGAGTTTCAAAACTAAATTAGATTTTTGAACAGAATTTCATTGAATTTTCGGAACCTTTAGTGACCTTGGAACTTTTTCCAGGGGGGGGGGGCTGAGCCGCCCATAGCGCCCCCTTAGCTACGGCCCTGGCTCATAGGCAAAGTCCCGATTTGGCCATGCAATAAAAAAGACCTGTTCCCAAAAAAGTATAATATATAATTAAAAAAATTAAATACTTAAGTTTCCATAAGTTTCAATATTTCAGA
This sequence comes from Maratus speculifer, assembly GCA_964019185.1. Lineage (NCBI taxonomy): Eukaryota > Metazoa > Arthropoda > Arachnida > Araneae > Salticidae > Maratus > Maratus speculifer. The sequence continues at coordinate 228,362,851 of OZ025296.1, read as the reverse complement.
TCCAGCATTGGTCAACATCGACCAATATTGACCAATATCGGTAAAATAAAATCAGTCTTTGCCAATAGAGGCCAAGATGTGCTGATATTGGTCATGATCGATGGCCGATATAGACCGATATTGAGAAATTGACTTTTTCTACGTAAATTTAAAGAATTTAAGATGTTATAAAAATTGATTCCTACCTTCCATTTTTCCAAAAATGTACAATACATAAATTAAAAATTTAAATATTGAAAATTCCACAAGTTTTTATATTTTAGATCCAATATCGCCGAACATTGATCAGTATTGGCTAATGTCGGTAAAAGACAGTGGTGTAGTGGGAAAAAATCCAGAGAGTATACGCTCAAAATAGAGGGTATGCCCTAAAATGTATGTACTATAGTTTTCTTGAGAAACAGAGAGTATATGGTGTTCCTTAAAGAAGTCCAGAGGGTATACGGCGTATACCCCCCCCGTATACCCTTCACTACATCCCTGGTAAAAGGTAACCTGTCTTTGCCGATGCACGCCAAAGTTGTCCGATATTGGGCAATATCGAACCGATACTGCTGTGCTACCATGCTTACCTGGGATGATGCATTTTTCACGATTTCGCAATAGTTATATCGCAAGAACTAATACATGAATTTTCATCAAACTTCAGATTCAGTTTAATCCCTCATTAAAATTAGTCCTGATTAGTTTTTTGTGTATATCACTCTGCAAGTGGCACTATTATGCAGAACTTATTCCAGATTCAGTAATAACGCTATCTCAGAAACTAATGCACGGATTTTCAGCAAACTTCAGATGCAGTTAGGAGTTCACGTAAGTTGTTAATGATTAGATTTTGGTGTAAATCACATAACCGGTGTCGCTGTTATACTGCACTTTTCAGGAAGTATTTACATATATGAGATAAGAAAAAAGGAGTCCCACCACCGACAAATTTTTCTATAAATTTACCAAAACAATAGCATTTTAAAACCAGACGATAATTTTATGCGATATTTTAATCTAGATGCGATAATTTAAACCAGACAATAATTTAATTAAATAATAATAATATTTTCATCAAACAAAATAAAACTTTCTGTTATGACGTCATCGACTTTTATTTCAAGGTATTTGTCCGTAAAAAAAAATGGCTAGGCAGCAGATTTGAACATCCTGCATAAGAAAACGGGCTTTGCCCGTAAAAACATATTAGTACTCCGAATTTATGTTTCCGCAACGTAAATTTACGGAAGTGTACCGTTAAGCTTCAAAAACGGACAACTACCGTCAAATATTACGGTAAATGTCCGTAAATTTACATTTTTTTTACAGTGTATATTTTAATTTTTTGCAATAGAGCGCGTGTTTTTTGTTATTTATATCTCATTGTCGCGTGTCATTTGTATTGACCGAGTAATATTTTAAAATTTTGTTTTATTTATATTATGACTATGGAACTTATTTGACGGTTCCGAAACATGTCAATGTATTTTATTTTTATTATAACACCTTTCTTAAGAAAAATTAAAATTTTTATTAAAATGTTTATATAAAAGGTGAATGTTTTAAAATCTGATGATTTAAAAAATCAATTGGATTTAATTAACTTTTTATCATAAAAATTTACTAAATATCATTTATAGGACCGAGGGACCGTATAAAAATTTAAATTTCGTAATTAAAAAAATGACCTACATCGCTTAAAAAATACTTCTATATATTGTTTAAAACATTTTTGCAAATAGAACTATATGTGCATATTATTGACTATCGGCAATCACTTCTAAACTACATTTACTGCGGTATGTGCGTGTATGTGATAAGGGAAGGATATGTTCATTTAGATATTTTCATTAGATAATTACAAAGTGTGTAGATATAATAAAATACTTGGATGAAAGAATTATCTGCTAGAGCATAGGTTCCCAACCTTTTCTAGGCCACCGCCCCCTTTACAAGAGAAAAAAATTCCAACGCCCCCCTCTTTCAAAATAGCTAATTATACAAAATGTAAAAATATTGTTGCACATTATCAACATTTTATCTGTATATCTATCTATTAAGAATCACAAAGTAGAAGTTAATTAAAACGACCATCAAATGTAGTAAAAAAAAAAATGTTTATTAAAAACTAAAAACTAAACTCAAAACCAATATATATTTTTTTTAATACCGAAATGGTTGAGACTGGTGGAGTTTTAGCAATTTGTTCAATGTCAGATTCCAATTTCTTTAACATCAGTCACAAATTGTCAATTCAAAGATGTGTGTTCCCTTTCTTATACAATAAATTAGTTACTGCACGGAACCCACTCTCAGCAAATCTGATGAAGGAAAAGCAATTAAAATTTTATGTAGTCTCGCTTACAATCCAGATAAGAGACCTGCATTGTTTTTTTTTTTAATTAGAACTCTTAGTATCCATTTTTGAATTTTACTTTTAGTTATTGTTTGCTGCGAGTTCCACGATTTCCTCGTCTAAATATGATGATACTGCTATATCTGCATTTGCGGAGTAAATATTCCTGTTTTCACAAACTGCGAATAATGTGTCAAGGTGGCTGTATTCTCATTTACTTAGATTTGTTTGAACAAAAAAAGTTTACCCATAGAAGCAGCTGTGAGGTTTTTTGTTCGAATTAAATTTAACTCATCATCTTGCAATCTTCTGATGCCTTATTAAACATGTTTAGCGAATATTTAAATTGATTTAATTAAAGATTTTAAACAGATCTGTCAAATAATCGATGTCGTCTCTTTAATGTAATCAGGTTTTAGTGTATTTTTACACCACTTTTTTCAATTAAGTATAATACAGAATAAAATATATTGAAAAACGATTCAGACAAATACTTTTTCAAAGAAAACGAACTTCTGTATGCAGCAGCAAACAATTGTAATCATTTGCAAGTCTGCCGCAAAATGATAATGGCAACTGCACTACAAATGAAACAATTGTTTCACTTTGTTGTGAAATGATTTTCACTATAAATTTGGCTAAATATCTTGTCATTCAATAAATTGCTTCTATTAGTATTGACTCTGTCATATTGAAATGAAGCGACGTATACAGGTGTTCATTCAACAATTTTGAAACCAAATGCTGATGATGTGTATCAGATTGCACAGAGAATACATTTAGTACTGCTTGTTTCAAATGTGTTAATGAAACCCTTATGATGGCCTGTCGTTGCTGGGGCAACATCAGTAGCAAGATATTATGAAAAGAAATTTCTCTTGGACTAATTTCATGGTATTAAATATCGATTCTCTCTTCGTATTAGTTTCCAAATTTTTCAGCAAATAATAATTCTTGACATTTTTTTTTCTTTTATGAGCTTTTGTTATTTGGTCACGCTGACCATCGAGTTGAATGGAAAATTTGCATGTGTTTAAGTAACAGTATGATGCTATTTCAATGCCTTTAGCCATCTATACTTCTTTGTAGCGAATTATTACTCAGTATTTTTTCTGATGATACCTGGCAATTTCTTATGATGAAGAACATTTTTTTTATCTCTCTGACTGCCGGCAAGATTTCGTCATTTGTGTGCGGTTTTCATACTTTTCCGATTAACAATATATTATTATATGAGGCTCGTAATCCGTCATTTTATTTAGAAGCAACAGAAAAGGTTTGATATAATTGACAGTTATAAATTTTTCTTTTCTAGTGTTTGAAAAAAAAAAAAAAAAAAAAAAAAAAAAAAAAAAAAAACGTATCTTTTTCAGAGCTGCCAATCCTTTCCGGCTTTTTCGATACCAATATTTTAATTCAGAAAATGTTTTTTTATTTAATTTTAACATTTGGGAAATATAAAATAACTATATTTTCACTAAGATAATAATGGTGTAATAAAAGCTGGAGACTTGGCAACTTTGCCTTTTCTATCAGCACATATTTATTCAAATGCTTTTATAGCCTAGAAGGCTTCATTGCTTTATTTGAAAAAAACATTTTTTGACAAATTAAGCACATAGATAACGAGTGATTTGTAGGAGAGTGCGTAGATCCATATTTCAAATACTCAGTATTGTATTGCGACCACTTTTTCTTTGATTAAGATATTTTGTAATAAAATTTTCCCTATTTAAGTTAAAACAAATTTAAATTTGAACAAACTTATAGTTATAAAATTTTTTATCACTTTCACTTAAAAAATCAATTGATTCAAATTACAGGTTCGTTTAAAAATTTCTGTTCAGACATATGTAGCCATATTTCAGAATTTTTTTTAAATACAGGTTAATAAAAAAAGAATTGTTTAACATTTTCATACAAACAACTATCGCGAATTTTGTACTCTACAATTTTTGAATTCATAATGATTTTTAATGTGAGTCATAGTGATTTTTCGTGTTCCGATGTGATATTTTGACATTCATGAAAGAACTGCAGCTACAATGTTTTTAGTCTGACATAATAAAATTTTGTTCTCCGCGATTTCAGCCTTTTTTTTCGTCTTCCACGGCGATTTTTTTACACTCGTAAAATAAATTTAACCCTCAGATCTAGGTTCGCCTGCATAGATTTACATTTAAATTTGCAATTAAGGTTTTCGTCACGAACCGGCAATGCAGAGGAGATCAACTATTTTCATTAATTGAAGGAAAAAAAAATCCAACACCAATAAAGACTTGTGCTAGCTAAAAGAATTTTTGTAGGCCTGTTTATACATTTGAAAGACGACATCGATTCAAATTTCATGCTTCGCGCATAAGTGTGGCGCTAGGAGTGCCACTCACAACTTTCAAGTCAGGTTTGCTTTAAATGCGTACTGTAACGTCCGTGAGCATTATTTATCTTCGAAATTTGAGGAATTGAGTTGAGGCTGACGAAGAATGCCTGTAAGAAGACAAAGAAGCTATTGTTATCAGCTCACCGAGCTGGAAAGAGGTCGTATAATAGGGCTACGAGAATGAGCATTTTCTTTTCGCTATATTGCAGAAAGACTTGGCCGGAATGTATCCACTGTGCATGATTGTTGGGAACAGTGGTCAAGAGATGATACTGCCTCAAAAAGAACGGGTTTCGGGTGACCACATGGCACTTCTGAGAGGAAGGACCGTCGTATTCGACGTATGGCTGTGGCGCATCGTACTGTGTCTGCGGCAAAAATTCGAACTGCATTTGATACCACAGTGACTCAAAAAACTGTTAGAAGTCGGTTTCTACAAAGAGCAGCTCCGAGCAAGACACCCTGTAGCGTGCAATCCACTGACTCCAAGTCATTGCCATTTGCGACGCCAGTGGGGTCAAACCAGAGCTCATGAGAGAGTGGAGATCTGTTGCATTTTCTGATGAAAGCCAGTTCTGTCTTTGTGCCAATGATGGTCATGTGCTGGTCAGAAGGACACCAGGGGAACGTCTACAAACAAACTGTCTGCGGACGAGACACACTGGACCTACACCTGGAGTCATGGTCTGGGGAATTTCCTATGACAGCAGAAGCACATTCGTGGTTATCCTAAACACACACATTGCAAATATGTACATCAGTCTGGTAATTCAACCTGTAATGTTGCCATTCAAGAACAGCATTCAAGGGGGAGTTTTCCAACAGGATAGCGCTCGCCCTCATGCCGCTATTCTAACGCAACATGCTCTACAGAATGTCGACATATTACCTTGGCCAGCGAGATCACCAGATCTGTCTCCCATTGAGCACGTATGAGATATCATTGGATTAGAACTCCGGTGTCATCCCCAGCCAGCACTGACCATCACAGTATTGGCAAGGTAAGTACAACAAGCATAGAATTCCGTACCACAAAGTGACATTCGGCACTTGTATGACACAATGCATGCACGTGTGCAGGATTGCATTCAAAATTCTGAAGGTTATAGCGACTATTAATGTAACAGCATTTCACATTTGAAATGCATTTTATTGAGCTTAAATTAACCTGTGATCTCGAAAATCTAATCAAATAAGCATGTTAACTAGACAAATGCACTGTCTAAATTTCATTACTCTGTAATAAGTTTTTCTTTTTGTGTTGAGATTTTTTTCCCGCCAGTGTATAATTCCTATATAATTAAGTAAGCCAGGACCGCCCCCCTTGACTGTCCTAACGCCCCCCGTTTTTCTCCAGACCCGCTACCGCCCCCCTGGAAGGCTCCAGCGCCCACTGGGGGGCGGTACCGCCCCCGTTGGGAAACTATGCGCTAGAGGCAATCACTGCTGGAGTGCGTTTACTGCGTTGTGTGCTATGAGGAGGGATATTTTCCTTTAAATATTTTGTTTCATTGTATGAATACAAATGAAATTTCTTAACCGTATTCCGATAAGTTTGAAACATATTTCATAATCTATGCCGCGATGCATCATTTGTATTTATATTATGTCATTAGGGGGGCAATAAATGTCATTTTCAGGTTTTTTTAATTAGTTATTTTGCCAATTTTAATTTATAATGAGCACAAAATGTTTTTTAAATATTCTAGTATTTCTGTGTACCGCTCTGTTTATTAATTCCTGACAACTTTTGAATTTTTGGATTAAAATGATTGAACCAAATATAAATTCTGTAGATCAATTTTACCTTTAGTCTCCACTCATTAATTAGAAAACAACTTTTCACCAGCGAATAAAACGAACACGCTGTTATAAATTTAATTAAATCTTTAATGATTTGTTTATTTCTAATACCTTTCAAAAGAGATTTGCGAGGTGTAAATAACATTATGAATGATAAACAGATTGGCATTCATTTTGATTTGTGAATAGGTGTAATTCCTCTTTAGGGGATTTTTAATAAAGGGAATGTTGTTTGCTTATTATCTATAAGTCACATTTACCGTCTATTCAAGATACATTATGGATATTTTGCATTTAGATAATATGTTAAATATGTAACGCTTTGAGGAAAACGAAATGTGGAAAACGAAATAAGGAAAATTTATGAGAGAAATTGTTTGAGAAAGAGATTTGAGAAATTTATAAATTTTGAAGCCTTGAACAGAAAATATGAACAATAATATTTCTTTTCATTATCTAATTAAACTTGCAAAAATCATTGGATATGCATTTATTACATTTACACTAATGTTCAAAATTAAGAAAATTATATATGTTTTGTAAAATTTCACGAAAAGTATCAAACGAAAGATAAAACTCATGCTTCGAAGCAAAGATACAACTCTTCAGTGCCGAATAAATTAGATTAGACGCGTTATTATTTAAGCTTACAAGGAAAGGGCCAACTTTGATAAATCACAGATTTTGATTGTTTTAATATATGTTGTGGGGCAGAAACTCCCTTAGCCTCAGGTTCAATGGATTTTATTCTTAGTTCTTGAGAAACAGGGAGGTCTAATATTATGACACAATTTAAATGCTAACTTTGAACCGAAAAGGACATGGTTGGTCGTGTCTCAGTTGGTATAGAGTTTGTTCACTGGCCAGTGGGCCTGAGGTCGATACCTGGTCGCGGTGCATTTGTTTTTCGCATTTTTTGTTTCATAATTTAGAATTTTACAATCTTAATTTCGAATCTTAATATCGTACCTTATCTAAAATGATAGTATATTTAATTGGAAGTATTGATCTTGAGGCAATATTTAAGGAGATAGCCTATAGTTTCACTATTTATAACTCATCCTGTATAAATCAAGTATAGATTTTAGATGTAGCATTTTATTTTCAAGGGACATGAATATATATTAAAACAAGAAGGAAAAGAATTTTGCGTCAAGCATAGATTATGAAGCATTATCCAAAAGCTTTCAGAATAATGAAGCAAAACTGCATCGTTTGAAAAAATAAAATATTACGTCTCATTTCACCAAATAGAAATGTATAACGCATTTCAGATGAGGTATAGAATTTCAGCTGTTCCCACCAATAACCGGAAAATTATCCGAATTTTTAGCAGTCCTGTATATGATATAAAAAATCGTATATATTAACAAAATGCAATCCAAAATTTAGTTCATTTAAGTGATACATATATTTCAGTTAAAAATTCCCCTTCAGCAATTTCTTCTAATAAGGAAAATAGTACCCGAATAATTTTGAGCAACCCTGTATGAGGTATAGAATTTATATATAAAAAGTAATATGCAAAAAAATCTAATTAAACTGAAAAGCGCATACCGAATTTTAAAACGTACTCTCCAGCAATTATTACGCAAAGACAATTCTGTAACCGACTTAATCTGTGTGTCCCTATAAATTAATTTTTAAAAATGCTACGAATTCTATGTTTTAATAATATCTAAGTGAAATTCAGTAGTTTATATGAGTTTCAATGCATTTGAAAAAGGGTAGTGTCACTAATACACTCTCCAAACGATTTTTCCTCATGTACCATAATGTAATCGAAATCTTTTGAGCGTCCCTCTAAATGAACTATTAGTCGTACATACTTCATATACAATACCAAACATGTTTTGGTGACCCCCTAAATAAGCCTTATCAACTGCATGAAAATCCGAGCATGTTTATGGGAGTTAGAGTGTGGACAGACGAACAGACAAACAAAATGCATAAGCACTTTTCAACTTTGCTGGAAAGTGCTTAACACAAATATAAAATTTTTACGTTTACTAATTTCTGTAAGTTATATTTCGAAAAAAATTGTCCATGCTCTTGCAAGACAAATAAAATAATAGAAATTGCGTTTTTCGGAAACCATAAGTTATCGAGTTATAAGTCTCAATATAACATTTCTACGATATAAGTAGAAAAATATTTTTTATAGAAATTTATAAATGATTTTCTCCAAACTACTTTTCCCTTACCTGTATGCGCCAAATATTTACAAAAATATACATAAAAGCTGTCCTTACTTTTCTAGATTACAAATGCACATTATTTTATTTATTTGTTTATTAAACGTGTCTAAAAAATTTTATGTTTTTGAATACAAAACTATGGTGAAGAACTTACAAGATTTAAAATATGTCATATATTGAAATATGCTTCGTTTACTTGTATTAAAATTAGGTCCTTTGAGCTTCTACTTTGAAATTTCTCCAAGTTTTATATATTTCACAATATTTCCGTATATTACCACAATTATTCTACTGCTTTTCAATAATGTGAATTGACTCGATTTTATAAGCATTGAATAGCTTGAATTATTCATTTGCCATTATACTTCAAAATAGTTTTTATATCATACAATTTTGCAAGAATTTATGATAATACTCAATATATTGCATTATTTCCATCGCAACAGTAAGAAATTTATCTCGCAGATTTCCTAAGACAGTCTGCAGATATTCAAAAAATTATTTTATTTTTTAATTTTATCAACATTTTACAAAATATTTGAAGAGTTTTTATTAATCTAGTTTGTCTGATTGTCTGTCTTTCCGTCTCTTTGTTTGACATCTGTCTATCCATGTCCTAAATGGCATAAATTTACGCGAATTGTCATGTAACTTATGTATATTATTGAGGTTTACTACAACATGTTCGGTAATAAAAATGAAGGTTGGAACCCGACTTCTCGCTTCCTTTCACCATTGCACCAAATCGTAACAAAATGTTTCATTTGCAAGTAAATTAACAATCAGACTCACCAAATAGCGAGTGCTCAATCTCTGCTCTTTTTTGTACGTTCGTTACAGTTAATGTTCTTATTCACGTTGATGTACGCATTTCTTTTTCAATCGCACCGTGACATTTACATGCCTATTGAGAGAGATACTGACTCGGCACCGATTTGGTTTAGCAACAGTCAAAGCCGCAGAAAGGATTATACGACAAGTATTTATCTGTTGTCATTTTATCACTCTCTGTGCGCCAGTAATTTAGTATACTAAGAGATGTTTGTAGAATATAAATTAAATGATGTACAGTGCTGCGCAAACAACTGGATACACGGCCGGCTATGGATGATAATTTCTAGGAATGATTTAAGTAGTTTTAAGTTTCTTTTTGTATTAATTACTATGTAGCAAAATGAGGAGGACACGCGACCTAATAAACGCACCTGTTAACCTAACCCAACCTAATAACGCAACTGTTAATAAATGAAACAAAAAAAAAATGTATAGCGGTCAATTCCTTTTACATCTGCAGTCTACTATATAATATTGTACCCATTTTCTCTCTCTTTAGGTGTGTGCAATTTGCATCTATCTTTCGAAATAGTTTTTACTTTTTCCTTTTCGCTTCCACTTACACCTGCATTACTCATTGCAATGGACATCAGGGTAATGCAATCCTTTATTAGAAATTGTGCAACGTAAGTAGTTTGTATCTTGTATCTGCCCCATTAACAGACATCTAGAATTTTGGCAACCCCGAAAAGTAACCGTTTCTCTGTAAAATTCACATGCTTTCTAACCGCATTACTAATTTCTTTTCAAGTATTATCTAACTTAAATGCGCTGTCTACTATTACATTCGCTTAATCTGTGTAAAGTATTCTGCTCTCCCCCCTTGGGAGAGCCTGCCCTCTCTCCTGGGAGAGCCTGCCCTCTCTCCTGGGAGAGCCTGCCCTCTTCCTTATCCTGCCCTCTCTCCTGAGTACACACTTAGTGTTCTTGGCGATGAACACTAAGTGTGTACTCAATCACTTCACTGATGACCACCGAACTGAATGTAAAGGTTTGCAGCTCTAATCTGCCCCTTAGTAGACACAAATTCTGCTCTCTCAAAATAAACATAAATGTTTTATTTCTAAGTTTGATCCTTGGGGGTTTTTTTTGTGTGTGTACAGTTTGTATTAATATATATACCCGTCTGGTGATCTACACCACAATTAGTACTTGACAAACGCACCTAAAAAACCTTTCTATGCATCCTATTACCAAATCTAAGCAACTTATCATTTATACAGTTACCTATTATTAAAATCGATTGTAACAGCTTGTGCTACAATCTGTGATCGTTCTCTTATTCTGGAGGAGGGGAGAAATATGGACCTATATAAGCTGATACACAATAGAATTAAGAAAAATAATTTTAAATTCCATGCAACTTTGTAATATATATGAAGTCAAATTTTTAAAGGGGCTTATTAACATGAATTATTAAACGTTTCTTAATAAATAGATAAAGCAACAACAAATGAAATATATAGTAAGAAATTCTAAATAATAAATGGCATCATGAAAGAAATTCTCTTACAGAATGTGTTTTCGACATTCATCTGCTGGCGAACAATATTTTTTGTGATACATTAAACAGCATAAAAATACTTTTGGGATATCTAGTATGTGACACATTGTAAAAAAGTGTGCTATAATGAGTTAAAGGGATGCCGCAAAAAAAGTTTCTTATAAGAAGAAAGAAATTACTTCCGAATAAAAATGAGTTCCGCAAGTCTTTTCAGCATTTTCAGTTAAAGAACGTGGCCATGACATTTTTTACATAAATGTATCTGGATTCTTATAGTTTAGTTTCTATTTTTGTTTACAGTTATAAATGGAACAACGTAAGCATATAACAACTTCTGCAAAACGTTTTGTAGCTTCATCATATGGTATTGTTATTTTTTTAAGTTAAATTGATACAATATTTGACACATATCATGTGGGATTGTTATTAATATTTTTAAGTTTTTAAATGAGTGGCAATATGAGAGCAGGAAATTTTTAAATGAGTGACAAGTACATTTAATTAGATTAAAAAAGGTTTGGTTTATTTTATGTCGGCCGATTAACGACGCGTGGGATATAGGCCGTAAAGGGGTGGGATGCCCTCCGTGGGGGTCTTTCTAAGGTAACCTAACCCGTTTTACGAAGGAAATCTAAGGTTCGTAGAAAACCACGGAAAATTCCGAATGGTTAGGTTGCGATTGAGTTCGAACCCAGTACATGCCGTCTACAAGTTGAGAGTTCAAAGCCTCTCGGCCACTGGTGGGGCTAGATTTAAAAAGGAAACTTATAGAAATATTGAATATTTAATTTTTGTTGTTGTTGTTGTTTTGTTTAGTTTTTAAAACATATTCTTTCAATTTTTTAAATTTTAAAATACACATTTGACAGAAAATTTAACGTAGTCATATATACTAATTGCAAAATTAAATTAACCTTAAATTAACAACAATCTAATCCCATCACGATCATTCTAAAGATATGACTGTCACTAAAATCATATAAATCTTGCAAAATGCAGCATAGCAGTGATATCTGTTGGATGAAGAAATATTGTACTGATTAGCAATGTCACCAATAATATTATGGTGATTAGCAATGTAATGCAGCAATAATATTATACTGATTAGAAATAAACTGAAGTAATATAATGCTGATTAGGTTCAACTTATTTCAAAATCTAACTGAATCTGAAGTTTAGAAAAAGTCTGTGCAATACTTTTTCAGATAGAGATATTGGGAAAATAGTGAAAAATCCAGCATAGTAGTGCCATGTAGTAGGAGATTAACGCCAAAGCCTAATCAGCAGCAGTTTTCGTCAGCGTCTAACTGAATCTGAAGTTAGATGAAAATTCATGCATCATTTTTTGATACTATCGCGAAAATCGAGAAAAATGCAATATAATAGTGCAAAAAGTTTGTTAAACTTGAAAGACGAAAAAAAGAACAGATCAGTTATTAGCGAATAAATTGTGTATACATTTACGAAAGACCTATATACATGTATACAACACACTGTAACATATCCACGAACTTTATTTAACCAGGGTTTTAACTTTATAGCGTTTTAACTATAACATTTTACAATTCGACTTTACAAATACATATTTCTAATATAAGCTGCACAATTATTAATGTGTAATATGAAATTAAATTATTTAGATGCTTCTAAATTTGAAAGCATACTCAGACGAAAATTGCAATCAAAATGATATAAAACTCTTACATAAACGTTTGTAAAGAATGCCAATTAGACTAAAATTACCTTATGAACATCTTATGAATATTTCGAAGGCTGTTGTCTCGAATAACCTTTAATTTTAGAATCCTATTTATTTTTAATAAAGCTCCATCTGAACAACTGTATTTGTACTAAGTATTTACCGTAGCCATAATTTTCATAATACCTACCTTGATTCTACTTAGAAAAAAAGCAACCATATTTTTGGATTACGAAATATTTATGAATCCTGTGTTCAGAATAACTTTATGAACAATCCCAATGGTCATTTTCCTCTTTTATCTCTCATCATTTTTCGCATAACCATGCAATTATTTTTCATTTTTAATAATACATGATTTAAATTATTTCTTCTTCTTACTTTCATTATATCTTTGATATCTTCACACAAAAATACAAAAATTACATGTCTGTCTTATGCCTCATTTTCATCAAAATCGTATATTCGCTAATAATACCTCCCTTCTCTTACTTGATTTCTATGTCAAATTGTTTTTTTTTTTACTTTTTACTCATACATCTATAACATATGTGACAACTGGTACCCAGAATGGAACCACCATGTCTCCCTGCTATTCAACATTATCATGCTTCGTACCTGCCGCGGGCCATTTCTACACATGGATAGAGTGGTTCTGGTGTCCGAAGGTCAACTATCCTCTTATCTACCATTCATAAATTCTTTCAACATCAAATTACATAATTCTTCCTTCCGCAGCGAACAATCACTTCAACCACCTACGCATCTTATTCGAAGATACTGTTGACCGCACACGCAACGATGAAAGTCAAAGAACTAAAAGCATTTGTCCAATCTCAAGGACACAAACAGGCCAAAAAAACAAATAAAACTACTTAGCTATATCACCAAGAGTATACTGCCATCACATAGTCTCTCCAAGAAACCTTAGCTCAACATATGGTGACATTCAACACCAACATTGATGGATTAAGCGCTTACAAAGCATTGTCCTCTGAAAAAGCATGCAAAAAACTATTTCACTTAGTCATTTCAACCATCTCAACACCGTATCCATACACTACTCCTGAAAGAAACTTGTCAACTAACAAATTAGCTTCAAAGGATTCACTCTTCATTCTCTCCAAACAACGAAATCATTTCTCTTGGACCAAAAATTCCAGAAAGACTTATTATAAAAAGATGACTATGTCACACATCGGAGTGTTTTAAAACATAACGACAAATTATATCATGTGAAAATAGCCTACTAGTCTGCAGAGAACAGCATGGCCTTTGCAAAAGGCCGACAAAATCCAACACTAAACTGACGAACTAAAAAGGGGAAACCTCAGCATTAGGCAATCTTCTTTAACGATTTCATAAACACCTCGTAGGAATTTTTAACAGACTACATGTCTATACCTTTTTACAATACTCATGCAAGCCCTTAAATCTTTACCAACCTAAATAGACAACTGGATGATTCTTCTCGCCATTCCTCAAGCCAAAAATGTAGTTCTACAGTGCGGCCTGTGTTGGCCCTATCAAAGTGTTGTTACAGCAGTTGTGGAACAGATGTGACGATGACGTGTGGAGGAGCACCATCTTTCATCCATATAATATTACTGACGACATTTCGGTGCTGCAATTCTGGAATTACGTAATGTTGCATACCGAACACTTAAGATGGAGCACGTTTTTATACTTGTGAAAGTAACCTCCACGAAAAAGTACGAGCCGAGAACGAATGTGTTTGCGATGCTGCACTATACAGTCAATCTAGTCTCGTTTAAAGGCGTTGGTAACACATTGTGGGGATTTTCAACCAAGTGATCTTGGATTTTACGTTACTAACTAAAGAAAAATGGACCTCAACCATCCATAATATTCATAAAGACCAACAATTCATCATATCTATGATGATGAGAAAATATTATAAGAAAATAATTTTCAAAATCCAAACGCTGTTGCTCGTATCCAGGTTGCAACATCTGGAATCGATATGGAAACATTCGCAGAACAGTCGAAGAATCTTGTAGTGTTGTTTTTGGTACATCTAAACTGTGTGCAACACTCCTTTAGTATGCAATGGATCGGCAGTAATCCTTTTATGCACTTCCGCAACAACTTCAAAAGCAACAGATGGTCGTAGGGATCGTGGTCGATCACATTTGCATTCAGTTCCTTCAATTTTTTTCACCAAATCATGTGCAGTTTTTACGAACATGGGTCTCGTCGTAACTTATGATTTCGGTGATAAACTCGCACTGCTTCAGTCGCATTTTCTCCGTCCAGATATAACAGCTTTATCACTTCACCTCGTTGTTTTATTGTAAGTGTCATGTTGTTGGCACGTACGAATAACTCACTGAAAAAACTTTCCCCGTGAATTATGCAAAGTGCGCCCATTTATCGCGTTTTTGAATTGTCATTGGTCTTTTACAATGACCTTTTTGTAAATGTTTTATGCCAGTGTAATGATCCTAAATATCACTTTGAATACTTGATTTTCCGTAAGATGCGAAACCCCAAATAAACACTGGATACACCATGAGATATGAAAGCAGGAACTTGTTTCTGAAATCAAGTCCTTTCAACTTGCGCCTGGCTGATTTCACTAGCACGTTTTCGATATGAGAGAAACGAAGGAATGGCTACAACATATGTTTTTCAGAAGCCGATTTTTTTTTACTTCTAAATTAAGTAATGCTGTAAAATTTGTTTTAAAATGCACTTTTAAACTGTGTTTGTGTACACATAGAGAAAATAAAAATGTTATCAATGCTAAATATTACGTTACATAGAAACTTATTAAGATTGAGTGCCACAATATTAGATTTGCAATTTTAGTCATCGTTGTATCGTTCTAACGCCGTTTGTTTTTTTCAATACGCTGATGAATTTGCGCAGGAAAAAAAGGTGTTTCCATTCGAAATTTTCGAATTTTTTTCACTGTAACCGTAACCGTGAGAGCTCCGTTGTTTTAAATCCTCACGACTTCAGACGCATACCATCAAACAACTAAATCTGAAACTTCTTTTTGATTGGTTGAACAGTTAGGTCGCTAAAGGTATCGCTGAAGGATTTTTTATGATCACCCTGTACATATTTTTATAACATCACTAATAGTTCGCAATATCATGCATCACAAATTTAATTCATATACACTTGAAAGCCTTTTCTGATAACCACACCACATTATTTTTTTATAATTTTAACTAAGTGTATAGTTTAAACCCTCAAATTTTTCTATCAGCAATAAAACGCAATTCAATAAGAAAATAATTTTTTTTCAGACGCCTCCATATTTAGTTGAAAAGATCTTAATGGAGGCATCCTTCCTATTTTAATGTAGCCAAATAAGACCCATACTTTACAAATCCATTTTTTTTTCAAATTATAAAGACTTTCTAATATTATTCTAAGAAATTTTTTAGAGCAGCTTTTAAAATACTCTTTATAAAAATCCCTATTTACCAATTAAATGTGGAGAAATGTAATTTTTATGTTAATGGATTTACCAGTGATGACGCTTTAATTTCCTCATAGAAAAACCTCATTGCTTATTAAGTATTCTATACAGCGTTTAATTATTTTTGATGAATTCTGCAGTAATTTGTCTTCAATCAGGAGTGTGTGAAATTTCTTTTAAATTCATTGGGAAAAATTCAAAAGAATAGATTTTCTAAATATGTAAAATTTAAATGCAATTATTTAATGTTTCGAAAAAATGCACTGACCTTTTGAAGTCGCTGAACACAAGAAAATGTATGCAAAAAAATTTTTTGCTATTACATAAGAAAACTTTGTATGGCAGTGCAGTTTATTAAATTAGAATCTTAATTCTATCAAATGAGATGTTAATTAGCAAAGTTAAAATTAATTAAATTTCGTAACAAATTAATTTTTACCTTCAATAAATATAATTTAGCATTTTTATAAGAGAACAAATCAAACGACAAAATACTGTTAATGTACCGAGTTGCTCCTAGTTAAAAAAGTTTTGACAACATTTTGATTTTCAATTACTGATGCAGGTTATTTTAAAAAAAAAGGTGCTGGAGTTTTAAAAATACAGTATTTCATTAATTATAATAAATATAAAAATGAAATAAATGTCATTCTTAAAAAACAGTTCATAAATTTTGTTTAAAATAACTAGGATGCTTTTCCCCCTGCAAATTATGCCCTCCAAGATTAAAAACATGGCAATGTGTCTTGTTTTGAAAATATTACCAGATTACGTAAGATTGAATGATAGTATCACGAACAACGACTATTTTTATAATCATGTTGCTATGCTTTTCCGCTTGAATGGGGCATTTTTATTATTGTAATCATTATTATAACCATGGTCACACCGACCGTAGTAAAGACAGTTGACAAATACTTATGAAATTGATGTATAAAATCAGTTAAACGTTTGAAAATCCGCTTTTATAAAGTAGTTAGGTTTAAAATGTCGCTACCTCTCAGATTTCTATAATAATAAAATAAACAAATAATAAAAAAAATCTTTTTTTTCTTTTTTTTAATAATATTTAGAACTACGGAATTGCACTGCGTTTTGAAATTTTACGAAGATATTTCATGTTCTGATAAACTTTTAAATGCTTTCAGTAACAGTCTCTAATTATTATCTCTAGTTTAATGCACCATCCTGAGTATTTTTATTTTGGTTTTAAATTTGAATTGTTTATTTTATTTAATAAGTTATAAACCAATTTTGTGATAAGTATTTATCGAACAATGCTTCGTAAAAAATAATTCGAAAAAAAAATTCAGGCATTTATCGCAATTATGCAGCCTCGAGTGATGAAATATTTAAACAAATTTGTCAGCCACGCTACTTTTGCAGCATGTTACTCACAATGTGTCGTCACGCGAATATTGTTCATAAGAAAAACATTTTAAATGTGTAGTTTTAATGTATGACATAAATGTCACCTCAAATTTGTTTTCATGTAATAATTTAATCATTTTAATTTTTTTTTTCTCTTTGAGATTTGCGTGTAAATATATACTTCAACAACGTTTTTGAAATAATAATTGTTTGAACGAAGCGAAGTCTTATACACATAGTACGTAACGATATTAAAAGTCAAAAAAATTCTTTCGTCAAGCAAACTCAAAAAATACCTGACGGATTTCGATTTTGTTTGTACTAGAAGGTACCTATGAAGGTAACCTGCTGAATGCACCTACTTTCAAAAATTAGTTCCAAATAGTTTAAAAGTTATATTTAAAAAACTGATTAAAAAAAACACAATTTATTTGCATACGTCACAGAAATTTGGTGTGTATCATTTTTCGCCAGCTGGATATTTTCGTAGACAACCGAATCAGAGTACATGGAGTAAATAGATCTTTTTTCTTAAATAGATCTTTTTTTTTCTTACTTTTTTGAAAATTATTTTTAAATATATGCTCACTGCAATATCGCTCAGACTAATCCCTCTGAGGGAAGTCCTAATGTTATTAGTGTGTTTATTAGATGTTACATTCAATAATGTTATTTCTTTTAAATTTTAATAGCGGTACTTTTCATTCCTTGCTGCGAATGAAAGAGAAATAAATTGCGAATTAATATACATTTTGGCATGGTGTTCATATAACGAAAAAGTATACATTTTAAAAAATGCAATTTAACAAATTACCACGACTATTTGGAAAATAATATTTTCAAAACTGTAATTTTAGACTTATAAATGATTTCTATATTTAAAAAATCAATAATAATATCATTTTTATGATATCAACGTAATAACAGAGTCATATTAATATGCCTGGACCAATCATAAACAAACATTAAAATGAAATTTCAGTTTAACAATTTTCGGTATTATACATTTTCAAACTTCTAAACATTGCACATTTTTGATTTTTACACCTTCGTATAAAGAAAAATATTAACCTTTAAATGCAACTTGTTTTAAACCTGTATCTAAATTTGTTTTTGAGTTATTAATATTTTTGTAGTTTTTAATACTTTTTTTTGTCATTGTGGCAACAGAAGTATTCCATTTTTGGACATTAAACATAAACCAACCAGAAAATGAATAAAATAAAATATGTTGCGAAATTCAACCAATAAAAGATTCAGATATACTTCAGATTTCCCAATTCTCTACCGAGGACAACAACTATTTTCAAAACAGTTTAAAAGAGTAAATTATGTCACTTTCGCATTACTGATTTAATTTTATCAAAAGAAAATCAAGTCGGAAAATTTAATTCTCTTTGCATTCAATTAGGCAACTATTACTTTATATACCCTTAAAATGCACCCTCTTAAAATTTCCGTTATAATATTTATTTCTTCGTAAAAAATTAAAAAAGTAGTATTGATGAAACATTAATTTCTTTTAAATTTTAATAGCATTTTTCTAATAGCGGATGAATGTAGCGGCACGACTGTCATGCCGCTACATTCATAGCAGACGCACGTCTTCTTTGCACCTGACGAAGAAAGACTGAGTTCTTTCGAAAGGCCTTGCGTAATTTAATTTATTTTATGGTGTTTTAAAGAAGTTTTTTTACTTAAATTTATTAACACCAGTTTCAACCTATTATCTTGATTTGATAGTTGATTTTATTTTATCTGGAAAATTATATTTTTGCTGGCATAGAATTTCTTATATTATTTTTTATGAAGCAAAATGAAAACCAAAAGGAATTTTGTGCTTCTTCGAGTTATATCTTTTAAAATGCTTCGAAATTTTAAAATTTCTTAGACTTTTTATACATTTTTTTGCCGCTATGTGAAAGAAAGACAAAATTTAAAAGAGAAATTTCTTACTTTTGAAAGGTTAAGTCCCAAAGAAACCTGTTTTAGATTTTTTAAAGATGCATTTTCCTTTCATCTTAAAATTCCGGGTATTACGAAAATGGATTTTTTTAAATGGAAATTCTTGAAGTCTTTCGCATTACATAATATAGTATATTCCATAGCATCGAAGTTATTTTTACGATAATAATGTAAGGCATGCTGCCATATTTATTTAAAATACTATAGCAATATTTATTTATTTATATCTATGTATAATATAAAGTGCAAACTAGTCCGTGTAAACTCTGACACCATTTTGACAATAGCAACAGAAGATCAAATTTAACTTTTCTTACTTTTATTGCAACTTTTTTAAACATTTATAAAATACATTGTCAAATTTTATACCGACAAATAGGAAAAAATATACTTTCAAACATATACAACTCTTGGAAAAAAGTTTTCGATCAGTGTTATCAAATTTATGACTTTTGCATTTCGAAGCATATATTTTGCAATTTATGAGCATACGTTTTACCACATGGCAAATAAAAGAACACGTATTAAAATATAAATGAAAAGTGAATTCAGTATAACAAACACATAATTTATAATTATACTGCACGCGAAAAAGTCTTTTCGTGAGAAAAAAATATCCGATCAAGACGGTAGTTGGAAAATAGTAATCAATCACTTAAAAAAACAGGTTTGAAATTTGCATATTGAAGACAGTTAGGAGTGCCTGAGCATGCGTACAATATCTGAATCCTATTTTAAAGAAGAAATCTTCCAGCTGCGAGATTAAAAGCAATTCTGAAGGGCTGAACAAAGGCTCGTGTGAATAAACTGTCACTCGATTTAAAAATCCGCATGATTTAATTGTTGCAAGAGGGAAATTCACAAAGAAAAGTACCTTTTTTTATTAAATATGCTCAAAGTATGGTATGTGATATTCGGAAAAAATATAGTTGACTAACAGCGTGGAAAATTTACCTCGATTTGGACGTCCACGAATGAAAACGCCTAAAGAGGACAGAAAATTTAAGGAAATGGAGAAAAGAAAGGGAGAAGCAATTTCAAAACAACTCAATGCCGAATGGTCTTGCGTATATGTATGTGACCGCACTGTACTCAATCGTCTAAATGCAGCAGAATTTAAATTCTGTAAAGCTAAAACGAAACCTTACTTCGAAGAAAAAAAGAAGCATAGAAAAGAATGCTTGCAATGGTGTAAAAATCATGTACACTGACCACTTGATAATGGAATAAAGTTATTTTTAGCGATAAATCTCACATATATTTCAAAACAGGTGATGACTGTGGAACATTTGTTTCGAGGAGAGTTGGTGAGAAATTCAATAATAAATGTGTAAATACGAGGACTAAATTTTCACTTCATTTACTGTTTTGAGCTGTATGACATTACAGGGTGTCGATAAGTTGTGTATTGTGCTACGTACAGTAAACTGTGAAGTTTACATTGACATTTTAGATAATTTTCTGATTACTAGAATCAATCAATGGTCGGAGATCAAAATGACTTCTTATTTCAAGATGACAATGCAGCTTCCTAACGCTCCAAATCAGTGGAGAAATTTCTACAAATGTGGGTAATATACCAATTCAAACCATGAATTGGCCGCCCAAAAGTCCGGATCTTATTCCCATCGAAAATCTGTGGAATATCTTAAAAAGAAAAATCGATTTTTGACGAATTACAGATGCCATAGAACTGCGTAAAGCTAAAAGGGAATGCTGATGTGAAGTTGCTCCCATTGAGTGCAAAAATCTTATTGAGTCCATTCCACTAAGAATTTCAGCTGTCATTCGAATTAAAAGTGGATTTACGAAATATTGATTACAATGATCGGTTACTTTTTTAACCAACTTCCAAAAAGGAGAGGAGGTTATCAATTCGACGCGTATGTATTTTTTTTATGTATGCTCACCGATTACTCCGAAACTATGCATCCGATTAATTTGGTTTTAGTGTTAAATGAAAGAGCTTGCTCTCGAATTGGTACCACTTTCGTTTCATAGAAATTGGTTCAGTACTTTTTTAGTAATTAGGCAAAAACTAATATAATTAGTGGTTTTTCGCTAAATAAAAGTGTTGAATAAGTTCTCTGATTACAGTGTCGACAAATCGGCCGAGTGGTCTAAGGCTACAGATTTAAGCTCTGGTTCTCGAAAGAGAGAGAGCGGGTTCGAACCCCACTCCTGACAGACATGTATACGATAACCTTTTCCGTGTTATAAATTTTACATATATATTTTATAAATTAAATATTAATTTTGCTATTAAGAATATTTTGTATTTAACAGTTAGCACAGTGTATCAGAGAATTTTTATCAACTCAGTACTTTATCAGGGAAATAGTACTAAAATAATAGACTTGCGAAAAGTAACATGACCTTGAATAAGCTGGCCGAATAGATTGCAGTCAGGATAGCGTAACGATCTAAGGCGGCTGATTTAAGCTTTGGTTCTCAGAAGAGAGCGTGGGTTCGAACCTCACTCCTGACATACTGTGTTTTTTGGGGGTTTTTTTTAGTATTATAATTTCTTTAACCGACTTAAAAAAGGAGAGAAAGTTATGATCAATTCGACGCGTATTTATTTTTCGTTATGCTTGTTCGCCGATTACACCGAAACTATCTTGCCGATTAAACTAGTCTTTGTGTTAAATGAAAGAGGTTACTCTCGATTTGGAACCACTTCCATTTCATCGAAATTGGTTAAGTACTTTTTTAGTAATTAGGCAAAAACGAATAAAATTAGTGATTTCTCGCAAATGAAAAGTAACATGGACGTTGAATAGGTTCACAGACCGGAATGCGGTAAGGAAGGCCGAGAGGTCTAAGGCGCCTGATTTACGCTCTTGTTCTCGAATGAAATCGTGGGTTCGAACCCCACCCCTGACATACGTGTGCACAACAATCTTTTCCGTGTTATAATTTTAAACCGACTTCAAAAAAGGAGGAGGGGGTTATCAATTCGACGCGTATGTATTTTTTTCTATGTATGTTCACCGATTACTGCGAAACTAACCAACCGATTAATTGGGTTTTTATGTTAAATGAAAGAAGTTACTCTCGAATTGGTAATACTTCCATTTCATCGAAATTGGCACAGTATTTTTTCAGTAATTAGACAAAAACTAATAAAATTAGTGATTTCTCACAGATTAAAAGTAACACAGTCGTTGAATAAGCTCGCCGAGTGTAGTACAGTCAGGAAGGTCGAGCGGTTTGGAGTCGCAGGCCCCACCAGTGGCCGCGAGGTTCTGATCTCCAAACTGATAGACGGTAGGTGCTAGGTTCGAACCCAATCGCGACCGTCGACCCAACCGTTCGGAGTTTTCCGTGGTTTTTTTTAATCTTGCGTAAATACGGGTTAGGTTTCCTTAGAAAGACCTCCACGGAGGGCATCCAACCCCTTAGGGCCTATATCCCACAGTGTAGATAATTGTTCGACATATATACAAAAAAACTAAAGTGCCAGATATAAGCTTTGGATTATATAAGCTCAAAAGGGGGAGTGGGTTCGAACCCCATTCCTGATATAATTTACATCAATGTACAATATATTTTTCCGTATTATAATTTTTATTAATTAACTTCAAAAAAGAAGGAGGAGGTTATCAATTCAACGCGTATGTATGTATATATATATATATATATTTATGTATGTTCACTGATTACTCCGAAATTATCCAACCGATTAATTTGGTTTTTGTGTTGAATTAAAGATGTTACTCGAATTGGAACCACTTCCATTTCATCGAAATTTGTTCAGTATTTTTCTAGTAATCAAGCAAAAACGAATAAAATTAAGAATTTCTTGCAAATTAAAAGTAACATGGACGTTGACTAAGCTCGCCGAGTGGAATGCAGCCAGAAAGGTATACGTGCAGTCAGATGGCCGTGTGGCGCAAGATTTAAACTCTGGTTTTCGAAAAAGGGCGTCGGTTCGAACCCTCTCCTGACATACGTGTATAATTTACAATATTTTTTCCCGTATTATAATTTTTATTAACCGACTTCAAAAAATCATTAACTTTTAACTAAAAAGAGAAAAATAAACTTTTCTACCAAAAATTGAACCGACTTCAAAAACAACTGCAAAGTGAAAAATAATTTTTGTGATAATAGTAATAAGAAATTAGATTAAGAGCGTAGTATTTACCGTATTATTATATTTATGTACACTAATTTGATTTTTTGGAGTTGGTGCCAGCCAAGACAGTTTCAAAGTTAAACATAAGTATCCAATGCAAATTTTAAAATAATAAGGTTAATTTTTTAACTAAATATTAAGTCGTAAAAAAACTCGTAGATACTTTGATGTATGGCTATTGAAAATTATATGTAACTTGACTTGGCTGGCACCGACTCCAAAAAATCAAATTAGTGTACAAAAATATAATAATACGCATGGTAAATACTACGCTCTTAATTTAATTTCTTATTACTATTATCAAAAAAAATTATTTTTCACATTGCAGTTGTTTTTGAAGTCGGTTCAATTTTTGATAGAAAAGTTTATTCCAAATTAAAGTATGATCGGATAATTTTTTCTTTGGTGCTTAAATTTCAATCACAAATTTTCTGTTTATAAATTGATGTATAATGATGTATATAATTTCTCTTTATTGCATATTGTTCTTCCTTACATATAATACAAATGTATTATTTCTAATAATCGTTTCATTTTTATACAGTGAGAATAAATAATCTTTTCTTACAAAAGATGAGAGTGTTGATGTAATGATCGGAAACTTTGTGCCAAGGGTTGTATTTTTTTATATTATATCATAATTTGTTTGAAAAGTGTATGAAAATGTATGCATTTTTTTAAATAACTTTCAAGCATGATTTTTTTCAAATCTATGTATATCAAGTGTAGACAATTGCGAAAAAGGAATTCATTTATTCTTAAGTTAATGTACTTTTTTCGAGTTTAAGTTCTACAATGAAAGTAAAACATTAATCAATCAATGAATAAAATACAAATTTAAGACATGTAACCAAATTTTGTACTTATATCACTAAAATAAACAGAACCAAAAAGGTAGATTTTAAATAGCGATCTTTGGCTAGTTCTTCGGCTGGTAAATCCTGAAGCAAAACCTACATGAAAATATCACTTTTAGTATTTCAAACTTTGTTTGAACTCATTATTGCTATTTTTCATATAACTTTTGGTATTGTTAGTAAGATTTCTAAATAAATATATTGAATGCTATAAGTCTACCAAAGTTATCAATTTAGCAACTTCCCTGATTTGTCTGTATGTCATGCGGGCATCATGCTTTTACCAATCATGATTTATTATTCTCACCAGTAAATACTTATCGTAAATTTTGTGTTATTTAATCCGAGCATTTAACTGATTTGATTAGGCAAAAATTTCTGTTTATAAAAACCAGAGATAAAAAACTAAAAATGTTATAAAATACATGAAAAAAATGGGCATTATTTAAAAGTTTTTTTCAAAAATATCGATCAGTTAAGTGGTTAAAAAAACATTGTGAAGCTTTCTCCTCACAATTTTGATACAGTTTTACTGATACATTTTTCTCATTAATTTTTGTTAAGTACTTGGTTTATCTCGCAGGTTATCAAACCCTGAGAGCTAATGTGCTCGCAGAGTCTGTATGTATGTACGTATATATGTACGTATATATCTACGTATGTATGTACGTAACGCTATAACTCATGATAAAAATGTCCTATTTACTTTAATTTTTGGATATAGGTTTATTCTGATAAGGCGCTTCCCTGATTAGTTTTGGGAGTTTATTATATAACGGGCAGAATGAGGGGCAAATCCCCCCTCCCTAATTTAGATAAAAAGGTTTTACATGCAGAATTATCAGATTTCATTCAAATTTTAGGCATAGGATCATTCTGATAAGGAGCCTCCAGTTAAGCCTCATCAGTTAAGTATAAAGCGGGGAATAGGGGGACTAACCTCGCTTAATACAGGTAAATGGCTTTTTCACATAGAATTTACCGATTAGCTTGAAATTTTGGATATAAGTTCATACTGATAAAGCGCTTACCTGATGTCTGTAATGTCTGTGTGTGTGTCCGTATGTCGACATTCTACCATCAAAAAGTGTATAAAGATATGCATAGAATTGAACTAAATTTTTTGTGAATGTTTTTGGCTGTGGCAAGCAGGTCCTCCTTCAATTTTGAACTATTCCGCCGGAAGGGGCGCTGCAATCGTGATTTTTGTGCCATTTTCAGTATTGTGCCGACCAAAAGTATATGAAGTTATGCATCGAATTCAACCAATTTTTTGTGTAAGTGTATGGTTATGGCTAATTGGTCCTCCCTGAATTTGAAAAAAAATCCGCCGGAAAGGCGCTGGAATCGCGATTTTTGTTTCATTTTCAATATTTTACCGACCAAAAGTGTATGAAGTTACGCATCGAATTGAACCAAATTTTTCGTGTAAATGTTTAGCTATTTTTAGTTGGCTCTCCATGAATTTGAAAAAAATCCGCCGGAAGGGGGCGCTGCAATAGCGAGTTTTGTGCCATTTTTAATATTGCACCACCTAAAAGTGTACGAAGTTATGCCTAAAACTGAACTAAAATTTTTGTGTATGATTATTTTTTGGTATGGCAAGTAGGTCCTCCCTGAATTTGAAAAAAATCTGCCTATCATTATATTGTCCATCGGCTCATGCAGAGACGGAAGCTCGTTTTTACTCTGATTAATTGACTGAAGCAGAAATTTAAGATGAAAATAAAAGTTTGTATAGTATTGAATTAAAATTATTAAAGAATTAACATGAGTAACTATTTTTTTTAATATTAAAATGTACGTATGAGATAGAAGAAAGTTTTGGGACTGACACATCCAACTAGTTTTATGGTAAAATAATGAAAATGGCACAGACATCGTGATTATAGCGCCCCCTTCCAGTGGATTTTTTTTAAATTCAGGCAGGTCCAACTAGCCATAGCCATACACTTTCACAAAAAAAATAGTTCAATTCTAACCATAACTTCATACACTTTTAGGTGGTACAATATTGAAAATTGCACAAAAATCGCTATTACAGCTTCCCCTTCCGGAGGATTTTTTCAAATTCAGGGAGGACCAATTAGCCATAGCCATACACTTTCATAAAAAATTTGGCTCAATTCTATCCATAACTTCATACACTTTTAGGTGGTTGGTACAATATTGAAAATGGCACAAAAATCGCTATTTCAGCGTCCCCTTGCAGCGGATTTTTTTCAAATTCAGTGAGAACTAACTAACTAGCCATAGCCATACACTTACACGAAAAATTTGATTCAATTCGGTGCATACCTTCATGCACTTTTAGTCGGTACAATATTGAAAATGGCACAAAAATTGCTATTACAGCGCCCTTTTCAGGAGGATTTTTTTTTTCAAATTCAGGACGGACCAACTAATCATAGCCATACACTTACACAAAAAATTTGGTTCAATTCGATGTATAACTTCATGTACTTTTAGTCAGTACAACATTGAAAATGACACAAAAATCGCTATTGCAGCGCCCCCTTCCGGCGGAATATTTCAAAAAGGAAGGAGGACCTACTTGCCACAGCCAAAAATATTCACAAAAAAATTTATTCAATTCTATGTATATCTTCATACATTTTTTGATGGTAGAATGGCGACATACGGACACGCGGACACGCAGACACACAGACAGAAAGACATTTTGTAAAAACATGTTTTCTGGAATCTCTGATCCATGAAATGTGTAAATCCATTGAAAACCGGAAATCGAAAAAATTTCGATTACAATACTTCTATTGAAAATAGAAGAAAGTAAAAAAATTAGACCGTTAGTCCAAGAAAAGAACAATCTATTTAAAAATCTCACTGTTTTTTTATTTGACTCTGTTAGAACGTCCGCGATGGCAATTTAAAAAAGAGAAAAAATATTCTCCTTTTCTCATTCATTGTCGGTTGACTTCGGAAGGAAATTTTTTCTACCTGTGCGAACACTGTGCAAATACACAGGGACAAAGTAATTAAAATTTTAAAGTTTTTAATTAATAGCTTACCAACTAATTGGAATTTCGGGATATGAATTGGCAACTTGGAATCCTGGGATTTTTTTCTTTCAATTTAAAACAAACTTGGCTTTTATCCGTTTCCGGGATCGGAGGAGATAGCGTCCCGTATATACAACATAATACATACATATGGTCGGATTTTAACAGCGTAGATTATCGGTACTTTTATTACATATAGTTAAATATCGAATTAAAATAAGATAAGTTATGTTTATGCAAAGTTATATTCCTTATCAGAGTGTAAATGACCTAAGTAAGTGACTCTTTGAAAAAACTACTAACGATAGATTTCTGAGTGGAAAATCAAATTATTGCACGAAAGTCATCATAAGTAAAAGATGAACTAACATAGAAACTTCATTAGAAAAATTATTCTCACCAGCTGATATTAATTTTATAAGCACAAGAAAAAACGTGGAATTATCGCTCCTAGGCAATGTAACCAGCTTTTATCAAACTCTGCGAAGAATACAGGATTTTATGAAAAAGACCTAAGTTGCGAATAACAAATTTAGAAATAGTGGTTTTAACCAGTACGAAAACTTTACCTTGCGAAAAAGAAAAAAAGTTCTCCCAGACTAGGTCTCCCAGCATCCCAGCATCAGTAAAGTTATCTGATGCAATTCGGTCTAGCGTCACAAGAAGGGAATTGTGGGTAATCGAATAAAATTTTTGTAACACAAATACAAAGATATTATGCAACAAATACAAGAATAAATGTAAGTAATGGGATTTTAGGAAAAGAAATGCTTTAACAGATTAATGTTTTTTAGAATGAAATAAAATAAAGAAAACGTTGATTAAAGGTATGGAATAAAAATAAATATGTTAAGTAGTTATAAAAAAAAGGCAAAAGTTAAATATTATAAGAATTTGGTAATAATTTAGAACTGAGGCGAAAAAATATTCATTATTACATATATATATATATATATATATATATATATAGCCTTTTTATCAAAATAAGTTTTTTTATTCTTTGGTACATTTTTCTAAAATTCCATTTTAAGTATACAATTAAGATTTTCCAAAATTTCAGAACTAACTTGCTTCTTTAAAAATATATAACCTTAAAGGACTGTGTGAAAAAATAAATAAATAATGAAAAATATGTTCTTAAAATTTTCAGTTTTTTTAGTAAAATATTTTTAATTTTATTTCTTTTAAGCTAAAATTGAAATTACTTCTTATTATGCTCAAAGATTACATTTTCTGACACAACAACAAAATTTTAAGATTACATATTTAATAGTTTTTTAGAAAAGTGTACCGAACATACTTGCTGATCAAAAAAATATGTAAAAAGCTTATTAGTTCTTGAAAACTAATTTATGCAGGAAATTAATTTCTTTTGGTTTATGTAGGGACTATAGTGTACGTATTTACTACAAAAATGTTTTATTTTTATCTCCGTTTTTAAGTAAAATACATTATGTTAAATATTTCGCAAAAACTGCTTCATTTTACTTATCGAGATGTTCTATGTCCCCTTAACAGTAGCAGAAAAATTTATTTTGAATGAAAAATGTTTTGAATAATCTTTGAGAAAGTTCAATTAAAACAGATGATCGTTTATTGAGACGATTGTTTGTTGAGATCGTTTGTTGAGACGATTGTTTGTTGAGATTGTTTGTTGAGATCGTTTGCTGAGACGATTGTTTGTTGAGATTGTTTGTTGAGATGATTGTTTCGAACAATCTTTGAGAAAGTTTTTGTAAAACAGATGATCGTTTGTTGAGACGATTGTTTGTTGAGATTGTTTATTGAGATCGTTTGTTGAGACGATTGTTTCGAATAATCTTTGAGAAAGTTCTAGTAAAACAGATGATCGTTTGTTGAGACGATTGTTTGTTGAGATTGTTTATTGAGATCGTTTGTTGAGACGATTGTTTCGAATAATCTTTGAGAAAGTTCTAGTAAAACAGATGATCGTTTGTTGAGACGATTGTTTGTTGAGATTGTTTGTTGAGATCGTTTGTTGAGACGATTCACTGTAAAACATTTGTGGAAACGTTACACCGTAAAATTGGTGGCAGCATTGCTGCCTCCAATTTTATGGAGTATTTTAACCGTTAAAACCGGTGTAACATTGTAATGTTACACCAGTAATATATGTTTAAATTACACCATTGCACATGTGAAAAAAATTACTCCATGAAATTGGAGGCAGCATTTGCCACTATTTTTATACCAATTTTATGGAGTAACGTTACACAAATGTTTTACAATGTTGTCTCGAACAATCTTTTAGAAAGTTCTAGTAAAACAATTGATTTTTTGTTGAGACGATTGTTTGTTGAGATTGTTTGTTGAGATCGTTTGTTGAGACGATTGTTTCGAATAATCTTTGAGACAGTTCTAGTAAAACAGAAGATCGTTTACAAATATCATTATAAAAGATAAATTAAGGTGTATATATACTTACAATATTTTTTATATAGCGGAAATTCGTAAAATTAGAAAAATATTCTGTCATTGATGCAATAACATTTTATTTTATCAGAAAATAAAATGTTTTAGCCAAAGGCACACTTGAACCACACATATGATAATTAATAATAATGCATATTTAATAAGCACACATAATTAATTAATATTTATGTATATTTATGCATGTATTAATCACATATAAACTTTTTCTTTATGTTTTTGCTTTCGTTTTCTTTTTTGGCCAAAAATAAGAAGATTACTGAAATTCAATTTCAGTTTCAGCTTGGGTGTAAAAACCTAGTATATTTCGGTCGATCCTTTAAAATAAACATCTCGAATATAGATCATTTTAACGAAGTCAACATACGCAAGAGATTTTTACTTTAAAATTAAATAAAATATTAGTTAAGAGGACATGTACATTCAATTTATGTAAGGGAAACATAAATTAGTTTTGGAAAAATGAATGATTAAACATAGATGAATTAAACGTAGAATGATTAAACGAATGATTGAACGTAGTTATTCAGCCAAACATAAGTACACATCATTATAAGATAATGAAACTCGTAGTTACCTTTTGATCCCATTTCTCAATACAGATGAAAAGTATTTATAGCTTTGGTTTGTCTGGTTCCTCTGGTCCGTGCTCTAATTTAGGTAAATATATTCTGATACTCATGAAATTGATATATGAACTGATGTTTATTATGAAATATTGCTCGTTGAATGTGTAAAGCGTAGAATTTATAATTCATATTCAGAGAGACTAAATATAACTCCGAAACATTATAGTGTTTGGATAAAATCGTTTGAAGGATATTTTAATGAATATTACACAATTTCAAACATATAGAAATTGATACACATTACCGAATTGCCCTACATGTGCTTATTGTAGAATAAGTATGGATAATCGTTAACTTACAGGAACACACAAAACAATACATTGAGAGAAAATTGTTGGAAGTGCGGTTTTTTCTGTTAATTAGTTTTTACATCTACCCAAATTTTTCCATATTACTTGCTGTGTTTAAATTATATAGATCATATACAGGACTGTACAAAATAATTTAAGTACATTTCCGTACATTGAAGGAAATCGCTGAAAGGGAATTTTTAACTGTGGTATGTATTTTCTAGCTAAACTTGATTACTATTGTATGTAGACTGTGCATATATATAGGGAACTTGCAATCAGCTGATAGCCATTGTATTTCAAGTGGAGGTCAGGGTAGTTCCACCAATCAGAACTATCTATTTCTAGTGTGTGACCTCCATTATGACGTCAGTTGCAACTGCCCTATATATAGATTATATACCGATTGCACAAAACATTTTTATTTTATATTACTATAGATGGTGATTGCTGAAATTTTATTTTCAAATGTGTTGTGCGTTTTCTAAATTGTTTACTTACACTTCATCTTTCAGGATAATTAAAAGGCGAAATGTTGTTGCAATTTTCTGAATGCATTGGAAAGTGATTCATAATCTATGCTTGATGAATGATTGTTCTTTCTTGTTTTACTGTAGACGCCATTCATTATTTTAGAAATGTCTCATCGGTAAGTTAGATCTTAATGTATGTTTGCTGGCATATTTTATCGATCAAAAAAAGGGCGAAGTACATTTATTATTCGTGATCTCAGTTCAGAAATGGATTTCACAAGTTGCGGACGATAAACACGAACTCTAATAAAATCATGCAAAGAAACCAACGGGTTAAAAGACATAATGGCTATGGAATAGAACATTTTACACTAAGACATTGATGTATGAAATACAACTACAAACTTACACAATATTAACAATGTGAAATTATAATATTTTATTATTAATATTTCGAAAAATTATTCAGTTATGGAATCAACTACGGAAAAACCAACTTCTTTCTACACTACATAAAAAGTTGCTCTGACATTGTAACAATTAGCTAAAATGGACATTTTTAACTAACAGGGACAATTAGCCAACACAAACAGAGTGCGGCAGGTATTTGAGAATAAATTAACGAGGTTTTCACATTTTTATTTTATTTTAACATTCTGTACAGGTGACCACATAGACGGTAGATGATATCATTCATTAAAATCATTCATGGCCGCAATAACCACCTCTACAGACACTCAAAACTAACTACGGGTAATGATCGGCCATCCATTTTTGTTCTGTATGGACTGTATAAGATAGGGAAGAGTCTTGTTAAAAATTTATGATTTTTCACGTATCACAGAAGTAATTTAATGATATAACAATTCAGTGTAAGCAACGGCGTTGGCTCTGGCACCTTGATGTGTTATCTGTAGTTGATGTAAATATGTAATTGTTTCATAGTAATACTATACTAAGTAAATCATAACTTATTTAATTATTTTAGCATCACATCATAACAGCGTTGCAGCGTCATGCCGCTCAGGTTGATACAGGCTGGCTTGTTGCCATTTTACATTGATAAAAGTTAGACTATTTACTGTTGCCAGATTTATATACATTACAATTCTCCCACACTAATTTGGAAGCAATTACAATAATACTTACCTTATATTTGGAAGGAATAATGAAAGATGTAATATAGTAACAGTCTGTTATTGGAATTAATTAAAAAGGGGGGAGGAATGTCCTATTATTAAAAATTGTCCTATTTACAATATACACAAGTTTATAAGTCCAATCGTTGTACTGGTTTCCTGGTTCGAGTGGATCGCCTCAGTCCTTGGAAATCAGTATTCTTTCTGTCTAATGATTCATCTCTGGTTCTACCTTCAATTGGAGTACTCCTTTTAGGACTAAGAGTAGGACTAGTTGTAGGGGCATTTGCAGTTTGTATTCCAACACTGGTAGTTGATCTGGATGTGTCCTGTTGTTTAGTATCATCACTGAATGTAACAGACAACTTCCTCCGTGGGGCAACATGCATGGCAGGAAACTGTCGGTCAACTTGACACTGGCGGAGTTGGTCAAAGTGTCTCTTGATTATATATCCATCATCTAGTTCTATCAAGTAATGGACACGTCCCAAACGTTCGACAACTGTTCCATATTTCCACAGTATCGAGTTGGTGTAATTTCTTGATTGCACTCGAGCACCTAATTTGAATGTTTTGTCGAAATTTGGTTGAGGTGCAGTGTTTCTCAAAGCCTCAGACAATTCAGGTTTTAAGAGGTCTAGTTTGGTTTTGAGATTTCTTCCATAAAGCAATTCTGAAGGTGTCTTTCCACAAGAAAGTGGGGTTGCTCGAAAACGGAACAGTATTTCACATAATTTTTCTTGAAGGGTTCCTGGCTGAAACAACATGCACTTCAGTTTAGTTTTCAGGATTTGGCAATATCGTTCAGCTTGACCATTCGTTTCCGGGTGCCCAGGTGCACTGTGTCTTTGCCTTATACCATTCCGTTTGCAGAAGCTTACAAATTCAGTTGACTTGAATATTTTTGCATTGTCACTCACAAGTATGTCTGGCAATCCATGACGGCTGAATATTTCCCTCAGGAAACCAATAGTTGCATAAGAATCTGGATCTCTTTTCATGGAATAGATTTCAGGCCACTTTGATTTAGCATCAATAGCAAGGAAGAAGAAATGTCCCATGAATGGTCCAGCATAGTCCATGTGGACACGTTGCCAATTCCTTGTTGGTGTGTCCCAATTGTGTATTGGGGCTTTTTGAGGATTTTTCTTGATGTCACAACATTCTTTGCAGCTTTTTACCAAGTCTTCAATGTCTGTGTCTATGTTTTTCCAGTAACAGTAATTTCTGGCAAGGGCTTTCATCTTGACAATACCAACATGAGTAGAATGGAGCTCCTGTAAAATAGCTGGCTGAAGTCTTTTTGGTATGATTACACGATGTCCCCTTAACAAAATGCCTTCTTGAAGGGTGATTTCTGGATCCATGACCTTTCCGCTTAGAACATTTTGTTTTAGGTTCGAAAGTTCTTCATCACGTGATGTTTCTTCTTGTATGGTTGTTGCTGTAATGGTATTTGTTGATATATAATGTATTACAGATTCTTGAAATGCATATTCATCATCAACTGTTTTTATTTCATAATCACTTAAAGGAAGAGGGCTTCTGGACAGGTAATCAACATTTGTATGGTCTGAGGACTTGCGATACACAATTTTATAATCAAAAGTTGAAAGAAAATGTGCATAACGAAGCATTCTTGAAGCAGCCAAAACAGGAAGTTTTTTCTCTGGATGGAGTATTGACATAACAGGCTTATTATCTACAATTAATGTAAATTTTCTTCCATAAATGTAATCATAAAACTTCTTACATGCCCAGAAGACTGCTGTGGCTTCTCTGTCCAGCTGGCTGTAGTTCCTCTCTGCTGCAGTTAAAGATCTTGAAGAAAAAGCTATGGGTCGTTCGCTTCCATCAGGCATGGTATGTGAAAGGATATCTGATAATCCAAATGGGCTGGCATCTGTGGCTAATGTCAATGGTAATTCTGGTGTAAACGGTATCAGAACTTGGTCGCTGGCAATTTCAGACTTTGCTTTAATCCATGCAGCCTCACAATCAGCTGTCCACTTATATGGAACATTTTTTCTCAGGAGTTCATTCAGTGGATATAATAACGTTGATACATCTCTGATAAATTTAGAATAGTACATCACTAATCCCAGGAACTGTCTCAGTTCATCGACATTCTTTGGTCTAGGGGCGTCTTGAATGGCTTTAATTTTTTCTGGAGATTTACTTAGTCCTTCTGCACTGATGATATGCCCTAGGTATTCTACTTTTTTTTCGAAAAACTTACATTTGTTGACATTTATGTGCAAGTCATACTTTCTAAGTTTCTGTAACACTTGAATTAGACGACGTTGGCATTCTTCAAAGGTCTTCCCTTGAACGATCAAATCATCAAAGTAAGCAGTTGTACTTTCTAAATCTTGCACAAACTGATCGATGAAAGAATGGAATTCATTAGGTGCTGACTTTACTCCGAAAAATAAGCGTTTAGCCAAATAGGTGCCTCTGTGTGTAGAGATAGTTTGTATCTTAGCACTTTCTTCATCAACTGGTAAGTGTAAGTATGCCTTATGAATGTCTAAGGTACAAAAATATGTTCCACCACGTAGTTCATTGAAGATTTCTTCAATTTTCGGAATTGGATGCCTGGCTTCATGCAGCTGTTCATTTACAGTTACTTTGTAGTCAGCACATAGTCTGACAGAACCATCAGATTTTGGAACAACCACCAACGGTGTACCCCACTCAGAATGATCAACTTTCTCCAAAATGTTTTGAGATATTAATTTATCAAGTTCTATCTCCACTTTTTCTTTTAGAGCATATGGGACTGGGCGTGGTTTCATAAAAACAGGTTTGGCTCCATCACGTAGCTTTAATGAGCAGGTATAATTTGGAACTTGGCCAACTTTTTGTTCGAATATATCAGAGTATTCTTTTAAAATTGACTCAATAGAGTCTTTAACTTTCACCAAGGGTATTTGGTTAACAGGTGTGATATTTGTGTCATGCAAATTAATTTTTAAATTCCTAATCCAGTTTCTGCCTAAAATAGCTTCTTTTTTCAGGTCAATCAAATACAAATCTTCCAAACTAGAATATCCCTTGTAACTGGCATTAATTTTTACATATCCAACAGGCTTGAATATATTCCCTGTGTAACTTCGAAAAACTACATTCGTATGTAAAATTGGAGTGTCAATGTGGAGCTGTTGAAATTCATCTTTATTCATGATACTTACACGACTCCCAGAATCACATTCGAAGCGGGTTGGTTTCCCATTTAACTGGACAGTTGCAAAAATTCTGTCATCGTTGTCTAAAGAATTTAAGCATACATCTACAATCTGG
This sequence comes from Maratus speculifer, assembly GCA_964019185.1. Taxonomy (NCBI): domain Eukaryota; kingdom Metazoa; phylum Arthropoda; class Arachnida; order Araneae; family Salticidae; genus Maratus; species Maratus speculifer. The sequence continues at coordinate 228,326,999 of OZ025296.1, read as the reverse complement.
CCAATTTGAAAATCACTGTCTTCTGCATTCTCAACATAGCGTACACTGTTATCATCATGGTTAAATTTTTTTTTCTGTTTTACAAGTTCTGTAATGCAAACTTTGCTAACATGTCCATTTTTGGAACAATAATTACATTTGAGTCTATGTTTGACGCGGCATTGGTCTGTTGGGTGGTTATTTTTCCCACAATGTAAACAAACATCACCTAAGCCTAATTCTTTCAAGTTCACCGAACGAGGATTTCTGCTACGTGATCGATCTCTACTGGAACTGAAATTTTTTGATTTGGATCGATAAGTATTTTTTTATGTGAAGTCGAAACTTTAAATATATTTGTAGCACTGTTTTTGTAAACTTCTTTGTTTTCGATTTTTGATGCTTCAATAGCTAAAGCTATTTCTAACGCTTGTTCAAAAGAGAGTTCCGATTGTTGCAAAATTCTTTCACGAATTTCAGCATCGTTTAACCCACGAATAAATTGTGCACGTAATAATAAATTTAAAACGGATTTAGAGCACTCTGCAGTGTTGCAAGTCGATTTAAATTCAGCAGTTTTTATGAGTTCTTTTAAGGCAGTTATGTAATTAGAAATTGACTCACCTGAGTGTTGAGTTCTGCACAAAAACTTATGTTGTTCAGTTAAAATATTAATTCTTTTACACAGATGATCTTTCAGAAGTTGTAGGAGTTCATCGTACGTTTTCTTAGATGGTATATCAGGTGCAGTTAAATTTGAAAGTAGTCTGAAATATTTGGCTCCGAGGCAGTTGATTAGGACTAATTTTTTGCTTCTGTAGTTTCCGGAGTTGTGTCAGTTAATCCTTTCAGTTGATAATAATTTTCCAGTCTCTGAATATATTCATCAAATGTTTCCACATTTTCATCAAAGCACTCGAAGTTAATCGTTTGATTCTGGAGAAGGCCACGAGTCCTGGTTTGTTCACTGGATGCCGTGGTGTCGAACTAAGCCTAACCACGAGTGTATTCAAAGCGGTTATTAATTCAGATATTTCGGCCATGTCGATCGCTGTTTTCTTTATCTCGTCGCTACTGTGTTATCTGTAGTTGATGCAAATATGTAATTGTTTCATAGTAATACTATACTAAGTAAATCATAACTTATTTAATTATTTTAGCATCACATCATAACAACGTTGCAGCGTCATGCCGCTCAGGTTGATACAGGCTGGCTTGTTGCCATTTTACATTGATAAAAGTTAGACTATTTACTGTTGCCAGATTTATATACATTACAGTAAGCAACGGCGTTGGCTCTGGCACCTTGAAGAAAGAAATGTGGAGACATCAGATCGTCTTCGTTCCTGTTTCTCCCTGTACTTCGTTCGGTAATTTCTTTGCGTTTGAGTATCAGATTTTGTTACGATAAACCACTCGGCACATTCAGTTTCTTCACGGGATCAATCATTTTGAATAAGGGAATTATTTAATAATATGTTTGTGTGTTGTGCCGCGAAATATGACCTGAAACATACTGTAACTTTTTTAGTTATTCTATCTATAGTGTTGTAAATAGTTTTGCTGTAGGCTTATTCTCTTTTCTTTTTTAAGAAATTTTGAAGGGGTCGTTCAAGAATTACGTAAGCAGCAAGAGGGGTGAAAGGGATTTATTGTCAGCTTATTTTTGCTGACAAGTCGGGGGGGGGGGAAGGGGGGTCACGAGAATTCTTATGTAAGCACTATAGACAACGAAGCAAATACAGTTTAACAACAGTAAAATAGACGTTTTCAAAAAATATATGTAACAGACTTCAAAAAACGCGCTACAAAGAATTAAATAATTTTATAAAATTCCCTAATGACGAATCGTTATCCAATGAGCACGTATCGAATATCATCTACCGGCATAAAAACGGTTATATTTAATACATAGAATTTACTATCCACCAAACATGGGTTTTCGAGAGAATATATTTTACAAGAGATTAATTTCCATATTTTTGATTTAATTTATGAATCTATAGACAGAAAAAGTAATGAATTGCTTTTTGAATTCGGTGCCAAACAATCACAATCGATAATGATTATCAGCTGTTATTTATGGTATTAGGCATAATATATCCACAATTCTTACTATACTTGCGATAATTTGCAACCAACTTCAAAAAGTAATTCAATATTTTTATATGTGTATATTCATAATTTAAATCAAAAATATGTAAATTAAATTCTTGTAAATAATATTCTCTCGAAAACCCATGTTTGGTGGATATTAAATTCTATGAATTAAATTTAACCGTTTTTATGCCGGTACATGATATTCGAAGTGTGGTTATTGAAAACGACTCGTCATTAGGGAATTTTATAGAATTGTTTAATTCTTTTTAGCGTGTTTTTAAGTCGGTTATATATATATGTATATATATATATATGTGTGTGTGTAATTTTTTTTTTGAAAAAGTTTATTTTATTTCCTATTTTTTAGTTATTAATACCGTAACACATAATTATATGTACTGATATATAATGGCTCCTTGCAATGATGGAGGCTCTTTGGTGGTTTCTGATTTATTCCGTTTGCTGGACACTCTTTGATTTTCAACTTTTTAAAAGCCACTTACAAGGTTTGTATCGTTGGGAATCTTTAGATTTTCTGACTGTGGTAACTTGTTCAAGCAAGATATGGCACTTCGAAAAGTTACCGCATTCATGAAACCTCAAGGTACACATCGATTCCTATGAATATCGGAAGTGGGTATCGAAAAGCTGAAAATCCATCAAGTAAAGTGTTCTTACACATCAGAATGCGACAAAGTGCTTCCATATATAAGTAAAAAACAAAAGGACTTCATATATCAATATATAATAAAATGCTTTACTAGTGTAGTCAAAAGTACTCCCCCTTTAGTCAGAAAAAGCAAAAAAAAAAAAAAAAAAAAAAAGATTTTAGCTAAAATCGCGCTATGTTTCAATAGATAATCAACTACAATCTAATTCTTATAAAGGTAGTAATGGCATCAAAAATGAGTGATGGTGATTGGAAGTGGTATCCGATACTCATAACCTATACCTGGCGGTCTTTATGTGAGAGTGGTAACATTTGATGCCCTGATATTTATTTGACAGACGCTTTTATCCAAACTATACACATGCTAGACATTTTTTATGATAGAATTTTATGTTAGTTCCCTGAAAGAATTCGATTGTAGAAGTCGAGAAGTTAAGGCGCAATACAAGTCACAGAAAAAGATCCGGGTGTTTCTGTAAAGTCTATGGGGGGGGGGGGGGTGTTGTTTTCAAATATCTCGCTCAAATTTTAATATTTTTACATGATACTTTTTGTATAGGATAGCTGAGGACGATCCACAACCGGTCTAGTTTTTAATTTTTCAATTTTGATTTCAGATTTAAAAAAAAAAATACTTTAAATTTCGAAACCGTTTTAAACCGGTTCTGAAATTGAAACTATCATAATATAAAAAATATAGAAGTAAAATCGAAAGAGTAAAAACTAGGTTGTTTGTAGATCGTCCTCAGCTATCCTATGCAAAAAAAAAAAAAAAAAAAAAAAAAAAAAAAGAAAGAAAGAAAAAGAAATCATGTAAAAACATTAAAGTTTGAGCAAGATATTTGAAAAGAACGCTCCCATAGACTTTACATTACCATCCGGGTCATTTTCAGTGACTAGTGTGGAGCCTTATAGCCCCACACTAGTCTTTGGAAAATATAATTTTTTAAATAGTCGTTGTAATTTTTAAATTACATTTTTTTGTTACTTTAACTTTCTTTTAAATATTCTATTTCAATAGTAAAATTCGGCAAGGGTTTCACTTGGTTCATTTATTGCTTATTTAAATTTTAACATTGAAGTGAAAATTTTGTTAATATTTTTTTGCAAAATAAAAAACTTTCAAGGAAGCAGAATAAATAAAAAAAATTAAAAGAAGAATATTAGATTTATCTTTCTTTAACTATATAATCCCCAATTTATTCATGTGTATAAATATAAATAATAATAATAAGTTTTTTTTTTCTTTTTGAGTGAAAAATAGGGGGGATGAATAAAAATTCAGGTTTTATAAAGGTTTATCATCTAAAAAACCTTTTCGTCCCGTATTTTTTAAAAATAGATTCCATTTTTGCATTTTAAGAGAATACACTTCTGGGGGATTAAGGAAAATGAGTTTAAAAATGCTAATCAGCAACATAATCCACTGAACAAAACCAATGAGTATTTTAAATAAACCTACTAATTACATAAACGAGTAGTCAAAGTAATTAGTTATTTTTTACAATACATTTTTTCGGAAACAAGATAATCTTTCGTGTAAAGTAAAATTACTTCAATAAATCACATTTATGAGCAAGACTTAAAACTTGTCAATGCTTTTTTTTTCTTCTTTAACTTAATTATAAAGAATGTTCTAGGCTTAATTTATGAACACGTCACATACTCATAACTTCTAGAGCGAGTTATTTTTTAGTAATTTTTTTATATAAAACATAAATTTTCATAAGAATAAATCTATACTAAAAATAATAACCGGAAGCAAAAATTTTAATTCTAATCACATATCTGTCATGTTAATTTATCTTAATTAAAAAAAATAATAATAAAATAAAATTATACTGGGTGTCTCAGCCACAGCGGCACAGAAAAGAGAGGAAAGGCGGTTCTGTGAGTTTTATGCAATTATGTATGTAGAAATTTTTTTTCGGAATGTTAGAATTTTAAATCTTGATTTCATAAATCCATATAGAATTATAAATTAGTGATTTTAGGACTTTTCCATTTCATGTTCCATAAGATCTTACTTTCCCACACAACACATATGTAGATATTACGTCTATTTTGAGCTCTTTACTTCCAGAATACATCCATGTACATCAAACTGATGTTCATTCTAATACGTAAACTGGATTGTTCAGCACATGACATCCATCAAATGTTTATATCCCACCATAATATAGACCAACACAATATGGACATAGAATTTACGTCTATTGTAAAACATAAACTAGATCATCGTAATAAATTACGTACAGAATACGTCTATATCCCAACAATTTATAGACTAACATAATATGGAGGTAAATTAGAGTTAAATATTTTATTTCTGATACATTTTGTCTTGTGGCAACATCAACTTTGTGTTGTTTTGTAAACAGAACACGCCGACGCCATTATTGAAATTTTTGTTTTTAGCAGTTTTTCAGTTCGTTTAAATCAGACTATCAAAGATAGTTTATTCCTATTTTTATGAATTTTTAGTTGTATTAAGAAGAAGATTTAAATTTGTTTATTTAAAACAATTAGAATTTACAACAACCACTGAATATAACAATAGAATTATGTGATGTTTATAATTTAGATGCGTGATACAACTGATATTTGGATTATATATCCAGCTGGATTGTATGTAAGTAAATACTTTGAGTTATTTTTTTACTGTGCATCTTTATTTGACATTATATTTTAGTAGTTTTTTTCTTTTGTGATTTTAAACTTTATTTTTAAATAACTATAAACAAATTTTTAATCATGAAATTGATTTTGAATTAATTTTTCAAATTTGTTGATATTCTCTTGACATATTATAATAGTAGAGTGATTTTTGTACTTAACTTACATGGTTACTCATTGATTTGAAATTTTAAATGTTTTAATTTTATAGTGAATCTTAATTTCGTACAACAAACTATACTACAAAGTGTTTGGATTATATTTAATTTCTTATTCTCTTTCTCCCATACGCCTCAAACTCTGTCTAATTCAAATGCTACTAAATATTATTTTGTATAAATACAGGACAAAAACCTTTTGAGATCAACAGTTTGTTTCAATTAAAAAAAAAAGGTCAACAAAACAATAAAAACTTTCAAACAGTGAATTTCTCTTGAATAAAAGGAAATAACTCTATCAAATGAAAACAAGTATAAATTTGCTTGATAATAAATAATTTTCGAACATTAAAAAAAACTTATCTCTTTATTATGTTATTAAATTATTTCATTAAAAAATTGTTTCATAAAAAAGTTTCTTAATCTCAAAAGTTATCGATACAAGTATGTATCGATTTATCTTACAGCATAGGTCATCAGTTTAAAAGTATTTGTTAAATTAAAAATTTACTGTTTTTAAGCATTTATTTATTATTCTTACTTTTTTGAAGATGAAATTCATTATCAAAATTCAAAAGTAAAATGCTGTCTATGGAAAATTCTTTGATTTGAGTCTTTGTGTTTGAATGTATAATAAATATTTAGTTCAATCATGAATTCAATAGATTCAATGGTCAAAATGTTAAAAGTAATGAGAAAATAAGTCCTAGTTTTGTCGTTGCTTGTAGTGTAATATGCATTTTTAGAACATATAATTAAGCGAGTAATGTATTTAAAAAAAGAAAGAAAACTAGTTTGTAGAGAGCGTCAATATTATTTTTTATGTTATGTCAAGAAACAATATCTCAATTAATACAAAACATATGCCAGTGGAGATAAACATCTGACAGATCTTACTTCAAATCTGAATGCTTTCAAAAGATCACAGGTGTGTAGTTTTCTTATATAATAAGCAACTATCACTAGTGATCTTTTGCGAGCAACTGGGATCTGTGTGGTGATGAATTGATGGTGCCCTTGGACTGTATGCTGCCTTTGCGAGGAGTAAGGATTCATCTTCGCATTGAAGATTTTATAAAAGAAAACTTTTAAGAAATTTGAGAGTATGGTGGAATTCCTACTGCTGTGTCAAAAGTATACTAAAGTAGCATAAAAAATAATATTGGTGCTCTTACAAACTAGTTTATATATATATATATATTGATGGACGATGAATGTTTCTGAATGTAAAATAAAAAAAAGCATTTTTAAAAGATAAATTATTCATGTTTTAAAATGATAAAACAAAAATTCTTTCTAATTTCTTATGTTAATCATATTTATTATTGTCCGAACAATTAATATTTGTGCTTTTTACCAATAATTTTAACTTTTTAAAACCTGAAACTTTCATGTATAATATTTTTTGAAATTTAAAAAAACAAGATGGCAGAAGTGTCTAGTATACGCATACAGTTCCATATTACATAGATATGATTGTCGGACGCTCCTCTCAGTCCACCAAACTTAGAAGAATGTCCTAGGTAGTTTAAGCTGCCACCACCGATATTAATGGGTGATATCGGTCACCTGCTGTGAGGATTGGGTAAAATAACACTGACGCTGTTAATGAACTGAACTAACAGTTTATTTAAGATATAGATATGTACACAAGAAACAATATTTACAACTATCTACAATTACAACTCGGATATAGATGATCCGGTTCAACATTAAATTAACTACACTAAACGTTGGTTGTGTACCGTTCAGCTTACACTTTCTTCCTCACACTCAACGCACGTTCGATACGCTTTATCAGAGATTACTGCAGAATCTCAATACACAAGGGTATTAGGCCTCACTTCTCGGCCTATAACACTATCCACCGGGACGCCTTGTCCCACGCTCAAAATATACACTATCCAACAGGACCACAAATCCTGAGCGACCTATCGGTCTCAACGCCAAGCGAGAACTGTCTCCAACCTCTCAGTCCAGAGTTGACCTTGTCAGAGATCTTCCTTCCCCCAGCAGGGCCTCTTAGAGTTCCTCCATTGGTTCAATTCCGCATACCAACCTTGAGTCATGACATCTACTGTTTACACATCACTTAAATACTAAATGACAGCTGAGCCATGCCCCGTGGTCATCACTTTCATTCAGCAACGAGTGCGTCATCCGCACACCTGCGCCTGGATAACCACCTGTCATTTGTCATTATAAGAAAAGAAAGAAAGGTATTTCGAGCTTCACGGATACACAACCCACAATACAAAAAATATTCAGATAAGGAAATGTCATTCCTTTCTAATTCCGGGCAGATGTCTTCTAGGAACCTGACACCCCCCACCTTAGCGGAAAATATGCCTCTTAGGGGCTAATTTTCCCCAAACATATAATAATATTACGGAAGAGTTCAATAGTTTCTTTGCAGATTTCTTCATTCTAAATATTACACAGGCATTTTCAGGTGTCTGAACATTCTCTACTGACATCTCTACTGAACCTTATACTAATACTACTATTGCATAAACAATACACAGGCTAATTTACTATTATAAACACAAAACTTAAAAAAAGATATTTACACACACAAAAAAAATTAGACATGTGATGACATCCTTTAAAGTTGTCTACTATTTTGACATTGATACTGATGGGCTAGTAACTGGTTGTTCTTCCCAGCTCTTTCTCTGTAGCCTCGAAATTGCATCAGCATTCAAATGTTGAACTCCGGGACGATGAGAAATGCTCAGGTTCCAGCGTTGCAAGGCTAGAGCCCACCTAGTGAGTTTGGGCGACCTTGGGGTTGTTTCCATGAGAAATTTTAATGGATTATGATCGGTAATGACCTCAATTTGAGATCCATAAGTCCACTTTTCAAACTTCCGCAACCCGAAGAGAACACTCCAAGCCTCTTTCTCTATACTCGGCCAAGCACGCTGAGCCCCTGACAATTTCTGACTGGCAAAAGCTATAGGTTTAAACTGACCTTTTTCATCTTTTTGAGTAAGACAACATCCTACTGCAAGGTCGGAAGCATCGGCGTGAAGCTGATATTCCCGGCCTACGATAGGTGTAGCCAAGCTCGTCACTTTACACAACTCATCTTTAAGAGTATTAAATGCTTTTTCTGCCCTTTCATCCCATGGTACAGAATTTTTGACATTTCCTTTGGTTAATTCGGTTAAAGGTATAGCTATCTCAGCATAATTTGGAATATAAGATCGGTAGAATCCCATTAATCCCAAAACTGATCTAACTTCCTTTTTAGTCTTTGGTCTCTTTAAGTCCCTTATTGCTCCGATTTTCTCCTCATCAGGTGCATGAGTTCCACCCCCAATAACATGACCTAAAAACTTAGTCAATTTCTCTCCAAATTTACATTTGTCTAGTCTAATCGTAAAATTTCTATTTTTCAACTCTTCAATGACAGCCCTGACATGCTCACAATGCTCTTCCCAGCTATCGGAGAAAATGATGACATCATCAATATATGCTTCTGCATACCTCCGATGACCTTGGAGAACCTCATTCATGTCTTTTTGAAAAGTAGCAGCAGCCCCTGATAATCCAAAAGGCATTGTACGCCACTGATAAGTTCCGTTATGCGTCGTAAAAGCTGTCAGAGGTTTACAATCCTCAGCCATTTTAATTTGCCAATAACCCCTCAATAAATCTATTGAAGATAAATATTTAGCCGCCCCTGCGGTATACATAATTTCTTGGGAATCTTTCATCGGGAAGGTGGGAACCTGCGTTACAGAATTTAAAGCTCTGTAATCAATACACATTCTGACAGTTGCATCTTTTTTCGCAACGCAAACAATTGGATGACTAATTTCAGCATTCGACGGTTCGATTAGATTTAATTCTAATAACTCCTGAATCTGCCTATCCACTTCCTCTTTATAAGCTACCGGCACGCTATATAACTTTGGTTTTTTCCTTTCTACACCCGGTTTCAGATCAATACGATGTTCCCTTACTTCCGCTGGTCGTACAGGACCCATAAACACTTCTTTATTTTCCCTCAAAATGGACTTTAAATCTTTGACTTGACTATTAGATAGCCCTTTTATTTCAAACCTCTCAATATCCCGTTCTATCTCTTGATCCCGGTTCAAAATAGGAATTTCCCCAACTTCTCCAAATTCCTCATCACCTTCGAAAACAATATTAACTATATTACATTTAGCGATAAATTCTCTTATCTTATTTTGGTGCACATGCTTCCTACTCCCGTCGGCTAACTCAACAATAAACGAATGCTGGTTTCGTTTTTCTACAATAGTTGCCGGCCCTTGCCACCTAGAATATAACTTATTAGTCGAATCGGGGATTAACAGTATAACTTTATCGCCTACCTCAAACGTTTTTTCTTTTGACCTTAAATTATAATGATACGCCATTCTATTTTGTTGAACCTCAGACGACAATTTTGCCTCATTTGCGGCTCTTTCTAAGCGGTTCTTAAGTTTATCCAAGTACTCATGAATCGGCGTAGTATCTAACTGCGCTCCCTTATTTTCTCCTGCCCATGACGACTTAAGAATCGATAACGGACCCTCCGGCGCTCTACCATATAATAACTGGAAAGGTGCGATTCCCGTCGTAGAATTTGGGACTTCCCTATACGCCCATAATATAAATGGTATTTGTTCATGCCATTTTTTTCCTTCTTCCCTAATCGTATGATGTAGCATACGTTTAAGTGTCTGATTAAATCGTTCCACAAGTCCGTTGGACTGTGGATACTGTGGAGTCGAAAATCTTGGACTAGCACCTAACCTTTTCTCAAATTCTTTCGTTAAGTCGGCAGTAAAATTGGTTCCATTGTCGCAGGCAATTACATTAGGAATTCCTGTTCTCATAAATATTTGAAGTAACGCCTCACACGCGGTTTTAGCAGTTAAACTTTTTAGAGGGATCGCATCCGCCCATCTGGTATGCTGATCAATTAAAGTCAGTATATACCGATGCCCTTGTGAACTTTTAGGATCAATAGGCCCAATTTAGGATCAATAGGCCCAATTAAATCAACATTAACAACCTGAAATGGAAGTTCCGGCCGCGACACTGGGGAAATAGGAGCTCTATCATTTACTTTAACCCCTCTAGTCAATTGGCACTCTAAACATGATTCACAAAACTGTTTAGCTTCTTTTGCCATTCCCTCCCAATAAAAAGAATACCTTATTCTCTGCAACGTTTTCTTGGCTGCATGATGCCCTCCAAATACCGATGAATGCGCTAATTTTAAGATTTCTTCCCTTCTTACCTTGGGTACTACTAATTGCGCTATAGTTTCGCCTAACAATTTCTCTTTATGATACAATAATCCGTTTACCATATAATAATCCCCTTTTTCCTTTTTAGCTAATTCCCAAGCTTTCTCTAATTCTTTACATTCCAACTGGGATTTCTTAAACATATCTGAGTTACTAACAATAGATTCCTTATTTTCCTCCGTTTCAGTTTTTTCTGGATCCTGACTTTGTACATTTTGCGATCTCGCGTCTATTACGTAAACATTACAGCTATCGTTACTTACATCTTCCTTTTCATTCGAGTTATCAATAATAATTTCGGAACTTTTTAATTCTTCGGACTCTATCAATGGCTCCTCAAGATTGACACCTGACAACTCATTAATCACCTCGGGATGTAAAATTACTTGCTCATTAATATTATCAGTTACTGCGCAAAGTACTTCCTGATGAATAATATTAGTTTGCCCGAATTGCGGAATAGCTAGCGGTAGTTTAACTAACGGTGATTTAACAGCTTCACCAAATAACCCTTGTAAATAAATACTACCCGCTCCCTTTAATTTCTCTTCCGGGACTAAATCTTTATGAACAACACTAATCTCACATCCAGAATCAACCAATCCCTTTGCTTTTTGCCCATTAACACTAACTTCAATTTTCTCAAGTTTATTTAATTTCTCACCAATAACATTAGTTTTCTGCTCGGCCTTTGCCGATATTCTAGCCACAATAGCCCCATTAGGTAACTCTTGATTTTCTTTCACCATAATCTTATGAACACCTGCTTTCTGGTCTAGCCCTTTATTGCCATTATTAGTTCCCTCATTACCCACTTTATTACAAAAACGTTGGTAATGACCTCTCAAACCACACCTAAAACATTTAGGCCCTGAAGCATCATTCGTCTTCTTAAACTCTGTTTTCCTATCCGGAAAAGAATTACACTCATTACTACCATTTTGCCTCCAACTACCCCTAAATTTACTATCCTCCCTCGGTCTCATTTTTTCATTGTTTACGTACTTATCTTTACCTTTAAAGCTTTTATGCGTAACCGCATAAAACTTATGTTTAGCATCAAAATAATTATCACACTCTTTAGCAATTTTAGGAGCTTCTAACCATTTACCCTGGTGAGTTAAACTAATATATGCTGCAGTATCCTCATCTAGCGTACTCATTAGCTTATCAGTAACTATTAACTGGTTGACCTTTTCATAAGTGTCCGCACCTCTAATTTTACAATAATTTTCCCACGTAGCTATTAAACGCGATACAAATAATACATGGGTTTCGTTTGGATTTCTCCTAGCTTTCCGGAAATTTTCTAAACATGCCCTTGGGGTTGGCTCATGTTCCCTTAGGACTAACTCCTTTAATTCCTCATAATTCTCCATTTGTTCCTTAGTGGTATAAATTAACAAATTATCCGCCTTATCTCCTAACATATTTAGTAGAATTTCGGCCTGCTGGTTTTCCGGTACATCTTTAGTTTGGAATGCCCTTTCTAAACTGTTGAAAAATAAATTCCATCCCTCAGTCCCTTCTGGTACTTTGATAGATAGAGTTTTAACACTTTTGATCAATTTTTCAATATTACTTTCATTATTAGATTCCCTAGATCCATTAGAGTTATTTGCTGAACCTTGAACTCTGAGCCTTTCCATTTCTAATTCATGTCCCATCCTTAATTTTTCTATCCTCTCTTCTCTTTCTAACCTTTCGTGTTTTTCTTCGCGCTCTAACTTTTCCTGTTTTTCTAACCTTTCGCGCTCTAATTTTTCTTGTTCTAATCGTTCTGCAACAATAGCGTCAGATAATTCCTTAACCCCCTCGTCATACTCATCACTGTCCATTATCTTTTTCTTAAGCTGAATTCTGGTATCATCTTCCGCGAATTCAACACCCAATTCTTCAGCTATCACCTGAAGATCAACCTTTTTTAGTTTCAATAAGAAAGCCATACCTTCACCGATTGTTATAACCACCCCACAAGAATAGTTAAACCTACCAACTTAATATTTCCTAAATTTCTAACTTAGTACAGATATTTCTCCACTTATTATACTAATTAATACCATTTCAGATAATCCATGCATTTCATTTCTAATTAACCTACTGAATACTCTAATTTTTCTCAACCATTGATATCACACAATTTACTTCCAATAAAACAAAAAAGTAAAACAATAATTCGATTTGACTGCTATGCAATATAGATTCCAATATATACACTTAGATAACAACCTACAATTTATATAATAATACTGATACGTTGAAATTGAATAGAAGTATTGATGTCAATCAAAAAATCCACATAAAGAAAAATTGAAACACATGCATACATAAATTTCTACAATTATCCTCATAAAATATTTCCGAACTCAATACTGGTTCTTACACTTAAAACAAATATACTGAAAATCTTTACTTTTATTTTTACTCACTATGGCTCTCTTTTGAGCCCTTTTTTTTTTTTCACTATGGCTCTCTTTTGGGCCTTTTTTTTTCACTATAGCTCTCTTTTGAGCCTTTTTTTTCACTATGGCTCTCTTTTGAGCCTTTTTTTTTTCTCACTAGTACCCAGATAGCATTTTTTGCTTTTTAACAGCTTTTTTCAACCATACTATGTAAATGACTGAATGCTTTTTAAAGGCTTTTCATGCAAAGTTTGTAAAGATTTTGAAAAGGGTTAGAACAGGTTGCTAGTTGACGCAATCAGAGCTTGTCTGTAAGTGTTTCAGAATAAGCATGCGAAAGGGAAGAATGAAAAGGATAGTTACAGGAGTTGCAATCAAAGATAGACAAAAGGCTTTTATAACAAGCATGCAGAAAAAAATGAAAATGAGGGTTTTTATTAATCTCAATACCTTATTTGATAGAAAAAGTAGATTTTCAGCAAAATTACTGAACTTAAAAGTTTTCTGAGCTATGTATGCTTTTTTTTTTACTCATTTGTATCTTTTTTTACGGAAAACTAAATTTTTGTCTAATATTATCTATATATTGAAAAATAGTTTATTTTTTAGTCACGTATTTATAAATTCAATTATTATAATTAATATATTTATTAAATAAATGATTAAATTTCAATATACTTTACTTTTTAAATTAAAATGAGGTGTTTTATAAATCATATGTATATATTTGATAGAAAAATGGGATTTTAAGCAAAATAACTGAACTTACAATTTTTTGATTTGACTTTACTTTTTTTTTTCTTTTTTGCTCGTTTTGTGTGTTTTTACAGAAAACCAAATTTTAGTCAAACACTATTTATTAATTAAAATTATTATAGTTTTTTGTTAGTCACATATTTATCAAATAGTTTATTTTAATACATATTTATTAGATAACAGATAATATTTGAATTTGAATTATTTTTTAAATTATAAAAAATAGCCTGTTTTTAGGCATTTTATTTATTTATTTTTTAATTAGATAACATTCCTATAATCTTTTACTATGTATGTATAAAAATATGTATTGAATTTGTATCAATTCACAGCATTACTAGATTTAACTTTAATACTTAAAAAAATAAATAAACAAATAAATAAATACATACATAATCCTAAATTATATTTTAAGGTTATATTACTCATGCAAAAACACCTGATTGTTAATCCTCTGGGAATTTTTTTTTAAATCTTATTTGCATTTTTTTTTCTTTTTCCATTGGATACCTGAGGTTGATCTCTACCAAAGCCTTTTTTTACTTTTTCAATGCAATTTACAAGGTTATTATTATTTTTTTTTCTATTAAGATATTTTTATTTTCAAAAGTTTGAAAGGAAAGGTTTATTCATTTGGGAAAAAAGAAGCTTGTAAACAAATTAGAAAACTTAGTCTTTGTACAGACTGTCCACAGTTAAAATCTAAAATATGGAAATGCAAATGAGATAGTCAAGAATTTTCTCTCATAGGATTAACAATAGCATACAAGTGTTTATGCATGAACAAAGTAATATCTTACTTAAAACTTTCTAGAGGGAAAAATTTTAATTATCAACTGTGAAATTACACCTAAAATTACTGAAATTTTTCACATTCATAACTAAGCGTGATTAGAGTTCATTGGAGCATTTCTCACCCTGCTGATAACACACAGTATCGCTCAGTTAGAAATGTGAAAATTTTCATGTATTTAACATTTGAAATTCATCCTTATACATATAGGCTTGTAAATTATTGATTGAGCATTTGAAATAAAAATAAGCAGAGGGATTTTTTTCTGATGTCATATCTCTGTGGGGGGAGAAAAAAAAAAAAAAAAAAAAAGCTTTTTTTAAATACATAGGATAAAAAAGTATTTAAAAATTGCTGATGGGACTTAAGAATACACAACTCTATATCTATGCTCATACATAGTAAATTTGATTACACTAATTACTTACCTTTCGAATCCAGTTCAAAATTCAGGATCAGTTAACTATTTATTGTATATACAAATCTGTTTACTTACAATAAATATTGAATCGAATATGTGAAGTTCCATTACAGCATACATTTTATGACAGTAGAAGATTGCAGATTTTCATATTAGTACTTCATAAAATTTTTAATTATTTCATTTATTAAACTTAATTATTTCTTTGAATTTTGATTATTATTCAGAGAATATTGGCAGATTTTTAAAAATTCTCCATAGAATTTAGTTTGATGCCTGCAGCAGCTATTTGATTTTTTATAAGATAATTGTTTAAGAAAGAAAGTTCCAAAAAGAAACTTTTTTATAAATTCAATTCCAGCTTTTTTATTTTAAAGTATTTTATATTTCTTATTTATTTAACAACATAAATTTTACAAATTACAATAATTCAAACACTTAATTCTATTTATTATTATTATTATATTTTTTTTAAGCCAGAGAAATATTTTTCTATGAGTAACACAGTAAATACTAAACTAATCTTAATTTTTTAAAGTTATAATTTAACTGATTTAAATTATTATTCTTTTCCTTTTATAATTTTTAATAACTGAAGTCTGACTGAAGCAATGAAAAGTATCTCTGTACCAAGGAAATATTCTCGAAAACAAATGAAATATCATTCAGTTTATAAAATTCTATTTATTTACATACAAAGAATTGACATAATTTATCAATATTACATCAATATAATTTTGTCAGGAACTTCAGTTAAGTCTCTCCCTTTTCTTGATTCATTCTTTTTTTTTTTTTCTAGAAAACAAAAAGATAAATATAAACACACAAATCAAATATGCATAGCAAAAATAAAGTACTGTGTGATCTAAAAAATTGTACATTCAGATAGCGTTAAAAATTTCAAGATTTAAAGCGATGGATTAGCAGACAGTGAGATTGCAAACTCTATGCTAAATTGAATCCTTGATAGCTGGCTGCAGCTCAGAGGACGAGGTTGAGCAACTAACACTGTTTCAAAAATTTATAATAAATCTACAAAATTAGTTACAATAAAAAAAATTGGTACTTCTAGGTTATCCCGTCGACCAAAAAATTATATCGCCAAACTATAAGATTAAATGCCAATAATGGATTATCGTGAATGTCACATTCAATGACATTAAATGCGATTCATGTGTTTAAAATGTCATTAAGTGATTTTTATTTTGACTTTTTATTAATATTCTACTAATTATTTGTTTTTTCGTTATTTAAAATAAAAATTATGTCAACATGTATAATTTGGCTATTAGTTTGGCGATTTGTATAATTTGGCGAAATTGGTCGACGGGATAACCTAGAAGTACCAAAAAATCTTATATTGGTTAGTTTAATTCTCAAACAAATATTATTGTCACAAATGACATGCATCGTTTAGTCGTAGTTTAATTTTTATTTATTCTTCTAGCTAAATTTCTAGGATTTTGTCTACGCGATTGTTAGTTTAAATTTATTTTCTTTAATTTGATATATTTTCCACTATGTTCGTTAATTCGTCCTTTTTTTGTTCTCCCGTACCTGCGATCGTAATTCGAGCTATTTTAAATTATTACGCAATAAATTGTTCTCAATTGCGTCGTCGCCTTGTTGGAGGAGGTTTTCCTCTCGCTTTTCTCGCGCGTTCGTCTGTAGGCGTGCTGTACTGACATCTTACTTGGCGGTCATTTATACCGCTCTCATTCGCGGGCGTGTTTTTTTTTTTCGTCCGTTGGCGCTGTCTATCTCGCCAATTTTTTTTTTCGGCTGCGCTTTTCTCCGATCGGTGAGTCAGGCAGTAGCGTTCTGGTTTCTGAGATGTTGGTATAAGGCGCACCTGCCTCTATTTGTTTTTTTTTATCGTAATTTTTTTTTAAGAAAAACTTTCTAAGTTTTAGTACACTACTCATCAGCCATCATACGTCGCCCTTTCCCTTTTATCAAATAAATCTTCCTGTTCCTGGAGCTAACAACTTTGTTACGTTTTATTTCACGTGAAGAGAATTCTTTTTACGGACTTCTTTTTTTTATATTCTCAAGCATGGAAATTTTCAAGTAAGAAATATCGTTTTTTCAATTATTCTTTACTTATTAGAAACAAGATGAGAGCCATACCGGCAAGCAGCGATTTTTTTTTTTTTTTTTTGTCTGAATCTGGAATTGACAAATAACAGAAAAGGAATTTAAAAGGAATCTGTTCTTGTTCCAAAAAAAAAATTGCAAAGATTTTTTTTGACACACTACGAATTTTTTTTGTGTTAGAATGATATGCTATTACGATAGATGGTGCCATATGACCATTTCGCATGCCGGTACACATTTTTTTTTTGGATGATATTAAAAGTTAACTTTTTCTTGTTCTATTTAAATAAGATAAAATGTGTGATACATCGTTATGGTATGATGTATTTGAAATAATTGAATAAGTAACGTGAAAGATGAATAAGATCAGATAAAATTTAGAACATATATATATTATAATTAATATATATCATTTTCTTTATCTGTTAATTTGTGAACTGTTTAGAAAACTATATGAAAATAAGTTGTATGAATAATAATTATTACTGAAATAATTGATTGTGTTTAAAACATATGTGCATAGTAATATTTAATAACGAAATATATAAAAAAAAAAGTGAATTTTTTTTTTGAAGTTGACTTTATATGTGTTCTTTTGTTATTCTCTCATAAAAAAAAAAATAATTCACCAATCATGCCTCCAAGAAGAACTAAAACTAGAGCTAGGGCTGATGCCCAGAGTGATGTTGGCAGTAGTGTAACATCAAATTCAACCATGCCGACTCTAACACCCCACATTCCCCCCACTCAGTCACCGACTGTTAATAAAAAATCTAATCTGCCTAACTTTAAAATTCAAACATTTGATGGCAACCCAGATGAACTTAATTTTTTTATTAATCAAATCAAAGATTTTGCACGCATTCAAAATTGGTCGGATGATGTCATTTTAGCATACACCACATCTCATTTAGGAGGAAAGGCACGACAATTAATAGCACAAAAGCTTGAGTTTAGCCCATTCGAATCTTCACATCACCTTTTTGAAGAACTTAAATCACATTTTACGCAAACTTCAGTGGCATCACACATCATGCAATATGAAAATTTACAAATGATGCCAGATGAATCAATAAGTAATCTTAGTCACAGACTAGAATTCTTAACCCACAAAATTTACAACAATCTAACTGATTCTCAAGCACTTGATCAAATCCTATTTGCAGGGCTCCCAACACATTTTAGTCGTCAAAAAGGGGGAAAGGGGACCATTTTTATTTAAAAAGGGGACTTTAGGGGACCATTTTTGCTTAAAAAGGGGACTTTGGGGACCAATTTTATTAAAAACGGAAACCAAATAATGATTATATGTGTGCAAAAATATAGCATAAATTTTCCTAAATAAGAAAGTAAATTTTTAAAATTACCCCAGAAAATATGTTAGATGGTTATCTTTATAAGATTTCATTAAACAATCCACATAATTTTATTTAAGCACATTTAAATATCCTACTGAAAAAGTATATAAAGCATTCAATATTTTGGCATTCACATTGATAATTCTCGTTACAGGTAAAAAATAATAGTCATCAGTTAATAAAAACAAGTAAGTGGATAAGTATCATCACAGATCACTCAGAGAGCTTTATTTAATATTCCTTTTAAAACATTCTAAACTTTAATAAGCCAAAATTGTTAATAATTAAATTTGTTAAAAATGAATAACTGTTATAATGATTAAATCCTTACATAAATGGTTATGATATAAGGCAGTGAGAATGGAGGTAAAGAGAGATTAAAGAATAACATTATTCATAACCTGGCTTTTCATTTAAGATATTACATGACATATTGTAGATTAAATTTTTTGAGAATTTATTTCAACAGCATCCCCTGGTGACAGAAAGGGATGAAAAGATGCTAACCATTGAGATATGTTGAGCAGATTTTTTTTCTTAATTTTTTTTAGAAAATTTATAGTGGTGATGAACGCAATTAAACATTAAACCATCTGCTAGTGGTGAAAAAATGAGTTAAGACGATGGGAAATGGGTACTTAGGCCAAGAGTTTTAAATGGATGTGTGAAAAAAATCAATTTTCTGATTCCCTACCCCACATGCACATGAAGAAATGCACCTAAATGTCTGGGGTCAAAATAGATCCTAGCAAGATGTTGGGCTCGATGAGATAACTTCCTTCGGTCAACCCTTCAAATAAGATTGAATCTCGCTGTAGTTTAATTAGGGGTTCTGTTAGAAAATTCCTTAAAATACTTAAGTTAGAGCCTGGAGAAGTAAAAAAGAAACTTAGATTTAATCCCACTGCCCCCACACACGCTTCTTAAAATTTTTTGTGTGTTATAAAAAATATCTGATACTTTAAAATCGATAACTTGATTACTTTTCTTAATTTCGTTCATTTTTTTTGGGAGGGGGGCTAAAATTAATATTTGGATTAGTGCTAACTATTACCACTCATAAATAAAAGGGGCCAATAAGTACATTTTATGTACTCCCACAAACAGTCCTTGTCAAA
The DNA here is from genome assembly GCA_964019185.1 of Maratus speculifer. Classification (NCBI taxonomy): domain Eukaryota; kingdom Metazoa; phylum Arthropoda; class Arachnida; order Araneae; family Salticidae; genus Maratus; species Maratus speculifer. Next base: position 228,307,198 of record OZ025296.1, on the reverse strand, counting down.
CTAATCAGATGTGGCAATCCCGAAACTTTCTTCTACCTCATACATGTCAATACTTCAAAATTCGCTATAACAGTCCCAAAATTAAATTGCAATTTATCCCTGTCATGAGAATTTTAAAGATATGAAATTTTGTGCATTAGTTCTTCAAATATGACTATCGCTAAACTTGTGCAAAACTCACAAAATGCAGCTTAGGAACACCATCTTTTGAAAGATTAACATTAAAACCTAATCAGTAACAACTTGTGTCAACGTCTAACTGAATCCTAAGTTAGACAAACAATTCGTGCATTAAATCAGATAGATCTACTGCGGAAATCCTATTTAAAAAATGCATCATACCAGCGCTACCTGTTAATGAATTTGCATCAAAAAGTAAAAAATGTCAATTCATCTTAAGGACTAACTGAATCTAAAATTTGATGGAATTCCATGCATTAATTCTGGATATAGAACTATTATGGAAATTGTAACAAATGCAGATTAACAGTGCCACTTGTTGAGCGATTTATACCAAAATATAAAAAATGTCAATTCATGTCAAGGACTAACTGAATCTGAAGTTTGATAAAAAATCTGTGCATTGGTTCTGGAGATTGAGCGATTGTAGAAATCATAAAAAATGCTGCATAGAAGTGCCACATGCTGAGCAATTTACATCAAAAACTAATCAACACCAATTTATAGCGGCAGTAAAGTTTTTGAAAGTATACCCATATAAAGAGGAATCTCAAAGTGATGCTCATACATTTTATTGGCATAATAGTTAGGAACCTATTTATGGAATAACAGATGAATATCAATAAATACAAATGACAAAATTAATTGCTAAGAAAAACGCATGCTTTCAAAAGTTAATCAGCCATCTTGGAAAGTTTGGAAAAAAATTGTGTTAGTTATAATAGAAAACCACTGTGATCAACTATATTTACAATTAGTAAGTTGTCATACCTTTAGCAAAATGTACCGAGGACTTGGCATTGATTCAATGAATAGTTGAAAATTGTCTGTGGTATGTCTTTCCACTCATCTTGAAATTTATGGGAAAATTCCAGCCATGCTGAATTGTACTTTTATTAATTTCAAACATGTTCCTAAAGTTCAATCCAAAGATTTTCTATAGTATTCAGATTAGGTGCTTAGACGAGCAATTTCAAATGCGAAACATTTTTGTGCAAAAGCCATTGCTAGACAAGCTTTCATGTAAGCTTTTGTTTCATATTATACTGAAACTAATAGTTCTGACCAAAATTTTGCCTTCAAGAAGGCAGCAAATTGTCTTGCAAAATATCCTTATATATTGCAACATTCATCTTACTACGGATTTTAACAGATGGGCTGGCATCTTTTCCATAAAATGCTCCCCATTATGTAACATATCTTCCACCATGCTTAGTTGTAAGAATAACACATCTGGAATCATATCTTTTTTTTTTTTTTTTTTGTTAAGTCAGCAGGCATACTGCCTACCATCACTCTTAAAAAGATTGAACTTCGATTCATCGGAAAATTCTACTTTATTCCAGTTTTGCAAGACCATTATATGTGTTCTTTGGCAAACGCCCATCAGACCCTATGATTTTTTTTTTACTTATGAAAGTTTTTTTAACAGATTCTTCTATAAAGTCCTTCATCACATATGTGTTTTGACATGGTAGACCGAATTATTTCAGGTTTTTCACTGTGTCTATTGTAGATGATTGCAGCAGCATTTTTATGCGAGTCATCAACTGCTTTTCTCGTAATGATTTTTGCCACATACAGACATTTTCTAAAAACCACCAAATTGTGTTCAGGACCTTCTAAAATGTATAAATCCATCAAAACTGGAAGTCAAAATTATTTCATGAATTCAATATTTTCTTTTTGTAAAGATAGAAAAAAGTAAAAATACGTGAAAATGCATTTTACTCCAACCATTTTCTTTAATATGATTCAGAGTTGTGAACTTTAAATTAATTTTTCTTAGATTTAATCGTCTGTTTCCACACGATTCAATGATTCTTTCGATTCAAAAAAGCATCATTTTAGAGGGGGTGGGGGGTGAAGCATGCCAAGGCCCGTTATTGAAGACTGGTCAAGCAGTAGTAGCTTTATACAGTAACTTTTGTGTTCTGCAATTTTGTAATTTTTAAGAATTTCAATGAGATTTTTAAAATTTGCCTGTATTCTGTGGTGATTTTTTAACATTTAGATTCATGAAAGAATTTCAGTTACAATGCTTTTTTATACCCATTATATTGCTTTTTTACGCACAATTTAATAAATTTTTTCTTCTTGGATTTTTAAGCCTTTAATGATTTTCAGAGTTTTTTTTTTCTTTTGCGGCGATTTTTTTCAGACACAGAAAAGGGGACTTGGGGGACCAAAATACAAAAAAGGGGACTAAAGGGGACCTTTTTCTAAAAAGGGGACTTTTGGGGGAAAAAGGGGACCATTTGGGAGCCCTGTATTTGTAAAGTTTTTACAAATTATTCCCCCGAACTATCGGTTGCTCATTCTTCAAAACAACATTACAAGTTATAAACTGGCTCTAGAAAAGGCAAGATTAGCACAGGACTGTGAGATGCAGAATTCTGTATTATCAAATACGCCTGCAATCGAGGAAAAAGATAGTGTTTTAGCTTTAACGGAACAAGTAAACAGTTTACAGACAACAATCAATAAATTTTGTGAGAAAACAAAAATCGATGAGCCCCAAAATCAACATACAAAAGATGAGTTCACAAACAATTCTCAACCTATCTTCAACTTCCGTAATAAACGGACACATGACTTTCATGGCAGAAGAGGTAACTTTCGAAGAGATAACTTTAAACACAGTCGTGGAAATCGGCGCAACTTTCGCCATACATACCGAAATCACAACTTCCGTAACACGCAGACAACACAGTTAGAAAATGTTACATGCCAATTATGCTTATGTGTCGGGCACTCTGCCCGTGAATGCAGATCTCCATCCATAAATTCTCAGTCCTTTAACTACAATGCAACTCCAGCAATAACTCACCCAAACTACTAGTCGAGTCTTTGGATACTGGAGAACAAAGTACTCGTATCACACACTCTCCAGAAAATCTGTTTCATAACATTCCAAATTCTAACATTAAGGAAGAAATAATAGCCAATGTAAACATTATGGCACCCTCCATTCCTGTTATCCAAGTTCAAATTGTCAATGAAACAGCTCCTTTCCTAATTGATACAGGAAGTTCCATTTCTCTTTTATGCAAAAGTTTTTTTGATGCAAACAAACACAAGTTTAAATATCGGGTACTATCCAGGAATATAAAAATATCCACTATCAATTCAGAGACTGAATTTAAAGGATGTGTAGAACTCTCTTTCAAGATTGGTACTATGCATTTTAGACATCCACTTTACCTTTTTACCTTAAGACCATCATCAAAGTTCACTGGCCTTTTAGGATTTGACTTCGTCAGAAAATTTAACGTAATAATCTTCCCCGAAACGGAAGTATGCAAAATTAAGGATGATTTTATATATTTTTCAAATAAGTCTGCAAGTCAAAATTTCACTATATCGAACCATCTTGAAAACAAAATAAAAAGTAAAATAAAATCTCAAAAAAAACCCTCAGACGTTGATTTTAATAAGTTACTTAATGTACCACCATTTGTCCCGAAAGAAAAGGTCCCTATCATCATAACTCAAAATTTACCAGTGACACTTGTACAGAAAGTAACCCTTCAGCCATCAGAAGCTGCTTACATCAGGGTACGGACTTTCCTAGACAATTCCTTCATGAACAAAGATTTAATTTTGACTCCTGTAGACAAATACAAAGTAAATGTCCATGACTCTGTCCATTCATTTAAAACTCCAGCACAGGACTCTGGGGCGCTACTCCCTGAAAATGACAATCGTTACACTAACGAACAACATTTTTATATTTTTTTAGACAACCAGTCTGAACATATCTTACATATCAACAAAAACACAACAATCGGCCAAATCAACCTAATTGAAGAAATTAAGCCCGCCTTCAAGGAAAAGTTGGAAATACCCGTTGATATGCCACCTCCGACATCAGAAGAATACATAAATTTAATCCAGCCAGACCCTGAAGTCATTAAACAAAGAGAGATAGAATTTAACACGGCTGAATTAAACATTAATCATCTGAATAATGAAGAAAAAAAAATTGCATAAAGTACTAAAAGAGAACTTTCAAGCATTTTCAGCTACACTAAAAACAATGGGACACTCGGATGTTATAAAGCCCCAAATTAATTTTAATAGTGAAAACCCAATTAAAGCATTACCTTTCCCTGTTCCACATGCATTGCAACAGGAAGCTCGTAGACAAATAAATGAAATGATAGAAGCCAATATCATCGAAAAGAATGTAGCATCATGGGCCTGTCCCATGTTACTAGTAAAAAAAAGTCTGATGGAGGTCCCCAAAAGTATAGAATGGCTCTAGACCTACGTGTCCTCAATACCATCATAGACCACTCAAGCTATCCACTCCCTAAAATCCAAACACTCATCAACAATATCGCCAATTATCAATTTTTCACACTTCTAGACATGCCTTCTGCGTACCATCAGGTACACTTGCCGGAATGCTATCAAGATAAAGTTTGCTTTACAACCCCGTGGGGTACATATAGATGCAAACGGCTACCTTTCGGATTAAAAACCGCAGCCAGCATTTTTCAAGCAATGATTGATACCATTATTGAAGAAGTCAACTTACCGGGTATTTTCAGTTATCAGGACGATGTTATTGTCTGCAGTAATTCCTTCCAAGAAACTTTAGAAAAATTGACAAAATTTTTAGAGACATTCAAAAAATATAACTTAACATTAAATTTAAAGAAGTGTTCATTTCACAAAAAATCATGCAATTTTCTTGGTTTTCACATAGAAAATAACAGAATTTATCCTGTATCTACAAATATTATAAAAATTAATTCGTTCCCAGTTCCTAAATCAAAAAGACAACTGAAGAGTTTCCTTGGACTATGTGGATTTTACAGACATTTGATACCGTCGTTCGCAGAGGTTGCGGAACCACTGGTCACTCTGACTTCACCGAAGAAAGTATTCGAATGGGGTAAAGAACAGGAAGAGGCCTTCCAAAAGTTACAACAGATTTTTTTTTTGCAAACCTTTTCTACAGCAACCCAACTTCAATGAAACATTCTACCTTAATACAGATGCATCAAAATTTGCCATCAGTGCTGTAATTCTACAAAAATATGGAAATGATCTACTACCAATAGCTTACTTCTCTAAGGCCTTAAGAAAAGCAGAAACCAGATATCCACCTATACAGCTAGAGCTAATGGCTATAGCCAAAGGCTTGGCCGCATTTAAAAATATTCTATATGGTCGTCATTTTATTCTTTTAAGTGATAGCAAACCTTTAAAACATTACAAGAGAACCACATCCCCAGCAGATATTATCACTAGATGGCTACTTGAAATTAGTGAATATTCCTTTACCTTTTTGCACATTCCAGGTCGCATGAACATTTTAGCTGATTACCTTTCTAGAACACCCACAATACATAATTCCACTGACATAAATTCAGACCCTCAATTAATTAACTCAGAAGAGATCCTGCCAGTTGTGGAAGATGTTAATACAATTGATAAAGATAATGTTAAGCAAGCTGCATACAGTCATGAAAATAATTTTAATTCTCCCCCACCTAAAGATGCACTTCTCGATATTTCTGAAGCCACACTACTTTATGAACAGCGTAAAGATACAGACCTTAAAAAAATAATTGATGATATCAATAGCAATGTCATTTCAAAGTTTAAAAACTACATAATTTGTGACAGATCCTCGTTACTTCTTTTTCATAATCCTACTCCTACAAATCAAGAAGCTATTCAATATAAAATTGTTGTACCCAAATCCTTAAGAGAAAAATGTATTAGGATCCATCATATGACACACTATGGAATTGACAAAACGTACAAAAATATTAGCAAGAAATTTTTCTGGAAGGGGTTACATTCAGATGTAGTAAATTATGTGAAATCTTGTACAAGATGTCTCACTAATAAACCACAAAGAATTCCTACAGCACCTTTTCAAAACACAATTATTCCAACACAACCGGGTCAACTTATCTCTCTCGATTTTGTGGGCCCTTTCAAAAATGGATTCTTTATAATGACAATAATAGATCATTTTTCTAAACACTTAAGATTGTATCCTCTAAGAAATATAACTGCAATGAATGCTGTTCATGCCATGTTTGACTACATAGTCACCTTTGGACGTCCTGAATTAATATTATCAGATAATGGAAAACAGTTTCACGCTCATATTTTTGAAGAATTCCATAAAATGTTGGGTGTCAAGCTTCGTTACACAACAGTGGCCCACCCGGAAGCTAACTCCGCCTCTGAACGTATCAACTTTTCAATAAAAGCAACAGTAAAAGCACTAATACAAGATGGGTATCATTTTAACACAGCAGTAAAAATTCATGAAGCTATGTATAACAGCACGTACCATAACACAATTAAAATGTCTCCCAATAAAGTTCACTTTGGAAGAAACATCACCAATATTTTTGAAACATTTCACATAAACACATACAATAACCGATTTGATGTCCACCACGACTACTTCACTTTAATGAAAAATTTACAAGATCTGTACACAAAAATATACAGCAATTTAATTGACTATCAAAAGCTACAGAATTCTAGACAGCACCCTAAAGCAAAACTTCGTCAGCCACAAGTTGGTGACATCATATTTCTACAAACAGCCGGAAAGTTCAAAAAGGTTCTTGACACTCCTATGAAAATCATCGAAAAATGTTCTAAAGTAATTTTTAAAATACAAAAAGCTGCAGATTCAGAAGGTAGAGTTCAAAAGGTACATATCAATAGGCTCATTACCCCTGAAAAAAGAAAACATTATCTCTGTTCAAAACCTGCCAATAAAGTACAACTACCTGCTCTAGACTCAAAAACTGTGCAACAAGGACTGAATAACAATGTAAACAATCACTTACCTCAGATTGACCCATCAGACCATGCCACAACTCCAGAAGATCCAGCAGCAGTGAGGGTTCCTGCTGATGTCAATGCACCTGATGCCAGAATTTTGTTGACGTCTACAAAGAACACTCATATACCGGTCACCAATACATACAATTTAAGACAGACAGCAGCCAGACAAAGATTGAAATAGACCATTCTAATATACTTTCTGCACTTATAGGGACCGTGAAAAATCTCTTTTGGTCGTCAGCGTGTGTCACTTCAGTGTTTATGCAGACTGTATGGCCCAGTATGTTACTACACCACACATCATATATTCTAACTTTTTTTTTTTCTTTTCCAGACTCACCTGAATGTGAAATTTGACTAGACTACATGATATAACATTTTTTTTTGTACATGTTAATTTCCTCAGCTTAGGCTACAAAAGTAAGATGGAATGTTGCATCTACTGTATGGTAATATTGCATGTGAAATTTTAGTGTTGTAATCCTTGTGTAACAATTTTCATCATTTTCTTTTAGTATACATATTTCTTTATCTCAATGTGTATTGAATGTATTTTCCCTTTTTTCTTTTTTTTTTTTTGTTGTGATCACAACCCCCTTTCATTTTTTTTTGTATAATGTTTATTCATTTATGGTACCATAATGTATTTATTTATCCTTACATGTGCAACCATATTATGTTATGATGTTTCAAGATAACACTATCATGAGTATGTATTGATGAAACATAACTGTATAATGTATGTAATATTTTCAACAATGTATCTAATGTTTTTAACAATGTATGTAATATTTTTAACAATGTATGTAATATTTTCATAGTACAATTTATGTAACTCAAGTTTGCATTGTATAAAATGTTTGCAAAATACCATGTGTATGTAGAAAGTTGCAGTTATTGGTGGATGTACCTTTTTCATACCGACATGATGTATGTCGATGATTGTCATCCCCTTGTACATACACGGTGATGGCTGTTTTGTTTTTTTTTCTTTTTTTACCCCTTTTTGGGGGAGTATGTCACAAATGACATGCATCGTTTAGTCGTAGTTTAATTTTTATTTATTCTTCTAGCTAAATTTCTAGGATTTTGTCTACGCGATTGTTAGTTTAAATTTATTTTCTTTAATTTGATATATTTTCCACTATGTTCGTTAATTCGTCCTTTTTTTGTTCTCCCGTACCTGCGATCGTAATTCGAGCTATTTTAAATTATTACGCAATAAATTGTTCTCAATTGCGTCGTCGCCTTGTTGGAGGAGGTTTTCCTCTCGCTTTTCTCGCGCGTTCGTCTGTAGGCGTGCTGTACTGACATCTTACTTGGCGGTCATTTATACCGCTCTCATTCGCGGGCGTGTTTTTTTTTTCGTCCGTTGGCGCTGTCTATCTCGCCAATTTTTTTTTCGGCTGCGCTTTTCTCCGATCGGTGAGTCAGGCAGTAGCGTTCTGGTTTCTGAGATGTTGGTATAAGGCGCACCTGCCTCTATTTGTTTTTTTTTTATCGTAATTTTTTTTTAAGAAAAACTTTCTAAGTTTTAGTACACTACTCATCAGCCATCATACGTCGCCCTTTCCCTTTTATCAAATAAATCTTCCTGTTCCTGGAGCTAACAACTTTGTTACGTTTTATTTCACGTGAAGAGAATTCTTTTTACGGACTTCTTTTTTTTATATTCTCAAGCATGGAAATTTTCAAGTAAGAAATATAGTTTTTTCAATTATTCTTTACTTATTAGAAACAAGATGAGAGCCATACCGGCAAGCAGCGAATTTTTTTTTTGTCTGAATCTGGAATTGACAAATAACAGAAAAGGAATTTAAAAGGAATCTGTTCTTGTTCCAAAAAAAAAATTGCAAAGATTTTTTTTGACACACTACGAATTTTTTTTGTGTTAGAATGATATGCTATTACGATAATTATCATATCTTAACCTAGACAGTGTTTGAAATCCTTAGTGGTCTACTGGTACGAATCAGCCAAAAATTTAATCGAACAACTAATTGGAAAAACTTAGTGATCAGCAGGACTGGTAACATTTTTTGCCCTCTCCAACAGACAAATGTAAGTTTTCTTGGTCATGAGATACTAGAACAAATTTCAAATCATGATTTTATTCAATTTTTAATAATTTATAATTTTACATTTTATTATCTAGAAAATTTTGGATAATTGCAAAGTAAGTTTAGTTTATATTTAGAAGGAGGGGTCGCTCAAAGAGTTAAAAGGATTTAATAAAATTTTATGCTGCAGACCAGTGACTTATTTTTTTTAAATCAATTCTGAGGCTGCTGAAGATCAGTGCTCTTCACTGAAGATGCTCTGAATTTTCGTCAGAAATTAGGAGTTTTTCTTGACTTTCTGAGTTCAGTCATAAAAATTATACAAAAGGATAATGATAAGAAATTGACAAAATAATAAAAGTGAAATAGCAGACATAAAAAAGAATCTCATGACTGATTTATGCAGTTTTTTTTAAATATATATAGGTATATTAAGTTAAGGAAATTACTAATATTAAATATAATATTTACTGTTATTTAATCTTAATGTGCATTTCTTTTTAAAGACCAGGAGGTGTCAGCACAGACAATCACCTTATGAAGTTCATGGATGAAAATCCAGGATTAGTTGAATTATTGTTGAATCGAATTAGTTGCTCGATTTGCATATTACAATGCAATCAGTCTGCTAAATCATACCCTGGTGGAAAACACCTAATAACCGATTTTAGTGGTTGACTCATGGGTTAACCATTATGTTTTCCCATTCGCAATCCTCCATTATTTCATTTTTTGGGTGCGGGAAAGAATAGTGGTAAACCAACAATTCAACTGTTAAAACCTAGTTTTTAAGTGTTTTCCACCAAGATATGACTTAAAAGACTGATTGCATCATATAATACAAATCAAGATTTAACTAATCCTAGAATTTCAACCGTAAACTCGATGAGGTGATAGTTTGTTCTGCTGCCTCCCAGTCTATTTTTGTTATTCAAAGATATATCAAAATCATTCAAATAAGATCCTCAAAGAAAAATTATAATATAGTAAATCAGTTAATGTAGCAAGTAATATAGCACCCCCCCCCCTCCCATTTTACAATACTACTTCTTTCTGGACAATAACATTCATCCTATTTAATTTGGAATTAAATATGGGGAATTCAATGATACAGCAGAGTTGTAAGGTGAATTTAATTAAGGTATCTAATTGCAAATTAAATAAGGCAAGTATTGCTATTTAATAATAGCTTAGCGCCTAGTTACAGAATACTGTAAGATAATACAAAAATCATTATGCTTTAATGCTAATTACAGAATACTGATAAGATAATACAAAAAACCTTATGCTTTAATACAAATAATTACATGACATATTTAAAAATATAAAAAATTAACCTTATTTTTACTTAGGGGCTATCCATAAATGATGTTGATTTTTTTTTACCTTGTCTTCCCCTATTTGTCATAAAGTGTCACACTTGCCATACCCCCCCCCCTCTACTGATTGTCATATATCATGCTATATTACTTAAACATACTTTCAGTTCAAATACAAAGCATTATGTTATAGATCATATTTCAAATTTTATTTTTAAACTTTAACTATGTGTTTTAATGCCATTTGTAAGCATAACAGTACAAATGATTCATGTACTTATTTTGTACGAAACAAGATTAAGGTTTACAACAAGAAGCATAATTAATGAACAATAGTATTATACAAGGGTGGGAAATTTTCAAAAATCTTACCAGCCAAGTATTTATTTCATCAGCCAGCAAGATGCAAAACACACACAATTGAAAATAGTTATGACAAAATCGCATGCAATTACAGACAAACTTACTGTTACTACAATGCATTTTCATAATTATTTTTTTCTATATTAAGAAATATATACAACAGAAAAAAGCTTAATAAACGACAGAACTGAGTAGCACTTAGTAATTGAAACTTAGTTATTTACACTGTAATAATTTGGAAAGTTAAAATATCTAGATTAAGAAAGAGTGTCTGATAATGTCTCTATTACCTACAGTTTTTCAGAAACTAAAAATGAACTCGCCTTGCCAGAAAATCCTTTGAAACTGGCGAGCAAAATGATGTATTTCTACATCCCTGGTAATACAATATTCATATGTAAGAACAAGAGTTATAAAATAAATAATTTATAAATAAAAATTATTTTGAAATAACTTTTACTAATATTCAAATCGTTATTTCATGTATATTTATCTTTTGTCATTCAATAAGATAACAAAAAAAAAAAAAAAAAAAAAAATTAAAAATTTTATTTAGTTTTTAATAGAAACAAACTTGTCAATAGAAGGAGTAAAAATGAAAAATTTAGGAGTCAAGAAAAGTCCAACAAAAGAAATTATAAGTAAACTAGTTAATATAGCTTTTCCCCACACTTATTTCACAATGCTACCTATTTCTGAACAATAATATTCATTTTATATAATTTACAATTAAATAATGTAAATGTTACAATTTGAAAACAACGTTACCATCCCAAGAACAGAAAAAAAAAAAAAAAAAAAAAAATGCCAGTACTACTACAGTTTAATATATAAAAGTGTACACAAAATTTAATTGCGTATAATGCCCCTCCTCACCCTCCACCCCCCAAAAAAAAATAAAAAAGGGATGCATTTTACAACAAGAACATGCCATTTAATTTGTACAAAATAATCCCGCACTTATTTCACAATGTTACCTATTTCTGAACAATAATATTTACTTTATATAATTTACAATTAAATAATGTAAATATACAATTTGAAAACAGCGTTATCACCCCCCCCCCCCAAAAAAAAATGCCAGTACTAAAGTCAATATATAAAAGTATATACAAAATTTAATCGTGTATAATGCCCTCCCCCCCTCCAAAAAAAAAATAAAAATGGGATGCATATTACAACAAAAACATGTCATTTAATTTGTATAAAACAATCCCGCACTTATTTCACAATGTTACCTATTTCTGAACAAAAATATTTACTTTATATAATTTACAATTAAATAATGTAAATGTTACAATTTGAAAACAGCATTATCATTCCCCCCCCCCAAAAAAAAATGCCAGTACTAAAGTTAATATATAACAGTATATACAATATTTAATCGTGTATAATGCCTTCCCCCCACCCAAAAAAAGAGATGCATTTTACAACAAAAACATGTCATTTAATTTGTATAAAATAACTCCGCACTTATTTCTGAACAATAACATTCACTTTATATAATTTACAATTAAATAGTGTAAATGTTACAATTTGAAAACAGTGTTACCATCCCGAGAACAGAAAAAAAAATGCCAGTACTAAAGTTAATACATAAAAGTATATACAATATTTAATTGTGTATAATGCCCCCTCCCCCCCCCCCAAAAAAAAATAATAAAAGGGATGCATTTTACAACAAAAACATATTTAATTTGTATAAAATAATCTCCCCCCCCCTGCAAAAATTGTATATAAACTTACTAAATTATACTAATGTTATTAAAATAGTATATAATAATAAATAAATCTTTACCAATTATTTTTCAGGTGACCTAGATCTTTAGTTGCTTCCCTCTTTTAAACATCTAATCATTTTTATCAACAAGCTGGAGACCATGGCTTTGGCATTTTTACCAGATGTCATTAGGATGTTGTTATAAAGCTATATTCGCCATGGCGAATCTCTCTTCACTGCCAATTCTCCTAAATCAACATTTATCTCTGTTCTGATAAGTACATCTAAATCTAAAAGGTTCGCACTTTGTGAACTCTGTTTAAGTTTGCCTCTGCTACCTCCTTGGTTTTTAGTTAAAGGCAAATTAGTTTACAGTTCAGCTGCTGTTTGCTCAACTTGATATGTGAGGTCAGCGTCTTGGTAAAATTTATCACTTCATCCAACCAATCTTCAGTGTTTGACTTTCGCCAATGTTAGGGTTGCAAGAAGTCTGTTTCATCAGTTGGCGATTGACATAGGTTATTGACTATGCATTCTCTTTCTCGCCGTGGCGTAAGTTACTGCGCTTGGCGCCCTTGGTTTCTTTCTGGCAACCTTGGGTCTTGTGGCGGGAGTCAGAAAGAGTTTAGCAACACACACACGTTTGTTTGATACTAGAAGGTGTACCGTTTTCTTTGATTTTCTGGGGCCTCACGTGGACGCCGGGAAAGATCGAGGACGAGCATGGCAGCATCATTGGACAGCTAAGTTAAATTTTATCAGTTCCTACTTCCATCCTTTTTATTTATTTTCCTTTTTTTAACTTTTTCCCCAATGATGAGAAACCCATTATTGTTTATGGTAAATTCAGGATTCGCGTGAAACTTGTATATTAAGATTCAATACATGTTCTTTTTTATACTACAATATCGTTGTCTTCCTTTTTTTCTTTTCACTACATCAGTATTATGTGATTTTTAAACATATCTTGTTTTTCCTTTAATCTTTTTTTTTCCAGAACACGAGCTGTTGTTTTTATTTTAGTAATCAGGTGTTTTTGTTCTAAATTTCAGTCTAATTTTTGAGTTCTCCATTCATAATTAATTTTTAAATATTTTTGCTTTCATGCAATGCCTTTTCGGTTTGATCTTTATAATCATTTAGGCATGCCAAATACTTTATATCATATGGTACCGAAAACCCTTTTTATCCGTTTGTAGTGGATATTAGCATCTTGCTGCACGGATTATGTGTTCTGGAAAATCCATTTCAATCCTATCTAAGTTTATGATTAAATCGTATTTCATTTGTGTAGCATAATACTTTTATGTATGTTGAATTGTGTTGTTCATGTATTTTGCAGAAAAATATAGTATTATTTGATATTTCTTATTATTTATAGTTCATGTCAAGGGTGCACATGGTATTTCATTAATTGAATCATAGTTGACTTTATTGTTTATTATTTATAAATTTCTTTCTCCATATTGTTTGATTTGAAATTCAATGTCTTCAAATTAATTACATCAGTGTATTTTTTTTTTTCTTACAATGTCAAAAAAGTCATTATTGTTGAATATTCAGCCGTTTAACGGCGATCCGAAATTTGTTAGATTTTTCTTCCAACAATTGAAATCTGTTAAAGATTTAAATGATCTTGATGATAAACAGATTGTTGCAATATTCACAAATAAATTAGAAGGTTCGGCACTTGATTTTTTTGTTGACACTCCGTCAGTGCAAAATTTGAAAAATTTAGATGAGTTAGAAGCAGCATTTATTGATTTTTTTACCTCTACTGATATTGTTCATTCTCTAAAATGTCTGGATAGTCTGCAAATTAGAGATGATGAAAAGTTTAAGCAGTTTGCTTCTCGTTTAGATGTGGCTGTTCGTAATGTATACCCAAGGGTTGATGAAAATTCGCTTAGTCAGATCAAATTCATGAATTTGCTTCGTATTGCCCCTAAATATATAAAAACTAAGCTTTTGGAAGAAGGTATTTCAGACTTTAAGGCTGCAATTGCACGTGCGGATGTTTTAAGAAATATCCATTTGGCAAATTTGTCACCACCTGCTAAGAAAGGTGATAATGCTATGGTTTTCCATAATCAGGTGTCTAATCAGCCTAGCTCTTCGTCTAATGACAACTCTGCTGCTAATGACGTCCCTCAGCGGTCTTTCCGGCGTCCCACACAAAAATTTCACAAAGATGATGCCCCACATCAGTGGTATAAACAAAATAATAATAAAAAGAGGTGGAACAATAACCAATTTAAACGTAGAAACACACCTAGACATGATAATTGTAGATTTTGTGGGAGAGCAGGCCACTATATGAAAGATTGCTATGAATTTTTAAGACTCGTGAATCGCTCTGAATCACATAATACCAGTTTAAATCACAACAGACATACAAAAAAGGTTGACAGGCATAACAACGAGAGAAGAGATTTAAACGATCGTCGGAGGTAGAAGAAGCTGGCACTCTGCCTTCCACGAATTTGACATCGCCAGTATTTGAAAATTGTTCGTCAGGGAATTTAGTTACACTAAATACTTGTCAGAATGATAAAAAAAAATTGTCTCTTAATCACATTACTCCAACAACCTCCTGCATTCAGGATAAGGAAAATAAATTAGCACCTATATGTAATGAGGTACAAAGTGAGGTAATTTTTACGACTTTTGACAATAATTCCACATTACCATGTGTTCTTGGTCACATAAATGGTATTTCATTTCCCATGCTGATTGATTCAGGAAGCACTATTTGTCTTATTGACACATCATTAGTTGATTTTTTAAAGGGTAAAATACCATACAAATTTTTAGCAAGACAGGTTAACATCACTACCATTAATTCAAATGTTGCCTTTAGAGGGTGTATTGAATTTTCTTTCAAGCTGAAAAACAATTTTTTCAAACAGGAGTTCTATATTACAGACATTTCTCATAAAAATTTTTCAGCCATTCTTGGATTTAACTTTATTTCTAAATATGCTATAACCATTGCATCTGCATTTGATGCAATGCTATTTAAAGATGATAAAATCCCTTTCATTAAAGATTCTGATAATGTGCAAGGAACAAATCACCATTTAGACATTTCTCGTAATCAAATCAGTGATGCTTATTTTCAAGGTAATCTAAATTCTGTTGAACAGGAAGGGGATTATGGTAACAACACAGTTTTAGGTCAATCTGTTGAACAATGTAATAATAATAATGAACTTTTTGAACAATATATTGACAATAATGTAATTGTAAATTCCTTTGATCCAAATCATGAAAATTTCTCTTCTAATATAAATTCTAATTTTTGTAATAATGAGAGTGTACTTAATGTAAACAACAATCCACCTGTTAATGTGAATATAAATAATGCTAATAATTCTGAATTTGAAAATTTCTCTGAAAATGTGCATAGTGCATATCGTACGGTAATTCCTGAAAATGGAATTTCGTATGTTAAAGTTAAAATACAAAATAAACCTACCTCATCTGAATTCATATTTAACCCTGTATTAGACAAACCTGGCATTGTTGTAAATACTTCCCTTCATTCTCTTGAACATTTAACAGATAATTCCTTTTTAATTGTAATTGAAAACAAAAACACAGAACAATTTTTTTTAAAGAAAAATGTTAAGGTCGGCACTATTTCAAATGTTTTAAGCCATGACATACAAGAAAATAATTTCCCAGAAGAAATGTGTAATTTAATAACCCCCTCAATTGATGTTGTACAACAAAGAGCAGCTGAATTTGATATTAAGGACTTTTGTTTAGATCATTTAAATTCCTTACAAAAACAAGAAATGGTTGAAGTTTTAAAAAAACATACACAGGCATTTTCTAAGTCTTTAAACACCATTGGTCATACTGACCTAGTTACACCTAAAATTGATATTAGGAACTCTCCTCCTGTCAAGACTTTGCCTTATCCCATCCCACAGGCTTTACAGGATGAAGCAAAAAAGCAGCTAAATGAAATGTTGGCTGCTGGGATAATCAAGCGGGCAAATTCTTCTTGGGCATGTCCTATGTTGTTGGTAAAAAAGAAGATGCTTGATCCTTCTAAACCTCAACAGTATAGACTTGCTCTAGACCTGAGACTCCTAAATGCAGTCATAATGCCATCAACTTATCCGCTGCCTAAAATTCAAACTTTGTTAAATAATTTAGCCACATTTAAATTTTTTACAACCTTGGATTTGCCGTCTGCTTATTGGCAAATTCATATGCCTCAGCACTTACGTGACAAGGTTACTTTCACAACGCCATGGGGTTGTTTTTCTTATAACAGATTAGTGTTTGGGCTTCGTACAGCTGCTTCAACATTTCAACAGTTAATTGATGAAGTAATTCAACAGGCGAATGTTGAAGGAGTATTTTCTTATCAAGATGATGTGGTGATAGGTGCCAATACTTTTGCAGAAATGAAAGCTAAATTAGCAATGTTATTAGAAGTCTTTGAAAAAAATAATATCACCTTAAATTCAGCAAAATGTCAATTTCACAAATCTAAAATAAATTTTCTAGGTTTTGAAATTTTTGATCATAAAGTTATGCCCATGCAATCAAATATAAAAAAAATATTGGCTTTTCCTTCCCCCAAAACAAAGAAGCAAGTTAAATCATTCATAGGACTTTGTTCATTCTACAGGTCTTTGATACCTGCATTTGCTCGTAGAATTGAACCCCTTATTAAATTGACATCCCCTAAAGAAAAATTTAAATGGTCTCAGCTGCAAGATGAAGCATTTCAAGATTTACAGCAGGTCTTCTTCAAAAAACCCATCCTTCATCTCCCTAATTGGGATGAAACCTTTTATGTAAATACAGACGCTTCTGTCACAGCCATTTCTGCTGTCTTAATGCAAAAGAAAAATGGTATTCTACTCCCTGTGTCATTTTTTTCAAAACTTCTGTCTCCATCTGAAAAAAAATACCCACCCATTAAATTAGAACTGTATGCTATTTTTAAAGGTATTACAAGTTTTAAATATCAGCTTTTCAACAGACATTTCATAGTTTTATCGGATGCTAAGCCATTAAACCATTATAAAAGTTCTTCGTCTCCAGCTGATATAATAACTCGATGGCTGATGGAGCTATCAGAGTATTCTTTTTCATTTGAACACATTCCTGGTTCTGATAACATCTTAGCTGATTATATCAGCAGAATACCTGTTCCTTCTCCATCTGAGGACATAAGCACAAACCCTAAGCTCCTTAAGACAGATGAAATCATTCCAGTTGAGAATTCTGAGTTAGATTTAAGGAATAACTTACCACATAATTTACAAGAATGTAATCATTTTGACACCAACCATAATATAAACATTGACAACCATATATCTGATGAACTTTTATATAGTGAACAGCGAAAAGATCATACATTAAAAAAAATCATCAATAAAATCGAAAACAATAGTAACAACGAACAAAACAGTCCCTACTACTTAAATCCAGAGACAAACATCCTGTGTTATGACAAATTTTTTTCATCCGAACTTAATAACTTACATAGAGCAGTGTTACCACCATCATTACTTTCAAGAGCGCTTGCCCTTGCTCATGTAACACATGCTGGATTCAACAAGACCTTAGAAAATGTTAAGAAAAGATTCACATGGAGAACTATGGCTGCAGATGTTTCGAACTACATTAATTCATGTCAGACCTGTTTGATCCATAAGAATTTACATAAACCACAAGCTCCTCTTTTGCCAACTCCTTTGCCAACGGCGTGTAATCAAAAGGTCTCTATGGATCTAGTAGGTCCCTTTAAAAATCATTCTTATATTTTAACAATTGTTGACCATTTTTCTAGACATTTAGAATTGTATAATCTTCACAATATTTCTGCCTCTCCTGTCACAAAGGCCCTTTTGCATTACTGTGCTACTCATGGTAAACCTGATATAGTACAAACTGATCAAGGAAGTCAATTTGACTCAAATATTTTTTCTACTTTTAATGACAAATTGCACATGAAATTAACATTTGTTACAGTAGCCCATCCACAGGCAAATGGTTTGTCTGAGTCCTTGAACAGGCAGTTGAAAACAGCCATTAATACCATGCTTTCTGAGGGTTACGATTTTTTTACTGCCATGAAAACCCATCAAAATCTGTACAATTCAACAGTTCATCCTGCCACAAAGTTTACACCAAACAAAGTGCACTTTGGCAGAGATATGACAGATTTATATGAAAATTACAAGACACAAGGTAATTGGAATTTGGATCCCAACACAGGAGACATACATAAAATGTTCAAAACATTGGACAAAATATACCATCATACATATGTCAACAACGAACAATTTAAAAGAAACACTCTTAAAAGATGTAATGTAAAAAGAAAGTTTATGAATTTAGAATGCAATGACAAAGTATTCATTACATTTCCTAATGTTTTCAAAAAAAGAAAACAGGGTCCATACTGGGTAAAAAAAATTATTTCTCCATCAGTTGTACAATTACAAATTTGTAATAATGACAATGCTTTTCCAATATTGGTACACACTGATAGAATTCTTAAGGTCATTCCCAGAAAAACCCATTTGCAAGAACAGAGAATTCTGAATGACATACCTCAGAACTCCTCGACCTCATCACCTACTGCTAATCAATTACAGAATTCACCTGTGTCTGGTCATAAAAGCAATATTTCTTCATTGACGCATAATGGTTCAGACAATTTTCCTGTTATTTTCTCACCTAAGAATGCATTATCTAGACATGATAAAAGAATAACTCTGATGGAAGATTGTGACTCATTCAGTTCCTCATCTATGGACAATATTAATTTGTCACCTGCACAACCTATTGCATCACCCATATCACACACATCCACCATGGATCAATTGTCACCAGGTAGCCACTTCAATAATAGCAATCTATCAGAAACTAGCACACCCCATTCTTCTCCAGTTAATTTAATTCCTGTTTCTCCAAGTCCTGTGACTGTTTCTCCAAGAAAATTGCGCACCAGAGTCTTTAGGAATAGAAACAGTGACTTTTTTTACTATTAACCATTACTAATTAACTTTTACGATTTTGCAGACATCACTGAAGTAGCGTTGTTTCTGTGTACAAGGAACAACATTTTCTGCTGTTAGCCTGATGGATCAGATGTGTTGATCTTGACAGTGTTGTCAACAGGAACTACTGCAGATGCATGCTCTGAAGAAAGTCATCCCTGTCTGGAAATACCTATGTGGGAGCCTATCCTAGATGAGTTATTCTGGACATCCAGTTTCTACAATAAAATGATAAGTTCATCTTTGTTTTCTCTTAAATAAATTTATCCTTATTTTTCAATATTATTGTAATACTTAAGATCTTACAAATATAGTATAAAAAATTATAATTTACAATATTGTTTTTAAGCTTTGATATGTATTATGTGGTAAAATATAAACTATTGGTGATACTAGCTTGGAAAAGTCAGTAGTGGTATTCTGTGTGTTGAATAAGTTGATGCAAGTTATATATGCAAGTAAATAATCATTGTTTATGTAGCAATGATGTATTACTTCTGAGTTGTATATGTTAAAAAAGGTATTTTTGTATGTATAAAATTACTCGTTTAAACACCCTTTAATAGTTGGGTTACATGAGAATATTTAGTTACCAGCTAGATTCTCAAAAAAATATTTTAAGATTTAAATGTTGACATTTTTCCCTTCATGTTTTACTAGGAATAATACTGAACATGTCATTGTACAGTTATCATTTATGGTAAATGCAGCTCATAAAGAAATTAATGGTTATAATTTAGTGAATGCAAATACTAATGTAAAAGAAAGATATATTGGGCAAAAATGTGTTGTAACAAGTTAATGTAACCTTTTGGTAAATGCTTCACTGATGCATGTATTATGTAATCATAATATAAAGTTGATCATTTATATTGACATTTGCAAATAGTTTGTAAATAGGTATTAAATATTTCATTCAATTAATTGGTATTACCCACTTTAAAAAATATAGTTACTATAAGTTAATTATGCTTCCTTTCATTATGTACTTAGACTCTGGCCAATTCTAAGACACATAATATAACATCTATTTTGAAAGGATTTCAGTAATTTTACATACTTGCAACTATATATATATATTTTTTTTTTTCTCAAAAAACTATTTGTGATCTTAAGATAAACAATTAATAGATTGTGCTTGGAAGTGTTTTCCTTCTCATGTCCTTAAGGGGTAGTACAATAAGTCTGCATTTGTTTGTTTTACATAGTTTAAAGTTGTAGTGTTGCTAGATAGTTCTTCAAATACTTAATATCAACTGAGAATTTTGTTTTATGTTACATTAAAATCTAGACATATTTTAAAAGCTATAGTTAACTAAACTATACTTCAGTTTTCTTTTTGCGTCAATGTGAGAAAGTAATCTAAATTTTTTTTTTTCTCCTTCAACACATGAAGTAATTGATTTCTTGTTTAGATAAAAAGAAGTTGTATTTATGTTAAGGATATACTGACTAATGTATGTCTTATGGAAACTTGGTTCTTTTGACACTTTTGGATACAGATATGTTATGGTGTTTAAATATAAGTAAACTGCAGTGCATCAACACTTCAAAAGGTTGTTTTGCAAGAGTGCACAAATATTCCTCTGTAGTTTAGTGGAATATGGTGTTCAATGCAGAAAGATTTAATCACTAACATTTTTTTTCTTATAGGTACATTATCATATTACTGCAAAATATGTGCCATGTTTAATAATTTTTTTTTTTTTTTACTTTTATCTCTCTTCTCTTAGATGCCCATTCCTGTAAAGCTCATTCCTAGGGCATGACCTGTCGTTTAATCCTGCTCATTGTTAAGCAGAAGTCTGTTTTTGAGAAGAGCGACAATTTGTTTTGTACATATTTAATTTTTTTTATATAACATTGTAAATCCTGATTTCGCGTGCATATGTACTTATGGATTTCTCATCATTAGTGTTTGTTTAGGTAAAACCCCTCAATTTTTTTTGGTTTAAAAAAAAAAAAGTTTTTTCATTGGATAGAGGTGATTGCACCCTATCCGCTTCAAATCTTTTTTTTAATTGGAGGTATGGGAATATGTTATAAAGCTATATTCGCCATGGCGAATCTCTCTTCACTGCCAATTCTCCTAAATCAACATTTATCTCTGTTCTGATAAGTACATCTAAATCTAAAAGGTTCGCACTTTGTGAACTCTGTTTAAGTTTGCCTCTGCTACCTCCTTGGTTTTTAGTTAAAGGCAAATTAGTTTACAGTTCAGCTGCTGTTTGCTCAACTTGATATGTGAGGTCAGCGTCTTGGTAAAATTTATCACTTCATCCAACCAATCTTCAGTGTTTGACTTTCGCCAATGTTAGGGTTGCAAGAAGTCTGTTTCATCAGTTGGCGATTGACATAGGTTATTGACTATGCATTCTCTTTCTCGCCGTGGCGTAAGTTACTGCGCTTGGCGCCCTTGGTTTCTTTCTGGCAACCTTGGGTCTTGTGGCGGGAGTCAGAAAGAGTTTAGCAACACACACACGTTTGTTTGATACTAGAAGGTGTACCGTTTTCTTTGATTTTCTGGGGCCTCACGTGGACGCCGGGAAAGATCGAGGACGAGCATGGCAGCATCATTGGACAGCTAAGTTAAATTTTATCAGTTCCTACTTCCATCCTTTTTATTTATTTTCCTTTTTTTAACTTTTTCCCCAATGATGAGAAACCCATTATTGTTTATGGTAAATTCAGGATTCGCGTGAAACTTGTATATTAAGATTCAATACATGTTCTTTTTTATACTACAATATCGTTGTCTTCCTTTTTTTCTTTTCACTACATCAGTATTATGTGATTTTTAAACATATCTTGTTTTTCCTTTAATCTTTTTTTTTCCAGAACACGAGCTGTTGTTTTTATTTTAGTAATCAGGTGTTTTTGTTCTAAATTTCAGTCTAATTTTTGAGTTCTCCATTCATAATTAATTTTTAAATATTTTTGCTTTCATGCAATGCCTTTTCGGTTTGATCTTTATAATCATTTAGGCATGCCAAATACTTTATATCAGATGTAGCTGAAAAATACAAAATAAAATAATGACAATCAGAAAAAAAATTTAAACCTTTCATGACAAGTTCTCATGAATCACTATTTCCATAGTGTTATATATTAATATTGGTTTTAATTATCTACTAATTATTATTAAAACAATAATTATTGCATTTCATTTTTTTTATCCAAATAAACAAGTTCAATTTTTGCATCTATAAATATGATTTATTAATGGAAATACGCTTTACATACGCTTTTGTAAAAAAAAAAAAAAAAAAAAAAAAAAAAGACCCCAATTTTTCAAGTTCAATTACTCTTAGTATAAGAACTTTTATGTTAGTTAGATTTGCTGTTTAAATAATATCGCCTGAAAATAATTACAAATACCTAGAAATTCATATTTAATTGACATGTAACGTTGATAAACAATAACAATTTGACAATGTTTGATAAAGAATACAATTAAATTTCTAAAAACGAAATTTATTATTATTATAGAAGACAAAATTTATGTTTTAGCAGTTAATTATAGAAGAATATAAGCTACAATACAAAAACTATGTTCTTTAATACAAATAACTATGACATATTAAAAAAATTACACACATGCACAAAATTAACTAATTCTTACTTAATTCATGTATTCTGGTGCGTAATTTTTCATTTTTAAGATTTATAAATCAGAAATTGTCCAAAATATAGCACATATGTCCTATACACACCACATTATAGCAATTTTTTTTTCTAATGCCAATTTGGTGAGCTCTTCATTTATATTAGTTGTTTTCTATTATTGTCTTTATCTATTTCTATCTAAAATGTGTGACATCATTTATGGACGGGCCCTATGATTTAATTAAATATGAAAACTACTTCATTATTATCGAAAATTACATATGCTAAAAATGATAACAGCACACTTAAAAAATGTACAAATACACTTTAATAAACGGATCTGCATGTTTCAACAACATTAATAAACTATTCTCGCAAAAACTGTGTGGGGAAAAAAAAAAAAAAAAAAAAAAAAAAAAAAAAAAAAACTTATCACATATTTTTAAATAAATGTAATTTGTTGAAGGTCAAACTATTTTGATTTGTAACTCGTAAGAAAAGCTTGCATCAAATATTGTAAGGGGATCGTGGGTAAAATTTTAACAACATTTCCTTTATTCTTGATGATTTTAAGAAAAAAAAAATACCAACTTAAAAATATTAAACGTAAAAGCAAACAAGTGCTTTTAATTACAAAAGAATCTCGATTATATTGTTGATAAAACATATTTAACACTGTAATCCTAAAAACTCTAAATTGTTCAGAAACAATGCTTCGTAAAAAGTTTTATCTATATCATATTTATAGAAATAATTGTAATTTAAAAATTTAGCATGCACAACAAAATGAAACAGCTTTGATAATGAACAAAAGCAACCAAAATATATGATATAAAAAAGATCTGAATCAATAATAGAAAAGGCAATACAGAAGAAATATTTAAATAATAATAATATACTAATAATGAACTTACGGAATGTTTTGTAAATCTTTAATAAAACGATTTCACATGTGAATTTAGTAACAACAACCGAACCGCCATCTTTTCGGCATTACCGGCAGAAGCAGACTCTGCGCATGCGCTCAAGTCGATTCCTTTCGAATACTTATATCGATAATTTACGAAAAGTGGTTTCTGCACGATTGTCATGCAAACCTAGTACTCAAAATATTCACTGTGCCCGTGGTATAAGGTAAGATAATGTAGCTTTGCAGGATAATGGCAAGTAAAGAAAAAACGACTGTTTACGTAAGCTTGCATGCTATCTGGGTATTGGCCAATTAAAATTTTCATTTGCTTAGAATTTTGATAATGTAACTCTTAAAATTTAAACAGTATTGCTTCATTTAACAATTACTTTAACAATAATTTAGATTTAATGCATTAATTTAGTTCACTAATATCATTATAAATAGCATATCATTATCACCTCAAATTATTATGACCTTTCTTTAAAACAATAGCAATATGGTTACTAATTCTTTACACCTATCTGAACACAATTATTTCATTGCACATAAATTACATAGACAATTTACTTAAATTACTATTAATTATACAACAATACAATTTGGTTCGAGATGTCAGAAGAAATGAATGATCAAAACACCTTACCTTATACTTTATTTGGTGGGGTACTCTTCTATTCACAGATAGCTCCACGATGTAGCGGTAATATGGCACAACAGTTCAGTTTAGTTCTTTCTAATAAAGATACGCACAACACTTTAGTCCACACTAGACGATATGGCACGATACTTTATCACACCCTCGACGATCCGGCACGATACTTTAGCACATGCTCGACGATACGGCACAACACTTTACACACATTCGACGCTACGGCACGACACTTTACACACATTCGACGATACGGCACAACACTTTAGCATACAATCGACGATCCGGCACGATGCTTTAGCACATACTCGACGATATGGCACGACCACACAAGAATTCCACTGGATACTCTGGCATTAACAGACTGCAACACGGCTCGCTGGTCACTGGTTTCAGGCGATTCTATCCCGACGCTGCCAACAATTTGTCGGACGCTCCTCTCAGTCCACCAAACTTAGAAGAATGTCCTAGGTAGTTTAAGCTGCCACCACCGATATTAATGGGTGATATCGGTCACCTGCTGTGAGGATTGGGTAAAATAACACTGACGCTGTTAATGAACTGAACTAACAGTTTATTTAAGATATAGATATGTACACAAGAAACAATATTTACAACTATCTACAATTACAACTCGGATATAGATGATCCGGTTCAACATTAAATTAACTACACTAAACGTTGGTTGTGTACCGTTCAGCTTACACTTTCTTCCTCACACTCAACGCACGTTCGATACGCTTTATCAGAGATTACTGCAGAATCTCAATACACAAGGGTATTAGGCCTCACTTCTCGGCCTATAACACTATCCACCGGGACGCCTTGTCCCACGCTCAAAATATACACTATCCAACAGGACCACAAATCCTGAGCGACCTATCGGTCTCAACGCCAAGCGAGAACTGTCTCCAACCTCTCAGTCCAGAGTTGACCTTGTCAGAGATCTTCCTTCCCCCAGCAGGGCCTCTTAGAGTTCCTCCATTGGTTCAATTCCGCATACCAACCTTGAGTCATGACATCTACTGTTTACACATCACTTAAATACTAAATGACAGCTGAGCCATGCCCCGTGGTCATCACTTTCAGTCAGCAACGAGTGCGTCATCCGCACACCTGCGCCTGGATAACCACCTGTCATTTGTCATTATAAGAAAAGAAAGAAAGGTATTTCGAGCTTCACGGATACACAACCCACAATACATAAAATATTCAGATAAGGAAATGTCATTCCTTTCTAATTCCGGGCAGATGTCTTCTAGGAACCTGACAATGATGTATATATATATGTAATACTACATGGACATGATGTATATATATGTATACATTACGTAGATGTGATGTATATGCATGTGCATGTTACGTAGATATGATGTTTATACATGTACAATTATGTAGATATGATGTATATATACATACATATAACGTAGATATTATGTTTAGAAAATGATCTACATGGATATAGACATCCGTTTTACATAGATATTACGTCAATCTGGATGTCCAATGAACATTATATGGATGTATTCGGAGAGACATCTGATGATAATATCTACGTAGATACTACGTAATATGAAACTCCTTGGATGAATTCTAGACATGGTATATAGATGTAATTTACGTTATATGGATGTCATATTTACCAATTTGTGCTGTGTGGGTTAGGCCACATTTCAAAATTCTGAGTCAACGGGGAGTATCTTATAGGTAGGATTGCGAGATTGTACGTTTTTCCCGTAGGTTGTAGGTTTTTTAGCAGTTTTTTAGGCTTGTCGTACAGTGTACGTTTAAATTTGTCTCGTATGATGATTTCTTCCGTTTTTCTGCCACATCTTACTTTTGAAAGTTTGAAGATTTTTTTTCTTTTTCAGTTCTTAAAAATTTCACTTTTACCGAAAAAAAAGTTATACACATGCGCATCAAATGTTTGTATAAACGGCATGTTTCCGATCAGGATGACAAAAAGTTGTGCAATATTAATTGCATATTCATACTGTTTTGAGTAAGATTAGATCATGAAAAACAAAAATTAACAACGTTAAAAAGCACCAAATAATGTGTATTGTACACATTATTTGGTGCTTTTTAACGTTGTTCATTTTTGTATTTCATTGCATTGCACCAAGCTCTATCTGATTATTAAGATTAGATTATCTGAACTTGGCATAATTATAGACTATATAAGCAAACATTGTAAAATTTTTAATTCTGTACGTTTGTATCTCAAATTGAGAAATTTTGTTTGATTTATTATCGGCCTTTGTGTTTAAATGCAAACATTAATTTTTGTATGGTGTTCATTACTAAAATTTTCATGATCAGAGTTGAAAAGAAGGATGTTTAGATTTACTTTTGTTCTTACAATCAGAGGTGTAGTCGTAAAAATAGCAGAAGATATACGCTCTAAGCAGAAGGTATATACTCAGGGCAAAAGGTATACCTTAGAGAGTATATACTATAGCTTTCTTGAGAAACAGAGGTTAAGGTTATCTGTGGCAAATGGACCCACAAGGTACTAAAGGGATCAAAATGCATAAGAGGAGACTAAAAGGTACCTTTTTCTAAAAACAGGCTTCATACTCATTTTCCAAGAAAAAATCCCCTGGTGTATTTTCTGGGATGTATAATTTTTCTATATCAGCAATTAACCACATTTTGATATTACATATGATAATAAAGCACGTGAAACAGTAACAATTGCCCCCAATTTCCCAAAATAGACTGTCATTTTGGCAGATTTTCCCAGGCTTGGGAAATTTTTTGTATTATCCTCTGATTTTTACAACCTAAAATTCATCTTCTGATTTTCCCAGAAATTCCATATTCCCCTGATGAATATGAACCCTGAAAAAAGAGACTTTTAGTGAAAAGAGAGACCATTTGGGAGTCCTGGAATTGACATAGGATAAATGTTGTGAATTGTAGGTGAGCTGTGATTACACATGGCCTTTTTAACTAGATAAATCTTTATTAAACATATAAAAACTCAATTGTATAAATAACATATTGTAAATAAAACGTATTAAATATTATATTTGATGGCCGATCCACGGCCTTTAACAACGCGACACTTCATCGACGAAGTCTTACAGCAAGTGACCGAAAAGTTCCACTGAGTTCTTCAGCAAGATGCATTCTCGCCAAAAGCATGCCACACAGGACCGGAAGATGCTAATGTCCCATTCCACTCGCTATCCGCTAAACTCTGAAATGTTCTTGTCCCGTTCCGTTCAATCTCAACTACAACACTGAACTGAACTATGATTCACTTTCCGTTTTTCAGATCAGGTGAATTAATCTCACTACATAAACTAGAAGGTTGGTGCCAAAGCGGTATTTGGACTCAATAAAGCATGCTAAATTCAATTGGCCTAAGAAAAACTAGTTCCGACCAATAAATAGCAGGATAAACTAGTTTGCCCTATTAAGTATTAGGCCAAACAAGTTTGGCTTAGGAAAAATTAGTTTATCCTATGGGTGTTAGGATAGACTAATTCAGCCCAGGAAATATTAGTTTATTCCATGGGCATTGGGAAAACTATTTTCTTCTACACCAATTTAGTTTGGCCAGCAACATGTTCATAAAAAAGCATAAAGATGTAAATCCTATAGGATACATCAAGTCTGAAGATATGTGCTGAGGATAAAATAGGTCTAACAAGTCTAACTAACAAAAAAAGTTACTCAGAGACATGAATAGGAATTGTCTATTTTAAAAACTTTTGAGTCATATGTAAACAGACAAAATTTCCTCTAAACTGGAAAGCTTGCTTTGCAATATTTGTGTGTAAGTGCTATTAAAGGGATTCAGAACTCCTAACTCGACACAAAAATATATCTATTTTCTAATTTTTTTGCTTATATCCTATTATCTTTAATACATTCTAAAAAAGTTTTGTAAAAATCCGAGCATTATAAACAAAGTTTAAAGCAATTTTATTACATTGCTGTCCTTTTAAATGCCTCAATCCATTTCACTTAAAAGTGATTTTTCTCGGTTTGTGTTTTTTTTGACAAATAAGTGTATTTAAAGTGATAAAACTTTAATGTATATTTTTCAATTGACTCCATTTTTTTTCATTGTTTCTTGTGGTCTATTTGATAAAAATAAGTATCAAATTTACATTAAAGTTGTTTTTTTTTTTTTTTTTTTTTTTTTAAACACATAAAATCATAAAAAAATTCAGTTTTTACTGTAATTTTACATGTATTTGCACATTATATATATTTTGCCCAAATTAATTAACTTATGATGAATTAGATACATAAAATTATACAACACCTTCTACAAATAGCTTAAAAAATAAATTAGCTCGAAATATTCAAATTTTACAAAAAGATACATTTTCAAATTTACTTAAATTTTTTTAAAAAAAATTAAATTTTTTGAATTTTATCACAGAAATTAAACAACTTCTTTGAACAATCATTTTCTTTCATTGCTCCTTTGTTATTATGTCAAAAATGCATCTTAAAATGCTTAAATAAAGAAAAAAAGTTCAAAGTGTACCAAGTCCCCCCCCCCCCCCCTTAGCTTGGGAAACTGTATCACAAAATCATTTAAGTCCAGATAAACTCAATTTTTTAATTAATTATTTTAATTTAAAACGACATTAAGAAACTAAAAAATTTGAACAGAATTTTGAAGGAAGTAAGTTTGAAATGAATGATTAGTTATTACTACATCAAAATAATGAGGCAAAAATTTTTCAAAAGTGCCTGATAATTTTTTTTATTAGTGTGCCTGAGGAAGGGAATTTTAGAAGGAAAATAAATTGACATTTCTGAAAATAAAAACAATGACAGAAATTATCAAAATCTATAACATTTCTAGGTTATAAATAAATAGCTGACATTACTTGATTTATTTTGGCAATATCAAAATCCCTTTATTTTCTCAAATAGTGTAGAATATTGGATTACTTAATGAATTAAAATAGTGTATTGGTAAATTATTTCTTTAATTTCCTCTATTTTGTTTATTTATGTCTAAAAAATAACTCGCTTAACTCTTAATTTTTTCTGATTTGGAACAAATCCTCTCATTGAGCATGATATTTGCTATTTTGTAACTTCTGCTATCCTCCCAGTGAGAATACAAACAGTACTAGAAAACAATTTATTCTTATAATAAGGAAAACCAAGAAATGCTAGAGAACTAAATACACAATTCAATGCTGTGACAGAATTCTGCAGAAAAACTGTCTTTAAAACATATTACCATGTTGCAACACAGTCTCTTGACTTTATTTTCTTGTGCTTTTTAAGGTTTAGAATGAAATAAGATTACGCTGCAAATGAAATTAAAAAGCATTGAAGTAGAAGATCATGTTGATCAAAATATGAAACTTTTTACATCAAACAAGATAATTATGATTTTGTACATTTTAAACATTTGGAAGATCTTTAAAATAATTCTCTAACCATTCAATTTGCTTCATTAAAGATATGTTTTTTTTTCTTTTTTAATCAGCTTAAATTTAATAGCAATGAACATGAAATTAAGTTGATCATCTAATGACAATTGTACAAACTAATATATCTATTAAGAAATTTAAAAAGCATGATTTTTTTTTAAACTGTAATATTAATTAAATTGTAATGTTCTTTGAACAATCATTCTCAAATAAGGTTTAATCAGTTCAGTGAAATATTACCATAACACACAGTACAGAATTACAACTTCTCCCGCAATATTTATATTATAAAGTCCAAATGTATCTGTACATAACGCATGCATTATTTTGCGAATGGCAACTTAAAATTTAAAATGAAATTTCAGTTTTGCAATTTTTGATACTGCAAATTTTTAAACTTCTAAACATCCCACATTTTCAATTTTTACACCATCATATAAGGAAAAAATTGTGCTTTTACATACAATTTGTTTGAAAACTGTATCTTAATTTATTTTTGAGACATGATTTTTTTTTATGTCTTTTAATACCATTTTTATAATTGTGGCAACAAAAGTATAGTATTGGATCTGTTATCCAGAATGCTTGGGACCTTGGATATTCTGGATAAGAGGTTTTTCTGTAATTCAGAACACTTTATTATAAGTTAATAAATTACAATTCAATCTAACAAATAAGGTATCTTTTGTACTGGTTTCTCTTATATCCTGCATTATGACATGATTTGCTGTTCAGTTGAAAAATATCAGTAGCTTATTTGAAATTTTTTTTATTTACCCCATTCTGCTGATCATAGTCATTTCTTTCATTAGACATATCATTTGTCGTTATGTGACACATTTCATTTCCAGCCATCAAATGAATTACAAAAGTATCATCACCATTTAGGACAATTTCACTCTGACTATTGTTCTAACAATTGACAATCTGAATATGAATGTCCCTTACAAGGAAGGTCTCCATACAGGGCATACTCAGATTTTTTTGAAAAAAATACTAAGTAAGCTACTCATGTATGTAATAATGGATCAGTGAAAATTAGCGGCAGAATTACATTAGGAAATATGTAAAAAAATAAAATACTTTCGAATATTTGCCATGAAAAGATGAAAGTATCACACGGTTTGGGGAGCAGCACTTTTCCCTGCCAAAAGCAAACGATTTTAATGCAACTGAAAACTTTTGGATTTATAGAATTCGCTTAAATGTTGTTTGATGAATTTAAACATAAACAATGAGAGAATTTAATATATTTTATACATATATATATATATTAAATTGCATATGTATATATTATTTGTTGCTGTAGTTATTTAATCTACCTCTGGAAAAAAATATTTCCATAGATAAAAAATTCTTATTCAGTAAAATTATTTTCATACATTTAAGCGTATTCAAAAATAAAAGCGAGATGTTTCCATAGCAACAAAATCGAATTGACAATGCTCAACTGGACTTTGAACTTGAAACAATTTTAATTAATTTAAATTTGAATTTCGTTTCAAACCTCAAATTTTGATGGTTTAATTTGAGATGGTCAGATTAGAAATACATATAAATATCAATATTACAAAATTATACTTAAAACAAACTAAATCTGACAAAAACAAAGATATTTAATTTATCTATACACGTTGAACATGAAACTTTTTTCCTTTAAAATGCATTTGACATAAAGAAAACATTTTTTTAAATTACTTTTCATCGCCAACCGATGATAAATCGCCAACCGATGATAAATCGCCAAATAACGAAATTTTCATTATTTTTTTACGGACAGGGATTGAGGTTCCACCAAAATTTTTTTTTGTAAACATATATATCCTCATAAAAAGAACATTTTGTAATTTTTCAGATTTTTCGGAGTATGCCCATATGGAGACCTTCCTTGTTAGCTTAGTTCAGCAGATCTGTAATAATTTCCTTCTTAGAAATTTTAAAGTCTTCCACTTTATGTTCATTAGCACAATCAAAAAATATCACAGATGATCACAAATTGTATCACCTTTAGACATGAGTATATCTGCCTGCTATATTCCACGTTTGATGTAAAATATATCTTTAATTTTTACGTTTTTGAAATGAAACAAATTATTTTTTTTGGTTTTAATTTTGCATTCTGGTTTTCTGAACTTTCTGGAATTGGTGTTTCCAGATAACGGGTATTCCTATACTGTACTCAATTTCTATAAAAGGTGGGAGGGGAAAAACAGATTACTGAATCTTTTCATTGACACTTTCTCATAAATAAGAAAAAAATTGAAATTAAAATATGTGCTATTTCAAGTATATCGTCTCTTACAAAATCCAGAGAATTTTGGTTCTATTTCATTTCTATTTATCAATTAAAAGATTTTTAATGTATTACAAACTTACTTTACACTATACCTACTTTACACACTTATATATTAAGGGAAAGGTAATATTTGGAGAGGGGCTTACTTTTGATACTTTAAAGCAGACAAATAATACAGAAGATTTAATTTGCAATTACTTTGGAAATTTACTATATTTCCTCGCATGCCGGAAAATATGAGGTTTGGCTATTGGGGGATGGCCAGCTGATTTATTGTAGTTTTTTTAACATCATTTTTCAATTTAAAGAAAAACATTAATACGTATTTTTTTCTTTTTGTCTCTTTCCCTCTCTGTACATATTAATTAATATTTAAGTGATTATTAGGTTTTATTTATCATATTATTATGCAAAATTTGCATGTATAATGTTTCTACTGCAGGATGACGACATGAAGTTAGTTAAATTATCACATAAAATTACTTTTTTGGTATAAGATAAGCACACATTTTTCTATTTATATATTTAAATAATTATATTTTTCTAATTTTATATATAGTAATAATACTTTTTTTCATGTAATAATTTATGAGATAATCTATTTTTACATTGTAAATACTGGATGGGTGCTAAGAAAGAGCTTTTTGTGAAATAGTATGTGACACATGAAACACATTTTTATTCTCTACGTAAAAAAGGTAAACTAAATAATTAGAAAAGTGGGGAAAAGAAACTTTATATTGCACTCTTACTTCCCAACAATATAGCCACTGCTATTGATTGCAGTTAATGAACCACATTCCTTTCTGTTTTTGAATTCTCTTGCTTTTTCCAGCATGCTGGAAAAGACCAGGGACTTATATTTAGAAATCTAGTCTCCCTCGAATTTTATGACATGACAGTTAATGCGGGGAATATGGCAATTACAATACATAAGACATGTTAATGTGTTGAATTGTTTTATATTTTAAATGCTTTTAATTTTCCATATTAAATCTTTATATCAGCATTACGTTGCTCAATATTATTATTATTATTATTATTTGTAATTTTAAGAGATTTGTACAAAATTGATCACCTTTTTATATCACAGCATACCAATGGGAATGTTTCTATTAATGTGCAAGAGTATAAATATAAACAAAAGCCCAATATTTTCTTATAATTCATTTAATAGAAATGGAAATTTAAATTTACAACTGTCTGGTTATAGGATACACAACCAGGGTCTGACAAAGCCTGGGTGGCATGTCACACAAGTGACTAAAAAATTGCACTTGGCATCTAAGTTTTTTACCTACTTATTAATTATATATATATATATTTTCTTTAACCAAAAAAAATTTAATGAGAAATTATTTTTTTCCATAGTGTGATTATACGCAGTGGAAGAAAATACATCATACTGGCGCCTTAAATTAGCCAATGTTTTTTTTTCCCAGTGAATTTCCATTTCTCTGGCATTAATGCCAGAGAAAAGATTCTTCAAGCTGGCTCCTAAGAATTTTCAATTTTTGTCAGTTCCTGTACATAACTAATAATCGAATGCAAGCAATTAAATAAGTAAGGGAGAAAAGATGATTTTTAGCTCTGTCATATATAAAGGTCATAAGAAAAAAAAATCAGCAACAAAGAAAAAAACCTTTAATACAATTTTTTACAGAAATATACACAAGATTTGAATATAAGTAGTTGCAATTAGTTTCTTCTTCTTTTAGCATGGGAAATTCTCCAGCTATTTGGTTCTTCAAGTTTATTATAAAGAGGTTCTAACCTCACTGTTTTGGATGCTTGCTTAATTTTGTATGATCAGCAAATTTATGAAAGAATGGAGCAAACTCCGCCATCCACTTGGGATCAACTCCTTGGGATAGTTACTCCTTTCATTTATTCTTTTGTAGTTTGTACCAGTTCATGATATACAACCCTAAAATTTGTGAAAAGGCAATTAAAACCAAGTGACAATACAGAAACAAATGTATAAACAAACAATAAGAAAATGCTGCAATATTTTAGTGTAACACATAAATATTTAATATACATAAATATGTAACACAAACACTTTAATTATTTCACATACAGGATGTCCATTCTCAACAGTAGCCAATGACTAATTACTTAACTATTTGTCAGATATATAGTTCTAATTCCAAAAATGTTTTAAATAATATAAAGAAATATTTTAAAAGCAATTTGAGGCAGTAAAAACATTTCTTAAAAAATTATGAAATTTAAATGTTTATACAGTCCTCTGGTCCTAGTTATATTTAGTAAAAATTTTTTGTTAGACTGATAATAGCAAAAAAGACAAAAAGAAAAAAAAAAGTCCTGTTATTCTACGATTAAAACTGACCAAGTAATAGCTGATTAAATTTTAGCATATTTTTTGAAGCAAATTAGGGATCATTCACAAGTTTATTAGAAATATAAGTTCATCAGAAATATTAAAACAAGTTGGAAATTTCACATGAATGTAGCAAATGAGGTGCGTTCGTACGATAACGAAGTTTTAAAAATATTAAAATCTTGCTGATATAGTAGAGCGTACTTCGGATACAGTATAGTAGTCGAAATCTTTTTTTGTGTTCCTGTAAATATACAGAAAGTAATTTTTATTACCTCTCAGAACCGTATATCTTATTCATAAAATGTGAAATAGTTGAATATAATTAAAACACGCCCCAAACAATGTTTCCCCATATAGCATTATGTAGTGGAATACTTTTGTGTGGCCCTGTAATTTAATAATAAAAATTCTTTGCATCACAGATTGTACAGAATGCATATTTTAGTATATACTTCATAGATTCATGCCAATTCTATTATGTTTGAATGAGTGTAACATCATAAAAATGCATTTGAAACTTTTTTCCCATTGACCGTAATGTAATGGAATACCTTTGATTGTCCCTGTAAATGATCTATGCATCCGACTTTCATAACATTTGAAATGACTCGATAAAATTACGTAATAATTATATGTTTTAAATTTCAAACGATTAAAATGCATTTGAAATTTTTTTCCCCATTGACTGTAATCCTTTTGATTCTCCCTGTAATTGATCTATCCATCCGATTTTCATAAAATTTGAAATTACTTGATAAAATTATGTTATAATTATGTATTTTAAATTTCAAACAATTCGGTTGGGTAGTTTTTGCGTTGTTATATGCGGACGGACAGACAGACAGACGGACGGACTGAGCGACAACAATAGGTGCTACGTATTTACATAATTACGAACGCACCTAAAAATGGCTGAAAGTAAAATTAAAATATAAATTTGAAATATTTAATCATTTTAAAATATTTATGCAAAATATACAATTTTAAATAAATATATGAGAAAAAAACTGAATTTTTGTTAAATAAAATGATGAAAATTAATAGCCTCAATTTTTTAAAGAAATGATACAACTTTTAAGCTGCTATTAGATTACATTAGCTTGCAAAAGATGGTCATGTTAGGTAATGTTTTTCAGCTTTTGATAGTTAATTCTTATGTATACTGTACCAATGAATCCAAAATCGACCTTCATTTTTTTTTACTATCATTTAAAAGATTTCTGCAAATTGTAAATTTTAAAGAAAAAAAGAAATTAAAATTTGATACAATAAAATAGATGTGATTATTGTGTTTTTAACTTTTCATAACTGATTTTTATGTATTTTTACCGCTGAATCTGAAAATGATCTTTAATTTTAATCAGCATGTCAAGTTTTTTTCACAAATCGTAAATTTCAAAGTTAAAAAGTTGGATGTCAACATTGAACCTTTTTACCCACTTCACCAGACCCCTCATCTGTTTAGCTGTAAGATCCCAGTATAAGCCAAAAAATTTAATAAATTACTGAATTAAATAAAATAAAATAAAATCAAAAAGTTTTACATCTGTTTTATAGGATCAGATGTTTGCTACATTTTAATTTTAACATTTACAATTTACATAAAAAATTTAACCTGATTCTTAGAAATGAAAGCCATTTTCAGATTTATTGCTAAAAAATACACAAAAATCAATTATCAAAAGTTAAAAATAAACACAGCCATCTCCTTTATTTTATAATAACTGATTTTTGTTATTTTTTAACTTTAAAAAACTAGCATTTGCGAACAACCTTGACTTGACTGAAAAATCCTGGTTAAAAACTAAGTTTATTTTCAGATTCAGTGATAAAAAATACACAATAGTTAAAAAACACAAGCACTGCAGTTTTGTGTTAATCTAATCTAAAATGTTTTCTTAAACTCCTTGGCAGTAAATTTTCCAAAAGTTTTTGAGTTATCCTGTAAAATAAATATAAATGCATAGAAAGCACTGAAAATCATAACAATATTAAATTGTCATTGGATATATGTCAATATATAAAATTTAACTCCCTTTCAAATATCCGTTAAAAATTAAAGTTCGAGTACAAATTTTGAACTACAAAAACTTACATACAATCATTGAAATAACAAAAAAAAAAAACTTATAAAAAAAATTTTTTCCTAAAAGAAATCGTGAAAAGAAACAATCCCAAATCCTGACAAAATAAAACATATGTTAAAATACAAATATTTTAGCCAATCTAAAATATAATAAAAGTTAAATCAATCGTAAAACTTCTATGTTTTTATTCAAAGCACAGATGCACATGAAATAAGGTCTTTGAATATTCAAA
The DNA here is from genome assembly GCA_964019185.1 of Maratus speculifer. NCBI lineage: Eukaryota > Metazoa > Arthropoda > Arachnida > Araneae > Salticidae > Maratus > Maratus speculifer. Next base: position 228,270,144 of record OZ025296.1, on the reverse strand, counting down.
GCAGGCCAAACTCATTTGTGTTCACATGCAAAAAAGTGTTTGCATTTCAAAAATTTCATAACTCGATCAATTTTAGTGTTATATTAATTACACTTTCATTGTGTTATGTCATTGTAATACAGGGTTCATACAGAGTTTCTAAATGAAAAATAAGGACTCTGTAAGGACTTTATAAAGGCTTCGTTAAAAGAAAAATAAAGATTTTCTAAAGTTTATAAAAAAAAGCAGCCTATATGCGTACTTACATTAAAATTTAATCACAAGATTGAAATTTTACATAATAAAATATAATTACCCTTTCTAATTAATTTTTTTAATGAGTTGCAAAATAAAATAACTACAAAAAATATATAAAACAAACATTTTTAGTTAGCTATAAATTGTTTTTTAGCATCAATTTATTTAGATAGGGAGAAATGAAGTTACATCTATCGAAAAAAATAAATCTAAATCATTATGATTTTATTGCAATTAAAAAAAACTTCACATAAATATGGTGTTAAAGATTTTTTCTTTCTTAAGTAGAATCACGTTTCTCAATTAGGGATATCATTATTAAAAAATGTAATTGCCTCATTTCAAGGTTGTTCACTAGCCTGAGAGAATACATAGTGCATATGACATGTGCTTCATACAGAAGAGAGAGAGACGAATAAAGAAATTCCATTTCACTGATAAGAATAGAAAGAAACATGTTAGATGTCCATATTGATCAAATCGCAATAATATAATCTTTTCCTGGAAAACTAATGGGAAACAAGGCTTATTGGCTTAAAAAATTTTAATGGAAGAAAAAATATTGATCATAAAGAAAGAAATTTTATATTTAAAAAAAGAATAAATGTACGAAGTCAAAGTATTTGGATATGCTTCAAAAACCACATTTTTTTATTATAGCTAATTTGTATTTTGGTACTAAAACAAAAAATCATTTTTATAATTTTTTTTTTAAAGCATACTAACCAGTTCTAAATACTATAAAATCAAAACTGTTGGAAAGTCTGCAAGAAGGAGAATGCCACATATTTGTGCGTATTTAGTGAAAGAAAAGGTTGAAAAAAAAAATAAAAAAAAGATTTAAAGGAAAAAACTGTCATATAAGGAAATAGTAAAAAAAAATTTTATGAATATGTTTAAAAAGAGAAAGAAAACTACTTAAGTTTATAATAAGATATCGGAACAGATGGTTCTGAGTTCCAATTCTTTACTGCATACTACATATTTGAATAAATATTTGCTTTTCCCGGGTGCCAGCCACTTTTTAGAATTATCCTTTAACATCCACAATGGATTTAAACCACATTGTCTACCTCCTATTTTGAAAATATTTATTATTAATGCAAACAATGACTAAATCATGTGAATAAAAACACGTCAAGATCTGAATGATGAATACCAGGAAACTTAAGAAATGCAGTCATACACCCCACATATCCAGTGAAAAACGAGAAAACATATTTACAGAACAGATCGATGCAATTATTTGGTGAAACATCTTTCTTTGCTATTCATTCCTCCATTGCAAAGAAAGGGAAGCTACTTCAGATGGTGGATACTGATTGAGATTGGTGTTTGTAGATACGAGGTTTCCACACTTCAATGGGGTTGTGAAACAGGCAGTTCCAACGTCCATTCAAAGATTAAAGAATAATAACCAAGAAACTTGATTTATTTTATTTTATTTTTATTTATTTATTTATTTATTTATTTTTTTGAGCTGTCATACTTCATAAATTATAAATGTTTAGTGATTTTTTTTTTTTTTTTTACAGATGGCTTGCATTAAATATTTAGCTCAGATTTCAAAATAAGCAGTTTCAACAAAAAATAAGAACTTTAAGGATCCTTATTCAGGACTATCGAAATGTAGGGAGTTTTTAAGAACTTTTAAGGTCTGTATGAATCCTGCAATAGGAAAATTTTACTAAATAGAACTTATAGGACCCAGTAACTATATAAAAATTTAAATTTCGTAATCTTTTAAGAAATATTTTTACTGACCTAAATCGTTTTAAAAATATTTATTTACCTCATTCAAAACATTTTTGTAATAGGAACTATATGTCTATGACTAATGGTTAAGAAATTAGCAATTAGCCACTATTAAGACTGGACACCCTGTATAATGTAATTGATATACGTTGCTGAGGTTTACTACAAATTATTTCCTATATAATAGAAAGCAAATAGTATTTACAGACACACACATAAGTTTTCAAATACTTTACTGTATTGATAGAATTGTATACAATATTGTATACTCTCAATATTTTTAAAACTTTGTTATAATATGATCATACCTCATTTGCTATATTTGACATGCAATTTCTGACTTGTTTTAAAATTACCAACAATTAAATCCTGTGTCTGAGACTGGGGAAATGAAATTACTGGAATCAAAAACTGACATAATTCATTAAGCTGAATTAAATAACTATAAACTAGAAATCATGGTTCTAATGCATCACAGACCACTTTTAACTGATTTCTTCAGTACCGGACCTCAAATCCGGACTGGTCGGGACAGCGATCGTTCCGGATTTCGGAATTTTCCGGATTTTAGGTCCTCAACCAAAACAATAGTTAAACAGATATGGTACATGCCCCTGACAAAATTTTGCATGCCGTTAAGCAAACTATTTCGCGTATCGCCTAGTTAGGCTTAGCGTAAATAAAGCCAAATAGACGAATTACAAAATAAGAATAATAAATAAAAATAAGGATAAGAAATATTTTTAAATACTACTGCATATTCTTAAAAATATTAAAACGTCTTTTGGAAAACGAAAATGCGTTATTGCTCGCGAGAGCCGAGTTAGGCCTAGGAATCGATATCTCGAATCGCCGTGTTAGGTATAAGTAAACAGAGAAAAACAGATTACAAAAACAATCTAAAATAAGGATTAACAATTTTTTTAATACGGCACATCACATTTATTAGCAACATAAAAAACATTTTTTAGAAAATGAAAATCACTAGAGCCGCATTAGGCCTAGGAGTTTTATAACGAATTAGACTCAATGAAAATGAACAGAGAAACATAAATTAAAAAAAAAATAATTTATAAGAAATCTAAGGTTGAGGTAGCATTAATATAAATAAAATAAAAATAAACATTTATGAAAAAATAATAAAACGTATTTCAATGATCTGCTTTCATAAATATATCAGATATTTTCAGAATTGAGAATATGCACAGTACAGTATTATATGAACTCTGTAGTGTTGCCAGATAAAAAACTACCATTTTTAACTACCATTTGCCCCCAAGTTTGTTCTGAAACTGTAGCAACGAGTTTCCAGTGATAGGGTTTCTTTCCCACGTTCTTTCCTTTATTAAAAAAAAAAAAAAAAAAAAAAAAAAAAATACTTATCTCCGTTGCTAATTGACGAATTTCTTTCAAATTTTCAGCATGTTACAATAATAGCAAATTAGACAGTGGTACAAATTTTTATTAAAATATAATTAGTTATTCGAAAATTAGGATACCCCTTAAAAACGGCCACTATAGTGAAAAAAAGGAAGCGAAGAAAAACAAGATATCCATCTGCCATATGTTTTGCTTATTCACTTGTTTATTTAACTGTACGAAGTAGAAAATCAATGTTATCAGAATGAGATCATTAACTTTCAATGGATTAGTTTGTTTTGTTATGCAGAAATAAACCTTGTATAGATTCCCCCCCCCCCTTTTGAAATAAGGAACAAATATTTTTGGTACGGTATTTACATACAAAATTTTTCCGAAAGAGAAAAAATGTTAAAAAAATTTAAAGTGGAGGAGAAGGTGTAGTAAAATATGTTTACATATAAATATTATAAGTGTATTGTAATCCCCTTTTAAAAATAATTCTCCCTTGTGGTTATTTATTTTTGGGGGGTGGAAGGGGGTGCAATTTCTGTTTTAATGAAGAGTAATTAGTAAATTTGGATTAAAAGTAATGTAAAAACAAAACATTGCAATAAAATTAATGAATTGAGTCCAATTGCTTAGTTTAGAATGACTTGGAACTGTATTATGCACGCACGTTGCGCCATCTATGGACAGTTTTTAGAATTTTTTAATCAGAGATCGTCGCGGAATTTCAGATTTCGTTATTCGTTCCGGATTTTGGGTCGTCCGGATTTCGGGATTCCGGATTTGAGGTCCGGTACTGTAGTATTTACAGACACACACATAAGTTTTCAAATACTTTACTGTATTGATAGAATTGTATACAATATTGTATACTCTCAATATTTTTAAAACTTTGTTATAATATGATCATACCTCATTTGCTATATTTGACATGCAATTTCTGACTTGTTTTAAAATTACCAACAATTAAATCCTGTGTCTGAGACTGGGGAAATGAAATTACTGGAATCAAAAACTGACATAATTCATTAAGCTGAATTAAATAACTATAAACTAGAAATCATGGTTCTAATGCATCACAGACCACTTTTAACTGATTTCTTCAAGCATAAATTTAAACTACCTTAATTTTGGAAATAAGATCATACCTCAAAATGGTACTACCTGTGTTCTCAAAAGTTTCTTCCACATAAAATACATTTTTGCTCTACTAATGATAAATAAATTAACTGAAAAAAAAAGGGCCAAGTTACTGCTAGATAAATTTACTTTGCAGAATTTTAGAAGAAAATGCTTATTTGAGTTATAGTGGATGGATATTTGTCCCATCCCTAATAAAACATATTTGATTTTTTTTTTTTTTTTTTGCATGCACAAGATGTCCTTGAACTTCCAACAAAAAGGATTATACAGCACAGTAAGACAAAATATTTGGTAAGAAATAAATGTAAAGTATTATATCTAAGGCAGTACTTCCCAAACTTTTTCTTTTACACGCTTTTTCTTAGGCTTTTCATTTTGGAGTACTGCTATTTCTCAGAAACACAACCTTCTTACCCACCCTTCCACTTAAGCTCTTGGGGACGAACGACACATATACATTAGGGTGGATCGAATTTTTTTTTTTTCACAGTGTCAAAACCTACCTATGCGGAAAAGATGTTCTCTTGCATGGAGATTAAGTGAAAAATAATTAAAAAAATTAATTTTAAATTTTACTACTGCCACAATGAGGTTGAATTTCGAAAAAAAAGTGAAAAAGACCTAATTTTGGCTAGATGATTTTTGATTCTAAATAATAGTTTAAAAAATTATCCCAAACCTACCTATGCGTAAAAGATGTTATATTATATGCTGATTATGAGAAAAATAATTTAAAAAAATGATTCCAAAATTTAAATCTGACGCAATGTGGCTCAGATTTGTGTATTTGAACATTTTTACGGCAAAAAAAAAAAAAAAAAAAAAAAAAAAACAATGTTTTTTTATAAAATAAAATATGAATTTAGAATTTTTAACGTTTATTGCAATGAGGGGATATTTATTTGATTACAAGATTAAAACTTTAGTTTCTTATTTAACAGCTTATTTATTACTAAATCAAGAAAAATTAACATTAAAATTGGTGATAATGATGTTTGGTATTTAAAATCAGCATGAGATTTTGTAATTCAATTCGATTTTTATTTTTTATTCTTATAAGACCGTGTCTTATATATTGTCCATACACAACAGAAAATGCTTCCGTGACTATTTTGATTATTAGTTTTGTAAAGTGAGCGTTGCGTGAATAGATATTATTGATTGTAGATGTTATTGCAACTGGAACGATTGCTGGATTTACTATTGCTTCTGAAATTATGTCGTTACTAAATCCCTCAGTTAGTGGAGGTTCGACATATTTTCCTATATAATTAAATCTATATAATCCGTCGCAAAAGGTCAAAAGCTGGTAAATGGAAAATATAGATATTATTTAATGTAATGATTAGGTGCGCGTCGTGTTCAAGAGTGCGCTTTTAGAATTCAACTACTGACATAAATGAAAATACAAAAAGCTTCTCACATGCAGCGAATGTTTTTTTTTTTCACCAGTGAAACATTTGTGCCTAGCAACCTCATTGATGTATAACTAGCACAAAAACCATTGTAGTGGCCGCTTTAAGACCAGTTCCATATTTCGAATAACACATTCTTTAACATCTATATTAACAGATATTCTATCACAGCCGATCGCAACCAACTTTGTTACATGTATATTATTGTTAATACATGTCAAAAAAAAAAATGTGCGTCGTGTTTTCAAATTGTTCGGCAATCTCCCAGAATTTACATAGATGTGGCCCATATATTTGGAACCAAGTTCTTTTTTCAAGCTGAAGTCTGCTTCTGTTATGATTTTTCTTCTGTTGTCTTCTAATGATGTAGTCTTGTCTTTACACCCATCAAAGTTTAAAGAAAATGGCCGTGATCATAACCTTCTACAAATGACTAAATCGAATGACTAAAATGATAGAGTGGTCTTTGGTTTGTTTTGTCATGCGGAATTTTTTTCTGTCAATAGCATTCTATTGATAGTTTTGTGAGATAATGCCCACATATTGAAGTGCACCTCACACGATGGCAGCACCTGCTCGGTCGGGAATGCCCAAACTGTCCAATATTCTGGCTGATACCAATTTTTGTCACTACAGGTGGTGTGACACCTAGCTCGTCAGCATTTTGACTTTTCAATGATAGCTGATGACGCAGAAAAGTCAGTTTGCTCACACTACGTCGTTTTAGTTTACACGCAATATTCATATTCATATTCAAATCTATGAACTGAATAAAATAGGCAGTGTTTTCGAAAATTGTCCACAAGACTGTAATAGCTTTCAATATCTTATTTTGTTTTATAAGAATTAAGAAGAGCGCGATATTTGTCATGAGACAATTTAATTTTTCTTAAAATACTGCACTGGTAAATTATTGAGATTGAATCTCATTTACAAATCACTTCTAACTTATTGCAACTCCTTCTCACTGGCAGGAAATAAATAGATGTAGACCGATTCCTTGCTTCGGTTATTTTTTAAATACCAATATATAAATTTTATAATATTTTTGTAATAGGAAGCATATTTACTGGCATATCAAAGCCAGAGCCAAATATAGGGGGTAATTCATACATATATATATATATATATATATATATATATATATATATATATATATATATATATATATATATATATATTAAGCTTGTTACACTAATATTTACAGTACACTAAGCTACACAATACACATGCAAACAAATCTTTCACTGAAAAAACTGGAACTGCCAGCTTTTTAAATTTTAAACCACTTGCAGCAGTATTAAATTTCGAAATTAGTTTTTTTTTTCACTTAATCTCCATGAAATATAATATCTCTTACGCAAAGGTAGGTTTAGATTGATATTAAAACGATTATTTTGCGTCAAAAAAAAAAATCTAACCAAAAGTAGATCTTTTTCCATTTTTTCCAAATTTTATCGAATTTTCAACTTTTTTGTGGCAGTATTAAATTTCGAATTTTTTGTTTATTATTATTTTGTACTTAACCTCCATACGATATAACATCTTTTCTGCATTGTTGGATTTTAAAAATTATTAAAATAATTACTTTTTGACAAAAATCATCTAACCAAAATTCGGTCTTTTTTCAATTTTTTTCGAAAATTCAACCCTTTTGTGGCAGTATTAAATTTTAAAATTAAATTTTTTTATTATTTTTCCCTTAATCTCCATACATTAGAACATATTTTCCGCATAGGTAGGTTTTGGTGAATGGTAATTTTTTTTTTCGCTGTAGACAGTCGATCCACCCTAATACCACCCTGCTACAAAAAGGATCAAGAATTCTTTTTTATCCACACCAGTAAAATTTCACTGTAAAATTTGCCTTATTTAATTGGAGCATTTTCTTGATTTAAAAGGCAGAAATTTCTGTTTTTGAAAAATGGAGACAAAACATTAAAAATTTCGTAAAAGGCTCCCATAGTGAAGGGGTTAATTAGATGACACAAACATGCTTTTCTCAATTGTATTTTTCTTATTACAACTATATAATAAATCAATACAAATTGCATTGACATTTATACAATTTTTGTGACTTTACTAACCATTTTTGTCATTTTTGATATTATTTTCACGTATCCCCTGCAGGCTTGCCACTTACCCCCTGAGGTATGTGTGTACCCCAGGTTGGGAACCGCCAATCTAAGGTACAATAAAGTTATTCAGGTAAAAATGCAGCAAGTATTATTCTAAACTGAATTCAGTTTTTTTTTTTTTTTTTTTTTTTTTTAAATTCAAAACATTAACACTCCGCCGGGCGCGCCTCAAAAGTTGCACCATCCGGCGCGTTGTATCTGACAGATACATTTTGTATTTCAGCATCATATATTGTTTAAAAATGAGGTTCATCGTCACTTTCTTCAAACTGTTCAGAATCTTCATTGTCATCACTAAATAAAATTTTATGGGCAATTTCTATGTCTTTAGGGTTATTCAAATCCAAAAACCGTTTAGTATTTATCATTTCAAAGCCGAAAGTTAAACAGGAGAGACTGAGGTATTCACATATTCTAACCTAGTATCAGTGAAAAAGTAACTACAAACGCTATCGGGCGCATGTATCTAATAGATGCAAATCCTTAACAAAGCGTGAAACCGGAAATTCCTATCGACAAAAATTTGAAACCACTGCATTCCAGGGACGGAAATGACCGGAAGAACAGATACTGTGAAGGTCAAGGTCGTGAACAGGGTCGGGTTTTTGCCGGCAGAAACAAGTGGCAGAAAGTGGTTTTAACTGGCAGAAACTGGCAATAACTGGCATAAATGCATTTCAAGACATAATCTGAGACTTTTTTAGTAGTATTCAATTGCTTATACATTTTGTTCATGATAAATAACAAATAATAATTTCGATTAAACATAAAGTAAAAAACATGATTGTTCTATTGCAGCTGCTCATAAAATTTACTTAGCTTTATTTAATGATGGAAATATCATTTAAGCTCACAAATGCAAAATTCAAATCTCATTTAATGCAGTATTAGCTTTTAAGCTAACTTATTTTTTTTAACTAAATTCTTTATACATTATATACATGTGTGAATTATGAATCATTGCAGGTTAAAGTTCTTATTAGTATTACTTCTTAATTTCTGCCTGTTTTTGCCACTTACTGGCAGAAACTTGCCAACCCTGGTCGTGAAACTCTCTTTTCTTTTCGAAAACGACGAATTTCTTATGCATGTATCTCTAAATACAGCGCGCCCGATGGAGTGGTTATAATATTTAAGACATTTGTAAAAATAGATTTATGCTTTTTCTCGTGACAAAAATTATAAGAAAGGTGAAGTGTAAAAAATCCCTCATAAATTATACATTATATCAGTGTTATAAGTTATATCAGTGAATCATGAAAAATAAACTATGCATGACATTTAAATGTTATATATAGTTTATTCTCCATGATACACTGCACATATTACTCACAGCATAAGACCACATCTTTAAATGTGGTTTTATATCATTAGAAATGTTCGAAATGTAATAATTAGTGTTTCAGCTTGCACATATTTTTAGAAATAAGCAATATGCATGGAAACAATAAAATAAAAGAGAGAAGAAATTAACCAATTAAAATATAAACTAATTAAATATTAATTAAAAAGAAATAATAGATAAAAAGAACAGAAATTTTATATACTATTCTGGTTGTCTGTAAAATAAAGCACTAGATGGGTGAATATACACAACTTGACCATCAGCCAAGGTTCTGTAACCTTCTTGGGGATCTTTTTTAGCAGAATTTCTGAAGAAACCACTGCAGATAGCTTTCTGTACTCTTGCAATAATTTCCCCACAAGATATAACATCTAAATTATGCCTAAAAAATTTAAACAGTGTAATTAATTTTATACCAATTTATGTATAATATTGTTTCATTAAATGAACAAAATTGCAGTATAAACAAAAAAAAGTACATTTGTCAAGCTCTGAGAAAACATCTGCTACAGGATTGGAATTTATGTTATTTCTTTATCTTAATATTTTATGTATTGTTCCGGCTGTGTACTGGAATTTTAAAGGTGACTTCTTTCTTTGTTAAAATGAGAATTGACAAGTGATCATGTGCAGATGGTGAAGTGAGAAAGAGAATATTATTGCCGAGAGGCGTGTTCATCTGTCAGCGATGTATGTGAATGATGAGCAAACAAGGAACATGACACAAATCAAGAAAGCAATGTGGAATGCATCCAATGAATAAGCTCCAAAAGGGGGTTTATATTGGAAAAAAGCAGTGATTTGAGAAGTGCAAGTCTTGCCTGAGATTTTGGCAGTTCGTATCTGGGCTCGTACCTAGAGAGTAGTGTAGGACAGAGGTCCTTGCGTGTAGTGCTCTGGGCCGGATAGTGTAGGCCGAATATCTAAGTGTTGGGAGATCCGAAATCGATCTCCGATAAAGTTAATCTGACGTGCATTGAGTGTGAGGGAGAAGGTGTAATTTGAACAGTACACAGCCAACTTTTTACGGTATTTAATTTAATGTTATATCCGAGTTGTAATTGTATATAATTGTAAATAGTGTATTTCTTGTGTACATATAGTATAAATAAACTGTTAATTCAGTTAATTGACAGCGTCGGTGTTCATTTACACAATCCTCACAGTGGGTGACCGATATCACCTAATAATATCGGTGGTGGCAACTATAACTACCACGGACTTTCTTCAAACTTGTGCGGGCTGAGAGGAACGTCCGACAACATCAATAAAATCTTTTAGACACAGAAAAAAAAGATTGTTTTTGGCATTTAAATGAATGAATCTAATAATAAAAGAATATCTCATGACTTATATTACATTTACCTCTTTAAATGATTGTTCAATACACATTTTCTTTACATAATTATAATCAAATTACAGACAAAATAATTTTTAACATGATGTATATGAATAATTAATTAAAGCACACTAAAACACCTTTAAATATAATAAAACTTTTGGACTGTATCTTCAAATATATCTTTAATAACACTCTAAAATTAGCGAACACTCTGGTCGTGATTCTATTCACAAAACTATATGTAGCAAACTCTCTGGTTGCTATTCTTTTCACAAAATTCTCTCTTAAACTACAACATTTTTCTGTACTCAGTTCACTTCACATTTCAACCAAAGGGAGTTCACGACACCCTCTTACGGGACTTATAAATTATGAATTTTCAATAATAAACATTCTCCCCCGGATTGAAATGCAAATTTCAATATTTTACAATCAAATAAATTTACAAAATACAGTTACAGAAAATAACACAGCAAACAAATATATACAAAATATAACACAAAAAATACAAAATTTACAATATTTTAATAACAATTTTTTTTTTAGTTATCAGTAGGGAGAACAGCTATTTTTGTAATTGAACGCTTTAATTCGCCAGATTTAGTGCGAACCTTGACTACCCGAACCTTGCCATCCGATCCTGTATTAAATCTCACTAATGCGGCCTAACGCCCATTTACATACAGGCAAAAAAAATTCTTCTTTTACCAATACCATTATTCCTACACTTAAATTTTCTCTTTTTTTTTTTTTTTTTTTTTTTTTATCTTCATACTACTATATAATTGCAACTCTCTACCTTACATTATTTTTCATAATTTAGCCCCCCCCCCCCCCAAAAAAAAACTACTTAATTCACCAATCCAAATCATAGCCTAAATTATCAGTAGTTAGTAATAACATTTTAAAATATGTACTTCAGTTTCAAATATTTTAATTTTATATCATAATGCCCATAATTCTTATCATAACATAATATGACATCATAATTTCTAAACATAAATACTTTAAAGCACCTTATTAGCACACAATTTTGTATATTAAATCATTAATGCATTAATTAATTATTACCAACTGAAAAAAAATCTATAAAACTTTATTTACAAGGAAAATATTTTTTCATAAGATCGCCTTGAAAGCCAGTTAAGGTAATCACAAGATTAAAACAAGAACTCCAAGAGTCTCACAATAAACAAAATTGAAATTTCCAAAATAAAATTCATTTAAAATTTTACTATTGCATGATTTTGATATTCTATGATCTAACAGTGCTAATCTCCATGGTAATCCTTGCGGACCTGTTAAGTTAATATCTAATTAACAATAGCCCCCACAATCACCAATTTGAAAAACATCAATTACCATCATCAACATCAAAACATCAAGCCAAAAATAAATTTATAACGTAAGCTAAGTAAATTAAATGTTATGTAAATAGAATAAATTTAAAGTTATTATTCAAAATTTCTCAACCATAATACTGAAGCTGCCCTCCAAAACTTTCTTGCTGGCCAGTTCAAGAAAAAATGGTTAACAACTCCAATACAATTGAAAAAAATTATAATTATGTATAAATTAATTTGTTAATTATAAAAATACCAGCTATTTTTTTTAGTGCCAAACTTTTTAAGTCAGACGTTTTAATAAATACATGTTTTAAAATTTTTTTTCTTTGGTTCCTCTTAAAGAAAGACAATAAAAGACGAACTTGGACTAGAATCAGTCCACAATCTTAAAACATTGAGCTCATGTGGAGCAGTCTCAATAATACTGGGTTACAATTAGTTATCTATAAATCATTTTTTTTTTCAAAAATAATATAACTCTACACAGGAAAAAAAAGGAGAGACAGTTCACAATACTTTCCTTAAAATTACCTCTGGTACCAAAAAAACATCTTGTTTGGATTTAGCAGTGAGTAGTCAATCCTAATTTGTTTTTTGTTAATATACTTTGCATGATTTAGAAACTGTATAACTGGACAACAGTATGACTACAAACTGTTCCTCACATAGAATAAAAACAATGATATAATTTGTGCTAAAACTAAGTATCTTTATATGTACCAATAATGCCCAAGGAAAAATAAAAATGCTTCAAACAAAAAGATACACCAAACTCTGGTGATCCTAAAATCAACAGTAGCAATGAGACTACATAAAAGATAAAATAATACTGCACACAAATTAACAAAGCAACCAAACATACCATACAACATATATTACGAACTTAATTAGTTCAAAAATTTACATAACTATAAAAACCGAATATAATAAATAAGTAGGGACCTGTAAAGCTCTGAAATCAATTTTATAGATATAAAAATCTACAGTTAAAAAAATACAGGGTGATTCAGCTCGTCGGTGACAAACTTTAAGGATCGATAGAGCACACCTAGACGAACATTTTTGAATAGGGAATGTAGGGTCCCTGACGCGATGGTAAGGCGCTAGGCGCTTTCGAAAATTTGGGTGCCGAAATTCGAAACGTCATAAAAACTAGGGAAATGGTTAGATTTTCTTGCTTGTTGCGTCGAAATGATTCTGTTTGTTTAGACTTTCTTCAGTACCAATTTGATAAGCGTATCTCTTAAAACATGAATAGGGGGCGCTGCAGACTTTGGAGAGCTAGACAACAACTTTAAGCCCGTTATTTTGATAATTTAACACATGCTCGCCAAAGTTTATACTCTAACTTAAAGTTTGAACCCAAAAGTAGAGCCCTGCAAAAAGCGTAAGAGCCGGAATAAAATGTCAAAGTACAGGGTGGTCGAAACTCGAAGGCTCCTAAGAGATAAACAAACAGATTTCTTGACTTATGGCATGCATTTTCATGATTCTGTTTGCTGGGGCTCTCTGAAACTCAGTTGAACGGTACAAAAAGAAACATCGATAGGGGGCGCTTTGGGCAAAAAACATAATTCGTTGACATTTCGGACGCTAACTGGAAACGGGGCGCTACGATCAGTTAGAAACAAAACAAGAGAGTAATTTACTTATCATAAGAAGCTATTAAAACTGCAGTTTTTTTTTTTTTTTTTAACAAACATAGCTGGTTTCAATCATGCACAATGCGCACAATAAAATTTACATAAGGTGCTTTTTGCTGATTTATGCAAAAGACAGTGGCGCAGCGAGGGGGGGGGGGTTTGGGGGTTAAACCCCCCCCCCAGAGCTATGACAAAAATTCAAAAATTTCCATTTTTATGAACCGAATCATAAAAAACAAAACTGAAGTTAGAATTTTATTTGTTTTGTTCTCGAAATTTGCCGCTTTATTGAATCAAATTTTATTTAAAAATTTGACTCGTTTAAGCGGCAGTAATGTATTTACTTTAAAAAATGGGGTAAGCGCATAGTAACAGTATCAGTATCGAAAACTGGTCACTCAATTTCGGAAAAGGCCGGAATTCATTTGTGCTATTGGAAATCAGCCGAAGGCTAAAAGGAATGGTCATTTCCTGTCACTGCCGATGCCGTCTCGGGTTTTTCAATACTGCACCACTGGGGGGAGGGGTCTTAATTAGTTGCATCTGTTCCTTGCTGTCTTTTTGGAAATGGGGCTGGACTCGCGAATTCCAGGAAAAACAAAAACACATGCTCGTATGCTTTGAAGGATAGACTTAATTCCACAAACATTCTGTTGGTAGTTGCTGTAGTGCTAAGGTTTCCTTTATTGTGCGTTTCGCTATGGATATTAAATCCTCTTCAGAGAAGAAAATTATGAAAAACATGGATGTAAGAGATCATTTTTTTTTTTATCTTTCGAATTTCTTCAAGCATTCTTGAAATCCAGGTATGTTTGGAAAGTATATAATTCGTTTATATTTATGTTTCTGGAAAGATTATTAACAGCGCCTTGCGAAAAGGGGGGGGGAGGTCGCCCCGGGCGCAGAGATTTAGGGGGCGCCAAATTTCCAACTATTTTCTACTTACTACTACTTTAAGGGTGTATTCGAAAAAACTCTTTTTCACCTACGACATCAAAATTTTCCGATAAAATTTCAGACATATTTTTAAAAATAGAAACATGAAACTTGCTGAGGGGATTTTTGAAGAGACGTACAAGGTGCCCTGTGATGTCATTTTACACTCCATTCATTAGAATTTGATTTATGAACAATTATCTTCTCAGTATGACACTTTTATTCGTTCCCAAATCTCCCGCTTCCGAAAAATCTACTCAAAATGCCGTTTTTGATTGCATTTTTTGCAATACTTTCTGCATTTATCAAAGAATCGACCATCACGGCACCTTGTATACTTTCTAAATAAGACAATTTGCCAGTTTGATGCATATGCGAGCAAAAATGAATTGAAAAAATAATCGGAAAATAAGCAGTTTGAATCGAAATACACCCTTAAAGGGACTACTTTCAGACAATTTTTTTAATTAATATTAATTCTTAAATAAATAAACAACGTTAAAGAACACAAATATTGTAAATTTACAATATTTGTGTTTACCTCTTACAATATTTGTGCTCTTTAACGTTGTTTATTTATTTATTTATATATAAGCACAAAGTACAATCCTCCCCCCTTTATATTAATTCTTATTTAAAAAATGCCCGAAATAGGCAAGTGGGTAAACGGAAAAAAAGATTACCGGTAAAACAATTATCGGAAAAAAGTGACATAAACTACAAAAGTGGAAAAAGTTACAGGAAAAAAAAGGACAACATAGAATTGATTTTGGGAATTCGTTATTGATTTTGAGGATTCATTGGTTAAGTATTTAGGGGGGGGGGGGGATCAGGGGGAGGCTCTTAATTTAGGTAAATGGGTTTTTCGTGCTCAGTTTTTGGACATATGATACCCCCCCCCCCCCAATCCGTAACCTCTCAAATTAAATTAATAGTTTTTTGACGCAGATTTATCCGATTCGCTTGTAATTTCGGACATAGGTTCATTATGATAAGACGTATCTCTGATTAGTTATTTAGAGCTATTTAGTTAGAATCTTTTGCTTATTATAAAGGGAGGATGGTCAATTACCCCCTCTCCCCACAAATTAGATAGATCGTTTTTTATGCAAAATTATCCAATGTATATCAAATTTTAGACATAGATTCTTTCTGATAAGGTGAATCCCAGAATAGTTTTAAGAGTTTAATGACTAAGTATAAAGGGGAGGGGGACGGGGGATAATCCCTCTTAAATTAAATAAATGGCTTTTCCCGCAGAATTATTCGATTTGCTTCACATTTTGGACATAGGTTCATTATGATAAAACGTATCTCTGATTAGTTACGGGGTTCTTTTCCTTATTATAAAGGGGGGGAGGCAAGCAATTATTTTCCCCTCAAATCAGATAAATCGGTTTTTATGCAGAATTATCCGGTGTATTTCAAATTTTAAATATAGGTTCTTTCTGATAAAGTGAATCCCTATATAGTTTTAAGGGTTTAATGTCTAAGTATAAAGGCAAAAACAGAGGATAACTCCCCTTAAATTAAATAAATAGCTTTTATGCAGAATTATCCGATTTGCTTGAAATTTTGGATGTAGCTTCTTTATGATAAGGCGTATTCAAGATTAGTTATGGGGTTCTTTTGCTTATTATAAATAGGGAAACGGACGATTTTCCCCCTTTTAAATTAGATAAATTCTTTTTTATGCATAATTATCCGATGTATTTCAAATTTTTGATATACCGTAATTTAGGGAAGAAACGCCGCACCCGGTGTAATCGCCGCACCCTCAAATATTGACATCGTTTTGAAAAAAATCGTCATAATCGCCGCACCCGTCGTAAACGCCGCAGTCAAAAGAAAATATTTTGCCTTATTAAGGAGGCGATAACATACCCAAAATTACGCATAAATACGGCAAAAAATGTAATTATTAGACTAATTAAATTATTAAAATAACTAATTGTCAAAAAATATGTAGGAATAGAATATATTTATATTACAGAAACGATTTTCCGGAACTTCCGGTTCGGGAATTTTTTCCTGAAATTTTTTTGATATGTTGTTTTTCTTACTTTAAATACATACTGCAAAATCTCGAAAACACGGCTCCCAATTTTGAACATATTTCATTTTCGAAATGTATATCCGTTTGTAAGCCCGCCACCAAAAATATTTTTTCTTAAATAATAAAAAAGAAAAAAAATCCAAGCACAATTCCTTTCTGCAGGCCCAAACACATTTGACCACTTCTTGAAGTTCGGTGTCGTCTCATTTGTTGTGGCGACGCGGCGTTTTTTATCTTAATGAGTTTTGCAGGAAAGGAGCGGTTGTCCGGCAAAAGAAAAACCTTTCCGTCAAGTAGGGTTGATTGCTTATCTGCCGATTCTTTTGTTAATTCCCCTTGTTTCTATTATGAAGAAACCGCAAGTAGATCCTACGCAAGAGACTTCCCCACTTTTTACCAAGAATTCAGTTGAAGGGAAGAGTATTGCAATCTGAACGGAGCCTTATTCCGATAACGTTGACTTTCGAAAAACTGCAGAGCACTTGTTTTTCTTTGGGAGTTGCTCTGTACTGGACCTTTTTGTAGGATGTTGTAACTTTTGAATAACTTGTTATATTTTAATAAAAATTTATTACACAGCCTAATTCACTATAATTCGCACTTGCTGAAAATTTGAACGAAATCGGTAAACTAACAGAGAAGATATCAATTTTTTTAACAATAAAAAGAAAACACGTTTTGCTTATCGTATCTTTCTGTTTTCTTTTTCGCTTGTTTGCAGCTCATTAATTTCTTTTTCCGCACTCAAACATCGCGGTTTTGATGACACATTGACGGGGTCCTTTTTAAATATAAAATAATAGAATTTAAATAATTTCGTTCTTTTTTTTAATTAGAAAATTGTTTAAACTTTCTTGATTTTTTTTTTTTTAAAACGTTTACGGAATATGCCTTAAAGCGCACCAATAAATATGCGTTATCAGTTGTCATAAGAAGGAAATTACAAAATTTCGCTCTTATTATTGGATAAATAATAATAATAATAATTATTATTATTTTTAATGCAAATTATCATAAGAATGAGAACTGGAAAATCTTGCACTAATAGGGGATCGAAAATACTGTAGTTTTTTTAACAGAACTAAAATATACCAAATAAAGAGACATTTCAATTGTGAAATTCAAAAAAACTTTCCAATCAGCGCCGTGCGAAAGGGTGGGGGGCGATCGCCCCGAGCGCGAATATTTAATGGGCGCCAAATTTATACTATCAACATTATTTTTGGCCTGTCATTAAAAAAAAGTTGGGGGAAGGAAACGTCAAAATGCAACTTTGCCCCGTGCGCAGTTTTCTCTTCGATCGCCCGTTTCGAATACTTTGTTTCTGCAACGAAGTGCAATAAAAGCAGGCATCTATTGTCCCTTCCTGCTTACTCCAGTCACCGTATTTCTTGGAAAAGGGTGATTCATGATGTATTGCATTTGTTGATTTACGATCGGTAACATCGCGAACACAATGAAAAGGGAAGAAAAAAGTGATTTTTTTCTTTTGAAGCACTGAATAATTTGCTCAAAATTTTCGTAAACGCCGCCCTGTTGTAAACGCCGCATATATGAAAATTTTAACTTTTAAACTCGTAAACGCCGCGGCGTTTATTCCATAAATTACGGTAGGTTTTTTCTCATAAAGTGGATCCCTAAATAGTTTTATGGGCTTAATGGCTAAGTATAGAGGGGGGAACTGGGATAACCCCACTTAAATTACATAAATGGCTTTTTACGTAGAATTATCAGATTTGCTTCAAATTTTGGATGTAGTTTCATTATGGTAAGGCGTATAAGTTAATGGATATAGTTAAAATAGGGAGGGATGCAGCAGTCCATTCAGGAAACTCTTTCGGGGAAAGAAGCTTGCTTTCCCCATTCGACGGAGGGGGGTGTCCGGTAGATATCGCGGCGACTAGTCTCTTAGGAAATTTGTTGATCAGGGGATTTCCCGGTAAAAATTTGCCGCAAAAATATTCAAGTAACATAAAAAAGCGAGTTGAATGCAACTGAACGCAAATAACAAATGAAAACAATTCTTCTTTATGTTTTAATTTAATGATTGAAAACTATTATGTCAGAAAACATTATAACATATTTTACCTTTTTTCTTATAATGATTCATTTCCATTAATTTTGCATTTAAAACTGGTTTATTTATTTATTTTTTTTTATTTGTGAAAAAAATAATATACTAAATCATTTGTTATAATTGTCATTTTAATTTACGCCAAATATTTATCATTTAAAACTGGATTTTTACTAATTAATGTCCCATCTTACGCATCACAAAATATAATATAAAACACTAAAAAAATATATGTTAGAAAATTTTAATGTACAAACTATATTGTATGTCACGAACGAATGAACTGGTGAATTCATTAATTTGTAGTAATAAAAATAGTTTTTTTATTACTAGCTTATGTTAGTAATTAGAAAATTAATTGTTTAAAAACCTTTAGTTCTTGATAGATCTTCAGGTTTGAACGCTTAAAAAATAAAAACAAATTAAAAAAAAAAAAGATTTTAAGAAAAACAGGATATTGTTTTCTTTGCTACGATATTTATAGAATACTGAAAAATGCTATGCACCAACATAAATCACAGTTTTAAATGCAAACAGCTATTGAGGATATACAAACAAACACTTAAAACTATTCAGGGATTCACTTTATGAGAAAATACCTATAGCCAAAATTTGAAATACATCGGATAATTGTGCATAAAAAACAATTTATCTAATTTAAGGGGGAGAATAATCGCGGCCCCCCTTTTTAATTAGCAAAAGAACCCCATAAATAATCAGGGATACCCTTTATCATAATGAATCTACATTCAAAATTTGAAGCAAATCGGATAATTCTGCGTAAAAAGCCATTTATTTAATTTAAGAGAGGTTATCCCCCATGCATCCTCTATACTTAACCATTAAACTCCCAAAATTCTTCAGGCATTATATATTGTGACGACGTACTGACAACTTTAATCGTGACAGAAGATAGATAGCGAAGTCTTATTGTGAAAAGGTATGCAGAGTTGAAAGTATCTTCATTCAAAAGCTGTTAAGAACATGTGCTATTGATCTCAAGGGACATGCCTAGAAAATAATTGCACTGGTCTAGTGGCAATGAGCTGAGGGGGACACTGGGATTATTGAACATCGAGAGGGAAGGAAAGTAGTTGGAAGAGAGCCATGTGCTGGTAATGTACAAGAAAGTACATTGATGTAAGATGGCTTAGACGTACTAAGCGAAATGTAATATTGGAGTGTGGCTCCTATGTAATTGTAATGTCGTTTTATTTATTTTTTAAATAATTGATCTATGGTTCTAATAAAGAACTTGAGGAATTAAAAATGTGTTATTGATGAACTTAACAAATAAACCAACTTAGTAAAGAGAAACTCAGGGCGCGACACCACAATACTATATATAAGTCTTATCAGAAATAACCTATATCCAAAATTTGACACACGTTGGATAATTCTGCTTAAAAACCATTCATCTTATTTAGGGCGGAAGGGGGGGGGAGAATCGTCCGTTCCCAAAACTGATCAGGCAAGCATTTTTTTAGTATGAATGTATATCCAAAAATTGAATCAAAACAGTTAATTCAGCATGAAAAAACCATTCACTTAAATTAAGATCCGACCCCCGACCTACCCCCCCCCCTTCATACTTAGCCAATAAATCACCAAAATCAATTCCTTGTCACTTTTTTTCCGGTAATATTTTTATCTTGTCCCTTTTTCCCGGTAATTTTTTTCCCGATAACTATTTTTCCTAGATTCAGGCAAGTAGATATCATGATTAAAAAGCTATGTAACTGAGAAATGGTCTTCATTCTTTGATAAGATCTTTCAGAAGACGATTCTGTCAGGAAAAATGGTTATTTTCCTCTCCTTAATTTTTCTTATCCCTCCACTCAAACTGTCCCATTCAAACCTGTTTCATTCAACTTACATCATTCAACTAACCTTTTATAATTTTTATTTTTATTTAATTATCTCTTAAATAAACCCAGAAATAAATACCCTTTTACTTTTATATATTTCAGTTTCAATAGTTTAAGTTTCTAATTTAAATACATTCAATATCTTTATTTCAATATATAAATTTAACAAAAATAAATATCTTTATTTTTACCTTGATTCATTAACTCTCTTGAGCATCAACATTAACCAATGTAACAATCGTGTTTCCCGGCAATTGTATTTCCTCCCATTCACTAAGCTTACCGGCAAACATCGTCACATCGATATTGTTGAATGACAAGTTACGGAGAAAGGTGATAGATGGCGTGACATGCCCGAAAGGCACGTGGCTCTTTCCTAGCGTGGCCGACCGGCATTGGTCCGATCTCACAGGTAACTTCTAGAAACCAAAGGTGGCGTTTCTTGTCGGTGAAAGGTGACGTAAGTGGGCGTTGCCGGTAGCTATTTATAGCAGGAGGAAGGGACGGGGAA
The DNA here is from genome assembly GCA_964019185.1 of Maratus speculifer. Lineage (NCBI taxonomy): Eukaryota > Metazoa > Arthropoda > Arachnida > Araneae > Salticidae > Maratus > Maratus speculifer. The sequence continues at coordinate 228,248,967 of OZ025296.1, read as the reverse complement.
AGATGCTTTTTACGCTCTCGCTTTTAACGTTATGGTTTGATGTGTAATGTTTTGTCCTCATGTTTTTAAATCGCCGGTGCTGTTTGGATAGAGTTATTAAGCTGCTATGAATTAAATGGTGAGAAAGCTCAAACGAAGTAATAACCTGGAAGTTGGAGTCAGGAGATCAGCGTATTTAAAGAGCATGTTTTGGAAATTGATTTATAAAGTTGGACTTTTGCTGATTGAGCTATATAAAAACTCAAGTTTCATGAGAAAAACTCCTAATAGGTGAAAACAGCCATTGCTGCCGACGACATGTGTTTTAAACAGGTTTTTCCTTTTTTTTAAATGTTTTTAGAAATAATTTACTTTTACCTTTGTTTATATTCTCCTCTTTTCAAAGTATGGTTTTTATTTATTGTCCCAGATATTGGTCTGGTCGAATATTAATCTAGCCAAGCTTATCTTTTATCAAAAATGAATCCTTTAATGCTGTAGTGTTGTGGACTGGATCCAAAGGAACCAGCGGATGTTTAATCCGGTTTTGGTGCTACGGATCGACCGCGGCAATAGTAGTTTTGGACCCGTGCTTTCTGGATGTCCGTGCCGGGTACCGAAAGTTGTTGTGTGTCGGTAGCATTAGAATTCTTTTTCAACTTTTAAGGAATTCTAAAGACGGTACTCGCTGTGAATCTCCTTGTAAGATCTCTTTTACTGTAGCATAGGAATTCATTGTTGTATTCTCTTTTTCTCTCCCCCCAAACATAGTCCTAGGTGGCAGTGACAGGACATAGTTGGGGAATGCCATTAGTGGCAGTAATGGTGTTATTGGAAAACATTCCTGGTGGCAGCGTGGAGTGTTTTGGAGAAATTTCTTTTTCATAATTTAGTTTGGCTAGCCTGAAGTTTACTTTATAGGGGAGGAGATGACGTGGGTAAAATAGAATAATTTAAATTTAATTAAGCTTAACTTCAGTTGATATAGAAATAATATTTAGATAAATTTAAATGCAGTTTTGGTCTCTTATCGAAAATAATTAATTAAATGGATTTAATATAAGATTTAAATTACAATAGATAGTTTATTGGTGCTCTGGTCCATTCAATTTGAAGAAACATTATTGGTCTTTATTTTAAGTGTTAAATTATTTGAGCATATGTTAATGTCTTTTAATTTTGATACTTTTAAATCTATTATGTTTTTATTTGATTAAATAAAATTAGTTATTGTTGATAAATCAGTTTGATTATTTTTCTTTCAATACACTTCTTAAATTACAAGGGCATACTTTTACAGCCTAAGCGCTTTGCATGCGTCTTTGCTCTGCGTGTGTAAGTTCTTTTTAGATTATCCTTGACTCCAAGGATAACAGATTCTCACAGTTGCCAACTTGTATGGTTTTGCGCGCGGATAAAACAATCGAGGAAAAATGCAAATTTGGTGAAAGGATCGCCGAAAAAGCACACATTTCGTCAATATTTCGTGAAAAAACGACAATTTCGTTAATGTTTTTGTCAACGAACTTTGTCAAAAGATTGCCGAAAAACGCGAATTTCCTGTGCGGATCGCGGAAAAAACTGCAATTTCACCAAATATCGCAGATAGAACGCTGATTTCGTCTGAAGACCCCGGGGAAAACGTCGATTTTGTCTTCTAAAGATTTCTGATATAATGCCGATTTCGTTAAAAAATCGGGGGAAAAAACGCCGTTTTCGATAAAAGATTGCTTAGAAATATTTTGTCAAAAGATCATTGAAAAAAAGGCCGCTTTCATCAAAGCATCCCGAAAAAAATGCCGATTTCGTCGAAAGACCGCGGGTATAAAATGCCGTTTTCAAGAAAAGATCGCATAAAATTGCAAATTTTGTCTAAAGATCGTCGAAAAAAACGCCGATTTCATAAAAGAACCACTGAAAAACATCGATTTCGTCATAAGATTGCAGAAAGACCGCAGATTTCGTCAAAATATCGCAATAAATCGCCCATATTGCTAAAATATCGCAGATAAATCGCTGATTTCGTCTAGAGGTTGCGGAAAAACGCCGATTTCGTCAAAAAATCGCGGAAAACCGCCGATTTTGACAAAAGATCGCAATAATACGCCGATTTTGCTAAAATATCGCAAATAAATCGCTGATTTCGTCTGAAGGTTGCGAGAAAACGCCCATTTCGTCTGAAGATCGCGGATAAACCCTCCTCGCAGGGGGGGGGGGAAACTCGTGGAATCCCCCCCCCCCGCCGATTTCCAAAAAAAATTTCTACCAGAATCACCCCTGAAGCAACTCTATCCCCCCCCAGAGCTAAATTCTGGCTGCGCCACTGCAAAAGATATCGTACCATATCGATATGCAAAAGATACGTAATGCGTAGACGACAACGCGAGATGACGTAGTTGTATGCGCAGACACGTCTTTTGAACGTGCGGTACCTACTTAAGCTTCGGGTTACTTGTCTGCAGATCGGTAGTAGGATGGAACGGTACACAAACTCTGAATTGGCTGACATGCATTTGGCGTATGGCGCTGCTGGTTGTAATGGACGAGCCGCTCAGCGGTTGTACGCCGAGCGTTACCCCAACAGGCAAATCCCCTGCCATGCCTTCTTCGCTCGAGTACACCAGAGGTTGTCCACAACGGGATCTTTCGACGGAGGCAGGCCTGAACGGGAGCGATCAGTGAGCACCCCCGACAACGAAGAGGCTGTGCTTAACCTGGTTGAGGACAACCCAGGTCTTAGCACGAGAGATATCGCCAGACATGTTGGCATTTCGCAAGCAACTGCATGGCGCATCTTACGTTCCCGGAATCTGCACCCCTACCACTGAGGCAATGAGGCAATCCCCCAGAATGCCGGCCCACACATTTACTGAGAAACGCTCCTGGGCTGCTCGGCTTCTGGTTTCATGTGGATTTTCATCACACCACACATGACTGTTGTGGGCGTTCCACATTCCCTCCCGGCTGAAGGTGGACTCGTCCGTAAACAAAATGCTGTTTACAAAACGGGGATCCCTGGATCTCATCGCCAAGTACCATCTTGAGAATTCCACTCGAGGGCCAAAATCCTGCTCTCTGAGCAACTGCACCCGCTGGATGTGGTAGGGGTGCAGATTCCGGGAACGTAAGATGCGCCACGCAGTTGCTTGCGAAATGCCAACATGTCTGGCGATATCTCTCGTGCTAAGACCTGGGTTGTCCTCAACCAGGTTAAGCACAGCCTCTTCGTTGTCGGGGGTGCTCACTGATCGCTCCCGTTCAGGCCTGCCTCCGTCGAAAGATCCCGTTGTGGACAACCTCTGGTGTACTCGAGCGAAAAAGGCATGGCAGGGGATTTGCCTGTTGGGGTAACGCTCGGCGTACAACCGCTGAGCGGCTCGTCCATTACAACCAGCAGCGCCATACGCCAAATGCATGTCAGCCAATTCAGAGTTTGTGTACCGTTCCATCCTACTACCGATCTGCAGACAAGTAACCCGAAGCTTAAGTAGGTACCGCACGTTCAAAAGACGTGTCTGCGCATACAACTACGTCATCTCGCGTTGTCGTCTACGCATTACGTATCTTTTGCATATCGATATGGTACGATATCTTTTGCATAAATCAGCAAAAAGCACCTTATGTAAATTTTATTGCGCGCTTTGTGCATGATTGAAACCAGCTATGTTTGTTAAAAAAAAAAAAAAAAACTGCAGTTTTAATAGCTTCTTATGATAAGTAAATTACTCTCTTGTTTTGTTTCTAACTGATCGTAGCGCCCCGTTTCAAGTTAGCGTCCGAAATGTCAACGAATTATGTTTTTTGCCCAAAGCGCCCTCTATCGATGTTTCTTTTTGTACCGTTCAACTGAGTTTCAGAGAGCCCCAGCAAACAGAATCATGAAAATGCATGCCATAAGTCAAGAAATCTGTTTGTTTATCTCTTAGGAGCCTTCGAGTTTCGACCACCCTGTACTTTGACATTTTATTCCGGCTCTTACGCTTTTTGCAGGGCTCTACTTTTGGGTTCAAACTTTAAGTTAGAGTATAAACTTTGGCGAGCATGTGTTAAATTATCAAAATAACGGGCTTAAAGTTGTTGTCTAGCTTTCCAAAGTCTGCAGCGCCCCCTATCCATGTTTTAAGAGATACGCTTATCAAATTGGTACTGAAGAAAGTCTAAACAAACAGAATCATTTCGATGCAACAAGCAAGAAAATCTAACCATTTCCCTAGTTTTTATGACGTTTCGAATTTCGGCACCCAAATTTTCGAAAGCGCCTAGCGCCTTACCATCGCGTCAGGGACCCTACATTCCCTATTCAAAAATGTTCGTCTAGGTGTGCTCTATCGATCCTTAAAGTTTGTCACCGACGAGCTGAATCACCCTGTATATATAATTCAATATGAAAACTATGGATAGATAAAATTTCAACTGGGCACTTTTGTACCCTTAAACAAAGGAGAAAAAATTAAACATTTTGAAACTTTTAACAATATAAACCTTAACTAAGACCACCAGCGGGAGAAAACTTTCACAGTTAATAAATATTGCACACAATTGTACGAGACCTTTCACGATTATTTTTAAAAACTTTTTAAACTACTAACAAATAAATTACAGCAAGTTATATATGAATCGTACAACATCTCGATATTTATCAACAGCATATAATTTGTACACAGCTCACAAGCATTTATAAAATAAAATATATCTAATTTAGTTTCTTTATACAATTACAAGTCACTAGTAATATAAACTTAGTCCTTAAAGTATCCATGATCAGGGGTCACACATTGCAGACTAATAAGCACAATCAACTTTTTTTACTACAAAATCCTAACAAATATGATACAACAATCCCCTTTTGATTTTAAAAACATTATACAAGTCTGTAACTCAGTTTAAAAGCAATGTTCCCTACCGTGTGCAAAATATTTTATATGTGCAAAATCTATGGACACAACACTTATAAAAACATGAAAATATTGATTAGTTTTTAAAAACAAAACTTTTCCGAATCATGGATGCTTTCAGGATAGCAATAATAATAATAATAATAATATAATCTTTTTTTTAAAAAACATAAATATATATTTCAACACATTTGTAAACACAGAATAATGACAGGATAAAATTTTTCAAATATACACACTTTCTTAGTAGGAAAACTGCCTGCAAGCTCAGTTATATGCATTTAGTATGGCTTGCAAGCATTCTTAGAACGCTTCAGCTGAACTTTTAGTCTTTTCATTCCAATCTGAAAACCATTCATTTGCTGAATTGCAGCCTGGGCATTGTTAGGGTTATCATACCTAACAAAACCAAAGCATTTGCTGAGGTTTGTCCATTTATCGATAAACACTTTTGCAGAGATAACATTTCCAAATGGGGCAAATTTTTGAGCTAAATCAGAATCTGTAAACTCTTGAGGCAAATGATAAATGAAGAGATTAGCTCCTTCAGGCCCTTCAAGTTGTTTACCAGGTGAACTTTGAGGCAGTTGGAAACCAATAGGAGGAAATGTACCTGCAAATGGCTGAATGCCTTTAATGCCTGCGTATGTTTGAGTAAGAGCATCTAAATTTGATCCATTTGTAGCTAAATTTGTCATATTATAAGTATTCGAATTAGAAATACAACCTCCCACTACATAACCAAATACGGTATTCTGTAAAATGACATCAGACTTTCTTAAGCGGACTTGACCATTTTGTAATAATTTGTAGAAACACTCAGTTCCTAGGAGAACATCTATTTTGTTAGGTTCATTAAAATTTGGATCTGCCAATTTCACATCTTGAGGCAACTCGGAAAATGGAAATTTAAAATAATGCCCTGGTATAAGGTTTGTTATCTTTGGAACAATCAAAAAATCTATTGTTCTGTTATAATCAGCCTTATTCGAAATAGTGGCTCTAATTTTCCATTTGATATTAATCTGAGAATCATTCAAACATGAAACAGAAGCATTAAATTTTTCTTTTCTAAATCTTAATAATTTTGCAAAATTATCACAAATATATGAGTTATTTGAGCCGACATCTATTAATGCACGCGCAGGTATAAATTCACCTGAAACATTTTCAATATAAATTAAAGCAGTAGATAAAATCGTGGTTTTTCTCTTTTTGCATAAATTATTTACAGAAGTTCCTGCGAAATTACTATTCTTACTTTCAAAGCTCAAAGCTTCGGGGTTTAAGTTGTATGTCTTATCCTGTTTGGCAACAGATGAATTCGCAATTTCGTTTAACCTCCCTGATGATTGTTGATTGAGTTTCACTGACGTAGAACAGTCTATTTTATCCCTTTGCATATGAAGAAGAGACGAATGATGTCTGCCGCAAAACGTACATGAATAATTAGATGTACAATTTCTTGCAGAATGGTTTGAACTTGATAAACAATTAAAGCATATTTTGTTTCTTTTAACAAAATCAATGCGGTCATTAACAGGCATTTTCTGAAATACATTGCATTTAAATAATGAATGTGAATCATTTTTGCAGCAAATACACTTAGAATTTTTCGCACTTGTGTAAAATGATGTCGTTATTTCTTTAGCTTGCCTTTTTTGATTAAATATGTTACTGGTTGTTTTAGAAGCTTGTAAAGTTCGAGCATGATTTTTTAAAAAAGAAATCAATTCTGATATTTTCGGTATTTCATCTTTTTTGGATTCTCTTTCCCACCAAAGCTTACACGAAGAATCTAACTTTTGTATTACCATATATACAAATATAGTGTCTGAAAATCCCTCTATTTTTTGTTCGAGAACTTCTAATGATCTAATACATTTAGTTACATTATCCACTAATTTTAATATAGAGGACGGATTTTCAGTTTGTATGGAAGGAAGGGACATAAAACGCTTCAAATGTGCAAATACTTGATCTCGTTTATTTGAATATCGATCTTCTAAAAGATTCCATGCTATTTCATAATTAGCATCAGTAATTGGAATAGACTGAATGATCCTTAAAGGATCAGCTTGCAACGATAATTTTAAATAGGACAGTTTTTGTGACGCTGATAAACACGAATTATTATGAATACTAGAAATAAAAATATCTCTAAAAGATAGCCACTCATGCAATTGTTCACTAAATGTTGGAAGATTTAATTTAGGTAAGCGAATTGATTCGCTAACATTTATTTCACTTTTCGTATTTACATCACATTTCGTTAAAACTGGAGCTAATTCACTTAACTTTCTTTTTACAATTAAATATATTTTATCTATATTTTCTTGAATAGATTGTTGTTCAACAATATATTTATCTACATCTTTATCGTCACAAAGTTGAAAAATTTTCTTAAATATCTATAAATTCTTTTTCAAAAGCAAACGATTTTTTCTCGTAAAGCTCTAATTCAAACTTATCTAAACTATCTTTATTTGCGATTTCATTCGTTGCCTTGATTACATTAGATTTTAATATCTTTTTCTCTTTTAAAACAGATTCCATCTTAATAAATATTTTCAAAAGAAATACAACTTATATTCAAGTAATAAATATGTAAAACTTACCCTCCTCATCTTATCCAGGGGTAATAGCAGTATATTATCCGAAATTAAAATCATATTGAAATTAAATTAGTAAGTTTTATTTTGTCCATAGGTCGCTCACTTCTCCGGCTCGACGGACCATAAAATGTGTATATGAATAATTAATTAAAGCACACTAAAACACCTTTAAATATAATAAAACTTTTGGACTGTATCTTCAAACATATCTTTAATAACACTCTAAAATTAGCGAACACTCTGGTCGCGATTCTATTCACAAAACTATATGTAGCAAACTCTCTGGTTGCTATTCTTTTCACAAAATTCTCTCTTAAACCACAACATTTTTCTCTACTCAGTTCACTTCACATTTCAACCAAAGGGAGTTTACGACGCCCTCTTACGGGACTTATAAATTATGAATTTTCAATAATAAACACATGACATTATGTTAACAAGCATTAACACCATTTTACACCAAGCATTAACTAGGACATTATGTTAAAGGAAACATTTTTTTCTAAGTCATTAATTTATTAACCATCTTAGAACAGCTCAATCTGTCTCGCTTTTTGACTAAAATATGGCAATCTGGAGAAATTTCCTCCTCTTTTTACTAACAGGAAGGCTGGCAAGTTTCTGCCAGGGTGGTTAAAACCAGCAGTCATAAGCAGTTAAAATCGGCATGGCAGAAACTAGTTTCTTCCAGTGAATGACAAAAATTGGCAGAAAATAAGAAAAAATAGTAATAAAAACTTTAACTTGCAATGATTCATAATTCATGCATGTATTTAATATATAAAGAATTTAGTTAAAAAATTAAAATAAAGATTATGAATGTTATTCAAAGTAGCAAAAAGTTTCAAAAGGATCATATAAATATACTTAGTTTACAAAATAATTTTCTGTCACTTGAAAAACAAAAAAAATCATAACAGTAATCTGATGTTGTACAGCTAAACTATTGATATTATTGATTACGATTGAATTTCTATTTAAAAGTTAAAAAAAAGAGAAATTTACAAAAAATTCTATGATATTTTAACATAAGTTTTCAGAGCATTTTAAAATAAATAATGCATTGCAATAACTTAAAAATTATCCACTACTACATACAAAGAAAAGTGGTCCTTGTGAAAATATACAAGTACATAATTGTAGCACAAAAATAAAAAAAAAATCAAATTAATGAAATATCTTGTACAATTATTTTATAATATTGAAAGAACAAATTATTTTTGGGGAGAAAGTAATAATATACTAAGAGCAGTCTATAGTATAGGATTAATTTTGCTAACCTTTCTTAACCTACACTGCTTTTTAATTTGCTCTAAATGAAAGAAAAGTTCAAAAATATTCTTTCAAGACCAGCATTACTTGCTGGTAATGTCATTATCAAGCTTGTAAAATTTGAAAATTTTACAGATGGCAGAAACAATTTTCTGCCGGCCAAAACCCAGCCCTGCTAACGGGTGAAGAAGGAATCATCCTTCTCCCTGGAAAGCGTCAATCCACGCCTTCTGCCAATGGCTGTTGTACCATTCCAAGATTATTTGCATTTTCCGACTGAGGTAAGAAATTTTCTCACACAATCGGTTATTTTGGCACTTTTAGAAAACTTATAGCTTCAGTTGAATTTTTCTTAAGTAATCTTTTTTTCTCTTTTATGTGAGAATATATTTCTGAAGAAATAAATATCTATTGGTTTTTACAAATACTCAATTTACAGACAGGCTTTTAATTTTAACTATTTTTATTTTTTACGATGTAGGAAAAAAATATACACTGTGTATAAATTACATTAAATATCATTCATAATCATAGCATAGAAATATTAGATCATGTTTTGTCCTTTATATCTGATTTCTGTTTTAGCTTTTTTGAAATAAAGTACTTGAAATATTAAGACTGATGAAGATACAAATTTAGAAACTTTAATTTACAATGGAGAGAGAATATTCCTAAGGGATAGTAATAGACTTTTTTAAAGTCTGACTCATTTTGAAGTTACTCACAGAAACAATCTCTCACGCATTTCAATGTGTAAGATCAAATTCAATTTTTTGTCAGTTCGAAATTTCAGACATGAATTCCTACACTTTTTTTTTTTTTAAATACAGTAGACTCCCTCAAATCCACACTGCTTGAGACCAGAGCTTGTGCGGATTTTAGAATTTTGCAGATTTCTGGTCATTGCTTTGTTTACATTTTTTAAACAGTAATTTCATTGCATTTAATAGTGCAATCGGAACTATAATGAATGCTTACAATGTAATGAAATATTAAAATAAGTATTAAACTAAAATAATAAAAATTTAGAAAATTTTTAAAATGATTAAAGTACTAAAAGCAAAGATCAAGTTAATTATCAATAGTGTATTATTAAATAATTCATTATAAAGATTAAAGATATTTTTCCAAAATTATTCAACAAAACTTGTCTCATAAAAATACATTACTAATTCAAATCAAAATCATACAAAAAGGATTTTTTTTTTACCAAAAAATCTTGATTAATGCATAAATATATTTGGTAAGAAGATTGTGATTACCAGCGATATCAGCAATATCCTGAATTTTTTCCAAAAAAAATTATTCTTTCTTCATGAAAAAAACTTGAATAGAGTATTATTAAGAAAATTACAAATAAAAAAATATATGGAATTGACACAAAACTAAAAAAAATTAAATTTTTCTCCAATATCCAAACTGAAAGTTCCATTGTTTACATCCATAAAATATGTGCGGATATTAGAGAGTTGTGGATTTCTGGTTTGCGGATTTGAGGGAGTCTACTGTATAAAACTCTCATAAGGCATATTAAGTATGTGACAATGGTTCTGGGAATATTTGCATTACAAATTCCCATTTGCAGTTACAGAGGTGCCACTTCAAAAGTTTTTAAACAGAGGGGGAGGCAAACTGCTCGCAAAATTGCATGAATTATGCAAAAATTCTTAAAATCCCTCCTTGCATTTTCCCTCTTTAATTCTGCTACAGGCATATGGCTTTTCATTGAAATTGTTTAACTTTTAAGAAATCTTGCAAACTGTTTTCTTATGAGGAATTTTATAAATTAATCAGAAATTCCTCAAGCAATAGAGAAAAAATATCGTGAATTTTGACAAAGCTCTCAAAAACATATAGGATTTTCTTCAATAGATAGATAAAAAAAAAAAATAAATAAATAAATAAATAAATAAATAAAATTTGCGAATATCAAAAATATTATGCAAAAAGAAAAAGAAAGTCAATAAAAAATTGATCAAAATCAAAACAAATTTTCGATAAACAATTAGGGAAAATGTCAGAAACTTTGTGAAAAAAAAAAAAAAAATTGCAGAAATTAGTAGTCGATTTTGTCAATCAGTTACAGAAGAATATTGTGAATTTTATTTAAAAAAAAAAATCACTTTCATTATTGATTTAAAAATAATAAAAGAAAAAGTGCCCAGTTAAATTGATGGCATTGAGCTCACAGGCTATTCACACTAATTGTACATGATAATCTTATTTCAAAGAAAAATATCCCTCGAAATATACGAAGAAAAAAATAAAACCATCAATAAAACCATTTATCTAAATTAAGTAAGGGGGAGAGGGGATAAGCTCACCGATTTCCCCCTTTATACTTAACCAATAAATCACCAAAGCTAATCAGGGAAGCGACTTATCAGAATATACCTGTATACCAAATTTTAAGCAAATCCAATGGTTAAGTATGTAAACACATTTAACAAAATTAAGGGATCAAATTATCCCCTTTTCTCCTTTATGCTTAACAAATGAACCTCCAAATATAATCAGGAAAGTGCCTAATCAGACAAATTTTGAAAGGAAAATATAATTCTGCCTGAAAAACTATTTATCTAAATTAAAGGGAGACAAAAAAAGCTCCCTGTCTCCCACCTTTTTACTTAATTAATGAACTCTCAAAACTAATCAGAGAAGCACCTTATCAAAATTAATTTATTTGCAAAATTTGAGACAAATTGTATAATTAAACATAAAAAATCCATTTTTCTAAATAGAGGCAGATTTTTCTTTAATGCCCTTTTTATGTCTCCTAATGCTTTTTTCTTCTTAACCATCCTTTTTCCTGCCAGGCCATTTCCTGCTCACAGTCATACAGTGTCTCACAAAAGTGATGGGACACTTGTGCTTTATAAAAAGAAACTGCATTAAAATAAATAAACAAACATGTGCAAAATTTTTTTGGGTGTGTTTCATATTTAAAGTTAGTAACAATTATTATATAACATACATTTTGTCAAAATATTAAAATATTAATTTAGTAAAAATACAATTGTTCAGAACGGAGCAAAAAATGGCTCACATAAGTGATGGGATACTTACTTTTCCATCAAATATTTATCCAAAAATTTTATTTTTTAAAGGTTTTAATATTTTGTTGGATTTCCTTTTACTTTTAAAACATGATTTAATCTTTTTGGGATGGATTCGACTAATTTTTTGTGATTTTTGGAGTGATTTTACCCCATTCTTCTTGAAGCACCGATTTTAGTTGTTGTTTTGAAGAAATGGTGTGTTTGCGAATTCTTGATTCCAATTCTTGCCAAATATTCTCTATGGGATTTAAGTCTGGAGATTGTGGTGGTGCTTTTATTATTTCAGGACAGTTATATAGCAACCAGAGTCTAACGTTCAGAGCAGTGTGCTTGGGGTCATTGTCCTGGTAGAATTTAAAATCGTTATGAAGGTTCAATTTTCATGCTGAAGATTTCAAATATTGCTTTAAAATATCAATATACTTGTACTGACCCATTATACTGTCAATAAAAACAAGATTACCAACTCCAGTGGACGACATACGCCCCCATACCATAACTCCTCCTCCACCATGTTTTACTGTTGGTATCAAGTTCTGTTTGCGAAATTCTTCCCTGGGTTTTCTCCACACCAAGATTCTACCGTCAGAACCAAATATATTAAATTTACTCTCATCAGCAAATATAACTTTATTCCAGTAATCAGAATTCTTATTTATGTTGGATTTTGCGAAAGCTAGTCTGAGTTTTCTATTCTTTTCACTTACAAAGAATTTTTTCCTGGCTACTCTACCGTGATATCCAGCAGATCGAATTACCCTTCTAATAGTCTCAGGATTAACAATTATTCCATATAATGCTTGTAAATCAGCAGCAACTTTTGAAGCACTATTTCTTGGATTTTTTTAAATATTTCGAACGATAATTCACTTTATTCCATTGGATAGCTTTGATGGTCGGCCAGGTCTTTTTTTATCCTGAATCATATGATTCTTTTTATATCATTTAATGATATTGAAAACTGTTGAACGACTCAAGTTAACTGTTTCAGCAGTTTTTCTAATAGATTTTCCACGTTCAATATGCAAATTAATTACTAATTTTCGAATTTCAGGCGAAGTTTCTTTTCGTTCAGCATTCATGGCTACACAGAGCTAAAAAACACAAAAATTCCAAAACAAACTGGAGAGAAATACTGCAGACGATTTTATAAATTATTGCCAATTGCTTTTAAGTAAAAATAAAACCCCAAAAAATATTTTTATTGCTTATTTCAGAAGATTTTTGTTGCATATATAATGGTGTCCCATCACTTATGTGAGCTATTTTTTGCTCCGTTCTAAACATTTGTATTTTTATTAAATTAATATTTTAATATTTTGACAAAATGTATGTTATGTAATAATCTTTACTAAATTTAAGTATGAAACACACCCACAAAAAAATGTGTACATGTTTTTTTTTAATTTATTTGATTAGTTTCCTTTTGTAAAGCACAAGTGTCCCACCACTTATGTGAGACACTGTATATGAGGGTTGTATATTAAATTAAATAGTGGCAGCTTAACCTTGAAACTCACAGAAGGGCAGGCATGTGTAAATAGGATATGGGAGCGGTGAGGTCGCACTATTGTCAATGTGTAGAGTGCAAAAAACAGTCAATCTGCTTAGAAAGGTAGTTGTTGTGTGGCGTTAAAGTGAGGAATTTCATTTTCATCGCTCTAAAGCATGTTTTCAAAAGGTGATCAGCAACCGTGGCTTAAAATCGAGGTTGCCCATGGCAAAAATGCAACAGAATGCTATCGAGGATTAGTGGTAACCTGTGGCACAAATGCTTCACAGTATAGGACTGTAGCACAATGGGTTCAAGCATTTCTTTCGGATTGGAATGAGACTGTGGATTTGCAATGCACAGGTTGGCCCTCCATTCCTCAAGAGCAGACTGACATGAGTCCTTGTGACTTTGATCTGTTTCCGAAGTTGATGTGTTACGTGTTTTTAAGTTTCACTATATTTAAACATAGTATATTGTGCGCATAACTGCTATAGTTAATATACAGGGCTACACAGAAGAATTTCTAAAGGATACTGAGTATGAGCATAAATTCGTTAAAGGTAATTTTTGAATGAGTTAAACATTTTTGTGCTGAACTGCATTTAATTTCCTAAGAAATGTTTGCAGAATACATATAAAACGATATACACAGCCATGCAAAAAATTTAATACATGTTTATCTATGGATGATAATTTCTGGAAATTTTATATTAGTAGTTTTATGAGTGTTTCAGCTTGAATTAAATTTTTGCTAAATAGTGGCATGTGATAAAGGTACTAGATAAACTTAAGGGCTGAACAAAAATATTCAAATATGTTTCCACTTATTAGAATAAATTGCTGAAAGACAAATTTCAACCTGTTAGGCCTTTTCTTGCTAAACTAAATTTTTCCATTATATATAGTATATTTAAAAATTTACAGAAATTATAACAAAGTTGAAAAGTGTTTATGATTTCTGTTTGTCTGGCTACCTGGCCACATTCTAACTCATGTAAATATACTCGGATTGCTCTAAAATTTTTGGACATTATTGAAGTTTATCTTAGCATGAACCCTATTTCAAATGAAATTTTTACCATGATTAGTTTATTTACAAGAACAATCAAAAGGTTACCATTACATTATGGCTTATGAGAAAAAATTATTTCAAATGAATATTAAAGATGTTACACATTGTCAAACATATCAAAATTTATATGCATTTACGAGGTGCAGTAAAATATGCATTCTGTAAAATATAATATGCAGTGAAAAAATAGCTATTATACATTTACAGGGCCAGAAAAAGAATTCCATTACATAATGGTGAAGAGAGGAGGGGGGATCATGTGCAACACATTTTAGTTATATTAAACTATTTCATATATAATAAAATTGATATATGTCTCTGAAGCTTAATATAAATGATATGATTCAGTCATGCTTAATATGAAGTACACAGCATTTACAAGGGCACACAAAAGATTTCTAAAAGCATATTCTTTCCGAAGTACTATATATATATACCCGATGATAGCTGATGGATGGATGAAATGCATTTTAATTATGATATGCACCTTTAAGTTTCACTAAATCTATGCATATTATATGGTATGTATAAATGCTATAGTTGATATACAGGGCTACCCAAAAGAGCTCGCAAATGTTACTGAATATGAGTATAAATTACTTAGAGGTGTTTTTTAAATAGGTTATGCATTTTTATGTCAACTGCATTCAATTTACTAAGAAATATTTGCAGAATATAGATAAAAAGATATGCAGGACCATACAAAGAATTGGATACATGAATGCCCATGAATGATTAATTTCTGCTAATGTGATTTCAGAGTTTTAAAAGTGTTTTAATTTAAAATAAATTTTAGCTTAATACTGAAGTGTAATAAAAGTACAAGGTAATCTACAGGGCTGGACAATAGTATTAAACTATATTTCTATCTATTAGTATAAATATCTGAAAGAGAAATTTCAGCCTACTAGGCATTTTCTTCCTAAACTAAATTTTCCCATTATATAGTATGTATAACAATCGACAGATCGAATACAGGGCTATTCAAAAATATCAGAATACATATCTGGCTATATACAGTAACCTTTTTTCCCTAAATAAAGAAGTTTTGTTAAAGATTTCATGAAGTGTTGGAAAGTGCTTCATAATTTATGCTTAATGCATGATTTATCTTACTTATTTTTATGAACTTTTTTTGGTAACAACAGTAAAAATAGTGCATATTTAAACTTCATTTGTCATTTTATAAAACTAAATCTAGCATATTTCTTTTTACAGTGTTGCTAAAACAAAACCATTGTTTCAAGTTTAAACTTTGAATTGTACTAAGCATTAGGGTGGTGCGAAAAAACAAAAGTTTTTTTTTCCGAATCGCTATAGTACGGAAAAGTTGTGATTGGTAAATACAAGAAAAACTAAAAAAAAAAAAAAAAAAAAAAAAAAAAATTGAAATCAGACATTATTATCGGATCGCACAAACCACCTAAAAATTCAAAAAAATTGAAAAATTCCGAGTTTTTCAAAATTTTAAAAAATATATTACAAATACACATATTTTGTCACTATAGTGATAAATATTTGTATACTGTACTGTTTAATAATAATAAAAAAATAAATTGCATTTAGAGAATATCTTCCAAGCACGCAAGCTCATTAAAAATCGGGAAAAATTCAATTTTCAGTGATTTTTGATATATTAAGAAAATAATTAAATAAGCTGAGTTTGCAGTCTCATGTTAAAATTTAAATGTAAATCAATACTATTGAGATGTTATGCTATTTTTGAACAACTGAGATCTTACCACAATGAGATCGCTGCAAGGTTTAGAGTTTCGTGCGCATCCTGTTAGCCACGTTGCGAAAAATCATTGAAGTCGCCTTACGTGTCCACATGCTTCTGTCCCCAACCTCGTCCACTTGCACATAGCGCCATATCGTATCAGAGAGCCCGTGAATGAATTTCGTTTGTTAATTGGATATATTGAGTTATTAAAAATACATTAACATGTGACAGGGACACGGATCTGGATACATCGTTGACAAAGAAAATTACTAGACAATCTTTTCATTGTCCTATATTCGGTCATCCAAGAGATTTTCTGCCAAATATTCTTCCAACACACGAAGATGTTCTTCAATGCTACCTTGAGGAGAGGTCTCTATTAGCAAGTAAATTCAACATCATTAAAGTGAGTTTCTCATTTGTCAGCAATACAGTGGCACAAAAAATAAAATTTATTTATTAGAAGGCGTCAATCCCAAAACTGTTTGATTGTAGAATCATTTAGCTAATTAATGCCTACTACGATAATATTCTAAACTAATGAAATCTTATATTCGAGACAAGGAATAGCCAAACCTTATAAAAAAGTTTGATGAATTTAAAAAAACAAGAAACTCAACTGTGTGATATTTCAGCCTGCAAACGTGTAATGAATTTATATTGCTCCGGTAAAAAGTCACCAGATCTGAGGGAGTGTCTATTTGAGACTAATTGTACGTCTCAAAAACACAACAAAATTCCAGTCATTGAGCATAGATTTATCTACCTCCAGAGAAAGGATGGAACGGGAAAAATTGGTACTAAAGTTTAAAAAAAAAAAGTAAAAAACTGAATACAAGACTTGGAAGACGAAACTATATATTGAAAAGACAACCTTCCAAATTTGTTGAAGTGAAAATAAAAGACCTTGAGCATTTAGATAAAATACATGAGAATTTTAATGCTAATGTAGGTATATGTAAAATATCATTACAATGTCAGATACAGCCTATCAGATTTAAGAAGAAGAAATTACCATGGCAAATGAAAGTGGAGATACAATCTACATCTTTACATTGCGATCGCAATGGTGTATCTGATAGTGCAGGTGCTGCTAAAGTGTTGAGTGTACTAGAAGATATTCCTGTAATAACTAAAACAGATGCTTTTCAAGTTATTGACCTATACAAAATTAGAAGAAAACAAACAGAAAGAAAAAAATTACGTCAAAGTCAAGTGGAATCAGAAGAACCACATGACATACATTTTGATGGGAAAAAGGGCGATTATTTAGTTATCATCCTCAGTCCTAAGACAAATATCACGATGGACAACATACACTGTTTAAAATTACTATAAACCATCTTCAAACATGTATCATTCTACATATCAATGCGTGTTATATGGATGCATTTATTGAAAAAGTCTAGAAGTATTTTTAACGATTTTAGAAGTATTTAAATTCTTTTAAAGGATTTTCTTTAGTTTCTCGTACAGGCGCTATATTCGTGAAGAATATTTGACAAAACATCTCTTGGGAATGACAAAATATAGAACAATGAAAAGATTGTCTAGTAATTTTCTTTGTGAACAACGTATGCAGATCCATGTACCTGTCACATGTTAATGTATTTTAAGTAACACAATACATCTAATTAACAAACGAAATTCGTTCACGGGCTCACTGATACGAAATGGCGCACTGTGCAAGTGGACGAGGTTGGGGAGAGAAAAGGATGTGGACACATAGGGCGACTTCAACGCTGTTTCGCAACGTAGCTAACAGGAGTTGCGCGAACTACTAAACCTTTTCGCCCTGCAGTGATCTCGTCGTGGTAAGATTTTGGTTGTTCAAAAATAGCATAACATGCACAATTTACATTTAGATTTTAACATGAGACCACAAATTGAATTTATTTTATTATTTTCTTAATGCATCAAAAATCACTGAAAATTGAATTTTTCCCAATTTTTAATGAGCTTGCGCGATTGGAAGATATTCTCTAAATGCAATTTATTTTTTTATTATTATTAAATAGTACAATATGTAAATATTTTTCACTATAGTGATAAAATATATGTATATGTAATATTTCTTAAAAAATTCTGAAAAAATCGAAAATTTTCAATTTTTTTTAATTTTTAGGTGGTTTGCGCGATCGGAAGATAATGTTCGATTTCAAAAATTTTTTTTTAGTTTTTCTTGTATTTACCAATCGCAACTTTTCCGCACTATAGCGATTCGGAAATAAAAACTTTTGTTTTTTCGCACCACCCTACTAAGCATGCTTCAAAAGGTCACAAAGTTGAAATATCCCATTTTTCCAGATAGGTTTTTAATTAATTTTTAAAGTCACATGAGGTGTATCAAGAAATTCACATGCAATTATTCAAGCATTTACATTTTACTTGCACAAATAAAATCTACAAATTTTTTGTAATTTTATTTTACATAAACAAATATTTTCTAAGCACTTCAAATTAAAGAAAAAATATTTTATATTAAGATTTTTAAAAAACAGTTAGCCCTTAGTTAGAGACTTAAAATAAATTAGAAGAAAAATATCTGAATACATAGAGCAAAAATTTTAGGAAATCATAAAATAAAAAGCATTAGCAATATATATACATACTCATCGATGAAGTCCGGTTAATGAACCTTCATCATTAAGTGCACCAAGAGAATGCAGTTGCTTTAAAGCCATAATAAGAGACTGTAAAATGAAAATTTTATAGACATTAGATTGTACATGTATAACAATAATAATAAAAATTTAGGCAAGTAGTAAGTTAAAATTGTATAAAAATTAATAGTTTTGTTTAAAGATTTTTAAAGATATAAACTAAGAAAGAGTTGCACAAAAAAGTCAGCTATAGGCTAAAATTCTTAAAAATAATTCTATGGTGGGTTTACAAAAAAGATAAGATGCAAAAAATAAATAGAACCATTTTATAACTGCAATAAATAATACAACATATCTGTAACATGTTACAAATACCTATATATATATAGAGAGAGAGAGAGATAAGTGCATAGTGACATATAAACTGTAATACATTAGTATGTGTTACAAATAAATATACAATGTTTTTAAATTTTTACAGTACACTATGTTAAGTACTATGAAATGGAATTAAAGAATAATAGATTGTGATTATGGTCAACCAAACCACTGGGTAAATGTGCAGGCTGTCCAAGGCCTTTCACTAATTAGACCCCTATCAGGAGTCCCAAGTCTCTCTATACAATTAAAAATGACATTTTCTCTTTATAAAATAATAATAGCTTTGCTCTAGACCTCTTTTTAAATGTTCCTTCATGAGATAAAGAGTAAATATTAGCTTTATTTATTACTGTCAAATTTGATAAAATTGTTGTGGATTACATACATTTGATGATTCTGAAAATAACAGTGAATTCAAATAATATTAAAATTATTGCAAAGGATAGAAGATTTTATAGAATTAAAATTAATTATGCACTAAGTAGGGATATATTTCATACATTTTAATACCTATATCAGGGGTTCTCAAACTTTCAGACTGATGTACCACTAAACAGAAATTCCCACTTTTGCATACCAGCAGGTGATAAACAGAAAGCTGAAACAGAAAAATCTGTGTAAATGGAATATGTCAAAAATGAAACATTTTTCAAGTCTTTTGTGCTTTCTTCTGAGCAAATTTTACTTAATTTAATTGCATGATTACACTATTAAATTGGTGCTTCCATTACCTCTTTTATATTAACATTCAAATAATAAAAATGATACATTTTAATAATATGCACATAATCAAAATACAGTATTTTGGTAGAAAAAAGTTACAATATTTAACATGTTGAGTGCCACACCAATCCTCGAGAACTGACACTGAACTTTCCACCTAGGCAGAGTCAGTCACCAATGAATGACAGTCTAAAATATAATGTAAAAATATCATATTTTAGAGAACATATACTAGAAAACATAGTTTTAAAGAATTACTTAAAATGTATTTAAAATTACTTTTATTTATCACAGTGTTATGCTTTCTTAATAGTTACTTAAAATTTTTTTTTTTTTTTTTTTAATCTTTATATCACATTTTACAAACAAAACAACATTAGCAGAAATAGGTAGCAAAAGAATCTATATATTTAAAAAACCTGGATGTTTTTTTAGTCATCAGCCCTGAATTTTCTACTCAACTGATTTTGATATTTTTTTTTTTTTTTTTTTTTTTTTTTTTTTTTTTTTATTAAAGCTATTTATTTGTAGTTGTGCCCATTTTAGCTATTTTTTTATTTATTTCCATTTTTATATTTTATTTTTAATTTTAAACGCTTTTTACGATATTTCTTGAAAATGATGGCGACTCAGTTTAGCTTTTCTCTCAATAATAAAAATTTATTTTCCATTGTCACTTTCCACCAGTCAGAAGCTTTATTTCATCAGTGAACGTGTCCTCGCATTTAAAAGAAAAAAGTTAATTGTTTTCATAAAATTTAACCACAATAAAATGATTGCGTATAATTATGCACCAATTGAGGTTAAAAATATATATATATTTACTGAGAAATAATATTAATAATGTAAATACAATAACAGAAAATAATTT
The DNA here is from genome assembly GCA_964019185.1 of Maratus speculifer. NCBI lineage: Eukaryota > Metazoa > Arthropoda > Arachnida > Araneae > Salticidae > Maratus > Maratus speculifer. The sequence goes on along the minus strand of OZ025296.1, from coordinate 228,228,279 downwards.
ATGATAAAAATTAATGTCTAAAGCAAAATAAGAAAAATTTCAAATGAGGAAAATTATGTCATTCAGCAACGAGATAAATGGGAATTACAATATTATTACGGATGCCTTTTTCATATTACTAATAACAGTAACTTTTAAAAAACATTTGAAGAGAAAATGATATCACTATTTAAACAGGGTTGCCACTCAAATCTTGAAAAAAAAGTTCCCTGTATTTTCCCTGTACTGCAATGCATTTATTCCATGTTGAGTGCGAAAAAATATGTGCGTGTATGAAGGCTAATTAGAAATGTTATAATTTGCCATTACTAAATTCCCTGTGTTTTCCAGATTTTTTAGGAAATTCCCTGGATTTTCCCTGTTTTGGGAGGAAATTTAAAATTCCCTGTGTTTTCCCGGTTTTCCACGTGGCGTGGCAACCCTGTTAAAACATCGCATTTTTACTCATAACGATATTACATTTCAATATTTCTTTTCATTATGGACACTGAGATTGAGATTTTACTTTCAGAAGACTTCAGTTAGTGAAAATGATGTCATAGTAAAAATGAAATTAGTTTTTTTTTTAATAAAACTGTTTTTCTGTGACTGCATATAAAATAAAATTTCTGGATTTCGCCGGCACTCAGATTACTATTTTAACTGAAGGTGTGCGAATATTTGCATGCAAAATTGTAACTGGCAAACTTGACATTAAGTTTGGAAATATATTTATTATATATTGATTCAATAATGTAATTACTTTTGCTTTTTTTTTAAACCAAATCGATCGGGTCTTTTAAACATTTCTTTCATCGAATTCAACGGGATTCCACTCATTTTTAAAATAAAATAAATGGAACCTTATCTTTACACATGTATACATATGTATATATTATATTATACACACAATACAAAGGTTAATTTTAAAACATAAGTAGTATTGTGTACCTATAACATATTCAATTTAACAGATAGTGAATTTTTAAGAAAGCTAAAACTTAGACAGGCAAACAAAACATCATTTTTGGATTATGATGAAAGTTAAATTGGATTATGACAAGCATCAAAACAAGCCATTTCCAGTTCACAATAAAAAGGATATAAACACATATATGCAGAATTGTGAAAAATCTTGCATGCTTACTATGAACAGACTTGCCAAGTTCTGAAAGTTAAAAATCAGGAGATTTTATTTCAGAAATCAGGAGATATTTTTATCACTGAAAACTTGTTAATTTGTTGATGTAAACATCTTTAGTGAATGTTTAGTTTCAATATTGCCTGGTTATTATTGAAGATTAAAAAGAAATCTATCACTTTTACTCGAATAAGGAAAGTATGTATTCCTTACAAGTAGAACACATTCACGAATATGATATTTAGGATGTTTTAACATATTTTTAATTTGACTAAATATTATAAAAAGAGGGATGTTTTGTTACTCATTAACTTATATAAAACTATAGTAAAGATCATAAATAAGTCTTAATAGAGACAAATTATTAATAATTCAATACATGACCATAGTAACAATAACAAACCTTAAAGATCCATCGTTTATAATGAATCTGGACGTAATTCATTACATAAAAAACTACTGGTCAAACATACTAAAGAACAATTACACCTATACTAAAAGCTTTTCTCACTGAATCACAGCACATTTGATTGTTAAATAACAGAATATTTAAAAAGTGTGAAAAATCAGGAGAAATATGTCAAAAATAAGGAGTATGGAGAAACATCTGAAAAAAAGGAGTCTCCTGCCAAAATCAGGAGACTTGGCAACTCTGTATGAAGCATTCAATTGTAGAATAATGCATGGCTAGAAATTATATAACTCCTACAGATTTAGTGCAGTGTGTCAGTTGTGAGTCTGATCATTATAATTCGATAAATAGCCAATGAATTGTTGACAATGGTGCAGGTCATGAAGTGAAATAACACAGGTAGTGGAATGAAAAAAAATAATAATAATAAGGGGTTTCTCCATGATGAAATAATGAGTGTGCTTAGGCCTTCATAACTTTATTAACAGTACATCATCAAAAACTTCCCACATTTCCATTGAGAAACTCAAGTCTGAAGATGTTAAATAAGTCACTGGTTATGATTTTGGAGTAAATTAGAATAAAAAATTACTGTCAAAAGAACTACCAGTCAGCAGGGATATTGGTAGGTGAACAATCGAATAAAATCTGTGAGATTGCTCCATGCATCTGCTTTTTGTCATAGCTAACATTAATACAAATCATGACATTGCATGCACTCTGGTCAATGAGTGAATTAAACACACTCGTGGAACCTATGTCATAACCAATGGCAATGATTTTGTGAAGAGTCCTGTCAGTTTGGGGGTGGATGGATTTTTAAGTAAAAAATATCCCAGTGTGCGAGTCTTGGAATAAATTAGGTAAAAAAGAAATGGTTCTGTTAAAAACATTCAAATTCACACTAAATAATAGAAATTTTCAGAGATAATAACACAATTTAGGAATAAACTAACAGCTTTATATTTAAGTAAATTAAGTAAGATAATATAAAAAGAATAGGAAATTAATGAATATACCACTAATTTAGCATAATGAAAGGAAATATTGCAAAGAAAGAATTAATAATATAACACATACATATAAAATCCATTTTGTCAGTTACTAAATGTTAACAAGTGCAGACATTATTTGCTGCTGTTTCTGGTTACATAGTCTTTTGGTGTGCTTCATGTTTCGTACGAAATGAGTGATAAATAAAAAAAATTGTAGTGACTACAGAGGAGAATTTACAAATTACAAGTAGAGTACAATTTGGGGTAATGTTAAAAACTATTGGATTGGAGTTAGGAGTTGATAAAGATACAAGGGGTCACTGTAAAAAAATCAAGTAGAAACTGAAAAGTTATGTGCTGCCAATCCAGTGTAAGTAAAAGGAAATAAAGTAGAAACTGAAAAGTTATGTGCCGCCAAATCCAGTGTAAGTAAAAGAAAATAAAGAAAAACCATGCAAAAAGATAAGCATAAAAAAGTTCAGGGAGGTTTATTTTGGTGACATCCACATTTAAAAGGATATGGCTTGACCATCACTGGGTTGATATTGCAAGAAATAGCTTGCCTGTTACTGGCCCGATACTGCAGGAAAAAGCATTCTGTTTTTCTCTTCTATTTCAGAACATACTGCCAGTGAAAAATGGCTAGGTCACTTTAAAAAATAATTTTTTTTCAATATTCATCAGATTACCATAAGTGGAGAGGCTTTATCTGCTGATAAATACCTTTGTTCAAAAGCTATTTTTCTATTTATTCCTCTTAAAAAAAAAAAAAAAAAAAAAAAAAAGAGGAAGGAATTTCTTGGGAACAATTGCGCAACTGTGATGAGATCAGTTTAAATTATAAGATTCTTCTAATAAAAATGCTTGGATCAAAGAAAAAAAGATGCCTCGTATGACATAAGAAAAGCAAGGAATGACTTACCATATTGGCTTGCTGCAATGCAACCGACAATCATAAGCTAAGGTTGATTTTATTAGGAAAGTCAAACCAACCTAGAACTTTTAAAAAACTGAAAAATTAGGAATCATTACCCTTATATTGCACAAATCAAAAGAAAGCACAGATGATTTCAGAGATTTTTAAATGCAGGTTCCAAAATGAATTCATACCGATTGTAAAAAAAAAAGAACTCTGTTAATTCTTGATAATGTACCTTCGCTTCCATCCACTGATGAACTAGCAGATGAAGACATGATGGTTATTTGTCAGTCAATGGACTGGGAGTTCTTGAAATGATAGAGAAAAAGTATCACCACATGTTCTTTATTTGTTGATGACACAGATTAATAATAATGAAGGCTACATAACCATCCCAAAAAAGATTGACAGAGTAGAAGTCATAAGTTAGGTGGCTAAAGCATAGGAAGAAATTCCAAACATAGTAATTGCAAGATTTTAGAATATTTTTTTTAACCATAAAGGTAAACATAAACTTATGTGCAAAACTGAAGTGGAAGATGAGAAAGTTTTGTTCATTGCTGGAAAAAATACTTGAGACTGGTGATGTCAATTTAGCAGATATTACAGAATGAATGGCAAAAGACGAAGTTAATGAATAAACTGGCAATAATATTGTAGAAATGGTGATACAGAGAAAAGCAGAGTTGGGCAGTATCGAAAATACATGTATTTGAAATACATTTTCAAAATACATTTGTATTTTGTATTTTGTATTTTAATCCGATGAAACGAAAGTATTTTAGTAATGTATTTTGTAAAGCCTTTTCCAAGTATTTTGTATTTTGAAAATACATTTTGAATCAAAATACATTTTTATAGATTTCAAACTTTGTGGTCTTGTAAACCGCAAATCAAAGATATGGAACATAACAAGGAAATTTTCCCTTTGTTTAGTCTTTGAATTCGTTTCTGGGCATTAATGTAAACAAATTTTTCAAACTAGGGGTACGATAAAGATTGTTAATGAACAGGATGTATAGCTTCTCCAGAAGCATTTATGCTGAATAGTTACAAAAATAATGTTATAAATTTTACATTTGCTGTGAGAATTACACAACAAAGTATTCCATGATAGACTGGAAGGACCCATACAGAGTTTTACTTCTTATTGCTTTTATTTATTTATTTTCAAGTACGTTAGAAATGCAGTGCTATTATCTATTATAGGCTCGTGTAAAGCTGAATAATACTTTTGTCGTTATCGATGAAAATATCTACAAAGAGAATAATTTTATTGTGATAATAAATGGTGTTCAATAGAGATCTGCACGGGCCAAGTTTGGGCCCAAAGCTTGAATCCGACCCGCGGGCAGAGCCGAGCCAGGCCGACTTTCATTCTCGGCACTCGGGTCGGACCGGGCCCGAGCTTTACTTTTTTTTTTTTGAAAGCTGGATCGGGCCAACCCTAGTCACTACTCTTTCTGAGCCAGGCTCGAGCCTTACTGTTTTTTTTAAGGATAGGGCCGGGCTGGAACGGGCTTAATTTTTTTTCCCATTCTATTCCGGGATTGATTTTATTCTTCCTCGTAATCACGGATCAAAATATTCAATTTGAGCCATCCCGTATGAAAACATTTTTTTCGGCGTGGCCAGGTCTGTTCAAAAATCAGTAAAATTTGGTCTGGCTTTTTTTTTTTTTTTTTTTTTTTTTTAAAAATGCATATATTTTTAAATCGCCGTTGTTCTTCAATTAAATCTTAAAATTTATTATTTTTAAAGCATCGTCAAGGTTTATTAAAATACATCTAAATTACAATATACTTAAACGTATGAAAAGGAACCTGTTAATGAGAGAATGTTGTTTTAAACTGAAAAATGTGTTCTTTTATGCATAAAATGAATACAATAATACGCGAGAAAAATCTGCTACGAAGAAACTTGCCTGTAACGAATTTTCTTAACATTTCTATGCGATTCCGTCTTAGAAGTTTGTAATGCGAACCATTTTTCATGCTTTTGAGTCATGGAATATGTATTAATAATATTAATGATAACTGTAACATTTGCATATAACAAACAGAAATTTATTAAAAACCTAAATATCGCAATCTACGGCGTTTCTGCGTTAATAAAGATTATAAACATGAAAAAAAAAGTTTTTTTTGGTCAGAATTCCTCTGTACGAGAAAAAAAAATCAATGTTTTCGTGAAATTCACTCAGGCCGGGCTGAACTTTTAGCTATAAATTTCTTTCTACAAACCGCACAGGTCGGATCGATTTTTTTTTTTTTTTTTTTTTTTTAATTGGGTTTGAGCATAAATATTAGACAATATTAGACAGAAAATATTTCAAAATAATGTCTGTTGATGATAATGGAAAAGTTAAGTGAAAATGCCAACTGTATAAAACAAGAAGTTCAGTTACATGTGAAACATGGAATATATATATATATATATATATATATATATATATATATATATATGTATGTATGTATGTATTTACAGATAAATGCACTTGTAAGAAGACATGTTCTTGATTTTGCCGTGATATCGTTCGTTAGCTTTAAAAAAAATTGTTGTCCAAACTCTTTGAAATTTTTATCGATTATGAGTATAACGGTTTTGCAGCTTGTGTAATAATTTTCTGAAAAACACTAATATAGTTGTAAAACAAAAATGTTTTCTACTCTTTTTTTTCCGCGTTGAATTCTGTAACATAAAAAAAAATATATATAGCACTGATTGCTCGAACTTCATGAAATTTTAATCGATTGTAAATAAGTTTGTATCCAAGCCCTCTTTAATATTTTGCAAAAATTATGTGTATCAGTCTGTGAAAACCTAAACGAAAGTCAATCGAAGATGTGCCAAAATACCTCGCTTTTTAGAGTTTTCATCGAAAAATTTTCAGATGTTATTACTATTATTATTACTCGTCAAATGTTTCGAAATTGTTCTGGGTGATATAAATCTAGTCTGACGAGAAGCTTAAAAAATATTACAGGTATGTGGAAACGCACACATTTAGTTATTTTTGGCGTAGGAAAATATCATCCCCACGAGGCGCAAATTTTTTGAAAGTGTTAAAATTCGTAAGTTTTGGAAAACAATTGCACCGTCAAAACAAGAAAAGTTTTTAGCTATAAATGTATCTTTTTTGTTATTCGATCCCCCGAAATTGAGCCGCATGTGTATGCTGCAGAAAGGGAGTTAAAGTCAAAAATGAAAACAACCCTTTTTGAAAATATCTTTGTTTACTATATGTGATGAGCTTTCATTTAGAATTCAGACTGATTTTTTTTTTTTACATTTTAACACTTATTCATTTTGTTTTTAGCGCTTTCTAACACGTTTAAAGATGTTCATGAATTCAGCTTGCTTGTCTGTTTGTCCGTACTCTAATTCACGTAAATACAGTCCGATTTCCATGAAATTTATAGTTGTTATTGGAAATTACAATGGCATGTTCAATATTGAAAATGAAAAATATAGCATCAGATCAACATTTAAAGGAACACAGAAAAAAACTTTCGTTACATTATGGGCATTGGAAAAAATCATTTGCAGCATACTTTAATAACATTATACTAATTTAAACATGCTGAAATATATACATAACACTGAAGTACACTATACATAACGATTACGGTGAAATATGATGTGCATACAATTTATCATTCATTTACAAAGACTCATAAAAGAACTTGGCTACAGAAGAAACTAAACAATAATTGCACTTTTGAAGGCCATAAACAATAACTGCTGGAAGTATGTTTTTAATTCAACTATTTTTTTAAAACATGTTTTGGGGTGCCTAAATTCTATAGATTCTATACAGGACTGTACAAAATTTCTCAAGTACATTTCGTTTATTCATGTAAATTGTTAAAGGAGAAATATTCATTTAACTAAAAGAAAAAAAATTAACATACTATTTAATATACATACAAATCCATAGATCACATGCTGGGCTGCACAAAAGAAAAAAAAAATCCGACATTTTTTTTTCCCAATTAATACTAATAGTATAAATTGGGTTTTCAAATGCGTTATGCCTTTTCAATTTTTTTTATTTAAACATCATCATTCTCTTTAACCCTTTCAGGGGCACCGTTTGCAGTCTGCAAACGGTTAATTTTAATACCCGAACTGCGAACTGGTACTAATAAATTTTTAGTACAGTTTTGATCTCATATTATACGTAAAAAAGAGCTTTTGATTATTTTCAAATAAATTTGTTCGTAAATTGTGATATGAATCAACCATTTGAACATTTTTGGAGCAGAAATACTTTGCCCCTGAAAGGGTTAATAAACTGTAAAGATTTGTTACAGTTTTCTGAATGTGTTGGAAAAAGTTTCCTGTTTTGAAAAAAGCACTTTTTCTTTATACAGTGTAATACCCAGCGATTTTCAAAATTTGGAAATGTATTTTGTATTTTGAATGTATTTTGAAAATACATGTATTTTGTATTTTGAATTTTTTCATTTGAAAAGTATTTTGTATTTTGTATTTTTTTGTTCTAAAACTAAAGTATTTTGTATTTTGTATCGAAAATGATTTTTCGATGTATTTTGCCCAACTCTGGAGAAAAGTAACAAAAGAATGTCAGGAAAAATGTTATAAAATATTCAGAAGATTTCAAGATGATTGAGGCAGTATGGAAGTACATTAGTCAACAAGAGGAAGCGACACCAGCTGATGTCATCTACTTTTGTAAATGGAGGGACATAGCATTGCAGACAAGGGCTATCAGGGAGGAGCAGTCATATATCAATGATTTTTAAAAAAATTAAAATCTGTATGTTTTAATTCTTTTATCTTATTCGTATTTGTGCAAAGAAATAATAAGAATTGTTCATTTTGCTTCAATAAAAATTGTTCATTTTTTTTTTTTTTTTTTTTTTTTTTAATGAATTAGGCTTTTGTTTCATATTAATATTTTGCTTAATTTGAAACTGTATGTACTGTCTGTATAAAATTTATCTTAAAATTTGTAACATGTGTTTTTTATATTACAGCAGGGTAAAAACAAGGGGTAGGTAAATACTTAGAGAATTCTGGCCTATATGTCTTTTTTGTTATCCAACCTATTCTTCTGAAACATTGGATCATATAGTTGGGAATTTATTATATACAGGGTGTCCCTAAACAAATGGTATATACGCTAGGGGGTAATAGAACACATCAAGACGAGTAACAGTAAATAGGAAACCAAGGGTGCCAAACGTTTTCCAAAGGAGATAGCCGCCATTAAAGTTTGGGGTCCAAAATTTCAAATACACATAAAAAACGGAAAAATTGGTCGATTGATTTGCGATTTTCACTAAAACTATTCTTTATGTTGGTATTTTATTGAAAATGAATTATAAAGATAAATTTCAAAAAATGCCGATAGAGGGCGCTTTAAACTTTGGAGTGACGAACGACTACTTTTTACGTTATTTTTTGCATCTGATTAATTGTTTTCGTAAACTTAGACTTAAACTTAAATTTTGAGCTCAAAATCTGAATAGTTGGGAGTGGTTAAGTAGCACAAACTGAACTGGGTTCAGAGGGTTCAAATTTCAAATGATAATAAAAAACGGAAAAATTGGTCGATTTGTCTGTGGTTTAAAATAAAACTATTCTTTAAGTCAGTATCCTCTTGAAAATGAATTTTAAAGATAAATTTTAAAAAATTCCGTTAGAGGGCGCCTTAAACTTCAGAGTAACCAATAAAAAATTTTAACCGTTATTTTTTGTATCTAATTAAATGCTTTCCAAAACTTGTTAAATGTTTTTGAAATCTTAGATTTAAACTTAAAGTTTGAACTCAAATTTTGAATCGTTGGGAGGGGTTAAGAAGCGCAAACTGAAGTGTGTTCAGGAGTTGAAATTTAACCCCCCCCCCTCCCCTCGAACACAGTTCACTTTTGTACTACTTAACACTCGCAACAACTTAGAATTTGATCTCAAAATTTAAATCTAAGCATTTGAAAGCATTTAATGAGACTTAAAAAAATAACGGTTAAAAATAGTTGTACGCTACTCCAATGTCTAAGGTGCCCTCTATCGGCATTTTGTGAAATTTATCTTTAAAATTTATTTTCAAGAAAACACTGATTTAAAGAGTAATTTTAGCAAAAACCGCAAACGAATTGAATAATTTTTCCATTTTTTTATAGTTTTCCGTTTCGTTTGAAATTTAAACCCTCTGAACACAGTTCAGTTTGTGCTACTTAACCACTCCCAACTATTCAGATTTTGGGCTCAAAATTTAAGTTTAAATCTAAGCCTAAGAAACCATTTAATGAGATGCAAAAAATTACGGCAAAAAATAGTATTAGGATGGATTATTTCGTTAATCCAAAGTCTAAAGCGCCCTCTATCGGCATTTTTTGAAATTTATCTTTATAATTTATTTTCAATAAAATACCGACGTAAAGAATAGTTTTAGTGAAAGCCGCAAATCAATCGAGCAATTTTTCCGTTTTTTATAATCATTTGAAATTTAAACCCTCTGAACACAGTTAAGTTTGTGCTACTTAACTGCTTCCAACTATTCAGATTTTGAGCTCAAAATTTAAGTTTAAGTCTAAGCTTACGAAACCATTTAATGACATGCAAAAAATCACGGCAAAAAATAGTTTTTCATTATTTCAAAGTCTAAAGCGCCCTCTATCGGCATTTTTCGAAATTTATCTTTATAATTTATTTTCAAGAAAATATCAACATAAAGAATAATTTTAGTGAAAACTGCAAATCAATCGACCAATTTTTCCGTTTTTTATGTGTATTTGAAATTTTGGACCCCAAACTTTAATGGCGGCTATCTCCTTTGGAAAACGTTTGGGACCCTTGGTTTCCTATTTACTATTACTCGTCTTGATGTGTTCTATCACCCCCTAGCGTATATACCATTTGTTTAGGGAAACCCTGTATAAACACACACAATTTGTATAACCTCATATTTTTGAACCATTAACCTTTGTAACACCATGAACTAATATATCCGTTCACGAAGCAGTTGGTAGGTTTTACAGTAACAGAAGCATTATTTAAGTTAATATAATTGTACAGATAATTATACAATTCTGAAAAATTAAGTTATGGTTAACATACTCTCAAGGCTTATATTCCTATATGTAATAAAAATTTATTTTGATGTTGGAAAAACATACAGTCACCGCAAAAAAAATCTTGATATTTGCGATTTCAGATGTTTTGTTAAATATACAGAAATATACAAGAGGAATGACTCTGAAACTCCAGATGTATAAACAAAATAGTACAGGTCATATATTTTCTGAGAAGATTTTTTCCCAAAATTCAATTGGGGACCATCAACAAATTGAAAAAGAGCGAATATCTTTTGGATAACCCTGTCAAAACTAATGTAACAAAAGCGTTTAAATTGCAGATTATGATTAAATGGCTTATGGTAATAAACTGCGTTCATTTTTATGTGGATAGCATGTATACTCGTAGAGAAATTTAGGTTTTTATAAAAACGGTCCCAAATTTTTCCAAGTTTTTTGCTTATAATTTGCAGAGTTCTTAATAAAAAACAATGTTCTTTTCAGAAAATATGCGAAATGACATTGTACATAATACCCTGTAATCAAAATTAAAAAATATTAATAATTGTATGAAAAATGAGCAGGTTTACTAAATAAATTTTCATTGTGCATACGTCAGCTCTATAAAAATTCCATTTCCATATTGTGTTAGCTAAATGTATAGAGCAACTTCTGTTAAAGTTTCAAAATCATAACTTGAAAATTCTGAAAATTATTGTCTAAAGAATAAGATCAAAATCCAATATTCTCAAAATAAAGCAAAAAACTGAGGGGCTGTATCCATATTCCATTGAGTGATGTCTACACAGTATTGCAAGTACTACTAATATTTGGATACAGCTCCTCATCTTTTTGCTTTTTGGAATAATGGATTTTGATCTTGTTCTATCGACAATAACATTCAGAATTTTCAAGCTATGATTTTAAAATTTTAACAAAAGTTGCTCTTTATATTTAGCTAACACAATATGCAAATGAAATTTTTATAGAGTTGATGCATGCACAGTGAAAATTTATTTAGTAAACCTGCTCATTTTTCATACAGTTATTAATTTTTTATAATTTTGATTACAGGGTATTATGTACAATGTCGTTTCTCATATTTTCTGAAAAGAACATTGTTTTTTATTAAGAACTCTGCAAATTATAAGCAAAAAACTTGGCAAAATTTGGGACTGTTTTTATAAAAACCTTAATTTCTCTATGAGTATACATCCGCATAAAAATGAACACAGTTCATTGCCATAAGCCACTTAAACATAATCTGCAGTTTGACTGCTTTTGCTGCATTGGTTTTGACAGGGTTATTCAAAAGATATTCTTCCTTTTCCATTTTGTTGACAGTCCCCTATTGGATTTTGAAAAAAAATCTTCTCGAAAATATATGACCTGTACTATTTTGTTTATACATCTGGAGTTTCAGAGTCATTTCTCATGTACCTTTTTAGATATTTAACAAAACATCTGAAATCGCAAATGTCAAGATCTTTGTTTTTGCGGTGACTGTATATATATATTTTTAACTTTTTTTGGAAATTACAGAAAAAAAAAAAAAAAAAAAAAAAACCTTAAGCCATTTATTATACTATAAAAGTTTGGAATTACTAATATTTACATTGAAACATTTATATTACAGGACAAGTAAAATTTAAAATCAAGCAAAAACTAACTATTGATTATGGAAAATTGGTAAAGCAAATGACTGTTGATTTTCAAGCAATAAATGCTAAAATAATCAAAATTTATAAAATTATTAAATTCGACTTTCAAATGATATACCAATAATATTTTTAAATATTTTGGCATTACTAGGCTATAAACTCCAGGGTGGCTACAGAAATGATGAAAAAAAGTTCCCTGATTATTTATAACAGATTTCCCTGATTTTTATTATTAAAGAACACATACAATATTTTTTAAACATATGCTGCTTTTGCATATAACACATTTATCCAGCTTGCAAATATTTCTTTTGGGAGGAAAAAACAAAAATTTCACAGTATTTAATTAGCAGAGGTGCCAAGTATTACGATTTATCCGTAATTATTACAGATACACAACAAAAGTTACAGCGTTATGGGTATCAGATAAAAAATTGCAAATTTTGTCAAAGGATCGCTTGAAATAACAAAAGTTTTGACATAGGATCATGGAAAAAAACATGAAATTTTGTCAAAAGTTTGTATAAAAAACACTTATTTCTTCAAAGTTTTGCAAAAAAAAAAAAAAAAGAGCACACAAAATGAGTCCTAAAGATCATGTAAAAAATGCAAATTTCATCCAAGGCTTGCATTAAAAAATGTGAATTTCATGAAAGGTTCATGTAAAAGCAAGAATTTAGTCAAAAAATCGCAAAGCACGTGAAATTTCATTTAAAGATTGTGAAAAAAAAATTGCAAATTTTATCCAAAGATTGCAAAAAACATGAAATTTCATCTTAATATCATGAAAAACATGCAAATCTGATCTAAAGTTTGCAAAAAATGCATTAACATGCAAATTTTGTCAAAAGATCGTGAAAAATGTTGGAATTTTGCCAAAAAATCGCAAAAAACGTGCAAATTTTGTCAAAAAACATGAAAAACTTCAAATTTTGTCAAGAACTCACAAAAGTGTATTTCTTCAAGAATCACAAAAAACGTGCAAATTTTGTCAAAAGAGTGCTGAAGTTGACGAAATTTGTCAAAAGATCATGAATGAACTAACTTTTGAAAATTTGAGTTAATGGACAATTTAGCTTTCATGCAGACAGATATAACTTGGCAGCAGTATGGCGTTATGTCTCTTTATCACATCTTATTACTGATTTAAGTGTAGCCTGTTTGGCAACAAATCAATGTTGTTGGTAAGGTGAAAATAGAAATATTTTCGCAGAAAGAAAAATTTCCCTGATTTTTGAGTATTTTTTTTTTATATAAAGTTTCATGATATTTCCAGATTGATAAACTTCCCTGATTTCATGATTTCCAGAATCTATAGCCACCCTGAACTCATCATTAACTGGAAAAAAAAAAAAAAAAAAAATGCAATAGTTGCACAATTATAAAGTTTTTAAAATTAATGTCACTGAAAAGGAATTGATTTTAGACAAAAATAAACCAATCAAAATATAGCTAATAATAATATTATACCGGGTGTCCCAAAAATGACTGATGGATTTTAAAATTCAATAACTTGCAAACGGTGACAGCTATGTAAAAAATTTTTGCAGGAGGGTTATGTATAATGTCAGGAGTTTTTTTACCGTAATTTTTGATTTTAGTTCAAATTTCAAATAGATGATGCTGATGGCAATTGAAGGCCAGGTGATCAGTACTGAGTGAGGTCAGTTTCGGCGTCAATTTGGGCTTCAATTGCAGTCAGCGCCATCTATTGTTTGAAATTCAAACTAAAATAAAAAATTATGGTAAAAAAACTCCTGACATTATACATAACCCTCCTGCAAAAAATTTTAAATTGCTGTCACCATTTGCAAGTTATTGAATTTTAAAATCCATCAGTCATTTTTGGGACACCCGGTATATACACACACTACATACATGTATTGAAATTGCTTCAGTATTTCCTGAGAAAGATGATAAATTAATTCTTTCCACAGGATTTAACATTTACTGCCCTTTTAAATCTTTAATACCCTGTTTTACCATACAAAAATAGTTAAATTTTAGGACAAACTATAAAATTTTCAGCAAAAAAGCTAAATATCTTTTTTAACATGTGTCATGATTTTCAACCATTTAAACAAATCAATATATAAGAGACACACAATTTAGTTAAAATACTTTCCCACAAATCTTATAACATCTATAAACATTATTGTTGTTCACCATCACATTAAAATCAAGATTTCTTAATAAACAGTTTAGAAAATTTAATTACATAACATTATCCATTTTGCAAATAAATTTCCATTTACCATGTCTTCTGAATCCATTTTACAAGAAAAATCATCCCAAACCATTAAGTGTCTACTTTTACACAAATATTTAGAAGGTGTCTCCCCTCCCTTAAACCCCTGTGGAGATTATGCTAATTTTTTCATGGAGGTGGAATAATAATAATTCAGAATGACACTTTGATTTATATTTAATATCATCAAAAATATGGTTTGATGCATATGCATACTTACAAAGCAGATGTAGATGGAAATAAGAAGAGTGATGATCAAAATACAGAAGATTTGTCAAAAAATAGAAAAATATTTACCCACAGTATGTCATAAAATTATATAATTTTATACATTTAATATGTTGCTAAAGTAGAAGCAATTAATCTAGTTTATTTTTCAATATAATAATTCAAACATTGTAATTAAAAATCAAAAAGAATTTAAAAAAAATTCAGTAACATTATCAAGATAACTAAGAAGTATGGTGATTGTATAGAAAATAAATATAGCAACAGGTATTTCAATAATAAAGCAGAGGGATTATAATGAAGACTACAAAACCACTCTGAAAAAAATTGACATTCTAGATGTCATATGGTGGGTGGCAGAAGCATAGGAAGAAATTCCAAATATAATAACTGAAAGGTTTTGGAACATTCTTTTGGACCATAAAGGTAGACATAAACCCATGTGTGAAACTGAAGTGGAAGATAAGAAAGATAATTTCATTTCCTTGGTGGAAAATATACCTGGCACTGGGGATATAAAGTCAGTAGACATAAAATAAAAAAATTCATTAATAAATTAAAAAAATTCATTAACATTAGCAAGGAAACTAAGAAGTATGGTGATTGTATAGGGAGGTAGGGAATGTAGCAACAGCCATTTCAATAATAAAGTAGAAGGATTGAATTTCAGAGTGCAGTAAATTCTGTCTAAGGCAGAATCGAACTGGACTGAAAATTTTTTCTATGCTAGACAATATTCAGACTTATGCAAAAAAATTTCTCCAAAAAATAAATAAATAAATAAATAAATAAATAAATAAAAGTCTTAATAAAGATAAATAATAATGTCCTCGCCGATGACGATTTTTATTGATTTTCTTGACATGAAAATTAGTTAAAAACTGAAATTCTGAAAGATCCTTTATAGTTAAATGAGAAACACTATTCAATTTCTTTATACTGCTTTAATACATGTGATTTGGGAGTTTACACTCATAAAAAGCAATAAACTTTGAGATTGAAGCAGAACGCTATCATTTTGAATTTAAATAAACCTTAAAGTGCAATATATTATACTTTAGATAATATATATTTAGGTAAATGTGCATTTTACTAGAAATAAAAACTTTTAAATAAAGTTTTGTATAGGGAAAAATAGCATAAGCAAGATTCAGCTTCTGTTCTTTTGAATTAACTTTTTCAAAGTGCTAAAGAATTTAACTAGCATCATGCTCGACATTGAGTATTTGACTTATTAGTTTTAAAATTTGATAAACAATAGGTGTTTTACTTTTAAATTATCCTTTTTTCCACCTTATACAAAATTTTGGTTTCAGTGGGACCTTAAAATCTTTTCAGCTTTTGCATTAGACAGATTCCACTTATGTAGCACAAATTAATATTATTTTCTATGAATTCACCGGGGCTTGAATAATTTTTCATGGTAAACAGATTTAAGGCTTACACAGAGTTCACCTTAGACAGAATTTACTGTTTATTTTTTTATTTAAAAAATGCTGCATATTTTTTTGTGATCAGAAGCACACTTTTTAAATCTCTTAAATATAACAAAATGTCTTTTATTACCTGTAATATAGGTGTCACTACTAAAGAGTCCATTCCTGTTTTGGAATTGTACACATTCTGTTTTACATAACCAGAATCAACAACATAATACATACCATCTATTGTCAGTGAAGTCTCAGCTATATTTGTGGCAATTATAACCTATATTATAGAAAAAAAAAATTAAATGTAAAAAAAATTGTCAAAGTTTGATATATTATAAATGAATTAAAATTAATTTAACAGGTTATTCTACCTTTCTAGAGCCTGGAGATGCAGGTTCGATGACAGTGCTGAATAAACTGGTAAAATAAGAAGCTCCGGAACTAAAGGTCCTAATGATTTTATTCGTTCATATAAAATTTCACAACCAGTATCGATTTCTTCTTGACCAGTAAGAAAAAGTAGGATATCACTTAAGGCTAGAATAAGATCATAAAAATCAATTTAAAAATGTTTATAAATAGTTTTTAAGCACAATACACATTTTAGAGTTAACATCTTTAGAAATTATGATATAAATTGTTGAAACTAACTGAAAATATTCAACAAATTAATAACATTAAAAAAAATAGCAATAAAAATAATTAGAATGATGCTTTATTAAAATGAAAACTGAAAAAAGTAAATTGTTCTTGTTTTGTTGGTGTAAATTAAGTTATTAAATGTTTCACAACAATCTATTCATAATTATATACAGCAGATAGAATAATACTCAAGTAGAAATAATGCACATTTTACAGAAAAGTTGATGATTGTTTCACTGCTGGGAAAACCAGAACTGCAAAATAGTGGCAAATAAAGCTGCACATTCAATGTACTTAAAAATGAATATCACCTAAATTATAAATAGGATAAAAAATGACACATATTATTTTACTTTTTAAATGTTTTATCAAGAACCCAATTTCCACTACCCATTAAAGGGTAATTTTGTAATATACACACTAAATTTAGCTGTTTTCCAGCAAAATTTTTATAATCAAGAATAAGACTTTACCTGTTTATTAGTGAGACAGTTAAGATAATTAATTCTATTCAGATTACTTTTACAAGTACAGCAGAGCGCCAATCATATGCAGTGATATCGCTGGACTTGAAAAATCCTGCGTCCCTTTTTTACAAAGCTGATCCCCACTAATGATAAATCATATTTCAGATGCAAAAATTGAACTTGTTATTAGGAAAAGAAAAATGAGATCCATGAATTATTGTTTTAATAAAAATAATTAAAATAAATATATTTTTTAAACTACAGTCGAAGATCTATAATCCGCACACCCATAATTCACTGTTTCCTCATTGTTTTCTCATTTTTTTTAAATTTTTCTTAAAAAAACGTTTTTGGATCACTAATTTGTAAATATTTTAACTGTTTATTTCATTGTTTACATTCGTAAAATAACTTGAATTATAGAAAACAGTGGATTATGGGTGTGCGGATTATAGATCTTTGACTGTATTAAGAGAGTTTTTCCTTATTTGAAAAAAAAATAATAAATGTGCAAGATAGATACAAATTTAATCGTAAAATAATGCTTACTTGAGTGTAGAAGATAACAAGTATAACTATTTTCACTTTTTTTTTTTTTTTTTTTCAAGTAGGCAAGACAGATTTATTGAGAAAGACATTTTTGCTCAAAAAAAAAAAAAAAAAAAAAAAAAAAAAAAAAAAAACTTTCACTAAGTAAAGGGGAATTTTTTGTTTAATGAACGGATGGATGCTTTCAGGAGTCGCATTCACTCAGAAACATTTGTGGCAGTCAAAAACTGATTGTGAAGAAAGGAAATTCATTTTTGAAGCAGTAAAAATAGTTTTAGGAACAGAAAAATCCACTCCCGGAAATACCTTTTTGTGTGTGTGTGTGTGCCTCTGATGAAATTTGCTTTTTTTTTTTTGCAATCTTTTGACAAAATCTACTGTTTTTTGAGATTTTTCAAAGAAATTTGCCATTTTTCATGATTTTTTTCACAAAATTTGCCATTTTATCATGAATTTTAACGAAATTTGCTGTTTTATCATGATTTTTTGAAGAAATTTGCATTTTGTTCACAATCTTATGACGCTGCCATTATATCTTGATCTTTTGACGAAATCTGCTAATTATGAATTTTTGACAAAATCTGCTGTTTTTTGCAATTTTTTGGCAGAATCTACCTTTTTTTTCGGTTTTCAAAAAAAACTTTCCATTTTAGCATGATTTTATGACAAAAATTGCCTTTTTTTTCACGATTTTTTGATGAAATTTGCTGTTTTTTCATATCTATAAGTAAAATTTGCTGTTTTTTCATATCTTTAGGTAAAATTTGCTGTTTTTTGTAATTTGTTGAAAAAACTGGTTATGTTTTTACGAACTTTTAATGAATTTTTTCTGTTTTTTCAAGATTCTTCGATGAAATTTGTGTCTCTTCCCATGATACTTTGACGAAATTTGGGCTCTTTTGTAATATTTTAAAGAAATTATACATATTATGGAACACATAACAGCTATTTTCTTGCATCCCATCTCTGATTTCTTGAACAATTTAGGCACGTCTGTGGCATCACTGCATTTGGATTGGTCGGGACCTAGGCCGATCTGGATAATTGAACAACTTACAGACCTCTACCATGGACTAAATGCAAGAAATCTTTTATACAGGAGCCCCCCCCCCCCCCTTAAGCAAAATATTTGACGCTTGCAACTGAAATGAGCTCATAGACATAGACACTGGCATGCAGATCGTTAACAAATGATTTTTTTCTGACAAACTTTTAATTTGTGGTACCATGGTTGCATTCGTGTAAGACCCTATGTGAATGCTACCTTCCAGAGTGCATTATTGATAAATTTGCACTTATTTCATATAAAACCTTCAGTTCAGTCACTTTATTGAAAATTACAAATTAAAATGCATACAAAATGATATAAAACTAAAAAATTTCATAATTTTGCCTCTATACCTGAACTGAAAGTTTCATTGTTTACATTTGTGATGATATGTGGAATTTAGGGTAGAAGATTTGAGGGAATCTGCTATAGTATATAATATTTCACATCATAAATTACTCATTAACTGCACACTATGGTATACATAGGATTTAGATAACTAAATCCTACATTACTAACACAACTAGATACATATTTTTATGTAAGACACATCAATTTCTACAAATATAGCTCTCTCTTTCTTTTTCCTTCTAACTAACAAGGACAGGACATGAGGCTTGTGTGACAGAATTCAGCGACCCTTTGTGCATTGATAGAGTATCGTCAATAGATAAACATATCACAAGGATATACAGTATAGAACCATTTATCCGGAAAACCAGTTATCCGGAATGACATTTCTAATAAACTGGTGTTAGAATCTTTGTAGAAAAAAGTGTCATACACTGTCTGTTTGACATATACCTTCTAGAAACAATTGTGTACTTTGATAACAGCTTCTAGTTTTTGACATAGAAGCATATATGGTTATATTATAGATGTTTTCATTTTTATGCAAAGAAAGCAGAAGAATTTTTGCTCCCAAGAAATTCTCATAAATTACCTACATTGAAACTCTAATATTTAATCTTAATTGCATCTGATTCTTAGTTCAAGCAATCTACTAATTTAAAGTCAGATATATAATGCCACAACCACATATATTCCATAAAACTTATCAAATGGATGCTGCTTTAATCCCAACCAGTTAACTGGAAAAACCAGTTATCCAAAATACACCTGACCCCAACCATTCCGGATAAATGGTTCCGTACTGTAGTGCAAAGTGCAATACCCGGTTGTTCAATAAGTTTTGTCGTTCGATAAGAAAAACACAATGTTATGGTTCAAAATACACTTTATTATTCAGTATAATCTCCCTGAACATTAATGCACTTGCTCCAAAGATCCACCAATCTGTGGATCCCATCCCTGAAGTTGAATTCCGGAAGGTCTGCAAAATACGCTTCAACAGCCGTTATGACCTCTTCATTTGACAAAAACGCTTGCCACGCATAAATTTTTTTAGTGCTGGAACCAAATGGAAGTCACTGGGGGCCAAATCTGGTGAATACGGCGGATGCTCTAACAATTCGAACTTTAATTCATGGATTTTAGCCATTGTCAAAATGCTCTTGTGACACGGTGCGTTGTCCTGATGAAAAAGGATTTTTTTCTTCTGCAAACCGGGTCTTTTTTCACGAATTTTTTCCTTCAACTGGTCCAAAAGGTTGCAATAATATTCAGAATTAATTGTTTTACCAGTTTGCAAGTAATCCATAAATAAAATTCTTTTCGCATCCCAAAAAACTGGTGCCAGAACCTTCTTGGCCGATTTCTGGACACGAATTCGTTTCGAAGCTGAACAACCAGGTTCACACCACACTTTAGCCTTTTGTTTTGATTCAGGATCATGGTGATAGAACCAAGTCTCATCCATAGTGATGAATCGACGCACAAAATCCACTTTATCCTTTTTAAAACGCTCCAAATGTTGTTGAGAAAGTCGCATTCGAATGTGTTTTTGTTCCATTGTTAGAGAATGCGGCACCCATTGTGCACACAGCTTTTTAAAACTCAAAATTTCATTTAAAATATGACTCACACTGCCTAATGAGATGTGTAGAGCCTCTACGAAATCCCTCTCTGTCAATCGACGATCTTCCAAAACCATATCCTGTACTTTAGCTACGATTTCTGGTGTTGATGCGGTTTTTGGACGTCCTTCACGTGGATCGTCTTCAAGGCTTGTACGACCACGTTTAAATTCAGCAACCCATCTTTCTACTGTTCTAATTGAAGGTGAACGTTCATTATACACTCTTAACATTCGTTCGTGAATTTCTTTTGGTGCTACACCTTCCAAAAATGAGAATTTTATCACTGCACGATATTCAATTTTTTCCATTGTCGAAAATACTGTGACACGGCGACACTAAATGGCTTGTAAACAAAGAATGAATTGACTGATTGAAATGAACCTTCACATACGTTGATAAGAAGAGTGATCCAACAAAACAAAAAAAAATTTGGACTAGTAGCAACGCCCTCTCTTATCGACCGACAAAACTTATTGAACAACCTGGTATTCAGGGGGGGTGGGGACGTAAAAAATGGGCCCCAAAGTCACCCATGTCAGCCTTGTAAACCAAGTATCCGGGTTCGATTCCCGGCCTGGGCAATTTTTCGCTCAGCTGGAAATAATCAATTCACCCATTATTGACTCTTTAGTTTATAATCAGATAAATTAAGCTCCTTTGTGAGTGGCCAGGCAGCCCAGTTGGCAGCACGCTAGACCTTTAAATTTTCTCTCTCCGCAAGGCCACGAGTTCGATTCTAAGCCTGGGTACTTTTCTTTTTTTTCCCCAGGCACAATAATGATTATTATTTTGGAACCACTATTCAAAAATATATCTCCAATTGTTTAAATGTAAGACAAATATAAATAAAAACATGCTTCAGCCCCAAACGCACACACATATATCCTTATTTTTGTTTTGCAGAGAGATTGGAAATTTATGAATCTACTGAAAAAAAAGTAAAAAAAAAAAACTCAATTATTCAGTCGAAAAAAATATAATTTTATTCACATTTACTCATATATTTTTCAATGAATAGATCTCTGTTCTTCTCAGCAAAGTAAATTAAAATAAGCTACATAAAATTAAAATATATTATTTTGTTTCTTTTCTTATGTAACACTTATCAATTTAAAATGTTTTATATTTTTTTGTTTTTTTCCATTTTGAAAATATAATATTTTTTATTATAGGATCTCATGTTTGGAATTCGAATAACTGTTTCCATTAAAAATCTTTTCCGGAACCTTTTATTACGTAGATTTACAATGTGGTTTTTAAGCAATACAAGTACAGTATAGAAAATAAACAGGATGGGTTCAGTATGTTTATTCTTTTTTGTTGAATCTTTAGCAACCATTTGCTGCAGAGCGAATGAGTATGGCATTTTGATTTTAAAGTTTGCGGTGATTAGATGCTGTTCTTTATTGTAGTGTTATAATTAAAATGAAAAAAATTATTTTGTAAAAAAATGTCTAGTGAAAAAGCTTCTAAATTTGCAAATATTGAACGAATTTTAGAAGTTAAAATATGGTACTTCTAGGTTATCCCGTCGACCAATTTTGCCAAATTATACAAATTGTCAAACTGATAGCCAAATTATACATGTTGACATAATTTTTATTTTAAATAACGAAAAAACAAATAATTAGTAGAATATTAATAAAAATATTAATAAAAAGTCGAAATAAAAATCACTTAATGACATTTTAAACACATGAATCGCATTTAATGTCATTGAATGTGACATTCACGGCCATCCATTATTGGCATTTAATCTTATTGTTTGGCAATAATTTTTTGGTCGACGGGATAACCTAGAAGTACCTAAAATACAAAAATGTTGAATGCAAAAGAAATACGTATATACCGCATAAGATTTTTTTTTTTACATTTTTTACTTTTTATTGTATCAATAACTTTGTAATAAAATCCTCTCTTTCTGTAAATAAATAAGAATGTGTGAATATGCGAATAAGTATATTCTTATTTATATTTGTCGGATTTTATTTATTGGATCTTAATTGGATATATATTTTTGATTAGTGGTTCCAAAATAATAATCATTATTGTGCCTGGGAAAAAAAAAAAAAAAAAAAGTACCCAGGCTTAGAATCGAACTCGCGGACCTCCGGAGAGAGAAAATTAAAAGGTCTGGCATGCTGCTAACTGGGCTACCTGGCCACTCACAAAGGAGTGTAATTTATCCAATTATAAACTAAAGAGTCAATAATGGATGACTTTGGGGCTCATTTTTTATGGCCTCCCTGAATATTGCACTTTATCCTTGTGATATGTTTATCTATTGACGATACTCTATCAATGCACAAAGGGTCGCTGAATTCTGTCACACAAGCCTTGTGTCCTCTCCTTGTAAGACAAAGAACATTTCAAAAACCATGCAGTTAAAATACTGAAAACATATATATATATATATGTATTGCTTTTAAATAAAAACACAGCCTACACACATTAAATTTTACCTAGTTACCTGGTGGTTCAGTAAGATGAATTTGCGTTACATTTATCAATGATGCATCCAAATAATTATTTTCAGGCTCTTTACTGTACAAGATTTCAGCTTCATGAGTGCGACCTGGTATTGTAAACATTGTCTAAAAAAATAAGATAATTATAAATTGAATCCAGTAAGAAAAATTTTCACACAAATGCTCTGTTAAAAACAGGTAATACAGTGCACTAAGAAATTATAAGACCACTTTGATTTTGATAATTATGAAGTAAATAAGGTATAATTATAGTTTAAACACATAAGATTTCAAAAATACAACATATTTATTAAAATTAGTTTGCAACAATTTTGAATAATGCAATACATATGTTAACGAACCTATCAGCAATGATTGAAAAATACACTTAACAAATTATAAGACCACTTTACTAAAAACAAAAATAATATGTAAATACAATATTGGTCATCCATTTTTCTTTATAACCCCAAACACTCTGTTTTTCATAGAAGTTACCAAATGATTAAGAATAGATTCAGAAATACTGTACCATTCTTTTACAATGGTTATTTAAAGTTCATTGGCAGATAAAACTATTTATTATTAGCGCAAACTTTGCGACTTAATACGCCTCTCAAAATTTTTGCCATGGGGTTCAATGTCTGAGCTTCGACTTGACTATGTCAAAACATGAATTTTTTCTTTTTCTAAACATAGTCAGGTGGATTTATATTTAGACACATGGCAAGAAGCATTGTCCGAACCATCAACATTATTATTATTATTTTTTTTTTTCATTTGAAAATACCACTTGTTTTCATTTCTTGTTCCATGACATGACATTTTTAACCCATTTCAGTTTTTCTTCTTTATGATGTTTTATTAACTTTGGTTTTTCAACAGTTTCAAACTGTTACATGTGAAGTTCTTTTGCTGAAACGTTTCAAAATTTCTTGAGTTGAAAGATTTTTTTGAGATGATAATTGAAATATTTTTCAATCATCCTGTGCTGTCAAAATTATTTTTCTTCCAGATTATTTAATTTTATGTGAATCTTTTTTTTTCTAATTATTTCATTGTGAATGACAAACAGGCAGTTTGTTTGAGGAGGTGTAGCTGAACATGCAATTTGTCGAGCTACAAGGCGAGTGAATCGAGCCAAATGATCTAGGGGGTCTAGAGGAGTGTTCCAGGATCCTTCAGTGAGATCTTGGGTGAAGCCCCGGTAGCTGATGCAATTTGGGCATTTTAATGCGAATTCAGAATACTTTAGATCTCTTACCACCTTTTGATTACACATACAAAATATTACAAGATATCTGTCTAGAAGCAGAATTTTGTTTGTCAGTCTGCAGCATACTAAAATTTATCTGCGACTCGACAGTGCTAGACTAAGCCTACAAAGTTTACATCTTTTTGCGATTCTTCAATGAAATTTGAGTTTTTTTTAGCAGCCCTATGACTAAATTAGCATTTATTACTGACCCTTTGACGAAATTCATATTTTTTTTTCAGCTGTAGAAATTTTTATACTTTTTCGTGATTCTGTGACACAATTCGCATTTTTTTAAGCAATTCCTTCACAAATTTTGCATTCATTAAGTGATCCAGGGGTAATTCAGTTCTGAAAAAAAAAATGTCATCAATCCGGAAAATACATACTAGGGGCTATGCATATATAACGTTATCAAGTTTTTGGTAATTTTGGACTCCCTCCCCCCATTCGATATCATACGTTATCATTCCCCCCCGGTTAATGATATCATTATCAATGTCTATTTTTTTTTTTTTTAGTAGATTATATCTCTTATTTGGAGTGTATACAAACTGGTTGCATACTTTATTGATTCAAATGAAATAAATTCATTAATATTAAATTCATAATATTGAATGAATGAAATAAATTCAAAGTAAATAAAATAGCATTTTATATCATATAAAACTTAAAAAAGAAATTGTTATTATTTAAAAGTATTTTATAATACTTTTTTTTAGATAATGCACACAAAAGTAATAATGTCTTGCCTGCACGAAGAGGGGAGGATAGAAATTTTTATCAACAAAACAAGTGGGCAACATTCTTTCTCTTTCTTTGCTATTTATTGGTAAACACAAGCTTCATTTCAAATGTACTTCACATAGGTTTCTCGAACAAATATTGTGTATGGATATACATATATGAAGAAGAAAAAGAATGTCAAATATTGGATTATTCCATATTTTAGAATTAAATACTTTATAATAATTTGGTGATTTTTATAAAAACTTAATACAGTAAAACCTCCATAACGGACACAACCAAATAGCGGACACCTCTATTTAACGGACAGTTTACCGATCCCCACTCCCAAAATCTAAATTTTTGTATATTTAACCTCTGAATAACGGACATTCCGAATAGCGGACAGTAATTTTTGGGATAAAGTATGAGAAATTGTTTTTTAACGAAGAAAAAAAAGTAAAAAATCTCTTAAATTTATCTGGAAATTTTGTGATTACAGATAAATGTAGAGAATGGGCCGGATCCCACCCAGGCCTTTCATGCTACATACAGTATTAAATTCAGGGGATGGTCCGAGGGACATTACTTGCCAGAGCATCACAATGCCCCCCCCCCCACTCCCCTCCGGAAGATTTGAGATTTTATGTTTTTAAGAAATGGCAAAATACAGTCAGCAGTAACACATTTTTTTTTTAAAGATGATTCAGAAAAATTAAAACTATTGACATGGTTAAAACTTCACATAGAAAAAAAAATACATTCTAATCTTTAAATGCTAAAGGAAACTTTATAAATATATTTTTTCGTATGAATGTAACAAATAGTGTATAAAGCAATGTATCATTTTATTTCAATTTTATTGCTTAAAAAATAATTTTAATTTTTGATTAATCATATATTAGAATTTTAGGACATATAAAAATCAATTAATGAAACTTTAAGCATTTCTTACCAATTTTTGAATCTCCGAGGTTTTTCCCAATAGCGGACACCTCCGAATAGCGGACAGTTTCCTCGCTCCCGAGGTGTCCGTTATTTGGAGGTTTTACTGTACTTTCCTAAGTATAAATATCAGGCAAAAAATCGATAAACTATTTTGAACCAAAAACCACATTAAATACAAAAAAAAAAAGAAAATTTTGCTTGGATCAAAAATGATATCGATATCAAAAGACAAATTCCCCCTCTCCCTTAAAATGATAGCGTTATATTTGCACAGCCCCCTACGTATTTTGACAAATGGTTGCCCCCAAAAAATCAATTTCGTAAATCGTTCGCAGAAAAATCATGAATGTCTTCAGAGGTTTGCAAGAAAAACATGAATTTCATCAGAAGAACGTAAAAAAAAAAACAAAATTCGTCAAAGAATAGGGAAAGAAAAAAGCAAATTTCATCAAAAATTCGCAGGAAAACGAAAAATCTACAAAAAAAGCCTTTGATATTCGGGCAGCTGAATATCAAAGTATTTAGCCAAATCCAATACTTAATAAAACCTATTAAAACACATTTTTTAAAACTTTTCTCAATTTCTACTTTTAATTGTCAATTTATAAATATATTTAAAATAATTAGAAACAAAATCATATTTAAATAAAATAGAATATTTGTACATTATTTATTTGCTGTTTGTAAAATATATAACTTAAGAAAATTAACCATGAGAAGGATTAAAATTGTGATTAAATTAGGATTCTTTTAGGAATAAATTATGTACAAACAAATGCAAGTTTCTAAATTTTGTTTAGTAAATAAACTGTTTCTTGCTTTTCCCAAATAAAAGTCTAAACAAGAAAGAAAACTTATGGGATTTATAATAGCTATCAAGACAGACAATTTTTTTACATAAAACCATAATCGTAACAAACTTATTGAGTCATAAATACATTGCATTTTGTCTCACTCTAGGTCAAACTCGTATTTTCGTTTGTTACATTAACCTCTTCAGACCTGACACATTTTAAGCCATCGTAAAAATTATTTCACAGTTTGTTCCATCTATTTAAGCATATAGAAACATAATTTTGTAATAAAAAGTAAAATAATTATTATTAGTTTCTATTTACTAGCAGGTACACACATGTGCACCCTGGGTTCATACTGCAAAAAAACACTTCATTTTCAAAAAATTATTTAAACAAGAAATTAGGTGGACAATTGATACATGTAAGTTTTTTACGTGCTATTTTTGAAATTTTTTTTTATATACAGTAGACTCCCTCAAATCCGCAAACCTAAAATCCGCAACTCTCTAAAATCCACACATAATTTACGGATGTAAACAATGAAGCATTCAGTTCAGATATAAGGACAAAATTTTACTTTTTTTGTTTTATATCAATTCCAAATATATTTTAATTTGTAATTTTTGTTACTATTACTGTCTTAATGTTTTCTCTTGAAGGAAAAATAAATTTATTTCTGAAAAAATTCAAGATATTCCTGTTATCAATGATAATCATAATCTTACCAAATATATATGTCTTAATCAAGCTTTTTTTTTTTTTTTTTTGTCACTAAGTGTAGCTAAACCTGGAATAAAACCTCCTTACTTTATTATTTTGATCTGAATTAGTATTGTACATTATTTATGAGGCAAGTTTCATAGAATAATTTATTCAAAATACATTTCATCTTTATAATGAACACTTAATCATACATTATTAATTAGACCTTTGTTTTTAATATTTTAATCATTTTAAAAATGATCTAATTTTTTATTATTTTAGTTTATTACTTACTTTAATATTTTATTATATTGTAAGCATACATTATGATTTCAATTGGATTATTAATTGCATTCAAATTACTGTTTAAAAAATGTAAACAAAGCAATGACCAGAAATCCGCAAAATTCTAAAATCCACAAAATCCCTGGTCCCAAGCTGTGCGGATTTGAGGGAGTCTACTGTATATATAGATATATATTGCATTTTGTATAAATAACCCTTGTTATTGATTTGCAGTCTTCATACTTACATTTTGAAGCAAAGTTATCATTTATTGAACGAGGAAACTGTCCAATTTTGTCATATCTAATATAGTAAATTGGCTTCTAAATACACTTACGTCGTTTTCGCTGTGGTTTATTTGCGGAATCGTCTTCAAAATCATTTCTAGATGAATAAATTTTGCTTGGTCTCCATGGTCGTCGTTCTTCACTTACTTTGCTCTTACATTTCATTAATACTTAAGCAATCTCTAAAAATACCGCAAGAGAGACAATCTGTCTTTTCGAGGAACTTCACCTGTTTTGCAATTTTTGATATACATTATCCAACAAATGGAAATAACCAAATCTATAAAATGTATAAAAATTCTTGTTGACTACTTTTTATGTGAATAGAACAACAGTAGTTAGCTAAACACCGATCCTTCAAATCTGTTTTATATTCACATGTTTTATATTCACAATTGCAAGTTGTGTTATATTAATTTTACAATTTTGATCTTTAGACCACCTAACACAACTCCTCTCGGGATCGCTATCGATGCAAGTCGAAAGCAAAATTACACATTTGCTATCTTTCCAGTTTAGTATACACATATCCTTCCCTTCCCTTAGTCTCTCATCCCACTCTCCGCGTTACAAATCTCGATCATTGATTTTTTTATCTGCTACTCCAAGTCTTTTGTTCATAATCATTCCAGTTTGGTAGTTATTGTTTCTCAATAAAAAGTCGACACATTTTACACTAGTAAAAAAAACTGTCCTAGTAAATCACACGTGTGTTGTCTTTTGGTATAAATAAAAAAAAATAAAAAAAAACAATCCGACAATGTCTCCACTTAGACCTAATCATAATTATTTTAAAACATCAGCTGGTACAATTCCTTTTTCATGATATATTTGGCAGTCAAGGGCATGGTTATTCCTGGTGGATAAAATAAATTTTTTTAATCTCAACGGATGAGGTTTTAACGGCACATAACATCTAGATCCACAACGTCCAGCAAATGGGATCTAGTGATCTCTGTTCATCTAGTTATAAAGGTTTTGGCTTGGACAGGGACAAACATTTAATTCTTACTGTATTCCAGATAAGATTTACCTTCCATAATTTGTCATCTGCTTAAAGATCATTTGATTTATCTGCAAAATGAAGAAATTTTCTAATCTCAAAAAATCGATTGTAGTAGCTGCAATTCTAAGTACTGACAAGTCTTTTTGCCATTAGAAGCTTGCTTGGAGATATTTTAAAGTTCCCATGAGTATGTGTATGCCTTCACTTTTATAATTTCATATTTAGATGCATTTAATGAGTGACGGTTTCGTTGGAACGTGTTTGAACAGAATATAATGGAATTGAAATTGTTTGAACAGAATTGGTTTCATATGAAACTTTTTCCCAAAAATTTCCATTTAACTAATCTAGAAATGATTCAAAAGGATTTACGATGCTGGAAAATCTGCTTTTAGATAATCCTCATCAATCAATGATCCTCAGAATACTATTAGAAGAAAAAAAGATTAAATAAATATTTGTGAAAAGATAAGGTTTTATTCTCAGCATTATTATTCTAGTGTGCTGTAACACAAGTACTGAAAATTTACTTATTTTCAGCTTTCCATAACAAAGGCCTTTTAGGTTAAACTTTATTGTTACATGGATTCGGGATAGATACTACTGCAATATCCTCAATGGTTATATCTGTGTGATCTAAATTTTCATTGCCAGAAGACTCACCATCACCATTGGCCTCATCAGTTTATTTACTCTTACAAAGATATAATAATTATGATTTTTAAAAATTAATGTCTAATTTAATACATGAACAAAAGAAATTCTTATTTATAATTAAATATATTTTTTTTAATAATTCTACAACTTTAGCACTGCACCAATTAGATATCATTCAGTACAAATTTTTTGTGGGAGATGACTTCTTTCCAAAAACACAGAATTAAAACCGGAGGTGCACATACGTGTACCTTACAAATTATATCTGATTTAAATAGATATTATGATCCAGCTAAAAAGTTTAAATGATGTATGCAATACTGAAGAGTTTATAAGCATTCTTAAAAATTATTATGAATAAATATAAATTTTCTAACTATAAAAATGTACTTACTTTTTCAAAGTTTTTTATTTTTCGCCATTGCTCTTTTTCTCTCTCCAAAATCATATGAATTAATACTGATAGCGCCATTTCTTGCTGAAACTAGAAAAGGCTAACGTACACAAATAACATCCTTTCGTCTCAATAAAAAAATTTCAAATATTAAGTGAGATACGCAGTTGAAATCAAAGGTACACAAATGTGAACCTCGGGTCTGAAGAGATTAACGATAATGAAGATACCATATTTTCAACTGACATCCTTTCATTTCTATAAAATATGATATGATGGGGAAGGGTTGAAAATGCCACCATTCATAAGAAAAGAACTATGAGCTAGAGATTCCTTTATTCAGAATTAAATTGAAAGTATTTGTACTGCGTCACTGATCAAAATTCTGTCACTTTCAAAATCATCATATTTATTACAAGCAAACTCATTTGAAACAAATCTTGTTAAAATATCTTCATTATTGATAAAGTTATGAATAATTATCCAGTTTCAGTTTGTTTCGCACCCAGTAAATATTTGATTAAATATACTGTAATATTAATGGAATAAAAGAACTGAAATATTTTTTGCAAAAATAATTTTTGTCTTTATTGAAAGTTTGTTGCAAGGTTTTAAGAAAAACCTGAATGTTTACCATATCTGAAAATGATCGCTTTTTCCAGATCCAGACATTGATGTAAGATGCTTTTATAAAATTGTTAAAATGAAAGAAGTAGAAAAGTTATTTTTATTAAATTGTCACAATTTGATTTTGGTTTCTTCATAACAAACAGTAATAAAAGAAACTTATATTTTGATAAACAAGAGCTTTTATATAAGTAAGTACATTGAAAAAAATCTGCCTTGAGTTATTTAAAAAGGACAAGTTTTTCTTCTCATTTTTTCATTATTTGTCTTTGATTTTAAAATGTTTGTTTTATTCTGTAGAACAGAACATAAAATTTGAAATTTTATTAATTAAAAAAAGTCTCATAATTGCTCTTTTTATATATCCAGGGGTGATTCAGAATGAAAATTATTTTTTGGAAATTCACATCGCTTTCGGAAATCGGCGGCGGGGAGATTTTGCGAGCTGCAAGAGGGGGGGGGGGGATTCACGATCTTCAGACTTAATCACCATTTTCCTGCGATCGACAGACGAAATCAGCGATTTATCTGTGATATTTTAGCAAAATTGGCAATTTATTGCGATCTTTTGTCGAAATCTGTGTTTTTTCCATTATCTTTTGACAAAATCGTCATTTTCCAGTGTTTTTATGAAATCTGCATTTTTTCAACGAACTTTAGACAAAATTTGCATTTTTAAGCGATCTTTTCTCGAAAACTGCGTTTTATCCCCACGATCTTTTGACAAAATCGGTGATCTTTTCATGAAATCAACCTTTTTTTTAATGATCTTTTGAAAAAATAGTTTTAATCTATCTTTGATTGAAAACGGCTTTTTTTTTACGATTTACTAACGAAATCTGTATTTTTTTTGCAATCTTTTAACGAAATCGGTATTATATCCGCAATATTTAGACGAAATCGATGTTTCCCTGCAGTCTTCAGATGAAATCAGTAATTTATCTGTGATATTTGGAGAAATTGCCGTTTTTTCCGTATCTGCACAGGAAATTTGCATTTTTCAGCGATCTTTTGACAAAGTTCATTGACAAAATCGTCGTTTTCCACAAAATATTGACGAAATGTGTGGTTTCTCCGCGATTGTTTTTTCCATGCGCATAACCGTACAAGTTGGCAACTATGCGGAACTGATAACTTTATTTCAAATTTTCAGAAGAGAAAGCCTTAAATTTTTTTAAATTTTGGACGAGAATCACCCTCTGTAAATAACTCAGGCTTAATAAGGCAGATTTGTTTTTCAATACTAAATGCACTTATTTAAAGGTCTTGTTTATCAAAATGTAAGTTTCTTTATTTAATATTATGTAAAATGTTTTAAAAAGTAACATTTTAATGCCTTTAAACTTTGAAATATAAAAAGTACTTGGACTGACTGAATTTTTTGACGAAATTTGTCAGTTTGTTATGATTTTTTAAGAAAAGTCATTTTTTT
The DNA here is from genome assembly GCA_964019185.1 of Maratus speculifer. Classification (NCBI taxonomy): domain Eukaryota; kingdom Metazoa; phylum Arthropoda; class Arachnida; order Araneae; family Salticidae; genus Maratus; species Maratus speculifer. The sequence continues at coordinate 228,195,954 of OZ025296.1, read as the reverse complement.
TCTTGATTTTTAAAAGATATTTGCTGTTTTTTCATGATGCTTTGATTTTCTTCTTGCAATGTTTGGACGAAATTTAGGTGACACCACCTATTGAGCGATTTACACCAAAACATAAATAAGTTGGTAAGTGTGATCGAAACTGCATAGGGAGTTTCGTTTAATATTTCTTTCAAAACAACTTATCCTATAATTAATAAATAGAAAATATTAATTTTGGATTATAACTAAGAATCTTCTGTTTGCTAGCGAGATGTTTTACCAACAAACTAGGATGGCTATACAAAAAAACGTTGAAATTAAGGTTGTCTTTTAAAATTTAAATTGCAAAAATGAACGGATGATACCCGCAAAACAGAATATGCGTAAAAGTGCGATGTGCGTCGCAGAACAACGAGCTTCGCTGCAGAACATTTCAAGTGATCAGTTCAGTTGCACATAAAATGTTACAAATTTCAACAAATGGTCGCCAAAAAAAAAAAATCAATTTCATCAACTGTGCAAAGAAAAATCACCAATTTCATCAGATCACTGAAAAAAAAAAAACAGAAATTTTGTCAAGGGATTGTGAAAAAGCAACAAATTTTGTTAAGGAATTGTGAAAAGTGGCAACCTCTATTAAGGGATCATGAGAAAATGGCAAAATGGGCCAAAAAGTGGGGAAAAACAGAAAATTTCATTAAAAAAAAAAAAAAAATCTCAAATTTTGTTTAAAAAAAAAAAAATCATATAAAATTAAAATTCATCAAAGATATATATATATAAAAAAAAAAAAAAAAAAAAAAAAAAAAAAAGATTCTACCTCTCCTCTGTCAAAATCTTTCAGAAAATTTGTTGTGAATTTAAAACTCAGAATCCCCTCTGAAAGTCAATAGCTGTGTAAAAAAAATCTGAAAACTTTTTAATGATTCATTTAAAAAGTTTGCAAAAATCATCAAGTGATTGTGAGAAAAACTCCTACAATTCATGTAGAACATTTTTGTTCAGCTAAATTTTGTTGCAGAACATCGCAAAGTATTATGCTTTGGAGATCAGGACACCAAGCAGAAATTCCAGTTTATATTTAATTCACGCATGTAATTTGTTATCCTGTTGACCCATTTCGCCAAAGGCACAGATGGCATATACGTGCCACATTTGCACGAGTGAAACAAAATGGTGATTTTATGCCTCATATGGTAACCTGGTCATTGTTTATTTATTAATCAACTGTTTTTTAATTTATTTTTTCTTATATAAACTGATGTAAATTGTTTTGTTTTATAGCTATTAATTAAACTTATGATTAAATAATAACTATAGTTTTAATTAAATTTATTTAAATAAATTTAATCCTTTTTAAAATAATAGAAAAAATATATATGTAACTGATATTTGATAACAGAGTTATTGCCAAACTGACATCAGGAAAAAAATAATAAAAAATCGCACCAATGATATCTGTGGTTAACCAAATTATGCATGTTGACATACTTTTAGGCTTAGATGCAGTATCTTCCCGCAAGCCGCCATTTTGTTTCCCTGTTATTTCTCATACATTATTATTTTACATAAAACAACAAAATGAGCTGAAATGATTATTTAATGATTGAATCATACATTTCAAAAAATGATATGAAATTAAACACGACAATTTACTTCGGAAATTCAAGGATTTAAAGATCAAATTTTTAATAGTAAAAATCGTTTGATTTACTTATTCATTTATTATGTAAAACATTCAAGTAAAGTGAAAACAAATTTTTTAGCACGCATAAGCCTTAAAAATATTTATTTTATGTTTCCTCAGAAAAATAATTGCAAAATAATGATAATAGCAATTTGTGAGAAATAACAGAGAAACAAAATGGTGGCTCGCGGGAAGATACTGCATCTGTTCCTATTTTTATTTTAAATAACGAAAAAACAAATAACCAGTACAATAATTAATAAAAAATACAAATAGAGTCAAAATAAAAATCACTTCATGATGTTTTAATCATGTGTATTGTATTTAATGTCATTGAATGTGGCATCCACAATCATCCATTGTTGACATTTAATCGCCATAGTTTGGCGATAGTTTCTTGGTCAACGTTATAACCAAGTAGTACCCAATATATATGTACATAAAAAATTAGGGTGATTCGCAGTTTACTCTCCTTCACCAATCTCTTGTGATAACTGCATCACTGTGGCAACCCCGTTATATCGGGCTGCTCCTTGTATGTCACAAAATATGGCAACCCTAAGATTTCTCTTGAGAGAGCAGTTGATGATTTAGATGGTTTGAGGCAGGGTTGCAAAAAAGCCGGCTAAAATTAAAAAAAGCCAGGTCGGTGGCTTTTATTGGTTTTAGCCGGCTTTTTTTGGCCAAAATTGGCTTTTATACAGAAAAGCGTCTTTATTATAAGCAACACATTTTTTAAGTGTCCTTTAGTTAGTTTTAATGATGTTTAATTTACTTTGAGTTTAATAAATTTATTAAAATAAAAAATTGGGATTTTAATTATGATTTATTATGAGAAATTGGGTTATAACCCAATTTTTCAATAATGAAGACATTAATACTAGAATAACATATTGATGGAGTTGCTAGTAATTTATAGTCAGAATTGCAAATATGTCAGCTAAATTATAAAATGCCCATACCAAGTGCTTTTTCCGATTTATATTAATCTTTAATCCAACCTTGTTTTTCCATTTTTATTTCTTTATAAAATTAAAGAGGACAATGGATACTTAGTTACATGTTTTATTACTCAACTAATTTTAAGAGTTATTAAAATGTCATGTTTTATTCCCTATAAACATTTAAAATCATACATATAAAAAAAAATCACAATTTCTCACTATTGAAAATAATATTATGAATTATGCATATTTCATAATATATTATATTTCACAATTTATTTCAGTATTCTCAATTAGCATATGCATGAATATATTCATGCAAGATGGCATATAAGCACTTTTAAATAACAAAGAGCTATTCAAAATTTTATTCAAACATCTTTTGTTATTGTTTAAGTATATATAATTATGTATAAACTTGCCTCAAATACTGAATCCTTCCTTATTTGTCTTTCAACATTGTTCATCTATGACGTAATCTTTACATATTGACTTGAAAAATGTTTCCATGAATGCTTTGATATGTTACATTTTATCATAATTCAATTAAATATAATTCTTAAGAATGTGTAAAGTTTAAAACTACATTTTTTGTTATATTTTCTTTTTTTGAAGATTTATATATTTTTTTGGATATAATACCTTCACAGTTGACTTCTAGCAGTTACTTATTTGATTTAACACTTACTTATTTGAAAAATTAAATAGAAATTTATAACTTTTTTAGTAGTAAATAATTAAAAATGTATTAAAAATAAATCAATCCAAATTTAATATGGATTTGATACAAATTAACACTTTAAAAATAAAAGCCAGCTTTTTTCAATTTTAGCCGGCTTTTTTTAAGTGGATAAAACTAAAGAAAGCCGGCCGGCTTTTTTTGGTCCTGGCCCGGCAATGAAATATCTTGATAAATCCCGGCCCGGCTTAAAGCTGGTAACCCTGGTTTGAGGGCACTGGTTTAAACTCCTTGTTTTGTAAACTGCTTTCTTATTGGATAAAGAGGAGAATCAGGGAGCAATTTGAATTTTTTAAAAAATACGTTATTGATATTACAAGACGTTGGAATGGATTTTGCATTAAAAAGTTGTCTATTGCAGTCGGTTGTGTGATTTCTACTATTTGTTTTCTCATCTTGTATATATTTTGAAACAAGTACCGATCTGGACGAATGCTTGACAGGTGAGAATAAATATTCGATCATTTATTTCTCTCTTATTTTTACCTGTATTTTTGAGTTTTTATTGAATTATGTATGAAAGAGAGGCTGATTGTTTCAAGATACGAATGACTAAAAATGATAGATTGAGTGATGCTTTTGAATGACATCCTAGAGTAGAAGATAAAATTATGAATTTAAAAAAACAGGGAGGGGGGGGTAGCTCCCTTGATAGAAAAAAGGCTCTTTGATTAAAAAAAATGCAACATTGTTTTGCTCCTCTTACTGTTAACAAACATTCTTTTTTAATAATTTGGGTAAGTAAAAAATTTGTGTTTTGGTATATTTGATAAAATGTATTTTAAAATATATTAAATGTTATCTTTAAAAAATGGATTTCGAAAAAATTATAAATTTTAATTTTTTTTAAATTTAAAAATACAGGTTAAAATAAGAGAAAAATCATCAAAAAATAATGATCAAATATTTATTCTCACATTTTAAGCATTTGTCTAGATAGGTACTTGTTTTAAAATATACAAGAGAAAACAAATAATAATTTTGTGTACTTTTTCTCGAAGGTTTGCAGCTCCGGGAGTTAGTATGCAAAAATGCACAATTTGGCAATTTTTGAAAATCGCCCCCCCCCAAGGAGAGTAAACTGCGATTGTACTAGGGATTCACCGAATATTCAATATCTATTCGGTATTCGGCCATGTTACCGAATATCAAACTATTCGGCCTGCCAATTATCAAAGTATTCGGCCAAATCCAATACTTAATAAAACCTTTTAAAATACATTTTTAAAAACTTTTCACCAGGGCTGGCAAGTTTCTGCCGAGGTGGTTGAAACCAGTGGTTATAACCGGTTAAAACCGGCATGGCAGAAACTAGTTTCTGCCATTAAGCGGCAAAAACTGGCAGAAACGAAGAAATATTACTAATAAGAACTTTAACCTGCAACGATTCATAATTCGCACATGTATTTAATATATAAAGAATTTAGTTACAAAATTAAAATGAAGATTATGAATGTTATTCAAAGTAGCAAAAGGGTTTCAAAAGGATCTTATAAGTGTACTTTGTTTACATAATAATTTTCTGGCACCTGAAAAACAGAAATTTTCAAATGGTAATCTGATGTTGTGCAAGTTTAACTATTGATATTATTGTTTACCGTTGAATTTCTATTTTAAAAGTTTAAAAAAAGAAATTTACAAATTTATAAAAAATTCTATGATATTTTAACATCACTTTTCAGAATATTTTAAAATAAATAATACACTGCAATAACTTAAAAATTATCTACTACTACATACAATGAGGATTGGTTCTTGTGAGAATGTATGAGTAAATAATTGTAGCACAAAAATAACAGAAAAAAATGCAATGAAATATCTTGTACAATTATTTTACAATATATTAAAAGAAAAAAATTATCTTTGTGGAAAAAGTAATAATATTCTAAGAGCATTCCATACTATAAGATAAATTTTGTTAACTTTTTTTTATCCTAGAAAAGTTTGAAAATATTCTTTAAACCTTAGCATCACTTGCTGGTAATGTCATTATTGAGGATGTAAAATTTGAAAAATTCTCATTTTCACCAGTATTTGTTTTTAAAGGCGATTGATTACCCACAGAAGGCAAGACATTTTCTAGGACTTCTTTGGGGAAATATGTTTCTGGGAAAGGAGTCAATTTTGCTATAAGGGGTTATTATATGTGGCACAAAGTTTAGATTAATGTCAAAAAGCAATTTCCTTGCCCTTTCATTATGCTCATATGTCTATTATGATCCCATATATTTAAGATGAAGTAAATAAGCTAGCATAAAAACTATCACTGCATTAAATGAGATTTGAATCTTGCATTTGTGAGTTTCTATGATATTTCTATCATTAAATAAAGTTAAGCAAATTTTATGAGCAGCTGCAATAAAACAGTCATGCTTTTTACTTTTATCTAAAGCAACAGCAATAGATTTTAACATTTGTAACAAGTATTTAACTTCTTTATAAATCATTATATTTATTTACAATTTTAACAAGTGTGTCCTTATTATTATTTTCATGATTTTCAATTATCTGCAATAATATATCTGGTTTTTGGAAAAGATTCAAAATTATCAAATTCCAATATAAATTTATTTTTTAATTAAAACTATTCACAATTTTTATTTATTGTTATCATAAATAATAAAATGTATATAAACAATTTAATACTACTAAAAAAGTCTCAGATTATATCTTGAAATGAGTTTATGCCAGTTGTTGCCACTTTCTGCTGGTAAAAACCGGTTATAACCACTTTCTGCCACTGGCACAGCAGAAACCTTTTTCTGCCAGCAAAAACCCAGCCCTGCTTTTCACAATTTCTACTTTTAACTGTCAATTTATAAATATATTTAAAATAATATGAAAGAAAATCATATTTAAATAAAATAGAATGTTTTTACTTTATTTGTAAAGTATAACTATGAGAAGGATCTAAATAGCGATTCATTAGTATTCGCCTTAGGAATAAATGATGCGAGTGCAGATGCAAGTTCCTTAATTTTATTTAGTAAAAAATCTGTTTCTTACTGAAGTCCTGAAACAAGAAAGAAAAACTTTTGAGATTAGTAATAGCTATCAAGACAGACAATTTTTGTTCATGAAAACAATCATAATCAACTTAATGAATCATAAGTACATTGTATTTCATCTCACTCAGGTCAAACTTGTGTTTTCGTTTGTTGCATTAACAATAAATAAGATACCTAAACTATATTTTCAACTTGCATGCTTTGATTTCTCTAAAATATGATAGGATGATAAGGATGGAAAATGCAACCATTCATAAGAAAAGAACTATGATCTATGCATTCCTTTTTTCAGAATTAAATTGAAAGCACTTATACTTTATATTGAAAAAAATCTGCCATGAGTTATTTAAAAAGAACAATTATGAGACACTACAGTTTTTTTCAATCATTTTTTCATTATTTTTATTTGATTTTAAAATGTTTGTTTCAATGCATAGAAGAAATCATGAAATTTAAAATTTTATCAATTAAAAAAGTCTCATAATTGTGCTTCTTAAATAAAGGCAGATTTTTTTCAATGCTAAATGTTCTTATAAAAAGCTCTTGTTAATCAAAATATAACTTTCTCTTATTAAATATTATGTAAAATTGTTTTAAAAAGTAACATTTTAAAACTTTTTAACTTTGAAATATAAAAAGTATTTGGAAAGCCGAATATTCGGCCGAATAGTTACTATTTGGCTTTCCGAATATTCGGTATCAGGTTCAGCTGTCGGCCGAATATTCGACATTCGGTCAAAATCACTATTCAGTGCATCTCTAGATTGTACCTAAACAATATATAACCTCAAATGCTAATGATCACAGCAACCACTTTGAAACTTTTATCACAAAAAAAAAAAGCAGGATATGGAATTCTTCTCTCATATTTTAAGTAAAATGATGAAAAATTCAGGGATGCCATTCAGAAAATAACAAAAAAGAGGAAATTATGCATTAAGTAAAATGTACAACATTTTTCACCACATTTATGCATGAATTTTGTCAACTATATTGGTTATAATAAACTAAATAAAGCATTGCAGTTTTTTTTTTTTTTTTGCAAACTTTTAATTTATAATAGCAAGTAACAATGATTTTTCTTCAGTTCACAGTATTTTACATCAATTAAGGTATCCCAGCTACAGGTTCAGTGAGGAATTTTATGGATAGCATCATTTTAAATCAATTTAAGTAACCTAGAAATAGATTCAATGATTATACCACGAGTGAATAGCAAATATTTGCAGGTTTTTTTCATGATTTCTTTCCCCATTTCACGAAAATAGCTGTTTTATTTCATGGTCGTTTGACGAAAATCGTCAATTTATTCCGCGATCATTTGATGAAAATTGCCAGTTTTTTTTACGATCGTTTGACAAAAATTGCATGTTTTTTTGCGATCGCTTGACGAAAATCGCCGTTTTACATCGCAATCGTTTGACAAAAATTGCCATTTTATTTTGCATTTATATGACAAAAATCACCGCTTTATTTCGCGATCATTTAACAAAAATCACCGTTTTACATCACGATCGTTAGTCGAAAATCACCTCTTTACATCACAATCTTCGATGAAAATCACCCTTTCATATAGAGATTGTTTGACAAAAATTGCCCTTTTACATCGCAATCGTTTGGCAAAAATCACCATTTTACATCGCGATTGTTTGACGAAAATTGCAGTTTCACATCATGATTGTTTGACGAAAATTGCTGTTTCCCATCGCGATCATATGACGAAAATCGCCGTTTTATTTTGCGATCGCTTGACGAAAAAAGCTGTAGTATTTCACGATTGTTTGACGAAAAAGGCTGTTTAATTGAGCAATCGTTTGACGAAAATTCCTGTTTTATTTCACGATCATTTGTCAAAAATCGCGATCATTCGTCGTTATTTTATTTCGTGATCACTTAACGAAATTTGCGAATTCTTAAAAATTAAAAAAAGCGGAAATCCACCATTTGGCGGAAAAGTGGCATCCCTGAGAATTCTTAGACTATAAAATTATCTGAAAAATTTGCAGACAAATTAGGAAATTTTAAAAGCTTGTTGAAGTTAGCTACAAAACTTTCTGCCGCTGGGCTACAATTACGATTTATTTACTATCAACCAACTTAGTGCAAAATAAGGAAATTTCACAAAAGAAAAAAACAAAAAAACAGAACAATTGGTTGCACAGTTAAGAGACTGAAATTATCATTTAACAATTATTTTTATTTAATAAATACACGATGAAACACAATTTATGAAAAAAAAAACTATTTTCAACATTGTTTAAATTTTTATAATTTCAAACAAACTCTCAGCATTTAAATGTATGTATACAGGCAGATGAAAAAACTCTCCATACTGCAAAAAAAAATATAAACGAATGCCGTTTTCTTATTCGCAAACATGTAAATAACAGAAAACACAAAATGTCGTTAGAAAATATCGCTTAAAGAAGTAATTTACTTTCAAACAAGTTACTGACTGTAGTCAATCATTAGTTAAAGACATTTCGGTACCGTGCAGAACATGAACAACGTCGATGGAATTAATTTTGGTTAGATATTGACTTTAGATCCAGGAAAAATAATTTGGAAAGAGAATGAACAAACAAACAAGTTCAACAGTCCAAAAAATTGGCGGCCATCAGCAATTCGAGCGCAATTTCGGGAGCAATGGGGAATTCCGGGATCTCCGTCGAGCTGTTGGTGTAACGGACTTTGTAGGCGAAATACTGGCACACTTTCTGCAAGACATGAGAAGGAATTTCTCTGAAGTTCACCTCGTTCGTTTCGTTTTCGGCGAATTGGCCGGGCCCGCTCAACATCGCTTTGATGGTCCCAGACGTCAGGACGTATTCTCTCTTGATGATGAATTCGTGGCCGTCAGACGATATCAGCTTGACATACATCGCATCCGGTCCTTCACAACCTCCATAAATCGTTTCGGCGTTGTTGTCGGGCATTTTTTGCAATTCGATTATTAAAATAGTTGAATCGGCAGAAGTTTTCTAATAAACGTAATTACACAACAGCACGGAAATGACAATAGCTGTGTAAATACATGCAAATCCAATTTTAATGTATAAAGTTGAGTTGAGTAGAATGTTACCTCCATAGAGGTTGCGAACGACAACGGGCAAAGGAGACTGAAACATGAGTTTTGCAGAATGGAGACATAGTACAAGTTAGTGACAATTCTCTCATTGGCTGGCTCATTGGTAACTAACTTGGCGATATTTTTGTCTTGGCTAAATTATTATCGCTCAGGCTTAGAGCTCAAATCATCAATCGCCAGCCACGAGGCTTTGGATTTTGCTGATTGCTCTTGTGTGTTTTATTTTTATTGCGAGCTGATATTATTTTTTTATTATTATTTTGAATTCAGTTTATTATTTCTGAGTTCCAGGTAACATTGTTCAACTTATTTTTTTTTCTTATATATATTTTATTATTTCTTTACCAACGTTGCACGTGCTAATTTCCTTAACCTTATCTTTATTTATTGTTTATTATCTTTATTTTGAGTGAAATGTATTTTACTCTCCCTTTATTTTTATTATTTATCAAGTAGATTTTGAATAAATTTTTATCTGTTATTGATATTTTTTAACATTTGTTACAAAATAATAATAATAAATAGCCAACATGTTTGCTCATTTTACCATAATAAAGTTGCCTAATGTTCTTATATCTAGTTTTTATTTTCTTTTTTCCTTTCATTGAGAATTTTATTTTTTGTGTTCGTATATGCCAATTATCTTAATATGCTTACTTAATCATGTAATTTATCGCTTAGCTTATTTAAAAAAAAAAAAAAAAAAAAAAAAAAACCTCGTGCCTCCACGTACAGTTTTGTTTATTTTTATCAAAACTTTCTCCTGCTTTCATACATGCTGTTAATCTTTTTTATGTTTTGAAGTTATTTTTAAGATGCAAAAATTCAGAAAAACCAATTCTAGAGAGAGGTGGAGGGATTGCTAAAACTAAGGTGAAAATCTGATAAAATTCATCGGTGGCCAGTAGTATACATGTGCCAGTAATGCACACCTCTCAATGTTTTAGATTTATTAAATAAAACTTCATAATTCCCCCTTTTCATATTTTATAATTTTGTAGTATTGTTGATACTCTTAATCAAACCAATCGGAAAGCAAAGAATAATGTTTTGAAGTTCCACTGTATTTTCTGAAAATCGTAATGAGCATAAGAACTTGCTTCAATTAAATTTATGTATTCTTCATTTTCAAAAATGTGCAAATTTTTGTTTTGGTAATATAAGAAACCTTTAAATTTTATATACTAATAATTCAACAAATTTCATTCATTCCTAAGATTTTAACAGGGTTTCTATTAACTGAGATGCTTTAATATTAATTTTCCAGCAATGGAACCCCATGTATACATGATTTCAATGTTTATAGAGTGCAATCTTAACCTCCTCAGTCCTGATGTTGCCTGTAGGAGACATTAAATAACACCCTTTAATTTGATGCGATCAGAATTGTTAAATTTACTTTTGCATCTTTGTAATAAATGAATCCATATCTTAAGCATTGATATGATATATAATGTATAATATATTGTGCCAACAAAAAGTCTTCTTGGCAAAATGGATTTTTCTTAAAATAAACCGTTTTCAGTGCATAAAATATGTTACCTTATTTGAAAACCTAAATAATCAAAAATTTTATATAAGTAACATCAAAATAGAATAAGTCAAAACTTTAAACAGCTGATTTTAAGTTATTTCAATGTGATTAAAAAATTTTCAAAATTTTAGTCACTTATTTTTTTTATGGCTATTATAAATTCTGCCTTGCATATTTTATAATCAATTAGTTTTGTTATCAAATCAGTCAGGAAGCTCAAAATATTGTGTAAGGGCACTGTCAAAGAGGAGTTCATAGAACTTTATCCCTCACCATTTAAATAAAAAAACTTAAGTGTTTTTAGTCTGTTTATGCATGTTACTTTTGTAACTACAGAAGTTGTTAAACATCTATTTTCTGTCTTTTTTTACAAATACATAATATCAATAAAAGTTATGGTAATCATGAAACTATTAAATCTGCAGATCAGTGACTCCAAACATTTTATTCAAAATAAAGTATTACTGCATATACGACAAGAATATTTATTATATTCTTTATATGTCTCATTAAATATATCAGTTAAAGAAATATATTTTTTTAATATATAAGGTATAAAATATTTAAATTTCCTATTAGATTTGAAAAAATTAGAATTTGCTTGTATAGATTTATTAAGAAAAGGAAAACTTTAAATATATTAAATTAAATAGATTGCATTAGAAAGTTTTACTATATAAATATGAAAATATTTCTTTCAGTATTATTCGGCACATGCTGAATAATAGACTCTTAGTACGGCCTAATAAACATTTCAATTTTCTTTATGTGCAAAACATGAAAATTTCAAGTAAATTTATTAATTTGAATTTTATATGTATTACAAAAATGATTTAATTATACTTAAGTGTTACACATTAAAAAAATTTATTTAATCAATTTCCTGAATATAATTATAAAAGTATAGTAAATTTTCATAAAAAAGAGCATACTATTTCAGGAAATGAATCTTTCTGGCTCTTGAAATTGCTTTTATTACTGTTATTGCAATGTGGAGTAGAACTTGGAATTTTCATATTGTTGTCGGAAAATTTGTAATTGTAAGAGAGATTATAAAAAGTTTTAAAATGAAATTATTTTTCACAAAATGTATTTCATTTTATATAAAAATTAGAAATAAAATTTTATGAAAAGGAATGAAAATTATAAAGACAATTTAAAAGGAATGAAAAAGCATTATTCCATTGATCAAGCATAATATAATAAAAAATATATAGTGGTGTATTTATACTCTTATTTTACTATTGGATTTAAAACAAAAATTATAATCTTTCATAAACCCATGAACAAAATGTTTTAATATAAAAAATGAAACTAGTTGTTAAAAGGTCAGATATTTTTGTTTGGTTTTAATGAAATATTTAAGATTAAATTAAATCTTGCTTTGAATTATTTTTAAGACTGAATATTTTTAATAACTGAATGACTATATGAATAATCTGTCTATTGTATTTTGATTTAAATCAGATTTTTTGAATTAATATTTGGCTCAGGTATGCCATTTCAGAATTTTCTTGGAGATGCAAACTCATTTCATCCTTAATTTTATATTTTGTAAAAGATCTTCAATACTTTATCTTTTAAACAATTTCTAAGACATCTTTACTGCTATTTGATTTATCTCTGAACAACTGTGTGTTATTTTTTCAGAATTCTATTAGAATGTCGTCTGCTGTAGGCTCTTCAAGGTCTTCTTGTTTGTCAGGATCAATCTCTTCTCTTTCTCTTGACTCTCCTGATTATTTTAATGGACTCACCTATGCAGAAGTAGTGGCAAACAAGATCCATTCAAGAATATATTGGAGATCATCGGTCCAGTTTCCACACAAGATAGTAACATCACCACTGCACACCGTATCATTTGAAGCTACTGCAGTAGGTAAGTCTATGTGTAAGTATCTTCCTGCAATTTATCACCCTAACTCTTTTTCTTCATCTTCTGTATCTGCATCTTGCAATGTCTCTGTTCCTTCTTCTCGTAATGTCTCTGTTCCTTCTCGTAATGTCTCTGCTTCTTTTTCTCGTAATGTCTCTGCTTCTTTTTCTCGTAATGTCTTTGCTCCTTCTTCTAATGTCTCTGCTCGTTCTTCTCGTAATGTCTCTGCTCGTTCTTCTCGTAATGTCTTTGCTGCTTCTTCTCGTAATGTCTCTGCTGCTCCTTCTTCTAATATCTCTGCTGCTCCTTCTTCTAATATCTCTGTTGCTCCTTCTTCTAATATCTCTGTTGCTCTTTCTTCTAATATCTCTGTTGCTCCTCCCTCTTCTAATATCTCTGTTGCTCCTCCCTCTTCTAATGTCTCTGTTTCTTCTCAAAATGATTTATCTGTATGTATTCCTGTAGTATCTCGTCCTGTTTGTACCATTATTCCTAGTGTAGAGCGCGGGTGGCTTAGCACATCTGAGAAGGCAGCAGTGAATAATTTTATTAGAAAGCTTGTTATTAAAGGTTCCGGGGTGGGTAGTTTTAAAAAATGTACTCGTCGTTATGAATGGCTTTTTGCCAGCAGCAGTTATAGCTATGGGAATAGGTTTATTAAACCTTGTGGGGCCTTCTCAGAAGTAGCGCATCTGTGTTCAGGGGTTGTTAGGGATTTGCAGCTAGCTAAACCTAATGCTTGTCTGCTTGTCTACTATCCGAGAGGGACTTCAGGCCTTAACTTGCATAAGGATGATGAACCTATCCACGCATCTGACCAGGTTATTACCTTATGCCACGGTGTTGGAGCCGCTCTTGTGTTAGCAGACAACAATAAGCAAGAGGTTGCGCGCGAGTGGTTAAAGGGTGGGGATTTTTATGTTTTTAAGGATCAGAGATCCTTTTATCATGGGGTTGATGGTGTGGAATCGACTGGAAATGGACGGTGGGCTTTTACATTTCGAGTGTTTAAGGAATCATCGAAAATTGTAAAGTCTGTTCCTATGCCTAAATCCCTGGTCTCTGACTCTGTAGGTTCTGCTGGCAGTACTGTATGTCCTCCCTCTCTCATGGTTGCTACTCCTCCACCTTTCACTATTTCAACTCCTCCTCCACCTTCCACTGTCAAAACTCTTCCCTCTTTTGCTGTTGCTCCTCCTCTTCCTTCCACTGTTGCAACTCCCCCACCTCTTCCTTTCACTGTCTCAACTCCTCCCCCTCCTGCTCCTTTCACTGTTGTAATTCCTCCTCATCCTTTCACTGTAACTCCCCCTTCTCTTCCTTTCACTGTTCATGGACGATCATCTTCGATTCATGGACGAAATACCCGTTTTTTACGCGATTCACGTACGAAATTCCCATTTCTTACGCGATTCATGGACGAAATTCACATTTTTTGTGCAGTCTTTGGACGAAATTCTCGTTTTTGTGTGGCCCTTTGTTGAAAGTACTATTTACTATTAGTTTAAATAATTGAAAAATACGCTGATTAAACTAAAGTGGATAACATTTAATTGGTTTTGTGCATTTTAGATACAATTCCTTTTCTTCATTTAACCAATGATGAAGATTATTAGACTGGTGTCATATGATCTTAGCTTAAAAACTGATGTAATTGTTAATTTAGCATACGATTAATTAAATTTGTATAGATCTGGTGGAATTAATTTACTTAAGGTTATAGCAAGAAGATATTTATTGTATCTTACAAAGTTTTAAGTTATATGATAAGTTTATAAAGAATAAAAGTTTCTTCGGTTTCTTCCACTGCAGAAGAAACTTGCCAACCCTGCTTCTCAAGGACATTTCTATCCCCCCCACCTACTTCATCCTGTCATTGTCATGGGAAACTTCAGAAAATGTTACACCATGTGTGTCTGGATGTTTACATTAAATTAAATGTGTGTCCATGTGGGCCAGGTCAGTCTGTGGTTCTTTAACACAGAACCTTGTGAATTCAACAAACTTTATTTTAAAAAAGCACAAAAATACAAACTACATCATATAAAAGTGATGGGGTTTAAAACACAATAAAGTTAATAAATGCAAATTATCTAACTGAACAATGGATATGCCCATTTTTGACAACCTCCTAAATCCTGAAGAGTTCATCTTGTATGTTCAAAATAGATGTCTTGTTTTAATATTCACATGTAACCATATTTTTCAGCTGAAAGATATTTGGAAATATTATTTATGCTTTTTACTTAACCACCATACATAGTATAGGGTAAATCTTGCAATCGCTTTGAAACAATGGAATTTTTCTTTTGTCAAACCAGGGGGATTCCGCCTCCCTGCTCGCCAACCCCCCCCCCCCCCCCGCGTAATTGCTTCGCGATTCCAAATTGTAGGCTACCCCTGCTTGCTACACTCGCTAATACCCCATGGTATGAATAAGCAGTTGCAGACCTTTCAAATGATGTGTCACACAACTGGTGTTGTAAAGAAATTAAAAATATGCCCCTGCCTGGGGGCAGAGTGGGGGGTTGACACACAAGACATCCATAATATGAATAAGCAGTTGCAGACTTTTCAAATGATGTGTCACACAAATGGTGTTGCAAAGAAATTAAAAATGTACCCCCCCTGGGGGGGGTGATACACAAGACATCCATAATATGAATAAGAAGTTGCAGACATTTTAAATGATGTGTCACACGATTGGTGTTGTAAAGAAATTAAAAATATGCCCCCGCCTGGGGGCAGAGTGGGGGGTTGACACACAAGACATCCATAATATGAATAAGCAGTTGCAGACTTTTCAAATGATGTGTCACACAAATGGTGTTGCAAAGAAATTAAAAATGTACCCCCCCTGGGGGGGGGTGATACACAAGACATCCATAATATGAATAAGAAGTTGCAGACATTTTAAATGATGTGTCACACGATTGGTGTTGTAAAGAAATTAAAAATGTGCCCCCCCCTGGGCAGGCAGAGTGGGGGGGGGTTGACCAGTAGCGTAGCTATGTTTTTTGGCGCCCGGGGCCAGCAAGAAATTTTGCGCCCCCACCCCAATATAGATATATAACAATATCTCTCAATTTGGCACCCCTAGACCTCGGCACCCGGGGCGGATGCCCCCCTTAGCTACGCCACTGGGGTTGACACACAAGACATTCATAATATGAATAAGCAGTTGCAGACTTTTCAAATGATGTGTCACACAAATGGTGTTGCAAAGAAATTAAAAATGTATCCCCCTGGGGGGGCAGAGTGGGGGGGAGTGACACACAAGACATCCATAATATGAATAAGAAGTTGCAGACATTTTAAATGATGTGTCACACGACTGGTGTTGTAAAGAAATTAAAAATGTGCCCCCCTGGGGGGTAGAGCGGAGGGGGACACACGAGACATCCACAATAGGAAAAGGCAGTTTCAGACCTTTCTAAAGATATGCAACACGAGTGCTGTGGATAAAAATTAAAAAAGTTCCCCTTTGGGGGGGGGGGGGGGGTTGTGGCAAAGTGGGGTGCGGCGCCCCAAGCATGCATAATTGGAATGAGCAGACCCCCTGCTCGCTACAGTTGACAACCCCCCACGTAATCGCTTTGCGATTCCAAATTGTAGGCTACCCCTGCTTGCTGCGCTCGCCAATACCTCATGGAATCGCTTCGTGATTCCGTTCGGTATTGCTTTGCAATCCCGGTTGAAATCGCTTCGCAATGCATAGACGGAGCCCTTTCCTGATTGGTGTATTTGACTCATGGAAGGAGTGGTCCACCCGGACACGTTATTTCCAGAAACCTTACACATCAGCATCATTCCAGGAGTCATTCCTTTTAAGGCTAGTTTTTTTTTTACTAAAGAACAGTGGTTCCCAATCTATGGGTCACGACCCACTCCTGGGCCGCAGCAGTTGTTTTGGTGGGTCGCGGAATAATCGAGGTTTGTTATCAAAGTATATCTTTTATTTCATCTGTTTAAAAATATATGACAATTTCAACAAGAAATAACATTTCAAGAGAAAACCCTTAATTTCCTTCTAGATTAATATACGAACAGAATGTTCAGAAATATTTAAATCAGCCTTTAGATCTTTGATGAAATTCAGCTCTTCGTGCTTATGAGAACATGCTTTTTCTACTTTGCTGTTTTTGAAAGAATTTAGCAAATTATGAATTTAATGAATTAGAGCATTATTACATATATTAACAAGTTGGAAATTGCACGTGAAGCTTAGTAAATGAGGTGCATTCGTACTATAAGTTTTAAAATATTCAGATCTTGCTGATATAGTAGAGCATACTTTGGATACAGTACAGTGGTCGAAATCTTTGTGTTCCTATAAATATGCAGAGAGTAATTTTTATTATACTTCATTAACGTATATATTATTCATAAAATATGAAGTAGTTTAATATAATTAAAACAGGTCCCAAACAATGTTTCCCCGTATAACATTATTTAGTGGAATACATTTGTGTGGCCCTGTAATTTAGTAATAAATATTCTCTGCATCCCAGATTGTACAGAATGTAGATTTTAGTACATACATCATAGATTCATGTCAGTTATATTATGTTCAAATGAGTGCAACACTATTAAAATGCATTTGAAACATTTTTTCCCATTGATCGTAATGTAACGGAATACTTTTGATTGTCCCTGTAATTGATCTATGCATCCGATTTTCATAACATTTGAAATGACTCGACAAAATTATGTAATAATTAAACGTTTTAAATTTCAAACAATTAAAATGCATTTGAAACCTTTTTTCCCATTGATTGTAATGCAACGGAATACTTTTGATTGTCCCTGTAACTGATCTATGCATCCGATTTTCATAACATTTGAGATGACTCGACAAAATTATGTAATAAATATACATTTTAAATTTCAAACGATTAAAATGCATTTGAAACTTTTTTCCCCCTTGACGTAATGTAACGGAATCCTTTTGATTGTCCCTGTAATTGATCTATCCATCAGATTTTCATAAAATTTGAAATGACTCAACAAAATTATGTAATAATTATATATTTTAAATTTCAAATGATTCGGTTGGATAGTTTTTGCGTTGTTATATGCGGACGGACGGACAGACAGACAGTTAATTTTCCAATTCAATGTTAAATTTATAATTTTAATTGAATCCGTAGTATGCATTGAAATGTATTTCTTTCAATAAATTGATTTATCTTTTGTGTCAGGTTATTCAGAATTGTAAGAAACGTTTATGTCAATGGTTATTTTGCGTCAAATTATTCATTTCCATGTGTTTCACTTTGTTTAGATGATTTGACACTAAGAAACGATTGACATAAATCTTACTTATAATTTTGAATAAGGTCATTAGAACAATTAGACATTTTATTATTGTTATTTTTTTATTTTTACATTGAGTAGGTGAAATTCATTTATACAATGTTCCTTTTTTTTTTTCATTTGCAAATATTTCTTATAAAGTTACTTTCACTTTCAAAAATGATTTTGAAATAGGGTTGGACGGTATTTACCGTCTAATGGTTTTTACCGATACTTACCATGGTATTTACTGGCTTTGGAAAAACATGTTTTTACCATGGTTTTTACCACCTATGAAAAAACTTATTAGTTTGATTGTTTTTGTCATTTTTATGAAAATTTATCTAGTAAGTTTTCATTTTTTCAGGGGTAGAACTTTTCTGGGTATGACTGGAACTTTTCTTCTTCATGACCCCCCCCCCCTGGAGCTCTTCAAAGAGGGATGTACACTGTACAGTCTAAATAAAAGATGCTAAAACAGGTACGCAAAATAGCATCTAATCGAAAGAATTTGCACTTTTTCGAAACTGATCGAGAAAATTCGCAAATTTTCCACGCCTGATCGACATAATTCACATTTTTTTCTGCACCCGATCGGTGAAATTCGCAATTTTTGCGAAGCCGATCCACAAAATTCAGAATTTTTCCATGTCTAATCAATGAAATTCACGATTTTTTTTTGGGTGTGATCGACGAAATTTGAGATTTTTCCACGAACGGTCTGCGAAATTTGCGATTTTTCTTCACTTGATTGAAAAAATTCACGATTTTTGTGCCCAATCCACCAAATTAGCACATTTTTCCATTCTCGTTCGATGAAATACAAATTTTTCCGTACACGAACTAAGAAATACGCATTTCTTAATTGAATGACGAGCTATGCATTTTTTTCTGCCGTAAACTGATGAAATCCGCGATTTTTTTCTTGCGATACTGACGAAACTCACGATTGTTCACGACGAAGCCGATCGACCATATTTGCGATAATTTCTTTCCCGATCGATGGAATTGTCAATTTTTGTTTGCCATATCAACGTAATTTGTGATTTTTTTTTCATTCCAGATCAACTGTATATCCGCTTTTTACGAAACTGATCGACCATATTTGCGACTTTTTCGTTCCCGATCGACAATGTTTGCAATTCTTCCATACCCTACCAAAAATGATTTTTTCGTTCCCGATCGACTAAATTCGCGCTTTTTACTAAAGCAGTCAACCATATTCAGGATTTTTCCGTGCCCAATTGACGAGATTTGCACCTTTTTCCGTTCTTGTCCATGAAATATGCATTTTTCCGCATCGAACAATTAACTGACTGATGATATCTGCATTTTTTTCCCCGCAGTAAATTAATGAAATCTGTGATTTTTTTTCTCATGATAAACTGATAAAACTCATTATTGCTCTGCAGCCGTTCGAAAAATTATTTGATTTTTCTGCGCATCATCGACAAAATCTTTGATTTTTCCTTACCCTATCAACGAAATTAGCGATTTTTTCGTACCGAATCGACAAATTCGCGAGTTTTTCGTACCCAATCGCCTGTATCGCTCTTTTTACGAAGACAATCGACAACATTCGCGATAATTTTTTCCTGAATCTCGAAATTGGCAATTTTTGCGTTCCATATCAACTCAAAATTCGCAATTTTTTTATTCCCAATCAACAAAATTCGCGATTTTTCCGTTCTCGATCGAATAATTTCACACTTTTTACGAAGCGATTGACAAAATTGGGAGGTTTCCGTGCCCTGTTAACGAAATTTGCGATTTTTTCGTTCCAGATAGACAAAATTTGCAATTTTTTGTGCTCGATCGACAAAATTTGCAGTTTTCCTGAGACATACAGCAAAATTCGAAATTTTTCGAGGGCTGATATACAAAACTCGCGATTTTCCAATGTCCAGTTGACAATTTTTTCGATTTTTCCGCGCCAGGTCAACGAAATTCGCATTTTTTTTGCGCTGTAAACAGACAAAACAGGCGACTTTTCCACAACCTATGAACAAAATTTTTTCAAGTATTATAAAAAAAAAAATAGATTTTTTTCCTTGCCGATAAACGAAATCTGAGATTTTTTGCGTCTGATCGACAAAATTCGCGATTTTTACGTGCCTAACTTGACAAATTACGCGATATTTTTTATGCCCGATCGGCAAAATTTTCTACTTTTTTTCGTAATTCCGTTTTCACAAGATTTACTGTATTTTAAAATTGTTTCATTAAATCATCTGTCAAAAGTTGTGACCCTCCCCTTGGAGGTTGGGCTGGATCCACCCTTGAATTAAGCAGAAAAATTATTTAAAAAAATACATATATTTTAAATAACAAGAGATTAAAATAAAGGAACGATTGCAAATGGAAAGAAATTATGAAATAAAATAAAATCATTGTCATTAAAATTTAAAAATAAGGCGGTCCAAAATACTTAGGAGCCTGAAATTTTCTTAAATACTTTTCGATCTGAGAGACGTTTTACAATAACATCAATATAAATTATAGATTAATAACCATAAAGTTTTGATTGTAAATTTGTTTTATGTTACATCTAAAATGGCCAATAAAATTTCAGAACTTGCCATAATTTGTTTTTGTAATAACAGGCTTCAGTAATTAGGATACTTATATTGTTTTCAAAAGTAATAAATACAAATCAAAATATTTCGTAATATTAAATAAATTGATATTTTTCTTTGCTTACTTTATTTTACAGTTGAATAACTACTTTAAACAGTAGAATAAGAAATTAAATATTTTGAAAATTTTACATTACAGTGACAGAATGGATTATATATAGGATAACTGTACCCGAGCAGAGGATGCTCCACTGCATCCCATGTTGAAGTTCAATACATTCTCATAAAATTATTATTTTAAACTTTCTTTTAAGCACATTACATTTAATATTAAATAAAAACAAGTATCTTACCTCTACAGAATTTTTTTTTCTTATTTATCTATAACTTTTAAAGTATGATGATGAAACTTTTTACTTTTAGAAGCTAAAACAACAAGACAGGACAAAATGGATCATTCTGAGCCAACGATGCATTTTAAATACCATAAGTAATCAATTCAACACTGTAAACTTAAAAGAAAAACTTTAAAAATAAATAAAATATAAGGGGTGGTGCACTCTTCTCTATGTATTAATATATTACACTGGCGCCCCAATTAACTAACAATATCCGTGTTCTTTTTCTTTCCACCTTTTTTTTTTTTAATATAGTAACAACAGCTACTGTATCACTTATTAAACAGAACTATTATTCCTATTTTACTCAAACAATTTCTTAAACAAGCAACTTTTTGATAATGAACTTTTATTATCATTTGATAAGAATTTACTTCAAGTAAACTTTGTCATATCCTAATATGACCTTATAGATACATTTATCTTAAATTAATCAAATAGCTACAAAAGTATACATAATAACAAAATAGTAAAGATTAAATAAAGAACAATTAATAAAATAGTCACACATTCATGTGACTAAAGATTAGTTTTCTTTTAAGTTTTAACGTTTTAAATTTATTTATTAACAGTAAAAGAAGAATAGAAAAAATAATAAAATGTTTGAAATATAAACAAAAACATATTTTGGTTTAATTTAATCATTTTGAATTCGAATCAAGCAGTCGATTTACAAACGAATTTATCCGAATTATTTTTACATTAACGTAAAATATTTAAACGCCAAAATAAAGATGCATCACAATAACTAGTAACCCTTGCACTTGCGTTTGCCATAATAAGACGATGTAACTAACCATCCTATGTCTCCAATGTAACTCACTCCTGAAACATAGGGCATGTTCAGCGCAACTCACCGAAGTAACCAATATTACCGACCGATTGTAGGGCAGTACGAAAGCGAATTGTGACACCAATGAAAACTATCCTGTTGAATTGTAGTGACGTCACACTTCGCTTTGATTTTTATTTCGTACTTATCTACAATCAGTAAGTAACCGGTAAATTGTGCTGAACAGGCCCATAGGGAGCGGGTACACAAAGTCCAGCGATGAAATGGCCATGAAGGCCAAAATGACTGGCAAGAGTTTTTGAAGTTAATTATTACTATGTTGATAAATAATTAATTTTCTTTTTTAAACGTTTTTGGTCATTACGAAATTTTTTTCAGCCAGATTTCAGTAAAAAGGCCATAACCGACTAATAGAGCACGCGCATGTGACGTCACGCTTCAGCTGCTCGCTTGTTTGGGTGGCAAAAACGATTCCTTTTCCACTGTAATTACCACCTTTACTTTGAGATATTAACAAACTTTATTAGAGTTATTAATGCACTTTTTTTTGTAGTGTGCTGTGGCAAAACACACGAGGGGCAGAATTATTATTTTTTGGGTGGGGCGGGGAGAAAGGAGACATTTATAGTTATTAGATATCAACGAATACGCTTTTCATTGAAATTTTGAATATTATATGGAGGATATGAGAAGAAAGGGAAATGGAAATTTCAGTAATGGGGATTATTTATATTACTAATTATATCTCTATTGTCGTTATAGAACAACAAACAAAAAATTATTATTAGTAGTATAAGTATTAGTTTTTTTTTTTTTTTTTTACGTAGAAATAAAAATAACTTAAAGATTTTAACTTTAAAACCTAAGAAATCACAATTTATGCTTCTCACTCTTTCCTACTAGCATACAAATATATTTGTATCAAAAGGGGGGGGGGAGCGTAAATGATTGTAGGTTAACGATAATTAAGATTATTTTTCATGTATTAATGACACACAGGGCTGGCATTTTTTTAAACAAATATTTTTAAAAATAAATAATTTTTTAAATCAATATTTTTAAATAACTATTTTTAAATATTTGACAATCAGCAAACTGGGCGGGGTGGGGGGGGGGAGGAGGGCAAAGAGAAGACTGGATGAGAATTTCAGAAACAGAGTTATGATTAATTATTTTTGCGACTGTATTGTAACAATAAATTGAAAAGATTTTTTATGTAAAATAAAGAATAAAAAAAAACTTCTTTGTATTCCGGAAGGGGGGGGGGGCTACATGGAGAAGCGTAAGTTCGGAATGTTAGGAAGCGATTTAATCATTATTTATTTATTCTTATTAGTGAGCAACAAATATATCAGTTTTCTTTTCAAATGAAGAATTTCAAACTTAAATTCATTCTGCTGGAGCGGGGGGGGGGGGGGGGCAGAGGGAAGAAATTTTTTCGGAATAAAAGAGATGATAAAAAATCGATATACTTGTATTGATATATTTGATTATTTTTTGTCTCTGGAGAGAGAAAAAAAATAGATTTTTTTTTTTATAGAAATTAAAAAAAAAAAAACTTATTTGCATGATGGGAATGGGGGGGGGGGGGGTAAGAATGGAAGCATACATATTTCGGATAAGCTGGAGATAATCTAAATTATTATTTATTTATTGTGATAAGTCAGAAATAAATGCGACAAATTTTATTTAAACAAAATAAAGAGTTTTAAAAATATGAAACTGTATATGATCAGAGGAGGGGGGGGGGGGGCAAAGGACGGAAAGTGTAATTTTTGACGGAAGAAACCTAATTTGCTTTATTCATTATTGATTTATTATCAGTAGAAAGCCGTAAACGGAACAGAATTTTTAAACTATATAGATCAACAATAAATGTTTATTTTTTTATATATATCGGGGGGGGGGGGGTGCAGAGGGTGAATGAAACATTAGAAAAAGGTTAAGCCTAGCCAGACATGACTATATTTTTCCAAAAAATAATCATGATTGGACGAAAACGAGGACGAAAAGGTCATGATATCGGGAAGATTGCTATGGATTTAAACGACGACAAACAAGGAGCGGCGAAGTTTCTGCCACCCAAACAGCGAAAATGACAGTTCATTTGCAACCGTGCCCGTGCTCTATAAACAAATGATTACCTTTAATGAAGTGAAAAGTTGGCAACATAGAAATTAGTGTTTTTGTTTACATTTTTTTTATTTCCCGCAGATTTTTTTTTTTAAATGTTTAATTGTTTGTATATGTAGTAACTATACATAATTTATTAAAATGGTTAATTATAACACTTTTATTTTGTTTTTATCTTATATCTTAAGCATCTATAAAGGTTTGTAGTTTCATTTTCTAGTTTAATTTTTCACTTTAATTTGGGTGTGGTTATATCACTGATACTAATAACTTTTATTCAGACACAGACCACCACTAAAATTATTATTGATGAAATAAATTTATTTAAAATTTTAATTTTTCATAATTTTGAGAAACAATTAAATTTTTAGCTTTTGATTTATAGTTGTCATTTTAAATGTATTAGCGGATTTAATGTTGTTTAGAAGTGTTTGTGATCTCGGAAAATTTTTGGGGATAAGGATTTTAAGTGTGTGATATTTAACCACAATACAAAATAAGTAATAGCAGAATTATAAAATAATACTAATAATAAAGATTTTAAGGGCAATTCCATGCAAAGCGATCAAGAGCGATTTTCTTTCTTCTTGAAATATAGGTATATTATGTAACTTTTTTTTGGTAAAAAGTCCAAGGAAAAATAAAACTAAAAATTTTTTTTATAATTAGATTTTTTTTTTTTTTTTTTTTTTTTTTTTGTAAATGGGCTGCAAAAAAAAAAATATATTTCTTTTTATAATAAAAAATACTTGAATTTCACATGATTTCTAATGCCAATTACTCACAAAAGTTTTGTTTGTTTTTCTACTGTTTTATTTTTTACAGTAGTAGTAAGTATCATTTTATTAGTTAATAATTAAAAAATAAAGAAATATATATAATTTTTTATTAAAAAGGTTAATTAAATTTGTTAATTGAAACATAACAAGAGTAATTAAAAAAATAAAAGTTTAGACTAAAGAGGAAAATTTTTTTTCAAACATAAGTATTTGTATAGATGGATTGTTTACCTGTATTTATACAATCTTCAGCTGATATGAAATTCATTTATGAAAATTATATGTTTTTTATTTTAAATTTAATTTTGTAACAAAAGTAATTGTCAATTTTTTTGTAACAAGAGTAACCTTAAATTACTTTATTGAGTTATTTTAATCATTTGCTACATGAAACTTGAAGTTATTATAAACAGAATTTTGGTAGTACATTAACAACTCAACTCACCATAAACTAGTAAATCTGCAGATCAGGAGCCTCAACGTCAGCTTTGCACAACATTTTTTTAAACACACTTTGGGCAAAAATCAACTTTCTGGAAACTGTAATTTAAAATTTTCAAATTACGTAATTATTTATAAGAATAAAATAAGAATAAGACGTTTTCAGCCATCAAGTCCATTAAATTAAAATTTTAGTTATGTTAGGAAATTCTGAAATTTTCATGATCTATTATTTTTGTTTTTTTATTATAACATAGTAGATCTCTTCAGGGGAGCAGAGCCCCCCTGAACCCCCTCATTAAATTTAAATTTTCAACTTTCTATTAAATGCACTAATGGTTATCGTATATCTTGCATTTCTTTACACATTTTGATTTGTAAGGATAAGTAACAATTTGGACAAGCATTTTTCATTAACCTCATACTTCTACATGCCTGCCAACCACAAACACTTAAATCTGGTGTATAAGGAACTTTTTAAAGTGTAAAATTAGTAATCTAGAGTTTTACAATTTTTTTCCAAAAACAAGAGTTTGATTGCATTTTGCAGCAGTTATCGCAAAACAGACAGACAGAATAAACAATTAATTTCGAATAATTTCATGAACAATAAATTTCGAGTCACTAAAGTAATCCTTCGCTGAAGTTTCGGCAATGACATCATTATTCATGAGTTATTGATATCCATGTTTCTTGTATTTCTAACAACTACTATAAAATACCTGTTTTATTTCAATTATGATATCATATTTTACCAAGTGAATTGTTTGTTAAAAATATAATTCTTTTTTATTTCTTTTACTTCTAATTATGTCTCCATTTTTGTCAGAAAAAATTCTTATTGACGAAACAAATATCCTTGTTTAATATTTAACAAAAAGTACTATATCTATTTTTATTTTAATTCTGATGTCATATTTATTTATTTTTTCTTAGTTTAATTTCTTGAATGGAGATTGCTCAATTGAAACTTATTGCCATTGAAAAATAATTATTCCAGATTTTAAATTTTTTTTGGCAACGATAAAGGAAATTGGTCAAATTGTATCTAAAAAGTCTCTATTGATTGTGTATGAAAAAGAATGAAATTTTCAATTATTAATGAAAATATTTGAATAAAATTAATAAAACATAACCTATGTTCTTTTCTGGGCTATGTTATATTTATACGCAAAGATACAAAGACATTAATTAATTCATCAGTTTTGATGTTGACTTCATTTAAATTTTCGTACATGCTTTCAAATTATGGATAAGAATTAGGATGAATGGTTGCTTAGTAACCAATATGAGAAAATAAAGAAAATGAAATAATATACATTTGAAATAAATAAATCTCTAAAACAAATTAGTCTATATTATAGGAACACATTTATAAAAAATCTCCAAAATTTACAGTAATAATATAAAAAGTCTGACAAATGCGTAGACAAATTTTCAAAACAATACGAATAAATTAACCGGTAAATTTCAGTATCCATTTATCATTGAATCCCATTAATCAAATGTGTCATTTTCTCTCAAAATAATAATAATAATCAGGGCTCGAAAAATAGCGTTCCCGGGGAACCCAAAAATCCTTTCTGGGAACGCATATTTTATCACTAAGGTTCCCGGTCGGGAACTTATCCTTTTGCCGTATCTGCTAGCAATGCCGCAGACGCATTATAACGCGTAAATCAAGCAAAAAATAGCTCTGAAGCAGTCCGAGGTATGCGTAATTTCGTCGGAATATTACGGGAAAAGCCTGAATTTCAACAAAAGAATTGCAAAAAACAGCAAATTTCGTCAAAAAATCGTGAAAAAACGGCAAATTTCGTCTAAAGATATCTAAAAGACAACAGATTTCGTTGAAAGATCGCATGAATCAAGGCAAATTTCGTAAAGATTTTCTTTTGAAAAGCGACAGGCTTCGTCAAAACATCGCGATAAAACGGCAGATTTTGTCAAAAAAAATCGCGAAAAACACAAATTTCATTAAGGAATTGCAAAAATCAGCAAATTTTGTTTAAAAAAATCATGGAAAAGAACAAATTTCGTAAAAAGAAATTGTGAAAAAATGGCAAATTTTGTCCAAAAATAGCAAATTTTTTCGGGAACTTATACTTTTCATCTGGGAACCTATATTTTTCATGTAGGTTCCCAGCTGGGAACCTTAAAATTTATTGAATTTTCAAGCCTTGATAATAATAAATATAAATTGAAAATCATTGGATTTGCCATAGAAAAGCATTATTGCGGAAAATAAAATATTCTATATTTTCCATACGAATGAATCAAATCTAACAAAAAACTATACAGCTTAATCCCAGTGCCTCACTAACATAACTACATAATTTCAAGTCAATTGAATGTTTGTTACGTCAGTTATCGCGGAACAGACAGACTGACTGACAGACAGACACAAACAAAAAAGTTTCGTGTCTCCAAAGTAAGCCTTCACTGACGTTTCGGCAATGAATGAATAAATTAATCATGCTTTGTTCCATAGTTTGCCAGGATTTATTCATCATCAGTTGAAAAACTTAGACTTAAAAATATCACAAATTTTGACAAATGATTGCCGAAAAAATAACATTTTTGTCAGTCATTTGCAAAGAAAAAAAAAGTCAAAAGATTGCAGAAAAACACAAATTTCACTGAACAATCATGGAAAAAAAATTTAAATTCTGTCAAAAAAATGTAGAAAATATTCAAATTTCACAAAAAATGCAAATTGTGGAAAAAGATCACAAAAAAATCACGAATTTCAGCAACAATTAGTGGGAAAATGCAAATTTCGGTAAAAGGTTGTGAAAAAAAACTCAAATTTTGTCAAAGGATTGCAAAAACAACACAAATTTCTGAAGATCTCAAAAATTTGTATTTTTTTCAAGTGTATTTTTTTCGCAATAAAATGCAAATTTCATTAATTGTCATGCAATAGAAAAAAGAAATTCAAATTTCATCTAAAGCTCTAAAAAAAAAAAAACCCGAAAATTTCGTCAAAAGAAAAGATTGTGAATAAATGTAAATTTTTTCAAAGGATCATGAGAAAAAAATACGATTTTGTGTCAAAAAAATCTGAAAGTTTGGCCAAAAAAATCTTAGGAAAAAAAAGGCAAATTTAATGAAAACATCATAAAAAAACTGGAAAATTTGGCAGAAAATGTTGAAAAAAAAAAAACACAAACTTTTTGGTGGCAAAAAATTGCAAATTTCGTCAAAGGGCTCTGGAAAATTTGCTTAGTTTGTTTCTGGAGGCTATTCTCTCCTTTTCCCCCTCTGCCGTAAGCTTTTTGAGGTTTTTTCTTTCTAATTTTGAATCAGCCCTAATTAATACTTCAGCAGTCTTTACCTCTAAAAATGCATTTTAAATTGCGAGGCATCTGTTAAATACCAAATTAATTTTGTTTAAAAATAAAAATTTTTTTCATTAAGTCATATTAGAATAAGTATTAAAAAATGCTCTGGTGAGCAACAAAAAAGGTTAACGTGTTTTTAAGTATGAAAAAGTGTTTGACAAGTGCTTCTAATTGAACATGAGAAAGGATAAGGGGTTCCTTCTTGGCTGCAACTCACTGTCCATGCCAAATTTGAGAAAATCATATTTGCGATTTTCCCATATAAAAGAAATTAGTCACAATTACGATAAAAATATGTTGTGCAAAGATGTAGCCAGAAAAGGCTCAGCGTAATTAAACATGAATACAAGGTGAAATAGTACCAGAACCCTTAGTTCCTGCATCGTATCATATTCATTGCTGTGCCATCAAGCATGCCAGCAGCGTAGAGCTGTACAGAAAACTGATTTGTAGAACAGTTGCATTGCAGTTCACATGTAAATCAGGATTGAATATTTTATTAAAAATAAAAACAGGAAGTTTTATGCACATTTCTTTTATATGGAAAAAGTGCAAATATGATTTTTTCAAATTTGGCATTGACAGTGAGTTGCAGCCAAGAAGGGACCCCTTATCCTTTCTCATGTTCCAATAGAAGCACTTGTCAAACACTTTTTCATACTTAAAAACATATTAACCTTTTTTGTTGCTCACCAGAGAATTTTTTAATACTTGTCATTTAAATTTTTTGATAAAAATTGAAGATTTTTTTATATCTTGAAAAGCAAAATATTTGCTGCTGTCAAAATTTTATTTTTGTATTAGAATAATTAAAAAGTTATTGCACTGCCTGCCAAAGTTATTGCAATGCATGTCTGAAAAATATACAAAGGAGTTGAACGAAAAAAATTATAGTGCTTTCACAACTTTATTCAAAGAACTGAAACTAGATGTTTCGCAATAAAAACAAATAACCATGTTTGTCACAAGATTCATTTAATTTGAATTAATTATGTTACATATACAAAAAAATTATATTTATTTAAACTTGGTAGCAATGAATAAAAAAAAGCTACAACAGCAACAACAAGAAACAATGTTCAACTGGAGCTTTAAGACACAAATTCGATTTTCTCAGTGATCGTCAAACATACAAAGATGAAAAAAAGATATATTTTAAGTTTTACCAAAAGGATTAAAATAAATCATTAGTTAATCCATCCACAGGATCGTTAGCTATTGCTTGTTGAATTTTACATCTTCATTTTTTTGTTAAAAAAAACTACTGCATCTCAAAGAGTTCTATCTTTTGAAAAAAATCCACTGTCGTATGTCTACTGGTTCACCAGAAATTTCAAGAGACGTTTGCATTTTCCATTTCTTACACATATTATACCGAATGCTACCATGTTTGCTATGATAGTAACAAACAAAAATATAACATATTTTAAATCATATAAAAAACTGGTGGAACCAGAGAGAAAAGTAGAGCTCGATTTTAAAAAATGTTACTGTAAAAATTGGGAAATATTTTCAATCTAAAAATGTGCGTAGAAAAGAAATGGAATCAGATGATCTGTAAAGCTCATGAAATAACCCAAATTTTTGTTAGCTGAAAATGTCGACTGAGCTTTACTGGTGCCTTAAAATCAATCAGGGAAAAAGAGACATTTTTAACTCACTCCATATTTCAATCATGTATAACCAGTTTAAAAATTTGGGTTTATAACTATATGTTACAAGCTGCTGTAATGAAGTATGAGAACGGTTCCTGTACAAAGCGTGGACACAATTCCATTCCAGCGTAATTCCATTTCTTAAGTGGAAGATCAAAGCTCCAAATAAACTCAAAACCTTGAACAGATACGATTCAACCATATACTAAATATTTGTGTTCACACATATTTATCCACATCAATTCCTCAACAACCTGATTATATTTATGTTATACTTTGACTATTACTTGATGGTTTATATTCGTTTAGCGTTGTGGAGCTTTGAGATAACGCAACAATATATTCTATTGACTACTTTCCTTTTCCTCAGTAATCATTCTGAGTAGATAATAGTACATAATTCTGAATATATGGCACTTTCCTCGGTAATCATTCTGAGTGGATAATAGTACATAATTCTGAATATAAGGCACCTGTAAAGCTCAGTCGACATTTTCAGCTAACAAAAATTTGGGTTATTTCATGAGCTTTACAGATCATCTGATTCCATTTCTTTTCTACGCACATTTTTAGATTGAAAATATTTCCCAATTTTTACAGTAACATTTTTTAAAATCGAGCTCTACTTTTCTCTCTGGTTCCACCAGTTTTTTATATGATTTCATAGCTTTTTCAGATCCTTTCAGGAACTTTATTAATCATCTTCAATTAACAAATCAAAAATCATATTATTAGTATTAGTTTAAAATTATTAGTAAACATATTAATTTGGCGAAATTCCGGAAATAACGCAAAGTTGGCGAGGAATTTTGGGTGCCAAATTTGGCGATATATCGCTAAGCTGGCGAAAGACTTGGCAACATTTGGCGACAGAACCACCCCCTTCCAGATCGTAGTCCCACTGCAGTTTCTCGGTAAAAATATCCGTTAATGTACACAAACTTTTCCCTCAAAATTACGGAATAGTTTCATTTTTCCGAAAAAAAAGGAAGAATTTCCGCATTTGACATTTTGGAGTCACTAATCCCGTTAAATAACGGAAGTGTTCTCTTATTTTTGTCAATTTTCCGAAAACAGTAGAGTTTAGTGGTGCCATCTACCAGTTAAATTAAAAATCTTATACTGAGTTGATGTTTTTTAAACAATTTGCTAGACTATTTATCAATTTCATTTTGTTTTAATAATAAAAAGCTAACGTATTTCTTAAATATTAAGAAAATAATAATAAAAAAATAAAAAAAATTATTAATTCTTTTTAAGTTTGAAATAGCTGAAAGGGAAATTTGATTGTGATTTAAAAATAATTTTTAATGTATTTTTATCATATATGGTATTACACTGCAAGCTACGACACAAGAGGCCCCGGGTTCGAACCCCATGGAAGGTATGTAACAATTCTTCACGGTTGTTTAAATTAATTGTGTATAATGTGTCCCTGATATTAACGTGTCTTTGAAAAGTAAAGAATAAAAATCACAAAGATGTTAGTTAGTCCTTGAAAAATTCTTTAATTTTTCAAATAAAAATATTTACATGAGGAAAAAAAAAAAAAAAAAAAAAAAAAAAATATTTTGTGAAAAAACAGAACTATTTCTGGAATTTACGGAAATTTTTTTCCGTTAAAAAACGGAAGTAGTACTGGCGTCTAGATTACCAGTACTATTTCCATTTTTTAACGGAATTTTTTTTACAGTGTATCTACGCAGATTTTCTTATGACCATAGGTATACAGAAGATATTCATAACTTCATTTACAAATCGTTATTTTTATAAATATAGAAGATTTTTTTTTTCCAAATTATCCCTTTTTAATTGAAACATCTGTATTGTAGTAATTATTTTGACGTCGAAAACACTCAAATAAAGGTGCAATACTATTTTAACACATATTTAGTAATAGTTTATATGTATTTTTATGAAAAATATCTATTTTCTGTTTCTAATGACGTTGATTTCAAAAATTCAAAAATATATCAGCAGAATCAGAATTTTTATTGCTTAAAAAAAAAAAAAAACAAGAACAAGTGTTATTATTTCTTTTTTAAATTTTTGAACTGTTTTTTAGTTGGTAGCTGGTGGCAACTCGGAAGAAATAATTGAATTAGTAATTATTAAAAAGGAGAGATTTCTACAATGTGAAATTATGGAAGGTATAGCGTTATGTAAATTTTAAATAAGTGCCATTTCCTTAATTTTTGATATTTTTTTACCGGACCTTCGAAAGGCACATCCCTAAATTAAAAGCTTTCGAACAAGCTATTACACATCGCTGAATGTTTCCTGGTTCGGGTTATAATTGAGTTGTTTCTCTTTTTTCCTTGTTTCACGAGCAAAAAGTGCCAAAACAGGGGTTCTGAATCTCCGAAACTAATCGGTGGATCTGGATGAATTTTTGTAAACTTTGAGATCTAGAGTAGGACACCTCCCCTTTTAAATTTCGCCGTGATCCGATGCTTAGTTCCAAAGTTATTAAGAGGCAAAATTTGGACTTTAACATATAGGTGAAAACTGGGAAATTTTATTAGTAGCCAGTAGCCGGTAGACCTAGTTTCTTTAGTGGCCACTTTTTAAAAGTTAGTAGCCACTTTTTAAAAATAGGTCAAAATGGCTTTTTTTTATTTATTTAGTGGCTAGTGAGTTACAAAGTAACGCATATTTGGTTAAAAATAAAACTGTCATTCCACTGAATGGAAAAATATGAATTGGTGATTAATACTGCAGATAAAATTATAAGTGATAAACTATATTTAAATATATATTAATGCATTGTATAAAACAAACAAGGAAATTGTATTTTTAAATTTTAAATTTAAAAATAATTTCACATCTTTCTTAGATATTTTATTCTTACTTAAAATTGGTGGTAATTATTAAGTTTGGCGAGTGTACAGATAAATATAAATATTCTTTGCTTTGGCTGAGATTTCAAAACTCCGGATGTCTTATTAAGACAAAATCAGAGAGTGCCAATGTGTCGGTGAGGAGGAGGAAGTCTGCTTGGTAGCAGTAAAGTCAGATGCTAAATTAGCAGTATTACTCACCTAAGTGGCGAGTGCTAATTTTGTATGATATTTTTAAAGTAATTGGCTATAATGTTTCAATCTTTCTTGACACCTACATAAACTTTAATCATAAATTTAAAAAAAAAAAATTGTACCAGCCAACTATTAATGGTACAATTAGTGAGCATATGGCAAAAGTGAAAGATTTAAGATACAGCAATGTCCTTAAAATCTCCTTGCATCCAGAGGTAAAAATGGTATAATTTATTTAAAATGCATGTGGAATTAAAATTGATGACTATATTTTGTAGAAAAAAACTATTTCTTGAAAACATAATCCAAATAAAGAGTTCATGGTAAAAAAGCCAAAATATAGAAAATACAACAAAGTTGCTAAATATGCTTGCATCCGATAGAAAGAAAGAATTAACCAATTAGATGCAAACAAAGAAGAGATGCATATATTCATGAAAAAAGCTGTATTTCACAAAGTAAATTAATAAGATTTTTTAATCGCCGAGTGGCGACTAGGGTGGCGATCGATGGCCGATTTTTAATTTAAAGAATTAACCAATTCACTACTTAGATGCAAACAAAGTAAAGATGAATATATCCATGAAAAAATTTGTATTTCATAAAGCAAATTAATAAGATTTTTCAATCGCCGAATGGCGACTACGGTGACGATCGATGGTCGATTTTTAATTTACAGAACCAATTCTCTAATTAGATGCAAACAAAGTAGACATGCATGTATCCATGAAAAAGGTTGTATTTCACAAAGCAAATTAATAAGATTTTTTAATCGCCGAGTGGCGACTAGGGTGGCGATCGATGGTTGATTTTTAATTTAAAGAATTAACCAATTCACCACTTAGATGCAAACAAAGTAGAGATGAATATATCCATGGAAATATTTGCATTTCATAAAGCAAATTAATAAGATATTTCAATCGCCGAGTGGCGACTATGGTGGCGATCGATGGCCGATTTTTAATTTACAGAATAAACCAATTCTCTAATTTGATGCAAACAAAGTAGACATGCATATATCCATGAAAAAAAGTTGTATTTCACAAAGCAAATTAATGAGATTTTTTAATCGCCGAGTGGCGACTAGGGTGGCGATCGATGGCCGATTTTTAATCGCCACTTTTACAACTTTAATCGCCACGTGGCGAGTGGCGACCGTTAATTTACACCTATACTTTAACATTAGAGATGCGGCTGAGCTCTAATATACAGCACTATCGTGCTGTATGATACAAAATAAGTCTTATAATCAAAGCAACTTACAGAAATCTTATAGCGAAGTTTTATGATCATATTTTTAAAATCAATCGTGTGTATTCTGTCAACAGCATACGCAGACTTGTATAAAACCAAAAACTTTCTGCGTACGTAATATTAGTTCAAAAACTTTCTGCAAATTAATGTTAAGTGTAATTCGCGTTTTTTGCGCGATTCATTGTCGTAATTCGCATTTTTATGCGATTCATGATCGTATTTCGCGTTTTTTTGTGCGATTCATGGACGTAATTTGCGTTTGAGCTTTCTGCCGTCGAAATTCACGCTTTTTGAGTGCTTTATGGACATAATTCACTGCGAATTCGTCCATACAATCGTTTTTTATGCGATTTATGAACATATTTCGCGTTTTTTACACGATTAATGGACGTAATTCGCGTTTTTTATTCAATTTATGAATGTAATTCGCATTTTTTTACACAATTTGTAAATGTAATTCGCATTTTTTGAGTGATTTATGGACGTAATTCACGTTTTTTTATGCGATTCATGGGACGTAATTCGCATTTTTAAGCGATTCATGGAGTAATTCGCGTTTTTTGAGCGATTTATGTACGTAATTCGCATTTTTTATGTAATTCAAGGACGTAATTCACGTTCTTTTAAGCGATTTATGGATTTAATTCGCGTTTTTGAGCTATTCACGGATGTAATTTGCGTTTTTCACGCAATTTATGAATGCAATTTTCGTTTTTTGAGCGATTCATGAACAGAACGTAATTCGCGATTTTTATGCGATTCATGGACGTAATTTGTATTTTTTATGCGCTTCATGAACGTAATTTGCATTTTTTGAGCTTTCTGTCGACGAAATTCGCGTTTTTTCAGCAATTTATGGACGTCATTCGTTTTTTTAATGCGATTTTTGAACATAATTTGCGGGTTTTTTTTACAGGATTCATGGACGTAATTCGTGTTTTTTTATTCAATTTATGTACGTAATTCGCGTTTTTTAAATGATTCATGGACGTAATTCGCGTTTTTTTAACGATTTATGGACGTAATTCGTGTTTTTTGCGCGAATCACGGATGTAATTCGCGTTTTTGAGCAATTCATGTACGAAATTTGCGTTTTTTACACAATTCATGGATGGAATTTACGTTTTTAGTGCGGTCTTTGGACGAAATTCGCATTTTTTACTCAGCCTTAAGACAAAATTCACGTTTATTGTGCGGTATTTTGTCGGAATGTTTGGGTTTTTTACACGATTCTTTATTGAAATGCACGTTTTTTACGCGATTCTTTGTCGAAATTGCGTGTTGCTATGCGATTCTTTGTCGAAATGCATGTTTCTACGCGATTCTTTATTGAAATTCGCGATTTTTTCGAGGTCTTTTGACGACATTCGCGTTAACAGTAAATAATTCGTTCATAAAATTGGGAGAATATTTTTATTTTTTGGTACTAGTAAAAAAATAAAATTTGTTTCTTTCTTAAAACTTTCTGCAAATTTCATAAAATTTTATGCGCACGGCGTGCGCGCGTGCGTCTATATTATACAACTCTGAGCATACGTCTGCTCTACAATTAAAGAGCAATCAAAACAAAATTTTCAAAAGGCCTTTTGTAAATCTTTTTTCGTGCAGTGGTCCTATGTCAGGAGTTTTGTTCTTACAATGAAAGTTTAAAGTAACAAGTTTTTAATTTCTAAAAAAGTTGTTTGTAAATCCTGATTTAGTCAATCTTTTTATCATTTTACGAACAGAATTTTTCTGTACTGGAAAGGGTTAAAAAAGTGCCCTCTTTGTTCAGCTGAAGTGCTTTTTTTTTAGAGTTTTTTTTTTTTTTTAAAGTTTTAACCTGTCTTTTTTTATTATTCTGGGGGAAACACTACTCATTTGTTAGGATTTTCAAACTAGAAAATTTTTTAAGTCCTGCTTCCACGTGAATGAGATTTAAAAAAAAATCGATTAATCACCATTTAAAAACTCTTTTTATGGAAATAATAATAGAGTTTAGAAGCATGTAAATGAGTGAGTGTCCTGTTGCGCTTTGCGATATTTGACAACAAGCTTCCATAAATACAGTGTCTCACATAAGTGATGGGACACTTGTGCTTTACAAAAGGAAACTAATCAAATAAATTAAAAAAACATATACACATTTTTTTGTGGGTGTGTTTCATACTTAAATTTAGTAAAGATTATTACATAACATAAATTTTGTCAAAATATTAAAATATTAATTTAATAAAAATACAAATGTTTAGAACAAATCAAAAAATAGCTCACATAAGTGATGGGACACCATTATATATGCAACAAAAATCGTCTGAAATAAGCAATAAAAATATTTTTGGGGTTTTATTTTTACTTAAAAGTAATTGGCAATAATTTATAAAATTGTCTGCAGTATTTCTCTCCAGTTTGTTTTGGAATTTTTGTGTTTTTTAGCTCTGTGTAGCCATGAATGCTAAACGAAAAGAAACTTCGCCTGAAATTCGAAAATTAGTTATTAATTTGCATATTGAACGTGGAAAATCTATTAGAAAAACTGCTGAAACAGTTAACTTGAGTCGTTCAACAGTTTTCAATATCATTAAACGATATAAAAAGAATCATATGATTCAGGATAAAAGAAGACCTGGCCGACCATCAAAGCTATCCAATGGAATAAAGCGAATTATCGTTTGAAATATTAAAAAAAATCCAAGAAATAGTGCTTCAAAAGTTGCTGCTGATTTACAAGCATTATATGGAATAATTGTTAATCCTGAGACTATTAGAAGGGTAATTCGATCTGCTGGATATCACGGTAGAGTAACCAGGAAAAATTCTTTGTAAGTGAAAAGAATAGAAAACTCAGACTAGCTTTCGCAAAATCCAACATAAATAAGAATTCTGATTACTGGAATAAAGTTGCATTTTCTGATGAGAGTAAATTTAATATATTTGGTTCTGACGGTAGAATCTTGGTGTGGAGACAAAGAAAACCCAGGGAAGAATTTCACAAACAGAACTTGGTACCAACAGTAAAACATGGTGGAGGAGGAGTTATGGTATGGGGGTGTATGTCGTCCGCTGGAGTTGGAAATCTTGTTTTTATTGACAGTATAATGGATCAGTACAAGTATATTGATATTTTAAAGCAAAATTTGAATTCTTCAGCACGAAAATTGAACCTTCATAACGATTTTAAATTCTACCAGGACAATGACCTCAAGCACACTGCTCTGAACGTTAGACTCTGGCTGCTATATAACTGTCCTGAAATAATAAAAACACCACCACAATCTCCAAATTTAAATCCCATAGAGAATATTTGGCAAGAATTGGAATCAAGAATTCGCAAACACACCATTTCTTCAAAACAACAACTAAAATCGGTGCTTCAAGAAGAATGGGGTAAAATCACTCCAGAAATCACAAAAAAATTAGTCAAATCTATCCCAAAAAGATTAAATTATGTTTTAAAAGTAAAAGGAAATCCAACAAAATATTAAAACCTTTTAAAAAGTAAAGTTTTTGGATAAGTATTTGATGGAAAAGTAAGTGTTCCATCACTTATGTGAGCCATTTTTTGCTCCGTTCTGAACAATTGTATTTTTACTAAATTAATATTTTAATATTTTGACAAAATGTATGTTATGTAATAATTGTTACTAACTTTAAATATGAAACACACCCAAAAAAATTTTGCACATGTTTGTTTATTTATTTTATTGCAGTTTCTTTTTATAAAGCACAAGTGTCCCATCACTTTTGTGAGACACTGTATGTCTAAATTGATAATAACTGGATAATGTTACAAAATTCTTGTTCAAGTCCATTTTGTTTACAATTCAGAATCTTTCATATTCATAATCTATGTCAAAGTGATGCATTTAAGAGATTGGAAAATTTAATATTACTTTTGATTCAATTATAATCACAACCAAAGTTTTCACTTTTGACATGCAGCCTTAAGGCCCCTGTCCTTGCTCGAGGAAACGCTCGCGAGCTAATGCTATTCCTATGGGGAAGCATTTTTCTAATAACTCTTTTGCATTTTGACATTTTTGAATAATTTTTTTTGCATTGGATAGCTGAGGTGCATGCCGATAGCGCGCCTTTTTAACTTTTTCGATTTTGGTTGCAGATATATTTTTTAAAAAGCGCTTTCAGTTTCGAAACCAGTTTTGAAAGTGAAACCAACCTTATAAAAAATATCTGCAACCAAAATCGGAAAAGTAAAAAAGGTGCGCTGTCGGCATGCACCTCAGCTATCAAATGCAAAAAAAAATTATTCAAAAATGTCAAAATGCGAAAGAGTTATTAGAAAAATGCTTCCCCAGGAATAGCATTAGCTCGCGAACGTTTCCTCGAGCGAGGACAGGGGCCTTAACACACACATTTATTTTTTTTATGCCTTCTTCTATATCTATTTTAAATTGGTTATTTATTTTGTGTCATATATGATCTTCAAAAATTTACTCTATCATTAAATTTATTTTTCTTATGTCAGTTTCAGGACAGCAGAACCCATCAATATCTTTTATTACTAAGGAACAGAATGCTAATATTGGTGATACTATTGATCTTCATTGTGCAGTTCACTATGCATCACAATATCCAGTAAGTTTAATATAGCATACTTAAATTATTGTATATTTCCATGTATAAGCCAAGTATATGACTTTTCTGTGAAAAATCATCCGAAATCAGAAATCCCATATGTAAGCCAATGTTAAGAAAAAAAAAAAAAAAAAAAAAGATGATGAAAAATTCAGCAAAAGAAAAATTAATAGAAATGCTAAATAGAGAAAAAAAAATGTATTCTCTGAAATTATTGATCTCTCCTATTCTGTTATATCATCAGATCTGCTTAGTGAGGTTTTGCTTGACATTTGTTTAAAAAAAGCCATTTAAAGATATTCTCAGTTAAAAATGGACTGAATATTTGTCATCAGTTGATTTAATGGTGATAATTTATATAATATTTTCATTGTCACTATCTATGAATGGCTGAAAGAATCTTGGTTTGAATTACCTACCACAAGAAATGATTTTCTGATCTTTCAAAAAATGTTGCATCAATGAATTTAGATGGAACTGAAGTTGATGCTGTTTTTGAAGAAGATGGCGATGATTGACAATATTCATCCTAATGTACCAATGAAAAGAAGTGATTTTTAGGAGTTATTTTGGTATTTTGATAATGACTTAGTATTTTTGTATTTTAATATTTACTGTCTTTTAGGTAGATTTCATATGAAATACTACCTATTGCGGTCGCTCATATGTTGGAATTTCTGAAAATATTTTGCAGATCTACGCCGATCATGACCTTTAGACTGCAAAACTATCATCAGTAAAAGAGTTTATATCTATCTATCGGTCTGCATCATTTTTTTATGGACACTATAATTTCTATAATTGTGCTCTAAACTGATACATAAAATCAAGGGGTATAAAATCTCGATTAAGTTCGTTAATGGGCAAAATCGAATTAAGTAGGTGAAAATAGGAAGGGTTAGTGAAAACCGAAAAAACACCATAACTTTTTAATTAAAATAGATTTGAATCATTTTAAAGTTGATGTTACTTCTAAAAAATGGGCCAAAAGTTCATGCATGACAAATTTTTTATTAAGTTAAAAATGGGCTCAAGGGGCGAAAAAAAACAGGGTTTTTGGGAGAGAAAAATTCATAATTTAGTCAATTCTCAAGATAACAAATCCAAATTAATTAATTATAAATGTTCTCAAAATGATCTAAAACTTTTGTATTTACAAGTTTTTGATAGGACTATTTCTTACTGATAAAAAAAAATTAAAAGGAGAAACAAAAAAAGGGGGTGAAAAAAAAAAAGACAAGCATTCATAACTTTGTCAATTCTTAAACTATCAAATCTAATTAAATGTATTTTTCATCTTCTGAATAATATCTACAACTTTTATAATGGTAAATTTTTCATAGGACCAATTCTTATAGCAAAAATAAATCAAGCAAAAATAGGAGTTGGAGGAAATACCTCAAATCCAAATTGCTTATATCAGAGTTTCCCCCAGGTTTAAAAAAGGGCAGGGCGCTACTGTTCTCAAAAGAGCACTTTTTACATTCTTCAGGGCACTTTTTTGATTTTTAAGGGCACTTTTATAGAGTTGAATCTAGAATCTAGTGGTTCAAAAAATCGTGGAAATACAGAAATTTCGTCACAGAATCCAGAAAAAATCCAAAAATCTTGTCAAAAAAAAAAACCCCAGCAAATTTTGTTAAAAGATCGTGAAAAAATGACCAATTTTGTTAAAAGATCGCAAAAAAAAACCCAGCCGATTTTGTTAAAAGATCGCAAAAACAGCAGGTTTTGTTAAAAAATTGCAAAAAAACGACAAAAATCATAAAAAAAAAACAAATTTTGTTAAAAGATGACAAAGAATGGCAAATTTCTTCAAGAGATCTTGGAAAAACGTCAATTTTGTCACGTTTAAACACAAAAAAATGCAAATTTTAAAAAAGTGGTACAAAAGTACATGAAGTTATGCATCGAATTAAACCAAATTTTTTGTGTACATGTATGACTATGGCTAGTTGGTCCTCCCTGAATTTGGAAAAAATTTGT
This sequence comes from Maratus speculifer, assembly GCA_964019185.1. Taxonomy (NCBI): domain Eukaryota; kingdom Metazoa; phylum Arthropoda; class Arachnida; order Araneae; family Salticidae; genus Maratus; species Maratus speculifer. The sequence goes on along the minus strand of OZ025296.1, from coordinate 228,154,835 downwards.
CGGAAGAGGGCCCTACAATCGTGATTTTTGTGCCCTTTTTCAATATTGTACTGACCAAAAGTACATGAAGTTATGCATCGCATTGAACAAAACTTTTTGTGTAAGTGTATGGCTATGGCTCGTTGGTCCTCCCTGAATCTGAAAAAAATCTGCCAGAAATTGACGCTGCAATAGTGAATTTTATGCCATTTTCAATATTGCACCACATAAAAGTGTATGAAGTTAGCTCTAGAACTGAACTAAATTTTTTGTATATGATTATTTTTTGGTAAGGCAAGTAGGTCCTTCCTGAATTTGAAAAAAAAATTTGCCTATCATTTTATTGTCCATCAGCTTGTAAAGAGCAGGGTTGTCGAGTTTTTGCTGAAGGTGGAAAAAACCTGGTAAAAACCGTCCTGGCAAAAATAGGTTTTTGCCAAAGAGGTGGCAAAAATAGGTTGTCCATTTAATTTTTTTCCCCAAAAAGAGATAAAATATTTCACGAAAGAAAAAAACTGCATATTTAATAAGAAAATCAATATTTTTCTAAATTTACTTTAACTTTCAAGTTAAATAAGTATAATTATGCATTTTATGACAGAATACTAATTTTTATAACAAGGTTATAAATGAAAAAAATACCAATTTTATATAAATAAATAGAAACTTGATTTATTCATGTTTATGCAATTATTAATAATTCATATTATAGAACTGTTGAGACTAAGTAAAGAATATATGTTTATAGTTTACAGGGTTGGGTTTCTGGCATCAGAAACTGTTTTTTGACATGACAAGTGTCAAAAACTGGTTTAAACTGTCAAAAACTAGTTTAAACTGTCAAAAACTGGCTTAAAAAATCAAAAATGTGTAATGCGCTTTAAATATTTTAAGAACAAGAGAGAAACATTGAGTATTTTTTTATTTAAAATTAATTATACTGTAATTTAATAATTACAAAAAAATTAAATTACTTTAATTGCAATAAAACATTGTCTTTTAGAATGTTCAAACAGAAAAAAATGATTTTGTACAGTTACTAATCTGGATCAATTTTACCCCACAGCATCCTATAGCACTTACCAGTTTAGCACATTTATTTACACCCAAATGGTTTATGAGTTTAGAGTGTATGAAGCCAAAGTTACAGAAATACTCTCTCAGTTGGTGCTGAGCTAGCAGGGCTTGATAGCAGAAGCATTGCTAGTTGAGCAAGTTTGGAGGCAGGCCAAATTTTCAGATTTATGACAATTTTTTTTTCTTTTTTTTTCTTCCAGAAATGATAATATACAATACAGTAAAAGTGAATTTTTAATATTACATCTAATATTGCATATTTGTGACAGATGTTTAATGTGAAATTTTACAGATCAGTGTAGTACAGTTGAACCTCGAAAATCCGGACCTCCAAATTCCGGAAATCTCTAAAATCCGGACATTTTTCCGATTTCAGTTTTTTTATTTTTTAAATAAGACATAGCTGTAATTTTCATCAATTGCAGTTAAATTCTGATAACTACCGTAAAATCCCGTTAATCCGTCCTTCCCGATCAAACACCCCCTCCCCACTTTATAAAAAATTTGAAATTTTCAAAAAATCCCGAGAAAACGCCCTCCCTTTCAAAAAAGTCGCTGAAAACGGATGAATCATACTGAAATTAATAAATCATGAATCTTTGATGAAATATGCGATTTTTCGAGATTTTTTTAATTAATTTCATGCTTGTTTTGGCTTTTTTTTTTTTTACAAGTTTCTCCTTTTTTCTGCGCTTTTTCGACAGAATTTATGTTTTTTTTTTAAACCCACATTTTTTCCAAGTATCAAAATTCATGATTCATTCAACGATTCATTCATTTCATCATGACTCATTCCTGTAAATTTTGTTGAGCGATCGCGGAAAAATCCCGTGTAAGCGCCCCCCTCTAACTATTGTACGATTTTTTGTCACGTTTGGGAGGGGGGAAGATTAACGGTATTTATATATTATCGTGGCTTATTTATGAAATGATATAGTAAAATTTCAAATAAATAAATAAAAATAAAAGTCACTAAAACTTAAAAAAATGTAGTATCGGAAGAATCGTTATTTGTTATATGCACTGACAGAAAAAATTGCATTTTTTTGTTTGTTATAAAATTGCATTTTTTTGTTTGTTATTATATGTAGCCATAAAAAAAGATTTTTTAATAAACCTCCAAAATTCGAAAATCCGGAATCGCCGCGGCCCTGACGGTTCCGGATTTTCGAGGTTCAACTGTATTTGAGGTTTCTGACGAGGTTTTTGACAAGAGGTTTTAGCCATGATGGTTTAAACCACGGTTTCAACCGGATAAAACCGCACACTGTCAAAAACTTGCCAACCCTGATAGTTTATATATGTTAGAAAAGAAATTCGAAGAAACAGTTATAGTAACCTAAATTTAATTTAATATAAAATTATATTTAAAGCAGAAAACTATTAAATTTCAAATATTTCAGCAATATCTTCCTCACATCCTAAATTTTGCTGCTTTAGCATGGCATAACAATAAAGTTTTGAAAGAGTACTTGTTAATAGTTTATTTCGAATCTTAGTTTGCACAAATGAAAAACTTGAAGAAAATCTTTCAATAGCAGCACTACTTGCTGGACATATTTGATGGTGTGCTTAAATGATTAAATTTGTTAAAAGTTCAATTTGAAGGTGAAATGTCTATTTGAGAGACAAATAATTTTATGAAGGGTCCTGTTTGAGATTAAAGAGTTTTGTGAAGGGTCCTGTTTTAAGATAAATTATTTTGTGAAGGGTCCTTTAAAGAACCTAAAATTTTCCTAAACATATCCCTGACTTAAGGTAAAATAATTAGGTATGTAATTTTTTATTTTGTTCTGAAATTCCTAAGGAAGACTGAATCCCACTTATTTTTGAAATATTTAAAATATTTAATATTAATTAATTAGCAAATTAAATTAAAATATCAAATAGTACACTATTAAATTTAATGTTTATAACATTACTATCCTTATTAGCGTGCAGATTTTATTACATATTAAAGACAAATAGGTTTTTTCCATTTTTGCCAGTTTTTTCCATTTTTCCCCTGGTTTTTTTCCAGTTTTTGCCACTGTCCTGGCAAAAATATCTTTTTGCCGGCAAAAATGCCAACCCTAGTACAGAGACGGAAATTCGTTTTTACTCCAATTAATTGATTGAAGCAGAAATTTAAGGTGAAAATCAAAGTTGGTATGGTATTGAATTAAAATTATTAAAGCATTAAAATGAGTAACTATTTTTTTTTTAAGTATTAAAATGTATGTATGAGATAGAAGAAAGTTTTGGGATTGGCACATCCAACTAGTTTGTGTATCTTGCTGGAAATTAGTCGTTATTTTATGATTTTTTAATGAAATTTGTCCTTTTTTCATGATTCTTTCACGAAGTTACGTGTCCCATGGGACGCATAATAACTATTTTTTGCATTCCGTCGCCGATTTCTTTCGTAATTTATGTGCTACAGCGTGTCTGCATCATTGCTGAAGGGCTGTATTTTTTCAAATGTGATGCAAGAAGGGCGCTATTTTTTTTTTTTTTTTTTTGGAATGAGTGACAAGAGCATTGCTATTTTTTTAAACTGAGGGGCAGAGCATCCCCCTGTAACACTCTGGGGGAAACTCTGGCTTATATTCCGACTCATTTTTAAATTCATTTTTGATTTTAAATGCATCCAAATGACAGTTCCTCTTATTTAGAAACTATATAAAATGTTTTACTGGCCAGTTTTTTGATAAAGGCACAATATATTTAAAAAAAAGGGTATTTTGAACAGAACTTCCCAAAGTGATTAGGATTGAAAAATTGAGGAAGTATTCAAATAACAAATCGTGTTTTTTCTCACTCATTTTTAAATTCAGTTTTGCTCTCAAATGCATCTAATTGACAGATTCTTTTATTTAGGAACTATATAATGTGCTGTATTGGTCAGTTTTCTGATAAAAGCTGGATATATTTTTAAAAAGCTGTGAAAGTGGGCACTTCACACAAAATTTCCCGAAGTGATCATGATTAAGAATTGAGGAACAAATTGGTTATTTTATGACTCATTTTAAAATTTAATTTTGCTCTCAAACGCATTCAATTGACAGTTTTTTGTTATTTATGAACTATATAATGTGCCATATTGGTTGATTTTTTAATAAAGTCAGAATATATTTCAAAATATATTGTCAAGGTGGGCATTTCACTTAAGATGATTCTGATAAAACAAGTTCTTACAGAAAAATGAAAGTAAAAATTTTTCAAAGGTGGTTAAATAAAGTTGATAAACTCTATTTATCTCTAATCATATTTTATTTTTTGTTGTTGAAATGAGCGCTCTTCGAAATCTACCTGAGCCATAGGCCAAGTCAACAAGCATTTTTTTTATTTTAGAATATCAATTTTGGAAACTTTCTTAGACTTGTGTATAACCTGATCCCTCCACTTTTAAGCCCAAAAAATGGCCAAAAGTTCTCAGCTTATACATAGAAATATATGGTAGATTTTTTTTGGCTGTGAATGCAAATTTTAATAACTATTAATTTAATATCATAAATTGTCACATTTGTGATATGAATCTTCTGGAAGCTGTAGAAAAAGATCTGTGTTAAAAACAAAACATACAAAAGTTTTAAGCACCTGTTTATCAGCACTTACATGCAACTCCTGCATTTTTTCACAATACTGGCTTCTTATATGATTCCATTTTTGCATACACTTCCATCTAAAAGTGAGTTGTAGCATCTTCAATTTAGATTGGCTTTTGGAAATTAAAGCTTTTTTGTGTGTGCTTAACTTTAGGCAGTGTATGTACATAAATAGGTAGAAGACTACTAAAAATTATAAATTTGGCCGATTGCTGAATATTCAGCCAAATACCTCAAATCCACAATCCTAAAATTTGTTAATGCCTAAAATCGACACATCTTCTCATATGTAAATAATGAAACTTTTAGTTCTGATGTAGAAATAAAATTACAGAATTTTTCAGTTTTATATCCTTCCTTGAGGTATTTTCATGTGTAATTCTTGATAAAAGTTAAAATTCCCAGTTACCACCAACAACAGTGTGATTAAATATAACAAATTAGTGACTTTATTCTATGCATTTGATCACCAAAATGACAATTTCTATTTTCATTTAGTACTTAGTACATTCAGGAATGCTACTTTCCCATTTTACAAAAAATGGATCAGCGATTTCTGCAGAATCATACAAAAAATGAATAAATAAATATTTACTAAGTGTTAATCACATTACTAGTTAAGCATAAAACCAATAGAGTGAAAAATGTCCAAATCAGGGACTGAACCCAAAACCCTTATAATAACATTCCAAGTGCTTTAACATTTAAGCTACAAGAATGATGCCTAGCTTGGCATTTCTCACTCACATTTGTTAGTAAAGCTGCAACTGCAGCACAAGAGGAAAACATCTGCATGAGCACACAAATATGTGGCGTAACATGAGACACAAATAAATCCAGCACAATTAATTATAATTTGATTAATAAAAAAAATCATAATGAACTGCACAGTGAAAAGAAGGATGTTTTCTTCAAACAATCCATGTTTAAAATCGCTAATTTCGGTCAAAAGCTCAATTAAAAAATTGTGATTTTCACAAAAATGATCATGTAAAATGAAGTCCCTAATTTCCTCAATCGGTCACAGGAAAATTTAACATTTGTGAATCGATCATAAAAAAGTAGAGAATATCTGGGGGTCACATACCTGCACCAGTTGCGACAAAAATATCTTCTATAAATGAGTTAGTTTGACTATTTCTGCACCACAACAGCCATTTTGTTTTTTCCTACTGCAGCCAATTGTAATTTCTTCCATCATTTTGTTTCCTCTAAAGAATTTTCTTTTTCATCATTTAACATGTGTTTAGGAGGGATTCTGTTTAAAAAATTCTGAAACATTAAAATATTCATTTCTGAAAAAAAAAAAAAAAAAAAAAAAAAAAGTTTTTTTTTTTTTTTTGCTCATAAATCTGAAAATTTGGACATAAAATATGTTGTGAATTTTGACAAAAGGTTGCCAGTAAAAAAACCTAATTTTGTCAATTGTTACTACTAGAAAAAATCAGCAATTTTGTCAAAAGAATGTGGGAAAAATACAAACTTAGTCAAAGGATAGTATGAAACAGGGCCATAGCTAAGGGGGCGTTATGGGCAGCTCAACCCTCCCTGGAAAACATTCCAAGGTCACTAAAGAATTTCTGTTCCGAAAATTTAAATGAAATTCTACCCAAAAATCTAATTCAGTTTTGAGGCCCTTTCGTAGTTTTGCAGAGTTATTAAATTGTATCTAAAATAAGTGTTTCAAAAGACTCCCTCATCTTATTTGTACATATGAAGCTAACATGATGTTTAACTTTACGCCAGTTCTACACTCAAAAATTTCATCATCATATATTTTTCTTAGCATAAAATGAAATTATTACAATAGTTTAATAAGAAACATAGTACCTACAAGTGAATATGCTCTAATTTATCTTTCTGCCGCAGAGAGAGAAAAAAAAAATGAGCCTCCCTAAATTCTCTTGAGCTCCCCTATTGTTTACTTTTAGCTATGGCCCTGGTATGAAAGCACAAAATTTTGTCAAAAGATCACGAAAAAAAGAAAATTTTGTAAATCCAGCGAATTAATACTGTCATGAGAGCAGACTTCACACACTTCAGTAATATCTAGGTCTCTTCCTATAACTGATTGCTATTTTTAATATTTAATTGATTACAGCTTTAGATCACACAGGTTAATTTTTAAGCTTAAATTTCTGTTATTTTTGTGTTATCTCTCTTGTATTATACTGAAATAATATTAATTCAGTTTCTGATAGAAATTATAATCAGGGTTTCATGATTGCCAAATTTATATTAAATAAATTACATTCTTTTATAAAGAAAATGATTCAGGATTTTTATTTTCATTATACCTAGTGATTAAATTTTTGAAAAATAATGTTCTGATAATATTAGAAAGTGTTTCATAATCTGTGAGTGGTGCTTCATTTTTCTGCAAATTCATTTTTTCATTAATTTTTCTGCTTTTTATACATAAACTAATGCATCACTGCATTAGTTTACGCAATATATATATATATTATCGAAAAAAAAAATCTGGTTCTGAATTTATTTGGCAGGTTATCATGGCACCAATCTGAAATTCCAGTATATCATCATGAGCCGCTTTTGTTAGATAGGATGTTCAAAAATTCCTTATCTACAAAATTATGGTGTTTTATGAACCAAAACAGCATTGTTCATAGAATGCCTTTTTCAAAGAAGTATTTCATGTAGCAACCATTTGCGATTTTGCCGATATTGTATTTACTGAAATCAAAGTGATTTCACTATTTGCTCTCTGACTGTTATACTGAAAAGATGTCAACTCTTTTGAGACCTTCTCTTACATCACTTACTATCTCTTCAAAGAATAAAAGTTGTTCTGTCTCCAGCACATTGCTGTGTTCTTCTCTTCATGTTTCTTTAATAATTCATGGATCACACTTCTTAGTATTCTGTTAATTACAAGCTGAAATCAGCAAAATCTGCAATCTGTCTGCCACTTATAATGACGACAAATTCTCATCATGAGAAGTCATCACTGTAAATACCTTTTTTCCCAATATCTATTCTAAAAAGAAAATATATATGTATATATATAAGGCTACATGCCAAGATAAAGTTGAATTTAATTATTATTATTATGTTTTTCTTTTTCTTAATCTTTTGCTTATAAGATGCATTTTGAATAACTATTCTCTTTAATAAATACATATATTAAAAAAAAAAAAATCTATTTCTGTTTTTGAGTATTTAAAATTTAATTTGTTTTCATAAATTTATAGGTTTTATGGGTTAAAGTGGATGAAGATGGACGAAACTCTCTTATTTCTAGGGACAGCAGTCAAATAATTCCAGACCAAAGATATTCTGTTCGCCACGATGAAGCTAGCAGTACATACACTCTTCAGGTATATATATACATAAACTTTCTGAATCATTAAAACCATTGAAACATATGATATTGACCTTATAAATAGAAGTAATTATAATTTTTTTGAATGAATTACCTGTATAGCAGAAAAATCAAATACAAAAACAAAAAAATATATTGTGGCGTAGTGGCAGATGGGCTTGCAATAAATTGTAGAAATTTAATTAAATATTCAAGACTAAATTTTATAAACTCAACAACTACACAATTTTAATGAGAAATGACAGTTACAAATGCTCTGACTTTCAGAGCGGTTGGTTCGCCAGACACCCGGACTTCAAACCCCGATATTGGGTATAGCAGTGGTCTGAGAGAGCAGAGCTCCCTCCAACGTATTCCTGAGAGATCTATCTCTCAACTGTCCGACCAGCAGCCAAGCACAAAACGTCCTTCCCTGGTCAACATTCCCAAGGGGGGGGGGGGGAGGAAAGACCTCTTTCTCAGACTTCTTCCAATCTGGATCCAGGGGTCAAGGCGTCCTTCTCACATTCGATATCACAGAGTGCCTCCCCTTGACTGATTTCACAGCCCAAAGAAATCTGTACTTAGCAATAGAAATGCAAGCAAAACACCTGTGTAAGGTGACCTCCACATAAAGCGCGGGGGGGGGGGGCAGTATTGTTCAGGCATGGCACTAAATCCTCGCACACCACTCAGCTGGAGACAACTTGCCCATCCCCTCACTGTCCACATAAAGTTCAATAATTGCGACCACATTCCGATCCTTGAGGACAAAAAGGCACACCTGCGGCAGGAAATGTGAAGATATGACAACTCCTTCCCCTTAAAGAGTTTTCCTGGGCTTGACTAGGAAAGCTCCACAAGGATAGCTCGTTCCCTTCAAACACCCTTTGTGAGGCAAGGCAAGGCAAGGCACATTTAAATGTCCTATCACTTAATTTTAACTACCCTTTTCCGAGAACAATTTTCACATAACACCCACCTTGTCTCACTTGGAAACACAATAATAAATAACAATACATAAACACAATGTTAAACACTGAAATTAAAAATATGCTAGATAATTAATATTTACAACTTCATAGTTTATTTAAAGAGGCTAAGGGATGAGTCGGCTCAGACCATCGGCGTTCCCATTTTCTTTTCCTGGCTTATGCTCTATTCTAAATTTGAACTGTTGTAGGCATAAGGCCCAGCGCAATAGCCTCGCATTAGCTCCCATCATTTTTTTTAGATACGTAAGAGGATCGTGGTCTGTCTGAATCAGGAATTCCTGGCCATCCAGATAATAAGTTAACTTTTTTACTCCAAAAATGATAGCCGCTAACTCTTTCTCTACCGTACAATAATTTTTCTCAGCCTGACTAAATTTCTTGGACAAATAAACTATGGGATGTTCTTCCCCGTTACTCATTTGGGATAACACAATACCGGCCCCAATTTCGCTCGCATCTGATTGGACAATAAATTCCTTTGAATAATCTGGAGCATAGAGCACCGGTTTACTTACTAACTTTCCCTTTAAATTTTCAAACGCGGATTGACAATTTTGCGTCCATTCTATTTTCTCTTTTTTAACCCTCCCCTTTAACGCGTCGGTGAGAGGAGCCGCGATAACAGAATAATTCGGGATGTACCTCCCATAGTACCCCACAATTCCTAAAAATGCTCTAATTTGAGTCTTTGTGCAAGGGGTAGGAAAATCTTTAATTGTTTGTATTTTAGCCTCCCCCGGGGCTCTTTTACCCGACCCAATCTCGTGACCTAAGAATTTAACGTGGTCTTGGGCAAATTGACACTTAGAAGGTTTGATGGTAAGGTTTTCTTCCCGTAATTTCTCTAATACTCTCCCCACGTCTTTCACGTGACTTTCAAAATCAGGAGAATACACCGCAATGTCGTCGATGTATGGCGACGCAAAAATCTCCATCCCCTGTAAGACCTCTGCCATTAACTTACAAAAATAGAACGGCGCATTGGCTAATCCAAACATCATTTTCTTAGGTATGTACGTGCCGAAGGGGGTCACAAATGCCGCATACCTTTGGGCTTGCTTCGAGAGAGGAATTTGAAAATACCCCTTCGTCAGATCCATAACAGTTATAAATGGAGCGGCGCTCACCTTTTGCAAAACTTCCTCGATATTCGGCAAGGGGAAATACATATGGCGTGTAATCGCGTTCAATTTTCTGTAGTCCACACAAGGCCTAGGACTCTCAACTAGAATCATCGGACTTGTATAGTCTGACTGACCGATTTCTATCACCCCCAAATCTAATAATCTCTGAATTTCATCTTGCAAAATTGTAATTTGTCTAGGGGACATCCTGTAAGGCCTTGCCCGCACCTGGGCGTCGCTCGTGAGCTCTATGTCCATCTCCACTAATTTAGTATTACCCAGATCTGCAGAAAATACCTTCCCATTCTGTCTTAACATTCTACAGAAACTATCAATTTGACTTTCCGTAGCGCGCTCCGCTAACCCACTTTCCCGCACAATTTCCCGCAAATCGAACTGAGTCGAATCCGGTGCCGGATAAGGTATCTCTGCGTCCCTTTCAGACTCCTGCGGTTCCTCCGGAATAATCAAATTAACACGTTCCGGCCTGCGGTAATATGGTTTCATCAGATTTACATGATAAATGGTACTCTTGTCCCTCTTTTCAGGTAAATCAATCAAATAATTTGTATCAGAAATTTTTCCTGTTACAGTTCCCGGCCCCAGCCAATTTACAGCCATTCTATTGGGCTTAGAAGTAGCTAAAACCAACACTTTATCTCCCACATTAAAATTTCTAGACACTGCATTTCTGTCATACCAGACTTTCCTTTTCTCCTGGCATTCGCGCAGTTTCTCGGAAGCCAAAATTGACATTTTTTGAGTCTGTTGACTAAATCCAAGATGTATTCAACAACCGTTGGATCGGTATCACCAGAATCCATCCAATTCTCAAAAACAATAGTCTGAGGGGTCCTCAGATTCTTCCCTAAAACCAATTCAGAAGGGCTAAACCCTAAACTTTCGTGGGTCACCGTGCGTAACGCAAACAGTGCCGCTGATAGATTCTTCTCCCAATCTTCTCCTGATTCTAAACAAAGCACTTTAAGGACTCTTTTTAATGAAGAATGCCATCTCTCCACCACATGACTCTGCGGGTGACAAACCGAACTATGAGTCACTTTGATTCCAAAGCGTTCAAAAAACTCAGAAGTTAACTCACTGGTGAAGGATTTTCCCAAATCACTCTGGATTTCTTTAGGGAAACCCGTCCTAGAAAATACCAACAACAAGGCATCAATCACACTGACCGACGTGATATCTTCCACCGGTATAGCATCCGGATACCTCGACGCTACACAAATAGCAGTAAGTAAATATCTATTATTCTTATGACTCCTGGGTAATGGACCTACGGCGTCTATATTTATTTTTGAAAACACTTCCGAAATTACAGGCACAATTTTCAAAGGTGCTTTCACTTTATCCCTATTATGACCAACAATCTGACATTCGTGACAGGTTTTAACATATTGTTCAATCTCTTGATAACAGTTCGGCCAAAAATAATGCCTCAAAATTCTGTCTTTAGTCTTTGTGGTTCCCAGGTGTCCTGACACTTCATTATGACAAAGGGCCTTTAAATCCTCCCTAAACTTCTCCGGAACGCACAATTGCATTCTCTCTTCCCCCGACTTACTCACAACTATTCGCACAAGACGGTCCTTTACAATTTTAAATTCTTTTTCCTCGGCAGTTCTTGCTCTTTCCCACAAAGGAAGTAACGAAGGACATTTCAGCTGTTCCCTTTTGAATTCATCCCCCGAAATCTTAGCTAATATACTTTCCCCATCAGCCTTCGGTAGAAATTCCCCATCCTCTTCATTTAAATTGAGAGGTTCAGTTTCGGTTTCAGATTCACCCGGAATTTCGACTTCCATTTGTTTACTCTTCCGACTTTGACTACGCGTAATTACAGGACAAACAGGTATAGGAGATTCCTTATGCTTCTCAATTAATTCTGCGGTTTCATTACCCATTAAATAGAATCCCTGATCTAAATCATCCGGTTTAACAGCTGCCTTAGTGACAATAGTTCCAAATTCACCTTGAATTGTGACTTTAGCCAAAGGTAAACAAAAGCAGGTTTTATCTAAAGGTTGACGTACCCAAGTTACTTCACCTAATAAATCTTCCGGATTTACCCAACTTTTTGCTAGCAAATCGATTCCACTACCACTGTCTCTTAAACAATCCCTTTCAACGCCATTAATTCTCACTTTACTGATATATGGATCAAAACTCATTTACTTCTACATTTCCGACTAATCGGCACACTATTTTTTCCTCTCTTTTTCTTAAACTGGGGCAGTCCGGGCGTATATGCCCTTTAACATTGCATTGAAAGCAAACGACTTCCCTAGTTTTCTCAAAGCGTTTATTTTTTTCTACCTTAGGTAGTTCCCTATTATTCTGAGGCTCCGGTTTCCTCCGATCTTCCGTCCTTTCCTTAAAATTATTCCCTGTTTTACCCTTTCCAAAAGACCTCCTTTCCCAAGGTTTACTATCCGTTTTTTTTAACGTTTTCTTGACGCTCTCATAATAATCTAGTTTGGTCGCTAATTCAGAAGCTTCGCGAAATTCCTCCCAACTCTCTAGATACCTTTCCTTAATTTCAGGGGGAACCCGTTTTTTCAATTGCTCCGTAAGCATTAATTCCTTCAAAGATTGAAAATCAGTCACCTTTGCGGACTCTAACCAATTATCTAGATAGCCACGCAACTCATAAACCAGATCAGACCAAAACGCACCCGGTTTTTTTTTATGCTCCTCAAATCTTAACCTTAAAGCAACCGTGCTTAGTCTAAACCTAGTCAATAACATACTCTTCATGTGATAATAATCATCTCCCTTATCTGCAGGTTCCTTGACAACTAACTCAGCTATCTCTGCAGGTAACAACGGAATTAATTGCGACACCCATTCTTCCTCCTTAACTTTCTCTTTTGTAGCCTGACGTTCAAAAATCATAAAAAATAAAGTAATATCTAAGATTTTCGGATCAAATTTTGGGACTAAGTCCTTTAACTTAACTTTTCTGGTCCCTTCAGTATTTATGGAAACCGTCGATCCTACACTCGCTGTTTCTACAGCATTAGAAAGCCTTAACCTTTCCAATTCATATTCGCGCTCTTCTTTAGCTATTTTGTCTAACCTTTCTTTTTCCCTCTCCTCTTTGGCTTCCCTAGCTAATCTTTCCTTTTCCGCTTCCTTTAATTCCTCTAAAATACGATCTAAGAAAGCTTCCCCAGTTTCCTCATCATATTCTGTCGATTCCGTTATGCCTTTTATAATATCTTTAATCAGGTCTGAATCCGACACATCAACCTCAAATTCTCTGGCTAACAAAATTAAAGTTTGTTTCTTCTGCCTTTTTAACTTATTTAGAAAAGCCATGATAACAATTAACTAACACTCCTATACACAATTCTAACCTTTCAAAAACAAAGAACCTAATCTTTGAGTTATTTCAACATTAAATAAGATTTCCAAAATTTCAATGAGATTTCAAATTAAATATAGTTTCAAAATTAATTATAATTTCAAAATTATTACATTCCATAACTCTTACATATGCTACTCTTTTCACTTTGCCCCAACATAACATACAAAACAAATATCATTACTCCCTACCTTAACTTAAAATATATATATATATGAATGATCAAATGTTTCCAAATGAGACAAAAATAAATATAATAACACATATAAATAACACACTAGAGAAATGCATATACAACAAAAAGAAACCCTTAAACAAATTTCTACACACAATACACTAACCTATCTCTACCACACCCACATAATCGAACATTCCCAGTTCAAATTAAATTTTAAAAAATTAATTTTTCTAACTTTCTCATTGACCAGTACCTTGCAACACAAAAAGCATTTAAAAGGAACTCACCCCTCTTTTAGGCGACGGAACGGGTACTCCACCAGACAATACCAGGCAATCAGTCAGATGAAACTCCGGACGGGTGCTCCACCAGACGAATTCACACTAGGAAACGTTGAACAGGCATACCATTCTGGCGAAAGTCCACTTTCACAAGCGATGAAAATCCAAAAAATTGTCGAACATGCACACGACTCTGGCGAAAGTCCAATTTCACAAGCGATGAAAGTCCAAAAAATTGTCGAACATGCACACGACTCTGGCGAAAGTCCAATTTCACAAGCGATGAAAGTCCAAAAAATTGTCGAACATGCACACGACTCTGGCGAAAGTCCAATTTCACAAGCGATGAAAATCCCAAAAATCAACTGAAGAAACGAGTCCAGAGTTTTTAACTTAACTCTCAGATCCAAACGCGCTGCCACCAATATAATTTATTTAGTTTAGCTGTGGCGTAGTGGCAGATGGGCTTGCAATAAATTGTAGAAATTTAATTAAATATTCAAGACTAAATTTTATAAACTCAACAACTACACAATTTTAATGAGAAATGACAGTTACAAATGCTCTGACTTTCAGAGCGGTTGGTTCGCCGGACACCCGGACTTCAAACCCCGATATTGGGTATAGCAGTGGTCTGAGAGAGCAGAGCTCCCTCCAACGTATTCCTGAGAGATCTATCTCTCAACTGTCCGACCAGCAGCCAAGCACAAAACGTCCTTCCCTGGTCAACATTCCCAAGGGGGGGGGGGAGGAAAGACCTCTTTCTCAGACTTCTTCCAATCTGGATCCAGGGGTCAAGGCGTCCTTCTCACATTCGATATCACAGAGTGCCTCCCCTTGACTGATTTCACAGCCCAAAGAAATCTGTACTTAGCAATAGAAATGCAAGCAAAACACCTGTGTAAGGTGACCTCCACATAAAGCGCGGGGGGGGGGGGGGCAGTATTGTTCAGGCATGGCACTAAATCCTCGCACACCACTCAGCTGGAGACAACTTGCCCATCCCCTCACTGTCCACATAAAGTTCAATAATTGCGACCACATTCCGATCCTTGAGGACAAAAAGGCACACCTGCGGCAGGAAATGTGAAGATATGACAATATACAGATGAAAGCTTATGTAATAGAATGATTTCATCAAGACCAGATATTCAAATATATAAGCAAAAACTAATCGATTTCTATTGAAAATACATAGTTTAAAGCTAAAAATATGTATTTCATCTACCTCATCGACTATGTATGTTAGAAAATTATCAGAAAATCTTTAAAAAATAAAATTACTCAGATAATTAATTAAATCAATAAAATCCAGAAATTTATTAATAAAAGAAAATAATTGTATAAATAAATAGAAATTAATTATTAACAGCTTACTCTTTAACATCAAATTGTAAAATCACTTAGCAACTCAATATGTTTAAATTACATAGTTTACACTAATGATTAAAGTTAATTTAGCAGTTAAAATATATATTTACTGTCACAGATAGCAAAATATAATCAATTGATTATTGCATTTATTTATTCAATACACATTTTTTAAAAAATATATTTTTCCAACACTAAAATTATATATATAATAGACTCCCTCAAATCCGCACAGCTTGGGACTAGAGGCTTTGCAGATTTTAGAATTTTGCAGATTTCTGGTCATTGCTTTGTTTACATTTTTTAAACAGTAATTTGAATGTAATTAACAATGAAATCGAAGCTACTATGAAGGCTTACAATATAATAGCATATTAAAATAAATAATAAACTAAAATAATAAAAAATTAGATAATTTTAAACATGAATTAAATTATTAAAAGCAATGGTCAAGTTAATAATCAATAATGTATGGTTAAATATTTATTATAAAGATAAGATGCACTTTTAATGTGAAATTTGCATTATAAAGATACATTACTAATTCATATCAAAATCATAAAATAAGAAAGTTTTAAAAATTAAATAGAGAAACATAAAAAAAAAAAAAAAAGAATCTTTTTGCACATGATTTATAGTGGCATTTCAGAAGTATTAAAAGTTAGAAAAAAATTTCTCTACTTTTACGATAATTTGGTGACAAAAGGGTTAATATACATATTATTTAAAACACTTATTAAATCTAAATAATATAAGTGAATTTTTTAAGTTAACATAAACTTACAAATCTACATAGGTCAAACCAACGCTATCCTGCTACCATCTATTGTGGGTACTACTCTGTTATCCTGTCGACCAAAAAGTTATCGCCAAACTATAAGATTAAATGCCAATAATGGATGATTATGAATGCCGCATTCAATGACATTAAATATGATTCACGTGTTTAAAATGTCATTAAGTGATTTTTATTTCGACTTTTTATTAATATTTTTATTAATATTCTACTAATTATTTGTTTTTTTGTTATTTAAAATAAAAATTATGTTAATATGTATAATTTGGCTATTAGTTTGGCAATTTGTATAATTTGGCGAAATTGATCGACGGAATAACAGAGTAGTACCCTATTGTGAATATATCTATTAAGTTACTAATTTGTAGAACAAACTGATAAATTATTTTAGTGCTTCCATCTATTATGCATTTATAACTCTGTAAGATCTAAAAAACATTAAATTAATATAAGTTTCAAGCATTTGAATTCAAATGTATATTAATTTAAAGTGTAAATGCTACTTTGTGTAACAAACAAATATGGATCAACATTTGTAAAAATAAACAGTTTTTATTGAAACAACACACTCAATACAACTTATATTTTTACCAAATAATCAAAATTATTATATTAGAAGAATTTTAGTAGCATTACTGTTATATGTATAAGTTATATGTATTATTATATGTCTAATAATTACTTCACAAAATTTTAAAAGAGTTTATAAAATTTAGGAATAAACACTGTATATGAATAATTAAAGTTGTAATTTTTAATTTGCACTAATTTATAATATTGAGCTATATGTTGATTTTTAATAATTGTATCTAGATTTGTTTTATTAAAATTTTAATTAGTATTTGTAGCATTAGATAATAATTGTGAGTAATAATATTTACATATTATTGCATAGTTATTTGGTGATTTATCTACATATTATATATATAAAATCCCTCCATGTATAACGATTCCGGGGTCAACCCATCCACGAAAAAAACACTTATTGTGACCAATAACAAATTCCATTGTGAAAAATTATCTCCGATTTTAAAGGCTATCAATTTTTTGTCCAATGCAAACGTTCCAGAGTTGTAATGGAGCGTTCTCATTTGTCAGATTTACAGTTTGAGCTGTAAATGACGTCACTACATTTTACTGTGCTTTGAAATCTTTTCCCTATTTCAAACACAATATTCATACTGTTAAAAATCTGACTCATTTGCTGCAGCATCACTCCACTGCTTTTATAGAAGACGATTACTTTGCTGTGTTTAGGAGCATTCTCATTGGTCATAAAAGAGACATTCTATAAAAGCTGTGGAGTGATGCTGCAGTAAATGGGTCAAATTTTTAGCAGTACACTGTTAAAAATTTGACCTTTTTGCTGCATCATCACTCCCCAACTTTTATAGAATACACTGTAAGTAACATACACAAAATAATTGTTTTCTATAAAAGGGATGAAGTGATGCTGCAGCAACTGTTACAAATTTGACCCATTTGCTGCAGCATCACTCCACTGCTTTTATATAAAGCAGTTACTTTTACTGTGATATGGAGCATTCTCATTGATTATAAAAGAGATGTTCTATAAAAGCTGTGGAGTGATGCTGCACCAAATGTGTCAAATTTCTAACAGTGTAATACAGTAAAGTAATAATTTTCTATAAAAGCTGTGTAATAACGATGCAGCAAAACAGTCAAATTTTTAACAGTGTTTAATTAAAACTTTTTATTTGAGAAAAGCGAAGGTGTGTTTTAAATACAACATTGTTAGAATTTTTATATTGTGTTGCTTTATTTATTTATTTTTTTTTTACAGCCGTGAATGACTTCATTGTCACATAACGAATCACGATTGTTTACTCTTTATTGTTGACATTTGTTTTCGATCTTATAAAGTATTTTCTTTTAAGTATTAGCTAATGGTATAAAATAGTTAATTCGCAAATGTTTTAAAATAGCATTATTAGTACATGTTTTGCATTATTAATGCATGTTAATTTCCATGTTTTTTGTGAAATAATTACTGTAATTTTGTGAGTAAAATTCATTAGCGGCATATTGTATGCCATTATTTTACCCATTCAATTAATAATTTGGCTACCCTCTCATATTCATCCGGAAATGGCCAAAATGGGAAAAATTTTTATACATTTTGGATATTTTTATTATTTTACCCCAGTATTTTAAAATATTTTTTGGCTGTAATTTTAAAATGTATTCTTTTATAATTGATATTTTACCTTACTTTATTCTTTTAAAATTTATGCATTTACTATTTGTTCATTACAATCCCTCCCCATCCACCAGATAGTTTTCTTATAGTTTTAAATGCAGATTTCTATTGTTTTTTTTTTTTTTTTTTTTTTTTTTTTTTAAGATTTTTTTTCTTTATGTTCAATCTTTGTATTTTTCAAAATTGTTTAAGCCTAAAGTGGCTATGATTGACCAAAGTTGTTGTAATGTTTTATCATCTTTTTAAAAATGGAAACACGTCATTTTGATGGGCTATCTTCTAGTGTTAAAAAATTTTATTTTGTAAATTTATTATTTATTTCACAATTGTTTAATACTCAAATTATTGAGATGTCTATATTCTTGCAATATGCTAGAGTAGGAACGGTAAACCTATGGCATGTGAAAGAATAATTTTGGTACAGCATTGTTGTGGCTCTGAATCAAAAGTATGTGAGGCTACACAAAATAGAGACTGATCTTTTCTTAATCTGATAAAATGGAATATGAAAAAATTTAATTGCAGCATATTATATTCTAATCAAATTAATTATGGTCTCATTTATTTTTTAAACAAAGACGATATATCACAAAACTACCGATAAGAATTGGTTATTAGATTTCACTAAATTCCTATGGTAAAGTTATGGCAAGGATGAATGTATTTTAATCTATTCAACAAAACCAGAGTTTACTATTTTAACAATTTTTCTGCCTATCTATGCTTTCTTATCACAGTTTCTGTTTTCATATATAAATAATATGATACTTAAACTGAAAGCACTTGTCAGAAAAATCTGGTTCAATTGGAGTTAAAATTAACCTATTTTAAGATACAACAACAAAAATTAAAATTACTTTACATTATTATTATTTTTTATTTATTTATTTCCATTATAATTTTAGTGTAATACCGACACGAATGTTCCTTATATTTAAAAAATCTTAATATAAATTTTTAAGTAATTTTAAACCATTATATTTCTGCTTACGAAATTTCTTTTTTAGTTGTCTAATTGTGGTCACATAAAATATTTTTGTATCAAATTTGGCAAGCGTGAACAATAAGATTCACCAACCTTGTACTAGAAGTTTATTATAATCATCTGAAATCTCATAAATAAAAGGGTCAAGATTTAAATTAAATTGTTTTAAAATTGAATTAATATTAAAACAAGAAGGTATATGAAATTCAGTCCCATTTGCCATTAAATTGCATAAAAAAACTGCCATTTAATTGCATAAATAAACATTATCTACAATGTTAATGTTTTTAGTAATAATGTGACCATGATCAGTGTTAACATAGTTACTGTAACAAGGATCATTACAAAAACAAAGAGAAATATCACTTATTGATAAAAACTTAACAAATTTGTTGTACAGTAGAGTGCCACAAATCCGCCAACCTAAAATCCACCAGAGTCCAAAATCTGCGCAGGCTTGCAGATGTAAACATTTTTCTTCCATGGTGCAAAAAGAACGAAGTTGAAAAAAATTATGATATTACTCCAAAGCAAATGATCGATTCAGAACATTTTCATCAATGACGGAAACCAGACAGATTTTCCGCTGATTAACGAAACAAGTGTGACAAATCAGAAACCTGCATTTTTAGGCAATTTTCGCTGTTTGTGAAAATGCAGCCTTCTGATTAGTCATCTTTTTTAGCTAATGAGCGAAAAGTCTGCCTGGATCCTGATGTATTTTTGCAAAGAACGCAGTAAATGTTGGGGCTGAAGTGAAGAGAAGAAGATTAGATGTGCACATGTGTTTCTGTTGCTGTTTTTATCACGAGCAAGATTTTGTATTTTATTCATTATTTAAGCTATTTTGCAATCATTTTTTTTCCTAAGAAGTATCTGAAATATGAAAAAGTGAAAGCATGTTGAAAGCGGAAGCAATTTCTTAAAATAACAAAATTGTGTTACTGAACAGGAATTAATGACTATTTATAACTTGCAAAAAAACTTAAATTAGAACATTTTCAAGATTTGAAACAGACAACTGTTGATCAAATGTTTTCAAAGTTCAAAAAATAAATTTTGTTTATATTGTTTTCATTTTTTTTTTTTCATTCATAATAAAATAACTTAAAAATCTAATATTTTATTGCTATTAATGTTTTTATTTATTTATTTTTGATCTTTATTATTATTATTTCAATGGCCTAAAATCTGCAAAATCCTGAAATCGGCACAACGTCCTCTTCCAAACAGTGTGGATTTCTGGCTTTCTACTGTAATTGAATATCCTATGACCTAGTATTACGTTGCATTTGAATGATTTATATATAGTAAAAATTTTTATGAGAAAATTATAATTTTTATTGTTAATTATATTATATAGAACTAATTTATTAAGTACATTATTTGTGAATATATATATATATATATATATATTAGTTGTATATGTACATTTTGTATTCATATATATATATATGTGTATATACAGGGTGTTTCTAAATTCATGGTCCAAACTTTAAGGGGTGATAGTACACATCAAGACAAACAATATTTAAATAGGAAACCAAGGGTCCCAAAGTCTTCCGAAGAAGATAGGCGCCATTAAAGTTTAGGGCCCAAAAATTCAAATAATTATGAAAAACAGAAAAATTGGTCGATTCATTTTCGGTTTTCACTAAAATTATTCTTTATGTCAGTATTGTCTTGAAAATAAATTATAAAGATAAATTTCAAAAAATGACGATAGAGGGCGCTTTAGACTTTAGAGTAACGAACAACTATTTTTTTACCGTTATTTTTTGCATCTCATTAAAGGTTTCGTAAGCTTAGACTTAAACTTAAATTTTGAGCTCAAAATCTGAATAGTTGGAAGCAGTTAAGTAGCACAAACTTAACTGTGTTCAGAGGGTTTTAAATTCAAATGATTATAGAAAACGGAAAAATTGGTCGATTGATTTGCGGTTTTCACTAAAACTATTCTTTATGTCGGTATTTTATTGAAAATGAATTATAAAGATAAATTTCAAAAAATGCCGATAGAGGGCGCTTTAGACTTTGGAGTAACGTACAACTATATTTTACCGTTATTTTTCACATCTCATAAAATTTTCTTAGAAGCTTAGACATAAACTTAAATTTTGAGATGAAAATCTGAATCGTTGTGAGTGGTTAAGTAGAGCAAACTGAACTGTGTTCAATGGAGGTGGGGAGGTTCAAATTTCAAATTATTTTAAAAAACGGAAAAATTGGTCGATTCGTCTGCCGTTTTCGCTAAAACTATTCTTTATGTCAATATTTCCTTGAAAATAAATTTTAAAGATTAATTTCAAAAAATACCGATAGAGGGCGCCTTAAACTTTAGAGTAACCAACAACTATTTTTAAGCGTTATTTTTTGTATCTAATTAAATGCTTGCAAATGCTTAGATTTAAATTTTGAGCTCAAATTCTAAATCGATAGAGGGGTTAAGAAGCAGAAATTGAACAGTGTTCAGGAGTTAAAATGTTACCCTCCCCACCCCTCGAACACATTTCAAATTTCCGCACTTAATTGCTCAAAACGATGCAGATTTTGAGCTCAAAATTTAAGTTTGAACTTTTACAAGCATTTAATTTGATACAAAAAATAACGGTTAAAAATAGTTGTTGGTTACTCTAAAGTTTAAGGCGCCCTCTATCGGTATTTTTTGAAATAAATCTTTAAAATTTATTTTCAAGGAAATATTGACATAAAGAATAGTTTTAGCGAAAACGGCAGACGAATCGACCAATTTTTCCGTTTTTA
The DNA here is from genome assembly GCA_964019185.1 of Maratus speculifer. Lineage (NCBI taxonomy): Eukaryota > Metazoa > Arthropoda > Arachnida > Araneae > Salticidae > Maratus > Maratus speculifer. The sequence continues at coordinate 228,132,774 of OZ025296.1, read as the reverse complement.
AAAATAATTTAAATTTGAACCTCCCCACCCCCATTGAACACAGTTCAATTTGCTCTACTTAACCACTCCCAACAATTCAGATTTTCATCTCAAAATTTAAGTTTATGTCTAAGCTTCTAAGAAAATTTTATGGGATGCGAAAAATAACGGTAAAATATAGTTGTATGTTACTCCAAAGTCTAAAGCACCTTCTATCGGCATTTTTTGAAATTTATCTTTATAATTCAATTTCAATAAAATACCGACATAAAGAATAGTTTTAGTGAAAACCGTAAATCAATCGACCAATTTTTCCGTTTTTTATAATCATTTGAATTTAAAACCCTCTGAACACAGTTAAGTTTGTGCTACTTAACTGCTTCCAACTATTCAGATTTTGAGCTCAAAATTTAAGTTTAAGCCTAAGCTTACGAAACCTTTAATGAGATGCAAAAAATATCGGTAAAAAATAGTTGTTCGTTACTCTAAAGTCTAAAGCGCCCTCTATCGTCATTTTTTGAAATTTATCTTTATAATTTATTTTCAAGACAATACTGACATAAAGAATAATTTTAGTGAAAACCACAAACGAATCGACCAATTTTTTTGTTTTTCATAATCATTTGAATTTTTGGACCCTAAACTTTAATGGCGCCTATCTCCTTCAGAAGACTTTGAGACCCTTGGTTTCCTATTTAAATATTGTTTGTCTTGATGTGTACTATCACCCCTTAAAGTTTGGACCATGAATTTAGAAACACCCTGTATATATTGTTTTTTATGGCTTATTAATAAAAATATACTTAATTTTCACTTCTTAGAATAATAAATGTTTATTGGTTACATAAGGCGTTATTTTACCAAATCTTTCTTATATCCAGAAAGTCTTAATTGTGTTTCTATATGAATTCTGAAATTAATCAGTACCTGATTTACAGCAGGGAATTTAGAGCATGATGTGTAGAGTCCCTGAATACTGTTGAAGGATTTTCAATTATTGTACAAAATCTGTGGTAATTTTGACATTAAATGGAATTTTACATTTCATTAAACATTGTATTAAATTTTACTGTACGTATATAATATTGTACATTTTGTCAGAAACATCCATATTTAAATTCTTTATTACAGTGAACATTTTCTTTTATTTTTATCACTTTAAGAACATGTTGCATTTTTTAATTCTTATTAATTATTGCATACTTTATCATTCCAGATGTTATAGACTTGTATATTAAAAGATAATCATATACATTCATATCACATATATACAATCATATCAAAAGATAATCTATACACAATTTATTATAAAATGTCTACTCATTTAAATTGCATAATTATGAAATATCTATTTAAAAGTTTAAAAATATATATCAAAATTAAATTTTTATAAATATTTTGAAGTACTAATTATTAAAGCGAATAGTGGTTATTTTAGTAAGTAAATTAATCCACATGTAAACATTGTTGCAAACAGCTGCCATCCCTCTCCCTTTGTCTTTAATTGAACTAAGGGAGATAAAAGTCATTTATGCTATATTTCTCATTCGTACTTTTTGACTGTTGATTTTTTTACTCATTATTTTGAAACAATTTAATAGTTAAATTACTATGCTATGTTTGTTCGTTTTTTCTTACTTTTAAATCATAAACCTGTCTTAATCATTTTAACCAAAAGTTATAAAAATTTATAGATTTCAAAGCTACAACAAGAAGATACTGGTTTATATCAATGTCAAGTTTTAATAGGTCCAACTAGCAAATTAACTGAAGATTCGTGGGTTCATGTTCGGAGTAAGATTTTTTTCTTTCTGTTTATTTTTTGCTTTAAAGCACATTAATTCTAAATTCTATGTATGTTATTCCTATGTATGTCTATTTAACAAGACTGTTCCAAACTTTTGCTTATCTTAATAAAATCCAAGTTATACTATAACCATTCACACAATCAATAAAAAATTATTACTGCAAATTTAATGAGACTACGAGTGCAAAAGCCAACTGAGAGAAATTTATAAAATATTTATATTTTTATCTAAAAAATTATCAGGATAAACATTTTATCAGAATTTTGTAATATCATTGCATAACACCATGTTTAATTTAAAGATTCTATGTGCCAAGATCTTTCAAAAATTTTATATGCATATTAATATTTATGTAATTTTTTTTTTCATTTAAATTTTGGATTGTTGGATGTTGAATATTATGCAAAGTGAAATTAAAATACAAAGATTAGCAGAGCTGATGTTGAGGCTCTTGGTTTGCAGATAGTAAATATGATTAGTGTTAATTGTGAATATGAGTGGTTGATGGAAAAAATTGTAAATGCAATAAATTCCCAATTATCTGAGAGTCTAAATTTCAATTTTTGAAAAATGTCACAAAAATAGAAAACAGTTGCATTAGCAATTCAGGATAAATTCAAACTGATTTATCAAGGTTAGATCCAGTTTTTGAGCATGTAACTGATACAGAAATTGTAGAAGAGGCGTTAGGTTATGGATTTTGAAGAGAACGATGAAGAAGATGGTAAGAAACAAAAGAAAGTGATCCACAATGCAGCTTTAGCCTATATTGAAGGTTTTATGTAACATTTAGAGGAAGAAGATGACACATCTCTGTGAAATAATAGTTCTAAAAAATTTCAATCACAAATAAAGAAGTGCTTCAATATAAAAAGAAGAAGAAAAGCAAGAAAAAGAGAAAAAGAAACTTTTGACTGGTTACTTAAAAAGCAAATCTACAAATCTGTAAGAAGAGATTAATTTTATTATTCCTGAGAATAATAAGTATGTTTATGTTATGTATTGTGTGTATAAATTGTTCAAATGTAAGTTTATGTTGCCTGTTGTGAGTATAAACTGTTCAAGTACATATTTGTGTTAATTGGTTCCCTTTTTTCATAATTTTGTGGATTATCCACGAAATCAGCTTATCCGTGATAGCTCTGCCTCTCAATTCTGCAGATAATCAGAAGTTTGCTGTTCAGTAGAGTCTCAAAAATCTGCTCAGTTTGGGTTCAGAACCCATGCGTATTTTAGAATTTTACAAGTTTTATAGTTTTGCAGATTCTGATTTAAATGATTTATTTTATCAATTTACCTGCATTTATTTCAAGAAGAATTTGTAATAATTCAATTTAATCAAATTAAACATGAATCTCTTTCATTTACCTGTACATTACCATTTTAACACCCTAAATTATTTTATTACTTTTATTTAAGCATTTCTTATACTGTGCTATGTAAATTTTCATTTTATCTTGATAAAGTTTCTCTTGAATCTTGTAAACAGACATTATTATTTATTGATTTGTTTAACTCTGGTGCTCCTAGAATTTAAAAGAAATTTCACCAAAAATCAAACCTTCTTGAAACTTTTTTTTCCCCTCACAGTCATTGTCAGACTCTGTTTCACTGTCTTTTTCTGAATTCATTATTGAAGAAGTAACTTTTTCATGTGCAACATGATTTACTAAAATTTCATCTTTATTTTTCATCCATTCACAATTTCTTCTTTGAAAAGCTCTTATGAATCTGTTTTGAATTTTTTTTAAGGTTGTTCTCAACAGCTCCGCTCATTAAGCACATTTACAAATTCATTTTTTAATAGAAAAATATACAATTGGAATGCCTGACTATGGAAGTGATTTCAAATCGAATTGTTTTCCATTTTATGATCATTAAATTACCTATCGAGTTCTAAGCTATTTCGATCACATGATCACCCGTTTTTCCCCCTGCTTTTCAACCGTTTTTTCTGCTTTCATCGGAAAATATGCTAAAAAATGTCAACTTTGAAGGCTTGTTATGAAAGCTCTATTTTGTTTTTTGTTTTTAAATAATAATAACAATGAGTGCAATTAGACAGTTTCTGAACAACAACACCTGCTATTTTCACGTATTTTGGAACAAAAATAAACTAAAGCATGTATCACAAAGTTGCTCTTTTTGATTTAAGAACACCCTTAACTTGAGGTAAGGTTACTTGAAAATCTGAAAAATCTGTACCTTCATCTTGATTTTTGATAAATAAAAAGCGAGACCATATTCTGTACCATCCACCAAATAAAAGAATTTTTGTAGTAGAAGTTCATATTTCTTCAATTGAATAAAAATGTCTTCTTTTTATGCTAAATATTTTTTTGATTTTTTCTATTGCTTCAAATGACAAATCAGCATTAATATGTTGCTATAAAAAAATAATTTGTGCTGATATTTTACACTATTCATCTATGTTCTAATTCATAAAAGCTTTTAATTTTTGAAATATCCTGTGTCATTACTATTGTCTCACAAATTTACGTTAAAATTAACTTTATTTTCGTTGAGTAATATGTAGAAATAAAGATTATAAAAAATATTTCTTGACTGATATTTTCACTGTTTACAATTTGAAATTGTGGATTTTAGAAGTGCAAATTTTAGAGATTGTGCTGTTTATTTATTCGATAGTGATTGTCTGAGCGAAGCGAAGTCTTTATACTCAGAGATACGTAACGATATTAAAATTAAAAAAAAATTCTTTCGTCAAGCAAATCTCAAAAAGTACTTGTCGGATTTTGATTCTGTTTGTACCAATAGGTACCTATGAAGGTAATCTGGTGAATGCACCTACTTTTAAAAATTAATTCCAAATAGTTTAAAAGTTATATTAAAAAAACTGATAAAAAAGCGCAATTTATGTGCATACGTCACAGAAATTTGGTGAGCGTGATTTTCACTGGCTGGATATTTTCGTAGATAACCGAATCAGTACATGGAGTAAATAGTAATCATTTTCGCACTCAGAAATATTGAATGCAATAAAACATTTTAAAATTTAATCATTCAGGAAAATAAAACTGTTATTTTTTTATATTAAAAAATGTCATAAAAACTTTGATTTTGAGATTTTGTGATAATCTCTTAACAGCACTTTTTGATCGCTAAAAGAATGTTTTACATATTTCGCGTGTGAAAATTAGAAACAATTACGTTTTTAAATAAAAAGTTTCTTTTATGACATCATTTTCCCTTTATATTTATTTTCATTACATGTTTTCTTTTAACTTATATTTTGTTTGTGTATAGAAGTCAATTCTGGTCACTAATTTTTCGGCACGGATACCACAAGCACATGAGATTTGGCGCAATTTTTTTCAAAGCCCATTTGACGAAAACTCCCTTTTCAACTAACACTTACATACACATTTTTGAATTATTTTCTATTTTCAAAAAGAACTTACAGTAAATAAAATAATAACAATAATTAATAACTATAAAAAGAAATATTTTATATAATTAAAAGAAGGAAGTGAAAGTAAATAAACATTTTATGAGTAAATAAACAAATAATAAATAAATAAAGCCGGGTTACCATCTCAGGTAAAATAATGCCATTTTGAAGCCAATTATGTATCCTGGTGCATATGTGACATTTTTTCCCATTTTTCATCCGTTTCCTGTTGGCATACAACTTTGAATATGGAGTATGTATGCATACCTGGGAGCAATACTGGAATTAGACATTGATTTTTTTTAAATTTGATCCAAAAAGGGGCAACGGGGCTATTTTTTAAAGTTTTATACAATTTATACTGCATAAAGGAGCCATTTACCTATTTCTATATACCAGAAGAAGTAAGTGGTATGTAAAAACAATTATAGTATACATAAATAAAATACTTGAGATAATATACTAGAGATATAAGCACCGGGTTTGGCGAGATTTTTTATGCCAATTAGGCGAAAACTTCGTTTTGATTACCAGTGCATATAGCATGCTATAACAACACGTTATTTATTTATTTCAAAATGAAAAAAAAAGGAATAAATGAAACATTTCCTGTTATTAAAAAAGATATAACAATCAATAAATGATAATATTTTTAGAACAAACAATTTATTATAACATTTATATGATAACCAGCATGTTAGGCAACTAAACGCCATTTTGGCACTAATTAGGTACCTCGGTGTATATAGGGCATATATGTGCAATATTTAATTGTAAAACTGAGCATGAAAGTTTACCAGGTGTGTTTTCATAGGCGCTTATATCTTTTTGCAACATAGCGCACCTTTCGAAGCCAAAACTGCACAAAAGAAAAAATAATCAATATTTGCTGCATTTTTTTTAATGTAATGCACATTTTGTAATCAGTAGGCTCGATGATCAGACCTCGTTTTTTTGCTTTAAAAGATGATATTTCATACGACGTCTTTTGGGATTCGTCGTTTTTCCATATTTGATAGTATGTGGCTACTCGTTTTGTACCCTTTTTCGTAACTTTCTTCTTTATTAACAGCGACATCTGGATTTCCTATTTAAATAAAAAAATTTCTAAATACAAAGAATTTTGTTAAAATAAATAAATAAATAGATGTATCAATATTACAATCAGTACCTTGTATGCAAAATGGAATAATTAGCAATACTTTTTGTACCCGAAAAATGGTCGTTGCTTTTTTTAAGGTTAAAAAGTAGATTACGAAATATTCCTATATAGAGATGCCAAACCCTCGCTTATGCATAGCAGAATTTTCTTTTAGGAAAAGTTATTTTTTTAATCCGCAGAATGTTCCAATTTAATAAAACATTTTCTGTATTAAAATACCGGTACCCAAAATGCCGGAGACTTGGCAGCTCTGCCTATAACATTTTAATTAATCACGGTACTTTTTTTAATCGGATTCAAATTTAGTGAAGACAACGTTTTTTGGCCGAAAGCAGCTTTTTTCCACATGTGTAACTACGATACAATTCCTTGATGTTGACTTATGAATGTTTTGACTTATACTATTATTGCTTCCTCTCATGTATTTATTTGAATTTTAAATAAGATGACTCAAAATCGTGTTTTTTAAATATACGAAAAAAAATGCATTTCGAGAGAGGGCGAAAAGGACAATATTTGGCGATTTATTACCTGCGGTTGGCTAAGTGTCTTACTACCTTGTATTTAATACTCTTCACAATACTTCGCTGTTATATGGACTTAGACGCTTTTATAAAAAGTTTGACGTAATTCGGACTTAAGAAAGTGAGTTTTTTACTGAATAATACAAATAAATGAAAAATGAATACTAAGAAATACTAATAAAAGGAAAATGAAGCATTATATTGATCTATGTATATTTAAAAATTCATCTGCTAGCACTAATTAGATAATTTATGTCGTGTATATAATAGGAGATAAATAGCTTTTGATTCTGTATTTCTATGCTATAAAGCATTAACGTTTGTGTGTTTTTCGTTAGCATTGGGAATATCTAACCGATTTAAAAAATAATGTGGGCAAAAAATGTTGGTAACCATCTTTGCTGCAAAATATACTATATTTTGCGTAGGAACAATAATCACCATCAATGCACGAGCAAAAAAAGTTCTAAAATTGAGAATTCTTTGATGTTGATATGACTAAAAATTTAAAATCTTTTTTTTTTTGGTGGCAACTTTTAAGATATAATATTCTCGTTATGAACGATTTCTAAAACATTCGACAATTTAATTTCACATATTAAACACTTTTTTTCTAGAAAAAGTTTTAAACCCAATTTATTGAGAATATTGCAATTTCTAGGATACTGTTGGAGTCAGAAACTATAACTTTGGCATCACAGTAACTTATAAGATGTAAGTGCTCGTTTAGGACAAATTTTTAAAAAAAGGATTCCTTAACTCTTATCGACAACCTCATTGCATCCGTAGAAAACAGATATTCAACATTATAAACTATTCGGACGGATTTCACACCATATAAAATACACTCCATTTCTCTTCAAACATAATAGTTTATGTTATTTGTAGTTTCTCAAATCGGTTCGAAAGCTTCTGTTTATGCTCATGACATCATTTCAAAGAGCTATATTTCCAATATAGGAAAATTTGGTGTTTTATTTTCTGTATTACTTTTAACATTTTGCATATTTCCAATTTTATATCCATGCATGGTTTGTTTTTCTTTTATAAAAATAGTATATGCAACAAGATTTTGTAGTTCTACGATTCATATGCTTATTTTCATCATTATATTTTATCACAATGAATGACCAATTAAAGGTAACATCTCATTTCTTTACTTATTAAATGTGTATTCTCAGCAATATCGCTCAGACTAATCCCTCTGAGGGAAGTCCTAGTTAAACATATGTCTTCCGATTATGTTAAATACTTTAAGAATATTTACCATTTAAGTTTCACAGAAATAAATTAAGAAAGGATCTCTTATCTTTCAGTTTTCTGCTTAATGCCATGTATCTATTCTTGTCCAGAGATTGATTATAATTGAATTAATTATTCTGGTGGTTGTAGCCAGAGTTACGTATCACAAATTACTCCACAAAATTGTATATTTGCAGATTTTTGTCTGCAATGCAATTAATTAAAAGATAAAAAAATAATTTCTAAGATACAAATATAATTGGAGCATAGAATTAAAGCTTCTTTCACAGTGAAATTACATAATTTAACTACATATGTTGTGTCGATCCCCAGATTAAGATGGGTAGACACGAACACGTGATAGAATAAAATATATTCTACCGAACTTCAACATAAATATAAACTAAATTTAAATAAATCTTCAATCATCATATCAAAAGTAGAATCGTATAGTGAGAATTAAAAATATCATTTGCATATTCAAAAGCATTCTAAAAGAAAATAAGCTGCTGTGGGAAAAGATAAATAATGACTTAAATCATGGAATAAATTATAACTTACATTTTATTTAAATTTTAAATAAGAATTAAATTAACATTAAAGAAATACTAGTATTTAACATGTGCTAAAAATATTCATATGAATTACGACCCCGGGGAAGAATGAAATAATTAGGTACCTTAATGATTTTTACATACTGGAATCATACATCAAGACCTTGAAAATGGACATTCGCATTAGGAAGATAACGGTGCATCTTTGTAGAAACGGACATCCTCTTAGTAGTAACTTTCATTCATTGATCTTCGGCAATATCTTCGTTCGTCTCCTAACCTTACGGCTCACATGCTCTCCGACGATATACCACGCTACGCTTGGCGTCTCCGGCTGACCGATAATCCTCGTTCCACACCGCCGTTCGCTGAAACCAAAAATCTCCTGGCAGCACACCTCCTCGTCGCTCGCCGAATTCCAGCTCCCGTTCGCTCCTTCCTGTCACGATTGACAATTCCTCGCCCCACTGCCGCCGTTTTGCACTGAAGTCCGAAGTCAATAACCTTCCAGTCACTCGCCGAACTACACAAAAGACCTCCCGATCCTCGCATGTCTGCTCCTTTTATTCACGTGCAGAATCACTTCATTTCCATCGCGTAGGCAAAATAATCCGCTTGATGTCCGACATGTATGTTACTTATTTGGGTTGTTCAACAAAAATTCTCAATTATTTAAACAAATGAACGTACTTTCCGTGTACAATTTTTCTTTGTTATTAAAACATTTTTTAATGAAAGGAAAACCAATTTGTCCGTCAAAACATCGGACACCTGCCGTGTATGAATACATTATTCGATGTCCGGACCACGTGCGTCTCAAAATATTGAAATATGAAATCTTTGTATATTTTCAAATTACACATTACTACAAACTTCCAAAACATTATTATTTTAAATCTTAATTTCACATGTATTTTAAATATCTTTCAAGGAAATATCGATGTATCGGCCGGCGCCTTGCTGACAGAACAAAACCCCCTCAAAAATATTAAAATATTATTAAACATTAAATATATTTACCAGATATTATATGGAGTAATTTGTAAATTATTTGATAAAAAGAGATATATCCCATTAGCAAGCAAAACTAAATTATTTAAATAAAATAACCTATTATTATTATTATTATTATTATTATTTTTAAATATAATTTTAAATTATTTTAAACCCAAAATAATCAACGTAACACATAGAAAAATATACAGAAGGTATAATATCCATCAAAATATAATTAATGAATTTTTAAGTCATAAATAACCATTTTATTTCAAAGTCCTTTGTTCACAATAAAGTTTATTTATGGCCAGAAAAATACTGTTTAGTTGAATATTAGTTATTACACACTTTGACTGCAATGTTTTTATTTAGTTTTTCTGTGGTAACAGATGATTGTTTATGTACAGGGTGTCCAGCAAATAACACCCTAATTTTAAAATTAAATTTCTCAAAAACAAAGATCAACAGAACTATGCGGTAAATGGTTTGTTTATTAGGTAAGCTGTAAAAATCTTATGCAGAAGTTTCGAACGGTGAATATTTTGAAAAGATTGTGTTCTGATTGCAAAGAATGCTTTGATTTGACATTTTTCTTGTTTTAGATTGCTTGCAGAGATAGAGTTTTTTGGCTTACAGTGCTATAGTTTAACGATTTTTTGAACTAAATTTCTTGAATTTCGAAATTTTAAAAATTTAATTCCAAAAATCTTTAAACTATGGCAATTTAAGCCGAAAAACTCATTCTGCGCAAACAATCTAAAACAAGAAAAATGTCAAATCGAAGCATTCTTTGCAATCAGAACACAATCTTTCCAAAAATTCACCGTTCGAAACTTCTGTATAAGATTTTTACAGCTTACCTAATAAACAAACTGTTTACCGCATAGTTCTGTCGATCTTTGTTTGTGAGATATTTAATTTTAAAATCAGGGTGTTATTTGCTGGACACCCTGTAGGTGCTGTATGAGATACAACCAGTAAATATATATATATTTTTTTTAGTAGTTTAGGAATGATGAGATGTGAAATGACCAGATAGTCATTGGCAGTTGTAATTATTGGATGTAATAATAGTGTTGACTGTAGAAATAAAAGGTTGACAGGGGGGCAGGAATTTTTCAAAAAGGGAAAAATATTCTAAAAAAGGCTGATTATTATTATTATTATTATTATTATTTTTTCAAAAAAGGAACACTATTTTTAAAAAGGATACACTTTTTTTTCAAAAGGCGAACGCTACTCTAAAAAAAGGGCACATCTTTTTCAAAAAAGGGCTCACTTATTCATCAAGAATATTTTGAACTGGTTTGTTTAGGGTCTCTTACAATTTGTAATATTTACTGGGATCAATTGAATTGCCACTGGGTGTGTCAGAAGAGTGCTAAAGAGTTGCTGAGTGTATAAAAGAATAAAAAGGGACAACCGGGTCCTGCTAAAATAGCTTAGTCAGCAATAAATAACAATTAAGGAGATTTACGATGCATTTCTATCGGAAGAGATTAATATTTCTAAGAATAGTAGCTGGTATAATACAATGAAAATACAAATTCTTTCTTAAAAAGAACATTTATATACATGAATTAATATATACAGTTTGCATTATTTCTGAATAGATAGATCTAGCGAATGCATCATAGGTGTCTGCTCAGATCATCCATCAATAATTATCTGGGAAGAAATACTTCTCCTTAGAATAGGGCATTGTAATGGATAGTGCTCACAGGAGTGATATCAGTAATAGTGTACAATTATTTTAAATAATTTAAAAAATATTTGTTAAAAAGTTGAGAATCAACATAAAAGAAATGTGGCTACATACTCAATATCTTTTTATTTATTTTCAGTTCCACCTGTAATATTAGATAACAGCACCCAGAGTGTTCAGACAACATCTGGGCAGTCTGTGTACCTTAGTTGCTATGCTGATGGATTTCCCAAGCCTAAAATAACTTGGAGAAGGGAAAATAATGACATCTTACCTACCGGTGGAGCTGTATACAAGGGAAATATTTTAGCTATTCATAACATTAATAAACAAGACCGGGGGACCTATTATTGCATAGCTGACAATGGTGTTGGCAAAGGAGCTCAAAGACATGTTGGTGTAGAAGTTGAATGTAAGTACATAAATGTAATAGTTTTTGTATTTGTCAGTGTAAAATATATTTTTTAATCTGGTATAAATGGATTGTAATATAAAGTTTTATTGATCATGACTTTTAATTCAAATATGCTTATTATAGTGATTATGGATTTTTAAGTTATTCTATAAATAGTGTTGCAGCGTATATTGGGTTCTTTCGATCTTATGGTTAGACAACTTCAAACTCTTTTCTCTTAGAAAAGTAGAAAATAATTTATTTACAGATCTTCAGAACAACAGAGTCTTCGAAACTCACAAATATTACAAGATATTCCAAAATAACTGTTTAAATCTATCGAACAAGTACAAATATAGGTCGCAGAGACTCTTTATACAATGTCTCAACACTATATCACATTCAAAACAACGTATATAAAACTCAATATATCAAGCAAACTTGCTTGGACAATCTCTAGTAGCTCACTCAATGACTGATTGGTAAATAATAACAACAACAGCTCGTATCGCTCTCCTTATATATAGTCTCGTAGCATGTGCTAGAAATTTCTAGAAAAACCTGGAAAACCACGGAACAACAAACAATGTATCAGTAGACCTAAGGGGGGTTACCATAAATAGGGAAGGGTTACCATCGCCAACAATCGCCAAGTTTGTCGCCAACTTGGCGATATCTCAAATATTTCGCAAAGCTGCCATAGACATTCACTGAAAATAATAGACAAGTTTGCTTGATAACAGAGACAATGTAACAAAAACTAATATTAGTAAAGAAATGGAGCTTAATAAGATTATTTACATTATTTTACAGTACAAACACTAACTATTTACAAAATTCGTAACACTACCCCCTCCTCAAAGACTGCATGTCCCGGGCAGTGCAATCCTTGAGTTAGAGGAAAACACTTAAAATAAATAAACAAATAAATAAATAAATAAATAAATAATAACAATAATAATAAAATTTACATAAATAAGAACTAATTACTATTTACATATTTACAAAAAGTGACTTTCATGACCATGGTCTGAAATTCCAGTTTTGAATTTCTATTCACTTTGGCCAAAATAAGGGGCTAGTCGGTTATAGTGTACGACCTTGGGTTTGGCGTGTGGCGATTTTTGTATGCGTACAACGACGTCATTCAGCCTGTTGACGACTGTGTAAGGACCGTCCCAGTTTCTTTGTAATTTTGGCGACAGTCCCTTACGACGTATCGGATTCCACAACCAAACTTTGTCACCTTCGTTGAACTCATGTCCAGTTGCCTTTGTGTCGTACCGTGTCTTCATCTTTTCCGATGCCAGTCCGATTCGATTTCTCGCTAGACGATGAATCTCCCCAATCCGTGCCTGGAGTTCATCGACATATTCCTCAGGCGATGAAGGAGCATCAGGAGGACGGCCAAACAAAAGATCAGCAGGCAGACGAAGATCACGACCAAAGAGCATTTGAGAAGGGGAGTAACCAGTGGCCTCATGAGTGGCACTCCTGTAGGCAAGCAGGAAAAGAGGCAATTTCTTGTCCCAGTCCTGTTGGTCTCTAGACACCAGGAGAGAGAGGCTATTTAGGATGGTACGATTGAACCGCTCCACCATGCCGTCCGATTGAGGATGTAGAGGTGTAGTTCGAGTTTTGTCCATGCCGAGTAGTCCGCACATTTCCTTAAACACAGCCGAATCAAAGTTTCTTCCTTGATCGGAATGGATTTGAAGAGGAACTCCGTATCTTGAAACACAGTGTTGAACTAGTATGTCTGCTACGGTTACCGCCTCTTGATTAGGAATGGCATAGGCTTCAGGCCACTTAGTGAAGTAGTCCATGACAACGAGGATGTACTTATTGCCATCAGATGTTCTAGGAAGTGGACCCAGGATGTCTAGAGCAATTCGTTCAAAAGGAGCTCCTACATTATAACGTTGCAATCGTCCACGGGTGCGCCTCTTTGGACTTTTACGTGCTACACAGGTGTCACAAGTTCGACACCACTTCTCCACGTCACTGCGAACATTATTCCAGTAGAAACGCTCTCGAACTTTTTGCAGGGTCTTCATTACACCAAAATGACCTCCTGTGGGACTACCATGCAGTTCTTGAAGGACCATAGAAATTCTCGACTTAGGGAGTAGTAGTTGCCATCTACATGTCTTTCCATCGTCAGACTCCCATTTTCGGTACAAGATGCCGTTCTTCAAATGTAAGGAATCCCAGAGAGCCCAATAACGTTTAGTCGTAGGATGGTAATGGGCCATGTCTTGCCAGCTGGGCTTCCTGTTGGACTCCTCTTTCAGCTCTAGAATTGGCTTAATTTCAGGATCAGCAAGTTGATCTTTACGCAGGCTCTCGTCACTCCACGGATCTTGCGATGATGTAGACTCAGTTGTAACTTGTCTTACTATAGGACCTTTGACATTAAATTTCTTCTCAGCCCGGTCGCAGTATCTACAATTCTCTGAGCAGGGTCTTCTTGAGAGAGCATCTGCATTTCCATGTGATGAGCCTTTTCGATGGCATATCTCCATATCGTACTCTTGAAGCTTTTGTATCCACCTGGCTATCTGGCCTTCAGGGTTCTTAAAATTCAATAGCCAAGTTAGAGAAGCATGATCAGTTCGGATCAGGAACTTTCGACCGTAAAGATAGTGATGAAAGTGGTCTATGGCTTTCACTACAGCAAGAAGCTCTTTTCTTGTTACGCAGTAGTTTCGCTCGGCCTTTGACAAGCACTTGCTGAAATAGGCGATAACACGCTCCTGGCCGTCGATTTCCTGGGACAGTACAGCGCCAATGCTTTCGTTGCTTGCATCCGTATCAAGTATAAACTGTTTATCGATTTGAGGATACGACAGAATTGGAGTAGATGTCAAGGCCTCCTTAAGCTTTTCGAAAGCAGCGTCACATTCCTGTGTCCACATAAATTTTTGATTGGCTTCTGTTAATTTATGAAGTGGTCTTGCAATCATCGAGAAGCCTTTGACGAATTTTCTGTAATAGGTGCATAATCCTAGAAAACTTCGAAGCTGGTGAACATCTGCTGGACGATTCCAATTTTTCACGGCCGATATCTTCTCCGGATCAGTCCTAACTCCTTCCGCCGAAATGATGTGTCCAAGGTAGGCAACTTCATTACGAAACAAACTGCACTTCGAAGGGCTTAACTTCAAATTAGCTTCCTTTAATTTTTGTAGCACCCGCCTGAGGTTGTTCAGATGTTCATCAAAAGATTTTCCTATGATTATGATATCGTCTAAATAAACAAGACATGCCTCATATGACAGTCCCCGAAGAACCGTTTCCATAAGGCGTTCAAAAGTTGCAGGTGCGTTACATAGACCAAAAGGCATTACCTTGAACTGCCATAATCCTTGTCCCGTTGTAAAGGCAGTCTTTTCGCGGTCGTCGGGATGGATCTCTACCTGCCAGTAACCACTCTTCAAGTCTAAAGTCAAGAACCAAGTGTTGCCTGCAAGTGTGTCAAGAGTGTCGTCAATCCTTGGCAGAGGGTAACTATCCTTTTTGGTGACGTCATTCAGTTGGCGGTAGTCTACACAAAATCTTGTAGAACCATCCTTCTTTCTTACTAATACAATGGGAGACGCCCATGGACTTGTTGATGGTTCGATGACATCATTTTCTTCCATATCTTTAATTAAATTCTGCACCTCTTCTTGCTTGGCAAAAGGTAATCGTCTAGGGTGCTGTTTAATAGGAGAGTGATCTCCCGTGTCAATTCGGTGTTGTGCCATTTTAGTTCGTCCAAAGTCTTCAGATGTTTGGGAAAATAAACTTTGGAATTCTCTAATTAAATTTTCCGCAGCTTCCAACTGTTTTGGATTTAAGTCTGTATTTTGTAACAAATCCTTGACTAAATTATCTGAAGATTTCTCAGAGTGACTGGAATTTTGACTTATGCACGTCACAGGAGCACATGACGCTATCACCTCTCCTTTCTTGATAGTCCTCGTCTTATCACTGATGTTAGCAATTCTGACTGGAATGGTCTTTTTCGAGAGGTCTACCACAGAAGAAGCCACCAATACTCCTGCTTGTGTACTATTGTCTTCTGGATAATCTATATGGCCAAATCGATAATTAGTTTTATTTTTAATTACAGCAGGAACCAAACATTCTGTTCTTGCATCTAGATTAATGTCTTCTTTGGCTATTACTATTTGTTTACATTCAATTTCGTTATTTAATCCAAAAAGACTTATTTCTTCAAATTTTGAGATCATTTTGTTATTTTTGAAATCAAGTCTGAAGTCAAACTTCTTCAGAAAATCTAGTCCGATTAAGCAAGGATCTGTTATGTCAGCCACATATGCCGTATGGTAATATTTCGTTCCTCCAAAGTTGATAGTTAAATTGGCCTTTCCATATATGCCTATCTTGTCGCCCGTCACAGTTTGCAGGGTAACGCATGGTGGAGTCCAGATGAGTTTACATTTCAATTTTCGAGCCAAATCTTCTCTTATTATTGTCACATTGGCTCCTGTATCGACAATCATACGGCACTGAATTCCGTTAATAAAGCCTATCACATATAATTCGTTATCACTGCCGCTCATTTTTGATATCTGGAGGATCTTCAGGTGGGGCTTTTCATTCTCTGGCAACCTCCGCCCCGCGAGATGGCCAAAATTTAGTTTCCCTGCTGACTGCTTGAATTTATCTCACGTTCGTGGATTTTGGGGCAATTTCTTCGGAGATGTCCTGTATCACCGCATCCCCAGCACGTGAGATTCTGTCTTCTTGAACTTGTTCTTCCGTATTTTAAAGCTTCAATTTCTTGATTTATTTTCCTAATTTCTTTCAAGACGTCGTTCTCAGTGTCTGAGCTTTTGTTCACCGTTGCCCCTCGGACTGAATGACGATCTCTTCGGCTGGCTTGTGTAGCTGCTTCCAACTTTAAGGCATATAGTAGTGCAGCCTTTAAATCCTGTACATCTGCCATTCGTACCGCTCTCTGCACTTCTGGATCTTTTATTCCGTCTACAAAATATTGCAGTGACAGCATTTCCCGTACATTTGTTGGACAGTCAATGAATGCTAAATTTGCAAGCCGTTCAATTTCCGAGGCAAACTCTTGAAGGGTTTCACTCGATTTTTGATGGCGGCTCTTCATTTGTATTCTCGTATAATCCTTGAAGAATTTTTCGCCGAATCTCATTTCAAGTGCACAACTTAAAGTCTCAAAATTGAGTTGCGTCATATCGGGCAATATTTGCAGCACGTCGGCGGCTTCTCCTCTTAAAGATGCTGCCAGTTGACAAGCTTTCACCTCCTCACTCCATTTGTTCGCTTCAGCTACAATGGTGAATTGGGTCTTGTAAACTTGCCAGGAACTCTTTCCATTGTATGTCGACAGCTTAATGTGCACGGGAGAAGCAGGCGGATTCCTAAATTCTTCATAATTACCACTAGACGCTGAAAGTTTCTTCTCAAGATCTTGTACTTTTTTATTTAGCTTTTCATCTACTTCACCTAGTATTTTCTCTTCAACGTTACTGATTTTCTCTTCAACTTTACAAACTTCATTCTGAATTTTCTCTTCTACTTCCGCCATTTTCCGTTCCATTTTCTGTTCAACATTACTAACTTCATTCTGAATTTTCTCTTCTACTTCCTCTATTTTCTCTTCTATCGAGCCTATTCTTCTCTCTACCGACGAGAACTTTTCTTCTAAAGTTTTCTTCATTTCTTCTTGGCCTTTATTAATCTTTTCAGTCACATCTTCTTGGCATTTGTTCATCTTTTCTGCCAACTCTTCTTGGCCTTTATTCATTTTTTCCGCCAACTCTTCTTGGCCTTTATTCATTTTTTCCGCCAACTCTTCTTGGCCTTTATTCATTTTTTCCGCCAACTCTTCTTGGCCTTTCGTCAATTCTGCCTTTATTCCATTAATAGCTTCTAACAGTTCTTTCAGTTGACCATCCATTGTTCTTGTTTTCGCCATAAGATCCCGACTCCTGACACCAAATGTTGCAGCGTATATTGGGTTCTTTCGATCTTATGGTTAGACAACTTCAAACTCTTTTCTCTTAGAAAAGTAGAAAATAATTTATTTACAGATCTTCAGAACAACAGAGTCTTCGAAACTCACAAATATTACAAGATATTCCAAAATAACTGTTTAAATCTATTGAACAAGTACAAATATAGGTCGCAGAGACTCTTTATACAATGTCTCAACACTATATCACATTCAAAACAACGTATATAAAACTCAATACATCAAGCAAACTTGCTTGGACAATCTCTAGTAGCTCACTCAATGACTGATTGGTAAATAATAACAACAACAGCTCGTATCGCTCTCCTTATATATAGTCTCGTAGCATGTGCTAAAATTTCTAGAAAAACCTGGAAAACCACGGAACAACAAACAATGTATCAGTAGACCTAAGGGGGGTTACCATAAATAGGGAAGGGTTACCATCGCCAACAATCGCCAAGTTTGTCGCCAACTTGGCGATATATCGCCAAATTTGGCGACCAAAATTAGTCGCCAAAAGTGACGCCAACTTGGCGATATCTCAAATATTTCGCAAAGCTGCCATAGACATTCACTGAAAATAATAGACAAGTTTGCTTGATAACAGAGACAATGTAACAAAAACTAATATTAGTAAAGAAATGGAGCTTAATAAGATTATTTACATTATTTTACAGTACAAACACTAACTATTTACAAAATTCGTAACAATAGTTTTACTTTTAAATTTCTAGTTTTCTACACTTTGCATTGCTATATGTTTATATTTTAAATGTCATTTTATGTTGTAATTAATTGTTTAATATTTTGATATCTATATTATAAAGGACAAATGTAACTGTGAATAATGCTGACCCTATTTTGCATTGGCAACAAGTGCCAATTAAATTTTCCTTTTAGTGAATTTTTTTTAACTATTTCAATCTCAGATTTACACTATTCTCAATCTCAGATGCAATATTTTTTAAAACTGTATCACAAGTTACTCATTTTTTATGGTTTAAATATATGTATATATATACTTTGATAATTTAATATATATGAATAAATTAATCCAATTGCAGGTGATAAGTATATTTGCATTTAAAACAATCTAAACAATTCAGCATTCATTTCCCAATATTATTCCATATCAGAATCAAAATTTCTCTAGACCATACATAATAAATAAATAAATATAAGCAAGTTTAACAGATATGTAATTGAAATATTTGTTTAAATAACAAAATAATCAGAATAAAAAAAAATTTGTTATAAATAGTTAAATCTTTGGTGATTTGCAGCTAATATTAAAATGATACTGTTTTTAGTAAATTAAAAAATATATACAATTTGAATACATGTCGAATATTAAAAATATCTTGTTTGTTTTTCAAATGTAATTTGTTCGAAATTTTTATCTCAATTTTCTGTTTCATGTGCTTTTTAAAGTAATTAAATATTTTTAATATCACTAATTAGAATAGCTCGATTATGAAAGATTAATTCATTTGCATGTAAAATTACATAAATAATTTGGCATTAATATTCCATAGCAAAATTTAAATTTCATGAATAACATATGACTAATGTGAACCTATTATTTTAAAAAAACTTCATTTAAATGCATTATTGATATTTTTACCTAAAAATACATTTTGTACTATTAATAAAAAACCTAAAAAATGTAAAAGGAGCTCACAAATATAATAGACAGTTTGTAAACAGGTGCCATATAGGCGAAAATATGTGAAAACAGGCTTGGTTCACTGTGAGAGTAGATAAAACAGATTTTATTCACCCTCTAAATGGACTATTTCTTTTTTCATTGTAGATTTTTCATTCTTTTGGCCTTTTAACATATGCTTATTCCCAATTTATTTTAACCATTAAAATTCAAATAACTTTTTTTTTTTTTTTTTTTTTTTTTTAAATTATGCCAAGCAAATTATTTTTAACACTTTCCAGTATAGTTTAAAAGTGTTTATGAATTTGGTTTGTTGTCTGTCCATGCTCTAACTTTCAAAAATCGTACTCAGATTTCCATATACTGTATATCCCGATGTATAACACGCACCACTAATTTGAGAGTACATAATTTTATTTCAAGCATATACTGGCGTATAACACGCATAAATTTTTCCCCACGAAATGAAACTAAAAATAAAAACTTTCCCCCTACCTCAGATAAATGCGTCTTTTCTTTGCGACATGTAAAATCAATCATCTTCAGTCTGCTCAATTCCTATCTTTTGGAATCTTAATATCCCTCCTTCCCCCTATTTGTCTTATAATGGACAAAAAAGAATCCCAAAGAAAGTCAAAACGTTAAAGCAACAAAGAGTTTGTGCGATATATTTAAGAATTGCACTAATTCGTCGCAAAAAGACGAAAGTTGCCTCAAACTTCTAAAAGACTTTGAATAAAAACTATTCAGTTTCCAGAAGTTTGTCATTGATAAATGAAAGGAGAAAAACTATGATTTGTCTCAAATTCAGAATATGGACAAAACGTCCATAGTGTTCGATATGATAGGAAACAGAAGTGTAGAAACAAAAGGAGTAAAAACTGTTCCATTTAAAACTATGGGACACGAAAAGTCCCTTTTCACAGTGGTCCTTTCTTGCTTAATAAATGGTACTAAATTAAAAACAATGGTAATTTTCAAACGGAAAACAAAGCCAATTGGTAATTTTACAAATGGAGTTTTTCTGCAAACCCATGAGAAAGGCTGGATGGATGAAAATGGGTTAAAGTTATGGATACATGATGTTTGGGAAAAGCGTCCAAGAACTTAAAAAAACCAGCAAGCCTTTTAGTTTGGGATATGTTTAGACCCCATAGAACACTCGGAATTAAAGAATCCAATACTGTGATTTGGCAGTAATTCCAAATGGATTGACTTTGTTAGTTCAAACAATTGATGTTTCAATGAACAAACCTTTCAAAGAAAGTTTAAGGCGGCGATTGAACACATGGATGCTAGAAGGAGAAAGATCCTTTACAAAAGGAGGAGATATGCTGCAGGCGACTTTATCGCAAATATGGGGATGGATTATAACATCATGGGATGAAATCAAACCAGAAATGATTGTCAAATCATTTTAAAAATGTGGAATTTCCAATACACTTGATGGTACCAAGGATGACTATTTATGGCTAGATGAAAACGACACTGGTGATAAAATACATGAAAGTGAGAGTAGGGAAGAAAATGACATTCTCGAAATTATAAATGAGAATGAGTACAATAAACTTTTCATGTGATCTTATAAGTAAGATTAAGTTTTTTAGAAAATATATACTGTAAGTTTGTTTGTTCATGTAAATATATAAATGCATTTATATAATTCTAAAAATTTGGAATGTTTTTTCTTATGATTTTAATTGAACCATTTTATATTCGGTGTATAACACGCACATGGAAAAATGAAGTGATTTTTCAGAGTTAAAAGTGCGTGTTATATGCCGGGATATACAGTAATCGTAGTATGTTATTGTGGTTTACCTTGGTATGTTTGGACACTTAAAAAAATTCTGTTGCATTACAGTCTATGGGGAAAAATCATTTTTGATGCATTTTAATGATGTTACACTATTTCAAACAGATTGAAACTGATATATATCACTGAGGTGTACTACAACAGATTAATATCAGAATAGGGCTTGCATAGCATTCATCATTCATTTATATGGATACACAAGATAATTTGGCTATAGTATTGCCTATGAAACAATAATTACTTGTAATGCACTTTCAATTGTGGTATAATTTTTTTTTTTAAAGCTTTTTTTTTTATATAATACTTTTTGTGTTTAATTTCTATTGATCATAATATAAGGTTGTACAAAAGAATTTGTACACATTTTATTTTATTGGCAGAAATAGTTGGAGAATTTTCAACTAATATAAGCATTTCATAACTGAACTAAATTTTAGCATCTTTTGGAGCATACATATAAATCTATAGGATATATACAGAGCTTTACCAAAAAGGATATTTCTTTTTTAACTTTTGTAATTGCTAAATTGGGTTTTCAAATGTGTTTTAAGTTTTCCAAACTATTTACTTAGACATCATCCTTCACCTTATTAAACGGTGAGGTTTTACAATATTCTGAATGTGTCTAAAAATGTTTCATAATCGATGCTTGATGCATGATATTGCTTTCTGTTTTATTGTTTGTTAATTTTTTTTATCAAAATAGTTACTAGAATTTCTGAATAGCTGTTTTTGTTGTATTTATTCGTGAAATATCTGTCATAAACAAAGCAATGATAAGATTAAATTTAGACATTTTAGTAGGTATTTTGAATAAAAAAAGTTTTAAATTAATTATATTATTTGGCGCAGCCTCCAAATATTATGATACTGTTAATATCACAATTATGGTATATTCTTCACTTATTATTATTATTTTTTTTTTTTTAGTTAATTTTATGTAAATATTTCTTATAAATGACAGCTTAGTCACTATTATTATTATTATTATTATTATTATTTTTTTTTTTTTTGCACTGCTAGCTTGTAACTTTTATATGCATTGTAAGTTATATGCATATATGAATATCATATGTATTGCAAGATTCATGTGAGGTATGTAAGAGATGGATATAATTAAGAATGTGTGTAATCAGGTGTTAAAATAATAAGTATGAAGTTTAATGCTAAGAGACATTTAGTTTTATGCATGGAGTTTAAATTGAATTTCAATACAATTCTGCAATAGTCGACCCATCCATCTTCCCCCAACTGCTATCGAGATGAACATTAAGTTCCAATCTGCAAGAGTCGTCAGTAGTTTCAGGGCCCTGAGTCCATATCTTCCCATTTTTCAATATCTTTAATTTAATAAATTTTCTTTTTAAATTTATTTAGTTTCATTTACTTGATTTTTTTTGCTTTTCTTTTTAACCTGACTTTCATTACAGTCTCAGCATTTGGGATGTGGGTCAGGACCTTTATTCTTTGTTTCTACTAGAGAGTCAGAATAGAGAAGGGGAACAAAAGAAAGATTGTGGTAGAAACATACACTCTTCTAATTCTGCGGCAGTTGACCCTGTGGCGTCGTTTTGTAGTAGCTGCTATTTTATTAGAATACTTAGAAGAAGCGTGATTACGTATAGTAGTCCAGGTCTTAGATGTGAAGATAGCGAAAAAACCCCACAATGATGTAATAGTCACAGTTTTTTATTTAAAACATAAGGGGAGGTACACTTAGGAGACACACTCGGAGAAAAATCTCCGAACAGAGATTTTGCAACTTAACTGGACAAGAGCAGGGAGTCAAGTGTACTCGTACATAGAAACAAACCGCAACTTTTGGCGTGAAGGACAATCGCCAACATACACAAGTTCGCCCATGCACAATGGATAGTTTATGCCAAATAACAGTTAAAATGCAGCCGACAAGATCAGAATTCAATTTGGTTACCCAGCTGGGATGGGAAAGGAAAGGTTGCCAAACGATAAATGTTACACGTGTTGTTATGTCTAACAACGAAGCACACCGAAGGGACATCAGATTTTACTGCGCAGATGTTAAATTCTTTTTAGGGTTTTGTCGAGAAAGGAAAAAGGAGCGTAAGCACAAATTTTAACCGCGATACAGAAAAGATCTCCTTATAAGGTAATGCATAATTGACTCGATCATTAATAGCCGACATCTGGAAATTGTTTTTAACGGTTGATTAAAATGTGGGTGTATTTCTCACAGATAAACTTGGGCAGCTGCAGATGTTCGGTTAGAGAAATACTAAGCGAGGAAGATGGAAAGGAATGAAGGACAATTTAAGACAAATTTTGAATTGAAAAGAGAAGGGGGGGGGGGGTAAAGGAATAATTTAATAAAATAACCAATCTAACGAAATAATAGAAAATAACCAATATATAATGAAATAATCGTTATATATATCACCCGGTGCACCACAAAAAAACTTTTGCTGTCCAATGTGCATAGGCTAGCATAAAATATTATAAAACATAAAAACATACATAAATGCAAAAGTTTATATATATATATATATATATATATATATATATATATATATATATATGTAGAAAGTTGCTGTCATGATAATGGATTCGTTTGTATTAAAAAAAAAAAAAAAACAGAAGTTCTAAAGTTTCTATATTTTTTATATTTCTGTATATGGATCCAAGCTAGTACTGTATTTTCATATTTAGAAGTTGAGTCGACTCAGACAGTACAAAAATATTACTGCAGCTTTGATTGTTATCATGACACAAGTAAAAATTCTGAAACATATACACAAAACATGAAACTAATACTAAATGAATGTAGAATAGCAATACACAAAAATTATATTTTTCAAAACAATTAAAAAGAGAAATATGATGTATAAAAATAAATTTTTGTAGAAAAAGTGTTTCATGCCGAAGCATAGGATGACAAAAAAAAGAGGTGATCCAAGCACGCCCATAAAAATATGCGTCACCCTGAATCTTGTGTAAAACACAAGTATTATGGCATCAGCTTAGGGCCTAGCCGTAGATGAGGAGGGAATTGTGATGCTCCCCCGAAGGCACTAGCGGTCTTCTGAAGGAGCCCACGTTGAATTACATGAAAAAATTTGAATTGTTGTGAATTGGAATCACAATTCAAAAATTTGACTCGAAACTCCAATTCCAAAACTTTGTCTCTCAACACAATGAAGCTTGAACCCTTAGGGCATTAATTTTGAACGGGAACAAGACTTCAAAGGGAAGAATTCAAAAAGAAAAAAAAAAAAAAAAAAAAAATGTATATCATATAACAACTAATATGGGCAGACAATCCTAGAGTGAAGAGAGACGAGAAAATGTGTTACAATCGAGTGAGGTGATGTACAAGTCATATACGAAAAAAAATGTGTTTTATTTAACTACATGAATCATTTGTTTACTTTTCTAAACTACAGTAGCTGTTTATCTAACTATAATATGTTTGACTTACAGTACAGGAATTGTTAAGTAAGAGGTTAGCTACTGGAAAAATACTGAATTAATAAGGATTGTCAAAGAAATTTTAAGTGTACTGCAAAAAAAAAAAAAAAAAAAAAAATTTAAGTGAGTATGAAGACATATCTAAGTGTTAAAGGATAACAATGATACCTAATATTGTTCCCAAGAGATCTTCAGAGCAACAGTGATGGATCAGCCATGGTATTGTTAAAGATCAGTCAAAAACAACATACAAACAACCATGAGCTCTTTGGTTGGATATGTGGTATCATAAAACATGACTTAAAAAATAATAAATAACGATTTACATTAGCTTCTGTTTCTTAGATTGTATGTGTGTGGTTGATAAAACGTATTAAAGTTAGTGTTGTTTATATGACTTGATGCATCAAATAAGTGTCCATAACGAGGGGGTGCAAGTAGAAGTCTATCAATATGTACTCGAAATGCTGTGTTATCAGGAGCATACAACCTTTTAATTGAGAATAACACAGGGGAATGTTTACAAGTGACAATATATGGACCAGTATACTTTGTTTTAAACTTGTCATTTGATTTTAGATGTACAATATCTTTTAAGAAAATGGATCTCAATTTAGCTTTTTGACTGTACTGTTTATATCTCTTATCTTGAGCTAATTTAATGTTGTTATAAGCTTTGTGATATATCTTACTCAAATCATCAAGCAATTTGTGGACTTCAATATGTTTATCAAGAAAGGGTTGGTTGCACGACTGATCAAAAGTGTCAAAAATTAGAGAAAGTTCGCGTCCAAAATGAAGAAAATTAGGAGAGTACAATGTAGTTGCATGTTTGGAGCCGTTATAAAGAGATCATATATATTATAAAGCAGAAGTTCTGAAACTTCCAAACGAGTGTTTTCAAAAACTATCCGATGGATTTTTTTGCCGATTGTATCATTCGATAGGAAATATTTTTCCGAAGGTTTATGATTCAAATTTACAGGGATAACTCTGATTTTTCGTAGTAAATTTCGTATTTTTCGGTTATTTTTGAAAAAGGGTTGCCAGTAGCTGTTTTTGGCAAAAATTATCATTACTAAACAAATTAAAAATGATATATCTGTTAGAAATATTACAAACATCTTGCAAATAAAAGCAGAAAATAACTATTGATAATAATAATAATAATAATAATAATAATAATAATAATAATAATAAAGAAAAACCATTTAATAATGCATGATATTATAAAAAAATATTTATCTTAAAAATAAAAGAAATATTTGTAATGCTTAAAAAATAACTTAACGTGAAATATTACATTTGATGCAACATTTGGCGACTTATCCTTGCGTTAGAATAAAAAAAAAAATAACTTGAAAATTTGATTAAATGAATTTTGAACGATATTTATTTTCCTTTCTATTATTTTCTTTCTCCTTTTTATCAAATTTCGATAGTATATAACTTACTCCAGAAAAAGGCAGATCTAATTATAAAAGTAATTGTGAGTTATATATTTGTTTCTTTGAGTTTTTTTTTTACTTTTGTCGGCAAAAAATTAAGCCAAAAGTGCATATGTCTAACATTAGGTCGCAATAATGTTGTTTTTTCCAAAAGAAGATAATTTTTGCAGTATGTTTTAATATTCAATTGTAAATTCAATAAACATAAGTTAATATTTTAAAAATTGTAATCAAATATTTAAATTTTAGCTTTAGTGTGAAATTCTGCCACACACATATATGCATTGTAAAATAAAGTCATTCTTTTTGAAAAGTTTTTCACCGCAATTTTGAAAATTGTAATCAACAAACATACCTTTTTGCGCCATTTTGTCCAATTCTCTTCCAGGGAAAATTAGTTTTAAAATTTACAAACTGAACAATGAAATCTATGCAATTTAAATGAAATTTATGCAATTTCGCGTTATTACTATCGATAAATTCAACATTTTGAAATAAAAAATTCCTGCTGAAAAAAAATGGCACAGATCTCATATATGCACCACATTGGCGCGATTGCAACAAAACGTCGATTTTATGTTCATATGGTTGCTTGGCTATTGTATATTTATTAATAAACTATTTACTCTTATTTATTTTTTTAAATGATGTAAATTGTTTTATTTTATAATTATTAACAAAACATTATTTATTTATTTTTGTTTCCTTTTTAAAATAATAGAAAACAATTAAAAAATATATATGTAACTGATATTTTAAAAAGAAGTTTTCGCCAAATTGGTGTAAAAAAGGGAAAAAATGCACAAATGTGGTGCACATAAAGCATTTTATGCCAAAATATTTTACAAGTTTGTTTTAATTAGCCATTTCTTCTTCAATTTTCTTCATGTTTTTCCTGTGTTAGATAATATTTAAAATGATATTGGACTAATCTTCAATAATTGAGCACCGCCAAATAACATATTTACTATATTATTGAAAGTTTTATTGGCACAGATATTGTATATCACCGAGGTAACTGATAGACTTTAAATTGGCATTATTTTGTCTGAGATATATCAACCCGACTATTAATATTTATTTATAAATAAAATGTTTATTTACTTTATAAATTGTTTTGTTATATACTTATTAATTAAACTTTTTTTCATAAATTTTTATTACGATTTAAATAATAGAAAATAATTTAAATATACATATGTAACTGGTATTCGAAAACAATGTTTCCGCCAAATTAGCCTAAAAAATTATCGCGCCAAACTCGGCGCATATGACATTTTTGCCAGATCATCAACGAGATCATAGAAAATTTGTCAGATTATTTTATTTGAGATTATTAAATTTATGGTTTTTCATTATGAAACAAACGAAGAAAAGAAAATTTACTATTGATGCAACTACAGAATTAACGACTGCTTAACGTTATTTTTTTAAAAAATCGAAAAGGCGATTTTTTAATTATTTGTTTACTTTTTTTGTTTACATTATTATAAACATTTTTCCATTTTTATATACGCATCTCCTTGGCGCGTTTTTTAAATCTGACATTAGTTTGGCAAACACTGCGTTTTCAAATACCAGTTACATGTTATATTATTTTTAGTTATTTTCTATTATTTTAAAAAGGAAACAATAATAAATAAGTGAAGTTTAATTAATAATTATAGCACAAAACAATAAAGAAAATAAAAGTAAAGAAACAAAGTTTATTAGTAAATAAACAACAACAACCAGATTACCACGCAATCCATAAAATAACAATTTTATTGCAATCGCACCAACGTGATCCATACATGACACCTGACCAAAATATTATTGGCTATATTATTATTTATATTTTTTTATATTTGGTAGTACTTGATTATCCCTTCTACCAAAAAACTGCCGCCAAAATAAAAGATTAAATGTCAATAATGGATGATCGCAAATGCCACACTCATTTGAAATTAAACATATTACATGCGTTTGTTACGTCATTAACTACTTTTTAATTCGACGTTTTATTTGTATTTCTATTAATATTTTTGTAATTTATTGATTCTTTGGTTATTTAAAATAAAAGTTGTATTCGTTTGTATAATATGGTGAATCGTTTTGCAATATGTATAATTTGGAGAAATTGATCTATGGAATAATAAAGTAGTACCTATTATTTATTAAAATTCTATCTTGATATTTAAGTTGACAGAACTGGCGTACTTTTCAAGTCTCCGTAGAGGCATTCGCCAAGTTGTCGTTAATTCTGTGTTTTAGTCTTATTATGTATTTTTCATCTGTAGTTATTTTACTATCCCTAAAAAAGCAATATTTGCAATGTGCAGGAAAAATATTCGGAATATCAATGATATAGAATTTAAAAAATATATTTGCAATTAATTTATCAATCATTCAGGTTAAAAAAATTCTTTAAAATTGGTTAAGAAAAAAATATACATTAAATACCGACAGTAGAAAATTTTGTTTATGATGTTTATGTTGCAGTTTTAACTAACATTAAGCCCTATCAACAGAATTTTATCAAAAATTAACTATTAAATACTACTTCATTACCCTGTCAAATAAAGTAAAAAAACTATCGCCGAGATATAAGATTAAATGCCAATAATAGATGATTGTAAACTTCACTTTCATTTGACAATAAACACGAAATAAGTCTGATACATTTGTAACAAATTGTTATAAGCAATACTAATGTTTGATGCCAAAAATCATAATGGAATTGATTACAAGCTGAAGGTTTATTTTTCTACAAAATTTAGCATCAAGATTATTCCCGATTTAACAGCTACATGTTTGCAATTGCAGGGCTGCCACAGGCGACTATTTTTTAACTCTAACTGGCACCACTTTCTTTAAACAGAAATCCTTAACATACACTTTGACAACACTTGCAAGAAAAATTTATTTTGAAATTTATATTAGAAAAATAGTGGTGCGAACGGAATATAAAAATAGTCGCCTGTGGCAGCCTTGCGACTGGTTTAAAAAAATGAAGAAGCAGTGAAACTGATGTAATTTTAATTTTACCCAAATAATTCAGCTTTAAAACACATCTTTTATGCTTCATTGTTCTAATAAACATATAAGTTAAACACTCTTTTTTACATTTTTTTGCTATGTACTTTGTTGGAACAGACCAAGGTAGATAGAAAACTGTAGTAGAGTTGCCAGAAGAGGTCAGTTATTAAAAAATGTAATGCAACATGTAATGAGATTGTATTTAGGCTACCAGATCTGCACATAGTGCAAGTTCAGATTCCTGAGTTTAAGAACTGACAAATGATAATGTGCTATTCGAAAATTAATAGAGTTTGATAATAATCATTGCAATGCTTTCTGACAAAATAATGTGATAAGTAGAAAACATTTTGATTCCTGCTGTCACAACGGTCTCATTTTCATATCAAACTCTACTATAAATGGTCAAATAAGAGAGATGGTACTTAATTACCCAAATTTTGTCCAAGGCATACAATAGTGCAATATCGCAATGACATTGGCACGGGCATCGTTTTCAGCATTGCGGAAGAACATTCTAGGTGATGGTCTACACTGCTTTAAAAAAGAAATTTTAAATCACCATTTTGTTTGAGTCAAGATTTGTTTGGAAAAATGGACCAGCGCAGCGGGCATAGCCTGCTAGTTTGTGTATAAAGACTGCATTTTTGAATGAGTGACCTTCTTGTAAAAGAATATTGACTGAATATTTGATTGATTTATTGATTCGCTCTGCAATCGCATTTGATTGTGGTCTCGAGGCAGAACTGTGTAATACCTTAATGCCCATCGTATCATTAAAAATGTTATATACCTGAGAAGTGTACTGGGGTCCTAAGTCTGATAAGACAACCGAAGGTCTCCCAAAGGTGGTTATGTAAGAGAATAAGCATTTAACAACCTTACTTGCAGATATGTCGTTAAGTGGAAAGAGTTCAATATGTCTCGAAAAATGATCAGTGATAGTTAAAACATATTTGCCATTAGCAAACGGTCCAAGGAGATCTGTACTGATAGTATGACCAGGGTACCTGGGAGTGTATGTGGGCTGCAAAGGTGCGGTTGGAGTTTGATGATGTTTAGTTTGAAGACATTTGATACAGGATGCAACAAAGTTTAAAGTGTCTACATACATATCCTTCCAAAAATATCTACCTGACAAGAATTCATAAGTTTTATTAAAGCCAAAATGAGATAAATATGAAATTGTTAAGACTTTGCTTTTAAATGAATTTGGAACAATAATGTGATACGAAAAAGTGTTATTAAAAATATTTTCCTTCTTTAACATTAATACCTTCGAATCAGGATGAATGAAGTAATTAGGAAATTTTTGAGAAGATCCTTTCTTTAAGATTCCTTTATAAACAACAGACAAAGTAGGGTCATTTTGTTGTTCAGTAGCAAATGTTTCATTCGAAATTTCTAATAAGGGGTCAGGATTTGTTTGTGTACCAGAAATAAGGCAGTTAACATGCATATTAGAATCACTCGAGCTGGAATGTGGAGTATCACATTCTACAATAGGTAAGGGTTGAGGATCATGAATAAGTTCAGGATTTGTAGCTAAAGTCTGTTGATTATTTTCAAAGTTACAGCGAGATAAATAGTCAGCGAGTACATTCTTTTTGCCTGGAATATGTTGAAATTTGTATGTGTATTCTGAGAGATTCATGAGCCACCGAGAGATATTATCAGCCGGGTTTGTAGTTTTGTTGTACTTTTCCAGGGGTTTACTATCTGAAAGGATTACAAATTCTCTGTTGTATAAGTAATATTTGAAAGCAGTAACTGATTTATGAATCGCCATGAGTTCTAATTTAAGTGCAGGATATTTTTTTTCTGATGCTTTTAAAGATTTTGAAAAGTACGTGACAGGTAATAGTTGTTTATCATGTTCTTGTAGTAAGACACCAGAAATAGCAACATTTGACGCATCAGTATTTAAATAGAACTTTTTGTTCCAATCGGGTAATCTAACCATGGGTGGATTAAAGAATATCTTCTGTATGGTGTCCATAATTTTTTGGTGCTTACTTGTCCACTTAAATTTAGCTTTTGGAGTAGTTAAGTTTATAAGAGGTTGCACAAGTTCAGAAAAGGATGGAACAAGAGATTTGTAGAATGTAATGACACCTATGAGTGCTTTTAATTGACGTTTGGTTGTAGGTGTTGGAAAAGATGTTATTTTTACAATGTTCAACTGAACAGGAGAAATAGTTTGATTCTCTATGTGAAATCCAAGATAATCTAAACTGGTTTTATGAAAAGTGCATTTGTTAGGGGACAGTGTTAAATTATATATGACTAATATTGCAAGAATTTTATCCAACTTATCACACATTTCTTGATATGAATTGGCACCAACAATAAGATCATCTTGGTAGGTATAGACACCTTCTAACTGTAATTCATCAAGTAACGAGTCCATTAAAGCTTGAAAAATTGAGGCGCTTGTTTTTAATCCGAATACTAATCTCTTATACCGAAAAGAACCAAACATTGTAGTGAATGTGAGCTGATTTTGAAATTTTGCAGGCAAATCAATCTGATGATATGCCTGATGAAAGTCGAGAGAAGAGAAAAAACGATATTGTGAAAGATTTGAAATAATGGTTTGAATTTTTGGAAGTGGATAAGACGAACCTTGAATTATAGTATTAACCATTCTGAGATCTAATGCGAGTCTATATTTCTGTATACCTGTATCGTCTGGTTTCTTTTTAACAAGAAGCATTGGGCAGGCCCATTCAGAACAATGACGTTCAATGATTTTGGCATCAAGCAACTGTTTGATTTGGTTTAAAACATCCTTCTGCACAGCTTGGGGAAGAGGGAAAGGGAGAGTCTTTATGGGGTAATCATTAATGAATTTCAAATCAGGTACAATTTTATCAGTATGACCAAGTGTGTCTAATGATTTGGAAAAGGCAGGATAATAATTAAGTAACAATTTAGTTAGGTTCTTAGCTTCGTCAGATTTTAAGTGAGAAAGTTTAAAATCATTAGCCGATAACTCCTGCTTTCTTTTTTGTAATATTTCATTAGAGGCTTGAATAAAATTTAGAAAGTGCTGTTCCGAGTTATTTTGCATGCAAGAATCTTCAGACAGATAATCAAGAATTTCCTCAATCTCAGACGATTGACCTATTTTTGTATGTTTAGGAAGATGAATGGCCTTATCAGAAGTGTTTTTAAGTGTTATCGAGAAGAAATAGTGTATTTGTGAAGTTTTCCTTTTTTTATTGGATGATTTATTCATTTGAATAATGGCATCATTTCCTATTAATTCTTTTGTTTGTGCCAAATATTCAAATAGATAATTTCTATCATTGTTGATGTTATTGGAAGTGTAAACAGAGCACCATATTTGTTGTTGAGGTTCTAATATTATTTTACGAGTTAAGAACACACCTTGATTCATTACAACATCACTCAAAGAATTGCATAATTTTGATTGTTTTTCTCCAGAAGGTTCCTTACTGGTTTTTAAAGGAACCGAGAACTTATTATTGACATGGAGACACTTGTTAAAAGTATCAATGACAACATTATATCTGGTTATGAAATCGAAGCCAAGAATGCCTTCAAAATTGGAAGACTCAGGTATGTCAACAATGTAAAAGTGATGTGAAAAAGTTTTTAGTTTTAACTTAATGGATGTTCTGATGCATGCGGAAAATGAGACGTCAGAATTGACAGTTTTAATATTGACATCAGTGGAAAGTCTTTTATATTTTAAAGCGGGTTTAAGTTGATTAAATAATTTTTGTGAAAGTAACGATATACTACTACCAGAATCAGCCAATAAAGTAATATCATGGTTTGCTATTGTGGCTTTAACAAGAGGAAGGGATGGTGACATAGTGTTTACACTACAAATTATCTGAATATTATCACATTCTGTTTGTGTACTGGTGTTATTTGCTATCTTAATGGAGTCTAAAGTTTTGGAACCTACTGAATTAACTAGTCTCGCACTTGAAATTTTAGGTAAAGCAGCGTCAAAAACAAAAGTTGCTGATGTAGAAGTATTAGATTGAGACACAACACCATCAGTATAAAAATTGTATCTCTGTTTCAGTTTTCCTGAAATTGTGGAGTGGAATTTGTGTAATTGTTTTTTCTTTGAGTGTTTGCTCTTTTCCATTTAAAACAAGAAAGAGCGTCGTGATTGTTTCGTCCACATAACTGACAAACAACTGGTTTTTTATATGAAAACTTGTGTGGGGAATAACGTCTAGTGTAGTTTCGATTCTTATAATTTTTTTGAAACGTGAAACACCTGCAGAATGTTTTGGTCTAGTCTGCACATTTTTTTGCTCAGATTCGGTTTTAGTATCTGGAGGGGCAAAAGACAATGCATTTATTTTCTCAGAAATTTCTTTTAATTGG
Organism: Maratus speculifer; assembly: GCA_964019185.1. Taxonomy (NCBI): domain Eukaryota; kingdom Metazoa; phylum Arthropoda; class Arachnida; order Araneae; family Salticidae; genus Maratus; species Maratus speculifer. Next base: position 228,099,234 of record OZ025296.1, on the reverse strand, counting down.
GATTCAATGAGATTTTCTGGTCTGTGTACTGAAGGTAAGGAATGTAAAATTTTTTCATTCCTTAAAATTTCATGAAGAGTTTGCGCTCTTTCAACTGCTGTTTTATAATCATTAATGCCTTCTTCCTGTAATTTTATTCTGATATTTGAAGGAAGGGCCTCTAGGAATTTCATGAGTTTGATAGTGTTGCGTGCATTTTCGTCGTTAATATCTGCATAAACTGCTGCCCCAAGAACATTTAGTCTATGGGCTAAATTTTTTATCGTCTCAGAAGGCATAAGTGCTAAACTGGACAATTCAACAGAGGCAACACATTTACTAGGGGGGGGGGGGGCGAAAAATGACGCAAATTCCTTTTCCAGCAAATCGAGGTCTGTTATCTTTTGTAGGTCAGGGTTTTGGGGTAGAAATTTTTGTGCAGGTCCAACTAACTTTCCCTTTAAAATTGCGATTGTTGTCTGTGGGTTATACTTATTAATTTCCGCACAGACTCTAATTTGATCAAAAAAAAATTTAAGTAAATCTGGATCTCCATCAAATTGAATGATATTTATCGGAATTTGTTTTGCCGCCATGATTTACAGTTTTTTTTTTTTTTTATTGTTTAAGCCCACAAGTTATTGCGAAATTGTTACACAGACTGGACTTATACCCTAAAGCACGTTGAAAACGAGTAAATTTCCTAGCAAGTAAAATATCTAAAATAGCAAAATAGATAGACCTTAAAATAATACTTCACTTTAAAGATATCTTATTTGAACCTCTTATGACAGTAAAGCAAAGGGAGCACATTCAAAAGTAAATCATTTAGAAAATAAAATAAATAAAATAGCAAAATAATTACACTTTGAAACATATATCTATATATTCCTTCACTTTAAAAAGTACTTATTTTATCCTTAGATAATAAAGCAAAGAAAACTAGATAGAAAACACTAAAAACTGTTAGTAAGCAAGCAATAAGCTTTACTCAAGGAAAAAGTTCCCTTTTCGTAACTTAAATTTTTTTTTTTTTTTTTTTTTTTTTTTAGATGAAAAAGGTTAATCTTATTTTAACTTGATAATTAAAAGTTCAAAACTGGTTAAAAACACATTTAAGTATACTAGAGAATCAAAATACAAAATTAAAAAAAAAAACGGAAGGGGGGGGGGAACGTTAAACATGAAATAATAGCACATAAATGTAAATAACTGGTAAAAAACTGCATAAAATGTCACAAAAATAATAACTAGAAATGACAACAGTTACCGTGCTTTCGCAAATTAAAAATCTTTGCAAAAACACAATAACCGGATTATATTAATGCTCTACAACAGAACATAAATGTTGACCGTTGTGTCCTGAATGTGAAAGCAGAACATGAAATAAACAAAGTAGGTAGGTTGATTTACTGATTTAGTTTAAAAAAAATAATTAAATGATTACTAATTTAATAACACAAAAACTTAGGGAAATGGGGCAAGATCTGCTCTCACGTTCAACATGTTGATTATTTCGAAGTTGATTTACGTTGTTGTGCACTATTACTTGATGATACATACGATGAATTATTTCTGATGGATTTTCACACCTGTATAAAATTTATTTAACTTTGCCACCTGCCAGGTGGATATATTTTTCATTTGCACATCACTGGAAGAAAAACTGAGGACCTAACTATTGCCTGTGCAAATTTTCACTTTCTTTTGCAGAGCACATTCACTTTACGATGCATAACAACACAGGAATACTTGTTTCCATAAATTTTCTATGAGGCTATATGAAATTTCTGTAGATTACGTTCACTAAAAAACACAAAACGCACAATGGTATAGAAGCACAAAATGATAGGGGGTGTCGATGATAGCACTTGAATCACACACAAACGATGCGAGGACTGAAAAGGGGGGGCGTCCACCGCCCAGGTGACGATTGGCCGCAGAGATTTCTTTTAGGAGATGGAACATCGAGAGGTAAACACTCCAAAGCACTTGAGATGGAGAGCACAGGGGAGGAAAGGGGGTGTGTACAGCAAAGGTTTTCAGGACGGGAAAACCCCGCATTACTTTTCGACGGCGACCGCAGGTGAAGATAGGGACCTCAATTCCACATCGGCTGACCCTTACAGGCAAGATTAATATCGGGAGAGCTCCATATCGAGGCATGCAGGGAAGAGAATAGAAGAAACGACGATGCATCACATCCGCAGGAAAGTGACAGTTTGATTGTACCTCCCCCATATTTTTTTTTTTTTTTTTTTAATGTGGGGAAAAACAAAAGGTGACGGCACCAGAAAGTCTTGTGGCGTCGTTTTGTAGTAGCTGCTATTTTATTAGAATACTTAGAAGAAGCGTGATTACGTATAGTAGTCCAGGTCTTAGATGTGAAGATAGCGAAAAAACCCCTCAATGATGTAATAGTCACAGTTTTTTATTTAAAACATAAGGGGAGGTACACTTAAAATAAAATCGGAGAAAAATCTCCGAACAGAGATTTTGAAACTTAACTGGACAAGAGCAGGGAGTCAAGTGTACTCGTACATAGAAACAAACCGCAACTTTTGGCGTGAAGGACAATCGCCAACATACACAAGTTCGCCCATGCACAATGGATAGTTTACGTCAAATAACAGTTAAAATGCAGCCGACAAGATCAGAATTCAATTTTGTTACCCAGCTGGGATGGGAAAGGAAAGGTTGCCAAACGATAAATGTTACACGTGTTGTTATGTCTAACAACGAAGCACATCGAAGGGACATCAGATTTTACTGCGCAGATGTTAAATTCTTTTTAGGGTTTTGTCGAGAAAGGAAAAAGGAGCGTAAGCACAAATTTTAACCGCGATACAGAAAAGATCTCCTTATAAGGTAATGCATAATTGACTCGATCATTAATAGCCGACATCTGGAAATTGTTTTTAACGGTTGATTAAAATGTGGGTGTATTTCTCACAGATAAACTTGGGCAGCTGCAGATGTTCGGTTAGAGAAATACTAAGCGAGGAAGATGGAAAGGAATGAAGGACAATTTAAGACAAATTTTGAATTGAAAAGAGAAGGGGGGGTAAAGGAATAATTTAATAAAATAACCAATCTAACGAAATAATAGAAAATAACCAATATATAACGAAATAATCGTTATAGACCCACCCACCTTGCCTCGGCCAATACCAAGATGAACATTAAACTCAAATCCTTGCTTTCTTTTTTCTTTAAGAAATCCATTTCATAGACATCTGTCCAAGCTCAAATAATTTCAGATAAAATCATAGGAAAATTTAGAATTTTTATTTAATGTATCTTTTCTCTAAACCTTTCTAATCTGATGTACTATTAATAGTACACGCCTTTTCATCGAGTATTATTTTGTCTTAATAATAACTTAATACATATAGAAATGATAGCACAGGGTTATGCTTTTCTTATTGTGACTTTATTTATGTTTTGACATTTATTAATAATAATAATAATAAAAATTTTGCTTAATTCTCTTTGCATCGTTGATGATTCCTTTTTTTAAAACATATCATCACTATTTAAATTTAAAAGATAGGTTGCTTTTTTAAACAAATCATATGTGATAAAACACACACACAGACACAAAAAAAAAAAAAAAAAAAAAAAAATAGAAAATTGTAATATTTGTTAAATTACGTTGTAATACATTATTTTTTGCAAACGTTTCCAAAAACTCTTGCTTAGCCTGTTTGTTATCATATAAATATGAATTGAATAATACATAAAATAAGTATGTTTGTTAAATTTTCAGAAATTTAAATAATCTTTAAACTTTAATCAGCCTATTTAAATAGTTCCAATTAACATAGTTAAAGTAAAAGTAATTTTGTTCTTAAAATTAAAAAAAGATTTGGACCTGAAAGCTTTAATCACAGTTGGTTTTGAAAGAAAACTACATATTTGGATTCATTGTTGAAAAGTATACATAGATGTGTTAATTACAAATCGATAAATACAACATTAAAAAAAGTTCTATAATGTTGGGAAATTGTCTACTCTCCTTAATCACATGTTTTTTTAAGTAATTTCAAATCCTGCTGAAATAACGAATCTCATTGGCAGTGAAAATGCTGGACACAGGTCTTCTCTGATCGAGTTTGAATTCTGCAGTTTAATAAAAGTCTATGCTGTAATTGAAATATGAATACTTTTCCATTTTTTTATTGGATTGTTTAATTAATAACTCTGCTAAATATTAGAAATTTAAAATTCTGAGTCTCAAGTTTACAAGAGAGGCCTTTGACTATTTTCACACAAATTCACATTGTATATGTGACACAGATTTGATAGCCATTGCAAACTGACACATACAGAAAGAATGCGAAACTTTATTTTATTAGCACAACTTGTTTTTCTTGTTTGTTTATTTATTTTAAGTGTACATGTGTATTGACTTAATAAAATGGTTCATGAAAGACTGTAATTTTCAAATGTTCCCTTTCACATCAACAATATTATTTTTCGCAAATGTTGCATTCCATGTAAATTTCATTTTCTGCCAACTATTAAACTTGGCAACAGAGATGATGATATAACAGAAAAGTAGCATTTATTATTATTATTATTAGAAAAAATTCTTATTTAAAAAAAATCAGTATAAGTAATTTTTTAATTTTTTTTTTTTTTTTCTAATGTCATTAAAAATTGTTAGACAATGTACCTACTAACTTTTTACCTATCTATATTTACCTTTTTAACCTATTTGTAACTTATAGTGCTTTGTAATGTAACACAGTGGCTATCTCAACTACTGTGTTGTACTGCCATATAGTGTGACAATGGTACTCCTAGTGTATAGAGGTACATCAGTGTTGATTTCTGACATTTTTCACTGGGTGGGAGGATGGAGAGGCATTATAGAATTTACAACGTTGAGGGGATCACACTTTTTGACTAATGAAAACACAAAATCTCAAGTTTTCATAGGGCAAAAGGGACATCTCACTGCTCTGGGAAGGAATGTCCCTCATAGGCCACAAATCTGAATTCAACACTAGAGGTATATGGTTGTATCTTTTGGAAAATTTTTGAAAAGTGCTTGAAAGAAGTTTTCATTTTTAAACATTGGAAGTCCTCAACAAATTTAATAATTTAATAATAATCTTTGAATTTGAAAGTTTGTAAAAATGAAAGAAAAATATGTTGAACATATTCATTTAAACAAAAAATTCAATCATATCTTTTGGTCTCAAATAATGAAATTATATACTGCCATGGATTACATTGTGTTTTTTTCCATGCCATAATAAGTAACAGTATTGTTTGAAGAAAGTTCTAGCTTACTTTTAAATCTGAAGTGATTTTTACATGTAAATCTTTAAAATCAGCTTCATTTTCTTAACTTTTTTATGATGTATCATTTTTTTTTTCTTCATGGTATAGATATACCTTACTAAATTAGAATAATTTCTTTAAAAATTCTCCATAGTGTCTTGAAATTACCTATAACAATTTTATTTTTTTTTATTAAGTTTTAATAATAATGCTTTGAAATCAACAGCAATGTGGTTACTCTTTTCCTCATGTGTTATACTTCTTCAGCCATTTTAATGTATGGAATATTTTGTATATTTAAACAGTCCTTAGAAATATTTAAACAAGTCTTTGAAAATCCTTAAAGTCTGTGTAAATTGTTTGTGTGTGTGTGTGTTATTTGTCCCCAAGCGCATGACAAAGTATTTTCTACGGCATTAGAATAAAATTTATCAGAAATATGGCATTTTTAAAAAATATGGTCATATTTTTAAGCTCCTTCGACAAAATTGACACCCTTTTTTTTTTTTTTTTTTTTCTTGTGATGCTTTGACAAAAATTGGCATTTTTTGCAAACGATTGAAGAAATTAATTTTTTCAGCGACCATTTGTCAAAACTCGTGATAGTTGTAAGTCCAAATTTCCAGTCTGATAACCGATTTTTCATCATTTTCATCATTTTTTTCATTTTTCTTTCTTTTTTTTCATAATTTCTTTTCCTTATGTGTTATACTTCTTCAGCCATTTTAATGTATGCAATATTTTGTATACTTAAACAAGTCTTTGAAAATCCTTAAAGTCTGTGTAAATTATTTGTGTGTGTGTGTGTGTTATTTGTCCCCAAGTGCATGACAAAGTATTTTCTACGGCATTAGAATAAAATTTATCAGAAATATGGCATTTTTAAAAAATATGGTCATATTTTTAAGCTCCTTTGACAAAATTGACACCTTTTTTTTTTGTGATGTTTTGACAAAAATTGGCATTTTTTGCAAACGATTGAAGAAATTAATTTTTTCAGTGACCATTTGTCAAAACTCGTGATATCTGTAAGTCCAAATTTCTGGTCTGATAACCGATTTTTCATAATTTTAGGAATTTAATGCGTTAATTTTTTTGGAACATTTGGAACAAAATCATCTCTTTTTCACAGCAGAAAATAGTACAAAGCTTGTCAATCATTCACAAGAAAAAAAAAAAAAAAAATGCAAGATTTATTGATTGGTCGCAGAAAAAATCATGAATTTCAACAATCTTTCGAGGTAAAAAACTCGCAAAATGTGTCAATCAGTCGTACAAAAATTTGCAAAACGGTTGTAGGAGTTGATTGTAGTTTCAAACTGCAATATTTTTTGGGCGGGAACCTCCCACCCACGTTATTTTTTTGGGGCAGGATTTTAAAATTTTGGGCGTGAATCCCACCATCCCATCCTGAAATTTAAGCCCTGTTGTTATAAAAAAAAATTGCATTATTTTAGTAGGATGAAAAACCTGAGGTACTGTGTTGATCAGTATTAAAAAATATGGATGTATTTTTTAAATCAAAACACTTATTTCTGAGTAGTTGTTTTTGTTGTATTTATTCATGGAATATCTGTCATAAACAGAGCAGTGATTACTATTCAGAAATTCTGTTAGATATTCTGAATTAAAAACAAAAGTATAAAGGGCTAAATAGTGTTGCTAGATTGACAATACTATTTAGCAAAGTACCAGATTATAGTAAATACACTAGCAAATTGGCAACACTATTTAGCAATAAAAATGTTGGAGAAATTCTACAAAATTTTTTATCCAATTAGTGTTCTGATTATAGAATATTTCACAATTTCAATGTAACTTTTATTAAAATTTTCAGTTGTGTCAATATTATGTAAGTATTTCTTATCAACAGTGGCATAATCACTGTTATTTTCATTTGTTCAACAGAAAATTTATAAGATTTATATCCATTGTAAGTTGTTGTATACATGCATCTATGAATATCATATGACTTGCAAGATTCATGTAAGAGATGGATATGTAAGAATGTGTATAAATGTGGATGTAAGAAAAGAAGTATAGAGATATGAAAGTGATTTAAAAATTAAAAAGTGCTTATCACTATTAGCTATTCTGGTACGTAAATAAAATCTGTTAATAAGGCATTATTTTTAACGTTATTTTTCGGGTAAGTTTAGAATTCATTGCAGAAATTTTTCAGAGAATAGGTAAATTATTGGATTTTGAGGCTTGAGATTTTTTAAACGGGCTCATCTATGTTCTTTTTGTTATTTCATGTTATTAAAAAAATAATTATTAAAAACACATTTTAATCAAATTTTTCTTCTTTAAATGACAATTTTATTTTTTTCTGTTTTTAAAAATGATTTTTTAAAATAATTGTTACAGTTGCTCCTGTTGTTACTGTTCCAAGAAATAATTATAAACAAGCTCTTGGTTATGATATGGATATCTACTGCCAAGTTGAAGCTTTTCCAGATCCCTCCATTTTGTGGTTAAAAGATCAACATCAAATATTTGATAATCAAAGAGAGCATTTCATTACTACATACAGCTCAGAAACCGGATATTTAGAATCAAAATTACGCATAGCTGAAATTGAACTTGATGATTATGGTGTCTATACATGTAAAGCCATTAATAAACTTGGTAGTGATCAGAAGACTATTACACTATATGGTAAGAAATTTGCTTTTAAAAATATTAATTAATTATAGATAATGTGCATGTTTGTAAACAAACTGGCTTTTTTCGCGACAGCTCAACTTGTGGTTGGCAAAAATTCGAATTAAACTGCATTAGAAAATTCTTAACTAAATGTAATTTTCACATCAATATAATAAATTTCATTTTATTGTATCATACACATTAAGTAATACGTTATAAATTACTAACTCCAAGAATTATTATTTTTGCCAACCACAAGCTGAGAAGTACATCCTTTTTCAGGTGCATAACGTCACATGCACATTATCTATTCATTGCTTAAATTTTTTAATCCTTTTTTAAATTATTATTTTGTTTAGTCTAGTTGTTTATTGTTATTACTTTTGTTAAGAAATAAAGTAAAATTAAACTGACAACACACACTATGTTTGATATAATATCAGGGCCGGATTAAGCACTTCTGGGGCCTGGGGCTACTGGGAATTTTGCCCCCCCCCCTCCTTACGCTATTGGAAATCTTAAGCCTCCTACCACGATACTGAATGTCAACCCCTCCTCAAATACACACACACACCTTTGTTTTGTTTTTTTAATCCTAAAATACAAATCTTAGATTTTGAATATGTATAATGTTAATCATTTTTTTTTTCTTTGTTATCTTTAATGGTGTTTTTAAATTCGCCTTTTTTTCGCTACCTTTTGACAAAATTTGCAGTTTTCCTGTGATTTTTTTTCTGAAATTTGCGTTTTACCTGCCATTCTATGACGAAATTCGCGTTTTTTCAGCGATTCTCTGCCAAATTTCATGTTTTTTTTAGCGATTATTTGATGAAATCCGCGTTTTTTTCAAGCGATCCTCTGTAGAAATTTACACTTTTTCCGCGTCTCTTTGACAAACTTCGCTCTTTTCCGCGATCTTTTGACTAAATTTGTGCTTTTCAAGAAATTCGCGCTATTTCTGCCATCCTTTGATGAAATTTATGTTTTTTGTGGATATCTGTCAAAATTCGCGTTTTATCGGCAATTTTTTGATGAAATTCGCGCCTTTTCTCGGTTTTTTGTCAAAATTCGCTTATTTTCGGAGCGACACTTTTGGCTCTTTTGACTAAATTTGCGCTTTTCTCGCAAATTTTTTGTGAAAATTGCGCTTTTTCTACCACCTTTTGACAAAATTCGTGCTTTTTTTTCCCGGTTCTTTCTCAAAATTCGCATTTTTTTGGCAATCATTTGACGAAATTCGCTCTTTTTTCACGATCTTTTCACTAAATTTGCACTTTTTCCCACGAACTTTTCAAAAAATTCTCACTTTTCTGCCGCATTTTGACAAAGTTTACGTTTTTTTCGCCATTCTTTCTCAAAGTTTACATTTTTTTGGCAAACCCTTGAAGAAATTCGCAATTTTCCGAGGTTTGTCAAAATTCACGTTTTTTCGCGATCCTTTGACAAAACTTTCGCTTTTTCCCCCCGAGAACTTTTCAAGAAATTCTCTCTTTTCCCACCACACTTTGACAAAATTTACTTTTTTTTTCGCTATTCTTTCACAAAACTTGTGTTTTTTCATGACCCTTTGACGAAATTCACGTTTTTCCTCTGTCCTCTGTCGAAATTCGCGTTTTTTTCCTGATGATTTGGTAAATTTTGCTCTTTTTCCGCGAACTCTTGATTATATTTGCACTTTTTCTGCAATCTTTTAAAGAAAATTGCTTTTTTTCTTTCCTCCCTTTGATGAAATTTGCATTTTTTTTATGATTCTTTGTCAAAATCGCGGTTTTTTGGGCCATCCTTTGACGAAATTCACGCTTTTTCCACGACCTTTTGACGAAATTAACGCTTTTTCCACGGCCTTTTGAAGGAAATTGTGCTTTTCCGCGATCTTATTTTAATCCGTTCTTTTTTTGAAGAAATTCGCGCTTTTTTTACGCAACCCTTTTCATTTCGTTTTCATCACCATTTTTGTTAAACCTGGAAATTTTCGGAGATACAGACAGCAATGACGTCAAATGGCAATTCAAGTTAAGTTGTAAAAAAACGGCGATTTCGCGCAGCTCTTACACCCCTGTAATTGTTTTAAACGAAACTTTGGTACAACTTAAGCCTCTGCTTGAGGCCCCCTGACTGGTTGGGGCCCGGGGCTGCAGCCCCCTTAGCCCCCCCTTAATCTGGCCATGTATAATATACAGAGTGAGTCATAAATATTGAAACAATAGGCTATCTCCTTAAATATTGCCCCTAGACCCATACTTCCAATTGCACAGTTTCATAAAAAAATGGTGAATTTTTTTATAAGATAAGTTGCAACTCCTTGGGGAGTCTACTTTAAAAATTATGAAAATAAAATTTTTATACAATCCCCAGGGGATAAAACTTCCAATTAGAAAAATTTTCCTTACCCATTCCTGAATTAAACAAAACAAAACAAAAAACAAAAATAAACAAAAAAAAAAAAAACAAAAAAAAATCATTTTGATATCTACAAATTCCTGAAAGATTTTAAAATCCAAAATTTTCCAAAATTCATAGTTTACACCACTTAAGCATACCTTTGAATGTAGCGATATCAGTTTATTTGAAATTCAATTTGGATCAACCGTGCATTTACATATCATTAAATGTCGATTAAAGACAATATTTTAACTTTTAGATATAAAATAAAAGCGTATTGGTTTTTGCTTTAAACTTTTTTGAAATATGCTAGATGTCTGCAATATCTCAAACTTGGCGCCAGCCTCGTAACTGGCACGACCCATCGGCTGGACCGTCTTATTAAACACTTATTAAAAACTAGAAGATAGCCCATCAAAATGACGTGTTTCCATTTTTAAAAGGATGATAAAACATTACAACAACTTTGGTCAATCATAGCCACTTTAGACTTAAACAATTTTGAAAAATACAAAGATTGAACATGAGGGAAAAATCTAAAAAAAAAAAAAAATAAATTCAACAGAAATCTGCATTTAAAATTATAACAAAACTGCCTGGTGGATAGGGAGGGATTGTAATGAACAAATGGTAAATGCATAAATTTTAAAAGAATAAAGTAAGGTAAAATGTCAGTTATAAAAGAATACATTGTGAAACTACAGCCAAAAAATATTTTAAAATACTGAGAGAAAATAATAAAAATATCCAAAATGTATAAAATTTTTTCCCATTTTGGCCATTTCCAGACGAATATGAGAGGGTAGCCAAATTATTAATTGAATGGGTAAAATAATGGCATAGAATGTGCAGCTAGTGAATTTCACTCACAAAATTACAGTAATTATTTCACAAATTAACATGCATTAATAATGCAAAACATGCACTAATAATGCTATTTTAAAACATTTGTGAATTAACTATTTTATACCATTAGCTAATACTTAAAGAAAATACTTTATAAGATCGAAAACAAATGTCAACAATAAAGAGTAAACAATCGTGATTCGTTATGTGACAATGAAGTCATTCACGGCTGTAAAAAATAAATAAATAAATAAAAATAAAAAAATAAATAAATAAAGCAACACGAATATAAAAATTCTAACAATATTGTATTTAAAATGCACCTTCGCTTTTCTTAAGTAAAAAGTTTTAATTAAACACTGTTAAAAATTTGTCTGTTTTGCTGCATCGTCATTACACAGCTTTTATAGAAAATGATTACTTTACCGTATTACACTGTTAAAAATTTGACCCATTTGTTGCAGCGTCACTCCACAGCTTTTATAGAATATCTCTTTTATGACCAATGAGAATGCTCCATATCACAGTAAAGTAACCGCTTTATATAAAAGCAGTGAAGTGATGCTGCAGCAAATGGGTCAAATTTTTAACAGTTGCTGCAGCATCCCTCCAACGCTTTTATAGAAAACGGTTACTTTGTGTGTGTTACTTACATTGTATTCTATAAAAGCTGGGGAGTGATGATGCAGCAAAAGGGTCAAATTTTTAACAGTGTACTGCTAAAAAATTGACCCATTTACTGCAGCGTCACTCCACAGCTTTTATAGAATGTCTCTTTTATGACCAATGAGAATGCACCATAACACAGCAAAGTAATCGTTTTCTATAAAAGCGGTGGAGTGATGCTGCAGCAAATTAGTCAAATTTTTAACAGTGTGAATATTGTGTTTGAAATAGGGAAAAGATTTCAAAGCACAGTAAAATGTAGTGACGTCATTTACAGCTCAAACTGTAAATCTGACAAATGAGAACGCTCCATTACAACTCTGGAACGTTTGCATTGGACAAAAAATTGATAGCCTTTAAAATTGGAGATAACTTTTCTCAATGGAATTTATCATTGGTCACAATAAGTGTTTTTTCTCGTGGATGGGTTGACCCCAGAATCGTTATACACGGAGGGATTTTATATATATAATGTTATTAAATTAAGTGATATTAATTAAACTCTCATTAAAAGTGTCTTAAAAACTTATTGCTGCAGGCAATAAGTTTAGTAAAAATAGCAATAGCGATAATGATACTTTTATTAATGGAATCATTGGAAATATATTTTAATAAATTATATCGAATTTTTTTCAAAAATATACTTTTTACTATTCAGCTTCAAAATTTATGATGGTTTTAAACCTTTTTTTATTACTTTCTTCTATCTTTACAAGAAGAAAGTATTGGATTCATGAAAATTTTCGACTTCCGGTTTTCGACGGATTTATACGTTTTAGAAGGTCCTGAACACGTTTTGACTATTTTTAGAAAATGTCTGTCTGTGAGTCTGTCCGTCTGTCTGTCTGTCTGTCTGTGTGTCTGTCTGTATGTGACAAAAAATTTGTGGGCGCTCTATCTCAAGAACTAATGCTCAAAATTTTATAAAATTTTATATTCAGTTAGACCTTGATATGAATTAGTGCCTATTGGTTTTTGGTGAAAATTGGCCTGCAGGTGGCGCTGCTATACTACGTTTTTCATGATTTTCAGGATTGCTATAGCTCAAGAACTAATACAGAGAATTTCACCAAACTTCAGATTCTGTAACCCCTTGATATACATAGACACTGATTAAGTTTTGGTGTAAATTGGCCGGCAGGTGGCGCTGCTATGCCACGTTTTTCATGATTTTCATGATAGCTATATCTCAAGAACTAATGCACAGAATTTCACCAAACTTCAGATTCCGCGATATCTTGAGATACATAGTCGTTGATAAGGTTTTGGTGTGAACTGCCCTATAGGTGGCGCTGCTATGCTACATTTTGCACGATTTTTGCGATAGCTATATCTCAAGAACTAATGCAGATAACTTCATCAAATTTTTAATTCTGTTACACTAGAATATATAACATAATTAGACACTGATTACATTTTGTTATTAACCTTGAAACAGGTGGGGCAGCTATGCTGCATTTTGCACAATTTTTCCGATAGCTATATCTCAACAACCAACGCACAGAATTTCATCAAACTTCAGATTTTGTTACAAAATGACATATAACATAATTACACGATGATTACGTTTTGTTATAAATCCTTCAACCAATGGTGCTGCTGTGCTATATTTTACACGTTTTTTTAAATCTAGTTATATCTCAAGAACTAATGCACAGAATTTCATCAAACTTCAGATTCTTTTACACCATAACATAATTAGACGCTTTTTTACGTTTTGGCATAAATTGTCCAAGATATGGTGTTGCTGTGCTACGTTTTGCAAATTTTTTATTATAACTATATCTCAAGAACTAATGGACGAAATTCCATCAAATTTCAGATTCTGTTAGGTCTTGACGTAAATAGATGCTTATTAGGTTTTAGTATAAATTACCCAACATGAGGCACTACTAAGCTCATTTTCTCAGAATATTAATTAAATTTTGCGTTTTAGGCTTTTCGGATACCAGAATCTCATTAAGCTAGGTCAAATGTTCGAGGAAATTCGATAGTGGGTAACTTTGGGCTCACCACATTTTTTTTTTAACATTAAAATGTACTTATGAAATAGAAGAAAGTTTTGGGATTGACACATCCAACTAGTTTTCTTCTATCTTTACAAGAAAAAAATATTGGATTCATGAAAATTTTGAATTCCGGTTTTCGACGGATTCACACGTTTTAGGGCTCAGAGATACCGAAAAACATGTTTTTACAAAATGTCTGTCTGTGAGTCACTGCTCCTGTATCTCTGTGTATGACATAAATTTTGTGAGCGCTCTATCTTAAGAACTAATCCACGGAATTTAATAAAAAATTATATTTACTTAGGGGTCATTCCATGTCAATTCAACCAATTTTTCCCCCATTTGTAACCCGATCCACAGGGATTTGGATAAAACTTTGTGTGCACACTAATTCTATCATGAAATGATTCCATCAGGAATTTTTCCTTTCCAGAGCTCATAGTTTGTGAGATATGGGGGGGGGGGGGGGTGTCCAATTCTTGGGTTTTTCTCAAATCGCACATTTCGGAGTCTGTATTTTGAGATTGCAGTTCTATCTTCAAAAAATTGTTTCTCTGGATCTAAAACATGAATCATCTTAAAAATATAACTGTAAGAATATAAAAAGATGCAGATTTTAATAAAAAATATTTAAAAAATTTACTTGTAATTGGGTAACATCCCCAGTAATTGGCACTTTAAGAATTTGTCTTTAAACTTACTTCAATTTTCAGTACAAAGAAATAAGATATTTAATTGGAAATATTTTTAAATCAAAGAATGCATATCTTAGCCCAGTCATTTTAGCAAAAATAGGGGAAAAAATTAGAACAAAGCTGGATTTTTGCATAGGTGCTAGTTAGGTTATGTAGTTAAACATACTAAAAGTCCCCATCGATCCGATGTGAGCTTTCGCCACCAGGGGGTGCTAAAGAGCTTGAAAATCAGTTTTTTGTGAATATCTCACGAACAATGGCATTTAGAGAAAAAAGGCGAATTACAAAGTTGTAGATAATTTAATTTTCTATAAAAAGTGTCATTAACATTTGTTTGTCACTCTAACACTTCCCTGTCAAAAATATAAAAACGTGACCATATTTGAAAGTAAAATTATAAAAATTCAAAAAATCTGCTGCTACTTTAAAAAAAAAAAAAAAAAAAAACTGTAAACAGATATATAATTCCAGGGTTGTTAAATACCCGGGTTTTTTCAGAAAAAACCCAACCCACTGGGTTTTTTCAGGGTTTTTGGGGTTTTTTCAGGGTTTTTGGGGTTTTATCAGGGTTTTTCGGGTTTTTTCAGGGTTTTTCGGGTTTTTTCAGATTTTGAGGGGTTATTGGAGGTGGTTCAGAGTGCTTGAAAAAAAAAAATGTACTTATTACTAAATTTAAAGTAGCTAATTGATTATTACAAATATATATAAATCAATGACAGAAATCAAAATTATGATAGAAAAATTGATTATTTGATTATTAGTAATAATTTATAAAGTAAGTATTTTTTATTATTACTACATAATAGAATAAGCCAAGTAATTCTACATGTCTACATTTTTAAATTAGGATTCTAAGCATATATGGTATTTTGTTACGAGTTTCTATTGAATAACACAGAACGGATTACACATCAAAGTACTTTTTTAATGGGAAAAAATTAGTTTGTTACTTACACATGCTACAGAGATTAACTAACAATTATTTCTTTTAAAAATTATGATGGTATAATTAGGACATTTATTTTCTTTGGGGTGGAGGGTTATGGTTATAAACTTTATGAGTGGTGTACTGATATTCAGAAATATATTACAATATATTATATATGTAATATAAATACATTTTATGTGTAATTTAAAGTTGAAATTTTGAAAAAACCCACTTGGGTTTTTTCCTGGGTTTTTTCAAGTGGGTTTTTTCAGAAAAAACCCACCCGGGTTTTTTGGGTTGGGCAAAATCATAACAACCCTGTATAATTCTCACCTTTGAATGGGGAAAGTGAATATATAATCAACATTTATGAAGACCACCTTTGAAGTAAAACACTTCGTGCTTTTTTTTTTTTTGTGGTTTCCCCCCGTAGCCATATTCCACTTATAGTGACTGGCTTAATCCAATTTAAGTCGTTTAACTGCTTTAGTAGTTCTTTGCACAGCTTGAATTTCTACACTTGATTCAGATTCGTAATTATCTGTATTTATTTCTTTCGTTGCTGTACTGCTTTCAGCAGTGGCGTAGCTAAGGGAGGGCGTCCACCCCAGGCGCCGAGGACTAGGGGCGCCAAATTGAGAGAAATTGTTATATATCTATATTGGGGTGGGGGCGCAAAATTACTTGCTGGCCCCAGGCGCCAAAAAACATAGCTACGCTACTGGCTTTCAGTATTTTTTGTTTGCCTTTCAATATCATCACTGAATACAGAAGTAGCGCTTCCCTCCTTCCATGCAGTGGGCAGGATACGGTCAATATTTTCTTCGTCTTCAAATTCAATTTTACTTGCATTATGAAATGAAACTCCGCAGCAATTTATGAAATATCAGAACATTTTAATCCAATTTTTCGGCATCCACATGCTTTTCCACATCCTTTGGAGCAAGTATAAAAAAAATTCAATAATATCTTTTGGTGCGGGCGGTAAGGTAGCAAGAATTGGAAATAAATTAGGTGCATTTTGCCAGCCTGTGATGTAACACATATTCTATTACATATATTTCTATTATTTTCTTCAATTGTGAGTCCCCCCCCCCTCTTTTAAAATTTATTTTTTAAAAGAAAAGCATTTTTAATACGTATTTTTATTGTGTGTTCGTCTCCAAGTGCATATAAAATAATATTAATAAATAAAAAGAACAAATAATAAATTAGTTTTAAAATATCATTCCATTTCTAGATTTTTCTTTCTTGTTCTTCAGTTGATTAAATATCAAACGACTGTTTTATGTAACTGCTATTTTTTATTTCCCAATCATTTCATTTTGTCTTGTATAAAGAACTTAATTTGTTACCTGTTGTGAAATTCCGTTTAGGGTTGCCGGCTGCTGCACGTTCTCGCCACGAGCGATAAAGACTATATTCTTGGCAACACTCATTTTTTAAATTTTCCCCTTTGTTTATCATGTAACGGTCCTTTTTACCTGTACATTGTTTTGCTCAGATTGGGAATCTATTCTATGCCAAAAGATTTTTTTTGGCGTTTGTGAAATCTGAAATTTTTGTCAGTTTTACGTTTGTCACTGCTAAGTAAAGATGCACGATCTCCGTCGTCAGCGATGACTAATGTTTTCTATATTATGTTCGAAGACATTTCATATTATTGTGCTGTTTACTGACTAAGGTTTTCTGTATAATGTTCAATGGCATTTTATATTACCGTGCTGCATACTTAACGTTTATGGATATTCAATTTCTTGTGCTTTGAGAAATAAAAAAAGTAGTCAAGATGATTCTCTGAGAAGTGATTTTCATTTGTGAAAATGTCTTCATTTTTTAACTTCAGAAACAAATGTAAAATCAGGACCTGGTGTTCATCACAACATTTGTACTACAATCTCGGCCTAGCAAAAAAAACGTGCCTTATATTTCATCCTTTGCATCGACCTCGGCCACACGTATGAAATGTGCCCTATTTTCCTATCTTGCCATCATAGAACTATGGTGCCGTGACCAGGATCCATAGTTCTATGATGGCAAGATAGGAAAATAGGGCACATTTCATACGTGTGGCCGAGGTCGATGCAAAGGATGAAATATAAGGCACGTTTTTTTTGCTAGGCCGAGATTGTAGTACAAATGTTGTGATGAACACCAGGTCCTGATTTTACATTTGTTTCTGAAGTTAAAAAATGAAGACATTTTCACAAATGAAAATCACTTCTCAGAGAATCATCTTGACTACTTTTTTTATTTCTCAAAGCACAAGAAATTGAATATCCATAAACGTTAAGTATGCAGCACGGTAATATAAAATGCCATTGAACATTATACAGAAAACCTTAGTCAGTAAACAGCACAATAATATGAAATGTCTTCGAACATAATATAGAAAACATTAGTCATCGCTGACGACGGAGATCGTGCATCTTTACTTAGCAGTGACAAACGTAAAACTGACAAAAATTTCAGATTTCACAAACGCCAAAAAAAGTCTTTTGGCATAGAATAGATTCCCAATCTGAGCAAAACAATGTACAGGTAAAAAGGACCGTTACATGATAAACAAAGGGGAAAATTTAAAAAATGAGTGTTGCCAAGAATATAGTCTTTATCGCTCGTGGCGAGAACGTGCAGCAGCCGGCAACCCTAAACGGAATTTCACAACAGGTAACAAATTAAGTTCTTTATACAAGACAAAATGAAATGATTGGGAAATAAAAAATAGCAGTTACATAAAACAGTCGTTTGATATTTAATCAACTGAAGAACAAGAAAGAAAAATCTAGAAATGGAATGATATTTTAAAACTAATTTATTATTTGTTCTTTTTATTTATTAATATTATTTTATATGCACTTGGAGACGAACACACAATAAAAATACGTATTAAAAATGCTTTTCTTTTAAAAAATAAATTTTAAAAGAGGGGGGGGGGACTCACAATTGAAGAAAATAATAGAAATATATGTAATAGAATATGTGTTACATCACACAGCCCTAGTTCTCAGGAAGTAGTTTATTGCTCAATCAGTATTGTACTTGATGATAAGTACGTAAACTGTACAATCTAGCTGCATCTTCAGCAGGCGGCAATGGTAAAAGGCTTTTTTTTACCAACAGCAACTCTTTTCTTGAAACATATATAACGGTACTTTTTCAGAGAAATTTCTGCTTTACTACCAATAAAGCAAGAAAAATTGATTTTCCCGCCTCGGAGACTTCAAATTAAGATACTTGATCACTTTAAAAAATGCTTTCAGTTTGTATGTTATGATCTTCTTCCTTCTTCAAAAATTTTGCTAACGACATTTTACCTTTCCCAAACATTGCTGATGTCGAGTCACAACCTGAAAAAGCGTGAAGGAATAATATATGATCTTTCAGAACAGCATCATTGTTAAAACTGTGCGATGAATACAGGGTGGTAACAATTCGTCCTCTTCCAGACTTAATAAAAAATATCTCTATCTCTGGAGGTGCTAAAACTGTCAACAATACGATCAAGTCAACATCATCGCCAACAACAGCAGTAAGCGCACCAGACTTTGCTGCTCCAATAACTGTGTTAACAATTAGTGTGTCTGTATCATCTTCTACTTGTTTCGCTTCGAAACCATTCTCCATAAATTTCTCCATAAGCATAGATATAAGACGTGTCTTATTTTAATGATTAGATTAAAAAAAATCTTTTCCGCGATACTTTAGAGCTTTCTTTTTTTCCTTCTGTAAGAGATCTTCGTCTAATGTATCAGAAATAACATTTTCCCTTAAATTCAAACAACGGACTGTCATTTCTATATTTTTCCTCCCATGGATGATTAATTTGTGCGGATGTTGATCGTTTTTCAGCAATAGATTTATGGTATGATTGAATAGAATTCTTTCGTGAATAATTTTTCTTACTCTTTGAATGAACTGTAAATTCATTATTGTTTTTAGCCATTTCTTCAAATATTTTCCACTTATGGTCATCTTTTTCCGAACTTGCTGTCACAAGCGACTTCAGACCCTTTTTTTCTGTTTTTACAAAATCTTTCGAAACCCAGTCCTCATCTCATGCAAGATAAACTATTTTGTCAATCTCCATTTTTCGGTCAGAATCAGAAATTAAGAAAGAGTCATTTTAAACTGTCATAAATAATTTAAAACTTTCTACAACATGCGTTGAAAATAAAATTATTCCCTTCCTAAAATCTTAAAAAAGAATAAATACTTCGTTCAATAAATTAGGGTCATTTCATACTAGCGAAATGAGCACCAAATCAAAATAAAATATTGAAAAGTATTTGCACGTGGTACATTTCGACAAATGCAAAGAGAGATAGGGTATTGGCCAATGACTATTTGTCACCTGAGAATAATAAAGGTCTATCTGTGTTTTTGAAAATATTGACTTATCTATATAGAAAGACTCTATTTGTATCTACGAAGGCATTTTTGCATCAAAATGATGTTATATATAATTTACATATAATATTACAATTATATTACGACATTATTTTAATCCAGAAATGCCTTCATAGATACAAATAGAACATTTCTATATCGATAAGTCGATTTTTTCAAAAACACAGATAGAACCTTATTATTCTCAGGTGACGTATTGCGCAAGTGCTCAAAAACGCCATACAAACAATGGGGGAGAGATGAGGGTGGGGGAATCAAAAGTTGTTTAGTATTTGTTCTGCCTCTTCGCCGCGTTATGATTGTGCTTGCACATTCTTTTTCAATAATGTTTATTTTATCTTAATTTTTGACAGGGAACGGTTGATGTGACAAAAAAATGATACTGACACTTTTTGTAGGAAATTAAATTATCTACATTTTTGTAATTGAACTTTTTTGTCTAGATGCCATTGTTCGTGAGATATTCACAGAAAATCGATTTTCAAGCTCTTTAGCACCCCCTGGAGGCAAAAGCTCACATCGGATCGATGGGGACTTTTAGTATGTTAAACTACATACCCTATCTAGCACCTATGCAAAAATCCAGCTTTGTTCTAATTTTTTCCGCTATTTGCAAAAAAAGGTGCTAAAATGACTGGACTATCTGTGCATCTATTTTGCCGACTAAAAGCAAAAAAATTTAAAAAAGTATTTTTGTAAAAACATATTTATAAAAAGTTGCTGAAATCACCAGTAATTGGTACCTAGAGCACCAATGAATGACACCTTGTGATCCAGTAATTGGCACATGTTTATTTTAAGAAAAAACCTTCACATTTTACATTGGGTTCAATCGCTTTAAATGAATTTACTGTAGATGAAGATGCCATATTTCAGGTTTTTGAGAGTAAGAAATCAGCATATTAGTCTGAAATGTGAACACTATAAAACAATACAATATACTTATATTAGTACTCAGTAATTGTCATACTGTCCCCAGTAATTGTCATATGAAGCTTTAATGGATTCCAGTTATTGATAATATTTCATATTTTCAAATGAAAACAAATAATAAACAAAATTAGTATATAACTTTAAAAGTACTTCCAAAATAAGTGGTTTAATTTCAAATTACTTGCGAATTCCTTGCAATTGGAATAGGTGCCAATTACTTGGAACTAGCAAATTTGAAGCACCATTAATTGGCATCTATCATTAATTCAGAAATCCAAATATTTGTGTTGAAAATACTTTTACACAATTAAAGTAACCCTTTTTAACTAAACAAAACTGTTGTCAATTAAAATTCAAAATATATTATAAATCAGATAATAATGAACTGAAAAGCATGCTTTCCTTAAGCCAATGAAGAAGCATTTGCAAAAAAAATGGCTAATTTGATACAAGCCATAATTGTTTCTCTTTCCTAGGTACTATTATCATCTAGAAGCATAAATCAAAGTTATAATCTTTAGCGTAAATGAGCATATAACTGGTATATGGTCTTGCATTTTTAAAAGACTGGATATAAATCTTATTTTAGGACATGCTTGTAGGATGTGCCAATCACTGGTGCATGCAATTACTGGGGATGTTACCCTATTTAGGATAAAAAAAGTCAGCCAAACTTGAGAATTATGGTTATTTTTCCAAATTTTTGTAACTTCATGATAAAGACTGTACATAAAAAGGTAAATGAAATTTCCAATTTTTTTTTTTGTTTTAAATAAAAGTTTATGCTTTGGGCTTTCTATCTATGAAAAAAAAATGATGTCTTTCGCATGGCTTATGCAAAAATTTTGGATACTTTCCAATTAGCCGGATGCTTGTTTTATTTTTACATATGTACATATATATATAGATCTATATAAATACAGATGTATTATACATATACATATGTATGTATGTATATATACAGTATATTGATATATATATGTATAACACTGGTGCCCGTCTAACCGAAAAGTACCAAATTTTGCCTTGTTTTGAAAATCTGCCCCAATTAAGGGGGAAAAAAATCTAAGTTTGGCTCTGGTACTTAAATAATTACTGGAGTTTCTATCAGTTATTGAATTTAATGTTATTTTATACAAAAACAAATTGGAAATTTCATTTGTCTTTTCGTGTAGAGCCTTTTTCATAAAGTCACAAAATTTCGGAAAAATAATCATAACTTTCAACTGTGGTTTACTTTTTCGGCCGTATTTAAATCTCTATTAACTGTCCTAATCGCTTTTTTCACTTGCTTTTTATGCTGCTCAAATGGATCTGCACATTTATATTGATAAAATTCATATTTCCTTAAGAGCCAAATTCTGTGATGCTCACATATATTAATCAAATGGTTTTAACTTATTTTTCGTTTTATAAATGCATTAGTCCTAAGTAATAAAAGTTCTTTTTCTGAATCACAGAGATTATCAATGTAGTCTATTTCTCTGTTATTTGTATAGCTAGTTTTGTGACATTCTAAACAGTTTATATTATAATACTGCAAGCCTGAAGACTACTAGAAGGTTTAATATCAGGCTCCATTTTAAAACAATAAAGCAAAAAAATATTTATATGTATCACAAACTATAAAACATGTAAAAATCAGATTATATTTTTAGTAGCACAGTAAAAGATAGATCATTCTTCTATGATAAGAAACAACAGAATGACAATATTTGATTAAATTGATTTCAAAACATCTGCTTTCACTAACGAACATTACCCTGCCTTTATCAGAAGGTGTTTATACAAGGCAGGTGCAATTAAATCTTTCAGACTATAGAAACAAATTTAAGTTCTGTTAAACATTTGTGTATTTAAACTTGCCAATATAAATATTTAAACTGATTAAAATTACCCAAAGAAAGGAAATACAAGGTTTTGAACATTTTTTAAACACAAATAATTAATATATAAGCATCCAAAAGAAAGAATGGAAATGTGAGGAGAAATTTTTTTTTTATTTTATACATTACAAAAAAAAAAAAAAAAAAAAAAAAAAAAAAAAAAAAAAAAAAATCTGTTTTGAGTTTAATTATTGAAAATAAAAGTAAGAGATTCTTTAGATTAGCAAAAAATATGCATTATTAAATAACAAAATGAAATATATGGACCATTCCCTAAATTTAATGGGAAACATATTACATTAGATTAATTTTAGAAACATGATTATTCAATCCGTAAATTAATTATCAATGCAAATTTTTCCATTTTTCAATATTGGGTGAAAAAAGTCCGGGCCAGGATTCGAACCAGGGATGTATTGGCTGAAGCCACCAATGCTGTACCAACTGAGCTATCCCAGACACGAACACTGGAGAACTATTTCACCCAATTAACCTCAACGATCACTTTATCTGGTCTGATACTCTGGATCAGTTCAACAGAATAAATCGAAGGTCAATATATGGAACTGCAGAAAATCGCTGCATACCAAATTACATTAGATTAATCTAATGTAATTTTGTATGCAGCGATTTTCTGCAGTTCCATATATTGACCTTCTTCATGATGATGTATGACAGTAATTTTTGTAGTTATATCCTTTTCAAAATTTTTCTTATCTTCTAATTCTCTTTTCAACTGATAAATTTTGGAAATACATCTGCTATGCTCACTTCTTAATTCTTCTTCTTTTTTCTGCATTCGTGATACAGAATTCTTTGAATCATCACTTTCTTTCTCAGTCCAACTTAGCTATTCAACCTTTCTCTAAATGATGTCTTAACACTATTAACAGATCTCTGAGAAGGAGTTTTGCAGAATGCGAAATTAATAGATATAAATCCATTATCTGATTCTAGACCAAGAGTGGATTGAAGGAAATAGCATATGTAATAGAGCTTGCTTGCTACATCTCATTTATCTCCATCTAATTTTATGACTTGTGATTCTAAAGCCAGAAATTCGTCTTCTATAAGGCTGTAATTAGATTTCAGTCTTTGAATTTCTTTGGTTGCATCTATCATTGATTTTTCTAAACTCAAACGATATTCAGAAAGCATCTTTTCATTGTATAAGGATTCTTGAAGAGATGAATGATCCTCTTCTAGCTGTAATTTTAATTTACGTTCCATGTCAGATAATTTTTGCATGGTATCCATCAGTTCTTTTCTCAAAGCTTCAGTAGATGTGCTAGATTCTATAAGTTTTTCCTTTAATGATACTGTGTCTTCTCCCAATTCCTTTTCCTTTTCATATTTACTGTGAAGTGCTATTAATTCTGTAATTTCTTGCTCTTTTATTTTAATTTCACTTTTCCTTAAGTTTAATTTATTCTTCAAACTGGATACTTCTCTTTTCAATTTTTGACAACTCTTTTTAGTTTCTCTTGAATAATTTTTAAGTTCCAGAATCAAAGAATGATTTTTAGGATTCAAGTTTTCAAGAGTATTGATTTTATGATTTGCTTCATCAATCTGAGTTTTCAGCTTAACATTTTCTCCTTCAGTAACTTTCAAATTTTCAATTATCATTGTATTAATTTCATCTTTAAGTTTTCTCACATTAATCTCGGAGTCTTTGAGAATTTTAGAAGCTGTTGTTGATAAATAATAAGTTTCGTTATCTAAATCTGATCTTGAAATTAGATCATCAACATATAGGGAATTGTCTAGCATTTACAGCACTTGGATGTGTATCGCAATACTTTTTAATATGATGTTTAATTGGGGGAACAAAATAAATGGTGAGCATGAAATGCCAAATGGTATACTTGTAAATCTTAAAATTTAGAAAAAGTTGTTTGCATCATTATTGAACCAAAGAAATTTAAGGAAATCTCAGTCTTCTGCTATGGAAATTTGTAGAAAGGCCTTTTTGATATCTGCACCAAATGCAGTATTAAATTTTCTGAAATTAATAATAATTTCTGATAAATTTGGATTCAAATTAGGGCCACTGTACAAATAATCGTTTAATGATTTGTTGTTTTCTTTTGAAGAAGCATCAAATACCATTCTAACTTTAGTTGTGGATTTATCATTTTGAAAGACAAAACGGTGAGGCATAAAATATCCGCTATTTACAATTTTATTGGGGGATTCTTCTAAGTTATTTAATTCCTGTTCAATTACAATTTCTTTATATTTCTGCAATAATTCTTTATTTTTGTGCAGTTTTCTATTTAAGTTAAAAAATCTATTTCTAGCATTATTATAATTGCTTCTTAAATCACTTTTATCACCTTTCCATAATAATTTCCACGTTTCATAACGGTGCTTAAGGAAATGCAAATTGTTTTCAAAGTTTTTAATTAAATCTTTATCTAACTCTGAAATATTTTCTTCTGTATTCATTCTTAAAGCTTCTAACTCCCACAATGATTTTAAATCATTTTCAACAGGTTTCATAACCTGAGTAGATAAGACACCAGCTTATCACTATTTTTGTTTGAGTCAATTGTCCCACAGACAGAATGTCCAAATAAATTTTCACACCAGAATAATGATCTATTTATTAGATAAATAGAATATAATAGTAATTCGTTTATGCGATATATATAATCTGCTCCTAAAAAAATTTCAACATTATGATTATCAAAATCTTCCCATCTGTCAAGACAAAATTTGGAAACTTTTCTCTTTATATTGATTGGAAGGGAAGGAATTCGTATCAAAGAATTGGTTATAATTGGAGTGACTAAAGCTTCAACAATTATACTACACTTTTTGTCTGTCAAATGAGTTAGTTTCAGTTGAACGACATCACAACATCGTTCTTCAGACTTTTTCGAACCGAAAGTACACAGTTAAATTTTCATTTCTACTGATTTCAAGTTTTAGTTTAGAAACTAAATTTTCTGTAACGAAAGTTCGATGACTAGCAGAGTCAAAGTGCGATTTCGGAATTTTCACCTGCTTCTACTTTTACATGAATAGTTTGCAATATAACTTCCTTATTTAGATTACCGTATTTTCGGGTGTATAGCCCGCACCTGTGTGTAAACCGCACACTTAAATCGAGCAGTGCAGTAAAAAAAGCTTGTGTATAACCCACGGAGATGCATCAGTGTATAGTCCGCGGGCTATACACCATTTACGAACGTATATTTCGATCAGGGTTCGAAATTAGAAGCCATTAGTCATAATTTTTAACACAAATTTACCAAATTTTTTCGTGATGCATAATACCTACAGTAATTCGGCTAAAAATTAAGATTATCAGTACCGTAATTTTCGGAAGAAACACCGCGCTGATTACGTGTTTTATGATAAAATTTCAAGCAATGCGGCGTTTACGCGCATTTTTTTTTTTCAAACAAGCGTGATATTTTTTCTGAAATTTTCTGAAAATTAAAAAAAAAATGTGATAAATTCAAAATTTTGGAAATAAAATGTATATGTATCTTAGGTCATTGGTTCCCAAAAGGATCAAATCCTCGGAATCGGTCCGAAATGCACCAACTCCGAAAGGAACAATTCCTCGGACTCTATCTCAAATGAAACGACTCCGGAAAAGTTCGATTCCTTGAACTTGTTCCGAAATGAAACGACTCTGTAAGGGAACGACTCCTCAGAATCATTTCAAAAAAGACCGATGGCTCTGAATCGTTCCAAAATGACATAAATCACGCACTTTTTTTTTAATTCTTTGCAACAGGGTAGGGTACCAACTCTGAAAAGGAACGATTCCTCGGACTCTATCTCAAATGAAACGACTCCGAAAAAGTTTGATTCCTTGAACTCGTTCCAAAATGAAACGACTATGTAAAGGAATGATTCCTCGGAATCATTTTGGAAAAGACTGACTGCTCTGAATCGTTCCGGAATGACATAAATCATGCATTTTTTTTGTTCTTTGTAATGATAGGGTAGATATTGTGCAAAATAAATAAACAGGATAGGGTAGATTATTTTTTTGAAAAATAAACTAAATCTTAAATGATCTTAAATTCAGAATCGTCGATTTTGGAAGGATTCCGGATTTTGGATTTTGTACTCTACAAACACAATGGGATGCCACAGCACCGATTCGCTAGCAAATTATTTTCTGATATTTTATTTATAGTTTTTTTTTTAGGTCTCGCGTATAAGTCGACCCCCCACTTTGAAGTTCTTTTTTTGTCTAAAATTTCACGACTTCTACGCGAGTATATATGGTAGTTATTATAGATCTATCAGTGCAATACTTGGCGATAGTTGCGACAGTTCTTCCAAACCAAGAAATAACTGTATTTAAGCTGTAAAAAAAAAGCCTTTGCAAACATCGGAGAACTCTAAATTTTGCGGCATAGCGAAAAAAATTTACAAATTTTGATGTTTTTTTAAAATTTTTTTAGGTTTAAAAGCTGTAGAAAAAATATCACAATTTCCAATTTTTTAAAAAAAATCTTTGTATAACCCGCACCATGTATAAGCTGCAGCGGTTTATTAAAAGGTTTTTTTCTTGTATAAGCCGCAGACTATACACCCGAAAATACGGTATTTATATTACTATTACAGTGAGATACTGAGGATACAATGCTACTTGTCTGCTCTAATATTTATGTTTTTTTATGTTTAGAATGGCAAAGTATTGTATTATAAAATGTTTTGCCACAAATTTTGCAATTTTCATTTGAAAACTTACAAAAGTTGGAAATATAAAATTTTCTAAAACATTTAAAGCATCTACCTTTCTTTTTCAACTTTTCTCACATTTCTGGAACGGACATCGACTTACAATTTTCTGTAATATGATCACTTTTATTGCAAAAAATGCAGTTATTCTTAACATTTGTTGTTAATGCTGAGGTTGTCGGAACGATTCTTTTATAACTGTGAAAATTTTTCTTACTAGGTTCATATTTATTTTCATGAATTGTTTTTTCAAAACTATTCAATTGTATAGTGGCTTCACGAGATTCGATTTCTTCTTTAAAAAAATTTATTAATTCAGTTACATCTCAGTCGATACATTTAGTGCACTTTCTATTGAATTCTAGAGTAGTATCAGATGGAATAATTTTCAGAATAATTGAACATAATAAATGTCCATATGAACCTGATGCAACACCTAACAAATTCAGATTTCTTATTTGTATTTCGCACTCATCATGTAGTTCTCTAAGAGCTTTAATATTACTATAATTTCTCACAGGTTTTAAATTAAGTAATTTAGTCATGTGACTGTTAATTACAAGGTCGTTATGACCAAAATGACGTGTCAATATCTCTATAGCATGAACATAATTTTCTTTAGTCAGTGAAAATCCTGCAATAGAATTCACAGCACTTCTGCCTAAAAGTGACTTTAAGTAGGAAAATTTATCAATTGTAGTTAAATGTTCATTGTTATTAATTGCGTTCGAAAATTGACTCCAAAATTCAAGCCATAAACATGGATCACCATAATATTTTGATATGTTAAGTTTTGGTAGTTTTACTATTAATTCAAAGTTTTTTGACCTTTTAATAGAGAACTATTGTTACTACTACTATCACTTTCATTATCTGAAGCATCTTGCTTAGTTTCAGTAGTAACTGTATTATCATTTATAAATTTGGAAATTTTAACTTTCCATTCAATAATATTTTCATTATATGTTTTGGACTTTTCAATTTCCTTTTCAAATTTAGCGTCAGGAACCAATGGTTCTATCTCAGAATTTAAAGATTTTAATGTTTTCAATTTATCATTTAACTGCTGCATTAAAATATCTAACTGCGTTTTTTTTTTTTTTCCGATTTCTAATGTTTGTGTATCATCTAATAAATCTTTACCTTATCAAATATTTTCGTAACTTGAGTACGAATAACTGCTCTTTTTTTCTTAGCAGTTCAAGATCCATAGTAAATATAGAATTTCATATATTTTATTCAGTTATTCAGTAATTCAATTTATTTCAAGTAATTTAATTTGAGATACTTATCTCATTCTTTCGTTGATCAAATCCATCCGACATCAAGTATTTCATAAAATCCTC
This sequence comes from Maratus speculifer, assembly GCA_964019185.1. Lineage (NCBI taxonomy): Eukaryota > Metazoa > Arthropoda > Arachnida > Araneae > Salticidae > Maratus > Maratus speculifer. The sequence continues at coordinate 228,070,500 of OZ025296.1, read as the reverse complement.
GAGCGTTGACGGCAAAAAAATGAAGCATATCACATTGAAGATTGCAGGGTTTTTATCGTTTGAATAATGTTCAAATTGTCGATTAAAGTTTGTATTGAAATTTCAGCTCAAATATTAAATTCTAAATAATGCAGTAAATATTACTTAAATCAATTAAATGAACTTCAGATAAAAAAAAAAAAAGATATATACATTTATTTACAAAAGGGAGTATTAATTATTACTCTCATTGAGAGTTCAATTTTTACTGACACATTGGTTCAAAACATTCTACAGAAGCATAAAAAATCGTCTGTCAAATAAAAACAAAAAAGGTTCATTGCCAACAGCAACCAAGTGACAAAAGTTGGTTTACGAAACCAAGGTGGCATTCATAACAGTATCAAAATGAAACATTTGTATATGCTTAGGATTATTTTATCTTAAGAGCAAAGAAAAGGCATTCCTTGACCCACCCCCTTTGGACTTTGGCCTGGAAGGATACTAGACTGGTCAGAAACATCCTAAAAAATTATCTTCTTTTTTTTTTTTTTTTTTTTTTTTTTAAGAAAAAGAACGTGATTGGGGTGAGATTTATCCCAGCCCATATTCTTACAGGTTAAATTTATTTATCAAGTATTAAAATCATTTTTATTTATTTATTTATTTTTTAGTTCAAAACATGCTAAATGTTGTTTAATTTAATGGTTTTTAATGCTATTAATATTTTTATGTTGATTTTTTTTCTTTGTTTAACAAAAAAATTCTGTAATATGAATTTAAAATTATTTTATTCATTTCAGAATCATATGAGATTGAATGTCCTCCAGCATGTGGATTGTCTGGTGCTACTTCAGTTTTTGATGGATTTCTCACAACCATTTTATTATGTGTGTACATTTCATCAAAAATGTTTGCTTTTTTTCAAATAAATATGTGACAATGAAAGGCCACTGTTACAGAAGCGCTGGCTCTATATTAAAAGTATTTTCAATGAAATGACAATATTGTAGAAATGTATGTTTCATATTGGAATTACTGGCAGTGAAATACCCAAATAATTTTCGCTAGTATTGGTTCATTCTATGTAAAATATAAACAGCTCACTATTGGAGTAATATTTCTTACAAATATTGTTTAAGATATATAGTCAATACAATTGATTTTGGCTCAATATTGTTTTCATATTACGGGTGGTTATACAATTTATGTACCGTATTTTCAGGTGTATAGTCCGCGGCTTATACATGAAAAAAAACCTTCGAAAAAGCCGTTGCGGCTTATACACGGTGCGGGTTATACAAAGATTTTTTTAAAAAAAATTGGAAATCGCGATATTTTTTCTACAATTTTTAAACTTCAAAAAATTTGAAAAAAACATCGAAATTTGTAAATTTTTTTCACTATGCCGCGAAATATAGAGATTCTCTCATGTTTGTAAAAGCTTTTATTATTATTATTATTATTATTGTTATTATTATTATTATTATTATTATTGTTTAAATACAGTTATTTCTGGGTTTGGAAGAACTGTCGCAACTATCACCAATATTGCACTAACCGGCAGCGAGAAATAATGACGCTCGGACGCAGTTGCTCATGATTTGAGAGGGTAAAAACAATAGCATAACATGTTACTTATTTTAAACTTACATTTTGCTGAATAAGTCGTTTTAACGTTAACTGAAATAAGTTTTTTAGTAGAGATGTGTCATTTGTTGAGGAACGATTCAAAAGGAGCGATTCCGGCAGTGGAACTAAACGAACGATTAAAGAAAGAAACGAAATCACGGAATCGGTCCGAAACTCCGAAAAGGGCGAAATCCTTGGACTCGTTCCGAAATGAAACAACTCGGAAAAGGTTCGATTCCTCGGACTTGTTCCGAAAAGGAGCAATTCCTATGACTCGTTCCGTAATGAAACGACTCTGAAAAGGAAGGATTTCTCGGAATTGTTCCGAAAAAGAATGACTCCTCTGAATCGTTCCGAAATGATGTAAATCACACCTTTTTTTTTGTTCTTTGCAACAGGGCAAGGTAGATTATTATTATTTTTTTTAAATAAACTAAAAATGATCTTAAACTAAAAACTGTCAAGGTAGGAAAGGTTCCAGATTTTGGATTTCGTACTCTACAAACACAAAGGGGTGCTGCAGCACCGATTCGCTAGCAAACTGTTTTCCGATATTTTATTCATAGATTTTTTTTAAGGAATCGCGTATAAGTCGACACCGCTCCACTTTGAAATTCTTTTTTTGTCTAAAATTTCTCGACTTATACGCGCTTATATACTTTAATGGCTTCTAACTTCGAACCCTGTCGAAATATACGTTCAAAAAAATTCTGTAATATGAATTTAAAATTATTTTATTCATTTCAGAATCATATGAGATTGAATGTCCTCCAGCATGTGGATTGTCTGGTGCTACTTCAGTTTTTGATGGATTTCTCACAACCATTTTATTATGTGTGTACATTTCATCAAAAATGTTTGCTTTTTTTCAAATAAATATGTGACAATGAAAGGCCACTGTTACAGAAGCGCTGGCTCTATATTAAAAGTATTTTCAATGAAATGACAATATTGTAGAAATGTATGTTTCATATTGGAATTACTGGCAGTGAAATACCCAAATAATTTTCGCTAGTATTGGTTCATTCTATGTAAAATATAAACAGCTCACTATTGGAGTAATATTTCTTACAAATATTGTTTAAGATATATAGTCAATACAATTGATTTTGGCTCAATATTGTTTTCATATTACGGGTGGTTATACAATTTATGTACCGTATTTTCAGGTGTATAGTCCGCGGCTTATACATGAAAAAAAACCTTCGAAAAAGCCGTTGCGGCTTATACACGGTGCGGGTTATACAAAGATTTTTTTAAAAAAAATTGGAAATCGCGATATTTTTTCTACAATTTTTAAACTTCAAAAAATTTGAAAAAAACATCGAAATTTGTAAATTTTTTTCACTATGCCGCGAAATATAGAGATTCTCTCATGTTTGTAAAAGCTTTTATTATTATTATTATTATTATTGTTATTATTATTATTATTATTATTATTGTTTAAATACAGTTATTTCTGGGTTTGGAAGAACTGTCGCAACTATCACCAATATTGCACTAACCGGCAGCGAGAAATAATGACGCTCGGACGCAGTTGCTCATGATTTGAGAGGGTAAAAACAATAGCATAACATGTTACTTATTTTAAACTTACATTTTGCTGAATAAGTCGTTTTAACGTTAACTGAAATAAGTTTTTTAGTAGAGATGTGTCATTTGTTGAGGAACGATTCAAAAGGAGCGATTCCGGCAGTGGAACTAAACGAACGATTAAAGAAAGAAACGAAATCACGGAATCGGTCCGAAACTCCGAAAAGGGCGAAATCCTTGGACTCGTTCCGAAATGAAACAACTCGGAAAAGGTTCGATTCCTCGGACTTGTTCCGAAAAGGAGCAATTCCTATGACTCGTTCCGTAATGAAACGACTCTGAAAAGGAAGGATTTCTCGGAATTGTTCCGAAAAAGAATGACTCCTCTGAATCGTTCCGAAATGATGTAAATCACACCTTTTTTTTTGTTCTTTGCAACAGGGCAAGGTAGATTATTATTATTTTTTTTAAATAAACTAAAAATGATCTTAAACTAAAAACTGTCAAGGTAGGAAAGGTTCCAGATTTTGGATTTCGTACTCTACAAACACAAAGGGGTGCTGCAGCACCGATTCGCTAGCAAACTATTTTCCGATATTTTATTCATAGATTTTTTTAAGGAATCGTGTATAAGTCGACACCGCTCCACTTTGAAATTCTTTTTTTGTCTAAAATTTCTTGACTTATACGCGCTTATATACTTTAATGGCTTCTAACTTCGAACCCTGTCGAAATATACGTTCATAAATGGTGTATAGCCCGCCGACTATACACCGATGCATCTCCGCGGCTTATACACGAACTTTTTTTACTGTGCTGCTCGATTTAAGAGTGCGGGCTATACACAGGGTGCGGACTATACACCCGAAAATACGGTAATATGTGTAGATTCATGATTTTTGAAAAATCTGTTAAGTAAAAGGGTTTTTTTAATGAAAATTATTATATATTCTTTATTTTATAATGCAATGTGTTCAAAAATGATCTGTATTATTCTAAAGATTAACAAAAATATGAAAAGGTCAAATGAAATGCAATTTGCTTTAAAAGAATGAAGAAATACAGCAGTTTTATTTTTACATTATCTTTTAATGCAGCTCTACATGAGTTGAATATGTATCCCAAGGAATGTTGAGCCTATAGTCAGTTTACTGCTGAGTATATATATATATAGATAGATAACATTTATGGTACACTAGCAGGCTATGCCCGCTTCGCTGGTCCATATTTCCAAACGAACCTTGACTCAAAAAAAAAAAAAAAAAAAAAAAAATGGTGATTTAAAAATTTTATTTTAAAGCAGTATAGACCACCCTGGAATGTTCTTCCGTATTGCTGAAAATCATGCCAACGCCATTGCAATATTGTACTATTGTAAGTTTTGGCAAAAATTTGGGCAATTAACCACCATCTCTTTTATTTTATCATTTATAGTAGAGTTTTGTATGAACATGAGACCGTTATGACAACAGGAATCAAAATGTTCTCGAGTCATCACACTATTATATTAAAGGGCATTGCAATGATTAGTGAGATTGATTATCAAACTCTATTAACTTTCGGATTGTACATTATCATTTCTTAGTTCTTAAAATTCCGACATCTGAACTTGCACTATGTGTAGTTCTGGTAGCCTACATACAATGTCATTTCATGTTACTTTTTTTAATAAACGTCCTCTTCTAGTAGGTCTACTGTAGTTTCCTATCTACCTTAATCTGTTCCAGCAAGAATACATAGAGTAAAAAATTTAAAGAATTATTGACAGATAAAGAAAAGTTTTTGTTTGTTTGTAATTATGACGGCCATTTATCTACATGTGGGATATAGGCCCTAAGGAAAGGATGCCCTCCGTGGGGGTGGCAGACGAAGAAGGGTGTTTCACTTATATATTTAGTAGAACAATGAAGCATAAAAAGTATGTTTTAAAGCTGTATTATTTGAATAACATTAAAATTACATCAGTTTCACTGCCTCTTCCTTTTATAAAACAGTTGCTAACATGTAGCCGTTAAATCAGAATAATCTTGATGACTAAATTTTGTAAAAAAATAAGTCTTTAATTTGCATCTAATAAAATCTTTCTACCTTCTGTAATCGATTCCATTATGATTTTTAGTGTCAAACATTAGAAGTGCTAGAAACGATATTGTTACAAATGTACCAGACTTATTTCATGTTTGTCCTCAAATAAATGTGAAATTTACGATCACCCATTATTGGCATTTAGTGTTATAGCTTGACGATAGTTTTTTGTTTGACTACTTGATTATTCCGTCGATCAATTTCGCCAAATTATACAAATGGACATAATTTTTATTTTAAATAACCAAAGAATCTATAAATTACTAAAATGTTAATAGAAATACAAATAAACATCGAATTAAAATTGGTTGATGAAGTAACAATTACGTATAACAAATTTAATGTCAAATGGTCGATGGGATTATCAAGTATTACCAAATTATATAAACAAATTGTATAAACAATAATATTGCCAATAATATGTTGGGCAGGTGTCATCTACGGATTCCGTTGGCGCGATTGCAGCAAATTGCGATTTTATGCCTCACGTGGTAATCCGGTAATAGTTGATTATTTTTGAGTAAATTATTTCATTATTTTTCTTTTCTCTTTTAAAATTATATAAATTGTTTTGTTCCATAATTATTTATTGACTTAGTTTATTATTATTATTTCCTTTTTAAAACAATAGAAAATAAATAAGAGTAATATAAATGTAATTGATATTTGAAAACGCAGTGTTCTCCAAATTGGCATCATAAAAAAAAAATCACGCCAAGGTGATGCGTGTATAAAAGTGGAAAAATGTTTGCAATAATATAAACAAAAAAACGTAAACAAATAATTAAAAATTCGCCATTTCGATAGTTTTTTAAAATAACATCAAGGTTAATTCTCCCGTCGGGCAGCAATAGTAAATTTTCTTTTCTTTGTCTGTTTCATAATAAAAAAACATAAATTTAATAACTTCTAATTAAATAATCTGACTAATTTTCTGTAATCGGATTTATGATCTAAAAGATCGATAATTATATGATCGATAATTTTTGACTAATTTGGCGGGAAAATCGTTTTCGAATACCAGTTTCATATATATATTTAAATTATTTTCTATTATTTAAAAAATAATAACAATTAGTATTAGAATAAGTATAGAACAAAACAGTTTACATAATTTTAAAGAAGAGAAAGGAAATAAAAAAACATTTTATTAATAATTAAATAACAATAGTCGGGTTGCCATGCCAGACAAAATAACATTAATTTAGTGTCCATTAGTTACCTCGGTGTGTATATGATATCTGTGCAAACAAAACTTCCGATAATATAATAAATGACGTCATATTTATTTTCCTTTGAATTTTTTTTATTTTAATTTTTCACGTGGATACTGTTCAACTAAAAATTAATTGCCGAGGAGAAATTATTTTCCATATTTTGATTTTTTTGGCAACAGGGAAGAAAATGGTTATTTTTTATCGGAAAAATTTTAATTGATTCTGTATGAAAAATAATGAAATTTTGAATTATTAAGGAAAATATTTGAATAAATCAATTAAAAATTAGCCTATGTTCACCGGAAATAGTGTAGCTTTCCAACGGTGAAAGAATTTTTCAAAACCGTCAAGTAGTTTCGGAGCCTATTCAATTCAAACAAACAAACAAACAAACAAACAATCAAATCTTTCCTCTTTATAATATTAGTATAGATTAGTGGGAATTTCTTTTAAAAAGGTAATATCAGTAAATTTATACTAGAAATAACTGTTAAATTTCTTCATTCTTTTGCTGCAAAATGCTTTTCATTTGAGTTGGTTGTACTTTTGTAATTAATCTTTAGAAAAATAAAGATCTTTCTTGGACATTTTGTATATTTCTGTATGCTGATGATTAAATTTTTCAAAGATAACAAACTAATATCACAAATGTATTAACTCTCTCTCTGCATATCCCATGATTTCTACAAGTAACGTAAAATTAGTAAAATTTGAGCAACCAACAATTTTTGTAATTTTTTTTCTTATGATCTAACTCTACATTAAAAATAGAAATCTTTTACAAAAGAATGTTATATATTTTAACTCTAAAATATATATAGATTTGAAACATGTAATAAAAAAAATTTGCAATTTTTTATCTATTTTGACTTTTAAAAATTTATGCAATGAAAGGGTTATAGGTAATTTTGATTTTGTGTGATGAGCATTTGTATATTTGCTATAATACCAATTTGCTAAGCAACCTTTAGAGAAATTGTTAAGGCATTGAAAAAGGAAATCCACCTTCACATTCTTCGTAATCTCAGTTGTATTAGAAAATAACTTAAAAGAAAAAGAAAAATGCTGCGGAGGTTGGAGGTTTGGTACATTGGAGGTTTCATGTAATGTGATTTCTATGGAAAAGAATCAGTAACACTTAAACATGACCAGTATTTGGAGATTACCTTTGTTTGGAGTGACTTTTGTAGGATGTTTCACTGTACATATATATTTATACATAATTTTTTATTGTATTCCAAAGGTAACTTTTGAAAGTTATTATATCCGTCCACTGTAAACAAGTTGTGATTTAATTGCATCAGTGTGTCGATTAGTACGATGTCTTAATGCATTTTTATTGGTATATTTTTCATTGTATGTATGCATAATTTTTTATCTGTAAAACATTTAAATATTTTATCTTTGCATATTATTCAATCAATCTCAAGTTTATAATATTATTTAGATATTGATGTTGTTATGTTAATTGTTAGAATAAAATAAACAATTTATTTTTTAAAGACAATATACAGATTTTAAAAGGTTTTGTGACACTGTTTTTTGATATATCGAAATGAAAATTTCTGCCTATTATGCATTGAAATTTTGCATGCTAAGTTAAAATTATTTTGGATTTCTTAATTAAAATATATATGTTTTTCTATAAATTTTATCTTAAAAAAAAAAGGAGAAATTTGACTTATTTGATTAATTTAACGCTCTTTTGTTATGATTGTTTTATTTATAAATTAATTTGACTTAAATAAAATAAATGTACATAAAAAATATTACTAATAATTTTCACAAAAAAAAATATATATATATATATATATATTTAATATTTTATGTTAACAAAATTTTTTGATAGAAAGTTATAGAGTTAAAAAATTGTTCTACTTAGTTTCAAATAATGTTTAAATGTATTCTAAATAAGAGGGGTAATTATGACCCATTGTTTACAAATTGGTTATTGCTGATCTATCACATTACATATTTTGATTGGTTGTATTCAATTACTTTTTTTTTTTTTTTTTTTTTTTTTTTTTTTGTCAGAAGCATTCATATTTATTTTGTTGACATTTAGATATAATTAATATCTTGACTGTAATTTAGTATGCAATTTTAAATTGCAACATATTAAAGATGTGCATAGTATTTAAATTTTTATTATCATCATTAACAAACAACGTTTAAAATCTTTTATGGCAACTGTATTTTCTAAATGTATAGCTTATTATAACATTTTAAAATTATGATTAGATGTTTTTTTAACCCCGAGACCAGTGAAAAAAAAGGCAAAATTGCAATATTGTTTTCCCGGTAATTTTTTTAAATATTAAAAAAAAAAGTTGTTTTTTTCCAACATGTTATAATTTTACAATAAAATTCGTAATGCAATACATATATTTGCATATAGGCATATAAGCCTTGAGAATATTAATCATAAATTAATTTCTTAAAATTGGATTATATTTTTAGAGTTATATTATTTTAAATAATTCTTCTATTGCAGTGAAACCTGCAGCTTAGTGAACACAAAATCAATTTGTGGCCGTGAAGAGGTTAAACTTTATAAATTTCTTGCAAATGAACAGAGTCAAACTTTTAAATAATTCATGTAGTACTTTCAGAGATTTATATTGAAAATTTTATATGAAAAATGTTGATATTATAATATCGAAAAGATATAATACATTTTTAAAATAATCAAAAATATTTGTATTAAAAAGAGCATTTGAAACACAGTTTTTAAAAAATAATAATAAATTCCTTTTTTTTTTTTCTTTTTCTTTTTTTTTTTTTCTTTTTCTTTTTTTTTTTTTTTTCTTTTTTTTTGCTATGCTGTTTTTAATATTAAATTTTTCATACCATTTCTTAGAAAAAAGAAGAAATTAGTTCTAAAACCTCCTTAATCAATGTTATTCTAATATTCTTGATTTTAAAATTATTAAGGTAATTTTTTCTTATTTTACTAAAACATGATTTTAAGCATTGTAATTTTTTTTCCTATTGCATTTTACTTTTTATTCATGAAATTCTTTAAATTACAACAGAACCCTGATCTAACAATATTTTTCATTAACTGTAGATTTGGATATGATTACTTAATGTGTTCTTCTAATATCAAAAAATGAGATTATTTCTGATATGAAGAGTGTTTATTATGTCCATTGACAATTATATTAAATCAAACTTTTACTATTTTATTTATTATTTAAAAGAAATCCAAATAAAAGTCATGTCTTTAGATTGTTATTTTTTGTTGTTATGAAATTGGTCAATTTTTGATCAGCTTGGTTGTATGCCTTCATGATTCTTAAATCTGTTTAGATAATAACAAAATAAAATAAGTCTTTGTTGATTTTCTAGTCCAGATTGCCTTGGTGCTCCTACTGTATTCTTATGTTTGTATACATTTTATTAATAGTTTGATGCTTTTATTCCAAGGTAATTTTTATTGCTGAGCTAGAATGTTTGTATATGTTTTTAAATTTTTAGTTATATAAATAAATTCATCTAATCTGGCTTAAATAAGTATGGAAGAATCTCAAGTTTGTATGGTTTTGGCATTTTTTAATTTTGTGTTTACGGTTTTGGCATTTTTTAATTTTGGGTGAATTTTATGTACTACTTCTTTAGACAAAGTACTTCGAAATAATGTGTTTTTAAAGTTTAAGATGTACTAAAATCTTAAACTGTGTCTTGTTTAATTTATTCTATTTTTAAATTTTATATTGTGAAATATTCTGATCTACAAATCATATAATTGATAATTTTCAATCCTCTTTTCATATAAATAAATAAATACATTCTCTTAAAATAAATTATGAAAATGTTGTGGGATTTAAAAGTAATATAAAGTGAATTTCAGCTGTTTCAGTGTTGCTTACCAGATAATGATATTATTGTTGATGGAAATTATACATGTATTTGAATTCCTGTATTGTATTTTTTGATCAGATAAAAATGAAATGTATGACTATTACTAGTTTTTAAGTTGAAGCTTTTGAGCCCCCCCCCCCCCCCCCCTCCAAGTCTTTCTTTATGCCATGTAAGAATTTGTTACTAATCAGTCATTTCAATAATCAATTTTTGATATATGATTTGCTTTCCCTCTTTTTTGAGATTCACTGGATAAAATAGTAAAAGAATAATGTATAATGTATTGATATAGTGTATAATTTATTGCTATAAATCAAAATAGCATTTACTCTACTTTGGAGAAGCAGTATTCAATCAAATAGATTAACTTAAAAGTAAACAGAGTATTATTTTGAATTTCATTCTGTAGGAAAATAACTTGTCATTTCTTAATAATATATTGGTTTATTTAACAGTATATTTTAAAAGGGGAGGGGAAGTAAATGAGATGGCCCAAATTACACAAATTAAGCACAAGAGAAACTGTCTAACAAACTATAGCTATAATTTACTCAGAATTCATTACGCAAACAATGCAATGGTCTTTTATACCCAAACTGTGACCTAGCACAAAACTTCAAAAAAAGCTAATCAGAATATACCAACAAGTTATTTTCTGTGTATAGGGACTGACAGCTATTTTATGTAAAAGGAGAACGATGAACTGAGAAAATTCAGTAATTACTTAGCAGCAGGTAAACAAATCTAGGATGTCAAAGAATTTTTAATAGCTACAGACATCAAGAAATAATTTTGACCTAATTAAATGAAATTATAATAGATTTGCAATTAAAGTTTTGGAATAGAGAAAAATAGGAATTTAAATTTCAAATATGCATAGACTACTTAATTTAAAATTACTATAATCCCATTTTTGGTTTAAAGTGGAAAAAATATCTATGTAAATAAAAAGGTACAATATGCAGTTTATATAAAAAAATATCCATATAATCGATACATTCTAAATTTGTCACCTGATTTTGTTTCCCTTTCTTATTTCCTTCTTTTTCTAATGTGGACAATTAAGTCTTATAAAATTTAAAAACAATAACAAAAATGTTATCCCTGTCTCAGGAAATAAAAAGAAAACAAAAGCTGCAAAGCTGTATTAATTTATTTTTGCTATTAAGATCACAATAGAATTTTTTATTCAATATATTTTAAAAATAATACTTGTTACCAGTTTAAATGAATTAATGTTCAACACTTCTTTAATCATTACTATAATGCAGATATTTAAAAAATGTGTAAAAATGTATCTATCTAATATTTGAAATATGGTATTGATGATTTTTCTACTTTGATTTTTGTTTAAAGTACATATGTAATTGTACATTTAAGAGAGAGGGGGGCACATGGTGAACAGTTTTTACATTTTTCACATACATTATATGTAAGTATTCTTAAATATATATATGTATATATATATAAGAGTACTTCCACTTTGTTGTTATTTTGGTGAAATTTTAAAATGCATTTATCAAGAATTTCTAACTTATATTATTATTCTAAAATTTGTCTAAATTTGTTCACATGTGCCCGAGTGGAGGAGTAGTTTTGAACATACTTGGGGCACATGCATATATAAGATAAAAATAATAAAAAATAAAAATAAAAATTGTGATAAAAACTAATTAGATGCCTTCTTCCTAGTTAAGTGAATAAATCAATCGATGTTTCAACATATATATAAGAAATTATTTGTAAAATTATGCACTCTAATATACTTACTCCTTTTGGGTTAAGCATTTGAGTCTGGCAAAACTATGTTACTTTTATGTAAGTTATTAAAGAATTTAATTATTGTGTCTTTACTTTTACATATCCATCATATGTAATATAGGGTAAATCTTACAATTGTTTTGAAAATCAGATTTTTACATGTTTCAGACACTGGAGATTCCAAAAAACATATTTTTAGAAAAAAAAAAAAAAATTACTGTCTGTCTGTGTGTAAATGTTCTATCTCCCTAACAAATTGAGATAGAGACTTGAAATTTGGTATGTACTTAGTATGTAATAATAGGAAGAAACTTATTTAATATCAGTAACCTTGATCAGGAACTATTTTTTTCAGATTCTCAAAATATTCATTCTGATGAAAAGTATAAAAAAATTTTTGAAACTTTTTATTTTAAGTATTATATTTAAAAGACTATAAAATAGCACAAATTTTGCATAAAGAACAAAGTCGATCGGATAATTAGTTACCAAGATATTTGTAATCCTATTTTCCACACTCTTTGATTTTTCATGACCCTATATTTCGTTCAAATTTCAATTCAAATATATATTTTAATTGGATATGAGATGCTTAATCCGACGCAGTAAACTGTTAGTTAATATGATTATTATTTTTGGAATTATAGGCTGTTTCTTTTTCGCAATTCAGTACTACTTGAATAGTCTGGCATTTTATATAATTTGTCAAAATTGATTCAACAGCAATTCATTAATAGAGTATTACTATGTATTAAAAATATTTAAATATACATTTAAATTTTATTTTGGAATTGCAATGCATTTTATTAAATAGTTTACATGCATTTTGTTTACATATTTTATATTATGCATATCCAGGGGTGTGCAAAGAAAAACTGTGCCTGGTGTAAAGGCCCGATTTGGTGCACCCACCCATGAACTTTTTCTTGTGGCAGGCATTGGTAGTATAAATTTGGCACCCCCTAAATTCCCGCATCCGGGGCAACTGTCTCCTTTGCCCCCCTTTCACACTGCACTGTGCATATCCATGTTGGGCAAATATTACGATTGCCTTCAATGACTAGTTTTCTAAATGTTATGCAATGTGCTTCACAAAATTATGCATGATGATTTTAAAAATTGGTAAAATTGTGATACAGTCAAACCTTGTTAACACAAATTCTTATATGATTTTTTTTTTTTTTTTTTTTTTTTTTGTTCATGTTAAAAATAGTTTACAAGACTTATCTAATTAATGCCATTATAGATTGTAATAATAATGTTTTACTTTTAAAAGTGTCTTAATTTTTTTTTTCAATAACTTTGGTAGATTTTTTAATTTACATCTTAAACAAACAAATTATAACAACCAGAAATCAAAGTAGCTGATAATTCTGAAAATTCAGCCAGGAGATTGTACCAGTACTGCCTACTATTTGTATTTCTAAATTTTTTTAAACTTCAGATTAACTTATTGAAATATGTTCTGTTTTTACTTGTGCCTCCCATCTCCCCTACATGTTGTCTTTATTTTTAAGCACAAAATTGTTAATTTTTGTGATGAAATAAAGAAAATCAAAATGTTTCTTTTTGAAAGATTGGAACTCTCTTGTTCCATTTGTCAATATTTTTTATAAAACATTCCATTTTTGTAAGAAAGTTTAGTTTTGTTATTTGTTTATATTTGTAAAATCAAATTTTAATGTAAAGGGTGTTGGTGTACATTTTGTTTAAAATGTGTTATTGATCCGTCCATTATAGATCTGGTTTTTATTTTATTAACTTTTTAAATAAAAATTATGAAAATATATATTGCTTGTGATTTTATTGAAAATTTTCATTTTATTCTTTAATTTTTATTTGAAAGGATTTTCAGCGTGTTTGTGTCAAGCTTTTATACTCACAATCAGGAAGTTAAACTTTGGGTAAGATTTTTTATTGTATTATGTATTTATTGGTGGCTTTTTACAAGGCTCTGCTGCCTAGGAAAGAGGTAGGACTTGACTGAATAACTAGAGTCTTCATTGTGGAAATTTGTTTTTTATAATACCATATTATTTATTATTTTAAAATGTTTCAATTATTAACAACAATTAATTTAAATCCAATATAATATTATCCAGCAAATGTAAATCCATCAAAATTATTACTAGATTTATATTAGTAGCATTATGCAATTGTCCTGAACAGATAACCTTCGCAATTCATTTGCTAATCAATGATTTTTTTTTTTTTTTTTTCCAAATTTACTTTTTTCTAATAAAACAGCACAAAAGTTATATTTTTAGAAAGATCATTTAAAAAAAATAATTTTTGAGAGATGAGATCTTCTAATATATATATTTGCAGTTATCATCATTCAGAATTTCATTCATTGTATAAACAAACTGCTTCAAAAAAATTGAATTGATTGTGAATTTTATCATTCAGAAAACCATGGTGAACCACTGCACACGTTTCATTTGCATGCAGTGATTAAATTCAGAAAAGATTTTTGATGTCATTTGCCTATGAATCCATGAAGTCCAGTATTAATTTTAGAAAGAATGTTTCAGACAACTGAGCTCAATTTTTTATATATTTGTTTCTGAAATAGAAAACAGAAAATTAGCAAAATGGCTGTTATTGGTTTACTTGAAATTACACAGTAGCAAAAATGAATTTAGAAATTTTTTGCAGCATTCAAATATTGCTATCTAATGCAACTAATTTGGGTAGACATGCATTTTTAATGAAAATTAATTGCTTTGTAATGATAATGCTCAACATTAAAATATACCAAAGTTTAGTTTGATATGATTATTCATTTATTTATTGTTTGGAGTGGGGGGAGGGGTTCATAGTTTTTAAAATAGATTCTAACTTGGTAAGTTATTTGTTTTATGTATGTGAATGATGTAAAAAAAGCAAAAAACGACATTAAATTAATTTCATACACGATTATTCAATCAGTAAATTAATTATAATAGATGTAAATTTTCCAAGTGGATGAAAAATCCTCCAGTTTTCGTCCGGGATGGCTCAGTTGGAAGAGCATTGGTGGCTTCAGCCAATACATCCCTAATTTGAATCCTAGCCTGGACTTTTTTCACCCACTTGAAAAATTTACATCTGTTTAAAAACGATGCAATTTTTAGATAGCTTTCATTACAAAAAGTAAAAAGCTACCTATTGTAGCCGTCCGGAGGAAAGCACTTCCGGAAAATTTTGGTATATTTTCACCGATTATGATCCCCAGACCCAAAAACCACCCTCTGTTGAAATGTTGACACACACATATATATATATATATATATGATTTTTGTCATGCTGTAACTACCCTATATATGAACTGATTTGAATGAAACTTGGCATGTACATACAAATGTCTCAGCCGAGTTCGTTGGCCTGCATCATCCGTCATTTTGATTCAAAATGGCGGCCATTTAATTAAAAAAAAATTAAATTAAATGGGAAAAAATTAAAAGTTGAAAAATATTTTTCTTTTATGTGTCAGAACTTAAAACAAGGATATTTACAGAACACTTTTTATTTTGTCTATAACTTAAAAATTGACTGAGTTGTAGCGCTTTGAATTTCTGGTGTGGCTGACATTTTAAAAGGATCTTATTTTTATCACGTGATAACACACATATTTATGAACCAATTTGGATTTATCTTGGTATGTACATAGTGTATGTACTGAGGTCTGGACCTAGTTCATTAGTCAGTTCAATTTGCCATCTTGTTTCAAAATGGCGGCTATTTAAATTTTTTTTTTTTTAAATATAAAATTTAAAATTAGGTACAAAAAAGTGAGAAATTGAAAAAAGATTTTTTATTTATGCATTTGACTTTGATACAAAGATTCCAAAGCATTTTTAGTTTCATCTGTATCTTAAAAAATGGCTGAATTATCGCATTTTTAATTTCTAGTGTTGCTTACATTTTCAAATGATCTGATTTTTGTCACGTGATCACACATGTATTTATAAACCGATTTCGATGTAACTTCGCATGTATATAGTATAAACCGATGCCTAAACTGAGTTCATTGGCCAGTTCCATCCGTTCATCTTGTTTCAAAATGGCAAAATATTAAATTTTTTAAAAAAATTTTAAATTTTAAAATTAGGTATAAAAAAGTAAGAAATTGAAAAAGATTTTCTTTGGTGTGTTTGACCTTTATACAAAGATTTCAGAGCATTTTTTGTTTCATCTATATCTAGAAAAGGGAGTGATGTGAAAGTGAGTTATAGCACTTTCAATTTCCAGTGTGATTGACATTTTGAAATGGTCTGAAATTTGTCACGCAAAATACGCATATTTATGAACTGATTTGGATATAACTTCGTGTGTACACAATACATACCTATGTCTTGACCGAGTTCACTGGCAACTTCATTCACCATCTTGTTTCAAAATAGCGGTTATTTAAGTTTGTTAAAAATGTTTTAAATGTATAATGATGTACAAACTAAAAATTAGAAATTGAAAAATGGTTCTTTCTGAAGTGTTTGATCTCAATACATGAATTCAGGAGCAGGGTTCGATTTAAGCGGTATCGCATCGCAATTTGCGATTCAAATTTAACTAAAATGCGATCCAAGAAATGCATTAAATCGCAATCATTGCGATGCATATTTCCCACACCCTTTGTTATGTCATGTACACTTAAAGTTAAAATTTAAAGTTTTTTACACGACATACGTTGTGTTTTCACTCTTCCCAAGTGTTTATTTACAATGGAAGTACAGCGAGACGCCATTGCTGGGTGCAGTTTTCCCAGTAACATGGAGATGCCAGTAAACACATGATTTGTTCCCGTCCTGACGCTGTGATTGATTACTGAATCACTGTTACTCGCTAATTGCGGCGTTTGCTCATAGAAGTTTGACATTCGTGTTGTAGTGGTTCTAAAATGAACACTCACTGTTAAGATCCTTTTACTTTATTTATGCATCGAAACAGACAGCGCAGATTCTGAATAATTTTATTTACTTTCATTTATGCTTGTGGTTAAATATTGCATTGCTTAATTTTTTTTTTTTTTTTTTTTTTTTTTTGTAAATTTTCAAGATTTAAAAGTTACGTTAGCTATTTTTTACTTGCTATACAAAAGTGTTTAACTGCTATTCAAAACTGACTTTGTATAGCAGTTACTGCTATGCAACTTTCTTTTTCTTAATCGACCCCTGTTCAGGAGTATTTTTTTGTTTTGTCTTTACCTTAAAAAATGCCTGAGATATAGCAGTTTGAATTTCTAATGTGGGTGGCATTAAAAAAAAATCAACTTGTCAGAGACAGCACTCGGAGATATTAATCGATTTCGATGTGAGTGCACATGTGAACATGAATTAAGATTTCGACCAAGCTCAATGGTTTGTTTTATTCATCATGTTGTTTTAAAATGGCATACACTTCATTATATCGTGGAATTTGGCGACCTTATAAATTGCTTAAAATAAAACTTGAATAAAGCTTGAATAAAATATGACTAATTTCTAAAAATTCCCATTAATATTCAGTATTGACAAAAACTAGTTTTAAATGTTATATAATCGGGTCCACTAATTTTAGCTTCGTACGTTTGACTAGTGTAACTTAAATTAAAATAAATAAATAAACTAGATATATGAAAGCTACCTCTTCCTCCCGGTACTTCCGGGAAAACATTTTTAAAGCATTTTGCAAATTTGCTTTTTAATGAATTTATTTAAATTTACTTAAAGCATAGTTTGTGTATTATAAAAATTCATTCTATTTAGTATTTGCTTTTTCAATTTAATTTAGTTTCTTGTTACAAGACATAATAACATTACTCCTTTAATTTTTGATAATGATATGATAAAATGATGATTTAGTATTGTGTTTATTATTTAGAAAGTAACTGAAACAAAATCAAATGAATTTATAATTTATTTTGAACCAAGAGATAACAGAATTCTGCTTTGTTTGTTTTTTATTGCTGCTTTAATGTCAGTTAGTAGGACACTGCTGAAAAATAAATAAAAATAGTAAATAATTGACTACCTTGTGGAAAGAATTTTTCCATGGAAATGAAGCAAAAGTCCTTTTGCAAAGAACATGTATGTCTAAGATTTAAATAAATAATAATATCTTAACCACAAGTTGGATAACTCATGAATGTAAAAAAAAAAAAAAAAAAAAAAAAAAAAAAAAGTTAGACATTTAATGAGAATTAAAAGAAACTATTTTTTTCCATTGGCTGTAATGTAACTCAGTACCTTTGGTTGTTCCTATAATTAAACTATGCATGCGATTTTCATAAAATTTCAAATGATTTGACAAAATTATGCAACAATTATACATTTAAAATTTCAAATGATTCGGATGGGTAGTTTTTACTCTGTTATACAAAGGCAGACAGGTGGATGGACTGAACGATGACTATAAGTGCTTGCTACGTATTTGCATAATTACGAATGCACCTAAAAATGATGCATTAGTGGTCAGCGCGATCATTGAGGTTCAGCTAAATAGAATCTTGGATAATATTGGTCGCAGCTGACAGGAGCGAGGATGAAGACATAGCAAAAGATAAGGTCTCACTGAAAAAATACATAAATTTAACTTTGATTAAATTTATGTATAATTAAATTTATGTAACGGTAAATAGTTTAGAGAAAGAAGACGGTATTTCAGAAATACATATCCGTCACTTTTATAAAATCCATCCACTCCAATCCAAAGGCACATATTGTTACCAAATCCAGGAGCCTTGCACTAAAGAACTTTTTAGTTATCGTAGTTGACAATGTCAATTTGCTAGTTATCATGATTTGTCGAGTAGTGGATAGGGACAGCTTAATGCAACAATGTTAAAACTTATTCTGAATAATGAAATGGGGGGGAAAATAAAAAAAATCCTTACATGGTTTCGGCGAGTTGTTTTCAGTAGCGGACAGGGACAGCTTAATGCAACAATGTTAAAACTTAAGACTGCATAGCGAAAAGGGGAAAAAATCAAAAAATCCCTACCCGGTTTCGGGAAGTTGTTTTCTTTGTATTGTATTGATGTTCGTTTCGGTTATTTTTCCCTGTGTTTTATATTTTATTGTGCTTTTATATTTTATTTTTCTCATAATTTTATTACTCTTAATATTATAATGTGAGATGTTAATACGGTAGTGCATTCCTATATCAGAAATACTTTTTTCCTTATTTAAAAATTAGCATAATATTTATGCCTCATAAATATTAGAAAAATATTTACAAATTTTATTGCGTATTTTTGAACAAACTTATACAGATTTTAATAGTTTTCCTGCGTTAGTAACCGCGGCATTAACCAGTTTTGTCCATTTTATAAATTTCTTCAATGCGACTTTCGTGCATCCAGTGATGTTTCTTTGGGTTTTAGTGTCGTCAGAGACAGCAACTTTGACGAGTTTCGTTGTGGCACAATGAGTTGCGTGCATCCAGTTATTTTTTTTTTTTTTTTTTTTTTTGTTTAAATTAGCGCGCAGCGCTCATAATCGCGTTGACCGCGGCACTGACGATTTTCATGCACTTTAGAGACTGTTGCACAGCGAGTTTCATCCAGTGATTTTTTTAATTGTTTAAATGGGCGCCCAGCGCTCTACGCACATTAATAACCGCCGCATTGTTGTGTTTCGTGCACTTTAGAGATTGCTGCACAGCGAGTTTCGTACATCCAATGATGTTTTCCTTGGTTTAAATGTGCGCGCAGCGCTCATACGTACGTTAGTGACTGCGGCATTGACGAGTTTCGTGCACTTTAGAGATTGCTGCACAGCGAGTTTCGTACATCCAGTGATGTTTTTTTGGTTTAAATGGGCGCGCAGTGCTTATACGTACGTTAGTGACCTCGGCATTGACGAGTTTCATTCATTTTAGAGTCTGCTGCACAGTCAGTTTCTTGTGCCCAATAATGTTTTTTTTTTTTTTTTGTCTCTATTTTAATAGATGCTCAGCGCTTTGGAATCATCGCTGGAACTGTCCACATCGTTAATTGTCTGCCGAAAATTCCGCATTGTGATTGGGGAGAATTTTCGGGTTTCTGAAAATTCCGTTCGCTCGAGAGTTCTTGTCACTAAAACCGCCAAAATCCAGTGTATGGGCTTGTTTAGGATTATGTCATTAATATTGGAAGAGAATGCAATATATTTATTAATATTCTTATATTAAAAAGATTATAACATGCTTACATTGTACATTTCTATAAAATATCAATTAAAATCATCATTAAAAAATAAAATTGGAGAAATAATATTTTATTAGAACTTTTGTCTAAGCTTATAAGTGTATAGCATCACTTTAACATCAATACCAAGAAAAATCCTCGCCGAAACCATGTAGGGATTTTTGATTTTTTTCCTTATTTCATTATTTAGTCTACCAAGGCTAATTTAACATTGTTGCATTAAGTTGTCCCTATCCGCTACTTAGCAACACAACTTATCATTAACAAATAAACGAGATGAATTAAACGAGATTAAAATCCCATTGAAAAAACGAAAATTCAGAAAAAATTGCGTATTTTTCTCGAAATTAAGATAATTTTTTGTCACTTTTATGATTGACAATGTATGTTTAAAAAGCCATTATTTATTAGTAAAAGTATTTTTTTTTTCTTTTTGCTATTCAGCCGTTCGATTTTTAAATCGATATTTTTTGCATGAAACGGTTTAAAAATGAATCAACAACGAGATTTACAAACAACTTTTTGCAATTAATTTATTTTTTCAAATCGTGCTTTGTTTTGTTCGTAATATCGATTGATTCCATGCTTCTCATGCACAAACCAAAACGCTTATTCATTTACATTTTTCAATAGCATTTTCATTAATATTATGGTAATTATTGTGCTAACAATTATTCTCCTATTGAGTATCAAGCCTTGTTCAACAGATTTGTGGTTTGTCAACAAGATTAAAAGAATGTTTGGGAGCCAGGCTAACGATAAAGCGTTTAAAGGTATGATATTTATTGACAAAAGATCTGTATTCTGGGCGCTTGGCAAATAAATCCAAAAAGCCGTTTTAATATCTTATTAATTTCTTATTTTAATTATATTTTAATTATATTAGATTTATATCATTTACAGTTATATATTACAATGCAATATTATCTGTGTTACATACATGCATATGTATATATATATTGATATTTATTACTATTTATGACATAGATATCTTATGCACACCACGTTGGTGCGATTTTTTTCTGATTACAATTAGGCGAAAACTTCGTTTTCATATACTAGTTACATATGTATATTTTAATTATTTGGTACTACTTGGTTATCCCGTCGACCAAAAAACTATCGCCAAATTATAAGATTAAATGCCAATAATGGATGATTGTCAGTGTCATATTAAATGATTTTAAACATGATACACTATTTAAAATGTCATCAAGTGGTTATTAATTCCAAATTTATTTATATTTTTATTCATGTTTTATTCATTCATTTGTTCTTTCGTTTTTTTAAAAAATAAAAATATGCCATCATACATAATTTGTTTGTTAGTTTGGTGATTTTTATAACTTGGCGAAAATGGTCGACGGGATAATCAAGCAGTACCAATTATTTTCTATTATTTTAAAACGGAAATAAAAATAAATAAAAAATATTAATAACTATTGAAAAAATCTATATCATTTTGAAAAGAAAATTAAATTAAATAAACTGTTCATTAATAAATAAACAACAATAGCCGTTACCACGTGAGGCATAAAATCACCATTTTGTTACAATCGCGCCAACGTTGTGCTTGGCTTATTTGTGTATGAGTTAATAGCTGTGTCAGATTTTTGTATGAGTTAATAGCTGATGAAATGGTCAAAGGTTTCGTTACTTACAGCAGTCTTTTATTATTCTGATCATTTCAGTTGTTTAAGTGCGTAGTTCAATCCGATGAAACATCTGTTAAATTTGTGTTTGATTTATTTTATTTTATTACTTTATTTTATTTATGAAGCTCCAACTTCATTGTGGAATATGTGCTGGAAACAGATGCTGAATTATTTACATTAACTTAAGCGCAAGCGGATTTTTCTTTCATAATGATCTACATGTGATAAAAATAGATAAAAAAAAATGATCATGCTTAAAATTATTTAAAAAACCATAAATAAATGCGTAAATAGCGATACAGCTATTTAAAGAAATATGCAGTTTTTAAACAACTTGCATTCATAAGTACATTTTTTTTATTCGAAGGTATAAAAATTTAAAAAGTGTGATGTTGAGAAGCTTACAAAATTACAATAAAAACAAAATTAAATCATATGTTGTTGTCAACATCAGAATGATGCTAGCGTTACAGAAAAAGATGTTTGTTCTTTAGAGTATAGATTGATTGATTTCAATGTATAAAATGCACAAGTTTCCTTTATAATATGGATAAATTATCAATGCATAAAAGGCACAAGTAATTTAATTAATGTTTACAACATTTAACACATTTATTTAAAAGCTAGTTTGTTTATTTTATGCATAAACAAGTCATGCCATGTCATATCGTATCATATATCATCATCAGGGGTGTAGTGGAAGGAATACGCGGGTATACGCCGTATATCTTCTGGATTTTTTAAAAGGAACACCGTATACGCTTTGTTTCTCAAGAAAGCAATTGGGTATGCCCTTTCTAGGGTATCTTGATCAGCAAATAAATCATAAAAAAGGGACCCTGAAAGTGTCTGCCTGTTCGTTCCGGTAAATTTCAAAAACTACTTGGTATAATTTTTCAGATTTGTATCCCTGGATAGGCTGTTTTCTTGGATTATTGTTACAGATCATACAGTCGAACCTCATTAATACGCGCCCCACTTAATATGCATAGCGTCGAAGACAGCAACACGGTTGCTGCCGTATACCATTCGGTGACGGTATCGTTGTACGAAACCTCTTAATACGCGAATTTTCTTCGGTCCCTTCAAATACACCTATCTTATGTATAGGAAAAACTTTCTCAATAAGATAACGGTTCATACGCGAACCCGTATAATACGCGAAATTTTATCAGTTTGTGGTAAGAAAAACCTACATTTATTACGCGAATGAGCTAGGCTCGAAAAAGGCGATGTTATACAGGGAATATTGTCCCTGACATTTTATACGATAATTGTTTAAACTAGGACGTCCCTCAGATGGAGACAGATTGGAGATTTCCCTCAGATGGTCTGAGCGATGATGCTGCGAAAAAAGATTCAATAACTTGTGAAAAATAAAGAAAATGAGATGTAACTTTTAATTCGTCATATATTGCGATAAATTGAAATGATGAAAATAGGCGAATTGAATCGTAGAATTACAAAATTTTATTTTTTAAAATTTATATACACTGTTAAAAAAAAAGCAAAAAGCAAACCATGCATGGATATAAAATTGGAAGTACGCAGTACATTAAAAATAATAGAGGAAATAAAACACTTAATTGTCTTATATTTTAATTTTAAATCTTTAAAATGATGTCAAGAGCATAAACTGACTCTCCGAATTGGTTCATGTATAATGTCTAAAAATAGAATACTTCTGCTGCCACGATGACAAAAAAAGTAATAAAAATTAAAATAATAATAATAATAATTTGAAAACAAATCATGATAAAGATTTCAAACAAATTTCTTCTTAAAGTGCATTTTTTCCTCTACGCAACAGTGTAAAAAAATAAAAATATGCGATGTTTCGAAGTTTAAAAATTTGCAGTTCCAAAAATTGTAAAGCTGAAATTTCATTTAAAATTAGTTTGTGATGGGTCCAGGAATGTTTATGTTTAATCCATGTCGTAAGTATTATGAGGCGTTGAGAAGTCATTCTAATTAACTCTACAAAATAACAATGCACATTTTAAATAGTTAAAGTTGTCTACCTTTAATCTACTATTTTTTAGCGCTTTCCAACAAAGATGAAAAGTGCTTATGGATTCGGTTTGTCTGTCTGCGCTCTAACTCCCGTAAATATACTTCGATCGCCATGAAATTTTTAGATATTATTGACATTAGCCCTAGCACGAGTCCTATTGAAAATGAAGTTTCTACCATGATTATTTTATTTACAGGGGCAGTCAAAAGATTACCGTTACATTACGGCCTATGGGAAAAAATCGTTTCAAATGAATTTTAAAGATGTTACACCCTGTCAAACATATTAAAATTTATATGCATCTGCGAGATGTACTAAAATATGCATTATGTAAAAAATGCGGCGAAAAAATAGCTATTATACATATACAGGATCACACAAAAGGATTTCATTACATAATGGTCAAAGGGGGAATTGCTTGCGCCATATTTTGATTATATTAAGCTATTTCATATATAATAAAACTGATATATATATAGCTGAGGTTTTGTATAAATTATACGATACAGTCATGCATAATATGAAGTACATAGCATTTACAGCGACCCACAAAAGATTCCAAATAGTATGTTCTTTCCGAAGTACTGTACATGTATCCGATGATGGCTGATGGAAATGCATTTTAATTATGATATGCGCGTTTAAGTTTCACTAAATATATGCATATAATATGTTTTGTATGAATACTATAGCTGTTATACAGGGCTACCCAAAAGAGGTCGCAAACGTTACTGAATATGAGTTTAAATTACTTAAAGGTGTTTTTTTTTTAATTTTATGGATACGATGAACTGCGTTCAATTTACTAAGAAATGTTTGCAGAATTATAAATAAAATGATATACAGGGTCAAATAATGAACTGAATACATGGACGTCTATGAATGATAATTTCTGAGAATGTGATTTTAGTAGTTTTAAGAATGCTATAGTTTAAAATAAATTTTAGCTTAATACTGACGTGTAATAAAGGTACAAAGTAAACTATAGGAATGAACAAAAATATTCAAATATGTTTCCATCGATAAGTATGAATTGCTGAAAGAGAAATTTCAACATGCTAGACATTTTCTTACTTAACTAAATTTTCTCATTACATAGTATATAGTATATCAACCGACAGATCAAATACAGGGCTGTTAAAAGTATTGGAATACATATTTAGCTATATACAGTAACCTTATTTTTCTAATTGGCGAAGTTTTGTTAAAGATTTCATGAAGTGTTGGAAAGTGCTTCATAATCTATGCTTAACGCATTATTTTTCTTACTTGTTTTATCATTGGTCTAGGAATATTGATGTTTAATGCACGGCATACGTAATATGACTCGTTATAATCATCCTAAAAATGATGTTTATTATTATTATTATTAATTTAAATATACAATTTATTTATACGTATGTATTTAAAATTTGAGTCTTTGAAAATATCATTTTTCAAACAGTCGTGTAATTTGTTAAATCACATTTTTTTTAATGGTATTCTAATTTGATCATTTTAATATAATTTACATTCAAAACTTGAAGTCTCGATTGCTATTTTGCTGGACTCTGATACTAAACTGTGTATATTCTTTTAAGTGTAAATAAAAATTTCTGAAATAATCTGCATGGAACAAATATGATAGGCAATAGGCCTATTCCTGTGACGTCACACAAGGTAAAATGACGATTTTTATAGTCTCGATCTCAAATTTCAAACTGAAATTTCGAATTTCTTGAACTCCATTGTAGCTGTGATCGTGCTATCGTTCTGTAGGACATGTGTTCAAGCACTGCCCCCTCTACAATGCCTAATCACTGAGCAGATGACAAGCGTGAAACGTCATGAAGTGGAGGCGAAATCACTAACCCTACTGGTTCTACAATCGCCACGAAGCTCAGAACGCGATCGTTGTCAGGGAAACAGCCTCCACTACGTCACAAGCGAGAAGGCATTGTAGAGGAGGCAGTGGTTCAAACGCCCTCAACGAATACCACAATAAGGGGTCTCCTAATTCAACAAAATAGTTTCTAAAGTCATAGCTAAAATGAGATTGCTAGATTTCGATGCCTTTAATAGGTGAGTGGATATATCAATATAAAACCCTTTGTGGAACAAAATTCAAACAAGACTGTGGTGAGTCAGCTGCTATCGACAATGAAGACATCGATTGTTGGAAAACAGATGTGATTCTGTACTTGTAAAAAACTACTCAAGCCACGATATTTACAACGTGGAGGAATTCGGGTTTTTTAACAAAATGACAAACAAGAAAACAAGGGCTAGGAAACCAGAAACATATCATGGAGTAAAACAAAACAAAGACCATCTTACTGTTCTGCTCGATGCCAACCCTGATGTATCAGAAAAGTTAAAGCTACTGAACATACAGAAATGCCGAAACTCGCGATTCCTCAAAAATGTCAAGAATCTTCTCTTCCTATACGAGTGTCAGCGTAGAACATGGATGAGGGGTAACATTTTTTAAGATGGTTTCATAATTTTGACCAGTGTATGAGAAAAGAATCGCGCCATGGGTTACTGCTTGTGGACAACTGTCCTGTTCATCGAAAAGATACGAAGGCTTGAAGAATGTATAAATAGAATTTCTACCTCCAAATTCGAATAATGTCACTCAGCCAATGGAACAAGGAATAAGGAATAGCATCAAAGTAAAGTAGAAGACTCGCGACGTACGACGATACTTTCACCAAACAGAACACGACAACAACCCTTCTTGGCGTTATATTACAGTCCTCTACGCTATGCACGTGCTTTCTGCAACATGGGAGAGTGTCAACGACGATTGCAAATTGTTTTCACAAAATGGGTTTTGAAAGTAGCGATGACAAGTAGCGTTTTAACTTTTAATTTTATCTTTTATTTTTCTTATTTAATTTTATTTATTTATTCCTATTTTTATTTTATTTCCTTTATTCTTTTCTTCTTTGTTAATTTTTTTTCATCATTTTTCTATACATAATTTTTCTATCCTCTTCTGTTCATTGGTGACCTTATCTTCTTGTGAATACGTGTTTATACTGGTTGATGACGGGCTATTACAATTTTCATACCGAAACGCGTCTTGTGTGTGCTTTTGTTTTGGGGTACTTAATACACATTTTTGTTATTTAATTATTATTTAAAGTTACAGTTGCTTGTTAATTGTAAAAACAACGGAGTTAGTAATCCGTCAAACCATTCTCGCCAAAACAGGCTAAATGGCTGTGAAATTGCGCCAACAAAGTTATTTTTAACACTAAAAATTAAAAATAAAAGTAAATAATAATAATAATAAAATACTTTTTTAGCATAGAATATTAATTAAAATTACGACTATATGTTTAGAAAACTATTTAAAAATCCTGAATTGATAGTTTAAATAATCATTTTTTACTCACAAGCTATCAAAACCCCAGAGCTAATGCCCCGCAGGTTTTTTTTATATACGTATATATGTGCGTAGCACGATAACTCTTGATAGAAATATCGGATTTACTTCAAAAATTATAAATAGGTTCAGTTTGATAAGGCACTTCCCTGATTAGTTTTAAGGAGTCATTGGTTAAGTAAAAGGAGGGAACCGGTGTGGGGGGTAATCCTCAGTTAATTTAGATAAATGGGTACATAATTTATTAGATATGTTAGATAAATGGATTTTTCATACAGAATTATCCAATTTGCTTGAATTTAGTATGCATGTTTATTGATAAGACGTTTCCCTGAGTAGATTTGGATCTTCATCGGTTAAGTTTAAAGAGTGGAAATGGGGGGGGGGGGGGTAGTCCCCATTCAATTTAGCTAAATGAGTATTTCATGAAGAATAAAAGTGTAATATATAATTAGTTTGAATAGCCTGTGATATCAATGCATCAGTTTAACTTAGCCATTTTCTTTTTTATTTCTTTCCTGTTGCTACATCTGTAAAAAGACTATATATATTTTAATAAATTCTCTAGTTCGCGCTATCTATCAAATGTAAATCAAGGCGGTGAATATTCAATCGAGACCCATGCCAAATTAACGTATCGTAATGGAAATTTTTTGGAGCTGCATGAATTTCACTCATGAAATTACGAGTGATTATAAAGTTAAACATTAAATATTGCTAAAGAGAAACTTTTTTTAAAAATTAATTTTTTATTTAATTATTTTCAGGTGCATTTAAAAGAGTCTTATATTTAGGATCTATTGCAAAGATTTCCTGTTTTGGAGAGAAAGGTCCGAAGCAAAACTTCAAGCGTTTGTCTTGGTTTCAATCTGGAAATCGCCTTTCAAATAATGGCCATTATAGGATTAATAAGCATGGAGTTCTGACCATTAATGGTGTAACCATGGAAGATTCAGGTGAATTTGTTTGCTTGATTCATTCTAAATTAGGAAGGCGGAGATTTAGACATGATGTGACTGGTAAGTTTAATCATGCGGGACTGCATGGGTTTCAAAATTTTATTTGAAATGACTGCTGTGAAACTTGATAGATCAGGAGGTGGCAGCACAGATAATCACCTCATCCAGTTCACGTCTGAGATTTCACAATTAGTTAAAATTAGATTCATATATCAAGACCTAATCGGTCTGTCGAGATATATCTTGGAGGATGACACCTGGAAATCCACTTTTAGCGGTTCACTTAAAGGTTTACCATTGTGATTTCCTGCACCCAAAGGTATGAAAACATAGAGAATTGGAAACAGGAAAACACAATGGTAAATCTATGAGTCAAATTCTAAAATCGAGTTTTCAAATGTTTTCCACCAAGGTATGACTTGGCAGACCTCTATGTATTTTAATATGCGAATCGAATTTTAACTAATTCTGGAATTTCAGCCGAGATCTCGATGAGGTGATTGTCTGTGTTGTTACCTCCTGGTCTAAGAGTCTACGATATTATTAAGATGGCCCACGATAAAAAAATGTCGAATAAAGATTAAAGTATTCTTACTTTTCGCAAAAGACACAATATAAACTTTTTAAAAGTTCATCGTTTTGCTTAAAAGATGACAATAATAATAATATGGATGTTACAAGTAAAAAAATTATATTTTATTTAAAAACTTCTTTCAGACCAAGAGCCGACAACACAAAACCCTATGGTATCGAGCGAAAAATAAAATAAAAAAAAACCCTCTTTATTTTATGGAAGAGTTGTAATAGGGGATTCTAATGATCCATATCTGCTGGAAGTAGTGCATTTGACAAAAATGACTATCACTAAGCAGTTGACTCGTAGTTTTATAATTGTGTTTGTCCTACAATCAAAGGTATGAAATGATTGTAGGATAACCACAATGATAAACCTACGAGTAAACCACTAGTGGTATTGCTTTTTTGGCTAATGCACTACTTCACTTTTGGCAGACATGGATCATTTGATTCCCCTATTACAACTCTTCCATAAAATAAAGGTTTTTTGGTATTGGTTATCCTGTCAAGTCAACCAATTTCGCCAAATTATACAAATCGCCAAACTATTGACCAAATTAAACAGATTGGCTTAATTTTTATTTTAAATAACGAAAGTACAAAAATAAATAAATAAATAAATAATAAAACATTAATAAGAATACAGACAAAACTTCATGTTAAAAATCACTTGATGGCATAATGTTATGTGAATGTGACGTTTTTTATCATCATTGACATTTAATTTTTTAGTTTGGCGATACCTTTTTGGTCGACGGGATAATGAAGTAGTACCTTTTTTTTTTCTTGAGCTCGATACCTTAGGTTTTTGTGCTGTCGGCTCTTGAACTATTAGTACTGCCGACTTCCAATTCCCGCGGACATCACCAGAGAATATCTTTATTACTAATTGCTGTTTCATTCATACAAACACGTCACTTCGTTCCGAAGGGGAGAATCTATAATTATTAGTGTAACTGAAAGTAGAAGTAGCCGTGCCTTGGATTCAGTTTAAGTAAAAAAAAAAAAAATATTTAGCTGCGATTTTATTTATTCAATTCGTCATATTGTTCACACATGTCTCTTTTATTAGATAGCTTTTATTACAAAAAGTAAAAAGCTATCTATTGCAGCCGTCCGGAAGAAAGCACTTCCGGAAAATTTTGGTATATTTTCATCGATCATGACCCTTAGATCCCAAAACCACCCATAGTTCAAATGTTGATATTTACATATATATTTATGTATATATATATTTTGGTAATCTGCCTTCTATTTCTCTTCAAACTTCAACTGTTTTTAATAATATGATTGTAAAAATACTGGTTTCATTGGTTCTTTTAATGGTATTGTCTGAATAACTTTGGATGTATTTATAAAAATATTTATATATATATATATATATACATATATATATATATATATATATATCTGATATTTGTCATGCTGTAACGATCGTATTTATGAACCGATTTGAATGAAACTTGGTATGTGGATAGTACATACAAATGTCTCGACCGAGTTCGTTGGCCAGCATTATCTGCCATCTTGTTTCAAAATGGCTGCCATTTAAATTTAAAAAAAATTATTTAAAATTAAGTTCGAAAAAAAAATTAAAAGTTGAAAAATATTTTTATTTTATGTGTTAGAACTTAAAACAACGATTCCAAAACATTGTTTTATTTTGTCTATATCTTAAAAAATGACTGAGTTATAGCACTTTGAATTTCTAGCATGGCTGACATTTTGAAATGATCAGATTTTTGTCATGTGATAACACGAGTATTTATGAATCGATTTGTGTGTAACTTAGTGTATACATAGTACATAATAAGGCCTAGACCGAGTTCGGTTGCCAGTTCCATCCGCTAACTTGTTTCAAAATGGCGGCTATTTTTTTTTTAATTTAAAATTTAAAATTAGGTACAAAAAAGAGATAAACTGAAAAAGATTTTTCTCTTATGCATTTTATCTTGATACAAAGATTCCAGAGCATTTTTTCTTTTGTCCATATCTTAAAAAATAACTGAGTTATAGCACTTTTAATTTCTAATGTTGCTCACATTTTGAAATGATCTGATTTTCGTCACGTGATAATACACGTATTTATAAACCTATTTGGATGTAACTTGGTGCGTACATAGTGCATACTTGTGTCTGGACCGAGTTCGTTGGCCAGTTTCCATTCGCGAACTTGTTTCAAAATGGCGGAATATTAAATTTCTTTAAAAAATTTAAATTTTAAAATTAGGTGCAAAAAAGTAAGAAATAAAAAAAAGATTTTTCTTTGTGTGTTTGACCTAGATACAAAGATTCCAGAGCATATTTTGTTTCATCTATATCTTAAAAAATGGCTGAGCTATAGCACTTTTAATTTCCAATCTGGTTGTCATTTTGAAACGGTCTGAAATTTGCTACGCGATAATGCGCATATTAATAAACTGATTTGGATATAACTCCTATGTGTTTGTGTACAGAGTACATACCAGTGTCTTGATCCAGTTCACTGGCAAACTTCATTCGCCATCTTGTTTAAAAATTGCGGCCATTTAATTTTGTCAAAAATCTTTTAAATGTATAATGATGTACAAAAAAAAAAAAAAAAAAAAAAAAATACGTGTGGCACTCGGGGACTGCCGCGGTAAAGCTATTGCATAGCATTTTTTTTTATCAACTTATGCAATTATAATTATTTATTTATTTTTTATTTATGCTGTTTTTTTTTTTTTTTTTTGGTCTTTGATATTGATTCAAGTTAAAGATTTTGAGCGTGATGACCGATAACATTTTTTTTCTTGTATTGAACAAATGAGAAGTTAATATCGTTTAAAATATTTTTATTATCTTACAATACATGTAGGTTCATCAGGAATTTTTATCATTGAAACTATACGTTTATGGTAGCTGAAATAAAAAACATAAGTTTAAGACTTGATATTCTCAAAATATCTGAAAAATACCGCGTCAATGTCTGCCGAAGTCTACGGAAGGATACCGTGCCGAAGTCTGCCAAACTGAAGCGACGTTATTAGCCGGAGTGTTAGGTTTTTTTTTCTCGTTACAGAATTTCTAGATTCTTTCGCCAAGCTCAAAGCCCGCGATAAAAGCTATGCAATACCTTAATAAATTACAAACAAAATTTGGCCGCGCTACGAAAATTAGATCACGAGTTATAAGCATTTTAAATTTCCCGAACCTCACCGTGGGGGTCTCCTGTCACCAAAAATTAACACTGTCTCATAGTAAACTACCAAACAAAATTTGGCCGCACTACGAAAATTAGATCGCGAGTTATAGGCATTTTAAATTTTTCGACCCTCACCATGGGGGATCTCTTGTCACCAAAAATTAGCACTGTCTCATAATAAATTACCAAACAAAATTTGGCCGCGCTACGAAAATTGATCGCGAGTTCTAAACATTTTAAATTTTTCGACCCTCACCATGGGGGATCTCCAGTTACCAAAAGTAACACTGTCTCATAATAAATTACCAAACAAAATTTGGCCGCACTACGAAAATTAGATCGCGAGTATAAGCATTTTAAATTTTTCGACCCTCACCGTGGGGGTCTCCTGTCACCAAAAGTAACACTGTCTCATAGTAAATTACCAAATAAAATTTGGCCGCACTACGAAAATTAGATCGCGAGTTATAAGCATTTTAAAATTTTTGACCCTCTCCATGGGGGATCTCCTGTCACTAAATATTAACACAGTCTCATAATAAATTACCAAACAAAATTTGGCCGCGCTACGAAAATTAGATCGCGAGTTATAAGCACTTTAAATTTTTCGACCCTAACCATGGGGGTCTCCTGTCACCAAAATTAACACTGTTTCATAATATATTACCAAACAAAATTTGGCCGTGCTACGAAAATTAGATCACGAGTTATAAGCATTTTAAATTTTTCGACCCTCACCGTGGGGGGGTCTCCTGTCACCAAAAGTAACACTGTCTCATAATAAAATACCAAACAAAATTTGGCCGCACTACGAATATTAGATCGCGAGTTATAAGCATTTTAAATTTTTCGGCCCTCACCATGGGGGATCTCCTGTCACCAAAAGTAACACTGTCTGATAATAAATTACCAAACAAAATTTGGCCGCACTATGAAAATTAGATCGCGAGTTATAAGCATTTTAAATTTTTGACCGTCACCGTGGGGGGTCTCCTGTCACCAAAAGTAACACTGTCTCATAGTAAATTACCAAACAAAATTTGGCCGAGCTACGAAAATTAGATCGCGATTTATAAGGATTTTAAAATTTTCGACCCTCACCATGGGGGGGGGGTCTCCTTTCACCAAAAATTAACACTGTCTCATAATAAATTACCAAACAAATTTTGGCCGCGATACGCAAATTAGACCGCGAGTTATAAGCATTTTAACTTTTTCGACCCTCACCGTGGGGGGTCTCCTTTCACCAAAAATTAACACTGTCTCATAATAAATTACCAAACAAAATTTGGCCGCGTTACGAAAATTAGATCGCGAGTTATAAGCATTTAAATTTTTCGATCCTCACCATTGGGCAGGTCTCCACTCACCAAAAGCTACATTATCCTACCTTGTTTTATCTTAAGACGATTCTTTTCTATACACATTCTATCTGGAATTTTTATTATTGAAACTATAGATTTATAGTAACTGAAATAAGATATATAAGTTTGAGACTTGATATCCTCTAAATATCTGAAAAATACCGATTCAATGTCTGCCGAAGTCTACCGAAGGATACCATGCCGAAGTCTGCCGAAGTGAAACGACGGTAGCCGAGTGTTAGGTTTTTTCGTTACGGATGTGTTAGGATATTACTCGTTACGGAATTTTTGAATTCGGTCGCCGCGCTCAAAGCCCGCGATAAAAGCTATGCAATAGCTTAAAAATTATAAATTGAAAAAAAAAAAAAAATCTTTCTAAAGAGTTTGATCTTAATAATGAATTCCGGAGTATTTTTTGCTTTGTCTTTACCTTAAAAAACGTCTGAGATATTGCAGTTTGAATTTCTAATGTGGATGACATTTTTTTAAAAAATCAATTTGCCCGCGACATCACTCGTATATATTAATCATTTTCGATGTGAGTGTGCATGTCCACATGGATTAAGATTTAGATCAAGATCATTGGTTTGTTTTATCCATCATGTTGTTTTAAAATGGCATACACTTCATGATATCATGAAATTTGGTGACCCTATAAATCGCTTAAAATAAAACCAGCTTGAATAAAAGATGACTAATTTCTAAAAATTCCCATTATATTCATTATTGACAGAAACTAGTATTCAATCTTATATAATCGGGTTCAACTAATTTGAGCTTCGTATGTTTGAATCATATAACTTAATTTAAAATAAATAAATAGATAAATAAGATATATGAAAGCTACCTCTTCCTCTCGGTACTGCCGAAAGGACTTTTTTGAATAGTAGCTGGCAAAGTAACAGTACGTTAGATTAAACTTCATAGAGTAAAATATTTAACTGATATACCATTCATTTTTATAAGTTATCTTGCTCAAGTTTCAGGATTTATTTTCAGGATATTTAACCATACATTGGGGATATTGTATGAAAATATAAAATAAAAGAAAAATATTCTCTGGCAATGGCGCCGAGAATTTCAGGCTGAACGTACTAAGAAATTTTAAATAAAACTTACTTAAAACTTTTAACGTGCATAGTATTATTTTTGTCGTCTTTTAAATAAATCTGTGAACTTTTTAAAAGCATATATTGTATTGTTACAGCTTGAATGAAGGTGGAAAATGCATTTCGACTTATGATTTTGTTTTATTTTTATTCTTTTTGGCTTAAAAAATGCTTTATCTATAGATATTATAATAAAAAGAAGCGAATCCCTGAATGAGAATAAACAAAATTATAAAATGCTTTTTAGTTTTACTGCATGTGTTATTCGCTAACTCTTTCAGTATTTAATTTATTTAAAAAATGTTTAAATATTTTTTTCAAAATTTGTCCCATTTAAACTTATATAAGTTAATTGATAAAATTTGCAAATTTTGTACAAAATTACATGCATATATTTTTGTATAACATTATGAATTGCTTTTTAGTTATATATCCTTTGAATTTGTTCTCAGGAGTTATTTTGAAAATGTGGCTTTTGCAGTAAAATGTACTCATGAAAAAAAAAAGGATTTTTTCCTTTAAAATCTATTATTATCATTATTATTTAACTATATATTTTTTTGTAAATTTCGAAGACAAATTTGTATTTATCCTTTAATATACTATAAAATGAAATAAAAAAAAAATCGAAAAGAGTTATTTAACTAGATTATATATCAGATTTAAACATGCCAAAAATTAAAAAACCTTTAATTTTCAGAAATTAAATTTTAAGTTTGTGTAAACAATTTATATCTGAAAAGTAATATGTATGTATTTACAAATTTCAAAAGGAAAATATTAGCTAAAAATAATATACATGTAAAATAAAATTCTGGATCCTGTAACACCTTAAGTTATATTATTGTTAATATTAATGTTAATAATAATAATTATTATTATTAGTAGTATTGTTTCCCTATTTAGAAAAGTTTTTTTTCCATAGTAAGCAAATTTTTATTTTTATCTAAAAGAAAATCTAACTGATAATGAAAATTGTTGCTTTAATCGAGTTTGTTGCTATTTAACAAAACTTTGGACAATGTTAGAAAAAAATAAAAAATAAAGTTTATTTCTTAGTTATTTATATCTGTTATTTGTTATATCTTTATGAATACATTTAAAATTTTTGTGAATTATCGTCAGCATTATTGAGATTGGGCCACAGAGTCGTGGTACGACCTTAAAATTTTAATTTTCAGTTCCAGAATATTTTAAATTGTGTGTTCAATCAATCTATATTTTTCAGAATTTTTAAATAACTACTGTTTAATTAGGAACTTTATAGGTCGATGTTTTGCTATCTTCATAAATTGAAATTAATTTTTAAAAATCAAACCTCTGCATATAATAATAATAATAATTTAAAAAATATTTTTTGTATTCTTATGTCATAATAACTGTATTTACTCGTGAATGTTAAAACAGAAAGAAAACTTTAAAATAATAAATTTATTGATATGCTTTTGAAGAAGTAGAAGAAATAAAATGTTTAAAATAGCCAAATATTAACATTGGCAAACATTTTAAGTTTGAAAATTTATTTACAGGAAAATTTATTCCACATTTTGAGATGATCTTTTAAATTATAGTTGCCAATTCTAAGACAGCGCAAATAATAATATTTTCTTTATAAGAACAATAGTACTTTCACATGAGTATTAAAAAAAAAGAACAATTTAAAATAATAAATTCATTAATATCCGTTTAAAGAAATAAATGGTAGAAATTACGTCAGAATTAAAATGGTCAAATAATAATTCTTCTAAACAGAATAAATTAAAAAATATGTTTTCACGAAACACTTTTTTCATATTTCGAGATGAACTTTTTAACTACTATTGCCAATTTTAATTGGCTAAGTGAATAATGATATACTTTCTAGTAAAAAGTATTTTCATCTGAATATTAAAAAAAAAAAAGAAACCTTTGGTGAAAATTACGTCAGACTTAAAACAATGTATTTAAAATATCTTATTTAAAACAATTTTCTTATAGCTTTGTTAAAAAATACATAGATGTGTGCGTGTGTGTGTGGGGGGGGGAGGGGAGGTTAACGTAAATACTCTGTTTACTCAGTTCATTTTATATTAGCGTATTTTCATATGTTTAGCTAATTTTATTTAATCAAACACAAAAACTGTCATTAGATGTTTTAAGAACTACCAATTCTACCTTATGTATTTCTTTTCACATATCAGATAGGATAGTTCGTCCTCTAGATAATTAAAGTTCGGATTATTGGTGTTTTAAAGTACAAGGATGAAATTGTAAAAAGTTATAAGATGACGCATATTTGATAATTATCCCTTTTGAGGTGAAATATTATTTATATTTTTTTTCAGTGATCCAGCTTCCTTCAAAAAGTTTGCACGTCCATTTCATATATGCTGTTCGACTTTGTTCATCTAAAAGCGAGACTTTTGCTACACATTTCGTTGAAACAAAAGTTAAAGGGAAAATATGCTTAGAAAACGAATGCAAATTGGGCTTTATTCACAGTTCATGCTATTTTGAAAAGGTATTTTTTCTTACCCTAACAAGCAACGCTAAAGTTGAATGATAATTAACAATAGTATGTCTGAAAAATAGTTTTTAATATGTTTTATGTATTGTTTTTATTAGTTTTTAAAATGCTGTTTTATATTAATTCTTCATGCAATAAATTATGATTTAATAAAAGTTCGATAACCTACTTACTTAATATATAACGATATGTTAAAAAATATGCCAGAATACCATGAAATTTAGAAAAGATTTGAGAATTAAATCTGATTAATTAAATCGATAGTTACAGATATATTTTTTATAAAATTAGGGGCCCTCCTCTATGAGCTACGCTCACTTCCTCGTCCAGGTTCCGCATTCGCTAGAAACACGATAATTTCCTTTGTATTGTTTTTGAATCACCCGATTATGGAAGACAGACTGATATTATCACGACCAGCGGTGATATTCTGTAATCGGGTTGCCACCGATTTTGTTTTGACTAGAACATTCGGTTCCTAAGAGCGATTCCTGAAGGCTTCTGTCGTGACAGCTGATGGCTGTTTTTTTCAAGCGGATCCATGTGCGATAAATAGTATCTCACTCTTAAAAAAATACCGGAGTTTTCTTTTTGTTTGTTTGTTAATCTATGCCACGGAGGGTAGCAGCTTGCATCCTGGCTAGAGGTTGGTCAATACCATATCGAATTTGTTACTTTCTAACTGTGCAACTCTAATATAAATCATTAAATTATTCTGAAATTTAAATCATTTTCAATTCTGTAAATAATATTCCTATCCACAAATTTTTGTCCCCATCCGACAACTTCTACTCGGTGCGTCGATTTTTTTTGTTAAAGAGTATATATATATATATATATATATATATATATCTGTGTGTGTGTATATATTAAAACATTAATAACGCAATTTAATTATAATTTTATGGACAATTGTACTAAATTAGTCGATTAGTTTACTTTTAATCATTAATAACAGTACATACCTGCAAAAAATGATATACAAATAGAATAACTCTTTCAGAATCCACTTCATTAATTTATTCGCAATAATAAACAAATTTATCTGTATTTAATTATATTTAAATGCTCAATTATGTATACATTGCAGTTTGGAAATCCAAAGATAAAAGTAACAGTTCCTGTATTATTGCCTGGGGTACCTAATGAGAGTTGTAATAACCAATGTACGAGAGAAAAACAAGACTTTATAAAAGAAAAGGTAAGAAGTAATATTTTAATAAAAATATTCAGAAAAAGTATGTAAAATAAGTTTTTAATTATGTTATTATTTTTTTAAAAATGTGACATTTGAAATAATATTTGAAATGACTCGACAAAATTATGCAGCAATTATTTATTTTAAGTTTCAAACCATTCGGTTGGGTAGTTCTTACGCTGTTATATGCGGAAAGACGGACGGACGGACAGACAAACAGAAGAACGGACAGATGGATAGACTGAACGACGACTATAGATGCTAGATATTTATATAATCATGCACTCACCCAATAAAGCAAATAAAGTGTTAAAATTTCCGATTGCCATTTTCCTGTCATGTCACTCTGTGATGTGTGCAAAGTAAAAGGCCTCCTGCTATACTGTACAAATATCTTTTTCAGTCTGTTAAAATTTCTAATTAATATTTATATTTTATAAAGCACACATATGAGGAAGGTAACAAATTCTGTATTTTTCTAATAATTTCCCATAATTAAAATATAGTTTTCTCTGAAAAGGAATGTCATTTTCCTGGTCTGCTCATTTTAAGTCTACATCAAATATAAGAGTAATTCTTCTTGTTTTTGACATAGTTGAAATCAGAAGTAATGAAATCCTTCCTACCAACGAGATCGTTTAGATATTTCTTTGTAAAAATGTAGTCGTTTTTTTAAATTCCATTTTCATGGCTCCTATAAATTAACAAATAAAATTGAACATTACATTGAATTTTGAGTTACTATATAGAAAGTATGTTCTTTAAAACAAAATTAAAATGTTACACACACACACACACACAAAAAAAAAAAAAAAAAAAAAAAAAAAAAAAAAAAAAAAACAAGAATGTAAAAAATGTTTTAGAATGAAATTGTCATTATCCTGGTATAGATTTGCAAAAAATGACATATAATTACACAAAAATTAATTCATTATATAAGCTATTCAACATTTAACAATTTTATATGCAAAATCTTTTATTCTCTAACAGAAAATAAATTTACCTCTTAAAAATTTGAATTGTTTTTAATGAATAATTTCAATATCTCAGATAATCAAAATTTCACATTTCGTGATATTCATCTAGAAAGACTTTATTTCATTCATGATGATTTTCTTTTAAAGGTAAAACAGAAAGTTATATCTGCTGTGATGCAAGGGTCGCGTCTGAAAATACGGGAAGAGCCTACAGAAATGTCTGTCTCTTATTTAGAAACGGAAGAAGACAAGATATGTGATCCAGGATTTGAAATGAAAGGATCTATTGGGAAATCTCTTTGTTGTAAGACAATTTTACGTATACAGTGAAACCTCTCTGAAAAACTACTTTTATAATAGGACCACTCTCATAAAGACCGTATATTTATGGGCTATAATTCTTGGCTGTAGACGCTACGCTAATTTCCCTCCATTAATGAACTACTATTTCCAGTCTCTCTCTGTGAAAGATCACTTTTCAGCTTTTCAGTCGAAGAGTAGGATTACTTTCCTTTGCATGGAAAATCTCGAAATTGCACGTCTCTCAAAGAAAAAAAAAAAAAAAAAAAAAAACACGTGCAGCTGGACCTGGTGAATCCAAGTAATGTCTTTCCCCTCATTTTGGAAGAAAAAGCTGATCCTAGTGTATTGCCACGTTTAATATCACGATTGCATTGGGAAATCTCTTTGTTGTAAGACAATTTTACGTATACAGTGAAACCTCTCTGAAAAACTACTTTTATAATAGGACCACTCTCATAAAGACCGTATATTTATGGGCTATAATTCTTGGCTGTAGACGCTACGCTAATTTCCCTCCATTAATGAACTACTATTTCCAGTCTCTCTCTGTGAAAGATCACTTTTCAGCTTTTCAGTCGAAGAGTAGGATTACTTTCCTTTGCATGGAAAATCTCGAAATTGCACGTCTCTCAAAGAAAAAAAAAACAGAAAACAAAAAACAAAAAAAAAAAAAAAAAAAAAACACGTGCAGCTGGACCTGGTGAATCCAAGTAATGTCTTTCCCCTCATTTTGGAAGAAAAAGCTGATCCTAGTGTATTGCCACGTTTAATATCACGATTGCCGATTGGTTAGTGAGGGATAGTTGGTGTTGGTGGAAGAAGTGCTATTGTTCTCTTTTCTGGAACTGGCTAAATAACCAACATCTATAAAATGCAGGATCCTGTTGCATTTCTTGTAAGATTGCTTCTTGTTGTTATCATTTCAAATTTGTTTAACAGTGGAAGTTATCAGGGGTTGCTCAGAGAGGGGTTTGGTAATGCAAGATGCGTCATACAATTTTTTTTTTTGGGGGGGGGGGGGCGGAATTTGAGAAAAAGTTCATTTTTTGAGGAGGGGATTTTTAAATTCTTAATATTTCCTTTTTTTTTACTGTTAAAAAAAATCTTGATTTTTTAATACAACTTTTAAATTTTTTCAACATTTAATTTCCAAAAAAGTTCCGGTGTTTTCTTTGTTTAAATTCTAGATAAGGGCAATAAGAACTCATTCTGCTATACTCAACTCGCTATCTTTTGCAAATCTTGATTCTTTTAATATCACTTTTAAATTTTTCCAACATTG
Organism: Maratus speculifer; assembly: GCA_964019185.1. Taxonomy (NCBI): domain Eukaryota; kingdom Metazoa; phylum Arthropoda; class Arachnida; order Araneae; family Salticidae; genus Maratus; species Maratus speculifer. The sequence goes on along the minus strand of OZ025296.1, from coordinate 228,029,801 downwards.
AATTTTCAGAAATGTTCCTGTGTTTTCTTTCTCTAAATTCTAGATAAGAGCAATGTGAACTCATTCCGTTATGCTCAACTCGCTATCTTTTGAATGTGCATTAGATTATAAGTAGAATATATTTTACAATTGATATTCTGTTTAGGAGGAGACAATGTTAAAGAATGAAGATTTTTTTTTCTTGGGGGGGGGGGGGGATTTGCGTCATTGTGTTTTTTTTGGGGGGGGGATGATAACCACTGGAAGTTATTACATAGTGATATTCCTATCGAAATGCATGTCATGGTTCTGTTGCTGTGTACTTAGTATAACAATTTAGATGATGTCTAAAAGAATTACGTTAACTTTGGAAGACAAAGTGAGAAAAATTGTTAATGAAAAGTTGTTAAAATCAAAGCAAACTGCAGTTAATTTCTTTTTTAAATCTATATATGTCATGGAATGTAAAAATTAATTCAATAGTAAATTTTGCGGTATGTATTTCATAAAACTTTGCTTTACCCATCACCTTTATTCAGAGAAAACCTCTCTGAAAGTCCGATTTTTTAATGATCTAATCGGTGTGTGTGTGTGAGGGGGGGGGGTCTCATTTGAGAGGTTTCACAATACTTTACTGTTTTTTTGGTCAGATAGTTTCAAGAGTGTAATTTCAGATGTTTTAAGTAAGAAAATTAGACTATGTTATTATTTTTTAAAACAAGCATTTGCAATTTTAAGAGTCATAGTCACAGAAATATGTTATACAAATAGGAGAGATAGGGCAATTTTAACAAAAATGATTTTTACGAATTATGTTTCGCTAGTACAAAAAGAAAATTTTCAGATAAAAAAATCTCGAAATCTTTCAACATATTTAAAAAATAAAATCTTGAAGATAATGATTAAAATTTTATTCTTAAAGTTATTAAATTTTTATAAAATCATTTCATTTTAAAATTTGCAATAATTTGATTATTTGACATTTGACATTCCTGTTCTTCTGTCATGTGTGTATATAATTCGCCATTGTCGAAACCAGGAACATAATATGTTGGAAATGATATTTGCGTGTACCAGTAAAGAAAAAGAAACAATATTATCCACTGTTTTGCTGATTAGGTCTACTTTTAATTTTCTCGGGTTGAAGTCAATCGTAAAAAGATAAAATGTATTGTTAAATGCATTATGTAAAGATAAATTAATATTAAATACATTTAAATAGTAACCAACACTTTTAGATATTATTCAATATAAATTTGTTTCATGCATATATGTTTTATTGACTTCTTGAATCCGTAAATTATGAGACTAATAAAATGTGAAACCATACGTGTATATTACTGCAAGCGTATTAAAATAAAAGAAAAATAATGTAAAAACAAAAATAATTTTTAGACATTGATAACGACATCATTAGGCAAGGGGCAGGGAGGGGTGACGAATGATAACGTATGATATCGTAAGGAAGGGGGGCTCCAAAAAAGGAAAAAAATGTTGATAACGTTATGTAAGTATATCCCCTTATTATTATGATTTCTTTTTTTTATGTTTTTGTTTTAAATTTTCCTATTTTTTCCAGTTCCCTGCACTCCTGGTCATTATTTGGAGAAAGGTTATTGCATTCCATGTCATTTAAATCACTACAGTGGAAAGCATGCCGCAACCAAGTGCCAAGCTTGTTTTGGAAACCGTGTAACCCGAAGTCGAGGATCAGTCAGTGAAGATGATTGTTATTGTAAGAATGAAATTTTTGCTGTGTGCGATCAAATACATAGCTATTTTGTGCATATTTATGAAACTTTGTAAATTTCATAAGACTATTTTTTATCTTGTTTTAAGTAAATTCATTATTGCTTGGTTTTTCTCATACACTGTTAAAAATCTTGTGCTAGTTTGAACCAAATTTTGGTGCTCAATAGCTGCCACTGTAAGATGGTGAAACTTTGAACCAATATTTGGAGCTTCTGTTGAAGCATAGTTCCAAATTCTAGAAATTCAATGTTCCATTTGCCCTATTAAAGAAAGAGAGATAGTCAAGTAAAAAAATGTTGTTTTATTCAATTGGTACTTGGTACCCTTACCGTTATCAAAAAATCCTTGTTAGCTTGGCCTATAGGTGGAGGTAAATTTCGAAGAGTACTCATTTCGACAAAAGAAAAAAAATTATATATATATATATATATATGATTAGAGATAAACCCAGTTTAACAACTTTATTTGGCCGCTTTTGAAAAAAAAAATTAATTTAATTTTTCTGTAAAAACTGGTTTTATCAGAATCATCTTAAGAGAAATTCGGCTCAAATGCCCATTTTGAGCCGAAACATATTTTGAAATGTATTCTGACTTTATTAAAAAAGTGAACAATACGGCACATTATATAGTTCCTAAATAACAACAAAAAAACCTGTCAATTGAATGTATTTGGGAGGAAAATTGAATTTAAAAATGTGTCATAAAATAACCAATTTGTTATTTGAATGCATCCTCAATTCTTTAATCATGATCGCTTCGGGAAATTTTGTGCGAAATGCCAATTTTCACAGCTTTTTTTTTTTTTTTTTTTTTTTTTTTTTTTTTTTTTTTTTTTTTTTTTTTTTTAATATATTCAACTTTTATCAAAAAACTGACTAATACGGCACATTATACCGTTCCTATATAAAAGAACCTGTCAATTGGATGCGTTTGAAAGCAAAACTGAATTTTAAAATGAGTCAGAAAAAACGCAGTTTGTTATTTGAATACCTCAATTTTTCAAACACTTTCGCTTTAGGAAATTTTGTGAGAAGTGCCCATTTTGGCAGCCTTTTTTAAAATATATTCTGCCTTTATAAAAAAAAAAAAAAAAAAAAAAAAAAAAAAAAAAACTGGTCAATACGTCACATTATATAGTTCCTAACAAGAGGACCTGTAAAATGGATGCGTTTGAGAGCAAAAATGGATTTATGGATTTAAAAATGAGTAAAAAAAAACGCAATTTGTTATTTGGATACTTCCTCAATTTTTCAATGATGATCACTTCGAGAAATCCCCAGTCAAAATACATTTTTTTTGGCAGCCTTTTTTGAAATATATTCTGCCTTTATCAAAAAACGTTTTATATAGTTCCTAAATAAGAGGATCTGCCATTTGGATGCGTTTAAAATCAAAAATGTATTTAAAAATAAGTCAGAATATGAGCAGTTTGGATTTGAGGTTTTTTCTCCAACTCTATTTTTGTCTAATTTATTTTTGCCATAAAAATCAGTCCTATAAAAACCTTGTCAATATAAAAGTTGTAGATATTATTGAGTAGAAGTAAAATAAAACTAATCCCATTTGATAGCTTAAGAATTGGCGATGTTATGGATTTTTTTTCTTTTTCACACCCTTTTCTGTTTTTGTTTTTAGTGCTTTTGATCCATAAAAATTGGTCCTATCAAAAACTTCTAAATACAAAAGTTTTAGATAATTATTAGGATCTTCATAAAAAATTTAGTTGAATTTGATATCTTGAGAATTGACGAAGTTATGAATTTTTTTCTTCTAAAAACCCTGTTCTTTTCACCGCTTGAACCCATTTTTAATTTTATAAAATATCTGTCATGCATAAACTTTTCGCCCATTTTCTTGAAGTATAATACACTTTAAACTGATTCGAAATCCATTTTATTTAAGAAGTTATGGCGTTTTTTCGGTTTTCACAAAACCCCTCCCTATTTCCACCACCTCTTGGTCCGATTTTGCCCATTAACGAACTCGACTGAGATTTTATACCCCTTGATTTTATGTATCAGTTTGGAGGAGATTGGAATAGAATTATAAAAAGTTATTGTGTCTATAAGAAATTGAAATATGTATATACAATATATATACAGTGGCGGTCAAAAGTTTCCGGCCAGCAAAAATTTTTCAGTTAATTTGTAAATATACCATTATAAAGAGGAATCTCAAAGCGATACTTATACATTTTATTGACATATTAGTTAAGAACTTACTTATAGAAGAACGTGTAAGTATCAATAAATTTAATTGACAAAATTAAATATAAAAGAAAACGCATGTTCTCAAAAGTTTCCGGCCACTTATCATTCCTTAGATTTTTACTATCCGTAAAGTGTTTTTTGGTTGTGTTTATGAATGAATCAACGTGCATAGAATAGTTTTAAGTCAAATTTAAAAAGTCCAAAAATTATTATTCATAAATGAGCAATTAGTTTGTCGTTAAAAGGCCAATCTTCTCGAGATATTGCGGCTAAGTTATCGATCGGTAAAATCGACTGTAAACGATATTTAAAAATTATATAAAGATGGCCATGGCTTTCAAGACTTTCAGAGGTCCGGGAGACCCCGGAAAATTACTGTTCCTGTGGACAGAATTATCAGTAGAAAAACCATTGATAATCCGCATGAAAATTCCGTTGCAACATACTGCGATTTACGGAATGAAAATATTGCTGAAATAAGTTAGTCTACTGTGTTAAGATGCTGACGTGATACAGAACTTTATGGAAGAATCGGTGTTAAAAAATTTTCAGAGGTAAAAAAATTACCGACGTACCCTACTGGCATTTTCCAAGGAACACAAAGACTGGTCAAGTGAAAACTGGACAAAAGTTTTTTTTTTTCCATTAATCGAATTTGAAATTTTTTTGGTAGTGATGGCAGCCATTACATACGATGATCTAACAACAAAAGGTATGATTCGACCTATGTTATTCCTACAATGAAGCATGGCAGAGGACACATTATGGCGTGGAGAGTATTTTCTTAAAAAAGCGTCGGTCCGTTATTTGAAATCCACAGCCAGATGAATGATACAATGTATAAGGATATCTTGCAGGACCATTTTTTGCCTTATTAGAGAAAAAAAAATTGGTCGCAACTATTTTTCGCAACATGATAACGACATAAATAATGTATGCAAGCCTCGATAAGCAATAGCTTTCGCACAAAAAATTTCGTTTTTGAAATGGTCAGCGCAAACGCCCAATATAAATCCAATAGAAAATCTTTGGAAAGAAATTGGCAAAAGTCTGCGGAACTATACATATCCCAACTCAGTCGAAATTTCGCCAAAATTGCAAGAAATGTGGAAAAAATGTACCATAGACGATCTTTAACAGTTGATTGTATGAATGTCACGTTGCTGCGCCGCAGTACTTATTACTATTGCTAATAAAATAGTGATACGATAAAATAGTACTTGTAAATGTTGTTGATCACTGTAATTTTCTATTACAATACCACTTTTTTACGAACTTGTGAAAGTGGCCGGGAACTTTTGAGAACATGCGTTTTCTTTTATACTTAATTTTGTAAATTAAATTTATTGATATTTACACGTTCTTCTATAAGTAAGTTCTTAACTAATATGTCAATAAAATGAATAAGTATCGCTTTGAGATTCCTCTTCATATGGGTATATTTACAAATTAACTGAAAAATTTTTGCTGGCCGGAAACATATGACCGCCAGTGTATATATATCTATACTAATAAAAGAACAAAACGCTCTGTCTGTGTGTGTGTCTGTGTGTGTGTCTGCGATGGCTAGCAAAATCTACAGCACGTACAAAGCTCAAAATTTTTTTGAGAGTAGCCCAATATCTCTCCTGATGCACCTGAGCTTCAGAATTTCAAAATTACAATTATTAACTGAGTAATTAATTAAAATCAAGAGGTCACTCTCATAAAAAATCATCTTTTTCCCAATTTTTTTCTCTTTCATTTGTTTACGGTTGGTTGGTTGTGTAAAAATTTTCGCAGAAGTAATAAGAAAGCTGAGACAGAATTAAAGAAACCCATGGAGGAATAAGATAAGTGGAGGTGAAGTAAGCTCAAAAAAGGTTTGCGATATGAAACCATTTATCGCTCAAATTTAATGTGGCAAACAAAAGGACGTGGAAGAGATTTTGTATTATAAGACGAATTGAAAGAAATGAATTACAGTTGAAGCATATTTCAAGAGGAAATAGCAAATTTTTAAAATGGTCTTCGTTCTATTATTATTTATTAGAATAAATATTCGCTTTTAAAATGAAGGAAATTGGAAAATTAGCAATAATTAAATATCAAATTAAAATTAAATAAGATATTGAAAACATTTAATACGAATTAAAAATTGTATAACTAAAAGTTTCCTTCATTAATGTAATTTTCAATACTTTATAACGTAGATGAAAAATGTTTATGACTTAATAATTGCATGTAAATAAATATTTAAAATATAATGATGAAAACATTCTTTTAAAATCATGTATGAAAACTTAAGTAATAAATATTAATCTAAAATATAAATTTCTGACTGCAGACGATTTTAATGTACTAACAAAATAATGTTATATTTTCAAGCAAAACGTTAAAATAATTTTCTATATTGATATTTAAAACACATATGATAAAATAATTAATAAATTTTTACCGGTGAAGCGATAAATTAGTTCTTTTTTTAAAAACGAGAGAAAAAAAATACAGGTTTAAACCTGTTTCAATTGATAGCGAAATTTTAAAATGGAGGGCCAAAATCACAGTCCGGTGAAATCCAAACACCTCATTGGTCATTGAGCCGCGTCCTTTTCAGGGAACAATCTCTTAGCAGTTGGGTAAATGTTGTCATACTCCTTTTTCCGAGAAAAAATCGTAGCGGCAGTTTTGAAGTAAATCTTATCTCTTTTCATTTATAATCTAAATTTTTCACTCTCATTTTATAAAATGGCATCAAAATATCTTAATTGAGTTAATTTCGATGGTTTATCTTAAATAAGAACAGACGGTAACAATCGCTTAAAAAATACTTTCCCCCTCACCTTTTTCAAATGGAGAAACAAGTTCGTGATTTTCACCCTTACCACTCGACCAATGGGGTGGCTGGATTTCACTTGACTGTGATTTTGGCCCTTCATTTTAAAATTTCGCCAATTGATAGGCGTGTCAAAGCACGTGCTTTTGTTGGTACTTAATTGGACTTAATGTAGGGTTACATCTTAAGCATCATCTCCAGAGATAATACCTCCACTCTATTAATTTCTTTTTACTCTATGAAAGAAACCAATTTGAGATTTTGACATTTCAAAAGTGACTGTTTTTTTCCCAAAGACCTTTAAAATTCATAGACTGGCAAAATGTCAGTTTAACTTAGGATTTTTGAACATAGCTATTACGTCAGATCGTTGGTACTTCGTACATTAGAATGTATTTGTGGTTGGCTATGTTGCAGTTAATATATGTATATGTATATATGAGGCTTTTTTAGCAGTTTTTTTAAATCATTGATTAAATTTGAATGCATTTATTTAAGTTAAAATTTTATTAAGACTTTAATTTGTTTTTAAAACAAAAATGAAATGGCTCTTTGACGTACAATTTTTCGAATAGGCAGACGATTCATACACAGTAATAAATTATCAAATAGCAAAATAAATTATATATAAAAAATAGTCACTAAAAGAATAGTAGCAAAACATAATGTTTAGGCGTATTAACACATAACCCGATCCCAACCAGAAAAAAACAGACTATACTCCGATCCAAGCAAGACAAAAATTTCATGAGCATAAACGCGACCCGAACCTAAAAATTCCATTTGAAAAAAAACTATGGATTTGATATTTGACCCGAATCAAATCTGAATCCCACAAAAATATTCAAATGAAGCATACCCCAATTCGATCAAAGAAAAATAATGTTCGTGTATATGCAACCCGACCCGAACCTAAAATTTTTCTCTGAAAAAACCCAAAAAATGACCAGAACGAAACCTGAAATCGATAAAAATATTCCAAAGAACTATAACCTGATAAGAGCAAGACAAAAAAACTTCCATGAACATAAACCTGACTCGAACCTAAAAAATTCCATTTGAAAAAAAAGCCTGAAGTTTTATGCAAACTACATCTGAATCCGATCAAAATATTCGAAAGAACCATAACCGGATTCGAATAAGAGAAAATAATTTTCGTGGACATGAAACCGATCGGAACCTAAAATTCCATTTGAAAAAAATACCTGAAATTTGAATCGACAAAAATATTCCACAGAACCATACCCGGACCTGAACAAGACAAAAAAATTTCCATGAACATGAACCCAATCCGAACCTAAAAAATGAACTAAATCTGAATCTGACAAAAATATTCCAGAGAAGCATATCCTTATTCGAACAATGCAGAATAATTTCCGTTGATGCGCAACCCAACCTGAACCTAAAAATTCCATTAAAAAGCCGAAATCTGAATTGAACGACATCTGAACCCGAAAAAAATATTCCAAAGAACCAAAACCCGATCCGAGCAAGACAAAATAATTTCCCTGGACATGAATCCAACCAGAACCTTAAAAATCAATTTAAAAAAAAATACCTGAAATCTGAATCCGACGAAAATAGTCCAAATAACTATAACCAGATACGAACAAGACAATATAATTTCCATGGACATAATCCCCATTCCAAACCAAAAAATTTGTAAAAAAAAGAAAAAAAAAATCCCAAAATTTGAACCAAACTTAATCTGAACCTAACAAAAATATTTCAGTGAAGTATAATCTCATTGGAACTAGGTAAAATAATTTCCATATAAGTACAACCCGACCCGAACTTAAAAATCCCATTTGAAGGGAAAAAAAAACCCCACGAAATCTGAATTGAACCGAATCTAAACAGAACACAAATATTCCACACAATCATAACCGTATCCGAAGAAGACAAAATAATTTCCATGAACATGAATCCAATCCGAACCTAAAATTCGGATGTTCTACAAAACATAATGCGCTCCGTAGCGGTGGAAAGTGAAACTAAGTACTTAGCGCGAGATGGTTAAAATATTTTGTTTATAGTTAATGTTAAATTAGAACTAGGTTACGGTTAGATAACAGTTAGGTTGCAATTACGTTCCGGTGACCCTTTTGTTATTATATTTTCCGGTTAGGTTACAGTTAGGTCATGGTTAAGTTACAGTTAGGTTAAGGTTAATTTGCGGTTAGGTTGTGGTTAGATTATGGGTAGGTTATGATTAGGTGACGGCCAAGTTACATTTATGGTATATTTAACTTGCAGTTAGGTTACTGTTAAGATACAGCTAAGTTACAGACAAGTTATGATTCCGATACAATTAGGTTACGGTTAGGATTTTGTTCATAGAATGAACATTACGCATGTTTGATAAAAAATATACACCTATTTTTGTAAAATGGCTCTGAATTTATAATATTATATACTAACCTTTTAGCGAATCATCGAGAATCGATTTCATTCACGGTATAGTCAGATTTAAGAGTGATATATAATTAGTTTGAAATTCAAAATATTTCACTTGGGATATCTATGTGAAAAAAGTATTTAGTTAAGTCACTTAACAGTAATTTTAAGGATAAATATCGACACGAAATCGTTGGACACATATTCCCTCCTGCGTTTCCCATTGCAGTCATTTTAGGTATTTTTGCAGCTAAATATTATTTTTATAAAAAACCAATTTTTGACACAGTCAGGGGGCACGTATTTAATATAATGTACACTGTAAAAAATTTGACCCTTTTGCTGTATCATCACTCCCCCGCTTTTATAGAATATATCTCTTTTGACCTATGACAATGCTCCAAAATAGGCTGAAGTAATCATTTTCTACAAAAGCGGTGGAGTGACGATGCAGCAAAAGGGTCAAATTCTTAACAGTGTATTAACACATATTTTGAGTTAAAGATAAAATCATAAAAATTTCAAGTTCGTTTAACATTATTATAACGGACCCGGGCAACGGCGGGCGGGTCAGCTAGTAATATATAAACTTTTTTACTGATGGTATTTTTGTGGTCTAGAGGTCATGATCGACATAGATCTGCAAAAAATTTTTCAGAAATTCCAACATAGGAGCGACCGCAATAGGTAGTATTTCATACGAAATCTACCAAAAATGCCTCGGAGAATGCCAGAGGCGAAAATATTTTTAATGAATTTCAATTAAAAGGGGGAGGTTATCAATTTGACGGGTGTTTTTTTAATGTATGTTTGCCGATTACTTCAGAACTGTACGACTGTTTTTGTCATTTTTGTTTTAAATCAAAGATAATGTTCACGAATTAGTACAACTTCCGCTTAATAAAAATTAGTTCAGTGCTTTTCCAGTAATTAAACAAACTAGTCGTTGGGGGCCACCGTAATACTTACCCATCATGGATATATATAATGTATATGAAAATAAAACATGTGAAAACTATTTATACAATGCATTGCAATTCACAAACAAAATTTAAATACTGTTAATATACATAGTAATGCTATATTAAAGAACTGCTGATGTACCAATTTCGACAAATTATATAAAACGCCAAACTACTCAAGTAGTACCGAACTGCGTAAAAGAAACATCCTTATAATTCCAAAAATAATAATTCTATAAACTAACAATTAACTGCGTCGGATTAAGCGTCTCATTTACAATTAAAATATACTTCTGAATTGAAATTTGAATGAAATACAGGGTCATGAAAAATCGAAGAATGTGGAAAACAAGATTACAAATATCTCGGCAACTAATAATCCGATCCACTTCGTTCTATATGCAAAATGTGTGTTAGTTTATTGCCTTTTACGTCCATTCCTTAGAACAAGAAAATTCGAAAATTTTTATATACCTTTCATCAGAACGAATTTTTCGAGAATCCGAAAAAAATAGTTCCGGATAATCGAGGTTGCTGATATTAAATAGGGTTCGTCCCATTCTTACATACTAACTACATACAAAATTTCAAGTCTCTACCTCAATTTGTTCGGGAGATAGAGCGTTTACAGACAGACAGACGGACGGCAAAATTTTTTTTCTAAAAATATGTTTTTCGGAATCTCCACTATCTAAAACGTGTAAATCCGTCAAAATTTTTTTTTCGATTTTCAAAACGATTGCAAGACACCCTATACAACATATGATGGGTAAGTAAAATTAATACAAGTAATGATTTTTTGCAAATTATCTTTCATTGTCAAAACCATTTTTCCAATCGTAAGCATTTTTTTTTTAATTTTTTTTATCAAAAATATTACCGACTTCAAAAACTACTGTAAAATAAAAAAACAATTTTTTTTTTTTTTTTACATAACAGTTAAAAAGAAACGGTGCTACTTTGATATACCCCCCCAAAAATTACGCGCCAAATCTGGCACTCCCTACGCACTTTTCCTACGGACCTTTTAGGTTTGCTGTTACTCAGCTTCATTCTTCATTTGTATTTTTTATGTATTCATTGTATTTTTTAGGTATTCCTTTTTTGTATTTAACTTAATTTTAATTAATGTATTTTTAATTAATTTATTATTTTTAATTAATGTATTTAACTTAATTTTAATTAATTTTATTTTTTGTATTTAACTTAATTTAACTTAATGGGTATTTTGCTTGGCGAGAAAAAAAAGTCGCCAAATTTACGATTTGGGGGGGTATATCAAAGTAGTTCCAAAGAAACTTAATTAAAAGCATTATATTTACCAAGTGTATTGTTATATTTATGTACATTTTTTTTTTTTTTTTTGAGTCGGTTCCATTCAAGCCAAGTTAATTATAATTATTCAACAGACATTACGTCCAAATATCTACGAGTGTTTTTACTATTTATTATTTAGTAGCATTTCATCTTATTTTATAAATGTGTATTTTCAAATGAGATTAGTAACTATAATTATATGTACTAAATTAAGTGTTAATGAAAAATTAACACGTTTATACATCCCATTACATATATATATATATATATATATATATATATATATCTACTAGCTGACCCGCCCGGCGTTGCCCGGGTCCGTTATAATAATGTTAAACGAACTTGAAATTTTTATGATTTTATCTTTAACTCAAAATATGTGTTAATACACTGTTAAGAATTTGACCCTTTTGCTGCATCGTCACTCCACCGCTTTTATAGAAAATGATTACTTCAGCCTATTTTGGAGCATTGTCATAGGTCAAAAGAGATATATTCTATAAAAGCGGGGGAGTGATGATACAGCAAAAGGGTCAAATTTCTTACAGTGTACATTATATTAAATACGTGCCCCCTGACTGTGTCAAAAATTGGTTTTTTATAAAAATAATATTTAGCTGCAAAAATACCTAAAATGACTGCAATGGGAAACGCAGGAGGGAATATGTGTCCAACGATTTCGTGTCGATATTTATCCTTAAAATTACTGTTAAGTGACTTAACTAAATACTTTTTTCACATAGATATTCCAAGTGAAATATTTTGAATTTCAAACTAATTATATATCACTCTTAAATCTGACTATACCGTGAATGAAATCGATTCTCGATGATTCGCTAAAAGGTTAGTATATAATATTATAAATTCAGAGCCATTTTACAAAAATAGGTGTATATTTTTTATCCAAACATGCGTAATGTTCATTCTATGAACAAAATCCTAACCGTAACCTAATTGTATCGGAATCATAACTTGTCTGTAACTTAGCTGTATCTTAACAGTAACCTAACTGCAAGTTAAATATACCATAAATGTAACTTGGCCGTTACCTAATCATAACCTACCCATAATCTAACCACAACCTAACCGCAAATTAACCTTAACCTAACTGTAACTTAACCATGACCTAACTGTAACCTAACCGGAAAATATAATAACAAAAGGGTCACCGGAACGTAATTGCAACCTAACTGTTATCTAACCGTAACCTAGTTCTAATCTCTATAAATAAAAGGAATAAAGAGGATAATTAATTAATTGAGGCACAGATAGGCTCTCAAACAGTGAATGCATTGCATTTGAGTGTCATATTTTTTTCTTTATATTTTACACAGCTTAGGTAAACGCAGAAGAAATATAAAACAGATAATGTATTTATCACAAAAAATCGTCTGCTAAGAAAATCTTTTTTCATTTTGAACTCTATAAATAAAAGGAATAAAGCAGAAGAAATATAAAACAGATAATGTATTTATCACAAAAAATCGTCTGCTAAGAAAATCTTTTTTCATTTTGAACTTCTATAAATAAAAGGACAGATAGGCTCTCAAACAGTGAATCGTCGAATATAATTGAAGAACAAATGGAAGAACAAATGAAAGAACAATTGGAAGAACAGATGGAAGAACAGAAAGAAGAACAGATGGAAGAACAAATGGAAGACCTCTTCATTAACAATAAAAAAAGATATGCAAACGAAACCCCAGAACACCGAGAAGAAAGACTGGCGAAGAAAAGAGAGCAGAATAGAAAAAGAAGAGAAAATGAGACTGAAGAAAAGAGAAGAGAAAGATTAAGTAAGCAAAGATTAATAAATCGAAAGATTCTCAGCGATGAGACTGAAGAAAAGAGAAGAGAAAGATTAAGTAAGCAAAGATTAATAAATCGAAAGAATCTCAGCGATGAGACTGAAGAAAAGAGAAGAGAAAGATTAAGTAAGCAAAGATTAATAAATCGAAAGATTCTCAGCGAAGAATCAGAAGAAAAGCGTCGAGAGCGATTGTCCAGAAATGATGAGTATAAGAAAAGAAAATTATATGAAGAGAACGAAGAACAGAGACTTCACAGATTGAATGAAAAGAAATGTTATGATTACAACAGAAAATACATCGTCGTTGGATCTTGTTACAACAGAGCCTTCAATGAAATCAAAGGATTAGCGAAAAATCCCGACTTTAGAAGACATCTGAATAAATTCAATATCAACGCTGGCCCAATGGATAACGGGCTATACCTAGTTTAACATTTAAATAAACAAAATATTTTAACCATCTCGCGCTAAGTACTTAGTTTCACTTTCCACCGCTACGGAGCGCATTATGTTTTGTAGAACATCCGAATTTTAGGTTCGGATTGGATTCATGTTCATGGAAATTATTTTGTCTTCTTCGGATACGGTTATGATTGTGTGGAATATTTGTGTTCTGTTTAGATTCGGTTCAATTCAGATTTCGTGGGTTTTTTTTTTTTCCCTTCAAATGGGATTTTTAAGTTCGGGTCGGGTTGTACTTATATGGAAATTATTTTACCTATTTCCAATGAGATTATACTTCACTGAAATATTTTTGTTAGGTTCAGATTAAGTTTGGTTCAAATTTCGGGATTTTTTTTTTCTTTTTTTTACAAATTTTTTGGTTTGGAATGGGGATTATGTCCATGGAAATTATATTGTCTTGTTCGTATCTGGTTATAGTTATTTGGACTATTTTCGTCGGATTCAGATTTGGTTCGATTCAGATTTCAGGTATTTTTTTTTAAATTGATTTTTAAGGTTCTGGTTGGATTCATGTCCAGGGAAATTATTTTGTCTTGCTCGGATCGGGTTTTGGTTCTTTGGAATATTTTTTTCGGGTTCAGATGTCGTTCAATTCAGATTTCGGCTTTTTAATGGAATTTTTAGGTTCAGGTTGGGTTGCGCATCAACGGAAATTATTCTGCATTGTTCGAATAAGGATATGCTTCTCTGGAATATTTTTGTCAGATTCAGATTTAGTTCATTTTTTAGGTTCGGATTGGGTTCATGTTCATGGAAATTTTTTTGTCTTGTTCAGGTCCGGGTATGGTTCTGTGGAATATTTTTGTCGATTCAAATTTCAGGTATTTTTTTCAAATGGAATTTTAGGTTCCGATCGGTTTCATGTCCACGAAAATTATTTTCTCTTATTCGAATCCGGTTATGGTTCTTTCGAATATTTTGATCGGATTCAGATGTAGTTTGCATAAAACTTCAGGCTTTTTTTTTTCAAATGGAATTTTTTAGGTTCGAGTCAGGTTTATGTTCATGGAAGTTTTTTTGTCTTGCTCTTATCAGGTTATAGTTCTTTGGAATATTTTTATCGATTTCAGGTTTCGTTCTGGTCATTTTTTGGTTTTTTTCAGAGAAAAATTTTAGGTTCGGGTCGGGTTGCATATACACGAACATTATTTTTCTTTGATCGAATTGGGGTATGCTTCATTTGAATATTTTTGTGGGATTCAGATTTGATTCGGGTCAAATATCAAATCCATAGTTTTTTTTCAAATGGAATTTTTAGGTTCGGGTCGCGTTTATGCTCATGAAATTTTTGTCTTGCTTGGATCGGAGTATAGTCTGTTTTTTTCTGGTTGGGATCGGGTTATGTGTTAATACGCCTAAACATTATGTTTTGTTACTATTCTTTTAGTGACTATTTTTTATATATAATTTATTTTGCTATTTGATAATTTATTACTGTGTATGAATCGTCTGCCTATTCGAAAAATTGTACGTCAAAGAGCCATTTCATTTTTGTTTTAAAAACAAATTAAAGTCTTAATAAAATTTTAACTTAAATAAATGCATTCAAATTTAATCAATGATTTAAAAAAACTGCTAAAAAAGCCTCATATATACATATACATATATTAACTGCAACATAGCCAACCACAAATACATTCTAATGTACGAAGTACCAACGATCTGACGTAATAGCTATGTTCAAAAATCCTAAGTTAAACTGACATTTTGCCAGTCTATGAATTTTAAAGGTCTTTGGGAAAAAAACAGTCACTTTTGAAATGTCAAAATCTCAAATTGGTTTCTTTCATAGAGTAAAAAGAAATTAATAGAGTGGAGGTATTATCTCTGGAGATGATGCTTAAGATGTAACCCTACATTAAGTCCAATTAAGTACCAACAAAAGCACGTGCTTTGACACGCCTATCAATTGGCGAAATTTTAAAATGAAGGGCCAAAATCACAGTCAAGTGAAATCCAGCCACCCCATTGGTCGAGTGGTAAGGGTGAAAATCACGAACTTGTTTCTCCATTTGAAAAAGGTGAGGGGGAGAGTATTTTTTAAGCGATTGTTACCGTCTGTTCTTATTTAAGATAAACCATCGAAATTAACTCAATTAAGATATTTTGATGCCATTTTATAAAATGAGAGTGAAAAATTTAGATTATAAATGAAAAGAGATAAGATTTACTTCAAAACTGCCGCTACGATTTTTTCTCGGAAAAAGGAGTATGACAACATTTACCCAACTGCTAAGAGATTGTTCCCTGAAAAGGACGCGGCTCAATGACCAATGAGGTGTTTGGATTTCACCGGACTGTGATTTTGGCCCTCCATTTTAAAATTTCGCTATCAATTGAAACAGGTTTAAACCTGTATTTTTTTTTCTCTCGTTTTTAAAAAAAGAACTAATTTATCGCTTCACCGGTAAAAATTTATTAATTATTTTATCATATGTGTTTTAAATATCAATATAGAAAATTATTTTAACGTTTTGCTTGAAAATATAACATTATTTTGTTAGTACATTAAAATCGTCTGCAGTCAGAAATTTATATTTTAGATTTATATTTATTACTTAAGTTTTCATACATGATTTTAAAAGAATGTTTTCATCATTATATTTTAAATATTTATTTACATGCAATTATTAAGTCATAAACATTTTTCATCTACGTTATAAAGTATTGAAAATTACATTAATGAAGGAAACTTTTAGTTATACAATTTTTAATTCGTATTAAATGTTTTCAATATCTTATTTAATTTTAATTTGATATTTAATTATTGCTAATTTTCCAATTTCCTTCATTTTAAAAGCGAATATTTATTCTAATAAATAATAATAGAACGAAGACCATTTTAAAAATTTGCTATTTCCTCTTGAAATATGCTTCAACTGTAATTCATTTCTTTCAATTCGTCTTATAATACAAAATCTCTTCCACGTCCTTTTGTTTGCCACTTTAAATTTGAGCGATAAATGGTTTCATATCGCAAACCTTTTTTGAGCTTACTTCACCTCCACTTATCTTATTCCTCCATGGGTTTCTTTAATTCTGTCTCAGCTTTCTTATTACTTCTGCGAAAATTTTTACACAACCAACCAACCGTAAACAAATGAAAGAGAAAAAAATTGGGAAAAAGATGATTATTTATGAGAGTGACCTCTTGATTTTAATTAATTACTCAGTTAATAATTGGAATTTTGAAATTCTGAAGCTCAGGTGCATCAGGAGAGATATTGGGCTACTCTCAAAAAAATTTTGAGCTTTGTACGTGCTGTAGATTTTGCTAGCCATCGCAGACACACACACAGACACACACACAGACACACACACAGACAGAGCGTTTTGTTCTTTTATTAGTATAGATATAGATATAATAAAGGCCAAACGTATCTGTGCGTAACGCATACGTCATGTTTTGAATGGCAACACTTTCCGATGAAATTTCGGTTTTGCAATTTTCGCTATATCAAAATTTTTAAACTTCTAGACATAGCACGTTTTCAACCTTCATACCATCGTATAGAGAAAAAAATGCACTTTTAAATGCAGTTTGTTAGAAAACTGTATTTCAATTTGTTTTTGAGTTATTAATTTTTTTGTAGTTTTTAGTTCAGCTTCTCTGATGGTGGCAACTTGAGTATCGCATTTCTGTGGGAAATAAAGAAAAAATAGGGGGACGGTCGTTGCAGCAACTGAGATCCAGATAATTATCATCGATTTTTTTTTTTTTTTTTTTTTTTACTTAATCGATGCCCATTTTCTCAAACAAATTCGAAGTTTTCACCCGCGTGAAAAACGAGATAAAAAATAAACAACGCGCTATGTAATTTTTGCGATTTTATTTTTTGTGAGTACAGTATACAATAATGAATGTTTTCTTTGTGGATTTCTAAAGAATAAAGAGTATGAAAATGAAACATTTTCTAAATTGTATGTGTGGGCAGTGCATTCAAAGGATTTTGTAAATGCAGAATTATATTAAAAAACGGAAAATAGTTACACACTGTGGTTTGATACATTGTCTTATCATATTCATATACACATATTATAAAGCAGAAAGTCTCAAAACCTTGGCCAGAATGATTTTAAAAACTACCCGGTGGATTTTTTTGAAAAAAAAAAAAAGTTCTATATCCTGTTTTTTTCTTTTTTTTTTCATTAAATGAATCGATGTGATTGTCTTTGGTGTTGTTTTTTTTTTTTTTTTACTACTGGAATTAATTTTAGCTATTTTTTTTTTTTTTTTCGGAAAAATTTGTAGCTTTTGTTTAAATTTGACACATAAAAATATATAAATATATATGTAAGTATATAGTATTTATTTACAGGTGTATGTATTATATATTTATATATGTATATCGCTATATATAATTACACACATATATACAGAAATATATCTAAAATGTATATACATAAAATATTTATATAAACATCGTATATTTTTTAACATTTGACACATATAACCGGTGCGATGGCGATGCAAAACTCAATTCGCCAAAGCGTGATTTTCAAATATCACCAAATTGGCACGATTTTACATATGCACATGTATAAACCTATGTAATAGCATATATAAGGAATATATGCAAGCCAAATATTTAATTCAAACAAAAATAAATAAATAAATAAATAAAAAAAAAATGGTTAAAAATAAATTCAATGTAAAAGAAAATTTTGATTGATACAATATTTGGCTATTTATCTCTTTCGTGCTTGGTTAACAGGAAAAAAACATCTAAAAAATTTCATTAGGTAAAACGTAAATAACTTTTTTTTTTTTTTTTTTTTTTTTTTTTTTTTTTTTTTTATTCTTCCATTATGTATCTTAAATAAGAAAATCACAGAATCAATTTTAAAAAAGGCTCTAACTGTTAATTATATATCCTTTGTTTAATTAAGTGTTTGAATTTACTTTTGTCGCCAAACAATACGATTTTAAGAGAAAAAGGCATAAGCCGAAGCGATGTTCGCAATCCGTATGATCTCCCTCTCTCTATCTTTTTATGTTTAAATTTTAGTGCAAATATCTTCCACATACGCACATATTGTAAAATAATTTAACTGCAACATTTTAAAGTCTTTTTTCAATTACTTTAGTATGGAAACTTAGTAGGGTACTTAGTAGGGACTTTAGTAGGGACTTACTTTAGTAGGGAAAAAGCCGTATTTATATAAAATCAAAACAAATAAAAAAAACCCCAATAATTGTCATTTATAACAATTATTTTTTTTCACATTTTTGTTTTGGCACAGATGTTATGCATGCAACGAGACAAATCAGTGCGAAAGAAGGGGGGGGGGAGAAGACGAAGGGGGTCGTTGTCCCGAGCGCTGCAATTTTGGGGACACCAAATTTATATTACCGATGTCATTTTTAGCCAGTTACAAGAAAATGTTGGGGGGGAAGGGGGCGCCAAATCAAAACTTTGCCCCGGGTGCAGTTTTCTCTTCGCACGCTCTTGCACCGCTCACTGGCGCCAAAATGACGTTATTTTGCCTGATATGGTAACCCAACTATAATTGTTTATGTTTTAATTAATTTTTTTATTATTATTTTCTTTTTTTTTAATTATATAAATTGCTTTTAGTACTACTTGGTTATCCCGTCGACCAATTTCGCAAAATTATACAAATCGCCAAACTAATAGCCAAATTATACCTATTGACATAATTTTTGGTTTAAATAATGAAACAACAAATAATTAGTAGAATATTATTAAAAATACAAACAAAAAGTCGAAATAAAAATCACCTAATTACGTTTTAAACACGCGTATCGTATTTAACGTCATTGAATGTGACATTCACGATCATCCATTATTAGCATTTAATCCTATAGTTTGGCGATAGCTTTTTGGTCGACGGGAAAACAAGTAGTACCAAAAGATAAATAATATCAAATAAATTGGTAAATGTTATTATTAAAAATTTATTATTATATTAATAACAAAACTATCGCCAAACTATAAGATTAAATGCCAACAAACTATAAGATTAAATGCCAAAAATGGATGATCGTAAATGTCGCATTTGACGTTAAATAGTTTAGAGTTTTCTATAATTTGGCGAAATTGGTTGACGAGATAATCAAGTAGTACTCTTTTGGTATAACGACATTATATTAACGACATTATTATTATTTGGTATAACTCATGCGACATTTACGATCATCCATTTTTGGTATTTAATCTTATAGTTTGGCGATAGTTTTGTTATTAGTATAATAAATTTTTAATAATAACATTTACTAATTTATTTGATATTATTTATCTTTTTAATAATTTTCAGTATTAAATAATGTTAATTTTTTTTTAACATAATCAGTAACTGTAAATAAAATTGGCATTTAAAAATTATTTTTGGCGATCTATCTCATAGCCCGGATTTTTATATACATTTCATCAGAACGAATTTTTCGAGAGTCCGACAAAAATAGTTCCGGATAATCGAGGTTACTGATATTAAATAGGCTTCGTCCTATTCTTACTTACTAAGTACATAGAAAATTTTAAGTCTCTATCTCCATTTGTTCGTGAGAGAACGTTTACAGACAGACAGACGGACGGCAATTTATTTTGAAAATTATCGGTACTTCCGTATTAGACGCAAGATAGAAGTTATTAGCCAAAGATTTTGCCAAAGAATAAACTTGCATTCGTTCAGTTTTTAAAACCAACTAAGAAAATATGGCACACAGATATTCTTTAAAATACATTTTTAAAGATATAGAATCAGATAAAGATAATAAAGATCAACGCAATCCGGTGTATATAAAAATACCTAACCATTTTTCTTTTTGAATTCATATTTTTGAGAATTTGAATAAATCTGATAAATATTCTTACAATTGTTTTAACAAATAAAAAAAAAAAAAAAAAATGTTTCACTCGATACATTCATCTATCATTTTAAGCTAAATACCAGTTGTTTTATTGTGTATTATCCGTGCCACTGCTATAAATGACTTTATACATGCTGCAATTTGAAGGTACGGTTCGTTTAAGTTATATCACTCTATTGTCGCCAAGCATAAAAGTTGGCGACGAAAGAAACATTTCAAACTATTTAACATTGTTGGTGCAAAAGTAATCATTATTAAAATACAGCTTTGGCATATACTGTTATACTTGTAAGACTTTGGCATATATTGTTTGATTTTACAGAGCAGAATTTTGGTGATGGAGGTTTTAAACCAAAATCGATCGCAGCACATGCATCTGTGAATGGGTCCATCAGACATCGAATCAAAAAAGTTTTTTCCCAGTTTTTCCCAAGCCGATTGCTTTTTAGTTTTCTTTTTAGGTGGTGGAAAATCAAGAGTAATAGCTATAACATTTTCCGGCTTGTTAGAATCACTATTGGCACTCAAATTTTCCTGGTTAGAACCGACCGATAGTAAAATGCCATGGCTAGTGGATTGGTCGCCCTGGCGACATGATGTTTTACAATTAATCGGTTCGGCATTAAATTGCTTCCTTTTTCGTGATCGCCTTTCAACACGTAATTGGTTTTCAGCGGCTCAATAATCTTTTGATTTTATCATTTTCTGCATTGAAAGACGTTTTTGCGCCAAACCAAATACAGTATTACTCAGTTATCCCGTCGACCAATTTCGCCAAATGATACGAATCGCCAAACTAATAAGCAACTTATACATGTTGACTAAATTTTTATTTTAAATAGCAAAAGAAGAAATAAAAATCACTTTATGATTGTTTAAGTACGCGTATTGTGTTTAATATCATTGAATGCGATATTCACGTTCATTCATTTCTTTGGCTTCGGCTTTTTCCGTATCTGTTAATTTCCGTCTACCCATTTTTAAATTTGTTAGTTTTCTCCTTTATTACAATGATTTTAACCATTTTAATTTACTATTCAAATAAAAATTCTTCTAAAAGTAAAGAATTTAATTTAAATTCAAATAAAAACTCTTCTAAAAGTAAAGAAATTAATTTAAATTCAAAAGTGACCACATCATTCAAAAGTGGTAACATCATTCAAAAGTGGTAACATCATCGGGTCCATTCTCCCGAAAACAACAACCATTTTTCAAATGGTTAAAAAAAAAAAAATACGGATTTTGTGTGTTATCTGCCTGCAAATTAAAATTGAATTGGCATTTTTTTTTTTTTTTTTTTTTTCAAAGCGCGCCAAAATTCCATTTTTGTAAATAGATTGACAATCTTGAACTACGAAATAAACGAACCAGTATAGTTTTACTTTTAAAACTAAAGTGATTTTATGAGCATTTAACCACTTCACCGTTTGCCCCGAGATAAGTCGGAGGTAAAAGCATTGTTTCCCCATACCTGTGACAGGTTAAGTAGTTAAAAAAAAAAAAAAAAAAAAAAAAAAAAAAAAAAAAAAAAATTCAAGAAATAATAAAAATTACCAAAAATAAGCTTTGATTTTAATAAACTTAGCATCTAAATATAGAAAATTAGGTAATATTGCTCACTTAAAAATAAACAATATAGGAATTTTTGAAGTAAATTGTGAGTAATAGATTTTCTTTAATAATAATAATAATAATAAAATAAAATAATAATAATAAAAAAAAATAGAGATGCAGTTTGGTGACTGGAGGTGACACCAAAAATGTAACTCTGAAACTTGCTGCGTTGCATCAAACACAACTGCGTGCTTTCGCAAAAAAGGAAAACTTTTAGCGATACAGTTTCAATTCAAAATACAATGAAATGATATTTTAGAATGCTAAAATATAATCAGATTTTTTCAGTTAGAGAAAAATTGATGTTAAAGAATTCGGTCTCTGTTCCACGAGATTGTTTTGTTTGGGCCGAATATGAGACTTAAATTGGAAGAATAACGCCCATTCAAATCATTTTAATCGCATACTGCACCTGCATTTATCTCTTTTCTCCATGGAAAATAACAGATCACTGCATATTTTAGTTGCCATTTTTTCATAGCAACTGAAAAAAATAGCAATTAAAAACCTGTTATGACAAAATACTGTCGGTATAAAACCCAGTGAATTTTGTTGGTTTTATTTCGTTTTTATCTATCAATTTAATGTCTTTTAGTTCGTTGTAAACTTATTTTACAAAAGATACATCAATCAACAACAAAAATGTATTTTAAAGAATATCTGTGTGCCATATTTTCTTGGTTGGTTTTAAAAACTGAACGAATGCAAGTTTATTCTTTGGCAAAATCTTTGGCTAATAGCTTCTATCTTGCGTCTAATACGGAAGTACCGATAATTTTCAAAGCTTTATATAACTGCATAATTAATATGTTTCATATAAAATTGTTGTTTGTAATTAGTTGGCAGTTTAAAAAGCATATTACGTAGGAAAATTTTATTAGACTTTTTAATTTAAAATTTAAAAAATCTTTCACCTTTACTCTGCGACCCGGGAACCCCGGGTTCGATGTACTAGTATATATAAATCATAGTCAAAGATAGATTTTAAAATGTTGTCAGAGTTGATTGATTGAAAATGGATTTTTTACAATGTTTTTTACCGAATCTTGTTACGATTTGTATAGGATAATTAATTTAATTTTGAACTTGGCTTGGCTGGCAACGACTCCAAAAAATTAAATTAATGTACATAAATTTAACTATACGCGTGGTAAATACAATGCTCTTAATTTAATTTCTTATTCACTAATACGTAAAAAAATATTTTTACTTCCTTCTGTCTTTACAAGAAGAAAGTATTGGATTCGTGAATATTTTTGGAATCCGGTTTTTGACGGATTTGCATGTTTTACGGGTCAGAGAACCCGAAAATCACGCTTTTATAAAATGTCTGTCAGGTAGTTTGTCTGTCTCTATGTGACAAAATTTGTGTGGGCACTTTATCTCATGAACTAATGCACAGAATTTCACAAAACTTTAGATTATGTTAGATTTTGATATAAAATAGATCTGATTAATTTTTGGTGTATATAAGTCAACAGGTGGCGCTGCTATGCTTCACAATCTCAATTTTGACAATAGCCATATCTCAAGAACTATTACATGGATTTTTACAAAACTTTAGATTTAGTTAGTACCTGATATAATATGGTGCTGATTACATTTTGATGCAAATCGCTCTTCAGATGGCACTGCCATAGTGTATTATTTGTGATTATTGCAATAGTTCAATCTTAAGAACTAATGCACGGAATTTCCTAAAACTTTTGATTCTGTGAGATCTTGATAAAAATTAGATCTCATCAGCTTTTGGTGTATATCGCCGAACAATGGCGCTGCTGTGCTGCATTATTTACAATTTCTACAATAGCCATTTCTCAAGATCTAGTGCATGGATTTTCATAAAATTTTATATTTAGTTAGTACTTTATACTACATGGTGCTGATTACGTTTTGGTGCAAATCGCTCAACAGGTGGCCCTGCCATGGTGCATGATTCCTGATTATTGTAATAGCTCAACCTCAAGAACTAATGTGCGAAATTTTCTAAAACTTCAGATTCCGTTAGTCCCTGATATCGGTTAGTGTTGTTTAATTTTTTGTTTAAAATCAAATTTAAATGTATCTCAAGAACTAATGCATGGATATGGATTTTTATCAAATTTCATTTAGTACCTGATAAAAAATTGATCCTGATTTGTTTTTGCTGTACATCACGCAACACCTGTCGCTGCTATGCAGATTTTTTTTTAAAGATTTTGCAATAGCTCTATCTCAAAAACTAATGCACGGGTTTTCATCAAACTTCAGATTCAGTAATAAGTTGACATAATTTGTTGCTGACAAGATTTTATTTTAAACCACCTAACCGGTAGCGCTGCAATGCAGCATTTTTCAGTAAGTATTAACATGCATAAGATTTTGCGATTGCCACATCTGACTAGTTTACTTTGCAGTAGTTTTCAATGTCGTATTTTTTTTCTTTTTTTGTAAAAAAATTTGTAGTATTTAAAAATCTCTTAACTGTCTAGGTTTTAAAGCTTATGAATCAGTAATGTTTGTAAAAGAATTTTTTATATTTACATATATCTAAAATTAAGACCTATATGTTAGTTACTTAGACGATATTCTTAACAGCATTAATTGGTTATTTAAAGTTTGCTACAAACTCTTCAACTAATTTAGAACACATTTAATTTTGTGGAAATAAAGAACATTCAGGAGTATTTTTATTATTATTTTTATTTTTTTGCATCTTTTATGAGATAGAAAGTCTAGATTTTAAAATTAGATTAAGAATCCAATCGAAAATTCTCGAAACAAAATGAAAATTCTTTTTCAAATACAATACTTTTTTCATTTTATTGATGATGTTTCTTTTTATTACTCTACAGAGTCCCAGAAGTTCTTTTATACAGAATGTCATAAATGTGTTGCAACAAGAATAAAGAACAAATTTGTGTTTTTTTACAGCTAGAAGAATCACAACTTTTTTTTCGTTGGTTATTATGGAAAGAAATAAATGGAATTTTATTATTTTCATCATTTATTTACTTACTTTTCTACATTTCCCAGTTGTAAAAAAAGCATTCTGTTCTTCTATTAAAAAACTAAAATTTTATTTTATTTTTTATGCTTTACGAGAAAAATGTATTGATATTTCAAGGAAAAGGAAATGTAAAATATGATTGTGTTCGAATAAATGAACCATTAATTATAATAAGGTTACTGGAAGAAGTATTAAATTGCACTTTATCAAAAGAACGTTAAAGTATTCCAATGGATGAGAGTTCAAACAGTAAAAAACATACATGGTCAATACATACAAGAGAGTCAAAGCATATGCGAATACTTTAAGAGTGGAGAGGGGACTTGAGAGCTGTAGGGCAATTTCTTCTTTTAAAATGTTTATTTGTGTAAAAGTAAGGCTTTTCAGATTTAAATATTTTAATCTGTTCATTAACTTAAAAAGCCTTGAAGTAAAATTGACCCTTTTGTTCGTTCTTACTGTATACATGTACTGTTTACATGCTAGTATGAAGGTGTTTAGAGTTGTAAAAATTATTGCAAGATGATCTTTCATTTATTTTATTTTATTTATTTATTTATTTATTTATAGTGGCTGATCCTGATATGCTTTGGATTGTGTTTATGATTTTCCTCATCGTAGTTTCACTAGTTTTACTGTGTTGTTGTTGGTATGTATAATAGGGTGGGCCGAAAAAAACTTTTTTTCGATTTTCGATTATGGCGGGTGCGGAAAAGTGGCCACTGGTGTCACTCAGTTCATACAAAAAATTTCAGATTTTTTGGACATTTCCTTACCCTGCCGCAAACGGCTTAAAATTTTGCAAAAATGTTCATTTTTGAACTTTTTTCGAAAAAAATTTAAAAATGTTAAATTAAATTTATTTTGGTTGTATTTGCTTGAAAAGGCATATTTAATGTACCAAATGTTTAAATAATATCTGATTATGCATTATTTAATATCTATGTGTATTATAACTTAGGCTATTTTTATAGCTTTTTCGCGTATAACAAGCAAAAGTTGTATTTGTTTGAATCGATCGCTCGTTTCTATATTATTTATGTCCCTTGGTCTTCTTTATATTTTTTCTATGTGTCAAACGTCCTATATTTGGGGAAAAGACAGCAGTATACTTCAAAAACAAATCTGGAAGATGAGAAAGTGGTGAAGCAGGAGTCTAAGCGAGCGCAATGACTCGGCGTAATACTCAAGGAGTGAAGGACGAAATAGTTGAGAGCCAAAATGCGATAAAGGATTCTTATTATTTATCCTTGGTCAGTTACCTGCGACATTTGTTCAGTGTTAACGTGAAACCCTTTTGTAGTGATTATACAGTGCTTTTTGGGTCGTTTAATGTGCCATTATAGTGTTTTGTGCGTTTTATTACGACGAGCTTAGAAATGGCTAGTATATAGGGCCATGACAATGCAAAGACACGCGATCCCGTGAAAAGTAACTTTTTGGGGGCATCATGCATATTGAAAGAATTGCAATTGCCAACCTATGCTGATAATCATGCGCCACTACTACTGGTTGCTTCACCATGTAGAAGTTGTGACAGCAGAGGATACGAATCTCTTCATCGATAAAAACAAAGTCAGAAGAGAGAAATAGAAACTTGGAAAGAAGATACAGGCAGAAGTTATTGAAAAAGGAAAATTAAAAGCATATTTTTTGATGGTAGAAAGGATAAAAGTATATTAAGAGGAAGAAAATTAACAAGCGGCACCGTCGAGAGAAAGGCGAGGAACACATCACCGTGTTGTTTGAACCTGGTTATTAATACTCGGGTCACTTGATACCTCGTTCCGTTACCTTGATACCTCGTCAGTTCAGAAAAGTCTAACTTGTGGTGACTTGGAAGATTGTATAATGATTTTGCTATTTCTTTTCCGTGACCGGAACGCGGTGATGTGTTCCTCGCCTTTCTCTCGACGGTGCCGCTTGTTTTTTTTCTTCCTCTTAATATACTTTTATCCTTTCTACCATAAAAAATAAGCTTTTAATTTTCCTTCTTTCGATAACTTCTTCTGCCTGTATCTTCTTTCCAAGTTTCTATTTCTCTCTTCTGACTTTGTTTTTATAGATGACGAGATTCGTATCATCTGCTGTCACAACTTCTGCATGGTGAAGCAACCAGTAGTAGTGGCGCATGATTATCAGCATAAGTTGGCAATTGCAATTCTTTCAATATGCATGACGCCCCCCAAAAAGTTACTTTTTACGCTATTGCGTGTCTTTGCATTGTCATGGCCCTTTATACTAGTCATTTCTAAGCTCGTTGTAATAAAACGCACAAAACACTATAATGGCGCATTAAACGACCCAAAAAGCACTGTATAATCACTACAAAAAGGTTTCACGTTAACACTGAGCAAATGTCTCAGGTTACTGAGCAAGGATAAATAATAAGAATCCTTTATCGCATTTTGGCTCTCAGCTATTTCGTCCCTCACTCCCTGAGTATTATGACGAGTCATTGCGCTCGCTTAGAGTCTTGCTTCACCACTTTCTCACCTTCCAGATTTGTTTTTGAAATATACTGCTGTCTTTTCCCCAAATATATGACGTTTGACACATAGAAAAAATATAAAGGAGACCAAGGGACATAAATAATATAGAAACTAACGATCGGTTCAAACAAATACAACTTTTGCCTGTTATACGCGAAAAAGCTATAAAAATAGCCTAAGTTATAATACACATAGATATTAAATAATGCATGATCAGATATTATTTAAACATTTGGTACATTAAATATGCCTTTTCAAGCAAATACAACCGAAATAAATTTAATTTAACATTTTTAATTTTTTTTCGAAAAAAGTTCAAAAATGAACATTTTTCAAAATTTCAAGCCGTTTGCGGCAGGGTAAGGAAATGTCCAAAAAATCTCAAATTTTTTGTATGAACTGAGTGCCACCAGTGGCCACTTTTCCGCACCCGCCCTAATCGAAAATCGAAAAAAAGTTTTTTTCGGCCCACCCTAATGTATAAAGAAAAAGCGTCTTTCATTAGTTACATAAATTCTATTATTTTTTAAAATTCAGATTCAGTACACGGTTTTATTTAACTTGATTCGCGTGTGCCTCGGGTCTTGTTACTCGCTTTTCCATAGAATGGAATAATACTTATTATGTCCATGTCAGATAGCAGCATTTGGCAAAAGGAAAAAAAAAAAATATAGAAATTATTCTTTGGAAAGAAAAAAATCGAATAAGTTAGTAAATTAAAATTTACTTTTATTACTTTTACAGAATACTTAAAAATATTAATTTAAAGAAAGTTGGAGAGTCTTAAGCAGATAAAATTAATTAATAAAAGTGCATTTAATTGCAATATATGGCAATATGATATTTAAAACCTTAATTGGTATATGTAGAATACACGCCATAAAATATCAAATTTTAGCTGAAAATTGAAATTTAATTTATTTTACTATTTTTTCCCTTTATTAAAGCGATATGTAGTTTTCAACTATTTTTTTTATTTTCATAAAAATAGAAAAAAAAAACAATGCAGTGAAAGATTAAAAAACTCCACTGATACATTTGTAGATTAAATTGAATGTAGATACAGTACAAGGTAATTAGAAAACACTTTATGCCAAATCACTCACTGTAAATGCGTCAACTATATAAAAAATAGGCAATGTAAATAAATTGAGTGTTTTAGCAAAGTTGAAATCAAGTCGATGATTAAAAAACAATTTCTTAAATTCTCTTTAGTTTTCATTTCAAAAGTACTCGTTGTTGATGTTATTTATTTAATTAGGAATTTAAAAGTATATAAAAATCTTTAACCCTTTTCGGCGCGTTGTCCCTAGAAAAGGACACCTAATTTTAATTCTACTGGCAAAGAATATTTAATTAAATTTCTTTTTTATAACATACTTGAAAATAAGCAAGTTCGTATTGTTACGAATTTTGTAAATAGTTAGTGTTTGTACTGTAAAATAATGTAAATAATCTTATTAAGCTCCATTCCTTTACTTATATTAGTTTTTGTTACATTGTCTCTGTTATCAAGCAAACTTGTCCATTATTTTCAGTGTATGTCTACGGTAGATTGGCGAAATAATGAAGATATCGCCAAGTTGGCGTCACTTTTGGCGACTAATTTTGGTCGCCAAATTTGGTGATATACCGCCAAGTTGGCGACAAACTTGGCGATTGTTGGCGATGGTAACCCTTTCCTCTCTGGTAACCCCCCTTAGATATACTGATACATTGTTTGTTGTTCCGTGGATTTTTTCGAGTAGGTTCTAGAAATTTCTAGCACATGCTCCGAACCTATATAAGAAGAGAAGCGATGCGAGCTGTTGTTATTATTTACCAGTCAGTCATAGAGTGAACTTCTAGGTTTAAGCAAGTTTGCTTGATGTATTGAGTTTTATCTACGTTGTTTTGAATGTGATATAGTGTTGAGACATTGTATAAAGAGTCTCTGCGACCTATATTTGTACTTGTTCGATAGATTTAAACAGTTATTTTGGAATATCTTGTAATATTTGTGAGTTTCGAAGACTCTGTTGTTCTGAAGTTCTGTAAATAAATTATTTTCTACTTTTCTATAAGCAAGAGTTTGAAGTTGTCTAACCATAAGATCAAAAGAACCCAATATACGCTACAATTTTTGGTGTCAGGAGTCGGGATCTTATGGCGAAAACACGAACAATGGACGTACAACTGAAAGAACTGTTAGAAGCTATTAACGGATTAAGAACAGAGCTGACCAATAAAATTGATAAAGGCCAAGAAGAGTTGGCGGATAAAATGAATAAAGGCCAAGAAGAGTTGGCGGACAAAATGAATAAAAACGAAGAAAGAATGGAACAGTTGACAAATAAAATTGATAAAGGCCAAGAAGAGTTGGCGGAAAAGATGAATAAAGGCCAAGAAGAGTTGGCGGATAAAATGAATATAGGCCAAGAAGAAATGAAGAAAACTTTAGAAGAAAAGTTCTCGTCGGTAGAGAGACGAATAGAGGAAGTAGAAGAGAAAATTCAGAAAGAAGTTAGTAATGTAGAAGAGAAAATGGAAAGGAAAATAGAGGAAGTAGAAGAGAAAATTCAGAATGATGTTAAAAATGTTGAAGAGAAAATGGAAGGAAAAATAGTTGAAATAGATGAAAAGCTAAATAAAAGAGTACAAGATCTCGAGAAGAAGCTTTCAGCGTCCAGTGGTAATTATGAAGAATTTAGGAATCCGCCTGCTTCTCCCGTGCACATCAAGCTGTCGACATATGACGGAAAGAGTTCCTGGCAAGTTTACAAGACCCAATTCACCATTGTAGCCGAAGCGAACAAATGGAGTGACGAGGTGAAAGCTTGTCAACTGGCAGCATCTTTAAGAGGAGAAGCCGCCGACGTGCTGCAAACATTGCCCGATATGACGCAACTCAATTTTGAGACTTTAAGTTGTGCACTTGAAATGAGATTCGGCGAAAAATTCTTCAAGGATTATACGAGAATACAAATGAAGAGCCGCCATCAAAAATCGAGTGAAACCCTTCAAGAGTTTGCCTCGGAAATTGAACGACTTGCAAATTTAGCATTCAGTGACTGTCCAACAAATGTACGGGAAATGCTCTCACTGCAATATTTTGTAGACGGAATAAAAGATCCAGAAGTGCAAAGAGCGGTACGAATGGCAGATGTACAGGATTTAAAGGCTGCACTACTATATGCCTTAAATTTGGAAGCAGCTACACAAGCCAGCCGAAGAGATCGTCATTCAGTCCGAGGGGCAACGGTGAACAAAAGCTCAGACAATGAAATCGACATCTTGAAAGAAATTAGGAAAATAAATCAAGAGCTTGAAGCTTTGAAATACGGAAGAACAAGCTCAAGAAGACAGAATCTCACGTGCTGGGGATGCGGTGATACAGGACATCTCCGAAGAAATTGCCCCAAAATCCACGAACGTGAGATAAATTCAAACAGTCAGCAGGGAAACTAAATTTTGGCCATCTCGCGGGGCGGAGGTTGCCAGAGAATGAAAAGCCCCACCTGAAGATCCTCCAGATATCAAAAATGAGCGGCGGTGATAACGAATTATATGTGATAGGCTTTATTAACGGAATTCAGTGCCGTATGATTGTCGATACAGGAGCCAATGTGACAATAATAAGAGAAGATTTGGCTCGAAAATTGAAATGTAAACTCATCTGGACTCCACCATGCGTTACCCTGCAAACTGTGACGGGCGACAAGATTGGCATATATGGAAAGGTCAATTTAACTATCAACTTTGGAGGAACGAAATATTACCATACGGCATATGTGGCTGACATAACAGATCCTTGCTTAATCGGACTAGATTTTCTGAAGAAGTTTGACTTCAGACTTGATTTCAGAAATAACAAAATGATCTCAAAATTTGAAGAAATAAGTCTTTTTGGATTAAATAACGAAATTGAATGTAAACAAATAGTAATAGCCAAAGAAGACATTAATCTAGATCCAAGAACAGAATTTTTAGTTCCAGCTGAAATTAAAAATGAAACTAATTACCGATTTGGCCATATAGATTATCCAGTAGACAATAGTACACAAGCAGGAGTATTGGTGGCTTCTTCTGTAGTAGACCTCTCGAAAAAGACCATTCCAGTCAGAATTGCTAACATCAGTGATAAGACGAGGACTATCAAGAAAGGAGAGGTGATAGCATCATGTGCTCCTGTGACGTGCGTAAGTCAAAATTCCAATCACTCTCAGAAATCTTCAGATAATTTAGTCAAGGATTTGTTACAAAATACGGACTTAGATCCAAACCAGAGAGATGCTGCTGAAAGTTTAATTAGAGAATTCCAAAGTTTATTTTCCCAAACATCTGAAGACTTTGGACGAACTAAAATGGCACAACACCGAATTGACACGGGAGATCACTCTCCTATTAAACAGCACCCTAGACGATTACCTTTTGCCAAGCAAGAAGAGGTGCAGAATTTAATTAAAGATATGGAAGAAAATGACGTCATCGAACCATCGACAAGTCCATGGGCGTCTCCCATTGTATTAGTAAGAAAGAAGGATGGTTCAACAAGATTTTGTGTAGACTATCGCCGACTGAATGACGTCACTAAAAAGGATAGTTACCCTCTACCAAGAATCGACGACACTCTCGACACACTTGCGGGCAACACTTGGTTCTCGACTCTGGATCTGAAGAGTGGTTACTGGCAGGTAGAGATCCATCCCGACGACCGCGAGAAGACTGCCTTCACAACGGGACAAGGATTATGGCAATTCAAGGTAATGCCTTTTGGTCTATGTAACGCACCTGCAACTTTCGAACGGCTTATGGAAACGGTTCTCCGGGGGCTGTCGTATGAAGCATGTCTTGTTTATTTAGATGACATCATAATCATAGGAAAATCTTTTGATGAACATCTGAACAACCTGAGGCGGGTGCTACAAAAATTAAAGGAAGCTAATTTGAAGTTAAGCCCTTCGAAGTGCAGTTTGTTTCGCAATGAAGTCGCCTACCTTGGACACATCATTTCGGCGGAAGGAGTTAGGACTGATCCGGAGAAGATATCGGCCGTGAAAAATTGGAGTCGTCCAGCAGATGTTCACCAGCTTCGAAGTTTTCTAGGATTATGCACCTATTACAGAAAATTCGTCAAAGGCTTCTCGATGATTGCAAGACCACTTCATAAATTAACAGAAGCCAATCAAAAATTTATGTGGACACAGGAATGTGACGCTGCTTTCGAAAAGCTTAAGGAGGCCTTGACATCCACTCCAATTCTGTCGTATCCTCAAATCGATAAACAGTTTATACTTGATACGGATGCAAGCAACGAAAGCATTGGCGCTGTACTGTCCCAGGAAATCGACGGCCAGGAGCGTGTTATCGCCTATTTCAGCAAGTGCTTGTCAAAGGCCGAGCGAAACTACTGCGTAACAAGAAAAGAGCTTCTTGCTGCAGTGAAAGCCATAGACCACTTTCATCACTATCTTTACGGTCGAAAGTTCCTGATCCGAACTGATCATGCTTCTCTAACTTGGCTATTGAATTTTAAGAACCCTGAAGGCCAGATAGCCAGGTGGATACAAAAGCTTCAAGAGTACGATATGGAGATACGCCATCGAAAAGGCTCATCACATGGAAATGCAGATGCTCTCTCAAGAAGACCCTGCTCAGAGAATTGTAGATACTGCGACCGGGCTGAGAAGAAATTTAATGTCAAAGGTCCTATAGTAAGACAAGTTACAACTGGGTCTACATCATCGCAAGATCCGTGGAGTGACGAGAGCCTGCGTAAAGATCAACTTGCTGATCCTGAAATTAAGCCAATTCTAGAGCTGAAAGAGGAGTCCAACAGGAAGCCCAGCTGGCAAGACATGGCCCATTACCATCCTACGACTAAACGTTATTGGGCTCTCTGGGATTCCTTACATTTGAAAAACGGCATCTTGTACCGAAAATGGGAGTCTGACGATGGAAAGACATGTAGATGGCAACTACTACTCCCTAAGTCGAGAATTTCTATAGTCCTTCAAGAACTGCATGGTAGTCCCACAGGAGGTCATTTTGGTGTAATGAAGACCCTGCAAAAGGTTCGAGAGCGTTTCTACTGGAATAATGTTCGCAGTGATGTAGAGAAGTGGTGTCGAACTTGTGACACCTGTGTAGCACGTAAAGGTCCAAAGAGGCGCACCCGTGGGCGACTGCAGCGTTATAATGTAGGAGCTCCTTTCGAACGAATTGCACTAGACATCCTGGGTCCTCTTCCTAGAACATCTGATGGCAATAAGTACATCCTCGTTGTCATGGACTACTTCACTAAGTGGCCTGAAGCCTACGCCATTCCTAATCAAGAGGCGGTAACAGTAGCAGACATACTAGTTCAACACTGGGTTTCCAGATATGGAGTTCCTCTTCAAATCCATTCCGATCAAGGAAGAAACTTCGATTCGACTGTGTTTAAGGAAATGTGTGGACTACTCGGCATGGACAAAACTCGAACTACACCCCTACATCCTCAATCGGACGGCATGGTGGAGCGTTTCAATCGTACCATCCTAAATAGCCTCTCTCTCTTGGTGTCTAGAGACCAACAGGACTGGGACAAGAAATTGCCTCTTTTCCTGCTTGCCTACAGGAGTGCCACTCATGAGGCCACTAGTTATTCCCCTTCTCAAATGCTCTTTGGTCGTGATCTTCGTCTGCCTGCTGATCTTTTGTTTGGCCGTCCTCCTGATGCTCCTTTATCGCCTGAGGAATATGTCGATAAACTCCAGGCGCGGATTGAGGAGATTCATCGTCTAGCGAGGAACCGAATCGGACTGGCAACGGAAAAGATGAAGACACGGTACGACACAAAGGCAACAGGACATGAGTTCAACGAAGGTGACAAAGTTTGGTTGTGGAATCCGATCCGTCGTAAGGGACTGTCGCCAAAATTACAAAGAAAGTGGGACGGTCCTTACATAGTCGTCAACAGGCTGAATGACGTCGTCGTACGCATACGAAAATCGCCACACGCCAAACCCAAGGTCGTACACTATAACCGGCTAGCCCCTTATTTTGGCCAAAGTGATTAGAAATTCAAAACTAGAATTTTAGACCATGGTCATGAAAGTCACTTTTTGTAAATATGTAAATAGTAATTAGTTCTTATTTATGTAAATTTTATTATTATTGTTATTATTTATTTATTTATTTATTTGTTTATTTATTTTAAGTGTTCTCCTCTAACTCAAGGATTGCACTGCCCGGGACGTGCAGTCTTTGAGGAGGGGGTAGTGTTACGAATTTTGTAAATAGTTAGTGTTTGTACTGTAAAATAATGTAAATAATCTTATTAAGCTCCATTCCTTTACTTATATTAGTTTTTGTTACATTGTCTCTGTTATCAAGCAAACTTGTCCATTATTTTCAGTGTATGTCTACGGCAGATTGGCGAAATAATGAAGATATCGCCAAGTTGGCGTCACTTTTGGCGACTAATTTTGGTCGCCAAATTTGGCGATATATCGCCAAGTTGGCGACAAACTTGGCGATTGTTGGCGATGGTAACCCTTTCCTCTCTGGTAACCCCCCTTAGATATACTGATACATTGTTTGTTGTTCCGTGGATTTTTTCGAGTAGGTTCTAGAAATTTCTAGCACATGCTCCGAACCTATATAAGAAGAGAAGCGATGCGAGCTGTTGTTATTATTTACCAGTCAGTCATAGAGTGAACTTCTAGGTTTAAGTAAGTTTGCTTGATGTATTGAGTTTTATCTACGTTGTTTTGAATGTGATATAGTGTTGAGACATTGTATAAAGAGTCTCTGCGACCTATATTTGTACTTGTTCGATAGATTTAAACAGTTATTTTGGAATATCTTGTAATATTTGTGAGTTTCGAAGACTCTGTTGTTCTGAAGTTCTGTAAATAAATTATTTTCTACTTTTCTATAAGCAAGAGTTTGAAGTTGTCTAACCATAAGATCAAAAGAACCCAATATACGCTACAGTATTTTCTAATAAATACGTTTATAAATTCTGGTAGAAGTTAATTATTTCAAACAGATTGATTTCGCGACGGAAAGGATTAAAAAGTAACATTAAATGTTTCGAACTTGTTTAAAGTTTTACATCAGCAACATAAATAATCGCGAATCCAAGAGAGATGATATACCGTATTTACTCGTGTATAAGGCGCACTTTTTT
Source organism: Maratus speculifer (assembly GCA_964019185.1). NCBI lineage: Eukaryota > Metazoa > Arthropoda > Arachnida > Araneae > Salticidae > Maratus > Maratus speculifer. Next base: position 227,994,010 of record OZ025296.1, on the reverse strand, counting down.
TTTCAAAAAATTAGGGCAAAACTCCTAGGTGCGCCTTATACACAGAATAATTTTTTACTGTTGGATGCAGTCGAACAATATACACATGAAACAAAAAATTATTCAAAGAAGATATTAAAACTAGGAAAATGCTACTTAATTGAAGTATTACTGCATATTTATTTCACCCCTTGCAGTTTTTTATACAACAGAGCTAGTGACATTATCTAAACGCTAATTAGCAATTCTCTTTACCGTCATTTATTCCTATTTCCCATCATTCTCTTACAACTCGAAGTTTAAAAATGCATTTTCGTCTTGTTTTCTGGTTGGTGTATATTTGTTTCGACTTTTTGTTTACTGAAATTCATTTGGTCATTCTTCATAGCGTATCAAATTTATGGTGCGCGTTATACTCGAGATTTCAAGAAGTCGCCATTTTTACTTGTAAAGTCGGGGTGCGGCTTATACACGCGTGCGCGCTATACACGAGTAAATACGGTAAATTCAATTTGAAGTTGAGTGGATGAGTGACAAACAATTAAACACGGAGGCATGTATTTGAGTAAGATTAAAATGGACTATTCTGCTGAAATTGAGCTAGCCTCATTAAGTGGAAATTTTGTCGATCTATTAAAACATAACCCATAGAAAATATGTTTTTTATATTATACATGATTAATTGATTAGACATGATTTTAAAATTTCAAAAGTGATCAGTTATAGCGTGGGGTACAGTTTTAGAGTTTACATTTCTTAAATTAAAAACATTTTTATTTGATCTTTTAATTGTTTGTGATATATACTCTCCTCTGAATTTATTTCATCTCTCGAGGATTAAAATTTATTTACATTACTTGGAAGAACTTGAAATAAGCTCGAAATGTTACTTTTTAAACATTTTTGTGTGCTTTTAAAATGTTTAAGACGTTCAGTATCACATCAATCACCGGTGACTGACACTGGACTTTCCGTTTAGTCTGTGTCAGCCACAGATGATAGACGGTGTAAAATATGATATAAAACTAAAACAAAATTATATTTTAATGAAAATATGTTTAAAATTTGCTTAATTTTTATTTATTACACGATTATATTTTCTTAATAATTACCTAAAGCAATATAATTTGTTAGTTTATATTACATTTTACACTATCACTCATCGGTGAATGACGTGGATTAAACGGAAAGTTCAAATTCAGTCACTTTGGCATTCAATGTGTCAATTAAATTGTCTGTATTTTTGTATTTGTTCTGAAGTAAATGTTATTATGCTTCGAAATTTAGCTGATATTAAATACCATTTCCTCAATAATTTTAAGAATTAACGTGATTTCTTTTAGGAGTATCTTCAAATGCTTATGCAATTGTAATTTCTTTAAACGGAAGAACGAATTCAATTCCAACAAGAAGGTGTCAAAGAGTGTTTTTGGAATTAATGGAAATTCGAAAGCGTCTCATGGGAAAACCACCGAATTAAAACAACCTTTGGATGAAACGTTACCCAAGAGAAAAATATCTGCTCGAGAGTCTTCCTTTGTTATTCCCAGAGTGCGGCATTCTGCTGGAAGAGATTTTTTCTACAAACCGCTGCCTCCAGTCGTGAAAGGCATAATACCTCCGCCTCCGCCTCCACCCCCTCCTGCAAATTCAGCACTGAATGAAAGAACAAGGAATGCGACATATCGTACAGCTGGCAGTATAGCCAAACCAGGTTTGTTGAGTGTTGTGTTGTTTTTATGTTGTGTTGTTATATAGGTCAAAGCGGGGTGTGCTCTGCATGGGTGATCTTTCTGAGGGAATCTAAGCCGTATTTTCGCAAGGATAACCAAGGTTCAAAGAAAGCCACAGGAAACTCCAAACGATAAGGTCGAAGGGCGCGATTAGGGTCGAACCCAGCACCTCCCGTTTATGACATCTAAACCTCTCGGCCACTTTTGAGACAATGTTTGTTGAAAATAATTAAATAACATTTAAGGGGGAGACAAAAGTCACGAAACTATGCATAAAACAGCTGAAATTGGTATAGCTTTATACATCTGTAGGCTATGATACTTGGAGACTAAAAACATAGATTTTTGTAATTACGTTTATTATGTCGATCGAAAAGTTCTGTTCGTAATAGGGTTGCCAGGCTTCTCTTAGAAGAAAATGGAAGATTTTTTATCAGCATTATAGTTAGTTTTGGTTTTATCACGCTATCTTCATTTTTTTTTAAACCAAATTACTAAACCATGCTGAATGTTCTTGTATTGTTTTCGATAACATGTTTGTTAAAAAAAAAAATGTATTGGTAAATAGATTTAATCCTAATTTTTTTTACTGTTTTTGAACTATATTATTCTATTAACATTGTTTAACTAATTTTGCAGTCATATATCCCATTAAGAATAAACATTAATTGCATTGAAAAAACCAAAATAAATTAAAACACTTTAAAAATCAATTATCATCATAAAAATTTTAATAATGGACATATTACAAAAACATTTGTTTGCATTTAAGTATAAAGGCAGATAATAAATCAAACAAAGTATTAAAGCTTAAGATATAGATAACTTAAAATTTTTATAATGTAGATATTTGTAGTACTTAATGATTCTACATTCAGGTAATCTAATGCTACAGTGATGAATACTATAGCGAACAGCTGGCTCGAGGATTTCGCGCATGTTCAACTAATATTATGTAATTTTTTCAAGAATTTTCTTATTCTGATCGAAAAGAATCTGTTTTTACATTTGATATGCACAACTTTTTTCTTAAAATGGTGGAATTTTGAATCAAACTGAAAAAAAAAATAATTCTTGAAATTATCAAAACTAATATGTGATAGAAAAACGGAAAAAATCATTGTACTGAACGAATTTAAAGGCTCACCGTACGATAGACCTAATAAACGTACAATCTGTCAACCTTAATTCGTAATGCTATTTCAATTTTCGATATACATGTATGTGTTCCTTTGAGATATACATCCTGATGGAGAATTCGACCCACAAAGTCAAAGGGGTGAAATTAGGCATTTAGAGTATGAAAAATTACCACGGAAGATAGAGTCGCAAACCACTTATTTTGTCAAAAATACGGGGTGTTATACTTTAATGAAATTGTGTTGATGGTGATAAGTACGTTAAGATGAAACCTTTGATATGTATTCTCACCTTAGACTAAATGTGATTATATAAAAATGTGGTAGAAGTTTTCATTAAAAGTGCTACTTGTATTAACTTGATGCTCCACATTCTGAAGTGTGATTGCCAGTTCGAACTGTATTATCGATTGCTTGAGCATCCCGTTTTTTCAAAACTTCTCGTGATGTTGTAACATTTCTAGTAAATGCAGTCTGATTTAACTTTCGCACTATGATCCCAAAACTTTGTTCCTAAAGTACGAATTGGCTTTTGAATTCGCTCTAGCTTATTTTTAGAACTACATTCAAGCTGCCCTACAGCGAAATTCAATATACTTCTAATTATCTAAAGCATTATATACCGGGAAGCGGCAGCACAGATAATCACTATATCGTGTTCACGGCTGAAATTCCAAAATTTATAAAAATTCGATTCACATATTAAAACGCAATCGGTCTGCCAAGTCATATATCGGTGGAAAATACCTGATTTCAGTGGTTCATTCGTACCATTGTGTTTTCCTGCATAAAAAAGGTATGAAAAAATGGAGGATTAAGAGAAGGGGAAACACATCGGTAAACCTACGAGTCAGTCGCTATTCTTATTTTACTACCCGTATAATTTATATACATTAATTTAAAAATATATTTTTGGAAAAAAAATTGCAATCTATGAAAATTTTGCAAATAGAAAGCGATTTACTTCTTTTTTTCTCGATTCTCTAATTTCGTCGTCGATTTTTAGATACTTATAAAAGCAGTCGACATCTACACTGGCCTCCAAAAGTTAAGGTATAACATGTTTTTCGAAGCTCACCAGAAAAAAATGGCAGTCAGATTAAAATTCATAGTTTATATGAATGACAATAATAAATTTAAAAAAAAACTTACGCAAAAATTACAGCTACCACTTTTATTTTATAGAAAATAATAGGTATTTGTGAATGAGAGAAAAATATGCGATGACGAAGCTTTCGTAATTTCGCATGTAAGTTTTGTTGTATTTGAACTATTGTTGTTCACAACAACAAATAGAGTCTAGAAATGTCTAGAAGAAGTCGTTTGCCCGATTCATGAAAGAGGTGGATGGTAGGATGGATGGAAATGGGGTTGTCACAGGCCGATACTGCTAGATGGCTCAATGTGTCTCGCAGTGTAATCCTACGACTCTGGGATCAGTATGAATCCGAAGATTCTGTGTCCAGAAGACATGTTCCAGGCCGTCCACGTGTTACAACACCTGCGGAAGACCGGTTTCTAGCTCTTTCGGCCCGAAGGAGAAGACGCATTACTGTGCCGCAACTCATTGCAGACCACTTTGCAGCATCAGTGAGAAGAACCTCCGCTACTACAGTGCGAAGACGTTTTCACAATGCAGGTCTCTATGCAAGGCGACAAGTTGTGTGTGTTCCCCTCAACAGACGACAGAAAAGGGCCTGCATGTTGGGAAAGAGAACATGTTTCCTGGACCAGACAATAGTGGGCTTCTGTACTTTTCACATAAGAGTCCAGATTCACACTGGAGAGCGATTCAGGAAGTCTTTTGATCTTGAGAGAACAATGCACTCGATACCATCAATCAAACACTGTAGAAACACACAGGTACGAAAACGGTGGAATCATGGTTTGGGTAGGGACCTCACTCGGAGGCCACATTGACCTGCGTGTAGTTCATGGAGGAACACTGACTGGTGTGAGATATCGGGATGAGATCTTTGATTCATATGTGCACCCATATGCAGGTGCTATTGGCAACGGTTTCATTCCAATAGATGATAACGCGAGACCACACCGAGCTGTGGTTGTTGAGGATTATCTTGAGGATCACGGTTTGGAGAGAATGGAATGACCAGCTCACTTTTCAGATTTCAATCCGATAAAACATCTTTGGGACTATCTTGGAAGACAGGTTGTAGTTTTAAGTCCTCCACCAAAGCCATTAAATGAGATGGAACAAGGCTTACTCCATGTCTGGACAGCGTTACCTATTTTTGTTTCGGCAATTTACTTGAGAGCATGGAAAGTCGATGTCGCCAATGCATTTAAGTCCGGGGTGGACATATTCCGTATTAAAACCAGTTTTTTAATCTTTTTGTTACATTTTACTGTATAATACTGCAATGTACTAATTTCTAGAAGAATGGAATTTTCCACCATGAGTGCTCTTTGTTGTAATTTCATTTATACGTTTAACTTAAGTAAATTTCTATATCGCATTTAATAAATAACAGTTTAGGACACATTTCGTCCAAATTTTGGTTTCTATATTCATTCATTTGCAAATTAGATGAAAAAAAAAAAAAAAAAAAGGTTGTGCCTTAACTTTTGGAGGCCAGTGTAATATTTTATTTCAATATAGCAAATTTTTGTACCTTTTTCAACAAACTTCATTTTCAAATCATACAGCGATATCTTAATTTTTTATGTATTATAGTCCCCATTTAACCAAAATTGAGATTTTTTTATCAGGTGGAAATATTTATTACCTTATGGGCCATCCATAAATGATGTCACGCTTGAAAGTGAGGGAGGGGGTTCATGAATTTGAGACAATTTGTGACAAGGGGATAAGAGGCGGTAAGAAGAAGTGTGACATTACACATTTTGGTTAAAACAAAAGCATTAAAAATCAGCAGATAAAACTCGTAAGTTTTTTTTTTTAAATTAAAGTATTTTGTGTTCATAAAGTAAAAATAAGATTTAAAGGCAAATACATTAAATACAATTTCAAATGCCAAAATACTAAAGTTTTCAATTGCTCTTTTATATATAAGGTACCCTGGGGTAATAACGCCACGTTAAGGTTCTACCAATTTTCACGGCTTAGTTTTAGATTGTATTTTTCAAACAAATATAGGATCTGATACAGCAACTCATTGATTATCTATATAAAATAAAATAATTTAACAGATATGTATTCATAAAATGTAATGGCGTTTTTTCTTGACCAATGCTATTTGGCGTTAATACCCACCTATATGGGTAATAGCGCCATGTAAACAAAACTATAAAATAAGATGGAATAATGGCATGTAGATTGCCCAATTCTAAAAATACAAACTCTACAGATCTAGAAATTGACAAAATGCAATCTAAGCTATTGAAAATGTTAAATTTTTTTGTGACTCTGAAAGAAAACGAAAGCTGTGGTGGTCGCGGGGGGAGGAGGAAAAAGAATATCAGATTCTAAGCTACGTTTTGCTAAAAATGACCATTTAAATAAAATTATTAGAAACATTGCACGGATTATTTGAATCAGTATTTATATTCCCATGTATGCATTCTATGCGATAGAAAATATTGATTTTTTGTGAAAGTGAAAGAAAAAAGAGTGAGGGGGAGCTTCAACAGAATATTAACAACCTGTGTCTCTCTTTGCTAAAAAAGTCCCGCTTAAATATGATTATAAGAAACATTGCATGGTTTTAACCATTCATAATGTAATATTTTAATCATGTGAAGTTTTATAATAACTAGAGTTATATGTAATAAATATATTTGTTAAACCTTAACTGCTGTTAGCGTATGTGACATACCGCTGAGTTTTTCAAGTTTCAGAGTTTAACTTGCAATTTTTAGTTTAACTATAGATACCGGGAAAATTTTGTTTCATTTGGACTCCTATTACTATTTCTAGAAACTTTTGAATAGCTTAATTTTATATATAATAGTCCTGTATATAAGGTTCAATACAAAAATAATATTCTAAAAGTTAATTTAACGTTTTATTCATCGTTAGATTAAGCGGTCTGACAGGCCGCTCACAGTAAGTTATGCGACAGTTTTTGTCACAGCAGTTAAGGGTTAATACTATTATAGTAATCTAGCAAATAGTTTTTAACCCATAACTCCACACTAATGCGGATTCTCCAAACTTACAGTTAAATTGTCGACGTTTTAAAGAGCATGCTTTAATAAATTTTTAATAAATTGAATAAAATATTTGATTAAAAAATATTATCCCAAAGAGATCTCTTATTCAATTTTATACATAATTCATATGGTTATATATCATTATCTCTATATTAGCAACAAAATTAACCTTTAACTGCTGTTAGCAATCTGACTGAACACTGTACCCCCTCCCCCCTCCCCCCCAAAAAAAATAGCGTTTAACTTGCATTTTCCAGTTTAACTATAGTTACAACTCAAATTCTCTTTCGTTTGGAGTTCTCGTAATATTGTTAGAAATATTTGAATAGATTAAATTTAATTAGAATTAATTCTGTACAAAAAATTTAGCGCAGGAACAGTATTCTATGATTTTTAATCATGGATCGCATTTTAACCTTTAACTAATGTTACCGGTCTCGTAGACCACTATTTTTCTTTTAATTTTTTAGTTTAAATTGTAATTTTCAGTTTAACTGCAAACACTACTGAAATTTTGTTTCATTTGAAATTTTAGTACTATCACCAGAGACTAAATGGGTGACTATTAAGTATAATACTCTTGTATAAAAAGTTTAGTACAAAAACACAATCCTATGAGTTATTCCCGCCTTTTATTCATCTTTCAATTTTGTGGTCTCACAAACCGCATCACATTCATACGTTACAATTTCTGTCACATCAGTTAAAGGTTAAATTTATAAAGTTTTGAAAAACCGAACGCTGAGAAAGCGGACAGTTAAAATTTCGAACTCAGTTGAACAATCCAGTGGAAATTTAATAGAAACCTGATTTTGAAGATGTTCGAATTTGAATCTCGAAAACATTTTGATATAGTTTTATTTACAAGAGTTAAAAATTATTTTTTACATTAGTAAAAAAAATAATAAAAAAATAATAAAAAATAAAATAGAGAGATTATTTTTAAGTATCACCCCCCCTTAATCTTACCATTTCAACAATGATGATAATGCTGTCCCATATTAATATATAAACTCCTTCGGATATAATTCGGCCACTGTTGGGAATCAACCAGGGTAATAACGCCAATACCTGGCGTTATTACCCCGGGATACTTATTGCGCAGTAAATCCTAAACTACAAATTATCTCGAGAAGATATCCAAAATTTTCTACAACAATTTGAAAGTACATGAAATACACTACAAATTTATGTAATAAACAAAGTATTTCTGGATAAAAAATATAGTCTTCAGATCAAAAACCTTATCTCGCAAATTTTAGATCAAGTGTTAATTTTAGTTGCTTGTAAAAACAATAAGACCTAAAAATGAAACAAATTAACTTGAAACTGTTTTTTGCGATTTATATGACTCAAAACCCTTCTGCGCAGAGCACATGGGTGTCATTTACCTGATTATTTCATAATTATGCAAAATATAAGCACTTGGCGTTATTACCCCGCCTGGCGTTATTACCCCAGGGTACCTTAGTTTCATATATAGTTTTATTACTATTGTATATTAATTATGTTTTTTGTTGTAAAACTTAATCTTATTTCATACAAAATAAATACACTAATCATATTTCTTGTTATGCTCATAAATATCATTAAAACGCATAGTTAAAGTTTAAAAATAAAATTCGAAAAAAAAAATCTATTAAGTATTGCTTTTTTATGAACTACAAGTATATATTAAAAATATATAGCGTGACATGTGATAAGAGGGAAGGAGGGGGTATGGTGGGAGGTCAAAAATATTTAAAAAAAAAGTGTAAAATCATTTATGGACCTCCCATTAACACTGTAATTTCCATGGTAGAATACGTTCTAAAAATTCCGTAACTCAGAGAATCTGAATTCATACCAGAAAATGTGAATAGAAAATTTCGGTTTATTTAATAACAGAATGTTTTTTATTAAATAAACCAAATATTGCTGTTTTAAATTTCTGATATGCATTTGCAATATTTAAAATGAAAAATTCATTAAATTGAAAACACTAGTGGTAGCATACATGTTTTATATGGGCATTACAGGGTAAACCCTTCAATATTATATTTTTTATTCCTGCATGTAAAAAAAAAAAAAAATCATCCGGAAATTAGTAAAAAGTTAATAACATCTTCAAGTAAAGAAATTTAGGAAAAAAAAGTTAAGAAAATATGAAAATTTCGATAATGCCAATGAAGATCCAACGAATTATTTTCCCACAACGTGTTTTCTTAAATTATTCTTTTATCGTGAAGGGGACACAGTACCTTGAAATTGGTCAATATAGCGATTTTTTTAAAAAAATATTAGTTAAAAGCTTCATTAATTGTGAATATTTTGACACTTCATTTTTCCCTGTATAGGAATTATGTCGCTAGATATTGTAAACTTTTTTAATAGATCGAGCACAATTACTCATACCATGGCCAAACTCGATTTTTTCCTTCCTTATATGGGGGGAGGGGAATCGAGATGCAAATGAAAACTTCATACTGATTTTTCTTCATGTGTATATTTTTATAACTTGCTTGTTTGATAAATACTAATGCTTTTTTGCTAATTTAGTTATAGGTTTGATATTTTTTTCTTGTTCATCATGTTGTATTTAATACTTTTGTGCATGGATTTAACATTCAAGTTTATAGTTATTTTTCTTTTATCCTCTTCAGTCCTGGAGTACCCATTTGGGTACATTAAAACAAAAGCCAAAATTAACCCCAAAATTTTTTTATAAATGCATGGATTTCTGCTAGCATTATTCAGATACATCACAGTGTCCTATATTACCAATAAATGTACTATATGTTTAAAGATGGAGGAACCATGTGACTTTGAAAATGGAACATTTCCAAGATGGATGACATAAACAATTTTCCAACGACTTCACGCCAAAGTATGTGAATAATACACATTTTTGAGTGAATTAAAAACAATATATTGCATTTTTTATAAACTATAATGTTTCAAGAATGATTTGGAGTTGTTTATAAATGTTGTTCATATGTGCATGGATGTGAAAAATATCTGTAAATATGTTGTACCCATTTGGGTACAATGGGTCTTAACTATACATTTCCAGCTAAAGAAACTAATTTTCTGCGTAACTATTGTGTACACTTGGTTATTAAAAAAAAATTAGGAACAAATAAATTATTTAATTTAGTCTTACAAAACAATTTTAAAGGAGTTTTTTCCTTTTTTAAAATAATATGAAGTAATATACTGAATTTACTGCTAAAATATGTCATAATTTTTAATAACTTTAAAATTTTTTAACACGTTTTGAAAGGTTGTATAGTTGTACAAGCCCGCATGTATTAGTCAAAAAAAGTCTATAATAAATGATAATTTATTAGAAGATTATTATTAAAAGGTATGTAGTATATGTATAGTGGTATGTGTAGTAGTATGTGTATATTATCTGTGGCTTCCAGTAATAATCAGGTAAGGCACATTTTTAATATTTTGAGTAATTAACGTTTAAAGTTTTTAAATGTCTTTTAATCATTACTTTTATAAAGTAGATTAGAACTTAATAATTTTCATTGCATTCAATTAGGATATAAGAACTTCTCTTTTTTTTGCCAAAATAGTTACATAAAAATATTTTTTATTAATTGAGAACCAATTAAAAAATTTTTCAATTTTTAAATGAAAATTTATAGTCGCCCTATGAAGGGAAGTATTCAATTTTTTTTTCAGTAATATGGCAGATTAAAGCTACATTTTCCCAAATTATCTCAATTTTTTCAAAAATGTGCCATACCTGGTTATTACTGGAAGCCACAGATACATCAGATACACAGATAGATGTATAGTAGCAAGATATGCATTACAATTATTACAAGATGTGTATAATATTTTTGCGCAATACAAAGCTTTAGGTAAAAAAATCATTTAAGTTGTTTAAATTGATATAACTTTTAAACAATAAATAGTTTTATTTTTGTAAAACAAAATTAGTTTTATTTGTTTAAAAAATGACATTTTTACTCAATTAAGACCTGATGTACCCATATGGGTACATAAATTTTAACTATATAAAAATTAAAAAAATCAAAAACTAATTTTATTTTCTTTTTTCTAAGCCTAAAAGCACCATAATTTGCTAATAAAATAATTTTTCTATGCAGCAGATTTTTCTCGGGACTGAAGAGGTTAATTTTAAATTGAGAGTTTGTGTAATTTCTTCCTTTCTTTAACATTAGAACCGCCATTAGGGGTCAAAATGACCCCTACCAGATTGAAAATAGTCGATTAGAACCAGAAATGTTTTCATAAGATATGTTAAATGTATGCAGCAGAAAAATAGAATAATTAAATAATTCAGAGAGCTTAAAATTAAAATTCTGGTGAGCAATACTTTTTATAAAACTTAAGTAAAATTCCCGGCGGTTCTTGTGTTAATATACACGAGAGAAAAAAAAATCGTATTAAATATAAAATTCCATACAACTAAAAACCCATGCATAGTTTTATTGTAGTATATTCTAATGCATGTGGAAAAAAATCGAAGCAAAAATGTTGACAATTATATAAATAGTAAAAAAAAAAAAAAAAAAAAAACGTTAATTTAAAAAAATAAATAAATTTTAGTAAAATAGGCTGTTTTACAAGATTTTTTTAAAAATGTTATTTATTTTTTAGATTTAAGTATTGTGCCACCAGATATCTAACAGTATAATTCAAAACTGAAAAAAAAATATATCCTATAAAATCTATATGATTAATATTTAAGAAATTGATAACATTTAAAAAAATTTCCAGAAACAATTTCATTAAAATATCGTGTATTTCATTAAAAACTTGTTGGATGCGTCAATCCCGAAACTTTCATCTATCTCATAAATACATTTTAATATTAAAAAAAAAAAAAAAAAAAAAAAAAAAAAAAAAAAAAAAAAAACGTGGTGATTTCAAAGTTACTCACTATCGATTTTCCTCGAACATTTGACCTAGCTTAATGAGATTCTGGTATCCGAAAAGCCTAAACGCAAAATTTAATTAATATTCTGAGAAAATGAGCTTAGTAATGCCTCATGTTGGGTAATTTATACTAAAATCTAACAAGCATCTATTAAGTCAAGACCTAACAGAATCTGAAATTTGATGGAATTTCGTCCATTAGTTCTTGAGATATAGTTATAACAAAAAATTTGCAAAACGTAGCACAGCAACACCTTATCTTAAACAATTTTTGCCAAAACGTAAAAAAGCGTCTAATTATGTTATGGTGTAAAATAATCTGAAGTTTGATGAAATTCTGTGCATTAGTTCTTGAGATATAGCTAGTTTAAAAAAATCCGTGTAAAATATAGCACAGCAGCACCATCAGTTGAAGGATTTATAACAAACCGTAATCATCGTGTAATTATGTTAGTCATTTTGTAGCAAAATCTGAAGTTTGATGAAATTCTGTGCGTTGGTTGTTGAGATATAGCTATCGGAAAAATTGTGCAAAATGCAGCATAGCTGCACCATCTGTTGAAAGGTTAATACCAAAATGTAATCAGCGTCTAATTATGTTATATATTCTAGTGTAACAGAATCTAAAATTTGATGAAGTTCTCTGCATTAGTTCTTGAGATTTAGCTATCGCAAAAATCGTGCAAAATGTAGCATAGCAGCGCCACCTATAGGGCAGTTCACACCAAAACCTTATCAGCGGCTATGTATCTCAAGGTATCGCGGAATCTGAAGTTTGGTGAAATTCTGTGCATTAGTTCTTGAGATATAGCTATCATGAAAATCATGAAAAACGTGGCATAGCAGCGCCACCTGCAAGCCATTTTACACCAAAACTTAATCAGCGTCTACGTATATCAAGGGGTCACAAAATCTGAAGTTTGGTGAAATTCTGCGCATTAGTTCTTGAGATATAGCAATCTTGAAAATCATGAAAAACGTAGTATAGCAGCGCCACCTGCAGGCCAATTTTCACCAAAAATCAATAGGCACTAATTCATATCAAGGTCTAACTGAATATAAAATTTTATTAAATTTCGAGCATTAGTTCTTGAGATAGAGCGCCCACAAATTTTTTGTCACATACAGACAGACAGACTGACAGACTCACAGACAGACGGACAGACTCACAGACAGACATTTTCTAAAAATAGTCAAAACGTGTTCAGGACCTTCTAAAACGTATAAATCCGTCGAAAACCGGAAGTCGAAAATTTTCATGAATCCAATACTTTCTTCTTCTAAAGATAGAAGAAAGTAAAAACAGTTTCTAAGGTAATGTGTCCCTTTAAGACTGTTGCTATGATAAAAAATTTTCTCGAGAGGATTTTTAAAGATTGCTCCCGTTTAATGAAAAATGCGATTTTTGATGAAATAATCTATTTTATCCATTCTTATTTTAACAATAATCTAAATTTTCAAGCTACTTTTATTATTTGTGTGTGTGTATTCTTCTTCTATAATTTTTATTGTTACGTTTGGCAAATTGCGACCACGAGCTGGGACTGGCCCGAAGTTCGAACCTAAAGCCGCCTGCGAACCTGTTTAGGGTTCATTCTCTTTTTAGACTCAGACTTGGCCCCGAAATTGATAACAGCTAAAAAAATTTTTTTTAAAGTTATTTATAAGTAGTTGTTTGTAGTATTAAAACTTCTTATATTTTTCAATGCTTAAGAAATAATATGTTTGCATTGCAAAATATCATCAAAAGAAGGAAGATATAAAAACAAATTAGTAAGAGAAAAAATATACTTTAACTTTCGCTGTATTTTATTAAATTAATAAATCGTAAGAAAATATTTAAGGAAATTAGCTGTTATCTTTTTTATATAGAAATGTATTTATTTATATATTAATCATTTTATTTTTTTTAAATATTGATTGTTTTGCTTTCTTTTCTTATTTTTATCACAATGTTTCTTTTTAGAAACCAGGAATGCTGAAAGAACAGCAGCTGATAGTTACACAACAAATAAAATCCCTTATACATCACTAAAAGGACGAAATGACATTATGCCTCATTACAGAGAAAGAATTAAGAAAAATAAGCCTATGTATGCTGCATATACAAAGGATGCAATATAATTTGTTTGTACAAATATTTGAACAATTAAAAAATAACTAAGAGTGGACTATCCAATTGTACCAGAAATATAATATATTTACACTTATTAGCAGTTTCATTCAATAATTCATCTGTTTAATTAGAGTGCAGCCAAAAGTCTAGGTATACAAAAATTTTTTTGTACGGATTAAACTATAATCAGGGAACCAATATATAGCTATTATAAAATTATTATGCGTTCTCACACAAGGGTGACTTCAGTGTTCCTAATGGTGAAATTTAGAAGTTATCGATCTGGACTCGAAAATTATGAGAGATAGTTAGAAAAAGGTCAATTGCAGAAGTGTTGAGCGTTCCGATTTAGCGTGCAATACTAACTTACGCTAAAAAAAAAAAAGAACTAACATTATTGGAAGTGTGAAATGCAAATCTTCCGATATCCAATGACCGAATGCGTTATGATGACCGAATATTGGACTCATCTGTGAACAATACAGAAGCTCATCGCTGTCTCGTGCAGGAAACGTGTTCTCTCGTGCTACATAAAAGTGCACTTAATTGCAGTCGGTTTAGTGGGAAACTCACCACTATAGTCCATGTAATTTCAATTGGCTTCTCAAGGACTTCTTACTCATGAATTCATTGTCATGGAAAAAAATATAGCAATCAATCAGCCAAATGCGGTGTTACCATATTTTTTGTCCTATGCTAAGGAACGGAATATTGATTTTCAGCAGTCAATTGAAATTACCTATAGTATATGCATCTTGCAAGGAGACTAGAATTCTAAAAATGTCTCTCACCGTAGTAACGACAATTTTTGCCACTAAAGCGATAAAATGATTTGAAATGAGCTGAGGCACAGAAGGAGTTCTCCTTTTTTGGCCCGAAAGATCTAAAAAGTGGTCTCGCAGGTGTTGTTTCGCGTGGTCGCTCTGGTAAAGGTCTTTTAGATTTAGAATCTTCTGATGTAAACCGATCCACAGTCACTTGGTAAAACTGCGAGACACATTGAGGCGTATAGTATAATCGGGTTATGGCAATCCCATTTCCATCTATCCGATCGCCCACTTCCTTCATAAATCATTTAAACAGCTTCTCCGAGATATTGCTAGCCTCTTCTGGGTATCGTCAACGAAACTGCCAACAACAATCGAAAATATACAATGAGGCAGAATACTGACACACAAAGCCAGGAAAGTCTGATTTTTTCATATTTTCTCCCACTTCTATATAAGTGATAATTTCTTTAAAATAAAAAATAATCAAAGTTTTTTTTTTTTTTTTTTTTTTTAAATTTGACGCTATTTTTCCTATATATTATGGATCTTATTGTAAAAAAAAAAATCTGTAACCTTAGTAATCTAAATTTACCGAAATTTAAATTTACTAAATTTTACTAAAATTTTATTTATACACTGTGCAAGAAAATGATGTCAATCTACAAAACTTGTAAGCAAAACTGGAGACATCTGTAACTTTGCAAAAGAATTTACTAAAATTTTAGTATTTTCACTAAAATTTTATCTGTAATCCTCGTTACCGTTACTTAGAAAGTTCTGTAAATATGATTTTCCAAAAAATTTCTTAGTAACCTTAATTTTTTTTTTTTTTATTCAAAGTACAAATCTGTATTTGCTACATGAATTTTTATTGTAGCCATTGCATAAAAAGTTCTTGGAATATAATTCTTCTAGAAATTTTTTTGTAATTTTCCAAATTTTTTTTTGCAGCGTAGTTAGTACATTTATTTTAACGGTGAACTTCGAAAACATGTTGTATCTTAATTTTTGGAGTGCAGTGTATATTCTATAACCTGTGGAGTCCAGGTTGGATACCCTAGTGTAAAAGAATGTAAGAAGGAAGTAATTTCCTTGCCAGTGCCTATAATAAGAGGGAAAAATATTGTTCAGATTATATAAATTAATCTTTAAAATACTTCGTTTCAGATTTCAGTTTTAAAGGAAATATCACATTAAATTTCAATGACTCATTTCAAGAAATGCTTTTCCTCTTTACTTTTAAGCTTCTCATCGCTCTCTTTAAAACATTTAAAAGCGGAGATTGACACTTCAGAATGTGAATAGAACCTAGAGATTAATCTTCGAGGAGCAAACGAAAAGTTAGGAAAATGTAATATCACAGAAACTTGTTAAGTTCATATTTTATTTCTTTCTCAAATTTGAATGACAGAACTACTTGACGTCAAGTAGCTAGAAATCAAAACAGATTTCTATAAGCTCACATTAACGGATTATTAATTTCTTAAGATCGAGCATGTTGAGAATGCAGAAAATTTTAATACTAAGTTTATTTATGTGAGAAATACAGATGCACATGATGAAAAAAAAATGGAAATAATTAGAAAACAGAAATCCTGTTTTTTCAGAATTTAATGTCACCTCGATGGAAAAAAAATACGGATATAAACCTAAGAAATACAAAACGTATTTCAGTTTTAAGACTTACACGCTTTTATTTTATATAAAACTAGTTGCCTTTCCTGGCGTTGCTTGGGCCCGTTATAAACTTGTTTTATAGGAATAGTGCAACAAAATGAAAAAGAAAAATAACAAGTTACAGCTCCCTTCACCCCTTCTCAAAATATGCAACTAAGTTTGTGAATGCATCTTAACAGCCCGAATAAAAAGAAATCTATCACTGATCGTTTGTGTTTCCGTTTAAGCAAGTTTCATTGTATGTTACTTTTGATGGTGACCCTGCATTGGAATCATTACCGTAACGCGCAGACTCTTTGTATGGGCTAAGTTAGTATTAATTTCTATCTTTAGACAGTTTTTTATGTGCCCCTAGCGAGAGTTTTTATACGTGAAAGAATTGTTTTTATAGTTTTTTATATTGTCCTTCTATAGTAAAAAAAAACTAGCCTTAAAAGGAATGACTCCTGGAATGATGCTGATGTGGAAGATTTCCGGAACTAACGAATCCGGGTTGTCCAATCCTTCCATGAGTCGAATAGACCAATCAGGAAAGGGCAGTCTATGCATCGCCATATGGGTTACCATAAAGAGAGGAAAGGTTACCATCGCCAACAATCGCCAAGTTTGTCGCCAACTTGGCGATATATCGCCAAATTTGGCGACCAAAATTAGTTGTCAAAAGTGATGCCAACTTGGCGATAACTGTAATATTTCGCCAAATTTTTAATTTCTTTACAACACCAGTCGTTTGATACATCATTTGAGAGGTTTGCAAATGCTTATTCATATAATGGATGTCTTGTGTGTTATCCCCAATTCTGCTCCCCAGGGGGGACACATTTTTATTTTCTTTACAACACCAGTCGTGTTACACAAGATTTGAAAGGTCTGCAACTGCTTATTCATATTATGGATGTCTTGTGTGTCACCCACACACTCTGCTCTCCCCAGGGGGAGGGGGGCGGTCACATTTTTAATTTCTTTACAACACCAGTTGAGTGACACATCATTGGAAAGGTCTGCAACTGCTTATTCATATTATGGATGCGTTGCGCGTCACCCCCCACTCTATCCCCCAGGGGGGCACATTTTTAATTTATTTACAACACCAGTCGTGTGACATCATTTGAGAGGTCTGCAGCTGCTTATTCATATTACGTATGTCTTTTGTGTCGCCTCCCACTCTGCCCCCCAGGGGGGCACATTTTTAATTTCTTTACAACACCAGTCGTGTGACACATCATTTGAAAGGTCTGCAACTGCTTATTCATACCATGGGTTATTGGCGAGCGCAGCAAGCAGGGGTAGACAATAATTTGGAATCGCGAAGCGATTACGCGGGGGGTTGGTGAGCATAGCGAGCAGGGGGGCGGGCCCCCCTAGTATATATATATATATGTATATATAATATATATATATATATATAATTTAGTTTTTTTAATTATTACTAGGGGGGCTCCGCCCCCCCTGCTCGCTATGCTCGCCAACCCCCCGCGTAATCGCTTCGCGATTCCAAGTTGTAAGCTACCCCTGCTTGCTGCGCTCGCCATTACCCCTTGGTATGAATAAGCAGTTGCAGACCTTTCAAATGATGTGTCACACGACTGGTGTTGTAAAGAAATTAAAAATGTGCCCTCCCTGGGGGGCAGAGTGGGGGTGACACACAAGACATCCATAATATGAATAAGCAGTTGCAGACCTCTCAAATGATGTATCACACGACTGGTGTTGTAAAGAAGATAAAAATGTCCCCCTCCCCTGGGGGTCAGAGTGGAGGGAGACACACAAGACATCCATGATATGAGTAAGCAGTTGCAGACCTTTCAAATGATGTGTCAGACGACTGGCGTTGTAAACATATTAAAAATGTGACCCCCCTGGGGGGCAGAGCGGAGGGGGACACACAAGTCATCCATAATAGAAAAAGGCAGTTTCAGACCTTTCTAAAGATATGCAACACGACTGCTGTGGATAAAAATTTAAAAAGTACCCCTTTGGGGGGGGGGGCAAAGTGGGGTGCGGCGCCCCAAACATGCATAATTGGAATGGGCAGTTACAGTTCTTTTAAACAATGGGGGGGGGGTCGCTATCGCTACGCTCGCCAAACCCCCGCGTAATCGCTTCGCGATTCCAAGTTGTAGGCTACCCCTGCTTGCTGCGCTCGCCAATACTCCATGGAATCGCGAAGCGATTCCGTTTGGTATTGCTTTGCAATCAAAGGAGTGGTCTACCCGGACTCGTTATTTCTGGAAATCTTACACATCAGCATCATTCCAGGAGTCATTCCTTTTAAGGCTAGTTTTTTTTTTTTTTTTTTTTTTTACTATAGAAGGATTACTATTATAACCCATTTATTTGCAATTTGTTCACAAATATTTCAATTGTTTTAAAGTTAAGAATGATTAAAACCCCTTAAAATGTAATAATTAGGATGAGCGAAGCGAATCCTCTACTAGTCCACTCAAATTACATTTTGTCGTACACTTTACAAAAAAACTATTCAATATTTTAACTTCAAATTAAACACAAAAATAAATTATGATATGAAGATTTGCACAATATAATTTTTTTACAGTAAAGCATTAAAAAAATTATTATTTTAATTAATTTATTTTACATGCATTTCCAATACGGACGCATTTTTGCAAATAAATAAAAAATGAAACGCGTACATTTTCAGAAAAAAATATATATAAATCATGGAGTAAGTAATTATAGATAGAATCATGATTAATTTAATAAATAAAATATGTTTTCATTATTCCGCAAAATCGTTTGCGCAGATGACACTTAAACATTTAAAAAAAAATTGTATTATGGATTTTTTTTTTTTTTTTTTTTTTGTAAAGTGGCAACAAAAGAATTGTAAACAAATAAAATTAATTGTTAAATTTGTTACATAAATGAAAAATTAAAATAACTATGTGAAGTTGTTGCCTCGATTCAAGCTGTTTATAAATATATACTAAAGCAAAGTTGGCCGATTCAGAAGCGAAAAATGGACTTTAACAATTTCTTACTTTATCATTTGGATCTAAAGTAATGTTACGTTCTTATTTGTGGACCTAAAAAGGTTTAGTGAACGGGACTTTAGACTTTGTTGCACGTATTAAAGAAAATCACAAGCCACCAGACCAGACATGGCGAATAATCATAGATAAATTGTAATACTACAGTAATTTAATTTATAAGAATTGGAGCGTACCAATTCCCCCAATAATTAAATTCTGGAAAAATGGAAGCATAAATTGCTCAAGGAAAGAATTTCTTCTGCAGTTAGCTTTTGCTGTTACAGTTCATAAATCCCAAGGTTTAACATTAGATGAAGAAGTTGTAAATATTGAAGCTATATAGACACCAGTTGGCTTAAAAACGTACGTAACGTTGTCGAGAGTGAAAGTCCTTCAAAATTAGGCATTCAATAGGAATTTTCCTTACGAAAAATTTCACAATATCAAAAATTCTCTTACGCTAACATGTATAAAAACGAAGAAAATAGAATAAAAAGTTTTACAGTTAAAAATTCATAGTATTAACGAGAGCAGATTTCAAATGTTTTTCCAGAAAATAGGATTTTGAAGAAGTAACTTTCTTCAAGCTCTTATCAAACATATTATTCTAAAATAGCTATTAAAGATTATTTGATGTTAATAACAAAGATTGGAAAGATGCATATTTCAAACAACTTTAAAAAACATCAGTGGCTACTGGAAATTGTGAAAACATTTTAAAAAGAGCTTTTAGTTTGAAATTTAAAAATATTTTGTAAAAGTTTGCTTCGAAAATATTTTAATATGTCAGTCTTACATCATAAATAAAAAATTAAAATGCGGCAAAACATAAAATAACGTTTTTTTATATAAAGATGGAAAAATAATATTAAAAAAATATTGTTACTTTCAAATATCTGTTTTATAAAATAATGCTTCGCGAATCCAAACAAAGCATGGCTTTTGCTAGTTATAATAATAATTAAGTATGTTGAACAATAATATTTAAAAAATATAGCATTTAAAAAAAATTCAAATTAGTCTTACTGAGTTTCGAAACCTTTCGTATAGAAAACTGAGGTTTTAGACAACTAAGCTATAAATAGTTTTAACAGTGTTTGTAAATTAAAGTTCCCTTTCGAAGCATAAATTGTTTTTTCATTTACTTTTTTAGCGTCGATTTGATTATTTTAGCAAAATAGATGGTCATTATTGTCCGAATACTCTGAAATTTTAATGGATCGTAAATATAACTAAAACCAAACCTTTTTCCAAGTTTCATAAAAAAATATGCATATTTTAGAAGAAAATTGTTTAATCGAAATTGTGAGAAACCGCATGGAACTCCCCCGATTTCTAATTTATTTGTCAAAGTTTTTCACGTTTTATTTTGCAAAAAAGTTTCTATTCTTTTAAACGCTTTGAAAATTTTGTAGGTGATCTATTAAGATTTTCTTAAAAGATTATATTAAAATACGAACGTTTAGTTACTTTTAACATAAAAAATATCCTCTCCATGCACAGTAAATTGATCTGCATTTGATGGTAAATTTTAAAGGGTTGCCAATTGCACTATAGTTTTGAAGAAAATTTCAGGGTTTTAAGCATATTTTTGGTTTGTCAGTATCTTTAAATTTGCGTCGTAAAGGGACGTTGCAATAAGAAAGAAAAACTTTTTCTGAAAAACGACTTTTTTTAAAAATTTTCTTTCAAAGGGTTAACTGCGATATTTTAAAATATTTATTGCACTTATCAGAAACGTGAAAACACAATCGTTTGGACTATGTCTTTCAATTGTATCTGTATTGAAAGTTATGGTCACTTTAGATAAAAAAAAATCTGTATATATATATATATATATATATATATATATATATATATATCAAAATTGAACCTTCAGAGCTATAAGAAAGAATTTAAATCCATTTCCGTTTATTGGTAGATATTGCTGAAGGTTATTGCATTGAATTCAACTGTGTTATTGGTTTTTCTACCAAATTAATTTTATCATACTATGCAGAATCTGTATCCAGATAGCATGGATATATGCAACATTTTTGATTCTTTTTCTGATATTTTCTAACCTTGAGAAATTTGTCTTGAGAATTTTACAGCTAATCTCCCGCAAGGTAACATCAACCATTTACATAGGTACTTTGTTCTGAAACTGATGCAAGACCAAGGCCTGATTACCACACAAGCCAACTTAGCCACGGCCTTAGGCCCACTGTTGCTAGGACTTCAAAATTGATTTAGAAAAAGAAGTCTTGAAATTGCAATTTCCATAATTATTTTCTCAAAAACCAAAATATATTTTGGTTAACTTTATACTATATCTTAATAATAATATCCTTTCCATGCTCCCTCTCCCTATCCCCCTCCTCAAAAAAAAAAAATATATATATATATATATATAGTAACTTTTTTTGCTGCAAGGGGACACAAAAAGATGCCTTGGACCCTGCACAACCTAAATCGGGCTATGTACAAGATTGATTGTCTTTAATTCACGAAATTGACAAAACCAAAAATCCGTCTTTTGAAAGAATAGAAAACTTTCGGAAGTCCATCTGTCACACAAATTTTATTCGGTTTGCATCGCTTTTTTAAAAGATACTCTTCTTATCAAGTAATAAAAATATACTCTACTTTAAAGCTACAAATATCATTTTCAATTGTTAGTGGTGAAAAAACGGTGCATGTATTTTCTGACGGTGCGCATACGTTATAAGTGCATGTGCATCAATATGTCTGAAGGCGTTACACGTATAGTGTAACAGTTGTAAATAGATAGTGAGGTATGAAAAAATGACTACTTCGTAAAAAGTTTTCAACATTTTTGACAAGACAAAGCTAAATCTTTTACTATCTAGGAAAGAATTTGCAGTACACTAGTCATAACAGAACTAAATTTTCTATTTTTTTGCCATTAATTTGCAATAAATTTGAAACAGAAAGAAATGAACTTCCAAGACAAGTTTTAGGTGCAAGTTCAAATTGTGGTGACATTGGCGTTTGCATTATCTTTCTGCTGTCTTTTTATGAATTTTCAGTCTTGTCATGCTGAATTTGATGCAGATTTGCAGGTTTGCAAAGCAAGAAATTTTCGGTAAATTAAAGTCGCTATGTGGGTATGGATCATATACCCAGATAGCATGCACATTAGCAGGACGTTTGAGTTATTCTGATATTATCTTGACCTGAAGAATTCGACTTGTGAAATTCGTAGCCAATCTCCCGCAAGTTAAGCTATTACCCACTTGCATGACTAGCTTGTTGTGAAAGTGATGCAAGGCTGTCTTTCATTCATGAAAGTGACGAAAGCAAAAAATCCCTCTGCTGAGATAATAGACGATTCAGCACATTCACAGAAATTACAAAAATTGGGTGCTATTCAAAGGCAAAACACACACATCCTTATTATCGTTATGGAACCTCATTTTCTTTGAATGGTTAGCTTAAGGAAGCCAGATAAAGGTATTTATTATTTTAACTGCTCGAATAGTGTTATTTCTTTTGTAAAATAACTTTTTATCTATAATCTACAACTTATTTCATATGAAGATTCTGACAAATTAAAAAGTTATGTTAATTTCCTAAGTTATAGTTACATCTTCGTCCATTTGAAATTCATATTGAAAATTTAAATTTTTAATGAATTTTTCTCAATGCTATTGAATCTAATATAGTTTTATTGGTATTTATTTATATATTTAGTTTTGCCTTTAACATCATTCTAACCTACAATTTGTAAACCTTTCGGGAATGCATATTTTACAGAAATTCTTTTCAGTTGGCACCGCTTTTTTTAAACGTTTTACTTTTCAAATACCAAAAAAGACTAATTTAAAAGTACAAATATGACCATTATTTGTTAATGGTAATAAAAACGACGCATGCACTTCTGACGGTGCGTATACATCAGTGTATATATATGCACCAATAGAGCTGAAGGGGTTCAACTTATTGTGGGATTGTTGTAAGCAGATATTGTGGCATTGTAAAATTACTACGTTGCAATATGTTGGCAGTATCTTTTGTCATAGCAGAACTAAATTTTTTAATTGTTTGATGTTAATTTGCAATAAATTTGATATAGCGAGAGTTTAACTTGCGGAACAAGTTAGTTCTAAGTTCAAAATGTAGGTATTTGGCAGTTGCGTTATCTTGCTGCAGTCTTGTTATAAACTTTCAGTCTTATCATGCTGAAATTGCAACAACTTTGCAAATTTGCAAAACAAGACTGCTGCAAATTTTATGCAAACTAAAACTGTTATGTGGGTACAGAACTGCAGAAAAGAATTGGCGTACCTCTCCATTTAAAGACGTTAATTTGTATTTTAGTATTCAAGTGTTCTATACCACTTTAATGTATCTTTTTTGCCTTATTAAACGTTGAAGATTTGTTAAAATATTCTAGATATTGGAACGCGTTTTGTAATCTATGCTTTTCTTCCTTTGTTCTTTTTTTTTTGTCCGAATTGTTTTAGATATTAATAGAATTCCTATTACTTAATGTTCAACATTCCTTAGAAGTCTGATCTAGGATTCAAAGTATACTTTATTAATAATTTATTAAGATGTAATCCAATTCAGAAATTAAAAAGTAAAAAAAATTATATCTGATCGGAATCTTTTTACTTTCTTTTCTTTCCAATATCGCTCGAGTGATCTTAATACCTGAACGGTTATCAGTTTGTAACGACCAACTGCAAAGGTATTTGACTACACTAAAAAATTATCTTTGATAAAGTGTTCAGGGAAGGAAAGGGGTTCTGTCAATAAAAATGTAACCTTTCAGCTAAATTTAAAATTCTGATAAACGACTGTAGGGATTCATCTTGATTCATTACATGGAGTAGAGATCATCTATTTAAAGGAAAGAATTGTTTCAATTTCTTTATGCGACATATTTGCTTTTAAAGAATTTCTATCATACTTGGAGATTATATTAATTATATTGTTAAGGATTTATCATGAAATTTAAAGTGACAATTGTGACTACTGTGAGAAATTCGTAATCTAATTATGAAAAACTTATTGAAATAATAAAAAATGAATCTAGAATGGATTAGTTAAATGTGTTCTTCTGTACGAGGGACACGAATCACAGATTGCCTTGCATTAGTGTTTCCCACAATGAGTTACTTTGATAATAAAATCCAAACTATCAAACCCAGATAGAAGCTTATATAGATTCAAAAACAATGTTAAAACGCCAGAACGTGTAAACTTACAGCAGACTAATTTCGGTAGCCATTAGCATACCGTACTTAGTGCCATTTTTAAAACTTCTGACTCAACCTCGTCCATGGGAGTTGTCCATAAATGATTTTTTATTCAATAATATGTCAATGAATCTTACTTTTTTCACTATTTTTGACTCCTTCGCCCCACCTTTTGTCACATGTCATGTTATATTGCATAAACATATACCGATACAGACGAACCTCGTTACGAGAACACTCAAGAAAAACTTTTTATGTTCGTATTATCCGAACTGAAATACATTATATATAATTGGATGGGGCAATCGGAAACAGTTCGTGCTAAAAGTAATTCGCGTTAAGAGTATTCACGTTAGTGATGTTTGACTAGTTCAGAAGCAAAGCTCTATGTTGTATTTCATGTTTCAAGTTTTATTTTTAAATTTTTAACTATGTATTTTAATGACATTTGTGAGCATAACAATAAATTGATTCGTGTACTTATTTTGTATGAAAGAAGATTGAGATTTACAGAAAAAAAATAATACTGATATGCAACAGTAACAGAATATTATTATAAAAGAGCAATTGAAAACAGTAGTTATTTTGGAATTTGAAATGAAACTTAATATATTAGGCTTTAAATCTTATATTTACTTTATAGTCCCAAAAAAATTTCATTTCAAAAATTAATTGACTAGTTTTTAATGCTTTTATTTAAAAACGTGTGATGTATATGTGTATATATTTATGCATTGCCACATTTCTTCTTACTCCTTCCCATTTCCTTGTCACAATTCCACGAATTCTACCTCTAAGCACGACATCATTTGTGGAACAGAAAATCTTCGCAAAACTTTTATTGTTTTCTTTGAAGACACATTTTAGGTCTGTTCTTCTTCCTTTTCCCTTATAAATCAAGAATTTCCTATTAAAATCAGGCAAACATTTTCAAGTTTGATCAATTGTAACTATGTTATTTCCATTCCCCTCTTCCAAATAATTTTCATACAGCTATCTGCAACGCCTTACTCTACAAAAAAAAAAAAAAAAAAAAAAAAAAAAAAAAAAAAAAAAAAAATGTTTTTGCATTAAGCGTTGAACAAAATGTTGTTTTGTTTTGATTAACTTTAAATCAGATTTTATAATTTTGTTTACAGTTCCTATATACAAATGATTGAAGACTTTGCAATAGTTCTTTTGAAGTTGGATTTTTTTTTAACATGAAATGAGAGACTTTAGATGTAATAAGCGGTGAACGTACTTTTGTTGGGCATGCACTTTTTGACTTTATATCAGTCAAATACAAACTTTGACATTTTTTCTTCTTCTTTTAGTAGTGAGGGTGGTGGTCACCTCATCGGTTTCACGATCAAAATTTCAGAAATAGTTAAAACTCGATTCGCATATTAAAACTGAGTTGGTCTGAGAAGTGATATCTTGGTGGAAAACACCCGAAAACCCGATTTTAGCGATTAACTCGTATGTTTACTATTCTGTTTTCCTGCTCCTAGTGCTCCATGCTTTTGGGTGTCCCTGTAATTAAACTATACATCCGATCTTCCTAAAATTTGAAATGACTCGATAAAATTATACAACAATTATATATTTTAAACTTCAAACGACTCGGTTGGGTAATTCTTTCTATGTTTTATGCAGACACATAGACGGATGGGGGACTCAACGATGACTATAGGTGCTACGTATTTACATTATTACGAATGCACTTAATAATTCAAAAAGCCTTTGTAAATTCCTCATTTTATACAACATGTGTCCTTTTTAACTTGACCTCTACCTATGTAGTGTTTAAATCATACATAAATACTTACAATATAAATGTTTAACACGTAAAATCCGCTTATATATACTAAAATTCTTTACTTGGTGATAGATATGTTTTTAATGGCATTTTTATACTTGATTACTATTTTAATAAAACCGATATTGAAGATAATATTAGTGTTGTATAAATGGAAAAGTTTTTTAATAGCATCTAGTTTATTATACCACACCCATTTATACTAAATATGTAAAAAAAAAATCGCATTACCAAAATTAAAATTTTTTAAGAATAGCTTTTCCGCAACTTTTATGACTCGAATTTACTGCTATTACCTCTAACCTTTTAAATATTTTACAACTGTTTCATATTATTGAGCTATCTTTTTCTCTGCAAGTACTAACTTCATGTATTGTTGTTTTGAAACGGAAGAATAATAAATTGTAGTGGCCCATATATATGTTTCAATAAAGATAAATTTGCAGATTTTATTTCTCATCACGTAGTGTAAAATAAGGATAGAGAATGCATTATTTTGTAAGTACTTTTAGTTTTGTAAGGGAAGGAGATCGACTGTATATATTTTTTATAAACATTTAAAATTGATGCAACATTTACGACGAACAGTTTAATATTTTAACAAGGATAATAAGTATTTTTATCATTACTCTTTCTGCTTTATTGGAAACTATAACTTAAGAGCAATTTCATGTACGTAATTAAATCAGGCGTTTTTAATAATTTCCATCAAAGATAAAAAGTGTTTATTAATGAATATATTGCATGAATATATTGTAATTATCATGAAATTGATATATGTTAATGATGTTTACCATGACATGTTCGGTATTGAATATGAAGTCTGTAATTCATTTTCAGGGTCGCACAAAATAATTCCTTCACATGATGTCATAGGGGTCATTATTTACGGCCAATTTTAATTATGTTAAGCCATTTCACATAAAATAAATTGATATACATTGCTTAGGATTGCTACAAGTTATTTCTTGTGAAAAAGAAAATGCGTTTCCACATTGTTGAATTAGATATTATACTTTAACTTATTAAACGGCAGTTTTGTTACATTATTATGAATGTGTTGGAAAGTGTTTCATAATGCTGGACCAGTGTTTCATAATCTATTTTTTCTTTCTTGTTCTTAATGATATCTAGTTTATTATACCATACGTCTTAATATTAATTATGTAAAAATAAAAATCATTTTATCAAAACGAAATTTTTTTAAGGATTGCTTTTTTGCAACTTTTATAAATCTTTTTTACTGTTATTACCTCTGACCTTTTGAAATATTTTACAACTCTTTTATATTATTTAGCTTTCATTTTTACTTGCAAGTACTAACTTCATGTATTGTTGTTTCGAATCGTGGGTAATAAATTGTAGTGCTCCATACATGTTTCAATAAAGATAAACTTGCAGATTTTATTTCTTATCACGTAGTGTAAAATAAGGATAGAAATACATTATTTTGTAAGTACTTTCAATTTTGTACGAGAAAGAAATAACCAGATTTCTTATTTGTTATAAACATTTAAAATTGATGCAGCATTTACGACAAAGAGTTTAATTTTTTAAATAAGGATAGTAAATATTTTCATTATTGCTCATTCTGTTTTGTTGGAAATTCTACAAATTAAGAGCAATGTTATGTACGTAATAAACTCTGGCCTTTTTTAATACTTTCCATCAGAGATAAAAAGTGTTTATGAATTCGGTGTGCTGGTTTGTCTACACTCTAATTCGCCTAAATATACTCTAATTTTCATGCAATTGATATATGTTAATGATGTTTACCATGACATGTTCGGTATTGAATATGAAGTGTGTAGCATTAATAGTTCATTTGCAAGGTCGCATAAAATAATTCCGGTACATGATGGTATCGGGGGGAATATTATTTATTGCATATTTTAATTATGTTGAACCATTTCACATATAATAAAATTGATATACGTTGCTTACGTTTATTACAAGTTACTTCTTGCGTAATAGAAAATGCATTTCCATATTATGGAATTAGATGGTATATTTTAACTTATTTAAGGCAGTTTGTTGCATTATTTTGAATGTTTCGAAAAGTGTTTCATAATCTCTGCTGGACGTATAATTTTTTTTTCTTTTTTGTTCTTAATGACAACTCGTTTATTATACCGCACATCTTAATACAAATTATGCAAAAATAAAAATTGTATTACCTAAATTAAATATTTTAAAAGACTGCTTTTCTGTAACTTTTATGACCCGAATTTACTGTTATTACCTCTGACCTTTTAACTATATTACAACTCTTTTATATTACTGAGCTATCTTTTTCACTGTAAGTACTAATTTCATGTATTGTTGTTCCGAAACGGAAGTATAATAAATCGTAGTGACCCATATGTTTCAATAAAGATGAATTTGTAAATTATTTTTCTTATCAGATAGTGTAAGATAAGAATACAGAATGCGTTATTTGGTAAGTACTGTCAGTTTTGTACGAAAAGGAGATCTGCTGTATTTTTTTTGTTATAAACATTTGAAAATTGATAACACATTTATTACGAACAATTTAATTTTTTAACAAGAATAATAAGCATTAAAAATTCTACAAATAATTACTGATTTATTAGAAATTCTACAAATTAACCACTTCCCTGATTTGACCGTATGTCATACCGGTAAAGTGTTTTTGTCAATCATTTTTTGTGCATGCTACGTACGGACATCCATATTCCTATAACGCTTTATTATTATAACTCGTATATTTTGCATTATATTTTATTGTAAAATATTATTTTTGATGTACAATAATGAAAATGACACAGATATCGCGGTTGTAGCGCCTCCTTCCGGAGGATTTTTTTTTTCAAATTCAGGGAAAGCCGTCTCACCATAGCCAAACAAACAAAAAGTTTGGTTCATTTCTATGCATAAATTCGTACACTTTTTGGTGGTGCAATATTGAAAATGGCACAAACATTGCTATTACACCACCCCTTTACTGCGGAAGTTTTTCAAATTCAGGGAGGATTGAGTAGTCATAGCCAAATACTTACACAAAAAATTTGGTTCAATTCTACGCATGACGTCATGCTCTTTTTGAAGGTAAATATTGAAAATAGTACAAAAATCGCTGTTACAACGCAACCTTTCTGCGGAATATTTCAAAATTGAAGGAGGACCTGCTTGCCACAGCCAATACATACACAAAAAATTTGGTTCAATTCTATGCATATCTTCGTACACTTTTCGATGGTGCAACAACGACATACTCACACACAGACACACACATATGGACAGACAGACATTTTGTAAAAACATGTTTTTTGGAATCTATGGCCCCTAAAACGGGTAAATCCGTCAAACACCTGAAATCGAAAAAAATTTCGATTACAATACTTTTTTCTAAATGATAGAAGAAAGTAAAAATTGGTTGAATTCTATGTATAACTTCATACATTTGTTGTGGTACAATATTGAAAATGGCACAAAAATGGCTATTACAGTGCTCCTTTCCGGCGGAATTTTTTCAAATTCAGTAAGGACCTTCTAGCCATTGCCAAACAACACTTACAAAAAAAAAATGGTTCAATTCTATGCATAACTTCATACACTTTTAGGTGGTTCAATATTGAAAATGGCACAGAAATGTCTATTGTGGTGCCCCCTTTCGGGAGATGGTTTTTAAATTTAGGAGGACTATCTAGCCATAGCTAAACAATTATAATAAAAATTAAGTTGATTTCTATGCATGCATTCGTACACTTTTCGATGGTACAATGACAACATAGGACATACACACGGACACATGGACAGACAAACATTTTGTAAAAGCATGGTTTTTGAAATCTGTGACCCCTAAGACGTGTAGATCCGTTGAAAACCGGAAGTCGATAAAAATTTCGATTACAATAATTTTTTCTATTGAAGACAGAAGGAAGTAAAAAATAATTTAATTAAAATAATAGACTTTTTCAAAATTTGATGATTTGTCGTGTGACACGAAGTATTCAGTCGTAACTACACAAAATTTGAAGTCTCTGATTTTTAAAAGTTTTTGTATACGGACTCTGTGACAGACGGACAGACAGAGTACAGAGACGAATAAGGTTTCGTCAGATAAACGAAATCCTAAAAAGTAACGATTGAAAAATGTGTCAAACGATTTTTAAATGGTCCAATGACAATTGTGTGTGTGTGTGTGTGTGGGGGGGGGGGGTACAGTCGGGGAGATCCAGTTCTAATGTCAAATAACACAAAGTTTGTCGCCAACTTTGCCAAATATGGCTACCAAAATTAGCCCCCAAACCCAAAACCATTTTGGCGCTATTTCTGGTATTTCGCCATATTTCCATAAACTCCCATTGTAATCCCATAGGATCCCTTTTTGTTTACGCTTCTACTTTTTTTGCAGTAAGAGTTGTCTTACCAAAAATTGAAATGTTGAGAATATAAAAGGTAGTATTTTTTACGAAATATTCTAAAAATAGTTAAATACAGAACTTCAGTGATTTTACATCTATTTATATCTATTTTATATCTATGATTTTATCCAACATCTACTCTGAACTCGATAATAATAAAGAGACAAGTTTGTGAGTGTGTCAGCGCTGTTCTGAAGAAACCGCTGCACTAAGAGTTACAAAATTTGGAGGGAAAGTACCTCTATGCATGAAGTTTTGCACCTCGAAGCTCGATTTTTGATTTTTTTCATTAGATTTTTTTATTTAATTTTTTAGGCGATTTTAGCGTCCTTTTTATGTTTCGCGGTGATTTCCCCACATTAGTGAAAGGAAAGTTTTCATTCTTTTAACCCAATGTAATAAATTTTGTTCTCTTTTCAATAAAGATTATTTGGAATTCGCACAACGATTTTTGAATTTTTAATGAATTTTTTAAAGCGATTTTTAATATTTCTACTCATTTTGCGGCTATTTTTTTGACATTTTTAAAAAGAAAAATTTTTCAAACTTTCAACCTGATGTATTAAATTTTGTTTGCTACGATTTTTGAATTGAAACGATTTTGAATGCAATTTTCATTGCGATTTTCGATGTGATTTTTAATGATTTTTCCACTTTTTTGTGCGTTTAATACCGATTTTTAATCATTTTTGACAGCATTAAAAAACTTTGTATGGTTTTATCTATTTTTGAATTGCATATAGAAAAGGTAAAAACCATAAAATTAATGTATCAGCCATAATTTTTTTGTTATTTAGAATATTCACAGTAATCTTCTTATCTTCCTTAATAATAAAGAGACAAGTTTGTGAGTGTGTCAGCGCTATTCTGAAGAGACCGCTGCACTTAGAGTTACAAAATTTGGAGAGAAGGTACTTCTATGCATGAAGTTTTGCACCTCGAAGCCTGATTTTCGATTTTTCATTAGATTTTTCTTATTTAATTTTTTATGCGATTTTTAGCGTCCTTTTTATGTTTCGAGGCGATTTTCCCACATTAGTGAAAGGATTATGGTTTCATTCTTTTAACCCAATGTAGTAAATTTTGTTTTGTTTTCAATAAAGATTTTTCGGAATTGTAGAGCGATATTTGAATTTTTAATGGATTTTTAGTATTTTTTCTCATTTTCGGCTATTTTTTGATATTGTTAAAAAGAAAATTAATTTAAACATTCAGCTTAATTTACTAAATTATGTTTGCTACAATTTTTGAATTGAAGCGATTTTGAATGCGATTTTCAGTGCGTTTTTCAATGTGATTTTTAACGACTTTTAAATTTTTTGTGCGTTTAGCACCAAATTTTAGTCATTTTTTACAATATTATATATTTTTGTATGGTCTTATCTATGTTTGAATTGCATGTAAAAAAGGCAAAAACCATAAATTTAATGAATCAGCTATAAATTTTTTATTTAGAAGTTTCTCTGTAATCTTCTTATCTATCTATAATAATAAAGAGACAAGTTTGTGTGTGTGTCAGCGCTATTCTGAAGTGACCGCTGCAAGTAGAGTTACAAAATTTTGGTGGAAGGAAGTTACAATACTCTATATTAAGTTTTGTACCCCAAAACCCGATTTTCGATGTTTTGTGTTTAATTTTTTAAGCGATTTTTAGTGTTTTTGTATGTTGCGAGGTTATTTTTCCCTATTAGTGAAAGGAATATGTTTTCACTCTTTTAATCCAATGTAGTAAATTTTGTTCTCTTTTCGATATTTTTTTTCGGAATTCGTACAACGATTTTTGAATTTTTGATGCGATTTTTATTATCTTTTCGACTTTTGCGGCTGTTTTTTTTTACATCGATAAAAAGAGAAAAATTTCAAACTTTCAACCTAATTTATTAGATTTTGTCTGCTACGATTTTTAAACTTCAGCGATTTCCAATACGATTTTCAATGCAATTTTTGATGTAATTTTAACTGTTTTTCGATTTTTGTGCATTCAGCATCGACTTTTTGACATTTTTGTAATATTACAGATTTTTGTATGCACAATAACATTGTCTATTTTTAAACTGCATGTAAATTGGCAAAAACCATAAAACTAATGAATAGGCAATAAAGGAATTATTTAGAATATTCACAGTAATCTACTCTACTAAAATAACAAAACACTCGGTCTGTGTGTGTGTTTGTGTTTATCTGTGATAGTAGCAAAATCTACGGCACGTACAAAGATCAAAATTTTTTCGAGAATAGTCCAAAGTATCTACTGATGTAACCGACACTCACATTTTCAAAATTCTAATTATTAATTGAGCAAATTCTCTCCCATTTCCCATTACAGACCTTTTGAGTATTTTTGTCGCTAATATTTGTTTTTTATTTGTTATTTTTTTTAAAAACGATTTTTCACACGGTCAGCGTAAGCATATTTCAGAAAACGTAATCCCACGAATTTACGGTTAGAGATAATATTACAAATTTCAGCTTCCTTTAATATTTTTATTTCGGACCCGGGAGACGCTGGGCGGTTTAGCTAGTTATAGATAAAAATAAAATATTGCAAAGCTTAGGATAAATTTAAGGGAGATCAAACTGGCCGCCAGAGCCAGCTGGTAATTTAAATGAATAGGAATTTAATAAATAAAAAAGTTTTTCACTTCGCGTGTTAAAATAGATGATAAATATAATGATCATAAAAACAAATAAGAACGTTTTTTACTTGATTTATTTAATCCATTAATTTATGTTACATGCATAATAATTTTTATACCTATTTAAACTTGCGTACAACTAGAAGAAAAGCAACAACAACGAAAAAAAATGAGCTGATGATATTAAAAAAAATATTTTATTTAAAATAATAGTAATCTTTAATTTTTTTAAAGATTTATTGTGTGACAAGATGTATTCAGCTGTAAGTACAGAAAATTTGAACTCTCTCACTTATATAGTTATTGTATACGGACTCTATGACAAACAGGACGGACAGATAAACAGAGGACAGAGACGAATAGTGTTTCGACAGATGAACGAAGCGCTAAAAATGACTTTAATTAGTACATTGACAAAATCTTTTACAATTTGAATTCCACGATTTTAGCTTTCGATTTTTCAAGCAAATTTAGCTGCATTTTTAAATAAAGGGTGGCAAGTGGTCAGGGAAAACCGCGAAAAACACAGTCAAGAATAGAGAAAACTACCAGTAATTTCTTACAGAAAATACTTCAAATAATATAAAGAGATTATATAAACTAGTATTTATATTTAATAAAATACTGGTATTTAGCATCTATATTGACTGTGTTTCTATCTAACCACTCGCCACCCTGGAGAAGGAGGGGATTGCCTCTCTTCATTCCCAAAGCTAAAATAATACTATAAATAATCATTCATTGGTTTTAACAAGAAAAATAATTTTTCAGAAGCTGATACTTTAGGGGATTAGTAATTTAGGCTCACAAATACGGATCTAAAATTACGAATCCCCTTTAAATATCATTAACCTGAATCCACACAATCACAAAATTAAGGCTTTTAAACAAGTCATAAATATACAAATAGTTGGAAATTTTTATTTTGAAGGATTTCAATTAAATATGTTTAAAAAATTTTCCCTTTCTTGGACACACAGTCTTGAAGCATTTTGCAAACTCACATAAAAAAAAAAAATTATTTAATGAGGAAATTAGCATGGGCGTTGCCATTTATTGGTTTGCTTTTAAAGCAAAAAGCATGCAGATATTAAGAAATGAAGTAAAAATGTAAAAAAAAAAAAAAAAAAAATGAAACAGTTTAGTTTTTACGAGGAAAAGAAAAAAGGATGATATATGTGGATGCTGTAGGGAAGAGGTTAACATAATCTATGATTTTATAAAATAGTTTGTCCTGACTGAGAGATAAACAACGCACAGCCCAAACTACAGAACGTAGTAACATGAAAACTGGGAAAAATATATTTCTTATGATGCAAGCGTGCACTAAGACGGGATTTTTGAAAATTTTCCCTCTATGGGGGGCAAACAGGGGGTCAAAAATTCTGGAAAATCTTCCTATATCTCAGCAACTATTTAAGGTATCAGCGTAAAATTCCAGAAAATACATCTATAAAAAAATAATTAAGCACACATTTCAGCGATTTTAGAAATTGTCCCTCTGAGGGGGCTAAAAGGGGAGTCAAACAATTTAAAACATTTGGAACATCTCAGCCGTCATTTTAAGTAGAAGTGTGAAACGGGAGAAAATAAATCGATTTAAAAAATAATTGAAGACATGTTTCAGCGATTTTAAAATTTCTAGCCCCAAGGGGTTAAAGTGGGCATCAAAAAATTTCGATCTTATTTTGGACCCGTCATGTGACATATTATCCGAAAGCATTCGAACCGCACTCTCATATTATGAACTTTTCTTCCCGCATCCTATTTTCCAGCCCCCCGCCCCTGGGGAAAGGCAGTTTTCGTTTTTTTTGTAGCGTTTTATCATTATAAATCGTATTTAAAAAAAATATTTGTAACTATTAGGAAAATATCTACTCTAGATTACTTTTAATTATGCTGTTTGGATTTGTTCGTATGTTGTTAGGTAGAAGCAGAAAGTTCAAGATAACACACCTACTAAAAAAATAGTTAAACGAAGGTACTTCAGTCATTTTAGAGTTTTTTTGTCTATTGTTCTAGCCAACATCGACTTTGAACAAGATAATGCAAATTTATACGAATAAGACAACAATTATGGATGTTTGATTAGATATTTTTATTTTTTAAATCTTTACTAGATTTATTTCGTTTGATTCAAGATTCCTTTAGAGAAACCGACCAGGGTAGCGGTCGAAGACTTCTAGTTATAGTATATTCTTTGTTCTTAGCAAAGGAATTGAAATTTAGTATTTAGTACAAACTATTCTATCTATCTATCTATTTATTTAAATATCAATAAAATCTCTTAAAGTATTATAGAGATGTGCGGTCGTGAAAAAAAAAAGTAAACATACCCTGCCTTAGCAAATTATTGTAGAAGAAAATTACTGGTACCGAAAGATTGGAAATATAATGTACTTTTTAATGATGCGTATAAAATTTGCTTAGGGAACCATCTACATATTAAAATAAACCCAAAGTTTATTTTTTTTCAATAGCAATACCCAATTTTAACAAGATATTTCAAGTCTTCGTTTTACATTATGCCTAGACATCAATGTCAAATCATTTGAAAGATACATTTTTGAATTATAAACATTACAAATTTAGAGCTTCTAATATTAAATTACATTTTCATGTTTATGTTAATATCTACTTAAATTACACTCATAATGTGCTAATTTTTTATACAGCAATTATACTAAAGTACCCAAACATAAATACGCTGAATCTACAATTTTTATAACTAATAATTATGAATGATAAAATTAACATTTCGAAAAAATTATGAATTGCAACTTACAATTTTTTTTTATAGATTTATGGTCTTGATTTATGGAAAACCAAAATTTCAAAATTTTCTTCCAAGTAGCTTTCAAAGTATGCTTAAAAAACGGCCAAATGATGCTTTAAGAGGGCGTCTACCATAGAAATAACTACATATTTTGAAACTTCTTATACTATCCTGTATTCTATCAGTCTTAAATGACTGCTTGAGTGCCGCGTAAGACGCTTTAACAAAAAAGGGGCTTTCTTGGTCAACAATCGAGTACCGAACTTCTATTTGGATACAGCGTCTAAAATATGCTCATTAAAAAAAATAATTTCTCGGAAACTTATACTAATTGTATGAAAATATGTTTCTGGCTACTTGAAGGGTATAGAGTGCATTTATGCTGTTAGAATCGGGCACGCCGTTGAAAAAACAAAGTTGGGGGGGGGGGGGGTAATCCTATACGGCGCGGAGTAAATCTGTTTAAATAATTAACTTGCACCAGAATTTATAGATGAAATTATTCGAAAATAAGAACTTGCTTATTTTCAAATATGTTATAAAAAAAATATTTAAATAATCTTGCTGCCAATGAAATAAAAATTAAGGTGTCCTTTTTAAAGGACTCCACCCTAAAAAAGGTTAATATGTAGATGGTCCCCTATGCAAATTTTATATACATAATTTAAAGGTATACTTTTTTTTCTTCATTTGGTACCAGTAATTTTCTTCTATGGTAATTTTTTGCAGAATTAGTAGGAAGTGTTTACTTTCTTTTCCACGGCTGAACTGTAAAAACTGTGTGAACTGTAAAAACTATTTTATACGTTTATTTATTTAATTGTCAATAATGGCTTTTAAAGAATTATACAGTATATATAGCTGTAATATAGTTGTTATAAAATCACCATATTTGACTAATGAAGAAAACTGAGTTTAACTTTTCAGATAACTGTTCATATTACACGAAAGATATAACTGTGATGGAATATTTGGAAATATCAATGAACTCTTATTTCATTTTGTTTTGAAACGTGAGTGACAGAACTTATGTTTAGATCCCACTGAAAGAAAACAACACTTCAATCAAGATATTCTCTGGTAAATTCGCATAGATTACCATGAAACGAATTTCTTTGAAATACTAACTGTTTCCGTTTCGGAATGCATGGATTGATCATATTATAAACAAAAAGAAAAGTTACTTTATTCAAGAGCAGATTATATTTTTCAATGCCAAAAGTTATTTATTTAGTACATTATTATAGTTCATTATAAAGTAGTTGAAAATGAAAATGCTAATTTTTCAGATAAATTTTAAACAAGAATACTTTGGCTAACCAATAATATCCCTATTTATCCCTATTCTAAAAAAATACTGACGTTGCAGCTTTGGTTGCTAATCAGAGGCGTGCTAAAACTGCGCCCGGGAAAAATTTTCAATTTGGCGCCTCCGCTCCCCCAAGTAGACGCAAAATCTCCCAAAATGACGTTGGTAGTTACAAGCACCTATTGCTCGACATCTTTCATTAATTTAATTTTTTTCTGTATTTGTTGCCTCGACCAGTAACAAAATTGAATTCACTGTTTACTAGATGAATTGAAACCAAGTTAATTAGCAATATGAAAATGTAAGTATTTTGCAAAAATACATCGATCTCATAATTACCATGATGGTTCACTGTATCAGGTACATGATGAAGATATTAATGGTGTCTGCCTCTTCATGCGTATTATCAGATAATTCTGAATCGAAAACATTCACATGATTACGGTATACCTTACGGCCAAAAACGACATAT
The DNA here is from genome assembly GCA_964019185.1 of Maratus speculifer. NCBI lineage: Eukaryota > Metazoa > Arthropoda > Arachnida > Araneae > Salticidae > Maratus > Maratus speculifer. Next base: position 227,955,981 of record OZ025296.1, on the reverse strand, counting down.
TTTCCCCCATTACAAGCAGCAAAAACATATAATAGTTTATTTCCGAGATACTCCGTTAGTTATGATTTTGTTTCATTATATGAAAAAAATGCCTTTAATGAATTCAACGTTATACTAGTACTATTTATAAGAGTAAATCCGATAGGTTCTGTCGCCCCGTCTATTTTCTTATGGTTTGGTCCTTCAATGAATGCTGCATTGGTCAAATATTATTCTTTCCTCAGAGTATCCGTTTGTTATTTTCATAATGATCTCGGTAAAAACATTTGCGAAGTCTTTCACAGCAAGTATCTTTTTCACTGATTGTACGACTGTCATTCCATCTACAATACACACATTTTCTATAGGAGAAGTAATCGAGGATTCAAATGTTTGAAGTATGGAAGAACGATTATATTGCTCTATTTCTGAAATAAGTGAACTTTTGTCGGATGGAATATGAAGATATCCAACAGAAGAAAATAATTATCTTTATAATAAAAATAAAAAGAATACTCCCCAGTTAAACTGATGGCATTGAGCTCACAGGTTACGCATACTAATTGCACATTATAGCCTTATATTTTCAAGGGTTATTTCCGATCGAAATAAAATCAAAGGAGGAGAAACAGCTCCCCCTTTCCCCCTTTTATACTTAATCATTGAATCCCCTAAACTAATCAGGGACATGCTTTATCATATAAAAAATCTATATCCAAAATGCGGAGCAAATCGGAAAATTCTTAATAAAAACCCATTTATATAATTTAAGAGGAGTTATCCCTCCCTCTCTTTTATACTTAACCATTAAACTTCCAAAACTATTCAGAGATTTGAACGAAATCTGATTATTCTGCATGAAAAACCTATTTATATCAATTAAGGGGAGGGGCATTAGAACCCCCGTTCCCCTGTTTATAATTTTACAATGAACACCTAATACCAATCACTGAGGCGCCTCATTAGAATGATCTTATACCTAAATTTTGAACGAAAACTGATAATTCTGAATGAAAAACCCATTTATATCAATTAAGGGGAGGGGCATGAGCCCCCCCGTTCCCCCTCTTATACATATCGAATGAACTCCAAAAACTAATCAGGGATGCGCCTTATCAGGATATACCTGTATACAAAATTTCAAGTGGATAGGATACTTTTATCATGAGTTATCGCGTTACGCACGTACATACAGAACAGGCGGGCACATAAGCTCACAGGCTATCATAGCCTGTGAGCTAAAAACTCGTCGTTTCCAATTTCATGTTTTATGTTTGTAGTTATTTAATGTCTGGATTCCATAGCAACAAGTAAACGAGCAAAAAGTTCCCTATTTTCTTGAATTTTAATCGATTGGCCACTAATCTTAAATGCAGTCTTCCTGTTACAAGTACTGAATATTTTTAATTTCATTTATTTTCATGAGATGCCAAAGTGCCAATTTAGTGTTTTCACTCAGTAGTCTATTTCTTACAAATTCTTTGAATTCCGATTGGTCTTTTTGGTCATGATTTAGAATATCACAGATGCGAGAATTTTCATAGATGATGCAATATTCATTACTGTGGTATTATCTTGAAAAGGGTATTCTCCACAATAATTACGAATACTCTCTTTGATGAAGATGCATTACAAAAAAATCTTAGTGACATGGAGGTCTGAAAGTCACCTGGGCTGCTTAGAGATTTCATTTGGACAGTACTATTTAAAGAAACTTGAAACAGTGCGTAATACTTCTTATGCACACAAGAAATACCTTTTGAGGAAGCTTTAATTCTGAGTTAAAGTAATAACTCCACCAGTGTTCTTCAGTTCTCTAATTTTCTGTTTCAATTTCTGCTATGAAAATAGTTTCGTGAACGACACATTGAATTTTGATACTGCAAAACAGCCAGATTCAAAAGTATTCCATGCTTCTGGACATGTTGTTTTAAGGTCCTTCATCTGTATTATTCATACTGGTATGTGTCTAGCATAATGAAAGTCGTGAGTAAATTAATGTCTAATTTGTCCCTCTAATGACGCGAGATACAATACCCAATCTCCTTGACGTGTAACACGGATGAAACATAGGAAAGATCCAAATTGGATCATATACTATAGCCTGAACTTTGCCATGTTATCGTTGCATTGTGTCATATATGGAAGACAACTTTACAAATGACTTTAGAAAAAAATTAAGTATTATTGTAATGCAAAATTAAATAATGGAAATACTTCTGTAGAGACATTTAGAATTCGTTGTTCTTTCAATTATGATAATTAATATATATATATATATATGTATATATATATGTATATATTTCAGTAATTTATAGGACTATAGGGTGGAGTTCAATTTTGGTTGTACTATGAGGGGAGCTGTTCCAATCTATTGCCGAATGTACTTTGCTATACCTTTTATTACTCTTTTGTTTAAAATAAACTTTTTCTGGCAACAGCAGTATATAATCATGTCCATGTTTTTTTATGCATTATTGTTGTTAAAGTGGATCTCTTATTTTTCAACAACTGCTTTGTTCTCTTCAAACAAAGTTATAGCTTCAACTTTACAATTATGCGATTTCTCAGGTAGTGAGTTGCATTTTTCTTACAGAGAAATAATCTCTACAGAATGTGGCAGTGTTTCAAAGAGAAGATCGTAGCAGGCGAAAATTATAATTATGTGACAGTTTAAGCGTCTAGTGTATTTCTTCCTCCCAAAATCTGAAGAATTATTCCAGGGGAGTACAGACTAATTGCAGTACATATGAGATCAAGGCCTCTGCCGTCAATATATTTTCCTAGTGCGTGGAGAGATGCAAAACAAGCATGAAGCTTTCCCACTCGGAGCAGTGTGGCCTAAGTGACTTAGTATAATAGACTAAATTTAACTATAGTAAGCCTAAAAGAATGTAGTGCTACGTATTTATATAGTTACGAACGCACCTAAAACAGATGAACTTAAAAGCAAATGCTGAAATTGAAAACTCATTTCAAGAAATTATTACTGAAAGACTGTATTGTATTCTGTTATCTTTTGTGTTCCTGTAATTGGATTAAATTGCTATGAATGTCCTGCTCTAATGTAATCGTAGTGAAATTCAGTGATTTATACCAGTTTCAATGTTTTTGCTATTGCGTAAAGCCATTAAAATATTCTGTAAGCGATTTATCCCCATAGACCATAATCTAATAGAATTCTTTTGGGTAGCTGCGTAAATGAACTATTAATACTACATACTTCGTATATAATACAAACATGGCTAAGAGACCCTAAATAATGTTTACCAATTGCATGAAAATCTGAGTATATTTAAGGAAGTTAGAATGTGGACAGACAAACGGAATGCATAAATACTTTTCAACTTTGTTGGAAAGTGTTTAAGATGTCTTAATCTGTAGATAATCGCCAGTGGACATAGTGATGAATGAGATATATTATTACAATCTTGCTTTATATATATTTATTTATTTACTTTCATTTGATGCTTTATACGCAAGTTATTATATAATTATATAAAAAAGACTATTAAGTAAAACTGAGGAAAATGATACCACGTTAAATTTAACTTGACATAATACATACTTGAAGTGAAGCAAATAAAATACTTTGTAGAAAGATCAGTAAACACATTTCATTTCGTTTTGAAAATTGAGTGACAGAATTTAATTCCACGACCCAGTGAACGAAAACATCACTTCAATCAAGAGTTCCTCTGGATAGTTCGTTTAGAGTACTGTGAAATGAATATATACTTGAAATAGTAATATTTCTCAATAAGACTTTATGGTTGGATCATATTATAAACAGAATCTATTATATCCTTGAAAATTTTATATTCTAAACACGAATGACATTTATGGAGTCTTGGACTCGGCAATAAGTGAAAATCGAATAAAAAATTCGCGTTTTCTTTTTCGTTTTATAATTTATTATTTCTTAAAACACATCAATGAATTGCCATACAGATATGCCAATGTTTTAAAGTGCTTTTTTGAGGTAAATAACGAAAATAATATATCATAAGATAGAAAACTCCCGTTTAAAGAAGTCTCATCGTTAAACTTAAACATTTTGTTATGAAGAAAATTCGTGAAATAGAAATAAACTTAAATCAATAAAGTTTCTATAATAAAATACTCATTCATATAATTAAAAATACACATGAAGGGAAAATATTTAAAAAATGTTTTTAATTCGGGAAGTAACCTTTTTTGTGCAATGCAGACATATGAGAATAAATTTAATTCGAATAATGTCTAAAAAGGTACGAAATAAAGAAAGGTAAAAAATAAAAAGGATTATTGCCCAGTTAAACTGATGGCATTGATCTCACAGGCATACTAATTGTAAATTACAGCCTTATATTTTCAAGGATTAATACCCTTCAAAAAACACATTAAGGGAGGAGTAATAGCTCCCCCCAGTTTCTCCCTTTATACTTAACCACTGAACCTCAAAAACTAATCAGGGATACGCTTTATCATATAATAAACCTAATATCCAAAATTAAAATCAAATTAGATAATTCTGAATAAAAACTCATTTACATTATTTAACAGGAGTTATCCCCCTCTTTTATACTTAACCATTAAACTTCCAAAACATTTCAAAATATTCGCCTTATCAGAAAGAACTTACATCCAAAATTTATGGCAAATCGGATATTTCTGCATAAAAACCCATTTATGTAATTTAAGGAGGGTAGCTTGTAGCTCCTCATTTACACTTCACAAAAAAACCCCACAAATAATCAGGGAAGCATCTTATTACTATGAACATCCATCCAAAAATTGAAGGAAATTCGTTAATTCTGCGAGAAAAACATTTACTTAAGTTAAGAGGGGTAGTCTTCCCAATCCCCCCTTTATACTTATCCAATGAATTCCCTTCACCCAAAAGAATTAGGGAAGGGCCTTATAAAAATGAACATATTTCGAAAATTTGAAGAAAATCGGCGTGAAAAATCCGTTAACCAAAATTAAATAAGGGGGGGGTACACCCATTTTTACCCTTTCCAATGTACACCTAATATTAATCACGGAGGCGCCTCATCAGACTGATCCTATATTTAAAATTTGAGTGAAATCTGATAATTCTCCATGAAAAACCCATTTATATAAATTAAAGGCGCCGAATGGGAGGGGGGTTGCACTCCGTTCTCCTCTTAGATTTATCCAATAATTCCCGAAGCTAATCATGGAGGTGACCTCATCAGAATTATCTTATGTTTAAAATTTGAATGAAATCTGATAATTTAGTATGAAAAATACAGTTATCTAAATTAAGACTGGAGGATTAACTCCGATCCCCAAACGACTTTCAAAACTAATCATAGAAACTCTTCATAAGAATTTTTTTTTATAATTATGTCTATAATTTGAATGAAATCTGATAATTCTGCATGAAAAACACAATTATATAAATTAAAAGGAGGAGTATTATTTCCGATTCCCCGATTATACTTATCGAATGAATTCCCAAAACTAATCAGGGAAGCACCTTATCAGAATAAACCTATATCCAAAATTTCAAGTAAATCAGATATTTTTATCGCGAGTTATTGCGTTATATACATACATACACAACGGATGGGCAGATAAGTTCGTAGGCTTTGATAGGCTGTGAGCTAAAAACTGAAGTATAGTGTACCTTTTCCCTTTTTTCTCAGTTTACCAAATCTTTAACTTTAGAAAAGTTTTCTAACATTACTTTATACAGCTCTCTTATAAAAAAATACACCGTTCATAAAAACTTTCGCACTTCTGATAGTATCCGAATACAGTGCGAGTCAAAAGTGAAAAAAATAACAATTTTAAAATAAAACTTTAAATATTAACTTTATTATTTAAATATCTGTCTTAGATAAATGTTAATAATAGCAGATTTAAGATCGCATCAATAAAATTATCTTTTAAATTTTATTTCAAACCATGAAATTTAGAAACAGAACAAAACTAATCGTGCCAAATGTGTAAGCACAAAATCGTTTTATGCAAATTTTACAAACTGGTGTAAGCGGTTGCTTACGCAAACGATTTCTCTGTAGTAACTAAGCAGTTGTTTTTGAATTAGTACAAAATGTTTAATTCGAAAGTAATTTCAGGAGGATGGGAATAATATCTGGAGTATGAGAGTAAAATACAAGTCTGTTTCTGAAGTTACAAGTGCATTTAAAAGAGCAAAGCGTTGCTGTCATCAAATTTTGGCTCCTGGTGATGATTACAAACGAAAATTCTTAGATAGGCTATCAGTGTCTACTCCGCGCGAAGAACCTTGCATCAGAAACTTGATTTCAACTGGTAATTACCCTCTTTCACTAATAAAACATGCAGTTGGAGGACAAATAATAATAAGAAAATTGTTCGTAGAAAATTTTTGGAATAGGAATGCATCAAAAAACGTAAAATGTTTCGATTACTATGTCTGAAACAACCTCATAAGGAAGCTAGATTATAGAAGGCCAAAGAGCATATGTCAATTGGTGATAAGTGGCTGAATGTAATATTCAGTGAGGAAAATAATAGAACTTCGATAGCTCTGATGGGTTTAAACCCTATTGGTATTATCTTCGCAAAGAACCTAGGAGTATATTTAGCCAACAACATGGTAATGGCTGTGTAATGATGGTGATTTCTTTCAATGATCAGGCATCTCTAGCATTCATCAGTGATTTAAGAGATTGTCAAATATTCCTTTCTTGTTGCCCAGGATTTGGGGGGAGAAAAATGAGTTTTTCAGTATAACAATGTTTCAATTCCGTTCGATCCATACCTCAAACCCAACTTCAACAGAGTTTAAGTGGGAAAAGTATCTGTTTTAAATTGATCGACAATTAGTTACTAGCAAAAGCCATGCTTTGTTTGGATTCGCGAAGCATTATTTTTATGCATGTTTCCAATCTTTGTAATTAACATCCGATAATCTTTGATAGCTATTTTAGAATAATATATTTGAAGAAAGCTTGAAGAAAGTTACTTCTTCAAAATCCTATTTTCTGGAAAAAACATTTGAAATCTGCTTTCGTTGATACTATGAATTTTTAATTGTAAAACATTTTATTTTAATTTCTTCGTTTTTATACATGTTAGCGTATGAGAATTGCTGTAATTCTCTCCGCGTGGGAGAACTTTTTACTTTCTGCGAATGGCAACTCAATTAATGGAATTACCTTTTAACGAAGCGCTCTCTCATTCTCGCAGTGACGTTTTCACGAATAATTATTGTTGTGTTTGCGAACTTATTAAAGTCTTATTTTTCTATAAAATCCTTCTGATTAATGAGTCGATATTATTTAGCCACAATACGACCTTCGCAAAAATATTTATAAAGAGCTTGAACCAACAACTTCACGCAGATCTTTTAATTTTTCATTTATATAACAAATTTAAGAATTAATTTTATTTGTTTACAATTATTTTGTTGCCAGTTTACAAAAAAAAAAAAAAAAAAAAAAAAAAAAAAAAAAAAAAATCCATAATACAGTTTTTTTAAAATGTTTAAAAGTGCTATTACACGTGTCGTGCTGCAGGCGTCAAATTGCAGGCGTCTCCATGTTATCCTATGGGACCTGGGGAGTCGCTTGGTAGCGCGCGATTCTCTTTTGTCGGAGCGTCTTTGACGCCTGAAACGAAGCGAGTCGCCAGTAAGAGCCAATCAAATGCTTGGAAATCCAAATGATGGTAAAGACTCTTTTCGAACAGCCAATGAAATGCTAATAATGCGAAAAAACGCAGGTGATTTTTGTCGCTTGCAATTTTTACGTGTAATAGCACTTTAAGTGTCATCTGTGCAAACGATTTTGCGGGATAATGAAAACATGTTTTATTTAATAAATTAATCATGATTCTATCTATAATTATTTACTACATGATTTAAACTTTTTTTTCTGAAAATATACGCGTTTCATTTTTTATTTATTTGCTAAAATGCGTCCGTATTGGAAATGCATGTAAAGTAAATTAATTAAAATAATAATTTTTTTAACTTTTACTGTAAAAAAAATTATATTCTGCAAATCTACAGATCATAATTTATTTTTGTGTTTAATTTGAAGTTAAAATATTGAATAGTTTTTTTGTAAAGCGTACAACAAATTGTAATTTGAGTGGACTAGTAGAGGATTCGCTTCGCTCATCCTAATAATTTAAACCGTATAGTAAATATGTGGTTTATTCTCACTCAAGCAGTTTATTCAAACAGAAAGCAGTATTCTTCAATTAAAGATTTGAAAGCTATCATTTAGAAAGCGTGGTTTAAAACTGAACCAAAAACAATACAAAATCTCACTTTACCGATGCATGACCGTATATATTTAAAGTCATTCGGAAGAATCAAGCGATAGTCAAGTAGTATTTTTTAAAAATTCTTCTTCAATTAAAGACTAAAGAACTACTGTGCTTAAGCTTTTGACATATTCATTTTTGTACTTTTGATAATTTGTATTATTTGCGATAAACTTTAAAGCACTATGGGGTTTTGCCTCCTATGAATTACGCTACTCAATCCCCGTTTAGCTTTAGATATATCAGATTCTAAAAGCACGTTAATGTCATCAACGTTTAAAAATATTAATTATTATTTAAAAGAAACAGTGGGTATTTCACTGCAAAGGTACTCCCATTCCTTTTTCTTTCATTCGAGAGTTTTAAGGCCAAATAAGCTGCTGTTAAAGATAGAATGTCTCTTTAAGTCATTGATTCTTTGAACTTTTAAAAAATAACTTTTGAGTGATAAATTACTTTCCAATATGAATATATTCTGAAATAACTTCAGATGAAATTTGGTTGACATCTGAATATCGCATTCCATCAAAATAAAGAAACAATAGAGATTCTTTCAACTTTAACGATTAAAAATATTATACCATGAAGATAATCATTTATAAATCGGGACTTCCAAAAAGCATCGAAAACAATTAACCTATTTGTGAATTTATAGCTATTAACCGTCGAGTCAAAAAGCAAATTTGCTCCCGATATCATTCATCTGTAAAACAATAAAATTAGTTTTGTTGGAGTAATGTGCCATACATTATGAGCCCGTTGTTCATTGAACACGAATCATTTTTTTAAGGGAGACCCGTACCCCATTTTCGGCCAAAAATCATCAAAAGTTCAAAATTTTTTTTATCTCAGAAAATGATAAAATACATATTTGCGAATATCCATGCAAAATTTCAGAACTCGGGGACACTTGGAACAGGTAGAAAATGAGCTTTTTTAATTGTACTCACTATAGAGTTTAAAGGACTAGCGGCCATTTAAAACGTGTTTTCTTGGAAATGACTTTTTTCATATTTTGCCTAAGTTCAAAGTACTAAGGCTCAGTGGTAAAATGATTTAGAAACAAAGTGTTTATGCTTTTAGAATCTTAAAAAAATTTGCAAGAAAAGTAAGGAGAGATATATTTTTTAACTATTTCTGAAAATTTTACATAAATTGGTAAACATGAAAATTATAACGAATTTAAGGACATTTACCATGCGTATTTTTTCTTTCCGATTAAAATAGAAAATTAAAAATATCTCTCCTTAGTTCTTTTCTATATACTATAACACTATTTAAGAAATTTTAGTAATACCAAAATATTGAAAATTGAATGAGGAGTAGTAATTTTAAAAAGCGTATTTTTCGACAAAAAAATATCATAAAAATCCCCATAAAAATATACTTTTTAATAAAAAGTGAATTTTTTTGCTAATTATTCCTTACAAAAAAATTCTTAAGTAGTACACCAAAATTCATTACTTTAAAATCAATAATAAAAATTTTGGGTTTTTTCTTACGGGTCTCCCTTAAGCTATAAATTGCATTTTACGCTGATTCTGAAATGGATTTTAGCATTTATCACTTACTTGATGAGGTGAGACCTACATCAAAACTGTAACATAGAATCACATAAATAGGTACTTTTCCATTAGACGGACACCATGTCAAAATGTTTGCTAATGAGCCAAGTACTTCAACTCTGATCATGAAAAGGATTTTTATTATAAACCATGCGAGAATTTATGTTTGCTATTTATGAAGAGGCGTGAAAATGCAAGTTAGTCAAGAGAAAGCTAAACTTAAATGCATGCATACAAAAATTAAATTTAAAAAAAGGAGAACTTTAAGCATATTACTTTTATTATTAATATTTTTTATCTTATTACAGGGATACGACGCAAAAAAGGTAATATGCCACAATTTATTACAGAAATAGTGTTTTTTATGAGACTTCTTGATGAACTTCGTCATTTTTTACACGGTCATTTCATTAGATTCATAATTTTATCTCTGAGATCATTCGACGAAATTCGCAATTAATTTCTGCACTTTTTTGACAAAATTTGCGATTTTTTCTGCGATTGTTCGACAAAAGCCACGATTTTATTCTGCGACTGATCGACGAAATTCGACGAATTTTTTCTCAGGCAATTTACGAGATTAGCGACCACAATCGCTTGATGAAAATATCGATTTATTTCTCGATCGTTGAACGAAAATTCCGATGCTATTTCGCGATCATTCAACAAAAATTGGGAATATATTTTGCGATCGTTCGACGAAAATTGCGATTTCGCTATCAATTGACGAAAATTGCGGGTTTTTTGGCGCTTGACGAGATTAGCGTCCGAAAACATTTAATGAAATTTGAGATTTTACAGCAAGTTCGTTCACCAAAATTGCGGCTTTATTACGCGATCGTTCACCGAAATTGGAGATTATATTTCGCAATCGTTCGATGAAATTTGCTATTTAAATCCGCAATCTTCAAAATTTGCTTTTTTATTCCGCGATTGTTTAACGAAATTTCCAAATTTATCATATTGATATATTGATAATTATTGATATCATAATAATATATTGATAAATTAATAGTTTAGCGAAATTTCCGATTTTATTCAACGATTGTTTGATCAATTTTGCGATTAATCCCTACATTTGTTTAAAAAAAATGTGATTTTTTTTTATGTGACATCTTGACGAAATACGCGAATAACTTTTGTAATGACGAAAATTGCGATTATTTTACAGGACCTCTTGACGGAATTAGCGATTATTCTCTGCAATTGTTTGACGAAAATGCGCTTTTTATGTGACATCTTAACGAAATTCGCGATTTTAGTCCATGATAGTTCGATGAAATTCACGAGCAATTCCTGCATTTGTTTGACAAAAATTCCAATTTTTTACGCGACATCATGACGAAATATGCGACCAATTTCTGCAATTGTTTGACGAAAACTGCGACTTATTTAAGGTACCCTTGATGAAACTAACGATTAATTTCTGCATTTGTTTGGCGAAAATTCTTTTTTTTTAAGTTATCTCTTTAAAAAATTCGTGATCGATTTCTGCAATTATTTGACGAAAACTATGATTTTTTACGAGACACCTTCAAGAAATTTACAATTTTATTCCTCGATAGTCCAAAAGTTTAGATTTTATTCCGTGATCGTTCGCCGAAATTTGCGATCATCTGACAAAATGCCCAATTTTCGTTTCTACGATCATTTGACAAAATTTGCAATTTTCCCCATCGGAATTGGAAGTAGTTGTAAGATCTCAGGGATAATAAGCCCTCATGCATCAAACATGAACAGCCACCTCTAGATAAAAGAGATCGTTTGTTTTCCTAGTGCGGTCAAAATTTCAAGTTTAGTATTCTTTTGCTATTTCTTTATTTTTCATTTTTTTACAAGTTATGAGATTTTGAAAATATCCTACGTAAGCATCATTTACCCCCCCCCCCCTATCCCTTGTCAGCAAAAACAAGCAAATCGATAACCCCCTCTCGTATATGTGCTTACTTAATATTTGAACGATCCCTTATATTATTTGATAAAAAAATACTTTTTAAAATATGTATGTAAACATTTCTGTTCAAAAATATGTATCATTTTTTAAAAATACGTATTTACATATTCCTATCGTTTAAATGTTGTTTTATTATTTAGTGTTAATTAAGCAATTTATCTCGTTAGATGATCTTAGAAATGTCACTATTCTATTTATCTAATCGTAAGCTGTATATGACAAAATCTAAACCATTCATTAATTTTAACAAGTTGTCTAAATGCAAAACTAGATGCTGATTAATTGTCTGGACATGTTTACAGATCTAGAATAATTTTAGTAAATGCAGAAACTATAGAATCACCTTAGTCAGTAAACATGATATCAACATTTAATTTAACTTCGAATGAATGTAATACTATTTTAGTAGGTTTACCAGGTTAATAGGATTCATTCACATGAATTAGAGTAAAGGATTGTGAGAGGAATATCTTTTAATGTGTCGTAATGAATATTTATATAGACTGTCTATTATGATCACTAAACAATATTTCCTAATCCGTTAGTTTTAGAGGCATCGAATTGCAAAAATGTTTTATATTTTGCAATGTTTTTGTAATGTAAAACAAGTTGGAAATTGCACGTGAAGCGTAGCAAATGTGGTGCGTTCGTACGATAACGAATAAAAATATTACTCTCATATATCAATCTCATAAAATTGTAAATAGTGAATTACAATTAAAACGCTCATCAAACGATGTTCTCCCTATACCATTATGTAATGGAATACTTTTGTGTGGCCTTATAAATCAATAACAAATGTTCTTTGCACCACAAATTATGTAAAATGTATATTATAATATGTACTTTATAGTTGCATATAAATTTTATTAAGTTCGAATGACTGTAACATTATTAAAATGCATTTGAAACATTTTCCCCCATTGACCGTAATGTAACGGAATACTTTTGATTGTCCCTGTAATTGATCTATGCATCCGATTTTCATAAAATTTGAAATAACTCGACAAAATTATGTAATAATTATGTATTTTAAATTTCAAACGTATAAAATACATTTGAAACTTTGCCCCCATTCACCATAATGTAATTGAATGGGGATCTTTTGATTGAATGTTTGATTGAATCTTTTGATTGCCCCTGTAATTGATCTATGCACCCGATTATCAAAAAATTGAAATAACTCGACAAAATTATGTAATAATTACGTATTTTAAATTTCAAACCATTAAAATGCATTTGAAACTTTTTTCCCCATTGACCGTACTGTAATGGAATACTTTTGACTGCCCCTGTAATTGATCTATGCATCCGATTTTCATAAAATTTGAAATGACTCGACAAAATTATGTAATAATTATATATTTTAAATTTCAAACAATTCGGTTACGTAGTTTTTGCGTTGTTATATGTGGACAGACGGACGGACTGAACGACAACTATAGGTGCTACGTATTTACATAATTACGAACGCACCTAAAAAAGCAAAATTAAATTAAAAATCCTAAGAAATTGTTACAAAAATGTAATTTTTTGAGTCCCCATGTATCAACAAATTTTATGTGCAAAAAATAAGTTTAATTTTTTTCGCTATTCAATCATTTTTAGTTATCTATTTATTAATATAAATCTATAACTGAAATTTAAAAAAAAGTACATAAATGAACTCTATGGTCTGAAGAGGTTAAATATGCTCTGTGCGTTTTTGTGAAGTTTAACAACATAACCTTCGGTGCCCTGTAGCACATTTGTATTTTATTTCCAACCATGAATTATTTGATGAAAGTTAGTTGTTTGAATATGTACTACCTTAGATTAAAGTTTAGCCCATCTTTTAAGAAATACCCTGCATAGAGGAAAGATTCGGGAAGATCGCAGCATACTACTTTTCAGTATCTTTCAATAAATGCGAAATATGTTTGCCTAAATATTCAAACAAAGATATTTTTCCTATGGTAGAGAAACACTTTTACTTTTACATTAAAATGAAAATGAAAGTTTAATGAAAGTAAATGAAACTTGATGCATTTTTTAAATTATTTTTTTTTCCAATTTCTATTTTAATAACTGAATATGCGCAAAATTATTTATTCTCAGTTAAACTAATCAAAAATTAAATTTTCTTTGATGCATTTTCTTCAAGGATAAATTGGATAGAACTATTTAATTAAGGTTTGGTTAAAAAAAATCATTTAGAATTTGTTTATATTCATCCCTCAAAAACTGATTATTGAAAAAAAAGGAATATGATTTTATTACGAAATATTTCCTAAAGGTGTGAAACTATGCCTTACTAGATGATCTAAAATTAAATTTTCCAGTTTATATTTAGAAGATTTTTAAATTTTGATCTAATGTAATGAAATACATACTAAACTATACACATTAAAGTACGTCATAAATTTAATGAAAATTTAACCATCCTTGGTGAATTCAAATGCTCCAGAAAGAAAAGATTGCTATAACTATGTCAATATTCAACTTTTTGACTTCGGTTAGCTAAATATAAAACATCTAACTGACATTCTAATTTTATGATATACACTTTACGAGTTCTGTATAACTATACTAATTGTATGGATTTTCTGGCACTAAAAACAGAAAAATGCTTTTTTATTACATGAAATGAGAAGTCTCAGAACTAGCAATAAAGAAGAAATTTTTTTCACAAAAACATATTTTACTCTTCAATAATGTTTCCTTCAAGATCGAAAACTTTATGCCAACGGTTCTGAAAATTTGGATGCCTTTTATATAGTACGATTTCTAAGGGTTTCGAAAATATATTTCCGTTTCACATTCGACATCTTATTTGACGCAAATGTATTTATCTGTGTCTCTTCAAGTTAAGAAATTAATAATAGAATTACTGTGGAAAGAGATTTATAGAATACGAGAGGAAATGGAGGATTTTGCAGTTCAATTTGTGCAATTTCGCCATCACTTTTGATACAGTGTGTTAGAGAAAACTTAACATTTTCCTTCGGCAAATGCAACCTTTTTTATTTTCATTTCTTTGTTCAAACAACCGAAAAATCTGCACAGTACTTTCTTATGAATGTTTATACTTTCTCAATACAGTAGACATGAAAACAATCATTATTAAATAGGAAACCATGGGGCGTAAACGTCTTCTGTAGGAGCTAGGGGGCGTTAAAGTTTAAGGTCCAAAATTTCAAACGATGATAAAAAACGGAAAAAAGGGTCGAATCGTTTGCGGTTTTCACTAAAATCATTCTTTATATCACGATTTTTTTTAAAATTATTTTAAAGGTTACGTTCAAAATTTATCGATAGAGAGCGCTTTAGACTTTAGAGTAACGAACAACTACTTTTTCCCGTATTTTGTACTAGGGGTTGAAGTTATTATAAAGTTTAGACTTTAACTTACATTTTAAGCCACAAATCGGAAACAATGGGATCGGGTAACTAGCGAAAATTGAACTGTGAACAGAGGAGGGATTTTAAACGCTCATAAATATTGTACAAACAAATCGATTTTTTTGCGGTTTGCGTGTAAGTCATTCCCTTGGTAATTATTTTATTCAAAATGACGTACAGCATTGATGTTTTCATTTTTTGATAGAGGGCGCTTCTGTTACATCTCCGACATTTCAATGGCATTACTCCTGGGCGTTTTACTACCAGAGCAACATACTTCCAGGAAGTATCAGCGATACAAAGACGACTCGGGATTACATATGAATGTAACGTTGGAAATGCCTTTTTTGCGAGTTACGGTTAAAGGAAGCAAAGAAAAGAAAACAGAAACAACAGAGAAAGAGCAATACGTTAATGTGACAGAAAACAGTTTATTTAAATGTTTTACTACAAAAGGTGTTTGAAATTACGACCAGAAGTAGTCCGGCATGCTTGACAGCGGCATCGCGTGGAATTACTCACTCTTTGAAAGATTCCTGGCATCTCTGATAGCTTTCTGGCAGTTACAGAAATACCAGCTGCGAGGCCTTCAACTGATGGTACGGGAGTCACATACTCCCAATTTTTTATTTGACCCCAGTAGAAGAAGTCCATACATGATAGGTCCCGCGATCTGGCAGGCCAATGAACCGGGCCACCACGACCTATCCACCACTGTCCATATGTTACATTGAAGTGTCTGCAAACGTCATTGGTAAAATGTGGAGAAGCCCTATTGTGCTGTTCATCGTTCAAATACTTCATTCTGCTACCTTTGGAACCGGTTCGCGAATGATCACTTCAAAGTGATCGTTGCTCAGGCGCATTACCATTTAGCGCCATCTACCGCAAGGAAACCACAGCGCCATCTACCGTCGCTGTCAAACTTGCCAAACTACTTCTGGTCATAATTTTGAAAACCTTTTCTAGTAAAACCTTTAAATAAACTGTTTTCTGTCACATTAACGTGTCGCTCTTTTTGTTGCTTTTTTCTCTGCTTCCTTTAACCGCAACTTGCAACAAAGGCATTTCCAACTTTACATTCTTATGTGATTCCGAGTCGTCTTTGTAGCCCTAACACTTCCTGAAAGTATGTTGGTCTGGTAGTAAAACACCCAGGAGTAATGCCATTGAAATGTCAGACATGTGTCGGAAGCGCCCTCTATCAAAAAATGAAGATACCAAAGCTGTACGTCATTTTGAATAAAATAATTACTAAGGTAATGACTTACACGCAAACCGTAACAAAATCGGTTTGTTTGTCCAATATTTATGAACATTTTAAATCCCCCCCCCCTCTGTTCACAGTTCAATTTTCGCTAGTTACCCGATCCCAATGCTTCCGATTTGTCTCTTAATTTAAGTTAAAGTCTAAACTTTAGAATAATTTCAACCCCATGCACAAAATAACGGTAAAAAGTAGTTGTTCGTTACTCTAAAGTCTAAAGCGCCCTCTATCGACAATTTTTGAACATAACCTTTAAAAAAACTTTTTAAAAAAATCGTGGTATAAAGAATGATTTTAGTGAAAACCGCAAACTAATCGACACTTTTTTCCGTTTTTTATCACCGTTTGAAATTTTGGACCTTAAACTTTAATGGCCCCTAGCTCCTACAGAAGACGTTTGCGCCCCATGGTTTCTTATTTAATAGTGTTTATCGTCATGTCTACTATCATCCCTCAAAGTTTGTCGGTCTGGTAGCGAAACACCCTGTACAGTGGTTCTCCACCAGTGGTGAAGGAACTATTCGTGTCCATGGCGTCGGGGTTTTGGAATGCTAATGGAATATTATTGACTATCCTCTCAAGGACTAAACAATAAACGGTGGGAATTACATTTAACCTACAAATGAACTGGATAAAGAAAATTATGAAAAGACCTGGTTTGCGTTAGAAGAAGATAATTTTCCATGAGTCTAATATTTATTCACCTATTTGGCTACTCTTGACTTCTATCATTTACATGATTAAAATTTTTTACGATTAAAAATGATTTTACACGAAATAGAAGTGAAATTAGTTGTCGACGGCTATTTTGAAAGATTTGAAGTATTGCATTTCGTGATATCAAAATCGTTTTGGGACATCTTTAGATGAGGTGAAAGAGAACTTCAAAGAGATTATATAAAAAAGTAGAGCATATTTTTAAACATTTCTCATTTTCCTTTTTATTTCCAGAACTTTTCAAATCACACTCTTATTTTTATATTTTTTTATTTATATTATTATTATTATTATTATTATTATTATTATTATTATTATTTTTTTTTTTTTTTTGGGGGGGGGGGGGGTGTTGGCTTGTCGCGCTTGTTTGAATAACATATATCAATTACATGGGAATCTGAGTATATTTACGCGGCAGACGGCCGGACAGACATTTAACTATACGGTACTTACGTATTAACGCCACCGCAGCAGAAATTGCGCTAATGCGCCAATAAAGAGCAATCTTGTTGTTCGTGCTTTTTAATGCTTTTTTTGCTCATTTCAATGCCATTTTTTAGTGCTTTAGAGTTTTTTAGTGCTTTAATAGCTTATTTTTTGACACCATTTTTTTGTGTGCGTGCGAACTACAAGATTGCTCTTTGATGGCGCATTAGCACAACTACTGCTGCGGTGGCGTTAATACCTAAGTACCGACTATACAAATCGATTGCATTAACCCTTTTCATCTATGTCGAAAAGTCTTAAAATCAGTTACTACATAGTTATGTTCTTCACGTTATAGCTATAAAATTAGAGACGAATTCTTATTTTGTAATTGAAAACTCTAACCGACTTAGGCATTAGAAAAATACTACAGAAAAGGCAAAAGAAATTTTATTGAAATGCAATTATACATGCATATAATTCACACTCTAGCAATGATATATTTATTTAAATAACAATTTCGATAAAAACAAACTTTTTGTTTTCAATTTTAAGTTAAGATTTTATTTATTTATTTATTTATTTTTAAATAAAGGTTTTATAATGTACAATAGGAAACAATTATGAGTAAAAAAGTATTCTGAGAAAAAAAGAGACTTTCTTTTTTCAATTAAAATTTTTTAAGTTATTATTATTTTTTCTAATAAAGGCTTTATATTGAAAATTCTAATAAATTTTCTAATAAAGGCTTTATATAAAAAATTTATGAGCAAAAATGTATTCTGAGTTTTAATATTTTTAACACAGCAAAATTGCTATAAAAATTTAATATATTGCATGTACTAAATAAAGATCAGCAATAAAAAATATGTCATTTGTTTCTTTTCCGCCACATAAATATTTGAAGCATGATAAAGAGATATAAATTTAATTTCCGTTCTTTTTTAAACACTTTCTTTTTTTGTTACAGATTGATCACATTTTCATTAACAAATATCTTTGTACTTGATCCAGCATGCAAAACTCTTATTCACTTCCAATTTAATCCTAAAACCGAGAAAGATTTTCAGGACATTAGAGTAACTTTGAAAAGTTATTAGTGACATTTGCAATTATCACAAAAAATATGTAAAATACATTAAGCATGACTTCCATAATACTTAATGTTAAATTTAGTCTTTTTATTTCGAATATAAGCATTTTAAAAAAATTATGTTCCAATTATCGATTTTTTATAACCAAAATGCGTTTCTTCATTCTATGTAATTGCAGTGCAAAATTATTCATTACTCTCCTACTTGAAAGAAGTATTATTACTTGTTGTTGTAATGCGTCTCAAAAGTATATGGACAGGGTTTTTTTTTATTTAACAGCTCAAAAAATTATTCCATAATCACGAAAAAATAATAAGCACACAGAATCATAATTTAAGTTTATTACAAAAAATAATGGCAGCATAGATTTAATAAAATTTTTCGTAAAAGAATAAAATTCAAAATAAGCTGTGGATAATGAAGGAAATTGCTATTTTTAAAAAAATTGCATTTTTTGCGGTTTATGCATGTTACGTAATTATTTCAAAACATAAAATCATTGTCCGTTCTTTAATTATTCAACAGTTAGAAAATGCCTCGCAATATTCAATTCTATACAGGTGATATAACTAAAATTTGACGTTTAAAGGTTCAAAGACTTAAAATTTCTGATATTGCTAAACAAATTAAGTGTAAAAGACCCTGAATTTATAAAATTTTGTTAAAAAATTACAATGTGATTGCAAAACACGTTTAGGTCGACCAAAAAAACATCTCTACGAGATGATAGAGAGATTTTTAAAGCAATTTCAACACACACACACACACACACACACACACACACACACACAAAGCCTGTTCGTGAAATTGCTAGGACTTTAGTGTTTACTATTACGAGATCCGTTTTAACCGACACATACAGGCAATCATAATTCATAAATATCGCAAAATGCTTTGGGCGCCTATGATGAAAGTGCACCATTGAAAAGCATTCCTTCTTTGAAGTAAAAAAAAAAAAAAAAAAAAAAAAAAAAAACACATGCTTTGGACGGATCAGTTGTCAAGTATTTCTTCAATGACGAAAACAAATTCAATTTGGACGGCCCTGATGGCTGATCATGGCATGATTTACGACGAGAATCTTGCCAGTTCTTTTACCGGCAAAAAGAAGTTGGCTCTCTCGTAATGCGGGACGCGTTTTGTTTCATGTAACAACGAATATTTCTCTTCTTAACGATCGACAGTGCTCTAAGGGTTATCAAAATGCCCTTAAAAGCAAACTACTTCCATTTTGAAATATCTTAGGAAAGGAAAACTGCAAATCTCAACAAAACAATGCGTTTATTTACACCTTCCACTCGAGAACAGTTTAGTTCACGCAAGAATCTAGTGACTTTTATAGACTGGTAGGCCAGTCAAATTGTCAGAAAAAAAAGCCGATAGATGCAAAAATTCTGCTAGAAGATTTTATGTTTTTAAAATGTTTATGAGGATGCTAGTAACAAGAATTAATTGTTTTCCAACAAAATATCTCCAGGCTAAACTTCGTGAAGTCAAAAAATCACAAAATTTTCGGACTTTTTTCAGATTTTTGTTTATCACTCAAAATTTATAAAATTTTTGCGTGCCATACTCAATTTCAAAAATAAAGAACATTAAATTCTCTACAAATTGCATATTAAAACTGTTTTTCTAAAGTCAATATTAAGCGCGCTACAGCTTTTTGAATGTGACTCTTTTTTTCTAACTTTGTGAAAAATTTTCAAAAACGAAAATTGACACAATTTTTCATTATTTTATACTCTTTAATGTAACTTATTTAAATTACAGGTATTTGCATGATAACAATTATGATGAATTACAACGGTAACATTATTAAAATAATTAAGAACATTTTAACTTTTTTGTATTTAGAGATTTAGTAAAGAACATTAATATTAGCAATTTAACTCAATGTAAGTAAAAAATGTTTTCGGTATTTTGCTTGTAACTCGAAAATTATAAACTTTTTGCGTAACATACTTAATTAATAAAAGAAAGAACATTAAATTTTCTGTAATTTTGTTATAAAAAAGTTTTTGTAAACCCATTACTTAGCGCGCTATGGTTTTTTGAAAATGTCACTTTTTTTAACTTTACAGAAAGGGACCTATTTTTCGCCGCCCGTCCCCAAAAAAATTTTCATCACTAACAATAAAAATTAAATAGACCTACTGACTGATGAAAAACGAAAGTTTTAAGAAATCCAGGCAGAAGATGCACAAATTCTAGAAACCCTATACGAAAACAATTACAAATGGAGGGCTGGGGATAAAAAAGGAGAATGCAGATGGAAGATTATGGTCAGCGACGTTCCCGGGCCGCTTTGGTTCAGATACAAGAGTTCTTTCTAAATACATACTCTTCTAATATGCTGTTATTAAGTTTATTGCATCTCTTCTCGTGCAGCAATGAAAAATGAGAGAGCTCTATTCAAAATTGCGTTTCATTTGCCAAACGGCTTTAAACAGTGATACTCGCGTTGTGAGCCAGAAAGGACTTGCCAAGTTCTTTGAACATAGCGTTTAGTGTCAAAGTAATATTCATCAAAAGTAATATTCATCAGTTTTTTGAAAAGTTGCAAGGAAGTTAGAAAACAGGATGATTGCCGAAAAACATATGCGAATGAGAGAATGATAGCAGCATATGTTCGTCGGGATGAAGATTCTACACAGACTATAGTTTGTCCCTAAGATCAAGCACTTCTTTCAAGCTTCAAGATAATTGCTTCTTATGTGACGAAGGTAATCACGGTGACTTCAACGAAAAACAATAGAAAAAGTCCTACGCAAAGAGAAATTTGATTCACAAAGTAATGAAATTAGAAGCAAAAATTACATTTTTGAAAGCTGTTGAAAAACGTGTAAATGTAGGGTCCCAAAAAGTAAATGAGCGCATTCAGCACGAAACTGACTTGCAGATGCGAACCTGACTTTCAGATGCATGGTATTATAGTTTTTGTATCGTAAAACTAGATCAATCTGTAACAAGCAGAGAGAGAAGAGGGCGTCGACCTACATCATCCGTTGACGAAACCAATGACAGAAACAAGAGCCGCTTTATTTCATTGCTTAAAACAAATTAAAAATTTCAAAACAAAAATTTAAAAATAACAGAATTCAAGTTGAGCAGGCAAAGGAAGAAGCTGACGTCATGATAGTTACCTCAGCCATTTCAAGAACCGAATCTTTTGAATCTGTTTAATTGTCGAAGACGACATTGACCTTCTCGTGATAATGACGAGCTTAGGCTATCAGCACAAAAATCTGTTTTTCTAAAAGCCAGGAAGAAATAACATCGGAACCAAGTGGTTTTCAACCATGTCGTTCAAATACAGTTACAACAATGTTCTTTTCACTCATGCAATCTGGGAATGCGATACAACATCCGCTCTTTTTAGGAAAAGAAAGTCAAAGTTTTGTAACACTTTGAAAAAACATGATCAGCTTAGAGAAATAGCCTGCGAATTCAATAAAACAGGTTCTACCCGTTAAGAAATCATCAAGGTTGGAAAAAAAAAATTATGTTGCACTATACAGTGGATGCGTAGCTACCACACAGAATTTGAACACCTTAAAATTCGAGTTATTTGATAAATCTGACACAAAAAAGCAAAGTTCACTTTGCAACACTATCACCAACACAAGAGGCTGCGCAGCATCATTTTTTCCGATGTTATCACCAGGTACAAGCTAGGCTAGGAAACAACATCCCTCCTGAAGGATGTGGGTGGGCTCACAGGTTCTCTTTCAGCCAGTTCAAATGTGCCAAGATCCGGCACTTAAATCCTTGCCCCATGTTGTGTCATGTAGTTGTAGAAAAGGGTGCAGCAAAGCATGTTTTTTCATAAATTAAAACTCAAATGCTTGGCAATTTGTAAAAAAAAAAAAAAAAAAAAAAAAATAAAAAGATTGTAATTTAAGAAATTACCCCAACCATTTGAAAAATGTTTCACTCGATACATTCATCTATCATTTTAAGCTAAATACCAGTTGTTTTATTGTGTATTATCCGTGCCACTGCTATAAATGACTTTATACATGCTGCAATTTGAAGGTACGGTTCGTTTAAGTTATATCACTCTATTGTCGCCAAGCATAAAAGTTGGCGACGAAAGAAACATTTCAAACTATTTAACATTGTTGGTGCAAAAGTAATCATTATTAAAATACAGCTTTGGCATATACTGTTATACTTGTAAGACTTTGGCATATATTGTTTGATTTTACAGAGCAGAATTTTGGTGATGGAGGTTTTAAACCAAAATCGATCGCAGCACATGCATCTGTGAATGGGTCCATCAGACATCGAATCAAAAAAGTTTTTTCCCAGTTTTTCCCAAGCCGATTGCTTTTTAGTTTTCTTTTTAGGTGGTGGAAAATCAAGAGTAATAGCTATAACATTTTCCGGCTTGTTAGAATCACTATTGGCACTCAAATTTTCCTGGTTAGAACCGACCGATAGTAAAACGCCATGGCTAGTGGATTGGTCGCCCTGGCGACATGATGTTTTACAATTAATCGGTTCGGCATTAAATTGCTTCCTTTTTCGTGATCGCCTTTCAACACGTAATTGGTTTTCAGCGGCTCAATAATCTTTTGATTTTATCATTTTCTGCATTGAAAGACGTTTTTGCGCCAAACCAAATACAGTATTACTCAGTTATCCCGTCGACCAATTTCGCCAAATGATACGAATCGCCAAACTAATAAGCAACTTATACATGTTGACTGTGTTTAATATCATTGAATGCGATATTCACGTTCATTCATTTCTTTGGCTTCGGCTTTTTCCGTATCTGTTAATTTCCGTCTACCCATTTTTAAATGTGTTAGTTTTCTCCTTTATTACAATGATTTTAACCATTTTAATTTACTATTCAAATAAAAATTCTTCTAAAAGTAAAGAATTTAATTTAAATTCAAATAAAAATTCTTCTAAAAATAAAGAATTTAATTTAAATTCAAAAGTGGTAACATCATTCAAAAGTGGTAACATCATTCAAAAGTGGTAACATCATCGGGTCCATTCTCCCGAAAACAACAACCATTTTTCAAATGGTTAAAAAGTAATGGAATCAACTACGAAAATGTCGACGACATTATTTATCAAGAAGGAGGAGATGTAAAGATGTCACTGTAGGTATTTTTTACTTACATTCAGTTAAATACCTAATATTAATGTTCTCCACTAAAGCTCTAAATACAAAAAAGTTACAATGTTCTTAATTTTTTTTACAATGTTACCGTTGCAATTCATCATGATTGTTATCATTCAAATACCTGTAATTTAAATAAGTTACATTAAAGAGGATAAAATATTGAAAAATTGTGTCAAATTTTCGTTTTTGCAATTTTTTTACAAAGTTAGAAAAAAAGAGTCACTTTCAGAAAGCTGTAGCGCGCTTAGTAATGGCTTTGGAAACAGTTTTAGTATGAAATTTGTAGAGAATTTAATGCTTTTTCTTTTTGTAATTGAGTTATAAGCAATAATTTTTCATAATTTTTGAGTTATAAGCAAAAAAACCGAAAAAAGTCTGAAAATTTTGCAGTTTTTTGGCTCTACAAAATTTAGCGAAATAGGAAATCCATAGGAGTGAGGTCAGGGGATCACGGAGGCCATTGACGTTACCAGTTAAGATGAAATGTGCCTCGTTCGTTCATAATATGCGAAGACGCCGTTCGTTATCTCCATCATATTGGATAAGAAATTCATTAACAAAGTCTATATGTTGTTGATGGTCTCTCACCTCCAACATTTGAGCATGCTGGTACCGGTAAGGAAACATGCGGATTACAGAGCGCAGTAACTTTAAGACCATTGATTTCGGTATATCAAATACACGAGATGCACCATTTGTAGCTTGCATGCGTCCTCTGGTCACTATGTGATGCACTTCCATAACAGTATCTTCAGGAACAGTTGGTCGTCTGGATCGCGGACTACCATAGGTGCAGCTAATTTCTTCGAATTTCAATCCTAAATCACGAAGAGCTTATGAAATGCATAGGCGACGTATTTGGCGATGGTTTCGACGGTAAATGCGCAAGGTTTTCTCAGCATTCATCTAATTTTGATAATAGTTTTGCCAACTCACCACGAAGTCATTTTGTGGGCATCTGCGAGCTCCGACTGAAGAACTAACAGTCCCAACCCATTTCTTATTCGTTTTCTAAGCTGACTATATGGCAAACGACGTTTTGTGATTGGTATTTTGGCTCTATCACATTCAATTTTTCTTCATGCCCCTTGATCGTGTTTTTTTGGGGCCGTTCGTAGATCTGATTTTGAACAAGCATAACGCATCCATTTATTACAATAACCATATCGTTTCAACTCTCTTTAGGGTTTTCGCATGTGCTGAGCATTTTGCGATAAAAAAAATGGGTGTTGCCATTGGAAAATTTCGAGTTTTTGTACCTATAACCGTAACTGTCAGCGCCATTTTGTTGCCGTTCACAGAATCTCGAGCTCATACCTCTGAATAGCTATATATGAAATTTCACCTTGATCGGCTGAGCGGACTGGCCACTAGAGCTCCATATATCGGCAAAGTGTTTTTATGACCACCCTGTATATTATCGATATAATAGATATAAAATCGAAGTACTCTGTTGGGTCTCCGCCCCCTACTCACTACGCTCACCAATCACCTGCGTAATCGCATCGCGAAATCGATTGGTCCCTCGAAGCAGTCATTATTTTCTAGCCAAACGTAATTATTTCGCGTTTCTAGGCTAAATTGCTTCCGGATCTTATATCATACAGCACTGTGCTGTATGATAGAGCTCAGACGCATCTCTAACGTTAAAGTTCAAAGTTTACCTCTTACTAATTTTCGCTACTGCAAATTTTAAAACTTGGTAAACATCGCACATTTCCAATTTTTATATCGTCGTATAGAGAAAAAAAATTTACTTTTGAATCCAATTTGTTTGAAAGCTGTATCTCAATTGGTTTTTAAGTTATTATTTTTTTATAGTTTCTTAAATACATTTTTTGTCATCGTGGCAACAGAAGTATTTCATTTCGGGACATTAAACATGTATCAATCAGAAAAAGAAAAAAAAAAAGAAAAAAAACTGAAGTATTCCATTTTTGGACATTAAACATAGATCAATCAGAAAACGAATAAAATAAAATAAGTTGCGGAATTCAATCAATAAAAGGATCCAAATATACTTTAGGTTTCCCATTTCTCTACCGAGGACAACAGCTATTTTCGAAATAGTTAAATATAAATAACAACACGAGGTTTTTTTCCTGAAAATAGTATTGTCCTCGGTAGAGAATTGGGAAACCTGAAGTATATCTGAATCTTTTTATTGGTTGAATTCTGCAACTTATTTTATTTTATTCGATTTTCTGATTGGTTCATTTTAAATGTCCAAAAAATGAATAGGTCTGTTTTTTATTTTATTCATTTTCTGATTAGTCTATGTTTAATGTCCAGAAATGAAATACTTCTGATGAAACGATGACAAAAAAAGCATTAAAAAAACCACAAAAAATATTTAATAAATTAAAAACATATTGAGATACAGCTTTTAAACAAATTGCTTTTAAAAGTACATATTTCTGTATAAGACAGTGTAAAAATTGAAAATGTGTGATGTTTAGAAGTTAAAAAATGTGCAGTAGCGAAAATTGTAAAACTAAAATTTCATTTAAAATTTGTATATGATTTATACAGGAATATTAATTTTTAATCCATGGCGCACGTAATAATCTGTTATTATGTAAACCACGTTTTGATCATCATGAAAATAATGTGTATTATTATTTTCTAAATATAGAATTTATTTATAACTCTAAAATTTTAGTCCTTGAAAATATAAATTTCCAAATAGTAATCTGAAATAACTTTATTTTTTTATAGGTTAAAAATAATTCAGATTCTCTCGATAAATCTTTGCTTTTTATAAACTGACGTCATTCAAAACAGAAAACGTACATTTTCCATAAAAATATACATAAATTGTAATTACATATACATTATATTGTTACGAATTTTGTAAATAGTTAGTGTTTGTACTGTAAAATAATGTAAATAATCTTATTAAGCTCCATTCCTTTACTAATATTAATTTTTGTTACATTGTATCTGCTATCAAGCAAACTTGTCTATTATTTTCAGTGTATGTCTACGGCAGATTGGCGAAATAATAAAGATATCGCCAAGTTGGCGTCACTTTTGGCGACTAATTTTGGTCGCCAAATTTGGCGATATATCGGCAAGTTGGCGACAAACTTGGCGATTGTTGGTGATGGTAACCCTTCCCTCTCAATGGTAACCCCCCTTTAGATATACTGATACGTTGTTTGTTGTTCCGTGGATTTTTCGAGTAGGTTCTAGAAATTTCCAGCACATGCTACGAGCCTATATAAGAAGAGAAGCGATACGAGCTGTTGTTATTATTTACCAGTCAGTCATTGAGTGAACAACGCGTTTGTTAAGCAAGTTTGCTTGAGTCTTATTTACGTTATTTTGAATGTGATTTAGTGTAGAGACGTTGTATAAAGAGTCTCTGGAACCTATATCTGCACTTATACGATAGATTTGAACAATTATTTTTGAATATCTAGAAATATTTGTGAGTTTCGAGGACTCTGTTGTTCTGAAGTTCTGTAAATAAATTATTTTCTACTTTTCTAAGAGCAAAGAGTTTGAAATTGTCTAAGCATAAGATCGAAAGAACCCCATATACGCTGCAACAATATGTTCACATATATAAACATATATAATGCATTTACGTTCATACATATGCACTTACATACACATACATATAAACATACATATATATGTAATAAAATAAAAAAAATTTGCGCCATTTTGCCCTCTCTGAGCTTTTAATTCTAAACTAGTTGCACCCGTCGAAACTCGACGGAAAAGAATATATATTAGGTATGATATATATCAATCTTATATAGACAGTAAAATACTGAGCGAAATAAACAATTGCTACCTCTTAAAATAGGGATAAGATGGCTTTTCATGATGAAGATGTACAAACTTCAGAAAATAACAAAAAATAAGGAAAACAACTTATAAATTACTATGTTGGACATAACTTCAGCTGCAATTCTTTTTTTAATGCGGTTTCTAAACTTTAAATACTATCAAATTATTTAGGATGTTAATATTATACCCCAGAAGACGAATTCAAAAATATCTGCTTAGTTTATCTTTTCTTCGTTTAAATATCGCTTGATAACTGTACAAAAATTACAATATCAATGAAATATTTTAATTATAATAGAAACAGGGACTTACTAAACTGCTTAACCAACCCACTACACATTTACAGCACTTGCAATAAATTCAATTTATTTATTGGTTTGTATCCTCCATGAACTTGTAAAAATTAATTTTATTGTTATGGTAACAACAAAAAGAAAAAAAACGATATCTCTGTTATTAAAAAGAATAAAATTTTTGTATTTGTTGCTGAAATACAATTTTTTTTAAACAATAAATTAATACAATGAAATGATTTTAATTATTTTTTGATATTATGTAAGATAGAAATATAGTAATACCGGCATATTACAGGTTTTATTCTTTTTTTTTTTTTTTTTTTTTTCTAATATGACATCATTTATACCTTCAGAAATACTCATCTTTTCTTAAATAAAATCGTGATTTATGCAGTTATATAAGAATTCTTTAGTTTTTCATAAAATATTCATTATAATTAAATAGAAATGGCGCAGTTTATAGAAATATTTTCATTTGAGCACACCATGGACATTCACGTTAATAGAAGTTCACTTTATTTAGATGCAGGAATTAAAGTCAGTGAATATGACATCATCACTGACACAGCTATAACAATGCATATTATACTCATAGAACAAATTTATCTGGTTTCTGTATGAAGACATTTTCTCCATCGACAAAATTTCGCTTTAGATAGTATATTTTATTAAAGTTTATCTTCTGTTATTTTACTTACATAATACTTAATAATATTACTCAGTAAATAATCTGTGTACTGCAGGGAATAACTATGAGCAATCATTTTATTATGATTAAATTTAACAAAAACCTTTATTTATTTTATTTTATTTTATTTTATTTATTTATTATTATTATTATTTTTTTTTGAAATGCGCTTATACATTCACCGATGAGATCAATCTCCTGATTGGTGGAAAATAATGAAACAAAATAAATTTTGAGAAAAACTTAACCTGTTGCCACTGTTTTGAAGAAATGTCATGAAAAAGCTTTTAAAATTAAAAATAAAACATAAAAATTGAAATAAATTAAAAATTAGCCAGAATGGGCACATCTACACATAAACAGCTTTCATTTAAAAAAATAATTATCAAAATCGGGACAGTAGAAAGCTCAGGGCTGATGTCCAAAAAAACAGCCAGGTGTTTTAAATATATAGATTTATGGAACATATTTTTAATCTTAGTTTCATAATGTATTAATATTTTAACAGCTAAAGTTCTTTTTCTTATTTTATTTAACTTAGTAATAATCTATTGCTTGTTTCTAAAAAAACAGCGGGAAACGATTTCGTAATTTTTTTTTCAATGTAGAGATTTATTTTTCCTTTTTAGAATAATTCTTGAGATTTTAACTTTATTTTTTATTCAGATCGTTTGCCGGTGTGTTCTTGCGCCTATGTGATCAGGTTAGTCTATTCCGCGACAGTATGAAGATCTTACGGTAGGTCAAACCCCCGTCTACCAATCGGAGATGGTGATGTCTGACGTAGTAACCTTGAAGTTAATCCTAATTGGATCTTTAATTTGCTGACGCGAACTGGAGAGGGGCTAGTTTTTCGTGAATTCTGGGAAATTCATTCTAGGTTAAAGGAGCAGACAGAATGCAGCTGACATTTGAACTAGTAAGACGCACGTTTAATTTTTTTCGATAAATTGAAATATCTAATGATGTAGATTGGTTCACGAAGGTTGTAGTATTCGATGTGTGCAGCGATGGAATAACTTTACTTGTTTTATGAGTTCAAATAAACATGAAGTCAGAGACTGAGTGACTTAATTTTTTATGAGGAAATACCCAAAGACACCAATCCACTGCTTGTTAACATACCATTACGGCTGCTTAAACTGCTAGTAGTGCTTAAGAGCAAGAATCTGAGAAAGTGTCACACCTAGCATTATGGGGTGATTCATGACATCTCAGATTTTCTCCAAAAAATTACCAGTTGTTACTTATCTTGTTAAAAGACCAAATCCAGAATTTTTTGCTCCAAAGTTGAGTTGTTCATTTTTTATGGCCCCCCAAAGGTCATCATGTCGTGAAAAAAAATAAGCGTTTTTTTAAGACATGGATATTGCTATGACTCACAGCTCTTTGCGCATACAACTTGCCACGAAATTCTTTTTATATCTGGAATGTAAGAGGGTTGAACTTTATATAATAGATGAAAAACCCGTGGCAAGTTTTTGCCGCAAGGTCACAGAAGGTCACAAAAAGATTCATTTTTGCTGTTTTTTTCCATTTTTAAGACCCTATAACAGCTTGCGCGTTCCAACTGCCATGAAAAAAGAGGTGGCAATTGAAAGCCATGCATTAGCACTTATAAAAAATGTATATATAATTGAGGCAAGTTGTATGCGCTTTTAGTTACAGAGTGCCAAAGTCAGAAAAATGTCATTTTTGACCAATATTCAAACTGTCATAATTCCTTGCGGCAACAACATTTTGAAATAATTATTTTGCCATTGTTTTATTCTATTATTGCCCTTTTCAAAAAAGTAAACTCCATTGAGGCAAGTTGCTTTAAAAAAATTTAATGTTTTTTTAAAATATGGCCTTTTTCAATAGTCAGAGCTATTTTATTATTTGAAATAACTGGACTTGATAACAATATTTTATACATTTGTTTGTCTATATAAATTGATGTTCTAATATATTGTGAGATATATATGATGCTAATGGCATTTATTTAATTTTAACCCTTTCGAGTCCGATTTTTTTTTCAATTTTAGAAAAAATTACTTTTACTTTAATAATATTGATACTAGCTATCCTAATAGATTAATTAGAGTTTAACGAATATTTCATTGTCTGAAACATAACAAATGTTGTTGTTTTTTGCACTATTAAATTCATATTCATGCAACAATAGGCTAAGGAAGAATTTTTGGAGAGGGTTTAAAAATATTATCTTGCAAAAAGTTAGTGACATTACAACTTTCAAATATTTTTAGCGCTTTATTACACATAATTCTTTCAGGAAAGTAATTTTTTTTTTAAATTAAGAGGGAAATACATTTAAAATAAAATAATCGCAAACAATACTAAAAAAATTAAGCAAATATTTATTATTACTAAATGACTTAACATTAATGAAGTCATATAATAAGTGCACAAATACATACTAACATTGCTACATGTAATTAGTAACAAAAATATTTCCTAAAAATAATAATACTCAAAAGACAGGTATTATTAATAGTACACCAGCCCTGAAAGCGTTAAAACAGAAATATTTGACATTACAATTTGTAATTAAAATGCAAATATAAATACAATCAGCCAACACTGCTACAATTTTTTCAGAGTTTTATCATTACGAGAAAAGAAAATCGAAGATATAACCATTTCTTTTAAGATATTTCAATATGTCTTTTAACCCTTATGGGATTTTTTTTTTTTCACTTATGGGAAAAATAAATTTTCTTTAACATTAATAGCTATCCAAGTATATTAACTGAAATACATGAATAGATAACTATAACTGTTAAATGGTATCTTCAAATATGATACAAGAAAGTTATATTTTTGATTTTCTTTTCTTTTACTGATAAATCAATGTAAAAATATTAACAGTGTTGGCTGATTGTATTTATATTTGCATTCTAATTACAAGTTGTAATTTGTAAATGTCAAATATTTTCATTTTAACGCTTTCAGGGCTGGTGTACTATTAATAATACCTGTCTTTTGAGTATTATTATTTTTAGGAAATACTTTTGTTACTAATTACATGTAGCAATGTTAGTATGTATCTGTGCACTTATTATATGACTTCATTAATGTTAAGTCATTTAGTAATAATAAATATTTGCTTATTTTTTTTAGTATTGTTTGCGATTATTTTATTTTAAATGTATTTCCCTCTTAATTTAAAATAAAAGTTACTTTCCTGAAAGAATTATGTGTAATAAAGCGCTAAAAATATTAGAAAGTTGTAATGTCACTAACTTTTTGCAATATAATATTTTTAAACCCTCTCCAAAAATTCTTCCTTAGCCTATTGTTGCATGAATATGAATTTAATAGTGCAAAAAACAACAACATTTTTTATGTTTCAGACAATGAAATATTCGTTAAACTCTAATTAATATATTAGGATAGCTAGTATCAATATTATTAAAGTAAAAGTAATTTTTTCTAAAATTGAAAAAAAAAATCGGACTCGAAAGGGTTAAAATTAAATAAATGCCATTAGCATCATATATATCTCACAATATATTAGAACATCAATTTATATAGACAAACAAATGTATAAAATATTGTTATCAAGTCCAGTTATTTCAAATAATAAAATAGCTCTGACTATTGAAAAAGGCCATATTTTAAAAAAACATTAAATTTTTTTAAAGCAATTTGCCTCAATGGAGTTTACTTTTTTGAAAAGGGCAATAATAGAATAAAACAATGGCAAAATAATTATTTCAAAATGTTGTTGCCGCAAGGAATTATGACAGTTTGAATATTGGTCAAAAATGACATTTTTCAGACTTTGGCACTCTGTAACTAAAAGCGCATACAACTTGCCTCAATTATATATACATTTTTTATAAGTGCTAATGCATGGCTTTCAATTGCCACCTGTTTTTTCATGGCAGTTGGAACGCGCAATGTGTTATAGGGTCTTAAAAATGGAAAAAACAGCAAAAATGAATCTTTTTGTGACCTTCTGTGACCTTGCGGCAAAAACTTGCCACGGGTTTTTCATCTATTATATAAAGTTCAACCCTCTTACATTCCAGATATAAAAAGAATTTCGTGGCAAGTTGTATGCGCAAAGAGCTGTGAGTCATAGCAATATCCATGTCTTAAAAAAACGCTTATTTTTTTTCACGACATGATGACCTTTGGGGGGCCATAAAAAATGAACAACTCAACTTTGGAGCAAAAAATTCTGGATTTGGTCTTTTAACAAGATAAGTAACAACTGGTAATTTTGTGGAGAAAATCTGAGATGTCATGAATCACGGGTGTGTCACTCTCTCAGATTCTTGCTCTTAAGTGAATGGAGATGGAACTTTAGATGGAATACCGCCAACAATATAATACAAAAATTTTTTTCGTTACATATATATATATATATATATATATATATATATATATATATACGTATCGCGCCAAAAAAGTTCACTTTCGCGAAGTTGATTGTTCTAAAAATAAACGAATTGGTACTTACGTATTAACGTCGTCACAGCAGAAGTTGCGCTAATTCGCCTATAAAGAGCAATCTTATGTTTGCACCAGTCGTTGCTCTTTATTGGCGCATTAGCCCAACTTCTACTGCGGTGGCGTTAATATGTAACTACCAACCAATTTAACTACCAACAGAAAATCCGAGCATACAAATCAGTAAAAACTGTTTTCGATTTTTTGGCGTAGGTGTCACATAAACACCACGTTGGTGCGATTTTTTTTCTGACGATGCCAGTTTGACGAAAACCTCATTTTTGAATACTAGTTACATGTATGTTTTTAAATTACTTTCTATTTTTTTTTAAAAAGAAAAGCAATAGATCAAAAAAGTTTAATTGATAGCAACAAAGCAAAACAATTTATGTAGTTTTAAAAAAGAAAATAAAAGTAAATGAATAATTTACTAATAAATGAACAAAAATAACATGGTTACCATAGCAAGCAGAATAGAGTGATTTTGGTGTCAATTTGATACTTCGCTGTTTTTGCGACATCTGTGCCGAATTTTTACTTTTGATATTTGTAAACTTAGCCATGATTAGCATAAAGGGAAGAGTTCCATATCTTGTACTGGTTGACACGATTGGCAAATAAATTGAAAATGGCAGCAAAAAAGGCATTTTAGCAAATTATCAGATTTCTCAAGATGGCAGAAAAACATAATTTTTCCATAGTTTATAAACATTATATTTATTTAATAAAAGTTATATATGTCACATGTAAAAAATATATAACCGATGTTTATATAAATATTTGGTACTTCTAGGTTATCCCGTCGACCAATTTCGCCAAATTATACAAATCGCAAAACTAATAGCCAAATTATACATGTTGACACAATTTTTATT
Organism: Maratus speculifer; assembly: GCA_964019185.1. NCBI lineage: Eukaryota > Metazoa > Arthropoda > Arachnida > Araneae > Salticidae > Maratus > Maratus speculifer. The sequence continues at coordinate 227,922,069 of OZ025296.1, read as the reverse complement.
TTATATAACGAAAAAAAAACAAATAATTAGTAGAATATTAATAAAAATATTAATAAAAGGTCGAAATAAAAATCACTTAATGGCATTTTAAACACGTCAATCGCATTTAATGTCATTAAATGTGACATTCACGGTCAACCACGATAAGCTATTACTGGCATTTAATCTTATAGTTCGGCGACAGTTTTTTGGTCAACGGGATAATCAAGTAGTACCCATATACTATGCATATAAAATTAAAAAAAGCTATTTTTTTCTAAAGAAATATACTAAATTAAAAAAATATATACAACCCCCCCCAAACGAATAAAGTCCATTCTAGCAATTATAAAGCAACCACATCGATTATTTTGATGCCAAAAAATGTTCACCAAAAAATTACCAGAACGGGATATGGAACTCTTTCCAGCATAAATCTTTTTTTTTTTTTTTTTTTTTTTTTTTTGCTACAAAAAACAGTTCGTCGCCAACTGTTTTAACTTTTCTTCGCTAACTTGGATCTGCGGAAGTGTAACACATTTATTGCGTCCGGTCTAATAGTTATGGAGAAATTTATCAAAATCATGTTAATGGTAAACATAATTTACTAATTTTTAAATAAAAATATACATATATGAGTGTGTTTACAGAATTTGGAATTTCTAGTTTTCACATGTTTCTGTAAATAACATTTATCTTGAACCTTTACGAACTTTTTTTACAGCTGATCTGCCATATTCTCTCACCATAGAACAACGATCTTTTTGAAGGACAAGTTTTATTGCATTTTCAAGTTGTTTTTCAGTTAAAGTTTTAAATTTCTTTACTCTGCACAAAGTATGCAATTCTTTGTCAAGCATCTCAAGAAAATGGCAAATTAAATCATCCATTGCTTCAATGGTTGATGCCGCTATTTGCATTCTCGGCTTGCATTGTCTTTTGATTTTCTTTACTGTATTCTTGAAACCTTTATCTGAAATTTGCCTCTTTCTCTTTTCTGATGTAATAGACTTGGATCCAACGAGAATATCAGGCAAGCATTCAGTTTTCATTCTCTTTACTGCATTTTTAAAATCTTTATCAGAGATTTGTCTCTTTTTCTTTCGTGAAATAATAGGATCAGATTCAACGAGGATATCTTGAAAGCACTCTGTAATCTGTGATGATGCATCAAATATTTCACATTTCCTTTTCTTCGGTACGGGTTCAACAATATCTTGCAAATATTCAGTTTTTTGAGGTGATAATTTGGACATTAGACATTTTCTTTTGTTTATCGCATAATTAGTTTCTTTTACAGGATTCTTTCCCTTTTCCCAAATTGACGAAGTACATTCCATAAGAACTCCAGGTAAACATTTCTTTTACTGTGATGATGGTTCGGGTGTTTCACTTATACCGATTTGTCGTTTGACTGTTTTTACAACATCTCTTAAATCTTCATGAAGAATTTGTGTTTCTTCTAAAAGATTAAGTTCAGATTCAATGCGGATTTTTTGCAAAATTTTAGTATCCAGAGACAGTGATTCGGGTAATTGATTTATTTTCTTTCTTTCTTTCACTGCATTTCTGAAATTTTCATAAGGAATTTCTATTTCTTCCAAATGAGTAGGCTCAGATTCAGTATGAGTTTTCTGAAGAAACTCGGTACTCTGAGGCAGTAATGCAGGTGTTTGACTTACACCGTTGAATTCTTTGACAACATTCCTGAAATCTTAATGTTCAATTTGTATTTCTTCTAAAAGTGTAAATTCAGGTTCAATAGGATTTGTTTGCAAACAGTCAATATTCTGAGACAAAGCTTTGGGTAATTGGCACAAATTATTGATCTCTTTCACTGAATTCCTGAAATCTTCATGTGAAACTATTCTTTGCATTTCTTCTAGAATAGGCTCAGATTCAGAAGAAGTTTCTTGGAAACATTCTGTATTCTGAGATAGCGATTCGGGTGCCTGACTTATGCCGAAGATTTCTTCATCAAAATTCATCAAACCTTCACGTGAGATTTGCGCTTCTTCCATTAGAATAGGTTTAGATTTAATCGGAGTTTCTTGGAAACATTCAGTATTCTGAGATAGCAATTCGGATGCTTGACTGATTCCATTGAATTTTTCTACAAAGTTCATCAAACCTTCATGTGTAATTTGCACGTTTTCCATTAGATTAGATTTAGATTCAATCGGAATTTCTTGCAAACTTTCTATATTCTGATTCGAGGATTCAGATAATTGAGATGTACCACTGATCTCCTTCACAGCATTCCTGAAATCTTCAAGTATAATTAATCTTTGTGTTTTTTCCAAAGGAGCGATTTCAGAATGGACCGGAATATCTTGGGAACATTCGTAATTCTGAAACATTATTTTGGGTGATTGGTTTATACTGTTGATTTCTTTCACAATCCTCTGGACCTCTTCATGAGGAGTTTGTATATCTACCAAATGAATGCTTTCAGATTTAACTGGAAATTTCTCAAAATATTCTGTATTCTGTATCAGTAATGTTTGACTAATATTGTTGATATTATCATCGATACATGGTATTTGACTTATGTCGTCGATTTCCGTTTCATAATTCATACAACTTTCTTCAGGAATTTGTCGTTCTATCTCATTTAAAAATGTCGGTTGAGGCACAACAGGGATTTCTTCATAGTGGTCAGAAATATTAGGAAGAGACTTAGATATTTTGTATCTAGACACACGGCAGTGTGTCAGCCAAGTTCACAAAGTAAAAGGCGACACACCGGCCGTGGGTCATATTACCCGAACCATTTCGAGCCACTTTTGACCCCTCAATAACTTAAATTCTATTTGACCTACACACTTGCAATTTTTTGTGTCGTGTAAAACCATCTTCTAATTTCCGAATCTAAAATTTTTTAAAAAAAATCTTTTACCGATGACGAGAAATTGACGCCTGAAAACCACTGTTTTTACCACTGACTCACTGACTCACTCACTCACTCATAGAAATGTTTGACTACTTCCACGTGACTTAGGAAGTTGAAATTTGGTGTGGAGGTAGGTTATTGGATCTATAAATAGGAAAAAATCAGAAATCACCATTAATTAAACATTAATGGTTGGTTAGAGGATAAATTATTGGATTACAATGGAAGCTTATGAGAATTTCACAAAATACCAGTAATAGTGCCAAGTTGGCGTCACTTTTGGCGAGTATCAGGGTTAATCTCTGAAACTACCGAACCGATTTCAAAAGTAATGGTACCAAAATGATGGTATTCGCCCCGGTTCAAACATAGACTATATCTTATGTCTGTGCCACTAACCAAAAGAGGGTTCAGAAGCGAAAAACATTCTAAAAATGTGATTTTTGTTTTACTGAAGGGCTTAGAAGCACAAAATTTGGCATGTTAATTATTTATAAGATGTAAATGATCACTAATGACATTTGCTAAAAAAAATATCAAATTTAAATGGGTGAAAATCCGCGAAGAGCGTTCTAAAAAAGTTCGAAATACCAATTTTAAAACAATCTCAGCAAACAACAAACCGATCTTAAAAGTAATGATATCAAAATGATGATGACAGTCTTTGCACTAACATAAGATATATCTTATATCGATTACACTAACCCAAAGGAGGTAAAAGAGCATAAAAACATTCTAAAAATGCGATGTCTGTATATTAAGGGACTAGACTGGAAACATAAAGTTTGGCATTTTAGAGTTATTTCGCGAAATATCAGAAATAGTGCCAAGTTGGCGACACTTTTGGCAAGTATCGGGGCTAATCTCTGAAACCACCGAACCGATTTCAAAATTAATGATACCAAAATGATGGTATTCGCCCCGGTTCAAACATAGGCTATATTTTATACTTATACAATTAACCAAAAGAGGGTGAAGAAGCAAAAAAATTCTAAAAATGCAACTTTTGTGTTACTGAAGGACCTAGAACTATAAGACTTGGCATGTTAATTATTTATAAGATATAAATGATCTCCAAGGGCATTTGATAAAAAATACGGAATTAAAAAGGGGTGAAAATGTGCGAAAATGTGCGAAAAGAGTTCTAAAAATGTTCTAAATTGGGATTTTTAAGCAATTTCAGCAAACAACAAACCGATCTTAAAAGTAATGATATCAAATTGATGGTGATAGTCCTTGCTCCAATATAGGCTATATCTTATGTCGATTCCGCTAATCCAAAGGGGGTAAAATAGAAAACTAGTCGTTGGGGGCCACCGTAATACTTACCCATCATGGATATGTATATGAAAATAAAACATGTGAAAACTATTTATACAATGCATTGCAATTCATAAACAAAATTTAAATATTGTTAATATACATGGTAATGCTCTATTAAAGAACTGATGATTACCGATTTCGACAAATTATATAAAACGCCAAACTACTCAAGTAGTACCGAACTGCGTAAAAGAAACATCCTTATAACTCCAAAAATAATAACTCTATTAACTAAAAATTAACTGCGTCTTATGTCCAATTAAAATATACCTCTGAATTGAAATTTGAATCAAATACAGGGCCATGAAAAATCGAAGAATGTGGAAAACAGGATTAAAAATATCTCAGCAACTAATAATCCGATCGACTTCGTTCTATATGCAAAATGTGTGATATTTTATTGCCTTTTACGTCCATTCCTTAGAACAAAAAAAATTCGAAAATTTTTATGTACCTTTCATCAGAACGAAATTTTCGAGAGTCCGAAAAAAATAGTTCCGAATAATCGAGGTTGCTGATATTAAATAGGTTTCGTCCCATTCTTACATACTAACTACATACAAAATTTCAAGTCTCTATCTCAATTCGTTTGGGAGATAGAGCGTTTACAGACAGACAGACAGACGGACGGCAAAATTTTGTTTCTAAAAATATGTTTTTCGGAATCATCACTATCTAAAACGTGTAAATCCGTCAAAAAAATTTTCGATTTTCAAAACGATTGCAAGACTTACCCTATACTACGTATGATGGGTAAGTAAAAGCGTTCTAAAAATGCGATGTCTGTATGTTAAGGGCCTAAAAACATAAAATTTGGCATGTTCATTAATTATAAGATATAAATGATCACTAAGAACATTTGTTAACAAATACAAAATTTAAAAGGGGTAAAAATGCGCGAAAAGCGTTCTAAAAACTTTTTAAATAGCAATATTTAAGCAATCTTGGGTAGTTAGCGAACCGATTTAAAGAAAAAAAAAGATGCCAAAATGATGGCGACAGTCCTTGCTCTAACAAAATTATTGGATAAATTACCAGATTACAATGGGAATCTATGGGAATCTGGCAAAATACCAGAAATAGAGCCATGTTAGGATGACTTTTGGTGCATAATTTTTGTCGTCAATATAGCGATATTTCGCCAAGTTGGCTACAAACATTTTTGGTCGACGAAATAATCAAGTAGTACCCAATCACGTAAAAGAAACATCCTTATGGAATTTAAAGGAACATAAGCAGTCCTAATGTTAAATTTTTTAATTTGACTGAAAAAAAACAGTGAATAAATGCAGGAAAAAGCTGAAATTAATGTTAAATAAAACTAATTTAACCTACTTATTTCAAAAAGGAAACAAATACCTACTTATTTGACAAAAAATAATGATATCCTATCAAAAACATGAATGTGAAAAAATGCCAAGTTCGTTAAAGGTTTCACTCATAAAAGAAGTGATTTGACAAAAAATAATGATATCCTGTCAAAAACATGAATGTGAAAGAATGCCAAGTTCTTTAAAGGTTTCGCTAATAAAAGAAGTGAGATGTAACTGCAAACCAAGTTCTTTCGGAGCTCCTTAAATCATAACTCCTGTCATGCATAATATTATTCAATTGCTTAAAATGATTTGTTATGTTACTTGTTATTTAATAGAGCGACTTGGCAAGTTTTCAGTAACCAACTTTAATCTTTGAGTCGGAGTACAATTTAATCTAGAATCTGATTGACAAAGATCTAGTCAATCGAGTGTTCGAATAAGTATATTGAAGTTAAGGTACTGATAAATTAAGGAAGGGATCAACTTATATTTCTGATCAACTAAATAGAAAAAATTGAATAAGAGAAAACTTGCTAAGTCGCTCTATTGAATAACAAGTAACATAACAAATCATTTTAAGCAATTGAATAATATTATGCATGACAGGAGTTATGATTTAAGGAGCTCCGAAAGAACTTGGTTTGCAGTTACATCTCACTTCTTTTATTAGCGAAACCTTTAAAGAACTTGGCATTCTTTCACATTCATGTTTTTGACAGGATTTGATTTTCTCTAATGCATTCTTCAAGCCTTTATCCTCAACCGTAATTGTTTTCTTTTCAGAAATAAAAAGTACAGATTCAGCTTGAATGGCTTGTAAATTGTTTGCATTTTGAGGAGATGATTCGAATATTTCACGTTTGGTTTTATTTATACCATTCTGGAAATCTCCATCATCAACTGATCTTCCTTCCATTGTAGTAGGTTCAGATTCAATGGGTATTTCTTGCAAATACTCGGCAGTGTGAGATGGCGATTCTGGCTGGTAACTTATGTCGATTTTAATTCTTAAAGAAGGGATATTAATTCTTAAAGAACGGATATGTTTGAAAATTGTTCGTCACTATTTAAAAAAAACTATTTTGCAATAAAACTCCATTAAATTTAAGCATAATCCATGAAAATAAGAAGAGAAAATATTTTAAAATAGGTTATTGCTTAGAAATTGGAACGAGATTAAATGAAGTTAAATATTAAAAGAAATATTTTTATTGCCACTAAATTTTAAAGGAATTGTTGAAATTTTTGAAAAATGCGCGTTTATTACCATTTAATCTGGTTTATATAATTCGTTAAAAATGAGGCTAATAATTCATATTTTAGTAAAATATAAAATTTAAAAAACAAAACAAAAATATTTCGAATTTATTAATAATTTTGCAAATAAATTCATTTTTTATTTTATTTGATATAATAAAAATGAATGCCTCATTCATTCATGATAATAATAAAATGACAAATAATTTGTCTTATTAAAATAATTTTAAACAGATAAGGTAAACCATATCATTTATGCATATAACATAACAATATAACAAACATTTCCATGAATTTCTGATGAAAGAAACTGCACGTGTAATACAATGACGTCACATGTAATTGCAGAAACCTTTTTTATGTGAAAAAATTAGAGTCACTGGACAGAGACGTTGACACTATTTGAGGTTTGTTAAAAAATAGAGATACGTTAATGGAGATTAACCTAACTACTGTATAGATTGTATAGATTAAAATTAGAATTTTTGTAAAATAGTATTTGTGTGTGTGTGATATTCTAAAGTAGCAAATTTGTAAATTTTTTGCATGTTTTATTTATAAAAAACATTGAGGAAAGAAAGGCAAAACGTTTCAGTGTTTAAAATGACGGCGTCTTTAAACCAGAATCAAAACTCATGCGTACGGCATAGATTATGAAACACTTTCCAACACATTCAGTATACTGTAACAAAATTTCACAATTCACTAAGGTGATAAAAGGCGTTGAAATTAAAAATTTGGGAAATACATGATAACTTGAAATATCGATTTCAGCTGTTACTATGTACAGTCATTAAAATAATTTTATTTTATTCTTTCTTTACAAGAATAAAGTATTGGATTAATAAAATATTTCGACATCCGGTTATCGACGGGTTTATAAGTTTTAGATGGGCCTGAACACAATTTGATGGATTTTAGAAAATGTCTGGCTATAAGTCTGTTTGTTCCTCTGTCACTCTCTATGTGATAAATACGTCGTGGGTTTCTGCCTCAAGAACTAATGAGCGGAATTTCACAAAACTATATAGACTAACATATATAAATTAGAGCTGATTAGTTTTTAGTGTATATCGAACGGCAGATGACGCTGCTATGCTGCCTTATTCATAATTTCTACAATAGCTGTTTCTCAAGAACTAATGCACGGATTTTCATGAAACTTCATATTCAGTTAGTTCTTGGTAGTTCTTACGGGAGTCATAGTAATATTCTTAAATGAACACAAATATGCATTGAAGTTCCGACAAAATGTGGAACTGAAAAAAAACTTGAACAGGCTCCTCACTGCCTACGGTGCTGTATGGTAGGCGTATTACACACGCACTACTGGGCCCCTTCCTTTAAATGAATCTCTACTTTATACGCAAATCTTGAATCTAACTATCGTTGAACCTAGTCCATGCTGCCTGCGACGCCATGTAGCATACTCAGAAGTAACACATAAGTTTCATTTGTTTTACCAGCTTATTACAGACATTGCATAGCATTAAAGCATGTTACGATACAATAATTTAAAATGTACTAAAAAAAAGTGTAGAAGTCAAAAAGTTAAATAAAAAGAAAATTGTCCAATTAAACTGATGGCATTGAGCTCGTATACTATTCTCACTAATTATATATTACAGCCTTATTTTTTAAAGGAATAATACCCTTCGAAAAACCAATTAACCTCTTCATACTTGAGGTACACAAATGTGTACCTCCATTCTATTCCTCATAAAAACTAAACTGTTCGAATTTTTTGCATTTTTACTTTACTTCTATACAGCTGAATGTGTTTTGCTTTAAATCAAAACCAATAAATGTCATCACTGATGAGTATTACCTGTTAAAATAAATATTATTTTCATCCGAGTTTCGAAAATACCTTCAAGACATTGTGGCCAAGAAAATAAGAAATATTCATGATTATTTAACTTAAATGCTTTACAATAAAAAAATTTATGGATTTGCTGATCATTTACTTGTTTAAAGTCCTTTATTTTGTTATTGCTTAAATTTATATTACTGATAGTTAAAGCGATGTTTCAAGGGGATTATTACTTTTATATCCATATTTGTAAACCTAAATTACCAGTCCCTTAATGTACTGATTTCATAAAAATGACTCTTTCTGTCTAATATGCTGTCATTTCGATTATGCAAAAGCAATATATATATATTTGTAGAGATATTTCATGCTCAGGTGTGAAGAGGTTAAGGGGGAATTAGTTCCCTCATTTTCACTTTTATATTTAATCTATGAACCACCAAAATTATTCAAGGATACGCTTTTTCATAATGAACCTATATCCGAAATTCGAAGAATATCAAATTATTCTGCATAAAAAATTCATTTATTTAAGTTAAGGGGTTATTCTCCGTTCCCCTCTTTATATTTAACCATTAAATTTCCAAAACTATTCAGGGATTCGCTTTATCAGAAAGAACTTTTATTCGAAATTTAAAGCAAATTGGACAATTATGCATAAGAACCCATTTATCTAATTTTAAGGAGTAGTAATCATCCGTTCCCACCTTTATCCTTAACAAAAAAAACTCCAAAACTAATCAGGGAAGCCCCGTAAAACATGGTGACGTCACTGCAACGTCGTTGTGAAGTCACATTGTGACTTTGTGACCATCGATTGTCGATGTTACGTCACGTGACGTCGATGTGAAGTCACAGTGACTAAAATGTGAAGTCGTTATGGCCGTTTTAGAGCTCTTTTATGACGTTTCACAAAGTGGTCACAATGTGACAAATTTGTGAAAAATATGTCATTTGTGACTAATCTGACATTAACATTGTGACGAAACTGTGACAAAAACGACGGTATTTAAATTGCCAGAAACATGTTTTTTAAAGTAAGTAACATGTTTTGAAGGATATTTATAAATTTCTAAAGATTTTTAAGAAAGTCACATCTCAGTCACAATGTGACGTCACTGAGTGGCGGCATTTTGGTCACAGATGTGATGTGACCAAGGTGACTCAGTGACGTCATTGTGACCATGCATGCTATTAGGGGCGTCTTATCTGTATAAACATATATCCAAAAATTCAAGCAAATCTGTTAATTTTGCATGAAAAATTCGTTTACCTAAATTGAGAAGGATAGCCCACAATCTCTCTTTAAACTTAACCAATGAATCCCCGCCCCCCCCCCCCCAAAATCAGATGAGAGCCTTATCAGAATTAACCTATATCCAAAATTTGTAGCTAATCGGTAAACTCTGCGTAAAAATCTATTTAAATTAAGAAAGGGGTTATCCCTTATTTCCCTCCCTTATAGTTAACCAAAGAACACCCAAAATGATCATAATCATAGAATCGCCTAATCAGAATGCTCCTATATCTAAAATTTGAATGAAATCCGATAGTTCAGCATGAAAAACCTATTTATTAAAATTAAGGAGGGACTAGCTCCTCGTCCCTCCCTTTATACTTACCCAATGAAATCCAAAACGCATCAGGGCAGCGCCTTGTTACACTATACCTATACCTATAACTAAAATTCGAAGCAAATTAGACATTTTTATCATGAGTTTTCGCGTTACTTACGTACGAACCGCCGGGCACATAAGCTCTAAAGTTTTGAGGCTCTAAAATATAAATAAAATATCCGTAGAAAGCTGCGGATTTGTATCAAATTTGTTTGGAAATTTTATTTGCGTTTTGAGTATGTGTATTTTTAAATTTTTTGACCCCTATAATATTTTTTAAGCATTTTAAATACTGTGACTTAATATGTTTTAATGCAATAATGTCTGTAATAGATTGGTAGAATAAATGAATTTTATGATTAATTATATGACATTAGAATATATTTATAAAACTTATTATACAAGTTTTAATTAAAAAAAAAAAATTGTAACTCGATCGAATAGTTCCACCTCCCGAAATAATGTTTTCCCAGTTTGAAAAACATGGTTTCGTGGAAATGAACTCTAAAAATTTTATAAAAGTGTTACGTTCAACGAGTTTTACAACGTCCAATAAGACCAAAGTATGGTAATGAATTTAAAGATCACGAACTGGCTTTAGGGACTCTATGCACGTTAGAAAAACGAAAAATGTAACGAAAGAATTTGAAAATTTTGACTAAAAAAATATAAAATTCACTTAATCAATCATAGAAACAGTCCTCTGCTGTCGCGACATTTTTTTTAGATTAACTTATATAAGCTTTATAAGACCAAATCAGAGGAAAAACAATCACAAATTATGTAGTACTTGAAGTAGATATAGACTTTTGGGGAAAATATTTATTTTTGTGGCAAAATTTTACGGAGTGTATGGTTCTCCAGAGCAATTTAAGTCATTAGCAAGAAAAAAATACATGTACAAAGACGAAATGTGTTTTAATAAGAAATCCCATGACTTGTTATGGGAAATTTCCCCCGCCCTTTCCCTTTTTCTCTAAACCATAATAAATTACCTTATTATTTGATGTCATTTTTTCATAAAAAAACATCTAATTAATTTCGTTAAAATCTTGAAATTTGAAATTACGAATACAGAATCTGTTTGAATGATACAGGTCGCTATTCTAGGTCTTTCTGATGCTTGTTTTTTTTACATACTTTTTATGTTTCAGTTTATCTTACATCGTCTTAATAAACACATTTAAAATATTACTTATACTTTTTAAAAACCTTCAGATTAAGCATAAATATAGAATGTTTTCGAAATAAAGGGTTTAATTACCAAACAAATCATGGTATCTGAAAATATATTACACATTATAATAACGGAAAAATACGTCAATAAATAAAGGTTTTGAAGTGAATATGTTATCAATAGTAACACTGTATTTCATTTGAAATTTCGAAATTAAATATTTATAAAAGTTTATCATTTGCAAATTTCTATGAATTGCGAAGATCTAAAGGCTTTGTAACTTTATTAACAGACTTAATTAGTTCTTTATTATCCGGCGCGTTTTAATGAAACGTATTTTTAATTAAAGTCTTTTATAAAACAAGAATAAAGTTACTCTTTTAATTAATTCTAAAATTAATGCAAGATGAATAATTAGCTTGTTTGAAGCTTTCAAAGTAAAGTGTACATAATTTTTAATAAATATGTTTTAAAAGGCTAAATAATTATTTTGTCCTATTAATTACAAAATTGTCAGAATGAAAACAGTCCTAAGAGTTTAAAAGTTAAATGAAAGCAAAAGAAACCGTTACATAAGCGTTGAACGTGATTGTTTATTCAAAACATCGTCGTTAAAATAATGAGCAAAATTATTTGTTTTAAAAATTTTGGCAAAACTGATTATTAAATGAAATCATTGATTTTAAAATGTTGTAATTCTACATAAACAAGCATGGGACGATAAGAAATTTTTAACAATCGCATTTTAATAGATAAGGTGTTGGAATTTCTTTAAAAAAAGATAATGTATTTCAAATAATAACATTGCGACATTTAAAAATGGCATTATTTACAAGCTTGATATTAAATAAAATCTTAAAACTGAATATATATATACAGGGTGATTCAAAAAAGATGGGGAAAATTTTAAGAGGTGATAGTACACATCAAGACAAATAATATTAAAAGGGAAACTAAGTGTACCAAACGTCTTCCGAAGGAAATAGGCGCCATCAAAGTTTAGGGTCCAAAATTTGAAATGATTATAAAAAAACGGAAAGATTGGTCGATTCGTTTGCGGTTTTTACGAAAACTATTCTTTATGTCAGTATTGTCTTAAAAAATAAATTATAAAGATAAATTTCAAAAAATTCCGTTAGAGGGCGCCTTAAACTTTAGAATAACCAACAGCTATTTTTAACCGTCATTTTTTTATTACCTAAATAAATGTTTTAAAAGCTTAGACTTAAATTTTGAGCTCAAAATCTGAATCGTTGTGAGTAATTAAGTAGCGAAAAATTGAACCGTGTTCGTAGGGTGGGCAGGGTAACATTTCAACTCCTGAACACAGTTCAGTTTGCGCTTCTTAACCCCTCCCAACCATTCAGAATTTGAGCTCAAAATTTAAGTATGAGCTTTTGGAAGCATTTAATTAGATACAAGTTATGGTTAAAATAGTTGTTGATTACTCTAAAGTTTAAGGCGCCCTCTAACGGAATTTAAAAAAAAAAAATTTTTAATTTTTTTTCAAGGAAATAGTGACATAAAAAATGGTTTTAGAGAAAACCGCAAACGAATCGACCAATTTTTTTGTTTTTTATAATAATTTGAAATTTAAACCTCTCTGCCCGTATTGAATACAGTTCAGTTTGCGCTAATTAACCACTCTTAACGATTCAGATTTTTAGCTCAAAATTTAAGTTTATGTCAAAGCTTTTAAAAAACTTAATGAGATGCAAAAAAATAACGGTAAAAAATAGTTGTACGTTAATCCAAAATCTAAATCGCCCTCTATCGAAATTTTTTGAAATTTATCTGTATAATTTATTTTCAAGACAATACTGACATAAAGAATAATTTTAGTGAAAACCGCAAATCAATTGACCAATTTTTCTGTTTTTTATAATGATTTTAATTTTGAACCTACCCACTCCCATTGAACACAGTTCAGTTTGCGCTACTTAACCACAGATTTTGAGCTAAAAATTTAAGTTTATGTCTAAACTTCTAAAAAAATTTAATGAGATGCAAAAAATAACGGTAAAAAATAGTTGTTCGTGGCTCCAAAGTCTAAATCGCCCTCTATCGACATTTTTTGAAATTTATCTGTATAATTTATTTTCAAGACAATACTGCCATAAAGAATAGTTTTCGTGAAAACCGCAAACGAATCGACCAATTTTCCCGTTTTTTATAATCATTTCAAATTTTGGACATTAAACTTTGATGGCGCCTATCTCCTTCAGAAGACGTTTGGGAACCTTTAGTTTCCCTTTTAATATTACAAGGTAGAACACGTCGAATTTCGACGAAAGAAAATATTTAGAAAGGAACTGTTTCATTGGCTTATAAAAAATCCACAAAATTAGTTACAATAAAAAATGTATGTAATATTGGTTAGTTTTACTCTCATACACATATTTTTTAACCTAAACTTAACAAAATACTATTTTTATAAAATTCAGTTGTCCAAATTATTAAAATTAAACTTTAATCATAATGTAAGCAGTAAAAATATTAAAAGATCTATTATTATGATAAAGTTATTAATTAAGGCTCTTATGCTTGGTATTCCGAAATGAAAAACAGCAAAATTTATTTTACTTTGACTTAATCATAGAATTATTTCCCCGTGAAATCTAAATCCGACATAATTTTCACCATCTTAAAACTTACATAACGCAACTCACATATTCGTATTTACCTTTAAAATAATATAATTTAATTGATGAATAAAAACAAAATAAAGCCGGAATTTGCCGGGTATTATAACACACGATATACTTGAAACATCGCGTGCATTTTAATTACAAAATTTTCCAGATTTATGAGAAAATGGCAAAAAAAAAAAATACGTAAATCTGTTTTTTTCCTTTACTTTTAAAAGAAATGGAGTACTTTCGTTGCCACAATTACAAAAATGGTATTAAAAACTACAAAAAATTAATATCTCAAAAATAAACTAAGATACAACTTTCAAACAAATTACATTTAAAAGCACATTTTTTTCTATATATGTGGTGTAAAAATTAAAAATGTGGGATGTTTAAAAATTTAAAAATTTACAGTAGCAAAAATTGCAAAACCGAAATTTCATTTCAAATTTCAAAGTATTGCCATTCTCAAAATGACGTATGCGTTACGCACAGATACGTTTGGCTTTTATAATATAGATTTGTCTTGATGTATACTATCACCTCTTAAAAATTTTCCCATCATTTTTGTATCACCCTGTGTATATATATATATATATATATATTATTAGATTATAATAATATATATTCAGATTAATGAACATATTTTTAAAAAATCTTTTTTCTCCTTTTTAACTTTCTTTATGTTTTCTTTTTGTGTGATGTTGTTTACTTTTACATATTCAATGTATCCATGAGTAATGTATATTCGCACATGTTTATGCGTAAGTATGATATATATATGGTACTACTCTTTTATCCCGTCGACCAATTTCGCCAAATTATACAAATCGCCAAACTAATAGCCAAATTATACATATTGGCGTAATATTTTTTTAAATAACGAAAAACAAATAATTAGTAGAATATTAATAAAAATACAAAGCCGAAATAATAATCAGTTAATGACCATGTTAAACACGTGAATTGTATTTAATGTCATTGAGTGTGTCATTCACGATCATCCATTATTGGCATTTAATCTTATAGTTTGGCGATAATTTTATGATCGACGGAATAACCTAGTTGTACCATATATATGTGTGTGTTTGTTCATGTAATTTATGTATGTAAGCCTATCTAATCTGTTTTTTAAATATATATTTCTAAAATCTTCTTAAGTTTATTAAATTTTACTTTTTTATGTACTATTTTTAATTTAATTCCCTAGATGACAACATCACCAAGGCGATGCCATATATTTGATTTAGATTTTTATTCATATTTTTGTCCAACATATGGTATCGCCTTGGTGACAGATGTTTAAAAAGCCACTCATGTAAGCGATTTATTTTTCTGTTGTAAATGTTCTAGAATGTGTCCGTTACAGTGTAACTTGTGTTCGTTTGTGATGTATGAAATTAAATACTCATTATGTATCTATACTCCAGGCTATCTCAACATCTTTGTTATACTGAGATAATATTTAATTAGTTAAAAACACCACATTATACATTTTAGCATTTTGTACTTGAATTATAATATATCTGTCTTTTCTTGTATCACTCAAGCAACAAAACTAACAAGCTTAATTCTTATATTTACTGACTACTATGAACAATGGTTTATATTAAATTATAATAAAAAATAAACAACAGAAACTTACTGCAATGTTATATACAAAATGTTTCTAAATGATATTTTCTATACAGGATATTTCTAAATTAATGAGAAAAACTTTCAGAATGATAATACGCGTCAAGACGAACAATTATTGTATAACAGATGTGTTATACAACCGATATTGTATAATCGTGCTTGCAAATTATTTACAAGTTAAAAACCCAGCGTATCTCATTTCAAGTCAAACTGGTATTTTCGTGCATGATTTTAAGCAAAAGATAACAAATCCAAACCGTAATTTAACACAAACAATATTCTGACATTATTCTCGATAGTTTTAATTTGAATTCTGAGAATTATAAAACATTATGATAAGTGCTGGAAAGTAAAACCATCGGACAACACTGAGCAATGGCACCAGCGATTCCCAACGTCTTAATAAACACATTTAAAATATTATTTATACTTTAAAAAAAAATTTCAGGTTAAGCATAATTACGGGTACGGGAACCACCTTCAAGTCGAAAAAAATCGTGACCCACCTAACATAAAGATGAGTAGCATCATGGAAATTATTGTATAACCTCTATAAACTTTCTGATATCCTACCATATGAAAAAATCATTTTCTTAAAATGAAAGATACACTCTCAACAAAAACAACAATTGTAATCCCAACGTGTTGAAGTGGAATAATAACACTAGTTTACAAATTTCAACTTTTTTTGTATACTCCGAAATATATGTATATAAATGTATTAGTCTACCTTCCTTAAACCTAAAACTGTTAGAAGAAATATTCTATCACGTCACAATTTTTTTTCTGTGGTCAATTGTTTTTTTTTAACTACCCAACGTGGTGAAGGCCGTTTAATGTTCATTTGTTCGCTTCAAACAACAAATATTTTGCTTCGGGTTGAATTAAAATGTGGAGTAGGAAGTGTAAACAAAGTTCTGATCATTTTTGCTGTGTTTGTGGTCAGTTTATATTTTCAAAAAAAAAAAAAAAAAAACGAAGATTTATTGCAGATTTTTTAAAAAGTGCATATCTTCATTATTTTGGATTTCCTGTTGCAAACCAAGATAAAAAGTGGGTGCGTCATATGTTTTGTGAAAGCTGTAGAATCGTTTTACTCCAGTGTTCATCAGGAGAAAACGTACACCTTCTATTTGGTTCACCAATGCTATGGAGAGAACCTAGTAATCATGTAAATGATTGTTACTTTTGTGTTACGAAGACAGTGGGATATAATACAAAACATAAGGTGAGTATTATATATGCCGAAGTCCCGTCTGTTACTAAACCCGTTTTACTACTTAAAACTACACTAGAAATATTTACCACATCCAGTTTGTCCCGGTATTTCGAGTGTAAATATAGGAGGAAATAACAATGAAAGTGATGTTGAATTCAAATCGATTTCTAGTGATTCTGGCGAGTTCTCTCTGGAAGAAAAGACTCCACGTTTAATTAACCAAGCCGAATTAAATAATCTTATAAGAGATCTACAATTATCGAAATTTAAAGCAGAGTTTATTGGTTCTCGCCTACAACAATGGAACTTATTAACACCAAACACAAAAGTTGCGTTGTCTAGAAACAGAAGCAAAGTTTACTCAGAATTTTTGAAAAAAGAAGATGAATATTGTTATTGTACTTATATCCCGGGACTTTTTGAATCAATGAATCAAAACTATGTGAAAACAGAGTGGCGCTTATTCGTAGACTCTTCGAAATATAGTCTAAAAACTGTTTTATTATATAATGGAAATAAGAAGCCGTCTATTAATTAATTTAATAAAGTATAAAGAACACCAATGGAAAGTGTGCGGCGACCTCAAAGTTATCTGTTTGTTATTGGGATTGCAGGGTGGGTACTCAAAATACTCTTTTTTCCTTTGTTTATGGGACAGCCGAGCAAAACAACATCATTATGTAAGAAAAGAATGGCCAATTGGGAACATGTATATTCCGGGAAAAATGAACATCAAACACGAGATATTGGTAGATCCAAATAACATTATTCTCCCCTCTTTACACATCAAATTGGGACTCATTCAAAACTTTGTGAAGGCGCTTGACAAAAACAGGCATGCTTTCGGGTATTTACAAAAAATCTTTCCAAGCATTACAGAGGCAAAACTAAAAGAAGGGATATTTGTTGGCCCACAGATCCGTAAAATTATGAAAGATTCTCAGTTTGAAAGCCTTTTATCTGTTAATGAAAAATCTGCTTGGAAGTCATTCAAATGGCTGTGGATTTTTGGGGAAAATTTCAACAGATGGGAGTAAACACGTCTTTAAAGATTCATTTCCTGCATTCGCATCTGAGTTTTTTATCTGAAAATTTAGGAAGAATGAATGACGAAAAAAGGGAACATTTTCACCAAGATTTAAAGGTTTTTGGAGAACTATATCAGGGATTTTGGGATAAAAACATGCTAGGGGATTACTGTTAGTCCATTATAAGAGAAACTGATCAAAATAACTATAAAAAGAAGGCAAAATTAGCCATTTTTGATTTTTTTAAATATTAATGTCAAAATTATGTAATCCAGTTAAGTAAGTAAATATTTCTTAAACCAGACGTGACAGAATTTTTTAAATATTTTTTCTGAATAACTCTATCTGAATAAACAATAAATTAACAACTTTCAGCTGGGGTATAAAAACCGTGTAAACTAGTGTAATTAAACAAAGGCAGGCAAATTACAAATATAAATATATTTAATTATTATAAAAAATATGACTATAATCAATGAGATTTCTGGCACTGGTGTTTACCGGTGAGAGCATTGGTTTATTTCAATCATAATTTACAGTCTATACACGCAGTTTGTTCTGTATTTGGTTTTCAAAAACAACTAAAAAGGAAAAGCATTCACTGAAGTATGTTGTCCATCAAACCTTTTAAAACTGATTTAGATATTTCTAGATATTCCGGTCATACATTCATTAAGGAAATTAAGGACTTTTCTTTTAAATATTATTTGCTATAGAAATTGTTATATTTTTTAAACATATGAAGTAAAAGATATATTTTTGTGAAAAGTCTCGATTGTTCCACGAACCACCAAAACATCTGCTGAGACCCACTAGTGGGTCACTATTCGGTCGCGACCAATACTTTGGGAACCGCTGCAATATATCTCATAATTTGTCATGTAATGGATTGTCTAGCAACATTATTTTTCATAAGGATACGTTAATGGACGAGTGAGTTTTGAGATTTTGCATTCCATCGTGGTGTCCTGAATCCTAATATATGCGTGCGTGACTCTGAGCTATTTTGTCATTTCTTTGACTTTTGCAAAATGCTTATATTTCTCCGGGAATGTGGTTGTCGCAGTTATTACTGCAATGAGAACTTAATTAGAAAACTGTGTTTGCCTAATAGCTATATAGTGCGGTAATAGCTGATTTCATGGATTTGGAACGCATTTCGCCTTCGGGATTGTTATTTCTTTTGTGAAATTCGTGCCACGTATTGACTTTAACTGGAGAATTATTTGCTCTATAAATATCTTACGTTCCAGCAGAACAAACAGAAAAGACCTTCGGAGCCGAATTAAATGAATTCAATTTAACAAAATATCCCCCCCCCCCCTTATCTCAGTCTTGTAAAATGATATTGATTTTGATAAATCTACCCGCTCCAGATCTAATTATCTGCCTACTGTTATAAATGAATTTTCATGATTTTTCGAAAAATATACCTCATAACCTCCCTTTTAACTGACAGTACCGAAAGATTTGTTACACAAATTAAAGCACATATCTAAATCTTCCACCGATGTTATAAAATTTCATGCAAAGTTATTCTGATAAAAATCTACGAGTTTAGTTTGGAGTGATATCCACACTTGTTTCTATTTTCGATGTAACCTCTGAAACTAGGGAACTAAATTCAAAAGTAATGGTATCAAAATGATGATTTTAGTCCTTGTTCCCGCAAAGGATTTATCACATGTCGATGCCACTGAACCCAAAGGCGGTGTAGAAGCAAAACGTTCTAAAAAGACGATTTTTGTGTTACTGAAGAGCTCAGAAACATGAAATTTGGAATGTTACTTACAAGCTATACATGATTTTTATGCAATATTATTAAATACCAAACCGTTTTAAAAATAATAGAAAATTGGGGATGATGGAATCTTTTCAAACTTGAGCTATATTTAATGTCGGTGCCATTATCCCTAGAAGAGTGCAGGAGAAAATAAAACGTTCTAAACTGAGATTTCTGTGATACTGAAGAGGCTGGAAACTTGAAATATGACTTGGTAGTTACTTATAAATATAAACGTCTTCTAAAAATTCGAAATTTAAAGAGAGTGAAGCAAAGGGAAATAGAGGTAAGATTCTAAAAATGTCTTAAGTTACGGTTTATATGCAATTTAAAGAAATCAAGAACAGATTCTAAAAGTAATGGCTGCGGATCAATAGTAGCAGTTTTTGATCCTACACAAACTATATTTTACGCCGATGACACTACCATCTTAGGTTGGCAGGAACAACAAACGTTCTAAGAAAGTCTTTAAATCTTTATAAATTACATTTTCTATGGAAAATTACGAATTACTTAACCGATTTTAAAATTTATGTTGGCATATTAATTGTGATAGTTCCTGTTTCAACACAGGCATCTTATGTTTGTGACACTACCATAAAAGAAGTTGTAGACCGTTAGACAAGAAACCTGAAATTCGACATGATGGTTCATTTCAAGATGTAAATGTGTTTTAAGAAGATGGTTTCTAAAAAATTAAAAACTTCAAATAAATACTGAAATAAACGGATGAAATTCGCACAAAATATTATATAAATTATTATTTATTTACAATTAATTTTAGTTTTTTATAAATTTAAGTCTCATTTACGCCTAATGAAGTTTAATAATGAAATTTACAAAAAGTGTGGTTTAATTAGTAATTTTTGAACTATTCCTAAAAGTAAAATTTCTTTTAATAAAAATTAGATACCTAAATATCACTCGGTATATTACAACTATTGCGCGAGGAAATCTACGTAGTTTGCTAGTATATGAATAAAACGAAATTTAATATTTTTAAGTATTTTTAAAACAGTTAGAGTAAAATCAAAGTTGCTATGTCTTTATACATTCGTCTTTTTTCGTTTATTTACAAATACTTAATAATGCATGGAACGTTTATATCATTAGATTTTTTAAGCAAATGTAATATTTTATGTTTTGTTTAATACTTTGGTATTCAGATTCCTTTCTGTTATTATTTACCTAACTCTCTTTCTCACTCGACATAACTTTCTTAAAAGATACCGCATGATATTAAAGCTAAAACTTTTTTGGTATCTTAACTTCTTTTGTTTGAAAGATTTATTACATAAATGGTATCTGAAAATTACTTTGTGGTTCGTTGAATAAATTCTTTCTAAGATTTTCTCTTATCTAACTTACAGTATGCGTATTTCATAGAGAAAAAAAACTGTGTTAAGAATCCAAGAGATGGAAATAATTAAACTTATAATATGATGCATAATAAGCATCTGAATCATTTTCTGTGTTCTTATTTCGATGAAAAATATTCTCAATATTCTCCAGAATTAGATATTTATGCAGAATTCTGATAAAAATATTTAGAATTGTTTCTTTTAACTTTTTCTCGAAGACATTTTATATGGAGTTTTTATTCTTGAACATGTAAAATATGTTTTGTTAATTGAAAATTTGGTAATTAAAATCGATTGTTGCAGCGCTAACAATACATTATTGCAATAGACATACATTTAACGTCTGAATTTAAAAAAAAAAAACTATTAAAAGATTGAATAATATAAATTAAGACAAACTTGAATACATTTAAAAAAAAAATAAAACTATATACAAAAAATAAAAACACAAAAACATTTAAAAATACAAAAATAAACGTTTCGCCAAGCTACACGCAAGGCCTCGTCAGTGCAAATAATAATTCAATACATAAAAAACATTGAAACAAATCAAGACAATTTTATTTAGTTCTTATTTTTTAGAACAACATAATATTAATTAATGACATCACGAGCCTCATTTAGATTTGGCGATGTTTTAGTGCTTTAATTTTTGGTATATAATTTTATTTATTTTTAAAAAAATGTATTCAAGTCTGTCTTAATTTATATTATTCAATCTTTTAATAATATATTATTGATTCAACAAAAATTTGTTTTCATCAATATTTAGGGAAGAGTGGGGTGAAATGGTGCAGTTTTTTTTACAAAAATAAGAAAATCAACTTGGCTTTTCATAGAAACAAAATTTTAACTTTTTGGAATACAAGATGAAATACTTTTTAAACTCACTGAACAATATAGGAGAATTACATCAGAAAAATAACTTTATAATTAAGGAAATTGCAAGCTTCAAAATATGTTCCGTTTCTCCCTACTAACAGGGAGGTGTGGGACAGCAAAACACAAAGTATAACAAGACACAAACGTATAATATTGACTACATGTACAGTCTAATAAAGATTGAAGGTTTTATAAATATATTTGCGAATAGTAACCAGGTTGTCTGTTCAATCATTTGTGGAGCTGGCAGTTTTAACAGAATGCCTGATCTTTTTAACAAACCTTACCTGTGTCAAGTTATCAAAGAAAATGAAATCTCCATTTTTCATTCTTTTTTTCTAAGAATTGCACATTTTCACCATAATTGTCCTCTTAATTTTTCGTATATACTACATGTCTGCTTTCTTCGCATAATATTAAAAAAGAAAAAATCATTTACATCATTGCCAACATAATCATTAAGCAAATTTATTTTCTACAATAGGAATATTGGATAAACAATGAAAATGCGAAATCGTGAATGCTTGTGTCACAATATGAAATTTCAGTTCTTCATCATTGGTAGTTTTAGAAATGAAATTCATCTCTTTTTTGCTTCCTTTCCTTGTTTATTTTATATCTCAGGCTTAAGTTAAAAAAATGTCAATCTTTCCGTTATTTATCTTTAAATTTAATGCTGTTAAAAAAAATATTTATAGATTATTAGTTTTACATTTATCTTATTCAAAATAAGGAATTCGATTTGCCTCATTCCTCCCCACAATCTTCTTTTATGTTAAGCTACATGAATATACCTACAGCAGTACTGATACTAAGTTTTTAAGCTTAGTTTAAATTATAGATAATACACTGTATTATATTCTATAAATAGGAAATCTATTGCATCTACACATAAACAAGTAATTAATATATAGCAAGCATAAAAACATATGAATCAGATTTCCTTTTTATTCTTGAAATAATCTTTTTCTTTATATAATTGTAAGCTTATACAAATCAGCAAATCATTTCTACGGAAGATTAGGCTACCACTGATTTATCTAGTGTGCGATTGATGAAATGTTTAGAATGATACGTAAGGCGAAAAACCTACTGTCCGATTCTTCCCACTGTCCAATTCCTTCTCACTCTCACCTATACCCTTAGTAAGTCTAGTCCTTAACGCGTTTAAAGAAAATCATAATTTAGAACGTTTTCCGATTACTTCATCCTTTGCAATTTCGAATTATTTAGAAACCGTTCTTAACAATTAAAAGAAAGCCGTTCTAAATCTTCAAGCCGTTCTTTGCATCTTAAACGTAACCACCATGCTAAATGTATAGCTTTTAACTCCAGCAGTATAATAAACTGGAATTTTCGAACGGTCTTTGCTCCTGTGACCCATTAAAAGTAGCGGAATCAACAAAAAATATAATAAATATTGGAGCAAAAAGCTCTCTCCACCATTCTAACAACATTATTTTTAAATTCGGTACGGTAATTACTGAGATTAGCCCCTACAGACAAAGGAATGTTTCTTTTCTATCTCACATGTTATCAAAGCCTGCGGGACGTACATACACAGCCTGCAGGTTCTGTAAATCAGTGCATAAAAATATTTATAGAAAATATTTATAGAAAATATGAATAAACCGAAATATAATATAAGTAATTTTTAATGATTTAGAAGGATATGTGTTGTGTGTGTGTGTGGGGGGGGATAAGAATAAATAAACTTTGACTTATCTGACCACCGTTGACCTTCCATCACATTAAACCGAATAGTCGGAATCAACCTTATTTTTATTTTAGACCGGGAGGTGGTAAGACAGGCAATTTCTTCATCGGGTTTGAAGCTTAAATTCCAGAATTAGTTAAAACTCGAATCACATATTAAAACGCATTTGGTCTGCCAAATTGTATTTTTATGGAAAAACACATTAAAACAATACATATGTACTATACTTATATGGTACTATACTATACGGTATCCGAAGTACTGTACACTGTTATACAGATTTAAACATTTTTTAAACTTCGTTATTGTATGAATGCACTTCTTTTGCTACGTTTGATGTGCAATTTCCTATATTTTTTTAACACTAGCACTGGAAAAAAGCTAATATTCTGTTGTCTTATTGTGTTCGCAGACAAAGCTATACATTTTCTATTTATTCACAAATGTTATTTTTTAAAGCAAATTATTTGCCTTACCTTTCAATCTTATTGAAATTTTATTTAATAATAAGAAAAATAATGCGAAATTACTTATGTTTTATCATAAAAAATAAGAAAGAAAAAAGAAACATATTTGGATTATTATTGCTCTGGAGACTTGGAAACACAACTAAAAGAACTAAAAAGAATTTGAGTCGAAGGGAAAGTTTAAACTATTGTTCAAAGTTTATCTAAAACTACTTTTCTGAATTATCGTTTGTTCTATAAACTTTAATATAGTTTTTGTTCATTTTATTTCAAAACATTATTATGTTTTCACATGAAAACGAAAAGAAAAAAAATATTCATTCTTTTTCAAAATATTAAGTTTAAATAAATATTTATTTTTTCTTTTATTGAAAATGTCGTTGTTTTTAAGAAAGAGATTTTAAAGTAATTTCCTAGAACAAAATTAATTAGAAACTACACTGTAAAAAAAAACGGACGATTTAACGGAAGTATTACTGGTAATCTAGACGCCAGTAGTATTTACTTTTTTTAACGGAAAAATTTCCGTAAATTCCAGAAAAAATCTCGAAAAAAACGGAATATTTACCAGAAAAAAGCGGAGATCTTTCCGTTAAAAAACAGTAAATAGTACTGGCGTCCAGATTACCAGTACTACTTCCCTTAAATCGTCCGTTTTTTTTTACAGTGTACACTGCTCTACAAAAGTTAAAAGTCTAAATATGTGTAAAATCTTTTTATAGTGAGAATTCCTTTTACTGTAGTAAAGTTTTAAAATCTAAAGTACATAAAGTACATAAAAACATTTATACTCTATTATTTTATTACTGCAACATTTATTTAGAGATCGGAAAATATGAATAAGGTGAATTATGATATAACAAGTATTTTTAATGGTATAGAAGAACGGGGAAAGGGGTAAGTAAGAATATAAAAAAAAAAAAAAACTTTTATTTATCTGGCCTGTTTTTCCATCACATGAGACCGTATGATACAAATCTACTTGATTTTTATTTTAGACCGGGAGGTGGTAGCACAGACAATTACTTCATTAAGTTCAAGGCTAAAATTCTAGAATTCCATTCACTTATTAAAACGCAATTAAGTCGTATTTTTATGGAAAAACAATTTAAAATCTGTTTTTAACAATTGACTAGTTGGTTTACCATTATGTTTTCCTGCTGCTATCCTACCTGTTTTCATGCATTGGTGCAGAGTGTGTGGGTGCAGAATTAGTTAGGTGGTATTTATGACGCGGGATCTAGACGGGGGATATAGGCCCTAGAGGGAGTGCCCTTCGTGATGATCTTTCAAAGGGAATCTAACCAGTATTTACGCAAATGTTCTCAAGATTCGAAGAAAACCACGAAAACTCCGAATAGGTTGGGTTACGGGCGCGATTGGGTTCAAACTCAGCACCTTCCCTCTACCAGAGTCGAGAGCAAAACATCTCAGCCACTGGTGGGGCTTGGGTACAGCAAAATTCAATGACAAAAAAGGCCAAAAAATATTTATGTAATATTTATTCAAAATGCAATTTTAATCGATGATCAAACAATCAAATTATTTTTTTCAAAACTATGATGACTTCTAGTATACATTAAACAATTAGTTTTGTGATCTCGAAATAATAAAACAAGCATAAATCTAACATAGTTGAATATCTAACATAATTAAGCATATTAATTATTACACATGACAAATAATTAAAAAGTCAACCTTATATCTGAGTCAATATAGTTTATTTTCTTTAAGCCTGACATTACAAAGTGTGATAATAAAATACCAGTATCTTAATCGTCACACGAACTACAAGGGTAGCGGCTAATAATCAGATCAACCTTGCTTATAATTGCTTTCATGTTCCAATGAATCCGAAAATATTTTTCGCAAACTGACATAATTTATTTTTTGTAACACTCAACATTAATTAGTTCTATATTTTTTGGGTAGTACAATTTTATATTGTTCATGTAAATCAATACATAAAAAATCATATGCTGTTAGCGCCTACGAAAAATATGCACGCTTAGGTCTTATTTATTATAAAAACATTCGATTAAGAATTATTTTTAAGCTTTAATATATTTAGTTAGATTATATGAATTTTAGATAAACATTTTAAATATAAATACGATACATATTTTCAAAAAATATGTAGGTGTTTTATTAATAATTAACTAAATTTAAGCCACGATCGTCAGTCATGAAAACATATTTGAAAAAAAAAAAAAAAAAAAAAAAAAAAAAACAAATCATTTATCAGGCAAATATAATGAAAAACTTTCCAACACGGAGTGATATAAAAAATTTATTTATTTAGTTTAAGGAAATAAAATACTACGTATACCTTAATTTGTAGAAAACGTGATGTTGTGCATTAAAGTAATCTTTTTTAGATTTATCGTGTTTGAAGTATTATACCACCATGAAAATGCATCTTCAACAATTGTACAACATGTTGACTATACATAATGAAAAGATTTTGTGCATGCCTGTAAATTAACAATAAATACTACTTATTCTATACCCTTAGGAAGTGCAATTTTGTCCACTTCAGTTATACATTTCAATTTCAAAAAGTTTGAAATATTGTAATATCATTAGCCCAACATTGCCGATTTCAAAAATATTTATTCAGATCTTAGAATATGTCATTTTAAGCAAATAAAAAATAAGAATAAAAATTAAAAATAGCTGATAAAAATCTAAAATTGTTGATTAAAAGTTACTCTTAACATATATACAATAAATAGAAAATTATATTCTTCTCGTAAATATTGTTACATTTCTGACACAAAAATTTCAATGTATACAAAATTAACTTTGTGAAAAATCTACTTTTAGCGTCCCAAACCATGTTAATTTGAGAAAAAAAAAAAATTCATTTTAGCAACCACGCAGTAAAAGTGTTCAAATGATAAATGCAATTTCGACCTGAATTAACTCAGTATCACCGTATGTTGGGCATTTTATGAACAATTTATATTAGCTGCTATTAGTCCAAGAGCCGAACGCACAAAATCCTAAGTCATCGAGCACAATAAAAAAAAATCCTTTATATTATGGAAGAGTAGTCATAGGGCAATCTAATGATTCATGTCTGCCGGAAATGAAGTGGTGCGTAAGCCAAAAATTAATACCACTAGTGGCTCACTAGTAGATCTATCATTGTATTTACCCTACAATCAAAAGTATGAAAACACGGAAAACTGGGTGCAGAAAAACATAATACTAAGTTTGCAACTGAACCAACCGACCGGCTTTTGGACTGTATGTTAGAAGATAGCAGCAATGAATAAAATCGACTTTTATCCCTTTCAGAGGCACTTGTAATCATAAAATATTGAAATAATTGGTTGAAATCACTATTTACAGGAAAATGTATTTGCAAACAAGTAAAAGGATATTTTTGAACAGTTAATAAAAGTGAAAATTTCATGCAAAATTGTGGAGCGAGCGTAAAATTTAGGGATTAAAATTAGGTGACGCCATAATGGCTCACCATCCTTTAAGGAGTTAATGTCCATGCTAAAAGTATATCGAATTTTGGGTGTGTTACAGACATGCAACGCGGTGATACAATGTGTTAAAAAACATTAAAAACGGTCTTTTCATAGTTTATGTAACGGATTTTTTTGTGTTTCCTTTTAAACGAGATAAGGTACCCTGGGGTAATAACGCCACGTTAAGGTTTGACCAATTTTTACGGCTCAGTTTTAGTTTGTATTTTTCAAACAAATATATGATTCGATACAGCAACTCATTGACTATCTATATAAAAAAAATAATTTAACAGATATGTATTCATAAAACGTAATGGCGTGATTTCTTGACCAATGCTATTTGGCGTTATTACCCACCTACATGGGTAATAACGCCATGCAAACAAAACTATGAAATAAGATGGAATAATTGCTTGTAGATTGCCCAATTCTAAAAATACAAACTCTACAAACTTAGAAATTCACAAATTACATTTTAAGCTTTTGAAAATGTTCAATTTTTTGCGAAAGTGTAAGAAGAATAAAGGTGTCGTGGGGGGGGGGGGGGAGGATGAGGCAAAAGAATATCAGACTGTGAGCTTCTTTTTGCTTAAAAAGGACCGCTTATATAGAATTATTAGAAACATTGCACAGTTTTAACTGTATTTATTTGAATTAGTATTTAGGATGTAGCTCGGCCACTGTAGGGAATCAACCGGGATATTAATGCCAAGGATTGACGTTATTACCCCGTTATAGTTATTGCGCTGTGCAAATTAAATTACAAATTATCTCGAGAAGATATCCAAAATCTTCAACAATATTTTGGAAGTGCATGAAATGCACTATAAATTTTTGTAATTAACAAAGTATTTCCGGATAAAAAAAATAGTCATCACATCACAAAACTTATCTCGCAAATTTTAGATCAAGCGTTAATTTTAGTTGCTTGTAAAAACAATACGACCTAAAAATGAAACAAATTAACTTGAAGCTGTTTTTTGCGATTTATATGACTCAAAACCTTTCTGCGCAGAGCACATGGGTGTCATTTACCAGATTATTTCATAATTATGCAAAATATTAACACTTGGCGTTATTACCCCGCCTGGCGTTATTACCCCACACCACCTTATTAATTCAAAATACTTCATTTACAATATCAAAACTTCTATAGCAAATCATATGCATCATCTATAGCCATATCAATAATATAAGGCATTCATTACAATCAGAGAATATTTATGAGAGATAAAACACAGACAGACAGATGGCTGACAGACAGATAAACAGACCGAACTCATAATCATTTTTCAACTATATTAGAAGCGTTAAAAATGATTTGTAATCTTCAAATATTAAATCATAATGTAAATATAACACAGTGAATGATATCATACTTCTTAATAATATCATTTACCAAATAGATAAAAAAATTGAATATTTGATTCAATGTCGTTTATTTTCTTTATGTCTGCAATTACAGGGTGTAATAATAAAATACTAGCAATATCGCAATATTCTTCACACAAACTACAAAGGTAGTGGCTAATATCAGATCAGTCTTGCTTATAATTGCTTTAATGCTCCAGTGAACCCGAAGTCATTTCTCGTAACCTGACATAATTTATTCTTCGCAATTCCAGCTCTCTATAATAACAATATTTCTTGTGACAATTCACTTCTATAGTATTATATGAAACTGCATTATAGATACATACCACGGTATTTTTATCGATAAAAAAAAGAGATATTTTGTTGTAATTATTATAAAAGACATTAGTTTAAGGTATTTTATGAAAATAAAAATCATAGTTTGTAATTTTTTTGGTAAATATCGTATAGGCAAGCATGATAACGTGGTGTTTTAAGTTAAAAAAAAAAAAAAAAAAAAAAAAAAAAAGGAAGGTGTTCTATTAATATGTAAGTTTCTTTATCCGAATGCATACGTTTTGTTAATTGAATACAGACAACTATAAAATTATTTAATGATGCATATTAGGCTGAAAAAGCTGAACACATACACATTTCGATTAACAAATTGTGAAAAAAAAAGCCGTTTAATTGGAAATTATGGCTTTTTCAAATCTACGTATTTAAAAGACAAGGTGTTTTTAGGTGCGTTCGTAATTATGTAAATACGTAGCACCTATAGTTGTCGTTCAGTCCGTCCGTCTGTCTGTCCGCATATAACAACTCAAAAACTACCCAACCGATTCGTTTGAAATTTGAAATACATAATTATTAGATAATTTTGTCGAGTCATTTCAAATTTTATGAAAATCGGATGAATAGTTCAATTACAGGGACAATCAAAAGTATTCCGATACATTACGGTGAATGGGGAAAAAAGTTTCAAATGCATTTTAATCGTTTGAAATTTAAAATACATAATTATTACATAATTTAGTCGAGTCATTTTAAATTTCATCAAAATCGGGTACATAAATCAATTACAGAAACAATCAAAAGTATTCCGTTACATTATGGTCAATGGTGAAAAATGTTTCAAATGCACTTTAATGGTGTTAAACTCATTCGAACATAATAAAATTGATTGCATCTATAAAGTACATATTATAATATACATTTTGCATAATCTGTGGTGCAAAGAATATTTGTTATAGATTTACAAGGCTACACAAAAGTATTCCATTCCATAATGGTATAGTGAGAACATTGTTTAGTGCACATTTTAATTGTAATTAACTTTTCATAATTTTATGAGATTGATTTATGAGAGTGACATTTTTAAAACTTCGTTATCCTACCGACGCACCTCATTTGCTACGCTTCACGTGCAATTTCCAACTTATTTTAGATATCTGACCTGAGATTTCTCCTGAACCGATTTTTATTTTTTCTGTATTTGTAGATGTACCCCACTATCTTCTTAAGTAATTTATTTTTATATTTTTTAATTTCAACTTTAAATGTCCTACCGGTCTATTTAGCCCTTTCGGGACCGAAATTATTTTCAATTTTTAGAAAAATTTATTTTTACATAAATAACATCAACACTAGCTATCGAAATAAATTAATTAATGTTTAACGAATACTTCATTGTCTGGAAGATAATTAATGTTGTTGTTTTCCGTGCTATTCAATTAATATTCATATGAAAATAGGCTAAAGAAGAATTTTTGGAGATGTTTAGAAAATATTGTATTACAACAAGATTTAAATTACATTACAACTATCTAACATTTTCTGTATGTTATTATACTTGATTCTTTCACGAAAGTAACTTTTGTTTGAAATTTAAAGGGCAAAATATATGTTTAAAATAAAAGAATCGCAAGCGGCTCTTCAAGAGAATTGGATAAATAAAATCCTTGTCGGCTTGGCTTATAGACGGCGCGGCGATAGATTTCCAAGAGTGCTCCTTTCAACAACAAAAATTAAAATATGATTAGAAATAAACCCAGTTTAACAGATAAATCCAGTATTTGGCCATTTTTGAAAATTTTTTAATTTCATTTTTCTGTAAGAATTGGTTTTATCAGAATCATCTTAGGTGAAATTCGGCTCAAATGCCCATTTTGACAACATATTTTGAAATAAATTCTCACTTTATTTAAAAATCGACGAATACGACTCATTGCATAGTTCCTAAATAACAAAAAAAGGAAGTGAATGCTTTTGAGGGCAAAATTGAATTTAAAAATGAGTCATAAAATAACCAATTTGTTACTTCAATACATCATCAATTCTTTAATCATGATCGCTTAGGAAAATTTTGTGTGAAGTAACCACTTTGACAGCTTTTTTTAAAAAATATATTTAGCTTTATAAAAAAACTGATCAATACGGCACATTATACAATTCCTAAATAACAGACCCTGTCAGTTGGATGCGTTTGAGAGCAAAACTGAATTTAAAAATGAGTAGAAAAAACGCAATTTGTTATTTGAATATCTCAAATTTTCAATCGATATTATTTCGGGAAATTCTGTTCAAAATACCCATTTTATCAGCCTTTTAAAAATATATTATGCCTTTATTAAAAAACTGACCAATATGTCACATTCTATCGTTCTTAAGTAGGAGGACCTATAAATTGGGTGCGTTTGACAGCATAAATAGATTTAAAAATGAGTCAGAAAAACGTAATTCGTTATTTGAGTACCTCCTCAATGTTTCAATCATGATCATTTCAGGAAATTTTGTTCAAAATACTCTTATTGTCAGACTTTTTTGAACTATATTCTGCCTGTATCAAAAAACTGGCCAATACGTCACATTATATAGTTCCTAAATAAGAGGATATGCCATTTGGATGCGTTTAAAATCAAAAATAATTTTAACAATGAGGCAAAATATAAGCATTTTGGATTTGAGGGGTTTTTTTCCAACTCCTATTTTTATTTAATTTATTTTTGATATAAAAAACCTATGAAAACCTATGTCCTATGAAAAACTTGCCAGTATAAAAGTTGAGAAGATGTAAAATAAATTTAATTAGATTTAATAGTTTAAGAATTAACGAAGTTATGGATTTTTGTCTTTTTTCACACCTCTTTTTGTTTTCGTTTTTAATTTTTTTTTGTCAGCAAGAAATATTTATATCAAAAATTTGTAAATACAAAAGTTTTAGATAATATTGAGAACATTAACAAAAAATTTATTTGGATTTGATATCTTGAGAATTGACAAAGTTATGGAAATTTTTCCCCCCAAAACCCTGTTTTTTCACCCTTTGAGCCCTTTTTTATTTTATCAAATGTTTGTCATGCATAAACGTTTGGCCCATGTTTTAGAAGCAATAATATAAACTTTAAACTGATTCGATATCCATTTTAACGAAGAAGTTCTGGCACTATTTCGGTTTTCACAAAACCTCTCTCTTTTTTCCCCCGCTTGCTCCAATTTTGTCCATTAAGGAACTTGATGGAGATTTTTTCTCCCTTGATTTTATGTATCAGTTTGGAGTTTTAGAGGATCAGTTCGGATTATTAAAAGACGCGATCAAAAAGAATTTTCATTTCAAATAAAATTACTATTACGATAGTATACACAGTGTTTCCAAAGTCCTTGACATATTTTAATATCCAGTTTAAAGTCATATAAATGTCGTATAAGAATTTGGGTTGTACTAAAATAATTCTCGCGAGGAAAAGTTTCCTTCAAGCGAATGAAAAAAAAAAAAAAAAAAAATAGTTCCTAACTTCCGAACGATTTGTCCATATGTTGTGACCAACTCGTTATCCCGGACATAACTCCCCCTCGATTTTTTGTTGTGGGATTATGTGAAGAGCGAAATGTCTGCTCCTGTTGTGGCGGACATTGAAGTAAAAAAGATAAAAATCATCCATGTGGTCCAATCAATATCGCAATCAATGCTAGCGAACATGTGGGTTGAATTAGAATTCCGTTTGGATGTAGATTGAGCTACAAAGAGTGCACAAACTAAACTATCTTAATAAACTGCACAAACTATTGCTCAGTAACTGCTTTTGCTAAAATAAAATGATTAGCTTGAGTTTGTAATGCTTAAGGTACAACCCCATCTATTGCATTCTTGTACTACAATTACTACATTTTATGTTGAAGCTTAAAACGGATGTGGCTCGAGGTACAAAAAGTGCACGCACTGAACTGTGCAGATGGACTGCACAAATTATTGCTCTGTACATGTTTTTGACCAAAAAAAAAAAAAAAAAAGATTTTTAATTGATTGTCTTGAGTCTGATGATTCTTTCTGATAATTGAAGGTACAATTCCATCTGTCGCATTCCTGTGCTACAACTACTAAAATGGATGTGGCTCAAGCTGCAAAGAAGGCACACATTCGACTGTGCTAACGGATAGTACAAATTATTACTCTGTAATTACTTTTGACAAATTAAAATGACTTCTAATTGATTGTCTTGAATTTCTAATGCTTTTTTCTGATAATTTAAGCTTCAGCCTTATCTATCGAAGTATGGTACTATAATTACTTTATTTTATGTTGAATTTTAAAATGGATGTGTCCCGAGACGCAAAAGATGCTTACATTAAATTGTGCTAATCAATTGCGCGAAATATTCCTCTGTAATTGCTTTTGACAAAAAAAAAAAAAAAAAAAAAAAAAAAAAGATTTGTAATTGATTGTCTTAAGTTTCTGACGCTTCCTTCTGATACTTTAAGATACAGTACCATCTATCGCATTCTTGCGCTATAATTACTTCATTTTATGTTAAATTTTAAAACGAATGTGTCTCTAGCTGCAAAAAGTACACACATTGAACTATACAAATGGATCGCACAAATTATTGCTCTGTAACTACTTTTGACAAAATAAAATGGTTTGTAATTGATTGTCTTCAGTTTCTGATGCTTCTTTCTGATAACTTATGGTACAACCACATTTATCGTATTACTGTATAACAATTAATTAACTTTATGCTGAATTTTAAAATGTATGTGGCTCGATCTTTAAAGAGTTCCCATATTGAATTGGGAAAATGAATCGCATACATTATTCCTCTGTAAGTGCTTTTGAAGAATGAAGTAATTTGTAAATCATTGTCTTATGTTTCTGATGCTTTTTTCTGATAAGTTAAAATACAGACCCATCTATCTCATTCCTGTACTATAATTACTTCATTTTATATTAAATTTTAATATGTGTCAGGGGCTTTTGAAACATCGTGTATTTTTATTGTATATTGCCTAATATTATATACAGTCTTTTTTAGTTAAATTAAAATTTTTTAAATCCCAAAATAATAATAATAAAAAAAAACAATTGAAATAACTTCAAATTTTTCCAAAAAAAAAAAAAAAAAAAAAAAAAAATCTACAATATCCCATTAGCATTAGATAAACTTTTTAAAACTAGAATAGTTGAAAACATAATAATGTCAATTTTATAAAGCACCTTTAAAGCAAAATATATCTCAACACCTTCTCGATTAAACTGCATATTTCCTGCTTTGTACTTAAACTTTTTCCGTGAACGCTTAAGGGTCTTCCATTATATATATTACTTAATTTTAGTTTGAAAAAGCTTTTAACTTTAAAAGTTTTATGGAAGTTCAGAAAATAAACAATTATTTGTAAAACCCTAGGGTCAAATCGAGGAAAAAAATTAAGTTGCAAAACTAAGTTTTTCTTAAAACATTGTTTTCGTCTTTAATATAGTTCCACAAAGGAAACAAAGATAAATATATATATATTACTCTTTGTTATATATATATATATATATATGCATTATTATACATATTGTTTCAGTCTATACTAATAAATTTATAGGTTCATGGTCTAGAAAAATATTAAAAGTATTTTAATTAAACTTGATAAAGCTGATTAGTTTACTTATAAGAAAATCCAATATATTTCTCTATTTCTTTACCAGAAAATAGGATAAATGTACAAAAAATAAATAAATAAAATTCTTTTTTTATTTGTTGTAACAACCAAGAACATTTTTTGAGACAAACTAAAAGGGACCTTTTAAAAAGTGAAACTTTCAAACCAGAAGCATGTTTATATCCATAACGTGATCTTGATTGAAGTAATGCATTTTATTTCAGCTTGTTTTTAATTATTTGAGGTGTTTTAAGCGACAGTGATTTTTATTGTTTTCATTTGAAAAAAAAAAACATTATTTATGATAAAAGTATCACGATTAAGGAAAGCGTTGTTGCGTAATTTGTTGTTTTATGCAAGGTTACATGAGACGACTTGGGTCATCATTTTACAATGTGATGCTAAAGATTTTGATAATTCATCTTGCAAAAGCTAATGTTCACTTGCATTAAAGTCTGAACTTTTTCAAATGTGTTCAGTTAGGTTCAGTCTTTCAGACTGAAATTTCCAAAATTATATTTTAATGTCTAAAAACGAAAAAAAAAATTACATTTTCTTGTTTCTTGGACTTAATTGCCACATTTTTACGGGGAGACTGTACTAGGAAGTTCTATATATATATATGTTTTAATATGTTAATATTGAACACCAGTTTTTGTTTAAAAAAGAGTAGTTAAAAAAAAAATTAAACCACACAAATTCTGTAAATTACGTATCAAGTAAAGAGTGTTGTAAATGAAAATTTTGCTGTCAAAGTACCTGAAAAAAGCAGCGAATGTGAAATTATTGGATTTATTTATATAAAAACAGAAGAATTAAGTAAATACACATATATTTTAGTACACGTAATATGTATAAAAGTTATATGGGTATTGCAGAGATAAAAAGATGAGTATGGTACATAAGTACTTGAGTATGTTAGTCTCTATTTATTTTCCTCAATGAAAGTTCGATAAGTCCAAAAAATATGTGGAGAATGTAAACATGTTTTTATGTCGCACAGAACTATATTTTATTGGTTTCAATAACTTTCTAATAACGTAACATTGTATTACATACCCATGTTCATCCGTATAGTAAAACGTCGAATTTTAACTACATCACTTAAGAAATTTGATTTGATACCTACCAACACGCCTTAAAAATATTATGGTAATTTTAATGACAAATTTAATAATTTCCTTTACTTCAAACCAAAAACAATAGATAAATTAATCTTCTGTAATTAAAAAATATTTATAACCATTGAGGTATATGATACATCATGATTCAGTTACCCTATTCTTAAAATATTTATGGGGCAATTCGAACACCGGCTTTAGATTTGAAACATGCTGTACATATGTATAGATACCTACTAATATTAATGCAATTATACGCTTGTTTTTTTTAAAATAGTGATTGTTTAAGGATAGTGCTTATCACATTTTAATAAAACGTAGAGGAAGTTCAGCCAAGTCGACATTATTTGTAAAGCTAGTCGTTGGGGACCAGCGTAATGCTTACGCATCATATATATTCATAAAATAAAATATGAAAATACAACATATGTAAACTATTTATAAAATGCATTGCAATTCCAAAATAAAGTTTAAGCGTATATTTAAGCATATTGAATACATAGTAATGCTCTATTACTGAATTGCTGATGAATTTCGAATGACCAATTTCGACAAATTATATAAAACTACTAAAGCTGTACAGAATTGTGGAGAAAAAAATCCTTAAAACTAAAAAAATTATAATCCTATAAACAAACAGTTTACTGTGTCGGATTAAGTGTCTAATTTTAAATTAAAATATGTACTTGAATTGAAGTTTGAATAAAATACAGGGTCATGAAAAAATAGAAGACTATGGAAAATGTGATCTCCGAATCCGGGAATTTAAATGTGTGCGACTTCGATTTCAACTCCGACTCCGACTCCAGGCTGAGTAACATATTAGTGTTTCTGATGATTGAAATTATGCAGGAACGCGAGAAAAAGGAAGCGAAAATTTCGTTATTTCTGTACTGATTCAGTTCTTAGAGCTTTGGAAGAAAAAAAGGGGAAATGTTTTCCGTTTTACTAATTTTTCAATTTCATGTTCCACAAATCTAAAAATACAACTATCGAAATCTAAGTAAGAAAACGAAACAGAAATTTTAATCTTTTGGATCTGT
The DNA here is from genome assembly GCA_964019185.1 of Maratus speculifer. Taxonomy (NCBI): domain Eukaryota; kingdom Metazoa; phylum Arthropoda; class Arachnida; order Araneae; family Salticidae; genus Maratus; species Maratus speculifer. Next base: position 227,885,043 of record OZ025296.1, on the reverse strand, counting down.
GGATTGATTTGAACATGGGAAATCTTCACAATTTTGATATTAATTCTTGTTCTCCAAAGCAGAAAGATTTCCATAGAAAAAGAAAAAAATAAATATACAGATGAGACTTTACTAATATCAAAAATTCGGAATCTACTAGAGTTTTTAATTAAAAACGGTTTTCATCTACTATGAACGCCGGGCAATACATTGGGAATCTTTAACTTGGGTAGCTCGGTATAATCCCAAAATAACAATAATAATTTCTTTTATAGATTTAAAATTGCGAATAATTGGTTTAATTTCACTTCAAACTGTCTAAGAAAAAAGCTGGAGTCGGAGTCACTATTTCTCGTCTCTGACTTCGACTCTTTTGCTTAAAAACGGGCCCGACACCGCAGTCTTGAGTGATATACAGATATGTTTATACAATTAGTATTCTCATACTTTGTTAATTCAAATGAAGACAAGTCACAAAAATATTGCTTATAAATATCGCTATATACATTTTATATCAAAGACGACTTATAAAAGATATAGTTACTATCTAAAAGTATTTAATAATATATTTTTTTACACAGTGCTTTGAACAGTAATAATGTCTTTTAGCACTTGCCCTCATATGGAGAGGGGTTCCGAGTAGACAAAGCTTTTTAACACCGAAATAAGAAAAAAAAAACATTCTCCCTCTTTTCTTTACTGATAAACAGAAGTATAATTTCAAACATATTTCGCATCTGCTTTCTGGAACACAGGATTATATATACATCTACATATTTCAGAAGAATAGGAATGACAAACATATTGAATTCAGAAGAATTACATACAGGAATGACAAGGTATTCAATACATTGAAATTAAACAATTGTATAATCACTTAAAGATTTTAATAATAACTTTATATTATAATAAAAGTAGATGACAGGCCAAAAAATGTCTGCAAACTATTTTGGTGTAAAGAACAAGTTTCACCCTCCACAAAAAATAAAGACAAAACAAGAACTAATTAGTAGCAAAGTTTAGTAGGAAATAATCGATAGGAAACGAACGACAGGCCACAGAAATCTTTCCAGTGCTTAAGTTATGCATTAAAAAAATAATAATAACAAATCACTCTAAAAATTTTGGAATATGGAGAAAGCGATTGATTTTTGTTAGTACGAGGAATAATTTCATGAAATAAAGAATGAATAGTACAGAGACAACCTATCATTCGAACGAAAAGAAGTATTTTTGCCTTATGTAGAATAATCGAACGAAATAACTCGAATATGCGCTATAGGGGGTCAATGTATCATTCCTTAAAAATAATTGTTAGATTGTCATTTTTTAAGGTGTCACCCACTCCAGCATGCTCAAAAGAGAGACATTTTATCATTCAGATGAAACAATTGATTTTCTGCAGACAAGCAATAGATCGGAAGGCGGCAGCACGGACAATCACCTCATTGAGTTGGAAGTGGAAATTAAAGAAATAATTAAAACTCGATTAACATATTAAAACGCAATGAAATTGCATATCTTGTTAGATAACATTTGAAAACCCGATTTTACCGGTCGGTTCGTTTGTTTACCATTGTTTTTCTTGCTTCCAGTCCTCCATATTTTCATACCTTTGCCTTTATGAAGTATTTAACAGTCTCACGTACGCGTTTTTCAATATTCGAATTGTAAATGTTTTTTGCGACATTTAAATCCGTTTTTTTCTAAAATTTACAATTCAAAATTTTAACAGCCGCCATTTTCTTAGGGATCAAAAAATTGATAAAGCCATCAGAAAAAAATCTTAAAATATCGTAATTTTTTTTTTTTTTTTTTTTTTTACAGATAAGCAAGTTTTGAGATTCATCTGGTACTGCGGAATTCCTCACGTTTTACACACCACTCTACCAAAGACAGCCAAGGGGCAAGTTTTCAACCAACTTCCTTTAAAAAATATTTTAAAGTTTTGACATATGCTCTTTCATCTGAAATAAAAGAAATATTATTATTACTGTATAATTGAGTAAAAAAAGGAAAAAATCATAAAAACTAGAAAATTTTTGAATATTATTTTTTTAGAAAATGTTATCTAAAAGATATGTAAATCCTTAACTTCGTTAATAAAATTTGTATTACCAAAAAAAAAAAAAAAAAAAAAAAAAAAGTATCAATACAAAAATTAAATATTAAACAGCAAATTATGATGAAGAAAAAACCTTTTAGGTCAGATAAACTTTACTCCTTTGTATTCAGCGCAAGTATTTTTCTACTTAATAAGAATTCAAATCATGTAATATGAAGAAACATTTTCCAAAACATCGATCAGCGTAGAGAGATTTTTAAACTCTTTTACTGAAAAAAAAAAAAAAAAAATGAAATTTCATTTTTTATCTAACTGTTCAAGGTTATATATATATATACATAAACTATGTCTAGTATTTCAAATAATCTGAAAAATCATATAAAAAATTTAGATGCAGCACGTTGTGAAAATTGATACGAAAAATATTTCGAGTAAAAGGGGGAAAAAAGAATAATACTTGACTGTGTGGATTTCTAAGTCATTTGTATGCACATGTTTCGAAGGATATCATTTAATATTCTTTATCCATAAGAAAAAATAAACACACTTTTTAAAAAGTTTGCTATGTAATTAGATGTATATTTTTGCAGAAGTAAAATGCACTTGAAAGAAGAGGCATGGATTTAATAATTTATGAACACATGTAAAATATGTGGCGCTGCATTTATGATTGGAAAATATTTAACTTATTTTCAAATAATTGCATATAAGCCAATGATTAAAGAAATATGCAAGGCAGTTGTTTTATTTCTACAATTTCTATATTTTATTTATTACAGTCAGAGAGAAATTTTTCAAACAATTTCCATATAAAATTTTTTTTTAAAAATTCAATATATGCCCTTTCATCTAAAAAAATATATATTATTGATTGTTGTATAATTGCACAAAAAATGAAAAATTAGAAAAGTTTTGAATACTAATTTTTTTAAAAATGCTGAATGAAATGATACATAAATCTTTAAATTCATTTAAAATATTTCCAATAACAGAAAAAAAGTTTCTTTTAAAATATCAATAAAAAAATTAAATGTTAAACAACGAATTATGATGAAGAAAAACCTTTCAGATCAGATAAGCTTCGCTTATTTGTATTAAGTGCAAATATTATTTACTTAATGAAAATTCAAATCATGAAATGTGAAGAAGGATTTTCCAGAACATCGATCATCGTAAAGAAGTTTTTAAAATCTTCTACCGCAAAAAATGGAAATTTACTTTCCATCTAACTGTTAGAGGTTCCTTCAAATATCTATGTTTTGTATTTCAAACGCTTTTAAAGATAATATAAAAAAAATTAGATACATCCCGTAGTAAAAATTAATACGAAAAATATTTCGAGTAAAAGCGGAAAAAAGAAGAATACTTGAATGTGTGGATTTCTAAGTCATTTGTATGCATATGTTTCGAAGGATATCATTTAATATTCTTTAAATATAAGAAAAAATAAAGGCACTTTTATAAAAGTTTACTCTGTAATGAGGTGTATATTTTTGCAGTAGTAAAATGAACCTGAGAGAAGAGAAATATATTTTATAACTTTGAACGCCTGTGAAATACGTTGCGCTGCACTTACGATTGGGAAATATTTGGAAAAATGTTTTATTTCTACAATTTTCGTATTTTATTTTTACAGAAGATGTGTTTTATTTTATTGAAAAATTAGTAATACTTTAAAGCTGGTATTAATAAAAAAGTCCTCATCAGGGGTTACTTTGTTCCAAATCTTTAAAGATGATTTTTAAAAAGTAAAAAAAAAAAAAAAATCACTTTAAAATTATAAAACCTTCTATATCTCCATGTTTCTATATCTTTATGTGTCGAGAGTATTATACAATCTCACATACGTTTTTTCAACATCCGAATTGTAAATTTATTTACATGATGTAAAAAAATGTTTACCCTTCTTTTTTTCAAAAATAAATAAATTTAAATTTAAACAGCCGCAATTTTTCAGGGATAAAAAATTCGATAAAGTTATCCGAAAAGGATTATAAAATATCGTAAATTTTATGTTTTTTTTTTGGGGGGGGGAGGGGGTATAAGTTAGCAGATTCCGAGATCCGATACTGAGGTTTTATATAAAAACTTATTTTTAAATTTCAATCGATGCTCTTTCATGTGAAAAAACCCCACAACTTTTTTACTCAAAAAGTCGCAAAAAAACGAAAAGTTTTACTTCTAATTAAAAAAATGTTTTAAGAAATTATACATAAATCTTTAAGTTCATAAAAAAAACATTTGGAAGTGTATTCGAAAAACATTTCGAAAACATTCGAAGTGTATCTAATCTTTCAGATTAGATACACTTCGCTTATTTGTGTTCAGTGCATGTATTTTTCTACTAATAAAAATTCAAATCATGTAATATGAAGAAGCATTTTCCAGAACGTTGATCAGCTTAGAGAAGTTGTTAAACTCTTATACTGCAAAAAAAGAAATTTTACTTTTCATCTGACTATTCGAGGTTCCTTCAAAAATTTATGTATAGTGTTTCAAACACTCTTAAAGATCATATCCAAAATTTAGAAACAGCACGTTGTGAAAATTGATGCGAAAAATATTTCGTGTAAATGGGAAAAAAAGGAAAGATACTTGACTGTATGGATTTCTAGGTCATTTGTATGCATATGTTTCGAAGGATCTCATTTAATATTCTTTAAATATAAAAAAATAAACACACTTTTTTAAAAGTTTGCTCAGTAATCAGGTGTATATTTTTGCAGTAGTATCTTGGAAAAAGAGACAAATTTAATAACTTACGAATGCATGTAAAATACGTGATGCTGCATTAATTATTGGAAAATATTTATTGTATTTTCAAATAAATGCATATAAGCAATAGATTAAAAAATATGCAAGGCAGTTGTTTTATTTCTATAATTTCATTATTTTTTTTAATAGTAAGTGTGTTTTATTTTTTGCTCATTTTAAATCCGATTTTTCTCCCTAAAATCGACAACTTAAAAGTTAAACAGCGGGCATTTTCTAGGAGATAAAAAAAATGATAAAACTATCTAGAAAGGATAATAAAATATCGTAAATGTTAAGTTTTTTTAGTTGAAGCAGATTTCGAGATTCATCTTTTAGTGTCCCCAATAAATTTATTGAACGTATAAAATTCCGAAAATGCTATCAAAATTATTTGGAATATTTTCTAGTTCACTGCTAGATTAAAATGCACGACGTTTTGTTGCTTTAGTAAAAATGCATTAAATAAATACTTGAACAATTTTTGCGTGAATTGAATAACGAAAATATTCAAAATAAATTTTATTACTCAAGTAGATGATTTAACATTTGAAAAAGCTTTATAGTTATACAATGTATATATTCAAAATTTCTAAGATTAAAAATAAAAATTTCAATATAAATAAAATTGCGAGTTCAAAAAACGTACAACGAAAGAAATTGTCAAAAGATTGTTAGAAACGGAATATAAAAAAATGTAAATAACATAAATTCTGAGGCGAATAAAAATGAAATGAAATATTACCGATGGAGAAACACTTCTCCTCTAGCTAATTCATGTAGATTTGTTAATTTTACTTCAAAATTTGTAAGAAAAAGGCCACATTGGAAAAGTATGTAGAAGTAAAAAATTCCAAAAACACGTAAATTCTTTAGATACTGTGTATTAACAGTATGTATTAAGAAATGTATTAACAGTAAGAGATAGAGGTGCAAATCCTATTAAATTGTTTGTTTTAATTGAAAATAAAGCAAAATCTGATATGGAATTGGACACAAGTTTGGGAATTTCTGTCATTCCTTGAAAAAGATTTCGCAGACTTTTTCCTGATTAGACCCCCCCCCTCCCACCAATGTTCAATTAAAAACTGCAACTGGTGAAATTTTTGAACCTGTAAGTTATGTTGAAGTAAATGTTACTTATGAAAATAAAATAATTAAGGTAAAATTTTATTTGACAAAAGAAAGATAGTTTCCCATTATTATTTGGTAGAGATTGGGTATTTGCAATCGGTATTTTTCCGCATAATTTAAAATCAGTCTATGTTAATAAGACTGTAAATTATTCTGATAAGTTACTTGATCTGTTAAATGAGTTTTCTGATTTATTTTCTGATAAAGTTGGTGAAATTAAAGGTTTGAAAGCAGAAGTTTATCTTAAAAAGATGCTACACTCATATTTTGTAAAGCTAAGATTTATGCACTACGTGCAGCAGTCAATGAAGAATTACAATGATTACAGGAAGCAGGTACAATTAAACCAATTACAAATAGCAAGTGGGCAACTCCTATAGTTCCAGTGGTAAAGCCGTTCGTTTATGTGGAGACTTTAAAGTTACAATAAATAAATTTCAGAAAGTGGAAAAATATCCTTTGACTAAAATAGAAGATATGTTAGCTATTTTAAGTGGTGGTATTCATTTTACAAAAATTGATTTAAATCAAATGTAACTTCAATTATCAGTAGATGAGGAATCCCAAGAATTATTAACCATTAATACGCCTAACGGATTATTTCAGTTTCTTAAATTTCCAATGAGTCTTAGTAGTTCTCCTGCAATATGGCAAAGAAAAATCGAGCAAATTTTAAGTGGAACTGAGGGTATTTTAGTTTTTATAGATGATATTGGAGTAACTGGGGAAACACATGAAATTCATTTACAGACATTAAAGCAGGTATTAGAAAGATTAAGGGAATATATTTAGGGATCGAAAAATTGATAAAGTTATCCGAAAGAAATCATAAAATATCGCAAATTTTAAGAATTTTTTTTTTTTGTAAATTAGAAGGTTCCGAGATTTGATAATGTGGTTCCATGTACCTCGCGTTTTACACACCGCTCTACCAAAGACAGCTAAGGTGCAAATTTTTGTCAATTTCCACAGAAAAAATTATTTTTAAACTTTCAATAAATGCTCTTTCATCTGTAAAAAAGGAACATAATTATAACGAATAAAATTTCACAAAAACAAAAAGCAAAAATTGCAAAAATTTTTAATGTTAATTTAAAAAAATGCTACATGAAAAAAGAATTATAATAAAGAAAAACCTTTTAGATCAGATAAACTTCGCTTATTCATATTCAGTGCAAGTATTTTTCTACTTAATGAAAATTCAAATCATGCAATGTGAAGAAGCGCTTTTCAGAACATCGATCAGCGCAGGAAAGTTTTTAAACTCTTCTACTGCAAAAATGAAATTTTACTTTCGATCTAACTGTTCGAGGTTCCTTCAAAAATCTATGTATAGTATTTCAAATGCTGTTAAAGATGATATCAAAAATTTAGATGCAGTTCGTAGTGAAAACTGATACGAAAAATATTTCTTGTTTAAGGTTAAAAAAAAGGAGAAAGATGCTTGAATTTATAGATTTCCAGGTCATTTGTATGCACATGTTTCGAAGGGTCTCATTTAATATTCTTTAAATAAAAAAAAATAAACATACTTTTCTAAAAGTTTGCTTTGTAATCAGGTGTATATTTTTGCAGTGGTAAAATGAACTCGGAAGAAGAGACATAAATTTAATAACTTATGAACGCATGTAAAATACGTGACGCTGCACTTATTATTGGGAAATATTTGAGAAATTGTTTTATTTCTAAAATTTCCTTATTTTATTTTTATAGAAGGTATGTTTTATTTTTTTTGAAAAAATAGTAATACTTGAAAAATAATATTAATAAAAAAGATCCCAACAAGGGCTACTTTGTTTCAAATTTTTAAAACTGATAAAAAAAGCCACTTTAAAACTATTAACACCCCCTATACCTGCATGTTTTTAAACCTTTGTGTGTAGGAAGCATTGCACAGTCTCACGAAGGCGTTTATCAATATCCGAATTGTAAATATTTTTTGTGCAATGTAATTCCGCTCTTTTTTTTTTTTTTTTTCAAAAATTGAAAATTAAAATTTTAAACAGCCACCAGTTTTTAGGGATTGAAAAATTGATAAAGTAATCTAAAAAAGATAAAAAAATATCGTAGATTTTAAGATTTTTTTTATAAAGTAGAAGGTTCCGAGATGCGATACTGCGGTTGTATAAAAAAACTTATTTTTAAACTTTCGATAGATGCTCTTTCATCTTAAAAAATTATTATTACGCAAACAATTGCTCAAAAAATCACAAATATTGAAAAAAATATACTAATTAAATATATATATATGAAAAAATACATAAATCTTTAATTTCATTTTAAAAATATTAATACGAATAAATATTAAACAACGAATCATGATTAAGAAAAACCTTTCAGATCAGATAAACTTTGCTTATTTGTATTCAGTGCAAGTATTTTTCTACTTAATGAAAATTCAAATCATGCAATGTGAAGAAGCATTTTTCAGAACATCGATCCGCGTAAAGAAGTTTTTTAACTCTTGTACAGCAAAAATGAAATTTTACTTTCCGTCTAACTGATAGATTTCCTTCAACTATCTATGTCTTGTATTTCAAACGCTCTTAAAGATCATATCAAAATTTTAGATGCAGCCCGTTGTGAAAATATTTATAAATAAAATACTTCGTGTAAAAGGAATAAAAAAAGGAAACATGCTTTACTACATGGATTTTTCGGTCATTTTGTATGCACCTGTTTCAAATTCGAAAGATCTCATTTAATATGCTTTAAATATAAGAAAAAATAAACACAGTTTATTAAAAGTTTGCTCTGTAATCAGATGTATATTTTTGCAGTGGTAAAATGAACTTGAAAGAAGGGACATAAATTTAATAACTTTCAAACTAATGTAAGATACGTGACGATGCATTTATGATTGGAAAATACACTGCTCAAAACAATTAAAGGATATTGCAGTTTTAGGTGGATTTTGTATCTGGAAAACTTTTTAGCTGATTGATACATAGTCGACAGACATAGTAGGTTATATGAGAATAAATTACACATGTTTGGCAGAAAAAAATGCATTTTATTGCGCATTTGTGTACAAAAGGAAAAAAACACAATTTGTGCATATGAGAAAAAAGAATAAGAAAAGGTGTTTTCTTCAAAGAAAATCATTTTCAGTGGGGGGGTATGGTTTCCACGGGCGGCCAGCAACGTTGAATACCTTTGAGGCATGGACTCAATGAGGCTATTAATGACGAGTTGGGGTATTCTGCCCCACTCTTCCAGAAGAGTTCTTTCCAGTTCTTGGAGAGTTTGTGGGGGTTGTTGGCGTCCAGAAACTCGTCTTACTAGAGCGTCCCAAACGTGCTCGAGTGGATTCATGTCTGGAGAACACGCTGGCCATTCCATTCGAACGATTCCTTCCTCGAAAAGGAAATCCTCCACCAGGTTTGCACGATGTGGCCTGCAGTTATCGTTCATTAAAATGAAGTTATCTCCGATTGCTGCAGCGTAAGGGACTACAATAGGTCTGAGGATCGCATCCCTATATCGGCGACCAGTCAGAGCTCCATCTCGAAAGATGTAGAGGTCAGTGCGCCCGTCAATGGAGATGCCACCATACACCAACACTCCTCTACTGCCAAATCTGACACTTTCGTGCTCGAACGCAGGATTATTCCTACTGCCACGGTCACTCCAGATGAAAATACGCCTATTATCCGGATGCACAGAAAAACGGGACTCGTCAGAAAACAGAATATTGCTTCATTCATTTCTCTTCCAGTTGACATGCTCGGTTGCCCACTCCCTGCGGTCGCGACGATGTCTTGATGTTAATCTAAAACATACCATCAGTCGGCGAGCATACAGACCTACAGCATGGAGCCGGTTTTGGACAGTCTGAGTTGAAATAGTGGTGCCTGTAGCCGAGCGAAGGTGTTGTTGGAGAAGAGTAGAGCTCATGTTTCGGTGTCTCCGAGCTGTTAACGCTAAATACCGATCTTCATTGGGCGTTGTTGCCCGTCTACGACCTTGCCCTGGTCTTCGGCCTGCACATCCACTCTCCAAAAAACGGTTCCAGATCCTGGAAATGACACTTTGTGACACTCCAATGGCTTGCGCTACTTCGGCTTGAGTTTGGCCCCCTTCTAACCTACCAACAATTCTCCAAGCTTCTGAATCTGTCAAATGACTTCTCTAAGACATCGTAATTAACGAAACAAAGCAATCATTGAATGCCGATTATCCTTGTCTTCATTCTCTTTTATCCAGTTGAAAGTCAAATTTCATTCGCTGCCGCTGAAGCGACATTTTTGAGGTCGAACTCAAAATTTGCATACTCCACAGTTTGAAAACCAGAAAAATTTGCATTTGTGACTCTCTTCTTCTATTTACGGCAAAAAAAATTTCGTTTAGATCTTTATTTTAAATAAAACTTCAAATATCCTTTAATTGTTTTGAGCAGTGTATTTAATATATTTTCAAATAAATGCAGATAAGCAATTAAAAAATATGCAAGGCAATTGTTTTATTTCTACAATTTTCGTATTTTATTTTTACAGTAGGTGTGTTTTATTTGATTGATAAATTAGTAATACTTATTAATTCATCTTTTTTTTTTTACCAAAATTATATTAATAATAATTATAAATAGCGAAAATATTTTAAAAATATTTTTGCGTTTATTCTATTTGCATTTAAGTGTAAATCGTGTACAAGAAGTGTATTACGATTTAATAAGAATAAAAACTCGATCATCAAACCTTTTATTAAAAAAAATAAATTTATGGAAAATTCTTCGAATGACTTATAACAATAGAAAATGATCTCCCAAACTTGAAATTTCATATTGATCAGCTAAAATTGAATTTTACGTTAAATGATATCATTTAGAGTCAAGCAAATTTATTAAGGAAAACATACTTTTATGTAAGTCGGGCAGAAATAATAAATTGCCAAATCCTGTTCTGATTGCCATGCCTTCATTTCATTTAAAACAAACAATTTTTTTTGAACATAGATGCATCTAAGAACATTTATTACATACATTTAAAATACACATCTTTCACAACTTTAATTTAAAATACAAATTAAATAAATAAATAAAACTAGTTGGATGTGCCAATCCCAAAATTTTCTTTTATCTCATACGTAAATTTTAATATTTAAAAATTTAGTTAAGCTTGTTAATGCATTAATATTATATTTACATCTTAAATTTTTGCTTCTGTCAATTAATCGGAATGAGTTTCCTATCTGCACGAGCCGATGAACAGTAGAACGATATTAAGATTTTTTTTCAAATTCAGGAAGGATCTACTCGCCATACTCCAAAAAAATCATACCCAAAAAATTTAGTTCAGTTCTATGCATAACACCAAGCACTTTTTAATGGTAAAATAATAAAAATGGCACTGACATCGCAATTATAGCGCCTTCTTCCGGTGGACTTTTTTCAAAGTCAGGGAGGGTCTTCTGACCGTAGTCAACACTTATACAAAAAATTTCATTCAATTCTATACATAACTTCATAAACTTTTCTGTGGTAAAATATTAAAAATGGCTCAAAAATCGGTATTGAAACGCCCCCTTCAGACGGATTTTTTTCAAATTCAGGGAAGACCAACTAACCATAGCAATACATTTACACAAAAAATTTGGTTCAATTCGATGCATGACTTCATACACTTTTAGTTGATACAATATTGAAAATGGCGCGAAAATTGTTATTGCAGTGCCCTCTTCCGGCGGGATATTTCAAAATTGAAGGAAAACCTGCTTGCCAAAGCCAAAAATATTCACAAAAAATTTGATTCAATTCTATGCATATCTTCCTACACTTTTTGATGGTAGAATGGTGACATACGGACACACATACACACATACAGACAGACATACACGCGCACAGACACACGGACAACAGACATTTTGTAAAGATATGTTTTTTGAATCTCTGACCCCTAAAACGTGTAAATCCGTCGAGAACCGGAAGTCGAAAAACTTTCTTCTATTGAAGATAGAAGGAAGTAAAAAATGCTATAAACCAAAACATTTTATTTCGATATCAAAGCAAGTTGTTGTATTTTACGCATGTGAGAAACAAAAGCTGCTGTCCGTGAAAAAAGAAAAAAAAATGCAATTGGCAAGATTGGCGCCCGGTTAACAAAAAAGGGAAAAAATATATGAAATACCTTTTATTTAATTTTTTTATTAGGTTAATTTCTTTAGTTCTGTGAATTAAAGGTTTCATTTTAAAAAAATGAAAAATGTGGTACAATGCACTGAAAAAATGGATTATCAAAATTTAGTAAACAATAAATCACATACTCAAATAACTTCGACCCAAATGAATTAAAAACTGAGGAACACATGCAGCTATTTAATATGAATCTTATGTACCACCTGAATAAACATACAAATTAAAATTAAAATGTATGCTGACACTTACTTTCCTCTTCAAAATCATTAATAAAAATTTTTCAATTGAATATTTACTAAGAAAAATAACAAAATTATTATCAAGATTCTCAAATCGAATTTTTATGATAAGATCATTATTTGTAAACACTTTTAAATAAATAAAAAAATACTATACATAATTTTATATTTACAATAATATACATCTTTCATGCTGCCTTGAATGACTCCATTATACAGGGTGTCCCTAAACAAATGGTATATACGCTAGGGGGTGATAGAACACATCAAGACGAGTAATAGTAAATGGGAAACTAAGGGTCCCAAACGTATTCCAAAGGAGATAGCCGCCATTAAAGTTTGGGGTCCAAAATTTCAAATACACATAAAAAACGGAAAAATTGGTCGATTGATTTGCGGTTTTGACTAAAATTATTCTTTATGTGGGTATTTTCTTGAAAATAAATTATAAAGATAAATTTCCAAAAATGCCGATAGAGGGCGTTTAAGACTTTGAAGTAATGAAAAACTTTTTTTTGCCGTTATTTTTTGCATCTCATTAAATGGTTTCGTAAGCTTAGACTTAAACTTAAATTTTGAGCTCAAAATCTGAATAGTGAGAAGCGGTTAAGTAGCACAAACTTAACTGTGTTCAGAGGGTTTAAATTTCAGATGATTATAAAAAACGGAAAAATTGGTCGATTGATTTGCGGTTTTCACTAAAACTCTTCTTTATGTCGGTATTTTATTGAAAATGAATTATAAAGATAAATTTCAAAAAATGCCGATAGAGGGCGCTTTAAACTTTGGAGTAGCTAACAACTACTTTTTATGTTATTTTTTGCATCTGATTAAGAGGTCAGGTACCCTTTGAAGAATCCAAAAATTGATTTTTTAAAAAATAGCTTATAGTTAAGTATGATTCTTTAGGAACATTTAAAAATAAACCGGATTCAAAAATTCGCATTAAAGAAGAAATATGTTTTAAAAAGTTTGTGCTTTTCCTATGTGCTCAATGGGTGATTTAAACTTTAACGTCAATTTTCTCAAAACAGCGATTTTGATCATTGCGCGCACGATTTCTGAAAAATGGTTGCGTAGAATTTCGCAAAATTTTCGCTGAATGTATTAAACGTATATAGGCACAAAATGACCTATTATTATATTCCTCAAATTAGAAGTTTAGAATTCACGACTAATTTCGTGTAAAAAATATCTCGATATTTCGAATTTTTTTAAAAATAATTTTTTTCTCTTGATCTATAAGTTTTATTTTTTTTTATCGTAGGTTATTTTGAAAACACATTACATCTCTACTCATAAAAAAAATCTTGGATTGTTTTAGCCATTCAAATCTGAAAAATCGTGTGCGCAAGGCATACAAGAATTATTTTTTCGTAAAAATTGTATTATATTTAAAAATAATTTAAAAATCATTGCATATGTGTATACTTTTTTTAATAACTTTATCTAATAAAATAAATCCTTCTTAATATGTATTTTCAATTTTATAGTTAAAAATCAATTAGATACAGAGTGACTGCAATTCTTACAGAGGTCATTTTTTCACGTATTTTGTTAGTTCAAAGGGTACCTGACCCCTTAAATGTTTTCGTAAACTTAGACTTAAACTCAAATTTTGAGCTCAAAATCTGAATAGTTGGGAGTGGTTAAGTACCACAAACTGAACTGTGTTCAGGGGGTTCAAATTTCAAATGATAATAAAAAACAGAAAAATTGGTCGATTCGTTTGCGGTTTAAAATAAAACTATTCTTTGAGTCTGCATCTTCTTGAAAATGAATTTTAAAGATAAATTTCAAAAAATTCCGTTAGAAGGCGCCTTAAACTTCAGCGTAACCAACAACAAATTTTAACCGTTATTTTTTGTATCTAATTAAATGCTTTCCAAAACTTGTTAAATGTTTTCGAAATCTTAGATTTAAACTTAAATTTTGAACTCAAATTCTGAATCGTTGGGAGGGGTACTGAAGTATGTTCAGGAGTTGAAATTTAACCCCCCCCCCACTCGAACACATTTCACTTTTGCGCTATTTAAACACTCGCAACGACTCAGAATTTGATCTCAAAATTTATATCTAAGCATTTGAAAGCATTTAATGAGATTTTAAAAAATAACGGTTAAAAGTAGTGTTACGCTACTCCAAAGTCTAAGGCGCCCTCTATCGGCATTTTGTGAAATTTATCTTTAAAATTTACTTTCAAGAAAACACTGATTTAAAGAGTAGTTTTAGCAAAAAACGCAAACGAATCGACTAATTTTTCCGTTTTCTTATAGTTTTCCGTTTCGTTTGAAATTTAAACCCTCTGAACACAGTTCAGTTTGTGCTACTTAACCACTCCCAATTGTTCAGATTTAGAGCTCAATATTTAAGTTTAAATCTAAGCCTACGAAACCACTTAATTAGATTAAAAAAATAACGGCAAAAAATAGTATTAGGATGGATTATTTCGTTAATCCAAGGACTAAAGCGTCCTCTATGGGCATTTTTTGAAATTTATCTTTATAATTCATTTTCAATAAAATACCGACATAAAGAAGAGTTTTAGTGAAAACCGCAAATCAATCGACCAATTTTTCCGTTTTTTATAATCATTTGAAATTTAAACCCTCTGAACACAGTTAAGTTTGTGCTACTTAACCGCTTCCAACTATTCAGATTTTGAGCTCAAAATTTAAGTCTAAGCTTACGAAACCATTTAATGAGATGCAAAAAATAACGGCAAAAAATAGTTTTTCATTACTTTAAAGTCTAAAGCGTCCTCTATCGGCATTTTTGGAAATTTATCTTTATAATTTATTTTCAAGAAAATACCAACATAAAGAATAATTTTAGTCAAAACCGCCAATCAATCGACCAATTTTTCCGTTTTTTATGTGTATTTGAAATTTTGGACCCCAAACTTTAATGGCGGCTATCTCCTTTGGAAAACGTTTGGGACCCTTGGTTTCCCATTTACTATTACTCGTCTTGATGTGTTCTATCACCCCCTAGCGTATATAACATTTGTTTAGGGACACCCTGTATATGCATCATTATATATGCACATTATATATTGCAAAATTATTATTTTGTTTGAGTTTGATAACATGCGATGTTTTAAAACTGAGAAAGCATCTGTACTTTTTTTATCCAAAAATATTCAATTTGATATGAGTATTCCTATATATTCATCTTTAGTGCATTTTTTCACTGTGCTGTTTCTCGCAATGCCAAACTGCATAAATTATACTTAAACTCATTTTCAAGTTTCAAGAATGTTTTTTTTTCTATTTCTAAACGAAAAAAATTAGACATATATTCTACATAAATTAAAAAATTTTTTTTTCATTAATTAGGTATCAGACCGGAAAATACTAAAAATTATGGGAGAGTTCCTTTGAAACTGCCTATAGTGATATTTAAATTGAGAAAAAATATTTAAGTGTATTTTCTGCCAAAGTTTCATTAAATAATATATATATACTAAATGCTCATTAATATTCTGCTGAGAATCTAACACTTTTTGAGAACTTTTCCAGACGAATGAAAGAAAATAAAAGCCTTATTAAAACTTAAAAAGGGTCTCATTATGAAACATATACGATTATTTTTTTCTTTCTAGTTTTATGAAAATTTGAATGGTTTAAACAGTTTTTCTCAAATTATAAAAAGTTTTTTTTTTTTTTTTTTTGACTAAGTTTAAAATTAATTTTTATTCGAAAATGCATAAAATTGGAAGGTGTTTTCATTGAAAACCTACGTATTCGAACGAAGTTTTCCATTTTTTGGTAAAGGTAGAAGATAAAACAGTGCCGAAAAATTGGCGAATATTCACAATTAAATAAAAACTTTACGTTAATCACCATAAAACAAATGTCCCGTTATGTATTCGTGTTTACATTGGCTGATGACGGGATATTAAAATTTCCGTTCCGGAACGCACCCTGTGTGTGCTTCTGTTTTATGGTGATTAATAAAAAGTTTTATTATTTATGGGGTAGAATGCTGTAAAAGTTCGCGTTTCGAACCGAATTTCCGGATCAAGCTTTTAAGAAAGGAGAAGAGCAGGTCCTCACTAGAACAAAATTACTTAGAGCTCGGTAAGTATTTTGTTTAAAAAAAAATGAAACTCAATGTTCAAACTGTTCTTAGCTTTCGTTTTTTCAAAAACTAAAACAAAATCACTTCACCTTTTTTCATTCACGAATAAAAACATTTCATATTTATTTACTTAGAAAGTGTCACAAATAAAAATTAAATTAAAAAGTTGACATGTTTCGGTTCATTCATAAGAACCGTATTCATAACATATAAAATCAGTAGAAAATTAAATGACACTGGATATAAATATAATTTAAAAATCAAAACAAAACATTGCGCCCCCTATGATCGTGAATATAGCCATTGCCACCGCGGCATTTAAATATAATAAAATTTCGACCATATATTCTCCTATTTCGGGTTTTTTAGCTGAGTTTAAAATGAGGCCTTTTGTAGAGAATATTTTCGCAAAGTTCGAGAAAGTTCCTAAATTTTGGAAGAGGTATGTTGACGATGTGTTTTTAATTTGGGAGGGGGGAGTTGAGTCTTTCATTGTTTTTGTAGATGAAGTTAATAAACTGGATAGGAATATTCAATTTACGTTTGAATTGGAAAATGATCGTGCTATTTCATTTTTAGACGTGTGGCTTATTAGAGAGGGTTCTATGTTAAAAAGGAAAGTTTACAGGAAGGATATAGCTAGTCAGCATATTATTCCATTTTCTGCGTATTCACCCTTTGGGTATAAGTTTTCTACATTCCGGTTCATGGTTAATCGTGCGTTTATTATTTGTTCTGATGAATTTTTGTATGAAGAGTTGAATTATATTTTTAATATTGCTAAGTTGAATGGTTACAAAATGGATAAAATTAATAAATTGGTTAAAAATTATAGGGATAAAAATAATTCTCAGGTTAATTGTAATTTGGTTGATAATGCCTGTGAGAAGAAGGAAGAGATTGGGGTTAAAAGACTATCGTTTCCTTATATAAAGGGTAATTTTGAGAGACTTAAAGCTAAATTAAAAAAGTTTAAAATAGAATTAGTTGCGAAGCCACCTCCTAAGTTAAAACATCTTCTATACAGAGCTTTTGATCCGGTTCCACAAGATGATCTAGCAGGGGTGTAAGAAATTCCATATGAGAATGAACGGGGGGATATTAATTTTTATATCGGTATGACAGGTAGAAAGTTTGGGGTTAGAAAGAAAGAGCATGAATGTGACATAAAATTTGGTAGGGATAAAACTGCGTTATCAAGATTGTTTTTAAAGAGGGGGGTTAAAATTTGTTTTAAAGATAGTAGATTAGTGTTCATTTCAAGTTTATTCCAAAAATTAATCATCCGTGAATCCATAGAGATATATTCTAGGAAGGATAGGGTTTGTAATGATTCTTATTCTTATGACATTCCGAATTTGTGGTTAGAATTACTTAATAAATATTTAAAGGGTGAGTCTAATAGGAGGAGCCTCGGTGGCATTGGCTATTCACGATCATAGAGGGTGGAATATTTTGTGTTTTGGGGTTTTTAAATTACCTTTATATCCAGAGTCATTTAGTTTTTCTACTTTATTAAATTTATATATGGTCAAAATTTATTATATTTATATGCCGCGGTGGCAATGGCTATATTCACGATCATAGGGGGCGCAATGTTTTGTTTTGATTTTTAAATTATATTTATATCCAGTGTCATTTAATTTTCTACTGATTTTATATGTTATGAATACGGTTCTTATGAATGAACCGAAACATGTCAACTTTTTAATTTAATTTTTATTTGTGACACCTTCTAAGTAAATAAATATGAAATGTTTTTATACGTGAAAATGAAACTCATTTCAATTCTAAATCTCTGCAATAGTCAGGCCTCCAATCTTATATCTTTTAGGTTAAAAATTAGCCAGAAAAAGTGTCAGAAAGTTTCGCGTTCTTGAGCAAAGGATTTGAACATAGTATTAAGGAAAAGAAAAACTAAAGCAAAAATTATATAAAGTAAAAATAGCTTTAATAATAAGCATAGAATCATTAATAAACAAACAGCATCTATATGCTGCAAAAAAATAGATAATTTTAATAATGATCAAAACGTTTTTTGAAAAAAAAAATATCTTTTAAATAATTTATTAAATCGAAAAAACAATTGAAGGATATTGTATGTCTTATATAAAATAATCTTATAAGCGGAATTTGGTTTTGCTGAAAATGAATGAAAAGTATCACAAATGCAAATTTTTCTTTATTTCAAATTTCAGTACATTCAAATTTTAAATTTTATGTCAGAAACGACGCTTCAGCATCGGCGAATGAAATTTTCCTTTCATTTTACTGAAAGGTCAAGCGGAAAACGATGACCGACTTCAGCAAGTGCTTTGTTTTGATGAATGCGATTTCTCAACGAATTCGTTAAACCGAACCAGAAATTTAGAAAATTGTAGTTGGTTACAAAAGTAGGCCAAAGAAGCTGTTGAAGTATCGAAAGCCACTGAAGTTTCGCAAACTGTGTTTTCCACGATCTGGAACCATTTTTTTAAATATTTGAAATGCAGACTGAAAAACAGCTCAAATTCTTAGACGTGCAACAGTGCCCACTATATATCGATATGCAAAGCTATAGGTCCAAAGATTCCGAAATATGAATGCAATTTTCTTAAACATCTTCGCTCGTCTACTGGCATTACAGTTTAGATTCAACTTGTCTGAAACTGATTTCCCTCTGTAGATCTGAATGCTTGCAGATCAATGGTATGCGTTACGTTAACAGTACAGAATCGTGGCGCTTTCAAAGGATAGGAAAAAAAAGAACATGTGAACTGGAGGAGAAATGAATGGCAAATATTCTTATCTCGGACCATCCCAGTTTTTATGTTCCTTTTGATAATAGTAGTATTTTCATCTGGACGGAGCTTGACACAAGAAACAATTCTCCATTCGTGCAAGGATATGTCAGATTCGACGGTGAGGAAGTGATGGCTTATGCTGGTATCTCCATTGATTTTTGCTGACTTCCACATAATTTGAAATGGAGCTACGTCCAGTGCAGCAACTGGAGACGAATGCATGCTAGTGGATGACAATTGCAGTTCACATCATACTCACTTGGTGATGGATTTCGTGGATACGAATAGAATATAAAAAACTGTGTGCATTCTAATTACGACTGGAATAGCCGGCTTATTCGATAAACATAAACTCATTAGTGCATGCGTAGGACATTCTAGGCAGGCGAGTTGCTGGCCACCTACCACCCCAACAAACTGTCCAAGAACTGGAAAGTGCTCTTCTGCAGGAGTGGGGCAGAATATAGCAGTTCCTCGTTGATATCCCCATTGATTCTATACCTCAGAGAGTGTTTAATGTTGCTGGTGGACCGAAGAATCCATACGCCCTACTAAAAATGATTTTCTTTGAAAGAAACACATTTTTTATTCGTTTTGCCTTATACGTATAAATTGTGTTTTTTTCCTTTTGTACTGAAATGCACAATACAATGCATTTTTCGGCAAAACAGGTGTACATTGTTAAAATCTGCTGCATTTTGCTGCATATGTACTCCGCCGCTTATATAGAAAACGGTGTAACTTTTTTTCTCTTACAGCCTACCAAGTTTGTTGATCATGTATTAATCATCTAAACAATTCCCCAGCTGCCAGATCCGTTCACAATCTCAATATCGTTTAATTGTTTTGAGCAGCGTATCTGTGTTATACAGTAATTAGGTTCATTGTATACCTTTGAAAAATACTTTTGTGCTCACATTTTTCTTTTCTTTTTCATGTTTTTAAACATTTTATCTATTTATACCATAAACGGCAAACAGAGCTATATCTTGTTATCGATTTTGATTATCTGTTTATATTAGGCGTAGAAATATTTAAAAACACTAAGATAAAATTGGTGCCACAAATCCCTTATATATGAAAAACGCACTTCTGTTACAAGATAATTTTTTTTATTAAATCTGTATATGTTTACTATAGAACTTTACATACAGAATATCCGAATCAAATGACTTATTAATAACTCCTATTAAAAATATTTCTTACGTGAAATGGCGCTGTTTAAAGAATATGGCAACTAAAAATTTAAAATTTAGCGAATTTTTTTTATGTTAATATAATAAAGAACCGGCTGTTATTGTGAGCAAATAAAAAGGATCAAAGGAATTTTTGATATCTTAATCCCAAAGAGTCTTATCTCTTCAGAGATTTTGTATCAGTATCTTTAATCTTATTGTTGTAGGGGCGAGGAAACCCAAAGGGTGAAATATGGTAGCCACTACAGATAATAAATCTCTTTATGATTTCACTTTCTTTAAATTATTAAAGTGAATTTGCAAAACATCTTTGGTAGAATCCCAAAGTAGTCCGAGGACTTTAACGGTATGATCGTCAATAATCTTTTTTTTTTGCGATGAAACCTTCATTTTATTTGGTAAATGAACTATTACTTCTTGATCGTTATAATTCCACTTTTGCAGATTGAAGCATCTGCTCTGAAAAACTCGGTTAACTCAGTTATAACTCAATTAAATAGATGAATTAAAAAATCAGTTACCTTTTCATACTTGAATTAAGGATCTGCAATTTGAATAAAGATTATAAATAACTAAAAAATAATTTACTCATCAACGAAAATAAGATTTGTCTTTTCATACTTTAATGGAATAATATTTTGGTTTTCATCGACTTCAGAATCCCGAATTAAAACATAGAACTGCGCCACAGCAAAATGCAAATACAGAAACAACAATAAAAAAAATCTAATAGAGAAAAAAAACTATAGTTAATATCGTATTATACAGAAAAAATAATAGGATTTAATCAAATTAAAATTAAATAAAAATAAAACAAATTACTATTAATTGAAATATGTTACAAATGTATGAATTTTAGTGCTGCTCTCTGGTATGTATTGTTTCTAATTAAGGTTTATCTTAAAACTGTACATATTCTCATAAAAAAAATTGTATTGCGATTTTCCACTCTAGTTTAATTTTAGAAAAAAAGTAGATGTTCGCAAATAAATAACTTTCAGGAAATTCAAACCCCAAAGATTCGTAATATTCAAAAGTAATATTCAGAGAGTTTTT
Organism: Maratus speculifer; assembly: GCA_964019185.1. Lineage (NCBI taxonomy): Eukaryota > Metazoa > Arthropoda > Arachnida > Araneae > Salticidae > Maratus > Maratus speculifer. Next base: position 227,863,624 of record OZ025296.1, on the reverse strand, counting down.
AATTAGCTAGTCAAACCGCTTAAGCAAATTTTTAGTCATACTGTCATTTTTGAGTGCCAGTCATTTATGTTTATACAAAAATATGTATTGTTTTCTATAGAAGAAATTATTTACGATCTTTTTTTTTGTTGTTGTTATTGTTATTTTTAAAATACTTTGTCCAGTATTTATGAAATATCCTAAATTACTTTCTAACCGAATATCATATCACGTGTGGATTTTTTCAAATTATTGTTTTCCAGCAGGTTTTTAATGTATGTGTGTGTGTTGGTAAAGGGTGGGGTGCAGGGTGGCGCGAAGAGGGTGGGTGGGTGAAGGGGGTGGTCACTCCGGGCACGGAAATTGAAGGGGCGCAAAATTTATGCAATCAACCTCGTTTATTTCTTTATTTTTGTTAAAAAAATACGTAATACAGATTGGGAATTATTTTTGTGACTGAAACATACGTTCTCAAAATAGCATGTAGCGTCAATCTAATAATACAAAGGGGGTTGCAAACTGATATACTGTGCTGTTATATACATTTTTTCCAAATCTGTTTTCCAGACCCTCTTTGCCAAAATATAAGGGCAAGTTTTTCTTATATAGTCTTAATATTATTTTTAATTAATATATTATTATTTTTAATTATATTATTTTTAATTAATATAATTAATTAGTCTTAATATTATATTAATATATTATTTAGTCTTAAAAATTAAATCTTTTAAAGTTTCAAAATAAAGGAAGAATATTTATTTAATAGAATTTGCGTTTGTACATTTTTAAAATTTGTGACACATGTTACAAATTTCAAATGTGGGGGGGGGAGGGGGCACCAAACCAAAACTTTTCACCGGGCACAATTTTTTCTTCGCACACCTCTTGAGGGGGGGGGGAGGAAGTATATGCCGCGGTGTACGCCATATGTTTGTTTCTCAAGTAAAGTGTAATGAAAATATATGTTGAAAGTACTGAGTCATTTAACTAAAAAGCTAATCTTATATAGAGAAAAATCTGCATTAAAAACATTTATACTCTCGATTTCTTTAACACATACGCACAGATAAAGCTCGTATTATATGCTATTTATTTTGCAACAATTGTGTACTGTCTGTAAATATTTTCTTAACTGAAATAATTAAAGAATGGCGACTTTTGCATCATTATATTCTAAGTCAAATAAAAATACAAGCCGAAAATACCGTAAAAAATAAAAAAAAGTTTTGGTGTTATGTTATTTGGCTAAGCACCATGTAATCTATTTTTAAGACAACAATTAAAACTTGTAAACACTGACGTACAAAGAGATAAGTAAATTAAGCTAATTGTAGAATAAAATGCACTTAATTAAGCTTGCTTATCTTTGTCATAGTTTTTTTTTTTTTTTTCTGGAAAGAATTACGAGTAAAAAATTATGCGATGTTCATGAATTATGAATTAACTTGGAAGCAAATACGTTTTAAAAGATCTTACTTTAACATTTACGTTTGGAAGAACGGAAATGTTTAAAAGGAGTGATTCACTGAATTTATAAAAAAGCACAACAAATAGTAATAACAAATATCTTATATTGGCTGCTCTAACTCAATTATTACTATTTTTATTATCATTATTAAAATATAACAAATATTAATTGAGTCTAAAGTTTCATCTCTATTTTTTTCCCCGCAGGAAATTTTAGAAAAGTGTCGCTTTCACAGCCGCAAAGTTTACTTGGATACTTGTCATATTGATATTCACTATTTTAAAAATATTTTAACGTGCAGTAGATTATTGATAAATATACTAGGGGACTCTGCCTTCTGCGAGCTACGCACGCCAAGAACCCGTTCAGGCTTCGCAGATTCTAAAAACATTGTAATGTACCGTGTTTAAACAAATGGGCAAGTGTAATCGCAAATCACGCAGAGGGTTTTGTTTAATACTTCTTTCGAAACAACATATTTTTTAAATAACAAGTCAAAATTTTTAATTTATTATTATTAAATTCTTACGTAGATGGAAGAACTAATAAATTTAATTTTAAACTAATTATAAAAGGGAGTTATTTATTTTAATCAAATAAAAAATGTTCAAATCAAATTATTTAAATAAAATTTTAAATTCTAAATTTTTTGAAAATCTCAAACTAAAAAAAGTTTGAGGAGATATAAATATAATATTTAATTTCTGAAAACGAAAAAAAATGTTTAAATGAAATTCAAAATACTGAATTATTAATAAAGCACAATAAATTTTTAAATAGAAAGAAAACTGAATAAAAAATATTATGAATCGCAATGATTATTTATCACAGCATAACAAGAATAATAAAAATAATATAAACTCTTAAACTGGCAAAAAAATACGAAATTTTATTCAATTTATTTAATATGAATAGTTCATTTTCCAACACCGAGGTTTGAACTAAGAACCATCTGTTTAATAGCGAGGTGTTTTATCTCCAAATTGTGATGTATATACGAAAAAGTGTTTAAATTAGGGTTTTCTTTTACAACTTAAATTGTAGAAATAAAAGGATAACACTGAAAAAATTAATTAATTAAAATAAAAGACTTTTTTCAAAACTTTAGGATTCGTTGCGTGAGACGAGGTATTCAGCTGTAAGTACACAAAATTTGATGCCTCTGACTTATACAGTTTTTGTGTACGAACTCTATAACAGACAGACTGAGGAATGAAACGAATAGAATTTCGTCAGATGAACGAAATCCTAAAAAGTTTACCAGGTCACCAAAGGTTGAATGACATAATCATTATAATCGCGGCTATCTTCTGTATTGGGTTGTGGTGCTTTTCCATTTGAATGGATTATTTTTTCGTCACCTATCATGCCTCATTCATAGCTACCTTAACCCTTTCGGGTCTGATGTATTATTAATAGTATATGTCTTTTAATGGAGTATTATTTTGTTTTAAGAAATATTTTTGCTACTATTTATATGTAGTAATGTTAGTATATATCTATCCTTTACTATATGACTTGCATTGTTTAGGCATTTAGTAATAATAATTATTATTATTATTTGCCTAATTCTCTTTACGGTATTTGCAATTCTTTACTTTTAAACTTATCTTTCATTCTTTAAATTTTAAATAAATGTTATTTTCTTGAAAGAATCATGCGTAATAAAAGAAAAGGTATTAAAAAGTTGTAATGTAAATTAAATATTATTGTAATACCATATTTTCTAAGCATCTCTGTAAAAATTCTTCCTTATCCTATTGTCATATGAATATGAATTGAATAGTGCGCAAAGCAACAACATTCCCTATCTTTCAAACAATGAATTATTCGTTAACCCTTTCCGGCACGGGCAAAATCCGTAGTAAAATGAGAAATTATCGACTGACACCGGAATTCACAAACGAATTTTTTAGGTATTCTGAAATCCTTAATTTAAGCTTTCATTGTAAAAGTAAAATTTTTCTAAAATATTATTGGTGCCATTTGCAAGTTTGGAATTAAAATTAGGTATCCCAGACCGGGCATAGTGTGCCGGAAAGGGTTAAACGTTAATTAATCTATTTGGGTAGTTATTGTTAATGTTATTAACGTATTTTCTTCTAAAAACTGAAAAATAATTCAGACATGATAGAGTTAATAACTGATGACTGTTTTAGGGATTCATAAGTAAGACAAATGACATATTTGAAAATAAACTTGCATCCAATGATTAGATTTAAAATATTGTTTTCTTTCTGACTTTTACAATGATGTTAGGAACAATATCGTCCCTTTAGTTTCAAGGTTAAATAAAATATGCTTAAAAAATACTAACCGACTTCAAAAAAGAATCAAGCTTGGCGACAACTTGGCGCTAACGCATATGAATGCATAGTTTTAATATGCTTATGATTTGAAAACGATTGCAACAATGAAAGATTATTTGCGCCAAATCATTATTTTTTTTAATCAAATTTACATTTTTTTTTATTTAAAAGAATTCTAATCATCAGAATTTAATTAAATTAAAATGGGACCACATGAGTATCATACACTTTCAAACAAAAAAAGAATTATCAAAATCGATTCATTTTTAAAGAATTTATGAGTGAGTAAGGGTATCTGAATTTCCTTAAATGTATTTATTGAATAGTAATTGGCACAAAAATAAAATGAAAATAATTTGCACATACGTTTACCAGTATTTATGCTGCATCAAGTGATTTAATCTATAAACAAATTTCTAGTCATACTAATTTTATACCATGTGATATCTAATTAAAGTTCGCTGAATAAAAATCATTTTAAATGCATCTTTTTAAACTATGACGTAATTTTTGCTATTAAATGAATTTTTCAAGTGGTAATTTATTTATTTGAAACTGTTGTTTTAAAGATTCACGAGTACATATCTTATATTATAATGCGAGCAAAAATTGTGTGTGTCTGTGTGTGTAAATTTCATCTCAAAAACGGCTCTAACGATTTTCGCAAAAATTTGGATTTTACCATTTTCGGGCACAAGAAGACCATTAGACTAGGTCACATGTTCGAGAAAATTCGATTATTGGGTCATTTTGGGTCATAATGGGTCAAGATCAAGCTATTTGTATCTAGAGAACGGCTGGATCGATTTTAAGCAAATTTTCTATCCAATCGTTTTTTGGCACGACAAAACTATTGGGCTGGGTCACATGTTCGAAAAATTTCGATTAGTGGGTCATTTTTGGGTCATTATGGGTCAAGCCATTTTTATCTAAAAACGGCTCTAACGATTTTGACCAAATTTTATATTGTATCGTTTTGGATTACAAGAAGACCATTGGGTTAGGTAACATGTTCGAGAAAATTCGGTTAGTGGGTCATTTTTGGGGTCATTGTGGGTCATGCTATTTTTATCTAGAGATTTTCTCATGCTATTTTGACTAAAAATTGCATTCTATGGTTTTCGGGAGCGAGAAAAACATTGGGCTAGGTTACATGTTCGAGAAAAAATTTTAATGGGTCATATTGGGTCATTAGGAGTCTGGGTCAAGCTATTTATATTTAAAGAACGGCGTGATGGATTATAACGAAATTTTGTATGTAACAGTTTTTTGACATGAGAAAACTAATGGGCACATGTTTAAGAGATTTCGACTATGAGGGTCATTCGTGGGTCATGATGGGTCATAATGGGTCATGGTCAAGCTATATCTAAAGAACAGGTGGATCGATTTTAAAGAAATTTTGTATGCAACATTTTTTGGCACGATAAAATCATTGGACTAGGTTACATGTTCGAAAAATTTCGATTAATGGGTCATTTTGGATCATAAAGGCTCTGGGTCAAGCTATATATAATTAAAGAACGGCAGGATCAATTTTAACGGAATTCTGTATGTAACAATTTTTAGAAACGAGAAAACTAATGGACTAAGTCACATATTCGAGAGCTTTCGATTATAAGGCTCATTTGTGGGTCTTAATGGGTCAAGGTCAAGCTATATCTAAATAATGGGTGGGTCGATTTTAACGAAATTTTGTATACAACATATTTTTGGCATAAGAAAATCATTGGGGTAGGTCACATGTTCGAGAAATTTCGATTAGTGGGCCACTTTTAGGTCATTCTAATTTTATCTAGACAACGTTTCGCGCAATTTTGACTAAATATTGTATTTTATCGTTTTCGAGCACAAGAAAATCATTGGGTTATGACAGATTTTTGAGAAAATTCGATCAATGATTCTCCTTTGGATCATAAAGGGTCAGGATCAAACTAACTATATCTAAAAAACGGCTCAATCGATTTTATCTAAATTTTGTATCTAATGTTTTTCGGCATGCTAAAACTAATGAGCTAGGCCACACGTTCGAGAGATTTCGATTATAAGGGTCATTTGTTGGTCATGATGGGTCATGCTAATTTTATATAGAAAGTGGTACTCATCATTTTGACTATACTTTGTATTACATCGTTTTTGAGCAAGAGAAAACCATTTGGCTTGGACACATGCTCGCGAAAATTCGATTAGTGGGTCATTTTGGGTCATAATGAGCTAGGGTCATTCTAATTATATATAACAACGACTCAATCAATTGTACCTAAATTTTGAAACAAAACGTTTCTGTCACGAGAAGACTGTTGGGCTGAGTCGCATGTTAAACAAAATTAAAATAGTGGGTCATTTCGCTTCATTGCTGAATGCTGCCAAGCTAATTTTACCTAAAAAATGGCTTAAACGATTTTGATTCAATTTTATATTCTACTGTTTTTGATTATCTGAAGACCATTGAGCTATGTCACATGCTTGATCAAATTTGATTAGTGGCTCATTTTGGGTAATACATGTCAGGGTCACGAGAATATGACAACAGCCAATAACTTGGTGATATTTGACAAAATATTGGCGACATATGGCCAAAAAATCGACTGTAAAAATTACGAAAACCAAAACACGTATTTGGAGCTAAATGAAAGAATACCTCCAAATTTGGCTATATCTAGCAAAAAATATTGTCTTTCAGAATGTAAAGAATTTTTTTATACATTCTTGAGGATTCGAGATGCATGGTTAAACCAATCAGAGTCGAGCTAAAAAAGCGATTTAGATCGATGTCCTTTCGTTGTAAATTTTAAAATGAAGTAAAATTTATAAACATGCGCATAAAAACATAGTTTTCTTATTGATTGTTTTTCTAAATAATACTATTATAAACATGTTTTACAGTAATAATACAGAGTTAATGATACCGTGAAAATACTATATCGAGTTGAACACAAAGTTAATTTTGACCGAGCTAAGCTCGGTCTCCCCTGCTAGTACTATTTAATTTAAAGATGTTTCGAAATATCATTATTGAGCCTTTTAAATATGACTTAAAAATTTTCTATTTAAAGTTTTTCATGCGTAATATTTTAATTAATTTAGCACTTTACAGATGACGATATGTAATGTTATGGAATTTTACGTATGACGTAATTATCACATTTTAATAAGTTTCGCGTATAATAATTTTATTATTTTAAAGTTATCGCATTTTTTAAAAAAATATTAAAGCGTAAATATTTTTACGTAAATTTCCTTCTTTTTATTTTTTAACTCCCGAGCATTTAATTTTTTCATTTTTTCAATTTCAGTTTAAAAATGATGACAAAAAAATCTAATTTATGTATTTTATTTATTTATTTATTTATTTATTGTAAAACATTTTAACCACAATAGTCTTTCACTATCGATTGAAAAAAAACATAGTTTCAATATCAATTTAACAATTACGAAAGAGAAGAATCCCTGTAGTTTTTCCCTGTTCTCCTCTTTTTTCCACAAAAATGGAATAATTCAGTTACTGACATTAAAGCAATAGCACTGAAATTTGAAAAAATAAAATTATCAAAAACTAATTTAAACTAGTTTCGATATTTGTGGACCAATATCGATAATTGGTCTTATTTTCACCTTCAAATCTTCCACATTTTGGGAAAAATAACCGCGAAGCAAAATCCGTCGTTTAATCATTCATTTCATAAAATTATTTCATTAGGTATTTCTTTATACAGGGTAGATTCGTAAACTTGATGGCGTGTTTTAAAGTTACAATTTTGAATGTGAACAATGACAATCTAGGCTTGAAGTTCTAATCTGAATTCCGGTAAAATTCTGAAATTTAATCTTTCAGATGTATATAGCAGCTGTATTTAGTTTTATCAAAAAATATTGATTTCATTTTTACTATGGCATTATTTCCCTTGTCTATAACTCCTTGAGATTAGCGTCTCAATCTCAGAGACAAATGAATGGAAAAAAATATTGAAATGTAATACCTTTATAAGTAAAAAATTATTTTCTTTCATCTTAACGTCCTTTTCTGTTAATTTTTTTAAAAAGGTTTTTTTAATTGTATTGGGAAAATGGCAGTCGCAATAACATGGTAATTTTCCTCTTCTCTCTTGAAAAATAGAAGTAACCGGATTGCCACCAATGTGAAGGAATTTTATTAATAACTTCTAAAAGTAAAAATAAGTTGTAACAAGTTGGAAACTGCACGTGAAGTGTAGCAAATGAGGTGCGTTCGTACTATAACGAAGTTTTAAAATATTCAGATCTTGCTGGTATAGTAGAGCGTACTTTGGATACAGTATAGTGGTCGAAATCTTTGTGTTCCTGTAAATATGCAGGAGTAATTTTTATTATACTTCATTAACGTATATCTTATTAATAAAATGTGAAGTAGTTTAATATAATTAAAACACGTCCCAAACAATTTTTCCCGGTAGAACATTATTTAGTGGAATACATTTGTGTGGCCCTGTAATAATATTCTTTGCATCCCAGATTGTACAGAATGTATATTTTAGTACATACTTCATAGATTCATGTCAATTCTATTATGTTCAAATGAGTGTAACACCATTAAAATGCATTTGAAACTTTTTTTCCCCATTGATCGTAATGTAACGGAATACTTTTGATTGTCCCTGTAATTGATCTATGCATCCGATTTTCATAACATTTGAAATGACCCGACAAAATTATGTAATAATTATACGTTTTAAATTTCAAACGATTAAAATGCATTTGAAGCTTTTTTTCCCATTGATCGTAATGTAACGGAATACTTTTGATTGTCCCTGTAATTGATCTATGCATCCGATTTTCATAACATTTGAAATGACTCGACAAAATTATTTAATAAATATATGTTGTAAATTTCAAACGATTAAAATGCATTTGAAACTTTTTCCCCATTGACCGTAATGTAACGGAATAATTTTGATTGTCCCTGTAATTGATCTATCCATCCGATTTTCATAAAATTTGAAACGACTCGACAAAATTATGTAATAAATATACGTTTTAAATTTCAAACGATTAAAATGCATTTGAAACCTTTTTCCCCATTGACCGCAATGTAACGGAATTCTTTTGACTGTCCCTGTAATTGATCTATCCATCCGATTTTCATAAAATTTGAAATGACTCGACAAAATTATGTAATAATTATATATTTTAAATTTCAAACGATTCGGTTGGTTAGTTTTTGCGTTGTTATATGCGTACAGACAGACGGACGGACAGACAGACGGACAGACAGACGGACAGACAGACAGACGGACAGACAGACAGACGGACAGACGGACGGACTTAGCGACAACAATAGGTGCTACGTATTTACATAATTACGAACGCACCTAAAAATGGAATTACTTTAGAAAATAACAAGTGCGGGCACATCTACAAATAGAGTGCTTTCATATCTAAAATAATGATCAAAATCGATTCAGTAGAATGCTGAGGTCAGATGATTAAAAATAAGCCTCGTTTTATGTATATTTAACGAGGATTAACTTTAATAACGACTTATTAAAGATTATTAATAAGTAATAGGTTATACTTATTAATAATCTTTATTACTTTTATGAACCAACGATACTACGATGATAATTGTAATTTTTAATGTATCTTGAAATCTTCTATTTTGCCAGTGCATGCAGTCATTTAAATCTTTTTTGCCAACTTGATAATTTGCATTAACAAGCTTCTAACATTTTTCAGGAATATGTATGCAATGTGTAAACTCTGCTTTGGAGTTTTAGGTAGATTTCGTATGAAATACTACCTATTGCAATCGCACCAGTTTATCTATCTATCTATCTATCTATCTCACTTTTTTATGGACACGATAACTTCTATAATTCTTCACCAATCTCCAGCAAACTGGTTCTTAAAATTATCTAAAACTTTTGTATTTACAAGTTTTTGATAGGACCAACATTTACCGATGAAAAAATTAAAAACGAAAAGAAAAAGGGCGGTGAAAAAAGAGAAAAATCCATAACTCTGTCAATTTTTAAGATATCAAATCTGATTAAATTTATTTTACATCTTCTTAAAAATGTCTACAACTTTTATACTGACAAGTTTTTCATAGGACCAATTCGTATAGCAAAAAGAAATTAAACAAAAATAGGAGTTGGAGAAAAAACCTCAAATCCAAACTGCTTATATTCTGACTCATTTTTATTAAATTCATTTTTGATTTTAAACGCATCCACATGGTAGATCCTCTTATTTAGAAACTGTATAAAGTGACGCATTGGTCAATTTTCTGATAAAGATAGAATATATTTCAAAAAAGGCTACCAAAAAGGGTATTTTGAACAGAATTTCCCAAAGTCATCGGGACTGAAAATTTAAGGAAGTATTCAAATAAGAAATTGCGTTTTTTTCTGACTCGTTTTTAAATACATTTTTGTTCTCAAACGCATCCAATTTACAGATCCTCTTATTTAGGAACTATATAATGTGATGCATTGGTCCGTTTTTTGATAAAGACAGAATAAATTTCAAAAAAGGCTACCAAAAAGGGTATTTTGAACAGAATTTCCCCAAGTCTTCGCAATTTAAAAATTTAAGGAAGTTTTCACATAGCAAATTGCGTTTTTATGACTCGTTTTAAAATCCATTTTCGCTCTCAAACGCATCCAATTTACAGATCCTCTTATTTAGGAACTATATACTGTGACTCATTGGCCAGTTTTTTGATAAAGATAGAATATATTTTTAAAAATGCTGTCAAAGTGAGTATTTCGCACAAAATTTTCCAAAGCAATCATGATTAAAGAATTAAGGATGTATTCAAACAACAAATCGGTTATTTTATGACTCATTTTTAAATTCAATTTTTTTTTTTCAAATGCATTCAACTGGCAGTTTTTTGTTATTTAGGAACTGTATAATGTACTGTTTTGGTCGATTTTTAAATAAATTCAGAATTTATTTCAAAATATGTTGTCAAAATGGGCATTTGAGCTGAATTTTTCTTAAGATGATTCTGATAAAACCAGTTTTTGGAGAAAAATGAAATAAAATTTTTTTCGTAAACGGCCAAATGAAGTTATTAAACTGGGTTTATCTCTAATCACACACACACACACACACACACACACACACACACACACACATATATATATATATATATATATATATATATATATATGACGATTTAAGGAGAACTCGAATTATTTCCACTGGTTAAAAAGAAACACACAGTCATGGCAAGCGAGGGAAAAAACAAAATAAATAAATAAATGTAGAAGATCCAATAATTAGTCATGGGCTGCTGTAAATTCATTTATTAAATTCGTAATAATGAGGAAGGAAAAGCTCCTTTTGCAAAAATTCCATCATTATTTCAGCGAGCAGTCCTCATCGAAGAAGCAACCCAAGAAATCTTCTTTTTCATCTCGAGACTTCCACCTTTTTAAACTAAAAAGAAAGTTCTGGAACATTCTGTAACCTCAAACCATCATTCTTTTATGTAAACAGAATTCTTGTCCAGCTACGAGATTATTTTCCACAAACGATAAATTTATTTTAAAAAAAAAATATTATTTAACCAATTTATAATTGACTCAGAATTTTAAATATCTTAGGCAGACGATTTTTATAAATGATTAATTTTAAGAGAAAAAGAAAAGAAATGAATTTATTAATATGCACACATCAAAGGTTGACGTAGGAAAAATAAATAAATAGATAAAATAAAATAATGATATTTTTGAAAGGTATGGGTTTGGAATAAATTTAATAAGACTTTCTTAAAAAGGGTTGATAAAAACATAGAAGAAATCAGTTTTATTTGGAATATTAAGAAATAAAGTTTTAATTAAGAATATTTTTAATTTAGAGCCATCTTTTTAAATTTACGCATACTGGAATAATGTTTTTTAAGGCAAATTAGGAATTTATATCGTCTGCATAAGGATTAACAGATTAGATTTAGAAACAAGATTTTAATTTAATAATTTGAAGTAAGTACGGAATATTATTATAAGAAAATTAAGATAGTATAAAGGTTAGTTTTGGCGAAAAAATTTTAAATTTGTAATATATATATATATATATATATATATATATATATATATATATATATATATATATATATATATATATACATATACATATATGTATGTATTTTGTTGAAATGAGCACTCTTCGAAATCTACCTCCGCCTATAGGCCCAGCCGACAGGGATTTTTTTTTGACTTGTTCTCCTTCGAACAGATTTGGCACACGCAATTTATTGCCAGTTGCATTCTTAGCCCAGCCTTTATAGATTACCTGTAGTATATTTTATATAATGACTAGCGGACCCGATAGACGTTGTCCTTCGTGGGACCGACACCAGAAAATCAAATAAATGTACTTAAATATAGTAATACGCACGATAAACACTACGCTCTTAATTTAATTTCTTATTACAATTATGTAAGGAAATTATTTTTCACTCTTCAGTATTTTTTGAATTCAGTTCAATTTTTGATAGAAAAGTTTATTTTTCCCTTTTTTGTTAAAAGTTAACGATTTTCTGAAGTCAGTTAATCAAAATTATAATACAGGCTATATTACTGGAAAGCATACACTTTGACAGGAGCGGGGTTCGAACACGCGATCTCTTTCTTCGAGAAGCAGAGCTTGGCGATCGAGATCTGGCGCCTTAGATCGTTCGGGTATTCCGTCCGCACTCGATTCATCGAACTTATTCAACACTTTTAATTAGCGAAAAATCACTAACTATTAGTTTTTGCCTAGTTACTAAAAAATTACTGAATCAATTTCGATGAAATATGAATCTAAACCATTCTCGAATCCACTGGAACGCACACACAAAATTTCATCAAAATCGGTCCAGTCGTTTAGGAGGAGTTCAATTACATACACACGCACAGAAGATTTTTATATATAAAGATGAGCATTGAAAATTTTAGGTTTTTGCGCCGAAGACATCACCAAATTAGGAAAATGTGAATTATCTCACGAAATACTGGATTTGAACAAATTTGCTTAGTACCATTCGATTCAGAATGAAAAAATGCACTAAAATATGTTATCAGTTGAAAAATAACAACAAAAGCCGATTTTTATGGAATTTTTTAAAAGTTCGTTCTTTTTTCTACTCATTTTAGGGTGGAATTTTCGAAAATCCCTTTTTAGCGGTACTCGATGTTATAAGAAGTATTTTTACCCCAATTTTCAAGATTTTTGGATCGGTAGATTTTTTTGTGCTATGATTAATACGAAATCCTGACTTTCTTTAATATATATAGCACATTTAATTAGCGAAATATCACTAACTATTAGTTTTTGCCTAATTACTAAAAAAGTACTGAATCAATTTCGACGAAATGTGAATCTAAACCATTCTCGAATCAACTGGAACGCACACACAAAATTTCATCAAAATCGGTCCAGTCGTTTAGGAGGAGTTCAATTACATACACACGCACAGAAGATTTTTATATATAAAGATTGTAGTATATTACATGAATAAAATAAATGTATACAGTATATTACATATCGAATGTTCATATTTTAGGGATCCTCACTTATAAACGCCTTGAAGGGAGGTGTCCACCAATTGTGTCAACCTATTATTCCAGTATTTTATGAATACAAATACCTTAACCCGGAAAGAGTTAAATGGATTTTATTTTAACACGATTTGGGCCAATTTGATCATAATTGGTAAATGCATATAAGTAGATAAGTACAGCGTTCTCTCTGCTGATAACCATTGCGTCAAATAGTGACAAAATGCTTCATTAGTCGAATAAACGAACAATCAAATTCGCCTAATTACGACTGCTCTTTTTCAAGCTTGTATGTGTTGTGTGGTGTGACGATACAGTCTCATTTGTTTTACTAAACAATTGACGTCGTTCAATGGCAATGTTTATGTGCAATGGCACTGTGCCTTTTGCAATGCTATATTTATAAAGATACTGCCTCAACACCAATTCAGTTTAACAACTGCCAAATACACAGAAATGATTATACGATAGGTATTTCTCTATTGACAGATAATCATAACCTATGTACCTGAGTCGCGCCAGTAAAATAACAAACAAAATTACACGCATCAAACCGCCAAGTAAAGAAAATGTTTGTTGGAATGTGGTGTTGAAATTAGCCAATTTCCATATTATTTATTAGCTTTATGCAAAGTATCATGGGCTGATGAGATTTTTTCTATTAAGAGTCGATAGAGTCGATATATCATAGTAATTCTTGATGTATATTTTCACAACAATAAGTCAAACATAACTATTTTTAATTTTCATTTAGACTGCTAAAAGAATGTATTAAATATTTGAACATTTAGCAGACATTTAGAATGTACTCATTTTAAATGGCTTCCATAGTCGATAGTCGAATTTTTATTTTATAAGCAGTTACAAAAATTAGGTTATTTTACAACTTATTGAAAAAAATTGACAGAATAAGGGGTTAAAGATTAATTTTTCTGTTTATACGCTGAATCTATTTTGCAAATATTTCTTTTTATTTGGCTATTGTCTCACATTTCTTATTCGCGAAATCTCTAATGTTGGTCAAAATGTAGCGAGAACCCTAGGTAAATATAGGTAAACGCGTAAAACAGTTTACATTAATTAAGAATATGTAAGTTTAAACTTGTCTGAAGTGAGATTCACGTTTGCACAGCGTAACCCAATAGACAAAGAGCTGTTCTCAAGCCGTGTAGTATACTCAATGATTGGCAGTTAATGAATTTATTTAGCCACACAAAACAGATTAAAAAAAATATGAATTGTGATAAATTGATGTCACTTTCAGCTGATTGGAAAAAAAAATCCAAGTTGGATAAGATATTATAATATTTTAAACTTCTATACTTAAAAAGTAAAAACGGAACTAACAAAAGATCACACATGTGTCTGTCTGTCTATTTGTCACAGACATTTTTTCGAAGATTATGCAATATGGAAAGTTCAAATTGGCTAGATTACTAAAGGTTATTAACTCACGCATTTATAGATTATTAGCCATTCAGAGATATTTTTAGGAACATTCAAAAAGGCTAGTTAAGCTACTTGACTTTTTTTTTTTTTTTTTTTTTTTTTTTTTTTAATAACACGTAGCACATCTTTTGACAAAAACTCCTAACACCTAACTCAAAAATACATTTGTTTGAATTTTATGTATTGTCTCACTTCTTGTTTTCGAATCTGGTTAAACTAAATTTATGAAAAAAATAGAGGTAGTTGGAGTTTATTTAAAGTTAAGTAAGTTATAGACCGGGAGGTGGCAGCACTGACAATTACCTCATCGAGTTGAAGGATGAAAAACTATGATTGGTTAAATATCGATTCGGTGTGTCAAGTCATATATTGGTGAAAAACACCCACAAATTCTATTTTAGTGGTTGATTCATAGGTTTACCATTATCTTTTCTTGCTCCCAATCCTGCATGTTTTCATACTCTTGGATGCAGAAAAGCTTACGAGTCAACCGATAAAATCACGTTTTTTTAGGTAATTTCCACAAAAATCAGAGCCGTAGCTAGATGAGAATAATAGGGGTGGGGTGCTCAAGAAAATGAAGGAGTGAGGGCTTATATTTTCACTCACTCTGATGCAGAAAGATAAATTAGTACATATTCACACTGTAGGCATTATGTTTCTTATTAATCTGGTCTAATAACTTCATTTTATGCTAAGAAAAGAATATGAAGGTGAGAAATTGAAATGTATAACTAGTGCAATATTAAACATAATGTTGGCATCATATACGCAAATAAAATGAGCAAGTGTTGAAACAATTATTTTAGTTACAATTTAGTATTTCTGAAAAACTGCGAAAGTCCTCAAAACTAAATTAGATTTTTGAACAGAATTTCATTTGGATTTTCAGACCATAAATTCATTCAGTGACGTTGGGATATTTTCAAAGGGAGGCTGAGGCAGAGCCCCCTAACATCCCCAGAGCTACGACTCTGACAAAGATATGACAAAGACAGACCGATTGCGTTTTAATATGCAAACAGAGATTTAACTAATCCTAGTTTTTCCCCATTAACTCAATGACGTGATTGTATGTGCTGCCTTTTCCCAGTTTAATAGCGATTATTCGAGGTCACATAGTTTCTGTGGTGTTGCATTATTCTGCTACACAAACCATCCAGGGATTTAATTTTTTTTTAATTGTCAGTTTTTAGCATAAATATTAATTAAAAACCTATCTAGAAAACTTTTCACGGACTAGACCATGGTGACGTAGCAATTTTTCGACATTCTTTCGAAACGCGCTTGACACATTGCCAAGTTTAAACTTTGTGCAAGGTTATTTTAATGTGGAATCCATTATGCACGAGTAAATTTCCTATCTTAATTTTTGAAATAAGTATGGTCAATGTTTTGAGATTCATAGTATAATTCTGCGCTAAAAAAATCTTCAAAATAAAAAAAATACCAATCAGTTTAAAGAAAATTATTTATTATTATTAAAACTATTTTAATTATTAACAAATTAATGATCACACTGCGGTCCAATTTTACGGAATTATTTTGCTCGTATTTTTATAAAATGTTTCCCATCACTGTTTAGTCAAACTCTAAACATTAATAATATTTTCTTATCAAAAAGATTAATATAACATTATAACGGTAATTCAAATTAACTGTACTCTATTTTAAGATCAATGATAAAAAAGTATTATTAATTACGAAAGTCTTTGAAATGGAGTTTTACTTATTTTTGATTACATTATATTTATCTTATTCCATTCCAAACATTATTCCTGCAAAAATCTTAATTAATTAATCACTGCTTAATATCTAAAAATATATTAGTTTATTAAGATTAATAAACAAAACGCAATGAATAAAATGAATTTTGCTGTAAAGATAAGTAATTTTTTCTACGTGAATTATTGCAGCTAACAGATCACAGTTAATAGATATAATTTTCGTCTGTAATCTTTAATTAAAATATTTGCCTGAGGGCATGGCTTTTGGGACTCTAAATTTTTGCACTATTTGAAAATTACATGATCTCTTAATTAATATAGTGACTGTGTCGTCTAAATCTTCTTAATTAACAATTTATTATAAAGCATGTTTCCTCGACGTAAAATTTTTCCACGCTCTTGGGTGCTTTTAAAATAATAAAATAAATTATTGAACCAATGTCAAAAGATGTTCTCTAGTATTTTAAGTAATTATTACTTTTAAATTTTTCTTTGTATTCACGTCTGTGAAAGCTTTATTAAAAACTACAGAATATTTCGACTGACACCAGGAAAAGTTATATAACATTAAAATAGAATACAAATAATATTTAAAAATTTGTGAGTATCTCTTTAGAGATAAGACGGGCTTAACCTGAGCCCGGGGTCGGCCTCAATCTTTCTGAAATTGATGATTTTATTTATTCTCACATAGAAAAAGAAATTTGTTCTTAAAAATTGCTTATTCCAGTTCAAGTCATTTTAATGTTATTTTGATCAAAATAAACGGAAAATGGTAATCGTGTTTTTTCTCTTTTGTAGCTTTAGAAGTCTATTTTAAAAGAAAATTTGGGATATTTGTTTATTTATGTTTCTTCTAGAAAGAAATTCTGATTTTATATAGCGCCATTAAGATAATGTTTAATTGGAAAGTTTATTTATTTCTTTTTTGTTAAAGACTTAACGGGAAATTAATATTTTCTTTTCTTTTTAGTCAACCAGCATTAGTTTAAGGTTTACAAATTTTTAGACTTGTGTCGTGTGCAAATCATAATAATTTTTTATATGAAAACATTAATTTTATATGAAAACAATATTAAACGTATCGGATCTTTCAGACAAGAGTATTATTTTAACTTTATTTCAGCTAATGTTTAGGAACACGAGAATTACAAAAGATTGTTTAAAGGAAGGATTCAATTTTAATTTAAGTTATACATCTTTTATAGTAAGTAGAACATTACAGGAACACAATAACAGTTATTTCCATGTAATAAATTGTTTAAAAAAGAGATTTTATTTAGAACAACTATTATATTTAAGTATTATCAATTTTTTTTTAATGAATAGTTTCAGATCGGGTTCGGGCAGGCTCGGGCTCTGAAGGCACAGAATGTCTCGGGATCAGGGAGGAGAGGGGATGGGACCAGGCACCGAAAAGTGAGCCCGAATTCATCTCTATCGTTCACCCGTTCAAAAGTACACGCACATCGCGCGCGAGAGAACAACATGCAGGCACACAAAGTTGGTTCCTATCGTGGATAGAACAAGTATTTAGTGCGTTGAAGAAAAGATCATGAGATTGATTAATTATTATGCTAATTAAAAAGATAATCTGTTGCCGAGGCACGGTGAGCTAGATATCCGAATGGATTGAGCTTTGAACTTGAAACCAGGCATTGTGGGATCGGTCGCGCCTCAAATTGAGTTTCTGATTTTTTTCTATTTTATTGGCTGCTTTAAATTAATCAATAAGATATATTTGATAAATTTTTACGGTACTACTCTGTTATCCCGTCGGTCAAAATACTATCGCCAAATTATAAGATTAAATGCCAATAATGGATGATCGTGAATGTCAATTCAATGACATTAAATACGATACACGTGTTTAAAACGTCATTAAGTGATTTTTATTTCGACTTTTTATTTGTATTTTTATTAATACTCTACTAATTATTTGTTTTTTTATTTATAATAAAAATTACGTCAATATGTATAATTTGGCCATTAGTTTGGCGATTTGTATAATTCGGCAAAATCGGTCGACGGGATAAGAGAGTAGTACCATTTTTATATTAATATTACAGAAGCACATACATTTATATTATAATACAATTATAATAAAATACCTATTTAAATACGAGAAAATGAAATATTTCTCGATGTAAGTTTTACTTTTGAATCCCTTTTAATATTCAAAGGAAATAAGTATTGTGGGAAAATATTCGTTTGTGCGTAGGATAATTTCTTGATGGTTTTCTTTCTTTCTTTTGAGTACTTTAGAAGTGAGTTTTTATTGAAATTAGGATACAAATCATATTATATGGTAATAAAGTCAAAATGGAAAACATAATAAAAATCAAAATGTAATAGATGCACATTATTTTATTAAAAAATAACTCTACATATATTTTTTAAAAAGATGAAATATATGGGGTTTACCTTATAATTTTGAAGTGAATAAAGCATGGTTTGAATGTTTATACATTTACTAATAAAAATATAAGTAAGTATTTTGCTTATAATTACATGATTTTGAGTAAAATTTGCTGGTTATATTTCATGATGTATTTTACTCTGCTATCCACTTGGTATTAAAATATTCAATCATTAAATATGAAATATGTATACTAAACCTTCTCTGAAAAACTGTCTAGCCAATAGGGTAAATTCCATTGAAATTCATCCAGTATAGTAGATTACAAATAAATCTCGCAACATGTTGATATCACAATCTTGGTTTATTAACAGCATCCTACTTATCACGAAAAATATAAAGAAGCCGATTAATCATTCTTAAATAAATAAAAAACATTGTTAAATTATTTACATCACAAGTTGAACTATTAAATTGCATCAATAAACCTACTAAAAATTTATAAACAATAAAACATAATCACAGAGGGCAAAATCACGTCACTTAATCGCTCAGAACTTTTTAGGAGAATCATTTTACCAGCTTAATCATAAAAAAACATATTTCGAACAATATAACAACTGCTCCTATAGTACAGGTAGTTAGTTGGTTGTACTTCTACTGCCAAGAGGTCTCAGGATCAAACCCTATTAGAAACAAATTGATCAAAATAAGCGATTTAGACATCATCTTTCATCTAAATCAACTATGAAGCTTTGTTTCAGTGTTTTGAACGTGTTGGAAGCTGTTACTATTGTTTATACTGGATGCATGATTTTTGTTCTTGTTTTATTAACCACAAATTCATAACTTATAAAAAAAATTTTAAACAAGCAAAACTCATTGAAAAAGAAACAATAATAATCTTTCGTTATTTACAAACTCACATTTTTTTCTACATTCAAGTAAATTATCAGATCTTTTGGCGCAGCGAAAGTCGAAATCATATTTACAACATGAGTATACTGATGCTTTTTTGAAACGTAACGAGCTTATACAAAGAAAGGTTTATTTTGTAACTTCTGTTTTTGTTTTGTACATAAACTATTTATGTTTTATTAACATTCCAGAGAAATGAAAAAAAAAAATAAATAGTATTTTGAAAATCTCCCTTTTTTATGCACGTAAAACCGCAAGAAAAAACGTGCATAAAGAAATTGGATAATCTAAATTCTTTCCTTGACTTTTCAAAAGTTTTTTTTAATTAAATCTAGAAGAAGTTGAAGTTGTGTTTACGTACTTAAAATAAGAAAGTTAGTGGATTGTTATACTAGCTGAGAAAATAGTGGAGAATTTTAAATCTTTTCCTTTCAAATTTTAATCCTATTTATGAAATGCTTTGGTTTCAGAAGATGAAAATTTTTTATATTTAATTTTATCTGAATGTACATGTATCAATTTGTGGAGGCATTTTTTTTATAGATATCATCTGGAATATGTGTTTTTAACTCTTTTGTGTCTCGTGTACTATTAAATAATGTATGTCTATTAATTGAGTATTATTTTTTTCACAAATACTTCTGTTATTGTTTACATACCGTAATGGTAGTATGTATCTGTGCATTTACTACATGACTTCATTTATGTTTAAGCAAATAGTAACAATAATAACAATAAAAGTATGCTGAACTCTCTTTGGTCTGTCGTTGGCAATTCTTTCAATTGAAACATGTATTTTACATTTTAAAATAAAAATATGTTACTTTCCTGAAAGAATCATTTGTAATAAAGCGCAAAAAATATTAGAAATTTGTAATATAACTTAAATCTTGTTGTAGCATAGTATTTTCTAAACATCTCAAAAACTCTTTCTTCCAATTGTCATATGAATATGAAATGAGTACTACGCAATGCAACATTCGCTATGTTTCAGACAGTGAACTATTCGTTAAACTGTAATTAATTTATTTGGATAGTTAGTATTAATTTATTAACATAACAGTAATTTTTTCTAAAAATTTGAAAACAGGAAAAAAATCAGACTCGAATGGGTTAATTTGCTAAATTTCCAGTATTGATTTGTTTTGATTTTTCCCCTTGAAATTTTTTTCTATGATTTGGTTTTTAAACATTCGGAGACAAGAAAATGTTACACTAAAATCATTTCCAGTGAAAGTTTAGGCATATCATATATACAGCGTGTCCAGCAAATAAGACCCTGATTTCAAGATTGAATTTCTCAAAAACAAAGATCGATAGAATTATGCGGTAAATGATTTGTTTATTAGATAAGTTGTAAAAATGTTATGAAGAAGTTTCAGATGTTGAATATTTTGAAAAGATTGTGTTCTGATTGCAAAGAACGATTGGTTTGACACTTTTATTGTTTTAGATTGCTTGCAGACAACGCGTTTTTTTTGGGATACTGTGCCACATTTTAGAGATTTTTGAAATTAATTTTTTGAAATTTTCAAATTCTAAAAGTTTAATTTGAAAAACACGTTAAAATATTGCACTGTACGCCGAAAAACGTATTTTCTGCAGCAATATGAAACAAGAAAAATGTTAAACCAAGTATTCTTTGAGGTCTTTCCAATATATTCAACCTTCTAAACTTTTGTAAAATATTTTTACAGCTTACCTAATAAACAAACCCTTTACCGTATAATTTTATCGATCTTTCTTTTTGAGAAATTTAATTTTGAAATCAGGGTTTTTTTACTAAACACCTTGTATTATATATATGTTTATACATGTAATATGCATATTTTACGAAGAACTTTGTTGTGGTTTGTCTCTGTGTGTTCACATCCGTTTCGACTGATAGTATTTTGTCGTGGCGACTAGATGTCACATTGTTCCTTTTGGAACGGATGATCGCTAAGTTATCTTTTGGGAAAAACCGCATCGAGCCGTTCGACTCCAGATCGGAAAAATATTTAGTTTTACATGATATGTATTGTTTCTGTTGTCACATTCGTCTGACTCAATTAACATGCAGCGTGCAACGATGTATGACAGAACATTGGATAGGGTCCCCCCCCCCCCATATATGACATTTAATATTGAGTTTTCATCATACTTTTATGTTAAGTATTATCGTACATATTATTTATGATGTCAACATCCCTTTTACGATACACATACAAAACAAACATAGATGATTTTAATATATAATAGATATTTTCCCAATAGCCAAATCCATATTCGATAAGTTGGCGTTCTTTATAGCCAATGAAAGGAATATATTCGTAAAATAATTGTAAATCTTAGAATTAATAGCTATAAAATGCCCCTATTGCAGGAACATTGTCTTTAAAAGATCATACCTTTTGACAGAGAAGCTAGCTACCCTTTTTTGACTATACACTTGGTAGACGAATAAGTTTTAACATTTTATGTGTAAGGGGGGGGGGAGACTAAATCAGTAAGATTCGTTCTTGAATAAAACCTATTTTGTTATTCTTTTACCTTTGAAAAACGTGGATATAGTTGAAATCTGATTGTCACTGTTACTTCAGAAAGTATATAACAATTTAGTAACTACAAATTTTTAGTAGCTGTATAGTGCGATAATCGATGGATTCGGTAGATTTTGAACGTACCTCGCATACTGTTGATTTACTTCTCTCGAGTAAAGTTCCCAAATACCAGTTTTTAGCAACATCATTGAGTGCCAATTTTTGTGAATTTGCTAAGACCTTTATATTTTAAAGAGGAATAGAATGTACGCGATTCTATTAATATTGCATGCTATTTTCTAAAGTGAATTTGTTAGATTCTTATAACCGCACGGTGAGAACTTTAAAATCCGAGTTAAGTGAGTAATATAAGAGCAAGTTTTGGGTAAGGAATTTTTCCCTTTCAATATTTCGTAAATTTGGCCTAATTGTGATCGTCTAAATTTAATCTAAGCACTTCACGATGAAATTACACTCCTTTCTGTATAAATATACTTTAAAAATTATGTTTCACTAAATTTGTGATATGACTTCTTTTCACGTTGGCGGCCTTGAAATGTATGCCAGAAATTCACAGAACAATGTTTTTCCTAATAAATTTTGAACCAATGGCTTTATGGGAATAAAACAAAATTTAAAATATGCAATGTATTTATAAATGCAATCACGAATAGATTTTTAAACTTTTGTTAGATTATAGTATGATAGCAATTTTTTGTAGCTTTTTTTTCTAATTTTTTGTTTGGTTTCCATTGGAAAAAGAAAAAGAAAACATTTCATTATAATGAAGTTATCAGTTAATTAATGTACAATAGTTAGTATAATATAATTTGAAACTATTTAATTTATTTTGAAGTATTTTTAGGTGCGTTTGTAATTATATCAATACGTAGCGCTATAGTCATCATCTAGTCCACCCATTTGTCTACCCATCTGTTCGTATATAACATCTCAACTAACTACCGAACCAAATGGTTTGAAATTTAATATATATAATCGCTACAGATTTTTGTCGGGTCAATTCAAATTTTAGGAAATTTGAATCAAAACTTAAAATAATAACATTAGACGTTTCTCTTCATTCTGTCAATTCCTATCATACGTATTTAATTCAGTGATGCCTCAAAACAAATAATGATTCTGGGTTGCTATGATGATTGCTTCCTATTTCAGATGCAATCAAATTATTTCCGTATTCTTTATTTAATATATATATAATCATAATAAATTTTGTATTCACATATTTTTTCATAGGAATGCCATAGATGTTGCATCAAGATTTGAATATTTATAAAACTGTTTATACTACGAATACACTTCATTTGCCGTGTGTGCCATTAAATTTTAGGATTGTTTGTAAATGGGGATTCATTAGAATTACTTCGAAAAACCATACCCGAGTTAATTAAGGGCATCCTATAAATTACTATAATAAAAAAAGATAAAAATATTACAGAATTCTTCGCTTTACACTTGAATATATTTTGGTGAAACACCAGAAT
Source organism: Maratus speculifer (assembly GCA_964019185.1). Classification (NCBI taxonomy): domain Eukaryota; kingdom Metazoa; phylum Arthropoda; class Arachnida; order Araneae; family Salticidae; genus Maratus; species Maratus speculifer. The sequence goes on along the minus strand of OZ025296.1, from coordinate 227,839,861 downwards.
ATATATATTCAGGATGTTTCAGAATTATATGTCAAACATGTAAATGCAGCTACAGTGGAAGTAAATAAGAAGATTTTCTATCGGAATTCCGGCGCGGAAATAAAGAGTTGAGGTAATAAAAAGCGCTGTTGAATTAGGCAAATGAAAGACTGACTTGAAATGTCATTACCTTCACGGATTTTTAGTAGCATGCATCATTGCAGCAATGCAGAGCTTGCCGACATGCATTTCATGTAGGAATAGGCAAGTCTATGTTCTACAAACGGTTTTTACTTTATTCTATCTTCAAAAGAAAAAAGTATTGAATTTGTGAAAATTTTCGAAATCCGGTTTCCGACGGATTTACACGTTTAAGGGGTCAGAGAGCTCGAAAAACATGTTTTAAAAAAATGCCTGTTTGTGAGTGTGTGATCTATCTGTATATGATAAAAAGAAAACTTTTGTTAGTGCTCCATCTCTAAAAAAAATTCACGGAATTTCACAAAACTTTAAATTTTGTTAGACCTTGATATAAACTAAATCTGATTAGTTTTTGGCGTATATCGCTCAACAGATGGCGTTGCTATGCTGCATTATTTACAAATTTCACAATAATTTTATCTCACGAATTAGCGCATGGATTTATATAAAACTTTAGATTTAACTAGAACTTCATATAAGATGGTGCTGATTCAATTTTTATCAAATCACTCAACAGCTGGCGCTGCCATGGTGAATTATTGGTGATTACCACAATAGATCTATCTCAAGAACAACTGCATGGGATTTTTCTAAAACTTCCGATTCAGTTAGTCTCTGATATAGATTATATTAGTTTAGTTTTTGGTGTAAATCGTCCTACAGATGGCACTGCTATGTTACATTTTTCACTATTTCGGAATAAATTTGTATCTGAAGAACTAGTGCATGGATTTTCATGAAACTTCATATTCATTTGGTACCTGATAAAAAATTGATCCTGATTAGTTTTTGGTATTGGCCACCCAATACGTGGTCTTGTTATACAACTTTTTTAAAAATTTTGCAATAGCTCTATCTCAAAAGTTAAGGCACGGATTTTCAACAAACTTCAGAATCAGTTATAAGTTGACATAATTTGTTGCTCACTAGATTTTGATTTAAACCATCTAACTGGTGGTGCTCTATGCTGCATTTTATTTCATGCATAAGATAGAAGAAAGATTTTGGATTGCCAACCTATTTAGAGGTAATTTGCTTTATAACATAGGTGGTTTTCTAATATATTATTTTAAAAAAGTGAAATTTATTAAGCAGATTTCGTTATAGAAGGTGTAGCGCAAATGCAATTTTTTACTAAAATTTGACTAAATACTTCCTAAATTTGAAAAGTGAATTAAAATTCCATTAAAATTTGATATGAATTCCTAGTTTTATCCTCTTTTTTAATTAAAAACATATGCATTTGATAAAAATTTCATATTTTTCAAAAAAGTGCCCAAAGATAGGATATGTCTTAAAGCCTCGACACAAAAAAGCAATAAGGTTTGTCACATACGATCAACGCGAACCATATAATTATAAAGAACAAAGCATGAAGAAAAATATTCTGACAAGAGGTTTTTTTTTTAACTACTCTATTGTAGATTTTAAAATCTAAAGATTCCAATATGAATTCTTTCAGAATTATTTCAATAATTTACTAGTGTAGAAATCATTACTTTTAAACATTAATTTAAAAAAGAAAATTCTAAAATGTATTTCAAACACGTGACTTAAAAAAATTTAAACAGTTTTAAAAAATAAATTTTTGAATTTCATTTATTTAAAAATTAATGATGAAAAAGGTGATGAATTAAAATATTCTAAGAAAAGATTCTTTTACAATAAAATAATTTTCACCCTATTTTTAAGTAGTTTAAAGAAAAATTTATTGGATAAAAAATATAAAATGTATTTTATTAAAAACTAGCACATTTCAATTTATTTTTTAAGAATTTAAATTTTATTCAAAATGATTTTCATTTCTTTCACAAATTAGTCTATTGTAATGTTTTCTTAGTTGAATTAATATGTATCGGTGGAATTTGCATAAAATAGTATAACACGGAAAAACGTGAATTTTGTGTTAATATAAATTAAATTATAAATTTGTATTCCTGCTTCTTATAAATGAAATATTCTCTTAAACTCTGAAAAAAAAATATATATATATATTAATTTAGAAAATCACCATATCTTATTAACAAATTTTATCCTTTATTTCCTTTACGTAAAGATTATATGCTGCTGAAATATATGTGTAAAATAAAGGAATCTCAAAGGTGCAGAGAGAATCAAGTATACTTTTATTAGTGTTTATTGCTAAATGCCAAAACATAAATGAAACCGTAATAAGAAATACAGGGTGTTTATAAAGTCCCAGACCCATTTTGATGTTTAATAACTCACAAAATAATAAAGATAGATTAAAATTAATAACATAAATGGTTAGATAGACTCAAAAAGTTTCGTGACCCTTGTAAATAAGCATCCACGTGTGCCCCTTTTGTCGCACGGAGGATATCAAGTCGATAGTCAATTTCACGCCAGGTAGCGGCAAACATATCGGCATCCACAGAGGATAATTTCTTTTTCCACCGCAAGATGATAACCCAGATATAAGGTCCTCCATCCAAAAGCAGCATCTATAAACACCCTGTACATAGTCATATACTAACATTTCTATTTGTAGAAAGTAACAAATGTAATTGCTAAGACAGAAGAATATTGGATGAAAAGACATGCAATAGCACATATTAGTAGAACACCACACCTGAAAAGGTTAATTTTGTGTTTTAATTACTTATTTAAAATAATCGAACTTGTATATTATAAACTGTAATTTTTAAAACTGTCTATATCATATTATATTGGATAATCAACAATCACTCCCTATACAACCTTTTTCTTATAAAAAAACTCATATTTACAAAGTTTGTAACACAGACAATTTTGTACAGACACTAATTCATTTACTGATTTAGTTATTTAATTCAAAAGGTCTTTCTTGAATATAATTTACAAAAGAAAAAAAAATATCCGAACACATTTGCTAAAGCAGTACGTGTAAAACATGCCTGTATATAGATAACGTTTTTCAAATCTATTGACCTGCATGATTTTTGTAAAATTAAAATCTGTTGAACTATATTTGGAACAAATATTCTTTTATTATTAGATTTACTGACCGATAGCGATTGCTGAGACTAGGAATGAAGTTTGCAAAACATAAATGTCCCTCTCTGTGCATTTTATTAAACGTAAAAAATAAAATAAAATAAGATGCTAGAAGCTGAACTCGGCTGTACGGGCAACAGAAAGCAGGTCTCATATAAAATATGCAAAATAAATATAACAGTAATAACATTTGTAAAACGACACTAATAGTAAAGCAATGTTATATCAAGGTGCAACCCGACATTGAATACTGAATAAAAGGGAACCCAAGTTCCTAGTTGAGTGATGGAATAATAAAATTTTACAAAAGATGTATGATACAAATATGTGCTAGCTTAAATAAATAAACTTGATTGAAAATAGAATAGTTCATTTTCTTTTTCATGATAAATATATGCTGATAAATATTTCTATTTAACTTTCTGGGATGCATCTTCATAAGTTTATTGAGTATTCTGATTTGTGAATAAACACTAATATACTTTAACTTTTCTCCTTTACGCTCGAAAACATTTATTTTATTGATTTTACTGAAATTAGCGAAAATATTTTGAATATTCCTCTGTACTTCTTTTGCTATTTTTACATAAATATATTTGATTCGCAGAAATCATTTGTACATATTTGAGCAATCTCTTTTATTGCACTATAAAAATATTCGCTTCGCTTCCTTAATGCAGGCTTTTGTCGTTCTTTCTAATAATAGACATTAAAGATGTTTTGGAAATTCCTAATACACATAAAATGAAATTTATATATTCAATATATAAAGTGTGATTACAATGCATGAATAACAAGTTGCAGAAAATATTTGTTATATTTTCTTTCATACTTTTATAAACATCTCTGACTTAAAAATGTATATTTTTCAAAGCGAAGTAAAGACATGTTTTAAAATTTGTTTGAACCCGACTTACAAATATTAGTCCGTTTTTATTTTCAATGCGTATAGTAAAAAAATATTTTATTTTAGTTTAGTGCAGTTAAGCAATGTTTTCTTAAATAATTTTTGTATGTAATGAAAGCGCAATATTTTAAAAAACATTTGAATGTTATTACATAAAAATATTATTAATTATTACACAGGGTGTCTACTCTCAACGGTAGCCAATGCCTAATTTCTAAACCGTTAGTTATAAACATATAGTTTCCACTTGCAAAAATACTTTAAAAAAGGCAAAGAATTTTTTAAAGCGATTTAAATAAATTAAAAAAAGCAAAAAATTACGAAAATTAAATTTTTATACGGTCTCCCGGTCCTATAAGTGATATTTTGTGAATTTTTACCATTACTGTAACAAGTTAGACAAAAAATGTCCCATTCCTCTGCGATTAAAACTGACCGAGTAGGAGAGCGTGGGAATGAATGCAGTAATTTTTACATTTTTACTAATAACTTAACTTATATACAGTTGTTAATTTTAAAAATATTACTTAAAGAATACAGCATTTAGCAACTTATTGACATACTAATTTCAATAAACAATTGTTTTTTAAATTTTAATATATTTTTCAAAACATGCATGCATACTGTCCCATTCATCCCCATGGTGGGGATGAATGGGACAGGTTAAAAAATATTTCAAACATATTTTATTTGAAAACTGAGTGATACATTTTATTTTACTACATATTGACTGAAGCTAATATCAAATGACAACAGTCCTTTGGTTCTGGCAGTTACCAGAGGTCTAGGCTTTGGTAGTTTCATAACAATATCCTCCAGATTAACAAAATAAATTTCTGGTGGATTGGTACATTAAAATAAGGAATTATTATCTTTTTTTCGCAAGAATTGTGTTTGAAGGTTATCATTATTGTTCTTTAAAACCCTAGCAACGTAATGACGTTTTGTTCCACATATCTTTGTTAAGAGAAAGTTGTCTTCTATTATATTATCCGAAATGCAAACTTGATGGTCCTTATTACTAAGTTCATTGAAGTTCATATTCAGTCGAAATGTGTACAGTAAAGTTCATCTAGTCTGTTGATATTTTCACCGATTTGAAGTTCCAATTCTGTTCGGTCTATCAGATATTTACCTGGTAGAGTCAGATATTTACCTGATAGAAAGAGATATTCTTTTATGAATTATCAGTCGTTGTAACTAGTTTGAAGAATTTAATTTCATGATTTATATGTCATTCTGTGTTTCTGGTTAAAATGACAATTCTAGATTTCAAAGACAAAATTCTTTCGACAGCGTATTTAAGTCAACCATATATGTTTGAATGCCTAAGAGAGACTTCTCAGATATGGAAGCCATGTCTGTAGAGCATAATGTTCCTCCCGGTCGCCTTTATTAAAGCCTTAAAAACACAATTTTCAGCCATAACAAAAAATTTAAAAGACAAGCTTAGGCCACTGGAACACAGACTGCCTCCACGTGAGAGAGAGAAGGTGAGAAAGATAAGATGTTAAGTTGAAGTACTCGTTGGGGCGCTTATCCCCTCGCGACAGGCAGTGAATGGGATGGAAATTATATACAGATGTGGAGCACTCTCGACCTTCTACTATGCAACAGAAGGACAGACAGTTAAGAGGTTAGGATGGAAGCATCCATTAGATAGTTCTAAATATTTTTTAGATTGTCCAGCAACACTGGTTGGATAATACCCCTTGTTTCTAGGATACAATATATGTTTTGATTACAGAATTTGTTAACTGAACCACGTATTAAATTAATCTTTTAAATTCTCGAATTTTTCTTTAAAATTACCTAATCATATTTACTCCAAATTAATACAAGTTATTCTTAATTATTCTCATGAATTCTAAATTCTTTCTATCCAAAACTCCTATTTTTATCAAAATTATTATTATTTTTCTTTATCATTTCTTTATAAATTCAAATTAACATCTTTATAATATGAATTTTACCCGCATTGAAACTTGATTTCTTTAAATATATTATGTTTTCAAGTAAACAAGTAATCTTAAAAATATGCATCTCTACAGAGATTTAACGGTATGGAAGTTAGAAAGAAAATAATTAAAATTAATATCAACATTCTAAATTCTCAGAAATAATTCATACTTCCTTCATCTTATTCTAATACAAGAGAAATATTTCTCGGAAAATTTCTCACATTCTTGAAATGTCAAAAGTTATAAATTTCTCATTATTCAAAAACTATCTTCTGTTTCGTATTAAAGAATATACTACTAATGCTTTATAAAGAAAAAATAATATTTCATCATATTGCTTGAATTTTTATGCTTTCTTATTTATAAAGTGAAAAATACATTTATAAAATGTTTTCGGAAATAGATAACCTTTAATGACAGATAAACATTAACAATTTCCAACATACACAGTAAAAAATGAAGACCCAAATTGGGTTGAAAGATTTCTGGGTACAGAATTGTTCCAATTTGGAAAGTTCAGTTTGTAGCACAAATTCGTTTTAAATAAGTCTGATTTTTAATGACATTAAAACAATTAAAATATCTTAGATAGTATATACATTATACCTCAGAAATTTTGATTAATTTAATGTTAATAAAGATCTGCTCTGTTTTGAACCATTTTGGGTTATCTATTTTGGGAACAATACTCTACCATTTTGGAATCCTTATTGTACCATTTCAGGAAAATTACTATACCCAGAAATCTTTCAACCCAATTTGGGTCTTCATTTTTTACTGTGTAGTTTAAAAGTATCTATAACTTTGGGTTGTCTGCGTGAGCCATAATTTCCGTAAGTATACACCATACATAATCTTTGTAATTTGTGTGTGTTATTAATTTTTAGCATACAATGATCGTTTTTTGAAAATTAAGCGTGTAGATTTATCGTTCATTTTCAGAACACATACAAAAGTATTCCGTTATCATATAGTTAGTCGGAATTTTTTTTCATGTGCATTTTGATGTTATAAAATTATACATGCAATGAAATTGGTTGTATATATGAAGCGCATTAAAATATGTTTTCTGTTAAATGTGGGTTAAAAATATTTACTATTAATTTACTGAGTCACGCTATAAAATTCTGTTGTATAATGCTCTACGGGTTTCCATTATATTTTAATTTTATTACATTCTATCATACATAACACTAGTTTACAGTACATCTGTTGCCGAAAAAATTTTAGCTGTTGTCGACTACATATGGTATGCTATTTTCAAAAATATAATTAGAATATTTTAATCAGCTCTAGTTTCTGAGTTTTAGCTAAGTAGGTATTAAACAGAAAAAAACATGTATTTACTAAGAAAAACTTCACTAAAAAAATAATTAATCTTTGAGTTCTAAAAAACTTCGTTTTAAAGCTCTTCCCCGATGTCTAGACTTTAGAAAATGACGTATCAGAGACCAACAATAGTCAGACATCATATTCGTATCCCAGAAACCCTGATAGAACTCTTTCATGACGCGTAAGACCTGATGCATACGCTCTCCCTGTTCTTTGTTCATATCTCCTAAATTTTCCGGAAATCTGTCCAGGTGTCTACTGAGGAAGTGAAGTTTTATGCTCATATTGTACCCCATATTTTTTAATTGTAGCAGAAAATCTTCTACAAGTTCAAAATAATTTTCAGATTTTTTATTTCCGTAAAACTTATTTTAGTATCTGAGGAAAGCAATTTTTTTCTTTTAGTGTTGCTGCTAACAATTCTGAAGTTTGTTTAGAAAGATTTAAATCTCTTATACGATCATCTAACTCATTTTGGGTAAAGCATTTTGGCTCATTTGACATACCTTCAAAAACCGCAACATTTTGTGATGAACATTGGTCCTTCAATGTCTTGTTCTAATTGTTCAGATATATTTTTAGACTCCGAAGAGTCAAGTAAATGCTGCACTGGACGTTGAATACAACTAGTACTTGGGTACTACCAGTTAGCTCGATTTTTAGTGTTTAAACCGTTTACGTTCATGCTACAAAAATAACCGTATTTAGTAAATATTATAGTAAATTATTTCGTGGTTTTCGCCAAATAGTCGGTGTTCCGAATTTAAGGGCACGTATCTTAAATATTCCACACACGATTTACAAATACAATTGGGAGCCCAAGACTTCCCATTTTTATCCAAGAGCATCCCAAAATACTCAAAATAGGTATTTTTCATCAACTCTGATATAACTTTTCTACAATTGTTAAACACATATTCGCCGCATATATAGCAAAAATGATCGGGATTGTTTAAGCAACGTATCCTTGACCTACTCATGACGCAAAAACTTGAGAAACTAATCTTACAATACATATAAAAACAATAAAATACGCGCGTTATCGACTAACGTATGTGCTTAAATGATAAAAATAAAAAACAAAGTAACTCAAGCTTCTCAAAAGATTTCTCGGTTAGATTTGACAAAAACAAGTCATAAGTGAACATTATCAACCACAGAATTCACGGCAACAGACAAAAAGTTTAATTTTGCAAACTAGTGTAATTAAATTTATATGCATTGCTAAGATGCAATATAAGTTTCTTACAGAAATATATAGTGTGCATTTATTTAATAATTCATTTACAGGAATATACAAAAAAAAAAAAAAAAATCGATTATCATACTGTTTATAAGCGATAGCTGCTGGAAGTGCGTTTTCGACTTTTGTTTTCCTTTTTAAGTTTAACAGAAATTCTGAATTGTACATGGTGCGATTATTTTTATTTTGTTGTAAATTTTGTTGATCACATACAGGTTTACAGTAAAAAATTTATAAAGGGAATTCTGACAATTGAAATGAATTGCTTAAGGAATTGGTGCTCACAGACATGGTGCTCACATATTTTGATGATTTCAAAGTATGTTGTAGGGGTCATGTCACTAATTATTCTGGTGAAAGGATTCCTTCAAATGGACCTTGGTTTTTGAGAAACTGGGGGGGTCAAAGTTCAGCGTATACTTCAAATACCTAATTGTACGACATCTGAATGTCAATTTGTGGCGTCGTGCCAAAGCACGTGTTTGTGGATCGAAAGGTTGTGAAATCGAATCCCTCCTCGGCTTCTATTTTCTTTTTTATTTATATTTTTACACGTTACAAATTTTAAGTATTTTTATTACTAAAGAAATTCCTACAACTTTTATATTTTCTTAATAAATTGCATTTACTTTTTTGAATTTTCTCATGAAAATTTATTTTTTTCTGCAATTTTTAAACTAATATTTTTTTGATAACACAACAAAACTAATTTAAGCCTAGAACTTTTTTTTCTTAAATATTATCTATATTTTTTACTTTATGCACAATTCTGAAATAATGATTTTTCTTTTTTCTATCGCTTTTTAGGTGCATTCGTAATTATGTAAATACGTAGCACCTATTGTTGTCGCTCAGTCCGTCCGTCCGTCTGTCTGTCCGTCCGCATATAACAACGCAAAAACTATCCAACCGAATCGTTTGAAATTTAAAATACATAATTACAGTAGAACCCCGCAAATTCGGACCCCGTTAGCATATTTCAGATGTGTATATTGCTGGGACGATTACTGTTTCTAAACCAATAGGAGAGCATCATTATCACGGTCAAGTACACGGCCACACAGTTTGATTGACCGGAACTCGTGGACAATTGACGGTGCTAATTATAACGATAATCTGTTGCGGATGAAAGTGAGCTGACTGGCTGAATGGTTAGAGCGTCGAGCTTGAAACCGGAGGATATGGGTTCGAGTCCATCGCGGGCCGAGAGTCCGTTGGTGATTTTTTTTTTAAATTATTAGAGGCTGTCTTTTATTAATAAATAAGACATTTAAAAAAAATATTTCAAACCCTTTTAATATCCTAAATATCGTTCCAAAATGATTTATATATATATTAAATAAACAAATGGGAAAAAAAGTATTCTGCGAAAATATCCGTATAAGCAAAATTCTTACTTTAATTTTTATTTATTTATTTATTTATTTATTTCAGGATCAGAGAAAGTATAATTTCTAATTGAAGTAAATAAAATTCAGTCATTTTGAAAAAAAAAAAAATTCTTTCGTACCTTTAATTTTTAATTACCGAGTACAAATTCAAACAATCCGAGTACAAATAAATAATAAACACACACGATCAATTGTCCACGAGTTCCTGTCAAACTGTGTGGGCGTGTACTTGACCGTGATAATGACGGTCTCCTATTGGTTTAGAAACAGTAATCGTCCCAGCAATATACACATCTGAAATATGCACCCCGTTAATGCGGATCTGCGCATAATCCGAATCAGTCTGGTCAATTTTTTTTTTCAAAATTTGAGAAGCAATCGGCAAAATTTCGATAATATTAATTTGTTTCATTTTCTCATTCTTAATAAAAAAGTCTTTTCTAAAATATATTCGGAAGAATATTTTAATCTTTTTCATTTAAACTCTTTGATGTTACCTTTCAAAGAAACAACAAGCATCACTTAAAGTCTGCAAGCAGGCTGCTGAGAGTACTCTCCAAAAGTCCTGGAAGATTTTATGATCTATAAATTGTGATTTCTTGAATAACAATCAAGCTTGAAACAGAAGAAAAAATAGGTGAGAATGAAAGAGAAATTACACCCGAAGATTCTGTGAGCATGTTAGCAAAACAAATAAATAAATAAATGATGGCTGTTGAGATGTTGATATCCTCTTAATGATGATCAATCAAAAATAATAAGCCAAAGCGAAGCAACAAATCATTTACAACAATTAATGGTTTATTTTAAACATCAGGTGAAACATCAACACACTACATCCAACAAACTAACTATGCTCAAGCGGACGCATGTCCGTGCGGCCCGCAAAAGTTATACAAAACTGGCACAGCAGGAAGTTTTATAATTACAAAATAAACATTTTACTGTCTGTAAGTATTCAGTATGTTTAATATAAAGGTGATATTCTGTAAATACGTTTTATTACATTTTTTTCTCATTCTCCGGATAATCCGGATTGGGTCTGGTCCCAATTAATCCGAATTATCGGAGTTTTACTGTATAACATAATTTTGTGGAGTCGTTTCAAATTTTATGAAAATCGGATGGATAGATCAATTACAGGGACAACCAAAAATATTCCGTTACATTACGGTCAACGGGGAAAAAAGTTTCAAATGCATTTTAATCGTTTGAAATTTAAAACATATAATTATTGCGTAATTTTATCGGTTCATTTCAAATTTTATGAAAATCGGATGGATAGATCAATTACAGGGACAATCAAAAGGATTTCGTTACATTACGGTCAATGGGGGAAAAAGTTTCAAATGCATTTTAATCGTTTGAAATTTAACGCATATAATTATTACGTAATTTTGTCGAGTCATTTCAAATGTTTTGAAAGTCGGATGCATAGATCATTTACAGGGACAATCAAAAGTATTCCATTTCATTACGGTCAATGGGAAAAAAGTTTCAAATGCATTTTAATAATGTCACACTCATTCGAACATAATAGAATTGGCATGAATCTATGAAGCATATACTGAAATATGCATTCTGTACAATCTGTGATGCAAAGAATTTTCATTATTAAATTACAAGGCCACACAAAAGTATTCCACTACATAATGCTATACGGGAAAACATTGTTTGGGGCGTGTTTTAATTATATTCAACTCTTTCACATTTTATGAATAAGATATATACACATACACAACATGGTCAAAGATGTCCGTCCACTTGCGATTTTAGACATTTTGTTAAATATCTAGAAAAATACATGAGGAATTATCCTGAAACTGTGCGTGTATAATTGTAACAATACAAGTCATACGTTTCCATTAAGATTTTTTCGAGAAACTCCATAGGGGACTGTCAACAAATTAAAAAAGAATGAATATCTTTTGGATAACCCTTTCAAAACTGATGTAGCAAAAGCTCCAAACTGTAGATTAATTTTAAGTGGTTTATTGTAATATACTGTGTTCATTTTTATGTCGATATCATGTATACTCGTAGAAAAATTAAGGTTTTTATAAAAACAACCCCAAATTTTCCCAAGATTTTTTCTTACAATTTGCAGAGTTCTTAATATAAAATAGCAAAAACAAGAGGGGTTGTATCCATATATTCATTGATTAGTGTCAATATAGAACAATATGGGGCATACTACTACATTTGGATAAAATCCCTCTTTTTTTTTAGTTTTTGGAATAACGGATGACGATTATTTTCAGAATTTTCAAACTGTGATTTTATTTACAAAAGCTGTTTTATACATTTAGCTAAGACAATATGCAAATGAAATTTTGATATCGTTGACGCATGTGCACTGAAAAATTATTTAGTAAACCTACTAATTTTTCATACAAATTTTTTTATTCTTTAATTCTGATTACAGTGTATTGTGTATAACATTATTTGTCATATTAAAAAAAATGTTACTTTATATTAAGAAATCTGCAAATTGTAAGCAAAAATCTTGGAAAAAATTGGGACTTCTTTCATAAAAACCTTTATTTTTCTGCGAGTATGCATGTTATCGATATAAAAATGAACACAATTTACTTCAATAAGCCACTTAATTATAATCTACAGTTTGAGCCCTTTTGCTACATTAGTTTTGACAGGGTTCTCCAAAGGATATTCATTTTTTTTACATTTATTGACAGTCCCCTATGGAATTATTATTATTATTTTTTTTTTTTTTTGTGGGGGATTTTCACGGAACTGTATAACTTGTACTATTATATTTATACACGTAGAGTTTCAGGATAATTACTCATGTATTTTTCTAACTATTTAATAAAATGTCTAAAATCGCAAGTGGACGGTCATATTTGGCTATGTAGTGTGCAGGGTGTATCTAAACTACTGTGCAAAATTTTAAGGGGTGATAGTACACATTAAGACAAATAATATTAAATGGGAAATTAAGGGTCCCGAACGTCTTCCGAAGGAGATAGGCGTCATCAAAGTTTAGGGTCCAAAATTTGAAATGATTATAAAAAACGGAAAAATTGGTCGATTCGTTTGCGGTTTTCACGAAAACTATTCTTTATGTCAGTATTGTCTTGAAAATAAATTATAAAGATAAATTTCAAAAAATGCCGATAGAGGGATCTTTAGACTTTGGAGTAACGAACAACTACTTTTTACCGTTACTTTTTGCATCTCATTAATTTTTTTTAGAAGTTTAGACATAAACTTAAATTTAGAGCTCAAAATCTGTGGTTAAGTAGCACAAACTGAACTGTGTTAAACGAGAGTGAGTAGGTTCAAATTTCAAATGATTATAAAAAAAAAAAGAATAATTGGTCAATTGATTTGCGGTTTTCACTAAAACTATTCTTTATGTCAGTGTTGTCTTGAAAATAAATTATAAACATAATTTTAAAAAATGTCGATAGAGGGCGCTTTAGACTTTCGAGTAACCTACAGCTATTTTTTACCGTTATTTTTCGCATCTCATTAATTTTTTTAAGCTTAGACATAAACTTAAATTGTGTGCTGAAAATCTGAATCGTTGAGAGTAGTTAAGTAGCGCTAACTGAGCTGTGTTCAATGGGGGTAGGAAGGTTCAAATTTCAACTGACTATACAAAACGGAAAAATGGGTCGATTCGTTTGCGGTTTTCTCTAAAACAATTATTTATGTCAGTATTTCCTTGAAAATAAATTTTAAAGATAGATTTCAAAGAGTTCCGTTAGAGGGCGCCTTAAACTTTAGAGTAACCAACAACAATTTTAACTGTTATTTTTTGTATCTAATTAAATGCTTGCAAAAGCTTAGACTTAAATTTTGAGCTCAAATTCTGTATCGTTGGGAAGAGTTAAGAAGCGCAAATTGTGTTCAGGAGTCGAAATGTTACCCTGCCCACCCTACGAACACAGTTCAATTTTTCGCTACTTAATTACTCACAACGATTCAGATTTTGAGCTCAAAATTTAAGTCTAAGCTTTTAAAACATTTATTTAGTGTAAAAAAAATAACCGTTGAAAATAGTTGTTGGTTACTCTAAAGGTTAAGGCGCCCTCTAACGGAATTTTTTAAAATTAATCTTTAAAATTTATTTTCAATGAAATACTGACATAAAGAATGGTTTTAGAGAAAACTGCAAAAGTATGGACCCATTTTTCCGTTTTTTATAATCATTTGAAATTTGAACATCCACACCCCCATTGAACACAGTTCAGTTTGCGCTACTTAACCACTCTCAACGATTCAGATTTTCAACTCAAAATTTAAGTTTATGTCTAAGCTTCTAAAAAAATTTAATGAGATGCAAAAATAACGGTAAAAATAGTTTTACGTTACTCCAAAGTCTAAAGCGCCCTCTATCGATATATATTTTAATTTATCTGTGTAATTTATTTTCAATACAATACTGACATAAAGAATAATTTTAGTGAAAACCGCAAATCAATTGACCAATTTTTCTGTTTTTTTAATCATTTGAAATTTGAACCTACCCTCTCCCATTGAACATAGTTCAGTTTGTGCTACTTAACCACAGATTTTGAGCTGAAAATTTAAGTTTATGTCTAAACTTCTAAAAACACTTAATGAGATGCAAAAAATAACGATAAAAAATAGTTGTTCGTTACTCCAAAGTCTAAAGCGCCCTCTATCGGCATTTTTTGAAAGCTATCTTTATAATTTATTTTCAGAACAGTACTGACATAAAGAATAGTTTTCGTGAAAACCGCAAACGAATCGATCAATTTTTCCATTTTTTATAATCGTTTCAAATTTTGGACCCTAAACTTTGATGCCGCCTATCTTTTTCGCGAGATGTTTGGGACCCTTAGTTTCCCATTTAATATTATTTGTCTTGATGTGTACTATCACCCCTTAAACTTTTGCCCAGTAGTTTAGATACACCCTGTATATACATATTGGGTTCGTTGTGTCCTAGAAGAAAAACTTGTGAAGGAATCTTTCAAAAATCGCACCATTTTCAGTATTTCTTATGAAATCTACTCAAAAATATAACATAAAAAAAAGTAAAAACCACAATATTTTACAAAAAAGGTGCTGGCATTCCTGCAGCCAACACAGTTGCTGTAAAATGTATAAGTGTCTGTCTTTAAAGTACTATACAATTTCTCAATTCTAAGGAATTTCGCGTTGGCAGAAAAAGTTCAATTTTTACTTCACTTTTGCTTGAATTTGCTTTCACAGCATCAGGGCTTGAAATCTTACAACATAAGGTGCAGAAAAGTCACATTACTTTTTTGCAGTGTACCGCTGAAAACTCCAATTTTGTTTCTTTAAAACCTTTTCAATCGCGACGACAATTTCAGGCATTTCATTTTCCATGAGACACCGCAAAAAATATAAGAATCCTTATATATTAAAATATTTTGAATGTATTTTAAGTAGACTTAGAGATAAAACATAATCCATTCGCACTAAACATTAGCAAACAAGCAAACGATTACCTAATATTCTTTCAATCTATCTTTTATAATTGGCATACTAATAACCAAAATTGAAAATAGAGTTTACTTCATTCAAACTTGACATCATTAAAGAAAACAGGCAGAATATTGTCCTTATAGCTCATTTGGCAGAGCCTTGGTCCAATAAATCATGGGTGATGTTCGAGCGCTGGCTGGATACTTTTCTATTCTGTTTGTTTTATGCTTTGTTAACAATGTGAACATAAAAATGTATGCTAATTAAAAATTGACATTTAATGTAGAAACTTTTGAAGAACACTATATTTGCCTCAATCCTATATTTATCCTAAGATTTATCTATTAGTATCCTTTTTAAGGTTCATTCAGAGACAAACATATTTTTTTGAATTATTTTCAAACTTAGAATATAAAAATATTCTTATAACACTAGCATGCATACAGCAAAAGTTTATATTTCCAAAATATTTCTTCCATTTTCTGCCAAAATAATTTTTAAGCCAGTTAATTTCACTTGTAATTAATATACTATACTAAAAGAAAGCAAAACTGTTATGATAATTAAAACAGATGCTTAATTATTCAGTTTATCCACAGAATACTGGCTTACCTATCATAATAATTCTAATTATCATTTAAGTAATCTTACCTAAAACAGCTTTCACGCATGGTTAATAACTTTTAGCACATTTTATTTCTCAGCTAGAACAATCTTTTCCTTTCATTTTTATTTTTGCGTTCATCTGTTAAAATAAATTAACAACCATTTTCAAATCATGAGGGACTTCACATGAAAGAATTCTTCAATTAAATATATTTTATTTGTAAAGCGGAATATTTAAAAATAAATTACGGAAAACAAATTGTGTTTTAAATAAGTTTCGCGTATATTTAACTGATTTTGGCTTATTCTTAAAAGGCGTTCTTGGTATTTACTCACATTTATGCGATTGTCCTGGAATAATGTAATAATAAATGGTGCTTTAGACTTTTAAAAATGTATTCTAGTAATTTAGAATTAATTCAACGAAAATTAATGAAAACGAATTATAGTATTATGAAGAACAATTTATAATCCAATGCGATAGTAAAAATCATAATTGTAAAGATGCAACTGGTCCTCAGTGCTAAGAATAACTGATACTTGCTCAGTTATGTAGGAGAGAAGCAGATTAAAGTGAGAAGTTCATTGATCAATCGAAACACAGAAAAATACAGATACCAGCCAATAGGATAATAGTATAGGTAATGCAACCAAAAGTGTAAACAATGTTATTAGTATTAAGAAAAAAGGATTTTGTGTAGCATTTCTAATAATCTGTTAAAGAGTAAATAGCGAATTCAAAATTTTTGTAGATATGAAATGCTTCAATGAAGTTAAATTCCTACATAGAAGCCGGTTTAGAGATGGCTTTAAATGAATTGAAATCAAAAGTCTGGGTCTTTTATTTTCAAAATTCAGGAGTTAAAAGAGTTATTCGTTTCCTGTTTTTGAATATATTGTTAGTGTTATTCAATATTAATTTTAAAACCCAGTTTTGTCTATCCAATATAGGCAAGACCGCACTGGCAATTCATATTTTAAATACCCTATGAGTTGCAAAACAGAACAACATCTTTGAGTTTGGAAAAGTTAAGTGTATTCGTAGGAATAAAAATTATATTGAAATCATGCTGCTTCTTAACTCTGGTAATAGGAATAATGGATTTAGGAAAAAAGGTAACACAATACTAATACTGGAACAAGAAGAAGGCTGATTGGATAAGAACAACGGGGTTGCTGTAAAGCAGTACAAGTTAGCAGGATTGTAATTTTTATCAATCACAATAACATTAAAATATTGAATTTCCCTATTAAGTGAATGAGAGTCAACACAAACATGTATGGCACGATTTATAAAAATAGAAAAA
Organism: Maratus speculifer; assembly: GCA_964019185.1. Taxonomy (NCBI): domain Eukaryota; kingdom Metazoa; phylum Arthropoda; class Arachnida; order Araneae; family Salticidae; genus Maratus; species Maratus speculifer. The sequence goes on along the minus strand of OZ025296.1, from coordinate 227,822,492 downwards.
ATAGCCATTTATCGATTGGGAAGATGAAAGGAGTAAGCATGAGGAGATAGAGAAAATGTAAAAATTTGCTATAGGTAGATGTATAGAAACTTTTTGTAGTACGAGTGACAAGGGTATCCAGAAACGGGAGAGAACCGTTATTCTCTGTATTATAAATGAATTAGATATCGCTGTCGATTGGGTTCATAACACTAACGATATTTTTCATATTGTGAAGAGAGTTGTCAATTAAAACAAAAGTGTCATCAGTATAGAGAATACAAAACAGGAAAGATAATTTATTAAAGAGTGAGCATTCAAAATTCAGCATATAAATGTCTGTGAGGATAAATGATAGAGGGAACCATGGCTTGGCCATCAAATTTTCTGTAGCAATTCCCATGAAACGTAAAAGGTTTTTATGAGAGACATGTATGAGTAAAAAATAATTTATCTTGAATTGCGAAAAATGGATAATGTTTACAACAAATAAAAGCCATCCAGTGTTCATATTTGCAGATTTTTTCTTTTTTTACTCATCTTTACTATTCAAGGATCTAAGAACCTGGATAACCGTCGACGATTATTTTAAAAATACATTATCATACTCAGTAATACATTCAAACACGACAGATTTTCGTTATGGTATATAGTCTTCTGCTTAGGCCTAACCTATATATTGCAAAAAACAATTGTTGATTTTACAGTATAGTACTGGAAGCCGGGGCGCTAATTTATAACTGTGAAATAAGTAGTAATATACCATCGTGTAAATGAATTCGTGAGTATATTTCTGTATACGTGAAAATTATTTGTAAATGTTACTGTTTATTACCGTAAATTGTACAGTTTTAAACTATCGTCCCAGGTGCCAATATTACACTGTAAAATCAACAATAATTTTTGCAGTGAATAAGAGTTCACTGCATTTCACTTTTGGTGATTTTTATAAATTCGAATGCATCTGAAATAGTGTAACGCAATTAAACTACACTGCAAGCGATTTTTGCACATTGACCATAATACGTAACGGAAAACTTTTGAGTTATCCTGTAGATGAATTATTAATTCTGTACTCTTCATATTGAATGCTGGACATGCCACGGTAAACATCATTAACATACATAAAAAGCACAAAATTCGGGCTAAATTTACACAAAATAGAGGACGGGCAGACAGATGACCTGACGGACAGAGGGAAAAACAAACCGAAATGATAAACTCTTTTGAATCACACTGAAAAGTGTTAATTAGCTACCACGCAAAGAATTATAGAATAACCTATTATTACCTCAAAGATACATTTCCTATAATACTGGCCTATTAGGCTTTATATATCAATCTTGAAAACCCCGTTTCATGTGTCTCTGAGAACAGAATTGAACTTTGGAGCTGCGAATAGTAGTTTCTACTTGTACGTAAAATAGATATGAAGAATTCTGGCAAAATTCTCTGATGAGAGAAAATTATAGAAAATGCCAGAAATTCTGTACAGATAGTGTCAAATTAATAGCTCATGGACAAAATGTTACCAGAGATGAAACTACTTTATTTTACATCCGTTGGTCATTTACACACTGTTAGAAAATTTTACAAAGTTAATCATATTTTACTGTTGACAAATTTTAGGCAATTTTATTTTTTCGTGTTTAGCCTGAAATTTTTCCTTATCGTAAAAACGTTATAGCTCAGATTTAATTCATTTCTAAATTATAAATATTATCACATCAAAAGAACAACGATATGCTCATTTAATATTCGTTTTAAAGGCCTAATCGCCAAATTTGTTTAACAAACAGAACCAGCTGAGAATACTATTCTTTAATACTCTTTTCCCCATGTATAGCTTTTCTTTTACGGTTTACAGATTTTTTTCTTCTACAGATTTCATTTTTCCCGAGACATAACACAGATTGTGAAGTATTTCCCAACACTTCCGAAATATTTTAACCAAACTTCGTCATATTTTAATTCAAAAAAGATATCCAAGAAAATGTTTCAGAAAAAATATAGTCAGGTAAAAAAAATAAGAGTTTAGAAATTACCGTCTAGAATTGGAAAAATACACAAAATTCCTTTGTGCAGCTCTGTATATGATCTAAATATTTCTATGTACTTTACATAACATGATTTGGCTTAAAAGGGTACGAAAACGCTTAACACATTTAAAAACTTAACAATTTTATCAACAGATGGAAACATACTTGAATTATTTTTAAATTCCTGAATATTACTTTTAGATTTTTATACTTATCACACATTAAGTTGAAATTTTATTCAATCAGAAATAAGCTTAAAACTCCTAAAATCAGATTTCTAGACATTGCTATCCTAACGCAGCCATGCACCCACTCATTTGTACTGTCCTGTATAGCAGTTTATTTATATTAAAAAAAAGTCTTAGTGTACTAAATTTAGCTGAGCTTGCATATTGCAAATTAAAAAAACACCTTTAAGCAATTCACGCACATTCTAAGTGCTGTTTACGAATTCTTTTGGTAGCCTTGTATATGGTTAATAAATTTATAAGTACATCCTAGCATGCAAAAATTTAATAAAACTATTAAAAAAAGCATACCATAACTGAACACGTATTTTCAGCAATCTCCTTTAACAGACAATATCCCGGTACAACATTGTATCGGATAAATTTAATGTGTCCTTATTAATCAACGGTAAATGCAATGAGCAATCAAATTCTACTGAAAGCTTCTGTTAATAACTCCTTAGCGATGTACATAAATTTCACAGAGCAACATAATAAAATGCGAGTAGTTTTTCTGGGTCAAACCATTTCAAGTGGTCCAGCACTGGTCGCTCGACTATTTTTAAAAAATCTGAAATTTTATGTACAACAACCCTAACATGATGGAAGTTCAAAATGACCGTTATTTAATTCTACTATTTTTTGTTTGTGCATGGCGGCCATCTTTGTTTCATCGTGTGCAGCGATTTTCTCAGATACTAGGATACACAAAATTGTAAATATCTCGTATTCTATTTTCCATATTGAAATGGGGTTTGCAGCATTTTGTTCAGAATACAATAGGCAAAATATACAGTGTAAGAAAAATTTTGAAAAATAAAATTTTACAGGTGAAATTTTAGCACAAAATTTACGATTTTTTCCAAAATCTATCCGTTTGCAGGAGGAAAATTTTCATGCAAGGGAAACTGTCAACATTACACAATTTTTTCTACAAATAAGTCAAAAGTGCGTGTACGCATACACCAAATCCCAGATCTGGGAGTTAATTTCTCTTTGCGAAAAAAATTCCGAAATTCGTCAAAAATTTCAAAAATCGCACTTTTTAGGCTTTGATATCTCTGGTGGGGCACGAGATAAAAATCTGAAATTTTGGCCTGTAATAGTATCATGTAGTAGCGTTATGTACAAAAAATTTCAAGAAGGAGATTTGACTACAAGCTGAGATATGACATCGAAAATATGTGAAAACAATATTACGAAACTATTGTAAACCTACTATGTAATTGTTCAACAAAACTGTCAACCTTGCACAATCTTTTCTACAAATAGGTCAAAAGTGCGTGTACTCATACACCAAGTCCCAGATCTGGGAAATGATTTCTCTTTGCGAAAAAAAATTCCGAAATTCGTCGAAAATTTCAAAAATCGCACTTTTTAGGCTTTGATATCTCTGGTGGAGCACGAGATAAAAATCTGAAATTCTGGCCTTTGATAGTATTGTGTAGTAGTGTTATGTACAAAAAATTTCAAGAAGGAGATTTGACTACAAGCTGAGATATGACATGGACAATATGTGAAAACAATACTGCCAAACTATTGTAACATACTATGTAATTGTACATACCTCCAAAATTTTAAATTAATTATTTATGGTACAAAGTTAAATGTTAGTTACAAATATCTTTTTCAAATGCTTCTGTGTGATTTAAACAATTCAGAATGTATGCTAAGCCAATACACTATTTGTCCAGATATACAAATCTACTAGAAATGCTATCGCAACAATTTTACTCGGAACACATTTCAGGAAAATTAAATTACAGACAATGAATTGCAACTGATCGAGTTGACATGGCTTCAATTATTAAACCTAGAGAATTTCATTCAAGTTAACAAGGGATGACAAGACTTGGGGGGCTTCAAATAAAATTTTTAGAAAGAACAGCCTGATAGACTGACAATAGTAACTGGTCGAACTCATAACATCTCTCGTAAATATTGTTAAGCTCTTTGTTGAGCATATATAGTATTTTGTAAATTAAATGCTTATTATTTAACTGTTTTAAACAAACGATATTTTCTGGGTAAATATTGTAATAAAAGAGACTAATCTCATTTCTCCTAATGTACTTGTAATAGCATTTCTTAACATTCCTTTAATCACCGTATCTCAGCTTGTAGTCAAATCTCCTTCTTGAAATTTTTTGTACATAACACTACTACATAATACTATCAAAGGTCAGAATTTCATATTTTTATCTCGTGCTCCTCCAGAGATATGAAAGCCTAAAAAGTGCGATTTTTGAAATTTTCGACGAATTTCGGAATTTTTTTCGGAAAGAGAAATCATTTCCCAGATATGGGACTTGGTGTATGAGTACACACACTTCTGACCTATTTTTAGAAAAAATTGTGCAAGGTTGACAGTCTTGTGTAACAATTACATAGTAGGTTTACAATAGTTTGACAGTATTGTTTTCACATATTTTCCATGTCATATCTCAGCTTGTAGTCAAACCTCCTTCTTGAAATTTTTTGTACATAACGCTACTACACAATACTATCAAAGGCCAAAATTTCAGATTTTTATCTCGTGCCCCACCAGAGATATCACAGCCTAAAAAGTGCGATTTTTGAAATTTTTGACGAATTTCGGAATTTTTTTCGCAAAGAGAAATTAACTCCCAGATCTGGGACTTGGTGTATGAGTACACGTACTTTTGACCTATTTGTAGAAAAAATTGTGTAAGATTGACAGTTGCTCTTGCATCAAAATTTTCCTCTTGCAAACAGACAGATTTTGGAAAAAATCGTACATTTTGTGCTAAAATTTAAAATGTAAAAATTTAGTTTTCAAAATTTTTCTATCACTGCATATTTAGCCTATTTTATTTTGAACAAAATGTTGCAAACCCCATTTCAATTGGGAAAATAGAAGACGAGATATTTGCAATTTTGTGTATCCTAGTATCTGAGAAAATCGCTGCACACGATGAAACAAAGATGGCCGCCATGCACAAACAAAAAATAGTAAAATTAAAAGAACGGTCATTTTGAACTCCCGTCATGTTAGGGTTGTTGTACAAAAAATTTCAGATTTTTTAAAAATGGTCGAGCGACCAAAAAAATATTTTCTGGACCACTTGAAATGGATTGACCCTTCTCCAAAGACAAGTACATAGCCGAATTTATTTGTGTGAACTTGTAAATAAATGACAAATGTATTGAACCCTATATTCTACTGAAAGTAGATGATCTATGACAGTATTGACATTAATGGGTCCACCCAGACACGTGCGAAGAGAAAAACTGCGCTCGGGGCAAAGTTTTAATTTGGCACCCCCCCCCCTTCAACTTTTTCTTGTGACAGGCCGAAAATGGCGCTAGTAGTATAAATTTGGCGCCCACCAAGCTTCCGCGCCCACGGCGACTGTCCTCTTCGCCCCCCATTTTGCACGGCGCTGGGCCCGCCAACCTCTACATCATTTGAAATGGAGCTCTGACTGGTCAGTGTTATAGAGATGAGAGCCGTAGTGATGTCCTTTACGATGAAGCAATTGGAGACCCCCTCATGTTAACGAAGGAAAATTGCAGGCCACATCGTGCTCACTTGATGGATGATTTCCTTTTCGAAGAAGAAATCATACGAAAGGAACAGTTAGCTCAATCTTGTGGAAATGAATACAATAGAACATGTTTGGTACATACTACGAAGACGAGTTGTTGTGCCCCTAGCTGCCCCTAAAAACTTTCCATGAGTTGGAAAAAAGTCATTTAGACGAATGGTTCAGATTACTCCAGCTCGACTTTAATAGCCTCGTTGACTACATGCCTCAAGAGTGTTCAACTTTACTGGTCGTCCGAGGAAACCATAGTTACTGATAAAAGCAATTTTCTTTGATAGAAATACCTTTTTTTATTAGTTTTTTTTATATTCACATATGTAGATTTTTTCTTTTATACTCAATTACTTAATACAACGTATTTTTTATCTTGCCAAGTATTTTTTAGCTTTTCCACATATAACCTACCTCGTTTTTCAATCCTGCATCAGTCATCTATTTCTACTTATATCTATCTACATTATAAAGGCCAAACGTATTTGTGCGTAATGCATACATCATTTTGCAAATGGCAACACTTTGAAATTAGGAATGCAATTTCGTTTTTGAAATTTTTGTTACTGCAAATTTTTAAACTTCTAATCATCGCACATTTTCAATATTTAGACCGTCTTATAGGGAAAAAAATTATTTTTAAATGCAATTTACTTCAAAACTGTATCTTAATTTGTTTTTTACATACTATTTTTTTTTGTAGAATTTAATGCAGTTTATTTAATTGTGGCAACAGAACTACCCTATTCCTGTTAAAAGCAAATTACAGTATCTTTACGTTTCTATTTTCTTATTAAAGGTGAAAAATAGTTTAATTAAAGTACGTGATGTGTCAAAAATTATCGTCTATTATAAAACCCGGTGAATTTTGGTTTCATTTACAATACTTATTTATACTTAAAAGAATATAAGTAGCTTAGTATCTGCTTCAGCTAAGTGTATCTGAACTTCAAGTTTTTAATTAAAACTATTTCAAAATGATCCTATTAAAATACTATTTTTTAAAAAATGAATACAGATATAAAAGGTACATGTAAAAATTTTGATATGTTCAAAATGATGTGGGTTTAGATTTCACGAGGAAAAAATTCTATGATTAAGTGAAAATGGAATATTTTTGCTTTTTTCATTTTGGAACACTAGCATAAGAGCTTTAGTTGATAATTTTATAATAATAACAGATCTTTTATTATTTTCACTGCTTACACGTATGACTAAAGTTTAAATTTAAGTATCTCTATAACTGATTTTTATCGAAATATTTTTTTTATAACTTTATTTTATGAGTCATTTACTTAAGAGTTAGACTTGCCACTATAAGGTACATTTTTTATTGTAACTAATTTTGTAGGTTTATTATAAATCAATGAAACAGTTCCTTCTTAACATTTTCTTTCATCGAAACTCGACGGGTTCTATCTTATATATATAAAATACAAACGGAAATTTCGGAAATACTCCTAAATTTCTACTGGCGAGATTTTTATGTAACTTCTACGTTAGGTAGATATTATTTTAATGAAGGTTTTCGCATATAATATATCATTCTGTGTATATTAGTTATAAAGTTATGACGGAAAGCTCTTTTATTTTGGACAAAAGGGTTACTCTTTAGCATATATTTTTTATTTGGTGCGGCATATTAATCTACCTTTGTTCAAGAATTAAAATATTTATATTAATTAGAAATGGAAGAAATACAAACATCCCTTAAAATTAAACAAGTAAGAAAAATCATGCGTTAAGCATAGATTATTAAGCACTTTCCAACACTTAATGAAATCTTTAACAAAACTTTGTTATTTAGGGAAATAATAGTGTATAGCTAAATATACCCAAATATGTATTCCAGTACATTAGAACAGCCCTGTATTTCATATGTCAGTTCATATAATTGGAAAATTTAGCTTAGCAAGAAAATACCCAGTAGCTTGAAATTTCTTTTTCAGCAATTCATACTATTAGATGGCAACATACTTGGATACTTTTGTTCAGCCCTGTAGTTTACATTGTATCTTTATTACACGTCAGCATTAGGATAAAATTTATGGTAAACTAAAACACTTTTAAAACAACTGAAATCACATTCTCATAAATCATCATTCATAGGCGTTCATGTACCGAATTATTTGCGTGGCCCTGTATATCCCTTTATCTATATTCTGCAAACATTTCTCAATAAATTGAATGCAGCTCAGCGTAAAAATGCATAGCTTATTTAAGAACTACGTTTAAATAATTTACGCTCATATTCAGTAACGTTGGTGAGCTCTTTTGGGTAGCCCTGTATATCAACTATACATTTATACACACCATATAATGTGCATATATTTAGCGAAATATATACGCGAATATCATAATTAAAATGCATTTCATCCCTCCATCAGCCATCATCGGACACATATACGGTACTTCGGAAAGAATATACTATTTGAAATCTTTTGTATGGCCCTGTAAATGCTATGTACTTCATATTATGCAAGACAGCAGCGTATAATTTATATTAAGCTTCAGTGACATATATCAATTTTATTATACACGAAAAAGCTTAATATATTTAAAATTTGTCACACACAACTCCTCCTTTTACCATTATCTAATGGAATTCTTTTGTGTGGCCCTGTAAATGAATAATAGCTACATTTTCACCTTATATTTTATAGAATGCATATTTTAATATGTTTGACAGGGTATAACATCTTTAAAATTCCTTTGAAATGATTTTTCCCCATAGGCCGTAATGTAATAGGAAACTTTTGATTCGCCCTGTAGATAAACTAATCATGGTAGAAACTTCATTTTCGATAGGACTTGTGCTAGGGTAAGCGTCAATAACGTCCTAAAATTTCATGGCAATCCGAGTATATTAACGATTTTTCCCTATGGGCCGTAATATAATGGAAAACTTTTGATTCGCCCTGTATATAAACTAATCATAATAGAAACTTCATTTTCAATAGGGTTCGTGCTAGGGTAAACGTCAATAACGTCCTGAAATTTCATGGCAATCCGACTATATTAACGATTTTTCCCCATAGGCCGTAATGTAATGGGAAACTTTTGATTCGCCCTGTAGATAAACTAATCATGGTATATACTTCATTTTCAATAGGGTTCGTACTAGGGTAAACCTCAATAACGTATAAAAATTTCGTAGCGATCCGAGTATATTTACGGGAGTTAGAGCGCGGCCAGACGGACAGACGGGCAGACGGGCAGACGGACAGACGGACAGACAAACCGAATGCATAAGCACTTTTCAACTTTGTTGGAAAGTGCTAAAAACTATTACTGATTTTATTTAACATACAAATGAAAAAAAATCAATTAGAAATAATATAAAATAAAACTATTTAATTTAAATAATTGGGGCATTCTTCATACGGCTTAAAAGAAATATTCGTTGTCAAAGTCAATCCATTGAATCAATTTCTGTCAGTTTATCACTCTTTTGCTATTGTATTTTTCTCCAGAATAACAAAAATAGTAACCGAAATTAAAATCACATAAAATATAAATGACGTCATTCTTTTAAACATTGGCCCTGTAAATCTGTAAGAAATATTATTTGCTCCAGACTGAACAGAATGCATATTATCGTATATGCTTCATAGATGCATATTAACTTTATTATGTTCGAAAGAGTGTAAGACCATTAAAATGCACTTGAAACTTTTTTCTCCATTGGCCGTAATGTATCGGAATCTTTTGATTGGCCCTGTAATTGAACTATGCATACGATTTTCATAAAATTTGAAATGACTTGACAAAATTATCTAATAATTATATAATTTAAGTTTCAAACGATTCGGTTGTGTAGTTTTTGAGTTGTTATATGCGGACAAACGGACAGACAGACAGACGGACTGACAAATGGGTAACTCGGGATCCCAGGATTTTCCTCTTCAATTCAAAATAAACGCGAAGTTTCTCCGTTTCCGGGATCGGAGAAGATAGCGTCTCATACATATATACATACATACGGTCGGATTTTAATAGTATAGATTTAAAAGAGTATGTGATTCAATAAACTTTTCACCTTATTTTTGCTTGCGATTGACAGATAACATGATTCATCCTCATTAATAGATTACTTGATATAGTGGCTCAATCATCGAAGCACTCTTAAATTTTTATCTTAAATGGGAAAATTACACCGGAGCTTTTGTAAAAAAGCAATAAATGTTATTGATAGCTTAAATCACTGCCATGTCGCAAAAGCGGCTCTTTTTTTTCTATCTAGATGACCTTGTGCCATTAACAAGTGATGTATTCATTTTCTAATTTTGTTTATGAAGCTTGCAATTTTTTACTACCTAATGAAATAGGAATTCAGATATTAAGTGAAAAGCGTGTCACATTATATCTTCATATTAAAGAGTTATTTCATAGTTACTAAATGAAGTTTTTTAAGGTGAAATTTTGCATTTTCAAGGACTTATTAAGTAAAAGATTCAATTTTAATAAACCTGTCATGTAACGTTTACGTTATTTTAAATTTATTTCCGTATTTTTCATTGTCCTTTATTTTTTTTATAGCACCTTGATTGTTGTGGGTTACTTGGCTGCTTTCGAATGAGTGGATTAAAAAGGTGTATATTATTATCAGTTTTAATTATTTTCTGATTACATATTTTAACTGATAGAACTAACAGCTATGAGTCAATATAGGGATTACTTTTCTTAAGCTGTCGTTAACTACATGCAGCGGAAAGTAAAAATGATGAAAGTATTCATGATTGATACATTCAAGTCTGAAATTGCACATCAAGTGTAGCAAATAAGGTGACTTCGTACTATAATATCGTGCGCTCGCGTTTAAAAATATTCCGATCTTGGTGTAATACACTGTTAAAAATAAATCTGTGAATTTATGGTAAAACTACTGGCAGCAAAATTGCCAGACTTTTTCCGTTTCGTTAGTAGATTTTCCGTTTTGAGGAATAAAAGAATGAAAAATTCTATTTGAAGAAGCAAGGACTTTCAATTAAAAAATTGGTATAACAATTGTGTAGTAGTGCCATCTATTGAACAGTTTTAGATGCATCTGTACTTACTGATCGAGGAAAAAACTACAGAGTCGTTGTTATGATTCGAACTGACGACCTTTGTTGTAGGCAGGTCTCGATCAAGCTGAAGTTGGAATCAGGGCCTGTTAAATAATTCCCCCCCCCCTACCTACCCATTTTCGGCAACACTTTCACATAAAAAGGTTTATTTGACGAGTTGACAATGTTGTTTGGATGAAAAGTGCCTAGGTTAAAAGTTTCTGAAAATTTTATTGAGTCATTCAGAATATTTAAATTTTGCATTTCATATTTTATAAAACAATATTATTTCAAGTGTGGGCCCCTGAAATTGGTGGGCCCAGGGACAAGGTGCCGGAGGCCCGTGCATTAATCAGGCCCTGGGTGTAGGAGTCCGTTGTTCTAGCTATCGAGCCACAGTGTCTTCGAATGCTCTGATTTTAGAGTCATATATTAGGTTCCACAGTGTGTTTATATTTTTTTATAAGGTAGATTGTAATTTTATTGATGTTGTTATAATTCTTCCAGGGTTTAATTAATAAGGCTGATGATTAGTATGATTTTCTTATGGTTAATAAATAATTATAATATGGTTTGATTGAGGCTCCTGTCCCCGCCCGCGAAGACACTCGCGAGCTAATACTATTCATGACATTCCTTTTTGACATTTTTAAATATTTTTTCTTTTACATTGGATAACTGAGGTCCCTCTCAAGACCGTTCCTTAATTACTTTTTCAATTTTGGTCACAGGTATTTTCTCTAAAGTAACTTTCACTTCCGAAACCGGTTCCGAATGTTAAAGTAACTTTCTTAAAAATATCTGCGACAAAAATCGAAAAAGTATTCAAGGAGCGATTTTGAGAGGAACTTCAGCTATCTAATGCATATATATATATATACACTGGTGAACAAAATTAAAAGATGGAAGGTATTTTTACGAATATCTCGAGAAATACTGGATAAAAATAACTGAAAATTGGTATGGATATAACTTATAGTATGGCAATAATATGTGCAAAGCAAAAATTAAAGTGCCATTCATTGGCAAGAGTTATTGCCAACAGTCCAATGTGGATTGAAATTCATGATGAAACATAACAATGAAAGTTAGGCTTGTATGGTGTGTGGTCGCCTCTAGTATGGTGTGTAATCGCCTCTGACAGATAGACAGAATGCACAACGAATATGCATGCTGTTAATAAGAGAGTTAAGGATTGTTTGTGGAAGACTCTCCCAATCTTCCACCAGAGCAGATTTTAACTCTGGAATGGTTCTGGGGGGGGAAGGGGGTTGGCGTCTCGCAATAGCCCTTCCAAGAGTATCCCAAGCATGTTCAATGTGGTTAAGGTCAGGAGATTTGGCTGGCCAATCCATTCGATGAATATCCTCGCTTTTCAGATACTCTGAAACCAGGAGAGCCCTATATGGTCGGGCATTGTTGCCCATAAAAACGAATTCAAGGCCAACAGAACCCCTGAAAAGACGCACGTAGGATTTTAGGATCTCCTGCCTGTACCTTTGGGCGTTCACGGACCCAGTGTCAAACACATGGAGTGGTGTGTGGGTATCTTGCATGATCCCTGCCCAAACCATTAGTCCTCCACCAGCATAATGGTCCCTTTTCATGATGTTGCTGGGAAGATATCGAGTCCCAGGTTTCCTCCATACGAATATTCGCCGAGAATCAGGTTGAAGACTGAATCTGGCCTCACCTGTGAACAGAACATTAGCCCATTGGAGCTGTGTCCAGTGTTGGTGCTGTCTGCACCATTGTGCACGCTCTCTTTTGTGGAAGGTAGTGAGTGAGATGCAAATGGCGGGCTTCCTGGCATACAACCATCTTTTACCGAACCTCCTGGCAGCAGTCTTCTTTGAAACTAATGTTCCTGTGGCGGCAGCAAGGTCCCTAGACAGTTGTGTCGCTGTAGACATCCGTTGAGGAGTATTTGGAAAGCGAGGATATTCATCGATTGGCCAGCCAAATCTCCTGACCTTAACCCCATTGAACATGCTTGGGATGCTCTTGGAAGGGCTATTGCGAGACGCCAACCCCCACTCAGAACCATTCCGGAGTTAAGAACGGCTCTGGTGGAAGATTGGGAGAGTCTTCCACAAACAATCCTTAACTCTCTTATTAACAGCATGCATACTCTTTGTGCATGCTGTCTATCTGTCAGAGGTGACCACACACCATACTACAGGTGACCACACACCATACAAGCCTCACATTCATTGCCATCTTTCATCTTGAATTTCAGTCCACATTGGACTGTTGGCAACAACTCTTGCCAATGAATGGCACATTAATTTTTTCTTTGTACATATTACTGTCATACTATAAGTTATATCCATACCAATTTTCATTTATTTTTATCCAGTATTTCTCGCGATATTTGGGAAAATGTCTTCCATCTCTTAAATTTGTCCACCAGTATATATATATATATATATATATATACATATATATATTTAAAAATATCAAAAAGCGACATATTATAAAAATGCCTCCCCATAGGAATACCATTAGCTCGCGAGTGTCTTCGCGGCCAGAGATAGGGGCCTAGAGAAATTAGAGAAATTTTCTTTGCTCAATGAAAGATTTGAATATGGTTTGGTTAATTTGTTGCTCAAAATGTTGGTATCAGTACAGGTGTAATTTAGAAGCACGATGCAAATCTTACAAAAGAGCCAGTATTCTTTCATTGAGTTTTTTTTCCTTTCTGTGCAATAACACATGAGTTTTGTAAACCTTGAAACTAAATTTGCGATAGATGATGGAATATCTCCATTATTTCCTTCCATCTTCGTCCGTTTCGTTATTTTCAATAAGTATGATGAAAATTTTTGATTTCTAACGGAAATAGCCCTTTTGTCGCGAAAAGAATTTTTTCTGTGAAATTCAGAAGAAATATATTTGTGAATTTCAGATTTTTTTTTAACATTGTAAGTATACAGTATTTCGGGTACAATGTAGTACCAGAAATTTTTTGTGTGTCCCTGTAAATACTAGCTGCTTTTTATGAAACAGGATGTGAGTAATAGTAAATCTCAGCAACATATATCAGCTTTATAAAATGTGTAATAGTTTAACACAACTAAAATATGTCCCAAACAATGTTTTCCCTTGTAACATTATGTAACGGAACACTTTTGTGTCACCCGGTAAATTAGTAAAAAACATTCTTTGCACCAACGATTGTACAAAATTTGTATATTTTAGTATACACTTCATGTATGCATGTAAAATTCATTATGTTCGAAAGAGTGTAACATCATTAAATGTACTTGAATCTATTTTTTGCCATTGACTACAATATAGCGGAATGCTTTTGATTGTCCCTGTAATTGAACTACATACCCGATTTTTATAACATTTGAAATTACTCGACAAAAGTATGTAACAAGCATATTTTTTAAATTTAAAACGATTCTTTTGGATAGTTATTACATTCTTATACGTGGACAGATTTAACGACGACTTTAGTTGCCACGTATTTATATAATTACGAACGCACCTAAAAACAAATTTTATTTAAAAATAATGTTACATGATTACAAAAGTACAGAGGGTTAAAAATAAAAATAAATTCAAAGTCCATGCAATTAAATAGTGAGAGGAGATATACTAAGCCCAATAAATTTCTCTAACTTAAATAATGTGTTGATCATTTCTGGCTCAAAATACAAGTGTTTAAAAAATGTTGTATAAATAATAGTAATAGATGGTTTGAATAAAATGTAACATTTCGCATTTAATATTTGTACATTTTTCAAATAAAATAGACTTTTAAGCATACAGCAGAAACTATCCTAATATATATGAGGACTAGTTTGGTTTTTGCAAATTTATAAATTCTAGTTTGAAAAACATCTAAAGGAGAAATGAATACTACCTAAACTTAATCTTTCTTTATCATTTTATAAAGAACAATAAAAAAATAAAGAAAAACATCCTTTTTTCTTATTTTTTAGTTTCTACATTTTCCATTGAATTGAGTTCTAAAATCTATTCCATTTAATGGCGATATTTAAATTTATCTGAATGTTTACTATCTTTTTATTTCAGAAAAAACATGTTGTCTATAAGTACATTAAATAGCTTAGAAACAATATCCATTTTAATATGTGCCCCAGCGCTGAATAAATTTTACAGCTGAAACTATGCTTCTTTAATTTCGTGTTACCAATCCTTTTTCCCTTTTTTAAAGCCTGAAATGTTTTTTAAAGAAATTTTGAAACATATAGACATACTATATTCGTGACTCATTTCGTTCCATGTGATAATGGCAGAAAGTAATTTAAAGTGTAGCAAAAACTTCAAAAGGAAATGTAATTCTCAAAGGTCCATATGTCATCAGGATATTGACTTTCCTAATTATCTTTCCAAAGAGATAGAAAAAATACATTCATGGATAGATATCTCGAAATAATTTTTTTAAATACTTTTCGGTTGAATGCGTGCAAAATTTTCGTATTACTTAAAAAAAATCATTGTTTGTACGCATTCAAATGTAAACAACGCTCCTATCTAAAATGATATGATTTATAACGAAACAAGGTAGAACTCGTATAGTTTCGATGAAAGAAAAATGTTTGAATAGAAACTATTTCATGGATTTATAATAAATCTACGAAATTAATTACAATAAAAAATGCAACTTATATTGGTAAATCTAACTCTTAAACAAATGATATTTAACCTAAAGTTAATAAAATATTTTTTCTATAAAACTCTGCTGATGAAATTATTCAAATTAAACTTTAATTATATATGTAAGTAGTAAAATATTGTAGCGTATATAAGGGTTCTGATCTTGTGGTGTGTCAAGTTCAAAATCTATAGTTCCTTAAAAAAAAGGGAAAGTAATTTATTATCAAATCTTCAAAGATGCAGTCTTTGAACTCACAAATATTACCAGATATTCCGAAATAACTGTGAAAATCCAACGTACAAGTACAAATATATGTCACATAAACTTTTTACACAATGTCTCAACATTATATTAAATTCGAAACAGCGTAGATAAAACACAATAGTCAAGCAAACATACTTAAAACGTATCGTATTCTTGAATCGTCTACTAGCTCACTCAATGGCTGACTGACTAATTATAACATCATCCCGGTATGCAGCGATCTCCTATATACAGGCGCGGAGCATGCACTAGAAATGTCTACATGTTTGTAGAAAAATCCTGAAAACACCGGAACAGTATTTAATGTATCTCTATACTTATAAGGAGGGGGGCAACATCGCCAACAGTCGCCAACTTTATCGCCAACTTGGCGATATATCACCAAATTTGGCGATCGAAATTTGTCGTCAAAAGTGACGCCAACTTGGCGATAATTGCAATATTTCGCCAAATTACCATAGACATTCATTGAAAATCAATAGACAGGTTTGCCTTGTAAAAAGTTAACAAATAGGGACAATGTAACAAAAACTAATATTAGCAAAGGAATAGAGCTCAATAAGATTTTTTACATTATTTTGGAGTACAAATACTAACAATTGACAAAATTCGTAAGAATATTATTCATATCAGTTATTATGATGCAACTACCAATATCTCGTATGTTTGGTACCCAAAAGAAAAAACAGCAATATGTATTCCACTTCGGTTAAATCGTAGACATTTTTCCTCATGAAATCTTAACACGACATAATTTTCATCATGCAAAATTTACAATTGTAGCTGTCACATCTATATTCACCTTTTTAAAAAAATTGGTATTTTAATTTGATCATTTTAATTCAAAATTTGAAGTGTTGATTGTTATTAGCTGGAAATTGATACTAAACTCTTTATATTCTAAGTCTCGAACTCGAGTGCTTTTTTAACTCGGCAAAATGAATTCATTCAGTCGAGAATCATCAAGATCTGTAAAATAAATCGCTATTTTTTGGACAAAGTCTTCCGGTCGCACCAAGAACATTGTATTCCAGTGATCTTCTGCAAAGGATCTCTAAAATTTTGTAAAACATTGCGTTTTATCACTGTACGATTTCGATTACGTTACTTTCAAAGGTGAAGTGTTTCAAAGCAGCTGGGGTGAAAATGATGCACTTCTACAAAACCTACTTCAGTTTTAAGAACTAAAATATCCGCTTTTTCTTAATAAATTGACGTCATTTGCAAACACAAAAACATTACTGTATTACGATCCATTCTTAAACAACATCTATAGAAAAACGTTCATATGAGTCATTATTACGGAAACCCAGCAAAAATGCAATATTATCATTCCAAAAGCGAATTGGGAAACTAATGATTCATATGCCTTTATATATTGTTTATAACAGTTGCATGATTTGCCAGAAATTATTCATTTATATTTCACCGAAATTCGGAAAATGATTTTACGCATGCATTAATAAATTTGAATTATTTCACCTACTTCATACGAATTCAGTAAAAGCGAAAAAAAAATAAGTCACATAAATATTATTTAAAATACTTTTATTAAAGACAACGTATTTTATCGTGTGTAAAGTAAGTTTGTAATAAACTAAAAATCATTTAATAGATAAATAAAAACAAAATAAAATCAAAATGTACCTGGTTTTATAACAGACGATATTTTTAACATAGCACGTACTTAAATTTCAATTTTTTTCACTTTTTTATGAGAAAATGTCAACAAAAAGATACTATAATCTCCGACCTTTCCCCCTTTACTTTTAACAGAAACGGTGTTCTTCTGTTGCAACGATTACAGAAATGGTATTAAAAACTACAAAAAAATAAAAAAAATAAAATAAAATAAAAAATAAAAATAAGTAAAAAAATAAATTAAGCAACAGTTTTCAGACATATTAAATTTAAAAGTACATTTTTTCTCCATACGTCGAAAAAATTGAAAATGTGCGATGTTTAGTATTTAAAAATTTGTAGCAGCAAAAAATGCAAAAAGAAATTTCCTTTCAAATTTTAAAGAGTTGCCATTCGCAAAATGACATATGCGTTACGCAGAGATAGGTTTGGCTTTTATAACACATATACAGAACTATAATATAAAATATAAATGATTTACATTCTTGCTTGTTTATAAGTTATTTAATTTTATTAATTTAGCGACTACTTTCCTGGTCTAAGTGCGAAAGTTTATAAAATTTTAAAATAATTAAATGATACTACGATTTGCGAACAAATATATTTGAAAATAAGTAAAACGTTTTCTTTATGTACAATCTAAAAGACAAAAATTCTTTTAAAATACTGGTGCCGTTGTGGCATTATATGATTAAAATTAAATGGCACAGAATTTAACCCACAATGCCGGAAAGGGTTAAGAAATTAGTCAATGCTTTTCGTGACTACACACCCAGAAAAAAAATTTGTTGAATAAAAAAAAAAAAAAATGTTTGGTCCAACAATTTTTTTTGTTTAAATATGGGTCAATGGAAATTTGTTTAAATAAAAAAAAAAAAAAAAAAAAAAAAAAAAAAAATTGTTGATTTTTTTTTTCAATTTTTCGTCCTCAATTTTCCTCTGAAATGCATAATAACGTAATAATAATATCATTAATCCTTATCAATTTGAATAGTTTTTATTATCCAAAAGAATAATCCATTATAATCTATTATAGCTATTAATCCGTTATAGCTATATAAGTCAATTAAACAAAATTACATGAGAGATTTATGGCTACTGCACACCAATTTAAATTTTGCAAAACCAACAAAATTTTATTGGAATTGCAAATTGAAAATACAAGACTTTAGTAAGACTCAAATAAAATTGATGAAATTTTGTTAAAATTTTATAAGAGTGTTAACAATATTTTTTTTTTTTTTTTGTCTGAGCAACAAAACCGAAATAAAAAAATGCCTGAATTTAATCTTTCTTTATCATTTTATAAGCGGTAAGGAAAAAAAATGGTTAACTTTTATTTTTAGTTTTTACATTTTCCACTGAATTACGCTCTTAAATCATTTATATTTATTGGGATTCTTTAAAATTTATGTGAGTGTGTGCTATTTTTTTATTTTAGAAAAAAAACATGATATCTAGGTGCATTAAATAGCTTAGAAACAATATCTCTTTTAATTTATGTCCGAGCGCTGAATATATTTCACTGCTGAAACTTTTCTTCTTTGATTTCGTGTTATCGATTCTTTTTCTCTTTCTTTTATGCCTGAAATGTGTTTTAAGGGGATCCGGGATACATTTTAAAGTAATTTTTATTTATTGAATTAAAATTTTGAATATTTTTGTGATGGTTAACCATGTCATTTGTTAACAAAATCCCATAATAAAACTTCTCTTAGTTTGTCTAAAAATTTTTAAAATTTAGAATTTATTTAAGAAGTGGGGCAATTTAAAATTGTTATAACTCAAAATATTATTTGTATGATTTTAAGTTTTTTACGTTTAAATAAACAGAAATATCCAAATTTTAATTTGAATTCAGCATTTTTTAAAATGTTAATAAAAAAATAAAAAAAAAAATATTTAAAGTAATAATTTGAAAAAAAATGATGTAGCTTTTTTTAAATTTTCATATTTGTAAAAGTAAATGATTTTTTCAAAATTCCTGAATTAAAATTAAAGTAAAATGCTCAAAAAAGACATGTTTCAAGTTTGAAGCATTTATCATTAACGGTTCTTGAGTTATAGCAATTTAAACCTGCAAAATTGTGAAAAAATCCATCCTGATGAAAAATGCATTTTCGCAAGAAGTCACTTCATGACAATCATTGATTTAAAGGCAGATTTTGAAAACATATCAAAACGAAAAAAATAATATTTCTTCTTCTAATTAAGGCAGAAACATTATTTAAACGCTATTTTACGCATAAACTAGTCGTTGGAGGCCACCGTAATACTTACCCATCATGGATATGCATAACATAATATATGAAAACATAACATATGTAAACAATTTATAAAATGCATTACAATTCCAAAATAAAATATAAACGTATATTTAAGTATTTTTAACACATCATCATGCTCTATTAATGAATTTCTCATGAACCCATTTCGATAAATTGTATGAAACGCCAAACTATTCAAATAGCACTGAATTGCATAAAAGAAACATCCTTATAACTCTAAAAATGATTATCATATTCACTAACGATTTCTAGCATCGAATTAAGTGTCTCATTTTCAATTAAAAGATATCTTTGAATTGAAATTTGAATGAAATACACGGTCATGAAAAATCAAAGAATGTGAAAAACAGGATTTAAAATATCTCGACAACTAATTATCCGATCGACTTCGTTTTTTATGCAAAATTTGTGTTAATTTATTGTCTTTTACGTACACTCCTTAAAATAAATAATTTCGAAAATTTTTATATATATTTCATCAGAACGAATTTTTCGAGAGTCCGAAAAAAATAGTTCCGGATAATAGAGTTACTGATATTAAATAGGCTTCGTCCCATTCTTAAATACTAAGCACATACAAAATTTCAAGTCTGTATCTCAATTTGTTCGAGAGATAGAGCGGTTATAGACAGACAGACAGACACACAAACAGACACACAAACGGACGGCAAAAAAAAAAAAAAATTCTGAAAATTTGTTTTTCGGAATCTTCAGTGTCCGAAACATGTAAATCCATCAAAAAAATTTTTTTTGATTTTCAAAACGATTACAAGACTTACCCTATACTACGTATGATGGGTAAGTAAAAAACAGAGAAATTTTTAATGCTATATAACATTTTTAGGAAATTTGAAGATTTTTGTGTCCCGGACCCCATTAAAGAAAGTTTGAAACGTATAGCTATACTATACTCGTAACTTATTTCGTCTCATGTGATAATAGCCAAAAGTAATTTAAAGAGTAGCAAAAACTTCTTACAGAAAATGTAATTCTCAAAGGGCCATGTGTCATCAGGTTATTGACTTTACTAATTATCTTTCCCAAGAGAGAGAAAAAAAAACCGCACTGATGGATAGATGTCTCGAAAGAAATTTTTTTCGGGGCTTTTCCGAGGAGTGAATGTAAAGTTTTCGTATTCTTTGTTTACATTAAAAAAATCATTGTTATGCGCATTCAAATGTAAATATCCATCTTATCTAAAATGATATGGTTTTTACAATTGGAGTTAAGAACAGAATTGTAAAATTGTAAAAAGTGCGAAAGTTTGTAAATTTAATTATATTCCTAAGTTTTTTGAAAGCATAAGACATGCACTAGCTAAGTCTTATATTGCATTAATAGAAATCCCTCCCCTTAAATTAACCGTTATGTTGAACATAAAGACTGACCCAATTCAAGACATAAATAGATCAGGAGCAGTGTTCCCGCTGACAATTGACCAACATTAGTAATTTGGCTAACTAAAAAAAAAAAACATTCGCCAAATGAAAAAAGAGTTAGCAAAATAGATTCGCCGTGTAGTACACACACACACAAAAAAAAAAAAATTAATGTACCCCCTTTTTTTCAATATGTTCGCAAATAACCTAAGTTTTTATAACTGCAACAACGATTGTAATTGATGTAATTTCAACTATCCGCTACAAATATAGTAAAAATATGTATATGTGTAAAAAACAAAAACGAAAAAAGAAAAAAAGAAAAAAAAGAAAACACAAAAATTGAGCACTAGCAATTTGGCAAATCTAATCGCTTGTTTATCCCCCAAATCAAAAAATTAATAGCAACTTGGCGCAATGGCGAGCGACAGCGAGAACCCTGATCAGGAGTATATAGTACATACATTTCAAGACAGATAATAAGGATTTTATGTACATAGGTATGACATTAAGGAAACTTCAAAAGAGATTGAAAGAGCATGACGCAGATTTAAGATTGGGTACATCTCACACAGCATTTGAAAGATTTGCACAAACTCTGCCTATAGAAATAGATTTCAATAGTTCGAAAATAATCGTTCATACTTTAATTAGAGAATTCATTGAAATAATATTCAATAAAGAAATAGTATGTAATAACGCACTTTCCTACGATATTCACGCAATATGGAGGAATTTTGTTCATAATAGTTAAACGTGTGCTTTTTGAAATATTTTCAATAGCTTTTATTCTATTCCTACTTTTACTCTGTTTCCTCACTCCCCCCCTCAATGTAAAATGGTCCGTTTCTCATGAGTCTGAGAATGTCAAGCAGCAAAAGAACATTTAGAGTTTTTCTCACTGACGAAGACCGCGTAAGCGACGGTTGAAAACGTTCTGGACTTTTTAAAAGTACTTTAAATGTATTTTTAAGTTATTATATGTGTTATTATGTGTTATTATGTGTACGTAATTTATGAATCTGTTATTACGTAAATTACGTTTTGATCATCTTAAAAATAATATTTATTATTATTGTTATTATTTTTAAATATAGAATTCATTTATAAGTCTAAAATTTTAGTCTTTGATAATATAATTTTCCAAATAGTCGTAGTAATTTTTTTAATTACAATTTTTGTTTATTTTATTTTATTTTATTTTATTTTATTATTATTATTATTTTTTTTTTACTTAGAATAATCTAGTAAAGGAAAAATTATTTTATCAGTTTTAGTGTGGATTTGTTACCTGTGAATGAAAAAAAGACATATTTAGTATTCAATCCCTGTCACTCCTGTAACTCATACAGTAAGGTATTCTTCCACTGTGAAGCGGTTAGGAATTCAACCCCAAATACGGCTAGAAACAAATTTTGTAAAAATACATTTTACACAATTTGTTTGACAACAATGATACAGGAGTTCAAATTTAAACGGAAAATACCATCCTTAAAAGTAAATTTACAGAGACTTGCGTAATTTAAACGATGTTAATTTAAAGAGTCTATTCTAAATGCACCAAATAA
Source organism: Maratus speculifer (assembly GCA_964019185.1). Lineage (NCBI taxonomy): Eukaryota > Metazoa > Arthropoda > Arachnida > Araneae > Salticidae > Maratus > Maratus speculifer. The sequence goes on along the minus strand of OZ025296.1, from coordinate 227,799,866 downwards.
TTTCCCTGTTATTTAACAGAATCTCAGTCTTTCTAATCTCTATAATTTTAGATAAGAGTTATGATAATTGATTATCCGTAGATTCTGTGTTTCTATATATTTATAAATTCTAGTTTGAAAATACATTTAACCGTTTAAACGCCAATGTTCCCAATTCTCCACATTGCATTATTTGTAATACAAGACATATATTTTCCAACAAAATACCGATGTCCTAATTTTTACTATAAAATATAAGGTTGATTTGAACTTTTGAAAAAAAAATATTTTTAAGCATTTTTCACAGGCATTAACGAATATGTAAATTCATTAATTTGCATAAAGATATATTATTTCCTTTTATCTTTTTCTCTATTTTACTTACATTTGACCACTATGAATCTAAATGTTTTTGGAATTCGAGAAAATTACTCAAGAACAATATACAATAACATACAGCGGAAAATAATATGTTATATTTGCATAGGTTGTCAATCTATAATCAAGTTCCAAAATGCGAACACTGAAATGAAAACAGCCAAAAGGACTGCAGAAATTTATTATTTTTGTATTTTTAAATTTGTATGCATAAATTAAAACATTTGAAGCTGTAATATAGGAAAAACCAAATTATAATTATTTTGCGATATTAATTCGGCATGTAAACGATTAAAAGAATAAGGAATAATACCTGAATTTAATTTTTCTATATCATTTTATAAACATCAAGAGAAAAAAAATAAGGAATTTTTTCCCTTATTTTTAGTTTTTACATTTTACACTGAATTGCATTCTAAAATCTATTCTATTTAATGGTCTTTTTTAAATTTATGTGAGTGTTTACTATCTTTTTATTTCTTAAAAAACAACAACAACAAAAAAAAGCAACAAGAACAAAAACATGTTATCTAAGTACATTAAATAGCTAGAAACAATATCCATTTTAATTTATGTCCGAGCGCTGAATATTTTTCACTGGTGAAACTTTTCTTCTTTAATTTCGTGCTATCGATCCTTTTTTCCTATTTTTTCTATGCCTGAAATGTGTTTTAAAGAAAGTTTGAAACGTATAGAAATACTTTACTCGTAACTTATTTCATTCCATGTGATAATGGCAGAAAGTAATTTAAAGAGTAGCAAAAACTTCAAAAAGAAAATGTAATTCTCAAAGGTTCATATGTCATCAGGTTATTGACTTTCCTAATTATCTTTCCCAAGAGACATAATATAAGAAAAAAACAGACATCTCGAAAGAAATTTTTTTCAGTGCTTTTTCGATAAATGAATGTAAAATTTTCATATTCTTTGTTTGCTTTGAAAAAAAATCATTGTTTGTATGCATTCAAATGTAAATATCATTCATATCTAAAATGATTTGGTTTGTAAAGAAATAAAGCATATAATATTAAATATAAATGATTTATTTTTTTGTTCATTTATAAGTTATTTAATTTTGTTTGTTTTATGGCACATTGTTCTTTTATACCGCGTTAACCGTTTACAAGCTGAATTAATATCGGAATGTAATTATAATTTTGTAATATTAGAGCTTCAAATGTTTTAATTAAAATAACAAAAAAAGTATTTCTGCAGTTTTTTTTTGTCTGTTTTCATTTGAGTGTTCGCATTTTGGAACATGATTATTGATTGACAACCTAGGCAAATATAACAAATTATTTTTTGCTATATGTTATTATATATTTTTCTTGAGTATTTTCTCGAATTCCAAAAACATTTAGATTCCTAGCGGACATAGATAGACATCTCTATGAGAAATATAGAGAAAACGATAAATGCAAACAATACATTTTTTATGCAAATTAATGAATTTACATATTCCTTATACCTGTGATAAATGCTTAAACATAAATATTTTTCTTTTCAAAAGTTTAAATCAACCTTATATTTTATAGGAAAAATAAGTACATATTTATCATGTTAGAAAATATATGTTTTATGTTACAAATAATGCAATGTTCCCATTTGGGAACATTGGCGTTTAAACGGTTAAAAGATAAACCAGAATGTTATCAAAATGTAGTAAAGTTTTTACTGTTTGTTTAAAAATAAAGAAAAAAGAAACAGATAACATTTGAATATTTAATACTTGAGTTATCACATTGCTAAAACAAACAGAGTAAAAAATGTCCAAGCGTTAATCGTATCCGGAACCCTTGGAATAGCGCTTGGCGTTCAAACGGCCCATTGGCGTTAAAGCGGCTAAAAGATGAACCAGAATGTTTTCAAAATGTAGTACAGTTTTTACTGTTTGTTTAAAAAAAAAGAAACAGATAACATTTGAATATTTAATACATGAGTTATCACATTGCTAAAACAAACAGAGTAAAAAATGTCCAAGCCGTTAATCGAATCCGGAACCCTTGGAATAGCGCTTCAAGTACTGTACCATTTAAGGAACGAGGACGCTGCCCAGCTTACCATTTCCCACTATGTTTCCCTATATGTTTGTAAGGCTGCAACTACGAAACAAGGTGAAATAGTCTTCATGAATACGTACTCTTGTGACGAAACATGAGCTAGCAGAGGTGAACACATACCTAGCAGAGGTGAACACATATGAGGACCCATAAGCCGAAGAGTATAAGTGGTAAAATTAAAAAAAAAAAGAAGAAGAACTAACTACACGGACAAAGTGGAAATATGTTTTTTCTCTTCAGATATTGAAATATAAGGGTTTTTATAATTATGCACGGCGTTAGACATAAACCACATTTACCAAATAATAATCAATATTGATTAATTATAAATTTAAAGAAAAATGTACTATATTTTTTTTCACAGTTATTGAAATAAGAATTCAAAGACCACAATGAAACCAGCGGCCATTTTCTATTTCAATTCAGTGAATTATTAATGATTTTCAAATTTAAAATCAATTATCTTTAAATACTATTTACTTCAAATCGAATTTTTATTACTTGTACCCGTTGGCTCCTGAGGTCGTCATATGCAATGTTAATAATTTTTCTAATGAAATTACCGCTGTGAAACTATGCTCGAAATTGAATATTTAATACATGAGTTATCGCATTGCTAACGAACGATGTTGAATTCAGCCACTTTTCTGAAAAAGCGGAGGGGCGGGGTGACACTTTTTGGCCATTGAAAACACAAAATCGACATTTAATGTATTCGGGGGGCATTCTGGAGGGGTTAGCATCTGGATGGCGAAATTTCGGGTGTCCTGGTGGGGGCGTTATTCTAAAGTATCCCATGTTGGATTCCCGGCTTGATCATTTTTCACTCTGTTGGTTTCACGCTTCTTTAAGAAAATTTTGGTATATTTTCACCGATCATGACTCCCAGACCCCAAAACCACCCTCCGTTCATATATATGCATATACATATGACATATATATACATAATTTTTCGTTTTAATAATTTTTTGTTGTTTATAATTTTTGTCATGCTGTAACTATGTATTTATGATCCAATTTCAATAAAACTTTGTATGTACATAGTACATACAAATGTCTCGACCAAGTTCGTTAGCTAGCATCATCCGTCATCTTGTTTCAAAATGGTGGCCATTTGGTTAAAAAAAATTAAATTTAAAATTAAATGCGAAAAAATTAAAAGTTGAAAAATATTTTTCTTTTATATATTGGAAATTATAACAACAATTCCAGAACACTTTTTATTTCGTCTATATCTTATAAAATTACTGAGTTATAGCACTTTGAATTTCTAGTATGGCTGACATTTAGAAACAATCTTATTTTTGTCACGTGATAACATGCGTATTTATGATTTGGATGTAACTTCGTGTGTGCATAGTACATAATGAGGCCTAGACCGAGTTCGTTAGCCAGTTCCATACGCCATCTTGTTTCAAAACGGCGGCCATTTATTTTTTTAATTAAATTTTAAAATTAGGTACAAGAAAGTAAGAAATTGAAAAAGGTTTTTCTTGAATGCATTTTACCTTTATACAAATATTCCAGAGCATTTTTTGTTTCGTCTGTATCTTAAAAAATGGTTGAGTTATAGCACTTTTAATTTCTAGTGTTGCTCACATTTTGAAATGATCTGATTTTCGTCACGTGATAACACGCGTATATCTAAATCAATTTGGATGTAACTAAGTGCGTACATAGTACATACCGATGTTTGGACCGAGTTCGTTGGCCAGTTCCATCCGCCATCTTTTTTCAAAATGGCAGAATATTATTATTTTTTTAAAATTCAAATTCTAAAATTAGGCCCCCCCCCAAAAAAATAAGAAATTGAAAAAGATTTTTCTTTTATTTGTTTGACCTTGATGCAAAGATTTCAGAGCATTTTTTGTTTAATCAATTTTTGATAAATGGCTGAGTTATACACTTTCAATTTGCAGTGTGGTTGATATTTTGAAATTTTCACGTGTCTGAAATTTTCCCGTGATAATACGCATATTCATAAACTGATTTGGATATAATTCCGTGTGTACATAGTACATACCGATGTCTTGACCGAGTTCACTGGCCAATTTACCCGCCATTTTGTTTCAAAATGGCGGCCATTTAAGCTTGTCAAAAATATTTCAAATGTATAATGATGTTCAAACAAAAAATTAAAAATAAAATAAAGGTTCTTTCTAATGTGTTTGATCTTAATAATGAATTCCGGAGTATTTTTTGTTTTTTCTTTATCTTAAAAATTGGTTGAGATATTGCAGTTTGAATTTCTAATGTGGGTGACATTTATTTAAAAATCAGTTTGCCCGCGAGAGCACTCATATATATTAATAGATTTTAATGTGAGTGTACATGTACACATATTAAGATTTCGATGAAGTTCATTGGTTTGTTTTATCCATCATGTTGTTTCAAAATGGCATACACTTCATGATATCGTGGAATTTGGCAATCCTATAAATTGCTTAAAATTACACCAGGCTGAATAAAAGATGACTAATTTCTAAAAATTCCCATTAATATTCAGTATTGACAAGAACTAGTATTCAATATTATATAATCGGGCTCCACTAATTTGAGCTTCGTATGTTTGAATAATATAATTTAATTTAGAATAAATAAATAAATAAATAAGGTATATGAAAGCTACGTCTTCCTTCCGGTACCGCCGGAAGGACTTTTTTTTAAAAAATATGGCAGCAAGATTCCGGTACACATAAAAGTACCAATAATTTTCGCGATTATGGTAACTTTTATTTAATTTCATTCAAACAAGTAATTTTAATTTTTAAAATCAAAATAAAAGATGTGCACATGAAAAGCGAAAGGATCAGTCCATACTTTTTTATGACAGTGAAATGACTTGGACTATTACAATGCAGATGAAATGATGGCGAAGGCTCAAAATTTGGCGCTATGACGTCTGTGCCTGGCTAACACTAAAGTACCAAAGCTGTATATAAAAAGCAAAGCGGTCAGCACGGAAGTGTTGATGACAATCACATGATTTTTGTTAATTGTTATAGAGATTGTTAACAGAATAATGTAATAAAGATACAGTTGAAAAAAGTGCTTAAATATATTCATTAATAACAACATTTTAAACAATCTTCACTGAAAAAAATGAAATAAGATGTTCTGGTGTAATAACGCCAGGAGGGGTAATAGCGCCAAGGGCTAATATTACGCATAGTTATGAAAAAATCCGGAAAATGGCACCTTTTTACTATGCGTAGAAGGGCTCTGGGTCATATAAAACACAAACAACAGCTTAAATTTAATTTGTTCCATTTGTAGGTCTTATCTCTTTTAGAAGCAACTAAAATTAATGCTTGATCTAAAATTTGCGATTTAAGTTCTGTTATATAATATTTTGCTTACTATTTAAATTTGCAGTGCATTTCATGTACTTTCAAAATGTTGTAGAAGATTTTAGATATGTTCGCGAGATAGTTTGTAGTTATGAACTGCGCAATAAATATATCGGGATAATAACGCCATTCCTTGGCGTTAATACCCCGGTTCATTCCTTACAGAGGCGGAACTACATCCAAAAGGGGTTTATTTTTTACTTTACGTATGAGACAGCATTATTGTCATTGTTAAAATGGTTAGATTAAAGGGAAGGGGGAGGGGGGTCCGGTACCCATAACTGATCTTTCCTTTTTAATACTAATGTAAAAGCCATTTTAAACTCTTTTAAATAAAACGATATCATAATGTTTCCGATATTCTAATTCATACATTTTCCATATTCGATATTCTAATTCATACATTTAGATTTCTATTTAATTCCCACTTATTGTTTAATTAAATTCTAAATTTTAACTGTCCACTTTCTCAGCGTTCTCTTTTTTAAAAATTTCAAAATTTAACCTTTAACTGATGTGATATAAATTGTAACGTTACTAATATGAAGGGATCTGTGAGATCGTAAGATCAACAGATGAATAAAGGGCATGATTAACTTATAGAATGGACTCATAGGATTTTGTACCAAACGTTTCGTACAATACGATTATAATTAATATGCATCTATTTAAAAGTGTCTGGTAATAGTACTAAAGTTCCAAATAAAACAAAATTTCGATAGTGTTAAACTGAAAATTACAAAAATAAATGGTCTATGAGACCGGTAACATTAGTTAAAGTTTAAAAGGCGATCAAATGATTAAAAATCATAGTGTGCTATTTATGCACAAAATTTTTTGTACTGGATTCAGTTTAAGTAAGTTTAATCTATTTAAATATTTCTAACAATAGTACGAGGACTTGAAACGGAAGAGAATTTGAGTGTAACCATAGTTAAATTGGAAACTACAAGTTAAAATCTGAAAAAAAAAAAAACACCGATTAGTGAGAGCGCTAACAGCAGTTAATTGTTAATTTCGTTGCTAATATAGAGATTACGAAATATAACCACATTAATCATGTGTAAAATTTAATAAGGGATCTCACAGGGATATTGATAATAGGGAAAGCTTATTTACTTAATTAAAAATTTAAATTTATTAAAGAGTGTTTAATGTAACGCCAACATTTTAAGTTTGAAATTATACACATTAGTATGGGGCTTACGGGTTAAAAAGTATTTAAAAAACTTCTACAACAGTGTTAACAAAAATATTTATTGCACATAACTCTAGTTATTATAAAATTTCACATGATAAAAATATTACATTATGATTACAAATAATGTTAAAACCATGCTATGTTTTTTATAATTATATTTAAGTGGGACTTTTTAAGTAAACAGAAGTTCAGCGTGTTATATTCTGTAGATGCTCTTCCAATATCTTTTTCATTTCACTTTCACAAAAAATTAAACATTTTCTATAGAATGCATATATGTGAACATAAATACTGATTTAGATAAACACAGACCTTTTTAGGCAAAAAGAAGCTCAGGTTCTGATATTCTTTTGCTTCCCCCTTTTTCTTTTTCTTGCACTTTCACAAAAAATTAACCATTTTATATCGCTTAGAAAATTTTTTGCCAACAATTTGTCAATAGTGTTACAAATTTTGTAAATAGTTAGTGTTTGTACTGTAAAATAACGTAAATAATCTTATTAAGCTCCATTCCTTTACTAATATTAGCTTTTGTCCCTGTTATCAAGCAAACTTGTCTATTATTTTCAGTGAATGTCTATGGCAGCTTGGCAAAATAATAAAGATATCGCCAAGTTGGCGTCACTTTTGACGACTAATTTTGGTAGCCAAATTTGGCGATATATCGCCAAGTTAGCGACAAACTTGGCGATTGTTGGCGATGGTAACTCTTCCCTCTCTATGGTAACCCACCTTAGGTATGCTGATACATTGAATGTTTTTCCTTGGTTTCTGGATTTTTCGAGAAGCCTGTGGAAACTTCTAGCGCATGCTGCGAGCCTATATAAGGAGAGCAATACGAGCTGTCGTTGTTATTATTCATCTGTAAGTCATTGAGTGAGCTGCGATTGTAAGCAAGTTTGCTTGAGTTTTCTCTACATTGTTTTGAATGTGATTTAGCGTTGAGACATTGTATAAAGAGTCTCTGGGACCTATATCTGTACTTGTACGATAGATTTGAACAGTTATTTTTGAATATCTAGTAATATTTGTGAGTTTCGAAGACTCTGTTGTTCTGAAGATCTGTAAATAAATTATTTTCTACTTTTCTAAGAGACAAGAGTTTGAAGTCGTCTAACAATAAGATCAAAAGAACCTTATATACGCTACAACACTTGGTGTCAGGAGTCGGAATCTTATGGGGAAAACAAGAGGCATGTACGGGCAATTGAAACAACTATTAGATGCTATTAATGGCATAAAGACAGAATTGACGAATAAAATCGATAAAATTGATAAAGGCCAAGAAGAGTTGGCGGATAAAATGAATAAAGGCCAAGAAGAGTTGGCGGATAGAATGAATAAAAGCTAAGAAGAGTTAGCGGATCAAATGAATAAAGGCCAAGAAGAGTTGGCGGATAAAATGAATAAAGGTCAAGAAGATTTGGCGCATAAAATGAATAAAAACGAAGAAAGAATAAAAGAGTTAACTGAAGAATTGAAGAAGGAAGTTAATAAAAGTCAAGAAGAAATGAAGAAAACTTTAGAAGAAAAGTTCTCGTCGGTAGAGAGAAGAATAGATTCGGTAGAAGAGAAAATAGAGAATGAAGTTAGTAAAGTAGAAAAGAAAATTCAGAATGAAGTTAGTAATGTTGAAGAGAAAATGGAAAGAAAAATAGAGGAAGTAGAAGAGAAAATTCAGAATGAAGTTAGTAATATTGAAGAGAAAATAGTTGAAGTAGATGAAAAGCTAAATAAATAAACTTTTCTGGGTGATTCTCAAAATAGGGGACAATTTCAAAAGTGAAATCTCAAAAAAATTACTGTTAGCAAAATTTCTGAAAAAAATAAGTGTTGTTAATACAGTATTATGTATACTTTACATGTAGTCAGCAGAGCTAAATATTTAAAAATTAACTTAAAAAAAATAATTAGTATTTTTTGAGCCATGCGAATGACAAAACAAATTGCATGGAATAAATATATTAAGACATTTTTATTTTCTTTCTGTTTAAATATTTTTTTCTATATTTATTAGCTTTCCTTTTCAGCAAATGGTTTCCATTTTTACATATATACATATAAGGAGAATAAAAACATTACCAAAGAGCAAACTTTGTTTACATGAGCAACATTCTGACACTAACAATGTAAGAAGCTGTCTTAGTGATTTTCTGACAGATTTAATGCATATTTTAGGGATAATAAATGTAATACCTAAATTTATATGTAAAATTAAACTTTATAAAAGATACAATATAAGCAATGGTTACATTTATGCACATAGGAGTCTTTAGCATGGACAGAAAAACCATGCTAATGACACTGATATTTGTCCATGCTAATGACAAATTTTAATTTAAATAAGATTATGAGCCATAATATAATCACAATGCAATAGTCCTTTCTGGGGCTTTTTAAAACACAATAGTCCTATGCAAATAAGTAAAATAATAATTTTAATTATAAAATAAACATGAAAATTATTATCCATTCTAATGACATACAATTGATGTACGCCCCTAATATTCAACTTCTATTCTTAAAATACAATACATGATTCTATTTTCAGGCTGGGATAAAATGGCTACTTGTTGCCATGGAGAAACTTTATATTTTCAAACTATTGTCATATGTGAAAATGAAATTTTGATTAATAACCATCTGTTATAGTATGACCTTGTTTTGAAAATAGAATATGGAGGACAAACTTTAATTCTTTTTTTATATACTTTAATTTTATTTTTAAAAAGAAATTTATTGGATAAATCCTCTCCTTGATGAATTTAAAGAAAGAATAACATTTGTTTTATTTTATAAACATGATATTAACTCTTGAAAAAGCTAGTATATACCAGGCACAGCTGCTGTGGACATCCATGCTAATGACATTTTGAACATTTATTCTGTTATTTTAAGGTGTTTTTAACTAAAAAGTGAGTAATTCTTGAGTGCAAATAATGAATAATATTAAGACAAACATATCTAAGCATAAAAACATGACAGAAAACCTCTCAATTTTTTTTTTATGCTGAAAGACATAAATTGTCCCCTATTTTGAGAATCACCCTTCTACCAAAAATTGAACCGACTTCAAAAGCTACTGCAAAGTGAAAAATAATTTTTTTACAGAATAGTATTAAGAAATTAAATTAAGAGCGTAGTATTTATCATGCGTATTATTATATTTATGTAGATTAATTTGATTTTTTGAAGTCGGTGCCAGCCAAGCCAAGTTACATGTAATTTTCCAATAGACACGCATCCAAGTATCTACGAGTTTTTTTACGATTTAATATTTAGTTAAAAATTTAACTTTATTCTTTTACGATTTGCATTGATAATTAATTTTAATTTTGAACTTGGCTTGGCTGGCACCGACTTCAAAAAATCAAATTAATCTACATAAATATGATAATACGCATGATAAATACTACGCTCTTAATTTAATTTCTTAATACTATTCTGTAAAAAAATTATTTTTCACTTTGCAGTAGCTTTTGAAGTCGGTTCAATTTTTGGTAGAAAAGTTTATTTTTCTCTTTTTAGTTAAAAGTTAACGATTTTTTTAATTCAGTTAATAAAAATTATAATACGGGAAAAATCACTGTAAACCATACATGTATGTCAGGAGTGGGGTTCGAACCCACGATCTCTTTGAAGAACCATATCTGCTGTCTTACACCGCTCTGCCACCTGACTGCACTCCATTCGGCGAGCTTAGTCATCTTCCATGTTACTTTTAGTTTGCGAGAAATCACTAATTTTATTAGTTTTTACTTAATTACTAAAAAGTACTGAACCAATTTCAATGAAATGGAAGAAGTACCAATGGAAGAGTAGCCTCTTTCATTTAACAGAAAAAACAAATTAATCGGTTGAATAGTTTCGGAGTAATCGGTGAACATACATAGAAAAAAAAATACATTCTCGCCGAATTGATAACATTCTCTCCTTTTTTGAAGTCACTTAAAAAAATATATAACACAGAAAATTTTTTTGTATACTATACACATATGTCAGAAGTGAGGTTCGAACCGACACTCTCTTTTAAAACCAGAGATTAAATTTGGTGCCTTGGACCGCTCGGCTGTCCGGACTTCATTCTCTTCAGAGAACTTATTCAATGTCATGTTACTTTTCGCAAGTCTATTAGTACTCTTTCACTGATAAAGCAAAAAAAAATCTCTGATACTCTGTGGTAACGGTTAAATACAAAATATTCCTAATAGCATAATTAGTATTTAACTTGTTAAATATATTTTTTAAAAATTATAACACCGAGAAGATTATTGTATACATAGCAGTGGGGTTCGAACCCACGCTGCCTTTCGAAAACCAGATCTCAAATCAAGCGCCTTAGACCGCTCGGCCATCCTGGCATCGGTAAATTTATTCGACATCCATATTACTACTGATTTGCAAGAAATCACTAATTTTATTAGTTTTTGCCTAATTACTAAAAAAGTACTGAGCCAATTTCTATGAAACGGAAGTGGTACCAATTCGAAAGCTAGCTCTCTCATTTAACACCAAAATCAAGTTAATTGGTTAGATAGTTTCGGAGTAATCGGTGAACATACATAAAAAAAAATACATACGCGTTGAATTGATAACCTCCTCTCCTTTTTGGAAGTCGGTTAAAAAGTACAAGATGTTGAAAAAAGGCTTTCAGCGTCCAGTGGTAATTATGAAGAATTTAGGAATCTGCCTGCTTCTTCTGTGCACGTTAATCTGTCGACATACGACGGAAAGGGTTCCTGGCAAATTTACAAGACCCAATTCCCCATTGTAGCCGAATCGAACAAATGGAGTGACGAGGTGAAAGCTTGTCAACTGGCAGCGTCTTTGAGAGGAGAAGCCGCCGACGTGCTGCAAACATTGCCCGATATGACGCAACTCAATTTTGAGACTAAGTTGTGCACTTGAAATGAGATTCGGAGAAAAATTCTTCAAATATTATGCGAGAATACAAATGAAGATCCGCCATCAAAAATCGAATGAAACCCTTCAAGAGTTTGCCTCAGAAATAGAACGGCTGGCAAATATAGCATTCATTGACTGCCCAACTAATGTACGGGAGATGCTCTCACTGCAGTACTTTGTAGACGGAATAAAAGATCCAGAAGTGCAGAGAGCGGTACGAGTGGCAGATGTGCAGGATTTAAAGGCTGCGTTAATATATGCCTTAAAGTTGGAAGCAGCTACACAAGCCAGCCGAAGAGATCGTCATTCAGTCCGAGGGGCAACGGTGAACAAAAGCTCAGACACTGAGATCGACGTCTTGAAAGAAATTAGGAAAATTAATCAAGAGCTTGAAGCCTTAAAATATGGAAGAACAAGCCCAAGAAGACAGAATCTCACTTGCTGTTGATGCGGTGATACAGGACATCTCCGAAGAAATTGCCCCAAAATCCACGAACGTGAGATGAAATCAAGACCAGAGAATAAAAAGCCCCACCTGAAGATCCTTCAAATATCGAAAATGAGTGGAGACGATAATGAATTATATGTGATAGGCTTTATTAACGGAATTCAGTGCCGAATGATTGTTGATACGGGAGCCAATGTGACAATAATAAGAGAAGATCTGGCTCGGAAATTGAAATCTAAACTCATCTGGACTCCACCATGTGTTACCCTGCAAACTGTGACGGGCGACAAGATAAGAATATATGGTAAGGCAAATTTAACCATCAACTTTGGAGGAACGAAATATTACCATACGGCATATGTGGCTAACATAACAGATCCTTGCTTAATCGGACTAGATTTTCTGAAGAAGTTTGGCTTCAAACTTGATTTCAAAAATAACAAAATGCTCTCAAAATTTGAAGAAATAAGTTTTTTTGGATTAAATAACGAAATTGAATGTAAACAAACAGTAATAGCCAAAGAAGACATCAATCTAGATCCAAGAACAGAATTTTTAGTTTCAGCTGTTATTAAAAATGAAACTAATTACCGATTTGGCCATATAGATTATCCAGAAGACAATAGTACACAAGCAGGAGTATTGGTGGCTTCTTCTGTAGTAGACCTCTCGAAAAAGACCATTCCAGTCAGAATTGCTAACATCAGTGATAAGACGAGGACTATCAAGAAAGGAGAGGTGATAGCATCATGTGCTCCTGTGACGTGCATAAGTCAAAATTCCAGTCACTCTGAGAAATCTTCAGATAATTTAGTCAAAGATTTGTTACAAAATACAGACTTCGATCCAAAACAGTTGGACGCTGCGGAAAATTTAATTAGGGAATTCCAAAGTTTATTCTCCCAAACATCTGAAGACTTTGGACGAACCAAAATGGCACAACATCGAATTGATACTGGAGATCAATCACCTATTAAACAACACCCTAGACGATTACCTTTTGCCAAGCAAGAAGAGGTGCAAAATTTAATTAAGGATATGAAAGAAAATGACGTCATCGAACCATCGACAAGTCCATGGGCGTCTCTCATTGTATTAGTAAGAAAGAAGGATGGTTCAACAAGATTTTGTCTAGACTACCGCCGACTGAATGACGTCACTAAAAAGGATAGTTACCCTCTACCAAGGATCGACGACACTCTCGACACACTTGCGGGCAATACTTTGTTCTCGACTCTGGATCTGAAGATTGGTTACTGGCAAGCAGAGATCCATCCGAACGACCGCGAGAAGACTGCCTTTACAACGGGACAAGGATTATGGCAGTTCAAGGTAATGCCTTTTAATCTGTGTAACGCACCTGCAACTTTTGAACGGCTTATGGAAACGGTACTCCGGGGGCTGTCATATGAAGCATGTCTTGTTTATTTAGATGATATCATAATCGTAGGAAAATCTTTTGATGAACATCTGAACAATTTCAGGCGGGTGCTACAAAAATTAAAAGAAGCTAATTTGAAGTTAAGCCCTTCGAAGTGCAGTTTGTTTCGAAATGAAATCGCCTACCTTGGACTCATCATTTCAGCGGAAGGAGTTAGGACTGATCCAGAGAAGATATCGGCTGTGAAAAACTGGAATCGTCCAGCAGATGTTCACCAGCTTCGGAGCTTTCTAGGATTATGCACCTATTACAGAAAATTTGTCAAAGGCTTCTAGATGATTGCAAGACCACTTCATAAATTAACAGAAGCCAATCAAAAATTTATGTGGACACAGGAATGTGACGCTGCTTTCGAAAAGCTTAAGGAGGCCTTAACATCCACTCCAATTCTGTCATATCCTCAAATCGATAAACAGTTTATACTTGATACGGATGCAAGTAACGAAAGCATTGGCGCTGTACTGTCCCAGGAAATTGACGGCCAGGAGCGTGTTATCGCCTATTTCAGCAAGTGCTTATCAAAGGCAGAGCGAAACTACTGCGTAACAAGAAAAAGAGCTTCTTGCTGTAGTAAAAGCCATAGACCATTTTCATCACTATCTTTACTGTCGAAAATTCCTGATCCGAATTGATTATGCTGATCTCAGAACCTGGTGTCATCATTATTCTGACTGTGACAGAGTGCTTATCGGTGGTGATTTTAATGTACCATTGCTTTCAATGGGTTATTCAAGAAAATCTGAACGCAGGGAGGTCCTTTTGGAGTACCTTATGATTACGAATATGTCGATTATGAACTCACCTGACTCAGAACATACTTATGTAGAAGATGACAGGAAAGGTCGTCCGGATTTGACAATTGCAGGCTTGGATGTTCTCTCGTTACTTGATAACTGAACAGTTGATGATAAAAACTTTTCGTACAGTGATCACCGATATATCCGATTTACTCTGTCTAACACTCCGTTACAGATAAGTTTTGGCAGGTTTAAGACAAAAAACAAGAATATGAAAAATTTTAATAGTCTTTTTGCTGACAAATTGTCAGTTCTATCACATTCTTTGGCAAGAATTTCAAATTGTTCTTCTTTGGATGTTTGGATGGAGGATTTTAGTGATTTGTTACAAGATCTTATGATGAGATGCTTCAAGCGTGGTGTTATACAACATACTCCTACTGTTACTTGGTACGACAGTTCTCTTAGAAAAGAACGTAATAGGGTTAATGCTTTGTACAAAAGATATATGAAAAACATCGATAATTTACAGTATAAAGAAATGTATATAACTGCAAGAAGAATGTATAAACGAAATATCAGAAAGGCTAAGCGCTCTGCTAGGGTAGGTTTTTGCGAGAAGACAGACAATGCTTTCGGAAGTTTATACAAATTCCTCTCAAAGAAATCGTTATCTCAGAATGAGCTAATTTTTACAACCCTTGAAAATTCTCATGTCTTTGCTTCATACGATGATATAGCGGAGAATCTTATGTCAGAACATTTTGGGGTAAATAATCCTCCCCTGAATACCTTTGAATATACCGGTGATTTTAATTTTCAAGATTCTGATGATTTTATTCCAATTACAAAAAGAGAATTATTTTTTGCTATTAGTCGACAGGGAAATAATAAGTGTTCTGGTTACGATGAGATAGATGCGCTAATTATCAAGAACCTTTGTAAAAATTTTACAAATTTTATGATATCTTTATTTAACACCTGCTTGAAATTTGGTCACTTCCCGAAATGCTGGAAGAAAGGTATTGTAATACTTTTTCGCAAACGTAATCGTGATCCCGAGTTACCTAAGTCTTACAGACCAATAACCCTTCTTCCTATCATTGCAAAGGTGTTTGAAAGAATAGTTAAGATCCGTACCCTTACTATGTTGGAATCAATGTCATATTTGGATGAGGGACAGCATGGTTTTAGAGAATCACGCAGTACAATTTCAGCTCTTGCAGCTCTAAAAAATTTAATTAACGATACATTAACAGAATTTAAATATTGCTCGCTTATCTCGTTTGACATAGTTGGTGCCTTTGATGTGATGGATTGGTTTATCTTGGCTGAAATTATTGATGACCTTCCAATTTATGAGTAATTAAAGACGACTTTAAAGAATTATATCAGTAACCGCCTCATTGGATTCAAGTTCGTTAGAGGCATAAGATGGTTCAGAGTCTTTCGGGGCTTCCTTCAGGGTTCATGTTTAGGGCCCTTTCTTTGGACAATAACTGCTGATAAAATTATTAAAAGTTATAGGCGACACAGTCAAAAAATTATTTCTTATGCTGATGACACTGTTATTGTTGAAGGCAGTGATTCAAGACCTGCACTTGAGAATACCGTCAATGCTAGTATTTCCCACTTCGGTTCAGTCTGTAATGATTTACATCTGTCTATTAGTGTTGAAAAGTCTACTTCAATGCTTTTCGGAAAATATACGTCAAAAATAAAATAAATACGATAAAATAAAAGATTTTTGTTGTAGTTTCCAGAAAACAAGAATTCGAGATAAAGGTTTACCAATTGAATTTGTAAAAATTTGGTACAATTCAGTGCTAAAGAAACAGATTACTTATGGTTATGAAGTTTGGTTTAACGATTTACGAAGCCCTGGAATTAGGCGTTTGTCTTCATGCCAAAGGCTATGTCTTTTAACTATCATTCGTGCTTATCGAACAATATCGACACAGGCACTTTGTGTTCTTTCGGGAGTTCCTCCAATCGAAATTGAATTGAAAGAACTGGCTTTATGTTATAATGTTTTGAAAAATGATGGTTCAGATTGGATAGACGATATTTATGTTTCAACAGATCTATTAATGAAAAAAGTCCATACTTTTAACTATCCCTACTTTTATTATGATCATCACATCAATTTCGTACGTGCTGTTACAGAGAGAGTCCCCTTGTACAACCACCCAGTTTTATATACAGATGGTTCCAAAATGTCAACGGGTGTTGGAGCAGCTTTTGTGGTATTTTTAAAAGAAAATGTTATTTTTGAGAAGAGAATTAGACTAAAAATTTTTAATTCCGTTTACCAGGCTGAACTTACAGCTTTAGATTCTGCAAATGAGTGGAGTAAGAACTCCACTTTCAGTGTTTTCCATATTTACACAGACAGTTTGTCTTCTGTCCAAGCACTTCAGAATCTTTTTCCTACGGATGAAATTCTTTTTAATATTTACACAAACTTACGACTACTGAGTAATAAAACTATTAATATTGGATGGATTAAATCCTATGTTGGTTTCGTTGGCAATGAGCGCGCAGATTTTCTAGCCAAACCAGTCATCCAAACTGGTTTATTTGATACTGAAATGGATATCCCAATTCCAAATTCATTGGTAAAGCAATTTTACAAAAGGAATATTATTAAGAATTGGCAGAACATTTGGTCCTACAGTGATAAAGGAAGAGACACGCATAGTATTATTAAAACAGTGGATACATCTTTTCTGTGTTTCTCGCAAGTCAGGGCTTATTTTATCTCTGCACATGGAGCATTTCCTAGTTATCTTCATAAAATTGGAAAACGCCAAAGTGATAAATGCATATGTGGAAACATTGGTGATGTCAAACATTATCTGTTTGGAAAGTGTACACTGATGCCTACTTCATTTAACTTTATTCGTAACCGGACACTTAGCTGAAACTTGCGTAACATATTGTTTTTAAAATCAAACTACAACAAACTTAAACTTATTTACAACGAGTTTAATAAACATTTTCATTTATAAAATATAAATTTTGATTTTTGTGATAGCTATTTTTTAAATTTTATAGTAATTTTCATTTGATAATAAGACTTTCCACTGTGGTATTTGATTTTGTTACTTCATCCTTATTGTTTTATGTTAAGTTATATATATATATTTTTTCTTCTTCCCGATACACTTGTTAACTTGTGTGGATGGCTTGACTTACCTTTGACTTTTTAACATTCATAGTTTTTTTTTTTTTTTTTTTTTAATTCGAAATTTATTTATTTTATTTCATTTCCATTTGGGTTAATGTTAATGTAGTCATATGTCAAAACTGTAAATGACTTTAAAATTTGTGATATTTCTTGTTTCTTTTGCCACTTTCAGTCATTTATATTAGTGTATTTGGCTTTCAATACTTTGCTTTATTTTAACTTTTATTTTTCTGGCGCAAGGGTGTTTTTTCAGTATGTTATTTTGTTATCTGACTTTGTATTTTTGTGGTGTTTTCCCTGTCTATGATTTTGCTCGTCGCAATGGGTACTTTTCTGTTAGGGGTTCTTGCCTATGCCATTTTTGGTTGGTTCCCTGGCAGGGTGATCCTGATCCTGATTATGCTTCTCTAACTTGGCTATTGAATTTTAAGAACCCTGAAGGTCAGATAGCCAGGTGAATACAAAAGCTTCAAGAGTACGATATGGAGATACGCCATCGAAAAGGCTCATCACATGGAAATGCAGATGCTCTCTCAAGAAGACCCTGCTCAGAGAATTGTAGATACTGCGACCGGGTTGAGAAGAAATTTAATGTCAAAGGTCCTATAGTAAGACAAGTTACAACTGGGTCTATCATCGCAAGATCCATGAAGTGACGGGAGCCTGCGTAAAGATCAACTTGCTGATCCTGAAATTAAGCCAATTCTAGAGCTGAAAGAGGAGTCCAACAGGAAGCCCAGCTGGCAAGACATGGCCCATTACCATCCTACGACTAAACGTTATTGGGCCCTCTGGGATTCCTTACATTTGAAGAACGGCATCTTGTACCGAAAATGGGAGTCTGACGATGGAAAGACATGTAGATAGCAACTACTACTCCCTAAGTCGAGAATTTCTATGGTCCTTCAAGAACTTCATGGTAGTCCCACACGAGGTCATTTTGGTGTAATGAAGACCCTGCAAAAGGTTCGAGAGCGTTTCTACTGGTGTCGAACTTGTGACACCTGTGTAGCACGTAAAGGTCCAAAGAGGCGTACCCGTGGACGATTCCATCGTTATAATGTAGGAGCTCCTTTTGAACGAATTGCTCTAGACATCCTGAGTCCTCTTCCTAGAACATCTGATGGCAATAAGTACATCCTCGTTGTCATGGACTACTTCACTAAGTGGCCTGAGGCCTACGCCATTCCTAATCAAGAGGCGGTAACCGTAGCAGACATACTGGTTCAACACTGGTTTCCAGATACGGAGTTCCATTTCAAATCCATTCCGATTAAGGAAGAAACTTCGATTCGACTGTGTTTAAGGAAATGTGTGGACTACTCGGCATGGACAAAACTCGAACTACACCTCTACATCCTCAATCGGACGGCATTGTGGAGCGTTTCAATCGTACCATCCTAAATAGCCTCTCTCTCCTGGTGTCTAGAGACCAACAGGACTGGGACAAGAAATTGCCTCTTTTCCTGCTTGCCTACAGGAGTGCCACTCTTGAGGCCATTGGTTACTCCCCTTCTCAAATGTTCTTTGGTCGTGATCTTCGTCTGCCTGCGGATCTTTTGTTTGACCGTCCTCCTGACGCTGCTTTGTCGCCTGAAGAATACGTGGATGGACTCCAGGCACGGATTGAGGAGGTTCATTGTCTAGCGAGGAACCGAATCGGACTGGCATCAGAAAAGATGAAGGCACGGTACGACATAAAGGCAACTGGACATGAGTTCAACGAAGGTGACAAAGTTTGGTTGTGGAATCCCATACGTCGTAAGGGACTGTCGCCAAAACTACAAAGAAACTGGGACGGTCCTTACACAGTCGTCAACAGGCTGAATGACGTCGTCGTACGCATACAAAAATCGCCACACGCCAAACCCAAGGTCGTACATCATAACCGGCTAGCCCCTTATTATGGCCAAAGTGATTAGAAATTCAAAACTGGAATTTCAGACCATGGTCATGAAAGTCACTTTTTTTTTGTAAATATGTAAATAGCAATTAGTTCTTATTTATGTAAATATTCTTCTTCTTATTATTTATTTATTTATTTATTTGTTTACTTATTTTAAGTGTTTTCCTCTAACTCAAGGATTGCACTGCCCGGGACGCGCAGTCTTTGAGGAGGGGGTAGTGTTACGAATTTTGTAAATAGTTAGTGTTTGTACTGTAAAATAACGTAAATAATCTTATTAAGCTCCATTCCTTTACTAATATTAGCTTTTGTCCCTGTTATCAAGCAAACTTGTCTATTATTTTCAGTGAATGTCTATGGCAGCTTGGCGAAATAATAAAGATATCGCCAAGTTGGCGTCACTTTTGACGACTAATTTTGGTCGCCAAATTTGGCAATATATCGCCAAGTTGGCGACAAACTTGGCGATTGTTGGCGATGGTAACCCTTCCCTCTCTATGGTAACCCCCTTAGGTATGCTGATACATTGAATGTTTTTCCTTGGTTTCTGCATTTTTCGAAAAGCCTGTGGAAACATCTAGCGCATGCTGCGAGCCTATATAAGGAGAGCAATACGAGCTGTCGTTGTTATTATTCATCAGTCAGTCATTGAGTGAGCTGCGATTGTAAGCAAGTTTGCTTGAGTTTTCTCTACATTGTTTTGAATGTGATTTAGCGTTGAGACATTGTATAAAGAGTCTCTGGGATCTACATCTGTACTTGTACGATAGATTTGAATAGTTATTTTTGAATATCTAGTAATATTTGTGAGCTTCGAAGACTCTGTTGTTCTGAAGATCTGTAAATAAATTATTTTCTACTTTTCTAAGAGACAAGAGTTTGAAGTCGTCTAACCATGAGATCAAAAGAACCTTATATACGCTACAATATATAGGGCTGTAGATTTTGTATTTTTAGAAATGGGTAAGCTACATGGAATTAATTCATCTTATTTTATAGATTTGTTTGCATAGCGTTAATACCTGTATAGGTGGGTAATAACAGCAAATAGCATTGTTCAAGAAATCACTCTACTACATTTTATGAATGCATATCTGTTAAATTATTTTTTTTCTATAGATAGACAATGAGTTGCAGTATCAAATCCTATATTTGTTTGAAAAATACAATGTAAAATTAAGCCGTGAAAATTGGTAGAATCTTAAAGTGGCGTTATTAACCAGGATACCTTACTTAAAAATAAGAAAATCGATGTACTAATATCGAATTGAGTATGTTTAGATCAAGAATGAATACATTACTTTCACAATTTTAAAACAACATATGTTATCAAATCCAAAGAAACGATAATTTTGTACCCAGCATTGATTTATCTCATTCATGGCGGCATAATAGATGCTTATTAACGTAAATATTAAAATATGCACAACATTTTAAAATAGTTTTAAAGTATACTTGCAAATAATGCTCTTGTCATAAAAAGGTTCGACTTGGGAATTTTGTTATTTCTCTTAATAAATGATCAATTAAATGTTTATTGTTCATAATTTTGAGCAAGAAATAATTATCAGCATATTTTCAGTTTAATTCGTAAATTCAGGGGACAGATAATAGTGATTTATGTCGCGAATTAGATTAATATTTATAATTGCTTTAGTGTCCGCACTCTCATGGTGACTCCATGGTCGTGGTTTTATTTTTCGCAGATGCTCACGAGCAATGATAAAAAAAGAGTAGTAGAATTTATTCTGGAATAAAGTTTGTGTTAAGTTTTAAGTGAAATGTTTTTGAAGCTTCATTTTTTTTTGTAAGATATTTAAATTATTTTTCACACGTAAAACGACGATGTCTATATTATCGGGTAGATTTTATAGCTTCGATTTCGCATTGTTTGCGATATGTGGCGTCCGAACTAATAGGGACGTGTGAAAAGTAACTGTTTTTTATTTGTTATCAGAAGTTGTCATTGAAAAAAAATGGATGCTTTGAAAATCAAAAGAACTCCTCTTAGAGCTGGATTTACGAAAACTTATAATGCTTTAAATGAAGCTTTAAACGACGCAACTCCAGATGCTAATTTAATAGAGAATTTAATGTGTCAACTGGAAGATAAAAGCACAAGATTGCGAGCTGTAGATGAAGAAATTTTGAATTTTATGTTGACAGATAAAGTTGTAGAAAAAGATTATTCTAAAGAATTTGAAGCATGCGAGGAGTATACAGAAAAATTTATTGCTATAAAGCAAAAAGTAAAGACATTTTTGGTGAAGCCTATCGAAGAACAACTCCGATCGCAGAATTATACAGATGTTGAAAGAACGCTGTCCCGACCACTTCGCTTACCAGAAATAAGTTTACAACCGTTTGATGGCGATGCAAGATTATGGTTAACCTTTTGGAATTCGTTCAGCAAAATTCATGAAGACACCACTTTAGATGACCATTTGAAATTTGTTTATCTTTTACAGGCGATAACGCCGAAATCCAAAGCAGCACAGATAGTTAATAGTTATCCGGTTTCTGCTGATAATTATCCAAAGGTAATTCTACATCTGAAAAAAAGGTTTGGCAGAGAAGATACACTTATTGAGATATATGTTAGAGACCTTCTTCAATTAGTCTTAAATAATAATAGATCATCAAGCAAGAATTTTAATTTATCGTCGTTATATGATAATCTAGAGACAAAACTTAGGTCTCTAGAATCCTTAGGTGTCACAGAAGAGAAATATGCCAGCATACTTTTCCCACTTGTAGAATCTTGTCTACCTCATGATATATTAAAAATCTGGGACAGACAGCGTGAGAAGACTGCTCAAGGTAAGAACCAATTAAATTCTATCCTTGATTTTTTAAAAAATGAAGTACTTGCGGAAGAGCGGGTTCTTTTGGCTCATTCCAATCTTGGTTTTGAAAACCCAAAGAAATATCATAAATGTAATAATGAATATAATTCAATGCCAACTGCCACAGATTTATTTATAAATAATAAGTCTAATAAGAATTTAGTTAAAAAACGTGAAGATTTGTGTATATTTTGTGACAAGTGTCACTTATCAGAAAAATGTTTTAAAGCTAGTTCGCTTTCTTTTGATGAGAAACGTAACTTAATTTTGAAAAAAGGAGCATGCTTTGCTGCAGGAGCATGCCTGAAGAAAAACCACATTTCACGCAATTGTAACTCTAAAACTAAATGCACGAATTGTGGTAAAAGACATTTTTTTATATTATGTCAAAATGTTTTTAATGAAGGTGGGAATGTGTCGTTAGAAAGTCATAAACATGAATCAGGGAGTAGTGACACTGTTTTAACTACTCAAGCTTCGGATCCTACTGTGTTACTCCAAACTTTGAGTGTCCGTGTAAAGCACAATGGAAAAGAGAAAATCGTGCGTGGAGTTATTGACACAGGATCCGAACGTTCCTATTTATCAAGAGATGTAATTAAATATTTGAATTATAAAAGTATTGGTGAAATTAAATTAATTCACACATTATTTGGTAATATTGAAACAAGTGAAACAAAACATAATAATTATAGAATTCACTTAAGTAGCATAGACAATAGTTATAAATGTGATATGCATGTTTTAGATGTTCCTGTTATTTGTTCTAAAATACGAAAAGTGCCAACTGGGCCTTGGTTATCAGAATTAAATAAATATGGCATTAAAATTTCTGATGTTGAAAGTAGTTCATGTGAAACCAAAAATGAAATTAAATTATTGATTGGTTCTGATGTGGCCGGAAAATTACTCACCGGAAATATTAAAGTTTTAGAAAGTGGTCCGGTTGCGGTAAAAACCCATTTGGGATGGACTCTAATGGGAAAAATTCCAAGTATTAAATCAGAAACAAATAAGGCTGCTATGATTATTTCATCACTTTGGAACAATTGTTCCGTTGCTGATTTGTGGAAGCTGGATATTATGGGTATAACGGATCCAGTTGAATCCAAAACTAAATCTGAAATTCATGAAGAAACTATGCAGCATTTTAAGATTAATATAAGAATAGATTCAGAAGGGAGATACGAAGTAGCATTGCCATGGGTGCTAGATAAAGCTTGCTTACCTAACAATAGAGAATTGGCCGAAAAGCGGCTTGCTACAACGAGGAAAAAGTTAATTAATTTAAATAAAATTGAGGTATATAGCGAAGTATTTGATTCGTGGATAAATGCAGGAATAATTGAAAGGGTGGTTGATAATAAAGAAACTAAAGTACATTATTTGCCACACAGACCTGTATTTAAAGAATCGAGTGAAACTACTAAAGTTAGACCAGTTTTTGACGCTTCGGCTCATGTTAAAGGTTCCCCTTCTCCAAATGATTGCCTAAATAAGGGATTAAATTTGATTGAAATGATTCCTTCTATATTGCATCGGTTTCGGAAATATCCTGTTAGTGCAGTATCCGATATAGAAAAGGCATTTCTAAAAATTAGTATTAAAGAAGATGATAGAGATTATTTGAGATTTCTATGGGAAACATTCGTTTTGAATCGCGTAGAAGAAATCAGATCCTGAACTCAAAAGAATCAATGGCGACACATTGCAGGAAAATTTAATCCGGCAGATATCCCTTCCAGAGGTTGTTCAATTGAACAATTTTTACAACTAAGATGGTGGGAGGGACCGGATTGGTTGGCTCAACCTGAATATACTTGGTCTCAAAGTGTCGAAATTCCCAATGAAGAAATTATTAACTCTGAAAAACGGAAAAGTGTCATTTCAGCAATGAACAAAAACACAGAATCTAGTGATTGGTATTATCGACGGTTTTCATCTTTCAAGAAAATTATAAGATTGATCGCCTGGATTTTAAGATTCTTAAACAATTTAAGAAATCCTAATTCAAAAGAAGTTTCTGAACTTACGTGTTTGGAATTAGAACAAGCCGAAAGAAAATTGATAATTTTGATTCAGAAAGACAGATTCAACGAGAAGAATAATCAGAAGATACGTAGCTTGAGACCAATCCTAGATGAAGATGGTATTATAAGAGTGAAAACGCAAGTTATTTATAGAGAAGATGCTTTCAATTTTAAATACCCTGTTCTTTTGCCTTCTGACCATCCTGTAGTCCACCGCCTGATCTCCTGGAAACACCAAGAGCTTTTGCATACAGGAGTGGCTCTTATGATGACATCGTTACGAGAAGACTACTGGATCGTAAAAGCTAGGAAAACTATTCGAGCAGTAGTACAGAAATGTGTACGATGCAGAAGATTCAGTGCACAAAAGACAGAATCGATTTCTATTGCATTACCAGCAGAAAGAGTTGAAGACGCAGCAGTGTTTCAGATAATTGGAGTTGATTTAGCCGGCCCATTATATTTAAAGAATGAGGAAAAGGCTTGGATTGTTCTGTACACTTGTGCAGTGTATAGGGCCATACACTTAGAATTAGTTACGTCATTATCTACAGATGCTTTCCTCCAGTCTTTCAGGCGTTTTATAGCGCGAAGAGGAAGACCAACTACCGTGTATTCTGATAACGGCGGAAATTTCGTCGGGGCAGACACAGCATTTTCAGCCATAGATTGGGAGCAAATCTCTGCCGTTGCAGCAACACAAAAGATTCGCTGGAAATTTAACCCACCTACCGCTGCCTGGTGGGGCGGTTGGTGGGAGCGATTGATACAAATGGTGAAACGCATCCTGAGAAAAGTTCTAGGTAGAGCTTCATTATCCTACGAAGAACTGCTCACAATTGTCTGTGATTGTGAACAAGTTGTGAATGCTAGACCTCTAACTTATGTTACTGAAGATGTGAACGATCTAGCACCGTTAACACCATCAATGTTTTTACAGGACATAAGATCTTCAGATGTGAGAGATTTTGATGCAATTGACGCGCAAGAATTAAATAAAAGAGTTAAGTATAGGCAACATGTTCGAGAACACTTACGTAAGCGATTTCGTATTGAATATTTAGGACAATTGCGCCAGCAAAGTTCTTTGCAAAAGAATGTCAAGCAACTTACCGTTGGTGATGTCGTACTCGTAGAGTCTGATAAGAAACGTGCCTATTGGGCTTTAGCCCGAGTGCAAGAACTTATTTCTGGTAAAGATGGCCACCCAAGAGTTGCACGATTAAAAACTGAAAATGGTGAACTTTTGAGACCTGTCCAAAAACTGTACAATTTAGAGATTCCAAAAGAACTTTCTAGTGATCCAGTATTAAGAACGAGAAGTGGCAGAATAGTGACTGTCCCAAAACGTTATTAACTTTAAATACTGTTTCAACAAAAAACTTTATTCTTATTTTTTAGTATATTTCATAGTGTTAATTTGAATTTGTAATAATATGTTTAATTTTATTTGAATTTTGCAGAAGAAAATGTTTATTTACCTGTTTTGAGAAATGTAATATTGTAAGAATTGTATCTTATCACTGTAATGTAAGTATTAGTCATATTTTATTTTATATTTTATTGTACCCATTGTTGAGTTTAACTGTCGAAAACTCAAGGTGGGAGAATGTCGCGAATTAGATTAATATTTATAATTGCTTTAGTGTCCGCACTTTCATGGTGACTCCATGGTCGTGGTTTTATTTTTCGCAGATGCTCACGAGCAATGACAAAAAAAGAGTAGTAGAATTTATTCTGGAATAAAGTTTGTGTTAAGTTTTAAGTGAAATGTTTTTGAAGCTTCATTTTTTTTTGTAAGATATTTAAATTATTTTTCACACGTAAAACGACGATGTCTATATTATCGGGTAGATTTTATAGCTTCGATTTCGCATTGTTTGCGATAATTTATATTGGAACACAACCGTAGAATAAAAAATGAGTACATGCGAGTCTCAGTTTTATGAACTTTTGGATTTATTTTGAACTTTTGGAACTTTGGACTTATTTTGAGTATGAGAAGTACTTAAAATTGAGTACTTTATACTCAATTTTGAGAACCCATTTTTTTCAGTGTTGTTACCGAAAACACTGCTGCGCTATTTAACATAGTTTGCTATGGTATTAAATAGAAAGATAAAGTGATTAAACTAAAACTAATCAGAGCCAATTAAAATCTTTCTTTATTTTAGATCAATATGGCAACCCTACTAAGTAGGTGTATAAAGAAACTTCTTGCGTTTAGATTATTCCTAGTCTCTTATTACATCATGCAAAAATTATTATAAATCTAAGGTAATGATAATAAATCAATTCTGAGATGATTTTTAAACATCTGAAGTTTTAATAGAAATTTGGTATGAATAAATTTACAATTTATTTTAAATGGAATTCTAATTGTATTTGTTTTGGATTAATCAGGTTTAATCAAATGTTATAGATAGCCACAAAGTTGAAATTTTAAAGCATGTTATATCGCAAAATATAAATTCAATTTTTTCTGTCACACTTTGTCATTGATATTTTTTGTCTACCGTATACGAAAATGAATAGAATTCTAATTAAACTGCTTTAAGCTTCCAAATTATAGGAAACTAGCAGGCTATGCCCGCTTCGCTGGTCCATATTTCCAAACGAACCTTGACTAAAAAAAAAAATGATTATTTAAAAATGATTTAAAAATTAATTATTTTTATTTTAAAGCAGTATAGACCACCCTGGAATGTTCTTCCGTATTGCTGAAAATCATGTCAACGCCATTGCAAAAATTTACTATTGTAAGTCTTGGCGAAAATTTGGGCAATTAAGCACCCTCTCTTTTATTTTATCATTTATAGTAGAGTTTCGTATGAACATGAGACCGTTATGACAACAGGAATCAAAATGCTCTCGAGTCATCACACTATTACATTAGAGGGCATTGCAATGATTAGTGAGATTGATTATCAAACTCTATTAACTTTCGGATTGTACATTATCATTTCTTAGTTCTTAAAATCCCGACATCTGAACTTGCACTATGTGTAGTTCTGATAGTCTGCATACAATGTCATTTCACGTTACATTTTTTAATAAACGTCCTCTTTTAACAGGTCTACTGTAGATTCCTATCTACCTTAATCTGTTCCAGCAAGAATACATAGAGTAAAAAATTTAAAGAATTATTGACAGATAAAGAAGAGTTTTTGTTTGTTTGTATTTATGACGGCCATTTATCTACACGTGGGATATAGGCCCTAAGAAAAGGATGCCCTCCGTGGGGGTGTCAGACGAAGAAGGGTGTTTCACTTATATATTTAGTAGAACAATCAAGCATAAAAAGTGTGTTTTAAAGCTGTATTATTTGAATAACATTAAAATTACATCAGTTTCACTGCTTCTTCTTTTTATAAAACAGTTGCTAACATGTAGCTGTTAAATCAGAATAATCTTGATGACTAAATTTTGTAGAAAAATAAGTCTTTAGTTTGCATCTTTCTACTTTCTGTAATCGATTCCATTATGATTTTTAGTGTCAAACATTAGAAGTGCTAGAAACGATATTGTTACAAATGTACCAGACTTATTTCATGTTTGTCCTCAAATAAATGTGAAATTTACGATCATCCATTATTGGCATTTAATGTTATAGCTTGGTGATAGTTTTTTGTTCGACTACTTGATTATTCCGTCGATCAATTTCGCCAAATTATACAAATGGACATAATTTTTATTTTAAATAACCAAAGAATCAATAAATTACTAAAATGTTAATAGAAATACAAATAAACATCGAATTAAAATTGGTTGATGAAGTAACAATTACGTATAACAAATTTAATGTCAAATGAATATGACATTTACGATCATCCATTGACATTTTAACCTTATACTTTGGCAATAGTTTTTTGGTCGATGGGATTATCAAGTATTACCAAATTATATAAACAAATTGTATAAACAATAATATTGCCAATAATATGTAGGTGTAGGTGTCATCTAAGGATCCCGTTGGCGCGATTGCAGCAAATTGCGATTTTATGCCTCACGTGGTAATCCGGTAATAGTTGATTATTTTTGAGTAAATTATTTCATTATTTTTCTTTTCTCTTTTAAAATTATATAAATTGTTTTGTTCCATAATTATTTATTGACTTAGTTCATTATTATTATTTCCTTTTTAAAATAATAGAAAATAAAAAAAAGTAATATAAATGTAATTGGTATTTGAAAACACAGTGTTCTCCAAATTGGCATCATAAAAAAAAATCACGCCAAAGTGATGCGTGTATAAAAGTGGAAAAATGTTTGCAATAACATAAATAAAAAAACGTAAACAAATAATTAAAAATTCGCCATTTCGATAGTTTTTTAAAATAACATCAAGGTTAATTCTCCAGTCGGGCAGCAATAGTAAATTTTCTTTTCTTCGCCTGTTTCATAATAAAAAAAAACATAAATTTAATAACTTCTAATTAAATAATCTGACTAATTTTCTGTAATCGGATTTATGTTGTATCGGATATGTTGTATATCGGATAAAAGTATCCTTAATACATAAACAAAACAGTGCAGTTGTCATGTACTGATAATTTTTTACACTAATTTGGCGGAAAAATCGTTTTCGAATACCAGTTTCATATATATATTTAAATTATTTTCTATTATTTAAAAAAATAATAACAATTAGTATTTAAATAATAAGTATAGAACAAAACAGTTTACATAATTTTAAAGAAGAGAAAGGAAATAAAAAAACATTTTATTAATAATTAAATAACAATAGTCGGGTTGCCATGCCAGGCAAAATAACATCAATTTAGTGTCCATTAGTTACCTCGATGTGTATATGATATCTGTGCAAACGAAACTTCCGATAATATAATAAATGACGTCATATTTATTTTCCTTTGAATTTTTTTTATTTTAATTTTTCATGTGGATACTGTTCAACTAAAAATTAATTGCCGAGGAGAAATTATTTTTCATATTTTGATTTTTTTGGCAACGGGAAAGAAAATGGTTATTTTTTATCGGAAAAATTTTAATTGATTATGTATGAAAAATAATGAAATTTTGAATTATTAAGGAAATTATTTGAATAAATCAATTAAAAATTAGCCTATGTTCTAAGGAAATAGTGTAGCTTTCCAACGGTGAAAGAATTTTTCGAAACCGTCAAGTAGTTTCGGAGCCTATTCAATTCAAACAAACAAACAATCAAATCTTTCCTCTTTATAATAAGGTACCCTGGGGTAATAACGCCACGTTAAGGTTCTAGCAATTTTCACGGCTCAGTTTTAGTTTGTATTTTTCAAACAAATATATGATTTGATACAGCAACTCATTGACTATCTATATAAAAAAAATAATTTATCAGATATGAATACATAAAATGTAATGGCGTGATTTCTTGACCAATGCTATTTGGCGTTATTACCCACCTATATGGGTAATAACGCCATGCAAACAAAACTATGAAATAAGTTGGAATAATTGCATGTAGATTGCCCAATTCTAAAAATACAAATTCTACAAACTTAGAAATTGACAAATTGCATCCTAAGCTATTGAAAATGCTCATTCTTATTGAAAGTGTAAGAAAATAAAGGTGTGGTGTGGGGAGGGGGGGATGAGGTAAAAGAATATCAGACCGTGAGCTTCTTTTTGCTTAAAAAGAACCGCTTAAATAGGATTATTAGAAACATTGCACAGTTTTAACCGTGTTTATTTGAATCAGTATTTAGGATGTAGCTCGGCCACTGTAGGGAATCGACCGGGGTAAAAATTGCAAGGATTGGCGTTATTACCCCGTTATATTTATTGCGCTGTACATTTTAAATTACAAATTATCTCGAGAAGATATCCAAAATCTTCAACAACATTTTGAAAGGCCATGAAATGTACTACAAATTTATGTAATTAGCAAAGTATTTCCGGATAAAAAAAATAGTCTTCACATCACAAAACGTATCTCGCAAATTTTAGATCAAGCGTTAATTTTAGCTGCTTGTAAAAACAATAAGACCTAAAAATGAAACAAATTAACTTGAAGCTGTTTTTTGCGATTTATATGACTCAAAAAACTTCTGTGCAGAACACATGAGTGTCATTTACCAGATTATTTCATAATTATGCAAAATATTAGCACTTGGCGTTATTACCCCGTCTGGCGTTATTACCCCAGGGTACCTTATTAGTATAGATAACACACAAGCTATTTATTTTTACTAACTTATTGGAAAAATAATATCTATATTATTGTTATTATTTACATGTTTATTATATTTTACGTTTTTATTTCAAATTCTAAAAAAAATAGAATAATTTTTAATCTTAGCTTAATTGTATATAAAATATTGTATTAAAAAAGCATTTTTTTCATATAAAATGTGTTAAAATTCAACATAAATATATATTCATCAAAAAGAAGTTTGAATATATTCCCTGACAAAGTCATTTGTTATTGAAATTGTATATGACATGTCAAAATCTTTTGGGCAGCTTTGCATGGAATCCAATATTCTTTAATCCGTTAAAATAAGGGTTTACCCTTTAGTCAATCTCTAAACTTAAAACCTGTTCTTATAAACTGTAGATGGCTGGAATTTATGGTATTTACTCAGAAAATATTTTACCAAACAGTCAACATTTCAAACAAATCCTTTACTATTATGAAGTTTTTAAAGTAATGCTGATAAATCTGAATTCCGAAAAAAATTGATAAGACTATGGAAATTTTTAATTCTTTGTAACTGAAGAACTGTTTCAGATGTAAAGCATTTTTGAAATAAATCTAGTTTTCAATAAACATTGCTTTCTAAAAAGAATATATGTTTTTCCAGAAAAAATATCCTATTTGTAAAACGCATTTAAAATTATAAATTAATTGAAAATTTACAAAATGCTTTAAATTTGAGTTTTGGTTTTAAAAGGATTTTAATAGAGAATTCAGAGCTGCTAAATATTATGATTTTTCAGGGTTTCTTTCACGGAATCATAGAATTTTTAATCTTAACAGAAATCTATATAAAATATTGTACTAAAACCGTCATGTGTAAAATAAAAGAAAACATTTTCTTTGATATAAAATGTGTTAAAATTCGACAGAAATATATATATGCATCAGGTTTTTAAATTATTTTAATAGAGAATTCAGAGCTGGTAAATATTATGATTTTTCAGGGTTTCTCTCACGGAATCATAGAATTTTTAATCTTAACAGAAATCTATATAAAATATTGTATAAAAAACCGTCATTTGTAAAATAAAAGAAAACATTTTCTTTGATATAAAATGCGTTAAAACTCAACAGAAATATATATATGCATCAGGTTTTAAAAGGATTTTAATAGAGAATTCAGAGCTACTAAATAATATGATTTTTTCAGGATTTCTTTTACGGAATCATAGAATTTTTAATCTTAACATAAATCTATTTAAATTATTGTATCAAAAACCGTCATGTGTAAAATAAAAGGAAACATTTTCTTTGATATAAAATGTGTTAAAATTCGACAGAAATATATATATGCATCAGCAAGGAGTTTGAATTTCTTCCCTGTCAAAATCATTTGTTATTGAAATTGTATACGGCATGCCAAAAGACTGAGTAGATTTGCATCGAATCTAATATTTTTAAATTCGTTAAAATAAGGATTTACCCTTTACTCAATCTCTAAATTTAAAATCTGTTCCTAGAAACTGTAAATGGCTGGGATTTATGGTATTTATTCAGAAAATATTTTACCAAACAGTCAAAATTCAAACAAATCCTTCTTTGCTGTTATAAAGTTTTTAAAGTAATGCTGAAAAATCTGAATTTCGAATAAAATTGATAAGAACTATTCAAATTCTTAATTCTTTGTAACTGAAAATCATTTTCAATTGTGTTCGCATTTTTGAAATAAATGTAAGTTTTAAGAGATATTGCTTTCTAAAAGGAATGCATGTTTTTCCACGAAAAGCCCTACTTAAAACAAATAAAAAACACTTCTTATAAAACAATTTAAAACTTTTTGAGTTTTGGTTTTAAAAGGATTTTAAAAGAGAATTCAGAGTTGATAAATTTTAAAATTGAATTTTGCGATTGAATTTTAGTTGGTTAAGATAATTACTTTTCAAGGATTTTATGCTACTTTTTCTACCCTTCACAATGCTGCCAAGTTGAGGTGAAATTAGCGTTGCAAAGGTTAGAAAAAACACGGTTTAAATCCGGGAATAAACCGGGTTTTTAGGAATAAACCTGGAAAAAACCCGGGATTTTTTGGGAATATAATTTGGTTTTTTGGGAATAAACCTCGGAATAAACCTGGTCTATTGGAAATAAACCCGGGAATAAACCGACTTTTTGCAACTCTAGGTGAAATACATGGTTAAAAACATGAAATTCTAGATTCATAGTCACCCCGCCGCTTTGATAGAATATCTTCATTTTGATCAATGAACAGGCTCCATAATATACTAAAGTAGTCGTTTTATATAAAAACTGTGTAGTAACGATGCAGCTGCGGTTGCAGCTTTTTCACAGTGCGGGGTGTAGACATAAAAGCAGTGGTGGAAAACTGGCGCGGAGGTGGAGCCTATTGAAATCACTAAATTATACTAGCACTTTTCAACTTAATTAATGACAGCGTTTTAGAGATTTTACTAAGCGAAGAGATATTATAATATATTTGCGGTGTTAATAAATGCAATTCTGCACGATTTTTCAAGCACTGCATAAAAGACACCTGCGACAATAAACTGTGTAAATATGTTGAAACTTTAAACAAATATCAGTCAGTACAGTCTAATATCACCCTAATATGATTCAATTTGGCGATACTATGGATTTGTGTGAATAATGTATAATTAGATTATAAATTATGTCAAATTTGTAAATTTTTAATTTTTTAAAATATTCAAACATTGGTAACAACGCTTAAAACTTGTTTTAAAATTTTGAAATTTTTGTATAAGTCATTATTTTAATCAAAACTATATAAAAGTGTGTTCCATTCAATATTTGAATGTTAGTTTTAAGAGGAGGTTTTGGGTTCTTGGCGACATATAATTAAACGTTATAAAGAAATTCTTGAAAAGGCGCACCATGGTTGCGACTGTAATTGGTCACATTTCTTACGAAATCTATATAAAATGCAATGCTTATACTTACGAAACATTAATGTACAGGATAATATCTTGATAACAACTATATTAACGGTAATAATTCATTTTACCTTAGATAAACTTGATTTACAAATATACTGATTAAAAAAAAATAACTGCCTTCTAAATATGTAAACATATAAAATGATATAAAGAGAATTTACATTAAAAAACAATAAGGTACTTGTACCAAATACGTACAGTGCTCTCAATATGGACACCCCTAATATTTTTAAAAGTAATAATTTTGATAGAGAGATCGTGCGACATGTCCGTAAAGAAAAGCAGTTGAAAATATAATTAAGCCTGGAAAGTGCAAAAAAGCGCGCTGTTCGCTATTTAGAAGGAAACTTGTTGTTTCGTATTGTGCTGATCGTAATTACAGGTAAATTTAAATTCTTATTATATATTGTAAAATTACTTTAAATATTGAAAAGTGGGGTGTTTTAGAAAGCTTTTAAAACATATTTTCGATGACTATTGCATATATTGCTTAAAAAAGTTTTTTTTATTTCTTTATTACAAGATTTAATGAAACTACACTCGATTCCCAATATGGACATCTTATTTCCACATTGGAAGTACGGCAGGTGAATCTTCAGATTCACAAAAATAGAAAACTAAGCAAAACTAACTACATTATTTCATAATATTTTGTTGTAACTGAGGTGCTTTGCATCGGTCTTCGAAGAGCCACAACCGAAAATGACCCCCCCGCTCAAAAATTCATGGTCTGAAGATATTTACTGTGCCCTACCTTCCCCCGAAATACTTTAAGATATATTAATTTTGTACCCTTTTGTACCCTCTCCTCTAAAATTCCATAGAAAACTGGCTCTTCCATACACTCTGTATAGTAGGTCGATAAGGAGCAACCTGTCCATAATAGGGACTGGTGGTTCCTTATATGGACATTTAAAAAAAATTTTGTTTTTATCATTTAAATTAAATCGGATTAGCTACAAAGTCACTAATTTTAATAATGATAGTCAACAGTCCAGGGATCATGTTCATATATTTTTGGAGTCTTATCAAGTGTATATGAAGGTGAAAAAAATAAATTTTCCTTAGGGTGTCCATATTAGGCACAGGTACCTTAGTACAAAATAATCTAATTTACATTTCAAAAACTAGATATGCTATTACAGATGTAACGAAATTTTGTACTTGAGATGTTTTAGTTCAATATCTTATGTAATTAACTTTAAAGTTAAAAATATGATAACTTATTTTCACAACATCCCATCAGATATATTTTTTTAGCTGTTATGACCATTTTCTTATGGAAAAGTTAAAAAGGAAATTATTTCAATTTATAAACAAAATAAATATGATCCCAAATATATCTTTCTGTATTTTCTTTTTTTAATTTGAAAATATAAACTAATCTACTTGCAATACAGCCTACTAATTGGAATTAAATTTCTTCTAACTCCGCAATGAAGTTTAATTAAAAATTTCTTTTATAATTAATTTAAACTCCATTACGAGAAAAAAGTGAAAAATAGACTTTAATTTTGAATCATTATTTAAATTACAATGCAATCAATTAGACACTGATGGCATATTACTCTAGCACTTTTAATTCCATTAAATAATAAGTTGTTGATGTCTACTCATTTATTAATTGAATTGTATTTCATTTATTATTATTTCCTTAAGAGTTTCCTAATTTAACATAAAATTCAATTAAGCTTTCATCTTTGTAATCAAATAATCTGTTGTAATTAAATATGTAAAGGTAATAGAATTTTAGTGTTGCGAAATTTAAAAAAAAACCTGAAATATGCTCACATTTTAAGCATCACAGGTATATTATAATAGATTTTTTTATAATATAATTTAAAGAGTATTACTTTTGTTTTGTTTTAATTTGTTGCTTTTTTAGTGCTGTAATTAAAAAATATATTTATCAAAGTATTGAGATATTTATATACTTGATGAAATCAAATAATAATAATAAATTAAAATCACAGTAGAAAAACACTTGAGTCAATCGAAATGTTAACTCGACAGTTCCCAGTGCGCACTTTTAGTACCTTTTGTTTGTCTGCGAGTCTTTAGACAATTCACTTCCATCTATTTGATTGTTGCAGTACTAAAAGAATTCGTCGATAAATGAACAACATGCATTTATAGACATAACCAGGTGTTTTTAATAACTTTCAAAACCTCAACGTACCATTTTAATTCACTGTTTACGCGTCGACATTTGTTATGTTTTGTACTTATAGTTCACGAACCAACCGCACAAAACCCTAAATCATAGAGCACAAAAAATTGCTTTATTTTATGGAAGAGTAGTAATAGAGGAATCTAATGATCCATGTCTGCCGGAAGCGAAGTGGTGCATAAGCCAAAAATTAATACCACTAGTGGTTGATTGGTAGGGTCAGTATTATGTTTTCCTGCACCCAGTTTTCCGTGTTTTCATACTTTTGATTGTACTGCAAACACAATGAGCGCGTTCAGAGACCAAAACACGAGTAACTCGGAAAATTAGGGAATGACGTCATACTGGTTTCTCAGGGAAAGGTTGGGTTAAAACTTCTCTGAACGGCTTCGGGAAAAGTTACGGGTGTTTTCTATTTACATTAACAAACATGGCGGCAACTGGCCAATCAAAGCAGAG
Source organism: Maratus speculifer (assembly GCA_964019185.1). Classification (NCBI taxonomy): domain Eukaryota; kingdom Metazoa; phylum Arthropoda; class Arachnida; order Araneae; family Salticidae; genus Maratus; species Maratus speculifer. The sequence continues at coordinate 227,763,652 of OZ025296.1, read as the reverse complement.
ATATTCCAATAAACAGTCGCAGTTACGCTATCAGATTATAAACAAATCAGATTTACCAACCACGTGATCACATTACCCAACCAAATTCTGCAGGTAATGTGGGTTACCCGAAATTTTGGTAATTCAGGGCTCTGAACGGTACGAAAAGTCACGTGACGGCGGTCTCTGAACGCTTCGGGTTCTACTCGGGAAACCCTACGTAACCCAGGTTTACGTCTCTGAACGCCGTCAATGCTAACCCTACGAGAGTTATGTGGAGACTACTAGTGGTATTAATTTTTGGCCTATGCTTCACTTTGCTTCCAGCAGACATGAATCAGTAGATTCGTCTATTACTACTCTTCCACAAGATAAAGCAGTAGCGTAGCTATGTTTTTTGGCGCCCGGGGCCAGCAAAAAATTTTGCGCCCGCACCCCAATATAGATATATAACATTTTCTCTCAATTTGGCGCCTCTAGGCCTCGGCGCCCGGGGCGGACGCCTCCTTTGCCCCCCCCTTAGCTACGCCACTGAGATAAAGGAATTTTTCTTGTGCTTGATGACTTAGGGTTTTGTACAGTCGGCACTTGGACTATTTCTGTGTCAGTCAAAGATGTGTTCTGACATTTTTTTCCCGATTTATTGTTAATATGATAATTGTAGATAACTTGTGCTGAGTACTGTGAGAATTCTCTTGAAAATTTTGTTGAATTTTAAGAGTTAAAGTATCTAATGTTTTGATACGAGGTCTACCACTTTCCATTTCCGTTTCAAAGACAAGTGAAAAAAAAATCAGTCTATACCTGGCAACCCGAAAAGAGCTATTGCAACTTATAATTTAACCTAGGCTTGTCTCTAAAGAGATCATTGCGTAGTTTCTGCCGGTACCAAATTGGACCGTATGCATGATATGGGCCATGAGAGATTAAGGCCACCAGTGCAGATCAAATATTTGCGTGAAGAATTTTTCTCGAAATTCCATAGGTGAAAAAGAACGAAAATATTTTGCATAACACATATAAAAAATAACGAATCAAAAGCATTCAAACTGCCGATTATGATTACGTGGCTTATTATAATAAACGGTGTTCATTTTAATGAGAATAGCATGTGTAGTTATAGAGAAATAAAGGTTTTTATAAAAACAGTCCGAAATTTTTTTAAGTTTTTTGCTTATAAATTGCAGAGTTCTTAATATAAAAAATATTTCTTTTCAAAAAATATGACAAATATTTTATGTAATAACCTGAAACCAGAATTGAAAAATAATAAAAATTGTAGGAAAAATGAGCAGGTTTACTAAAAAATGCTTCAGTGCACATGAGTCACCGCAATCAAAATGGAATTTGCATAATATGTTAGCTATGAGTATGAAGCCACTTTTTTAAGTCTCAAAAACATTGCTTGAAAATTCTTAAAATTATCTTTGATCGAATAATCTCAAAATCCGTTATTACCAAAATAAAACAAAAAGATGGGAAATAGCGGATTTTGAGCTTATTTGATCAAAGATAATTTTTAGAATTTTCAAGCAATGTTTTTGAGACTTTTAAAAAAGTGGCTTGGGGGAGGGTTGTATCCAAATAAAATAAATAGTACGTGCAATATTGTGTATGTTTTATTGACTCTAATCTACAGGTATATGGATACAACCCCCCATTTTATTTGCTTCATTTTGAGAATAAGGGATTTTGAGCTTATTCTACGATGATTATTTTCAGACGATTATTCGACGATTATTTTCGGAATTTTCTAGATATGTTTTTGAGACTTTTATAAAATTTGATACATACGTTTAGCTAACATATAATGCAAATTGCATTTTGATTGCAGTGACGTATGCACAGTAAAGCATTTTTTTTTGTAATCTTGCTGACTTTTCCTACAATTTTTATTATTTTTAGAAAGACTTTCAAAAGAACTTTTTAAAAAAGATTTTTTTTGGGAAGAGAGAAGATTTGGAAATATTGCACCATCTATTGAAAATTTATTTTTTTTATAATATCTTAAATAAAACATTTAACCAAAAATATTTCTCTTTTACACTCCATGTCATTGTACAACAATTTTTTTTTCATTGAAATTTAAAACAAGTACCACTGGAATACTCTTATTTATCATTTGTCATAAACTGTAAATCGTAAATAGTTTATATCAAATGTAATGATTCCTGTTATCACAATTTTTGATTGAGGACCTGTATTTGTCAAATAATAGGAATTCGTGATTTTAGTTTATGATTTTTGTAAGGGTGAGAGTGAGTGAAAAGCTAACTAAGTATGCATAATCTTAAGTTAAAATGAGAAATATACATATTACTTCTCATAAATACCCGATTTGTAGAAATACGAAGCAATTTTTAGTAAACTGCATTAATTCTATGTTGGTATCTCTCGAATATTTATTTCAGAATAATTAGTACAGATGTATTTATTCTTACTCTGAAATCTAATTTTCTTTCTTGATAACTACATTCTTTTGATTCGCAAAATTTCTCGATCTTAATTAACAGACAAGAATGCATCTATCAGTGAATAGAAAAAGATTATATTTTTCATTTTCTTTTTAGAATGAACGTATGATATTTTGAATTAATGCAACTGTAATAACCTTTTTTTAGAAATTGAATTTTAATTAAATGTGTTTTATGAATATAATGAGAAAAGTTTTATTTTTTTTATTTATAGCATATGAATAAAACGGAATGTTGCTTGGACCACATCCAAATATAATCAATTTCATTCCAAACGTTGAAATATATTTGTAGATTAAAAAAATGATCTGAGATGGTATATATGCAGATTTCACTCTTTATTCGAAGTTTGGAAATATAGCGCCATCTATCTAGAACTTTTGGAACTATTTTTTTCAATTTACTTAAATAAAACTTTTGACCATGAGAAAAAATCCTGTGTAATCCCTATACTTGTACATCAATTATTTTCCTTTGATTGAATTTTAAAATGAGCTAAGTACTATTAGAATATTTTTACTTATCATTTTCCAGAAAGTGCATAGCAGAAGTGATTGATATCCTAAGTGATGTTTCCTGTTATCAAAATTTATAATTGAGGACCTATACAGGGTGTACACATCAAGATAAATAATATTAAATGGGAAACTAAGGTTCCCAAACGTTTTCCGAAGGAGATAGGCGCCATCAAAGTTTAGGGTCCAAAATTTGAAATGATTATAATAAACGGAAAAATTGGTCGATTCGCTTGCGGTTTTCACGAAAATTATTCTTTATGTAAGTATTGTCTTGAAAATAAATTATAAAGATAAATTTCAAAAAATGCCGATAAAGGGCGCTTTAGACTTTGGAGTAACGAACAACTATTTTTTAACGTTATTTTTTGCATCTCATTAAATTTTTTTAGAAGTTTAGGTATAAACTTAAATTTTGAACTCAAAATCAGTGGTTAAGTAGCGCAAACTAAAATGCGTTCAATGAGAGTCGGCAGGTTCAAATTTCAAATGATTATAAAAAACAGAAAAATTGGTCAATTGATTTGCGGTTTTCACTAAAATTATTCTTTATGTCAATATTGTCTTGAAAATAAATTATACAGATAAATTTTTAAAAATGTCGATAGAGGGGCCTTTAGACTTTGGATTAACGTACAACTATTTTTTACCGTTATTTTTTGCATCTCATAAATTTTTTTTAGAAGCTTTGACATAAACTTAAATTTTGAACTGAAAATCTGAATTGTTGAGGGTGGTTAAGTAGCGCAAACTAAACTATGTTCAATGGGGATGGGAAGGTTCAAATTTCAAATGATTCATAACCATTCTAAAACCATTCTTTATGTCAGTATTTCCTTGAAAATAAATTTTAAAGATAAATTTCAAAAAATTCTGTTAGAGGACGCCTTAATCATTAGAGTAACCAACAACTACTTTTAACCGTTATTAATTTTTATCTTAATAAATGTTTTAAAAACTTAGACTTAAATTTTGAGCTCAAAATCTGAATCGTTATGAGTAATTAAGTAGCGAAAAATTGAACTGTGTTCGTAAGTTGGGCAGGATAACATTTTAACTCCTGAATACAGTTCAGTTTGCGCTTCTTAACCCCTCCCAACGATTCAGAATTTGAGCTCAAGATTTAAGTTTAAGCTTTTGCAAGCATTTAATTAGATACAAAAAATAACAGTTAAAAATTGTTGTTGGTTACTCTAAAGTTTAAGGCGCCCTCTAACGAAATTTTTTGAAATGTATCCTTAAAATTTATTTTCAAGGAAATACTGACATAAAGAATGATTTTAGAGAAAACCGTAAACAAATCGACCAATTTTTCCGTTTAGAATAATCATTTGAAATTTGAACCTTCCCACCCCCATTGAACACAGTTCAGTTAGCGCTACTTAACCACTCTCAACGATTCAGATTTTCAACAAAAAGTTTAAGTTTATGTCTAAGCTTCAAAAAATTTAATGAGATACAAAAAATAACGGTAAAAAATAGTTGCACGTTACTCCAAAGTCTAAAGCGCTCTCTATCGACATTTTTTAAAATTTATGTTTATAATTTATTTCCAAGACAATCCTGACATGAAGAATAGTTTTAGTGAAAACCGCAAACAAATCGACCAATTTTTCTGTTTTTTATAATCATTTGAATATTTGGACTCTAATCTTTAATGGCGCCTATCTCCTTCGAAAGATGTTTGGGACCCGTAGTTTCCTGTTTAATATTCTTTGTCTTGATGTGTACTATCACCCCTTAAAGTTTTGCCCAGTAGTTTAGATACACCTTGTATTAGTGTAAAAAACGAAATTCTTGGTATTAGTTTATGGTTTTTGAAAGTGTGCTAACGAATGAAAACTAATTAGGTATACAAATTCTTTTATTATGATGAAACATACACGTATTACTTCGGATAAAATTCTGATGTGTAGAAATGCGATGAAATTTTTGGAAAACTTCATTAGTTCTATGTCAGTATTTTGTAAATATTTATTTCGGAACAATTAATACTGGTGGATTTATTTTTGAGGTGAAAGATCTAATTTACTTTACTGATTTCTACAGTCTTTTGATTTGCAAGATTTCTCTACCTTAATTAAGAGACAAGAATGCATTATTAGTCAGCAGAAAAAAATTAGATTTTTCATTTACAGTTAGAATGAACAAGACAAATTAATACAATTGTATATATATATATATATAATTCACATTATGCAATGAAATTTCATAATTTTCAAGGAAAGAATGTATGTTAAAAATGGTAAACAATGAACTGTGAAGAATTAATAAATTAAAACAATTAAAAAACCAAACAAATACAGGCAAGAAAAAACAGTCTGTTCTTCTTCAGAGGGAGGACAGACGAAACCTAGCCCCACCGCCCTACTTTAAAAAAAATGAAATGTTTTAGGTTTCTGAACGCCTACCAAACCTGCATTCATTCAAAAATAACGACAGAAAAATATATACCAAATTTCAAAAACAAAACTAATGATATGAAATATATGAAAAAAACTTTGAAAAAATCTTTACTATGTAAAAAATCTGTGCAGTAGCTTATAAAGTAATTTAAAATGAATGGAGAGTTTGGCAAGCCTCCCCCCTGACCTAAAACAAAACATTGAAATTATGAACAATCATACCTGCTTCAAGCTCTTGCCTGTAAAAACAACAAAACAATTAGAATGCTCACTCCAAGTCCAAATTGCATAAAACTTCAAAAGCCAGGTCTGCAGACCTCCCTAAGACTCGAAACATCCAGTCATATTCGTTCTAAAAATATAGACTTTAGAATAAAACTTTCAAAAAGAATGTCAGGGAAGCATGCTATCAAATTACAAGCTACGCCAACAGCCCGCAGTGTTGCGCATGCTTCCCTGACATTCTTTTTGAAAGTTTTATTCTAAAGTCTATATTTTTAGAACGAATATGACTGGATGTTTCGAGTCTTAGGGAGGTATGCAGACCTGGCTTTTGAAGTTTTATGCAATTTGGACTTGGAGTGAGCATTCTAATTGTTTTGTTGTTTTTACAGGCAAGAGCTTGAAGAAGGTATGATTGTTCATAATTTCAATGTTTTGTTTTAGGTCAGGGGGGAGGCTTGCCAAACTCTCCATTCATTTTAAATTACTTTATAAGCTACTGCACAGATTTTTTACATAGTAAAGATTTTTTCAAAGTTTTTTTCATATATTTCATATCATTAGTTTTGTTTTTGAAATTTGGTATATATTTTTCTGTCGTTATTTTTGAATGAATGCAGGTTTGGTAGGCGTTCAGAAACCTAAAACATTTCTTTTTTTTTTAAAGTAAGGGGGTGGGGCTAGGTTTCGCCTGTCCTTCCTCTGAAGAAGAACAGACTGTTTTTTCTTGCCTGTATTTGTTTGGTTTTTTAATTGTTTTAATTTATTAATTCTTCACAGCTCATTGTTTACCATTTTTAACATACACTCTTTCCTTGAAAATTATGAAATTTCATTGCATAATGTGAATTATAACTTGTGGCATTATACATGAGCTGCTTAAAGCGCCAATGGTGCTGCAATTTTTTCATGGTGAATTGACACTATATATATATAATATATATATATATATTTATATTCTTAGAAATTGACTTTTAAATAAATGTATTTTATAAATACAATAAAAAACGTTTTACTTTTTTGTATTTACAGCATGTGAATAAAATTAAAATTAGGTTGAATTATATCAAAACTACAGTTTAATTCGTTCCACACATTAAAATATGCCAATAGGTATACAAAAAATGGTCTGTGATGATTTATCATTAAGTTTTACTGTTTATTGTGAATTTGGAAATTTAGCACCATCTATGGAATACCTTTGAAACTAATTTTTTAATGAACTTAATTAAAACTTTTGATCATGAGAAACATTTTCATCTAATCCGTACTTCTGTACAACCAATTTGTCTTTAATTTCATTTTAAAATCAGTTAGGAAATATTTGAATACTGTTATTAGGTATTTGTATTTTGTCGAATTATAAATAAGAGTATACATTAATTTACACTAATACACAGTAGTAGACACTAATTTAAACTAATTTACATTAGGCCGTGTAAATGATTAACACAAAATATCTTGATTAATATTATCAAATTTATATTCGGGGACCTGCATTTGTCTTTCAAATGGGTACCGAGATTTTAATTTATAATTTCGTAAATGTGCGAGTGAATGAAAATTATCTAAGCATGAAAAATTATATATCATGGTGAGACATATACATATTACTTCGGATAAAAATCATATTTGTAGAAATGCGAAGTAATTTTTGAATAATTTTATTAATTCAATGTCAGATCTCGCAAATGTTTATATCGGAATAATTGATGCAGAGAGATTTATTGTTGTTGGGAAATCTAATTTTCTTTCATCATTGCTACGTTCGTTTGATTTTCGTTCCAAAATTTCTTTACCTTAATTAAGAGACAAGACTGCTTCTGTCAGTCAATGAAAAATATTAGATTTTTCATTTTCTGGTTTGAACAACCATGATACTGCATTTTATTAATTCAACTGTAATATTTGTTTTAGAAATTGAATTTTAATTTCATGTATTTTATTAATAAAATGAAAAAAGTTTATTTTTTCCCATATTTATAGCATAAGAATGAAATAAAATGTTACTCGAATCACATCCAAAATACATTCAATTTCGTTACACACGTTGAAATATGTTAGTAGATAATATAAAAATGGTCTGAGATGGTGTAGCTGTAGGGTTTACTGTTTATTGTATATTGTATATTTGGAAATATGGCGTATCTATAGAATACTTTTGAAACTATTTTTTTCAATATACCTAAATAAAACTTTTGATTATGGGAAAAATTTCTGCCTAATCCATACACTTGTTTATCAATTATTTTTCTTTTTTTATTGGATTTTAAATTGAGCTAAGTACTATTGGAATATTTTTATTTTTCATTTCATAGAAACTGCGTAGTATAAATGATTGAAAACTATAAATGATGCTTCTTGTTATTAAAATTTATGATTGAGGACTTTTTACATATCTATTCAAGATATTTCGTGATTTTATTTTATAATTTTATAAAGGTGCGAGGGTATAAAATTTAAGTAACAAGGAAAGTCTCCTTACTGGGCATATCCAGAATATGTTGAAATAAAAATGTTAGTTGTACTATTTATATATGTAATAAAGGATCAGTTAAATTTAGTGGCGGAATTTCAATAGAAAGGCTATAAAAATTAAAATATTTTGAATATTTGGCGCGAAAATACGGAAACGACACGCGAATTAGCGGACAGGATTTTTCCTCGCCAAAAGTACGCGATTTTTTTGCATTGAAAATTGTTTGTTAATTGTCACTCAGAATCTTTTATTATTCCCACCAGTTATTTTTTATTGTAAAGTTAACCGTATTTAATCAGAATTGAACGATTTTCGTAATTCAATTACAAAAGATTTTTTGCTTGTAAAAATTGGTGATAAAACATTAAAAATTAAGTAAACGACTTTCGTAGCGAAGAGGTGAAAGAATAATCTTCATAAAAGAGTATTTTTGGAAATTCTGTTTCATTGCCAACCGGCGATAATTCGCAAAAGAAACGAAAATTTCATTATTCTCTTACAAACGCTCTATTGAGGTTCTGCCGAAATTTCTTCTAAAACAAATATATTCATATGAGAAGAGAATTCTGTAGTTTTTTTCAGATTTTTTGAAGTATGCCCGTATTGTAAAAAAATATTCTTAAAAAATCGCGAATAACGAAGTTAAATATAGGCGAATGTTGAAATGTTCTGTATTTTTTACTTCTGGAATAATCAAAACACGATAGTCAAAGGATTGGCCTTTCTTTGTAAGCATAGAAAATCTTATATTATGACTAGACATATATGTAGAAACTTAATTTCTCGAATTCACAACTAAACTGAGAGACATAAAGTTGATTCTGACATCGTTAAATCTTTAGAACTTCTATTATTATTAAATATTTACAAAAAAGAGGATTATTTACAGAATTCTATTTAGTATAAATTACAAACATTTCAAATATCTTAATTCATCGTTCCATCATATGCGAATTCATCATTCCACCGTTCTCTTCAAAAAAAAAAAAAAAAAAAAAAAAAAAAAAAAAAAAAAAAAAGAAGTGAGAGAAAAAGAAGAAGTGAGAGAAAGAAAAAAGAAGAAGTGAGAGAAGCGTGAGTACAACTAACGTTGTACTCACGCTTCTCTCACTTCAGTTCTTTTGTGTCATCCCTTAGCAACGGCTTTCATCTGGTTGCGTGGGACGTACAGGGTGGTTATTGATTAACGTCAGGTGTTTAGAGCCCTCTAGCGAGTAAAGTTTTGGTCAAAACATAACCAAATTTGATCAGCATACATAGTAGACCAAGGGATTACGAATTCTTAAAAAAAAATTAAAATAAAAAGTTTTAGAAATCGCTACTAGGGGCAATTTTAGCGTTGTTTAACGACTAAAATGCATTAATTTGCATAAAATCAGTTGTGTATAGCAATCATGAGTATAAAAGGAAAGGCTGGGAGAGTTCTCATCATTATCAACTCTCACCATACTTTGCTAGTCAAGCTGTGTTATCAGCAGAACGAGAATTGCAACGATGCTCGTCCTGAATTTCACCGATTACAGAATTTGCCAAAAGAACCAATGAGCATAACAAATTTACAAAAGATGATTCATCGATTTGAAACCATGCGGCAACAAGGCCTAGGACAGAAAGTGACTAGTCAATAACAAGTTAACTGCTATTGTCGAACAAGAGATGAAAAATGTGCAGGTACCACCAGCGCTCGGGCAGTATTCTAGCAGTATAAAATTGATCTGTCCTGTATTTTTTGCCATTTAATCATTCAACATTTACACTAATACACTTTTGGTGCGCCGAAATTGCTGATTTTATGCAAATTAAATGCATTTAAGTCGCATTTTAGCTAAAATTGCCCCTAGTGGCGATTTTTAAACTTTTTTATTTTCTTTATTTTTTTTAAGAATTTGAAATCCCATGGTCTATTATGCATGCTCAAAAAGTTTGGTTATGTTTAGTCCAACACTTTACTCTCTAGAGGGCTCTAAACACCTGACGTTAATTAACAGCCGCCCTGTATATAGCTACCGTGCTGTAGGACCTTGTCTTTATCATCAGCGTTTGGAAATGAGACATGTAGCTGCCGTTCTGTAGGAGTGAGAAGATCGCTCCCACATATACATATTATTTCAGATAAAAATCCGATAAATCCGATTTGTAGAAATGCGGAGCAATTTTTGAACAATTTCATTAATTCTATGTGTTAGTAACTCGCCAATAATTGTTTCAGTATATTTAATACAGATAGACATATTGTTGCGGTTAAATCTAATTTTCTTTATTGATTGCTATGTTCTTTTTATTCGCAAAATTTCTCTACCTTAATTAAGATTCAAGAGTACATCTATCACTCAGTAGAAAAAGATTAGATTTTTCATTCTCTGGTTTGAACGAACATGATAACACATTGAGTTAATTCAACTGTAATATATATATTTTTAGAAATTGAATTTTAGTTTAATATACTTTATATATATAATGAGAAAAGTTTTGTTTTTCATGTATTTATAGCACATGAATAAAATGAATATTTATTCGAATCACATATAAACTATACTCAATACGTATACTTAATTTCGTTCAATGCGTTGAAACATGATAGGCGATTAAAAAAAATGACTAAGAGGATTTATCTGTAGATTTTATTGTTTATTGTAGATTTCGTATTATAACGCCATCTACAGGAATATTTCGGAAGTAATTTTTTCAGTGTATTTAAATAAAACTTTTGATTATGGATAAAAAAAATTGTCTAAATGCAAGGTGTAAAAATCTACGCAACAGAGGGCAATCTATTGCCATTATTGTTTTTTAGTTTTCAACTAGTCTTTTTAGTTTAAATTTTATAACCATTCTTACCAAAAATTTAGACGAAATATTAGACGAAAAATAACGAATGAAATTTAGAGGTGAGAAACTGAGCTCTGGGGCCTATATTTTTACATTCCTGCTCTAATCAATATGCTTGTGCACCAACTATTTTCCTTTGAATTAAAATTTAAAATGAGCTAAGTACTATTGAAATATTTTTGATTATCATTCGACTGAAATCGCTTTCATAAAGGATCGATGCCATAATTGATGATTCTACTAATCAAAATCTATCATTGAGGACCTTTATATGTCTAATAAATAGAATTCGCGATGTTAGTTTGTAATTCTGTAAATGTGCGTGTAAAGGATAATGAACTTAAGCATGGAAAATTTTATATTATGATTAGACATATAAAAAATACGGCGAATAAAAATCCGATTTGTAGAAATGCGAAACAATTTTTGAATACCCTCTTTAATTTTATGTCGGTATTTCGAGAATATATATACTTTTTTCGAAATAATTAGTACAGATGGATTAATTCTTGAGGAGAAATCTAATTTTCTTACTTGATTACTCCATTCTTTTGATTCACAAAATTTCTCCATCTTAATTAAGAGACAAGAACTCATGTATCAGTCAGCGGAACAAGATTAGATTTTTCCATTTTTTGGTTGGATTGAACATGGTAATGCAGTGAATTAATATAACTGTAATAAATATCTTTTAGAAATTGAAATTGAGTTTAATTAAATTTCTTGCACTTATAGAATATTAATAACATGATTTTTTTTTCACTTGTACTTTTATAGAGGGAATTCTTTTAAAAAAATAACTTTATAATTAACAATTATTTGTTTTTCCCAATTTTCTTTCTAAATTAAATCAATTCATATAATTATCTAAGAGAATTTTTGTTTTATTTATTGTCAGAATTTAATAAATTACAGCAATCCCTTAGTATTCGCGAGTTTTGATTATTTCAGAAGTAACAAATACAGAACATTTCAACATTCGGGTATATTTAACTTGGTTATCCGCGATTATTTTAAGGATATTTTTTTACAATGTACACTAGCTTTATTTTACATATTCCTTAATCTATTTGGCATTGAGCAGCTTCATCGTACTCTTTTAAAACTTTTTCTGTGAAATTACAAATAATCTACATATAATCCAATATCTTAAGTCTTATATAAAATTACAGAGATTATAAAAAGAGATATTCTGTTGAATAAGAGACAAATTATTCCAGAAGTAAAAAGTACCGAACATTTCAACTTTCGGTATACTTAATTTGCTTATTCGCGATTTTTTTAAGAATATTTTTTAACAATGTACACGAATTTTATTTTACATATTCCTTCATCTATGTCACACTGAGCAGTTCACCATACACTGTTAAAACTTTTTCCGTGAAATTACAAATAATCTACAGGTAATCCATGATCTTAAGTCTTATATAAAATTACAGAGATTATAAAAAGAGATATTCTGTTAAATAAGAGACAAATTATTCCGTAAATTTACAATACACTCTGCAAATTAACATCGTTAAAAATGCACATGACTCAGTAAATTTATTCTTAATGACGATAAATTAATTTAATTTTCAAAATCAGTAAATCACTCAAAGTTTATTGAGCTTGAACGAATTTGAATTTTTCGAGTAATTTCGAATTACGGTATCAATTATTTTTTTACTCAGTTTGTTTCTAGCTGTGCTGGGTTTGTACCAGACACCTTTTGACCGTAGAAAAGCTCCTTACTAATGAGCTATAGAAGCTTTTATTGTTTTGTTTAAAATATGCCTTTTATGTTTCAGTGGGAAAAAATTGATAAAAATTGCCACTAACACTGATGAGACGATGTTTTCCTTTTTTAAATTATTCTAATTAAATAACAAATAAATGAACTATTTTTTTAAATATTTCTAAAAAAATTGCAAAATAATTTTATAAGTGTGTACTGTTAAAACTAATGGTGACACATTGCACCTTTTAGGGATGAAATGCTTGTCTCATTGATGACACCCCTAAAAGAGCCAGAATGGCACCTTTAATTAGGGTGAAAAGATGGCACCCTTAATCCAGAGTGCCAAATAATAAAAAATTAAAAAATATACAAACCGACTTTTGGCACTCGAAGTATTCGAACCCAGAACGTCTGATTACAAGCTCAGCGCTCTAATCGCTCGGCTATCGAGCTAACCTTCAAAGTCTCCCTAAAATGTTCAATTGTTCTGAAATTCAAAGGTTGCTTTATATAAAAAAGCTCGCCAAAAATTAGCCATCCCAAGTTCTAAACGAAATTGGGATAGCATATAGCGGTGATAGTCATCGTAGGAAGAAATTGCTGTGTTGATCCACCAGTGATGGCGAGTTGAAGGGCAAGGATACCCGTCACAGAGCATGCGCAAATGACTAAAGGGTGAAAATCTTCCAGCGGTATGCATTGCACGGCACCCTAATTATCGTGAATCACCCAGTGAGAGATCAAACGGCACCCGAAACACATTTTCAAGCCTGCGGGTGTCAAATGGTGACACCTTTTCACCCCTGGGCGCCAAATGCAACTGATTTGTCACCTTTATTTTTAACAGTGTGCATTTTCAATTATAAGTTTAAACAAAGATAAAAGTATTTTTAAATAAAGACGAAATCCTTTCAGGCAATTTGATATAATATAAGGGAAATGCCAGTAAAATAGAGACCAAGAAATTCGATCTAATGTATTTATTTGAGAACTAGTGTAAATTTATAGAGTCTTGATTTTTTTTCTGTGTTTTTACAGAACTTTTTAACAGCGTACAGCTGCATTATAGGGTATTCTCTGCGAATTTCATCTTTTGTATTGAAGGATAACATAGAACAATATAATTCCGAGATTCATGAAACATAACTTGGTGCTTTAAAAAAAATTAAATAAATGACAAATAAAAATAAAAATTAAGATATCGAAATTGTTTAAAATTCTAAAAATGCATTGCAAGTGCAAAATTTTATGTAAAAATTGTACTAGAATTTTCCAAGTTGTAACAACAAATTGTTGAGGAAGCAATATAATTCAATATTTAACTGATTAGGAGTCTTATAAAAGAGAAATCGAGACCGCAACTTTTCATTAGTTTGAATTTCACAAATAAACGATATCTTTTTTTCAAACAATTGCATATCGATATTTTTTTTTAAACATCAACTAAAAACAGAATTTTGTACAAATACTTATAATTATTCAAATATATTTTCGGGAACTATGCAATTTTTATTGCTTAACACATTCGCTGCCAGTCACGCGCCGGCGCGTGAAATTCTCAATCATTTAATTCAGAGAGCGAGGTTATTGGCAGCGAACGTGTTAAGAAATATATTATTACATTTTCAACTGCTTTTTTCTAATAAAAATATATATCCCATTTTATACATGGGAAGATAGTCTCAGTATTTGCGATTTCGACGTATGCGGGGGTTTTCTCGAATCTAATCTTCTGGAATGATAGGGGGTTACTGTCATAAAAATATTTCAAACAATTTAAATAATGTATTTTTTGTACTACTTGGTTATCCCGTCGATCAATTTCGCCCAAATTATACAAATTACCAAACTTATAGCCAAATTATTCATATTGACTTAATTTTATTTTAAATACGAAAGATCAAATAAATTAGTAAAAAAATAAAATAGATAAATATAAATAAAAAGTAGAAATAAAAATCCCTTGATAATGTTTTAAACACGTATTTCGTGTTTAATGTCACTGAATGCAACATTCACAATCATCCATTATTAGCATTTAATCCTATAGATTGGCGATTGTTTTTAGGTCGACGGAAAAACCAAGTAGTACCTTTTTTTTTTTTTTTTTGCCTTTTTGTTGTATTAAATTTACTGTTTTGCTTTCATGTTTGCAGTTAATAACAGAAAATATTTGCAAAGTAGATTCATGTTTATTTCCTTTCTTGCTCTTTTATTGATAATTTAAAATTTTCAATAATATAGCCATCACACAACTATTTATGAAAATCACTTTGGAAGGCTTTGAAATCACCCACTCGTGGACAGCCAACCTTTCGGTATAGGAAATTAATGCCCACGAGGGGAAACATCCATCCAAACAACCCTAACCCATTTTTTAAAACTTAAAGAAAAAAAAAGAAAAAAAAATATCTACAATTAATTCACAATAGGTTACCCTATTTTTTCAGGGCGAACCTGGTATTATACATTTCATAGATGCTTAATCGCAAATATATATACATGAATACATTTAGACAAATATGGGAATGACTGACAATTTCTAATTTAAATTAGAATTTGAATACATAAATATAGTTAATAAAAGTTAATTGAAGATTTTTTTCCTCTGAAAATAACTTAGAGTTGGAAATCGTGAGTACTGACAAATGATGCGAATAATTCAATATGCTAGTATATTTTATGTATTTGCAACACTTTTAGTTTTTTATTCTTGGATTTTTATTTGTTTATTTCAAGCCAAAAACAATTTCAGTCGCCAAATATGGCGCTACAAAAATTTTGCCTTTTTTAGCTCACAGGCTATCATAGCCTCAGAGCTTATGTGCCCGTCCGTTCTGTATTTATGTTCGTTCGTGCATAACGCGATAACTCATGATAAAAATATCCAATCCACTTGAAATTTTGTATATAGGTATATCCTGACAAGGCGATTCCCTGATTAGTTTTTGGAGTTCATTCTATATGTATAAGAGGGGGAACGGGGGGCTCATGCCCCTCCCATTAATAGAAATAAGTGGGGTTTTCATGCAGATATGAGTTTTCGTTCAAAATTTAGATACAGGATGATTCTGATGAGGCGATTTCGTGACTGTTATTAGGTGTTCATTGAATAAGTATAAACAGGGAGAGCGGGGTTCTAATGCCCCTCCCCTTAATTTATATAAATGGATTTTTCAAGCAGAATTGTCAGATTTCGTTCAAATCTCTGAATAGTTTTGAAGTATAATGGTGAAGTATAAAAGAGGGGGACAACTCATCTTAATTATATAAATGCTAAATGGGTTTTATTAAGAATTATCCGATTTGCTCTGCATTTTGGATATAGATTTTTTTATATGATAAAGCATGCCCTTGATAGTTTAGGAGGTTCAATGATTAAGTATAAAAAAGTGGAAAGCTGTTTCCCCTTCTTAATTTTTTTCGAACGGAATTAACCCTTGAAAATATAAGGCTATATTGTACAATTAGTATGCGTAGCCTGTGAGCTCAATGCCATCAGTTTAACTGGGCACTATTATTCTTATTATTAGAATTAAATCAGATTGCGATTTAACCTTTTCCGGCACACTGTGCCCAGTCCGGGATACCTAAATTTAATTCCAAACTTGCAAACGGCACCAATAATATTTTAATAAAATTTTGCTTTTGTAGTGAAAGTTTAAATTATGGGGCTCTTAATTACTCAAAAGGTTATTTCTAAATTCCGGTGTCAGTCGATAATTTCTCATTTTAGTAACAGAATTTGCCTGTGCCGGAAAGCGTTGAGGCGAAACATAAGCACATAAAAAGACCCGGATGATAATGTAAAGTCTATGGGGGCTTTCTTTTCAAATATTTCGCGCAAATTTTAATATTTTTACATGATTTTTTTGCACAAGATAGCTGTGAACGATCCATAACCGGCCTAGTTTTTACTTTTTCAGTTTTGGTTTCAGATTTTTTAAAAAAAATTACCTTAACATTCAAAACCGGTTTAATCCGGTTCTGAAATTGAAACTATCGTAATAAAAAAAATACATAAGAAATATAAAAAAAAGTAAAAAGTAGGCCCGTTGTAGATCGTCCTCAGCTATACTATGCAAGAAAAATCATGTAAAAATATTAAAATTGGAGTGAGATATTTCAAAAGAACGCTCCCATAAACTTTACATTATCATCCGGGTCTTTTTCTGTGCCCTGTGTAGGCCTTTATTGATAGCATAAGAAATAATTATTAAGTCTTTTTTTCTTTGCAGACATCAAATGTATAAACAGTAAATATATTTCAGTTAAAGCTTTCAAGATCATTGAAAATTATTGAATACAAAAATAAATACAAAATAAACAAAATAAACAAACAGTGAAATACAAAATAAACAAACTATTTTCTTGAAAGGTTGAATGGGTTCTTGAAGGAAGTTGAATGGAATAAAGTTTCGAGTGTCGAAAATTAAATGTTATTGCATTAAATGTTGTGTATTTTAATAAAAATAATCACAATGTAAATTAATATTTTTATGCAAGTTGTAAATATACTGTGCCTAATTAGGTCAGACATTACTGTTTCTAGAGAAGTGTAAAGTAGTGCTTACGCGTGACGCACGCAAGACAATCTGTGATGCAAAAAAGTCCTATTTTTGAAAAAACGCGCCAACATTTTTCCGAGCAAAAAATGTGAATGTAATGTTGTAATTTTCGAAAGTTCTTCAAAGGTTTTTAAAACTTTTTTCAATATTTATAGTTATTATTAACTAATTTGTATTTTTAAATGCTTTTCTTAAAAAAATATCTGTATTACTATTTTGATATGTGTTGAGAAACACCGAAATCACTGGCGACAAATTTACAAATAAGCTAAAAAACTTTGTAAAATCACCATTTTACAAAGTTTTTTAGCTTATTTACATTTTGATATGTGGTTTGAAAAATTATAGCATTTTCAGAAAATTATGCTGCTGTTAGAAATACATATATATATATGATTTTAAAAGAAAAATGTTATCAATTCTCAAACTTCCTGTACTAATCATATAGAAATTTTTAATGAATTTTACTTTTACAATTTTCGGTACTGCAATTTTTTTCATTTCTAAACATAGCACATTTTAAATTTTTACACCGTTGCGTAGAGAAAAAAAATGCACTTTTTAATGAAATTTGTTTGAAATCTCTTTCACAATTAAAAAAAAATTATTATTATCAGAAAACGAATAAATTTTATTCAGAATATTTATTCAGAAAACGAATAAAATAAAAAACAGAAGTATTCCATTTTTGGACATTAAACATGGATCAAACAGAAAACGAATAAAATGCGGAATTCAACCAATAAAAAGAATCAGATATACTTAAGATATTCCAGTTCTCTACCGAAGACAACTTTTTTCCAAATAGTTAATAAAGGAGAGATCCTCATATTATCTGGAAATAAGATGCTTGAAATATAAATAAAAAAGTCGTGAAGTTTATTTTGGAGCTCAATTATTATGAAAAAAAAAATCAAAATATGCATGCTAACCTGGGATATTGGGACGAATCCAATAGGATTACAACATATCATCCCTCGTTAAAATATATTTGTTGAACATTTGAAAGTAACGATTTTGTCCTTCATGAGAAAGGTGTAAGAAAAAATTAAATACAAATATTATTAATATTTCTTAATTATTGTAAAAAAAAAAAAGATATTTGCGAAGTTCTTAAAATCTTATGATTTAAATATCTAATAGATTTAATAAACTTTTCATGATATTTGTTGAAATAAAAAGCGAATGCTTTCATTTATTGTAATAAAAGAAAAAAAAAATACTAATTTTAAAAGCATTATTATCAATAATTATTCAATGTATTATTTTTATACAGATAAGGCAATTATTAAAAATAAGTATTAAATAAAATGTTGAATTAATACGGGTATTATAATTTTTTTTAATAAATATAAATTTTGTTCAAATGAAAAATATGGGAATTTGTTATTTTATTTGATGAAACTGTATCTACTATAGCTATTTAATGACGTATTTACGGGAGAACATTTGAATTGAATTAATTCGCACAAAATGACATTCAAACATCGCAGTCTCAAAATTTTATTATTTAGAATAAAATGTTTATTTTAACTTTTATTCTACGTTATTATTTCTGGAAACATAATATAACTTCAATAATAAATATTTGAAAAATAAAATTGTTTCTTAAATAATATTCAGTGACAAGCCTCTTTTGGGGTTTCTGGCTATTCTTACATTATATCTTCAGATACACGAGTCGAGTTTTGTCCTCAAATAAAAGTTGTTTATATGCAAATATTTGAAATGAAATTGCATTAAAAGTCTTATGCGGAACGCTAATATATGCAATTTACTTCTCTATGGGTTTTCAAGAAAGTTACGTATCATGGAGATAATCATTAAATTGGTTCGTGTAAGCAATCGATACGTTTTCTAGAAAGTATGGTTTTATTAGAATGTCGTACGAAATAACAAGATTATAAGGATTTCACTTGCCGAAGTAGTTTCGATTGGAAAATATAAAGGAATTGTTTTGTAATGATTTTTGTTTTATTTTTATTGAATTCTAATGAGGTAAATATATATTGGTATGTTGTATAACTTTTATTTCATGATTTTGTCTCAAGGATATATGTTAAATTATTTTTAAACCAACATTTCAATTTGAAATAAGCTTAAAATACTGTTAAAATCTAATTAAATATAAGGGTTTATGCAGGTGATTTTTCAATGTTTTCTCCATATTACTCCGTTTTTTCAAATGTACAAAAGTAAATTCAAAGACAAATATCATTAGTGTATCTCTATTTATTTTTCATGGCTATACATAACAAACTTAAAATGCTATATAATGTTAGAAAAAAAGTATAAACTGCTCCCATTTTTCCAAATTTGTGACAAATCAAGTGTATATAAATAATAATGGTTCGTTAATAATATTTATTCCCAAGGATCTTTTATTAAGAATATCTAGTACGTCATGTAATTCATGAATTAAACTATGGACTGTGGAGTTTCTCTTTATATTAACTCATTGTGTCTTAATTATTTTGATATGAAAAATAATTACTCAGATATTAGAACCGATCATTTAACGCACGTGATAATAATAATATATTGTCTGTATAATCTCTGTATAATATTTGTAATGTATCTCTGTATCATATATTTTATTAGTTGCGAGTAGTTTGTTATTCTTACAAAAAATTAAACAAGTGCGTAAATAGTATAAATGTAATAACAGTAATAGTATAAATAGTATAAATGTAATAATAGTAGTAGTATAAATAATGTTACGGATTTGCCCGATAGGTGGGCTGATGAATTTTACAAATTGTGGATATTACACAAATATCTGTATTTTGCATATTGTTATTAAATTTTTGTAGCAATATTACACACATACATGTGTAAAAATAGAATATCACACTTGGTTATGTTAACAATATTACGCAAAAAACCATGTAAGAACAGATTATTACACAGAAAAATGCTACTTTATGTAAACACAATAAATAGTGATATTTGAAAGCATGGGTTATGTAGTAGAAGCTGAATGGTCAAGTTAATAGTTTAAAAAGTCCAGATCATGAAATTATTGTTTAATAACTGTATATTGAGTTAAATGAATTTATTCTCTTGATTCAGCTATATCTTTCAAACTTATGACTGAAATTGGTAGGGGAAAAAAATAAATAAAAAAGTCCCCCCTCCCAAAAAAATAGGGAAATAATACCAGAGTCACGATTTTCGCATTTTTAAAAAAAATTATTGTACTGTGTATTTATTCAGATTATACACATTCTTTCCATTAATTATAGCTGTACTATTTTAGGTCTTTAAAACAACTTGCAGAGAGAATGACTTACAGTAAATATAATTCTAATTTTTTTTTAAATTAAAGGAACATTATTTTGTGGTTTACAAGCAAATCTACGGGAATGAGTTCAAATTCACCAAACATCCATATTTTCATTTATTCAAATTTGTTTTGCAGCCACAAAAAAAATTTCGTGCAAAACTTTCATCCAAAAACTTTATGATTATGTACTATGTAGACAAAATAAATATTTTTTCTATATTACACTGATATATGTGTACTCATGTGCAATTTACACACCAAACTGTGTATTTCAGAGTTATCTGATAACATTTTACACATTTATGCTGTTTAATTCGCTACGCAAAAAATTATGTATTTTGAAATTGACACAGTGAGATGTGTATTTGACCATTTTACATGTCATTTTAAAATACAGACAAATCATTTTTTAGCTTTTAAATTCCTGTTTTAATGCGTAAAATTACATATCTATTTTTTAAAATGTATGGTTAGAAAATCCATTCGAATTTTTTTCGCAAATTAATGTTTATAAGAAAAAATAGAAAAAAAATGATACAGGCTAGGATGTATGTATATTAAAATTAAAAAAGGTAAAAAAAATAAAAAAAAATGGTTATGTGCAAGTATTATTCGCACACAGAGGATTTCGTGCATTAAATATACGAATTAAAAGCGGTATTATATAAAAAATCGTCGCTACTAAATGAATAAAATCACTGTAAAAAATTATACGGAGTAGGATTTGGTATAGCTGTATGTACTAGCAAAGCATAAATGGATACTCCTTGAAAGACCAAAGAGCTTTCAAGCCAAAATAATATCAAATCTTTTCTATAATTCTTTTTTTTCTTTATCCAAACGTGTTTATAATGAACTAATTTGGTGTTGATTATAAAAGTATTGCATATTTAAATTTCATTTGATATTTCACAAACTAAATTCAGTCTAAAATAAACCTAAAATAATCTTTTTTCATTTACAGTGTACCTAAAAAAGACATTTTCTCAGATTTTAAAGTTGACATACTAAGCGCGCTTCGAAAGGAGGTCCCACGCTCTCGTCCGTGCCGCATTTTTTCAGATAGGTTTTTAATTAGCCTATAAAAACGGGGGAGGTTTATTGAGAAATCCTCTGAGTGCAAGCTAGTTGCGAATTCCAAGATTTGGGTCATTAATTGATTGTTTTTAAAAGTTTGTCGTTTTGCCTAAATGCTGATACTGGACCACAAATATTTCATTAAAAGTTATTATCTAAGCTTTAAAAGCCAATGATGCATAGAGTACGGGCCCTTCTGTAACAATGCACGCTCAAACAATTCATGTCACTATCTCAGCTACTTACCGGCGTTTTCTTTTAAAACCATTATAAAGGTTGCTTTTATACTTCTGCTACGATACGTACCTCCAGGACTCATGAACACCTTTGTTAAATGTCTAGAAATAGAAATTTGTATGTAACTGAAAAATGTGATTTTCTCAAAAATTATGTGACTTAGGGTGATCGCCATACTATTCCTACAAGGTTATGCATTAACATCTACTATCTTTAATTTTTTTCATAATTTTACTTTCAGTAGATTTGGAAATAGATTGGCGGGATATATTTTTGGAACTCATTTTCTACAATATCTCTGAAAGTATAATACCTAAAATTAAGAGAAATGTATTTTTGCGTTCGTCGCCACGATACCCTACAAGATTACAAAGAATTTTTTTTAAAAAAACATGATAAGCCCCTCTATAGTTTTCTGAAAAATAATTGTAAATGTTTCATTTGTAAATAAGGGGGTCAATAATCATTATTACTTTCTCTAATTTGAAATCTCTTCATTCCATAGTTTACGATTAAAATGGCCATGATAAACATACACTTGGAGTGATTCTATATTGGTTCGTTTTTATCCTTTTTAGGTATAGAAGTCTGATTAAAAATAGGCTTCTTATTTATCAGATTTCTTGAAACTTCTGACGATATAATATTTCAGTATCTATTAGATAATGAAGCCCTGTTGCATGTATGATTAACCTCTTCAGACATGAGGTACATGAATCTGTACCTCCATTCTTTTCCTCATAAAAACTAAACTTTTCGCATTTTTTGCATTTTTACTTTACTTCTATATAGCTGAATGTTTTTTGCTTTAAAACAAAACCAGTTATTGTCAGCACTGATGAATATTATCTCATAAAATAAATATAATTTTCATCCGAATTTCGAAAATACCTTCAAGACAATTGGGGCCAAGAAAGGAAGAAATATTCATGACTATTTAACTTACATGCTTTACAATAAAAAATTTTGAGGATTTGCTGACCATTTACTTGTTTAAAGACCTTAATTTTGTTGTTGCATAAATTTATATTACTGATAGTTCAACTGATGTTTTAAAGGGATTAGTACATTGATATCCATATTTGTAAACCTAAATCACTAGTCCCTTAAAATACTGATTGCATAATAACGATTCTTTATGTCATCTATGGTGTCATTTCGATTATGCAAAAGCAATAAATTTATATTTGTAGAGTTATTTTATGCTCAGGTCTGAAGAAGATGAAATAGTATTGAAGAATCATTAAGTGATGAAGCAAATGAGTAAAAAGCTCCTGTAACATCATCTCAAAAAGAAAGTATTTAATGTTTCAAAACAAAATAAAGTTGCAATTACTAGAAGGCGACTGCAAAAATTTTCAAGCATTTTAAAAATATGAATAATTTTATTGACGTAATTTCTTTTGTCAAACTTCAGCTCAAAATATAATTACTTATTACTTAAATGTTGATGTATAAATTTTAATAAATGATGATCGAAATGATTTTTATTTTTTTTTAATTTTTTCTGCCTTTTCCGGATTTTGCTTTCTATCAAAAAACTAATAATATGTAAATGAATATTGTTATTTGCAAAAATAAATTATTTTAAAACCTAAATATTAAAACAAAGGGGAAAACGACGTATCTCTTTATTTATTAATTTATTGAAAGAATAATTTAACTGATTTTCCGTTTAAGGAAACTTACATCTTACGAATATTTTTGCAGAAAACATGACACTCATTATATAGAAAGACAATTCTATTTCTAATCTGTGAAAAAAGTTTTTGAAATTACAACTTTAAACATTTATGATTAGTTCATTAAAATACACTTATAATTAGTTTAATCATATGGATATTTTACAAATTAATGTAAAGGAATTTAGGTTTAACATAAAATGCTTATTACATAGTATAATCTGGATTCTTTTGAATTATTCTGTATCTGTTTTTCACTGATATCTACATATTCTTAAAAATACTGGCTGAATATTAAGACAAAATAAAATAAAACAAAATATGATATTTATTACAAAACACTAACGAAAAAATGAAAAATGAATTTTACGCTTAAACCTTTACGGGGGAATAACCTATCTTAACCTGATTAATTAATTGCTTGAATGCTGTAAACCATCTGAAATTGAAATAATAATAATAAATGCGTACAGAGAATGTCTGAATTGACCTCCTAGTAATCCGAATAGATCATACATAAGTAATAGTTACAGGTCGAGTGAGCTTGAATGTTTATAAATATCAACGAGCAAACTTCTTCAATGAGGAAAAAAATATAAATTGTAAAGTTATTATAATTTCTTCCTAAACAATTTATTTTAATCGCATACCACTTGACATATTATGGAGCTTATGCAGTCAGAATGTATTGGTGCAAAAGAAACGTCATCGAAAAGAAACTAAGTTAAAATTTTAGAGACTTAACATTGGTATGGTAATATCTATATTACTTAATGTAAACTATATTGAGTAAAAATTAATTAACTTTAAATACATCCCATACTCAAAATAGCTCCGATCCAAATGAACTCAAAATTGAGAAACACATGTAATTATTTTTGATTCTTTGGTTGTGTTCAAATATGAATTATTATGGACTGTCCTCCTTAACCTACAAATAAAAGTAAAAAATGTGCTACATTGGTTTTTCGATAATTTTTTTTTCAAAACATGTTTAATTGATTATTTATAAAGAAAAATAGCAAAAGTTTTGGTAAGATATCCAAATCGGATACTTTTATGATAAGAACATTATTTTCAAGAGTTTATATACTATTTTTAAATAATTTGCATAGTTATATATTTACATTAATAAACATCTTTTATGCTACCATAAGCGAAATAAACCATTATACGGTGTAAAATTACCGTTTTGTTTGGGTTTGATAACATGTGATATATTAAAATTGAAAAAGCATAGATTCATTTTTAATCCAAATATATTCAATTCGATATGAATGCATCGATTTACACATTTTTGAGTACTTCATTTTTTTCAGTGTATACAATTTTGTAAGCCGTCTTAATAAACAATCGCAATAATTTACACTTTTTTTTCTTTTTAAAGCAAAAATACGGTACGATAAATCTTATAGCTTTCATACATTCACACTTATTTACAAACAGAAAGCAAACATCAAACACATTTTAACAAGGAAATCCTCTTTATAAAAAGTAATCTTAAATATGCATTTAAAAAAGTCTTGGTGTAATTTAAAATAGGCATTATGCTAAAGGAATCAGCTTTTCTGAATCTAAGTGATAAGGAAAATCTCGCATTCAAGAATAAAAAAAAGAAAAACACCATTTTCGGCGCTTTAATGATATGATATCAAGGAAATATCATTGCAGACTTTTGTAAATGGATTTAGATTTCCGCACTTCTTTGCTTTAAAAAAGTTTCTTTCCATTTTTTTTATATTCTTGAGTGCATAGATTATATCCAAAAAGGAAAAATCTTTTGAGTGGCAAAATAAAAAGAAGTTTGTTTTTCAGCAAGTGATTTCATTTTTTTTCTTTTTTTGTTAAACTGTTTTCGAGAAGATGAAAACCTATATCACGCAGCTACTAACAGTGTTTCTGTAATAAGAAAACACTATTTAGTTTAAAAAAGAAATTATATGTGTAGAAATATAAGTATATAAGTCTAAAAGGTAAAGCCTTAAATGTATTTATTTGTTGTATTTTTGCTTTGTGTCAGCAATTTATTTAAACAGTTACAATATTTCCATTGGTTTTCTTTAGGAATTTTTTTTTTCTTTAATTTGAAAGACAAAATTCTATACATTTTAATTAAAAGAGGAGGAATGATTTGATTTTAACTTGCATTTAACAATAGTCCAAGAGACGACCGCACAAAAACCTAAGGTATCGAGCACAAGAATAAAAACCTTTATTTTATGGAAGAGTAGTTATAGGGGAATCTAATGATCCATGTCTACCGGAAGTGAAGTGGTGCATAAGCCAAAAATTAACATCACTAAGCGGTTGACTCGTAGGTTTAACATTGTGTTTGCTGCACAATCAAAGATATGAAAGGATTGAACGGCAAACACAATGATAAACCTACGAATAAACTGTCAGTGGTATCCATTTTTGGCTTATGCACCACTTCACTTCCGGTAGACATGGATCGTTAGATTTCACTATTACTACTCTTCCATAAAATAAAGGTTTTATTCTTGTGCTCGATATTTAGGTTTTTGTACTGTCGGCTCTCAGACTATAATTATGTTTAGTCTTGTTCCTCCCAATAGTCAATGTTTCCGGATAAAATTACAGTATACAATCCTAACAATGGAGTTATGAATATCAAGGAGGAGAAAAAAATTAGATCTCGAGGCGGCTGCTTAGACAATATTTGATCTAGCTGGAATCTGAAATTCTAGGATCAAACAAAACTCGACTTGCATACTAAAATGCAACTGGTATAGGAAGTCACATCTTAGTAGAAACGACATTCAGACCCGAATTTGCTAGTTGATTTGTTCGCTTACCTTTGTGTTTTCATGTACCTAAAGGTATGAAAACATCGGGTACCGGCAGCAGGAAAAAATGAGTCGAGAGCTAATATCGGGTTTTCAGATGTTTTCGACCAAGTTATGGCTTGTCAGACCGATTGCATTTTAATATGCATATTGTGTTTTAACTAGTTGTGGAATTTCAGACTCCAGCTAGATGAGAGGATGGTCTGTGTAGCCGCCTTCTGATATATAGTGTACGTTCTACCAGTTGCCAGTGAAAAAACTGACGAGATTGTTACGTGATGGGGGCTGATTGTTTTATATCGGATCAACTGTTCTTAATTACTGCTGAAGCAAAATTCCATTAATAAATTTTGTCCATTTTAGAAGATTGTTCATTCGAAATGTTTTTCACAAACAGGATAAAAGTTTGTATTCTATTTTATAGAGGGAAGTTCACCCCTTGTATTATAATCAGTATCACTAATACTGTTTAGTTCTCACAATATGGCGGAAACACTGGATCTAATTACCGCCGAAGTATACTTCCACTAGCAAGAATAAATATCAGTTTTTGGAAAAAATTATGACTGGCATTCTACATTACCAAGGCTTTTAAATAATGAAAAAAATATTAAAATTTACTGCTGGAAGTTTGTTCCAGCGGTAATGAACCCCCTTTGAAACCAGTTGCAGTTGAAACTTCCCCATTTTGAGGATATATCAATTCCTCTTTATTTTTAATTCCATTGGTCAAAGGTCTCTGTGAGCAATACTGATATCATTTTGACAGTGGTAACAGAGGACTATTAAATTTCACTTTTATTAAAATTTTCTTTAACTTCGAGATTCTCAAATTTTCAATTTTTACAGCCTTGTAGGTGCCTCTGAAGGTGATCAGAATTTATTAATATCTCACCGATAATTTTGCAAGAAAGAAAATTGTCTTATTATTGCTAGTAAATTTAATTAAGAATATTAAAAAAAATTTAATTAAGAAGAAAATTATTTTTAATAACTGATATAGAAAAATTACCACCCCCCAAAAAACCCCAAAAATAAATAAGTAAATAAATGCCTGATCAATCACTTTTCCTTTTTTTTTTTCATTTTTATTTTATTTATTTTTTATCTTAGTTGATCTTAATTCTAAAAGTTTTACATTTCTTGACATGAAGCAATTAAATACGAAGACATTTGACAATTGTTGAAAATCTTCTGTGATGAAATTTCTTCTAGAACAGTTGTTTTCTTAATGCTTATTTAGAAGTTTAACAGCTTTTACAAATGATATAAATGAGGCCTGAGATTTGTTTTGATTCATTACTCTAAACAAAGTCAGTTGTATCCAAAAAGTAATTAGTTTTTCTTTCAAGAAAAATGCACATATTGATTTTAGGAGCAAATTTGGAATAAATATTATTTGCAATTAATTTCATAAAAAGTTATGATTGAGTAGATGCACCCTTTTTAACTCCTTGAGGAAGAGCGACCGGTATACATGCCAGTTAAGGTGATTAGATTCCTTCATTATACCCACCAATAATTTTTCCGAGAAAGAAAATTGTCTCATTACTGCTAAAAATTCAATTAAGAATATTGAATTAAAAAGAACGTTGTTAAAAAACAAGTGAGAACCCCAGAAGCCAAAGAGTATAAGTGAGAAAATTGAAAAAAAAAAAGAATGAACTAAGTGCACATACGTCCTGGATATACGCTTTTTTTTTCAAATAAAAAAATATGAATGATTTTCCAATTATGTGCTGCGTTCTAGAGATAAACCACATTTGCCGAATAATAATCAATATTGGTAAATTATAAATTAAAAAAAAATTGTACTCGATTTATTTACAGTTATTGAACTCAGGGGTAAAAGGCCACAATGGAATAAGCGGCAGTTTCCTGTGTCAATTCTCTCAATTATTAATGATATTCAAATTTAACGTCAATTATCTTTAAACTTAATTTACTCCAAATTGAATTTTTGTAACTTGCACGCTTTGGATTCTGAGATCGTCATTAATCCCCCACACCTCCCGAAAAAAAAAAAAAAAAAACATGATCAATTTGTTCATTTTCAACTTTAAATCTTAGTTGATCTTGGGTCTAAAAGTTTTACATTTCTTGACATGATGTAATTAAGTACGAAGACATTTCACAAATGTTGAAAATCTTCTATGCGATGAAATTCCTTCTAAAACTGTTGTTTTCATAATTCTTATTTAAAAATTTAACAGCTTTTACAAATCTGATAAACGAGGCATGGGATTTGTTTTGATTCATTACTATAAACAGATGTCAACGGTATAAAAAATGTAATTAGTTTTTCTTTAAGAAAAAATGTGTATAGTGATTTTATGAGCAATTTTGGGCTAAACATTATTTGCATTAGTTATATTAAAAATATACGACTGCGTAGATGTATTTTTTAATCTGTATAATTTCTAAAGAATAAGGAAAGTTTGGGTATTATGGTATGGTCAAACGATATGGAATACTTCGATATTTGGCATGCATGAGATAGAAAAAGTTTGGGATAGCTACACCCAAGTAGTTTAATATTGAACTTATGCATTTGAATGTTTTTATATTTCACGACTTTGAACTGTTGATGCTTTTCAATAAATATATTTCTGCAGGAAAGAAATTGTGTCATTATTGTTAATAAAGTTAATTAAGAATATAAAAAAAAATTAATCAAAAAAGAAAGTTATTAAAAATAATTCCGTTATAAAAAACCCCACAACCTCCCCCCTCCCCCCAAAAAAGAGAAGAAAATCCATGACCAATCTGTCTTTACTTATTTTTATTTTATTAGTTTTTTTAAATCTTAGTTGATCTTGGTTCTAAAAGTTTTACATTTCTTGACATAAAGTAATTAACTACGGTGACATTTCACAATTGTTGAAAATCTTCTGCGATAAAATTCCTTTTAGAAATGTTGTTTTATCCTTCCTATGTTTTCTTCTAGAACTGCTGCTTATTTAAAAATTTAATTGCTTTTACAAATCTGATAAATGACGCAAGTGATTTACTTTGATTCATTAGTCTGAACAAATGTCAGCAGTACCATGCATTGATTTGTAATGTATGCATTGATTTTAGGAGAAATTTTGGGATAAATATTGTTTGCAATTAATTTAATAAAATATCACAATTGTGTAGATGTTCTTTTTTAATACATGCAATTTCTAAAGATTAATTATTGGAGAATTTTTGATATTATGATATGGTGAAGCATTGTGGAATACTTCGACATTTGGCTCATACGGTGTTGCATTCAAGCATAAAACTGCAGAAACCTCTCCTAGCACGCCCATGAGGAGTATGCACTGTTTGGATATCTGTTATTAAAGCAATGTGGTGAAACAAAACCTTATTTCCAATTTTTACAATTTTAAAGATAAATTATATAAAAATAGTATTAGTTATTAAATTTCATTGATAGTAACGTTAACCAATTTCAGTATAATTTTGAACAGTCACATTTATTGCTGCTTTAGTCAGTTGTCCTTGTGATGATTTTCTTACGATTTAAGAAGTAATATTTTCAAAATGATGTGTCGAGCAATATGCAGTATAAGCTAGACCAACAGTTCCTAACCTGTGATACGTGTATTTCTACAATTATAGATTTAGGATTATCTGTCCAGTTTTTTAAAATATGGTGTAATACTGTATTGTAGAAACAAATTTCTTAAGGGCACGAAGTATGGATAAATGATATAAAATAACATGGCTACCGAAAATTGTCTTCTTGTCAGCGATTACGTTTTTCAACTATTATAAGAAGTTATCATACAACATGTACCGAGGCATAACATGTCTTAGCGGGGGTCTTGCCAATGGGTATTGAATTAATAAATTGGTGTCATTCACGGTGATAAGCAGATTGTCATTGCGAATTTGAATATTGAAGCTGGTGTTTCGGAACAACATTTGCTAACTTATTGTTTTTCTCTTTACTAGGAGAAACAAAACGTATATTTTATAAATTTTGTGGTGAAATTTGTTCAAGTGTGTAAAGATCCTACTTTATATACAGAAGGTTCTAAAGCGGATAACGGAGTAAATTTAGTTGTGTTTTTGGAAAATGAGGAAATCCGCAATTTTAGGAAAAAGCTTGGTGATAAAAACACAATTTATCAAGCAGAGATATTGGCAATTCTTGAGACGATACATAGGTATCATCGTTCAAATTACAAAATTTTTTTTCCTTTATGACTTTTTTCCTTCTTCTGTACAGCAGCCTTTCTCCAGTAGTATATTAGAAATCTGGCTTATATCAGAAATGTATAAGAATGCGTATGCTTTAGAAAAAAAAACTTTACATAGCCTGGGCTCATATAAGTAAACTGGGTAATGAAAGAGAAGATAAATTAGCGAAATCTGATATATTAAATGATGAATATGATAAGCAGATGGATTTGCATTTTCAACTATTTTGGTAAGCATTATTATCGTAATAAAACATTACTGATTGGCAGAATCGTTAGACTTATGAGGATAAAGGCAGAGATACGTATAGACTACTACCAAAAGTTAATTTGGATTTTATTTGTTAATCCCGGGTCGCAACTTGCTTTGTGTCAGAACATGGTGCTTTTCCAATATATTTATGCATGTGGGATATACTCTCGCATGTGGGCTACACTCTGTGTTGCACCTGCATTGGAATGTATTTCCCTCCGCCACTCTCCGGAACTCTGGGTCGAGAGTAAATAAAAAAGGGGAATTAGCGAAGCTGTGTGGCCAGGAGTGAATTAAGAAGAAGTAAATAGAACGTTTTCAACGACGGAAAACTATGTTGATTAAAACTAAGACGGATATTTCGAAGTATAAAAATGACGATTGTTTTAAAGAACTTTAAAACATTTACGACGAATTGTTATATGATTTTTAAAGATGATATAGAAAAGTAACGAAGAATTAATCTGTTTTATTTTTTGTTTATTTTTTGTTCTGTTCGTCTGTTAATAAATGTATGTGTCCGTCAGAAACTACTTTTTATTTTGAGTCAAGACTCGTCCATCCCATAAAGTGGTGACAGAAGTGGTTACCCATATTTCTTCATATTGCCGTGAACTATTTTTTTTTTCTTAAGATTCAAGCCGGATATCATTTTACGGGTGAGTTAATTATTCCATATTTTATATTTACTATGAAGCTAGTCGACATCAAAGAACTGGAACTTGCATTTAAAAATGAACGTACTAATAAAATTAAACTACTTCATAAATTATTGTTCGACACTGATGGTGATCGATCAAATGAAAAAGAATTCGTGACTTCACTGGTTTCGATTTCGAAACGACCAGTACTGAATTCAAAAATAAAGTTACGAAAGTTCAAGCAGATTTTTCTTTAAACGATTTAATCACAATTTGTAATTTACTCTGCATCTCTAACGAAGGTTCTTTAACTGAACTTGCAACCAGATTAGTTACATATCTTTCAGACTTGAATTCACTCCAAGCTAACATTATCCAAAACGAAAGTGATACCGATTCGGAACCTGAGATATCTTCGCATAATACCACATTGAATAAAGACACTGCAAGTAATACCGAATCATAAAATTTTGATAAAAGCAAGCAATTTCCAGTTCAAAGTTTTTTGCCATCTACTATTAATTTTAATGATGTTGAAAGCGTTATACCGCCTTTTGATGGCAGTTGTTTTCAAGATATAAATATTTGGTTAAGTAATTTTGACGATGTCGCTAGCATGCTCAATTTATCAGAATTTCATAAATTTATTTTTGCTAAACGATCCTTACGAGAAAAAGCCCAGCTGTTAGTACAAACAGAATTTCATATTAACTCTTACGAAAAACTTAAAGAACTCTTAATTTCAGAATTTGGCATTACTTATAATTCTGCTGAGTTACATGACATGTTAAATAAACGAAAATTACAAGAAAATGAATCCCTTGAAGAGTATTTTCTCGTAATGAAACAATTATGTTCGCGCGGTAACATCGAAGATTCAGCACTGATGCAGTACATTATTAACGGTATACCCGACCCTGTTTTTCAAAAATCAATGTTACATGGCTGCCAATCTATAGTAGAATTTAAACAAAAGCTCAAAATTTATGATGAAATTCGGCATGACTATGAGAACACTAAATTTCGTAAATCTAAACCAGAAATGCCGTTGAAAGAGAAATCTTTTCGTCCAAAACCTGATCTTCTCTGCTTTAATTGTGGTTTAGCCAACCATAAAAGTAGCCAATGTAGGCATAAAGACAAAGGTCCTCGCTGCTTCAATTGCTCGAATTTTGGCCATAAGTCGGCTCAATGTGATCAACCAAGAAATCTAGAAATAAGCCTGAACCATCCAATATTTCCACCATTATGTCGAATACTTTTATGACCAAACAAGTAATTATTTCGTCAGTAAATTTTCTTTCTTTGATCGATACGGGAAGGGAAAGAAGTCTGTTAAAAGAAAGTATTTATCGCAAACTCCCAACGGTTTCGAACCTCGAACATTCAACAATCACATTAACTGGATTAGGAAACACTATGATCAAACCCCTGGGTTTTTTCTCTACGGATATTACTATAGATGATTTTAATTACACCACTAATGTTTATGTAGTACCAGATTATTCCACATCTTTTGATTTTATTATTGATACAGATGTTATACAGCAAAGTATTTTAACAGTTTCTCAAAATAATATTTCGATGCAAAAAAATCAAGCAAAATGAAGATATGTCAAATAATTTTCTGATTAATGTTGCTCAAGTATTAGACGATAGTAATCTTGATTTATCTCATATCACCGATACAACTATACGTTCAAAAATTACGGAACTTATTCAAAATTATTCCCCCCCGGAAAGTAAAGACTACCGATGTTACATTATCAATTCATTTGAAAGATGAAATTCCTGTTATTTGTCCTCCCAGACGTCTAGCTCCTATAGAGAAAGAATTTGTCGAAAAACAAATTTCTGAATGGCTTGAAAAGGGAATTATCCGAAAAAGCACCAGTAATTTTTCATCACCCATTGTCCTCGTAAAAAAGAAAGATGGTTCATATAGATTGTGTGTTGACTATAGGAAGCTAAATGCTAAAACACATAAACAACGTTTTCCCCTCCCAGTAATCGATGACATTATTGATCAATCTGCACTCTGCAAAAGTATTTACTACTCTTGATCTTAAAAATGCATTTTTTCATGTTGAAGTAGAAGAAAATAGTCGAAAATACACTTCTTTTGTAACACATTCTGGTCAATTTGAATTTCTATACATGAATTATGGCCTTAGCGATGCTCCCTTAGTTTTTCAGAGATATATCTATAATGTTTTTCGCGATCTCATTAATGAAAAATTACTTATCGTCTACATGGATGATTTCATAATCCCATCTGAAAACGAAGCCGAAGGACTCCAGAAATTACAACGCGTTCTTACAACTGCATCCGAATATGGTTTAGAACTGAATCTAAAAAAATGCCACTTTTTACAACGAGAAATTTATTTTCTGGGTTACCACATTAAAAATGGTCAACTGCATCCATCTCCCTCAAAAACTAAAGCTGTTCTAAATTTTCCAGAACCTAAAAGTGTCAAAGATGTACATTCATTTGTCGGACTAACCTCATATTTTCGTAAATTTATTCAAGATTATTCTTTTATAGCTAAGCCCTTAACAGATCGCCTTAGAAAGGACACTAAATTTCACTTCGGTGACCAGCAGCGAAATGCATTTAATCAGTTGAAACACATTCTTGCTTCAGGTCCTGTTTTAAGCTTTTAAAAACCCTAGTAATGAAACAGAAATTCATTGCGATGCATCTATAGATGGTTATGGAGCAGTCCTCCTTCAAAAGTCTTCTATTGATAATCAATTTCATCCTGTCTACTTTATGAGCAAAAAAACCCACAGATGCCGAGCGTAAATATTCGAGTTATGAACTAGAAGTTTTGGCTGTCATCGAGGCTCTTAAAAAATTTCGTGTTTATATTTTAGGTATTCCTTTCAAGATAGTCACAGATTGCAATGCATTTGCCCTAACTATGAATAAAAAAGATCTTTGCACCAAGATAGCTCGATGGGCTTTAATGTTAGCTGATTATAACTATACAATCAAACACAGACAAGGTACACGTATGCGCCGCGTCGACGCTTTAAGCAGAAATCCCGTATGTATGACCATTCAAGACAGTTTTACTTCAAAATCATACAATCACAGAACACCGATGAACATATACAGGCCATCAAAGAAATTTTGAAAACAAAGCCATATGACAATTATTTCCTGAAAAATAACGTTCTTTATAAAAATCATAAAGGTTACGATCTGGTAGTTGTGCCGGATGAAATGCAGCTAAACGTCATTAAACACGTTCATGACAAAGGACACTTCGGACACAAACGTTGTGAAGAACTCCTTAATGAAGAATTTTTTATCCCTAATATGGCAAATAAAATTGATAAAGTTATAGCAAATTGGGTAACATACCTTTTATATAATCGGAAACGAGGAAAACAAGAAGGTGAGTTACATCCCTTACACAAAGAGGAGACTCCCCTTCAAACCTACCACATTGATCACTTAGGCCCTCTCGAATCAACTAACAAAAACTATAAACATATTTTGTCTTTAATAGATTCATTTACCAAATTCGTGTGGCTATATCCTTGTAAAACTACTTCTTCTGCCGAAGTCATATCGAAACTGCAACAACAGTTATACTTTTGGCAACCCTTCCAAAATTATTGGCGATAAAGGTCCTGGATTTACAAGTAAAGACTTTGCTGATTATTGCCAAAATGAAAATATTAAACACGAGACAATTACAACTGGACTTCCCCGTGCTAATGGTCAAGTAGAGTGACTTAATTCCATCATAATTTCAGTAATCTCTAAAATGTACAAAGACGAACCGACCAAATGGTTTAAATATGTTCCTAAAGTTCAACAAGTTATTAATTCAACTTACCAACGAAGCATTAAGAGAACACCGTTTGAAATACTATTTGGTACAAAAATGAAACAGAAAGAAGATTTACAAATTATTGAACTCCTAAACAGTGCAGTCGAAGAACAATTCATGAAAGATAGAGAAGAACTCCGAAAAGAAGCTAAGAAGAATATTCTGGAAATTCAACAAGAAAATCGCAAGCATTATAATTTAAAACGTAAGAAACCCCTGAAATATAACCTTGGAGACCTCGTAGCAATCAAAAGAACCCAACAAGGACCAGGGCTAAAATTGAAATCTAAATTCCTAGGTCCATATAAAGTAACCAAAGTGAAGTCTAACGACACCTACGACGTAGAGAAAATCTCATCAACTGAAGGACCAATCAGTACTAGTTCGTGTGCTGAATACATGAAGCCTTGGCATGACGATAACTGAAACTTTATTTTTTCCCCTTATCTTTAATGTGCATGTGTGAACATCTAAAACTCAGCGATTTTAAAGAACATTTTCATACGATGTTACACCATTTCAGAAAAACGACGACTAATCTTTCTAGTGTACTAACGAACTCTATTTTTTTCCCCCTAAGAACAGTTACTTTTTTTGTTTTTGTTTTTGTTTCTTTTGAGATTCTATAAGATCACATGTCGCTGCGGCAGCTCCAGATGTCAAGACGGCCGCATGTGGGATATACTCTCGCATGTGGGCTACACTCTGTGTTGCACCTGCATTGGAATGTATTTCCCTGCGCCACTCTCCGGAACTCTGGGTCGGGAGTAAATAAAATAGGTGAATTAGCGAAGCTGTGTGGCCAGGAGTGAATTAAGAAGAAATAAATAGAACGTTTTCAACGACGGAAAACTATGGTGATTAAAACTAAGACGGATATTTCGAAGTATAAAAATGACGATTGTTTTAAAGAACTTTAAAACATTTACGACGAATTGTTATATGATTTTTAAAGATGATATAGAAAAGTAACGAAGAATTAATCTGTCTTATTTTTTGTTTATTTTTTGTTATGTTCGTCTGTTAATAAATGTATGTGTCCGTCAGAAACTACTTTTTATTTTGAGTCAAGACTCGTCCATCCCATATTTATACAAAATAGGCAAACATCAAAATGATAAATGTATCTATGGTAAATGTGGGGGTATTAAACACTATCTCTTTGATAGATGACTTATTTCAAATGACTTTTTAGAGTGAAATATTCGTAATGTGTTATTTTCACAGTCAAATTATAAAAAGCTGTGTAAGAATCTACTATAATTTAAATAAGAATTTTTCGTTTATATGATATACGTTTTGACAGTATTTTGAACTGTGATGACACCGTGCAAAATTGACACTATACATTCACTATCAACTTTTGAACTTATGAACCATATTTCAAATTTATCAGTTTACCAAATATTACATTGTTTAAATTTCATTTTTTTATTATACGTTTGATAGTGGGGATTTTCCACCACAGATAAAACATCTATGCGAAATTTGGTGTATGCCCTCGGTGGGTGATAAAGTCTTCAAGTACACTAACGGTATTTAGAATATTTTGTAACTCTTCATACTACTGAGCTCGCCTTTTACAGCAGAGCAATAATCTCATATATCTCTTTTTTAAAACATAAAATTATTATTATTAAATAAAACCTACATTTTAAATTAAATAATTTTCCTAGAAGATATTACATTCGTGTGATTGAAATATAATTCTTAATATTTCGTCACAAAAAACATACGATTTACTTTTTTTTATTTATTCAGCCTTTCTAAGTATATCACTGGCATTAATATTTCATTAAATTATTTTTTGAAGGTTTTTTAAATAAATTTACTAACGGTTTTACTTAGAATATTTTACAAATGATTCATATTACTGAACGCTCTCTTAAATTAGAGCAACAGTTTCCACTATCTGTGTTTTAAAACATAAAACCATTATTATTATTATTAAATAATACTTAATTTAAATTGACTTTTTTTTAAATTTAACTTTTCTGGAAAGTTTTACCTTCGTATGATTGAAACACAATTCTTAATATTTCTTCACAAAAACATACGATTAAGCTCATATTATGTTGAATCGTTCGAAACGAAATATACCACTGCATTATTATTTCATTATTCTTCTTAAACGTTTATTGTTACTACTTCCGACATTTAGAATATTTTACAACACTTTCATATTGCGGAGCTTGTCTTACAGTAAAGCAATATAACCTTATGTATGTTTGTTTTAAAACTTAAGGATAGTACACAGTAATGTCTAAACTGTATCAATAAAGATAAAATGATGGGTTTTATTGCTTATTACGAA
The DNA here is from genome assembly GCA_964019185.1 of Maratus speculifer. Lineage (NCBI taxonomy): Eukaryota > Metazoa > Arthropoda > Arachnida > Araneae > Salticidae > Maratus > Maratus speculifer. The sequence continues at coordinate 227,726,123 of OZ025296.1, read as the reverse complement.
ACATAAAACAGAGATAAAGAAAGCATTATTTCAAAACGGTTTTCCGTTCTACCCGTTGAAGAAATTACAGATTTTACTTATTTATCCATCTTCTACGATGAGCCGTTTAAAGTATTCTCAAAGCTAAATAATAAATAAATATATTTCGTTATTTTTCTTATTACTTTAATTTTCGAAAAGGAAGTAATGCTCTATTTTATGGTTCTGTGTTCAATTATGTTTTAAAGATAATTTATTTTGTTTAAAATTTGTCTTACGTATAAATGATTTCTATTTATCACTTATGTGACACACGGTATTGAATGAAAAGAGTTATTCATTTGAAAAAATCAAGACGTGTGTATTATAATCTATTTTAATGTAAAAACAGTTTAGCATAGTTCATTACCTATATTGCCTCTGAAAATAAGCTACTCAATTTTCAAAACTTCATTTCTATCTGCGTAATTTTCTGGGAAATACAAAGGCTATATTAATATTAAAATGAAAAAGAATTCTTAAATATCGAAGTTTAAGATGTTTAGTTCATCTTCATTTTTTGACTTATTTCGTAAGAAGTATTATCTATTGCATTCTCACCTATATTGGAATTTAGGAAGAAATTTTCTAGATCTACGCCGATCCTGACCACTAGAACTGAAAACCACCTCCAGTTACAAAGTTTATCTATCTGTCTATCTATATCATTTATTTATAAACACCATGACGACCATAAATTCTCGCAAATATCTTACAAACTGATATATAAATTCAAGAGGCAGAAAATCTCGGTCAAGTTCGTTAATAAACAAAATCGGACAAAAGGGGTGGAAATGAGGAGGGGGTTTATGAAAGCCGAAAAACCCCCATAACTTCTCAATTTAATGCGTATCAAATCAGTTTGAAGTTATCATTTCTTCTATATAAAGTATAAAAAATTATGTATGAAGTTTTTGATAAAAATTAAAATCGTCAGAAGGGGTGAAAAAAATAGGGTTTTAGTTAGAAAAAAAATCATATTTTCGTCAATTCTCAAGACATCAAATTCACTATATATTTTCTTAATATTATCCAGGCATTTTATATTAACAAGTTTCTGACAAAATCAGCTCTCACAAAAAAAATCTAAAAAAAGAATGGAGGGAGGGGCTGAAGAAGAAAAAATTTATAACACTTCGTCAAATTACAAAATATAAAATCTGCTAAAATTATTATAAATTTTCTTAATTTTATCAGCAACTTTTATATTGACAAGTTTTTGATAGAACTAGCTGTTATAGCATGTTAACAAAAATAGGGGTTGATTAAAATATTATCATATTAATGATATTGTGATAAAATTGGCTCTTTCAGGAAAATAAACTTAAAAACTCGCCAAAAGCTGCCAGAAATTGTTAAACTGCATTTATTTCTAATTTTTAATTAATTTTTGTTAGCAAAAGATTAATTAATTTCACAATCTTTGCCTGCAAATCGAGCCAGGCAAGGGTTTTTTTACTAATTTAAAAGAAAAATAAAAAATTTTTCAGTGTGAAGTTTTATTTACATTCTTTATATATATAATAATTTCTAAATTTCTAAATACATTTTTGCATTTTTATGAGGATTAAAAATGCAGTAAGACTGATTATATTTATATCTAGGCCTGAGATAAGTATAAAATCAAAACCATAAACATGCAGAGTAATTTAAAAGAGATAAGCTACTACAACATAACGAAAATATTATTATGATTACTAGTAACATAATTCGTTGATAGTTCTGAATTTTTCCATGAGAACAGACAAATATATAGGCACTATCCTTTCTTATCCATTTGTTCACGTGGTATGGAACCCTGACGTCATACATTAAGAGCAATATGAAATGAATATTTAAAATCAGATTTCCTAAAAAATGACAACGTTTTCGTGAAGACCAAGAAACATATAGTAACTATCCATATTAATCTTGTTATTTATTTGATATATGTTCATTTCTTCTTAGTCGAAGAAATAATGTGAGATGAAGATTCTATTTCCACAAGGGACGGGAAAATGTCTATGGTATTATAATAGATCTTGTTATCAAGAAAAATCTAAACATGGTTAAAATATTCATACGCAAACTTTAAAAACTGATTCGGGAAACGAAATTTAATTTCCTAAATTACATACATTATATTTATATGTTCCCTAATGAATGAGATAAAAATATTTCTCTAATTCTACTGAACTTAAATATGTAATGTAAATTCAAAATTGCGGGGAAAGAACTAAAAATTCCTAATACAAGAAGTATCATTCAAATAAGCATTATTTTTAAAAGTTTCTGATTTGTTATAGAATTATCCCATGGGAATTTCATAATCAACCAAAAGAAAATAAATGTCTAAAATCCTGAATATGTAAAAATATATTCTGATGAATCAAAGTTATTTGATAATAACAAATATTATGTCTTATATCTAATTACAAATAAGGCATTCAACCCAAATTCAAAGTGGGGCAAGTATCCTTTTAATCCGGGATAGATGTCCCAGCTAATAACTTTGGAATCAGCAAAATGTATGGTTGCAATCGACACTAATACATAACTTACCGCATAGCATGCATGGTCACAGTGACGCCACTGTGAGTCACTGTGGTCAATTCGCAATTGTGACCAAAATGCCACCCCTCAGTGAAGTCACACTGTGACTGAGATGTGACTTTCTTAAAAATCTTTAGAAAATTATAAAAATTCTTCAAAACATGTTATTTACTTTAACCCGTTAACGCCCAGCGTCCTCTTTTGAGGACGGTTACAAAAACAGCAAGAAAGTGGTTTTCCCACCAGTAAAGAGGAAGATAAATATATACCTTATTTCGCGAGACAGAATCCTCGATAAATTTAGATAAAAGTTAATTTGCTTTTAAAAGTGGTGGGAAATACAAAATTTAAATTTTAGCGAAGAAAATAACTCGGGCGTTAATGGGTTAAAAAACACCTTTGCCACAACGCGCTTTTGTCACAGTTTCGTCACGATGTTAATGTCAAAGTTGTCACAAATGACAAATTTTCACAAATTTGTCACACCGTGACTTCACAAAGTGGTCACAATGTGACGTCACAAACGAGCTCTAAAACGGCCATAACGCCTTCACATTTTAGTCACTGTGACTTCACATCGACGTCACGTGACGTCACATCGATAATCGTTGGTCCCAAAGTCACAGTGTGACTTCACAACGACGTCGCAGTGACTTCACCATGCCTTACGGGTTAATACTTGTTTAAAGAATATTCACTATATATTTGAGGAAAAATCTTTAGTAAGTACATTTCATTTTAATTTCTAGATCTCTCTATTTTATAACAGCGTATCAGAAAAGCCAAACTTACCTTTATTTTAGACTTTAATTCGAAAACTATGTTGCTGTACAATGTTAAAAATTTTGCTTTAGTTTGAACAAAATTTTGGTGCTCAGTAGCTGATACCATAAGATAGTGAAATCTCGTACCAACATTTGGAGCTTCGTATTTACACCTCGTTCCAAATGTTGGAACTATGCGTTAACATGAGCTCCAAATATTGGTTCAAGATTTCACCATCTTACAGTGGCAACTATTGAGCACCAAAATTTGGTTCAAACTAAGGCAAGATTTTTAACTGTGTAACTTCGTATACTATACTATTTTTTACACTATTCATACATTTTTTATACTATTTGTATCGAAGAAAAACTTCACTAGAGCCATCATACGTGACATAGCTGAAATACAAGGACTGAATCAATTAACCCGATGGTAATCTAACCTCGATTTACCTTAATACTATAATCGGAGAGATTTAATTTCAACATTAAAGATTGTTTTAATTTATCACGCGGAAACTAGAAAGTTATACTAGCGAGTTAAAAAATGCTATTGGCTAAATTTCTGCCAGGCTAACATAAAAGTACGAGAAACATTTTGTCTGAGGGTAACTTTTATGCAGTTTTATAGGCGGAAATACTTTTGAATAAAAATGGACGACTTGCGCCATAAAAGCGAAACTTTCAGACCATAATTGTTCTTGATAGTCACATGTCTTTGACTATTATATAATAGCTGATTCTCGTCCTTATCTTGTTTCTGTCTCGAATATCCGTACTGTTGCCGTCAGTTTTTTGCAAAAAATACCAACGATTTTTTTAATGGATATTCGGATGTAGAAAAACTTCTACTTTTGCTCTGCAATTTTCAAATCTGTATAGTGGTTAATTTTCTTTATTCTTGAAAACTGCAGAAAATTGTCACCGGTTGTATCATCAAAAAGCACTTTGCTACCATTGAACGAGAAGAATAACAACTTTTTCGCCAACACGTACCTTGGCGTTATATATGTTTAGACGCGTCAAAAATAATATATTATATATATTTTTTTATGGAAAAAAAAGAAATCGAATTTGTTAAATACAGATAATTTATTATTTTACACGAAAAAGCAATAGACATTGCACTACACATATTTTATATTCTGATATCCCTGAATACTGTTGCATTATTCATTATATAGAAACTAAAAATTATACCTCGACTATAAATCGATACTTTATTCTTTCAGTTTATACATGTTTATTCATACATTTGAAAATTAAATTAATTTTCCACATATTTGATGCAAAATTCAATTACTTTTCGGTTAACAATAAGCTGCATTTAATATAAGAAAAATTTAATATTTTAATCGAATTCAGAATAGCGTATAATTTATTTATCTGTATAATTTGTTCTACATACAATGTAACAAACAACAATAATATAATTCATTTGGATAAATTTCTTTTTACGCCTCAATGAAATTTGTCTCAAATAAAAGACTCTAATTGGATTTAGTTTCAAAATGCAAAATGTAGTGATATAAATATTTATACAAAGTTTTAAATATTAAATAATTTTTCATATTTCTAATAAAACAATTCTCTTTAGTTAAAATGCACAAAAATAATAGCATTTTAATTGAAATAAATAAACTTTGTTAAAATAATATATTTCGGAAAATATTCATTTTTTGTTAGTGGATAATATTTAACATTCTTTCCTCTCAAATATTTTGAAGGCTAAATTTATTATTTAAGATGCATGCGTACAGAAAATTGAAAATAAATTAAATTTTTGTTTGAAATTTCTAGTAATAACAAGCTAAAACGTTATGCTGCTAATTTGCATGACTGCGTTAAATATAATGTTACTAAAACACTGGTTTTATGATAATTTATCTCTCGAGAGATAAATTATCCTGAAATTATACAGAATTATCTAGATCTAGATAGCTCGCGATAATCAGGTAAGCATTTAAAGAGTTTTTAATTGTTATTTTTACAAGAAACTGAATAATTCAGAATAGCCTGCTTGTGTTTTTTGTAATGATATTATACAGTTTACCCATTGTGGCGCAGTGAACTAAGGACGGTAAGCTATATGCTACCAAAACCGTTACGGTTCTGATTCAAAATAATTGATGCTTTGAACATTGTTAACTTTACATTTCTATTATATTGCAGCAAGTTCCATCTTAATAATTATGAACTGGAAATTAATTCCGACAATTAACAAGTCGGAAATTGTACGTCAAACTTAGCAAAGGAGATATTTTCATAATAAAATGAAGTTTTAAAAATATTAAGATCTAGATTAAACATTATGCAGTACTTCGGATACAGTTCAGTATGTGAAATATTTTGTGTGTCCCTGTAAAAATTACTGTAATTGAGATTTGAAATTTGAAGATTGACATACTCAATCTTACTCATACTATTAATGTAACGTGTAAAAATTATCTTATTTCTGTTATACAGGAAGTAACTTACAGTATACCTCAAATTCGTATTTAATTTCATAAAATATGAAATAGTTTAATATTATTAAAATGCGCCCTAAACAATGTTTTCCCTAAGACATTATGTAATGGAATACTTTTGTGTGGCCTTGTAAATTGATAACAACTGTTCTTTGCACCACATTTTGTACAGAAAGTATAATTTAGTATACTGCATAAATGAATATCAGTTTCATTATGTTCGAACAAGAGTAACATCAATAAAAAGCATTTCAAACTGTTTTTTTCCCATTGGCCGTAATGCAAAGGAATAATTTTGATTGCCCTTGTAATTATACTATGCATCCGATTTTCATGTAATTTGAAATGATTCTTCAAAAGTATGCAATATGTATGTACTTTCAATTTCAAACCATTCGGCTGAGTAGTTTTAGCGTTGTTATATGCGGACGGTTGAACAGGCAGACAGACGGACGGTCCAGACGAAGACTATAGAAGCTACGTATTTATATAATTACGACCGCACCTAAAATGCCGCTTTTGGCTCAGATAAGATGTTTCTACGGATAGCAAAATCTGCAAAACCGCGTATGATTTCAGGGAATTTAATTCGACCTGCTTCTAAGGCATAAAAACGATAAAAGGAAAAGAAGCAAAGGATTTAAAAATTCCATAATTTAATGATATTATAAAAAACAAATGTAGCAGAAGCGTGAAAATCATGAAAACCAATAAATTGAACATGAGAAAATAATCAGATATTATCAAATATTGAAACTAGATGAGAGCTGATATTTCGAACAATTTCAATTTCAGCTATTTTTAAATTTTGCCCGATACAGTTGAGGGCCAACACAAACAGCTATTTTTGCATGCAGAAATTGAAAGGCTGTCATGAAAAAAAGCTTTAAATCGATTTTTGGTGTATTTTGTGATGAAATAATGCTATTTAGTTTAAAAAATTGCTTCAAATATTTCTCATGTCTTGTCATTAAAGTAACATATACTTTGTTCATAAATCGATTCAAAAATAATATTTTTAAATCAATTCCAACTCTATTAGTTTCTTTGATAATGTCTGGTGTCACAAGGTTAAAATTACGCATCAAGCGTAGCAAATGAGGCGTGTTCGAACTTTAAAGAAGTTTTAAAAATATTCATTTCTTCATGTAATAGTATACGGTAATTTAGATACAGTAGAATATCCGAAATCTTTTGTGTATCCCTGTAAATGTTGTTTGTTTTCTATTATACAGGAAGTAACGTGTAGTAAACCACAGTAACGTATATCAATTTCATAAAATGGGAAATAATTTAATATTATTAAAATGCGCTCAAACAATTTCCCCCCTATACCATTATGTAATGGAATAATTTTGTATAGCCCTGTATATTGATAGCAAACATTCTTTGCTTCACATATTGTACAGAATGCATATCAATTTTATATCAATACTGTGCATATCAAATTTATTATATTCCAACGAGTGTAACAGCATTAAAATGCGCTTGAGACTATTTTTCCCATCGGGCGGATTGTTCCTGTAATTAAACAATGTATCCGATTTTCATATAATATGAAATGACTCGGCAAAATTATGCAAAAGTTATATGGTTAAAATTTCAAATGATTCGGTTCAATAGTTTTTGTTCTGTTACATGCGGACAGATGGAAGGACTGAACGAGGATTTACATGTGCTACGTATTTACATAAATGACTGAGTTTGGAATCCTATGCGAGTATTATTTTGTTCGCATGATGTGCCAATTCTAGAGAAAATAAGCATCTTGGCCATACTAATTGCGTAGAAATTTATAAAAGGTGTGCACTGTTAAAAAAAATCTGTGAATTCACGGTAAAAACTACTGGCAGCAGAGTAGCCAGGCATTTACCGTTCCGTTGGAAGATTTTCCGTTTTGGAGAATAAAAGAAAGGAAAACTCCGTTTGAAGGAGCGGTAACTTTCCGTTACAAGGTTTAATTTTTAATGACAATAATTTAATTTAAATTAATGAACCGAACAACTGTCAAAGAATTCGAACTTGCTGAGTGATTTTGAGCTGTTATATATATATATATATATATATATATATATATATTTGTACAATTTACTTCAAGCAGAACTTTCGACAGCGAAATACATCCTTAATGACTGAGCCAAAGCTGCCGATGGCAATCCGTTCAAAGTATGTCTTTTATGAGTTAGCGGGAAAATCTGTTGTGCTTTTCAAGATTTCCTTTCAATATATTCATTTTTTACAAAAATACTGTTATAAGCAATTTTTTTTTAAATTATCGCACACAATTTATCTATTCTTTTGGAAGGGCTAATTAATTAAGATAATTTTCAAGAAGAAATAAGGGTAAAACAAACAGAAAAAAAATGTAATTAAAAGGGACTTTTTATATTTTCACTATTTCATGTTGCCTGTGAGATTCGAACCAACCATCTACGATCACAGGTATTTATCGGCGTGTTGCCTTAAACACTCGGCCACGGAGGCCCTCAGATGACGGAGTGTCTCCGTTTTCTCTTTCTATTTTGTTATGTTTCTTTATTTTCAGGAAATATGGTGGGGTTTTGATTTTTAACGGAAAATATTCTTTTGTTATGAAAAGGGACTTTTTCTGTGAAATTCAGGAAAAATATATTCATGAACATATTTTTTCAACAGTGTGGATATTACTCCTATTTTCTGGAATTAAAGAAATAACTTCTGAAACATGAATGTAAAGTACATAACAATTTCGAAGTAAGTTCTGTTTGATGCAATACACTTTTGCGAAGGGCTGGATGATTGTTATAAACAACTTGTAATGTCATCTTTGATAATCCCCATAATTTCGGATGTCACGTTTTCTTTAATGTTTTCAATATCCAAAATTCTCGTAGCGGTTTCAGTTTGGGAAAAACTGAAAGGAAATTGTCTGATGCCAGGAGTATGGATGGGGCTTTAACTGCATCTTATCATTTTTGATCAAGTAGTGTTTCATAGGCAAGATGAATTGCTATTGCTTTAGAATTATCAATGTGCCAGCGAATCTTCATTCAAAACTATTAAAAAATTCAACAACTGCTAATGCGTCATCAATGTACAATAACTGAGACGCTTTATGTGTTTTTCTCGCACAATCGATCTACCAAATGAAAATAGATATGTGTACTTAAGAATTACATACATAAGATCAGAATAATGAAAATATGTAACTTAAAAAAAAATGATTTCTATACCTGGAAAACACTAGTTTGGTGCAAGTTAATTTTAAATCCAAATAAAGCATCTTTGAAACCTCTAATCTAAATTTTTTTGGAATATTTAACACTGAAAATAAGCATTTCAATAAGAATGATGGACCTGCTTCTAATACAATAATCAACTACACACACCCACATGTATATATATATATATATATATATATATTAATAAAAAATCCTATCCAGCTCATCTTACAGGCCAAGGTAAATTTCAAAGTTCACCGACTTTCACCAACAAAAGCTATATCAATGTTAGAAATAAATACCGTTTAGAATTTTTATCTTTCCTTTGTTGACGAGTTTTTAATTTTATTTTTCAGTAAAAGCTGGTTGCATCGGAATCATATTAGGGCAGTATTCACAATTTTTAACCTTCTTCATTTCCACCCACTTGGGCATATTTTTCCCATATGCAATCGCCACCGAGATATTAGATGTCTGAGGGTTTTTAGTGAGTTGGAAGACAATCCTTGCATATTTCAGAATTTTATCGTGCGAAAAAAATTTAGCAAACACACACGCAAATATGTATCTAATAATATAAATTTTTTGCTATTATCTATTTCCAAATTCCTATAAAAATACCCCTGTTTTTTAGTAATATATTAATGCTAGCGGCCCTTGGTGACCAGTTTAGTCTCTATTGCATGTATACTAAGCATTAAAGCATACTGCTTTTATTCATAATTTATTTTAATTGCTTAACTTTTTGCCAAATTAGAAGTTTCTGCTAGAGAAATAGACACAGATGTCATATACGCGCCACATTGTCCCGATTGCAACAAAATGGCAATTATATGTGCCTCACATGGTAATCTGGCTATTGTTATTTATTTATTAATAAACTGTTCGTTGACATTTATTTTCTTTTTTAAAGTGATATCAATTGTTTTGTTCTATAATTATTAACTAAACTTTTTTTTTAATTTATTATTTCTTTCTTAAAATTATAGAAAGTAATTGAAAAATATGTATGTAGTTAGTATTTTGAAAACAAAGTTTTAGACGTTAGAAAAATTATTTTCTGGCGTTAGAAAAATTATGTGCCAACGTGTTGCATATATGACATCTGTGCTGATAAACCAAGAACTCGGTATTTATTATGCTAGCCTGGCGCAGATAATAAATCACCAAGTATTGTACCCATGGCATTTTTTCGTATTTCATTAATTAATAAAAATATAATAATATAAACCTTTCACTCATTTCATTTATAATACGTAACTTTAATTTGAAACTGAAAAGTTTAAAATTCATGACTTTAATTTTGTTAGGTAAAAAGAACAGAAAAAAATAAAAATAATGTTATTTTTAAGCTACCACAGACTTCTCATATAAGTAGACGCCAGATTGGTAAGCTTTTCTCGAAGCCGGGATTTTTGCCTTCCGTCACGTGACGGAGGGTAGATTTAGTGCGCTAAACCGGTTTTTCTTCCGCCAAAACTTCTCGGAATCTCTTTCCACACAGCGCCTCTCCACATTTCCGCTGAATTAGGAGAACGAAATCTCAAAGTGTCAATAAAGGGATCACCATCGAAAAACGGTACACTTTTGGCACTAAAAACGAAAGATGTTGGATTCAAAATCTGGCCGAGAGAACAATGGAATATGGCGACTATTGCGGAAGCGCCATAATTTTGGCGAAGGGACAGAACATAAATAAATCCGATTTGCCACAGCCTACCAAATCTTACACAATCTTATAACAATATAATACTTACACAATCTTACCAAAGGGATTTTGCACAATGACCAATAAGATCTGTTTCATCTGGATGTTGCCATTAAACAATTAACAAATTAATCGTGATTTTTGTTCCACATACGATAGCGTAATATATATTTAGATGTTTATTATATTTTAATTCCATGTCTTTAATCTAAACATTTTAATACATTTACGTTTCTAATACATTTTATTTACGTTTTTAAAAATTATTCGATATCCCACAATTCCTTGCAAGTGACGTGCTAAAAGCCTGATTATGTAAAATATTCATCCTATTGACTGTGAGAAATTATTTCTTTTTCACTCACTTAACTTTTTATTTGTTAATTTCTGTCTTTGTAAAATGTTCATTGGTAACTCTGAACGCTGCTGTAAAACCCTGCATTCGAGCGCACTTTGATGTATAACGACAAGTTTTGTGTTTTTCTTTAATAATACGCAAAGAAACTTAGATATGAGTCCAAAACTAGTGGAACAGTTTCCCTACACTTGACATTAATGAAGTAAATGCCAGCTCAGCCATGCTTCTTTATATCGTTGGAAAATTTTTATGCAATTTTTATCGTTAATCACCCTCTGAAATCATTCTCTTGACTGTAAATCGGGTTAATAAAACCCATTCGTTGCATTTCTTGAGATATTATACTACAAGTAACACATGCAATTATATCTGATCTTCTTTACTGAGGAGTGGTATTAACGAAAGTTAGATGTGCTTTGCGTAATTTGGAGGAATTGATTTGTAAGTCCAGCGTGATAAGGCAAGTGATTGAAAACGTCATATATTTATGTTATATATACATATATGTGTGTGTGTGTGTATTTACATATATATATGTAATAATATAATATATATGTATATAATTTTATGTAATTAATTAATTATAATTAATGTATATAATATAATGTATATAATTTTAAGATTGGAGAAGGGTGTGTTGAGTTCCATTATTAAAAACTTACGAAGAAGTTTTTGAAAAATCGCACCAGGGTAACAACTACAATAATTATCATTTCCTTTGAAATCTACTTAAAAAAGATAATAAAGTTGTTTAAATATTCCGTTGAAATTATGAATATTTAAAAGAAGATTTAAAATTTTTGAGGTGTATCTGGTCCTTTAGCAATTCATGCTTTAATTTTATATTACTGACGAAGAAGCTATTTTTCAGCAAGTTAAATTCAATAATTAATTTTAAATACTCAGTTAAAAAATATCTAAGCATTTATTTGCAAAATTATGGAAGCTATTTGAATTCACTTTTGTTAAAACAAAGTGTTCATGTTTAGTCTAAAAATTTACATTAGTGCAGAAGATACCTAATGAATAGAATGCCAAAAAACGTTGCAGAATTTCTGTAGTTTGTTTAATATGTTATTTGATATTTACTTTATAATTAAAGTTTCTAGACTAAGATAATGTTCAATGTAATTTGCAGTTTCATTGGTTGTTATTTATTTAGAACAAAACACAATTAAATATAATTTAAATGATATTTGTCTTCCAAACAATTTGTTTATAAATTTAAAAGAAATATGAGTTGTTTAAATAAAATATTAATTAAAGTTGTTACGAAGTAATAATTTTTACTGTGTTTTAAGGGTCTGATTAAATATCTTAAATTTGATAGCATACATGTAATAAAAGCATACATGATAAATAGCCATTTTTTTAAAATCACTTCTGAAATTTTGATGAACATAAAATATAAGTGACAACACATATAAATTAACGACTGAATTTATTTATTAAGTGCACATAGATAGATATTTAATGCATGTTTTTTCCATTGCTAACCAAGCATAGAACCAACAGAAAGAAAAAAGCCCAAGCGGGAAATCAAGCTCGGAACCCCTTGAATAGTGCTTCAAGCGCTGTACCATTTAAGCTTCGGAGATGACAACCAGCTTAGCATATCTCACACACGTATGTTGGTAAGACTTCAACTGCAGCACAAGATGGAATAGCCTTCATGTGTACACAACCCTGCGGAGAATCTTGAGACACACATAAATCCAGCATCGGTGTACACATACATAATTTTAATTTTCATCAGTGAAATTAGGTTAAAAATTATTGAATAAATGAATTATGAAATTTTAATGCTGGAAATTAATTAAAAATTAATAAAAGTTATACATGTGTTCACCGATTCTAAATTTATTTGCGTCTCATGATTCGCCGTTTGACTGAGTGCTGATGCAGACTATTTCATCTTGTGCTGCCGTTGAAGTATTGCCAACATACAGTATATGAGTAAAGGTGACTGGCTACTTGGGATTTTAAATATTCTCTTAAATATCTAGAAAAATACACGAAGAATTATCCTGAAACACTAACAAGGAGAGGGTCAACTTTGATAATCACAGATTTTGATTGTTTTAATATATATTCTAGGACAGAGACCCCTTAGCCTCAGGTTCAATTGATTTTATACAACGCCCCTTAGTTCTTCAGAAATAGGGGGGGGGGGAATCTAATATAACGACACAAGTGAAATATTTACTTGAAAGGAACGAGTGTACGTGATAGGAGCTCAATCGTATAAAGCAGTAACCAATCAGCCAGAGGGTCCGGGCTCAATTCCGAGATGCGCTTCTTTTGTTTTGTTTTTTTCATTTTACTTTTTATAAATATACTTGTTTTTAAACTTTAATCATCTCAACGTCACTTCAATTGAAAATTATTGTACATTTTAACCTATTTATTTTTTTTTTTGTAACTAAATAGTTGTATGAAACATCATAAATAAATGCAAAATCGCAATTTTTAAAAATCATTTTTAAAATGTATTCCACACTTTCTTTATAAATAAAATATTATTAAACAAAGCAAAAATATTCAACAATTATTGGTTCTATGGTCATTTAGCATTCACGTATTAAATATTTAGTAATTTTGAGAGTAATTTCACTAATGAAAATTAATTTAAAATTATTTAGATTCAAACATGGTTTATTAGTATGATACTGTCAAGCTGGGTTTTCGACCATGGTAGTTTAATTTTAAAAGCGAATACACTATGAATCGGGTTTGTGTCCTGCCCCAGGCCAAAGTTTCACTCCTGTTGGATTATTGTATTAATAGTGTTCAAGCCTGTCTTAATATGTACGTGCCTGTAATAAAACATGAACTGTATACAAGGTTCTTCCAATGTCATTCCATAAGCCAATTGTGGTAATAATGCGTGTCAAATCAGTCTTTTTACTTTTGTCTGTCTTCAGTCGAAGAAACTATTGTGTTTTAAACTTTTCATGACGGATTTATACGTTTTAGAGGCCATAGATGCCCCAAAACCGGTTTATATAAAATGTCTGTCTATCTGTCTGTTTCCATTTTAGCATCAAATAATGAATAAATTTATGTATTGAATCTAACTAAATTTTTTGTGTATAATTTGGGCTACCGACAGTAAGCCCTCCTTCAGTATGGACATATTCCGCAAGAAAAAGGCGCTGTTGTGAAGTTTGTGCCATTTACAATGAAAATGTGCATGAATGTATGCATAGAACTGAATCAAATTCTGTGTGTATTTTTGTATATGGTCAGATGGTTGAATCTGAAAAATTCCGCCGGAGGCTACCGCTATAATAGCAATTTATGTACTTTTCTCGATTTTTCATAGTTCTATTGTACATGGACTTCTCATGACGCAACAATAACTTCGCATTTTTGTAAACCGGATATTGGGCTGCTGTTGATACACATCGGAATAATGAAATTGATTTAATAAATGTCATGAATGAGATTAACTTGTTTTTATTCTGATTAATTAATTGGAGCAAAATTTAAGATGAAATCAAAGTTGGTATGGTACTGATGTAATAATATTGAAACATTTACATTTGTACTATTTTTTTAAACATAAAGATGCATGAAATAGAAGAAAGTTTTGGCATTGACACAGTCAATAAGTTTGGAATTTCTTTCTTATAGGTACCTGGGAACACAAGAGAAAATATCTATGTTGAATTAGTGTAGAAAAGTAAAGTTTTTGTAAGACCTTTCTGCGATTGCAACAAAATATGACAAATGTTGGAAAAAGCACTTGCCTTACATTGTACAAAAGTGATAGATGTTTCTTAATGAACAGAAATGTACTATAATCGAGAAAACAAATGTACAATAACCTCCTTAAAATCAGTAAATATTCCGAAAAGCTTTTTCCTTTGCCTTTAAAAATGTCAGAAAATTATTTTTTTTTTCAAAATTTAAAAAAGAACTAGCGGCCTTCGCCCGCTACGCTGGTCGGTTTAGACGGACAGACGGGCATTAAATAGTTTAATAATTTATTAATTACGGGCATTAAAAAGTTTAATTGTTAGTATTAAATAGTTTAATACTATTAAAATGCATACTAAACAATGTCTCCATATATAAGTATGCATTGGAATACTTTTGTGTGGCCCTGTAAATCAATAATAAATATTATTTGCATCCTAGATTGTACAAAATGTATATTATATTATCCTTCATAGATGCATATCAACTTTATAATGTTCGAAAGAGTGTAAAACCATTAAAATGCACTTGGAACATTTTTCCTCATTGACCGTAATGTATCAGAATGCTTTTGATTTTTACTGTAATTGAACTATGCATCCGATTTTCATAAAATTTGAAATGGCTCGACAAAATTATCGACAAATATTTTAAATTTCAAACGATTCGGTTGGGTAGTTTTTGAATTGTTGCGGACTGAAGGACGGATGAACGGACAGATATACGAATGGGCAACTCGGGATCCCGGGATTTTTTCCTTTCCTTTCAATTCAAAACAAACGCGACAGGTTTCTCCGTTTCCGGGATCGGAGGAGAGAGCGTCACATACATACATACATACATACGGTCGGATTTTAACAGTGTAGATTGCTATTAGCTGACCGTCATTTTTAGAAAGGTTCCCCAGTAGTTTTTGCAGTGCACGAATCAGTTTTCCCAAATCACTTTCTCGGATGCTACCAATTCTTAAGTAAATATTTAATATTTCGAAAACCGAAACATACAATATAAAGCATAAACATTTATATGAATATTAAATTATTTTGTTAAAACAGCACACACAAACTCAGTTATGCAGCTGAAAATGTTTGCATGAAAATTGATACAGTCCGAAAATCTGATTTTTGGGGTACAGGGAACAAATTAATGCAGAGTAACAGCTACAAAGAAACGTTTCCGAAAATTACAGATAGCTAATAAAAATTTATTTTTGTAAATATTTCTTTAAATTTCGAAAATAAATTGTTTTCTGTTGTTTCTAAAGGTTAAAAAAAACTTTTCGGAAACTTGGGTGCCTTACAAGAGTTTATTATATACTATACGCATTCGTGATTATTATAAATTTTCGTAAATTAGGAAATATCTATTATCTTTTACAGTGAAATTTTTTACTTCTTGAAAATGTTATCAGATTGTTATATATATAAATGGCAGCACAGACAATCACGTCATCCAGAGTACAGAAGAAAATCTAGGATTAGTTAAATCTTAAATCTTGACGAAGCGAAATGCAAAGAAACCCGATTCATGTAATATTTAATGAATCAAATTTTATATCTCATCATCAAATAATTTGTTATCTACGTATAATTTACGTAGATCACCGTAAATTATTGTTAATCGACAATAGTTTTTAGAATTTCCAAAGAACAACCGCATTCAAAACAGTAATTTCATGTACATTTATTATATACAAAACATAGAAAGTGTTCTATATACTGGTTTTTTGCGAGATTGTTTTGGTGATAAATATTTTGATGTAATTGTTGCAGTCTTCAGCAAGGGTTGCTCTCTTCATTAGTGGGATTGTAAAAATTTTGCATAAATGATATTTAATTTATGATTTCGAGTTTTTTAAACTATATTTTTCTGCAGATGTAATATTATAAGATACTATTTGATTATTTCGTCGACCAAAAAAAACTAGCCAAACTTTAAGATTAAATGCCAATAATGAATGATTGTAAATGCCGCATTCACTTGATATTAAACACGATACACATGTTTCTTACGCTAGCAAGGGATTTTTATTTGGACTTTTTATTCGTATTTTTATTAATATTTTACTAATTTAATTAATATTTCTTTATTTATATTATAATTATATAAGTTAGTAAAATTTGGCAAAATTGTACAATGGGATGGTCAAATAGTAGTTATATTTTAAATAAAATTAACGAAATGCGAAAAAATACGGCGGAAAGATTGTTTGGCGGTTTATCCTTGCGTTCAGCTAAGATAAATTTACTGAATTATTGATTTATCTACTAAAATCTTTTTATTTGGTGAAGGATTGAACATGCAAATTAAATTATGCAGAAAAGTAACTTTATAAAATGCTTAGCATTACATTTAAGCGTGACCAATCTGGTCGCCAAAGGCGGCTAGTTACTAACAATGAAGTTGGTGATACTTTCCATAGATTGTCCGTCCTTTCCGTGAAATACTTTGACGAAAAAAGTTGAGAATTCACGCCATTTGCATCTAAACAACATTGAACCAAACATTTGTCAAAAGTCTTTTAATCTATAAAAATTGAATACAAATGCCTCTTCCAAGTTACTCAGAATTCCAAAGAACGTTTTTACCTTAAGAAATATCTGAAATAAATATATTTTCGAGATTTAAAGAAGCATATATAAAAACACGGTTTCTTTTTCTGCTACTTATTTTCGGAATAAGTTTACGAGTAGTTTTTATAGTATGCCAGCAAAACACGCCGTTTCGATTTTATAACAGTTGAAATGTGCGAAAGTGCCAAAAAAAGTGTTGTATGTATGATTAATTTTTTTGGAAGAAATTATACAACTCGGAATGGTTCAGAATGATTTTTTTTGTACAACCTTGTATATAAACTACATATTTATATGTGTATTATATAGTATGTTAAAAGTTAATTCAACTAAACGCATAGTAAAATTAAAAAACCTATTCAGTAATTTCCGACAATAAAAGGAAATGTACTTGAGATCTTTTGTGCTGCCTGTATGTGACCGACAGAATTTAATTTTTTTAAATAATATGCACAAAGAAGGTAAATTAAAAAACCCGTACCTCGACAAAAGACACACATCCAGTAATTATTCTTCAAGGGCATACCGTAGATTCATACTTTAGTAGGCCCCTGTAAATGAAGGATAAATTATATGCACACAAGATTCTAAAGTAAGCGCACCCCAGTGCAACGCATAAATTTAAATTTTTTGAAACTATTGTAATATAACTAAAATAAACTGCAAAATTTTCTCCATAAGTCGTATTTTAACAGAATTATTTTGAGTAAAATTGTAGATGAGCCTTAAATACTGTATACTTCATTTTTAATATACCAAACATCCCGTAGTAAACCTTAGAATCATATATAAATTTCATGGCAATCGAACTACATTCACGTGAGTTAGAGTACGGGAAGACAGATAAACCGAATTCATTAACACTTTTCAACTAAGTTGGAAAGTTAAAAAAAGTATTATTAATAGTAAAAAAAAAAAAAAGAAAATTAATGATTTGTTCGGTTATTAGTTCCTGACATATGGTTAATACGAAAATACTCTTTCAATAAAGTTTAAAACACTATTTGAATACATAAGTAACGTTTTTTCTACAAAAATGCCTTTCAGCGCTGTTGGGCAATCTAAAAAAACCCCATTAAATCTGAAAAATCTATTAGAATTTTTAATTAAAATAAGTTTTAACATATATTCTGTAACCCGTCTAACTTAATTTGAATCTCCAAGTAATTATAATGTTAATTTCTTATAGCGGATGTAAATTATTATCCCCGAATAAAATAACCTACACAATATTAATTATGAAATTCACATATCTTTATTTTAAAGAAATATTATTCTTAACAGTTTCTAGATATTTTAATCAAAAACATATTTACAATAAAAATAATGACGTACCATAAAAAATTGCGTAAAAAACAATGAAGAAAAAATTATCTACATTTTTATTCTTGTTTCAGAGGAATCAAATTTAAACAGGCTTTACATAGAAATTGTTAGAAAAATGATATTTAATTTTGCAGTGAAAGAAAAAAAATGCTTAATGGAATATTAATGAAGCTGATATATTTAGAATATTAAAAATATGTAATGAAACATTTCCCAGAAATATTTTTACTAAGTTCTAAGATTTAATTACATCAAGATTTCAAGAAATATTTAGAGACAAAATTTTATCTTAAACGGGAATTTTATTTTTACTTTTTGAATTCAAGAAAATAATCAATAATGTAATTTTTGCATATATAATTACAAAATTATGAGGTAATGTTGCGTCTTTTGTCCGTATAAGTTTGAGAGATAATGGATGATATATAAATAACGAAAAATTATGCATCCAGCAAAAATTATTAAACACTCTCCAACACGATTTAGAATAATGTAAAAATTTTTTACAATTTATTCAAGTGGTAGTTGTTTAAATAAATATATTACAAAATTCATAACACATTTGAAAACCAAATTTTTAAAACAATCATGAATAGTTCAAAAATATTCGGATTTTTTTATGCGTTCATATATGTGATCCATATATTCGTATGTGTATAATACAATATGTTAAAAGATAGCTCATTCAAACACAGCATAGTTTAAATTTCCCATTCAACAATTTCTTTCAAAACAGTCCTTTCGGCTAGTGACGGAAGGAAGAGGTAGATTTCGGATTTCTTTGTTTTAAACTTTTGCAAGTTTTACTCGACACTAATTTTACTCAAATTTTAAGAAGCTAAAATGCGAGGTACCGGAGAAGGAAGGGCTATGCTAATACATAGGTGCCAACCTGACATCGATTATCCGTAATACATGCGTTAATTTCACCCTGGTTTAATGAGTTTCAAACTAGAATTTTTTTAAAGAAATGAAATTAAGTATATTCCAGTAACAATCCTGAAATTAAATAAATAAAGATTCATGAAATATATTTTCTGGTTTGAAATGACGTTAACCTGGATCAAACTAATCCAGGCATTACGGAAGATTAGTTGAAAGTTGGCAGCTATGCTAATATAATCAACTCTTTCGTAATTTTGGATCACCTTCCTTCCTTTCAATATTATATGTTATCATCCCTTGAACCCCTATTTTTACTTTTAGAATTTATTTCTTTTATTTGTAGAGATATACAAAACTGGTTACATTTACTTTTTACATGCCTTTTTGATTAAAATGAAGAAAAGTCACTAAAATATTACTTTACATCAAATAACATTTAAAAGAGTTACTTAATAACATTTAACATAAAAAAAAGTTTTGTTGCACTTAACCCCAACGAAATAGTGGCATAGATAGAAATTCTTATAACAAAATAAGTGGACAGCATTCTTTCTTTTTCGGTTTTATTTATAGTAAACATGAGCTTCATTTCAAATATACTTCCCATATGGTTTCTCGACCATGATTATATATTTATACACACATAAAAAGAATAGAATAACAAACCTTGGGGTATTCTATATTTTAGAATGAAAAAATTTTATAATAATTTAGTGATTTTAATAAATAAATTTTTTCAAAAAAATAAAAATAAATGAAATACTAAAAAAAAGCATAATATTTTGAACCAAAGACCATTTTATAAATAAAAACAATTTTTTTTATTCGATCAAAAATGATATCAATAGCTTAAGACAAAACCCCTCACCCCCTAGAGATATCTTACGATATCATGCGCTAGACTATCCTTCCCCTTAAAATGATAATGTTATATATGCTCAGCTCCTAAGAAAATGTTCGTCAATACTGAATTTGAATGAGAATTACGCCAAATTAATAAGCTTTAGCCAAGTTGGTAACATTTATGGTTACTTTTTTTGGTCGCCAAATTTGGTGATATTTCACAAAATGTAGCCAAGCTCGGCGAGAGTTTGCAGTAAACGGATATTAAAAATATTTAAGAATTGCTCGGCAAAGCACGGTGAAAATGGCCGCCATTTTCAAAGAAGATTGCGGATGAAGTTGGCCAACGAACTTGGTCAAAACATTGATTTATACTGTACATACAATCAATATCATCCAAATTAGATTATAAATACGAGAGTTACAACATTACGAAAATAAATTTTTTTTCAAAATGCCAGCCACCTTAGATATTCAAACTGCTATATCTCAACCATTTTTAAAGACAAATGCGAAAAAAAATGCTTCGGAATATTTGTAGTAAAGTCAAACACTTAAGAAAAAAATACTCTTCAGTTTTTATTTATTTGCATCACTTTTTTAATTTTTAAATTTAAAAAAAATCATAGGAAGATGGTGGATGAAAGTGGCTAACGTACAATTAATATTATTCAATTCGATTAATAAATAAGTGAGTTATCGCATGGCATAAAATATCATAAAAGATATAGGATTGACAATTTTTTTAGACGAATCTTGTTTTAAACAAATTACATAATTCGATAATTATTAAAAAAAGCGAAAATGCATTTTATTGTGATCATTGCCTTTTAAAACATTGTATTTGGTGAAAAGTATCAATCTAAGAAAAAAATTTATAGATGGCAACTCTGAATAATTTAAAAAGCAGTGGATAGGGTCAGCTTGTTAATGCATTCTGAGTGGTAATGCACTTAACGTGTAAAGAAGCCATCGTAATATTCGAACATTTTCTAGCAAAAAAAGGTTGAAAGAATTTCTTCGGATTAATTGTACATCTGAATATATTTTTAACACTAATTCGATTATTTTGTTTTTAAAGCAATATATATATATATATGTATTTATTTTTAAATTATTCTTCTATTAGATTTGTTAGTTCCAATCAGTAAAACAAATTGTGCACCTTTATCACCACAGTTCTCGGCTGTTGTGCAATAGGATAAGTAAAATAACGTTTTTAGGTGCGTTTCTAATTATATTAATACACACCACCTACTCGTCGGCTGGTTCATTCGTCAGTGTGAATAAAACCGCGAAAAAACTACTCAACCTAACAGTTTGTAATTTAATATTTATATATAATCGACGAAGAATTTTTTCGAGTCATTTTATATTTTATGAAAATTGAATCAAAAGGGACAAAATATATTCATAAAAAATTTCTTCATTCTATTAAATCTTATCAAACATATCTTATTCAATGATATTTCCTGATAGTGATTGATTACAGGTCGCCATGGTAATGATGTTTTACTTAAGGCGGAGTCCTATTATTTCAATATTACTCAATTTAATATATATAATACTCATAATAAATTTTGTATTCATGCATTTTTACATAACAGCGCAGCATTGGAATATTTATAATACTAGTTATAGTACAACTGCACCTCATTTACGACGGCTGACGTACAATTTTCGACTTTATACCTTTTCACGTTTGTTTTCACTGAAAATTGCCTTAAATATTAATTTAAAACACAATAAAAATATGATGAGAAAAATTGAAATTGCAACTTCTGAAGATGTAAAGGATTTTTTTTTTTATGAAAAAATAGTAAATATAATTGTGATTTAATAAAATACCCATTTTATTTACAACTTTTTTTGAACACTTTTCTTAAATTTATTTGCATTGATAAAAACAAATGAGCGACTTCTATTTAATTAAAAATCGATTCAATGAATGTAATAAATGAAGATATTGATTTGAGGAACTCAATACAAGAACAGCTGTTTAAAGACGAGATAATAAAAGGATTGAAAACAGGAATAGCAGAAAACTTTTGCTCAGTAGATGGAATAATTTTAAAGTAAATGAAGTTCGAAATTTTTATGATAAACACATTTTAATTGAATTGAAATGAAATTGATGCACATACAATTTTATAGTTTTTTGTATGTGTATTTTTAATGCTTCTGTCCCTGGCCGAATAATGCTATACGCATGGGGACTTTATTTTCGAATATCTGGATTAATTTTGATATTTTTAAATGTTTTTTGCGTTGCACAGATAAGGTTCATCTCTACATCGCTCTTTTTTCATTTTTTCGATTTTGAATGACTATTTTTTATAAAGTTAGTTTCACTTTCAAAACCGGTTTCGAATGTGAAAAAAATATTGAAAAATATCTGCAACAAAATCGAAAAAGTAAAAAAGGAACGATGTCGGCTTGCACCTCAATTATCCAATGAAAATATATATATATATATATATATATATATATATTTAAAAATGTCGAAATGCAAACCAGATATTAGAAAATAATCTTTACATAGAAATAGCACTAGCCCGTGAGAGCTTTGTCGGTCAGGGACAGGAACCTTAAATGATTCTATAAAATATGTGTATTTTTCTTAGGTTATAATACGTCTCTTTTTTGACGAATTATAGAGGTAAAATGTTCTAAACGAGATGCAAATGCTCTAATGAAAGGAGAAAGTGAAAATATGATGAACAAAACTGAAATTGCACTTTCGTAAAATATGAGCGATTTTTTTAACTAAAAAAAATTGAAATTCGACAGTGATTAAATAAAACCTTTCCACCTTCTTTTAAACACTTTTCTTAAATGTATTTACATTGATAAAAACAAAAACGTGCCTTTTATTTAATTGAAAATCGATTCAATGAATGTAATAAATGAAGATATCGATTTGAAGAACTCAATAGAAGAACAGCTGTTCAAAGACAAGATAATAAAATGATTGAAAATGGGAATATCAGAAAACTTTTGCTCAGTAGATGGAATAATCTTAAAGTAAATGAAGTTCGAAATTTTTATGATAAAGACAATTTAATGAACTGAATTACTGAACTGATTCATAACGATTTTATAGTTTTTTGTATGTGTATAGTTAAGACTCCTGTCCCTGGCCGACAAAACTCTCGCGCGCTAATGTTATGCTAGGAAGATTATTTTCTAATATCTGGTTTGCATTTTGATATATTTAAATGTTTTTTGCATTGCACAGCTGAGGTGAATCTCTATATCGCTCCTTTTTAGTTTTTTCGATTTTGAATGCATTTTTAAGAAAGTTAGTTTTACTTTAAAAACCGGCTTCGAAACTGAAAAAAGTTATTAAAAAATATCTGCAAGCAAAATCAAAAAAGTAAAAAAGGAACGATGACGGCTTGCATCTCAAAAATCTAATGCACACATACACACACACACACATGTATATTAGGGTGGACCTTATTTTTCAAGTTTCAAAATGTAATCTTCTCACCCTCTAAATTTGTTCCTTTTTATGAAAAAATAATCCTGATAAAATATTAACTCAATTGAACAATATTCAGAGGTAGCTCAATGATGTACAAGTTTCTAATGTATGAGCAATGATAAACATATGCGTACTCGCATGCTATGTCATAGAAAATAAATTCTATCTTCTAAAATATTTTAAAATGCATTTAGCTTTACATTTTTATTCATAGATGGCAGTGCTATGCACAATAATATTTAAAACAATAAACTGCATTTAGCAAATAGCAAAAATCAAATATTCCATTAGTGTTGAATGAGTTTTGAACTAGTGATTTATTTTGATAAATATTTCAAAAGCGTTCTTTTTTGATTAATTTAGAATCAAGAATTCATTGACACACAGGATAAAAAATAATCTTGGATATAATTCTTCAGGTAAGAATTTTATATATTCAAAAACAAAAGTTAACAAATTATAGTATTATTAGCTAACGAATTTAATTTGAAAATATGACAACAGGTAAATAGGAAATAAACATACATTTGAAATCATGTATTCATGATTTTAAATATGGTATTTTTTTAGATTTATTAGTGATTAAAATGGCTGAAGCAACAAGATCTGGAACTCGATTCTTTATTCTTGGTGATTCAATTTCTGAATTAAATGGCAGCAAGTTGCCATCTTTACGAATGGCTCTTGGATTTTTTTACATCGCCATTTTAAAATGGAGGAGACTATAAGAGAAGCATCATCTATTACTATTAAGGAAATAGCAAAATTTTGGAATAGAGCTCGAATTCCCACGAGAGAACATCAACAATGCCAAAACAAACTTGAACAGTTATTTGAAGAGTGGCGACTTCTTAAGAAAAACAAAGCACGAGTTTCTCTCACTCAACAGACTAAGGAATCAGCTTTTGTTTCCAAGCTTGAAGATCTTTTTGACATAGCACATGCCGATGTACTGACAATGACATCAGTATTACCAGAAAATAAAGAATTTTTGATAGCTCAAAGAAAAAAGGGAAGATGCGGATCAATGGTTGGAATAGATAAAACACTCACTCTTAAAGAAAAAAGAAAATATGAAAGAAACAAAATATTTCTTGTGAGACAACAACGAATGAAAATCAAAAGACTATTACTAGATGATTCCGTTGAACTAATTTTGATGTACAGATTACGAGTTTGAAAACAACTCGACAGAAAGAAATTTTGAAAAGTTGGAAAAGACTGGAAACAATGTAGTCCATGTCGAAGAATTACGAAAAAGAAAACGAGGTCGTAAAACTACAGTTACTCCAGATCTTTCAGCAGCACTAGATCGCACTAAGGTGTCAGACCGAAAGGCTGTATTTGTGTTATCAGAAACTGCCAAAAATTTAGGACAAAGTATTAATGAATATGCAATAAACAGAAATTCGATTCGCCGACAAAGAATCTTTGAGAGAAATAAGAAATATGAAAAAATAAAAAGCAAGTTCGAAAGCTACACTGTTTTTTTCATTCATTGGGATGGAAAATTAATGCATGATTTAACTGGAAAAGAAAAAGTGGATCGATTGCCAATATTAGTTTCTGGAAAAGGAGTTTCTCAATTACTGACTGTTGCCAAGATTTCATCTGCAACGGGAGAAGATCAGGCGACAACAGTCTTTGAAGCCATTGAAGACTGGGGAATAGCAGATAATATACGTGCAATGTGCTTTGACACTACCAGCTCAAACAATGGTTATAATTCTGGTGCATGTGTTCTTTTAGAACATAAATTGGAAAAAGAGCTCTTATCATTTGCTTGCAGACACCACATTATGGAGCTGATAATTAGTACTGTATTTGAAGTATGCATGGGAGTCAAATTTTCACCTGAAGTTGCATTATTTAAACGCTTTCAGGAATATTGGAGCGTAATTGATAAAGACAAGTACGAAACGAGAATTTCATTTGATGATGTTGCAAATATAGCAGAAGATATTAAGCAAGAGACTATCAACTATGCAAAGAAGTACCTAGAAGAGCAAAGAGAAACAAAGCTAAGAGGTGATTATAAGAAATCTTTAGAACTTGTAATTATATTTCTAGGTGCTGTCCCAGAAAGGGGATCAGATTTATGTCACCAGGTGCAATGGACCATGCCCGTTGGATGTCCAAAGTAATATATTGTCTCAAGATCTGGATGTTCAAGGCTCAGTTTAAATTGACTGTAAAAGAATAAGAAGGTATACGTGATATGTGTGTTTTTACAGTCCTTGCATACTTGAAAGCTTGGATTACTGCACCTCAAGCTTCATGTGCCCTATTTAATGACCTGTTGTTGCTCAAATCACTACTTGACTACTCATCGATACATTCAACTGTTTTCAAGTCATCATCACGTAAATTTGCTAATCACTTGTGGTATTTGTCAGAAGGACTTGTTGGTTTAGCTTTATTTGATAGCCGTGTGAGTTTATTAACTAAAAGACGCATGGTTATTGCATTACAGAATGAAGCTAATTCTAAAAAACAAGCTCAAATTTTTTCCACACGAGTCAGTGTTGCTCTACATTCATTCAATATTAAAAGATTGGAAGATTTTTTGACAGCTAAGTTAATGATGTTGCTTCAATTTTTGGGACTTCCGGATGGATTTCTTGCAGTAGATCCTGAATTGTGGGAGTTAAGAGAAGACTATAAACAGGCAAAAGAGGTAATAAAATCTCTACAAGTAGTAAATGACCATGCCGAACGTGCAGTTGCACTTATTCAAGAATACAATGGATTGATAACTCATGATGAAATGCAACTACAATTTTTACTACAAGTTGTTGAAGATCATCGTAAAATGTACCCAGATAGCAGAAAAATGTGTCTCTCTCAACCTGCACAAATGCAATAAAATTTTAATGTAACATGAAAACCTAATAATTGTGCTGTAAATTAAATAAATTGTCACAATTAAATCATTAAAACATTTAAAGTGCTTACTTATTTGTGTAGCTAATATTCTGAATTTTTTCTTAATTTTATAAATTTCAGGTCAATTGAACTACCTCTAAATATTTGAATTTATTGCTCAAACTTTTTACTTACTATTTTTGTATCAAAAGGAACAAAATAGGGGGGGGGGGGTCAGACTTGTAAAAATAATAATTTAAAAACTGCATGGCATTTATGGTCCATCCTAATATATATATATATATATATATATATATATATATATATATATATATAAATGTCGAAATGCAAACCACATATCAGAAAATAACCTTCACACAGGAATAGCACTAAGCTTGCGAGAGCTTCGTCGGCCAGGGTTTTATTTTGTGTCGGTTGATTATCTACTCGAGAGATATAGGTCCAGGGGGGAGATTGCCCATTGTGGGGGTCTTTCTAAGGGAACCTAACCCGTATTTACGCAAGGTTTGAACAAAACTACGAAAACTTCGAACGGTTCGGCCGACAGCGGCGTTTGGTTTCGAACCCAGAACCTCACGTCTACCAGTTGAGAGGTTTGAACATCTCAACTACTGGTGGGGCTCGGGGGCTAGGGAAAGGAACCTTAAATGCTTCTATAAAATATGTGCATTTTTCTGAGGTTATAGTGCGTCTCGTTTGTGAGGAATTAGAGAGCTAAAATGTTCTAATAGAGATGAAAATGTTCTAATGAACGGACAAAGTAAAATTATGATGAACAAAACTGAAATTGCACCTTCGGAAAAATAAAAACGATTTTTAAAATTTAAAAAATTTGAAAATTTGAAAGTGATTTAATAAAATATCTGTTATTTCCAACTTTTTTTAAACACTTTTCTTAAATTTATTTGCATTCATAAAAACAAAAGAGCGCCTTCGATTTAATTGAAAATCGATATTGTGAATGTAATAAATGAAGATATCGATTTCTGTGACTCAATAGAAGAACAGCTGTTCAAAGACAAGATAATAAAAGGATTGAAAACGGGAATATCAGAAAACATTTGCTCGGTAGAAGGAATAATCTTTAAGGTAAATGAAGTTCGAAATTTTTATGATAAAAACATTTTTAATGAACTGAAATAAAATTTATATATATACAATTTTATAGTTATTTGTATGTGTATAATTAAATGTTTATGCTAAATATGTATATTTTTGCGAGGTTATAATGCGTCTCTTATTTGAGGGACTAGAGAGATTTGAAAAGACGAAAACTTGTTGAAGTTTGAACGTGGTTTATAAAACCTATTATTAATTTAGACAATTAATTATTTTTGCAAGTATTTTATGGTTCAAGATGCGGCTGCGCAGGTCATTACCTCATCGAGTTTACTGCTGAAAATTCAAGATTACGCAGAGCTCGATTAGCCGATAAAAATACAACTTGGTCTGTCAAGTCGAGGTTTATCACTGTGTTTTTTTTTTACCAAAGGTCTGAAAACATAAGAGAATTTGGCGATGAAAAACACTATGTTAAACATACCTGTAAATTACAAAAAAAAAGGTTTTCTTGTGTTATCCACCAAGATATGTCAACACTGTTAAAAATCTTGTTCTAGTTTGAACCAAAAAAGTTTGTTTTTTGGTGCTCAATATCTGCCACCGTAAGATAGTGAAATCTTGAACCAAAATTTGGATCTCCCATTGAAGCATAATTCCAGTACTTGGAACGAGATTGAACTAGGAAACTCCAAATGTTGGTACGAGATTTCGCCATCTTATGGTGGCAGCTATTGAGCACCAAAAAACAAACTTTTTTGGTTCAAACTAGAACAAGATTTTTAACAGTGAAGGCAGACCAGTTGAATGTTATTAACTAAATCCAGTTTTTAATACTGCTTAATTTTCAGCCATTAATTCAATGCGGAAATGATATATTCAGCAGCTTCTCTACCCAGGTCAAAATTTATGCTTGTACCAGCAACAAAAATATGCTAGTTATTGCTAGGTAATGCTATATCTGCTAGATTTCCAGCAAAGTGGGCCAATACATACCATGAATTGCTGGAAATTCTATGCTATTATATGCTAGCTAGCATCACATGCTATATCGCTAGCTTGCACAACAAAAGCATGGCAAGCTATATGCAAGCATCTCATGCTTATTTCCAGCAAAGTGGGCCAATACACACCATGAATTGCTGGAAATTCTGCTGAAACCAGCAATGTGTGATGCTAGTTTATGCTATTTTACTTGTTGGGTTATAGCATTTGGTGCTTGTCTAGCAAACAAATACCAGCATGAATTTCGACCTGGGTATCAATTACTTTCTTCTATATTTATTCGAAGAAAGTATTAGATTCCTAAATAATTTGTAGTTTTTTTTTTTTTTTTTTTTTTTTTTGACAAATTTATGCGTTTGGACCTAAATGTAATTTAACTTTTTTAGATATTTTTAGGCTTAATTAATCTAAAGAAATCAAAACAAATTGAAATACTTTCTTCTATTGAGGATGGAAGAAAGTAGAAGAACGTATTGATAGGAATGATTACCACTATCATCTTGTTGAATAAAGTAAGAACTACCTTGTATAATGTATATAGATAATATTTTATTAAAAATATATTCATTTTAAGACATAATTGAACACAATTAACGCGACAAACGAGTCGGGAGGAAGTCTGGAACTTCAGTATACGGCATATCATGCTGTTGCGTTAACCACTATGCTACACTGGCCGATGACAATTTCTGGCTAATCAACCATGTTGGGGAACATATGTATACATTTAAAGTGACAGTTTATTTCAAAACTGGTCATAATGTTGATAATTACGCATATAAATGAAAATTTTAAATGGCTTTTTCTCCATGTCCATATTTTTGTCAAATTCCTGTATTGAAAATGGTAAAGCTATTTTATTTATTTATTTATATATTTATACATTTTGTATTTCATATTTAGATTTTTTCCGTGTATATATTTTATCAAACATCTGATAAATCCGCTCATTGAATCCACTGGCAGGATTATTGTTATTTTACTTAAATATAAATGTGTTAGATGCTCCGTTTTTCACTATGTATATCAAGAAATACCATTATATTAAATATAATATTAGGAATGTCTAAAAATATGCACGCCCTGTGTAATACGCATTCAAAATCATTAAAAAAAACATTGGATTGAAAAATTAATGTTTAGAAAAACTAGTAGGCACTAGACAAAATTCAATTTTTTGAAAATTTTTTAAAATTTATAATTAAATATGCAGTTAAAAAAAGTTATGCAAAATTCATCGTAAGTTGAACATTGAAATGCAGCGAGTTCGCCATTTGAACCATATTTTCGAAATTAAACAAAATTGGTGGAAAGTAAACTGTTCCTTTAATAAATAAATAAATAAATTCAGTCATTAATTTATGTATGCTTTAATTTATATTTTATGAAATAAATTTAGATGTGCTTTGAAAAAAATGCTTATTTATTATTTAAGCTTTCATTACAGGTTCGCTTCAAATTTTACATATTTAATTAGAGGCATAAAATATGATAAAAATCATTACTTTGTAACAGTTAAGATAATTGTTCTCTTATTTAAATAACTGGCATCGTCCTTAAATTTATTCACAAATTGTTACCGAAAACAAATGTCATTTAATTTAGCATCTAATTGTGTCTTGTTCTAAATAAATAACAGCTAAAGAAATTGCAAATTACACTGACTATTAGCTTAATCGAGATACTTAATTATAAAATAAATATCAAGTAACATATTAAGCAAACTTTAGAAACTCTGCGAAGATTTTTGGAATTCTATCCATTAGCAATGTTCTACGCTGATGTAAATTTTTAGAATAAACATGAAAACTTCGTTTTAGCAAAAATTAATTCAAATAGGTTCAATGATTTCGCAAATAAATGCTTAGGTAATTTTTCAAATGAGTATTTAACATTAATTATTAAAAATAAACTCACTCAAAAATAGCTTTATCGACGACAATATAGTAGCGTGAAAAGTCAAAGAGTTCGATACAGCTGAAAATTTTAAAAGTTACAAAAAATTCAAATCTTGTTACAAATACAAAACTTTAAAATTAAATAATTATAAAATTATAATTAATTAAAGTTATAATTAACTTTATAATTAATTAATTATATACAAAACTTTAATGGAATAATTGAACAATTTCATTGACTTTTCTTAAACACACTCACACAAATACAGGGTGTTTCTAAACTCATGGTATAAACTTTAAGGGGTGATAGTACACATTAAGACAAACAATATTAAATAGGAAACTAAGGGTCCCAAATGTCTTCCGAAGGATATAGGCGCCATTAATGTTTAGGGTCCAAAAATTCAAATAATTATATATATATATATATATATATATATAAAAAAAAAAAAAAAAAAAAAAAAAAAAAAAAAAAAAAAAAAAAAAAACAGAAAAATTGGTCGATTCGTTTGCGGTTTTCGCTAAAACTATTCTTTATGTCAGTATTGTCTTGAAAATAAATTACAAAATAAATTTCAAAAAATGCCGATAGAGGGCGCTTTAGACTTTGGAGTAACGAAAAACTATTTTTTACCGGTATTTTTTGCATCTCATTAAATTTTTTAGAAGCTTAGACATAAACTTAAATTTTGAGCTCAAAATCTAAATCGTTGGGAGTGGTTAAGTAGCGCAAACTGAACTATGGGGAGAGGTTCAAATTTCAAATGATTATAAAAAACGGAAAAATTGGTCAATTGATTTGCAATTTTCACTAAAATTATTCTTTATGTCAGTATTTTCTTGAAAATAAATTATAAAGATAAAATTCAAAAAAGCCGATAGAGGGCGCTTTAGACTTAAGAGTAATGTACAATTATTTTTTACCGTTATTTTTTGCATCTCATAATTTTTTTTAGAAGCTTAGACATAAATTTACATTTTGAGATGAAAATCTGAATCGTTAGAAGTGGTTAAGTAGCGCAAACTGAACTGTGTTCAATGGGGGTGGGGACGTTCAAATTTCAAATAATTATAAAAAACGGAAAAATTGGTGGGTTTTCGCTAAAACTATTCTTTATGTTAATACAGTAGAACCCCGCTAATTCGGACCCCGATAATCCGGATCTCCGGATAATTCGGATCAGTTTGGTCATTGTTTTTTTTCAAGTTTGAGAAGCGATTGGCTAATTTCCATAACATTAACTTGTTTCATCGTCGTATTCTAAATAAAAAAAACTTTTTCTGACATGTTTTCGGAATAATTAAGCAAAGTAAACATTATTACTGTCTGCAAATATTCAATAAGTTTAACATAAAGGTAATTTTCTGTTAGTATGTTATATTTTATTTCATTTTTTTCTAATTCTCCGGATAATCCGGATTTTCGATAATCCGGATTGGATCCGGTCCCATTTAATCCGAATTATCGGGGTTTTACTGTACTTCCTTGAAAATACATTTTAAAGATAAATTTCAAAAAATTCTGTTTAATTTAATTAGATACAAAAAATAACGGTTAAAAATAGTTGTTGGTTACCCTAAAGTTTAAAGCGCCCTCTACGGAATTTTTTTAAATTTAACTTTAAATTTTTTTTTCAAGGAAATACTGACATAAAGAATAGTTTTAGTGAAAACCGCAAACGAATCGACTAATTTTTTCGTTTTTTCTACTCATTTGAAATTTGAACCTCCCCACACCCATTAAGTTTGCGCTACTTTACCACTCCCAACGATGCAGATTTTCATCTCAAAATTTAGGTTTATGTCTAAGCTTCTAAAAAAAAATTATGAGATGCTAAAATAACGGTAAAAGTACTTATACGTTACTCCAAAATCTAAAGTGCCCTCTATCGGCATTTTTTGAATTTTATCTTTATAATTTATTTTCAAGATAATACTAAGATAAAGAATAATTTTAGTGAAAATCGCAAATAAATTGACCAATTTTTCCGTTTTTTATAATCATTTGAAATTTGAACCTCCCCCCACAGTTCAGTTTGCGCTACTTAACCACTCCCAACGATTTAGATTTTGAGCTCAAAATTTAAGTTTATGTCTAAGCTTCTAAAAAAAACTTAATGAGACGCAAGAAATAACGGTAAAAAATAGTTGTTCGTTACTCCAAAGTCTAAAGCGCCCTCTATCGGCATTTTTTGAAATTTATCTTTATAATTTATTTTCAAGACAATATTGACATAAAGAATAGTTTTAGTGAAAACCGCAAACAAATCGACCAATTTTTCTGTTTTTTATAATCATTTGAATTTTTGGACCCTAAAGTTTAATGGCACCTATCTCATTCGGATGACGTTTGGGACCGTCAGTTTCCTATTTAATATTGTTTGTCTTGATGTGTACTATCACCCCTTAAAGTTTATACCATGAGTTTAGGAACACCCTGTATATATATATGTAGTTAATTAATTTTACATTAGAAATAGGTCAATCATTATGCTTGAAACATATACTTTTAGGGTTAAATATTCAGGGAAAATTTATAGACTAGAGTTTAAAAGATACTTTTATATTACATGAAATTATCTTACATCATACTAATGTTTTCCTGATCGGGATATGATTTTATTAAAATTGCATAAGAAAAAAACGAAATGGGTTATAGGCCTTTAAACCCATTTCATTTTTTTTTCTTTCACTGAGGAAGAGGATCAAGGCATCCTTGAAATGTTGTCTGAAATTCTTTTGGGGGAGTTCGAGTTTTTATGAAATTTGTGGGTTATAACGTTGTAGGTTTTTAAACATTTGCATTGTAAATCGCACAAAGTGTTACAGTTTACTTATAAGGTACCTGTACCCAATATGGACACCCTAAGGAAAATGTATTTTTTTCACCCCCATGTACAAGTCACAGGACTCCAAAAATATGCGATCACTATCTATGTATGGACTATTGACTATAATTATTAAAATTAGTGACCTTGTAATTATTCTGGTTTAATTTAAATGATAAAAACAAAAAAAAATGTTTACAAGTGTCCATATAAGGAACTACCTGTCCCTATT
Source organism: Maratus speculifer (assembly GCA_964019185.1). Taxonomy (NCBI): domain Eukaryota; kingdom Metazoa; phylum Arthropoda; class Arachnida; order Araneae; family Salticidae; genus Maratus; species Maratus speculifer. Next base: position 227,692,351 of record OZ025296.1, on the reverse strand, counting down.
ATGGACAGGTGTTTCCTTATTGGCTTTTTACACAGTGTGTATGGAAGAGCCACTTTTATAAGGGATTTTAGAGGAGAGGGAATAAAAAATTTTATCTTAAAGTATTCCGATGAAGAGGGGGGACAGTAAATATCTTCAGAACACACATTTTAGAAAGGGGGGAGGCATTCTCGGTTTTTACACTTCGAAGACCCATGCAAAGCCCCTTAGTTACTAGTAAATATCATGAAGTAATATTGTTGGTTTTGTTTAGCTTTATTGCATCTGTCTGCGAATTTAGATCTGTTATTACTCAGTCCTCACAGCATGGACAAATAGAAACTTTTTCACCATGGGCAGTAAGTCCCAAAAAATCCTCATGAACATATCTGCTACGTGTGATGCATGACCGCATGTTTGAAAAAGCATCAATACTGCAAAAGAAGCAGTGCCAGCTTTCTTTTGTTGAGTAAGTCATACCATTGGTACCTACGATTTCGCCAGCAGATATCCTACTGGGGGGGGTCATTTTAGGTGCGTTCGTAATTATATAATACGTAGCACCTATAGTGGTCGTTCAGTCCGTCCGTCTGTCTGTCCGTCCGTCTGTCCGTCCGCATATAACAACGCAAAAACTACTCAACCGAATCGTTTGAAATTTAAAATACATAATTATTACATAATTTTGTCGAGTCATTTCAAATTTTATGAGAATCGGATGGATAGATCAATTACAGGGACGATCAAAAGTATTCCATTACATTACGGTCAATGGGGAAAAAAGTTTCAAATGCATTTTAATCGTTTGAAATTTAAAATACGCAATTATTACATAATTCTGTCGAGTTATTTCAAATTTTTTGATAATCGTGTGCATAGACCAATTACAGGGGCAATCAAAAGTATTCAATTACATTATGGTCAATGGGGAAAAAGTTTCAAATATATTCTATACGTTTGAAATTTAAAATACATAATTATTACATAATTTTGTCGAGTCATTTCAAATTTTATGAGAATCGGATGGATAGATCAATTACAGGGACTATCAGAAGTATTCCATTACATTACGGTCAATGGGAAAAAAATTTCAAATGCATTTTAATCGTTTGAAATTTAAAATACGCAATTATTACATAATTCTGTCGAGTTATTTCAAATTTTTGATAATCGTGTGCATAGATCAATTACAGGGGCAATCAAAAGTATCCAATTACATTATGGTCAATGGGGAAAAAGTTTCAAATATATTCTATACGTGTGAAATTTAAAATACATAATTATTACATAATTTTTTCGAGTTATTTCAAATTTTTTGATAATCGTGTGCATAGATCAATTACAGGGGCAATCAAAAGTATTCAATTTCATTATGGTCAATGGGGAAAAAGTTTCAAATATATTCTATACGTTTGAAATTTAAAATACATAATTATTACATAATTTTTTCGAGTTATTTCAAATTTTTTGATAATCGTGTGCATAGATCAATTACAGGGGCAATCAAAAGTATTCAATTACATTATGGTCAATGGGGAAAAAGTTTCAAGTATATTCTATACGTTTGAAATTTAAAATACATAATTATTACATAATTTTTTCGAGTTATTTCAAATTTTTTGATAATCGTGTGCATAGATCAATTACAGGGGCAATCAAAAGTATTCAATTACATTATGGTCAATGGGGAAAAAGTTTCAAGTATATTCTATACGTTTGAAATTTAAAATACATAATTATTACATAATTTTTTCGAGTTATTTCAAATTTTATGAAAATCGGATGCATAGATCAATTACAGGGATCCAAAGTATTCCATTATTCAAAAGTATTCCATTACATTACGGTCAATGGGAAAAAATGTTTCAAATGCATTTTAATCGTGTTACACTCATGCGAACTTAATAAAATTTATATGCAACTATAAAGTACATATTAAAATATACATCTTACATAATTTGTGGTGCAACGAACATTCGTTATTGATTTACAAGGCCACACAAAAGTATTCCATTACATAATGGTATAGGGAGAACATTGTTTGATGAGCTTTTTAATTGTAATTCACTATTTACAATGTTATGAGATTGATATATGAAAGTAATATTTTTAAAACTTCGTTATCGTTCGAACGCACCTAATTTGCTACGCTTCACGTGCAATTTCCAACTTGTTATTTTTCTGCAAGGGTCTTTTGGAGGAAGGTTTTGGGGGGATGGTTCAAATAGCATCTTGTTGAACAAAGATTTTACCACTTTGATGCCTTTTGAAGTTATTGCTTGGCAACGTTGAATTTTCTTCTTTCTTACAGTTGTAGTAGATGGGGACATAAGCTGTCCATATTGGGAACCGGGCGTAGTTTTATTAAATCTTGTAACAAATGAATAAGGAAAATTATTTAAAGCAAAATATGCAATAGCAATCGAAAATATGTTTTATTAGCTTTCTAATATACTCCACTTTTCAACATTTTATATAATTTACCATATCTAATAAGAATTCAAGCTTACAAATAGTTAAGATCAGCACATCTCGAAATAACAAGTTTCCTCCTAAATGGCGAACAGCGCGCTTTTTTACACTTTCCAGACATAATTATCTTTACAACTGCTTTTCTTCGCAAAAATGTTTAGCCATTTCTCGATCAAAATTATTACCTTTAAAAATATTAGGGGTGTCCATATTGAGAACTCTGTCCATATAGGGTACAAACACCTTATATTAATCTATACATCATATACACGGATGCATTAAAAAATTGAAGTACTTTTCTGTTTGTTGTCAGAAAGTTCTGAAGGATTACTTTTCAATTATGCTAATGCATTTTCTATCTGAACTACAGTTTCGTATGCTATGAAGCATATATACAAATCTAAATATCATATACAGAAATACACAAAAGATCTGAAATACATTTCTGACTTTTGACAGAAATTGCTGAAGGTTAATTTTCAACTATGCTAGTGCGTTTCCGAATTGAACACGAAATTTACTACACTATCTAGTATATGTATAAATCGACATATCATATACAGAGAGGCACAAAGTATATTAAATTCATTTCTGTTTATTGATAGAAATATCTGAAGAATTAATTTTCAACTATGTTAATGCGTTTCTTAACTGATCAAAAGTTTAAAATACTATGCAAATATATACAAATCTACATATAAAACACAGGGATGCATAAAACAATCCGGATATTTTTCTGACTAATGATGGTAGTTATTGTGATTGGATTGCCAAATATGTTAAAGTTTTTGCATATTGTTTACTTAGGCATTACATTTTATCTTATTAAATTGTGTTGTTACCATATTTTGAATGTTTTGGTAATTCTTGGATAATTTTGTTTTGAAGCATATATTGTCGTTCTTGTCTTCAAATGTTTAAATGTAAATACTGTTTATTTTATATATCTGATTTGATAAACTTATTTCTGCGTTATAAGTCTGTATCTTTTTTTGATGATAGAAGATTAAAAGATTCATAATTTTTGTAACTAAAGCGTTAAAAATTTTTCATAAAACTAGTAGACCCAACCTGAGTTTCTTGAATTACACAACATACTACGCGATTCGCAGAAAAGAAATGAGAAACTTTTAATTTAAGACTCTAATATATATTTTTATATTTAATATACATATTAGATTGTTTAATAATTATACTAAAAATATTATACTAACAACTATTTACTTCTATATTTGTCGCATGCCAGTGCTTAATAGCCAAGGAAAGATTTCTCGACTTAAAGCGACTTTCTTTTAAATAACATTTCCATTTAAAAATTTATAAATCCAAGAATATAAAGATACTGAGTTTTTAAGAAATTGAAGACCAGTTTTATGAATACTTGAAGGGAGAGAACTCACAGGAATATACATATTATTTTGTCAAGTATAAATCTTGTGACTACAAAATTGTTAGGTTTCTAAAGAGGTAAACTTACACCTTAGAAAATAATAGAAATTTTTTCGTATTTCATGATAGTAATTTTTCATGAATATGACTTTTTTTATAATATGAAAATTTCGATTAAAATTTACTTGTGAAAGATTTGCCCATTGGTATCTGACCTGTTTGTAGACACAAGTTTCATACTTGATGACCTGATATGTATTGAAACGCGTAAAGTGTTAAGAAATATAATATAAAAACCGCGTTTTGCATTCAACTTTTCTGAAAATTAAAAACTACATAGAAATAAAAAAAGACAAGAAAAATCAGCGCAATTAGTCTTATTTATGCTATCTAACTATACAGTTTAACTACACAAAACTAACTACTTAAAAAACTTACAATAAGCAAGCAATATAAAACTAAATAAAATTAAATATGTAATACAAAAAATATATATTTTAAATATATTAAAGACTAAAAACTTGCAGATCAAAGACCTTCAAAATAATCATAAAGAATGTAAAAAAAAAGAAAAAAACTGTAAACGTTACAGTCTCAAATTTATGCTAAAATTCCTATCATATGCAGACAATTTTTAAAATAATAAAATTAAAGTAAGTATTTAATTAAACACTTCATTATTTTAGAAGTAAATGTAAGAGGTCGTCCTTATTAAAGTGTTATATATTTTAACACAAAACTTTTATTAATTAGATAATTTCCAGTTTCTTGAGGGCATTAGTCTTTTAATTATGGAATGAAAATTATATAAAAAAGGTATGGTAAAAGAAGCACTTATCACACTTTTGTAATTAAATAAAATTCTAAAAAATATTAAGGTTTATTTTAATTAGTGTTTAAACTTAATTAATGCACGTGGTGTTAAATTGAAAAAGAAAGAGCTAATTAGCCTTAAGGAAAATTATCATTTGTTTTTTTTGGAGTGAAAAATTTCTGTATCTATGCTTAATGGAATTCTTACAGGAAAAAAATGACACGTGAGACATTTATAAAATATTATTATTATTTAAATTACAGACATAAAGAAAATTTTATGTGAATTGTATTAAGCTATTGTTTTAATAATAATAAAAAAGATCATTTAAAAAATAACTAAATTCATTTAAATTACTTTTGGTATGAAAATATGTTTTTAAATCCAACATTTACGAAACAATAATTGGCAAATCTGACATACATATTTTATAATAAAAGATATCGTATCATTATTAAAATATTATACAAGTGCGCGCCAAAGAATACTTTAAATAATAGTAAATGATAATATCTATATGTTTTAATAAAATATAATAAATTGGAAATAAAACAACAGACATGGTCCAAAGAAGTTATTAATTCCATTAAAGTAAAGAAATATGATAGAATTCATTATTTTCATGGCAGACAGTTTTATGTTAGTTAGTAAATACATTTTTAATATAGATGTTGGATAAAAATGCATTTTGGAAAAAAAATATTTTCAGTTCTTTTAGAAAATATATGTATTATGTGAATGTATCGAAATATTACTATAGATGGTGTCCCCTGGATTATTTGAGCAAACTTTCAGAGGAAGTAGAGGACATCATAAGGAGTCAGAATTGCATAGCAACCTATGGTCAGAAACGTATTCCTGTCGCGGTAGTAGCGACACAAAGCATAAGAAAGAAAGTATGCAAATATGCAGAGAAAACATGTTTATTACAGTTAGTGCTAGAAAAAATGCCGGGACAATGCCGAAAATAAGTATGAAAGTTGTTGCTAGGGAAGTCCGAGACACTCCGATATTTTCTAAAACATTAGATCTTCCATGATTCGGACACACGCTTCCATACATCATATACCAGGTTCGTAATTTCGAACACCTCCTTCAATGACGATCATCATTTCTTTACTGCTCTTTTTTTCTTACTTTTTGTTGAACTATGGATAATAAACATGTTTTCTCCTCTTATTCATGTCTTGTATTTTTATATTTTTTGTCAGTACCGCGTCAGGAAAACGTTTCCAACCATGGATTGCTATACATTTTTGAATACTTGTGATGTCCCTTATCTTCCCTTAAAGTTTGTCTCAACAATCCTCGGACACCTTGTAGAAACAACCATCAATGCATTCATATAATAGTTCATATTGCTTCATACCATAGTTACATTAATTTAATGTAAATATAATTCGATAGCATTATTAAAATATCGTTAATTTAGTAAATATTTATGAATGGAAAATTAATTGAACATCTGTGGTCAACGCAAAACTTTCTTATATTATTACAAGTAAAAAAAAAAAAAAAAAAAAAAAAAAAAAAAAAAAAAAAAAAAAAAAACTTAGTAAGATATGACAACATGTGGGGTCCATTCACAAAAATTTGGGAAGAACTTTGTTTTGGCACTAGAGTCACTAAAAAATGAAATTGTTTTACCACATTTTTTTTTGAAAGAAAAGGGCATTTTAATACAGGGAGGAGGGAGATAAGCACAATTCTTTTAAGTAGATCAACAGGAGTATCTTGTATTACGTATTTGTTTATTCTGAATGGAATAAAACCATCTGCAAATGGATATATGATCATTTTTTACAAAGTTATGGCAGGTTTTATGAAAACAAAGTCGAAATTTATACCTTCTGGCAGTGGTGCGCAAACTATTTTCGCAACAATGTGTATCCACATTCCGCATAAAACTTTGTCATAACCCCTTGATTGATTGTAGACGTTTTAATCGTCAACGTAGTTCCTTTTTGAGAATTAATTCTCTTTTTCGATTTGGGGTTCAATTATCATTTATTGAATTTCGCGACCCTTAAATGTTCTTCCGTCGCATACTAAAGTTATCGAACCATTGCTTTATGGGATATAAATTAAGTTTTACAAAAATAACTCGGCGTCATTCACGAAAATTTGGGATTACACAGTTTTAGTACTAAAATTAAATACCTAACGATTCCCCTCAAAATAAAGAATAAAGTTTTTTTACTATATGTTTAGGTGTAAAAAATTTGTGATCTGTCATAAAGTATAATTTTCGCAATTATTTTAATTTCGCAATCTATACTAATAAAATCCGTGCGCCTCTGTCTGTCTGTCTGTCTGCTTAAAGCCGATTACAGTTCGCAACGCGGGCGAGTTGGAAGTCGCGAGAGGTGTCTTTCGATTGGAAAAATTCCGGGAAGGTCATTTCGGGCATTTTCGAGACCGTGGGACCAAAATTAAAAAAGTTATGAATTAAAAACCCATTGGGAATCGGAACGGAAAATATCTCAATTCCCAAACGGTGCTCCGAAGCAGAACACTGCGCCACCTTGCGGTGAAGAACCTGAACTTTTCCCCTTTGGCTAAAAGAAGAAACAGCCGAAAACCGCTTTTTCTACCGGCGCTAATTGCGTTTTTTTTGCGCGTTTTTTCTTAAACCATCATGCAGACAGTTTTTAAAGTAGAAAAAACTGATTACATATTCAGAATCTGCGCAAAAATCTGCTTCTGATGAACTAAAAAATACGAAAAAATGTCTTATGGGCGCGTAGTGCCCACCGTGCAAAACCAAATATTTTTAACGGGACTATGGGCGCGAAGCGACCGTAGCTCCGATCCACAATCTTTTTTTTTTTAAGTGCACGTGGCCCACAGTGCGAAATCACATATTTTTAACGGGACCATGGCTCTTTAATTTACTATTTTTTGCGCTTGAGGATTCGAACACCAAGACTTGCTTATTAAATGAAAATTTTTGCTTATTATATACTGCTTAATACCGAGGTTCGTTTGGAAAAAGTGGCCCAGCTAGCGGGCGTAGCTCGCTAGTCTATACTACTAAAATCCGTGCGCCTCTGTCTCTCTGTCTGTCTGCTTGAAGCCGATTACAGTTCGCAACGCCAAAGAGTTGGAAGTCGCGAGAGGTGTCTTTCGATTCGAAAAATTCCGGGAAAGTCATTTCGGGCATTTTCGAGACCTTGGGACCAAAATTAAAAAAGTTAGGAATTAAAAACCGGACGGGAATTGGAACGGAAAACGTCACATTTCCCAAACGGAGCTCAAACGGAGCTCTTAGGCAGAACACTGCGCCACCTTGCGGTGATCGACTAGAACTTTTTCCCTTTGACTAAAAGAAGAAGCAGCCGAAAACTCCTTTTTCTCCCGTCATTTTGTCAAAGAATGTTTAAGAGAAAAAGAACTAATTGGTAAAACATGTTAAACACAGTTTAATTAATATAATAAGTACAACTATTTAAGCACAGCAAGATATGTTCACTAAGAGGTAATAGTGTTGCTAATTAATATTTTGAGGATCTCAGATGTAACTGGCTATTCATATATTTATTCTGTATGTGAGTATTAATCGTTGTAGCTCATTTTCATACTTTTTCTTGTTGGTAGCATACACGAATATTGTGTAATCTAAGATTTACGCGACTAATACTAATTTCTGTTAGTACAAACGGAAAACGAGCTGCCAAAATTATTTGTTAGTTAGAAAAAACGCGCAAAAAAAATAATTTCATTAATATCACAAACAACATTTGTGATATTAATGAAATTATTTTTTTTTGCGCGTTTTTTCTTAAACCATCATGCAGACAGTTTTAAAAGTAGAAAAAAACTGATTACATATTCAGAATCTGCATAAAGGTCTGCTTCTGATGAACCAAAAAATACGAGAAAATGTCTTATGGGCGCGCAGCACCAACCGTGCAAAACCAAATATTTTTAACGGGACGATGGCGATTATGGAGCGTAGCGCCGGTGGGCCGGCTCCGCACGGTGGGCGCGTAGCGCCCACTGTGCGAAATCACATATTTTTAACGGGATAATGGGCGCATAACAACCACAGCTCTTTAATTTACTTTTTTTGTGCTTGAGGATTCGAACACCAAGACTTGCTTATTAAATGATTTTTTTTGCTTATTATATACTGCTTAATATCGAGGTTCGTTTGGAAAAAGTGGCCCAGCTAGCGGGCGTAGCTCGCTAGTTATTTTAATAAAACTTGCCATAACTGTATAACAAACGACCGTGTTCTTTTGCGGGGGATGACATTAGATTAAGAATAAAAAATTACATTATAAATAGTGCCTCTCTTGAACTATTTAAAAATGCAGTTGATTTTTCCAATGAATTAAAATGCCTTTTTGCACTCTCAAACAAAAGTGTGATTACGCAACTTTACTTTTGGGTACTCATCGGATCTTTATTTCTAGTGTCAAAATGAAGTTCTTTTCGAATTTTCGTGAATTACCTTCAATTTTTGCTCTAAAATCTAATTGATTTTTTTTAAAGTATTCTTATCGGTAATGTATTTATAAAAGCTTATAATATTGTAAAAAATTATCGTACCGAAATCAGCTTTGAAAAAAGCGTCTTTCGATAAAAAAAAAAAGTGATACCTCACTTGATCTACTTAAATTATTTTAATTTTGTTCCCCCTCCCTTTTATCCCCGTGAAACATTCTAAAAAATTATTTTGGGGAGACCTATTGTACCTTTATAATAATTATCGAGTTGGAGCTATCGCGGATATCGTGAACATTGAAATTCACCGAAGTGATTATTATTTGGAACCTATAACTACAATGACTGATACCTCGAATGATCCTTTATTTTATACAAGAAATAATTACACAAATCAGACATAACAATTCCGTCAATATACACTGTTAAAAATTTTGCTCTAGTTTGAACCAAAATTTGGTACCCAGTAGCTATCACCATAAGATGGTAAAATCTCGTACCAACATTTGGAGCTTCCTATTTCAACCTCGTTCCAACTATTGGAATTATGCATCAACAGCAATTTCAAATATTGGTTCAAGATTTCGCCATCTTACAGTGGCATCTACTATGCATCAAAATTTGGTTCAAACTTAGACAACATTTTTAACAGTGTAGAAGGACAAGATAGCACAAGGAAACTTTCAACACAAGAGAATTACAGCCTGGAGCTTAACAAAGATTGTAAGCGGAGTTAGAGAAAGTCGAACACGAAAACCCCCTGTGCTCTCAAGCAGTTAGTGGCGTGGTTACTTAACCCCTTGCGAGCGAGCGACAGGTACACGTGCAGAAAAAAAGGTCGAAAAATTTTTGTTTACCGCAACCAGTAAAATTTCGCTGTAAAATTTATCTTATTTAATCAAAGCATTTTCTCAATTTAATAAGCTACAATTTTTTTTTTTAAAAACCGGTGACAAAACATTAAAAATTTCGTAAAAGGTTCCCGTAGAATAAGGGTTATTCACTCGGGCATGGTGGCCCAGGATATTGTTAAAAAACAACATAACAGAATCATTTGTTAGGTTATTTCGACCAAAACCTAATCGCATCAATCGTATAACATAGAGCGACCACAATATTTGTTCCACATACACACATACAGACACGAAATTTTAGACAGTTATTTTCTAAAAACAGAAAATAAAATTCTGGACTTCTAAAACATATAAATCAGTTGAAAACGGGAAATCAAATGCAATCGAATCCCGTTATCCCGACACTCTCAGGATCAGAAAAAGTGTCGTCATAAGCGAGGTTTCGCAATAACCGGAATTGCAGAAAAAATATGTTTATAATAAGCTGAATTTTTCATTAATTCACATCAACTTTAAATTCACAATTTTTCTTGCATTTTTAAGCAATAAAACATTATTATTTAACAAAATAAACACATAAACGAAATTGAAAAGAATAAAAATTAGATATCTGATGACTTCTTTTTTCATTGTTCATGAAATACTGATGAATTTAGGTTTGCGAATCCCTATATGAGCTTCCCCGAATTCTATTTTATATTATACAATGAATTTTGAGCAATATTCATTGTTTCAGAAATGGATGATTGATAATTTCTGAACGTTTCAATGAAATGCAATGCGTCGGTTGTAGTTGGGCCCATATGTTGTTCTAGCTCTATATAATTTTCGATCCCCGAGCGTGAAAAAATTTCTGTATGTTTTTCTCATTTACAATTTCAGAAACCATTGAATATGGTGATGTAGTGACATTTTTATCAAAATTGCCCCGCTATATTTATTTCATGTTCTAACAACTTTTTAAACAATATTGGAAAAAAAATGCCTTCTTTATAAACTTTTATACACTCGAGTTCTGATTAACTTGAATGAAATAGCATGTTCGAAATAGTTATGAACTATCTTTGATTTTTTGCTACAGTAAACAGTTTAAATGAAGGGAATGAAGGGTTATTATTATGAAGGGAATGTGGAAATGAAATGTTTAACATTTTTAAAAGCGAATGTATTGCACTCTCAGTACGAATACAGTGAGTGAGTAATCGTGGATTGGAGAAAAGTGAACGCGCAGGCAGAAATCTCATTTTCGCTTATTCTGTCATGTATAATGTCTGGGATTCAGTTATACGATTGAAATAAGTTTTTCCTTTATGCCTATTGGTTTTTCTTTTACTCTTTTGCGAAAAGTTTGACTAAAACATTTTTGACATCTCTTACTGTTTAATATCTGTGCTTGTAAGACGGTTTAAAAAAAATGGACAATTTTCCTAAACCGTCGGGATATCCGGAATTACAAATTCTTCAACGATGTAAAATCCGGAGTTTATTTACATTAAAATCGTATACAAGAATTTGGCATTTTGAAAAACTGATGTGATAAGCGAAGTGACGTGAAAACCGGGTGTCGAGATAGCGAGGTCTGAGTGTATTATCATTAATCGAATACCTTCTTATTGTAGATAGAGGAAAAATATAAAAAATATCTTACTGCATAACCGAAAATAACTAAAACATAATAAATATGTTAAGGTGTATGGAGAATAATTCTAAAAAATATTGTTCAGAGGAATTATTTTAATTAAAAAAAATGAAATTCTTTCAATTACAATAATTAGTAATTTAAGTGTAAAATAAAACCTTTCTAAAATGAACAAATACATGTAAAATTAATAAAAAATATAATACAAAATGAGGTTTTCGGTTGGAAGCATTTTTAAAAGAAGCAAAATATGGGAAAAATAATGTAGCGTATATTGGGTTCTTTTGATCTTATGGTTAGACAACTTCAAACTCTTGCTCTTAGAAAAGTAGAAAATAATTTATTTACAGACTTCAGAACAACAGAGTCTTCGAAACTCACAAATATTACTGGATATTCAAAAATAACTGCTCAAATCTATCGTACAATTACAGCTTTAGACCCCAAAGACTCTTTATACAACGTCTATTATAACATGAAACTCAAGCAAACTTGCTTACGCCTTGTTCACTCAATGACTGACTGGTAAATAATAACAACAACAGCTCGTATCGGCTCTCCTATATATAGGCTCGTAGCATGCGCCGAAGTTTCTAGAACCATCTCGAAAAATCCACGGAACAACAAACAATGTATCAGCATACCTAAGGGGGGTTACCATAAATAGAGAAGGGTTACCATCGCCAACAATCGCCAAGTTTGTCGCCAACTTGGCGATATATCGCCAAATTTGGCGACCAAAATTAGTCGCCAAAAGTGACGCCAACTTGGCGATATTTCAAATATTTCGCGATGCTGCCGTAGACATTCACTGAAAATAATAGACAAGTTTGCTTGATAACAGAGACAATGTAACAAAAACTACTATTAGTAAAGGAATGGAGCTTAATAAGATTATTTACATTATTTTACAGTACAAACACTAACTATTTACAAAATTCGTAACACTACCCCCTCCTCAAAGACTGCACGTCCCGGGCAGTGCAATCCTTGAGTTAGAGGAAAACACTTAAAATAAATAAATAAATAAATAAATAAATAATAATAATAATATTTACATAAATAAGAACTAATTACTATTTACATATTTACAAAAAGTGACTTTCATGACCATGGTCTGAAATTCCAGTTTTGAATTTTTAATCACTTTGGCCAAAATAAGGGGCTAGCCGGTTATAATGTACGACTTTGGGTTTGGTGTGTGGCGATTTTCGTATGCGTACGACGACGTCATTCAGCCTGTTGACGACTGTGTAAGGACCGTCCCAGTTTCTTTGTAGTTTTGGCGACAGTCCCTTACGACGTATCGGATTCCACAACCAAACTTTGTCACCTTCGTTGAACTCATGTCCAGTTGTCTTTGTGTCGTACCGTGTCTTCATCTTTTCTGATGCCAGTCCAATTCGGTTCCTCGCTAGACAATGAATCTTCTCAATCCGTGCCTGGAGTTCATCGATATATTCCTCAGGCGATGAAGGAGCATCAGGAGGACGGCCAAACAAAAGATCAGCAGGCAGACGAAGATCACGACCAAAGAGCATTTGAGAAGGGGAGTAACCAGTGGCCTCATGAGTGGCACTCCTGTAGGCAAGCAGGAAAAGAGGCAATTTCTTGTCCTAGTCCTGTTGGTCTCTAGACACCAGGAGAGAGAGGCTATTTAGGATGGAACGATTGAACCGCTCCACCATGCCGTCCGATTGAGGATGTAGAGGCGTAGTTCGAGTTTTGTCCATGCCGAGTAGTCCGCACATTTCCTTAAACACAGCCGAATCAAAGTTTCTTCCTTGATCGGAATGGATTTGAAGAGGAACTCCGTATCTGGAAACCCAGTGTTGAACTAGTATGTCTGCTACGGTTACCGCCTCTTGATTAGGAATGGCATAGGCTTCAGGCCACTTAGTGAAGTAGTCCATGACAACGAGGATGTACTTATTGCCATCAGATGTTCTAGGAAGTGGACCCAGGATGTCTAAAGCAATTCGTTCGAAAGGAGCTCCTGCATCATAACGTTGCAATCGCCCACGGGTTCGCCTCTTAGGACCTTTACGTGCTACACAGGTGTCACAAGTTCGACACCACTTCTCCACGTCACTACGAACATTATTCCAGTAGAAACGTTCTCGAACCTTTTGCAGGGTCTTCATTACACAAAAATGACCTCCTGTGGGAGTACCATGCAGTTCTTGAAGGACCATAGAAATTCTCGACTTAGGGAGTAGTAGTTGCCATCTACATGTCTTTCCATCGTCAGACTCCCATTTTCGGTACAAGATGCCGTTCTTCAGATGTAAGGAATCCCAGAGAGCCCAATAAAGTTTAGTCGTAGGATGGTAATGGGCCATGTCTTGCCAGCTGGGCTACCTGTTGGACTCCTCTTTCAGCTCTAGAATTGGCTTAATTTCAGGATCAGCAAGTTGATCTTTACGCAGGCTCTCGTCACTCCACGGATCTTGCGATGATGTAGACTCAGTTGTAACTTGTCTTATTATAGGACCTTTGGCATTAAATTTCTTCTCAACCCGGTCGCAGTATCTACAATTCTCTGAGCAGGGTCTTCTTGAGAGAGCATCTGCATTTCCATGTGATGAGCCTTTTCGATGGCGTATCTCCATATCGTACTCTTGAAGCTTTTGTATCCACCTGGCTATCTGGCCTTCAGGGTTCTTAAAATTCAATGGCCAAGTTAAAGAAGCATGATCAGTTCGGATCAGGAATTTTCGACCGTAAAGATAGTGATGAAAATGGTCTATGGCTTTCACTACAGCAAGAAGCTCTTTTCTTGTGACGCAGTAGTTTCGCTCTGTCTTTGATAAGCACTTGCTGAAATAGGCGATAACACGCTCCTGGCCGTCAATTTCCTGGGACAGTACAGCGCCAATGCTTTCGTTACTTGCATCCGTATCAAGTATAAACTGTTTATCGATTTGAGGATATGACAGAATTGGAGTGGATGTTAACGCCTCCTTAAGCTTTTCGAGAGCAGCGTCACATTCCTGTGTCCACATAAATTTTTGATTGGCTTCTGTTAATTTATGAAGTGGTCTTGCAATCATCGAGAAGCCTTTGACGAATTTCCTGTAATAGGTGCATAATCCTAGAAAACTCCGAAGTTGGTGAATATCTGCTGGACGACTCCAATTTTTCACAGCCGATATCTTCTCCGGATCAGTCCTAACTCCTTCCGCCGAAATGATGTGTCCAAGGTATGCGACTTCATTGCGAAATAAGCTGCACTTCGAAGGGCTTAACTTCAAATTAGCTTCCTTTAACTTTTGTAGCACCCGCCTGAGGTTGTTTAGATGTTCATCAAAAGATTTTCCTATGATTATGATATCGTCTAAATAAACAAGACATGCCTCATATGACAGCCCCCGGAGAACCGTTTCCATAAGGCGTTCAAAAGTTGCAGGTGCATTACATAGCCCAAAAGGCATTACCTTGAACTGCCATAATCCTTGTCTCGTTGTAAAGGCAGTCTTCTCGCGGTCGTCCGGATGGATCTCTACCTGCCAGTAACCACTCTTCAGATCCAGAGTCGAGAACCAGGTGTTGCCCGCAAGTGTGTCAAGAGTGTCGTCAATCCTTGGTAGAGGGTAACTATCCTTTTTAGTGACGTCATCAGTCGGCGGTAGTCTACACAAAATCTTGCTGAGCCATCCTTCTTTCTTACTAATACAATGGGAGACGCCCATGGACTTGTCGATGGTTCGATGGCGTCATTTTCTTCCATATCTTTAATTAAATTTTGCACCTCTTCTTGCTTGGCAAAAGGTAATCGTCTAGGGTGCTGTTTAATAGGAAAATGATCTCCCGTGTCAATTCGGTGTTGTGCCATTTTAATTCGTCCAAAGTCTTCAGATGTTTGGGAAAATAAACTTTGGAATTCTCTAATTAAACTTTCAGCAGCATCTCTCTGGTTTGGATCTAAGTCCGTATTTTGTAACAAATCCTTGACTAAATTATCTGAAGATTTCTGAGAGTGATTGGAATTTTGACTTATGCACGTCACAGGAGCACATGATGCTATCACCTCTCCTTTCTTGATAGTCCTCGTCTTATCACTGATGTTAGCAAATCTGACTGGAATGGTCTTTTTCGAGAGGTCTACTACAGAAGAAGCCACCAATACTCCTGCTTATGTACTATTGTCTACTGGATAATCTATATGGCCAAATCGGTAATTAGTTTCATTTTTAATTTCAGCTGGAACTAAAAATTCTGTTCTTGGATCTAGATTGATGTCTTCTTTGGCTATTACTGTTTGTTTACATTCAATTTCATTATTTAATCCAAAAAGACTTATTTCTTCAAATTTTGAGAGCATTTTGTTATTTTTGAAATCAAGCTTGAAGCCAAACTTCTTCAGAAAATCTAGCCCGATTAAGCAAGGATCTGTTATGTCAGCCACATATGCCGTATGGTAATATTTCGTTCCTCCAAAGTGTATGGTTAAATTGGCCTTTCCATATATGCCAATCTTGTCGCCCGTCACAGTTTGCAGGGTAACGCAGTGTGGAGTCCAGATGAGTTTAGATTTCAATTTTCGAGCCAAATCTTCTCTTATGATTGTTACATTGGCTCCTGTATCAACAATCATACGGCACTGAATTCCGTTAATAAAGCCTATCACATATAATTCATTATCACCGCCACTCATTTTTGATATCTGGAGGATCTTCAGGTGGGGCTTTTCATTCTCTGTCAACCTCCGCCCCGCGAGATGGCCAAAATTTAGTTTCCCTGCTGACTGTTTGAATTTATCTCACGTTCGTGGATTTTGGGGCAATTTCTTCGGAGATGTCCTGTATCACCGCATCCCCAGCACGTGAGATTCTGTCTTCTTGAACTTGTTCTTCCGTATTTTAAAGCTTCAATTTCTTGATTTATTTTCCTAATTTCTTTCAAGACGTCGTTCTCAGTGTCTGAGCTTTTGTTCACCGTTGCCCCTCGGACTGAATGACGATCTCTTCGGCTGGCTTGTGTAGCTGCTTCCAACTTTAAGGCATATAGTAGTGCAGCCTTTAAATCCTGTACATCTGCCATTCGTACCGCTCTCTGAACTTCTGGATCTTTTATTCCGTCTACAAAATATTGCAGTGACAGCATTTCCCGTACATTTGTTGGACAGTCAATGAATGCTAAATTTGCAAGCCGTTCAATTTCCGAGGCAAACTCTTGAAGGGTTTCACTCGATTTTTGATGGCGGCTCTTCATTTGTATTCTCGTATAATCCTTGAAGAATTTTTCGCCGAATCTCATTTCAAGTGCACAACTTAAAGTCTCAAAATTGAGTTGCGTCATATCGGGCAATGTTTGCAGCACGTCGGCGGCTTCTCCTCTTAAAGATGCTGCCAGTTGACAAGCTTTCACCTCGTCACTCCATTTGTTCGCTTCGGCTACAATGGTGAATTGGGTCTTGTAAACTTGCCAGGAACTCTTTCCGTCATATGTCGACAGCTTGATGTGCACGGGAGAAGCAGGCGGATTCCTAAATTCTTCATAATTACCACTGGACGCTGAAAGCTTCTTCTCGAGATCTTGTACTCTTTTATTTAGATTTTCATCTATTTCAACTATTTTTCCTTCCATTTTCTCTTCAACATTTTTAACATCATTCTGAATTTTCTCTTCTACTTCCTCTATTTTCCTTTCCATTTTCTCTTCTACATTACTAACTTCTTTCTGAATTTTCTCTTCTACTTCCTCTATTCGTCTCTCTACCGACGAGAACTTTTCTTCAAAAGTTTTCTTCATTTCTTCTTGGCCTATATTAATCTTTTCGGTCACTTCTTCTTGGCATTTGTCAATTTTGTTTGTCAACTGTTCCATTCTTTCTTCGTTTTTATTCATTTTATCCGCCAACTCTTCTTCGCCTTTATTCATTTTATCCGCCAACTCTTCTTGGCCTTTATTCATTTTATATGCCAACTGTTCTTGGCCTTTATTCATTTTATCCGCCAACTGTTCTTGGCCTTTATTCATTTTATCCGCCAACTCTTCTTGGCCTTTATCAATTTTATTGGTCAGCTCTGTTCTTAATCCGTTAATAGCTTCTAACAGTTCTTTTAGTTGTCCGTCCATAGTTCTTGTTTTCGCCATAAGATCCCGACTCCTGACACCAAAAATTGTAGCGTATATTGTATTCTTTTGATCTTATGGTTAGACAACTTCAAACTCTTGCTCTTAGAAAAGTAGAAAATAATTTATTTACAGACTTCAGAACAACAGAGTCTTCGAAACTCACAAATATTACTGGATATTCAAAAATAACTGCTCAAATCTATCGTACAATTACAGCTTTAGACCCCAAAGACTCTTTATACAACGTCTATTATAACATGAAACTCAAGCAAACTTGCTTACGCCTTGTTCACTCAATGACTGACTGGTAAATAATAACAACAACAGCTCGTATCGGCTCTCCTATATATAGGCTCGTAGCATGCGCCGAAGTTTCTAGAACCATCTCGAAAAATCCACGGAACAACAAACAATGTATCAGCATACCTAAGGGGGGTTACCATAAATAGAGAAGGGTTACCATCGCCAACAATCGCCAAGTTTGTCGCCAACTTGGCGATATATCGCCAAATTTGGCGACCAAAATTAGTCGCCAAAAGTGACGCCAACTTGGCGATATCTCAAATATTTCGCGATGCTGCCATAGACATTCACTGAAAATAATAGACAAGTTTGCTAGATAACAGAGACAATGTAACAAAAACTACTATTAGTAAAGGAATGGAGCTTAATAAGATTATTTACATTATTTTACAGTACAAACACTAACTATTTACAAAATTCGTAACAATAAAACTGATTATTTCGAACTAGATAGCATTTTTAAGTCAAAATCAAGTTTTTTTTTGAAAAGGCTTCTTTATTTTCTGACTTCATTAATTATTCATGAACATAAAGTATATTTTAGCTTGCAGCTTTATGAAGAACAAACTTTTATACCAACGGCAAACAAATTTAATTAAGTGCGTTTTATGTTGCAATCAATTTAATCTCCACATCTCCTAATGTGTCATTGCTCTAAGGCGTTTAATTACCTATTAAATAATAGAATATTTGGTGTTTTACCAAATAAAATAACATAAATATCTGAACATGTTAAATGTATTTTGCTGTTTTGTGCATGTATTCCTTTTTTTTTTTTTTTTTTGCTAAAAGGCTATTTATCCTGCCTATTTATTTCTTTAATAGCTTCGTTTAGTAAAATATAAATTTTGATGCAGATTACAGGAATTATTTATATATATTAAGGAAAAATACTTTGAAACGATTGATGTTAGCTATGTTTTCGAACAGTGATTCTATTTATTTTGCGAATATACATACATATATGTAATAATAATTTTTTTTCGCTAAATTAATTATTTCAAAATTCTTATAATTTTAACTTCCCCCCTTTCTTTTTATACTATCTTAGTATATTTATTTTAATACCATACCTATAATCAACGTTTTCTTTATTTTATATTATTCTAAACAACATTAATCTGTCACATCATTGCTTTTCCTAAAATCCCATTACTTAAATTTATTCTTTTATCTGTTGCATAATATCTTTGTATTTACATTCTAAAAAATCATTCGATTACTCACAATTCTTTTCAAGTGATGATAGACCGGATTGCATCAGATTACTTTCCGACAGTCTGAGAGAATTCTATTTCTTTTCCACGGGGGTAAAATTTTTGCATTGGTTGAAATCACTATTTCTAAATTTGTAATTGGCAACTTAGATCTTAGTCATAAAATCCTGTATTCTTTCGCAGAGTCTGATAAAACCTTCACACATTGCCGTCGGAGTAATATTTTCACACTTTTACTTGTGTACATAAAATGACTGTCATCTGGCGAGAAGAATTTATTTAGTGAAGTTTCTATGTTAAATAACATCTTTTACTTATGATGACGACATCTTATGAAGTTAATGGAATTGCTTGCATGTGAAGTGAAGTATGAATAAACGTGATTAAATATATTCGACGCTTCTGATTACTTTAAGTGGGAAACATGTCAAAGGATATTATTTGTTGTTTTACAAACCAGTGCCACACGACTGCGAATCTACGAGTGTTCATGATAGAATTTTCTGACTGAGTGGTATGATTGAGAGCAGATATTACATTCGATAGATTGGATTCGAGTCTTTCAGAATATTTTACTACCTTTTACTTTGTTTGATATTTTACTATCTGCAGTATTCTTATAATTATTCAGATTTTCTTATTTTTCTTATTATTTTGATGAATTATTTTATAGATCAATTTATTTACATGCTTTTTTAAAGTCATTGTTATTATTATTGCTAGAGCTGAAGGTATTTACCATTTCCAAATTATTTTAAATTTTATTATTTTCCTATGTTGAAATGTATATAAATGAGTTACCCATCTTTTATGCAATTATGTTCTGGACAGAAAGTCTCTAATAATCCCAAAATGAGCCTAAAAGTAGTAGCTATCATTCCTTTTGATCCTGATTCAGGTATGAATGTAGAGATGGTTGATTTATTTCGAAAAATTGTTTTTTTTTAGAACAAAAATGACGAATGAAAGCTTAAAAATATTGAGTTTTGAAAGGAGAAACTTTGAGAGTATTTGTAAATGAATGTTTAGACTGTATTAATTTTGAGGAAGTTACTGAAATCTTTACTAAAGGATTCATAAAAGTACATGTTTCTCGTTTCTATGACTTTACTTCTCTAAAACTGCATGAGTTTAGCGATTTATAGGAGATTTATAGAAGCTATTTACAGAAAAAAAATTTCATAAAAAGTTAGAGATTGATCGACAGCTAAAGTTATGTGAAACAATTATTTTGAAAGGATTAACAGATGGAATAAAACCCGAATATAAAAATTAACCAATTGTAAATCGTACTGAAAGTAACATACACTGGTATGAATTAGTAAAAGAGTTAGTGATAATTCCACCTCAGCGTACTTATAGTAGTCATGTTAAATCTAGTTCTCAAAATTCTAGGCCATTTTCTCAGCATAACAACGTACCTAGACATTGGGTGTCCCACCTATAAATTCTATCAATCCTAATTTTTGAACGACAGAGTAATTTCAACCCTTCAACGTCAAGGTTTGTTAGTCCAGATTACATGTTATTTATTATCAGAGCTAACTTCCTAGTCGACCATGTAGATTATGTTTGAACCAAGGAATCCCAAAAGTTTATCACTGGGATAAAAGTTGTATGTTTAATATTAATCCTAAATTACCAGATATTAATTTTGAAATTGATAGGCAAATTAAAAAAAATTCATATATTCAAATTACCCACGAAATATTACCAAATATTACCCACCATATAAATTAAAATCATCCAATGAGATATCACAGCAAACTAATGTTAAATCCATAGTCTCATTTTAATTAACTAAATTTATTATTAACTAATCAATAATCAATTTCTGTTTAACAGTAATTTCTCGAAAGCGTCACAAGAATATTACTTCTAAGATTTTTCTTTGAGTTAACCTTTTTATATAGGCGTAAATTGTTGATTTAAATTAGTAATTTCTTATATATAAAATGAAATGCATTAGAATAATAATTCAAACTAAATTAATTAATAAATAAAATTAACTGTATTAGATTTAAATTGGATTTTAGACTAAATTTAATTATTACACACAAATATAATATTTTAATAATATTAATTAAATCTTTTTTATCCACCATTCTTGAAAAAGAAAGCTATAAGTCTTATTTTTATTTAACGTTAAGCAATTTTCCGTTAACCTTTGAGCTGAGAACATCTTGCTAAATGCTTCCGAAACTATTCTGCTTAACGTTTACGTTTTCTCCAATTTCATAACCAATCTTATATTGGCTGTTATAATAATTCCCCCAGGGGAATACCTTCTTTAGGTATTTGCGGGTTTCGCGATCCCGGGTTCCCGAGCGATCTTTCTCCTTTCCTTTTTTCTTCTCTTTTTTAGTTGTCTATCCTTTTTTCTTTGTTTCACACTTTTTAATCTTCTCATTTCTGTTTGTTATCCCTCTTTGTACTTGTTCATGTTTGATATTTATATTAATTATTTTGTTTTCATTGTTCTTTGTTATACTAACTTTGTTATTGTTCTTTTGTTTTGAAAAAAAAGAAAAAAAGAAAAAAAATAAATAAAAATGTTTAAAGACAAAAAAAACACCATTTTTTTAAGCTCCCTCTTAAATTACTTTTTATACAATAGTGGTTTTTTTTTATACACGTGAGACACCCTGGGTGTTGAGGTTTCTTTTAACCTCATCGACTTGTTTCTTCCTTTTTAGGTTGATATCAAGTCCCAGGGTGCAGGGCATCTCTGAGCTCTGGTTCCAAGTATGGGGGGCGCCATGCTTGCATGGTGATTGTTAGGAGTAACACCAGAAGACTGGTGCCTTTCGATGTAAGGGCCGGCTGTAGGTTGGACAGAGCTGTAAAGGCTTACCTACGGCTACCCATTCTCCTTGGAAAAGAACCGGAGCTTCGGAGATGCTATCGAGTTTAACCCAATGTTCGAAAAACGCGGGGGTCTGTTGAAAATAGTTTTCGCCCTTTTGAGACCTGCACCAGACGTAACGGTAAGAAGAAGGGTCGGTGACCAGGCCCGATGCCTGGCGTTTTATTTAATCTCTCTCTCTAATATGGCGACAAATTTAGGAAATCAAATATGCGAAGTGGAGGCCCCACACCAAAAGGAGAATAATAATCTACTGATTTGTGAATCAAATCAAAGTAATAATGAGGAGCATATAAAATCATGGGCAGATAGAGTTGAAGATTTTACTTCCAATAAGGAATGTAAAAATATCAACTCTAATGCTAGCACAACTCATGAAAGGTTTTCTGTGGTAAAACGTCAAGAAGGGACATTTGACAAAACTTCCCCCTTTTTAATTACTAAAGCTATCGAAGGACTGATTGGGGAGCCGAAAATGATAAAAAAAACCCGTACTGGCGAACTGTTAATCGAAGTAAACAATAATCAACAAGCAATGAACTTAAAAAAATGTACACACTTTGCCAACATTGCAGTTACCGTATCACCACATAGAACTTTGAATACATGCCGCGGAGTTATCTCAGAATCAGATCTTTTATATGTCACTGAAGCTGAACTATTAGAAAACCTGAAAGACCAAAATGTTATTGAAGCTAAAAGAATTAAAATTTTCCGCCGAGATGAACAGATACCTTCTAATCAAACCCATATACCTACCAAACACATTATACTAACCTTTAAAACAACCACACTACCTAGATACATAAAGGCTGGATACTTGTCATGTTTTGTCCGACCATACATCCCAAACCCATTGCGTTGTTTTAAATGTCAACGCTTTGGGCACTCCAAAATTCAATGCCGAGGTAAACTCACTTGTGGTCGGTGCGGCACTATTGACCATGAAAGTACTCAATGCCAGGCACCACCTTCTTGTGTAAACTGCAAAAAAGATCACCCATCCTATGCTAAATCCTGTGAACAATGGAGAAAGGAAAAAGAAATACAGGCAATACGTACGAAAGAAAATATACCATACCCTGAAGCAAGGAAAATAGTAGAATCTAGAACACCCAAACTTGGTGTATCATATTCCGCTGCTGTATCTAAAATAACAAATAAAACTTATCAAACAATTGCAACTCAGACTGATCTTTCTACAGACACCAAATCCCAAACAAAGCAAAAAGAAACCATCCTCTCTAATAATTCTGGAAAATCTTCAAAATCGACACAATCACCTTCAACTAAAATATTAAATCCTGTTGCTTCCAACTCACTACAAAATGCCTCTCAAAAGGCATCGCATACCCTTATTCCTAAACCACCACTTCATAAAAGAACCACTCAAAATATATCAAGATCAGCACCCTCAAAACCAAACAATAGATCTGAAGCTCCTGAAAATAAAGCAAAAAAGAAAAAAAACTATAACGCCTAAAAATGAAAAACACCAAAAACAGACAAATAAGATAGATGAAACATGCATGGATGATGATGCTATAACCATTCATCCTGAACGAGATGCAGAATTAGACGATGGAGATAGTAGCATGTCTACTACCTCCGAACAAAATGACATAGATACATATATCTAATACCCTCATTTATGACTAATATTATTTCATGGAACTGCCGTGGCTTTCATAATAAATACGACGAAATCCGAGACATTCTTCATGACAATCAACCCATATGTTTAGCTTTACAGGAGACCCATCTTAAGCCTACTGACAAAGCAAAATTGCGCACTTACACTATATATAGAGAAGATTTTTCTGGCAATGATAGAGCTACTGGTGGAGTGGCTCTTATCATCTCCAATAATTTACCTCAAACTCATATCAGTCTAAATACAAATTTGCAAGCTGTTGCAGTCCGTATACATTCAAACCGTCTAATAACAATATGTACACTCTACTTACCACCAAGCCAATCTATTCAGTCTTCAGACCTTGACAATCTCCTTCTCCAACTCCCCACTCCGTATATCATTCTGGGAGATTTCAATGCACATAGCCAGATGTGGGGCAACCAAGACTCTAATCGCCGTGGCGAAATAATAGAAAAACTGATCTCTGACAATGGTCTATGCCTGCTCAATAATGGCGACCATACTTATTTTCATGAACCTACCCGCACTTTCCATTCTATTGACCTTATAATCTGCTCCCCATCTATCTACCCTCATTGGAACTTTTGGGTATCAAACACTTTGCACGGCAGTGACCATTTTCCTACTTTCATCACACAGACTACTCCTAACATGGACTCTAATAATTACTCTAAACGTTATATTTATGACAGAGCCAACTGGCCAACTTTCACGGACCTTGCTAAAATAACAAATGATATGATAGATGGTGACATTGACGATGCGCTTGATAATATCACCCAGTGTATTATCAATGCTGCAGACATGAGTATTCCAAAATCACTTTCTATACCACGACACAGGAAACCATGGTGGAATTTTGAATGCAAAAAGGCAAAGAAAAATCAACAGAAAGCTTGGGGCATTTTCAGACGTTACCCTACCAACAATAATTATATTGCTTTCAAAAAAGCTAGGGCAGATGCTATAAGGGTGCGACGTAAAAGCCAGCGTGAATCCTGGATGCAATATGTCTCCAAAATTGACTCCAATACATCAAGTAAAGTGCTTTGGAAAAAAGTGAAAAACTGTATGGGACTGTATACAGAAAACCATATCCCAATCCTAAATACAAATGGACAAACTATAGCATCTCCTAAAAATATTGCTGAAACAATAGCGAGTACACTGGCATCCAACTCTAACTCAGACTCATACCCTGAACCCTTCTTATCTTACAAAAGACAAATGGAATCTACCAGCATAAATTTTAATTCACGACAGTCCTATGACTATAATTTACCATTCACTAAACCAGAGCTTTTAAGATGTTTGCAAAATAGCCGTTTATCTGCTCCAGGACACGATGGCATTACTTACACCATGATAAAATACCTTTCTACTACTTCTCTCAATAATTTATTAACTTTCTACAATAGAATCTGGACTGAGCATACTTTCCCTAAAGCTTGGAGTAAAGCTATTATCATTCCTTTCCCAAAACCAGGTAAAGATTCCAGTGACCCAAATAACTACAGGCCTATCGCTCTCTCTAGCAGCGTTTGTAAACTCTTGGAAAAAATGGTTAATTGCCGCCTGGTTCATGTTCTTGAATCAAATAATTGCCTTGCTGCATTTCAAAGCGGATTTCGTCGGGGTAGATCTACTATTGATAACCTCATTCTTTTAGAAACTCATATACGGACTGCTTTTCTAAAACGCAACCATCTGGTGACAGTATTTTTCGATATGATGAAAGCTTATGATAAAACCTGGAGGTATGGCATCCTTCGTGATCTTTTTAACTTGGACTTTCGTGGTAATCTACCCATTTTTATTAAGAATTTCCTTGCGGTTCGAATATTTCAAGTTCGAATTGGGGGGATTCTCTCCAGCTTTTATGTACAAGAAGAGGGTGTACCCCAGGGCAGTGTCCTGAGTGTCACCCTCTTCGCTATCAAGATTAATGACATACTGAACCAATTGCCCCCAAGTGTTCAGGGTACACTTTATGTTGACGATTTTAAAATTTCATGTAAAGGACAAGATATGCGTTTTATCGAGAGACAATTACAAATTGCTATCAACCGTATTATCCAATGGACAAACAGAAATGGCTTTATTATATCCCAAGACAAAACCTCTTGTGTGCACTTCTGTAGACGCAGGGATCTGCATCCTGATCCTGAGATTTTTATTGGAACTTATCAAATAGCTATTGTTGACAGTGTCCGCTTTTTGGGCCTTCATTTTGACAAAAAACTCACTTTCCTGCCTCATGTTTTGCAGTTACGCAAAAAGTGCGAGCGATCACTTAATCTAATAAAGGTGCTCTCAAACACATCTTGGGGAGCAGACCGTACTTCTCTCCTGAAAATTTATCGATCCATAATCCGCTCTAAAATTGACTATGCCTGTCAGATCTATGGTTCTGCACGTAATTCTGTTCTTAAAAAATTAGACACTGTGCACCATAGTGCACTCCGCTTTTGTTCTGGTGCATTTCGTACATCTCCAGTTTTAAGCCTTTATGTTGAGTGCAATGAACCAGCATTACACCATATTCGCGAAAAGCTTTCATTGGACATGTACTATCGTATTCTTTCACATCAAGGCCATCCACTTCACGCGTATATTTTAAATTCTGACAATGATATTCTTTATCAACATCGTCCATCTTGCATCCCTTCATTTGGTGTCAGAATAAGGAGCACTGTTAGAAATAGCCACTTAAACAATATTGAGGTAAGCTCATGTTCATTACACAAGTTCCCTCCTTGGATAATTTCTAGCATTACCACCCTCCATCCCTTTAAAGGGTATGACAAAAAGAATCTTGCATCTGTTATCTTTCAAAATTTGTTTGCTGCACATCGTTCCAGTTTTAGAAATCATACAGATATTTACACTGATGGTTCTAAGAGTAGTAGTGTTGTTGGATGTGGTGTTTTCTTTGATAACACCAGTTTCAGCTACCGGCTTCATCCTTCAACTTCGGTATTTACAGCCGAGTTGATTGCAATCGAGAGAGCCATGTTGCACATATCTCACCATCATAAGACTTCATTCATCATTTATACAGACTCAAATAGTGCTATTGACGCAATAAAATCATCTAATAAACATCCTTATGTTTCAGCAATCTTGGAACTTTATAATAATTTGACAAATCGAGGTTATAGTATCTTATTTTGCTGGGTACCTGGACACGTGGGTATCTTTGGAAATGAAAAAGCGGACAAGGCAGCAAAACTTGCCCTTAGCCCTTTAAATCATAAGATTCCATTCTCAGACGTTAAACTAATTATAAAACAGTACATTCATAATAAATGGCAGGAAAATTGGAATTTAGAATACAATAATAAACTGCACCACATCAAACCAACGATCATAACCTGGCCTCCTAACTTTCCAAGAAAAACAGATGTTCTTCTGACCCGTCTGAGAATTGGACACTCTAGGATCACTCATAAACATTTGTTATTTAGGGAGGATGCACCCATGTGTCCTCATTGTCATTTTGATTGCCTAACTATCCATCATCTTTTAACTGACTGTCCGGGCCACCGGCACTTGTATAGAAAATATTTTAACTCATCATCACCTATTTTGACAAACCTCATTGGGGAAATACCTCATGGGGCACTTTTTGCTTTTTTAAAACATGCAGGATTTTATTTTGAAATATGAACTTTTTATCGCTATTTCTGTTCCTATGACTTCGACCTTGTTTCTATGACTTTGAAGTGTTAACGACATTTGGATAGGAACCCTATCCAAATGAGTATTCTTACTGTTTTAACTTTACCTTTTATTCTATGTTGTAATATTATTTTAATTTAAAAATTTTTTACACTATATCTGGATGGGGTGCCCCATCCAGACATCCTGATCTTGTTCCTCTTAGATTTTGTTTTTTTTTGTCGTTGTTTTGGCGCAGCATGTCCCTCAAGGGATTTTGTGCCACTAAACCCTATACAACCAACCAACCAACCAACTGTTATAATAATATTATTTTTAACTAAATTTAAGTTTCAACTTTTCAAACTATTGAAAAATTAAACTTTATATCTATATGTCATCAGTGACATGCAAGTAAGATATAAAATTATATTATTATTTCAGGTTTTGATCTTTCGTTTTATGTAATGAAAAATCAACGAAAACTGCTCCACTATGACTGTCAGAATCATAATTTTTTATAGACACATAAAAATTACGTCATTTTTACCACCTCAAATTTTACTTGCATATTTTTATATTCATATTCACTACTTTAAAAATATTGCATTATGCTTTAGATTATAAAAAAAAAATATTACCAAACTTGATTGCAGGTTTACCAGTTTACAGTTTTGCATATTCGCACTCTTCACTTGAGGTTCTTTTTTAGGTGCCGAAAAAATTCAGAAAATTACTCTCTTTTATGCATACGTAGTACGATTTTTGTTTATTAAACAAAGGCATTTCATTTTTACTGTGACGTCATTTTCACTCACTGAGGCTCCTTCATATGAGAGTTAAAATCTAAGAATCAGCAGAATGATAAAAAATTAAAATGTAACATCTTTATGAGTAAAAGTGCTTTTTTGTAACTGTGCCATTTATTTCTGAGCTAAAATTAAGAAAAAAGTTTTTTATAATTGTAATGCGAAAATGGCATACGTAAAGATATAGAAAATCGTATGGATAATCTGCATGTGACGTCGCACGCACGAAAAAAAAAGTACTTTTTAACTTGACGTAGGCAGGAAATAACAATTTTTGAAGAGTTCGTAATTTATAACAAAATATGTCCAACATGTAATACAATACGTGAAAATTATGAGCATTTCAGCACAAGTTTGAAGCAATTTAGTTCGTGTGTTTTCTTACAGAAAGTTGATTACCACAGGAAGAGTACCACAACAATCCAGTTTGTTGATAAACATAGTCATCATATCTGTGGCTTCCAGTAATAACCAGGTAAGGCACGTTTTTAATATTTTGAGAAATTAACGTTTAAAGTTTTAAAATGTGTTTTTATCATTACTTTTATAAAATAGATTAGAACTTAAGAATTTTCACTACATTCAATTAGGATATTAGAACCTCTTTTTTTGACAAAATAGTTATATAAAAATGGTTTTTATTAATTGAGAGCCAATAATTTTTTTTTCAATTTTTAAATGAAAATTTATTGTCGCCCTACGACGGGAAGCATTCGATTTTCATTTTTCAGTACTATGGCAGATGATAGTACTCTTTTAAAGTTACATTGTCCCAAATTATCTCAATTTTTTTTTAAATGTGCCTTATTTGGTTATTACTTGAAGCCACAGACATATTGTTTCGCTTCCCTCTGTAACAACGTAAATAACCTGATAACCATCATTGTGAAGAAATTTTATAAAGAACTTTTAAATTTAAGCTGGATTATTTTTAATAAAATAGAAAATGGGCCGCATCTACAAAAACCTTTAAATAATAATGCTAATAATAATAATAAAAAATATATTTACCAAAATAAGTTCAGCAGAAGGCTCAGGCCAGATGATTTTAAAAATACTTGTTTTTTTTAAAGAAATTTAATAGATTAAAATTTTAAAATCCATCTTCTGTATTATTAAAAAAATATATTATTATTATTGTTGTTGTTGTTGTTGTTCTATTTTATTTGTAGTTCTTAAATTTTATAATTAAAATTTGTTGAAGGAAAAAAATTGTTGAAATATTTATCAAATTATTTTTTTAATACTAGCCCATTTAAAATAATTGCATTTCGAAAATTTATTTCATGATTGCCAGTACGCGTGAGATTCTTAATGGAATATTAATGAGATTTATCGCGAAAAGTTTTGATGAAAATCTGCATTTTAAAGATTTCGAATAAATTTCCCTTGATTTAGGTATTTTTAAAAATCACGATTGAAAAAAATTTCATTATAAATTTCTTTGCTTTTGATGCTATTTTATCATGGAAGAACATTACGCTTTCTATTAAAGTAAAAGAACGGGTTCCATTCTAATAAATTAGGATTTTGGAGAAAATTTTTGCAGAAAATTCATAAATACTTTAAATTTTATGGTTTACATACTTTCATGTTTTAATTTCTTTCCAATAATTTCATACTTTTATTGATTATCTTAGTTCTTTTTATTAAAATACTGTGCTTTTATAATATTTAGAAATTATATTATTTTTTGTTGAACCTTTACATTCTCAAAAGCCATTGGTGAATATTTTTGAATACTGTTGAAGACTTTTAAATTGAAATTATATTATTTAACCCGTTCCGGCACACTGTGTCTAGTTCGGGATACCTAATTTTAATTCCAAACTTGTAATCGGCACCCAAAATATTTTAGTAAAATTTTGCTTTTACAATGAAAGCTTAAATTAAGAAATTCTAAATTTCTTAAAAAGTCGTTGGTAAATTCGGGTGACAGTCGATAGTATCTGATTTTACTAACAGAATTTTACCAAGCTGAAAAGGGTTAAAGAACAAGAAGTACGGAAAAATAGACAAAAGAACTGTTTATGTATATATATATATACATATATATATATATATATATATATATATATATATATATATATATATATAAGGATAATCAACAAAATCAGATGAGTAGAATGCTCAGGACAGATGATTTAAAAAATCACCTCGTTTTCAAAATATATAGATGCAACACTTTAGTTCTATCTCCTGTATTATCAAAAAACATTCATTATGTAGCCGTTTTTTTTCCTATTTTTTTATTTGCAGTTTTTAAATTTTATAAATAAAAATATTTTCAAAAAAGTTAAAAAGTTGATGAAATATTTACCAAACTAAATTTTTAATTCTAACCAGGCTTTTAGAAAATAAATTTTTAATTTAAGTTTATTTTAAAAAAATGCATTTTTAAAATTTATTTCATGATTGCCAGTAAGCGTGAGATTCTTTATGGAATATTAATGAGATTTAGCGTTAAGAGTTTTTGATAAAAATCTACCTTTTAAAGGTTTCGAATAAATTTCCCTTGATTTAGATATTTTTAAAAAGCACGATTGAAAGAAATTTCATTATAATTTTTTTTTGCTTTTGATGGTATTTTACATTGGAAGCAAATTACGCTTTATATTTAATTAAAAATTGGGTTCTGTTGTAATAGATTATGATTTCAAAGAAATTTTTTGCAGAAAGTTCATAAATACTTTAAATCTTAACATTTTCTTACTTTTCATTTTTTTTATTATTTTAGTTTATTTTATTTAAAATACTGTGGTATAGAAATTATATTATTATTATTATTTGTTGTTGTTACTGACATTTACATTTTCAAAATCAGTTGTTGAATACTGTTGAAGGCTTTTATAAAAAAAATTGGATTATTTAAAAAGAGCAAACGGAGTGCAAACGCATTAAAAAAAGAACTGTTTTAATAATAATAATAATAATAATAATAATAATAAAAGATTATTACCAAAGTAGGTTTTGTAGAAACCTCAGGATAGATGATTTAAAAAATCGCCTTTTTTTAAATACATAGGTTAAACATTTTAGTTCTGTCTTTTGTATTATTAAAAAACATTCATTATGTAGCCTGTTTTTTTTATTATTTTATTTGTAATTTTACAATTTTATAATTAATTTGTTGAAATAAGTAAAAAGGATGTAGAAATAATTACCAAACTAAGGTTTTAATTCTAACCATTCTTTTAAAAAATAAATTACTTTTTAATACTAGCTTATTAAAAAAAATACATTTTGAATGTTTATTTCATGATTGCCACTAATCATTAGATTCTTTATTAAATATTAATGGGATTTAGAGCAAAAAGTTTTTTTTAAAGAAAAATCTACTTTTAAAAATTTTGAATAAATTTCCTTTGATTTAGGAAATTTTAAAAAAGCACGATTCAAAGAAATTTCATTATAATTTTTTTTCTTTTGATGGTATTGCACCATTGAAGTAAATTAAGCTTTATATTTAAGTAAAAGATTAGGTTCCGTTCTAATAAACTATGATTTTGGAGAACAATTTTGTAAAAAGCTCATAAATATTTTAAATTTTATCATTTTCTTACTTTACATTTTTTAAAATCATTTTAGTTCATTTTTTAAATAATGTGCCAAGAAACGATATATATATACAGGGTGATTCATAAAAGATGGGCAGAACTTTAAGGGGCTATAGTACACTTAAAGACAAATAATATTAAATAGGAGACTAAGGGTCCCAGACGTATTCCCAAGGAGATAGGGGGCATTAAAGTTTAGGGTCCGAAATTTCAAATGATTATAGAAAATGGAAAAATTGGTCAATTCGTTTGCGGTTTTTGCAAAAAATTTTCTTTATGCCAGTATTTTCTTGAAATAAAATTTTAAAGTTCAATTTCAAAAAATGCCGATAGGGGGCGCTTTAGACTTTGGAGTAACAAACAACTATTTTTTAACGTTATTTTTTGTATTTCTTTAAATGATTTCGAAAGCTTAGACTTAAACTTAAATTTTGATCTAAAAATCTGAGTCCTAACAAGTAGTTAAGTAGCGTAAACTGAAATTTGAAATTTGAAACCCTTCTCCCCCCAGAACAAAAATCAGTTATTCCCGATCTTTGTGTCGTAGATTAGGCTCTAACTACTACCGCGTTCTGCTAAAATTATTCTTTATGTCAGTATTTTCTTGAAAATAAATTTTAAAGAAAAGTTTCAAAAAATTCCTATAGAGGGCGCTTTAGACTTTGGAGTAACGAACAACTATTTTATACCGTTTTTTTTTGTGTCTCATTAAATGCTTTCTAAAGCTTAGACTTAAACTTAAATTTTCAGCTCAAAATCTGAATCGCTGAGCGTGGTTCAGTAGCGAGGGGAGGGGGTTCAAATTTCAACTTCTGAACATAGTTCAGTTTGCACTACTTAACCATGCCCAACGATTCTGTGCTGTGATACGAGGCAAAAATACAACTTTCGTCAAGGACTGCATAGTCGGAATTCACACTGGCACTGGCACTGGCACAGTTGGAAACGTCACTCATGCAAACGTTAAAGCTCCATTCCTGACGCTAGTCACCGGGTGAAGAAGGAGACAGAAAGTATGCAAATGTCAAATGGGGAAGAAGAAGAACACGTATGCAAAATTTCGACACGATTCAGGCATAAAAAGCACTGAACGGTGAGTCAAGTGTAAGTCGCTGTAGTAATGAATCGGAAGATGGTGCCCTTCACGAATAAGGAAAAGGCTGAGATGCATTTAATTTACGGAGCGGCAGATGGAAATGGTGCAGAGGCACAACGAATGTACGGAGAGCGATTTTCCAACAGGCGGTTGCCTAACCGCAAAACTTTCGAGCGCTTGTACAGACAGTTGTGTGAGACGGGATCATTTCTCGCTTCCCGGTCGAATGCAGGTCGTGCAAAAAAGGACGAATCAGTAGTTGTTGCAGAAGCCATTCTGGATGTAGTAGCGGCGAAGCCAAGTACAAGTACACGAACAGTGGCTAGGCAGGTGGATACCTCACAGTCCATGACTTGGAGAGTACTGAAGGATGAACATTTGCTCCCGTTTCATGTGCAACGAGTCCAGAAACTGTCTCCAGGGGATTATCCAAATCGTATTGAATTCGCTCGCTGGTTTCTGCAGCAGAACGCGCTAAATACACATTTTGGACGAACTGTGCTTTTCACCGATGAATGTACCTTCACACGTGAAGGTACATTTAACACACACAATGCACATGTATGGGCGGATGTCAATCCACATGCTACGTATCCACATGCTCATCAGAGACGCTTTTCCATCAATGTTTGGGCAGGAATCCTCGGAGACCACCTAATCGGACCGTACCTTCTTCGTGAACGCCTCAACGGTAAAACATTCCTCACATTTCTGCAACATGTGCTGCCAGACCTGTTAAACGTTGTTCCTCCACGCATCCGGCGGGTCATGTGGTTCCAGCACGATGGAACGCCAGCCCATTACGTACGAGACGTCCGCAACTATCTGGACATCACATTTCCGAACAGATGGATTGGTCGAAGTGGTCCTGTTGCTTGGCCTGCTCGCTCGCCAGATCTTTCACCCCTCGATTTCTTTTTTTGGGGACAATTGAAGGCTCTTATGTATGAGACACCCATTGAATCCCCCGAGGAACTGGTCGCCAGACTTTCCGCCGCTGTAGGGGAAGTGCTCGAGAAGCCTGATGTTTTCGCGAATGTTCGCCGTTCCATTCTTCGCCGTTGTTCTGCGTGCATAACCTCTGGTGGTCACAATTTTGAACATTTATTGTAATTACATGTTAATAAATATGCTTTGGTAACATAATCCTAATTTGTGTCTTTTTACCTCGTATCACAGCACACAATGTGTGGACATGGTAAACTGAACTGTGCTCAGGAGTAGAAATTTCAAACCCCTCTCCCCAGAAACTTAACCACGTCTAACGATTCAGATTTTGGGCTGAAAATTTAAGTCTAAGCTTTAGAAAGCATTTAATGAGACACAAAAAATAACGGTATAAAATAGTTGTTCGTTACTCCAAAGTCTAAAGCGCCTTCTATCGGAATTTTTTGAAAATTTTCTTTAAAATTTATTTTCAAGAAAATACTGACATAAAGAATAATTTTAGCAAAACGCAGCAGTAGTTAGAGCCTAATCTACGACACAAAGATCGGGAATAACTGATTTTTGTTCTGGGGGGAGAAGGGTTTCAAATTTCAAATTTCAGTTTACGCTACTTAACTACTCGTTAGGACTCAGATTTTTAGATCAAAATTTAAGTTTAAGTCTAAGCTTTCGAAATCATTTAAAGAAATACAAAAAATAACGTTAAAAAATAGTTGTTTGTTACTCCAAAGTCTAAAGCGCCCCCTATCGGCATTTTTTGAAATTGAACTTTAAAATTTTATTTCAAGAAAATACTGGCATAAAGAAAATTTTTTGCAAAAACCGCAAACGAATCGACCAATTTTTCCATTTTTTATAATCATTTGAAATTTCGGACCCTAAACTTTAATGCCCCCTATCTCCTTGGGAATACGTCTGGGACCCTTAGTCTCCTATTTAATATTATTTGTCTTTAAGTGTACTATAACCCCTTAAAGTTCTGCCCATCTTTTATGAATCACTCTGTATATATATATATATATATATATATATAATTACAAATTCGGTTCAGTAGAAAGCATAGGATCGCTGATTTAAAAAATCACCTTAGTCTGTTTTTTCTGTTATTTTATTTGTAGTTTTTAAATTTTATAATTAAAATTTATTGGAAAAAAAAAGATAAAAAAATGTTGAAACGCATATAAAACAAAGCGTTTGCTTCTAACCATTCTTTTAAAAAATAAATTATTTTTTAATACTAGCTTGTTTAAAAAAATACATTTTGAATGTTTATTTCATGATTGCCCCTAATCATTAGATTCTTTATCAAATATTAATGAGATATTGCGCAAAGAGTTTTTTGATGGCAAATCTACTTTTTATAATTTTGAATAAATCTCCTCTATTTAGATATTTTTAAAAAAGCACGACTTGAAGAAATTTCATTATAAACTTCTTTTTATTTGATGGTATTTTACCATGAAAGTAAATTTTGCACTTTATATTAAAGTAAAATATTGGGTTCCTTTCTAAAAAATTATGATTTTGGGAGAATTTTTTTTTGCAGAAAGTTCATAAGTACTTTAAATTTTATCATTTTCTTACTTTACATTTTTTATTGAGTATTTAATTCAGTTTATTTAAAATAGTGTACTAGAGAACTAAAATTAGTTTTTGTTGGCCTTTAGGTTCTCAAAAATTTTAAATTATTCTATATATTTTGAATTTTAATAAGGATTTACGTCGTTTTCCTTTAAAGAATAATAAATTATGGCTCTATAACTCCTTAATGACTGTTTTGGTCTTTTTTGAAATTGTTTTAGCGTTTGGAAATAGCATAGAAATGTGTATAAGAAAAGACAAATCTATGTTATATAAGAGAAACGAATATGTGCGCAACGCTGACGTCATTCTGCGAAAGGCAATATTTTACGATAAATTTTCGCTTTGTCAATTTTTAGGTGCGTTCTTAATGATGTAAATACGTAGCATTTATAGTCGTCGTTCCATCTGTCTGTACGCATATTACAGAGCAAAAACTACCCAACCAAATCGTTCGAAGTTTAAAATTTATAGTTCTTGCAAAATTTTTTCGCGCCATTTAAAATTTTACGAAAATCGGATACATAGTTCAACAACAGGGACATCAAAATAATTCTGTGACATGACGGCCAATGGGAAAAAATAATTTCAAGTGCATTTTAATGATGTTATACTCTTTCGAACATAATAAAATCTATCAAGTATATATTAAATTGTACATACTATGCAATCAGTAATTCAAAGAATATTGATTATTAATTTACAGGATTACACAAAAGTATTCTATTACATAGAAATATTGGGGGAAACATTGTTTGGGTCACATTTTCATTATATTAAATTATTTCACATTTTATGAAATTGATATACAATACCGAGTTTTTCGACAAGTACTTCCTGCACAATAGGATGCATTTACAGGGGCACACAAGAGATTTCGGCTACTAATCTGTTTCGAAGTACTGTATACTACTACACCAAGATCTGGATATTTTCAGAGTTTATTTCGTTATAGTTCGAACGCACCTTATTTGTTACGCTCGACGTGCAATATTCGACTTGTTGCTTTTTCATTTTTTTGAAATTCTAAACTTCGATCATTTTAAATTTTTACAGCGTAGTATAGGGAAAAAATTACTTTCAAATTAAGTTTGTTTGAAGCTTGTATTACAACAACTCTTTTTTCATGGATTTTGAAGCATTTTTTTAAGTATGCATTTCTTTAATCAATCTGCCATGAAGTCTCTATTAAAGAATATAAAATAATAATAGCCTAGGTCATGTGACAGTCATCAACAGTTTCGTGCTGACCACTTCGCTTTCTAAATGCCGAGCGGCCATTATAGTTCTTTAACGTTGGTTGGGTACAGATGATATATCACATATATTGTTTCATCGTCTTACTTTTATCTATATTATAATAGTATAAAATATGAGATTGTCAGAAATAATTACTCAGTTTTTCTCTTCGCTTTCATATGCAAGGAGGTCATTTATAATCACAGGGATGACCGCCCCGGGAACCCCACTTCGAATTTTCAGTATAAGTGCAATCCTGAAGGGACAAGTGCATTCCACTGCATATGATTAGATGCATTAACAATGATTAGCTTTACAACATTATTCAATTTGTAATCCCAATTATTTTTTCGAATATAACTATGTAAGTTTTTTTCATGATTGCAACGATTTCTTGATACTTTTATGTTAGACTAGCGCAAATCTCGCCATTTAGCATTTATTTATTTTCCGCAAATAAATGAGTTGCCCAAAATCGGAAACTTCCCGGTTATGTCCGACCATCTGCACCCCGGTTTTGTCCGACCACGCCATTTTGATGAAATGTTACTCTAGTGTTGTTTAGATAATTCGTAGACACCAATACAAAACATTAAAATGAAATAATGAGTAAATAATAGACTATTATACTTTATACTTACCTAATTTAAATCCTTAGGTGTTTAGGATTGGTAAAGTAATATTGCAGACGTCGAATTTTTAACATCTTCACGTGAAATCTTTAAAAAATCACCACTGCGAAATGAGTTCGTCTACACGACTTCTGATTACTGGGAGCTGGCATGAACTCGCCTAAAAGTAATTATAAAAGTTTCGGCTAGATACCGCCGCAAATAAAGCTATAAAGCCTGGTTCCCTGTTTTATCCACCTACCAGGTTTTATCCAACTTTCCCCTACTATTTTTCTTCTTCTAGTTCTCCATGATTTCATACTTCTCGGTGCTGTAAAACACAATTGTAAATCTACGAGTCATTTGCTAAATTCAGGTTTTCAGATGTTTTTTACCAAGATATGACTTGGTAGGAAAAATGCTTTTTCATATGCGATTCGAGCTTTAACTAATTCTGAAATTTTTGCCGCTAACTGGATAAGATTAGTGTCTAAGCTGCCATTTCCCATTTTAGAACATCAACGTGGATTTTTTTTCTGGGATCCATTTATGCTATGAAGAAGATGAACGAAACATAAGTTCTCGGGATTTAAGGAAGACCTTGGCACTAGGATATTACATCAAACTTTTGGGGACTATCTGAGACGCATTTTGTTCAACTTCATTGTATTTAAGATTTGTTCCAAAATTTTTATGTGCGTTTTATAACTTTGGTGAAAAAGTAAAAAAATTGCATCTAAGGTACCCTGGGGTAATAACGCCACGTTAAGGTTCTACCAATTTTCACGGATCAGTTTTAGATTGTATTTTTTAAACAAATATATGATTTGATACAGCAACTCATTGACTATCTATATAAAAAAATTAACAGATATTTATTCATAAAATGTTATGGCGTGGTTTCTTGACCAATGCTATTTGGCGTTATTACCCACCTAGGAGAATAACGCCATGCAAACAAAACTGTGAAATAAGATAGAATAATTGCATGTAGATTGCCCAATTCTAAAAATACAAACTCTACAAACTTAGAAATTGACAAATTGCATTCAAAGCAAATTGCATTGAAACAATTGCATTGAAAATGTTCAATTTTTTGTGAAAGTGTAAGAAAAATAAAGGTGTGGTGTAGGGGGAGGATGAGGCAAAAGAATATCAGACTGTGAGCTTCTTTTTGCTTAAAAAGGACCGCTTAAATAGAATTATTAGAAACATTGCACAGTTTTAACTGTGTTTATTTGAATCAGTACTTAGGACGTAGCTCGGTCACTGTAGGGAATCAACCGGGGTATTAAAGCCAAGGAATGGCGTTATTACCCCGTTATAGTTATTTCGCTGTACATTTTAAATTACAAATTATCTCGAGAAGATATCCAAAATCTTCAACAATATTTTGAAAGTCCATGAAATGTACTACAAGTTTATGTAATTAACAAAGTATTTCCGGATAAAAAGAAAATAGTCTTCACATCACAAAACGTATCTCGCAAATTTTAGATCAAGCGTTAATTTTAGTTGCTTGTAAAAACAATAAGACCTAAAAATGAAACAAATTAACTTGAAGCTAATTTTTGCGATTTATATGACTCAAAACCCTTCTGCGCAGAGCACATGGGTGTCAATTACCAGATTATTTCATAATTATGCATAATATTAGCATTTGGCGTTATTTCCCCGCCTGGCGTAATTACACCAGACCACCTTACTTATTTTCAAATAATCTTCTTAGAAAATTTGGCTGGAAATTAAACATTACAGGAAAGCAATTACTTTCCTTTAAAAGGATTGGTATTTTTTTTAATTTTTGACATTATTTATACAATTTTCTCTAAGTTAGTCAAAAGAAATGTATTTGATCGTAAAAAATTATCCAGATGCTCACGTACATGTATATAGCACTCTACATGCGTAAGGTTCGTACAGATATCGTTATTTTCCAGGTGGAAAATCAGTATTTTTTCATTTAAAAAAATAAATCTACTTTAGACATGCAAAATTTTGCCATTTTAAAGGAGATATTTTCTATAAAAAATTACTGGTAGCGAAGAATT
The DNA here is from genome assembly GCA_964019185.1 of Maratus speculifer. Taxonomy (NCBI): domain Eukaryota; kingdom Metazoa; phylum Arthropoda; class Arachnida; order Araneae; family Salticidae; genus Maratus; species Maratus speculifer. The sequence goes on along the minus strand of OZ025296.1, from coordinate 227,653,079 downwards.
TCCGGATCTTGAAATTCTAGAGTCCGTACGAACGCTCATACGTATATAAGTGCGGGGTTATTTTAGATTCAATAATTGGAAATTTACATTCACTAAGTTTCAACAAATTCTCATAAGAAAATCGTAATTCATTTTGTCTTGTAGATCAAACCAAAAATATGTACGAAAAAAGTTGTCACATTATTAATGATATTGTTAACGTTATTCATTTAATGTAAAAAATTATTTAATTGAAATGAATCGGATATAAAACTCCTTTGAAATCTTAATATTAATTTATTATGCCACGAAAACACTAGGAATATCCATTACTAAATTTACGATATCACGAGAACTCAGAAAATGCGTGTATAGCCACAACGTCTGCAATAAAGAAAAACTTTACGGATAATATCCCTTTTTTATGTTTCATAAACAAAAATAAGTATGCAATACACTAGATAAAAACAACACTGGTACTTTTAAGGAAAATTATGGATATTTTAAAGTTTTTAATTGCCCCGAAAAGAGAACATGCATATTTTAATATCTTGAACGAGGATATTATGTTCTAGTTCTATTAATCGGAAATTATTTTTATCGCAGTCCTATAAAAGTTTGCTGAGTTGTTTAGAAATGCATAAGTAACCATGCGAATGTGTTGTAGTTCCGGTAAAAAACCCAAGAAAACCATGTTTTATAGAACATTTCTCTTCCTTAATTTTTACTAAATGGTTTTCAAAATGAAAAATATTATAAAGGATGTTGTATATATGTTAGATATTGCCTTCCGAGAATCCACCAATAGCTTTTGCTAAACTTAAAACTCGAGTAATAAATTTATAAATGTTCTTTAAAATTACCTAAGTAAATTTTAGAAAATTCTTTAAAATTTTTTCGAAATATGTTTCATTATGATATATAGCTTTAAAAACCATATACAATCGAATCATTGATTTCAATTGTAAAAACAAAGTAAACAAATTCTCAGTATTTGTCTTCTATAATTCTTTAATACGTTACGGAGTAATTGAATTTGAAGTTCTTTGTTAAAAGGTGTTGCTGTTGGTGTTATTTATTACTGCCAATTATCTGCACATAGGATATAGGCCCTAGGAAGCATGCCGTTCGTGTGTGTGTGGGGGGGGGGAGAGGACGACCCACCCGGGGCACCCACCAAACACTTGGCATAGATGTTTAATCCCACTAAAATACACAAAAAGATAAAAATGAAAAACAGCTTTTAAAGACCTTTTAACAATTTTACAAAAGTCTGACTGTCGGAACAATGAAAAATTAAATAACAAATTTTATAGACAAAAGCATTATAAAAAATGTCTGTTCAATAATAGAAAAAAAAACTAGTAAATCCACAATCAGTAAAGTTTAAACATACGCAGTAAAGTAAGATATAAGAACAAATCAACAAATCACACATGTTCCCAAACAAAACAGAAACTATAGATATAATGGGGGTGTTTCTATGGAACCTAACCAGTATTTATACAAGGTTCAAAGAAAACCATGAATACTCCGAACGGTTAGGTCGATGGGCGCGTTTATTTTCGAACCCAGAACCTCACGTCTGCCAGCTTCAAGAGCGGATTCTCTTTTCCACTGCTGGGGCATTTGTTAAAAGCTCTGTAAAGAAAAACTGCTACTATGAAAAACATTAAAAATACAAAATCTTGCTTTGCATTACAGATCAATCGAATTTCGTTTCCTCTTTCATTTCGGCAAAAATGCGGATGAAATTTTGGCCAGATCGAAACTTAACTGAAACTATCAGTATCTCAAAAATCTTCTTACTTCGGAAATTTTATACATTACTCATCGGTTTCAGCTGCCTCTACTCAAATCATACTAATTATTGCTGCTAACTTCGTTGTTTATCATTATCAGTTATGACAGACTTAAGATGTGAATGCAAATTAAAAAGCAAGCAATGTATCTATATTGAAACTTTTTCACGTGCTCATTAAATGCTACAGACCTAACAATAATGGAAAATTTTTAGTCTGAAACCGCAGAAATATTTTAAACATTCTTTGAGTAAGCTCTAGTATATCAGATAATTATTTACAAAATCCATTAAAAAATGAAATCGAGGTGTGTACATATAAAACTAAAATATTTTTTAATTAAATGAAATTTGTATAATTATAAAATCTTTCTTTGACGTTGATGAATTATTTATGTTTTATTTTATATGAAAATGGAAAGTTCTGGGTCTAAAGCACATGCAATCATCTTGGGCCACATGTATAATAAATTAATAATTATGAGTATTTAATAAATACACATAATTAATTATTTTATAAATAAATACGTATAATTGATTAACAATTATTTATATTTATGCATGTATTAATTACCTTAATACATACAATTTATTTACTTTAAAAATGTTTTGCACCTTTTCGTTTTTGCTAGTTTCGGCCGAAAATAGAAAGATTACCGAAACTCTGTCTTAATTTAGGTCTCGGCATTAAAAAGCTGGTTTGGTCGATCCTTACTTAAAATTGAAGCACATGATAGAATCTAGCAAATTAACCTGTGCTATAAAGTATCAACTGACCCGCCCGACGATTCCCGGTCCGTGAGGAATGAACCTTAATTAAACTTTAAACGAAACTCAAATTTGTGTAATTTATAACATTGAATCCATTTTGTTTGAATTTATATGAAATAACTGCGAAAGAACCTTGAATTAATAGTGTAGGCTGTATTTAATTATTTGATATTTGGAGTCATTGCGTACCGAAGACAGTAATACCGCGACATAATACGTCTACTGATTTCGATGACATTTCAGACCTATTATTTTGTAAAAAATATTTCTAAATATAAAAACGTTTCAGTTTTTAAAGTCATTTAAATCTTGTCTATTTAGTTTCTGTAAAAAGATTGTGTTAAAATAAGGAAAGTTTAGTTACTTTTAGCATCGAAAAATATCGTCTCTGTGAGGCGCGAAGATACTAGAATTTGCCGGTGTATTTGAAAAAAGTTTAGAATTCATACTTTTTAAAATTGTTTACACAGATGTAAGTTTTAAAAACGTATATTCGTGTTTTTGGTAACTTTTTAATACTGCGTCCTTGAAGGCGAAACTGGAACGAAGCAATCAGGTTTCTACTGATTTAGTCGTAATTATCGCGCATTTCATTTTGAAAAATTATTTGCATTCATTCGAACATTTCGAAATTTTGTATGTGATGTACATCTAGTTTGTTACAATGCTCTAAAGTGCGGACACTCAATTAGTTTTAGTATAGAAAAAATACCGCCACTGTGAGGCGCGTTGTGACCTGCGTTCTCCAAAATATTTGAAAGAGTTAAAATTCATATTTTTAAACACCAATTGCAATTTAGACTAGAAGAAAGTTTCACATTTAAGAATATTTTCTTGGTTTTATCGTAACTATAAAATTGCGTTCTCGAGGAGCGTTTCATAAGAAAGAAAAAGGTTTTTAAAAAAATTACACTTTTCTATTTTCTTTTTCAATAGGCTAACTGCAAAATTTTTTTTAATGATTGAGGTATCTCAGGCGTAAAAGTACGATATTTCACAACATGTCTTACTCAGTTTTTGAATGGTTTCGTCGATCAGTAATAAACGAAAACAATCAGAAATAAGAAATATATTTGAAAAGCGTTTTTTCGCTAGTTCCCTATGCGTAAGTGGGTTTGTGCATATGCAAAATTGCTTTCCACGAGTGGGGACCAAATAGATGATTTTTTGGAGAGGGTAAGTTACGATATTTAACTAGTATCTCAACTAATTATTTGAAATTTAAAATTCTGAGTCTTGAGTGGAACAGGACATATTTTGGGTTAGCTTCACAAAAAATTTCAGACTTTTACGTCCTAGAAATATCGCTTGTCATCACATACTTACACTCACATACATATAGATATAGAACGAAACTATTAGTATAGATTTAGTCTGTTTATAACGCTGGCATCATAGTGACAGTAGCAATGACATGATTTATAAATTTCGTTTTTACTGCATATCTATATTAAAAAGGCCAAACGTATCTGTGCGTAATGTATACGTCATTTTGCGAATGACAACTCTTTGAAATGAAATTTCAGTTTTGCGATTTTTGCTACTGAAAAATTTTAAGTTTCTAAACATCTTGTACTTTCTGTTTTTACACCATCGTGTAGGGAAAAAATGTGCTTTTAAATGGAATTTGTTTGAAATCTGTATCTTAATTTATTTTTGAGATATTAATTTTATTGTAATTTTTAATACCACTTTTGTAATTGTGGCAACAAAAGCACTGCAGTTTTGTTAAAAGTAGAGGAAAAAAAAGGAGATTACTGTATCTTTTCGTTGCCATTTTCTTATAAAAGTGAAAAAATTGAACTAAAAAAGTGTACTATGCAGAATGCAAAAAGTTTAAGATTTCACAGGGGATAATTCTAGGATTGAGTCAAAGTGGAAAAAATTTTGCTTTTTTTTCATTTTGGAATATCAAACATAAGAGCCTTAATTGACAACTTTGACATAATAGCAGATCTTTATAACATTTTTCTGTTTACATTACGATTATAGTTTAATTTTAATAATTTTTAAAACTGAATTTCAAGAAAATGGTATTTTGTTAACTTTATTTAATATAATTTATTTAAGAGTTAGACTAACCAGTTTAAGATACATTTTTTTATTGTGACTAATTTTGTTGGCTTCTTATAAATCAATGAAACAATTTCTTGTTCACCGATTATTCCGAAACCATGCAACCGATTAATTTGGTTTTAGTGTTAAATGAAAGACAATGCTCTCGAATTGGTACCACTTCAGTTTCATCGAAATTGGTTCAGTACTTTTTTAGTAATTAGGCAAAAACTTGTAAAATTAGTGATTTTTCGCTAATTAAAAGTGTTGAATACGTTCACTGAATGGAGTGTAGACAGCATGGCCAAGCGGTCTAAGGCGCCGGATTGAAGCTCTGTTTAGACTGTGAGTTCGAACCCCACTCCTGACATTATTTACATCTATGTAAAATTAAAAAAAAATTTCCATAATACAATTTTTATTTTTAACCGGCTTCAGAAAAGGAAGAGGAAGTTATCAATTCGATGCGTATGTATTTTTTTTCTATGTATGTTCACCAATTACTCTGAAACTATCCAACCGATTAATTTGGTTTTTGTATTAAATATAAATATAGTTTAAAAAGACTAAAAACCACGCTTTTAAAGTAATCAGACTAAAAAGTAAAAAATAAATATAGTTTTAAAAAACTAAAAAACACGCTTTTTAAGTATATCAAACTAAAAAGTGAAAAAATAATTCGTACTATAAGCTGAAAACGAAAATAGATGAAAAATACTATATTACTATAAAATCATTGTTATTATAGAAATCAATTAATAAGCAATAAATAAAATTATCGTGGAAAAAAAGCGTGGGGTGCTTCTTAAGAACTGATAGATGGAGCATGGTAGATGGAGCACCCCACGCTTTTTTTTCCACGATAATTTTATTTATTTCTTATTAATTGATTTCTATAATAACAATGATTTTATAGTAATATAGTATTTTTCATCTATTTTCGTTTTCAGCTTATAGTACGAATTATTTTTTCACTTTTTAGTTTGATATACTTAAAAAGCGTGTTTTTTAGTTTTTTAAACTATATTTATTAAAGAGACAAGTACAATATTAGAAAATCTTAGCATTTTACCTATAACAGAATTATAGAAAAGAGTACCAAACCATCCAAATTTAGATCCAAAATCATTTAGCAACATTAATTTTAGCTCTACTTTTTAAGGCTATAATTAAAAATTTAACACATTGTGTGTTCCATGTTACCTTGTCTAAGTTTTAGAATGTCGTTTATAAATTTTAAGAAAAGTTATCTCTGCTAATAATTATCTGTTTCATGCATTAATGTAAGCTCTCAACTACAAAATGAATGGTTAATGCCGGAACAATATATTTTCCACACTCTATAAAATTTCGATTGAATTGTTTTTTAAAAAGTGATAGCCTGTGAGATTGAAAATATCGATTTCAGATTCTTACACCTGACTGAATGCATTATTTCTTTCCTCTAAGATAGAAACATTAAAACATTTTTATGTTCTTACTTGCATTCTATCATCTATAAATATAGACCTGAAATCGGAAAAATATACTTCTTTATTTTGAAAGAAAACACTAGTTGCTTTAAAATATAAGTTTCTACACTGATAAAAAAGTAGTTTATTTAATTGTAAATGAAATTATGATGTTTTTAATATTATGAAAATGATTGCTTTCTTAATCTCTTCTGTTTGAAGCTAAAATAATAACACAAATATTTATTCATTCATTTTCAAAACAAAATGACATTGTAAATGATATAAAAAAATCTTTTCTGAAATTTATCCTTTAGTTACGTAGTAAGTTATGTTCAAAAGTATGGAATTAAAACTACAGGCCCTCTTAAAACATCAACTTAATCACCATTAATCCAAATTAACGCAGTCACTGCTTTAAGAACTTTAAACAAATAAATAATCTACAAATCCTGAAAAAAAAAAATAAATATTGAAGATTTAAATTCGAAAACGGTTTAAATTCTTACTTATAAAAATTTATGACTTTCTTGGCCACACTGTTTTTTGAACATTTTTAGTTTTTTTTGCGAACTCAGATGAAAATAACATTTATTTTATGAAGGATTTCACTTATATACACGCATTTATTCGCTTGCTTTCAACAGAAAAAACATTCAGCTAATAAGTATTGATGTAAAAGTGTAAAAAAAATCGGACATTATAGTTTTTATAAGTAAAAGAAAAGGGGCCTGCGAACGGAGACAAGGGGAACAAACAGGTTAAGAACATATATATATATTTTTTTTCATTTAGGCCTATAATGTTTGATATTTTTACAGAAACAAGTTAGTTTTAAAATTTTTGAAATTTGCAACTGTTTACCTAAAATAAAATTTCGACAAGTGTACCAGTCATAAAAAACGCATTTTTGAAAAAAAAAAAAAAAAAGAAAAGAAAAAATAATATATACATATGGACAGTTCTTAAAACATATTATTTTAAAAACTTCCAGCAAAAAATTTTAAAAACAGCAAAAACTTTAAGAACTTCCTTAAATATTAGTTTTTTAGATGTACAATTATTTTGCACCACAAATTTTAGTTCTTCGTTTCAAGGCGATAATTATAAATTAAAAAAATTGAACCCTTTTATGCTCCATTTTCCATACATAAGTTTTAGAACTCCGTTTATATATATTTTTTAAGTTATCTCTGCTACTAATACACTGTTTTATACATTAATGCAAGATCTAAACTTTAAAATGAATGTTTAGTGCCGGAACAATATATTTTCCACACTCTATAAAATTTCGATTGAATCGTTTTTAAAAAAGTGATATTCTCTGAGATTGAAAATATCGATTTCAGATTCTTACACCTGACAAGATACATTATTTCTTTCCTCGAAAATAGAAACATTAAAACATTTTTATGTTCTTACACGCATTCTATCATCTATAAATAAAGATCTGAAATACGCAAAATATACTTCTTTGTTTTAAAACAAAACTCTAGTTGTTTTAAAATATAAATTTTTATGCTAATTTTTAAAAAGAAAGTGTAATTTAACAAATTACAACGGTGATTTGGGAAAATAATATGTTCAAAGACTAATAGATTCTATATATATTAAAATAATAATAATAAACATCCTTTTTGTGATGATCAAAATGTACTTGCGTGATAATAAAATCATATATTATGTACGCAACGGAATAAAAATTAATACTCCTGGACCAATCACAAACAAATTTTAAATGAAATTTCAGTTTTACAATTTTCTGTACTGCAATTTTTTAAACTTTTAACATCGTATATTTTCAATTTTTATACCACCGCAAGAGAAAAAAAAAAATTTTTATAATTCAATTTCTTTGAAATCTGTATCTCAAGTTGTTTTTGAGTTATTAATGTTTTTTGTAGTTTATATTGATTTTTTTGTCATTTTGGCAACAGAAGTATTTCATTTCTGGACATTAAGCATAAACCAATCAGGAAAAAGATTAAAAATCGGACATCATAAGGATTCATATATGGTTCAGATATCTCTAGATCGAAAGAAATAACCATTTTTTAAATGGTTAAAAGAATGAGCGAATGTATTTATTTAATAATAAATGAAGAAGCTTTTTTTATATTATGAACAAGATTGATTTTTTAATACTTTCCAAGATGGTTGATAAGTATTTATGAATCTGGTTTTTCTTTTTGTTTATCTATCTTATCTCTCGAAAATAAATTCAGATTGCATGATTCAGATTAAAAATGTTATTGATGTTTACTATAAAATGTTCTGTATTAAAAATGAGTTTTATGGTATGGTTCGTTTACGTACAAAATAATTACGTTACGTTATTGTTTGTGGGAGGAAAATATTTTTGATGTATTTAACACATGCTATGATACTTCAACTATAATAAAATTAAAATGCATCACTGAGGTGTTCTACATGTTTTATACCGGGAGGCGGCAGCAGCACAGCCAAGCATCTCATCAAATTTGACGCAGGAGTTAAAAATAGTTTCGCTGATTAAAACGCAATCGATTACCCAAGTAGGGTTTAATCTGCCGATCTCCACTGAGCCAAATCGCGACAAAATTCTCCATTTGGCGAGTAAATGACTCGCAGCAGACTCACCAAATTGCGAGTGCTCAATTTCTGCTCTTATTTGTGTGTGGTTACAGTTGAGATTCTTATCCACGTTACGTCGCTTTTCATCTTCAATCGCAACGTACCATTTACATTATTTTTTATAGAGCTACTGACTCAAAACAACATGAGTTTAGCAACAGACAAAGACACAGAAATGATTATACGATAAATAATCTATTGTCAGTTTATCGCTATCGATGAGCTGGTAAAATTACAACCAAAATTACTCGCATCAATAGCCAAATCGATAACAGTTTTGCTGAAATGCGGCATTGAGCTTGTCTTTTACCGAATTGCAAACTATCACTGGCCAATTATCATATTTTTCTATAGGGGTTCAAAGCAGATTTTTCAGATTGTTTCACACCAAATCTATTTTGCTAACTTTTATCATTTGGCCACTATTTTTTATTTCTTATCACTAAATTGGTAATGTTGCTCTAAAGCCAGCGAGAACCCCGCTCTCATGTCATTCTAAAAAACACATGAAAACCGGATTTTAGTTCAGAATTCATGGAATTGAGCGGTTGACGGATAAATTTACCATTATGTTTTCTTGCTAATGAAAACATGGAGTGCATGGCATTTATCTTTTATTTATGTACATGACAGTATTTCGTTCGAGGATGAGTTATGATCAATTTCATGTATTAACAAGTTTGCTGCCGCTCACGCAATAGCGCGTGATATAGCGCAAACATTACGGGGCCACTCACGCGCCAGCGCGTGATGTGGGTTGATGTGCAATAGCCAGTCACGCGCTGGCACGGGAACATCTTTCACTGATTCTTGTTATAAAAAGTAAATCGGCTTCTGTGAAAAACCCACTTCTAGAGTGCGGCATTAACTATCACTACATCTTCATGTAAGCGGCAGCGAACGTGTTAAAAAAAAGATGGAAACATAAATTTATTTACAATATTCTATTGATGTTGAGAAGTATATTGTAATATATTCTTGAAGCATGAATTTTTTTTGTTGTTTTTCATGTTATTTTAATTTTGCTTTAAAGTGGAATTTTCACTGTGCTATATTTTTTTTACAAAATTAAACTAGTCGCTGAGGGCCACCTTAACGACCGCATATAACAACCACCGTCCGCATGTAACAAAGTAAAAACTGTCGAACCGAATCGTTTGAAATTTAAAATATATAATTATCTTTCAATTTTGTCGAATCATGTCGAGTCACAGACAGAAAGACACACAGACAAACGGACGGCAATTTTTTCTTCTAAAAATATGTTTTTCGGAAACTTCAGTGTCTGAAAATCGTATATCCGTCAATAAATAAATAAATAAATAATTTTTTTAAAACAATTACAAGACTTAAGGAAATATATTACGTATGATGGGGGCGAAAATACTAAGAATTTCAACAAAATATCATATAAAAAAGCATTTCATAAAAATATTTGTCATACAAAAAAGAAAAGAAAAGAAAATGTAATGACATTTGGGATGCCGGTTTGTAACAGTAAAATAACAATAATAAACAGTAAAAAAGACATTAATATACCTTTTTAATTCATTTATAAGAGGATATATTTTAATTGTTCCTTATTTTGCGGTTAATTAGGATTACTGTTATACTTATAAACTGGAACCTTAGCTACCACTATAATACGCATGCGCAATTCTAATGCCTACATCTGTTGTACATGTAAGTGATAAAAAAGTTCATAAATTTTCAATAAAATTTGTATTAGTAACTAAATGGAATTGTTTACTGCAGGACAAAAAATTAAAAAAATTCCATTTCATAAATAAATGTAATTTAGTCTATAATTAAAATTTAGTCTATAATTAAAAAGCATCAACAAAATAACCTATTACTCTAAAAGCTGAAATTGGGTATAATGAGGTATTCTTTTAAAAATAATTTCTACTGTCGATTCTACAAAATTAAAATAAAATAAAAATACTCTCAGAAAAGAAATATGGTTCTTGCATACAGAATCTAAACTATGGCTCTAGAAAAAATTAATTCCATGTCATCCTTATAAATTCAAATTCCCTTTGCTAGAGAGTTCTTGAAATAAGTTTAAAATATTGAAAAAACACCGCAAACACAGGCGATAATTAATAAATAAAGTAAATCACTTTGTAAATCACCATAAAATGAAAAATAAAATAGATCGCGTTTTGAGTTACAGCAATAATAGCTCGTAATCATCTAAACCAACACGTGTCCGTAAGGACACAGAGTCACAGATAAAGATAAAAAGATAGGAACTTTATCCCTAGAGAGTTCTTGTCTCTCCTGTTCGAATTCAAAAGCATTTTCCTATATTTTCGAGACCAAACATATTTAAAAACCGCTGCAAATAGATGTGAACATAAGAGGTTAGTTTTAATAGCTAGATTTCTAATTTATAAAACCATTATAAGAAATCATGTAATAACTTCTCGCTACTGAAACGATTCATTATTGTTTGGCCACATATATAGTAAAAAATATGTAAATAAAAAAAAAAAAATCTGATTTTTTCCTCCAAAAACGAAACATTTCATGGAGTTTACGGAAATTTTTCCATTAAAAAACGGGGATTGTAATGTCATGATAGCCTGTATAATCTTCGTAAAATTGTTTGTTTTTTCTTACAATGTATAAAACAAAAGACTAGAAATTCTAGACCATTTCATCTATACTAATAAGATATTTAACTTGTTCGAATAGCTCGGAAATCTAAATTTCTAGTTTGGGGATTCAGAATAGTACTACCTCTTCATTCTAAGGTCAAAATGGTGGTTTTTCCCCTCACTGTAACCATTCGTTAAATAAGATCATTAAATAAGAATATATTTAATTTAAACTATTTCTAGCTCTGTTTAGTGCCAGTTGTTATTTTTTATGAACAAGTCAGAAACTGCACTTCAGACGTAGCAAATAAGATGCGTTACATAGAAGATGCGTAAAACATAGCTTTAAAAATATACAGTACTATTGTAAAAATATGCAGTACTATACAGCATCCGAAAAATGTGTGTGTCCGTGTAAATACTAAAGGTTTTTTTATTATATAGAAATTAATTTGTATTAAACCTCAGCAACGTATATCAATTTTGCAAACTGAGGTGTGTTTTGTTTATAACAGGAACGTTTGAAAGTGGAGAAGAGTACACTCATAACGAGAATTGAGATTGCCAGAAGGAATTCTAAAGGAAGGAATTCCAAAATATTTATAACTCCAAAAGACCCTTAGAAATGCATGTTTGTTAAGAGAAAATTTTGGACGATAGTAGAAAGTGAAAATAAAAGTACAGAAGAAACCGACTTCGGTTAACGGAGAGTTTCGGTTAATCAAGGTTCGGAAAATCGAGGGTCTACTGTACTTCTTATTTTCATAAAAATACATATGACTCGACAAAATTATGTAATAATTATATATTTTAAACTTCAAATGTTTCGGCTGAGAAGTTTTCGCGTTGTTATATGCGGACAGACGGAGGGACGGATTGAACAACGACTATGGGTGCTACGGATTTACATAATTACAAACACACCTAAAAACATTTATTAAACAGTTCTATGACTACAGAATATTTTATAATTTAAAATTAACTCTGTATAAACACAATCATTTTTACTAATATACAACAAAAAAGAAAAACAGAGATATATTTCATATTGTTTCCAAAAGAACTGCGTATGAAACTACATTATAAAAAAAGATGAAAGTTGAAAATATGCCTTCAAATCAAATATTTTCAGTTAGCCTTTAGGGAATATATTTTTGATATTTGAATCTGGAACAAATAGATATATCTAATGTTCTTTGTGTATTTCTATCTTTCAAAAAATATTATGAAGTTTTTTTTTATTCAAACGTATTTTTTTCTTATTTTCGAATGAATCTTATATTTTATATTTCGCAGTGCGTCATTTTATATTGAATCTTGCATTTTACTGATAAATTAATATGCGATATATTTTTCGTTTTATTATTACTTTTTTTGTAAAATAAATACACAAAATAATAATAATAATAATAATAATAATAATAATAATAGTTTGCTAAAAACATTAGTTAGCAATGAAAGTTAAAGTTAAAATACACTTTTAAATTAAAAAAAAAATTAATTATACTTGATTTAGAATACTTTTCACATTTAAATCGGGAACAAAATAAGATATTCAATGTTCGTTATTCATTTCTGTATTTCCAAATATATAACGATATCAATATTTTTTCTTAGTTTTTCTTTAATAAAATAGTACACCAAGGATTCTTGCCTAATTTAATGCTATTTCAACTGATACAGTCTGCATATCCATATTATATGGGACAAATATATCCGTGCGTAACGCTGACATTATTATGACTATGTTAACATTACACGGTTAAATGTAACTTTTTTTTAAAAATTTATTTGCGTTTTTAAAAATTTCTAAACACTGCATATTTTAATTTTTTTAAACAGTCAAGGGGAAAAATGTATTTTCAGATGTAATTTGTTTGAAAACTATATCATGATTATTTACAAAACCGTATAGCCATTTACTTCAATTTTATTACTTTTAAAACACTTTTCATACTTAATTTTTTCAAAATCTTTCTTTGTTGTCTGCATATGATTACCAAAGAAAAATTCACTTGCACTTAAGATAAATATATCAGCATTTGTTTTCATAACGAAACCAAAACATCGAACATTCAAGAAATAAAACAATAAAATATGAACACAATAAAATATGAAACAATTAAACATAAATTTAAAGAGCTTCGCGATACAAAAATCTTCAAGTTTTCTAAAATAATTTTACTGAACTAAACATTCGCTTTTTTCGCTTAAAATGACGTTTAAATCATATTTCTATCTTAATTTGAACAAAAAAATATTATTATTATTATTTTTTTGGTTTATTTTAAAACTCTACCTTTTAAACAATGTTTGTCCTGGTAACGACTTCTTGTGAAAATGTGTTTTCCTTCATGAAGGGATTTTCACATTTCTCGCATTTAAATTGTTATAATTCAAGAACCGTTAAAAATAAATGATTTAAACTCGGAAATCGAATTTGTCAATTGTTTTACTTTAATTTTTATTTAGCAAATTTGAAAAGAAAAAGAAATAATTACTTTTGAAAATGGAATTTAAAGAAAAAAATTACAGTAATTTTTTTTAAAGATTTTTACTAAAAATATTTTTATTTTTCATTTAAATTAATATTTTCAAAAATTCTAAATCAAATTTAAAACTTATATATTTCTGTTTATTTATATTAAGACTAACTAAATTCTACAAATATTTGGAGATATAATAATTTATAAAAAATATCACATTTTCAAAAGAGTATATTTTAAAACTTGCTGTTTCAAAGTTAAAGCAAAATAATTGAAAATGACATGTTCCAAGTTTGAATCATTTACTTTTAACGGTTCTTGACTTATAACAATTTAAAAACGATAAATGGCCAAAAAACCCATCACGAAGAAAAAAGTATTTTTACAAGAAGTCATTTCAATGTCAATAATTGCTTAAAAGCTAGATTTTGGAATCAAACCCAAAATAAAAACTTAATATTTCCTTATTCCAAATGAAAATATAATTTCAAAATTTTAATTGCTTAATAGATGAAAATACAAATCTAGTGGGAAAATTTTCATGCCTGGATTGAGAAACACTCTTCAACAATTTCAGAATAATAAAACATGAGTGCACCGTTTGATAAGATAAAATATTATACTACCTCTGACAAAAAAGCTCGGTGAATTAATTCAGAATGACCGATCTGCCAACACTGGAGAAACAAAACGCTGCACCCGCATAGAGGCACGTGTTGACCATCTTCCCTTACCGTTGTTCTGTTGAGCGTCGTTTATGGTCTGTGTAAGACGTGCTTTACCAAGTGCTTGTTCAGTTTGTTGGTTATTACCGGGAACAGGAAAATGACCGAACAAAAGATTAGTTTAAAGTTTTCTTTTAAGCTTCCCAAGAATCGAAAGAAATTTATGAGGGATGATGCAAATTGAACATTCAGCATACTCGCCAGATTTCAATCCTCCAGACTTTTCTCGATTTTCACCACTCAAACTCTCTTTGAAAGAGATTTGACCCTATTGCTGACATCCAACGAAACATGACGAAGCTTTTGAACTCCATCCCAAATGAAGACGTCTTGTGAATTTCCCAGGACATGTATAACAGATCTCAGCAGTACATAGTTATGGGAGGTGAATGTTTCGAAGGATGCTAATTTAACTTTCGTTAATATTTCATCTACATTAATGTTACAGGACTATTAACCGAACTTTATTGTCAGAGATAGTGTCTAATTCAACAATGTTGAGACGTTATTTTCTAATATACATTAAGTAACTTGTGATAAACTTTAGCAATACATATCAATTTCATTATTTATTAAATAGTTTAACGTAATTAAAATATGTAACAAATAATGTTCCACTCGCTTTACCACTATGTAACGGAATTCTTTTGTGTGGCACTATAAATGAATAATAAATATTCTTTGTGCGGAATATTCTACAAAACGAATATTTCAATGTCCTTTAGTACTTTTTATCGTATCCGTTTCTCTATGATTCTGCGAATTTAACATTATGAAAAGAACTTAAAACTATTTTATCCCATTTGCTTTAATGTAACGGAATAATTCTGATTAACTAAAATGTTATTATTATTACTTTTTTAATTCAAATAATTTTCCAGTAATTAGTTGATAAACAGATATTTAAACAGTAGGATTTCTGCGAGATTTATTATACATAATAATTAACGGTGAAAAGATAAATTTCTGTTGCCTTGTTTTTTAATATCTGAAATTTAATTAAAAAAAAGGAAGTGATGAATTGTTTTGGTTCATTAAAGCTAAAACGACATACGTTTATTGAAAACAGATTTCGTAGAAATTTTCTATTTTGTTGTATTTAACGGGCTTCCGATTTTGTAAACTTTTAATAGAAAATAGCAAATTAATGAATTATAATATTTGGTTATTTTCAAATTTTAATTAATTTCCCAGTTATTTGATTTCTTTTTAAACTTCTTTTTGAGTCAAGGCATTCGCATTTTCTAAGCAATGAATTTAGTTTACTTTCGTGAATAAAAATAATATTAGCTTCATTAAGTGAGAGACTAATCTAAATTCTAAAAGAAAATTTATAAAATACGTTAAGAAAGTGCTTTGTGTATTTAATCAGGAATGCGAATTGATTTTAGAAAAGAAATAAACTTCAATGAAAACAAATTTTGAAGAAAGTGTAATGAAAGAGTTAATTAATTTATAAAAGTAATTACATTTAAGGGTATTAGATACAGGGCTGTTGAAAAAACAAGAAAAACGTTAAGAGGAGACACAACTGGGACCCTATGTACACCCACATAAAATTTATTTTAACGTTTTACACTTCTTTATTATATACAACTAAGTTTTATCCAAGTATTTATATATACTTTTATATGTGTGTTTGATAAAACTGTACAAAATCTTCACACAAGTTTGAAGATTTAATTTTTTTTAGCACTCCAAAAAATTGTACTTTTCAACTAAAAAAACCATGAAGTCTTAATGTCCTTCAGTGATTTCGATATATTTTTTTATGGTTGAGTATAAATATAAGTGCATGTGTGGCAGACAATGAAAAAAAAATAATATTAGAAAAAAAATTCTGAAATATGAAAATTTTTTGATAAAATGCTATTGCTCTAAAATAAAAAGTTTCCATCGTAGAAACTGAATTGAATGTCTTGAATGATTCTGAAGCATATCTCAATGAATACAGATTTCAAAATACATACAAATCGGTCGGGTAGTTTCCATAAAAACATGTTTTAAAGCTCGAACATTTTTGAAATTGTTGCACTCAGCCTTGTATGCGCTTAAGGCGTAACATTAGGCACAGAAAAAAGACCAGGATGATATTGTAAAGTCTATGGGGGCGTTCTTTTCAAATATTTCGTCCAAATTTTAATATTTTTACATGATTTATTTGCACACGATAGCTAAGGACGATCCACAACCGGCCTAGGTTTTACTTTTTCAGTTTTGGTTTCTGATTAAAAAAAATTATTTTCACTTTCAAAACCGGTTTAAACCGGTTCTGAAATGGAAACTATCGGAACTTAAAAAATATATAAGCAAAATCGAAAAAGTAAAAACTAGACCGGTTGTAGATCGTTCTCAGCTATCCTATGCGAAAAAGAATCATGTAAAAATATTAAAATTTGAGCGAGATATTTGAAAAGAACGCTGCCATAGACTTTACATTACCATCCGGATCTTTTTCTTCGTTTAGCGTGGTGCCTTATGGCCCTAGCAACCGTAATGTTCAAGAAACTGAAATATAATTTCATATTGTTACTGAATATATGCGTTCGAGGAACACGTTGAGTAATAACTAAGAACTTATGGGTACGTTGGCACTAGAAAATAATAATAAAAAAATCATAATGTAAACCAGTTTTTTCACATTTCTAAATGATCTACAGATTAAAATTTACAAATTACTGTGAAACGGTATTTGCGGAATTAAAAATTCGGTTTAATTATTTCTGCTCTGACAGAACGTTTAAGTAAAGTTAAGGAGAAACAGTGCACTAAAAGAATTCAATGTAATTTTTTTATAAGTTAAATTCCTATCTTTCTGAATACTTTGATACAACTGCTTCTTTAAAAATCCCTTCCGAATAGTAGTTTGACTTCTAGAATTACACTTGACCAATAGCTGAAGTATCCTTTTGAAGAATTTTCTCCGAATGGCAATCCTTATGCACATAATGCCACCAATATATCAAAAACACTTCTGAATATATTTTTATATATAAAATTATCAAAACATATATTTCATAAGAGTCTGTACACTGTAAAAATGTCAGATGTTTCTCAATATATAAAAATGCAGTGTAATCAAAACCGAAAATATGCAGTGACCTCTTCTAACTCACCTAAGGTTTTCGAAAACCGTTTTTTTACCTTTAAAAATCCCAGAAAGCTATTTGTTTTCGAAATTTAAAGGAGTATTTATAAAATTTAATTTTTATTAGCTGCCCGTCCATTTCGAAAACGTTTCTAAGTAGCTTTTACAGTACAATAATCACTTTTCTCAAATCAAAATATCACTTTTTCTGATGCTACCAATTCATACGAAAATATTTTGATATTCAGAGAACATGTTTAAAAGACAAACATGCAATATTAACAGTATCAACATTAATAAGAAAATTAACATTATTTTGCTACATTTGCATGCACTAAATTAGTTATACAGCTGAAAGTGTTTACTTGAGAATTGATAGAATCCGAAAGAGTGATATTTTGATTTGAAAAAAGTGATTATTGTACTGTAAAATCTACTTAGAAACGTTTCCGAAAAGAACGGGCAGCTAATAAAAATTACTTTTTATAAATTCTTCTTTAAATTTTGAAAACAAATAGTTTTCTGGGATTTTTAAAGGTAAAGGAATGGTTTTCGAAACCTTAGGTGTGTTAGAAGAGGTCACTGTATATTTTCGTTTTTGATTACAGTACATTTTTATATATTCAGAAACATCTGACATTTTTTACTGTGTATAAATTTAATATAAAATTTCCTTTTTATTGTTCAAAATGATACTTTATGGTGAATGTATTGTTGAAATTTTCTAAATTTTGTATTAGCTAAACACAAATTTGTAGTAAAAATATCAAAATGTCTTAATTACTAATTTATTTAGGTTCAATATGTACAATCAGTTAGGGTCAAGTGAGAATGGAATAAACATAAAGAGAGTTTTAATCATCAATCTATACCTATATCATAAAAAGGTAATCTGTATCTATATTATAAAGATATAAGATTTGTTTATTTGTTGGGGTAATTTCTGGAACTAGCGAACTGATTTCAAAAGTAATGGCACCAAATTGATGGTGTTTGATGTTGTTCAAACATAAGTTACATCTTATGTCAGTGTAACTAACCTAAAGGGGGTCCAAGAGAAAACGCGTTCTAAAAATGCCATCTTTGTGTTACTGAAGTGCCTAGAAACATGAAATTCGGCATGTTAATTACTTATGAGATGTAAATGAACATTTGTTAAAAAAACGAAATTTTGAAGGATGAAAATGCGTGAAAAGCATTCTAAAAACGTTTTAAATGGCGATTTTAAAACAATTTCGGGATTCAACGATCCAGTTAAAAAAAATAATGATGTCAAAATGATGGTGTCAGTCTTTGCTCCAACAACCTTGCTCCAAGCAACTTGAAATTAAACATGGTAGTTATTTATAAGATACACTATATGGCCATTGATTATTGAACACTTGCGATTTTAGACATTTTGTTAAATATCTAGAAAAATACATGAGGAATCATCTCGAAACTCTTAGTGTATAAATATATTAGTATAAGTCATACATCTCCGTGAAGATTTTTTCCCGAAACTCCATAGGGTACCGTTAACAAATTAAAAAAGAATGAATATATTTTGAATAACCCTGTCAAAACTAATATAGCAAAAGCGCTCAAACTCTAGATTATGATTGAATGCCTTATTGTAATACGCGTATTTAATTTTTATGCATATAGTATGCATTCTTGCAGAGTAATTAAAGTTTTTATAAAAATAATCCCAAATTTTTCCAAGTTTTTTCCTTATAATTTTCAGAGTTCTTAATATAAAATAATATTCTTTTCAGAAAATATGACAAATAACATTGCACACAGTACCCTGTAATCAGAATTAAAAAATAATGAAAATTGTATACAAAATGAGTTGGTTTACTAAATAATTTTTTACTGCGCATGCGTCAACGATTTCAAAATTTCATTTGCATATTATGTTAGCTAAATGTATAGAGCAACTTTTGTGAAAGTCACAAAATCATAACTTGAAAATTCTGAAAATGTTCGTCAATTGAATAAGTTGAAAGTCCGTTATTCTCAAAATGAAGCAAAAACAAATGGGGTTGTATCCATACATTCATTAATTAGTGTCAATATAGAATACACAATACGGGATGTACTACTACATTTGGATAAAATCCCTCATTTTTTTTGCTACATTTTGGAAACAACGGATTTTGTCCTTTTTCTATAGACGATTACTTTCAGAATTTTTAAGCTATGATTTTGAGACTTTTACAAAAGTTGCTCTATACATTTAGCTAACATAAATATGCAAATGAAATTTTGATATCTTTGACGCATGCGCAGTAAAAAATTATTTAGTAAACCTACTCATTTTTCATACAATTTTTATTATTTTTTAATTCTGATTACAGGGTACTGTGTGCAATGTTGTTTGTCATATTTTCTGAAAAAAATATTATTTTATATTAAGAAATCTGAAAATTATAAGGGAAAAACTTGGAAAAATTTGGGACCATTTTTATAAAAACCTTAATTACTCTTCGAGTATGCATGCTCTTTGCATAAAAATGAACACAATGCATTACAATAAGGATTCAATCATAATCTGGAGTTTGAGCGCTTTTGCTACATTAGTTTTGACAGGGTTATTCAAAAGATAGTCATTCTTTTTTAATTTGTTGACGGTTCCCTATGGAGTTTCGGTAAAAAATCTTCACGGAGATATATGACGTATACTATTATATTTATACACTCTGAGTTTCGAGATGATTCCTCATGTATTTTTCTAGATATTTAGTAAAATGTCTAAAATCGCAAGTGTCCAATAATCAATGGCCGTATAGTGTATAAATGATCCTTTAAGAGCATTGAAACAGTGAAAATAATACCATTGTAAAAACATTCTAAATTGCGATTTCTATGCAGTCTCATGACCTACCAAACCAATCTGAAAAGCAATATTTGGAAAATCATGACAACAGCCTTTTCTCTAAATTAGGCTTTATTTCATGTCGGTGTCACTACCACTGGGAATTGCAGAAGCAAAAATTTCTAAATTGCAGTGTTTGTGATAGTACAGGGACTAGCAACTTGAAATTTGGCATGGTAATTTTTACTTATCCATTGTACATAGTATAGGGTAAGTCTTGCTATCGTTTTGAAAATCATTAAAAAGTTTTTGACGAATTTACAAGTTTCAGACAGTGGAGATTTCGAAAAACATATCTGCAGAAAAAGATTTACCGTCCGACTATCTGTTTGCCTGTCTGTTTCCAAAACGATCTCTTTCTTTGATGAAAGGTACATAAAAGTTTTCAAATTTTTTTATTTTAAGGAATGGATGTAGAATAAAATAAAATAACACAAATTTTCCATAAAGAACGAAATTAATCAAATAATTAATTGTCGAGATATTTGTAATTCTATTTTTCACACTCTTCAAATTTTTATGACCCTGTATTTCGTTCAAATTTCAATTCAAATATAGTGTCTCACATAAGTGATGGGACACTTGTGCTTTACAAAAGGAAACTAATCAAATAAATTAAACATGTACACGTTTTTTTTGTGGGTGTGTTTCATACTTAAATTTAGTAAAGATTATTACATAACATACATTTTGTGAAAATATTAAAATATTAATTTAATAAAAATACAAATGCTTAGAACGGAGCAAAAAATAGCTCACATAAGTGATGGGACACTATGCAACAAAAATCGTCTGAAATAGGCAAAAAAAATATTTTTTGGGGTTTTACTTTTACTTAAAAGCAATTGGCAATAATTTACTAAATCGTCTGCAGTATTTCTCTCCAGTTTATTTTGGAATTTTTATGTTTTTTAGCTCTGTGTAGCCATGAATGCTAAACGAAAAGAAACTTCGCCTGAAATTGGAAAATTAGTTATTAATTTGCATATTGAACGTGGAAAATCTATTAGAAAAACTGCTGAAACAGTTAACTTGAGTCGTTCAACAGTTTTCAATATCATTAATCGATATAAAAAGAATCATATGATTCAGGATAAAAGAAGACCTGGCCAACCATAAAAGCTATCCAATGGAATAAAGCGAATTATCGTTCGAAATATTAAAAAAAATCCAAGAAATAGTGCTTCAAAAGTTGCTGCTGGTTTACAAGCATTATATGAAATAATTGTTAATCCTGCGACTATTAGAAGGGTAATTCGATCTGCTGGATATCACGGTAGAGTAGCCAGGAAAAAATTCTTCGTAAGTGAAAAGAATAGAAAACTCAGACTAGCTTTCGCAAAATCCAACATAAATAAGAATTCTGATTACTGGAATAAAGTTATATTTGCTGATGAGAGTAAATTTAATATATTTGGTTCTGACGGTAGAATCTTGGTGTGGAGAAAACCCAGGGAAGAATTTCGCAAACAGAACTTGGTACCAACAGTAAAACCTGGTGGAGGAGGAGTTATGGTATGGGGGTGTATGTCGTCCGCTGGAGTTGGTAATCTTGTTTTTATTGACAGTATAATGGATCTGTACAAGTATATTGATATTTTAAAGCAAAATTTGAAATCTTCAGCACGAAAATTGAACCTTCATAACGATTTTAAATTCTACCAAGACAATGACTCCAAGCACACTGCTCTGAACGTTAGACTCTGGCTGCTATATAACTGTCCTGAAATAATAAAAACACCACCACAATCTCCAGACTTAAATCCCATAGAGAATAATTGGCAAGAATTGGAATCAAGAATTCGCAAACACACCATTTCTTCAAAACAACAACTAAAATCGGTGCTTCAAGAAGAATGGGGTAAAATCACTCGAGAAATCACAAAAAAATTAGTCGAATCCACCCAAAAAGATTAAATCATGTTTTAAAAGTAAAAGGAAATCCAACAAAATATTAAAACCTTTTAAAAAGTAAAATTTTTGGATAAATATTTGATGGAAAAGTAAGTGTCCCATCACTTATGTGAGCCATTTTTTGCTCCGTTCTGAACAATTTTATTTTTACTAAATTAATATTTTAATATTTTGACAAAATGTATGTTATGTAATAATTGTTACTAACTTTAAATATGAAACACACACAAAAAATTTTTGCACATGTTTGTTTATTTATTTCATTGCAGTTTCTTTTTATAAAGCACAAGTGTCCCATCACTTTTGTGAGACACTGTATATATTTTAATTGGATATAAGTCGCTTAATCCGACGCACTTAACTATTACTTAATATGATTATTATTTTTGGAATTATACAGATGTTTCGTTTACACAATTCGGTTCTTCTTGAGTAGTTTGACGTTTTATCTAATTTTTCGAAATTGGTTTATCAGCAATTCATTAATGGATCATTACTATGTGTTAAAAATTATTTAAATATATGTTTAATTTTTATTTTGGAACTATGAAGCATTTTATAAATTACACGTTTTGTTTTCGTATGTTATATTATGTATTTCCATGATGGGTAAGTCTTACGGCGGCCCTCGAACGACTAGTTTATAATATGTGAGTGCTATCCAAGAACACTAGTGAAAAAAAATCTTTATTTAAAGTGGTAAATGGTAAAGTGGTAAAGTGGAAAGGTGGCGCGAAAATCGTTCTAAAAACGCTCTAAATTGCGATTTTTATTCAATCTCTAAAAAATAATCAACTGATTTCAAAAGAAATGCTTGCGAATCAATGGTGATAGTTTCTGATCTTACATAGGCTGTATTTTATGCCGGTGCAATCACCCCCACCTTGGATTGGCAAGAAATATCAAATCAAGTTTTGAAAGTAATGGTTGCAAATTGATGAGGATAGTCTCTACTTCAACACTGGCTGTATTTTATGTTGTTGTCACACTACCTGGGGATTGCAGTAGCAAAAAATTTTTGAATTGCGTTTTCTTGTGTTATTGACTGGTCTAACATTATGAAATTAGGTACGTAAAAGATGCAAATGATTTCTAAGAACCGTTGGCGGAAATTTTAAAAATTAAGACGATGAAGTAAGCGAAAAGCGCTCTAAGGACTTTTTAAATTAAGATTTTTATGCAATCTTATCAAATATCAAACCGATTTAAAAAATAATGATTGTAAATTGGTGGAACCTGCTCAAACGTAAGCAATATTTTATGTCGGTGCAAATAACACGAGTGGGTTCCAGAATTAAAGTATAAAAGGATCGCAGGACAAACACAATGATAAACCTACGAGTAAAAAAATAGTGTTATTATTTTATGGCTTATGCGACTCTTCATTTCCGGCATACATGGATTATTAGATTCCACTATTACTACTCTTCAATAACATAAATATTTTTTAACAGTGCTCGATACGTTAGGTTTCTGTGTTGTCGGCTCTTGGACTATTATAAGAGGTTTGCTTATACGATTGGTACGGCATCAGATTCAAAACATTTTTTCCAAAATGTAAGTCGATACAATTCTTGCTTCTAAATAACTTCATCCGAGGCTACATCAATATACAATGCAGAAAATTTCAGCCGATAATGTCCATACCAAATCAAACATCGAAATTCCTCAAATATACTTTGTTGGTGATGTGAAATCAAAGTAGATCAATATTTCCCTCACATTCAGGTGCTGCAACAAGAAACTGTGAAAGATTTACAGCGTGTACTCCATAACCATAATCAACTGACCAATGTGTTGACGACTTCTCAAGAATGAATAGTTGACGACAACTACAGATAATCATTCTGGCCGAAAAAAGACCAGTCGGTGAGAATAAATGAAAATTTAATGCACTACAAGTCAATGAAGTTGCTGCAGTTATTATCGATAACTGATTAACACTTCGACTAGACTTCATGCCATTAAGCAACTGCCTAAAAGATAGCTCCCTCCCACCCTGACGGAAAATGAGAAAGTGATGTATGCATTTCGATTGAGCAATATATCCTAAACCTAGCAAATACCAGGTATTGCATCTAGTTTATTGTAAATATTAATACAAGGATTTTGTTCATGTTAGGTAAAAATATTCCATAACATCCAATTGCGCTTTACACTAATTTCATGAAAAATAGTTAATAATCTAATATTATAAATTCTTTTGTTAAAACTGCAAGAGAAATAGCATTTATCTATGTTAAAATAATAAAGTATTACATTGCGTAATCTCTTTACATAACACTTATTTCCCCTTCGCTTATTTGAAATTCATCCCTATAATATTTCCCAAGCAAAGCAATTTTTTGTAACAAAATGTGCATATCTCCAAAACTTAAATTTCTTACTATCATTTTTATTTTTATTTTAAAGATTCTTTTTATACGCACAGAATAATTTTACCCTATATTAAATAAACGGTAGGAGAGTATTTATTTTCCCTTTTCTAAAATCGTCTGCATTAATAAAATCCGCTTTTTCTTGTGTAAAAATAAACAAATTGAAAATGGAAATATATATTCTTTTGGTATAAATCTTTTTTGTTTCTCTTATAACACCATCTAGAATATAAACTTTGGTATTAAGCTTTTTAAAATAACAACTGGCGTAATTTAAATAAACTAGAAATAGAAATATACGTATTTAAACAAATTAGAAATTAAAATATTTGTGAAAGTATTACAGAGCATTATGTTTAGAAATGTTTTTAAAAAGGCACTTTTTCTATTTCTATTTTGAATTTTAATGTTTAAATATTAATTTTAATCTCATTAATTAAGGCTATTAATCAAATTTTGGTACTATTTTGTTATTCCATTTTATAAAACTTGTATCAAAGAACAAATTTAAGGGTCACTGCAAAACAAGTTGCACTACGGAGTAAAAATGTAAAATTTACGTATTTAAAGGTATGTCTTTATTAAAATATTAAATTCCCAATTTAAGTTTACTGAATGTTATTAATTAAGGATTCTTATCGCGTTTCGGAGTCATTTAATGCTATATTTATTTTATTAAGCTGTATTTTTCTAAAAATACCAAAACACAAATATAATGATCATTACAAAGAGCATGGCATTTTGGAATATTATATTTAAAGTATTAAATTCCTCACTTAAAATTATTGAATGTTATTAGTTAATAACACATATTGAATTTTGGTGTCTTTTAGAAAAAATTCAATTTTTTAAGTTTACATTTTATAAAAATATGAAAAGGAAATTATAATTAACATTAAATAACTAGTTGAACTATGGAATATTGTTTTTAAAATATTAAATTTCCTTTTTAAGGTTATTGAATGTTATTACCTAAGGGTATTAATCGAATTTTACTATTATTTTGTTATGTATTTCATTTTATTTAGCTGCCATATTATAAAAATATCAAAACACATATGTAACGATCATTATACAAAGCGAGTTGCTCTATACTATATTGTACATTTGAAACAAAAATAGTAACATATAAAGGCTTCAGGGACTATATTTAATCAAAAAAAGTTTTAAAAAAATTTTGGAAGGATATAAATCTAAACGTCAACAATAAAATGTTCATCAGCATCACATGCAAATGCTGCGTAAAAATCTTTTACTATCTATTAGTTTGCAAAAAGAGTAAAATGTTGCTGTACGTAGCAAAACGTGTCTGAAATATAACATTTTAGAAAAATTCACGTTTTAAAAATCATTACTTTTACTTCTTGAAATTCAGAAAGCAACAGATTTTTAGATTTAAAAACAACTCTGACAGAGAAGCTTCTTTTACTGCAATCTTAAAAAATCATGCGGCAGGCATTGATTATGGAGCACGTTCGAACCCATTTGGAATAATGTAAAAAAATCGCTGTTTAATAAGTTGAAATACGATATCTAATTGAACAATTTGAAAGCGTATAACACATTTGAAAACTCAATTTCAGAAATTACTATCTAGAATCTGAAAATTATGCGATTTCCTTAAAAAGTTCAATTAAAAAAAAATGTTCAATATAAAAATATTTACCGGAATTGAAAACACACTTCCAACAATTACTGCTCAAAGAAATAATATTGACAAATTTCTTTTGAGTGTCCCTGTAAAAGAACGACAAATGCTATAAATGTCTTACATTAAAGTAATCATCTTGTAGTAAAGTTAGTAATTTATATCAATTTAAATAAATTTGAAACAGCGTAATGGTATTAAAATACTGTAGAAACATTTTTTCCTCCTTGACTATTATCTAGCGAAATTACTTTGAATGGTCGTGTAAATGAAAGCTAACGGAACCATAAATGAACTCCAATAGGCAGATAGTTAGTTACATAAGTGCAAGTGTTATGGATTTCGATTACCAATATTTCAGTATAGTAACATTTGCTTTATTAAAAATTTCCGAATTTGAATAAGTTGAAGATTTACAGTGGTATTCAAAATCCTAACCTCTTGCATCAAGTCATTCAGACACAGAATCATATTCATATTCACATTCATATTCAATATGTTTATTTTCTTCTATATTTACAATAAAAAAGTAATGGATTCGTAAAAAATTTCAAATTCTGGTTTTCGGCGAATTTCCACGTTTTAGCGTTCAGAGAACCCGAAAAATATGTTTTACGAAATGTCTGTCTGTGAGTCTGTCTGTCACTCTGTATGTGACAAAAACATTTCGGCACTCTGCCTCAAGAACTAACGCACGGAATTTCATATTAATTTATGTGTTGATATAAACTGGAGTTGATTAGTTTTTGGTGCATATCGCCCAACTGGTGGTGCTGCTATATTTTTTTCAGGATTTCCTCATTAGCTATATTTCAAGAAGTAATAGACAGATTTTTATAAAACTTCAGATTCTGTTTGTCATAAATATAATATGATACTGATTACCTTTTGGTGTAAACTGCTCAGTAGGTCGCACTTCTATGCAGCATTACTCATGATAATCACAATAGCTATATCTCAAGTACTGATCCACAAATTTTCATCAAACAGAAATTATTGCTGATAAGTTTTTGGTGTAAATCGCTCTACAGGTGGTGCTAGTATGCAGCTTTTTTTACTATTTCTCCAATAGATAAATCTCTAGAACTAACCAGCAGATGCTCATCAAACTTCGGATTTAATTAGACCATGTCATGGATTGACGTTTTCTACATTTTAATCTAAATCGCTTAACAGTTGACGCAGATATTCTCAATTTTTCACGATTTTCGCAATAGCTCTATTTCAAAAACTAATGCACGGATTTTTATCAAGTTTCAGATTCAGAACATGACATAAGTTGTTGCTGATTACATTTTGGAGTAAATCACTTAACCGGTGACGCAACTGTGCTTCCCTTTTTTTGAAAATCATTAACGCATATGAGATGGAAGAAAGTTTTTGAATTGTCACATCCGACTAGTTTCTCTTATTTTGTTTTTGGCCTTAAAATTATCTTTTGGTAATTCCACTGATCTTTTTCTTAAATCTAATTAACGAAAATTCTGGGTTGAACAAAATAGTCGATTCGGCTTCATCTTTTCGCCTATACATGTGAGCCAGAAAAAGAAAAGCATTTTAGCGATTTTACTTATGTAGCTGTTGAAATCATCAATCACATTATTATAAATCTTTTTATTGTTATCTGACCCCGCCTCCTAACCCATCTTACCCACATATCCAATACTTGTAAACTAAAAAATGACATCAGACTGTAAACATCAGAAACAGTATTTTTATTTAGTAGAGTAGACTTATGAAATAGTGTAAGAGAAATACCTAACGTATTACAGTAGAGAGCCGGTTATCCGGATGTTTATTAGCCTAATTCTCTAATTAACCGAATCGATGAAGGACTATACATTTTTTCCGTCTTCTGCAATTTTTTTGAAGCGAAATTCTATTAGGCACGGTACGGTAAATTAGGCTGGATGTTATGAAATTTAACCGTTAAATAACTCTTCCCTTATCTTGAAATAATAAAATCGCCAACAAATGCAAAAAGAGCAGTAATAAAATCAACTGTTTCTAGAATCTAAGAAGATTTTTTTCGAACGCGCGAGAGTCCTTTGCATATATTTTTTTTCCGAAAAAGCTAGTCCAAGAGTCAACAACTCAAAACCCAATGTCATCGAAGACAAGAATTATGGAAGTGTAGTAATATTAGAATCTAATCATCAATGTCTACCGGAAGCGAAGTGGCGCATAAGCCAAAAATTATTGCTAAGTCTACTAGTTGTTGACTCGTGGGCTTAGCATTGTGTCTTCCTACACTCAGTTTTCCATGTTTTCATACTTTTGATTGTAGAACAAACGCAAGGCTAAACCTACGAGTCAACCACTAGTGGTATCAATTATTGACTTATGCATCACTTCACTTCCGGAAGACACGGATTATTAGAACCCTCTATTGCTACTCTTCCATAAAATAAAAGATTTTTTTCTTGTGCTCGATGACATAGGGTTTTGTGCGGTCTGCTTTTGGACTAAACCACTTATTATTTCAGATTCTCTGAAAGTAGTCGAAAAGTAGTTTATTTTGTACATTGGTATTATCGGAAAAAGGGACCCGCCCATCTCCGCCTGCGTTTGTTCATAGAGTGTATGTATCGGGTGATCTAAAAGTCATGACGAACTTTAAAAATGAATAATTCGAAAACGAATCATGGTACAAAGCTACGGTTTGCACAGAACGAATGGAGAAGAAACCGGGTTTTGTGTAACAATTAAAAAAATAGTTTTATTAGTGACCAACAAAGGCACTATAGGGTTTTATTGTACCAAAATATGATTTGCAAATGAAAAAATGTTGACAACTTACAAATCAGCTTAATTGCAGTTAATTACTACTAGAATAAATGTTCAAAGTGCTATCCAACATTCATAAGTGCAGCTGTGAGACGAGGCACTACATCATTCACAGCATTTAGTAGCATTTTTTGCGTTGGTAGTCAATTGTGTCATGGCTGACACATTTTGGCGGATGGCAACTTTCAATGCTGCTAGTGATGCGTTGGTCGCCAACAGAACTAAATTTTTTCGTTTCCACACAAAACCCGTTTTTTTCCATCCTTTTGGTACAAACCGTATCTTTGTAGCTTGATTCGTTTTCGAATTATTCATTTTCAAAGGTCGTCCTGACTTTTGGAATACCCGGTATATATATGCACTTCTCAAAACAATTAGGCGAGCACATGGATTTAGCAAAATTGCGCAAATATTTATAGTGATTAAGTATTGTAAAATAAAACATCCGTCATTTAAAGCATAGTAGAAAACAGATGGAGAAAACTTCACATGCAAATCACAGGTTATGACGTCAAAAAACAGAAAAAGAAATTAAGTGCAAAAATGGGGATTTTGCAGAAACATCTGTTTTACTGTCTGAGTTGTTAAATTCCATTTCTCATATTGTGTTTTGAGAAAAAGTGACTTACAAATGTCACAACAACGTTACTTACCGGAGTATATGGCTTGGCGTTTAATCGAGACAATAATTTTTATCGTCTTCTTGTAGCAGTTCTTCTTATCTATTCAATAGTAAATTTTGATTACGGTCCAAATTTTTTTCCACATCGTTTCAATAGATGTTTGTTATGTAGTTCTGCAAGGTTTTTAATAAAATTTATCCTTTTTTATTTTATTTATTTATATACTTTTTTAAAGGAGAATCTTTGTGTTAAAACATAATTATTAATAAGTAAGTATATTCTTTTCTTGTGTATTTTTATCATCCGTCTTGCCATTTGTTTTAAAAAAAGAATGTTGAATTCTTAAATGAATGGATTTTTTAAATGTTTAGATTTAATTCTCTTTATAATCTTACGTTATCTTTTAAATATCCAAAATGTTATATAAGTATCTTTTTAGATATAAATAGAAAATTTTTAATTTTCTTTCTTTCAATAGTACAGCAAACGCAAATTAATTGTATTATTAAAAAATAAAGGCGATAGATGACATTGTAGAACAATTAAAAATATTCCCATTAAATTTATAAGAGGAATTATCCAAATGACATAATTTGTGTTGCTGTTTGTTTTGTTGACAATGTATTCATTAATTTTTTTTTTAAAGAATGAAGTAATGATAATAGTTTAAAATTATTGGTTAATCACAAATGCATCTACGTATTCTAAAACGATTAATATGGATGCAAAGATACTGAACCCTAAATAAAAAAATAAAGAGATAAAGAAAAAAACATATGCACAATTTTCATTTATAAGTAATAATCTGTATATGTATGCAGCAATTTTCCTTATCTACAACTTTCTACAGGAGATAAAGATTATAGGTGACATTAACGTTGAATTTTCAGCATCCGCACTAATTTTCTTTTCAGAAATTATCTATACGTTTGAATTCCTTAACATTGGTGTGATTAATATGAAAAAAAAAACAGAAACTTCAAATGATGGATTAATCTCAAACTTATTTGTAAATCCTATAGACATGAATTCAGATGCATAAGAAGAGATATAAATCAAAAGTACAGAAAAGAAATTGAAGAATGCATTTTGATTACAGTCCTCATTTTTTTCCTGATCATTGATGTTTTTTATATGATATTGCAGGACTTTTAATTAAGTTTTTATTTATTTATTTATTTTAGAAAGAGAATCTTTGTGTTAAAATATAAGGGTTAAGAGGCAAGTACATTCTTTTCTTGTGTAATTTTATTACCACACTTTCCATTAAAACATATTAATTTAAAAATACTAATTATTTAATTATTAGTCAGAGGGATTTTTTAAAAATTAGACTTAACTCTCTTTATTAGAAGAGTAAATTGTAAGGAAGTATTCAAAGGTCAGAATTCCTGCTGTTGTTTGTTTTTGTTAACTGTTGTTTCTTTAAATATTGTTTAATTAATCAAGTAATGATAATAGATTAAAATTATTGATTAATCAAAAAATCTGTTATGTATTGTAAAACAGTTTATATGGATATCAAAAAAGAAAACAGAAGAAAGAAAGAAAGAAATAAAACAAAAATATGAAAAATTGCAAAGAACCTTATTACATGTGTTGCAATTACATCCAGAACATTTTAAAGCAAATATATTTTTGCAAAAAATTACATTTCAAATATTTTTTGGAATAGAAAATTTGGTCTAATAAACATTTGCGACAAAAATCAGTAAATTTTTTTATTTAATTCTTAAAAGTATCTAATATGTACGAAAAGGTTCTTTAAAGAACTGAAAAAAAAACTTTTGTATTAACAGATTCTGAAGTTATTCTAATACTTTGATATTTATGTAATATATATAGTTGTGTTATAAAAGTTTTAATTGATACCGATAACAGAAGAATTCTTATATTCCGTTATTTACACATAAATTGCACGCTAAATACGCATACTTTTTTTTTTACCTCTATCTTTATAAACAACAGTGGAACGTTTCCAGAGCAGGGGTCTTAGCAATTTTTTTATGCTTGGCGCATTTCGGATTTCAGAAAGTGATATTTGTTGACAAATTATATAAACCAGTAAACAAACAAAACTGTAATAAACATATTCTCAAATTTCCTTCTCTCACCAAAGCCCATAGACTGGAAATGTACCACAACCCTATAGTTGCATTTAATCTATGTTTTTTAAATAGCATACTGGACATACAACTTCAAATAGCTTGGTAGATAATAAAATAAAATATATTTAACAGCATTTAAAAATTCTAGATTTTTTCTCATTTATTCAGTTTATAATGCTGCATTTTAAACAGAAAATTATCTCTTTCAAAACAAAAGTACACATTCAAAAAGTAAAATTTTTCTGTTTTTATTATTTGGTTAGTAAAAATGTTGGATTCTCATTTATGCATTGCAAATATAGATTATACAAGTTTAAGTTACTAAGAAAAAGAAAAATAAATCATTATATACCATTAAGTATTACATTTAATTACTGACATTGTGTATACACACTAGCCACATTGTAGTTTATGTAAAACAAAATCTCTTTAACACTTTAAATAAAATTTGTAAAATAAATGCTGCATTATTCATAAAAAAATTTATACAACAACAACTAAAACAAAAGACAATTTTTAAATTTAGAAATTATATATACACTTATGAAACAGCTCTCCTTATTCTCTAATTCCTTTAGAGCATTTTTTTAAAGTTTGAAATGGTATGCGCGAGATAAAGATAATCGATGCCATTGAAGCTGAATTTTCAATGTTCACATTAAAAATGAATACAATAGTAAAACATTAATACAATAACCACAAAACCAAAACGCACATTGCAAAATTAGAAATTACCTATACATTTGTGAAACAATCTCTTTATTCTTCAATTTTTTTAGAGGATTTTTTTAAAGTTTGAAATGGTATGCGCATAATAAAGATGATCAATGACATTGAAGCTGAATTTTCTATATTCAAACTAAATTTCTTTTTATAAATTATCTACATGTATGAATTCCTTAGCATTTGTTTGCTTAATATGGAAAATAAAACAACTTCAGATGATGGATTAATCTCAAATTTATTTGTAAGTTCTGAAGAAAAAGTGGGTGACCAAATTATTCGTTACATTACAATCTTTATTTTTGGCAATCTTGATTTAATGTTTTTGTCCTGAGAACTCTGGCAGGTGAAATTTTACGAGTGCCATCAACTGGTAAGGGACTACTAGTGTGTAATAGTCCCTTTAGTCCCTTACGTGGGTCCGCGATGTTATGGGTTCATTTGGTGATTTAAATGTTTTTCAATACCTCATGTTGAATTCTGTCTGCGAAATGTGGTAAAAAAAAAACACAACAGAATAAAGAAATTTTGTACTAGCCTTGATTATGGTTTGTTATCATAATGAGTAATTAAAAGGATAGCATAGAAAATGGTATACATAAAACGTCAATTGAAGTAAAATCCGTAACAAGACGTTTGACGAAATATTGAGGAATTTGTCTTGGAACTTTAGAGATGAGTTTTTCCACAATAAATTTCTATTTTATGAGCAAAAGTTTGTTTTCATTTATCTAACCTTAAATATTCAGTCCATGTATACCGAAAGTATTGAACAATCTATCAGTAAACAACAACACAACAAAGTTTACATTCCTTGTGATGTAAAGTTTATGCATCCAACTAATAATTTGGCCACCCACTGCATGAATGTAACTG
The DNA here is from genome assembly GCA_964019185.1 of Maratus speculifer. Classification (NCBI taxonomy): domain Eukaryota; kingdom Metazoa; phylum Arthropoda; class Arachnida; order Araneae; family Salticidae; genus Maratus; species Maratus speculifer. Next base: position 227,619,590 of record OZ025296.1, on the reverse strand, counting down.
TGTAAAAAGAAATAAGGTACCCTGGGGTAATAACGCCAGGCGGGGTAATAACGCTAAGTGCTTATATTTTGCATAATTATGAAATAATCAGGTAAATGACACCCATGTGCTCTGCGCAGAAGGGTTTTGAGTCACATAAATCGCAAAAAATAGTTCAAGTTAATTTGTTTCTTTTTTAGGTCTTATTGTTTTTACAAACAACTAAAATTAACGCTTGATCTAAAATTTGCGAGATACGTTTTGTGATGTGAAGACTATCTTTTTATCCCGAAATACTTTGTTAATTACATAAATTTGTAGTGCATTTCATGTACATTTAAAATGTTGTTGAAGATTTTGCATATCTTCTCGATATAATTTTTAATGTAAAATGTACTGCGCAATAACTATACCGAGGTAATAACGCCAATCCTTGACATTAATTCCCCGGTTGATTCCCTACAGTGGCCGAGATACATCCTAAATACTGATTCAAATAAACACAGTTAAAACTGTGCAATGTTTCTCATATTTCTATTTAAACGGTCCTTTTTAAGCAAAAAGAAGCTCACGGTCTGATATTCTTTTGCCTCATCCCCCCTCCCACACCACACCTTTATTTTTCTTACACTTTCACAAAAAATTGAACATTTTCAATAGCTTAGAATGCAATTTGTCAATTTCTAAGTTTGTAGAGTTTGTATTTTTAGAATTGGGCTATCTACATGCAATTATTCCATCGTATTTCATAGTTTTATTTGCATGGCGTTATTACCCATATAGGTGGGTAATAACGCCAAATAGCATGGTTCAAGAAAAAACGCCATTACATTTTATGAATACATATCTGTTAAATTATTTTATTTTATATAGATAGTCAATGAGTTGTTGTATCAGATCCTATATTTGTTTGAAAAATACAATCTAAAACTAAGCCGTGAAAATTGGTTAAACCTTAACGTGGCGTTATTACCCCAGGGTACCTTATAACTCAAAGTAACAGAAATAATTGAAGAGCAAATTTTGATTACGATCCAAATGTTTCCGGATCATTTTTAATAAATGTTTTTCGCATCTTCTGCATAAACTTCAAAAGCTTTATGCTTTTAAAAACCAGAAGAAAACATTTATTTTAGAAGGAGGCTGTTTTGTGTTATCACACAATGGCTAATATGTAAGTACTATTTTTTCTTGCGAATTGTTAAAATCTCACTTTAAATTTTTTTATAACATGTTCTCAAACTTATGAAGATTTACAGTTTAGATTTTTTATTTTTTATTTTTAATAGTATTTCAAATATCCAAAATATTAGGCTCTTTTTTAAAGATACAAAGAGAAATTTGCCAATTTTTCTTTCTAAAAAAAACAAAAATATATTGCATTATGAAAAATAAAGACATTAGATAACATTGTAAAACAATTTTAAATAGCCTAGAGAAATAAATTAAAAGGATAAAACAATGCAAATAATAAACCTATAAATTATGATTATGTTCCAAATGTAAAATTTTGTTGCAGTTCAGACCAAGAACATTCTAAAGCAAATGTTTTTCTTAAAAAAATTGTTTCAAATATTTTTTAGAATGGAAAAATTCGGTCTATTAAACAATTGCCGCAAAAGTCTATAAATTTTATCCGTTCATTCTTAATGGGACTTTTATTTGAGCAAAATCGTCTATAGCAATATTACCGCAAAAAAGGTCTATTTCTGTGATGTTATATTACCAATGCAGTTTTTCTTATTAAAATATCATTTATGAAGGTTTTAAGAAGTAAAAAATAAAGGTAAGTGTGTTTATATACTTTAATTCTGTTTTTTTCAAAACTAATTTTTCAGCGTTTTATGGTTTTTGAAAAGCTTCTTGCCATGTGATTTTTGATCAATATTTATGAAATTGATAAGGAAGTGTCCTGATATTGTTTAGAAAAAAATTCTGTCAGCTTTTTAAAATTCGTCTTTATTAAGATAGTCAAATTTGACTTTTTACTTATTAAAAAGCAAAATTTTGATTAAAATCGATATAGAATTTAGAAAAAAAATCTGTAAAATATTAACTATTCAAGATATTAAAAAAATCTTGCACAAATTTTTTTATAATAGAATTTTAAGTGATAAAAATGCAAAAATGCAAAAATATCTCAAATTAAAATACGAGGAGCATTTTAAAATTTCGTTTAAAAATTTAATTTTTTTAAATTTAAAATTTTAAAAAGATTGGAAATTTTTTGAAGGTGTTCTATATGATTTTGGTGAAATGTATATCTGCACAAAATTTCATATTGCTATGATGAAAAAAGGGCCACCGTCCTCTTAAAAGCATGTAATCTGTACGAAAAATTTGTTTAAGGTAATACACGATTGGTAAGCCATGTCCACTCGCTTTAATGTTATTATATTATTTTATGCTTATGTATTATCTGTAACTAAATCTTATTCAAGTGTTTATTTATGCTTTTTTTCTTGTGTTTGACAAAACTGTACAGAGCTTCACACAAGTTGAAACAGTTTAGGAGTTAAAAGATTTCGGCGAGCTAAAAAGCACAAGTTTTTTAGCTCTCTGAAAAATTGTACTTTTCAGCTAAAAATCTCATTAAATCTTAAAAGTACTTGTACTATTGTTTAAGCACAATCAAACTGATTGGTAAATTTATCATTTCGACATTTTAATTTATAATTTTGATTTTTATACTGAATCCAATAAAATTTACCTTAGCTTCATAAAATTAAATAAGGCTAACGATATCGATAATAGAGTGGATTTTCTTGATATTTCTTTTGGTATTTCAGATAATAGTATCAATAATGATATTTAGGATAAAAGAAACAGTTTTGATTTTTATGCGATCAATTTACCTCATTGGTTTTCTAATTTATATAAAAAAGTTTTTATTAATACTGTTATAAATCAATTTATTAGATTCAGAAAAAAATGTAGTGATGGTTTCAATGTAAATAAACAGGTTTATAAGTTTTTGGGTAACTTATTTTATAAAAACAATTATCCGTGTAAGTTTTTGAAATATTATGTAAAATTACTTTTAAAAATTGGCAACACTTTGGACTGGAGACCTTAAGCTAAAAGGATTGCTGACTTCTGGAGTTTGTTACTTGAAGCGGCGATCTGAAAGTCTACGCAATAGAAAGTATGATTATGACGCGTTATGAAAGTATGACGCAGAAAAGAAGTCACGATTGGAACGAATTGGATATGTTTTTAGAAATTCGGACTGATTTTTGTTGGAGTTAAAAGTTTCTTGTCACCTGTTGGAAATACAATGCCGTGCTTATGCAGTAAGTTCATTTTTTATGCTAGTTGGTAGGTACAGGTGGAAGTGGGACAATTTCTTGCATTTTATATTGTTATTATTTAGGATTTTTTAAATATAATTGTGTTTCTTTTTTCTTTTTATAAGATTAATTATGATTTCATTTAATATAGTGTTTGAATATTTGATTATGTTACATATTTTTATAAGAAAAGACTATTTAAAAAAACTTTTAAATGTATTGTTTTGCATTTAATGCAAGGTTTTGTCCCATTATACGAAACCTGCTAATGAAGCTTTATATTTCAATAGTGGGGGATGATTAAAGCCCTTCCGCCTGCTGAAGATTGATGGCTTATATTCTGATGGTGACTTTTCATGTTGATTCATATTAATATCTTAATGTTTACTTCTTTTTTAAAATTGTTTATACATTATGCACCTGGTGCTAAAAAAACATTTTCATGAAATTTAGATTATATATATACATATATGCGTATGTATCTTTGTTCATGGGTCTAGTTCCCCCATAAAAATGTTGCAACTGAACCTGGAAGATCTATGTTCTACACACATATTTTTTTCAAATTTAGGATATTAGGTCCTGTTTAAAAAAGGATACATAACTTTAAAAAGTTAAACCAGGTAGATTATGCAAATTTAATATGGAAAAAAGAGCGTTATAAAAGAAACTTTTGCTATCAAGATCTTAACAAAAGTATAAAAAAGGTTTATTTATAAAAAAAAGACATAAGGATTAAGTACAATTGCACTTTAGCATAGGTAAAATTATAAAAGTCCGGGTAGTGCCGGGAGGAAGAGGTAGCTTTCATATATTTATTTATTTATTTTAAATTAAGTTCTGTTATTCAAACATACGAAGCTCAAATTAGTGAAACCCGTTTTTATAAGATTGAATAGAAGTTTTTGTCACTACTGAATATTAATACGAATTTTTATAAATTAGTCATCTTTTATTCAATCTGGTTTTATTTTAAGCGATGTATAGAGTCACCAAATTCCATGATATCATGAAGTGTATGCAATTTTAAAGGAACATTATGGTTAAAACAAATGAGCTTGGTCGAAATCTTAATTCCTGTGCACATACACACTCATATTGAAATCGATTGAAATATACGAGTGGTGTCGCGCACAAATTGATTTTGAAAAAAATGTCACCCACATTAGAAATTCAAACTGCTATATCTCAGGCGTTTTTTAAGGTAAACACAAAGCGAAAAATACTCCGTAATTCATTATTAAGATAAATACTTTAGAAAGAACCTTTTTTCAATGGCTAATTTTTTTTGTTTGTACATTATACATTTAAAAGATTTTGTACAATGGCGGCCATTTTGAAACAAGAGGGCGAATGAAGTTGGCCAGTGAACGCGTTCAAGACATTGGTATGTACAATGTACACACGGAGCTATATCCATATCAGTTTATAAATATGCGTATTATCGCGTGACAAATTTCAGACCGTTTCAAAATGTCAGCCACACTGGAAATTGAAAGTACTATAACTCAGCCATTTTTTAAGATATAGATGAAACAAAAAATGCTCTGAAATCGTTGTATCAAGGTCAAACACACAAATCTTCAATTTCTTACTTTTTTGCACCTAATTTATGTATTTAATTTTTTTTAAATTAATATTCCGTCATCATGAAAACAAGATGGCGGATGGAACTGAAGAACAGCCTCGGTCCAGACATCGGTGTGTACTATGTACGCACGAAGTTTCATCCAAATCGGTTTATAAATACGCGTGTTATCACTTGACGAAAATCAGATCATTTCAAAATGTGAGCAACTCTAGAAATTAAAAGTGCTACAACTCGGCCATTTTTAAGATACAGACGAAACAAAAAATGCTCTGGAATTTGTGCATCAAGGTCAAATGCATAAAAGAAATTTTTTTTCATTTTCTGACTTTCTTGTATCTAGTTTTAAATTTTATTTTAAAAAAAATTAAATGGCCGCCTATTTGAAACATGATGGCGGACGGAACTGGATAATGAACTCGGTCCAGTCTTTATACCATGTAGTACTATGTACTATGTAGTATTAGTACTATGTACGCACCAAGTAACATCCAAATCGATTCATAAATACGCGTGTTATCATGTGACAAAAATCAGATCGTTTCAAAATGTCAGCCATAAGAAAAATTCAAAGTGCTATAACTCAATCATTTTTTAACATCACGACTGCCCAGCAAAAGGGCAAAATTGTAATTTTTTTCTCTACAATTTATTTTAAATGTTCATAAAAGAAGGATTTTCTATCATGGCATATTTTTTTTTTGTTACATATATGCTTATAAACCTTGAAAGTATCAATCATAACTTATTTTCTTAAAACTGGATTATATTTGTAGAATTATACTAATTTAAATAAAGCTTCAGCTGAAGTGAAACCTGCAGCCTAGTGAACGTATATATCCAGTCGCGGCAGTGGGAAGGTTAAGATATAGACAAAATAAAAAGTGTTCTGGAATCGTTGTTTTACGTTCTAACACATAAAGGAAAAATATTTTTCAACTTTTATTTTTTTCGCATTTAATTTTAAATAAATTTTTTTTAATTAAATGGCCGTCATTTTGAAACAAAATGGCGGATGATGCTGGCCAACAAACTCGGTCAAGACATTTGTATGTACTATGTACATACCAAGATTCATTCAAATCGGTTCATAAATATGTCAGTTACAGCATGGCAAAAATCGGATATATATATATATATATATGGTTATATATATATATATATATATATATATGTATGTGTCAACATTTGAACGGAGGGTTGTTTTGAGGTCTGGGAGTCATGATCGGTGAAAATATACCAAAATTGTTTGGAAGTTCTTTCCTCCGGACGGCTGCAATAGGCAGATTTTTACTTTTTGTAGTGAACGCTACCCAAAAGATACATGGGTATTTAAAACAAAATACAAATAAGATAAATCTATGAATTAACGGGTGCGTAAGTACATAAATATCTCATTATCCTTTTTATTAAACTCAATGAAATTTCGATAAGCATAATAAATTTGCGGAGAATGTAACCACGTTCTTATATCAAACAACTATTTTTTATTGGTTTAGATAGTTTTCAAATATTGTTACTTTGTCTTATATTCTCCTCTTCATCTGTATCGTAAAATGTCGAGGTGTAGATATCTCACATAGGAAATTTAGTTTAATACTCCTTCACATGTTTTTTTTTTTATTTTTGCTATGTAATTTTAATAATATATAATATAATTTATTTTACTGCCGTCAAAAAACAATGGAGAAATTAATTTCCTATAGTAAGAGAAAATCTAAAAATGAATTAATAACTTTTGGGGTAACTGGGTCCTGCACTGTCCAGTTACTCCTGATCCTTGCCCCAGTTACCCCATTCTTGATAAATTCATAAAGTAACTGGAACACCGGCCTTATACTTTAAAAATGAAGTAAAAATGTATAGATACAGAATAATAATATTGTATTTATATCCCTAGTCTTTAAGTAAAAGTGAATTTTTAATAAAAGTACTTACCGAATTTTAATAAAAAGCCGAAGAAGTTTAACCAAACTGACGTTGTTTCTTAAAAAAAGAAGAATCCTGAATTTTCGATAATTTACCACATAATAGGCTGCAGAGTTATACTTAGTTAAAACACTTTGTTTTAAGACGTAGAGCGGAGGGAGGGTGAAATGTTCACAATTATCAAAACTTAACAGTCATCTGCTGTTTTTTGTAAAATAACATATGATGCAGTTATCTCGTGAGTTGAATTGTCCCAACTTACCTTAAATTTTATTTATGTATTGCAAATATCGATTACATAAATTTAAGTTACTAATCAAAAGAAAAATGAATCATGATATACCATTAAATTTTATATTTAATTGTTGGCAGTGTGTACATTTTTGCTAATATGTATTTTATATGACACAAAATCTCTTTTTAAAATTTTAAATAAAATTTGTAAAACATTTGTCTAATAAGGACACTGCATTGTTTCTAAAAAAATTAATACAGTAACCGCAAAACCAAAACACACTTTACAAATTTAAGAATTATCTATGCACTTATGAAACAATCTCCTTATTCTCCAATTCTTTTAGACGATTTTTTTAAAGTTTGGAATAATATGCGCGAGATAAAAGTGATAGATGACACTGAAGCTGAATTTTCAATATTCACACTAAGTTTCTTTTCAGAAATTTTCTACATGTTTGAATTTTCTAACATTTGTTTAGTTAATATGGAAAAGATAGCAACAGATGATGGATTAATCTCGAAGTTATTTGGAAAACACATGAATCTAGATGTATATATATAAATATACATATATATATAAATCAAAAGCACAGAAATAATTGAAGAATAAATTTTAATTACGGTCTATTTTTTTTCAAATCATTTTCAATAAATGTTTTTCACATCTGCTGCATGAATTTAAAAAAACATTAGTAATTAAAGTAATAATAATAATAAAGTAATAGTAAAAGTAATAATAATAGCCTATTGCCCAATTACCTCGTGGGCCCAGTTGCTCCAGCTTACATTAATTCTTATTTACGCATTGCAAATATAGATTAATTAATTTGAGTTACTTATCAAAAGAAAAATGAATCATACCACTACATTTGACATTTAATTGTCGACAGAGCGTACAATTTAACACACTGTAATTTGTGTGAAACGAAATCTTTTTATAAAACATTTGTAAAATTTTTGCCCAATGAGCATACTGCGTTATTCCTAAAACTGTTTAATACAGCAACAACAAAAAAATACACTTTGCATTTTAAAAAATTATCTATAATACTTTTGAAACAATTTTCTTTATCTATAACTTTAGATTTTTTTAAAAGCTTAAATGTTTTACGAGAGATAAAGATGATAAATGACATTGAAGCTGAATTTTCAATATCCGCAGTAAATTTCTTTTTCGAAAGTATCTATATGTTTAAAATTTTTTTATTAATGTTTAAGAGACAGAAGCTTCAAATGATGGATTAATATGAAAATTATTTGTCAATCAGAAAAAGATGAATGTAGATGCATAAAAAAAGTATAAATTAAAAGGAAAGAAAAAATTCAGATAATTGAAGAATAAATTTTGATTATGGGCAAATTTGTTTTATCTTTAATACATTTTTATCAGATCTGCAGCAACAATTTTGGTAAAATTTCCTCTTTTAAAATCTTTAAAACAGGTATTTTTTTTAATTTGTTTTTAGATGAGAATGTATTGTGTTAAAAGTTAATCATTAGTATGCAACTGAATTTTTTTGTGCATTGCTATTGTACCTCTTTCAAATTGTATATAATTTTGTGCATTGTAATGTATTGTTATTTTGAAAGAAATTTATACTTAATTCTCAAATAATTCGATTTTTATAAAAGTAGTCACAAATCTATTAAAACACATAAATTTCATACATTGTATCATTAATACATTATTTAACTTAAATATACAAGATGTTCTTATCAAAACTGTATTATCTTTCAAAGTTTAATTTCTAATGTAAAGCAAGTGAAATTTATAAACATTTTGCTCGATTTAAAAAAATCCGTCATTATACTTCATTTGATACTGTGTTTAATTGCTGAAACATTCTGCCAGTCTTTAATATTGCAGATTATCTGTAATAAAATTCTCTTTCACAACTTTATTGAACAATATGTAACAACATATTAATCTCTTCGGTCCTCGGGTCCACATTAGGGGACTTCTGTTCTTTTCTTTATTAAAACTAAACTGTCCTATTTTTCTCCCTTTTTGACATCACTTCATAATAGCAGAATTCTTTTTGCGTTGAAAGCAAACGAATAAATAGCTGCAACTAAGCAGAATCTTTCATAAAAAAAAAAAAAAAATACGATTTTCATTAAAATTTGCAAAATGCCTAAAACTATCCAAAAGACAGTGTGATCATGAAAGCGGTAAATTTTAATAAGTACTTAATTCAAATCGTCAAAAAAAGAGTATTTGTAGATGATTTACTTGTTTAAAGTTTTTAAATTTGTAATTGTGTTAATATAGGTTAAGGGCTATTAAACGCGCGTTTTAAAGAGGTTTATAGCTTTAGAAACATATTTTTCAAACTAAATTACTAAGTGACAAAAGGACCAATTTCAGATAAGGTATTTCATCAGTCAATTATGATGTTATTTTTTTCGTAAAAAACTAATGAATAAATATTTGAATTATTATATTAGCTTCGGAATTGAAGAGATTACAACATTAATTAAATGGAGACAACTGATTTTTTCTACAGAAACTCAAACAATTATATTAATAAAATAATAATAGTAATAACAAAAAAAAAATCTATTTTGGATAATTAATTTACATATTTCATAAAAAGATTCTTTATCTATGTAGAAAGCATTAGAACCTTTTTAAAGGTTGAAGTGTATTATATGAGATAAAGATGATAGATGACATGACAGCAGAATTTTTAATATCGTACTAAATTTCTTTCACGAATTATCCACGTGTTTGAATTCCTTAAAAGTTACTTGATTAATGTAGAATGACGACAGCTTCAGATGATGAATTAATCACAAAGTTATTTGTAAACCCTAAAGAGGTGAAATTGATGAAAAAAAAGAAAAATAAATCAAAAGCTCAAAAGAAATTGCAGAAAAGTTCTGAAAAAATTGCAGATGTTAAATGAAATAATGTTTAATTAGGATCTAAATTTCCATCCAGATGCTTTTCAAAAGATGTTTGTTAGATCTGCTACGATAACATTAATGATATTTAATATTTTTCTTTTCTTCTTGCAGCCTTCTTTCTGAATTTTATTTTCCAATCTTGTGTTTAGTTACTGAAACATTCAGTAGTTTTTTTTTATTGCAGATGATCTGTAAAAAAAAAAAAAACTCTTTTTTGTCACTTTTATTGAACAATATATAATGATATATTAAATATTAATTAAATGGTGAACAATGGATTATTTCTAAAGAAAGTCAAAAAATGATAATTTTATGATAGTAATAATAATAATAATAATAATAATAACAATGAAAAAATCTATTTTGTCACTTTTACTGAACAATATGTAATGATATATTAAATATTAATTAAATGGTGAACAATGGATTATTTCTAAAGAAAGTCAAAAAATGATAATTTTAAGATAGTAATAATAATAATAATAATAACAATAGTAATGATAACAATAAAAATATCTATTTTGAAGAATTAATTTACATATTTGATAAAAAAAAATCTTTATCTATGTAAAAAGCATTAGAGCTTTTTTTAAGCTTGAAATGTATTATAAGAGATAAAGATGATAGATGACAAGACTGCAGAATTTTCAATATCGTACTAAATTTTTTTCACGAATTATCCACGTATTTGAATTCCTTAAAAGTTACTTGATTAATGAAGAATGACGACAGCTTTATATGATGAATGAATCACAAAGTTATTTGTAATCCCTAAAGATGTGAATATAAATGAAAAAGAGAGAAATAAATCAAAATCTCAAAAGAAATTGCAGAAAAGCTCTGAAAAAATTGCAGAAGTTAAATGAAATAATGTTTAATAAGAATCTAAATTTCCATCCAGATGCTTTTCAAAAGATGTTTGTTAGATCTGCTACGATAGCATTAAGAATATTTAATATTTTTCTTTTCTTCTTGCAGCCTTCTTTCTGAATTTTATTTTCCAATCTTGTGTTTAATTACTGAAACATTCAGTCGTTTTTTTTATTGCAGATGATCTGTAAAAAAAAAAAAAAAAAACTCTTTTTTGTCACTTTTATTGAACAATATGTAATGATATATTAAATATATATTAAATGCTGAACAATGGATTATTTCTAAAGAAAGTCAAAAAATGATAATTTTATGATAGTATAATAATAATAATAATAATAATAATAATAATAACAATAAAAAAATCTATTTTGTCACTTTTATTGAACAATATGTAATGATATATTAAATATTAATTAAATGGTAAACAATGGTTTATTTCTAAAGAAAGTCAAAAAATGATCATTTTAAGATAGTAATAGTAATAATAATAATAATAGTAATGATAACAATAAAAATATCTATTTTGAAGAATTAATTTACATATTTTATAAAAAAAAAAAAAATCTTTATCTATGTAAAAAGCAGTAGAGCTTTTTTTAAGCTTGAAATGTATTATAAGAGATAAAGAGGATAGATGACATGACTGCAGAATTTTCAATATAGTACTAAATTTCTTTCGCGAATTATCCACGTATTTGAATTCCTTAAAAGTTACTTGATTAATGAAGAATGACGACAGCTTTATATGATGAATGAATCACAAAGTTATTTGTAATCCCTAAAGATGTGAATATAAATGAAAAAGAGAGAAATAAATCAAAATCTCAAAAGAAATTGCAGAAAAGCTCTGAAAAAATTGCAGATGTTAAATGAAATAATGTTTAATAAGGATCTAAATTTCCATCCAGATGCTTTTCAAAAGATGTTTGTTAGATATACTACGATAGCATTAAGAATATTTAATCTTTTTCTTTTCTTTTTGCAGCCTTCTTTCTGATTTTTTTTAAATCTTGTGTTTAGTTACTGAAACATTCTTTAATTTTTTATAATGTAGATGATCTGTAATAAAACTCCTTTTTGACATTTTTATTGAACAATATGTAATAATATTTTAACCATTAATCAAATGGCGAATAATGGATTATTTCTAAAGAACGTCAAACAATAATTTTAAAATAGTAATAGTAATAATAATTATAAAAATAATAGTAATAATAACAATAAAAAAATCTATTTTGAAGAATTAATTTACATATTTAAAAAAAACATCTTTATCTATGTAAAAAGCATTAGAGAGTTTTTTATGCTTGAAATGTTTTATAAAAGATAAAGATGATAGATGACAAGACAGCAGAATTTTCAATATCGTATTAAATTTTTTTACGAATTAACACGTGTTTGAATTCCTTAACTGTTACTTGATTAATGAAGAATGATGACAGCTTCAGATGTTGAATTAATCGCAAAGTTATTTTTAAACCCTAAAGAGATGAATGTAAATGAAAATGAGAAATAAATCAAACGCTCAAAAGAAATTGCAGAAAAGCTCAGAAAAAATTACAGGGTTAAATGAAATAATGTTTGATTAGGATCAAAATTTCCATTCGGATGCTTTTCAAAAGTTGTTGTTATATTTGCTACGATAGCATTCAGATTATTTAATCTTTTTCTTTTCTTCTTGTAACTTTATTTCTGAAAAAAACTTGTCTTCACCCTCTGAGATTGGTAGAATTTGGTTAAAAAAAAGTTCTAAAAGTAAATATATAGTTTTATTTATTTCTTTATGCTTCATTATTTGGATTCCTGCTTTATCTATCTTCTCTTTTTGCGGATTTTTATTATGTTTAGACGGATATGCTTATTTCTTTTAATTGCCTAAAAAATGATAAGCCGTTTACATAAAAGTAGAAAAATAGTGAAAACAAATAGTTATTGAACCAGTAATCTTTTACAATTTGCTAATAAATATTTCTAAATATATATAATCCTCCAAAAATTTACACAAACACCCCTTTTGTGATGAATGAAATTTTAATAATTTTTTTCTGTTGGGGCATATATTTTGTATGGAAAATATTGTATGCACGATTATATATATATATATAAGTGTTACTATTTCAGCTTGTATAATTAACTATTGCTTCCTGCATTTATAATTTATTAATAATTTTATTGCGCAGTCCTCTACATTACTGGTGATAACCAGATAAGTTTTTTTTTGTTCTCAATATTTTGTTTTCTTACTTTTTATCCAAATTATATATGAATGTAAAGTTTATCATTTCCACGTGCAAAAATAGGGTTAGTTTGTGCTCATGTTACTGACACTATTTGCTGCACGCTTTTGTTTTAATATATATATTTTTTCATTTTTTAAACTATTTATTTCTCTGTTCCTTGTTTAATAATTTGGTTTTTGTGTAGGGGAGAGTGGGGATACTTGAGCATAGGGGATACTTGAGCCACCCCTATTATCTCTACAGTTGGTTAATTTTTCTTTCTAAAACTGCCAATATGATAACATATTTATAGTTCTGAACACGTAAAAAAGAAATCACACATCTTGGTACCATTTTGAAAGTATAGTGATTAATAGTTGTCTTTTCCCTATCTGAAGTAAATATTTGGGTGAATGGTTTTTTTGTTTTTTTTTGTAATCAAAGTTTTGTTTAAAGTTGCAACTATATACATACATTCAATAAGCATAATTTCAATTGTATTTTGAGTCTAAAATAGTTCTAATTGCTGCATGCTTTATTTAGTAAAACTCTGGGAAACAAAAATAGTGATAGTGGGGATACTTGAGCCAATGAGAGTGGGGATACTTGAGCCATGTCTGAACCATCCCCACTAGAAATTAAACATGGGTGAAACAAACAAAAAATAAAATTCCATCCTTATATTCACTAATAGATATTATTCTGGAGAATAATTTTTCATTTTATTATTTTTTTTCTTAAAAAAATAACGACCTAAAAATGTTTAAAAATGTATATTTTTTAAATAAAAATGTCTATTTTATTTTTCGATTTGACTAACAAAATAGCCTGTCTAGATAAATGTAAACACAGTTTTCAATTTAACTTTCATTAAATGAAAATAACTTTTTAAAACGGTTTTACAGGCTATAATCTCTAATACTTTAATTAGTTAGGTCCAACATATTAAGATATTTATTTTTTAATATAACATATTAAGATTAGTATTTTATATTGAAATCGTAACCTCTGTTGCTGTAACTTTTTTTTTTTAACTAAGAAAATTCAAGAAAAATTGGTAAAAACAGCGCACAAAAACAAGAAAAGCAACAAAAATCCCAGTTCAAACTTACCTACATGGAGCCAAAGAGGAAGACAAAATCTTTTCCTGTGAAATCAAAAAAGTGTTTGAAATAGTAGAATGATACATCTGGCTTAAATTCCGACAGCTACTAAACTAAAAGCATGAGTTCGACAATATCATTAGAGGAAAATTCTGTCAATGATGGTGATGATGTGAAAGAAAACCTTCTATTGATGGTTGGTTACTAATAAAATATGCCAGAAAGAAAACTATAAAAATATTTGTTGGATAAGTGCTTAATATTTTTGAAAATGAAATTTGCCCGAAGAATTGCAGATTCCAAATTTAAATGGCTCTGAACTGAGGATGTTTCTACCGTCGTTATAACTCAAGTTCAAATTATCTTTCGACAACCAGTTTTAACGACAAAAAATGATCGTATTACTAGCTTTGTTTTCTCAATTGGTTTTGAAGGACTTTACGTTTCATAATTTATCATTCTGTAAAATGTTTGTGCAAAAATAAAGCGAAAAAAATTACTTTTGTAGGTATTTTTCCGTAGTGGCTCAAGTATCCCTTCACTATGGCTCAAGTATCCCCGCCATGGGGATACTTGAGCCATGATGTAAAACAAAAAATAAACATTTATTATACATAGAAAAATAGTTCAAAATTTATTGAAAGTGGTTTTTAGTTGAAGGAAAAATATCAAATTTTCATTTTCAATATTTTATTTTATTCTAAAAAAATATAAAAAATTAAAAAATATTAAAATTCAAAAAATGGCTCAAGTATCCCCATCTTCCCCTACTGGTAGCCCCAAATACGTATTATTTTGCTATTTCATGGCTAATACGTGGATGAAACCGCACACTTCATTTGTAGTTCCAGAGCATTTGGGGCCTGATGATTCTGCTCTGGGGACTACAAATTACATTTGCATTCATTTTATTTATTTATTTATTCAGATATACTCGTTTCAATATTTTTTTCTATTATTATAATTCAATTCAATTCAAATTCTTCGTTCTGGTTTATTGTTTTATTGATAAAATCCATTGGTGAATCTAGTCTACTTTTAATGGTATTATATATATATATATATATATTTCACATAGTTAATATACAACAATTACATTGTTTCTGCTTAATTACTAATCCTATAATTTATTTCACAGTTGAATTGATTTTTTTCATTATATTTCAAGGAATAGATAATTTTGTTTAATCTTAATAAATTATTCTTGGTTTTATTTTTCTATTTAATATAGTTGCACAGTTCGTTAGGCAATTTGATAAATAACTCTTAAATGCAATGCATATTTTTCTCAGTTATTATTTCTAAACCAATAATGTTTTTCTTAACTTTGTAGTAAATTGTCATTAATGTAACATTCCTCAAAATATAAATGCTATTCATATTCTTTATATTATTACTATTCATGATATTCACTATCTTTTGCAGTACTTATTTAATTTTTTTCTGACAAGTATTACTTCTCCATTTTTAAAGCTTAATTTTTCAACTTTTCTTTTTTTTAAAAAATTTACACGATTTACGATATTTTAATATTGAAAAAATAGATTTTTCATTTTTTTGAAGGTTCTGTATTCAAATAAGCTTTAATATAATATTTATTATAATGATTAATGGATTGTAATGGATTTTTACATGGCATGATACTTTAGAATTTGGTTAACGTCGTTTTATGAACTTGTAATATAAATTTTGTTTCATAGATATTTTACACATACACACAAATGCAACACTTATATTTATGAATATTTTCGTAAAAGTTACAGTTTGCGGCTCCCAGAAATCATTTATCTATTTTTAAAACGAATTTATATGTGTATATGAGTGTATGTTGCAATTGTCTCATGTTTTTAGGCTCATCTTTTAATTTTTTTCAATAATGTATGTTTCTATCTTTTAGTGCACAAATGATAGTATGCAAATGGTATTTGTGATAGATCTGTTATTTTTCTAGTATCAAATAGGTTACCCTGACTCATGAACTGTATTTATTTTCGCATAAATACGAAAACGAGCCTGGTATCTAAATCATTGTTAGAAAAAATTCAACTATTTTGCGGCAAAAAAACCCCCGACAGGTATTTTTATTTTTAACTCAATTAATAAGTTAGCAAACAGTTAAAAAAAAACCATAATGATCAATATATATTCACTTTATTTCATTTTATTCATTTCAATTTTTTACATGTGTTCACCTTATGTTGATGAGAAATTATGTCTCACCATTGCATCACTTAATTCAGTTTAATTCCCCCCCCCCACTTCCAGGCCAGGAAAACAAACTAACAAATATTCAGGGTATTTTGCTTATTTGATAAAAGCGAGTGTAAATTTAAGTTCTGAATTTGTCTAAAGTAAGAACTTGAAGATATTCTCAATTAAAATAACTTAGTATGACAACGTAAATTCATTTTTAATATTTATTTTTATTTACATGTTTTAATAACAGCTCAGGAGAAATTAATATATATTCATCATTATGATTTTTTTTAAACTGTTCAGCATTTATAAATGAAAATGCACTATTCCTTTTCAACATGATGGCATGAATCAGTGAGAAATTTCACAATTATGATATTAGAATGTTTTTTCTTTCTTAAATTTTCATACTACAATTTATTTGAATACAGAATATTCTATAAAGTGTTAGTAAATTCAAATGGAGTCACTACATATATTTCTTTATAATTAGTTGGGTTTTGGGATTTGGAATATAATACTACAAAATTAATTTACAATACAGAACTGCTTGTAAAATCCTGAATCTTTTTTTAATGTTTCCAGAGCATTTAAAAACTTATTAGGAATATAAAAACAAATGCTACCGAAGATAAGTTAAAGCTACTAGTTTCAAACATACAAATTTAGAAAAAAAAAATGTTTCAGAAAGTAAAATTTTCAATATCCAGAAAAAATTCCTTTAAAAAACTGTTTACATGTTTGATTTTTTTTCAAGGATTCTTTGATTAATGAGGAAAAGACAATAGCTTCAGAAGATGATTAATCACAAAGTTACTTTTAGGTCTAAAGCGTTGAATATAAGATACACATACAAATTTTTTAGCGTCTGGATTAAATATTTAAAGTAATTATGAATCAGCAAAGAGTTTTGTCTACAATAAAAAAAAAAGAAATTAAAATTAAAATATACATAAAACATTTATTTTATATATATACAAGATTAGACATTTCGATGCTCAATACACAGCTTCATCAGTACAAGTATCAGCGATAAAAGAATATCAAACAAGCCATTCACATAGTCAAAGTCATTCTTTTAAGATTACGAATTAATTTTCTGGAATCAGACACGATACGTTTTACCTAGTAAATCAAATTTCCATGAAGAATCTATAATAACAAGCACTGAAGTTATTTCAAAGAATGTCTTTGACTTTGAACTGTGTCCAGGCCATATTCTGTTTTCTGTTATTGGTGGTATCCGTACTGATGAGGTTGTGCGTTGCACAGAGACACTTTTATTTTTATAAAATTTTGTTATTTGAATTAATTGTTTTTAGGTATGTTTAAAAAATATTTTTCTAATGTAGTTAATCGTAGTAGTTATTCATAATTAGTATGAAAGGAAAATAGATGCAAATAGAGAAATAAATAAAGAGAACAGAAATAATTGCAAATAATCAATGAATAAACTTTGATTACACTTCGAAATTCTATATACAGTTTTCTTAAAAGATACTTGTTTTATTTGCTGCTGTAACAACAAGTACATTTAAACTTTTAATCTTTTATTTTTTTATTTCTACTTAAACAAAACTTAAGAAAATTTGGTTTATAAAATATATATAAAATCATAAGTTGTTATCCATCATTATTTCGTTTGTACTTTTTTATGACTTGTTTTTTAAATACAGAATCCCTTCACATTCCCCAATTTTGATTTTCGCAAAATGAAAAATGTAGAACATTTCAAAATTCGCGAATATTTTTACCTTGTTTATTCGCGAATTTTGTTTCATAAAGTGCAGTTTTTTACTCGTTTTATTTAACTAATTCTATAAAAAATAATTGATACTTAATAGCTGCATTGTACTGTGTAACCTAAATTCCTAGATATATCGACCTTTGCGTTGAGGAAAAATTTAGATCAAGAATTCAGAGTAACCCGAAACACAAACAGGTGTTATAAATAAAAAAAATTCGAATTTTTTTCAATCGAAAATTTTTATTGTACGCTGTTAAAACTATTCCTATAGAATTACAGGCAGTTTCCAGCAGCAGACATTCCAGTCATTCCCCGTAAAAAAAAAAAAAAAAAAAAAATCCATTCTCATAATTTTCTGCCGCCCGTAAAAAAGAATACAATGCACTTTAAAACACAATTACACTTTACTTACTGTCCCATAGTATATAGTATGTTAAATAATCATCACATAATCGCTTTTTTGGCGGGTTAAAAAGTATGTTACGGTTAAAGGACATTATTTTTCGAAACTTGACTAAAATAATGGGTTACAGTTTAGCGGAGGAAAATGAAGTCCCATACTTTTGGTAACATATGGGCTAGAATTGTAAGAATATGTGGCTTGCCCTTTATTTTCTAAGTATCTAAGGGTGAATACCATTCATTTGGTGGATCAGACCGTTTATCATCAAATAAGGCTGTTGCCCGTGAAATTTAAAGAGTAAACGCTCAAATTACTCTTTTTTCTGATACTCAAATTGCAAAAAAAGTAAAAATTTTTCTGGAAAAACTCTATGGCGAATTTTAAAACTTCAAGAGCAACGTGCTAAGAACACATTAGAATGTGCTCCTTAACTAATGAGGAGTCTCAAATTTAAAAGAAAAATCAAAATTGGAAACATTTTCTTACATACAAATATTCATAAACATAAGAACTGTGCTTACAAACAGTCGTATATGGGCCATTTTCTCCATTCACTTACATTTCATGGTAACGGATTTGACATTTCAAATAAAACTAAAAAAAGCTATTAAAATGAACTAGCTTTTATATTTTCTAACTGGGATAATAATTTACATACCTTCTAAAACTAATTAGTAAACTTACTTAGCAGCTTACATTTCATCGCTTACATTTCATGGTAACGGACTTGACATTTCAAATAAGACTATTAGAAATGAACTAGCTTGTATAATTTCTAACTTAGATAATAATACACATATCTTCTGAAACTATTTAGTAAACGATATTTAATTACAAAAGTGCAAAAATCAGTATTTTAATATTAAAATTTACGGTAACAGACTTGGCAGTGAAAAAAAAATAACAACCTTGATAAAAGCTCATTCTTGCCACTATTGCATTGCTTCACAATTGAAGAATAAAAAATGGCAAGTAGTAGTTGCGTGAATTGTTTAATCTTATCGCCGAATACTTGCTGCTAACTTTAGGCAGCATTCGAAATCTATTTTGACTAAAATTATCACAAGGTAACGGACTTGACAAAATGTGAGGGACAAAAGATTTCTGGTTATTTTCTTAAAGAAAATATCTTTTGTTATAATTTTTTCATTAATTTAGAACACTAACAGTTCATATTTAAAATAATTAAACCTATTTATTTAAAAAAGTTAGCTTAAATTAAAAAAAAAAAAAAACAGTTAAATACATAAAACTTGGATTGGGACATGCATTTTTGCTTAGAATCAAAATTTTAAAGATTTATAGCTCAAAAAATTTTATAGATTTCTTTAATTTTTCATGTTAGAAATGCTCAATATAATCTTCTTTAGCTAATGCATAGCTTAACTTTAATAACATCAAACTTTAAATCAAACTTTAATTTATGTTTGAATTTTCTTCTTTTTATTCTGGGACTGCATATGTAAGCAAAATTTGAAAATAGAGTTTATCAATAAATGTTTCCGACTTTCAATTAGCAACTAAAATTTGTACAATGCACTTATAATTATTCAATTTTATTTATAGAATGTACTTTTTAATGCTTAATGAATATATTTTTATGTTTTCGTTACTTTTTTTCCAATAACTCAAAATCTTTTTTCCTAATACCTTTTTATACAAAGGAAGACTGCCTCAACATTCACGGTTTTAACCTGCTTGGCGGTTTCAGCGAACCTAACCCTAGTAAATTTTAAGGAATTACTGTTTACTTATCCTTATCGCATCTAGTGTACTATTAATGTAACATGTCCTTTATTGGAGAATTATTTTGCTTTAACAAACACTTTTGTTACTATTTAAATGTAGTGATGTTAGTATATGCCTATGCTTTTAATATATGACTTCATGTATGTTTAGGCATTTAGTAATAATAATAATAATTTTTATTATTTGCTTAAATCTCTTTGCGCTGTTTGTGATTCTTTTATTTTAAATATATATTTCACTATTTAAATTAAAAAAAAGTTATTATCTTGAAAGAATCATGTGTAATAAAGCGCAAAAAGCATTGGGAAATTGTAATATAAGTTAAATCTTGTTGTAATACAATCTTTTCTAAACACTCCCAAAAATTATTCCTTAGCTTATTGCGATACGAATATTAATTGAATAGTATGAAAAAGAACAGCATTCGTTATGAATCAGACAATGAAATATTCTTTAAACAGCAATTAATCTGTTTGGATAGCTGGTATTGATTCGATTAAAATCGAACCCGAAAGAGTTAAACTTGAAAATAATAATAATAATAATAGAATTGCGTATAACTTCCTCCTAAGATAAATCATAACTTAATTTAGTTTATATAAAATTTCCCCGATAGAAATTATCCATTATTGTACGGTATTTGCGTTGTGATACGCAGTCTATCACTAATTCTTCTCTGTTTGTCATTCCAACAAATGACAAAAAAATCCTGTCAAATAGTTTGTTTATTACAATTTAATTGCATGAGGCTTATGGACAATTCCTCATTAGCGACTGTTTTTTTTTTACTTGTTAAATTTTTTTTATCATTCCATTGTAATTGATATGCAGCAAAATATTTTTATAATAAAAATTTCAACGAACGATATGCAATGATATATTGGAATATTTATCTTACAAGAATAATGAATTATTTCCTTTAAAGAAATATTATAGTAAAATTTATATTTGAAGCTGAGAACATTAATAAAAGTACTATTAATGCCACTTGAAACTGTTTCCGAAATTCATTCTATGCAAATACTCATTCGTTTTTCCAAATTTTTTCTTTTAATATAAAAAAAGATATTAGTTCTTGGGATTATAAGATGATGAAAGAGTTTTGGAATGCTGTGTAACCCTAAAGAAATTAATATACGTATATTATGGTTAGATTATATTTTCATAGATTAAAAAATATTGATGTTTTTACAGCACAGTGTGAAAAAAAATCTTGAGATTTGTTGAAAAATGTGAAATCTATGACAGTGATAACTGCTGTACATTTGCACCGCATATTGTACAGAATGTATAGTTTAGTACATACTTCATAGATGCATATCAATTTTCTTATGTTCGAAAGAACGTAATATCATAGTGTAAAATGCACTTGAAACTATTTTTTCCCATTGACCTTAATGTAATGGAGTATTTTTGATTGTCCTTGTAATTGAGCTATGCATTCAATTTTTTTAAAATATGAAATGACTCGACAAATTTATTTAACAATTACATATTTTAAATTCTAAACGATTCAGTTGGATAGTGTTTGCGCTTTTATGTACCGACGGACAGACAAACGGACGGACGGACAGACTGAACGACGATATAGGAGCTACGGATTTACATAATTTCGAGCACACCTAAACTGTCAGAAATTGTACGTCATACATCACAAATGAGGTTCGTTCGTATTATAATTAGTTTATAAGTATTGAGATCTACATGCAAAAATTTTTGCAATCCTATGAAAAATTACAAAGAGTATTACGACTATATGTATTAAATTCAGTAATAATGACAATGTAAATTAATGTCAGGAAGTTTATGACATTCATTAATAGTGATGAAAATTTAAAATGTTGTTTGATTTTTTTTTTGTTTCTGCAGTTGTTATAGTAGATATTATCAGTGCGGCACGTTTTAAAAAAATACCAGATTTTTCTGAAGTCTTTTACAGTCTTTTTTTAAAGAATTTTTCGTTTTGGTGTACTACATAGCGATAAATGGGCCTTGTCTATTTTAGGACATAGATAGTTTTCCTTGGTGCTTGTAAATCTAAGACTTTACAACTTAACAAGAACATTTTGTTCTAATAATGTTAAAGCATAAGTTTGTTGAACAATTGTGAACTTTTTATGTGAATTATATGCACCAGAATTTTTTTTTTGGAGGGGGGGATAAAGGAAATAATGTAAAAATTCCTGTTTTTCAAGTCCCTACCAGAAATAAAAAAAAAAGAAGAGGGGAACTCCAAACCAAATAAGTTGCAAGAGGCATCATTCCACGTAACTAACACGTGAGAGAAACTTTCATCCGCTTCTTCTATTTAAAACTGATAAAAATAAAATAAAACCATGGACATTGAAATTGTGGGCTTAAGTGTCAAGATTTTTTTTTCTGGCATTGTACACATTACTTGTACCGAATAATTTAAAAATTAAAGGTGAATTTATACAAAAATCACATATAATTATTTTGAGAATAACTGTTTTTAAAACTTCATTCATAGATTTTATGCTACAGAAATAAGTTATGTTTTTTTTTCTGGCACAGGACACAATACTTCTACGGAATAGCTTAAAAATAAAAGGTGTATTTATACAGAAACTATTTATGAATAGAATATTTTGAGAAGGATTATTTATAAAACTTCATTTATGACTAAAACCAGTTATATTTCTTTTATAAAAATATTAATGAACTAATGAAGTTTGCTCATGCTTCCTAAATTAAATACCAAAGAAATAAGTTATTATATTTTTAATTAAGTACTGGTTAATATTGTGTCCAATTACAAAGCTTTCCCACTGAGAAGAAACAATGATTCTCATTTTGTTTAGAGACACCGGCATTTATTTTATTGTCAAGATGAGATAAAGCAATAAGTTCACCCGTGCTATCAAGTACAAATCTAATTATGTTTATGGAGGTTATCAATAACGTAAATATACCCTCAGTTTTATTTCGTGTTATTTTTAGATGCATTTTCTTATGAAACTAAAGCCTTGCAAAGCTCAATGGATTTATTATTTCATAAATAGAATAAGGGTTATTAAATATATGTTTTTGGAGAAATTTAACAAATATTTATAGGACAGAAATTTAACGGATATTAAAGTTCCTTAATAAACATAAAATTACGCTTAGGAATGAGAAAAGTATAAGCTTGTTAAACTTAATTTAAAAAAATGTCGTTATATTATATTTTCATAGATTATTATTATTATTATTATTATTTTTTTTTTTTTACAGTACAGTGCATACAAAAAAACTTGGCTAACTGAAAAATGTGAAGCTTATAACATTCATTAACAATGTTAAAAGTTCAAAATGTGTTTTTTTTCTGCAATTGTTATAGTTGACTTTAACAGTGGCGGCACATTAAAAAAATAATAGAACATTCTGAAGACTTTTTCAGTCTTTTAAACCGATTTTCCGTTTTGATTACTACATAGTTGTAAATCAGCCTTCCCCCTTTTAGGACATAGATAGTTTACTCTGATGGTTGTAATTTTCAAACATTACAACTTACAGGAATATTTTATTCTAATAAAGTCAAAACACGAGGTTTTTTAACAATTGTACTCTTAAAATGTCAGCCAAAAAATAGATCAAATTGAGCCGAAATTCTCTCCTCTCACGTTTTGAAATGCAGCTTCTCAAAAAGAGTTGAAGCAACTCAAGTGAGTTAGTTGTTTTTAAACAATTTAAATCAGAATGAGTTATTTAACTAAGCAATCTAAATCAAGGTGAATAAAGGTTTAAAAAAACAACTTATTCACGATTTAATAAATTACAGCTCTTTCCTGAGAAGCCAAATACACTCTTTCGATTTAAGAGTATAAGCATTTTACGCAAATTCTTTACATGTGAAAAGTTTCTTTTTGAAGAGAAAATATATTAAAAAATCCCGCTTTTCAAATCACTAACAGATCTAAAAAAATAAATAAAAGAAAGAACGAACTGTAAATGATGTTAAGCTGCAAGGGGCACCACTCCACGTAACTAACACCTGATAGAAACTCTCAGCCGCTTCTTCTGTTTAAAACTGATAAAAATAAAATAAAACTATGCACACTTAAATTCTGGCTTAAATGTCAATTTTTTATTCTTTTCTTTTTCTGGCATTGTATTCAGTACTTGTATGGAATAGTTTAAAAATTAAATGTGTATTTATACAGATATCATTTATGATTATTTTGACAAGGATTATTTTTAAAGCTTCATTCATGACCCAAAACCAATTATTTTTTTATAAATAAAATAGAAATGAACTAATGAAATTAGCTCATACTTCTTAAATTAAATACCAAAGAAAAAGGTTATTATATTTTTAATTAAGTACTGGTTAATATTGTGTCCAATTACAAAGCTTTCCCACAGAGAAGACACAGTGAATCTCATTTTGTTTAGAGACACCGGAATTTATTTTATTGTCAAGATAAGGATAAAGCAATCAGTTCATCCGAGCTATCAAGTACAAATCAAATTATGCTTATGGAGGTTATCAATAATGTAAATGTACCCTCAGTTTTATTTCGTGTTATTTTTAGGTGCATTTACACTTATGAAACTAAAGCCTTGGAAAGCTCAATGGATTTATTATTTTCATAAATAGAATAAGGGTTATTAAATTTATGTTTTTGCAGAAATTTAACGGATATTTATAGGACAGAAATTTAACGAATATTTATAGGACAGAAATTTAAGGGATATTAAAGTTCCTTAATAAACATAAAATTACGCTTAGGAATGAGAAAAGTATAAGCTCGTTAAACTTAATATTTAAAAAAATGTGGTTATATTATATTTTCATAGATTAAAATATGTTTGTGTTTTTTTTTACAGTATAGTGCATACAAAAAAATCTTGACTAAATGAAAAATGTGAAGCTTATGACATTCATTAACAATGTTAAAAGTTTAAATTGTGTTTTTTTCTGCAGTTGTTATAGTTGAATTTAACAATGGCGGCACATTAAAAAAATAATAGAACATTCTGAAGTCTTTTTCAGTCTTTTAAACCGATTTTCCGTTTTGATTACTACATAGTTGTAAATCAGCCTTGGCCCTTTTAGGACGTAGATAGTTTACTCTGATGCTTGTAATTATAAGACATTACAACTTACAGGAACATTTTATTCTAATAAAGTCAAAACACGAGGTTTTTTAACAATTGTACTCTTAAAATCTCAGCCAAAAAATAGATCAAATTGAGCCGAAATTCGCTCCTCTCACGTTTTGAAAAGCAGCTTCTCAAAAAGAGTTGAAACAACTCAAGTGAGTTAGTTGTTTTTAAACAATATAAATCAAGATGAGTTATTTAAATAAGCAATCTAAATCAAGGTGAATAAAGGTTTAAAAAAACAGCTTATTCACGATTCAATAAATTACAGCTCTTTCCTGAGAAGCCAAATACACTCTTTCGCTTTAAGAGTGTAAGCATTTTACGCAAATTCTTTACATGTGAAAAGTTTCTTTTTGAAGAGAAAATATATTAAAAAATCCCGCTTTTCAAATCACTAACAGATCTAAAAAAATAAATAAAAGAAAGGACGAACTGTAAATGATGTTAAGCTGCAAGGGGCACCACTCCACGTAACTAACACATGATAGAAACTCTTAGCCGCTTCTTCTGTTTAAAACTGTTAAAAATAAAATAAAACTATGCACACTTAAATTCTGGCTTAAATGTCAATTTTTTATTCTTTTTTTTTTCTGGCATTGTATTCAGTACTTGTATGGAATAGTTTAAAAATTAAATGTGTATTTATACAGATATCATTTATGATTATTTTGAGAAGGATTATTTTTAAAGCTTCATTCATGACCCAAAACCAATTATTTTTTTTATAAATAAAATAGAAATGAACTAATGAAATTAGCTCATACTTCTTAAATTAAATACCAAAGAAAAAGGTTATTATATTTTTAATTAAGTGCTGGTTTATATTGTGTCCAATTACAAAGCTTTCCCACAGAGAAGACACAGTGATCTCATTTTGTTTAGAGACACCGGCATTTATTTTATTGTCAAGATAAGGATAAAGCAATCAGTTCATCCGAGCTATCAAGTACAAATCAAATTATGCTTATGGCGGTTATCAATAATGTAAATGCACCCTCAGTTTTATTACGTGTTATTTTTAGGTGCATTTACACTTATGAAACTAAAGCCTTGCAAAGCTCAATGGATTTATTACTCAATGGACAAAAATTTAAGGGATATTAAAGTTCCTTAATAAACATAAAATTAGGCTTAGGAATGAAAAAAGTATAAGCTCGTTAAACTTAATATTTTTTAAAAAAATGTGGTTATATTATATTTTCATAGATTAAAAAATATTTGTGTTTTTTTTTTACAGTACAGTGCATACAAAAAAATCTTGACTAAATGAAAAATGTGAAGCTTATAACATTCATTAATAATGTTAAAAGTTCAAATAGTGTTTTTTTTCTGCAGTTGTTATAGTTGAATTTAACAATGGCGGCACATTAAAAAAAATAATAGAACATTCTGAAGTCTTTTTCAGTCTTTTAAACCGATTTTCCGTTTTTATTACTACATAGTTGTAAATCAGCCTTGGCCCTTTTAGGACATAGATAGTTTACTCTGATGCTTGTAATTTTAAGACATTACAACTTACAGGAACATTTTATTCTAATAAAGTCAAAACACGAGGTTTTTTAACAATTGTACTCTTAAAATGTCAGCCAAAAAATAGATCAAATTGAGCAAAGCTTCATTCATGACCCAAAACCAATTATTTTTTTTTATAAATAAAATAGAAATGAACTAATGAAATTAGCTCATACTTCTTAAATTAAATACCAAAGAAAAAGGTTATTATATTTTTAATTAAGTACTGGTTTATATTGTGTCCAATTACAAAGCTTTCCCACAGAGAAGACACAGTGAATCTCATTTTGTTTAGAGACACCGGAATTTATTTTATTGTCAAGATAAGGATAAAGCAATCAGTTCATCCGAGCTATCAAGTACAAATCAAATTATGCTTATGGAGGTTATCAATAATGTAAATGTACCCTCAGTTTTATTTCGTGTTATTTTTAGGTGCATTTACACTTATGAAACTAAAGCCTTGGAAAGCTCAATGGATTTATTATTTTCATAAATAGAATAAGGGTTATTAAATTTATGTTTTTGCAGAAATTTAACGGATATTTATAGGACAGAAATTTAACGAATATTTATAGGACAGAAATTTAAGGGATATTAAAGTTCCTTAATAAACATAAAATTACGCTTAGGAATGAGAAAAGTATAAGCTCGTTAAACTTAATATTTAAAAAAATGTGGTTATATTATATTTTCATAGATTAAAATATGTTTGTGTTTTTTTTTACAGTATAGTGCATACAAAAAAATCTTGACTAAATGAAAAATGTGAAGCTTATGACATTCATTAACAATGTTAAAAGTTTAAATTGTGTTTTTTTCTGCAGTTGTTATAGTTGAATTTAACAATGGCGGCACATTAAAAAAATAATAGAACATTCTGAAGTCTTTTTCAGTCTTTTAAACCGATTTTCCGTTTTGATTACTACATAGTTGTAAATCAGCCTTGGCCCTTTTAGGACGTAGATAGTTTACTCTGATGCTTGTAATTATAAGACATTACAACTTACAGGAACATTTTATTCTAATAAAGTCAAAACACGAGGTTTTTTAACAATTGTACTCTTAAAATCTCAGCCAAAAAATAGATCAAATTGAGCCGAAATTCGCTCCTCTCACGTTTTGAAAAGCAGCTTCTCAAAAAGAGTTGAAACAACTCAAGTGAGTTAGTTGTTTTTAAACAATTTAAATCAAGATGAGTTATTTAAATAAGCAATCTAAATCAAGGTGAATAAAGGTTTAAAAAAACAGCTTATTCACGATTCAATAAATTACAGCTCTTTCCTGAGAAGCCAAATACACTCTTTCGCTTTAAGAGTGTAAGCATTTTACGCAAATTCTTTACATGTGAAAAGTTTCTTTTTGAAGAGAAAATATATTAAAAAATCCCGCTTTTCAAATCACTAACAGATCTAAAAAAATAAATAAAAGAAAGGACGAACTGTAAATGATGTTAAGCTGCAAGGGGCACCACTCCACGTAACTAACACATGATAGAAACTCTTAGCCGCTTCTTCTGTTTAAAACTGTTAAAAATAAAATAAAACTATGCACACTTAAATTCTGGCTTAAATGTCAATTTTTTATTCTTTTTTTTTTCTGGCATTGTATTCAGTACTTGTATGGAATAGTTTAAAAATTAAATGTGTATTTATACAGATATCATTTATGATTATTTTGAGAAGGATTATTTTTAAAGCTTCATTCATGACCCAAAACCAATTATTTTTTTTATAAATAAAATAGAAATGAACTAATGAAATTAGCTCATACTTCTTAAATTAAATACCAAAGAAAAAGGTTATTATATTTTTAATTAAGTGCTGGTTTATATTGTGTCCAATTACAAAGCTTTCCCACAGAGAAGACACAGTGATCTCATTTTGTTTAGAGACACCGGCATTTATTTTATTGTCAAGATAAGGATAAAGCAATCAGTTCATCCGAGCTATCAAGTACAAATCAAATTATGCTTATGGCGGTTATCAATAATGTAAATGCACCCTCAGTTTTATTACGTGTTATTTTTAGGTGCATTTACACTTATGAAACTAAAGCCTTGCAAAGCTCAATGGATTTATTACTCAATGGACAAAAATTTAAGGGATATTAAAGTTCCTTAATAAACATAAAATTAGGCTTAGGAATGAAAAAAGTATAAGCTCGTTAAACTTAATATTTTTAAAAAAAATGTGGTTATATTATATTTTCATAGATTAAAAAATATTTGTGTTTTTTTTTTACAGTACAGTGCATACAAAAAAATCTTGACTAAATGAAAAATGTGAAGCTTATAACATTCATTAATAATGTTAAAAGTTCAAATAGTGTTTTTTTTCTGCAGTTGTTATAGTTGAATTTAACAATGGCGGCACATTAAAAAAAATAATAGAACATTCTGAAGTCTTTTTCAGTCTTTTAAACCGATTTTCCGTTTTTATTACTACATAGTTGTAAATCAGCCTTGGCCCTTTTAGGACATAGATAGTTTACTCTGATGCTTGTAATTTTAAGACATTACAACTTACAGGAACATTTTATTCTAATAAAGTCAAAACACGAGGTTTTTTAACAATTGTACTCTTAAAATGTCAGCCAAAAAATAGATCAAATTGAGCAAAGCTTCATTCATGACCCAAAACCAATTATTTTTTTTATAAATAAAATAGAAATGAACTAATGAAATTAGCTCATACTTCTTAAATTAAATACCAAAGAAAAAGGTTATTATATTTTTAATTAAGTACTGGTTAATATTGTGTCCAATTACAAAGCTTTCCCACAGAGAAGACACAGTGATCTCATTTTGTTTAGAGACTTCGGCATTTATTTTATTGTCAAGATAAGGATAAAGCAATCAGTTCATCCGTGCTATCAAGTACAAATCAAATTATGCTTATGGCGGTTATCAATAATGTAAATGTACCCTCAGTTTTATTTCTTGTTATTTTTAGGTGCATTTACACTTATGAAACTAAAGCCTTGCAAAGCTCAATGGATTTATTATTTTCATAAATAGAATAAGGGTTATTAAATATATGTTTTTGCAGAAATTTAACGGATATTTATAGGACAGAAATTTAACGGATATTTATAGGACAAAAATTTAAGGGATATTAAAGTTCCTTAATAAACATAAAATTACGCTTAGGCATGAGAAAAGTATAAGCTCGTTAAACTTAATATTTAAAAAAAATGTGGTTATATTATATTTTCATAGATTAAAAAATATTTGTGTTTTTTTTTTTTACAGTACAGTGCATACAAAAAAATCTTGACTAAATGAAAAATGTGAAGCTTATGACATTCATTAACAATGTTAAAAGTTCAAATTGTGTTTTTTTCTGCAGTTGTTATAGTTGAATTTAACAATCGCGGCACATTAAAAAAAAATAATAGAACATTCTGAAGTCTTTTTCAGTCTTTTAAACCGATTTTCCGTTTGATTATTACATAGTTGTAAATCAGCCTTGGCCCTTTTAGGACATAGATAGTTTACTCTGATGCTTGTAATTTTAAGACATTACAACTTACAGGAACATTTTATTCTAATAAAGTCAAAACACGAGGTTTTTTAACAATTGTACTCTTAAAATCTCAGCCAAAAAATAGATCAAATTGAGCCGAAATTCGCTCCTCTCACGTTTTGAAAAGCAGCTTCTCAAAAATAGTTGAAACAACTCAAGTGAGTTAGTTGTTTTTAAACAATTTAAATCAAGATGAGTTATTTAAATAAACAATCTAAATCAAGGTGAATAAAGGTTTAAAAAAACAACTTATTCACGATTCAATAAATTACAGCTCTTTCCTGAGAAGCCAAATACACTCTTTCGCTTTAAGAGTGTAAGCATTTTAACAATTTTTTTACATGTGAAAAGTTTCTTTTTGAAGAGAAAATATATTAAAAAATCCCGCTTTTCAAATCACTAACAGATCTAAAACAATAAATAAAAGAAAGGAAGAACTCTAAATGATGTTAAGCTGCAAGGGGCACCACTCCACGTAACTAACACATGATAGAAACTCTCAACCGCTTCTTCTGTTTAAAAGTGATAAAAATAAAATAAAACTATGCACACTTAAATTCTGGCTTAAATGTCAATTTTTCATTCTTTTCTTTTTCTGGCATTGTATTCAGTACTTGTATGGAATAGTTTAAAAATCAAATGTGTATTTATACAGATATCATTTATGAATATTTTGAGAAGGATTATTTTTAAAGCTTCATTCATGACCCAAATCAATTATTTTTTTATAAATAAAATATAAATGAACTAACGAAATTCGCTCATGATTCTTAAATTAAATAGCACAGAAATTAGTTATTATACTTTTAATTAAATACTGGTTTATATTGTGTCCAATTACAAAGCTTTCCCATAAAGAAGATACAGAGATTCTCATTTTGTTTAGAGGCACTGGCATTTTATTGTCTAGATAAGGGCAAAGCAATAAGCTCATCCGTGTTATCAAGTATAAATCAAATTATGTTTATGGAGGTTATCAATAACGTAAATATACTCTTATTTTTATTTCGTCTTATTTTTGGATGCATTTACTAATGAAATTAAAGTTTTGTAAAGCACAATGGATTCATTTTTTTCATAAATAGAATAAGTATTATTCAATACATGTTTTTAAAGAAATTTAACGAATATTTATATTTTATCAATTTAAAATTCCTCAATAAATTTAAAATCATGCTTAAGAGTGAGAATTACATAAATACGTTAAATCTAATAAACGCCGCTTAAATTTATAAAAAATTTATAAATTTTATGAAATTTATGAAAAAATATTTTTCAATATGAAAATATTTTTTATGTATGAAATTATTTTAAAAGTGATACAATTAAATAACTGCAGGAAAAGCAACTGAAACATGTAAAATAAAACATATCTGTATGTATCAAACCCTCTCACTGTTCAAATTTAAATTCATTAAATACAATTTTCACGCATTCTAAAAATTAATTGACAAGAAATTTTCAGGTGCATTAAAATCGTCTGTTTTTGACTAGGGAAAGTTCTTCTCGTCAAATCGCGTCTCACTTTCATCATTTAACGCTAAATATTCGAAAGTGTTTTTTTTACAGAGTTTCTACTGCGATTCCGACGCTAATTTTCATTGATCCTTTTTTACATACATGATTAGTCTAATTAATATTTTTTTCAAAATATTCTGAGTACGCCCAGTATGGAGACCTTCCTTGTTAGCAGGAAGCGATTTTCCGTCACTGTAAGACCCTCCTATGGGCAATAGAACTACAAAAATTCAAGAAAAGATACAAATACAGCTAAACATACTTTCCCGTGGAAAATCGAGAATTTATTGATCTGCTGGACCTGCTGGTCATAAGCAAAAATATGTACAAAAATGTACAATTTTAAGCTATATTTTATACACTTTTCTATGGTACAGAAAAATGTATAAAGAAGATAAGAGAACGAAAATCGCTAATACAGAGATCCTATGTGGCGGATTTTTTTTTTTTTTTTTTTAATTTACGATGGAATTGGTGGCCATAATAAAACACGTGCATATAAAATCTTCTTCAAGTCTATCTGCAACTTCATATAGTTTTTTATGGTACGGTAATAAAAATGACACAGGCATCGTTTTTAAATTGCCTCTTCTGACAAATATCCTGAAATTCAATGGAGGATATGCTTGCCATATCCAAAAATATACGCAAAAAATTTTATTTAAATATATGGATATCTTCATATTTTTTAGAAAGAAATATAATAAAAATAGAACAGACAACGCTATTACAGTGCCCCTTTATGGCGTAGTTTTTCAAATTCAAAGAGAACCTGCTTGCTATAGCCAAAAAACATACACAAAAGATTTGATTCAATTCTATTCCCAACTTTATACACTCTTCGATGGTACAGATGGAAAATGGAACAAAAAACAGCTGATACAGCACCCGTCTCTTCCGGCGGAATATTTCTAAATTGGAGAATGACACAGACATTAAAAAATTATAGCACCCTGTCCGGAATATTTTTTTTTTAATTCAGGGAGGACCTGCTGACCATAGTGAAAAACATACAGATAAAATTTTAATCAATTCTTTGTATAACTTCATACGCTTTTCGATTGTAAAGTATTAAAAATGGCATAAAAATCGTCATTACAGAGCCCCCTTCATTTGCATTTTTTTTTCAAATTCATGGAGAGCTTATTGGCCATAGAAAAAATTGACACAAAAACATTTGGTTCAATGCCTAACTTCATACACTTTTCGATGATATAATATTGAAAATCGCACAAAAATTTTTATTACAACGCTCCCTCCGGCAGATTTTTTTTCTGGTAAATTTAAATTCCATATTCAAATGAAAAAAATAAAACCGTATTACAACGCTAGATATTTTATCTTATGTATATGTTGCGATTCACATTAAGATTAGTTGGTAATGCGATATGTTTTCCCTAAAGAGGCATGCTTTTAAATTTGTAAAAATCTTTTCCAATACTAAAATAAAAATACGAGTTCAATTTCATTTCAAACATATATACAGCCACAGCAAAAAATATCTTGACACTTACGATTTTAGACGTTTTGTTAAATATCTAAAAATGTACACGAGAAATAACTCCGAAACTCCAGATATATAAACGAAATAGTACATGTCATATATTTTCGCGAAGAGTTTTGTTCTGAAATCCCATAGGGGACCGCCAACAAATTGAACAAGAGCGAGGATCTTTTGAATAACCCTGTCAAAACCAATGTAGCAAAAGCGTTCAAACTGCAGATTAGGTTTAAGTGGATTATGGTAATAAACGGTGTTCACTTTTATGTGGATAGCATGCATACTCGTAGAGAAATTAAGGTTTTTATAAAAACGGTCCCAAATTTTGCCAAGTTTTTTGCTTATAATTTGCAGAGTTCTTAATAAAAAACAATGTTCTTTTCAGAGAGATTCTTTTATGAGAAATGACATTGTAAATAATATTCTGTAATTAAATTTAAAAAATGTTAATAATTGTCCGAAAGATTAACAGGTTCACTAAATAATTTTTCACTGCACATGCGTCAACTCTATAGAAGTTTCATTTGCATATTCAAAATCCGATATTCCCAAAATGAAACAAAAAAATGAAGGGCTGTATCCACATTCCATTGATTAGTGTCTACACAATACTGCGCGTACTGCTATATTTGGATACAGCTTCTCATTTTTTTGTTTCATTTTGGGAATATCGGATTTTGATCTTATTCTTTCGACGATAATAAGTTAATAATGATAATGATTTTCAGAATTTTTAAGCTATGATTTTAAAACTTTAACAATAGTTTCTCTATACGTTTAGTTTACACAACATGTGAATGAAATTTTTATAGAGTTGACGCATGCGCAGTGAAACTTTATTTAGTAAACCTGTTCATTTTTCATACAATTGTAAGAAATTTACAATTTTGATTACAGGGTATTATGTACAACCTTATTTCTCATATTTTCTGAAAAGAGCATTGTTTTTTATTAAGAACTCTGCAAATTATAAGCAAAAAACTTGCAAAATTTGTACTGATTTTATAAAAACCTTAATTTCTCTACGAGTATCGATGCTAACCACATAAAAATGAACAGTTTATTGCCATAAGCTACTTAATCATAATCTGCAGTTTGAACGCTTTTGCTACATTAGTTTTGACAGGGTTATCCAAAAGATCTTCGTTCTTTTTCAGTTTGTTGACGGTCGCGTATGGGATTTTAGAAAAAAATCTTCGCGAAAATATATGACTTGTACTATTTTGTTTATATATCCAGAGTTTCGGAGTTATTCTTCATGTATATTTTTAGATATTTAACAAAACGTCTAAAATCGTAAGTGTCAATTTTTTTTTTTTTTTTTTTTTTTTTTTTTTTTTTTTTTGCTGTGATTCTATTGATGAATTTATTACATTTTGGGCAATGATAATGTTACGAATTTTGTAAATAGTTAGTGTTTGTACTGTAAGATAATGTAAATAATCTTATTAAGCTCCATTTCTTTACTAATATTACTTTTAGTTAGATTGTCTCTGTTATCAAGCAAACTTGTCTATTATTTTCAGTGAATGTCTATGGCAGCTTTGCGAAATATTAGAGATATCGCAAAGTTGGCGTCACTTTTGGCGACTAATTTTGGTCACCAAATTTGGCGATATATCGCCAAGTTGGCGACAAACGTGGTGATTGTTGGCGATGGTAACTCTTCTCTCTCTATGGTAACCCCCCTTATGTATGCTGATGCATTGAATGTTTTTCCTTGGTTTTTGGATTTTTCTAGAAGGTTGTAGAAATTTCCGGCGCATGCTACGAGCCTATATAAGGAGAGCAATGCGAACTGTTGTTGGTTATTATTTATCAGTCAGTCATTGAGTGAGCTACGATTAAGCAAGTTTGCTTGAGTTTTATTTACGTTGTTTTGAATGTGATTTAGTGTTGAGACATTATATAAAAAGTCTCTGGAACCTATATCTGCACTTGTACAATAGATTTGAACAATTATTTTTGAATATCTAGTAATATTTGCGAGTTTCGAAGACTCTGTTGTTCTGAAGATCTGCAAATAAATTATTTTCTACTTTTCTTAAAGACAAAAGTTTGAAGTTGTCTAACCATAAGATCAAAAGAACCCTATATACGCAACAATAATCTATTTTCTCTCAGTACCACATTTAAAATTTGTAGAAATGAATCTATGTTTATTTTTTTCCATGGAATTTCATCTATATCTATATTTAATCAATTAAAAGTATCTCTATAAATTTAAAACTACGCATGGAAATTAGAAAATCCTAAACTGTTTACATTTACGTTAAGTATTTATAAGCTGAGGTATACATTAAATATGCAAGCAGCTGAAACTACATGTACTAAATTTAAAATTATGTTTATTTTATTAATTACTTTCTGTATAATGGTTTTTTCACTGCAAAAGAGAACGAAACAGCTCAAAGCTATCAAGGATAAATCGGATTTTGTTTATGGGAACATTAATAACACAAATATAACATCTGGTGGGTTTACTAATGAAGCGAAAGTTTTGCAAAGCTAAGTCAATTTATTCTTATCGTAAATGTAATAAAGAGTTGTATCTAAATATATTTTTGCAACTGAAATTAAACATAGATTTATTAGATTTATTTCTACAAATTTTAAATATGGTATTGATATAAACGAGATTATCCTTGCTGTGTAAATGTAATAAATATATCTAAATATACGTTGAAAAAGAAATTAAGCCTATAATATAATTTTATTATTGGAAAGGATTTTTACAAATTAAAAAGCATGCCTCACTATATAAAATATATGGCATAACTAAGCTTAATGTGATTTACTGCATATACATATGGGAAATTATCTAGTTTTGTAACCATATTTAAGTTTTATGATTTCGTTTATGTGACATTCGTGTCTGTCTTCTGTCTGTCGGTCTGTCACAGAGTCCGTACACAAAAACTTCAACTTTTGTCTACATGAGCAGAATCCTCGTTTTACACCAAAAATCATAAAATTTTAAAAACATTTAGTATTTTAGTTAAATCAGTTTTTTTCAGTGTCATTCGTTCATTTTGTCGATTTAAATTTTAAAAGAAAATCTTAATTTCAACGGTTTTCTTGTAGCCATTATAGCTTGGAGGCAAAGCATTTTGCTAATAAGTATAAGGTCCTGAGATTGAACCCCGGAGCTGGAACTTGATTCATTCATACTAAGGGGGATTTAATTAAAAGAAATTTCATATTTTTTGCCAATTGAACGTTTTTTTCTTTTATTTTACTTTTATCAATGACATTCATAATATTTTTTTTTAATTCAATTTTTTTCCAATTTTAAAAACTATTGCGATTTATTGATGATTCAACATTTTAGATTAAGTTTAAACATGCTTTTTTCGTTTTTAGAAATTGTAATTTTTCTTTCGCTATTTTTTTTACTTAGAATTTATAATTTTATTTAAATAATTTCATTTAAACATTTGTTATTTGATTAAAATAAATAATATTTCCTTTTATAATTATTTTAAAATCAAATTTGTTTGTTGTACTATCTGTGAAATAATTTAAAAACTAAAAATTAACAATTTGGATTTATTAATTAAAGGATAAGTTTTTCTGAAATATATATTAAACGAAACTCTCTGTGCAATCTGCGATTGCACTTACGCGCTTGTTTTCATTTTTTCATTTAATTATGTCTAGAATTAACATTTACATGAAATTAAATCTTTGTCTGAAAGTTTTTTTGACAAATTTTACATTTCATGTTATTAAATTAAAAGAAATTAGTCAAGCTGTGATCGCTATAAAACAATGATATTAAAGGAGCATTTCTAGAAATTAGTGCAGTATTGTACGAGTTAACTCAAAATTTGCCTTATTTTTAACAGTTTTATAGAGAATTAACTAGAAGCATGAAAAGCCTTTTTTGAAATATGCTGGCAGAAAAAGGATACTTTTATCTCCTTAACTCTTAATAAATGTGGATAAACAATATAACTTTCATATTTAGGCAATATCGTTAAGTTTTTACAGTTGTTAATTTTAAAGAATTATTTAAAAGAATACTTCAACATTTAGTAACTTATTAACACAATAATTTATTGAATAAAAAAATGTGCTTGTTTAATTTAAATAATTATCTTTATAATGTTTAATGTCCATAGGATCAATAGGATTAGTATAATAATTTGCAGAAAACATATATTTTACCTACCAATTTTTGATACCATATTTTTTAATATTTTACTTTTTTAAACGTAGCAAACATTGGATTATTTTTCCAAATAAAAGGGAAGACTCAAAAATTATGTTTCTGTTATGTAAAAATACTTTTACTTTTTAAAATATTTAAAATAAAAATGATATCTAAAAATTTAACCCTTTGCATTGCTTTATAACTTTTGAAACGAAATCATCTTTCTTTGCAAAAGTTGTTTTGGGCACTAGTAACGAAGGAAAAAAAAATGCCTCATTTTGTTAAAACCTTTTTGGCATAATGTGATTATAGGTGACTTCATTTTAAAAAGTGGTGCCAACCAAATATAATTCAAGTAAGAGTCGAAAGGCTTAAAAATTACAATCAATAAAATAATTGAAGCCATCATTTTCATAAAAAGTTTCAAAAGATACTTCTAATAAAAACTGTCATATATTTATACTTGTCATATACATATATATATACAATTAACCTGAATTTTTGTTAATAACTTTAACAATGTTGAGTATATTTTTGAGAAATTTTTGCAGTATTAACTTTGATTTGAATAAAATTTGATGAAACCATAGAAAATGACTGAATGTTAATTAGTAACACAATATATATACCGCAACCATTAGGTGTATTTGATTAATGGAATATCTATAGATCACAATTATGATGTGAATTTGCAAATTTCGAGCTCAACATATGCCATGAGGTTTATCATAAATAGATCCTTCACTTGTGTTTTAAATGTTTATAAAAATTATAGAGCTAAAAGACATTCATGTATTCAAAACAATTTAAAATTTAATAAAACATGAAAATAAAATTTAGTTTTTTAGATAAAGTAATTCCATTCTGTTCAATATAGTTTATAAAGCGGGCTAAAGAGAATTAAGGAACAGAAAAGCATTAAAGGGACAAAAAAATATTTCAATTTGGACAAGATATTAACGCTATATTAAAAACAAACAAGTAATTCCTATCACACCGGTTTAATTTTTTTATTTTATTAAAATGAAATATGGGCTGATATGGTATCTGTATTGATACTGTTGATGAATTGAAAATCTATTTTCTAATTAAAGATTATGTGACCTTTTCGCAAAAACAACTGCTACCGTGATATAAATATCATACATTACTTATTAATATCCAACATTTTAATATTAAGTTAAACAAAAAAATCTGGGAAATTTGTGAAAGTTGTTTATTTCGGTTTGCAAGTAGGAATTTATGGAAACAACAGTCATTTCATTTCTGAATCCCAACTCCGAAAAATCATTAGGCAGGGACAGAACGTAAACAGAATTTTATCTAAATCTGTTTGAAGTGTTTCTTATTTGTATCTTTGAACCAACATTTTACAACGCTTACAGTTGATATCAAGGTGTCCTGAGAGTAATCACGCAACTGTGAGAAATAATGCAACTGAAAACATTTCTCTTAATTACCTAGGAATCCTGGAGATGACGCCTAGAACCTTGTACACAGAAGGACCTTGAGTCATCTAAATCCCAAACAACCACTAAAAAATAATTTATTCCCTAAATATACCTTATCAATGGAAGAATCTCTTAAGAATCAACGTCTGATTTAAAGTTTGCGAAGTAAATTCTGTGATCTGAAGACTATGTATTTATAAGGATGTTGATTGTTTACTACATAAATTGGTAGTGTATTTCATGTACTTACAAAATATTGTGGAATATTTTGGATGAGATCATGATGTAGTTTGTAGTTAAAATGCACTGTCCATTAACCTCTTCGATCCCTGGATACCCAAGTGGGTACATCCGTTTTCTCCCATCTTATTAACGATACTCAAATATAAATGCACTTTCGATATAAGAATTAATATGTTTCGCATTCTAAGATTCGAGCAAATGAAAATAAAACAAAAATCTCGCTCTGCAGTCAAACGAGAGAAGAAATAATTCAGTAATAGTTAATAATATTGCATTAATACTCAGTAGCGAAGAGGTTAAGTACACAGGGATATTAACGTCATCCACTGGCGGTATAGCTCCAGTTAATCTTTTTCATTACTGGAACTACATCCTAAAAAGGATTATTTGTTATTTTATGCAAAAGAGAGCATTGTTGCCACATTTTAAAATAAAAAAAGGACAAAAGGGAATTTTGTAAGCTTTAAGTCTTGTTAAGTTTTTCAAGTGAGAAAAATAAACTACCAAATGATTATTACTGTATTATGATATCGCATTTAATGGTAAGTGAAAGATATTTGGCTTGTACCTTTAGAATTAGATAATTTAAATGCCATTATTCCATCTTAGTTTATGGTTTTGTTTGAATGGAATTATTACCCACTTAGATGGATAATAATGCCAAAAAACATTGATCAAGAAAAATTTTTATTAAATTTTAAGAATGCATATCTGCTAAAATAATCTTTCTTGTATACATAGTCAATAAATTACTGCAGCATATCCTAAATTTGTATGAAAAAAAAATCTAAAACTAAGCCGTAAAAATTGTTAGAACCTTAACGTCATGTTATTACCACAAAAGACCTTATTAAATTTTATAACTGGAAAAAAATATGAACACCTTGTATTTTCTACTAATAATCCATATGCAATACAAAAATGTAATTTATTTTCACAAAGCTTTGAGGCAGTATATATTCTAAAAAAAGTTAGTTTTATACTTATGTATAATTAATTCATTGATATCAGATTCTTTCTATGCTTTTAATTTAAAATTTAGTTAATTACTTGTTTGAACATTTAAATGCTACTCAGTGAGGGCTTCGTGCCCGGATTTTGTTACGTTCATGAAGTCCTGGAAGAAGTTTAAAATGAAATTCATGTTTCCAGAAAATTTACAATTAAGCGAACAGGTATGTTATAGAATAGATTAATACAATTTTTTGGCAAATGGGAGAACTAGAAGCAATTATCTCATGATTTAGTGATTCGTTTTCAATGCCAAACATGGCGATATTTCAAAACAATGCATACATTTCCTTTCAAAATTCAAATCTTACTGATTTTTTTACGAATATCTTCATTTCTCGAGGAGATAAATATTATACGTAAATGAAATATCCAACGCAAAATGTATCAAATATAGTCTTAATGAATCAATCAAAAAGCTCCAAAATACCAAAATTATTTTCGTTTTTTATTCATCAAAAAATTAATAAATTGTGTATTGGAATTATAATTTTTATTAACGTTAATAATATTTTTTTAAGTACTTTAACGGCTAAAGGGTGTAAATTAAACTTTAAAAACAGTAAAAATTCGTTTATTGAACTTTTTACAACTTCCGGTTTTACTGAGTAATTTTAAAAACTAATAATTTAAAATATTCCAAAATTATACGATCAATGAAAAGACTTAATTTAATTTTTCATATTATGCACATCATTGTTTTTATTTTTATTAGATGAATAAAAGATATTTTTCCCCAAGTCTGTTTTATCTATTTATTATAACATAATATATAGAGATTGTAACAGGAAAACGTTCAATATGTAAAGATGAAACATCATTGAATTTACAAAAACTATTGCTTAAGTTATTCAGTTTATTACGGAAATAAAAATAAACATCTAAGTGGAAAATAAAATAATGTAAATAATATAGAAAAGTACGTGAAAAAATGAATATTGACATTTCATTGACAGTGTAATTTTTGAATATATTTATTTAATTTTTAGAACCCTAATAAAAAGTATTTGATGTTATCCAAGAGTTAAAGAGTTAAAGATTTAACTTTATAATTTTGTACTGAGAAGGCGGGAAATTTAAAGAGTGAAAAAGTTTGTCGAAACAAAAGGTTATAGAGCCCTGGGTCGGCCAATATGATTCTCTAGGGTGCTCCATTGTCTTATATGGAATGGAAAATGTGAGAATAAATAAATGGAAAAATGATCCCGAAAATGAAGATCGGATTTAAAGGAAACAATTTACTAACAATTTACAATCGCAATAACTTCAAGTGGTCCTGAAACGAGCCCCAAGGGTCCAGGGTCATAATTCAAAAGAAGAAAAGGGGGTAATAAATAAGTGGTGAGAAGTTCTTGAAAATGAAGAAGATTGAATAACTAGTCGTTAGGAGCCACCGTAATACTTACCCATCATATATATGCAAATATAATGTATGAAAATAAAACATTTGTAAACTATTTATAAAATGCATTGCAATTCCAAAACAAAATTTAAACGTGTATTTAAATATTTTTATTATGCATAGTAATGTTCTATTAATGAGTTGCTGATGAATCTATTTCGACAAATTATACAACACGCCAAATTACTCAAGTAGTACTGAATTGCGAAAAGAAACATTCTTATAACTCCCGAAATCATAATCTTATTAACTAACAGTTTGCTGCGTCGGATTAACCCCTTGCGGCGCGGTGGTTTCATAGATTTACCACTTAATTTTAATTCCCAAACGCCACATTGGCACCGGAATTTTGTTAAATAAAATTACTGTTTATTGAATGCGTGAAATATAGCCTTTTCTTATTTACAAATAAAGTTGTTTTCAAATTCTGGTGTCAGTCATTAATTTC
The DNA here is from genome assembly GCA_964019185.1 of Maratus speculifer. NCBI lineage: Eukaryota > Metazoa > Arthropoda > Arachnida > Araneae > Salticidae > Maratus > Maratus speculifer. Next base: position 227,577,489 of record OZ025296.1, on the reverse strand, counting down.
AATACTTAAGCAATAAACTTGACCTGCGTCGCAAAGGGTTAAGCGTTTGATTTCCAATTAAAATATATCTTTGAATTGAAATTTAAATGAAATACAGGGTCATAAAAAATCTAAGAATGTGGAAAACAGGATTACAGATATCTCGGCAACTAATAATCCAATCGACTTCGTTATTTATGCAAAATGTGTGTTATTTCATTGCCTTTTTCGGTCACTAATTTAAAAAATCGAAAATTTTTATATACCTTTCATCAGAACGAAGTTTTCGAAAGTCCAAAAAAAAATAATAATAGTTCTGAATAATCGAGGTTACTGCTATTAAATAGGCTTCGTCCCATTCTTACATACTAATAAGTACATACAAAATTTCAAGTCTCTATCTCAATTGTTACAAAGATAGAGCGTTTATAGACAGACAGAAATACACACACTGACGGCAATTTTTTTTTGTCTAAAGATATGTTTTTCGAAATCTCCAGTGTCTGAAACGTGTAAATCCGTCAAAAAAATTTTCGATTTTCAAAACGATTGCAAGATTTACCATGATGTATAAGTAAAAAGAGGGCAAGTTATTAATAGTTTAGTGTATAAAAACTTAAATGGGCCCAGGAATCCCAGCCCCCCTCCCCCCCCAAAAAAAAAACTTGAACCTCAAGTGCATTAGGACCTATCTTGGACTATGTACGTCTAAATTTTCAGATTTCTAAGTGCGGTAGACTTTGCTAGCCATCGGAGACACTCACAGGCAGAACGATTTGTTTTTTTAATTACTGTAGATATTTTATAATGGCTTGGGTGTTATCAAAACTTGTGAACAGTTGAATTAGACTATTTTTGTGATTTAAAACATTTATTTTACGAATTTTAACAATTAAATTAATATATGCTATTATAAGGCCTTAATTTGTCACAATATATTAGCTTCGATTAAAGACATTATTATTGTCCTTATTTGTCACATAAAATGGGCGCTGTATAAAATTAAATATTATTCACTAAAACATAGCTAGATGGCATTTTTAAATTTTCTGTTTTAGATAATCTTCAAAACTCTTTACAAAAATAGAAAGCATTATATCATAGTGTGATATAAATCACTTAATAGATTGAATACATTTTTTATTATTTACAGAACAAAATTACTTTAGTCTCAATATAAATTTACCTAAGTAATACTTTAGGCTTTACGAAAACAAGTTTTTGTATAAATTTATTCTCTTTAAGCAAGCGATGCAATAAATTTAGATTTTCTGAGTAAATGCATTTTTTTTATATTGGGTTTTAAACCTTTGAATTCAATATTTCCAACAAAAAAGGAAAAGAAACGAGCAAATCCGAGATAATCATCCATTTCAGAATAAAATCAAAATTTTTTCTGGAAAAGTAGAGCACATTTATTCCTTGCGATGTTACATGGATAACAAACAGATGAGTAAATAGCATGTAAAGTAAAGTAAAATAAAAATTTTATGAATTTTCACAGAATTAGTTCCAAAATTATGATTATTTACGTCGCTTTAACATTTTTACTACAATGATAAATGGCGTACAACATACATTTAATTTAAGCATTATATATAAGGTGGTCTGGTGTAATAACGCCGGGCGGTGTAATAACACCAAGTGCTAATATTTTGCATAATTATAAAATAATCTGGTAAATGACACCCATGTGCTCTGCGCAGAAGAGTTTTGAGTCATAGAAATCGCAAAAAACAGCTTAAAGTTAATTTGTTTCATTTTTAGGTCGTATTGTTTTTAGAAGCAACTAAAATAAACGCTTGATACGTTTTGTGATGTGAAGACTATTTTTTTTTTCCGGAAATACTTTGTTAATTACATAAATTTGTAGTGCATTTCATGGACTTTCAAAATGTTGTTGAAGATTTTGGATATCTTCTCGAGATAATTTGTAATTTTAAATGTACAGCGCAATAATTATAACGGGTTAATAACGCCAATACTTGGCTTTAATACCCCGGTTGATTCCCTACAGTGGCCGAGCTACATCCTAAATAATGATTCAAATAAACACAGTTAAAAGTGTGCAATGTTTCTAATAATTCTATTTAAGCGGTCCTTTTTAAGCAAGAAGAAGCTCACGGTCTGATATTCTTTTGCCTCATCGTCCCCCCCCCTCACACACCACACCTTTATTTTTCTTACATTTACACACACACACAAAAAAAAAAAAAAAAAAAAAAAAAAAAAAAAAAAAACATTTTCAATAGCTTAGAAAGCAATTTGTCAATTTCTAAGTTTTTAGAGTTTGTATTTTTAGAATTGGGCAATCTACATGCAATTATTCCATCTTAATTCATAGTTTTGCTTGCATGGCGTTATTACCCATATAAGTGGGTAATAACACCAAATAGCATACGTCCGGAAATCACGCCATAACATTTTATGAATACATATCTGTTAAATTATTTTTTTATGTAGACAGTCAATGAATTGCTGTATCAAATCATATATTTGTTTGAAAAATACAAACTAAAACTGAGCCGTGAAAACTGGTAGAACCTTAACGTGGCGTTATTACCCCAGGATACCTTATACAGTATTTAGTTATGTTTATTATATTATTATCCCTTAGATATATTTATTATACATGCCTTATATTTATTAATATTTATTTGTTTTAAGTTCAATTCGCAAGCATTGTATTATGTAATATAATTAAATCCCTCTTTTATACCAGCATGTCCTCTTCAAATGAAAATTAATGACTTGTTTATTTAAGTAAAATTTTATTTATTATAGAAATCATACACTATGTATTAGGAAATTTTCTTTTAGAAATCATACACTTCCAATTCCAATTAAAGAACACAGTTTTCAGAAAACATAGAGGGTTTGCAATACACAACTGAACAAAAAGTTCAAAAAATGTTTTCACCTCTGTCGTTAAATTTCAATCATATTTTCGGGTATAAGGATCGCTTCCTATTAAGGATAGACCGAAACAGGTTTTTAAGGCCTATATCGAATTTCAGTGATTTTCCTATTATCGACCGAAAACGAAAATGTCAAAGATTTTTGTTAAAGTAATAAAATAGTATGCATTAAAAAATTTAACTCGTATACAAATACGCATATTTATTAGTTAATCATGTTTATATATTAAATATGCATATTAATTATGCGTATTTATAAAATACACATAATTATCAATTAATAATTTGTGTGTCCCAAGTTTGCTATTTGTGCCCCAGCCCCAGAAATTTTTTTTTATTTTCATGTAAAGTAAAACGCAATTAATTCATCAAAGACAGAGAAATATTTTCTAACTACACGAATTTCATTTAATTAAGAAATATTTTAGTTTTATGTAAACACGCCTCGATTTATCTTTAATTATGATTTTGTAAATGATTATCTGTTAAAGTAAAACTTTCTCAAAGAGTATTTGAAACATTTGTGCAATTTATATTAGAAAAGTTTTTATTATTGCTTCAATTGCGGCTTTTAATTAGTACTTGAAAAAGTTTAGTTATACATGCATTACTTGCTTTATAATTTGCATTCACGTCTTGCGTCAGTTGTGATTGATAATTAATTATAAACAATGAATTTCGTAGCAATAAACAGTCTCATTTGAGGCAAAAAGCTCAAATCGATGAAGATGTTGAAATTTTTCGAAAGAAGAAACGAAATTTTTGGAATATTGATAGTTTCGGCTCGACAGAAATTTTCAGCCGTGTTTTGCCAACAACATATTTTCAGCAAAACTTAGTTTTAGGGAGAAAACGGAAACGAATTTTTGGTCGATTTCTGTGTGCAATTAAATTAATGTCTTTTATAAAGTTATTCTTGAAAAGTTTTTTCTTTACATTGAACTATTGGCCAATCTTTCTTCTCAGTATGGAATCTAATCCGAACACTGGCTTGTATTTGCACAGAGCGTGGTCAGTAATTGAGTAAGTGACAAATACAGCTACAGAGTTACAAGAGAGAATAGAGGTGAAGTCATTTACAGATAATGCTGTGCACGAAATCTGTTGAAATATCCACTATAAAGTCAAAATCTATTTATACACACACTTGTATCTCTTAAACAGTTTTGAAATGACTTATATTGTTGTAGAATCCAGAGTCTACCATTCATTAAACAAATATTTTTTTTCAGTTTTATTTCTTTAAACATAATTAATTAATCTCAATGAATATGTTTTTCTGATAAATGGGTACTAAAATTCTTCTTTTAAAACTATTTTTATTCTTTTCTTGCTACCTACAGTTGCAAAACCTCCAGAGGAAAATTAGCATGAGAAGGTTCTTTCAAAATTTCTTCTAATGTTGATTACCATTATATTTTATAAAAATTATAATTTTATTTCCTTTTTTACTTCCGCTTATAGAACGAAAAGCAAAATAATTTGTGAAGAATTATACATTTTCATTTTTAATTTTTAAGTAAAATAAGTTTTAATTTATTTTTCATTAGCGTGGCATTCAAGCTTCATTTATTTCTATTCGGTTTTAAGCATTTTCTTTGAAAATAAATATTTTTAAATATTTAAAGATTTAAAGTAGTTGTTTTTTAATTAATAAAAGCTTCCAATTATGTTTTTTATTCTTTTGTGGTATTTATATTTTTTACCTTTCTCATTTAAACTTACATATCTTTTTTTTTATCTCCAAAAAAAAAAAAAAAAAAAAAAAAAAAAAAAAAAAAAAAAAACCACAAATGAAATATAATATAAAAAAATAAAGTTGAGGTTTTAAGAACGATGTTTTCATAAAATAATTAATTAAATTTATCATTATGCACATGACTTATTTTATGAATCCTTTACATAAAAGAAATTGCTCTTGAATGGTATTGTCTTTTCCTTCAATATATTTCTTGTGCAGTACATGAATAAAATATGATTTGTTCTTTAAAGCCTCTATAAATTTATTTGTTAGAAAAAGGTAAGAAAATATACGGTAGTTCTAATATTGTTTTTAGTATGTTGTAACAGAAAATCTTTGCTAGAAATGATAAATTATATGGATATTCGCAATACATAAATGTATTTTTACTTTAGAAATCTTTGTATAAAATTCTTCACCAGTATCATTAAAATAAATATCGTAAAAATAATCTGTTTAATTCGTATAAAGTTTAATGATATATATAATTTATAATTTTTAAATGTCATTAATTTCGAGAAAAGATTTTAAAAAAATGATGTCTTTATAATATAAATGTAACCTGGACATATACTCTGTATTGGATATTATTCTGTATTAAAATTCCTTTTAAAACCAATTAAATTTTTTAATGCTAATGTTCTCTGTTTTTATAAAATCTCCAGAGGAAAATTAGCATAGGAAGCTTTTTTAAAAAATTCTTCATATGTGTATTACCATTTCACCTTTATATTTAAAAAGAATTATATAATTTTACATTTTATTTATTTCAAAGGATATAGCATTACGTACACAAAGTAGCCATAACAAAACTGACGGTATTCAGAGTATTCTGTAACGCGATCGCATTACGAGCACTGCTACATCTATCTAGGTTCAGTTAAGCATTTAAAAATTGAAAGATCGACAAATAAATATTTTTCTCTACAGAAATTTAATGTAGAGTACTACTACTTCTACCGTCCGCTACCCTAAAAATTATATGCTTTCCCATTTCAAACGAAGTGATGACGTATTTGAAATGAATATGACGGCAGTTAATTAAAATATTCACTGGCAATGGCTGCGAGTTTTGCAATACTGAACATAAAAAAAATTCTAAATAAAATGTATATTTTCATCTTTTAATATCTATAGTGTTATTGTTTGTCACATTTTAAGAAAAGAGAAAGCGTTTTAAAGCTCGCATTTCATAGTTATATAGACCACTTTTTAAACTGAATTCCAAAAATACAATAAAGCGACATCTAAAGCCATATAATGAAATAAAATATTTGTAAAGTATTTATGGAAAGTTTGTTTACACTTTAAATTAACATGATACAAAAAAAAAGAATTATTACTCAGGAGCTAAAAAAAATTTCAACTTTTTAAATGAAATTAAATATATCTAAATATATTAAACATTGTACTTTAATTAATTAATTTTTGAAAAGCTGTTTCGTCAATACATATATTTTTTTACTTAATTCCTTGATATTTTTTTACATATGAATATATATATATATATATATATATATATATATATATATATATATATATATATATATATATATTATATATTTACTTAGTTGCTTGATGTTTTTCATCTTCTTTTATTTAAACTTCGGTGAGATTTTAATAAAAGTTTTAAGAAACTCCTATTAATTTTAATTTTATTTAAGGGCATAAACTAAAGAAAATATTTCAAAAGAACATAAAGAAAAAATAAATAAATCTGGTTCTTTGTATAAAAACTCATTAATTAAATTTCTTATTTTTACACGCAGATTATTTCATTTTTAGAATAAAAAAATTCTTAAAAAAAGGTAATGAATAAAACTTTTTTTTTAAATCTGTTTTTCAATAAATTATTTCATGCATAACAAAGGGGCAATTTGAGATGATTTTCTTTAAAAACAGTATAAAATTAATTTATATGAAAAACTTTTTTAAATAATTCCTATATTACAGCTACATTTTTCTTCGAGTTTAAGAAAAAGAATATTATTAGAAATGATAATTAAATCAGTTACCTTTATTTAATAAAAACACCTTTAGTTTATAAATCATCATAAAATGTAATTATAATTTCAAAAACATTTCAATTAAAAATTTATTTACTAACATATTTATTCAAGTTTAATAAAACATTTTGTCTATTTACTTCATATTTTTCAACTTGCAGTAGACTCTCGATTAACCGGAATCTGATTATCAGGTTAATGAATTAACCATGACGGTAAAAATATCGGCGTTGTATGCAATATTATGATGATGATACAGAGAAATTGATAAAAGCACCACTGTTAAGAATAAATGTGGAGGGCAATTTTATTGGACGAAGGAAGTAAAATTTCTACATAAAACGTCAATAGTACTTATTTGCAGAGGAAAATCGTTAAGTACTTGAGAAGATTAAACTGGTCTATAAATTTGGAAAAAGAATCAGTGCGACAGTGGATTAACAAAGGTTCGAAATTGGAATGTTACGATATTTTAATCTTTTCAGTTCTGAAGTTAAAGTAGTAATAGAAATAATTATACATTGTTTTTTGTTTTTTGAATGAAATGACATAGTAAATGAAAGAAAAAATGTCTTTTTTGAAACTGCATCTTATGGCGCTTAATAATTTAGAGTTTAAAAAATAGAGTTCTAAAACTACAAATCCCCTTAAAACACCAATTTAATAATCATTAACCTAAATTAATGCAATCACAAATTTAAGATAGTTAAAAAAGTAACTAATCAACAAATCCCCCCCCCCCCAAAAAAATATAGATAGAATAGATTAAAGTTAAATACTAATGGGAGTTTATCACTTTCTTGGTCACGCTGTGTTTTGGACATATTTAGGCATTTTGCAAACTCAGATGAAAATGACATTTATTTTATGAGGGATTCAACTTTATTCGTTTGCTTTCAACGCAAAAATATTCAGCTGTTAAAAAGTGATAAAAATGTAAAAACTTAGACATTTTAGTTTCTATAAATAAAAAAACAGTGGTCCTTAAATGGGAACTCAGTGATCGAAGAGGTTAAGTGACAATGATATTGTTTCGCGGGTTTCTTGTCGTTGAGAAGAAAAAAAAATAAAAAAATGCACTGAATGTGATGAATAAAATGTTGTAACTCATCCGAAATTAAATAAAGGTGACGTTTCATTATACACTGAGGCTTTACTTAATTACTTGGAACCAGCAGATGAAATCATGCTTGCTTTTAAAATGATGTTGACAAATATGAGTAGTACTCAGATTTAGTATTCAGATTTAGTTTCAGAGTAGTACTCAAAACTAGTCGATCAGTAAATGAAAAAATAAAATTGATCTTAATCATTTCCTTCTTCATAAAAAAGTAAAGTAAACTATTTTCTAATTTTTTGTATTGTACTAATTATAAATTTGAATAACATTAAAATTTATGTTTATTATTTTTCTTTTGTATTAATTAAATTATTAATGACCTATTGTATTACAATTGGACGTTTTCTGTACTTTTTGTAAAACATTTCATAAAAATTCATACAAACTCGGTTTATCTGGGATATTCGCTTATCCGGAGCAAGGCATATTCCAACCAGCTCGTTTAATAGAGAGTCTACCGTATGATTAATTCCAAGAAAAGACTTAATAAATTACCTAAAAGGTTACCTTCACAACACAAACAGAACGGGAATGCACTCTGACGTTTCTAAATAAACATGTTTATATCTTTGGTTGTCTATAAACATACTTCATAAAAATTAACCTTTTCCAGCCGCAGCAATTACTGATTTGTGCGGCACATTTATGTAGTTGTGTAATAAAACCACTGTGATTGATTAAACTAGGAAAACATTCGACCAAATATAATAAAGATACATTTGTAATTTAGATTTTTAATGAAATAATTATTTTTAACATAATAAATATATTTTCTATTAGATTCTCAAAATTATTGGGAAGAATATTGATAAGAATAAGTGACTTTAAATTATTAGCTTTTTTGAATCGTCGTAATATTTAAAAATTTTTTATATATTTTATTTTATAAATTTTACTTGCAATATTTTATTGAATTTTAATAAAATTTTATATTGTACATAATTCATACTTTTTAAAACATGACAAATTATCATCTAATCTTTTGGCTGATCTCTACTCGTAATTTTTCCAGTTTTAAAGACATTGGAAGTTAGTTAAGAAGAATTATTTAAGATGAGTAATAAGTTACGTAAACTAATTACAAAAAAGAAATAAACAGTAAGGTTAGACTTCATAATATTTAAGATTTAAAATCTAATTAAAAAAATGAACCATAAATATTTCAATTAAGAAATATACTTCCCTACTTAACTGGAAATTAAATGTTATATGCATATTTTTCAATTAAAATGTCCACGAAAATAAGAAATGTGAATTATGAATATACATTAAAAGTAAATATGATACATAAAAGTTACATACTAATTACGATTTTTAAGGAAATATTTTTTAACATAACAATTCAATTATCTTTTATGATGCATAAAAGGTACATACTAATTACGATTTTTAAGGAAATATTTTTTTAACATAATAATTCAATTATCTCTTACGGAAGTTTATATCAACAGAATTTCACTGAAAAGTTTTTGGCAGAATATCAATATTAATTAGATACTGTAAATTATTTTGGTTTTGTAAATCATTATTATATTTAAATTTGCTTGTACATATTTCTTTTTTATAAATTTTACTTATGATGCTTTACCAGTTTAAATATAGCGTTATATTGTACTTGATTCATATTTGTTAAATCATGATAAATGGTCGTTTAAAATTTGGACATAAGTGTAAACTTAGTATTTTTTATTTTATAAACAATTGAAATTTGTGTAATTTTTGAATGCGTCGGTAAGTATAAGAATTTTTTTATAAAGTGCATATGTATATGTAGTATTTGCAATATATATATATACAATAAATTTATGACTTATTAAATTTTCATATTAATTTATAAAAAAAATGAATCGGAAATTTTGAAATTAATTTTGAAATTTAGAAAAATATTTTCTTACTTAACTAGGACTTACATTTTATGTACATACTTATGAAATTAAAATGTCCACGAAAATAAGAAATGTTAGTCATAAAAATATATTAAAGGTAGATATTCATTGAAATAAAATATTTAAGGGGTATAGTTTATCTTAAAATTGGCCAAAAAATTGATTTTTCTTTTTTAATATTAGATAAAACTTTGTATAATTGTGAATATTCTGATACCTCAATTTTATTCATACGATATTTATATCGCGATACATTGTAAATTTTGTTAACACGCTGAGCGCAATTACACATATAAACGAAAACTTTAAATGACTTTTTTTTCCATGTTCATATTTTCTTCATTTTCATGTTTTAAAAATGCTAAAAACTTTTTTTCGATTTGAGATAGAGATTTATACATTTTCGTACATATTTTTTATCACATATGTGATAAATCTGTGAATGGAATCAGTCTTCAAATTTTGTTATTTTTTTTAAATAAAAGTATATGCAGATGTGTTTGATTCCATCATTTTACAACATGTAATACACATAACATTAAAATCTGTAAAAAAAAGTATATATTAAATGTAATATTAGATGTATTTGTAAAAGGAATTAAAAAAAAATCACATTAAAACAAAAAAAAAACTTTTTAAAAATTTTAATTGAATATGAATTAACCTTTTTTTTCAAAATGTTGTCTAAGTTACACATTGAAATGCAGTAAGTTAACACACACACACACGAAAAAAAAACTGAAAATGTGAATTGCCTCCGTAATTCCCTTTATAGCGTGTTTATTTTGAAATCAAATGTTATTATGATATAAAGCAATTCATTTTAAGACTTTTCGGTAATTATTATGGCCATGTTAGAACAATGAAAAAATGAAGTACTCAAAAATGGGTAAGTTGATGTACTCATATCGAATTGAGTACGTTTGGCAAAAAAAAATGAACACATTATTTTCTCAATTTTGAAACAGCATACATGTTATCAAATCCAAACAAACGATAATTTTGTACCCAGCATTGGTTTATCTCATTCATGGCGGCATAAAAGATGCTTATTAAAGTAGTTATTAAATTATGTACAATAACTAAAAATAATTCAAAAATATACTTACAAATAATACTCTTGTCATAAAAATGTTTAACTTGTGTATTTTGCTTATAATGTTGCTATTTCTCTTAATAAATAGTTAGTTAAAAGTTTATTGTCCATAATTTTGCGCAGAAAATAAATATCAGCATATTTTCACTTTAACCACTTCACCGGCGATGGGTATGGGGAAACAGTGCTTTCAACCCCGAGTTATCTCGGGGCAGACGGTTAAGTGGTTAATTTGTAAATTCAGGGGGGGGGGGCGTTCTCAGCGATTTATATTTGGCCACAACCATGGAATCAAAAATGAGTACATGTGTTTCTCAGATTTGAGAACTTTCGGATCGGAGCTATTTTCAGTATGTGAAGTACTTAAAAATGAGTACTTTTTACTCAATTTTGAGAACCCATTTTTTTTTTTAGTGAATTCTTGTAAAAACAGGCATACACAAAAATTCCGCTATATTATGCTGTGTATTAGAAAAACATTTAAGGTGCATTTTTTATGTTACGGTATTCGAAAGATAATGAATAGATATGCCCTACTAGGATGGGCTACAGGTTACTTTCTTAGCAGTACAGACAGGTAGTATGTATAGTTCAATTAGAGGCACGCTCAAAAGAATTCTGTCACATTGTGATTTACGGTGAAAAGGAATGGAGTTTTGATGCTTTAATGATATTATGACTTAAAGTTGTAATTTTTATAATGCAACTGAAAGCTTCATTTAGTTTGTAAAGTTTGAAAAAAGATATCTGTTGAATATAGGTAAATAACTGTGTAGTAATTTATTTAATTATTCAGAAATATCAATAAATTGTTAAATTATTGTCAAAATGCAATTTTTTTCATTTGTCTCCAACTCATGAATTTATTTAATAAATAAAAACATTTATTAATTATGCTTAATTGTAAAAAAATATAATATCTAAAAAAATAATTTAAAAAAATTGAAGTCTAATGTATCACTAAATTGCTTTTTATAAATATATAAAATCTATGAAACAACATTATTTTTAATAAAAAAGAATGTGCCTAATACTGTACACATACACAAAATGTGTAATAACAAGAAATTAGAAAATTAACTTTATTTTAAAGCTAGAAAATAAAAATTCTATACTTTTTGATGACTTACTAACAGCTCTTAGCTTATAATGAGCCAGATTTCCGGAAATTCAGAGGAGCTCATTAGAAAGCTACGAAGGAAAATCAATAAAAAAGTTACGAAAAAAAACAACAATATGTTTACTTAAATAGCCGGTTTTCTACTTTATAAAATCACCATTTACATCGATACATTTGTGCTATTTCTTTATGAGATTTACAGTCCTTGTCCCATAAAAGCATTTGGACTGCCCTCTCATAGTAGTCTTACATTAAATTACATTAAATTTCTGCAGTTGAAGACCGTACTTAAACCATGTGACCATCCATTCGTAGTTGCCCGTCGCTTCACTGGCCACCAATGTATACGAAAACTACGAAAAATAGAGAAATTTATTCAAAAATTGCTATTGCCATGCTCCTATCCGGCGGAATATTTCGAAATTCAATGAGAATCTGCATGGTCATAGTCAAAAACAAACAGAAAAAGTTTGACTAAATAAATAAACAACGTTAAAGAGCACAAATGTTATAAAATAAAAGATGTTAAAAGCATACAGCTGTTTCGGGACTTCTAAAGTCCTATCATCACTGCTAAAAAGTGATAAAAAGTGTAAAACATAAAAGAAAGTCACATCGTTAAATAAAATAAAATAAACCGTGCACCTGAGTTCGCCGCTAAGGCGAACTGACCATGAAACGTCGCAAAGCAACAATAAAATTAAACTGGCACGCTCACCCAGAGGAGACCAATCATATGTCACTTCTCACTGGACGAGTCCAAATCAAAGAAAACAGGAGGGGGGAGGGGGAGTGATATTTCAGGAATGGAAACCAGACATCAGAAAATCTTGATCATTAATCTTGGTTCATAATCTCATGTCATTAACTAAAATACTAGAGTTTTTATATATATGAAAAGCTTCCCAAAAGTCGAAATCATAAACAGATGAACGATATTGTATTATTGAGGCTTCGGAAAATTTAAAATTATGACTATTGGACCAGCAATGATTGGCGATAGCGGAACGTTTTATTTCACAATTTTTAACGTTAGCACTGTGCTCTCCCACACGTTTTTTAAGGTACGCTTCCTCTGACCGATGTACATTTTATCGCATTCGCAAGAAATCTTATAAATACCCCAATGTGATAAATCATCTATTGGATCTTTGAGATTTGAGAATTTTATTTTATTAAAAAGAAGTAAAGGTTATTTTAAAGTCAAATTTTGACAAAATTTTGGAAATTTGATGACTGATTTTTGGAAAATATATAAGAATAATTAAATTAACATTGCGGTCTGAGTTGAAGTTCGAAGGAGTACGTTTTCTTAATTTGTTATGAATGGAATCGACGATTTTGTTTGGGAAACCCGATCAATGGCAATGGATTTGATATGGTTTAATTCTGCTTTAAGTAAACTATCTGAGGAGCAAATATTTAAGGCCCGGTGTATGTAAGTGTTAAAGGAAGCTAATTTCTGATTAGGGGAGTGAAATGAAAGGCGATGGGGGGGGGGGGCAAAGATACAGCGAATGGTTTACGATAGACAGTTGTGTGAAAAAAGTTATTTTCGCGGGAAACCAAAACATCCAGGAAAGGTAATTAATTGTTATTTTCAAATTCGTAGGTAAATATAATATGGTCATCTATTGAGTTCATAACTGTAAGAATATTAGTAAGATCAAGTATATCAGAGTCCAGAAACGCAAAACAGTCATCTACGTAGCGGATATAAAATGGAAAAGTAAGTTTTTTGAATAGTTTTAATTCGAAATAATGCATATAAAAGTCGCTAAGGATAGGACTGAGGGGGGAGCCCATGGATAAACCATCAGTCATTCGATAAAAGTTACCATTGAAAATAAATGAGTTTTGCGAGAGACAAATGCTAGTAAGGTGAATCAGTTCATCAATTTCGAAGTTTGTGTAATGAAATCCCCGCAAACGCGATTCAAGACACTTTAGAGCACCTTGAACTGGAACATTGGTAAATAAGGATTTAACATCAAAAGAAACCATTTTAGTGTTTTGTGCGCTATTGAAATTACGAAGTTTATTGACAAACTCACAAGAGTTCCTGCAAGTATGAATATTGTTGGAGAGTAGAGGGGAGAAAATAGAGGTAAGATATTTTGCTAATTTATAGGAAGCGGTGCCGATGTTAGAAACAATCGGTCTGAATGGAATGCCTTGTTTGTGTACTTTTGGGAGAGTATAGAATCTTGCACAACGTGAGACAGAAGGAATGATAGAAAATTTGGTATTATTGGAAATAAGGGGGTGTTCTCAATAGTAGATACAATAGCTTTCAGTTCTTTTTCAGAAGGATCAGAATTAATCTTTTTGTAAGAGCCTTTATCTATTAGTTCCTGGGTTTTGGTAAGATAGTCAGATTTATTCATAACAACAATTTGTCCGCCTTTATCGGCTTTACTGATAACTATGTCTGCATTAGATTTCAGATTTCTTATACAACGGGATGTGGCTTTACTGACGTAAGACTTAGGGAGGTTATTATTGAAGTTCACATTATTGGCAATAAGATGTCTGATTGAGTCCTTTTGAGATGGACTTAAAGTAATAAATTTGAACACTCTTTCGATAGGAGCAATAATATTGGGAAATGATGGTTTACTAGCAAGAGCAAAATTATTATTTAATTTAAGGTAATGGATATCGTTATCAGTAAGTTCAGCATTTGAAAGGTTAACAACAGCATTCTCATTAACCAACGGTAATGTGTTGGGTATAGTATCGTTATGTTTACTCGAGAGTGAGTTAAATTTGGTTTTCAAAGTAGCAATATGTTTATTAGATTTGTTCAGTGCACTGACCCAGGACCGGTTATCGATAGACACAAAATTGTGATGGAAATTAGACAGAAAAAGATGTAAATCATATAGTTCATGTTCAATCAAGGCAATTTTACGACGAGTCTCCTGTATAACAGATCTTAAAAGCGCGAGTTTAGTGCGGAAAATAAATTTTCCGACTTTGTTTGGAGTGTGCAAATTACAATGTACAGAAATAAAATTAGGGATTATTTTATTATGTTTACAATTCAAAGGAAACCTGAGATGATTAAGATATTTGAATTTCTTAAGACGGAGGTTAGAAAATCTATTGCAATGTGACTTCTTGTAAAATCAAAAGTGTAAACAAACAAACCAACGGCCCGTTGAAGCCAAATCTAAATAAATAAACAACGTTAAAGAGCACAAACATTATAAAATAAAAGATGTTAAAAGCATACAGCTGTTTCGGGACTTTTGAAGTCCCATCATCAGTGCTAAAAAGTGCTAAAAAGTGTAAAACGTAAAAGAAAGTCACATCAAGTTAATTTTACTGTTGATTTGCGACGTTTCATGGTCAATTCGCCTTAGCGGCGAACTCAGATGCACGGTTTATTTTATTTTATTTAACGATGTGACTTTCTTTTACGTTTTACACTTTTTAGCACTTTTTAGCACTGATGATGGAACTTTAGAAGTCCCGAAACAGCTGTATGCTTTTAACATCTTTTATTTTATAATATTTGTGCTCTTTAACGTTGTTTATTTATTTAGTTATATATAAGCACGAAGTACAATCCCTTCCTTCATAGAAAAAGTTTGGTTTAATTCTATGTACATGTACAATTTCATACACTTTTCTATGATAAAATAACGAAGATGAAACAAAATGGCTATTACAGCGTCTCCTTCTTAGGGACTATTTCTAAAATATAAAAAGTTCTGCTCGCCATTATCAAAACCATACAAAAAATTTTGGTTCAATTCTAGGCATAACTTGATGCACTTTTTGATAGTATAATCGCGACAGACTATAAGGCAAACATTTTTAAAAAACGTGTAAATCGCTTGAAAACCGGATCACAGAAAAAAGCAATTGATTATAATACTTCTTCTGATTAAGATAGAAGAAAGGAATGTACTTTTGTTTTTGCTGTAGTATATTTTAAATTTTGATATATTTTACTTTTATTTCTTTGAAGGATGTAAAATCTATAAAATCAATGTAATTCATTGAAATTTTACTATAGGAAATATCACTCCTTGCATGCAAAAATTTTTGAAACTTTATTTATTTAAAAAGAACAGAGTTAAAAAACATTTTTTTCACCTTTCCAGCTTTCGTACGCCTTTCAAGCAATTAACATTTATAAAATCTATTCATAACAAAATTAAATAAATGTCATCACCTATAATTTTAAACTTAGAGTGAGTAGAAATTATATTGATTAATTAAAATTTGATGCATATTTTCATAATATCTTTGAATTCAAATTTTAATAACTGTGAAATCTTTTTATTGTGAAACTGAAAAATAATTATTCTTATTTTTTTCTTAAATTTTTTTAAATAATGAAATGGATAAAACTATACAATGAAAAAAAATCAAATTTACTTTTCAATTACGCTTTGAAGGAAAATTTTCTTTAAATCATTTAATATTCATTCAACAAAAGCAATTACGGCAGCGGCAGAAATTGGAATGTGATAGAAAATGAAAAGAAATCACATTTTTTTACACTATGCTTAATGAATGTTCCCTAGAATGTATAAAATAAAATTCTATTGTAATAAAATTTAATTAGATTTCTTGTAGACGGTGTCTAAATTTAAATTCAATGTACATAATATACATAGATATATATTTATTGTTATGTATCTTATGTACAATATATAATGCAAAATATTACCTTGAGTCTAAAGTTTTGACCCTTTCGCAGAATAGTGCTACTAAAACAGCTGGCGTTCGCAAGTTAAGTGACATTTTTACATACGGTTTTCTGGTTTCGAAAGAAGAAGACGTGTGCTACAACACTGTGTATTTATTGCTTTGAAAAATTATCATCTGTAGCCTCCACAAAGCCTGGAAAATGGAACTATCATGTATCCAGCTTCGAACCGTCATCTACTACGAGTTCTGTAGCAACACCGAAGTGACAGAATGTCACCGTAACATGTGTGCACTTTTAGGTGAGGATATTGTATCACTTAGTACAGTCAAACTATGGTATCAAAATTTTAAGATTAAGAATTTCGACATCGAAGATGAATCACGTGCTGGTCGACCTACTGTGATTGATGAGACCGAATTGCGGAAATCCATCGATGAAGATCAAAATGCTACATCACGGGAACTTGCATCTCACTTATGTTTCTCAAACAACCATAATTCGAGCATTAAAAAACATTGGTTTGACATAAAAATTCAATCGATGGGTGCCGCACGATCTGACACAAAATGACAAAGAAAAACGAAAACGGACCTGTATAAACTTGCTCGAATATTACCGAAAGGGTGATTTTTTGAACCGGATTGTTACGTGTGATGAAAAATGGGTTTATTACGACAACACCAGTCGAAAAGGAGGATGGTCTGAACCAGGTGTACCGGTCAGGACCGGAACCAGGCGCACATTGACTTATAAAAAAATCCTCCTCTGTGTTTTCTGGGATAGTCGCGGTATTATCTACAAGGAGTACTTAAAAAGTGGCCAGACCATCAACAGTGAGTCGTACAGCAGCATGCTGCATAAAGTGGATGCAGCAATTAGGGAAAAGCGAAGTAAGGAGTTCCGACGCAAGGTGGTTATGTTTCACCAGGATAATGCCAGGCCACAACTTAATGCCACATCCTCCATATAGTCCGGACATGGCACCTTCCGACTACTATCTGTTTTCGCATCTGCAACTACACCTTAGTGGTGAAAGTTTCAATTCTTCAGAAGAGGTCCAAAAAGTGGTTGACCTCTTTCTCGACTCACGTAGCCCAGAGTTTTTCAAGGAGGGCATTGAAAAACTGCCAAAACGTTGGCAGAAGATTGTCGAACTTAATGGTGATTACTATCCTCACTAATGTTTTGTATTTTTGTAAATATTTGTTGTCAACATTAAAATAAAAAAAGGGTCAAAACTTTAGACTCAACCTGATAATCATTGCATCTCTTTTAAGTGAAAGAGACGCTTTCGAAAATACTTCTCTATTTTTAAATTTTTTTTTTTAAATAATGAATTGTAAACAAAAGAAAATCAACACTTTAAAACAGATACGGTCGGAAATAATAAACAAAAAAGAAAAATAGTGCGCGAAATATAGATTATGGAATTATTTCTAATGCTTCTAAATTAATAAATGTAAAAGAAGTATTACAAGTTTTTATCCTTCCATAAAAATTACAATGTAAGTTACAAGTTTCATGTGCATTTTCTGTATAATCAGTCCCTGTTCTCTGAAAAAAAGGACCAATCATGCTCTGAAAGACTGGTTTCTACATGAAAAATGAATAGCCAAACATGGGATGGTTGAGTGGTCAACGATTGGGAAAGTAAACGCCTACGCTCACTGTGCTGTTGTTTGACATAAGGTGAGTGCCATATAATTGTTGCATAAAATCATTCATATGAAGAAAAGTTTTGTCCGAAAATGGTATGTGAAAGAAAAAATGGCAAACGTTGGAATCCAATGTTTTTTGCTAGTGTGGGGATTCTTTAAATTGAAGCTGCTCTTTGAATATCGTTGCACTTAAGATTAGCCATACATTGTGGTCTACTAAATGCTACAAAACAAAATACATTCACTGTGACTTAATAATTGTATATTTACCGATATTTGCTCAATTTATTGCAATCTATTAACTAATTGGCTAATAAGAGACATTAAAGGATTTATAGTTTTTTGACTTTGCAATATTTTAAAAGTATTACGAAATAAAATTTATTACATAAGCAAAGTAATTGAACTAAAATATTCCTACTAGATTCTTGTGTAGATTATCTCAGCAATATATTCACATACACATTTTATCATTTTATTTAATTAAATAATCACACATCTTCTTATACAATAATAAAACGAAATAAAATGCTTAGAATAGATATAAAAAAATATTTTAATATAAAAAATTTATCTTTGACGCTTTGTTTGTTATTGATCTTTGAAAAATGCCATTTAATTCGAATATTCTTTTAAAGAATGTTACGCTTTTAGCAATTTCGTTTTTTTACTACACACATAGATTTAATGTCTATGTCCTAAAATCAGTACATTTTATAACATGCTAACACTATATTTTGTAAAAATTAAACGATTGACTTATCTCAAAATTATAGACTTAAAATTACATATATTCTAAAGTAAAATATTTGTAACAGCAACGCAGTGCTATTCAAAGCCAATCTTGATTTTCATTAAAAATTAATACGAAACTAAAAATATCGCAATTATTCAACAGATCTACCTTGCTATGTACAAATTTAATCACATCATAAGAAATGCATTGGCTGAGATGACGTAGAGAGTTAAACTTGGTAGGCTAAACCATGAAGTGATATAATCCAGATACAAATAGTCACGAATTTCATTATTTATTCTGATGGTCATTGCTTTTACTCAAATCTTTATAAGCGTTTTCGAAATTTTCATACATTTCAATAGTTTTCTGATGGACGTACAGCAGTGTACAATCTGTCTCAAAAATTTTCCCTCTTTAATAAAATGTCTTTTATTAAATAAGCAATATAAAATTAAGAAAAAAAAGATTTATTTACTTGTTAGATTTTGTGTAATTATTGGAATAAATCATATCAAAATCTGAATGAATAAATGTATTTTTTATTAGAAATTAAATAAAAGTCATAAATTCTGCAATCATACAGTGTCTCAAAAGTTTAATCGCAGTAGAAAAATTACCATTTAATAATTTTGCATAAAATAACATATTAAATAAATAAGGATATCAAGGGATTATAGTAAATAATTGTTTGATAGCTCTAGATTATGTGATATAGTTAAATATTTACAGTTTAAAATTAAGGCGATTTGAGGCCATTCTCGGACATAAGCTGACGCATTCGGCTTTCAACTTATAGAGCGTTCGAGTGGGAATATCTTTCCTGCATTAGAGTTAAAGTCATTCTACTATTATTTCAGGATGTTCCCAGGATATCTTGGATAGAAATTATATTCAGCAAATACCTCTATATGGCTTGGGTGTCTACGTCATTCGTATTCTGTGGGAGAAAGCTAAGAGATGCATGTTACTAGCCATGGAGTGTTTCGAAAATTCAAAACCACATTCACATTAAAAGTATTTTCTTGTTTCCGAAAACTTCAAATAACCATGCTTCTATTAAATCAATTGTTATTTTAAAGATATTATTGGTGGAGTAATATAAATTGCCGTTTTCAATTGCCACTTCTAGTTATTTAGAAGTATAATATTGTTTTTCATTCATGTGAATGTGGCAAGTTAAAAATCTTAAATGGTTTTAAATTGTGTTCAAGACCTGACTTATAATTCGATAACTTAAAACATTATCGATTCAGGTTGAAAACTGTTATTTCTCAGTACGCGTGTTGTAGACGTAATCATTGTACTGCTAAAATCAGCATCCAGAACTCCCTATGATGCCTTCAAATGAAAGTAAATGTTGCGTGATAAGTTTGACCATTAAAGCCAATATCCCTCAAATCAACAAACTTAAAGATTTGCAGTCTACGAAAAAAAGTTTCTGGTTTTCCTTGAGATTATGCTAGAAACTATGCCAACTATCATATCGGAATCATCCAGATTTCACTTGTTTTCGTTGTTAAATAATAAGGATATCAAGGGATTATAGTAAATAATTATTTAATACCTGTGCGATACGATATGTATTTTCGAGCCCAATCAAGTTAATTCTCTTATGATGTGATTTTAGGCGCGGTTTGCAACATATTGAAACTGCTCTTGGCGTCTCATATTCTTTTACGTATCATTGCTTTTTAAGACATTCTCAGAGAATATAGATTTAATTTTACTTATGAAAACATTTTGCTTTGAGGCACATTTTCCAATTTTTTCATTCATCTGAACATTCGTTACACGTAACCGCCCGCATATTCATTAAAAAAAGTTATTTTATAATTTGTTTTTATATATCCCTGGCTTTGAAGTATTTAGTACATTTTAGAAATATTAATATTGGCCTTATAGTTTTCGATTTCGTTACATAGCTTTCCGCTATATTAGATTCTTATACTACGTTAAATTCTTATTATACTTGTTAGATTTTGTATGATTATTTAAATAAATGATATTAAGAATAAAGAAACGCGTTCATTATCATAAATTAAATAAAAAAATCATAAAAGTCTGTAGCCATACAACATATCAAAAGTAAGGCAAAATGAAAAAAAAATACATGATTTATTGCTTTTGAAAGGTGATTTTTAAGATAGAATTTTTTAGTTTTCGATAACTTGAAATAACCATGTTCCCATTCAATCAGTTGGTTTTAGAAATTTTATTGGTGTATGAAAATACCTCGTTTTTTTATTACCACTTTTAGTTGTTAAGTCAGACTGCTTTCCATTATTCAGTATTTCGAGTGTTAAATTAATTTAAATGGTTCTTAATTGCATTAAAGACCAAACATATAACTGAACAACTTAAAACATTATCATTTAATGCGGAATTTCGTTGTTACGTAGCTACGTAGATTTACTTTTGTAGACTGAATGATTGTTATGTTGAAATTTGTATTTAGAACTTCCTAAGATGCCACTTAATGAAAGTTGATGTTTCTCTAGTATATTTTGATATTGCTTTCAATTTTATTTACCAAGGAAAAATGCAGACCCGTTTTAGCATTAAAACCAAACTTCCGTAAACTATCAGACTTACAGCTTTGTTGTCTACTGAAGAAAATATATTATTTGAGGTCAGCCTCGGAGCATTTGCCAACCATCACGCATCAGAGCCATTTAGATTCTACTTGTTTTAGTCGCTGAATAATACGGTGACACACTTGGCGATATGTGTTTCCGAGCTCAATACATTCTGATGTGTTTATGGTTCGATTTTAGGTAGTTTGTACTGTATTTTGTACAGAAAGTTTTTGGTGACTCTTAAGTTTCTATGTGTTATTTTGAGAAGTTAACAGCGAGTGTATTTTTAATTTTATTTATGAATCTATTTTGTTTTGAGTCAAATCTTCAAATATTTCGATCATCTGAACACTTCTTATAAGTAGGATGCTAAATTGGTTTTCACTCTTTTTTTAAATTTCTAGCATGTGTTTTACATACACCTTGCTTTGACGATTTAATAATCTAAAAATAACTGGCTTTTTTTCGATTTTGGTGCCTTATGTTCATTTAAATAACCAACGGATAATGGATATATCTTATACTGATATGGGAAAACAGTTCGTTTTGTTGAAACAAGAGGTTTGTTTATTGAAACCAATCAATCTAGAAATTCGTAAAGATTTTCTGTTTATTCTGGCAGATTTTTAATATCAAAAGGAGCATTTTTAAAATACACAATGCTGATGGAACCGTTATAATTTCATTATAATGCTTTATTTCTGTTGCTGTCTCCCCAAACAGCATAAAGAGAAGAAGTTAAAACAGATACGCAACTTAAAAGTGATATTTATTTACAAAATTAAGAAGCAGTTGGGCAGTCGAGTGGTCAGTGATTAACTACTTAACCGGCGAGACAGGAAAACAGTGCTTTTATCCCTGACTTAATTTGGAAAAGACGGTAAAGTAGTTAACTACGGTGGATACGTTTAACTTCATATAATTCTCAGATAATACATTAAACGAAATTTACTAAGTTCGAAACATGACTCGCGTTGGATTATTCCGCATAGCTTCACATAAACTGGGACGATTATTTACCCATCTAAAGCAGACAACACTCGAAATACAATTTCAAAACTATATAAAATGGCAGCAATTGACAAAATCCATGGATCCCAAATATCCTTTTATCGAAAATACTTAAATTCGAATTCTTGACAAAACATTCTTCATAACAGAAACCAACCTCAATATCTCGTCAGTGGACATTCTTAAAAATATGATGCTATAAATGAATCTCTAAAAACTGCCGAATGTTACAAGATTGATTGAAACATGAGTAATTCGTTCGTCCAGACTTTTACTCCTATATATACATATTTGCCAGCCATGAACCATCAATGATTATCATATTACCACAGAAAATAGCCTTAAATTTCCAATATTCTGACAGGCATAATCGCACTTGTTAAAATTAGAGAAATAACCGATAGATATATTTTGACACACACATGTTAGTATCAGACAAAAAGTTTACAATAAAACTAGACACTGTTTATAGGTAAACAGTTATTTCCTGCCATTACATTTTGAATATTTTTATGAAAATATTCCATAATTTTCTTTTGAGTTTTATCATGATATTTTAGTCTGAGGCTACAATTTTAAAATAAGGTAGTCACATAAATGTAATGTGTGGTGTAATATATCTTTCTATTCAGTGTTTTTGAGTAATGAGTATGCGTTTATGGGCATTTTTGCATTTATCTATGTATTTCTAAAGAGGAAAAAAATGAAATATTTGGCATAGGTAATGCAGATTTGCCCGAATTCTTTCTAAAAAATCCTCTAAAAAGTCTATTATTTCATTTTAAAAACTTATAATTTCGTTTTTTATTGAGTACAACTCATAAAAACTAAAATTTGTCAATAATTAACACATAAGTTAAAAAATGTATGAAAAGTATTTTTATTTTATTTTTTATTAGCGAGGCATTTATTTGTTCGTTTTTTTCAATTTTTTCGATTACAATAAGAATATAATATGATTAAAGTTATCGAACAGTTGTGTTTTAATTAATTAAATTTAAAAAGTGCCTTCATTATTTTTACTCTTTTTATGTATTCGTATTTTTTTCTTTTTTCTTTTAAACTTACAAGATGTTTTAAAAAATATTTAATTTTTCCTATTAACTGTGACTTTTTTCATGATAAATAGAATATTGAAAAAAAAAATAAAACAACTAAAGTTGAGATTTTAAAAACGATGTTCGTAAATAAAACAATTACTTAAATTTCTGATTATGTTGAATGAAATATTTCATTGTTCTTTTCTTAAAACAATTTATTCTTCAAATGAAATGTGTTCAGTCTTTTCTTTAAAAATATTTATTGTGTTACGGGAATAAAATATTTTTTTCTGCCTAAAAAATCAACTTGATAGAAAGACATAAAAAATACGTATCTATACCATTGTATTTCTAATAGATTTCGCTCCATGTTGTAATGGAAAATCTTTAACTAGAAATGATAATTAATAGAGATGTTCTATTATGTAAAAAAAATTCCCTATTGGAAATCATTTTAGAATTCAATTATTTAAAGTTGAAGATCGTGTTATTAAATATAAATGTCATTAAATATAAAGTGATACTCTTTAACTGTATTAAGTATCATTAAATATAAATTGTCATTAAAATATATTTTCGAAAGAAAATTTTATTCAATTTGTATCAAACTTGACAATATATATGCTTTATAACTTTTTAATATGTTTAATTAAGCGAAACAATACTAAGAAAAGACTAAATAAAAGAAAATAAAAAAAAACGTGACTTTAGGAATCGAATTGGGGTTTTATGTTTTAAAAGCAAACGTATCTGTATATAACTCTTTTTTTTTCAAATTAATAGAAAGTAACGTACATCTTACTGAAGCTGATACGCATCATACATGAGGGCATTAAATCACCTCATAAATAGGTATATGGATTCCCATACTATAATTACATACAAATATGATAAGTATAAATAAGATGTTTATAAATATACACTGGTGTGCAAAATTTAAGGATGAAGGGATTTTCAAACGATAATTTTTACGCGAATATTCAACAGGAAGTAATATAATTCGAATAATTACTATCCCTGCATAACAGCTAGTCCAAATAACATCTCATTCAGGTCACACATGGTCACAAGAGTCACAGTCACTAAGGCAAAACAAAAAATAGGAAATTCCATGCGTCTCTTTTATGAGTCTCAAATGTCTGCTATATGTGACTCCACTGTCAGGTCACTGCGACTGCTGCTTTGTGACGAGTCACCAGGTGACTTTACAGTGTCGTTTTATTGAGACTCTCATGTGACTGTCATTTGGAGGCTCAATTTCAAAGTCATTGTGAAGGTTGCATTATTATAAATAATCAAATAATGACACATTAAAGTCACATGGTGACTTTCTGTCACAATACTTTGTTAAATGGTAACAGAGACCCTACTGTGAAGTAACCACTGTGAAAAGTGGTGAAAACACACCATGTTACTTTAATGACACATTGTTTGGTGATTTATCATAATGCAACATTGACAATGACTTTGAAATTGATCCTCCAAATGACAGTCACACGAGAGTCTCAATGAAACGACACTGTAAAGTCACCTAGTGACTCGTCACAAAGCAGCAGTCGCAGTGACCTGAGAGTGGAGTCACATATAGTAGTCATTTGAGACTCGTAAAAGAGACGTATGAAATTTCCTTTTTTTTTGTTTCACCGTAGTGACTGTGACTTTTGTGACCATGTGTGACCTGAATGAGAGGTTATATGGACTAGCTGTTATGCAGGGATAGTAGTTATTTAAATTATATTATTTCCTTTTGAATATTCGCGTGAAAATTATCGCTTGAAAATCCATTGAAAATTAGCATTTTGGGACTCCGTCCTTAAAATTTGCACACCAGTGTATTTTAAAGATTGTTTTACTCATCCGTTTTTTAAACCTCAATTTGACATTTTTCTTAAAGGTTCTAACACCTGCTGACAGCTTAAAAAGCATTATTTGAAATAATTGCAAGTTTATTATAGAGACATAGATATTTGACTTCAGAACATTTCTGTTTATTTAATTAGTAGTTAATAACTTTTTTTATTATTTTTCGACAAATTCTTCTTTTTTTAAGTTCAGTTAATTTATATATGAATTTAACATTACAAAAATATTACATTACAACAGGATTTAATTATTTTATATCGTGTTCGCGCTAGGGTGCTTAAGATATCTTAGGCAACCGAACTCTCTGAGAAAGTTACACAAACTTATCAAGTTTCAATTTCCTTCGGATAGGTACAGGAACTATCACTCACTTTCATTGGCTATAAAGCTTTACTTTTACTGATTGGCTGATGCGGTCGTTTTTATTTTGAGCACATGCGCATACTTTAAATTTGTTCTGGTCACAGATACATTGATATTCGCTGAGATATCTTAGGTAAGTTTTGCGATGTGAACAGTCATCCAATTCTGAGAGGATATCATCTCAAAAACGGGGATCTAAGATATCTTACATTTCCAATACGAACAGGGTATCATATAATTTCTGTGTTTTTAGTCTTCTACAGGATTTGTACACTTCAAGACTTTTAAGAACCTTTTGCAAGAATTTTTATAAAGTAATGATTCCCTTATTTATTAAAAATAAATAATATCTTCAAATATAGAGGCCAGTACTAATTGTAAAACACCTAAAATGCCCTGAATTGCTTGATGCGCACGAACCATGCTTAAATTCCTAAATAAAATACCTTATATATTTCTTACAAATTAGAATTGAAATGTGATAAAGATTTATCACGGAATATTTTGAAAGAAAAGACATCTGTGGAATATTAATTTAAACGTTTTCGTACCATACTCCAGATACTAATACACTCTACACATCTTTTCAGTTGTATTCCTTATATCAGATGTGGGCAAACTTTTTAGGAAGGGGCTTTGCAATTATAACGTTATCAACTTTTTGGTAATTTCGGATCCCCTCCTCCCCTTTCGATATCATACGTTGTCATCCCTCGAACATCCCCCCCCCTCTCCGTTAAGAATATCGTTATTAAAGTGCAAAAAAAGATAATTTTTAGAATTTAGTTCTTTTTTTTGGTGTGATACACAAAACTGATTAAATTTGTTTTTCGCATGCTTTATTGATTCTAGTTTACAGAAGTTGATAAAATATCATTTTGTACAAATAAAACTTAAAAGAAATTGTTACTATTTAAAAATACTTTATAGTAGCTTTTGTGTTACGTAATGCATTCGACACTAATAAAATCTTGTACCGAATGTTATACTTGTTCCAAACGGAGAAATGAGTGATGCGGATAGAAGTTTTATCAACAAAACAAGCGGACAACATTCTTTCTCAATTATTTACTAGTAAACACAAGCTTAATTTCAAATCTACTTTATATATAATATCTCGAATTCTGATTATACACGCATACACATATGAAGATGAAGAGGAATCTCAAACTTTGGGTATACATTATTTTAGAATTAGATAATTGTATAGCAATTAAGTGATTTTAATAATGATATTATAGTTTCATAAAAATAGATATCAGACAAAAAAAATATAATATACTATTTAGAATCAAAGACCATGTAACAAATATAACGAGACAATTTTGATTAGATCAAATATTATATCGATATCAAAAGGCAACTCCCCCTCTTCCCAGAGATATTTTAGGATATCGTACGCAAGACTCCCCCTCTCCCCTAAGATGATAACGTTATATATGCATGGCCCCGAAGAGTGTCGATCTGAAGAAAAGAAAAATACATGCCACTTCCAATTTTTCCATAATGCTAAAAAATATAAAAAGACCAAAGCATGTTATTTGTAGTCTGATTATAAGATTTTTACTCAATTAGCGCATTTTTTCTGTAAATCTAAGAAGTAGAGATTTAAAAAAATAATATAATAACTATAACAAAATTACAAAGTTAGGTTTGATAGTTTATGAACATTTTTAAAGATTCTGTCAGATTATGTACTTGTGTGAAATAAAAATAAATAATTTGAAAAATTTAATTAAAAATAATATCTGAACAAATAGTCAGTACTTACTTATTAATGCAGCTTTTGAATATTTTATCTTTTTTTTACAAACTCGTCTAGAATAAGTTTTTGAAGATGCTTACAAAATTAGGTGTTTTTAAGGCATAGTAGTTAATTTTGAACGATATTTTCATTTTATTACGTTCATGATAGGAAACATAATAAAAAGATTGAATTCAATGCTGTATTATTAACCTTTTTTGATAGGTGATGTCAGAGTCTTATATTAGAAGAATGTAGGAGACATTTTTTAAAATTTATTGTGAAAATAATTTTGAACAACTGACAAAGAATCTTTTTATCTTGATTTCTGAGTATAACATATTCAATTTATTCAAATTTTCAATAAGTGTCCGTATACCAACGATTCACCATCTCTGTCTTAAATGGTTATACCATATAGTTACTTTTTAAAACATTGAGAAGAAATTTAATGTTTATTAAATTATTACAAAATTTTCTAATTCCTATTCTATCTTTTAAAATTCAATTCCAATTAAAAAAAGACAATAAAGCGGTAATTAAAAAAAATAATCCAATCACAAATTAAAGAAAATATTTAAACAAAAAAGTTTCTTTTTACTTTTAATTAGCAAAATCCATAAATAGCTTTTCAACTTTTTATGAATTAAACATATCAAGAAATTGTGTTTGAATTAATCAATTCTTAAAAAGTTATTCCATTAATATATACATACATAGATAAACATACGTTTACTTTTTTTTCACAATTTTTCTTATTTTATTTGAACTTAGGTAAGATTTTATTATGAAAATGTAAAAAACTCTTTTCATATTATTTAAAAGCAGAAACAGAAAGAAATATTTTAAAAGAACATTGAAAAAAAATATGAAAACTAATTTTTTTTTCTGTAAAATCTTAATTAATTAAATTTCTTATTTCTTTCTCGCTAAGTATTTCATTTTTAAATTTTTCATTTTCGAATAAAAATATTCTTGCAGAAAAAGTTAGTAAATGAAACTTTTTATAATCTCTTTTTCGGAAAATTATTTCATGCATAACAGAAGAATAAATTGAAATTATTTTCTTTAAAAAGTATAAAATTAATTTGTTTGCAAAACTTTCTCCAAAATATTCTCATATTACTGCTACATTTTACTTCAGGTTTCAACAGAAAATCTGTTATTAGAAATGATGACTAAAACAATTATTTATATTTAATAACAACATTTTTATTTTACAAATCATCGTAAAATGTAATTATTTGTAGAAAAGTTCGAATTATATAAATTATATTATCAAATTTCATTCATATTTAATGAAACATTGTGTCTGTTTAGATCCTATTTCTGAAATAGATTAATTTCAATAAAGGTCCAGAAAAGTTTTGCGTTGTTATATGCGGACAAACGAAAGGATCAGACGACGACTATGCAGGGTGTCCGAGGATTATTGAGACAAACTTTAAGGGAAGGTAGGGGACATCACAAACTTTAGGGGTAGGTAGGGGATATCACGTTTTGATCAAGGCTTTGCAAGCCATGGTCAAAACGCTTTTCTGGCGCGGTTGTGACGACGCAAAACGCAAGAAAGACAGGACATTAATAAGCGGAATTTTTTTTTACCATTAGTACAGTAAAAAACTAAAGAAAGAGAAGATAAAAGAGACAATGATCATCATTATAAAGTAAGTATTCGAATTCACGACGCCGGGCCGTGAAGCATTGAAGCGCATCTCCGGCGCTTAGAAGGTCTATTGTTCTCGAAAATACCGGGAATGTCCCGGACTTGCTCAGCAGTTTCCACGATGCGTGCAACACGTTTTCTAGCTCATTCCAACATTACATTGGCATTTTCTAGCACTTAGAATAATAAACATGTTTTCTCTCCTTGTCCGTATCGTTCTTTCTTGTATTTTGTGCCGTCACTACGTGCCAGGAAAGTGTTTCCAACCATGGGTTGCTATGCAAATATGAATCCTTTTGATGACCCCTAGTTCCCATTAAAGTTTGTTCAAATAAGCCTGGGGCATTCTGTAGATGCTACGTATTTATATTATTACGAATGCTTATAAAAATGCTGGAACTTTTGCAGTAAGACCAAATATAGTGAACCCTCCACCTGCATATTTATATTTAATACATTTCTTGCAAATGTTAAACCCATTTTATAGTCTGTAAAGGAAAATTTTTAATACTTTTTAGTGATTTTAGCCGCATGAAATTACACATGAAATTTATTTTATTGAAAAAACAGTGCTCAGTTAAAATGATGGCGATGAGTTCACAGATTATTCACACTAATTGGAGATTATACTCTTATTTCAAGGAATAATACGACTCGAAAAATACAGAAATCAACAAAAAACCTAAAATTAAATTAAGCTCATTTAACCCCCTACTTTATACGCAAACAATGAATCTCCAAAACTAATCAAGGAAGTGCCTTATCAAAATGAACTGCCATACTAAATGGGAAATAAATTTGATGATTGTACATGAAAAACCCTTTATGTAAATTTAACAATGAGTTAACTCCCTGTTCCCCTTTTATACTTAACCAGTAAATAACCAAAACTAACCAGAGAAGCGGCTTATCAGAATGAATCTATAGTGGCAGTCAAAAGTTTCCTGCCAGTTAGTTTCTTTGATTTATTTACCAGAAGGTTTCAGGGAAAAAGAAGTATAATTCTAAACTTATGAAATTCCGACCATTAGTTTCTGAGACTTGACTATCGCAAAAAACGCTTAGATCCTGTAAAATGCTAGCCAGCAGAGACACAAGTTATGTGATTTATACCAAATCGGTAACAACATGTGTCAACATCTTAATGAAACTGATGCCAATTGAAAATTCGTGCATTAATTTTCAAGATAAAGCAATTGCAAAAATCGAAAAACTTTAATTATCGCATAGCAGCGTTTCCTATTGGTTGATTTGCACCAAAACCTAATCATCAACAAATACATTTCGTGCATTAGTTCTCGAGATAGAGCTATTGCAGAAAATTTTAAAAATGCAGCATGTCAGCTGGAAGATTTATCCAAAATATAATCAGCTCCAATATTTATCAAGGTATGCCTGAATATAAAGTTTGATAAAATTTCGCGTATTGGTCACTGATATAGAGCTATTGTAAAAAACATGAAAAATGTTGCATAGTGGCATCATCTGTTTAACGATTTATCCAAAATATAATCAGACCCAATATTTATCAAGATATGTCTAAATGTGAAGTTTCGCACTCTAGGTATTGATATAGAGCTATTATAAAAATCCTTTAAGATGGAGAATAGCAGCGTCATCTCTTTGACGTTTTATTCAAAATATAATCAACCCTAATATTCTTCAAGGTATGCCTGAATGTGAAGTTTGATGAAATTTCGCACAATGGACATTGATATAGAGCTATTGTAAAAAAAAAAAAAAAAAAAAAAAAAAAAAAAAAAAAAAAAAAAAAAAAAAAAACCTGAAAGATGTAGCATAGTAGTGTCATTAGCTTGACGATTTATCCAGTATATAATCAGACCCAATATTAATCAAGGTATGTCTAAATGTGAGGTTTGGTGAAATTTCGTGCTCTAGGTATTGATATAGAGCTGTTATAAAAATCCTTCAAGATTCAGAATAACAGCGTCAATTCTTTGACAATTTATCTAAAATATAATCAGCCGCAAACTAAACAAGGTATACCAGAATGGGAAGTTTGATGCAATTTCTTACAATAGTTACTGATATAGAGCTATTGTAAATATCCTGAAAGATGTAGCATAGCAACGTCATTTGTTTGACTTTTTATCGAAAATATAATAAGCCCCAATATTTATCAAGATATGTCTAAATGTAAAGTTTCATGGAATTTCGTGTATTAGTTATTGATATAGAGCTGTTTTAAAAATACTGAAAGATGTATCATAGCAGCGTCACTTATTTGACTATGTATCCGAAATATAATCAGCCCCAATATTTATCAAGGTATGCCTGAATGTGAAGTTTGATGAAATTTCATGTAATAGTTATTGATGTAAAGCTGTTTTAAAAATCCTGGAAGATGCAGCATAGCAGCGTCAATTGTTTGACGATTGATACAAAATATAATAAGCCCAAAATTTATCGAGGTATTCTGAATGTGACGTTTGATGAAATTTCGTGTATTAGTTATTGACATAGAGCTATTGTAAAAATGCTGAAAGATTTGGCATAGCAGCGCAACCTGTTTGTATATTTATCTAAAATATAATTAGCCGCAATATTTATGAAGACATGCCTGAATGTAAAGTTTGATGAAATTTTGTGCATTAGTGATTAATATACATCTGCTGTAAAAATCCTGAAAGATGTAGCACAGCAGTATCATTTGTTTGACGGTTTATCTAATATATAATCAGACCCAATATTTATCAAGGTATGTCTGAAAGTGAAGTTTGATGAAATTTCGTGCATTAGTTATTGACATAGAATTATTGTAAAAATCCCGAAAGATGTCATAGCAGTGTCACTTCTTTGAAGATTTATCCAAAATATAATATGCCCCAATATTTATCAAAGTATGTCTGAATGTGAAGTTTGATGAAATTTCGTGCATTATTTATTGAGTCACAGTTATTGAAAAATTCTGAAAAGTGCAGCAAAGTAATTTTACTTGTTGGGAGATTTACACCAAAATTCAATCAGCACCAACTTATATCAGCGATTAACTAAATCTGAAATTGATAAAAATCCATACTACAGTTCATGAGGTAAAGCTATTGTAGAAATTGCGAAAAATGTTGCATTGCGGCGCTAAATTTGGGCGATTAAAACAAAAAACTAATCTGCCCCAAAATATATCAGGGACTAAATGAGTATATATATATATATACATATTTAATTCCGATCCGATATTTTTTTTTTGTAAAAATAGATCAAGGTAAAAAAGTTTTAAATATGTAAAAATCCCATAATAGTTTTTTTCGGGAATTTTTATTACCATTAAAAAATAATAAATCACGTCTTTTTGATATTCTTCAATATTTTAAGGTATGAATTGTCCGTTATTTTAAGTTGAATATATTTAATGTAATCTTTCTACATAATTTTAAAATAAGTTTGACTTCATTTGCTAAGTTATAAATACCTTTTACATTATGTGGGAACTATTGATTACGAAATAATTCCAATGCCATTAAATTTTGCTTTAAATCTAGAATGAATAAAATTCAGGACTTTAATTAAAATTTCATGGCCTTTCACTATTTTTCTATTATGAGTTTTAATGAAGAATACGCGTGACGATTTTTCTTCTCGGCTAAATAATGAAATGTTAATTTCTTTCTTTTACATTTTATTAGTTTTCTAAATCGTAAGTTGAATGTTAAAACATTCGATTTTTTTTCAAAAACGGTTAAGTGTGTGGATAAAAATGAAACAAGTTGAAAATTGCATATGCATCGTAGGAAATGGTTTGCGTTCGTAATCTAACGATTTTTTAAAATGTTCAGACCTTGGTGAACGTGGAGTACTTCAGATACACTATAGCAGCCGAAATTGCTTGTGTATCCCTGTAAATAACTACCAGCAACGTGTACTTATTTCCTAAAAAGTGAAATATTTTTATATAATTGAAACTAGACTAAACAGTGTTCCCCCTATTCCAGTATGAAATGGAATACTTTTGTGTGTCCCTGAAAATTAATAAAAATGTTCTTTGTACCACATATTGTAGAGAGTGTATATTTTTGTGTATACTTCACAGATGCATAGCAATTTCATTATGTTCGAAAATGTGTAACATTATTAAAATGCACTTGAAACTATTTTTCTCTTAAGGCCGTAATGTAACGGAATACTTTTGAGTGTCCCTGTAATTAAACTATGCATTTGATTTTCATAAAACTTGAAATTACTCGACAAAATTGTGCAATAGTTATAAATTGTAAGGTTCAAACTATTCGATTGAGTAGTTTTTGCTGCATTATCAGACGGACAGACGGACAGAAGAATTGAATAACGACTGTAGGTGCTTCGTATTTACATAATTACAAACTCATCTAAAAATAAATAAAATCATACTTCTCAGAAACTCATCGTACATCATCATACATCATGTGATCATCCAACGGAATGACAAACTATTTAATGTTTGTAAAAGGTAAGATCGTCAATATTTTACTGGCTAGCCAGTCTTCTTGGTGAAATATGCACAAATTTCCGACATGACGGTCTCAACCGCTAGAACAACATAGCAGAACTTTAGACATAGCAGAACCATCTCGTAGCACTGGATCTGGCAGGACTGTCATATTTCCAGATCGATTAATGGAACATTAATTATATATCTTTTGCAAGGAAAGGGGTACTGCGGTCCTCCTTATCGTTCCGGAATAATAAATGGACAATTTACGAATGCCGACAGATGGCGCCGCATCTGTAATTTTAAAATTGTCTGGAAAGACGAAAATCAGGTAGTTGGTGATTGATCGCCAAGTTGGTTGCACGTATTGTATAAACGAAATTTCTAGCAGCGATGAAAAAGAGTGTGGTACGGCAATCTCTTATGTCAAATTTTATTTTTATTTTGTTAATTTTGTAATTAAATGAATGGGAAATTCGGAAATTTATCGTATATTTTACGAAACACCCTCTTTTAATCATAATAGTTTTCGGAAAAGTATCACATGGAAATAGATTGAATATCAATCATAAGAAAACGTAATATAGAGACATCCTCATTCAATATGAAAGTTACATGTAAAAGAAAATTAGTATTTGTTTGCGAATCGAAAACTTTCTTATCGAAAGCAATGAATTAGTGGACAGCGCTATCACTAACATTATGCTAAATATAATCACTGATATCATCGGTCTGTCAGAGAAAAGCATCTGTATACATAAAATTATCAATAATTTTTACACAAATCATTTCCATTTTTAAAATGAATACCAGAAAAAGTCAATAAAGTGAAATTTGTAATTTATTTAAGAAAAAACAAACGACATTTATTCTTTGAAATTTAGTAATACAGCAATTTTTTCATTCATTTAAACTTATTAATAATATATATTTTAAAGTATTGAAAAATCGCATCTAAAATACACTCTAAATGAACAAATTTAAAAAATATGTAGTAGTTTAATAAAGTTTAGAAAAATTAACATTTCTTCTTGAATTTCATTCCAAATATAATATTGGACTTACATGTAGGTAATTTTAAAATGTAATTTTACATCTAACAATCAAATGATGCCTGATTAAAAAAATGTTAAAACACCAATAATATTTCATAAAAACGAAATTTCCCTGCAATTACCATTAAATATCTGAGCTTTCTGAACAAAAAAATTAACAAGCCTTACAAATACCTATTTAAAGGAAACCCATATTATTATTTTAAACTCACCCTCTACCAAGTGTTGACTGGGCGAGTGGTTGAGATGCACGGTTTGAATCCCACGGACTCAAATTCAAAACAAAGCATATCCCGAGAAGAAAAATAGATAAAAAAAAAATCCTTTTTTTTATTATTCACATTCTATCCTGAATAATAAAAACAAACAACAAAATAATAAAATAATAATAATAATAATAATAATAAATAACAGAAACTTCTTCAGTTTTCGGATATAAACCAGTAGTAGTCCTGTCAGGAGTACTTCGGTAGATTGAAGAAACTATCCTTCAGAATGTAATAAAAAACAAAATACATTAAATTACATTAAGTAGTACGAAAAAAAGCATGTATAAAGCAAGTATATTGGATATTGCATCTCCACTTGTGTGCTTAAATTATTCTCGAACCGTTGAAACCATTCATTGGTATACCAGTTCAATGAATATAATTAGTTCAATCTTTAGATGTGTTAATAATTAAATCACTCTGCTATAGTACATTTTTCTGCTATTTTTAAAATCAGTCTGTAAACTTTCACGTTGTTCATGCCTATGCCATATTTGTTAGCTTATCAGGGAGAGTGATTTTAATTCTGTAAAAGATTTTTGTTATAGGGTATTTTTTTTTAATGTGGCTTTAATAAAATAAGTTTATTCAGATAAAATAAAATCGAATTTACATTTAAAAATATGACATCACATGTTTCGAATTCCAATTTCATCCATATGAACAGCATCTTATAATATAAATTTAAAATAAACCATCTACCGAAATTATTTATTGATAGACCACAAAAATTCTCAGAAATGTTTATCAGTTTGCAGTTATAATAATATGAAAAGTCACAAGACGCTATACGAAATAGAATATTTAGTGTATTTAACGTTAAACACTTAAATGTAACCGAAAATTCACAATTTTATTGTCTAAGAAAATACTTTATTCATTTCTGATGCATTCGCTAGATGCTTCGAAAAGAATAAAATTGTTAGAATAGCGTAACAAATAAGCTGAATAAAATGTCTGTGTTTAGTTTCACGGTTATGGTTAACCAAGCATGAAATGTTTGTGTCCAATGCTTGCTAAAGTTTCCAAATGAGAGTGCCTTTTATGAATTCTTCTGTTGCAGCTTTTGTATATATTTTTGAAAACTTAAAAATGCACGAAGTAATAAACTGCGGAAAATTTTATAGTTATTAGCCATGAATTTTTAAATGTTTTTTTGAAACAAATATCATAATAATTAATGAGAAAAAAATGTAAAATACATAGAACAAATATTTTTATACGACAAATATTTTATTTATTAAGATAAGAATGCGTAAAGCAGTTTTAACAAACTTGAAACAAGACTGTCTAAAGTTTTTGGTAAACAAAGGGATTTCTTGGGTCATATTTGAATTTAGAAAAGAATGTATGTTTTCTCCTAAAATAAATTATTTTAGCGAAGGGTTTTAATAAAAAGGCGCAAGAAATAGAGGGTTACATTGGACTCGAGCTTTCTTCATTGAAATAGAGGCCATTTTTAAGTCACGTGATATGCACCTGAAAATATTATTCTTGTTTTTAAAATTTCATGATTCCTCTTATACCCCACCAAATACAAGTTTCTGGACCCAAATTTTTATTATAATTATTGCACTCTTTTATTAATATCAACTTGGCTTTTGTATAAAAATGCAAACTTTTAATGGATTTTAAATTAACTTCTTTATATGCTTCAATAATTAAAAAATATCTACATTGATGTATTTCCAATGACAATGTAACATTTTAATATTATTAAAATACAATTGATAATTGAAAACATAATTTTAAGGCAAATTTCCATTTCCATTCCATAAAAGGTGCTAAATCGTTTAATACGCTTCATGGTTAAAATGAAACTTACTCTCCCTTTCGGATCAAGGTTATACAAATCAACATTTTACCAATTGTGACGTCACAGGAATACTCTTTATTGTAAATACTGCATGTAGACGATCACAGGAATTTTTGCTTACATGTAAAATAATATAAATAGTTCAGCATTTGTTTCCAAATTCTAATACACAAAAAATAAATAAATAAATAAATAAATTAAAAAAAATCAGTTTGAGGCTATAAAAGCTGCAAAAACGAAATACTTTAAATACTAGAAGGTAAGAAATGAATATAAAAAAACTGTAAGCATTTAAAATATACAAACTCTTTAATCATTCCCTAAGTATTAATTTATGATTATGCTTTAAGAAAACAATTTAGAAAATGAGAATAGATAGTATAAATAATGTTTTTATTTTTTTCTTTCTTCTTGTTATATTTAACCTTTTTAGTGAAGGAGTCGACTAATGTCAACATCTAGAAGTTGGGTGCTGTAGCCTACAGTAAGTGTCGACAAAAGTCGTTTGGGCGTTCGCGGCATGTATTGTACTCCTGTTGTTTTTGAATAAATCGCCTTTTTAGTCAAAATATTCGGAACAGGGCATTAACCCCTCAAAACAAATTCGCATTGAAAGAATTAAAAAAGAAATAGCGAAAAAATTAATTTTATTAAATTCACCAATTTACACTTTCTACTAAGCATAAAATACATTGAATTTTCGGTACTCGAGTTCGGTGCCGAGAAACGCTGGAGGAAATATGCCAAATAGCTGTGAAATTACAAGAATGAAGCATTTCAATGCTTAAAAAAGTAGAAATTAAATTATAAATAAAAACAACGAAAGTAATAAATTAAAAAAATACTATTTACCTATATATAATTTAATATTATTTTTTAAGATTATGCGTTGAGAAATAAATCTATTTAGAAAACCTCAAAATATAGTTTATGTTTCATATCTTCTTTCCTGTTGACCTATGGCATAAAAAAGAGCCTAAACTGTATATTTACTATTAAATTTACTTGCATAAGGTTTAAATCAAGCCCAAAAGAGGGGGTGACTTCATAATTGAGTTCAATGCTAACAACCAAGTTAATATATTGTAACGAAAGATTTGGGAAGAAATTTAAACTCGTTTAAAACATAAATGTGATTTTTAAGATGAATATTAAATGTTTATAAATGAGTAGTTTTTTAAAAAATTAATTTTACTTTTATATTTATTGCGTTTTTATTTATCTATTTTTAACTTGGTTCATGTAAGTAGTATTGCAACATTTCTCAAATTTTTAACCACATATCCCTTTATAAAATTAAATTAAACACGCAATATTCTGAAGGTACATTTGGTATGCAAAAAAATACCGATTGAATTCAATTAAACTAGAAATGAAAACTTTTTCTTCATGACCTATGTTTGAGATAATCATATTTCGTAGCGATTTCATACTTTATAGCTTCATATGTTGTAAAATGTATTTTTTTTCAAAAATACATTTAAAATTTTAACTCATCTGTGCCTCATTTTTTATTTTCCGAAATTTGGTGGTCAAATCACTTTAAAATGTTCCAAAGAAAGAAACTGGAATATACAAAAATAAATAAATAAATTAATTAAAAATTACAAAAAAATGAATAAATAAAAAATAAAAATAAAACTAAAAATTCTCAAAGGAGTTTGTCATTTTATTTAATGAAATTTAACCTTACTAAGCGGGGAATATGCATAATATTTGTAATATAATAATATTGTACATAATTTATATTTTGTCTAAAATTATATAAAGTAATAACTTAAACCCTATATTGCATATTATAATTAGCATTTTTATGAACTACTAAAACAATATATTTATTTCTCTACAGAGATTAATAGCATTATAAGTATTAGTAATTATAAACTAAGAGTAATAGTATATGAGACATAAAAACAATTTTTCCATAATCATTTTGAAAAGCCGTTTACACAAATAACTGTCCTCTAAATATCAAATAAAAATATGTACCCAGTCTCGCCTAGTGCAAGATATCTTGTACGTTACAAAAACGCGTAAAAAATAGGCTTGAACATACAGTTTCACAACTAAAAACAACAACAACAAAACACTTATTTTAAAGAAATCTACAAGTTAAGATTATGACATATTTATTTGAATCCTGGCTGAAAAAAAATTACATTTCACCATCCAAAAGCATAAAGAATCTGAAAAAAAAGAGATTCTTTATTTAAGGTAATAAGTACGCGTCTTTATGTCTTTTGGTTACAGATATAAACATTTATATCTGTGGCTTCCGGTAATAGCCAGGTAAGGAATATATTTAATATTGTGAGTAATTAACGTTTAATGTTTTCAAAATGGTCTTTTTATTATTACTTTTATAAAATAGATTACAACTTACTGATTTTCACTACATTCAATTACGATAGAAGAACCTCTTTTTTGCCAAAATAGTTATATAAAACTGTTTTTTATTAATTAATCAATTAAAACTATTACCTGGCTATTACCGTTTCACATATATTTTTAATAAATGTTATAAAAATTAAATATTTATTTACATTTTAAACATTAATTTCACAAAAATTAAATGCATTGTCAATTTTTTACTTTTTAATGATATTATATTTTTATATTATTTTTATAACTATAGACAATTTAAAAAAATAAATAGAAATCTTATCTGGTTATTACCGTTACTTTATGCAATTACACGATTATTACTGTTTTTTCAATTTTTAAATGAAAATTTACAGTTGCCGTATGACGGGAAGTATTAGATTTTCATTTTTCAGTACAATGGTAGAGGAAAGCACTCTTTTAAAGCTACATTTTCCCAAATTATCTCAATTTTTTCAAAAATGTATCTTACCTTGCTATTCCCGGAAGCCGGTGATATATAAATATTTCGAACAATTTTTATATTATAAAAATTAGAAAACCTATAGAAATTTATTAAAATTTGAATCGTCCCAAAAATGGGACGTTTAAATTAATTGCGTTACACCTTATTAACACATTTCTAGAGGAATTTGAAGGTTATAAAATATATTGATTAGAAAATGAAATAAATGTCATTACTTTGAGTTTCGAAGTTACAGAAGTAGGAATCATATTCATTAATTAAAATTTGATGCATATTTTCATTATTTTTCCAATTTAGATTTTAATAACCATGAATCCTTTTTTTCTCTCGTAGACTGAAGAAATAATTATTCCTTTCTTTCCCTTCAGAATTTTCTTAAATAATTAAGTGAATAGAACTATATGATGAAAAAAATCAATTTTATTTTTCAATTACTCTTTGAAAATAAATTTATTTTAAATCATTTATTATTCATTGAAGAAAAGCAATTACGACAATGGCAAAAATTGGTGTGTAATAGAAAAAGACAAAAAAATATTTTTACCCTATAGTTAACGATTGTTTTCCAAAATGTATAAAACTTAATTTCATTACTTGTAATTAAAGTCAGTTATATTTATTGCAGATACTATTTAAATTTAATTTTAATATTAAACAATGCACGATATTCGTTCTACTTTTTAAAAAATGAAAAAAAAAGGTTTTTAATTTCAATTAAAAAAATAATAATATAAATAAATTGCTACGGCAAGAAAACTAGTTCTATCACAATTAATAAACCTGGAATAATTAATAGAACTTGTTTATAAAAGCCTTTAGAAGATATTTTTTCAAAGGCAAAAGGTTTGTCATTTTTGAAAATCAAAAGCAATCTACTTCATCTTGTAAATCAATTGAATTAAAGCGCAATTTAATGTAATAACGTAACAAATTTAATGAAAAAAAATCAAGTACAAAGAAAGTAATCACATCATTTGTCCACACGAGATTTAATGAATATTACTACAATGAATAAAATTGAATTCCATTACTTGTGATGAATGTCTGTTATATTTAGTGCACACTCTAAACTTGTTTTTTTTTTCATGTCATAGTATTTGCAATGGGCTTACAGAAAAAAAGGTTAACCACTTATTTTTATGAAGCGATTTTCTTCTAGATCGTCCAAAATTCTTCGTGCAAATCACTGACTTATTTGTCAATTTCACTCGAGCTTGGTCTTGAAAAAATTCGATTCCCCACATGGAAATTTCGAGGCTTATCAAGAGGGGAAATTGGAAAATTTGTTCTATCTCAAAGCAGGAATTTCATTAAATATGAAAAATGCTACTGTTCTTGGATGTTCTTTTAAGTTTTATTTTTTCGTATTATAAAGAGTAATTAAAAAATGCAAGTTACACAAATATTTCTTACTCTGCGTATAGCGTCTGAAAGTCACGTTTACTTAAGAAACATGTCTAGTTAATCTCGAAGAATGTTCGAGTACTTTGCAAAGCTGATAATTGAATTTCCTTATTTCTTCTTGCTCCAATTTTTTCATTTCTTTTTCATGTGTTGAAGGCAACTTGCATTTCAATTATTTTTTTTACATATGCATAACTGTAATTTATATGTAATGTAAATAAATATTTTACAATAAATGTAAAATTACTAAAATAACAATTAATTTAAAATAAAAGTCAACAAAGAATTTAATAATTAAAACAAACATAAAAAAATTTACCATAAGTTAATAGGCAAGGTAAGAGCATATGGTGATGCCCAGGCATATTATCTCGCTCAGTCTAGTTTCTGAAGCGGGTGATCTGGAATGAATCTTAACTAATGCACTGCTAAAGCGTTTTTAAATGTTCATTTAAGTCAGTTAGAGTTAAGCATCTTGATTCTCTAGTCTGAACGAAGTTTATCTTTTTAGCTGAATCCCCCATATAACTTTTGGTATCGTTCTCCGATTTGTTCAATTTGTCTTATTTTTTCTTTTATTATACGTTAACTGTTATTCTTATGTTTATAGTTTCTTAATATTTAATATTTCATTTTAATATCCGGCGTATAATACGTAGTATCAAACCTTCATCAATTTGCTTATTTAAAAATTCTACTCGCAACAATGAATATACGCCAATTATTTAGTGGGCAAAAAACCTATTAGTTATTATTTATATTTTTTTAGAACAAACTTTTGAAATGCACCTACCTTTCAAACTTACAATCTTTCCTTAATTAAAATTTTTTATGTATGTGCATTAGTATTACTAAGTAGTATAAGTCTTCTTAGTCAGCATTCTCTTTTCTTAAGTAGTATGTCTTCTTTAAAGAAAATACACTTTAAAGTATAACATCTTCTTTTTTCTTAAACTTACACAAAGAAAACTAGTATAAACAGTTTTATATCAATTACGATAATTTTGTAATTTTGACGCGTCAAACATTTACGGCACTAATTAATGCTTTATTACGTTTTAAAATCTAAATTCGCAAATACGTAATAATTCATAATTTGATTTCAGTAAAATTTTTCTGAGCTGTCATAGTAAAATTAGTTCATAATTTATCAGGAATTACTCTTAATTTGCACAATAAGCATTTCAGTCACAAAATATAATTTAAACTTAAATAGTTTCAAGTAGTTTGTCTTTTTATAACAGACACTTGATAATTTTGCTGTATCAGTTTATTTATTTTGATAGTTTTCAGAGTGTTTTCGAAAAATTAAGCATTGTCAAAATAGTTTTATAAATAAGCTGACAAAATATCACTCTTCAGTTTTTCGTTTATGGTTAACCATGCATGAAATGGCTAATGATCTACTATTATAAGAACACCTATTTTGAAAATTTTGCTTCAATTTTACACTTTCTTATGTTTTATCAATTTATTATTTCACAAGAACTTTTCTTTAATATTATAAATATTAAAATAATTAAATTACTGCATTCAATAAATTTCTACCATTAAAAAGAAAGTGCATCTTAAAATTTAAGCAATATAACTTGAAAATTTAATTAGTGTCAATTTTTATAGTTTGAGAATCTTTAAATGTATTTTTCATTCTTCGCTGGAGTTTAGATGATAATATTTTTTAAAACATGTAACCCATAGGAGTGTATGTCATTTTAAATCTTTATTTATGATTTCTAAAGTATATTTAATAGCTGACTAGGCTCTTTGTATAACTAATTTTCATTTCCATTTTATTGCAAATTAAAAACTTAGTATTTCTACACATTTAACTATATAATTTATTAAAGTTGCATTTATGGAGAGAGAATACTTTCCTGACCTTAGCTAAAAACTTTTATTTTATTTATGTGCTTTAGACATTCATAGTTAAGATGAAAGTACGAAAATCAATCTTAAAAAGGCAATTCAAATAAAATTTGAATGGATTTACATAGCTGAAACTTGAAATATATAAAAACTGCTTTTATGATGTAATTTAGATAAAACTTGCAAATATTGTTTTGAAAATTTGCTGTATATAATTAAAAATGAAGCACAAACGAGAAGAAAAAAACTAAACAGTATTATAGATAAACAGATGACCTAATAATAGTTCACAATTTTTCTTTTTTAATTTTAATGCGAATATCAGTTGGCAAACATTCCAAGAGTTTCTTATACGTTATTTCATTGAGAAACTCTGGATCTTTTGTTCTAAAAACATTATTGGCCAACGTGTTTAATCTATGGGAAAAATGCTTACACTTTCATTAGGTAAGAGTTTGATATTAACGAATTCTGTATCAATAACTGTTTGAGATTCTTTAGAAAAAAAAGCTCCTGTTTAATAACATTTACATTATTTGAATTACTTATTTTCTTATTTTCAAGAAAGAAGTTTAGAGGAGGTACAGCTGATTTTGTTTTAATAAACTAAACCTCTTGGTCATCTGTCTGTATTTTTGCAGAGCTGTTGATCAGATCAAAGAAAAAGTTTAAAGTATTTAGATCCCCCTTCATAACTAAGTACTGAAATTTTGAAATTATATTTTGATGAAGTCATATTTAAATACATTTACACTTATAAATATATAAACTTGTGTAAGTAAATTATAATAAATTATAAATAATCATAAAAATACGAACATATATATAATACAAAACACATAGAGGAATAAGATAAAAATACAAGGTGGCCATTATTAAACTGGCGGTACTCAGATTGTTCTGTGGCGCGATCTAATTTCGAGAATGGCACCAAATTTTGTAGAAAGATTAAAGAAGATGAAGAGCGCATAATTCCGTGGATATAGTCTTAATGGCAATTCTACTTAACTCCGTTTTGGTGATATAGGGGCTAGGCTATGTGAATACCTTTATTGATAATTTATAATATATTGATAATTTATAACAAAACGCGGCAAAGATCAATGTGTACATTTGACACTGTAAGACAAAGCTCACCCACATAACAAACATAAAAATCAAGGCACCAAACGATCCGCGATGCGGGTCTTCCTTCTGGCGTCACCAAAAGTTAATTTTCTGGAAAGCACAACACATGCGCAATGATCAGTAGAAACTCCTGTCTGCAATCACTTAGAACTCGGACTTGTTCGACACGTGGAAATTGGTCAAGAGCCGTATCGACTTTGTTGAGAACGCGCCTCTCCAATTTATCGTGAAGCAAATTAAGGTTACTGCATTCGGCCTTAGCGGGTTTACTTGTGGCCGAAGGATATCTTACCTTTTGACTTCGTGAACGTTGTTGAGCGGGTACTGATCGTTTATTACCTCCGCATCGACTACAAGGACATGGTCTACTGAATAACCCATCAGATCTAGTTCAGACTGGAGCTGTCTGGCAAACGGATGGTAGGTTCGATATGGACTGAATAGACTTTGTTCAGCATGTAAAATGGATTTACTTGATTACTTCTAAAATGCATCGTTCACCTATACATCACGCCAAATAGTTGAAGAATGGTTCCTTCTATTCAAGAAAAAAATCGTAATTTAGGAAATTTGATCAGGTGACGAGACTTTCACCTTACTACGTACCTACGGATATATAATTCACAGAGTACTTGGATTACTTTGTACAGTCGAAGGTTAATAAGATG
This sequence comes from Maratus speculifer, assembly GCA_964019185.1. Lineage (NCBI taxonomy): Eukaryota > Metazoa > Arthropoda > Arachnida > Araneae > Salticidae > Maratus > Maratus speculifer. Next base: position 227,532,814 of record OZ025296.1, on the reverse strand, counting down.
ACAAACTTATAAACTTTTACGTTGCAACAACACCATATTAAAAAATATTCTAACGTGCTAGTTATTTAAATCTTGAGTATGCAAATGATTAGTATTGTAAACCTTACCAAACCTTGCAATTTATTGATTGTGAATCATTTTATTTATATTCATATTTAATCGTAGACCCACAAAAAAGACGCAACGTTTTGCACTCTATGACATACGCAGTGTACATTATGATATTTCCGTCTTACCCAATAGTAATGTACACGATGTACCGCATGGTATTTTAATCATTTCCAACAATAACATACGATTGATATGTCTTCTAATAGGTGTGAAAATATGTACACTTACAGTCGTATTGTTCTTTTTCTACAACGATATAAATAAAATTAGTCTGTTTGTTTGGAGAGCCACGTAGCATGCACTCTACTTATGTGTTCTGGTTGCATGGACTTTTCATGGATTCTAATTTAAACTTCTTGTTTGAAGAGCCATGTAGCATGTACTCTACTTATGTGTTCTTCGTTGCATGTACTCTACTTATGTGTTCTTCGTTGCATGTACTCTACTTATGTGTTCTGGTTGCATGGACTTTTCATGGATTTCTAATTTAAATTTCTTGTTTGGAGAGCCATGTAACATGTACTTTACTTATTTGTTCTGGTTGCATGGACTTTTCATGAATTTCTAATTTAAACCATTCTAATGTCTATCACTGATAGTAGATAATGAAAGTATATTTTCATGACAAGTTTTGTTCTGTATGCATTTCGCAATCATATTGTTTTATGCTATCGTTTTGTATTAGCGTTAGTGTGTTAATTTGAAACTTTCATTAGAATACTTTAATTAAATTTAAATAATTAATTAAACTTGATTAATTATTTTTTTTCACAAACTCATCAATACATAGGTACTATTGTTCTGAACTTTAAAATATTTGATGACGAATGTTGACCAGATTCTTTTAAGTGTGCCTTCGCTGAAATGCATATATAACTGAAGGCTATGATCTATTATAAAAATAAATAATTTACAGAATTTCTTTATTTAGAGTAGAAGTGAAATTGAAGTATTTAACGCAGAAATGAATAAGGATGGTGCCTGAAAACTATTTCTAAGAGTATTTCTACATGACTGTCTACGTGAGAGAAGAGGAGCCGAATAATTAATCATTCTGTAATTCATACATTGGCACTGCACAATTGGCGAAAAGAGCACATGAAAAAATGAATAATATTATGTATGCGAAATTTTCTGTTACGCCTTAAATAATTAAGAGGATTTTTAATTTAATGACATGTAACCAGTAATAGCAGTCTTAAAAAAAGCCAAAAAGAATTCGAACGCCAAATTGACGCTAGGAGCAATGTTTTGAGAATATATTGTTGCAGTGTATATGGGGTTCTTTTGATCTTATGGTTAGACAACTTCAAACTCTTGTCAGAAAAGTAGAAAATAATTTATTTACAGAACTTCAGAACAACAGAGTCTTCGAAACTCACAAATATTACTAGATATTCAAAAATAATTGTTCAAATCTATCGTATAAGTGCAGATATAGGTTCCAGAGACTCTTTATACAACGTCTCAACACTAAATCACATTCAAAACAATGTAGAGAAAATTCAAGCAAACTAGCTTACAATCGCAGCTCACTCAATGACTGACTGATGAAAAATAACAACAACAGCTCGTATTGCTCTCCTTATATAGGGTCGCAGCATGCGCCGGAAATTTCTACAACCTTCTAGAAAAATCGAGAAACAAAGAAAAAAACATTCAATGTATCATTAGACCTAAGGGGGGGTTACCATAGAGAGGGAAGGGTTACCATCGCCAACAATCGTCAAGTTTGTTGCCAACTTGGCGATATATCGCCAAATTTGGCGACCAAAATTAGTCGCCAAAAGTGACGCCAACTTGGCGATATCTTTATTATTTCGCTAATCTGCCGTAGACATACACTGAAAATAATAGACAAGTTTGCTTGATAACAGAGACAATGTAACAAAAACTAATATTAGTAAAGGAATGGAGCTTAATAAGATTATTTACATTATTTTACAGTACAAACACTAACTATTTACAAAATTCGTAACAATATTGTGGAAGACAAAAGAAAGCACATGCACATAAAAAAAAATTGTGATTTGTGGGATGTTAAACTCAAAAATTAGGCAGAGAAAGGAGATATTTTTACTGACTGAAAGCAAAGTCAATATTTATTCTTTTTTTTAATTATTATTTCTACAGAGAGTGAATAATCAGCTAAATGAATTATCTTTATCTGAAAGCCCTTTTAGAGACAAAAGCAGATCTTAAATATGTTTTCTTTCCTTTCTAAAAAATAAAATTAATGTGGGAACGAAATAAAAATTAAGGTAAAATGGATAAGTAATTAAAGATTACTTTAAACTGAAATTTAGAAAAAATGTATAATTTAAGAAAACTAACTGTGATTCTATATTACAACATATAACTCATAAAATTACGTGGGGAAATTGGACAATGATTTTACAGTGTGACTTCCGAGATTCTCGCAATTCCGCTTAAATAATAATAATAATAATAATAATAATAATAATGTTCATCTCTGAACCTTTATAAATGTGTTCAGTTAAGTTTACACTGTCAGATATATTGTTTCAAAATTACCTTTTTGTATCTAAAAATAAAAGATATATCTTTCTCACGGTTCGTTATCCATTAGTCCAGTTGTCCCATAAAAATGTGTTAAATGCACTAAGTAGGTTCTGTTACACACGCATTTGTTCTTTTTGATATGGAATATCAGTTCTTTATGAAAAAATGTAAATAACTAAATAAAATCAACACCACACAAATCATATAATTATACATCAACTAAAGACCATTCATTGTAAGGAAAAACTTTGCAGTCAAGATGTCTAAAAAAAGCGCCAAATTTGAGATTATTTGATTCATTTATATAAAAACAATTAGAAATAAGTAAGATAAACATTATAGGTTTATTTTTTGGAAAATAATGTAAACAAGCCAGATAAATCTATCAAAAAAATGGGTATGAGAATATCATTCTCATTTTTCTTTCTTTTAATGAAATTTCGATAAATTCAATAAACCTGTGTAGGACGTAACTATGTTTTTATATGAAACAAAACTAATTTTTATTGTTTTCGATAATTTTCTGATAATGTGACTTTATTTTATGTCCATTTCTTTTTATCTGATGTTTGACTGTCTACGGCAAAAACTGCTGGCCGCAATGTTGCCAGCAGTTTTTGCCGTAAAAATGCAGTAAAATTAGATGTAATAAAAAATATTACATCTAATTTCACTGCAATTTTTATGGCAAAAACTGCTGGCAACATTGCTGTCAGCAGTTTTTTAGGCAAATTTAACGGATTTTTTTTTTTTTTTTTTTTTTTTTTTTTTTTTTTTTTTACAGTGAACAAAAGGTAAAGTGTATTGCTATGGGAAGAGACATTTACAATTTCATTCCTATAGTTTAATAACAATTTTTTAATCAGATTATTGTGTAATATTTATTTTTCCCTTTATTTTAAGTATATGTTTACATTTAATTAATAAAATAGTTAAAAGACTGTAATTTTGAAATGTTATATATATATTTGGTACTACTCTGTTATTCCGTCGACCAATTTCGCCAAATTATATAAATCGCCAAATTAATAGCCAAATTATATATATTGACATAATTTTTATTTTAAATAACGAAAAAATAAATATTTAGAAGAATATTAATAAAAATACAAATATAAAGTCGAAATAAAAATCCCTTAATGACATTTTAAACACGTGAATCGTATTTAATGTCATTGAATGTGACTGTCCCGTTTTGGAATATCGAATCAGAAGTCTTTAACTCAATGTTTGCGTAGTTATTATTTCAATGCAAAACCACTTCTCATATTTTGCACTTTTGGTTTTTTATTCTCAAATAGCTCAGAAATATATGTATGGCGTAATTATTAATATTTCAAAATACACAACGCAACTCCAAAGCCATCATTTTTCCATCCGAGACAAAATATAAAAAACATTAGAATATGAAAAAACTGTTGCCATTAGGAACTAACAAATACATAAAAAACAGAGATAATAAGATAGGTAGAGAGTTAACTTGACATCCTCCCACCTAAGTTAACTTTTACCTTAAAATTTAACTTACTTATATAATAACTATAACAATAATAAGATTATATAAAAAGTTCACAAGTCCAGTTTATGAGGCATTTTAATGATGCGACCACTTCTGGTTTTCCTCTCTTCCTCAGAAGGTTCACTATTGCAGTCAACTGATTGGCTGGTAGTTGATTGCTCCTGTAGCTTTGCACTTGGTAACTTTTCTTTAATTAGAACTGACTCTGCTGCGGACACTTCTAAAGGATACAGGCGTTGTATAGGTCGAAGCAATTCACCATTTGCAGTTTTCAGTCTTACAAGCCTGGTAACACCATCTTTCCCTGGTATTAACTTGATTATTTTACCAAGTGGCCAATCGATACGCTTCTTGTCGTCGCTTCCAATTAAGACAACATCACCAACTGCTACTTCAGCTGCACTTTTACGTTCTGGTCTCTGAAGCAGAGCTCCCAAATATTCCGACCGAAATCTGTTTCTTAAGGCTTTTTGTAAATTTTGTCGATATTTGACACGCTGGTTAAGACTTTGATGATCAACTCTATCACAGTCAGGAACACCACTCATTTTGATATCTTGCAGAAACATTGAGGGAGTCAATGGAACCAGCTCTGCATAATTATCGGCGACATACGTTATTGGTCGTGAGTTGATTATGGCTTCACAATCACATAGCACCGTCGTCATCTGTTCATATGTTAATGAGGATCGGCCCAGTACTCTTCTTAATAACCTTTTAAGAATACCGATCAACCGCTCCCACCATCCACCCCACCAAGAGGCAGTCGGTGGGTTAAACTTCCACCTAATGGGATGAAGAGTGGTGTCACTTACAATAAGGTTCCAATCCAGTGTACTCAACAAGTTATGAGCACCGACAAAATTGGAGCCATTGTCACAATAGATAGTGCTGCATCTTCCTCTACGGGCTATGAACCTGCGCAATGCCAACAAAAATGATTGCGTAGATAAAGAATCCACTAATTCAATGTGTACTGCTCTATAGACAGCACAAGTGAAGAGACATACCCAATTTTTCTTATTATCTCTGAGAAACAGTGGTCCCGCCAAGTCAACACCACATATCTCAAATACAGCAGCTTCTCGAATACGATCTTCTGGAAGAGATGCAGTGATAGCCTGAAGCTTCTTTGCAGAATGTCTCTTACAGATAACACATTTGAATAAGATGGATCTCACTGTCTTTCTACCATGTAGAATCCAGAATCTCTCTCTCAAAATGTTAAGCAACATTTGAGTGCCAGCATGAGCGTTTTTTGTGTGATAGTGTATCACTAAACGTTTTACAAGTTCATGTTCAGATGGTAAAATTGCAGGCATTTTAAAGTCCTCACTATCTGGTAGATATGAAAGCTTGGTTTTCAGGCGAATGATGTCGTTTTTATCTTTGAATGCTCCCAGAGTTTTTAACTTTTCATCTCGTTCATTCACAAAGCTTTCCTTCTGTATTATTCTGATAACTGCACATTCAGCTACAGAAATTTCTTCAGAATCAAGGACACCATATTTTATATCATTTCTTGAAATACGACCGTTATTGATAAATCTAAGTATCCAGGCGACGACTCTTACAATTTTGATATAATTAGAAAACTTGTAGAGGAAGGAATAGTCCACTTTTTGAAGATTAACCATTGACGATACTATTTCCTTTCGCTTTTCTTTCATTACTTCTGAGTTTACAGAGAATTCAGATTTGGGCCATGTATTAGATGGATAATAGAGCCAAGGAGGACCATTCCACCACTCTGTTTCCATAAGTTGATGCACTGAACAACCTCTGGAGGGTGAATCTGCTGGATTAATCGATCCAGGTACATAGTTCCATTTTTCAGGCTTACTCAATGATCTGATTTCTCGTACCCTATTATATACAAAAGGTGTCCAGTTTTCATTACCTTTTATCCAACACAAGGCGTTACTGGAGTCAGTCCAAAAGAAGATTGGAACGTTTTCTAGTTTCAAATCTGCTACAATTCTTTGTGCCAATCTGGCACCAATAGAGCATGCTAGCAACTCTAGCCTAGGAATCGTGATGGACTTCAGCGGAGCTACCTTACTCCTTGCTTGAATCAATTGACATGATGTTAAGTTCTTATACTCCTTTCTTAAATATGCACAGGTAGCGTAAGCCGTTTTGCTGGCATCACAAAAAACGTGTATACTTAAATCGCTGGTATTCTCAGGATCTTGTAGTAAACACCTAAGGATGGTAATCTCTTTAAGTTGATTCAACTGATTTCTCCACTTTTTGAGCTTTTTACAAATTGCTGGTGGCAATTCCGAATCCCAAGTTGTCTTCATTTTCCACAGTTCTTGTAATATTAATTTCGGATATAAGGTCACTGGACAGGTATACCCAATAGGATCGAAAATTTTGTGAACTTCTGACAATATTTTTCTTTTAGTAACAGGTCCATGATCTTCACAAACTTCTTTTAAATTTAAAGAAAGTGTATCTGAGTTTAAATCCCATTGCAGGCCCAATACCGGCACAATTTTATTTGTTTTACAAGAAATACCCTCTGTTGAGGAGTTGGAAAAATTGTGCTCCCACTCTCTTAGGTCAAACTTTCTTTCCTGCATAATATCTTTAGCTACTTGAATGAACTCATGTAACGCAGTCTCATTTTTTACACTAGTTAGGCAATTGTCCACATAGAAACTGTTTTTAAGCTTCTGCACAACATCAACTGGATATTTTGATCTTCCCATCTGTGCTTCTTCCAAAATCGTTTCTAGATGATACTGGATTACTGCATTAAGTAAGAAAGGACTACTGCAAATACCGAAAACGACACGACAATGTCTAAAGTATTTCAATTCATTGTTTTCATTGTACCAAAGAAATCTCAAAAAATCTTTGTCCTTTTCTTGTAGGCAAATTTGTAAAAATGCTTTCCGGATGTCTGCTGTGACGCCAAACTTGTTCATCCGAAACCGTGTTAATACAGTAGGAATTAATTCCACAAGGTTTATTCCTTTCTCCAGGCAATCATTCAAACTTGGGGAATTTTTTACTTTCGCTGAAGCATCGAACACAGGTGTGATTCTAGTCGTGCTATTTTCTTTTATGACATGCCTGTGAGGTAAATAATGAGCAGGTAATTGAATCTCATGTTTAGGAACTTCTTCAATTATTCCTTCTCTTATCCATTCTTCAAATACTTCATTATTATCTTCATACAATTTTTCTTCTTTCAATTTCCGTACCGTACTGTCCAGCCTCTTCAAAGCCAAGTTAAAACTGTCAGGCAGTGGAGGATGATCGATAAGCCAAGGTAAATGTACCACAAAACGATTGTCGTTGTCAACCTGAACTGTTTTAATAAAATGCTCTTTAGCGGATTCATGTAGGTCTTCTTTCGTTTTCTTCTCAGATGGATCAGTAATCCCTAAGGTGTCAAGAGTCCACAATTCTGAAATTGTTCTAGTCGTAGAAAGCATAGAATTAGCAACTGAGATTTCGTTTCCGTCAGAAGAAATCTGTGGTATTCGTCCCATAATGGTCCACCCTAAACGTGTTTCCATAGCTGTTAAACAACAAGGTAAAGATTTGCAGCCACCCATAATGAGTTTTCCAGCTACATCGGCTCCTATTAAAATTTCGATAGGACCATTATAATCATCGTTCACATGAATACTATAGTCAGTAAGCTCCTTTAAATAAATTGCAGGTATTGTCGGTGGAACACTTTCACATATAACAGGCTGACTCAGTACTTTGAAATGACAGTTATAAGATCCATCACAACTTGTCAAATACAATGTAAACACATCGTGCTTGCATACTCCTGTATTTTCTCCACCAAATAGAGAATGTTGAAGATATTCCCAGCTTTCTCTTTTGTATTTCATCTCCTTAGCAGTATCTTTTAAAATGTAGGAGCGCTGTGAAGCAGTGTCTATGATGGCTCTTGCTTTCCTTTTTCTACCATTACCTCGTATTAAAACAGTTAATGTTAATAACATAACACTAGGACTTTTGGACACATTGGCAAGTGCTTGATCCCCATTCGAAGCATTCTCTATTTCTGCTGTTTCTTTTCCGGCAGATGAAACTCCTTGTTGTTTTATATTATGGCAGAGTAAAATATGATGTCTTTTCCCACAACCTAAACAAGATGCTTTTGAATAACATTTACGAACTTGATGGCCCGGTTTCAGGCACAGAAAACAGCACCCTGATTTCTCTATGAGATTCTGCCTATCTTTCATCGACATTTTCCGTACTTTCAAACAGTCAGTGGAACTATGTAAATTGTGGCAAAATATACATTGCCTCTGTTCCTTCGATGAAGTTAAAAGATCAGATGCACTAGCTATTTGAAAAGTGTCCCCATATTTGTGTTTAATATTTCCAGGCTTCTTCTCCTTGAACAATTTATAATTAGGCTTGGTTTCAACTCCAAAGTTTTGTGAGGCCAAAATTATGCGTTCCTCTGCCTGTACTTCATCTTGAAGAAAATCAAGTATTGAATCGAGATCTGTTTTTATTTTACTATTTTGATTATCTTCATCATGTGATCTACGACTTGTGGATCTATACCGTTCCCATGCTAGAAGCGTTTCCGCAGGCAAAGCAGACTCAACAAGTGGAAAAAGCATCGCCGCATATTTATCTCTAGTTACTCCTAATATCTCAAGCGCACGGAGTTTTGTTTCTAATAAATCATAAAGATTTCTCAAAGATTTTTTCGGCATGTTCTGCTTTTGGAGAACTAATGATAGAAGATCCCTAACATACACTTGTATAAGTAATTCATCTCGGCCAAAACGCAGTTTCAATTGTTCAATAGCTTTCTCATAGCTATTTCCTCCGGGTGGAAAACTTTTTATTAATTCCTCAGCAACACTGCCCTTTTCCATACATTGGGATAGGTATGTAAACTTATCATGTGTATCTAAATTATGATCTTTATCGATTTTCTCAAACTGACCCCAAAATCTAACCCAGTTTCTTAAATCTCCATTAAATGTAGGTAATTGTATTTTAGGATAACGTAATAAAGTATTCGGCTGAGAAACATCACAATTTGAAGAAACATCAACTCTTTCCGAAAGCGAAAGTTGTTGCAATTTAAGCTGTAAAAACCGCCAACGGTCTATATAACTTTCAGATTCATCAATCTCTTTCTCCATTACAGCATCTGCAACATTTTCTGAAAAAAGAAACTGTTTAACATTTTCTTCAGAATTTATCATTAACGTAGCTTTTTCCTCAATAATTTTTAATTTAGTTATTTTATCAGACGTTTCTAAGCTTGCTTCTTCAGCATCGAATTCATTACATGCTTTCGAAAACAATCTCCTCTGCTGAGCTCTATTTTTCTTTGCTACTTCCATTTCAACTCAGAAAATAAGAATAATAAAATATAACTCACTCAACTATCAGCAGCCGAATCCTGTATGCGGACGCCAGATGTTCCGTTTTGGAATATCGAATCAGAAGTCTTTAACTCAATGTTTGCGTAGTTATTATTTCAATGCAAAACCACTTCTCATATTTTGCACTTTTGGTTTTTTATTCTCAAATAGCTCAGAAATATATGTATGGCGTAATTATTAATATTTCAAAATACACAACGCAACTCCAAAGCCATCATTTTTCCATCCGAGACAAAATATAAAAAACATTAGAATATGAAAAAACTGTTGCCATTAGGAACTAACAAATACATAAAAAACAGAGATAATAAGATAGGTAGAGAGTTAACTTGACAGTGACATTCACGATCTTCCATTATTGGCATTTAATTTATAGTTTGGCGATAACTTTTTGGTCGACGGGATAACCTAGTAGTATAATATTTTTATATGTTCACTTTTGTATGTACATTTTGTATGTATTTTCATAAGCAATGTTATTATTTTAAAATGCTTTGTTTCACGTGACATTCCTTTTCCGAAAATAATATGTTTTTCGTCAATGATGTCGCTATAACTAAGAAGTATTTGAAGTTATTCATCCTAACTTACTGAAATTTAATGTTCTTACATGTAGATATATATAGAATCTTTGAATCTTGTCATATAATTGATAACCTTTTAGAAATAAAATTAAAATTTAGAAATATATGAATTTGATTAAAAAAATAGTTTAAATTCTGTAACTTTCAAATGTTATGTATGTTTTAAATGCTCATTTTAGTATCAGCAATGCTATTATTATTTTTAAATACTTTGTTTCACATGGCATTACTTTGTGGCAACAAATACGTTTGATGTGAATGGAGTGGCTATAATTAAAAAGTATCTAAAGTTATATATCATAACACACTGAAATTTAGTGATCTTCTATATAGATATATATAGAAACCTGAAATACTGTCGTATAATTAAATTTTATAACCTAATAACTTTTTAGGAATAAAACTGCAATTTAGAATTATTTGTATTTGATTAACAAATTAGTTAAAATTTTGTAGCTTTTAAACTTTATATATGTTTTAAATGTATATTTTCGTATCAGCAATATTATTATTATAATTTTAAAATGGTTTGTTGTTCCACATGCAGTTACCTTTGTGGCAACAAATATATTTGGCGTCAATGGTGTCACTATAACTAAAAAGATTTCTATAACTAAAGTTATTCATCATAAAATACTGGAATTTAGTGTTCTCCCATGTAGATAAACATAGCATTTCGGGATCTTGGTATATAATTAAATCTTATAACCTGATAACCTTTTCAGAGTGAAACTGCAATTACTTGAATTCTAGTTAACCATTAATCTCAGGTTACTGAGTTAATTGTCGGATTCCGAAGTTTTCTACGCAGCTAATGCATTGAATGACTGCGACCGTGTCTGAACTGATTAATGTTTCTAGTATTACATTCTTAGACTTAATATTTATCCTGGTATTCTGTTTCAAAGTTGTTTACAAATCGATCAAGTGTTTTATAAACATATATTTCGTAGTCTATGCGAAAAAATAATTATTATAATCATCGTAAGATAATGTAAAAAAGAATTTGAATAAATGATTTACATACAGAATCTGTACTAATGAAAGAACAAATCGTTCTGTCTACATGTATTCGAATGAGTATGTCGAATGAATCTGTCTATATGTCTGTCTGTCTGTGTGATGGCTAGAGGAGACTACGGCACTTAAGAGGCTCAAAAGTTTTGTAACACTAGCTCAAAGAGTCTCCTGATGCTCCAGGCATTCAGAATTTTAAATTTCTTATAATTAGTTGGGAAATTAATTAGCAACCTAGACTCACTCACATACAAAAACTCATCAAACGTTCAATTAAAAAATATATATTTACTTATTCAAAGCCCCACAGTGGCTATATTTGGACCCTGAATCGAGGCTAACAATACAGTCCAATAAAAGCGCTCCCCTTGAAATCATAAAAGTTATAAGACGAGGGCATCATTTTGCAGAAGAGTCAATACGTCCACTTATATTGGCCCATGGGGCACGAGAACACCCAATAATCTGATCTTTATGCCCACCCAGGGGTGTAGTCGTAAAAATAACAAAAGATATATGCTCTAAGCAGAGGGTATACGCTCAAAACAGAGGGTATAACCTAGAGTGTATATACTATAATTTTTTTGAGAAACAGATGATATACGGTGTCCTATTAAAAAAATCCAGAAGGTATACGGGGTATACCTCCGTACAGTGGCGTAGCTAAGGGGGGGCATGGGGGGCGTCCGCCCCGGGCGCCGAGGCCTAGGGGCGCCAAATTGAGAGAAATTGTTATATATCTATATTGGGGTGGGGGCGCAAAATTTCTTGCTGGCACCGGGCGCCAAAAAACATAGCTACGCTACTGCTCCGTATACCCTCCACTAAATCCCTGCGCCCACCCAATATCAATTTGTTTAATACGTAATTTATTTTTTTATTTATTTAATTGCTAAAATGAAATTTGGTTTTATTAATGTTCTCAAAAGTAATTTTGAATGGAAAATAGTAAGGACGTCAGACTTATAAGAGCACAGAAAAATCCTTCAATGGAAGTACTGTTTAATTTCTTACGAAACAAATTTCCTGCATATTTTCCTGTCTGTTTTGATTTGATAAAGCGCTTAGGTAGCTAAAATGAATATTTTTCTTTTTTTAAAATTTAGTTTTTTGCACTTTTAATATTTAGCAATTTCAATATTATTCAAAATAAATATTAACGTATTTATAAGGAAGAACTTGTGACAGTACAATTTAATAAACTTATTTATAAAATTATAATAATTTGAAAACTTGCTTAAAAAAAAAAAAAAAAAAAAAAAAAAAAAAAACATAATTTCATTTAGAATTATCATCTTTAGTCATTCACTCCACCACCCTTCTCTGTACACACACCTAACAGACTAAAAGAAAAAAAAATGTGTTGCTTTGCTAAAAATAATTTGAGCCCACCCAATATTTTTGAAAAGTTGGCGCTACTGAATATGTTTACTTTGAAAAACATGTGTTTTGGTATGGCAATAAATGAACTGGTCTTTTTATAAAGGGGTGTATCTTATTCTACTGAGCCTAAAAAAATCGAAAATTGCACATCTAAAAACAGAAAAGTATTCCTTTTCAAAGTGATCTAAAATTTATTCCGCTGCGTTTTTAGGAAGTAAAAAAATCGACGAAAAATTGATTTATAAAAAATCTTTCTATTTCCTTGGAAAGAAAGTTTGAAATTTCTGCAGTGGATGCATGTGCTCATCTCAAAATGACGCCTTTCATGAGTGGGTATTGTCGAATGAATATAAAGATTTTAAAATATTAAATTTATAATTGTTATTTTTATGCATTCAGATGTAAAAATTTTCGCTAATTTCAGATAGGTAAATTTCTTCACTGTAAGAATTCTTCATTGTAACATTTCTTCAGCTCAATTACAACTTTAGATATTAATTATTATTTGATGATTGGATGACTTAACCTTTTCATCTTAACTGCCAGCCTCCAAAACCGTAAACGATTGTAATACTAGGGTGCTTTGCAACGTCGTCAATTTTTTTTCAAATGCACTATTTAGAGATTTTAAAGTTGTACATCTAGGACTATCTGTAAACGCCGTTTAAAAATATATAAATTTTATAAAATTCAATCAGCAATTTTTTATTTTACAAAAAAAAAAAAAAAAAAAATGTTTTTTAAAAAGAAAAAAATTATTGTTGAAACCCGAATCTATAAGACTAAAGAAAAATAATGAACTGATCGTTTTGAAACTTTCAAATAATTTATAACATATAATGAAAATTAAAGAAATGGTGGCATCAAAATTCAGGAGGGGGTGGGGGGGGGGCAATAATTTTTTTTAATTGCGAGCCATCAAATATTTAAAAACGTGTCGTTTTAGATCTGATCTTTGGCAGAGTTTTGGGATAAATATTACTTATTTAATATAAAATTTCAAAAGGGTACGTACCACTGTTTTCGTATAGTACTTTTGTCACATATAATTTTTTGCAGAAGTCCACCATACCTTTGACTAATATATCTACGAGTAGGTTGTTTAACGGAGTTTCGTTCAGAAAGAGTTTTGTTAACAGAGTTCACCCCTGGTAGATGAATATGGAACTAAAAGATTCGACAAAGGTTTTATTTGCTAGAGCACGCCTGCTAAACTGTCTTCGTAGGGAATGTGGATACGGTACAAGGTTCGTTCAGTTCCAGATTGGGTACTTTTTGTGAGATTTTGCTGTGCAGATTTTAGGTTTATTTAAAAACATTATTACGGGCCTGGGCACTGCCAGGCGGATCAGCTAGTTTAAAATAATAAAAGAAGCATACTTTTATGTAAAAACAATTTTTAATCAACTGCAGCTTTTTAAATCATAATGAGATTTATCTCCATTTAAAATGTGTTAGCGAAATAATTATATTTAATAATATCACATTAAAAATAAATTATTCTTTGAAATTATTGTAAATTTCACTATCTGTGAAGTTAAAACATCCTTTGGTATATATTGTTTAAAACAGTTTTAGCCAGTCAAGTTATGGTTTAGTGCTTAAACACTTTTAAAAATTAACAACTCTAATACTAATTTTAAACGAAAGTAACTTGTTGTCACACCGTGTTAGAAATAAGGCTCCTGTACCTTCAAACGAAGACACTCGACAGCTAATACTAATCCAATGGAGAGATTATTTTCTAATATCTCATTTATATTTCAATATTTTTATTTTATTTTATTTTATTTTATTTTATTTATTTATTGCATTGGATAGTTGAACTTCATCTGTATATCGCTCGCTTTTTACTCTTTTGACTTTGGTCGGAGATATTTTTTAGAATGACAGTTTCATTTTTGGAACCGGTTTCGAAACTGAAAGTAACTTTGTAAAAAAACTTCTACAATCAATATCGAAAAAAAAAAAAAAAAGAAAAGAAAGAAGCGATGTAGAGATGGGCCTCATCTATCCAATGCAAAAGAATCCTTTAAAAATTTCCAAATGCAAACGAGATATTAGAAAATATTCCCATTCCAAAGACTTAAATATTTAAAATTTTAGTTTCTTAAAAGACTTATTACCAACAGAATGAAAAAATAACTAAGCTAGAATTCGAACTCGAATCCTCGGTATAGCGTACCGACGTTCTACCACAGGAAATATTTGGAACAGTATGCATGCAGCCTTACACTTTTCATTATTCTATGTTCGCAAGGCAACAACTGCGGAATAAAGTGAAGGTTGTGATTTTGTAACTTCTAGGGATATATATTAAATAGATCCTACCTTACATAACATTTTCTTAGAGGGAATTTCGTTTCTTCTTCAGGAAGCAACTGTTTAAATCCATAACAACATTTCCAGAAAAAAAATTATAGAGTGTTACAGCATTAACTATGTGCTGAAAAACATAAATATGAAGACTTGCGTATTCACAGATTATCTTCTTTAATTAACACAAATAGATGGAACAGACGTAGATGACTTTACATAAAACAGTTATGAACTTAACATAAAAATGTTTTAGACTTAGATTTTACTTTAAAGTTTTAAAAAAGAAGTTAGTTATTTCGAAGCTCGCAATTTGGCTTCCAAACATGATACTGAAGGACAGTAAACAACGAGCGAAAAATTGTTCTAAGGAAGAAAAACAGTTCTGCAGTAAATTGGTGACTTCACATCGAATGTTACCTAGAGAAATTATTTTCTTTCTTTAAAATATTTTTGTAGTGCTGTCATCTGGCGAGCAGTTTGTAAACAAATTGTCCTATGAAAAAAGTATTTTACTCCAATATCAAATGGAATATTTTTCCGTGAGCCACGGACTCTTTGACAAACCAGTTCTATGGATTCATGTTTGTCCAAGAGTCGGTGGCTGGGTATCGTTCCAAATTGTTCAAATGGAAGAACAGCGGTGTGCTGTATTGAAGACCAGGGTTTGATTGCTTGTTTGCATTTTTTTTTTCACTTTGTATTCTCTTTGGCTTTTAAGCTACTAAAATTTGAATTATTATTGAATGCAAGACGTGAAATATTTTCTACAGAAAAATTTTAAAGATTTATATAGTCAAACCTCGTTAACATGAACACGCTTAACGTGAATTACATTTAACATGAATTGTTTTACAGTCTCCTATAAAGACGAATACAAAGATTTGATACTGATAACACGAATTACTATTGACATGAATAAAATTTTTATTTCCCTTGAGGTTCATGTTAACGAGGTTCGACTGTATAGGTTTTTCTCATCAGTGTAGTCGACTGCAGGGACTTCTTAAGTTCTCAAAGAATTAGTTAAGTTCACCTTATGTCTGTTTAAAAAATGCTACATATCAAGTTTATGTGATATAATTCTGAAATAAAGTACATATATATGCGTATCTAAAGCCGAGAAATACTGAAAGCTTATGAAATGTAAAGTACCAAAACAAAGTAGTTTTTGTTCAAAAAGGAATGGGATTCTTTTAAATGTCATAGACACAATGCAACATTTTACAAATTCATAAGCTATGAAAAACGGAGCTGTTAAAAAAATATACGATTGTACTTGAATATGTATCCAATCCAAATGCAATATAAAAAGATATGCTTGATTTTTATAATGTTTATATTAATACGCTTCTTGGATAAACTGTTTAAATGATAATCGATATTACATTTGAAATACAACTATATATAAAAATGGATATATTATGTCATTTAAAAAATATTTAATTAAAGACTCTTTTATCCTCTTCAGCTATATTAATAAAAACAGTCCGTGTTTTAAAATAAAAATTATCTCTTTTAAAAAAAATTACAGAATTGAAAAAAATAATAAAAAAAGGATTAGAAATATAGATTTAGAAAAAAATCACAGATTTTGCGATTAAATAAGTCAGTGGCTTAAGAAATCATTAAATTGACTGACATGAAATAGCTATCTTTTAAATTTCAAAACTTAAAAAAAAAAAAAAAAACTTAAAAGAAAAACTTATACGTTGCAGTTCTCTATTATTTCTCTTACTTCTCGGGGATTAATTTCGTGTTTCTCAAACATTTTGAAAGACTAATCTCCGCTGATGAAATTTTGTAGAGTGTGTTGTAAAACTTGTTAGTATTGGATTAAAAAGAAAAAAATCTGAAGAACTCAGCCAAAAAGATAATAATACTACATTACTTATTATAAATTATAAAATCTGCAATAAAATACTCGAAAATACTATATTTTATATAGAAGCATTATTTCAAATTTTACACCTGTATATTTATATATTTTAAGCGAAAAATTGCCGCATAAACTGGAGATAAGTTATAAATGAAATACTAAAATTTGTAAAATCCCCCATAATATAAAAACAATGCAGGGCGCGTTTCGAGCTAAAAATAATAACAGATCGTTATTAGCTAAAACGGACACGTGTCCGTAAGGGAAAATGTCAAAAATGAGCTGAAAAATAGAGGGCAACGATTACAAAAAGTACAACAGGTGGCGCTAGTTAAAATGAGCACGTGCAAACGACCCAATTATTGCCAAAATGCTATAAAAGAAAAAGGTTGAAAAAGAAATAGAAGTTAAAGAAATCAAGAAAAATTAAATGAAAGCAGTAAAACAATACACTCTTTTTTTTATAAAAATAAAAGGAAAAGAAACGTGAGAAGAGGGAAAGGAATTACAAAAGAAATTTCCACGCTGAAAAGGGGAGGAGGATGGTGAGTGATCATTGACAAGATTATCAGAATTTTTACAAATTAAATAAGCTGCAAAAACATTTAAGTGAGAGACAGGATCAAGGTAAGAAATAACTGTAGTGATGGAGAAACTGAAAGATGACTGGGAGCCTAACAGTGAGAAGCAATCGAGGAGTTAGAAGTTTCTTGATTTTCAGTAAATTTCTGATGCTTACCTAGCCTGAATTTTACAGGTTTCTTAATTCGACCTATATAACCTTACTTGCAAAAGTAAGATACAAAATAAGCTTCTCGCTAATTCACAGTAAGATTAGGATCTTTTGAAAAGGAGGATTTAATTTTATTCATATGATTTAAGATAAATTTAAAATTAACACCTGAAAAGATGTTTGCAATTTTAAAACAGAGTTGCGAATTAAATAGCGATACTTTAGTTAAGTCCGCCGTTTAATTGAATTTCTTTCCTAATCTTTTTATTATCAGTGCAGATATAGGCGGTCAAACCGTTCTTCTCAATGTATCTGATTACATTTCTCATGTGGAATCTGTTTTAAATTCCGGTTTATTTTCTAAATTTAAGAAAGATCTTTCTGCTAAGCAGTAATATGATCAATTTAATTTAAATGCTTTAAGTGATAAATTAAAAATAACATGAAAAGATTATAGCTTGACATGTTTCGTTGCTCTTAAGGCAACATTTTCAAAAGCAAATAAAATAATAAAAAGGAATTTCCCGAAATAAACAGAAAAAACACAAATCACGTGAACATGAGCATATAAAAGTAAACTGGAAATAAAATGAATAAAAATAATTGTGAGCGTGACATATTACAAATTATTGTCTTAAAAAGCTTTGAAGCATTTCTTTCCATATTTTTGGTAGTTCCATGGAGGCAAATTCATTGCAAATATTGTCTTTACGTATGAAGATTTTTATTGATTCTCTAATGATTGACGGAAAATATGATCTAGAAGGGTATATTATTCTGCTATTTTTAAAATCTATTTGTAATGGTTCTTTGCTGTATAATCTTGAGAGAGCTGTAGTTTTTTTATTGTATTTGATGTCTGCTATATGTTCTTTAATTCTAGTTTTGAGTTTTCTACTTGTTTCACCAATGTAATATTGTTTTGTTCCATCTTGTTTTGTGAATGGTATTTCATATACGCCAGATATTTGATGTGGTTCTATTGGGTCAATTTTCCTACATATTGAGTTTTTTAATTTAGCAGACGGTTTTGCAACTATGGATATATTGTATTTATCGAGTTTATATTTTAAACGTTCGAAAAATCCAGGAAAATATTGTAGAGAGAATATATTCGAATTTTGTAGTTTGAAGTTATTACTCTTTTTACCATCCATGCTTTTAAACTATAAAAACTACTTCAAACTACAAAATTCGAATATATTCTCTCTACAATATTTTCCTGGATTTTTCGAACGTTTAAAATATAAACTCAATAAATACAATATATCCATAGTTGCAAAACCGTCTGCTAAATTAAAAAACTCAATATGTAGGAAAATTGACCCAATAGAACCACATCAAATATCTGGCGTATATGAAATACCATTCACAAAACAAGATGGAACAAAACAATATTACATTGGTGAAACAAGTAGAAAACTCAAAACTAGAATTAAAGAACATATAGCAGACATCAAATACAATAGGAAAACTACAGCTCTCTCAAGATTATACAGCAAAGAACCATTACAAATAGATTTTAAAAACAGCAGAATAATATACCCTTCTAGATCATATTTTCCGTCAATCATTAGAGAATCAATAGAAATCTTCATATGTAAAGACAATATTTGCAATGAATTTGCCTCCATGGAACTACCAAAAATATGGAAAGAAATGCTTCAAAGTTTTTTAAGACAATAATTTGTAATATGTCACGCTCACAATTATTTTTATTCATTTTATTTCCAGTTTATTTTTATATGCTCATGTTCACGTGATTTGTGTTTTTTCTGTTTATTTCGGGAAATTCCTTTTTATTATTTTATTTGCTTTTGAAAATGTTGCCGTAAGAGCAATGAAATATGTCAAGCTATAATCTTTTCATGTTATTTTTAATTTATCACTTAAAGCATTTAAATTAAATTGATATTTTAAAGTGATGTTTATGTTATATGCAGTAATATGATATCAAGGATGTCGTTAAAAATTATGTCTTTCCTAATAATATTACTAAACGCTTGATCATTCCTTCTATCGTTAATTGTGCTAGTTTTTACACACTCCGCCTAAGGTCCATAAAATCCTCTTTCGCTAGGCCCTATCGTTTCCAATATTGGCATTGCTTCTTAAAAATGCGACAAGCTCCTTCCTAAGTTATTCGCTCCTGTATCTTCCATTTTCTTTCATACCTCAAAAAATTCCACTAACTTTGTTGTTAAAATTAAATGCCTTTTTTAAAAATTATAAAATGGTTTTATTAGATGTTAAATCTCTTTTTGCTGACATGACTGTTCAAGGGACGATTAATAGTTTGGGAAGAAGGATGTGCGAGTTTCATTGAGATCTTCCATTGAGATTACGAGATACTGCAATTAGTTCATATATGTTTCAGGCAAAAAACATTCGAGTTTAATAATTCCTTTCATATTCAAATTGGTGGTATGGCTATGGGTAATTCATTATCTTCTTTTTATGCGACAATTACATGCATTTTTTTAAAGAAAGACTCTTCACTTTTACAAATTTCCTTTCTTTGTTGTTATGTAGATACCTTTGTCTTAATACTCTCTGAGCTGGATCTTTCTAATCATCTATCTCTTGTTAATTCAGTTTACTTTCGAATTTAAGAGCACTTCAATAGTATTCTACAGTACTCAAGTGCATTGTATCTCCTCTCCTCGTGCTTTTTCTAACTATCCTTCTTGACATAAAGGAGTGTCTTTTTATGCATTTATTTTTTGGGCGCTATGCATTTTTTCTAACTCTTCTGCACTGAAAAAGGAAATTAATAACCATAAATCTCCCATACATGCTCGTGGTTATAATCCATCTTTGATTGATAAAGATCTATATAAATTTAATAAGCCTAAACGTCCACTTTCTGGTTCAAATAATCATCCTACTTTTAAATCGGTTCTGCCATTTTATTTTTCTCTCTGTTTTTAAATTTCAAAAATCTTTTCTCGTTTCAATTTTTAAATTATGTTAAAAACTATCAATAAAATTTAATAATCTTTTTAAAAAGATCCTATTCCTAATGAGAATCCGTGGATTGTTTTATGTCTTCCTCTTGCTTTTTATGTGATATTTTAGAAACTATGAGGGCTTTAAAATTTTATTTGGCAAGTATCAAAATCCAGTCATTCTTTCAATATCTCTATGGCCAGAATTATTTCTTAATCTGTTTCCTCATAATTCAAATGCTAATGAAGATTATTTTATTTGTAAAAATTCTGAATGTCTTATTAATGATCTCTCATCCCCCCCCTTAACCTATCTCCAGCGTGGATATTACTTCTGTAATTCGTTTCCCCATTCTCTTATTTATTTTTTTAATTTTATACAAATAATTTCTTTTGTTTTACTCTTTTTATTTAATTAGAATTTTATTTCCCACTTTTTCACATTTTTTCTCTTCTAGAATTTATCAACATTTTAATCTTCTGCATGTGCTTATTTCAACTAGTACAAACTGTCGCAAGCGTTACAATTTCTATTCTCTAATTTTCAGTTAATTTATGACCTTCTGCCTTTACGGACAAATTTTGCTTCAGCTGATAAAGAGTTGTTATTATTTTTAGATCGAAACACGACCTGAATTGTTTTCATTTTATAATAATTTTTTCTAAATTTATTATTTTAAGTGTTTATATATATATATCCCCCTTTTCAGTAATATTAATAAACAAATCAGTTTTTTGTAATTTAAGTTTTTTTGTTTAGATTGTTAATCAACGATATGAACATTTAAAGAGTTAAATAAATATATAGCTTAAGAAAATTTGTGATCAATGGTGTCATCATCAATGTCGTACACAAAGCACACTGTAAAAAATCTGTAAAGTTAAAAAAAACTTCTAGGAAACTTGTAGAACTTTTTATAAGCTGGCAACAGCAAAATTCATATAACAGGTGCACTGTAAATCAAAAAACATGTCAGGATACAATATTGTTTTTTAGAAAAATGGGATGTCTAGAACTTTTTACGTAATTGGGAATTTGAGTTGGAGATAAAATTCTAACAAAGTTACTGTAATTTTAGTATATTCTATTGTAAAAATACATATTTCTGTTTTCTGTATCTTTAGAAAAACTGATTTTGTACATTCACATCTTTTTTTATAAGTATACAGATAGAATTTTAGTAAGTATATGAATTAGTAACTTTATAATCGTAATTTTAAATAACTATCTTTTTTTCTTTTTGTTTAATGGTTCGGTACTGCAAAAGCGAAAACGAAACCATTATAAAATCACTCATGTGTGTCTGTCTGTTACAGCCTCGTAAACAAAGAAACGTGGAAAGCTCAAATTGGAGTAAGTAATAAAACCTACTGACTCACATATTTTCAGATTTTTAAACATTTACAAATATATATTAAGAAAAATGTAGGAGCGGGCTTTTTTTATTCCATATTGTGTTGGGCATCATGTTCTTTGGTAACAGTAAATTCAAAAACATACTTTTTTTAATTTTAGGTACTATATTTTTAAAAATATCGTCGGAAATATAGAGCAAAAATATGCTGCCTCTTCAATTCCAATTCTACTGGAACTAAAATTATGAAAAATTTACAGATAGTAGACATTAATTTAAACTTTGCAGGAAAAGTATAGCGATTATCTCAGGTGACATATTTTTTGAGAAAAGACCATTTTTCCGTTACACGCAAATTTCGATTTATGGACTAGTAGCAAAACTGTTGAGGAACACTGAATGTATCTATCGTAACAGAATTGTAAAAGCTTTGTTAATAATAATAAAAAAAATCCCTGAAAATAGGCGAGGTATTTACTTTTAAATTTTCGGACAGTATCATAGTATACGAAGTACTCTATGTACCATCAGTTTTTAAAGAATAGATAAGAACTTTTAATTATACATTTGTGTAATGGAATGCTCAGTAGCAGAACAAAAGCAATGAACGTCATTAAAAAAATAGAATAACTTAACTAGAATTAACCCATGAATGTCCAAATTACTTTATTCGTTAAAATTGAAATTTTGGATTTCCCATCACTTTTAAAAGAAAAGTATTTATTTATGCTAATCTATGAATAAATTTGTGTACATTAATGTTCCTATTTACTGGTGTCAAAGACGCTTTTGTGCCACTAAATCTAGTGATATAAAAATATGTCACTGGGTGTTAATTTGTTGGTCAAATAAATTTTGTAGGATTCACGATTACTTTGCATTGAATGGATTTTTCAATACACTTTTCGTGTCTAAAAATTAGTTAACAATAGAAGGGTCGTAAGCAGTCTTTTTTATAGCTGCCATATGAACATATTTTGATTCAAACCAGAAATTTTATTATAGGAAAATTTTAAAGATACAAAGAAAAGAAATATTAAGTAAACGTTTAAAATATTTAAAATGAAAATTCTGGTGTGAAATGTTTTTATAAACTTGACTAAAATATCCAGCCTTTCCAATGTTAAAACCTTTCTGGAAAAGCGTGTCATGAATCATGACGGTTTTGCAAATGTGCAACAACTTTCAAAGTACTCTTAGCATAATGCCAAATTTAAACTTGAGACAAAGGTTTTATTTTAATTACATTGTAAAAAGAAGATTATTGTTACATTGAATTGAGTTTTTTGAGTTGCTAAATAAAGTTTAAATATGCACTACTTTTATTGTTAATATTGAATAAAGTCCATAAAAAAATTTAAAAAAAACCCGAAAATAGATTAAAATAAAAGTAAAGAAGATATATACGGAATCGTAATTTCCGATATTATTTAGGCTTCATATCCTTTTGAAATTTTACTATACAGACATTTAAACTCTTATAATATATACATTTATACTCTTATAGTATATACATGGATATAGTATGTTGTGATATACAGTCATACTCCACCGTACTTTGAATACCTTTTTACAAAGTTTCATTTTTATTTTAGCATTTTTTAAATAATGTAATACAGATAATATTTCTTATATTTAGTGTACGCAACCCCCTGAGCATGTGTAATACTCGCAATCAAATTTTATTATTATTATTATTATTATTTTTACAGTGTAGTTATATCTTTCAAGATTCAAAGCTAAAACTAAGTACAAACATAATTTTCCTTACATTACAGTTTTCTAACATTTCATTTACTTTTATGCGATTAATTTCGAATTTCGCAAACATTTCGAAGCATTAATCTCCACTGCTGAGAGCTTTAAGAGTGTTTTGTAAAACTTGTAATTAATGGAAAAAAAGGCTTCAAGGTTTTCACCGTTGAAATTTAATACGCTGCTCTGTTAAATTATAAAATCTGCAATGAAATATTTCAATCTATATTTTATCTCGCAGTTTTATTTAGATCTTTCCAAACAAATATTATATCTTTAGGTAACCTTTTTTGTTTTAGTAGTAATAAACAAATTTACATCGTGATTTAAAATCCTTTTCTTTTTAAATAAAATTTAAGAATTTATCCGAGAGATGGAGATTTTAAGAATTATAAAATCACCGTTAAGATTGCCTAACATAAAGTGGTTATGGGTGATTATAAAAAGATGCGGATATTGCAGTCCGCAGAATAAAATTCCTATTAAATATTATATAATGCAATTTCATTTGATACTTTCTAACAAGAAATATCCTTAGAAGTATTTGTAAGAGACAATTACATTCTTAATAATTAAATAAGTTTGAATTTGAATTGAATTAAATTACTTTGAATTTCAGATTGTCATTTTCATGGCATGTCACATTGTGATATGTACAAAGTAAAGGACTTTCTTTTTTGCTCTTTAAACATCATTTTCTAATTTTTTGATTTATAATTAATATTTATATTTTATAAAACAGAAAGTAACAATTTAACAAAAAAAATCATTAATTAAATATGATTGCCACTGAAATGAATGTCATTTTGCTGGCATACTCATTTTAGTTCTATATTAGAGATAAATATTGCTCTGCAGAGTATTTTTTCTTTCTTTTTTGAGATAGTTTAAGTCAGAAGTAGTAAAATCCTAGCTACCGGTAAGATCTTTTAGATATTCCTTTGAAAATAATGCAATTAATATCTTTGAGATATGGAGAAGGTTTCTCCTGATTTCAATAATTTAACAAAGAAAAAAAATTACATGAAATTTGAGTTACTACATTAAAAACATGATCCTTTAGACAAAATTGTACAAAATGCTTTAGAATGAAATTGTCACTATCCTGGGATACATCCGGTAAGGCATGGTGACGTCACTGCGACTTCATTGTGAAGTCACACTGTGACTTTGTGACCATCAATTGTCGATGTGAAGTCACGTGACGTAGATGTGAAGTCACAGTGACTAAAATGTGAAGTCGTTATGGCCGTTTTAGAGCTCGTTTGTGACGTCACATTGTGACCACTTTGTGAAGTCACGGTGTGACAAATTTGTGAAAAATGTGTCATTAGTGACTACTTTGACATTAACATCGTGACGAAGCTGTGACAAAAGCGACGTTGTGACAAATGTGTTTTTTAAAGAATTTTAAAAATTCTTCATGTTTTGAAGAATTTTTGTAATTTTTCGAAAGATTTTTAAGAAAGTCACAGCTCAGTCACAATGTGACGTCACTGAGTGATTTCATTTTGGTCACAAATGTTATGTGACCACAGTGACTCACAGTGACGTCACTGTGACCATGCATGCTATGAGGGATATACCAAGAAATGCCAGATAATTACATAAAAATTAACTTACTTCAGTTCTTCAAAATTTAACAGTTTTACATGGAAAATATTTTACTCTATAATAGAAAATAAATTAACCTCCTAAAATTTTGAATTGTTTTCATTGAATAATTTCAATATCTCAGATGATCAAAATCCGCCATTTTGTGATATTCACCCTTTTATTCTTCAAGATCCAACGCTAAAAAAAAAAAGATTAAGTTTTGCATATATAACAGTTTCCTACCTTTTGACTTTTTTTGTTATTGGGGATTAATTTCATGTTTCGTAAATGTTTTGAAGTTCTTATCTCCTCTAGTGAGAGTTTAAGAGTGCGTTGTAAAACTTGTATTTAATAAGCACAAAGAAAAAAAACAATATTTTTGATATTGTAATTTAATTTGTTAGTTCTCTTAAATTATAATATTTGAAATGAAATATTTAAAAATGGATTTTACATAGCAGCATTATTTAGATATTTCCAATTAGATATTATGGTTTTATATCCTCTTTTCAGCTACAATAATAAACAATTCCGTCTTTTTGACTTAAACTCCTCTTTTTTAAAATAAAATTTATAGTTTTGTCCAAGACATGAAGATTTTAAGGATTAAATATATATGTGTATTATCAGAAATTGTTCAATGTTAAGATTGCTTGAGTTAAAGTAGTTATATCCTTCAAGATACAAAGAAAAAAACAATTATCTAACATGTCATTTACTTCTGAGGAATTAATTTAGTGTTTCGCAAACATTTTGAAGCACTGATCTTCATTGTAGAGAGTAATAAAAATGTGTTGTGAAACTTGTAAGTAATAAGCAGAAATTAATGATAATAAAAAAGCTCTTCAAGAAATCCTTCGTTGAAATATTGTAACATTCGTTACTTATTTTAAATTATAAAAATCTAAAATGAAATTTGGAGATATACTTCATCTAGAGCCATTATTTAGATTTTTTTTCAAATAGTTATTTCTATATATAGATCCTCTTTTTAGTAATATTAATAAACAAAACAGTGATTTTATTTTAAATTTCTTTTTTTAAATAAAATTTAAGATTTTATCGAAGATATAAAATTTTAGGACTTAACTAAGTCATTGTTTTAAGTAAATACGTCTCCCTTGAAACTGACTGACATGAAATAGCTATATCTTTTAAGTCCCAAAGCTTAAAAAAAACATATATAAACAGATCGAATTTCTTTCGCAGTTCTGTTTCTTAGCATTTCAAGTATTACAGGGATTAATTTTGTGTGTCACAGTCATCTTCAAGTACTAATCTCCTTTGCCGAGAGTTTTAGGAGTATGTTGCGAACTTAAAAGTAATGAACAAAATAAGTAAATAAATAAATAAATAAAAAAAGGATGAAAAATGAAAAAATATTTAAAAAAAAACATTTTGAAATTTAAATGTTACTTCTTTTAACTTATAAAATCTGAAATGAAACACGTCGAAATACATTTTATCTAGATGACTATTTTATTCCTTATTTAGATTTTACCAAAAAAATTAAAATTTGCCGAAATCTTAATTCAGAGTAAAATATGAACATGTCAAAAATATAAAAGAAAAAATAATAAAAGCGTCCAATTATACTGATGGCATTCAGTTCACTGGCTATTTAGACTAATTGTATATTATACGCCTATTCTGAAGAGTAATGTCTCTCAAAAAATAAATTAAGCGGAATTAGCCTCCGCATCACACCTTTATACTTAAACAATGAAAATCCAGATCTAATCAGGAACACGTCATACCAGAATAAACATGTATACCAAATTTGAAGCAAATCAAATAATTCTGAAGGAAAACTTATTTCGCTAAATTAAGAGGAGTATCACCTCCCCTATTTCCAACTTTATACTTAACGAGTGAAACTCCAAATATAATCAAAAAAGGTTATTTTCAGAATGAACCTAGAAAAAAATTGATGCATATTTGATAATTCCATTTGAAAAATTTTTAATCTAAATCAAAGGGTAGGACTGCTTCCTTATCCCTTTCAATCTTAACCAATGAACTTCCAAGTTTAATTAAGGACGTGCCATATGAGATTAAATCGGTATATCAAAATTTATACAAATCGAATAATTCTGCATGAAAAACCCATTTACCTGAATTAAGTGTGGGCTTGCTCTCTTTCTATCCTTTATTCCTAACTAATGAACATTCAAATCTAATCAAGGAGGATCCTTATCAGAAGAAACGGGTTTATAAAATTTGAAGCAAACCGAATTCTTCTGCATGAGAAAACCATTTATCAACAGTAGGGTGGGTGAATAGCTCTATATTTAACCATGGGTCTCCCCCAAAACTAAAAATTGAAACGTCATTAATAATGAATCTAAAATAAAAATTTGAAGCAAATTGGATATTTCTATCAAGAGTTACCGCGTTACGTACATAAATGCATACATACGTGCATACAAAACCGACGGCCACATTACCTCTTATGCTTTGAGAGCGTGTGAGCTAAAAACACTCTAAGTTGGATCGAACCCACCGTCTACTGGATATCGAACAAGAGCATATTTCGATGCTATAAAGTCCGCATTGAAAATTTCATGAAGAATTTCTCACAGAATTCCCTCCTCCCCTCCAAAAAAAAAAAAAAAAAAAAAAAAAAAAAATACCGCCCATTTGAAAAAAATCTTCTCACGAGAATGTTAATTCATATATGTCATCTACAATGTACTTTTAAATCATTAAAAACTGTGCGCACCACATTTCATTGTCCCCTTGTAAGTGAAATGAATAATTTAAAAATTTAGTTAAAAATTGTTGCAAACGATCACAATACATTTAACCAACAATAATTTTAAGAGAGTTACGCTTCTTGGATTCGTTCATTTCAAAGTGTTATTATAAGATTCCAATATTTAATAATATTTAGTAATATTTTTTATGAAGCATTAAGAAGATTTGCAAATATATTGCCTATATCAACAAAATTGCAGTTCATTGCTTTCTAAAGCAGAAAATAAACAACAACAAAAAATCACACATTTCGTATAGATTATTAAACATTTCCACCTCTAACATAGGGTCAATCCATTTCAAGGGGTCCAGCACTGGTCGCTCGACCATTTTTAAAAAATCTGAAATTTTTTGTGCAACAACCCTAACATGATGAAAGTTTAAAATGACAGTTATTTTATAGAAAAATTTTGAAAAATAAATTTTTAGAGGTGACATTTTAGCACAAGATTTAAGATTTTTTTCAAAAATCTATAAGTTTGCAAGAGGAAATTTTTTATGCAAGGAAAACTGTCAACCTTACACAATTTTTTCTACAAATAGGTCAAAAGTGCGTGTACTCATACACCAAGTCTCAGATCTGGGAGTGGATTTCTCTTTGCAAACAAAATTCCGAAATTCTTCAAAAATTTCAAAAATCGCATTTTTTAGGTTTTGATATCTCTAGTGGGGCACGAGATAAAAATCTGAAATTCTGGCCTTTGATAGTATTTTGTAGTAGTGTTATGTACAAAATATTTCAAGAAGGAGATTTGACTGCAAGCTGAGATATGACATGGACAATATGTGAAAACAATACTGCCAAACTATTGTAACCTATTATGTAATTGTCCATATTTCCAAAATTTTAAATTAATGATTTATGGTACAAAATTAAATGTTAATTACAAATATCTTCTTCAAATGCTTCTGTGTGATTTAAACAATTCAAAATGTATGCTGAGCCAATACACTATTTGTCCAGATAAACAAACCTTACTAGAAATGCTATTGCAACAATTTTACTCGGAGCACATTTCAGATAAAGTAAATTACAGACAATGGGTTGCAACTGATCGAGTTAACAGGGTTTCAGTTATTAAACCTAGAGAATTTCACTGAAGTTAACAATATATGACAAGACTTGGGAGGCTTCAAATAAAATTTTGAGAAAGAACAGTCTGATGGATTGACATCAATAACTGGTCGAACTCATAACATCTCTCGTAAATAGTGTTAAGTTCTTTGTTGAGCATATATAGTATTTTTGTAAATTAAACATTTATTATTAAACTGTTTTCAACAAACGGTGTTTTCTGTGTAGTTATTGTAATAAAAGAGTTGTAAGTATTGTAATCTCATGTCTCCTACTGTACTCGTAATAGCATTTCTTAACATTCATTTAATCACCGTATCTCAGCTTATAGTCAAATCTCCTTCTTGAAATTTTTTGTGCATAACACTACCATGAAATACTAACAAAAGCCAGAATTCTAGATTCTTATCTCGCGCCACACAAGAAATATAAAACTTCAATGTGAGGAAATAGCTGCACACGATGAAACAAAGATGGTCACCATGCTCAAACGAAAAATATTAAAATTAAAATGATAGTCATTTTGAATTTCCCTCATATTAGGGTTGTTGTACAAAAAAATTTCAGATTTTTTAAAAACGGTCAATCAACCAAAATATTTTCGGGGCCATTGAAATGGGCGAATAGCATTTCTAGTAAGTTTTGTTCATCTGGACAAATAGTGCATTGGCTTAGCATACAATCTGAAATATTTAAATCACAGTTTAAACAGAATTTGAAGATGATCTTTGTAACTTTGCATCATCAACCATTAGTTTAACATTTTGTAGGTATGAACAAATACATAGTAGGTTACAATAGTTTAGAAATATTGTTTTTACATATTGACCATGCCATATCTCAGCTTGTAGTCAAATCTCCTTTTTGAAATTTTTTGGGCATAACGCTACTATAAAGTATTATGAAAGGCCAGACTTTCAAATTTTTATCTCGTGCCCCACTAGAGATATCAAAACCTAAAAAGTGCGATTTTTGAAATTTTTGACGAATTTCGGAATTTTTTCCGCAAAGAGAAATCAACTCCCAGATCTGGGACTTGGTGTATGAATACACAAACTTTTGACTTTTTTGTAGAAAAAATTGTGTAAGATTGACAGTTTTCCTTGCATGAAAAATTTCTTCTTGCAAACTGATAAACTATGGAAAAAATCTTAAATTTTGTGCCAAAATTTCACCCGTAAAATTTTTTTAAAAAAAATTATTCTACCACCGTACGTTTAGCTTATTTTATTTTGAACAAAATGCTGCAAACCCCATTTCAATTGGGAAAATAAAAGACGAGATATTTACAACTTTGTGTATCCTAGTATCTGAGAAAATCGCTGCACTAAAATAACGGTCATTTTGAACTTCCATCATGTTAAGGTTGTTCTACAAAAAATTTCAGATTTTTTAAGAATGGTCGAGCAACCAAAAAAATATTTTCTGGACCACTTGAAATGGATTGACCCCATAGTATTATTAAGAAATTCCTTTTACTTACCCATCATACGTAGTATAGGGTAAGTCTTGCAATCGGTTTAAAAATCGAAATTTTTTTTGACGGATTTACACGTTTTAGACTCTGGAGATTTCGAAAAACATATTTTTAGAAAAAAAATTGCCGTCCGTCTGTCTGTCTGTCTGTCAGTCTGTCTGTCTGTAAACGCTCTATCTCACGAACAACCTGAGATAGAGACTTGAAATTTTGTATATACGTAGTATGTAAGAATGGGACGAAGCCTATTGAATATCAGCAACCTCGATTATCCGGAACTATTTTTTCCGGATTCTCGAAAAATTCGTTCTGATGAAAGGTATATAAAATTTTTCGGTTTTTTTTATTTTAAGGAATGCATGTAAAAGGCAAGAAAAAACACAAATTTTGCATAAAGAACGAAGTCGATCGGATTATTAGTTTTTGAGATATTTGTAATCCTGTTTTCCACATTCTTCGATTTTTCATGATCCTGTATTTCATTCAAATTTCAATTCAGAGGTATATTTTAATTGAAAATAAGACGCTTAATCCGACACAGCAAACTGTTAGTTAATATGATTATTATTTTTGGAGTCATAAGGATGTTTCTTTTACGTAGTTTGCTACTTCTTGAGTAGTTTGGCGTTTTATATAATTTGTTGAAATTGGTGCATCAGCAATTCATTAATAGAGTATTACTATGTGTATTAACAACATTTAAATTTAGTTTTGGAATTGAAATACATTGTATAAATAGTTTTCACATATTTTATTTTCATATGCATATAAATGATGGGTAAGTATTACGGTGGCCTCCAACGACTAGTTTTTCATGCAATAATATCAGACACTTGCCAGATACTTCAGAAAGTTGCTGCATGCTTTAAAAATTTTTATTTTTACTCTGTGAAAGAAAAGATGTAAATATTCAAAACTAATTTTTGTAAAGCTACAGAAATCTGTAACTTTACAAACGACTCTACTATATTTACAGTTATCTTACTAAAATTTTACCTGTATGTTTTTGGCTACAGAAAACGGATCTTCCTTGAATTTTGAAACATCCCGATGGAAAGGAGCATTGTGAGAGCGATTTTGTATCATTATCTGGATTTTTCATCTTTCCATTGCCCATTAAGGTGGGTCGAAAAAATCGATTTTTTTAAAATCATCTATTAATAGTGTGGATAAGTTGCCTTTTGTAATTACAAAGATAACGCAATTTTTTAAAATTTGAAATTGGTTAATATCTTTATTCGCGCATCGCAGTTGAAGTTCGGAAAATTAGAATCACTAGGATATGTAAAATTGCCAACATTGATCTCAAAGAAACGGCTAAGATTATAAAAAGGAACGAAAGAAAAGAGAAAGCTAATAAACTTGTTACAAACCAAAATTAGATCAACTCAGAAGCTAGTTGTTCTTATGTTAATGTTACAGTTGAGATATCGAAATTGCTTCACTCTTTTCTGATGAAAAAATTCAAAAGCTCAAATCCGCAAATAATTTTGAATATTCGCCACAGCTGAAAATTCTACTTCGTCACAGATAAGAGTACGCTTACCAAGCAACAGCATTAGCAAGAGACAGATTTGGTGTATCTGACAGGGCCATCGCTGCTCTTGTATCTGGTGTTTTTCAAGACAAAGGAATGATCAATGAAACACGTACACAACTTGCTATTGATAAAAGTAAAATAAGGACAGAGAAATTTAAAACAAAGAATTGATTACAAAAGGACAGTGTTCTTGTTGTTCGAGGTATATATTTCGACGGCAGAAAGGACAATATGTTATATCAAGATAAAATTGGTGTAAAACGCTATCGAAGATCAAAAAGGGAAGAGCACATTTCTGTTATTCAGGAACCGGACTCACAATATATTGCTCATGTAGCGCCTATGAATGGAACCGGAAAAAAATTGTAAAATTGATTTTATTTTACGTTTGTATGCATATAATAGAATATTTTTATGTTATTAGAAGTAGATGAGATAGGAAAATGAATTTTCATCTTTTATATGAAACTTTGTCTATTTTGATAAAATTTCGCTTACTTAAATGGCGATGTGTGACCCAAAGATATTAACCGATAAAAAAAAAAAAAAAAAAAAAAATATATATTGCGTTATCTTTTTAGTTATAGAAGGACATTTTTCCGCACTATTAGAAGTAGGTTTGAAATTTGTTTAATTTCCATCATTAATTCCAAAAAATGTCATTTTTGTTTAAATTTTCCGAACTTTAAGTGGGATGCGCGACCTAAAGATATTAATCGATAATTTTTTTTTTGCTTTATCCTTCTAATTACAAAAGGCAACTTTTCCTCACTATTATTAGTTGATTTGAAAAGAAAAAATTGATTTTTTTGACCCACCTTATTATCCATCGGCACTTTCAGGGACGGGATCACTTGTTTTGATAAGCCAGCTATTTGCAAACAACTTATGATAATAGAATAAAGAAAAACTATTGATTTTAATAAAAGTAATGATCCACATTAACTGTTTTTTCACTCTGATTAATTGAGTGAATCAGAATTTAAGATGGAAATTAAAGTTTATATAGCATTGAATTAATAATATTAGTGCATTAACATGGGTAATGTATGTATGAGATAGATGAATGTTTTGGAACTGGCACATGCAACTAGTTAAAATGTGTGAAAAGTAAACAAAACCATTTTTTAAACAATTTTTTGCAAAAAAAATATTTTACTTTGGTATTTTCCGGGTCTTTTAAACTTTATTTTCATATTTTTTGTTGGTATTGTGGAGTTTTGTTGGTATCGTGGATTTTTGTTTATTATTTTTATCGAAAAGAAAATCCCATTAAGTACACCTGTGCATATTATATAGTAAAATATTTTTAGCCTAATGATTATAGTTACATTCTTGACGCGTTATGTCTCAAAATATTTTCCATTTCAAATTCTATCTTTTTTCAAAACACATTATTTTATCTAATGTGAAATGGTAAAAAGATACAGAATATTTTCAAGGCAAAATGCTGCAGAACTTTCTTCAAACGACATAATCGAAAAAATAACTTTTTCCGACAATCCCTAAACGATTTTTTAGTTTTAGAAAAATAAGTGAAGCTGTGATTTATTTTCTTTTGCTGTATTATAATGAAATAAAAATAAATATTAGTTATAAAACAGTTTTATTTAATTTAAAAATTGCATTTGAAAAATAATTTAATTTTTCATATTATACTTTTTTCTGCAGAAACTATGCTTAAACGAAATTTAATTTACCATATTTCAATATCTAAATGAGCAATAAATAGTGTTCCAAATTTTATTGAAAAAAAAATCAATATCAACAATTAAACGGATCTTGAAAAGTATAATGTCACAATATAAAATGAAAAAAAATCTAAGATTAAAAAAAAAAATTTTGTGAATAATTTTTCAGAAAGATCCTTAATTTTAACAGAAAATCTGTTGTTGACTATGATTGATGTAAATACATTAAAATGACCAGTCTACTAGATATATAAAATACAAATGGTAATTTCATTTCCCCTGTTTATAACTTGAGACATGCTGAATACATTGTTAGTTAGATATGTCTTAAAGGATGGTTTTAGTATATAATACAACGATATTGTTAATTTTATAACTATTGAGAAAAGTTATGCAATCACACTGTAAAAAAAATCCGCAAAGGTACTAAACCTTTTCTAGGAAACTGGGATTCCAAGAACTTTTCCTGTAACGGTAACAGCAAAAATTCAAGTTTCAGAATCGATTACATGAATTTTTCCTGTTATCGTTACATGAAAAGTTCTTGGAATCCCAGTTTCTTAGAAACTGTTTAGTACCTTCACAGATTTTTTTTTTACAGTGCAGATGAACTCTATTAAGAAACTTTAGTTTTCGTTTATGTTTTATTAATACCGGAATTGGATGAGATTTTTATTGCCATTAGATACTTTTACAAGTAACTTTATACTCTAAAACAATCTGTAAATTTACTAAACTTTTTATAGGAATTTGAAATTTTTGAAACATTTCATATAACGGCAACAACAAAAATTGATGCATCCGATTTTGTTACATGAATTTTTGTTGTTATAGTTTCATAAAATGTTTTAAGAATACCAAACTCCTAGAAAAAGTCTAATAACTTTACAGATTTATTTTTACAATTTAAAAGGCATGCACTGTTACTTTGACAGTTTTTCAGAGAGGTTTTTAGCAACATAAAGGTCAATTATTCCATATTATAGAACTATTACTAGTTTTAACATCAGGTGAATTCGATTATGAAATATTATGAAATGTTAGCCTTTTCATTAAGTTACACTTTTAGATAGTAACCTTTTTATTTTCATTTTGTCCGTTGCAGTTTGCCACAGTAAAAATTTTTTTCCAAAGTTTTTCCGTCAACAATTGAAGCAACGGCTTACAAATACGTCCGCAAATAAGTATCTATTTTATTTGCTCCGTGGTGAACATCACATTCATTCTAAAAATGGCATTCGATAGCATCATTACTTATCTTACAAATTGTAAAGAATCTCTTGATCTATGCACTGAAAAAAAAAATCATTAAATTTATGGCTTAAAGTGTTGGCAGAAATTCTTAGTGTAAAAACTGCAGTAATATTAAATGTAAAATATTTTATTTCATCTAATTTTACTGCAATTGTTACGGCAAAAATTTCTGGAAACATTGCTGCCAGCAATTTTTGCCATAACGTTAATGGATTTTATTTTAATACTGTGGTGACTTTTTTGTGAGATGTATCGTTCTTGATTCATGACTGCGCATTTTGCTTATCGGAAAAGTAATGCATAGAGTAATATAGAGGTTTCCCCTACAACGACTTCAACAATACTATTGTTAGTAGCAAGATGATACTATATACTATGTATAAGATGACTCTGTATGACACGCCTATTTATGAAATAAAGTGCAAAAATGAATTTTTTGCGAGATGTGTCATGTTCCTTGCGGATGTGTGATATGTTTGTGTATTAAAAAAGCATATTTAATTACATCATGTAATTTTAGCTAAAATAATCCCATAAAACTTCAATAAATAATAAATAAGTATTTTTTTCAGTTAAATACATCGAAGAATGAAATGTAGTGGTTTTAAAATTTCGGCATTTCACAATAAGAAAACGAAAACGAATTTTTAAATTAAAGAAATAAATCGTAAGATATTTTAGAAAAACTTATAAATGTTTCCTCTACGGTTTTACATAAAGTATCGAGTAAACCACAATAATTCGTCTTGTGTAGAGATATTTTTTAAAACCATCTCACTGTATATATTAATAATCAAAATTTGTGGTGATTTGTCAATTTTCATGAAAATTTAAGCAAAAAATTCACTGAAAGTTAAGAAAACAGACAAAACATTTTTTGATTTTAATAAAACTAAAATGGGACCACTTTGCAAAATTAGGCTTATCCAAAACAAAAGAAGAAGTAGAAACTTGAGATTCTGCGCATGAACAAGCATATAAAATATAAATGGCTATAATTACTGATTTGATCATAGTCTTGCAATGTAATGTCAAAGGAAGAAAAAATTTAAAATCGTTAGTTAATTTAAATGTTTTTAGATTTTATGCACGGCTAAAAATTTCTGTAAAAACACACAGAAAAAAAAAGCGAGAGTTTCTGTAAATTTACACTAGTTCTATGTTAAATGCATTACATTGAGTTTCTTGGTCATCATTTTACAGACATTTCCCCAATCTTATATATAATTCCCTGTAGATATTTCCATGTTTTTCTTTAAAGATATTTTTTATCTTTGTTAAAAATTGTAATTTAAAATTGACACTTTTGAATTTCTTCTGAAATTTTATTAGAAGTATCAAATATGAGAAGTCATTTTATTTTTATTTTATTAAAGCAAAGGAAAAACAAAATTATACCACCTTTTTCTAAAGGTGATTTTATATAAATATTTGAAACATTTAAAAATAAATCTTGTTATGTAGCTTTTATACTACAATTGGACTATTCCTCCCAATGGTTCTTTTATTGAAAGACAATTATCAATTAACTGGGCGTAAAGTTGATGTCAACTCGGAAACCTCTTAAAGTGACTACACTGTTAAGGTATAATCATCTCCTTTGAGTTAATGGGAATTTTTTATTGACAATCACTTTGCAACTGGGACAGATTTAATGTTTTTATACCTGTTAAATCATAAAATAGATACTTTGATTAGAATAACACCAGCCTGTCTAGCTTAGTCTGTAAGGTGTTCTTCTTGTATCAAGAGATCCCGAGTTCAAATCCCAGGACGGCTAGAAATGAATAGTGTAAAAATTAATTGATTCTGCCGTTGAAATTTTCTCGAAAAAATGAAATTCTTTGCAGCTTTCTGAAGATTGGAAGCTTCGTTAATTTCGAAAACTAAATTAAATTATCATCATAAAAAATAAATTTACGGAGTTTGCGTATTTTAAACAATGTTAATTTACAAAGTAAATTTAACAAATTACATCTCTGTTTTTTAACAGAACTGGTGTAATTTTACATAAGATTTAAGGTAATAGATTACCTGTATATTCTCTGTAATTTCACACATAAAAAATAATAGTGTGTTTATAAAAAATAAACCAAAATACAAAATGCATTTATAATTTTAGAATAATAAACAATAAACAAAGTTAGTCTACATGATTCATCGGGTTTCAAAATGATGCTTGTTCACAAGTATATGACGGAAGAATAGAAGTGATTCATGAAAAGATACAGACACTCACCAATGTTTTGGTACGTACTACAAGAGTTTAATTTGTGCGCATTCATCACCCGGCTCACATCCCAACGGTGATCCAGTTTCGTCCATACATTCAATAGCATGTGTCTTTCAGGTCCGTCATTGCAGCAATGATGCGTTCCTGCATGTGAGCCAAGAGCGGAGCATTCAAACTTGGTGAGAGTATGTATTTTGCCATGTATCACCCTTTTTTTATAGGTCGCATTATAGTATGGATCTGTAATTTAAAGTATGTTGACAGGTTCTTTTTAAAAATGCATTCGCTAGTTATAGGCTATGATCGCTTAAGACAATAAATGCTTTTTAAGAAAAATTATTTATTTGCAGTAAACTTCAAAATTTAAGGGTTTCATACAGAAAAGTTAGGGATGGTGCCTGAACGCATTTTTTAAGAAAACAGTCTTCACATGACTGAGTTCATGAAGCTAGAGGGAGGCAATTAATTCCTCACTGAAAAATTCACACATTGGCATCACACAATTGGCGACATTAAGCATATGAAAAATTACTGATATCATCTACGCAAAATTGTCTGTTACGCTTAAACAATAAAAGGATTTTGAATTTAATAGCAGGGCAACCAGAAAACAGCAGTCCTAAAAAATACGCCAAAAAGGAATCCGACTGCCAATTCGTACGTTAGGAGCATATTTTGGGAAATTGTTCTCAAAAGACATAACAACCATTATCTACATGAAAAGACTCTTATGCAACGAATAAGTTAGACTTAAAATTACGCAGAGAGGAAAATGAACTTTCACTGACCGCAAACACATTCGATCTTTATTCTTTTTTTTATTTGTTTCCAGCAAGGGTGAAATACGCATCTTAATGAATTCTTTTTATCTGACAGCCATTTTTCAGTAATAAGGCAGATGCTAGGTGTTTTTCTTTCTTTTCTTTTGAACGGAAAGTTATTGTGGGATCGAGAATAAACGTTAAGATAAAATAGATATTTAATTAAAGATTAGTTTTAATTGTAATTTAGAAAAATGTAAAATTTAAGAATACTATATGTGATTCTACATCACACGCATACCTCTGAATATACAGTGTTTTTAAATCAGATGAATCATTTATGCTAATCAATCCTGAATTATTATTGGCTTGCTATTTTTTAAACTATGTTTTTTCTAAGTTTAACTGCAAGAAAAAATATCTTAGTTGAATCTTATTACATGTAAAATATTGTAGAACCCATTTACGAAGAACTACCTTCCTTTGTTTTATAGAACGATATCAAATGATCTTTATATAACAAAAAATTTCGAACGTTTTGCAGCATATGTCGGAGAAAGTTGACAAGATTGTACTAAGCAAAAATTCTACAATGATGAAAAATCTAAGTTATATCTACAGTCGACAGCTAAAACTACATAAGAAAGTCAAGTTGTTGTAAAGAATGTCGTATATAAGCATGGAAATTGATTTCAAAAATCCTTTCTTTAATGTATGAACTACTTTCTATTTTAAGCATGTTGATAGATGGCAGTTCAAGTGATCTGAACGATGGAACAAACAAGGAAAGTCTCCATACGTTCATACTCCGAAAAATCTGAAAAAAAATACAGAATGTTCTTCTCGTGAGGACATATACATTTATAAAAATCTTTTTTGGCGGAACCTCCATACAACGTCCGAAAAAAATTATAAAAAATTCCTTATTTGGCGATGGAATGTAATTAAAAAAACATATTTTTTTTTTATTTGAATACACTTTAAGGATAAAAATACTTTTATGTTGAACTTGTTTAGGTAAATTTAATTTAAATAAATTTAGCTTTGTCAGTTTAATTTGTTTTAAGTATACTTTTGTTATATCGATATTTATATGTAATTAAAATTTAACCATCAAAATTTGCGATTTAAAACGAAATTCATAGTTTAAATGAACTAAAATTGTTTCAAGCTGAAAGTCCAATTGAGCATTTTCGGTAAGTTTTTGTTGCTATCCAAATATCTGACTTTTATTTTTGAATACGCTTAAATGTATAATAATAATTTTCCTAAATACGTATTTGTTATACATGAAAATATTTTTTCCAGTGATAAATTAAGTAAATACAGCAAAAATCAATATATATGTAATACATATATATGTATGTATGTACATATATATATCTATATGTGTGTACGATATATTAGATTTTATCATTGTTTATATTTAAATTATTTCAAGACCATTTACATGCATTCTAAAAATCTAGCAGTTTTCAGTTGCATTAAAATCGTTTCCTTTAAGCGAGGAAAAGTGCTGCTCGCCAAATCGCGTGACGTTTTCGTCTTTTCACGCCAAATATTCGAAAGTATTTTATATTTTTACAGATTTTCTGCTGTCATTCCGCCCCTAAATTTGACTGACCCTTTATTACATACATAAGTAATTTAATTAGTATTTTTTCAAAATATTCAAAATTATGCCCACTATGGAGACCTTCTTTGTAAGTTCCATGATCTGAACAGGGAGACAGCAAATTACCTGCGCTGGGTAAAAGGACACACTAGAACGATCCTTAGATAAGTGAGAAATATCGCTGCTGGGCAGTGAAGTTTTATTAAGACGATTTTCGATATCAATCATTTAACTATTCTGTACGTATACAGGGTGTTCCAAAACTTCGTGTACAAACTTTGAGGGGTGGTAGGAACATCGTTTGGAACCATAATTACATAGGAAAGCATGGGCGGAAACGTCTTGCTAGCCCTTTCACAGCCAGTGAAAATGTACATGAAACTACAAAATTTTTAATACAAAATGAACATTGATACCAGAATTTTAAAATGATTTTTCCAATTATTATGTATGTGAAATGCATTTTTTTCCTCTTTGCAAATATATTTTTCCGCAATTTCTGAAGTCGTCCATATTTTTCAACATTTAGCAATTTCTAGTAGCTACTAAGATAATTGATTTTAAAGAAACATAATTTTAAATTTAATTTAAAATTAAATTATTTCTTGTAATTTTTTCTGTGTTATAAAGCATTCTACACTGCTTTCTGCATTTTATCATAACTGTGCCTCTGTGTTTTTTTAGCCTTTCAAAGCACTTCCATTGCTAAAATGCGGAAAAATATGAATGACATCCGAAATTGCGGAAAAATGAATTTGCAAAGAAGAAAAACCAGACATTTCACATATATAATAAATGGAAAAATCATATTAAAATTCTGGTGTCAATGTCGTTTTGTATTAAAATTTTTGTAGTTACATATACATGTTCACTGGTTGTGGAAGGGTTAACAAGACGTTTCCTATGTAATTGGGGTTTCAAACGATGTTCTCTACTACTCCTCAAAGTTTGTACACGAAGTTCTGGAACACCCTGTATTGTAAATATTCGTTCCAATAAATGTAATATTTACATTAACGTCTAGTCTATTTTATTTTGTGTGTTACTTACTAAAACTAGAAGGGTGGGGAAATTCATTCA
Organism: Maratus speculifer; assembly: GCA_964019185.1. Lineage (NCBI taxonomy): Eukaryota > Metazoa > Arthropoda > Arachnida > Araneae > Salticidae > Maratus > Maratus speculifer. Next base: position 227,492,222 of record OZ025296.1, on the reverse strand, counting down.
AGTTTTATAAAAAATATTTCTTACCGGAATTTTTATTTAGAACTGTTTAAGTTATTTATTGAAAATACTTTTGCTCAGCTTATATTTAGCTTATTTTATTTAAAGTTTTTTGATTCGAATCGACATATGAATCGACTCTCTATATGATACGGGTCAAAATGACCCATCGCCACGGTTCTAGTGTTAACCTATTCGCGACGGGAGCCTTTTATAAAATCTTTAATATTTAGTCACCAATTTTTAATACCAGAGATTTGTGCCTTATTAACCTTCGTACCCTGTTGAAATTTGACTCAAACTTGATTAAAATATTTTACACCAGAATTTTTATTTAAATCCATTTAACATACTTATTTAACTTAAATCTTTGTGTTATTTATTTAGTTTACTTTATGAAAAATTTTCTGGTTTCAATCGAATGAAACGCATTATAGGACTGGGTCGATTAGACCCATTCAGGGTAGGAAGGTTAAATCGAGAAAATTCAGTGATTAAATAAGGCAAATTTTACAGAAAAAAATTACTGGCGGGTATAAACAAGGATTCTTAAGCCTTTTTGCGGCAGGTGTACGTGTCTCTCGTCTCCAAGAGGATAATTAAAGTGCTACAAGTAGATTACTAGAAGTGAGAGGAAAAATAAAAAATATATATACACGGCTATACAATAAAAAACAGTTTTATAATATAACGACCGTAAGACAGTTTGCAATGATTGTTACATTCTTTCATACTAGCTAAGCGTGAAATTGTTCCATAAGATTTTACACATTCAAAAAAGTTTAATAAGTAAAGGTAAAATATCCTATTTATGAAATTATTTTCTGTGTAACAAAAATACTTTAACAACAACTATTTTTTTTATCATTTTCACTGCATCTCTTGTAATGGTCAAGAATGATTTTGCTTTAAAATAGAAGATAAAAACTTCTCAAATGCGTAGTTTTTTCCATAATTTTGTTGCGTGGAAAGTAATTCATTTTCCTCCTGTGGTGTATTCACAAATGTCACAAATTTCTATTAACTTTTAATTAATGATTTTTACATTGTTTGATTTTTCTAAAATGCGGGATATAATAAAATACCCAGATAACATCACTAAGTTTTGCATTGTTAAAATGAAGCTAAGTATTTCATTTTATAAAATTTTACAGTGAACAAATAAAGTAAAAAACACTGAAAGATGTTTTTATTTTACGAGATTTTAAATACGAAATTTAAATATTTCGTTCAAAATTTAATCACAGACTATCTTAAATAATGATGACTCTTTTAAATCCCCAGAACAAGCAAATATAAATAGATAGGTATTTAATTTACGTCTTTTCAGAGATTTCATGCTCAGATGAAGATTTTCAATAAAGCTTTGTTTTCTAAATCATATGTGTAGCATGCAAGCTTTAAAATTATTTTCGCACATATTTTGAACCTCATATATACTCCTATAACTATTCAAATATTTTCCATTAAAATGTGTTTTGAGAGCGTAAGATGATAAAATTCGTGAAATGTATTCAGAACATTTTTAAGTTTATATTATACATAACTAAACTCGTGTTTGAATAATTTGCAATTTCGTTACAGATGGGACATTTTTATATTTCTAGCATTTGAAAGGATACCGATATTAAACAAAACTTCTGTTTAAAGAAATTTGTACTATGAGATTTAAATAAAATTGAATCACACTAATTTTTCTTCTAATAACAGTTCTAATTAATGGAAAATTTTTAGGCTTACTATATATATTAATTAATTAGATAAATTAAATAATCTAATTGAAAAAAAGATTAAATTGCCTTTAGTGTTTGATTAAAATTAAAGTTTTTTGCATTTTATAAAAACTGAAGTGCATTCTTTTTAATTTAACATTGTCTTAATGACATAAAAACTACTCGCTAGAGGTCTGCACGGGCCGGAATTTCCAGGCCCGGCCCGTAGTAAAACTCAAAAGTTCGGCCCGAGCCCGGCCCGAGCCCGGCCCGGTCCGTTCAAATTTTTATATTTTAGGCCCGGTCCGGCCCGTAGAGAAATCAGGCCCGGCCCGTTTTGGCCCGTTACAATTTCTACGATTTCTAAAAAATTCAGATTTTTATCATATAATTAAGATTTTTTTAAAGAGTACTGCATACATATCTATGGAATGATTTTGCAATATACAGGGTTGTTATAATTAAAGTTCGCCTATTCAGAAGGCTCTAAAGCTGGATCTATGGCTCCAAACGAAACAAAATTTCACTAGTACATAGCTGAAGAGATGCGCTCTGCGAAAATCGAAAAAATAATTTGTCAAAATTTTTGTCTATAGGTGGCGCTGCGACAATATTTAAGGCGATGTTTGCAGATCCATTATATCAATATCAGTCAATCTAGACGAAGCACACAAATTAAAAAAAAATCAACAGACTTCGACGAACTGCGAATTGTTATAATTAAATTCACCTAATCAGACAGCTCCAAAGCTTGATCTATGACTCCAAACAATACAGAAAAATGAATATCATTTCATGTGATGTAATCTACATCAACAAAAATAAAACATGTCGCTCGGCAACGAGGAAATAATGAAGAATAACTTTACGCATGCTCAATGAATCCTTCGCCATTTTCAATAACGCATTCCATTCTCAGAATTGTGCTTTCTACAGCATTACGTAAACTGTCCTGTGAGACTGAGCGAATGTGAAGTCTAATAGTGTCTTTCAGATCAGAGATTGTCTGACATATGTCTTTAGCTACAGAATCTTTCAAAAATCCCTATAAAATAAAGGAATCTCCAAATATCGGCTTAAATATTGGCGCAGTGCCACCTACTGACAAAATTTTTAACTATTTTTTTCCATTTTCGCAGAGTGCATCTCTTTAACTACGTGCTAGTGAAAGTTTGATTCGTTTGGAGCCATAGAACCGGCTGTAGAGCCTTCTGAATAGGCGAACTTTAATTATAACAACCCTGTATTTTACAGGAAATACACATTAGTAACATTAATGATTACTTAGATTCTTAGGCTTTCAACATTCAAATAAAGATTCATTAAAAAATTAATATGGCTTAGAAAAAAAGAAAAAAAAAAGAAATTTAAAAACATCGTAACTTTTGAAGCTGTTTAATAAAGGAAGATTAATAAAAATATTTCTATATCATTTTATTAAAGATTTTAAATCCAAATTCATACGTTAATTCAAAGAAGCTCCTTTCTGATACATTTCTAAATTCATTTTTTTCTCAGAAATGCATAAGATTAGCAGGTGTCTTTATTCAGAAACTATATAATCGAATGGCGTTATCCATTTTTTGATACTAGCAATTTAAGAACACTGGAAGCAAATAAAATATTGTCATAGTTAGCGTTTTGAATAGAATTTCTGGAAGCGATAGCATGGGAAGGGAGAAAAACCTGCAACCATTTGAGAAACTATTGTATCTCAACAAGGTTATATAAGTATTTTATCTACCAAAAATGAAAAACGTTATTCGATTCCAAATCCTTTCAATAGTCAGTCTTATCACTTTTATATTTTTACAATTAAAAATTAATGTAAAAACGTGTCAAACTTTCGCGTTATTGAAAAATTAATTTAAAAACCATCAAGAAGTATATATCCAAAGATTAAGCTAACATAAGTTCTTTATCGCTGTTCAATGTTCATAATTTTACAAATTATGTTGTCTGCGCTACAGATCTTGAGAACTATTAAGTCTTCTTTCGGTCCGGCAAGTCTATATGTAGAAAAATAATGACTTGATCTCCAATTTTGATCTTGGCCCTGCACGAGTCAGTTTAAAAAAAAATTAAAACGGGTTACACACAAGGTAACTGTCCGATGCCGATCTCTACAATGCACAAGTTTCATTTTTATATTGATGCTGTCAAACTAGTATGGCTCGTGACGCACATTTATATTTATTCTCGTTAAAACCATTTTCGTTGAAAATAGGTTTATATTTTATCGTTTATGATTAAATCTTCAAAACGGGCCGGCAGGCCCGAAAATTTTTATATCAGCCCGGCCCGGCCCGTACGGCCCGTTCAATTTTTTTGCCGGCCCGGCCTGGCCGGGCCCGATTATTTTGTTTCTCGGCCCGGCCCGGCCTGGCCCGGCCCGTTGAAAAAAAAACATTCTAATTCTGCCGGCCCGGCCCGGCCCGTTAGCAGATTCAAAACGATTCCGCCGGCCCGGGTACGGGCCACGGGCCAAGCCCGGGCCCGTGCAGACCTCTACCACTCGCACAAGAACGAAATTTATGTGCTAAGCATATATTATTAAACATTTTTCAACACATTTAGAAAATTGTAACGAAACTTTACAATTAACTAAATTGAAACAAGATATATAAGTAACAGTTTAAAAACATATAGCACCCTCAAAAATCCAATTTTAAGAATTACTTTACATAGTCAAAAAAAGCAATCGAATTATTACAGCGTGTCCCACACAAATAAAGCCACCATGATTTTGTGCCGTAATCGGAGACGAAGGAAAACCACGAGAATGAAATAAATATGTTAAGAAAGGATGTATAAAATTGAATACTTACAAAAAAAAAATCACTTTTTGCCTTATTTGATCACGAAAAAAGGGCTGTATAAAAAAAGAATGTGTCCCTCAGAAATATAGCCACTACTGATAGTAGCAGTTATTTCGGCCATGCTTATATACGACTTGAAATATACGATGTGTCATACCATTTACCAATCCCTAGAAGACATTAGAATCAATATTATCCCTGTCCTCAATGATGGCGGCCTTCAGTTCTGTCACAGACGTGAACAGACTGCCATTGGCATTTAAAGTTCTACTGAGGATACTCCACGCATTTTCTTGTGGATTGAGATGAAGATACAGGGCAGGCCATACCATAACATATCCCCAATTATTGCAAAGTTTGTGAGACATTTTCCTGCTGAAAAATCCAAATTAGCCTACCAATTCTCTCTTCTGTTGGCAATAAATAGGTTTCTAGCAATTCTTGGTAGTTGGTAGCCTACATGTCGTCTGAGGGAAAAGTCAGGTTATGTTTACTACCATAGTCGAAGCCTCCATACACTTTTAATAAGCGTTCATATACCCATGTTGTGTCTGCCCATTCTGAAAGTTATTCACAAACAAAGAGTGGTTGGGGCCAAATATAATCAGACCTCGAAGGACCAGCGGCATCTTGTTACATTCCCAGATAAAAAAGAAGAGTTTGGACGGCTCAGACTGTCTTGGTTTCTATTGGTATGACATGAGGAAAGGGGAGGACATTTTATTCCAAAATACAGCACGATGGGAACTTATTAATAGTGTTGGGAGGCTTCAACAATGTTGGCAAACTTAACCAGGCTCTTCCCTCAGATCGCTTGTAGGCTACCAATTACAAAGAATTTCTAGATATTCATTTATTGCGAACTGAAGCCAGAATTGATGGGCTGAGTTGGATTTTCCAGCAGGAAAATGCTTCCATAACTTTTGCAAAATTCTCCTGGGAATGGTTTTTTTCATGATTGGGGACAAGTTATGGAATGGGCTATTCTGTACCTTCTTCTGGATCCCCAAGGAAATGTGTGGAATGTCCTAAGTAGAGCTTTAAATGCCAATGGCAGACAGTTCAAGTCTGTGACAGAACGGATGGCTGCTATCATTGAGACTTGAGATAATATTGCTGCTAATATCTTCCAACGATTGGTAAATGTTATGCCAAATCGTATATTCCAAGTCTTATGTAAGCATGGCGGATATAATTGCTGTTAACAGTATTGGTTTTATTTTGGTGGACACTTTCCCCCCTCTTTTTTATACATTCATTTTTTCCTTTTCAAGCGGGGAAAGGAGTGAGTTATTCCTTGTTGCCCTTGATGCATTTCTATATAGTCGTTCTTAATATATATGTTTCTTTCTCGTGGTTTTGTTTCGTCTCCGATTACGGCACAAAATCATAGTGTCATTATTTGTGTAGGATACACAGTATGTGCAGCCTTGTACATGATCTATAAATTTGTTATTTATCGCACAGTATTCTTAAATTTAATTCATTTAAAACAATTATCAATTGCTGAAAATGAACACGATATCTTTTGTGCCATCTTTTGTATTATCTAAAAACATTTTTAAACATCACATATAAAACAAAAATTGAATTAACCATTTATCACCGACTGTAGTTGTAAGTACCATTAAAAATACTTATTATAAAATTCTATTAATATCAATTAGTTGTAATAATATTTAGAATGAGTTACAGATACATTACTTTATTTTGTTCCAAAAGCATTATTGGTTACACAAAACAAAAATATTTTTAAAAGGATGATTTATTTTACTTTTGTATCTTTTTAGCTTTCTTGGTGCTGGGGGAGAGGCATGAAGATTTTTTAATTCAGAAACAATTTTTATTTATATTGTAAGAACATTTTATTTGTACATTTTATATAATTTTACAAAATACTAAGAAAGCAATTTAGAATAAATGATTTGAGTGGGGTTATAAATTTTTGCACAAAATCCCTGTAAATTCAAATTTAATTAATCATTCTAAATCCTTCAAACTTTCTAAAATACTCCAAATGTTTATTAAATGATTATGTAAATCTTTTAATTTAGTTTAACCAATATACGTAAAATGCTTTAGAATGTAAAATTTTCATGAATTCATAATTCGTTGGATCAAGGGCAAAAGTGAAACACTATTGTACAAGTTAAATATACATTTAGCAATTGCCAACTATAAACGGCAGTGAAAGTTGTTCATTGTATAACCTTGTGTATTATTTTTTTTTCTTAAACTTCTACTAATATACTTGTAGCACTTGAATTAATATGTAACACATAAAATAAAATTGGCCAGACGTTAATTTAAATATTAAATATATTGGAACTAATATTTACAATATAATATAGCTGATGCAAATGTAGCTAATGCAGGTAATATGGCCAACCTAAAATATTGTGATTAATTTCAGTGAAATACAAAAGCTGATGCTTGAACCTAGTATCTGGACATCCGAAAATAAAGTTTAGTAATGTATTATCCACAATCATTGATCACATGCTTAGGAGGGGGGCAGTCATTTTTGGTTTGTTGTTAGTTGCATTGAAATATTATGAATTTTTCTATAAGTTATTTTGTAAAAAAAGTTTTTCTTATTTAAACAAATAATTTGTATTTATTGTTATGCATAATATTTTAGATGGTTTAAGAATCTTTTTAGCTGTAGCAATTAATTTAAATATCTCAGTGTTCAAACAGAATTACGAACGCTTTTTCAAAACTCATTATTATTGGAAGTAAGCAGATTGGGGATATTGCCCGCGCATATAGGCATTTTTGGTTAATTTAAATAAATTTCGCTGTTTTTTATACTTATAAAAATATAAAAAATGCTAATTTTCTACATTATTTGCCTTGTAATACAATCAATGAGCAGCTTCTTTTGGTTAAATCCTCTTTTGGATTTTATGAAATTTTGAGATCAAGCAGATCATTTGTTTTTGGAAGAAACTAACCATCTCAAGAATTAAAAAGGTTCTATTTAGATGAAAGATTTATCCAGTTTGAGACTGGAGCAAAGGTATGTCACAAACCAAATTTATGAGTGACTTCAAAGAAACATGTATGTAACCTTTAAAGCTAAGTTTAATCCTCGAGGAATCTTTTGCTCCTATTCTGTTTCTGAAAACCTACCTCCAATGAAGAGTAGCGCAAAAGTGGAAAAGAAATTTCTATTCCAGGGATATCTTTTGAAAAGCAAACTCGTCATACTCCTTCTCCTAAAGTAAAAAAAAAAATAACTCGGAGTAAAGTACCTGAGATTCCCTTACTATTTCTCTGATTACCCTTACAATTCAGAGTAAAGTTTCAGAATTTTACATTTATCTAAAAAATTTAAATTCAGGTACTTTACTTTGAGAGAGACTTCTGTAGCTTCAAGGGAGATATTGTAATTCTACAAAAGGGGTATCCCGTCTCTTCTTCAAACTATCAGCTGTAATTCTTCATATTTTGAAGATAACCACGAAAATGGTGTCTCTGTTCATGACTCATCGTTTTAAGATTTACTGCTATCACCACAGAAAAAGCGCAAATCAATGTGTGCTATGAAATCTACAATGAACTACCGTATTCTAATCTTGAAAAAAAAAAAAAAAAAAAAAAAGAAAAAACACTTTCCGAAAGCGTTATAAAATAATACTGAAGACACTGAAACATCACAACAACGATTAAACAAACAAAAAGATCAGTCTGCGAGGAATAGTGAAAAATTTACTTTAGTAACGAAAAGTGATAAAGACATTGGATTTTGCAGTGTATTCAACGTAGATAAAGATGAGGATATGAGATTATGTGTTGTGTATCCTAATTATGAGAATGAAGATTTTAGAGAATGAGTCAGATATACCAAGAAGTGTTACTTACGAATTCATTAGTGTAGCCCTGTATACAACGACAAAATGTTTTACATAATACCACTTATTAAATTTCTTTAAACTAAAAAACGCATTGACTGCATTGCAGTCGAATTCTTTTGTGTCCCTATAAATGAGTAATATATGCTTTGCATCCCATATCTTGCAAAAGGCATGTTTAAGTGCCTTTCATAAATGCATTTCAGTTTTATTATGTATAAAATGACGTAATATTAACAAAATGCAAATTGAAACTAGTTTTTTCCATTGAGATAGCCTGTATTGGAAGCGAACAGCTCCCAGTAATAAACATATATATAAATTTCAGGGCAATTCGAGTATATTTATGCCAGTTAGAGTACGGACAGATTGACAAACATTCGAAGTAATTAATACTTTTCAACTAGGCAAGAAAATGTTAAGAATCAACTGCGCAAAATAACAACAATGAAAAATACATACGCGTCGAATTGATAACCTCTTTCTTTTTTTGAGGTCGGTTAAAAAGTAAACAGAAATAACATGTTTTTTTGACGTGACAACGTCTTGTAAATTGGTTTGCCGGGAGACACTTCAAGAAACTGCGTTACGTTACGTTACGCTCCGCTCACGATACGCGCTCACTTTTCTCTTAACTTTTTCCGGTCACTTGTGGGACCATTTTCTGAACGTGAATGTGAATTCGCTGCAAGAAAGGGGCGGTGCTTAATAGGAATTTTAGATAGTATCAAACTAAGACGAAATACGTTATGTATTAGTTATTAGTATAAAGTACAAAGAAAATAAGTGTAGTTTATTTCGTAATTCGGTGGTATATTATGGAAAACTAATGATATGTGATTAGTGAAAGCCATTTTACTTTAGTTATATTCTGCTCATTGAAAAATTCTTTAATATGCTGTTTACAAAATTCAACATTTGACATCAATAAACATGAAGTAAAATGTGTTTAACAAACACAGTGTATTGCAAGTTATTGTATGTATATTTGTATATAAATACGTATGTATGTGTAAAGGTAAAAATAAAATTTTGTTAATATGAAATTCAGTGCGAGATTCTTTGTATAAATTAATGTTTTAAGTATAATTCTTTGTATAAATAAATGTTTTAAATTGTTACTATTATTTCATCCTTCTTCCTACTATACGAATGAATATTCACATTAAAATTATTTTACAACTCAAAGTCGTTGTCACGTAAAACTTTCGCCCGTATACCGACTTTACAGGCAACCAATTTTTTTACATAATTTTAAGGAATAAAAATTTAAACTGCAAACATAAAATTTTCAGTGCAATCAAAATGAACGAATGTCCCAGTTTTAATGATATATTATAACAGTATTATTTAGACTATTTACAACAGATCATACATTAAATTTAAATAAGTAAACAAATCTAATTTTCCTTACAAATGTTCAAAATTGCCTTTTCCAAAAGAACTTAAATTTTTTTAAATTCTTATAATTGTTAAGTATTTATCTATTTAAAATAACTATAATTCTATTCTCCACTGAATTTTTTTAAATGCAATAATCATACTTTTTCATGAGCTCTTTTTTTTCTTTTAAAAAATGTAATACAACAATTAGCAAATTCTTTTTTTCCCTTTTACAAACAGTGAATTTAAAACTACGCTTAGGGATTTTTCCATTAAACTATTTTCTCGACGTGTAATCAATCTTAATTTATCTAAAAACATAAAGGCATGTATTCTTTGTAATGATAGACGAAATAAAAGATAATATAAAAGAAGGGCTCTGTTATCTCATTTTTACGTAATTTTGAAGGGGTTTTTCAGAAGGATTTTGTAGAAAGGATATATAATTTAGAAGGGAAGGAAGGATACACCCCTATTTACTTTTGGTTCTTTGATTCTTAATGCTTATTAAATATAGTAATCCTGCAACGTAAAATTAAATAATCTTTGATTTAACGAAGAGGCAGTTTAAAATAACAAGTAAAGAATAGGTGTATCTTTTTTATTTGTTTGAGTAATTCATATTGCTTTACTTTTATTAGACCTCCCTTATCATGAACAAGTTATCTTAGTTAATTTAATGAAACTTTATAAAAAATCATCATTATATCAAAATAACACGTAGGACTCGTTTCAACATTGAAAATTAACAGCACGCCATCAGTTATTTTAAAAACGAACCCGTAAAGAAACACTGTTCACATGAGACCTTGTCCCCTTAACCCCCTGACTGCTCGGCAAAAGGGTAAAATTGTAATGTTGTTTTCTCTGTAATTTAATAAGAATATTTAAAAAAGATTTTTTTTCCAACCTAATACAAGATATGTTATTATGTATAGGTGTATAATCTTTGAGAGAATTAATCCTACTTTAATTTTTCAATACTGGGTTCTATTTGTAGAATTATATTAATTTAAATATTGCTTATGCTGCAGGGAATTCTGAAGGTTAGTGTGTGAAAAAATCAGCTAGTGGCAGTCAGGAGGCCCCTTAAGGACGCGTATTTATAGAGGCTCATGACAGGTTGTTAATTTTCAAGCTCGAGATGAGTCTTGTGCGTTATTTTAATTTATGGTGATTTTTATATTAAAAAACTGTTATTTTAATTGTGAACAATTGCCAGTTTATAGTGCTCATCCTATTGTAATAATTTATCCCGTACAATTAAATGCAGTTTTCACTATCAAAATGTACATTCATACAATTATTAAATTGGATTTTAAGATTTATTATTTCATTGGACAGATTGGGCATTGAAATTCATACAATATTTCATTTAATGCAGTTTTGAATTATTAAGTAACATATTAATGATTTTTTTTTCTTGACTAGATAAATCATTTTCGAAACTGGAGTTGAGATTTATTCCAGCGGGAGTGAAAAAATGTCGAATAGTTTTTGATAAGAGGATGCGTCAGAATCACTTGCTTGCGGTGCTACACAAGGAAAATGGTTACTCTTGAGTGTAAAATGTTATTGATTTGATGAAGATTTAAAAGTCTCCAGTCCATGCTGTTTTTTTCCTTTATTGCTTTATAAAAGATCACGTCTATATACCGGCGTAACCAATGTTTTGCCAGAGTTTGGACACTAGCGCTTTTTTTGTTCAAAGTCACAAATGAGGAGTAATTTTAACAGATTTAGGTAAATGCATCTTTGTGTACTGCTTTGTTATCAACCTTTGTTACTGCCTTTGTAACAATATTTTCCCCACTTCGGTTAACAAGTCCGGAATAATGGAAGCGATAGCCTCTTCCATTCCATGTCTCAACTGTGGCAAACCATTATCTAGGGGCGAAATGTAGACATGATCTTTTATAAAATTCGAAAGAAAAAATAGCATGATTCTAATGGTTTTTAATTTTTTAGTCCAGCAATGACACTTTATTCTTAGTAGTCGCCTTTTTGTGCATGTAGCACTCCAAGCGACTCAATAATACAGCATTACACATGTTTACAAATATTTAAATTACTTTTTATTTGTGACTTTGAACCTGAAAACCGGTAGCATCATCCTCATGATATCTATGTCCCAACTGTGGCAAATCGATAGATAGCGCCGGCACGCAGGCATTTTCTTTTATAAAGCCCTAAAGAAAAAATCTCAAGGCTATAGAGGCTTTCAACTCATCAGCCCAGTAATAACAGTTTACACTCAGAAATATCCATTTTGCTTAGGTGGCGCTGCAAGCAAGTTAATAACAAGGCAATTCTACCGGAAACTTTTATCTGATTGTTTGACATTTTATACCCTCATTGGAATAATCCTCAAATGTTCTTACAGTTTTAAACATGATTTATCTAGTTTAAAAAAATATTTTTCTTTTTATTAATACGTTTCTTAGTGTTTCAGAGCTATATTAAAAACAAAAAGAATTGCGAATTTTAATACTCAGTCTGCTCAATATAATAATAAATTTTAATACTCAATACAATAATTATATGAATTTAAATATCGATAATGAAAACTACATTTACGAGAATGGGTTAAATTATTAGAAAAGGAAAAGCACCGAAAATTAGAGATTGCTCACAGTTAAAAGAACAAATATTTGTAAAAATCACATAATTAAAATAACTCTAATGACGCGTTTCGAGCTTGAAAATTAACAGCCCGTCATCAGCTACTAGAAAGGCGCGTCCGTAAGGGAACAAGATCACAATTGGACAGTACATGTGTTTACATTAACTGATGATGGGCTGCTAACTTTTCTAATGCATACTGGCCTGATGTGAGGAAAGATTATTATTACATTATTAAGCCTATATATATATATATATATATATATATATATATATATTGAGCATTCATTTATGGAGATTTGGTTTGTGAACAAATCACAGCAAGCATGAATCACAATAATAAAATTATTTTATATTGGGTTCTTATGTATCAAAACAAAAGTTTTTTTTGTGAATAATGAAAAATAATTTATGCATGAGAAGGTTAATTTTGAATCTCGAAACGCGTCCAATGCAACATTTTGGTATTTAGTGAATTTTACAAAGCTTCATTATTATAATTGTGATAACTTGCGCTTGATTAGGGAGGTTTAACAAAATTAAAGCAACATGAATTACTCAAACGAACAAAAAAGTGATAGGTATATTTTTCTTGTTATTTTTAAACTGCCTCTTTGCTAAATCAAAACAAATTTGATTTTACGTTGCAACATTTCTCCATATTTAAGAAGTATCAAGAATCAAAGAACCAAAAACAAGTAACACTGTACCAATCCCTTCTAAATTATGCTAGAATGTGATAACAGAGCTCTTCTTTTATATTATCTTTTATTTCGTTTATCATTACATAAAATATCCCCCTTTCTGTTGTGAGATAAATTAAGATTGATTACACGTCAAGAAAATAGTTTAATGGGAAAATCCTTAAGCGTAGTTTTAAATTCACTGTTTGTAAAAGGAAAAAAATGAATCTGCTAATTGTTGTTCCATATTTTTTAAAAGAAAAAAGAGCTCAGAAAAAAGTTTGATTAATGTATTTATAAGAAATCAATGGAGAATATCTTTATAGGCTATTTTAATATAGATAAATATTAACTATTGGAAAAATTAAAAAATATACATATTCTTTTGGAGAATACAATTTTTTATTTAACATTAATACATTAAACCAGTTATACGCAACCTATATCTCCCGCGGACCTCAAATATACATTTGTAAAGTTAGGCGAACAGGAATACCTTTATATAACAATGTAAGAAAGGGATGGTTAAAAGAGTGAGGTAAATACATTGTGAGATAAATTAATATTATTAGTAAAAGGGGTTGAAAGGGTCATTAGGGTTGAAAGATGTCGAAAAAAAATGTAAAAAAAATACATTGCTATTCTCAAAAAATTTGAAATAGATTTGAATTGTAACTGGCTTAGAAATATTCCGCGAATATTATTGTTTGGAAATACTGACTAAAAAGTTTTACTTCCATTTTTCCTCGCTTCAAACATTAAACCTAGTAACAAGTATTCACATTATAATAAATATAAAGTGTAATAATATAATAATGAAAAATTTCTAAGTTCTAAAAAAAGAAATCAGATTTTCTTTTAAAAAAATCAGTCGTTTGTTCAATGAAAAAGAAATGTTAGTATTTTTAGTTACAGAAATAGACAGTGGAACTTTAATTAATTTAGAATAATGTTAAATTAGAAGATAAGGAACCGTATAATTAATGTATTACAAATATAACTACATATTAAAAAAATATTTGACTAAGCAAACGGCGTTTAAGATGTTTCTATGATATTAAATTAATTACAAATAGCAAGATAAGTTTTATCTTACCATGAAAATATATAAAACAGCAGAGAAGTGCACATCATATTATTTTTTATCCACATCAATCAATTTTACAGATATGGATTAACGATCGTATGTTTCAGGTCACACATAAAAGGTCGCCGAATCACATGCGGCCTGCAGATTGAGTATGGATGGTTTAGGGCTCGTGTCCCTGGCCGACGAAGCGCTCGTGAACTAATGCTATTCCTATGGGGAGGTTATCTCGAATATCTGGTTTAAATTTTGACATTTTTTAATAATTTTGTTTGCATTGGATAGCTGAGATGCGTACCGATATCGCCCTTCTTTATATTTTCGATTTCGGTTGCAGCTATTTTTTATAAAGATAGTTTCATTTTAAAACCGGTTTCGAAAGTTAAAGTGCCCTTTTAAAAATATTTGCAACCAAAACCGAAAAAGTAAAAAAAGCGATATCGGCATTCATCTCAACTATCCAATGAAAAAAAATATTTAAATATGTCGAAATGAAAACCAGATATTAGAAAATAATCTCCCCGTAGGAATAGCATTAACTCGCGAGCGTTTCGCCGGCGAAGGACAGAAATCTTAAGCTTATGTACTCTATAATGAAAAATTTGAAAGGGCAGGAGGAAATTAGTCTACCATTTGTGAAATTTGAAATTATAGTACCATCTGTTAAGTGCATATTTAGATAAGATTTAAAATAGATATCATAGGGAAAAACGTATTCCTAGCTAGTAATAACTCTTTCATAAATGAATACTTTTTACTTCTGAAAATTAACCGCAAATGCTATAATCTATGCACATATTATAAAGTAGTAAAGTTTGTTTCCTTGTAGCGGGTAGTATCAGAAACTATTGAAGAGGTTTAAAAAATAATGGTACGTAAATGATTGTGTTTGTCCCCCCCCCCTCCTGTTCAAACATAGGCTATATCTTATGTCGATGTGATTAATTCAAAAAGGGTGCATTAGAAAGAAAAATGTTCTAAAAATGTGATGTTACTGAAGGGCGTAGAAACATGAAATTTTGCATGTTAATTAGTTATAAGATATCAATGACCTTTCAGATAACTTCCTAAAAAATATGAAATTTAAAAAGATAGAAAATGTACTAAAAACGTTTTAAATTGCGATTTTTAAGAAATCTCGAAAAGTAAATATCCGATTAAATATTTATGTCAAAATCATGGCGACAGGCTTTGAAGTTCTAAAAATACGAACTCCTTTCTTAAAGAAGGGCCTAGAAACATAGAATTTGGCATTTTTATTACTTATATATGTTAATATTATAAAGAGGTAAACATTGTTTTAATGTTAGTAGGTGGTAATTTCTGTAACTACCGAATCAATTTCAAAAGTAATGAAGCCAAAATGATGCAGTTCGCTTTTGTTTAAACATAGACTATATCTTATGTCAATACCACTAACTCAAAAAGGGTGCAGTAGAAAAAAAAAGTTCTAAAAATGCGATTTTTTTGTAACTTGAAGGCCCAAACACATGAAATTTGGCATGTTACTTATTTATAAAATATAAATGATCCCTAAGCTTTGCTAAATGATTTTATAAAAAATACGAAATTTGAGAAGGGTGTAAATTCGCGAAATACGTTTTAAAAACCTTCTAAATTACGATTTTAAAGAAATCTCGAAAAGTAACAATATGATGAAAAAAATATTGATGTCAAAAGGACAGTAGCAGCTCTTGCCTCAACATAGAGTATATTTTATGTTAGTATCACTACCGTATGGGTGTTGTAGGCGCAAAACCTTTCCAAATTGTGGTGTTGCTTTACGGCGTAGAAAGATGAAATTTGAAATTGTGGTTACTTATAAAAGATAAATGATTAACAAAATTCTAAAAATGTTCGAAATTGCGATTTATGCACAGTTACACGAACTATAAAACCGATTTTAAAAGTAATGGTTTGAAATTGAAAGCGACAACCCTTGTCCCAATATGGGCTCGTTTTATGTGAATACCAACAATAACTAGGTGTTGTATAGATAAAAAGTGTTGTAAATTGTTAATTTTTCTGCTACTACAGGGGCTATTTACTTGAAATTTCGCGTAGTAGTTATTTATAACATGTAATCTTCAATAGCAGGTTCGAAAAAATTCAAAGTTTAAAAAGAGTGAAAACTCGCGATATTCGTTCTAAAAATAATCTAAATTACGATTTCTGCGTAGTCTCAGGAAATATCAAGTCATTAAAAACTGATGGTGATAGCACTTACTCCAACAAAGGCAATATTTTCTATATCATTATTGCTTTATTTGGTTGCAAATATTTTTTAGCTATTGTCCATACCATGGTGGAGAAAAAGTTGCAAGAACAAAAAATGTTCTAAAATGCGTTTTTTGTACAACTGAGTGGTATATCATTTCGAAATTTGCCACGGTAGTTACTTAATAGATGCAAAAGTTTTCAATGAGCGGTCGAAAGAAAATACTAAATTTAGAAGAAGGAAGTGAACAAAAAAACTTCCAAAATTGGCTCTAAATTACGATTTTTATGCAATCTTTACAAATAGCAAACCGATTTAAAAAATAATGGTTACAAATTGGAGATGATAAAACTTGCTTAAACGTAACAATTATTTTTTGTTGACGGTACTAACATCAGAGGGTTTCAAGAGCACAAAACTTTCAAAATTGCAATTTCTCTTATACTAAAAAGACTATTAATTTTCAATATGGCATCATAGTGTTTTAATCTTTTAGGCACATTTTTACTATTGGATACAGAGCTAAGCGTTTATTCATAATTTCATGTTACAGTAAAAACATGCAAATCTCCTTTTGCCTTTCCTGTGAGATTCATTTTTGCCGAAATTCTCCACTTCTTGAAGTAGTGCGATATGTCGCATATCTGTAATTAGGTTTACGTTTGCAATTTTCGTATTCATTACAGCAACTTTTATCCAACACGCCAATCCAATTGATCTAGAATTTCAAACTTATTTAAAGATGAAAATATTATTTACTTTTGGTTAGTCGGTTACAATCTGTTTAAATAGCTAAATATCAATGATACAGTAATTGATATGAAGCATTTGTTACAGCAATTCATGCAAAAGATAACCTGTTTAAAAAATGCAAAGTAACAAATACACTTATCAAGCTTAAAATTTTCGCATGTACAGTAAAATGTATTACTCATTTTTATATCGTTTTAGTTCAGTATGATTATACTAAAATGTTTCCACACTTTTATATATATATATATATATGTTAAAGAAAGGTATGCGATTATGGTGAAACATTTTCCTTGCCTATTACATTAAAGACAAAGTTATGTGAAATAGATACCATAATTAGCTTTTTTTAGTGTTGCCATCGCTTCAAAAATGAACTATTGATTTTCCATTTGCTGAAGCTTTTTAAAATGTTGCTCTTAAGGTCAATTTATTTAAAACTCACTATTAAATATAAAAAAAACTAAACTTTAAGATAATTTTAAAACCACTGAAAAGTTTAATTTAATTTCTTGTTTAACTGAACGGGGAAAGAAAGTTATATGAAACAAAGTATAATGTTACTAAGAATCTTAAAGAATAAAATTGCGTATTTATTATTTATTATTTTCTACCGGAAGAGTTTTGCTTATTGGACATTATTTGATTTTATACAATTTTTTTTGGGAGTCATATTTATGATTAAGTAAAGTAAAAAAAAAAAAATCGCCTGAGATAAAATCTTAGGAAATGACTAAAGGGATTTAGTACCCTTTGAACCATTTTTTATAAAACAATTAAGCATTTTATGTCCATTTTTGGCCTTAAAAGGAAAAAATGCTATAAATGAAACTGATTCATAACAGATCATTTCGTATGCAGCGATTTTTTGCAGTTCCATATATTGATCTTCAGTTCAGTTGTAGACCAGATTAAGTGATCGTTGAGGTTATTTGGGTGAAATAGTCCTTCAGTGTTCGTGTCCGGGAAAGCTCAGTTGGAAGAGCATTGACGGCTTCAGCCGATACATCCCTGGTTCGAATCCTGGCCCGGACTTTTTTCACCCAATATGGAAATTTACTTCTGTTATAACTAATTTACCGATTGAATAATAGTTTTTAAAATTAATTTAATGAAACTGATTCAATCAAAAGATTGTTCAATTTGAACAAAATGCGAAAAATTAATGTTTATTTGGTAAAATTTAAAGAAATTTAATAATATATATTCTCATACAATTTTGAATATTTTGAGCAAAATTTATATTTAAAATTATTTGTAAAACTGTTCTGTATACATTTAAATATCGGAATTTGTCATATCTTAAACAGTTTGAGAGGAATTTAATAAATGCCAAAATTCGTGTAAAATTACAATAGCTGCTAATAATTATTTTACATTTTTATTTATAAAGGAGAAAAATCCTTTTTACTTTGTTATAAATCCGATACTTAAAAAAAACATATTCCCGTCGATTGAAAAGTATGCGTAAAACTTTTATCACTTTGAACTTGCCTTCGTCATGTATATCAACATGACTTTACGGACATTTGTCCGAAAAACACAAACTTTGAAAAATCACTTTTAAGTGAAGTGAATTGTGGAATTGAAAGAACAGAAATGCAATAAAATCGCTCTATTTTTTTTAATACTCAGATCATTAGATAACTTCATCATCGGAATGTGCTTGGGATAACAGAGAATAACTTAACCCCCCCCCCCCCAAAAAAATGATATTTCGTGATTTTTTGCTGAATGAGTCCCCTTAAAGATATAAGTCCTAATCTGAGAAAAGTCCTTGCTATTTCTTATTTTCGCATAGCTAAGTTCAAAGTAGAATTATCTAACAGAATGACAGGTATTTGCGAATTCTATTAAAATCCACATACGTCGAAGCCCTGGAAAATTAATTGAAATAATTATTTAATATTTAAAATTCGAAATGTGATGCTTAGTCTTTAAAAAATGTACGTTTTAATTGAAATATAAAATATAAATATTATGCTGCAATTTCTTTTAAATGTGTTTACCCTATTCGAACTTTTCAAATCGCAAATTTCATCAACTGTAATTTTTTTAGCAAAATTATTTTATGTACATGGAGTTTTAAACACTTTTTAATCAACATTAATACTTAAAACCATAAAAAAATTTAATCTTTAAAAAGAAATGATTTTATTTATTGTAATAGTATTAATATGTATTTTAAATTCTTTGTGTCATAATAATTTTTATCAGAGTCCTAAAACGATAAATGTATACATGCACAGATATCAAGTTGGTGCGAATATAATCGCAATCTCTTTATTTCTGACTTTATGGTGGTTTTTATTATGGAGTAAACTTTTACTTAACCATATTGATGCAATGAAGCAATATACTACTGAGAGCAGCATATTTAGCTAGGTCATTTTAGTTATATTTCATTTGCAATTATTAATGTCATTACTTTTAGGCTATTATTGGGCTATACATACATAACGTTATCAAAGTTTTGGTATTTTTTGGGTTCCCTCTCCCTTCTTACGATATCATTCCTTGGCACCACCCTCCCTGTTCTACTAATATCGTTATCAATGCCTAAAAAAATCTTTAGATTTTTGCGTTTTTTTTTCTCTTGTTAGCAGTGATGTACAGATGTGGTTCTACATTTGTTTTCAGCATTATTATTGATTCAAATGAAGAAAATTCAGTAAAATATATAAAAAAATTAACAAAAGGTACTATTTAAACGTATTTAATGCCTTTTCGTACTTCCCCCGCATGAGAAAAAAAATAAATACCAAAAAAAAAAAAAGATTTTTTTTTTCTTTTTTTTTTTTTTTTTTTTTTTTACTGGTAATTACAAATGTAATTCTAAACATACCTCGCACCTGGAACAGTGAATTATATAAAACACACATATGAGTAGAAATAAATAATAATCTCGAAAAAGAAAATGATAATCGCGCAAATACGACTTTTGCTGTGTGGTTCTTCCCCACTAAAAGTAATTACATACACATAAATCCACCTCTTGAGTGTATTTCATCTTACAATGAAAAGTAACTTCTATATGTTTATCGATGTCAAAGATGTGTTGATGGTAAGCCACAGCATTTCTTTGTTCATATTCTAATCCAGATGAGCACAAACCTCTCTTGGTGATCCGGTATTAACAAAGGTTATATCAATACTCACACATTTTATTTGCTCTGTAGTCCCCGCTGTCATTAGTAGCCAAATCTATTTTCTCACATGCTTAAGTTTGAAATGACAATACATTTACCTGAAACATTAATGGGCAGCTTGTCTACATTTTCCGATCCTCAAATATCTTCTAAAATTTTCCTCATGAACAGTCAAAGAAACACCTGCCAAAAACATTTTTAAAATTTTTGACTCGGTTTGCTTGACTTTTGATAAGAATCTGGCCATTTAGTACGGAATTTTACAAATATCAAAAAATCAAATTCTATAATAGACGCTTTCAGTGTGACATCACTCATGCCATTTTGCTTAGTTACTGACTCCAAACAAACGGTTGCTATGCTTCATTTCTTATTAAATATAAATTGTAGAAAATGGTATCATTGCATAAGAAGCCTTAAACACTTTCCTGTGACATACAGATAAAAATTGTAACTAAAATATATAAATAAAATAGAAAATACAGCATAGCAACCGTTTGTTTGGAGTCAGTTTCCAAGTAAAAGGTCAACTTGGCATCACTGTGAAAGCCTCTATTCATAAACATTATTACTTACCCATCATACGTAGTATAGGGTAAGTCTTGCAATTGTTTTGAAAATCGAAAACTTTTTTTGACGGATTTACGCGTTTTAGATAGTGAAGATTCCGAAAAACATATTTTTAGAATTTTTTTTTTTTTGCCGTTCGTCTGTCTGTCTGTCTGTAAACGCTCTATCTCCCGAACGAATTAAGATAGAGACTTGAAATTTTGTATGTAGTTAGTATGTAAAAATGGGACGAAGCCTATTTAATATCAGCAACCTCGATTATCCGGAACTATTTTTTTCGGACTTTCGAAAAATTCGTTCTGATGAAAGGTACATAAAAATTTTCGATTTTTTTTGTTTTAAGAAATGGACGTAAAAGGCAATAAAATAATACACATTTTGCATATAGAACGAAGTCAATCGGATTTACAGTTGCCGAGATATTTGTAATCCTGTTTTCCACATTCTTCGATTTTTCATGACCCTGTATTTCATTCAAATTTCAATTCAGAGGTATATTTTAATTGGAAATGAGACGCTTAATCCGACGCAATTAATTGTTAGTTAATAGAATAATTATTTTTGGAGTTATAAGAATGTTTCTTTTACGCAGTTCGGTACTACTTGAGTAGTTTGGCGTTTTATATAATTTGTCGAAATTGGTACATCAGCAGTTCTTTAATGTAGCATTACTATGTATATTAACAATATTTAAATTTTGTTTATGAATTGCAATGCATTGTATAAATGGTTTTCACATGTTTTATTTTCTTATACATATCCATGATGGGTAAGTATTACGGTGGCCCCAAACGACTAGTTTTTTAAATGTCTTTGCATTTTAGCTATCTAAGATTAGAAAAAGGAAAGAACAATTTTTCAAGGTCGAATGTTTCTGTGTGTAGCTTTCGAAGTGATGCCAGGTTGACGTAAAAGGGAGTTTTGACAAGAAATATTCGTTTGTCTGTGTTTGAATAATAGAAGTATATTGAAGTATAGTAAGTATATTGAAAGTGAAACAAACGAATCTTTATAGCCTTTTAATATGACTCAATTTGGAAATGACTATAGATTTATGTTAATAATTTATAATTATATTAAAATAAATATATCAGCTATGTCAATTTAAATTATTTTTTGAAGATTCGAACTTTGGTAGTGAACTTTCAAACATGTTTTAAAATTTATTTCCACTCAAATTAGCATTTGCAACACTAAATACAGAAGTTTTAATTTGAATTAAAAGGTGATATTAATAAAATTTTAAACTTTGATAGAAAATTAAAAAAAACAACATAAAAGTAAGCACTAATCTATGACAATGAACAACTGAACACCAAATTGGAACTTCAGAAAATATCCAACTCAGTGTAACACCGCTTTGAATAGAAGAATCGACCCAGAGTGCTATTCACGGCTTTCGAAAATAAGCGATATTCACAAATGTTTAAAACGAATATGTTGATACTTTTAAAGCGATTTTTCCTAAGTAACAGGATGTTTAAAAGGTATTTTTCATTATTTCAATTTTCCATCAATATGTATACAGATTTTAAAAAATCTTGTTAAAACTTAAGCTTTTTCTGAAAATAGTACTAATTTTAGTGAATTAGAACATCATAAAATGTCATTAACTTATTAGCATAAAAAATCTCTTATTTGTCACCATAGATAGTATCAAGCTATTATTAAGCCAAAACAGGTTTTATACGAAAGTTTCGTATTTACACATGAATATTTTAACATGATTCTTTTTGTCAATGATATGGAAAACCGAATTCCAATATTTTTATTTTAAACATATTTCATAAAAAATATTATTATGAAATTTCCATTAATATCCCATTAAGAATCTTGTCTTTTCTTAAAATCAATAAATATTTGATGAATTTTCATTAAATTTTTTTCCCAATAGAATGAAGATTGAATTAGTTATTTTTAGTGATATAAAATAGTTTCCTATAGTTAAAAAGAACCACTATAATTACTATAATACTCTTAGATTTTAATAGCATATTTTATATTTAAACTGTTATAAAATAGTTTGAAAAAGAAAAAACAAAAAATATTTCAAATTTATATACATGTCACCAGAAAAGCTATTGAAATCAGATAGAAAAGTATTATGTTTTATTCTAAAACTTTTCATTAATCATAGTTTTAAAAAATGATAATGTATTTAAGAATTTTCCAATGATGCATTTTGGAGATAAAAATTTTAAATATAAAATGCTCATTAATATTCCATTAAGGTATTTTCCCATTCAGAGAATCAATAAATATTTAATGAATTTCGTAAAAAATAATTTAAAAATATTATCGAATTTTATATTTATTTTATAATAACGGCTTTCCATTAAGTGATTTCGAAATTAATTTGGTCATTTTAAATTTTTTTGTGTTTTATTCTTCTTTAAAAGCGTTTATAAAGTTCCAAGTAAACAATGTCTTTATGAGAATCATAGCAATATATACATTTTAATTTATATGCATAGTGATATTGTTAATGTTTCTTAAAAATATTTCGGACACAATAATTAGATTTTTTTTTTAATATTGCTTTAATGTTTTTTAAATGCTGTAAAAATAAATAAAAATAATTTGACTACATATTCTCAATGAAGATAGAAAATGAACATATTTTTTGATAAAATAATTTACATTTAGATCACAGTTCTATTCTAGATACTATTCTGTATAATTTTAAGAAAGGTTTAAAGATAATATAACATAACATTTTGCGCGTGTTAATATTTTACGATCTTAATATCAATCAAGAAAAAACAAAATTTTGGTCTTTTCAAAACTTTTTTGTAAAAAGATGTATAGATTTTTTTTTCTTTTCGGATATACTACCTCTGACAATAGAGTTCGGTGAATAGTCCTGTAGAATTAATGTATATGAAATATTAAAGAAAGTTACCATACCATCCTTCAAAATAGTCATTTCTTATAACTATGCACCGCTGAAATCTACTATACATGTCCTGGGAAATTCGCAAGAAGACTTCTTTTGGGATGAAGTTCAAAAGCTTCGCCACGTTTCGTTGGATGTCAGCAATATGGTCAAATCTTTTTCAAAGATAGTTTGAGTCGTAAAAATACGAAGACGTCTGGAGGATTGAGATCTGGCAAGTATGGTAGGTGTTCAATTTGTACCATCATTCATGAATTTCTTTCGGTGTCTTGCAAAGCTTTCAACCAAACTTTAAATTGATATTTTATTCGTTCATTTTCCTGTTCTAAGTTAAGAACCAACACACTGAACAAGCATTTAGTAAAGCACGTTTTACACAGAACATAAACGACGCTCAACTGAACAACGGTAGGGGAAGATGCTCTATACTTGCCTCTTTGCAGGCGCAGCGTTTTGTTTTCCCAGTGTTGTCAGATCGGTCGTTCTGAATTCATTCACCGAACTTTATTGTCAAAGGTAGTATATTATGTAGCTGTTGCATTTTAAAACGTGAAGTGTATATATTATTTTATTACAAAATCTTAAAAACGTAAGATATTTCAAAATTGTTTTGTTAAAGTAATTCGGTCTTTTATTTACTCTTCATCACATTCCCGTCTACGTAGAAAAAATACTTTTCTTTAATGTTATTGATTTTTTTTTTAGCTTTAAACAAGTAACTTTCGAATTTTTTTTATGATGAAATCAATGAAATTTGATATATACTGTATAAAAATGTCAGAAATCATTAAAGACTAGAAAAAAAATGGAGAAATAATTATTTTAAAAGTTAATTAAGAATGAAATATTGGTTACATTGACTATAAAAATATCTTCAAAAAACATTTTTATTAAATAAAGAAAAGAAAAAACAGACTTTGAAATTGTACAAAACATCTTTTAAATTATTTGGTTATCAACGACAGGATTGTTTTTTTAAATAGAGAAAGTTCAATATTGTCAGAAATGTCTTACATTTTATGTGTCTGAAAAATTTGAATATTTATTTTCAATGAAGGAAGACTAAAACTTTATTTCTACATCAAAATAAGTTACATTGAAAACATAAATATATTCTAAGATTATCTTTTAAATATTTTAAAGAAAACATCAAAGAGTATGTAACATAATAATTAAAATGTCTAATAAAGTCTAAAATCGATACACTATACAGTACAAATTTATTATTTTTAGAAATACTCTATATTTTATACATTTGAATATTTTGACTTTTTACTTTCATTCAAAAAGAAAAATATTGTTTTTATGCTTAAATAATTTACATTCATATTGTAATTGTACTGTAAATAATTTTTTGAATAATTTAACCCTTTTAAAGGCAGACGTACTACTTAATTATATCTCTCAACAAACGAAATTGTACCAGTACTTTAGGGGAAGGGGAAATTACTATAAAATGTCTGTGAAGAGAAAATTTTCAGTCATTCTCAAATCAAACTATTTATGAAATTCCAGCGGCAGTCCGTCAAATCATTTTTTTAATAATACAAATATTTTGCACATGAAAGAGTTAAGTGATCAATTAACGAGAAAATAATGTGATATTTTATGTGTCTCAATAATCTATCTTCTTATTTTCAATCAATTTCACAAATGTAACTGAAAAAAATGTCGAAGCAATGAGTTTAACCTATAACGTTGCTTAACTTGCCAACTTTGTTTTTCTATATAATATAGCTCAGTTGTAGCTATTCATGCTAGCACTGATTGCTGGCACATTGCGCTGGAGTTTATAATTTCGAATTCCAAACTGGATTTTTTTTCATTACTGAATATTCAAGTTCTTTTGACTTTATAAGGCATGTATTACGCGATTCAATATAATATCTGGAGTTTAGCTTTTGTTAGACTGTCATATTGAATCCTTCTTAATAAAATTTTTAATATTATTTTAAATATATCCCGCAATATATTTTTAATGGGAATATAAAATGTTTCAACGTAAAAACTAAAAATTGTTTTTTCAATGAAAAAATTACATTCCGATCATAAATATATTGTAGGATTTTCTTTTCAAATAATTTAAAGAAAGTATTATGGAGGATTGGATATAACAAATAGATGCCTAATAAAAGATTTATACTGTATTGAATCAAATAACACATTAGTTATATAAGTAACGAGAACATGAATTTTCAATAGTAAAAAAAAATTATGGCAGGTATTCTAAATTATGAACTCCAGTTAATCATAGATGTTAATCAGGAATGTTAATCATGGGTTGCCTACGACTGAGCTATCATGGATGTGGAAACAAAGTTGACAAGTTTACCAGGAGGATATAGGTTCAATAAATTGCTTCGATTTTTTTTAATTAGATAGAAATAAACATTTTTTTAACTCGCAAGATTTTTTTATGTTTAAGATAAATATAAGATATTTATGTACTTTGTAGTTTTGATGATTTTTTTCATTAATTACACTTCATGGACATTTTGATGAAAAAAATGTAATCCACTATTAAATGTACAAATGATTAAACATTTAAATTTCGATACTTTTTCTGATTTCTCTCTTGTTTTAAAGAAACAGTTCAGAAAAAAAAAGAATAGAAAGATATTTTCTCGCTTTATTTTTTAGTGTACTTGTGTCATTTTCGGGTCTGAAAATACAGAGTCACCCCCAAAAAAGATTCTAGAACTCAAATATTCGTTTCATGTAATCAGCAACTATATTAATTAAAAATGACATGAATTTACGGCAACACTTATTTTTTTTCAATCCAGTAATAATAATAATAATAATAATAATAATAATAATAATAATAATAATAATAATAATAATAATAATAATAATAATAATAATAATAATAATAATAATAATAAACATCAAGTAATATATGTTATATAATACCATATTTATGCGTGTATAAGGTGCACTTTTTTCAAAAAATTAGGGCAAAACTCCTAGGTGTGCCTTATACACGGAATATTTTTTTACTGTTGGATGCAGTTGAACTATATACATATGAAACAAGAAATTATTCAAAGAAGATATTAAAACTCGGAAAATGTTACTTAATTCAAGTATTACTGCATATTTATTTCACTCCTTGCAGTTTTTTATACAACAGAGCTAGTGACATTATCTAAACGCTAATTAGCAATTCTCTTTACGTCACTCATTCTTATTTCCCGTCATTCTCTTACAACTCGAAGTCTAAAAATGCATTTTCGTTTTGTTTTCTGGTCTAGTGTTATGTTTATTTTGACTTTTTTTTTACTGAATTTCATTTGGTCATTCTTCATTAGCGTATCAAATTTATAGTGCGCGTTATACACGAGATTTTAAGAAATCGCTATTTTTACTTGTAAAGTAGGGGTGCGCCTTATACACGCATGCACCCTATACACGAGTAAATACGGTATATGAAAATTTTTATATGACATCTCTATGCAGCTTGTGTATAACATTAATTTAAAGTTTATTTGTAGCATACTCTTAGTCCTAATTTCCTTATTAAACAAAAAAAAAATATCATTTGTCTTACACGATAAGTATATAAGAATCATCTATTGAATAAAAGTAGAATTGTTCTCCTAATAATACTAAATTGTATGCAGCTATTAACCAAAAAAATCTGTTTATGAACTGTATATATTCGTATTTCTTTATTGGTATGGATTGATAGAGGTGTTCATCTATAAAACATACTTGTGAAACTTATCTTTCACAAGCATCGCAGCATGTGTGACTTATATATATTTATAAAGATATTATATTTACGAGATATTTATAAAGAAAACATGTGTTTTTCTTTATAAATATCTCGTAAATATCATTCGCGATAAAAGAAAAATATACTAATTATAATTATATATTATACCCTAAAAACTATTCTAATTTTTATCTTTGCATTTTTCAATTCAGGTCTTCACTTTCGCTTTAATACACCCAAATTATTTATTCAAAATTTTTAATAAGATAAATTTTAAGCTTCAAAAATGCAAAGTCGTCCTTAATAAAGCAGTCTTGGTGTCCGTTTCACATAAAAAAAAATACCCATTAATTTTGTTTGCTATAAAATTAAATTTCCTGGAAGAATATATTATTTTCAATTTTGTCACAAAAAATAAGAAAGCAATTAAGCTTTTGCTAATGAAAAATAACTAAAATTATCCTATTTTATCAAACATATTTAGAAAAAGTAAGTATTTTATAAGTAATGGATTAAATCGACTTTTTATTCTAATTTTAGTTTCAAGAACATCATCTTCTGTCATTAAAGAAATACAAATACATTTTGCAGTCAAACAGCGAATGCATTTTTTACGTGTTTTCCTTTCAAAATATGCAAATTTTGTTCTGATATTTTTATCTTATGAATTTGATTCATGATGACGAGCAGAAATTATATGTATTAGCACAGCATATAATTTTCATTTTGTTTTATGATTTAGTTGAAATCAATGACTTTCAAAATACATGGAAAAAGAATCTATATTTCAAAAAAATTGTATGCTAATCTAAGACATTACTTTTTTTAAATGAAAGAAGTTTCAAGAGATTAAAAGAAAAATGTCTTAGAGATAATAGAAATGTGATTATTAATTTATCTATTTTTTTAAAGCCGTAAAATAATTTACATTAGCTTTTTTAATATATTAAAATAAATGACAAAAATTTTATTAAAATTATTTTGCAAAATTTATATATTCGTATTTCCTTATTGGTGTGGATTGAAGGAAGTATTTATCTATAAACCATACTTATGAAACTTAACTTTCATAAAGTTATCTTTTTATTGTTGCAAACGTGTTTCTTTTGATAAACATCTGGTAAATAGAATTTGAAGTGAAAGAAGAAAAATACCAATTATAACTATTTTTTTTAATTCTATACTGAGCCGCCGAGCGTTCTCGGGCCCGTAATTATATTCTTAAACAAACCAGAAATTTGTATTGCAAAATGTAATAAAAAGACCCAATCTCGTACCGAATCCCCGCTACCTATGGTGCCGTTTAGCAGAAGTGCTGTGCACGCACGGCTATAAAAAAAAGGTGGGGGTTCTGAAATTTTTTAGTTTCACATTTCACCAGCAGGGGGCGAGCTCAACAAAACTGTTTCTAGGCTTAAGAAAGATTTTTAATGAATTTATTATTCGAAAATAGGGGTAAGTACTTTTAAAATTCTATATTAAATAAGTATTTGTCTATTGGTTCTGAAAAATCTGCATAAAAAATTATGGTTTTAAATATTTGATCACGTTCTTCCAAAAATATTTATTGCCTCCCCTACCTATAATTGGACGTCCCCTACTCTTCAAAATCTATATTAGTGTTATAATCTATCTAAAAGTTTTATATTAAATAAGTAATATTTATCCCCGGGCTTAGTGAAAAATCCGCATTTGAAATGGTAGAAAACGTTACAATTTTAAATATTTGACCGCTCCCTCTAAAAAAAAAAAAAAAATCCCCCGCCCAATATTTGATACTCACTACTCTTTAAAATATTTACTATCTGTTATAACTTTTTTGAAAAATCCAAAACAATCGTTTTGTGATTTTTGTTTAAATTTTAATTAATTGGCGTTTCAGCATTCCTTTTCATTTTTTAAATAATTGCTAAATAGTTTTAAGAATTAAAACACACGCTTTTATGTCAAATCTGACTAAAAAGTTTAATTTTTTTTTTCGTACACGATTTTCATATGTGTTTCAGTGATTGTTATGTATGTAGGGTGTCAGGTAACTTTTAATTTCCCAAATTGCTTTTGATCCGTTTATCCGACGTTTTATTTTGTCCTTTTAAGCGGCGACTATAGCCTATGTTCACCGGAAATAGTTTAGCTTTCCAACAGTGAATGGATTTTTCAAATTCTTCAAGTAGTTTCGGAGCCTATTCAATTCAAACAAACAAACAATAAAATCTTTCCGCTTTATAATATTAATATAGATTATACTCAGAAAACTATTCTTATATTAACTCTTATATTTCTTATTCCATGCCTTTATTTTTGCTTTAATATGGCCGATTTTTTCTATTATATTTTTTCTAGTAAGATAAACAAATTTTTAGCTTCAAAAATGCAAAGTTGTCTTTAATAAAGCAATCTTTGCACGCGTTTTGAATTTTCTAAAAAAAATACCCATTAATTTTGTTTATTATAAAATTAAATTTCCTGAAAGAATATATTATTTTCCATTTTGTCGCAAAAAATAAGAAAGAAATTAAACTTTCGTTAGTGAAAAAAACTAAAATTATCCTATTTTATTATACATATTCTATAAAAAGTAAATAGTTTATATGTAATGGATGAAATCGACTTTTTATTCAAATTTTTAGTTTCAAGAACATCATCTTCTGGCATTAAAGAAATAAAAATACATTTTGCAGACAAACAGAGAATGAAATTTTTTTGCGTGTTTTCTTTTCAAAATATGCAAATTTTGTTCTGATATTTTTATCTTATGAATTTGATTCATGATGACGAGCCGAAATTATATGTATTAGTACAGCATGTAATTTACATTTTGTTTTATGATTTAGTTGAAATCAATGACTCCCAAAATACATGAAAAAAGAATCAATATTAAAAAAAAAATGTTTTATGCTAATCTGAGACATTACTTTTTTAAAGTAAAATAATATTCAAGAGATTAAAAGAAAAATGTCTAGGAGATCATAGAAATGTGATAATTAATTTATCGACTTTTTTGAAGCCGTAAAATAATTTAAAGAAGACTTTTTAAGAGATTAAAGTATGTGATAAAAGATTTTATTTAAGTAATACATCGAAATGTGTTAAATTTCGCAACTACTGATGAACTGAAAATTGATTATATGCATCTAAAAAATGTGTATTTCATTTTCAAGATTTCGTTCATCAAACAAAACCTTATTCGTCACATTGCTCTGTCTTTCTGGTCGTCGTAGAGTCTGTACCAGTTTGAAACTTCAAATTTTGTATACTTACAGATGAATATCTAGTGTCTCACGACAAATTATAAAGTTCTGAAAAAATCAATTATTTTAATTAAGCTATTTTTTTAATGTCATTCTACCATTTTTGCGATTTAAATTTTAAGAGCGCGATTTAAATGTTAACAACGCGTTTCGGTATGACATCATAACTTTGAATTGAATCATCTCGCTAACAAACAAGAGGTTCTTAGTATAAAATCGGTGTTGGAAGCTGAAATTTCCAGAAAATTAAGATGGATGAAAATTAAGATGGATTTATTTAAAAGAAATTTCGTATTTATAGCCTCTTTAAATGTTTATATTATTTATTATTATTAATATGCTGCAATAAATAATCACTGTCATTCATAATATTTTACATAATTCAATTTTTTGTAAAACTTTTTGCGATTTATTAATGATTCAGCGTCTTATATTTCCCTTAAACATTTTTTTCGTTTTTAGAAATTTAAAATTTTATTTATAAAAAAATAATTTTTTTTTATATTTCGGGTTTTTGAAAAAAAAAAAAAAAAAAAAAAAAAAAAAAAAAAAAAAATTGATTTTGTTAAAATAATTTCATTTGAATATTTTTATTTTGATTAAAATAAATAACTTACTTTTATAATTATTTTAAAATTAAATTTATTGGTGCCTCCATCTATGGAAAAGTTTAATAATTATAAATTAACAATTTGGATTTATTAATTAAATGATAAGTTGTATTGAAAGAAATATTAAATGAAAAACTATGTGTTATCTGCCATCATACTTATACTTGTTCAAATTTATTGATGGCATTTTTCTAGTTTGTGCCATTTCTAACATGCGTATAATACATAACAGATGTAAAATTTCCATGTTGGTGAAAAAATCCGGGCCAGGAATCGAACCAGGGAAGTATTGTCTGAAGCCGCCAATGCTCTTCCAATTGAGCCATCCCGGACGAATACTGGAGGACTATTTCCCCACTTAACCTTAACAATCACACAATCTGTTCCGATACTATGGATCAGCTCAACAGAATAAATTGAAGGTCAGTAATCAGTCCTTCACTGTTCATCCAGGACGGCTGTGTTGGAAGAGAATTGGTGGCTTCGGCCAATACATTCCTGGTTCGAATCTTGGCGCGGACATTTTCCACCCATTTAGAAAATTTACATCTGTTATGATTAATTTACTGATTGAATAATAGTGTTATAAATTATTCTAGTATAGTACATAAGGTTTACTCTTTATTAAAATTATGCTTTTAACTTTTAAAATTTATAGAAGGTTCTTTATTTAATTACGATGTTTTATTTAACCAGCCGAACTTAGGGAGCAATACTTGACACATTTCACTGTATTTTTTTTTCTTGTCTATTCTTTCCTCCTTTTCTTTTGCAAAAAATTCCCGTAACAATACACATTGTTCATTATCAAGCACGTCTAGCATTCCTAAATGCGGCTTATAATCCCGGTGAACGGAATATGCTTTCGCTTTAATATTGAAAAATAAAACACACTGGTGTCCAAAAGTTAAGCATAATTGGTAATTAAGTAAGTAATGAAAGAAATATAAATCGAAATGTGGTGAAACTCCAGGTGTGTAAACAAAATAGTACGCGTCGTATATTTTCTCGAAGAGTTTTCGCCGAAATCAAACAGGGGACCGTCAACAAATTGAAAAAGAACAAAGATCTTTTAGATAACCTGTAAAAACTAATGTCGCAAAAGCGTTCAAACTACACATTATGATTAAGTGGCTTATTGTAAAGTACTGTGTTTAATTTTTTAAGGCTAGCATGTATACTCGTAGAGTAATAAAGGTTTTTATAAAAACAGTCCTAAGTTTTTTGCTTATAATTTGCAGAGTTCTTAATATAAAATAATGTTCTTTTCTGAACATATGACAAACATCATTATACACAATACCCTGTCATCAGAATTTAAAAATAATAAAAATTGTATGAAAAAAGAGTAGGTTTAGTAAATAATTTTTCATTGCGCATGCGTCAACGATATCAAAATTGCATTTGGATATTGTGTTAGCTAAATGTATAGAGCAACTTCTGTAAAAGTTTCAAAAACATAGCTTGAAAATTCTGAAAATTATCGTCTATAGAATCAACTCAAAATCCGTTATTCCTAAAAAGAAACAAAATATCAGGTGTTTTATCCAAATACACATTTACGTGCAATATTGTCTAGGCACGAAACAATGTAATATGGATACAGCCCCTCATCTTTTGCTTCATTAGAGAATAAAATATTTTGATCTCATTCTACCAACGATAATTTTCAGAATTTTCAAGCTATGTTTTTGAGACTTTTACAAAAGTTGCTCTACACATTTAACTAACATAATATGCAAATGAAATTTTAATAGCGTTCACGCATGCGCAGTAAAAAATTATTTAGTAAACCTGCTCATTTGTCATACAATTTTTATTATTTTAAAATTCTAATGACAGGATATTGTGTACCATGATGTTTGTCATATTTTCAGAAAAGAACATTATTTTATATTAAGAACTCTGCAAATTATAAGCAAAAAACTTAGGACTGTTTTTATAAAAACCTTAATTACTCTACGAGTATACATGCTACCCTTATAAGAATAAACACAGTACATTACAATAAGCCACTTAATCATAATGTGCAGTTTGAACGCTTTTGCTACATTAGTTTTGACAGGGTTATCCAAAAGATCTTCGTTCTTTTTCAATTTGTTGACGGTTCCCTGTTCGATTTCGGAGGAAACTCTTCGCGAAAATATATGACGCGTACTATTTTGTTTACACACCTGGAGTTTCACCACATTTCCATTTATATTTCTTTCATTACTTACTTAATTACCAATTATGCTTAACTTTTAGACACCAGTGTATTTATAGGAACGAAAAAACTTGAATATC
Organism: Maratus speculifer; assembly: GCA_964019185.1. NCBI lineage: Eukaryota > Metazoa > Arthropoda > Arachnida > Araneae > Salticidae > Maratus > Maratus speculifer. Next base: position 227,458,613 of record OZ025296.1, on the reverse strand, counting down.
TATTTCATTCTTTGAGAAAAAAAAACGATAAATGTAGAAACTTGTTTATCTTTATTATTTTATTTATTTATTTATTTATTTTAATGTTTTGGAATATTTTATGTATTATGGTGACTTGTTTTTTTTATACAAAGAATCTTTTGGGGCTATGCATGTATAATATTATCAACAGTTTGCTAATTTTGGATCCCTTTCCTTACGATATCAAGTCTTGTTCTTCATCGAACCCCCCACCGATGATATCGTTATGAATGTTAAAAAATTCTTTTATTTTTCTATTCCTTTTCTTTTTTTACACATTTAAAGTGATATGCATTTATTGGGTAATATTGTCTTTTTGAACTTTTCCCCTGTCCGGGGAGGTTAAAAATAAAACTTTTCAACAAACCAGTGGTCAATATGTTTTATATTTCTTTAATGGTAAAAAGACATTCTTCTAAATTTTAGTTGAAATTGAGTATCAACCATGTATTATTTATATGATTATAGAAGAAGAATGGTAATAATATGCTCGTTGAATTTTTCTGGTTTCTTTAAATTGGTCTTTACAATTAAATCATAAACACGGTTACAAATAAATAATAAAACAGCGGAGTGTTACTTAAAAAAAAGTAAATAATCATAAGGATAGAGAATGTATTGCACAATTCCAGATAAGTTTTTATTCACTTTGTTTCTACAGAGTAAAAAAAGGAGAAATAATGAAACGAAGAAATACTTTTTAGCAGTAAAATATCGCGAGCCTGCAAAATTTGAGCTGAAGCTTCAACGTTTATAAAAAATTTGTTTCTGCAAAATCTATCCTAAAATTAAAAAAAACTGAGCTGTCAGGCTAAGTTAGAAAGAAATTGAATTTAGGAATCCCGTTATGTACTAATAATTATATAGATAAATTTAATGAAAAATAATAAATATGCTGTAAAATAACGTAATCTTAGTATTAATAAAAGTAGCAGTAATCCCGTGCACAGTTAAACTCGCAGACAGTTTTGGAAAAAAATATTCTCCTAAGCAGAATTGCTCCTAAATGTAAGCTTTCAGTCAGATTTGTTCCGAAGGTATTTTTTATATTAAACTTAATATATGGACTATACAAACAATAGCTATCGTTTCACTATGTTTGCTATGTTAAAAAGTAATGGATTTGATCTACATAATCGCCATCAAAAACGATCACCCTCTACACTAATGGTTTATGCATATTCCCAGTTATCTATGATTAATATTCAGAGTATAATATATATATATATATATAAAGTTTTATAAAACTTTAAATGAGAACGACCCAAATCCATTCCATACTGGAATTATAAGTCATTATAATAAGGGTAAAATAATAAAAAACAAGTTGGAAATTGCACGTGAACGTAGCAAATGAGGTGCGTTCGTACGATAATTAAGTTTTAAAAATATTCAGATCTTGCTGATATAGTAGAGCGTACTCCGGATACAGTATAGTAGTCGAAATCTTTACGTTTCTATAAATATGCAGGAAGTAGTTTTTATTACACCTCAGCAACGTACATCTTATTCATAAAATGTGAAATAGTTGAATATAATTAAAACACGTACCAAACCATGTTTCCCCGTATAGCATTATATAGTGGAATACTTTTGTGTGGCCCTGTAATTTAATAATAAAAATTCTTTGCATCACAGATTGTACAGAATGCATATTTTAGTATATATTTCACAGATTCATGCCAATTCTTTTATGTTCGAATGAGTGTAACATCATTAAAATGCATTTGAACCTTTTTTCCCATTGACCGTAATGTAACGGAATCCTTTTGATTGTCCCTGTAATTGATCTACTCATCCGATTTTCATAACATTTGAAATGACTGGACAAAATTACGCAATAATTATGTGTTTTAAATTTCAAACGATCAAAATGCATTTAAAATTTTTTTTCCTATTGACCGTAATGTAACGGAATCCTTTTGAATGTCCCTGTAATTGATCTATCCATCCAATTTTCATAAAATTTGAAATGATTCGACGAAATTACGCAATAATTATATGTTTTAAATTTCAAACGATTAAAATGCATTTAAAACTTTTTTCCCTATTGACCGTAATGTAACGGAATCCTTTTGAATGTCCTTGTAATTGATCTATCCATCCGATTTTCAAAAAATTTGAAATGACTCGACAAAATTACGCAATAATTATATGTTTTAATTTCAAACAATTCGGTTGGGTAGTTTTTGCGTTGTTATATGCGGACAGACGGACGGACAGACAGACAGACGGACAGACGGACAGACAGACGGACGGACTGAGCGACAACAATAGGTGCTACGTATCTACATAATTACGAACGCACCTAAAAATGCTTATGATATTTAACACATTTAAGTGCCACGTCATTCACCGGCGACTTATACTGAACTTTTTGCCAAGGTCGCTCGCATGAGCCACCGGTGACTGACAATTAAAAATGTGATATAAAACAAAAATAATTTTATTTTTTTAAGTAATTAGCGATAATTTATTTAAAATTTACTTTACTCTTGTTTATTACAAGATTATACTGTTTTAATAATTACTTTAAACACACACACACACACATATATATGTATATTAAAGTTTTATATCATAATTTACATTGTCACCAGTGACTGACGCGGCATAAACGGTAAAGTTCATTGTCAGCCACCGTGACACTCAATGTATTAAAGATGCAAAACTTAGTACATATAATATAAGAATTCTGCTCTATAAACCATAAACAAAAATAAAATAAATTAAAAATATTCTAAAAAAATAAATTTAAAAATTTATAGAAATTGAGAAAATAAGCAATAGCTTTCAAACCCTGTAGGCTAACTCTTAAGACATATGGGATTTCACAAAATTACTTTTTTGAAACTTTCCTTTGTTTAATAATGTTTAAAGAGAAACAAAGATTTTGGTCTCTTAAAAGATGTCAAACTGAGTTTTTTTTATATATAAAGTTATGTTATATCTGAGATTTGACCGATACCAAAAGTAGTTGCTTTTGAAAAGTTTTATATATATATATGTGTGTGTGTCTGTGTGTTAAAGTTAGTTTATTATACTTATATTTCTGTAATATCCCTACAGATATATGTTTTGAAAACAAAATCTTTTAAATTATTAAGTACAGAAAAAGAAATGACTAGATGTAATAGAGTTACTTTACTGCATTGCTTTGAGAAGTATGAAATATCAAAGAGAAGTTTTAGAGAAAAGAAAAACATAAAAATAATCATTACAGTGATATACATTGTTTACTTTACTTTTCTTTCTTCGGTTTCTGTTCAATTTTTGTCTCCAACACACATCAGTACGATTGTAATAGCATGTTATCTTAAAAACCAAACTAATGTTAAAGTTGTTTTCAAATCCAAAGTGGAAACTTCATGACACAAATTTTAATTTATTTTTGTTCGGAAACGCATAAAATTCAAAGTTTTATAGTCGAATGTCCTTTTTTATTATTTTTATGTATGTGTCTGTGTATAAAATATCTTTCAGAAAATACCGTCAAACTTGGCGTTTTGAACTTCTTTTCCGGACAAAAGCATAAAAATCAGCCAAAAAAAGGAGAAAAACCCGTAGTCACTCGATCCAGAACAGCATATAACACGATAAACAAATTTCTGATCATAAAATTCGTAATTTTCTTTTATAAGTATCCAGAAGCATCATTTAAAACTCTGTTTCTGCGTTAGGAATCCAAATACCATCTTCCCTTCTACAGGTCAGTATTATGACAAACCTCGAGAAATTTACTTGGTACGATTTTACAGGGCTGTAGCAATAGTGGGACAAAGCCAAAACAGCTGACTATTGTATTCATAGCTACCAGTCTTCGCCCACTATGCTGGTCAATTTCTATAAAGGAATGGTGAATCAAACAAAATACATCTCGGAAAACAATTGCTCTAAAATGACTTAAGTACCTGTTTTTCTTTTAATAGGTGTGTTATTTTTAATTTCCCGCTTTTTTATAAAGCTGCTGCAGAAAAAATCTTAAACGTGAGACCATTCCATTAAACACGATTAGGTGGGAATTAAGATAAATACGAGATAGATCTAAATAAGATAAAATACATGTTTAAGTTTATTTTAGTAGATTAGGTAACTTCAAATTAATGTCTCTATCTAAAACTGCTGCTGAGCAATATGGCAATATGGCAGAAGGAAAGAAATTTTCGTATTTCTTGTTAATCATTTTGGAAGGAGGGATTTCTAAAATCGCCAGAATAAATATTTAATAATGGGTTTGATATCTTGAATTTCATGCTTCAACCTAAAACTGCTGCTAAGATATGGCTTACAAGGAAGGTCTCCATTGGGGGCATACTCAGAATTTTTTGAAAAAAATACGAATTAAACTACTCATGTAGGTAATAAAGGATCAGTGAAAATTAGCGGCGGAATTACATTATTAGATATGTAAAAAAATAAAATAATTTGGAATAATTGCATGAAAAGCTGAAATCGACGCGAGATTTGGCGAGCAATGCATTTCCATACCAAAAGCAGACGATTTTAACGAATCTGAAAATTGATTTTAATTGACTTCACTGTTAAAAATCTGCAGCATTTAATGCAACGTCACTCCACTACTTTTATAGAATATCTCTCTTCTGACCAATGAGAATGCTCCATAGCACGATGAATTGACCGTGTCATACACTGTTAAAAATCTGCTGCATTTTGTTGCAACGCACTCCACCGCTTGTATATAATATCTCTATTCCAACCAATGAGAAAGCTCCATTTCACGGCCAAGTAACCGTTTTCTATACAAGTAAGGGAGTGCGTTGCAACAAAATGCAGCAGATTTTTAACAGTGTATTTTTCAATTTGGAACAATTTTAATCAATTTAAATTGTGTTTTAAATCATAAAATATATTAATTTCATTTTGTTATAAGTACATATAAACGTATATGACAAAATTACACTTAAAGTGAAGTAAAAATGCAAAACTAAAATTACTTAAACTAAACTTATTTAAATAAATTGAACATAGAAAGTTTTTTCTTTTAAAAAGTATTTGAAGCGTAAAAGCGTATTTTTCAAAATTTCGTTTTTTCGCCAACCGGAGATAAATCGCCAAATAAACGAAATTTTTATCCATTTTTTACGGACGTTATAAGGAGGTTCCGCCGAATTTTTTTTATAAACATATATAACTATATGTGAAGAACATTCTGTAATTTTTTCAGATTTTTCTGAGTATGCCCGTATGGAGACCTTCCTTGTTAGTGATAGGCCATTCTCGAAAATTTACCAATCGAAAAAAAACGTCACCATAAAAAATACAATCTATACAGTCATCGATTATTTTTGAGAATCTAAAATAAAGATATCCTACAGTCGTACCTAAAAATAACTATGTTTATATGTCTATAAAGGATTTTAATCAAAACATGGCAACTAAAAACAGGATGGAATTAAAAAATGACACACAGAATAAGAGCTAAAATGGAGCCACAATAGTGGGAAAGTCATGTGACGGTATCTGCTGGTTGCAAAAAGTCGCAAAATCACGAGTAAGTATAAAAAGGTAAGGAAGTTTAAATATCAAAAATTCGAATTTTTCGACAATTAGAAAAAAAAGGCACAACTGTTGGCAAAAACAGAAACTGAATGCATGATAAATGGGGCAAGCATATTTTATTGATTTTTCTACGTCATTAAAATAAGTTCCATTATTTTTGCATTATTAGAAAACATCGTAATGGAATGCGATAACTGCATCCCCTCCCAGTGGGACACGGAAAGTGCATAATATAAATAAGTGGTCACAAGGCTTTTCAACATACATCACATGAAGGTATCGGCTGAATTTAAAGTGAATTTAAGTGCCCTCCGCGGAGACAAAGTGGAAGGAGAGATAGCCGCTGGAAATGTAAATTTGAAATAATGGTCAGAGAACATTCCAATGATATATCACATGAGGGGTGTTGGCCAAATTAAAAAAATTGACCCCCCCAGAGTTTTAGCTAACATGCTTCCCCGATATAAAACTTTCTCCTCCCTTTGAAATTTTCATATATTAAAAATTATATTTATCAGAGGGGTCCCGTAAAAAAAATCCTATCTGTAATGATAAAACGCTACCGTTTCAAAAAATTTCGAAAAATGCCCTCGAGAGCAGGGGGTGCAAATTTGGGTGCTGGAAGAAATATTCATAATATGAAAGAGTGGTGCGAGGGCTTTCCAATGATATGACACATAACGGGTCCCGAAAAAGATTGGAATTTTTTGAACCCCACTGTAATCCTCTCGGAGGTGGAAATATAAAATCGCTGAAACATGTCTTTAATTATTATTTTAATAGATTTTTTCTACAGTTTCACTCTTCAACTTAAATTAACTGCTGAGAATTGCAAAATGTTCTAAATTGTTCGATCCCTCCTTTAACATCCTCGGGAGGGGGTGGCAATTTTTAAAATCACTGAAATACGTGGTTAATTATTTTTTAGTAGATTTATTTTTGGGAATTTCACGCTTCTGCCTTAAATGACAACTGAGATATAGGTAGATGTTCCCGAAATTACGTCCCCCGTTTGACTCCCGTAGGGGAATTTTCAAAACCCCCATCTTAGTGCAGGCTACATCATAAGAAGTGTATTTTCTCCAATTTTCATGTTTTCAAGTTCTGTAGTGTTTGAGCCATGCGTTGATTATCAGTCAATCAGGGCAAACTAATTTATATATGTATAGATTATTCCCCAAACAAATCACTGACATGACAGTTTCGCATTGTAAAAAAAAAGTGTATTTTATAAAGTACAGTCTTTACGTGTGACATTTTTAGGTATAACAACGGCTTCCGGTTCCACTATGGCACTAATAAAACCGAAAACAGAACAAAACTGAATAAACACATATTACATTAAACACATTCATTACAGTATATTTGTAAAAATAGTTCAAAAATACACAGATTCTACAATAATGAATTATTAAAATGTTCAAATATTAATCAAGAAAAACATTTCATTTCCAGTCTTGATCATAATCAGACTCGCGAGCGTATTTTATTTTCCAATGAAAAAAATGGGAGGTGGTATTTAAATTGTTAATCGTCACATTAAATGCTCAATTTTTATGTCGCAGAAAAATGCAGTCTAAATAAATTGATTTTAAATCCTCGTTTTATATATACTTTTTCTTCACATGTCTTCACGCTTTTACAAAAAAATCAGTTTGGACGGCATCAGCCTGATTTTCATTCAAAAATTTCCACATTGGCGTGATTTTTCCCATTTAATTAAAGTCTGGCTGTGCCGTCTTCTGTCAAAAAAAGTTCTAACAACATTGCTCCCTACATTATTCCCTCTCTTCTCTTTATGTATTTTTAAAAATATGTTTTTCAGATGGACACTAAAAGCTTTTCAGAGGTTTTTCTTATTTTATTTAAAAAGCAGGGTATGTAATTTAGGATAAACATTCTTAAAAAAAAAACAGCAACTGTTTTTATTTAACTTAAGCACATTGTTTGGAGAATCAATTATAAGTTGAAATAGTTTATTTTTAATATATGTACAGGAAAATTTAGAAAAGGAAAAAACCATGTGTGTGTATTATTTATTGTATAAGCCTTTGCAAAAACAAAAAAATGAAATTAGATGTATGAATAAGAGCTTTTAAAATGGATTTAATTAACAATTATTTTGGTAATTTTAGGGGATGTGTGATAAAGCTTTTAGCAAAACATTTTAAAAAATGTCACATAATTTCTATTTGTTTTTTGAATAATATGTTTATCCCCCTCGGAGATGCAAAATTCTTTTCTTTCTAATCTCTTTAATCCGATTGTATAGCATTTCTAGGAAAGTGGATGCAAAAAAACAAAGAAATTTTTTTATGTTTGATAATCTACCTTCCACCTTTATAAAAGTTCGCTTCAGCATAAAAAAATGATAGATAAAAGCACTGCAGCAAGCATTAGTTATCAAATAAGAGGATACAATGCATACAATTGTATCTTATAAGAGTTAACAATATTCACTCTTATAATGCTACTGTCCTCAGATTCCTCCTACTGCCATAAGAGTGACCATACAACATTGAATGACCAAGTCATCTAACTATTATCAGTTAAGCATTATGGACAATAATTTTGCCATCGATTTCGGGCGTAAAATTTGCTGTGACAAAAGCTAAGGGAGAAAATTTTCAAAAACGTCGGAATTTTCTACAAAACCGTAAAACAACCTCTTTTTCCACATAATCCAGTGATATAAAAGTTCGCTTTAGCATAAAAATTCATAGATAAAAAAACATTGCAGCAAGCATCAGTTATCAATTAAGAATATACAATGCATACAATTCTATCTTCTAGGAGTTAACAACAATCAGTCTTGGAATGCTATTGTCCTCGACATTTCCTGGACAAATTCCTCCTACTGCCATAACAATGACCATACAACATTGAATGACCATGTCATCTAACTATGATCAGTTAAGCATTATGGACAGCAATATCGCCACTGATTTTGGGCGTAAAATTTGGTGTGACAAAAGCTAAGAGAGAAAATTTCAAAGACGTCGAAATTTTCTACAAAACCGCAAAAAAACTTTTTTTCCCCACAGAATCCAGTGATATAAAAGTTCACTTCAGCACACAAAATGATAGATAAAAAGCATTGCGGCAAGCATCAGTTATCAATTAGGAGGATACAATGTGTCCTCTCCTCCTGTATTCTCACGTGTGTCTTTTAAGAGTTAAGCATAATCAGTCTTATAATGCTTCTGTCCTCAGATTCTTCCTACTACCATAACAATGGCAATAAAACATTGAATTACCAAGTCATCTAACTATGATCAGCTAAGAATTATGGACAGTAATTTCGCCTTTTGATTTCGGCCGTAAAATTTGCTGTAACAAAAGCTAAGGGAGAAAAATTTCAAAAACTTCGAAATTTTCTACAATACCACAAAACATTTCTTTTTCCCAAAGAATCCAGTGGTATAAAAGTTCGCTTCAGCATAAAAAATATGGCAAAGTTAACTAAGAGTTAACTACGAGTTAACTTCTAAGAGTTAACAACAATCAGTCTTATAACGCTACTGTCCTCAGATTCCTCCTACTGCCATAACAATGACCATACAACATTGAATGACCCAGTCATCCAACTATGATCAGTTAAGAATTTTGGACAGTAATTTTGCCACTGATTTCGGGTGTAAAATTTGCTGTGAAAATTGCTGAAGAGAAAAATTTCAAAAACGTCGAAATTTTCTACAAAATTACAAAACATCTCTTTTTCCCACAGAAGCCAGTAGTATAAATTTCGCTTCAGCATAAAAAAATTGATAGATAGAAAACACTTCAGCAAGCGTCAGTTATCAATTAAGAGGATACAATGCATACAATTGTATCCTCTAAGAGTTAACAACAATCAGTCTTATAATGCTACTGTCCTCAGATTCCTCCTACTGCGATAACAAAGACCATACAGCATTGTATGACCAAGTCATCTAACTATGATTAGTTAAGAATTATGGACAGTAATTTCGCCACTGATTTCGGGAGTGAAATTTGCTGTGATAAAAGCTAAGGGAGAAAAATTTCAAAAACTTCGAAATATTCTACAATACCACAAAACATCTCTTTTTCCCAAAGAATCCAGTGGTATAAAAGTTCGCTTCAGCATAAAAAATATGGCAAAGTTAACTAAGAGTGAACTACGAGTTAACTTCTAAGAGTTAACAACAATCAGTCTTATAACGCTACTGTCCTCAGATTCCTCCTACTGCCATAACAATGACCATACAACATTGAATGACCCAGTCATCCAACTATGATCAGTTAAGAATTTTGGACAGTAATTTTGCCACTGATTTCGGGTGTAAAATTTGCTGTGAAAATTGCTGAGGAGAAAAATTTCAAAAACGTCGAAATTTTCTACAAAATTACAAAACATCTCTTTTTCCCACAGAAGCCAGTAGTATAAATTTCGCTTCAGCATAAAAAAATTGATAGATAGAAAACACTTCAGCAAGCGTCAGTTATCAATTAAGAGGATACAATGCATACAATTGTATCCTCTAAGAGTTAACAACAATCAGTCTTATAATGCTACTGTCCTCAGATTCCTCCTACTGCGATAACAAAGACCATACATCATTGTATGGCCAAGTCATCTAACTATGATTAGTTAAGAATTATGGACAGTAATTTCGCCACTGATTTCGGGAGTGAAATTTGCTGTGACAAAAGCTAAGGGAGAAAAATTTCAAAAACTTCGAAATTTTCTACAAAACCACAAAAAAATCTTTTTTTCCCACAGAAGACAGTGGTATAAATTTCGCTTCAGCATAAAAAAATGATAAATAGAAAGCATTGCAGCAAGCATCGGTTATCAATTAAAAGGATACAATGTGTCCTCTCCTCCTGTATTCTCACGTGTATCTTTTAAAAGTTAACAACAATCAGTCTTATAATGCTACTGTCCTGATTCCTCCTACTACCATAACAATGACAATACAACATTGAATTACCAAGTCATCTAACTATGATCAGTTAAGAATTATGGACAGTAATTTCGTCTTTTGATTTCGGGCGTAAAATTTGCTGTGACAAAAGCTAAGGGAGAAAAATTTCAAAAACTTCGAAATTTTCTACAAAACTACAAATAATCGCTTTTTCCCAAAGAATCTAGTGGTATAAAAGTTCGCTTCAGCATAAAAAATATGACAGACCAAAAGCATTGCAGCAAGCATCCGTTATCAATTAAGAGGATACAATGCATACAATTGTATCTTCTAAGAGTTAACAACAATCAGTCTTATAACGCTACTGTCCTCAGATTCCTCCTACTGCCATAGCAATGACCATACAACATTGAATGACCCAGTCATCTAACTATGATCAGTTAAGAATTTTGGACAGTAATTTTGCCACTGATTTCGGGTGTAAAATTTGCTGTGAAAATTGCTGAGGGAGAAAAATTTCAAAAACGTCGAAATTTTCTACAAAACCACAAAACATCTCTTTTTCCCACAGAAGCCAGTGGTATAAATTTCGCTTCAGCATAAAAAAATGATAGATAGAAAGCATTGTAGCAAGCGTCAGTTATCAATTAAGAGGATACAATGTATACAATTGTATCCTCTAAGAGTTAACAACAATCAGTCTTATAATGCTACTGTCCTCAGATTCCTCCTACTGCCATAACAATGACCATACAATATTGAATGACCAAGTCATCTAACTATGATCAGTTAAGAATTATGGACAGTAATTTCGCCACTGATTTCGGGATAAAAATTTGCTGTGACAAAAGTTAAGGGAGAAAAAATTTCAAAAATATCGACACTTTGTACAAAACCACATACAAATTTCTTTTTCTTGCAGAATCCAGTTCTTGTTACGGTATAGGATTGTGTGCTGATGAAGAATATTCCATCTTGTTCTGTAGGAAGTGGGAAATGCCAAGCTGAACATCCGACTCGTAGCTTGAATGGTGGAGCACTTGACTTGGAGCGTTATTCCAAGGGTTCGGGTTCGATCACCAGATCGGATAATTTCCACCCTGTTAATTCTACGCTTAGCATGTGATAAATACCGCATTAAAATGAACTGGATAATTTTCGTTTCACAGTTTTTTCTTCATGTTCAATGCATTTTAAGTTAATTGTGTTTGACTTTCATTTTTGACACAATTTTCATTCCTTATTAGATTATTGTAATCATTTAAAATTAGGTGGGTAATTTTTGCCTGACAAAAGCTTTAGTTTACCTTTGCCTGCAGAAAATTAGTAAGAAAATTAGCAAGAAAATGAAGAAGAAATTGAAATTTTTCTTTCAGCAATCTATACTAATAGAGGGAAATACAAATGAATATTTTTGATCAGTTTGTAATTTGAGTAGTATCTTTATTAAATGCTACAATTTAGCTAAACATTAATTCAAATTTACTCTTAAAACTACAAAAATCGCATTTACGGAATATATATTCATAGACGGCCAAGTATCCAATTCTTTGCATGGATCTGTATATCATTTTACCTATGTTCTATAAACATGTCTTAGTAAACTATTTTAAGTTCAGCATAAAAATGCATAACTAGTTTTAAAACCACCTTTAAGCATTAATCTCATACTGAGTAATTTTTACAAATTCTTTTGTGTGGCCCTATGTATAACCTATAGAATTTATACACATTATAAATTTTTCTTAAATATTGGGAAACTTAAAAGCGCATATCATTGAATTGCATCTCCTACCATTATTGCTAAAATAAAGAACTTCAGATAGAATATGCTATCAAAAATCTTTTTTATGTCTCTGTAAATGCTATGTACTTTTGCATTGTACATGAAATAAATTATAGTAAGTCTTAAAAACGTATAGCAATTTCATTATACATGAAATAATTTAACACAGCATGCCGCAAACAATTTTGCTTTATACCATTATGTAATAGAATTCTTTTGTCCGGTCTTGTAATAACTATTCCTTGTACGGCATGATCTACGGTATGCATATTTTAGTGCACTTCGCATATGCATATCAATTTCATTATGTTTGAAAAGCTGTAACAACATTAAAATTTGTTTGAAGTGATGTTTTTTCCATTGGCCGTAATGGAACTGAATGATTTGACTGTCCTTGTAAATAAAATATATGTGTTACAAACTTCTTTTGAAAAAACAGATTGAGCAAGAGTAAGCGTGAATAACATCGAAGATTTTCAGGACAATCCGATATCATTTACTTAAGTTAGAGCGTGGCCAATCAGTCATGCTACCATAAGAACAGACGGAAAGACAAACCGAAATCATAAACACTTTTCAACTTTGTTGGAAAGTGTTAAAAAATGAAGAATTCGTTTAAATAATGTCAGTGAACTTTCAAATGTTGGTGTATCGATAATATTTTAATAAATCAACGCATATAAGTCACATTTAAAAATGTGTTATTATGAATAATGAAGATCAATATTTTACTAAAAAGTTTTACAAATAACTAAATACTTTTTATTGTAATATGTTATGTAAAAATAATAAAAAAAAGAGTTTGCCATACATTTTTCAAACGTATTTTTATAAAGTTTGAATAAAGTTAATATCGATTTAAACATACTTTTTATCGTGATAAAAATTGGTCTTAATCTCGTTCTTATGAATGCATAAAAATTAAGATCTTGAAATAAAAAATGTATTTTAAGAAATCTTTTATGTACATAATTTTAAATAAAGCAATTTTTTTATCTCGCGATATCCAGATATTCATTCAAGAAAGATTTATTTCAAAATGGTGAAAACTATTTTTTTTTTAATTCTGCTAATTATATTAAGAAAATATTTATTTTTATTTCTCTTTTCAAAGAACTTAAAATTAATTAGTTTACATTTTTCTGGAGGAAGAACTGTTATAAAAAGTTTGAAAAAAAAAAATATTTTTGTCTCATTTTGATTTTATTTTTGGAAAAATATTTAACTTATGATAGTATTTTTTTCCAGAGAAGTAAAAGATTGTTTTTTTTTTGTTTTTATACTAGAAAATAAAATTTTACTAAAGATGTTTAATATATGCTTGAGAGATTACGGCTTTATTTTAATATTTATATTTTCAGCGAAGTAATTTAAAAAAGTAAACATTATTTAATGGTTAATTTTCCTGTTTTTTTAACTTCATTATCAACAATACAAAGTAATTTCATTTGTCTAAAATAGTTAATTAGGTAGTGCATACTTTAATTAAATAATCTATACATAATTAATATGTATTAATATTTATTGAAATTCGATACATATCGTATATTTCCGTGAATAAGCCGAGAGTTTTTCGATATTTTTTTTTTGTGGGTTTCGAATGAGGGAGATTAGCTTACACTCGCATATTAGAAAAATTTAAAAAATGATATTCTAAAATGAGAAGAAAAGGCAGTAAATGTAAAAAACTTCGAAAATACTTACAAGTTTCTTTAGATACTTTAAAACTCTAGTCTTTTACCATGAAATTCTTTTACCCCCGGTTCCAATGTAAGTCAGTGTAAGTTCCAATGTTACATTTCATCATTTTACGACCTGAATTTTTCTACCCTGAAAGGGTGCAATGCATTGAAATTGACATAAATCACTGCATTTCTCTTCAAAATGATTACGGTATAATAACTAATTCACTCTATTTATCGTTCATTTGCATGTTCACACAGAAATAATAAGTTATAGTACAGTATTTGAACCATAAACGATGAAAGTATTTTCAGTATTTTTTTCCATTTCGGTATGCATTTTGAAATTTAATTAATTTTCCGCATATTACCCATTTGTATAATTCTACACCTTGTACAGTGGTGGTCAGAATTTTAAGAACAATTAAAAATTGCACAGAAAATATTTATTTTTTAACTAAATAAAGTGAAATTTTTACATAAAATGCTTTTTTATGCTAGAATTCATTGTAGAATGTAAAACATTGGAAAATGCAAAATATGAATGTTTTGCCATAATTAACAAAATATGTCAATGTAAAAATTGGACAAAATTATAAGGACAACGAATAATTTTCACTTGAAATACGCTAATAATTAATAGTCTCCCCCCTTCTTCTCAATCACTTTTATCTGTCTTGATATCTTGGCGTTTGACAGTTTCTTAAGAATGTTTTTGGAAAATTTTGATTAGGCTTTTTCGATGAAGGACGTGAGCTCTTGCTTGTTTTCATATTGAATAACATTTTTGTATCATTAGTGTGCCAAAATACCCCACACATATTCCATTTGATTCAGATCAGGGCTTTTGGCCGGCCAATCAAGTAGTTTCACGAGATTAGCATCAAACCACGATTTTAAAGTTTAGGAAACATGTACCGAAACCATTGTCCTGCTGGAAAAAATAGTCTCCATTCATTATTAATGGTGCTTCCGGTAAAAGGTTACTGCCCAATATATCAACATAACTCTCAGAATTAATTTTACCCTGTACAAAAAACTATTGGAGAAGTTCCGCCAGTTGCGAAACCTCCCCAGACTATGATTAAGCCACTTCCGAATGAACGCTTTGAGAAAATTTCCTTTTCTCTAGGGAGATTTTACCAGAAGTAGCGAAAAATATCAGGTTCATCCAAATTAAACTTTTTCTCATCGGAGAATACATCATCATCTCTTTTTCTTCCCATTATTAAAGCAATTTTTGGCAAACTCCATCCTTAGTCTCTTATGAGTTTTTTAAAAGGCGTGTTTTAAAAGGCGTGTTTTTAAAGGCGTAAAAACGTGTTTACCATAGCGAACCTTTCTTTTTTTCTTTTTGTAAAGCACGTTGAACAGTTCGAGCACTGCATTCTAAGTTCAATTCATGTTTTATTTCTGTTAACACTTGTTTTATTGAGCAAGCTCGCTTTATTATTATTCTTTTTACAGAAACAGAAGATGGCTTACCTGTATATCGTTGCCGTCCGTATTTATAGGAATTTTTAAGGTAATAGTAAATAACCGTTCTTAATCTATTAAGCTTTGTCACAATTTGTCCTACAGAAAATCCTAAACTTTTAAATGCCTCCACTTCTCTTTCTCAAACTCCGAAATCTTTGCACCTAGCGGCCTGACTGAAAAACAGAATATGACGATCCCAAACGTTTACTACGCATTTATATTTTTCAGTGGTTCCTTGTGCAGAACAAAAAAAACATGCAAATTTTAATTTTTAGAACACACAAATACAGTTGTTCTTATAATTTTGTCCGCATCAGATGACTCTATAAACGTATACTACATTTTATGAAACTCAATTTTCTAGTTATTTCCATAAAAACTTATAAAATAGTCTTCATTTTTCATTGTTTTCCAACCATTAAATTTGCATAAGTTTCAGACTAAATGTAGCAAAGTTTTGTCGATTTTTTTCTTGTCGTTATAATTTTGACCACCATTGTATATACAGGGCTGCACAAAAGAAACAACATCTCCTTATGAGTGGAAATGGCTGAAAAGGAATTTTCTTCTGAGCTATATATAACATAAATAAACTAAATTTCTGTATGCATCTGGTTAATAGATACAAATATATATATCATATACAGGTCTTCTCAAAGAATTTAGATAACTTTTCGATTGTAGACGGGAACAGCTGAAATTCAGTTATCAAATGTGTTATTTGTTTCCATGGTTGAATTAGACATAATACTTTTGTTACATTATCCTGGATGTATTAGAAAATGTTTTATAATATCTGCTTGACGCATGATTTTTAAAATTTCCTGTTTTTTCAAAATTTTAATATTCATAAATCAAAGCAACCACCTCGAACAAAAATAAACGCATATAGTAAAATCATCTGTTAATTATTTCTGTATAATTTATACATTGCAATTGCCCTTTGCATTCGAGATGTGATTCTCCCTGACAACTAGTGTCCCGCGTAAATGGGTACGCCAAATAATCTTGACACCAGTATTTTAAACTCATTTTCTTCGCCTAATCTATGGCCGTATAATCTGCGATCTACTTTTTATCACAATTATTAAAAATTTCCTATAATAAAATCGATTTTAAATATTTTGTAAAACCATTAAAAAACTTAAAACTTCAGATTAAAATTATAATTTTTAAGAACTTTACACTTTTATTCAAAATTTAAAGTTTAATAAGTTTTTCATTTTGTACCAGTATTTTTAAAATTAAAAAAGAAGTTGAAATGCTTGTGAAGTGCTTTTTAAGTAAAAGAAATGCGTCTCTGATTTTACAAATATGAAACGTAAATAAATAAATAAAATAAGCTTTTTAAGAAAAAAATATCAACCGACTTCAAAAAAGCGCTAAAAAGAATTAAATAATTCTTTAAAATTCTCTAATGACAAAACGTTATCCAATAAGCACACATCGGATATCAGGTACCGGCATAAAAAACGGTTAAATTTAATATGTATAATTTAATATCCACCAAACATAGATTTTAGAGATAATATTATTTTACAAGAGATGAATTGACATATTTATGATTTAATTTATGAATATATACATATAAAAAGTAATGAATTACTTTTTGAAGTTGGTGCCAAACAATCACAATCGATAATGATTATCCCCATTTTAATTATGGTACTAGGCATAATTTAGCTACAATTCTTAATATACATCAAATAGTTTGGCACCAACTTCAAAAAGTAATTCATTACTTTTTATATGTATATATTCATAAAATAAATCATAAATATGTCAATTCATCTCTTGTAAAATAATATTATCTCTAAAATCTATGTTTGGTGGATATTAAATTATACATATTAAATTTAACCGTTTTTTATGCCGGTACCTGATATCCGATGTGTGCTTATTGGATAACGTTTTGTCATTAGAGAATTTTAAAGAATTATTTAATTCTTTTTAGCGCTTTTTTGAAGTCGGTTGATATTTTTTTCTTAAAAAGCTTATTTTATTTCCTACTTTTTAGTTATGCATACCGTAATACATAATTATGTGTACTGGCACACGATAGCTCTTTGCAATGCATTACTAATGTACGCACTTTGCTAAGTTCTGATGTATTCAGTTTACTTGTCACTGTTTGATTGTCAACTTTTCTGAAACCACTTACAATATCGATTAGTATCGTTGTGAATCTTAAGAATTTCTTTGTATGGTAACTTCTTCAGACAAGATCTGCCACTTCGAAAAGCTACCGCATTTATGAAATCTTAGTCTGCATCGAATCCTACGGTCATCGAAAGTGGGTATCAAAAGGTGACAATCTATCAAGTAAAGTGTCCTTACATATAAGAGCGCGACATAGTGCTTCCATATATGAGCACGCAGCAAAATGACTTCATATATTAATGTTTAGTAAAATGCTTTTCTAGTGTAGTCAGTCAAAAGTACTCCCCCTTCACTCAGAAAAAGTAAAAAGAAAGATTTTAGCAAAAATCGTACTATGCTTCAATCGATAAACAGCAACAATCTAATACCTATACAGGCAGTAATGGCATCGGAAATGAGCAGTGGTGATTCGACGAGGAATCTGAAACTCATAACCAATACCTGGCTGCCTCTATAAGAGAGTGACAGCATTCGATTCCCAAATATTTCTTTACAGACGCTTTTGTCCCAACTACACTGTTAAAAATTTGAAACTTTTGCTGTACACTGTTAAAACTCTGCTGCATTTTTTTGCTACGCACTCCAGCGCTTGTATAGAAAACGGTTACTTGACTGTATTAAGGAGCATTCTCATAGGTCGCAGTAGAGCCATTATATACAAGCGGCGGAGTGCGTTGCAACAAAATGCAGCAGATTTTTAACAGTGTATCATCACTTCACCGCTTATATAGAAAACGATTAGTTAAATGCATTATGAAGGATTCTCATTGATAAAAATAAAGATATTCTATAAAAACGATGGAGTGACGATGCAGCAAAAGTTGCAAATTTTTAACAGTGCATTGCATTGCCAGGCATTTTTTATTATGGAATTTGATGGTGATTTCCTGGAAGAATTCGATTGTACTCATATGAGAAGTTAACAAGATTGACGAAAATTGCCCGCTCAACAAGATGCTTGGTGACTCGTTTTTCTACAGAATCGTTTCAACCAATTATATATTGTGCTACATGTGTTGTCATATTTATATCGCGGAATCCTACACTGTAAAAAATTTGACACTTTTGCTATATCATCACTCTATTACTTTTATAGAAAACGATTACTTCACCCAATTACGAAGCATTCTCATGGGTCAAAAGAGAGATGTTCTACAAAAGCAGGGGACTGACGATGCAGCAAAAGGGTCACATTTTTTACAGTGACACTGTAATCGGAAGTGAGCGGTGGCGTATTCGATGAGGAATCTGAAACTCATTACCTATACCTGGCTGCCTCTATAAGAGAGTGACAGCATTCGATTCCCAAATATTTCTTTACAGACGCTTTTGTCCCAACTACACTGTTAAAATTTTGAAACTTTTGCTGTACACTGTTAAAACTCTGCTGCATTTTTTTGCTACGCACTCCAGCGCTTGTATAGAAAACGGTTACTTGACTGTATTAAGGAGCATTCTCATAGGTCGCAGTAGAGCCATTATATACAAGCGGCGGAGTGCGTTGCAACAAAATGCAGCAGATTTTTAACAGTGTATCATCACTTCACCGCTTATATAGAAAACGATTAGTTAAATGCATTATGAAGGATTCTCATTGATAAAAATAAAGATATTCTATAAAAACGATGGAGTGACGATGCAGCAAAAGTTGCAAATTTTTAACAGTGCATTGCATTGCCAGGCATTTTTTATTATGGAATTTGATGGTGATTTCCTGGAAGAATTCGATTGTACTCATATGAGAAGTTAACAAGATTGACGAAAATTGCCCGCTCAACAAGATGCTTGGTGACTCGTTTTTCTACAGAATCGTTTCAACCAATTATATACTGTGCTACATGTGTCGTCATATTTATATCGAGGAATCCTACACTGTAAAAAATTTGACACTTTTGCTATATCATCACTCTATTGCTTTTATAGAAAACGATTACTTCACCCAATTACGAAGCATTCTCATGGGTCAAAAGAGAGATGTTCTACAAAAGCAGGGGACTGACGATGCAGCAAAAGGGTCACATTTTTTACAGTGACACTGTAATCAGAAGTGAGCGGTGGCGTATTCCATGAGGAATCTGAAACTCATTACCTATACCTGGCTGCCTCTATAAGAGAGTGACAGCATTCGATTCCCAAATATTTCTTTACAGACGCTTTTGTCCCAACTACACTGTTAAAAATTTGAAACTTTTGCTGTACACTGTTAAAACTCTGCTGCATTTTTTTGCTACGCACTCCAGCGCTTGTATAGAAAACGGTTACTTGACTGTATTAAGGAGCATTCTCATAGGTCGCAGTAGAGCCATTATATACAAGCGGCGGAGTGCGTTGCAACAAAATGCAGCAGATTTTTAACAGTGTATCATCACTTCACCGCTTATATAGAAAACGATTAGTTAAATGCATTATGAAGGATTCTCATTGATAAAAACAAAGATATTCTATAAAAACGATGGAGTGACGATGCAGCAAAAGTTGCAAATTTTTAACAGTGCATTGCATTGCCAGGCATTTTTTATTATGGAATTTGATGGTGATTTCCTGGAAGAATTCGATTGTTCTCATATGAGAAGTTAACAAGATTGACGAAAATTGCCCGCTCAACAAGATGCTTGGTGACTCGTTTTTCTACAGAATCGTTTCAACCAATTATATACTGTGCTACATGTGTCGTCATATTTATATCGAGGAATCCTACACTGTAAAAAATTTGACACTTTTGCTATATCATCACTCTATTGCTTTTATAGAAAACGATTACTTCACCCAATTACGAAGCATTCTCATGGGTCAAAAGAGAGATGTTCTACAAAAGCAGGGGACTGACGATGCAGCAAAAGGGTCACATTTTTTACAGTGACACTGTAATCGGAAGTGAGCGGTGGCGTATTCGATGAGGAATCTGAAACTCATTACCTATACCTGGCTGCCTCTATAAGAGAGTGACAGCATTTTATTCCCAAATATTTCTTTTACAGACGCTTTTGTCCCAATTACACTACAAAAACTTTGAGCCTTTTGCTGCATCATCAGTCCACCGCTTTTATAGAAAACGATTACTTTACTGTGTTATGGAGCATTCTCATTGGTCATAAAAGACATATTCTATAAAAGCTGTGGTGTGACGCTGCAGCAAATGGGTCAAATTTTTAACAATGTATCATGAAGCATTCTCATGGGTCAAAGGAGAGATATTCTACAAAATCGGGGGAGTGACGACACAACAAAAGGATCAAAATTTTTACAGTGTACACTTGTAAAAAATTTGGCCCTTTTGCTGCATCGTCAATCCACCACTTTTATAGAAAACGATTACTTCAGCCTATCGTGGAGAATTCTCATGGGTCAAGAGAGAGATATTCTATAAAAACGGGGGAGTGATTATGCAGCAAAAGGGTCAATTTTTTTACATTGTACACTGTTAATAAATGTGAACCTTGTCCAGTTAGGATTTCAGACTTTGAAAAGATCGTGTGTCTATGTAAGTGTAACTTAAAAACATGAAAAATGAACGTTTCTAATTGGTCGATTGCTTCGAAAAGATATTGAATTTTAATGTTTTAATTTTTTTTAAAGTTCTAATCAACAGATTTTTATGAAATTTGAATGGGACCACATGGGCCCCATACGCTTTCAAACAAAAAAAGAATTATCAAAATCGGTTCATATTTACGAAAGTTATGCGTGAACAACAAATACATACAGGTCGAAATCATAACCTCCTCCTTGAAGTCGGTTAATAAATAGAAACTCATGATACATTTATGAGTAGATTTTTTGAAAATTTGAAATAAACATTAGATTTTGTAGCATGTTTTTTTATGCTTGAAAACGTTTTTATATTAGATGTATTTTACATGCGCTGAAAGATTTTGATCATGTTTTATTAGTTATACTTTTTGGATTCGAAATTATTATTATTATTTTTTCTAAGGTTAAAATTTCTTCCATTTTTATTTTTAATTTTTCATTGAATTTATTCAGACATGGTATAAATTTTAATTGACATTCACTAAATATGCCGGAGCATTTTTTATACATGTTTCCCGATTAACAAAACAATAATTTTGAAAGAAAGTGTAAGGGGATTCGTATTTGAATTACATATATAAATATTTACCTTATGCCGTAGAAATTTATTGTGAAGTTCAATATTTTGTTACTCTATATTATGAATTTAGAAAGTTGTAGACGGAAAAAAAGACTGCTTGAACGCTTAGAGAAAATATAATCTATACTCTTTTCCTCCTTTTAAAAGCCAAATTATAACAACTTTTTTTTTAAAATGTACTTTCAAAATCCAATGTATCGAAATTAATCTGTTTTTAAATTAAACCATATGTGTTTGTTATTAGCATTAGGGGGTGCTCTACTGTACCGCAGACGAAATCTCCTTTATGCTGTGGCTAAGATGACAGAAATGAAAATTGTGAAATTCTAACACACAAAATGCTTCAAAATGACAACAACATACACTGTAAAACATTTGTATAACGTTACTCCATAAAACTGGTGGCAGCCTTGCTGCCTCCAATTTGGTGGAGTATTTTAACCGATATAATCGGTATAACATTGCAATGTTACACCAGTAATGCATGTTTTATTACACCATTATGTAAGTGAAAAATTACTCAATGAAGTGTAAATCGTAGATGCCACCAATTTTATGGAGTAACGTTACCACAAATGTTTTTCAGTGTATGTAGATCATATCGGATATTTGAGCAAAAAGTATGTTTAGGTGTTATCCGTGTGAATAATGGGACCCAGATAGAACATTTATAAAGTGTGATAACAATATTTTAAACTTTCTTTTACTTCTGTGTCATTCTTATGGATGAAGTCTTTTCTATTAAACAGTTATAGCTCTTCGTAATTACTATATTAATTTTGAATTGAGTTTTATTGTTCTATCGTTCTTTACCGAATCTTACTGTAAATGATCAACTGAATAAGTTTATCCTTAACAGTCCAAATTTTTTCTGAATCAGTAAAAGATATAATAGCGTAACGACGTCTACGCTATTTTCAGCATTTCGGATTAATATTCCAGGTATATGTCCTTTAAAACCTTCATTGAATGCGCAGATATTAATTCGTTTGATTCAAGATTTCCTTACAAAATCGACCTGCATAGCGGGCGAAGGTGCCTAGTTTAATAATAAATGGAGGGTACCACAACCAATTTTGTAAAGAGTTTGGAATTTTTATTATTCAATAATCGATCGATGAAATATGAAAAAAAAATATCACGACACATGATAAATATTATGAATCAATTCGCTTTAGTAAAATTTGATAAAATTTGTTGCGCTGTCAACTTGTTTAGTCATTTCGAGATTAATCAAAACCTGATAAGCACGTATGACAACACCTTATTCGGTGATCAGCTGACAATGACTGACTCACCAAAACACGAGGAAAAACTTCAAGCATACGCTGTCTCCTTCTAAAGAACAGAGTGTCGTCGTCTTAGAATCATGTCTGCGCACAGGAAAAGTCAAGGTAGATTAGTTATCAGAGAGAACTCGTACACAAATAGTCACTGTAAAACTAGCATAACCGGATTCAAGGAACCTCAAAATGTAAAACAAAATAATTATTTAAGTCTTTTTACTATGATAACAATAATTTTTCTTACAATATATGAACAGAAAAAATGATATTAGGCTACAACTTATTTTGGGGGAAGTATGATAACAAAGCTGAAAAATCTAAAATATCTGAAGTAGTATCTGTTCTTGCTGTAAACTACTGATTTTTTGTACGCACTTCTCGCTACATTACAGTGTGTTTACTAGACTAAAAACAATTCTAAGCGACAGTGGTTATAATTTTGGTACTTGTAGCGCACTACTTCAACGAACTACTTCATAAAAGCTTAAATGAAACAATTTGTTCAAATTTTAATATATAAGCTAAGATTTTTAACAAAGTTTAAAATCACAAATACTTACAAATATCTAGCAAAAAACAACATAAGGCCATTCTAAAGATTTTTGAATACCCTTCCCCAGTTCAAAATATATATATATGTGTTTCACCTGAAAGCATTGAAAAAAGTAGTTGGATGTGCCAATCTCAAAACTTTCTCCTATCTCATATGTATATTTAATATGCCAAAATTAATTACACGTTTTAATACTTTAATATTGTTAATTCAATACTACAAATTAGATTTTCATTTTAAATTTCTGCTTCAGTCAATTAATCGGAGTAAAAACGAATTATTGTGGATCATGATATTTATTAAAATCAATAGTTTTCCCTTATTCTGCTATCATTATTTGTTTGCTAATAGCTCGCGTAGCAGGATACGAGTTCTCGTCTCATCACGAGCTGATGAAAAACAGAACGACGAAGAATCGAGAAAATGATAGAAAAAGCGCCACGCTACCACAATGCTCTTTTCCCACGGTATATACAAGGAAAAAATGAAGGAAGCCAAAAACATACACAAAAAAATTGGTTCAGTTCTGTGCATAGTTTTATACACTTTTCGATGGTGCAATAATGAAAATAGCACGAAAATCGCTTTTGAAGAACCCGCTTCCGGAATACTTGTTTTCAGGTAGGGCTACTAAACTAATTCTACACAAAAATTAGACCAGTTCTATGCATAATTTCATTAACTTTTTGATGGTAAAATAATGAAAATGTCACAGACATCGTACTTATAGCGACCCCCCTTCCGACGGTTTTTTTTAATTCAGGGAGGATCTGCTGACCATAGCCAAACACTTATACAAAAAATTAGGTTTAATTATATGCATAACTTTATACACTTATCGGTGGTACAATATTGAAAATGGCACAGAAATCGCTATTGCAGCGCCGTTTTCTGGCGGATTCATTTTTTTCAAATTCAGGGAGCACCAATTAGCCACCATAGCCAAATACTTACACAACATTTTATTCAATTCTATGCATAAATTTTTACACTTTTAGGTGGTAAAATATTGAAAATGGCTAGAAAATCACTTTTGCAGCGTCTTCTTCCGGCGGAATATTTCAAAATACAAGGAAGACCTGCTCGCCGCAACCAAAATTATTCACAAAAGATTTGGTTCCGTTCTATGCATATCTTCATAGACTTTTTGCTGGTACAATGGCGACATACGGACACCCAGCCGCACTCACAGAGAGAGACAGACATTCTGTAAAAACATGTTTTTTAGAATCTATGACCCTTAAAAAAGCCGGTGTAAATATATCAAAAACCGGCAATTTGAAAAAAATTCGATTACAATACTTTCTTCTGTTGGTGATAAAAGAACGTAAAAAAAATAGTCATTGTGCATGATCCCTCCAATTTAGCAAAAAAAAGGGGTGCGGTGATATTATAACTCTATATTCTTTCTCTAATTTGGAGGGATCCTATGCAGTGATCCCTTTATCCAGTGTTTTTCGATCAATTACATCATTTCTTTAGGATAAACTCTCGTTTTCGTCACTTCAATTTATTCATTACCCAATACTCGGGTTTATAACCGAGGGTTTCTTTAAATTAATTTTCTCTTTTTTTTTCGCCCCGAGGATACAAGAATCGTCGAATCAACAGTACTGGATTTTTTTCCCGTCATATTTGTAAGTATTGGTGCGTTTAAATTTCGTTAATAGTTCTAGTTTATGCATTAATATCCAGAAAAGTTAACAATAGATTAATTTAGAAGAAGGAGACATAACTATGAATAATCATAAAATTCGTGTAAATTCGATTAAAGAAAATATAGATATACATGACGAATGATAAACTGATTTGAATTAAAATCAATACTCACATTAAGCATATGTTATTGGGTTTTTTAATTTAATGCCGAATGAAAGAGAATTTTTTTGCTGAGAATATTTCTGGATGAAACATGAAGTTTTGTTCAAATTTACTGTAATATTTCCAAATGCATATGAAAAATATACTTGATAAAATAAATTTATAGTTACCCTTTCCCATAAATATGCTGAAATATTTTCTATCAATTATATCATTTCGAAATATTTTCTATCATAGAACAGAATGACATTTTATTTGTTTAAGGAATAAAAAAAGCATTGTTTTTTGAGAGTATTTATTTTCACAGGAAGATATACCGATCAAATTACTGATATTATTGAGAAAACATAGCATACATGTAAAGAAAAAAATTATGCGGGATAGATATTAGATTATATATATTATGTACAGTAAATCAAATATGTAACAGTGGTCAACATGGATACGAAAATAAAGTACATAAGATTTTTTGACGGATATTTTCTATTTTTTTATCATTAGTAAGTTTTATGCCGAATTATTCTAAAACTGTATAAAGATTAATTTTAATCATTAATCACTAATCATATCAACCTGAGGAAACATATTTTTACTTTTAAATATACAAATTTTTATTGAAGAATTTTCACAAATTATAAAGTTCTCTTTATTCAATCTAGGTATCAAGCAGGTTATTTTTTTTATTTTAAGACTAAAAGATGTTATAAATCTATCATAAAATGCCTATACGTGACGATGACGTCATTTTGCAAACGGAAGTACTTGTTGTAATTTCAATTTTGCAGTTTTCGGCATTGTAATTTTTTTTCAAAATAACGCACATTTAAATTTTTATATCTTCATACAGGGGGGAAAAAACTACTTTCAAATGCAATTTATTTGATAATTATTTTCAAACATAATTTTTCGAATCTATCACCATCAGGAGAAGTTTATATTACGAAATAATCTATGTGCATTTCAAAGGAATATTATAAATAATTCAGCATTTGTGTATGGCTAATTTTTCATAGCGAAATTAAATTTCCATAAATCCATTTAATTAATTAGTGATTGTGCGTTTGTATTTCTTAGCTATTCTTGCTAGAATATGGAACGTTGGGCGATTAAATTAATTCCAGTTATCCGCATGGTTCCGAGGGTGTAAAAAATGGTCTTAGATTTAAAAAAAATTAAATTAGCCCTCTAAATATATTTTTTTCGTAATTTTTAATAGTGTTTCTGTAATAATAACAACTAGATTCCTCCTTTTTTATTACACATCATGCGTAGTATAGGGCAAATCTTGCAATAGTTTTGAAAAAAAAAATTTGGAGATTCCGAAAAACATATTTTAGAAAAAAAAATTGCAGCCCGTCCGTCTGTGTGTCTGTCTGTCTGTGTGTTTTTAAAATCTCTATCTCCCGAACAAACTGAGATTGAGACTTCAAATTTTGTATGTTCTTAGTGTATAAGAATGAGACGAATCCTATTTAATATTAGTGACCTCGATTATAGTGAACTATTTTTCAGACTCTCGAAAAATTCGTTCTGAAGAAAGGTACATAAAAAATGTCGAATTTTTTTATTTTAAGGAGTAGACGTAAAAGGAAATAAAATAACTTAAATTTTGCATAAAGAATGAAGCTGGTTGAGTTATTAGCTGCCGAGATATTTGTAATCCTGTTTTACATTCTTCGATTTTTCATGATTCGATTTTTCTATGTTAAAATTTTGACTTATTTGTTGCAGCGTCACTCCACAGCTTTTATAGAATATCTATTTTATGACCAATGAGAATGCTCCATATCACAGTGAAAGTAACTGCTTTATATAAAAGCAGTGGTGTGATGCTGCAGCAAATGGATCAAATTTTTAACAGTTGCTGCAGCATCACTCCAACGCTTTTATAGAAAACGGTTACTTTGTGTGTGTTAATTACAATGTATTCTATAAAAGCTGGGAAGTGATGATGCAGCAATAGGGTCAAATTTTTAACAGTGCACTGCTAAAAATTTGACCCATTTACTGCAGCGCACTCCACAGCTTTTATAGAATGTCTCTTTTATGAGAAATGAGAATGCTCCATAACACAGCAAAGTAATCGTTTTCTATAAAAGCGGTGGAGTGATGCTGCAGCAAATGAGTCAGATTTTTAACAGTGTGAATATTGTGTGTTTGAAATAGGGAAAAGATTTCAAAGCACAGTAAAATGTATTGACGTCATTTACAGCTCAAACTGTAAATCTGACAAATGAGAACGCTCCATTACGACTCTGGAACGTTTGCATTGGACAAAAAATTGATAGCCTTTAAAGTCGGAGATAACTTTTCACAATGGAATTTGTCATTGGTCACAATAACTGTTTTTTCTCGTGGATGGGTTGACCCCGGAATCGTTATACACGGAGGGATGTTATATATACAATTATGCACATGAATGATGGCATTACGGTGGTCCCCAATGACTCGTTTTCATATAAAAAGTAGAAAAGGAAAAACGATAGTAATAGTTAGATTTTTTAGTTTGACATGATTTTCAAACTTAAATTAACTTTTATTTGAATAGATAGGAAAAATAATATATTGTTTCAATCGTAGTCTTACAGAAATACAAACTTGTTTTCACATATGGATGCTTCAGAAATCAGTACTTTTTAGTAAGCAAAAAGTCGATTGGTACGTTGAAATAAATCACACTGACATCATTCCAACTAAAATGGACAAAAGTTTTTAAAATGTCATGGTCACATAGTAATCTATTTTTTAAAAAAATTGATACGTAGGTTAAAACCATATTCAAACAGAGCTCAGCACAATATCTTAAGAAAAAGTAAATTATTTTAACAGTTTTGGGCGTTTAGAAAACTAGAAGAATGTAGAATGGCGTATGTGCAATCGTCGAAATTTGAGAGTTTGAATTTCTGTATTCTGAAACTATTTAACAAAGATTGAAGCTGTTTATAACATTGTAACCTCTGAAAAATTACCTTCATATTTATTAAACAGTAATCATCTGATAACACCAACATTAGTCTTAAATTGACTGTAAAAACTGAAAGTTTGTAAAAATCCGAATCTTTATAATAATCAAATGAATTAAAAAATACTTGTGAAATTGATGCCTGATATACAGAATATGAAATACAGAAAATCAGGAACTGTAGTATTGCATATGAAGATCGAATTTCGCAAGTTTTAAAATTGCCAAATTTTCAAAAAAAATTATTTCAAATAAAATTACAAAATCATATTTTTTTCTCTTATCTCTGTGTAAAAAATAAATAAAGGAAAGCTCATACATTAACAATATTGCACAGACATAAAGATCTGTAAGTCCATGATATAATTTAAAAAAAAAAAAAAAAAAAAAAAAAATCAAGATTATCTTTTGATTCCTAACTTATCAGAAATATGTTCAAAAATACAATATTTATTATATTGCATGGGCCATTTCTTATTTAAATTCATGCAATTACGGGCAGCTAATAAAAGGAGTATTTTTTTATGAATTCCTCTTTAAATTTCGAAAGTAATTTCATTTTTGAGGTTTCTAAAGGATAAAAGAAACGTTTTTTTTTTCGGAATAGTGGGTGACTATTTCTGAATTCAGTACAAATATTTAGCTTATAAGTAATAAATGTAATGGTATGGTACTATTAAGGGGGTCCATGACACATTTTAAAATAATTTTTATTTAATTAGTTAAAATTTTGAATTTTTTTGTAATGATTAACCATATTATTGGTACACAAAATCATATGATAGAACTTCTCATATTTTTGTAAACTAAAATTTGAAATTTATTTAAAATGTGGGATAATTAAAATCATTACAATTTAAAACATTATTGCATAATTTCATTTTTTTTAAGTTTAAATAGATAGAAATATCTACATTTAAAAAAAAAATATTAAATAAAAAAAATAAGCATATTTAAAATAAAAAGTGGAAGAAGATTGATGTAACTTATATTTAAAAAATCATATTTCCAAAAGTAAATATTTATTTTTCTAATTTATTGAATAAGCATTAAAAAAATCAGCAATTGAAAAAAATACATATTCCAAGTTTCAAGCATTTATCTTTAACGGTTCTTGAGTTATAACAGTTTAAATCTGAGAAAATTTGAAAAATCCTTTAACGAACCAAAACACATTTTCACAAGAAGTCATTTCTATAACATCATTGCTTGAAGGCTAGATTTTAAAAGAAACCAAAACGAAATGCATATATATATATATATATATATATATATATCATCTTCTAATTAAAATAGAAATATGATTTAAACTTCATTATAAGCATAAAAATTCAGACATATTTATAATACAACAAATTTGTTTAAATTTTTTTTTAGATTTTTCTACCTCCTTAATATACGCCAAAAGTGAAGAATATAAATAGTCAAAAAATTTCTTTACAAAAATTTAGCACCTTAATTCAGTAAAGAAATTTAATTTATAAATAATAATGTTGATGAAACTATTAATAAACTCAAAATCTTAAGAATAAAATGAGTGAAAAAATTTCGAAAATATTTTAATATCAGTATTTAAAAACTACAAGTTATACCTCATTTTCAGTTTTATTAACTTTCACTACCTTTCGATGTATTTAGGAGCGATGAACAGAATAATACGTATTCGGTATTGACTATCATTAATATTGTTGCGAAATAATCAGTCATATTTGAATATGATGCATTCATCTTTAAAATGTCACAATAGAAGTGTCATTTGAAATACTATGAAATATAATAGATCAAATCCCATATGAATTTTATAGATAAAAGACATTTCATTGCAGCATACATCTGTTGCAATAATAATGAAACTACATCGGATAAAATGCTAAGATTGCATCCAAACTTATTGTGCCTGTTATGAGATAAGGTATGAAATGATATATGAACTGTATTAAAATAGCAAGAAATAGTTTCAATACACAGAGTATTTTTATTTCCAGTTTTAAGAAACTGCAGAATGATAAGAATTACAATTCTGTAAAATGAGTTTCAGCTAAACATTTCAATATACTTTTGCTCTTTTTATGATATAGATTTTACCGAATAGGATCAATATTGTTTACAATAAAGTATAATTTGCATAGCATTTTGCCAAGCATGAAATCTTTCACTATAAATATGAAAGTACAGCTTTTAAAAGTTGCAATTTGCAGTAAAAATTGTAACAGAGATTAAATAATTTGAAAAATCGTTCGAATCATTTAACCTCATGTATAATAATAATAATAATAATAATAATAATAATAATAATAATATAATGATAATAATAATAATAATAATAATAATAATAATAATAATAATAATAATAATAATAATAATAATAATAATAATAATAATGATAATAATAATAATAATAATAATAAATGGTTATAAAACAATAATTTTAAAAGTTATATCTGAACAATGTGAATACATCAAATAATGATAAAATCCACGTTCTCGATAAACATCTTTTAATGGCTTAACAGTTTGATGCAGAATTTTAATGTTGTATGCAACAGAAATCATATTTAAACATAAATATAGATTTTTTTTTTAATGGATAGAAATAAATAGTTTTTTGCTTATGTAATTTTTCTTTATCTATCTTTAATATTATTTCGAAATAATCAATCATATTTGAATATGATGCATTCATCTTTAATATGTTATAATAGGAGGTGGTAATGTGAAATACTATGAAATATAATATATCAAATGCTATATGAATTTTATAGTTAAATGACATTTCAATATAGCACAGTTCTGTTGCAATAATGATGAAACTACATCGAAATAAAAGGCAAAGATTGGATTTGAACTTACTGTGCCTCCTGTGAAGTAAATATGACATGAGATTTGAATTCTAAATAAATAACTAGAAATAGTTTCATTTAAAAGAAAATATTTATTTTTACTATTGAGAAACTGCAGAATAGATAACTTTATAGATTTCGGTAAAACCAATTTTAGATAAACATTTCTATAAAAATTTGCTGTTTTTAGGTTATAGATTTTACTGAATATCAGCAATATTGTTTATGAATAGAATGTAATTTATATAACATGAATTATAAAATCATTCAACATAAAAATGAAAATACAGTTTTTAAAAGCCACGATTTGCAGATAAAATTTTAAGATAAATTAAATATTGTTTAAAATGTTCCAATCATTAAACCGTATTTGTGGCTTAAAAAAAAGGTTGCAAAACCGTAATTTATCGATTTTCAGAACAATGTGAACACGTCAAATTATGGTAATAAGCCCGTTCTCTAAAAAGATCATTTAATGGTCTTACAGTTTGTCTTACAGAATTTTAACATAACTTCTAAAAGAAGTCGTCTTTGGGTCATTCTCAGATAAAGGGAAATTTCCTGTCCTTGACACCCCCCCCCCAAAAAAAAGAAAAATTAATAAGTCTATCACGAATGTTTTAATTTTATTTTTTAAAATAGATAAAGAACTACATTGTGCAACAGTTTAAACGTAGGAAAAATAATAATTTTAATATTAAAAAAATTAAAAATTTGCAAATGCCATTACCATGGAACGTCTCTAACTTCAAATTTAATAATTCACAATTACGCTTTGAAGTGTTGGAAAACCTTTGAGCAAAAACAACAACAATATAATATTTTTTTATCTCTATACTTATGATATAATTAACATTTTAGCTTCAAAAAATTTTTCTCTTAATTTTAATTAATTAAACTTTGTCCCTGGAGTTTATGATCATTACCATGGTGCAAAGTGTTTTCATTCATAGCTCATCACTAGTGGGCGCCAGAGTGTACTTTTAGGTGCTGTATTGTAGAGTACAGGGTTGATACGAGTCAGGGAATTTTCAGACCAGAAAATTCTTCGATACCAGTATTTTATTATAGAAAATCCCTCCTTAAATAGGGCAAAATTTTAGGCTTTTTGTACTGTATTTATTTTCTCGTAAAAAATATTGATATTTGACCTGGAGATTTTTTTTAAGTGTAGCAATCCTGGAGTAGCACATGTTCTTACAAGCAAGTGATGTCAAACTTTTTTGCCATAGATATGTACTGTTTCATTTTGATACTTTTATTCAAAAACTGAGAACAGCGTGTTCCTTATGTGTCATTACCATGTTTCATTTTAAAATATAACAATACAAATTATTAACTGTATTAATTGAATTATATAGATCTCTAAGAGTATTTTTAAAATAAATGTGCTGTAAGCCTTTAATTGTTATACTTTAGCCTAAAATGAGGTTAAACATTAAAAATGTCATTACCATGGTAGTAATTTCCATGTCTTTTCGTAAACATGGTAATGGCCAACAGGCTATGAAAATGAGAAATTTCAAGACTTTTTGTATTTTCTAATATTTTTTCACAAAAATTATCATCAATAACATAAATTTGAGTTACTATAAAGATTTAAACTTACTGACGTATTGTTTAAAAATTAATTAAATCGGATTTTAAAAAACAATCATTTTCATTTATCCTTGTGAACAAAATTTATTTTTATTTTACATTATTAATGTTTATATTTATTTCATGAATGATAATAACAAGTGGCTCAATGATTAAATATAAATTTCCTAATTTTTAATGTATTTATATTTTATGAAATTGAATTATAAAGTAATTAGTTTGATATTCTAATTATTAATTTGGGTTTCTATAATTTAAGGCCATAAAAAAGGCTAAAGATTTCTGCTGATATTTTTCTCATATTTTCAGACATGCAAACATTCCATTATAACAAAAAAAAAAAAAAAAAATAAAATAAAAAAAATAAATAAATAAATAAAATCATTTTTTTTCAAAGGCAAAATTTTCTTTTATCTAAGAATGACCCATTTAAAAAAGTGTACAGATTTTTTTTAAAAATTAGTTGATAGAAATAAATAATTTTTTGTTTTTATAAATTTTCTTTATCTGTGATTAATATTGTTGCGAAATAATTACTCATATTTTAATTTGATGTATTCGTCTTTAAAATGTTACAATTTAAGATGGTCATGCGAAATACTACGGAATATAATAGATCAAATTCTATATGAATTTTTGAGTTAAACGACATTTCAATATAGCATAGCTATGTGGCAATAATAGTGAAGCTACATCGCAATAAAATGTTAAGATAGGATCTGAACTTATTGTATCTGCTATGAAATAAATATGAAATGATATTTCAATTGCAAATAAATAGCAAGAAATAGTTTCATTACAAAGAAAATTGTTAATTCTAGTTTTAAGAAACTGCAAAATTGGAAACTTTGCAAAGTTCTGTTAAACCAATTTTAGTTAAACATTTCAATATAAGTTTGCTTTTTATTGATATAGATTGTACTGAATAACAGCAATATTGTTTACAAATAATGTATAATTTCAGTGATCATGCTCAGAGTCAAAGATGATCAGTGTGTAATTAGATGAAAGTTTACAAAATACCAATAAAAATAAAAAATAAAAGGTTGTTTCAGTCTCTAGATTCAAAATATTTTTATTGTATATTTCCATACATTGTATTATTGATACATTAAACAAATTATTTGAATTTATGTTAACAGACATTATTCAACCATGTGCTTAAAAAGAGTTTTTTCTTGCGTAAAACTAGATGGGTGTGATAATAAAAAAAAATCTTCTATCTTATACATGTTAATACTTCAAAATTCACCTTCACAGTGTCAAACATGAATGGAAATTTATGTATCTCATGCGGATTCTATTGATATGAAATTCTGTGCATTAATTCCAGTGATAGTGTTGTTACAAAAATCAGAAAAAAGCAACATAGTAGGACCAGCTATTGAGTGATATACACCAAAATGTAGAAAACATCAAATCATGTGAAGGAATAATTGAATCTGAAGTTTTATGAAAATCCGTGCATTAATTCTTGAGATAGAGCTCTTGCGAAAATCGTGAAATATACTACATAGCCGCGCTACCTGTAAAGCAATTTACATAAAAAATTAATCAGCACCAACTTATATCAGGGACTAACTGAATAGAATTTTTTGTAAAATTCTATGCATTAGGTCTTGCGTTAGAGCGCTCACAAAATATGTGTCATATGCATACAGACAGACAGAGACACCTACTCATAATCTCACAAAGTCACAGACAGACATTTTGTAAAAACATATTTTTTAGTATCTCAAACCCCTAAAATGTGTAAATCTGTCTAAAACTGGAAGACTAAATTTTTTACGAATCCAATACTTTCTTCTTGTAAAAGTAGAATAATGTAAAAAGTCATAGCATAAAATACTTTATTTCTGCAATGGGATTTGACTTCCCGAAAGGCAGAATGATTCTATTGCTAAACGTATCGCATCTTTAAAAAAATTTCCTTTATTTATTAATTATTTCAATATATCAATGTCATTCATGTTAATAAATCTTTTTAAACATTTGATTACATTGGTATCGATAAATATTATGCTTGTATAAAATAAAATAAAATGTATAGATGGCATTTTTCCAGAAATGAGAATTGTTAGAAGACAAATTTCGAGGAAAATGTTTTGAGGAAAATTATATCGTATTTAAAAGAAAATCAGGTTTCATAATATAGATGCATTTTTTACATTTACAGTCAATTGTTATAATTTTTATTTACTTCAGTTTCTTCTGTTTTGAAATTAAAATATATAAAATGAAGTAAATTTTTGTTTGTAAAAATCTGAAAGAAAATGTAATTTTTTGAGCATATATTTTAAAATTCAGTGTTTTATAATATTACAACAGTCTTGATGCACATAAAGTGACATGTGAAAGAAATTTCTGTTAAAATCAGAACAGTAGTTTTGGAATTTAAAATCATTAAAATCAGGAGGGTTTAAAATCACAGAAACGAATTTATAATTTTATCCAATACAATGTTTCCAATAATATACTAACGAAATCATTCACTAAATAACATTCTACATCAGCTGTCAATGGCTCGCAAAACTGTTTCCCATTTTTGCCGCTTCACGTATACAAATTGTATCAATGAAATAAATACATTGATTTTAGTTACATATTTATTTTTAAGGATGTTCTAAAAACAAAAATTACAATAGTAATAGGTTTAATATATTTAAAATCTTCAATTTTAACCATTAAAGTAAATGTGTTACTTTTCGGCAACATACTCATTGTGGTCTTGTAAAACTTATTATAATAATATTGAAGCTTTAATGTCTAATGTTGTCAATACAATAAATTCTGAAAATATTATTAGTTAAATTTTCAACAAGTAGATGGCAGAAATAATGCTGTTTGAAAATAAATATAGACATTTTTTTCTTTACAATTATTACTACATGTGCTTTTGGATTTGTTTAAAAACTTGTGAAATATTCGATTTTATTATGTTTGAGCAAATAAAAGTTATTCCTTTGTACAATTTTATTAAAACTTATCTTTCCAGTTAAATTTCCAATGTTGCCGATTGACAACAACCGCTTTTTTAGCCGTAAACCATACTTAAATCTGAATTAATAATAATAAGATGATTAAAAATATGATTAAAAAATGCAAGGTGAAACACATATTTAAATTAATTTTTCTGTTATCGAAACCTACTTTTTTAGATTTTTTTTCAGATCAATTTCAGAACCGCAATTGATGTATAAACATACATTTGGAGGTACAATTTAAGTTATAAAGAACTCATTTTAACCTTTCACTGAACGATTTATTTTCTATTTTTATAAAATTTTAATTTTAAAATCTATATAACGGTTTAATAATGGGGAAAATAAAGTAAAATAAATATATATAAGTTTCAAATTTTTAGCTAAAGTTGGATATTTTTGCTATCCGTGGTAATGCAAACAATTACTTATGTAAACCCCTATGTTACCCATGTACTCTATGTAAACAATTAGGGTCTTTAAATTTTGTATTGTTATATTTTGCAGCTAAACGTGTTTTAATTAATTAATTTTATCTGCTTAGTACTCTCCAAATATCTTTATATTAATTATTTTGAGTATTCAGTAAAAGTAATGAAATTAAATTTTGCCTTAATAACGTGATAATTTTTTTCTGAAGAACAAATTCTAATTGTTTGCTAAATGCAGATTTCTGAAATGGCCAAAATAAGCGTTATTCCATTTTTTTCGACTTTCTGAATCAAGGATACAGATTGTATTTGCCAAATTCATGGTATATAATAAGGTTTATAATGTTTTAGGCATGTGACGTGGCACACGGATTATTGAAGTGTTAAAGGATCTTTAAAGAGGATTGTTCGTTTGTGTTTGTGAAGACCAATTATCTACACTTAGGATATAGGTCCTAAAGGGGGGATGCCCTCCGTGGATGTCTTTCTAAGGGAACATAACCAGTATTCATGCAAGGAAATCCAAGGTTCGAAGAAAAACACAGAAACCTGAGAACGGTAGGGCCGAAGGCCGCGATTGTGTTCGGACCCAGCGCCTGCCGTCATCCAGTTGCGGAGACTTGGTTCTTGTGGCAGAACCTCTTGGTCATTGGTCTGATTTTAAAAGGGGTGGTTGAGGGGTAAAGGCCAGTTTGGAACTAGCCTGATTTGTGATAATGGTTAAGATGTGGCTGCATCACTATAATACTGAGTCCAAACGACATAAGTCAAGTCTCAGCCATTGTCACAAATCTAGTTTCAGAAGTTCCAAACCAGCCTTTCACTCTATCCCCACCCCTTTATATTTCACTGATAAAAAGAGCTTATATAGCAGCTACGGATCTGAAATTGAACCAATAAGAATCTAATACATAAAACTTCCATATTCTACAAGAACCATTGCAGAACAAATATTGTTGTATACATTACAGATAATAATTAGGCTGTCCAGAAATGATGTCAAGCTTGAAGGGAGGGGGAGGCGGTACATGAAACTGTCACAGATTGTGATAAAGGGGTAGGAGGGAGTAAAAAGAAATGGGACACCACACATTTTAGTAAAATAAAAGCTTTAAGTGTCATTAAAACACACAGTTAAAGCTTAAAAATAAAGGTTTTGAAATATAATCTAAAACGTAGTGCTTTGTTTCTGTACTAAAACTATATGTTCATGTTATATAACGTGATATGTGAGAAGAGTGGGGAAGGAGTAAAATAAAGTGTGACACTTTGTGACAAAAGGGGAGGAAAATCAAAAATGTGAAAAAAAAAAAAAAAAAAAAAAAAAAAAAAACACGTGACATCATTTATGGACGACCTTTGATTGAACCTCCGTTATATATACATAGCATACTATTTTTTGATCAAATGTATAATATGCTTTAAACCATGTAAATGAATAAATGCCTCTAAAAATGTCTTTTTCTTGAAATTAAGTTGTTAAGGTATAGAAATTTTTTGAATTTACAAAGAAGAAGGCATATTAATCTGTAATGTTTGTGTGAAATATTGATGGATATGCTGCCAATGTATTAAAGTATAAATCTCTCTCTCTCTCTCTCTCTCTCTCTCTCTATATATATATATATATATATATATAGACATTTTACTAAATATCTAGAAAAATGCATGAGGAATCATCTCGAAACTCTTAGTGTATAAATATAATAGTATAAGTCATACATCTCCGTGAAGATTTTTTCCCGAAACTCCAAAGGGGACCGTCAACAAATTAAAAAAGAATGAATATCTTTTGAATAACCCTGTCAAAACTAATGTAGCAAAAGCGCTCAAACTCTAGATTGTGATTGAATGCCTTATTGTAATAAGCCTTGTTCATTTTTATGCAAATAACATGCACACTCGCAGAGTAATTAAGGTTTTTATAAAAATGATCCCAAATTTTTACAAGTTTTTTCCTTATAATTTTCAGAGTTCTTAATATAAAATATTATTTTTTTCAGAAAATATGACAAACAACATTGCACAGATTACCCTGTAATCAGAATTAAAAAATAATGAAAATTGTATAAAAAATGAGTTGGTTTACTAAATAATTTTTTATTGCGCATGCGTCAACGATATCAAAATTTCATTTGCATATTATGTTAGCTAAATGTATAGAGCAACTTTTCTGAAAGTCACAAAACCATAACTTGAAAATTCTGACAATAATCATCAATTGAATAAGTCGAAAATCCGTTATTCTCAAAATGAAGCAAAAACAAGAGGGGTTGTATCCATATATTCATTGATTAGTGTCAATATAGAATACACAATATGGGATGTACTACTGCATTTGGATAAAATCCCTCATTTTTTTGCTGCATTTTGGAAACAACGGATTTTGTCCTTTTTCTATAGACGATTACTTTCAGAATTTTCAAGCTATGATTTTGAGACTTTTACAAAAGTTGCTCTATACATTTAGCTAACATAATATGCAAATGAAGTTTTGATATCTTTGACGCATGCGCAGTAAATAATTTTATAGAAAACCTACTCATTTTTCATACAATTTTTATTATTTATTAATTCTGATTACAGGGTACTGTGTGCAATGTTGTTTGTCATATTTTGTGAAAAAAATATCATTTTATATTAAGAACTCTGAAAATTATAATGGAAAAACTTGGAAAAATTTGGGACCATTTTTATAAAAACCTTAATTACTCTGCGAGTGTGCATGCTATTTGCATAAAAATGAACACAGTGTATTACAATAAGGCATTCAATCATAATCTAGAGTTTGAGCGCTTTTGCTACATTAGTTTTGACAGGGTTATTCAAAAGATATTTATTCTTTTTTAATTTGTTGACGGTCCCCCATGGCGTTTCGGTAAAAAATCTTCACGGAGATGTAT
Organism: Maratus speculifer; assembly: GCA_964019185.1. Classification (NCBI taxonomy): domain Eukaryota; kingdom Metazoa; phylum Arthropoda; class Arachnida; order Araneae; family Salticidae; genus Maratus; species Maratus speculifer. The sequence continues at coordinate 227,419,589 of OZ025296.1, read as the reverse complement.
GACGTATACTATTATATTTATACACTAAGAGTTTCAATATGATTCCTCATGTATTTTTCTAGATATTTAGTAAAATGTCTAAGATCGCAAGTGTCCCATAATCAATGGCAGTATAGTGTATATATATATATATAGAATTATAGATGTATATTTTTTCATTTATAATAATGTGGAATTTCGTATATTTGTTTCTTCAAATGGGTATGTTTTAAATAAAAAACAATTATGTATAATTATCATAATAACAATCATACAAAAAATAAAACTCCATTATTATTTGCAAAATTCAATAACCTTACATATTTAACCTGTTTAAAATATCCACTGTAAAATGGCGTTGCAAGAATAACACAGTTTCAGTGTAGTATTTTCCAACTGTAAGAAGTGATAAAGATAATTAGAACGAACAACGTTTTGCATGTTTTGAAATCATTTTGAGATCATACAAATATATTATATACATCAGTGACAACAACTATTGTTATACCCTTTAATATACGTAGCTTACTACGATGTATGTTTTGCCTTAAACCATTTAAAGAATTAAGTGCCCCTAAAAAAAGACCTTTTCTGGAAATTAAGTTGTTAAAATATAACAATTTTTCGAAATTACAAAGAAGAAGGGATTTTAATCTGTAATAAATGCCTCATTATTTCCGTTCAACTATCTCTCAGATCTTTTAAACCGAACATTTATCAGTTTTCAGTAATCGCCAGTGAACACGTTTGACAACAGTAAAAATTAGTTCTGGCGAAGTTGTGGAGCGTTGTGGTTTTATCAAAGTATGCTTTTTCCTTTTAAATATTTTTTTGGCTGTAACTGATTGATACCTTTTGGGATTTGTTTTGATCCATTACATGAAATAATGTTCACGTCTTAGCGATAAGAATTAATCTTTGTTCCCCTTATGTTAAGCATCTTACAACTTTTGAATTGGGATTTCACGATGATAAATGGTTGGGTGAAATATTGATGGATATGGTGTCATGTATTAAAGAATAAATATAGATATATATAGATTTTTTAGCATATCAATACTTATTTTTTTAATTTAAGATTAATGTGGAATTTCGTATATTTTTTTTCTTCAAGTACGTATATTTGAAAGAAAAACAGTTATACATAATTATTGTAATAACAATAATAATAAATAAAATTTCATTGATATTTGCAGAATACAATGACATTGAATCTTTGTCTTGCCTGAAATATTACTTGTAAAATAGAGTAGCATATATATACAGGGTGTTTCAGTGATATTTCAATTTCAGTGATATTTTAAAACATAGGTGGTAAAGATAAATATATCATGCAACTTTTTTAATATTTTGAAGTCATTTTTCACCAAATGTCTTATAGCACTTCGCCCTTTTCCGTAATAGTAAGGTTTAATACACAAACAAGTTGAAGCATTTGCTTTGGGAAATTGTTTTATTTTTCTTTTTACTAAACGAACAACTTTTTTTTTCTTCAAATCTGATCCATCTGCAATCTACTCAAGTGACAAAATTACTGCGATGGCTCATGTTCATTTTAAGATGCATTGTATTTTTAGTATTATTTGTTTTATTACTTATATAAAAGTTAAAATAAAGGAAACTGTTGTATATCAATTTTACATAATCTGTTTTTATAACAGCTGAAGATAAACTGAACTAAATGATCACTGCGCAATCATTATAGTCACTAAAAAATACTTATGTAGCGGTTGTTTCAAATGGTAGATAATATAATGAGATAATATAATGATGGATATAAAATATAGGAAATATTAATAGTAAAAAAAAAATTCCATAGAATAAAAAATAAAAAGAAAATATTACACATCACATTTAATGAGATATTTACAACATAAATTAAAACATCTGAGAAAATCAGAAGGAAATAATGATGAATCGATTAAATATAAAAAAAAAATGCATTTTTTATTCATTATATTTTATTTGTTTTAAAAGTCTTTAATAATCAAGATAAAATTTTTACAATTTCAAAAATATTTTACTATTGAAATTAAAATAATCCTATGACATACAAAATTTTTCAAACTTTTATTTAATTTTACAGAATTAAAATTAAAAATAAAGATTATAGATCATACTTCGCGAAATATTTAAAAACAAAAACAGCATAAAAAATTTAAAAAAATCACATGTGAAAAACTCACAGAAACATAAATCGACAAAAGCATTATTAAACAAGTTTTTGTTTTCTTTTTTTGTTTGTTTATTATATTTCATTCATTTGAAAAAAGTTTTAATGGGAAATATTTCTTGTTTTTAAATTTAAGGACATTTTAAGTATGGTATTAAATATAATCTGATCATACTTAAACTTTAAAACTTACAACCAGACTCTAAAACGGGAAAAAAAAATAAAAAGTCTAAGAAAACGAAAATTTCATGAAATTCGAGAATTAAAAAAGGTAGGTGAAACAACTTATGTTAACACCAAAACAACTTTATAAATTTATTTTAGAAAAAAGATAGAAAAAAATTCTTAAACATATGATAAAATAATTAAAATATAAAAAGATTTTCAATATATCTTTCGAAATAAATTCTGTTAGAAAATACTGAATATAAATTACTTTTATAGTAATTAGTTTGTTAATGAATTATTTACGACATAAAATAAAACAACTGAGAAAATAAGACTGAAATAACGATAGGCCGATTAAATCTATAAAAGAAATTCACTTTTTCCAATTCATTTCATTTTATTCTTTTTAAAACTTTTTAATGATCAAGAAATAGTTTTTACAATTTTCAAAATCATTTTACTCCTGAGATTATATATAAACCCGATGACACATAAACTTTTTTCTAAACATCCAATCTGACATTAAAATAGGGCATAAAAAATGAAAAAAAAATTCATAAATCTCGAAAAGAAAAGAAAGAAAGAAAGGCGATACAATATATGTTTAAAGCAAAACAACTTCTTAAATATATTTTATAATAATGAAGGAAAAAATACAATTTCTTAAATATTTGATAAAATATACAAATTCGAAATATATCTTTTAAAATAAATTCTGCTTGAAAATACAATATCTGAACTAGTTTCACCCTAATTAATTAGATTTAATAAATAGCTGAACATTCACTGAGCATATATTGTGGACATGAAAATTAGAAAGTAACAATAATAAAAAAATTACAGAATTAAAATAAAGATTACAGATCATATTTATTAAAAATTTACAGCATATAATGAAACATCTAAGAAAATCTGACTAAAATAATCATAAAGCGATTAAATATAAATAAAAATCTTTTTTTTTCATTCATTATATTTTATTCGTTTTAAAAGATTTTAATAATCAAAAATAGTTTTTATAATTTCAAAAAACATTTTACTCGTGAGGTTAAATATAATCCGATGACACACAAACTTTTCCAAAACTTCCGTTCTGAATTTGAAAAAGGAAAAAACAAAAATCAGAAATCTAAGAAAACAAAAATTTTTCTGAAACTCGAGAATTAACAGGTCAAACAACTCATGTGAAAATCAAAGCATATTATAAAATTTATATTAGAATAAAGATGCGAAAAATCTGATTTCTGAAATATTTGATAAAATAAAAAGATTAGCAATACATCATTCAAATTACATTCCGCTAGAAAATAGAGTATCTGAGATAGTTTTATCCTAATTAGTTTGGGTTAAAAATAGTTAAATGTTAACTAAACATATATTGATTAATAAAACATTCTGCACGATTTTTTTAAAATTATTATTGTTATATTTTATTCATTTAAAAAAAGTTTTAATGATGAAAAAATAGTTTTTCTAATTTTTAGAAAATTTTAATTATTAGATAAAATATAATCTGATGATACCTGAACTTTAAAAAAACTTATAATTTGACTTTAAAACAGGAAATAAAAAATGAGAAATTTAAGCAAACGAAAATTTCAATACACTTGAGAATTAAAAAAAAATGTAAAAAGCTAATATTAAAAGCAAAACAATTTCCTAAATTTATTTCAGATTAAAGAAGGAAAATAATCCCATTTCTTAAATATTTGATAAAATAAAAATATTTGCAGAATATCTTTCATAATAAAAATTGTTTGAAACTACTGAATCTGAATAGTTTTATTTTATTATTATACCTTAGTTAAAAGCAAACATTACTAAATATAAGTGCTGGATGTAAAAATAGATATAATAAAAATACTTCATGGAACTAAATAATAGGTACAACAGATTGCATTTTGAAATATTTACACCATAAAATAAAACATCGGAAAAAATGAGACTGAAATAGCAATGAATCAATCAAAAATTTAGGAAAATTGCATTTTTCAGTCATTCTATTTTATTCGTTTTAAAAGTTTTTAATGATCAAGAAATAGTTTTTAAAATTTGAAAAATATTTTACTCCGGAGATTAAACTTAATCCGATGATCTACAAACTTTTCAAAACTCTTCCAATCTGATTTTTAAATGAAAAATAAGAAATTTAAGTAAATGAAAATTTCATGAAACTCGAGAATTAAAAGAGGAAAGAGAAACAACTTATGGTAAAAGCAAAATTTATTTTAAAATGAAGATGGGAAAAATCCTATTTCATAGATATTTGTTAAAATAAAGTGATTTTCAATATATCTTTCAAAATAAACTCTGTTTCAAAAGACAGAATAAGAATTGGTTCAATCCTAATTAGTTAGTTTTAAGAAATTGTTAAACATTAACTAAACATAAATGGTAGATGTAAAAAATGGGCAATAATAACAAAAATATCCGCATAATTAAAATAAAAATAAAAATTTCAGATCATACTTAATGAAATATTTATAATATAATATAAAACATATGAGAAAATATTACAGAAAGATAAATCGACTAAAAATTGCTTTGCACTCTTTTTGTTTATTACATTTCATTCATTAAAAAAAGTTTTAATGCTGAATAAATAGTTTTTGTAATTTTAAGAACATCGTTAGTATAGGATTAAATATAATCTGGTGATACTTGAGCTTTTTAAAAACCTATAGCCTTATTAGTGTACTTTAATTAAAAGAAAACTCTACTAAATATAAGTGCTGGATGTAAAAAATGGAAAGAAAAAAAAATTACTTATTTTGACTATTGTATAAAATGGAAATATTTGCAATATATCTTTCATAATAAACTTGCGTGAAAGTACAGAATATGAATTAGTTTTATCTAATTATTATAGTTTAGTTAGATTTAAGCATTACTAAACGTAAGTGATATAAATAAAAATGGGAATTAATAAAAATATTCCATGCGATTAAAAAAATAATGAGTACAAATCATACTAAAGGAAAAAAATAAAATAAAACATATAAGAAAATCAGACTGAAATAAGGATGAATCGTTTAAAATTTTAAAAAATTGTACTTATTTTTATTCACTATATGTTATTTGTTTAAAAAAAATTTAATGATCAAGAAATTGTTTTCACAATTTTCAAAAACATTTTTTTTCTTGTGATTAAATATATTCTGATAATACACAAATTTTCGTTGACACTTCCAATCTGACTTTGAGATAGGAAATAAAGAATGAGAAATCAAAGAAAACGAAAATCTCTTGAAACTCGAGAATTAAAAAAGAAAGGCGAAACAACTTATGATAAAAGAAAAACATTTTCTTAAACTTATTTCACAATAAAGTTTTGAAAAAAATACGATTTCTTAAATATTTGATAAAATAAAAAGTTTTGCAATGTATCTTTCAAACTAAATTCTGTTTGGAAATACAAAATCTAAAGTAGTTTTGTTCTAATTAGTTAGGTTTAAGAAATAATTAAACATTAACTGAACATAAATGATAAATAGAAAAAATAGAAAATAATAAAAAAAATTACACAAAGTTAAAATAAAAATTAAAATTACAGATCATATTTAATAAAATATTCACCACATAAAATAAAACATCTGAGAAAATCTGACTAAAGAAATTGATAATTCGATTAAGTCTAAAAAAAAGGTCTTTTTTAATTCATTATATTTTATATTTTTAAAAGTTTTTTTATGATCAAGAAATAGCTTTTTCAATTTCCAAAAAATTATTCTTTAGTTTAAGTATAATCCTATGACACATAAACTTTTTCAAAACTTCCAATCTGACTTTGAACTAGGAAATAAAAATCAGAAATCTAAGAAAACGATAATTTAACGTAAGGTACCCTGGGGTAATAACGCCAGGCGGGGTAATAACGCCAAGTGCTTATATTTTGCATAATTATGAAATAATCAGGTAAATGACACCCATGTGCTCTGCGCAGAAGGGTTTTGAGTCATATAAATCGCAAAAAACAGCTTCAAGTTAATTTGTTTCATTTTTAGGTCTTATTGTTTTTACAAACAACTAAAATTAACGCTTGATCTAAAATTTGCGAGATACGTTTTGTGATGTGAAGACTATTTTTTTTATCCGGAAATACTTTGTTAATTATATAAATTTGTAGTGCATTTCATGTACTTTTAAAATGTTGCTGAAGATTTTGGATATCTTCTCGAGATAATTTGTAATTTAAAATGTACTGCGCAATAACTACACCGGGGTAATAACGCCAATCCTTGACTTTAGTACCCCGGTTGATTCCCTACAGTGGCCGAACTACATCCTAAATATTGATTCAAATAAACACAGTTGAAACTGTCCAATGTTTCTCATATTTTTATTTAAGCGGTCCTTTTTAAGCTAAAAGAAGCTCACGGTCTGATATTCTTTTGCCTCATCCCCTCCTCCCGCACCATACCTTTATTTTTCTTACACTTTCACAAAAAATTGAACATTTTCAATAGCTTAGAATGCAATTTGTCAATTTCTAAGTTTGTAGAGTTTGTATTTTTAGAATTGGGCTATCTACATGCAATTATTCCATCTTATTTCATAGTTTTGTTTGCATGGCGTTATTACCCATATAGGTGGGTAATAACGCCAAATAGCATAGTTCAAGAAAAGACGCCATTACATTTTATGAATACATATCTGTTAAATTATTTTATTTTATATAGATAGTCAATGAGTTGCTGTATCAGATCCTATATTTGTTTGAAAAATACAATCTAAAACTGATCCCTGAAAAGTGGTAGAACCTTAACGTGGCGTTATTACCACAGGGTACCTTATCTAGAGAATTAAAAAAAAAGAAGTGAAACAACTTATTGTAAAAGCAAAACAATTTCTCATTTTTACTTTAGAAAAAAAATGGTAAAAAATATCATTTCATAAATATTTGGTAAAATAAAAAGATTTGAATCATATCTTCCAAAATAAATTTTGTTTGAAAATACAGAATCTGAACTAGTTCTATCCTAATTAGTTTGATTTAATGAATATTTAAACATTAAATAAACATAAATGATAGATAAGAAAATTAGAAAATAATAATGTAATATTTTACAGAATTAAAGAAAATTACAGGTCAAACTTAATGAAATATTTACGACATATTCAATATCCGAGAAAATCATACTAAAAAGATGATAAATCGATTAAATCTTTAAAAAATTGCACTTTTTAAATTCAGTATATTTTGTCAGTTTTTAAAGTTTTTATTGATCAAGAAATAATTTTTATAATTTTCAATAACATTTTACTCTTGAGATGAAATATAATCCAATGATACACAATCTTTTTCAAAACTTCCAACTAGACTTGAAATAGGAAATAAAAAATGAAAATTCTAAGAAATGGTAAGTTTTATGAAACTCGAGAATTAAAAAAAAGAAAAGTGAAACAACTTATGATAATAGCAAAACAACTTCTTAATTTTTTTTTTTTTTTTTTTTTTTTTTTTTTTTTTTTTTTTTAGAATAAAGATAGGAAAAAATCTGTTTTATTAAATATTTGACAAAATAAAAAGATTTGTAATTCATCTTTCAAAATGAATGCTGTTTGAAAATAGAGAATCTGCATTAGTTTATCCTAATTAGATCTGTTTAATTATTAGTTAAACATTAACTAAGCATAAATGGTAGGTATAAAAATTAGGAAATAACATAAAAAATATATCCCAAGAACTAAAATAAAGATTACAGATCACATTTAATGAAATATTTACAACATAAAATAAAACATTTGAGAAAATCTGACTGAAATAATGATTAATCAATTAAATAATAAAAAATTGCATTTTTTATACAATTTATTTTAATTGTTTTAATGATCAAGAAATAGTTTCAAGTTTTAATGATCAAGAAATAATTTTTACAATTACAAAAGCATTTTACTCTTGAGATTAAATACAATCGAATGACACATAAACCTTTTTCAAAACTTCCAATCTGACATTGAAAAAGAATATAAAAAATAAGAAATTTAAGAAAACGAAATTTTCATGAAACTGGAGAATTAAAAAAGAAAGGTGAGACAACCTATGGTAAAAGCAAAGCAACTTTTTATATTTACTTCATAATAAATTTGGGGAAAAATCAGATTTTTTGAATATACGATAAAGAAAAAAACAATTGGAATGAATTTTTCAAAATAAATTATGTTTGAAAATATAGAATCTTATTTAGTTATATCCTAATTTTTGTTGTATTTAGTAAATATTTAAACATTAATTAAACATAATTGGTCTATATAAAATTAGGAATAAGAATTAAGAAAAAACGTAGAATTAAAATATAAATAAAGATTACAGTTCTTATTTAATGAAACATTTACAACATAAAATAAAACATCGGAGAATATCTGATTGAAATAATGATGAATCAATTAATTCTAAAATAATTGCACTTTTTTAAAAATTCATAATATTTTATTCTTTTCAAAGTTTTTAATGATGAAGAAATAGTTTTTAAAATTTTCAAAAACATTTTACTCTTGAGATTAAACATAATCCGATGACACACAAAAATTTTTAAAACTTCAAATCAGACTTTTAAATAGGAAATAATAAATGATAAATCTAACAAAACTTAAAGTTCATGAAGTTCTAGAATTATGAAAAAAGGTGAGACAACTTATTGCAAAAGCAAAACAACTTCTTAAATTTATTTTAGAATAACGATGGGAAAAAATCGGATTTCTTAAATGTTTGATAGCATAAAAATACTTGCAATGTATCTTTTAAAATAAATTCTGCTTGAAATAAGAGTATCTGAATGAGATTTATCCTAATTAGTTTGGTTTAATAACAGTTAAACATTAGCTAAACGTAAACTATAAACATAAACAATAGGAAATAATAAAAGGAATCCCATAAAATTAAAATTAAAATTAAACACAACGATCATATTTAATGAAATAGGTACAACATAAAATACAATATCTGAGAAAATCGGAATGAAATAATGATAAATCGATTAAAACGTTTTTTAAAAATGCACTTTTTTTTCTTTATAATTTACTTGCTTTAAAAGTTTTTAATGATCAAGAAATAGTTTATACAATAAAAAAAAAAAAAAAAAAAAAAAAAAAAAAAAAAAAAAAAAAACATTTTACTTCCGAGATTAAATATAATTCGATGATACACAAACTTCTTCAAAACTTCGAATCTGATTTTGAAACAGGAAGTAAAAAATGAGAAATCTGAGCAAACGAAAATTTCATGAAGCTCGAGAATTTAAAAATAAATAAATAAATAAATAAATAAGTTATGGTAACAGAAAATCAACTTCTTAAAACTAATAAATCGAATGATTATTCATCTAGAAATATGGTTTTACTTATTATTTTTCATTCATTAAAAAAGTTTTAATGATAAATAAGTAGTTTTTCTAATTTCTAGAACATTTTATAATATGAGATTAAAAATAATCTGATGATACTTGAATTTTTTCAAAACTGGTTCTAAAACAGGAAAAAAGAGAAATCTAAGCAAAAGACAATTTCACTATTCTTGATAATCATAAAGAAATTTTAAAAAAACTTATATTAAAAGCAAAACAACTTCTTAATTTCATTTTCGTATAAAGATGTGAAAAAATCCGATTTCATAGATTTTTGATAAAACAAAAAGATTTGCAATATATCTTTTTAAATAAATTCTGTTTAAAAAAAAGAATCTGAACTAGATTTATCCTTATTAGATTGGTTTAATAAATAGTTAAATACTCACTAAACATAAAGGGTCGATACAAAATATAGGAAATAATAATAATAATAATAAATCCATAGAATTAAAAAAAAGATTATAGATCACGTTTAATGAAATATTTCAACATGAAATAAAACATCTGAGAAAATTTAACTGAAATGATGAGAAATCGATTTAATTTTTTTAAAATTGCCCTTTTTATTCATTATATTTTATTTGCTTTAAAGTTTTTAATTATAAAGAAGAAGTTTTTACAATTTCAAAAGCATTTCACTCCTGAGAATAAATATAATCCGGTGATACACAAACTTTTTCTAAACTTCCATTCTGAAAATATATAGGAAATAAAAAAGATAAATCTAAGAAAAATAAAATTTCATGAAATTCGAGAATTAAAACAGGGAAGTGAAAAAAATTATTATAAAGCAAAATAACTTCTTAAATTTATTTTAGAATAAAGATGGAGAAAAATGCAATTTCTTAAAATTTCACTATAATAAAAAAATTTGCAATATCTTTTAAAATAAATTCTGTTTGAAAATACAGAGTCTGAACTAGATCTATCCTAATTAGTTGGGTTTAATAAATAGTTAAACATTAGCTAAATATAAAGTGTAGATATAAAAAAATAGGATATAATAAAAAAAAAACACAGAATTAAAAAAATACAGATCATGTTTAACTAAATTATTACAACATAAAGTAAAAAAAATCCGAGACAATTTGAGTGAAATACCGACGAATTGATTTAAATTAAAAAAAATTATCCTTTTTTATTCAGTTTATTTTATTTGTTTTAAAAGATTTTAATGATTGAGAAAAGGTGTTTTCAGTTTTCAAAAACATTTTTCTCTTGAATCTAAATGTAATCCGAACATACACAAACTTTTTGAAAACTTCCAGTCTGATATTGAACCAGGAAATAAGAAAGAGAAATCCAAGAAAATTAAAATTTCATAATATTCGAGAATTAGAAAAGAAAACAGAAACAATTTATTATAAAAGGAAAACAACTTCTTAAATTTATTTTACGATAAAAATGGGTAAATTTGATTTCTTAAATATTTGATGAAATAAAAAGATATGCAATATATCTTCCAAAATAAAGTCCATTTGGAAATACTGTGTATGAACTAGTTTTGTCCTAATTATATAGGTTTTATAAATAGTTAAACATTAACTAAACATAAATGGTTCATATAAAAATAGAGAAATAATTAAAAAATATCTACAGACATATTTTACAATTTTCGAAAACATTTTACTCTTGACATTACCGATGATACGCAAATTTTTTAAAAACTTCCAATTTCACTTTAAAAGTGAAAATAAAAACTGCGAAATCTGAGAGAATGAAAATTTCATGAAACTCGAGAATTAAAGTGGAGCTAGTTTTGTCCTAATTATATAGGTTTTATAAATAGTTAAACATTAACTAAACATAAATGGTTCATATAAAAATAGAGAAATAATTAAAAAAATATCTACAGACATATTTTACAATTTTCGAAAACATTTTACTCTTGACATTACCGATGATACGCAAATTTTTAAAAAACTTCCAATCTCACTTTAAAAGTGAAAATAAAAACTGCGAAATCTGAGAGAATGAAAATTTCATGAAACTCGAGAATTAAAGTGGAGCATCTTTTGGAAAAAGTATAAAAACTACTTAAATTTATTTTAGAATAAATATGAGAAAAAACCTATTTCGTAAATAATTTATAAAATAAAACGATTTGCAATATATAAATCAAAATAAATTCTGTGGAAAATACAGAATCTTAACTAATTTTATTATTAATTTTGTTAATATAATAATTAAATGTTAACAAAACATAAATGGTAGATATTAAAAAATAAGAAATAATAATAAAAAATCCCTCTGAATGAAAATAAAAATGCAGTTTATAGATCATATTTAATGAAATATTTATAACATAAAATGAATCTTATGAAAAAAATTCTCAAGAAGGTAAATCGAATAAAACTATTTCTCTGCGCTTTTTTTCTTTTTATGACATATTATTCATTAAAAAAATAATGATAAATAAAAAAATTTTTCTAATATTTTTCTAATATTTTAAGTATTATCTATAAGGAAATCTAATATAAAATTAAATAAATCTAATATAACATTAAATATAGTCTGGTGATACTTGAACTTTTTAAAAGTTATAACCTGACTAAAACAGGAAACAAAAAATGAGAAATCTAAAAAAAGAAAAGACGAAAAATTCATTACATTTGAAGATTTTTTAAAAAAGAAAAATAATTTAGATTAAATCAAAACAACTTCTGAAATTTATTTTAAAATAAAGGGGAAAAATCACATTTCTTGAATATTTGATAAAATAAAGATATTTGGAATGTATTTTTCGTAATGAATTCTGTTTGAAAATACGGAATCGGAAATACATTTTTCCTATTTAGTTTTGTTAAAAAATAGTTAAACATTAATTAAACATGAATGGTCGGTACAATAAAACTGGAAATAATAAAAATTATTTCATAAAATAAAAATAAAAATAAAAATAAAAATGAAGAATACAGATCATATTTAATGAAATATTCACAATATAAAATAAATCGTATGAGAATAAACTTATAGAAAGCTAAATCGATAAAAAAAAATATTCTGCACTTTTTTCGTTTATTAAGGTATACTGGGGAAATAACGCCACGTTAAGGTTCCACCAATTTTCACGTCTTAGTTTTATATTGTACTTTTCAAACAAATGTAGGATTTGATACAACTCATTAACTATCCATGTAAAAAAATAATTTTACAGATATGTATTCATTAAATGTAATGGCGTGATTTCTTGACCCTTGCTATTTGGTGTTATTATCTACATGTGAGGGTAATAACGCCATTCAAACAAAACTATAAAATAAGAAGATATAATCCCATGTAGATTGCCCAATTCTAAAAATACAAACTCAACAGCCTTAGAAATTGACAAAATGATTTCTGAGAGATAGAAACTGTTCAATTTCTTGCAAAAGTGTAAGAAAAATAACTGGGGGGGGGGGGGTGAGTCAAAAGAATATATGACCTGAGCTTCTTTTAGCTCAAAAAGGACCGCTTAAATAGAATTATTAGAAACATTGCACGGTTGTAACTAAGTTTTTCTGAATCAGTATTTATATTTTCATTTTTTTGTGAAAGTGAAAGAAAAAGGAGGGATGGGGAGCTTAAGCAAAATATAGCATTCTGAGTTTATTTTTGCTTAAAATGTCCCGTTTAAATATAATTATAAGAAACATTTTGCGTTTTTAACAATTTTTAATGTAATACTTTTATTATGTGAAATTTTATAATAACTAGAGTTATCTGTAATAAATATTTTTGCTACCACTATTATAGAAGTCTTGTAAATACTTTTTAACCGGTAAACGCCACACTAATACGGATTCGTGCAAATCTAAAGTTAAAATGTCGGAGTTATATAAAAATGCTTTAAAAAAATTGTGGTTTTAATTAATTAAGATTTTTTATAAAAATCTATATCCGTGTGAGATCACTTATTAAATTTATACATGATTCATGTGGTTATATATCCTTATTTCTATTCATAGCAACAAAATTGACCTTTAACTGCTGTTAGCGATCTCATTAAACGCTGTTTTATTTCGGATTTTAGAGTTTAATTTGTATTTTCCAGTTTAAATATAGTTACAACTGAAGTTTTCTTTCATTCGGAATCGTCGTACTATTGTTAGAAATATTTGAATAGATTGAATTTTAATAATGAATAATTAATCTAGGATAAAAATTGCAGAAACCGTACTCTATGAGTTTTAATCATTGATTATTTTTTAACCTTTAACTGACATTACCGGTCTCACGGACCACTGCTTTTTTCAATTTTTATACTTGTTTAACTTGTAATTTTTAGTTTAATTATAAACACTATTAATATTTTGTTTCAATTTCTAACTTTAGTAGTATCAACATAGACTTTTAAATAAGTGAAAGTTAATTTTAATAATCATGTACAAAAACAACATCCTATGAGTTTTTTACGCCTTTTATTCATCTTTTGATCTAGCGGTCTCACAGATTGTTTTATTCTAGTTACGTTACAATTTCTGCCACATCAGTTAAAGGTTATATTTATAAAATTTTGAAAAACAGAAACTGAGAAAGCGAACAGTTAAAATTTAGACTCAATAGAACAATGATGTTGGAATTTTATAGAAACCTGATTTTGAAAATGTTGGAATTGTATATCGAAAACATTTTGATGTCGTTTCATATATAAGAGTTTAAAATAGTTTTATACATTAGTATTAAAAAATAGTTTTGGGTATCGAACCCAACTTAATCTAACTATTTCAATAATATTTAATGATGCTGCCTCATATATAAAGAAAAAAAAATAAACCCTTTCGGATGTAGTACCGTCACTGTAAGGAATCAATCTGGGTAATAACGCCATTCCTTCGCGGTATACTTATTGCACAGTATATTTTAAACATCTAAATATCTCGCGAAGGTATCCAAAATCTTCTACAGTATTTTGAAAGTACATGAAATGCACAACAAATTTATGTAATTAACAAAGTATTTCCTAATAAATATATAGTCTTCACATCACATGATTTATCTCACAAATTTTAGATCAAGCGTTAATGTTAGTAGCTTCTAAAAGCGATAACGTCTATAAAGGGAACCAATTATATTTAAACAGTCGTTTGTCGACACCTTCTGCGCAGATTTCATAGGTGCCATTTACACGATTATTAAGTAATTATGTGCATTATTAGCACTTGGCGTTATTACGCCAGAACACCTTATATTAAAAAAATTGATTATGAATAGACAGTTTTCTTAATTTTAAGAACATTTTACGCATGAGATACTCCGGTGATACTTGAAATTTTTGAAAACGTCTAATCTGACTCTAAACCAGGTAAGAAAAAATGAGATATCTAAGCAAACGAAATTTCATCAAATTTAAGAATTAAAGAAAGGGTAAAAATAAAAAAAGAAAAGAAAAAAGAAAGAAGAAGAAGAAGAAAAGAAAGACAAGAACAAAAGAAAAAAACTTCTTAAAAGAAAAACAACTTCTTAAATTTATATTAGACCAAAGAACAAAAAAATCCTATTTCTTAAATATTTGATAAAATAAAAAGACTTCGAATGTATCTTTCTAAACGAATTTTTTTTAAATACCAAATTTGAACTAGTTTTATACTTATTAGTAGAGTTTAATAAAAACCAAATTTATTAGGATTAAACTAGTTCATATTCTGTATTTTCAAATAGAATTTATTACGAGAATTAGATTACAAATATTTTTATTTTATCAAATGTTTAAGAAAAAAAAGTTTTTTCCTTCTTTATTCAAAATAAATTTAAGAAGTTGCCTTACTTTTAATATAGGTATGTTTACTTTTTTTTTAAATTCTCGAGTTTACTGAAAAATTCTTTTGCTTAGATTTTCATTTTTTGTTTTCAGTTTTTGTTAAACACAAATTGCAGATAAAAAAATAAACAAATAAAAAGATTTCTCTAGATGTAAAATAAAAATAAAGTTTATAGATCATATTAATGAAATATTTACAACATAAAATAACTGTGTGAAAAAACTAATACAATGAAAAATCGATCAAAATATTACAAGCATATTTTTTCGTTTATTATATTTATTTAATTTAAAAAAAAACTTTTAATGAGGAATAAAAAGTTTTTCTCGTTTTAAAAACTTTTTATGCATGAGATTAAATATGATCTGATGCTACTTGAACTATTTCAAAACTTATGAAACAAAAACAGGAAATAAAAATTGAAAAATCTAAGCCAAAGAAATGTTCAGTAAACTCGAGAATTTAAAAAAAAGAGTAAAAATACCTATATGACTAGTAAGGCAACTTCTTAAATTTGTTTTGAATAAGAATGGAAAAAACTTTTTTTTTAAATATTTGATAAAATAAAAATATTTGGAAGCTACTTCTCTTAATGAATTCTATTTCAAAATATAGAATATGAACTAGTTTTATCCTAATTAGTTTGGTTTAATAAATAGTTAAACGTTAAGTAAACATAAATGGTAAATATAAAAATAGGGAAAAAATACACAGAATTAAAATAAAAATAACGATTACTTATGGTATTTAATGAAATATTTACAACATAAAATAATCATGTAAGAAAAACTAATAGAAAGCTAAATCGAATAAAATATTACTATGCGAGCTTTTTCATTCATTTAAAAGAAGTTTTAATGATGAATAAATAGTTTTTCTAATCTAAAGAACATTTTACGCATGATATTAAATATAATTCCATGACACTTCAACTTTTCCAAAAATTTTTGACCTTAAAACATGTAACAAAAAATGAAAAATACAAACTAAGCAAACAAAAATTTCAATAAACTCGAGAATAAAAAAAAAGTAAAATATCGTATACTAAAAGCAAAACAACTTCTTAAATTTCCTTTTGAATAAAATAGGGTAAAATCCTTCTTAAATATTTGATAAAATAAAAATATTTAAGATTGATCTTTCTTAATAATTTCTATTTCAAAGTAGAGAATCTGAACAAGTTTTATCTTAATCAGTTTAGTTTAAAAAACAGTTAAAAATTAATTAAACATAAATAGAAGATATAAAAATAGAAAGTAGTAAAGAAAAGAAATCAATAAAATTAAAATTAAAATTAAGAGTTTAGATCATATTCAATGAAATATTTGCAACCTAACCGTACCTATTAACAGTGTGAGAAAATCAGACTGATATAAAGATAAATTGCCTAAAAAATTACATTACATGTTTTTTCCTTCAGTATGTTTCATTCATTTGTAAAAGTTGTAAAGATGAATTGACTGAATTGAATGAATGGGAGTAAATCCTATTATATTTTAACTTTTTCAGAAAACTTCCAACCTGATTCCAAATTTTTTAATGAAAAATTTAAGTAAATGACAATCCAATTGTTTCATGCTGCAACAAAGTTGTTGCCTTATGTTTTACTAACTGTTGCAAGTTGTTTTATACTGGAGTTGTTTCATACTGAACAAAATTGCAATATGAAACAAAAGTGAAAGAGCTTATACCAAAAGCAAAACAACGTTTTAAATTTATTTTAGGTTAATGAAGGAAAAAATATCACATAAATATTGGAAATTTTAAGCGTATTTGCTATATATATATTTCATAGTAAACTCTGTTTTACAGTACAGAATCTCAATCAGTTTTATATTAATCAATATATTTTATGAAAACAGAAATATTGGAAATTCAAAATAGTTAATAATGAAATGTATTCGAACTACTAAAAAAATAATTAAAAAGCAATGAGTTTATGTGTGCCAAATTTTTTATTCGACTTTTCTCCTTTAGATTTTCAGGATTAAGAATATACCTCACTGATGAACAGCTGTCAATTTTTGTATGGTAGCCAATCTAATTAAGACAAAACGTCAATAATTGGCAAGGTTCTTTTTAAAGTCATGATTGTTTAACCATTGTCTAGCTGTAATAGATACATTTTTTATATACAATATTCATAGCAGCTAACATTCGAGCCGTTAAAGGGGCAGGTTACCTCAAAGTTGGTCAAAATGTTGATTTTATTTATATAAATTGAAAGACCGTTTAACTGTAAATATTTCTACATCTCATTTTTAATCATACAGTAAAATTAAATCAAATATAATATTAGATATATATAAAAATCCATACACAAGCTTGTGTTATATACCGTTGAAAATATTTAAAAATTGGACACAAATATTAATCTAAAAAAAACAGTAGGGATTAAAAAAATATATTTTTTTAATACTTTTTTGAAAAGTTATTAAATAAGCAGTTAACTTTTTTAATGCACAATTTTTAAAGAGTGAAATGCAGAGAGTTCACCAATTGAACATTTCAAAATTTGAACTTTATTTTTAAAAATAAATAAAATTTTTGAAAAGCTAAGCTGTTTCCTTAATTTTGCTAATAAAACCGTTTAACAAAACCCTACTCTTGCAATAGTATCTGTTATTATTAGTAAAACATTAAACAGTAGAAATAAATCCGATTTTTCTTTTAAAGGAAATCTAATATATATATATATATATTAATAAAAATAATAAAATAAAAATAAAACAATTTAGAAATAAATCAGATTTTTATTTCATCACAACATAAATGGAACTTCAATAAATTACCGCTTCATAGACTGCCTCAGACACAAGAGCCAAACCATAAATTTTAATCAAAATAGTGATAACAGTTAGAGAAAATCTTCGATTTCAATTCCGTTTAATGTTGATGTTCAGTGAAAAATCTTTCTTCTGTTTGGTTTCCTTCTCTTTAGAATATCACCCGAATTAATACTTACTCTGTGTGATAATTTAGACTCCAAACATGATAGCAATAAATCCGATTTTTCTTTTTTCTTTTAAATAACATAATATAAATAAACAAAATAATAATAAAATAGAAATAAATCCGATTTTTATTTCATCGCTGAATGAATGCAATTTCAATAGATTACCGCTTCACGGACTGTTTCAAACACATTAGGAAAAACACAAATTTTACCCAAAATGGTAAACACAGTTACAGAATATTTTTCGATTCTAGTCCATTTAATATCTGCAATACAGCAGTAAATTTTTCTTCTATTTGGCTTCCTTGTCTCTTAGAATATCATCCTAATTAATCTTAACTCTTTATGATTTAATTATTCCCATTTGAACAACATTTACTCAAGTGTAAGAATACATCTTTTTAAATGTGTAAGTATGATAAAATAAAAATATTAATACTAATAACAATTCAGAAATAAATCCGATTTTTATTTCATCAATACTTGAATGCTATTTGAATGAATTACTACTTCACAAATTGTTTCAGACTCACGAGCAAAGCCATCAATTTCAAACAATACAGTGACTGCAGTAGCAGAATATTTCTCAATTTCTAGTCCATAGCCGCAGTTCAGCGGAATACCTTTCCTCTATTTGGCTCTCTTTGTTTGTTAGAATATCGTTCTAATTTATCTTATCCTTTTTTGACAGAACTAATTATATTCGATAGAAAATCAACATAATATGTCTTCTTTCTGTACATTTTTAATATACATTGTTTACATATGGACAACATCCAAATAATTGAAATAAGTTTGAATCTTTTTAGGGCATCCTATCGAGGTAATGTATTAAGTATGGAATATTTAGTATGAAAGTAAGTAAAACCTCAATAATGGGCACCACTATTTAGCAAACACTTTTTAAATAACTAATATAATTATTATTACGCCATATGAGAATTTTTTTTGTTGATTAATACAAATATATATGTACATTTAGAAAATTTTGATAACAATATCTCGTAACCGAAAAACTAACAAAAAGTAAAGGAAAAAATACCGTAAACCAAAATTGAAAAGTTAACACCATTTCCATTAAAATTCAATGTCATCAATTTTAAGCCAAAAAGATCATTTAAATGCCAATGCAGCAAACAACCCGTTAAAATATCATTTTAATCATATTGCGCAGTTGCTCGTTATTTACAGGTACTGTATTATGTAAAAGCATTATCCACTCTGGCGGGAGAATAAATATGTCAGTATATAATTTTTACAAACTTTTACTTACCTGAAAATAGTCTATGTATGGGAATATTGCAATCGATTTTTAACCATTTTCTTGTATGCTGTAATTGTACAATTATTTGTGGTAGTTCGACCAATAAACGAAAACCTAAGTACATTAAAAAAATCATTATATTTTATTAAACAGTAGCCTTTGATGTTCGACAGTGTAAACGCGTTTGTTGAATTGCAAATAATAATAAAATAATTGAAGAAATTTTATATTTTATAATTTTGGGGTGTTATGAGTGTATTAATAAAAATCGATACAAAAACCAGGTGAAAGAAAGCAAACTTTTCTAGTGAAGGAACGAGCGTCAATTTTAATACACTTGAATTTCATATTTCTTTATTTATTTTGCAATTTGTAAAATAATTTATGGCATGTTTTTTAAAAATCAGGACATTGAATAATTAGCTTGAAAAACTTTCACTTTTAAATATTGAAATTTATCATAAATTACAGATTTTTAAGAAAATGATTTTATTTCCTGAAGTTCTTTGCTCTGTACGTATAAGGAAATAATATTGTAGTAATAAGGAAAACTTCAGCTGAACGGCAAGATGATGCAGATATAAACTCAGGTATTTTCATTATATCTTCCATGTGATTCTTAAAATATCCTCATTTTATCTTTTACATGTCTTATTTTACCACATGTGGATCCGTCGTTCACATTTTGGTCATAGATTTTAGTTGATAATTTCGATCTTGGATGTTATTTTATAAAAAGAAACACCCGTTTTAATCAATGGATGTTTGTTTATAAATGGATTTTTTTCCCTGTTGGTTTCATGACAGTGTAAAAAATATCATTTACATCATGCTTGTGCAATATAAACTTAATTTTCCCTTTTCCATCTATACAATCTTCTAAGAGATTTTCTTTTCGAAAGGACAGCAAGGCAATTTCACAGACGCTTACTTTCGATTGTTTTCTGTCATAGTTTCATAGACAGTGTTGCTTTTCGGATATATTAAAATGAAGGGATGCCTTCTTCATAGTGAGCTGACCTGATTCCATAGCTCGTACACGATTTTCAAGGACTCTGTTGAGTACTCGAACTTTCCACATTTTGCGTTTTGCGGAATCTTTTTCGTCATGTTCAAAGATATTTTTTATGAGTTATCTAAAGAACATAGAAAAAAAATAATATTGGAAACACATCAATAACTATTATCGCTATAAGTGTGTGTTTATATGTGCTTTTATTGATATTTATATCTTTTAACTTTTTATTTGTTACCATTATGAAAAAAATCCCATCATTCAAAATATAAGCCATAAAAGAAGTCACAAAAACTGAAAGTCCAAACAGTTCGCTGACTAGGAAAAATAGTAGATCGGGAGGCGGCCGCACAAGTTATTCACTTCATGGAGTTCATTGATGAAAATATAGGATTAGTTAAATCTCGATTCGCATATTAAAAAGCAATCGGTCTGCCAACTCATACCTTAGTTGAAAAAAAAACTTAAAAATCCGATTTTATCGATTGACTCGTAGGCTTACCATTATGTTTTCTTCTCCCAATCGTCTATGTTTTTACACTTTTGGGGGAAAGAAAGCACAATGACAAACCTATGAGTCAAACATTAAAATAGAGTTTTTAGGTGTTTTCCGCCAAGATATAACTTGGCTGACCTATTGCATTTTAATATGTAAATCGAGGTTTGATTTATCTTAGATTTCAGTCGTGAACTCAATGAGATGATTGTCTATGCTGCGGCTTTCATGTCTATAGTTGATATATTGAATGAATGGCTATTCATCTTCTTTATTTTTAACATTTGCCTGACCAGTTATCAAACAATCTATTTTCAGACTCTACACATTCTACAATGGATAAAGCAATTAGAAATATAGCTTATAACATGGATATTTAATGTATGTATAGTAATCTTAGTGCATACTGCAAATATGCACTAAGATTACAATATGCAAATAGTGCATACTGCCTATCAAACACATAAAAATACA
The DNA here is from genome assembly GCA_964019185.1 of Maratus speculifer. Classification (NCBI taxonomy): domain Eukaryota; kingdom Metazoa; phylum Arthropoda; class Arachnida; order Araneae; family Salticidae; genus Maratus; species Maratus speculifer. The sequence goes on along the minus strand of OZ025296.1, from coordinate 227,397,977 downwards.
CAGCACTTACCGTATTATTTCAGCATAGAATCAATGTGTTGCCCAGACATGAAAAATGCAACATGTTTTTAAAGTGAATTAATGTCACTTCAGTAGCCAATCAGGAAAGCGGTATCTTTCTGAAAGTGAAATATCACTTTTGTTGTATTTGAAACATATTGAAAGGTATATGTACATCACTGAGACGTGCTACAAAGCCCTTATTGCGAAATCTGATGTGCATATAAAGAATCGTGCCTTTACAGGGACACACAAAAAAATTTGACTACAGTACTGCTTATAAAGAAAAACTGTTGGAAGACATTTTTAGTTATGCTACGGATTTTGAAATTTGACTATTGTTTTGTATAGTGCTTGGCGTGTATAAATTCAACACATTTATACAGGACTACACAAACAATTATCAGAATATTTCCATTTATCGACTGAAATTTGCTAAATAAATTTTTGCAACTGTGCTACGCGTTTAATTCAATTAAATTTTAGCGTACTACGTAGTATACTTAAAAATCTACAACTCATACACAGGGCTACACGAAAAATTGAATATTTTTCCGATTATTGATTGTACTTGAAGTAATTGGATTTTCATTTATATATATATATTGATTAGACATCTTTCCTTTTAATACACTGGAAAAATTTTGTTAGAGTATTAGAAATGTGTTATAAAGAGTTACATAATATGTTCTGGGAGCTTGATTTTTCGTTATTGTTTATAATTTTGAAATATATAAATCTGCAAGAGAGTATACACATTAAAGATCATTATAAAATGTTAAAAAAATAACATTTTTCAAATTTTTAATTCATCGAGCATAAAATAATGGGCAGCAAAATTTAAATAATTAGAGTAAAAAAATACCCTTTCAAAGATACTCATTAACTATCAGGCAGGGCTTTTAAAAATTATAAAAAAAATAAGCAAAAGACAAATTACCTTAAATGCTTAACCGATATTAAATCAGCGTTTTCCCATAAGAATTCCCTTATTCGCATTTTAACGCAATTGCAGATTTTTAATTATGCACTTGTGTTGCTCTACGCACATAATTATTTCAACAAATAATTATTAACGAAGTGAAGTGTAATAAGATGTTAAAAACGTCTAATATGCATAAGCAATGCAGCTGACGTTCCTATCTAAATGTCGATTTTTTTATAATTTCCTTCCAGTCATAATGAAGCCGGGAGTTCGCAATAAAATAAGTAATTATATTATTAATTAGTAAGAAACGTGATTATTTTCTGTGCCTGTGAGGTCAGACAACTCGTATTTTCCTGGCTAGTTCCGCAGCATTTACTTTTAAGTACCGAAAAATATATATCACCGAAACAGTTATAATGCTAATTAGCATATCTCTTTCGCCACGATGCAGCACTAGCAATGTTGCTAGGACGTAGTTACTACATAAATATCTCAAAAAGTTATTAAGCGTACGTTTTCTCGTTAAGTGAATTAGCCCAAAGTACGTGTTATAATAATTTTGAACAAATTAAATGTATCTGTTATTTCGTTAATATTAGATGGGTCTATGAAATAGATTTTTATAATGTAGGATTTAGTGCACATGAATATAGTTTATAGGTTTTGAATAAAAGATGGAAGATCAGATAAATAAAAGGAATTAATTCGAAAAATATGACCATTAATAGAATATAAAAAGTATAGTGAATTAAAATAAGACTATTTAAAACAAAAGATGGGAAATATAATAAAAACTTATCCAGAAAGACACTGTGAAAAATGTTTCCGTTTGTTTATTCTAATAAACATATTTATCGAAGTAGGGCATTTTATGATACATGTAAAAAGTAGTTTTGTCAGTTATATATTATTAATATGCATATTATGTATTAATTTAATTATCTATCTAACTCAGTTTAACTATGACATTAAGCTTGATATTTTAATAATATATTCTCGTCCTTTTAAATTATTTTTGTTTTCATAGCGTAAAGTTACTTACAAGTAAAATTATCCAACTTTTAAAGAAATGGACAATCCCTTTGATCCGAATATAAAGGTTTAAATCTGTACAAACATAAAATTTTAGTTAACAAAATTTTAAACACAATTTTGCATTCAACAATGATATACATTGCTACTCCTTAGCTATCCATGTAATACATTATTTGTAAAAACATTTTATGTGGCATGTAGTAATCATCTTTCAGTTATAGCTTTATTTGGATAGATTGTATTTGTAGGAAAATATAAAAACCTGAAAATTGTTTTTCATTTGACACAGAAGTAGTTTCAGAGGAATAAGTTTAATATACATTGAATATTTTTCTTAAAATTTATTTTTAAATTTGTACACAGTTAAAAAAATTCTATAAAAAAACGGAAAATGTTGGTAGCAAGGTTGCCGTTTAAGCAGATTTAGCTTCTTATTAAATTATACTATAGAAAAACTTAGATTTTTATATATAAAATAATGAACTTCGGTATATTTTTTAGATTTGAAATTTTGCATGTCGATTGTCTGTTTATATTTCATAGCAATTAAAATTGAAAATACTAGCGCTTTGTAGTATTCACCACTGTATCCGTTGACAGTTTCTTTTTTTTCTGTCATTGCCCGTCGAAATATGGATCAAATCTGAAAATGTGAGATTTTAATTATCTGAGATATTGAAATTATCAATTGAAAACAATTCAAATTTTAAGAAATTATTTATTTTCTTTTAGAGAATAGCGGATTTTCCATCTAAAATTGTTAAATTTAAAGATCTCAAATATTAAATTAATTTTTGAGTAATTGTATGTCATTTTTTGTCATATGTATGCAATAATAATGATAATTTTGTTCTAAAACATTTTTTACAACCTTATTTGTTTATTTATTCATTTATTATTTTACGTTTAACATTATAATTTTATTTAATGAAACATTTTTTTTGTATAGTAGCTAAAATTCAATGCAATGTTCAGTTTTATTTGTTAATTTATGGAACCCAGGAAAATGACATGGTAAACAATTACTAAATTTTTACAAAGAATTTAAGCACATTATTTTCAAATGCATATCTAAACAATCGTGCTTAGTTTTGATGGTTTTACTACTTCTGACTTGAATTACGTCAAAAATAAGAAGAATTATTTTGATATAAATATGAGATAAATGTTTAAAAACACTAGAAAAAAATGCCAGAAAAATGACAATTTGACATTTTTAATTCTTTTAACTGCTTTATTTGTGATATTTGAAATGTAATAGTCTCTTGGAAATACTTCTATAAAACGCTTTTTATTTGAATGTAAGAAATTAAACTAATAAAATAAAATAAATAAATTGCGTTATATAACATTTAATAGGAATTTTGATGTGCTTAAGAATTTTTTTTTTGTGATATTCTCCTATATTTTGTAAATAAAATTATGCCGTTTTCTAAAATCTGTAGAACATCCCATAAAATTGGTGGCAGACTTGCTGCCTTCAATTTTATGGAGTATTTAAACCCATATAGCCGGTGTAACATTCAAATTTTACACCAGTAATGTATGATTAAATTACAAAATTATATAAGTGAAAAAAATTAATCCTTAAAATGGAAATAGCACCTTCCACCAATTTTACGGAGTAACGTTACACAAATGTTTTACTGTGAATCAACACTTGTTTTTCTGCGCATTTTGAGAGGTAACTATAAATTAATTCACATGTGAGATAACCATACACGTGTACCCACCTTCAAAGTACATTTATAACGAATAAGTGCATTTGAAAAAGAATAATATATTTAAGGGCGCGTGGAATATAAAATGGTTCAAATTTTTCAGTTTTTATTATTGGTAGAAAAAAATTATAAAGCTAAAAGATTTATGGTGCAAAAAGATTTTAAACTTAAAAAATTATGGTGCTGGAATATTTTTAAATATTATGATTCATGCACTGTGGATGTGTTTATAATTTTTTCTTTTTTCCAAGAAATATGTTTTTTCATACATTTTGGTATATTTTTACAAAATTTTTTTTAGGTAAATAGTTGAATCTTTCTAAAATTACGTAACAAACTTATTTATATCTAACATTTTAGGTCTGAGGAAAAAAATTAAAAGAAATGAAATATGTGTTTTTAAAAAGTTTCAAATTTTTTTACTAAAATTTTTTATTGAAAATAGTTTTAGAAACGATTTTTAATTTAATTTCTTTTAAGCAAAGATAAAAATTGCTTCTTATTATTCTCAAACTGTATGTCTTCTAGCGCAATAACAAATTTTAAGAGTGTATATTCAACAGACAGATTTTTATAAAAGTGTATTTAACAGACAAAAATTTCATAGAGATATATGTGATATTGTGAGAAGTGTAGCAGTACGCACTCATTCGATGGCGTAGATTTTTGGAATGTTACTTGGTTTTGACTGTTACATTGTGGCACTTAAAGCAAAAAATATTTAATTTATGGTAATTCCGTTTTAAAAATGAGTGATTTCCGGTCGATGACTATAGATGTATTTGTCAGTTTAAATGCACTTTTTGTTCAAGTTATGAAATTGTAAATAGGCAATGAAAATAATCAAACATTAAATTTATCCCGTAAAAGAAAACTGAAGAATCTTTTCAGAGGTATAATTTATTATCACAAATTTTCTAAAAAGTTTGCTACTTAAATACTGATGCTCAAACTTACTCATAGTGGATGTTTAAAGAAATTTAGAAGCAAATAAACTGATTTCATAAGAGAGCTGCAGGCAGCAGAGATTTCAACCAGCTGAAGAATCATACAAAATCTCTAAAAATCTGTGTTTAGATGTTTAGCAGTTGAAAATCATTTTTGTCATCAATTTTGTGGATGTACAGGGTTTTTGATCAAACAAGGACACAATTCATGAAGTCGCGCGTTTCTGATTTGTAAAGAATAAAGGACGTCAAGCGTTTCACTGAGGACTGTTAATATAACCGTTAACCAAGTATTATAAAAGTTTCAGAAAAAGTTGCTTCAGCTGCATTTTAAAATTTGAAGTAAAGACCAAACACTAAATTTTCATTTTTTTTTTTCAAATTTTTGAGATGAGTGGTTAGCATATCCAAAATATCCATGAAAATCAGTATAAAAAATCAGGAATTTGGGGCAACTTTTGCAATTTCAATATCAGCAAGTTCTTGAAATGAATATATATATATACATATTGTAATGATACTTCGTAAAAGCCATGGCAGATTTGCTGTCTCTAATTTATGAAATAATTTAAATGATATAGCTGGTGTTGCGTTTCACTGTAATAATGCGATTCCTGATATTTTAATGTCATAATTATATTTGCAATTATCATTATAATGACATAATATTAGACCAGATATATAAGTTAAAATCTCCATAAAATAGGTGGCACTTGCTGACACGATTTTCATGGATAGCATTTCACAAATTTTTTGGATGACGTTCCACTATTTTTTAGCGTGGTGTGCTATGCAAAGTTTATTACAAACCAAAAAGCGGCCGATCGCACAATCACCTCATCGAATTTATGTATGAAAATCTAGGATTAGTTAAATCATGATTAACATATTGCAATGGAATAGATCTGCCAAGTCATACCTTGGTCAAAAAACCGAAGAGTTCCTTAAAATATATAAGAAACTCTTCAGTCCCTTATATAATAAGTTCCTTAATATATATCTATATATATACATAATAGAATTTTTTTCAAAAATTTAAAAATATTTTCGATGAAGTATTCCTAAAATGAAATATTTTTTATGGAAATATTAAACCATACTTAATTACAAGAAAAAGAATGGAAATAATAATTAATTTAACAATGAAGAGCACACTCATTTGTGTCATTAATCATACTGTTAAATGAATAACTATAATACTTTCATTGATTAGATGATGCAAGGAGATTTTGAAATTTTAATGAGATTCACTCACTAGCCGTCTAGACATTTAAATTAACAAGGAAACCAATCGATAAAATATTAATTTTATAAACAAACTTTTCCTTCAAAATAACAGTAATAAAAATATATTCAATAAAAGAAAGATTATTTTTAACATACATCATTATAATAGTACACAAAAATAGCATTTTTTGCATATTTTTTGTGCAATTAAATTAAAATATTTGTATTTTATTTTATTTCACTTGCGGGTAGAAGAAAATAATGGAACTCCGTTATGTGCCAGAATATTTTAAAGTTTAGAAAACTGACATGATGAGAAGAAATAAAAAATCGCAACGAAAGAATCCTGGCTCATTTAAATATTTTTGTATCGTACAGCTGAATTGTAGCTACGTTTCTTTTTGTCTTAGAGAATAAATGTTATTATATTAATTACCATATTATAACAACTTTGTAAAACAAACTTTATAATGAAAAGTTACCGCTTTTTCAAATGGGATATTTTTGGGAAATAAAAGATTAAAACCTTTTATTTTTTAAAACAAACGATAAATTAACGGAACAGAACAAGCTCGGCAACATTGCTACCTCTAGTTTTACCGTGAATTCGCGGAATTATTTTTAACAGTGCAATTAAAAAGCCGTTATCGATTCTAGAAAGATGCACTCTTTTACGAGTTTACAAATAAGAGAAAAATGAAAAGTGCCAGACAGTTTTTTCATTTCAAAATGTTTTCGAAGAGCGCAACGCTAAATCCATTAGAAATGCTGAAAAGCAGTAAAAATATTTCTTACTTCTTGCTTTTTACTTTCTTCTATTTTTGCAAAAAGAAAATATATTGCGTTTGTAAAAAATTTCGACATCCAGTTTTCGACGAATTAACCAGTTTTAGCCATCAAAGGTTCCGAAAAACATGTTTTCACAATGTGTTTGTCTGTAACTCTGTCTTTCTGCCTGTATGTGAAATAATTTTTGTGGGCGTTATAACTCAATAACTAAAGAACGTAATTTAATGAAACTTTAGATACAGTAAGTCGCTGATGAAAAAATTGGTGCTTATTACATTTCGGTATAACTCACCCAACAGGAAGCGTTGTTATACTGCATTTTCACGATTTCCACAATAGCTATATCTCAAGAACTAATGCATGAATTTACCTTCATTTTCTGTTATTCTTTCATGTATGTTGGTGATGATTACTTTTTCGTGTAAATCAACCAAAAGCTGCTCTGCTACACTGCATTACTCATGCAGCTCTATCGGAAGAAATAATGCGCGTATTTCATTACACTTCAGAATCAGTAACTCTTTGCTATAAATTAATGCTTTTTCATATTTTGATGCATATCCCCCAAAAGGTGGCGCTGATATGCTATATATTTCTCTATTTCTGCAATAGAGTTATATCAAGAAATAATGCATGAACTTTCATTAAACTTCAAATTCAGTTATTTCCTGATATAAGTTGATCCTGAATAGTTTTTTGAATAAATGGTCTAACTTTTGGCACTGCTCTGCAGAATTTTTCACGAGGTCGTCAAAAGATCCATTACAAAATGTAAATGTACGAACTTTTATCAAAATTAAGATTCAGTTAAAACTTGACATATTGTTGCTTTTTAGATTTTGATGTAAATCTTCTAATTGGTAGCGCTTTTATGCTGCAATTTTCATAAAATTTCATTACATATGAGAAATATAATGTTTTGAAATTACCACATCCGACTAATTAATTTTAAACTTCACAATTATTAGATGTTCTTTTTTGAATCAGAAATTGGAAATAATAAAGTGTGTCTAGGCATCCATTGTTTAGCGGACCGCCAGTATCTGCGGTATATTCTATTAAGCTGTTTAAGTGACATACCCAATGTTATTCAGAGTCAGTAATCATCTATTTCTGCGTGCTTTTGCGGGAACGAGATTAGCACAATTAGACATTGTGTCTATGAGTGTCCCCTGTGGAAGTCCATTAGTGAAAAGAGTTTCCTCTGAAATTTAGTCACTCGAACGCTTTCCGATGTCTGCTTTGATCATTACAGCAGGAAGGGTATCGTTGAAACAGTGAGCGGTCTCTTGACAAAGACTTTAGATCGGGTTGGTCGCCTGGGCACTTCAGCTATCGGCCGTTAGATCGGGTTGGTCGCCTGGGCACTTCAGCTATCGGCCGTCTTGTTCCAAAGTATTTATCGAACGCAGATTTCCAAATCATTCGAATGGACTACTCTATTAGAAGAGTCCGATGCCTTTTGTTGGTGCGATTCGGACGTAGCGTCTTTTTTAAGGTTTTTCTTGTACGTAACAATAATTCGAGTCGCTTTCCTGAAAGTCCTTCCTGAAGGATGTGTCTTTTTGATCGCGGTGTGCTCAGGCAGCTTTTGCTAATTGGTTCCGTGTTGGGGCGCGAGCGGTCTCGTTTCCGCGACGACGATTGACAGTTCTATCATGGCCGACTAGATCTATAGGCCCATCTATTTGAGATTAATATATGATGACTCCAGCCAGAGGACTCTGATACTCAAGACTCTGACTGTCCAAGTTATTCTGACCAATCGTGCAGACCCTGAACCAAAACAATGACCATGTTCCAAGCCATGTGCACCGAACAGAAAAAAGCTTACTCAATGCTAAATGGGGCAGGGTTTGAGTCACGTGTTGTCGCAAGTGCTCCAATGAAATGGTTCAGGGTTTGAAGCTGAATCCAGCTTCACTTTTTCGGCGGTTTTTAGCGAAATGCGCAGGCCTTATATACTATCTAGTCGGCTATGGTTCTGTCTGGCCGTGACGCTCGGGTCATGTGTCCCTGCCTGGCTTTCCTAACCAGCGCCGGCGCCGAGCTGCTGCGACGACTGGTCATCAACTGATTCCTCTTCAGTCAGAGGTCTCGTTGACCTCTTTGAAGGACCGTGTGTTGCCGCTGGGTTCTGCATCGGGAAACTCATTGTTTTATAACAAATGATATTGCCACTAATGTTTTCTGAAAAAATGCTCTCCATCAATCGTCGGCCTAAGAAGATAAATATACAGAGCTATAAAAATAGAAATCAAAGATACAGAGTTTTATTCTAGGCACTTTTTACTGAGTTAGAAATATTTAGTTCATCTATCGTTAATAATTCTTATAATATTTATAAAAATAATAAAGCGAAACATAATTATCAAGAGAAAAAAAAACGATTTTCTCTTAGATCGAAGGAACAATCAGAAAAACTGTATGGAACATTTTAATTTGAAAGAAGTAAACGCAACTTGTAGACCTTGAAAAAATATTTATCTGAATTTATAAGGAAAAGATAATCTTTCAGATTATCAAAGATTCCGTAAGACTGTAGGAGCAATGTTATGTGAGGCTAAAACATCAAGACAAATATATCATATCAATCAACATCTTAAACAGATGAAACTAAGAATCTAGAGAAGGCTAAATTCCTTAAAATACAAATTTAACTATCCCTAATTTAAATTCACGCAATCGCAAATTTAAAACCTTCAAACAAGTGAATAATAAACAAAACCTCAAAACAGTTTTTGAAACGTTTTAAGTTAAAAAATCATAAAAATTTCTTGATTTCTTGGCCGCAGTATCTTGAAAGTATTTTGCAAACTTAAATACAAAGTCTATTTAATGATGAAATCAACATAGATTATGTCAATTATTTGTTTGTTTCAAAGCAAAAGACATTCAGCTACTAAAGAATATAGTTAAAATGTAGAAAAATCAAACAGTTTAGTTTTTTATGAAGAAAAGAATAGAGTTCCTTACACTCTAAAAAATGTCAAATGTTTCTAAATGTATAAAAATGTACTGTAATCAAAAAGGAAAATATACAGTAACCTCTTCTATCTCACCTAAGAATTCGAAAACTGTCCCTTTACCTTTAAAAATCCCAGAAAACTATTTGTTTTCGAAATTTAAAGAAGAATTTATAAAAATTTATTTTTATTAGCTACCCGTCCTTTTAGAAACGTTTCCAAGTAGCTTTTACAGTACAATAATCACTTTTCTCAAATCAAAATATCGCTTTTTTGGATGTTACCAATTCTCAAGTAAACATTTTAAGCTGCATAACTGATTTTGTGCATGCAATTGTAGCAAAATAATGTTAATTTTCATATTAATGTTAATACTGTTTATATTGTATGTTTGCTATTAAACAATTTCTCTGAATATCAAAATATTTTCGTATGAATTGGTAGCATCCGAAAAAGTGATATTTTGGTTTGAGAAAAGTTATTATTGTACTGTAAAAGCTACTTACAAACGTTTCTGAAATGGACGGGCAGCTAATTAAAATTAATTTTTATAAATTCTTCTTTAAATTTCGAAAACAAATAGTTTTCTGTGATTTTTAAAGGTAAAGGAAGAATGAAAGTGAATAGATCTATATAATTCCTGGAAAATTTTCTGTAGAAAATTTCTCATGCTTTACATTCTATAATATTTCAAATTTTTAGTTGTTTAAAAAGCACACAGCCAACAGAAAGAAAAAGTATCCAAGCCAGGAATGGAATACGAGTCATGGGTTACCGATGACCCGGGTCGGTGACTCTTGAAAAAATATTCCATCTTGTGCTGTGGTTGCAGCCTTGCCAACTTATGAGTAAGACTGATTATTGTTTGAAATGGTTTTAGTAGGTAGTAAGTCGGTGAGCTTAACGGTAATTCGTGTTCGATTCGTGGCTTGGATATTTTTTTCACTCTATTGGATAAGCGCTTTTAAGTAGCTAAAAATACAGGGTGTATCAAAAATGACCGGTATATTTGAAAAATCAATAAAAACTAAACGGACAGCGATATAAATACACCATTTGTTGCAATATGCTTGGGACAACAGTAAATTTTCAGGCAGATAAATTTTCGAAATTAATTACAATTTTCAACAACAGATGGCACTGCAAGCGATTTGAAAACTATAGAAGAAAACGTAGTCTGTGAGTTCGCCATTCCGTAAGTCGTCTTTCTACTGTGTGTGCTGTTCACAGATTGCAAATTTGCTGTGAAAAAATGGTTTAAGAACCTTAGAACAGAGGACTTTTGATTTGAAAGAACAGGTGTACCGCCACTATCCAGATACAATTGAACAAATGGAGCAGCACATCTCTTCTGCATGTGAAGCCATCCCGCTTGACACGTTTACAAAGGTTTCTGGTAATTTCGTTTAGAAGTTACATCATATTTTTGCTGCGAATGGTGGATATCTGGAAAATATCATACTTTAAATTTTTCCAGACGGCAGCGTTATCTGTTGTTGAAATTTGTAACTAATTTCGAAAGCTTGTCTGCCTGAAAACTTACTGTTGTTCAAAGCATATTGCAACAAACGATGTATTTATATAGATGCCAGTTTAGTTTTTATTGATTTTTCAAATATACCGGTCATTTTCGAAACACCCTTTAAGAATATCATAGACTGCAAGGTGTGAGAAATTCTCTACAGAAAATCTTCCGAGAATTATACAGACTAAAATATAACTATTATTATTATTATTTATTTAGTTTTATTTATATATTTATTTTTGAGGAATAGGTATGCTTAGTAATAAATGGAGTAAAACGTTTGTACAGATATTTCAATTTATTCGATTTTCTGTTGTTCCTTATGGTCTATTTGATAAAACTGTGTAGGGATTTACAAAAAGTAAAAAGGTTTTTCTTTCTTTTCTTTTTCTTCTTTTCTTTCTTTTTTTCTACATAATTCTTTTTCTGTCTATGTACTAATGAGAGTTTTATAATTTTCGTAGATTTTTTTTAAACTAAAATATATTCTATTTTGAAGTAATTCGTAATAATGATAATGAAGTATAATTTTAATAAGAATGGCTTTATTTTTCCAATAAAGTTATTAGAACACTAAAGTTTGCGAAAAAATGTGTAAAGTTCCTTATTGGAATATTTATAACTGTTTTCTAATCCTTGTTTCAACATCTTATTAAAGCTCAATGAAATCAGTTTAAAATACCTTCTCACATTATTAAATATTTTATAAGGCTTCTGGATCAAAAGATGAAGCTTGCGTCACACTAGTTATTTTAATGACACCATTAGGGAAAATTACGCAAAATCTTTTGTAAAAATGCTGAGCATAAATCATTAAAAATGAAATCTCATTTATTATATATATTAACGTGTGCCTCAGAAAGAAATAAAATTATAATTACGTACTTTTTTTTATTTGTAGATTTTACAAAAAAAATTCCTTCTAGATTAATAAAAAATGGCGTTTTATAAATTAATTTCACTTTTTAAAATTCAGTTATTAATATACACTTAATATTATACAGTAAAACTTTTCTAAAGCGACCACGTTCCGTTATAATAAAAGATTGTCGCTCCGCGATGTGGTCTCTTGATGGAGATATTGTTTAAATCTAGAATTTAAATAGGTAACAATTAATGTTACTAAGATTTATTTTTTACATTAGGAAGAAATATAAAAAGTTAAGTATCAAAACAAAAGTTAATTAGATAAGTTAAATACACCAAAGTATAAAAAAAATACACTGACGTTTGCTTTGATTTTAGGCTTTTATCATCTATAAATATTATTTCAATGTCCTATAAATATTATTTCAATGTCCGATAAATACAATATTTTTGATTGATCATGAATAATTAATCATTATTTTATTCAGTGTTTGAGTTTCCTTTGAGAATAGGTCAGGGAAGTTTATTGAATATTAGAATCCTTACACATTTACAACGAAAAGACGCCAGTTGTAATCACATTTTTACACTCGACTGTGATTGGTTTAACCATGCATCTCGATTCTTATCAAGTATATCTAAAAAAATTCTTCACGTTCTGAAGGCTATTTTTTCCAAATGTAGCCGAATTTGGCGTCATTTATGTGTTTTGACATTTGTAATCTTGAAAGCCGATTTTCCAGCCAAATGCACCAAACATTTTGTAAAATATCGCACAATTATTGGCTGGTGGCAAATTCTCGGCTTCGTGATCCTGACACGTAGTTACCCAAAGTGATCCAATAATGAAATTTGTTCAAACATGTGACTACGCATAATGATTTTATTGTAATCAAAAGCGATAGGATACAAAATTTACTCAAAATCACTTAAGCCATTTCTTAGATAAAATTAGCTTGACCCGCAATGACTCCCAAAATGTCGCACAAATAAAATTTTCTCTAACATGGGTTCCAGACCACTAATCTTCTGAAGAGTGTAAAAAGTAAATTATCAAATTCAGTTAAAAATCATTAAAGCTGTATTTTAAATAAAATTAGCTTGACTCGTTGTGACTCAAAAATGACCCACTAATCAACATTTCTCGAATATAAGATCTATCTTAATGACCTTCTCGTGACCAAAAGCGGTACAACACAAATTCTTGTCAAAATAGTTTGAGACTTTTTTTTATAATTAGCTTAACTCGATTTCACAGTGAACAAAAATTACCTGGGAAGGATTTTCTCTAACATGTGATATTAAAATCGGTGGGATATAAAATGTTGTTAAAATCGATTGAGCCAGTCTTTAGATATATTTAGCTTGATGCTAAACCATTATGACCCAAAATGACCTACTAATCGATTTTTTTACGAATCTGTGATCCAACCTAATGATCATATGCCCAAAAATGGTAAAATACAAGTTTTTGTTAAAATTGTTAACACCGTTTTAAGATGAAATTTACAGACACGCACGATTTGCTCGTTTTATAATATGAAATGTAATTCATTTACCTAAACAATATAATATTGCACTGTTCCCCAAAAAATAGAACTAATTATTATTGAGTGTAAGATTAACAAAGAATAAAATGTGTCAGTTAGCTAAAAATATCTTCAGGATCATTGGTTTATGAAAGCAATTACAAGGTTGAGTTGATTATTAGCCGCAGGCACTGCAGTTTGTGAGACGATTACGTTACTAGTAAATTATTATCACACTGTGTAATAGTAGGCATAAAAAATAAACCATATTGACCCATTTGTGTTACATATCTTTTTATTTCTTGGTCAAGTGTAATTAATAATAATGCCTATACCTTCATCGTCTATGCTAGATTTATGTTTGTTTTATTATTTTAAGATAACAAACCAAATTATTTGCTATTCCGCTTTCATTATAATTTAAAAATACCTCAGTCACTCGATTATCAATTAAAAGGATATTACGAGTAAATATTATACATATTTGGTATACACTTGTATGCCTATTGAATGTACTTTAGAATGATCATTTAAAATAGTTAGGTTTTTAAAATCGTAGATTTCGTAGTCAGTTAACTTACAACAATTTCTAAAAGTTAAAAGGACTGCCTTCGTTCGTACCTTTGACTAGCTCTTTTGGATCCCTTTTACCCCTTTCAAGTTTGGCGTACTATTTAATAGTTCATGCTTTTTAATAAAGTATTATTTTGTTTTAAGAAATATTTTTGCTACTATGTAACTTTGTTTATGCTTAGGCATTTAGTAATGACAATAATTATTATTATATCCTTCATTCTCTTTGCGCCTTTTACAACTCTTCTATTTGAAACCTATATTTCACTCTTTAAATTTAAATTAAAAGTTGTTTTCTAAAACAATAATGTGTAATAAAGTGCAAAAAATATTAAAAAGTTGTAACATTAGATAAATCTTACTGTAATTCAATATTTTCTAAACATCTCCAAAAATTCCCCCTTAGCTTATTATCATATATGAATATTAATTGCAAAACAAAAACATTTGTTAGCGTTCAGACAATGAAACATTCGTTAACTCTTAACTGGTGTATTCTTTTCCTTTCAATAAATTGAAAATAGCGGATTCAAACCATTATTATTTAAATAAAATATTCATAGAATTTAGTCTAAACATTCCCGCCTTTCAATAGTATGAAAATTTTCTTAAAAATTATAATGGTGTCTAAAAACATCAAATGATGCAATAAGCAAATTCGTCTTCCCGAACGGCATTCGGGTAAATCAGTTAAGGGATTAAACAATAATCAATCTATTTGGATAGCTAGTGTTAATGTTATTAACGTAAAAGTAATTTTTTCTAAAAGCTGAAAAAAAAAAATCGGATCCGACAGGGTTAAATAAATGCATAGGTGATAAATTGAAACTATAATAATTCTACCAGCAGTTAATCAAATAAAGTCAGCGGGTTTTTAGGTCAAAGGGTTTTTAATATATTTCCTATCTTTAGAGTTTTAGAAATAAATTACTAAATGCTGTGAAAAGTCCCGAGACTCATCACTACATAGCAACATCAATTAAATATCCACATTATTATGTTTTGTTTGAACGGACCCTTGAATGACTTATGTCAAAGTTTCTTGATATGTCGTCCTTTATTTACGAGTCGTGGTCATGTAAAGCATGTTAAGTGCTGTTACACCAATACAACGTACCGGCTCACACATCAATGAAAACGATGGAAAATTGAATGAATTAAATTCTGATATGCTCCCTCATCACACGTATTCTTCAGATCTGGCCCCCAGCAACAATCATTTGTTTTTTAATTTGAAAAGAAGGCTCCAGGGAAAGGGATTTTTATCAAATGAGGATGTTATTGCAAAACTGATGCATATTTTCAAAGCCTTGACAAATCTTACTATATGAAAGGTAGTGAAATATTACAGGATTGCTGGAAGAAATATATCACTCTGGAAGGAAACTATGTTGAAGAATAAAAACAATTTTTTACCTAGAAAACGTTTTTTCATTGTTAGTCCCGGGACTTTTGACCCATGTAGTACCATGAATGCATTGCTTTAAAAGTTTACTAACGAATTTAAGACCACTAACGAACTGCTGCATTTTTGAAGAAGAAGACACAATCTTATATTATTTTAAGATTAATATTAACAACTGATTTTATATCCATCTTATGATATCAAAGTTTAGCAATGCACTGCTATTTATGCTTCTAGCAAAGTTTATTTATCTTTAATTAAATTCTTCCTGTTCTGGATTTATTTTCATCATTTTATACTGGGTGTCACATTACACATTGTTTATTTGATATACATATATTTAAAAATATGCTCATCTGATAAATGACCCCATTGCATATTCCATGATTTAATCGTTTAAATTTTTATTCTCCTTATGTGGGATAAATGATACAAGATCATATTTTTATTTTTACAGTGTTGAAATTACAATCCATTTTATACCTTAAAGAATTTTTCAAAATCAGTGAATCAGTGCGGCTTAACTTTGTTCTTTAAAACTTTAAAAGCGATGTAGCTTTTCCATCTTTTCCCGAAGATGGTCAAACATAATGACCGAAACGTTCATTATTATAATATTATCCAATGCTTATAGAATTTTTGACTTTACAACATTTTATAGGCAAAATTGAGTAAATATGTGATTTTTACTTTCACCTTAATAATTAATTTTTCATGGTGTAAATGTTTATCTCTTTTATTAAGTTAATCACATGAGTCAATCCAAAAACTTTCTTCTATCTCATACATGCTAATATTTCTTGAAAAATGCAGCATAGAAAAATTTAATCAGCAACAACTTACGTGAGCTTTTAACTGAATCTGAAGTTTTATGAAAATCTGTGTATTAGATTTTGAGATTGAGCTATTGCGGAAATCATAAAAATGTCTGAACTGCATTTCTACCTGTTGGGCGAATTGCGAAAAAAATTCACCAAGAGTATTTTATATCACAAACTAAATGAATCTTAAGTTTGATGAAAACTTATGTGTTACATTTTGAAACATAACTATTGCAGAAATTGTAAAAAAAAAGAGCGTACCTGTTGGGTAAATTTACTCCAAAAAGTAAACAGCACCATTTTATATTAGGCACTAATTGAATCTAAAGTTTGATGAAAATTCATGCAATATTTATTGAGATAGAACTATTGTAATAATCATAAATAATGGAACCTAGCACTGCCACCTGTTGAACGATTTACATAAATTAGTAATCGGCAACTTATTATGTAAGGACTCTTCAAATCTGAACTTTTATTAATATTTGTGCGTTAATTCTTCAGATATAGCTATTACAGGTATCCTAAAAATGTAGCATTGAAGCGCCACCAATTGAGGGATTTACATCAAAAAGTAACCGGCACAAACTTATATCAAGGACTAACATAATCTTAAGTTTTATGAAATTCTATTCATTTAGTTCCTGAGATTTTGCTCCCAAAAAATTATGTCACTGACACATAGACAAACATTTTGTAAAAGCATATTAGTGAAAATCTCGTATAAATCTGTCAAAAACCGGAATTCAAACATTTTTACGAAACTGATATTTTCTTATTGTAAACATAGAAGAAAAAAGAAATTGATGATAATTACTATTATACTCTACAATATGCTCTTTATTAAACTTGTTGAAAATAGGGAAAAGTGTACAAGAATAGAATCAATAATGTATTTTCTCATAATAAATCGTTACTAAATAAAAAAGTTTTATTTAAAATGGTTCTCCACTAAACGAAGCTTCTTCACATGTTTAGTTTAAAGATTAAGAAAGTATTATACAATCAAGAATTCCGTACGTTTATCCAATAAATATGCTATTAAAATATTTTTCAGCATACTATATTGAAAGAATATTTCGATGCAAAAAATGTTCTCCCTTCAAAGAAACATTTTTGATCTTTCTTATATATATATAATTCGTTTTGGGTATATTTGAATATGGAGGAAAAAATCTTTTTTAAGACAAAGTTTTGATGTTAGAAGGTGTTATTCTCACTTGCCGAAATTCTTTTCTAAAAAATACTAAAACATCAAACACTAGTTTTACACTTCCTTCTAGGAAAGTGGATACCAATAAAGTTTTCTTCTTGATAAAAACAAAAAGAGGCGTTGTTTTCCATAATATAAGAAAAAAGGGGAACATTTTTTTCGATTTTTGTATGAAATATTCAGAACATATTCGAAAATGTCAAGAGCTGAACAGAATTCCTTAAGCTGCTGTACGTGCATTTCAATATGGATGAAAAACAAATGAGCATGGATACATGTATGATTGTAAGTTTACAGAACATTACATTTTTCCATTATTTCCACTATTGAAATTAGCAACAAAATAAACATATACTTGCATAATGTTAACATTTTGTGTGATTTTCTCACCAGCTTTATGAACATTACAACAAAGCAAAAGTATACTTGTTATAATGCTTATACTTGTTTATTTAAGTTAAATAGAGTAAAATAATATTAATTTATCAATAGTGTATAACGTCAAAGTTAAAAAAAAGACTATAATTTTGCTGCAAATATTTTATTTTAGTATGATATCTAGCAATAATAAAATTAATAATAAAATACAGAAAAAATATTTCTAGTTAAAATTAAAGTAAAATACGCAAACACCAGTAATATTTTATTCGAAGGCAATTATAATTTACAAAAGCAAAAAGCAAATTCTATACACATCAAACGACAGTGCTTTGATTTCCCTTGGTATATTTTAAAACATCAAAACTATCTTTTTTATCCTTCTGCAAAAGGATTTTAGTAACAATAATTTCTACTAAATATTATCCATTGAAAATATAACACATTTTCAGTCTGATTTTTGAAAATATTTAAACAACTGGGTCAATTTAATTAACATTAAAAAAAATAGTACAAATACTTTATAAAAAAGAGCTTCTTCATTTCGTTTAATTTTAAAAATGCGAATGAATTGTATCGTTGAGGATGTTTACTCAATAAATATACTATTAAAATATTTTTAGTACAATATTGAAAGAATATTTCGCTACAGAAAATTTTCTTCCTTTAAAGAAGAATTTTCAAGCTTTATTATATATATATATATATATATAAATATAATTCGTTTTGGGTACATTTGAATATGGAGAGAAATCTTTTTTAAGAGAATAAAGTTTTGATGTTAGAAGGGGAGGGGGGGGGGTTATTCTCTTACCGAAATTCTTTTCTAAAAAATACTAAAACATCAAACACTAGTTTTACACTTCCTTCTAGGAAAGTGGATACCAATAAAGTTTTCTTCTTGATAAAAACAGAAACAGGTGTTGTTTTCCATAATATAAGAAAGAAGGGGAAATTTTTTTTCGATTTTTGTATGAAATATTCCTAACATATTCAAAAAATGTCAAGAACTGAACAGTATTCCTTAAGCTGCTGTATGTGCATATAAATATGTATGAAAAACAGATACATATATGATTATAAGTTTACAGAAACTTACATTTACCCACCATTTCGTCTATTAAAATTAGCAACGAAACAATCATATTCTTGTATGATGTTAATATCATGTCTGATTTTGTCACCAGCCTTATAAACATTAGACCAACAGAATATACTTGCTATAATGTTTGCACATTGTTTAATTTAAATAGAGCAGAATAATATCAATGCATCAATGGTGTAAAATGGCAAAGTTAAAAAAAATACTATAATTTTTCTGTTAATATTTTATGATACAACAAAATCTATTAATAAAAAAATATTCTTATTACGATCTATAGTAGAAAATGTACGATATAATCTTTATATATACAATCCATTTAAAATTAAAGTAAAATAAACAAACACTTGTAATCATTTTTATAAATGCAATGCAATTTACAAAAAGCATGAATCGAATTTTATACGCATCATATGACAATGCTTTGATACATCTTATATTTTTCAACATCAAAATGACGTTTTTTTATCCTTCTACAAACGGATTTTGCTAACAATAATGTCTAGTAAATATTATTCGTTAAAAATGTAATGCATTTTCAGTTAAAAGCTTAATTCAATCATACAAGAGATTTAACTGGACCATACATGGTCTGTATTTTAAGTAACTTAAAAAAATTCAGAAAAAAGTATTTCCAATATAGGTGTAATACTTCAATATTCTTCAAAATATGCTCCTTGAGCATTGATACACTTCTGCAGGCGACTTTTCCATGCTTCGTATGCTCCCTGGAAGTCCACAACTGAAATGTCCCTTAAAACACCGTGCAAGCCGCTTTCAGAGTATCCATGGCTCCGTTCTGGCGTCCTTTCAGAGTGGTTTTCACTCTGGAAAAAAGAAAAAAGTCTGCAGGGGCCAGGTTGGGACTGTAGGTAGTCTGAGGAATCGTTATGATGCCATTTTTCGTCTGGTACTCGCTGACCCTGTAGCAGGTGTGACATGGAGCGTTATCGTGGTTTATCTTCCACTCTGCAGCAATTTCTGGTCGTACTCGGTTGACCCGTCTCTTCAGTCTTTTCAGCACTTCCACGTAGTAGGGGGCCATTCACTCTTTGTCGTTCAGGCACAAATTCCGAGTGGACTACAACTTTCGCATCAAAAAACACGATCAGCATTGTTTTGATCTTGGATTTGGGCATGCGATTTTTTTCTGTCGCGAGGACTGCGGAGTGTGCCATTTGCTGCTCTGTCTTTTTGTTTCCGGGTCGTACTCAAAGATTTTCCAATGTGAGCACAAAATTTGGTCACATAACGCTGTTCAATACATTGCTGAATCTTCAGCTTGCACATACTTTTTTTTACGTATACGCCGAGCGAGATCCTTCTTCAACGAAAGCTATCAAGCAAATGCCGCATATGATATTTTCAATGTTAACCCACCCACTACCAACTCCAACCAGAGGGAGCGCGCTATCACACATTGTTGCGTCACAGCAGAAATATTCTCATTATTTAAACTAAGACCTTGTAGAAGCCATAGCCGCAAATAAAAACATTCAGTCCAATTTCTTTAATGCAACCCAAATATGTTTATTGAATTTCTTATGCGATGCGAGCTCCCTTGCGATAGAAACCTTTTTTTGAAGATGGAAACTAAGGAGTCTAATGAATATGTGATACATGTGCATGAAATTGTTTATCTACAATATATTCGCCAACAGTGCAATAAATTTGGAACAAATCTCTGAAAAGATAGCTTATATAAGGTGTGCAATTTTGGCGTCATTAATACGTGAATTTTGAATATCAGTTTCATGGCAAAGGATTTTAAGGCAAAAGAGAGGGTACTATACTAAAATTAGTTATTGTGAGTTATCGGGCAAATAAGGAAACATTTTTTATTTTTGCCTAGTAAGCAAAGAACGAAATAAGAGAGAATAGCCACAACGAATACCAAATATGGTTTTGCAATGATTTCGAAAACAAATCGAAACAAAAAATGTTGGGAGATGGTTCTCAACATCTAATTAGGAGGGTTCATATAGCTATTGCGAAAAATAAAGATAGGGAATGTTTTCGTAATAATAAAGATAAACTATCATTATGTTGGAAAATAATTACATTTATATTGAATGGAGAACATATAAACTAATTGGAAAAGGTGGGTTATTTGATTTATTATATAATAAGAGAGATGAATAAAGCTATGATAAAGGGAAGCAATTTAATATATGATGTTCATATCATAGCAGAAACATCTCAGTTGTTCCCATACAAGGTTAGGCACCACTATTAGCATGGCTCAAAACATGAAAAATACTATCTTACACTATTAGTAGAGCTACATTTATGCAAATGCATCTCACACCGGAACTCACAACGGCCTTATCCCTATGTATCTGAAGCTACAAGGGAAAAATAAACAAAAGAAAACTATAAATGGTAGTAAATTTTACGTAAAACATTTTTGTCGATAATTTAAATGGAATGGTAGTCGGATATATTTTTAGGTTTTGTTTTAAAACTCAAAAGTCTTCTTGATTTATTTTGAAAGTACAAATTTGCAGTTAGAATATGTATAGAAACAAGACAAGGATGATATAGTTCATAAGTGCATTCAAAGAGATAATCTGGAAGAGCTTTCATCGATGAAATATATATTGTACGATTTTACAGGTTTTTTTAAACAAAATGAAAAAAAAGGTTACACAAAATTTTAATGGTCTGTAGGAGAAACTGATAGCACTTTTCTCCTTTTGTAACACATCAAACGGACAGATAAAACAATATAAAAAACATTAACATAAGAGTTGAACATTCATTCATCGAAAAGGGGAATTTATTTTTCTCCATATTACTCTTTTATTTATTCAAAAAGTTATTTAAAACTTTTATTAATTTTAATCGTCATAATTTCCGTAAAACCTTTTATAAGGAATAATTGTTAATTAGAGAAGAAACACATTAACATCTTAAAATGCGTTTTCCTTTTTGACGTGTGAAATACACTTGCAGATATTTTAAACTAAATATCAACCAACAATCCAGAGTTTTAAATAAAATACCCTTTAAAATGGTATTTCTTTTGTTTAAAAAGCTAATCACAGGTAACCTTCTAAAGGGTGCAAGGAAATCTATAAAGCACGCAATTGCGCCCGCGGTTGCCACATTTGATAGCCCTGCTGTAACAAATACTGTAACGTATACCTTGTTTTTTTTTTTTTTTTTTTTTTTTTTTTTTTTTTTTTTCTTTTTACAATTACAACATTGGTTGCTATTACTTTGCGCTTATTCGAGAATCTTCAGGAGAATATCGTTGTAAATAAATTTCAAACACAACAAACTTTGGTCTATTAAAATAGAACAAAATGACCAAACGGAATCTTGATCGCACAAGTTTTAGGAAGTTTGAAAGATTTTATGCCAATATCTTTATGAATTGCAGTTCACTTAATTTACAAATTAAAACCATGTGATTAATATTTTAAAATAACATTTAAGGTTTGTTCAAGCCATCAACTAAAAGAAGAATTAAATGCAGTTAAAAAAATAACAATACAAAATTTGATTATATGCCGTTTTATTGAAAAAAAGCATAAAAAACAAGAAGATTTTGGAAAACAAAACACAATTCCACATAACATATTAAATTTTATAAAGTCAGCTACATTTCAAGGCTTCTTGAAAGTATGAGGCATACTTTTTAAAATATGATGTAAAATTAATAGCAGCACCTCCCCCAAATATAAAAGATCTTTTAAATACGAAAATTGATCCTGTCCAAGCAATCATTAGATGAGAAGTAAACAATATACCTTTCAAAAAAGATATTAAAGATTTTCTTTGTGTAGGTATTATAAAGAGAAATTTTCATGATAAAATTGAAGAACATCAGGTGGATCTCAAATTAAATAGATTCGAAACTGTGTTGCCAAGATTAATTTAAACTCAGCCAATAATAGTAGATTTTAATAAATATAAAACTATCTTTCGTGCTATTAATTAGCTGATAATCTTCGGAATGATTGCTTATAAAGGCATAACTTATAACAATGCACCAGCATACAACATCCATGGAGTTAGGAAATAATTTCTGTCTAACATATGAAAGTTTCTTTTGTTAGAAATTTAACATACCTTTTTCTGTCATCGTATCTGATGTATAATATTTAAATTTAAATGATCTCTTCTAGTTTATACTCGAATAATTACAAAGAAAAGTAATAACAACATTTAAATACCCACTCATGATAAACGTGTGATGGCTGAAGAAAAAATTTCGATTTCTAAAGAGTTTTAATGTTATTGTAAGTAATTTCTAACATATTTTAAATAATTGTATATTACATGTATGCATTTGCAAGTAATTTCAGTTTGTAAATCTATGGCTTTTCCGACGTTAGGGAATTTTGTTCTAATAAGATTGAAGCACGAGGTTGCTCACCAGTTGTATATTTTTTCCTTGATTGTGTACACCAGATATGTTTTTTCCTGTGGAGTAAAGAATTTAAAAAATCCCCCTTTTCAAGCCAGATTCTCACCAAATTTAAAATAACTAATGAGAGGACACTAAATCATTTTGAGTTGCAAGGGCCACCACTCTGTGTAACCAACTCTTGACAAAAACTGCCTGCCTTATCTTATATTTAAACGTGAAAAAAAAAACCCCAACAAAATTCGAACATTAAGATTGTGGCTTAAATGTCAAGATTTTTTTGTTGGCACTGTAGATTAATTATGTTGCATTTCCCTCTTTAAACTGTTTATGACATATGATGAATTTACATAAATCTTCCAAACCACCATTTAACATCCCTCGTGATTGAATTTCTAAAATACCTGATATACGCTTTTCAGTAAGTTTATTATATTTTCAGTTTTCAGTAAGTTATAGATGTATAGTTTTCAGTAAGTTTATTATATGTATATCAATTTCACACTCCTTCCTAAAACTGCAAATGGCATGTAGTGAAGGGCTTTAAAACTTTCGAACGCTCATTTAATTTTCATAGTGGTTCAATTTCTAAAATCGTTAAAATTTCTTTTTTAAGTGATTTTAATAGATTTGTTAATCTGAATTTTATACTCCTACCTTAAACTGCTGGTGAAAATTTTTCTGTATTTTAAATTATGCTGGAGTAAATGTTTATTCCAAAAAGAGCTTTTACATTTTCTGTTATACAAACAACATACGGTTTAATTTTATTAATACGTATACTAATAATAGATGTTAATATCTACTTTTACTTTAAAAATTATTGTATTTCACTTTACATTTACAGTAATGGAAATTAAAATTTTAATACCGCTATAAAATAAGCAACAATTTTATATTTTAATTCAGGCAAATACTTTTCATATTTCAATTTCGAACTCAATTTACTCCATATCTAAATTTTCTCACTTGTACGCATTGGCTTTCGGGATTCTTATATAGAATGTAACAAATTCAACACAAGTAAATGAAATATTAAAATGACATCAAATTTCTTAAACATGTAATTTGTTTTTGCCAGGTTTATTCTTTATTCATCATACTTTTTCATATTTTTCCTCTTATATATTTTTAATCAACATTTTCCCCATTCTTTTTTATGTAGAAATAGAATAAAGCGTAATGTCCATGCTCATTAAAATGTTATCTTTGAAGCTCGTTAGTAATGTCTGACAGATTTTTAATATTTGTACATTAGATAAAAGCATAAGCCTTCACTAATTAGTGAGCTATTCAAGAAATACTGGCGAAAAACAAAACAAAAGAAAAATTTAAATATATATTACTTGCTAAAACTATGTAATATTTCTTCAATAATGCAATTAAATTTATTATCTATGAAATTTAATAATATTTGTACTTTAATGAAATTACTAAGCTTAAAGGTTTATATTGAATATTTATTTAGAAAAATCATTATTTTCAAACGAATTTTGAAGTATTTTGGTTATTTATGAATTGTTAACGTGTGTAAAAATGTTGCTATGATAATGAAATAAATGATTCTAAAGGTAATTATGTCATTTTTATTTTCGAAATAATTTTATACAAGAAAAATATATTTAAATGTCATTAAAGATATGTCTATATAGAAATGCACCATTTAAAAAAATTCTCAAGGTGTATGTTGGTAAGATATCGCTTTAGGAAATTTTAGGAATAAAGACTTAATTTTTATGCATTTTGTAACATAGTTGAAAAATATTCATAATTTTGGTTTGTCTATCTAACCTTCATCTATTTGTCCAAATTTTTACTGTTTCAGACACTTTTAAAGCATCCGAATAAAGTTCAAAGATGCTTATAAATTCGGTTTGTCAGTCAGTCTGACCTTACCTTTCTAGTGTAAGTACATAATTCAAAGTTGGATAAGTTGAATAAAATTAAATTTACTCAGTTATTTATATAATAAATATCCGAATTTAAATTATACTTTAAATGAACACATTTAAAAGATACTTTAATTAAAAAAAAAAATGCAAAAAAAAAAAAAATGATATTATTAAAAAAATTCTTATCGAATAAAAATAGAACATCCATATTTTTCCTCTAGCAATCTACGTAGATACATTTAAAATTCACATTTTTATGCTATATCAATACTAACATATAAAAATCCCAGCCACATTTTCATTAAAGACGAAATCTTCCCGAAATAAACTTCAAAATTAAAACCTTTTTAACGAAAAAGATCAAACCACTTCCATATGAAATGAACGCTTTTACTTCAAAGTATTTTCTGCTGTACAACTGTAGCACCGTGGCAGCGAGCTCACCTTCCAACGATGGTGTTGGTGGCTCCATCCTCACGTCTGCCGCATTTATCTTTCCCAAACTTATTTGAATTGGCGGATATTTTAGCTCTTTTGATGGAGTAAAAAATAAATGGATATTCGTCAATTCACAAACAATTATTGTCAACAGCGCTGCCAATACATTTTCTGCGAAAAGACAAAAGTTTTTTGAGAGTGTATAAGCTGCGGTGTATTCAGACAAATATTTAAAGATGCCCGTAAGGTCCGGCGCAAATTAAGCATTGGCTCTAATCTATGCATTACTCACATTACTGCAGTTGTTTAGTAATTAATTTGCTTAGAGTGCATTTAAAAATTTTGTTGTTAAATAAAGAATAAGTATCAGAAAAATGCTCATTATATCTTACTTTAATATGGCCGTCGCATTATTTGAAACTGCAGAATATAAAGAAACATTGCCTGTATGCACTGAAGGAAAAATCTTTACAAATTTAATAAATCACTTGCAAACTATATCATTTATTACGCCATGGAAAAAGAAATATTTCTTACACAGATAAATAATTAGAGCCGTATGGATTCTTAGATTCATAATTTAAAGGTTAAACAAAAAGTTTATAAGTTATTAAAAATAAATTATCTAACATCCTAGGTTTTACAAGTCATTCAGTTATTTGTCATAGTAAAGTCGTAAAGATTAAAAAATGTTTTTGTAAATTTCTAATCAGTAATTATACTTAAATATTTTGCTAAATGTTGTAATTTGAAAACAGATATTCATAAAAGCACGAAATCAGTGATGAGTCTGTCCAGGAAATGAGTTCAAGTAACTCAGATGCTTTCAGATAGATTTATTATTTCACCATTTTTTTCATTAATTATTAATATAAAAATTTTCTTAAAATATTCTAAATGAATACGTAAGATCATATATATTAGAATAAATAACTTAGAAATGCAATATAAGGAAAAGATTTAAAACCAAAGTATTTTGATGCATACCTTTCCTCTAACATTCCGATGACGCTTCTCATTTAGATTTTTTTAAATAAATATGTATCTAATATATCTTAGAATGAAAATCTAAGAAATAAATGTATAAAAAAGTTAAAGAAATATGTAAAATAAAAGCATTTTACATTCTTAAGAACTTAGTTTCAGTTAATTTTTACAAAGGAATAGTAAACCCTCCAATTGAATAAAACGTATATAAGACTTTGAAATGGTCTGTAATTCAATATTGCATTTAAAAAAATATTCATATGAGATTTTTCATGCAAACCACCATCGCATCGGAAGTCAACTCTAGCACATATTTTGCAGAAACCTAGTATGAAATTTTCTGCTAAAAAATATTGCTGTTTATTTCGTGGATCATTTGGAAGCCTAGCGTACATTACAAATTCATTAGTTAATTAAATTCATTAATTAATAAAAAAGTTAAGGTTCTTGTAATATGTTTTTTAATTTGTATGTTTTTTAGTACCACACATAATCGAAAAACAAATTGCAGTATTTCTTCGTTGTTTCGCTCTCTCGTATATTTCGCTCTTTTTAAGTGTCTCTGGTATAGAAGGTAAGTATTAAACTGTACACATTAAAAGCAGTTGTAAAATATCTGTCTTGGTGTACATCAATAGTTTTGCCAGATTATCCACGTCCCTGATTTTTTCTGTACGTCATTCGGGCAACATGTTTTTGCCAGTCAGGATTTGCCCGTATCATGTATGGGCAGGGTGTCCCAGAAGTAATGGTACAAATTTAACGGGGAAGTAGAAGACATCAAAAGGATTCAGAATTGCATAGCAACCCATGGTTAGAAACGCTTTCCTGGAGCGGTAATGACGACACAAATTCCAAGAAAGACAGGACAAGAATAAGAGCAGAAATCCTCGTTGTTATTCTTAGTATAGCAAAAAAATAATAAAAAGAACATTAAAAAGACAAAGAGCATTATCAAACTAGATGTTCGAAAGTACAACCCTGGGACGTGTTACATGAAATTGCATCTCCGTAGCAAGGAAGATCTAATGGTTCCTGAAAATACCGGGAATGTCCCGAACTTCATTCAACAGCTGCCCCGATACATGCAACAAAATCCTCACCACGCCTCAACATTATCACGGCGTTTTTGCAGAACTAAGAATAACAAACATGTTTTCTGTCTCGTTTCGTGTCCTTTCTTTCTTGTGTTTTGTGTCGTAATTACCGCTCCAGGAAAATGTTTCCGACCATGGATTGCTATGTAATTATGTATCCTTGTGATGTCCTCTACCTCGCCTTTAAGTTTGTCCCATTACTTCTGGGACACTCTGTATACCAGTCATGTTTATTTTTCTCATCAGTAATTTTTTATGGTTAATTTTGCATTATTTAATCTGAGGATTTTTCTGATTCAATTAGGCAAAATTTTCTGTTTGGAAAAACCGGTGATGAAAGATTAAAATTTCTGTAAAAGTTATGAGAAAATTATAATTTAATTGAATGATTCTTTAAAAATATATTGATTAGTTAAGTGGTTAAGATATATATATTTTTTTAATTTGAAATGTCTGGTACATTTTCCAACTAGTATTATTTCCTTTAATTAATCACGGAATGTCTCTTCTTAAACAAAAGTATGCTCTTAAAAAAGAGTGATATCGTGAAGTAGTAGTAGTATCGTCAATAAACTAAATTTACCTACTTAGTAAAGCTGTATCCCTCTTTGACAGTGATTTTTTGTAACAGAGGGTCATTATTCGTTAATATTAACAAAACTACTGCATTTTTAAATTTGACAATAAGTAGTTTTATTGAGAAAGGGTTTATAAACACGCTGATGTACACTGTTTTTAAACAGAATAATTATTTTAAGAGATATTTAATGTTAAAGTTGGTCAAAATCGTTCCATTAAAAAAGTTTTTATAGAAACAAAAACTATACGTAGGCATTTAAAAATTTTTAGACTACTTGATAGTTTAGAAATCTTATTGTGCAGACTGCAATTATTGTTTTAGTGAGATTATTTTTTTTGGGCGTTTTATTTCCAGTTTAAATTCAAATTTTTAGCATTTCGAGAAATATATTTTTTTTTATAATACAGAAAAGATTAGCATTTTAAGTTGTTGCGGATTTGTAAAAAACAGCGTAAATACTATTTCGTTCAAATGAAAAAAAATTGTTGGCACGTGACTGCTATAAACACAAAAAAAAATTAGAAATTAGAATTAAATGATTTTGTATTAAAAGAACAAGAAAATATTGAAAATACATCAAAAAACAATATGCCATGTAATAATATTGCCAAATAGATTAAATGTTTAAACATATTTACACAACAAATTTATTTCAGATTTTTGGATAGTGTTTTAAAATAATGTGGTCAACTCTCAGCCTGTACTTTTAAAATATTCCCATTCTTGCAAGCAAAGTATTTTCACATGAATTTTTAAAGAGAAATAAAATTTTTAAAAATAATAAAATACATATGCTTTAAAAACAGTAAATAGAAAAAAATAGATTATATATTTTTTTAAAAAATCAAGCAAAATATTGCAAAATAAATTAAATTTAAAAGTACATTTGCGCGAAACATTTAATTCCTATCTGGTCTTTCGTGTAATTCTGATCTTTTTAACAATTTTCAACAAAGACGAAAACTGCTCTTGCATTCGGTTTGTCTGTCCGTAAATATACTCGGTTTTTCATGCTAGTATTAAAGTTTATTCAGGGTCACCAAACATGTTTGGTATGAAGTATATACGATTAGTGGACCACTTAAAGAACAACAGGACCACTTAAAAGAATTCGACAACATTAGGGTATATGCGGAAAAAATCGCTTGAAGAGAATTTTAATGACATAACACTATTTGAAAAGTATTCAAACTGATATAAATCGCTACGATCACGTTAAAACTGAGTATTCATAGCATTTTTTGTTAATATACAGGGACACACAAAAGAAATCGGTAAAAATACCGTGTTTGTGTAATGATTGCTAGACAGTGCTTTTAAAATTCGGTATGCGTTTTTGAATTTAATTACTTTCTTGCATATCAGTTTTTCTATATAAATTTTATATCACATATACAGAACTACACAAAAGTATTCGCATACCATTGTTCTTAATAGAGGTAATTGGTGAAGGGGAATTTTCAACTGAAATATATGTATATCTTAAATGAATTAAATTTTTGAAAGCATGTTGTTAATAGATACAAATCTCTGTATAATATATATAGGACAGTTAAAAAATTCGGATAATTTTCCGATCGTAAATGAAAAATAAAAAATCAGATGGAAATTCGGTTTTGAAATGCGTTATACATTTCAAATAGTCACATTAATGGTGAAATAAGATGTAATCTTTTAAATTTTTAAATGGTGCAGATTTTTTACATTATTCTGAGTGTGTTGGGAAGTGCTTCATAAAGTATGCTTGACGTTTTATTTTTTTATTTGTTGTTTTAACAGTTGTGAGTTGTAAGACAGCACAAGTAATATTTCTTTTCTAACAAGAAAAGCATTTTTACGTGAATAATAAAAAAGAAAGAAAACTTTAGGGATAATAAAGCTAGATTTAAAACGATTCATTTAAAATATCTTACTTAAAACAGCTTTCTTATAAGGATGTTACAAAAATACCAGAAAAGAACCGCTTTTTACTTAATTCTTTCTACATTATACCTTATTTGTACATGATTAACTGATCTTAATTAATCAAAGACGTAAACAGCCATTGAGTCTTTTAAACAGAAATTGATTCAACCTTCAAATTCACCAATCAAACTGGAATGAATGGAAATCCAGTTACAAAAAGGTTGGCACTGGTTTATTAATCATAATTCATTCTTCCGTAAATTATTTAAAGACGATCAAATTAGCATGTTGTTAGAGTCTGGTGTGTCTGAACGGGGGATAACAAGCGTAGCTTGTAAGTGGCAGAGCCCCCAAGTAATAATAAATAAATGTATACCTGTTTTTAAATTGATCAGAATTTATTTATTATAATTTGTTAACGATATAATATTCATGTAAGTTTTCCGTCTTATAAAACTAAAATAAAAACGAGATTATTGTCTTTCTTACTTTTTAATATCATCCGTATTACAATGCATTGAAATATATCGCGCATTTCCCCCCTTTGTCTGAACAAGCGCGATTTAAATTAAAGATTTTGTACATTTAGTCTATACGATACAAGTTTTCAGAAGCCTCCATGAACATATCATGAAATGTTTCCATAATATAAACTGCAAAATAAATGGAACACAAAAATAAATTTTTATTCGACAAAAAAAAAAAAAAAAAAAAAATTATTTTTAAAATTTTTCTGAGAATCATTTATTCAAAAAATGAATATTTTAACAATTGTTATTATTAAAACTGTTTCGAATTCTTATTAGTATTTTTTTCTCCAATTTCATCAAAATTTTTACCCATCAAAAATTCTTATTTATCAGTGTTCTGGCGAATCAAAATCAATTAAAAAATAATTTTGTTCTCTGGAAAATTGAATATAATTGATGTATTCGGAATTATCTCTATTTCGAAATGAAACAAAATAATATTTCCCAAATAAAATTTCAAATCATTGTCTTCCATGGAAATAAAAAAGTTCTAATATTTCTATTTTCTTTTATCTTCAGTAAGAAATAAATTTATATTAACTGTGAATAATTGGTCTGTCACATTTCGGAATGATATTCTTTTATTATTTTCCGAGAAACAGTTTTGAAAAGGCTTCCTCCATAATGCTCAGAAATATTCTTTTTCAAAACAAAAACATATTTCTTCTTTTACCCATGGCTTTATTGTATGACAGAGAAATATTTTCTTATTTGTTTTAGCAGCCTTTTTTTTGTTTTTGTTTTTAGATGAAACAAATTTTCAACTCACATTAGTATTTTTAGGAAAGAAAACGATTGAAAGTTCAGCTTTATTAATAGATAAATAATTAAACAAAATAAGTCTGGAATACAAAAATATGATTTTAGTATAAATATTTTGTATCCCAATTAGAAAACGTATTTTAACCAAGAACTCGCAAAAGATTATAAAATATATCATTTAATGTAAATCATTTGACATTTATAATTTATTTTTACTTTCTTCTTTCTTTACAAGAACAAAATATTGTTTCTTGAAAGCTTTTGAATTTAGGTTTTTGGCGGATTTAGAAGTTTTCAGTTGACGGATTCAGAAATTTCAAAAATATGCATTAAAGTATTTAATTGCTATAAAGGACGTTAAATACTAATAAAAACATTAAAAGATCTTAATAATTTTACATGTTTCGATTGAATTTACTCAATCATCATCAGAAAAAAGAAAATACAAATAAACACAAAGATGGAAAATGACAATAAACTATTACAAATGAAATTTAAAAATTTTTAAAAAATAAAAATCACGCGCGTTATATTTTAATTATGTATCACGTTGTTTAATTTTTAAATTATTTAACAATTCAATCCAAATATTTGGGATTTGAAATGACAAGGAATCATTGCAGACCATTGAGCTTCTGACGTAAATTTCAATACTCTCTCTAATAAAAAGTTGCAAATAAAAATCTGACCTATAAATTAATTTACTTTCATTAAACAAAATATCTATGTTTTCTATTTGATTTAGCCTAGATAATGCTGTTTTACCTCTATTAAATTTTATGTCTGCAATGTGCTTTTTAGATTCCTTATTAACAGAGCTTTTAGAATTTGTTCTACTGAAAATTTAAATGATGAATTAGATAAAATTAAAACAATAGCTATTAACAACGGATATCAAGTTAAAATAGTTAATAAATTAATTAAAGAGTTTAGTAACAAAATGAACAATGCAGTTTTTGAAAATAAAACCGACAATGAAAATAACATGAAAAGGGTTGTTATAAATTATTATCCAAATTTCTTCGAATCTGCTAAAACACAATTAAAAAAGTTTGATTTAAATTTAATTGCTAGACCCCCTCCAAAATTAAAATCAATTTTAACAACTAGAATTGACCCCATTGACAAATTTGACCGATCAGGTGTTTACATCCTTCCATATCTTAAAGAAGGTGGTTATAAGAAGTATTATATTGGCATGACTCAAAGAAAATTCAAAATAAGATGTAAAGAGCACATTGCAGACATAAAATTTAATAGAGGTAAAACAGCATTATCTAGGCTAAATCAAATAGAAAACATAGATATTTTGTTTAATGAAAGTAAATTAATTTATAGGTCAGATTTTTATTTGCAACTTTTTATTAGAGAGAGTATTGAAATTTACGTCAGAAGCTCAATGGTCTGCAATGATTCCTTGTCATTTCAAATCCCAAATATTTGGATTGAATTGTTAAATAATTTAAAAATTAAACAACGTGATACATAATTAAAATATAACGCGCGTGATTTTTATTTTTTAAAAATTTTTAAATTTCATTTGTAATAGTTTATTGTCATTTTCCATCTTTGT
The DNA here is from genome assembly GCA_964019185.1 of Maratus speculifer. Classification (NCBI taxonomy): domain Eukaryota; kingdom Metazoa; phylum Arthropoda; class Arachnida; order Araneae; family Salticidae; genus Maratus; species Maratus speculifer. The sequence continues at coordinate 227,364,812 of OZ025296.1, read as the reverse complement.
GTTTATTTGTATTTTCTTTTTTCTGATGATGATTGAGTAAATTCAATCGAAACATGTAAAATTATTAAGATCTTTTAATGTTTTTATTAGTATTTAACGTCCTTTATAGCAATTAAATGCTTTAATGCATATTTTTGAAATGTTTTTAATGGACGTATATGAAAACTTCTATTTATAATTAATGGATTCAGAAATTCCAAAAATGTGTTTTTCAAAATGTTTCTCTGTGAGACTGTGTATTTCTGTTTCTCTGAGTTTGTGACCGTCTGTATGTCACAAAACTTTGTGAGCGCAGTTTATTTCACGACCTAATGCACGTATTTAATAAAACATTTTATTCGGGTATTCCTTGATCTAAATTGATATTGATTTGATACTGATTTTGGTGCAAATCGCTCAACAGATGGCGGTGTTTTTTTTTTTTTTTTGCATTTTTTTTACGATTTTTGCAATTTCTGCAACAGCTATATCTTAATAATTATTGTATGGATTATTTTAAACTTCAAATTGACTTAGTTTTTGACATGAATTGATGTTGTTTACAGTTTGGTGTAAATCGGTGAAAAGGCCACGCTGTTTTGCTCCATTTTTCACAATTTCAACAATGGATCTATCTTAAGCATATGAACACGAATTTTCATCAAACTGACATAAACTAGTTATGTTTACGTTTTGCTGCGAATTGCTCAACAGATGGTGCTACTATGCTAATTTTCTAACAGATTCCTGCAATAGCTCTATCTCTAAAACTAATTCGTGAATTTTAATCAAACTTCAGATTCCGCTATAGGATGAAAATTTTTATTTCTTTTTAAGTTTTTGCTTAAATGATCAAAAGGGTGGTGTTTTTAATGTTTCATTTTTCTCGATATCCGCAACAGGCCTTTTTGAAGAACAAACGCACAGAATTCCATGCTTTTAGAATCCTCACGATGAGCATAGATTTTTATTTCTGGCACTATGATAGCGAATTTTGAAATATTAACATGCATGAGATATAATAAAGTATTGGGATTGCCACATCTGACTACTTTAATATTGAAACTAATCTTTATTTTGTTGGATGTGTCAATCCCAAAACTTTCATGCATCTCATAAATCTTAATTTTTCAAAAATTAGTTGCACAATATTATTAGTTCAATACTGCACCAACTTTGATTTTCATCTTAAATTCCCGCTTTAATCAATTGACCTTTACATGAGGACTCACACAGCGTCTGTCTGAAAATACATGTAAACCCGGACAGATGCTGTCACAGCCATCTTGTAAAGGTTAAACAAAGTGAAAAAAGTATTAATCTTCATCATGCTATTTGTTAAAATCAATAATTTTTCATTTTTCTGATGTACACCAGCTGTTCGTTAATAGTTATTTGCATCAGCTGTTTTCAAAACTTAGCAGGACGCCAGTTCCTGTCGCTACATGAGCCGCCAATGGACAACAGAACTATGAAAATTTCAGAAAATTACACAAAAATCGCTATCACAGCACCTTATTCCCTTGGAATATTTCCAAATTCAAGGATAACCTACTGCAAATAGCCAAAAAATAATTTTTGGTTGGAAATGGAACGAAACATGCTATTACAACAATTCCTTCCTGCAGAATATTTTCATAGTTAAGGAGACACTGCTGGCCACAGTCAAATTCATACACAAAAAGTTAGTTAACACATATGCATATTCTCTATGCATAACTTCCTAAGATTTTCGATGGTACAATAATGAAAATGGCAGGAAAATCGTTCTTACAGCATCCTCTTCTGATATTTTTTTCAAAATCTGGGACGACCAGTTAACCTTAGCCAAAAACATTAAGAAAACATTTGGTTCAATTCTGTGCGTAAACTAATACACTTTTCAATGGTACGATAATAAAAACTGCACAAACATACTTGTTACAGCGCCTTTTTTGGAGGACCCATTGGCCACAACCAAAAACCTACATAAAGAGATTAGTTTAATTAGATACACAAATCTATATACTTTTAATGGTAAAATAATGAATATGGTGCAAAAATTGATATTACAGTGCTCTCCTTCCGGCAGAATATTTCTAAATTGAAGGAGGACCTACTTGCCGCAACGAAATACATACATAAACTTGTCACATGTGAACATCCTAAAATTTTCTCCTACCTTATACATGTTAATACTTCCTGAAAACTGCAGTTTTGAAGCGCCAACGGTTAGGTGGATTATAACAAAATTTTATCAGAAACATGTTATGGCAACTTCCAACTGAATCTGAAATTTGATGAAAATCCGTGCATTAGTATCTGAGATAGATTTTTAAAAAAATCTACATCACAGCACCACTTTTTGGGTAATGTACACCAAAAATTACCCAGGATCAATTTTTAATATATTTTAGCTGAATATGAACTTTTATGAAAATCAATACATTAGTTCTTGTGATAAATCTATTTTAAAAATCACAGAAAACAGAGCCCAATAGCATCCATCACATGTCGTGCGATATACACTATAAACTATAAATACTAATTTGAACTAACTAAATCTGGAGTTCGATGAAAATTTATGAATTAGTTTTTGAGATAGAGCTAATGCTATAATCCTGAATAATACAGTCGACAGAACCACCTGTTGAGGGACTGACACCAAAACATAGTCATTACTAAATTATATAACAGACAAACTGAGACTAAAGTTTTATGAAATTCCATGCGTTAGTTCTTAAGATATAGTATCCAGAATATGTTTATCGCATAGGACTCACAGACAGACATTTTTAAAAAACCACCATATCGTGTTCAAACTTTCTAAAAGATATAAATCCGTCCAAAACCGGAAGTCGAATTTGTTTATGAACCCAGTACTTTGAACTTATGAAGATAGAAGAAAGTAACAATTTGGTTCATTTCTATATGTAACTTCATGCATTTTTCGATGGTTCAAAGACGACACGCGAATGTACGGACAGACGAATTCACGTATGAACAGACAGACATTTTGTATAAACAAGTTTTTTGTGATCTATGACCACTAAGAGGTGAAATTCGTCAAAGTTCTTGGAAAAAATTCAAGTTCGTTTACAATACTTTCTTCAATTGAAGATAGAGGAAAGTAAAAAATGATGAATGCAATTAGTTTAAAATAAGTTAAAAGAATTTTTTTAAAAACTCTTTTACGAACCATCTTTATAATCACTCCTAATTTTCGAAAATATTTTCTTAGAGTAGAGATAGAATGAGGGATAGTCAGTCATATAGACATATATTTGTAGCTTTCTGCACGGTCCTAGACATAAGTATAAATGCTTTATACACCTTTTTAGAAACTAAACATACTGCAGGTGACAGTATAACATATTAAAATTTCATTGTTGTCATCATACTACATATTCCCTTTTTAATATATATTTGTATTCTTTTGCGCGGCCTTATTTTATTAACTATGAATGTTCTACACCCCCTGTTCTAGAAAAAACGTTATGTAGGTGACCGTAACAACATACTAAAATTACATCACGTCAGTTTCCTACAAAATTCACAATTAATTTGTATTCATTTTATTTGTTTCATAAAATCGTTTGATTATGATTTTATATAGGGTAAATATTTACATTGAAAAGATTATAGTATTTATTATCAAATACGAAATTCTAAATTCATAAATAAGTAAATGTACCTCCTGATAAAAATATAGTAACATTAATAAATTCCTATCAGAAAATTAGTTAGTATAATCATTATTGATGTTATTTGCATTGACTGAAAAACTTATTAAACAGTATCACGTATAGTTAGATATTACAGTATGAATTAGCCAAAGGGCTTGGCTCTATTGCAGAAACTATGGAAAAGATAAATAAAGTTTCCAGGTATAATCGTTGATAAATTTGATTATTTTCTCAACAGAATGACCCGAAGCAATATTTTTCCAATAGTGTAAGCCCGTGACACAATCTTTGCGTCTGGCATGAATTGTCAAAATTATGTTATGGCTTAAACATACACATCAGTAGGTTTAATGTACAATTAAAGTGCCATACATATTTATGATATTAAATCGTTATGAAACTTAACATAAATAGCATAATTTAGTATTTAGCATCTTCATTTTTATTATCTTTGTTCTTGTTTTCTGAATCATTTTAAACATAAGCATATAGAGGAAAAATGCAAGTTCACCTGGGTTAACAATGCCACGTTAAGGTTCTATCAATTTTCTCGATTTAGGTTAAAATATTTTTTAAACAAATATAGGATTTGTTACAGCAACTTATTTGATAAGTATTGAAAAAAGGATATGTTAGCAGATACTTATTCATAAAATTTAATGATACAATTTCTACACCAATGCTATTTTGGCATTCTTACCCTCCTGTGTAGGTAATGAAGCCTTACAAACAAAACTATAAAATGAGAAAGAAATATGGTATGTAAATTGTCCAGTTTTAAAGATACAGGAACTACAGATTTAGAAACTGATAAATTTCTCTCACTTGCACTCTAAAAAATCTAAAAACGTTTCTGGAAAAAAATGGTCAGCCGGGATTCCCATTATTTTCAAGAATCTTTTCTTGAAAATGTCTGGTGTGAAAATGTCTGAAGTGAAAATGTCTGGGACTTTACTGCTTAATTTTAAGACGTTCTCCAGAAAATCCAGAAAGGTTCTTGTGAAATTCCAGGAAAGTTTCTGTTGACAACAAAAAACATTGCTGATATTTCGCAGGAAGCTTACTTATTTTCTATGGTACGTTTCAGATATTTTGCAGAAACGTAATAATGGATATAAAGCGTAATAATGGTATAAATAATGGAAAACTCAACAGCCCATTATTTTCTTGTAATATTCCTGGATTTCTTTTCAAAATGCAGGAGCATTTCATATTTATTATATTTTACTAAATTTCATTTTATTATTATTTTTTATTTATTTTTGAATTTTATTTACTTGTTTATTTATATTTTCTAAATTTATATATACATTTAATTTTCACACTCATTAGATTCGATGGCAATATATATTAATCCATTTTCTAGTACTTAAAAATATATATTATTTTTTTGTTTACTTTAAAAAATAGTTCAAGTTTATTTATAACTTAATCAATTTAAATTATTATGCATGCAAAGAAACCATATCAAGGACTATTTTTTCTGATATTTTTTACAGATTCAGTGTAAATAAAAGAAGAATTCTTCACCCTTTTAAGATTGTATACAACATACATATAATGATGTTTTCAAATTGACACTATTAAGAAAATTAATAAACTGGACTGAAATATTAAATTTACATTGGAAACGAAAAATGAAGGAAGATTGCCATTCCTTGACATGAATATTTTAAGGAAAGATCAAAATCTTTCATTTACAGTTTACTGAAATCCAATTTAAATTAAACGCTGTCATTCCATTTCATCCGATCATCCGTTTAACTACAGGGTGATTCATAATGAATGGAAAAAAAACCATGATTGTGAACGTTGTAATTAATATATTTAGAAAATTCAAATTTACCTCAAAACTACATTTATTCAAGTTTCTATAGGTGTTCAATATGTGCCTCTCCAGTGACATGACAAATGTCTACAGGTTAATCAACCCCCTGCCACACTCGTGATAGCATATACCCTGTGATGAAGTTCAACAATGCGGTTATCCGCTGCTTCAGCTCCTCTAAGTCCTGAGGAAGTGGAAGCGCAAACACCTTGTCTTTAACGAAACCTCCAGAGAAAAAAATTCACAGGGCATTAGATCTGGTGATCTCGGCGGCCAATGAAGACATGTCAAATCCTTAATGTTTGCTTATGTTATGCTGATGCGGTGGTTCTTTACGAAATTTCATGCGAAAATATCTTTGCACAACAGTTACCGAGGAGGTTTTGTCTTATACGAAAACGCAGTACGCTTTCTCCTGCATGGACGACATTTTGTTTAACAGCGCCTCTAGCGGTGAGTTCGTCGTTTGATGATTTTTTCCTGTTGCTAAATAAAACTTTATTAGTTGCAGAATAAATTTGTTTCGGGTGAATAAATCCATTACGATAGTCACACTGCGCTATTCTTTCTGGTCCATTCATTATGAATCACCCTGTATAAGATTTCCGCTTTTCCCTCTTTTATTAAACATATTTTCTTGTTATGCTCTAGCTCTCCAAAATGAACTTAGTTTTATTATAAAATTCGCAGCTGATCGTTAAATTAAAGCCTATTAAATTTAATGACAAATAATTTTTAACATTTTAGTCCCCCTCTTATGATTCAAGTTTGTTCTAAATCCAATTTAATATACACACAGTTCGGTTATGTCACGAGTGTTTATGAAAGGTTACATAAGTACTTTAAGCAGTTTAATATTCATCTTGTAGCAATTTCCAGGCCTAACAATATTCATTTTCAATCCAATAAAATTTATTCCACCCCGCCCCTTCCTCTAAGTTTAGCTAGTGTGTATGAAATTCCCATTATTTTAGCTATCTGGGAAAAAATATACTTCATTGGTGTGACAGAAAAAATTTTGCAAAAAGATTAAAAGGACATAAAGCAGACATAAAATATAATAGACAATCTACAGCTTTTGGTAGATTTAGCTCTAAAATCAGATTATTGTAAATAATTTACGACAAAGCAAGAATCATTTGGCCGTGCACTTATCCGCATAAAACTATAGTTAGAGAAGCTATAGAAATAGAATTGAAAAGAAATGTCTGTAATAAGAGAGGGCAGGCCTCTTAGAGTATACATAGGTTATGGTTCGATATTTTTAAAGTGAATTTGACTCAGAGTTAAAAAAAAAACTGTCGTGATTTTTTGACGTTAATAATGTGATTTCTTTGAGTTTTATTTTTGTGGTTGGGTGGTCGGACTTCAGTTTTACAGATTCTGCTATACAATAATGTATTCATTACAGTATGATAGGGTTTTGAATTCTTTGAATTAATATAATTTGTCTCTATCACATTGTTATATTATCCTCATGAAAGCCACAGGGTTGCCGAAACTTGTCGGTTGTGGATTTTATTTAATGCTTCAAGAGTTTATAAAAACTTGTTTTGTATATAAATACATCTTTTGGTAAAGATTGTTTAATATAGATGATCAATTTCAATATGTAGTTTTCCTTTCGTGTAAAATTGATAAATAAATATAATTAAAGTTTTTTTTATATACATAAGAAAAGAAACTGCGTAAAAACACCGTGGTTTCCAACTACATTTTATATCGATAGCGCGGAAAAAATAAAAGCACAAAACAGTAGCGTAAATATGTATTCATATTACTTTCAAATCTTACACATAAATGTATACTTTATAAATGGAGACTCATTAAAACATAGATAACAATAATATTTTTTAAAAACCGGTTTTTAATAAAATAATATGAAACAAAATAGAATATTTTACTTTATAAATCACTTACCCTTTTCGTAGATATGATTTGTAGAGAATTTAACAGACACTCTCATTTTTTTTTTTCTTTTCACGGAAAATATAATGTCAACGGTGCTGCTGGTAATTTTCTTTCAATTGACGTACATCCGTTTTTCTTCGTTCCAAGAGGTAAAATATCCGTCAATTCAAGAAAGTTTGGAAAAAGCAAAGTGGCAGACACTGCTACCGAACCAAACCCCCCAGTGTTGGAAGGAAAACGCACTAGCACGGAGCTACGGTAGTACAGCAATAAAACGCTGTGAAGTAAATGCGTTCGTTTCAGATGGGTGCGGCTTGATCAATTTTTTAAATCTTGACGTTAATTTCGGGAAGTTTTCGTCTTTAATAAGATTGTGCTGAAGAATTTATACGGTAGTATTAATATAGCATAAAAATGACAATTTTAAATATATTTCCGTAGATTGCTAGAGGTAAAATATGGATGTTCTATTTTTATCCGATAAGATTTTTTTTTTAATAATATCGATTTTCTTGCATTAAATTTTTTAATTAAAATATCTTTTAAATCACTTAAAGTATATTTTAAATACAAATATTTATTTATAAATGACTGTAAATTCAATTTTATTTAACTTATCCAACTTTAAATAATAAATTGTGAGTATTTTTGAATGAATGAAGAAAGAAATTGTTGTTGATTTTCAAACTCGAAAACATGTTTGTCTTTTTAAACTAAATAAGACATTTTAACATATAGTTTTTTTGTTTTTTTTTTTGTTTTTCATTTAAAAAATAAATTCGAATTAATTACTGATAGACCCAATACGCATGCGTGCTAAGAATAAACGAAATATTTTCCTCTTTTATAGACGTTCAAAATCACTTCATGGATCTAATATGTTTACTAGGGGGTACGGAAATTATTTGTGAAAAAATAAGGGTAATTTACTATCTATTGACGAATTTTTCTGACAGTTTACACATTTTCTTTTAATTTATATTTCTTTAAATAGATGAAATGTTTTTTTTTTATGTCCAACAAGAATTTCTAGATAACTGATTAATATATATATTTCATTTAAATCATCCGTCTACCCTAGAAATTTGCAGCTGTTCTAAACACTTAGAGTACCACGAGATTCATATAATTGTTTTAGACTTGCAATTGTTTCGCATTCCAAAGAAGATTATGTGGTGGTCAGATGAGATATTGCAATTCACCTTGAAAGATCACCACACTAGAGATTAAAATGCTTGTCCTGTTTTCATTTATTTGAAATTCATAATATATATATATATGTATGTATATATTTACATTCCTAAAAAAAATCGTTTTCCACTGACGTACGACAAACAAAAGCAAATATTGATGGCGACCGGTGGTGTTGCCAACTTTAATTATGAATCGTTTAAGACTGTAAAACTAACGTTTTCCAGGAAACTGGTTAATTTGTCTGGAAAGTTTTAAAAAAGAGAGACATTTCTCAAATTTGTGGAAAACATTACTTTTTTTTACAGTGTATGCCATTAATTGCGCTATAAGAAACCAATAATATTTATTTGATATTCTTCTGGCATAAAAAAAGCTGCACCTAGGGTATAAAAAATTCTTTATACTCTACAAATAACACAAATTAATTTATTGAGAGTGTTTTGTGGTTCAAATGACTCATAGCTCTTGTACTCTGTATCCGTAGATGCCGTCTCCCTTCTTTATTTATAATTATGAGTAATATTAGCACTTGGCGTTATTACCCCACGGAATAGATAATCTCAATGCAATAGATTTTAGTATTTATTACCAAATATGAAGTTCTAAATCCATACACTAACGTAATTCACCAGGTGATAAAAATACAGTAACATTTAATGAATTAATAATATTCTATCAGAATTTATTAGAAGTTTATATATAAATATCATTGATGTTATTTGTAATAAATGAGAAAACCCATTTTACAAGCTCAAGTCTAGTTACATATTGCACTACGAAATAGTCGAAGGGGCTTTCTCTATTGCTTAAACTATGGAAAAGAGAGATAAAGGTGTCCAGGAGAATTAATTATTTTCTTAACAGAAAAGCCTGAAGCAATATTTTCCTTATGATGCAAGATGATGTCAGAATCTTTGAATATGATACGAAATTTCATTTCCACATGATTGTCTTATTCATTCACATTCTTAAATGTAATATAGTATTAAAACGTGATATGGGACACTTATTTATGGTATTTAGTTGTTATGAAACTTAAGATAAAGATATATGCATGCATTTAAGGGGACTTAGGGGTTGAAAGCTTAAAAAAAAATCGATTCTTTATGATCTGGTTTTATTATTCGATTAATTCTTAACTCAAAGCAAAAAACCGCATAAAAATATTTGCATTTTTAATGGAGTTATAAGCATTTATGTATCAACACTTTCATACCCGCACTCATATAATTTCAACTTTAAGTCACGTTTTCTCAAAACTTGATTTTTGACGACTAACACCAAGATAAAAAAAAACTATTTGATGGAATGGCTTAATTTTTTTTTTTGCATGCATATAAAATCATTATTTATAGAATGATTTAAGGATGTAACTATCACTTATAAAAACATTATTAAAAAATCACTCAAAGTTGAAAATTTAAAAAAACCCCTAAAAAATACAACTTTGTTTCATTAAAAGTACTCAAAATATTAAGCTATCTAAAATACATCAATTCATTCTATAGATAATGATGTTATATGCATGCAAAAAAATTTAAGCCATTCCATCAAATAGTTTTTTTAAATCTTGGTGTTAGTCGTTAAAAATCAAATTTTGAGAAAACGTGAAAGTTGAAATTATATGGGTGCGGCTATGAAAGTGTTGATACATACATGCTTATAAATTCATTTAAAAATGCAAATATTTTTATGAGGTTTTTTGCATTGAGTGAAGAATTAATTGAATAATCAAACTAGATCATAAAAAATCGATTTTTTGAAAATATTTCAACCCCTGAGCCCCCTTAACTAATTTAATTTTATTTTCTTTGATCTTGATTAGTGATTTTTTTTAATGTAAACATATTTAACACGTTTAGCGTGACGGTGACTGACACTGAACTTTGCGTTGAGGCCGCGTCAGTCACCGGTGACTGCCGGTGTGATATAGGGTATGAAATTAAAAAATATACTAGCAAAAGACATTCTTTGTTTCGATTCGCAAAGCATTATTTCATAAGATAAATATTTGAAAGTAACTGTATTTTTTAATATTATTTTTGCATCTTTATTATAAAAATGTTATTTTATGTTTTGGCGCATTATAATTTTAGAAATGAAAATTAACTAAGAATTTTAGTAGGAATTTTATATTCATGATATAAAGCTGGTATAAATAGAAATATTTTTGAAGCTAAATTTCACAAAATAGTTTTAAATTTTCAATTAAAAGCTCTTTTAAAAATGTTGTTTTTTCATTTTTTAATAGCCTCTGGTGTTTTGTCATATGGTTTAAAATAGGTATGTTTTTAGTCTTTGAAATTCTCAACAAATAATTTCTGATAGCAATCTTAGAATAATATATCTTAAAAGAGCTTGTAGAAAATTACTTCTTCAAAATCCTATTTTTTGAAAAAAAATATTTGAAATCTGTTTTCGATGATATTAAGAATTATTAACTGTAAAACTTTTATCATGAATGTAACAGTTAATGGCTAATTTGAGAGGACAAAGACTTTTACCAAGGCTACATTTTTTGGTGCAATATACAGGGTGTTTTGCTGCCAGACCGACAAACTTTGAGGGATGATAGGAGACTCGCAGACAAACATTATTAAATAGGAAACCATGGGGCGCAAATGTCTTCTGTAGGAGCTAGGGGCCATTAAAATTTAAGGTCCAAAATTTCAAACGATGATAAAAAACGGAAAAAAGGGTCGATTCGTTTGCGGTTTTCACTAAAATTATTCTTTAAATCACGATTTTTTTAGAAATTTTTTTTAAAAGTTACGTTCAAAAATTTTCGATAGAGGGCGCTTTAGACTTTAGAGTAACGAACAACTACTTTTTACCGTTATTTTGTGCATGTGGTTGAAATTATTCTAAAGTTTAGAATTTAACTTAAATTTTAAGCCCAAAATCGGAAACATTGGGATCGGGTAACTAGCGAAAATTGAACTGTGATAAGAGGGGGAGATTTTAAACGCTCATAAACATTGAACAAACTAATCTATTTTATTGCAGTTTGCGTGTAGGTCATTCCCTTGGTAATTATATTATTCAAAATGACGTACAGCTTTGGTGTTATCATTTTTTTAAAGAGGGCGCTTCCGACACATCTCCAAAATTTCAATGGTATTATTCCTGGTTGTTTTACTACCAGACCAACATACTTCCAGGAAGTGTTAGGGATGCAAAGACGACTCTGAATCATATAGGAATTTAACGTTGGAAATGCTTTTTTTGCGAGTTACTGTTAAAGGAAGCAGAGAAAAAAGCAAAAGAAACAACAGAGAAAGGGAACACATGAATGTGACAGAAAACGTTTATTTAAAGGTTTTACTAGAAAAGGTGTTCGAAATTACGACCAGAAGTAGTCCGGTATATTCGACAGTGGCGTCGCATGGAATTCTTCAAGCTTTGAAAGATTCCTGGCATCTGTGATAGCTTTCTGATAGCTACAGAAATTCTAGTCACGAGGTCTTCGACTGATGGTACGGGAATCTTATATACCCAACTTTTCATTTGACCTTAGCAGAAGAGGTCACTACATGATAGGTCCGGCGATCTGGCAGGACAGTGAACCGGGACACCAAGACCTATCCTCCGCTGTTTATATGTTACTTTGAGGTGTTGGCAAATGCCATTAGTAAAGTGGGGAGGAGGCCCATTGTACTGTTCATCATTCAAATACTTCATTCGGTTCCCTTTGGAATCGGTTCGCGAATGATCACTGCAAAGTTATCGTTGTTCACACGCTTTACAATTTAGCGCCATCTACAGTGTCTGTCAAATTTGCGAGACTATTTTTGGTCGTAATTTCGAACACCTTTTCTAGTAAAGCCTTTATATAAACTGTTTTCTGTCACATTATCCTGTTGCTCTTTCTCTGCTGTTTCTGTTGCTTTTTTCTCTGCTTCCTTTAACCGTAACTCGCAAAAAAGGCATGTCCAACGTAACATTCCTTTGTGATACCGAGTCGTTTTTGCATCCCTAACACTTCCTGCAGATATATGTTGGTTAAGTAGTAAAACACCTAGGAGTAATGCCATTGAAATATCGGAGATGTGTCGGAGGCGCCCTCTATCAAAAAATGAGGACACTAAAGCTGTACGTCATTTTGAGTAAAATAATTACCAAGGAAATAACTTACACGCAAACCGCAACAAAATCGATTAGTTTGTCCAATGTTTATGAGCGTTTAAAATCCCCCTTCTTTTCACAGTTCAATTTTTGCTAGTTACCCGATCCCAATGTTTCCAGTTTTGGGCTTAAAATTTAAGTTAAATTCTAAACTTTAGAATAATTTCAACCCCTTTCACAAAATAACGGTAAAAAGTAGTCTAAAAGTGCCTTCTATCGACTATTTGAATGTAACCTTTAAATTAAAAAAAACTTAGTGATATAAAGAATGATTTTAGCAAAAACCGCAAACAAATCGACCCTTTTTTCCATTTTTTATCATCGTTTGAAGTTTTGGACCTTAAACTTTTATGGCCCCTAGCCCCTACAAAAGACGATTGCACCCTAAGGTTTCCCATTTAATAATGTTTGTCTGCATGACTATAATCACCTCTTAAAATTTGTTGGTCTGGTAGCGAAACACCCTGTATATATATATATATATATATATATATATATATATATATATATATATATATATATATATATATATATGTATACATATATATATATATATATATATATATGTATGTATGTGTGTAAGTGATATATATATGTACATGAACACATATGGAGACATATAATATGTGTATATATAACACTGGTTTTTATATGTACTAGTAGATCGAACCCGGGATTCCCGGGTTACATAGTAAAGATAAAAACCATTTTTTTAATTGAAAACTTTAATGAATTTTCTGCATGTATTATGCGTTTTAGATTGCTAACTAACTCCAAAAAAGCATTTTAACCCTTAAACCCCTTGAAGGGGGTGGGATAAAATTTATCCCACTTAATTTTAATTTCAAAACGCCACATTGACGCCAATAATTTGAAATGGCAGTTTTATTTTTCTCAAATACGTGAAGAAACCCTTTTGAATATTTTGAAACAAATTTGTTTTTAAATTCTCGTGTCAATCAATCATTTCAGCATTTTAAGAATTGAAGTGTTTTTTCCCTCAAAGGGTTAAGTGTCTTGCGGATTTTTTCATTCATGTTTTGTTCATAAAATAATACTGTGAAAAATATTGATATGATGAAAAATATAATATACATATTTTTGTATTGCATTGTACTTTACATATTTGTTTATCTTATAAAATTCAAAAAATTAACATTAATCTCAATATTATATTAAATCAACCTTTGAATTAAAATATTACATAGCGGAAAAACATGATTAGGCAAACGTGGTTAGGTTAAAGGGTTAAATGAAAAATATTAATTATGGAATCAAATAAAGCTATGAAATTTTTCAAAAGTCACATTTCCGTATTAGACGCATGCCAGAAGTTATTAGCAAAGATTTTCTTACGGCAGCAGTTTTGTTTCTGGTCATTTCAGTGTTTCGAGCACGTAATTTAATTACATGTCTTTTAAATTTGTATTTATTTTGTTTTATTATTTATAAAGGAAATTTTAATTTTGCTATAGTATATTAGCCGGAAACAAATCCCGAACTCTTTATATTTTTCTGAGGACAAATAATCTATCGTAATCGAGTTTTACTCGGTAGAGATATATTTAAAAATAACTCGCACCTGATTTTTTTTTAAACCACATCCAATCAGTAAATTGAAATACAGTTTTCAAACATATTCAAAGTATTTTCAAAGTATTTTTTTTTTCTTATTTGGCACTGTAAAATTTTAAGTTGTTTTATTACATGTTGAACTTGTAATTTTTAGTAATTTAATCTGAGTTTTAAACCATTCTTCTATTTTATTATTCATGCAATTTTAATTTTATTATGGGAAATTATCAGGAACAATATTTATAATTTAGGAGTAAATTGTGTATCATTATTTCTTAAGAATTACGTTTAGAAGATTAAAAAATTGCAGTAAAAAAATTGCAAAAAATCATTTTATCCTGAAATGGGCACAGATGTCATATACGCATCACATTTGCACGTGCTTTTTTCTCTCACCAATTTGGCATTAAACATCTGCGGCAAGGAGAAGATCTGTTTAATAAGTTTATAAGAATTATTAGGGAAAGGAAATTGGGGAAAATTAAAGATTTCAGTGAAATGTGCTGATTAAATGATGCAACTGCATGCATTCAATATGGCAATAGGTATTAATATTTAAGCATTATTGTGAAAATTATAATTGCTGTTTTGTTGCCTATTAAGTTTATTATTTATAATTGTTTATTTATTGTTTCCTTTTTGATTAAATTCATATATATTTACTGTTATTTTTTATTTTAATTCTTTAAATTATTTTATTATATACTATATCAATAATTATTTATATCAAGCTATCATTTATTTATTTTTATTTCCTTTTTTAAAAATTTTGAATCTTTTTCATTTTTTACGTTATTTTATTTATATAATGGAGTAAAAAATTACGTGCTGTTATTGCATGCAATTTGTACTTACATTCAAAAATAAAATTTTCGCCAAATTGGTAAGAGAAAAAAGCACGTGTAAATGTGGTGCGTATATGACATCTGTGCCCTGAAATGTTGTCATTTGCAAAATAACATCATTGCTACATACGGACACATTTGTTCGTTACAGTATAGATATTGCTCATATGAAAAATCGGTACTACTTGATTATCCCGTCGACCATTTTCGCCAAATTAAAAAAAAATGCCAAACTAATAGCCATGCTATGTATGTTGACATAATGTTTATTTCAAATAACGGTAAAACAAATAAATTGGCAAAACATGAATAAAAATGCAAATAAAAAGTAGTATTAAACTTTGATGACATTTTAAACATGTGTATCGTGTTTAAAATCATTCAATATGACATTCACAGTCATCCATTATTGGCATATAATCTTATAATTTGGCGATAGTTTTTTGGCGATAGTTTTTTAACCAAGTAGTACCGAAAAATCTTACGCGCATACTAAAATGTTAAAAGCAAAGAAATAACTGCACGTACATCTTTTCGAAAAAGTTTGCTTCAAAGTTAACTCTATAACAAATTTAAAATTCGTTTTATAAATTAAAATACACAATACAAACTAAAAGAATAAACATTAAAATACACAAACATTGCACTCCGTCACTTCAACGTGCAAAGAAGATGCCGTATTTTCCGTGAAATACGCAAAGCTTGATTTTTACAAATCATGCCAAACCAAATTTTCAGTTACATTTTAAACATTGGATACATGGATATTAGCGAATTATGAAATCTCATATGAAATCTCATTTCGTCATTTACATCGTTTTTTTTTCTATTTCAGATCAATTTTCTATATGAAAAATGTACTTTTTTTTCTTTTCTGAAAATGTATTTGGAAAATAAAAAAGGTTCTAAAAATAAAATAAAAAATAAATAACATAAAAAATATAATTATTCCAAAAAGAAAGAAAAATTAAATAATTTTGGTAAAATGAAAGGTAACATTAAAGAACTTAAAAAATCGTCTGCTATAGCAAGTTTAACTGAAAATTAAAAATAAAAAAAAATACATAAAGCGAGTAATGTTATTTTAATACAATTATAATTGAATGTCTTAAATAAAACAATTGGGCAAAAATTTGGGGAACCGGACATTACTTTAAACCTGGAATTATTGCCAAGACCATCTTTGTTTGCTTGTCTAACTCGGCGAAAAAAATTCAACGCGGAGGGAAAAAAAAGAATCATATTGAACAGGTACTAAATCCTTTGACATCAGTCGTACATTTTTTCTCTGAATAAAAATGATCTGCTTAAATTTACGCATTCTAAAGTAGCATTTTATTTTATTATAAACAAAAACTATAGTACTAAAAGTTTCATCAGACTTGTCATTGAAAGTTTTCTTTTTTACGAAAACACGCGGTTGTGTTTGGGCTTAGTGTAGCAGATTTCCCAGGGTTACATTTTGACGTGACAACGTCTTGTAAATTGGTTTGCCGGGAGACACTTCAAGAAACTGCGTTACGTTACGTTACGCTCCGCTCACGATACGCGCTCACTTTTCTCTTAACTTTTTCCGGTCACTTGTGGGACCATTTTCTGAACGTGAATGTGAATTCGCTGCAAGGAAGGGGCGGTGCTTAATAGGAATTTTAGATAGTATCAAACTAAGACGAAATACGTTATGTATTAGTTATTAGTATAAAGTACAAAGAAAATAAGTGTAGTTTATTTCGTAATTCGGTGGTATATTATGGAAAACTAATGATATGTGATTAGTGAAAGCCATTTTACTTTAGTTATATTCTGCTCATTGAAAAATTCTTTAATATGCTGTTTACAAAATTCAACATTTGACATCAATAAACATGAAGTAAAATGTGTTTAACAAACACAGTGTATTGCAAGTTATTGTATGTATATTTGTATATAAATACGTATGTATGTGTAAAGGTAAAAATAAAATTTTGTTAATATGAAATTCAGTGCGAGATTCTTTGTATAAATTAATGTTTTAAATATAATTCTTTGTATAAATAAATGTTTTAAATTGTTACTATTATTTCATCCTTCTTCCTACTATACGAATGAATATTCACATTAAAATTATTTTACAACTCAATGTCGTTGTCACGTAAAACTTTCGCCCGTATACCGACTTTACAGGCAACCAATTTTTTTTATTTTTTTAATAAAAATCAAAACAATCTGATTTGTTTTATTTTGCACTACTCCCAGCCACCACACATAAGTCCTCTCTATTTCTTCTTTTTACTTTATGGCTATTTTTCATTTACTTTGCACTATGGCCAACTATATCTATAAGGCCCATTTATTTGAGATTAATTTATGAAATCTTCCGCCAGAAGACCCTGATACTTTGCCCAAGTTACTCTGACCAGTCGTGCAAACTCTGAACCAAAACAAAGCCCATGTGCTCAGAACAGAAATCAGCTCATAAAATGCTAATTAGGGCAGGGTTTGTGCCACATGTTTCAATGACCCAATGGGCTCAGAGTTTGAATCCAGCTTTACTTTTTCGGCGGTTTTTAGCGAAATGCGCCGGCCGTTACATCTAGTTGGTAATGCTTTGCACAGAAATGGAGTACTCAAGATGCCACTTCCAGAAAAATTAAATTAAAAACTACAAAAAAATTAATATCTCAAAAACAAATTAAGATACGGTTTTCGAATAAATTATATTTAAAAGTACATATTTTCCCCTACACAACGGTGTAAAGATTGAAAATGTACGATGTCTAGGAGTTAAAAAATTTGCAGTCATAGAAATTGAAAAAGTGAAATTTCATCAGAAAGTGTTGCCATTCGAATAATGACGTATGCGTTACGCACAGATACGTTTGGCCTTTATAATATAGATATATGCTATACTAATGTATCTATATTTGCACACATAAAGTCGCGCCTTGGCGAAGGAGTTATTCTGAAATCGCATCCAATTAATTTTATTTGTTTACAATTTTTTCGTTACCATTTTACTAAAAGATATCCCAATATCAATTTTTTTTAAATGCGCAATTATTTTAAAATATTAACTAGCGAGCTTCGCCCGCTAGCGGCACCTTTCTGAAAAAAAATAATCTCTCTAAGGCCCGGTGCACACTTGCGTTTTCTAACCGCTTACCACAAACCATCAATTGTTTTAGTCCATATACTTCACTAATATGCCTGAATGTTAAAAAATATTCACAATATAATTGGTAGAAATTTAATTAAGTTTTCTATGATATTTCAACAGGAACAATTTTTAAAGCAGGCGCTTCGTATAAAGTTTCCGGTTGAAACACTGGAAAGAGTTGAGTTGTTTCGATGCTCCCTACATGATAATCAATTTCGTGCGGGAAAATGTCGAATACAAATCTTAGTTTTGTTCGTGCTCGTAAATATTCCTCCCGTACGTCAAAGTGCATTAAGAAAAATACTTTCTTATTAATTTTATAATTGTTTTTTCATTACTTAAAATTGTTCTTTCATGTGGATATAAAAAAAACATTGATTTTTTCATATCGGCGTATCTTGGTTAAGTGCACGCATGCGCAATGCGAAAAACATTGTTTCTGTTTATACAAAAGATGAAGATTTAATATTTATAAAAATATGTTTGTTGTTCTGCAAATGGTTACACCTATTATTTTATTTAAAAGATAGTTCTGACAGCCATATTTTTCCAAAAATTTCATACCTCATTAAAAGTGGATTACCAAGAATGGTATTAGCCGATTTTAAGGAAATATTGAAATTAAGTAAAAGTTGTTCCTAAAAATATGAAACAAAAAAAAAAGAAGTTCGTTCTTTCCCCGTAATTTCGCGGTTTTTATTTATTTAAAAATACTTCTAACTGTTGTATCGTTTCAAAATAGTGATGCAACTTGTACCACGGTATTCTCTAACTGCTTTTATGAAGATTTTAAAGAAATGTCAAATTTTAAAATGTATTTATTTGCAATAATGTTCTCTAACGATATTTTAAAAATATACGGATTACCAAGTGTCGGATTAGTGAGGTCGCAATGTATTACTATTACACACTTTGAAAAAAACCTCGAGTATAATTTTCGTGTGAAAATATGCATATTTTGTACAAAAATTTTAATTTTTAGTTTTTTTCCTTTTTCACATTTAATAATTTAAATTAAAAAATTCGCCTATTATATTATTTAAAATACAGTTACGGCCTCCCGATTTTTTCAAAAATTTTATGCAAGGTGTAAAACCAGTACCCCAAACACACATATAAAGATCATTGAAGAATACAGGATTTAAGGGCTACTTTTACCTAAAAATATGACAGAAAAAAAAATCACCCGTTTTACGCCGTAATATCGCGGTTTTTACAGATTTAAAAATACTTCTAACCGTTGTATCTTTTTGAAATTTTGACCAACTCAAAACGATGTATTCACTAAGAGGTGTATAAAGATGGAAAAGAAATATTGAAAATTAGGGAATTTTTTCATAGAAATATGAGCGGAAAAAGTGTCGAAAAAGCAAACAAAATTGTACGATCGGAGACTCTTTTTCTCTATTTTTTTTCAAAGGGTTAATATTAGAATATTTCAAAAATAAACACACCGTTGGAATTTAGACAGAAGCGTCTTTGAGGGGGTATTTTTTTTCTTTGTTGTGCCTCCAAAATTAAAAAGGATGGAATCGTTTTAAAATTCGATAGTTTTCGGTCGAAAATTCTGCGGAGAAAAATGGAAAATGAAAGCTTTCGGGAAAACGTTTTTTTCAAAAGGTTAATGTTCGTATTTCTTGAAACCAAATAGACCGTCAGAAAGGTCTTTAATTTTCCTTCAAGAATATGTAATTTGTTTTAAAATCCGTGAATCTGCAGCGCGGATGCGACGTTATATAAAACTCCTTAATTTTCGTATTTTCGACACCTTCGTGGTTCTTCATCCGCGGAAAGCTAGTTTCGACCGGAGAGCTCCGTTAGAGAACTGTCTCGGAACTTGTATTTTTTGTCACGTTTCCCGGGTAGTTTTTAATTAATATCTCGGGTAATTACCGGGTGATTTTCTCGAAATTCATTATCAATAAAGGCCAAATCGTCCCGAGTCGATAGACACCCAGAGCGCCACTCCACGCGGCCGTTGAGAAAAGTTTTTAGCGGTACAGACAGACAGAAAGACAGACGTTTACTGCGGTTAATAGTATAGACTAGCGAGCTTCGCCTGCTAGCGGCCCCTTTCTGAAAAAAATAATCTCTCTAAGGCCCGGTGCACACTTGCGTTTTCTAACCGCTGACCACAAACCATCAATTGTTTTAGTCCATATACTTCACTAATATGCCTGAATGTTAAAAAATATTCACAATATAATTAGTAGAAATTTAATTAAGTTTTCTATGATATTTCAACAGGAACAATTTTTAAAGCAGGCGCTTCGTATAAAGTTTCCGGTTGAAACACTGGAAAGAGTTGAGTTGTTTCGATGCTCCCTACATGATAATCAATTTCGTGCGGGAAAATGTCGAATACAAATCTTAGTTTTGTTCGTGCTCGTAAATATTCCTCCCGTACGTCAAAGTGCATTAAGAAAAATACTTTCTTATTAATTTTATAATTGTTTTTTCATTACTTAAAATTGTTCTTTCATGTGGATATAAAAAAAACATTGATTTTTTCATATCGGCGTATCTTGGTTAAGTGCACGCATGCGCAATGCGAAAAACATTGTTTCTGTTTATACAAAAGATGAAGATTTAATATTTATAAAAATATGTTTGTTGTTCTGCAAATGGTTACACCTATTATTTTATTTAAAAGATAGTTCTGACAGCCATATTTTTCCAAAAATTTCATACCTCATTAAAAGTGGATTACCAAGAATGGTATTAGCCGATTTTAAGGAAATATTGAAATTAAGTAAAAGTTGTTCCTAAAAATATGAAACAAAAAAAAAAGAAGTTCGTTCTTTCCCCGTAATTTCGCGGTTTTTATTTATTTAAAAATACTTCTAACTGTTGTATCGTTTCAAAATAGTGATGCAACTTGTACCACGGTATTCTCTAACTGCTTTTATGAAGATTTTAAAGAAATGTCAAATTTTAAAATGTATTTATTTGCAATAATGTTCTCTAACGATATTTTAAAAATATACGGATTACCGAGTGTCGGATTAGTGAGGTCGCAATGTATTACTATTACACACTTTGAAAAAAACCTCGAGTATAATTTTCGTGTGAAAATATGCATATTTTGTACAAAAATTTTAATTTTTAGTTTTTTTCCTTTTTCACATTTAATAATTTAAATTAAAAAATTCGCCTATTATATTATTTAAAATACAGTTACGGCCTCCCGATTTTTTCAAAAATTTTATGCAAGGTGTAAAACCAGTACCCCAAACACACATATAAAGATCATTGAAGAATACAGGATTTAAGGGCTACTTTTACCTAAAAATATGACAGAAAAAAAAATCACCCGTTTTACGCCGTAATATCGCGGTTTTTACAGATTTAAAAATACTTCTAACCGTTGTATCTTTTTGAAATTTTGACCAACTCAAAACGATGTATTCACTAAGAGGTGTATAAAGATGGAAAAGAAATATTGAAAATTAGGGAATTTTTTCATAGAAATATGAGCGGAAAAAGTGTCGAAAAAGCAAACAAAATTGTACGATCGGAGACTCTTTTTCTCTATTTTTTTTCAAAGGGTTAATATTAGAATATTTCAAAAATAAACACACCGTTGGAATTTAGACAGAAGCGTCTTTGAGGGGGTATTTTTTTTCTTTGTTGTGCCTCCAAAATTAAAAAGGATGGAATCGTTTTAAAATTCGATAGTTTTCGGTCGAAAATTCTGCGGAGAAAAATGGAAAATGAAAGCTTTCGGGAAAACGTTTTTTTCAAAAGGTTAATGTTCGTATTTCTTGAAACCAAATAGACCGTCAGAAAGGTCTTTAATTTTCCTTCAAGAATATGTAATTTGTTTTAAAATCCGTGAATCTGCAGCGCGGATGCGACGTTATATAAAACTCCTTAATTTTCGTATTTTCGACACCTTCGTGGTTCTTCATCCGCGGAAAGCTAGTTTCGACCGGAGAGCTCCGTTAGAGAACTGTCTCGGAACTTGTATTTTTTGTCACGTTTCCCGGGTAGTTTTTAATTAATATCTCGGGTAATTACCGGGTGATTTTCTCGAAATTCATTATCAATAAAGGCCAAATCGTCCCGAGTCGATAGACACCCAGAGCGCCACTCCACGCGGCCGTTGAGAAAAGTTTTTAGCGGTACAGACAGACAGAAAGACAGACGTTTACTGCGGTTAATAGTATAGACTAGCGAGCTTCGCCTGCTAGCGGCCCCTTTCTGAAAAAAATAATCTCTCTAAGGCCCGGTGCACACTTGCGTTTTCTAACCGCTGACCACAAACCATCAATTGTTTTAGTCCATATACTTCACTAATATGCCTGAATGTTAAAAAATATTCACAATATAATTAGTAGAAATTTAATTAAGTTTTCTATGATATTTCAACAGGAACAATTTTTAAAGCAGGCGCTTCGTATAAAGTTTCCGGTTGAAACACTGGAAAGAGTTGAGTTGTTTCGATGCTCCCTATATGATAATCAATTTCGTGCGGGAAAATGTCGAATACAAATCTTAGTTTTGTTCGTGCTCGTAAATATTCCTCCCGTACGTCAAAGTGCATTAAGAAAAATACTTTCTTATTAATTTTCATAATTGTTTTTCATTACTTAAAATTGTTCTTTTATGTGGATATAAAAAAACCCATTGATTTTTTCATATCGGCGTATCTTGGCTAAGTGCACGCATGCGCAATGCGAAAAACATTGTTTCTGTTTATACAAAAGATGAAGATTTAATATTTATAAAAATATGTTTGTTATTCTGCAAATGGTTACACCTATTATTTTATTTAAAAGATAGTTCTGACAGCCATATTTTTCCAAAAATTTCATACCTCATTAAAAGTGGATTACCAAGAATGGTATTAGCCGATTTTAAGGAAATATTGAAATTAAGTAAAAGTTGTTCCTAAAAATATGAAACAAAAAAAAAGAAGTTCGTTATTTCCCCGTAATTTCGCTGTTTTTATTTATTTAAAAATACTTCTAACTGTTGTATCGTTTCAAAATAGTGATGCAACTTGTACCACGGTATTCTCTAACTGTTTTTATGAAGATTTTAAAGAAATGTCAAATTTTAAAATGTATTTATTTGCAATAATGTTCTCTAACGATATTTTAAAAATATACGGATTACCGAGTGTCGGATTAGTGAGGTCGCAATGTATTACTATTACACACTTTGAAAAAAACCTCGAGTATAATTTTCGTGTAAAAATATGCATATTTTGTACAAAAATTTTAATTTTTAGTTTTTTCCTTTTTCACATTTAATAATTTAAATTAAAAAATTCACCTATTATATTATTTAAAATACAGTTACGGCCTCCCGTTTTTTTTCAAAAATTTTATGCAAGGTGTAAAACCAGTACCCCAAACACACATATAAAGATTATTGAAGAATACAGGATTTAAGGGCTACTTTTACCTAAAAATATGACAGAAAAAAAAAATCGCCCGTTTTACGCCGTAATTTCGCGGTTTTTACAGATTTAAAAATACTTCTAACCGTTGTATCTTTTTGAAATTTTGACCAACTCAAAACGATGTATTCAGTAAGAGGTGTATAAAGATGGAAAAGAAATATTGAAAATTAGGGATTTTATTCATATAAATATGAGCGGAAAAAGTGTCGAAAAAGCAAACAAAATTGCACGATCGGAGACTCTTTTTCTCTATTTTTTTTCAAAGGGTTAATATTAGAATATTTCAAAAATAAACACACCGTTGGAATTTAGACAGAAGCGTCTTTGAGGGGGTATTTTTTTTCTTTGTCGTGCCTCCAAAATTAAAAAGGATGGAATCGTTTTAAAATTCGATAGTTTTCGGTCGAAAATTCTGCGGAGAAAAATGGAAAATGAAAGCTTTCGAGAAAACGTTTTTTTCAAAATGTTAATGTTCGTATTTCTTGAAACCAAATAGACCGTCAGTAAGGTCTTTAAATTTCCTTCAAGAATATGTAATTTGTTTTAAAATCCGTGAATCTGCAGCGCGGATGCGACGTTATATAAAACTCCTTAATTTTCGTATTTTCGACATCTTCGTGGTTCTTCATCCGCGGAAAGCTAGTTTCGACCGGAGAGCTCCGTCAGAGAACCGTCTCGGAACTTGGATTTTTTGTCACGTTTCCCGGGTAGTTTTTAATTAATATCTCGGGTAATTACCGGGCGATTTTCTCGAAATTCATTATCAATAAAGGCCGAATCGTCCCGAGTCGATAGACACCCAGAGCACCACTCCACTCGGCCGTTGAGAAAAGTTTTTAGCGGTACAGACAGACAGACGTTTACTGCGGTTAATAGTATAGATGCAAAGATAATATTTCACGTACTCCATCATCCATGACTGTATCCTCTTCAGTCCCTGAGTACCCAAATGGGTACATCAGTTTTGTCCCATTTTATTATTGATACTCAAATATAAATGAAATTTCGATATAAGAATGATATGTTTCGAATTCTAAGATTCGAGCTAACAAAAATCTCGCTCTGAAGTCAAACGAGAGAAGAAATAATTCAGTAATAATTAAAAATACTGTAATAATCGCCAGTAGCGAAGAGGATATTAATTTTTACATATTCATTGATTTTTACAATGATCGTCAATATATATACGTGTTTTATTTTTTATTGCAAAAATTCGTCCTTAAAGAAGAACATGCAAAATTAATTAAAATATTGATTTTTTTTTCTTAGATTATTCCGTAAAAAAATATTATTGTGCAAATCAACAGATCATAATTTATTTTTAGGTTTAATTTCAAGTCAAAATACTGAATAGTTATTTGTAAAGTGTAAAATATAATTTGTGTAATCTAGTAGAGGATTCGCTTCGTTCATCCTAATAATGTATCACTTAATTATTAAGAACATTCCTGTGGTAATATTCTGTAGTAAAAAGTTAAGTAAATTTAAAGAAAAAAATTAATAATTATTCAAAATATTCAAAAAATATATTTTTAAGCTTTATATCAAATGAACTATCAATGACTGATGCGGCCTAAGTGGAAAGTTTAATGTCAGTCACATGTGACTCGCACACGATGTGCTAAGAAAAACAAAAGCTGTCCTAAAGTATTAATTTCATGTTAAGCTTCAATTAATTTCACGGCTTACTTTTCAATTTTTTAAAAAATAAATATGAGATTTATACAGAACTTATTTACTATGTATAAAAAATAGAATATTTTAGCAAAGACATATCTATAAAATGTAATGGTGTGATTTCTTGGCAAATTCTACTTTGCTTTAATGCTCACCTAAGTGGGTAATAAAGCTATGCAAACAAAACTATAAAATATGTTGCAATAATTTCACGTAAAACGTCTAATTCTAAAGATGCAAACTCAACAACCTAGAAACTAAGAAATGTCTCTTACTTAACATTAGTTGTGATGTGAGGATCCAGCATTTGGTATTTTATTCTTCTGACATGAAAAAAAATTAGAGCTTGCAAATTTATGTTTATCCTACAAATGGAACAAATTTATTTATAGCTGGTTGTTATGTTTTAGATGACCCGGAGCACTTCTACGTTGTACCCGAAGATGACATTTCCTGTTTTTATTCATAATTATGTGTAATATAAGCACTTGGCGTTATTAACCCGGAGCACCTTACATAGGGTAGCTATTCTCAATGTAATAGGTTTTAGTATTTATTACCAAATAAGAAGTTCTAAATCTATACACTAACGTAAGACATCACATGATAAAAATACAGTAATTTTACTGAATAAATTGCTCATATCAGAATATTTATGAGTTAGTACATAAATATCATTCATATTAGTCGTATTAAATGAGAAAACATATTTCACAAGCTTAAGTCTAGTTACATGTTGCACTACGAAATAGTCGAAGGGGATATCTCTATTGCTTAAACTAAGGAAAAGGTAGATAAAGATGTCGAGGTTAGCGTTTGATAAATTTGATTATTTTACCAACAGAAAGGCCCGAAGCAATATCTTCCTTATAATGAAACAGGTATCACAATCTTTGCGCATGGCACGAATTCCCATTTTTATATATTATTATTATACGTACTCATTCTTTATTATAACGTAGAATTAAAACGTGATATATGAGACTTATTGAGATATTTAATCGTTATGAAATTTAATGTAAAGAAAAATGTATGCATTTAGTTATTTCAATTTTATTATCTTTGGTCTTGATTAGAGAATTATTTTTAATACATGCATATTTAATAGGTTGAGTGCCATGGTGACTGACACTAAACTTTCTGTTAAGACCAGGTCAGTCACCGGTGATTGCATTACCAGCGAAATAGGATATAAAACTAATATATATGTATATATATATATATATATATATATATATATATATATATGTACACACATATATATATATAGCCCTTTAAGCGTCCCAACCGGGTTCTTCCGTCACGTAATTTTTGAAATCAAGGGCTGATTTAATACAAAACTGGCATTATCTATATTTTTCTGCAATGTATAAGATAAAAATATGTATATAAAGTAATCACAAACAAATATTTTTCACAGGCATTATTTTATGTATCATTAACCCCTAACTGCCGAGCAAAAGTGCAAAAATGTAATGTTGTTTTCTACTTAATTTATTTTAAATTCTAATAAAAGAGAGATTTTCTAACATGGTATAATTTTTTGTAACATGTATGTTTATAAGCTTTGAAAGTATCAATCATAATTTAATTTCTTAAAACTGGATTGTATTTGTAGAGTTATATTAATTTAAATAAAGTTTCAATTGCAGTGAAACCTGCAATCTGGAGAACGGATATATCCGGTAGCCGCAGCGGGAAGGTATAACATAAAAGATAAAAGAGTAGGACGCTTAAAGAATTAAAATAATGCAATATTGTTTTAGTTTTATATCGTATTTACTTTCAGTCACCGGTGACTGGCTCAGCAAACGGAACGTTTAATGTCAGTTAGTGGTGATTTATGTGCCACTCGACGTATTTAAAAAACATGAGGTGTTATGGCGTAAAAATGACACGTTAAGGCTCTCCGAATTTTACGGCTTAATTTTAGATTTTTTTTTTCAAACAAATATAGGATTTGATCCAACAAATTATTTAGTATGTGTATCAGATAGAATATTATAGCAGAGACATATTCATGAAATATAATGGTGTAATTTCTTGACCAAATTTATTTGGCATTATTACTCACATATGTTTGTAATGACGCCATGCAAACAAAACTATAAAAGAAGATGCATTAACTGCACGTAAATTGTCTATTTCAAAAGATGCAAACTCTACAGCCCCAGAAACTGAGAAATTTCTTTCACTTAGCATTAAGTGTGATATCAGGATCAAGTGATAATTATTTGATATTTTATTCTTCTGATATCAAAAAATTAGCAGTACTAACGATATACAAATTTTTGCTTATCTTAAAAATGGAACAAATTAATGTAAAGCTTGTTGTTTTCTAATCAGATGACTGAGACCCACCCGTATTTCTAAATAATTGCGTGCAATATTAGAATTTGTTGTTATTTCTTCAGGAAAGCTTATATAGTGTAGATAATCTCAATGTAATTGATTTTTGTATATATATAATCGAACAATAAATCCTAAATCCATACACAAATGCTATAACCACGTGATAATAATAGAGAAAAATTAATGAATTAATAATCTTCTGTCATAATATTTATCAGTTTGTATATAAATATCGTTGAAAATGTTTGCACTAAAAGACAAAACTCGTTTTACAAGTTCACGTCTGGTTACATATTACAGTACGAAATCGCCGAAGGGGCTATCTCTATTCCTTAATCTCTGGAAAAGATAAATAAAGTTGTCACAGATAGTTTTTAATAAATATAATTATTTCCTCGACAGAAAAGTTCGAAACATTGTCTTTTTAATATTGTACACTCTTAAAACGAAAGAGCTGATTTGGCTTCTCATGAAAGAGCTGTAATTTTTTCGATCATAAAAGAGTTTTTTTTCAAGCGATTAAATCTTCTTGATCTAAATTGGTTATTTAAATAGCTCAACTTCATTTAAATTGGTTAAAACTCGAGTTATTTCAACTCTTTTTTGAGAAGCTGTCTTTCAACATTGAGATGAGTGGATTTCAGCTCAGCTTGAGCTATTTTGTGGCTGACTTTTTAAGAGAGTACGCTGTTGGTTCAATGTTTGCATCTGGCACGAAAATTTATTTCTAGATACCGGATGTCCCAAAAATGACTGATGGATTTTAAAATTCAATAACTTGCAAACGGTGACAGCTATTTAAAAATTTTTTGCAGGAGGGTTATCTATAATGTCAAGAGTTTTTTTTACTGTAATTTTTTATTTTAGTTCGCATCTCAAACAATAGGTGGCGCTGATGGCGATTGAAGGCCAGGTGATCAATGCTGAGTGAAGCGTCGACTTGGCCTTCAATCGCCGTCAGCGCCACCTATTGTTTGAGATGCGAACTAAAATAAAGAAATACGGTAAAAAAACTCCTGCAAAAAATTTTTAAATAGCTGTCACCGTTTGCAAGTTATTGAATTTTAAAATCCATCAGTCATTTTTGGGACATCCGGTGTATGCCTACACATACACATTAGTAATTGTAATACAAAATCAAAACTTGATGTGTTAGACTTATATGTGATATTTAGTCGTTACGAAACTTAACATACAGAAGAATATATGTATTTAGCTAATTTGAGTTTTATTAACTTTGTTCTTGATCACTGAATTATTTTGAATGTAAGCATATTTAAGGAAAATATAACATATAATGTGGTATCAATGCCACATTAAGGTTCTTCCCATTTTTACGGATTAGTCTTAGATTTCTTTTTTAAAACAAATATGGGAGTTCATGCAGCAAAATATTGATTATATTGAAAAAAAAGAATATTTTAGCAGATATGTATTCACAAGTGGAAATCGTGTGATAGTTTGCCTTTTTGCCCACCTAAATGAGTAATAACGTCATGCATACAAAATTATAAAATAAAATCGAATAATGGCATGTGAATTGTAAAATTCTAAAGATACAACTCTACAACTCTATAAATTGACAAATTTAACTTACATATCATTAACTGCGTCATCAGGATGCAATACTCATATTTTATTTTTCTAGAATGAAAAAATTAACAGCACTTCGGCTATATAAATTTCTCTTTATCCATTTTTATTTTCCGACAATACCAGAAATGCACTCTTGTTCCCCAAAAAAACCTTCTATTGATGTAGTCCCAGCAGTGAAAAGAATCACCCGGATTATTAACGCCACTGGATTGCATTATTATCCAAGTATACTTATTGCACAGTATATTTTAAACTACAAACTGCCTCACGAACGCTTTTAAAATCATCTACGACATTTTGAAAGTACATGAAATACATTACAAATTTATGTAGTAAACAAAATATTTTTAAATTAATCTACACTGTTAAAACTACAGATCTTACTTCTCAAATTTTAGGTTGGGCGTTGACTTTAGCGTGCTTCTTCCAATGATAAAGTCTTCAAATTGAACAAATTAAGATTTAGAGTTTGTTTCTAAATTCAGATGATGCAGGGCTTTATGCACAGAACACATAGGTGCCAAGGGACTCCTTCATAATTGCGGTTAATAATACATTTGGCGTTATTACTCCGGGACACCTTATTTGAATTTTATTATCGTTGATCCTGAATGTAGTTTTATTTTAAATACAAACATATTAAAGAAAAACAGACATTAAAATTTAACGCTTGCTTTTATTCTACACTGCAAATTAAAATAGATTTTTCTTAATCTGCGAAATGCAGGGTGTCCGTAAAAAGTTTTAAATATTAATAGTATTAACTGTAAGTTTAACAGAATGGCGGTTTGAAAACCACAGATAAAGACTGTAACTCAAGCAGTTTTAAATAAACGCATATTCGTGGACTGCTTCATTATTGACTCGCTTCAAGTGCTAGGTATGCAAAATGGCGATTCCTGAACATAAAACTTATTACTGGGCTGAAGATTTATAAGCCGTTAAAGCCATGCTACTTTACTATTATTTTTTTTAATTTAGGTGATTTCTAAGAAATATAGTTCTACTATTCAACGCTACCTAATGATTTTCCAGAGTAAAGGTACGGAATGGAAGACACTGTTGCTTCTGCTCCGGATTTGTTAACCGAAGTGTGGGAAGACTTGGATTTAAGTTTGTAAGTGTGTCGTATAATTAAAGAGGGCATATTGAACATATGTAAGAAGAACTATCTTAGTTTACCATCAATTTGACGCATCATTTGTAGTGAATAATATAAATTAATCTATCCTAATGTGCCATTAAAAGTGAGAATTTTATGGTCCCCCTTTCTTTATAGACCGGGAGGCAGCCACATAGACAAAACTCATAGAATTATATGCTTAATTTTATACAAAACTCATCTATACAAAATTATACATCTCATCAACTATATCACTGTACAATTTATCTCATCGAGTTCACGAATGAAAATCTAATACTAGTAGATAAATCTCGATTTGCACATTGAAATGTAATTGGTCTGCGAAATCATATCTTGGTGGAAAACACCTACAAACCCGATTTTATCGTTTCACTAATAGGTTCACCATAACGTTTTTCTGCTCCATGTGACTCAACCACTAAAATCGTTTTTTCGTTGTTTTCCGCAAAGATATCACTTGACAAACCGATTACATTTTAATATCGGAATTGGTATTTAATTTATACTAGGGTTTCACCCGTGAACTTGATGTGGTGATTGTTTTGCCAAAGCCTCGCAGTCTATTATCTTCAGAAGCCTAAAAAAATATATATATATTTCGGGATTTAATGAAGTATTTTTAAAAACAAAATTTCTTTTGTTGCCACTGTTTTTCAAAAAATGTGTTGGAGTAGTCATTACTTTGGACCGTAGAGCACCGATTAACCAGAATCTTCATTTAACCGGATCATTCAAGGATCATACTTTTTTTCTTCTCCTTCTTGAAAATTTTTATAACGAAACTTCTTTACCATGTGATGGGTAAATTTGACAGAATGTGATGTAATAAAACTATTAAATATCTATTTCCTAATCCAAAAAAAATATAAAATTGACGAAATATAAAGAGAGCAATGCATGAAATCAACAGTTTCTAGAATCTCAAAAATTTCATTTATAATGCGCAAAAATCGCAAGCTTAAAATTTTTTTACGAAAAATTCTACACATTTTTTAAATGGGGGAGGGGTGCAAAAAAAAGCCTCTTCTGCATACTGGTGTCCTCTGAAAGAGCATACTACTATTTTTTTAAATTTCACTTAATACAAAATAAAGAATCACCTATCATATTATGCATACTTGCGTCACTTTTTATACACATAAATGCTTATTATAAATAGATTCAATGCAACATAGATATTTACTAAAATTTAAAATTCAGTAAGACCAATAGATAAACTACATCAAATTTTGATTAATGTCGTTTTATGAATTTGTAAGATAAATTTTGATAAATTTGTCTCATGTACTTGATATATTTATTTGAGATATCTTATGTACTTATGCTTCTATATATATGTATGGGGAGGGGATAAAAATATGTATTAACATATTATATAATGTACCACTTCTACTTCAATGCAATTGTTTTAGTCAAAAACATGTAAAAACAGCATAAAGAAGAAATAGATTTAATAAAAAGAATCAGGGGAAATTTCCGTCATTTTTCGCAAATAATTTTTTGCATGCACTCATTATAATAATGTGAAACAAAAAAAAAGGAATTACTTCTTTTTCTGGAAGTTTTGCAGTTTCATTGTCTTAGATTTAACGTAGTTTCTTTTCTTTACGAAAGAAAATTAAAAATTTTAAAAAGAAACTTCCTGTACATTTTAATATAGACTTCAGTGAAAAATACACGGTAGTTAAAAGTATTTTTATTCAGCTATTTATTTTGACACAAATCTTATGCAAAACATATTGTTTTTTGTTGTTGAAAAAACTCTGTTATTTCATAACAAGATTCTTTTAAAAGATGATATTTTTTCTGGAAATGATAACTTTAGTAAATGTAAATTTTTTACAAATAAACGAATAAGGTAACATGATATTCAAAAAATATATTGTATAAAATAAATACATTAGTTTTAAAATATGGTCGCATTATTTTCTTTTTATTAAACTACATAAAAATAAAGGGTTTTCTTCAACTCGCTCAGAATATGTTAAGTAGAAAATTTTAATGTAACGTTTAAAATTATTTTTTGTTAAAATTTTATGTATAAAAGAGAATTCTTTTGTGTTTCGCATATGCTTATTAAAACTTTAAGTGCTTTTAATCAAAAGAGATATTTTAATGGTAAATGAAAAATATATTTTAAAATTCCCGATTCATTTAAAAAAATACAACAAGGCATTAAAAAACATAGTTTTTAATCTCGGTAAGTAGTATTTTCTAAAGCTGGCAATATAATTTTAAAAAATTCTATGGCATTAAATGCAATGTTAATCAATAATAAATTATTTGTGTTTATACTTAGCAATATATATTAGAAAAATTTTCATAGCGTAATAAAAGATCTTCCCGTTTAATATTCTTTTGAATTTTTTATCCTCTCTTCTGATTAAAAAAATGCATTAATTGTTTTTACGGAAATGTAAAAATACTTTAGTATTAGGAATATAATTGTAGTTATGATCTTTTTTTTACATTAAATTCTTCTTCTTCAACGCAGGTTTTGGATTTTTTGCAGACTTTGCATTCGAAAATAGGGTGTCGACCTATACGCGAGGTATATGCATATGGTACTTTTTAATAAATTTTGAATGCAATTTTTTTTCTTAGCGTACGTGAAAAACATTGTTTACAAATCTCCAATTTTTGAGACTGAAAAGTCGATTTACACTAGCTTCACAATAATCTCTTATAGAACGTACACTGTTAAAAATAAAAGTGCCATACTTGCTGCATTTGGCGCCCAGGGGTAAAAAGGTGTTATCATTTGACACCCGCAGGCTTGAGAATGTGTTTGAGGTGCCGTTTGATCTCTCACTGGGTGATTCAAGCTAATTAGAGCGCCGCGCAATGCATACCGTTAGACGATTTTCACCCCTTAGTCATTTGTGCATACTCTGTGACGTGTATCCTTGTCCTTCAACTCGCTGTCACCAGTAGGTCAAAACAGCAATTTCTCCCTACGATGACAATCAGTGGTACGCGCTATCCCAATTTCATTTAGAACTTCGGATGGCTAACTTTTGGTGAGCTTTTTTATATAAAGCAACCTTTGAATTTCAGGACATTTGAACATTTCAGGGAGACTTTGAAGGT
The DNA here is from genome assembly GCA_964019185.1 of Maratus speculifer. NCBI lineage: Eukaryota > Metazoa > Arthropoda > Arachnida > Araneae > Salticidae > Maratus > Maratus speculifer. Next base: position 227,331,285 of record OZ025296.1, on the reverse strand, counting down.
GAACTCGATGGTCGAGTGGTTAGAACGCTGAGTTTGCAATCAGATTTTGTGGATTCGAATTTTTCGAGGACCTAAGGTGTGTTTATATATATTTTTATTTTTCTATTATTGGGCACTCTGGATTAAGGATGCCATCTTTTCACCTTAATTAAAGGTGCCATTCTGGCTTCTTTAGGGGTGTCACCAGTGAGACAAGCATTTCCCATCTAAAAGGTGCAATGTGTCACCATTAGTTTTAACAGTGTAGCCTCGATGTATTGGGGTGCGAGCAACGTTTTGCACATTTAGATCTTAGAATAAAACATTGTAAAAAGAAAAAATAAACTTTGAAAATTTCGTCATGCAACATTAAAAATCCTAAGTCGTCCATATCATATTTTATTTATTGTTAGTTATTTTTTTAATGTAAAAATACATTTCGGACATCCTGCATTGCTTTTCTTGAAAACATAATGTAAATAATTAAAAGTATTTTTAAATATTCTTATTAATCATACACATAAATGTTTTCATTTAAAATCAGTGAAAACATGTTAGCATCTTGCATTCCTTTTATACTTCAAACACAGTAAAAATGAGACTTTGGTGATAACGTTGAATTCTGTATGTTCAGGATAATCTATCGTTTAAAAACATTGCGATTATCATACTTTTTCCACCCAATCAAGAAGGATTGTAAGATACAAAAGATACGAGATACAAAATATTGATTCTGTTAAATGAGTTACCTGCAAAATTAAAATTTCCCTGAACCATATAATTGGATAATAATTATGAAAGAAAAAAAATGGTAAACAAAATTATTTTTTGCATATTCAATGTTAACTATAATAGACAGGAAAGCAGCAGCGCAAATATACACCTTATCGAATTCATGGGTGAGTTTTCTATTTTGGATATTTACTCGATTCACATATTAAAACGCAATCGCTCTGCTAAACCCTACCTTGGTGGAAAAAAACCCATAAAAACCCAATTTTAGCTGTTGATTCGTCGATTTTCTTTGTGTTTTCCTGCTCCCTGTCCTCCATATTTTCATATACAGTAAAACCTCTATAACAAACACTCCCGAATAACGGACACCTATTTAGCGGACAGTTTTTTAATTCACACTCCCAAAACCTAACTTTTTGTATGTTTAACCTCTGAATAACAGGCATTCCGAATAGCGGACAGTAATTTTGGCAATAAAGAATGAAAAATAATTTTTCACGAGAAAAAGAAGGGCAAAAAGTGAAAAGTCTCTAAATTTATCAGGGTATTGTGTCACAAATTTTGAGTCACAGTTAAATGTAGGGGGTCGGCTGGAAATGCAAGTTCTCATCCAAAGCATTTGAAATTCGACAGTGTTAAAATTGTGTATTTTTTTCCACAAACATAACTTCAAAATCCCAGCCACTTGATCAAGGCGAAATAGGTAATTTTAAAGCCTGGTACAAAACTTTTTACTACGCTACGTTCTTTTAAGGTTAGATTCTATGAATACACTTGAGAACTGCCTAAAATTAGTTAATGTTGTCGAGGCTGTATATTGGATTTCCTCAGCTGTAAAAAAGCATAAAACCAGAAAGCGTACGACAATGTCCCATAAAAGCAGGCTTTATTTTAAAAGAAAATAAAACTCACATTTCCGACACAAATGAAGAATTAAGCGAAATACGTGAATTATGAAATGTATCAGGAATGAAGAAAACTGCTAAAGTTTTTATTAATATTGATGATGAGTCACTTACTGAAGAAGAATCAATGATACCGCTTCAGAATTTTCGACAAAAGCTGAGTTTTAGTGATGATGAAACAAATACTAAAACACTGAAGATTGAAAATTTCCAAGAAGCGGCAAAATACAATTTCATAGTTTTTTTTTATTTTTTATTTTATTTTATTTTATTTTTTTTTGGTAAAAAAAAAGATAATTTTGAAGAATTAAAATTACTGACAGAATTAAAACTTAAACAAATTACGCGTAATTTCAAGGAAAAACAAAACTTTATGACGGATTTTATTCGTAAATATACAACAGTTGATAAAGGTATGCACAGTTTTATTTCACTTTTATTCTTTGAAAAAATTATTTTCATTCCTGATTAATTATATAATAGAGATATTAGGACATATAAACGTTAATTTATGAAATATTAAGCATTTCTTAGCATTTTTTTAATCTCTGAGATTTTCCCAATAGCGGACACCTCCGAATAGCGGACAATTTCCGCTCTCCCTAGGTGTCCGTTATTTAGCGGTTTTACTGTATATGGTTACGGGAAAAGACAATGATACACCTTCAAGATGACCGCTAAAAGCGGGTTTTCAATTGATCAAGATATGTCTACGCTGACCAAATGTGTTTTATTATGCTAATCGAGTTTAAATTAATTCTGGAATTTCGACTGTAATTTCAATGTGGTGATTGCCTGTGCTACCCCCTCTCTCTATGTAACTGGTATAATATTACTTTTAACACTGTTATAATTACCGCAGTTATTGTAGCAGTTATTTAAATTTTATGTTCCTTAATGTTTTTATTTCCATAATAGATTAAATATAATGAATAAATAGAGCACATTTAAACACATAGTTTCAGTTATATATTATGTTATGTTATAGTTGTTTACCCGTAAAAGTGTCTAAAAATCGATTTTTTAATAACTTATTAAGTATTACTCTTTAAGGACTGAAAAATAAAAACATTCTATATCACAAAAGACATTACGTATAAAACACTTTGAGCTTTTTCTATATAATGAAAGTATAATTTCATAATTTAATATCAATTTTCTCATAACGGCGATTTTGATCTTTGCACACACGATTTCTAAAGAATGGACGCTAAAAACTTTCGCGATTTAAATTACGAAGACATAAAATGCTCTGTCATTATATTTAGAATGTAAGAAGTTTAGGATTCACATCCACTTTTGTATACAAAGAAAACAAAAACCTCGATATTTAAAATTTCTTTAAAAAAAAATCTCGGAATCTAATAATTTTTTATGTATGTATGTCATTTTGAAAACACATTGTATCTGTACTCTCTAAAAAATTTTGATTTATTTTAGCCATTTAAATGTGAAAAATAATACGCGTAGTACATGCAAATATAACTCTTTCTTAAGACAGATATTATGCATAAATATGTATTAAAATCTGTGTAAACACTTTTCAGAACTTTAATTCGTAAGAGATATTTTATTTATATGTGTTTTAGTTTTTATAATTAAAATGAAATGGTACTACTAGAATAACCCGGTAACCAAAACATTGCCGCTAAACTATATGACTAAACGCAAATAAAGTATAATCGTTAGTTGCGTTATTTAAAATAAAAATTATGAAAATTCGTGTAATTTGGCGAATAGTTTGTCAATTTGTATAATATGGCAAATTTGGTCGACGGTATAATCAAATACAACCGTTTAAATTAGTTAGAGAGTTATTGTAATTTATATAAAGATCCCTTTATCATATATTTTGATAGGTTAAAAGGTTCTTGACCCCTTAAAAACATAGTATCTTTATCGAACCTTCAAAATGTTGTTATCTTACTTTGAAAATAAACAGTAACATTTTTTATATAGAAGAAATCATTTTATTTAAACATATTTTCTTAAAATATTGCAAATATAAATTTTCTAACTGCAAAAACTTACTTTCTTACGTTACTCTTTCAAACAGCAATTTCATAACTTATGGACTTAATAAATTCTATTAATGGTAGAAAGAGATTTTGCAATTGTATATTTGAAAATTTAGAAGCATTCATAGTTTATGTTTCCTTACATAAGAGATAAGAGAAAATGCTCGTATGAAATATATGACCACTTAAAGACAAGCCTTAAGAAAACATAGTTTTAATATAGTCCATTTATATTGATGGAAATATAATTTGTATTTTTTGTCTTGAAAAATATGTGCAATGGAATTTGGACAATCTGAATTATTCATTGTACAGCAATTATTAAAAGAAATCTAATAAATCAAACTGATGTTAAAGCAAAAAAAAAAAAAAAAAAAAAAAAAAAAAAAAAAAATGGATATTGCAAGTCAAGCGTAGCAAATCCAGTGCGTTCAAAGTTTTAAGGATATCGAGATCTCGGTATAATAGTATAGAGCACTTCGTATACAGTACAGTATCCGAAATGTTTTTGTGCCCCTGTAAATATTAGCTACTGTCTATTATACGGAAAGTAACTTATAGTTAACTTCAGCTGCGTATATCATTTTCATCAAGTGCGAAATATTTTAATAATATAAAAAGCTCTCCAAACAATGTTTCCCGCTAAACACATATTACATACATTATATAAATACCATTATGTAATAGAATACTTTTGTGCAGCCCTGTAAATTTATAAGCACCACAGATTGTACAGAATGTATAATTTAAATTATACCTCATAGATACATATCAATTTTATTATGTTCGAAAGAGTGTAACACCATTAAATTGCACTTGAAGCTATTTTTTTCCCATTGGCCGTAAAGTAATGGAATACTTTTGATTGTCTCTGTAATTAAACTATGTACACGATTTTCATAAAATATGAAATGACGTGATAAAAAGTTAATTAAATCCAATTGATTTATTAATTGATTATTTATTTATTGATTATTGATTTATTTTTACTATAACACCTTTCTTAAGAAAAATTAAAATTGTTATTAAAATGAAATGACGTGACAAAATTATGCAACAATTATTCATTTTAAATTTCAAATGATTCGGTTGGGTAGTTTTTGTTCTGTTACATGCAGATAGCCGGACGGATTGAGTAACGAGTATATGTGCTTCGTATTTACATAATTACAAACGCCCCAATAAAAGTGTTAAATATCATTAAACCTGGTTATCATCAACTGATAGAAGAGTTTTATGTCAAATAATTTATAAAAAACACTCATTCTTTTTTTCGACAAACTTTAGCATTGAAAAGTTTTTTTTTTTTTTTTTTTTTTTTTTTTTTTTTTTAAGTACGTTCACAATCATATAAATTCGCAGCGTCTACAGTCGACGTCCTGAAGGTTCGCCTATCTGTCTGTCTGTCCACACATAACACAGCAAAATCTAGTAAACTGAATGGTCTGAAATTTAATGTATACAATGAATGGAGAATTTTGCGCAGTCATTTCAAACTTTGTGAAAATCAAATCAAAAATTTTTTTTAAATATTATTAAAAGTTTTCTTCAATCTATTAAATTCCGCTATATTTAGTTAATTCAATGATATTTCGTCATAGATAATTGTTTTAGGTCGCCTTGGTGATACTTCTATTAGAATAATATAGTAAGTAATCAATTTATAAATATCACATTACAGAAAATGATTCTAGGTTGCCATGGAGATAACATCCTATGTATGACGGAGTCATATTATTTCCATATAACAGAATTTAATACACGAGTCGGTGTTTTCAAAAAACATGTAAGTCACAGAATCGGAGCTTTTAATAAATAAAAAAAAAAAAAAAAAACTGAATTATTCACAAGTAAACCAATTTTTAATAGTTTTTTGGGGCTGATTGTAGAGTTTTGACTTCAATAATTGTGAATTGTAATAATTGAAACATTTTTATAATTCATGAATAATAAAATTAATTAAAATAGAAACACTGTTACTGACTTGTGTTGTTTTAGCAAGAAACAATATTAGGGAGTATTAAATCTAAAAAAAAAAAAAAAGAAAAGAAAAAAAGAAACAGACATATTAAATGCATTTTAAATTAAAATCAATGAAAATATTATTTAAACGGGGACATTTTTATATTTTCATATAATTTTGTAGCGTAATCATTTTGTTCATTATTCATAATTGAATTATTTGCAACGATGGAAGTTGGCAATGTAAATAGAAAAAATAGAAAAATAGTAAATAGAAAAAAATGTTTTGCTTTGGTATATGTAGTAGTAGCAGATTTTACAGAAAAAGAAATGTTATCGCTCTAACGTTGTCTGGTATTGTATGCAAAAGCCAATTAGTTACTGACTTAAGTCGTTTAAGTTGCGAACGAAGGTATAAAGGTATTTTTTCGAAAGGAAAGAATACACTGACTTAATAATTTTATCCAGATCATAGGCTCTACGTTTAAGCATTTGCAGTAAAAAAAGTACAGGCGGAAAAATCTTAATTTATGTACGAATTGAATATTTCCAACTGAGCAAAAAATTGCCCAGGATGGGAATCGAATTCAGATACTTGGCTTACAAGGCCAACGCTTCACCTTTTAAGCTAACTGGCAACAGCCGGTTGGGATTTTACGTTCAGACAACCTTATTAGTCTTAACATCTGGTGTTTATCTGGCTCATATTTTCATGTTTTGTTACATAAGAGATGAGAGAAAATGTTTATATGAAATATATCGCCACTTAAAAACTAGCCTTAAGGAAACATATTTCTTTACACATAGTCTATTTATATTGTTTAACATAGAATCTATATTTTTCGTTTTTAAAAATGCGTATAAGAGCATCTGAATATTTTGAATTATTAGTTGAACAGCAGCAATAAAATGAACATCTAATCAATCAAACTAATGTTAAAGTAAAATATTTATCAGTTTCGCGATAGATTTATTTTATGTCAGATAGTTTATATGTTTTACGCTTTCTTTTTTCTTTCGAAACATTTTCGTGTTGAAAAGTTTTCTTAATTACCTTCGCAATTATATAAAATTGCAGCATCTATAATCGTCGTATTATCCGTCAGTTTGTCTATACGCCTGTCTGCATATAACAGACTGAAAAGTACTTTACCGAATCGTCTGCCATTTAATGAATAGACTATAATTATAGAAGTGTGTGCAGTATTTTCAAACTTTGTGAAAACTGAAACAAAACATAAAAAGATATTATTAAACATTTTCTTCATTCTATTAAATCTCATTATACGTCATTATTCCATTAATATCCCATCAGAGGTATTTATTCTAGGTCGCAATGTTGCTAATTCTGTTAAATATTATAGTATATAATCAATTGATTAATATCGCATAATAGAAAATTATTCTAGGTTGCCATTGTGATTACGTCTTATGTATGAAGGAATTATATTATTTCCTTATTACTGAATTTAATAAATGTATATATGTATAAATATGTATATATATATATATATATATATATATATATATATATATACAGGGTGATTATAATTAAAGTCCGAGTTTCAAAACGCTCTAAAAAGGGAACCACTCCTTAGAATGGCGTCAAAATTTAACAGCATATTATTAAAGAAGGGGGAAGAACATGAACCAAAAAAAAGTTCCAAATTTTAACGACAGATGGCGCTGTAATTTCGATTACAAAGGACAAATCGTAAAACAATGGCTAAGGCGTAAGTTACATGATATAAACCAACTGTATTGTTCAGTGTGCCTGACTGTATGCGTGTGATACTGTTAGTTACGTAAGCCCGTCCACCACGCCAAGGTCGTACCACATCGGATGAGAAAAATTGGTTTTTAATTGTCCTGAGGCCAAAAACCGCATAAAAAGCATCCCTCCAATCGGTTTTTAATTGTCCTGAGGCAAAAAACCGCATAAAAAGCATCCATCTAACCGGTTTTTAATTGTCCTGAGGCCAAAAACCGCATAAAAAGCATCCACTGAATCGGTTTTTAAGTTTGGCGAAACTGGCGCAAAACATGTTCAATATGCTGTCCGCCGTCGTGGGCAACAAGATTAAATCGGGAAACAGCATTTTCCACAACCGATCGAAGTATATCCGGCGTGAAGTTCAGAATGTGTTGCGCAATGCGTGTCTTTAATTCAGCTACGTTGGCAATCGGAGTACTGAGCACAATATCTTTCAGATAAACCCACAGCCAAAAATCACACGGATTAAGATCAGGTGATCGGCCCGGCCAGGCTGTAGGGAAATGACGACTGATAATTCTAGCGTTTCCGAAATGCCGCCTCAGCAACTGCTTCACTCGATTTGCAATGTGCGGAGAAGCGCCATCTTGCATAAAAATGATACTATCTAGACATTCACGCTGTTACAGAGCTGGAATGACGTAATTACGCAAAATAGACTCATAACGCTGACCACTGACGGTAACGGTAACAGGACCTAAAGCACCCGTCTCCTCGAAAAAATACGGCCCTATGATAAATGATGCCGTAAATCAGCACCACACAGTGACCTTTGCAGGATGAAGTGGTACTGGGTTCGTTGCGAGTGGATTTTCTGTTGCCCATATTCGGCAAGTCTGTGTATTGACATATCCCGTCAGGTGGAAATGGGCTTCATCTGTGCACAGAATTTTCCACGACCAATCATTGTCCACTTCCATGCGAGCGAGAAATTCCAAAGCAAAACGCTCTCTTGCTGGCAGGTCAGAAGGGAACAACTCCTGCATATGGCAAATTTTATACGGATAGCATTGCAGGATGTTTCGTAGAATGTTATGTACCGTGCTCACACGCCAGTTCAATGTTCGGGCAATTCCCCGTGCACTGCATGGTTGCTCACCACTGCTAGACTTTTCCTGAACTGCTGTGGCCACTTCTTCAACTACCGCCGAATCACATCTTTTCCTTCCTCTACCAGACTGCACATCGAACGAACCTGTATTTTCGAATTTTTGCATCATTTTCACCAGACCTCTGACAATCATCGGTCCAGCGCCTTTTTTCATACCCTTGAGAGTCCTAAACTTCTGCAGAGCCACTGGTGTAGAATCACCATTCTTGTAATAAAGCTTTACAAGCAGAGCACGATCTTTCATTGAGACACCCATGGCGAACGTCTCAGAAGCGAAATCAGGAAACGCCGTTTACCCAACGCTTTTATAACACCTGAAATTGTCGTACGCATGCCAGGTATTTTAACTTATATATACTGACGCTTACAGCGCCATCTGTCACTCAAATTTGGAACTTTTTTTGGTTCATGTTCTTTCCCCCTTCTTCAATATTACGCTGTTAAATTTTGACGCCATTCTAATGAGTGGTTCGCTTTTTAGAGCGTTTTGAAACTCGGACATTAATTATTATCACCCTGTATATGTATAATCTGATCATAAGACACAAATTTCTGTTTTTAAAATTCAGTGACAAAACAGTTAAAATTTCGTAACTGTTCCCGACGCAAAGCGGTTAAAAAAGCAATTTTATAACTTATGTATTTAATAAATTATTTTCATGATAGAAATCGTTTGTACCATTTCATGTTTGAAAATTTAGAAGCGTCCATACTTTTATGTTTTCTTGCATAAGAGATAAAAGATAATGTTCTTATAAAATATAAAACCACTTAAACACTAGCCAGGAAACATCTTTCTTAATATATCGTTGAAAACATAATTTATACTTTTTGTCTTAAAAAATATGTATAAGGTCATCTGGACAGTTTGAATTATTTATTGAACAGCAGTTATAAAAAGAACGTCTAATAAATCTAACGAATGTTAAAATAAATAATTTACCAGTTACTTGATAGAGGAGTTTTATGTCAGATAATTTATATTCTATACTTTTTCTTTTTTTCCTTCAAAACGTTTTAGTGTCGAAATCTCTTTTTTGAATTTTTTACTGCGTTTCAAGTACTGCTCGCGAATGTATGCCTTATAAGTTTAAAATTTACTGTAACCGGTAGTGATTTTGCATGTGAATAATATGAAAAAAAAGCTTAACCACGGATACGTTTAAACTTTTATAAATGTAGATTCGCGATACTAATTTTAAAAACATTAGGTGAAATAACTGCATAAAATTAGTGGCAACATGTTGGGTCCAACTCTGTAGAGTAATTTAACTTATGTAATAGCGCTATCTAAATTTTGAACATCAAAAAAATATATAAAAAGAAAATATAAAAAGAAAATGTAAAAAGAAAATATAAATTTTCTAACTACATGAAATTACGTTTATTCTTTAAAAAAGTAATTTCAGAATTTATATTTTTAATAAATTCTTCTTTTAATGGTAAAAATCTATTGTACCAGTTCGGATTTGAAAACTTAGAAGCATCCATACTTTTAAGTTTTCTTACATAAGAGGTGAGAGAAAATGTTCATATGAAATATAAGACCATTTAAAAACTGGCTTTAAAGAATTATACTTCTTAATATATTTTTTTCTGTTGTTGAAAGCACAATATATATTTTTTTTCGTCTCCAAAAATAAGCATAAAGAAATCTGGGCAGTGTGAATTATTTATTGAACAGCAGTGATAAAAGGCACATCTAATAAATAAAAGTAATGTTAAAGTTAAATAATTTACCATTTACCTGATGGAAGGCTTTTAAATCAGATAATTTATAACAGCTACTCCTTTTTTTCTTTCAAAGCGATTTATTGTCGAAATCTTATCTTAAATGGTATACTGTGTTTAAACTGGTGCTCGTGGACATACACTTTATTCGTTTAAAATTTGTAACCGTTAGCGATTTTGGATATCTATTTCAGATAAATTTTGTCAAATAATTTATAGCAGTTACTCTTTTTTTTTCAAAGTGTTTTAGTATCGAATTTTTTTAATACTATATATACTGCGTTTAAAGTAGTCCTCGATAATATACGCTTAATACATTTAAAACATATTGAGAGTTTACCGGTAACAATTTTGGATAGGTATAATGTGGAAAAAGGCTTGACTACGGATACGTTTAATCGTACATAAAAGTATATTCTGGAGCACTAATTTAAAGACATCTGAAAATTATTTTTGGAGGGTTTAAATCAAACATTCGAGAAAATCGAATGTTAAAAGTATTTTTTAAAACAATATAATTAACATAATCGATTAACAATAGGTGCCAATTTTGGATATCAGTATTTTAAAACAGAAAATTTTGTTTTATTCAATGGAAACTTATGAAACTTTTGTTCTGTTAAAAGAACAAGTTGGTTTCTGGGATAATAGTGGTGTGAAAAAAGCTTATGACTTGGAAATTCGGTATTTTGGGAATATTTTAAGGATTTTTTAATCAACTGTATTGAGTAATTTGATTTTTTTTAAGTTAAAGGTATCATTTTAAGGCAGTGTATTAATGATCAATTTTTGAAATGTTTTTATGAGTTGTTTCAGATTGCGTTGTATTGAGTAACTTTAAATATTTTAAATGGATATTCCTGAATTATTTTATGAAATTGGGAAATGTTCAAATATTAGATATTAAGTCTTTAAACTGAAGAGTGCAGAAGACGGATTATATTTTTACATGTTTACTAATAAATTTTCTTATAAATGTCGGTAATTAATTTAATTATTTCATCATTTTACGAATACAAGTATCTTGTCCCCGAAAGTTTAAGCGTCTCTAAAACCATTGCACATGTTTTTATCGAAATATTATAAAAATGATAGAATGCACTAAATATCATTAATGTGAGTCTTTAAAAGTTTTTTTTTTTTTTTGTTTTGCAAAATTTACCTTTAATCTAAAAAGTAGCGTATGCAAGTTCGAAATTAATCTTGTTCCGTATATTTAACTTTTCAAATACGTATGGAATTATCAATGGATCAGACTATGAATGAACTAACAAAATACGTAACAAAATTGACCTCTGTAAGAATTGCAATCACTTTATATCTAATTGAGTTTTAATTATAAAATTGATAACACATAAGAAGAAAAATATATTTTATTAATTAAAGTTCTTATAAAACGCATAGACATATATGAAATTGCTTAATTTATTTTTTAAATAACACAATATACAAAAGAACTATTCTCTTGCACGCATTTCACGGATGATTTTTCACATTTTAATGGCTAAAATAAATCAAGATTTTTTTTTATCGTGTAGATACATAATGTGTCAAAATGACCTGCAATGAAAAAATAAAACTTATAGCTCTAAAGAGAAAAAGAAATTTTAAATAAATTCAAAATAATGATTTTCAAATATTAGATATTAAGTCTTTAAACTGAAGAGTGCAGAAGACGGATTATATTTTTACATGTTTACTAATAAATTTTCTTATAAATGTCGGTAATTAATTTAATTATTTCATCATTTTACGAATACAAGTATCTTGTCCCCGAAAGTTTAAACGTCTCTAAAACCATTGCACATGTTTTTATCGAAATATTATAAAAATGATAGAATGCACTAAATATCATTAATGTGAGTCTTTAAAAGTTTTTTTTTTTTTTTTTGTTTTGCAAAATTTACCTTTAATCTAAAAAGTAGCGTATGCAAGTTCGAAATTAATCTTGTTCCGTATATTTAACTTCTCAAATACGTATGGAATTATCAATGGATCAGACTATGAATGAACTAACAAAATACGTAACGAAATTGACCTCTGTAAGAATTGCAATCACTTTATATCTAATTGAGTTTTAATTATAAAATTGATAACACATAAGAAGAAAAATATATTTTATTAATTAAAGTTCTTATAAAACGCATAGACATATATGAAATTGCTTAATTTATTTTTTTAAATAACACAATATACAAAAGAACTATTCTCTTGCACGCATTTCACGGATGATTTTTTACATTTTAATGGCTAAAATAAATCAAGATTTTTTTTATCGTGTAGATACATAATGTGTCAAAATGACCTGCAATGAAAAAATAAAACTTATAGCTCTAAAGAGAAAAAGAAATTTTAAATAAATTCAAAATAATGATTTTTATAATCTCGATCTTTATAATTGATTTTTATAATCTTATAACATCGATTTTTATCGATATATATAGAAGAAGTCGAAAAGTGTAAATTTCTATCTTGAGAAAAATAATAACTAGTCATTTTGTGACTCCATACCTTTAATACATTTAGCGAAAATTTTGTAAAATTCTAGACAACCATTTTTTACAGATGGTGTGTGCAATCATTAAAATCACTGTTTTGAGAAAGATTGAATCACCCATTGATCTTGTAGCAAAAGATCAAAGTGTTTTAAACATAACTTCTTTTCTAATGCGAATTTTTGTATGCGGTTTGTTTTTAAATGTCCATAAAGAATCATATATATCTATAAAGTATTTTTTGAAAAATCGATTTTTGGATTCTTTAAAGAATACCTGACTCCATAATTTCAGAAAAGTAATTTCACTTTTAATTTTTATATAAATAAACGAAATTTTCGAATGCAAATTTCACTTTTATTAAAAACGCAATGCTGAACATTTGAGCAGCATTGAGGAGTTTACTATCTGCAATCATCTTAACACCCAGTCTTGTATTTGAGATGTCTTATGTTAATGGACGACATTGGAAAAAAGAATAAGTGCAGTTTAAAGAATGTAAATAACTACAGATATTTTCTGAAACTTTTATAAGGGGAAAAGTTTTAATGTTAGATATAAAGTCTTTAAACTGAAGAGTACACAAATCGAAATATATTTTTCTTGTTATAGATCCAGAGAAGAAAAAGTAATTTTTAAAGAAAATTGAAATATCAGAATTTTTCTTATACAAAAGAGGTCAGGAATTGTAAACTTCTAATTTCAGAAACGAAAGAATGACTCATTTTATGTCTTTATAGGTTTAATACATTTAACGAAAATTTTGGAAAGTTCTAGGCAACCATTTTTCAGAAATCAATGATCAAAACCACTATTAAAAAATAAGTGAATTATCCATTGAACATGTAGGAAAATCTCAAAGTGTTTTAACCATAACTTCTCTTACAATTTGAATTTTTGTATGCGTTTTCTTTTAAAATGTTCCTAAGGAACCTCAGTCATCTATAAGCAAGTTTTCAAAAAATCGATTTTTGGATTGTTAAAAGGGTACTTGACCCATTGATTTCAGAAAATTATTTCATTTTAAACTTTTTTAAAAAATAAAAATTTCGAATGCAAATTTCACTTTTATTAAATACGCAATTCTGAACAGTTAAATAGCATTGAAGAGTTTACTAGCTGCAGTCATCTTAACAGCCACTCTTGTATTTGAGATGTCTTATTTTATTGTAAGCGATTGAAAAAAAGAATAAGTGTGCTATAAATTGCTTAAAAATAAATGACATTACAGAAAAGGGCTAAAAATTTTTAAATTGGGAAAAGTTTTAATGTTAGATATTAAGTCTTTAAACTGAAAAGAACAGAAGTGGAAATATATTTTTACTTGTTTTCAAAGAAATTTTCCTACAAATGTTGGTGTCATTTTATTAATTGAACATTTTATGAATAGAAGTATCTCGTCCCTGAAACGCTAAGCGTCATTCAAATCATTTTCCATGTTTTTATCCAATCTTATCAAAATGATAGAATGCATTAAGTATTACAGAAGTAATTTTCCATGTGGCTGAACAAAGTCCGGGCCAGGATTCGAATTAGGGATATATTGGCTGAAGCCGACAGTGCTCTTCCAACTGAGCCATCCCGAACACGAACACTGGAGGACTATTTCACGCAAATAACTTCAACGATCACTTAATCTGATCTGCTACTCTATTCTGATCCAGAGTATCAGGCCAGATTAAGTGATCGTTGAAGTTATTTGGATGAAATAGTCCTCCAGTGTTCGTGACCGGTATGGCTCAGTTGGAAGAGCACTGGCGGCTTCGGCCAGTACATCCCTGGTTCGAATACTGGCCGGGACTTTTTTCATCCACATGGAAAGTTTACTTCTGTTATAATTAATTACCGATTGAATAATCGTGTTTAAAATTAATCTAAAGTATTAAATATTTTTAACTAAATTCTTTAAAGGTTGTGTTTTTTTTCTATTTTTTCAAAATTTACCTGTAAATTAAAAAGTAGAGCATGGAAGTGCATGATTAAACTTGATCCTCATATTTATCTTATGAAATATTTATAGAATTATTAATTTCAGAAAATTATTCCACTTTAATTTGTTTTTTTTTAATGCAAAAACAACGGAAAATTATTTTATTTTCCTCAAATCAATTTAACAAACAATAATGATGAAAGGGCTTTCAATGCTCCCAATGTCTTTTCACTCATTTAATTTTATATAAAAGACCTCCTTCTTAACTGTATTTTTATAAAATCACTTGTAGTATTTAAGCAAATATTGACATTTTTATCATATGATCCATTCGTTTGATAAGTAAACTTTCATTTTAAATAAATTTGAACAATAAAAAAATATTATCTTTAAATGAATTCGTTGATAATATGATAATTTCTGGAGAGCATTTTAAAATAAAATGGATTTGCTTAGTTAGATTCCATTTTTTTTGATAGAAGGGAAAAATTTGAATGAGTATTTCCAGTTTAAGTGCTTCAGAAACTCTAAATAATTGAATTAGAGATTTAATATTTGTGCAACACTTCAGAAACTGCAGATTTCTTTTCTTCTGAATGAATTTGAGAATATTTTTAAATATGATTTTATTTATAAAAAGGTTTTCTCTGAATGAGAAATTTAACATTATCATAACATCTAAAAATTACTTTAATTACCAAAAATTTCTAAAAGTTATAAATGGGATTATGAAAACTATTACCATTGTCTTTTAAATATATTGAATTAATTTTAAGTACCATTTTAAATCCTAAACGCATTTTTTTTTTTGGTATATTTACTTACGAAAATTTTTAAGTATAGGCGTGGCTTACAAAATATAAGTAAATAATTATTTTTTATTAGTAATGAAATACCTTTATATTAAACAATTTTAACAATTATTGAAGTAATCAAGAAAAGAATCAGAAGATAAAGCTTGTAAGTTATGTATAAATATGTAAGTTTTCTGTATAAAATTACTTTTTTATCACTGATTAGCGTCATATTCTTATAAAACTAAACTGTACCATGTTTACATGCGTTAGTTGTAGTGAATATCCATGTACCAGATAATGTCACACATATACATACGATTAGTAACGATATTAATCTGGTAATTGGATATAAAAAAATTTACATTTTGGGGCTTCTAATAAAGTCACTTTTATATATACAGAATCACTTTATGCAAAAGCAAGATGTATTTGATTTTTTTTATCTATCAAATACGAGTGCTGCAGGTGGTTTAATCGGATATCAGAATCCTCTTTATTATAAATGAAAAGCATGTTCATGACTATACCAACCTTACGAAGGTATACTTCTGCAAGCGGTTAGTGACGTTTTTAATCTGCTGATTGGATGCAAGGCATTTTCTTTCAGTGTTTCAATTTAACTTACTTTTTAATGCAAAACATGATTTTATACAAATTGGCTTTATTTATATTATTAAAAGGGGGGAGTACAAGTACAAAAATTTGATCTATATATTTATTTATTTATGTTTTTACAGTGGCATTAATATTCTACAAAAATGTATCAAAACTAAAACTTTGATTAAAAAAAAAAAAACCTTAAAAAGGAACAAGGACGATCTAAGAAAAATTTCATTTTAAAACCCCTATAAAATAATGAAAAATACAAAATGAAAAAATCTGTCTGTCATTTTTATATTTAAAGTTTGCAACTAAAATCTTTCTTTTATTAAAGCATTTTTAAATCCTGAAAAATAGTACTTTCTTTTAAAAAAATATCAAAAATATGCATGTTAAAAAAATTAAAACATATCTTTAAATTTGAACTGAATTCTTACTTAAAGCAAATAATTCATTTTTATTTTATTTTAGATTATTTAAAATTAGTACTCTTGTAAAAATGATAATTAATATGTTTATGAAAAAATTTCCTGAAGTAGTAAAATAATTTTACAAATATAATTTCTTTTAAGTGTTCCGTTTGCATTATTTAATTAATTTTATCAGCTGTAATGAACATGGAATGTTAAAGATTTTTTTTTCGTCTGGAAAAATAATAAAAAAGAAAGTTATCTAAAATAGCTCATATCTTAGTTCTTGTATGAAAACACTAACATAGGAAGGAAATCCTGCAATGTGTATTGTATTATAAAGTGTTTTAAAATAAAATTCTTGGTATTTCAAATATTATTTTAGAAAAATCAGTTTGAAAAGACGCTGTGAAATTTAGTACAAATAGGGGAGACCGGGGCAAGTTGGCCCAGTTTTCTTTATGTTATTTTTTTCAGTACCTAAATTTTGTTTATTTTCAGATGTAGTATTTTTTTACAATACCTAGTACATTTAACTAGTGATGAAAACAGTTCATTTTAGTTAATATGAAATTTTAAGAACTTTATGAATTTAGTTGTGTTGTGATGTCATGTGGGCCAACCTACCTCGTGCACGGGTAGGCTGGCCCATTGAGTGGGGCACGTTGGCCTGCAATGCTCTTTTTTGTGTTTATTTAGAAGTTAAATAAAATTCATAATAGTGAATAGGAACTTTAATTCATGTATATATTTATAAAAAAATATTTGCAAATTAAGTTAACAAATCAGAGGGATCATTGCAGTGAATGCAATATAATCCATTAACTTCTTTTCAAATACATTTCACATGAGTCCAACGTTTGCAACTCATGCACTGGATCCATTCTTCCCCAGGCATACTCAGATTAAATTCCTTCAGACAACGTAGCAAATATTGTCTTCGTCTTCCTCATCGTCATTTTCTTTAATAAATTTCTTCTTCCTCTTTCGACGGTTCAGACCACTACATCCAGGCTGGAAGGATAAAAAAGAAACAAAATCTTTTTCACAGATTGCTTTCCTTTGCGTTTTTTCGTCTGATTTCTTCTTTTAATATCATTTTTAACTTTGGAACTATTTCTTTCTTCTGTTGCCTTTTGTTGTTGTTCAAGAACTAATTTGATAAGGGTGTCTGTGATTACTGGAGAAGTTTTTTCATTCTATTTGAAACATTTCTTTTCTTTGGCTCTGCCTTTTCGAATGGTCTAATGTCCTGAGGTGTTGCAGTTGCCTTGCATGGAGAGAGATAGAAAATGCAGTAGGGACATCTATAGAAATAGGCCTACCCATAATTACTTGGGTTTCATTAGAAGCTTCACCAATCGTTTTGTCGTGCATTCTTGAAGGCTCTGGTCTATCACTGACATATAACGGCATGAAATCAGAGTCAGTAAAAAACATTCCTATTGAAAGGGTATATTCCAGTTATCTGAAAAACTGATGTTATATTAACTGGATTTATCGCATTGAGAAGGGTAGTTTTCATAATTCTCAGAATATCATAAATGGCCATAGGGCGTCCATTAGGTGTCACCCAACCATCAGAGGCTGAATTAACATATTTTTTGAATAGGCCATAAACTGTGTGGTCCAATGGCTGTAGCTTATGGCTACAAAGGGCCGGAAAAGACCGGGGCAACGTGCCCCAAAGTAACTGGGTCAACTTGCCCCCTCGCTATGTTTGAAATACTTTTGCTATTCTACACATATCTTAATTAAAGAGAAAGAGATAATCTGTATTCCCAATGTTGTTGTTGTGCTTAGCTTTGATGTTGGGCATAGGGGAGACCA
This sequence comes from Maratus speculifer, assembly GCA_964019185.1. Lineage (NCBI taxonomy): Eukaryota > Metazoa > Arthropoda > Arachnida > Araneae > Salticidae > Maratus > Maratus speculifer. The sequence continues at coordinate 227,313,008 of OZ025296.1, read as the reverse complement.
GGGCACGTTGGCCATAGGGGTAGGTTGGTCAATTTGCTTTAATTTTCAAACCAGTTGCCAGATGTCGCCACAAGTCCAGAAACAGGTTAGAAAACTTGTTCCTCTACCCTTCCATGCGTTTCAGTTCTCTTAACAAAAGCAAACTAAGAACATCAATTTATTACTTATTGTTACATCAAAAGAATCGTTATAAATTGAACTTTCAAAATATTACTCATGTTTGTTCTTGTGAAGTATCTCTTGAAAGCATTAACACTTTCTGCATAGTAACGGAAATTTGCTTCGAGATCGACGAAAGTGAAAATCAACGTTGTTCTTAGTTTGCTTTTGTTAAGAGAACTGAAACGCATGGAAGGGTAGAGGAACAAGTTTTCTAACCTGTTTCTGGACTTGTGGCGACATCTGGCGACTGGTTTGAAAATTAAAGCAAATTGACCAACCTACCCCTATACCCAACGTGCCCCGGTTTCCCCTATGCCCAACATCAAAGCTAAGCACAACAACAACATTTGGAATACAGATTATCTCTTTCTCTTTAATTTTATAGTGCAGGCATGCTAGTAATAAGCACCCTTCATTTTTTTTGTTTTATTAAAATTAACTAATATAAAGTTAGTTCTATAGTTATTTTCATATCTTTCCCTTGTATTTTTGATATTTTTCAATATTGTTGATGCTTTTAAAATTTCATTCGATATTGTGTCACATCAGACACATATCTATAAATACTATAATTCTCATTATGTGCTATGAATTTGGTCCCTATGATTGATGTAACTGATTAAAAACAATCCAAAGAATGGAATAACACTTATTTTGTCCAGATGGCCGTAGTTGACAATAAAATTAGAATTTGTTTTTCGAAAAAAAAAAAAAAAATGAACGAGCTATTAAAGAAAAAAGAAAAGTTTACTTTTATAATTTTTATTGAATACCTAAAAATATAAATAAAAAAAAAGTTTCAGAATCTAAAGCAGTTAAAATTAATCAATTTAAGCTCATTTATTTGCAAAATATAGCAATACTACATATAAAATCCCGAATTATGTATATAGGATACATGCCATAAAATATGAAACCGTAGCTGAAAATTTGAAATATATATATTTATATATGAGAACCCCAGAAGCCAAGGGGTATAAGTGACAAAATTGAAAAAAAATAAACTAAATACACAGACGACCTAAAAATATGCTTTTTTCATCTCAGGTAAAGAAATATAAGTGATTTTCTCTTTATTTGCTGAGTTATAGAGGCAAACCACTTTTTTCCAAAAACAAACAATATTGATTAATTATACACTTAAAGTAAATTGTACTTTTTTTTAACAGTTATTGAAATAAGAGTTCAAATACCAGAATGCAACAGGCAGAAATTTCCTATTTCAATTCACTCAATTGTTATTGATGTTCCAATTTAACATCAATTATCTTTAAACTCAATTTACTCCAAATCGACATTTTGTCACTTGTACCCCTTGGCTTCTGGGGTCCTCATATATATATATATATATTTACTATTTGTCCCATATATAGTTTTCAAATAAATTTTATCATGAAAATAGAAAAAAATCGCTCAGTAAAGATTTAGTCAAATCAATCAAGAACTAAAAATTAATGTTTGAAAGTTCCATTTTTTTTCATTGAAAATATCAATGAATATTTTGACATGATGCTTTTGACACACAAAGATTGAGAAGTAATCTATAAATATTTCCACGCACTACAGTAGCCTTTTGTTGAAGTAAATCCACTGAGGGGATAATTTTTAATAAGATTTTAATTACATTTTAAACACAATCAAACGGATTGGTATAGATATCATACGAATTAAATATTTCCAACTGTTCAAAAAATTGCCCAGGCTGGCAATCAAACCCAGATACTTGGCTTACAAGGTCAATGCTTTACCATTTAAGCTAACTGGGTTAACAAAAAATTAACAAAAATTAAATGGAAACACTTGCAAAATAAACTAGAAACTGAAGTCACTGAAGTTAAATCGTCAGTCTTGAGTTGTTAAAGAAAATTTAATTAGGTGATCTACATAATTTATACTTCGTTAACTCAGACTAAATTTAGAAATTTTAACGAATTAAATAACGAATTTTAGAAATGCACTCATAGTGTAAAGTTTATGTGCAGATTACGAAAAAATATATATAAAGTGATAAATCCGTATTTTTTAGCTCACAGGTTATTAAAGTCTGTGAACTAATGTGCCCCCTGTTCTGTATGTGTGTACGTAAAAGGATAACTTAGGAGAGAAACATCTGATTTGTTTTAAAAAAATTATAGGTTAATTCTGATAAGGTGCTTCCCTGATTAGTTTTTGGGGTCCATTGGTTATGTATAAAGGAAGGTAATGGTGGTAACCCTTCTTAAGTTAGACAAATAATTTTCTGATGCAGAATTATTTGATTTGCTTCATTTCTTACATATCTGTTTATCCTGATAAAGAGATCACTTTATATGTTTCAAAGGTTCTTTAGTTAAATGGGGGGGAGGTCCTAAGCTCCTTTTAATTTAAATAAATGTGTTCTTCAAGCAGAATAATTCGATTTGCTCTAAATTGGTATATCGGCGTATTATGCTAAGGAGCTTCTTTGATTAGATTTGGAAGTTGATTGGTTTAGTATAGAAATGGGCACAGGGACAAGTCCTTCCCCTTTAATTCAGGTAAATGATTTTTCATGCCGAATTACCCTACTTAGGGTAACACCCCCAGTAATTGGCATGCACTAGTGATTGGCACATTTTACAAACATGTCTTAAAATAAGATTTATATCCAGTCTTTTAAAAATTCAAGACCATATATCAGTTATATGCTCATTTACGTTAAAGATTATAACTTTGATTTATTTTACAAGATGATAATAGAGCCTAGGAAAGAGAAACAATTATGTCTTATATCAAATTAGCCATTTTTGTTGCAAATTCTACTTTTTTGGCTTAAGGAAGGCATGCTTTTCAATTCATTATTATCTGATTTATAATATATTTTAAATTTTAATTGACAACAGTTTTGTTTAGTGAAAAAGGGTTACTTTAATTGTGTAAAAGTATTTTCGACACAAATATTTGAATTTCTGAATTAAGGGTAGATGCCATTTAATGGTGCTTCAATTTTGCTAGTTCCAAGTAATTGGCACCTATTCCAATTACAAGGAATTCGCAAGGAATTTGAGATTAAACCATTTATTTTGAAAGTAATTTTAAAATTACAGACTAATTTTGTTTATCATTTGTTTTTATTTGAAAATATAAATTTTATCAGTAATTGGAATCCATTAAAGCTTCATATGACAATTTCTGGGGACAGCATGACAATTACTGGGTATTAATGTAAATATACTATATTGTTTTAAAGTGTTCACATTTCAGACTAATATGCTGATTTCTTACTCTCAAAAACCTGAAATATGGCATTTTCATCTACAGAAAATTAATTTAAAGCGATTAAACTTAATGAAAAATGTAAAGTTTTTTAAAATATAAACATATGCCAATTACTGGATCACAAGGTGTCATACATTGGTGCTCTAGGTGCCAATTACTGGTGATTTCATCAACTTTTCATAAATATATTTTTATAAAAATACTTTTTCATTTTTTTTGCTTTTAGTGGGAAAATAGATGCACAGATATGCATTCTTTGACTTAAAAATATTTCCAAGTAAATAGCTTATTTCTTTGTAATGAAAATTTAAGTAAGTTTAACGACAAATTCTTAATGTGCCAATTACTGGGGATGTTACCCTATTTCATTTTTTTCAAGGTTTTTTCTAATAAACAGCTTTACTGATTAGATTTGGAGATTCATTGGTTAAGTATAAAGGGAGAATGGGGGAAGCTAATAAATCGATTGATTTAATAAAATTATTTTTTCATTCAGAAAAACCTGATTTTTTTTTCATATTTGGTATACAAGTTTATTCTGATAATTTTCAGCCCCGATTAGATTTGGAAGTTCATTGATTAAGTATAAAAGGAAAATAGGTGAGCTAATAGACCCCTTAATTTTGAAAAAGGAATTTTTCATGCAGAATTATCTGATTTTCTTCAACTTTGATATACATGTTATTTTCTGACAAGGTGCTTCCCTGTTTACATTTCGAGGTTCATTTGTTAATTATATAGAGGAGAAACGAGGGCAGATCTCCTTAATTTATTTTTTGAAATACATTATTTTTTGCAGTAAGATTATTATTTACAATTAGTGTAAAAAGCCTGTGAGCTCAATGCCATCAGTGACAATCGGCACTTTCTTTTTTCTTTTATTTTTCTTTATTCCTATTCTGTAAAAGCATTTAATTGCTAAAAATAACGTAATTAAATACCGGAGATAAAACAAATGTGACATTAATAAAACTCTCAAAAATTGTTAACTGCATTTATCTTTGCTGATTGAGGTTTTGGTACAGTATTGAATATTACATGCAAATTGCGTTATTTAGAAGGGTTATAAGTGAACTAAAATAAATCATGTATGGTTTTATAATGCAAAACTTTGAATTATGTCTCTTCATTTTTTTAATTATTAATAAATAATATGAAGCATTTTTGTGGAAATAAGTTTAGAACTTACGCATCTTACATATTTATTTATTTTATGCAGACAGAGAAATATACGATTTTGTAAAATGTTTAACATTATAATATTTTAGATAACAGACCTTCTGGATAATAATTAAAACTAAGTTTTCAAATGCTATCTTAACCCCTTGAGGGACAAAGCATTTCTACTACTAAAATGTTAAAATGATTGATTGACACTGGTATTTATAAACAATTTTATATGAAACAAAGTAAAAGCTTTTCTTCGAGTATATCATATGAAACAAAAGTTGATTCTTAAATTTTGGTGTGAATGCGGCATTTGGGAATTAAAATTAAGTGGTATATAACATATACCGGTGCCCTTCAAGGACACCGGTATATGTTAGAAATAGCTATCGACATTGCTATATCTAAACATGTTAAAAATTATAAAAGAAAGCAATCTGTAATACAGAAGTCAAATGTATACTTGTGGAAAAAGATTACAATCAGCAAACATAAAAAATATACTAAAAATAAATGAGTAAATTACTCAGACAAAAAATTACCCAGCTGCTTTTCTTTTGCATGGCAGTTTAGTGTTTTCACCGACATTAATTTTTTGTTTCAAGAAACATTTTGGAAGACGTAAAAGGAAGAAAAGCAATACGTATTAGAGTGAGCTTTAAATGTGATAGTGCATTTTGTACTTATGCATACATCTAGCCTTATTCTACGTATACTTGAATATTTTAGTATACGTAGAAGGCTAGTATAGCCTTCTACGTATGTATGCTAGTATAGCCTTCTACTAGTTTAGTAAGGCTAGATGTATTCTATGCATACATCTAGCCTTATTCTACGTAAACAACTTCTGACAGGCTGTTTCAATTTTACATAGTTTATGAAAGATTTCCAAAATAAAAAATTCTCCCTGAAAAGTACTATGTATTTAACAGAAATATGACAATAGTGACCAAAAACATGTTATTTTATTTATTTAGTTTTTTAATATGCACATTTGCCTACTTTATTAATTTTAAGATATTTTTATAGTTGTATAACATTTTTATATTTATGTATTGAATTATGATAAATTGTCTGAATGCCAATGCTTTGTCTTTTGCTGTAAACTGCGTCCTGAATATTATGCCTCAGCGCTGACACAGAAATGGTAGGTTTTTTTTAAACGAATTTTTTTTAAACGTAAATATAGACACTGGTAATTTATAAATGATTTCTTTGACTTAATTAACCTCAGATAAATGAAGATAAAAGAAATTAAAAGACATCGTCATCCAATACATAGACGCAAAAATGTCATGTAAGTACTGATGTAATCTTAAAATAAGCTAAAATAGGCAAAAATGAATGTTAGAAAAATCCATTTTTTTTTATTGTTTTGGATTTAATACACAATATACACGCGTAAGTGCTTTTTAAAAACATCCATACCATTTAATAAGATCATGATAATAATTATTCAAAATGAGTACCAAATTACTCCAGCACCAAATTACTGCGACTTACCCTGTTACTTCAAGTTGTTCCATTTCTAATTTTAAAATACGCTTTTATATACTTGGGTAAAGAAATATTTATCGATACTTGTAAAGTTAAAACATCTTCATTCAAAATTCAAATCTGTCTGTCAGTAAAGTTCTCGAATTAAATTAAAAATTTTACACAAAAAAAATCTTTATTATTTTTTGTCTCACCCCTGCTGACACTATTTTTAATCTTATGTGTTATATTACTTTCAAATTTAAATAATGTAACTGCCTTTAATACATGAAAACTTAAATAATTTAAATACTTCTCTGTAAAACAAATTCTATAATTCTACAGCTGTAACTTTAGAGAAACCTGAATTCTTACTAAAATTGTATCCGTACATTGTACAGAAAAAGATATAAATCAACAAAATTAGTTTTGTAACGCTACAGAAAAATCTTCTAAAACTTTAAAAATATACAGATAATCTTACTATGTTTTATCTGTAATCCAGATTTCAGCTAATTATAAAGTTCTAAACATCTCAGTTTCTTAAGAAAATCATAACTTCACAGATATTTTTTTTATTATTATTTACAGTAAAAATGTGTATGAGTGTCATGAATTTTATTGTTGTCATTAAGTAAACAGTTTTCGAAATCCCAGTTTTCTAGAGTAATTTTAGTAACATTGCAGTTTTTTACAGTGTATAACATATTTAACGTATTTTTTAGAAGGATAACCGAAATATTTGTGTATTTATGCTTTACTCCAAAAACCTTTTTATTACAGTAGCATGAAAATTTGCTATTATACGTTGTGTGTTATGTTAATTTTCTTTTCAATAACACATCTATTTTAAACATTTTAGACTTTTTAGATAATTTTAATCGGTCTGAAAATGTGGTATACCAAATTTAATAGAATATAAGTATTTCAAGTTTTTTTTTCCTTTAACAGAAAAAAGACATTGCAATCATACAGAAAATGGTTAATTTTCCGTAATATATTTTTGCTCTGACGAAAGAGAATGCTTCATATCATAGTCAAGGAGACGTTATCGATAAAAAAAATTGGAAGGCTGGCCAGTTGCTGCAGTTTTATACATTAGAGTACATACTTAAAAGGCACTGAAAGTTCATAAAAATCAAAATATTTCAACTTTATAAATTTTGTGAAAAATATATGCATTTTTTAATATTTTGAAATCAGCGCTGCCAATGATAAATATATTATAAATATATACAAGACAGTTGCACCATAAAATTTAACTAATAAGAATGTATTTATTAAAATACAACACATTGCTCAGTGGTGCACAAAACAAGAATTTTAATATACATTTGTACAATTAAAATAAAATAAAACTATCAACGTTTCGCGCCGTCTTCTGCGGGCGTCATCCGGAAAATATGATAACGGAGAGGACTAAGTTTGCATTTTGATCGAGAGATAATATTTCTAATAAATTAAAATCTAAATGAATTAAAAGTTTAAAAATGTTGCCACTTACACGTGAGTAAAAATTAAAATATTGCAACGAAATAAAATTTTAGGATTTTATGATGTTATGCCATATTTTTGGTATATTGTAGGATAAATTACCATTACATGGTTTATTTTCTCGTGCAATGATTTCGATAGATTCTCTTATTTTACCTTGAACTGGGTTATTGCACGGAACTATGATTTTGGCCTCATCAAAGTTAATACGGCCACCCTTGTTCGCCAAGTAGAAGTAAGAAAGAGCAGTATTCTGTTTATATTGTTTAATATCTCTGCGATGCTCTTTAATTCTAATTAAAATTTGCCGCGTAGTCATGCCGATGTAGACTTTTTTAACATTATTAGGTAAAGTGATGGGGATATCATAAATACCAGATTTTTGATCTATTGGAAATTTGTCGATCTTATCTGTAACGATGTCAATGAGATATGGAGGTGGAATGGCGACAAGTTTTATGTTATATTTTTGTGCGATCTTTTTTACTTTTTCAAATATATAAGAGATATAATGAAATTTTCTGTAAACCATAAGCTTATCCTGTCGTTGGACTTAAGTGGGAAGAGTATTGTACTGTTGAACTATTTTATTTACAAATTTTGCAGGAAAACCATGGTCAAGAGCTATTTTCTGTATAAAATCAATTTCTTGATTTAATATGTCATCTGAACAAATCATAAAAGCTCTTTTAATAAATGACCTGAAAGCAGACATTTTGTATTCAAAAGGTATGTTGACTGAAAACGCGATAACTGTATTTTCTTTTATTGGTTTTCTATAAACTGAAAATTTTAAACTTGAATTGCATCTATTAATTTGAACATCTAAAAATGGAAGGGAGGCGTTTTCTTCGACTTCAAGGGTGAAATTAATACTATTGCTTAATTTATTGACATCTTGAAGAAAAACATATAATTCAGCCAAACTGTGGTTCCATAAGATGAAAACATCATCAATATAATGGAACCAACATTCAGGTATTAAATTAAACGTATTAAAAATTTTTTGTTCTAGTGGTCTTAACGAGAATACAGCAAATAAACCGGATATTGGTGACCCCATCGGCGCACCATGTAGCTGTCGGTAAATATTCTTATTAAAAATGAAAATGATAAATATATTTTTCATTAAACAACAATAAAAAGAATTACGGACGGAAATATATATCAGTAGATCTTGTTTCTATCTTCAAATGTTAATCAACAGCAAGTGAATATACTTTAGGAAGGATTATTGATCATGTCTCTTCATTAAACGAGAAATAATAGAGATTCATGAAACCAATAAAGATTAAATGATTTTTGGTGTTTTTCAACTTCTGGATAGAACGAAGATCGGCAGATTTATGCATATATGCGTGCATATATATATATATATATATATATGTGTGACATTTTAAAGTTGGGAGCCAAAAACATCATCGCCAGGGTCCCCGTTCTTTGCACAGAAGTCATGGCCAGCGAGGAAAAAAAATAAAAAATAAATAAATGTAGAATATCCAATAAATCACTCATTGGTGGCTGTAAGTTTATTTATTCAACTGTAGTCATTATAGAGGGAAAAACTCCTTTTTGCAAACGATCTTTTACCGAAATGTCCAAAAAATATTCCATCATTTACTTCAATCAGCCGTACTCATCGACGAAAGAACTCCAGAATCTCTCTCCTTCTCATCTCGAGACTTCCACCCTTTAAAACTAAAAAGAAAATTCTAGAACTTTCTGTAATCTCAAACCATCATCCTTTTATGTAAACAGAATTCTTGTCCAGATACGAGACTATTTTACACAGACGATAAATTTATTTAAAAAAAGATATTATTTAACCAATTTATAATCGACTCATAATTTCTTAGGCAGACGATTTTTATCAATGATTAATTTTAAGAGAAAAAGAAAAGAAATGAATTTATTAATGCACACATCAAAGGTTGACGGCGGAAAAATAAATAAATAGATAAAATAAAATAATGATATTTTTTGAAAGGTATGGTTTTGGAATAAATTTAATAAGATTTTCTTAAAAAGGGTTGATAAAAACATAGAAGAAATCAGTTTTATTTGGAATATTAAGAAATAAAGTTTTAATTAAGAATATTTTTAATTTAGAGCCATCTTTTTAAATTTACGCATACTGGAATAATGTTTTTTTAAGGCAAATTAAGAATTTATATCGTCTGCATACAGATTAACAGATTAGATCTAGAAACAAGATTTTAATTTAATAATTTGAAGTAAGTACGGAACATTATTATAAGAAAATTAAGGTAGTATAAAGGTTAGTTTTGGCGAAAAAATTTTAAATTTGTAATATTAATATATATATATATATATATATATTTCTACAATGCATCCTAGCAGCAATATAAATATCCAGTGATTCTAGTTGCTTTCATCTAACCAACTTTCCACATGTTCAAAAATGTAAATGTTAAATCGATTCTCATTTCGTCTGTTTATCTAAAGATGTCTCTATTCGGGTAAAATTTTTATACAACCATGCTATACAATTAAACGCTTCTTAACTAAAAAAAATTAAATGAAAATTTCACAATACAATAACATTATGATTTATCTTTCGAAAATCATTACAAATTAAACAATATTACACTTCAAGATACAGGTGCATAGTTTAATTAAAATTACTGAAAAGACTGTGTTATTCTCTTGTATTTCAACAATGTTTAATACAGAATAATGTGCAACTTATAGCGACAAAGAATAATAATATGAAGGTATCTAGAACTATAATGCAGACATACATACAATAAATACATTAAACCCAATTGGAGTGAAAAATTAGCCAGAGCCAGTAATCGAACCCGGAAACACAGCTCAAGAAATGCTATGTTTGATTCCTGTTTGTGGTTATTTTTCACTCCTGTTGGGTTTAATGTATCTATTGCATTTATGTTTGCATACTATTTATATTTACCTTTACACTTTGAATGCAGGCGTTATTCATGTGTGTATGTATGTTTTAATAATAATATGTCTTTAGTGAGTGACTCTTTAATCTAGCTATTAATAAGTTTTAACAAATTACACATTTTTATATCAAGGAAAGGTTCTTCTAGAAAATAATCTAAACAATCGTTTAAATGCATTACGAAAATCTTTCCTGAGAATTGCATAAATAAAAGGATTACTAGCAGAAGCTATGTAAATAAAAATTGTTGATGAGTAGTTAAGCTGCGGTGGCACATCATATTCTAGAAATGCCTTCGCTTGTTTAATTAAAGCGTAAGGTGTAAAACATACATAGTATGTAATGACGATGACTATTAAACTTCTTATTGTCTTCCTCATGTGGTTTTGACTTTCTTTGTATTCTTTCACAATTGATGTAGAACTGTCTCTCTTGATAAAAAGGGTAGGCTGTGCTTTATCTGATTTTCTAGCAGTCATAATAATAATATAATTACTAGTACACAATATTATAACTGGAATATAATAGCAAGTGAAGCAACTCAAATTAGAAAGATAAAACATTCCAGAACCACCTATAGTATATTCCATGGCACACACAGCTTCTGAATAATTAAAACTTGTCCAGTCTGGTAATGCACAGTTTGAGGCTACAATGAAACTTATAATGCAAATGATGCCACATAATGTTAATATTACTTTTGTTGTCATTTTGGATCCATATTGAAGAGGGTAAACTATTGCGATCGCTCTATCCACACTTATAACGGCTAAACTCCAAGATGATGAACAGGCAAACAGGTAGTTGAACACTGCATGCAATTTACATATGACGTCACCCAAAGGCCAGTAGTCAAGTGCTACTGCGATCGCTGATGGAATCATCACAAATAAAGCCGTTAAGATATCTACGCTCGAAAGATAAGCAATAAGAATATTTTGTCTGTGAACGAAGAAATTCGTCTTTAAAAGATACTGTAACAACAGTGGCATTGCCAATTATTGCAATAAATGCAATCACAACAGTGATTAGACTGCCGATTATTCTACCAACGGGATGCCGATGATAGTCACTTTCAAGAAGCAGAAATTCTGAGATATTTCCAGAAACGTTTGAGCTGTTGAAATCCATTGTGCCTGAAAGAAAGAAGTCTAATGAATGTAAAAAATTCTGAATGGTTGAATGAGAAATTATTTCTTCTTAGAAATTCAATGGTGCGTTTATTTATAATATTTAGACCTAATATTGCGTCAGTATTGTATTTTGAGAAAATATCTCAGTGACACTGTTGTAATATACAGGGGTTGGACAAAAATATGGAAACACCTTTTGAAATGCATGTTTGAAAAGAAAGATTGATTATAATGAACTATATTGATGACACTGGAGTTTTCGCCTCCTATACAACTTCGTAAAATCACTGCACCGTTCAGTCGTTGTTGGAGCACTGCTATGTATGATTATCATTGCATTATGTCAGAGTTAACAGATTTCGATCATGGACAAATTGTTGGCGCGCGTATGGTGGGTGCTTCCGTAAGCAAGGTAACCGAGGTTTTTAGTGTTTCAAGAGGTACTGTGTCGAAGATTTATTCCGCATATTTGAAATGCGGAAAAAACATCATCCGCTAAATCACAGCGCGGACGAAAGTGTGTGCTGAGTGATCGTGACAGACGATCATTAAGGAGGATTATCGCGAAAAATAAGCAGACCATTGCTGCAAAAGTTACTGCTGAAATGAATGTCGTGTTACCAAATCCTGTGAGTACCAAAACAATTAGAAGGGAGCTTCATAAATAGAGAATTGCTGGCCGTGTTGCAATTGAAAAGCCATCCATCAGTAATGCTAATGCCTGTAACAGGAAAAAGTGGTGTTTAAGTCATAAAGCCTGGACTATAGAGCAGTGGAAGAGCGTAATATGGTCTGATGAGTCTTCTTTCACATTGTTCCCCATTTCTGGCCGAGTTTACGTCTAGAGAACGCCATCTCAATCCTGCTTGTTGTCAAGAGTGAAACATGGCGGGGGTTCGGTGATGGTTTGGGCAGCCATATCGTGGTTCTCTTCTGGCCCCATGATAACTCTGTAAGGGCGTATTACTGCTCAGACTTATTTGAACATTTTGGCCGATCAAGTCCATCCAGTGGTACAAGCTTTGTTCCCCAATGATGATGGTATCTTCCAAGACGACAACGTCTCCGTTCACACAGCTCACATTGTCCAGAACTGGTTTTCTGATCACGAGAATGAATTTTTGCATCTTCTTAGGCCACCACAGTCATCTGACATGAATATTATCGAACCTTTGGGGTCTACATTGGAGCGGAAAGTGCGTTCTCGCTATCCACCACCAACATCGTTATATGATTTCGCCACCGTTTTGCAGGTATAATGGTACAATATCCCATTGGCAAGCATACAGAAACTGTATTTATCAATTCCGAGAAGACTGCAAGCTGCAAGCAACAACGGGTACCGTACACAATACTAGGCAAGGAAACGTGTTTTTTTAAGTTGTTTCCATATTTTTGTCCAACCCCTGTATTAAGAAAATTAATCCCCAAATAATCATAAATAATAATTATTGCAACAATATTTTTTTCATGTGTCACAACACATCAATTAGTTTGACAGACCAACCAGGAAGTAAGGCTGTTATTTATTCCATTTGTGTGCAATCATTGTTAATTGCTCCAAAATCATGTAAATACTCATTAAAGACATTTGTAACATTGAATATTTTTATTTTTAATAAATTTAACATTATATAGTATACGTTTCCTTAAATTGTCATCATTTTCTACATTAAAAATATACAATTTTTGATGCATGCTGTATTATTCATTCTATTGTTATGATGATTCTCAATATGAGACATGCATCATTTCCTGTTCCTATTGTTAAAGAAAAACCAATAAATTATTTATCTCTTTCTTCAATTAGTAACATGCATAAAAGGAGTTTCACACAATTAAAGTAATTAAACAAAATTATTATGCAGTTTATTAAACAATGCAGGTTTTTCATCTTTGTTTATAATGGATGCTAAACTCTAGAAACATAGAAGTGAAAGTATACCGAGAAATTAATTGGATATCTGAGATAAAAAGTAAGCAATTTTAACTGATTTATATCGTTATCAATATTATTATAAATATAATAATGCCACTGAAAATAACAGTATTTATTCCTATAGGTTTATTTTGTGAATAATATATTTTGCTAACAGAAACAGAAGAAAAATTAGATTGAAAATCTAATGCTTTAATACTGAAAATAGTGTTTATTAAATACCACAATTAGAGATATATTAGCTTAATAATTGACATTTGTTAAGTGAAACGACAACATTGTGTCTTTACAATGAAGTTATTTTCAATAAGTGAAGAAATGTTTCTTACAGACTATAGTATAATCCGTTTCAAAAGTTTAAGCATTTTGCAAATTTGGTTCAAAAAAGGAAGAAAAAAAAGAATGAGACAATTTATAATAAATATACGACATTTATTCATAATCAAATAAAATAAACTCGAAGACACGTAATTATTGCACTGGCGACAAAGATTTTAAAAGTTATGAACCAAACATTTATAAATAAAAAGTTTATTTTGCTGTCACCATCTTTAGGAAAATGTTAGGAGAAATTAATTTAAGGAATATTTATGAATTTTCTCAAATAAGAATATATTTTTATAGAATCCTGTTGTATTTAATGATTAAAAATGTCGTATTTAAACAGTTTCCTTTCGATATTTTGTTTCAATTTCTAAATTAATGTATTACATTATAATTAAAGAGGCAGTTTGCCTAACAACAGTTTTATTTATTTAAAAAAAAATATTGTCCTAATCGTGAACTCGCTGCACTTCAGTTTTCAACTAAAAATTCGTTATATATATATATACACCTGTATATTTATCTAAACATTTTGAAACAGATTTTAAAAATTTTATTTTTTTTAAAATTTTTAACACATTTTTTTGAAAATTTTGTTTTAACCCACTTTTTAAAAGATTTCCAAATATGTATTACCGGGGTCCGTACGGGGTTCGTACATATCTCGGGCAGTTAAAAATTTGCTCTTGGCGGCTACATGTTTTACACCACTCTCCCTTATAAGTATTTTGTATGCAATCTTCAGAAAAAGATATAAAAAAATCAACGAGATCAAATTCGTAAAATATTGTTGTATTTAAACAGTTTCTTTTCAATATTTTGTTTTAATTTCTTAATTAATATTTTACATTAGAATTAAAGAAATAGTTTATCTTACAATAGTTTTGGTTATTTTTTTTAAATATATTGTTCTACCGGTAAATTTGCTGCACTTGAATTTTCAACGAAAAAGTTATTTATACATAACACATATATATAATTATATATTTAATCAAACCTTTTGAAAAAGATTATAACAATTTGATTTTTTAAAAATGTTTAACACTTAAAAAAATGTTTTATTCTACTTTTTAAAAAATTTTCAAGTATGTATATCCAGGATCCGAGAAATCCCGGGAAGGTAAATAATTCCTCTTCGCGGCCAACTTTTTTACATACATAAAATTATATACATATCTTTCTTTAACCAAAAGTATTCCCCGTGCACTAAAATATTTTTTTTATTAGCGAGATTATTTATAGGGAATGAAAATACATCATACCGGCGCTTCAAATTAGCAAATGCTCCATTTTGCAATAAATGGTTAATAGTATCACAGGAATGATTCTTCAACCTGGCTTCTAAGAATTTTTTCTGGCATCTAAGAATTTTCAACAATAGCCAGTCTCTTTGTGTTACACGAGATTGCACATGGATTTTTGGTACATCGAATTTATTTTTCATATATACATTTTTACTGATATAAACAATGTAGAACGATGAAATCTCACCAATTTGTATACATTTTTATAAAAAAATAGCAATAAAACTACTTAAAGCTAATTCTTTGAGCAAATTTATAACTGATATAATAAAGAACACGTACGAAAAAAATTAAATCTCTTTCTCAAATACAAAAAAAGTCCTTTAAAATTTTGAAAACATGAAAATAAAGAAGATATGAAGATTTATTTTATTAATTTGTACCGTATTTAGTAATTTGTATTTCTCGTAATTTGTACCGCATTAGTCGGTATACCCGAAAAAACGAGGTACACTAGCATGCCAGAAAAACACATGCTTACCGCCATGCCAGAAAATATAAGTGTTTGCCACTGGAGGATGTTTTATTTTGATTTTTCTATTTTTTTTATTTTATTTATCTGATTAGTATCCAAAACAACGCTTCGATGACTTTTATCTCCATTTTTACAATATTAAGTTAATTAAACTACCATATAAATTTACTTTTTTGATATAGCATAAGCACATATTTTTATCCTTATATATTAATATAATTGTTATATTTTTCTTATTTTACATTAAATTAGAATATTTCTGTTCACATAATAATTTATGACAAAATCTATTTCTGCATTACAAAGATAGAATAGGTACTGGGGAGAGAGCTTTATGTAAAACGCTATGAGACGCATGAAACACGTATTTATTCTATTGGTTACGTAAGCATATATTAAATAATTAGAAAACTAAGAAGAAAATCTATATTGAGTGTACTTCCCAAAAGCAATCGTTGCTGATGAGCCTCATTCCTTTCCGTTTTCGATGATTCTCGCTTTCTTGGGCATACAGGAAAATACCAGGAACTAATATTCAAAAATCGGGCCTCACACTATTTTTGCGGCATGCAGCCTTATGTGAACGAATACAATATAATAATTTGCGATGAGTGTATTAACAAAATTAAAAATATCCCACAATCTAATTAATATATGGGTAAAAAAGAGGTGTGAAGATATTCAAAATTATACAGGCTTTCATTTAACATTTAAAAAAATCGTTTTATTTATTCTTTTTTTTTTGCAAACAGTCCCCTTAAGTTAAAATGTATTTTTTATCGAAACACACCCTGGTTATTTTAGCGTATCTAAAGTTATTTTAAAAATCGATTATAAAAGTGTATATTTACATGCACAATTTATTAATTTTTATCCCCTCCCCTTAAAAAAAGTTGGAATTTGCACGACAAGCATAAAAAATGAGCTGTGTACGTACTGTAACAATGTTTTAAAATATTTAGATCTTAGTGTAATTGTTATATAGTATTTTTGTTAAGTTATGGTTCTAGAAATCTTTTGTGTGTTCCTGTAAATACCAGCTGCTCTTTATTATACAGCAACTAACTTATAGTAAACCTCAGCAACGTATATAAATTTCATAAAATGTGAAGTAGTTTAATTTTATCAAAACACATCCCAAACAATGTTTCTCCTTGTACCATTATGTAATAGAATACATTTGGGTGACCTTGCAAATTAATAAAAAACATTGTATGCACCACAGATTGCACAGAATGTATATTTGTGTACATAATTCCTAAATGCATATCAATTTTGTTATATTTGGAAGAGTGTAAATCGAGAAAATGCATTTGAAAATATTTTTCCTATTGGCCATAGTGTAACGGAACATTTTTGATTATCCCTGTAGTTACACTATACACCCGATTTTCATAAAATTTGAAATGACACCAAAATTATGCAACAATTATATAATTTAAAGTTTAAACTATTCAGTTGGGTAGCTTTGGCTCCGTTATATGCGGACGGACGGACTGAACAATGATTACAAGTGCTAAGTATTTACTTAATTACAAACGCACCTAAAAATAACTTCTTCAATTGCTTGATTTTATGTTAAATTCAAAATTTTCGCATCTTTTTTATCCTACTTTCTATTAGCGTAAAAATACTCTAGGAGTAAAAATAAAATTCTTCAAATGAAGAGAGTCTACTGCATATATTTTGCTTGAATTTAAATGCTTGAGAATCTTAATTTTTATTTATTTATTTTACTAATTACTTGTCATACATTTTTTATCGTTCTAAACATTGGTGGTTTTGTTTTTCTCATCAGCAAAAACGGAATCCAAACCATATGAGATGGAGGGATACTGCAGAACAGCAACTTTCTCAACAAACAAATTTAACTTGATCTACATTATTTGATGAAAATTTTTGTAATTCAAAAATTTAAAGTACATTTTTTTCTAAAACGTCAATGAATTACTGTTGATAAATATACTATTTCTAATTTCTAAATTGAAACGTCAAAAAACCCTACAGTATTTTTAATTGACTCTTGAGATATTTCAACCCCTATTTGAGTCTTTTTAAAGCAAATATCAATATTTTAAATAGTACGGAAAATTATGTAATTATCTAAACTACCATCATTTAGTTTATCATTTAACACGCATTATTCTTTTATTTTATTTGGATGTGTGTATCTATTTATTTAACCACTGAGTAGGCTCGAGTCATAATTTTGATATGCCAAATAATTATGCTGAAAATAATTAATTATTTTGGTAATGCTTCATCTTTACATAAGAATTTTTTTCATTTCAGAATCTCTATGGTTTCTCTGATAATAAATGGATGAAATAGTTAGGAGAGAAAAATTATCTTGCTTTCATTGAAATTTATTTGGGTGATTTCTCCTTCATCCGGCCAGGGCTATGTGCAAAAAATTGGCTCGGATTACACAATGGTTATGAAAATTGAAATAATTATCATTGTAAAATAAATGCATATAGACACACACACACACACACATATATATATATGTATGTGTGGGTGTATACCATGCGTTACATAAAAACTGAAAGATGGTGTTTCAGTTCTTTGCAACATAGACTGTGAAGTTTGAAAATATTATTATTTATTTTGAAAATGCTTAAAATGGGTCGAAATATATCAACAGCCAAAAAAATCTTTTTTACAGTGTATAAAGTTTTAACATTACACCTTTTTAGCAACTAGAAATAATATATTATTATATAGTGTTATATATTCATTTTTGTTTAAAAGGGCGAATTCGAAAATCTCCACTTTATATATATATATATATATATATATATATATATATACACTATATTGCCATTGATTATTGGACACTTGCGATTTTAGACATTTTACTAAATATCTAGAAAAATACATGAGGAATCATCTCGAAACTCTTAGTGTATAAAAATAATAGTATACGTCATACATCTCCGTGAAGATTTTTTACCGAAACTCCATAGGGGACCATCAACAAATTAAAACAGAATGAATATCTTTTGAATAACCCTGTCAAAACTAATGTAGCAAAAGCACTCAAACTCTAGATTATGATTGAATGCCTTATTATAATACACTGTGTTCATTTTTATGCAAATAGCATGCATACTCGCAGAGTAATTAAGGTTTTTATAAAAATGGTCCCAAATTTTTCCAAGTTTTTTCCTTATAATTTTCAGAGTTCTTAATATAAAATAATATTTTTTTCAGAAAATATGACAAACAACATTGCACACAGTACCCTGTAACCAGAATTAAAAAATAATGAAAATTGTATGTAAAATGAGTTGGTTTACTAAATAATTTTTTACTGCGCATGCGTCAACGATATCAAAATTTCATTTGCATATTATGTTAGCTAAATGTATAGAGCAACTTTTGTGAAAGTCACAAAATCATAACTTGAAAATTCTGAAAATAATCGTCAATTGAATAAGTTGAAAATCCGTTATTCTCAAAATGAAGCAAAAACAAGAGGGGTTGTATCCATATATTCATTGATTAGTGCCAATATAGAATACACAATACGGGATGTTACGACTACTTTTGGATAAAATCCCTCATTTTTTTGCTTCATTTTGGAAACAACGGATTTTGTCCTTTATCTATAGACGATTACTTTCAGAATTTTCAAGCCATAATTTTGAGACTTTTACAAAAGTTGCTCTATACATTTAGCTAACATAATATGCAAATGAAATTTTGATATCTTTGACGCATGCGCAGTAAAAAATTATTTAGTAAACCTACTCATTTTTCATACAATATTTATTATTTTTTAATTCTGATTACAGGGTACTGTGTGCAATGTTGTTTGTCATATTTTCTGAAAAAAATATTATTTTATATTAGGAACTCTGAAAATTATAAGGGGAAAACTTAGAAAAATTTGGGGCCATTTTTATAAAAACCATAATTACTCTGCGAGTGTGCATGCTATTTGCATAAAAATAAACACAGTGTATTACAATAAGGCATTCAATCATAATCTAGAGTTTGAGCGCTTTTGCTACATTAGTTTTGACAGGGTTATTCAAAAGATATTCATTCTTTTTTAATTTGTTGACGGTCCCCTATGGAGTTTCGGTAAAAAATCTTCACGGAGATGTATGATGTATTCTATTATATTTATACACTAAGAGTTTCGATATGATTCCTCATGTATTTTTCTAGATATTTAGTAAAATGTCTAAAATCGCAAACGTCCCATAATCAATGGCAATATAGTGTATATATATTAAAAAGAAAAAAAATGCCACATGAATTACACTTGTAGTTTTAAAGTAACCCCTTAACATACATAAAAATATAACTTAATATGATTTTTAATTGTCTGTTTATGTCATAAAAATTCTTAACGTATAAAACATTGCACTCCTACAAAAATATTGAAATCAAAGACTTCCATAGATGGGGCAATTTCTTCTGATAGGGACATTTTCGCCAAACAGATTGTATCAGAAACTACTTCACTTTATAGAAACCGTTGAATATGAAGTATGTTTACATATATACATTTTTTTAATTTTCTAAAAAATTAATGAACCAATTTTTAATGAAATTTAAAGGCACATTGAACATTTGGACAGATAAAATGAAACACATTTTTCAAAATATTTCACATCATACATTTTACTTAAAAATAGACAGAGAAATGATTTTTTTTTCATTGAATATACACATTATAGCCCATATATAAATTAAAAGAACGTAATTTCATTCATAAGTCTGTTTTTAAGAACTTATTAATATTTTACACATTTTTTAGGCAATATATATATTTGGTACACTTTTTAACAAAATTAAAAAGGAAATTTGTTGTAGTGTCAGAAAGAATATAATTTGAGAATAATAAGGAGCGATTTCATTTTGGCGTGAAAGAAATAAAATTAAAAAAACCTTGAAAAACATGAAACATTTAAAGACATATTTTGCATCATTTTAAAGAATATTTGACGTAGACCTAAATGATAGATATTTTTAAAGAAACAAGTTAATTAAGCAATTTTAGAAATTTTCAATTATATACCTAAAATAGAATATTAGAAAAGCATACCAAAGGATAAAAAACGAATTTAAAGAAAAAGGGAAACACACATACACACACACATATATATAGATGTAGATATACATAGAAAGAGTGAGAGAGAGAGATAACAAACACCAACAGTGCTTAAAATATGTTATTTTAAAACCTATCTACATTATAATCTTCTAGGTTCATAAACATTTAACTCTAACTTTTTAAGTTTCATATACCCTAAATGGCAGCAATTTGAGAGTATCCTCTTTGAATTAAAAAAATCATATATATGAGTCTCGTAGTTTCGAAGCAATTGGTAAACATGTATAAAAATACATATTCTTTAAATTGGAAACATCCTCTTTCTTAAAAAACGTTTAATAATGAAAATACTATAGAACTAAGCCATTTAAGTAACACATATTTAAATTTTAAATTCAATTTTAGAGTAAGAAAAAGCTTAGAAAACTTACTATCTGCACTTCAAACGAAGTAAGATAAAGCCCAAAAACTTATTTGCTGAAACTCAAACGTACTTTGAAGAAAAAACTAAATATATACACGAATACGATCCGAATAACTTTCTTTAAATGATCATTGTGCCTTTGGATTTAATACTTTTAAGGAAGAAAAGTTTTGAAAATGGTAATTAAACCGGAAATGAGATTTCTGTTTCAAAAGCAGAAATCGATATTTTGATTTTCTTGCAGGTGGTATTGTGTATATTAATATGTTACTAACCAAAAGTTACTATAGTTTTACCTTTGTTAACTTAGTAAAAGGCAATTTATAAATTAGTGGCATGGCAGTTTACATGGCATAATATGCCGCAACAAGTTACTCAAATAAGAAAGAAAAAACATTCGTTAAGCATTGATTATGAAACTCTTTCCATTATTTCCAGGATGCTTTAATAAAACTTCGTTATTTAAGGAAACAAAATAAATAAGTAAATAAGATATTTTAAAAAATATTTTAGAAAACACATAAAATATTTTAAGAACTTATTTCAAAAGTTACCGTCCATAGCCAAATATGTATACAATTGCTTTAGAACAGCCCTGTATTTGAGCTTTAGGTTGATATGTCATAGATACTATATAATGTAAAAACTATATTTAGCAAGAAACGCATAACATGTTGAAAAATTCTCTTTAAGCAATTTATTTCATTGATAAAAACATACTTGAATACTTTTCTACAGCTCTGCAGTTTGCATAATACATTTACTGCACGCCACTATTTAGACTAATATTTAATTCAAACTAAAACACTTATAAAACTACTGAAATGACATTTCTAGAAATTATCATTCATATACGGCCATGTATCGAAATCTTTGCGTGAATCTGTAGATCATTTTATCTGTATTCTACAAAAATTTCATAATGAATTAAATGCATTTCAGCGTAAAAAATCATAAGCTATTTAAAAAGCACCTTTAAAAAATTTACGTTCATACTCAGTAACCCTTAAGAATTATTTTCTGTAGCCAAGTACATGAACTATACACACTTACAGCATACATATATAAAACGAAACGTAAAAGTGCATATCGTGAATAAAAATGCATTTTCAGCATTCATCGTTACTTTTCGAGAACGGTACTTTACTCAAAGTAGAATATAGTATCTAAAATCTTTTTTGTGTCCCTACAGTTGCTATGCATTTCGTATTATGCATGTAACGATTTGTAGTAAACCTTAGCGATGTATATCAATTTTATTACATATGAAATAGTTTAATATAATTAAAATAGATAAGAAAACAATCGTTCGCCCCCGTATCATTATGTAACGAAATTATTTTGTGTGGATCTATAAATGAATAATTAAAATTTTTAATAACAATTCCAATGAAAGTATATTTTAGTGCACTTCTTAAACGCATATAAAATTTATTGTCTCGAAAAGGGTGTATTACCATCAAAAACATTCGAAGCGATGTTCTTTTCTTGGTTGAAAAGTATAACGGTATACATTTGATTGTCCCAGTAAACATGCTTCAAAGTTCATTTAAGATCAGAAACACCCGTAGAACCCATGGATGTTTTTGTCTAGACATTCCGAGAGTTATTTTTGCTACTGATTGTTTCCGATACCAAAAATGTTTTACTCTATGGTAATTCTAATAGTACTATAATTCCGTACATTTATCTAATGACAGGTATTGATTAGTATTTGGGGGTACCTGTTGCAATAGCTACAATGTTTAGCTGGTAGTGAAGGCACATGCACACGATGATTTTTGATCCCCAAAAGATAGAAATCACATGGCGTCAAATCTGGTGAGCGTCTGAACAGAACTTCTTTTCTAATTAACGTTTGAAAAGAACTGAACTATCGACTTGATGTATGACTTGCTACGACAAGTGCTCATGTTGAAAACTTGTAAGCTTGTAAGTAAAAAAAATGAGTTGTTCTTTCATTTTATGTATTGATTATAATTTTATGTTCTATGTAATAAATACTACTAAGCGTTAAACCGCGATGTTAATTTAGAAACACCCCCTATTATTAAAAACTGAGAAAAGCGACTTATTATTTTATATTAAAACATACATTCTTCCTAAGAAGACTTCTTAGAAAAACGCGTCATATTTATGTTTTCATAAGAAAATCTTCATAACACTTTTTTTTGTTGGTAGCTCCAGTAGTGAAAAACTGCAAAATTAAAACTTTAAATTGGAGTTTTTTTAATGTTTTATCACATTCCAAAAATATTCCAAAGTGAAAATTTGGTAGCGTAATTCTTAACATTACACTGTTATAAATTTCGTGCTACTTTGAACCAAGATTTGGTGCTCGCAGCTATTACCAGCTACCACCATAGGATGGTTCAATCGAAGCTCCAAATCTTGGAACAAGTTTACACCATATTATTTGAAAAAAAATGGTACTATAGTTCAACCGAAGTTCCAAATCTTGGAACAAGATTTAACCATCTTATGGTGGCAGCTACTAAGCACCAAATTTCGGTTCAAAGTAGCACAAAATTTTTAACAGTGTATTTAATGACCATGTGGTAGTTAACTGTAACCGAACTATATTCATAAACTTTCAACTCTGTGTTATACACAAACTTTAATTGCAATTTTAACTTCATTCTATTTTTAACTCTAACCTGAGAAATATCGATGAATCTTCAACTCCATGTTATACTACGTATTTTATGTTATTGATACAACTCAACTCATTTTATGTATTTGAGACAACTCAACTCAATGTATTCAACTGAGTTTTGCCTGTAACTGTAACGATACATTTTCTTTTTTGCCGCTCACCTCAGTGTTGTTTGGAAAATGCTGAGCCCATGCTTTTTATATAATATAATATTTTAGTTAGAAATGTTTCTCGTTTTTATTTATTCCTCAAGGTACAGCAACAAACACTGAAGATTTCTTCATGCCCCGGCATCCTCCCGATAAATTATGTGGCTATTTAACTTAGCCACCAAAACCATAACGCCCCCGATAGTGACAAATAAAAATTCCAAATTTAAAGAAAAGTATATTTTTTCATGGTTTACTAGAGGATGATCATATTCAATGTAAAATTAGACAGTAATGATTCAATATTATTTCCTTTTCTCTTTCACTGCGCCTGGGAGAAAAAAATTGAATCAAAATGAAGAAAAATCTGTTAAACTGAATTAAAAAAAATACACTGCAGAGATTCAGCAATTGTTTCTTTTGTAACGCATGATGTTATGTATGATTTAATGTAGTAATGTATAATTAAACTTAAATACGTCTTCATATTGTTATATCAATCGTGGTGTGAAATCCAACACTACTTTATTTAGCATTCGAACAATTCTAAATTGTTTTGTTCTACTAATAAAGCTGATTCTCGAATGTGTCGCATAAGTGCTCATTCTACACCACATATTAATACACTAATATACAGAATGCAATTACTACCTCTGACAAAAAAGTTTGGTGAATGAATTCAGAACGATCGATCTGGCAACACTGGGGAAACAAAACACTGCACCTGCAAAGAGGCAAGTGTTGACCATCTTCCCCCACCGTTGTTCAGTTCAGCGTCGTTTATGTTCTGTGTAAGACGTGCTTTACTAAGTGATTGTTCAGTGTTTTGTTCTTCAGTGAAAACAGGAAAATGAACAAACAAAAGACCTGTTTAAAGTTTAGTGTTAAGCTTTCCAAGACACCGAAAGAAATTCATGACGGGTTGTGCCAGTTGAACATCCACCATACTCGATTGAACATCACCAGATTTCAATCCTCCAGACTTCCTCCTATTTTCACGACTCAAACTCTCTTTGAAAGAGATTTGACATTGTAGCTGACATCCAACGAAACATGACGAAGCTTTTGAACTCCATCCCAAAAGAAGACTTTTTGCAAATTTCCCAGGACGTGTATAGCAAATCTCTGTAGTGCATAGTTATGGGAGATGACCATTTTGAAGGGTGGCACGGGAACTTTTGTTACTATTTCATCTACATTAATGTAACTGGACTATTCACCGAACTTTATTATATAAGGTAGTATTACAACATAAAGAAAAATATAAATTTTCAAATAACAACACTAATTTCATTAAGTACTTGCTAAAAAAATAGTATTTACTTAAAATAAATAAATAAATATATAAAAATAAAAACTGGGAACAACAACATTTTTTTGCATCAATGATTTATAAATTCTGATAACTTATGTAAAGTGCCTGAAACATATATTTTGTGGAAACTGATAAATCTCTACAATATATCTTATTTCTATTTTAACAGAACCAATAAAGAAATCAAAATAAAACTTCAAGCCATTGAAATTTTGTCCAGAGTTGGTCTTTTGGGAAAATGCATGACATATTTAAAATAGTGACACATTGGAAAATGCAGAATTTTATTTTTTTTTTTCTATACAAAAACAAATGTCAACATTAATTTTCTTTTAAAATTTGAATGAAGAATATTAAGAAAATATACACTACTTAAGTTCAATTATTTCTATTTAATAAATATGCAAGTTTTAGATTAAATGTAGTAATGCATATATGATAAATTATGAAATTTAAATTCACATTTCTTTCTGTCAAATTTGAAAAAGTGAAAGTTTTGTTTGTTTCAAAAATTCACATCAAATTATTATTTTTATACAGCACCTAGTACATATATTTTGAAAAAGTGTGAAAAATTTACTGACTATATCATATCTAAATTTTAATAACGCAACTTAAAAAAACTTAAAATTTGTTTTACAAAATCTTTTAGGAAAATCAGTAAACATAATAATTTGATTTGGACATTATGGCAGCTTAAATTATAAAATTCTACCAGCCTCCACCAACTAAGCTTATCGGTTAGTGTAAAAGGATCCTAAATAAAATTAAAAATAGCTAACAAAGATGTAATATTAAAAAATGAATACATAATGTTTAATCAAATAGCCCTAATTAATGTCTCATAACTAATATCTTACTTT
Source organism: Maratus speculifer (assembly GCA_964019185.1). Classification (NCBI taxonomy): domain Eukaryota; kingdom Metazoa; phylum Arthropoda; class Arachnida; order Araneae; family Salticidae; genus Maratus; species Maratus speculifer. The sequence goes on along the minus strand of OZ025296.1, from coordinate 227,286,890 downwards.
TCCCAATTCACAGTCGGAGTTGGAGGCATAATGGGTAAAATAGAACTAAGCTCACTGAAGTACCTATTTTTTAACTATTTTTTGAAGATTTGTTACCTTGAATTCATCGTTTCTACATAAAACTGCTGTTGAAATATGGTGAAATATCCGAAATTTTAATTTTCGGACATCTCATTTAGCCCTTATTTTTAAATTGCTAAAATACATGATGAATTCAATTTCTCATTTCTACTTTAACGAATGCTAAGATATAAGTTCTAAAATTTTCCACCAGGGGTGCAAAAATTTAATTTTGTCCTTCTTAGAAAAGAATTTAAAAAATAACTGAAATACTTTTATGTATTTTAAGTAGATTTGTTTAATGCAATTACACGCTCTTATTTAAGACGGCTGCTAGAATATGGCAAAATGTTTTAAAATCTTTGCCTCTATTTTTAATCGCCTTAGGGGAACATGGAATTTTTAAAATCGCTGAAATATATGTTTAATTATTTTTAGTACAGTTATTTCAGCACTTTTAGGAAGCTACCTACATTGTTAAAAATCTCTAGCTTTAGCTATATAGATACTGCAATGTTTCTATACGAAACGGTTACTTCATCATCATATTGTGGAATATTCTCATTGTTAAAAATAAAGATACTATATAAAAGCAGTTGAATGACTGTGCAGCTAAAACTTTATATATATTTAACAATACAAATTAGCTGCTGAACTATAGACAAATGTTCGGAAAATGTCGGTCCGCTTTTAACCCCATTAAGGGGAGTGGAAGAGAGAAATCTAAATAATGCTACAAGTAGTTCCAAGTTGTAAGCCTGGTGGAGTGTTTTCCTACATACGACCAAAACCCATTTGATAACCCATTAACGGGAGAGAATTTCTAAAGTTACTGAAACATGTGCTAAAATACATTTTTTTATAATTTTTTTATGCAATATCACGCTTCTTTTTAATCGCTGCTAATATATATCCAAAAATTTAAAAAAAAACTCTAATGCTATTAAACCCCGTTGAAGGTATTTTTTTTTAATCTCTGAAATACGAGTTTATTTATTGTTTATAGATTTATTTTCTAAAATTTTACGCTCCTAAAATATTTATTCATACACCCACCCCCCTCTTTTCGATCCCAATTTTGACTCTATTTTAACTCATTTTTTAAAATGCCTGAAATACGACTTTAAGTATCTTTTGGTAGATTTATTTTCGGTTAATTTATTTGATACAATTTCACGCTCCTACCTAAAAACGCAGCCGATATATGGTCATGCCTTTAAAAAAAATTGACCCCCCCTCTTTTAAACCCGATTGGAAGGGATTTCTTAAAATCTCTGAAACATGAGTATAATTATTACTTTTTCTTAGATTTTTTGCCTTCTCCCTTTTAACTTTTTCAGGAGAGAAGGATTTCTAAAATTGCTGTATACGAGATTCATTATTTTTTGTGATGTACTTTTTGGAATTTCACATTCCTGCCTAAAAGGCTGCTTAGATATGAGAACTATTCTAAAAATTTTGCTTCCCCCCCCCCCTTTAACCCTTTTGGTGGGGATTTTGTAAAATCGTTTAAATACCTGTTAATATTTTTTTTCTAGTATATTGATTTTCTATAATTTTACGGTACTACCTAAAATTATCCCTGAGAAATGTCAAGTGTTCTCACTCCTCTTTTTACACCCTTTGGAGAGAATTTTGTAAAATCTTTAAATGCAGGTTTAATTTTTTTTCTAGAATTTACAGCTCTTACCTGAAATGGCTGGTAACATATGCCAGATGATTTGAAATATTCTACACCCCCACTTTTTACCCTCTTAAAGGGAGAAATTCTAAATTTGCTAAAATAGGAATTTATTTATTTTTAGTAGATACATATACTGTACTTTCGCGGTTTCACCTAAACGGTTGTTGAAATATGGTTGAATGTTCTAAAATTCTCAATCTAGCCTTTAACACTGTTAGGGAAGAATTTATATTATTTCTGAATTACGTGTTTATTTTTTTAGTAGATTTATTTTGTGGAATTCCATGCTACTACCTAAAACGGGAGCTGAGATATTGTCAAGCGATCTAAAAATTTTACCCCTCTTTAACGTTTTTAGGTATGATTTTGATAATCTCTAAAACATAGTTTAATTATTCTTTTAGCAGATTTATATATATTAGCAGATAGAATTTTACTCTCTTTTGATAGCATCGGCAGTTATCTCAGCTGTAGTTTTAAGTGGCATCTCAGCGGCAGTTATTTAAGCGACAGTTTGAACTGTCGCTGAGATATGCCAAACATTCTAAATTTCGAACCACCCCATTTAATAGTCTGACGAAAGGATTGTAAAATCGCTGAAATGTTTTTTAGTAGATTTGTTTACTGTAATTTAATGATATTACGAAAAACTGCCGCTGAGGTATGCGAAAATTTCTAACATTCATGAACTCTCTTTTAACACCTTTTGTGGAAAGATTTAATTAAACCGCTGAAATACGTCTTTCAGTATTCATTTAGTACATTTGATTCTCTGAAATATCAAGTTCCTACCTAAAACAACTGCTGAGATATTCCCAGTTGTTCTGAAATTTTTGTCCCCCCTCCATCCCGCCCCTTTAACTACCTTACAGTGGAATTTCTAAAATCGCCGAAATTCGGATTTTGTTATTTTTAGTAGATATATTTTCTGGACTTTTCACTTTTTTACCTATAACGCCTGCTGAGATATGTCAAATTTTCTGAAACTTATGATCTTTAATCCTATTAAGGAAGAATGAATATAATTGCCGAAATAGGTAGTTATTTATATGTTTGTCTTTTATTTAGTAGTTTTATTTTCTGAAATTTCACTCTCCTACCTGAAATGGCTGTTGAAATATAACACGTTTTAAAAAATTCGACCCCAATCAATTATCCCCCTTTAGGATTGAATTTTTAAAAATCCTCATTATTGCATGCTTAACCCCTCAGTAGTCGCGTGTCGGTCTTTTCGCCGCCCTTATAACTTAACTTCTCCTAACTTGTATCACATTACAAATACAACGGAGATCTACCATGTAGCTGACTTTGAAGCTTTCTAGACCACCTTAGTGAAGTAACAGTACACCTCTGTTTTTCTTTCACGTACATTTTTAGAAACAAAGTTGAAATTGGCGAAAAAGTTTATGTAACAATCACTAATGTCCGTCCATTTGTACTTTTTATAATTACTACAGATCTCATGAATAAAATACATAATTTAAGAAAACTGCAAATTTATATCTTCATTGAACTGTTATTTTCGTATATTAGGTGAAAAATATTTTTTATTTTACATATTTGGTATGTGGGGGTCAGCGGCGAAAAGACCGAGCGCGGCTAATGACGTTATGAAAAAAGTCGCGACTACTCGCGGGTTAAACCACGACAGCAATTAAATGTCAAAATTTTGGGATCCATATTGGTATCTAGTCTGCTTTGATAATTCATGAAATCTGTCAATTACGAATATTTTTTTCATAATAATAATAGAGATTGTAATAAATTGTGGATAAGTGTAATAAAGCTAAAACATCATAACATGACCTTTTGATCATGTAAACAGATTTTTTTAATGTGCTCGGCAGCGGTGATTTTATTTGCTGAAAAGAACACAAAATATAAAAACGATTTACAAATTTTAAGAAACAATGAATAACGTTCAGAATCACGAGAAGAGCTTGCATGTTCAACCCGCCAGTAGTCACGTGTCGGTCTTTTCGCCGCCCGTATAACTTATATCCTTCTAACTTGTATCACATTACAAATACAACAGAGATCTACGATGTAGCTGACTTTGAAGGTTTCTCGATCTCCTTAGTGAAGTAACAGGACACCTCTGTTTTTATTTCAGGTGTATTTTTAGAAAAAAAATTGAAATTGGCGAGAAAGTCTACGTAACAATCACTAACGTCCGTTCATTTTTACTTTTTCCAATTACTTCAGATCTCACGAATAAAATGCATAACTCAAGAAAACTTTAAATTTATATCTTCACTGAAATGTTATTTTCGTATATTAGGTGAAAAATATTTCTTATTTTACATATTTGGTATGCGGGGGGCCAGAGGCGAAAAGACCGAGCGCGACTAATGACGTTGTGAAAAAAGTCGCGACTACTCGCGGGTTAATTCTCAATGAAACTATTTATTTCACCCGCTTATGTCGGCGTTAGACCTAAAATGAGTTTTTTATAACCTATCAAAATAAACCAAACATAATGCATAAAATATTAAAGTGAGAATAAATGAAAGCAAGATAATGATAGATAAAAATCTGAAATACAAGAAATCTGACTTACTAATGGGGAATATGCGAAGATGCACAGTGGCGCCAACTTAAATGGGCCCGTTGGGCCTGAGCCTACCCAATAATTTTGAATCCTAAATTACCCAAAGTTTCATTGTTCTTTTTCGTTATTTATTTCATTATTATTTTATTATTCATTTTTCTCCACAGAACAAAATTTATTTTGCCAATGGCTGCGCGATTTAATTTTCCAACTGACACCCCTAAATAAAAAATGACAGAAATGTAAATGTTTAACTTTCTGCTTTTTCCATTTGTAATCATTTTCATGATATGATGACATTACGATATATATTAGTATCTGTATAAGGAAAAACGCATAAGAATACAATTCTAACAAATTGCAACTATCTTAAAACATGATAGCTCGACATAAAAGTATCCTAACATCATCCTAACATAGTAACAAGTATCCTAACATAAAAGTATCCATCTGTATAACCTTCAGAAAACAAACTGTTTAAACCATTTTATTAAAATATCTTTGAGCCCACCCAGTATTTCTGAGCCAACCCAATATTTCTGAAAAGTTGGCGCCACTGAAGATGCATGCGGATTTCAGATATTAAAAAAAATAAAGAATAAAAATAAATATACTTCTGCCCTCTGGAGTAAAAAATAAAAATCAAAACTGTCAATTTTTTTTTTTTTAAATTTTAATACTGACATTTATATCTACATAAGTCTTCTTTGAACCTGACGAAGAAAGATTCAGTTATTTCGAAAGGCCCTGTGACATGGAGGATAGAAATATGTGAAGGTGAAGTAAGCCTCGAAAAAGATTTGCGATATGAAACCATTTATCGCTCAGATTTTAATGTCCCAAACAAAAGCACGTGGAAGTCATTTTGTATCAATAAAACGAATTGAAATAAATGATTTACAACTGAAGCATATTTTAAGACTAAATAGATTTTTTTTTAATGGTCTTTGTTCTGTTATTTTTTATTAAAATAAATGGTCGCTTTTAAAATAAAAGAAATTGGAAAATTAGCAATAATTAAATGTCAAATTAAGATAAATAAGATATTGAAAACATTTGATACGAACAAAAAATTGTATTACTAAAAGTTTCCTCTTTTTATGTAATTTTAAATACTTTATAACGTAGACGAAAAATGTTTATAACTTAATAATTGAATGTAAATAAATATTTAAAATATAATGATGAAAACATTCTTTTAAAATCATGTATGAAAACATTAGTAATAAATATTAATCTAAAATATAGATTTCTGACTGCAAACTATTTTAAGATATTAACAAAGAATGTTATATTTTCAAGCAAAATGTTAAAAGAATTTTTTATATTGAAAATATATAAAATTCTTGTAACGTTATATACGACGTATATAATGTTATATAACGAAAATATGTATTTTATATTTAAAACATATATGATAAAAAAAAAGCAAAAACTACGAGTTTAAACCTGTTTCAATTTATAGGCGTGTCAAAGCACGTGGTTTTGTTGGTACAAAATTGTACTTAATGTAGGGATACATGTTTAGCATCACCCCCAGACATAATATTTCCACTTTATTAATTTCTTTTTACTCCAGTTTCAACTTATTATCTATACTTTAAAAATTATCTCATTGTCTGAAGTCCCACGAATGCACATATTTTCTGTACTTTTCAATTCTTATTAATATGATAACAGTCTAATTAAAAATTTTGAAGACGTTTTGAAAATGAAGTATTCCAACAGGATTTCAGAAATTGATACAACATTAAACAACAATGTTTTTTGTGTTCTATCACTCAAGCTTCCTTCAGATAAGTAGCTTATATTTTAATTTTAATGAGTGAAATACGTGTATAGAAAAAAGGAATTGCCAACGATGCAAAGAGAGTTAAGCAAGCTTTTATTATTTTTATCATTACCAAATGTCAAAACATAAATAAAGACATAATAAGAAATATTCTATCAACTCTATATGTCGAAAGTAAATAACTAATTGTTAAGACAAAATAATGCTCTATGAAAAGACTATTCATAATATACTAGAACGGAAAGGATATAAACGAGAAATTTTATCTCAAGATCTTTTGCTTTACGTATACTCACATGAAATATCAGGTTATTCTAAATAGTGTTTTTTTTACAGTCTTTTGAAAGTGGAATTTTAATTATAATCGTCCTGTGTATAACACATATATAAAGAATTATAAATTTATTGTATATGGATGAATAACAATGTATTTATATTTTAAAGCAGATCTAGGAATTATAACTCATGTTTGTATTTTACTCTAAATAAATTTATGATTCAAAAAAAAAAATATATTTTTATATCCATTTTTCATACATGAAAATAAAGATTGTTATGATTCCTTTGTAAAGATCTCCAACAGAGATTTGTTATAATTTCGTATTCAAGAATTTTATATAAACAATTCTATTAAAAAAGGAATTTTTTAAATCTTCTTAAAAAGTAATGCAAATGTGATTAACAGTAAAACTGTGTTTATTTATGAGTTTTGATGCTCGAATGATTCAAAGGACAAAGAAGTTTTTCTCCGTGGATAAATTTGTTATCCAATATTTTTATAAAACAGACTGGTTCTTATGAATAAATATTTGACTAGAAAGAATAATAAACATACTAAGAGAATTCTAAAATATTGTTTCAGCTTATTATCCTAAGAAATTTTACTTATTCTTTTGTCTAAAAAGTAGTGTAAAAAGAAAAATGTTTTAAAACAGGAGTGCCACAGCAGCATGTCATGAATTTTAATTAGTATGTTATGACAAATACAGCGTCACCTATCATTCTGTTTTTGTATTTTTTTTCCTGTACCAAAGTAAGTTTATATTGCTTTACGTATACTGATATGAAATATGAGGTCATTCTGAACAATGGTTCTTTTTTTTTCTTTCAGCCTTTTGAAAGGGAAACTTTATTTATAATCATCCCGCACATGATATGTATAAAAGTTATTATCTAAAATAAAAACTAATTATACATTTTTACTTCACAGTTGTTCTATTAAATGTAACTCGATTCCATAATTTTCTCAGAATAAATTTCTGATTCTGAAAAAAATAGTAAATTTTCATTTTCATATTTCATACATGAAAGTACAGATTTCTTTGTAAAGATCACCAAAAGAGAGTTATTAATATTTGGTATAGATGTTAAGAATTTTAATTAAACAATTCTATTGAAAATGTATTTTCTTAATGTCTTTAGAAAAAAAATATGCAAATGCGAGAAACAGTAGTACTATATTTATTTACTAGCTAACCCGCAGGGCGTTGCCCAGGTCCATTTTAATAAGCAAAATTAAACGAACTTGAAATTTGTATGATTTTATCATTAATTCGAAAAGTGCGGAAATGCACTGTTTGAAATACGTGGCCGCTGACTGTGTGAAAAATCGGTCTAAAAAACGACTAATATTAAGCTCTAAAAATACTCAAAATGAACAATAGGAAACGCGGGAGTGTATATGTGTCGAACAATTGCGTGATTTTTGTGTGAAAGTGTTGGTATTTATCTGTAAAAATCACTGTTAAGTCATGTAACTAATTATTTTTTTCACATAGAAAGTGAAAATGATAGTGAAATATTTTGAATTTCAAACTAATTATATCACTCTTAATTCCGACTATACCGTAAATGAAATCGATACTAGATGATAAAACGTTGGTATATAGTATTATAATTTCAGAGCCATTTTACAAATGTAAGTGTATATTTTTAATCAAAGCATGCGTAATGTTCACTCTGTGGACAAATTCCTAACGGTAAATTTTTGTACCATAACCATAACCTGTCTGTAACCTAACTATGACTTAAAAGTACCCTACCGTAATTTAAATATAACATAATTGTAACCTAGCCGTCACCTTATTGTAACTTATTCTTAATCTAACCATAAAAGGCATACCGTAATGTAATTGCAACCTCCTCGCAACCTAAATGTTAGTTACCTAACCATACATTGGGTTCATGTCCATGGAAATTATTTTGCCTTGTTCGGATCTTGCTATGGTTCTTTAGAATATTTTCGTCGGGTTCAAATTTGGTTCGATTTAGATTTCAGTTATTTTTTGAAATTGGATTTTAATATTCTGGTTGAATTCATGTCCATGGAAATTATTTTGCCTTGCTCGGATCCAGTTATGGTTCTTTGGAATATTTTTGACGGGATCAAATTTGGTTCAATTTAGATTTCGGCTTTTTATTCAAATGGATTTTTTGGGTTCGGGTCTTATTGCGTGTCTACGGAAACTGCATTGTTCGAAAAAGAACATGCTTCACTGGAATATTTTTGTCAAGTTCAGATTTGGTTCAATTCAGATTTAGGCTTTTTTTTCAAATGGAATTTTAGGGTTCGGGTCTTCTTGCGTGTTTACGGAAATTATTCTGCCTTGTTCGAATAAGAACATGCTTCACTGGAATATTTTTGTCAAGTTCATACTTGGTTCAGTTCGGATTTTGAGATTTTTTTCAAAAAAAATTTTTTTAGATTCAGATTCGGTTTATGTCTATGGAAATTTTTTGCCTTATTCGGACCCGGTTACGGTTTTTTGGAATGTTTTTATCAAGTTCAGATTTCGTTCGATTCAAATTTCAGGTATTTTTTCAAATGGAAGTTTTAGGTTCGTATCGGGTATCGGTATCGTACTCGGGGTCAACGGGAATTATTTTGTCATACTCGTATCCAGTTATGTTTCTTTCGAATATTTTGGTCGGATTCGGATGTCTTATGAGTCAAATTTCAGGTTTTTTCAAATCGAATTTTTTGGGTTCGAGTCAGGTTTATATCCATGGAAATTATTTTGTCTTGCTCGGATAGGGTTATAGTTATTTGGAATATTTTTGTCGGGTTCAGATTTGTTTCAATTCAAATTTCGGGTTTTTCTTTAAATAGAACTTTTGGGTTCGTGTCTTCTTGTGTGTTAATGGACATTATTCTGTCTTGTTCGAATAAGGACATGCTTCACTGGACTATATTTGTCAAGTTCAGATCTGGTTCAGTTCAGATTTTCAGATTTTTCCAATGAAGTTTTTTAGGTTCGCATTGGTCAATTCCATGAGAATTTTTTGTCGTTCGAATTTGGTTGCGGTTCTTTGAAATATTTTTGCCAAGTTCAGATTTGGTTCGATTCAAATTTCAGGTATTTTTTTGAATGGAAGTTTTAGATTCGTATCGGTATCATGTCGACGGAAATTATTTTGTCTTACTCGAATCCGGTTATGGCTCTTTCGAATATTTTGTCCGAATTCAGATGTGGTTTGGGTCAAATTTCAGGATTTTTCAAATGGAATTTTTTAGGTTCCAATTGGTGTTTATGACCACGGAAATTATTTTGTCTTGCTGGGATCGAGTTATAGTTCTCCGAAATATTTTTATTGGTTTCAGATTTCGTTTGGAGCATATTTCGGGGTTTTTAACCGATTTCCAAAAAGGAGAGGAGGTTATCAATTCGACGCGTATGTATTTTTTTTAATGTATGTTCACAGATTACTACGAAACCATGCAACCGTTTAACTTGGTTTTGGTGTTAAAAGAAAGACGATGCTCTCGAATTGGTACCACTTCAGTTTCATCGAAATTGGTTCAGTACTTTTTTAGTAATTAGGCAAGAACTAATAAAATTAGTGATTTTTCGCTAATTACAAAAGTTGAATACGTTCGCTAAATGGACTGTGGACAGCATGGCCGAGCGGTCTAAGGCGCTAGATTGAAAGAGAGCGTGGATTCGAACCCCGCTCCTGACATTATTTACATCTAAGTAAAGTTTACAATTTTTTTCCGTATTACAATTTGTTTTTTTAACCGGCTTCAGAAAAGGAAGAGGAAGTTATCAATTTGACGCGTCTGTATTTTTTTTTCTATGTATGTTCACCAATTACTCTGAAACTATCCAACCGATTAATTTGGTTTTTGTATTTAATAAAAGAGGCTACTCTCCAGTTGGTACCACTTTCATTTCATTGAAATTGGTTCAGTACTTTTTTAGTAATTAGGCAAAATTTAACAAAATTTGTGATTTCTCGCAAATTTAAAGTAACATGGACTTTGAATAAGCTCGCCGGCTGTAGCGTTATCAGGGTGGCTGAGTGGTCTAAGACGCCAGACTTAAGCACTTGTTCTCTGAAGAAAGCAAGGGTTCAAACCCCACTCCTGACCTAACTTACATCCATGTATAATTTATAATACTTTTTCCATATTATAATATTTATTATTAACTGACTTAGAAAAGGAAGAGGAAGTTATCAATTCGAAACGTATGTATTTTTTTCTATGTATGTTCACCGATTACTCCGAAACTATCCAACCGATTAATTTTGTTTTGTGTTAAATAAAAGAGGCTACTCTCGAATTGGTACCACTTCCATTTCATGAAAATTGGTTCAGTGCTTTTTTAGTAATTAGGCAAAATTTAATAAAATTGGTGATTTTTCGTAAATTAAAAATAACATGGACTTTGAATAAACTCGCCGATTGGAGCGCATCAGGATGACCCAGAGGTTGAAGGAGCCAGATTTAAGCTCTGATGCTGGAAAGAGAGCGTACGTTCGAACCCTATTTCTGACAAAATTTACATCCATGTATAATTTACAATATTTTTTACGTATTATAATTTTTATTAACTGACTTCAAAAAATCGTTAACTTTTAACTAAAAAGCGAAAAATAAACTTTTCTACCAAAAATTGAACCGACATCAAAAACTACTGTAAAGTGAAAAATAATGTTTTTACATAATACTAATAAGAAATTAAATTAAGAGCATAGTATTTACCATGCGTATTATTATATTTATGTACATTAATTCGATTTTTTGGAGTCGGTGCCAGCCAAACCAATTTCAAAATTAAAATTAAATATCCAATTCAATTCCTAAAAGAATAAAGGCTTGGCTGGCACCGACTCCAAATAATCAAATTAATGTACATAATTATCATAATACGCATGGTAAATACGAGTACTCGTACTATGCTCTTAATTTAATTTCTTATTACTAATATGTAAAAAGATTATTTTTCACTTTGCAGTAATTTATGAAGTCGGTTCAATTTTTGGTAGAAAAGTTTATTTTTTAAAGAAAATTTTTAAGTTCAAGTTAGGTTTCATGCCCACAAAAATTAATTTTCCTTGTTCGGATCGGGTTTTGCTTTATTTGAACATCTTTGCGGGAATCAGATTTGGATTCGGTAAGTTATCAAATCCATAGTTTTTTTTCAAATAGAATTTTTAGGTTCGGGTCGGAATTATACTCACGGAAATTTTGTCTATCACGAATCGGAATGTAGTCTGTTGTTTTTTTGTTGGGGGGGGTCCTTATTATGTTTTAATCAGTCTAAACATTAAGATTATAACCAGTTTTGCTACTATTCTTTTTATGGCAATTTCTGATAAATAATTTACTTTGCTATTTGATAATTTATTATGGTGTATGAACCTTTTGCGTATTCGAACAATTGTACGCCAAACAGACATTTTATTTTCGTTTTAAAAACAAATTAAATCCATAATAAATCTTTAAATTGAATAGAATACATTTAAATTTAATCAATGACTTAAAACAAAATCTCTTAGAAAAGTGTTGTATACTTTTTTTACAACAAAATAGCTAATCACTCATACATTCTAATGTTCGAAGTGCCAAAAATCTGCGTACAACCATTGAGTAAAGAGAAATTAATATAGTGGAAGTGTAACGTCTTGGTGTGATGCCAAAAACGTATCCCTAAAACCAGCTACATTAAGTCTAATTGAGCATCAACAAAATCATGTGCTTTGACACGCCGATTAATGTAAACTGGTTTAAACCCGTATGTCTTTATTTTTGTTTTTATCGTTTAAGCTGTTATTGAACAGATGATTAAAATTTCGATTAAAAAATGACGATTTGTGCCATTATTGGCTGAAATACACAATCGGAAAGCATAAAATATACAAATAGATCAATCATTGGCGAGAATTATTTGATTATTTTTATCATATAGCTTTGAAATATCAATATAGAAGCATCATTTAAGATTTTGCTTGAAAAGTTAAAAAACTTTCGTTAATTTCTTAAAATCGTCTGCATTCCGAAATCTAAGTTTTAGGTAAGTTTTTGTTAAGTTTTCATGCATGATTTTAAAAGAATGTTTTCATCAATGTATTTTACATACTGAAATGCAATTATTAATAGATTGTTAAGTCATAAACATTTTTCATCTACGTTATAAAGTATTAAAAAGTTCTGAAAAAAAACCTTTTAGTAATACAATTTTTAGTTGAAATCTAATGTTTTCAATATTTTAATTTATTTTATTTTGACATTTAATCATATCTCATTTTCCAATTTCAATTATTTTAAAAGCAAACATTTATTTTAATAAATAAATGATGGAAAAAAGACCATTTTAAAAATTACTATTTCTTCTTAAAATGTGCTTCAGCTGTAATTCATTTCTTTTAATTCATCTTATTAATACAAAATCCCTTCCTCGTACTTTTAAATGGGTCATTAAAATTTGAGCGATAAATGGTTTCATATTGCAAACCTTTTTTGCGGCTTTCTTCAACTCCACCTAACTTTTTCCTCCATGGTGTACAACAGCTGTGATAAAAAAGATCCCCAGTTAAACTGATAGCTTGACAGTTTATGAATTTTAAAGGTCTTTTGAAAAAAACTCTCACTTTGGAAATGTTAAACACTCAAATATGCTTATTTAATTCTGTCCCAGCTCTTTTAATTATTTCTAAGAAAATTTTATGCAATCAACCAACCATAAGCAAATGAACGGAAAAAAGGCGATTTTTTTATGAGAGTGATCTTCGGAATTTAAATAATTACTCAGTTAATAATTGTAATTTCGAAATTCTGAAGCTCGGGTGCATCAGGAGAGATTTGGGGCTACTCTCAAACATATTTTGAGCGTCGTACATGGTGTAGATTTTGCTATCCATCGCAGACACACACACAGAGCGTTTTGTTCTTTTATTAGTATAGATGCATTTTGATGTTCGAGTGATTCAAAGTACAAAAGAAATTTTTTCTCCATGGATAAATATGATATTGAAATTTATTTTAAACAGACAAATTGTTCGCAAAAATATATAAGTAAAAATAATAATCAACATACTAACAGAATTTTAAAACATTCTTTCAGTTTATTATTCTAAGAAATTTCACTACGTCTTTTATCTAAAAGCTAGTATAAAATACGTTATACTTTAAACAGACTGCAAAAAAACATATCATGTCTTTTAATTAGCATTTATGACAAATACAGTGTCATCTATTAGTCTGTTTTTGTACTTTTTTTCTTTACCGAAATAAATTCATGTTGCTTTACGTAAACTTTCATGAAATATAAGGTCATTCTGAGCAGTGTTTCTTTTTTTTTATAGCTTTTTGAAAGTAAAATTTTAATTATAATCACCCTGCATATAATACGTACATATATAAATAATTACTAAAGGGAATAAGTAACTATATACGTTTATATTTTAAAGCAGATCTAGGAAATATAACTCAATTCTGAATTTTTGTGAGAATAAGTTCCAGTTCAAAAAAAAAGAAAAGTGCATTTTTATATTGATTTTTTGTACTTGACAATAAAGAATTTTAAGATTTTTTGAAAAGATTTCCAAAAGAGAATAATTTATATCTCGTATTATCTCTCTTAACATTTAAATTCCTATATATTGGCGAACATTTCTTTCCATTCTAGATAGAAAAGTTCTTTGATTTTTCGAAGGGAAAACCCAATTTTTTTCAATGGCATGCTTTGAAAGTAATAAGTAAATGCACACATAATCAGCAAAATCTTATTAAATTATTTTCTTATTTTAAGTGTTTTTATAGCTGCAATATCTGTAATTATCTGATTTTTCTATTCTGTTTTCTCATTTGGAAATTCTTGAATTAATCCTAAAATTACGATTCCTTTTGCACCGTCATTGTGTAGAATCTGACGCATGCATAATTCTTATAGTAAAGCTATTTCATTTAATTTTAGAACTTATTTGTTTTTTATTAGTAGATCCTTAAAATTCATTTTCTTAACTGTATATTCATTTTTACAATTGAGGAGATAGCAACAAATAAACTTGAAAAAAAATACAAAGTGGTGTACAAATTTGTTTTAAAGTTTAAAAACTGTACAAACAATAATGTTAAGTTATGAAAATGCACATTTCGATTTTCATCTAAGATCTTCATCGAGAAAACACTGTTAAGCTGCTTCCGAAGAGAGTAAACGGTTTTGAAAATTTAAAGTTTTTAAAAATTTTAAATTTAAATTTTAAAATGAACTTTTACATTTGAAGACGGTTTTACTCTTTTCGGAAGCAGTATAACATCATTTTCCTGATAAAGATCTCAGATGAAAATCGAAACATTGATTTTCTTAACTTTATTGTTTTTTTAGTTTTTAAGCTTTGCAACAAATATGTGCATCATTTAGCAATCTTTTTTTTTTTTTTTTTTTTTTTTTTTTTTTTTTTTTTTTTTTTTTTTTTTTTTTTGCAAGTTCATTTGTATCATTTCCTACTGAAAATATTCAGCTCTTTCACTGAAAAAAAGTCAAGTTAATATTTTTGAAATTTCATTTCTTATGTTAATTATTTTTCTAATATTAATAATCAATTTAATTTCTTATATCATAAAAGATAAAGTTTTAAATCGTTCTGAAATTATTCCTTTATGTGGAATATATGTAAAGTCACTTATAACATTTTCAGTATTGAATGTATGTGTGTACAAAAATATTATTTTAAATATTCTTGATAATGTAAGAAAAAGAGACATGTAAAAGGGATATAAATTATGAAACTTTTCAAAAATATTTTAAATCTTTCAAGCATGGATTAACATTGCTTAAAATTTCAGCTTCGATAAACAATTTTTATCGGTATAACACCACATTTAACTTAAACAAGGAGTATGTCAAAAGAAGAAAGAAAAATAAAAAGGTTTATATTCCTTAAGCGTATAAAGAAGTAGAGTTTTGATGCTTATAACAGAAGTTCAACTAGGCATATTCGTTAAACAATAGGCATCACAAATTGCTGCATATCGATATCTTAATTAAAGAAAGACAAAAAATATGTAAACAATAGCAAAGATAATTTTTAGGAGTTAGTTCAATTTAACAAAGTTTAAAATATCGTAGGCTGAAAACAACAAAAAGTTTTGAGTTTATCTTAAAAGATATAATTTTCTATCCTCAGGGAAGTGAAAGTAAACAATTGAATTCTAGTTTGTCGGATGAACAAAGGTAAAAAGAATCTTTAGTTTGGGTTTTTTTCAGATAGAAGCAATTGCTGATTTAGCAGTTAAAAAGAAGTTTATGATCTGTGAAAGTACTAACAGACTTTCAATTGCAAAATAACAAAAACTGAACTCTAATTAAATTTACAAACTTTTATTGAAGATTTCTTTCGTATTTTTTTTTAAAGCATAAGATTTGCATTTAGTTAGCATAAATATAAATGGATAAGAATTATTCTAATAATTAAGGATTTTACACTATAAAATCGAACACAGTAAAACCCCGCTAATTCGGACCCCGTTAATCCGGATCTCAGCATAGGTTTGAGAAGAAATTGGCAAAATTTCGATAATATTAATTCATTTTTGTAATTTGAATAAAAAAGTCTTTTCTGAAATATTTTCGGAAGAATATCTTAATCTTTTTTATTTAAACTCTTTGAAGATACCATAAAAACAAACAACAGTGCATCATTTAAAGTCTCAAGCAGGTTCCTGAGAGTACTCTCCAAAAGTCATGGAAAAATTTATGGTCTACAAATTGGGATATCTTGAATAACAAGAAAGCTTGAAACAGAAGGAAAATATGCGAGAATAAAAAGGAAATTACACCAGAAAATTTTGCAAACATGTTAAAAAATGAACTCATGGCTTCTGAGATGTTGATATAACTGACATTAGTAATTGAATGAGGCAAAAAATAACGAAGTATACGCCTAACTTACACATGATGAAATAATCACTTTATTTTAAAATAGCAAATAAAGCCTTTGTGCAAAAATGTTTAAAGATAGAAAACCAACGATTATAAATGCACAAATAAAGTATGAAAATGTAGGAAACAGCCGTTTCGAATCTACTATGGAGATTTTTCATCAGTGCAAAACTCAGCGAGCTAGAAAAAGCAAAACTGATCAAAGAGACAGAGAGACGCAGGCTTTTATACCCGCTACGGAAACGATCCCGCTTTAAGGAAAGCAACCAATGAGATTTCATTCCGGTCATATTTCGGGGCTTTGTTAAAAGAAAATTTTTAAGATCAAGTCAGGTTTCATGCCCACAAAAATTATTTTTCCTTGTTCGGATCGGGTTATGCTTCATTTAAACATCTTTGCGGGATTCAGATTTGGTCAGTTATCAAATCCATAGTTTTTTTTTCAAATAGAATTTTTACGTTCGGGTCGGATTCATACTCACGAAAATTTTGTCTATCACGAAAATCGGAATGTAGTCTGTTTTTTTTTGGGGGGGGGGGGTCGGGTTATGTTTTAATTAGTCTAAACATTAAGATTATAACCAGTTTTGCTACTATTCTTTTTATGACTATTTTTGATAAATAATTTATTTGCTAGTTGATAATTTATAATGGTGTATGAATCGTTTGCGTATTCAAACAATTTTACGCCAAACAGTTATTTTATTTTCGTTTTAAAAACAAATTAAAGCCATAATAAAATTTTAAATTGAATAGAATACGTTTAAATTTAATCAATGACTTAAAAAAATTTCTAAGAAAAGTGTTATATACTTTTTTTACTGCAAAACAGCTAATCGCTCATACATTCTAATGTTCGAAGTAACAAAAATATGCGTACAGCCATTGAGTAAAGAGAAATTAATATATTGGAAGTATAATGTCTTGGGGTGATGCCAAAAACGTATCCTTAAAACGAGCTACATAAAGTCTAATTAAGCACTAAAAAAACCATGTGCTTTGACACGCCGATCAGTGTAAACTGGTTTAAACTCGTATATCTTTATTTTTGTTTTTAACGTTTAAACTGTTATTGAACAGATGACTAAAATTTCGTTTAAAAAATGAAGATTTCTGCCATTATTGGCTGTAATACACAATCGGAAAGCATAAAAAGTACAAATAGATCACTCATTGGCAAGCATTATTTGATTATTTTTATCATATAACTTTCAAATATCAATATAGAAGCATCATTTAAGATTTTGCTTGAAAGTTAACACACTTTCGTTAATTTCTTAAAATCGTCTGCACTCCGAAATCGAAGTTTTGGATTAATTTTTGTTATTTAAGTTTTCATGCATGATTTTAAAAGAATGTTTTCATCAATATATTTTGTATACTGACATGCAATTTTTAATATATTGTTGAGTCATAAACATTTTTCATCTACGTTATAAAGTATTAAAAAGTTCTGAAAAAAAATAAAACTTTTAGTAATACAATTTTTAGTTGAAATCTAATATTTTCAATATTTTAATTTGTTTTATTTTGACATTTAATCATTTCTCATTTTCCAATTTCAATTATTTTAAAAGCAAACATTTATTTTAATAAATAAATGATATAAAAAAGACCATTTTAAAAAAATTATTATTTCTTCTTAAAATGTGCTTCAGCTGCAATTCATTTCTTTTAATTCATCTTATTAATACAAAATCCCTTCCTCGTACTTTTAAATGGGTCATTAAAATTTGAGCAATAAATGGTTTCATATTGAAAACCTTTTTTGCGGCTTACTTCAACTCCACCTAACTTTTTCCTCCATGGTGTACAACAGCTGTGATAAAAAAAAAATCCCCAGTTAAACTGATAGCTTGCCAGTCTATGAATTTTAAAAATCTTTTGAAAAAAAAAAACTCTCACTTTAGAAATGTTAAACACTCAAATATGTTTATTTAATTATGTCCCAGCTGTTTTGATTATTTCTGCGAAAATATTATGCAATCAACCAACCATAAGAAAATGAACGGAAAAAAGGCGATTTTTTTATTTGAGTGGTCTTTGAAATTTAAATAATTACTCAGTTAATAATTTTAATTTCGAAATTCTGAAGCTCGGGTGCATCAGGAGAGATTTGGGGCTACTCTCAAAAACATTTTGAGCGTCGTACATGCTGTAGATTTCGCTATTTATCGCAGACACACACACAGACACACAGACAGAGCGTTTTGTTCTTTTATTAGTACAGATGCATTTTGATGTTCGAGTGATTCAAAGGACAAAAGAAATTTTTTCTCCATGGATAAATATGATATTGAAATTTATTTTAAAACAGACAAGTTCTTCCCAAAAATATATAAGTAAAAATAATAATCAACATACTAACAGAATTTTAAGACATTGTTTCAGTTTATTATTTTAAGAAATTTCACTACGTCTTTTATCTAAAAGCTAGTATAAAATACGTTATACTTTAAACAGACTGCAAAAAACATATCATGTCTTTTAATTAGCATTTATGACAAATACAGTGGCATCTATTAGTCTGTTTTTGTACTTTTTTTCTTTACCGAAATAAATTCATGTTGCTTTACGTAAACTTTCATGAAATATAAGGTCATTCTGAGCAGTGTTTCTTTTTTTTATAGCTTTTTGAAAGTAAAATTTTAATCATAATCACCCTGCATATAATACGTACATATATAAATAATTACTAAAGGGAATACGTAACTATATACGTTTATATTTTAAAGCAGATCTGAGAAATATAACTCAATTCTGAATTTTTTTGAAAATAAGTTCTAGTTCTAAAAAAAAAAAAAAAAAAAAAAAAAAAAAAAAAAAAAGTGCATTTTTATATAGATTTTGTGTACTTTTAAGATTTTTTGAAAACATTTCCAAAACAGAGTAATTTATATCTCGTATTATCTCTCTTAACATTTAAATTCCTATATATTGGCGAACATTTCTTTCCATTCTAGATAGAAAAGTTCTTTGATTTTTCGAAGGGAAAACACAATTATTTTTAATGGCATGCTTTGAGAGTAATAAGTAAATGCACACACAATCAGCAAAATCTTATTGAATTACTTTCTTATTTTAAGTGTTTTTATAACTGCAATATCTGTAATTATCTGATTTTGCTATTCTGTTTTCTCATTTGGAAATTCTTGAATTAATCCTAAAATTACGATTTCTTTTGCACCGTCATTGTGTAGAATCTGACACATGCAAAAATTTTATAGTAAAGTTATTTCATTTAATTTTATAACTTATTTGTTTATTATTAGTAGATCCTTAAAATTCATTTTCTTAACTGTATATTCATTTTTACAATTGAGGAGAAGGCAACAAATAATCTTGAAAATAAAAAAAAGAAAATTACAAAGTGGTGTTCAAATTTGTTTTAAAGTTTAAAAACTGTACAAACAATAATTTTAAGTTATGAAAATGAACATTTCGATTTTCATCTAAGATCTTCATCGGGAAAACACTGTTAAGCTGCTTCCAAAAAGAGTAAACGGTCTTGAAATTTTAAAGTTTTTTAAAAATTAAAATTTAAATTTAAAAATGAACTTTTACATTTCAAGACGGTTTTTTTCTTTTCGGAAGCAGTATAACGTCATTTTTCTGATGAAGATCTCAGATGAAAATCGAAACATTTAATTTCTTAACTTTATTGTTTTTTTAGTTTTTAAGCTTTGCAACAAATATGTGCATCATTTAGCAATCTTTTTTTTTCTTTAAAGTTCATTTGTAACATAGTGAAAATATTCAGCTGTTCATAGTGAAAATATTCAGCTCTTTCACTGAAAAAAAGTCAAGTTAATATTTTTGAAGTTTCATTTCTTATGTTAAGTATTTTTCTAATATTAATAATCAATTTAATTTCTTATATCATAAAATATAAAGTTTTTAAATCGTTCTGAAATTATTCCTTTATGTAGAATATATGTAAAGTCACTTATAACATTTTCAGTATTGAATGTATGTGTGTACAAAAATATTATTTTAAATATTCTTGATAATGTAAGAAAAAGAGACATGTAAAAGGGATATAAATTATTAAACTTTTCAAAAATATTTTAAATCATTGAAACATGGATTAACATTGCTTAAAATTTCAGCTTCGATAAACAACTTTTATCAGTATAACACCACATTTAACTTAAATAAGGAGTTTGTCAAAAGAAGAAAGAAAAATACAAAGGTTTATATTCCTCAAGCGTATAAAGAAGTAAAGTTTTGATGCTTGTCACAGAAGTTCAACTAGGCATATTCGTTGAACAATAGGCATCACAAATTGCTGCCTATCGATTTCTTAATTAAAGAAAAACAAAAAATATGTAAACAATAGCAAAGATAACTTTTTAGGAACTAGTTCAATTTAACAAAGTTTAAAATATTGTAGGCTGAAAACAACAAAAAGTTTTGAGTTTATCTTAAAAGATATAATTTTCTATCCTCAGGGAAGTGAAAATAAACAATTGAATACTAGATTGTCGGATGAACAAAGGTAAAAAGAATCTTTTGTTTTGTGTTTCTTTCAGATACAAGTAATTGTTGATTTAGCAGTTAAAAAAAAGTTTATGATCTGTGAAAACACTAACAGACTTTCAATTGAAAAATAACAAAATTTGAACGTTAATTAAATTTGCAAACTTTTACCGAAGATATCTTTCGTATTTTTTTAGCATAAGATCGGCATTTAGTTAGCATAAATATCAATTCATAAGAGTTATTCTAATGATTAAGGATTTTACACTATAAAATTGAATACAATAAAACCCCGCTAATTCCGATCCTCTTATTCCGGATCTCCGTATAATCTGAATCAGTCTAGTAAGTTTTTTTTTTAAAGTATGAGAAGCAATCGGCAAAATTTCAATAATATTAATTCATTCCATTTTCGTATTTTGAATAAAAAAGTTTTTTCTGAAATATTTTCGGAAGAATACCTTATTTTTTTTCATTTAAAATCGTTGAAGTTACCTTTCAAACAATCAACAGTGCATCACTTAAAGTCTCAAGCAAGTTGCTGAGAGTACTCTCCGAAAGTCATGGAAAATTTATGGTCTACAAATTGGGATATCTTGAATTTCAAGAAAGCTTGAAACAGAAGGGTAAATATGCGAGAATGATAGGGAAATTACACCTGAAAATTTTGTAAACATGTTAAAAAAATGAACTGATGACTTCTGAGATGTTGATATAACTGACATTAGCAATTGAATTAAGCAAAAACTAACGAAGTTTACGCCTCACTTACATATGATAAAACAATCACTCTTTGTACAACTGAATAAGTTGAAAATGAAGATGATTCAGACGAAAACAAAATTATCAATGCAGATCAACCAACAGTTATTAGCCATAATGAAGCAACAAATCATTTAAAAACATATAATGTTTTTTTTTTAACATCAGGTGGAGACTACACCAAACAACCTAAATATGCTCAAGCGGATGCGTGACCGTGCGGTTCGGAAAATTTATACAAAACTGGCACAGAAGGAGATTTTCTAATTATAAAATAAACATTTTTACTGTTTGTAAATATTCAGTATGCTTAATATAAAGGTGATTCTCTGTAGGTATTTTTTTATTTCATTTTTTTCTCATTCTCCGGATGATCCAGCTTTTCGATAATTCGGATTGGGTCTGGTCTCAATTAATCCGAATTATCGAGGTTTTAATGTACTAAACAAAATGGAGGTTGATGTTTAACGTATAATTTATTCATAAATGTAAACATGATGTAAAAATAAAAACACATGAATAAAATAAAATACAACGCTTCATTTTGATCTTTAGTACTATATTAAGAAGTAAAATTTATCGAAAAACACAAATCGACAAGAAAAAATTGAACGTACCGTAGTTGGATGTATTTTTGATGACGTAACAGATAGAGCTGTTTCTTGAGCATTTATGTTTTTAGAATATTTGAGTTTTGCATATAGTTTTGTAGATTTATCCAAAACAGTGTATTTTAAGTTAATCATGCATTCTTATTTTAACATCACATTTGTAATAACGAAGGAAATATATGTTGGACACCAATCTTTATTTTGAACATCAACACTTGTTTTATTTAATTTTTTCACGAAAGGCAGCAAAAAACAGAAGCAAAAATTTTGGTTTAAGATAAATTACACCGTAAAAAATAAAGAAATAAATAATAGATACTTACATATTACATAGTCAGATTGTATTTTGATAGTCAAATATAGTTGCTAATTTCAAGTTTTGTTTACCGTTCCTAATCATGGTCAAATCGGTAATTTAACAACAATAATGGCTAACATATTTATGTAGAACATATGCAATGTGGCTTATAACATTTTCAGTATTGAATCTATGAGTGCACAAAAATATATATATTTTTAAATAATCTGAACAATGTAATAAAAAACTGTATTTAAAAGGAAACAAATTATTGAATTTTTCAAAAGTACTCTAAACTTTTAATGCATGGATTAACATATTAGTTAAACATTCAGCTTTGATAGTCATTTTTTATCAGTATAACACCACATTTAACTGAAATAAGGAATATATGAAAAGAAGGAAGAGAAATATGAAGTTACATACTCAGTACCTCATGCTTATTGACAAGCGCAATTCATATTCTTGTGACAGAAGATAAACTACGCATATTCGTGAAACACTAGGCATCACAAGTTGCTGCTTATCTATATCTTAATTAAAGAATTCACGGTATAAACAATAACAAAGATAACGTTTTTTAGGAGTTAGTTCAATTTTAAAAAGTTTAAACTATTTTAAGTTGTTTAAAATAACAAAAAGTATTGAGTTCATCTTAAGAGATACAATTTTCTATCCCCAGAAAAATGAAAGTAAACAATTGAAAACTTGATTGTCGGATGAACAAAGATAAAAAAAGCTTCAGTTTTGTTTTTCTTCCAGATTGAAGTAATTGTTGATTCAGGAATTAAAAAGAAGCTTATGATCTGTGGATGCGCTAAGAGATTTTCACGTGAAAAATAACAAAATTTGAACGATAATTAAATTTACAAACTTTAACAGAAGATTTCTTATGTATTTTTCGAAGAAAGAAATAAGATCGGCATTTAATTAACATGAATACACTGAAAAAATGGATTCTCAAAAGTGAGTAAAAAGTAATCAATTTTAAGTACTTCACATACTCATAATATCCCCGATCCAAAAGTTCTCAAGACTGAGAAACACGTGTACTCATTTTTGATCCCATGGATGTGTTCAAATATAAATCACTATTATCAGCCCCCTGAATTTACAAATTAAAGTAAAAATATGCTGTTATTTAATTATTGCTCAAAATTATGAACAATAAACATTTAATTGATTTTTTATTAAGAAAGATAGCAAAATTATAAGTAAAATAACGAAAGTGAACATTTTTATGACAAGATCATTATTTGCAAGTATACTTTAAAATTGTTTTAAAATACTGTACTTAATTTAATAACTACATAAATAAGCGTCTTTTATGCCGCCATGAATGGGATAAACTAATACTGAATACAAAATTATCACTTGTTTGTCTTTGATAACATATGCTGTTTCAAAATTCATTTTTGATCCAAACATACTAAATTCAATATGAGAACATCGATTTACACATTTTTGAGTACTTCATTTTTTTCAGTGTATCATGTAATAACAGTTATTGTAATAATTTCGGATTTTACACTATAAAATCGAATACAAAACAAAATAGAGTTTGCTGTCTGTCATATAATTTATTCATAAATGTAAATATTATGTAAAAATGTTTCATTTCTTATATTATTTGTATTTTTTATCTTAATTTTTTCTTATATCTATAACCAATTTAATTTATTATATCGTGAAATATATAGTTTTTCAGCCGTTCTGAAATTACACATTTATGCAAAATACATGTAAAGGGACTTATAACGTTTCCTGTTTGGAATCTATACGTGTACAAAAACATTGTTTGAAACGTTCTAGAAATGTAAGAAAAAAGTATTATTTAAAAAAATAAATTATTGAACTTTCAAAAATTCTCTAACCTTTTCATGCATTGATTAAAATATTACTCAATAATAAGCTTCAATAAATAGTTTTTATCAGTACAGCAACATATTTAATTTAAACAAGGCGTATATAGAAAAAAACAAGAAAGATATGAAGTTTAATTTTTTCAGCAAAATTCTTTCATTTAATTTTGTAAATTATTCGTTTATTATTAACCGATTCTTAAAATCAGTTTTGTTAACTTTATACTCATTTTTACCATTGAAAAAAAAGACAAGTTATTATTTTTTTATATTTCATTTCTTACGTTAATTACGGCTCTTATAATGATTATTTGCGACATTAATACACCACATTTAATTTCTTATATCGTACAAAATATAATTTTTCAGTCGTACTGAAATTATACATTTATATGTAACGTAACGTTTAACATTTTTAGCATTGAATCTATGTGTGCACAGAAATATTAATTTGAGAATTCTTAATAAAGTAAGAAAAAAAATAAATATTTAAAAAGACGACAAATTATTCAACTTTTAAAAAATACTCTAAATTTTGCATGCATCGATTAACATATTACTTAAAAATTCAGTTTTGATAAATTTCTTTTATCAATATAACACCACATTTAGCTTAAACAAGGAGTATATTAAAAGAAGCAAGAAAAATATGAAGTTACACACTCCTCAGGCGTATAAACAAGCACAGTTCACGTTCTTCTATCAGAAGTTATACTAGCAAATTCGCTCAAAAACAGTCAGTTGCTGCTTATCGATATTTCAATTAAAGGATGTACAAAGACTGTGTAAACTATAGCAAAGATAGTGTTTTTTCAGAGTTACTTCAATTTAACGAAGTTTAAAATATCTTAAGCCGAAAACAACAAAAAGTATTGGGTTTATCTTAAAAGATACAATTTTCTATCCCCAAGGAAGTGAAAGTAAACAATTGAAAACTTGATTGTTGGATAAACAAAGATAAAAAGACGCTTGAATTTTATTTTTCTTTAAGATTGAAGTAATTGTTGATTTAGGAGTTTAAAAGAAGTTTATGATCTGTATGAACATTAATATACTTTCACTTGAAAAACTACAAAGTTTGAACTATAATTAAATTCACAAAAGCTTTTACAGAAGATTTCTTTCGTATTTTCTTTTAAAAAAATAATAAGATCGGCATTTAATAAGAATTAAAATCAATCAATAACGGTTGTTCTAATAATTAAGGATTTTACACTATAAAATCGAATACTAGACAAAATAGATGTTGCTGCCTAACGTATAATTTATTCGTAAATGTAAACACGATGTAAAATTTAACACACGAATAAAAAACTCAACTTTTTATTTTAATCTATAATACCGCATTCAAAAGTAAAAATTTCTAAAATCACAATCTCCATGCTAGATTGTAAAAAAATATACCCAATCTGAGTATAATTTTAAGGTAATGTACTTTGAACGGATATATTTTTGACGATGTAACTACTAGATTGTTTCCTGCTTGTTTGGGTGATTCTCAAAATAGGGGACAATTTCAAAAGTGAAATTAAAAAAAAAATTACTGTTAGCAAAATTTCTGAAAAAAATAGGTGTTGTTATTATAGTATTAGGTATACTATACATGTAGTCAGCAGAGCTAAATATTTAAAAATTAACTTTAAAAAATAATTAGTATTTTTTGAACCATGCTAATGACAAAACAAATTGCATGGAATAAATATATTAAGAAATTTTTATTTTCTTCCTGTTTAAATATTTTTTCTATATTTATTAGCTTCCTTTTCAGCAAATGGTTTCCATTTTTACATATATACGTATAAGGAGAACAAAAACATTACCAAAGAGCAAACTTTGTTTACACGAGCAACATTCTGACACTAATA
This sequence comes from Maratus speculifer, assembly GCA_964019185.1. NCBI lineage: Eukaryota > Metazoa > Arthropoda > Arachnida > Araneae > Salticidae > Maratus > Maratus speculifer. The sequence continues at coordinate 227,260,757 of OZ025296.1, read as the reverse complement.
ATGTAAGAATCTGTCTTAGTGATTTTCTGACAGATTTAATGCATATTTTAGGGATATTAAATGTAATACCTAAATTTATATGTAAAATTAAACTTTGTAAAAGATACAATGTAAGCAATGGTTACATTTATGCACATAGGAGTCTTTTGCATGGACAGAAAAACCATGCTAATGATACTGACATTTGTCCATGCTAATGACAAATTTTAATTTAAATAAGATTATGAGCCATAATATAATCACAATGCAATAGTCCTTTCTGGTGCTTTTTAAAACACAAAGGTCCTATGCAAATAAGTAAAATAAAAAATTTCATTGTAAAAAAAGGTGAAAATTATTATCCATTCTAATGATATACAATTGATGTATGTCCCTAATATTCAACTTCTATTCTTAAAATACAATACATGCTTCTATTTTCAGGCTGGGATAAAATGGCTACTTGTTGCCATGGAGAAACTTTATATTTTCAAACTATTGTCAAATTGTAAAAATGAAATTTTGATTATTAACCAGCTGTTATAGTATGACCTTGTTTTGAAAATAGAATATGGAGGACAAACTTTAATTCCTTTTTTATATACTATAATTTTATTTTTAAAAAGAAATTTATTGGATAAATCCTCTCCTTGATGAATTTAAAGAAAGAATAACATTCGTTTTATTTTATAAGCATGATATTAACTCTTTAAAAAGCTAGTATATACAAACCACAGCTTCTGTGGACATCCATGCTAATGACACTTTCAACATTTATTCTGTTATTTTAAGGTGTTTTTAACTAAAAAGTGAGTAATTCTTGAGTGCAAATAATGAATAATATTAAGACAAACATACCTAAATATAAAAACATTACAGAAACCCTCCAAAATTTTTTGTATGCTGAAAGACATAAATTGTCCCCTAATTTGAGAATCACCCATTTGTGTTTCTAGAAAATTTGATATTTGCATATGGTTTTACAGATTTAACCGAAATGCTGTGTTTTATTTTATTAATGTAGTATTTTCACTTTAACATTATGAAGAAAATATATGTTGGACAGCAGCCTTTATATTGTACATCAACAGTTGTTTCAAATTTTTTTCACAGAATGCTGCAAAAAATCGAAGCAAATAAGTTGGTTTAAAATTAATTGCACTGTAAAAAAGATCAACAATCGATACTTACGTATTATATTGTCAGGTCGTATTTATATAGTCAAATATAGTTAACAATTTCCAATTTTGTTTTTTGATGCTAATTGATAAAATGTCAAATCTGTAATTCAGAATCCGTAAATGCATAACATTATTAAAAATGGTAAAAATATAAAATAAATAACATAATAAATAAAGTATAATAAATAAAAAGCAAAAAATTATACCTTGTGAAAAAAACTGTAAACTACAATAAATCAACACGCACTTTTTCGAAAAGGGCAGCCGTATTTCGTATAATTGGCACCATGCTAGTTACAGTTGTATCTGATTTGCTAGGTTAATACCTAAGTACTAAACAATTTTCATACCTCTTTTTTTTTCTATTCAATTACCCCCTTATTTTAATTAATAAAACTGTATCTTCATCTCAATAATTATTTTAAAACATTATATTTAAAACACGACTTTTCAGTTATTAACAATAAACATTATTTATTCAGAATTATTTACATTAATTAATTCGCTAGTAATAATCATGAATATAATACAAATTCAATTACCACTGACTTGGAATGTAATTTCAATATATTACTATGAATTGAAATGCTATGTTACTGATGCGTAATTCGATATATTAAATCTCATGCAACCTAAAGTAAATTTTTCATATCAAGCAGCATTTATAAATTAAATTTACTATCTGCGTATATTTTCTTCTTCAATTATCATAAGACATATTTCCAGAGATATTGCTAGGAGCGACACTGCTTAGCATGCAATGATACATCTTGAAGCATATTCGTAGATTATTTGATTTACCTATTGATTATCCTTCTGAGCAGGAAATGTGTTTTCGGGAAAGTACTAACAAGAAATATGTTTTGAATATCAGGATTATTATGCATCTTATTTTCGACTTTTTTTTTATAAATACTGTACATTTAGACGTTTGTAAGAATTGGAAATGTACATTTTGCATAAAAAAATTTTCAACTTAGCTTATAGTTAACTGTCTTATGAAAGGAAATTCAAATGATGAACTATTTGAACTAATTATGAATCATGTTATGAATATATTGAATAATTATGTTTTTTTTAAGTATGTGTATCTAATGAACTATTTACATTCCAGTTTAAATTTGTGAATAAATAAACAAGTAGTTCTTTAAAAAAGAGCTTCTCTAATTCATATAATTTATATTATGCTAGTTACATTTATATCTGATGTGCCCGGTTAATACTTAAGTACCAAACAATCTTCATATCTCATATTTACTTTCATTTATTTATCCATTATTTTTAATTAATAAATCTGTATTTTTAGCATATATTTATTTTTAAACATTGTATTTAATGCAATGCTTTTCAGTTAATAGCAATAAAACTATTTTTAAATAATTAAACATATTAATTTATTCATTAGAAAAAAATAATGAATATAATATAAATTAAATAATATAAATTAAATGTCCATTGACTTGGAATATAATTGCAACATATTGCTATAAGTTGAAATGTTATGTTACCTATGTAATTTGATATATTAAATCTCATGGAACCTAAAGTAAATTTTTCATATGAAACACCATTTATAAATTAAATTTACTATCTGCATATATTTTCTTCATCAAGTATCATAAGACATATTTGCAAAGATATTGCTAAGAGCAGTGCTGCTTAGCATGCAATGATGCAAGTTGATGCATATTCGTAGATTATTTGATTTATCTATTATTTTTCTGAGCAGGAAATGTGTTTGTGGGAAAGTACTAACAGGAATTATGTTTTAAAAATCAGTATTAATATGTATCTTATTTTCATTTTATTGTATATTAATTTATTTAATAGTTATAATTATTAATATAATAGAAATTCAATGACCACTGATTTAAAATATAATTACAACATATTATTATGAATAGAAAAGTTGTGTTACTAATTAAATACAATTTATAAATTAAATTTACTAGCTGCGTATAATTTCTTCATCTATTATCATAACACATATTTCCAGAGATACTGCTTGGAGCAATGCTACTTAGCATGCAATGATGCAAGTTGAAGCATATATGTTTTACCTATTGATTACCTTTCTGATCAGTAAAATTGTTTGTGAAGAAGTATTAACAAAAATTATGTACAGAAAATAAGTATTAATGTGTATCTTATTTTCAATTTTTTTCATAAATAATGTTTATTTAAGCGGGTAAAAGGAGTGAAAGTATAAAAAATAAGTGTATAGTTTGCGTAATAAAGTTTTTGATTTAGCTTACACTTAAATGTCTTTTGTAAGAAAATTCAAATTATCTACTATTTGAAAAAATTTTAATCATATTATTAATATACTGAATAATAACATTTAAAAACATGTATTATCTTATGTGCGGTTTGTATTCAAGTTTAAATTTGTGAATATCATCCAGAAAATACTTAGTTTGTAAGATACTTTATGTGTGTGGTTTTACCATTTCTTTATAGCGTTATAATTCTAAATATAAAGTAATTCTACACTGTAAACATAAACATTTTTGGAACTACGAAAAAATCATCATAATCACGAACAAAAATATTTCATAATCGCTTCCAAGTCACCCAATATTCTGAAAAGCGTTCCTTAGAATAACTTCAGCAAATTATTTATTTCAAAAATTTAAACACGAATGCACAAGAAATTTTTTTTAAGCTGCCTGTATTTGTCGAATAGGTTTTCGAATTGCTTTTGCAATTTAAATCATGCATTATAAAAGTAGTGCGGGCATCTCTCTACTCGAATAAATTGTTTTTAGGATGCTATCAGATCTCAATTAAAGGTTTTCAGTTACGTAACTGAAGTTGTGCATGCTATTGTAACAGAAAAAAATATTAATTTAATGTTAATGTTAATGCTGTTAATGCTATATCTTTTTCAGTTAAACACGTTTGTTGAACATGTAAATATTTACATGAGATGTCATATCATTCGAAAAAATGGTATCTTTTGTATAGATAACTTGTTAATACACTGACAAACCTTTTGAAAACTACAAGCTGGTAACAATTTTTTTTTATAAATTCCTCTTTAAAATGAAAAGGTAAATTCTTTTGTGAATTTTCTAATTATAAATAAACGGTTTGTTGAATCTTTAGCGACTGGAAACAGGATATTGTACATTTTCGTAAATCATTTCGTGTATCAAAATGCATTGACATATGAAGATTTTATCTATTTTTTCAGTGATTAATTTATAAATTAATTTTATACGAAAGTAATAGAAGTACAATATACATTTTAAAAATTTTTGCTCTAGTTTGAACCAAATTTTGTTGCTTAGTAGATGCTACCATAAAATTTTGGAATCCCGTACCAACATTTAGTGCATCCAATTTCAATCTCTTTCCAACTATTGGAACTATGTTTCAACAGCAGCTCCAAATATTGGTTCAAGATTTCACCGTCGTACAGTGGTGCCGAATGAACTTCAAAATTTAGTTCAAACTAGAACAAGATTTTTAACAGTGTATGGTATTACTTGGTTATCCGGCTGACCAATTTTGCCAAATTATACAAATCGCCTTATTAATAGCCAGATTATACACATTGACATAATTTTTATTTTAAATAAGGAAAGAATAAATAAATTAGTAGAACATGACAAAAAATACGAAATAAAAATCACTTGATGATTTTTATACATGTGCATTTAATGTTATTGAATGGGATATTCACGATTATCTAGTATTGCATTTAAGTTTATAGTTTGGAGATAGTTATTTGGTCATCATAATTTTTATTTTAAATTAGGAAAGAATAAATAAATTAGTAGAACATAAAAAATACAAATAAAAAGTCGAAATAAAAATCCTTTGATAATTTTTTAAACATATGTATTTAATGTAATTGAATGGGATATTCACGATCATCCATTATTGGCTTTTAATTTTATAGTTTGGAGATAGTTTTTTGATCGTTGGGATAATAAAGTAGCAACCAATATACCATAATCAAGCAATTTTTCAAGAAAAAACATAAAATCTAAAATTAACATATCAATTGAATTTTATATTTTCATATTTTGCTAAACGTGAAATCCAATTTGCAGTATAGCTCATACAAAAGTTATTGCAAAAAATATTGAAATCACATGAACTGTTCTGGGCAAAATGGTACATGTACGTGAAATGTTTTACATGTCCTTCCGATATCATTATCGGCAAACGACAAACTTTAGATTTAATGCAAGTATTTTTTACATGAGGGATATGAATATTTTTCTTCAGTATTTCTAAGCTTTTAAAGTTTTATGAATTTAGCTTAAAATATTTGTATACCTGTCTATGATGATTTATTAAAAGCATTTTTATTAAAATCAGCTCATTAAAGTATTCCGGAAGTGCTGGAAAAATTTTCATAATGCATGTTTGATGCATGACGTTTCTTTATCGTTTCATCTTTAGAAACGTTCAAAATAAACATTTTTTTTCGAAATACTACTATAAATATTGAATATATGTTGGTTTCTGAAATTTTGGAAGATACAAACGTGCTTTGTCCTAAACGTGCATAACCCAAATCAACAAAGTTGAGCAGTTTTTATGAATTTGCTTTGTCATTTCGTGCTCTAACTCAAGTAAAAACAGCTTGATTACCATGCAATTGTTAGATGTTTTTAAGGTTTACTTTGGTATGTTCTGTGTTAAAAATGAAGCGTGTAACATTTGCAGTTCGTTTACAGAGGCAATCAAAAGAATTTTATTACATTACGGCCTGTAAGGGAAAAATCGTTTTTGATTTATTTAAAAAAATATTCAAAAATTATATATATAACTTTAGTGAATTACAAACCCTTAAGGTAAAATCTAAAGTGCATAAAATTTATCGTTCAGAAACAAATACGTATCAAAGTATTTCCTACAGTACTGCCTAAGAAAAATAATTACTGGTAGACATTTTACGTTGTGGTACACATTAATGATTTTTTTGTGTATAAATTTTGTAGATCATATACAGATAGAAAAAAATATATAGAAAACATTTCTATTTATTGATAAAAATTGCTGAATGGGTATTTCAAACTGTGCTATGCGTTTTATTGAAGTAAATTTTAATGTATGATCTTGCATAAATATCAATCTATGGATCACATACAGTGATAAACAAAACAATTCTGATGTTTTTTTCAACTACTTACATAAAGTGTTGGACAGCGTTTCCTAATCAATGCTAGAGGCATGATTCTTTTCGTTATTGTTTCATTTATATTTAATACTTTTGAATCATAAGTAAAACTACAAATTTAACATGGATAATTTAGTATCGATAATTTTCGAAACTGAGCCCTATACTAAAAATGTAGTATATATGTTACAGGCCAAACCCGATTTTAGGCCAAACTAGATTAGCCTAGGCCAAACTAGTCTATCCTAACGCCCATCGGATAAACTAGTTTTTCCTAGGCCAAACTAGTCTATCCTAACGCCCATCGGATAAACTAGTTTTTCCTAGGCCAAACTAGTCTATCCGAAAGTCCATCGGATAAACTAGTTTTTCCTAGGCGAAACTAGTCTATCCGAACGCCCATCGGATAAACTAGATTTTCCTAGGCCAAACTAGTTTGGCCGAACGGTCATTAGGATAAACTAGTTTAGCCTGCTATTCATTGGTTTGAACTAGTTTATCCTAGGCCGAACTAGATTGTCCTAGGCCAATTCAATTTGGCGTGATATTTTTTAATCTAAAGACCGCCACGGCGCCAACTTTCTAATTTTGATCTATTTTATCCTAGGTCGATGCAGTTTAACGCGATTTTAGCTCACAGACTATCAAAGCCTGAGAGCTAATGTGCTCGCAGATTCTGCGTATGTGTATGTAACAATTTACGTACGTATGGCCGTATGTACGTACGTGTGTACGTAATGCGATAACTCCTGATAGAAATATCCAATTTGCTCCAAATTTTGGGCATAGATTTATCCTGATAATGAACTTTCCTGATTAGTTTCAGGGGTTCATTGAATAAGAATAAGGGGAGGAGAACAAAAGGCTAATCCGCACCCCCCTTCTCACACACACACCTCCTTAATTTAGTTAAGTCAGTTTTCCATTCAAAATGATAAGATTTTATTAAAATTTTAGGTATAATATCATTTTGATAAGGTACATCCATGATCAGTTGTGGGTGTTCATTGTTTACGTATAAAGAAAGGAGCAATGGCAGGTAACACTCTTAATTTATGTAAATAGGTTTTTCACAGAGAATTTACCGATTTGTTTCAAATTTTGGATGAATGTTCCTTCTGATAAGGCGTTTACCTGATTAATTTGGGGGTTTCCTGAGATATAAACGTAGAACGGATTTTTTTTCAATCGGATAGAGACTTTCGGTTTTATGAAAAGATTTTTAATTCGTAACAGATATTGGTTTTTGCACACATCACTTCAGGCGAAATTGTTCATATTAAGAAACTAAATATCCGAATCCTTTTAAAAATAAGAAAAAGCTTAAATAAAGCATGACACTTGAAATTTAGGATGGGGGGTAGAGTAAGAGGACGCTAGATTTTTTTTTTTTTTTTTTTTTTTAATCTCAGCACTTTTTAAGGTTTTAGCTGATAATTAAATATTACCATTATTTGTAACTTTTAGAAACATAATAAAACATGATGTTAAATATTTAAGAAAAAAGATGGCGCGTCAAATACCACTATTTTCTATTAATAATTTTTGTAAAAATGTTAAATTCTTGTTGAAACTGTTTGAAACTTTGTGATAGTTTATAGCACCTGATAAAAATTGTAAAAAAAGTCCCATTACGAAAGGGAAAGAGGGGGGGGGGGCGAAGAAAATCAGGAAATATAACGGAAATTCTAGGTTGATCTAGTTGAAACTTTAAGATAGTTTATGACACATGATATAAATTTATAAAAATATGCTCCGCGTTTAATGCCACTATTGACGAATAGTGATTTTTGAACGATTTACATGAAAATGTAATCAGGATCAATTTATATCAGGGACTATCTGAATATAAATTTATATTAAATTCCGTTCATTAGTTCTTGAGATACAGCTATTGTAAAAATTGTTAAAAATGCAGCATAGCATACCCATGTTGAGTGATTTACTTCAAAATAGAAACAACACCAACTCATCTCATGGACGAACTGAATCTGATGTTTGATGGAAATTCGTGTATTAGCTAAGATAAAGCTAATGCGTAAATCATAAAAAATGCAAAACAGCAGCTCCACTTGATTTACACCAAAAACTAATCAACATCAATTTAGATCAGAGACTACCTGAATGTAAATTTTTATTAAATTTCGTGCATTAGTTCTTCAGCCGCATCCCTACAGCTTGCGACAGCGTATAGCAGGTGTGCTGCACACGTACTGCCGAATGCCCTCTTTCTTTTCGAAAGAACTTCGAAGCGAACGAAATTCAAATCGTAGCAAGCGTGCTGAGTACGCACCGCCGAATGTAATCCTAACGTTTCGAAAGAGCCTCAAAGCGAACGAATTTCCAACCATAACCCTGCTGCCTAGGCCAGTCAGATAGCGGGCGAAGCCAGTAAGTTTTAACTAAGCCACGTTATATTAGTTTCTCATTCCAACACCAAGGAGTGCACTCTATTATTAACAAAACTGTATCTGAATGAAACTCCGTTAAACAACCTAATAGTAGGTATGTTACTTGAGGTCGCGGTGCTTTAAAAGCTAGAATTTCCGTTATATTTCACGATTTTGTTCGCATCCACACCCTCTTTCACGCCGAAATGTGACTTTTTTTATAAATTTATATCAAATGCCATAAACTGTCAGTTTCAAAACTGTAAGTTTCAAAATGTTCCAACAAGAATATAACATTTTTACAAAAATTACTATTAGGAAATAGTGGTATTTCGATGCGGAAACTTTTTTCTTAAATATTTATCATCATGTTTTTTTTTCTGTTCGAGGTTCATTCGCTTCAACATACGCCAGTTTCGAGATTTTATATAAAACAAGGGGCCCAATAGCGGGCGAAGCCGGCTGATTTGAACTAAATCGCATCCAAATTCCAAATTCCAACACTTGGGTGCTTGTGTTATATTAATTCCACATTAGTCCGTTATATTAGTCGCTATATATTAGTCCGACGTACGTCGTACGTACGTACGTACATAAGTATGTACATACGTACGTACATACATACATACATACGTACATGGTTACATGCACACACACAGAATCTACGAGCACATTAGTTATCAGGCTTTGATAGTATGTGAGCTAAAAGCGAGTCAAATTGCATCGGCCTAGGATAAATTAGATCACAACTAGAAAGTTGGCGATCTTTAGATTCAATAAAATCACGCCAAATTAAATTGGCCTAGTACAATCTAGTTCGGCCTAGGATAAACTAGTTCAAACCAATGAATAGCAGGCTAAACTAGTTCATCCTAATGACCGTTCGGCCAAACTAGTTTGGCCTAGGAAAATCTAGTTTATCCGATGGGCGTTCGGATAGACTAGTTTGGCCTAGGAAAAACTAGTTTATCCGATGGGCGTTCGGATAGACTAGTTTGGCCTAGGAAAAACTAGTTTATCCGATGGGCGTTCGGATAGACTAGTTTGGCCTAGGAAAAACTAGTCTATCCGATGGGCATTAGGATAGACTAGTTTGGACTAGGCCAATCTAGTTTGGCCTAAAATCGGGTTTGGCCTGTAACATATATATATATATATAAAGGTGTCTCTTTGCATGATAAAAAAAAGTTATTACTTTTTTTGTTCCAGATTCCAAGAATTCTGGTTTTAATTAACGAAATGGAATATCTTATGTACTGCATTAAAAAAGTTAATGAGAAAATACAATATGTATATAACTAAAGAAACATATAATTTCTGTAATTCAATTTATTGGACGTGACATAACTTTGAAAAATAAATGTGTCATATCACGTAATATTGTTACACTAAATTGACTATGTACATATATTTCTTTTATCGAAAGTCATCACATAACATAATTTCGATGACATCGCTTCTAGCATTGCTGTTTAGTATGGAAGGGAACGAGTTACAGGACATTTATGAATTATTTGATTTATCTACTGAGAAAGTTTAGCAGAGTAAGAAACAGTTGAAGGAAATCGTAGTTACTAAATGAATTTATAAGAGTAAAACTACAACATGTATCCAAACATTTTTTTTACAAATGATCCCTCGTAAAGCAAATAATAGTGATGCTTTTGTTTCTAATTTCAAATTATTTTTGTTTTAAATTTTAGCTGTGGTATGAGTATTCTTCATTAATGATGTTTGTGCTGATCATAAAGTAAGAAAATGCATAGTAATTGTGATTATTTATAAAGTATATTTTGCATAAAATATTAATGTAAAATTATTAATAGACAAAAGGATTGACTGCGGATGTATGAAGAAATTGTTTTAGTATCGTAAAATGGGGTGAATCGGAACACTTTTCAACTTAAACACTAAAAAAATCAACAACTGATTTTTTAATTATTTTATTTTTTTACTAGAAACTTCGGTCTTGTTTTGTTCTTTCCTTTTTAAACAAAAGCGTATCATTTGTTACTGTTTATATATATATATATATATATTATTTTTTAATGGTGTTCAGATTCACCCCGCAGATAGGGGTAAATCAGAACAAATGTTATAATCGTTATTTATTTGTATTCAAACTTTAATAGGGTTAATAAAAATAGGTAATAATGATAAGGGTGAAATAGGAACATGTTGTTACTATCAAACCGATAATTTATTTTACATACAAGTAAAGACATGCCTTTTTAAAAATTAGAAAACAAATTTCAACTCAAGAAAAATTAATATTTATTCTAAGAAAATGTATTCGATTTGCAGAAGTTGGAATTTAATACAATTTCAGCCCTGTTCTGTGTTATCCTTTACTAGTAATAATTGGGAAAGTGAATCTATTGAGAAGCCCCAATTGTTGTATGTATTAATACGATCTACTAGTACACCCTCATATTTAGCCCTTAATAGGGGAGACGTTGGCCCAGTTTTTTTAATTATTTTTTTCAATAACTAAATTTTGTTTATTTTCAGATGTAGCATTTTTTTACAATACCTAGTACATTTAACTTGTGAGGAAAAAGCTTATTTTTAGTTAATATGTAATTTTAAGAACTTTATGAATTTAGTTTTGGTGTGATGTCATGTGGGCCAACATACCCCGTGAACGGGGTAAGTTGGCGCATTGAGTGGGGCCCGTTGGCCCACGTATGATGCTTACGAAATGTAAGGATGTATACGTTTACGTAAGCACGAATGATGCTTACGTAAGACATTTTAAAAATGTCTTAACTTGTTAAAGAAAAAACTTGAAGTTCTGATGTCAGCTATTTTGACCGCACAGGGAAAACATAAACGATCACTATTACCTAGAAGTGACTGTGCATGTTTAATGCATGAGAGCTTATTATCCCTGAGAACTTATTAATATTTCGAATTGTGAGAATAGAATAAAATTGATTAGACTGATACGATTTGTTGTATTGCAAAATTCGTGAAAGGTATGGAAGATATTAAGTGCATCAATGAAGATGAAATTGATCAAGGTTGCATTTGAAAAGAAAGCGATGAAGATAATCGAGTAGAACTGGAAACCAATATCATAACAGATATGGAAAAATGGTTTGAAAAGCCGCGGTCAGCATCGGAATAGATATGGACATGTTCAAATTTAAATTCTTCTAAAATTGTGATTTAAGAATTTTTTAAAATAAAATTGTAGAAAAACTAAACAAGTATTTCTTTATTATTATTTTAAGTCGAGTAGCTTTTTTTTTATTATTTGAATTAAGTTCTAATTTTTTTAAATTAAATTATTACAGTCAAAAAAGTGTGTGTGTGTGTGGGGGGGGGTTGTAATCTGCTTACGTAATTATTTATTATGTTCGCGATTTGCTTATTTTTGCTGACAAGGGGGAAAACGGGGTCGAAAATTGCCAAAAACATGCTTACCTAATATTTGAGCAGCCCTTTTAAAGGTATACAAAAATATTGACCCTGAATAACTGATCATAAATATAACAATGATGCAACACTTAACAAAATAAAAATTATACGTAAGATTTCATAAATACTTCACACATTCAAAAGTAGGCCTACTGACTCAAAAGTTTAGCCTAGTAGTCGGGTCTTTTTTTCACGTATTTATAAGTGACATAATATTTTATTTTTATATTTTATTATTTTATTATTTATATTGTGCCTATTTATATCGTATCTATTTATTGTATCAACCGTTCGCTATTAACTATAGATTGCCCAACGGCTATAACTCGCGTGTTGTTTCTTCACAGTAAGGCTTTAGGCACCTTCATACGAGAATAGTTGTAATTTTCCGTAGACCTACTTGCTAAATAGGCTGCAAACCGCTTAAGAAAAAATTTTGTGCTAACAACATAACAATAATTAGTTTCAATAAAACACTGAGGCACGTTGACCCACCGGACCAATGTGCTCCAATTTAAGTGGGCCAACTTGCCCCCTCGCCATATTTGAAATGCTTTTTCTATTCTACACATATCTTAACAACACTTAATATTTATTGTTACATCAAAAGATTCGTTATAAATTGAACTTCGTAAATGTTACTCACATTTGTTCTTGTGAAGTATCTCTTGAGAGCATTAAAATTTTTGCACACTAACGAAAATTTGCTTCGAGATCGACAAAAGTGAAAAATCAACGTTGTTCTTAGTTTGCTTTTGTTAAAAGAACTGAAACTTGCAGAAGGATAAGGGAACTGGTTTTCTAACATGTTTCTGGACTTGTGGTGACATCTGGTGACTGGTTTGAGAGTTAAAATAAATTGGCAAACCTACCCTTATGTCCAACGTGCCCCGGTCTCTCCTACTGTTTGCATCCCTCTTTTTTTAATTGGTTTTCCATTTGGAGAAGTTTTTGTAATGTTGTGGATGCCAGAGATTTATTTGTGCAATTTTTCTTAGTAATTTGCAATTTTTAAATTCTTTTATTGTGTGTTCCATGTCTGTTCTATTGCGCGTTGACTTTTTGTTTAACTAAGTAATTTCTTGGCACCTTTAAACTCTTCAAGTAATTAGAAGAAACAAAATATTGTTACAATAGAAATTCATACATATGTTTTCAGATATTACATGAAACTATTACTGTATAGAAATATAAACTATGAGAGAAAACGTGTTCCGATTCACTAGTAAATCTTAAACCTTTGATGTTACAAGCCATTTTTCGCTTTTTAATTATATAGTTTAGAAATAAGTAGAATTTAATACAGCATAACATTTACAAGTCTGTCATTAATTAGAACTTCCTACTCTTAGGTTTAGAATACGAAAAATACTGCAGTTATATATAAAGTTTTGAAAACGTTGAAAAAATTAGGTTTTTGAGGATTCACTTGCAATTTTTTATATACCCCAGTAGTGGTGCAAACATGACAAAACTGAATTTCCCAACGGTTAATGTTATTAAATTCTTATAAAAAAATTGCCAACTAAAAATATCATCACATATATTTACAAGGAATTTATTTGTATGACCAGAAAAATTTCGTTCCTATTTACCCCGCGGTTCCTATTCACCCCATTTTAAGGTATGCAGTAAATCTCCATTCCATTTAATCATGTAATGAATAAAAACTATGTTATGAAATAAAAGTTACGTTATCTTTAGCTCTTTAATTCTCGCGTCCGTGACTTTCATATTCAGTGTAAGCTACTTTTTTATTCAAACTGTGTAATTTTCACCAGATTTTTTAAAGTGCAAATTTCTATATTCTTGCATCATTTTAACTGCAAATAAATAAAACGAATATTTCTACTTTAAAAATTTGGGAGCAGTCAAATAATCTAAGTTAAAAAAAAAAAACTAAACATTTAGGATGCGATATTAAAGGAGTTGAGTTGTTATCATCGTAATATTCAAGGCCAGAGGACTGTGGAAAATGAGAATTCTGTTTAAAGGCGTAAAGGGCAATCAGGCCACTTCTCAGCACACCTAAACCAACTTAAAGTAAAGCTTGTAAAACACCATCACCTTGCATCAAGACTTACGGGGAAATCTTGGAGGATTAATAATACCATGCTAATTTTTTTTTATAATACAATCATAGTGAATATTATTCTTTATGGAGCTGGGATTTGGGGAAGCAAACTAACAAAATGAATAAATAAAAATTAACATCAATTAAAAGATCATGCTTATTGCAACTTCAAAAGGATATAAAATCATACAAACATACGCACTTATTGTAATAGCATCACATACCATCCATCATTTTAACTTTAGAATGTGAATTCAACAAGAGTAGAGCTCTACATCTATCCCACATGCAAACCATTAAACAGCATTTTCTCTCCATAAACATTCGACGAAATATTCTTGGTTGGTTGTTACATCCAACAGAAAAATCATCATATCTCCAAGTAATTACAAGTTGTAACTCACGCACACCAACTATCGCGCCTACATTTTTTACTGGTGGATCTCGTATAGCAACCGGCGTGGTACCAGCTTATTGTGTGATGAAAGGTACCTTAGTCATCTACCTGCAAATTGGAAGACAAAAATTCGGTTTACCACCCCGAGCTATGTGCTATTTTCCAAGCACTTGAATGGATTCAAACACAAAACTACATATGTCCTACATCTTATATATATTACGACAGTCTATCTTGTCTACAAACAATAAAATCCAAATTAGAAAAACACCACATTAAATAAAATCTATTATTTATAAATACCGCGCTCAAATTGGTCATGTATCTACTCACGATAATATATTTGGTAACAAAATGGCAAACACTCTTGTAAAAGAAGACACAACAAAACCCAAAATAGATCATTACCTTCCATTTCCACCTAGCTACACCAAACGATATTTAAAAACAAACAAAAATTTAAAAATACAAAAATTTATTTTAAAAACTGGCAAATACACTGGACCAATTCAACGAAAAGCCAACTTTACTAATCCCAAAAGTTTACTACATGTTTTTTCACCTTATTCTCACACTACAAAATTTCTTATTATTGATGGTCCCTTTCGTCAGTACCTTTACGGAATCAATTGTGCTTCTTCAGATCGATGCGAATACGGTGAATAGGGTATAAGATCACATCCATATTTTTATTGCACACTAACAAGTCAAATCCAGATCAAATATATTCAAAATCCTATTTGAAATTGGCTTATTAATATCCTCACCCGCCCAATTCTACAGACGAAACTCAAAAAACATATATGATCACTTAACATACCTTTCCATTTTATCCTAAGGAATGTGTCTGTCACTGCGCTGTTGTAATCTTTGTCACCTGTTACTAGTGTCACTATCACAGAGTAACAGGTAGGAGTTTCTCTGGGCGCAACAGAAGTTCCCATTACCTACCAATGTCCCTCTGTGCCCAGTGCCGTGTAGGAAATCTGATTTCTGGCAACGAGTAGTAAATTCTGTAATGTCTTAGCCAGACTCTGTTCTTGTACGTTTGGATTTTTCCTGGAATGGTCAGCCTTAGGTCTAGAGCTTTTCACACGAAAATTAATGTAAATACCGTCTATTGTCGCCCACTTTCGGACGGTTTCAGTTCTGGCTAAAATCTGTAATGTTTTTTACCTTAATAAATGGGACCGGGGGGGACACCATGGTCTACAGACTTGGTTTCCTTGTTTGAGCAGTTATTCTTAAGCAATCAAACCACATCATGGTTAGGGAACATGACATATGACGTCATTACTAATCGACCAACTGGCAGTATACATTATAAAAATATATTCCTTAGCAATATTTATTCGATTAAATCTGAACATATACATTTTTTTTTTCAAAATATTGCATTAGGTGATATATTTAAAGAAATTAATAATTTATCGTTTTCTAGATAACTTCAGTTTAAGCTGCGTGTTACGAAAAAAAAACAATAACTTTGACAAAATGTTTTTCACATAATTACGTAAGTAAACTTGATGAATTGTTTAATGACACTGCTTAAGCAGCTTATTTTCTATGTGAAAGAAGCTTTCCTTTCAGGAGGCGATTAATTAAATTTACATCAATCATTGACAAACTTTTGGATAGAATGCTCATATTTGAATGGTTTTAGTGCATTAAAGTTGATTTTCACAGTTGTTTATTTGAAGAAGATTTCTATTTTTTCTTTTTTGGGATTTGTTAATGTCTTATGCACAGCAAAATATAACGAATGGGTTTTATGCTCTGTTTAGGAGAACCAATGCAGATATCAGTGCAATATTGTTTTTATTTTCTTCTACATTAAATATAGTAAAATACTTGATCGTGAAAAATTTGAACTTCGAGTTTTCGACGGATTTATACACGACGGATTTCTGAACACGATTTGAGAGTTTTTAGAAAATGTCCGTCTGAGAATTTGCTCGTGTGTCTAACTGTCAGTATATGACACACATGTTGAGAGGGCTGTATCTCAAGAACTAATATACAAAATTTAATAAAACTTTAGATTCAGATAAATTTTGATATTATTGATGTTGATTAGTTTTTAGTGGTACAACAATTAACACTAAAACGCTGCATTTTTCAGGATTTTCAACATAGCTCAATCTCAAGAACTAAAGAATGCATTTTTATAAAACGTCATTTTCAATTAGATGTGGGTATAAATTATTGCTGATAAATTTTTGGTGTCTATCGCATAGCAGGTGGCGCTGCTGTATAACTTTGTTCATAATATTCGTAATAACTCTATGTCAAGTCGCAATACACTTATTTTATTCAAACATAGGTATACAATGACATAAGTGGATATCGGCAAGATTTTCGCGCAACAAACGGATCAGTTACGCTGCATTTGTCAGGATATACAAGATTTAAGAGAGAGTTAGGCATCAAAAACTAATGCACGGAATTTCATCAAACTTCATATAATATTGGAACATGTCATAACTGATTTCATGTCTGTAACTGATTTCATTTTTGTGTAAATCATTTAACAAATAAAGTTAAACGGGCGGAAGGAAGATATATTTCAAAAATGTGATAAATGCAGAAATAGCGTCGGAAGTAATACTTATAATATCTAAAAGGGCGTATGTGTATCTCTGTTAATAAGAGTGTTGGGTAGGGTTTAAGGCGCAGGTACTATGCGTATATGTAAAAAATAATGGCTTAAGTAACCATTTGAACCCTAATTATCAATCATAAATTTTTGAAAGAAAAAAAAAGTTGTGAAATATACTTAAATATTAAAACTTTACTTCTAAGAGTGTTTGAACAGTAAGCAATTACTCGATGAAGATTCTTTGTTTTGACTCTTCTGAAGAATTAACAATTTGTATCATATTACGAAAAGGGGTTATACCTCTTTTATAAATTTTTTTATACAGTTCCATATTTAGAATCCTAAAAAAAACAAGTTTTAATCAAGTTTATGACAAAATACTCAATTATGACTGTTTATCTTGGTAGAGGCTTTTCATGGTTGTTAATTTGAAAAAGTTCATCTCTTAAATCTTATTATTTTGAATTTTTTCTTGTAGAACGGCAATTCAAAGAAAAAAAATGTATACAGTCGTTAAAAGAAAAAATATGAAAAAACACAAAATATACTTTTAATAGATATATGTGAAATTTGCATAGGGGGTCATCTATGATACATTTTAAATCGAACCCAAACGTAATTATTTTTTAATAGCAATACTTAATTTTAACAAAATATTTCAAACATTCGATTCAAAATATGCTTTGACATCAAATTTCTATTTATTTGAATGAAAAGTTTTTGAATTATAAACTAACATTTCAAAATTTAGTGCTTCTAATGATTATATTTTTATACTTTCATTAATATTTCCTAATATTATCGTCCTAATGTGCTACCCATTTATGTAGCAATAATACTAAAATAAAGACACATAAATACGCTGAATTTGCAATTTGTATAGTTATACGATCTGAATTATGAAATTAATATTAAACAAAATTAAGAATTGTAACACAAATTTTTGATGGATTTTTATATATTAAGTCTTGCTTTATGGAAATTCAAAATTTCAAAAATTTCTTCCAATTAGTTTTCGAATTATGCTTAAAAAAAATACAAAATCAATATTTATGGAGCCGTCTATGACAGGGGTGACTATATTTTGGAATTTCTTATTCTATCGTGCAATCAAGCAATCTTCAATGCTTTGATCAAGCTCTTTCGATCAACAGATGAATATCGAACTTCAATTCTGATACATTTTCTAAAGTATGCTCGTTTTAAAATAATTAATTTCTGAGAAACTTATCGTACGAATTACATAAAAAAAATTTTTAGTCTTTTTGAAGGATGTAGAGTTCCTTTGTGCTATCAGAATTGAGTATTGCAATTGAAAAAAAAGTTAGGTTTGTTTTAATATGGAGATTGCTCTTAGCAAATTACATCATACATCATTTAATAGCTGACTTTATTTTCTTCATCTGCTACCAGTAACTTTCTTCTAAGATAATTTTATTTAGAGTTAATAGGGGGTGTTTGCATTTTTTAAAACGACTAAACATAAAATTTGGAGGCCATCTACATATCCAAACGGACCTCCCCTCCTTTTTATTATATCACTACTCATGTTTGACAGCATAAATAAACTATACCACATTCAATTAGCCTAAATAGCAATTTTAATAAAATATGCACGATTAGTTTCAGGGAAACTACTTTAAAATTGCGAGAAATTAATTCTTTTCAACGTTTAATTATTTTTAATTTTAATATTTTAGGGCTGATTTCAAATTAAAATTAACTGCTTGGTTGTTACAGAATAACTATGTCACTTCTATTAATCTATTTTTGCTTGCTAAAAGGACCATTTTATTCGCTTAAAATACACCCAGAAAAAAGTTTTGTTGAATCAACAAGAACTTGTTTGATCCAACAAACCTTTTCGTTAAAATTGGGTCAATAGATATTTTGTTTAAATGAACATTTTTTTTTTTTTTTTTACAATTTACCGTCCACAATTTTCATTTGAAATGAATAATAATCCTTTATAGCTGTTTAAGTCAATTACACAAAATTACGCCAGAGAGTTATGACTATTGCAAATCAATTTAAATTTTACAAAAACAACAAAATTTCGTTGGAATTACAAACTGAAAATAAAAGACTTTAGTAAGACTCAATATTGATGAAATTTTGTTAAGATTTGATGAGCAACAAAAACAATTTCTTACTTTAACTAAAAAATTCGCTTAAAACCACCAAAATGTACGCAACAAGACATGTTTTCTAGTTTTAACACCCTGATTGCCCGGCAAAAGGGTAAAATTGTAATATTGTTTTCTCTGTGTTTTATTAAAAAGATTTTAAAAAGATTTTTTTTCCAACCTGATACAAAGTATGTTATTATGTATAGGTGTATAATTTTTGAGGGTATTACTCCTAACTTAATTTTTCAAAACTGGGTTTTATTTGTATAATTATATTAATTTAAATATTACTTATGCTGCAGTAAAACCTGCAGGTTAGTGTGCGAAAAAATCAGCCAGCGGCAGTCAGGAGGTTTCAATTGCTCTTTCTGGATGTATGCTTTGACTGCCCACTGCTCAAACGTTTCATTAAAATGAGTGAGATCGATATTTTTTAATTTGTGATTTTCGATCCGATGTAGACGGCACTTTCAACCATCATTTTTGCATTTTTTATAAATTATTCGAAAACTATTTGGAAGAAATTTTTGAAATTGAGGATTCGCATAAAGTAAAAAAATAAAATATATACATTTATCAAAAAATATTGTAAATTGCAATTCAAATAAATTTTTCATATGTTAACTTCATAATTCATAATTCATATTATAAGGTATTTTAATTAGAAATTTAATGAAGTGTTTGGGATTTTTAATAATTTAACAAATTAAAAAATTACTGTATCAATATTTAAGTTGAAAAGATATTATTACAAATATGGAAATACAATTTAACTTTAGAAGCTCTAAATTTCATAGATTCATAAATCAAAATCTTATCATCCAAATGAAATTTTTCTTTTTGGACATGTTTTGAACTGAGGATTTAAAACATTTTATCAAAGTTGAGTGTTGCCATTGAAAAAAAAGTTCGTTCTAGTTTTCATTTGTGAATGATTACCTAGGCAAATTTTATATGCAACCTTTTGGAACTACACATTATTTTTAATCGTTCGGTATTTTATAGTTAAACAGCTAATAGGTTTTTATTTCAGAACGGCGATAATTTTTAACAAAAAGGTTGTAGAATGCAAAACCTAAAGGGTGTCTAGCAAATAAGACCCTGATTTCTGTAAAAATCTTATACATTAGTTTCGAACGGTGAGTATTTTGAAAAGATAGCGTTCTCAGCGGCAAAGAATGTTTGATTTGATATTTTTCTTGTTGTAGATTGCTTACAGAGAACGAGTTTTTCGGCTGAAAGTGCCATATTTAAACGATTATTTGAACTAAAATTTTGGAATTTCAAAATTTCAAAATTTAATTACAAAAATCGTTAAAATATGGTACTATTAGGAGAAAAACTCGTGCTCCGTAAGAAATCTAAAACAAGAAAATTGTCAAATCAAGCATTCTTGGCAGCTCAGAACACTATCGTTTCAAAATATTGACCTTTCAAAACTTCTGTATAAGATTGTTAAATTTCACTATATAAATAAACTGCTTACCACATAATTTAATCGATCTTTGTTTTGAGAAAAAAAAAATATATTTTTAAATTGGAATTTTATTTGCTAGACACCCTGTATATATATATATATAAACAAGAAAGTGTTATGAAAAGGTGAATTATCAAAACGTGGGATCATTAAACGTTAACTATTAGTGATTTTTTGAATTTTCAAATTTAAGGCTATTTTTTACAATACAGTATACAGGGTAATTCAGCTCGTCGGTGACAAACTTTAAGGATCGATAGAGCACACCTAGACGAACATTTTTGAATAGGGAATGTAGGGTCCCTGACGCGATGGTAAGGCGCTAGGCGCTTTCGAAAATTTGGGTGCCGAAATTCGAAACGTCATAAAAACTAGGGAAATGGTTAGATTTTCTTGCTTGTTGCGTCGAAATGATTCTGTTTGTTTAGACTTTCTTCAGTACCAATTTGATAAGCGTATCTCTTAAAACATGGATAGGGGGCGCTGCAGACTTTGGAGAGCTAGACAACAACTTTAAGCCCGTTATTTTGATAATTTGACACATGCTCGCCAAAGTTTATACTCTAACTTAAAGTTTGAACCCAAAAGTAGAGCCCTGCAAAAAGCGTAAGAGCCGGAATAAAATGTCAAAGTACAGGGTGGTCGAAACTCGAAGGCTCCTAAGAGATAAACAAACAGATTTCTTGACTTATGGCATGCATTTTCATGATTCTGTTTGCTGGGGCTCTCTGAAACTCAGTTGAACGGTACAAAAAGAAACATCGATAGGGGGCGCTTTGGGCAAAAAACATAATTCGTTGACATTTCGGACGCTAACTGGAAACGGGGCGCTACGATCAGTTAGTAATAATGAAAACACATTTTCTACCTCTGCTCAACACTTCTGAATAAATTTAGACCAAAAACATCAATGATACTGGAAATTTATTTACAAAAAATAACACTACAGAAGATGCTCGAAATTTCGACCTTGGGCCATGATGCAGGCTTCGCACCTCCGTCGCATTGAGGAGTGTGTGTTTCCAACAATGCCAGGAGTATCTCTGATCTGCCCTGCAGCTGCCACAATGCGCGCCACAAGTTCTTCAGCACTGCTGACAGGTGTATGGTATACCTCGGCCTTCAGGTAACCCCAAAGGAAGAAATCCAAGCAGGTGAGGTCTGGTGATCGGGCAGGCCAGTGAACTGGACCCCCACGCCCGATCCACCGCTGGCCATACCTTGCGTTTAGATGGAGACGCACGTCGTTCGTGTAATGGGCCGGAGCTCCATCGTGCTGGAACCACATCTGGCGACGCGAACCTTCGGGTACGTGCGCCTCCTCCAGAAGCTGCGGCAGCACTTGATCCAGGAAAATCAGGTAATTTCCACCTGTCAGCCGTTCAGGTAACAAATAAGGGCCAATGAGGCAATCCCCCCGAATGCCGGCCCACACATTTACTGAGAAACGCTCCTGGGCTGCTCGGCTTCTGGTTTCATGTGGATTTTCATCACACCACACATGACTGTTGTGGGCGTTCCACATTCCCTCCCGGCTGAAGGTGGACTCGTCCGTAAACAAAATGCTGTTTACAAAACGGGGATCCCTGGATCTCATCGCCAAGTACCATCTTGAGAATTCCACTCGAGTGCCAAAATCCTGCTCTCTGAGCAACTGCACCCGCTGGATGTGGTAGGGGTGCAGATTCCGGGAACGTAAGATGCGCCACGCAGTTGCTTGCGAAATGCCAACATGTCTGGCGATATCTCTCGTGCTAAGACCTGGGTTGTCCTCAACCAGGTTAAGCACAGCCTCTTCGTTGTCGGGGGTGCTCACTGATCGCTCCCGTTCAGGCCTGCCTCCGTCGAAAGATCCCGTTGTGGACAACCTCTGGTGTACTCGAGCGAAGAAGGCATGGCAGGGGATTTGCCTGTTGGGGTAACGCTCGGCGTACAACCGCTGAGCGGCTCGTCCATTACAACCAGCAGCGCCATACGCCAAATGCATGTCAGCCAATTCAGAGTTTGTGTACCGTTCCATCCTACTACCGATCTGCAGACAAGTAACCCGAAGCTTAAGTAGGTACCGCACGTTCAAAAGACGTGTCTGCGCATACAACTACGTCATCTCGCGTTGTCGTCTACGCATTACGTATCTTTTGCATATCGATATGGTACGATATCTTTTGCATAAATCAGCAAAAAGCACCTTATGTAAATTTTATTGCGCGCATTGTGCATGATTGAAACCAGCTATGTTTGTTAAAAAAAACAAACAAACTGCAGTTTTAATAGCTTCTTATGATAAGTAAATTACTCTCTTGTTTTGTTTCTAACTGATCGTAGCGCCCCGTTTCCAGTTAGCGTCCGAAATGTCAACGAATTATGTTTTTTGCCCAAAGCGCCCCCTATCGATGTTTCTTTTTGTACCGTTCAACTGAGTTTCAGAGAGCCCCAGCAAACAGAATCATGAAAATGCATGCCATAAGTCAAGAAATCTGTTTGTTTATCTCTTAGGAGCCTTCGAGTTTCGACCACCCTGTACTTTGACATTTTATTCCGGCTCTTACGCTTTTTGCAGGGCTCTACTTTTGGGTTCAAACTTTAAGTTAGAGTATAAACTTTGGCGAGCATGTGTTAAATTATCAAAATAACGGGCTTAAAGCTGTTGTCTAGCTCTCCAAAGTCTGCAGCGCCCCCTATCCATGTTTTAAGAGATACGCTTATCAAATTGGTACTGAAGAAAGTCTAAACAAACAGAATCATTTCGACGCAACAAGCAAGAAAATCTAACCATTTCCCTAGTTTTTATGACGTTTCGAATTTCGGCACCCAAATTTTCGAAAGCGCCTAGCGCCTTACCATCGCGTCAGGGACCCTACATTCCCTATTCAAAAATGTTCGTCTAGGTGTGCTCTATCGATCCTTAAAGTTTGTCACCGACGAGCTGAATCACCCTGTATAAGTCTATAAACTTATATACAAACATTAAAAGACACCGATTATTCTGGAAAATTAATTACTAAAGCATTTAATTAGTCAATTTACATGGGAAAGTTGAGCGTACTTCAAAGTAAAATTATATTATTACAGGTACTAAATACGCTTGATTTACACAAAACATATAATTATTTATGACAAAACATTATAACAAATATATTATTACACGTTTCAGGACATAAGATCATTTTTAAAAATAAATTTATGGGAAAAATTCGGCGTTTAGATCGTTATGTAATTTGGACATTCAATTTCTTATTTGAGAAAATTGCATTTATTGCAAAAAATGTTACAAAAATACATATAGATACTTTCAAATTAAACAAAAATTATTTTAAAGATAGATAAAATAGATTAAAGTACTTACTTAAAGTGTTTTGGGCGAAAAAAACAGCTTTGTTTCGATCGTTAATTTTGGACATAAGAAAATACAGAATAAGTCTTTCTATAAAAGTCCTTGTAACTTCAAAAAGCAATAAATTGTTAGTGCAATTTGTTAACAAAATTATAAAACAATCATCCATTTTCTTTATGCATTCACTGTTTGTCATTAGAATCTCCTGGAAACAAGTTAAACTTTTTTTCTTGGTACATTGGAACGGTTAACGTTATGAATGTCCAAAATTGGCCATTTTAGTCAGAAAAATAAAAATTTTATGCAAAACTTAATATAAATTATATCAATTTTTGTCTTTAGACAGATTTGTGAATTCAGTGAAAATAAAAATTAAAGTCAATGATGATTAAATTGCCCCCCATTTTAATTCATGTCACCCCCCTTCTGAGAAAGCTTCTGCTTTTCTGTAGTTAATTAATAGAGCTCACTTAATTTGATCAGATAACAGTTCTCTTACTGATGAGTTAAACTACATAAGATCTGTTTCTATAGATAGTGGCTTCAATTTATCATATATCAATAAATTAATTTCTCATAGTTTTAATAAACATCCCGATGATCCTGATTCTTCTGTTACACCTGTTTCTTATTCTAGTTTAATTATTTTACCGTTTCATCAAAGTATTAGCTTTAAAGTTGAAAATATTTTGAAACATTATGATTTGAAAGTAATATTTAAACCAGTCAATAAATTAACCTTTTCTCAATTAAAAGATCAAATTTCTACTCTGGACCATTGGGGTATTTACAATATACAATGTCAGTGTGGTTTGTCCTATATTAGACAAACAAAACGTAAACTCAGAAAAAGAATCGCTGAACATATAAGTTATGTTAAAAGAAAAGAGTTAAAGAATTCCTCTATTGCTTCTCATTGTTGGGAGGAGGGCCATAATTTTAATTTTACCTCTGCTACTATTATCCAAAAATGCACTACTCCGCTAGACTTAGACTTTTTCGAAGCACTCCATATACATAAAGCAAAAAACTCTGGTTAATGATCTTTCAAGTATACCGTACATCTCAACTTTCTGGTTAGATTTATTATGTCATGACATCTCATTTCCGGTTTATTCTTATTGGTTGCTGCGGCTTGTGGGTATTTTGGTATTATGTTTGCGATCATTTGGGTCTCTAACTTGCTGTCAGTTGGGGGTTTTTTCTGTTTTTAACATTTTAACTTTTATACACTGAGGAAGCGAGCCCTGGTGCTCGCGAAACGTATACGTATGTGGTGTGTGTTTGTGTATTGTGTGTTAAACGTTGATTTTAATTATTGATGATTAAATTAATTTATTCAAAAGCTTAAAGTTATGATGTGTGTACAGAGCCTAACTTTTGAGAACGTCCCAAACACCATTCGAGAAATAATTCGAACAAAAAAAATAAATTAAAAAAAACCCTGAAATTGATGACATTTTAAATGAATTAAGAAATTACAAAATGTAGCACTTAGCAAACTTTATCAATTTGTTAATGATGACATTGTTTAAGCATCGCGTTTATAGAAGAAAAACAGGGTTTATTTTCTGAAAGATGATTAATTAAACATTCCACAATCACTGTCACAAGTTATGACAAAAGGCTTTTTGTGAATGCCAAGAACGAAACTAGTTTCCACTGTTGCTTATTCGAAGATGCTCTTCTCCTAATTTTCCTTTTTTTCTCTCCATGTACTTTAATAAATCTGACCCAACGAGGACACATGAATGAGATTTTTATTGTTCAGTGACAAAATAATATATAAACAAATATTTCTTACATTCCTGTTTTAAATCTCACATATTTTAAAGTAAGTTTATATAGTCCTGTTACAGGCTATTTTTACAATTCTATTCGTAATATTTTAAGAAAAAAATATTTTGTATTTTATTTATTTTGCGGATTCAAAGTATATGTAAAGAAACTAGTCAGATGTAGCAATCCCAACACTTCTTTCTATCATTTGCATGTTAATACACAGTACCAAAAATACAGTATAGGAGCACCACCAGTTAGATGGTTTAAACCAAAATCTAGTCAGCTACAGCTTATGTCAACTTAGTACTGAATTTGAAATCTGATTAAAATTCGTGCATTACGTTTTGAGAAAGAGCTATTGCAAAATATTTAAAAAATCAGCATTACAGCGTCACATGTTGGTTGATGTACACCAAAAACTGAACAGGATAAAAATTTCATCACGTGCTAAATGAATCTGAAGTTTGATGAAAATCCATGCATTAGGTCATGAGGTACATTTGTTGAGAAACCGTGAAAAATGTAGTATAGCAGTTCCATCTGTAACGCAAATTCCACCACAAAAAGCAGAATTGATTTATATCAGCTACTAGCGCTGAATCTAAAGTTTTAGAGAATTTCGTGCATTAGTTCTTTGGATAGAGCTTTTGTGATAATTCCGAATAAAGCAACATGGCAACGACAACTGTTGAGTGATGTGCAACAAAATGTAATCAGAAAATTTTATATCAAGTACTAACTAAATATAAAGTTTTATGAAAATCCATGCACTATTCTTGAGATATATCTATTGTGGAATTTGTAAGTAATGCAGCATAACAGTACCACCTGCTGAGTGATACTCACGAAAAACTAATCAGTTGTTGTTTGTACCAAGGTCTTGCAGAATCTAAAGTTTTGGAAAATTCTGTGCATTAGTTGTAAAGATAGAGCTATTGCAATAATCACGAATAATGCAGCATGACAGCACCACCTGTTGCACGATTTGCACCAAAACGTAATCAGCATAATGTTACATTAAGTATTAACTAATCTAAAGTCTTATAAAAATTCATGCGCTTGTTCTTGAGATAAGGCTGTTGAAGTAATTGTGAATAATGCAGCACTGCAGCACTACCTTTTGAGCTAAATACACCAAAATCTAATAGGATCTAGTTTATATCCAGCTCTATCAGAATCTAAAATTTTGGGAAATTCCATGCATTAGTTCTTATGATAGAGCGTCAACAATTTTTTGTCACATACAGACACTCACAGACTCACAGTCAGATATTTTGTAAAAACATGTTTTTCTGGTTTTCCGACCCCTAAAACGTGTTAATCCATCGAAAAAAGGATTTCGAAAATTTCCATGAATCAAATATTTTCTACTTGTCAAGATAGAATAAATTAATAGAATAAAAGTAATAAATTATTGCTTATGTTTTTCAAAAATGGTGCAAGGTACAAAAATCAATACTCGCCTATGGCAGTTAAGCATGTAGACATGAAGTATTATAGCATTCTATGTACTATACTACGACTGCTGACTATGTTTTTTATTATAATGTAGTAAATAACATTAACATTAAATAAACACAAATAAGAAATTAAAATAAATTAAATTAAATTTGATAATAGTTCTGCTTTTTCTTGATCTGTAAACAAATAAGCATAATATTTGTAACAAATATACTTATACTTTAAAAAGTAATTCAAAACCAAGCGTTATATGCTTAATGATTTAGGTTTTTTTAATATACATTAAAGTAATACGTAATGAACAGAGAGTACTTATCACATGAATGAATTAAATATTTTACGAAACATAGAATGTAAATATTTTAACCTCTTAAGTAACAGGAAAATAAGAACGCACAATAAACAACATTCACAAAATAATTGAAAAAAAATTGCAATAAATTATAAAAGTCTACCGGAATTGATAATAACATTTTAATGAGAAATAAGAATTTAGAAAATGTATCACTTAATTATCTAAGCAAACTTCATCAACATGTTAATGATGACATTGTTTGAGCAACGCGTTTTCAAAGTAATACAGGCTTTCTTTTCTTGAAGATGATTAATTAAATATTCCACAATCACTGTCAAAAGTTATGACAAAATAGTGTGCGAAGAATGAAACTTTTTTCCTCTGTTGCTTATTCACTGTTTAAGTTTCTTCTTTTCCTCTGGATGTACGTTAATCCTTCTTACACAACAAGAGTACATGAATGATATTTTTAGTGTTCAGTAACAAACAAACAAAAAATAATTGTAAAAAATAATATTTCTTACATTACTGTTTTCTTTTGGCATATTTTAAAGTGAGCATACATATAGAGGTTTTAGAAGCTACTATTTTTATAATTTTGTTCGTAGGAATATTTTAAAAAAAATATTTTATTTCTCTTGCAGATGTTTCAAACTGTATGTAAACGAGTAGGTTAATTCTAATTTTTTTTTAAATTGTTCTAGACAGAATAAAAACTTGTATAATAGGCTAGACAGAATAAAAAAGCCTAGTATATAGACATAAAATATTATACCATGTTGTTATACTACGATTGTTGACTAAGTACTATAATATAGTGTACTACGATTGTTGACTACACTGTAAAAAAAATTCAAGAGGTTACTAAAAATTTCTTAGTAAATTTGTATTCCACAGAATTTTTTAGTAACCATTACAAACTTTTTTTTGCAAGTGAAACAAGCATTTCTTTTGTAAACTGAACAAAAGAATTTTTTGTATAACTAACTTGAAAATTTTTAGTATGAGCCACAAAGCAAATTTTAGTAATAGCTGCAAAATTCCTTTTAATAACCATTACGTGCAACCGAAGCGGAGGAGCTTCCTTCGAGCTGCATCCAGACTTTTGAAGCGGAAGATTTTTGGCAAAACCACAATAGATGGCAGCACTAAACATTCTTAACTGCTCCGACAGGATTTTCATAATCCCTTTATTAGCAATTGACTACAGACATTCGGGGTGTATTTGGCGGTGGCAAGTTTCGAACCCGGGACCTTTTAGTCTGGAGTCCGTTACTATAACCACTATGCTATCAAGGCCACACCAACTGAGTTTTAGTAAGAGCTATTAAAAGTATAAAACTATTAACTCTATTCGTTGCTAACTTTTTTCTAGTAATTCTTACAGATTTTCTAGTAACCGACTGAGATTACTAAAATTTTTTAGTAATTACAAGGATCACTAAAGTTTTTTTAGTAGATCGACCTTTTTTTTTTACAGTGTAGGTACTATAATATAGTGTATTACGATTATTGACTAGGTACTGTAATATAATGCAGTAAATAACATTAACACTGAATACACACAAATAACATCGAATTAGAGAATAATTCTGCATTTTCTTCATTTATAAATTAATAATCATAACATTTCTAACAAATAAAATTATCGTTTAAAATGTAATTCAAAAACAATCATTTCATATTTAAGAATAAAGATTTTTTTAAACATAAAATAAAATATTGCGAAATAAATGGAGCGTACTAATCACCAAAATGTGTAAAGTATTTTACGGAACATGGGATACAAACATTTTCATCTCTGAAATAATAATAAAGAGGCGTAATAAACCAACATTCTCAAAATAATTTAAAAAAAATATAAAAATATATAGGAATTGATACTAACAATTAAAAAAGAAATACGAATTTAGAAAATGTACTACTTAATTCTAATAAGGAAAACTTAATAAGGAAACTTCATCAATTTGTTAATGATGACATTGTTTAAGCAACGCGTTTTCAAAATGATATAGACTTTATTTTTTGAAAGGTGATTAATTACATACTTCTCAATCACTGTCAAAAATTATGACAAAATACATTTTGTGAATGACTAGAATGAAAGTAGTTTTCACGGTTACTTATTTGAAGATGTTTTTTTACTAAGTATTTATTCGCATTCAGCATTTATTCTGTGTATTTATTCTCTTTTACTATTCATCTTTTCAGAATTTATTCACATATATTTTAACGTCTCTTAACTCTCTAATTCCCATGATAAAACACGTTCTAGAAATTATGTAGTTCAGAAAATCTGACTTTACACCAAAAAATTTCAATGGCTAATTTCGGTTTATTTAAATACGGAATGTCTGTTATGAAGTAAATCCAATATTCGAATTGAATATTTCCAGCTGAGCGAAAAAGCCCAGGCCGGGAATCCAACCCGGATACTTGGCTTACAAGGCCAATGCTTTACCTGTTAAGCTATCTGGGCGATAGCCGGCTGGGATTTTTCGCTCAGATATCCTTATTGGTCGTAACATCTGGTCTGTCATTTGAAACAGCTCGGCAGAATAAACCGCAGGTAATGGAACTCTATATAACTATGGATACGTAGATATACTATTATTTTTAACAGAATCAAACTGATTGGTAAAGTTATCATACGAATTGAATATTTCAAGCTGAGCGAAAAATTTCCCAGGCCGGGAATCGAACCCGGATACTTGGCTTACAAGGCCAATGCTTTACCTGTTAAGCTATCAATAGCTCAACAGGAATAGCTTAACAGGTAAAGCATTGGCTTTGTAAGCCAAGTATCCGGGTTCGATTCCTCAAATCAGAGCCTCAAGTGCATGAGGTGCTGCATATACATTTCACCAGCCAGTCGCCGCGAAACATGCATATGTAGAATTAGAGCGAAACATTATTTTATTGCTATAGAGAAGAAGTTTTTCTTTAAGACATTTTGATTTAATAAAATATATTTTTTATTAGTATTTTAATATACTTCTAGGATGATATCAACAACTAAGATTATAGGTGCGATATCTGCAATTTCGGTGGCTCATGCAATTTCAACCAGCTTTTGACTATTACATAACTGGAAAACAAAAAGCAATGTTTATTTTTAGGGAGCATTGTATACATTCCAACATTGCAGAAGTTTTTTAAAAACAGGACCAGGCATTTAAAGTCATTTATTTATCATCATAAATTTACTTGAAATTTATACCCACATTTTACTAGTATTTTTTTATCACTGAATCATAGGATTTTCAGTTAAATGTTTATGGTTAACATTGCAAATCTGAAAAATGTCAATTTTTATAGCCTTTTTTAATGAGTAGAAGACTGAAGTCCCAGTTTTGCTTTTTTCCAGCCAACTTTATTTATTAAATATCCAGTACCGCATTGTAACGTAAAAAAATCTAATTGAGTAAATTTAACATGTCTAGAAAGCATTTTAAATATTTCATACCCACTAATAATCTTAAATCATTTTAGTTATTGCAAATGTATGTATGTAAAACAAAAAATCACCGCACTGGATAGAGCTTAAAAAATGTCAGAAAAAATATTAAATGAAGATGAATTCCTTTTAGTTTCATAAAATCACATTTTTATTTTATACCATGGGTATTTCAGTTTCAATATTTTCTTTAATAATGGGAACAATAGCAATTAAAATAAAAATTTAAGTTTTGGAAAAATGCTTGCGATAAGCTCTCCGATATCGAGTATTAATGCAATATTATTAGTTATTATTGAATTGTTTCTTACCCTATTTGATTTCAAAGAAAGATTTTTATTTTATCTTTTGCATTATTTCAAGTTTTAGACTTTGAAAATTATTATTCTGATATCGAAATCGTAATTATGCTCGAGTACCATTAATAAAATTAGAGACAGAGGTCCCATTTGGAACCCAGGGACCAAAGAAGATAAAAAACAGGTTTCTTTATATATTACTTTTTGGTTACAATAGTAAACCTTTTTACATTACCCAGGTTTCAGAAAAGCTTTCTTTATTTTTAGAAATCTCAGAAACCAAGAAATTTTTAGATTTAACAAATCATTTATAAAAACAAAGTTTCTTTTGCTTCCTCGAATTTTCGGAAGTATCTCCAATAAGTTTGCAGGGTGTAATATTGTGGTTTATTAAATCAGACTATTGATTAATACAAGTAGTAATGTTTTTCACTCGAGAGGATATTCTCACTGACCACTAGTATCCCGCATAAATGAGTGCTCCAAATGTTTTTGACACCGGTATTTAACTAATTCCCTACGTCTTGTCTAATGGCCGAATAATCTGCGGTGAAAGATTACGAAATAAACTGTAAGATATTAGTGGTGTCCAAAGCATTTGGCTTCTCGATTTACGAGAGACAGCTGATAACTAGGGATGATTGAGATTCACCTCTCGAGTCCAAAGTAAATTTCAACATTAAAATTCGCTAACGAAATTTACTTATTTTAGCGCAATAAAATAATATTAATTTTAATGTTAACGCTAAAGCGATTTATGATGTTTGTCAGTAAAACACTAACTATATCATGATTAAAAGTATTTTCTTTTGTTCATTATATTTCATGCTTTCTGTAAAAAATGTGTTTATTGTTATTTAGACAATTTAAAAGTTTTGGATAGGAATAGAAACGACACTAGATATTTTTGCATCAAAGAAAATATCAAGGAGAAAAAAAGGGCTTAAATATCATTTTAGCATCAACATTGGATGGTACGTCCTTTGCATAATAATAAAAATAAAAGACATCATAAAAGGTATTGGAAATGAGAACACATAATGCCTCGCCGAGATAAAAGGCTGCGAATTGTTTTTTCGAATAATCAGCTAACAGTAAACAATATTCTTTCTTTTAATGGAAATTAAAACTTTTGTGTATTTCACATCTAAATATTATTTTTGGTGCAGATAAAATAGCTTCATTAAAATAAATAAAATCGGATTATTTTGTTAAGAAAAAATAAGAATAATTTACCTTCATCTAAAAATTACCATATTTGTTATAAGGTACCCTGGGGTAATAACGCCACGTTAAGGTTCTACCAATTTTCACGGCTCAGTTTTAGTTTGTATTTTTCAAACAAATATATGATTTGATACAGCAACTCATTGACTATCTATATAAAAAAAATAATTTAACAAATATGTATTCATAAAATGTAATGGCGTGATTTCTTGACTAATGATATTTGGCGTTATTACCAACCTATATGGGTAATAGCGCCATTCAAACAAAACTATGAAATAGGATGGAATAATTGCATGCAGATTGCCCAATTCTAAAAATACAAACTCTGCAAACTTAGAAATTGACAAATTGCATTCTAATCTATTGAAAATGTTCAATTTTTTGTGAAAGTATAAGAAAATAAAGGTGTGGTGTGGGGGAGAAAATGAGGCAAAAGAATATCAGACCGTGAGCTTCTTTTTTGCTTAAAAAGGACCGTTTAAATAGAATTATTAGAAACATTGCACTGTTTTAACTGTGTTTATTTGAATTAGTATTTGGGATGTAGCTCGGCCACTGTAGGGAATCAACCGGGGTATTAATGCCAAGGATTGGCGTCATTACCCCGTTATAGTTATTGCGCTGTACATTTTAAATTACAAATTATCTCGAGAAGATATCCAAAATCTTCAACAATATTTTGAAAATCCATGAAATGTACTACAAATTTATGTAATTAACAAAGTATTTCCGGATAAAAAAAAAATAGTCTTCACATCACAAAACGTATCTCGCAAATTTTAGATCAAGCGTTAATTTTAGTTGCTTGTAAAAACAATAAGACCTAAAAATGAAACAAATTAACTTGAAGCTGTTTTTTGCGATTTATATGACTCAAAACCCTTCTGCGTAGAGCACATGAGTGTCATTTACAATATTATTTCATAATTATGCAAAATATTAGCACTTGGCGTTATTACCCCGCCTGGCGTTATTACCCCAGGGTACCTTATGTATAATAAAAAAAAAATAAAAAAAATATTTATAAATTGATACTATGAAAATTAACTATCTAAGTCAAAAAGATTAATAAATAATATCAATCCAAAAATTTTCAGTTTACAAAGTTAATCTTATGAGGATAAAAAAATAATAATAACTGAATGTAGGCCACTGTTAGTCCAGTTGGCGAGCATCCGTCTCAAAGCCGACATTATTTTTGTTGCAGATAAAATAGCTTCATTAAAATAAAATAAAATCGGGTTATTTTGTTAAGCAAAAATAAGAATAATTTCCCTTCATCTAAAAATTACCATATTTGTTATATATATAATAAAAAAAATTATAAATTGATACAATGAAAATCAACAAGTGACAGGTTCAAGACTGTCTGATTTCTAAAAATCTGTTATACATGTTTATGGTCCCTTATTCATGTAAAATTCGTGTTTGGTGCAAAGTCCTGCAAGTTCCTTATGAAATATATCACAGCAAGTTGTGCGCATTACATTTTGATTGCCTTCGTGCAAGCGCAGCCAAACATTATTTAGTAAACCTCCTCATGTTTCATACAATCATTATTTTTATTTAATTATGATTACATAGTATTGTGTATAATTTTGCTTGTCATAATATTGGAAAATAACATTTCTTTAATACCAAAAATTCTGCAAATTATATTTCTAGATATTTAAGAAAACGTCTAAACTCGTGATCGAACTCTGGTCTTTGCCTATACAATATGTAACACTGGCACCCGACTAATCAAAATGTTCCGTATTTTATAACAAAAAATATATATTTTAGCATCTGAAATGTCATGTGACTAGTGTTTAATGCTTGGCTCAGAGCGATAATGTGCAGAGTAATGCTGGTATACTCCCTAATATAGCAGACTTTACAGTATCCTGCAAAATGTTATATTAACGTTATCAATCGGGCTGCTGAGAAATTATTATAAAACAATTACCCAAATAACGTATGTGAAATTCCGCCTTGATACTATGACGTAGGTTATCCAATAATTTGTCGAGGTTTAAAGTGTCTGAAGACAGTTATAACCATCGAAAAGCGCCAATCAATGGTAAATACGGCTTTCGTATACTTTCCCATAAAACATTTTTTTAAGCTTTAATATTTTAACGCATATAAACAGCATTTTTAGGGGCCTTTAGTATGTATTATTACCTGCCGAAAAATCCTGACTCAGGTTAGCTAATATCCGTATGTTCTTACCTACTGTAGTATAGATTAACAGAAAAAATGAATAAAAATCTAGGTTTGATATTATAAAATAGGTCGAGCGGATCTCTTTGCTCTTTAAGCTGGATGTGTTTATCTGAAAATAATTACAGTAAGTTTTTCGTTTTGCAATAATATTTTGCAATATTTTTTGATAATTTCTGTAATTGATTTATCACCATTGATAATGGAAGTATTACCATTTGAAGTATTGAAAAATATAAAGTTTTCTTTAGAAATTATTATTTTTTTACATTTTAAACAAAATAAAATATAAAGAAGGTCATTGTTCAATAATAGCAATATATAATTTCATTTTAATGGTTTTTAAATATGTGATATTAGGCTTGAAAAAGTTTTGGAAACTTTTACTTTTTCAATGAACATTTTATTATAAATGTCTTGTCGCCCCCTCCTCCATTCTCCCAAAAAGAAGAAAACACCACATAGATTGAAATCATTAAATCATTCCAGAAGAACGTGATAATTTAAAAAACAAAACAATTGTATGGAATTTTTTTTTTGATTTATAAAAGACCCAACAATGTTCGTACAATGTTTAAGATAGAAATTCCGAATTTTGTCTGATTTATCATGATTTTTAACAGCTAGTCAGTACTGGTGTTCGCCAATCTTATTTAATTCTCATCAAGATCATCATGATTGTTAATTATTTTAACAGTATCATGCAAATGTATTGTTAATTATTTTAACAGTATTTTATTTAATTCTGTTTATTATTGTTTATTATTTTAATAATATCATGTTAAGTTCTTTTATATTAACATTGCACTAAACAATCAAAATTATTTTAGATTGTTATTTATGCTTTAAAAATCAACTGCACATAGACTTCGCTACCACTGTTTGATTATTATAAAAAAATTTTTTGATTATCACTAATTATTACTGATTATTATCAATAATAGTCACTAGCAAATATTGATTATTATTAATTATTTTTGATAATTATCAATAATTTTTCATTAACTAATATTGATTAATATTAATTATTATTGATTATTATTTATAATTAGTATTAATTTTATTGATTATTGTTGATTATAATTTATGTTTGATTATTATTAAATCGTTGTTTTTAATAGTAAGTCACCACTGGTGTTTATCCGGTTAATTATTTTTGATTATTACAGTTATCTATTTTAACAGAATCATGTTTATTACTTTTACGCTAGTAATGGACATTGAATTAAACAATAATATCATTAAAAAGGCTGTTTATCGTTTAAAAAATCGATTGCCCATAGGCTGCGCTTCTAGGGTCATGATGATATATCAGTCCACCCTGTCTTAAATGTTAAAATTGCAAAATGCTATTATATTAATTTTATGATATTATATATTATATCGTCAAATAAAACATAATTAAGGACGAGACTTGAATAAAAAAATACTTTCTTTTAAATTAGAATTGAGCAGTAGATCCTTTCCATAATAATGAAAATAAGAGACATCATAAAAAAAATATCGTAAATGAATGACACTATCATTGTATGAAATGTATCATTGAAAAATAATTTATTGAAAAATAAATTATTTTTCTTATATAATCAAAGACAAAATAAGCCAGCCCTAAAAGAGATAGTACAGTTTATGAAAAATGGAAACACATTTTTTTAAATCTTATTGCTATTCTTTTCTACTTGAAACAAAATTTAATAAAGTTAATTATTATTATTTAAGAAAATAATCTCAATTTGACATTTAAAAAGAAAATAATTTTCATGCATCCGAATAGGGGAGAGTGGGGATACTTGAGCATAGGGGATACTTGAGCCACCCCTATTATCTCTACAGTTAGTTAATTTTTCTTTCTAAAACTGCCAATATGTTAACACATTTATAGTTCTGAACATGTAAAAAAGAAATCACACATCTTGGTACCATTTTGAAAGTATAGTGATCAATAGTTGTCTTTTCCCTATCTGAAGTAAATTTTTGGGTACATGTTTTTTTTGTTTTTTTGTAATCAAAGTTTTGTTTAAAGTTGCAACTATATACATAAATTTAATAAGCATAATTTCAATTGTATTTTGAATCTAAAATAGTTCTAATAGCTGCATGCTTTATTTAGTAAAACTCTGGGAAACAAAACTAGTGGTAGTGGGGATACTTGAGCCAGCGAGAGTGGGGATACTTGAGCCATGTCTCAACCCTCCCCACTAGAAATTAAACATAGGAGAAACAAACAAAAAATAAAATTCCTTCCTTATATTCACTAATAGATTTTTTTCTGGATAAAAGAGAGAATAATTTTTCATTTTATTTTATTTTTCTTAAAAAAATAACGACTTAAAAATGTTTAAAAATATATTTTTTTTTAAATGAAAATATCCATTTTAATTTTCATTTTGACTAGCAAAATAGCCTGTCTAGATAAATGTAAACATAGTTTTCAATTTAACTTTTATTAAATTAAAATAACTTTTTTAAACTGTTTTACAGGCTATAATCTCTAATACTTTAATTAGTTAGGGCCAACATATTAAAATATTTATTTTTTTATATAACATATTAAGATTAATATCTTATATTGAAATCGTAACCTCTGTTGCTGTAATTTTTTTTAACTAAGAAAATTGAAGAAAAATTGGTAAAAAGAGCGCACAAAAAACAAGAACAGCAACAAAAATCCCAGTTCAAACTTACCTGCATGGAGCCAAAGAGGAAGACAAAATCTTTTCCTGTGAAATCAAAAAAGTGTTTGAAATAATAGAATGATACATCTGGCTTAAATTCCGACAGCTACTAAATTAAAAGCATGAGTTCGACATTATCATTAGAGGAAAATTCTGCCAATGATGGTGATGATGTGAAAAGAAAACTTCTATTGATGGTTGGTTACTAATAAAATATGCCAGAAAAAAAACTAAAAATATTTGTTGGATAAGCACTTAATATTTTGAAAATGAAATTTGCCCGAAGAATAGCAGATTCCAAATTTAAATGACTCTGAACTGAGGGTGTTTCTACCGTCGTTATAACTCAAGTTGAAATTATCATTTGACAACCAGTTCTAACGACAAAAAATGATCGTATTACTAACTTTGTTTTCTCAATTGGTTTGGAAGGACTTTATGTTTCATAATTTATCATTCTGTAAAATGTTTGTGCAAAAATAAAGCGAAAAAAATTACTTTTGTAGGTATTTTTCCGTAGTGGCTCAAGTATCCCTTCACCATGGCTCAAGTATCCCTCCCATGCGGATACTTGAGCCATCATGTAAAACAAAAAATAAACATTTTTTATACATAGAAAAATAGTTCAAAATTAATTGAAAGTGGTTTTCAGTTGAAGAAAAAATATCAAATTTTCATTTTCAATATTTTATTTTATTATAAGAAATTATAAAAAATTAAAAAAAAATTAAAATTCAAAAAATGGCTCAAGTATCCCCATCTTCCCCTATATTCACTGCTTAATTCAATAATCACAACACAGTTGAGCTCTTTTTATAACTAAAAGTTACGTATGTTTTTGTCACATTTATTTTTTAATTATCGTACAGTATGGTAGCCCTTACTTTCTTTTACCTTCTGAATATATCTTTCACATAAATTGGAGAATATAGAAGAAAAAATGCATCTGCCGATAAACAGAAAAGTACATAAAAAATGTATAATTTTTTCAATACGTTTAATCTGAAACCCGAATGTTGGTTCCGTTATGTTGATGATTTTTTTATCTTATGGAACTACAGTTTGGCTGAATTATCTGTTTTTTTGTAAGATGTCAATAGATTAAGCAATAGTATTAATTTCACCCTTGAAGTCGAAAAAAACGCCTCCCTTCCATTTTTAGATGTTCAAATTAATAGATGCAATTCAAGTTTAAAATTTTCAGTCTATAGAAAAAAAAAAAAAAAAAAAAAAAAAAAAACAAGTTATTCCATTTTCAGCCAACATGACTTTCGAATATAAAATATCTGTATTCAGGTCATTTATTAAAAGAGCATTTATGATTTGTTTGAATGACAAATTAAATAAAGAAATTGAATTTATACAGAAAATAGCTTTCGACCATGGTTTTCCTACAAAATTTGTAAATAAAATAGTTCAACAGTACAATACTCTTCCCACATCTAGTCAACGACAGGATAAGCTTGTGGTTTACAGCAAATTCCATCATATCCCTTATATACTCGAAAAATAAAAAAGATAGCACAAAACTGTAACATAAAACTTGTCTTCATTCCATCTCCATATCGCATTGACATCGTTACTGATAAGATCGACAAAAATCTGGTATATATGAAATCCCCATCACTTTATCTAATAATGTTAAAAAAGTCTACATCTACATGACTACGCGGTAACTTTTAATTAGAATTAAAGGCCATCGCAGAGATATTAAACAATATAAACAGAATACTGCTCTATCTTGCTTCTACTTGGCGAACAAGGGTTGCCGTATTAACTTTGATGAGGCCAAAATCATAGTTCTGTGCAATAAACCAGTTCAAGGTAAAATAAGAGAATCTATCGAAATCATTGCACGAGAAAATAAAGCGTGTAAAAATAATTTATTCTACAATATTCCAAAAATGTGGCATAACATCATAAAATCTTAAAAATTTTATTTCATTGCAATATTTTAATTTTTACTCACGTGTAACTGGCAACATTTTTAAACTTTTAATTCATTTAGATTTTAATTTATTAGAAATATTATCTCTCGATCAAGATGCAAACTTAGTCCTTCCGTTATCATATTTTCCTGAAGACGCCCGCAGAAAACGGAGCGAAACGGTGATATTTTATTTTAATTTAATTGTACAAGTTCAAATTAATGTTCTTGTTTTGTGCACCATTGAGCAATGTTTTGTATTTTTAATAAATAAATTCTTAGTAGTTAAATTTTATGGTGCAACTGTCCAGTATATGTTTTAGAAATGTACATGTTAGAGAAACTCGTCAAAATGACAGTATTGCATTGTATTGCATCCAAGTAAGATTGGGTAATGAATGTTTAGTGAAAAGTAGATTTTTTATTTAAATTCTGATACGTAGTTATACGGTTATGCGAGTGTCATCCAGAAAATAAGTTTCAAACACGTTAAAAAAAAAAAAAAAAAAAAAACATATTAACCTGGAAAGTTTTATTGAAAATGGTACATCAGTGCTTCAGCTATATAGATAAGAACCACCGGAATTGCAACACTCGTCATAGCGTGGGATAATTTTTGGTAGCCCAGTCTCATATAAGTCTACCTGACGGAAGTGAAGTCAGCTCTTCAAATTTGCAAACAATTTCGCATTACACGTAACGATATTGTTGATGTTTGCGATATCCTCATTATGGTATGGATGCAGAAACATCAATGCTGTTTAGATGCATTTGGTTCTGTGTTCGGGTTTAAGGTTTGGGGCATCCTTCTGGCACACAGTTTCTATATAAAGAGATGTTTTCTAATGATTTCGTGCATTGTAAATATTTTCTGTATGTTTATACTGCGATACCACGATGAGGGCAACGAGTATCTCAATAGAACTGTTAAAGGTCATGAGATGGAAATTATATGACTCCATCTTAAATAATATGTCATAACCAAAAATGTTTTCCATTCGTCGTAATGTAACGGGAAAGTTTTGACTTTCTCTGCAATTGGACTTTACATCCAATTTTCATAGACGTTTGCTTAACTCGAAAAATATCTACAACGATTATATAATATAAATTTCAAACAATTCACTTAGGTGTTTTGGGGACTGTTATATGCGGGCAGACGAACAGACTGAATTAGTCCAAGGAACTTCAATTAGGAAGTTCAAGTCAAAGACTGGGTGCTACATATTTATATATTTCTGAAAGCACCTAAACAGAGCTGCATATCTGGTCTGTTACATTTATTTAGTCACTGAAATTTAATATTCACCCTGCCTCATATGTCGTTCACGTAACGTAAATTCTAATCCTCAATCGTTTCACACCCATGCTTTGGTTAGGAGTGATGTCTTATCACAGTGATGTTAAGTGATTTCGGGACAGAAAAATCTTCAAATTTTTAAAAAAGATATAATTATGTAAAAAATTCATGCTTCTTTTACTCAAATTTAAGTTTCAACCATGTTTTTCTGAAATAGAACATGAATTATTATTATTATTATTATTATTATTATTATTATTATTATTATTATTGGTTTGTTTTTAAATCTAGCTTTCAAGCAAAGATTTTTTAAGCGTATTCTTGCAAAAAATGCGTTATTCTTCATGATATATTATTTTGCACCATATATCCTACTAAAATTGTCACGAATTCTAAGTCAAGAACCGCCAAGGATCAATGGTTCAAAGTTGAAACATATTTTTTTTAAAGTACATTAATTTTGATTCAACAAATTTGAAAAAAATAAATAAATATTTACTTTTAAAAATATGATTTCTTTTTAAATGTCACATCATATCACTTTTCTTTTCAAATTTTAATGTAAATAATTTTAATTCAAATAGTTTAAATTTTTATTTTAAACATTTTTTCTTAAATAGTGAATCAAAATTAAAGTTTATAATTTTTTTTTGTTTACTATAATGAAAACCAAATGAAATTCTACAAATAATATTTCAAATTATAGCGATTTTAAATTACCCCAATTTATTAATAAATATAATTTTTTTAAATTCTGAGAAGCTTTATTTTGGGGGTTTCTTTATAAATAACATGATTAACCATGGAAATACTTTCAAAATTTTAACTGAATAAATAAAAATTATTTTAAATTGTGTCCCGGACCTACTGAAGGGTCCTGTGCCTTCTCGCAAAAAAACACTTGCAAGCTAATGCTGTTCCTATGGGAAGGCATTTTTTCTAATATCTGGAATTTTGACATTTTAAAATATTTTTTTGCATTGGATAGCTGAGTCCCTCTCTAGATCGCTCCTTGATTACTTTTTCGATTTTGATCGCAGATATTTTCTATAAAGCTACTTTCACTTTGTGAGCCGGTTCTGGAAAAATAAGTAAATTTATAAAAAATATTTGCAACCAAAATAATTAAAACAAGTTGGAAATTGCACGTGAAGCGTAGCAAATTAGGTGCGTTCGTACGATAACGAAGTTTTAAAAATATTACTTTCATGTATCAATCTCATAAAATTGTAAATAATGAATTACAATTAAAACGCTCATCAAACAATGTTCTCCCTATACCATTATGTAATGGAATACTTTTGTGTGGCCTTGTAAATCAATAACAAATGTTCTTTGCACCACAAATTATGTAAGATGTATATTATAATATGTACTTTATAGTTGCATATAAATTTTATTAAGTTCGCATGAGTGTAACACGATTAAAATGCATTTGAAACATTTTTTTCCTATTGACCGTAATGTAACGGAATACTTTTGATTGTCCCTATAATTGATCTATGCATCCGATTTTCATAAAATTTGAAATAACTCTACAAAATTATGTAATAATTATGTATTTTAAATTTCAAACGTATAGAATATATTTGAAACTTTTTCCCCATTGACCATAATGTAATTGAATACTTTTGATTGCCCCTGTAATTGATCTATGCACACGATTATCAAAAAATTTGAAATAACTCGACAGAATTATGTAATAATTGCGTATTTTAAATTTCAAATGATTAAAATGCATTTGAAACATTTTCCCCATTAACCGTAATGTAATGGAGTACTATTGATTGCCCCTGTAATTGATCTATGCATCCGATTTTCATAAAATTTGAAATGACTCGACAAAATTATGTAATAAATACGTATTTTAAATTTCAAACGATTCGGTTGGGTAGTTTTTGCGTTGTTATATGCGGACGGACAGACGGACGGACTGAACGACCACTATAGGTGCTACGTATTATA
Source organism: Maratus speculifer (assembly GCA_964019185.1). Lineage (NCBI taxonomy): Eukaryota > Metazoa > Arthropoda > Arachnida > Araneae > Salticidae > Maratus > Maratus speculifer. The sequence continues at coordinate 227,218,041 of OZ025296.1, read as the reverse complement.
TAATTACGAACGCACCTAAAAAGTAATAAAGAGCGATTTTAAGAGGTACCTCAGTTATCCAATCCCCCAAAATTATTTAAAAATGTCAAAATGCGAAACAAGCCTTAATAGCATTGTAACGGTTGGGTGCTCGTGCTGGGTGTTAAATGCAGACATAACTCAGTACATTAGATAAAAACAATTTATTAAAAACGATAAGGGCTCAAGGGGAGTGGAGCAAGTCTGTAATTTTCACAACTGAGAATACTACTAAAAGATTAAACTCATACTCACAGCTCCGCAACTAGCTCAACCGGGGCACCTCAGACTACTTCTCAGCTATCTTTCGGCTAAGCTGCTAGATAAAATCTTATTAGACAGCCCATGGCTGTATATATTTCTTTATTAACTTTGAGATGATCAACGAAATTACTATTAAATTTCTTACCACCGGCCAACTTCCCGAGTTGCCTTCCAAAACACCTTCCCAACTCACTGGAGGCTCGATGCTACTTGATACTACTCACTCTGGATCAATCAACGCAGCTAGACACAATCTGCTAGACACCAGCGGGCAATCGCCGCTACACTCCTTAGCTGGCTAATATCGCTAGACACACTCCGCTGGCTAACGTCGCCAGAGACACTCACTCTGCTGGCTACTGTCGCCAGAGACACACCTCACACACTCAAACTCCAAGCTTTTATATGTTGCAAACTGAGATACTTCAAATTTACATATTACTACTAACCGCGACCTAACTGTAGAATCCGAAAGAGACACACACACTCTAGAAAATTAAAGTAAAAGAGAGGATAGATGTTGCTTTCACACTTACACATGTTAAATTATTGACGTCACGATCTCAGAAATACTAGAGTGCCTTTATGACAAAGGTCACTCCCTCACAGCATAAGCTCGCGAGTGTCTTCGCGGGAAGGGACAAGATCCTTAATTACATCACCACACGTTCTATTCATTTATTCCAAAATAATATTTACCACAACGCAAATTTTAAATATTTTTGAAATTTTACCATTGTTTAAATAATTGTATGCACCGTTGTGATCCTTAACATAAATTTAGACACAGGAACAATATCTGTTAAAAAAATTTATGAATCAGAATTTTGTTCCAGCTTGTTCCGGTACATTTCTATCCCTGATAATTTTGAGACCCAATTCGATTAAGGCTTTTCATTTTTCAAAAATCTGTTTTTCTATGTTTATAAAGTATTTTCATATCAGAATAAATAAGAAATATTATTATTGTGAGATCTATGATCGTTTTAAATTACTTTGTTTAGTAAAAATGTGGCATAAAAAATTTTACTGCTCTATATTTTAATCATGTTTTTAAGATATTTTTTATATACAAGAATAAATAGAAATTTCATGTCCATTTCAAAAATATATTCATAGTTACAATATTTTTAAAATAAGATAACTAAGTTAATAGCGAGAGTAAACTTTCGAATATAGATTATAAATTTATCTGTAACCTGCAAACTTCATTCATTAATTAAAACGTTTTTGAAAGTATAGAAAGATTTCTATGACCTGAAATTACCTTTCTTTTAATCTTAAATTAAATAAATTACGAAAGCTTTATTTTTACATTTCCTTTATTTTTAGTTTCGGAATAGAATTTTCTCTTTTTATTTATTTATTTATTGTTTAATTTTTCCTTCTTTTAGATTATTTCGACATGAACAAGATTAGAATTCTTTATATGTATAAGCTATAAAGGTAATAGTAAAGATAGTTACGTTCTTGTTTTCTCATTAACTATACTGCTAAGAGAAGTTTTATCTCGAAAAGCCTTTGGTGATTTATTTTGGTAATTTTTGAAGAACTTACTTTAAAGAGTATTTCTAGGTAATCCTTTTAAAGTTTCTGAAAGGAAAATGAATAACGAATTCATTTTAGAAATTTATATAGCAGATAAATTATTTTTATTAGACAATTTTAACTCTATATGTAATATACAGTTAAAATTAGGAAAAATATATTCATTTTCAAATAAATTTTAGTAGATATAGAGATTTTTGGCAAAAGTTTACCGATTCGTGCTGTCTAATAACTATTCTAGTGTCTTTTTTTAAATATGATTTATAGTATGTTTCTTTAGCAGATATTGCTAAATATATCTGAAAGAATTTTATTTTTAACTTGCAATAAAAGATGAATTTACAAATGTCATGTGAGTTGGATAACAAACTTTAAAAAAAAATTCACTGCCAAAAACAAACTTTTTTCATTTGTTCGAAACATTCTGATCCTGCTTGCCTAATCTCAACACATTGCTCATTACTTCTCTTTATTTATTTGTTTATTTTATTTTTATTTTATTTTATTTATCTGTTTATTTATTTTCAAAAATTCTCTTTGTCAAAATAAATTAACTGTTTCAATTTCATTTAAGAGTGTCCAGGTAAGTATTTTGCCCCCAATTAGCAAATGTTTAGGAAGAATAGCATTAGAAGACTTCTGGACAGATGGGAGAAGATAATTGTACCTATATAATTTAATAAAGTTATGCTAAAAATTAAATCTCCTGCGTTTCAAATTTTCGTCGAAATGGGCACGGACATTCAGGATAACCCAATAACAGTCATAAGAGTTTCAATGTTAATTTTGAAAAAACACATATGGTTTGTTCTGAAATATAACACCCAATCATTTTTAACACTTTTAAGAAAATATTTTTTCAATTAATTAGAGCAGAGGTGGCCAACTTTTTTGTTTAAGTTTTAATTTAGACCGTTTCTTAAGCATTATGATTTTGTCTTTTTTAAATTGAAGAACTTCTGTAATTAAACAAGGCGTTTATTGTTTCTGTAGATAAATACTGGTATCATTGTGGTAAGCGTTCGCAAGCTGGCGATAGAGGTGAATTTATAATTCACGTTTAAAAAACACTTTGGAATAAATTGGAAATTTGATTAAACCACACTCAATATACCAATATTAAATGTCCCCTGCATGGTATGTTCGGTTTTTTCTATTTTACAAATGTCTCATACAAGTGTCTAGTAAATATAAAGAAGAAGAAAAGTATCTGATGCTTGAAATTTAAAAATTGATGTACTTTATTTACTTTTTGAATGAAAGTTTTGAATGTATATTAGGCAAAAATAAAAAAAATCGACGTTTACCATAATTAATTTATTTTAAATTCTTATAATATCATTTCCACAGTCTTTTAATATATCTATTATATTTTAATTTCATACCTTTAATCAACGCATTCTTCATTTCTTATTCTAAAAAATCTTAATCTGTCTAAAGTAACACTTTTCCTAAAACCTACTAATTTGAACATTTCCAACTGAGCGAAAAATTGCCCAGGCCTGGAATCGAACCCGAATACTTGACTTACAAGGCCAATGCTTTATCTGTTAAGCTAACCGCGTGATAACCAGCTGGGGTTTTTTGCTCAGATAACCTTATTGGCCGTGACATCTGGTCTATCATTTAGACAGCTCGGCAGAATAAGCCGCAGGTAATGGAACTCCATAGAACGATGGATACGTAGATATACTATTATCCTGGGAAATTTTCGCTCAGTTGGAAATATTCAAATTCGTATAACTTTACCAATCAGTTAGATTGTGTTAAAATAAGAGTAAAACCTACTAATTTAATTTCTTGTGTCAATTTGAATCATTTGACATTTGCTTCTTAATACCTTTTATTTACATTTAAAAATTATTCGACCTACGCTGATCCCTTTGAACGCTACCCCGCGCGCTGTCCGCATAACATAAGAATATCTTTGACAGGCTTTCGTAATTTCTTCTTTCTTCCACGCCCTCTTGATTCCTCATTAATTGTTTAATCACTAAGTGGGCCTTTATTTGTAAAAAGTTCGTCGTCTGTCCTGAAGTACGTTGTTGGATTTGTCTCCCTGTGTTATACTTGTGTAAAACTATATTAAAATGGCTTAAAAGAGAGAAATCTACGTTTTTTCAAGTGTTAAAGAAAATTTTATGATCATACTCTTTAATAAGGTGGAGTTTTAATCTTTTCATATCATTTTTCTATTTAGCTGTAGACAGCGCCGGTACTAAGTTCAAATTGCAATATTCGTGGAATTGTTTCCTTACAATATGAATCATGAATAAATTTTATTATAAGAATGTCGTCTCAGCTTGATTTAATTCGAAAATTCTCAAGAAATGCATTTATTTGTCTAATCAACTTTAACCATTCATGACTGCGAATTAAAGATTCTATGATTGAGTTGCTGGCTAAGAACGGTATATCAAATGTGAACTGTCACATATTGCTTTTATATAGAAATATATTTCATGTATATATATATATTTATATACTAAAAAGTTATCACCCAAGACAATCCAATCCCTAAAATTACAGTCAATTCTGTGAAATATCAGTCATACTTTGCTGAAAGAAAGTAGAGTAGCACATGGTTTTGATGAAATTATGTAGATACTTATACACCGATAAATAACATAAAATAAATCACCAACATATAAAGCATGGCAGGAAACAGGAGAAAAAAAATATTACGCTATATTATCAAAGATGACCGGCCATTTTAGACAGTTTGTTAAATATCAAGAGAAATAAACGAGGAATTATCCTGAAACTCTAAGTGTGTAAACATTATAGTACACAGGTCATACATTTCTATCAATAATTTTTTCCGTAACTCCATAGGGAACCGACAGCAAACTGAAAAAGAGCGAATATCTTTTGGATAACGCTATCAAAACTAGTGTAGCAAAAGCATTAAAACTGTAGATTATGATTAAGTTTTTTTTAGTGGTTAATTATAACATTCGTTTTTACTTGGATATCATGTATAGTCGTAGAGAAATTAAAGTTTTTATAAAAACATTCCCAAATTTTGCCAAGTTTTTTTGCTTATAATTTGCAAAGTTCTTAATATAAAAAAATTTTGTTTTCCGAAAATATAATAAACAGCATCGTACACAATACTCTGTCATCAGAATAAAAAGATAATGTGAATTGTATGAAAAATGAGTAGGTTTACTAAATAATTTTTTATTGCGCATGCGCGATGGCTATCAAAATTACATTTGCATATTGTATTAGCTACATGCATAGAGCAACTTTTGTGGACGTCTCAAAAACGTATCTAGAAAAATTTGAAAGTGACCGTTAATTTAATAAGCTCGAAATAGAATAAGTCGATAGAATGAGCTCTCTTCATTATTTCCAAAATGAAGCAAAAAGATGAGGGGCTGTAGCCATTTATACATATATTATGGTCAATATAGAACACGCACTATGACACGTACTAGTGTATTTGGTTACAATCCCTTATTTGTTGATACATTCCGTGAATAATGGATCTTGAGCTTATTCTATCGACGATACCTTACAGAATTAAGAAAATAAGTATACAATAGTCTTCATTGAACTGCAAACATATTAAAAATTATAATCATGATTGATAACTGAATTAAATATGCTATTTTCTACGATATCAGTGGCTCTGTTGGTGACTAAGTTGTGACATTTGAAAAACTGTATCAGTACCACAAATTCACTTTTGAATGGACAACAGGAAAAGATGCGTCGAATGTGTCGAAGGCAGTCATTGCACGCTCATTTCTGCCACACCTTCTTTTATCCAGATTGCTTCTGCTTTCGTTGAGCATGTTCGTTTCAAGAACTTTGTAAGGAAAGAAAATTTTTATTGTTATTCATTTGCAATTTTTAATGCTATCTATGATAATCGAAAAATCTTTATCTCTATCTATCCGTCTGTATCCCTGTACTATAATTAGCATAAATATAGCCCCGCTTAACATGAAATGGATATAATTTCATCTGTGATAAATAATTTGTATATCATCGATCTACATCATTCGTATCATCATTTTCGTTTCGTCATATCATCGCCTGTCCCTGTGCGATAACATCATTTTCATCAGTAGATTATATACAGAGCTTTAAAAAAATAATATATTTTAGTTGATATGCATGTCAATAGCAGAAATCATGTTTTCTAATGCATGATGAATTTTTCAAATTGTTCATTTAGACATCATCTTCCATGTTAGAAAACTGTGAAATTTTGTCATGGTATTCTAAATGTATTGTAAAATGTTTCACAATCTGTGTTGTAACCATAATTTTTCGTTCTTGTTTTATTCGTTCTTGTTGTCCAAGTAATAATTTTATTTTTATATTCAAAACTACTTTTTATACATAGGGTAATATAAAATGAATATAGAAATTACAAACAGTTATAGCACTTTAATAGTAAAGAATATAGCTATGTAAAAAACACAAATTGTAAAAAGAAGTTTAAAAATTTGTTTCGATAGTTTATAAATATACCATTGGACTCTCCTTGATCACACTGACAACATCTAAACAACCTTTTTGTTCAAACATCATATACTACCTGTTTATGTTGTTAGCATTTTGAGTTGTTCGACTGAACTACTGATGAAATCTTCTCCGCACTCTAATGACAGAACAAAACATATTAAATTCTAATAAATTGAATATTAAAAACACATATATATATATATTACACTAACGTATGTGGCACAAAAATCACGAATATTTGTTAATTTTTTAATGGCAATGTCCAAATGCAAAGCAAATTTTTTATAACTGTGCAAAAGTCCTTTGGTAAGATTTAGGCTCTGTAAATCGGATTTATTTATGTTTTATTCCTCCGCTGTAAATTAAAGAGCTTCAAAATAGCATTATTTTTATTTATTTTCTGTTATTTTGACTTTAAAAATTAAATAAAAGTCATGAATTTTAAAATTTTCAGTTTCAAATTAAAATTATGTATTTTAAATGAAATGAGTGAAAATATTATATTATTATGTTTCAAATAATTAATGAAAAACGAAAAAATGGCGATTTATTATCTGCCCAGGCTAGCATGAAAATATTGAGTTCTTGATTTATCAGCACAGATGTTATATATGCATCACATTGGCGCGTTATTTTTCTGACGCCAACTTGGCAAAAACTTCGGTTTCAAATTCCAGTTACATACATATTTTTTAACAAATTTTTATTATTTTAGGAAATAATAATAAATAAAAGAAGTTTAGTTAATAATTATAGAATTAAACAATTCATATATCATTAAAAAAAATTAAAATAAACAAACAGTTTGTTAATAAATAAAAAAACAATAGCCGGTTATCATGTGAAGCACATATATTTGCCATTTTGTTACAATCGCGCCAATGTAGTGCGTATATGACATCTATGTCTATTTCTCTAGCAAAATCTTCTAATTTGGCTAAAAATTGAGCAATCAAAATAAATTACGAATAATAGCAATATGATTTAATGCTTAGTAGACATTCAAAAGAGACCAAACTTGTCGCCAAATTTTGATTTCCGATTTACATTTTGTGTAATTCTTATCGCTAAATACTTTTCAATTAAATAAAAGACGTTTGTAATCGCTACACCAATTTTGAATTATTATTATAATTTTTTTGGATCAAGTGTTTCAATTAAAATTAATTCGAAGTTATGAAATGGGTCACTCGGTGACGAGTGAACTACCGGTTATTGGCTCCCGGATTAGATTCGGGTTCGTACGAAACACACAGAGAAATCTTTATAACATGGATCACATTTATTAGTTTATTCAAAACATCAAGAATTGTTCGAAATAAGTTTTAATACTAAATCAAATTTACAAACAAATATTGTTATTATTTTATAGCAGTGATTATTTACTTAATTTTATCAATTTAGAGATTGTGTCAATAAACTTAACATAGAATAACCATAGTAAACTTATATTTTCAAAATAATAAAACCTTCTGTAACAATGCGAATACTATTTGTAAATTAAATTAATCTCTACATATGAGCTTATTTGTTACACTGTGTATGCAACTTTTATTTTGTTTACTGTATAATCGCAAAGATTTGTCTTATATTTCCAATATCTTGGTTTGGCTAAATTTATTTTATTCTGGAACAATGGCAAAACTAATAAAATGCAAATCCAGCAATGTATGGAAATATATGAATTTCATATCGACTTTTCTAAGAAAGAAAATGGAATGTATTATTCATTTCTTTCAGATCACTTTAATAAATCTCATAATTTAAGCTATTTCTTCCTTATTTTATTTTAAGAAATACTTACAGATTTTATAAAATTTATCCTATACTATGTTTTAAAAATAAAAGAAATCATAAAGTATTAATAACTTGCATTTAATAGTTTAACTTGCATCTTTTCTAGTATAAATTTAACAGGAAAACTCTTATTTGTTTGAGATAAGTATAGATGTATATTATAAATAAGAGCACGCTTACCAAAATTATACTCATCCCTGTATATTAAATAGCAATGAAAATTGACATGTTTCCTCTACCAAAGTATTAGGTTGTTCAAAATTATACTTTTTCTGATTCTAAGGAATGAATGGGACAAATACTGTAAGTTTAATAAAAGATTTTGACAATATATACTTTTAATCATACGCTTAATAATTACTTTTTAAAACAGCACAACCATGCTATGTAATAATCTTGATCAAACACAGAATCGATAATTTTCACATTCAATAATTTTTTTATTAACATTGAAGTCGTAATTGAATTTCAAAATTTCGAGTCAGCAAGCTTCAACTTGTTACTGTAGAGGGCCATTCAATTTTATTGTATTTGGTTTTTTATTATCTGAACAGAAATATTGCATGTTTATATAAATCACATTTCAAAATATGTACAGAACTTTCTATCAGCGATCTTTCATTTTATAATTTTTACTTGTCTCGAGTACATTCTAATTCTATATATTTCAACTGAGAACCCAAGCAAGGCTATCAAACTGCTATTTTGAGATTATTTTGAGATAAATTTACATTAAATGTCAATATTTGTATGCGAATACAGTTTCTAATAATATGGGTATGCATATTTTTATTTCTTATTTGTCCGTTTTCATTACGTTTAAAGGAAAACATCAAGTGATCTTCCATTAATTATGTTTTAAAATATCTATTATTTTCATAAACAAATTAAAATACATTTATACTGATAATTAAAAGTTTAAAAAAAAATAAATTTAAAAACATACCACCGAAAGTAAAATTTTATTTTTAAAATATTCAATGGAAATAAACACTTTTCTTTCTTTTTTTCGCGGGATTAACAATTTAAAAATAATGAAAAGACGGGAGAACAAAAGACACAAGCCTACTGATAGTAAATGAATTAAATTTAATAAAAGAACGCCAGTTTAAATTAAGTCCAACATTTGGCACACAATAGTTTTGCAGTACCATTAATCTGAGGTAATTGCTTGTTAAGAAAAAAAAAGATTACTTTCTGGAATTAATGAGATGCAATAACCTCATTAAAATTACCTGACATTTAAATTTATTCTTTTAAAGATAATGTGAGGTCTCTTATTATAAAACTCATTTGTTTAATTAAATATAACCTTTCTTTAGCTGTATAAATTAAGAGTTATTTCAGATTTTTGCAATGGATTATCAAAATTTTGTATAGTTTCAAATCAAGAAACTGGTATCTAAATGCTTTTGAATATGTTATCTTAGCAAACATTTAGGTGAAATATAATTGTAGATGTTTCTGTTAAATGTTTAAAAATTAGTAAATTTTAATATATTTATAACACGGAAGATTTGTTAATTGAAGAAATTATCCAAATTCAATTTAAATTAATATTTATTTTATTAGAATTCTTTCAGAAAAAAATGTCGGAATAGTTTAACTTTTTTTTTCTTTCTAAGCAATGCTTTTCGGTTTGTGTTTAATTAAAGTTGTAGAGAAGATAAAAATAAGTAAGAATAATCATGCGTCAAGCATAGCTTATGAAATATTTTCAAACACATTTAAAATTTTGTAACAATTTCACATTTTAATACGGCGAAAAATGATGTCAAAGCAAAAAATTTAGAAAACGCATGTCACATTGGAAATCTCAATTTCAGCAATTACAGTCTATAGTCGTAAAAATTCATCATTCTGTTGTGGAGCCCTGTGTAGGATTTATATATTTTTATAAATACTACACTGTTAAAACTGGATTCTTAACCCTTCACTACACGATTTTTTCTATTGTTATGTAAAAAATTGTTTGAAATCTATTTATCGGTCTAATAATGGGAAAAATAATAAAAAAATTAAATTAAAAAAATCTGCTAAAATTTAATATTTTATGGCGTATACCCTGTATACACAGTTAGGGTTTTTTAATACTTTATTGCTATATTTTGCAATTAAATGGGCTTTAATTAATTAATTTTATTTGCTTAACACTCTACGATTTTGCTTTATATTAATATTTTTTAGCATTCAATAAAAACAATAAAAATAAATTTGGCCTTAAAAGCATGATCTATTTTTTTTCTTGATAAATTCTAAATTTGTGTCAAATGTAGCCGTCATACACGAACAAACTAAGTGTTGTTTCATTCTTTGGATTGTTATTGATCAGTTACAGTGAGCATATTGGCCAAATTCATAGCACATAATGTGGAATATTGTGTTTTTAGGTACGTGCCATATATGACCCACAGTGCAGTGAAGTGTTAAAAATGAACAAAAAATATTGAGTATTTTCCGATCTTATAATAGCCCCGAGAACATAACTCTCAAATTAGAGAAACGCATGCTTATATATTGCAGAATATCATATGAATATTTAACGACAACCTTTTTTAGTCCGGATTGTCACTAGTATTTGAAATTACCATGTACTCGTTTCTGAAGCAATTCTTACTTGAAAAAAAAATACACAGAAGCACATATTTTTAAAGAAATTATTTTCAACAATGATAAAACTGAACACTTAAACATAGTAATCAAAATGTACTCTTTTTTGAGTCTTTCAAATTTAATGTAACTCCGAGTACATAACTCCTAAATCTAATAAACGCATGTACACTTTTTTTTAATGCTGGCGTAAAAATCCATCCACACTTTTGATTTTTTTAATCCCTTGCAAATCTTTTCTCATAGAATAGTGGAATGTAAATGTGTTGATGTGAATCAGTACGTATGGTCTAAATTTGCCGATGTATTCTTTCGTACTATATGACATTTTTTCATAGTGTAGTTCGTAAATTAATTTTTGAGTCTCTCCAATCTTATAATAGATTCTAGTACGAAACTCTTACGTTTAATAAACGCAAGTACTCTTTTTTTAAATCTTCCCCATTCTTTTAAAAGTCAATTAAATAAGAGCGTTTTTAGAGTTTGCAGTGTCTCAGGAGGGGAGAGGGCAGCATATCACATCGGGAGTAGGGCACCCTAGTTTTGAGAATACAGCGAGAAATTAAACAAGTACACAGCCACGCAGCAAAATTATTACGGTTAATTTTACGGCATGAATCAGGCAACTGGGTTACCAGTCAAAATAAACAGTCACATATTATTAAAATTTAGTATCTTAATATAGTAGAAATATGCCATATAAACTACTTATTATACGGTTTATTATTATTGATTCAAAGGTATAATAATGGCAGCTATGTTGCCAGAATGATACAAAGAATAAATCGGGTGCACGGTGAACAACTGAAATTAAAAATGGAAGTTTTCTGTTTCTGAATATTGTTAGTAGATAAATAATTCTACTTTATGTTGCATTTTTTTGCATTTTTTAATTTCAACGGAAAATGGAATAAATATTCATAGAAGAAATTAATATATAATTTTTGAAAACAAAATGTTTTCGACAAAAAATAGTAAGTTTTGTATAATGAAAATTTTACTGGAGTAAATAATCTTATGCATTAAATCCTCCTACATTTATAAATAAAATACTTAATAAGAGAAATAAATAATTAATAACACGGAGCGTAGAAAGATGAATATGCAATCGGTAATAATGAAAGAATATTGAAAAATCATACATCAACATGGAAAATGAAAAACTTGACAATTGTAAAACCACTTTTCAACAAGAAGAGTATTAAGAATTTCATTTTATCACATACCGAAAGGATATATCTAAACAAATAGTTTTAACAAGCCGGTTGCTCCAATTCTAAATCTCTCTTCTTTCTTATACATGTTGAAATTTGAAAAATATTTTCGCGTGTTATTACTTCAGTACTACACCAACATTGATTCTCAATTGATTTTTTTGCTTGATTTTATTAATTGAAATTAAAAGCAGTTAATCTTGCTAATGATCTATTTCATAAACAAAAATTTCGTTCGGTCTGTCTTTGTGTGTATCCCCGATAGGTAGCAAAATCTACGGCACATGTACTGTAAAACAGATGTGTAACTCTAAAGATGCAAAATTACCGACATGTGTAAGCTTACTAAAATTTATCTGTGCTCTGTGCAAAAAAGAAAAAAAAATTAAAAACTTGTAAGGAAAGCAACAGAAATCTGTAACTTTACAGTAGATTCTACTAAAATTAGAATAATCTTTCTTAAATTTTATCTGTAACATTATAAAGTAAAATAAATCTATAATTCTGATATAGTTGCAGAAATTTGTATGTTTACTCCAATTTCATCAGAACAAGAATAAAAAGAAAGTAAGATTACGTGGGGAACTGAGCTATGGTGGATATTCTTGCAATTTAGCTTTCAAAAGCTATTTATCATTTGAATTAAAGTCAGAAACTTTTAAATGTAATCTTAGAACTTTCAATAACAGTAGCAGGAAAAATTCACGTAACAGTGTCGGTTACAGAAATGTTTGCTGTTACTGTTACATACAAAGCTCTAGAAATTCCTGTTTCCCAGAAAAAGTTTAGTAACATTACAGATATTTTTACAGTGTATATTTAATGCAACAAAAATGATTATAATACACTTGAGTCGTTTTTGTCCATATATCTTAATTTTATGGCATTCTTTGTGCGATCTTGTTGATAAACTATAAATTCTCCTTATTTTATACAGCAGAAAATTTGCAGTTGAAACCAACAGGTCTAGGTCCGCCTCAGTGATTTAAATCAGTCTCATTTGTTGGAATATTGTAACGACAATAAAATAAGCTGTAAAAGCCTTTCCTTAACAGGCTCTAATGTAACAAAATTGCAACGCATTTTTCTTTTTTTTTATAGATATAAAGGAATTATTTCCTGTGTCCCTGCAGATGTACCAAAAATGCTGCACTATTCATTTTTAATATTGAACATTCTATACTAAACATTTTTTCTAATAAACGTATAAAAATAACATGGCAGTCCAGAAGTGTATATACAAGTTTAGAGAGTGGCCAGACAGAGAGATTAAGTTCAGAAAGATTCTTCAACTACATCAGAGATTGTTAAAAAATTGTAAATATTCAGCCTTCATTTTACAGGGTGGTCATAAAAAAACTTTGCCGATATATGGAGCTCTAGCGGCCAGTCCGCTCAACCGATCGAGGTGAAATTTCAGATATAGCTATTCAGAGGTATGAGCTCGAGATTCTGTGAACGCCAACAAAATGGCACTCACGGTTACGGTTATAGTTACAGAAACTCGAAAATTTTCAATGGCAACACCCATTTTTTTTCAGCGCAAAATGCTCAGCACATGCGAAAACCATAAAGGGCGTTAGAATCGTATGTGTATCGCAAGAAACGGACATGTTATGCACGCACAAAAAACTGTTCTGCGAATCCTCTCCCCCATAGAAAAAACTCGATTGGGGCGCAAGGAGGAAATTTGCATATGACACAGAGTCAGTACACTAATCTCTGATTACAATACATATCGGAGAAATTAAAACTTTTATTTTGATTACACATTTTCCACATAAGTGCCATCACCATTACTTTCCTGTGATGACACCCATGTGGAAAATGTGTAATCAAAATAAAAGCTTTAGTTTCTCCGATCTGTATTGTAATCAGAGATTAGTGTACTGACTCTGTGTCATATGCAAATTGCCTCCTTGCGCCCCAATCGAGTTTTTTCTATGGGGGAGAGGATTCGCAGAACAGTTTTTTGTGCGTGCATAACATGTCCGTTTCTTGCGATACACGTACGGTTCCAACGCTCTTTATGGTTTTCGCATGCGCTGAGCATTTTGCGATGAAAAAAAATGGGTGTTGCTATTGGAAATTTTCGAGTTTCTGTAACTATAACCGTAACCGTGAGCGCCATTTTGTTGTCGTTCACAGAATCTCGAGCTCATACCTCTGATTTGCTATATCTGAAATTTCATTTCGATCGGTTGAGCGGACTGGTCGCTAGAGCTCCGTATATCGGCAAAGTTTTTTTTATGACCACCCTGTATATATCTATATTTATTTTGTTTCATGATTCAAATCCGTTAAAACATTTTTAAATATAGTCTGCCTACACTTTAACACACTATAATCGAAATATAACGATAAAGTATAACTATAAATATAAAATATAATAAAATAAAATATAAAATATAAGTATAAAAATTATCGAAAATATAACGATACTTTAATATATATAAAAGCATAAATCTATTAAATATCTCATAAAGAAACATTTTCGTTTCTTAATTATCTCTTAGAATCACCTGTAAAATACATAAAAAATGCTTACTAGTCTGTAAACTGTCTTTATTTTTTCCGAAATATATTCTCATAATTTTTTTGTCAATAATTGCAAGATAAGACTCTAATTAGCGAAGTCTTCTGCAGGTAAAGAAACTAAAGACATTAAAAATCTGTCACACATGACTAATGAGTTCAAAAGATAACATTTTAATGAGCTTCAGCATTACCTTAAAATATAGTTTAATACGTGGGTAAAAATGAAGATAAATAATATTCTTTTAGTGTTCACATAGTAAATTTTATTTCAGATTCATGACATTTGAAGCATCTTAAAATATATAATCGCATTTGCGGCATTGAATGTATAAATATCATATAGTTGTTTTGAAGAATGTAACATTTTTTAAAATAATACGAATAAACCTTACTAATAAAACAATGTTTAAATAACTCTATGTTCATTATATATTTTATGGTACTCTTGAAAGTTGCTAAATTCTAAAATGTCCAGTTTACCAAACTGTCCAAATTTCACTGATGTTTGAATTTTTCGAGTCATGTTTTAACTTTCCAACTAAAATGATGCATTTAAAAACACTGTTAATATTTAAATTAAACACAAAATATATTACAAAAAAAAACTCGCGTTAATATTATTTGTTACATAAATAAACTAACTGTATTACCCTACATTCATCGAGTTTCTTCAGATAATACAGAGAAAAAGAAAAAGTACATTTATTCCCCTATAGTCTAAATTGAGATTTCAAGTTTCGCCATGGCGTACCTCAATGTGTACTAAACAGTAGATACGATAGGGCAAAGAAAAAATGAAGAATGAAAACCATTTTTCTTTCATTTTAACCCTTACTTTATACACATTAGGAAATGAAACCTAGCCAAACTTTGTTACACAATACATTGCACAGTGTTAGGATATGGAATAAGTATATTTTAAATTTAAAACAACAATAAATATAAATACATATATATTTAATCTGGTTTACGATTCAAATCCGCTAAAACATTTTAAAATATTCTGCCAAAACTTGACCCCTTTATACCGAAAACAAAACGGCCTTTTTATATAGATGAAAGCATATGTCATATAATATCTCATAAAGAATTTTTTTCTTTTCTTAATTATTTCTTAAATCACCTGAAAAAATATAAAAAATGTTTACTAGTCTGTAAACCATCGTCATTTTTTTTCGAAACATACTGTCATAATTTTTTATTGTCAATAATTGCAAGATAAGACTCTAATTAGCGATGTCTTCTGCACGTGAAGAAACTAAAGACATTAAAAATTTGTCAGACATGACTAATGAGATACAAAGATAACATTATAATGATCTTCAGCACTACGTTGGAAAATAGTTTAATAGAGGGTAAAAATGAAGATAAATAATATTCTTTTAGTGTTTTGATTGTAAATTTATTTTAACTTCATGATAGTTGAAGCATGTTTAAAATATGAGGTAACATTTATAATATAAATAATTTGTAAAACTGTCATACAGTTTTCTAGAGAAAAGTTAAACATACATTTTAAAAAAGAATATGAACAAATCTTGCTAATAAAGCAATGATTAAATATCTCTGTGTTGATTTCTATATTTTATGCAATACCTGAAAATAGCATAAGTTCTAAATTATTCAGTTTATAACACTATTCAAATTTGATTGATTTCTGAATTTTTCAAGAAATTTTTTAACCTCATAAATAAATTTATGCATTTGAAAGCATAGTTTAATGTTTAAATTAAGCACAGTGGGGATATATTACAGAAAAAAGGTCATGCTAATGATGCTAGTAACATGAATAGACTAGCAGTATTACGCGACGTTACTCGTATTTCTTGGGATAATACAGAGAAAAAAAGTAATTATTCCCTTATAGTTAAATTTTAAATTTTAAATTTTACTGAGGCGTTTTCAATTTGTACTAAACAGGAGATACGATAGGGCAAAGAAAGAATAAATTACAAAAACCACTTTTCGTTCATTTTAACTGTTACTTTTTTAAACACAAAGGGATGAAACCCAGCTTTGCTGGATTACAGGCCATTTTGCTCAGTGTTAGAATATGGTATAAGTATATTTTTTTTATTGAAAACAACAATAAATATATGTAAATATATATTTAATCAGTTTTACTATTCTAATCCGCTAAAACATTTTGAAAATATTCTGATAAAACTTTACCACAATGTGTTGAAATATAACGATATTTAATACACATGAAAGCACATGTCTATTAAATATCTTATAAAGAAATGTTTTCGATTCTTAATTATCTCTTAAATCACCACAAAGATATACATAAAAATGCATACTATGATGTGAAATATCGTTATTTTTTTCGGAATGTTCTCTCGGATTTTTTTTTCAATAATTGCAAAGTAAAACTCTAATTAGCGTAGTTCTCAGCTGGTGAAGAAATTAAAGACATTACAAAATCTGTCAGACATGACTAATAAGCTCCAAAGATAACATTCTAATGAGCTTGAACATTACGTTTAAATATACTTTAATAGACTGATAACACTGAAGATAAATAATATTCTTTTAGCTTTCTCTTAGTAAAATTTATTTTAGATTCATAAAATTAAAGGCCTATTTAAAATATAAGGTAACACTTGCGACTTTTAAGGTCAAAATATCATATAGTTTATTCGAGGAATATTAAACATACATTTTTTTTTAAAGAATACGAGTAAATCTTACAAAATCTTACTAATAAAGCGATGTTTAAATAACTGTATGTTCATTACTTCATTTATGAAATAATTGAAAGTAGTATAAATTTTAAAGTAATTAGCTTACAAAACTATCCAAACTTCACTTATTTTTTTAATTTTTCAAGAAATGTTTCAACCTTTCAAATAAATTGATCCATGTGAAAACATTGTTTAATATTTAAATTAAACACAGTGTGGATATATTACAGAAAATACTTGTGCTAACATTAATTGTTATATTGTTATATTTATTATTATATATTATATTATTATTATATATTATATTATTTTATATTATATATATATTTTTATATATATATTTTATATTATATTATTATTATATATTATTATTATTATATTATTATTATTATTATATTATTATTATATATTATTATATATTATATATTATATATTATTTATTATATATTATTATTATATTGTCATTTATTGTCTAGCAGTATTATCCGGCATTGATCGCGCTTCTTGAGATAATACAGAGAAAAGAAAAGGACATTAATTCTCCTGTAGCTTAATCCGAGATTTCAAGTTTTACCAAGGCGTTCCTCAATGTGTACTAAACAGCAGATACGATAGGGTAAAAAAAGAAAGAAGAATGAAAACCATTTTTATTTTTTATTTTAACTGTTACTTTATACACACCAGGAGATGAAAACCAGGCTTACTGGGTTACAGAACACTTTGCTTCGTGTTAAAAAATGGTATAAGCATATTTTTAATTTAAAACAGCAATAAATATACTACCCCTGACAATAAATTTCGGTAAATAGTCCTGTAACATTAATGTAGACGAAATAATAACACAAGTTACCATACCATCCTTCGAAATAGTCATTTCCCATAATTAAGCACCGCTGAGATCTGTTATACATGTCCTGGGAAATTCGCAAGAAGTCTTCTTCTGGGATGGAGTTCAAAAGCTTCGTCACGTTTCGTTGGATGTCAGCTATAGGGTCAAATCTCTTTTAAAGAGAGTTTGAGTGGTGAAAATAGGAAGAAGGCTAGAGAATTGAGAACTGGCGAGTACGGTGGATGTTCAATTTGCACCACCCCTCATGAATTTCTTTCGGTGACTTGCAAAACTTAAAACCAAACTTTAAACTGATCTTTTGTTCCTTCATTTTTCTGTTCTCAGTTAAGAATAAACATACTGAACAAGCACTTAATAAAACACGTCTTACAGAATGTAAACGATGCTCAACTGCGCAACGGTGGAAGAAGATGGTCAACACTTGCCTCTTTGCAGATGCAGCGTTTTGTTTCCACAGTGTTGCCAGATCGGTCGTTCTGAATTCATTCACCGAACTTTTTTCTCAGAGGTAGTATATACATATATATTTAATATGATTTACGATTCAAATTCGCTAAAACATTTTTTTTAAATATTCTCCCAAAACATTAATTTCATATACAAAAAGTATATAACGACCCTTTAATATACATGAAAGCATATGTCTACTAATTATCTCATAAAAACCGTTTTCGTTTCTTAATTATATCTTAAATAATTTGAAAAATATATAAAAAATGTTTACTAATCTGTAAACTAGCGTTATTTTTTTTCCAATTATACTCTCATAATTTTTTGTCCATAATTGCAAGATAAGATTCTAATTAGTGAAGTCTTCTGCAGATTAATGAAACTGAAGACATTAAAAATCTGTCAGCCATAACTAATGAGCTCCAAAGATAACATTCTATGAGCTTCAGCATAACTTTTGTAATATACTTTAATAGATGGGTAAAAATGACGAAAAACAATATGTTTTTAGTGTTTTTATAGTAATTTTATTTTAGATTCGTGATATTATAGTGCATGTTTTTTAATATACAGTCACATTTGGGACTTTAAATGTTAAAATATTATGTAGATTTTTTTTTTTTTTTGAGGAATGTTGAATGCAAATTTTTTTTAAGAATATAGATAAATTCTTGCTAATAAAGCAATATTCTTTCAAATTCTAATAGCTCAAAAAGAGTATCGCCAACAGAAAGAAAACAAGTCCATGTCGGGACATGAACCCGGTCCATCAGTATAGCGGACCTTCGTTCTACCAGCTGAATCATTTTTAATCTTTCCCAGCCAAGCCTATTTCAGTACATATATTATCAAGGCAACAATTGCAGCACAAGATGGAATATTCTTCCGTGAGACACCAGCTCCGGGGTAAACACGAAATTAATGAAAATCCAGCATCGATGAATTGAATAAATCCATAACACTAGTTTACAAATTTTAACTTTTTTTGTATACCCCGAAAGAAATGTATGTAAATGTATTAGTCTACATTTCTTAAACCTAAAAGTGTTAACAGAAATATTCTATCACATCACAGTTTTCTTTCTATAGTCAATTGTTCCTTTTTAATTACCCAACGTGATGATGATAGTTTAATGTTCATTTGTTCACTTCAAAGAACAAATATTTTATTTCGGATTGAATTAATAAGTCGAGTAGAAAGTGTAAACAAAGTTCTGATCGTTTTTGATATGTTTGGGGACAGATTATATTAAAAAAAAAGACCCACTGTAGATTTGTTAAAAAGTGCATATCTTCACTACTTTGGATTTCCTGTTGCAAACCAAGATAAAAAGTGGGTGCCTCATGTGTTTTGAAAAAGCCGTAGAATTGTTTTATTCCAGTGGCCATCAGGAGAAAACGTACACCTTCTATTTTGTTCATCAATGCTATGAAGAGAACCTAGTAATCATGAAACTGACTGTTACTTTTGTGTTACGAAAACAGTGGAATATAATACAAAAAAGGCGAGTATTACATATGCCTTAGTTCCGTCTGTTACTAACCGCAATTTACATTCGAAAGATCTACCACGTCCAGTTTGTCTCGGTAATTTGAGTGTAAATATACTAGGAGATGACAAAGAAAGTGATGTTGAATTCAAATAGATTTCTAGTGATTCTAACGAATTCTCTCTTTATGAAAAGACTCCACATTTAATTAACCAAGCCGAATTAAATGATCGTAAAAGATATTTACAATCATCAAAATCTAAAGCTGAGCTTTTAGGTTCTCGCCTACAACAATGAAACTTATTAAAACTAAAACACAAAAGTTACGTTGTTTATAAACAGAAGCAAAGTTTACTCAGAATTTTTCAAAAAAGAAGGTGAATATTGTTATGGGATGTACAGATGGAAGTAAACATGTCATTAAAGATTCATTTCCTGGATTCGCATCTGAGTTTTTTCCCTGCAAACTAGGAAGTATGAGTGACGAACAAGGGGAGTGTTTTCATCAAGATTTAAAGGTTTTTGAAGCGGATTCTTCAGGGATTTTGGGATAAAAGCATACTAGGGGATTACTGTTGGTTCATTATAAGAGAAATTGATCCAAATAACTGTAAAAAAGAAGGCAAAAATTAGCCATTTTGGATTTTTTTTTAAATATTAATACCAAAATTATTTAATCCAAATAAGTAAATAAATATTTCTTAAACTAGACGTGACAGAATTTCTTTATTATTTTTTCTGGATAACTCTATCTAAATAAACAACAAATTAACAACTTTCAGCTTGAGTATAAAAACCGTGTAAACTAGTGTAATTATTGGGAAAATTTCTGACGCTTTCCACTTCAAATTTTAATTAAAGCCAACAGAGTGAGGAATGAGACATTTTGTAGTGAAAATTTTCCAATTTATCTAGATTTATTCAATTTCATCGATGCAGGATTTCCATTTATTTAGTGTTTGGCATAGAGTTGGAATTATTCTTAATGCAAAATTTATGGTTTTTCATTGTCTTTTACATCCAATCCTTAAATTGAAAAAATTCGAAAATTTTTATATACCTTTAATCAGAACAAATATTTCGTGAGTCCGAACAAAATAATTCCGGAAAATTGAGGTTACTGATATTCGATAGGCAATTTTCTATTATTACATGTTAAGCATCACCAAATTTTTAACTCTTGTCTCAATTTGATCCGGAGATCGAGCATTTACAGACGGACGGACAGACAGAAAGACAAATAGACACATAGACAGACGTACGGCAGAATATATATCTCTCTCTATATATATATATTTCGGAATCTCCAGTGTCTGAAGTGTGTAAATCCGTCATTTTTTTCGATTTTTAAAATGATTGCAAGACTTACTTTATACGTATGATGGATAAGTAATTAGTATATATTTTTTAAATTTTAAATTTTTCATTCACTTTTTATTGATTAAAAAAATTTCAAGAAATATTTAACTTTTTTACTAAAGTGACGCATTTGAAAAAATTATTCAATATTTAAATTAACACTGCGCGGATATATTACAGAAAAAAACGAGAACTCGTTTGTATGTTAATTTTTATGTGAATACAGAGATTTATTTAAAAATTTTCTTTTAATATTATTTTATTGGGTTCATTTTATAATTTGCTCATTTAACTAAAAAAAAAAAAAAAAAAAAAAAAAAAAAAAAACTTTTTTTAAAAACGTACTTATAGAATTAAATAGGCGAAATTTTATCATCCCGCAGTTGTACATATACTCCTGCTACTACTACAGCAACTACTACTACTACAATTACTACAAGTACTACTAGTACTACTACTGCTAGTAATAATAATAATAATTATAGGCGCATACATATGTATGTATATAAATATACATACATATATATTTATATACATACATCCTTATATGTATAAAGGGCGCTCAAAATCTAATTAGCTATCAATTATATGCAATATTTTATCAATTTTTAATAAAAACATTCTGTAATACCAGAGTTATTAAAATTATATACTTTTTTCATATCTTAATTATGTCTTAAATCACCAAAAGAACCTAAAAATATGCTCAGTTGGGAGCTGTCTATATTTTTTTCCGAATATTGTCTCACATTTTTTTGTCAGTAATTTCAAAAATGAGACGCTAATTAGTGTAGTAGTCTGAATATCAAGAAAATAAATGCATTAAAAAACGACAGGCATTGCTAACGAGCCTCAACGATAGCATTTTATTAAGCTTCAGCATCACGTTTAAATACATTTTAATAAATGGAATTTTATGTTAGAATTTAGATAAAGCACTCGTGTTTAAATTATGGAGTCACATTTGCGATTTTTTTATATATATTTAATTTTTTCAGCGGTTCATTGGACAATTTATCTACTAATTTATTTATTTAGAATATATGTAAAACTATCTTTAAACAACGCTGCTTTGACTATATATGTTATGCAATGCTTACAATTATCATGCAATTTAAAACGTCCTGATTTTTCATTCAATTTTCATTGACTTCTAAATTTTTCAAGAAATGTTTTAAACTTTTTACTAAAATGATGCGTTTGAAAAAGAATGTTTAACATTTAAATTTAACACTGCATGAATGTGTTACAGAAATAAGTGGTGAAATGCGATTATTACTGCCGCATGAGGCTTCAGTACAAACAATATAATAATTATTATTTGCATTATTAAAAAAAATGTTGCAAAAAGGATCAAAAGACTTTGTAAAAAACTGTACAATGTAGGTTTGGTTATAGCTGTATATACTACAAAAGTATAAATAAGACTGCCACAAAAATTTAAAGAGATGTGAAGCCTAAATTATGTCAGATATTGATAAAATATCAAATATTGTTACGATTGATGATATCAAATATAAAATATTAATATTCTAGATAACTCTTTTCTTTAATCTTTTTTTTAACTGCTTATATTGAACTTAATTTCGGTTCAAACAATAAAAGTAGTGCATGATTAAACTATATTTGGAATTTCAGAAAGCTACGTTTAGCGTAGTAGTAATCATTTCTTTTTACAGAGTAGCTTCAAAACCCTTCTTCAGGTTTTAAACTTGGCACTGTCCTCAGCGAGGTTCGAAAGAATGTCGCAAAGTGTAATAGGAGTCGCAAAGGTGGTCCCATAGCATTTATGACGATATATTTTTTAAATTGATCGTTTAAAAAAAATTAAGTTTATAGTTTTTGAACTGCGACTGAGTGTTACATTACACAAATATATCAAAAGTGGACAGAGGGTGTGTATATATTGCGTTACCATTTACAGGAGATATGGGAGTCTGACATTTGATATGGAGACATATTTCTAGGGGAAGGGTGCGGGTGGCATGTGGGAGGGTTCTTTGCATATCGTCATGATTTCTGATTTAACTAAAATTTTCTTTTTTTCTTTTTACAAATTTTTATTAATCACGAATAAACCAATAAACCAATAAATAAATAAATAATACTATACGAAAGTTACTCAGTAGACAAAATTGTAAATAGGCGAATTCCTATAAAATAATTTTCAGCATAAATATTCCAAATAAAAAAATTCTGCAAAACGTCTAGATGGGGTCAATTTGTCCACGCCTTAGTTCTGCGAGGGATAATTGGTGTAAACATTTGAAAAATAAAAAATAATTCTTTCATCGAACAAAATGAACTCTCATTAGATCGAGTTTAAAATAATTACTTACTGTTTAAAGGTTTCATTACAGAATAAACACAATATATATTTAAAAAAAAAATATATATATATGATTACTTACATCGCAAGAAGCTGTGTGTGGAATAACATCTCTCTATTAAAAAAGCGAATGATCCAATCTAGACTAGTATATCTTTTTAATTGCCCTAAAACAAATCTAAAAACTATTAATTTCCAAAATATTATTAATGTTTTTAAAAAAAGTTTTAAAATACATTAAGGGGTTCCGGGAGAAATCGGAAAATATTTTTTATTCATTGAGTTAAAATTCTGAGATTTTTAGTCTTATTATTTGTAAACTAAATCACTTAAAAAAATACCTCATATTTTTTATTTAAAATTTATTTAAAAAAGTGCGGTAAATTAAATCGTTATAACTTGAAACATTAATTGTAGAATTTCAATATTTTTGTATAAATAAACAGAAATACACAAGCTTTAACTTTGATTCAAAATTTTTAAAAGCATTAACTTAAATAAAAAAGTAAAAAATAAAAAATTAACTTTTTTAAAAATGACCACATTTTTTAAAATATTTTTTTTCAAATTTCCTGAATAAACATTAAAGTGAAATAATTGAAAAGCCCATGTTCCAAGTTAGAACCATTTCATTTTAACGTTTCTTGACTTATAGCAGTTTACATATTAGGAATGTTGAAAAAAAAACATTATGAAGAAAAACGAAGTCGTTTATACGACAATCATCACTTGAAAACTTGATTTTGCAAACAAACCGAAAAAGCAGAAAATAATATTTCTTGTTCTAATTGTCACAGAAACATAATTTAAATTTCATCTGAAGTAGAAAAAACAAAGAAATTTTTAATTTTTTTTCTAGAAATATTGAAGATTTTTGTTTTCTGTACCTCCCCCCCTCCTTAAAAGCTTCGATTTTGTAATAACCGAATATTAGGACTTACTAGAAGTAGAAATCCCCAAGCTGCTTATATCAAGCTGTCTATAGAGATTTTGAAAGTTAAAGTGATTTAAGTGCAAAAATTGATCACAATCTGTTAAAATAAAGGCAAGCCAATTCATACTATTTTATTTTATATTCATAAAGTTTTAATTCCGTTATGGAATATTAAATAAAAACCAATGTTAAAATGTTGATATGGTTTTAAGTGAAAAACTGTTAATCTTTCGTAATTTGGCTGCAGGTATTACAAACACATTGAAAGAAATTATGCTTGAAAGTTATTAAAAACACAGAAAAGAATCAGAATACCAACATACATTTGTTAGATAAACTGCATTAAACAAAAGGATTTTTTTCCTAACAGTGTAAAATGTAAAATTGCCAATATTTACAGTAAAAAAAGTGCATTAAAAAGAAATTTATTGTCAGGTGTTGCGATTATTAATATTACGTCGGGTTTATTCGCAGATATGGTTTTACTTTATAATTTAAATTCCTAAAAATATCTAAATATTAAAATTTCTCTATTTAATCTATAAAAGCGCCATTTATGCAAGGTATATAACATACTACCAAAAGCTTAGATTTATTTATTTATTTTTTGTAACTAAAATTTGCGTTTACGTTTTAAGAAAGCAAAATCTAATGTCGAAAAAACGTATCAAACATACATAATTTTTTTTTAATAAATCGTAAACTGGATAAAAGTACTTTCTAAATGCTTCGCAAACTTTCTTTTAAAATATACGCTCATTCAAATAACTGTGTTGGAAAAGTTATGAAAGTCATGTATTTTTAAAACAATTTATTGCCATTCTTAACACAAAGCCATTATGCAGAAAAATCACATTTGTTAAAATTTTCAAGAACTTAATAAACATTTTAGTCACGTGTTGCAAAAATGGAAAACAAATCTATGTCGCTTCGAGATATACTTTAAAATGTTTAGACCATTATCAGAAACATTTTTTTTAATTTTATGTTTGTTCTGTAAAGCATTTTTTACTTCCAAAGCCTCTCTGAATTCGAAGATCTTATACAAATATTTTCTGTGGAGAAAAATTTATTTCTTTGTTATTGTGAATGCAAACTTTATGTATGAATTTACAGTTTTTAATTAGTTCAAGTATTTTTACTAATCATATCTTTAATATTCTAATCTTTTTTTTTATGAGATCAAGCTGCCTTTAATCATTCTGTGAAATTCAGTAAATTAAGAGAGTAGTTTGGTTACCGCATGCAAAATTTGTGCTACTGTTTTTTTTTTTTTTTTTTTTTTTTTTTTTTTTTTTTTATGTAGTTTTAATTCCGTTGTGGAATATAAATAAAAAAAATATATATTTTTATAGTGTTTAAAGTGCAAACCTTTTAAACTTTCCTAATTGGGCGGCACGTGTCAAAAACATTATTAAAGAAATTATGCTTGAAAGTTATTTTGAAATCTGGAAAGAATGAGAAAATTTACGTTAAATTATCAGGTAAATTGAAATTTAAAAAAAGATTTTTTTTTCCTAGCAGTGAAAAAGTGCCGTAATTTCCGGCGTATAATCCGGGGATCAAAAATTTTTTTTTTCATCGTTGAAAATTTTTAAAATAAAGTATAGCTTTATAGATCGCGGTAAATATTTGGCTTCAATAACTAAATAAAATTTCTGGATCGAAAAAGCATTGTTTCATCTGCGAATTACACATCGGAAACGATGGTAAAATTGTCAATTTAAAAAAAAGCAATAAAAAGTAATTTATTGCCAAATGTTACAAGGGTTAACAATACGTTGTGCTTATTCACAAACATAATTTTACTATAATTTAGGTTCCTAAAAATATCTAAATGCTTAAATTTCTATAAATGCACGATTTATATAAGCAATATTACATGTGATCAAAAACTTAGAATTAATTTTTTGTAACTGAAAATTCCATTTACGTTTTATGAAGGAAAAATTTAACGTCGAAAAAACGTGTTAAACGTACATAAATTATTTTTAAATAAATCGTAAACTGGATAAAAGTAATTTCTAAATACTTTGCAAAGTTTCCGTAAAAATATACGATCATTCAAATATTTCTATCGGAAAAGTTATGAAAGTCATGCATTTTTAAAATAATATATTGCCATTCTTAACACAAAGCCACTATGCAGAAAAATCACATTTGTTCAATTTTTCAAAAACTTATTAAACATTTTAGTCACGTGTTGCAAAAATGGAAGAATAAATCTATATGGCTTCGAGAAATGCTTTAAAGTGTTCAGACCATTATCAGAAATATTGTTTTAACTTTATGTTTATTCTCTAAAACATAAAATTTTTTTTTTAACTTTCAAACTGTCTCTGATTTTGAAGATCTTATATAAATATTTTCTGTGGAAAAAAATTCTTCTTTTTTATTATGAATACAAAATATTTTTATAAATTTACAGTTTTCATATAGTTTAAGTATTTTACTAAACATGTTTTTAATAGTATAAACTTATATTTTAATTGAAATAACATCACGCTGCCTTTAATGATGCTGAGAAGTCCACTGACTTTTTACACATAATTTCGGTACTGTGAGTAAAATTTGTGCCAAATTATACATTTAAAAAAATATTTTTTGAATTTATAAATTAGTTATGAAATATAGATATTTAAAAAAAAATTAAAATTTTGTTACTGTTTTAAGTGCAAACCTTTTAAACTTTTCTAATTGGACTGTACGCGTTAGAAACAAATAAAAAAAATATGATTGAAACTTACTTTAAAATCTGGAGTTAATCCGAAGACTGACATGTAGTTATCAGGTAAATTGAAAACGATATTTTTTCCCCTAACAGTTTAAAAAGTAAAATTGTCAATTTCTACAAATTAAGAAAAAGCAATAAAAAGAAATTTATTGTCATTGTTGCAAATGTTAACATTACGTTTTCCTTATTCGCAGACATGATTTTAATATATAATTTAATTAAAAAAAATACATCTAAATGTTTAAATTTCTAAATTTAAACTATAAATCCACGTATTATAGAAGCAATATCACGTATTATCAAAAACTTTTTTTTAAATAAAATTTATTTTTTAACTTTTTTTTTTTTGTAACTTAAATTTTCATTCAATTTTATGAAGGCAAAATTTAACGTCGAAAAAACATGTTAGACATACATAAAATATTTTAAACTAAATAGTAATATGGACAAAAGTACTTTCTAAATACTTCACAAACTTTCTTTCAAAATATATGATCATTCAAATAATTGTATTGGAAAAGTTATGAAAGTCATGTATTTTTTTTAAATAGTTTATTGCTATTCTTAACACAAAGCCGCTTTGCAAAAAAATCACATTTCTTCGATTTTTCAAGAACTTAATACATATTTTAGTGACGTGTTGCAAAAATGGAATAATAAATCTAAGTCGCTTCGAGGTATAGTTTAAAGTGTTCAGATCATTATTAGAAACATTGGTTTAATTTTATGCTTATTCGGTAAAACATAAAACTTTTTTTTTTACTTTCAAACTCTCTTTGAATTCGAAGATTTTATATAAATATTTTAAGTTGAAAAAAAATATTTTTTTTAATATGAATACAAACTTTATTGATGAATTTACAGTTTTCATTTAATTCAAGTATTTTTACCAAACATATCTTTAATAGTGTAATCTATTTTTTTTTAATGAGATCAAGCTGTCTTTAATGATTCTGTGAATTTCTGTGAATTAAGAGAGTAGATTGTTTACCGTCTGTTAAATTTGTGCCGTAATATACTGTTTTTTTTTTCTTACGAAGTTTTAATTTTGTTATAGAATATAAACTAAAAAAAAAAAAAAAAAAAAAAAAAAAAAAAACAATTTTTAATTTTTGATAGAGTTTTGAGTGTAAATCGTTTAAACATTTCTAAGTGGGCTGCACGTGTTAGAAATATGGTTAAAGAAATTATACTTGAAAGTTATTTTAAAATCTGGAAAGAATAAGAAAACTGACATGCAGTTATCAATCAAATTGAAATAAAAAAAGTTTTCTTTCTCTAACAGTATAAAAAGTGCTAAAATTGTCAATTTTTAGAGAAAAAAGAAATTTTTTGCCATGTGTTACAAGTGCTAACATTGCGTTGTTCTTATTCGCCGACATTATTTTACTTTAAAATTACGATTCCTAAAAACATCTAAATTTTTAAATTTCTAAATTTAAAATATAAATGCATGCTTTATATAAGCAATATCACATATGTCCGAAAACTTAGAATTAATTTTTGTAACTAAAATTTCCATTTACGTTTTATGAAGAAAAAATTTAACGTCGAAAAAACGTGTTATACATACATAAAGTACTTAAAATTAAATCGCAAACTGGATAAAAGTTCCATCTAAATACTTTACAAATTTTCTATAAAAGTATACGATAATTAAAATAACTGTGTTGGAAAAGTTATGAAAGTCGTGTATTTTAGAAATAATTTATCATTCTTAACACAAAGCCGTTATGCAGAAAAATCACATTTCTTCTATTTTTCAAGAATTTAATACATATTTTAGTCACGTGTTGCAAGGATAGAATATTAAATTTGTGTCGTTTCAAAGGATGTTTTAAAGTATTTAAACCATTATCAGAAATTTTTTTTTATTTTATGTTTATTCTATAAAGCATACTATTTTTACT
Organism: Maratus speculifer; assembly: GCA_964019185.1. Classification (NCBI taxonomy): domain Eukaryota; kingdom Metazoa; phylum Arthropoda; class Arachnida; order Araneae; family Salticidae; genus Maratus; species Maratus speculifer. Next base: position 227,188,827 of record OZ025296.1, on the reverse strand, counting down.
TTTAAAGTTTCTCTGAATTCTAAGATCTCATATAAATATTTTCTGCTGAAGAAATTACCTCTTTTTTATTACCAATTAAAACTTTATTTATGAATTAACAGTTTTCATTTTGTTCAAGTACTGAACATATCATTAACATATCTTAAACCTTACAGTTTACTAAACATATCTTTAAGAGCATAATCTTATGTTTTATTTCAAATGTTTAATATAACAAAACGAAATATACTGATAAGTTAGTCATTATAATGTTTTTAAAACTAGAAGAAATAAAATTAAGTTTACGGTTTGACTAAAAAAATAGTATTTCAAATCATTTATGTTCTTTACAAATGAATTTTATCTTCTTCAAATGCACTTAAAAATTTATATTATTGAAATATAATAGCTGGATGACACAGTAAAGGGTTAATAGATACTTATTCCGATATGGAAGATTAACCAAAGAAACCGATGTTGAAATTTGGATATTGTTTGTCAAGCCTCTTATTTTTTTATAATTGGGCTGCACATTCTAGAAACATAATTTAAAAAATATATACTTAGAAGTTATTTTAAAAATCAAGTAATAATCAGAAAACTGACGTAGCGTTTTTAGATAAATAGTGTTTGAAAAAAAGCAGTTTTTCTCCTTAACGATGTAAAAAGTGAAATTCAGAATATTTGCAAGTTTAAAATGAATGAAGTAAAAGAAATTTATTGCCAGGTGTTACAATGGTCAGCATTACATCGGCGTTATTTACAGACACAGCTTTAGTTTATAATTTAGATTCCTAAATATATATAAAAGGTTTACATTTATCAATTACATACATTTGTCAGATAAATTGCATTTAACAAAAGACTTTTTCCCTAACAGTGCAAAATGTGAAATTGTCAATATTTACAAATTGAAAAAAAAAAGAAATTTATTGTCAGGTGTTGCAATCTTTAACATTACGTCGGTCTTATCTGCAGATATGGTTTTACATTATAACTTAGATTTCTAAAAACATCTAAATGTTTAAATTTCTCAATTTAAACTATAAAAGTACGATGCTATATCACATGCTACCGAAAACTATCTTTTTAAACAAAAATTTGCATTTACCTTTTATGAAGGTAAAATTTAATGTCAAAAAAACGTGTTAAACATACATAAAATATTTTAAACTAAATTGTAAACTGGGCAAAAGTACTTTCTAAATACTTCACGAACTTTCTTTCAAAATATATGATTATTCAAATAACTGTATTGGAAAAGTTATGAAAGTCATGTATTTTTAAAATAAATTATTGCTATTCTTAACAAAAAGCCGCTATGCAGAAAAATCACATCTTTTCGATTTCTCAAGAACTTAATACATATTTTTGTCATGTGCTGCAAAAATGAAAGAATAAATCTTTGTCGCTTCGAGGGATACTTTAATGTGTTCAGACAATTATTAGAAACTTTGTTTAATTTTATATTTATTCTGCAAAACATTTTTTATTTCAAAGTTTCTCTGAATTTGAAGATTTTATATAAATATTTACTGCGAAAATATTATTCCCTTTTTTACTATGAATAGAAACTTTATTTGTGAATTATCTCGTATATCTAGCTCATTTGTACAATCATATCTCTTTGAGTTTCTTAAAGGTTTCAGGTGTAGAAATAAAGAACAAAGAATAAAAATAAAATAAAATAAGAGGAGACAATGTGAAGGATCGTGAATAATTGCATTTGATATTACAATACAGATTTGGGATAGTTCCTTTTTAAATGTTTTTAGAGTGGCTTCTATGAAAATGAAACATTATAAAAATTTGTTAAAAGAAAACTTTAGAATTTTATTTAACACCTTTTAGAAATTGACGAAAAAATAATAACACTTGGCCTTTTTAAAATCATCATTTTTTAAGTGCATGCATAATGTAATCAATGATTGCTGAGACTGAAGCCATGAAAAAAAATCTAATAATCCTATTCAAAAAATGACGACTTCTTATGCTCGTAGAAAACAAATTGCTTATCTAATATTAACAACGTTTTATTCACATTTTCTTTTCTAAAACCCAACATATTTTAAAGCTATGAAGTAATAAAAATACACATTTCATTCAAAAACGAAAACTAATAGAAATATTATGTTTCCTTACATCTGCCAGTAAATCTGTATTTCGAAATGTGTAATAGGTTGCAGAACAATTCAAATAAATATATTGACTTTAATATAAATTAAGTTCCAAATTGTCATTAGTCACAAAACATGTCACCATAGCGGAAAAGGCAGACGAAGACACGATTGGCACATCATATTTCCTTCCACAACAAACTTCATATTTAAATTACATATTAAAACCGAAAATAAAGAGCGACTGGCAGCAAAGATTTAACAATGAAAACACGAACCGATACACAGATAACTTACTATCAAAAGTCCCCATTAAATTTACTGTAAATTATGGTTACCCTTTTCTTTTCTTCACAAATCACGGCCCTTTCCAGATAAATATCTTTACGACATAAGTAAATGTTATTCTTCTTTCTGTGTATGGGATCTCTTTTCTACCTCACTGCACTACGTACTGATATGTCATTGACAATATATTACCACGTTAAAAAGTACATAAATATGGTTATTCCGGATTGGATCAATTGTCCGATACTGAATGTCCTGTCCTAATGCAGAGAATATAAGCATTAATGAGATTTAACGAGAAAAATGAAGTCATATTTAGAAATAATTATCCATACTTTTCAGACACTTGTGATTAAAATTTAATTTTAAACATTGTACAATAAAAAATGAATATATTTTCTTTTTTGTAAAACTGCTGTAAAAAGAATGGTCTATTTTGTAAGTTTCGGCCGGTCGTACGAAAACACCCCATCAGGCTTACAGCTTGGAATTGCGATGCGGATTTCCCTAACATTCCATTGTCATTAAAACAATTTTTAAATAATATATAGCCAAAGACGAGATTATATTAAATACATTTTGTGTATTTATATAAAATATACGCACATACGTAATACACTTAGACGTGCTATTTTTATACGGAAATTTTTATCGTCAAATTTCGTAAAATAAGTAAAGTGTACTAGTTTTCTGCCTTATTTACGAAGATTAAAGCAGGGAAAAGCAGGAAAGATGAAAAATCGAAATGAAAAGCTTTATCTAACTATATGTGCAGATTACTGTTAATCAGCTTGTTACGTGGGTTCACATATGCGGACCTCCATTTTTTACTTATTTATTATAAATAGCCACACATAATTGCAATTTCAATCTTATAATGATATGATTCGATATAGACCTAACAGGAGGTATCGCAGACAATCATCTCATCGAGTTCAAGAACGAAAATCTACGATTAGGTAAATTCGGTTCCCCCATTAAAATGCAATTGGTTTGCTAAGTCATATCTTGGTGTAAAAAATCTAAGAATCCGATTTTAATGATTAACTCATAGGTTTACCATTTTGCTTACCAGTGCACAATAATATAAAAACTTTAAAAATTGCAAGCAGGAAAACATACTGGTAAATCCATGGGTCAACCACTAAAATTTTAATTTAAGGTGTTTTCCACGAAGATGATAACAATATGACTTGGCAAATCTATTTCGTTGTTATACACGAATTGAGATTTAACTAATACTAGATTTTCATCAATGAATTCGACGAGGTGATTGTCTATGCTGCTACCTTCCAGTCTAATATATTGAATTGAATGAATCTGATATATTTGAAAAAATCCGAATAGATTAAACTGTTGATTTTTCATTAAAGTAGAGAAGGCATAATTCAATAGTAATCAATAATATTACATTAATACTCAGCAATGAAGAGATTAATAATAAGGTGTGGTGATGCAGAACAATTCCATCGTAACTGATGTAGCGCTTCATAAACGATTATTGTTTTCTTAAACTCTGTAGAAGATTTACTGATAAAGCAAGAAACTTTTTTTTTCTTAGAAAATTTCTTAAGTCTTTCCTAAATACTTGATGATTATATTATTCTCGATTTTAGTCCCAAAAATCACTTTAAAAAATTTGAAACTCGTGTAAAATAAAAATGACAAACATATTTTCTACTTCATCGAAGTGTAAAAATTATGAAAACTATCCAGTTAAAAAAAAACAATTTTATATTTCTAACTATAGAAATAATGACAAAGTATACACTATATGGCCATTGATTATTGGACACTTGCGATTTTAGACATTTTACTAAATATCTAGAAAAATACATGACGAATCATCTCGAAACTCTTAGTGTATAAATATAATAGTGTACGTCATACATCTCCGTGAAGATTTTTTTCCCGAAACTCCATAGGGGACCGTCAACAAATTAAAAAATAATGAATATCTTTTGAATAACCCTGTCAAAACTAATGTAGCAAAAGCGCTCAAACTGTAGATTATGATTGAATACCTTATTGTAATATGCCTTGTTCATTTTTATGTAAATAGCATGCATACTCGCAGAGTAATTAAGGTTTTTATAAAAATGGTCCCAAATTTTTTCAAGTTTTTTCCTTATAATTTTCAGAGTTCTTAGTATAAAATAATATTTTTTTTTTTCAGAATATATGACAAACAACATTGCACACAGTACACTGTAATCAGAATTAAAAAATAATGAAAATTGTATACAAAATGAGTTGGTTTACTAAATAATTTTTTACTGCGCATGCGTCAACGATATCAAAATTTCATTTGCATATTATGTTAGCTAAATGAATAGAGCAACATTTGTGAAAGTCACAAAATCATAACTTGAAAATTCTGAAAATAATCGTCAATTGAATAAGTTGAATATCCGTTATTCTCAAAATGAAGCAAAAACAAGAGGGGTTATATCCATATATTCATTGATTAGTGTCAATATAGAATACTCAATACGGGATATACTACTACATTTGGATAAAATCCCTCATTTTTTGCTTCATTTTGGAAACAACGGATTTTGTCCTTTTTTCTATAGACGATTACTTTCAGAATTTTCAAGCTATGATTTTGAGACTTTTACAAAAGTTGCTCTATCCACTTAGCTAACATAATATGCAAATGAAATTTTGATATCTTTGACGCATGCGCAGTAAAAAATTATTTAGTAAATCTACTCATTTTTTATACAATTTTTATTATTTTTTAATTCTGATTACAGGGTACTGTGTGCAATGTTGTTTGTCATATTTTCTGAAAAAAATATTATATTATATTAAGAACTCATAAATTTATAAGGGAAAAACTTGGAAAAATTTGGGACCATTTTTATAAAAACCTTAATTACTCTGCGAGTATGCATGCTATTTGCATAAAAATGAACACAGTGTATTACAATAAGGCATTCAGTCATAATCTAGAGTTTTAGCGCTTTTGCTACATTAGTTTTAACAGGGTTATTCAAAAGATATTCATTTTTTTTAATTTGTTGACGGTCCCCTATGGAGTTTCGGTAAAAAATCTTCACGGAGATGTATGACGTATACTATTATATTTATACACTAAGAGTTTCGAGATGATTCCTTATGTATTTTTCTAGATATTTAGTAAAATGTCTAAAATCGCCAAGTGTCCAATAATCAATGGCCATATAGTGTAGTAAAAACTTTATAAATTAATTTCTTAAATATAAAAAGGAAAAAAAATGCATTAATATATGTAAATGACGTAACTTTTATTATGAAACTGACTTAACATTATCACTTTCTAAAGCGAATAACAGAGTTTAATTTCAACAGTAAATTACAATGTCTTCTTATAAAAGGTTTTTTATGGAACATAAAATATCAAGCTTTCCAGTCACATCCTTAAATTAAATATATTATTAATTTTATCTCTTCCCCAAAATGAGATTCTTCTGTGGAATTGTACTGCATCTACATGACTTTTGACCCACCATTATAATAATTTTTGTTTACTAATGTCATAGTTTCTGTATTACCACAGTTTATTTCTTTGAAAATTTTGTAAATTCCAATTTAAGCAAAAGTTTTAGATTAGTCTCTAAGAAAGACATAGAAATTCTTTGCACATAGTTTTCAAACTGAAATAGATTATTCATAACCATTTAAGAATTGATCAACACAATTGTGTAGGTCAGCTTAAAGAAAAAGAAAAAAAAAATCTTTTTAGTGCGATTCAAAGGCGAGTTTGCACCCGAGAAAGCGCATGGATCATTTCTTAGTGTAGTTGGACTTCAGGTATGTATTAATATTTTTTCAATCAAGCATGACCATTTCTAATTAGGCAAAACCACAAAGTCTTTTACTTTGTATCAAAAATCTCCAAATCTTTAAATGATAGCATTAACATCGTAATTAAATGTCACCCGCATATCACAATTTATAAACTAGAAGTATAAAGTGTTACAAAGGCGATTTTAAAATACAGCAAAGTGCCGATTATCCGAACTGTAATCAACCGAGTTATACAATTATCCGAAAGTTTCTTTTTCAACAGAAATTATTTTTCAGGACTGTCTTTGAAATCAAAAACTTTTCTAGATCAGCAGGACCAAAAAACAGTCATTAAACACTCTGCTCGAACATATCTCATATTTTTTTCACATATGTCCGAAAAAGACGGGCTATTTTCATGCAATTTAGAAATGCACAAAATTTCGAGAAATGTTATGATAATAATCCGGGTCCATCACATAGTGAAGCCTTTGGAGAATGTTTACAAAAAATTATAAAATATTTGGAACGACAGGAAAAGTCTGACCCTGTGTAATTTACGTATTCGGTAAGAAATGTTTACATTATATTTTTGAAAATTATATCTTATTTAAAGCAAAAAAAGAAAAAAAAAATGAAAGCTTTTTTGCATAAATTAAAAATTTTTAAAATTCAAAAAATGACAATAATAATAATAATTATAATAATATAATAAGGAAAAAAAGACAAAAAAAATCATATACGTGCTGGTATGTACACTGGCAGCTTCCAAAGCTTTAAAATGTTAAGGTTTATATAAAATAGTTTTTTTTAATTTATCCATCTTCTTCTTTGTTTTTAAAAACTCACACTTGTCCTACTATAAATTAGTCGCCTGTGACAATCCCAAAACATTCTTCAATCTCATACATGTTACTGCTTCCAGAAAAAAATATAGAGTAGCAACATAAATGGTTAGGTGATTTACACCGAAATTTATTCAACAACAAGTTATGTAAAGTTCTAACTGATTCTGAAGTTTAATGAAAATCCGTGCATCAGTCCTTGAGGTAGAGCTATTGCGGAAATGATGAAAAATCCAGCATAACAGCTCCATCTCTTGCGTTTCTTGCGTGAAACACTAATAAGCATTAATTTATATGAGGGACTAACTGAATTTGAAGTTTGTTGAAATTTTTTACATTAGTTCTTGCGATATTGATATTGCGGAAATCTTAAAATAATGCAGTATAGTAGTGCCATCTATTAGGCGATTTTCACCAAAATGTAGACCAATTCATGCCAATTTCTATCAGAATCTGAAATTTGTTGAAAATCCGTTGATTAATTCTAGAAATTGTGCTATTGCGGAAACCGCAAAAAACTCTGAACAGCAGCGCCATCTTTTGAGGATTAACACCAATCAACTAATTTGCACTAATTTATATCAGGGACTAACTGAATTTGTTTTTGATGAAAATTTCGGAACTACTGTGAGACTCATGAATAATGCTGCCTAGCAGCGCCGCTTGCTGATCGATTTACACCGAAAGATAATCAGCTCCATGCTGTTTCAAGGACTAAAGGAATCTGGCGTTTCATGAAAATCATTTCATTATTTCTTGAGATATAGCAATCGAGGAAATCGTGAAAAATGCAACATAACAGCTCCGCTTTTTGGTCTATATACACCAAAAATTAATTTTTCCCAGTTTGTATCAACGTTTATCTAAATCTTACGTTTTTTGAAATTAGGTGCATTACTTTTTGAGATAGATTTCCCACAATATTTTTGACACATACAAAGTGACAGAGCGACAGAAATTTAGAATGAGAGAGTGACAGAGTGAAAAATAGACTCACAGATATTCTTTTTGTAAAAACATGATTTTTTGTGTTCTTTCACACTTGAAACGTGTAAATCCGTCGAAAACTGGAATTCAAAATTTTTTACGAATCAAAAACATTCTTCTTGTATAGATAGAAAAAAGTAAAAATAATTTTATTATAAGTAAAAAAATGCATTTTAACTATTTTGGCACAGCAAGAAGCATTATAAAAAATGCTTGTCCAATTACCAAAACATTTGTTTATCCTATTAGTGTCAATACCAACTGGTTCGTATAATCAGTGTTCTATTATATGTTGCATTTTGCATCTTGAGACCGATTTCATAAAAAAGTTACATTTAAATGACAAAAGTCTTACGACAAATATTTTAAAGAATGAACTATATCGATATATGTAATCGTTTTGAAAACTAATATTTTAACATAAATTTGAAGCATGAATTTTAAAGAAACAAAACCTTAAGGTGTGTGAAAGTGTTTAGAAGTGCTTACAAAATTCGAAACCACGTAGAAATATTTTAAAAGTTTCCGTATAATAAGTATTTTTATTCAAATGGCATCAATAAAATATTTATGAAAAACACATTTTGCAGATAAATTATTGCTATTGTTACCAGAAAGCGATTGAGGAGACAAATCACGATCGCTAGATTTTACAACGCGTTAATGCGAAATTTTGTCTCGTCATTAAAAATACTAGAATAAATATTGAAGTTTCAGAGAAAATTTCTAAAAGCGTTAAGTCATTTCATGAGGTTGTTAAAAATACTCTTAAACAGATCTAAAATTTATTTTATTTTATTTTATTTCTGTTTCATGATTACTAAATATTTGAAATTGAATGTTAACCATTCGAAATGAGATATACAGGGTATTCAGTTTTTGACAATATATACTAAGGCAAGTAAGTTTTGTATATAAAATCCGCGTCCGTAATCTACCTATAAAGTTTGCAATAAAGGGTTACTCAAAACAAAATGACCCTGTGCTTCGGTATACCTTAATAGAAATGAAGATGTTGCAGCTAAATTTAGAATAGATTCACTTGATACGTTTGATTTGTTGTGTAATGTGATATTAACAAAAGAACTGGAGCAGCACACTACCGGGTATAAATTATACCCACCAACATAAGTAATTTAACTGACTATCTTTTTCTGAGCGCAGATTACTAAAAAGTTGTATGTTAAACTAGGCTCACTATAGTGTTTTCATGCTTCCAGTCTTTCATGCATTCATACCTTTGGGTGCAGGAGAACAGAAGGGTAAACCTACTAGTCAACGCCTGGATTTCTGTTTAAGGTATTTTAGACCAAAATATGGCTTAACAGACCGATTGGATTTGATTATGGGAATAGAGATTTAACTAAATTTGGAATTTCAGCTGCGAACTGGATGAGGTGATTGTTTGTACTGCCGTACATGTTCTAAAATATGTTTTAAATGAAATCCATTTTGTCAATCTGATTATGTAGCTAAAAATACAAGGTAACGCAATCCAAAATGTATGAATATTTTGGGGTATTTTAACAAAAAGAAAAATATTATAGTTTACTTTATAATATTCTAACATCAATTTGATTAAGTTGCTCGGCCTTTTGCTAAAATATGGTAAGTTCTTTTACTAAACAAACTTTTTTTAAGATTCGACGTACAGATAAATTAGCAATAAATTATAAGGTGTGTATTAGGGATGGGCATTATTTATCGTATTAGGATAAATAACAGTGTTACAACGCTAGAACCTAATATTGCATTAATATGTTACTGAAAAGTCCCTGTTAAATAAATAACACATGGTTCTTAATGACAGCATCTTCCTTCACTTGTTTTAATCAAGATTTCATTTTTTGTACCTCTAAAATAATAATAATATTCATTAAAAACGTCCTTAATCGTTTCTTTTGAGAAGTTTACCGAACAATGTTGAATGTCCGGGCTGGGTGCCCGGACAGCGCCCCCCCCTTCCTGCTTGCGCAGACCCATTCACAATTATTTAAAAAATTTGCGCCCCCCCCTTATTAAAACATCCTTAAAAACCCTTATTAAAAAAATCTCACAATTTTATATATTTTAAGATAAAAAAAAAACCTGTCTAAAACGGAATTTAAAACTGTTTTAAAAGCTTCCGTTTTAGAAGGTTTTACCATATAAAATAAGATATTGTATGTATCCAGCAAGTACAGCCCGGATAAACCCCCCCCCCTGCTTGCGCAGACCCATTCACAATTATTTAAAAAATTTGCGTCCCCACCCCCTTATTAAAACACCCTTAAAAACCCTTATTAAAAAAAATCTCACAATTATACACTCTAAGATAAAAATCTGTCTAAAACGGAATTTAAAACTGTTTTATAGGCTTCCGTTTTAGAAGGTTTTACTATATAAAATAAGATATTGTTTGCATCCAGCAAGTACAGCCCGGACAGCCCCCCCCCTGCTTGAGCAGACCCATTCACATTTATTTAAAAAATTTGCGTCCCCCTCTTATTAAAACACCCTTAAAAACCCTTATTAAAAAAAATCTCACAATTATATACTCTAAGATAAAAAACTGTCTAAAACGGAATTTAAAACTGTTTTATAGGCTTCCGTTTTAGAAGGTTTTACTATATAAAATAAGATATTGTTTGTATCCAGCAAGTACAGCCCGGACACCCCCCCCCCCACTGCTTGCGCAGACCCATTCACAATTATTTAAAAAATTTGCGTCCCCCCCCTTATTAAAACACCCTTAAAAACCCTTATTAAAAAAATCTCACAATTATACACTCTAAGATAAAAAAAACTATGTAAAACGGAATTTAAAACTATAATATAGGCTTCCGTTTTAGAAGGTTTTACTATATAAAATAAGATATTGTTTGTATCCAGCAAGTTCAGGTTAAAAATTCTGGGCACCCACCCGTTCAAAAAGCTGGTTACGCCTATGCAACCACAAAAGAAGTAACTCCTTAATATTCGCAAATTCAATAACTGTTAGATTTTTCACCAGTTTTTCAATTCAGTTCAGTTATGTAGTTCTTTTCTGTTAGATTTTCCACCCGTTTTTGAAAAAAATAAGTTTTTTTACATTACAAAAGAACATTTTATCGCTTCGTAACTGTTGTTTATTTTCAAACATTTTGTCTGAGGATAATGTTATCGTTAACGACTTTTGATTTAAAGTTTCGTTTCCTGTTTGGTTTTCATTCGCGGTTGTTGAAGAAAGAGGATAAATAAAAAATGATTTCGTCTTTTTTTATTAAATATCAGAAAGACTGAATTTGAGATTTGTGGATTTGATTTCTAAAGGGCTCTTCTGGGGGGGGGGGTTCCTATAGGACCATTTTTTGTGAGGAGGGGCTGGGGGGGGGGTGTTTCTCATTTTTTGATGTAATATGTCTATCGAAAGCTTATGCTTCATACATTACAAATCTAGCATAAAAAATTTTCTCCCGTTATTCTGGGTCACGTTACGGACCCATAATGGGTTGCAATTTAAATTTATCGGTATCAGAAAAAAATTGTGCCAACGTGATGTGTGTATGACATCTGCGCCATATAAATATTATTCAGTCTTTTTTTATTGCAATTTTTTTATGTAAAACAATATGCATTATTTTTCATGCACAATTGCGCATTAAAGGAAAATTGTAATGCAATTTTCGTAGTAGTACTTTATAATAATGAATAAAAAAACACATTATTTAAAAGTATTTCCTACACAATAAAATGTTTCCTGACGATTACAAAAAAATATGTCCTCCCAATTCAAAATGTACAAACGTAATTGTCCAAGTTTTCACTTCTGTCGGCACTCCAAAAATGTCACTTTTTTTAGGGGGGGGGGTGAAAATTTTGTGGAAATAAGTCTTATTTTTTATTTATGTATGGATCCATATAAAAAAAGTATGAGCTAGTGAACTTTGGAACCATTTTAATACAACTCATATTCCAAATATTAAAATAATTGAGAAAAATTATTAAAAAATTATTTTCAATTTAATCATTTTTATACTAAGTAAATGCAATTAAATTTCTTATAAATTGAATCTGGAATGTTTAGATAAGATTTTAATATTTACAAAATATAAAATACAGTACAATATATTATGTTTACAGCTTTCTGAAGGACATAAAAATAGTAGGATAAAATTTAGATGAGTTCAAAGTATTAGAATATTTTATTTTGCGCAACAATATTACCTTATTAATATGAAGTAAATGGTAGTTAATTTTTTGTAGCACCCTCTTTTGCTTTCATAACAGCGTACAATCGATCTTGCATACTATACATATCTGCTATTAAGAAACTAGTAAAAAAAATCTGAGTCTGGAAAAAATTTCATTCTCTACCATCTCTCCTATCTCTTCCATTTGTGCTATCAGTTAATATTTGTTTTATGTTTTGCAGCCGCTCTAGTAGTGGCAGCACGCATTGACTTGCTGTACGAAAATTCAGTAATGCATTTCATCTCAGATTTTAAAACATCAACAGTGCTGATTGAGATAACGCGGTATACGGAAAATGGATTTTTGAAAAATTCGTTTTCCTCTGTATGTTAAAGGAAGTTTTCTTAATATGTTTTCTTGTACTTTCTAATTTTCCTGCTTTTCGTATTTCCTATTGGATACATTATTTTATATTCAAAAATATATGTGCCTATAGATATTTTCTTAAATTTTGTTGCCCCACCAGTGGCTGAGAGATTCTGCCCTCAAAACTGGTAGACGACAGACGCTGGATTAGAACAAAACCCAATCACGGTCGTCAGCCAAATCATTCGGAGTTTTCCGTGGTTTTCTTCGAACTTTGGATTTCCTTGCGTCAATACGGGTTGGGTTCCCTTAGAAAGACCCCCCCCTCCCTCCACGGAGGGCACCACCTTGGGGGCCCATATCCCATGTGTTGTCCGTTTGGGAGCATATTTAGCAATTGTTTATAAATTGTTTATTGTATCCTGTTACAAAAATAACAGGATGTTGGAACCTGTTACCAGCGCTACTGTGGAATGATGTAACCTGTTAACCAAAAATAACCATATTTCCCATCTCTAGTGTGTATACATATTTATATCATGCATTAATTGTAAAGCTGATGTTCCTGTTACCCTATAACTACTTCAAAATGGAATATTTATGCCATGCATCAGAGGTAAGTGGACCATATGAGATTTAGTTTCCCCAACAGTTATAAATATGTTTTTGGAATTTCTCTTACTACAGACAATTTTACATTTCTGTGTTTTCTTCTTCTTCCAAAAAAGAAAATTATGTCATATATAATTAAAATTATGTAATAAAATTTTTTAAAGGCATGTTGACAGGTGTAAAGCTAAATTTCTTAAGTTTGTAGCGCTTCGAAATTGTACGCTACAGATGAAGAAAGGTACATAAGACAAAATGACATTATTAGAAAGTTATCGAAGTCAATAGAAAAGTCCTTCCGGTAAGATAAAAAAAAGTAGGTTTTTTTTTTTTTAAATGAAGTTATATTATTCGAACATGCAAAGCTAAAATTAGTGGAACCCGATTCTAGAAGATTCAAGAGTATTATTTGTCAATACTGAATATGAATGGGAATTTTGTGAAATTAGTCAGCTTTTTTTATACAAGCTAGTTTTATGTAAAGTGCTGTATAATTGGTCGGCATATTCTGGGACATCTTGAAGTGACTGCCATTTTAACGCAATATGATGGGTGAAAGAAACTCATGAGTTTTGTCAAGATTTTAGTAATTCCTGCGCACATGCTCACTCACATTCGAAATTAGTTAATGCATACAAGTATTGTTGCAGGCAAATGAACTTTAAAAATGTCATCTTTATTAAATATTCAAACTGCTGTTTCTCGGCCATTTTTTAAGATAAAGACAAAACAAGAAATGCTCCAGATTTTTTTAATCAAGTTCAGACACTGTTAGAGCAAACCAAATTGAACACATTTACAAAGGTTTCGAATTTAATTCAACTGAACATTAGATTTTATGCTAAATTACCAGAATCTTCACAGTCACATTATAAATTCGTGGTCCATTTGCCGTACAAAACATTATGTTTCGGAGTAAACAAAGATAAATGTGTCACTCTCAATGTTCTGAAAGTTTATATTGCAGCTCGAATCTAAAACAGTAATTACGGAAAATACAAGTTTTCATTATTGATAGAATCAGAATTTAAATTACATATGAAAAATTAATAAGTTACTATTTACATGTATAAATTCATAATGTTTAATTCATATGTGTAAATGTAAATTCATATGTGTGAATGTATAAAAATATACAGTTCTAGAAATATATTACTTCACCAGTGACATCCAAAATTTATACGTAATGCTTAATTTTTTAAATATATAAAACAACACAGAGGCGGAATGTGATTAACAATGCTTAAAATATTTTCGCACTAATTTCGAAACTGATAGGAACTATTTGCAAATGTTTTAGATTTTTTCCAAAATCCATCATTATTCAAAGAATTTCAAAGGCAAAGTTATGGAAAATAGATTTCTAAGTTAATTTAATACACTTGTTAACAGAAAGCCGTTGCATACATGAAATATATTTCTTTTATTTTGAAAGAGATTAATTTATATTTTCGTCTTTCATCTAAAAAATTAAGAATGGATTACGAAGTTTTGAAACATTCTTTAGGAATCTAAATATTTTGAGCGATACAAGTTTTAATTTATGCTTATTTTGTAAAACATTCAACGTATTTAGTTTAGTCGACTTAAACTTATAGAATAATCTGTCATATAGGGAATTTATTTACATGTACCTCCGTTAAAAAAAAAAAAAAATCTTATATATTAATAATGTCTAATTCACTGAATTTTTTTTGTGTGTACATTGCAAATAAATAAATAATATAAAAAAAGAAAAATATGGAGAAAATATTGATTTTGCCGTGTAATGTTACCGGATAGTTGTCAGATGCAATAAATAATTACCGAACGAAATTTAGACAATATCCTCGATTGCAGGTGATGGTTAGTACAAGTAAAATAAATAAGTACAATTTACTACATGGAAATTATTAACATGAGGAAACTAATGAGATTGAATTATTGTTCTGTGAAATTCAATGATGCTTTTTATGCTCATAAATGTTGAATATTAAAGTTTTGTTAAGTATAAGTAAATAAGGACTCATCAAACATAAAATTGTTTGAATTTTTCAGTTTTTAGCTATCGGGCTAAATAAAAGAATTAAAAGATTTTGGTGCTAGAAGTATTTTAAGTAATATATTTTAAGCACTGAAAATGTGTATTTTTTGTCTAAAATTCTGGTTTAGGTAAGCAGCTGAAACTCTCCAAATTTGTGTAACTTACTTGATTCTTTAAAAATACTGAAAAATATGCGTTCTGTAGAGCTGCGGAATGAATAGTTCGTATTAATATCGGTAAAAGACCTACTCAAATGTATCGAGCAATATATTTAGAAAATATGCATGATATATATTTTACCGTCGTAAACTCATAGATCAACTTAGCTACAGTCATGATCACGGATATATTAAAACAGACATGTGCTGAACAGCGAGTTACAATACATCACCCTTTACCAACAAACTATTATATTTGCGTTTGTGTTGTGTATCGAAAACGATACATAGTGTAAATAAGATAATCAAAAAATTGTAATAATAAAATTGTAATAAATTGATAAATAAAAAAATTGATATAAAATTTTAAAACGCCATTTAATTATAATAAAATAACGTCTTCCATTAAAAATAACTTTCTTAGAAGCTTTCAAATGCATTTTTCTTATTTAATATACCAGCTGAAATATATCAGTTATTACACGCAAAATTAGTATCAAAAGTAAATGCACTTTTACTTATAAAATTTAGACATTCATAAAAACAATTTATTCTTATTAAAAAAAACGAATTTTAACTTTATAAATATGTATTTGCTGTAGATGACGGACTTGATTTGTTTTGTTATTTTTATGCCCTTATAGAAAGGGGAATACTTTTTATACCATTCTAATTGAAAACAAAAGTTAATTCCATTTTTAAAGAAAATTTTAAATTTAATATTTTTAGGGAGGGGTATGAAGATTCAAAATTGTATTTTCTTATTTTAAGGGTTCAGTGGACTTTCAAAATCTCAAAAAGTCATCAAATTGTCGAATTTTCATTTTAGCTTAATAACATTACATGAACTACCTGCTATTGAACACAAAAATAATGTTCCAATTTCGACTATTTTTACTGGAGTTACAAGCATTTTTGTCCGATTAGCTGATTCTGCCACGCTCCTTTGTTCACTTTTTCGCCGATTCACAGCGGTAAAACTATCCTAGTTTTTCGTTTCACCTTACCTCATATTATTATTTTGCACTGAATACTTATTAATTTTGTGCTTTTGCAAAACAATACTTTAACCGTAACTTTTAACTGTTTCTTTTAGCGTTTGTTTATAATTTTTTTGAGGATTTGCTTTTTGTCCCCAATTTTTTAACGTAAAATAAAAAAAATCTATTTTATCAACAACTATTTAATATTTTTAAAAAATGTACAATACGAAGTATTTATACCATGAATATTTCCAGATAAATTTAAAAAAATCATCAGAAAATGAAAAAGTTTATTTTAAGAATTTTTTTAAAAATTCAGATACTCTACAATCTTTTGCATGAATTACTGTCGAATCCACACATTTTATGTGGATTTACCATAAAAACATAAAATACTTACATATAAGCTAGAAATAATTTTATATCCATTATATATAACTGAAAATGTGTCAGTAGGAAAATATTAAGCAATCATAACCACTGTAGTTACCAAAAGCTGTTTTTCTCATAATTAATATTTTCGTCGTTTTCATGATTTCAAAATGTTCCATGTGCAATACTTTATATTCAATTTTTCTGATTTTTTTAAAAAATTCCCTCTATATATGTCTTAACAAATGTTATTAAAAATAAACTTGTTTAGACGCATTTAAATTTTAAAATTTCAGTTATATGGAATTTTTAATTATTTTTTAAAGAAAAAAATTAAGTTAAATTAATTTTTTTAATGTTTTTCATGAAATATGCTAAAAATGCTTAGTAACATTTATTTGTATGTATGAAAGGATTATTATGAAAAAAATTTGAACGAGTATGTTAAAACTGGTTTCGCATGGAGCATTTTGAAATGTTGTCATTTTTCAAATATAATGTCATAAAATCTGTATCTCAAACACTATTGAATATATATATTTTTTTAAAAATTGTGAAATAAGAGAAATATATGCTATGACTATTTTGAGAAATTAAAAAAAAATAATATCTAGATCTTTCTGTTATAGTATACAGCATTTCGGATACAGTATAATTTAATATAAATAAAACATGTCCCAAACAATGTTTCCCCATATACCATTATGTAGTAGAATACTTTTGTGTGACCCTGTTAATTAATTATTTTTTGCATCACAGATTGTACAGAGTGCATATTTTAGTATATACTTCAAAGATTCAGGTACATTCTATTATATTCGAAAGAGTGTAACTTCATTAAAATGTACTTGAAAATATTTTCTCTTATTAACCGTAATGTCATGGAATATTTTTGGTTGTCTCTGTAATGCAATTATACATCCGATTTTCCTAAAATTTTAAATGACTCGACAAAATTATGCAACAATTATATATTTTTAAATCTCTAACGATTTGGTTGGGTAGTTTTTCCTCTGTTACATTCAGACAGAAAGACGGATGGCAGATGGACAGACAAACAGACGGACTGACAGACTGAACGGCGACTATAGGTGCTACATATTTATATTATTATGAACACACCTAAAAATATTCAGATATTGATATAATAGTATGCTGTATTTTGGATATAGTCTAGTAGTCGAAATCTTTTGTGTGTCCCTGTAAATACTATCTGCTTTCCATTATACAGGAAATAACTAGAAGCACTTTTCAGCAACGTATATCAATTTCATAAAATGTTAAATAGTTGAATACAATTAAAACGTGCACTATGTTCTCCCTATATTATTATATAATGGAATATTGTTGTGTGGTCATGTAAACAAATAGAAAATGTTCTTTGCACCCCAGATTGCACAGAGTATATATTACAGTTTATACTTCATACTATGTATTGCCTAAATATTTCCTATCAATTTTGTTGTCTATATACTGCCTATCAATTTTATTATGTTCCAAAAAGTGTAACACCATTAAAATGCACTGGAAACTATTTTTCCCATTGAACGTAATGTAATGAAGTAATTTTGATTGTCTATGTTATTGAACTGTGTGTCTAATTTTCATAAACATTAAAATGACTCTACAAAATTATGTAATAATTATATATTTTAAATTTATAACGACTCGGTTGGGTAGTTTTTGCGTTGTTATATGCGGATAGGTGGACAGACCAACAGACGGACAGACTGAACGACAACTATAGGTGCTACGTTTTTACATAATTACGAACGTACCTAAAAAAAAATATCTCAAAAATTCTCATTCAACTATGCTGAAATACAATTGCTTCTAAACATTGAATAATGTTAAAATAAGTTTTATATTTCTTAGGTGTCTTACTTTTATTATAAAACATGCGTGTATCTTACAGTGCAAAATTTCTTTGTGTAGTTAGTGATGTATTTAAGCTAGCGATATAATATAAATAAGTACATTCTACACTTTTTATTAATAAGTAAATTTTAATTGTCAGACGACATTTTTAATAAATATAGTTCTTTCTAATTTTAACTTTTTATACCGCCGTATCTCGTACTGTTATAGCTAGAGAAATCTTACCGCCGCAGTTTGTCACCAGAGGGCGGCACCAGATACCTCTTAGTGCATACATACTCGTTTTTCTGTTTCTAAACACCATGTCCATGAATGATTAATTGAAGTTGTTGTAACTAATTCAATTAACCAATTATTTCACCCGAAATATTACAGACCAGTATCAACTTTCATCACTGCATGGCATTAATAATCTAAGAGGCATTTCTTCTGGACATAATGTTTTGTCAATTTTGATCAGCTTGATGATTATACAAAAGAGTGATTGATGATTTTGATTAGTTGGGTACAAACTAAAAAATTGTGATCAAGTTATTGAAACTGATTTATTAAAGAAGCATTCTGTATATCAAAAATAATATTTCTTCATGAATTTTATTTTTAGAGTGATTCTATCTGTTACGTTAACAAGTATCAATAATTCATAAACTAACTTCAACTAAAATAAACAACTTCAATTAATCATTTCAAAACTAACATTTGTGCAATGTATGTATTCTGAACAATCGAAACTTTAACATTTTTAATGCGATTTACTAGAACATATTAGGAATGCTTCAAATGTTTACGTTTTAAATTAGGAACAAATGGGAAATAGTTCACAAACGCTTCAAAGTTTCTGTTAAAATGTATCATTATTTAAATATCCTTAATGGAAAAAGTTACAAAATACAAGAACTTTAAAGATAAATTATTCCGGTTGTTAACAAACCGCGGTTGTGCAGACATATCTAGTTGCATCGATTTTTGAAAACGGAATACATATTTTAGTCACGTGTTTCAAAACGGAAGAAAATGTATTCATAACTTCGACGCATACTTTGTCTGTCTTTAAATATGTATGAGAAACATTTGTTTAATTTTATGATCTTTTAACAAATCAATCGAATCATTATACAGTTATAAAGTTATTGCAAAATTAGTTATTTAAGAGAAGATTTTTTTCATGAAATTGGATACATTTGTTGTAATAGGAATGGAAAACATTTCTTAAAAGAATTGATAATTAATAAAGTGTATCAAAATCAAATTTATAAAAACAATAAAGAACATAAAATAAAAGGCAGAAAGATAAATCAGTCAAAGAATTTTTCTGTTATATAATTCTTAAAAGTACCATTTTTTATTATTATACAAAAATATTAGTCGGATGCGGCAATCGCAATTTTTTTCTGTCCCCTACACATTAATGCTTTCAAATTCGCTTTCACGTTGTTAAAAGTAAATGGCAATCAATGCCTGTTATGAGGATTCTAAAGCTATGAAATTCCCTTCATTAGTTCATGAGACACGACTTTCGCTTAAAATTGTGTAAATCCTGTAAAATGCCTGAGAAATGTCACCTGTTGGAGGGTTTACACCAAAATCGAATCAGCAACAACTTATGTCAACAGCTATCTGAATCTGGAAATTGATGAAAACCGGAACATTAATTTGTAAGATACAGCTATTGTGAAAATCATGTAAAATCCAGAACAACAACGGCAATAATTGGGCGATTAACGCAATCTAATCAGCAACATCACGTTTCAACGTTTAACTGAAACTAAAGTTAGGTGAAAATTCGTGAGTTAGTTCTTGAGTTAGAACTATCGCAGAGATTGTGATAATTGCAAAACAGCAGCGGCATTTGCAATGCGAGGCACACTAAAATATAATCGGATCCAATTTTTGTTAAAGTATATCTAAATCTCAAGTGGGTGAAAATTTGTACATTAGTTCTCGAGATAGAGATTCACTCTAACTGTGAAAAATTTTCCATAGTAGAACCGACTGTTTGCCAAGTAACATTTGTTTTGTATGTTAACAATCTTTCAGACGATAGCCTCACAAACCTTTTACTGAGAAAACTTTCAATTGAATAAAATATATATATATGTAAACATATAAATAGCAATATATAGATAGATATAAACAATTTTTATTGAATGATTAATAATTTTATAATTGATAAATTAAACTTAACTAAATTATAAATCTTTACATTTATGAATATTATGATTTACAAACAAGAGTCTCTAGTATTCTTTTTTCTAGTGAATTAAAATATTATTTTTACTGTTTACTTAAAATATTATTTTTACTGTTTGCTGTTTACTTTAACTAAATACAACAACAACAACAACAACAAAAAAAAGGTTTTAAATTTATATGTAAAATATAGCATTTCCGCAGTATATGATATTGTTGATGTTTATTTTTCTTTGTACTTTAAATGAAATGTTAATCGATTTTGATGATAAATGTGTTTTCTAATAATTTTATTTAAACTTCAAAAGTTTTAACTAAATTAGCGATATTGCAAAGATTTGAAAAAGTCGGAAACCATTTATTTTTATGTTTTTTTTTCACTTAAACTGCCTACAATATTCATGCAAATTCAAATAATAAAATACATATCTTCAAAACGAATTGTCCAAAAGTTCTGAACCATTTAGGTTTAACGTGGCAATAAAAATGCATGAATCATGGAAGATTGTTGTGTTGTCTCATTTATTCAGTATTCCAACTCAACAAAAAACGTATGTCGCACATAAAAGGTAATCAATAAACTGATCTGATAAAAGGCTGATAATTTATGATTTCCTAGGAACATTAATTCCAAGAATAAGATGCTGAAAAATATTTATTTTCTTATCGCATATACTTTTTGGTTTTGTAGTATCATTAATTTACCCAGTTAATGTTATAATGCCATTTTTTGTTATCAGTTTACAGCATGTGAAACGATATTTAAATTATTCATTATTTAAAAGTTTTGACTTAATCATGTTTCTATCAATAACAGTACTTTTTGTTTAAAATACAAATGGCATTTGTTTCATGTGTTATTTATCTTATGAACGAGATCCTCAAAAACATTTTACAGCAATAAATTTCAATTTGAAAAAAAAAGAAAATGTATCGATATACATATAAATAGCAATATAAAATAGAGCTCTACAGCGGTAATTGAGATTGTTTGACACCTATTTTTCTTTCGACTGTATATGCAACTGTCAATCGACTTAGGTGACAAATGTATTCTTTTATAGTTGTATTTAAATTTCAATAGCTATAACTAAATCAGCAATATTGAAAAAATTTGAAAAACACTAGAAAATAATTTATTTTCATGCTATCTTTATCTTAAACTGCCTAACAAAACTCATACATACTAGACGCCCTTTGCGACCAGTTTGGTCTCCCTTGAATGCATACTATGCATTAAATCATATTGCTTATATTCATAATTTATTTTAATTGCTCATTTTTTGGCCAAATTAGAGGATTCTGCTACAGAAATAGACACAAATATCATATACGTACCACACTGGCGCAATTTTACCAAAATGGCAATTATATGTGCCTCACACTGCAACCCTGCTATTGATATTTATTTATTAATAAACTGTTTGTTTATTTTCATTTTCTTTTTTTAAATGATATAAATTGTTTTATTCTATAATTATTAGCTAAATTTTTTTTTATTTGTTATTATTTCCTTTTAAAATAATAGAAATTAGTTAAAATATGTATGTAACTTTTATTTGAGAACGAAGTTTTCGCCAAATTGGCGTCAGAAAAATTACGCGACAATGTGGTGCGTATATAACATATGTGCTGTTAAATCAAGAACTCAGCATTTTTTGCTTGTCCGGCGCAGATAATAAATCGCCAAAAATTTCACCCAATCCTTTTTTTCCTAGTCCTTTCATTATTTAAAATATAATAATATAATCCCTTCATTCATTTCATTTATAATAAACTTTAACTTGAAACTGAAAAGTTTAAAATTCATGACTTTTATTTATTTTTTTAAAATAAAAAGAACAGAAAAAATTAAAATAATAATATTTTGAAGCTCCATAATTACAGCGAATTACAGCATAATTTCTATAAATAACAGTACTTTTTACTTAAAATACAAATAACATATGCCTCATGCGTTATGCATCATTTGGAAGAAGAGTCTCTCGTCTTGTTTATTTCTAATAAATTGAAATATAATTTTTAATGTTTGAAATTTAGTATAAAAAAGGGGTCTTAGAGAGACCCAATAGAGTTTTTCAGCGGTAGTAGAGAATGTTTGAAATATATTTCTCTTTGGACTATAAATGCAGCTGTTATTCGACTGGCTATAAATGTATTTTCTAATAGTTTTGTTTAAAATTCAAGTCTTTTGACAAAATTTGCGTTACTACAAAGATCTTAAAAACATCAATAACCTCTTATTTTCATGCTATTTTCCTCTTAAAATTCCTACAAAACTCATACAATTTCATATAATGATATACATATCTTTAAAACGAATTGTCCAAAAGTACTGAACGATTCATGTATAATGTGACAGTAAAAAAAATTATGAATCATGAACGGCTGCTGTGTTGCTTCATTTATTCAGTATTCCAACTCAATAAAATATTCCTGTCGCACATAAAAGTTAATCAATGCCCCGATCTGATAGAAAGCTAACAATTTATCAGTTCCAAGTAACATTAATTTTAAGAATAAGGTGTTGAAAACTATTTATTTTCTTATCGCGCATATTTTTTGGTTCTGTAGTAGCATTAATTTAACAAATTTATGTCATAATGCACATTTTTTGTCATGAATTTACAGCATGTGAAACGATATTTCGACCATTAATTATTTGAAATTTTTCACTTAATCATGTTTCTCTCAATAACGATAGTTTTTATTTAAAATACAAATGACATTTGTTTCATGTGTCATTTATCTTCTGGATTAAATCCTCTTAAACTTTTTATTGCAATAAATTTCATTAAAAAAAAGAAAAAAAAAGAAAATGTATCAATAAACATACAAATAACAACATATAGAGAGATAAAAATTAATTTTATTGAATGCAAAATAATTTTATATTTGATAAAATAAACTTAACTAATTTTTAAATGTTTGCATTTATGATTACTCTGGTTTAACAAACAAGAGACATGCAAGAACAAACAAGAGTCTTGCTTTGTTCTAATGAATTAAATTACTATTTTTACTATCTGAAATTTAGTACAGAAAAAGGGGGTTTAGACCTATACGCAAAAGAGAGGTTTTCGTCGGAAATTGAGATTGTTTAATGTCTATTTTTCTCAGACTCTAAATGCAACTGTTAATCTATTATGGTGATAAATGTATTTTCTAATAATTATATTTTAAACTCAAAAGCTTTATCTTAATTAGCAATATTACAAAAATTTGAAAAATATCAGAAAACATTTATTTTCATGCCAATTTTCTTTATAAACTGCCTAAAAAACTCATAATCAAATAATGAAATATATACCTTTAAAATAAATTGTCCAAAAATACTGAACCATTCATGTTTACGTGAAAATTAAAATATATGAATCATGAATGACTGCTGTGTTATTTCATTTATTCAGTATTCCAATTCAAGAAAAAATACCTGTCGCGCATAAAAGGTAATCAATGTTCTGATCTGATAAAAGGTAATCAATGCTCTGATCTGATAAAAGGCTGATAATTTATGAATTCCCAGGAATATTACTTCCATGAATAAGGCACTGAAAACTGTTTATTTCATTATCACGTATATTTTTTGTTTCTGTAGTATAATTAATTTACCAAATTTATGTCATAATGTCAGTTTTTGCCATTAATTTACTGCATGTGAAACGATATTTCGATCATTAATAATTTTAATTTTTTGACTTAATCATATTTCTATCAATAACAATAGTTTTTATATTAAATACGAATGAAATTTCTTTTGCATGTCATTCATATTTCTGGCGTGATCCTTATAATGGAGATTCCATTATATATAGTTTTTTTTGGGGGGTTAAAATTTATTCCTTTTATAAAATTGCATTTTTAGTTAATCTTTATAATTTAGGAAGTAGGTATTCATTACGCCCTTTTCCCACAGTTTAATATTCTATTAAGCATGGAAAAGCTTTCATTAATTCTTTTCTCTTACATGAATTTTCTGATGTAACGGCTAACTGAAATAAAATAAAGAAAAGCAATTCTTTTCAATCTGCGCTTCCCATAATTCCGTTGAAAGTTATCTTTGCGATTTCAATAACTCAAATAAAATCTAATCTTTGTGCAGTTGCTAACGATTTCCGTTCTCTTCATAAACATTTTGTCCTGCAAATTATTTCGTGGGTGTGTCTCTTTGATTTAGAGCATAATATGTAAATGTAAGCAGATGGTTTCGCATCGTCCGTTGAGAGCTGATGCAGTTCTCACGAATTTAATCTATTAACCCTTTTGTGCCTGCTCCCATAATTTACAGGTTATCAATTGGCTGTATACTTAACAATGTGTTCTGTCTCTCTCTGCATAATTATCGCCAAGGTCGGCAATTATACAAAGAGTTTTGGCGAAAACCGCAAGCCAAATCGCTAATCAACATCTGTACTGATTGTAACGGCACTTGAATTTTAACTACTGTCCAGTAAGGACCTATTACCTCATGTAGTCTGCATAATTGTGTTTCCAAGGGGTCACTCCCTGAGGAGTATAAGTCTCTGCTCATTTCTGCATACCCTAATAAAGAACTTCGAAGAGACATTACTGGTGTTTTCATTACTTCTGCGGACCTGTCTTATTGCAAACACTTCTTGGAATTTACAGCATAACTTAAATGCTTTCTTCTAAAAAAAGGGTATTCATACGAGCTGTCACTAGAACGCCACCGAAAATCTACTCCATAAATCTTGGTGCTCAAGACCAGGCGAAGTTTTATTATACACCAGTATATTGACCAGGGAGTGACCCAAGTCTTCCTAATACATATAAAAAAAATCTAAATGTTTTACGACGCATTTTAATCCTCCAAAAACATTATCAGTTCATCTGAAGTTCAGCAGTTCCGACGGAAAACGCTTTATACGATGCTTTCATCAATTACTCGTATCTGCAAAAGAAAAACAAGGTCAAGGACCTCACAGTCAAGCAAAACCTTCGGTGCCTGTGCTAATTTTCTGCGATTCGCTTATCGGATTTCGTTTCATAGTAAAAACCGTTTGAAAATCAGCTGCTGTTGGTGAAAAAAGGGTGTCCAAAGTGTGTGGGCGCCCCCCGTTTTCCTCGTGCCTTCTGTGCATCAAGTGGCATCATCGTGTGTTGTTGAGTCTGCTTTTGTGTGTAATAATCAATTGACCGCTTTCTCATCTTTAGTGCTATGGAATACGTGTTTCGTGTTTCTTAAAAAAAATGAATACCCTACAATAAGAAAAGTAGATTATTTTTGTGGAACAAACTTGTGTACACATATCTCATGCAATTTACAAATAAGAAAAAAAGAGAAATACATACTAATCTGCAGATTTCTAAATTAATGAAAACCCCTCCACCCCTCCCCCTCCCCTTCCCCCTTTGTGATTTAAGAACACAGTGATGTGTTTTCAAATTAAATACTTTATGTTCAAAACTATTGAATGCATCCGTTTTTTTTAGTTTATTAATGATTATTTGAATTTTTGTGTAGTAAGGTAAGTCCGTATTATTTTAGATATAAGTAACTTTGTTGGCTTTACGAAATATCTGTTAAGTATGTTAGTTTATTTTATATTTTTGAAAGATTCAGACTACTTGTTGAAATCTCTTTTCGAATAAGTGTACATTTTTATTGTTGTCGTATGAAAACTAGTAGTGTTGAATAATTTTGAAATATCTTATTGATTTTTGTTACTGGAAAATTTATACTCATTTTTATACACAAACTCTATAGTTTATTTTCTCTACTGTGTCAGACACACACAAAATTAGGCTGGATTGAAAGAAAATGTTTAATGCAAAGTGTACTAATTTAAAATTCAATTTTCAAAGGAAATTGTTAGAGACAACATTTCTTTAAATTTATTTTTCTTACAACGTTTTTTTTCTTCAGTTGTATGTCATGTATATTGTGTTTCAAAGATTTTTTTATGGTCACAACATACATTTTAACCTTACATCTTACCTAAAGTTTATATCATTTAGTGAGTAAAGTTTATATCACTTAAGTGAGATATTTGGTACAGGTAAGTCAATATCATGTGCGTACATGCTAAAGGGTAGCAAAAGATTTATTTTGCTGTGTTTTTACAGAAGTAATAGTTTCCTCATGGATTATAATGTAAAAAAAAAAAAAAAAAAAAAAAAAAAAAACATAAATAATCGAAGAATATTTTTTGCACAGCTTGTTAGTTAAAGGTATGTTCGCATAACATATACAATGTGACATACACATAGATAAAATTCACAAACAATTTTATTGTTTGGGGTGGCCAGGAATTGCATTCTTTTTCTAACGATTGTTTAGTGTGTTAGAGTGCAATAATGCTGGTTCATTTGTTGTTTCTTTGGCTGCTATATGATTGTTTTAATGGATGGGTTTGTCACGTTGTATTTTGTTTAAAAGCTTTTCTTGAGTCAATATTCCTTATATTGAAAGTTTTTATTTTACATGAAAGAGATAATATTCCACAATTTAGTCTGTACGTTATTAACATTTATAGACATCTTTATCACAGTTTATTGTCTTAATTATAACTCTCTTAAACAAAATTGACTTTTTTTTTGATTTAATTTTCTCCTTTCTTAGAGTTTGTATGGATAAACAGTTAACCATAAATGTCTGATGCATAATAGTTATTTCAATTACCAGCCTCTTCATAGCAATGTGTGTTAAAAAAAAAGAGTGAAAAGTAAAAGTTTATTTATGTGGTGTCTATGTTTTTATATAAATAATGTCAGTTAATTTTATATGTTTTCATATTTTTGGGTAAATGTTTTTGTTCGTAATGCATAAAGGTCTTAGCATCTAATATTTGGTAAAGACATTCTTGAAGATGTTATAGTAATATTGTATATTGTTTTGTATTACACTGGTAAGTTTTTTTTTTTTTGAGAATAATGTATGAGGCAAACAATCAAAAACTGTTATTTAGAGTAACATTGCTTTAGATTTTCTGCTTATTTAACATAACACAACAGTGTTGTTTTTTTTATTTAAAAAAAAGTATATCGTTGCATAATTAAAGCTTACTTGTAATGTTTTTTTTTAAATTTAAATACAGGGTCTAAATATTTTTGGATAGTGTATCTCAACCTGTCACAGTTTCTTTTCTACGTATTTTTTTTTTTTGTTTTGTTTTGTTCCCTCACATTTCCTGTTACACTTTAAATTTTAACAAGTTTTCTAAACATTAATTTTGTGTACAGATGCATTCTTATTTCTTTTTCTTATTCGGCTATCTAGTGCACAGATGGTTGAGTAATAGAAAGAAGGCATGTAAGAGTGAAAACTTTGATGCGGGTCGTCAATTTTGTTTTCACTGGGTTGTGGATGTTTCGCGTTGGTGTACACAATTATTTTAAACATATTTACACAATCAAGCACACCTTTCTTTTCCCCTTTAATGTTTTGTTTTGCAGTAACAGGAATGCAGTTAACATTAACAACATTTCAACTCTATTTTTATAGAGGTTACATTTTCCACATTTAATACATTTTTTTTTCATGGTGTAAATGTTTTTGGGTTCTCAATCAAATTTTAACTTTAAAAGGATTTTTGACAGTATAATTACATTTTTTTTACTTTCCTCAACTTAGAGTTATGTGTTTTTACACAAGGTCATGTGTTTCTCTCTCGGTCAAGGTATATCAGATACCAGGTCATGTGATTTCTATTACACACATTTTTTTCATTCATGTGTTTTTACACAAGGTCATGTGCTTTTCTCTAGGTCAAGGTATATTAGATACCAGGTCATGCGATTTCTATTTCACACATTTTTCCGTTCATGTGTTTTTACACAAGGTCATGTGCAACACTTTAGGTCAAGTGCAACATATCAGGTCATGTGGTTCCTTCCTTTTCTCTTGTTTCTCTGGTTGAGGATTGTACACGACTTTTATTTGTTTTCTCAAATCTGGTTCATGAAAACACACAATAACACACAACACTGTCATGTCATGTGTTTACATTTTTACACTTTTGTCATGTGATATGAATCCTTCCCTCGTTAAATATAACAATTACTTTGTAATTAGGTATAACGTTGTACTATTATTTCACTTAACCTGACGATACGTTCACACATTATTTCATTTTATTTTTTTTAAAAAAATTTTAATAATTTCAACTCAAAGTTACACACGTCAAGCTGATTTGCAACGGGTATTTGTATTAACCTTGTTCCCTGTTATTTTTCCAAATTTATTATAGGCTATCTGTAAGTTTATGGTTGATAGTCATATAGTCTGGGAGATTTTCTTTTTTTGCCTTGCAACACCTTCCCTTTTCAAATTATAGGAATTCATACTCCTTTTTATTCAGTTATCTCATATTCATTTTGAGGTTTAGGCCAGATTTTTCTCGGTTATTTTCTTTAAAGGTAGATTATAATAATTCACAGTGTTGTTTACACACGGATGGT
This sequence comes from Maratus speculifer, assembly GCA_964019185.1. Taxonomy (NCBI): domain Eukaryota; kingdom Metazoa; phylum Arthropoda; class Arachnida; order Araneae; family Salticidae; genus Maratus; species Maratus speculifer. Next base: position 227,159,685 of record OZ025296.1, on the reverse strand, counting down.
GTCTCCATATTAAATTGGGTTCACGTTTTTTTTTAAAGAGATGTGACAGGTTGGCTCTAATTTTTGCAGTTTGGGTATTTGCTCTGGTCGGTGATACATCATTTCTTTTATATACTCTTCTACTATAAGCATTAATAGTACTTTATCTGCAGCTATCACTTACGTGCATGTTATTGTTACTTCACTTTTACACGCATACTTGTACAGTTACATACCCGTAATTCATTGGTTTGGTTAACTACCTGTAGATTCCTTGTTATTTAAAATAATAATAAAACAAAGATACGTTATTTTAAGGTTAATAAAGTCAAGGATAAGAAATCTATCACATTCAACGAGATTGCATTATAATTCTACAGTACACGGTCACAGGTATTTTCGCTGTTCATCTTCCAGTATTTGTACAGGTACACAGGTAATGTTTATTTTACTCTCTAGCTAATGTGATATTCGGCAGTTCTTTTTTTTCACACACTTCACAGATGTATAACACATAGGTCAGGGTATCTGGCGAGGAGTTACGCCAGACATCTCTTGTTTTGTTTTGTTTTGTTTTTATACACACACTGTTCGGGTATTGCGTTAGCGTCCTCTTTTAAAATTATTGCCTTTCATCACTTTTTCCAACATGACATTTACAAAATTTTTAGTTAATTGAGGTTAGATATTGATAATATTTTTCCCAGATCTCTAAATTAGTTCACAGGTCACTGGTTAATTGCAATTTATGCCATTTTGTTACACTTCGTCTACATTTTCTGGTGATATGTGCATTATTTTGGTTCCAGGTGCAGGTATGGAGTTTTTGTTCATAGTAAATACACACATTAGTTCATTGCGATTTTTGTTCATTGACTTTTTAACACTAGTTCATCGTACTTTTCAATTCTATGCATGCACACGGAGCTAATCTCATGCATTAAAAAAAAATTCCGTCTGGTTTTTTTTTTTTGCTACACATTTGTTTTGTATTTTTCTTACACATTAGTTCATAGAACACATACACCTTAGTTCATAGATTCTCACAACACATTTATTCAGTGAATTTATATTCACATTCATTTGTTGTCAAGTGAGTTTTTAAAAAAAAACAACATACACAAAACACTTTTCCTCATTGTAGTTTTCTTGTACATTAAAAAAAAATCTTATATACATACATATGTATTCAAGTAGACATTTTAATTCATTGTTTAGGTTGCAGGTCATCCAGTTTTTCTCTTTGTTCACATTGTCATTCTGTTATATGTGCTTCACTCATCTTGCACATAAGATACTTAAACTTAATGTAATTTTTTTTCACTTTTGACATCAGCAAAATTTCTCTGTGACATTTTTCTAAATTTCTCGGTATCTTTCTCTGAGTAGTTAACAGATTTCTTTCAATGGGGTAGTTTCCTATTTACATTGATTTCTTATTCAGTCGGTACTCAGTACTGCATCAAATTTTTTCAGATTCTTACATTTGCAGGCAGTTTCCATGCTGCTACATCAGTATTTGAACAGAAAGGTCTGTAAAACCTTTTACACACATGCAAAAACCTTACACACACTCATGCAATCTTTAACCGTTCCGTTTTCCAGGTTATAAAATCCATGTTAGATTTTTATTTCTAAATGGTTTCAAATTAAGTTTAGTTACATTTTTATAAGAGTTTAGTTTTTAAAACATTATTTTTGGTAAAGTACTGTTGGCTTATAATATTCAGGGAAATATTGTTTCATGATTTATTTTTAAGTATATGGCAATGATATATTGCAATGTACAAAATTCTTGTGCCTCAATATTTTTCTTCCATTATCATTATTTTCTCATTTAAAATTTTGAAATTTAAAATCCAGTGTATGTTTGTATTCCCTGCATATTTTATCTACATATTTGTGTTGTTTTACAATATTTTAATCATCATGTCTCAAATTAATTATAGAAGTTGGAGTATAACCAACATATGTGCAATCACAAGAATTGCATTATTTGAATAAGTATTTCAAATATTATATAAAATAATCTTCTGGAATTGAAATTAAAAAAAAAAGAAAGAAAGTGTGCACACGGAATTTTAACTATCCAGAAGTCAGACTGAGCTCAGCTAATTACCAATTTTTTTTTACTCGCATGCTTAGATACATGCATAATGGAGACATGATATATGTATACTTATATATCTATATACTTATATATTTATTTTCTGAATGCTTATTTTTATATATTCTTCTTGGTACGCAGGTTAATGAATACTATGTGCAGATGCAGAGAGATTCAGCCATTATTTTCCGCTGTAATGTACTCATTACAGCTTGTTTTCGTGTCGTGGGGGTGATTATATATAATGGAGATTCCATTATATATAGTTTTTGGGGGGGGGGGTTAAAATTTATTCCTTTTATAAAATTGCATTTTTAGTTAATCTTTATAATTTAGGAAGTAGGTATTCATTACGCCCTTTTCCCACAGTTTAATATTCTATTAAGCATGGAAAAGCTTTCATTAATTCTTTTCTCTTACATGAATTTTCTGATGTAACGGCTAACTGAAATAAAATAAAGAAAAGCAATTCTTTTCAATCTGCGCTTCCCATAATTCCGTTGAAAGTTATCTTTGCGATTTCAATAACTCAAATAAAATCTAATCTTTGTGCAGTTGCTAACGATTTCCGTTCTCTTCATAAACATTTTGTCCTGCAAATTATTTCGTGGGTGTGTCTCTTTGATTTAGAGCATAATATGTAAATGTAAGCAGATGGTTTCGCATCGTCCGTTGAGAGCTGATGCAGTTCTCACGAATTTAATCTATTAACCCTTTTGTGTTTGCTCCCATAATTTACAGGTTATCAATTGGCTGTATACTTAACAATGTGTTCTGTCTCTCTCTGCATAATTATCGCCAAGGTCGGCAATTATACAAAGAGTTTTGGCGAAAACCGCAAGCCAAATCGCTAATCAACATCTGTACTGATTGTAACGGCACTTGAATTTTAACTACTGTCCAGTAAGGACCTATTACCTCATGTAGTCTGCATAATTGTGTTTCCAAGGGGTCACTCCCTGAGGAGTATAAGTCTCTGCTCATTTCTGCATACCCTAATAAAGAACTTCGAAGAAACATTACTGGTGTTTTCATTACTTCTGCGGACCTGTCTTATTGCAAACACTTCTTGGAATTTACAGCATAACTTAAATGCTTTCTCCTAAAAAAAGGGTATTCATACGAGCTGTCACTAGAACGCCACCGAAAATCTACTCCATAAGTCTCATAAGAGTTTTACTGTGATAAATTACAATATCTAGAAAAATAAAAGAATATGGATTAATAAACATGTAAATAGCAATTTATAGATGGAAAAAAACAAATTTTAATGTATGTAAAATAAATTTATCTTTAACAAATTGAACTTAAATAAATTATAAATATTTACATTTATGATTATTATTATTAAAGAAACAAGAGTCTCTAGTCATACTTTTTTCGAATGAATTGAATTATTATTTTTACTATCTGAAATTTAGTACAAAAAAACGGATTTCAACGGTAATTGAGATTGTTTGATGTCTATTTTTCTTAGACTCTAAATGCAACAATTAAACTATTTTGGTGGTAAATGTATCTTCTAATAGTTATATTTAAAATTCAAAAGCTTTTTAACCAAATTAGGGATATCAGAAACCATATATTTCCATGAAATTGTTCTCTTTAAAATGCCTACAAAATTCGTACATATTCAAATAATAAAAATATATTTTTAAAACAAATTGGTTGAAAATACCTAACCATATTACTTTAATTTGACAGTAAAAATGCAGTAGAACCTCCATAAGTTGACCATCCAAGGGACTGTAACTAAGTGATCAATGTACGGAGGTGGTGAACTTAGGGAATTTTTTGAAAATATTTCGTACAATATTAGATAAAATTTCGTAAATATTTTTAGTATTTTTAAGGAAAAATTTAGAAAAAACATTATCACTTACTCATTTTTATTTTTACTGAAGGTACAGCACATTTTTACAATTTTTGAAAGAATAATTCAATTTTTGTTTGAGTCCTCTTTTTGTTTATTAAGTAACTACAAAAAGAGTTTCACAGTTTACAAGTCCATTAACCCTTTGCAGCGCTGGGCAAATTCATTGCTTAAATGTTGAAATTAATGACTGACACCGGAATTTGAAAGCAACTGTATTTGTAAATACGAAAACAATATATGTCTCGTATTTAGTAAAAAGTAATTTTTTTAAAATAAAATTCCGGTGCTAGTGTGGTGTATGGGAATTAAAATTAAGTGGTATATCTATGAAACCACTGCGACGCAAGGGTTAAGCATGCTTGGGCATTTTTCAGCAGCGAAATCTTCAAGTTGCTCCATCATGCGCTTTACATCCTCTTCCTTCAGAATTGTGTATTTTTCAGTTTCGTTGTCACTTGGATCATATTCTTTGCCGTCTATTTCTTGTACCTTAGAGTCCTCGCTGTGCTTAGTTTCAGAGAGTATCTCATTAAAGTTTGTCTTTGGATCTGGTTCAGCAGATGTTGCTAACGCATCATATATAATAACACAATCTTCAAAACCAACTCCATCAAAAACTGGCAAGAGATATAGAGGAAGCTCATTCTCTTGCACCCATGTTGTAGCTGTAACAAATCCAGCTTTCTTAAAACAGTTCTTAAACATGATTTGCGTAGCTTTATTCCAAGCAGAATTAATCCAATGAACAGCATTCAAAGCATTTACTGACGAAGCTGTTGACAGTTCCAATGCCAAAGGACCAAAGGTTTGAGCTTTTATAATCACCCATTCCAGAAGATGAGCTCTGTAATGAACTTTGAAGGACTGAATAATGCCTTGATCTAAAGGTTGTAATTGGGGGCAAAAATTTTAGCTTCAGATTTGTGAGAATATTCACTTCCGGCTGGCAGCGGCAGTTGTCCACGAAAAGGAGAATAGACTGCTTCTTTTTCCACACTTCTGCGTCAATTTTTCTAATCTTTTCTTCGAACAAAGCACACTGATCATCCAAGTCAAACTATTCGTTTTCCAAAAAACGGTTTTACATTTTTAAATGCACGAGGTTTGGCGTATTTACCGATATTCATAGGCTTCAATTTTTCCCAAGACATATTAGCACATAAACGAACAGTAAAACGCTGTTTTGAATTTTTTTCTCTTTTGCAAGTATCACCTTTCATTAACAATTTTTTATCGGACATGCTTTAAAGAACAGACCACTCTTATCGGCATTAAAGATGTCCTCATCTTTAAAACCTTTAGGAAACTCTGGGAATTTTTCAATAAACTTCTTCACCACTTCAGCTGAAACCTCATTCGAGTCCCTACAAAAACATTTTGAGAAATCACGTATCGCAGTTTGAATTTTTCAAGCCAACCTGCTGACACTAGGAAGTCCTCGATTTCAAATTCTTTTTCATTTTTTTTCTCTTCCTGAAGCATAAGTCCTGATATTCTTGCATTGATTGATCACATCTGTTTAAACCAACGAAACGGGGCTTCGTTCACAGCGTCGAGGCATATTTTACAGTGTTTTCTTTGGAGTCCTTTATTTTCAGAAGAATATCTTTCCAGACATTCTGTCTTGGGCTTTAAAATATTGCTCACAGAGTTATTTTGCTCACACCACTGCTTCTTTAGCTGCTGATTCTAAGGAAAAAGGAGAAAGATCTACTTTCTCTTTTAAAGTAAGTTTTTTTAGAGCTTTTTTTTTGCACCATTTAATGAAAATTCGCAAGTAAATGTCTGGTCCCGTCACAACGCTATATGCAGAAAAAATGAACGAAATGTATTTCACATCTGAGCGATAATGCTGTTTTGTGTTTCTGTGTATGTATATACCCCAATCTCCTGGCATTTTTTGGCAGATTCCAAGAATTCTGGACTTCCCCTCTCATTGTATCGTACTGGAAGTGAACAATGACTGAAGCACCATAATGTGGTGTGGCAAGAGAGTGACATGGGGTCGAAAGTTCCTCAGATAAGCCGAATGACTGATAAAGAAATGTCTGAAAGGCGGATGGAGAATAAGCGGAAGAAAATTCAAGAAAGCGAATTGTGATTAAAAAATTGAGGTATGCAAATAACAAAATTGTGTTTTTTCTGACTCATCATTAAATTTTTTTTTATTCCAAACACCTCCAATTGACAGGTTCTGTTATTTAAGAACTGTATAATGCGCCGTATTGGCCTGTTTTTTGATAATGGTTGAATATATTTTACAAAAAGCTCTGAAAATGAACACTGTGGGCGCAACAAAATTTCCCGAAGCGATCATGATTAAATAATAGAGGATGTATCTATATAACAAATTGATTATGTTATGACTCGTTTTTTAATTCAATCTTACTCTCAAACACATTCATTTGACAGTTTTTCTTATTTAGAAACTATATAATGTGCCGTATTGGTCAATTTTTTAACAAAATCAGAATATATTTCAAAATATGTTGTCAAAATGGGCTTTGGAGCCAAATTTCGCTTAAGATGATTCTGATAAAACCAGTTCTTACAGAAAAATAAAATTGAAAGTTTTTCAAAAGCGGGAAAATAGGATTATTTTTTCATCATATTTTATTTGTTGTTGTTGCAATGTGCACTCATCAAAATCTACCTCCGTCTGTAGGCCAAACATACAGAGATTTTTCAAATAATAAAATATATAACTTTAAACACCAAACAACTTTTAAACTACAAATTGTCCAAAAGTACTGAACCATTAATATTATACGTGACAATAAAAATATATGAATCTTGGAAGACAGCTGTGTTGTTTCATTTATTCAGTTTTCTAACTCAACAAAAAATGCCTGTCGCGCATAAAACGTAATCAATGCTCTGATCTGATAAAAGGTTGATAATTTATGAATTCCTAGGAACATTAATTCCAAGAATAAGGCGCTGGAAACTATTTATTTTCTTATCGCATGTAAATTTTGTTTTATTGTGCCATTAATTTACCCAACTTATGTCATTATGTCATTTTTTGCCATCCATTTGCTGGATGTGAAACGATATTTAGATCATTAATAATTTAAAATTTTTGCTTCAATCATATATCTATCAATACTACACATTTTTCATTTAAAATGCAAATGACGTTTGTTTCGTATGTCACTCATCTTTTGGGCGAGATCTTTAAAATCTTTTCATAACAAACATTTAAAAAAAGAAAGAAAGAAAGAAAAAAAAAGATGAGAAAATAAAGCAAGAAAAAAGACTGTGTATCACATAAATTAAGTATAAACATATAAATATCAATATAGATAGATAAAAACAAATTTTATTGAATGCAAAATAGTTTTATACATGATAAATTAAACATATCTAAGTTATAAATGTTTAGATTTATGATTATTATGATTTTTTTCTAGTCTTGTTTATTTCTAATGAAATAAAATATTATTTTCACTGTTTGGAATTTAGTATAAAAAAGGGGGTTTTAGACCAATACGTAAAATAGAGCTTTTCTTCGGTAATTGAGATTGTTTGACGTCTATTTGCGTTTGAACTCTAAATGCAGCTGTGAATTGACTTTGTTGATACATTTATTTTCTAATAGTTTTACTTAAAATTTAAAAGTTTTAACTAAATTAACGACATTTCAAAAATTAGAAAAACATCAGAAACTATTTATTTTCATGTTCATTTATCTCGTAAGCTTCCAACAAAACTCATGCGATCCTGAGAAATGTTTCACTCTGATAAATTTTAATTCACAAAAAATATGTATCAATAAATAGAACAGCAATATATGGACATATAAAAACAATTTTTCTATGGAAAATAATTTATACTTAAACAATTAAGCACAACTAATTGAAAATATTTACATTTTGGATTTTTATGATTTCTAAAGTGTCTCTAGTCTTGCTTGTTTTAATAAATTAAAGAAAAATATATTGTTTTGTAGGAAATTTTTTTAATAAAAAAGGATTTAGATCTATACGTAAAATAAAGCTTTTTAGCTGTAATTGAGATTGTTTAATGTCTATTTTTCTTTGGTAGAAATGAATCTACAATAAAACATAAAGAGGAATTATTTTAATCATTAAACATGCAAAAAATACTAAAGCTTACTCACCAGGCTCACAAAACACAAAAAATAAATATAACGCAATTACACACAAAATTAATAATTAAATCCTAATTCTCATACTTTTGTCTTCACCGAAAACCTTAGTTGCTTATCTGAGGTTTTGCAAAAAGCATTCTTACTGTGAAAATAGAAATATAAATTAAGTCTTTCAACTTCTAAATTTCAATTTAACATACAATGTACTTTTTTCCTTGCATATTAATCTAAATACAACTGCTAAACTACTTTGGTGATAAACAATTTTCTATTAGTTTTATTAAAAATTAAAAAGCTTTAACTAAATTAACGATAATGTAAAGATTTGAAAAAAATTAGGGAACCATTTATTTTCCTGATGTTTTTACTTAAATAGCCTACAAAACCCATATATATCCAAGTACTAAATTATGCATCTTTAAAATGAATTATCCGAAAGTACTGAACCGTTTATGTTCAACGTGACAATAAAAATACATGAATCATGAACGACTGCTGTGTAGTTTCGTTTACCAGTATTGCAATTCAACAAAAACATTCCTGTCGCACATAAAATGTAATCAATACTCTGAGATCTGATAAAAGACTGATAATTTATGAATTCTTGAAACATTAATTCCAAGAATAAGGTGCTGAAAACTATTTATTTCCTTTTCGCATACACTTTTAGATTCTGTAGTATCATTAATTTACTCAACTTTTGTCATGATGACATTTTTTTTATTAGTTTATTGAATGTAAAGCGATATTTCGATTATTAAAAAATTGAAATTTTTGACTTAGTCATGTTTCTGTCAATAACAATAGTTTTTTGTTTGAAATAAAAAAGACATTTTTTCGTATATCATTCATCTTTCGGTTGAGATCTTGAGAAACATTTCACTCTGATAAATTTTAATTCACAAAAATATGTATGAATAAATATATGAACAACAATATATGGACATATAAAAAAAAATTTAATGCAAAATAATTTTATACTTAATAAATTAAGCATAACTAATTATAAATATTTACATTTCAGATTATTATGATTTCCAAAGTGTCCCTAGTCTTGCTTACTTTTAATAAATTAAAAAATATATTGTTTTATAGGAATTTCTTTTTTTAATAAAAAAGGTTTTAGATCTATACGTAAAATAGAGTTTTTGAGCGATAATTAAAATTTATTCAATATCTATTTTTCTTTGGTGGAAATAAAACTGCAATAAAACACCAAAAGCGTTAATTTTAATCATTAAATATAAGAAACATATTAAAGCTTACTCATCAGACATACAAATCACATCAAGTAAATGTAACACAATTACACAAAAAATAAATAAATAAACCCTAATTCACACACTTTTGTATTAACCGAAAACTTTTGTTGCTTTTCACAAACAGCATTCTTACTGTAAAATTAGAAACATAAATTAAGTTTTTCGATTTCTAAATTTTTATTTCACACGTTTGTTGCCGCTTACGTTAAGATGTGATGATAGTTAATGTCGCACTGTAAAAGTGAGTTTTTCCCAGAAGCCGATTTACTTTTTATAACAATGAATCAGTGAAAGATTTTCCCGCGCCAGCGCGCGACTGGCTATTGAGACATAATCCCACAACACCGCTGGCGCGTGAGTAGTCTCTTAACGTTGGGACAATACAACGCGATGGCGTGTGAGCAGCAGCGAACGTGTTAATATACAATGCCCTTTTTTTTCTTGGATATGAATCTAAATGCAACTGTTAATCTAGTTTGGTGATTAGTGAATTTTTTAGTAGTTTTACATAAAATTAAAAAGCTTTAAGTAAATTAACGATATTGTATAGATTTGAAAAACAATAGAGAACCCTTTTTCTTGCTGTTATTTTTATCTTAAACTACCTACAAAACTCATACATATTCAAGTGTTAAATTATGCATCTTTAAAATGAATTATCCGAAAGTACTGAACCTTATATGTTTAATGTGACAATAAAAATACATGAATCATGAATGTGTGCTGTGTAGTTTCATTTATTCAGTATTCCAACTCAACAAAACCATTCCTGTCGCCCATAAAATGCAATCAATACTCTGATCTGATAAAAGGCTGATAATTTATGAATTTCTTGGAACATTAATTCCAAGAATAAGGCGCTAAAAACTATTTATTTCCTTATCGCGTGTATTTTTTGCTTGTGTAGTATCATTAATTTACCCAATTTATGTTATAGTGCCATTTTTTGTCATTAATTTACTACATGTGAATCGCTATTTCGATCATTAATATTTTAAAATTTTCGACTTAATTATGTTTCGATCAATAACAGTAGTATTTGAGTACGGATGATATTTGTTTCGTTTGTCATTCATCTGTCGGACGAGATCCTCATAAACTTTTTATTGCAATAAATTTCTGATTTAAAAAATTCATATCAATAAAAATATGTGTATGTGACCTTAAATATTCGTCCATATGAACAGCAATATATAGATAGATAAAAACAAATTTTATTAAAGGCAAAATACTTTTATATTTAATAAAATAAACGTAACTAAATTACAAATATTTACATTTTTGGTTATAACGATTTAAGAAGAATCTCTACTCTTGTTTACTTCTGATTAATTAAAAAAAAATTTATTAGAATTTAGTACAAAATTAATTTTAGTTAGTTAGTTAGAGTTAATTTTTCATTTCACCAACAAAAAGTAAAAAATAGTTAGATACAAATCCAGTTAAACAACTTTATTTAGTCGCTTTTTAAGAGTTTTTAATTTCTTTTTTTCTGTAAAAGCTGTTTTTTAGAATTATCTGAACGGAAATTCAGTTCAAAATGACAACTTCGACACAGTGTTTGAAATACATTCTGCCTTTATGAAAAAATTGACCAATATGGCACATTATATATTTCCTAAATAAGACTATTTGATGAAAGGCTGATAATTTTTTAAATCCAAGGAACATTAATTCCAAGAATAAGGCGGTGAAAACTATTTTTTTTTAATATCGCAGGTTTTTTTGTTCAGTAGAATCATTAATTTACACAATTTATGACATAACGTCATTTTTGTCATCAATTTACTCTCTCTGAAGCAATATTTTGATCATTAATAATTTCTAATTTTTTACTTAATCAAGTTTCGATCAATAACATTAGCTTTATTTTGATTTCAAATGACATTTCTTTTGAGTGTTATTCACCTTTCAGACGAGATCCTCATAAACTTTTTCCTGAGATAAATTTCAATTTACGAAATAAAAAGTTATCAATAAACACATAAACAGTAATATATAGATAGATAAAAGCAACTTTTATTGAATGTAAAATAGTTTTTATTTTAATAAATTCAGCTTAACTAAATTATAAATGCTTGCATTTATGATTATTATTATTTAAGTAACAAGAGTCTCTAGTCTTGTCTTTTTGTAGTAAATTAAAATAATATTTTTTACTGTTTGGAATTTAGTATAAATAAAGGGTTTTGGACATATACGTAAAACAGAGCTTTTCAGCGACAATTAAGATTGCTTGATGTCTTCTCTTTAGACTCTAAATGCAATTGTTAAATACCTTTGGTGTTAAATGTACTTTCTAATACTTTTATTTAAAATTCAAAATCTTTAACTATATTAGCGATATTTCAAAGGTTTAAAAACATCAGAAACCATTTATTTTCATGCTATTTTCTCTTAAAGCTCCTTCAAAACTCATGCATTTTCGAATAACAAAATACAATCTTTAAAACCAATTGTTCAAAAGTACGGAACCATTTTTGTTTAATATGACAATAATAATCTATGAATCACGAACGGCAACTGTGCTGTTTCATTTATATCTGTATTCAAACTCAACAAAAAATGCCTGTCGCATATAAAAGGTAATCAATTCTCTGATCTGATAAAAGGCTGATAATTTATGAAATCCTAGGAACATTAATTCCAAGAATAAGGCGCTGAAAACTATTTATTTTCTTATCGCGCATATATTTTGTATCTGTAGTGTCATTAATTTACACAATTTATGTCATAATTTCTTTTTTGTCAATTATTTACTACATCTGAAGCAATATTTCGATCATTAATAAATTAAATTTTTCGACTTAATCATGTTTTTATCAATACCAGAAGTTTTTCATTTGAAATGCAAATGACGTTTGTTTCAAATGCCATTTATCACTCGAGCAAAGTCATCATAAACTTTTTATTAAAAAAAAAAAAAAAAGTTAAATTCCCCCCCCCAAAAAAAAGAAAGGAAAAAAATATGCATCTATAAATTTATAAATAGCAATATATAGATCTATACAAGCAAATTTTTTTGAATGCAAAATAATTTTATAAATGATAAATTAAACATATCTAAATTATACATATTTATATCTTTTATTAATAATATTTAAAAAGAGTCTAGTACTGTTCACTTCCAATAAATTAAAATATTATTTCATTGGAATTTAGTACAAAAAAAGAAAAAAATAAGCATCAATAAACATATAAATAGCAGTATATCGATAGATAAAAAAATTTCATTGACTGCAAAATAATTTTATATTTTATAAATTAAACTTAATCTATATATATAAAATAAGAGATGTCTGTCTGCCTGATCGCGGATAACGCCGAAATTGTAACACTCAGATCTCTGAAATTTTTGTCATGAGTGGATGCGGCCACCAGAAAGTGCACCTCGCAGCCGAATTTTTAAATTTCAATCTAGAACTTTTTTTAAAAATTAAAACGTACTGGGCAAGAGGATATTTGCAGCTTTCCACTAACCCAACTCAACGAAGCAATCTGGTTTGAGGCTACTTGCTGCTCATCGCCAATACGCAGCAACGAAGAAGCCAGCCAATAAGAGCAAGCGGTAAATACAGGATTGAAGGGCTGCATTATCGCGGCGCGGCTGAATTGAATATTGAATCATTGAATGCTATCAACATCTGTATAAACACGCGTATTTATAAATATTGCTCCTTTTGATGATTTATTTTCTTAGTTTTATTAAATTCTTCATGTTTTTTAAAAAACTTAGTTTTTAACTACGTAAGTTTTTTTTTCCAATTTTTTCTTTTTTCATGTTAAACGTATAATGTCAGGTACATAGCCGGCAAGTTTAGGCCTATTTCAGCGAAGAGAATTTTTCTTTTTTATGAAGAGTTTCATATCAAATTGAAACGGTAAATAGGTTATGAATAAAGTCTTTATTTCTTTTTCAAATTCACATTGTATATGTATAAAAAAAACCTGGCTTGAAATCATATTGTCATTTTTTCGTTTGTTTGTTTTTAGGAGGGGAGCGGGAATTTTCGAATTGACTTCTGATAATCTGACACTTTCTTACAAAACTCATGTCAGAAAACAGTGTTCCCCCCCCCCCTCATACTAAAAGTTTAATTAAAACATGCATCTTACACTTCATTGAATGTATTCATTTCTGAGCAAACGCATAATATTGAAGAAATATTTACATTGTTATCTGCATTTGGCCAGATAAACATTTTCCTAATTAAAGTTTCAAGTTCATATCTTTTAAAAGAAGGGAAAAAAACCTGGCTGGAAAAAGTATTGATTTTCGTATTTTTAAAAACTACTTTTTTTTGGGGAGAAAGCGATTGGACTTTTTTCCATTTTTTTGACTAAATAGGTATAAGCAGCTTTGCAAATCATTATATATTTAAAGTTTCAATTTTTCTTTATAAAACTCATTTTGTTGACTAAATAGGTATAAGCAGCTTTGCAAATCATTATATATTTAAAGTTTCAATTTTTCTTTATAAAACTCATATGTCATAAAATGATTTTTTCCCCCTCAAACTTAAATTATTTTGATTAAAACCTCCATCGGCACTTATGTATTAAAGCCACCCCAACGGAACTGAATCTATATCGCCCCATTAAGTGTTTTCAATTTTGAAAGTGTTTTGATTTTAAATAGTGTCTAATTTTATGATTTGTTGCAGAAATTTTAAGTGTAGATTAACGGTACATAAAAACCGCCAAATCTGCAGCTAAGGTGGCATTAATACGTAAGTACCCTTGCATCTTATACTTCATTGAGTGTTTTCATTTCTGACAAACTCATATTTTAAAAATATTTACAATTTTCCGCCCATGAAAGGAGAGTTGTTTATGAAATGAAAACACTCGGTAAATAAGTCTTTTATCCATTTTTACCCAGTTATAAACTGCTTTGTAAATCATGAATATTTATTTAATGTTTCACATTCTAGCATTGACCCTAAGCCATTTTAGAAGGATGCAAAATCCAGTAGCCCTTTTCATTTGTTTGTATGTTCGGCAGCTCCTTTTTAACATTTTCTATTTGCTCCATGACAATTTCAATTGATCTGGAAAGGAAACCAGTTCCTTTTTATAAAGTGTACCTTTTTATAATAGAATTTCCTTTAAGAAAAAATGCACCTCTTTTTTTTTTTTTTTTTTTAGAATAGTGTTCTTTCTTTGAAAATTAAAAAAAAAAAATGCCCTTTTTTTAGAATACTGATCCTGTTTTGTAAAGGTTAAAATTGCCGGTCGCCACCGGCCAATGGGCGACTAAATGTAAAAAATTGGTGATTTTATGTTATGCATCTAATTGCCAAAATGACGATCAATCATTTCCGAAGATTAAAAAAATGGTCATAAATTCAAAAATTAGGACGTAAAATATATTGCAAATTTTGACAAATGGTCGCAAAAATATCCATTTTCGCTAACTGTTTGATGATAAATTGCTAATTTTACCAAAAGATTGCGGGAAAACGCAAATTAAATCTCATGATTTCGACAAATTTTGTAAAAAAATCGCAGAAATAAGCAAATTTCGCCAAAAAATGATAAAAATACGGCAAATTTCATCAAAATATTGCGAAAATATGACAAATTTTATGAATATATCGTGAAAAAAAGCCAAACTTTTTTAAAAGATCGCAAAAAAACAGCAAACTTCTCAAAAAAAAAAAAAAAAAAAAAAAGGCAAACTTCCCCAAAAGATAACAAAAAAGGCAAACCTCCAAAAGTTTGCAAAAAAACTGCAGATTTAGTCTAAAAATCGCAAAAAACAGCAGATTTTGACAAAAAGCTGCAAATTCCATTAAAAAAGAAAAACGTGAAAAATGGCAAATTTTGCCAAAATATCACAAACAGCAAATTTCGTCAAAAAATCACTATTATACAGCAAATTTTGTAACAGTAAATGAACATTTTCATAATTGGTGATGGGGGAAAAATCATAGGTTTGAGCGAAGTTATGGTCCTCTGCAATTAGAGAAGTTTTCAGTTAATATTAATAAAAGAATCTATATTTTGACTGATTTCAAGGCACTGTGATCATTTAAAATAAAAAATATGTCAATGCAATATCCAATACAATGTAATTCACAAAATCTAAGCATAAATGTTGTGGAAAAGGTCAAATTTTTCCGTTACACAATTTTTTTTTTTTCAGTGGCATCCCTGATAGTAATTTGTGGCCACTAACTTGACAGTAGTGGCTACTAAACATTCAGCCTCCACTGGCTACTAATATAAATGTTGAATTTTAACTTTTACCGTTCTGAAAAATTCCTGACACGCAGCCTTTTTTTTTCTAGAGTCAACACAGATTTCTTATAAAATTCATAATGTGTCAGGAAATTATTCTTTTCTTTTTATCGATTGTGTTGACTAAATAGGTATAAACAGCTTTGCAAATCATTATATATTTAATGTTTCACTTTTTCTTTATAAAACTCATGTCAGAAAATTAATATTTTTTTCCCTCAAAGTTAAATAATTTTGATTAAAATCTGCATCGGTACTTATGTATTAATGCCACCACAGCTGAAATAAATCTATATATTGCCCCATTTTCCACCAAAATCCGATTTACTACTTCGTTTTTAAATAAAGTGTTTTCAATTTTGAAAGTGTTTTGATTTTAAATAGTGTCTAATTTTATGATTTGTTGCAAAAATTTTAAGTGCAGATCAGCGGTACTTAAAAACTGCAAATCTGCAGCTGCGGGGGCGTTAATATGTAAGTACCCCTGTATCTTACACTTCATTGAGTGTTTTCATTTCTGACAAAACTCATATTTTAAAAATATTTACATTACAATCTTTCACCCATGAAAGGAGTGTCACATATGAAATGAAAACACTTGGTAAATAAGTCTTTATTTCCATTTTTACCCAGTTATAAACTGCTTTGTAAATCATGAATATTTGTTTAAGGTTTCACTTTTTTAGCATTGACCCTAAGCCATTTTAGGACACAAAACCCAGTAGCCCTTTTCATTTGTAAGAAAAAAATGCACTTTTTTTTTTAGAATAGTGTTTTCTCTTTGAAAAAAAAAGTGTCCCTTTCTTAGAATACTGATCCCGATTTGAAAATTTACTGACGCACAGCCTTTTTTTTCTAGGGTCAACACCGATTTCTGATAAAATTCATAGTATGTCAGAAAACGGTTATTTTATTTCCTCCTCAAACTTGCATCTTACACATAATTGAATGTTTTCATTTCTGGTAAACTTATATTATTTAAGAAATATGTACATTGTATTGTTTTGGCCCAAAAATTGTAAGTTGTATTTGAAATGAAAACATTCAATAAATAAAGGCCTGATTTCCATTTTTGAGATAACTTTCTAAATCATTAATATTTATTTTTGATCATATTTATAAAAAGGAAATGTTTCAAATACATTATTTTTGCCCAAGAATGGAGAATTGCACATGAAATGAAAACATTCAATAAATAATAGTCATTTACTTTTATGCCCAGTTATAAACAGCTTTGAAAAACATTATTTATTCAATGTTTCACTTTCTTAATGTTGACTCTTAGCCATTTTAGAAGGGTGCAAAGCCCAAGTAGCCCTTTTTATTTCTCTTATGTGTCCGATGGCAGTTCAGTTGATCTGAGGAAATTAAAAAAAAAAAAAATGCAGTTCAAAATAATTTTTGTCAACAAAATATAAATGTGCCCCTTACAAAAAATTCTGGCCCTTTTTTTTTACTAGAGTCAACACTACTTTTTTATAAAAGTCATATGTCAGGAAATAGATATTCTCGCTACCCCCCCCCTCCTCCTCCCACTCAAACTTCAGTTGTGTTCATTGAAACATGCATCTTACACTTCATTGAATGTTTTCATTTCTGTGCAAATTCATAATATTTAAGAAATATTTACATTTGTTTTCGACAGCAATTGCATTAGTTTTATTTTAAAAGTTCATTTCTGGGCAAACTCATAATATTGAAGAAATATTTACATTGTTATCTGGATTTGGCGAGATAAACATTTTTCTAATTAAAGTATCAAGCTCATATCTATTAAAGGGGGGAAAAAAACCTGGCTGGAAAAAGAATTGATTTTTGTATTTTTAAAAACTTTTTTGAGGAAGCGATGGGATTTTTTATCGATTTTATTGACCAAATAGGTGTAAACACCTTGACATATCATTATATATTTAATGTATCACTTTTTTTTTTTATTAAACTCATATGTCAGAAAATGATTCCTCCCCTACCCTCAAACTTAAATTATTTTTATTAAAACTTGCATCGGCACTTATGTATTAACATGACCACAGCGGAAGTGAATCTATATCGCCCCATTTTCCACTGAAATCCGATTTACTTCTTCATTTTTAAATAAAGTGTTTTAATTTTAAATAAAGTGTAATTAAATTTTATGATTTGTTGCAAAAATCTTAAGTGTAGATTGGCAGTACTTAAAAACCACCAAATCTGCAGCTGCGGTGGCATTAATACGTAAATACCCCTGCATCTTACACTTCATTGAGTGTTTTTATTTATGACAAAACTCATATTTAAAAAATATTTACATTACAATTTTTTGCCCATGAAAGGGAGAGTTGTATATGAAATGAAAACACTCTGTAAATAATAGTCTATTTCCAGTTTTGGCTGGATAAAAATTTTCCTAATTGAAGTATTGAACTAATATCTAAAAAATACTTGGCTGGAAATCACACTGATTTTTGTATTTTTTAAGACTAATACTTATTTTTTGCATTTATTTATTTTTTTTTTTGGGGGGGGGTGTTTTTAATTGATTTTATTGACTAAATAGACATTAACAGCTTCACAAATCATTATTATTTACTTAATGTTTCTTTTCTTATAAAATATGTCAGAAAGCAGATTTTTTTTTCCCTTAAATTGTTTTTATTGAAACTTGCATTTTACACTTCATTGAACATCTTAATTTCTGACAAAACTCTTAATGTTTAAGAAATATTTATATTACATTGTTTACTATAACAGTTGCATTAGTTTGATTTTAAAATTTAATATTTTAATTTCAGTAAATTCTTAACACCTGTCTCACTCCTTATTATATGGCACCACCACGGAAGAAAAAATGTTTACGTAACATTAAGAAACAACGAAGAAACAGAAGGGCGAATGAATCTGACGAACAACGTGAAAGAAGACTTGCTGCTGATGCTTCTAGAAGAGCCAGCCAATCGAAAGAGCAACATAAAGCAAGACTTGCTGCTGATGTTGTTAGGAGAGCCAGCCAATCTGAGGAAAAACGTAAAGCAAGAGTTGCTGCTGATGCTATTAGACGATCAAAAGCCAGAGGCAGGGAATGTGAAGAAAGCCGCCAGCGAAGAATACTTGGTGATTGGGTCTGTAAAGAAAATTCAGCATTTGCATATGATGAAATCATCCATTATAGTGAAGATCCACTAATCAATATTGGAAGAATGACAGTGACCTGTAATTTCTGCCAAGCACTTAAATGGAAAGGTGAAACACCTGGGATGTGCTGCAGCAATGGGAAAGTTCAGTTGCCCCCGTTGATTGATCCCCCAGAGCCACTGATGACATTACTTACAGCTAACTCAACAGAAGGAAGACACTTTCAAAGCAATGTAAGAAAATATAATTCATGCTTCCAGATGACTTCATTCGGATCTACAAAGCAAATCAAAGAAAGAGGTTTCATGCCCACCTTCAAAATCCAAGGACAAGTATACCACCAAATTGGTAGTTTACAGCCACTTCCAGATGAAGAGCCAAAATTTCTCCAAATATATTTTGTTGCCAACAAGGAATACCAAACAGAGCAGCGTTGTAGAAAGGTTTTAAATGTAGATCCACAGATAGTCAAACAGTTGCAGGAAATGTTTCACGAAGTGAACAGCTATGTCCGAAGCTTTAAATGTGCAATGGAGAAGATGACTCCCGAAATGAAGATTGTCATACATGCGGACAAGATACCTGTAGGAGAGCATGAAAGGCGTTTTAATGCACCCATTTCATCTGAAGTAGCAGTTGTACTTGCTGGAGAACAAACAGGCAACAGAGACATATCTTTGGAGATGAGGAGCAATATTGTTAAGAAAATTGCAGATAGCCATCGATCTTATGATGCTCTGCAATATCCTTTGATTTTCTGGCAAGGAGAAGATGGTTACAATTTTAATATAAAACAGATTAATCCAAAAACTAGACTTCCAACTACAAAGAAAATTTCTGCTATGAACTTTTATTCATACAGGATGATGTTCAGAGCATCCAATTTCAACATTATTCTAAGATTTAAAGAGCTTTTTCAACAATTTGCAGTGGATATGTATGCCAAAATTGAATCTGAGCGCCTAAGGTACATTCGGTTCAACCAGAAACAGCTCAGAGCTGAAGAATATATACATTTGAAAGATGCAATTAATAATGACGCAAATGTATCAGACCTTGGACAATTAATTATCTTGCCTTCCAGTTTCACAGGCGGACCACGTTATATGCATGAGTGCACACAAGATGCACTCACATACGTAAAGAACTTTGGAAAGCCTGATCTCTTCATTACCTTCACATGCAATCCGAAATGGGAAGAAATCAACGTGGAATTATTACAGGGACAGAAATCACATGATCGACATGACATAGTAGCTAGAGTTTTCAGACAAAAATTGAAGATGCTTCTTGATCTCATTAACAAAGGAAAAATTTTTGGTGCTGTTGGATGTTATATGTATACTGTTGAGTGGCAGAAGAGAGGTCTGCCACATGTGCACATCTTGGTCTGGCTGAAAGAGAAAATTCATGTAGATAGAGTAGATCATTTAATTAGAGCAGAAATACCAAATGCAGAGACGGATCCACATTTGCATGATATTATCCCAAAGCAGATGATCCATGGCCCCTGTGGAAGTATCAACCCTCTATCTTCATGCATGAAGAATGGAAAATGCACCAAAAGATATCCAAGACAGCTTTTGCAAGAGACACGCACAGACACTGATGGGTATCCACTTTACCGCCGAAGAAGTCCAGATAATGGTGGATACACAACAATCATCAAGGTTAAGGGTATGGATGTACAGGTTGATAACAGATGGGTTGTACCTTATTGTCCTTTGTTATCAAAAGCTTTTAATGCCCATATCAATCTCGAATTTTGCAGTAGCGTTAAGAGCATCAAATATATATGTAAATATGTCAACAAAGGTTCTGACATGGCCATGTTCACTATTGAAACAGACCAAAATGAACTTGATGAGGTGCAAAAATATGAAATTGGACGCTACATAAGTTCCAGTGAAGCCATTTTGAGAATTTTCAGTTTTCCTATTCATGAACGTCACCCAACTGTTGTACATTTAAATGTTCACTTAGAAAATGGTCAGAGAGTATACTTTACAACAGAGAATGCTGTTCAGCGTGCTATTGCTCCACAAAACACAACACTTACTGCCTTTTTTGATCTCTGCAGAAATGACGAATTCGCTCGCAGATTACTTTATGACCAATTACCGAAATTTTATACCTGGGATGCCAGTAGAAAAAAATGGAATCGACGCATAAAAGGTCAGATTGTTCCCGAGTTTCCAGGTATTAGATCAACAGATGCCCTTGGTCGTATTTACACAGTGCATCCAAATAACTCAGAGTGTTTTCACCTTAGAATGCTGCTCCATGAGGTGATAGGGCCAACTTCATTTGACGCTTTGAAAACTGTTGATGGAGTTGTTGCTGAAACTTTCAAACAGGCTTGCCAACTCAGGGGACTTCTTGAAGATGATGCTCAGTGGCACAGAACATTAAAAGAGGCAGCTACGACCAGATCACCAGGAATGTTGAGATGTCTTTTTGCAGTTATGTTGCAGACAAGTGCCATGTCCAATCCACTGGAGTTGTGGTTTGCATATAGAGAGTTTATGGCAGAGGACCTTTTATACAGAGCTAGAATTGTATCTGGTAACATAGATTTAAGCTATGATGATGACATTTTCAATACAGCTCTGATATTGATTGAGGATAAGGTTAGGGTTTTGGGGGGATCTGAACTAAAAGTATTTGGACTTCCTCAGACTACACGAAAAAGTGTTAGCCTGAACTATGACCTAATGAGGGAGACGAGCTATAATGTATGTGAGCTTACTTCATTCATTGAATCAAATGAACCAAATCTGGTAGCAGACCAACAGGTTGCATACAGGAAAATTACATCTTGCGTTTTTGATGATACTGGTGGTATTTTCTTCATTGATGCTCCAGGTGGTACAGGCAAGACATTCCTGATTAATCTCCTTCTTGCTAAAGTGAGACAGAGAAAATTAGTTGCTCTTGCTGTTGCATCTTCTGGTATTGCTGCTACTCTCTTGACAGGTGGTAGGACAGCACACTCTGTTTTCAAACTTCCTCTGAATCTTGCGAATATAGAATCTCCCACGTGCAATATTTCTAGAGATTCTCTAAAAGCTAAAGTCATGCAGGAATGCAAGCTGATAGTCTGGGATGAGTGCACAATGTCACACAAGGCTGCATTTGAAGCGCTTGATGTCACGATGCAGGATATTCGGCATAATAATAGGATAATGGGGGGAGCAGTTCTGGTTCTTTCTGGTGATTTCAGACAAACTCTTCCAGTCATTACACGTGGGACCAAAGCTGATGAAATACACGCCTGTATACAAAGATCTTATCTTTGGAAGGATATTCAACATTTTCAACTTACAACTAATATGAGGGTGTATTTATATGGAGATACTGAAGGTCAAGAATTTGCGGAGTTACTCCTACAAATAGGAAACGGAGAGATGCATTATGACACAACAGATGGCATGATTTCTTTGGAAAATGTAGGAATGAATGTTGACACATTACAACAACTCATAGATAAGGTGTTCCCCAACATTACTCAACATTTTAGAAACTCTAAATGGTTATGTGAAAGGGCAATACTTGCTCCCAGAAATGATTCTGTTGATGTCACTAACAAGAATCTGTTAGCCAAATTACCTGGCTCCCTTCAATTGTATAGATCAATAGATTCAGTAATCGATGTGAATGATTCTGTTCACTATCCACCAGAGATATTAAATAAATTAGAGCTTTCAGGAGTTCCACCTCATAGATTAGAACTTAAAGTTGGGGCTCCAATTATGCTTCTTAGGAATCTTGACCCCCCTACACTTTGCAATGGAACACGACTTATTGTGAAGAAATTGTTTCCGAATGTTATCGAAGCCACCATTATGGCTGGTCATGATGTAGGGAAGGATGTATTTATACCACGAATACCGATTATCCCATCAGATCTCCCAATCCAATTTAAACGAATCCAATTTCCTGTCCGTCTCAGTTTTGCTATGAGTATTAATAAGGCACAAGGCCAGTCTTTAAAAGTAGTTGGACTCGACTTGCAATCTCCTTGCTTTTCACATGGTCAACTGTATGTTGGATGTTCCAGAGTTGGCAATAAGAAAAATTTATTCCTTTTAGCTCCTAATGGAAAAACGAAAAATGTGGTATATCAAGAGGTCCTAAGATCTATGTCTGCTGAAAATGTCATTGATGTTAAGCAAAGGAAGTCCATTCATGAAAAAGTTGCAGTCATTTATCAAAATGTTGAAAATGTGTGTGTTGAGAAACATAATGAAGAAATGGAAAATGCAAGAGAAACGCCCTGTGAAGAGAATATCAAACAGACTGCAGCATGTGATATTTTACTTCAAAATGGAGTAGTCTGCAATTCAGCAGTCAGAAAAATTGATAACTTAACTGGAGAAAACAGTAAAAACAAATTCTCTACAATTAGAGGATTTACAAATGATCATTTTGAGTGCTATGCAAATAGTTTGATCCAATGTTTGTATCAATGCGATGACTTAAAGAGCAAGTTCTTCAATTTTAACACTGAAATCCAGATTCATGTCTTAGCATATGCAAACGATAAATCGGTTAATACCAAAATATTTCGGCAATTGGCAAGACGGTGTTATTTAGATATTGTCAATCCATGTGATGATGTACTTTTTACTGATGGCAGTCAAGAAGATGTATTTGAATTTTTAAACTATCTTGCTCAAGCACTGCCATTTCTATTATATGAATTTTCTTATACAAGGCACACAAAATTACAATGTTTGAATTGTTTTCATGAAGTCGTCCTTCATGATATGGATTCTGTAATTAGAATTCATATACCTACATGTGGTAATTGCTTTAATTTTAAAGATCTGGTTACAGAAAGTGTATCACCTGTAGAATATTTTGAACATTCATGTGATTTTTGCGGCCTCTCTAGAACTAGAAAAGAAGATAAACTAATGTCACCACCTAATTATTTAATTATTCAAATGATGATATTTACCACCCAAGGTAAAATTACAGATTACAAATTATTAGGTGTTCCGACAGCATGTCTTAATATTCATGATGGTGTGTATGAAGTTATGTCTGGTATTTTTCATTATGGTGATTCATCGCATAGAGGACATTATTCCAGTTATCATCGATTGGAAGATGGATGGTACCATGCAAATGATGAATATATTGTGAAACAGGATTGGCCAACTTA
The DNA here is from genome assembly GCA_964019185.1 of Maratus speculifer. Classification (NCBI taxonomy): domain Eukaryota; kingdom Metazoa; phylum Arthropoda; class Arachnida; order Araneae; family Salticidae; genus Maratus; species Maratus speculifer. Next base: position 227,135,823 of record OZ025296.1, on the reverse strand, counting down.
TAGTGAAAATTTATATTTTCTTTTATTGAAGAGAGTCTCATCAATTTAATATTTTAGAATATAATTTTCATAAAACAGTGAATGATATTATTTTGGTAAAAATAAATTTTTTCTTCTTTTTAAATCTATACTTTAAGAGCATGAGTTCAATCATTTAAACAAGAATTAATATATTCAGATATGTACATCTGCCTACCTTGCTTCTGACAGCAGAAGCCCCTTTTCAAAGATTTATTTTTGGATATATTTTTCTATTTTAACATGAATGGAGATTTTAAATATTTGCAATTTTGTTTGAAAACATCAATGGTCCCGAGCAACGCCGGGTGGGTCAGCTAGTTAGTTATAAATAATAGTTAATTTAAGTAACTCTTTATTTTCCATGTCGATGAGATACATGTTAATGACGTTCAAATATCAATTTTTTTACGCGATTTATTGATGTTTAAGACCATGTAAACAAAACTGTAATTTGATATATTTTTTAATTGTTTTAATTATAAATAATATCTTGGGTTATCTTGATTCTTCCATAGGTGTGCTTTTATGAATTGTAAAATTGAAAATTACCGGTTTTCGATAGCATTTTTTTTAACAATAATAATAATAAAATTTGACTAGATTAATTTCAACTCAGTTATTCCATTGGGAAATAAATCATAGCAGTTGCAATTTTATAACTAGGCAAAAATTGCCTGGAGCAAGATTCAAATTAAGGTTTTCTTGGCTGAATCTAACAATGCTTTGCCAGCCGAAATTTCTTGAAAAAATTTGTAAAATACAACTCGCCTAGTTAACCTTATTGAACATTTTAACATCTGGTCTGATATATGAATCCGCTCAACAAAATGAATCGCAAGCAATGGAACTTCAGTAAGTGCTGGATACGTAACTAAACAAATCTAGTCTGCCTTCCTAGAGCTTACAACAGTTCCATTGCTTGAGATTTATTCTGTCGAGGTAATTCATATATTGGAGCACATACTATTATCAATAATCCGAATCTTAGTCCGGATATTTTTCGCTCAATATGAAAACTACAACTCAGATAATTGCATTTATTTACGATGAATTGTAGGGTTGTTACAATAGAGTAGAACTGATTAACACAACCTTAAAACGGTTTCTTAAATCATAATAAAAATAGAAACTTTGTTCTGCAAAGAACAGGCTTTGCAGGTTAAGTGTGAAACATTTAAAGTTCAGGGGGAAAATGTTCGTTTACATTATTTAATTTTAAATTTAATACTCCTTTTGTAATTTATTTTTTAAATAATTCTTTTTCTCGTATAAATCATAGCGTATAAATCATTTGCAATTAATTTTACTGATAAATGAGACATAAATAATACAAGTAATTGCTTCTTTCAAATAATATTTTAAATGTTTGTATAATTGGTTTTATACTGTAACTTCCCATGTGAAAAATTTAAACATAAAATCTTTACTTCAAACAAGTAATTAGATATACGATGTATTTATAATAATGTTTTTCGTTAAGTTACGGAGTTTAACCTTTTACCAATGTTATATTCATTACAATAATACACAAATTATCTAGAGCTAAAATATTTTCTAAAACTGTTCAATTTAATGGGCAATAATTCTCAAATTATTTCTAACTTACAGAATATAAATCATGAAAATTGTGTATTTATTGTAACTCTAACAGGCAGTAAATTAAAGTTAAAATATAAAGAGTACAGTATTTATTTGTTTTGATAAGAATAAATTTCGTTCAGTTTATCTTTCCACATCATAAAACATGATTTAAATTATTTTTCATTTTAATCCAGTGCTGTTACATAGAATAAAATAATAAAAAGGTTAATGAAGGTTTTTTACAAATGTTTTTCATCAATAATCGAAGGTTCTATGGGAGTAATCTCTATAAATACGTTAACAGCTTGCGCGAGTTCTAAAGATTTTTTCAAATCTAATTTCAGAGTAGCGTTTCAGGTAAAGATATGTTAAAATTATAATTGAAAAGTAATAAAATTGAAACATTTTGGAAAATGTGTATGAAAAATTAAAATATAGACATTATTTTAAAAGTTCTATTTATAATATTTTTAAGAAATTAATTTCTATGTGATTAAATATAGTAAGACATAAAGAAAATTATTTTCTTTAACCAAGAAATTTCACTTTTATTTGTTTGGCGTTTCATGGCAAATCACTTTATACCAAAGAATGAGAAATAATGTTAAACAAATGCTGTCAAAATAATAATCTTTAACATATTAATAAATTCTTTATCGGTAATCAGCAAATCCAGATAACTGTTAATACATCAGATTTAAAATTTTTGATGAGATAGGAGAAATTTATTCGTTGTCTTAATAAAGTTAATTTTAATGAGATGATTAGCAAGAATGGGTCTCTAGGATCTCTAAAATTAACTAGATTAATTAACCAGTACTCTCAAATTTGTTCTAATTTAACAAAGGATTAATCATGCAAATCACGTAAATAACTTACCGCTCACAAATAATTAGCTTAAGTTAAAATCTATTTTATTCCCGCATTAAAAAATCTTCGATGAATTTAAATTTCATTTTTTACTTCGAAAGACAAAATATAAGCTATTTTATTATTTTTATTACATTCAAATCTATTGTTTTCTTCAAGATTAAAACTGAGTTTTTCCAATAAATATTCACAAAAATGTTAAGGTTACATGTAATGTGTGAAGTAAAAGTAGCAACTTCTTTCGATTTTACTTTGTATTTCAAAAGTCATAATTAAAAAATATTTCTTATTATGTGATATTAAATACATAAACTATAAAACTAAACAAGTAAGAAAAATCATGCGTTAAGCATAGATTATGAAGCATTTTCCAACACTTCCTGAAATCTTTAACATAACTTCGTCATTTAGAAAAATAAGGTTATTATATATAGCAAAATATATATTCTAATACTTTTGGACAGCCCTGTATTTGATCTGTCGCTTGATATACTATATGCCATATAGAAGAAAAATTAGCTTAGTAAGAAAATGTCTAGCAGTTTGAAATTTATTTTTCAGCAATTACTACTAATCGATGGAAACATACTTGAATATTTTTGCTCATCTGTGTAGTTTACCTCTTACCTTTATTACACGTCAATATTAAGCTAAAATTTATTTTAGACTAAAACATTCTTAAAACTACTAAAATCACATTGTTAGAAATTATCATTTCAGAGGCGTCCATCTGTTGAATTCTTTGCGTGGCTCTGTATATCATTTTATCAATATACTGCAAACATTTCTTAGTAAACTGAATGCAGTTTAGCGTAAAAATGTATAACTTATTTAAAAACCACCTTTAAGTAATTTAAGCTCATATACATTAACGTTTGAGATCTATTTTGGGTAGTCTTGTATATCAACTATAGCATTTATACACGCATATAATATTCATAGATTTAATGAAACTTAAACGCGCATATCACACATAAAATGCATTTCATTCATCCATCAGCCATCATCGAATACATTATGGACAATACTTCGGAAAGAATATACTATTTGAAATCTTTTGTATGCCCCTGTAAATGCTATGTGCTTCATATTATGCATTACTGTATCATATAATTCATACTAAGCCTCAGCTATATATCTATGAATTTTATTACATATGAAATGGTTTAATATGATTAAATTATGTCGTATACAATTCCCCTATTGATCATTATGCAATGGAATTCTTTTTTGTGGGCCAGTAAATGTATAATAGCTTTTTTTGCATCTCATTTTTTTACAAAATGCAGATTTCAGTACATCTCATAAATCCATAAATGTTTTAATGTGCTTTACAGGGTATATAACATCTTTAAAATTCATTTGAATTTATTCTTTCCTGTAGTCCGTTATGTAACATTAAAATTTTGACTAACCCTATAAATAATATAAGCATGGTAGAAAAATGGTCCGTGCAAGGGTAAATGTGAAAAACATCCAAAATTTTCATGGTAATCCTAGTATATTTATTAGAATTAGAGCGCAGCCAGACGGACAGAGGAACAGAGAAACCGAATGCATAAGCACTTTTCAACTTTGTTGGAAAGTGCGATAAAAGACATACTATAAAATTTTCTTTAAAATATTGTGCTCATGCTACTTTGGTGATGTCAAACAATGACTTACTGACGCACGTCTTAATATGTACAGTTTCAAGTGAATATTATTATATTATATATATTCCATCTATGAAGTGTGTGCTAAAATATGGATTCTTTATTATCTGTGATGAAAAGGAATGCTTGTTATTAATTTAGACGGCCACAGATAACATTTCATTATGTAATGGTATAGGAGGAAACCTTAGGGAAGTTTTAATTATGTTATGCTACTTCATATTTTACGAAATTGATATACGTTGCTGAGGTTTACTACATGCTACTTCTTGTACAACAGAAAGTGGATAGTATTTACAGAGACACACAAAAGATTACTTCTACTATACTCTATCCAAAATACTGTATACTAATACACCTAGATCTAATTATTTTCAAAACTTTGTGCAATTTTCGATTTGTTTTCATTACAGAAATAATTAATTTTACAAAAATACTATAAAAAATTACCAATTAAATTTTTGTGGTTTGAATTCAAAATTACTAAATAAAGAAAATGTGCCAGATACAGTACCACTGACAGATATACTTAAGGCAGGACCTATAAAAGCACGCCAGAGACATACATTCAATATTAATGCCGCACAATTTAAATTGATATTTGATTGGTAATACTGAATTACTTATTGTACAATCGATAAATATTTTTTAACATAGTATTTTAGAAAGTAAAAAGAAAAAGAAAAGGGCAATTTATGAAGCAGGATATTGAATAATGAAATTGAGACATTTTCTAGATTTCTAGTATTTATTGTCTGTATTCAGAGGAAAAGGTAACTTTTGTATTGTGTGTTTTTTATAAATCAGCTAAATTATACAAAACACACGAAGTAAAATGCTTGGAATATTATTGTAGAAAAGTCTCAGTTTTCTTCAATACTCAATGTGAATGGGAATTTAAAAATCTATATATTAAGCTATCATGAAATTGACTTCATTTATGGAAATTAATTATATAACACAACTTCCGCGATATTGTATTAATTATCGCGTTAGATTCGGCTTCAAGGCTGGCGATTGGAATAATAGATAAAATATAGAAAGAAATTTACATGAAACAAGCTTTAATAAAATTTGAATGTTGTTACTTGCATATTTTCATTTATAAATAAAATCCACTTTTGGGCGAATCCGATGCATTGTTCCATTTTTTCAGGGGTCCAAAAATTTCCCATTAATGTACGTTAGCCATGAAAAGGCATGTCATTAAGTTTTATGTAAATTCAAAATTCACTGTTATAAAATGTATTTCTAAATATTCGATAATTTGTACAATTTTTATATGTAAATATTCTAATATGAAGTAATATGAAGCTTAAAAGGAGAAATTTAAGAAAAGAGACACCCAGGAAGATATTTGACAGTTATTATTTATTTATTTATTTATTTATTCAGCTATTTAGTTATTTCCCTTTTCAATTAATTTCAAAGTTAATTAATTATGAATTAAATAAATATTAATACACAGTTAAATAAGCTTAAAACAATCAGATTATTTCAATTTTAATACATAAACTGAAACTTTTATCAACTCGTGAATCTATGAAACTTTTATCAACTCGTAAATGCACAAATACGTACAATACCATAACATAAAAAAACACATACGTTTAGAAGACTGTTTGATCACTTTCCTCAGTGCGAAAAAAGTAGATTAAAATAAAACAATAAAATGGGTTTAAAGAACTCATTGGATACAGCTCCAATTACTGGCTAATAAATTGCTTAAAATGGCGAAAGCAATCGTTTACATAACCCAAAGAAATAGCGTAATTGACAGAAAAACAATGAAAAAACTCTCTGCGCAAGATTTTTCCACATCGCGAGAGAAAACGAATGTTGGTCATATTCTCTAAGAAAGAAGCATGTTGATACATGGCTTCGCAAAAGTCTTTATTCAAAACTGGTTTACATTTTAAAATAGTTTTAGTCTCTGGAAAATTAAACTGGTGGTTGGTATTACAACAATGTTTCGCTATTGTAGATTTGTCGTATTCTTGCTTTTAACATAAGTCTAGTGTTTTTTCATTTAGAATCTAAGAGCCTTGCCTTGTTTGTGTAATTAAAGAAATGCCACATACACAAAAATTCTCTAAATGCCCCCAATGCCCCCTGTATTTTGGTTGTTATTTAGATGTTTGAGATTCAAGACAGAATCTTTATCGATTGGAGAAAAAACAACTTTAAAAATAAAAATATTTGAAATACGAGAAATTTGTGTCTCGATTATAGGAAAATGTGGTAAGACAATAAATTTCTCATTTTTTTATTTACTGGAACTGATTCTGTTCCACTAAACAAGTGAAGTATTCCAGTTAGAACCCATTTTAACATTTTGTGCATTTTTTTATTTTCGCACATAGGAAGGGGATACAAAAATCCTCGAAACGGCCTTTGTGCTTTGGTATCGTACGTACTTGTGTGTTTAAACGCTGTTAAAGATTTTAGCTTATGTACACAGATAAAGAATAACATTTTAATTTATTTTTCAGAGTTAACAAAAAAATTAAACTAATTGTGCAACATTTGATTTCATTTATTTTTGATTAAGTGATAAATTTCAATTTTTATTAGTGAGGATTCTTATTTTAATAAAAGTATTGCCAATAATAAGCCTCAAGCATCTCTATGACTGCCCAATTTAATTAGCTAGAATTCCCAAATTCATTCTAATTTAAAAAATAAATGATGAAAATTATATAATTAAGTTAACGTTTAAAGAGTACGAGTTAAAAACCATTTTAATTTTGTAGTATTAAACCTTTAGTTTCATGTTTAAAAAAAAAAAAAGGATTACTTTTTTTTAATTACGTGAGTTGTATCTTGAACATAATTGAGTTTTTGATGTAAAGAGCGCAAGTCATTTTAAATAGTATAGAAGTTTAATGTTGTTAGTTGCTTATTACTATTTTATATTGTTAAAAAATCATATTTAGAATAATAAAGAAAAAATATCTTACAGTTTAATTTAGAAAAAGTATTTGAACTATACATTTATTACTATTTATGGTTTTTGGATCTGGTAAAAGAGAAGATAGAAAATGTCAAAATGTCGTATTTCAACAAAACACTACTTAAGGTAGAAAAAATGACATTAAATAGTTTTAATTTTTCTATTTTAAGTATGTTTCTAAGGCAGAGCACATAAATGTTTTAACAAATATATATGCTTTTAAATCTTGTAACCATGTTTGTGAGTGTCCTTCCTCTCATTCCTGCAGTTATGTTAATTTATATGATGCATGTGAGGTCTACAAGATGAAACTGAAACTATATGATCGAACTTAATGCATACTGTATTCAACTTGGATGCATACTTTGGACGGTTCTGGAGTATTGCAAACAAAAATAAGTTATTTTAAAACTTAAGAAAAAGAGGGTGCCTAAAATTCGTACAACTGATTCACTGCAAAAATAGTTTAGCAATAATAATAAACTTTATTGATTGAGAATCTTTACTATCGTAGTTTCAGGATTAACAATTATTGCATTTATCATTGTGCAACATATATTTTGATGTATATTTCTGAGCGTATAGGTAAAATGCTAATGGACTGTGATGAATTCATATAGAAATGCGAAGATAGGGAAATGATACGAAAAGTCTCAATAACAAAACAGACCTTTTGATAAAAATATATACAGGAGTTAGAATCAGAATACACACCATAGTCAGTTGCGCAATATATTTTGACATTGATCGGCAATACCCGCCAAATTAAAGACGTAATTTATATGATTCTTTTACATCAATAAAATAATAGACATTATTTCTAACAATACCAACTTCATGGTCATTTTAAGTAACATAACAGATCACTAAATGCGAATTTATTTCATAAAAAATCGTCTAGCGAGCAACAACAAAACACGAAACAGCCTGATTGTTGCCAAACGGCACAGCACAAAGCCTGGTAAAATCTGCACACTGTAAAAAAGGTACGATTTTAAGGAAATACTACTGGTAGTAAAGACGCCAGTACAAAATACTGTTTTTAACGGAAAATTCTCATAAATTAAAGGAAAATACTGAACATTTTCTGGAATTTAAGGAGATTTTTCTGTTAAAAAACAGTAAATTATACTGGCGTCCATATTACCAGTAGTATGTCAAGAAAATCATCCGTTATTTTTTTACAGTTCACGTACGTGCGCTCGACACAGAGTCAAGGCAATATCTATAAATTTATAAAATCCTCCTAAGCAATAGGAAAGAAGTCGATGAGCATACGTGAGTGTGCGAGCACAATTTGTTACTGTTGTATTAAGGATAAAATAAGAATTAATGTTATTTAAATCTTATCACATAGGTAATTAAAACAATCTTACATTCATAATATGTGTCAAAAAAATAAAAATTGCTGTGTATACTCAGAAACAATATTTTTAGTTAGCTCTTAAATTTCGAATTTAGTTTTCATAAAAAAATTTCTAGGATTTACAGATAATCTGGAACAGTATGATAGTTGTTTATAAATAGTAAGCCAATATTGTAAAATTGCGTGAAAGAAACATAAAAATAAGTAATAAATTTAGTGTTAACAAGCCATGAATCCGAATAAAATCTCTGATTTAGTATTCTTTAAAAAACAATTGTTTTTTTAATCCATAAAAGTTAATATAATAAAATATAATAATTAATATAATAATAAAATTTAATAATAATTATATAATAATAAAATATAATAATAAAATATAAAAATTAATATAATAATAAAATATAATAATAATTATATAATGATAAAATATAATAATAATTATATAACAATAAAATATAATAATAAAATATAAAAATTATACAATAAACTCTTATGACTCACCCTAAATTCCGAAAAGCGTTCGTTTATGTTTAGAAACCTCAGAATACAACTTATTTATAGAACAAAACGATGAATTTTTAAAAATAGTTTTTTATTACCTACCAGTAATTTTTGAAAACGATTTCTAATAGCTTGCACAAGGCATTAAAACGTTCTCTCAACCAGAAATGTCATTTTTTCTGATTATATCAATTCTCAAGTAAATGTTTCCGGCTTCATAATTGAATTTGTACATGAAATTGTAATAACTCATGTAAATTGACATTTTACTGAATGTTGTTTTACTGAATTTACTATATATAAACTAATAAATTTAATGTGTATATAATATTTAATATGCATAATAAAATTTGTATTCAGACTTCTTTTCTGAAGATTGTAAAGCTAATACATCAAGAACGGAATATATATATATTACAAATTTAAAATTTTTTCGCCAAAACTAACCTTTATACTATCTTAATTTTCTTATAATAATATTCCGTACTTACTTCAAATTATTAAATTAAAATCTTGTTTCTAAATCTAATCTGTTAATCCTTATGCAGACGATATAAATTCTTAATTTGCCTTAAAAAACATTATTCCAGTATGCGTAAATTTAAAAAGATGGCTCTAAATTAAAAATATTCTTAATTAAAACTTTATTTCTTAATATTCCAAATAAAACTGATTTCTTCTATGTTTTTATGAACCCTTTTTAAGAAAGTCTTATTAAATTTATTCCAAAACCATACCTTTCAAAAAATATCATTATTTTATTTTATCTATTTATTTATTTTTCCTACGTCAACCTTTGATGTGTGCATATTAATAAATTCATTTCTTTTCTTTTTCTCTTAAAATTAATCATTTATAAAAATCGTCTGCCTAAGATATTTAAAATTCTGAGTCAATTATAAATTGGTTAAATAATATTTTTTTTTAAATAAATTTATTGTTTGTGGAAAATAATCTCGTAGCTGGACAAGAATTCTGTTTACATAAAAGAATGATGGTTTGAGGTTACAGAATATTCCAGAACTTTCTTTTTAGTTTAAAAAGGTGGAAGTCTCGAGATGAAAAAGAAGATTTCTTGGGTTGCTTCTTCGATGAGGACAGCTCGCTGAAATAATGATGGAATTTTTGCAAAAGGAGCTTTTCCTTCCTCATTATTACGAATTTAATAAATGAATTTACAGCAGCCCATGACTAATTATTGGATCTTCTACATTTATTTATTTATTTTGTTTTTTCCCTCGCTTGCCATGACTGTGTGTTTCTTTTTAACCAGTGGAAATAATTCGAGTTCTCCTTAAATCGTCACAACTAATCGAAAAGTCGACAGGATTGACTTTCATAATTTTAGAATGTGAATTTAACACTGCAATATAGTTAAATTATATCTGTAAATGTGTTTTCAAAAAACAATTTTAAATTTCATCAAAATTAGCTATTATACCTTCATTTTAAAGAATGTTTATCAGATAGAAGCTTTCAGTAAAATATATTTTAAAAACATCATCATAAGGAGAAAAAAATTAACTTGTTATTGAAAGTTTTCATACTTCTAATTATCATCTCAGCAATATATCTGAAATGCAGGTTTTATGTTACTGTCTTAATGTTTTTCTACACTTCAGAAGTTTATTATGTTTTACCACAGAGGAAAGAAATAAAACAATTTGCAATATGATACATGTTATCGCTCAAATTTAAATGCTCTTATTCAGCTTAAACAAAACAAGCATATGGGGGATCAGGCCCGAATTCTTTGACATCACCTATACATTTTTTTCCTAAATGAAAATGATCTGGTTGTACTTAAACATCCCAATGTAGCATTCCATTGTATTATGAATAAAAAACTGTATTACTAAAATCCCCCTCTCCCTTCTCCATGAAAGCATGTGGTTGTTTTGAGCTGAACATAATGAATTTTAGGGTTGAATTGTTGGCATCACAATTAGCCAACACACTTCATCTCTATTTTTTCTCTTTATTGTGTTTAACCTAATCTGCTCAATAAAAAGCAAAGTTTAGTAGTAAATTTTATTCATCACATTGCAATAAAAATTAAAAGGTGCTATAAAAAATACAAGGGGAAAAAACTAAGGGCTGAACACAGTAAATTGTGATCTGTTTTCATTCTATTTATTCAGCAGATATTTATGTTATAACAGTTATAAAATCTAATGATTCTACTCAAACCTATAACATAATATGTGATTTTCAGTGATTGTGAAAACTACAGATATTAAAAGATTTTCAAAAAAGCACACTATTTTTATTTCCATTTCTCAATTAAGAATGACACCTTTTATTCCTATTGTATTTTATTATTAAAGTTTATAAACCATGTGTAGATAAAACATTATTCTACATTTGGCATTTGAAAAACTTATAACCAAATTTGACAATTTTGTAAAAGAGTATCAGAGAGGAATTATTGTAAGAAAAAACTGGTTGAGAGTCCATTTTCTAAATAGTTAGATTTAATTTTATTTGGATTTTGGAATTATTATGATTTTTTTTTTTATTTATACTTTCGGCTAGCAAAAAATACTTTCTTATGCTATTAGAAGATAAGAAAATTATTTAGTTGCTATGTAATTATTTTTATCCTCAACCAATATTTTCCCTATCAATAATAAACAAATAGTGATATTTTCTTTTGATTATACTCTTGTTTTACTATTATTATTATTATGATGATTTCTATAATGAAGTTTAGTATTAATTATACTCTTATTGAAAAATATTAGGATATGGAGTCTTATTATACTATTACTTATTATTGTTGTTATTGTTATTATTTAAATTTTTCTATATTATTTATTATTGATATTGAGAGTGATGCTATTTATTATTGAAAAATTGATATATTACTGAAAGATGTTGGATCCAACATAACATTAAAACCAAAGATTAAACTAGGTTTGAAGATTTTTAATTAAAGAGACTGTATTCAGAGAACATTGGAAAAGACTCTTTTATATATACTATTGAAAGACTTGTTTCATTTAAAGGACTTATTTAAAATAAACTATGCATTAAGTCATTGTAATTATTTAAACTTCCATGAGAACGAATTTTTATTGTTTTTATTATATTTTTATCTCTTGCTTATTAATATTCATAACTTATGTACTGTTATTATATGTATTATCTCCTATGCACTTACAAATGGTAAGTGATGTTGTAACATTATTGTATTTCTTTCAGGGAAATGCTCCTACCTAAATTTAATTCAGAATTATTTTCTCTTAACTATTTTATTTTAATCGCTAATATTTTTATATTGCGTTAATTTTCTTTTCTTCCATCTCTTGGCTTCCTGAGTTTGACAGTTTTATTCCAAAATTTAACTTTTCTAAATTATTATATTTCTGTTGTCTGAACTTGTAGTTTTATTTAACTATCAATTTCATACAAAGTCTTGGGGAGGGGGGATAATATTACAAATTTAAAAAATTTTCGCCAAAACTAACCTTTATACTATCTTAATTTTCTTATAATAATATTCCGTACTTACTTCAAATTATTAAATTAAAATCTTGTTTCTAAATCTAATCTGTTAATCCTTATGCAGACGATATAAATTCTTAATTTGCCTTAAAAAACATTATTCCAGTATGCGTAAATTTAAAAAGATGGCTCTAAATTAAAAATATTCTTAATTAAAACTTTATTTCTTAATATTCCAAATAAAACGGATTTCTTCTATGTTTTTATCAACCCTTTTTAAGAAAGTCTTATTAAATTCATTCCAAAACCATACCTTTCAAAAAATATCATTATTTTATTTTATCTATTTATTTATTTTTCCTACGTCAACCTTTGATGTGTGCATATTAATAAATTCATTTCTTTTCTTTTTCTCTTAAAATTAATCATTTATAAAAATCGTCTGCCTAAGATATTTAAAATTCTGAGTCAATTATAAATTGGTTAAATAATATTTTTTTTTAAATAAATTTATCGTTTGTGGAAAATAATCTCGTAGCTGGACAAGAATTCTGTTTACATAAAAGAATGATGGTTTGAGGTTACAGAATGTTCCAGAACTTTCCTTTTAGTTTAAAAAGGTGGAAGTCTCGAGATGAAAAAGAAGATTTCTTGGGTTGCTTCTTCGATGAGGACAGCTCGCTAAAATAATGATGGAATTTTTGCAAAAGGAGCTTTTCCTTCCTCATTATTACGAATTTAATAAATGAATTTACAGCAGCCCATGACTAATTATTGGATCTTCTACATTTATTTATTTATTTTGTTTTTTCCCTCGCTTGCCATGACTGTGTGTTTCTTTTTAACCAGTGGAACTAATTCGAGTTCTCCTTAAATCGTCACATATATATAACTATTTATAGTACAAGCACGTCTATTTTGCTAAGTTTGAGGTACAATTTTCGACTTTTTTCCTCTCTAGGGTTAACACTTCGATTTTCTATTTTCAAAAATTTCCCCATTTTTCTGACTTTTGTTTAATGCAAGACATTATGACATCTCTATAATAGAAGAAATATCATAAAGATTCCCAATAATCAAGTAAATAAATGAACTTTTATATATTAGTATTATAACACTATTATAACACATTTAAAACAACTTATTAAAAGACCGATTCTAACTTTTTATGTAACCAATATATTTTTGTTTTACAAATAATCTAGAAAAGACGAATATATTTTTTTCTTAAAGTTCTTTATTTAACTAGACATAATCGTCTAACTTTTTAAAATTCAGCGAGAAAAGCATTGTGAAAAATTGTGAAAAAACGTCAACAAATTGCAAATTCAAGTGAAAATCTATTTTATTTCTGCCGTCTTATGCACTACATGGCCCTAATTCACGGAACACATTTGCTTCTCGACGTTTAGTCAAATAGCTAGAAAAGCACTTAACGGATTCTTTGGGATATTGAGAAATATATAATTTTTTTTTTAAAGAACGTTTCACTTCATTTTTTCCATTCAATATTTTGACATATGAGTCTTCGTGTTATGTATCATGGCAAATTATTTATTACGAGGAATATAAAGCCCAGGAGGGGTCTCCATTCTAAGGTAACCTATCTCGTATTTACGTACGGAAATATAAGGTTAAGGAAAACTACGGAAAACACCCATCGATAAGGTCGACGGGCATTTTTGGGCTCAGTAATTAACATTTGACAAACAGTAAATAGAATAAAAAAATACTTGTGATCTCTCGTAAAATAAAGTATTCGAAACGATGGGTTCATAAATGATATGGCAATTATGGTTCTGTACAACAACGGCACTGTAATCATAACTGGCGTCGTCAAGAAAATATAAAGATTTCTTCTAAAAAAACCATGAAATTTCTTTAGATTTCTTTTATTTTTTGTAGCATGCAATATTTTTAACTATACGAGGTTAGATCATATATAAAGAGACTTGAGATGATTGACCATTTTTTTTACAAAATTATTTTATATTTTTTAATTGTGAGCCTAAAATAAAGTTTGTGTAGTATTTTATTCGTTATAGAATCAGTTATCAAATTAAAACACTGCATAAATGTAATACTCAAGGAACTAAAAAAATTATTGATTTTAATCTTCAGAAAATAATGTGTCAAGGCTCAAATATTTTTTAACGGAAAATAAAATCAGTAAAAAATGACACAATAACCTTACGCTACATGGTTTGATTATTATTTTCAAAATATTTAGTAAAAATGCGACGCATAAAAAATTGCATGGACAGAATTAAAAACACAGGAGAAAAATCGGTTTTATACACCCACATTCTGAGACACTTGACCTAGCAACATTAAAACCACATAGTTTGGATTCATCTTATTTTAAACATCTTGGTGAAACTTGTCTACGTACTTTAATAAAGTGTTTCATGCAATAATAATTTGCTTTACAGAGATATGTACATTTAACATTTTTAAAAGTTACTGCTTTCATCCTTTCTAGTATTTTCCATTCTTTTTAGTTAGCTATTATAGGTACTAACTATTTAAATGACATAAATTTTTTATCTATTTTCTAATTTATATTTCACTATGTCTTTCCTTGCTTCTAATAAAATTTTGCATATCTTTTTTTAGTCAATTTAAACAATTTTCTTTCTAACACCCTGTTTTAATGCGGTTTTCCAAAATAAATATGCAGTATTTTTGCAATATAACCATAAACACTTCATTATGTACAAGGTTTAGCAGAAATATTTCCAAAAAACGCTTAATTAAGGAAGGATTCACTATCTGATTTTCCCTTCCTCACATTGATTGGGACGCCCTCATGTAGCCACTTTTAAAATTATAGCGCATGGTTTTCCAAAATTATTGTACAACCTTTATGCATGGATTAAAAGTCTACATTGCATTATTTAAAATCTACTTATTTTACTTTTTATGATATATTTTACCTCAGAAAATCTAACAAATGTTTTTGAAAAATGTGCTTTTTAAGCTCAACATTGTTCACAATTGATTTTCCCATATCTGTTTCAATTATCTAAATGAAACAAAAGTTATTGCTTTAGCGTTTTACCTTTACCTTCCTTCAACTTTAACTTCTACATAATTTTGAAACTCTGAAATTCTTTTAAATAAGAAATTTGAGTTGTGGGTCAAGCCTACTCTATTCTCAACCCTCCGTAGTCTCCAATAAATGATATTTTTTAGTATATTTTTTCTGAAAACTCAATTACAAAAATTATATCAATATTTATTTTTAGTTATTTACTTATTTGTATTTATTCCTATAGGATTTAAAGAATTTTGGTCCAGACGTGGCTCTATTCAGTTATGGTTTTTACGATCAATGCAACATTTTTTCAAGGGCCGTAGATTTGAATCCTTTAATGAAGCTAAAGAGTCATATGAAGAGTTTTTTGGCTCCAAGGAGCCGTCATGGTACTTCCACGAAATTCAGAATCTGAGAGAACGATGGCAGAAATTGTCGGCCTATGATGGTCTCTGCTTTGAAGAATAGTTCTTGTAGTTTTTATTGCTAATTTGCGCATAACAACGTAACTTTCGCAAATTTCCTAGAAATATTTGCTCAACCTAGTAAGGAATTCAAATGCTTTTCATTATCCTCTTTACAGCCCGGACATGGCGACGGGTGATTTAATTTCATACCACAAATGAAGGCTGAAACTTCCCAGCATCTGTGCGGTGTTGACGAACTTCAACTGCTGTGAAATACTAGTTACGTATCCCGGCGAATTTTATAAAAAGGAATTTTTAGAAGAGTGAAATTCTGTGACAAATTCTTAAACTTCATCAGTAAAGAAATGGCAAAATTGTGAAAAGACTGAGCAAGTGTGATTATTAGATGCATATAACAAAATAATTTTTCTAGTGAACCAGAGATTTTTTTCCGAACTGCCATCAAACTTCACGTGACGACACTAGTGGTATGTTTTTATTTACATTGCTAGCAATTAAATAACTTACCGCATGAAGTACAAAACTCTGTCATGTAGGTTTCTTGACAATAATCAATTTCTCATAACTTTCATATCAACAAGAATGAGAAATTTATACTGCTATTAAAAAAGGGGGTTTTATATTACAAACATTCTAGTAGTAACGTATATACTTTGGAAGCGACAAAACATGATACAAGGAATGAGAGACGTTTCTTTTTTTAAGGGCATATAAAACTCATCAGAATAAAACGGTATTTTTTATTTATTTGTTTTTTTTTTAATTTAGGCGCTCATCTCGGGAAACAATATGAAATATTGTTAATAAAATTTCTATTGCAAAGTAAATATTAATTACATCGTAACCGTTATAAAAAACAAAAATAAATTACATATTAATACATTTGTATTAAAAAAAGAACAATAAAAAAACATCAGGTGGAATTCTTTTTCATTCACCTACATGTACTAATCAACAAAAGCAAATTAATATCCCCTCTAACATTTTCAATTTAATTAGTCGGAATTCCCAACTTGGTTTTAATTTACGGAGGGGGAATAAATTATACAAATTACGTAATTAATTTACCACTAATAAGTCTCTAGTTTGAGTTAAAATCTTTTCTTATTTCCATCGTTCATAAGCTTTAATTTAGTTTAATTTGGTCTCGTACTTCAAGAAAAAAAACATAAAATTATTTTTTAATTTTGTATTGTAGGATGCTAAACTTAAACGATCGTTTTAATTAAAGAACGTGGAAATTGATAAAATTAATGAAAATTAAATTATTTTATTTATGGAAATAATAATCTGTTAGATTAAAATATTTTAAGTTTTCAGGGTTAAATGAGATAGTAATTTATGTTTCTAAATGACTTGAGATAAAAAATTGTTTTAGATCTAATTAATATAAAAAAAATCAATAAATCATAAAAAAAAAAAAAACATTTTGAAGGCTGCTACAGGTGTTTTGAAAGAGAATGAAAAGTACAAGTTTCGTAAGGAAAGAACATTTATATGCTTAAGATACAATTTTGTTAAAGATTTATTGCAGGTTTATTTTAGCAGATTATCGCTTACTATATTCTTGAATGATTTTCGTGAATTCACACAAGGTATTTTCACGAAAAATGAAAACTGTTTCTTACAAAAGTATTATAAATGTTTTACTTATAGGTTTTATTGATTTGGAATTTTGTTAAATATCCTTTTAGATCCAAGTAATTTTCTTACAGGGTATAGTTGCGAAAAAGGTGGTAGGAAAAAGTTCTGAAAACTGCTTTCAGACCTGAATTTCCTTAGAGATCCATCTTGGTTATTTTCTCAATGAAGCATTGCAGACATGCACCAGAAAAAGAAATACAATGTTGTGGAAGACGACGAAAACTATGCCTTGATTAGAAATAAATATCTGAAATGCATTTTTACGCTTTTTATTTTGCTGAAGTCGGTTTTTGTATGTAAATGTGAAACTTGTAATTGATTTTTGTCTAGTTTTTTGGATACGTGAGATATATTAACATTACGTTTGTTTATAATGATAGTACAACGTTTAATTGTATTTAGAAATTAAAAATAAATTAATAAATTAATTTTAAAGAATTTCTCCTTACCATTGCTGCAGGTAATAAATTATAGAATAATCTTTTTGGGTGCATCCGTTAACATTTCACAAAAACAATGGGGTAAATTACGCATCGAAATATGCTGTGAAATCACAAAAAATAAATAAATATTTATATAAATAAATAAACTTAAAAAGGGATACATAGAGTAACATTTTTGATAATAACAATCTTTTATCACTTAATAATTCAATATTAATCAAATTATAAATACAAAAAGAGAAAAGAATTTAGAAATTCTGAATTGATAATTTAAATGTTTTTTCTCTACTGCTATGTGATAAACAAGAAACAGGTTAAAAACTATACATGAAAGAAAATTCTGACGCATTTTGACAAGCGTAAAATAAAGCGATCAATTTTCAATAAATCTGACGACACCCAGGTAATGCAAGGGAAATTTAACCATGATTTTTATGATAAACTTTTTATGCTTAAAAAAAGTTTAAAAATCTGTTTCTACTTTTTGTATGGATAACATTAACAGAATAAATTTTCTACAGAATTATTGAGGATTAAATACCTAAACCAGCAGACTGATATTGAGTCAAATCTAAACTGCATTCTTTTGCGTAAATCCATTCATGGGAGAATATCAATAGACTTCAGACATAAGAGGAATTTCTATAAAAAAAAAAAAAAAAAAAAAAAAAAAACACCATTTATTTATGAAGACGTATGAAAAACACAGCTTAAAAGTAAATGTAAATGATAGCTTTCTTTGCGCATTTTACATTGTCTAAATCAGAATTAAATAATTTTCAGTTTTTATGTAAAGACAATTCTGCCCGATTGTTTATAAAACACAATCTTTTTACACTAGTATTTATCTATATTTCTTTTACGATATTCTGTTTAACTTTTCAAACTTATTGTTTGCGTTACAATTTTGTAGCAGATGAAATTAAATACATATTCTTCAAGATATGATCTATCTTGTCTCTATCCCAAAATACAGTTTATTAACAATTTGATGCAACACACAGTTTTGCTCATTCAAAAGAAAAATAGAATGAATGTATGATTCTGAATACTTATACAGTTATGCACCTTAATATTTTTACCTTACGACACTTTTTGTAGTTTTAATCATACTAGCCAATCTTTTTAAAAGTCATCGAAAACTCGCTATTGAGAAATCCGATCGCCAAAAAAATTTAGGTATGTGTAAACATGTTACACGCATTCATTTTGTCATTGATGTGTTACAATGCCAAGAGAAAAAAAGTTGACCGATGGT
The DNA here is from genome assembly GCA_964019185.1 of Maratus speculifer. NCBI lineage: Eukaryota > Metazoa > Arthropoda > Arachnida > Araneae > Salticidae > Maratus > Maratus speculifer. The sequence goes on along the minus strand of OZ025296.1, from coordinate 227,116,619 downwards.
GAACAAATTAAAATATTAACTTTAAAGGAAGCTAGTATGTCTGATTCTAATATTGCATGAAAAATAAGAAGATCAAGTCTTCAGAAAACATTTTTTCAGAAATCGGGAAGATATAGGCAGTAAAACGCGTACAGTAACACCGAAATCCTTAACCGTAATGCAATCAAGACAAATTCGGAAGTTAGATTGGCTTGCAGACAAAAAATATCGTCTGCCCAAACTGGAAAACAGTTACAATTACTATTTACAAGCCGAATAGAACGAAATGTTTTAAGTAACAATTCCATTGTTCAATTTAAACAAAGGAAAATCTCCACTTTCGAGAAAGTGTCGTATCACGCCTGAAAATTATTTAGAACTTTCCTAATGCAAAAAATTAAGGGGGGAAACTTTGAAACATTTGTGGAAGATTGCGCATCATTCTGTGTTATTTGGTGCTAAATGTCTTGTCTTTGCTGTCGATATTCGCATTAGCCTCTTCGCTTCCCCTGGCGTTCTGGAGATCTGTAGCATTAGCCCTTCAGTCCGATGGGACATTCAACTTTTTGCGTCTTTTGTGATCCAAATTTTCTTTAATTCGCACCTTCACCTGATCAATTTTTCCAAGAACACTTTTTGTTTTTATTCTATAGTCCATCCTAAGTTTTCTTCAAGGACTGCTTTTCAGAGCCGTTCCAAACATTTCTATATAGTAGATAGTTTCCTGTGTCTGAAAATCAAACTTCAAATATGATCTCTTTTAGAAGACGTGGTGGACTTTTAGTGCACTGTGCATCTCCCACCAGTGGTAACGTTTTCGAACTTGGCGGAACTCATTTTTAATAAAATTTAAAGGACATGAAAGATCACATCAATCTCCTGCAGGAAATGAGTTGAATATAGAGGAATGCAGGGCGAACTTAATGTTTTTTATTCTCACAAAGTTGTAGCATCTTTAGACAGATATTAGAGCTTATTTTGTCATCAGTGTTTGTCTTTCGACTACCTTGAGTTCTGATAATGATTCTTGTCTATCTTGACTCTGAGAATAAAAAATATATATTTGATTTTTAAGCGGTAATGTTGTGGGGCTATTTTATGAGAGACTCGGTTTATCACAAAGTAGCCTCATCAAGTGTCTATATTTTGATTATGCTGCTATATCTCACAGACCACTTGATATGGGTATATTACTCATCATTGTAATTAACACAATATCAGATATCACAAAGTAACCTCATTAGTCTCAATGTAACTCCATCTTATAGTATGTAACCAGGGATGTAGTGAAGGGCATACGGGGGTATACGCCGTATACCTTCTGGATATTTTAAAGGAACACCGTATACCCTCTGTTTCTAAAGAAAGCTATAATATATACATTATAGGGTATACTTTGCACATTGAGTGTATAACCTGTGTTACAGCGAATACCCACTGTTTTTTTAAGACTACACCACTGTATGTAACAAGAATTGATGAATATTTGTTTCCTTTTTCTAAAGTATATTTAGCATTTATTAAAATGAAGCACGTACTATGCAATAAATATGCAGCAAAAGAGCATAAAAGCAGTTGTTCTTTTAAAAGGAAATATTCTAAATGTCAGATTATAAAGCTTTATAGTCACCTATCTTAGTTTGATTCATGTTCACTTATCTTAATTTGTTGCAAAGACAAACAAATTGTGATTCTTAAAGAAAGTTTACGCATAATATTCGTACTGTGATTTTAGGCCAAATAAGAACGAATTTCTTTAAAATAAATTATTCTCAAACGTTTATTAAGTGGAAATTAGATTAATAATTTTAGGTTTTTTATAAATTGTCTGAAAACTGCACTTTGAACATGAGTGCTTCTTGTAACCGTAAGTGATGTCATTCTCATGAGCAGAATTCTTTAGATAGGTGGCATTTTTGTTGTAATGATCCATTTAAATCAGCAGTCCAAATATAGTTAACCTTCCCTATAGTTACAAAAAATTATCAAATTTCACCCTAGATCATGAATACATAGGACAATTCCACTTGGTGAGGATCACACCAAAATTCCTCTGTCAGCACCAAAAGGATCTCCTGTAGTCTTCCAGCATCCTGCATATCGGGGTCAACTACCTCCTTGGATGCCAGAGGAAGCCGTCATTTGGAAGTATCAAGAAACACCTGCCTGTGCATTATTAATGTTACTGTATGCATGATTTCGGGCGATCTGATTGGTGTGCGTTTAATAGGCCTATCATATATTGGCCTACCTCACCATGACGAATCCTGCAATTATCACTATGACAAAAATGTGTTTCTAGATTAGTTGTCGGAAGTGTTTAGTTGTAAATGTGTCATTTTATTATACGGTTGTTTGGCAGTTAGTGCGAACACAATTTTGTGAAAAGACGTAATAGTTGTTCACGACATTTCCACATATTGTAGAGTAAATTACTATATTAAACATTATAAAATTTTTGTTTTGCATTTAAAATTTGTTAAAAAAGATTTGTTATTTTCTTTTAAAGTTTTCCTTTTTCTTCGTCTTTTGTGAAATATTTACATTTTGTTGTTCCTGTTACGTTTTGAAATTATCTTCATTTAATTAGATATTTTTTCTCTAAATGATAAAATAAAATAAGCTTTATGTTAGGCGAGTTCTGCAATAAGTTAGTATAATTTTCATGAAAGAAAGAAATGTATCTTTGTCAAAATAAATTAAAACACATAATTATTATACAGGGTGGTCATAAAAAAACTTTGCCGATATTCAAAGCTCTAGCGGCCAGTCCGCTCAACCGATCGAAATGAAATTTCATATATAGCTATTCAGAGGTATGAGCTCGAGATTCCGTGAGCGACAACAAAATGGCGCTCACGGTTACGGTTATAGTTACAGAAACTCGAAAATGTCCAATGGCAACACCCATTTTTTTCATCGCAAAATGCTCAGCGCATACGAAAATCCTAAAGAGCGTTGGAACCGTACGTGTTTCGCAAGAAACGGACATGTTATGCACACACAAAAAACCATTCTGGGAATCCTTCCCCCCATAGAAAAAACTCGATTGGGGCGCAAGGAGGAAATTTGCATATATACAGAGTCAGTACACTAATCTCTGATTACAATACAGATCGGAGAAACTAAAACTTTTATTTTGATTACACATTTTCCACATGGGTGCCGTAATTGCCTGTGATGGTGACGGCACCCCCTGTAATCAAAATTTTATTAAAGTATTACTTTTTATTAGAATTAAAATATTTTTATTGGAATTAAAATTACGTAGCTCCACCGTGAGATAACTACCCTTGAAAGGGTTAATACTCTCTTGACTGTCTTTTCGCTCAGAACACTGCCCCATTTCACCCGCTTGTCCCAATCTCGCAACACCAAGGTCAGTAGTCTATTATTTAATTCAAAAATTTTTTGACTGGCACCACCTTTTTGAAGTGATAAAATTAGCCTTATTTAAAGTCAAATTAATCTAGGCGAAAATAAGGGAAATTTTGTCCTTTCAAAAAGATGATGCTAATCAAGAATTCTTAATTACAAAAAGTAACCCACTAGCATCACTGTCAGAGACAAGGTCATCTTTATGCGATCTACCCTTTTAATGCCTTTACTCACAAAGGCGTTTCCGACTAAGGCCAACTTCACTAGAGACCCAGGAAACTCTTGCTTGTTGAGATGTTGTTGATGCTTTAAGGTCCCATCCAATCGGAAGAGAGCAATCTGTTGAGCGATGTTTGTAAGGACAAACCCCCTTGCTAGTACAGGTTTCTGGTGAGATTGAGCTGAGGAAATCACATGATATGAAGTTGTGAACTCCGTCTAAAGACGCAACACTAGTCAGTGAAAAAGAGCCGGATGATAATATTTAGTCTATGGGGACGTTCTTTTCAGATATCTCTCTCAAATTTTACTATTTTTACATGATATTTTTGTATAGAGTAGCTGAAGATGATATAAAACCGGACTAGATTTTCCTTTTCCATTTTGGTTACATATATTTTATATTATGATGGTTTCAATTTCAGACAGGGCTCTAACCGGTTTCGAAAGTTAAAATAATTTTTAAAAAATTTGAAACCAAAATTTAAAAAGTAAAAACTATTCCGATTGTAGATTAACCTAAGCTATTTTATGCAACCCCCCTCCCACCATTTTGAGCAACAAATTTGAAAAGAACGCCGGCATAGGCTTAACATTATCATACTGGTCTTTTTCAGTAACTAGTGTGGGGCTTTAAGCCCTACACTGTCAGAAAAATTCGTCAATATACACTAAGTTATCGTTATTTTTTCACAAATAACTTCTGTTTTCCCAAAGACGTATTTGTTCTGTGAGTTCATTCCGAAAGTCGAAAAATGAGGAAACGTTTCCGTTTATATCTAGCACGCATGCGCATTGGGTCTGTTAGTAATAAATTCGAATTTATTTTTAAAATGAAAAACAAAAGTATTCTATCGATTAAAATGTCTAATTTAGTTTTAAAAGACAAAAATGTTTTCGTATTTAAAAATAAATAGCAATCACTTTCTTTATTCGTTCAAAAATTCTCACAATCTGTTATTTAAAGTTGGATATGTTGAATAAAGTTCAATATACTAAGTTATTTCTATGATAAATATTCGCATATAAAATATACTTTAAGTGAACACATTTAAAAAATATTTTAATTAAAAAATAAAATGCAAAAAAAAAATTGATATTATTAAAAAAAATCTTATCCAATAAAGATAAAACATCCATGTTTTTTCTCTAACAATCTACGTAATATATTTAAAATTCACATTTTTTATATTATATTAATATTAAAGTAAAAAAAACCAGCCACAGTTTCATTAAAGATGAAGTCTTTCCGAGATTAACTGCAAAATTAAAAGCTTTTTAACGAAATACACCAAACCACACCCATATGAAATGAACACTTCTATTTAAAGCATAATCTTCACAAGCAATCCTGGCGCCGTGGATGCGCGTTGGTCTTGTAATCCTGGGGACCTTGGTTCGATCCCCACCTCTTCCGCATTGATTTTTCCAAACTTTTTTCAAGTGACGGATATTTTTCCTCTTTTGACGGAGAAAAAAATAAACGGAAAGTCGTCAATATACAGACAATTTCTGGCAGCAGTGCTGCCAGTACATTTTCTGTAAAAAGACGGAAATTTTTTTGAGAGTGTACCTTAACAACGAAAAGCTTCTGTGACACCTAATGAAGTTCGCTGTGTTTAGACTAGGCACTCGTATATCATTACAAATCGTCTAGGTGTATCCTATCTCCCCCCGAAGTTTGTAACATCCTAGCTAGGATATCTGTATATCTGAATATATTTTTATGTATCATGTATGTATTATAAGGTAAAGAACGCGTTACATTTCCTTTGGCAGTATAAAAATTCACCGGAATCGATAAAATATCAGAGGATTCTCTTTTGTTCTATGCGGCTTTGGAAATATGTGCATTAATTTGTGAATATAAAAATATTTAATTTAGTATGATTTTACATTATTTAGCAAAAAATATGTTTATACAACGGTAAAATTTACATATACAAACATATTATACTGTAAGAAATTTTTTTTGAAAGATTTCTTTTCGTCAAATAATATGTACATATCAGAAGTAACGGATTAAATGTTTTGCAAAAAATATTTATTCAAATTAATCAGTAAAAATGATGAAATTTTTTCGTTATATGAAGAAATTACTAATATTGATGACAGTGTTAGGAAAGTATTACATGTGGATTTTTTTAAATTAAAAACAAAGGGAGCGTGTTCAAAGAAATTGACTATATCAAACCATTATGTCTCTTATAACACAGATTTTAAAATAAAAAAAAAATTCTATATTAGTTTTATTGTGTCATATTTTTCAATATTTGCCTTCATTCAGTTTATATAACTATTGTTTAAAATAAATAATCTTTCTATATTAGTTTTACTGTGTCATCGTTTTCAATATTTAACTTCATTCTGTCTGTAAAATTACTTTTTTAAATGATTTTAAAAAGGTTTTTAATTAAAATGGGAACAAAATGAATCACTTTTAATGAAAATATGCAATAAATGAAAACCACTACAATATTAATATCGATGTGAGATGAGTTTGATTGAAATTGTTAGTCAATGTAAAATTATTTCCAAATGGATAATCTGAATTTTCCAAACTAACAGTAGACATTTGATTTCATAAATGAAATCAAATGTCTACTGTTAGTCAAGTAAAAGTTAGTAAAGTAAGTTAAAAAAATCAATTGACAAATACATGTTCTGTCTTCTTAACCTAAAAACAAATTGAAAATTACTATAGATAAAAAATTGTTTTCAGAATAATGAGGAACGGACTTGCCTAAATACAAAAAGACTAAATCAGTACTTAACTTTACCTTTATTGCTCTCATGTGAGCTAGAATAAAAGATATCCGTAAGAGACGGTTATACAAAGAGATAACTTTCTGTGATAGGTACATTGTTACACAAAATGCAATAAGGATTTGTCTGTAAGATCTTATTCCACTTCATTTATTACCTGAAATAAGAAATATAAGAAATAATTTGTTAAAAGAAAAGAGTTTCTGATTCTTAAATAAAACTAGAAGTCAAATTCATGAAAAAAACTCCATTTTTTTTTCTTTTACAAATGTATTTTGAGTTTTTTATTTTCCACTTTCTGGATGACATATTACATTTATTTTGTCTTTAAAACTTCTATGTAGTTGCTAAAATTACTACACATTACTGCTTGCAGTCTTATCAGAATATTTCACACATATTCCTGGTCAATCAGAAGTGAACATTTGTTACAAACATGTGTATATAATTTTTTTAAAGTTTTTATTTCTAAGAATGAAGATTTCTTATTCGTTAAAAGTAATTTTTATACCAAATTAAAAGAAAAAAATAGTAAAAAATAGCTGTTTTTAAATTTGACTTGACTTTAAGAGTTATTCATATTATGTATAAAAAACACGTGATACCTTTGGTAGTTTCTGATCAAAAGATACTTTAATGATAAAATGTAGATATAGGTGTAGGGACTTTCAACAGTCCTAATTTAATTAAGCGTATTGACGTACTTTGATAAAAATTGCATTGTTCAATAATTTACCTCCAAAAAAGTTTTTTTTCGACTTATTAAATATATTTTACAAAAACGAAAAAAAAAGACACGGTGTGTATTAACACGAGATGGAACCCGTCGAAATTCGACGAAAAAAAATATTTAAAAAGGAAGTGTTTTATTCATTTATAATAAATCTACAAAATTAGCTACAGTAAAAAATGCATCTTATATTGGTCCATCTAACTTTCAAACAAATATTATTTTAAGCTAAAGTAAACAAAATACTATTTTTATAAAACTCAGTTGTCAAAATTATTAAAATTACACTTTAATTGTATATATAATCAGCTAATTATAATAAAGATAAGTTATTATGATGAAGTTATCGATTGAGGCTCTTATGTTAGGTAGAAATGCGAATTAATAAAATAAAAGATACATATTCCAAATTGATACGATCACATAGGACATATTTGACACAGTATACGCATTTTAATTTCTATTTATTTATTTATTTATTTATTCAATTTTAATAGAACATGGAGTGATTCTGTTGCCACTGTTACAAAATTGGTACAAAAAACTATAAAAAATTAATATTTCAAAAATAAATTGAGATACAGCTTTGAAACAAAATGCATTTAAACGTATATATTTTTTCTCTATACGACGGTGTAAAAATTTAAAATATGCGATGTTTAGAAGTGCCATATTTGCAGTAGCGAAAATTGCAAAACTGAAATAACACAGAAAAATGTTGTCATTCGCAAATGACGTATGCGTTACGCACAGATGCGTTTGGCCTTTATAATGTAGCTATTTGCTGCCAACTATGAGGATACTCATAGTTGGTAAACTGAGTTTCTTCGCCCGCTATCAGATAACACGTTATTGATATCATTATTTAAATCGCCGATTAAGAGTACTGCCGTAAAAAACACATTGTTTCGGTGTTTGGTATACAGAAAAAGACTAAAATCTGCGCACTGAAATAGATCATTTTTTTTTCAATTTAACAATTTAAAAGCATAACATCGGAGATATGGCTTTGGCATCTGTGAACAGATGCACTGTCTCAGCTTTGGCATCGCAGGTGTTAATATAAAATTAACCTTTTTAGAGTGCAATACTCTCTTAAAACGAAAAAGCTGAAATAACTCAAGTTGAGCTGAAATCCACTCTTTTCCCATGTTGAAAGGAACCTTCTCAAGAAGAGCTGAAACAACTCAAGTGAATGAGTTGTTTTTAATCAACTCATGATTGAGTGATCTCCATTTTACTCATACTTGAGTGAAATCAAATCAATAAATCCAGTAGTACTTGAGTGATTTGTAATCAAGTACTTGAGTGAAATGAAGTCATTTAAGACTGAATCTCGTAGCACTTGAGCGATTTGTAATCAAATCATACTTAAGTGAAATGAAGTCTTTAGGATTAAATCGAGTAGCACTTGAGTTAGCTGCAGCCAACTCGTATTTGAGTAAAGTGAACTAATTTAAGGCAAATCCAGTAGAACTTGAGAGATTTGTTATCACTTCAAGTTGGAGTGAAATGTTGTCATTTTTGATTTAATCCAGTAGCACTTAGGCGATTTGTAACCAATTCATACATGAATGAAATCAACTCATTTAAGAGTTAATCCAAAACTCCTTGAATTTGTAGAATTGAATAAATTCACTCTTAAGAAAAGCAAAATTGCTTAAAATTACAAAAATTTTCAAGTGATTTCTAAATCGTTTAAATAAAATCACATCATTTAAAACTAAATTCAATAATCCTCGATTAATTTTTATCAATGAAATTCAATATAACATGGAAGTATTGCCACATTTTCAAGTGTTGCAATTAAATTCTCATTTCGGATTTAACCCGTCAGTAGTCGCGTGTCGGTCTTTTCGCCGCCCATATAACTTATCTTCTCCTAATTTATATCACAATACAAATACAACGGAGAGCTACCATGTAGCTGACTTTGAAGCTTTCTTTATCACCTTAGTGAAGTAACAGGACACCTCTGTTTTTCTTTCAGGTACATTTTTGAGAAACAAAGTTGAAATTGGCGAAAAAGTCTACGGAAAAGTCACTAATGTGAGTTCAGTTTTACTTTTTCCAATTACCCCAGATCTCATGAATAAAATGCATAATTTAAGAAAATTGCAAATTTATATCTTTATTGTAATGTTATTTTCGTATATTAGGTGAAAAATATTTCTTATTTTACATATTTGGTATGCGGGGGGCCAGCGGCGAAAAGACCGAGCGCGACTAAAGGCGTTGTGAAAAAAATCGCGACTACTCGCGGGTTAAATTTCTGTTTATTGACATTACAAGGGTATATATATATATATATGTTGCGGCCAATACCCGGAGCCTGGCCAATTCTAGAACTGGCCGGCCAATACCCGAACTGGACAAGCTTCTTGGCCAAAACCCGAAATACATGAAATGAATAACGTATTTCGGGTTTTGGCTGGCCAATTCGCGAACTGGCCGGGAAGCCTTGGCCAACATCATAACTATGATGCGTAGGTACCAATTCTTTTGTAATTAAGATAATGTAACATTAAAATGTACAGTAAAAAAGATTCCCATTGATTATATTGAAACAAAATATTTTTGTGTACCCAACTAAATTAACCAGAAATAGTACACAATTCCTTTTCAATATCGAAATTAATAGATAAACCAAATACGATGACAATTACAAGTTAACCGGAAACTTTACCCGAGTTAGATCACGGACAGGCTGACGTCTAGAATATTTGAATTCATAGACACTTTCAACTATGTTACAAAGGATTAAGCTGAGTGCTTATATCTATTTCGCGAATTGGCCAGTCGCATCTGGCCAGTTCGCGAATTGGCTGACCAATTCTAGAATTGGCCAGTCATTTTTTAACGTTGCTAGCCAATTCGGGAATTGGCCGGCCAGTTCTAGAATTGGCCAATTTCGGGTATTGGCTGCAACATATGTTTATATATATATATATATATATAGAGAGAGAGAGAGAGAGAGAGAGAGATTGGAAAACTGTAACATAGATTCTCCAATATTTCTTCCAAGTCTTTAATTAACAAGACTTAAAACATTCTAATTTACATGACTGAGAGTTCTCTAATGAATCATAAAGACATTTTTTTTCTTTGTAATTCAATGAAACTGTTTCCTATGTCAATTTAGGGGAAAAGGCAATTGAATCGATATACAAAATTAAATAGAGCTTACATGAATTTTTTATTATTCTGTCAAATCAGAAATTTTTAACATCAGTATTTTCTTTTGTTAAATTTAAAAATACATATATTCATTAAATTAAAAATACTGGTGATCTCAAAATTGTAAATTTGAAAATACTTATTCATACAAACTGCCTAAATTTGCATAATTGTACAACAGCACCCGAAAAACAGTAAACATATATCAGCTTCTGATGCTGTGGTGCTAATGGGATTTTTCCTATCCTTTCTTGGGCAATTTCAAGTTTACATATTTTCCAATGATACTTATAGCTTCAGATATGCTTATATACAATTTTAATTTTTTCATTAGCTTCTGATTTAATTGTAAATAACTATTTTTTTATTAAAAATTTATGATTTCAATCAAATAAACCAATCTTAGGCATCTTACTAAAAAAATATTGAAAAAATAAACTTGATATCAGCCCAACGACTCAACTTCAGCACCACAATGTCAGAAGCTGATTCTTCCCCTTAAGAGTTTAGATAATCCTATGCAGAAGTTATTTTCAAATATCTTGCATGGATTTTAAAATGTTTACCTTTATTTTGTGTGTGTCTGTGGGGGGCGGCATAGAATATTTGAGGATGATCTGTAAGTGGGTTAGTTTTTACTTTTGCAATTTTGGTTAGTTTTTTTTAAAATATTAATACGATTTTCAGAACCAGTTTTGAAAAAGAAAGTATTAAAAAAGATAAAACCTAAATTTTAAAAAGTATCCCCCCCCCCACTCACACACACATGGCCAGCGCAGGGTTTAAATAAATGAAATTGAAAAATATTTTAAATGGATAAACATCAACCCATGATACCTTGTAATTATTCCTAGATTTAAATCTCAATCAAAATCTTATATTTCTTAAACTGACTAAATTTTAAAAAAATATTTTAATTGTTTAGTTTGAAATCTGAAATGGCTTTGAAATCTTAGATAAAATAATTGTTACCCATAGCATTTATATAAGCACATTGCAATTGGGAAATGTGGAGGAATGCCGTTAAAAAACTTATATAGCTAAAATTTTGATTATGGACAATTATTTTATTGTATGAAAAACCTTCCACTAAATATTGTAGTACAAAAGTTAAATGCAGAAATAACTGAGAAATGGATTTATTGACCATGTGCAATTATTCTTTATATCATTTAAAACATTTGTTAAAACTTGAATTTATATTCAAGAATAACTTATTTCTTCTTAATTAATCTTTTAATTTTTGATTTTATTCAATGTTTCTTAAATCAACTAACTTTTAAATAAATATAAAAGCATAAGACTGCAGCATTTTGTGTCAAAAGTTAGAGCCAAATGTGCAATTTAGAATGTTGCAAGAAAGAAAAAACTAATTTTATTTAACAACAAAAACATTTTATTTAGCAAGAACAAAATAAACCTAACATTAATTGATAACAATTCTTTCCAACATCAGATAAACAAGTTTCAATAACATCTTTAACAGGACCTTTATAAATATAACAGTCCATTTGCATTAAACATTAAATACATAAAGAGCATATTGTAATCTGTCCATTGGTTTGTCCAACTTTTAAAATCTTAGGCAAAATAGACACTTTGTTGAGGATCCTTGAGATTAAATAAGATTGTTGAATTTGACTCCTCACAGTAGAATTTTATTCCTCCATGAAATCACCATCTTCCTGTGTTAAAAGAAATATTTAAATTAAGTTAAATAGCAATAAATATAATGTTAAGGAATGATTATGAACATATTAAAATATTTTGCAGCTTTCAGATTAAATGTTTTATAAAATTTCCCATCCATAGTCTAAACAAAATATGAACCATACACTAAACATTTTAGCTTTATAAATATTACACTACTGAAAATCCAGCCAATCATGAATAAAATGGAAATAGAATAAATAAATCCTGTGCGATTACACTTATCCGCTTGTTTAAATCATGGTGTTACTTCTGATACAATCTTAAAATAAATCACCATTTTAAAAACAAATTTAAAATGAAAGTTCTTAAAGCAACATTATAAAATATTGTTGAAAATTCACCTTTGTTGCTACTTTCAAAATGTATCAGCGCTGGCAAATACCCAACCAATACAGGTTTTTGTGGATTTTTAGTTGTTTTTCTATATATTTGCATATTTATATAATACAAGATAGAACCTACAACAATTAGACCAGGGTTGACACGGTTTAAACCAATTGGTTTTAACTATGGTTTAAACAACTGTTTACTCCTTTTGGTTTAAACAACGGTTTAGTTTAAACCAACTGGTTTTTTTCTTAAAAAAAACCAATTGTTTTTTTTTAGAAGAAATCTAATGACATTTTCTCTTTTTCTTAATAATTTATGTATGTCAGATTATTGAATATAAATAACTTCTATTTTTAACACTTTATATCAGCAATAAGCATTGGATGTAGCAGGTTCAGGTCATTTTTTGGGTATAGGATTAAAATCAGTCTGCAATGGTGAATATATTTATTTCTCTTTAGAAAAAGCTTCGAACATGTGAATTGATCTAATATAAAATAGATTAAAAATATTCAATATTTAATAGAAAATATCTTAATTTTTTGTAAAAGAAATCCCCAATCTTAATTGGGGAGGTTATCTTAAGCATTAAAATCAAAATATGAAGTCGAATAAGAGAGTTTTCAAAGATTGGATGCTACTTATAGCATTTTAATAATAGTGATCCCCCACCCCCCCTGTTAGTTATCTGCTGAATCTATGACCAAAAATGTTGACTTAAAATTGTCATTCAAGAAACAAAATGTCAAGAAGTATTTGAAATTTATTATTTGGATAGCTGTGGAGAAGAATATTTTATTTATTAGACTACTTTCAAATGTTTATTATTAGTAATTAAAAGATTAGTTACAAAGATTTTCAGAGTGTCAATGCTTCACTGTATACAGCACTTTATTCTTAGAACATAAGACAGTTTGCTAATACTGTTTAAATTAAATTTTAATTTCTTTTATTTTTTAAATATATTCATTGTAAATATTTAATTTAAATCATTTTAAAATGAAGTTACAGTTTATAATCCAATGTCTATTTTTATCAATATATATGCATGTATATGTAATAAGAAAGGATGTTAAAAAAAAAAACCCGGTTTAAACCAACAATAAGTAATCAGTAGAACTTGTTATCAGCCAGGCTTACTTGATTATTCTGTAAAAAATGCAGTATTATACATACAGGGTGTTTCAAAAAATATATATACTATTTATTAATAATTGGTATATACTTTTCCTTTCCTTTTTTATACATATTTTTTCAAATATTCTTTTTTTTTTTCAGAAACGGGAAAATTTACATAACAGACAGAGGGAAAAAAAGTTACCAGTCTTGCAAAACAACAATGTTGGTGGTTCGATTGAGTTTTTGGTGGTCTTATACCAGCAGTCCACTAAGAATTTCGAATGCTGTATACAGTCGCATGGGAAAAAAAGTAAACACTCCTAACTCTACAGTAAGAATCGTAAAAGAAAGTTACTAGTACCAAACAATAGGAAATTAACTATTTTTAAATAATGTACATAATTTTTTTAGTAGGCCAATCTGCAAATCAAAACCAGTCTAAAATTCGTCTTTTAATGGCAACACCCAATTTTCACAAGATATAATCTTGGTTCAAACTATGCCTAGAAAGGAAATGTCATTTGGATAAGGAATGGAGTTTTTGAATCAAACACTTAAAACTTTGAGCTTTGATGTTAATTTATATTTTCATATTGCTATAATTATCTCCTGAAATTATAATTGTGAATATTTTTTGTGTGGTTATAGTACTAATACTAATATCAAAACATAAATGTATTATTGAAAAAAATTATGATATGAATTGCACAACCTACAATTTTATTGATTAATTTATATTTATTATGTCCTGCCTTATGTAAATCCAAAACTTCAATTTTTTCTTTCAAATAGTTTTTAAAGTTACTCTTAAAAAGTACAAAATGCTGGTTTAAAGGGCCACCTATAATAAGCTAAAAAGCACAATATGAATTTTTTTTTTTTTTTTTTTTTTTTTTTTTTTTTTTTTTTTTTTTTTTACTTATGTTATTAAAGCATTTGGGCTGGGATTACAGTGCCTCACTTAAGATAAATTTAGAATGTAAAGAAAGCTTAAAACTAAATTCAGTGCCTCGTGATCACACATCAACTTGAATACTTCCTACATTTATGTGCTGTGCAAATTATCAAAAGAGATCATGATATTGCTAAGGGGCGGTGCATCTTAATTTAGGGGAAGGCAATGATATCACAAAACATTTCTGAAAGGAAAGGGATTTGCTTCAATAGTTATTTTAGATTTACCAAACTTTTCTTTTTTTCAGTAACATTTTATAACATCTAAATAGTCTTACATTTATTACGATTATATTTTTTGTGAAAATACTATTATTGAAGTCATTAAAAGTTTATAAAATCATTTCATTCCAAAATTTGAAATTCTCCCACCGTTTCACATTCACCTGCCATATAATTCATTGTTAAAGAAATCAGGAACATAATATTTGAGAAATGATACTTGTATTTACCAGTATAGAAAGAAAAAAAATATATTTGTCTACGTTTTGTTAATAAATCCTCATTTAAACCTACCTGAAAGCAAGTGCAAGAAAACAATATTACTTTTAAAGCAATTTTTATGTAACAATGTAGCTAAATACTTTTAAATATTAAACAAACTATAATAATACACACCATGCATGCAATAATTTTGCTCAATAGGAATGTAAAGCATTGCCAAACAAAACAGTAACAAAGTACACACATGTTCAAACGTTAAGAATGCAAGAGTCTTAGAAATGTGTTTATATACACACTATTTTTTTCCTTATATGCAGCAACATGTAGATCAAAATACAAGAGGACTTCGTTTTTCGTGTTTATATAGGGTTTTCCATCCCTTAACAATATTAGCAAAATTGAGAAATAGGAGTACACTAAAAAATAAGCACTTCTAACCAGCCTGAACATCTATAAATAAATTTCTATAAATACAGATGTAATAATTGCATTACTTAATTCTTCAAAACTTTTATACTACAAGACTGTTAAATGAACTAAGTATTTGTATTATAAGACAATTTTTACTTCGCTTGATACACCATTTTATTTCAAGGTTGTTATGTACGGTACGTATGAGTATTAACATTAATTGTTTATTAAAAAAAGAGAAGAGGAATCTATTAAAAGGATAGTATAATGTAATGTTGAAATTGAAAAATATTTTAAATGGATAAACATCAACCCATGATACCTTGTAATTATTCCTAGATTTAAATCTCAATCAAAATCTTATATTTCTTAAACTGACTAAATTTTAAAAAAATATTTTAATTGTTTAGTTTGAAATCTGAAATGGCTTTGAAATCTTAGATAAAATAATTGTTACCCATAGCATTTATATAAGCACATTGCAATTGGGAAATATGGAGGAATGCCGTTAAAAAACTTATATAGCTAAAATTTTGATTATGGACAATTATTTTATTGTATGAAAAACCTTCCACTAAATATTGTAGTACAAAAGTTAAATGCAGAAATAACTGAGAAATGGATTTATTGACCATGTGCAATTATTCTTTATATCATTTAAAACATTTGTTAAAACTTGAATTTATATTCAAGAATAACTTATTTCTTCTTAATTAATCTTTTAATTTTTGATTTTATTCAATGTTTCTTAAATCAACTAACTTTTAAATAAATATAAAAGCATAAGACTGCAGCATTTTGTGTCAAAAGTTAGAGCCAAATGTGCAATTTAGAATGTTGCAAGAAAGAAAAAACTAATTTTATTTAACAACAAAAACATTTTATTTAGCAAGAACAAAATAAACCTAACATTAATTGATAACAATTCTTTCCAACATCAGATAAACAAGTTTCAATAACATCTTTAACAGGACCTTTATAAATATAACAGTCCATTTGCATTAAACATTAAATACATAAAGAGCATATTGTAATCTGTTCATTGGTTTGTCCAACTTTTAAAATCTTAGGCAAAATAGACACTTTGTTGAGGATCCTTGAGATTAAATAAGATTGTTGAATTTGACTCCTCACAGTAGAATTTTATTCCTCCATGAAATCACCATCTTCCTGTGTTAAAAGAAATATTTAAATTAAGTTAAATAGCAATAAATATAATGTTAAGGAATGATTATGAACATATTAAAATATTTTGCAGCTTTCAGATTAAATGTTTTATAAAATTTCCCATCCATAGTCTAAACAAAATATGAACCATACACTAAACATTTTAGCTTTATAAATATTACACTACTGAAAATCCAGCCAATCATGAATAAAATGGAAATAGAATAAATAAATCCTGTGCGATTACACTTATCCGCTTGTTTAAATCATGGTGTTACTTCTGATACAATCTTAAAATATATCACCATTTTAAAAACAAATTTAAAATGAAAGTTCTTAAAGCAACATTATAAAATATTGTTGAAAATTCACCTTTGTTGCTACTTTCAAAATGTATCAGCGCTGGCAAATACCCAACCAATACAGGTTTTTGTGGATTTTTAGTTGTTTTTCTATATATTTGCATATTTATATAATACAAGATAGAACCTACAACAATTAGACCAGGGTTGACACGGTTTAAACCAATTGGTTTTAACTATGGTTTAAACAACTGTTTACTCCTTTTGGTTTAAACAACGGTTTAGTTTAAACCAACTGGTTTTTTTCTTAAAAAAAACCAATTGTTTTTTTTTAGAAGAAATCTAATGACATTTTCTCTTTTTCTTAATAATTTATGTATGTCAGATTATTGAATATAAATAACTTCTATTTTTAACACTTTATATCAGCAATAAGCATTGGATGTAGCAGGTTCAGGTCATTTTTTGGGTATAGGATTAAAATCAGTCTGCAATGGTGAATATATTTATTTCTCTTTAGAAAAAGCTTCGAACATGTGAATTGATCTAATATAAAATAGATTAAAAATATTCAATATTTAATAGAAAATATCTTAATTTTTATTAAAAGAAATCCCCAATCTTAATTGGGGAGGTTATCTTAAGCATTAAAATCAAAATATGAAGTCGAATAAGAGAGTTTTCAAAGATTGGATGCTACTTATAGCATTTTAATAATAGTGATCCCCCCCCCCCCCCTGTTAGTTATCTGCTGAATCTATGACCAAAAATGTTGACTTAAAATTCTCATTCAAGAAACAAAATGTCAAGAAGTATTTGAAATTTATTATTTGGATAGCTGTGGAGAAGAATATTTTATTTATTAGACTACTTTCAAATGTTTATTATTAGTAATTAAAAGATTAGTTACAAAGATTTTCAGAGTGTCAATGCTTCACTGTATACAGCACTTTATTCTTAGAACATAAGACAGTTTGCTAATACTGTTTAAATTAAATTTTAATTTCTTTTATTTTTTTAAATATATTCATTGTAAATATTTAATTTAAATCATTTTAAAATGAAGTTACAGTTTATAATCCAATGTCTATTTTTATCAATATATATGCATGTATATGTAATAAGAAAGGATGTTAAAAAAAAAACCCGGTTTAAACCAACAATAAGTAATCAGTAGAACTTGTTATCAGCCAGGCTTACTTGATTATTCTGTAAAAAATGCAGTATTATACATACAGGGTGTTTCAAAAAATATATATACTATTTATTAATAATTGGTATATACTTTTCCTTTCCTTTTTTATACATATTTTTTCAAATATCCTTTTTTTTTTTCAGAAACGGGAAAATTTACATAACAGACAGAGGGAAAAAAAGTTACCAGTCTTGCAAAACAACAATGTTGGTGGTTCGATTGAGTTTTTGGTGGTCTTATACCAGCAGTCCACTAAGAATTTCGAATGCTGTATACAGTCGCATGGGAAAAAAAGTAAACACTCCTAACTCTACAGTAAGAATCGTAAAAGAAAGTTACTAGTACCAAACAATAGGAAATTAACTATTTTTAAATAATGTACATAATTTTTTTAGTAGGCCAATCTGCAAATCAAAACCAGTCTAAAATTCGTCTTTTAATGGCAACACCCAATTTTCACAAGATATAATCTTGGTTCAAACTATGCCTAGAAAGGAAATGTCATTTGGATAAGGAATGGAGTTTTTGAATCAAACACTTAAAACTTTGAGCTTTGATGTTAATTTATATTTTCATATTGCTATAATTATCTCCTGAAATTATAATTGTGAATATTTTTTGTGTGGTTATAGTACTAATACTAATATCAAAACATAAATGTATTATTGAAAAAAATTATGATATGAATTGCACAACCTACAATTTTATTGATTAATTTATATTTATTATGTCCTGCCTTATGTAAATCCAAAACTTCAATTTTTTCTTTCAAATAGTTTTTAAAGTTACTCTTAAAAAGTACAAAATGCTGGTTTAAAGGGCCACCTATAATAAGCTAAAAAGCACAATATGAATTTTTTTTTTTTTTTTTTTTTTTTTTTTTTTACTTATGTTATTAAAGCATTTGGGCTGGGATTACAGTGCCTCACTTAAGATAAATTTAGAATGTAAAGAAAGCTTAAAACTAAATTCAGTGCCTCGTGATCACACATCAACTTGAATACTTCCTACATTTATGTGCTGTGCAAATTATCAAAAGAGATCATGATATTGCTAAGGGGCGGTGCATCTTAATTTAGGGGAAGGCAATGATATCACAAAACATTTCTGAAAGGAAAGGGATTTGCTTCAATAGTTATTTTAGATTTACCAAACTTTTCTTTTTTTCAGTAACATTTTATAACATCTAAATAGTCTTACATTTATTACGATTATATTTTTTGTGAAAATACTATTATTGAAGTCATTAAAAGTTTATAAAATCATTTCATTCCAAAATTTGAAATTCTCCCACCGTTTCACATTCACCTGCCATATAATTCATTGTTAAAGAAATCAGGAACATAATATTTGAGAAATGATACTTGTATTTACCAGTATAGAAAGAAAAAAAATATATTTGTCTACGTTTTGTTAATAAATCCTCATTTAAACCTACCTGAAAGCAAGTGCAAGAAAACAATATTACTTTTAAAGCAATTTTTATGTAACAATGTAGCTAAATACTTTTAAATATTAAACAAACTATAATAATACACACCATGCATGCAATAATTTTGCTCAATAGGAATGTAAAGCATTGCCAAACAAAACAGTAACAAAGTACACACATGTTCAAACGTTAAGAATGCAAGAGTCTTAGAAATGTGTTTATATACACACTATTTTTTTCCTTATATGCAGCAACATGTAGATCAAAATACAAGAGGACTTCGTTTTTCGTGTTTATATAGGGTTTTCCATCCCTTAACAATATTAGCAAAATTGAGAAATAGGAGTACACTAAAAAATAAGCACTTCTAACCAGCCTGAACATCTATAAATAAATTTCTATAAATACAGATGTAATAATTGCATAACTTAATTCTTCAAAACTTTTATACTACAAGACTGTTAAATGAACTAAGTATTTGTATTATAAGACAATTTTTACTTCGCTTGATACACCATTTTATTTCAAGGTTGTTATGTACGGTACGTATGAGTATTAACATTAATTGTTTATTAAAAAAAGAGAAGAGGAATCTATTAAAAGGATAGTATAATGTAAATAAAATACTTTCATAGTACTTACTTCGTAAAATATCGGCTTCTTTAGAAAATAATCTTGAGGAAACCACGAACTTTTAAGATGCGTCGAAAATCAGAGTGCAGTGCATTCGGAAATCCTCCATCTTGTATTTTGCAAGGTCAGGTCGACAGCAGCGCCAGCGGTGAATGAAAATAACGCGGGAATGATCTGTTTTCTTCTCGAGTTCACTTGCTTAGTTTCCGATCTCAATGAGTGCATTAGAAATAGAAGAAAGCAAGTCAAGAAGAGTGGACCACTTAAAAATCAGTTCATTCACGATCCAGTAAATTAGAACTCTTTCTTGAGCAGCCAAATCCACTCTTTCATTTTAAGAGAGTAAAATCTGTAGATTGGAATGAGATAATAATACACAAGCTTAAGGGGGCTCGAGGCTTGAAAACTTTTCAAAATTCGATTTTTTATGATCTAGTTTAATTGTTCAATTAATTCTGAACTCAATACAAAAAACAGCATAAAAATATTTGCATTTTTAACGGAGTTATAAGTATTTATGTATCAACACTTTCAAAGCCGCACCCATATAATTTCAACTTTAAGCCGCGTTTTCTCAAAACTTGATTCTTGAAAAAAATAAAAAAACTATTTGATGGAATGGCTTAATTTTTTTTGCATATATATAACATCACTACCTATAGAATGAATCAATATATTTTAGATAGTTTAATATTTTGAGTATATTTAAGGAAAAATTTGTATTTTTAGGGGTTTTTTAAATTTTCAAATTTGAGAGTTTTTTAATATTTTTTTTGAGTGATTGTTATATCCTTAATTCATTCTATAGAGTAAAGTTTCCGGATCATTTTAAAGCAAAAATTAGGTTCTTATGTCAATTCAGCATTAAGGTGTTGGTGTATAACACATATTTCTTTTTTCGAAGTTTATGTTACATAAATTTTGCTATATTTATTATTATATTACATTGAAGTACTTCATTTTATGATTTTATAAGATCAAAAACATACCTTTAAAATATCAGAAAGTTTAAATTAATTACACTGAATATTTCTGTTTTTATATGGACTCGAAGCAAGAGCTCTGTTTACATGTTTTTCCGTATCGATCAATCGCTAAGCCCCCTTAAATGATCCTTGCTGCAAAATATTTCAGTAAATGAAAGATAAAAAAAATTACATGTTTAAAATTTTCACTTGAAAGTTCAATTCCTTATTAAAATTTTTGAACAAGTGAATTCTCTTATTCTATTTCATAAAATACATAAAATTTCTGACCCATTGAACATTTAAACGCCGGTTTTTATAGTGCAAATAATTTTGCTTAAATGCAATGAAGCGGTTTTTCGATGGACAATTACCAACATCCATAGTACTAAAATTAAGGTATAATTTGTTGGTAGGAAACATTTATAAAATTTACGAGAAAACAGTCACTTACAAAGTTGTAGATTGGATTAGTAAAAAAAATTCTTTGCCCGCTGAGAAAAGTAAGTACAATGTTCATTTCGTCTTTTGTGATTTTAATCAATTTAATGTTACACAAATGCGTAAAGTAAAGATAGTTAAACAAAAAAAGTCTCAAAAATTATTTTTTAAGGGAGATTTACATTTAATTTTTAAATCTACTTACCTCTTCAGTCTTTTTAAATATACATAAAATTAGTTGAAAATAGAGATTGATTTAACAGATTCAATGTGAGAAAACTTTAAAACCCGTCAACAGTGACTATCAGTTTTAAGTGATATGTCTTTGTAAGGGTCTCACTTATCTCAATCTAAAAAACTTCGGACAAACGCTGGATTGAAATTCATGAATATTTTCATGGACATTATCCAGGAGGCATTCAATGAGGATTACAGCTGAATGTCGTTTGAGCGTACGACCCAGATTTTCTTTATTACTCTGGGTTGAAGTAGTTGGTGAATACGAACGTAAGTAAGATTTTAAATGAGTATGTATTTTTGTATTGAGTATGTATTTGTTATAAGGATCTAAAGATGTTTAACTAATCAGAGAAAATATTAATATATCCCTAGAATTTGTTTTGTATGATACCCCAAATACTATCTAGTTTTTATTGTTGAATATGTGTAGCTTTAGCTATATGTTAAACCTCCAACCTAACACTTTTATTAAATTTTCCATCAAAAATGATAAAAAGAACAGAGTATTAAACCTGATTTTTCTCCGTTACAGAACATACTGTCGGATGTACAAAGATAGTTGAAATTCATTTTTTATTGAAAACGTTAAGATTTTTTTTTTACATTTAACTCCCCGCTTACTTGACGGCTACTTCCTATCCGACTGAAAAAAGAAATAAATTCAAATTTAGCCAAATCCAGTTGAATGTGATAAATTCACGAAATTAGTTTTTGAAATCATATTTTCGTATGTAAATTTGCAAAATACTATAAAGGATATAAAGGCATATAAAATAAAAAATAATAAATTTTAGTTGCGATTGAATGCATTATTGTTATTTTTGCACTCTCTCGTTCATTATGTCAAATCCTTTCCAAATTTCAGTCACAAGCTCGAAGTCAGGTGTTAATATGTCAGGTGTGTCACCGAGTCATGACAGCGAACGTTTCTTTAAATTTTCAAAGCTTTTTTAACTTTATTCAACAAATCATTTGAAAGCGGCTGAGCGTAGACACGATCTTTTATTAAGTTTTAAATGTAAAATTGCATGAAAATTTCAAATTAAATCTTCAGCCCAGCAATAACTATTTACGTTCAGCAGTCGTCATTTAGCGTATGTGACACTTGCAATGTGTAAACAACAAGGGAGTACTCGCATGCACTTATGTAAAACTGTTTGATTAATTGATTATTTGTGACCTTCAAGAAACACTCTAAAATGTTTACAATTGATACTATTAAGGTTAATAACTGGAGTACTCTCATATGAATACTCTATATGACTTTCTAATTCGTCATACCTTCCTGAAATAACTATCAGTGTATAAAATGAAAAAATAATGTGTTCTATATTTGCACCATTTCTTATGTATATTTATATGCAATTTTTTTATTATACATACGTAAGACACATAATAATCTAATATAATTTATATAACATTAATACTTTTTTTTTTGCATTATCTGCCAGTTCTCTTTCGCAATAATATATTTAGCGCAAAATCACACATTCTTAAGATTGAGTTGTGTAGAGCCACCAATAACAAAAAAAATATCAAAACAATATATTTTAATCATTTATATAAATTTATAGTGGGTGACCAAGTTTTTCAGTTTGACCCTACTTTCTACCCTACTGAAAAAAAGGAATCGATTGAAATATTTTAAAATTCAGCTAAAATTCATATATATATTTGAAATTGGTTTTTAAAATCATACCTTTGGATATAAACTCGTAAAAACATGGAAACATTTAAAAAACATGTAGAATGGAAAATAATAAACTTTAACTGCGATCGAATGCGATCGAATTATTAAGATTTTTTGTACGCTCCAGTTCGTTTTAACATATTCTTCTCACTCGTCAGTTAACAAGCTTGGCGTAGTTGCAACAAAAGTTTCTTTAACTTTTCAAAGCTTATTCAACTTGTCTCAACACTACAAATCTTTAGGAAGCGGTGGGACGTAGACACGATCATTTATGAAGCTCCAAAGACAAAAATAATCGCATGCTCTAACGGTTTTTAATGCTTCAGCTCAGCACTAATGCTTTGCGCTAAGGTGTTCTCATTAGGGTACGTTCCACTGCCTCGAGTAAATAACAAAGCGTTACCCGCGCATGCACTTATGTAAAGCTGTTTGAATTATTTTTTATTGTGACCGCAACAAACACTTTAGAATTTTTACAATTATTACAATTGTTACAATTTTTAAGATTTAGAACAAGAACATTCTCTTGTACAACTTTTTCTACCCTGTATAACTTTCCCTTTCGTAATACCTTTGCGAAATAGCTATCAATGCATACAATGCAGAAACATTTTTTTTATTTACTGTATTTAAACTATACATTTACACGCAATTTATTTTATTTATACATAAATAAGATACTTAATGATCTAATATATAATATATAACATTAACGCGATTTCTTTTTTTCATTGTTTACCAATTCATCTTCGTAAAATTTGGCAGAAATTCGCACTTTCGTCAGATTGAGTTAAGCCAATCCGCAATTGAAAAAAAATTAAATCAAGATATACTTTTTAACTATAAATTAACAGCGGTTCAACCAAATTTTCCATTTTGAAAATTCCAATTTCCAATCTGAATTTAATTTAAAATAATTATCTAAAATAATTCACAAAAGGAGTTTATAAATTCGTTTCTTAAATAATATTAAAATTTTTCTTTGAAAATCTTGCACAGTCGATATTTTCATAAAATTTTCTTTGAAATATTCTTTTAATCTAACACATTAGTTTAAAAGCCTCGAATATGGCAGCGAAAGTAATCGTTTCTTTCTTTAATTAGCACATTTCTTTGTATTTTTGTTTTGTTGTACTAGAGCGCAGTTAATTAAACTTTTCATGTAGTAAAAAAAAATACTGAGATTATACATGTGAGCATAATTCCTTTGGATTAATTGCAAAGTGATTTTAAGAGCTTTTATTAAATACTTTTCATTGCGAAATAAGAGAAAAAAATAATTGAGTATTTTAAATTGGGAAAGTTTTCTTGAACATATAATTAATTTTCTAAAATTGTAAGATATAGCAAATTTTAATTATGATTTTCGATGTTGGAAAACCTGATGAATATTATGATTTCGACGCGGATTGAGTTTAAAAATTTACTTTTATTGAAAAGATGTTTAATAAAATCTAAAGCAATTATTTATAATTAACAAAGATTACAATCTGTGTATTTATAATGTTCATGTGAAATTAATGAAATAATTTTATTCAAACAATATAAGAAAGAACGAAGTAAAAGTTTGTGAATGTAGACTGGTCCGGTTGCGGTCATTACTTATATTATAAAGTTTAAATGGAGTAAGAAATCCAACTTCTACCTCTTACATTTTGAAAAGTTAAATATTTAAAGATCGCATAATTTTAATTTTTACACTAATGTCCAACTATTGCAAAACTAGCCTTTCAAATGCAATTTCTTAAAAAAACTTCTTCAAAATTTGTAGATTTTTAGGGTTCATTTATTTATTTTATTATTTTATTTTCAACAGGAATTTTGATTTTTCATCATGTATCTCCAGAAGATTTACTTCTTTTCACTTAATCAAAATAAATGAATTTTGTTTCCGGTCAAAATATATAAAAAAAGAAATCATCAATAAATAAACAAATAAATAAAATGTAATCAAAACACAATTTAACAGATATGCAATTGAACTATGTGGTTAAACATTGATATAACATTTATTCATTTCTGAGATATTTTCAATGCACTTACAAGGAAGGTCTTCTTACTGGGCATACTCAGAATAAGTTGAAAAATTAATACTTGTACTTTTTACGTATGTAATATAGGATCAATAAATTTAGCGGCGGAATTTCAGTAGAAAGTCTGTAATAAATGAAAATATTTCCAAATATTTGGCACGAAAATATGAAAGCGACACCAGATTTGGAGAGCAGGAATTTTCCTCGACAAAAGCAAACTATTTCAATGCATCTGAAAATTGATTGTTAATTTTCGTTTAGAATACTTCATTATTCCCATCGGTTATATTTTATTGTAAATTTTATCTTATTTGATTTACACTGTTGTGATAATACATATTCTTTCAAAGTACATATTCGTTACCAAGATTAATTAATCATATTGACGAAACTTCATCGGTAATTTTTAATAAACTCCGGTAAATTTGATTAATATGCAGCATTTATCAAATTTACCAAAAGACGCGGTTATTATAATTGATTTGCAAATTTGTCAAGTTAACCGTAACATATATACATATTTTCTTAGTATTAATAAATAGTCAAAATGTGTACCATTTGAAAATACACAACTCTCTATTTTTTATGACTCAATTGTCAATTATTTTTAATAAATACTATAATGTGTCTTAATATTAAGACAGCATCTACATATAATTAGAAATTTCTTCTCTATCAGAATGTTTCAGTTAACGTACATTTAAATAAAGCAAGGTTCACATTTTCTAAAAGTGCTTTTCAGCGCCAAGTCTCCTAATCTCTCTGCACAAAAGGGTTGCATTGAAAATTTGGCATTATTTAGCATCGGTTGTTTTTAAAATTTTCCTTCCTTAATTAGTTCAATTGTTTAATTTTAATAAAGCCACCTCATTTCAGTGTGATTCAAGACTTCTTTTGTTTAAAATAAATTTAAAAAGTACAAATATCATAATTAATAAGTGAAAATAATTACTTTGTCTTTCATAGGCTTATTCATTATAATATCACTTAGACTTTATTCTTAAATTCCTAAATGCGTGGTTACTTATCTTCTTCGAAAGGAGTAATTAAAAGAAAAATATCCAATTGGGCTTATTATTTAAAATTTCTGGATTAAACAGAGTAAATTTATTTGTAAACGAGTAAATAATAACAGCATTAATTAATACTAACAGTAAATTGAGTATCAAGAACAAAAACACTGGTTCTCGGTATTGAAACATACTTTAAAATAAAATTAAATCTCTACTTGAAAAATGCTTATACATCATTGTCAAAGTAAAGCAATTATTAGGAACTTAATGAACGTATTTTAATAAAGACAAAAAGAAAAGAAATGGGATTTTAGTTATTTTATTCATAAATTTATTTTAATTTGCTTCTGATATTTCAATATACTATCTCAATAGATAAAGTTTGTTTTCTTGTGTTATTTAAAATATATATTTATAATTTAAAATCTAAATATAAATTTTGAATGGTAAGTGTATATACTTAAAAATCCTGAAATAATTAAATGTCATTTTGACTTATTATGAAAAATAAAATATTATCCAGCAATCACAATTTCGTTTGTTGTTTATGTTTATTGAATCAATGAATATTTCTGGAATAAACAAATCTTCGATGAAATGTACATATAAAATTGAATACCGATGTATTATTTCAGTACAAAACGTGGTGTGTTTGTGAAATGTTGTTCTTAATTTAATTTTAGCAGTAACATCTAATTTCTCTTTATTAAATATTTATTTTCTTAGCACTTTTTATGTATAGAAAAAAGTTCTTGTGCAAAATTTTCCAATTACATTGTATATATATTTTTAAATTATTTTTATTGATAAAAATATTCGATAAAATTTCATGTAAAAAAAGGTTTTTAAACGACTAGTTACGTAAAATGGACAATATGATTTTTGTAAGAATTTTTACTTCCAACCAAATAAAGCAACTTCTTAATCTGCGGTAGTAATTTTTCTGAAGGCTCATATTGTCATGGGTTCGTAAATAAAATAAAAGTTTAAATATGAAATCATAGTTTTATATATTGTTGTTTACATTCAATGAATCAATGAATATTTGGTTATTTAAATACTTTGGTTAATTATCAATTGGTTAATTGAAATTAAATCGAAAAATATTTGACGAAATGAGTTGTTTTTCGATTTTAATTTTAAAACTTTATAAAACAAACAAATGAATAAATCTATTATAAATTCATTTTATAATCTATTATAAATTCACTCTATTTTTTTGGAAATTATTATTTTTGAACCAAATTTACGAGGAAAAAAAATAGAAATTTTAGCAGAATTTTTTTGGACACAAATCGATTTAAATAAATAAATAAATAAAGACTAATGACTAAATTTAAATTGGCGGCTCATTCCGCTTCGTGATTTTTGACTTATGTTTAAATAACTTCCCATGTTGCAACATGTTTTGCTACGACTGCACATTAAATTATGGTAGAACTTCAAAACTCTATAAGGAGGAAGGGAGGGGGGTCTCATGAATCTTGAAATTGTAAAAAAGGAAAAAAAAGATTTTCAAATTTAATATCCTAAAATGCATATAATTTTAAAACATAATTTCTTTTTGGGATAAAAGTTATAAGTATGTTCTTCCATTTCATGGTTTTAAAAAATTAAAAGATGCAGAATCACTCCTTATAGAGTGTTTCTTCCAACAGTCAGATATTTGTCGAATAGAAAATTTTTACAAAAGCTTATGCCCGAAATTACAAAACGAATTTTAAAACTAGAATAAAAAATATTGTGCCTACTTATACTCGAGATTGAAATTATCACTCTGAACTAAAATAAATTTCAATTTTAAGTATAAAAAAATCAACCGTATAATCATATATATATTTTTTTAAATAAAAAGGAAATTTAAGGTGTACTTTATACAGATTTACATAAAACATGTGTTGTAAAAATTTCATGAAAAAGAAGAAGATTTGAGATATCCTGCACATTATCAACCAAAACCGAATACCGTCATTTTCAGTAAATTGACTTCAAAGTTTCGGAACCCGCCACCGCTTTAGCTATATAGCTACTATCTATATTATGAAGGCCAAACGTATCTGTGCGTAACGCAAAAGCCTTTTTGAGAATGACAACGCTTAAAAATTTGAAATGAAATTATGTTTTTTTCAATTTTTGCTGTTGTAAATTATTAATATTCAAAAGATCTCACATTTCCAATTTTTATACCATGGTATTCGGAAAAAAAATGTGCTTTTAAATTAAATTTGTTTGAAAATTTTATCTTAACTTATCTTTGAAATATCAATTGTTTTTGTAGTTTTTAATACCATTTTACTAATCGTCACAACAGAAGTACTCCATTTCTTTAAAGCAAAGGGGAAAAATTGATTAATATATCTTTATATTGCTATTTTCTCATTAAAAGTGAAACATTTTTAAATTTAAATGCGTCCTGTGTCAAAAAGATCTTCTGTTATAAAAGCCGGTGAATTTTGGTTTCATTTACAAAATTTCATCTACATGTAAAAGAATGTAGATTCTTTAGTATCTGTTTCAATTAATAGCAACGAGAAAAAAGTTTTGAATAAAAATGATCAAATAAAAATACTAATTTTTTTTCAAAAGGTGAATACAGATATGAAAGGTGCATATGTAAATTTTTATATGGTGAAAATGATATCGAGTTTAGATTTCACGGAGGAAAAATTCTATGATGGAGTCGAAGGGAAATTATTATTTTTTTCTTTTTGGAATACTATCATAAGAGCCTTAAATGATACATTTATCATAATAATTCTTCTTTATTATTTTTTACTGCTTGCATGTACGATTAAAGTTTAATAATATCTATAAATGAGTTTTATAAAAATAGTATTTTGCTAACTTTATGTTAAATACCATTTGTTTAAGATGTAGACTTACCAATATAAGATGCATTTGTATTGTAACTAATTCTGTAGGTTTATTATAAATGAATGAAATGACTCCTTCTTAAACATTTTCATTCACTGAAATTCGACGGGTTTTATATTGTGATTTTAAAAGCCATAACATCTGTTCAAATAGGAATTTCAAGGAAACAATTACATTAAATTGTTCAGAAAAGGTAACATCTAAAAATAATTAAATTTGGAAAATTTTTAAGCTTGATATTTTAAGGGAGGGGGAATTAAAAACTAAAAAGGATATCAACATTATGAAAACTGTATTCAATAATAAGGCATTTACATGAACTACTCAATCAATTTAATCCCTGACAAATAAACATATGCAGCCGGGAGAATGAATACCAGTCAGAAACACATTTAAAACACATTCGATGGCGATTACAGACAAAAATAATCGCTAAATATGTAGGATAATGTATTTTGTGTAATTTATCAGTTGTCATGATCACGAGAAGAAACAACATATATAATATAAATTAAATGAAATTTTGTAATATCTATGGATATTTTAAAATTCAGTTTATCACTTTTGTCGTAATATTTATCTGATATAATACAACTAAAAGAGCTCTTTCTTTAAGTGAAAATCGTTAGTGCTGATGATTCAAATCGATACATTATTGATTTATTGAACTTAAAACAACAGCTGCTTAAAGATATGATCCTAGCACGGATATAGAGTAAGCATATTAGATAATATCTGTTGAAACATTAATCATTTTGAATGAAAATGGGATTTTATTGTAGTAAATATATCAGTCATTTCTAAAAAGCTTAAAAGAAAAAGTAACAAGCATGGATTCTATATTTACGTTTTTTTCATTATTCATGTGATTTTCAAGTTTCTCGGTGTATTATTTCATTTATTTTCTTTAGTTTTACAAAATTGTAGGTAAAATTCACGTAAAAACACATATTAATCGTTGCAAATAAATGAAAAGATTCCTTTTTACTTTCTTCTGTTTTTACAAGAAAAAAGAAATGGATTCTTAAAAATTTTCGATTCACGGTTTTCGACGAATTTACACGTTTTAGGGGACAGAGATACCAAAAAATATGTTTTTACAAAATATCTGTTTGTGAGTGTGAATCTGTCTATCTGTCTGTATGTGAAAAAAGCTTTGTGGGCACTCTATCTTAAGAACTAATGCACAGAATTTAATAAAAATTTATAATAAATTAGTGTTATAAATTGTCGCCGATTAGTTTTGCACAACGGATGACGTTGCAATGCAGAATTTTTCACAATTTCCGCAATAGCTCTATCTAAATCACTAATGTACGGATTTTCATCAAACTTCAGATCCTATTGATCTATGACATGAATTGGTACTTTCTACATTTTGGTGTAAATCGCTCAACAGGTGGCGCTGCTAGGCAACATTTTGCGCAATTTCTGCAATACTCAATTTCAAGAACTAATGCGCCGATTTTCATCAAACTTCAGATTCAGTTACTAATTGATATGAATTGACTTTTTCTACCTTTTGGTAGAAATCCGTTAAAAGATAGCGTTCGCATGCTGTTTTTTTTCGATTCAAGCAATAACCCTATCATTAAAAATAATGTACGGAATTTCATAAAACTTCATATTCAGTTATTCCTTAATATGATGTAAATCATCCTACGGATAGCACTCCTATGCTTCATTATTCATGATTTCCACCGTAGCCCTATCTCAAAAACTAATGCACGGATTTTCATGAAAATTCAGACTGACAAGGGGACCACCAAACATGGTGCTCACAGATTTTGATCATTTCAAAGTATGTTGTAGGGGTCACACCACTAATTATTGAGCTGGAAGGGTTCCTTCAAACGGGCCTTAATTTTTGAGAAATTGGGGGTCAAAGTTTACGCTTATTTCAAATAGCCGTTAGTATTGCAGACAGATTGAGGCTCGGTGGCGCTGCGGTAACGAGCGAGACTCCGTACTCGGATTTGACGGGTTCAATTCCAAGTTAGAGCTTTTTTTTATATATACTTTTTACACGTTGCATATTTTAAGCGGAATTGGGAATTCTACAGCTTTGAACTTTTTGGTATTTTCTTATGGGGACAGTTTCTTTTTTCAATTTTTACTTTTTCGATTTTTTCGGAATGGAATATAACGTATAAATACATACATACATATATATATATATATATATATATATATATATATATATATATATTGCTAAGTAAAAAAAAATACCTTTGTAATTTCCTTTAATTCATATTCTTCATTCAATATCATTTCATCTGCCTCAATAATTTCTCGACCATCTAATGTTTTTAATATTGAATTATAAAATTCTTCAGCCATAACAATAGATGCACAGGAAATATCATTCAGTGCAGAATTTGTAAGCAGACTATCATTTTGTAACAACGTTTTGCAATATTTTAATGCATTCGTAGTTTGGCCTTTTTGTTCCTTTTCCAAACGAGAACTTTCTATACTAGTGCTGGTTCCTTTTATTACAATATTTTTAGCATTTTAATCCTACATATACATACCAATATTACAAGTTTTTTATTTGTCTACAAAAGAAGCTAAATGACATTAATAAAAAGAATTTCTATTTTTGCATGATTTTACCGAGAAAATAAAAGCAGATGAATAAAATAAATACATATATATTTTTTATATATCTTAAATTTTATCTCATTGAAATCATTAGCAGACGACTTTTCTGATCTAGTTTACTTTTTTTTATTAATAGTGTTTTAATTTGTTAAAATAAAAATTTATATACAATTTTTTTAATGTAATCTGTCATTTCTTATTTGTGCAAACGATAAATAATATTTAGGTTGAACTTTAGAGATGAATGTATTTAAAGATTAGTAAAAATTTGGATAATATTTTAGCACTATTGCATTAATATTTATTATAATTTCGAAGATATGCATTATTCGAATTAACTAATCCTATAAGTGTTTGAGAAATTGCACCTGAAAATTATTTTATATAATTTAAAACAAAAAGGATAAATTTTCATTTAAAAATTTCCACAAAGAAAGGCGATAGAAAAAGAGAAAAATTATTATTTCAGAATTGTGTTTAATAAAAAAAGAAATTACAGTCCGAGTTCGGAGTCTCGCTCGTTACCGCAGCGCCACCGAGCCACAATCTGCTTGCAATACTAACGGCTATTTGAAATGAGCGCTAAACTTTGACCCCCAATTTCTCAAAAACTAAGGCCTATTTGAATGAACCCTTCCAGCTGAATAATTAGTGGCGTGACCCCTACAACATATTTTTGAAATCATCAAAATCTGTGAGTACCATGTTTGGTGGTCCCCTTGTGAGTTAGATGTTTACATAAGTTATTGCAAATTAGGTTTGGATATAAATACCCACCAAGTGACGCTGTCATACTACATCTTGCATGATTTACACTATTTTAACGTTATTTGACATATTTTAAGAAATGATGCTCAGATATTCATATCATTAGAATTCTTATGATAGGCATAGATTGTCATTTAGTTTTGTCATTGTGTAACGCATTTTTGAATATTAACATGGATGAGATAGAAGAAAGTTTTGGGATTACCACATCCGTCTAGTTTCTATATTATTTATGTAATCGGAAGAGTCGGAAACAGTGAGAGAGAATTAAAAAAACTGTTAATTAAAAGCAAGATAAAATCGGAATAGTGGGGATCTGAAGAGTGTTTTCACATTGAATCTGTAAAACTTTTTTTTTACTTTTGGGTAGAACTTGAATACCGAATTAGTCGTTTACATGAATAAAAAATGAAAAAAGTCATTTTACAATAACTTCAACATTTGTATCACCGTATGTAACATTTCGTACACAAGTATGGGTTTCATTTCACTGACGCGCTTAGCAATCAATAGATGGTTATATGTGAATTTCTGATCACCTATTTATGAACGGTTATGCGGTTATAAAAAGCTTTAAATCATTCAACAGTTAATTAATTTAGAAATTGCAATTTGTTGCGGCTATGTGGTTGTCAGGTGAAAAAAGTATAACCTGCGTCTTTATTGCATTATAAAAAAATCCATTAAATTTACGGCAAAAACTGTTGCCAGCAGTTTTTGCTATACAAATTGCAGCAAAAGTAGATGTAAATTCTTTTTTTATATCTAATTTTACTGCAAATTTTACAGCAAAAACTGCTGGCAACATTGCTGCGCCGTAAATCTAACGGATTTTTCTGCCAGTCTATATGTCTATAACATATATGTCCATATTACATGTCTATTATGCTAATGTATAATGCGTATTTTTACATCTGAAACAAACGTTATGTACCATGTACCCAGTTATACTCTATTCTTTGTGTGCCAGTAGTGTCTTTCTAATTATGTATCATCTTGATTTCTTAAAACAAATAAATAAATAAAGAAAGAAAGAAAGAAAGGAAAAATGTTTCTTCCAACGAATTATTTAAATAAAATCGTTTGCATTTAGTGGTAAGTTCAAGTTCACAAATTCAGATTCATATTCAGCAAGGTTGGGAGGCCTACCAATTGGCTAAATCTCAACTAGCTTCACCTAGAACTTATTTTAAAAATAAATTACGTATGTATATATATTTCTATAATACAACACAAAAAATAAAACAAATGCTTACACAGTGATTAATTATTTACTATACACAACTGAACAAAAAACAAGAGGCCTGCATCGGAGAATGAAACAAAAGTCCTTCCGGCAATGCCGGGAGGAAGAGGTAGTTTTCATATACTTATTTATATATTATTTATTTTAAATTAAGTTATATTATTCAAACATACGAAGCTCTAATTAGTGAAACCCGATTTTATAAGATTGAATGCTAGTTTTTGTCAATACTGAATATTAATAGGAATTTTTAGAAATTAGTCATATTTTATTCAACTTGGTTTTATTTTCAACGATTTAAAGAGTCGCCAAATTCCACGATATCATGAAGTGTATGCCATTTTAAAGCAACATGATGGATAAAACAAACCAGTGAACTTGGTCGAAATCTTAATTCATGTGAACATGCGCTCTCATATCAAATCGATTAATATATATGAGCGCTGTCGCGGGCAAATTGATTTTTTTAAAAATGTCACCCACATTAGAAATTCAAACTGCTATATCTCAGGCGTTTTTTAAGATATAAACAAAGCAAAAAATACTCCGGAATTCATTATTAAGATAAATACATTCGAAAGAATCTTTTTTTCAATTTCTAATTTTTTATTCGTACATCATTATACATTTAAAAGATTTTTGACAAACTTAAATAGCCTCCATTTTGAAACAAGATGGCGGATGAAGTTGGCTAGTGAACTCGGTCAAGACATTGATATGTACCATGTACACACGTAGTTATATCCAAATCAGTTTATAAATATGCGCATTATCACGTGACAAATTTCAGACCGTTTCAAAATGACACTCACACTGGAAATTGAAAGTGCTATAACTCAGCCATTTTTCAAGATATAGATGACACAAAAAATGCCCTGGAATCTTTGTATCAAGGTCAAATACACAAAAGAAAAATCTTTTTCAATTTCTTACCTTTTTGTACCTAATTTTAAATTTTAAATAAAAAAAAATAAATGGCCTCCATTTTGAAACAAGAAGGCGGATGATGCTGGCTAACGAACACGGTCGAGGCATTTGTATGTACTATGTACATACCAAGTTTCATTCAAATCGGTTCATAAATACGTTAGTTACAGCATGACAAAATCAGATCGTTTCAAAATGTCAGCCATAAGAAAAATTCAAAGTGCTATAACTCAATCATTTTTTAAGATATAGACAAAATAAAAATTGTTCTGGAATCGTTGTTTTAAGTTATAACTCATAAAAGAAAAATATTTTTCAACTTATAACTTTTCGCATTTAATTTTAAATTTTAAATTTTTTAAAAAAATTTAAATTTTTAAAAATTTTTTAAATGGCCGCCATTTTGAAACAAGATGGCGGATGATCTTGGCTATCGAACTCGATCGATACATTTGTATGAACTATGTACATACCAAGTTTCATTGAAATCGGTTCTTAAATACGTTAGTTAAGCATGACAAAAATCAGATTGTTTCAAAATGTCAGCCATAAGAAAAATTCAAAGTGCTATAACTCAATCATTTTTTAAGATATAAATAAAATAAAAAGTGTTCTGGAATCGTTGTTTTAAGTTCTAACACATAAAAGAAACATATTTTTCAACTTTTAATTTCTTCGCATTTAATTTTAAATTTTATTTTAAATGGCTGCCATTTTGAAACAAGATGGCGGATGATGCTGTCTGACGAACTCGGTCGAGACATTTGTATGTATTATGTACATACCAAGTTTCATTCAAATCGGTTCATGAATACGATAGGTATCGCATGACAAAAATCAGATATATATATATGGTTATATATATATGTCAACATTTGAACGGAGAGTGGTTTTGGGGTCTGGGGGTCATGATCGGTGAAAATATACAAAAATTTTCTGGAAGTGCTTTCCTCCGGGCGGCTGCAATAGGTAGCTTTTTACTTTTTGTAATGAAAGCTACCTAAAATTGATGACTTAAATATATTTTTATAGATAGTTATATAAGAAAATGAAAG
Source organism: Maratus speculifer (assembly GCA_964019185.1). Classification (NCBI taxonomy): domain Eukaryota; kingdom Metazoa; phylum Arthropoda; class Arachnida; order Araneae; family Salticidae; genus Maratus; species Maratus speculifer. The sequence continues at coordinate 227,080,814 of OZ025296.1, read as the reverse complement.
CGTAAGAAATAAATAGTAATTATCGGGTGCAAACTAATTTTTTTAGTTTTCATCTTATTGGTATGGAGTGGAATGTCTGTTGCATTTAATTAAGCGTTTTTTTACAGTTTTATAACTGTTATTTAGTCTTTGAAGTGCAAATTAATGCCTATTATTTCTAAAATTCTAATTTGATAGAAGCAACTATTGCACAAAATAATGGTAGGCAATAATAAGTGGTTGCAGGTTTTGGAATATAAATTGATTATACTCTACTAGTTTCAGGCATTCTATAATGTTTTGTTGCAACTTGGGCATAACGAAATTAAACCAGCCAGAAAATGATAGATTTGTCGGCTTGCGGATGCGGTAAGCTGCTGCTAAATCACATTCAAGAATGTAATGAAGTGATGTGTCAAGTTTTTCACACACATAAAGTGGCGAAGGTACTCTCTGAAAAGAATTTAAGCAATCTGGAAAGGGTCCATGATTAGTTGCAAATATATACATATTTCGGTGATAGGATGTAACGTGTAGATGTATTTGTCAATTTCCGCATACTCCCAAAAGGTCTGGTCTTTTTGTTTATATTCTAATTTTAAGACTTTTTTTAATGTATGACCTCGGTAATGGAAAGAATTTTCGATATTTTTCTTCTGTAAGTGATGTTGCTTCTTTAGCTAAGCAATCAGCCATTTCATAGAATGTGTGGTTGGAAAGAAAATTAGCAATGTGGTAGGTGACATGCTTGGGTATATATTCCTGAATGTTCATAAATAAATCACCGCCATGTAGAATGCTGTAAAATATCAACTGTTATTAAATCGAGGAACTGTATTTTGTATCTGTATTTTTATTATACAATTTGGTAGTAAAGGAAGAATAATGCTATCTATTTATTGTCACCCATGACTAAAAGATACAAGATGATGTTATGCTAACATATAATGCACATTTTGGATTATGATATAAGACAATATTTAAAAGTATATCGTTATAAACTACTCCACTGCTTGCAGTTTTTTTTTTGTGTGTAGTACGTAAGTTGTTCGAAGAAATACCTATTTCATTTGAAGCAAATCTTTTGCATGTGGTGGAGAAGCAATTAAGTTTTTTGTATACTAGTCAAACTTAAATAAAAAACATAAATAGATTGGAGAAATATGATCTGAATGAACAAATAACTATAGATATATTAAAACATAACAAATAACTGTGGATATATGAACATACAGGGTGAGTCATAAATATTGAAACAATAGGCTATTTCCTTAAATTGAAATGATTGAAATGAAAAAAACTTCTTTGAACACCATAAAATAAGTTAACTGCGCAAGGCCTTTCGAAAGAACTTAGTCTTTCTTCGTCAGGCGCAAAAAAGACGTGCGTCCACAATGAATGTATCGGCACGACTATTTATTATTTTATACATTTTATTTTATATAAAGTATATAGTATTGTAATAAAGTATAAATATATAGTCCAGAAATATATAGTCCTTAGATCCATACTTCCAATTGCAAAAATTCATAAAAAAATGTGAAATTTTTGATAATATAAATTGCGACTCCATGGGGAGTCTAGTTGAAAGTTACGAAAATTAAATTTTTATACTGCCCCCATAGGCCAAAAATTCCAATTAGGAAAACTTTCCTTATTCAGTTCTGAATAAGACACAAAAAGTTGCATCTGCATATCTCCAAAATTCGCAAAGTTATAGCCGTTTAAAAAATTCATCAGGTTTTAAGGGATTAGACACAAATTGAAATGCGCGTAATTTAAAAAAAACTTATTTTAACAGTTCTAGAAAACGCGTAAAAAATCTATTTCTTGAGTTAGAATTTTGATTTTTTTTCTTTTTGTGTGATGGTTAGCCTTATAATTTGCTAAGAAAATCACATTCTAAAATTTCTGATACAATTTATAAAAGTTTCATGTGGTTAGTACTGGTTTAAATGGGACAAGCAAAAATCGTTATAACGCGTAGCATTATTTATCGGATTTCAACTTCTTCCCATTTAATTAAAGATGAAAATCTGATTTTAGTTTTGTTCCAAGGTTTTTTATATTAATTTTACAACTATTAAAAATGTTTATTGAAAAAATAATATAACTTTTAAAAAAATCATATTTTCAAAAGCAGACATTTTTTCAAAAGTAAACATTTTTTCAAATTTGCCGAAACAAAACTAATGTAAAAAATTTAAAAAATGACGTGTTTCAAGTTCCTTTTTCTTTTAAAAATTTTCAACATTTAATAGTTTACAGACAAGAAATATAAGAGGATAAAAATTTCAATATGCAGAAAAACGAAGTGTATTGATTAAATGTCCGTCAGTTATTTTAACCCGGCAGCGCGCGCGCAGGGCCTAAAAGGCCCGCAGGTTCGAAACATTACCAATCCCATCACCCCTTTTCGACTGAAGTAGGCACGGTCCAGTGTAGCTGTATTGAAGGTCACCCTCTTTCGAAGGAAAAACATTCCTTCAGTCTAGTGGATTCTACTGTAGGAGAAATTCAGTCGACGGGCCTTTAAGACCCTGCGCGCGTCGTGGTGTAATTTTTATGGAGTGCAAATTTTAAAAATATCAGCGTGAAAATGCTTCGTCAATTGAATTATGCCAATGAAATAAAACTTTTAGAAACTTTATTAGCTGAAGTATCTGCTGGGGAATCGTCATTAAGTGAGGAAAGTGAAGAGTGAAGCGATTATGAAGATTTCAGTCCCCATGAAACTTCTTCTGAAGAAGATTTAGAATCAGAAGATATAGAATCAGAAGATTTATCCGATAATTCGGACGAAGAGTACTTTTTAGGGAAAGATAAATGTAAAAAGTGGCATAAAAAGAAATATCGTCAGAATGTTGGAACTCCCGCTAGTAATATTATATCGAAGTTACCGGGAAATATATAGGAAGCTAAAAGTGTCAACTCCAGTTGATCCGTTACTAATGCTAATCGATGAAAATATGTTGTCAAATATAGTAAAATATACAAATATTTATATCGAAAAAATAGCTGAAATGTTTCAGAAAGATCGCGATGCTAAAAGAACTACAGTAATTGAAGTCAAAGCACTTATAGGTTTATTATATTTACTTACTAGCGAACATACTATTCCAACATGTACTTCGTGTTATTAAAATGTAAGTAGTCCTTATATTTTATTTGATTGAATACATTACATCTTAAATACATTTTAGAAAATGAATTTCTTGTTTTTACAGAAATGTCAGTACTTTAACTCACGAAAAAATATTCTCGGGCCTTTTCGACCCTGCGCGCGTCCTCCTGTTACTAAAATAAGCGCGCGTCCTGCCGGGTTAAAAAGTGCATTTTGTAAGATGCAGATTAAGTCTTTTTTTTTTCTTTTTAAATTTACCTCTGACAACTTCAGGCTTTTTATCGTCCTCCAGAGGATGTTAAAAAATCTGTATTCTGGGCCCAGGTAGGGCCAGGACTGAGATGTTACTTTTTTTTGAAGACCCACCAGGCCGGGCCTAGCGTATTAAAATCACGGTCTCTGACTGACTTAATATGTGCATGAAATAAATAAAATTCGGCTCAATCGATTTTTTTACGAAAAACATATAGATTTTAAAATCTTTATTTTACACACACACGCACGAAAAAACTTTAAAATTCATTTTTTAAATAGATTTTTCAAAGGCTAAAAATTTAAATACAATAAAACCAGGGAAAAAAAATCTGCCTATGACGAAATTCTGTCTTAAACGGAAAATATGTTGATCCATGCAAAATAAAAGCCTGAAAACAAAATAAGCTCCAATTGCATCTTCTAGGGAGAGCATCTGTCTATGACGTATTTTTTCTTTTCTATGTGATTCCGTCTTAAAAAAAGTTTTAGTGTATGACATTTTTTCAGAATCTCCAACGCACGGAATATGGATTAATGATATTAAAATATAAGTGAAACATTTACATATAAATAGAGATTCATTGATAAAATAAATATATTACAGCCTTTGGCGCTTCTTTAATAATAAAAAGTACAAATATAAAAAACGAAAAGCTATAAAATAATTTTTTGGTCAGAACTCCTCCATATGAAACATTTTTCCCACGCGGAATTGAAAAACTATGTAGAAATTTGCGATTGAACCGGGCTATGATTTAAACTATTTTCGAGACCGATCCGGGTTATGATGTTGATATTTTTTCAGGCCACGCCGAACGTTTTCCTCTATGAGACGGTTTGGGACCTGACCTAGATAATTTGACCCTGGCAGACCAATTTAGCGTAAAAACTATACGCTGCTATTTTATGTCCAAAGAAAAAGCGCTATCTTAAACCGATATTTATTAAATTGCAATTTGTGAATGTTCCCTAACAAGCGTTGAAATTGAGTAAGGAAATCACAATTTAGAGGCAGAGAAAAGTGGTGTAAGTCAGTTTTTTTTGAAGATTTTGGGATTTAATATCTCTGTGGGATTTTTAGATACGGAGATGAAATTTGTTTTGTTCAATTTAGGAATGGATACGGAACAATTTCCTAATTGGGAATTTTGCCCTACGGGGGTCGTATAAAAATTTAATTTTCGTATTTTTTCAAATAGACCCCCCATGGAGTTGCAACTTATCCTATCAGAAAGTTTACCTTTTTTTTTTTGAATTTTTGCAACTGGAAGTATGGGTCTAGTGGCAATATTTGAGGAGATAGCCTATTGTTTCGATACTTATGACTCATCCTGTATATAACAAATAACTAAGGCTATATGAACAAATAACTTTGGCGTTTAAAAAATTACTTTTATGCTACAGCTTCAAAGGAAAGAACATCCGCTCTGAAAGACATGGGAAACAATTTATCGAAATATGTCTTCAATTCTTCAGCTGTAAAATCATTGTGGTGATAGTTTGAGATGTCGTTTTCCGTTCTATGTGTTTGTATAACTATTTTCGTTAAATAACTTTGATGCTTTTATTTAGATTATTTTTCGAGATGTTATTTGGAAAAACAGACCCGTTTGTATCATTAAATGGTATTGGATATTATCTTTTTTTCAATTGTGAATGCAGTTTCATATTTAATATTTTCTTTGACTGTGAAATTTATTTAGTACAATATTGATTGTTTTATTGTTATCATCCTTTTATGTGATGGTGTTATAGGCATCAAATCTAAGAATTGAGATAATACTAGGTAAAAGCTGTCAAGAAAAGAAAGACAGTCCCAAATTAAATTGATGATAACTTAGTTACTTGTTTTCTTCAGCAGTTTTCTTCTACTTTGTTTTCTTACGATAGCTCATTATTTTCTGTCACTTATATTTTATTTCTATATTTTCACAATTTTTTACCATACATCTGTTTCTTTAATTTATTATATCTTCCTACTTTTTTATTTGCTTTCAGGAAATATTATTAATAAAAACATTCGTTTGCAATATTCTTTAACTCTACTTTCTGTCTGAGTATATAATTGATGTTTTTTTCATGCCAACATTTAAAATAAAATCTTACAATACTGTAAAAATTTCAAAAAAATAGATATATTCTTTTGAAATTTTTAGACTTGGGATTTGATAAAGTATTTAGAATTCATCTGTAATATGTTACTTTCTAGCCTTTTTTTATTTGAGTTAAATTATTCATACGTTTAAATATATTACGTTTTTGTAATCTAAAGTAAGGATATATTTTTATTGACAAATTGAAAAAAATGCTGAAATATTTAATAATTAGGGATTATTATTAAAAAACGTAAAAAAAGTGTAAATTATGTAATCTCTCGGAATTTTCAGACTTGGTATTTGATAAAGCAGCTAGAATTCATCTGTAATATGTTACTTTCTAACTTCTCTTTTGAGGTAAATTATTCATACGCTTTAAAACGTTTTTGTAAACTAAATTAATGATATATTTTTATATATTTTTATTGAAAAATTAAAACAAAGTTGCTGAAATATTTGGTAATTTATGATTATTATTATATGATTTTATTTTGTTATTATTACATGATGCCATTTTGTTATTATCATATGATGTTATTTTATCATTTAACTACTACATAATTAATATTTTATGCTTAATATTATTATCTTAATTTATTTCAAAGTGTACAAAATGTATAAGTATATACTTATATATTATATAGGTATAAGTATTATATAAGTATACTATATAAGTATAAGTATATACTTATAAATATATACTTATATTATACTTAGTTTGTATATACTTATACAATGTATAAATATATACAAACAGTTCTGTCATTTAAAAAATGTTATTTCCATTATTGTATAGGAAAAAACTACTCATTTATTCCTTAGTTTAAAAAAAAACTGTTGTAATATCAACCGTAAGTTATTAAAAAATATGTTTTTGAAAAGAATATTTTTACGTAACATTTTGTGAATTACTATAGCTTATAAAATATTAAACAATTCTTTATTTTTGTAACAGTAAGATTACTTAGAAGAAAATTGTTATCTTATCTATTCAGAAAACTTTATACAAATAATGCACAGAATTTAAATAAAGTGCAGAAATAAATTTAGATTTAGTGGAAAAAAGGCAGCATCCATTTTTCATTCTAAATCGCTAAATTCAACGATTTCACTAAAGAGAAGAATACTAAGTGAAAATCCATGATAATCATACTTAAAGCTATAAAATAGGTGGAGGTGTATGTGTTTTCTTGGAAAAAACCGGGAGTTGCCTCTCTTCATTTGATTATGCTGAGATAGTGGTAAAAGAAATAGTTCAATACTTTTTTTAGGACATTAATCAATATATATATATATATATATATTTCTTTAAAAAGTTTATTTTTCTTTCTATGATAATTTATTTAATTATGATATCATATCGTTATACTTTTTAATTTTTTCAAGAGTTTTTATAGAATTCCATGTTATGTAAAATTTTTAAGATTTATTTATTTACAGAAATTTATCGAATGATATTTTAAACAATTAAACAACAGTATATTGTTTAAAATTATCAGAATAAGCTCCAATTGCATCTTCTAGGGAGAGCATCTGTCTATGACGTATTTTTTCTTTTCTATGTGATTCCGCCTTAAAAAAAGTTTTAGTGTATGACATTTTTTTCAGAATCTCCAACGCACGGGATATGGATTAATGATATTAAAATATAATTTATCATTTAACTACTACATAATTAATATTTTATGCTTAATATTATTATCTTAATTTATTTCAAAGTATACAAAATGTATAAAACATGATAATAAACTAGATAATTTTAAACAATATACTGTTGTTTAATTGTTTAAAATAGCATTCGATAAATTTCTGTAAATAAATAAATCTTAAAAATTTTACATAACATGGAATTCTATAAAAACTCTTGAAAAAATTACAAAGTATAACGATATGATATCATAATTAAATAAATTATCATAGAAAGAAAAATAAACTTTTTAAAGAAATATATATATATATATATTGATTAATGTCCTAAAAAAAGTATTGAACTATTTCTTTTACCACTATCTCAGCATAATCAAATGAAGAGAGGCAACTCCCGGTTTTTTCCGAGAAAACACATACACCTCCACCTATTTTATAGCTTTAAGTATGATTATCATGGATTTTCACTTAGTATTCATCTCTTTAGTGAAATCGTTGAATTTAGCGATTTAGAATGAAAAATGGATGTTGCCTTTTTTCCACTAAATCTAAATTTATTTCTGCACTTTATTTAAATTCTGTGCATCATTTGTATAAAGTTTTCTGAATAGATAAGATAACAATTTTCTTCTAAGTAATCTTACTGTTACAAAAATAAAAAATTGTTTAATATTTTATAAGCTATAGTAATTCACAAAATGTTACGTAAAAATATTCTTTTCAAAAACATATTTTTTAATAACTTACGGTTGATATTACAACAGTTTTTTTTTAAACTAAGGAATAAATGAGTAGTTTTTTCCTCTACAATAATGGAAATAACATTTTTTAAATGACAGAACTGTTTGTATATACTTATATATATATATATATATATATATAGAGAGAGAGAGAGAGAGAGAGAGAGAGACCCTTCGATTGGTGTAAACACCACGAAAAACACGTTTTCTATATCCTCATTCGATGTCCTTGACTTTTTTTTTTCTTTTTTGCAGAAACACCACAAACTGCATGCCTTAGAGGTATTAATTTGCATTTTAGAAATTTTCAAATTTTGTATTTTACAGAGTCACCTGTACATTCCACCTGTCCATAACAGTTTTTACTGAATTAATTTTCTATCTAAAGAAAATTAATTAAAACAATTAATTAATATTATCTACGGAATATTAATTAAATTTAATATTTTATTAGAACTAAAACTTTTCAGTCTAATGAAAAGTTTTTCTCAAACTTTATTCAGTTTATCTAGTATGCCTGATGCTGAGATGTATCTAGCAAGAATATATGAAGCAAGATATTTTGAACTTTTGAATTAATTTAAAAATTTTTAAACTGATCAAAATTAATTTTACTCAGAAGTTCAGAATTTTTAATGTTTACACTAAATCTTTTGCCCGAGACACCGTGACAGGAAACTAAACGTCATAATTATCCGGATAAAAATCTTCCGTATAAGAATCATCCATATAAAAATTTTCTAATGCAAAATGAAAGTTCAGAATAATATGTACCGATAGTTTTGTCTGCGCAGATGAAGAACTTATTCGATGAAAGAAAAAATGCACTTTATGGTACATTGACGCCATTGAAATATGTGAACGACAACAATACCAAGCCATAAAAAATGATAAGATGCAATTAAATATGCACAGCTTCCATGTCTCAAATTGACCTTAAACAATGTTTTAAACTGTTTGCACTTGCAGTTAAAAAATTACACAGCCTTATGTCACAGAGCACTTCATCGCACCTTAGCTTAAATGAAAGTACGGTACGCACGTAATACATATATCTTAAGTTCCGTTCAATCACATTGATCAAAACTAGAGTTGTCGAATTTAAAAATTTACCCTGATGAAAGGCTAGAGAAAAATAATTACGAATTTGTGACTTTACTTCATAGAGTGTATAATCAGCGAAAGCTACAGAATGCTACAATACGAACAACACATTTTGTTTTCCCTTCATTTGGCTCAAAACTAGGATTCTCACCAATTAAATCAGTTTGCTCAGATATTGAAAGAAAACTGTAAATGATTACTATTTTATTTCATGTAGCACATAATTGTACCAATTTGTATGAAAAATTATGATAATTACAATAAGAATATCTAAGATTGGCTTCACTCACGTTGCCCATATTTGGAGTATATATATAAGCTTAAAACGATCCGAGTGAGATAGAAAGATAAAAATGGAATTAAGGCTTATTAATTACGGAAAATTACTAGTCAACTGGTATATTGTAGACCATTACCTGAAATAAAGCTCTAGAAACTTCCAATATAAAACAAATCTAATTGACTCTATTCAAATGGCCCAACACTAGGATTACCGTTATTAAAATTCTTTTCATAAAGACTAGAACTGGAAAATGTTTGTATCCTCAAGCCCCTGAGGGCATGATTATATATCAGTTCAAACTGAAAATTCCAGTACGAAAAAAAGTTGTTTTTTACAAGTTCTTCAAAACTAGGTATTCTTTTAAGCAAATCCTATTCTGTTGAGAGCGAATTAAAAATGCATTATATTGATTTTTTGACATCAAGCACACATTAAAACATCAGCTTAACTTAAAGCTCTGGAATCCATCGACATGAATAAATTTAGATGATATTGCTAAACTGGTACAAAATGAAGTTTCCCTATACTCAAGTACCTTGTATGTTGTTATAAGTACAGATAGTATACATAATCGAGTTCATGACTTAACATTATGTATAATTTATATCATACATATTAAAATAATTTTCTATTCTCGTACATGCCACATAGTGTTCTATGGATTTAATGGCTTCTTTCATTTACACTGCAAGCTACATCTGTTTTTCCATTTCTCAACAAAAATAACTTTTGTAAAGTCAATATATTTATTCATGTGATTCATGTCCCGATCCTTTCATATGAGGCAAAATTCAATCACGTACCCCAAGACTTTGAATTCTGGTAGTTTTTCACTCTCTGTCGATATAGAAGGGATTTTATTGAAGATATTATTTGCTTCAGAACACATAAAGACAATGAAAATCTTTCGGATTGCAAATTTCTTTAACCTTCATATGAGCTTACATGTACGATATTGTGCTCGACGATCAAAATCGAAATTGTATTTTATTTCCTCTTAATAATTAATTATTTGATTGATGGCAACATTAATTTTTACTTCATGATCGAGGACATTCAAATAGTTCATAATGAGTGTTTGATAACTTTTTATATTAGATATTGTTGGATATGTATTCCATCACATAAAGCCTTAAGGTCATAATTGTTTTTCAACACCACATCAGCAGGCTCGGGACTTCCCTTATAGTATTCCTTAATTTGAAATAATTTCACGGCGAATAACCCAAGTTATCTATATTGTGACTGTCATGAACTTTCGTGTTATTAATGGTACAATTGTGTGTTCGATGACTTAAAATCGTAAATGTTGCACTTATTTTTCCAGATAAAAATACACATGACAAAATCTTCCCGTTCCCTTACAGCCAAATAAACATATTAAAAAGACTTTATTTTTCAGGAAGTCTAGAATCGCTTTTTCTAAGGCTTAACCGAAGTTAGTTCTTTGTTTCATGAATGACCAGGTATTGTCGTTGAAAAACTCGTTTTTATTTGTACTAATAACATTACAAATTTTAAATAACAATAAACATCATCTTAATCTAGAGAAAAAATATTTTAAATATTTGAAAAACATTACTTCACTAAAACGTCTATGGTTATTATATAAGATGTGCTATTCTTAGATTGTATTTTGTGTTTTGTCAAATGCCTCACAACATCCAATATTCTACTAATATGCTTCAATTTATAGGTAAGAAACTTCTTTCTCCTCAAAAAGGTATTTAAAAAACTAAAAAAGAAAAGAAAAGCAATCATTGTAGTGCTGCGATTTTAAAGTTGGAAATCGCACGTCATTGTTAACGAGGTACGTTCATCCTATAACGAAGTTATAAAAATATTCAGATATTTGTATAATAGTATACAGTTCTTGAGATAGAGTATGGTATCCGAAATCTTTTGTGCGTCTCTGTAAATACTACTTACTTTTACTTTAGAGGAAGTAACTTGTAATAAAGCTCTGTAAAATACATCGATTTCATAAAAAGTAAAATTTTAATATATTTATACCATTGTTTAATTCAATACTTTTCTGTGGTCCTGTAAATTAATAAGAAATATTCTTTGTGCCAAAGATTATGCAGAATGTATATTTTAATATATATTTCATAAATGAATATTGACTTTATTATCTTCGAAAGAATGTAACCTAATTAAAATGCATTTGAAATTATTTTTGCTCATTGGCTGTAATTTTATGGAATACTTTTGATTGTCCATGTAATTAAAATATACTTTTGATTTTTTATAAAATTTCTAATGACTCTACAAATTTATGCAACATTTATACATTTTAAGCTTCAAACGTTCAGATTGTTAGTTTTTGCTTTGTTATATGCGGGCTGACTGAAATACGACTATAGGTACTACGTATTTACATAATTACAAACGCAAATAAAAAGCATGTTTGTGTTATCTGACTGAATGTAAGGTGGGGAAAAGGAGAGCTTTTTTTATAAAGAATGGAGCTACTCACAAAAAAAAATACTTTGACGGCAAATAACAAACGTTAACCATATTGTGACTGTCAAAACTTTCGTGTGATTAATAATACAACTGTGTGTTCGATGACTTAAAATCGTAAATGTCACAATTATTTTTCCAGATAAAAATAAATATGTCAAAATCTTCTCGTTTGCTTACAGCTAAAGAAACATATTAAAACAACTTTATTCTTCAGGAACTCTAGAATCTTTTTTTTCTAGGCCTAAACTGAAATTCGTTCTTTTTTTCGTGAGTGACCAGTTATTGTCATTGTAAAACTCGTCTTTATTTGTACCAATAACATTACAAAAAAAAAAATACAAATTTTAAATAACAATAAACATCATTTTTATCTAGAGAAAAAATATTTTTAATATTTGAAAAATATTACTTCACTAAAAGGTCTATGGTAATTATATAAGATGTTCTATTTTTAGATGTATGCTGTGATTTGTAAAATGCCGCACAACATTTAATATTCTACTTATATGCTTCTATTTATATGTAAAAAACTTCGTTCTCCTCAAAAAAAAAAAAAAAAAAAAAAAAAAAAAAAGAATTTGAAAAAATTAAAAAAAAAATGCAATCATTGGAATGCTGCGATTTTAAAGGATATTTAAAACTACTTTAAAGACATTTGAAAAATACATGCGCACACACATATATATATATTGTTACAAACTTACATTAAATATCTCTTTGAAGTATTCTATAACAAATATAAGCTTATTTATTCATGATTGAAAAAGAAAAATCTTTGCATAAAAATACCTTTTTAAAGCTTTTTGTTTAAAAAAACTTCTTTGATGTTTAAATGTAATGTATATTTAGTGGAGCTTTTAAAATGATTAATATGAATAAGCTATGAAAAAGCAATTTTTGAATATATCATTAGATGTTACTTTATTAAATTATTATTTAAAAATGAAATTGAATAAGGAGTTCAAATTTGTGAAAGGGAGAAGGAATTCTTTTTATCTTTTATTTTATTTTTTTTATTACAGAGCTGGTTTAAAGAAACAGAACAGAAGAATGAGAAAAAGGTTGTATTGCACCGATGCTATGAAAAAGGTGACATTTATTTTTAAACAACACATTTTTAATTTCTGCAATTTTAAAAATAAACTCTTGATCGTGTGCGTTAATAAAATGTCAGTAATTTATTTCTTTATAAATTCATAAAGATGGTATTTAGGTATAGTAATATGCACTATTCAAGCAATATTGAATAATACTGCCTACAGCTCCACCATGTTAGAAACTGCTATGTTAACATTCTTATATCGATAATGGAAAGAGATAGGGAAAAATCTGATTTACAGAGATATAGGGAATCATCGAACTATTAAGGAAAGACAACTGGTACACATTAGTCCAAAGACTAGAATGATTAAAATGCACATTTGAATTTTTGTGATTTCCAAAACTGTGACATCACGAAATTTAAACGGAAGCAGAAATGATTATCATTCGAACAAGTACGCATTCAAATGTGTATTGCAGCTGATGTTGAAAAGTTTGAATATCTCAAAAAAGGATATATTGTTATAACTAGTATAATTTTTTTTTAAACTAAGATCTTTTTATCACATTATAATAAAGGAAATCATAAAAAACCATATGCACATTTTAACCTTATATTCGTCACATTACAGTCCAGTAGGGTGGAGCGAAAAAAATTTTTTTTTGTAAATCAAAAACAGGTAGGTACCAAAAGTTGCCTTTATACTAGTACATCAACTGCGTGTAATTTTACCGCTGAATAAAAATGGCTTGAGTCTGCGCTTTTGCTCCAAAAATCGAAATTTTGGGTAAAATTTGTCATTTTTTGACATTTTTAAAATAAAATTAAAAAATTCCTACACAGTTGGTTAGTATTTAAAAGTGTTGCTTAGAGCTTTATATTTATCCGCTTAACATATTTAAACAATAAAACAATATGTTTATTCCCTATAGCTGGAGCAAAACAGACAACTTTTAGTAAGAAAACAGCATTATCACTCTATTGGGTCATACAACGAATTGTTGTTTTTAATACATCTCTTGTTTTCAAAACTACTTTGGACATGCGTCGTGGAGGTGGCTATATTTCCTATACCACTCGGCCCAACTATTCGATCATCTTAGTACAGTGTTTTATTTATTCATTGATTTGTGATTTTCTTTATAAAAATTTGCCATGTTTTCGATGCTTCCACCTTGTTTATCTGTTCTTTGTATCTACATCTTCATGTATATTTTTACAGTTTATACAAAAAAAATGACAAGCAGAGTAATGCACGGGAATATTATTAAAGTGATTAATATTCGGCCATCTATTATATTTATCAAACTTATATTCAGTTGATGAATAGTGATTGGAAGTTCTGTTACCACAACATGTTTTCAGTCAGTTGTATTTTTTTTTACGTAATGATTTGCTTCAAAGATGATTTCAGATATTTCAACTATAAATATGCCATCATTTATTCTACTTTTGCATTTTTTATATGTTGAGAAGCGAGCTGTTTAATGTGATGGTGATCGTCAGAGAGAATTGCAATGAAAATTTGTTCTCCATGTGTAAAGCAACCGCTGTTATAAATAACTTTATTTTGCATTAGTTTTATGCCTTTTTCTAAGTGTTTTCGTATCCATGTAATTTCCTATTAACTTTTAGATCCCCTTTTTATGAGTGGACAACATTTGATGGTAAAATGTCCTGGGCATAAAAACTTATAATGCATAGTACTTTATGAGGGAATGTACGGATTAAATCGACTATAAGTGCTCATTTAAAATTAGGAGAATTTTATTTGTCACTGTGAACCATTTTGCTTGGGGTAAGCTTAGAATTGTGTATAATATTGAATCATTTGCTACTTCAACTCCAGTGAATTTCCTCTGCGTCAATTATTAGAGAAGTCGATATAAAACGTTCTAAGCTACATGGATTCACTGGATCAATAAGGAAAATCTTTGTCTACGTATTCACTTCTTATTGCATTTTTTTTAATATAAAATAGAGAATAATTTGAAAAATTATTTTCTCAAATTGAGAAAAAGATACTCAGAACACACTAGAAATTTCTGTCGGAGATTGCAAAGCTAATTCATAAGGAAAGCTATTTCTCAGAAAGAATGGGGAATAGGAATTTAGAAAACATCTCACACAAAAGACAGCTCGTAAAGTTAATAAAATTTTCCACTTTATATAAGCACATATTGGCAATCAGCGTCTATATGTTCACTCACAAATTGTATAATCCAAATTTATGCCGCGGGATGTTTTATACCAAATGTACTACACACCTAAATAATAGATCTAAAATCTTATTAGAAATTACTAGACTACGGAACAACACAGGAAACGACAAAAAGCATACTAAAACTTCTTTAGAAATATTGTTGTTTTACACGCAAATTTTGTTTGCAATCCTCTGTGACGATCGTCATAATATTAAACAGCTAGCTTCTCAGCATATATTCAATGTAATAGGTTCAATAAATGATGACATACTAGAAATTGAATTCATACAATCAATGTTTAGGCAAATCATTGCACATAAAATGTAATTGATTGAAAGAATGCTGTGATAACAGAACTTCCAATCATAATGTACTTATTGCATTAATTGCAATAAAATTGCAAATATAATTGCAAATTGTACTAATTGCAATTTTAATGAAGATAATAGACTGCTGAATATGTTCAATTAAGAACATACCCAATACATTACTCAGCTTCTCTTCTGTTATACATGGTATACGTGCAGCAGGTCACACCAGCATGATCCAAATCATCCAAAGTCAGTGAATGCAAAGAAGAGATAAATTACTTTGACATATAGAAAACTTATACTCGTCTTCGGGAAAAAAAAATAACAATTCAATACATAAATAAAACACTGGGCCTAGATGATTGGGTGGTTGAGACGGGTGGTATAATGCAACCACCTCTCTGAGTTATATTTACAGTAGTTTAGAAAGCAGCTAGGTAAAAAAATGCATTCAAAACAACATTTCGTTGTATGCTCCAATAGAGAGGTTAACGCTGATTTTTCACAAAAAGTTGTCAGATTTGCTCCAATTATACAGACTACAGATATTGTTTTATAGTTTAAATATGTTAAGCAGATAAATATAAAGGTCTAAGCAACACTTTTAAATACTAACCAGCTCTGTAGGAATTTTTAAATTTTTTTGAAAAATATCAAAATATGACAAATTTTACCCAAAATTTCGATTTTTGGAGCAAAAGCGCAGAATCAAGCCATTTTTTTTCAGCGGTAAAATTTCACGCAGTTGATGTACTAGTATAAAGGCAACTTTTGGCACCTACCCGTTTTTGATTTTCAAAAAAAAATTTTTTCGCTCCACCCTACTGTCCAGTGTATGCTTTTTGATACTAAATCGATGATGATGTACTATTTTGTAAATCAATTTTTCTTCCCCATATCTACTTTTTTCGAGATAGGGATGCCATCTCCGCAATTTCCCCCCATTCAGTTGCGCATTTCTACATTGCTGTATCTATATACCACTTTCATGAATATACCACCATCCGTTCCAAAGTTAGGAGAGTTCCAAGGGACTTCAGTAAGTATGATTTATATATATCTATATATGGTGTGCTACTAAATATCGACTACCATGAAAACTTAATAGGAATTCCATTATAACACAATTTGCAATGATATTCTATATAAAATTTTCAATTTTTCATAATAAGCTTATTTTATATTTTAACCAGTGGAAAGCATTAGTAATTGATAAGTTAAATGATACTCTTGAGACTAATGTCTCAGATCAAGATACAATCAATTCAAAATCTATTTTTCAACAAAATAATAATTTACAAAAAAAACTATGTAATTTCATATGTGGACAAATCCCCAAATTATTATGGAATCACTTGCAAATCATATTATTACCAATTTCTCGCATTCTGTATTTCTTTTAGTAATTATTTAAAAAAATAATGGTGAGATAATAGCAAACAATCGTAAAATTACTAGTTATTATTTGCTACAAAATATGCCACTTAGAAACTTTAATGATCCTTTTTGGTTGTGCGCGTCTAAATCTTACAAGAAACCAATTAAATTTAGAATTGTTACAACAATAAGTCTTACAACATTCTGCTAATAATTCAGAATAAAATGTACAAATTTACAACATTAATAGATAACACAAATTGCACAATAATACTGCATAAAAATGGTTATTAACTGGTTAGTATATTAAAGAACTTTAAATGAGAAAAAAATGTAATGGCATATGACTTAAAAGATCTTTCTAATAATATAAACCATTCAGATTTACATAATATAATCAATAATTTATTTAAAATATATAAATCAATAAATTCTTCCAATAAATATGGATACAGAATTTTTTTTCAGTTTAACTAATTTCATTATACATAGTAAGTAGTATATATTTTCAGGAAAATATTAGTTATATACCGAACATCGAAATTCCACTAGGCAATTTCACATTTTGTTATGAAGTTCTAATTCTATCATTAATGCACAAATTTTTATCTAACTTAGGATTCATTCAGATGTTGACAAAAGTTGTTGCTCATTAAATTTTAATTTTGATTACCCAACAGGCGGCGTTATTGTGCTGCATTTTGTAGGATTTACGCGATTTTAGCGATAATCCTATAGCAAAAACTAATGCGCAAAGAATTTCAAACTTTTTCAATCCTCACGAGAGGCATAATTTGCCAATTAATTTTGGCACTGTGATAGCGAATTTTGAATTATTAGTATGAATGCGATGTAAGAAAACTTTGTGAATTTCCCATCCGACCAGTTTTAAAGTGATTTTGCATTTCATGCTCTTTTTTTCATTTTCATTAATTTTTGTTCATAACGTATTCGTTGAATAACGTATTCTAAGATTTTTTTTTTAATTGTCAGGGTTTACGATTTTTTGATCTAGAAATCATGCATTTTCATAAAAAATTTGCTAAATCATTTAAAAGTTTAAAGGAGGAAAACAATTAAATTGTATTCTGAAAACTTTCCTAAAAATTTCTTTTATACAAAACTCTCACAAAGTGAAATTTATAAGGTTTCATAGTCCAAGAGCCGACCGCACAAAACCCTAAGTCATCGAGCACAAGAAAAATTCCTTTATTTTATGGAAGAGTAGTAATAGGGGAATCTAATCATTCATGTCTACCGGCAGCGAAGTGGTGCATAAGCCAAAAATTGATACCACTAGTGGTTTACTCGTGCGTTTACCATTGTGTTTGCCGTACACCTAAAAGTAGGAAAGCATGGAAAATTGGGTGCAGGAAAATATAATGCTAAGTCTACGAGTGAACCACTAGGGGTACCAATTTTTGGCTTATCATTTGGATATCCGGATGACATGGGTGATTAGATTCCCCTATTATTACTTTTCCATAAAATAAAGGAATTTTTCTTGTGCTCGATGGCTTAGGGTTTTGTACGGTCGGCTCTTGAACAGTCAGTTCAAAGTTATATAGATTATTATTCATTTTGCAAATCTTTTTCAAGTTAAATATTTATTTGACAGAAAAACACATGATACGAAAATTTCAAATTATTTAATATATCTTTATTTATTTACTTTTGAGATCAATTTTAAACGCATATTCTTAAAAATATTTTTATGTCTTCTAAAATAATCCTTTTGTGTATTTTATCTTATTTCACTTGTATGGAATATTTTAAATAATTGTATATTTTATGAAATATTTTATGCATGTTGAAAAGTGTTACATAATTTTTGCTTTAAACTTGATTTTTCTTACTTGCTTTCTTTCACTATCGAGAACAATTGTTATGTACGTTATCTCAAAAATATTTTATGGTCTCGTGGTCAAATTGTTTCGCAGATTTTATATTAATTTATTCGTATGGAATATTTTGCATAATTTGTTTATGTTCGAGCAAGCAAAAATAATAATGCCTACAGCAGAACTAGAGATACTTTAAAATTATTTTTGAGAATATATTTTTATATTTTCAAAAGATATTGTCTATCACATGTTATTATGAACTATTTTAATAAACATTTAACATTATTTTTTTGGTGGATATTCGTGACATAATCTCTTATAATAAAAGTACTTTTTTATGAGGTAAATTTAATTAAATATTTTCTCTAATTTTAATAGATCTGGAGGTTAAGTAAACAGGAATAGAATTAAAAGAACTAATTTAAGTGTTTTTTCACGAAGCTGAAACACATGCTCTGAAAACATATTTAATAATAAGAGAGGTGGCAGCACAGACAATTCCCTCATCACGGATGAATATCTAGGATTAGTTAAATCTCGATTCGCATATTAAAACGCAGTCAGTTTGCTAAGTCATATATTGGTAGAAAACATCTAAAAACACGATTTTGGCGGTTAACTCGTAGGTTTAGCATTCAGATTTCTTTTACCCAAAAGTATGAAAACAAAGTAGATTGGAAGCAGGAAAACCTAATTTTAAACCTATGAGTCAACCTCTAAAATTGGGTTTTTAGGAGTTTTTCACCAAGATATCACTTAGCAGACCGATTGCGTCGTAATATGCGAATCAAGATTTAACTTATTCTAGATTTTCATTCATGAACCCGAAGAGGTGATTGTCTGCGCCTCCCGACTATAAATTTATCTAAAAAATATTTATGCCATATTTATAGTGATGTCTAACCCTCTAATTATTTGTTTGTCATTTTTGTGTGTTGTAATTACTTTTTACATTATATAAAAAAAATCAGTTAAATTCATTAATCATTTTTACAGCAACATACACCTTTTAAATTTAATTAAATTTTTTTAAGTACATATTAACTTAAGGCTCAGTTTGATTCTTTTGAGGACAATTAATTCATTTTTTTAAAACTTTAATCGAAGAATATAGGATACTTCCTGCATAAAAGGTAAAAAAAAGGTGCATAGTTCTTTTTAGTTTTTAAATTGTGTTCTGGAATTTCAAAATTTTCATATATGGTAGAGAGATGGAAAATTTGAAAAAACATGAAATTCAATGACAAAATAATAAAAAAAATACGTCACAGGATGTTACATAAAAAATGTAACAATTGTATTAATATACTTTTCTTTAGTTTAAGAAAAAAATCTCTTCAATATAATAGTTTAAGTTACACCAGACTATTAAGTTAAGGGATATTAACAGTTACTTTCACTGCAAATTTGTAAAACACTTTTACAAACTTAATTGGATATAATAATTAATTTTAAATAAAATCGCTTTTGATGTCTTGCGAATGTATTGTGAATGTGTTGTGCCACGGACAGGCAATTACATGGGAAAACTCGTTTTTGATTGCCTTGTGAATGTGTTACATATGTGTTGTGTCAGGAACATACCGCTACATTATGGCCTACGGAAAAATCGTTTCAAATGAATTTTAAAAATGATACACCCTTTGAAACAAAATAAAATTCGTATGCATTTAAAAATAGCACTAATATATGCATTCTGTAAAATATGCAGTGAAAAGGATAGCTATAATTCATTTACAAGACCACACAAAAGAATTCCATTGAGTAATTGTACAAAAGGAGTAATTTGGGACTTATTTTAGTTATACTTAACTATTTCATGCATGATAAAATTGATACACGTCACTGAGGCTTAATGTAAGATATTTCACGCATAATACGAAATATATAGCATTTATAGGGGCACTCAAAAGATTTCAATTAGTATATTCTATCCTAATTGGTGTATATTAGTGATGATAGCTGAACGACGGGTGAAATGAATTTTCAATCATAATATGCTATTTTAAGTTTCGCTAAATTTATGCATATTATATGGTGTGCATAAATTTTGTAGTTGATTTTTAAGGACTACACAAAAGAGCATGTAAAGATTACTGAATATGAACATAGATTACTTAAAGGCGATTTTTAAATGAATTATGCATTTTTATGCTGAAATGCATAAAGTGTACTGAGAAGTGTTTGTAGAACATCGATAAAATGATACACAAGGCCGTTGAATATGTGGTTGAACAAATTGTTGAATATGTGGTTGCTTATGTATGATAATTTCTAAAAATGTTATTTCAGTCATTTTAACAGTGTTTTAGTTTCATTAAATTTTGACATATAATAAATGAACTATGCAAATTACAGGGCTGAACAAAAGTATTCAAATATGGTTTCATTTATTGACATAAACTGCTGAATTTCCACTTCTTAGGCATTTTCTTGCTAAAATAAATTTCCCCGAGTGTGTACATCAATCGACAGATCAAATAAAGGTCCGTTCAAAAGTATTAGAATATATGTTTGGCTATGGACCGTAATACTTTATTTCCCTAAATAATGAAGTTTTGTTAAAGATTTCAAGAAATGTTGGAAAGTGTTTCATAATCTATGCTTAATCCGCGTTTTTTTTTCTTGTTTTCTATTACTTTCTGGAAAAATATACACCTCATCTCAAAACTATCTTATGGTCTCCTGGATAAATTCTTTTGCAGATTTTATATTAGTTCATTCGTATGGAACATTTTGGGTAATTTTTTTATGTTCCAACAAGCAAAAAGAATTATGCCTTATTTTTTTTCAATAGATGTTGACTATAAAATGTTAACATAGAATTCTTTCAATTATTATTTATTACTTTTTTATTTTGGTGATATCTGTGACATAAATTTTGATAATAAAAGCACATTTTGTTGTTAATGTTGTTGATGGATAAATTTCAACGGTATTTTCTATACCCGTAAATTTTTCATAAAATGTATGATAATAGTTTTTACAATGTCAGAGGCCTTTTCGTTTAAATTCAAAAGAAACAACCTGCAATAATTTTAAATATAATAAAATTTATAATTCTATTTATCACTAATTTTAATGTAATGATTTTAACATTCTATTAATAACAAATATGCAAAGTTCTTATGAAACAATTATAAGGAAAGTTTCGAGTACATATAATTAAAAAATTTCTACATTAACGCTACGAGATTGGTATATTTAATAGATATTTGCTGAAAATAAAGATTAATGTATAGCAGATATTTTGAAGAGTAACTTCAACTTTGAAATCAGTGAGTACTAGTTTCGTACAGCATAAGAGAAGAGAAATAAAACATAAGGATGGAAACAGTCTGAATAAGTGTAAGTTTTTAACAGCATTTATTTTTAAACGCTATTTTTATACTTTTGCACGCATGGAATATTAAGCTAAAATTTGATTCCGGCAAAGCCATGCATAAAATTACTGAAACTAATCTTCCAGGTATTATTTTATATCGATGAGCATGAATCCAGTTATTTTAAATAGTCCTGTAAATAATTTTATTTATATACTGAAATTATCTCTTAATATAATAAATACTTTATCATTGAAATAACAAAAAAATCCTTTAAGCAATTTACATCATACAATAATGTTTAAGAATTCTTTTGTGTAACCTTATATAAGATATACAGAACTTATACATACCACATAGAGTAAAACAATTTTAAGCGTTAAACGCATAACATAACCGAAAACGTGCTTTCTGCAATCATCTTTAATATACAATTCTACGCATACAGCATAGTTTAAGATACATTTTAAGTGAACCTGTAATTGAACCATAAAAGGAATGTATGTCGTAGTCTACAGCAAACATCTGGTAGTGAGCCTTAATACGGTATACTAAATTCTCTATGTTTAAAATACTTTAACGTTATTCAAATACGCTGCGGAAATTTTTTCTCGTAGACTATTGTATAACCGATTTTTTGTGAGACCCTGTAAATAGTTGTTAACCTTTACAGAGGGGCTGTGACAGCATCTGTCCGTTAATACATGTATTCTCAGGTAGACTCTGAGCGAGCCCCTGCGTAAAGGTTAAATATTCATATTGGTATGTAATAGACATATACTTTAAGACAACTTTAATATGCATAATATGTAAATTATCACTATCACAGAGTAACACAAAAATACGGCGCAAAATTCATCAAATTTTTTTCAACGAGATTTTTCTTCATATACATACATATATATATATATATATATATATATATGTATATATATATTAGTTTTAATATTCTGTAACACTTTTAAAATACTCCCCAGATTATTTCCCCAAAGATTCTTGTATAACGAATTATTTTGAGTGTCCTAGAAAATAATCTATGAAAGATACATACTTCATTTTCACTTTTACGCAGGCCATGTCAAACCTGAATAATATAAATTAATTACATATAAATCGAAGAATATTTATCCGAGTAAAGAGGACAAATAGGCGCAGTCAGACAAATCCGAAACACAGATACTTCTATTGTGTTGGAAAGTGTTAAAAGGATTATTTTGTGTTGATATAATGATTTATAAAGTATAAAAGTTACTCACAAACGTTTCTAAAAGTTACAAGAAGCAAAGAAATTTGAGTTTTAGAAATATTTCTTTATATTGAATTTATTTTATTGAACTTCATTTTACAGGGTGTCCAGCAAATAACACCCTGATTTCAAAATTAAATTTCTCAAAAACAAAGATCGATAGTAATATGCGGTAAACGGTTTTTTTCATTAGGTAAGCTGTAAAAACCTTATACAAAAATTTCAAACAGTGAATATTTTGAAAAAATTGCGTTCTGATTGCGTAGAATGCTTTGATTTGACATTTTTCAAGTTTTAGTTTGCCTGCAGAGAAATAATTTTTCAGCTTACAGTGCAATATTTTAAAGTTTTTTCGAGATAAATTTTTAGAATTTCGAAATTTCAAAAATTAATTAAAAAAAAACTATGAAATATGGCAATTTAACCCGAAAAACACATTCTCTGGCAGCAATCTAAAGCAAGAAAATTGTCAAATCAAAGCATTCTTTGCAATCAGAACACAGTCTTTTCAAACTATTTACCGTTCGAAACTTTTGTATAAGCTTTTTACAGCTTACCTGATAAACAAACCGTTTACTGCATAATTCTATAGATCTTTGTTTTTGAGAAATTGAATTTTGAAATCAGGATGTTATTTGCTGGACACCCTGTATTTTAATTTAAGATAGATTTTAAAAACATTTTGATATATTTTAACATTGTATAATCTATTAAGAAATAAATAAAAACATTCTTTCGATGTTTAAATGTAAACATACATTTTTTAAAGTACATTTAAATTATAGGCTTATTTGGGATTTCTTTAACGGGTGGATTAATAATATGTTTTTAAACGTGTATTCTAAAAATACAAGACTATTGCTACATATAAAAAAATTCTTTTTTAAAGGATTTTATGGAGTTTTAAAATTTTCATCAAAAGCATAGAGACGAGAAGTTTAAAAAATAATAAAATTCAACAACAGACTGAAAAAATATGTCACAGGACGTTATATATAAGAATTTCAAAATTTTACTAATACTGTTAGTCAGTTCCAAACAAAGAATTTGCAGAAGCGTTTAACAGGTAATACAAGATTGTATTAAATTAAAGGATATTAGAAGCTCCTATATTTTGCAAAACACATTTTTTATGATTTTTCAATATGTGTATTAAAATGATGCATGACAATTTGAAAAAATGTCGTTAACACTTGATAAAAAAGAAATATTTTCTATTATTAAATCTATTTTGTTCTTCGTTTTATATTTACTGCAAAAATATATCTAAAAATCATAGTGAACTTAAAAAAAAACTTTAAAATATATATACTTTTTCTTTTTTTAAAAAAACGACTTTACAAAAGTAATAAAACTTTTATCCGATAATTTACATAAAATTTAAATATACTCTCTTAAAACGAAAGAGTGGATTTGGCTGCTCAAGAAAGAGTTCTAATTTATTGGATCGTGAATGAGTTGATTTTTAACCGATTCAGTCATCTTGGTTTGATTTTTTCTCTTTCTAATCCACTCATACAGCTTTAAAACTAAACAACTCAACTCAATAATGAAACAGCTCTTTTCCCGTGCTGATTTTCACCGCTGACTCGTCACGTGACCTTGCAAGATAAGATGGAGACTTCCGGCGTTCGCTAAACAATTTGCTGAAAATGCCTTTTTTACGAAGTAAGTAAGTTTTATATAAGTATTTTATTTTAATTAAGCTTTCTTTTAATAACTTTCCCTTCTGTTTTTAACAGACTAAAATTCATAACAGTATCATACCTTGAAATTAAAATGTCGTGTCACACGGCAATATTGAAGATGTGGTTAATACATTCCTATATTAATAATTGGTGTTACAGTGCTGCTACAAAACTTTCGTTCTTTAATAAAATAAATTAGTATATTTAATCAGAGTAAAAATTGTTAATGCAATGTAAATATCTCGTTATTTAATTGCCTTGTATTAAAGTTTTGTAATTATTATATCTTTATTCATAGAAATTTATCAAAACATTGTATTTACGTCTTGTTTGCAGTGTCTTAGTAAAAACGTGCTCCGGATTACATTATACACATTTCTAAGATTTTTTTTTTTCATTCTTAATGTTGAACTTGTATTACTGTTTTGTTTGGCAATGTTTCATACTGTTATTGGGCAAAATTATTGCATACATGGTCTGTATTATAATAATCTGCTTAATATTTATAAGTTGTTACATAATGCATGCAGAAATAATAGTTTTCTTGTGCCTGCTTCCCAGGTAGCTTTAAATCTAAATGAGAATTTATAAATAAAACGAAAACAGTGGACAAAAGTTTGTCTTTCTATACTGGTAAATGCAAGTATTATTTCCTAAATATTATGCAACGATACCAAAAAGCAAATCCTCTTTCTCTTTAGAAAATACCTTGTAATATCATCTCTTTCCCTTAACATTTTTTATGCATAGCCCAGTGGTAGAATTGATTTTAAAAAAAGTTACTGGTCCCAAAGACCAGTACGCATGAGAGTTTACTGGTCAGAAATAGTCATCAGTAACCCGCTACATAAAATTCTATAAAATACTTTTAACCGTCCCCCCCCCCTCTTCACACACACACTCCTACTAGAATGTAAAATAAACCAAACTTCCTTTGCAGTTATACAAAATTTTTCGCATAATAAAATGGAAAATTACTATTATATAAAAAAGTATGTAGTATGTAAACTAAAACTATAAAATTGTGTATTTTATTTCCGATCATTTATTTAACAGATAGTAAGGATTACTGCAATATTTCCTTATAATTATTTTTTCAAGTAATATTTTATGGTTTGTGTTTGGTACGGTTTTCTCAGGCAGGAAAATTTATTTATTTGTCAGAGATGAAGTGGGTGTGCAGTGGTGTAGCTAGGATGGGTGACATCCCGGGACAGATGTAAAAGGTGTCAAGCCCCCGCCCTCCTCCTCCTCCTTTCCAATCTGTCATATTTTTTCAATCTCAATTCTACATTCTTATAAAAAATAACCTTACTATTCCTTATTTACCTTTTGTCCTTCTGCATAAAAAAACCGCAGAAGTGAATCATCACTCGACCCATAGTCTGCACAAGTCAATGCCGTGTCTATACGTAGAAGAAAATTCTTTCTTTTAGAGTTTGCTTTTGTTACCCACTCGTTGAATAGGTTGGTTTTTGTTCCCTGGTGCATATCTTATGTAGACACACCATTCTGTATAAAACTTCACTTTAGCAAAGAAAAGAAAACTAGCTGTATTGCATCATGAGCTAAAAATCTCATTTTATTTCCTAATTAGTCTCCAAAATTTTATAAAATTGTATTTTTTATTTGCAAATAAAGATTTGGTGTCACCCTTTAGAGGATGACACCCGGGTAATTTCCCTAATCAAGAAGAATTTCTTTTACAGCTTGACTAAAATCTTAAAGATCAATGAGTTATGTGTCTCTATATTCAAAAACACCATGCATATTATGACAGATTACTTAAATAATTTGCTTTTTAAAAAATATTTTATACTAAATATTATCAAATGTTTTAAATCTATTTTAAGTTTGATAAATTCACATGTTTAAGCTTTTTCTTTAGAACAATAGGTATGTTCATCAGCACAATTTTAAACCTATCAATACAAACGCAGGAATAGTGTTAAAAATAGAAATTATTTATATCCAATAATGTGAAACATTTAAATTAAATATAAAAAGAAAGAATGTCATTATGTTTTTATTAAAAAAGAACAATTTTTGAAGGAAAAAAACAGTTGGTTTAAACTAGGGGTGCACAATCTTTTCAAGAAAAGGGCCACTTACAAATATGCCTCGGTGGTCGAGGACAATACAGAGATAATTCAGTTTCGAGGAAGTGATCTATGGCCTATAATCCGATAAAAAATATAGTTTCAGAGGGGAGTAGGAAGGACTTAATTTTGCTTACCCAATCAAAACTTCCAATTCAGTTATTAAGGATATATCAAGAGTTTTTACGTTTGTATATATATAGCACATGCAGCAAGGAATATTTTCAAGATGTAATAATATGCCTTGATTTTATTCACGAGAATAAATTTTGTTTTATTAGCAATGCCAAAAAGGTTCTTTGAAGGTTTAAAGGGGGGGGGGGGTGAGATCTCTAGCAACCAAGCTGTAGTTTCAATTCATCCACAAAAAGTCGCCATGACTAGAACTCACAACCAACTACATCCTGTCGATACTCTACTGAAAGCAAAGAGTAGCTGAACAAAATCCATCAGATGTACAGAACTTACGACTAAAATGAACAAAGGAACGAAAAACTGACCAACTGAAAAACTGATCAACCATCAATTTGATCTTCTGCTTATAGGCTGGATCAAGTCTTCCGGAGAGGTCTAATCAATCAAAATGTCGGACTCAGTCAGGGGTGTCCAGAGACGGGTTTGATGACGCAAGATGCGTCCTATAACTTAATTTGTAGGGGGGGGGGGTTATTTGAGAAAAAGTACATTTTTGGGGGGAGGGGATTTTAAATTCTTAATATTTCTTGTTTTTACTGTTAAAAAAATATCTTGATTTTTAATATCACTTTTAATTTTTTTCAACATTTAATTTCCAGAAAAGTCCCTGTATTTTCTTTCTTTAAATTCTAGATAAGGGCAATAAGTACTCATTCTGCTATACTCAACTCGCTATCTTTGTAAATCTTGATTCTTAAATTTCACTTTTAAATTTTTTCAACATTGAATTTCCAGAAATGTTTTTGTATTTTTTTTCTTTAAAATCTAGATAAGGGCAATAAGAACTCATTTCATTATTGAAGATTTTTTTTTTTTTTTGGGGGGGGGTCACCACTGGAGTCAGTAACCCTCTTAGTGAGATCATCAGTTTGTTCATTTAAGGGGATCCCCCGGTGTCCCAGAACCCAGCACAGATGAATTTTAGGGAGAGACCTGCAATGCCCCGATCTTATGCAACCAAATTAAAAAAAAATCCTTCCGATTGTGGAGATTACTGCACCTTTTAGTTTACTAAATTGGAAGGTTCATTGTGGGGTTAGATCTAGCAGTGCTGAACTTAGCCTTCGAGTTTTGGACCAGAGTGAGGAAAGAGTTAAAGTTTATCTCCATCAATGAGTGCAGCTTGTTGTTATATCACGGCAGATCAACGGCCAATTATAAAGGGGACGAAAAGGAGGAGACGGGTGGGATTAATAGTGACAGAAATGTCAGTCGGGAAGTGACCGTTGTCAAATAAATCTTCATCCACACGCAGCGTGGATCTTTATAACTAATCTTTTAATTACTAATAATAAACATTTGAAAGTAGTCTGATAAATAAAATATTCTTCTAAATAGCTATCCAAATAATAAATTTCAAATACTTCTTGAGATTTTGTTTCTTGAATGACAATTTGAAGTCAACATTTTTGGTCATAGATTCAGCAGATAACTAACAGGGGGGGGGGAATCACTTATTAAAATGCTATAAGTAGCATCCAATCTTTGAAAACTCTCTTATTCGACTTCATATTTTGATTTTAATGCTTAAGATAACCTCCCCAATTAAGATTGGGGATTTCTTTTACAGCTTGAAATCTTATGGATTGTGTTATGTTATTGCGTTAAATAATCTGCTGTTTTCAAAATATTAAGATATTTTCTATTAAATATTGAATATTTTTAATCTATTTTATATTAGATCAATTCACATGTTTGAAGCTTTTTCTAAAGAGAAATAAATATATTCACCAATGCAGACTGATTTTAATCCTATACCCAAAAAATGATCTAAACCTGCTACATCCAATGCTTATTGCTGATATAAAGTGTTAAAAATAGAAGTTATTTATATTCAATAATCTGACATACATAAATTATTAAGAAAAAGAGAAAATGTCATTAGATTTCTTCTAAATTTTTTTTTTTTTTTTTTTTTTTTTTTTAGAAAAATACCAGTTGGTTTAAACTAAATCGTTGTTTAAATCAAAAGGAGTAAACAGTTGTTTAAACCATAGTTAAAACCAATTGGTTTAAACCGTGCCAACCCTGGTCTAATTGTTGTAGGTTCTATCTTGTATTATATAAATATGCAAATATATAGAAAAACAACTAAAAATCCACAAAAACCTGTATTGGTTGGGTATTTGCCAGCGCTGATACATTTTGAAAGTAGCAACAAAGGTGAATTTTCAACAATATTTTATAATGTTGCTTTAAGAACTTTCATTTTAAATTTGTTTTTAAAATGGTGATTTATTGTATCAGATGTAACACCATGATTTAAACAAGCAGATAAGTGTAATCGCACAGGATTTATTTATTATATTTCCATTTTATTCATGATTGGCTGAATTTTCAGTAGTGTAATATTTATAAAGCTAAAATTTTTAGTGTATGGTTCATTTTATGTTTAGACTATGGATGGGAAATTTTATAAAACATTTAATCTGAAAGCTGCAAAATATTTTAATATGTTCATATGTTCTTATGTTCATAATCATTCCTTAACATTATATTTATTGCTATTTAACTTAATTTCAATATTTTCTTTTAACACAGGAAGATGGTGATTTCATGGAGGAGTAAAATTCTACTGTGAGTGAGGAGTCAAATTCAACAATCTTATTTAATCTCAAGGATTTTCAAGAAAGTGTCTATTTTGCCTAAGATTTTAAAAGCTGGACAAACCAGTGGACAAATTACA
Source organism: Maratus speculifer (assembly GCA_964019185.1). Taxonomy (NCBI): domain Eukaryota; kingdom Metazoa; phylum Arthropoda; class Arachnida; order Araneae; family Salticidae; genus Maratus; species Maratus speculifer. The sequence goes on along the minus strand of OZ025296.1, from coordinate 227,051,102 downwards.
ATATGCTCTTTATGTATTTAATGTTTAATGCAAATGGACTGTTATATTTATAAAGGTCCTGTTAAAGATGTTATTGAAACTTGTTTATCTGATGTTGGAAAGAATTGTTATCAATTAATGTTAGTTTTATTTTGTCTTTGCTAAATAAAATGTTTTTGTTGTTAAATAAAATTAGTTTTTTTTCTTTCTTGCAACATTCTAAATTGCACATTTGGCTCTACTTTTGACATAAACTGCTGCAGTCTTATACTTTTATATTTATTTAAAAGTTAGTTGATTTAAGAAACATTGAATAAAATCAAAAATTAAATCAAAAATTCTTTATTAAGAGGAAGTAAGTTATTCTTGAATATAAATTCAAGTTTTAACAAATGTTTTGAATGATATAAAGAATAATTGCACATGGTCAATAAATCCATTTCTCAGTTATTTCTGCATTTAACTTCATACAATAAAATAATTGTCCATAATCAAAATTTTAGCTATACAAGTTTTTTAATGGCTTCCTCCACATTTCCCAATTGCAATGTGCTTATATAAATGCTATGGGTAACAATTATTTTATCTAAGATTTCAAAGCCATTTCAGATTTCAAACTAAACAATTAAAATATTTTTATAAAATTTAGTCAGTTTAAGAAATATGATTTTGATTGAGATTTAAATCGAGGAATAATTACAACAAGGTATCATGGGTTGATGTTTATCCATTTAAAATATTTTCAATTTCAATTATTTATGTGTCATGGCCATGTGTGTGTGGGGGGGGGGATACTTTTTTAAATTTAGTACTTTTATTTTTTATACTTTCTTTTTCAAAACTGGGTCTGAAACTCCTATTAATATTTAAAAAAAAATAATTAACGAAAATTGCAAAAGTAAAAACTAACCCACTTACAGATCATCCTCAAATATTCTATGCCCCCCCCCCCAAAAAAAAGGTAAACATTTTAAAATCCAAACAAGATATTTGAAAATAACTTCTGCATAGGATTATCTAAACCCTTAAGGGGAACAATCAGCTTCTGCCATTGTGGTGCTGAAGCTGAGTCGTTGGGCTGATATCAAGTTTATTTTTTCAATATTTTTTTAGTAAGATGCCTAAGATTGGTTTATTTGATTGAAATCGTAAATTTTTAATAAAAAAATAATTGTTATTTACAATTAAATCAGAAGCTAATGAAAAAATTAAAATTGTATATAAGCATATCTGAAACTATAAGTATCATTGGAAAATATGTAAACTTGAAATTGCCCAAGAAAAGAAAGGAAAAATCCTATTAGCACCACAGCATCAGAAGCTGATATTCTGTTTAATGTTGTTCGGGTGCTGTTGTACAGTTATGCAAATTTAGGCAGTTTGCATGAATAAGTGTTTTCAAATTTGCAATTTTGAGATCAACAGTATTTTTAATTTAATGAATATATGTACTTTTAAATTTAACAAAAGAAAATTCTGATGTTAAAAATTTCTGATTTGACAGAATAATATAAAATTCATGTAAGCTCGATTTAATTTTGTATAACGATTCAATTGCCTTTTCCCCTAAATTGACATAGGAAACAGTTTCATTGAATTAGAAAGAAAAAAAAATGTTTTTATGATTCATTAGAGAACTTTCAGTCATGTAAATTAGAATGTTTTAAGTCTTGTTAATTAAAGACTTGGAAGAAATATTGGAGAATCCATGTTACAGTTTTCCAATCTCTCTCTCTCTCTCTCTCTCTCTCTCTCTCTCTCTCTCTTTCTCTCTCTCTCTCTCTCTCTCTCTCTCTCTCTCTCTCTATATATATATATATATATATATATATACCCTTGTAATGTCAATAAACAGAAATTTAAATCCGAAATGAGAATTTAATTGCAACACTTGAAAATGTGGCAATAATTCCATGTTATATTGAATTTCATTGATAAAAAATAATCGAGGATTACTGAATTTAGTTTTAAATAATGTGATTTTATTTAGACGATTTAGAAATCGCTTGAAGATTTTTGTAATTTTAAGCAATTTTGCTTTTCTTAAGAGTGAATTTATTCAATTCTACAAATTCAAGGAGTTTTGGATTAACTCTTAAATGAGTTGATTTTATTCATGTATGAATTGGTTACAAATAGCCTAAGTGCTACTGGATTAAATCAAAAATGACAACATTTCACTCCAACTTGAATTGATAACAAATCGCTCGAGTGCTACTGGATTTGCCTTAAATTATTTCACTTCACTCAAATACGAGTTGGCTGCAGCTAACTCAAGTGCTACTCGATTCAATCCTAAAGACTTCATTTCACTCAAGTATGATTTGGTTACAAATCGCTCAAGTGCTACGAGATTCAGTCTTAAATGACTTCACTTCACTCAAGTATGACTTTATTACAAATCACTCAAGTACTACTGGATTTAACCTTTATTGATTTGATTTCACTCAAGTATGAGTAAAATAGAGATCCCTCAATCATGAGTTGATTAAAAACAACTCATTCACTTGAGTTGTTTCAGCTCTTCTTGAGAAGGTTCCTTTCAACATGGGAAAAGAGTGGATTTCAGCTCAACTTGAGTTATTTCAGCTTTTTCGTTTTAAGAGAGTATATTTTCTAAGGAAAGAACATTTTAATTTAAAGCTGGGTTTAATTTTCTAGTGGAACTATTAATGCGTCTTTGAAGCTATTATTTAAAAAATATAAGACATTTTCTACATAGAAATTTGAAAAAAAAAATAGCCTGCCTAGTATCTCTCTCTCTCTCTTTTTTTTTTTTTTTTTTTTTTTTTGTAACTTTTAAATTGTATTTTGGAGTTTAAAAATTTTTATAAGAAACGAAGAGACGGGAAATTTAAAGAAGTATACAATTCAATAACAAAATGAAAAAACATGTCACAGGATATTACATAAAAGAATTTCACAATTTTATTAATACTTTTGTCGTTTAAGAAAAAAAGCTTTTATATAAAAATTTAAGTTACACGTGATTGCATTAAGTTAAAGGATATTAAATGTTCCTGCCTTTTACGAAATAAGGTTTTTTATGAATTTGTAAAAATTGAGTAAATCTGAAGTTCGACAGTGTGGAGGATGTGTGGAACGTGTTAAGAAAAAAAAGAGAATACTTCAGAGCGTGAAATATTTAAATTTTATTTTATATTTAGTGTGAATGTACAATATAAATGCATTAAAAATATATTTTAAAATGCTTTTTTACAACCAAGAATTATTTAAAAGATAACAAATACATTTTTGATTATTAATTGTTATATGAAAATGTATTTTAATCTAGTTTTATCATTTATATTTGGAGTTACAGATAATTTTACTTGCTCCGAAAATTAATTAATGTCATAAAATTTTTATTGTAATTAAATATAAATGTAATCGCTTGAATATTTTTAGGAAAATATTCTGAATGTTTTCTTTTTATTTTTTAAAATCTTAATATTTTTTCAATTGCTTTTGATATCAGAAATAAAAAGCAATGTTTATCAAAATATAACAACAAAACATTTTGCAAATTGAAAGCGCCAAAAGATAAAACGCAATTTTCAGAAATATTTTCATTTTTATTATTTTTTTTAAGTTATTCCTATTTTACAATACTTCTTCTTCAAACGCACGTCACATAATTAGCATCTCATTGCACAGCATGTGGTTTATTAGAAAAAAAGGAACTCTATTCCAAGGCCTAATAACTCTAATTTTATTTCGATCAATATAAAAAAATCTGTTTTATATATGCAGCGAATGCATGAAAAAACTTTTTCAAACTTTTTGAAACTGCATACTTTATAACGTTAAAATTCAATTATATACTTATATCAATTATAAATTTTAAATTTCTAAGTAATGAGTTTAAAATTAATCAGATTACAATTCATATTGCGTAACATTTTCATGTGAATTATTAATCTATAACATAATCGATAATAAAATTGCAGATGAATTAACATATTTATTATTTTACCTTCAGTATTAGTTTTATTCACATAATCCGAATACATATATATATACATCTTGGACAAATTATTATGCAGATTTTACATTATTTTATTCTTATGGAATATTTTGCATAATTTGTTAGCGTTTCAGCAAGGAAAAGTTTTTTGCCTAAATCAGAAGTGAAAATGCTTCACAATTATTTTTGGTAAATATTTTTTTTCTTTCAAAACCTCGTTTGCATGGAATGTTATCACAGAGCTCTTTTAATAAATAATTAATATTATTTTATTTGTTGGATATATTTGACATAGTCTTTGACGATAAAACACATTTTTTTTGTTAGTTTAATTTAATAAAATATTTTAGTCTTTGACGATAAAACACATTTTTTTGTTAGTTTAATTTAATAAAATATTTTCTCTAACGTTAAATTTATTATTAAGCCTATCATGTCATCTTTCTTGTATCCGAGTTTTGTATATCTTTCTTGTATCTGAAGAAACATCCTTCAATATTTTTGCACTTGTTAATGTTTATCTTTCAAATAATGATTAATGTAAACATTTATGAAAAAAAATCATAAGTACTCTCGTATAAGCTGAACTCCCAACTCCCCGCCTATTTGGATAAAAAAGTATTGTTAAAATTCTTAACTCACGTACCAAAATTCATTTTTAAGTAAATACTAAACAATCAAATAGAAAAATGAACAAACAGCATATTCATCTTTCATATTCGCATAATTATATGATCAATAAAAAAGTTCGATGAAATCTTGTTCCATTGCTTCCTCATCATATAAAATGGACTAAAGTTCTGACGAATTTTCATCATTACTTTCGTAAACTAAATCGTCCTCAGTACCCTTCTTGGCATTAATAGTGCAACGCTTTTAAAATGATTTCACACTCACCCCCCGTAGATTTTAGATATCTTTAACCCAAGAGAAGATAACATCAATAAATTTAAAAGAAAAGAAGATAACTGAATTTCATTTAGATTTTCGGAATATAAATTCATTTAGTGACAATGGTATCTTTTCCATGGGAGGTTCAAAATAATTTTTTTTTGGGGGGGGAGGAGGACGCAGTGGTGCTGAGCCCCCATTAACTTACAATTCGCTTCGGCCCTGTCTTAGAATTTTAAAATTATTTTGGTAATAATTTGATATATTAAGTAACAGCAGCAAGTCACTCTCATTAAATACTCATATTGGTCGTTGCGAGACGGAGAAGTCTGCGGCGGATTCGCTGAAGGCTAATTTATGCATCAGTTGAAAATGAAGAACAAAGTAGAAAATTTCGGAGATATCTTGTTATTATTTTTTAACTAACATCGTTCAAATCATTTAGTAATGTTAAAGACATAAAGATATATTTCAAAAGGTCATAAGTACTCTTACGTCTCAAAGGTTTTAATGGGTTAAAAAAATACTGCATTGAAACTCTTGAAAAAAAATTCCAAAAGGTTTTTTTTTTTTTTTTTTTTCAAAATATCGTTTTTTTATGCCTAATTGCAACGCCGCCTTCCCAGCCTCCACATATTAAAAATTTAACAACATAATATTAATAAGTGATTTTAGCTTTTTTTTCTAAACAATTTAAAACACGTCGTATTTCGGCAAAAGAAAACATTTAAGAAGAAACTGTTTACTTCATTTATAATAAACCTATAAAATTAGTTGCAATAAATAAATGCCCGTTTTATTGGTGAGTCTAACTTTTAAACAAACAAAATGCCTTTAAAAGCATATTTTCTCCGTATACGACGGTGTAAAAGTTAAATATGTAGGATGTTCAGAAGTTTAAAAATTTGCTGAAGTAATAAATGCAAAATTGAAATTTCATTTCAAATTTCATAGTACTGAAATTTGCAAAATGCCTTATGCGCGACGCACAGATACGTTTGGCCTTTATAATATAGATATATATGACTTTTTCTAGTTATAAGGAAAAACTTTCTTAATAATCATTTCCCACTACCTTTTAAAAAGTATTTTGGATTTTTAAATTTTTCATAAAAGGTGAAGAGATGGTAAGTTTTAAGAAAGGTGACATTCAATAACATAATGAAAAAGTATGTCAGAGGATACACTAAAATAGTTTCACAATTTTGTTAATGCTCTTTGTCGATTGAAGAAAAAAAATTCTGCATAATACTTTACGTTACACCAGATTGTATTAAGTTAAAGGATATTAAAATTTTCTGTCTTTTACGAAAGAAAGTTTTTTATAAGTTTGCGAAAACTATGTAAATATTAAGTATGACGTGTGTATGACAATGTGTTTCTTAATATGTGAAACATATTTTTATGTGAAACATAATATGTGAAAAATATTAAGAAAAGAAGGAATAATTCAGGATGAGAAATATTTTTCTATTTTATATTTACTGTAAAGACAGTATAAATACAGGAAGTTCATAAAAAAACTTTCCCGATATATGGAGCTCTAGCGGCCTGTCCGTTTAACTGATCAAGGTGAAATTTTAGGTGTAGCTATTCAGAGATATGATTACGAGATTCTGGAAATGTCAACAAAATGGCGCTCACGTTTACGGTTATAGTTACAGAAACTCGAAATTTTCCAATGGCAACAACCATTTTTTTTCATCGCAAAATGCTCAGCGAATGCGAAAATCCTAAAGAGCGTTGGAACGGTATGAATACTCCAATAAACGGACGTATTACGCTCGCATAAAATCAGCTCTATGAACGACCCCCAAAAAACCTGACCAAGGCCCACGAAGAAATTATGAATATGATAGAAACAAAATACCAATCACGGAACGTCGTTTGCCAGATAGTCAGCGCAGAAAACGGATAAAAAGTGGGGTGGGAATGTTAGTTCTTCAGTTGAACCTAGCAGATTCCAACACAATGACTTCGTTCTTGGTGAGTTGGTATAACTATTATCAAAATGAGATTAATGCTGAGAAAACCTGGCGCGTTTACCGTCGAAATCATCGTGAAATACGTGCATTTCTCAAGCTCTTCGTGATTTAGTAATGAAATTCGAAGAAATTGGCTGCACCTGTGATTGTCCGCGATCCGGACGACCAACTGTTCCTGATGATACTGTTATGAAAGTGCATCCCATAGTGACCAGAGAACGCATGCAAACTACAAATGGTGCATCTCGTGTATTTGATACACCGAAATCAATGGTCTTAAAGTTAATGCGCTTTATAATCCGCATGTTTCCTTACCGGTACCAGCGCTGCCAGATCTTGCCATCAACAACATATAGACTTTGTTAATGAATTTCTTATCCAATATGATAGAGATCATTATCGGCCTCTTCGTATATTATGAACGGACGAGGCATATTTCAACTTAACTGGTAACATCAATGACCTCCGCGATCTCCCGACCTCCCTCCTATGGATTTCAGGTTCTGCGGATGTCTAAAATCTAGAGTGTACATGTGCAATCCGCAAACTTTCCCGGATTTGAAAGATTCTATCGAACATGAGATTACAAACATCCTTGATGCGATGTAACGTTCAGTCGCTAGCATGCAATGTGTAATTGTCTGTGATGGCACCCATGTGGAAAATGTGTAATCAAAATAAAAGTTTCCTTTTCTCCGATCTGTATTGTAATCAGAGATAAGTGTACTGACTCTGTGTCATATGCAAATTTCCTCCTTGAGCGCCACTCGTGTTTTTTATGGTTGAGTGGGATTCAAAGAACAGTGCGTGCATAACGTGTCTGTTCCTTGCGATACACGTACGGTTCCAATGCTCTTTAGGGTTTTCGCATGCGCTAAGCATTTTGCGATTGGAAAATTTCGAGTTTATGTAACCGTGAGCGCCATTTTGTTGCCGTTCACAGAATCTCCAGCTCATACCTCTGAAAAGCTACATCTGAAATTTCACCTCGATACACTGATAAAAATTTGCTGCATTTTGCTGCAACGCACTCCCCCGCTTGTATATAATATCTCTATTCTAACCAATGAGAAAGCTCTATTTCACGGCCAAGTAACCGTTTTCTATACAAGAAGGGGAGTGCGTTGCAGCAAAATACAGCAGATTTTTATCAGTGTAGGTTGAACAGACTGGCCGCTAGACCTCCATATACCGTTTTTTATGACCACCCTGTACTTTAATAATATATTTTAAAATCGCATTTCATTTGAAATTACTTATCTATTTAAAAGATACCAAATATTTTTTTCCTTAATAATTAATAAATGAAAATGAATTTTTATGTGGTTTTAACATCCTTATTTACAGAAAAAATTTATTTTACTTGATATCCTGTGCGTTAATTAAAAAATGTCAAACGTTTTTATCATAATTAAATACAATTGTTGCAATGTTAAAATATTTGGTACAGTACATTATAAATAAATTTAAAAAAATTAAGGCGGAAACATTTTTATTTATTTCTATGAAAAACAATTTCTGTAATCATAGCATACCGTAACTTTGCAAAACATGATTGCTCAATAATAAAATTGCCGACATATATGTTGAAGAAACAAATTCAGTGATTAATTCAATTTGCCAATATAATTACAGGACATATTAGGAAACAGCCAATGAAAGAGTAACTGTTTCAAGAATAGTTTATCAATCTATGCAGTTACAAAAGGAAGTTTTAGGAATCGGATCGTTTCAGCGTATTCAATGGTGAGCTAATGTACATATATATATGTACACTGGTGTGCAAAATTTAAGGACGAGTCCCAAAATGGCAATTTTCAAGGAATTTTCAAGCGATAATTTTCACGCGAATATTCAAAAGGAAGTAATATAATTCGAATAATTACTATCCCTGCATAACAGCTAATCCATATATCAATCTCCTTCAGGGCACACATGGTCAGAAGAGACACAGTCACTACATCGAAACAAAAAATAGGAAATTCCATACGTCTCTTTTATGAGTCTCAAATGACTACTATATATGACTCTACTGACAGGTCATTGTGACTGCTGCTTTGTTACGTATCACCAGGTGACTTTACAATGCCGTTTCATTGAGAGTCTAGTGTGGCCTCTCATCTGGAGAATAAATTTCAAAGTAATTGTGAACGTTTCATTATGATAAATTACCAAACAATGTCCCAATAAAGTCACATGCTGACTTTCTGTCACATAACTTTGTCAAATGGTGACAGAAACCCTACTGTGAAGTAACCACTGTGAAAAGGGGTGAAAATTTAACATTTGACTTTAATAAGACATTATTTGGTAATTTATCATAATGCAACGTTCACAATGACTTTGAAACTGAGTCTCCAGACGAGAAGTCACACAAGAGTCTCAATGAAACGACATTGTAAAGTCACCACTCAGCACAAAGCCGCACTCATAATGACCTGACACTGGACTCACATATAGTAGTCATTTAAGACTCATAAAAGAGACGTATGGAATTTCCTATTTTTTGTTTCGCCGTAGTGACTGTGACTCTTGTGACCAATTGTGACCTGTATGAGATGTTATATGGACTAGCTGTTATGCAGGGATAGTAGTTATTCTAATTATATTTCTTCTTTTTTAATATTCGCGTGATAATTATTGCTTGAAAATCCCTTGAAAATTGGCATTTTGGGACTCGTCCTTAAATTTTGCACACTAGTGTATACACTAAAGAAAAAAAAAACGCTCAATTCTACAAAGCTTGTTATAAAGTATTTTTGTAGCCTGCTACTGAGTAGACGGTTTTTTTTATATATTATTCTTTACTCGATATTAATTTTGTGAATTTCGAACTATTTTACTGCTTTGATATTAATTTTGAATTATTATGTATTACACTAAAAAGCAAATTTTTAATAATTTTAATGTGCATCATTTTTCAAAATAAATTCCAACCGCTATTTTCACTAATATTATTAATAAATTATTTTTTTTGCTACAACCTTAGTACATTAAAATTCAAAATTTTATCTGGATTAATATCAGTAATATATGCTGTAGCACGTTATAATGAATTTTTTACATTTTAATTACTATATTAGTAAAAACATGTAAAGAAATTTTCATGTTATTTGCAATGGCCTTGAATAAATTAAAAAATCATAATTTCTGCAGAAAGTTTCTTTTTTTTAATAGTAAGCGCCGGCAGATGGTGCCAAAAGACTTTTTTGCAACAAAGTAAATCAATGTACAAAAGCTGTTTATTTAAGATTTATAATAGATGGTTTTCAATTTAGAACTTAAAGTATTATAAATAGGTAGCTTTTAAAAGTTTTCTAGAAAATGAAGATGAATAGATTTCATACAAAGCAGAATATTTCCCCATCCTTATATGCCCATATTTCCATGAATTTTTATTCGGAATACTTACGCCTAACGTGGTCGTGGTAAGTTAGTTTTTCTGGAGAATTATAAGACGCAGAATAGTCACGTTAGCTTATGATATTAATAGATAAATACAATTGCAATCACATGAAACATGTTTTTAGCAAAAGATTCCAATTATTTTATTGTCTTTCGTTTTGAAATATTTTTTTCACTGCTTTTGAGATCAGAAGCACAATTTAAGGTTTAACAAAAGTTTAAGAAAAAAAAGTTTTACTAATTCAAAGCCCCAAAAGGTAAACAGGAATCTTCTAAAAAAGGTATTTTTATTTATTTTCTTTTTAAGTTATTGTTGTTTTAAACAAAGAATGCATCTTCTAATCCATGCTTTACAAATAGCATTTTTTTAATAAGAATATTGTGCGGTTTATCAGAAATATCTGCACAAGAAAAATAACTATATTTCAAGGCCCCACAACTTTATTTTCATCATGACAAAAAATCGATTTTAGATATGCATGAAGTAGGTTTAATAATAATAATAATTTTTTGATAATTTAATAATAATTTTTTGATAAAGGTAGTTTGTGAATTTTTAAACACGCACACATTGCACATTTTAGATGGTTAAAATTCAATTATATATTTAAAAGATAAATAGAAAAACAGCATTTATTTTTTGATGATTTTTTATTTTCATATTGTTCCTAATTTTTTTTCCTTTATACACTATATTGCCCTTGATTATGGGACACTTGCGATTTTAGACATTTTACTAAATATCTAGAAAAATACATTAGGAATCATCTCGAAACTCTTAGTGTATAAATATAATAGTATACGTCATACATCTCCGTGAAGATTTTTTACCGAAACTCCACAGGGGACCGTCAACAAATTAAAAAAGAATGAATATCTTTTGAATAACCCTGTCAAAACTAATGTAGCAAAAGCACTCAAACTCTAGTTTATGATTGAATGCCTTATTGTAATGCACTGTGTTCATTTTTATGCAAATAGCATGCATACTCGCAGAGTAATTAAGGTTTTTATAAAAATGGCCTCAAATTTTTCTAAGTTTTTCCTTTATAATTTTCAGAGTTCTTAATATAAAATAATATTTTTTTCAGAAAATATGATAAACAATAGTGCACACAGTACCCTGTAATCAGAATTAAAAAATAACGAAAATTGTATACAAAATGAGTTGGTTTACTAAATAATTTTTTACTGCGCATGCGTCAACGATATCAAAATTTCATTTGCATATTATGTTAGCTAAATGTATAGGGCAACTTTTGTGAAAGTCACAAAATGATAACTTGAAAATTCTGAAAATAATCGTCAATTGAATAAGTTGAAAATCCGTTATTCTCAAAATGAAGCAAAAACAAGAGGGATTGTATCCATATATTCATTGATTAGTGTCAATATAGAATACACAATACGGGATGTTACGACTACTTTTGAATAAAATCCCTCATTTTTTTGCTTCATTTTGGAAACAACGGATTTTGTCCTTTTTCTATAGACGATTACTTTCAGAATTTTCAAGCTATAATTTTGAGACTTTTACAAAAGTTGCTCTATACATTTAGCTAACATAATATGCAAATGAAATTTTGATATCTTTGACGCATGCGCAGTAAAAAATTATTTAGTAAACCTACTCATTTTTCATACAATTTTTATTATTGTTTAATTCTGATTACAGGGTATTGTGTGCAATGTTGTTTGTCATATTTTCTGAAAAAAATATTATTTTATACTAAGAACTCTGAAAATTTTAAGGGAAAAACTTAGAAAAATTTGGGGCCATTTTTATAAAAACCTTAATTACTCTGCGAGTATGCATGCTATTTGCATAAAAATGAACACAGTGTATTACAATAAGGCATTCAATCAGAATCTAGAGTTTGAGCGCTTTTGTTACATTAGTTTTGACAGGGTTATTCAAAAGATATTCATTCTTTTTTAATTTGTTGACGGTCCCCTATTGAGTTTCGGTACAAAATCTTCACGGAAATGTATGACGTATACTATTATATTTATACACTAAGAGTTTCGAGATGATTCCTAATGTATTTTTCTAGATATTTAGTAAAATGTCTAAAATCGCAAGTGTCCCATAATCAATGGCAATATAGTGTATAAAACGCTCTAAAAATTAAAATTCTAAAATTTCAGCTCAAAATTACTTGGATTATAATTCATATAGAATAAATTTCCCAAGCGAATTGCTTATGTCAGGGTACTCACGGGTAATGTTATTTTCATTGCCAAATAACAGTATTTATTTACAGAAAAATAAATCTAGTTTAAATCGACAAGACAGGTGCGAGGTGTTTCGACAGTTTATTCCTGAAAATACTCATCAGTTTTCTCTCCTTATAAACCAAAATAGTCTGGTCCTATAGTACCTACATCAAAGCTTGCCTTTCGTGCGTAGAGTATGGGAACAGCTAATTAAGACTTTTTATTAGTCTTACAGAACGATTTTGGATGCGCAGACACTCAAAAAATCTCAAGTTTCTCATACATGTACACCTATTTTTTAAGAAAATTCATAAATCTCGGTATTGTTATCAACAATAATGTATAATTTTATTCTAATAAAAATTGTAAAGATGTAAATGAATAACACGATATTAGTTAGATCTCAAATTCTTCAGCAGGCTTTTATTTTTTACTTACCCATCATACGTAGTATAGGGTAAGTCTTGCAATAGTTTTGAAGATTGAAAAAAAAATTAACGGATTTACACGTTCCATAGACTAGAGATTCCGAAAAAAATATTTTTAGAAAAAAAAATTGCCGTCTGTAAACGCTCTGTCTCCCGAACAAATTGAGATAGAGACTCAAATTATATAACTTACATATAATGAGAACAAAATTTTTATTTTCATTATATGTAAAAATGGAAAGAAGCCAATATAATATCAGCAAACTCGATTATCCGAAGCTATTTTTTCGGACACGCGAAATATTCGTTTTGATGAAAGGTATGTGAAAATTTTCGGATTCTTTTATTTTAAGGATTGAATATAAAAGAAAATAAAAAAAACATTAATTTTGCATAATGAATAATGTCAATCGGATAATTAGTTGTTGAGATATTTGTAATAATGTTTTCCACATTTTTCGATTATTCATGACCTTGTATTTTATTCAGATTTCAATTCAAAGGCATATTTTAATTGCAAATGAAAAGCTTAATCCGATGCAGTAAATTTTTAATTAATATAATTATCATTTTTGGAGTTATAAAAATATTTCTTTTATGCAATTTGGTTTTACTTCATTTTATTTTCATATTTTGTAGCATGCATGGGTAAGAATTACGATGGCGACCAACAATTAGTTTACTTTTGGTTTTATTTTTAATTTAAAAAATAGTTTACGGCCTCCTGAACAAATTAATTTGGAAGTTTCATCTGATTTCGCTTGTATGGAATATTTTATCTAATTTGTTTATATTCCACCAAGCAAAAATAGCTATGCTTAAAGCAGAGCTGAATATGTTGAAGAATTTTTTTTGTAAAGTATTTTTTTTCGTTTAATAGGTCTTGGGTATAAAATTTTATTATGCAATTATTTTAACAAGCATTTAATATTATTATATTCGGCTTATATTCGTGACATACTCGTTGATAATAAAAGAACATGTTTTTGGGTTATTAAAATATTTTCTGAGATATTAAATTTATTTATACGTGTATTCAATAATTAACACTATTTTGTTCTTTTTAAAATCTCAATTTTGGATCATTATAGAAATAAAAAAGAACTTTTTAAATGTATTTTAACATTTATTATAATCATTTTGCAGTGATAAAATTGTATTCATTTTAATTCCAGTAAAATGTCCTACAACATTTTTTAATGTGTTAATGTTTATCTTTCAAATAATAACTAATATGAACATTTCTCAAAAAAAAAATTGTAACGGAAGGATGCACATATAGGGTGTCATTTGCGACGGTCGGGGGGGTGTGCTGATTGAATGCAGACCTAACTTGAGATATAAGTTAAAATCACAGTTTATTTAAACTGTTGGGGCTCAGGGGAAGTGGAGCTTTCAGTTCGTTAATTTCAACAACTAGCCACAATGCTAAAAGATTAAACTCATATATATACTCACAGCTCTGGCACTAGACTCAGTCGGGGCATTTCCAACCAACTTCTCCCTTAGACTTCAGCTAAACTGCTAGATAAAAGTTTTATTAGACAACCCGTGGCTGTAACACACTCTTTATTGTCTAAAATACTCAACGTAACTAAATTATCTCTTACCAACGGCAATCTCCTTGAATAGCTCTGCTCTGAATAAACTAAGTCGGCAAACGTTGCTAGCTATCTCACTTCGAAACTCCTCGCAAATTAACTGGAGGCGAAATAATAACTTGCTATAACTCACTTCAATTCACTGCTTCTCACCACCACCTAGCTGGCTTGCGCCGCTATACACACTAGCTGGCTTGCGCCGCTACACACACTTAGCTGGTTTGCGCCGCTACTCACACCCTAGCTGGCTTACACCGCTACTCACACCACGAGCAGGCTTGCGGCACTACTCACACCCTAGCTGGCTTGCGCCGCTACTTACACCTCACACACTCAAACTCCAAGCTTTTATATGCTGCAAACTGAGATACTATAAATTTGCATATTGCTTCTAACCGTGACATAACTTGTAGAACCGAGGAAGACACACACGCTCTAGAAAGTTAAAGTAAAATAGAGGAAAGATGCCGCTTCCACGCTACACATGTTAAATCATTCACGTCGCGATCTCACAAAAATGCCTTTATCACAAAGGTCACTCTTTCACAAAATTATCTGGAATTTTTGCACAAATGATCCCAGTAATATACAGATTACTGCCACGATATTGCTATATTTAATTCATTTCTCTCTACACTAGAATAAATAATAGGACTTAGATATTTCGATGGGGTACTTCAACTTCTGAATCATTGAGCTGATAGTTTTAGTGTAACATTAATTATATTGTAGATAAAAGATTTAAACATAAGGATGAGGTGCACTCTAAAGAAATATAAAAATTAAATTTTCATTGGGTTCAGAGATAAAACACCTTTTGTCTTGGAAAGCGACGCATCAGCTACCCTTTGTCAAGAATTATCTTGAATTTGTCTTCATTTATCTCATAATATTTTTTTTAGATTTGTTAATTTTAAAAGAATATATATAAAGTTCCTTGAAAGATATATGTATGAAATTTTCAACATATATTTTACCTATATTTCCAAAAAAAAAAAAAAAAAAAAAAAAAAAAAAAAAAAAAAAAAATTAAGATTTTTAATTTTGAATGATAATTGTGAAAATATGTTAATTAATGCGAAACTCACTCAAAATTCTTTTAATAAAATTCATAATCAATATTTTAAGGAATCCTAATGGCAAATTAAGCTGACACATTTTCTGTATACAATTTAAAAAAATCTAATTAAGTAAATACTTTAAAATTATAGCAAAAATTAATTTATTTTTTTTTTAAATTTTATCTTTTTAATATACATATCAAACCAATACCATTTTCATATTTCATTTTTCATACAATACCATTTTTCATACCAAAATCTCTCAAAATAAAAGTAAAGGATATTGAGGCCCCAAACCCCCTAAAAATGTTTCATTGTTGCTATTTCTCAGGCATTTCGCAAACTTTGGAGAACATACATTTGCACATCAATAAATTCATTGTATTTTCAACATATATATATGCATAGTGGTACAAGTTACAGAAAATATTTAGCGATTTATCACCTGTGGCAGGATTACAAAATAAAGCCTAAAAATTGAAGTTTATAATTTATAGCTAAGATCAAAAAATATTAAAATGTTATATTTTCCAGGTAAATACATTGTAAAAATATCCGTTAATTTTACGGCCAAAAATTTAGGCGGCAATACTACCAGAAGTTTTTAAAGTAAAAATTGCAGTAAAATTAGATATAATAAAAAAGTTATTCGAATTTTATTACATTTCTTGCTGCAAAACCGGCTGGCAACATTGTTGCCAGCAGTGTTTGTCTTTTATTTAAAAGTATTTTTTTTCAGTGACACATATGAAAGCAATTTATTTATGATTCTAATATATCAAGAACAGCATTAAAATTGACTACATGATATAATCTCCTCGAATCCGAAAAGCAAATTGCAGAAACCAAAATATTACCATTCTTTTGAGACATAAAAATCGCTAAAACAACAATTTCTTTTTCTGCCATTTTTTAAATACTTTTATGAATTCTTGAATAAGTGTTTCAACTATGCAAATGCAGGCGAAACAAAATAATGTTAATTAGGAATGATTCAAAAATTACTAATTAAGAAACAGTTTGACTATCTTCATTATTATACTACATTAAGCAGAAATGAGATTTAAATGGATTATATATAATTCTATAAATAGAATTAAATATAATTCTAAATAAATGACATTTTAGAAAATATATCGAAACTTTTATGCTCAATTCATGCGTTTCTTTTAGTACACATTTGAAGTTTTCAATTTTTTAGAAACCATCGTCTTAATACAAATTCAAATCTTAAGATCGAACATCATGTAAATCCCCAAGTCTTTGTCTACTGATCTACCACCTCTCTAGAGAAAGCGGCACCAACCTAAGGAGCCTATTTTGAAACACGGACAGTTGCAATTAATTTTGAAATTACTTTGGCATTTCCTAATATTCCAGAGACACATCATTTAAAAAGTTTTTAAAGACATTTTTAGAACGTTTGTTTTCTTGACAACCACAGGTGATTGTGGAAACGGCATAAAATATAGCTTGTAAAAGATCAGAGATTGTTACCATTTATTCATAGCCATTGCTTTTATAATCAGTTTATTATTTCCTGAGTTTTCATAGAAATCGTAATTTAGGAATATTTTGGAACACTTTTCTTTCCTTCCCTTCGCTTCAAAACATTTTAATTTCGAAATTACTTTCAACTATTCTTAGAGGATCTTTATATTTTCTAAATTATTGCTGTCCCTTAAATAGCAATAATCTAAATCGCTAAAGTTTCTTACTTATTTAGTATCACAAAAATTTAATATTTTAACTATATGTCTGCTATTTTTTTATAATTTCGGATTTTCTAAAAATTTAGAATTTCAGATTATATTTAAATAGTTTCCTTTGATAATTTTTAATTTAATTACAACGATTCATTTTTAATTTAATTGAATTACAACTTACTTTCATTATTTATTGGTCACATTATTTATTGGTTTTACCATCTATTTATGAAAGAATTTAATAATTATAAATTAACTAAAGGATAAGTTGTTTTGAAAGAAATATTAAACTAAACCCACTGTGCACGATCACACTTACTCACTTATATAAGTAGCTATCTTACCAAATTGCAAGATGCTTCTCCCATACTATCATAAAAAGCACAATTTCAAACTTTCTAAATCGGAAAATTTTGTGTTACTAAAAGGCCTAGAAAGATAAAATTTGGCATTTTAAATACTAGTAAGATATAAATGATTTCTAAGAACATTTCTTTAAAAAAAACATTTCATAAGAACATTTCTTAAAAACGTTTCTTTGATTTAAAAAGTGTAAAAGTGTGTGAAAAACGTTCTGAAATGGCGGTTAAATTTCTGTTTCTACACAATCTCAGGAAATACCGAACTGATTAAAAAATGTATTATGTCAAAATGATAATGATAGCCATTGCTTTAACATATTATAAAAAATAATCAGAAAAGTAACTTATCAGAACGAACCTACGTCAAAATTTGAAGAAAATCAGATATTTCTATCAAAAGTTATCGCGTTACTTACATAAGTACGTACATATGTACATACGTGCGTACATACATGCGTACATACATACATACAGAACAGGCGAGCCAGTTATTTATCAGGCTTTGACACCTGTGAGCTAAAAACACGTAAGATTACATTGGCCCAGGATAAACTAGATCAGCCTAGGTCAAACTAGAATGTTGGCGCTGAGGCTGTCATTGAATTCAATAAAATCACGCCAAATTGAATTGGCCTAGGATAAACTAGATCGGCCTAGGACAAACTAGTTCAGACGAATAAACAGCAGGCTAAACTAATTTATCCTAAAAGAGTTAGGCGAAACTAGTTTGGCCTAGGAAAAACTAGTTTGTCCTATGGGCCTTAGGATAGACTAGTTTGGCCTAAGAAAAACTATCCGATGGGCGTTAGGATAAACCGGTTTGGCCTAGGAAAAATTAGTTCGTCCGATGGGCGTTAGGATAGACCGGTTTGACCTAGGAAAAACTAATTTATCTGATGGGCGTTAGGATAAACTAGTTTGGCCTAGTCTAATCTAGTTTGGCCTAAAATCGGGTTTGGCCTGTAACAGATATATAACATAATAATGAAAGACTTTTGATTTTAATAAATACCAGGATCGGCATTAGTTCGTTTTTATTTTATTTATAGTTTCCTATTAATTGATTGAAGTAGACATTTAAGAAGGAAATTAAAATTAGTATAGTATTGAACTAATAAAATATTGCAGTATTAACATACCTAACTAATCTTTTGAAAATTTCTAAGATTTATGAGACAGAAGAACCTTTTGGATTTGACACATCCAACTAGTTATTTTTTTCCCACTGCCTTTGAAATAAGAAACAAAAACAACAACAAAACTTTTCAGTATTTGAAAGCAACAAAAGATAAAATGCAATTTTCTAAAAAAAGAACGTTAAAAAATTAATAATACTTGTTCAATTGTATGCCACACAATCAAGAATTCATTGCATAATAAACGGTTAAAAAAATAAGAATATCCCAATACAATACAGCACTAACGTTATTTTAACCATTATAAAAACTATATTTAGATATTCATTGAATATATGAGAGTGCTTAAAGAATATTTTTTAAATTGCATATTTTATATCGTTAAAAATTAATAATATACTTAAAAGATAAAAATAAAAAAAAAAACACTTACACTAACTCTCCAAACTTGTACTCAATTGTCTCCTTTATACAAAACGCTGAAAAGGCGAAATTTAAATGATTTCAGATCAAAATTACTTAGAATGTTGCCCCTCTTGCAAAATATTTTCAAGCAAATTTTTTATCTAAATGAATAATAGAGGATACTAAAATTACAAATTATCTAATTTATGGTAATTTCTTTTATTTTAGAGATTAATTTCACATACATACTCTTAAAAATATTTTATGGTCTCCTGGACAAATTCTTGTGCAGATTTTATCTTATTTTACTTGTAATGAATATTTTGTATAATTTGTTTATGTTCCAGCAAGAAAAAATAATTATATCCAGAGCAGAACAGAACATGTTTCTGAATTATTTTCTAAAAGTATTTTTTCTTTTTAAAAGATCTTTGGTGTTAAATAATATTATAGAATTCTTTCACAAAAACTTAATATTTAAAAGGTAGATGAGGGGGATAATATAAAATAACAGAATGAAAAAGTACGTCAGAGAATACTATATAAAATAATTTCACAGTCTTGATAATAACCTTTGTCAATTTATGAAAAAGAGAATTTTAAGCACAGACAGATAAAACCAAGTCATAAACCCTTTTTATGTGCTGGAATGTGTTAGAAGGATTTTACATGGTGGTGATGGATGTGTTGAGATACTGTATCATGAACTGTAAAAATTGCTCGAAAATATTTCCTAAAATTACAAGCGGTAAAGAAATTTTAGATTTTGAGATGCTTGCTTATACACTGTAAAAAAAAATCGTTAAATTTTATTGTTAAAACTACTGGCAGCAATGTTGCTAGCAGTTTTTTCCGTAAAAATTGCTTTAAAATCAGATGTAATTAATTTTGGAAAAAACTGCTGGCAGCAATATTGCCAGCAAACAAAAAACTGCTGTCAACATTGCTGACAGCAGTTTTTTTGCTGAAAATTTAACGGATATTTTTTTCTTTGATCAGTGTACTATGTTAATTTTAAAAAACTTTATTCTTTCGAGACATATTTTAGATTTTTTTGAGATTTTAGAATAATATAAAACTTTCTAACAAATAAATAAATAAGTAAAAACTTTCGATACTTTATATAAAAATTCCATATAATTTTTTTTTAAGTATATTTTAACTAAAAGCTTGTTTGGATATTTTTTGTTTTTTAACTTGATTATTAATGTATTGTCTATTCTTTATTCCAAAAATATAACCATTTTGCATCATAGAAATAAAAAAAGGCTTTCTTTTACCTTTTAATCTTTTATAGGTTTTTCTCGAGTTTTAAAATTTTCATAAATGGCGAATAGTTAGGAAATTTCGAAAAGAAAAAAAAATCAATGATAGAATGAAGAAACATGTCACAGGAAGTTACATAAAAGAATTTCAAAATTTATTAATACTTTTGTCGGTCCAAGAAAAAAAAAGCTTTTATATAATAGTTTAAATTACACCATATTGTATTAATTTAAAGGATATTAAAAGTCCCCGTCTTTTGAAATATTGTTTTTATATTTTTTTTATAAACTGTGTAAAAGTGAGTTATAGCAATGTGAAGAAAGGATGTGTGTAACCCTTGAAAAATGATGGCTGAAAAAGAAATACTTCAAAGTGTTGAATACGTTTTTTTTCCTATTTATATTTATAAGTAGAGTATGTATATAGAGTAGCATACATAGAAAATATAGATGCACATATGGAAAATAATAACATGCATATATTAACAACATTGTTTTAAATCACAGTATACTTAAAATAATGCATTCATTTAAATACCAAATCGTTTTAAACGATTGTATTGATATATTTTGCAAGTAAATAAGTATAACATAATTACTTTTATCTGCTCAACACTCTGCAAATCTTTTTATATTGATATTTTTAAACATTCATAAAATACAATGAAGGTCAATCTTATATTAATAGCTTGACCGAAATTTCTGTTATTTCCGTTGAACAAATTCTTGTTTTTTGTCCAGTTCAATCATCTGTTATATATGTTACAGGCCAAACCCGATTTTAGGCCAAACTAGATTATCCTAGGCCAAACCGGTCCATCCTAACGCCCATCGGATAAACTAGTTTTTCCTAGGCCAAACCGGTTTATCCTAGCGCCCATCGGATACATTAGTTTTTCCTAGGCCAAACTAGTCTATCCTAAGGCCCATAGGATAAACTAAATTTTCCTAGGCCAAACTAGTTTGGCCTAATTTTTTTAGGTTAAACTATTTTAGACTGCTGTTTATTGGTCTGAACTAGTTTATCCTAGGCCGATCTAGTTTATCCTAGCCCAATTCAATTTGGCGTGATCTTATTGAATTCAATGACTGCCTCAACGCCAACATTCTTGTTTGTCCTAGGCTGATCTAGTTTATCCTAGGCCAGTATAGTTTTACGTGTTTTTAGATCTCGGGCGTCAAAGCCTGAGAAATAATGGGTTTACAGGTTCTGTAATGTATGTATATAGGCATGTATGTAAGTATGTACGTATATGTGTAACGCGATAAATCTTGATAGAAATAATGTATTTTGACGTGTTTTTATCTCATCAGGCTACCAAAGCCTGAGATCTAATGTGCCCTGAAGACTGAATGCATACGTCTGAGAACTAAACGTATAAGAGTAACAGGCATTCTCACTCAGAAATATGTAATCGAATGGCGTTAACTATTTTTAAGCGTTAACATAAAAGCGATGTACCTTTGAGAAAATACTATTAAAGCTACGTTTTGAATCCATTTTCCACTTACGACTTAACGGAAAAGAAAACTAGACGCCGTGACAAGAATAGCTTATATGTCGACAGGTAATTAATTTCTCAAA
Source organism: Maratus speculifer (assembly GCA_964019185.1). Classification (NCBI taxonomy): domain Eukaryota; kingdom Metazoa; phylum Arthropoda; class Arachnida; order Araneae; family Salticidae; genus Maratus; species Maratus speculifer. The sequence continues at coordinate 227,029,109 of OZ025296.1, read as the reverse complement.
ATATGAAAACGCTGTTCCATTCCAAATTATGTTCAGCTCCGATCTGGCTCGAATATGCAATAATAATAATAATAAATGCAAGTCTGATCTCAGTTGGCATGAGTCTGCAGAAAATAAATAAAATAAGCAAGCTCCATGTTCAATGCATCATGTCTCTACGGTGGACATGATAAATTTCTGTATTGATGTTATAAGCAATGACTCTTTAAACACATTTATACTTTTCTTGTGAAAGACATGCTTTTTACCGGCCAAACCCGATTTCGAGCCAAATTAGATTAGCCTATGCCAAACTATTTTATCCTAACGCCAATTGGATAAACTTGTTTTTCCTACGCTAAACTTGTTTACTTAAATATCCATAGGATAAACTAGTTTTTCCTAGGTAAGAGGGTAATCCTCCATTTTTTTTCTTCATACATAACCATTAAACTCCCAAAACTATTCAGGGAATCGCCTTATCAAAAAGAACCTGTATCCAAAATTTGAAGCAAATTAGTCAATTCTGCGTTAAAAACCATTTATCTAAATTATGTTGTGTTACCTACATTGCACTTTCTTTTAGACTTAAACAATAAACATCCGCAAGTAATCACGGAGGCGCCTTGTCACAATGATCATATATCTAAAATTTAAAATGAAAACTGATAAATCTGCATGAAAGATCCATTTCTCTAAATTAACGATGGAAGATTGGCCTCCCGTTCGCCTCCCTTATTCTTATCCAATGAATTCCCAAAATTAATCAGAAAAGTAATTTATTAGAATGAACCTACATTCAAAATTTGAAGCAAATCGGATATCTCTATCAAGAGTTATCGCGTTATGTACATACGTGCGCACATACGTACATACATGGGTACATACATGCGTACATGCATATACAGAATTTGTGAGCCCAATATTTCTCTGGCTTTGACGGCCGTCAACTAACAACACGTAAAACTACGTTTGGCCTAGGATAAACTAGATCAGCCTAGGACAAACAAGAATGTTCGCGTTGTGGCGGTCATTGAATTCAATAAGATCACGTCAAATTGAATTGGCCTAGGATAAACTAGTTCAAAGTAATAAGCAGCAGTCTAAATTAGTTTAGCCTATAAGAGTTAGGCCAAACTTGTTTGGCCTAGGAAAATCTAGTTTGTCCTATGGGCCTTAGGATAGACTAATTTGGCCTGGGAAAAACTATATTATCCGACGGGCGTTAGGATAAACCGGTTTGGCCTAGGAAAAACTAGTTTATCCGATGGACGTTAGGATAGACCGGTTTGGCCTAGGAAAAACTAGTTCTTCCGATGGGCGTTAGGATAGACCGGTTCGGCCTAGGCCAATCTAGTTTGGCTTAAAATCGGGTTTGGCCTGCAACATATACAAGATAAGTGTTTTTCCATATTTTGGCTTGTTCCTGATTAGAGACATAGATAACATTGGTTAAATTTATGGCGCCTATTAAAAATTGTAATACTTTTAGATATGTACTAGATATGGCACATGGCGCTAAAAAGATTAAAATATTTTTTGCCCAAGAAAAATAAAAATAAAAACCAATTCAATATTATCTCTATATAATTAAATTGTAGCAGAGGAAAACAAAGACCAGATATTAGGTTTGGAATTATGTCTTTCATTTTATAACAAAATATTACCAGGTGATTATAATTAAAGTTCCGATTTTAAAAATCGATAATTTTAAAACTACTGGTCTGTATGACTTGATATTTTAGCGGAACAATCGTAAGGCAATGGAATTTTGTTTGGCAAAGGAAAAAAATAGTTCCAAAATGTGCCGATAGATCGCGCTGTCCGGGTAATATCAGGAGGAAAGACCAAAAATGTATTCGTTAAACACAGAAATGTTGTTAGCCAAAAGAAAAAAATTAGAGTTCAGGGATGTACTAAAGATTTATTAGCGAAAAGACCAGAATACAGTGACAACAGCGATTATGACAAAAAAAGAGCTTCATAGAATCAACACCTTGCTGATGATTAAAGCATAAGTTGTTCGATATGCCCTCCGCCTTGTTCCGTTATTAATTGGAAGCGCAAAACGGCATGCTCCACAACAGATCGGAGGGTATCTGTACTGATGCAATGGATGTGGTGTGTGATGCTTGCCTTCAAGCCGGCTAGATTCTGAATCCTCCCGCTGTAAACAACATTCTTCATGTACCCCCAAAGCCAGAAATCACACGGGTTTAAGTCGGGGGAACGTGGCGGCCTCGTTGTTGGAAAATGACGGCTTATGATCCTGTCATTTCCGAAATTAGCACTCAGTAGCTGCTTCACAGGAGTAGCAATGTGCGGAGGAGCGCCATCTTGCATGAATATTGTGCGATCCACACACTGACGCTGCTGAATGCGAAGCTGCATAGTTACACAAAAGTGTTTCATACCGCTTGCCAGTAACGGTGCAGGTAACGGGACCCGCAGGTCTGATCTCCTCGAAGAAAAACGGACCAACGATAAACGCTGCCGTTATTGCGCACCACACAGTAAGCTTTTCAGACTGAAGAGGTAATGGCTGTAGCTGGGACGGATTCTCGGTCGCTCATATCCTGCAATTTTGCGTATTTACAGAACCTTGCAAATGAAAGTGGGCTTCGTCAGACCACAGAATGTTGCATGGCCATCCGTTGTCCACTTCCATCCGGGCAAGAAATCGCAGTGCAAAAGATTGACGTGCTTCCAGGTCAGCAGGTAGCAACTCCTGCACATGAGTTATCTTATACGGATAACAGCTCAAGATCTTCCGTAGGATTTTACGCACCGTGCTGTTCGGCATATCCAGCATTCGGCCAATTCACCGTGCACTGCTGATTCCAACATTACTTAGTCTGTCAGTTAGTCTGTTTTTGTAATTCTGTAGCCACATCTTCCACTGCCGCAGCCGAAACTGGTTTCCTTCCTCTACCCCGTTTAACGTCAAATGAACCGGTCTCTTCGAATTTAGCAATCATTTTTCGCAGACCTTTTGTGGTTATTGGACCCAATTTAATGGATTTTAATGTCCAAAACTTCCTAATAGCTGTAAGTGCACAGTCATCGTTCTTATAAAAAAGCTTCAAGAGCAGAGCGCGATCCTTCATAGTCAGAGTCATGATGAAGCATTTAGGCAAAGAGCTGGTGCTCTGCATTTTTATGGCAGCTAAGTCTCATGTGCGCATGTCACGTATTAGTAATTTGCATATATCTAGACAATGTGAACACTGACACGCCATCTATCGGCACATTTTGGAACTATTTTTTTTCCTTCGCCAAACAAAATTCCATTGCCGTACAATTGTTAGGCTAAAATATCAAATCATTCTGACCAGTAATTTTAAAATTATCGATTTTTAAAATCGGGACTTTAATTATAATCACCGGTATATAAGCTTTAAGGTTCCGTATGTTTATTGGAACAAACTTTGAAGTTTTTAACAGTGATAGAATCCAGTTGCTACAATTTCCTAATAAAAAAGTATGTTTTTCCCTTTTTTGAATTGGTGTGAGGAACTATAGTTCGTGTGACGCATAGAAAGATGTCACACTTTGATATATAGTTTGAGAATATTTTCAAGAGAAATATACTATAAAATTCATGTTTTTTTTTAACAAAGTGCTATGTATAGAAGAGAAAACAGTTGTCTGTGGCAGGACTGCATATAGGAATAAAAATGGTATACAGGGGATGCTACAACAAAAGTTTTATAATTGTATAATATAAAATGAAAGGAAAACATCTACGATCATTCATAGCAACAGATAATGTGAAAATAATAGTACTGAATTTTTTTAATTCTCGTGTCGATTTTCTTTTCTTTTTTTCCTTCTTTTCATAGGAGATGGATTTGTAACTAATAATGAACAATTTGTTCGTTATAATGTTATTAAATCTTAGCGACACTTTTTAAAATATTGACAAGCTTCTTTATTTTGTTAAAAAATATATTAATACAGAATATTATTACGTATATATACTATAATTATAACATTATGGGTTATACTGTACCACTTTATCTTGATTGAGACCGCAGAGAAATGTAGAATGTAATATAGGAGATTTTTAATACGATTGAATTTATATATATATATATATATATATATATATACATATATATAAAAATTCAATCTTATAACATTATTCCATACTTAGTTCTACTTATTAAATTAAAATCTTGTTTCTAGATCTAATCTATTAATATTTATGGAAACGATATAAATTCTTAATTCCCCTTAAAAAACATTTATGCCAATATGCTTACATTTAAAAAGATGTCTCCAAATTAAAAATATTCTTAATTAAATTTTATTTCTTAATATTCCAAATAAAACTATTTTTTCTGTGTTTTTATCAACCCTTTTTAAGAAAGTCTTATTAAATTTATTCCAAAACCATACCTTTCAAAAAATATCATTATTTTTATTTATTTATTTTCACTCCTTCAACATTTGATATTTGTGCATAAAAATAAATTAATTTCTTTTCTTTTTCTCTTAAAATTAATCGTTTGTAAATATCGTCTGCCTAATATATTCGAAATTTTATGTCGATTATAAATTAGTTAAATAATATTTTTAAAAATAAAATTATCGTCTGTGGAATAAAAATCTCGACGCTGGACATGAATTATGTTTACATGGGAAAATGATGGTTAGAGAGTAGAGAATTGTCTAGAACTTTGTTTTTAGATTTAAGAGAGAAGTCTGGAAGTGGTGAGATAGATTCTTGGTTTTTCTTCGATAAGTACGGCTTGCTGAAGTAATGATGGGATATTCTTTTTGATGTTTCGGTTAAAGACGGCTTGCAAAGGAAGCCTTTCCCTCTCTCATGACTACAGTTTAATAAATTTACTTCCAGCAGCCAATGTGTAATTTAATGAATCTTCAACATTTATTTATTTTGTTTTTCCCTCGCTTGCCACGACCGACTGTGTGTTTTCAAAAAAGGGGAACCAGTGATGATTATTCGAGTTTCTCCCTTAAATCGCTACAACCAATTTAAAAGTCGACAGGATAGCTAATGCCTGTGCTAGTGTCTTTTTCAGATTTTGAAAGGAATCTACTAAGGAACGAAGTGATGATAAACCTACGGATCGTCGAAAAATTTTCCCGCCTTTGTTGAAAGTGTTATTAAGCATGAATTGCCATTATCTCTTGATTCCTCGAGTGACGACAATCTTCGTGGCAGTCATTGAGATTTAGCGTTAGAATTTATGTTTTTTTTCACCAAGTTTCGGCGCTCATTTATTGCAAGTTTTTATTTTCCATTTTCTGTTAATAAATAGGAGATAACAAACATTCCTCGTGATGATGAAAAAGAAGAAGAAAAAAAATTAATTACGAGACAGTTACTTGTAAATTTGTGAATACGCAGATTTTTTTTTTGAGATATTTGTGCCTACTAGGATTGCGGTGAGAATTTTTTCGTAGTGTTTTGATTATTATTTTTCGTATACTTTTTTATGTATTTATTTAGATTAATTATTCTCTGTTTGTCAGGTTTATTTATTTGATTATTTGTCTGTGAGTCTTATTTACTTACCTATTTATTACTATTATTATTATTATTATTATTATTATTATTATTACTTGTCGGAGAGAAAACATGTTATTTCTTAAGGATTTAATTGAGGAGTATGATGTTCTTAAGATATTTAGTGTTGCTTATTAAAGACTATTTTGATATTTTTATGCACGACGAAAGGTAAGTTTGTAATAATAATAAAGCATAAAAGAACTTAGAAGCTCAAATTTATTTTTAAAAAGTACACTTTCTAATTGATTGATAATTGTTAGAATTTCTGGTGGCAATGAGCTTTAGTTCCCGGATTCTTATAATTTATTTAAATTCAGTAAGAACGATGGAACTGTACAAAGCTGCTGCTAGAGTTTTGACTGATAAATATAATTTTTTCAGTGAATTTTTTTATTTTAAGTATGAAATTACCTATAATTAAAATTTTTGAAACTGTAAATGATTTATAAAATCATAGAATTAAAAAGTTTATCCCAGATTAAGGTATAACTATGATATTTACAATTTCTGTTTTTATTAGATAAAATTTCTGGTTAAAGTTAACAGCAAATGATAGTTACAATTTACACGATAATTCTGATTCAGATTTTTAAAAGGCAGGATAATGATTCTATGCGAGGCAATCAGAATGTAAACCTCCAGTAGACAAAGCTCTCAAAATTGCGAAAGCGCGAACTCGTAAATTTCACCTTAAAAATAATAATACTCTATGATCGAAATGTTGTCGAATCCCCATTAAAGATACAAGACTCTGTAATTTATGGAGAATTTAAATATCCTAACACTCGGAAATTAGAACCTACTTTCTCTGGACCATACAAAATAATAAATAAACTTTCTGATATAACTTATGAAATAGATAAATTTAATTATGAGACAGGACAGTATTCCGTTATCGTGCATGTTTCTAAATTAAGACCCTATTTTTCACCAGAAGATTTTAAATTGTTTCATGAGCAACCCAAAAAACAAACAAAACCTCAGATACAATCACAATCACTAGATCAAACTAAAGTCAAGACAATAGATTAAATTTTTATTTTTATTCTTACAATATTTTATTACCATAATTTTCAATATTAGCAGGTATGTTCTTGATGGCCAACAAGAATATACTTGTTTTTGGGAGTTTTTCGGGTTAAATTGGGCTAGAATGCAACAGCGTTTTTCTGGCCGAACTACTGGCAATACAAAAAGCAGCGGAATGGGGCAACACAACAGGTGAGCCATACAGCATACGCTCGGATTGCAGATCAGCCATAGAATCACTAAAAAAGTCATTTAATGTCAATGAAACAGTAGATAAAATACAAAACTTAATTAAAGAATCCAACAATAAATTTAATATCAGCTAGGTCAAGGCGCACGTGGGCATCCAAGGAAACGAGGATGCAGACGAGTTAGCCAAAACCGCAGCGGAAAACATAAATAACAAAAACAAATACTATATGAAAAAGCCAATCTCAAAACTGAAACGGACACTCAAAGAGCTAACAATGGAACAATGGCAATTCGAGTGGGATTACGGGGATACAGGCAGGGAAACACATCGGTATTATCCAACAGTAGGTGAAAGCAGACTCATAAGTGACTTTTTACTCTCACAACTCTACACAGCACATGGGGCATTCCCAGCGTATCTCCGCAGATTTAATAAAGCGGACACTCCGGACTGTGCATGCGGCACGGAGGGTACGCCTAAACATTATCTCCTCCACTGCCCACTCTTCCAACACTACCATCTGGCAAACATAACAGCAAATAATGATAGACTGTGGCACGAACAATTAGGTAAAAACAAACACGTACAAAATAAAGCAAAAACAGTAATCATGTGGCTCCAAGAAAACTGCGATAGTATCACAACATTAAAGCAAACAAACATATAAAACATAAAGCCCTCTCATTTTGGTAACCCAGCAGAAACATAATACAGTATGTTATGTGTTATATGTTGTATGTTAAAAAAAAAAAAAAAAAAAAAAAAAAAAAAAAAAAAAAAAGGCCTAGGATTTTTTTTCTTTTGCCAAAAAAAATTGTTTGTATATGTCTTATGTCCCTTAGCAGTGTGCGGTAGTCGTACAACATCAGCTGTAACCATGGCCCGCAATAGGAGCCCCGCAACATATGAATTGCATGCATAACGAATATCACCAACGGTTCAGCAAGTTGTGCAATATGACATAGTAAGAAGCTTCAAATGCCCCCGACACTGCTTGTCCGTCCACTGTGTTGTGTTATTAAAAAAAAAAATTATATATAAAAGATCTAGGAATCCTCTAATGCAAAAAAAAAATAAATAAATAAATAAATAAAATTAAAAAAAAATAAAAATAAAAACTGCTTTTATTTTAAGTTTTTTCATTTATTTTTTTATTTATTTTTTTATTCTTTGTTTAACTATTTTTTTATTTTATTATCTATTATTACTAATTTTTATTTATTTATTTATTTTTGACAGCTCGCCTCTTTATTTGGTGCAGTAGGACTCTGTCCGCACAAAATACCGGATCTGCTCTAATGGGGCAACCCAGGGAGCCAGTTTTTCTCGGTGAGGTACGGTAGAAATGTGGGTTCTTGTCTCTCTCTCTGCAACGCTCTCGTTTGCCTTGCTATTTGACGCAAAAATTTTCCTCCATCAGCGGTACGACTTAGCTTTTCGGTCATTTTCTGTTTTTTTTTCTTAATTCCCTCAAAATCTCCCCAACATTCAGTACCATTGTTTAGGCCCAAAAACATCCAGTCCCATTTCGTCTGGTATGATGAGTACAAGGTGTGCGGCAACAAATCACAAAGTTAACCCAATGTGCAATAAACCACAAAGATTACCAACAAAACACTTAACCTAAACAGCCGACCCGGGTACTTGTCTTAGTGGTTCGCCACTTTGCCGGCTAAAATTACATCATGTACGCTAATGGCGCCTGGTGCATGTAAAATTCGTCGTGGGTGCCAAGTCCTCCAAGTTACCTGTGAATTATACCTCTGGAGGTGCCTTGCCAGGTGAAGGTCTCGTCATATGATCAAGGCTCTAAATTACGAGACCATCTTGCGAAGCCATTTACAGTTCAAACAACAGGATGTACCATTAAATAACGGGCGAAGCAAAGTATGCTCAACGACAAGCAAGTACTGCAGAAATGATGGCATGCGAAGCAAAGAAATCAGGTTTATTGCCGCTACGCGGCAATTAGGCGGTCGACCTCCCCGATACCAAGTATCTAACCCGTTAAGCTGAGATAACTCGGCAGGTAGGGGCCTGGCCATCGGTTAGAAAGAAAGAAAGGTGTACACTTTGATTGTAAAAGATGTTGATAAATTAATTTTATTTAATTTTAACTATACATACTTATTTATTTTACATTAGTATTATGCTATTTATTCAACAGATATTTATGTGATAACAGTTATAAAATTTGATGATTTTACTCAAACCTATAACTTAATATGTGATCTTCAGTGATTGTGAAAACTACAGATGTTAAAAGTTTTTCAAAAAGCAAATTATCTTTATTTCCATTTCTGGATTAAGAATTAAACCTTTTATTCCTATTTGTTTTATTATTAAAGTTTATATACTCTACATTTGGCATTTAAAAACTTATAACCAAACTTGACAATTTTGTAAAAGAATATCAGAGAGGAATTATTGTGCGGAAATACTGGTTGAGAGTCCATTTTCTAAATAGATTTAATTTTATTTGGATTTTGGAATTTTTATCATTTTTATTTTTATGTATACTTTTGGCTAGCAAAAAATACTTTCTTATGCTATTAGAAGATAAGAAAATTATTTAATTGCTATGTAATTATTTTTATCCTCAACCAATATTTTCCCTATCAATAATAACAAATTGTGATATTTTCTTTTGATTATACTCTTAGTTTATTATCATTCTCATTTTTATAATGAAGTATAGTATTAATTATACTGTTATTGAGAATTATTAGGATATGGAGAATTATTATTATTGTTGCTATAGATTTTGAGTCTTATTATACAACTTATTATTATTGCTGCTATTATTATTATTTAAAAATTTCTATATTATTTATTATTGGTGTTGAGACTATTTATTATTAAAAAATTGATAATTAAAAGATTTGATAATTAAATGATGTTGGATCCAACATAAGATCGAACATAAGATTAAAACCAAAGATTAAACTAAATTTGAGGATCTTTAAATAAAGAGACTGTATTCAGTGATTTTTGGAAAAGATTTTTATAAACCACTAAATGACTTTTTTTCATTTGAAGGACTTTATTTATTAGAAAGACTGCATGTAAGACATTTAATTTTTCACTAAGTTATTGTAATTATTTAAACTTCCATGAGAAAGAGATTTTATTGTTTTAATTATATTTTTTAACTTTCTAGCTTATTAATATTTATAATTATTTACTGTTATTGTATATATTATCTCCTATGCACTTACAAATGGTAAGTGATATTGTAATATTATTGTATTTCTTTCAGGGAAATGCTCCTACCTAATTTTAATTCTATTTAATTTGCTCTTAACTATTTTTTTAATCGTTATTTTTTCTTTCATATATTGCGTTAATTTTCTTTTACTTCCATCTTTTGGCTTCCTGGGTTTGACAGTTTTATTCCAAAATTTAACTTTTCTAAATTATTAGATTTCTGTTGTCTGAACTTGTAGTTTTATTTAACTATCAATTTCATACAAAGTTTTCGGGAGGGGGGAAATATTACAAATTTTAATTTTTTTCGCGAAGATTAACCTTTATACTATATTAATTTCCTTTTAACAATATTTCGTACTTAGTTCAAATTATTAAATTAAAATCTTGTTTCTAGATCTAATCTATTAATCTCTATGGAAACGATAAAAAATTCTTAATTCGGCTTAAAAAACATTTATTTCAATATGCCTAAATTTAAAAAGATGGCTGTAAATTAAAAATATTCTTAATATTCCAAATAAAACTCATTTTTTCTATGATTTTATCAACCCTTTTTAAGAAAGTCTTATTAAATTTATTCCAAAACCACACCTTTCAAAAAATATCTTTATTTTTATTTATTTATTTTCCCTTCTTCAACATTTGATATTTGTGCATAACAATAAATTCATTTCTTTACTTTTTCTCTTAAAATTAAACGTTTGTAAATCGTCTGCCTATTATATTCGAAATTTTGAGTCGATTATAAATTAGTTAAATAGTATTTTTAAAAAATAAAAGTATCGTCTGTGGAATAAAAATCTTGACGCTGGACATGAATTACGTTTACATGGGAAAATGATGGTTAGAGTGTAGAGAATTCTCTAGAAGTTTGTTTTTAGATTTAAGAGGGAAGCCTGGAGGTGATGAGATTGATTCTTGGTTTATTCTTCGATGAGTACGGCTTTCTGAAGTAATGATGGGATATTCTTTTTGATGTTTCGGTTAAAGGCGGCTTGCAAAGGGGGCCTTTACCTCTCTCATGACTACAGTTTAATAATTAACTTGCAGCAGCCAATGTGTAATTTAATGAATCTTCTAAATTTATTTATTTTGTTTTTTCCCTCGCTTCCCACGACTGTGTGTTTTAAAAAAGGGGAACCAATGAAGATTTTTCGAGTTTCTCCCTTAAATCATCACACGCACTTATATTATTATATTGTTTATTTCATAATGTAAAAATTAATTCATTAAAATTTATCATCTTTTTCAGTGAAAATTTTTTGAAACTTCTCGTTTAAAAAAAAAAAAAACTTAAGTTTAATCTATGAAGACATAGCACCTATAAAAAATATTCTCTAAGTAAAAATTGAAAAAAATCTAATTTTTATTGTACTGAAAAAAATATTTTCTGAGTATAAAAGGATTTACTTACACCACACAGTTTTAAAATAAATGAAAAACGGAAAAGTAAGATATCATTTTTTTTAGAGAGAGATAAAGAAATCTCTAAATAACATTAGCTTTAGTTATTTGTTCTGAATTCGCAAGTCAAAAATATATCTCTTAAAGGGCAAACGGACTTGTTTGATTTAAAATCAGATTTCTACTTTTCATTATATTTTGCAGTAACTATTTTTATAAAAAGTGTTTTTCTGGGTGAAGAAAATAAGATGAAATTTATTAAATCATACAGGAAAAAAATTGTTTTCCTTCGATTTTATATGAATCTAGGTAGATATAGCAATGGCATAAATGAAATTTTTAAAATAATTTCCATTGTCTGTTATTTGGGGATAAAGATTTTGATTATTGCTTTACAAAAGCTATGTTGAGTTCAAATTTTCTGTTTTTAAAATAATTGTAAGTCATTTAAAGTTCAGTGTATTTTTCAGTCATCATAATAAAATATGAAATTTATGTAAAAATTTAATAAAAACGTAATAAAATCTATAAGGAAAAATGTGTATTGTGCATTATCTTTGTGCATATTAATGAAAAATTCAGATCATATTTGTTTCCATATTTTAGAATTATTTAGCACGTATAATCTAGAATCTATTAACAACCAATGGTATTGAGAAAGCTATATTGAGAAAAGGCTATAGAAAAAAGGGTAATGTGACAATGATATTGTCACTCTTAAAATCAAACAGAATTATTACGAAAAATATACTGAATTTATAAATAAATTCTGATTCTACAACTATTAATTTTTTTATGACTTTAAAAATGACAGAACAGTGTAATACCAGAAAATAGAATTTTTATTAGCATTCTTCATCTAATCTAAGGACAAAATTTCTTAGATGTCTTAGTTATTAATTGTAGAAAGTTATGTCATAAATAACATGTTAAACACTAGGTGGTATAACATTTTAAACACTACGTGGTATGTATATTTTCTATGGAAAATATACAGGACTATATAAAGGAATTCGCAAACATTACTGAGAATAAGCATGACTTTTATGAAAATGATTTTTAGTTTTATGTATTTTCACGATAACCTGCATTTAATATACTCAGAATTTTTAGCATATAAATAAAATCCTATAAAAACGTAATAAAAATGGATAAATGGCCGTCTATCGTTACTGTGGTTTAACTTGTTTATGTCTGAAGTAAATCTCAGCTTAAAAGTAGGCTAAACATGAAGGCATGAAAACATTTAAAAACGCTTCCGTCTATTGTACACATTGTTATCCAAAAATATAATTTAAATAACGTTTCTTTTTTACTACCCTGTTATCCTATTCAAACAATAATAAACCGAAACAGCAAAAATATGCAACTTTTAATAATTGCACTTGCTTGATACTTCTGTATCAAGTGTACGATAACAGTGCCGTTTTCATAATCGAGTTCGTTGCCCACGGGAAAAATAAATTGATTTTAACTTATATTTAAAGGTGAAAACAAGAATTTCAGTTGATGATTTCACTCATGTTAAATGTTCACTAATAAGTTGGGAGAGCACATTAGTATAAATAGTTTATTATATCACTACATTAAATTATTAAAATAGGTAGCCAGAAATACACATATTTTCTGATGCAGAGCCAAGACTAAAATATCCAAGCAAAAATATCCAAAATCATATTAATACTCTTTTACAGAGCCATCAAATACATGTTTTCTGTCTGGTGACAGAATCATGAATTTTTCAAGAAAAAATATAATAATAAGATAAAGCATCAAAATACATTTACATGATCATAAATTTAAAGAATTTCACTAACTTGACATAAAATAATTAAAAAACTAATAAATCTCTGTTAATGATTTCATAATCAATTTAACTTGCCAATTTATCAAGAAATCAAACATTAATTTGACATAAAAAAATTATAAGACCAATAAATATCGTTTAATGATTTAAAAATCACTTAAGTTGTCAACTTATCAAGAAATAAAACATTAATTTAATAATAAATAAATCAAGAAATCAAACATTTAATTATAAAATAAATAAATCAGTATTAAGTAGTTTTAAATCATTATTTTACCCATAAATATTAGAGCTGTTGCAGCGTAAGAGATGCGAATTAGGCGCCAATCTGAGTTCTTTCGGTATGCGTATCGTTCAGTTTGAATGTATCAGTTATTTTCAAATGATTTCGATTTCGTAGGTCTTATTTATTAATTTATTTATTTATTTATTATGGAAAGAAAAAGCAGTAAATTGTGAACATATTTTTCCGCAGTATCAAGTGATAAAGCAAAATTTGATTTATGCCAAATGAAGGATTCAATTAAATGAAGTTAACGACAAATTAAAAAAAAGAAAAAAAACATTTATTAGTAAAGCATCGTCTATCACATGATAGTTTGGTTCCATCAAAACCGTTGTTACTGCCATCATTGAACCAGCAGCTAAGTAATAAAGATGAAAATGTTGCAGAGAGCAATGAAAAATTTTCTGAACATTTTCAAGGAATCAAGTTTTAAAAGTTACAGGTTTGCTTTAAGTATATTATATTTTTATAAAATATCTTTGCATACGTATTTATATTTTATATTTGAAAACATTTCCGTAATAAAGACAAATTTTTAGATTGATTTTCAAAATCTTTTTATGATAAAGTTTTTCATTTTTCTTTTTTCGTTGATTTTAAAAATATATTTGCTGTTTGTTTTTAAATTTCATATCTGAAGAAAAAAAAAGTATTTTAAAATATAAATAAAAATTTTCAGATATAATAGTGGATTAAAGTACAAATGTCGATGTGTGTTTGACAGGATGATCACATAAAAAATAAAACTTATTGTTTTTAAATTACTCCAGAAATTAAATTTTCATTACACATAATTACAATTATTTTGTTAGTGTAAAATTAGTGAGAGAATTTGCTTGTAAAAACATTTTGTTTGTGTAATTACATCTCATAATTTTATTGTATAAATTTTGTAAGCTTTTACTCTTGCTAAACTAATTTCTCCGATTATTTTTTATTTTCATAAGTAATAAATTCTACAGTTTAGACATGTTGTACTCAATTATGTATCATTTTTAATTTTGTTTCCCTCCCCCCCCCCCCAAAAAAAATAGAAACTTGATTAAATCTGTGTTTTATGGACAGATAGATGGCAGCACATAACAATATGTGAAGAGTAAAAAATGCTGATTCTTCCAAATACTCATGTTCCATGTGTAACTAGATTTGTTGCAGTTATGTAGTACATGCCATGATTTTTAATAGCCGGTTTCTGAGCAGTAACGAGTAGCGTAATTTTTAAATGGGTAGTCAGTTTTAAAATAACGCCATCACACGGGTATTTATTTAGTTGTTAGTTTTACAGAACTAATATATATTAATAAAGAACTATTATTTGACATTAATTATATTTTTGTCAAGGTCAAATAAATTATCCTGTCAATAAATTTGATTTCTTTATTTAAGGCATTGCGCCTAAACAGCAGTCGAAAATTGGGAGTGATTTCGAAGATGAATAGGGAATGCTTATAAAAGAGTATTAAAAAGAAACTGTTTTTACTTTTATACTCATTGAATTTTCATTCTTAATGGTAAGTTTGGCGCAGCTAAGTTTTTTTTTTATTGCAACTCTCTAAATAGTTGACATCCGTTTTAAAATCCCATCTCCTACTTCCTATATTCTTATAACGAATTCTGTTCTGTCTAACTATTTCCAACAAAACTTGATGTTCAAAACTTATATTTTATTTTTAATAGATACTATTTAATTAAAAGAACATTTTTCTAAAGGCATTTCACTTTATTTTGAAACGAAAATTTTAATTATTTCGTTGCTTTGTACAAGATTGTGCATAGGAGGAATTTACTGCCCACCGGTTCCCCCCTCCACATTTTTTGTTTGAAAAACTTACTGATTGTTTTTTAACTGTAATCCCACAATTATTTTATCATATTAATTTAGATAAAATACGATTTTTGAGTTGAATCTATGGAGGGGATAAAAAGAATTGTAAATGGGGATTTTTAAATATCATTGCTTTTCTAATTAAAAAAATAATCACAATCCCGTAAAATTTCTCATTTTATTATATCAAAATGATGTTAAGCCTTAAATGACACTTGTCAATCTTTGAGACTTTTTGTGGTACACAATATTACATTTTTAACGGTTTTGGCAGCTCTTTAGAAAACAACTTTTCTCTGTATGTTTATTTATTTTTTTTATTCATGCATAATAATAATTTTACTTTATCCATTTCTACCCTCAGCCTTGCCACAAATAGTCTTTGATATCAACGCTCAAACAACCTTAGTTTTACCTGAAATCCAACATAAAAT
Organism: Maratus speculifer; assembly: GCA_964019185.1. Classification (NCBI taxonomy): domain Eukaryota; kingdom Metazoa; phylum Arthropoda; class Arachnida; order Araneae; family Salticidae; genus Maratus; species Maratus speculifer. Next base: position 227,013,403 of record OZ025296.1, on the reverse strand, counting down.
TTTCCAATTTCTAGTGAAGAGTGCTCAATATTTATACGCAGGATGTCTAGTATTTGACTTTAAACTTAATAGATCCTTAATATTAACTTCTCACAAAAAGTGACATGAATGTAAATACATATTTTAGGTTGGTAATCACACAAACGGTAAAAAAAAAAAAAAAAAAAAAAAAAAAAAAAAAAAAAAAAATGAAGACACTAATAATATATGTGCGTCTTTTTTTTTACGAACTACGATTTCTTTAATATGATGATTATTATTTTTAAATAAATGTACTATATGAATAAAAATTATTATCATACTTATATAGGTATTTTTTTTTCATCTTGGTACATGTGCATTTAAAAAAAAAAAAAAACTAAAAATAATTTTTCCAATCTTTCTTATGTTAGCATTATTTTATATTTAACAAATATAAAATAATTTAATTTACTACAGAATTTGTGTCATGTTTAGCGACAAAAGAGAGCTAAAACGTATTATGCATCCCTTTTAATAACATTATAAATAGATATCCCATTACAATGCTTTTCTATTCAGAGACGAAATTGATCCGTAATTTATAAAGATATAATCAGCATTCATTATAATGTCAAGGGGAAAACAAGCACATAACTTATTCTTCGCCATCAAGAACAAATCGAATTAAGCTTATGGAAGACATCAGTAAAATAAATATGCATGCAGTATACATCTGTATAATGACTCTGTAAAGAAGTGAAGATCAGTTAATCTTTGGAAATATTCTTCTCTTGCTCTATTTCTATGCTGAACAACATACTTTTTCTATTGAAAACGTATTTATAAAACTATATACTTAAAAGAAAATCTGTCTTTAAGTATGTTATTTTAGTCATCTAACATGATTTTCTTACTGAAGAGATTTTGTTTTGTTATTTTGTTTTAAAGACAGAATTTCATTTCCAGTATGTGCTCTCACACGCTATTCTAAAAACTAATTACATTTATATGTTTTAATTTTTAAAAAAAACTGAAATATCTTCATGATTATGACAATGTGGATATTTTCATTTGTAGAGAATGGAAAGAATAACAATTTCCATATCATTACGGATGCCATTTTCGTATTACAGTCAAAAATAACATCTTCAAAATTTTTGTAAAAAAAATCTATACGCACTATTAGGGTTTTTAAGAATTGTGATGCTGTATTTTGCAATTTAATGGGCTTAAACTAATCAGTTTTATCTATTTAACACTCTGCAACATTTTTATATTAATATATTTCAGTATTCAGTGAAAATTATAAAAGTAAATTTCTCCTTGACAGTTTGATCGATTTCTTTTCTGAATAACAAATTATATTTATTTATTAATTTATTTTTAATTCTTTTGTGAAATCTGACATCTGACATTTTTTGCCATCTGAGGTGGACAAAATAAGCGTTATTTCGCTCTTTGTATTGTTCTTGATCAATTACAGCGATCATATTGGCCGAATGCACGGCACATAATGAGAATTATAGTATTTTTAGGTATGCGCAGATGCAGCACACGGTGCAGTGAAGGGTTAAAATTTGAAACGCTTCCTTATTTCACTCATATCATTGAACTCTTATTTCGATATCTGTTAAAGAAACGTGGAGCATAATATTATAAAAAAATAAGTAGAAATTTCAGAATTATGCCAATAAATAGTTTAAACAGATGAAGTTGTAAACTTCTAGAACTCAAGAAAAAAATTAGGAAATCAATTTAAATCTCCAAATAAATGGTCTTATTTCCAGATACGCTATGCAATAAGCTCAAATTATTTTCAATTTTGCCATTTATAGCCCTTGGCTTTTGGGTTCCTCATATAATATATCTTTTTCTCTAAAAATAATCCATACCTTGAAAATAGATCCTTGCTAATGCGCAGCTTAATCTTTTCGATGATTATATTTTTAGGTATAAATTTAACTTCCAACGAAATTCGTTTCATATTTCATAATTCGAGAGAAAATGGGCATTATTCATTGCATTTAGGGGAAAGAAAAATTACGATATTGGACGGAAAATTTAGTATACATTTTATTAGCATTTTTAAAAACAAATTAATTATGTAAAAGGCAAGTGTAAACAGCGTGGTTGTTTTCGTATCTCTGCATTTTTTAAATATTTCAGTTGAAAAAGTTTTTTCTTTCTCTCTTATAACCTACATGGCATCTTATTTCACTTCCACAAATATCTTCCTAAATATATTTACTAAAGTTTAAATGTTATGTATATCTGTTCAGATGTTTAAATTTATTACTACAATAAAATTCTTTCATTTTTAAAAACCAAAGACCAGTTTTCTTGATTTTTTAATAAATAAAAAAAATATTAGATTTTGCCATTAATCGGAAAACTGTATTAATATCCATCAAACATTTTCTCATTGGAAAATATATGTAAATAAATAGCAATTTTCATGTTTCTTTCAGAAGGTAGAATGTAATCTTTAATTATATGATTAAGCTAGTGTACAATAATCAGTATTAAATTAACATTCAGAACAATGACAAGCTTAACAGTATACTATATAGGTAATTATCTTTACATAATTAAGTATGTACTTATATATATAAAATTTTGCAGAATTTTTGGAACTCATTCAATAAAATTTGAAATATGATACAAATTTCTGACTGTTTAATAGATTGAAGTGGCAAAAACTTACCATAAAATACCGAAAGTAAGCTTTTAGCTCACAGAAAAAATATTAAAATTAAGGGTTGTTTATAACTGGAACTTTTATGAAATAGAAAGGTAAAATTAGGAAGGTGTAGGGATTTATTTGTAATTTGTAAATTTCCCAAGATTTAGACAGCTTGTTATATTGCCATATGAAGGGAGGTTGTATTTTGAAACGGCTTACTTTTGGCACTTTATGAAATTAACAAAACTCTTTCCACAGATAATATAAAAAGCTTCTTATTTAAATTGAAAATTAATATATATATATATATATATATATAAGAAAACGTTATAGTTATGGAGATGCATAAAGTCCTACCAAAAATTTTAATAAATTTTTCGACATCTATGATTTTTTAAATAAAATCTGTAATTGGGGGTTCACAAATTTTCCGAATTACATATTAAACAGAAAACTTCTAATTTAAAATAATGGTACTATGTCCATTGATAATTCAAAATACATCCATAATCTCATATGAATTTTAAAATGTCCTGTTGAAAATAAGCAAAATTAATGAAACACAGAAATTAATTAAATAAATTTAAACAAATCTATAATTGTAATCAAAAAGCTCTTTTCATATACCTTATATAAGGCCATTATGTATCTTTTCTCACGAACAAGCAATAGCTCTGTTTAAGAGTAATCATCATGTATTATATATATGTAATGTACTATTTAAAAGTTAATTTAAACCCCGTGAACAGTTACACGCAAGAAGATGTGGAGATGCGATCGATTGCTACATAAAGCGCAGTTAATTAAATTTGTTTGCCATTGCTTTGGATATTTTTCGATTTTTTTTTTTAAATTTTTATTTTATTTTTTTATTTACTTTACATATAAAACTGCAAACAAAAATAATGCTATATTCATGAATCAATATTTGATTTCCAAAGTAAAATTATGAATTCTAAAAGATTTAGTATTAGTCATTTAAATATCACGCATAACATGATATGAATTTTTTAAATGTTCCTTTGAAAATAGGCATAATTAATAAAACACAGAAATTAATTAAACAAATTTGAAAACAAATCTGTAATTGTAATTGAAAAACTCTAGTAATACACGTTATATAAGGCCATTATGTATCTTCTCTTTTGAACAAGCAATAGCTCTGTTTAAGTGTAAAATTAATGTTGTGCACCTAAATGTCATTTTATTAAGCCAAATTATATTTACTTCTTCACTAATGTATAAAACAATCGAAATTTTTATCGTTAAATTTTAAACAGGGCAATTAAAAATGAGAGTCAGAATAAATAGCCTTTTAACAAAAGAAAAATTATAGCGAAAATCAACAGAATGAATTACCTTGTCTTAATGCTCAGGTTACTTTGTTTGGTCAAACATCATGTAATCTATTATTTAAAAGAAAATTAAAAGCCTTAGAGCAGTGACACGCAAGAAGATGTGGCGATTAAATTGATTACAACATAGAACACACTTAATTAAATTTGTTTGCTGGTTTGAATGTAGTTCGTTTTTTACATATAAAACTACAAAACCAAAAGTAATGTTATATTCATGAATAAGTAACGGATTTTAAAAGTGAAATAATATATTTTAAAAAGATTTAGTATTACTCATTTAAATATAATATGATATGAATTTTTAAATGTTCCTTTGAAAAAAACAAGCAAAATTAATAAAACACAAATATTAATTAAACAAATTTGAAAACAAATTTATCATTGTAATTGAAAAGCTCTTCTAATACACATTATATTAGGTTATTATGTATCTTTTCTTGCAGACAAATAATATCACTGTTTTAATAAAAATTTTATTTTACTTCAGAAAGGTGTTATAAAAATTAAAAGTAAATGAAATTGACATGTTTCGGATTCGTCTTATAAGAACCATTATCATAATAAAAAATAAAAATAAAATTCAAAACATTTCACGATCAATACAAATGACACACGACAGTGTTTTATATATCCTTCTATGGTTAAAAAAAAACTAGCATTAAACAAATCTCCATGAATGACTCCTGGAATGATGCTGATGTGTAAGGTTTCCGGAAATAACGCGTCCGGGTGGACCACACCTTACATGAGTCGAATAGACCAATCAGGAAAGGGCTCCGTCTATGCTTCGACCAATGAGGAGAGAGATGAATTCTAAAATTGAGTGTACACTGTTAAAAATCTGCTGCATTTTGTTGCAACGCACTCCACCGCTTGTATATAATATCTCTATTCCAACCAATAAGGAAGCTTCATTTCACGGCAAAGTAACCGTTTTCTATAAAAGCAGGGGAGTGCGTTGCAACAAAATGCAGCAGATTTTTAAAAGTGTATGAAAAATAAGGTATCGCGAAGCGATTCCATGGGGTATTGGTGAGCGCAGCAAGCAGGGGTAACCTACAATTTGGAATCGCGAAGCAATTACGCGGGGGTTGGCGAGCGTAGCGAGCAGGGGGGACGGAGCACCCCTAGTAAACAACAAAAAAACACGCGCTCTATTGTATAAAATTAAATTAAAATAGACCATTATCGAAAATAATTTCCAACTTGGTTCATCCCATTCAAGCTCTCACGAGAAATTTATTTATAATAAAAGAAAATAATCTATATTAATAAAATAACAAATCGCTCTGTGTGTGTGTGTGTGTCTGCGATAGTTAGCGAAAACTACGGTACGTACGAAGCTCAAAATTTTTCTGAGAGTAGCCCAATATCTCTCCTGATGCACAAAATTAAATAAAATATTGAAAATATATGATTTGAAGTAAAAAATTGTATTAATAACAGTTTTCTCCTTTTTTCAGAAATTTTTAATACTTTATAACGTAGATGAAAAATGTTTATGATTTAACAACATATTAATAATTCCATGTCAATATATAAAATATAGTGATGAAAAGATTCTTTAATATCATGCATGAACACTTAAATAATAGTATTAATCTAAAATCTAGATTTCAGAGTGCAGACGATTTTAAGACATTAACGAAAGAATATTAATTTTTCAAGCACAGTCTTTAATGATGCTTCTATATTGATATTTCAAAGCCATATGATAAAAATAATCAAATAATTCTTGTCTATGATTGATCTAATTGTATCTTTCATGCATTCTGATCGTGTATTACAGACAATAATGGTCCAAAACGTTATTTTTTAAATGAAATTTTAGTCATCTATTTAATAACAGTTTAAAAGGTAAAAAACAAAAACAAAGAAATACTGGTTTAAACCAGTTTGAATTGATCGGAGTTTCAAAGCACATGGTTTTGTTGGTGCTTATTTGGACTTAATGTAGCGGATTTTAGAATTACATTTTTTGCGTCACCCCGAGATATTATACTGCCACTGTATTAATTTCTTTTTACTATATGGTTGTACGCATATTTTTGGCATTTCGAACATTAGAATCTATGAGTCATTAGCTATGTTGCAGTAAAAAACATTACACAACACTTTTCTATGAGTTTATCTTTTTAATCATTGATTAAATTTAAATGTGTTCTATTCAATTTAAAATTGTAATATGGCTTTAATTTGTTTTTTTTTAAAAATAAAATAGCTGTTTGGCGTACAATTGTTTGTATCCGCAAACGATTCATTCACCATAATAAATTATCAAATAGTAAAATACATTATCTATCAGAAATAGCCATAAAAAGAATAGTAGCAAAACTGATTATAACCTTAATGTTTAGACTAATTTAAACATAACCCGATCCCAACCAGAAAAAAAAAATAGACTACACTCCGATCCGCGATACACACAACTTCCGTGAGTACAAACCCGACCCTGACCTAAAAATTCTGTTTGGAAAAAACTATGGATTTGATAACTGACCCGAACCAAATCTGAAAATCGCAAAAATGTTCAAGTGAAGCATTACCCGATTCAAACAAGGAAGAATAATTTTCGTGGGCATGAAACCTGACCCGAACCTAAATATTTTCTTTTAAAAAAACCCGAAATATGACTCGAACGAAATCTGAAACCAATAAAAATATTACAGAGAACTATAACCTGATCCCAGCAAGACAAAATACTTTCCATGGTCATAAACCCGACTCAAACCTAAAAAACTCCGTTTGAAAAATCCTGAACTTTGACCCAAACCACATCTAAATCTGACCAAAGTATTCGAAAGAACCATAACCGGAGTCGAGTAAGACAAAATAATTTCCGTGGACATGAACCCAATACGAACCTAAAACTCACATTCAAAAAAATAACCTGAAATTTGAATCTAACCAAATCTGAATCTGACAAAACTATTTCAAAGAAACTCAACCGGATCCAAACAAGACAAAATATTTCCATGGACATGAACACAATCCGAACCCAAAAAATGTCTTTGAAAAAATCGCGAACTGAACGAAATCTGAACTTGGCAAATATTATTCCAGTGAAGCATGTCCTTATTCGAACAAGACAGAATTATTTCCGTGAACATGCAGTAAGACCCGAACTCAACAGTTATATTTGAAGAAAAAACCCGAAATCTGAATTGAACCAAATCTGGACCTGACAAAAATATTCCAAAGAACTATAACCCAATCCAAGCAAGACAAAATAATTTCTATGGATATAAACCCAACTCGAACCTAAAAAATTCGATTTGAAAAAACCTGAAATTTGACCCAAACCACATCTAAATTCGACCAAAATATTTGAAAGAATCATAACTGGATTCGAGTATGACAAAATAATTTCCGTGGACATGAACAAGATCCGAACCTAAAAATTCTATTTGAAAAAATATCTGAAATTTGAATCGAACCAAATCGGAACCTGATAAAAATATTCCAAAGAATCGTAACCTGATCTGAATAAGACAAAAAATTTTCATTCACATGAACCGAATCTGAACCTAAAAAATTTCTTTGAAAAAATCACGAAATCTGAACTGAACCAAATCTGAACTTGAAAAAAAAATATTCCAGTGAAGCATGTTCTTATTCGAACAAGGCAACATAATTTCCGTGAACACGCAAGAAAACCCGAACCCAAAAATTCCATTTGAAGAAAAAGCCAAAATCTGAATTGAAACAAATCTGTTCCCGACAAAAATATTCCAAAGACCCATAATTGTATCCGAGCAAGTCAAAATAATTTCCATGGACATGAATACGACCCGAACATTAAAACTCAATATCAAAAAATACCTATAATCTGAACCAAACGAAATCTGAACCCGACAAAAATGTTCTAATGAATCATAACCAGATCCGAACAAGACAAAATAATTTCCATGGACATGAAACCAATATATGGTTCGGTAACATTTATGTTGCAATTACATTACGGTAAGTCTTTGATTATATTTAATTTCCCGTTAGGTTACAGTTAGTCACGGTTAAGTTAAAGTTAGGTTAAAGTTAATTTGCATTTATGTTATGGTTAGAATAAGGATATTAGATTACAATAAAGTGAAGGCTAGGTTACATTTATGTTATATTTAATTTACGGTAAGGTACTGTTAAGTCAAAGTTATTTTACAAGCAGGTTATGGTTACGGTACAAAAGTTTACGGTTAGGAATTTATCCATAGAGTGAACATTACACATGATTTGATTAAAAATAACACTTACTTTTGTTAAATGCCTCTGAAATTATAATACTACATACCAACATTTTAACTACCAGCGAGTATCGATTTCTTTCATGGTATAGTCGGATTTAAGAGTGATGTAATTAGTTTGAAATTCAAAATATTTCACTTGGGATTTCTATGTAAAAAAAAAATAGTTACGTGACTTAACAGTGATTTTTGATAAATATCAACACTTTAACACGAAAATCACGCAGTCGTTGGATACATATTCCCTCCGCATTTCTCATCGCTCATTTTGAGTATTTTTAAAGCTTAGCATTAGCTGTTTTTTAAACCGATTTTTCACACATTCAGTGGCTACGTATTTCAGACAATGCATCTCTGCATGTTTTGAGTTAATGATAAAATCATACAAATTTCAAGTTCGTTTAATATTGTTAATACGGACCCGGGCAACGCCGGGCGGGTCAGCTAGTAGTAATAATAAAATAAATGGTATCATTGCAAACAAAATTTTTATGCGTATAAATTTCAATGGACTCTCTTATAATAGAATTACAACAACAATTTGATATGAAACATAATTTTGCTTTCACTAAACATTTTTTTGGCTTCATTTAAATGTTTTAGATAAGGTAGTGTTAGTACGTCCAAATTTAATATCAGATTCATGCTCCGCTTTTCTAATTCCACGCTTTCTCCCAGTCATGCCTATGTAATAATTTAAGCCACCTTTTTCTGAAATATAAGTATTTCATAAACTCCTGCAAGATCATCATGTGCTATAGGAACCACTTTCTTATTAAGTCAACACCTTAATATGGTGCCGGTGTTGCAATTAATTTAATATTAAACTTTTTTAATTTAAATTTTAACTTCTCAAAACTGCCTTTCAGATATGGAAATGAAACTCTTTTAAATTTTGTAGGATCTCTCCCTTTATTGAATCTTTCAATTAACTCTGGATTTTGTTGTTTAAGCTTCCCTTTTCTATAATAATTTGTTAATTTATTGATGCTACTTATGTTATATCCATTAGAACCTGCAATCTCACGGATTACACAACTCCTTATTTAAAAATTCTTCAGAACAAACGTTAAACTTTTTTTTACAATAGATCGCGTGGTTTTTTGTTGTTTATTTATATCTCATTGTCGCGTGTCATTTGTATTGACGATGAAATATTTTGAATTTAATTTTTATTTTTTATTATGATTATGGATCTTATAAGACGGATCTGAAACATGCCAATATCATTTATTTTTTATTTTTATAACACCTTTCTGAAGTAAAATAAAATTTTATTAAATGTTTATATAAAAGGTGAATTTCTAAAAACCTGGAGATTTAAAAAATCTATTGGGTTTAATAAATATTTTATAATATCTCTGTTTGACAATAAAATTAATGATGTACACTTAAATGTCATTTTGTTAAGACACACTTTTTTACTTCTTCACAAATGTATAAAACAGTCGAGTTTTTTATTTTTAAAATTTAAACAGGGCAATTAAAAATGCGAGTCAGAATAAATAGCTTTTCAACAAAAGAAAAATTATAGCGAAAAACAACAAAATGAATTTCCTTGTTTAGGTGTTCAGGTTACATTGTTTGGTCAAACATCTTGTAATATATTATTTAAAAATCCCTTTCGGCATGGCCTATAGGCGGAGGTAGATTTCGAAAAGTTTTCATCTCAAAAAAAAAAAAAAAAAAAAAAAAATTAAATGATTAGAGATAAACCCAGTTTAACTACTTTATTCAACCGCTTTTAAAATTTTTTTAATTTCATTTTTCTGTAAGAACTGGTTTTATCGAAATCCTCTTAAGCGAAATTCTACTCAAATGCCCATTTTGGCAACATATTTTGAATTATATTATTACTTTATTAAAAAAATTGACCAATATGCTCATTATATAGTTCCTAAAAAAAAACTGTTAATTAAATTCGTTTGACAGCAAAATTGAATTTAAAAATGAGTAATAAAATAACCAATTTATTATTTTAATACCACATTTCTTTAATCAAGATTGCTTTGAGAAATTTTGTACGAAGTGCCCACTTTGACAGATTTTTTTAAATATATATTTAGCCTTTATCAAAAATCTGACCAATACGGCACATTACACAGTTCCTAAATAACGAAAAACTGTCAATTGAATGCGTTTGAGAGCAAAATTGAATTTAAAAATGAGTCATAAAATAAAAAAATTGTTATTTGAATACAACCTCAATTCTTTTATCATGATCGCTTTGGGAAATTTTTTTGCGAAGTGCTTACTTTGACAGCTTTTAAAAATATGTATATTCACCCTTTATCAAAAAATCAAAGAATACGCACATTATATAGTTCCTAAGTAACAAAAAACTGTCATTTGAATGCGTTTCAGAGCAAAATTGGATTTAAAAATGAGTCATAAAATAAACAATTTGTTATTTGAATACCCACAGTTCATTAATCATGGTCGCTTTGGGAAATTTTGTGCGAAGTGCCCATTTTGGCAGCCTTTTTTTGAAATATATTCTGCCTTTATCAAAACACTGGCCACTCCGTCACATAATATAGTTCCTAAGTAAGAGAGCCTGTAAATTGGATGCGTTTGAGAACAAAAAAAGATTTAAAAATGACTCGGTAAAAACGCAATTTTTTTTAATTTCCTCAAATTTCAATCATGATAATTTCGTGAAATTCTGTTCAAAATACCCTATTTGGCAGCCTTTTAAAAATATATTCTGCCTTTATCAAAAAACTGGCCAATACGTCGCATTATATAGTTCCTAAATAATAGGACCTCTAAATTGGATGGGTTTGAGAACAAAAATGAATTTAAAAATGACTCAGAAAAAACGCAATTTGTTATACTTAATCAATTTTAATGACGATAATTTCGGGAAATCTGTTCAAAATACCTTTTTTGGCAGCCTTTTTAAAAATATATTCTGCCTTTATCAAAAAATTGGCCAAAACGTCGCATTATATAGTTCCTAAATAAGAGGATCTGTCATTTGGATGCGTTTAAAATCAAAAATGAATTTTAAAATGAGTCAGAATATAAGCAGTTTGGATTTAAGGTTTTTACTCCAACTCCTATTTATGTTTAATTTATTTTTGCTATAAGAATGGGTTCTATGAAAAACTTGTCAATATAAAAGTTGCAGATCTTATTGTGAAGATGTAAAATAAATTTAATTAGGTTTGATTGCTTAAGAATTGAGTAAGTTATGGGTTTTTTTCTTTTTCCTCCCCCCTTTTTCTTTTCGTTTTTAATTTTTTTTCCTCGGTAAAAATTGGTCCTATCAAAAACTTGTAAATACAAATGTTTAGATAATATTGAGTACATTTATACAAAATTTAGTTGGATTTAATATCTTGAGAATTGACGAAGTTATGAATTTTTGTCTCCCAAAAACCATGTTTTTTCGCCCCTTGAGCCCATTTTTAACTTTATCAAAAATCTGTCATGCATAAACTTTTTGCCCATTTCTTAGAAGTAATATAAACTTTAAACTGATTCGATATCTATTTTAATTAAGAAGTTATCGCGTTTTTTCTGTTTTCACAAAAACCCTCCCTATTTCCACCCCCTTGGTCCGATTTTGCCCATTAACGAACTCGACCGAGATTTTAGGCTCCTTGATTTTATGTAAAAGTTTGAAGAAGATCTGAGCATAATTATGGAAGTTATCGTGTCTAGAAGAAAGTGATATACACCGATATATATATATATATATATATAAACTTTTTTACTGATGGTGGTTTTGGGGTCTAGGAGTCATGATTCGTGTAGATCCGCAAACATTTTTCAGAAATTCCAACATGGGAGACAATGCAATAGGTAGTATTTCATACGAAATCTACCTAAAAGATAATTAAAAGCCTTAGAGCAGTGACACGCAAAAGATGTGGGAATTAAATTGACTGCAACATAAAATGCACTTAATTAAATTTGTTTACCATTGGTTTGAATGTTTTTAGTTTTTTACGCATAAAACAGCAAAAGAAAAAAAAATAACGTTATGTTTATGAATAAATAATGGATTTCAAAAGTAAAAGAATGGATTCTAAAAGAATTAGATTTAGTCATTTAAATATTAACTAGTTTTGATACAAACAATTTCTTTTTGCTGTGTCCGCTATTTAAATAAGCATTTGTGACTTGTAAAAATATTTTGTATGCATTAATTTATGTATTATGATTCGAATGTTATTAAAAATGATTTATTTTTCATCTTAATAATATATATATTTTTGTACTTAATAATATTTGTGTCATAAAACGGAAAACAAACTACTTGTATACAAAAATAAAAGCATATTTAATTAGCAGTCTTTGATCGTTAAACTGTTTGATTACTCTAAAAGAATCTGTAATCAAACGAAATATACTGGGTGTTCAAAAAATAACCGGTGGATTTTAAAATTCAATAATTTGAAAACGGTGACAGCTATTATTATTATTATTATTTTTTTTTTTTTTTTTTTTGCAGGAGGGTTATGTATGATGTCAGGAGTTTTTTCGCCGTGATTTTTTATTTTAGTTCGGATTTCAAACAATAGATGGCGCTGACGGCCATTGGCGATCAGTCGAAGCCGAAACTGACCTCACATAGCATTGATACAAAGGAAGGAGATTAAATATATGGAATGCGTCTCATTCGATTTGATTTCAATGGAATGCATTTTTTCCATGGGAGTAACAAATTCTTCGATAGTGGAATACAGCGTTCAGAAATGGGTATAAATTTGGCAAACAGTATTTGAGTTTGCAGGACATTTTACATTTATGAAGTTTTATTTGCCCGGATAAAATTACTTTCTTATGGCATGATTTAAAGAATATTTTATGCATCGTATTTTAAAACTACACTGTTAAAAATTTGAAACTTTTGCTGCATCATCACACCTCCAATTTTATACAAAATGATTACTTCGCTGTATTATGGAGCATTGTCATTGTTCAAAATATTTAATTTTAACAGTGTTGGTGAAGATATTTCGCTACAATCTTGATATGATTTCAATAGAATGTGTTGTTGTCATGGAAAAACCATATTCTTCCATAGAAATTTACAGTGTTCGGAATTGGGCATGAATAGAACAAGCTAAATTCGAGTCTGAAGGCTATTTTGCATTTATGAATATTTATGGGAATTTTATCAAACCCATTTAAAAATTTAGTTAAAATTTCAAAAATTTTAGTTTGGAATGAAATTCCAAACTATAAGTTATAAAATTCCTATCTTTCCTATTGGAATTTTTACAAAAATTAGTTAAAAGATCTAAAATTTCTTTGAATACCACAAAAGTTATAAAATTTTTAACAAACAAACAAAAAAAAAACTCTTTACCTAAATTAAAATACGATGCATAAAATATTCTTTAAATAATGCCAGAAAAAGTAATTTAATCTGGGATAAAAAAAAACACTTCATAAATTCAAAATCTCCTGCAAATTCTAATACTGCTTGCGAATTTTATGCGAACTTCTGAACGCTGTATTCCACTATCTAAGATTTCTATGGAATTTATTTGTTTATGTTTATTTATGGAATTTATGGCTATTTCCATGGAAACAACGCATTCCATTGAAATCTTATCGAAAGAGTTCAGAATCGGGTCCTAAGAGCAAGATTGTAGCAAAATATCTTCACCAACACTGTCAAAATTTGAAATTTTGCTGCATCGTCACTCCATTGCTATTATAGAATATCTCTATTTTAACCAATGAGAATGCTCCATAATACAGTGAAGTAATCATTTTCTATAAAAGCGGAGGTCTGATGATGCAGCAAAGGTTTCAAATTTTTAACAGTGAAGTTTTAAAATACGATGCATAAAATATTCTTTAAATCATGCCATAAGAAAGTAATTTTATCCGGGCAAATAAAACTTCATAAATGTAAAATCTCGTGCAAACTCAAACACTGTTTTCCAAATTTATACCCATTTTTGAACGCTGTATTCCACTATCGAAGAGTCTGTTACTTCCATGGCAAAAATGCATTCCATTAAAATCTAATCGAATATGACTCACTCCATATCATTAATCTCCTTCCTTTGTTTTAATGATGAGTGAGGTCAGTTTCGGCTTCGACTGATCACCAATCGCCGTCAGTGCCATCTATTGTTTGAAATCTGAACTAAAATAATAATTCCCGGCGAAAAAAAAACTCTTGACATCATACATAACCGCCCCACCAGTGACCGAGAGGTTCTGACCTCAAACTGGTAGACGGTAGGTGCTGGGTTCGAACCCAATCGCGACCGTCGGCCTAACCGTTCGAAGTTTTCCGTGGTTTTCTTTGAGCCTTGCGTAAATACGGGTTAGGTTCCCTTAGAAAGACCCCCACGGAGGGCAACCCACACCATAGGGCCTATATCCCATAGCGTAGATAATCGGTCGATAAAAATACACCACCATCATACATAACCCTGTAGCTGTCATCGTTTTCAACTTATTGAATTTTAAAATCCACCGGTTATTTTTGGAACACCCGGTATCTAGTAAAGATGAAACTTTTAGTCAAATATCCATAATAGTTGTCTTATTCGTATAATTATAGATATTTCAGTTCAAAGTTGATGTTGGAGACATAATAGATAAAATAGCTATAAAATAATTTAAATATCTGTGTTTAACTATTCTTTTAAACTAAATTAAGGATGTTTCTTTAAAATCATGAATTAACACAATTATTCAATATCATTACATCGACAAATAATAAATAAAATACATTTTAGTTGATTTTAAAAATTTAACAGTTTCATATAACGATTTGGTTACAAAGTAAATAAATAAATAAATACGTTAAAATTATAACTGATGAAGAGTTTTTATTTGAGAATGAGTTTAGTAAATTTTAATTACAAGTATATTCACAAAACAAAAAAGAAAATGTAGGAACATTCCAGGATCAAACCCGAGGTCCGCTTATCTTTGATCTAACGCTCTACAGAATGAGCTACGCCAAAGATATAAAACTGTATTACAAAATAAATACTTAAGTTGTATTATAATATAAGACCCCCCACTGTCTGTTGAATCTGTTGAACCTGAGACTAAGGGGCCTGTACCCTACAACATATATAAACATGATCAAAGTTTTCTCTCTCTTTGTTAGTAGAAATAAAGCTTTCTATTATAAACGAATTAAAAACGATTACCTGTGTAACCACAACCGTTTTTCCTGACACACGACAGTGTTCATACAGAATCCGTGTTTACCATATCCTTTGAGATACATTATTCAGTCTTACATGGGATATTGAAATCAAACTACCCACTTATATTCTCTTTAGAAAAACTGACGGATACTTATAATGGACGTAAGTACGCATGATAATTCTGTTTTAATTTTTTTTCTTTTATGTTTTTCTTCATCTATAATTGTAAAACAGCAGTCTTAATTAGTCACACACAGAGGTCTATACATGTGGTATTTTTATATACAAAGAATGTCTTCCGACGATCAGCGAATCACTTTCTACCAGTTTGACGATATCAGTTACCTTGGCTATGATAGCTATAATGGAGATTCCATTATATATAGTTTTTTGGTGTTAAAATTTATTCCTTTTATAAAATTGCGTTTTAGTTAATCTTTATAATTTAGGAAGTAGGTATTCATTGCGTTTTTTTCCCACAGTTTAATATTTTATTAAGCATGGAAAAGCTTTCATTAATTCTTTTCTCTTACATGAATTTTCTGATGTAACGGCTAACTGAAATAAAATAAAAGAAAAGCAATTTCTTTCAATCTACGCTTCTCATAATTCCGTTGAAAATTATCGTTGCGATTTCAATAACTAAAATAAAATCTAATCTTTGTACAAATGCTAACGATTTCCTTCTCTTCATAAACATTTTGTCCTGCAAATTATTTCGTGGGTGCGTCTCTTTGATTTAGAGCATAATATGTAAATGTAAGCAGATGGTTTCGCATCGTCCGCTGAGAGCTGATGCAGTTCTCACGAATTTAATCTATTAACCCTTTTGTGCCTGCTCCCATAATTGACAGGTTATCAATTGGCTGTATACTTAACAATATGTTCTGTCTCTCTTTGCATAATTATCGCCAAGGTCGGCAATTATACAAAGAGTTTTGGCGAAAACCGCAAGCCAAATCGCTAATCAACATCTGTACTGATTGTAACTTCACTTGGATTTGAACTACTATCCAGTAAGGACCTATTACCTCATGTAGCCTTCATAATTGTGTTTCCAAGGGGTCACTCCCTGAGGAGTATAAGTCTCCGCTCATTCCTGCGTATCCTAATAAAGAACTTCGAAAGAGACATTACTGGTGTTTTTCATTACTTCTGCGGACCTGTCTTATTGCAAACACTTCGTGGAATTTACAGCATAACTTAAATGCTTTCTCCTAAAAAGGTATTCATACGAGCTGTCACTAAACGCCACCCAAAAATCTACTCCATAAGACTTGGTGCTCAAGACCAGGCGAAGTTCTATGATACACCAGTATATTATGCAGGGAGTGACCCAGTTTAGTGATATAAAAAAAAACGCTAATGCTTTACAAGGCCATATATTATGAACCAAATCAGTTATCAGTTCATCTGAAGTTCAGCAGTTCCGGCGAAAATGCTTTATCCGATGCTCTCATCATTTATTCCCATCTGGGGAAACGGGGTCAAGGACCTCACTGTAAAGCAAATCTTCGATGTCTGTGCTTCTTCGCTTTCGCGGTTTGTGAAAGGCACCGTTTGATTAATCGACGTTGTGAATCAAGTGTCAAATCGTCTGTTCTTGGTGACAGAAAACAGTGTTAACGTGTGTGGGCGCCCCCCCCCCCTTTGTCGCTTTGTGCATCAGAAATCTTCAATAGTGTGTTGCTATACCAGATCGAAACCCCCCTCTTCTATCATTAAGAAAGTTTGTAGGTGTCGGACACCGTTTGTACTTCAATGTCTATGCGTAATAACATCTCAAGTTTACGGGGGTTAGTGAAAACCCTTCCCCTTCCCCCCTCCCCCTCCCCTTCCCCCTTTTATTTTATTTAGGAACACAGTGATGTGTCAAAGTTATTGAATTCATCCGTTTTTTTTGTAGTTTATTAGTAATTATTTGAATTTTTGTGTAGTAAGGTAAGTTTGTATTACTTTATACATAAGTAACTGTAGTGATCTTTACGAAATATCTGTTTAAGTATGTTAGTTTATTTTATATTTTTTTGAAAGATTCAAACTACTTTTTAAAATCTCTTTTCGAATAAATGTACATTTTTATTATTGTTGTCGTGTGATAAGTAGTAGTGTTAGTAGTAGGAAAAGGAGAGTTTAAGCTCAGCCGCAGGGACCAGGGACCGTCCCGCCTGCTCCCGTCCCTGCTCAGTCGCTGGGATGAAGGGATCGTCCCTGCTCCCACCGTGCCACCGCCGCCCTCCTGCGCCCCCTAGTGGAAAAAAGGAACATTCTATTATAACAGGATAGGTGAACAACCTTCCCTAATTAAAAATATTATCAATCACATCTCAACTCAGACAATACCTCTCTTTAACTGACATTTCCTCTCCTAAACGACCAATCCCTCCCTGAAACGGTCATTACCTTGTAAACAATCATTTCTAAAGCTATATAAATCTATGTTTTTCGATATTATTTTTAAAAGGATGTTAAACATCGAAGTGATTAGTGCTTTATGTGTTTACATATTGATGTGTGACGTTTTTTCACTTGTTTATATTTTTACTAAAGTTGATAGACTAGCAGTAGATTTTATATTAAATTTTAACGATACAGAGAATTTTCCTCATTAATATCATATTATGGAGAAAAGTTATCAGGATCCAAGTCAAATTGCTAGTTTTGGAGGAGTGGACGCTCTTCATCGAGCAGTTCACGGTAAGATATCTAAGAAAAAAATTAAATCTTGGTTAGAAGGGGTTGATGCTTACACTCTTCATAAACCTGTACGCAGAAAATTTCAAACAAATCGAGTGATTGTGTATTCTATAGATCAGCAGTGGCAAGCGGATTTGGTAGATTTATCTTCTTTACAGAAATTTAATGACGGGTTTCGTTACATTTTAACATGCATTGATATTTTATCTAAGTATGCATGGGCTTACCCTTTGAAATCGAAACGTGCTGAAGATATAGTAGCGGTGTTTGAATCCATTTTTCGAACAAGGAAACCAAAGTATTTGAATACTGACGCAGGTAAAGAATTTTTAAATTCTCGTTTACAGAAGTTTCTGAAGCAACAAGGTGTTCGATTTTTTAGAACTTTTAACAATACGAAAGCTTGTGTAGTGGAAAGATTTAACCGCACTCTGAAAACTAAAATGTGGAAATATTTTACAACACATCACACTTATCGATATATTGATGTATTGGATCAATTTTTAGATAGTTATAATCACACCTACCATACCACCATTAAGAGACCCCCAAGTGAAGTGAATAAGGATAATGAAAGTGAAGTGTGGTTTTCTATTTACGGTAATATGTCAAAACTGAAAAGGAAACCTTGTGTTTTTAATTCAGGGGATTTAGTACGTGTTTCTAAACATAAAATGACTTTCGAAAAAGGATATGAAACAAATTGGACGGAAGAATTATTTTTAGTAACAGAATGTGTCACGAGAATTCCTCCAGTTTACAAAATCAAAGATTTATTAGACGAACCTATTGAAGGAACTTTTTATGCAGAAGAATTACAAAAAGTACAACCGAAAAACCGCTTTGACGTTGAAAAGATTCTGAAAAAACGTAAAAGAAAAGGGCAACTTGAATATCAAGTTAAGTTTAAAGGTTATCCTTCTAAATTTAATCAGTGGATACCTTCGTCAGATTTATTTTCTCTATAAAACACCCATTTTTTACAACGAATGATCATTCACAATCATGTCATTCTACGTGACGCTACCTTCTGACAGTTCAATGAACTATTTTCCAGAAAACAAAATTTCACATTATTTTACAAGATTACCTATGCCTTTAGATTTAAAAGGTGAATGGGAAGTCGGTTTAACTGAATTGATTTATCCTCATACATGGCGTAATATTACTGAATATGGTAACGAGTATGAATATGTGTTAGGTAATAGTTTAGAATTACCAGATGGAAGACCTAGAAACGGTAATGAATATGAACAGGATGATAGTGACACGAAAAAAATTCGAATCCCATCAGGATATTATGAATCTCCTAACGACATCATTAAAGTGATAAATTATCAAAAATTTGGTGATAGAATTTCGGTTAGCTACAACAAACACACTAAAAAAGTGAAAGTTTCTTTGAAGAGATATGCACAATTGAAATTTTTATCTGGTTTAGCCGAATGTTTAGGATTCTTACCAGGTGAAGTAATCTCAAATGTTTCGACTCCCTCATTATCTTTTGAAAGTCCCTTTATAGCTGACCCACACGCAGATTTTAAATTGCTCTACTTGTATAGTGATATTGTAGAACCTCAGATTGTTGGAGATACAGTGGCACCCTTATTGCGAGTGATTCCTGTTAAAGGGGAGGACGGAGATATGATTCATGAAGTGTTTGACAGACCTCATTACATACCAGTGACTCGAAAAAATTTTCAAACGATTGAAACTGTTATAAGAACACACACAGGACGTTTAGTGTCATTTGATCGCGGGAAGTTGATTGTGAAACTACATTTCCGTCAGAAATATCTTTCATAATGCTTGTTCCTTACCAATGCTGTAATCAATCTTTTGAAGATTATTATACACATCAAACAGGTAGCGGATTGAACTATTATCAAGGAAATACTTTCCAGAAAGGTTATGGTTTCGGAGGACTTTTCCGTTCCCTTTTCCGTGCAGCTGTACCTTTATTTAAATCAGGTGCTAAAGCAGTTGGAAAGCAGTTATTTCATACCGGTGTAGATGTGCTAAATGATATTTCTCAAGGTGATAATATTAAAACAGCGGCTAAACGACGATTTAAGGAAGCCGGGAAAAATCTGACAGACAAAGCAGCAATTAAAGTGAAATCTATGATTGGATCAGGTCAAAGGAATAAAAAACGAAAGAGACCTCAAAGTTCTCTCAGTCGCCCTAAAGCCAAGAAAGTGAAAGCACGCGATATTTTTGCTTAAAGATGTCTGGTCTTATTCATAAAGATTCTCCCGTTTGCGTCAAATCTGAACTAGACTTGTTTATGATTCCACCTACGCAAACAGCTATAGAAAAAGGTCACTTTGTAGAATATCATCCACTGGCTACTATATCTGAGAGTGGACCAGTTGAGTTTAACATTACAGGCAATAGTGAAGATTATATTGATTTATCAGCATCTTACCTTTACGTGAAAGTAAAACTAACTAACGCTGATGGAACCCCCTTACCCGACAAGACACCTGTAGCACCTGTTAATTTATTTTTACAAGCATTGTTTTCTCAAGTAGATGTGAGTTTGAACGAAAGAGTGATTTCCTCTTCTAGTAATACTTACCCGTATCGTGCTTACATCGAGACTTTACTGAATTATGGAGAAGATGCTAAGAAAAGTTTACTTTCTTGCGAATGTTTTTTCAAAGATGAATGTTTGGATACAGTCAATCCTACACTTACCGATAACCCAGGACTTCATAAAAGATATGAATTAACTTCAAAAAGTAAAGTTTTGGATATGATAGGCCCACTACATTGTGATATTTTTCAACAAAATAGACTTTTATTGAATATGGTAGATTTGAAAATTAAAATGACACGTAGCAAACCCAATTTTTGTTTGATGGCTGATAAAGTCGGAGATAAAACACCTGATTATAAAGTGGTGTTACAACACGCCTCTTTGTTTATTCGAAAGGTGAAAGTTAGTCCAGGTGTTTCTATCGGACACGCTAAAGCGTTAGAGAAAAGTAATGCTAAATATCCTATCGATAGAGTTTTGTGTAAAACATACTCAATATCGAGTGGAAGCTGGTCTTTTATGCAAGATAACGTATTCTTAGGATCTATGCCTAAGCGTGTAATTATAGGATTATTAGAAAATTCAGCCATTAACGGACAGTATGACCTTAACCCGTTTTTCTTTAACCACTACAACGTCAACTTTTTAAGTATTTACATTGACGGACAACCAATACCATCTAAACCATTAGAATTAAATTTTAACGAAGGAAATTATATTGCAGCCTACCATCGATTGTTTCCCGGCTTTAACCGAGATAATGGAAATTATCTATCTCGAGAAGATTATGCTAAAGGACACACTCTATATGCATTCGATTTAAGTCCAGATTTATGTGATGGACCACACTTGAATTTACAACATCAAGGAAATTTAAGAGTTGAAATTAAGTTTTCTTCAGCACTTTCATCAACTATTTCCGTTCTGATCTATGCAGAATTTGAAAACATTATCGAAATTTCTAAATCAAGGCATGTGTTGTGTGACTTTCCAAACTAGACAAAGATGAACTCTCAACAGATTAAAGACATTTTATCTCATAACAAATACACTAAGAAATATTTTTTAGATGTGTTTCCCAGCGATATGCTTCCTAACACAATTAAGCAATACCCCTGCTGTTTCGTATGCAACGTCGATTCTTCTGATCAACCCGGTAGCCATTGGCTTGCTTTCTACATAACTTCACCTAGAAGAGTAGAATTCTTTGATTCTTACGGAAATACTCCAGACTTTTATCAAGGACCTATTTTAGACTTTACTTTAAAATTCTCTCAAGTGATTTTTAACCCTTTAACATTACAAACAAATGTTACAGCTGTTTGTGGTCAATATACAATTTTTTTCCTCCTCTGTAGATGTAGAGGTGAATCTCTGAAAAAGTTTTTGTCACAGTTTGTATCTGAAAACTTATGTAACGACCAAAGAGTGTATAATTTTGTTGCCAAACGATTTCATGTGTATGTGAATTTTTATCAATAAAAAGTCTTATAAAATGTCATATCTTTTGTGTCTGTTTTTATTTGTTATGGATTTCCCAAGCCTTCAACACCCCTTCACAGCTGTTTTAGCAGGACCTTCGAAAAGTGGGAAATCTTTTTTTATAAAAGATTTCATCTACTTTAAAACATACATGGTAAAACCTACACCCGATAAAATTGTTTGGTTTTACGGCATCTACCAAAATTTATATGATGAAATATCTGACGTTACGTTCATTGAAGGTTTCCCAACTAATTATGAAGAATATTTAGGAACCAATACACTGTTCATTATAGATGACCTTATGTGTGAAGTTGGCGGTGATCGTCGACTTACAAATTTATTTACCAAGGGGAGTCATCACCACAATTTAAGTATTTTTTTTATCACACAAAATTTTTTTCATAAAGGAACGAAAGATCTTCGATTGAATGCTGACTATCTTTTCCTATTTAAAAACAGACGTGATTTAAATCAAATCACATGTTTAGGAAGACAATTATACCCACGAAATCATAAATTTTTCCAAGAAGTTTACGCAGATGCTACCCGAAAACCTTTTACCTACTTATTAATTGATTTGAAAAATGAAACAGATGAAGAACATCGGTTAAGAACACAAATCTTACCGAATCAAAATCAGTATTATTACACTCTGAAATATAAATAATTGCGAAAAACGACAGACTCATCATTCCATAAAATGTCACCGACCCGTAAACAGGTCAAGGATTTACAGCTAATTCACTCATGCCCAAAAGCATTGCGCAAGCAGTTACTGAAAAAGCTACCTTCAAAAGTGGTTAAAACCATCTGTGAATGTTCTTTAAACGTGTTAAAAGGAAATATACCAATTTCACATTATCAGAAGAAGCAGCTTGGAAAACACAAATATCTTCTAAGAAAATTAGCCTCTAAAAAAGGTAGTCTTTACCAGAAAAAACGTTTAATTATTCAAAAAGGAGGTTTTTTAAATATTTTGATACCAGCTGCTGTTACAGCTTTGTCAGCGCTTATAAATGGAGTTTAGCAAAAAGTTTGTTTTAGTCCCTGAGAGTGATTTTTCTAAACATACACCTTCTCAAAAGCAACTAAGTGAGTTTGATAAAGAAATGCAGAAAATTTTGAATAGTAAATTACAAGATTTTGAAAAACTGCAATTATACTACGACTTGTTAAAAAGAAAAATGAATTTAGAAGATTTTAACCCACCATTCAAAATGGATGTTACAGAAAAGGATGAACCTCCAAAACCGGCTGAAGATGAAACTGTGCAAAATCCTGCAAATTCCGAAGACAACATTTTAAAAATGATTCCAACAGGTGTTCAAAAACAAGGTGAACAACTCTTGCAATATTTGAAAACGTATCCAAATATTTTACGTTGGAATGAACGAGGAGAGATTATTTATAAAAACCAATTAATCCCTAAGTCTAATCTAACTGATTTGATTGGTTTAATACTCACTCAGAGAAAATCTTATAAACATTTATCTGGTAGAGAAGAATTTTTAAAAGCGTTGAGTTCTATGAATACTCCCAAGCTTTTCTTCAAGAACAAATATTTAACTATAGATGATAATGTGTATTCACCTATAAAAAATGTTAAATCGATTGTTAAAGCTAAAAAGACTCTTAAGTCTCCTGTAATACGTTGGCAGAAATTATATAAATAAATATATTTTTTCACTAAATTTATCATGTGTCATCTTTCTTTCTTTCTTAAACACCCACTTTCTTATACGTAAACAAACATTTTTTCCTCATCTAATATTTTTAAACAAAACTTTTTTTTTCATTTGAAATATTTTTTTCACTTTGAAATTTTTTTTTTTCATTTCGAATTTTTTTTTTTTTTTTACTTCGAAATTTTTTTTTTTTTTTTTTTTTTTTTTTTTCATTTCGAAATTTTTTTTTTTTTTTTCACTTTGAAATTTTTTTTTTTTTTTCATTTGAAAAAATTTTTTTTCACTTTACATTTTTTTTTTTTTTTTGTTTGGAAAGTGAAAGTTAATCTTTGAAAAAAATTTTTATTCAAAATCTGTTCAAAGATTTTAATGTAGAGTTGATTTTTCTGAAAAAGAAACTTCTTTTTTTCCTGAAAGAAAAAGTATAAATTATTTTAACACATTAATTACACCATTTTGAGACACACCAGTTTATTTTTCTAAAATTTACAAATCATCAACTGTTTTAAACAGAACACCAGCTAACACTTTGTAATTTACATTTTGAAGGAAATAATGTGAAACAGTCCGTGTTTCCTTGACAAAAAGTTCTGATAATGCTTTAAAGTCGATTGTACAGAGAGATAATTCTCCTAAGCTTAAAAATTTTTCTAAGTCACTGGAAGTCATACAAGCATGGCGAAGTTGTGCGGGTGAATTGTAGACGCATCCAAGACATTCATACTCTGATTTAAAAACTTTTTGCAGTTCTACTTCTATCAATGCTACTAAGCGTAGTTCTAATGTTGTAAATTCTACATCATATGTTTTCGAAGGTAAGAGGTTATGAGCAATTAGAGTTGGTAAGTGATTTTCATACAGATATGTAAGCACTGTTTCATTGAAGGAGCTTAGATGGTGTTTTAAATTCTCAAGTTGATATTCATCTAACCGAATGCAACAACCTTTCTGAATGCTGCTGATTTCAGCGATACCATCTTTAGATAATATGAGGATGGAGTTGTTTGCAATGAAAGATGATGTTGTATAAATTAAATTGAAGTCAAATATTTTCTGAACGAAACGATACCATGATTTTAAATTCATGGAAACACCATTTTTTGTAGGAGTTAGTGGTTGAGTTTCAGAAGATCGAAGAAATTTTCGAATGTGGATAATGACAGAACCTTTGAACAGTTCACAGGTTAAATAGATACTATTTCCAAGTTCTTTTAAACAGATCCGCTGATTGGAATAGCCATCGTTCATATCCATAGATTGAGAGCTTTTCTCATTTCCGCTAGATAATGTAGGAATTGCATCGGCGATTGGCGCAGATGAAGTCTGGAATGTAGTTGAAGAAGTGGGTTTATCAGATGAAGACTCAGCTACAACTGGAGAGGGGGGTTCATCAGACAAGTCCATAATTAGTTTATTAAAATCGATGCTTTGAAACACATCATCCAAATTATCAAAAACATCTTCTAATTCACATTCATTTTTCGATTTTTTCTCGCAACCATTCTGAGAAGAATTATTAGATCGTTTCATTTTTTCCAAGAGAAAAATTGATGCGACTTTCCACAACAAAATATAACAGAGTTATGTTGCCACGCACAAATCGAACTCACGCATAACTTCTGTGACGTCATATTCAAACCAATATCTTAGTTCATATTTTGTGCACCTGGTGTTGACACAAACCGAAAAATTCTTTCTCACGGTTTTTGAAAACACCTGCTTCTTGTGACGTCATATTCGAACTAATTTTTTTTTCCTTTACTTTAAGTTTCTACACCTGGTGTTGTCATGAATCGTAAAATACTTTCTATTTAAAAACAACATCTGCTTCTTGCAGTTTTATGAGCCAACCTTGAAAACATGTTCTGTAACCGGAATTTTAATCTTTAAAACTGTAAACAAACTAGAAAATTTCATGACAGAAAAATTAATTTTCTGAATGCGAATACAAAAACTCTTAATTAAATTAATAAAACTAGATTTTTATTTAGAAATAGTCTTCTTTTCAACTCTGAATTTAAAAATGAAATGTATGTTTAAAAAGAAAATATTTTTTTTTTTATGGGGTCCCTCCGCCTCCCGCCACATCTCCTTATGTGGCGCCCCACTTTTTTTATCCAGATCTTCATTTTCTTTTCTTCATTTTTTTTTTCTTTTTCTGTTTTTTTTTAAATTTAATTTTCCTGTTTTAAATTTGATGATGACCATAAGCGAGACTTGTTATACCATCATCTAGAATAAATCGTTTGTCGTCAAACGGGCTGAGTGCTAGCTTCTGTTGCTGTATAGTGTACAATTGATGGTGATCTTGCTGGATTCTTTTGTTTATTGTACAGAGTGTTTTCAGATGATGTATGCATTCGGAATATTGTGAGTGTTTTATTTTCTTTCGAACGATAGATGTAGGTACTCCTTTAGCTCTTTTTTTCTCTCCATCTTCTGATAGGATGCTGTACATTTTCGCTTTAAGGCCAACAAATTCAAAAATAGTTTTTCCATTCATCTCATCCTTAAATTTACCTATTGTTTTCTTATTTTTTACAGAGTAGAGGGGGTGGTTCTTAGGATAATCGGAGAAGTCGAATTCGTCTTGATGTTCTTGCATATCTTGTAGTATATTATCTGTTTGGATGTGGTAGGTGAGTGAGTCAGTGTCAGTGAAAAGCAGTTGAGCACGATCTTGATAATGTTTCTTAATTATGTTGTAATGGAATTTGTACATATGTAATTTTGCGAGATCTAGAATAGCGAACCCTACATAGATTGGACGATTCATAGTCAGAGTGGTTTTGACTCGTTCCACGGCTACCAGTCCCTCATTGAAAATCTTGAAGTTGTTAAATGCTGGAGATGCGACAAGTTTTTTTGACCTCTTCTCGTTGTTACACAACTCAATATTCCGTCTCAAGCGGAGATTCTCCATTGTTTTACCGAAAACTGAATTGTTCAACAATTTGAAGAAGTCTTTCTCGAAAGAACTGGTAGCTTGTTTCCTCTTATCAGTGTTGAATTCTATGTAGGGCTTTAACCAAGGTGCTTGCCTAAATTTAATTATTCTGTGAATGTTAATGAGTTCGAGACCAAGTTGGAGATAGAGTTTCAAGTTTCTGTAGTGGACGATGTAGTGTTCTTTGTCTTTTAAATTCGGAGAGAGCTTCGAACTTCCTTTGTAGGGTCTGTTGTTTAATAAAGATTTTGTGTAAGGGGATAACATGTCTTCAGTGATGTGAATGTTTTCCGGAGCAAGTGGGTATTCGTTGTGGAGTAGATGAAGTTCTGGGGGGTAACGCAAGTCCACCTCCAGGACATAGCCGTAATCTGCATTATCTGGATGGGAAAGGATGCTGTTTATATCTGTTTCAGATGGTTGAATCCATTGAAACTCACCAACAGGTAAGTATTCGGACATAGCCCAGCCATATAAGTTGTTAGCGTCCCAGTACATGATATGGCTTGTTTTATTATTTTTGTTGTAATTAGGGACATTGGGATTGTTCGCTTTTGCATATCGTTTAGTGATAGCACTCACACCACCTCTTACACCCTTCTCAAAAAACAAGAGCATGTCAATGTCTGTGAGAAGTTCCAATTGTACCTGAGTCATTCTAAGACAAGCTTGCCATGCGAGTCCTGGAGATGTGAACATGTGTGTAGGATCAATTTTGTAATATTGTAGGCAAAGTTTTCTGAAGTTTTGGAAGATGTCAGCTAGAAGAAGGACGTCACATTTAACATATAAATCGTGATATTCGCCGAGATTTTGAATGTTAAAAGTTTCCCAAACATTTTGAGCATGTTCATAATCTTCTATGGAAATGGGTTCATCTGTTAAATCGTTATGGAATGATGAAGGTGGTGGGAGTTGTGTTTCATCAAATTTTTGGAAGTCTGTAAAATAGCTATATGGGTATATCCCTTTTCGAGTAAGGAGTGAGAGGTCTGTATCTTTAGGGAAATTAGCTTTAAGGAGGTGAAAGTCTGTTGGTTGCAGATTAGCTGTTAATTTTTCAAGAGATGTAGGTAAAAATTGGAATGAGTCGAGAAATCTAAGTTTTATGGGACAGTCTTGTTTTTTAATAGTAAATGATATGTATTTTTCCATTGTATTTGCGATGACATCTATACCGTAACTTTTAAATCTTCCTAATTCCGTCATCAGATGGTGACCGTCGTAATGTTTTAGATTGTGAAAAATAACTGGGATGACTTTAGGTTGTTTATATTGTAGATTGCAATTCATATGGGCAGCACCACGGTATGCACCTGTTATATGATCATGTTCTCGGCATCGCTTGTTGCCTAAGGGCTGATCGCAGATGCAACACACAGTCGCTTCTCTAAAGGCTTTTTCTTGTTCTTTGGATGGTTTCAGAGGTTTGATGGTGATTAATGTTTCGGCTAACTCATCTCTCTCTTGAAAAATATTCTTCAAAAAATCTGATACGGCATCTTCTCCCCGATACGTTTTCATCTTCTTATATGTTTTCCCATCTTGATCAATTATTATGTAGGCATAGCCGCAAGGGATATGTTTTTGTGTGGGGATAGTATAGGAAGTGCTAGGATTAGGTTCTGTAGTGTGAATTGGGACGACAAGACTTTCAAAATCAGCTATGATGATGTAAGGTGTTAAGTGTTGGAAATGATATCCGTTAAATTTTAAAATATTTTTCTCTGGATCAGGCATCTTGATGTGTTGAGGAGCGTGTTCTGAGCAATATGGAAGGTGATTGTCTAGAAGTGTCTGGGTCTTAAAGCGATGGAGACATCGATAACAAAAATAGACTTCTCCGTTATGATTTGTGAGATGGGAAAAGAGTCTTGACATATTTTTTATGTATATATAGTGGGTATTCTTATCTTCATCCCCAATTAATAATAAGTTAATCGCTTCTTGATGGGTTCGATTTGAGATGTGAAGCATTCCGAATTCATCTTCTTCCTCGTCATATGAATATACATTAATTCTTAAATTGTTTTTTTCTTCAATATCTTTAATTTTATGGTAGGGGACAGGGCAAGGAATATCATCAATGATTATCTCATGTTCGAAAGGCGTGTAGTTGGAAACACGTTCTGCATTTTTTTCTATTTTCTTTTTGTGAGCTAGTAGGCACCAAATAAGACATTTATTATCGGTAAAGTTTTGAATATTAATAAGAGCATGTTTTGGAACAAGTTTTTGAGGGGTTTCAATATAACTGCTTCCAGTTAGTGGCTTGTAATGAGCTATGTATAGGTCTGTGTGTAATATTTTCTCTAGCACCCAGCCCGACCCGAGTTGAACAAATTCTTCAAAATGAGTCTTAATTTTTTCTAAATTTTCGATGATGTGGTTTCTGACTGTTTCTTCAATATGTTCAGGGCAGGGATCAGACCTAAAATAACCTAACATTGATTCAACTTCATCATCTTCATTAAATCGAGTAAACTTGATGGTGTGGATAAGATGCCATTTAAGGGATTTCAATGTAATGAGAGAATTCAATATATGGTTTTGGATTTCTTCTATAATCTGGCTATTGAAAATGTCAATGTCATGAACGTTTTCTTCTGTAGCTGGAATCGTAATTTTCTCAAATGTATTTAATGCTTTTTCAGTGGATCTTTTTTTTGTGTTAACAGATTTCGCTTTCTGTGGGGGGACTGTTTTTTTCGTTGTGTGGTGCGTACGTTTATGTTGATGGAGATTACTTTTCTTCCAAAAAGATTTAGAACATGTTTCACATTGATGAGAAGCAAGTGAATTAGTGTGTTGTTCTTGATGTCTTCTAAGGTCAGATTTACGTGTAAATGTAATTTGACAGTCTTCACAAGAAAACGATTTTTCATTGTTGTGAATCTTTAGATGCTGATTTAAGTTATCTTTTCTGCTAAAGGAGTCGTTGCAGACTTTACACTTGAACTGTTTTTCGCTTTTGTGAGTCTTCATGTGACGGTTTAAATGACCTCGATGGTTAAAGATTTTTTTGCAAATGGAACATTCCTAGAAGGAATAAAAGTGTTTTTGAGTATTGAGTATTTTTAACATGATTATTTTTTAAATTGATTGCATATGGAACATTTCTGCAAGAAATAAAAGTGTTTTTGAATATTTAAATAGTTAATATATTTTTTTTAATTGATTTTTTTCTTTAATTTAGAAATAAAAGTGTTTTTGAGTAATGAACATTTTTAATGTGATTATTTTTAAAGTCATTTTTAGTGTAATTTTTAACTAACAATTTAGAATTTTTGTACTTGTTCCTAATACTTAAAATCTAATTTGAGTGTCCCTAAAAATTTCCTACTTAACAGAGAGATAGGTTTTGAAAAAAAAAAAAAATACTTACATGAGATGAAGCTTGCACCACTTCACTGCATCTTTGGATATTTCCATGGTCTCCACTACCTTCTAGTTCATCAGGATGTTCCTCATCAGGTGATTCATTCAAACATTTCTGGAAGGAATAAAAGTATTTTTGAATATTTAAATAGTTAATATATTTTTAAATTGATTTTTAGATTTTTTTTTTTTTTTTTTTTTTTTTTTTTTTGTTCTTTAATTTAAAAATAAAATTGTTTTTGAGTATTGATTTTTTTTTTTTTTTTTTGTAATTTTTTAACTAACAATTTAGAATTTTTGTACTTGTTCCTAATACTTAAAATCTAATTTGAGAAGCTCTAAAATTTTCCTACTTAACAGAGAGATCTTTCCTACTTAACCAAGGTGCTTGCCTAAATTTAATTATTCTGTGAATGTTAATGAGTTCGAGACCAAGTTGGAGATAGAGTTTCAAGTTTCTGTAGTGGACGATGTAGTGTTCTTTGTCTTTTAAATTCGGAGAGAGCTTCGAACTTCCTTTGTAGGGTCTGTTGTTTAATAAAGATTTTGTGTAAGGGGATAACATGTCTTCAGTGATGTGAATGTTTTCCGGAGCAAGTGGGTATTCGTTGTGGAGTAGATGAAGTTCTGGGGGGTAACGCAAGTCCACCTCCAGGACATAGCCGTAATCTGCATTATCTGGATGGGAAAGGATGCTGTTTATATCTGTTTCAGATGGTTGAATCCATTGAAACTCACCAACAGGTAAGTATTCGGACATAGCCCAGCCATATAAGTTGTTAGCGTCCCAGTACATGATATGGCTTGTTTTATTATTTTTGTTGTAATTAGGGACATTGGGATTGTTCGCTTTTGCATATCGTTTAGTGATAGCACTCACACCACCTCTTACACCCTTCTCAAAAAACAAGAGCATGTCAATGTCTGTGAGAAGTTCCAATTGTACCTGAGTCATTCTAAGACAAGCTTGCCATGCGAGTCCTGGAGATGTGAACATGTGTGTAGGATCAATTTTGTAATATTGTAGGCAAAGTTTTCTGAAGTTTTGGAAGATGTCAGCTAGAAGAAGGACGTCACATTTAACATATAAATCGTGATATTCGCCGAGATTTTGAATGTTAAAAGTTTCCCAAACATTTTGAGCATGTTCATAATCTTCTATGGAAATGGGTTCATCTGTTAAATCGTTATGGAATGATGAAGGTGGTGGGAGTTGTGTTTCATCAAATTTTTGGAAGTCTGTAAAATAGCTATATGGGTATATCCCTTTTCGAGTAAGGAGTGAGAGGTCTGTATCTTTAGGGAAATTAGCTTTAAGGAGGTGAAAGTCTGTTGGTTGCAGATTAGCTGTTAATTTTTCAAGAGATGTAGGTAAAAATTGGAATGAGTCGAGAAATCTAAGTTTTATGGGACAGTCTTGTTTTTTAATAGTAAATGATATGTATTTTTCCATTGTATTTGCGATGACATCTATACCGTAACTTTTAAATCTTCCTAATTCCGTCATCAGATGGTGACCGTCGTAATGTTTTAGATTGTGAAAAATAACTGGGATGACTTTAGGTTGTTTATATTGTAGATTGCAATTCATATGGGCAGCACCACGGTATGCACCTGTTATATGATCATGTTCTCGGCATCGCTTGTTGCCTAAGGGCTGATCGCAGATGCAACACACAGTCGCTTCTCTAAAGGCTTTTTCTTGTTCTTTGGATGGTTTCAGAGGTTTGATGGTGATTAATGTTTCGGCTAACTCATCTCTCTCTTGAAAAATATTCTTCAAAAAATCTGATACGGCATCTTCTCCCCGATACGTTTTCATCTTCTTATATGTTTTCCCATCTTGATCAATTATTATGTAGGCATAGCCGCAAGGGATATGTTTTTGTGTGGGGATAGTATAGGAAGTGCTAGGATTAGGTTCTGTAGTGTGAATTGGGACGACAAGACTTTCAAAATCAGCTATGATGATGTAAGGTGTTAAGTGTTGGAAATGATATCCGTTAAATTTTAAAATATTTTTCTCTGGATCAGGCATCTTGATGTGTTGAGGAGCGTGTTCTGAGCAATATGGAAGGTGATTGTCTAGAAGTGTCTGGGTCTTAAAGCGATGGAGACATCGATAACAAAAATAGACTTCTCCGTTATGATTTGTGAGATGGGAAAAGAGTCTTGACATATTTTTTATGTATATATAGTGGGTATTCTTATCTTCATCCCCAATTAATAATAAGTTAATCGCTTCTTGATGGGTTCGATTTGAGATGTGAAGCATTCCGAATTCATCTTCTTCCTCGTCATATGAATATACATTAATTCTTAAATTGTTTTTTTCTTCAATATCTTTAATTTTATGGTAGGGGACAGGGCAAGGAATATCATCAATGATTATCTCATGTTCGAAAGGCGTGTAGTTGGAAACACGTTCTGCATTTTTTTCTATTTTCTTTTTGTGAGCTAGTAGGCACCAAATAAGACATTTATTATCGGTAAAGTTTTGAATATTAATAAGAGCATGTTTTGGAACAAGTTTTTGAGGGGTTTCAATATAACTGCTTCCAGTTAGTGGCTTGTAATGAGCTATGTATAGGTCTGTGTGTAATATTTTCTCTAGCACCCAGCCCGACCCGAGTTGAACAAATTCTTCAAAATGAGTCTTAATTTTTTCTAAATTTTCGATGATGTGGTTTCTGACTGTTTCTTCAATATGTTCAGGGCAGGGATCAGACCTAAAATAACCTAACATTGATTCAACTTCATCATCTTCATTAAATCGAGTAAACTTGATGGTGTGGATAAGATGCCATTTAAGGGATTTCAATGTAATGAGAGAATTCAATATATGGTTTTGGATTTCTTCTATAATCTGGCTATTGAAAATGTCAATGTCATGAACGTTTTCTTCTGTAGCTGGAATCGTAATTTTCTCAAATGTATTTAATGCTTTTTCAGTGGATCTTTTTTTTGTGTTAACAGATTTCGCTTTCTGTGGGGGGACTGTTTTTTTCGTTGTGTGGTGCGTACGTTTATGTTGATGGAGATTACTTTTCTTCCAAAAAGATTTAGAACATGTTTCACATTGATGAGAAGCAAGTGAATTAGTGTGTTGTTCTTGATGTCTTCTAAGGTCAGATTTACGTGTAAATGTAATTTGACAGTCTTCACAAGAAAACGATTTTTCATTGTTGTGAATCTTTAGATGCTGATTTAAGTTATCTTTTCTGCTAAAGGAGTCGTTGCAGACTTTACACTTGAACTGTTTTTCGCTTTTGTGAGTCTTCATGTGACGGTTTAAATGACCTCGATGGTTAAAGATTTTTTTGCAAATGGAACATTCCTAGAAGGAATAAAAGTGTTTTTGAGTATTGAGTATTTTTAACATGATTATTTTTTAAATTGATTGCATATGGAACATTTCTGCAAGAAATAAAAGTGTTTTTGAATATTTAAATAGTTAATATATTTTTTTTAATTGATTTTTTTCTTTAATTTAGAAATAAAAGTGTTTTTGAGTAATGAACATTTTTAATGTGATTATTTTTAAAGTCATTTTTAGTGTAATTTTTAACTAACAATTTAGAATTTTTGTACTTGTTCCTAATACTTAAAATCTAATTTGAGTGTCCCTAAAAATTTCCTACTTAACAGAGAGATAGGTTTTGAAAAAAAAAAAATACTTACATGAGATGAAGCTTGCACCACTTCACTGCATCTTTGGATATTTCCATGGTCTCCACTACCTTCTAGTTCATCAGGATGTTCCTCATCAGGTGATTCATTCAAACATTTCTGGAAGGAATAAAAGTATTTTTGAATATTTAAATAGTTAATATATTTTTAAATTGATTTTTAGATTTTTTTTTTTTTTTTTTTTTTTTTTTTTTTTTTTGTTCTTTAATTTAAAAATAAAATTGTTTTTGAGTATTGATTTTTTTTTTTTTTTTTTTTGTAATTTTTTAACTAACAATTTAGAATTTTTGTACTTGTTCCTAATACTTAAAATCTAATTTGAGAAGCTCTAAAATTTTCCTACTTAACAGAGAGATAGGTTTTGAAAAAATACTTACATGAGATGAAGCTTGCACCACTTCACTGCGACTCTGGATACTTTCATATTCTCCACTAACTTCAGGGTGTTCCTCATCAGATGCCTCGTTGTCGTGCCACCTGATGTGTCTTAAAAGATGACGTTTATGTGTGAAACGACATACACAAAGTGGGCAACTCTAAAAATAGATAAAAGAAAAAAACACATAAAAAACACTATTTTCACAAATTAAAAAGAAATTTTTTCAAACTCCTTTTTCTATTTAAAAAAACTTACTAAATATTTGTTATCATTTTTGATGAGATTTGATCCACTGGGGCCAGCAACACCTTCCGAATCTCCTAATTTCCTTTTCTTAGAAAGTGGTGTGGTAGAATCCTGAAAAGAGATAAAAAAAGAACAAAAAAAAATTATTTCAACAAATTGTAACTAAAAGAAAATTTCAAATTAGTTTTCTATATAGATATTAAAGAAAAACTCTTACCGAAGGGTCTTCTACATTCACTCTTTTAGATGGCGCAGACGATGAAGAATCCTCCTGTTCAATTTTATTACAAATTTCGTGTAATTCGGAAGGGGATATTCCAAAATCGAAAAATATATCATCCTAAAAAAATAAATAAAAATAAATTAAGATATCTAATTATTTTCAATTTCATTTAAAAAAATGGTTACAGAGCTTTTTAAGAAAACGTAGAAAAAATATAAAATAAAGTTTACCTCTGATTGGGTGTGCAATTGAGATGACATTTTGCGTAATATAAGCTTAGAACTCTTCACTCAACAGAAAAAAGAAGCAGGTCTTTATGCTATCGAGACGAAAGCAGAATAAACTCTAGATATGTTTTCTTTCCGTAACACAAACCGAAATTCAGCACATACCCGGATATATGAACTGGAGTGACGTAATAAGTGAATGACCTCTTTTTCATCACCCCACGGAAGCAGATGTTTGCGTGGGGGGGAAAGAACATCCTTTGCCTCTTGGTAGTGGGGGGATTTTTTTTCTTTTTGTGAAGGAGTGGTATTCGTGAATTGAAAGTTCTTTAAACACATTTTTTTATAAGAATTTTTTTTAATATAGCAGATTATATTTATCTTTTTTTTTTAAATAGAGGTTGATATTTAACTTTTGATTGATAATTATTATTAATTAAAATATTATTTTTACGAGGTTAAAAGTTGATTTGATAAGAATTTTTCAGTAGAGCAGATTATCACATATATAATATAATAATTAAATTTATATGTTGGCTTTTTGACTAATCTTTGATGAGCATAATTAATTAAGAAAAAGAGTAATTCTAGATTCAATATAAAAAGATAATTAAAAAATACTTTAATAATGAAATAAATATAAAATTTTAAAAATTGACTGTATTGTTCTTATTTAGTACAAAGAGGGTTGATCACCTATCCTGTTATATACTTAATTAAGAAAAGAGGAATTCTAGATTCAACATAAAAAGATTAATTAATTAAAAAATACTTTAATAATGAAATAAATATAAAAATTTAAAAATTCTATTGAATGTATTGTTCTAATTCAGTGCAGAGAGGGTTGATCACCTATCCTGTTAGAATAGAATGTTCCTTTTTTCCACTAGGGGGCGCAGGAGGGCGGCGGTGGCACGGTGGGAGCAGGGACGATCCCTTCATCCCAGCGACTGAGCCGGGACGGGAGCAGGCGGGACGGTCCCTGGTCCCTGCGGCTGAGCTTAAACTCTCCTTTTCCTACTACTAGTGTTGAATAATTTTTAAATATTTTATTGATTTTTTCTTAAAAATTCATACTCATTTGTATACACACAGTTTATTTTCTATTCTGTGTCAGACACACACAAAAAAGTAGGCTGGATTGAAAGAAACTGTTTTTAATGTAAGGTACAGTAATTTAAAATTCAGTTTTCAAAGGAGATTGCTAATGATAACATTTCTTTAAATCTATTTTTCTTAGAAGTTTTTCCAGTTGTATGTCATGGAGGTTGCGTTTCAAAGATTTTTGTTTTCACAGGTTACATTTTAACCTTGCATCTTACCTAAAGTTTATATCATTTAGTGATTAAAGTTTATATCACTTGGGTGAGATATGTCTTACAGGTAAGTTAATATCATGTGCGTACATGCTAAAGGGTATCAAAAGATTTTTTTTTTTTTTTTTTTTTTTTTTTTTTTTTTACAGAGTTAATAGTTTCGTCATGAATTATAAAGTAAAAAAAAAATAAATAAACGAAGAATATTTTTTTTTTTGCACAGCTTGTTAATTAAATGTAAGTTTGCATAACACATACAATGTGACACACACATAGATGCAATTCACAAACAATTTTATTGTTTGGGGTGACCAGGAATTGCAATCTTATTCTAACGATTGTTTAGTGTGTTAGAGAGCAATAATCCTGGTTCATTTGTTGTTTCTTTGGCTGCTATATGATTATTTTAATAGATGTGTTTGTCACGTTGTATTTTGTTTAAAAGCTTTTCTTGAATCAATATTTCTTAGATTGAAAGTTTTTAATTTACATGAAAGAGATAATATTCCACAATTTAGTCTATACTTTATTAACATTTTTAGACATCTTTATCACAGTTTATTGTCTTAATTATAACTCTCCTAAACAAAAATGACACTTTGATTTAATTTACTCCTTTCTTAGAGTGTGTACGGATAAACAGTTAATCATAAACAAGTGTCAGATCCATGATAGTTTATTTCACTTACCAGCCTCTTCATAGCAATGTGTGTAAAAAAAAAGGAAGAAAGTGTGCACACGGAATTTTAACTAACCAGAAGTCAGACTGAGCTCAGCTAATTACTTAAAAAATTTTTTTTTGGTACCAATTTTTTTACTGGCATGCTTATATACATGCATAATGGAGACATGATATATGTATACTTATATATCCATATACTTATATACTTATTTGCTGAATGTTTATTTTTATATATTCTTCTTGGTATGCAGGTTAATGAATACTATGTGCAGATGCAGAGAGATTCAGCCATTATTTTACGCTGTAATGTACTCATTACAGCTTGTTTTCGTGTCGTGGGGGTGATTATATATAATGGAGATTCTATTATATATAGTTTTTTGGGGTTAAAATTTATTCCTTTTATAAAATTGCGTTTTAGTTAATCTTTATAATTTAGGAAGTTGGTATTCATTGCGCTCTTTTCCCACAGTTTAATATTCTATTAAGCATGGAAAAGCTTTCATTAATTCTTTTCTCTTACATGAATTTTCTGATGTAACGGCTAACTGAAATAAAATAAAAGAAAAGCAATTTCTTTCAATCTGCGCTTCTCATAATTCCGTTGAAAATTATCGTTGTGATTTCAATAACTAAAATAAAATCTAATTTTTGTACAGTTGCTGACGATTTCCTTCTCTTCATAAACATTTTGTCCTGCAAATTATTTCGTGGGTGCGTCTCTTTGATTTAGAGCATAATATGTAAATGTAAGCAGATGGTTTCGCATCGTCCGTTGAGAGCTGATGCAGTTCACACGAATTTAATCTATTAACCCTTTTGTGCCTGCTCCCATAATTTACAGGTTATCAATTGGCTGTATACTTAACAATATGTTCTGTCTCTCTCTGCATAATTATCGCCAAAGTCGGCAATTATACAAAGATTTTGGCGAAAACCGCAAGCCAAATCGCTAATCAACATCTGTACTGATTGTAACTTCACTTGGATTTGAACTACTATCCAGTAAGGACCTATTACCTCATGTAGCCTTCATAATTGTGTTTCCAAGGGGTCACTCCCTGAGGAGTATAAGTCTCCGCTCATTCCTGCGTATCCTAATAAAGAACTTCGAAAGTGACATTACTGGTGTTTTTCATTACTTCTGCGGACCTGTCTTATTGCAAACACTTCGTGGAATTTACAGCATAACTTAAATGCTTTCTCCTAAAAAGGTATTCATACGAGCTGTCACTAAACGCCACCCAAAAATCTACTCCATAATAGCTTCTGTAAATTTTTGAGTAGTGCTGTCAGAATCCACATGATTGATTAAAAAACATACTTGCGTCTCGATCTATTAAAAAAATAAAAATTAAATAAACACGCTGACGGCTTTAAAAAATAATAGGTAGAAGTGATAGAGTAGTCATCGCATCTTTCCCATAAAACTATATGGCCTGTCTAAAAGATTCCGTAATAAATGCACTTCCAGAATTTAAAGTTGTCGATTGAAAAGTTTGAAAACATTTGTTTGTGTATAAACGTGCCTCTAGTTAACATGTAAGTTTACTTATTCAAGTGTTCTTTACCGTAGAATGTAAATCTCAGTGTTCATTATGGAAACCTAAAATGTATTTCTATAATAAAATTTCAATAGCTGGATTTTTTTCTGTTTCATGAAATTGAAAAATATGCTGGGTGATTCAAAATTATGAGTCAGAAATGTAAAAGAGAGGAGAGGGGACTCGTACAGAGATTTCGTATAGGAAAGAGAATATAAAATTGCAGCGTTGAAGCAATAGAGAGCGCTGTTAATTTCGACAGATGAAAACGCTTTGTTGACCTGTATCTTGTCATTTCCCGCATGAATTTTTGGGCAACATGTCTCGTTACATCAATGTGGAACTTTCTTTCATGCATTTTCTGTATATGACTATACAAATAAATGATTTACCTACAAAGATGTTCTAGCTTTTCAAAAGACATTCCGTCACTATATATAATACTGCTTTTTCCATAATACTACTTTTCTTTATGCATAATACTGCTTATACGGCAGGAGATCTGCAATATCTTTCAGCGTCCGTATAATGCTTCGAGACTTAAAATTATTAACTCGAGCAGAGCATCCGATGAAGACACCACAGTATTCGGCGAATCCGTAGATTCAGTTTTAGAAATCGTTGCGCGTATGTCTTTTGAACAGCTACTCCATTTTCTTGCACCTTCTCACACAGGATACTTATGTAGGGAATAATTCAATGTTGCATGTTGCTTGAAATCAGTACAGGGAAGTACGATTTAAACCAGCGAAATGTTTATATCCACTGAATCTAACCTGCCAACTACCGCTTCAACGGTGCATTTCAGCAATCATATTCCTGTTTGAAATCTACTTACTAAGGCTTCCTTTACCAGCCTTTACATTCCTGACATATAATTTAGAAATATCCTGTATATTATTATGAAATACCATAATTTATAACTAACACGTATACTTATTCTTCTGCCGTACGTGTGTGTCCTTACAACCATTTCTATATCGCAAACACATATTTGGATGTATATTAAATGATATAATAGTATGTTTTGAATAATCTTAAAATAAATGAAAACATTTAGTACGGCAATTTTTAAAATTATCGAAAAATCCTTCTAACACATTCTGAATACTGTAACAAAACATCCCTATTAGTAAAGTGAGATATATTGTCAAAATGTATAAATAAAAAACATATAATGTATATGAAAATACAATTTAGCAATTAACATCAGCCTTCGATAAAATATTCTCTTTCAATCAGCAATGTATATATGTTACAGCTTCGTAAACATACTCCATAATATTCTAAAATTTAATTTAGCTAAGAAAAGCATTCCAGGGATACAAGCGCTGCACCATAAAAAGTGATTTTTACTATTAATATTTTATGGTATGCTTTAGCTTATTAAATTTCGGAAAAAATGCGATCAAATCAGGTGAAGAATACTTCAAAACTTTACTGGTAGTAACAAACCATTTATGTTAGAAAGCTTGCAACTCTCAGCATCGCAGATACGAAAATTCCCCATCAGCTATTTTTGTCCATAAACGGGAGTGCGCAAGATGTATTTTGTGCATCTCTGTATATAAGCGATAGAAATTATGCTTAGAAAGAAGCATGCAAAAATTAGTTAAAATTAATTCGTACTATAATTTAAAACGTATTACCAGCATTTATTTTTCAGAGCCAATTCTTTAACATAATAATTTTGTGTGTCCCTATAAATGAACTATGAATTCTATTCATAGTTATATTCGGTACTACTCGGTTAACCCGTCGACCAAAAAACTATCGCCAAAGTATAAGAATAAATGCCAATAATGGTTTATTGTAAATGTTACATTTACTTGACAAAACACGTTACGCGTGTTTGTTACGTCATCAAATGATTCTTATTTCGATGGGGTTTTTTTTTGCATTTTTTATTAGTAATATACTTATTTGATATTTTTGTTGTTATTTAAGATAACAATTATGTCAATTTATATAATTTGGCAGGTAGTTTGGCGATTTATATGATTTGGCGAAATTGGTTGACGAGATAACCAAGTAGTACCTTATAATCATAGTTATATTCAATGTTATTCATTTATTCATAGTTCATTGTTAACGCCATATTCTTTAATTAGCATCTTGTAGTTCACATCAGCGATGCATATAAATTTCATTCTGGTTTAAATATTGTAACATCATTAAAATACGATAAAATGACTTTTTCCACATGCACCTATTTGTAACAAAATTAGTCGGTGCGTCCCCTTAAATGAACAATCAACGCCCCATGCTTCTTTTTAAGTATCGCCAAGATAAATTTTAACAAGACGTGTCAATTATATTAAAATCCACTGATACTTAACGAATAAGAGAAAAATCGGATGGACAGATAAACGAACAGACACAAAAACCGAATTCATAAACACTTTTCAACTACATTGGAAACAGTTAATTTCTACTGTTATGAAACTTAAACAAATTAACTTTGTTTTAAAAAAATCTAATCGTGAGAAACAGAATCCTGTGGATCGTATTAGTTCATATTCTTGTCATCAGCTTGTATGTACATAGCTGTTTTTCTATAGAGTCATGCGAATCGATACCTTAACCTGATACATTGGAAACATCGATTTTCAATTTAAGAGAAGACGGGTATTTGTTCTTTATATAACAAATAATTTCATGAACAAGAAAGAACTGAAAGAAATTACAATCAGTAAACTTATAAAGCTTTTTTCAGTTTGCTCTCTATATATTCTTAAACAATATAAGATTATTCTAAAAATATTCGTTTAACGCTTTGTGAAATTTAAGAGGTTTGTTTATATTTAATTTATTATTTCTTAAAATTTCTTTCAAGCTAGTTTAAATACATATTTATTTTTAAGCAATAATCATTATTTATCTGGAAAAAATATGAATATTGGACTCTATGCAAGAATTAAATATTTTATGTACTAATGTACTATTACTTTTTTTAGTAGAATATAAGAATATATCACCGCGCATTGTCTTGTACCTGAGGTAAGTAATATTATATTCTTGTAAAGTATTTATATGGTCTTTTTACTGTACAGGCTAAATTAATTTAGTGGATATCTTATTGGATCTGTTTAATGGGATTATTTATATTTTAAGAAACTGAAATTATTCTGACTGATTAAACTGTTTTTTAACTAATAAAGTTTGTAATCCAGTCTTATGTACTCAAATCTAAAAATATATGAATATTTTCGTATTTCAAATGGCATAATATATTTGACAATTTTTTAGTTACTCCCAATGAAATTATGTAAGAATGGTTTCTCTTTTATGCTTATTTTTTAAATTTAAAATAAATATTTTTTTTGGTTAAAACAATGTAGTAAATATATTGATTACCATTAATTTTATTTTTTAAATATTTAATTATGTTTTTATCACAATAATGTAATTATCGTTAGTAAAATAATAATAATAATAAATAAATAAAACCATTAAACTCTTAAAGTTCTATTATTTTATTTTGCCTCCTTACGTTCCCTGCGCTTTAAGAAAATGTACAATACTGAATAAATACATATATTTCGTTCAGTTGGAATACAGTATTATGAAAAAACATGAAATTCAAGCAGCATCTTTATAACATTTTAAATAAGATAGAAGAACATGCTTTGATCATTGATTGTGAAAACTTTCCAACGCATTCACAAAAATGTAACAAAACTTTACCGCTCAGTTAGTTGAAATATATTGTCTAATTAAACAAGTAAAGTTCGAAGTAACCATACTTAATTGAACAATTTTAAAAAACCATACTTGAAAACCCAATTTTAGCAATTCCCATCCACA
Organism: Maratus speculifer; assembly: GCA_964019185.1. NCBI lineage: Eukaryota > Metazoa > Arthropoda > Arachnida > Araneae > Salticidae > Maratus > Maratus speculifer. The sequence goes on along the minus strand of OZ025296.1, from coordinate 226,971,176 downwards.
GTTGGAAAATTATAGAAATGCTTTTGCGCAGCATAAAACATATTATATGTGTTTGTATAAATAAACTACGTATATATTAGAAGTTGGTCAGTAGAAAAGTTTGTTTCAACATTTTTTGCCAATGAAGAGAATGTACGCGATTTATTGTTTTGTTTTATGTAGCTCTATCTAAGATCTATTGAATTTATACACAAAGAATAACATGCAACTTTTTTAAAATTAAACGCACATATAAAAATTGAAAATGAATTTCTAATAAGTATTGTTCAAAGACAGTACTGTAACTGAATTGGTTTATATGTCCCCGTAAATCAGCGGCGTCAAACAATTAGCCGCCGGATACGGGTAATCTTTTAATGAAATAATCAACTTGTTGAACACAGTTTACCACTCCTGCTGTAACTGAAAGACAAATACTACGAATATCCTGTACTGTAGTAAGCATCTTGTAGGGAGCTTCAGTGACTTGTATTGTATTCAATATAGTATTTGAAGCTTCGCAATGTCAAAAAAATATAATCGAAAAGATTTTTCCCCATTGATCATTATGTAACGGAATTCTTTCGAGTACGCTGTAAATGAAGTGTACTGAGATTGATTCTATTAAGTTTTTCATATATCAGAACAGTTATTATGATCAGTAAGATTAGCTAAGTGAACTAGACCTTCCGGATTCTCCGGAATAGCTTAGTTGGCAGACCATTGGCAGATTCAACAAAAATCTCCCTGGTTCGAATCCTTTCCTGGTCATTTTTCGTCCTGATAGAAAGTTACACCTTATATGATTTATTTATCGATTAGAATAATTGTATTAAAGTAAATCTAGAGCAATTATGTAGAAGGAACTGGGGCACATTGATACACCCCCTGTACTGCACACAGGGTCATTACAGGAAGTTTCACAACATCTCCAAAAGATGATACTAGTGCACTCAACTATTTATATAAAGTCTTGGAATGATTCAGTAGTTTGATGAAATGGACGGGTGATTAAATGCTTTTGTAGATCAAAAGTAAATTTGAGTAGTACTATTGAAATGGTATTATACAATTGTTCCAGTATTTTCAACCGAAAAGAATACTCTCCATGCAAGTAAAGCTACTCTTAGTCAGTTCCTCATTCTTTATTGTTAGATAAATTATGAAGTATTGCATTTGAGACTCATCTTATTCAAAATGGCTGTATGGGACACATTGATACAGTCTATGTCGGGGCACATTGATAAAACCTAAATCTTTTTCTAGTTCCTTTTTTCATTACCTTTTATTATTTTTTTACCATACACTCCTTAAACCAACCTTTTTCTCACAAAAATTTCGAATATAAGTTTTTATTGAAGTGAAATAGCTCTAATTTCTTTATATTAGAACATTTTATAGTATTTTTGCAAACAGAACACGTACGACCTTACCCAACACCTAGTGTTAGTAGAATTAACAAAGAAAAGGACGGCAGCTTCTAAAATTTCAAATTAAATTAATCTAAAATCTAAAATCTCAATATCGATTCTCCAGAGAAAAAATTATTTTCGAGGTGAGAAATTTTAAGAGAAACAAGCTGCAAAACAGCACAGAATATCTATAATATAAACATAATTTTTAATATAATTATTCTTTATTTTCTGTTTATGAACCGATTTATAAACAGAAAACCTTCTAATTTTTTCACCTTAGCTAAGAAAAAAGATAATGCTGGGGTTCACGTGCCATATATGACAAAGTTACCACAGCCAGCAATCAGACAAGGAACAGCCAGAACATCAGGTCATTATACATTTCATTTTGATTGCTTTAACCACTTCACCTGCTGCCCCGAGATAAGTCGGGGGTTAAAGCACTGTTTCTCCATACCCATCGCCGGTTAAGTGGTTAATATTGCTTACAAATAAATTGTGGGCCATTTGAATTTCTATAAATAAATATAAAATGGTTTGCTAACTGTTTTCTATGTAAAATATGCATCGGTGTTATTTTGTCTCCATTTTCCCAGACGTATTAAAGTGTCCCATGAGGTGTATCAATCTACCCCGGGGATGGGGCACATTGATACAAATGACTTTTTTGATTTTTTTTTTTTAATTACCTGAAAAAATAATAGATAAAACAACGATTGTACATTTTTAAAACACACTACACAAGTTTTGCTGAAACCACATGGAAAAATAACTTGAAATTTCTGCTTTCTAGACACCAAAAATTTTTTTAGAAAAAAGCTGTATCAATGTGCCCCAGTTCCCCCTATTCATCGTCTACTGGAGTTCAATTACCAGAAATTTATTCTCCTGAGCTGAATTATATGTCAAAGCATATGTTATGACTAGTAAGGCAAGCTAAAATAATTAGGGGCTCGAGATTCGTAGACACGACAGCTCAGTTGGCAGGAAATTTGAGGTTTCAGCGAAAAGATATCTGATTCGAATACTCATACGGTGATTTTTTTCACAAGCTAGCAAAAAAGCAGAAAAACCCCCGCTAAATAGCAAAAGTTTTTCTAGGATTTCTGAAACTTTTTTATGTAACAGGTAACCAGAAAAACTCATCTTGAGGTACACGTTTTCCCTATAAAAAGAAATTTTAAATTTATTAAAAGTTTTCAAGGAAATTGGGATGTCTATAACTTTTTATGCAACTGCAATGCGGGATACAGATAAAGTTTCAGAATAAATTACTATAATTTTAGTAGATTCCTTTGAAAAGCTACAGATTTCAGTAGCTTTGCAAAACTAGTTTTGTAGATTTATACTTTTATTATTTTTTAAACAGTGTACAGATAAAATTCTAGCAAGCATACAGATTTCTCTAATTTTACGTGTGTAAAGTTTCAGATTTTTTAAGTGCATTTGAAATATTACAATTCAAATAATTCGGTTACCATTAAAAATAATTATATTAAATTTAACTTAGATAGTATGTGGTTACAGTATTGTCTCCTGTATCATTCAATTTTTATTTCATATTTCTCACATGCGCAATAAAATCCATTGTATACACAATTTTCCAACAAACAAAAATAACAGAAATTTACTAGCATCCGTCAGGCCGAAGTGTATGGAGTTGCATGGAGTTGCATAAACTTAAAACATAACATAAAAACGAAAAACCTTTTATTTTCATGATTACTGTTTAATAGGATAAAATTAAGTTTGAAATATCGGCCATTGAAACTTCATTTTCAAGTGTTTAATTCAGTGATCAACTGTCTCAGGTAATTCTCAAATGCTAATTTGTCATCAAGTGCTCATAAATCTCTAATTTAGTCTAGCCTATTCTTATCAAAAAAGTTTTTTCTCTAAACGCAAACATAAGTTGCTTTATGTGACCACATCTTTAAACCGATGCAACAATTTCTGAATTTCTGACAAAAATTTCTGACAAAATTAAATCTTGAGATGTGCGTATGGTAGCTTATTATTTGTTTAGTGTAGCTTCGATGTTTGAGACAATCAAGAATTGGTATTGAATCCATCGAGTTAGCCCCGAATAATTTCAAAATCATTTCAAAGACTTTTGTGTCTAGCAAATTCAGAAAGTGTTTAACATGGTATCTAGAGAAAAGTTTGAAACACATTTCGTTTCACACACAAACAGCTGTTCGTTAATAGAGTATTACTAAGCATTAAAATATTTAAATATGCGTTTAAATTATATTTTGGAATTGTGATGCATTTTATAAATAGTTTACATATGTTTTATGTTCATATTTTATATAATGCATGTCCACGTTGTGTAAATAATGCAGTGGCCTTTAACGAATAGTTTTTTATCCTACGAAAACTTTATATCTCTGGTTATCTATCTTCTACAAATTAATGTTCCAATTTCCAATATTCAATGAAGTAGCATAATCTCCCATAAGTGAGTTTCTAGTATGCTTTATTAAACACTAATAAAAAGATTTTTACAACAGAATATCGCTTACTAAAGACATCTTACACGTAGATTCGTCCTGTCTAGCATTCTCAAGAGAGCAATAGCAGCGAACAACGAATGGATTTAATTGATTATTTTTAATCTATTCATTTTGTAATAAATATTAACAATATATTTTTAAAAATATTTCATTTTTATTTTAGCTAAGTAAAATAAATTTATTTGTATAGTACTGTAAAATAAGAACTATATTGTTAAATAATAATAATACATCATAAAATAAATAACTATGTACCACTAAGTAGTAATATATGGTACATTTCTGTATTTTCATTTATAAAATGGTAATACTACCATCTAATTACGGTTTATTAGCATTAGTTCTAGAGTATAATACTGGCGCTACAGATGTTTGTGTTATATTGAAAAATCAACAATTATTTTTGACTCTGAAGTAAAATCATTTGTATACTAACTGTGCTAAGCAAAATAAATTCATTCGTATAGCACTGTAAAATGAGCAACTGTATTGTTAAATAACAATAATATATCATAAAATAAATAATAATGTACCACTAAGTAGTAATGTATGGTACATTTCTGTATTTTTATTTATAAAATGGTAATATTTATTATGGATTATTACCGTTAGTTCTACAGTACTAAGCACAATACTGGCACCACAGATGTCTGTGTTATATTGAAAAATCAACAATTACTTTTGACAATGAAGTAAAATCATTTGTATACTCAGATTTCTATTTAGTATAGATATACCGAAATGTGAACGTTATTAAAATGGGAAAAATTGCTTTATATTTCTTGAAATATCATTTGCAATTAATCAAACTATGAAGATAAAGAAATGTGCAATTCGAATTTATTGTATAAACAAGTTTAATAAACACAAAATTTATATTTTTAAGATATAATATGTATGAAATATTTATTAATATTTTCTTCTAAGTGTAAATAAAGAGAAATTTAGTTTAGTTACGTTCAAGGAAAATATATTTATTGCATTTCAAAATCAAAGCATATATGATTTAAGATTTTGATTTTATATCAATGCGTTCCGATAACGAAATTTTATGTTCAAAATTTATTTATTTTTTAATTTTAATATTGCTTTACTAAGCTAGAAAAAGAAATATATAATTCATAGTTCATTAATATTGGTTTTTATTTAGCCTTTTCTCCTTAGGACCTCTGAATCTTTATGGTTATAGTGTCTTCTAAAAATAAAGTTGTTAAAGAAATTCTCAATTTCCAACGTTTAACGAAGTAAGATAATTTTTCGTAAATGTGTTTCGACTATACTTTATGAAATACTAACAAAAGAAATTATAAATAGAGAATGATGCTTACTACTGCCCTGTTACACATACGTTTAATACGTACGTAAATATTACATGCAAGTCTTATCCTACCTAGGATTATCATGAGAGATATAGTGGAGAACAACGAATAGATTTAATTCATTTTATTTCATCTTAATAAATATTTGTAGTAACTTCGTCTAAACAGTTCACTCATTTTTAGCACAAGCGAAATAAATGTGGTAGTATACATAAGTTTTTGATTAACAAATCTACACGGAAATATGTTGAAAATATATAAAGGTTGTGAGCACTAAGCATTATACTTATTTTACTTTGATTAATAAAATAAGATTGAAATAATCAATCTGTGAATATAACATCCATAATAACAACTGCGCACTATTTGAATTATATAAAATTAAAAGATTAAAACACGTATTTATTGCTTTAAAATGTTACAAAAATATTTACTTCAAAAAGATTAAATGGCATATGCTTTTAATTGAAAAAAATCCATAAATGGAATAAGTTTAACGTATAATCTATATATATATTAAGGCATTTAAAATTATAAAACATCTAAAATAATTATTAAGTAAGTTTACTTAAACGAAAATTTTCTCTGATTATATTATTTTCTAGAAATCAACTTATTCAAAATTTACCCAATTTGCAACACTTAAAATGAAGAAGATAAAAATTAGTATATGAGTATCTACTATGGTTTGTCAAACACTAACAAAAAGAATTATTACATCAGGGTATCGCTTACTACCGCATTATAAGTATTTTCTTCATATCTAGTTTTCTCAAGAGAGGAATAATGGAAAACAACGAATGGGTTTAATTTGTTACTTTTCATCTATTGATCTTGTAATAAATATTAACAGTATCTTCTTCTAAATATTTCGGTTTATTTTTAGCATTTAAGCGCAATAAATTCGGTATTAATGCAGGTTTCTATGTAACAACGATATACAGAAAAATGAACAATTCCGATGCGGAAAAAAAGTCGCATTTTATATATATATATATATGTAACGAAAACGGCGACGACGTCGAGATTCCACAACACCGTACAAGCGCCAGTGCATCACCAGGGTTGATACAGCACATTTATTAATATCTAATAATCAGAAGCAAGGTTCTGTAGCCGTAGTGTAAATTTTCAAGCAACGAAGGAGTTTTATTGGGAATTTCCCCGTAAAAAATCAAGTCACTCAGTCTTTGCAATTCATATTTATTATAAGTTATAAGACAAACGTAGTCATTCCAGCACTAAGCGTTGCGCACATCGAGTACTCCAAACTTCGTGAAATAATCGACATCATTAGATAATCCAATTTATCGGACAAACCAAACGAACGTCTTAATAGTTTTAAAGACAGATGCATTCTGACCTCCTAAAAAACCAAATGAGAAAGGAACATTTTCACAAAAAACTAGTTCCCTCCTACTCCGCGTCAATCAATTTAAAAATCCAATTTGGATTAACTTGAGTCTAAACGTCAAAAGATGATCAGCTCTGATTGGTCTAAGGAGGCGTGTCCTCGGGCAGGATCTATATTTTACCTCGCAAATAACAAGCCCTATAACAACGCACTTTAACACCGATCACGCGGTGTTAAATAAAAAATAAAATTAAAATCCCGGGAATATTCCAGAAAGTAAAAAGGTTACGAAATACTTCCCGCCTTTTTGAGACGCAAGCAATAAATTATTAATAAATAATATAAGAAAAACAATTTTAGCTGTTACAAGTCAATACATTACGAAACTAAGATTGAAATATGTTCCACAAATTTAGAATTGAAGTTAAGAGAGAACAAAATGGCGCAATTTTTTTTATTTTATTACATATATATTTTGGAATATAGAATAGTAGTCGTATTTGGACCACTTAAATTATTTCCATGTGCAAAAAAACTTGAATTATGTAAGACGTGCAACATATGATTATAACGTAGTTAATTTATTCGAATTTCTTCTTTTTTTATTCAAAAATTACGCAATTTTCAACATTTAAAATGAAGAAAATAAACATTAGTATATGAGTATATGGTTTGTCAAACACTAACAAAAAGAAATCTTACATCAGGATATTGTTTACTACATCCCACTTATAAGTACTTTCTTCATGTCTAGCATTCTCAAGAGAGCAATATCAGAGAAAGGCGAATGGATTTAATTTGTTCCTTTTCATCTATTTATCCCATAATAAATATTAATAGCAAATTCGTCTATATATGCGTTTCATTTTTACCATTAGCACTATAAAATGGATTGTATAGAACTTGAAGTTTCTATTTAACAAAGACACGCAAAAATGTACACGTTTTTAAATTTGAAAAAAAAAAAAAAAAAAAAAAAAGATGCTTTATATTTTTTGGAAAATTATTTACATTAAATCAAAATTGCAACACATTGAAATGCACATTTTGAATGTTTATCTTTATATATGTTTCATGAAACAGCCTTTTGAGATGTTTTATATTTTAAATGGAAATATACGTATGGATTTTATATTATATAATCTTTTTTTAATTTACTATTATTTTAAAACGAAAACAATATATTATTTATTCATGTTCAAAGAAATATTTTTATCTCAAATAAAACGTAATACGAAAATACTTTAAGATTTTGATTTTATATTGGTGTATTCTGATTACGGAACTTTATGTTCGAAATTCATTTATTCTATGTAACATTACTTCACTGAGCTAGAAAAAGAAATTGAAAATGCATAGTTCTGCAACATTGTTCTTTATTTATCCTTTCCTTCTTAAAACAACTGCATCTACCTAGTAATATTACGCTCTCCAATCAATTTTTTCAAAAATTCGCAATTTCCAACATTTAATCAAGTAGGATATTCTTCCGTGAATCATTTTCTACTACGCTTTGTCAAACGCTAACAAAAAGAACTATTAAAGAAGAATATCACTTACCACAGACCTCTAACATGTAGTCTCGTCCTGTCTAGCAATCTCGAGAGACCAACAGCAGAGAACGGCAAATGTACTTAATTTATAACTTTTTATCTATCCAACTCGTAATAAATGTTAATAGTATATTCTTCTAAATATTTCATTTCAAATGAAATCTTGGACTTACGCTGTAAACATTATAAGTTAAAAGCAAAAATTATTACTTATCAGCGTAAATATTCCTATAATGTTTGAAAGATTAAAGAGAATTTTTAATAAATTTGATATTCATCTTGTAGCCTCCCCTACGAAAAATTTGTTTGCAGCTATAATAAAAAAACAAGATCCCGTTCCATTTTTATTCCAGTCAGGCGTGTATGAAATACCTTTAGAACTGAATAATGGTACAGTGACGTCATATGTAGGCAAAACTATGAGGTGGTTTTTTGAGAGGATCAAGGAGCATAAAGCCGATTTAAAATTTAATAGACCATCAACAGCTCTGTCCAGGTTATCGATGATGGGGATTTTAAGAAATGTTTGTTTTGATAAAGTAAAGATTATTTCTCATTGTTCAAATCCGCAAAAAGTACTCATAAGGGAATCTATAGAAATTGGTTTCAGGAAGAAAGAAGTCTGCAATGACAATATGTCCTTTCAAATACCTAATATCTGGTTTAATATTTTAAAAGAAATACTTTTGTAAGTTTCCTCCATGTTTTTGTCATTGTTGTATTGTCTACTGAGTGATGGCAACTGGTTCATGTTTTTATTTTTGAATCTTGGCCTTTAATGTTTATTTAGTATAATATTTGTCAAATTATAGTATGCCAATCTGTTTTTAATGTAAATTATTTCTCCTTTAAAAATATACCTCTGAAGATGACTCATTAGATTGAGTTCGAAACGTTAGGAATTTTTAATCTTTAATAAATTGTTTTTTTACGCTGATAAGTAATAATTTTTACTTTTAACTTATTTCATTTCATTTTGAACCTAATCACAACAAAGTAGGTTCTGTAGAACATGATGTTTCTATTTAACAAAGAAGTACAGAAATGTGAACGTTGTTGAGATGGAAAAAAGGTTATTTTTTGTTTTTCAAATACTATTTACACTTAAACAAAACTACAATAGATTTAATTGCACACTTTGATTATTTATCTTTAAATATGTATAATAAAATAGCCTTTTATGATGTCATATATTTTTAAACGGTAAAATATATGCGGAGTTTATGTTATATAATCCTTTTTTATTTATTTACTTTCATTTTATAAAGAAAATAAAATTCCATTTATTCATGTTTAAAGAAATAGTTTTATCACATTTAAAACGCAAATAAAAATACTTTAAGGTTTTAATATAAATATTTTAAGTTTTATATATAAATATTTTAAGATTTTGTATCTATATTGATGTTTTAGATTATGGAATTTTATGTTAAAAATTTAATTATTTTATGTCAACATTATTTGACTGAGCTAAAAAAAGAAATGCAATATATATAGCTCCGCAACCTTGTTCCTTATTTATCCTTTTCTCCTGACGATCACTTCATCTTCCTAGTTATAATTTCTTCCAAAAAATCAATCTGTTCACAAAATTAACTTTTTCCAACATTTAATGAAGTAGGATAAACTTTCGAAATGAGTTTCTAATTATTTGTCAAACACTAACAAAAAAGATATGTTACATCAGGATATCGCTTACTACAGCTTTCTGACATGTAGTCTCGCTTTATCAAGCAGTCTGACGAGTTCAATATCAGAGAACGACGAATGTACTTAATTTATTCATCTATAATAAATATTAATAGTATATTCTTTGAAACATTGCGTTTCTAAATTATAAAGGCCAAAGGTATCTGTGCGTAACGCATGCGTCATTTTGCGAATGGCAATACTTTCCCCTGCAATTTCGGCTTTGCAATTTTTGCTACAACAAAATTTTACAATTCCATACATTGCACATTTAAATTTTTACACCGTCGGATAGAAAAAAAAATGTACATTTAAATGCAATTAGTTTGAAAGCTGTATCTCAATTTCTTTTTGAGATATTAATTTTTTACAGTTTTTAGTACCAATTTTGTAATTGTGGCAAAATAATCACTCCATTTTCTCCTCATAATTGAAAAAAAAAATAAATAAATGCACAACACTTTTCCATGCAATTTCGGTTTTGAAATTTTCGCTACTGCAAATTTTACACTTCTATAGTATATTTTAATTTTTTTCATCGTCACATACAGAAAAATATGTACTTTTAAATGCAATTTGTTTCTAAGGTGTATCGCAATTAAATTTTGTGATATTATTATTTTTTTAATATTTAGTACCAATTTTATAATTGTGGCAACAGAAACACCCCTTTTTCTCTTTAAAATGAAAAAAGAAATTAAAATGCGCATACTGTTTTTTTTTTTTTTTTTTTTTTTTTTTTTTAAACGTCTGTTATAAAATCCAGTGAATTTCGGTTTTATTTTGTTTAATAATTTGGATAATTGAGTTTTATAGTATTTTGTCAATTTTAGCTTAAAATAATATTTGTTTGAGAGTTAAACTGAACAAAATAAGATGCATTTTTTACTGTAACTAATTTTGCAGATTTATTATAAATCAATGAAACAGTTCTTTTTTAAAGATTTTCTTTCGTCGAATTTCGACAGGTTTCACCTCGTTACGATAAAATCAGTTGTATCCAACTTGAAGTTTCTATTTAACAAAGACATACAAAATTTTAAACGTTGTTGAAGTGGAAAAAAGGCGCTTTATACTTTTCAAATATTAATTGAATTTAATCAAAATTGTAGCACATTGAATTTCACACTTTGGATATTTATCTTTAAATATGTCTAATAAAAACCTTTTCTGAAAATGTATAATTTTTAAACGGCAAAATATATACGAATTTTACATTAAGTAATATATATATCTTTTTTCATTAGCTATTATTTTATGACGAAAATAAAATTTTATGCATTCATGTTCAATGATTATTTTTATTACATTTAAACACATTATATAGTTTTTTTAAGATTTTGATTTTGTATTAATGTGTTCCTATTACGGAATTTTATGTTCAAAGTTTCACTTTTTTATGTTAACTTTCAGATACTGAGGTAGAAAAAAGAAATAAACAATGCATAGCTCCGCAACATTGTTCTTTCGTCACCTGAGAATAATAAGGTTCTATCTGTATTTTTGAAAAAATGACTCATTGATATAGAAAGGTTCTATTTGTATCTATGAAGGGATTTCCGGATTAAAAATACTGTCATAATATAACTGTAAGGTCATATGTAAATTATGGAAAACATTATTTTGATCAAAAATGTTTTCATAGATAGTAATAGAACCTTTCCAAATGATAAGTCATTTTTTTCAAAAACACAGATAGAACCTTATTATTCCCAGGTGATGCTTTGTTTATCACTTTCTCCTTAAGACCACTGCGCCCCCCAAGTTATAGTTACTTCTACAAATCAATCTATTCTAGAAATTCTCTATTTCCAACATTAAATGAAGCAAGATAATCTTTCATAAATGTGCTTTTCATTTGCTTTGTCAAATACGAACAAAGAGTACTATTACTTCCGTATATCGATAATTGCCGACCTCTTACATGTAGTCTTGTCTTGTCTAGCATTCTCAATAGAGCAGTAGCAGAGAACAACGAATATATTTAATTTATTCCTTTTTATCTATTCATCTCGTAATAAGTATTAATTAGTCTCTTCTTCTAAATATTTCATTTCATTTTTAACATCAGCACAATAAAATCGGTTTTATGGATCTTAAAGTTTTTTTTTACTTTCTTCTATCTTCAATAGAAGAAAGTATTGTAATTGCAATTTTTTCGACTTCCTGTTTTCGACGGATTTACACGTTTTACGGCTCAGAGATTCCAAAAAACATGTTTTTATAAAATGTCTGTCTATTCGTGTGTGTGTGTGTGTCTGTATGTGTATGTGTGTCCGTATGTCGCCATTCTACCATCAAAAAGTATATGACGTTATGCATAGATTTGAACCAAATTTTTGTGAATGTTTTTGGTTGTGGCAAGCAGGTCCTCCTTCAGTTTTGAAATATTTCGCCGGAAGGGGGCGCTGCAAACGCGATGTTCGTGCCATTTTCAATATTGTACCGACCAAAAGTATATGAAGTTATGCATCGAACTGAAGCAGACATAAAGAAATGTGAACATTGTTGAAAAAGAAACAAAATCGCTTTATATTCTTTTTTATGATATTTACATTTAATAAAAATTACAACAGATTCAAATAAACACTCCTTTTTAGATGCGTTCGTAATTATGTAAATACGTAGCACCTATAGTTGTCGTTCAGTCCGTCCATCCTTCCGTCTGTCCGTATGTCCGCATATGACAAAGCAAAAACTATCCAACCGATTCGTTTGAAATTTATGATCTAATTAGTATATAATTTTTTCGAGTCATTTCAAAATTTATGAAAATCGTATGGTTTGATCAATTACAAGGACAATCAAAAATATTCGGTTACATTATTGTGAATGGGGGAAAAGTTTCAAATGCATTTTAATCGTTTAAAATTTAAATATAAAATTTTTGCATAATTTGGTCGAGTTGTTTCAAATGTTTTTGAAAATCGAATACATAGATCAATTACTGGGGCAATCAAAAGTATTCCGTCACATTACGGTCAATAGGGGAAAAAGTTTCAAATGCATTTAAATGGTATTACATTCCTTCGAACATAATAAAATTGATATGTTTTCTATGAAACATATACTAAAATATACATTCTATACACTCTGTGGTGCAAAGATTATTTGTTGTTAATTTACAGGGCCACACAAAAGTAATCCTTTATATAATGCTGAGAAACATAGTTTGGGGTGTGTTTTAATTACATTAAGCTTTTCATATTTTATGAATGTGATATACGTTGCTGAGGCGTAATAAAAGTTACTTCCCGTATATTTACAGGAACATACACACACAAAAAAATGACCATTATGCTGTATTCGAAGCATAGTATTCCATAACAGCAAGATCTGAATATTTTTTAAAACTTCGTTATCGTACGAAGTACATCGATCATTTGCTACGTTTCACGTGCAATTTCCAACGTGCATATTTTTAAATATGTTTAATAAAGTAGTTTTTCAGATGTCTTATATTTTTAAACGGCAAAATACATATGGATTTTATATTATGCAACCCTTTTACAGTTATTGTTATTTTATAACGAAAATAAAATTCCATTTATTCATGTTCCAAGATATATTTTTGGCACAGATGTCATATACGACCACACTTGCACGTGCGTCCCCCCCGCCGATTTGACTAAAATTTTGCTTTTGAATATAAGTTACAAATTGCATGCAATTACAGTACATGCTTTTTTATTGCAATATAAATATAAAATAATGTGAAAAAAATGAAAGAAATTCTAGTATTTAAAAAAAGGAAATAAAAATAAATAAATAGCAGTTTGATATAAATAATTATTGATATAGTATACAATAAAAATAATAAAAAAAATTAAAATTAAAAATAACACTAAATAAACACGAATTTAATAAAAAGGGAAACAATAAATAAACTCAATAGGTAACAAAAGAGTAAATATAATTATAACATTAATTGATAACTATTAATACTTATAGCCATATTGAATGCATACAGTTGTATATTTACTCATCACATTTCGCTGAAATCTTTAACTTTTCACATTATATTTCCCTAATAATTGTTATAAACTTAAACGGATTTTCTCCTTGGCACACATGTTCAATGCCAAATTGGTGGGGGAAAAGCACGTGCAAATATGGTGGGTATATGACATCTGTGCCATATTTTTATTTCAATTAAAATGCTACACATAAATATTTTAAGGTTTTGATTTTATGTAAATGTGTTCTCATTACAGTATTTTATGTTCAAAATTTAATTTATTTTATGTAAAAATTTTTTAACTGTTCAAAAAAAAAAAAAAAAAAAAAAAAAAAAAATGCATACTTTGGCAACATTGATCTTTATTTATCCGTTTCTCCTTAAATCACTGCGCTCTCTTAGTTATGGTTCTTTCTCCACCATCAATTTGTTAAAGAAATTCTCCATTTCCAACATTTAATGAAGTAAGATAATCTTTGGTAAATGAGTATCTACGATGATTTGTTAAACACTAACAGAAAGAACTATTACAGAAGTACATAGCTTACCGCTTAAATGTAGTCTCGTCTTGTCTAGCATTCTTATGAGAGATAAAAAAGAGAACTACTAATGCATTTAATTTTTTTTTTCATCTATTCTACTCGTTATAAACATTAATAGTATATTCTTTTAAATATTTCGTTTCATTTTTAATATAAGCATAATAAAATAGTTACTAAGAAAGTATTTGTTAAAAATACAAAACATTACTCAATTGTACAAAACATTGGTACAAATCATTGGTACAAAACATTACTCAATTGTGCACAAAACAAGAACTTTAATATGAACTTGTACAAATGAAATGAAATAAAATAATATATTAACGTTTCGCGCCGTCTTCAGGAAAATATGATATTGAAATGACTAAAAGTTTGCTTCCTGATCGAGAGATAATATTTCTAATAAAATAAAATCGAAATGAATCAAAAGTTTAAATATGTTGCTACTTACAGTGAGTGAAAATTAAAAAGTCCTTCCGGCAATGCCGGGAGGAAGAGGTAGCTTTCATATACTTATATATTTATTTATTTATTTTAAGGTAAGTTACATTGTTCAAAAACACTAAGCTCAAATTAGTGGAAATAATCTTATAAAATTAGTGATTTTATAAGATTGAAACTAGTTTTTGTCAAGACTGAATATTAATAGGACTTTTTAGAAATTAGTCATCTTTTATTCAACCTGATTTTATTTTAAGCGATTTAGAGAGTCACCAAATTTTACGATATCATAAAGTGTATGCCATTTTAAAGCAACATTGTGCATCGTTCAGATCAGACCGTTTCAAAATGTCAGCCATAAGCAAAATTCAAAGTGCTATAACTCAGTCATTTTATAAGATATAGACAAAATAAAAAGTGTTCTGGAATCGTTGTTTAAAGCTCTAACACGAAAAATAAAAATATTTTTCAATTTTTAAATTTTTCACATTTAATTTTAAATTTTAAATTTTTAAAAAAATTTAAAATGGCCACCATTTTGAAACAAAATGGTGGATGATGCTGGCCAACGAACTCGGTCGAGACATTTGTATGTACTATGTACATCCCAAGTTTCATTGAAATCGGTTGATAAATATGCGTGTTATCACGTGACAAAAATCAGATCGTTTCAAAATGTCAGACATAAGAAAAATTCAAAGTGCTATAACTCAATCATTTTGTAAGATATAGACAAAATAAAAAGTGTTCTGGAATCGTCGTTTTATGTTCTAACACGTAAAAGAAAAATATTTTTCAAATTTTGATTTTTTCACATTTAATTTTAAATTTTTAAATTTTTAAAAAATTTAAAATGGCCACCATTTTGAAACAAAATGGCGGATGATGCTGGCCAACGAACTCGGTCGAGACATTTGTATGAACTATGTATATACCAAGTTTCATTAAAATCGGTTCATAAGTACGCGTGTTATCACGTGACAAAAATCAGATCGTTTCAAAATGTCAGCCATAAGAAAAATTCAAAGTGCTATAACTCAATCATTTTTTAAGATATAGACAAAATAAAAAGTGTTCTGGAATCGTTGTTTAAAGTTCTAACACGAAAAATAAAAATATTTTTCAATTTTTAATTTTTTCGCATTTAATTTTAAATTTTAAATTTTTAAAATTTTTTAAAATGGCCACCATTTTGAAACAAAATGGTGGATGATGCTGGCCAACGAACTCGGTCGAGACATTTGTATGAACTATGTACATCCCAAGTTTCATTGAAATCGGTTGATAAATACGCGTGTTATCACGTGACAAAAATCAGATCGTTTCAAAATGTCAGCCATAAGAAAAATTCAAAGTGCTATAACTCAATCATTTTTTAAGATATAGACAAAATAAAAAGTGTTCTGGAATCTTTGTTTTAAGTTCTAACACGTAAAAGGAAAATATTTTTCAAATTTTGATTTTTTCGCATTTAATTTTAAATTTTTAAATTTTTAAAAAATTTAAAATGGCCACCATTTTGAAACAAAATGGCGGATGATGCTGGCCAACGAACTCGGTCGAGACATTTGTATGTACCATGTACATACCAAGTTTCATTAAAATCGGTTTATAAGTACGCGTGTTATCACGTGACAAAAATCAGAACTCATCGTTTCAAAATGCCAGCCATAAGAAAAATTCAAAGTGCTATAACTCAATCATTTTTTAAGATATAGACAAAATAAAAATTGTTCTGGAATCTTTGTTTTAAGTTCTATTACGTAAAAGGAAAATATTTTTCAACTTTTAATTTTTTCGCATTTAATTTTAAATTTTAAATTTTTTTAAAAATTTAAAATGGCCGCCATTTTGAAACAAAATGGCGCATGATGCTGACCAACAAAACTCGGTCGAGACATTTGTATGTACTATGTACATGCCAAGTTTCATTGAAATCGGTTCATAAATACGCGTGTTATCACGTGACAAAAATCAGATCGTTTCAAAATGTCAGCCATAAGAAAAATTCAAAGTGCTATAACTCAATCATTTTTTAAGATATAGACAAAATAAAAAGTGTTCTGGAATCTTTGTTTTAAGTTCTAACACGTAAAAGGAAAATATTTTTCAACTTTTAATTTTTTCGCATTTAAATTTAAATTTAAAATTTTTTAAAAATTTAAAATGGCCGCCATTTTGAAACAAAATGGCGGATGATGCTGGCCAACGAACTCGGTCGAGACATTTGTATGTACTATGTACATACCAAGTTTCATTGAAATCGGTTCATAAGTATGCGTGTTATCACGTGACAAAAATCAGATCGTTTCAAAATGTCAGCCATAAGAAAAATTCAAAGTGCTATAACTCAATCATTTTTTAAGATATAGACAAAATAAAAAGTGTTCTGAAATCTTTGTTTTAAGTTCTAACACGTAAAAGGAAAATATTTTTCAACTTTTAATTTTTTCGCATTTAATTTTAAATTTTAAATTTTTTTAAAAATTTAAAATGGCCGCCATTTTGAAACAAAATGGCGGATGATGCTGACCAACGAACTCGGTCGAGACATTTGTATGTACTATGTACATACCAAGTTTCATTCAAATCGGTTCATAAATACGTTAGTTATCGCATGACAAAAATCAGATATATATATATATATATATATATATATGGTTATATATATATATATATATATATATATATGTCAACATTTGAACGGAGGGTGGTTTTGGGGTCAGGGGGTCATGATCGGTGAAAATATACCAAAATTTTCCGGAAGTGTTTTCCTCCGGACGGCTGCAATAGGTAGCTTTTTACTTTTGTAATGAAAGCTACCTAAAATTGCAAAGAGATACAAATTTTGATTTTGTGATGTTATGCCATATTTTTGGTATATTATAGGATAAATTATCATTACAAGGTTTATTTTCTCGTGCAATGATTTCATTATGTTTATAATGAAATAGGTTGCATAGAACATAATGTTTCTATTTAACAAGGAAGACAGACATGTCAATGTTGTTCAATAGGAAAAAAAACGCTTTATGTTTTTTTGGAATATCTTTTACATTTAATCAAAATTCAATAAATTTAATAGCCCACTTTGAAAGTTTATATTTATCTATGTGTATAATAAAATAGCATTTTACGATGTCATATATTTTTAAACGGCAAGATACGTATAAAATTTATATTATATATACATATATATATATTTTTATAGCCAAAATGAAATTACATTTATTTATATCCAAGAAATGATTTTTATCACACTTGAAAGGCGACATGTAAATATGTTAAAATTTTTGTTGTATATTTATGAAATTACGGAACTGAATATTGAATGATATTACGTTCTGATTACGGGAATTTTATGTTCAAAACTTAATAATTTTATGTTAACAATACTTCATTGAGCAACATAATGAGGTACACTTAGTTCTTCTTCATTGTATTTATTTATTCTTTTCTCCTTACAATCACTGCACCTTCCTAGTTATAGTTCCTACTACAAATCTATTTGTTCTTGAAATTCTCAACTTCTAACATTTAATGAAGTAAAATCTTCTTTCGTAACTGAGTTTCTACTATGATGTGTCAAACACTTACAAAAAATAGCAATAATAGAAGGATATCGCTTACTTCACCCCACTTACATATTGTCTTGTCCTATCTAGCAAGACAGAAACAGCAGAAAACGACTAATTCATTTAATTTGCTCCTTTTAATATATTCAACTCGTAATAAATTTTAATACTATTTTCTCTCAAATATTTCATTTCCTTTTGAACCTAAGCACAACAAAATAGGTTCTGTAGAACATGATATTTCTATTTAACAAAGAGCTACAGAAATGTGAAATTGAAACAGAGTACTATATATACTTTTTGGAATACTACTTATGCTTAATAAATCTGCAATTGATTTAATTGCGTACATAGATTATTTATCTGCAAATTTCTTTAATAAAATAGCAGTTTATGCTGTCATATATTTTTAAATGGCAAGATATACAAGAATTTTTTTAACATATTTTTTCTCGATTTACTTTTATTTTATGACGAAAATAAAATTTCATTAATTCATTGTCAAAGAAATATTTTTATCACATTTAAAACGCAAATAAAAATATCTTAAGGTTTTAATATAAATATTTTAAGTTTTAAGCAAAAGTATTTTATGGTTTTTAATTAATGAATTTTGATTACGGAATTTTATGTTAAAAATAAAATTATTTTATGTCAACATTATTTCATTGAGCTAGAAAAAGAAAAGCAATACACGTAGCTCCGCAACATTGTTCTTTATTTATTCTTTTTTCCTTACGATCCCTTCATCTTCCTAGTTATAATTCTTTCTGCAAATCAATCTGTTCACAAAATTCTCTTTTCCAACATTTAATGAAGTAGCATAATCTATCGTAAATGAGTTTCTACTATGATTTCTCAAACACTAACAAAAATTAACTATTACATCATGATCTCGCTTACAACAGCTCTCTCACATGTAGTCTTGTTTTATCTTGCAGTCTCAAGAGACTAATAGCAGAAAACGACAAATGTACTTAATTTATTCCTTTTCATCCATTCATCTCGTAATAAATATTAGTAGTATTTCCTCTGAACATTTCGGTACATTTCATTACGTGATACTTCTGTTTAACGCAGACATATAGTAAACGCTATCGGTAAAAAAATCGCTTTATATATTTTTTAAATATCATTTACATTTAACAAAAATTGCAACAGATCGAATGGCACACTAAGAATATTTATCTTTACCTTTATTTAATAAAATAGACATTTCAGAAGTGTTAAGCAGCAAAATGTATATGGATTTTACATTATCTTATTTCATATACTTTTATTTTACGACGAAAATATAATTCCAGTTCTTGATGTTTAAGGTTATAATCTTATTACAATTAAATGCAACACATGAATATTTTAAGATTTTGATTTTCTATTATTATGTTCAGATTGTTTTTTGTTTAAAATTTCATTATTTTATGTTAACTTAACACCTGAGAGCTAGAAAAGGAAATGCATAATACATAGTTCCGCAACATATTTTTTTATTTATCCATTTATCCTTAAAACCCCTGCGCTTTCTTAGTTATAGTTCCTTCTACAAATCAGTTTGTTCAGAAATTCTCAATTTCCAACATTTATGAAGCAGGATAATCTTTCGTAAATGAGTTTTTACTATGCTTTGACAAACACTAACAAAAATAATCATTACATTAGGATATTTTTTACTTCAGTCCTGTGACAACCTTGTCTTGTTGAGTCCAGCATCCTCAAGAGACCAATATCAGAGGACGAAGAATGTGCTTATTTTAATTCTTTTCATCTATTCAGCTAATAATAAATATTAATAGTATATACTTCTAAAAAATTTCGTTTCATTTTAATGTAAGCATAGTAAAATCTTTTGTATAGAATGTGAAGTTTCTTTTTGACAAAGACATACAGAAATATGCACTTTGTTGAAAAGGAAAAAAAGCAAATTTAGATTTTTTTGGATTATTATTTACATTTAATCAAAATTGCTATAGATTGATATGCACACTTTGAATTTTAATCTTTAAAAATGTTTAAAAAATAGTCTTTCAGGTGTTTTATATTTTGAAACAGCCAAATATATATGGATTTTATGTTATATAATCTTTTTTTCATTTGCTTTTATTTTATAGCGAAAATAAAACTGTATTAAGGGTGTATTCGAAAAAACACTTTTCCACCTTCAGCAGCTCGAAATTTTCCGATACAATTTCAGACATATTTTTAAAAGTAGAATCATGAAACTTGCTGAGGGGATTCTTGAAGGGACGTATGAGGTGTCGAGTAAAGTCTTTTTGCGCTCAATTCATTAGAATTTGATTTATAAGCAATTAACTTCTCTGGAAGACCCACTTTTTCGTTCCCTTATCTCCCACTTCGGAAAAATCGGTTCAAATTGCCGTTTTTGATTGCTTTTTTTGCAATATTTTGTACACTTATCAAAGAATTGACCTTTACGGCACCTCGTGCACTTTCTAAATAAGAGAATCTGCGAGTTTCATGTGTTTGAGAGCAAAAGTGAACAAAAATAAATCGGAAAACAAGCAGTTTGAATCGAAACACACCCTTAAGTCATGTTCAATTGAGTATTTTTATCACATTTAAAAAGCAACACATAAATATTTTAAAGTTTGGATTTCAATTAATGTATTCCGATTGCAAAATTTCATGTTTAAAATTTTCTTATTTTATGTTAATTTTATTTTACTGAGCTAGAAAAAGAAAACGCGATACAAAGTTCCGCAACACTGTTCTTTATTTATTCTTTTCTCGTTACGACCACTGCATTTTTCTAGTTATGTTTCTCTACAAATCAATCTGTCCCAGAGATTCTCTATTTCAAGCATTTAGTGAAGTAAGATAATTTTTCGTAGATGAGTTTCTACTGTCAAACTTACTTTTACTGTCAAACTACTTTTGTCAAACACTGACAAAAAGAGCTGTTAGAACAAAATATCGCTTACAACAGCCCTCTGAAATGTAGTATCATCCAGTCTTGCATTCTGAAAAGGGCAATAGAATAGACAATCGAATTTTCATACTTTGCTGTTTTTCATTTATTTATATCACAATAAATATTAATAGTACATTATTCAACATATTTTGATCCACTTTGAATACAAGAACATAATATTTTCTAGAATTTTAAGTTTCTATTTGAAAAAGATATATAGAAATATGAAAGTTTCAATTTAACAAAAATATACAGAGAAATCGGAACGCGGCTGAAATGGAAAAAAAGCGCTTTATATTTTTTGGAATATCTTTTACATTTAATCAAAATTGCACTAGATTGAAATGCACATTTTGAATGTTTATCTTTCAATATGTTTAATAAAATAGCCTTTTCAGATGTCTTATATTTTTAAAGGCAAAATATATAACTAAATTTTTATAACATAATCTTTTTTTTATTTACTGTTATTTTATAACAAAAATAAATTTTCATTTATTTATGTTCAAGAAAATATTTTTATCACATTTCAAACGCAATACATAAATATTGTAAGATTTTGATTTTATATTAATAAATTCCAATTACGGAATTTTATGTTCCAAATTTAAATATTTTATGTTAACATAACTTCACTAAGCTGGAAAGGAAATACACAATACAAAATTCAGAAATATTGTTTTTTTGTATCATTTTCTCCTTGCGACTACTGCATATTCTTAGTTATAGTTCCATCTACCATTCATTTTGTTTAAGAAATTTTCAATTTCCAACATTTAAAGGTGTATTCGAAAAAATGCTTTTCCACTTTCAACAACTCAAAATTTTCTGAAACAATTTCACACTCATTTTTGAAAGTAGAAACAAGAAACTTGCTGAGGTGACTTTTGAAGACATTTATAAGGTGCCGTGTAATGTCATTTTAGTTCAATTCATTAGAATTTGATTTATGAACAATTACTTTCTTAATATGACCCTTTTTTCCTTTCTCAGATGTCTCGCTTCGGACAAATGTGTTCCAAATGCTAATTTTGATTGCATTTTTGCAATATTTTCTGCATTTATCAAAAAATTGATAATCACGGCACCTTATGAATTTTCTAAATAAGATCATTTGCCAATTTGATGCACTTGAGAGCAAAAATAAATTAAAAAATAATACGGAAAATAAGCAATTTGAATCGAAATACACCCTTAAGGCGCAGAATCACTAGGTACAGAAAAAGACCCGGATGATAATATAAAGTCTATGGGGGTGTTCTTTTCAAATATTTCACCCATATTTTAATTTTTTTGCATGATTTTTTGCACAAGATAGCTGAGGATAATCCACAACCGGCCTAGTTTTTACTTTTTTAGTTTTGGTTTCAGATTTTTTTAAAACAATTACTTTAACTTTCGAAACCAGTTTAAAATATGATATGCCCAATAATAATAATGATGATGATAATAATAATTGGATGTGCACATTCTTTTTTTACTATAACATATTAATGATTGTAAATTAAAACTTTGATTATCCACCAAAGAAGAAAGCGTCAATGTGACGTATAAGGCGACAGACAGATAATAAAACAGCCCCTTTGCATAAAATAAAAAAATACTGAAAAAATACAAATTTTCAGATTTTCACTATTGTAAAGATGTAGAATAATTTTTTGTAAATGCGTTGGTGACATGCTATGTGAAATATTACGATATTGCTGTAAAAGTGTAACAAATGCTTTAAAAATATTCTGAATATTGGCGAAATGTAAGTTATATATATATATATATATAAATATAGGGTTATTCTAAATTTGAAATAATAGAGTGGTGACAGTACACATCAAGACAAACAATATTAAATAGGAGACAAAGGGTCCCAAACGTTTTCCAAAGGAGATAGCCGCCATTAACGTTTAGAGACCAAAATTTCAAAAAAAACATAAAAAATGGAAAAATCTGTCGACTGATGATGCGGTTTTCACTAAAATTATTCTTTATGTCGGCATTTTCTTGAAATTAAATTATGAAGATAAATTTCAAAAAATGCCAATAGAGGGCGCTTTAGACTTTGGAGTAACGAACAACTATTTTTTGCCGATATTTTCGACATCTCATTAAATGTTTTCGTAAGCTTAGACTCAAACTAAAATTTTGAGCTCAAAATCTGAATAGTAGGGAGTGGTTAAGTAGCACAAACTGAACTGTGTTTAAGGGGGGGGGGGAGGTTCAAATTTAAAACAATTATAGAAAATGGAAAAATTTGTCAATTCGTGTGCGGTTTTAAAAAACTATTCTTTAAGTCAGTATCTTCTTGAAAAGAAATTTTAAAGATACATTTCAAAAAATTCCATTAGAATGCGCCTTAAACTTCAGATTAACCAACAATTAATTTTAACCATTATTTTTTAGTTCTAATTAAATACTTGAAAAACTTTTTAAATAATTTCGGAAGCTTAGATTTAAACTTAAATTTTGAGCTCAAATTCTGAATCGTAGAGAGGGGTTATGAAGCGCAAACTGAAGTGTGTTCAGGAGTTGAAATTTAATCCTCCCCCCTCCTTGAACACAATTCAATTTTTCGTTACTTAAACACTCCCAACGATTCAGAATTTGAGCCCAAGATTAAAGTCTATGCATTTGAAAGCATTTAATGAGATTAAAAAAATAACAGTTAAAAATAGTTGTACGCTACTCCAAAGTCCAAGACGCCCTTTATCGGAATTTTGTGAAATTTATCTTTAAAATTTATTTTTAAGAAAGTGCTGATTTAAAAATTTGTTTAGTGAAAACTGCAAACGGATAGACCAATTTTTCCGTTTTTTATAATCATTTCAAATTTGAACCCTCTAAACACAGTTCAGTTTGTTTACTTAACCACTCCCAACTTTTCAGATTTTGAGCTCAAATTTAAGTTTGAGTCTAAGCTTACGAAAACTTTTAATGAGATGCAAAAAATACTGGCAAAAAATAGTTGTTCGTTACTCCAAAGTCTAAAGTGCCCTCTATCGGCATTTTTTGAAATTAATCTTCATAATTTAATTTCATGAAAATGCCGACATAAAGTATATTTTTAGTGAAAACACAAATCAATCGACCAATTTTTTTCTTTTTTTATAATCATTCGAAATTTGTACCCTCTGAAAACAGCTCATTTGTGTTACTTAACCATTCCCAAGTAATCAGATTTTGAGCTCAAAATTTAAGTTTGAGTCTAGGCTTACGAAAACATTTAATGAGATGCAAAAAATACTGGCAAAAAATAGTTGTTCTTTACTCCAAAGTCTAAAGAGCCCTCTATCGGCATTTTTTGAAATTTATCTTTATAATTTAATTTCAAGAAAATGCCGACATAAAGAATAATTTTAGTGAAAATCGCAAATCAAACGACCGATTTTTCCAATTTGTATGTTTATTTGAAATTTTGGTCCCTAAACTTTAATGGCGGCTATCTTTTTTGGAAAACGTTTGGAACCCTTAGTCTCCTATTTAATATTGTTTGTCTTGATGAGTACTATCACCCCTTTTTTATTGTAAAAAAAAAAAATTTAGAATCACCCTGTATATATATATATGTGTGTGTACAATATATATATGTATGCATGTATATCTATATATATATATATATTTATGTTTATCTATATATACATAACATAAATACATGTACATAATATTAAATCTTTGTATATATAATTCTTCTGTGCGTGTGTATGTCACTGAAATCTTCCTAAACGACTGAACCGATTTTAATGAAATTTTTTGTGTGTGTTCCAGTGTATTCGAGAATGGTTTAGGTTCACATTTCATCGAAATTTATTCAGCATTTTTTTAGTAACTAGGCAAAAAATAATAGTTAGTGATTTTTTGCTAATTAAAAGTGTTGAATAAGTTCGCTGAATAGAGTGCGGGCGGAATGGCCGAGCGGTCTGAGGCAACAGATTTAATCTCCGGTTGTCGAAGAAAGAGATCGTGTGTTCGATCCCCGCTCTTGATATACGTGTATGATTTGCGATATTTTTTCTGTGTTATAATTTTAATTAACCGACTTCAGGAAATCGTTAACTTTTAACTAAAAAGTAAAAAATAAACTTTGCTATCAAAAATTTAACCGACTTCAAAAACGTGAAAAATAACTTCCTTATATAATTGTAATAAGTAATTAAATTAAGAGTGTAGTATTTATCATGCGTATTATTATATTTATGTACATTTATTTGAATATTTTTTTGGAGTCGGTGCTAGGACAACGTATGTCGGGTCCGCTAATATAAATATATATACATATATATATTACATAAATATATATATATATATGTTTATAGATATATATTTATGTTTATATATATGTATATGTGGGTCTATGTGTGCGGAAATAAAGGATGAAGTGTTCAGTAATAAAATATAATAAACTCAAGAATTCAATGAGCATGATATCTCAAGCGAGACTCGTGTGATGATGCGTGGAAAGAGCGAGGTGTTCTATAGATTTTAGCCATGGTGAGTTTGGTGAACTTTTAATGCAAAGCTCAGGGAAGCTTAATTATGCCAACTACAAGGGGTGATCAAATGAAAAGGTACGAAACGACGTAAAAACGTAACCGTTAAATATCTGCATATTCCGCCATGGGAGAAAGTAGCGAGACATCTCAGGATGCGATTAGAGTCTCTCACAGGTATCGGAACATGCTCGGGCGCCCGCATGCGCAGTACAGAGCAGAGACTCTTATCAAAAGCGGCGTCCAAATGATGCGGCAGGCCGTATGAGGACAGGGCGGCGTTCGCGTTTTAAAACTCGACGATTGAAGAGTAGCAAGGTGTTATCCGATTTCTTACAGCGCGTTATCACCCAGACTCTCACGGCCTGCACGAAAACGGGCATTCTATTTTCTGACAGATTTGTCAGAGACACATTTCTCCCCGTAAACTGTCACCATCCGGCGATGAATAGCAGCCGGTTTCTCACCTTCCGCTGTCAGATATCAGATATCACCTCGCTGTTTTTCAATCGTCGAATTTTGCAACGCGAACACCATCCTGTATTCATACGGACTGCCGCATTATTTGGACGCCGCTTTTGATAAAAGCCTCTTCTCTCTACCGCGCATGCGAGCGCCCGCTCATGTTTCGATCTCAGTCAGAGACTCCAATCGCATCCCGAGATGTCTCGCTACGTTCTCCCATGGCGGAATATGGAAATATTTCAGTGTTTTTACATCGTTACGTACCTTTTCATTTCATCACCCCTTAAATTATTCGGTTCTACTGTTATATTTGAATGTTACGTATGTATTTTATATCTATTAAACCTTTTTTATATTTTAAAAAATATTAGTTTTACTTTAATAATAAGTTATTCACTTAAAATTCCACACACGCACACACACATAAATATATATACAGGATGTTCCAAAAACGCGATCCATTCCCTAAGAAAAGACTAATCAATTGATTCCTTTCAGAAGTATATGAAAAATACTCTCTTTAGAAGAAAGAATAGCCATCGTTATCTGGAAACTGCGTGATAAAACGTATGAAGATTCGTGCCAATTATACCATCAAAAATACTGAAACAGCCACAAAAAATGGGCCAATATTGGTCTATTTGTGATACAAATCAGATGAATCAGTAGTTTGACGGGTGAAAATTTTCATGGAAGACAAATCAAAATCTTACGATACAGTCAAGAGCATTCCTGAGGAAATTAAAAGGAGCACACTGTCATAAATATCCTGATATTGGCCCGTGTTATGACTGTTTGTAGGTGCGTTCGTAATTATGTAAATACGTAGCACCTATTGTTGTCGCTCAGTCCGTCCGTCTGTCCGTCTGTCTGTCTGTCTGTCCGTCTGTCTGCCCGTCTGTCTGTCCGCATATGACAACGCAAAAACTACCCAACCGAATCGTTTGAAATTTAAAATACATAATTATTACATAATTTTGTCGAGTCATTTCAAATTTTATGAAAATCGGATGCATAGATCAATTACTGGGGCAATCAAAAGTATTACGTTACATTACGGTCAATGGGAAAAAAAGTTTCAAATGCATTTTAATCGTTTGAAATTTAAAATACATAGTTATTACATAATTTTGTCGAGTTATTTCAAATTTTTTGATAATCGGGTGCATAGATCAATTACAGGGGCAATCAAAAGTATTCAATTACATTATAGTCAATGGGGAAAATGTTTCAAATGTATTTTATACGTTTGAATTTTAAAATACATAGTTATTACATAATTTTGTCGAGTTATTTCAAATTTTATGAAAATCGGATGCATAGATCAATTACAGGGACAATCAAAAGTATTCCGTTACATTAAGGTCAATGGGGGAAAATGTTTCAAATGCATTTTAATGGTGTTGCACTCATTCGAACTTAATAAAATTTATATGCAACTATAAAGTACATATTATAATATACATTTTACATAATTTGTGATGCAAAGAACATTTGTTATTGATTTACAAGGCCACACAAAAGTATTCCATTACATAATGGTATAGGGAGAACATTGTTTGATGAGCGTTTTAATTGTAATTCACTATTTACAATTTTATGAGATTGATATATGAGAGTAATATTTTCAAAACTTCGTTATCGTACGAACGCACCCCGTTTGCTTCGCTTCACGTGCAATTTCCAACTTGTTTGTATTTTAGATGGTACAACTGACGCAATTCTTCATATGTTTTATCAACCAGTTTTCAAGAAACGATGGCTATTATTTCTTGTAAGTAGAGCATTTCTTCAAACTGGATCATTAGTTTTTAAACACACCGGTATATATATATCCTAGTGCATGGACTGGTAAAAAATAAAAATATACTGAATTTCAATTCAAAATAAATTTATTATAGTATCAATAATAGAAGTAGTAATGTTCTCTTAATACTGTAATCATCATAAGCATTTAAAATATCCAATTTGCATTCTATGAAATTTTAAAAGTTATAACTAGACGCACTTTTTTTAATCAGAATTAGCTATTAATTTTAATTTCTATCTTCAGGTGCATAACAAATTACTCCTTGAAACTCTTAACACATATTTCTAATAACTTGGCGTCTAACAAAAAACTGTATCCGCCTCTTAATACATCTAAACAAATTAAACTTGAAACAATGATAACATGTATATTTTTAAAAAATTAAAATTTCTTTTCTGTTACAAAAACAGCGGCAATTTTAACAAGCGTGAGTTTCTAATGGTTTCAGTTGTTAAATAAAATTGTTTTATTATTAATGCTTATTCAAATTGCATTTGAATTAATGAGCAAGATGCAGTCCTTTTAGTTCGTTTTTTATTCCATTAATCTGTTTTCAAATGTTTATTGTTGTAATTATTGTAGTCGTATTTTTTAATCTAATTTAGTTCAGAATGGTGTTTTATTATTTAATATGCTTTTTACTTTAAACAACTTATCAAAACGCAATTAACAAAGATAAATGGTATTCAAAATTTATAAATAGTTAATTAAAGCTTGTTTTAGAAATTTTTTATATTTCTTTTTGTCCGAAAAATTATTGCGTATATTTTATAAAGTAAAACTTAAAATATGTTTTTTCCTGTTTGTGTAATAATAAAAAAAGATAATCATGAAGAGAAGGTTTTTTGATCTGTTTTTTATGTTTCTTACTATTATAATACAATGTTCAGATATTTATCCAAAATATTCTACATAGGTATGTAAAGTATATTATTGAAAAAATAATATGAACAAAAAATTTGTTTGATATACACATTCTTGTTTTTACTATAACATAACAAAAATTTTGTAATAAAACTTTACAAAATGTAAATATATATATATATAAATTCCACTAAATTGTCTTGTAAAATCTTAAAATGTACCGAATTTCAATTCGAAACAATTTATTATGGTATCAATAAAAGGAAAGAGATACGCTATATAGCAAAGATGACCGTCAACTTGTGATTTTAGACATTTGTTAAATATCTAGAAAAATACTATCCTAAACCTTTAAGTGTATTATCCTAAAACTTTAAGTGTATATATATAATAGAACATCTCATTTCCGTGAAGATTTTTCTTAAAACTCTATAGGGGACCGTCAATAAATTAGAAAAGAATGAATATCTTTTGGATAATCCTGTCAAAACTAATGTAGCAAAAACGCTCAAACGATAGATTATGATTAAGTGGCTTATTAAAATAAACTGTGTTCATTTTTATGTCGAAAGCATATATACTTAATGAACAATTAAGGTTTTTATTAAAAAAACACATTTCTTCCAAGATTTTTGCTTATAATTTGCAGAGTTCTTAATATAAAATACTATTTTTTTCTGAAAGTATGACAAACAACATTGCACACAACATCCTGTAATCAGAATTAAAAATAATAAAAATTGTATGAGAAATGAACAGGTTTACTAATTAATTTTCATTGCGCATGCGTCAAGGATATCAAAATTTCATTTGTATATTACATTAGCTTAATGAATAGATCAAATTTTGTGATACTCGCAAAATCATAGCTTGAAAATTCAGAAAAAAATCGTCAAAAGAATAAGTTGAAAATTCTTTATTCCCAAAATGAAGCAAAACCAACAGGGGTTGTATACATATATTCATTGATTAGTGTTAATATAGAATACACAATATGGGACGTACTATGAGACGTACATTTGGATATAACCCCTCATTTTTTGTTTCATTTTGGGAACAACGGATTTTCTGCTTATTCTATAAACAAACACTTTCATCATTTTCAAGCTATGATTTTGAGATTTTTATAAAAGGGGCTCTATACATTTAGCTAACATAATATGTAAATGAAATTTTGATATCTTTGACGCATGCGCAGTGAAAAATTATTTAGTAAACCTACTCATTTTTCATGCAATTTTTATCATTTTTAATTCTGATTACAGGATATTGTGTGCAATGTTATTTGTCATATTTTCAAAAAAAAAAAAAAAATGTTATTTTACATTAAGAACTCTGCAAATTATAAGCAAAAATCTTGGAAACATGGGGACTGTTATTTACATAACATACTATTTTTATCAGCAATTTCCAGAATTAGCTATTACCTTTAATTTCAACATTCAGGTGCATAAAAAATTGTTTCTTGAAATTCTTTACACATTTTTTAATAAACTTGACATCTAACAAAAAACTGCATGCGCCACTTATTAAACTAAACCAGGCTAACATGAAACAATGACAACAGGTATTTTTAAAAAGGATTAAAATTTCTTTTATAATACAAAAACAACTGCAATTTTAAGAAACGTAAATTTGTAATGATTTCATTTGTTGAATATAATTGTTTTATTATTAATGTTTATTCAAATTGTACTTTTAATTAATGAGAAAGACGCTTTTACT
This sequence comes from Maratus speculifer, assembly GCA_964019185.1. Lineage (NCBI taxonomy): Eukaryota > Metazoa > Arthropoda > Arachnida > Araneae > Salticidae > Maratus > Maratus speculifer. The sequence goes on along the minus strand of OZ025296.1, from coordinate 226,940,561 downwards.
TCGTTTTTAATTTTATTATTCCATTTTCAATTGCTTATTGCTGTAATTATTGTAGTCGACTTTTTAAAATCTAATTTAATTGAGATCATAATTTAATTTTTTTGTTGTATTTTTAATTTTAACAACTTATCAAAATACAATTAACAATTTAAATTGCCATTCGAAATCTATAAATAGTTAATTAACAAAAGTTTTAAAATTTTTTTATATTTTATTAATTACGTAAAATTTATTGTAGATATTGCATAAATTGAAAATGAAAATTTTTTTTTTACTCTTTTGTTTTAGAAAACAAAGATACCGAAGAAGGTAAAAGTACAGGGTGGTCATAAAAAAACTTTGCCGATATACGGAGCTCTAGCGGCCACTCCGCTCAACCGATCGAAATGAAATTTCAGATATAGCTATTCAGAGGTATGAGCTCGAGATTCTGTGAACGACAACAAAATGGCGCTCACGGTTACGGTTATAGTTACAGAATCTCGAAAATTTCCAATGGCAACACCCATTTTTTTTCATCGCAAAACGCTCAGCGCATGCGAAAACCATACAGAGCGTTGGAACCGTACGTGTATCGCAAGAAAAGGACAAATTATGCACGCACAAAAAACCGTTCTGCGAGTCCTCCCCCCCCCATAAAAAAAAACTCGATTGGGGTGCAAGGAGGAAATTTGCATATGACACAGAGTCAGTACCCTAATCTCTAATTACAATACAGATCGGAGAAACTAAAACTTTTATTTTGATTACACATTTTCCACATGGGTGTCATCACAGGCAATTAATGGTGATGGCACCCATGTGAAAAATGTGTAATCAAAATAAAAGTTTTAATTTCTCCGATCTGTATTGTAATCAGAGATTAGTGTACTGACTGTGTGTCACATGCAAATTTCCTCCTTGCGCCCCAATCGAGTTTTTTCTATGGGAGGGGGGGGGAGGATTCACAGAACAGTGTTTTGTGCGTGCAATACATGTCCGTTTCTTGCGATACACGTACGGTTCCAACGCTCTTTCTGGTTTTCGCATGCGCTGAGCATTTTGCGATGAAAAAAAATGAGTGTTGCCATTGGAAATTTTCGAGTTTTTGTAACTATAACCGTAACCGTGAGCACCATTTTGTTGTCGTTCACAGAATCTCGAGCTCATACTTCTGAATAGCTATATCTGAAATTTCACCTCGATCGGTTGAGCGGAATGGCCGCTAGAGCTCCATATATCGGCAAAGTTTTTTTATGACCACCCTGTATATCGATAACTTTTTCTAAATGTTCATCAGTATTGAAATACTTATTCAAAAATTTCTCCATAAAATTTCCCCTTGTAGTTATGTAAATTATATTACTTTAAATTCAATTACTATTAATTAAAATTAAAATTAAAATTATTTATAGTAAAACTTTGATTATCCATTTGCTAACTCAAGTCGAAATTCATGCTTTGTATTTGTTTGCTAGACTAGCATTAAATGCCGTATCCCATGCTGGTTCCAACAGAATTACCAGCAAGTCACGGTATGTATTTAAACATAACATAACATTACCCATTTAAACAAAAAATGCTTGTTACCTTGTCATGCTAATGCTGTTTAACCCTTTGCGGCGCGTTGGTTTCTTAGATATACCACTTAATTTTAATACCCAAACGCTACATTGGCACCGGAATTTTGTTTAAAAAAATTACAGTTTATTGAATGCGTGAAATATAGCGTTTTCTTATTTAAAATAAAGTTGTTTTCAAATTCCGGTGTCAGTCATTAATTTCAACACTTAAGCAATGGATTTGTTCTGCGTCGCAAAGGTTTAATCTAGCTATGTAGCATCTAACTCTGGGGAACATTATAAAGTATATAATAGCGTGAAAATCTAGCAAACAAAAGGATGCCTAGCAATAAGTAGCCAAATTTTATTTGCCAGTACTTGTATAAATTTTGAACCGGGAGGAGAGCGTCAATGTGACGTATAAGACAATAAATGGATATAGAAACAATCCTTTTGCATCTTAACAAAAAACAAACAAAAATTATATTTTAAAATTTGACTTTATATTGTTTAAAATAAAAAATCAACCTTAAAATTGCTAAATGATAAAATTATTCTAAATTCCTAATTCTCAAGCTAATGCACGATAGTCTTCACAAAATAAAAAGTATGTAAGACAAGATGCCGATCTTTGATCTCAAAAGAAAGGTATGATAAAGAACGGAACATGCATTCTTTGTTTCCGAGTGTGCAACTGTCAACCGCGGTAAGGATGTATGGGAAGATGATGTTCTTCACTAACGGGAAAAATGACTGTTTTGTATTTTATGTACTGAAATGTGACAGAAAATGGCTTAGAGGCTGAACATTTTGAAGATAAAAGCTTACTAAAAAAAAAAAAAAAACAAACAAACAAACAAAAAAAAAACATATTGAATAATTTTTTGCATTGGGATATATGAGACCCCAGAAGCCAAGGGGAATAAGCGACAAAATTGAATTAAAAAATTAACTAATTTCTCACCAAGCAAGTACCAACCTGGAAATATGCTTTTTTTCAGGTAATAAATTATAACTAATTTCCTAATTATGCGCTGAGTTATAGAGATCAACCTTTTTTTTTCAAATAATTTTGAATATTGATTACTATAAATTTAAAGCAAATTATACACCACTTTTTTCACAGGTTTGAAATAAAAATTCAAAAATCACATTGATACAAGAGGCAGTTTTCTATTTCAGTTTTGTCAATTATTATTGATGCTCAACTTTAACGTCAGTTATTTTTGAACTCAATTTACTCCAAATCGAACTTTTGTTACTTGTACACCGTGGCTTCTGAAGTCCTCATAAACATACATGATGTTTCATAAAAGATGAAGGACACTTTAAGAAATGATATAAAGTATCCAAACTAACAACTTTCATCAAAGAATGTATGGTCGGAAATAAAACACAAAGTTACTGGCGCATTTAGATACTAAGATCACACAAACATTAAAGATGAGTTCCTGTTGCGGGCTATCTTAAAAAAGAAATACACTTATAGGATGGAAAAAGACAGGAAGGTTTATGCAAAATGTCTCTTCGATAAATACATTAAATCCGCTGACCCGAGTGTTAAACTGTCAATCGCGGTAAGGATGTATCGAAGGATGTTGTCCTTCATTGATAGAAAAATGACTGATTTGCATTTTATTCACTAAACTGTAAATAAAAATTGTAAAGAGGCTCAAAATTCAGCGGATGAGGTCATTCTCACTAAAAAAAGTGCAGAATAATCTTGGCATGATAATATATACATACCTTATGTTTAAAAAAAGACGGACGAAACTTTAAGCGATGATAGTACGTATCCAAACAAGCAGCTTTTATCGAAGAAGGTATGGTCGGAAGTAAATCACAGAGGTAATGACGCATTTAGAAACTTTGTCCACGCAAAGATAAAAGATTAGTTCTCGTTGCGAATTACCTTGTTGTTTACTCTGTATTTAGTTTTAAATGATGAAATAAGTTAAATAATTGAACATTATTTATAAAAAACAATCTTATCACGATTATAAACACAAGCCTCAAGAATATTAATCATTGTACAACGAATTACCCAGGTAAAAAAATCAGCAAAAATCCTTTAGAAAAAATGAGATTTTACAGGGATTTTGAAGGTTTCTACAGGGATTTTGAAGGCAAATTAAAAGCGCAGGTTTATTTGAGGGAATTTACTGTTAATTAAAAGATTTTATGCAGGCATTTATCTGACCTCCAAATTACTAATCGGGTATTTTGAAGGTCACTTCAGGTATTTTGAAGAAAATTGAAAACTGAACAAAATACACAGATTTTTAAAGGTTGTATAGAGGCTTTTATCAGCAAGTTAATGGCTTTCAATTTACCGTTAGTGACTTAGCTGATTTTTGATAAGTATACTTCAGGTATTTTGAAGGAAAACATAGCCTTCAATTTACCTTCAGTGACTTAGCTAATTTTTGATAAGTGTTCTTCAGGTATTTTGAAGAAAAATATAGTCTTCAATTTGCCTTTAGTGACTTAATGACTTAGTTAATATTTACAATTTCTTAGTTCAAGCCTTCGTTTTGTTACGTGAGGACGTGTCCCAGAAATGCTCTTCAAAATACAAGAATAGGCGCGACCCACGGCCCGCGGGACAGGAACATTCTATTGATTTAGTTGCGTAAATATCTCAGCTACATTTTGAGGTAAGTTGCATGCTTTTAGGACAATTATTAATTAAATTATAAGTAATTATTGGTAACATCCCTTTGCCAGTTAATTCTATCGGCGTTTACAGATACTAAGTTCCACGATTCTAATAATTTAATTGCTGAAACTCTTAATTAAATTTCTCAAATCATATAAAAATCATCTCCATAGTATAATTTTCAATCAAGATTAGTTTATAAAAATTTTCTCATAAAAATTCTCGCATTAATTAAAGTTTTATAATTATTTCTTCCAAATTAATCTAGAACCACGTGTTCGAATTCGAGCTAAATAACGCTAAGTTCAGCCTAATGGGGATAAGTATTAAGATATATATCCACAAGATAGCGTCTCGTTCACCCCTGCCGGCAGCAAATCAGACCCCGTAGCGACCACGTGGAATTTCTGAACTTTGAAAAAAATCTCAAGATTAAAAAACTTCAAGACAATACACTGGCCTCAAATGTACCCCGTAAATATATATTGTAATTATATTTATATATTGTAATTATATGCATTTATATAAAAAACTTTAACTATTTTCTCCATTTTTAATGTTTTAATTTCTAAACTTAGAATATTTTTCGACTTTTTTTTTAATTTTTTCGCAAAAATATTTTTTTCGAATTTTTTGATAAAAACTGAGAAATTGACTAATTATTACATAAAATTAACGATTTTAATTAATTTTCTTTAAAATTAAAAATTTTTTTTAGTACGGCATTTTTGTTTTTAACGGTGGTCGGCATGATTACGCCGCCCTCACCGTACTATCCATCCAGCCGTAAAACACTAATTTCTAATTATCTCATTAATTAATTGATATTTATCCTTTTCCGCTGGGTTCCTATACCTACGACTTCTAAATTGGGGGGAGGAGGGGTTATTGTTTATTTTGAGTACAATTGAGAAATGTGAAATTTAAATCTTTGTTTTCACACATATACAGGGAAATTGCAGGTTTTTTACCTTCAAGAAACCTTAGTTCCAAATACCTGTAAAATACCTGAATATTGTTTTTTCAGGGAAAATGCGGGTTTTTTACCTTCAAGAAACCTTATTTCCAAATACCTGCAAAATACCTGAATATTTTACTTTCAGGGAAAGGGCAGGTTTTTTTACCTTCAAAAAACCTTAGTTCCAAATACCGGTAATTTACCTGAACTTTTTTTTTAAAGGTTTTTTGCTTATTTTTTTACCTGGGTAAAAATCCATTAAATCGTTAGATTTATATTATTTTAAATATTACTTGCTTTGCAGTGAAATCTGAAGCGTAGTGAACGTATTAACACGGGCTTGTAAGTGTCAAATTAATTTGTTCGAGAATTTCCCGATTTCCAAAAATTTAATGAAGAAGGATAATTTTTCGTAAATGAGTTTCTATTATACTTTATCAAACACTAACAAAAAGAAATATTACAACAGAATATCGCTTACTAAAACACACTTGCATGTAGTCTTATTCTAACTAGTTTTCTCAAGAGAGAAATATCAGAGAACAACGAATGGATTTAATTTATTCCTTTTCATCTATTAATTTTTTAATAAATATTAACAGTACTCTTTTAAATATTTAGTTTCTTTTTTGCAGAAGCAAGCTAAAAGCGATAGTATACTTACGTTTCTAATTAGGAAACTGCACAGAAATTTAAACATTATTCTATTTTAAAATGAAAGTCGTGTTATAATATTTTAAATATCATTTAATTTTAGCAATAATTGCAACAGAATAAAGTGCATACTTTGTTTGTTTTGAATTCTTTATTTAACGAAATGTTGAATACTTTACTTATTTTTGAATATTTTATTTTATAAAAACAAAAATTCTTATATGAGATATGCGTTTGCATTGCAATTAAAAAAATCTGTTAGTTTACTTAGAATTCTTTAGGAAACTGAGATGCTGCAATCCCGATTACAGAGAAATGTTTTGTGCGACAACTGTAATTCTAGTACATTCTTTTGTAACAATCGAGATTTCTGTAGCTTTACAAAGACTAATTTTGTAAAATTGCATATATTTATTTATTTATTTATTTATTTTATACGGGATACAGATAAAATTTTTATGAGTATACAGATTTCAGTAACTTTACTTTTGTAGAATTCCTCCCTTGAATATATCCATAATAGAAATAGGGTTATATTCTTAATAATGTAGGCATGGGACTATGCATATATATCAATATAACTTCGAGTGAGAAAGGGTTTCTGACGTATGATATCGAAAGATATCTCTAGGATGTAGGTGAGTGTTGGCTTTTGATAAAGTTATCATTTTGGATCCAACCAATAATTTTCTCTTATTATTTCATGATTTTTTTTTTACATCAAAAGTTTCTCTTTTTATTTATAACATTAAGTTTTAAATTTTAACATCAATAACTTTTAAGTTTTTACATCATAATAGTATCTTGTATTTTTTTAGTCTGTTGTGTATTTTTATGAAAATACAAAGTTATTATTGAAATATTTAAATGGTTATAAAATCTTTTAACTCAAAAATAGGGAATACCTCAATGTTTGACATTTCCATTCTTCTGTGACATGTGCATGTATATCTAATCCGCTGTTCAAGAAACCAAGTGCAAAACTTAAAAGGAAAAAAATGTAAATATAACTTAATACATAGTTTTAATATTCTGTCTTTGAAATTTCACTGTAGAAGTAATATTAATTTTTATTGATTAATTGTTTAAAAAGTATATGTGTAATTAAGAGGAAACATCACAATTTTGAGTATTTATTTCCTTTTCAATCAAATGTGTCTTATATTATGCTGAATATCATTTAAATTTTGACAAATGCACTGCAGAATGATACGCATACTTTCTATAAAAGGAAGAAAAATGTAAAAAGTACTTTTAATATTAATTCTTAATTTTAATATTAAATTTGAAATTTTACTGTAGAAATCAATATTAATATTACTGATGTTTTATTCAAAATGTAGACGTGCAATAAAAAAAATAATATTAGGGTCGGGGGGTTGTCTTTTGTTATTGTTATTATTTTTAATTTAAAAAAATCTACTTTATTTGTAGTTTATTTTTTACATCAAAATTTCCCCCTTTTATTTATAACTTTGTTTTTACAGCATAATAGTATCTTGTTATTTTTAAGTCTGTTGTCTATTTTTTTAAATACGAATTTATTCTTGAAATAATTAAATGATTATAAAATTATTTAATTTTCATCGTTTGTCATTACTATTCTTTTGCCACATGTGAATAGATATATAATCTACTCTTCGAGAAACTAGGTGCAAAATATTTTTGAAAAGATACTTGTGTTAGCTAGTAAAGAAAAAATAGTGTTGTCCACCAGATTTGTTCATAAATTTCTTCAGCTTGTGCCCCGCTTCCCACATACAAACACGAACACATGTGCAAGGTGAAGTATAGGAAGCCACTATTACTGTAGAATGCCTTATGTAACAAAAATCTACGACCAAATACTTTTAAATATAAATTACTTCTTTAAGTTTTCATTGATAGAAAATTATTTCACATATAACAATGATATTTTAATGACTTCTTTTCATTACAACCAATAAACTATTTAAAGAACAAATGTATAACCATATTAGTATATCACTGTAGAAAAAGAAAAAGACTATAAATATCAAAATGATTTTTTGACACTGATAACGTTATCATTAGGACGGAAAAGGATGAGCAGAGAATAACTCATAGATTTTGGAACCCTGGGAAACAACTGCTTATGGGGACCCCTTCAACCAATATTTACAGTGAGATTGAGTTAAGGAAAAAGACACTTACGAAAATAACCTTTATATATTGACTTTAATACTTTATAAAAGATATCCATTAAAAAGTAAATATGCTAACCATTCGATTACTTTTATATAATTATTTTACCATTATGAAATTTAAATCAGTAGATGTTTTGTAATAAATTGTGTGGTTCTCATTATTTTTTCTGTACAAGCCCATATCTGGAATGATAAAATATGCAACAACTAAAAATACGTTTTTCACAACATCAAGTTATATTACTTAAAATATTAAGGGTCTACTACCTTTAACATACGCTTACCAACCCCAGCCAAATAATTTGACGTCAGCATGAACTAGATTGAATAAGAATTAAACATACAAATAAACTTTTAAATTGATAAAGATAAAAAAAATTCACTCTAATGAAGTTATTATAAGTGGATGTTTCAAACAAAATTACTTCAACATTATAAAAATACATAAGTATGCTATTGAATGTAGTATGAAATATAAAATTTCCTTTTATATTAAATCTTCATCAGATTTTGAACAATAATTGAAAAATTTTCAGCAGCATTTCAAGGCTCATGTCCCGAATGCTCTGCTGTAAATCAGGCACTATGTGTGAGGGGAGGGGATGCAGCAATAATAACGTATGGTATCATAAAGTGGGAAGGCTTTCAAATTATCAATACCTTGACAAAGTTATATTTGTTTAGTTCCTATTATATGACATGATTGTTATAACATTTAAAATATTCAATTTATATTCAATAAAGTTCTAAAAATTATAGTTCGAAGTAATTTGTTTGGTATCCGCAATGTTCACCAATTTGCTATAAGCTTTACTTTTAATCTCCAGATATATAGAGAATAATTGCTTGAAGTCTTCATTCATTTTTTTTTCTTTTTGATAATTTGACATCCAATGATAAATTGTATCCTTCCCTTAATAAACTAAAACAAGATTAAAATAATATAATTGCAATACATGTAATTGAAAATGAATGAAATTTCATTTATAATACAAAAATAATTGCAGCTTTAATAAGCATGTAATTTATAATGGTTTAGTTAGTTGAATATAATTTTTTTATTCTCTCAAACGCTTATTCAAAGTGTATTTTTAATTAAGGAGCAATAAGTATTTCTTTACCTTCATTTTTAATTTCATACAGTCCTTTTGAAATATTATTGCTTTAATTACTGTGTTTTTTAATCTAATTTATTTATGAACAAAGTTTTTTTCTAATTGCAACACAATTAACAAATGGAAATGTATAAATATTTAATTAAAAACTGTTTTTGAAATTTTAATATTTTATTTTTTACGGCGCATTAATTGTGCATATTTTATAAACTGAAATTAAAAAGATATTTTCCCCTATTTTACTAAAAGGGGATTAAAGGAAGTTAATTACGAGGATAAAAATTGTAGATCAGTTTATTTTAATGTTCATTCATATTGCAACATATCGTTCATATGTTAATTGATAAAATAATTTTTCACAAGTAAGTAGATAAACATTACATTTAGAAATAGTTATTTAATATATATATATATATATATATATATGTGTGTGTGTGCTAATATATATATGTTAATGTATTTATGTGTTTGTTTTTAGTATAGGATTAAAATAACAGTATGGTAAAACTCGATAACCCATCATTCAAGGAAGCGTCACTGTGGCGTATATGATAGTTGCTGGATAATGGAAATAATCTCCTTTCACAACTACACACACAGACACAGAAAAAATATTAAATATTCACACGGTATTTTATCTTGCATAAAATATATATCATGTTTAGCAAGGAAAACTGATTAAACTATTCAAGATAATGAATTATTAAACTAACAAGTAAAAATCTGATGGTCACATAGGACATAATACGGTAATTTTTTTTCTTTTTCTAACCCCTTCGAGATTGGTGGTTGATTTTTGGACGACTTAATTTTAATTCCTAAACACTTCATTCGCGCCAGAATATTGGAATGAAAAATTTATTTTTACCAAGTGCGTAAACTAAAGTTTATGCTTCGAAATAAATTTGTTTGGAATTTCTGGTGTCATTTACTCATTTCAGCATTTTGCGAATGCAAGTACCTTTACCCTGACTGGGTTAATTATCGGCCTAAAAAAGAGTTAAAAATTATCGCACTAAACGTCTATGCACCTAAAAGATTATGGTATTTGAAGGTTTGAAAATAATATATTTTTAGAAATGTCAGTGTATAGATAAATATATAGACATATAGTATATATATGTAAAAAATGCCATTTTCTCGTTTCGATTTTGTTCTAACATGGTTTGTACGGGTCCTGGAATTTCATGACCAGAAAATTCTTTGGTACCAATATTTTCTTACCGATAATCTATAGTTAAATAAGACAAAAATTCTTTCTTTTGAGCTATATTTATTTTTCTTAAAAGAAATACTGGTATCTCACATGAAAACTAACGGTATCCGTACGAACCATGTCTAAAGTCTTATAAGAACATTCTTTCATTCTTTGTTTCCGTAATATATTAAAAATTTTAACGGCTAAAAGTCCTTGAAATTTTCTTTTCTTTATTTCAGCATAATCTATTATTTATTTTCCTAAAAAGAATTAAAATGTATTACTTAAATTTCAATATCTTATTGCGAAATATTAAAATCATTCCATTAATCCCTTTTTCCTTTTTAGAATAAAAAAACATTTATCAAAATCTTTAATTTTGTTTTATTTATTTAATTATCGTCTGCTTGCTGGTTTGAATCAGCCGCATGGGACTTTTTATTCTTGCATATTACGCCATTTAGGAAAGAATCTTGACAACTAACTTCGCCCCTGATCCAATGGAAATGCTAGAAGTGTTATACAACTACCTTCGAATAAATTTTATTTGGTTTTTCATTCAGTGCGTAAGAGGAAGACGGGGCGAGTTTATCTGAGAATTTTCAGAAATTCAGTTTGAGCTGGTAGAGCGTTCAGAATTCACTGGCCTACGAAATGCTAAGCAGGTGCTTGCTTCTTCTCGTAATATTGAACTGTTACCGTAGTGATCGTAATTTCAAGAAAAATCCCTCTGCACTAAACACCTTTTATTATTTGTAATTGTGTGACATGTGCTTGGAAAAGTCGGGAAGTTTAGTGGTCGATTATGCAGCAACTTTGGAATGGAACTATAATAAACGATGCTTTAAATTGTTTCATAGAATTTTTCATTATTTGAGTTACTACACATCGATCTACTTCCGTATGCCCAAAGGACTTCGCCTGCCAATCCATTTGATTGAAATGATGCCTGATGACTCATCGAATTTCTACTTCGTTCGTGCCATCCTGTTCGCTTCGTCATATATTGTATTTTTCGCGAGAACCCCAATAAATGTCGCCACACACACACACACATACATATATGTACATATATTCATGTTTTCGAAATGTGTTTTTTAATGCTTTGATACTTTTCTAAAATTATAGTCTTCCATTTTAGTTTAACAGTTGAAACTTTCCAAAATTGTGTAACTAACTTATTTCTTTAAAAAAACTAATATTTTAGGTCTGAATGATTTTTTTAAATTATTAAATATGTGTATGTTATCAAGCAAATAGTAAATGGTGTAAAAAGTAAATAGAGAATATTTATTATTTGATATTGCAGCCTCGTAAGCTATGGTTTTTCTGTAAACAGAAATGTCTATAGATTTGTGCTTGTTAATATTTTAACAAGGAATGAAAGACTATTATTATGTTCAATTATTGTATACTCTATATATAACAATATTTTTTATTACATTATAGGTTATTATATATTTTTATATTTATACTTTAAAAATCTTCTCAGAACTACCATGTTCTTTTATTTATTGATTAAGTGTTGTTAAAAGAAGTTAAAGATCATCTAGATAAATAGAACTCATGAAACAGAATTCATATTTTTCCGTGGCACTGGAAGAAAACATCTGCCATAGCTTGTTACTCAAGTGCCATTATTTAATACAAGAGGTTACGGTGGGCATCTTCACAGAATATATATTAATAGTGGTTTTTATCGCATTAATTTAAATTTGTTAATTTTAGATCAGAATGAAGCAATAACAATTTAACCTTTTAAATTTCTCAGAACTACTGTATATTTTTACTTGTCAGTATTATTTTAAAGCTTAAAGATCTAGATAATTAGAGCGAGTTAATATTTTTTTCCGTGAAACCGAAAGGAAACATATGTCACATCTTTTAACTCAAATACCATTAGCTCATAAAAGAGGTTATAGTAGACTTCATCACATGCAGTATATTAACGGTAGTTTTTATTTTATTTTATTTTTAATGTATGTCTTTTATTTCTAGACTAGAATGAAGCAATGATAATTTAACTTTTTTAATTTCTTAATAACTGCATACTTTTAATAATATTTCAAATTTTAATTCCTTAGGCGTGCATACTGAGAAAAAGATCATGTTCTGGCCTGTAGAATCTAAATTGATGAACTAGAAATTTAGTTCCATGTCATCCTTATCTACCATCTAGTTTACTTTGATAGAGAGTTCTAGAGACTTCTACTAAAATTCCAGAGCGTTCTTCTATATTCTTTGGGTCAAACTTATTTAAAAATTTCCACAAATAGATGCGAACACAGGAGATTAATTTTAGTAAGTATAATTCTAGTTTATGACTCCATACCAAAAATTCAGCGCTAACTTCTCGTTACTGAAACGATTCAATATCATTCGTCATTAAAAAACAAGATATTAAAAAGTTTAGATCATTTTGTCTATTCAACTTAGTTGTTTACTTTATTTGCATAACTCGGAAATCTATTATTCCAGTTTAGAGATTCAGAAAATGACTATCTATTCATTCGAGGAGAATTTGGATTTTTTTTCTCAGTATATAGCCAACTCAGTGAAAAAATTACTCGGTGCGGTATCCAAGAAACCGGGACTTCGAACCCGCGTTCTTGGTATACCGCACCGACGTTCTACCATCTGAACCTCTTGGAATGATACCCAGCCAGGCATTTATAAATATAACATGTTGGCAAGGGTATAACCGCACGACTAGTGGGAACATTTTTGCGTAAGCTACCGACTCTGGGACTAACATGAAACTATAGAGAATCCACCACCGATGAAATTGAATAAATCTATGTAATTCTTGTACAATTTTCTGCAGAAAATTTCTCACACTTTGCGTTCAATGTTATTTAAGATTTTAGTTGTTTAAAAGGAGTATAGCCAGTGGAGTTAAACATAGTGTAAACATAGTGATAGTGAGAAATGATAGATTGGATATAGTTCTAAGGAGTTCAGATGGTAGAACGGCTGTGCTTGATACAGAGGACCCGGGTTCGATTTCCGACTGAGATAATTTTTCACTCTTTTTACGATACCCCTTTTAAGTATTTAAAATTTGAAATATTTTTGTATGCAAGATGTAAGAAATTTTCTACATAAAAATGTTCGAGAAATATTGATTTATTCAGTTTCATCAATGCTGGATTCTCTATATTTTCATGTTTGGCTCAGGAAAAATACCTCATCTTGTGCTGCGTTTTTAGCCATGCCAACATATAATAGTGTGAAATGCCTGGCTTGGTATTATTCCAAGTGGTTCCGATGGTAGAACATCGGTACACTATGCCGAGGAACTGGGTTCGATTCTCGGCTTGGATAGTTTTTTACGCTCTTGGCTATATGTCTTTTAAGCAACTAAAATTAAAAATATTTTTGAAAGCAAGACATAAGAAATTTTCTACAGAAAATTTTCCAAAGATTATATAGATATATACTTTTATATACCAATGATATTTAAAGCCCAAAACTAGATAAAGAGAACGAATTAATATTTTTCCGTGAAGCAGAGTGCAAATATCTATCAGATCTTGTAATTTAAGTGCCACTAGTTCATAAAAAATTTACAGTAGGATTTATAACTGACAATATATTAATAGTAGTTTTTATCTGCTTTAATTTACGATATTCATTTCTAGAGTAGAATAAATTAATAACAATTTAACTTTTTGAATTTCGCAGGACTATTACATACTTTCCTTTAATAGTATTATTTTAAAGCTTGGAATTTTTCCATCAGAAGGAGATTAAACAACTGTCACACTTTATAATTTAAGTACCATTAAATCATAAAAGATGATACAACGGGCTTCATCACACGCAGTATATTAGCAGTGTTTTTTATCTGCTCTAATTTATGTTGTTTAATTCTATACTAAAGTGAAGTGATGATAGTTTAACTCTTTGAAAATCTCAGAACTACTACTTATTTTTATTTATCAGTGTTCTTTTAAAAATTTAAATATCTAAGTAAATATATCAATTTGATGTTTTATCGTGAAACGGAAAGCAAAAATCTGTCACAGCTTGTAACTCAACTGCCATTAGTTCGTGCAAAAGATTACAGTAGGCTTCATCGTTTTAAGTATATTTAATATTAGTTTTTATTTGCTTTAATTTATGTTATTTAGGACTGGATGAGAATGAAGCAATAATAAATATCATGAAATATTTTTCGTATACATAATGCTGCTACGAGTAGAATAACTTTTATGAATGTATCAGAACTACACTGTAAAAAAAAGGGTCGATCTACTAAAAAAAATTAGTGATCTTTGTAATTACTAAAACATTTTTAGTAATCTTAGTCGGTTACAAGAAAATCTGTAACAATTACTAGAAAAAAGTTACCAACGAAGAGAGTTAATAGTTTTATATTTTTAATAACTATTACTAAAACTCTCTTGGAGTGGCCTTGATGGCATAGTGGCTATAGTAACGGATTCCCGACTAAAAGGTCCCGGGTTCGGTACTGGCCGCCGCCAAATACACCCCGAACGTATGTAGTGTAAGTACTCGTTAGTAAAGGAATTATGAAAATCCTGTCGGAGCTGTTAGCAATGTTTGGTGCTGCCATCTGTTGCAGTTTTGCCGAAAATCTTCCGCTTCAGAAGTCTGGATGCAGCTCGAAGGAACCTCCTGCCTTTCGGGTGTACGTAATGGTTATTAAAAATAATTTTGGAGCTATTACTAAAATTTGCTTGGTGGCTCATACTAAAAATTTTTAAGTTAGTTATACAAAAAATTCTTTTGTTCAGTTTACAAAAGAAATGCTTGTTTCACTTGCAAAAAAAAGTTTGTAATGGTTACTAAAAAATTCTGTGGAATACAAATTTACTAAAAAAATTTTAGTAACCTCTTGAATTTTTTTTACAGTGTATCATATACCTATATTTACATCGTCTAAAGGGATTAAAGATGTTTTACATAAATAGAGTGAAGTGTTATTTTTCTATGAAATGAAAAGCAAAACATCTGTCGCAGATTGTAACTCAATTGCCATTAATTCATAAAAGATGTTATAGTAGGCTTCATTATAGGGAGTATAATAATAGCATTTTTATCTCCTTAATTATGTTGTTTAGTACAAGATGAAAATCATGCATTAATAAACGCTATAGATTTTTTTTTTCTTCTACACAATGCTTCTACAAAGAAGATATTTTTTTTAATTTCACAGAACTACGATAGTCTTTTATTTATCCATTAAGTATTATTTTAAGGGCTTAAAGATCGTTTAGATTAATGGAGCTAAATGATAGTTTTTAATAGCACTGAAAGCAAACATACGTCGCAGCCTGTAACTGAAGTGTGATTAGTTCATAAAAACAGTTACTGTATGTTTCTTCACATGCTCTATAATATTAGTAGTTTTATCTCGTTAATTTATTAACTATAATACTATGATGGAATGAAATTACACATTTTTTTTTTCTTATATGGAGTGATGCTACATACAACTGTTATCTTCTCGTCTTGCCCCTATTTAAAAGAAAAATATTTCCTGTGGTAGTTTTGCCAAGCAGTTGCTGTAGAAGCATATGACAGCGAATACTGTTTCGGAAAAACAGAACGAACCTTTTGAAATAAAATTTTATAAATTCCTGTGGAAACCCTGTATAGATGAGATAGTTACAATTTGGTTAATCCCTCAATGTGATAAAATAGCTGCAGGCGAGGAAACAAAAAAGACTATCATGTACATACAAAACATGGTAAAATTAGAATAATAGTCATTTGAACTTCCATCATGTTAAAATGGCTGCAGCAAAAAAATCAGATTTTTTAAAAATATTAAAAAAAAAATCTGAACCACTTGGAACAGATTGACCTAGGTGTATTTTAAGAGACGACAAGATTATATGCAATCCTATGGGAAATATGCCAGTTTAAAATCCCTTTTCTTAAAATCTATACGACCTATTTTGATGAAACTTTGAATCCCTTTTCAGAGGATTATGCTCAAGACTTATGGCACACATTTATTTCAACTAAAACTGTTTATTTTAGAGCTATCATAACTTTCCAAAAAGCTTCATTTTTCAATTTTCTTTCCTAAAATGAATTATTTTTTTAAATATCCTTCACATAGGATCTTTTCTTTATACTTTAACAGTTAACATATATATATATATATTGAAATCCTTCGAGTACTTTGGGAGTTAATCGAGTTTTTAGCTAAAAAGTACAATTTTTCGGAGAATTTAGAAACTAATACAATTCTAACCTGTGAAAAATTCTTCAACAGTTTTCGTAAACCTATGAATTAGAGTATTTATAAACACGTGGGTAAAATTGAGTTACGAACAATAAATTATAGCTACGCACAATAAAATATTAGAAGAAAATAAATGCGAATGGGTGTGCATCTCAGTCATGTTTTACCTTAACACCGTTTGTGACATAACAACGAATAGTAAAAATAGTAGAATTGTAAAACAGAACCTTTTGTAATGTTATGTTTTACACTATCACAAAAAATATATAATTTTTTTTTCAATATAACTATTATTGTTAGAGTTAAGACGAAAATTTGGGTTCATACTGAATTGGGACTCTCTGATTTGTTGAATCTTTGGTAATTCAAATCTAGTTTCTGTAAAAAAAAATCTTATAGTTTATTTTACTTCTTAAAAGTTTTTGAATTGATATTCTAAAAATGAATAATGTCTTGCCTTTTTAGAATAGCAAGTATTTTAAAGATGCGCTTTTGTTAACAATAAAATGCTTATTATTAAAATTTTTTTAAAACCATACAAAACCCCATTCTTCTTCTCAAAAATTACAACATTTTAAATCATTAGACTATGCAACATGTTAAAAATAAAAATGAAAATGTCTCTCTCTTAATTTTTTCGCCAGAAAAATTTTGTAATTTGCACGTAAACTACACATTAAGGAAGTAAAAAAAAGCAGCACAGGTTTTAAAAAAAAAATGCAAAAAATAAATCGTTTTCCAAATGTCTTCGATAAATTTTAATTCAACCCAATACATTATGAGACTAAAAAAATAATCCCCGATTATTCGATATCATTGTCGTTTAAGTTATAAAGTCATTTTCTTTCTTTCTTTCCTAAGAGTATATCCCAATTTTGTTTAAATTTAAATTCAAATACATTTGATTTTATTCTTATAGAGTTTCCTGATTTTTTTTTCTTATCTAAAATAAAATTAGATTCGTGTAATGCTTAAGATTCAACTTTATAAATAAAAGTGTATTTCTAAAAAAGTGTATAAAAGACTATAAGAGGCTATTTTACAACAGGTAAACACTGTTAATGCAACTCAGGTTACATAAATACCATAGAAGACAAAAAAAAACCTTCTTGAAACACCATATAATAAATAAAATAACGCAAGGCCTTTCGATAGAACTTAGTCCATCTTCATCAGTCGAAAAGACGTGCGTCTACAATGAATGTAGCTGCACGACTGATTTGAAAAGGCGGAAAGGGAACAAGCTGAAGGACCAGCCAATGGGAAAGTGGAAGGCAACAGCCAATCAGGAAAGAGCATAAACGAACAAAGGATACAATGAAGGAAGGGAGAGAAAAAAGGAAAATGGTTACAAAGGGAAAAAGTTAAAAGTAAGTAAAAAGTAATAAGTAAAAAGGCAGGTTATATTAAAAGTAAATACACATACACATAAAATAATAATAATAATAATAATTAGTATTAAAATGTTTATAGTAATCAGAAAACATATATATCTAAAAAATTATATACATGATTAATACGGAAAAAATGTATAATTATAAAGATACATATGTGTAAATCTAAAAAAATTATATGTATGATTAATAAAAAAAAGGTAAATAATTATAAGGCAGTGCTGAAAAGATTTTTCCAAGCTATGAATAGCGTTTTAGAATCAGATTTATCATTAACAATAACTTCACGATTAAGATAAATAGCTAAATTTTCAAGAAAATCTAACTCATAGGTACTATTGGCATTAATGATAATTTTAGCAGTTTGAAAATTGAAACTATGGCCGGAATCCCAAGAGCGCTTAGCAACCGAAGATTTAGAAAATTTCTTGATTACTGACATACCGAAAGTGTTCTTTAAGGCGTTTTTCGAGATTTTTCAGTTTCTAACTTTTTCTTGGATAAATACCATATTTCAAATCAGAAGTTTTATTTAATATTGTTTAGTTTAATGATTTTTTACCTAAATTTATCGTTCTAAATTAATTAAACTTAATAGTATACTTGTCAAACAATTTATTCATTTACTATTAAAATTAAAATCTTGTAATTCTAAATCTTATGTTTCAATGTTTTATAATTCAAAGTTTATAAAAAATATATATATATTCTACAATTTTTCATCGTATTAATTATTACTTTGGACTTAAAATATTTAAGTAGTCAATAGATTACAGCTAAACTTCATATTTCGAAACGGCTCATTAATAAGAAGTAATTTAACGTAAGACTGAGTGTAAACGTGTGTAAGCCTAGAACCCCTTCTAAGATTTTCACTATAAAGCACTGTTGTTAAAGTTTCTCGTTCAAAATAAATATTTTTTAGCGTCATGCCAGACAAAAATTTATGTGTATGGCCGTTTTTTATTAAAAAATCATGATTGACTGCAAGTTTAATTCACTTAAATGATACACATTTAATTTTCAACACCGAACGTTCCAAGTAACTCCAATA
Organism: Maratus speculifer; assembly: GCA_964019185.1. Classification (NCBI taxonomy): domain Eukaryota; kingdom Metazoa; phylum Arthropoda; class Arachnida; order Araneae; family Salticidae; genus Maratus; species Maratus speculifer. The sequence goes on along the minus strand of OZ025296.1, from coordinate 226,921,603 downwards.
ATGTATATGAATTAAATGGCAACCAGAGTATCTTTACCTGAGTTAGAGTACGGACAGACATGGAGTCTCACAGAAGGACAGAAACACCCAAGTTATGAATACTTTTCTACTATGTTGAAAAGTACTAAATTCAGCATTTCATGTAGTAAGTAATTATTGCGGAATAAATTATTAGCGGTATTAATATAATCTTATGTTTTTATCTCCCAGTATTTTTTATTACTTTTGCACAGACACCTTGAATGCAAATGTATTTTTGTAAACCTGTGTGTGCCTAAATATGTTGATACATTATTAAAATAATAGCAAATTAATGTTATGTCATTACTATTTATATTACTTAATGTTCAGAAATAAATTAGTAATGTAACGGTGAATATTTGAATGCATATATTTTGCCAATTCTAAAACCCTATTCACAATACATATTTTACAGTCCAACGTACATCAACTTTTTTTTGCATTATTGACGTTTTATTGCAATAATTTCTTATGTACTGGCATTGATTTTATAATATAGGTAGTGTTAATTAATTTTCATTGATATATTTGCAGTGCAAAGCCAATTATTAGCCATTAGACTCCCAGTATTGTTTACTGGTATACATATATATATATTCCTTCAAATAAATTATTTAAAAAATTATATATATGGCAATACATTACTGCTGCTTCAAGGGAATAATTATACAAAGCTGTACCATTTTGTATGAACAGTTACTGTCTAAACAAGATATGTATTTTACCCCTTCTTAAATCTAAACTTGAGGAAAAAAAAGTTGCAAGATTTTTGTTTACAAACTTATTTTCCAAAAACTTTAATTTATTGTTCTATGCTTAAACAATGATGCTAGAGTTAGTTTATAAGCTTTGTTTTGTTCAAAATCTTCAGCAGAATTGAGTAAATCGTTGTAATGTTGAACTCCATGTGATCGGCCACCAATGAACAGCGGAAAAACACCGAGTAAACTAGTGATAAATACTAATGTAAATAATTTAAATAGAACACTTAAAATTATGAAGGAAAGAGTTGTTAAAGTATCTAAATATTATCATATTATTGCTGATTATTTTTATGCGTAAAGAGGTTAATTAAGAATGTCAAAGAACATGGACTTATAATGCTAACGATTCCCTGTACGGCACACATAGGTTCGAACCTCTGTATGTATCAGTGATGGGAAGTTTCAAATCTAAATTGAATCAAATCTAAATTCATTTATTGGATGATTGCGAATCCCGGATACAAAATAATGTTTCATGACTGAAAAGTTTTCTAAACATTATTTCTGGTTTCCGTAATGGATAAAACGGAATTTTATATCAGGTCTCTTAAAAAAAATAGCGAATGAAAAATTTTAATTTTCCAGAATTATCAGATATCACATTGGTGTATTTCAAGGATACTGTAAAAAAAGTTTTGACAACCAAACACAATTGGAGGGACCCTTTGTTTTTTTATCAACAATGAGTTTTGACATCAACTTTTATGGATTTAAGTTCGGTTAAATAACAAAAAAAAAATAGTAATTTCAACAAAATGTAGTTATTTAATTTTATTCATATTACTTTATATTGCTGTAAAATATGCAACCTTTTATAAAAACTCTCAATATTTTCATATTTTATTCATTTGCTCAAAGGTACCCCTACATGGGGTAGGTTTGAGCAAAAGTCTTTCAACTTTTTAAATCCGCACAATTTATTTAATTTCTTTCGAAAATGTTTAATTTATGGTTCATATAATGAATAAATGTGTTGTTTTTATTATGTTATATTTAAAACTCAATTAATATAAATCAAGAAAGAAATATATTGATTTTCTGAAAAAATGTTCAAAGGTGCCCCCCTCTTCCATATATATATATATGTATATATATAAACATATGTTACGACCAAAACCCGGAGCGTGGCCAATTCCAGAAGTGGACGGTCAATACACGAACTGGCCAAGCTTCATGGCCAAAACCCGAAGTACATGAAGTGAATAGCGTATTTCGGGTTTTGGCTGGCCAGGAAGCCTTGGAGAACATACGAACTGGGGATTTAAGGCTGCTCTTTAGATGTCCTGACTGTCGTGGCTCTCTGGATGGCTGTTATAAAAATCCTGTTATAAGTTGTTTCGCGACGGTCCCAGTAGATGGCACGACATGTACATGTGACAGTAAAGAATATTTCCATTCTATTCTGATACGCTACGCATAGGTACCAATTTAATTGTAACTAGGATAATGTAACAACATTAAAAAGCACAGTAAAAACGATTCTCATTGATTATACTGAAACGAAATATTTTTGTAGAACCCAGTAAATTACCCAAAAATAATACAGAACTTCCACTTGATACCAAATTAATTGATAAACCAAATAAGATAACAATAAGTTAACCCGAGCCTTTACTCGAGTTGGATCACGAGCAGGCAAAATAATAGAATATTTGAATTCATAAACACTTTCAACTATATTAGAAAGGATTAAGCCGAATCCCCATATCTTCCCATATACCGGAACTGGCCAATCACATCTGGCGAGTTCGGAAATTGGCCAATCGAATCTGGCCAGTTCGCGAATTCGCCGGCCAATTCTGAAATTGGACAGTCATTTTTATACGTTGCAGGCCAGTTCGTAAATTTGCCAACTTCGGGTTTCGGCCATAACATCTATATTTTTTTTTCTGAAATCTTTTATTTTTACAATTGGTGTGAAATTGCACTCCGTGTTCTTGAATAAATAATTATCATATAAGACTAAACAATTGATTTTCTTATGATATTATGTTTACAGATTTTATGTTACAATATTTGCTTTTAGACATCGTACAAGATAAAAAAAATTCCAGTTTAAGGTTTAAAGAATTAATATTCTTAAAAGAAATAAACCAATTTTTTAGCATGCATATATTAATCTACATCTATACATTCGTTTAAAGAAATTATAAGGTATAAATGTTTGAGTTGTAGTTAAATTTTGCGATTCGCTATTTTAATTCTCAATGTCTTTTGTAATTTATATACAGCAACGTTTTATCTTTCAATAAGGTATCCTGGGGTAATAGGGCCCCGCTAAGTTTCTACCAATTTCCACGGCTTAGTTTTAGATTGTACTTTTCAAACAAGTATAGTATTTGATACAGAAACTCATTGAATATCTATATAAAAAAGATAATTTCACAGCTGTGTATTCATTAAATGTAATGGTGTGATTTCTTGATCAATGCTATTTGGCGTTATTACCCATCTATATGGGTAATAACGCCATGCAAACGAAACTATAAAATAAGATGGCATAATGGAATGTAGATTGCCAATTCTAAAAATACAAACTCTACAGCTCTAGAAATTGACAGATTGCATTCTAAGCTATTGAAAAAAAGAAAGGTGTAGTGGGGGGGGGGGAGGCAAACGAATATCAGAGCCTAAGCTAATTTTTGTTTAAAAAGGACCGTTTAAATAGAAATATTAGAAACATTGCACGGTTTTAACTGTGCTTATTTGAATTAGTATTTATATTCCCATATATGCATTCTATGCGATAGAAAGTATTCATTTTTTTGTGAAAGTGAAAGAAAAAGTAATGAGGGGGAGCTTCAAACAGAGTATAACACCCTGTGCCTCCCTTTGCTTAAAAAGTACCGTTTATATATAATTATAAGAAACATTGCGTGGTTTTAACCATTTATGTAATATTTTAATCATGTGAAATTTTATAATAACTAGAGTTATATGTAATAAATATTTTTGTTAATACTATTATAGTATTCTTGTAAATAGTTTTTAACCCATTACTCCACATTAATGCGGATTCTTTAAACCTAAAGTTAAATAGTCAGCGTTACATAAAACATGCTTTAATTATTTTTTTAATAATTAAATAAGATTTTTGATAAAAAATATTATCCCTATGAGATCTCTTATTAAATTTTATACATGATTCATGTGGTTATATATCATTATCTCTATATTAGCAACAAAATTAACCTTTAATTGCTGTTAGCAATCTCACTGAACGCTGTCCCCCCCCCCCCCCTCCACAAATTTTAGAGTTTAACTTGTATTTTCCAGTTTAACTATAGCTACAATTGAAATTCTCCTTCTTTTGGAGTCCTCGTACTATTATTAGAAATATTTAAATAGATTAAACTTAATTAGAATTAATTCCATACAAAAAGTTTAGTGCAGGAACAGTATTCTATGACTTTTAATCATTGATCGCTTTTTAACCTTTAACTAATATTACTGGACTCATAGACCACTGTTTTCCTTTTCATTTTTATAATTTAACTTGTATTTCTCTGTTTAACTACAAACACTACCGAAATTTTGTTTCATTATGAACTTTAGTACTATCACCAGATACTTTTAAATAGGTGAATATTAAGTATAATAGTCTTGTATAAAAACTTTAGCACAAAAACACAATCCTATGAGTTATTCCCGCCTTTTATTCATTTTTCAATCTTACGGTCTCACAAACCACTTCACATTATTTACGTTACAATTTCTGTCACATTGGTTAAAAGTTAAATTTGTAAAATTTTGAAAAACCGAACGCTGAGAAAGCGGATAGTTAAAATTTTGAACTTAATTGAACAATCCAGAGGAAATTTAATAGAAACCTGATTTTAAGATGTTCAAATTAGAATATCCAAAACAATTTGATATAGTTTTATTTATACGAGTTTAAAATTATTTTTTACATTAGTATAAAAAAATAGAGAATTTTGGTAATTGGACTCCCTTCTCTTAATCTTACCATTTCAAGAATGGTAATAATGATGTCCCATATTAATAATTAAACCCCTTTCGGATGTAGTTCGGCCACTGTTGGAAATCAACTGGGGTAATTACACCAAGGACTGGCGTTATTACCCCGGTATTTTTATTGCGCAGTACATTTTAAACTACAAATTATCTCGAGAAGATTTACAACGTCTTGAAAATACATGAAATGCATTACAAATTTATGTAATAAGCAAAGTATTTCCGGATAAAAAATATAGTCTTCACATCACAAAAGTATCTTGCAAATTTTAGATCATGCGTTAACTTTAGTTACTTTTAAAAGCAAAAATACCTACAAATGGATCAAAATAGCTTTAAGCATTTTTTTGCGATTTATATGACTCAAAACCCTTCTGCGTAGAGCACATGGGTGTCATTTACCGGATTATTTCTTAATTATGCATAATATTAGCACTTGGCGCTATTACCCGGCCTGGCGTTATTACACCAGAACAACTTATATTTTCTTTCAAAAATAAGATGCACTATAAAAAATGTGTAAAATTATTAAAAAAATGTTCAAGAAACTGGAATCCCTAGTCCATCTTATGTAACAAAAATTCATATAATAGATGTACTTTTGTTCTGTAAATTAAAATATCAGAATGGTCACTTAAAATCTTTTAGAAAACTGGAATACATAGAATTTATTTGTAATTGTAAACTGAATAACAGTTAAAATTTTAATAAGATTACAGTATTAATGCATGGAAATTTTTCCAGAGAGAAAATTCGCCTTGAATACAACATATCAAATGAAAATCAAATTTTGAATTGCTTAAAAGGCGCAAATGCCAACCTTGTGAAAAAGATTCCATGCCGGGAATCGAACCCGGGCCATCAGTATAGCGCACTGACGTTCTCCCGACTAAACCACATGGAACGACACCCAGCAAGGAACTTATCACTATTACTTGTTGGCAAGGCTTGTTGGTTAAGTCGGTAGAACGTCAGTGCGCGATACTGATGGCCCGGGTTCGATTCCCGGCATGGAATCTTTTTCACAAGGTTGGCATTTGCGCCTTTTAAGCAATTCAAAATTTGATTTTCATTTGATATGTTGTATTCAAGGCGAATTTTCTCTCTGGAAAAATTTCCATGCATTAATATGTATTCAATCGATGCTGGATAAATTTGAGTTTCGTGATTGCCCCAGATCGGTGGCTCGCGGATTGTATTCCATCTTGTGCTGCGTTTGTAGCCTTGCAAACAAGTAATAGTGATAAGTTCCTTGCTGGGTGTCGTTCCATGTGGTTTAGTCGGTAGAACGTCAGTGCGCTATACTGATGGCCCGGGTTCGATTCCCGGCATGAAATCTTTTTCACAAGGTTGGCATTTGCGCCTTTTAAGCAATTCAAAATTTGATTTTCATTTGATAAGATTACAGTAATTGTAATAGATTATTTCCGAAAGCTGCAGATTATTGTAGCCTTACCAAAACTAGCATTATAGATATTATATATTTACATAATTTTTTCTACAGTGCACAGATAAAATATTTGGAAGCATACAGATTTTCGTATCTTTATATCTGTAAAATTACATATTTTTTATGTGTACTTATTCACTGTAAAGAAAAATATCTGTAATGTTACTAACATTTAATGAGGAACTACGATTCCTGGAACGTGTTGCGTAACGGTAACAGGAAAAATTCATGTAACAGAATCGGTTATATGAATTTTCGCTGTAACCGTTACATAAAAAATTCTAGTAATCGAAGTTTCTTATAAAGAAATTAGTAACTTTAAAGTTTTTTTTTTCAATGTGGACGAATCATTTAGAAATCAAGAAATTGTTTACTAAATTTGAGCCTTCTTTAGAATAAATGTATACTGATCTACATTACATATATATATGCATTTTCTATTTTTTTTATAATAACAACGCTTTTCTGACTATGTATTTACAGTTTCATAATTCATATTGTAAACTATTTAAGACTATTGATGTTTATACTATCTTTTTTGATAAAGTAAAGAAAATTGCTTAAATTAGTTGACGGCAATTAATCTTGCAGTGCTCGTCCACTAAAACACCGAAGCAATTAACTGATTTTTTATGTGTCTATGTAAAGCAATTATATGATGTAATTGTATATATGTTATTTTATATTCCGAAGTATTTTAAGTATTTGTACGACAAACCTAATTTTTGTTTCTATTTAAACAGTTTTTCTTCATAGTATATTGATAGTGTATTTGAAATATATTTTTAAATCAAACATTTAATGTTATATTAATAAATTATTTGGCACAGTATAATTTAAAAAAGTAAAAAACAGCGTTTAAAGCACCAAAATACTTTATTTATTGTTGCAAACTATTGTGGTAACTGTAGCCATAGCCGACTATATACTACAGGCCAAGCCATTTCGCGAAAAACCGCCGAAAAAGTGAAGCTGGATTCAGCTTCAAACCCTGAACCATTTCATTGGATCACGTGTGAGTCCACGTGACGCAAACCCTGCCCAAATTAGTATAGAATAAGCTGCTTTCTGTTCTGTGCACATGTTAGCACACGTGGTCATTCTTTGGTTCAGGGTTTGCACGACTGGTCAGATTAACTTGGGCAAAGTATCAGAATCCTCTGGTGGGAGACTTCATATATTAATCTCAAATAGACAGGCCTTTAGATCTAGTAGGCCATGCCGTAGCGTACCACCATCATGCTCACCAAGGGGACTTCTGTATTTGTGTAACCTCTTTCAGCTAAACATTGTGCTGTTTCTATAATTCCAGTTTAAATGTTTAGGTTTGTCTCCACACTGTAAAAAAAAAAAAATGTTAATGTACTAAACTTTTTTTAGGAAATTGGGATTCCTAGAACTTTTCCTGTAACGGTAACAGCAAAAATTCAAGTTTCAGAATCGGTTACATAAATTTTTCCTGTTGTCGTTACTATGAAAAGTTCTGGGAATCCCAGTTTCCTAGAAAATATTTAGCACCTTAACAGATTTTTTTTATAGTGCAGAAAATTATACAAACGGTGTAAAGCTTCATATTCATTACTTGGTGATTGAGTATTTTCAATTTCCTTCATTACATTCCCACCGACGACTTGTTGGAAATTCTCACTTTATATATATATGTGTTGTGTTTGGAGCCTCATTATAAGCAGTTTTCGTTGTAACATCATTGATATTATTCTTGCTACATAAATAGTTTACAGCGTCTGTATTAAATGAATAAATGCTTATTGCCCTGAAACAATTTTTTGATTGCCCTCTTCATGTCATTTTCGAGCACGATTTCCAAGATTGGAGTGATGTGCACTTTGGTCACAGATCTATGTCGATGGTTTTTGTGCCATTTAGGAAGATCTTTCTTCAGCAGAGCTTTTAACGGACGAAAAACAGCTACGTCGAAAGACTGACGAATATGGTTTGCTATTTGGATATAAATCTATCAATGTTATCTGTGAAGATTTGCAAAATTCACTGTTTCCTCGATTAAGGTGCATTTTACGCCCAATAACAAATAAAGTTTCGTTTCTAGAAAAATAACGAAGAAATTTCCTATTCATTTATGAAATGCTTATGCAGTCTCCCAAACATTGCTGATCCTACCAATGTCAAAAGGTGGAGGAACGTTGTGAGTCACTTGTGCAGGAATACTTACAACCAGCAAGTGATATTGGGTTTCCACTTAGTTTTAAGAGGCCGAAAATGCAAACATTACAATTATGAAAAGCTTGGTGTCAGTTTGATTTATAAATGACATATATAGTGATATAAAAAGTAATGTAGATGGATAAGTAGGTAGATAGATAAAGATTTTTACTGATAGTGGTTTTGGAATCTAGGGGTCAAGATGTGGATTTCAGAAGATTTTTCAGAAATTCCAACATAGAGAAGAATACAATAAGTAGTGCTTCATACGAAACCAACCTTAAAAACAGACTACTTTAATTACAATTAATCCCATAAATTCTACGAGATTCTCATTCGAGACTAGTTTATAAAATGGATCCTCAGAACGTCGCTCATGTCTATAAAACTAAATTGAAATCTATCTGGAAAAACGCGATTCAGACCAAGGTAGCATTGCAATTTTGAGATCTCTTTTCGAAGTACGTTTGCACAATGCCACGTTTAAACTTTCACAAACTTTTTTGTGTGGCTACTCTGTACAAAAATGTATTAATATGTTGAGTTTAGTTTTACGAAATGCGAAATCAAATTTAAATATGCACTACTTTTATTTTCTGTATCGAATAACAATCATCATAAACTGATTACAATAAGATTATAAAAAGAGTTATACAGAAATGCAATATTTTCTATTACTTATGGGCCATTCCACTGTCACGTGTGGGACAATCAGACACCATAATTCCACCAAAATTGCGTTAAAGGGCTTAAGATTTTTCAGAAATAACAATAAACATATTTTTGTAAGTTTATATTTGTTATAACAATATCTCAGGCAGGAACAGATTTTTCCTAAATCGTTTACTGATTTAGTTATTAATTAATTTGCATGCGTCACGTGCAGGACATCAGAAGTCAACCACTTGTAATTTGGTGTATGATCCAGATAACATTTCTGCTCTACTAATTTTGCAATTTCAAAACAAAAAATATGTATTGGAGGCTAAAGGTCTAATGTTCATGAAATAAGCATTCTTATTTGAAAAATAAATTTTTAAATTGCTAAAAAAAATTATAACGTATAGTGTCACGTGCGGGACACGGTTGTCACGTGTGGGACATTTGCAAATATCATTCAAGTAACCTTTTCAAAAATCAGAAAATAAAGAAATGCAAAAAAGAAAATGCATGTTATACATTTTACAATACAAAAATATTTATTTTAACATTTTTTTTTTTTTTTTGTACAAAGTAAATGTTCAAATTGACATTTTTAAACATAAAATAAAGTAAATGTATAAACAAAAATTCAAAATTTTTCTAGAAATTTGAAACAACCTCTTTTATTAGCTACAGTGGGGGTTGATATCTTTTCTACTACATCTTTAAATGAATATAGAATTTTATCTGGATACTGTGGCCACTTGTAGAATTTACCACTTTTTATCATGACAGACACTTCAACACTATCATAATGGGTGCTTGTAATTTCACCAGGATAATTAATGCCGTCATATTTTACAACACCCATTCACCTATCTTAAAAAAAGCTGCTGTTTCTGAGCCTTTTATTTTCTTCTTTTTGGAAATTAGGATTTTCTAATGACATTTTCTCTCTCATCCTTTTCATTCTTTTAGCACTAGTAGACTTAGATCTTTCCATTTCAGCTAAATAAATAACAAACTTTATCAATTACAAATAGAGTTGCAAAAAACCCACAGTTTTTGAGGGACGGGAATAAACCCGGGAATTTTGGGGAATAAACCCGGAATTTTGAGGAATATTGGAAATTTTGAAGAAGTTTTGAAACTAAACAAAACCAGTCATTTTTCAACTTGAAATTTTCATTTTAAGACATCATTGCTCATTGTTCTGAGAAATTTAAATAGATTTTTTTATTTATTAACAAGGCTTATTACTTTAACACTTTGCAACTTTTTAAATTCCTAAAATTCAACAGCTTCACAACAATGGTGATTGAATTAATGAAGATTTCAATTATTCTCTTTAAAATTAAAATTGTTTACTTTCTGTTACCTGGCATATCCAAAATATATTCTTTATTTAATCTTTCTGTTTACGTTAAATATGAGAACAAGGGTAATGTTTATATTTATAAATAAATCTGTCATTTTCCTTTCTAAGTTATTAATATTTTAATCTATTTAGTTTTCACTTAAACTCTACTAGTTCTGTTTACGTTTTTTATTGTAAATATTTTTATGCACTCAATCAGTAAGTTTCATAATACACAAATAGTTGTAATGACAGATTTATTATATTTGATGCCTTGTCTTTTCAATATAAAAGTGGACGGAATCAGAGAAAAGCAGAGAAAGCGTGCTCTGATGTTGATTATCTTCGCTTGGCTCGCTCAGAAGAAGAGTTGAGTTGTTCTTGCAATTTAAGTTAAGAATAAAACAATTGAAATCATTACAAAAATATTAAATAATAAATTAAATATTTCAATGTTTGTAACATTCTAAAAACTCCCGGAAATTTTCAAAATTTCTCAAAAAACCCGGTTTATTCCCGGGAATAAACCCGGTTTTTTCCAGCCTTTGCAACTCTAATTATAAACGCTTTTGTCTAAATTTACTTAATTTCATAGAAAAATTGAACTTAAAATAGAATTAAACTTAAAAAAACAGAATATAGATAAGAAGTTTTATTTTTTTCTAAAAAATAATAACAAGTTCTTAAACGCACGACTCTTCTTATTGTATAGAAAAATCTCTATAAATTAAGTAGATTAATTCTTGCTGGAAAACAATATGTTCTTAAAATAAAAATAACCATCAAAGTGTTCAAATTTTATTAAAATAAATTTATAAAAAAATGGAAATAAAAAATATTAGCATCACAAAAAAAAAGAAAAAAAATGGAACTATCATAAAAAAAATCTTAATTTCGTTTTAGTTACATAAAATAAGTTCTTAGGACAAAATAATCATTAAACTGCTAAAACTATGCTATAATAAATCTCTAACATTCAGAAAACAAAAATAATCGTCCTGCTCATAAGGTGTCACGTGCGGGACAATTTTGTTTTGATATTTTTCTCCAAATAAAAATTTCACCCAAATTTTTAACTAGCATAGGATAAGTGTACTACACTAAACTGTTTTAAAAATGCCAATTAAACAAAATAAATGCGTTCCTTTTTCCTCCTAAGTGAAAAAGTTCATGTTTTGTGTCACGTGTGGGACACAGAAACAAAGTTCTTTTTGAGCGCTGTAATTATTATTTGAAATTATCTTATATATTTCAGTTTAGTGAAATATAAACAATGAATATTAGACTTACCTAAAATGTTGATTTCAAAAGTTTCACTGGATTTTCTTTATTGAAAAAACTCACTCAAAATGTATTGTAAAACGCAACATACTTGCTTACACATGGACGCCATCTTTAAACTGTTGTGTTGCCAATCGATAAAAGATAAACTTTACATTCTTATTCAAAACATAAAATTTGGCATGTTGCCAATCAGTAAATACCAAAAATATTTATTTAAACAAATTTTTAAAAATGACTATCAATTTACCTGTTTTCATGGCATGGCCCTTATTATTCATATGTTTTTGAACTTTTAAGGTATACATGTACTTACTTTGTAAGTATATACAGCTATACTCATTCCTACGTTGTACAGAGTTTTATAAAGTCTTATTATTCTTTTAGCAACAATTATCTTAATAATACACTTAATAATTCATATTTTATTGCATGGAATCCTCTGAGTGCAAGTAATACTCTTAATTTAATAAAACATAGCACTTTGAATTCTCCTTTAATGAATTTTGGTATCAAATTACTCAAAAATATAAAAAGTTTAATTTTACGAAGAATTAGTTTTCTAAAACTACCCCCTTCCCCCTCCAAGAAAAAGAAAGTTCTTTTATATACTTTAATAAATCGATTCTGATATTTTTTTCAATTTATAAATCTAAATTTCAATTCAATTTTCCATATTATTTTTTTAAATGTATTGCATTTTTATATATAAGAACGGGCAAGATTAAAGTTTTTAATAAAAGAGAAAAGGTATATTTGCTTCATTAAAATAGATAAAGTAAATAAAATGACATGAAACAAATAATATAATTACTTATTAAAATTTAATTTTTCTATTTATACGCAAAAAATAGAAACTTTATTCCTAAAATTCTGATTAAATGAAAATCATTATTCTTACATTCCAGTAACCTATAAGCTAGTTTTTCCCGTCCAAAAAAAGAATTATCTAATCATTTTCTGCTGATACTGTGGTACTTCCTTACTTTCTTATTAAGTCAGTTACGTTGCTGATATAAAATACGTAGCAATCAATAAAGAAAATTAAATTATCTCTCAATATTAAATCGATCTCTATTAATTGTTTCCTAAGAAATGCCCAAAAGAGACATTGAATCAATATTAATGAAGAATAGGAAAGATTTGATTTTTATTTTTCTTTCTGTGACATGTCTTTATTCAAGATTATTTAGAATTCCGAAATGTGAATGACCTTTTATTTTCTATTTTTATTTGACTGTACGGTGAATATTTTCAAAAGTCTGATATTTTTTTTTATATTCTCTACTTAAAAGGATCCGGGAAGAATTTTAAAATTATTTTTATTTATTCTGTTAAAATTTTGATTTTTTTGTGATGATTAAGCTTCTAACTTGTAAGCAAAGACACATGATAGAACTTCACATATCTTTTTTAAAAACATTATTTTAAAATTTATTAAAAATGTGGGATAATTTAATCGTTATACCTTAAAATATTATTAGTAGATTTTTTCGCATTTAAATACATTAAATAATCTAAATTTCAATTTTGACTAAGCTTTTTTAAAACATTAAAATTATTTTTAGAAAAAATGTGAAAAAAAAATAATATAATCTATTTAAAAAAAATCATATTTTCAAAAGTACTTAATTTTTTCAAATTTGCTGATTCAAAATTAAAGTAAATTAATCAAAAAAGACATGTTCCAAGTTTGAAACATTTATCTTTAACGGTTCTTGAATTATAACTATTTAAATATGAGAAATTGTGAAAAAAAACATCATAAAAAAAAGCGTGATGTCGTTTCCATAACAATCAATGATTGAAAGCTAGATTTTGAAGATAAATCAAAACAAAATATATATATATTTCCTGCTCTAATTAAAATAAAAACATGATTTAAGAGTCATGTAAGCATAAAAAACAAGAAATACAATAGTTAAAAATTATATATCAAGATTTTTGTATCCCGGAACACCTTAAATTCCTAACACATTCATTCGGAATACATTCCTTTTATCACTTAACCCTTCCGGATACCATATTTTTTCAATTAAAAAAATGCTTTTGCCTTAATAAAATTAACACTAGCAATAATATGAATATTTAAAAATTGTTTTTAAATATTGTTATAAATTTTAATAATATCTATAATCCATATAATCGTATGTTATAACACTTTAGTTGAAAATAAAACAAACAATTTTATACATTTAATAAATATATCTTTTAAAAGAAAAATATATGAAGAGTATTTATGCAGGTGCTTGAATGTTCACTGAATGAAAAACATTTATTATATACCTTTTATCGTACAGAAAATTTTCACAAACAATGAAAAATCCTCTCGGTTCTACTTATTAAAATTACGTTCCGGGTTTTATTCACGGATGTGAAAAAGTTTTTAAATCCCTATAACTAAGTATTCATTCTTAATAGCTTAAAAATTAGCACGAATTTTAAAAGGTAAAAAATTGGGTTTAAGTAAAATTTAAAAAAAAATGAATTTTGGTGAAGGATTGTATTTAAAGTGTAATCAGATCTTAATAAAAAAATATATCCCTTAAAGTTGAAATCAAACCACACAAAAAATTTCATTGATGAAATTCGAGTCAAACTCGTCAATTTTTTCCGAAACCTTACATTCAAGCCAAATTCTACCTAGAAGTCAAAATCAAAGTCAATTCATCTATAATATTGTAAATTTATTAAAAAATGGCATATATTTATATCTCTAACTTCAGTTTCACCATTTTCATTAGTTCTAATAAGAATGTATTCATTCATATTCAAGTATGAAGAATTTCTGTTGCAACAACATCTAACTATTCTTTCGTAAAGTCAGGTTAATCCGGATCCGGTCGTTTAAGTATTAAAATTCAATCCAAAACTGACTTGAATTCGAAACATACAGAATTAACTCGATTGTCAACGAAGTGCATTAGATTCTATCAGAGCCAAAGGTCGACTCGGTTCGTGTAAAAATTGCTTCGATTCGATGCACTGTAAAAAAATGATAAATTTACGGTACTTTACCCTGAATTATCCAGTAAATTTACGGAATATGTCACTTTTTTCACATAAACGGTCAACTCACATATTTTTTGTGTTTTACGGGCAAAAACCATTAACGTAATAGCAAAGTTCGTTGATACAGGAATAAAATGTTTTTTTTTATGAACATTTTCTGGAATCTTTGCTGCAGCTTTTTACCTTGTGCAGGACTCGAATTTTAACTCAAAAAGACTAAACTTAAAATTTTTATTCATATATTTACGTAATACTTTCTTGCTATCACATCGCGACACAGCTGATTTGTTTTTATACATATAATAGACTCATTTTATGTTTTAATAAATTGATTTTGATAAAACGGGTATCAAAAGCATTGCATTTAGAATTTTTCTGAATTTACAAGAGAAAATGTGTATTATCATGAAATGTAATACTTCTTATTGTAAAGTAATTTATGGTCTGAATACAGAATGTTCACTTTAGGATGGAGGATTTATCCTATGATATAATTATCTTTTATGATCCTATCAAATTTTCTTTTTTTAGTCCACTGCATTGTAAAATTACCTGTAAAACTACTAAATTTTTTCCTAGGAAACTGGGATTTTTAGAGCTTATTATGTAACGGTAACTTCAGACATTCATGTAATCGATACTGTTATATGAATTTTTACTGCTACCATTACATAAAAAGTTCTAGATATCTTGCTTCCCAGAAAAAGTTTGGTAATTTTATAGATTTCTTTTTTCATTTTTTAGGTGCGTTCGTAAATATGCAAATACGTAGCACCTATTGTTGTCGTTCAGTCTGTCCGTCCGTCTGTCCATCTGTCTGTCTGTCCGCATATAACAACGCAAAAACTTCCCAACCGAATCGTTTGAAATTTAAAATACACAATTATTACATAATTTTGTCGAGTCATTTCAAGTTTTAGGAAAACCAGATGCACAGATCAATTACAGGGACTATCAAAAGTATTCCCTTATATTACGATCAATAGGGAAAAAGTTTCAAAAGCATTCTAATCGTTTCAAATTTAAAATACATAATTATTACCTTATTTTGTCGAGTTATTTCAAATTTTATCAAAATCGGATGAATAGTTCAGTTACAAGGGCAATCAAAAGTATTCCGTTACATTACTGTCAATTGGGGGAAATGTTTCAGATGCATTATAATGGTGTTTCACTCATTCGAACATAATAAAATGCATGTGTATCTATAAAGTACATATTATATATACATTTTGCACAATCTGTGGTGCAAAAAACATTTGCTATTGATTTACAAGTCCACACAAAAGTATTACATTACATAATGGTATAGGGAGAACATTATTTGGTGCGCATTTTAACTGTAATTAACTATTTACAATTTTGTGAGATTGATATATGAGAGTGATATTTTAAAACTTTGTTATCATACGGACGCACCTCATTTGCTACGTTTTTCGTGCAATTTCCAACTTGTTTATTATTATTTTAGTGTAACTTTTTTTGCTTAAATTCTGCTGTTTATTTTTATGAAAATTCAGCGTTATAATTAAAACCGTTAAATGATTACAGAATAATTTGAAAATCCAAAATATGGAATATCGAAACCATTCGCATTGTCATTGTTATTCTTCTGCCATCTGCCCATATAATTCGAAGTTAAAGAAAACATGTTAGAGATTATATTTATTACTTTTACAAGAAAAAAATATATAGGGAAATATTGTCTATCCGCTTTGATTATAACATACTTTTCTCACATCTGTGAAGGGAGGAAGTGCAAGAAGACAATAAAACTATTGACTGCATTATGCTACAAAAATTATTATTAAATATTTTAAAATAGTATTTCTTTAAAGTGACAATTGCTGTAAAATTAAATTATATGTGAGCGATTTTTTATTGGAATATTAAATCAATTCGATGTGTTATTCTTATTCTTCTGCCATATACGGATAATTGTTAGAGAAACCATGTTTGAGATTATATTTGCTGCATTTTATTATATTTTTCTATATTTATGTGATATTTTATTCCCTCCTAACTTCATTTGAATCATTAAAGTATGTGAATAATAAACATGTAATCTGTATAGGATTGAACACATATAAATAAATAAATAAATAAATAAAAAGACACTAAGAATGATATTTAGTAAATGGTAACAAATGACATCATAAGGAAGGCAAATGCTCCTATAATTGCTAAATCTGATAGCTTGTGAGCACCTTACATTAAAAAAATCGACTTGACCGTCGATAAATCTTTGACATTGAAATTTTCGATGTTACAATGGAGTCTAATTTGATTATGAAATTTAATTTACTAATGCCGTCTAGAAATAAAAATATTACACGCTGATAAAACAAAGTAAAACAAAAATATTTAAATAAATTTCTATTGATAAGTGCACAGTAAAATGTCATTAGTTCTAAAAATATGCATTTAGAAATTATTTATAAAATATTTTTTTAGATTAAAAAAGAATAAATTTCATTTCATTTTTTTTATCGAAATCCACAAAAAATTATGACTGATCTCTTCAATTAAAAAAAAAGTTTTCTTTAGCAATAATAAAAAACAGAATTATAATATTAGAAAGATGAAATAAAGAAAGTGTAATTAATTATATAAACTTAAAATTTCTATCTATGCTCAAAATAAATTTTTAACTTTACTACGTAAAGGAAATTATAATGAATAATCTCTTCTATTAAAACATAAATGAAAATTTCTTCGGTTACATAAAAAATATTTAAAATGTGAAATAAAGAAAGTGTAATTCATTACTTAAAATTCCTATTTATTTCAAAATAACTTTTAGATTTAAGTTCTGATCCAAGGAGATTATTTCTGTTATCTTTAGAGTTATGTGGGAGCTGCTTTATTGCGGAAAGGAAAGTATAATACAATCAGTTTCTTCTGATTGCATAATATTTTTAAATTTTTTTAAAGTTACTTTACTGGCAAAAAGAATGTAGTAATCAATAATAAATTGAAAACGTGCCAACAGTGGGAAACTTAAAAACATTTATCTATTTTTAAATGTTAGAGAATTAGAAAAAAAATATATATATTTATATATATATATATATATATATATATATTTGTAATAAAATAAAAAAAAAATTGCGCCATTTTTTTTTATTCTCTCTTAGCTTCAATTCTAAATTTGTGGAACATATTTCAATCTTAGTTTCGTAACTTGTAACAGCTAAAATTCTTTTTCTTACTTTAGTTATTAATAAATTATTTCTTGCTTCTCAAAAAGGCGGGAAGTATTTCGTAAGCTTTTTACTTTCTGGCATATTCCTGCGATTTTAATTTTATTTTTTATTTTTTAACATCGCGTGACAAGTGTTACTACGCGTTGCTAAAGGGCTTAGTGTTCCGAGGAAAAAATATAGTTCTTGCCAATAGACCGCCTTTTACGGCCAATTAGAATTGATCATTTTGTCCGTTAGAGGCTCGAGTCCATCCTGATTGGATTTTTAAAATGATTGACGCGGAGTAGGAGGGCGCTAGTTTTGTCGTGAAAATGATTTTTTCATTTGGCTTTTCAGGAGAGTAGAATGCACCTTTTCTTTAAACTATCAAGACGCGCGTTTTATTGCTCCGCTGAATTAGAATGCATTTTTTCTTAAAAAACTACTCGGAAGCCATGTCATGTTTCCCGAGAATGCGATTGACTTTCAAAAATTATTAGGATGCTGTTTCTTCTTTCTCCCCAAAATTCTAATATTGTGGAATGTAGCTTAATCACGGAGTTGGTGAAGTGGAAGTTATTCGATGAGAGTGCCAAGGTGATTGCGTGAAAGAACTTAACTTATTTATGAGTTCTAATAAAATTAATTTAAAGACTGCTTGATTGAACTTTCTTATGGGGAAATAGCCCAATAAACTCATCCACTGCTGGTCAAATTGCCGGAGCGACTGCTCAGCTCGTCCCACTGTTGATTCTTGGTAGTAGTAATCTGTTCTGCCTCATAGATGGTGTGCCACTGGAACTTGTACATTGTTATGGAACATCGATCTCGTCGAATCATTACATATTAGCCGGCAGGATTTCTTAAATGAACCTGCATACGTCTCTAGAGAATTCTTCGCAACGCTGTGTGTGCACGTGCCATTTTCGCCGAGCTTGAAACTAATTGCTGGAACTTTGGCCTTTGTTTATTACTCATCTTGAACCGACATGAATCAATCTGTGAAAAAAGATCGTCTTATAAAGTTTTGTTTGTAATTATGTGTGGTATCTACATCTACAAATATTTTAATTGTGAAATATACCTCGCATTCTAGTGAGAAACTTTTCAACTGTGAGATATGCAACCAAACTGTGAGATATGCAAAATAAAAATTACAAAAGATCACCTGCATGAAATCAATTCAACATCATTTTCTTTTATTTATTTATTTACTGTATTTTCTAGGTAAAAGTGCATAAATATTTTGATAAATTTTCATTTCATAATAAATGAACACCTGCTGTATGGTTGCGAAACTACGGTAGATTCCATCAGTAATACAAGATAATTGAAATTTACACCTGTGAGTCGTATCTACGAAGTTCTTTATTTTTGTTTAGTTTAATAAAAAATTAGGTATTTGAACAAGGCCACATCGAACATGTCTGTAAGTTATTATTTATTATTTTATTGTTTTATTGATTAAGAAATTTAATGATAATTTCTTTGTTTAAATTCTTGATTTTTTTTTCTCTCTTTTATTACAGATATTAAAAAATAAATTTGTTCTTAATTTATAATTAATTAAAATTTTCTGCTCATAGAAATTTTATTTAGTTTTAAAGGTGTTATTTTTTTTTTTAAATCGAAAGATGGATTAATTTGTTGTTAAAAAAATACTCTGTTGCAAAATTTATTTTCCATACGTAAAGAAAAGTATTTTTGTTTTTAAAATTATTTGTTATTTCCCATGTATGGAAACCCGATATTTATTATTTTATTACTTATTTATTTATTATTTATTTATTTTTATTATTATTTATTGAGGTATTTGAAGTATAGTAATTGAATTTTAATAATTAAAGTATAGCATTTAAATATTTTCCATATGAATTATCCTTCTTTCATGTTACTAAGGTCAGGATTAGTAAAAGAAGAAAAAATGTCAGAAAATAAACTTGATATTGTCCCTTTTGAATTTGGGTCGGGCATGGATATATTTAAATGGTTTAAACATTTTGATCGAGAATGTTCGGTAGAAAAGAAAGATAATGAGTGGAAACACCAAAATATTTCAAAATATTTAAAGGGGGAAGCGCTAAAAACTTATATAAATGATTGTTTGGATTGTGCTACTTATGAAGAAATTGTCGAGATTTTAAGTGAAAAATTCATTCAAGTTAGAGTTCCAAAATTTTCTGAATTTACTTCCTTAAAGTTAAATGATCTAAGTGATTTGGATTCTTATTTTAGAAAGAAAGTTGAGATTGGAAGGCAACTTCAGCTTGAGGAAAAGTTAATTATACAGGGATTAATTGATGGCCTTCAGCCGGAGTATCAAAATTGTTTGATGGTTAACCCTCCTTCCAATACTCGTGAATGGTTTCGCATTGCTAAACAATTAGCAGCGATTCCAAATCATACCTCTAATAACGGCAATAGGAATTTTCAACAAACTAGACCAATGCACAATCCCAATCCTCAGCCCAGACATTGGACTCGACCTACTCCAAACAATCCATCCCAAAATTTTAATCCTAGGTTTTTCACTCCTAGAATGCCTGCAACTCATTATCAAAACAATTACCCTAGTCGTCCGTGCAGAGTATGTTTAAACAGAGGCATAGAAAATGCATATCATTGGGAGAGGAGTTGTATATTTAACACAAATTCCTGTCAAGCTCAAACTCCTGCTCATATTCAACCACCCCCTACTAATAATGTCTGACAATTATTTATCCCTGGATATGTGGGCAATAACAAAGTGTATTGTGTGGTGGATAGTGGATCAACTGTCTCAATTTTACCCCTCAAATTTGTTCGATATTTAAATGGTAATTTACATAATGTTACCCCTATTACTATCAGACAGGCACAAGGAACTCTTACAATTAATAAATCTTGTCGATTATGTATTAAATTTGGTAATATAAAGAGATATGTTAATTTTTTAGTAAGTCAACTTGATTTGGACTATGCTATTTTAGGTTTACCTGATTGTGCCAAATTTAAATTGAAAATTGATTGTGCAAAAAGCCAGGTGTTACAAGACAATATTTCGTTAAACCCATATGTCAACATATCCAGTGATAACTTAGAATTGCTTCATTTTGATATTATAAAAAATGATACTACTGTGCAACCCGATTATGGAAATACCATAACTCCTCAATCCTTGTCGCGAACTAATAATGATGATTATAATCTATTGGGGGATCTGAATGCTATTCAAAATAAAAATGTAAGGGAACTTTTAAGGGATTATTTAGATATTTTTGCAAAAAATAAATATGATGTAGGGAGAATTAATATTGAACCTCAGCGTATTTATCTTAAATCTGACCTACCAATATCTTTGAGGCCTTATCGTACATCCACTGCTGATGAAAAAGAAATATCTCAGCAAATCCAATCATTATTAGCTGCTGGGTTAATTAAAGAAAGTTATAGCCCCTACTCTTCTCCAGTTACGTTAGTAAATAAACGAGATGAAGGTAAAAAAACCCGAATGTGTGTTGACTACCGAAAATTAAATTCTATCATGAAAAATGACGCTGAAACTTTACCCCGAATAGATGAAATTTTAGACAAATTAAGTGGTGCCCAATATTTCTCTACACTAGATTTAGCCTCAGGCTATTGGCACATACCTATTCACCCAGCCGATTCCGAAAAGTTAGCCTTTACTACTAATTGTGGGCTCTGGGAATGGAATGTTCTCCCCTTTGGTGTAAAGGTAGGCCCCCAATTTTCAACAGGACAATTAGAAGAATTCTTACAAAATATAAAATAGACTTTGCTTGTTATTATTTTGATGATATAATTATTTTTTCTAAATCAATAGATGAACATATACAGCATCTCATCCAAATTTTTGATTTATGCCGAATAGAAAATATTAAATTAAAATTATCTAAATGTACTTTTGCTCAAAAACAAATCAATTTTCTAGGGTATGAAATCCAAAATGGAACTTTAACTCCAGCTAATACTAATATAGAAACGATTAAAAAATTAAAACCTCCTACTAACACTAAAGAATTACAAAGATTTCTTGGTTCTATAAATGTGTATCATAAATTTATTGACAAATATGCTGAAATTAGACACCCCCTAAATAAATTACTTAAGAAAGATACTATTTGGGAATGGAATACTGAATGTCAAAACTCTTTTCAAAAATTAAAAGATGCCCTCATTGCTAAAACAATTTTAAAGATTTATGACCCAAAATTACCCCTACACATGTTTGTTGACGCTTCTCAGGTAGCGGTAGGTGCAGTTCTTAAACAACCCGACCATAATAACTTTTTACATCCAATTGCTTATTTTTCTAGAGGATTGAGAAGTTATGAGAAAAATTATTTCATTACCGAACTAGAGTGTCTTGCTATCATTGATACTTTAGATAAATTTTATCATTACTTTCACGGTGTACAATTTACCATCCATACTGATCATGCATCTCTTGTTTGGTTAAAAAATGTCAAACATTTAAGAGGTCGATTATTTAGGTGGTCATTGAAGTTAACCCATTAGTGCCTGAATTTTTTTTCAACTTAATATTTTGCTTAATTATAGAAAATGGTGTAAAATGAACGTAAAAAATAGAAAAAAAAATCTAGGTTAAAATATATTTATTTGATTTATAAAAATCTAAACGTCCCAATTTTGGGACGCTAGGCACGAAAGGGTACAGGTTTTTCACATTTTTGGATCTTGATTAAAATTACTTTTTTAAGATAAAATATCATTAAAAATAAAGAGATAACAACTTTTTACTAAGATAAGACATCGAAATACTTTTATAAAGTAGAAAATATGTTTAAAGTTATTTAGAAAATAATAAATTTTTGTTACTTTGTATGAAAGACAACGAAACATTTTTCATGCAATCCAATGTTACATTTGCTACACTTTCTTGTGACCTTTTTTCCACAGTTTCCACATCGTAACTGTGTTTTATTGACTTCAACATAGTGATTTAAGCCATCGTATCTAACTGAATCTAGTACTTTACATCTGCGTATTTTAGCAATAGGTCTCCCTGGTCCAAGGAGATTGTTCGTTGACCGTTGGAAATAAGTTAAGAATATTTCTCGTCTAAAGGCCAGAAGATCTAGTGGTTTCGAAGAAGAAGATGGGCATAATCTATATATTTGCCAAGCATTTTGAAGTGCACTTTCCATCCCGAATACAAATAATGGCCACCACCATTTCTTAGAGCGTATGGAACAACGATATTCATTTAAATTTTGGTCCATACGATCTGTTCCCCCCATGTACTTATTATACTGAGATACTACATTAGGTTGATCAATTTCTATTATTTTTTTTTCTGCGTTAGACCAACGTTTTGCTTTGCTTTTACTACAGGATTAACGCCGTGCACATTAGAACCAATAGTAACCACATTGTTGTCTCTCCATCTCACAATTATCATATTTTTCACCTCATCTAAATAATATTCATGGGCACCTCTATTCCGTTTTTTGAAAATTTTAGCATCTTCTAGAGGACAGTCTTCAGTTCGATTGGTACGTATGGTCCCCGTTGCTCCAATATGTCTTTTAGATAATTCATCAATAAGAGCAGGACTAGTAAATAAGTTGTCGAAGTAGAGGTCATAAGGCTTGTTTGCAGGTAATTCAGATATTAAATCTAATACTACAGATCCTCCCATTCCTAATCCATGAATGTCTGTAACAGTTCCAGCTCCCTGGTATGTTTCAAATTGAATTAAATATCCAAGTTTTGTATTCAGAGCCCAAACTTTATAACCAAATCTAATTGGTTTACTCCTGATGAATTGTTTGCATGTATGTCGGCCGTAATATGGTACCATGCTTTCGTCTACACTTAATTGTTGCTCCATTGGATAGTAGAGTAAAAACTTCTCATTTAACAATGAAAAATAAGGACGCAGCTTTGACATTTTGTCTTTCTTATCGAGTTTGTTGTTATCTGCAAAATGTAGGTATTGCAATATTTGCTCAAATCGATTTTGCTCATTGAAGAACTTATTGCAATATTATTTACATCAATAGATGGATCCCAGTACAATATTCTTCTGGGTAAATCAGCATAACCACTTGTTAAAAGAATGGCAGTAAAAGTTCGGAGTTCTTCACAAGTGACTGTAAATGTCATGCATCCTTTCTGCTTAGCATACATAATGGTTTGCTCTTGAATAAGTTTAAACAGATCATCATTAAAAAATAATTCAAATAATGATGTTGGAGACCAGTGAATGTTCAAAAAATTTGGAGTGGTTTCATTCCAATCTGGTATTTGACGTACTAAATCGTCATCTTTCCACTTTCTTTCGCTTTTTTTCTTTTTACATTTTTTACGAGGTAACCCTTCCTCTTCGGGATTTTCAGAAGATGAATCTCCGACTATTTTTGATTCCGAATCCTTGTATCTCAATTTCACCTCGGCTGAAGCACTTAATTGTGAACCAGATAAATTATCAATAGAAATTTCATCTTCAGGACCACTGTCTTCATCCGTTATATTACCATTTGTTGGAGGAGTAATTATAATGTCCGCATTCATGAACTCTTCATCATCAGACAATTCCTCTAATAGAGCCAATGCTTCTTGAACAGACAAACTGAAAATATAAAAAAACTATTTTTATTGAATTGATAATTATTTTTTAAATTTATAATTTATAAACTTTTACTAAATGAATGGCTTAAGGGTCAGGAGGGGGTTCCTTCCCCCTTATAAGAATAGAAAATAGATGTTTATAGTAAAAAAAAATAACCCAAATTATCTAAAATCATTCTGTAACAAAGAAATATTTGATGCATAAATAGTAACAAAAGAAATAAGACTTGAATTTATTTAATTTTGAATTCCCAATTAAAAATTATTTACATATTAGAAATGAACAATCACTAATATAGTATATATATATATTAGTACATATGTTATGGATGTCAAATACTAAAATAATATAAAACATATCGTTATGTTATGAATTTTCACTATGCCAATCAGTGTTGAATTCAGACCCTTTTCTCCGAGAAGGACTTCTGTAGCTCCGGAGGAGGGGGGGGGGCAGGGGTCCAGGAGAGAAATTGCATTTTTTGACCACTGAAAACCCAAACCCGCCAAATTTTCTGGGGGGGGGGGGCATTTCATTGCTACCAACGGAATGTCCCTCCCCCACACTACCCCCTGAATCCAACAGTGATACCAATGGCTAAGAGTGTCGCGGAAGGAAGGTTTTTCAATCAAGACCCTCCCCCCCCCTTTTTATAGTAATAATAAAAGAAATTACTATATCCAAATAATAACCAAATAATATTAACCATTTTGCAACAAAATAAATATCATTAAACATCGATTGAATGCACAGACAGAAAGGAGAAAAACATGCCCCCTTTCGTGCCTAGCGTCCCAAAATTAGGACGATATTGGAAGGATAAAATTCGAACAAAAAAGTAAAAATCTGAAAAAATACAGAAATACGTATTCTAAAGTAATGTTTTATCTTTAAAATAATACCATTTATAAAATAATTGATACGAAAATAAAAGAAATATCTTACCTTTTATTTCGCGCCATATTATTCCAGGAAAATCCCGCTTTCTGCAAAAACAAACGGTATTTTCAGCCTTTTATTCTTAAAGATGTGCTGCCATCTATGAATAAGTATTTAAAGCGAATACTAAAAATAATCTTTACAAAGTTTTGAAAGAATATCATTGTAACTTTTGTATTGGGATTTTTTTAAATAAAGCGTCCCAAAATTAGGACGCCAGGCACAAATGGGTTAAGTATGTTCGATTACAAAATAGAGTACTTAAAGGGATCTACAAATGTCGAAGCCGACATGTTGTCCCGAAACCCTATTTCTCATTTTTGTAAGCCCCTTACTTTTCTTCTTGACGTTAAAGAGATTATTGAGATGCAAGAAAAAGAAAATGTGTGTGGATCAAATTATATTAATGACAATGGACTGATTATAGTTAAAAGAAAAGGTTTTCGTAAAGTGGTAGTTCCCATGTTCCTAAGAAAAAAATTGCTTAATGTTGCTCATGAACAGTTTGGTCACCCTGGTGTTCAAAAAATGCAAAATTTAATTTCTCCTAACTATTATTGGCCAGATATGACCCAAGACATTACTAACTTTGTTAAATACTGTGATATTTGCCAGAAAAATAAAAGACCTAGACAGAAAAAATTTGGCTTATTACAAGCTATGCCCACTACAGATCAACCTTTTGACTGTCTGTCTGTTGATACTGTAGGAGGGTTCAATTATTATAATTCTACAAAAAAATATCTCCATATTATAATAGACCATGCCACAAGATATGTTTGGGCATTTCCTTCCAAAAGTGTCACTACAGAAACTTATACAAATTGTCTGAAACAAATTTTTAATATCAAAATCCCTCAACAATTATTCTGTTTTAGTAAGATTTCAAGTGTACAGTCCCCTCAAAAAATACTTAGTGACAGGAATGCTGCTTTTACTTCTTCAAGATTCAAAAAATTCCTGCGAAATCATAATATTAAACAACGTTTGACCACTGCCCATCATCCACAAACGAATGGGAAATGTGAAAGAGTAAATCAGACAATAGTAACTAGATTAAAATGTAAAGTAAACTCCACTACCTCTAAAATTCCCTGGACTAAGCTTTTAACTGAGGTAATTAATGAATATAATAATACACCCCATTCTATTACCAAATTTCCACCTGCGTACTTGCTTTTTGGCCAATTACCCTATGACTCCCCCTTACAACAAAATTATTATCCCCCTGTTCATGAAGCACTTAAAATTGCTAAAACAAGAACTGATGAATTTCATTTAAAAAATAAAAGATATTATGATAAAGATTATATCGAACCAAAATTTAAAATAGGAGATCTAGTTATCTATGAAGAATTTCAGTACCCTAATACTAGAAAGTTGTCACAAGTATTTAGTGGCCCTTATAAAATTCTTAACAAATTATCCGAAGTAAATTTTGAAATTGATAGGCAAAACCAGTTCAAAAGTTCAGAAATAGTACATGTATCTAAATTAAGGCCTTATTATTCCCCTGATAAATTTAAATTAAGTCATGAGCAACAACCCCCTAATCAACAACAACAAACTCAGGTAAAAACTGTAGCTTAAACTATATCTCTAGTTTATCATTTTATAATTTTTTCTCTTAAACAGTAAATTTCTTTTCATATTTTAATTCAGATAATATCCTGTAATTCTCACAGAATGGCAATGATATCTCTTGACTGCAGCGAGAGTGTCACTTGTCTGGAAATTTTTATATTTGTTTATTTATGCCGGCGTAGACGAACAAAGTGGAAATTTCTTATTCTGTACTGAATTACTCAACTTAGAATATTTTTTTTTTCTTTCAACTGAACCTATTTGTAATATTAAATTTAATCTATCAATTATTAAATTAATTATTTGCCAAGTAACAAAATTTTTATCACTTTATTTTAATATTTTTTTTTTCTTTCTCTCTTTCTTTGCTTCTGCATTCCAGTCCAAGTACATGTCAATTATAATATAATTTTGTTTCTTTTTCTCTTTCCTACTTGCATCTTGCAATGTTTTATCACACCGAGAGAATATTTATTGCGTAATTATTTGACATGAATAGATCTTGTTTTTTTATTTTTATCATTTATTAATATTTCTTTTTAAGAATCTTAGTAGTTTAAAGGTCACGTGCATTCTCAAACATGAACAAAATTTTTATTTATCTTTATTTTATTTTAATTTATCATATTATATTTTAATTTTTTTTGTACATATTCCTATTTAATCCTGTACTCGAATTACCAGATTAAGTAAATGATTTCATAGTTGATTGCATTTTTTATTTTATTCCACTTCTCTCTATATTTCATCCCAAAAATATGAGATGAGATAAACGAGATTAAGTATTTAAAGAATGTCTTTTGTGATATTTATTATTACTTATTAAGAGATTTACTTATACCCATTATGAGATTTACTTACACTTATGATATTTATTATTATTGATATTTTTCCTTATTATGTTTCTTAATTATATTGTTTATTATTTACATTGTTAAATTTTATTATTACTATATTATAAAATGTGTTATTAATTAAAAATACAATTATAAAAGTATTTTCACAAAGATTCCAAAATGGAACTGTTATGAATGTTCAAGGACTTACTCACACAAAAACGGAACTAATATTATAATGTTAGCTGATGAATTTGGACAGTTAAATGAATTAGACATCCTTGAAATGAGGTAATGAACTCTGCCATTCCAAATATGACTTTAAGAGGATTTTTGAAACAAACTTTTAAAAATTGATTTCTAGATTTGACATTGTTAAAAAAGAATTTAACGTTATTGTTTTTCATTTTTATGTTTCATTTTTATGTTATTACTATGGGTAATTGCTTATATTTTCAAATTACTTTTTGATGTGTACTTTAAACAAGATTATATCTTGTATTTGTATTGAAGCCTATTTTATTGTATTTAAATTTGAAGTTATTCCACGCATCACCTTGGTGTTTTTAAATTTGAATTCTATATTTATATAAAAAAGAGAAATTAATTTAATTTTTTTTTTTATTCAGTATCTAATTATTATTACTTATATCAACAACTTCGTGAGCTAAGTCTGCATCATCTCCCTTTCTGTGAAATTGCAGGTCTCAGACCTACTTTTTCACCCGTCTTTCTGGGAGGGGGGATTTGTAATAAAAAAAAAAAAATTGCGCCATTTTTTTTTATTCTCTCTTAGCTTCAATTCTAAATTTGTGGAACATATTTCAATCTTAGTTTCGTAACTTGTAACAGCTAAAATTCTTTTTCTTACTTTAGTTATTAATAAATTATTTCTTGCTTCTCAAAAAGGCGGGAAGTATTTCGTAAGCTTTTTACTTTCTGGCATATTCCTGCGATTTTAATTTAATTTTTTATTTTTTAACATCGCGTGACAAGTGTTACTACGCGTTGCTAAAGGGCTTAGTGTTCCGAGGAAAAAATATAGTTCTTGCCAATAGACCGCCTATTACGGCCAATTAGAATTGATCATTTTGTCCGTTAGAGGCTCGAGTCCATCCTGATTGGATTTTTAAAATGATTGACGCGGAGTAGGAGGGCGCTAGTTTTGTCGTGAAAATGATTTTTTCATTTGGCTTTTCAGGAGAGTAGAATGCACCTTTTCTTTAAACTATCAAGACGCGCGTTTTATTGCTCCGCTGAATTAGAATGCATTTTTTCTTAAAAAACTACTCGGAAGCCATGTCATGTTTCCCGAGAATGCGATTGACTTTCAAAAATTATTAGGATGCTGTTTCTTCTTTCTCCCCAAAATTCTAATATTGTGGAATGTAGCTTAATCACGGAGTTGGTGAAGTGGAAGTTATTCGATGAGAGTGCCAAGGTGATTGCGTGAAAGAACTTAACTTATTTATGAGTTCTAATAAAATTAATTTAAAGACTGCTTGATTGAACTTTCTTATGGGGAAATAGCCCAATAAACTCATCCACTGCTGGTCAAATTGCCGGAGAGACTGCTCAGCTCGTCCCACTGTTGATTCTTGGTAGTAGTAATCTGTTCTGCCTCATAGATGGTGTGCCACTGGAACTTGTACATTGTTATGGAACATCGATCTCGTCGAATCATTACATATATATATATATATATATATAATTCATATGAACAATAATATGGTCAGAATACAGTTAATATACGATTATACAGACGTACTCTGTAATAACGGTCGATAAATTGGTTATTTTTCTGCAAAATGTTTTACAGTGAATGACAATGATGGTCTCTTGCGCATAAAATAAAGAAAGTGAAACAAAATAAAAATCTTATTTCTGCTACTGAAAATAATCAATCAGAGTAACAACACCAGTGGATGGCGTTGTTACCTAGGTATACATTTTGCGCTATATATTTTATAGATTCAGGGGGGGATTACGACTACTTTATACATTTTTAAAATTGTCGGGTTTTTTAAATTCTATTTGAAAAAGTGGTGTTTTTAGTATATAGGAAGTAATTTTGATCACCTCTTAAAAATTTTTAATTCTCAAAAACCCGTTTTTTATTAAGTAAAAAAGGTTATAATTATCCCATCAAAAACTCACAATCGCAATGTTTTGCGGGAATTAAGACCACTAGTTGAAGAATTATGACCATTAGTTGGAAAATTATGATCACTATATTTCTTTTTTAATACTTGCCTACACATATTTGTTTGAGAGAAGCCCATTAGAACCTCAAACTGTGTCTATCAAAAATTTTGATAGACTTTGTTCAAATTGCGATTTGGATCTAAAAAACGCTTGTAACTACTGATAAAAATATCTTAAATGAAAAAAAAAATACATTATAAGGTTAATATTTAAGGGTGAAACAATATTTTACCACACACGGTTTTCTACATTACGACGTTGGTTACAATTATCCACTGGTCATAATAACTCCACCTGACCATACTATGAGCTACCCTAAGAAAAGACCCAAAATTTCAAACAACATTTTGAAAGTACATAAAATGCATTACAAATTTACATCAGAAACAAAGTGTTTCTTAGTAAACACGTAGTCTTCCCATCACACCACTTACATAGCAAATTTTATATCGTGCGTCGACACTTGTGTGCTTATTAAAGCAATAAAGCCAACAAATATAACAGATAACCTTTTACCGTCTGCTTGAGATTCAAACAACTCATAGACTTTCAGTCCAGTACCCGCAATGCCATTTTTTCGGAATTCTTCATAACTACAAATAATATTTCAACTCGGCATTATTACACACCTTGACATTATTTCCCTAGTATACCTTACTTATAAAGTTAGTTCAATATATTCTTTTTTTACATTTACTTCAATTTGCTGTCAATCAATATCAAATTCTTAATCACTAAAATTTAAAAATTTTTAAACTGCATGTACTTAAAAATTGAAACTTATTTTTTCTTTTCTTTCAATTGTTGCTATTTTCGAAAAATATATTGAATTTTCTTAATGAAATAGATTTCTAACGTCTTGCATTATTTTTATTTATTGGAAATTCTTTTTTTTTCACCCTATACGGAGTTTACTTTCACCCCTCACTTGTGACATACAATGTCAAAAGGCTTCGCCAAATTTATCAAAAGATAAATTTTTCTGGCCAAGAGTTAATAAATGAAGAAGAATTTATACCCTAAAAGATTATATTTCCTCCTTTACGTAATGAATAAATATACTTAATTTTTTCATGTTTTGTGTGATATATTAAAGAAGAAAAATGTTTTTACAAGATAATTATTTAGCTAGACAACGGACAACATTCAAATTAAAAAGCGCGTGATATATTTAATTTAATTTCAATAATTATTTTTTTCAATTTTTCAGGTTCATTATGTTTGTAATTTTATTTTCTATTTACATTCCAAAGATGACTCGATTCAAAAGTGCTGAAACATGCAAATAAAAACTTTTAATGTATTTGTAATGTTTTGAATAATACAACAACGTCTTATAAGCAAAATATTTATTTATAATATAAATTCTTACTTTTTCGTTGTGGAATATATATTATCATAGGGTTTTCCCGCCGGAACATTTAGTCCATAAACTTAACTAGTGGCGTCTTGGCCGGGTGTCTTGTGTCCTTGTGATGCGGTGTTTTTTTTTTTTTTTTTTTTTTTTTTTTTTTTGCCAATCATAATTTTCTAGTATCATGTACAGGAATACATATACAAATCATCATTTATTATTCTCACCAGAAAATGTTTATTGTAAATTTTGCCGTAGTTAATCTCATAATTTTTTTTTTTTAAATCCATTTACGCAAAAAAATTCTTTTTGAAAAATTCTGTAAAAGGCAGAAAAAAATAGGCATTATTTGAAAGTTTTTCTTTTCAGAACTATTGATCAGTTAAGTGGGTAACTCCCGAATATTAAGATTATTGATGTGTGACTGCGATAGAGAAACAAAAGAAATAAACGGGTTAACTTTGACACCGGTACATTACAAAACTTAATAGAATATTCGTAAAGTGCTGGCACCCCCATTCCCCTCCTATTAAGTTGAAGATATGAAGCGATGTAAGAAATGCAGCAGTGATGCAGTAATAGCACATTGATTTGGAAACAAAAGTGTAGTGAGTAAAAGCACACATGTCACGAGATCCAAAATTAATTAAAATTTATGCGCCTTTTGAAATGATAAAAATGATTTTATGAACAATAAAAATAATCCGTGTTTTGTAAATATAACTAACTCTAAAATATCTAGCCCATTCAGAAAATCTAAATGTTATATTAAAGAAACAAAAACCTATAAAACTCTTTACAAAACTTTTCTTAGCTGTTAAATATATATACAGAAGAAAAATATGTTTCAGATTAAAAGAATAATAAAGCATTTATTTGAGGGAAAAAACTTCTCTATATTCTCTTGAGAAATATACAGTTTATTATCATGCATGCATAAGGAAAGTTTATTTTTTATGGATGTAATATCAAGAAATATATGCTGTAATGAGAAAAAAAGTATAAATTGCAAAATGTTGTTTATCTTTCTAACACATTTCTTGTTGAATATATGTATATATGTATATATATATAAATATATACATATTCATATATTATGTTTGCTTATTTGCTGAAAAATATAAAACATATATTGTTCAATATTTCAGACAAAAACAGTTTATTTAAAAATATGAATAAAGTGTTCTTTTTTGTAAACTAATTAGATATGTTTAATTTTTAATAAAATAAATTCGTTTCTTTTTCTAAATTAGTGCTATTCTCAAATACATAGGTCATAGATCATCCAAAACTTAACAAGCTATGTGTTACATTAAAAAATCCTGGCAGTAGAAATCTACAAAAAGAAAGACGTAATTAATTTTACTGTGCATTGAGATACCCTTTGTAGAGTCCATTAGTAGGAAAAATAATTAAATATATATTTATTTTATATTTTTCAATGTTCTACAATGGAAAAAAAATTAAAAAAAAAGTCCTAAGAAATTGTGAAAAAAATGTAAATTTAAGCCTCAATGTATCATCAAATTTTGTGTACAAAAAATAAATGTTTATATATTTTACGATGTTCATTCTTTCTTAGTTATCGGTTTGTTAATGTAAATCCATAAATGAAATTTTAAAAAGTACATAAATGAACCCTGGTATGTAAAGAGGTTAATTATAAAAGCTAATGTCACTGTTCTGTACCGAGTTTTACTTTCTTTGAAACAAAATATATTCGAACCACATTTACTTAAATAGCCCTTCGAAAGTTGTACATACACGAAAACATGAACTAGAAGTTGTCGACCGTAATACTTACCCATCACACATATGCATACTATAAAAATAAGAAAATAAAATCCAGTAGTATTATCGAATAATAAAAGTTGTAGTAATATAGTAATACGGAATTCTCTAAATGATCCATCGCTATAACCCCAAAAATTATAATTATATTAACTAAAAATTTACTGCGTTGGATTAAGCCATAGGTTCCCAACGGGGGCGGTACCGCCCCCCAGTGGGCGCTGGAGTCTTCCAGGGGGGCGGTAGCGAGTCTAGAGGAAAATGGGGGGCGCTAGGACAGTCGAGGGGGGCGATCATGGCATACCTACTTATTTAAGAACTAATATAATGAAAATAGTTGTTCTCTTCTACATTGCCCAGTCCGAGACAAAAACCTTTACTGCACCTTTAAAGGGAAATCTATACAGACGAACCTAAATCTGAGGGGGGGGGGGAAGGTTCAATTTATTTTACTAATGTCAAAAAATAGCCGTGGAACTAGAAAAAAGGCTATGACGAATTAAAAATCATTATGAATTTGTGGAGTAAAAAATTCGCGATTATTGGTTGGCTAAAAGTTTTAAACATAATTATTTTTTTATTAACCTGTATTTCGAAAAATTCTGAGGTATGATGACACATGCCTAACCAAAGATTTTTAAAGAAACCCGTGATTTGAGTCAGTTCAAGAAATTTGTTTAACTTTAGTGAAAATGATAAAAATCGTCATGTCTATAAATTTGTTCCAAAGTAAATTTATTTAAACTCATATAGGGAGTTTTTTTTTATTTCAAAATATCTTGAAGAAGAAATGCCAGCAGTACAGTAACGAGTACTTGAAATATGGATCTAAGCACTCTCCCACAAACCAGTCGTTACCTATATGATTTTACCTTGATAAATATGATTGCTGATTATGTTTTGGCGTAAATCGCATAATTGGAGGCACTTTTACTCTGCATTTTTCTCGATAGTGGTAGTAGTCCTATTTCAAGAAATAATGCACAGAATTTCATACCATTAGAATCCTCACGATGGACATAGATTGCCATTTAATTCTGGCGCTATGATAGCGAATTTCGAAATATTAACATATATGAGACAGAAGATAGTTTTGGGATTGCCCCATCTGACCAGTTCAAAGACTGGAAAAGAAAAAAATTAAAACAGTCAACTACATCAAGCCTTTTTAAGTCATCTTCTAAACAAAAAGATGATGAACTACGAGCCTCATATATCATTATAATTTTAATAATAAAAGTATTGAAATTGCACACAATCGACGAGAAATCAAACTTGCCTGTAGTCAGAGAGATAATAAAAACTGCTCTTCACCAAAAGAAACCGTCTGATATCAACTGAAAAAATCCTGAGTAATAATTCGGTACAAAGAGGAATAGATGGCTAAAAGCATTGAAACATAATTATGCTATTACATAAAGACCTGCAAATTTCCATTCAGTTCCATGAATCGGCCTTACCAAATAACAAAAACTCATAAAAAAAAATCAAGAGTTATTATTTGCTAAAAATTTGGAAACTGATACAAAGAGAGAATCAATATTTTAATACTACCAAGTTAGACCAAGAGAAACAAATTCTTTATTGTAATATTTTGTCACTAGCTACTTATGTTGCTCGAACAACGACGGGACATTAGGAAGGTTTCATTAACATTTTTTTAAACAAGCAGTACTAAATGTACTTTCAGAACATTCCGTTACACATCATCAGCAATTGGTTTTAGAAAATGGAATGAATACCTGTATACATCGCTTCATTACTTTATTAGAGCAGTCAATGAGAATAGATGCAATTCATTGAATGACAGGATATTTTGCCAATTTTATATAGAAAATCATTTTAAAACAAAGTGGAACAATTGTTTTACTTTGTTGTGCAGTTGTCACTATCACTTTGTATCAGACTTGCAAATGAATTCAATCGGTTGCTGCTGCATACAAAAGTTCGTTTTCTCTGAAAAGGCATTTGTCTGAATCGTTTTTTAATATATTTGATTTAGTATTTCACTTAACTAAAAACAGAGGTGTAAAAATACGCTAAAACCTGATTGCATTAAAAAATGACATCGGTTAAATGACAGACGTGTTTAGAATCTTTAATTAAAAATAAATTTAAATATCGCAGTCTGTGAAAACAAGAATATTTACTTACTGTCAACATTTGGACTTTCTTCATGAAGTTTTCTCAAAACAATTCCACGATATTTATACATGATTATACCGAGTTGGTTTTTAGATCCTTTCGAAATGCAGCTATAACAGTATCATCATATTTAGAGGAGGAAATCCTGGCAGTAAACGAGAACTAAAAGTAAAATTCAGAAATGGATACCAAGAGTTCTAATTTCAAAAATCTACAGCTCTCTAATCTGGATTGTGAGGGAGAGTACATAAAATTTTGATTGCTTTCCTTTCATTAGATTTGACTTAAGTGGGTTCCATGCAGTAACTAATTTACAGTCAAAGAAAAGGAACATGCATTTTTGAACATGACAATTTGTGACTGATGTTGAAAAAATTAGAATCTGACATGAAAAAATTACTCCAATAGCCTCAACTATTTAGTTATTTTTTTTCATTCTTATTGATTTTGTGTTTATTTTTCAGTTTTTATTAAACATTTTTTTACTACATTTGATGGTCGTTTTAATTAACTTCTACTTTGATTAATAGATTGTCAGATAGATGAAATATAGATAATATGCAATAATATTTTAACATTTTGTATAATTAACTATTATGGAAGAGGGGGCGTTGGCATCTTTTTCTCTTGTAAAGGGGGCGGTGGACCAGAAAAGGTTGGGAACCTATGGATTAAGCGTTTCATTTTCAATTAAAATATATCATTGAATTGAAATTTGAATGAAACACAGGACCATGAAAAATCAAAAAGTGTGGAAAACATGATTACATATATCTCGACGACTAATTATCCGATCGACTTCATTCTTTATGCAAAATCTGTTTTTTATTGTCTTTTATATTCACTCCTTTGAATAAATAAAAAAATCGGAATTTTTTATGCACCTTCTATCAGAATGAATATTTCGAGTGTCCAAAAAATATAAAGGGATAATCAAGGTTAATGATATTAAATAGGCTTCATTACTGTCCTATATTACTACGTAGGGGGAACTGGGGGACATTGATGCAGCTTTTTTCAAAAAAAAAAATGGTGTCTAAAAAGCAGAAATTTCACGATTTTTTTCCATGGGGTGACAGCGAAACTTGTGTAGTATGTTATAAAAAATGTACAATCGTTGTTTTATATATTATGTTTGCATGTAATTTAAAAAAAATCAAAAAAAAAAATAATTGTAATTTAAGAAATTACCCCAACCATTTGAAAAATGTTTCACTCGATACATTCATCTATCATTTTAAGCTAAATACCAGTTGTTTTATTGTGTATTATCCGTGCCACTGCTATAAATGACTTTATACATGCTGCAATTTGAAGGTACGGTTCGTTTAAGTTATATCACTCTATTGTCGCCAAGCATAAAAGTTGGCGACGAAAGAAACATTTCAAACTATTTAACATTGTTGGTGCAAAAGTAATCATTATTAAAATACAGCTTTGGCATATACTGTTATACTTGTAAGACTTTGGCATATATTGTTTGATTTTACAGAGCAGAATTTTGGTGATGGAGGTTTTAAACCAAAATCGATCGCAGCAGATGCATCTGTGAATGGGTCCATCAGACATCGAATCAAAAAAGTTTTTTCCCAGTTTTTCCCAAGCCGATTGCTTTTTAGTTTTCTTTTTAGGTGGTGGAAAATCAAGAGTAATAGCTATAACATTTTCCGGCTTGTTAGAATCACTATTGGCACTCAAATTTTCCTGGTTAGAACCGACCGATAGTAAAACGCCATGGCTAGTGGATTGGTCGCCCTGGCGACATGATGTTTTACAATTAATCGGTTCGGCATTAAATTGCTTCCTTTTTCGTGATCGCCTTTCAACACGTAATTGGTTTTCAGCGGCTCAATAATCTTTTGATTTTATCATTTTCTGCATTGAAAGACGTTTTTGCGCCAAACCAAATACAGTATTACTCAGTTATCCCGTCGACCAATTTCGCCAAATGATACGAATCGCCAAACTAATAAGCAACTTATACATGTTGACTGTGTTTAATATCATTGAATGCGATATTCACGTTCATTCATTTCTTTGGCTTCGGCTTTTTCCGTATCTGTTAATTTCCGTCTACCCATTTTTAAATTTGTTAGTTTTCTCCTTTATTACAATGATTTTAACCATTTTAATTTACTATTCAAATAAAAATTCTTCTAAAAGTAAAGAATTTAATTTAAATTCAAATAAAAACTCTTCTAAAAGTAAAGAAATTAATTTAAATTCAAAAGTGACCACATCATTCAAAAGTGGTAACATCATTCAAAAGTGGTAACATCATCGGGTCCATTCTCCCGAAAACAACAACCATTTTTCAAATGGTTAAAAAGTAATTTGTATCAATGTGCCCCATCCCCGGGGCAGATTGATCCACTTTGATACGTCTGGGAAAAATGGAGAAAAAATAACACCAATGCATATTTTTCATAGAAAAATAGTTAGCAAACCATTTTATATACATTTATAGACATCAAAATCGCACACAATTCATTTGTAAGCGATATTAAAGCAATCAAAATGAAATGTATAATGACCTGATGTTCTGGCTGTTCCTTGTCTGTGTGTTGGCTGTGGTAACTTTGTCATATCTGGCACTTTAACCCCAGAATTATCTTCTTTCTTAGGAAAGGTGAAAGAATTACCAGATTTTCTCTTTATAAATCGGTTTACAAACAGAAAATAAAGGATAATTACATAAAAAATTATGTTTATAATATAATTATCCTGTACTGTTCTGCAGCTTGTTTCTCTTACTTAACATTTCTCATGTCGATAATACTTTTTTCTCTGAAGAATCGATATAAATTTGAGATTTGCCAGGCTGCCGTCCATTTCTTTTCTTAATTCTACTAGTACTAGATATTGTGTAAGTTTGTACGTCTTCTGATTGCAAAAATACTATAAAATGTTCTAATATAAAGAAATTAGAGCTATTTCACTTCAATAAAAACTAATGGTACAAATTTTTGACGAAAAATGGTTGAATGAAGGAGTATATGGTAAAAAATAAATAAAAGGTAATAGAAAAAATGAACTAGAAAACGATTTAGATTGTATCAATGTGCCCCTACAAAGACTGTATCAATGTGCCCCATACAGCCATTTTGAATAAAATGAGTCGCAAATCGAACACTTCATAATTTATCTAACAATAAAGAATGAAAAACTGATATAGAGTAGCTTTACTTGCGAGGGAGGGTTTTCTTTTCGGTTGAAATTACTGGAACAGTTGTATAATACCATTTCAATTGTACAACTCAAATTTACTTTTGACCTACAAAAACAATTAATCACCCATCCCATTTCATCAAACTATTGAATCATTCCAAAACTTTCTGTATGTAGTTAATTTCACTAGTATCACCTTTTGGAGCTGTTGTGAAACTTCCTGTATTGACCCTGTGTGCTGTACAGGGGGTATATCAATGTGCCGCAGTTCCCCCTACATGCTAAATTTCAAGGCTCTATCTCAGTTTGTTCGGGAAATAGAACATTTACAGACACACAGTTAGACGGACAGCAATTTAAAAAAAACATGTTTTTAGGAATCTTCAGTCTCAAAAGTGTAAATCTGTTAAAAAAACTTTTCGATTTTCAAAACGATTGAAAGACTTGCCTTATACTACCTATGATGAGTAAGTAATAAGGTTTCATGGGGCAACTGGGCCATGACTTTACAATGTGACTCTGGATATTCTATCAATTTAAGTTCACAAGCTAATGTTCGTTTGAATTAAAATACACTAGTGGTCGAAAGGGAGATTCACCTTTCGAGTGCAAAGGGTGATAATATGAAGTAAATATGCATAGAAACTTAATAATACCCAGCAAGCACATAACTTCCGGCATACGATCGGACCGGAGCCGGCAATGTCGGTGAAGTGTCGGTAGCAGATTGGCAGCTAAAACTTAAGTAACTGCTATTTTGGCAGCCGGTTACGGTAATCGGTCCACACTTGGTTATATATCGGCAAGCGACTTATACCGGCAAGTGACACAGGACCGGTATCTGAGTTCTGATAGTGGACCGATCAGATTTGCCAACATCGGTCCGAATTCAGAATATTTAGTCTTAACCGATTTTTTTTCTTTTTCTGAATTTTATTCGAGTTTGAGTTTTTGATAAGAAATGTATATTTTACGTATTTCATTAAATATTCTGTCAGTGAGAAACAGAAAATATGTCAAAAATAACCTATATTTATTTATTTAAAAATATTGTTTTTGAATTAATTTTTAAAATGACTTACAATTATTTTAATCACAAAATAATTTTTAAATTCTCTCCTTTAAATTTTTAATCACTATTATGAGCTTAATCATAGACAAACAGAAAAATACTTTGTAAGGTAATTGAATTTATTTTATATTTATCTATTCATTTTAAAAGCAATAACTCACTTTCTTATTTTATTTTAAAAAAATAATTACTAAAAAGTGCTTAACATTATTTTTCAATGTAAAACATATAAAAGAAATCTACCCATTTTTTTTTACATAAAAAATTAGATTTTTTTTCCCAAATATTATCTCACAAACGAAAAAAAAATAGTATTTCTATTTTATTTTAAGATTTACAAATTATTATTGCAACAATTATTCGGAATTAATATTGCTAAAAAAATATTCTGCATGAAATTATGAAATCACTTAACTTTAATTCTCCTTCTAATTAAAAGTGATTAATTACCAACTTATTTTTTATTAAATTAGTTATTTTATGTTACAAATATATATTTCCTAATTTTTTTTACTTTATTATTTACTTTATTATTACATTTAATTACTTTATAATTCCCAAAAAGAAAATTGCATCAGAAAAACCTCTAAAATTCATTTATTATATCACGTACTTAAGCATTTTTAAATTTATAAAAAGGAACATGAAATATCTCCTATTTAAAAAAAAATGTGTATAAAAAATTATATATATATATATATATATATGTTACTTTTATTTTATTTTTTACTTAATAAATATTCATTATCAACTAAATAACATTGGAACATAGGTTTAAAATATAAATACTACTTTGAATCATCAAACGGCATAACATAATTTTTTATTCTATTTAAAAGTTAATTATTACCAATTTATTATTATTTAAAATAAGATTTTTCTAAGTTAAAAATATACACTTTAGAAATTAACGCAAAGCATGTAATTATGTTATAGTTTCTAATAAAAAAATTTATTTATTTAACAATACTTCTGAACAAAAAATATTATTTTTAATTTTTTAAATATACTATTTAATGATTCTAAAATCTATAAGAAAAGCAATTCGTTTGCTTTAATTATTTGCTAATTCATTAATTTAAATATTAAATGGATTTTTAAAATCAGGCGCATAAGACAATTACAAGTAAATGATTACAAAAAATAAAATAAAAACACTTTAATATTACAATTTTCCAATCTGTCATTTACGTCAACAACACTTGCCATTCACGTAGCACTTACTGAAAAACCACACCCTTATTAACACACATAATCCTCCCCTAACCAGCTCTGACTTGTCTAGTGGTTAAAGCGTTCACCTTCTGAGCTAGGGGTTGCGCGATCAAATCCCTCCTGTTCCCGCTGAAGTAAGCCCATTGGCTCTCAAAATACTTGCTAGAGTGTTTAACAGATGGCGCCACCAGAGTTTTTTTATTTGCTTGTGCCGGGCTTCAGCCGGTATTCGTGTGGTTAGCTATCGGCATAGTATTTTGCCGATACAGGACCGGCTGCGTGCCTCATGGATCGGACGGCATTCGCGCGGCGTATCAAAAAAGATACGGAACCGATAGCAGCAACTGGCATCGGTCCGATACCGATGGCAGTGGCAAGCGGCTATCGTCCGATTGCTTACCGATAGCTATGTGTTTGCTGGGTAGTAATGTATTTACATATCTATCTTTTAATAAAAAAGGTTGGTCAATATAAATATTTACCACATTTTAATAAAAAGCAGAGGAAAAGTTGTCTGTGATGAATGAAAAAAATGAATATTTTATTTAGTAAACTTTCTGTTCAAAACCTGTTTATAATACTACAAATGATCCTCTTTCACACGAACACGCTTGATGGAATTACTTTAAACACAAACTTTTCCCATTTGTTTCGTCAATTTGT
Source organism: Maratus speculifer (assembly GCA_964019185.1). Classification (NCBI taxonomy): domain Eukaryota; kingdom Metazoa; phylum Arthropoda; class Arachnida; order Araneae; family Salticidae; genus Maratus; species Maratus speculifer. The sequence continues at coordinate 226,880,165 of OZ025296.1, read as the reverse complement.
AAAGGCACTTTTTGTGATTTTAGTCCTTATAACATTTACAGACTTAACGCGAAATATAGTTTATCCCGAATTCAGAAGGATCAGCCGTTTAAACATTTCATACTCATAGCATTAACAAAATAAGGTTTCCAATCATCTTGCTGTTATTTTAGTACTTTCTATTTTTAACTCCAAAATTATGAAAAATAAGTTATTTTTGAATATAAATGTATTTTGTTTTGAAAACTAGCAATTGAAGAATTACCAGAAGTGTGCTCTCCCTATCCATTCACAAGATAAAATTCTATTGTAAGATAAACATTGAGGAGGAGAAAATGTAGGTAACGTTAATAATAGTTGTTTTCCCAAAGTGCACTGAGAAAAAAATATACCGCCTTCAAACAGAATGAATAGTTAGTCCAATTTTAAATCCCTAATTTAGAATTACAGATTTCCGAACTAAGTGAAAAGATTAAACAACAGAGCTGAATAGACGAAGTGATCTAGAATTTCTAATATCTTGTCTTCTAGGTGACGAAAGGATATTGAATCGATTCAGTGATAAGAAATTACCGCTTGATTTTCGAAATGGTTTGATTAACTAAAATTATAGCTGCTAAAACAAACCTCTTGCTTTCGCATCTATTGTATTTCGAATGTAGAAAAACGCTCTTTAATTCTAATAGCAGACTCTAGAATTCTCTTGCAAATGGAACTAGAATTTATAAGGATGATATGGAACTACTTTTTTAGATCCACAGCTTAGATTCTAGATGCCCGAACGATACTCCTCCAATGTACCTACGCTAATTAAACTGAAATATCGCTTTGGTGCTGATGATTCTAATTTGGATTCTAATCCGTAAAACAAAATCGAGTCGGCTGTCCAGAACTCATGTAACTACAATACTGTCCAGTTCTTTTTGAAAGGGTTTTTATCGAGAGATATACCACGTGTAGGTCTATACTTTTTTACGGATAGAAATTAGGAAACAAAATCAATACCAGCGAAACAACAGATTTTGAAGATACGTATATATTTTTTTAAAGTGTGGGTAACGCGAACTATTTTTAACATGAATTCAATTTAAAAATCCCATGAATATTGTGTTAACGAGGTTCGACTGCATTATGTTTGATATAGATATATTTCTATATCTGTTACGAGAAAATGTAAGTTGAGTAACTTTCTAGAATGTTTTCAAAGATATATGAATAAAAATATATAAAGGATTTTAAATATGTCTACAAACTCTAATAATGGCAATTTAAGTCATTTTAATATGACTTATTATGACAATGTAAGTTGAGTAATTTTTTTTATGTTTTCAAAGAAATACAAATAAAAACTACAAACTCTAATAATCACATTTTTAAAAAATTTTGTTCATGAATCTTATATCACATAATTTCACGAGTAATTTATTTCACTGTAACTGTAATTTTGTACCCGGTAGGTGGTAATGAATTTTATTTTTTACTTGAACTTTTTTTCTTTTTCGCTTCTCACTAGGCGATTAATGCCATTTGTTAATAAAATATTAAATAATGAATTCGCAGTGATACTTTAGATTTAGATCTTAAAAACAATGTAGGGAGAAAATTAACTAGACTTTTTTATCTATTTTTATCTTTTTCAGTCACAGCATGATCTTTCATAATATTCGTCTATTTCAAAAAAGAAATGATGTCTGTTTAATCACGATGATAACATGCTTTTGTGTTACAATTCGTGTAATATTCATCCATTATTTAGGATAAAAGTGTGTGTGTGTTGCATGTAAATTTTAATGTAGCCCTGTATATGATCTAAAGTTTTTTATGTATGATACATAGTATGCTAAATGTTACTTCAATTAAACAGCATAACGGAAAATTTCTATTATAATATATATATCTGCTTCCATGTATAAATGGATATGTACTTGAGAGCTTTAGTGCAGATCCGTATATCCTCAATGAAATTTAAATGTATAACCAACCTTACCCGAGGAAATATAAAGAAAAATAAGTAAATAATGAAGAAAACGACTTTAAGCTGTAATAATCATACTTTTTTATTGTAGATCTTGCATCTTAGATCACATAATTTCATGAGTAATTACTTTCACTGTAACAATAATACACGCGCAAGGTGGTAAAGATTTTTACTTTTTACTTGCCTTCCCCCTTTGTTTCGTGTCTCATTAGATATTGTATGCAGCCCTGTATATCATTTATAGATTTGTATGTTAACAAATAGCATAATTGAAAATTTCCATTCAGCCATGAGTAATTTACAAGAATAGTTTCCATGAATAAATGGAAAACTTTAGTGCAGACCTGTATATCATTAATACAATTTAGAAGTGCAACAGACTTTATCTAAGGAAACATGAAGATAATTTTTTAAATAATTGGAAAAACAACGTCAAACTGTAATAATCACATTATATTTAAAATGTTACTCATCCATCTGAAATCACATTTCATTAATAATTGCACTGTAAAAATATCCGTTAAATTTACGGCAAAAACTGGTGGCAGAAATGTTGACAGCAATATTTTTCCTAAAAATTGCAGTAAAATTAGTTCTAAATTCTATCTCATATCTTCCGTTATTTCAACGATTATAATTAAAGTAAATTTCACAGACATTTTTTCGTACAAATTACTTCAAAAAGTGCTGTAATTTTAATGGCCATTTTTCCGTACAAATTACCACAATAATCTCCTCAGTCCTGATGTTGCCTGTAGGCGACACTAAATAATACTCTTTAAATTAATTTAAATGTTTTTATAATTGCTTTAATTTCTTCTAGACCTTTTTCATAAATGCGCACATATTATAAACACTAATATATACATCTTTGGAACAAAAAAATACCATTTTTGGAAATGTTGTATGGCAATTTTAAACTAGTTTTTGGGGTTTCTCGTAATATTTGTCTCAGGACTGAGGAGAATAAATGCAGTAATTTTAACAGCAATATTTCCGTACAAATTACCACAATAAGTGTTGTGATTTTAACAGTAAACTCTGCGTAAAAGAATTTAAAAAATGTGTGATTACAGAAGCAAAATCTCCGTAAAAATACTTAAGGATTTGAAATTTTACCTGCCAAATTTCCATAAAAAATACTGAGTTTAATACAATAACTTTTGCGGTACATTTTACGTTATATTTTTTTGCTGCACAGAAAAATGCCTGAAAATCTGCAATAATATTTACACCATATTTTATTTGTATTCTTATATAAAGTTGGCAATTGCTCAGGATATTGGCCATCATTATTTTTCAATAGAGGTTATTTATTTATTTAATCAGTGTTTTACGGGAATAAAAAAATCAGAAATACTGATGTGAAAAATACAGAGCAGCTAGCAACTCTGTTTATATTATACAACCGTGAATAGTAATTATATATTAAGTTATAGTTTATTCACTTTTGGGTGAAAATGATAAGAAAGTTGTTCTTATATCATAATAAATCCAAAAAATCGCTTCCAATTTTCAAATAGCATTGTTTTAGAAATAAAATGTATGTTACACAACAAATGATGCGAATGAAAATGCAAATTGTTTTAAGCTGTTCAAGCATGAAAAGTTCATTATTCAAAAAGAAAAAATGCTGAATATAAATGAGGCGTTCAGGACTGAACTGGACGAAGTCCATTTTTCGCACTTTCGAGATACTATATCGACTTGAAGTTTCTGGTAATATAGTCAATGAGGCTATAATGTGAATCTAGGGTATTCTGTCCAATTCCTCCAGAAAAAGTTTTTCTAGTTCATGAGAAACATTTGTGGAAACGTTACTCCATAAAATTGGTGGCAGCATTGCTGCCTCCAATTTTATGGAGTATTTTAACCATTAAAACCGGTGTAACATTGTCATGTTACACCAGTAATATATGTTTAAATTACACCATTGCATATGTGAAAACAATTACTCCATGAAATTGGACGCAGCATTTGCCACCATTTTTACACCAATTGTATGGAGTAACGTTTCCACAATTGTTTTACAGTGTTCTTGGAGAATTGGTGTGGTTGATAAGCTGCCAGTAACACGTCTGTCGAGAATATCCAAAACATGTCCTATTGGGTTCATTTTCGAAGACTACGTTTTACAGTACTTTTTGTACGGCACAAAATTACAGCACTCTTTGTAGTAATTTTTACGGAAAAATTGCTGGGAAATATACTTTAATTGTAATTGTTGAAATAACGAAAAATATGCGATAAAATTTACAACTAATTTTACCGTAACTTTAACGGGGTTTTTTTTTTTACAATTTGTAACTGGAATTACGCTCGCAGTACGTGATGAAGAGTTTTGTTTTCTACTTGGTCCTTTTTTTCGCGTCTCATTAGATGATTAATGAAAAATTTGATAAAAGATTAAGTAATGAATTCTCAGGATTTCCTCATTTTTACATCTTAAAAACAATGTAAGCGAGAATCTAAGTAGACTATGTCATTTATTTTTATCTTGTTAAATCACAGCATGATATTTCATAACATTCATCTATTTCAAAAAAGTGATGACGTCACATTAATCATGTTCACAATATACTGATATGTTACATTGTTGTAATATTCATCCTTTTATCATGGATATAAGTAGGTCGTTGCTACATAATTTTGTACGAAAATAATGGAAAATATTCAGTCATGAATAATTTCCATAAATTGTTTCCATGAGTAAACGGAAATGTATTTGAGAACGTTAATACAGACCTATTAGTACAAGAGCCGACCGCACAAAACTCTAAGTCATCGAGCACAAAAAAATACTTTATTTTATCGAAGAGTAGTAATAAGGGAATCTAATCATCCATGTCTTCCGGAAGCAAAGGATGCCTGAGCCAAAAATGAATACCACTAATTTCCCATGTGTTCATATTTTTAATAATACGATAAACACAATGTTAAACATACGTGGGAACCACTAGTGGCAACAGTTTTGGGCTTATACACAACTTCGCTTCCGGCGGACATGGATGATTAGATTCCTCTATAACTACTCTTCCATAAAATAAAGGAAATTTTCTTGTGCTCGATGACTTAGGGTTTTGTGCGGTCGGCTCTTGGAATATACATACCATCAATAAAATTTATAAGTATGAACAACTTTATCTAAGACAATATGAAGAAAAATAAGTAAATGATGGGGAAAATGAATGTAAATTGTATTTTTATAATGTTGCTCATAGATCTTAGATTACATAATTTCAAGTGCAATTACTTTCATTCTAAGAGTAATTTCGCACGCGGTAGGTGGTTAAAAAATTATTTTTTAGTTGGTTTTTTTGAGTTGTATTAGACGATTAAATGAAAGTTTTTAATAAAAGATTAAAAAATGAACTCTCAGGATTTCCTTATTTTTGTATCCTAGAAACAATGTAGTTAGGAAGATCAAGACTTTGTAATTAATTTTTCTCTTTTTCAATCACAGCATGATCATTTAGAGCATTCATCTGTTTCAAAAAAATAATGTTGTCAGTTCAGTCATGTTGACAACATGCTGATATGTTTCATTAGATGTTATATTCGTCCTTTTTTGTGAGTAAAAGGGAGTGAATGCTGTATGCAAACTTTTTACGCGCGAGAAAATTGCTTAAATAATAATTTTTTTAGATAAATGTTTTTAGGCGCATATTTAACAAGCATATTTTTATAAGTTATTAAATCCTTAAATTTAATGATAAAAGTGATTGTCCGTCTTGTCTTTCGTGTTCAATAATTTTCAGTAAAGCATTTTTATTTTATTTTATTATTTTATTTTTTACATTATTCAGTTGTTTATTTAAAGATTCATTTTATTTTATGAACAATAAAATCGATCTCTAATTAACTACTGCAATTAAAAAACAAGAACGAAAAATGGTGCGAAAAATAATTATGTAATACTTTCAACACACTCATGTTAAAGTGAAAGATGATGTCTATATTATCAATTCGAAAAAAAAAGTAACACCCCCCCCCATTTGAAATTTTTTTTCTATTACCATTTTTTTATTATTACTTATCTACTTATTTCTATCGTACCGATTTTTTGTACATGCAGCCCTTTATATAATCTATAAATTAGCATGAATTCTCCATAATTCGTTAAAAGATAATTTAGTTGGGTCTGTCCATAAATGATATCATTTTTTTTTAAATACTTTTGATTCCCTCTACCTCTGTGTCACGAAATGTCGCATTTCACCATATCCCCCCTTCCCCTAGTAACGTGTCACACCCTATTACATATACATATGTTTGCAGTTCAGAAACATAGCACCCTGTTATTGGTCATATTTCAAATATTATTTTTAAACTTTAACAATATGATTTAATGACTTTTGTAAGAAAAAAAAGAAAAATAATTCGTGTACTTATTTTGTTTGAAATAAAATTAAGGTTCACAGTAAAAATTATAATTAATATATAATAGTTATGCAATATTGAAACGGCAAATCAAATTAGTAGTAATTTGGAATTTAACAGAATATTTGGTTTTAAATTTTATCTTTTCTTTCTTAAAACAAAATACCTCATTTTCAAAATAACTTTAAAATTTAATTTGCTGATTTTTAGTGTTTTTATTTTAACCAAAAAATGCGAATTCACATTTGTTCTTCCCCCACCCACTCCCTTGTCACAAACTGTCCCAAATTCACGAACCCTCTCTCCCCCCTCCAAGCGTGACATCATTTATAGATGGCCCCTAAATGAACGCACACAATTCAAAAATTTCTATTCAGCAGTTATGAATAAACGGAAACGTACTTGAGAAAATTTCTGCAAATTGGTATATGGTCAATAAAATGTATTCACACCAAGTACAACAAAATTTACCCAAAAGATATATGTAAATATGGATGTATGTATATAAGTAAATTATAGGAAAAACGACTGCAATAAACACGTAATTTTTTTTATGTTGCTCATGTATCTTTGGATCATATAATTCCACGTTCAATTACTTTAACCGTAACTATAATTTCGTACGCGGTAGGTGGTGAACATATTTATTTTTTATTTGGACTATTTTCTCTTAATTATGCGGATGCAAATATGTTATATTGCCTGCAACATTTATTCATTATAGTAGTTAAAAATGAGTGACTGCTAGATATAAATTTTTTGCTTGCGAGAAAGATGCTAAAGATAGTAATTTTTATAAGCGTTTTTCAGATGTTTACTTTACAAAATGTCTTTTATAAGTTTTTAAATCCTAATACTTACTGCAGAAAATGACGACCTTCTTCTTGTAAATATATTTTTAAATTACTACAGGTCTTTGCATGTAAAAACAGTATTTAAAATTTTTACTTTATCTAGTGCTATATACTTTTGTATTAATAATTACTGCATTAACCAAAACAACGTTACTGTATTAATCATAAATTAGAAGTTTAAAATAAAATGCATATTTTTATACTTATAACATCTTTTTTTATCATTTTAGTCATCTTTTACGTAAAACAGTAATTTTTTTGAAAGTTCATGTAGCATACTTTATATTTGAATCAACATGAAATTTTGAGTTTCGTCAATGATATTATACGCTTTTTGTTCTTTTCTCTTTTGATAGGGCACCTGTGTTTTACTTGATAACAGTTCTTTTAAATTCCCGTTTTTGACATTTTGAATACACAAAAGCGAGTCTGAAAATAATTTTTCCCTGTCAACTGTGATCAGAGTTGTGTACGAAAGTCAGAAATAGATCGAGACATTAAAAATAAGCCATGTCTTTATTTTCCTACATAATTACATAATATATTGAGATATTCATCATACCGCTTGATAATCTTCGAAAAGACCTCCTGGGGGATTTTCATATGAAAGCAACTTTAACTGCTTGTTCATGTAAAAAGACCTGATGCTTTTCTGGAGGGCCTGTTGCAGCTTATCAAGCGATATGACAAATGTACCAACTTGGTACTTATATTGACAAATAGACTTGTGTCGTATCTTTCATGCATCATTATATTGTATGACTTTTTAATGCGCCTCTGTCTACAGACGTTTAAGGGGAAACTTATTTTCAGACTCGCATGTAAACAACAAGTGTAAGTGGCAATTATTTGTTTAAAGGATTTGATTTATCTTATCTCGCTGAATCTTATCAAAATAAAATAATATATTTAAACAATGCATTAATAATTTCCGTTTTTATATTAACCTTTCAGCGGGCGCGCCTGCGCAAATTTTACGACAAACGGAATATTCCTTACACTGCTTTCACCAACTGTATAGAAAGTGCTTCAAGGTCATTCCTATTCCTATATTTCCAACTATAATAAAAGTTTAATTTGATCCATTGATATGCAAAAATTGTTTTTAAATTTAACTTATATTATAATTGTGAAATGTCTTGGATTTATAACAGCGCAAATATGGAAAAACTTTTTTTCGTAAAAAATACGACACGCGCCTGCTCATGCAAAAAAAATAAAGCGCGCTCGCTGGAAGGTTAACACTATCGTTTGATGCATTTATGCGTCTTTTAGAAACCTATAATTAATAAGGAATATTAACTTCTACTTTTGCGGCCTGCATTGTGTTGATCTATATTCTAGAGCAATATATTGGACGGACTAAATATATTTGATATGTTTTGAATAAAGTCACTGGCGTAGAAGAGAACGGTTAGGAAACAAGAGCTTCTGACGATATATAAATTTCATTATAAAAAAGTGGAAATTTTTTTACTCTATTCCAAGTGGTTGAAAATAGTCAGGATTCCAACTAATTATGTAATAGCTAAATCCTTCAATTCTCTACCAAATAAACCTTCCCTGAATAATCTAGAGGAGTAATTAACCAAATTAACCAATCAGGTCAACAAAATTACATTGAACTGTTAAAAAAATATAATTTTAGTAAAATTTTTCTAGGAAACCGGGATTTCTAGAACATTTTATGTAACGGCAACAATAAAAATTTCTGTAATAGATGTACAGTTGCACTGTAAATAATAAAAAAATATATATATATAAAGTTTACAATATTTTTTTAGGAACGTGGGATGCCTAGAACGATTTATGTAACTACGACCCGGATTGCAGATATAATTTAAATAAGACTGCTGTAATGTGTCAGTTTTTTATGTTATTTATTTACCGCATAACACTCACTTGTAGCTATTAAAAATCATTTCATTTTTCGACGTGTTATGTACTGAATATAAAACGGATGAGGAAAAATCATAAGAAGAGAACGTTCCAAATTTTTAGACGTATGTTTAATTGTATGTATGTATCAATATAAACAAAAAAATCCCTGTTGGCTTGGCCTATAGGCGGAGTTAGATTTCGAAGAGTGCTCATTCTAACAACAAAAAATAAAATATGATTAGAGATAAATCCAGTTTAGCAACTTTATTTGGCCGCTTTTGAAAAAAAAGTATTTTTATTTTTCTGTAAGAACTTATCAGAATCACCTTAAGTAAAATTCGGCTCAAATGATCTTTTCACAACATATTTTGAAATATATTCTGACTTTATTAAAAAATCGACCAATACGGTACACTATGTAGTTCCTAAATAAAAAAAAACTGTCAATTGAATGTGTTTGAGAGCAAAATTGAATTTAAAGAAAAAGAGTCATAAAATAACCAATTTATTATTTGAATACATCCGCAATAGGGTGGAGCGAAAAAAAATATTTTTTAAAAAATCAAAAACGGGTAGGCAGCAAAAGTTGCCTTTATACTAGTACATCAACTGTGTGAAATTTTACCGCTGAAAAAAAATGGCTTGAGTCTGCGCTTTTGCTTCAAAAATCGAAATTTTGGGTAAAATTTGTCATTTTTTGACATTTTTCCAAAAGAATTAAGAAATTCCTACAGAGCTGGTTAGTATTTAAAAGTGTTACTTAAACCTTTATATTTATTCGCTTAACATATTTAAACTATAAAACTATTCCTTTATTCCGTATAGTTGGAGCAAAACAGACAACTTTTGGTAAGAAAACGGCATTGCCACTCTGTTGGGACATACAATGAATTGTTGTTTTTAATACAGCTCTTCTTTTCAAAACTATCTTAGACATACGTCGTGGAGGTGGCAATATTTCATATACCACCTGTCAAAACTATTCGTTCATCTTAGTACAGTGTTTTATTTATACATTGATTTGTGATTTTCTTTATCAAAATATGACATGTTTTCGATGCATCCACCTAGTTTATCTGTTCTTTGTATCCACATGCTGCTGTGACTACCTTAATGTATATTTTACAGCTTATACAAAAAATGACAAGCAGAATAAGGTACGGTAAAATTATTAAAGGGATCTATTATCTTTATCAAACTTACATCCAGTTGACGAAAGTGATTTTTGGAAGTCCTCTTACCACAACATTTTTTCAGTCAATTATATTTTTTTACGTAAAGAATTGCTTCAAAGATGATTTCAGGTATTTCAACTATAAGTATGCCATCATTTATTCTGTTTTTGCATCTTTTATATGTTGAGACGTGAGCTGTTTAATGTGATTTCTGGTGATCGTCAGAGAGCATTGCAATGAGAATTTGTCCTGTACGTGCAGAGCAACCGTTGTTGTAAATAACTTTTTTTTGCATTCGTTTTATGCCGTTTTCTAAGTGTTTTCGTAGCCAGGTAATTTCCCATCAACTTTTAGATCCCCATTTTATAAGTGAACAATATTTGATGGAGAACTGTCCTGGGCATAAATTTATAATGCATAGTACTTTTCGAGAGAATGTATAGACTCTAATCGACTATAAGTACACATTTAAATTTAGGAGAATTCTATTTGTCGCTGTGAAACATTTTGCATTGGGTAAGCTTAGAATTGTGTATAATAATATGGATCATATACTACTTCAACTCCAGTGAATTTCCTCTGCGTCAATTATTAGAGAAGTCGATGTAAAAACGTTATAATCTACATGGATTCACTGGATCAATAAGAAAATCTTTGTCTACGTATTTGTCTACTTCCTATTGCAATTTTTTTTATAAAATAGATAATAATTTTAAAAAATTATTTTCTCAAATTAAGTAAAAAATACTCAGAACAGACAAGAAATTTCTGTCGGAGATTGCAAAGCTAATTCATAAGGAAAGCTATTTCTCAGAAGAAGTGGGGAGTAGGAATTTAGAAATCTTCTTGCACAAAAAAAAGCTCATAAAGCGACTAAAATTTTCCGCTTTATATAAGCACAGATTGGCAGTCAAAGTCTATAGATTCACTCACAAAATATATAATCAAAGTTTATACCACAGGATAGTTTATACCATATGTAATACACACCTAAAGAATAGGTCTAAAAACTTATTAGAAATTACTCGACTACGAAACAACACAGGAAACGACATAAAACAAATGCTAAAACTTTTTTCGAAATATTGTTGCTTTATACGCAAAGTTTGTTTGCAATCCTCTGCGACGATCGTCATAATATTAACCTGCTAGCTTCTCAAAATATATTCAATGTAATAGGTACAGTAAATGATGACATACTAGAAATTGAATTCATACAATCAATTTTTAGGCATGTCATTTTATATATAATGTAATTGATTGAAAAAATGTTGTGGTAACAGAACTCTGAATCATTATGTATTAATTGTATGAAAATTTAATGAAGATAATAGACTGCTGAATAGGTTCAATTAGCAACATACCTAATACATTACACAGCTTCTTCTTCTGTTATACAAGGTATAAAATATATACTTGCAACAGGTCACACCAGTAGCATCCAATGTAAGTGAAAAGAAAGAAGAGGTAAACTACTTTGATACATGGAAAACTTTCGAGTTCTTCGGGAAAAAAATAACAATTCAATAAATAAATGAAACACAGGGACTAGATTGTTGGGTGGATGAGTTGGGTGGGATATGATATGCAGTCACATCTACGAGTTATATACAGAATAGTTTTGAAAGCAGATAGGTAAGAAATGCATTCAAAACAACATTCCGTTGTATGCTCCAATAGAGAGGTAACGCTGGTTTTTACCAAAAGTTGTCAGATTTGCTCCAATTATACAGACTACAGATATTGTTTTATAGTTAAAATATGTTAAGCAAATAAATATAAAGATTTAAGTAACACTTTTAAATAATAACCAGCTCTGTAGGAATTTTTAAATTCTTTTGAAAAAACGTAAAAAAATGATAAATTTTACCTAAAATTTCGATTTTTGGAGCAAAAGCGCAGACTCAAGCCATTTTTTTTCAGCGGTAAAATTTCAAGCAGTTGATGTACTAGTATAAAGGCAACTTTTGGTTCCTACCCGTTTTTGATTTTAAAAAAATTTTTTTTTCGTTCCACCCTAATCCGCAATTCTTTAATCATGATCTCTTAGGGAAATTTTGTGCGAAGTGCCCACTTTGACAGCTTTTTTTTAAATATATTCAGTCTGTATCAAAAGACTGACCAATACGGCACAATATACAGTTCTTAAATAAAAGAACCTATCAAATAGGTGCATTTGAGAGCAAAACTGAATTTAAAATGAGTCAGAAAAAACGCAATTTGTTATTTGAATAACTCAATTTTTGAATCATGATCGCTTCTGGAAATTTTGTGAGAAAAGTCCATTTTGGCAGCCTTTTTTCAAACATATTCTGCCTTTATAAAAAAGCTAGCCAATACACCACATTATATAGTTTCTAAATAAAAGAGTCTGTCAATTGGATGAGTTTGAGAGCAAAAACGGATGTAAAAACGAGTCAGAAAAAACGCAAGTTGTTATTTGACTACTTCCTCAAATTATCAATCACGATCACTTCGGGAAATTCAATTTCAAAATATCCTTTTTGACAGCCTTTTTTGAAATACATTCTGCGTTTATCAAAAAATGGCCAATACGTCACATTATAAAGTTCCCAAGTAAGTGCAGTTCCCATTTGGATGCGTATAAAATCGAAAATAAATTTAAAAATGAGTCAGAATATAAGCAGTTTGGGTTTGAGGTTTTGTCTGCAACCCTTATTTTTATTTAATTTATTTTTGCCATATGAATCAGTCGTATAAGAACTAGTCAATATAAAAGTTGTAGATATTATTCAGTAGATGTAAAATAGATTTAATCGCATTTGATAGCTTAGGAATTGGCGAAGTTATGGTTTTTTCTTTTCCACCCTCCCTTTTACTTTTCTTTTTTAATTTTTTCATCTATAAAAATTGCTCCTATGAAAAATTTGTAAATACAAAAGTTTCAGATAATTTTTAGGACATTTATAAAAAAAAAAATAATTAGATTTGATATCTTGAAAATTGACGAAGTTACGAACTTTTTTTCTTCCAGAAACTCCGTTTTTTTCACCTCTTGAGCCCATTTTTAGTAAAATATCTGTCATGCATAAACTTTTTGCCCATTTCTTAGAAGTATAAAAAACTTTAGATTGATTCGATATACATTTTAATTAAGAAGTTATGGCGTTTTTTTGTTTTCACAAAAACCCTTTCTGTTTCCACCTCCTTGGTTCTATTTTGCCCATTAACGAACTTGATCGAGATTTTATACCCCTTGATTTTATGTGTCAGTTTGGTGGAAATTGGAGAAGAATTATAAAAGTTATCGTGTCTAGAAGAAAGTATATAAGAATATATACACTGTAAAAAAATCAAGAGGTTACTAAAAATTTTTTAGTAAATTTGTATTTCACAGAATTTTTTAGCAACCATTACAAACTTTTTTTGCAAGCGAAACAAACATTTCTTTTGTAAACTGAACAAAAGAATTTTTTGTATAACTAACTTAAAACTTTTTAGTATGAGTAAAACTTTTTAGTATGAGTCACCAAGCAAATTTTAGTAATAGTTCCAAACATTTTTTTAGTAACCATTACGTGTGCCCGAAGGGCAGGAGCTTCCTTTGAGTTGATACCAGGGGGTAAGAAAACAGACTTCTGAAACAGAATATTTTCGGCAAAGCCGCAATAGATGGCAGCACCAAACACTGCTACCTGCTCCGACAGGATATTCATAATCCCTATATTTAACGATTACGTACACTGCATACATTAGGTGCGTATTTGTTGGTGTCCAGCATCGAACCCGGGACCTCTCAGCCTGGAGTTCGGTGCTATGACCACAAGGCTATCACGGCCACACCAAGTGAGTTTTAGTAAGAGCTATTAAAATATAAAACTATTAACTCTTATACATTGCTAGCTTTATACTAGTAATTCTTACAGATTTATTTGTAACCGAGTAGGATTACCAAAAAATTTTTTAGTAATTTCAAGGATCACTAAATTTTTTTTAGTAGATCGACCCTTTTTTTACAGTGTAGATATGCAAATTTTTTTCAGAAATTCCAACACAGGAGCGACCGCAATAGGTAGTATTTCATACGAAATATACCTAAAAAGTTACAAAATACAATATCTAACAAACATAATATTCTTTATCAGATAACTTGCAGTTTTTCGTTCGAAAATGATCATCAGCTCTAATTTCGCGCAAATGGTTAGTAAGTTTATAAGCATAATAGACAGAACCTATATCAAATTAGATTTTTGAGGATCAGGCTATTTAAGAGATTCCAAAAGATAGGAATTTAGCTGATCAAAAACGATTGAGTTCACATTTTGGAAAGAAAATGCACCGTGGAAAACTGGTATTTCTGATTTGTTTTCGTGGGAAAACTTTATGCGTGTGCTTGAAAAAAAAATTTATGCTCTGAAATTAGCGGTGCATTTTATACATCAAGGCGCGTAATATGTCGATATATATTTAATTTTAACGTAGAAATAAAACAGCATTGATTTGAAAATTCGAGAATTTTTTTTTCATTAAAAATAAAAGAAAAAAAACTTTAAATAATGAAATACGAATCCACCGAAACCGAATTAAACCTGTTGTGGAATACAGGATACAATCAACAGCATTTGAAAAAAAAAAAATCAAAATTTATTTATAAAAGTATAGAAATTGATTCTGAAATAAAAAGAAATATGAAAAAGGTTTAAAAAAAATAATTATCTTGTTTCTATCTCTTCTTAAAGAAAAATATAATGTGGAAACCAAATTTATATCTCACATGCATTTATACTCTCATTAAAAATTGATAGCTCTTTCACAGAAAGCACGATGATTTTTTATATCTGTCTTTTTATTTTACACATGAAATATTTACGTAATCTTAAACTTCAAAAGCAACAAAAGAATTGTTTTCAAAATTCCTTTTTCTTTTATTTTCATAATAACATTAGATGCACAAGCGTAAACAAATAGGATATAATGCAAATCCTTCGATTGATTTTTAGAAAAATGCAAATTAAATATGCAATACTTGGGAGTAGTTTTTATGTACTTAAAATAAGGATGTTAGTGGTTTGTGCGAACTGTTATTAGAATTAGATAAGTATCTTTTTGGCATTTTATTTTTAAGGAATATTTTACATTTAAATATATCAATAAATCATCGTTTATTTATGCGTGTACGTATGTACTTTACAATTATAAAAGTATCTACTATAATGTTATCGTTATGAATATAAATGTAAATGCTTTGTAAATAAAACATGCTATAAGCATGTTCAACTAAATTTAATTCTAAAGAAATTTTAGCAGACAATAATTACAAAAAATGGTGGTCAATTTTATTCGTAAGGAACTGTTTACATTTAAGTACATAAATATCTCATATGTATAAGTGTACGTATGTACTTGACAATGAGAAATCAACAAGCTTTTTGAGTACAAATAAGGTATCATTAGGGTTTTGAATGCAAATATTCTCAAAATAAAATACGCTATTAGCTTGTTCAAGTAATTTATTCTGAAGAATTTTAGCGTAGATATATTGGATGATTACAAAAATTTGTGCAGATTTCCGATGTATGAGGATTTGAAGTGTACGCAAATTGTTTCAAATGGTAATATGCAATCAAGTTAGAAACATTTAGTCTTATAGCAATTTCTCACTAGTAATCTAAATTATTATTCATTAAACTGCAGATTAACACTTTATCAATCCCGGGAGGCGTATGAGAGCAAATTTTTAGATAATTAGATTGAAATCACCATTTCAAAACATATAAAACCACTTTTTTAATGTCCTATGATTAGGGGAATGCCACAAATAAATGACTAGAATATTTTTTTATGTCACGTTCATCAATCACTCGTTTTTAAACATGCATAACATACATGACGAAAATAAAAATTTTCATTTTCTATTTTGAATATTAGATATATTGGATTTATTAGATTATTTTGAATATCATATATCATGCAAACGAGAAATGAAGTGAATTTTTAAAGATACAATTGCGTGTTATACTGAAAATATGAAACTGAAAAAGTATATAGAGAGGATTTTGTATACAATTCAACAGCCATGTTTCTAACCAAAAACATCTGTAAGGCTACAGATAAAAAATTGCCGAAATCTGTATGTTTACTATAATTTTATTTCTGCATTGTAGTAAAATGGTATATAAATCTACAAAATTATTTTTTGTAAAGCTACAAAAATCTTCAGATACAAAAAAAATCATAAAATCATCTAAAATTGCAAAAATCGTACTGAAATTGTATCTGTCACCAGGTTTTGCAGTTATACAAAAAGTTCTAGGCTACCTAGGTTCCTAAAACATACTTGGTAAACTTATAATTTTTTTTTCTGATTTACAGTACAAATATGTTTCTGTTACATGAATTTTCGTAACTGCCGTTACATAAATTTTTCCAGGAATCCCAGTTTCCCAGAAATAATTTAGTAACATTACACAGAGATATATACAAATTAATTTGAAAAGCTAAATTTAAATGTTTTGTTCATTAACGATACAGATAGATAACAGTCAGTTAATATTTTGGTTAAAAGAGAAACATCAGAGGAGTCACATTTTCAAGCTACTGACATCTATGAAGTAAGACATGAATCTTTTTTTAATTACACAAAAAATACATTTTTAGAATTTAATCATTATGAAATATTTATACTGAAATTCATTTTTAAAATTATGTGCATTACAAAAATTCTGCAAATTCTTAAAGAATTTTACCAATACTCTCTGAGCATTCCCCAAATGTCTCGAAGATTTGATGACATTCTATGTTATTTGTCGAAAGCTTCACTTTTAAACTGGAAAATGGCAGATAAAGTTATGCATATTTTTCCAGAAATTTCTGTAATTTGAAAGGAAAAGAATACACGTAGATATTCCTTTTCTAAAACGAAAAATTGCTGGCAGATGAGCGACAGGATAATGCCTATGATTTGATAAATACTCACTAGCTTGAAATATGTTGGCTATTATTTACATAGGATATCTAAATTCTTCAATTTATGTCCAAAAATTACAAATAAAATCATAAAATTTTGTGAATTAATGGAGTGTAATTAACAGAAGAATAGATTTCATGCGACAAAATATTTTTTATCAAGTGAAAATTTCCAGTTTTGTGTTTTCCTGCATTTGATATAATTGTGCACTGATGCTGGAAATTCATATTATTTGAATAATCTTTAAGGGGGTCCGAGTCTTAAAAAGCTTCAAATTTCTTTTAAAAATTTATTGCGTTAAAATTTTCTTTTTTTTCCTGCTTAAAATTATGTTTGTGTTTTTGTTTAATTTTATGAAAGTAAATTGAAATTCTGCAAATAATATTTTAAGTTATGGAGATTTTATTTTACTCCAATTTTTTAATAAATTTAAAATTAAAAAATTTTAAAAAGAAAGTATGGATAAGTTTTGTCATCTAATTTTCTTTACTAAAAATATGAATAAACATGATAAAAAAATTTAAAATTTTAACTCAATAAATAAAAATTGTTTTAAAATGTGTCACGGATCCTGTTAAAAAATATCGCATTAAAATTTTCTTTGTTTTTTCTGCTTTAAACACAGTTTAAATCATGTTTCTATCTTAACCGGAAAAAAAATATCATATCTTTTATGTTTAGTTTTGGTTTCAAAATCCACTTTCAAGCTAAGGTTGTTATGAAATGACTTTTGTGAAGATGAGTTTTTCTTCATGTTTTGTTTTTTCACCATTTCTTCTATTTAAATTGTTATTAGTCAAGAACCGCTAAAGATTAATAATTCGAACATCAAACATGTCTTTTTCAATTTTTTACTTTATTTTTTATTCAGCAAATAAACTAACTAACTAACTAAATAAATATGATTTAAAAACTAATTTATATCTTTCTTTATTTTTTATTTAAATATTTTTAATTTTTATTTTAATTATTTTTTTAATGCTGAATCAAAGCTTGTATATTTGAGTTTATTTAAATGAAAAAAAAATAAATTCAACCCATAACATTTCGATTAATATCGATTTAAAATTATTAAAATTTTATAATAAATTTTAAATTTAAATTTAAAAAAAAGAATTTTTAACACGTGATTTTGTTTACGGGTGATAAGATTAACTATCATAATAAATAACTCAATAAAGAAAATTATTTTTAAATGTACAACGAATCCCTTAAAACTGATTCTATTTAAACACATTTTTTCAAATATTGTCTTGATCAATATCACATATGTCTTTTGATTTTTTCGAATAAGCTAATTACAGGTTTTGAAAAATTGTGAAATTTCCTCTATAAATTTATCGGATTGTTATTTAAGGCGTTTTTAGTTTATGACTGCATCAATGATTTCCAAGTTTTTTTTTTTAACCTTTGTGTAGGAAACTTTACTTAACACCCACCGGCATAACTCCTTTTTGTTGCCCTACTTAACCGAAAGATTTCCTTTGTTCGTTGCAAATGAATGTAAATCATAATTTTTCTAATCCAAGCATTTTTAGGCATATGAAATAATTGCAAAATACGAAAAATGTGTATATTTTTCATAAAAACTGTAACATAGATAGTACAAAAGTGCTGCCTGTAAATGAATATACATGTGTCTCACTTACATCTGAGATGTCAGCAACATGTTTAGGTATATGCCTACCTTCAAGGGGAAAAAATATATTTTTATCAAATGCAACTGGTTTTATTTAAAACAAGTAATAGAGCTTTATTTACATTAAAAAAAATCAATGGAATTATGGTTAACTTTTCAAATTTAAGCAAAATTAATCAAATAATATTAAAAATTTCCGTTTATGCCAAAACTTCTATAGCGAAATGTATTCATTACATTTAATTTTTTTTTAAACAGTATATTAGCATACCCCTTTCCTGTGTTTGAAAGCAAAATATTTGCAATACCTCTTAAATTTACAAACATGTACTAAAGTTTGTTTACAAAACATGTTTTCTTTAATGTGAATTTTTCAATAAAAATAGCTGTTAAATTATTATACACAATGTGTCAAGCTATATTGTGCTTCATAACTAATAAGTATGTATGGATGAATGGATGAGTATAATCTTTTTATTTCAATAACTTAAAAACTTTTTACGAAACGATGTTTCCCATATATGTAAACAGTGAAGTACGCAGTTTTGAGAAAATACAAATTAAGATTTTGATACAGCACAAACAATTAGGTATTAAGTTTACAATTTTAAAATCCATCATATTTGTTCGTGTTTATAAATCTGTGTGAAAATGTTATATGTTATATATTTGCGTATTATAAGAATTGGATTTTCCCGTTTTTGGACGCCAATATTTTGTTAGGTTAATGTTGTTCGATTAAATCGTAAGCATATTTCGATTAAATAAAATATTAACTTCCCTATTAAAATGTTGGTGTGCAAAAACGCTGATATGTCATCTTTAGCATTAAAATGTATTCTGTATGTCTGTGTCTCTTTATGCGGTAATTTTCGGTTTGAGGAAGTTCAATTCCGGTTTATAACTGGGGCATATTTTTGCTTCTTATTATCGCTGAATTATTAGGAAAGCATTTTTGAAATCCCAAGTGTTTGAATTTTACTTTAAAATAATGAAAAAGAACGATTTCGCTGTTTTCGCGAAATCGAAAATTTCGCGAAAACAGCGATTTGAGGATAGGCACATATTTAAAAAAAGTATAAAATATCTCTTATTTAAAAACATTTCTCTTTCAATAACATTTTCAATGAGAAATGCATTATCTGGAAATTTCTGAGGAGTGATGTGATTTTTCTGCATGAATATCTGATTCTGAAGTGTTCTTGTTAAAAATGAAATATCAGTGTACTTCAATTATTGCCCAAATAACAAAAAAAGAAGTTTCTAGAAAATGCATCATAAAAAAATTACGATAATCAAAATCTTTACAGAAGTTTCGAATTTTATAGAAGAATTGT
Source organism: Maratus speculifer (assembly GCA_964019185.1). Classification (NCBI taxonomy): domain Eukaryota; kingdom Metazoa; phylum Arthropoda; class Arachnida; order Araneae; family Salticidae; genus Maratus; species Maratus speculifer. Next base: position 226,860,014 of record OZ025296.1, on the reverse strand, counting down.
TATTTGAATAGGAAATCGAATTTTCATTATTAATTAAGAAGTATATAAAAAAGTAAAAAAATGTGTATAGGAATCCTCAAATATGGGAAATACACAATAATAATAAAAAAAAAACCATCGTATGAAAGATCGTCTTGAAAAGAAAAAAAATCGTGGTCTGATTATTGAGCTCACTGATCACATAATGTGCGACGATCACGAAAAAGGAAACAATCAAATGTTAAACCAACCAACTGTACAAAGCCATGTTTTTTTTAGAATTTATTTATAAGTCTTAAATTTATGTCTTTCAAAAAAATCCTTTTCCAAATGAGTGTTGTAAGTAGTTCAATTGTTATTATTATTATTATTTAACATTGTCATGGTCTCATAATATTTGCTGCAGATAAAATTGTCTTAATTTTTCTCGATCACACAATTCTGCAAACATATTAATCAATGCATCTTGTTATTCACAATCAGCCCCTAAAACATTTAGTTACATCTAAAAAAACGTTACTAATAAAATTACTTTTAATCACATTGAAATGAATTTCTCTAGTCAACATTACGCTTTCGACAATGTTATAAAGGTTCTTCAAAATAGTAATGGAAGCTTTATTTGCAGTTGACTTGAATTCGATGTATCATGTAGTTGGGATGCTGGTACATCTATATTTGACAACTGCGTATCTTTCATGACTCATTTAAAACTCGAGAAAACAAATGATATCGATAGGCAACTGATCCGTTGATAATGGTGGATATTCGAGAAAAGTCACTGTACGATTTACTAAGATATGTCACATAGGGATCGTTGTGCGAGGTCGGACATTACAAAACTTGAATTCTGTACACTAATATTAACAATACATAAAAGTCCCCCCCCCACCGTTTTTTACTTTTTTTCAAATTTTAACAAAACTCTATTTTTATAACTTGTTTCGTTACAGTTGGCCGATAATTAATTTAACAAAGATGGGGTTAGAAATAACAAATAAAGAAATTGTATATATTTTATAACACAGTTATAAAAGTAAAAGAGTAAAGTTTAAATACATCATTATGTTTCAAACTAACGGGTTTATGTATATATATATATATTGTAATGCAAAATAATTAAATTTTTTCAAAAAAATTTACTGTAACTCAATTACGTTTTTAATTCACTGTTTGTATTTTGTATGTATTTTTTGACGTGACAACGTCTTGTAAATTGGTTTGCCGGGAGACACTTCAAGAAACTGCGTTACGTTACGTTACGCTCCGCTCACGATACGCGCTCACTTTTCTCTTAACTTTTTCCGGTCACTTGTGGGACCATTTTCTGAACGTGAATGTGAATTCGCTGCAAGGAAGGGGCGGTGCTTAATAGGAATTTTAGATAGTATCAAACTAAGACGAAATACGTTATGTATTAGTTATTAGTATAAAGTACAAAGAAAATAAGTGTAGTTTATTTCGTAATTCGGTGGTATATTATGGAAAACTAATGATATGTGATTAGTGAAAGCCATTTTACTTTAGTTATATTCTGCTCATTGAAAAATTCTTTAATATGCTGTTTACAAAATTCAACATTTGACATCAATAAACATGAAGTAAAATGTGTTTAACAAACACAGTGTATTGCAAGTTATTGTATGTATATTTGTATATAAATACGTATGTATGTGTAAAGGTAAAAATAAAATTTTGTTAATATCACCGCCCCTTCCTTGCAGCGAATTCACATTCATTCACATTAAAATTATTTTACAACTCAAAGTCGTTGTCACGTAAAACTTTCGCCCGTATACCGACTTTACAGGCAACCAATTTTTTTTTCATTATATTTAAACGTAAATTTCAGTTATTTTCATACAGTTTTTTCCCTCTTTCTCCCTCCCTCCTTTTTTTCATTACATAAAATTTATAATTAAGTCTATTTTGTAAAGTCTATGCATTCTTCAATAACCTTATAAATACATTTCTTTTCACAATTTTCTGGTATTAATTTGGATTTTACGAGTACAAAATCCGCGAGATTTTCAAATGTATTATAAAATGGATGTAGTAATTAGTACAAATTAATGTACTAATTTTACAATATAAAATGTATGGTAAAATTGAAATCATTGTCATTGAATTGTAACACATTTTATTATTAACGTACTTAGCAATTTTTGCAAAAAGTTTTAAATTAGAAAAAATTAAATTGCTCTAAGATTCTTCTGGTGCAATTTTTTTCTGTGAAATATTTTTCAAAAGAAGCGGAAATTAAATTTTAATAACTATCATCTTTTATTAAATTCCCTTAGAAACTTATTTTATCTTTTCCAATAAGCGAGAGGTTCTTAATGGAATATTAATGAGAATTCACAATGAGAATTTTATTATCATTGTGATAAAAATTTTATTGAAAAATGCTCTAAAATATTTTTTCACTTTCGAAGTTTTCTTTTAGGATAGCTTTAAAGAAAGTACTTTCTAAAATACTACTTTATATATTAATTCCCCATAACGAAAAAGAACTTACATTTTATATTTAATAGAATTTTTATTCTTAATTTATTGATAAATAATGTAACTTTTATGAATTTTAAGTACTCACTAAAACAAATTATATTGCATATAATATGTGGATTTTAAAAGTATATTTTAAATTTTTATTGACTATAATAAGTATATTAATCTATACCGTCCATAAATTGTGTTACAATTCATTTTCCTAAAAGGTTATATCTGGCAACTGGGTCATGATTTTACAATTTCACTATGGAGATTCTGGCAATTCAGCTCACAAAAGCTAAAGTGTAATTAATGTCCGAAACTTTGTTAACGTGTTCAGTTAAGTCAACTGTTTCAGAAAAATATTTTCAAAATTACATTTTAATGTCTAAATATATACATATATATATATATATATATATATATACATATGTTGCGGCCAAAACCCGGAGCCTGGCCAATTCTAGAACTGGCCGGCCAATACCCGAACTGGCCAAGCTTCCCGGCCAATACCCGAAATACATGAAATGAATAGCGTATTTCGGGTTTTGGCCGGCCAATTCGCGAACTGGCCGAGAAGCCTTGGCCAACACCCGAATTGGGGATTTAAGGCTACCCAGTAGATGCGGTGCCGTCATGAAATTCTTTTAGAAATTGTTTCTTATTCAAAGAAGAACGTAATTTGCGACGGTTCCGTTTGATGGCACTGATATGCACACGTGACAGAAAAGGATATTTCCATGCTATTCTGATACGCCACCTTAGTGGTCTAAATTGCCATTTTTTCTAATAGAAATATTATTTTTTATTTGTATAAAAATGGTCTCAGTAAATTTATAGTATTTCGCATTATTTCCAATTCTTTTGAACCTGATTAACTACATTCTGCAGAAGATTCTTTACAAATTAAAATAAACATGAAGGGGGATTTTTTTAAAGTAATAAACGTAACTCATCGACAAATATGCAATTTTAAACTTAAAACAAGAAAGGAAATGAATCACTGTGTAGATTACAAAATATCATGCAACTCTATCGCAATGTTGTTAAGAGAATTTACTCCGGTTCTTTTTATGTAAAGAGATATCCACATAAGCATAAAAAAAGTAAAATTTCATTTCAGCAATAGGTTTCCGCAACTAGTAATCTATTTATTTTATCTTTCATTAAAGCTTTCTATGATCTACAAATTGCTTTACAAATAAATATTAAAAGTTTATCGCAGCTAGAAATGCACATGAAAAACAATCGGAATATAAATGGTAAATTCCACCTACTCAATAATCTATAGAAAACATGTTGTAGAGCATATTAGAAATGTATAAAGGGTTTATTATGTTTGAAGTTGTGAAATATAAAAAAAAAAATACTCTGTAAAAGTATTTCTCGCATATATCATAATTCCTTATCGGAATACTTTTTTGGAGTCCCTATTAACGATTTATAATGATTTCTTAATCAATATTCTACAAAGAAACCTACTGCTTCCCTCATGAGTGAGGCATATAAATTTTACTATGTTTGAAATATGCCATAATTCTTTATTGGAATTGTTTTGGCGCCCCTATAAATGATCTACAAATGCTACTTAATCAATACGCAACAAAAGACATTGTTTCTCACATCAGTGAGGCTCATGAATTGCATTATGTTTGAAATAGTGTAATATCATTAAAATAACCTATAACAGATTTTTTGGCATACATCATAATTCTATACCGGAATTCTTTTTGGCGTTCCTGTAAACGAACTGTAACGGCTATTTAATCAATACTTTACAAAAAAAGTATCACATGTGCATTATGTTCGAAATCGTGTAACATCATTAAAATGCCTTATAAAAGATTTGTTCGCATGTATTATATTTCCTTATAATGGCTACTTAATCAATATTCTAAAAAAAATATTGCTACTCACATGAGACAGGCTTGTAAATTGCATTATGTTTGAAATAGTGCAACATCATTAAAATACCCTATAAAAGGTATTTTGGCATACATCATTATTCTTCATCGGAATTCTTTTTGGCGTTCTTATAAACGTACATTAGAATGGCTACTTATTCAATATGCTACAAAAAATTTACATCCCACATATGCATTATGTTGAAATAGTGTAACATCATTAAAATACTTTATGAAAGATTCCTTGCATTTATCATAATTCTTTATCGGAATACTTTTTGCGTCCCTACAAATGAGCTATATTGACTACATAATCAATACTCTACAAAAAAGCATTGCTTCCGACATGAGAAGGGCATATAAACTTCATTATGTATGAAATGTATCATAATTCTTCATTGGAGTCATTTTTGATGTTTCTATTAACGAACTATGATTACTAATTAACCAATACTCTACAAAATATATATTGCTTCCTACATAAGCTAGGGTTGTAAATTGCATTATGTTTCAAATAATGTAACATTATAAAAATGCCCTAAAAAGGATTTTTTGGCAATATCATAATCTTTATCGGAATTCATTTTGGCGTCCCAATAAACGAACTAAAATGGCTACTTAATCAATATACTCTATAAAAAAAGTTCTTCTACACTAGAGAAGCATGTGATTTTCATTAAATTTGAAATAGTGTAACATCATTAAAAGGCACTAAAAAATTCTTTCATCATTTTCTTAGTAATAAAATTTTCAGTGTTTCTGAAAAAATCTAGAATTGCTATATTTCATGCACTGTAATAAATAACTGTTTGTCGTCTTTATTAATGATACATAGGTACCAATTTTATTGTAATGTAACAACATTAAAATGTACCGTAAAAACGATTCTTATTGATTATATTGAAACGAAATATTTTTGTATATCCCAGTAAATTAACAAAAAACAGTACACAATTCCCTATCAGTGCCAAAATAAATTGATAAACGAAATAAGATAACAAATACAAGTCATCCCGAGCCTTTACTCGAGTTAGAGAACGGCCAGGTAGACGACTACACTGTTTGAATTCATAGACACTTTCAACTGTGTTAGAAATGATTAAACCGAGTGCCTCTATCTATTTCGGGAATTGGCCAATCACATCTGGCCAGTTCGCGAATTGGCTAATCGCATCTGGCCAGTTCGCGAATTGGCCGGCCAATTCTAGAATTGGCCAGTCATTTTTAAACGTTACTGGCCAGTTCGGGAATTGGCCGGCCAGTTCTAGAATTGGCCGATTTCGGGTTTTGGCCGCAACATATGTTTATATATATATATATATATATATATATACATATATTATCTCCTTTCTTACAAGGATTTTATTAACCCATTTTTAAAGGTCAACTGGACCAGGCGGGTCTATGTTCCACGCATATTGTTTTTAATATAGGGCATTAGGCTCTGTTGGAAAAAGTGTAAATAACTTAAAAAATGAAACCAGATAGATCATTTAAATTATACTACCTCTGACAATAAAGTTCGGTGAACAGTCCTGTAACATTAATGTAGATGAAATATTAACAGAAGGTACCATATCATCCTTCGAAATAGTCATTTCCCATAACTATGCACCCCCTGAGTTCTGTTATATATGTCCTGGGAAATTCGCAAGAAGTCTTCTTTTGGGACGGAGATCAACACTTTTTCATGCAAAAAAACATAAGAATTAAATAATTATGTACTTTAGTACACATTTTAGTAGCTAATAAGTATGGCATAAGTATAACTGTTACGTGAGTAATTGGAAAAATATAAATGAGACAAATATAAAAACAAACAGGTACGTACGTACTTAAGTATCACATTATCATTTTTATTTATTTCAATGAATGTTCAATATAAATCCAATAAATCCGTGTAACCATATTTTTATATTTTTATAATTTTATCCGGAACTATTTTTCAGTGATGTCGATAAATTTCTAATAATATCATTTTATCCCTCATCATGTGTACTAGAAAATTTCGTGGTTTAGTTATCTTACTTAAGAAATTTGTTTTAATACCAGCTGACAAGCTTTATTTTAATTTTATAATGTAAATTTAATAATATGTTGTATAATTTCCTTTATTCCCATTGAAAAACAATGGACAAATTAATTTCCCGTAGTAAGAAAAATCCCAAAAAATTACTTATAACTGTTCGGGTAACTGGGCTATACATGTTCCAGTTACCATTGGTCCATGTCCCAGTTATCCTATCCTTGAAAAATGTATATGGTAACTGAAATACCAGTTTCGCTCTTGAAACATAAATTAAAAATGTATAGTTACCTAAAAAAAATAATGTCTAGTCCTTAAAAAAATAGTTTAATAAAAGTACACTGTTAAAACTTTTGCTCTAGTTTGAACCAAATGTTGGTACTCAGTAGCTGCCGACACCAAATCGTGAAATCTCGCATCAACATTTGGAGCTTCCTATTTCAATCTCGTTCAAACTATCTGGACTATACTTCAACAAGAGTTCCAAATATTGTTTCAAGATTTCACCATCTTACAATGGCAGTTATTTAGCACCAAAATTTTGTTCAAACTAGTACAAGATTTTCAACAGTTTACTTAATGTATTCTAATAAAAAACCGAAGAAATTCAATCAAATTGACGTTTAAAAAAAAAACTTAAATTTTCGGTAACTTATCACATGAAAAATAGAAATCTGATTGAGTTAACACCGCTGTTTTAAGAACTAGATATAAGGGTGAAATCTACATTATAAAAGCGAAACGTATCTGTGCTTAATGTATACGTCATTTTGTGAATGGCAACACTTTCCCATGCAATTTCGGTTTTCAATTTTCGCTACTGCAAATTTTATACTTCTAAACATCGCACATTTCACATTTTTACACCGTCGTATAGAGAAAAAAATTTACTTTTAAATGCAATTTCTTTCAAAGCTCTATCTTAATTTGTTTTTGAGATATTAATTTTTTATAATTTTTAGTACCAATTTTGCAATTGTGGCAACCGAATCACCCCATTTTCTCTTAAAATTAAAAATAAAATAAAATACATATATTTTGTTAAAAATATCGTCTGTTATAAAATTCAGTGATTTCGGGTTTATTTTGTTTTCTTTCATCAATTAAATGACTTTAAATTTTGAGTTAAAGTGATTTTAAAAAGATCAAATTAAAATATTATTTTATTAAACGTGGTGAAAATGAATATGAGAAATGCGTGCGTAAATTTTAAAAAGATGAAAATTAAAAAGTGTTTTAATTTCGCGTGAAATTTTATGATCCTGTCAATTAAAGAAAACTATTTGAATGTGTCAATCCCAAAACTTTCTTCTATCTCAGAAGTACATTTTAATATTTAAAAAAAAAAAAAAACGTGGTGACCCCAAAGTTACCCACTATCGAATTTCCTCGAACATTTGACCTAGCCTAATGAGATTCTGGTATCCGAAAAGCCTAAAACGCAAAATTTAATTAATATTCTCAGAAAATGAGTTTAGTAGTGCCTCATGTTGGGTAATTTATACTAAAATCTAATAAGCATCGATTTATGTCAAGACCTAACAGAATCTGAAATTTGATGGAGTTTCGTCCATTAATTCTTGAGATATAACAAAAAATTGGCAAAACGTAGCACAGCAACATCATATCTTGGACAATTTATGCCAAAACGTAAAAAAGCTTCTAATTAAGTTATGGTGTAAAAGAATCTGAAGTTTGATGAAATTCTGTGCATTAGTTCTTGAGATGTAGCTAGTTAAAAACAAACCGTGTAAAATATAGCACAGCAGCACCCTCAGTTGAAGGATTTATAACAAAATGTAATCATCGTGTAATTATGTTATATGTCATTTTGTAACAAAATCTGAAGTTTGATGAAATTCTGTGCGTTGGTTGTTGAGATATAGCTATCGGAAAAATTGTGCAAAATGCAGCATAGCTGCACCACCTGTTGCAAGGTTAATACCAAAATGTAATCAGCATCTAATTATGTTATATATTCTAGTGTAACAGAATCTAAAATTTGATGAAGTTCTCTGCATTAGTTCTTGAGATATAGCTATCGCAAAAATCGTGCAAAATGTAGCATAGCATCGCCACCTATAGAGCAGTTCACACCAAAACTTAATCAGCGTCTATGTATATAAAGGGGTCACAGAATCTGAAGTTTGGTGAAATTCTGTGCATTAGTTCTTGAGATATAGCAATCTTGAAAATCATGAAAAACGTAGTATAGCAGCGTCACCTGCAGGCCAATTTTCACCAAAAACCAATAGGCACTAATTCATATCAAGGTCTAACTGAATATAAAATTTTATTAAATTTCGAGCATTAATTCTTGAGATAGAGCGCCCACAAATTTTCTGTCACATACAGACAGACAGACTCACAGACAGACATTTTCTAAAAATAGTCAAAATGTGTTTAGGACCTTCTAAAACGTATAAATCCGTCGAAAACCGGAAATCGAAAATTTTCATGAATCCAATACTTTTTTCTTGTAAAGATAGAAGAAAGTAAAAAGCATAAGAAGAAAAAAAAAACATAAATGTTTTCTTCCATTTAAAAACGCTGATTCGGGCGTATTTTTTGAAGAGAAATGTATCACATTTTCATGTCATTTATTGGTACTCTTGATATTCTGAATGCACTTATTTATTTGCAAGATGACAGCAGTATATGATATTTCACGAATGGTTATCTTACAGAGAATTAGCAAATCAGGAAATTAGAAATAATAAATAGAAAAATATTTGAATGTATGTTTTAGTAGACATTTTAATGAACATAGAGTAAAATTCTGTACTATGTTCGAAATCCTTCCCTGAAATAATGTCTATCTAACAGTATAAGTTCCATAAAAATCCTTTCAGTAGAACTGAGGGAGTAAGCGAAGAAGACGAAATTTCCGTTTGTATTTTATATATAAGCAATACTAGCAAGCATCGCCTGCTTCGCGGGTCCTCTCTTTCAGACGAACCTTTGACTTTTTTACAGTAAATTTTATTATAAAACGGCACAACCATATACAGTTTACAGAAACTATTCCTGAAAATTCATCTAATAATGTAGGTCTCATCAAAATCCGCCTATTAGTAGGTTTTATGATGACTAATCTTTCATAATCGATTTCAGGTGATTATAGAAATTTACTCCAAAGTAACTCAAAAACATTATAACTGAACATTTATAGAGCAATAAGAAATATACTAAAAGCACACCTGAAGAATTATCCAACTTACAATGCAAGTTTCATCAAAATGCGGCAAGTACAACTTTGTAAAATGAATAATATTCCATAATTGGGTTCTCCTGATAAAAAAAAAATCTTCCATAATTAGTTAGAAATTTTAACAGAAAACGCAATAGGTCGATTCGCACAATAACTTTTTGGACCACTTTTCCTTTTGGACACAGAATAGCCTATAGGTTTTATGTTAAATGAGCGTTTGAAATATGGACCAAGAAATACTTATGTAATAAAATTAATAAAATTAAATGCATCGGAAAGAAAAAAAGGTTTCTCCTTTGATTTTATTATTAAACTGATTTACGAAATCAAATATAAAGCACATTAAAGAAATCTAATTAATAAATTTAAATTTTGTAACTTGAACTATTTTTCAGGTTTATATGCAAAGGTAAGATATGCGGCAAAGAAATTTAATATTGATCTAAAAGCTAAAACAACAAGAAAACTCAAAGACTTAATCGATAGCAAGATTTACCCTATTTTTTAAAGATAAAATTGCGGGTATTTTCATAATTTCATTGGTAATTAAAACATAAAAAGAATAGATACATATTGGTGTGAATAGAGGGAAATGTAAATATTATTTCATTATCATATTTCGATATTAAAGGAATCCATTGAAATTTTAATAAAAAATAACGTAGCTATTAATGAAAATGCGTCATATAACATTCCACATATATGGTTACAGTCTTTAAAATGATAGAAATATTGTAAAATTGGTTTAGAAACAACCAGTTTACTATCGCTTCCCCTCTTTCACATCCCACATTAAATTGGACTCGCCTGGTTATCCAGCCGAAGTTAATGCACGATTAGAAATTTTCAATATGTATTCAAAGCCGTCCTGATGACGATTAAATCTCGATAGAAAGCTCTCGGCGCGAATTTAGGGAATTTTTTTTAAGTTTTTAAAAACGATATTTGTTATGTATTGGTATCTTTTATAGTTCTGACATCGCTTACATTCCTGACATATGCATCCTTTAAGTTAGTTTTTTCTTCAATTTTAATTTCATGTAATCACTTTTCTAATCAAATCAAGGGCGATGATTAAAAATCAGCTTTGTAATCAATGCTATAACATGCAATAAATTCTCATGTTAAACTTTAAGTCGACATTTACAGCAAAATTTTAAGTCGAGGCTCCGTTACTTATTCAGAACATTTTAAATAATAACAATAAAGCTAATATATTCAATAATTAATGCACAGTTTAATTCACTCTCTTAAGGAATCATACTTTAAAAACGCTTTATCTTGCGCCGCTTCACGCCTCAATTACTCTACTTAAAAGTCATTCATTTTGTTCAAATACTTGAAATTTTCAACTTAATGAATCATAAAATCAACTCATTGAGAAAATTGAAAATGTTAATCCTGCTGATCTCCTGCTTAGAGAAAAATTATTCATATCAGCAATTCTAGAATTATTTTGCGCTAATCCTTTCTTACTTGCTTAGATTAAATTAATATTTCAAGAGTTTAAATTACATGCATCGATGACATTTAAAAATTAAAGATCATAATCCATTGTATCAATAGAGAACTGAAATGAAGACTTATTGAAAAGTTTTAAGATATTTGTGAAATAGCTATTAGTTTTTAAATTAAAGTATGGCTTGATTTCATAAACCTATTTTAAACTATATATTTATATACTGTCGACCGGTATATAGAATATACATTGATTCTTGCGAAGTTATTTTGGTCCATCACATAAAAAAAGTGATTTTTCTTTTTATGAACAAATAATCCAAGAAAATATGGAGTTTTTACCCTTGAAAAATATTTTATACCGTTTGGTATAAAAAATATCTTGTACTGTAGGATATAAAATATTTATCAGTGACAAAACTCCAAATTATCACAATGCAAGATAATTTGGAGTTTTTACACTTGAAAAATAATTTAAACTTATCATATAATTATGTATATATTATATACCTTGGGGTATAAAATATTATTTTTTATTCAAAAACTCCACATTATCTTATATTGTTCAGTACAAATATTAAATATTTTTTTTTTTCTGATGGACCAAAACAACTTTTGAAACTAAATAGCCGGCGGTGCCACATTGTGTACTCTTTGAAATAAAAAGAAAGCAGAAACACAAGTAAAGATTCAAATATTAGTTATTTTAATTGTCATCCATCTACAATTATCTATTTTTTATGCTATCAATAAAAGGGTACGGTTTGTTAAGTATAAAGATATAGAGAAAGTTCAATTATTATGAAATAACACTGAATATGACTGCATAAAAATTTTGGAGATAAATAAAAGTTTAATTATAAAAAAAGACAAGAAAAACATTTAAAGTGGCTAATTTTTTTTTTTAGAAACTGGGATTTCTAGATCTTTTTAGATAACGACAACAACAAAAAATCATGCAAGAGACATACATTTCATTGTAAATAAAGAAATCTGTAAAGTTACTAAGTTTATTTTTAGAAGACTGGGTGCCTAGAACATTTTATGCAACAGGGGTTATGGATAAAATTTCATTAAGATTAATGTGATTTTAATAGTCTTTCTTGTAAAGCTACAGATTTGTGCAGCTTTTCAAAAACTTCTTTTGTGGATTTGCATATTATTTTTATTATATATATATCATATATATATAATCATATTATATTAGGTACAATTTTAGTAATCATTTAAATTTCTGTAATTTTACATTGATAGAATTACGCATATTTTTTACAGGGTAGCGAAAAAGAAATTTTGACATTTTTTTAAACACATTTTTAATGCATTTAAAGTGGAAGACAAATAAATAAATATCAAAACATAGCTTTAAAAATTGTAAACTTTATAGATAATAGCAAATTCTCGTGCAATATAAAATATTGTTTTAAGTAATATTAAAATTGTAAAAATAACAACGATCTAAAAAAAAGTACTCATTTCAACAACAAAAGATACGTGTGGCACTCGGGGACTGCCGCGGTAAAGCTATTGCATAGCATTTTTTCTCAACTTATGCAATTATAATTATTTATTTATTTTTTATTTAGGCAGATTTTTTTTTTGTCTTTGATATTAATACAAGTTTATTATTTTTCTTTGGTATTAATTCAAGTTACACTTTTTGAGCGTGATGACCGATAAGAAAACAAATGTTTTTCTTTTATTGAATAAATGAGAGTCTGCCAATGTCTACCGAACGTCCTTAGCCGGAGGGTTTGGCTATGCAATAGCTTAATAGGAATGAGCAGTTGAAGACCTTTCCAACGATGTGTCACATGTCTGGTGTGGAAAAGAATTTAAAAATGTGCCCTCCGGGGGGGGGGCAGATGGTGACGCACCAAAACCCAGACGTTTGGCGGTGACGCATCAAACATGCATAATTAAGATGAGCAGTTGCATACCTTTCAAACAATGTGTCACACAATTAGAGTGGAAGAGAATTAAAATATGTGTCCCCCTGAGGGGTGGGGGGCAAAGTGGGGGGTGGACCACCAGACATCCATAATAGGAATAAGCAGTTTCAGACCTCTCAGATGATGTGTCACATGACTGGTGTTGTAAACAAGTTAAAAGTGTGTTCCCCCTTCGGGAAAAGATGGGGGAACACACAATACATTCACAATAGAAATAAGCAGTTTCAGACATTTCAATTGATGTGTCACAAGACTGGTGTAGTAAAGAAATTAAAAACGTGCCCCCTGGGGGGGCAGAGTGACGGGTGACACACAATACATGCACAATAAAAATAAGCAGTTTAAGACCTTTCAATTGATGTGTCACACGACTGGTGTAGTAAAGATATGAAAAACGTGCCCCCCCCCCTGGATAGGAGCAGAGTGAGGAGTGACACACAATACATGCACAATAAAAATAAGCAGTTTCAGACCTTTCAACTGATGTGTCACACGACTGGTGCAGTAAAGAAATTAAAAATGTGCCACCTTTGGGGGGGGGAGGCACAGTGGGTGGTTACACACAATACATGCATAATAGAAATAAGTAGTACCAGGCCTTTCAATTGATGTGTCACACGACTGGTGTTGTAAAGAAATTAAAATTGTGCCCCCCTGAGGGGCAGAGTGGGGAGTGACACACAGGACATGCATAATAGGAATAAGCAGTTGCAGACCTTTCTAAAGATATGCAACACGAGGAGTGTGGATAAAAATTTTAAAAGTTCCCCTTTGGGGAGGAGGGGGCAAAGTGGGGTGCGGCTCACCAAACGTGCATAGTTGGAATGAGCAGCTGCAGGTCTTTAAACGATATGTCACACGATGGGTGTATATACAAATATAGAAAATGTCCCCACTTGGGGGGGACAAAGGGTGGAGGATGGTGCACTGGACGTGCAAAATATGAATAAGTAGTTTAAGGCCTTTCCCAAAATATGTCACTTGACGGGTGTTGACGAAATTTAGAAAAGTACCCCCTGGGGAGGTGGACTGCGCATTCACATGAATAAATCACAGGATTTTGAACGATGTATCACACGAGTTACCCCCCCCCCCCCGAAGAGAGAAGGTGGTAACCTTCCCAAAGATATACACCGAACACCTTTCAAGTTTTATAAATAATATTTATCGAATTTCCATTTAAAAATAAATGAGGTCTGCCGAACTGAAACGCCGTTAGCCGGAGTGTTAGGTTTTTCTCGTTACAGAATTTCTAGTTTCGGTCGCCGCGCTCAAAGCCCGCGATAAAAGCTATGCAATAGCTTAATAACAAAAATTATCTGATCAGTAAATCGTAGCACATTGTCTATAAATCGTCAGTTTATGTAAAAAGTTATTTTTAATTTAATTTATTTTGAAACAATAGTATTGCTCAATGTTTCCCATCATTTTTTTTTCATTCACCTCTTTATTAGGCTTTTCATTTTGGAATAACCCTATTTCCTATAAATATGACACCACTTTTCTTCCACCTTCACTCAACGAAATAAAGCTAACATTTTTTTTTAAAATTAGGAATCATCTTAATACAACTAAATGATTAACTTATTTATTATCAAAAATAACGCAATACATTTTCATATTTAACATTTTGCGATTCTAATAGCTATTTCTGTGATTTTCGTCATTATGGATATTATTTTCACGTATCCCCAGGAGATCCATCATGACTTCCAGAGGTACGCGTACTGCTGGTCTGATATTTCATAATACCCGACGCATCATCTTGTAAGACATAATTTATTTTTTGTCAAGAAGCTATGGCAGATGAAAACTAACTAACTCAGCAATCACTGATAGAGAGATTTAATTATTAATACGAATTTCATAAAATATACTTTCAAAAAACTAAAATAAAATCTAGAAGAATAAATTTTGTTTCACTGTATCTGTAACAAGAAGCGTCAATAGAGAAGGGAGCACAGTGCTTCATGGAAGTACTAGGGAGTCGTATGGCTCTTTAAAGCTTGGCTGCAATACCGTATTCGCCATAAATTAAAGTATTCCATATTGTCCGATAATTAAGTTATACCCGAAATTTTTCCATGTATTCTTTAAACAAATCATAACGATAATTCCCTTTTTTTTACATTTTTATTTTGCTATCTAATTTAGTAATTTTAATGTGCCTTGTTTTTGATGTTTTTTTTTTCATTTAATTTTGGTTTTATGTGTGTTGGTAGTCCGAAATTCGTATGATTTTACCTTTTCATGGTAAATACAAAGATGAAACCACACACTTCATTTGTAGTTCCTAAGTATTTGGGGCCTGAAGATTCTGCTTTAGTTCTACAAATTCCATTTGTATTCATTTTAATTATTTATTTTTTCTCTCCATGTCCGATGTGGTATAAGATATTAAATTCAATGGTTCATATATTGTATTGCGATTAATGATTATATATATATATATTATTTTAGAGCAATATATACTGCATCATTACATTTCAGCATTAATAAGGTCCAGTTAGAAGATATTTTAATATATAAAATTGCTTCAGTAATTGTAAAGATTGTCTAGTGGGTTGTGACAATCCGAAATTTTTCTTTTGTCTCATACACAATAATACTTAAAACTGAAGAGTAGCCGTGCCAACGATTAGGTGATTATTCAAAAATCTAATCAGCAGTAACTTATATGACCTTCAAACTGAATTTAAAGTTCGATGAAAATTCTTGCTTTCGTTTCTAAGTTAGAACTATAGCGAAATCGTTAAAAAAATCAATGTAACAGCTGCACCTGTACTGCGATGTACACGAAAAATTAGTCAAGACCAATTTTTATCAGGAACTAACAGAATTTAAAATTTGATGAAAATCCATGCAATAGTTTTTGAAATACAACTATTGCGAAATCATGAAAATGCAGCATATCTGCGGCACCAGTGGAGCGATTTACATAAAAACTAAACTGATTTAATCTACAACAGAGACTAAATGAATCTGAAGCTTGATGAGAATTAGTGCAATAACTCTTGAGATCTATCTATTGCGATGATCAAGAATAGTGCAGCACAGCAGCGCTACATGTTGAACAATTTACACCAGAAAAAGAATAAACGCCAAATTATATCATGGACTATTTGAATGTGTAATTTTACGAAAATCCGTGCATTAGTTCTTCGGAGAAGGTATTGCAAAAATCTGGAATAATGCAACATAATAGCGCCAGCTATAGCGCGATATGCACAAAAAACTAATCACCACCAATTTATATTGAGGTCTAACTCTGCCTAAAGCCTGTGAAATTCCGTACATTAGTTCTTGAGACAGAGCGACCGCAATTGTTTTGTCCTATGCCGACTCGCAGACAGACATTTTCTAAAAACCATTTAATTGCGTTGAAAATCTTATAAAACTTATAAATAGATTTCGAACTCGGATGTCAAAAATTTTCACGAATCCAATACTTTCTTCTTGTAAAAAATGCAATAAATAAATAAATTTGTATATTAATTTTTTTATTTTTTTATTTAGATAATAAAAACCATTTGAATACTTGATAAAATTTAAATAAATGTGGAACTTACAATTTTTTTAGTTCCCACATTTCTGCCGTAAAAGAAAGGGTACAGTTTATTTTATCCATATATTTGTAAATTGTTATAATTGTAAAATAAGTATATAAGAGTATATCCAAATAAGTACAGTAGAACCCTGCTAATTCGGACCCCGTTAATCCGGATCTCCGCATAATCCGAATCAATCTGGTCAGTTTCTTTTTTCAAAGTTTGGGAATAGATCCGCAAAATTTCGATAACATTAATTCATTTAATTTTCGTATTTTGAATTAAAAAAGTCGTTTCTGAAATATTTTCGGAAGAATACTTTAATCTTTTTCCTTTAAACTCTTTGATGTTACCTTTCAAAGAAAAGCCATGCATCACTTAAGGTTTGCAAGCAGGTTGCTGAGGCTGAGTGTACTCAGAGAAATTCGTGGAAGAATTTATGGTCTACAAATTGTGATTTCTTGAATAACAAGCAAGCTTGAAACAGAAGGAAAAATAGACGTGGATGAAAGGGAAATTACAAAAAATAATGAAGTTTACGCCTCAGTTACAGATGATGAAATTATCACTTTATGTACTACTGAGGAAGTTGAAAATGAAGATGATTCAGACGAAAATACTATTATCAATGATAATCAACCAAAAGTTATTAGCCTTTATGAAATAACAAATCATTTACAACAATTAATGGTTTATTTTGAACATCAGGTGGAGACTACACCCAATAATAAACAGACTATTCTCAAGCGGATGCGTGACCATGCGGCCAGAAAAAGTTATACAAAACTAGCACAGCAGAAGATTTTATAATTACAAAATATACATTTTTACTGTTTATAAATATTCAGTATGTTTAATGTAAAGGTCATTTTCTGTAAGTATGTCTTATTTCATTTTTTTCTCATTCTCCGTATAATCCGGATTTTCAATAATTCGGATTGACTCTGAATTATTGAATTATGAATTATTGAATTCGGATTGAGTCTAAGTTATTGGTTCCAATTAATCCGAATTTTCGAGGTTTTACTGTAATTAAATCTAGAGTTGTATTTTCATTTTCAGTTGTTATAGAAAAACAATATACTTCTTATTGCAATATTACTTATCATATACCTGTAAAAATTATTTGTTTAGATTATTTTTCATAGAATACACTTACATATTAGAAATAAATACTTAAAAGTTTATACATTAAATGTATATTACATTTTCCTACTTAAAACAATTCTATTAAATATATATATATATATATATATTAGTTCAAATTGTAGATACATGCCAGTCTATCTATCTACATACTTTACAGGGAAATATCAATTCAAGTCAGCGAAGCTCTTTAATGCGAATTCAACAGCGCCATCTACTGCCGCAACGCTACATTTTCGCGTCCATATTCGATATTTGCTTATAAAGGTTCCGTTTACCTGCATTTACTTTTCTGACATATCATTTTGAAACACCCTGCGCTTATTAAATTCTCATATCTATTTTAAAAGAATTGAGTTTTTTATTTAGCAGTATCTGTTTTACTCAGACAATATATTTATCTAAAAACTTTCTTCAAGAGAATGAAAAAAAAATGTTTTATGACTATACACATACATTTATAAAACTAGCAAAGGCTTCTGAAAAAATCTTTACTTTTACTCAAGAACAAAATTTTTCTCAAAATTTAATAACATTTGGTTCTTTTTTTTAAATTATTTATATTTGTTATAAGTATTGTTGTATGAAATATGGATCCAAATAAATCTTTGTTTAAAAAAAAAATAATAATAATTTTTTTGCAACATACATTTCTTGACATTAATAAATGATTTTTCTCCAAATTTTCTATTTTTTAGTATTTGTAACAGTTCAGTAGAAGCATTGTCATAAAATGAGTTTTCTTGATTTCCGATTAACATTTTGTTAAAAAAGCCTTAAAAATATTTTACTTTTGAAATAAAAATATTCTGTGACGAATTCTGTACCGAGCTAAACTGTACGAATATTTAAAAAAATTACATCAAGTTGGCGTAACATTAATTGCCATAATAAAATGAATGAATTTAATTAAATTATTACAGAAGTAATCCTAATTTCCATATTAGAACATGTTTTAGAAAGCTGAATTTGAAATAAAAAACTCAATAATAAATTTTGTTTTATTTAATTACGAAATGTCTGCTATTAAGAAAACAAAATATTCCTATTTTAAATTCCGTATTTAGTAATTTTACATTTATTTGTATATTTTTACTTTCTTCTACCTTTACTAGAAGAATGTATTAAAATTCCGAGAATTTTCGATTTTCGGTTTTCGATGGATTTATACATTTTAGAAGGTCCTGAACACGATTTGATGGGTTTTGAAAGTATGTGCTGTGAGTCTGTTTGTCACTCTGTCACACGTTTTGAGTTTGGATGTGACAAAAATTGTGTGGACACGCCATCTCACATCACAAAGCTTTAGATTCTGTCAGACTTTGATAAAAAATGAAGCTCATTAGTTTTTGGTATATATCATTCAGAGATGTGGCTACTATGCTATATTAATCGTGATTTTCACATTCACGCGACCTCCAGAAGTAATGGACGTATTTTCATTCTATTAGTCTTTGATTCAGCTTGTTGTTGATTACAATTTAGCGCAAATCGTTCAATAGGTAGCGCTGCTATGTTGCATTATTTTCATACTTGCATAATTATCGCTTAAGTTCTATCTGAAGAATTAATGCACGAATTTGCATCAAAATTATTATTCAATTAGCCTTTGATACAAATTAGTTTTTGGTGTAAATCGCTTTACAGATGGCGCTGCTATGCTGCATTTTTCACGATTTCGTAGTAGCTGTATATCAAGAACTAATGCATGGTTTTCATCAAACTTTAGATTCAGTAAGTACCTGATAAAAATTTATACTGATTAGTGTTTAGCGTACATCCCCCAAAAGGTGGCGCTGTTATGCTGAATTTTCTAAGGTATCCGCACTAGCTCCTTTTTAGAAACTAATGCCCGGATTTTCATAAAATGGCATATTCAGTTAGGAGTTATCAAAAGTTATTGCCGACTAAATTTTGTGCTAATCACCTAACCGGTGGCGTTTTATGCTGCATTTTATTAGGAAATTGTAAAATTTATGAGATAGCAGAAAGTTTTGAGATTGCCACATCTGAGTAGTTTCTACGAACTTTAAGTAATAATTTTGTATAATTTCTGTATTTTTAGTCTGTTTGAGGTACGTTTAAATAAGAAAAACTTTTCTTTAATCTCTTCAGTTCCGAATCTAAAATACTAATAGAAATACTTATCATTGGTTTTTCCTTAAAAGAAAATGACATCGTAAATGAAAGAAAAAATATATATCCTGAAATTAATTGTTTATGCGGTTAGATTCAAAAATATGGATCTCAAAGTACAAACACCATTAAAACGTTAATTTAATAACGTTTAACTTAAGGTAACGAAATCATACATTGAAAAAATTTAAGTTAAACACTTATGAAAAGTCATCATTTTCTTGATCGTTGTGTCTTTTGGACACCTCAAAAGAAAATAACATTTACTTTATGAGGGTTTCAGCTTAGATGTAGGCATTTAATCGTTTTCTTTCAACTTAAAAACAAACACTCAGCTAATAAAAGTGGTATAAAAATGATACAAAAAAACAGATATGTACAGAATGATACAGAAACAGATTTTTATAAGTAAAAGAACAGAGGTTCCCAAATCGGGAATCAAGGACAAATGAGGATAAGATGCTTAGGGTACATTACTCAGAAAAAGCTAAAACAACACACACTATAAAAAAAATCCGTTAAATTTAAGACAAAAATTGCTGGCAGCAATGTTACCAGCAATGCTTTTGCTGTAAAAATCGCAGTAAATTTAGATATAATAAAAAAATTACATCTCATTTTACTGCTACTTTTACGGCAAAGTGGCTGGCAACATTGCTGCGAGCAGTTTTTACCGTAAATCTGACGGATTGCCTTTTTTGCAGTGTACATAGATATACCAATATCATTGATACTAGAATATTAGAGTACATAATGATAATTTTTAACTTACTGCCTGCTTTCATGTATGAAATATGTACTTTTTAAAGGAAATTTTGTTTTTACGGAGCGATTTATTTTAAAGTTTGAAACTTTTTAAAAGGAATCAATCATTGATTTCGAATCTTTCTTCTTCGTATCATTCGTAGACGAATGGCCAGTAATTTTTCAATGTCTATGTATGCAAGATAAAAACTAGCAAACGATTTCCAAAATTGCTCTCCTTTCAAAATATGATTTATCTATTTGAACGATTTTCTTGAAATATATCATCCAATAATTTTCCTTCTAATACTTATGCAGAATAGATTATCTTCCTTATGTTCTTAAAAGAACATAAATAAGACAATTCTTAAGTAATACAGTTCGTTTGAAATATTGAAAAATTTCCCATCTTATTTAAATATAAAAATTACGTGTTCTGTTTTATATATTATTTAGAATATACAGGTGAATATTATAATTTAATTTTTAGAGGTGTTCTGGCATAAAATATATTTTTAAGAATCTCGAATGTATTATCCTCTTTTAATAATTAATCGTTTTTAGGTACGTTCATAATTATAGAAATACGTAACACCTATAGGTGTCGTCCTCAGATAAAGGGACATTTTGATTTCGATAAAATGATTAGACTGTAATATTTTAACTCTTCATTTCTGAGCCAAATTACACCAGACATTTAAGAAATGTCTTGTATTTAAAATGTCTAAAATTGTCATTAATATGACCTTGAAATCATAAATATAATACGCCATGGTAATGATACTTTTAACGTTAACCCTATTTTAGAACTAAACTACAACAAATTAAAACTTGTGGAGTATTTATTCTGAAAGCAGTCCCAAACTGTTTTTATAATTGATTCTGTAACGTTAAATTACTGAATAAGCATTTCAATAATAAGGAGCTTAGTAATAACACATGTTAAGTACACAGACTGTAATTCAAAAACAAACATTAACAAAATTCATAAATTGAAGAAGTTCTTGCAAAATTAATTAAAAATAGATGCTACAGCTCCTAAGAAGATGTGGAACTGTACAATCTAAGATAATTTCCATATAAAAATAACATATAGGGGAAAATTAAATAAAAAATTACTGTGGAGCATAGTAATGAAAGTTAAAGCTAGGGACAAATTTTAAATAAGTATCATCAATAAAAATGTTTTCTGTTTTGTGTAAGGTGTTAAATGTATAAAAAGTAGAAACATCAAATATACCCATATAGTCATTACATTTGCTCTAAAGCTTTCCAAATCTTAATAATAAGGGTTTGAATTCAAAAATTTGAATTTTGGGACAACCCACGGTAATGACATTTGCAACTATACAGCTTTTTAAAATATTGAAATTATTTTTATTTTCATATTTAAATTAGTGCACCATGTAGTTTTCAATCAGAAATGTTCAGAAAAATGCAAACATTCATAGCTGACTTGATTAATTCACATTTTTTAGCCAAGGACATTAAATTTCCCTTTATCAACGAATGACCCATAAGTGACGACAGGTCCGTCCACCTCTCCGCATATAACAACACAGAATCTAATAGATTGAAATTTAATGTATATAATCGCTGCAGAATTTTCTTGTGTGATAATACAGGCTATGAAAATCAAATGAAAATTGAAAAAGAGATTAAACCCATTTTCGGCCAAAGGTTCGTATACGAAACATTTCGATAAATATTTTTTTTTAACACTCTGACACATTTTTTTCAAGAATTTTATTTTTCTTCTATCTTTTAAGGCTTTTGAAGACATCCATAAAATATTAGTAATTTAATTGGAGTAAACACTTTCTCTTAAAAAATTTTCAAAATACGCTAGAGTTTTAATTTGAAACGCCTTTGGCAAATTCGACTTTTTAAAAATATATTATTATACCAATTGAACTGAATTATATGTTTTTAAAATAGATTAAAGTTGCAAATTCTATATATGAAATAAGAATAAAACAAAAGTCATAAAAATATTATTCATATTCATATTATTCATTATAAGAAATAATATTTTATATTATTACATAAAATATTATTTCTTATATAAAATATTATTTTTCATGCACGAATCTTTTTTTGTGTCTTAATGTATGTAATTTAAGCATATTTCAATAAAAATAATGATATATTTTATAAAATTTCTGTGCTTGGCCTAAAATGGGTTAAAGAATGTTATTTCGATTCATTAAATCTTATTATACATAATTAATTTAACGATACCTTATGATCGGAAAAAATTCTAGATTGACATGGTTGTTATGTCCATTTTAAATAGTCATAATATTTCCGTTTTACTGATTTGACAATATATAAATCATAAAAAATATGTATTAGTGAAATTTTACTCAACATTTTTACAGCTATTGCACCAAGACATGAATATTTATAAAAGAAGTTATATTTGAAATGCACCTTATTTGCCACCTTTGTCTTTCTACATTAATTTTTCTTTCATCAGCAGAATTAAAGGAGTTCTAAGAAAAACGCTCTCCTGTGACAACCTAGGAATATTTATGTTTTTTCGCAAACAAAATATGAAATTAATCTAACATTTTCACGAATACGATTCAAGGAATTTTTACTAATAAGGTACCCTGGGGTAATAACGCCAGGCGGGGTAATAACGCCAAGTGCTTATATTTTGCATAATTATGAAATAATCAGGTAAATGACGCCCATGTGCTATGCGCAGAAGAGTTTTGAGTCATATAAATCGCAAAAAATAGCTTCAAGTTAATTTGTTTCATTTTTAGGTCTTATTGTTTTTACAAACAACTAAAATTAACACTTGATCTAAAATTCGCGAGATACGTTTTGTGATGTGAAGACTATCTTTTTATCCGGAAATACTTTGTTAATTACATAAATTTGTAGTGCATTTCATGTACTTTTAAAATTTTGTTGAAGCTTTTGGATATCTTCTCGAGATAATTTGTAATTTAAAATGTACTGCGCAATAACTATACCGGGGTAATAACGACAATCCTTGACATTAAAACCCCGGTTGATTCCCTATAGTGGCCGAGCTACATCCTAAATACCGATTCAAATAAACACAGTTAAAACCGTGCAATGTTTCTCATATTTCTATTTAATCGGTCCTTTTTGAGCAAAAAGAAGCTCACGGTCTGATATTCTTTTGCCTCATCCCCCCCTCCCTCACCACACCTTTATTTTTTTTACACTTTCACATAAAATTCAACATTTTCAATAGATTAGAATGCAATTTGTCAATTTCTAAGTTTGTAGAGTTTGTATTTTTAGAATTGGACTACCTACATGCAATTATTCCATCTTATTTCATAGTTTTGTTTGCATGGCGTTATTACCCATATAGGTGGGTAATAACGCCAAATAGCATTGGTCAAGAAAAAACGCCATTACACTTTATGAATACATATCTGTTAAATTATTTTATTTTATATAGATAGTCAATGAGTTGCTGTATCAGATCATATATTTGTTTTAAAAATACAATCTAAAACAAAGCCGTGAAAATTGGTAGAACCTTAACGTGGCGTTATTACCCCAGGGTACCTTATTTTTACTTTTACTGTTTTTATTTTTACTAATATTATCTGTTTATTTATTTATTGCTATAGTTTGATTTATAGTAAAACCTTCACTGTACGAGTTTCTCCATTGTTACTACATATATATATATATATATATATAATGTATGAAATATTTAAAAAAATATTTTTCAAATTTACAGCTAAAATACGATATTTTATGACGTGTACCCTGTGCACACAATTGGGGTTTTAAAACATTGTATTGCTATATTTTGAAACTAAATCAGCTTATATGAATTAATTTTATCTGCTAAATACGCTAAAATATTTTAAATTAATATTTTTAAGCATTCAGTTAAAATAATGAAAGAAAATTTTGCCCTAATAGCTTTGTCGAAATTTGTTTTGCTTCCGAAGAAATTTTTTTTAAATGAAATGAAGCCATCTGATACAAACAATAAGTATTATTCCATACTTTGAATTGTTTTTAACAGGAATCGGAATCATATTGCCAAAATTCGGGGTACATAATGAAAAATATAATGTTTTAAGGTCAGTGCCAGATGTGGAACTTGGAGTAATGAAGGGTTAAACTCCAAATGGAAGTTCTGTAGAAAATAAAAATATAGGAAAAAATAATTACACAATTTTACAAGCACGCACGCAAAATCTAAGAAAAAAAGTTGAAACTGATATAAATCGAAATAATCGAAAAGAACGTAAAACACCATAAAAAAATTAAATGCATTAGGCCTTTCATAATATCTGAGTATTTCTTCGTGAGGCACAAATAATGAGTACTTCTGATATGAAAGCCGCTGCAACAATGCGTCTTGAGCAGTCTACAACAGCAAGACTTACAAGATATGAATCTTGCCGCTGCTTTTATAGTAGAAGTACGTCTTCTTTGAGCCTGGCGATGAAAATCTCATATATTTCAAAAGACCAAACTCATTTAAAAAACTTTTCATGGTGTTTTAAAAAGAACATTTAGTTCTTACGCGAAATCTCTTTGATTTATACACTGTAAAAAAGTAAGATTTTACAGAGATTGTATTGGAAATTGGGACGCCAGTATGTAAAACATAATTTTTTTCTGGAATTGACGGAAAATTTTCCATTAAAAAACAGTTAATTGTACTGGTGTCCGACTACTACGAGGATTTTGTGCAGCTTATCGAGGATTATGACAAATGTCTCAATATACTTCGTCATTATGTTGATCAATAAAGCTTTGCCGTGTATCTTTCATGTCTCATTCTATTGTCTGATATATTGTTTCATACACACCTCTGTCCACACACACCAGGGGAAACTTATATTCGTATTCCCCCTGGTACGTTATCTGAAAAAAACATTTTTCATGCTTTTACCAGTGTTGAAAGTAGATTATTCAATTTCACTGCTCCCGTATGTCCCGCTTTTTCATTACTAATATTTTCTCAGGTAGGAAAAAAGTAAAAGCCCCGATGCTCGCCTGTCCCCGGCCGATACACCTATTTTATGCCGGTTCTAGATTCATTGAAATTTTTTTCTGGACAGAACAGATTCTTAAGTTAAATAAATTGGCGCTTGCTCAATAATTCGAAACGGGTATCATGTATTTTTTTAATTAGAAAAATATTTACAACTATATACACTAAACTGCATTAGTTGCAAAATATGCAAAACACATTCTTAAAAATCATTCTGTCGGTACATTCATATGTATGCAAACACAGAAGAGCATAACAAGCGAGTAACTTCTCGCAAACAATATAGCCATTGCCATCTATTCATCGCCCTATTGGCGTTAAAGCATAATTCTCTACAGTAGGTTTTATCCCACAGAAACAAACTTTGGAACGGTTCGATGCATAAAATTGAAAAAAAATCTAAAAAGACTTTCTTTCTTAAAATACATTAGCATTTTGAAAGCAGATCATTTTAAAGCAGCGTAAATTTTGTCCCATGTGTTTTTCTACTCTAAAAATGTTGCTAATGTCACGGCAGCTTGTAATCTACTATTCTTTAAACGTTCCGTGTATGAATGATGTAAATTAAAAAATTGTAGTTTATTAAAGTTTTCCTTTATTAATTAAAGTTTTCTCTGAATACAGTGTTTTAGAGCCTTTTTATTTATTTACTCCCTAAATCTAATGCAGATATTTTTATTTTTAAATGCTCCTATCATTTCATTCATTTCTAAATCTTTCAACAGCTTCTTTTTTGAATCTATACTATTTTCCTTATATACATAAGAACTATTTATGTGAAAAAAGAAAACACTCTTTTATATCTATTAAAATCTAGTTTGAACTAAAAATTACCGTTTTAAATTTTACATAAAATATTATGAAAACTCCCAGATAATCCAATTTTAAAATGACTTAAGAAAATTAACCTTTTTAACATGCATCTTTGTTAAACATATTTTACATAGGACTGAAAAATAATATTGTTTATTTCATCAATAAATTTACATCATGACATATTTCAAATTAACTTTCGCTGCTTTAAACCCTTTACATGATATTCTTTTAAGTACCATTTGACATCCTGTATTATTTATTGTTTCTTTATTTCAAGGTAAATAAAAGACTGTATATTACAGAAATTCACTAAATACATTTTTGTGGAAAGTTCTAAAAATAATATTCATTGTGAGATACCTTCTATAGCAAGTAAAATGTAAACTATATTTGATTCTTATTTACAGAGTGTCCAGCAAATAAGACCCTGATTTCAAAATTAAATTTATCAAAAACAAAGATCGATATAAATATCGGTAAACGGTTTGTTTATTAGGTAAGCTGTAAAAATGTTACGCAGAAGTTTCGAAAGGTGAATATTTTGAATTGTGTTCTAATTGCAATGAATGCTTGATTTGACATTTTTCTTGTTTTATATTGATTGCAGAGAACTTTTTTTTCAGCGTACAGTGCCATATTTTAGAGATTTTTGAAATTAAATTTTTTATATTTCGAAATTTAAAAAAAAAATAGTTCGAAAAATCGTTAAAATATGGCTTTGTACGCCGAAAAATTCGTTCTCTGCAATAATCTAAAATAAGAAAAATGTCAAATCAAGTATTATTTGCAATCAGAACACAATCTGATGATGTGATATGATACAATCTTTAAAAGATATTTACCGATCGAAGCTTTTTTATAGCATCTTTACAGCTAACTTAAATAAAAACCGTTTACAGCATAATTCTATCGATTTTTGTTTTTGAGAAATTTATTTTTGAATTAAGGGTTTTATTTGATGAACACCCTGGATGAAAAGCAAAGATTGTTGTCATACAATTATCGTGGTAGACGAACATGAAAATTTTAAAATGTCAGCAGAAAATATCATACTTTCGCGTTTAAATTAACTTCTTTTACACACTTCCATTTTTTTAAAATTGAAAAATATTCCATAAATATTGTAAACTCGATTTAAAATTAATATTCCTGAGCTTCGATCCTTTTTATCTCCTCATAGCTCAATAAAAAACGCAAGTAATATTTATTTTACGAATTCCAATGTCTTCGAAATCTATACTATTTGCTTTGAATATTCTCAAAGTAAATACCACTAAATTAAAAAGACTTCATTTAATTTAAAAGCCTTTAATAATAACACAACTTTCGGAACTTTCATTGTCTGGACAAGTTCCGAAATTGAAAGTGACCTTATAAAAGAAAAAAACGTAGAACCAAAATTTAAAAATAACAAACGTAACATTGATTAACATGGATCTAACTTATTTAAGACAATAATAAATTACAAAAATTTAATATACAAAAGCAAAATGCGAAACGAACGGTAGGAGACAATAAACATTAGTTTACTAGTATCTTTGCTTGAAATGTAGTGTTTTATGAGAAGTAAAACTTAGCAGAAATGGACTTATTAAAAAAAATAATCAAGCGAAATGTTAATGTATATATATTTCGCATATTTTTTGCATATTTCGGATACGTTTGCGTACATTTCGGATATGCTTGTGCATATTTCAAATATGTTTTTGTGTATTTCGTATATGTATATGTGCATTTCGTAAAACTTTCTATATATTTCGGTAACATTTCTGAATGTGTCATTATTTTTTATTTAAAAAAGTAATACGTTTTTAAAAATATTTAAACATATCCGATTGAATTTTATTGCATAATAATTTTAGTGTTAGTGTTTAATCTTTTGCTACACATACAAAGTTAAATAACGTCGTTCGAAATGTATACTTTTGTCCATGAAATTAACAAATATGAAATAGTTAATAAATGAACAATAATGTACGCTTGTAATAATTTATTACAGATTCACACAATTGAAATTACGACAGAAATATAGCATCTTTGGTTTATATTTTTAAAATATCTCTGAATATCGCTTAAAATTATGCATAAAGGCATATTCTATATTAGAAATGTTGCCAGATTTTAAGCAGTGGTTCAAATGTAATGCAGCATCTTGAACCTAAAATTTAAATAACGTTTTACTTTGTATCAAATAATATTTATATGACTAGCATAAACAGTGAAAACTGATAATACGTTAAAAAAGGATTTCCAAGTTTGTGTGAAAATTAAAGAAGTTTGAAGGCTCAAGATATAGCTTTGAAAAATCTATTAGCAGAAAAATAATGTTTTCGACTCACTGTTCGAGAAACTACAGATGTTGTGAGCTATTACAAAACACACACACAGCTAAATTTGGATGGAAATTTTCGGTATGAGTTATCATATGGCACACCAATTTTTGCTTATGTATTTACTTTTGTTTCATACTTTATGCAATGAAACAGATTGCCTTTTATAGAAGAATGTGAGAAAGAACAGTTTTTAAATTGATATACAGAAAAACTATCAAAATTTAATAAAAATCATACTTAGGGTCTTCGTACTTCGTATGAGCATATAACGTAAAACCAAACTTTTGGAGTTGGGTATGTTTCAAAAATATTTTATACTTGTACAAAACTTATTTTATACATACACTATAAAACTGCAATATACGTATATACTTAAAATTTATTTATGCACTTGTATATGCTTTTAATATAAGGAAACCAATAATCTTCATTAAAAAAAAAAAATCTTAAAGCAAATAAAATTACACATTCCAGCTTAGAAATATTTTTAGAATTATTTTAAAAATAATTCTATAAAGTGCTTAATATATTTCGTTTTGCATTGAAATAATTTTTTTAATTAAATTTAGTAGATTTAGAATTTTAAATAAACATGCAAATAATAATAATGAGAATAAGAATAAAAATTACCAAAACACTTTTATTTATAACTTTATTTTGCTTATGCTTGCGAAATGCAATCTGTAATGAAACAAACATCGATTATTTTTAGATGAACACATTTATCTCTGTCGCAAATAAAATATTTTTGTCGAAGTATTACTATTCTTAGGACTTACATGGACTTAATTGTGTTAATTAATTTAAATTACTAACTCCATCATGAAAATCAAAAGATATATGACAGAATCTTTCGGCTCTTATAGGTAAATTTATATAAACATCACTTTTCATTATAATGTGAAATTTATCCTTTTTGCTGACTTTGGAAAAAATTTCTACCTTATTGCAAAGGCGATATTTAATTAGTTTATTGCTATTTTGGATCATAAGAAGAGACTTAATTAAATACTCCAGCATTTATGAATTTCTTTTTCAACCAGGAAAATAATCTCACAATTATTTTTAGTTGTCGACTAGGTTAACTTATTACTGTTTCATTATTTCCGGCACTAAATACGATTTAACAGAAAAATCGAAAGGCAAAGTATATTTTGAGATACTACATTAAATACTATTAAAGAATATTAAATAAGCCATTAATTTATTTTATATACATTCTTAATATTCTTTGGGTAAGTAAGCTACTATTGAGGCACGAATAGGCAACTAATAGAGACGCAAATGATTTTGGAAAAATCGACTTAAGTTATTGCGACTTAATATAAAAATTGTTTGAGGTTTGTAAAGAAAATTTAGTTTTTTTTTCTTTTATAAATATGACCTATATTTTTTATTTTTTACACAGTTTTAGTTAATTCCGTTTATTGGCTCTCTTGTTGGGGGTTCCGAGAGACTCTTATTAGACAAATCGTGCATTGATTATTCGTGAATTAAAATAGTTTTTTATAATTTTAGTTCCTTAACCCCTCGGGTACGGTTTACTATTAATAGTACATGTCTTTTAATGGAGTATTATTATTTTTTAATAAATAATTTTGTTTCTATTTACACGTAGTAATGTTAGTATATGCCTAAGCGTTTACTATATAAATTTAAGAGAAAAACGGACAAGTGAAGGATATTTTTAGATAATACATTGAATACGTATTAAAGACTATTAAATGTGTTATTGATCCATTTTATACACATTTTTCCTTAGGGTATTTATAGAAACACAAATGCTTTGGAAAAAATCAATTTAAGTTATCGTAACTTAATATGAAAATTATTTGAGATTGAGTTATATACATATATGTTTAAACTATAGTCGATATTATTTATTTTTACAAAGTTTTATTTAATTTCGTTTGTTATCTCTTTTGTTCTAAGCGATAAGTCATCCAATTAGTTATTAGTGAATTAAATTAGTTCTTTATTAATTTAATTCCGTACCCATTTTGGATCTGGTATAGACAGTACATATCTTTTGATATTAACAGTACCTTGTATTAACAGTAACTTGTATATTAACAGTACATATCTTTTGATCGAAAATTATTTTGTTTTACGAAATAGTTTTGTAACTATATACATGTAGTACAGTAAACATATGTCTATGCATTAACTCTATGAATGTAACCGAAAAACTGAAAGGCAAAGTATATTTTGGGACACTGCATTGGTTACGTATTAAATATTTTATCCATCCGTTTTATATACAATCCTCACAACCTTTGGGTATTTATAGAGACACGAATGCTTTGGAAGAAAACAACTTAAGTCAGCGTATTTTAGTATGAAAATTAATCGAGATTTAGCTATGAAAATTTAGTTTTTTTTTATTACTATAAACTATATTGTTTATTTTTACACAGTTTTATATAATTCCATTTGTTGTCTCTCTTCTTGTAAAAGGCAATTGATGTAATTGGTTATTCCCGAATTAAAATAGTATTCTATTATTTTAATTCTTTAACCCTTTAGGGTCTGGTCTACTATTAATAGTACATGTCTTAATGCAGGTTTTATTTTGTTTTAAGAAATAATTTTGTTATTATTTACATGGAGTAATGTTACTATGTATGTATATGTATATGTATATACTATATGAATTCATTTATGTTTAGGCATTTAGTAATAATGCAATTTTCACCGTTAAATGAGTAAAAATATTTTGTTTTTTGTCGAATTTTTTATGTCGAGATAACCGATGTGACAAAAATTAGTTCGAATTTGTGAGATATTTTGAATATTAATTATTTTGGGAGTCTTTGGATTATTTCGGATTAACCAAATTCAAATTAACAAGCTTCTGTTAATTTGTTTTTCGGATACTTTTTATTTTTAATGATGAGCATTAACATTTTATTGCTTTTTGAAGGTTTTAAAATAAGTGAAGTAGAAAAGATGTAATACAGCATAGATTTAATAAGTCAATTGTTCAACATATAATACTACTACAAAAACTTTAAACCTAAAATGGCTGCGATGTTTTTCTTTTTTTTTTCTTTTTCCAAGGATGGGCACGATTCGGTATTGTCATTTTGCGTAATATAGAAATAGATTATTGTATTGTTTCTGCTCAAGCATATAAAGCGTAATTGTACTACGCTTTTATAACCAATGAATTACGATTAAAGTGTAATTATAATTTTATTTATTATAACATAATACTATTTGTTATGTATATAAATAATGTATTTTAACTTTAAAATAAAATGTGTTAGTGTTTGATCCATAAATAAGAAAAAATATTTAAAATCTTATAGGGAAAATTATCAGTGTAATTTAGTAAAAAAAATATTTACATAAATGTAAGATGAAATTTTACGAGAGTAAAATGTAAAAGAAAGCTGCACTTTGCAGGTTTTGATTAAATTCATTGTCCGTATTATAACGTTATTATTTTAATATTTTATATAAATAAATTTAACAAATAGCAACACAGAAAATTTAGTCTTCTAAACTTAGTTGGAATTATCATATGATCATTAAGTTTTCGATCATGTTCTTTATAATTTTATAAATTTTTCATGCGTTTAAATATTTTAGCATGGTTTTCTTTTGTTGAGAATTAAATTTATTCACAGAATTCAATTTATTCACAGCCGCGCATATCACAGCCAATTATTTTACGCTTTCTCGGACGAATTCTTCCAAGTTATTTGCTTTCTTGTGATCAACTTTATATTAAATAAAATATTTTTGTATTTCAGCTGTTAAGAATAATGAAAACTAGAATTATTCAGTTTAATGGATGCATAAATAACTTTTATGCTGTTAAATTTATTATTGTTTCTGATTTTTCTTTTGAAATTTTTAAAAACTTCATATATAAATATTTTCTTTTCTTTTTGCAAAATGGTTGCAAGGTTTAAAAAAGCATTAAAATATATTTTAATTAGTAGATTAAAACAGGTAAATGTCAATTTCTAAATAATAATATATATTTTTTTATTAGAAGTATAGTCAACTTTTGCTGTTTTCTTATATATATATATATATATATATACATATCGTGTGTCCTAAAAATGACTGGTGGATTTTAAAATTCAATAACTTGGAAACGGTGACAGCTATTTAAAAGATTTTTACAGGAGGGTTATGTATAATGTCAGGCGTTTTTTTACCGCAATTTTTTATTTTAATTCGAATTTCAAACAATAGGTGGCGCTGACGGCGATTGAAGGCCAGGTCGACGTTTCAATCAGCATTGATCACCTGGCCTTCAATCGCCGTCAGCGCCACCTATTGTTTGAAGTTCGAATTGAAATAAAAAAATTACGGTAAAAAAACTCCTGACATTATACATAACCCTCCTGCAAAATTTTTTTAAATAGCTGTCACCGTTTACAAGTTAATGAATTTTAAAATCCATCAGTCATTTTTGGGACATCCGGTATATATATATATATATATATATATATATATATATATATATATGTGTGTGTGTGTGTGTACTAGTTGATCCTCGTGGCTTTGCCCGGCACTATAGATGTTTCCGATTAATGACTAACATAATGATTAACTTAAATGTGACTTACACTTGGAGGCTCAATTTCAAAGTCATTATGAACGTTTCATTATGATAAATTACCAAATAATGTCCCATTACGTTAAATGGTGACTTTTCACCACTTTCACCACTCACACTATATGACAAAGTCTTGTGACAGAAAGGGACCATGTGACTTTAATGGGACATTATTTGGTAATGTATCATAATTCAACGTTCACAATGACTTTGAAATTTAGTCTCAGGATGAGAGGTTACACAAAAGTCTCAAAGAAACGAACTTGTAATGTCATCTGGTGACTCGCCACAAAGCCACAGTCACAATGACCTGTCAGTGGAGTCACATATAGTTGTCATTTGAGACTTTTAAAAGTGACGTATGGAATTTCTTATTTTTTGTTTCGCCTTAGCGACTGTGACTTTTGTGACCATGTGTGATACGAATGAGATGTTTTATGGATTAGCTGTTATGCAGGAGTAGTAATTATTCGAATTATATTACTTCCTTTTGAATATTCGAGTGTAAATTATCGCTTGATAATCCATTGAAAATTGGCATTTTGGGATTCGTCCTTAAATTTTGAACACCGGTGTATATGTGTGTGTGTGCGTGTGTGAATGAAAGAGAGTGTGTTATTTAAAACAGGTTTGTTCTCTTTAAGATTTGAAGGCAAAGAACTTGAAAGTTTTAGTAGAAAAATATTTAAATTTTTAGTTAGTGTCTTTTATATTAATTCGGTAATTAGCACCTGTGGGCTCTGCTCAGAAGGGCTCTGAGTTATATAAAACACAAACAACAACTTAAAGTTAATTTGTTCCATTTGTAGAACTTATCACTTTTAGAAGCAACTAAAACTAACGCTTGCTATAAAATTTGAGAGGAAAGTTCTACGATCTGAAGACTATGTATTTATCAGGAAATATTTGTTTATTACATAAAAAATTTTCTGTATTTTATGTGCTTTCAAAATGTTGTAGAAGATTTTGGATAGGTTCACGAGAAAGTTTATAGGTTAAAATGTTCTGCGCAACAAGAATACCGGGGTAATAACGCCTTTCCATGGCATTCCATGTATACATTGTATACTTGGAAAGAATAGAATGCATACTTGGAAACATAAATACTGATTTAGATAAACACAAATAAAAATGTGCAATATTTCTAATAATTCTATATAACCGGTCCTTTTTAAGCAAAAATATTTTCAGAGTCTGATATTCTTTTTCCTGCCCCCCCCCCTCCCTTTTTTCTTACACTTTCACAAAAAAAATTAACATTTTCTATCGTTTAGAGTGCAATTTGTCAATTTCCAGGGCGGTAGAGTTTGCATTTTCAAAATTGGGCATCTACATAGGATTATTCCATCTTATTTTATAGGATTGTTTGCATGGCGTTATTACCCACATAAGTGGGTAATAACGCCAAATAGCATTGGTCAAGAAATCATGCCATTACATTTTATGATTATACATCTGTAAAATTATTTTTTATATATAAATAGCCAATGAGTTGCTGCATCAAATCCCACATTTGTTTAAAAAATAAAATCTAAAACTGAGTCGTGAAAATTGGTAGAACCTTAATGTAGTGTTATTACCCCAGGATACTCTCTTAAAAAGTCAGCCACAAAATATATCAATTTGAGCTGAAATCCACTCATCTCAGTGTTGAAAGGCAGCTTCTCAGAAAAGAGTTGAAATAACTCGAGTTTTAGCCAATTTAAATGAAGTTGAGCTATTTTAAATAACCAATTTAGATCAAGAAGATTTAATCGTTTGAATAACAAGTCTTTTATGATCGAAAAAATTACAGCTCTTTCATGAGAAGCCAAATCAGCTCTTTCGTTTCAAGAGTGTACCTTATTATATATTGATATTATTCGTGTAAAATATAGTTGAAATTATATAAGTTATAAATAGGTTTATTCAATTAATCATCAAGTATTTTAATCAGTTTATTCAATCAATCATTGTGAGCCAAATTTTTAATTTGATTTTTTTTAATATAACATTTTTTTTTAAAATATTGTTGGGCCTTATTTATTACTAAATTATAAAACATTCTGCATCTACACAAAAATGAAGAAAAAACGCAATTGTGTAATACGTTTTAGATAAGTAAAATATAACACTATTGATATGACTTATCTTTTCGCCAACAACTACAAAAAAAATCATTCTGCTCGAAGAGTTGATTAACCTGTCAGTAGGCGCTCACGCAACTGAGACGTTGGAGATCGCGCAGGGTGACCGGATGACCTTAATATGTTTCATACAAAAATGTACTATAAACTAGAGAACATCATTTGATTACAAACAGTAAGAGCATTAATCTACTTAGAAGAGCGAACTAAACAACAGTAACACTTCAGAACAGGAAAATATCCTTCTTAGAATGATAAAATTTCGAAACAATCGTCATGTGAGGAGACTGCTTTGTAAAAAAAGGGTCGATCTACAAAAAAAATTAGTGATCCTTGTAATTATTAAAAAAAAATTTAGTAATCTTACTCGGTTACAAGGAATCTGTAAGAATTACTAGAAAAAAAGCTAGCAGCGAATAGAGCTAATAGTTTTACATTTTTAATAGCTACTACTAAAACTCACTTGGTGTGGCCGTGATAACCTAATGGTCATAGCACCGAACTCCAGGCTGAAAGTACCTGGGTTCGATTATGGCCGCCACCAAATATGCACCAAATGTATGCAATGTAAGTACTTGTTAAATAAAGGGATTAGGAAAATCATGTCGTAACAGTTACCATGTGTAATGATTGTTGTGGTTACTCTTAACCACTGCCATATTTTTTATTTAATTTAATTTATCGTCTATTTTTGGTTTTATCTTTATTCATATATTTTATATTTCGCATTCTAAAAATTATCTTAAACTCTCGCTTTTTTTAATCTCCTTTGTAAAGTTATTTTTATTACCTAACTTTTTGTTGATTTCAAATGTTGAAATCAGTTAAAAATTTTGTTCCTTCCGGTTTTGAAGGTTTCCCGTCTTTTCTAGAATGTTCGATGGGGTGTCGACTTCCGTTTTATGACTCCTCCTATTGTCCTATCAGGTACTATTCTTCTGTTACGTAATTTAAAAGTTAGTGCGTCCTAGTATCAAGTTTTGGCTCCGCATCGTTCTGCTGATATAAAAGTTCTTTCTAAAAATTCTGTTTCCATATTCGTAGCGATGCGCTACTCCCTTTTGCCCTGCCAGTTGGCGTATTTTTAATTTTATGGCAACCCCCGCCTTCTTTACGGAGCGGCCACGGTCGTTTCGTGAGTTGAGAAAAGAGCAGAACTGAGGGGAGGCGGTTTCGACTCAGAGCGGAGCGGACGTCTGCAGAACTACGATAATAAACACCTGCAAAAATGATGTGTGCGATTTCAATAGAAATGATTTGTTCGGCTTCTTACGACTAACGTTCAGCATTTTTAAATGCGAAAAAATGGAATTATTTAATACGCAAGGAGAGACTGTTATCTCTCCGTGGTGATATACAAGGATTTGTTCGTCCAGAAAAAATACAACTTTTGATTTTCGAAAAGAAAATTTCATATGAAGAAAATATGTTTTGATTTTGAGAATGCTCAATTTTCTTGAAAGAATATTATTTTTTAAAATTGTTGAAACAATTCTTCACTTAGAATATTCCGTTAGCCTTACATTGTATGCTATATACAGGATGGACCACTTCTTCGTTTTATGTTAATTTGTTGCCCCTTAATCTCCAACAGAATTCAAGAAAAATCATAATTATTTGAAATAAGTGCTTCTATTTATCTATAAAATTTTGTACAAGTAAAAAAAATGCGCCTTCCATGCCTCGCTCTAAAAATAAGAGAGCTGTTTCCTTACTAAAAGTAATATTATTTCTCAAAGAATTATATTCATCCATCTTCATAAAAAAAATAAATAAAGAAATTTTCTTTATGAGAAAGTGTTCTGAGATTATTCTTTTGCGTATTTCTGCTCACATCTTAATTCAAGCTTATGCAGGTAAGCTCTATTTTGATTTTTTCAATTATATTTTTCTGTGAATATGGCACATATTATTCCATAAAGTTGTTGATCTAGATTACTTCATGTCATGTGGTCGTTTGCGGCCAAATTCAACGCAGTGTACTAATAAAAAACGATCACACACTTTAATTTCTTGTTTCAGAACGTCGTTAGAAACATCCCCCCCCCACTAAACACAACATACTATTCCTGGTACCGTGATCTTGTCAAAACCATTCAACATGACATATTTTTTTCAACATATAATTTCTTTATTATATTGAAGTGATAAAAAAAAAATAATAATAATAATATATAAGTAAAAATGTTCTCAACTTTCAAAATTCAGAAGTGAATATGTTCTCATCATGCAATGCTTACATTTTTAATTTATTTATCATGTTTTGTGTTGAAACTTGCTTATATAAGTAATCAATTTCATATAATTTGCTATTTTTGTTTTCATAAATTTGAGAACAGATGTTATATAGTTGTTATAGAACTCATTACTTTAAAGTGAATTGTTTATCTTGTTTTAACAAGTTTGAGAACATGTGTTCTCCTGTTTACATAAACAGTCTGAAAACTAATATTTTTTTTTCCAAGCTTGGGAGATTAGAAACTAAAAAGGAAATATTAGGGTCTGTTTTTCTTGATCTAATGATCAGAAAAATATGTTGGCAACTTCTTCTTTCTTTTTTGTTCTTGCTATATTTTTGTTAACATATAAAAATGATGTATAACATAAACGAAGTTCGTCATTATTTTAAAATATATATCAAATTAAATTCATATTTTTTTCATGTAACTAATTTATAACATATTATTGTCACATTTAGTGAGAGTTTATTTCAATTTTTCTCATCATGCCTCCCAAATCCAAATTAAATATTGCGATTCAACCTTTTGATGGAAATCCACAAACTGTAGAATTTTTTTTCGATCAATTATCGGACTTAAAAGAATTAAATAATTTTTCAGATAAAGAACTTTTTGTTCTCTTTAAATCAAAACTAGAAGGCAGCGCTTTAAACTTCTTTCTTGAAACACAGTCTCAATTCAAGAATGCTAACTTTCAAGCCATTCGGAAAGTGTTTATAGACTATTTTATGCCCAAAAGAAAAGTTAACTCACTCCAATCTCTACAAAATTTAAAATTAGAATCCAATGAATCTGTTAAAAATTTTTCTTTCCGCCTGGATAAACAACTTCGGCTTGCCTATCCCAAATTGGATCCAGCTGCTCTAGATTCTCTAAAATTCACTCATTTTCTTCAGGCTTTGCCTAAACAAATCAGAAGAAAAATTCTCGAGGAAAATATTTCCACATTTGATTTAGCTCTTGAACGAGCACACATTCTACAAGAAATTTATGACTCTCCATCTTCTCGAAATTCTCATAAAGATTTTGATCAAATTTATTGTATGGATAGTAACTATACTAATGAATACTCTACTTTTCCTGTGAATATGGTCCAACAAACTCCTGTAAGACTTACAAGGGATAGAATTTTTGAAAATTCACCTAATGCATTCTCACCACCTGAAACAAACAATGGAAAATCGTACACTTTTAATAATGTTAAGAGAAAATGTAGAGTTAATTCACCTTCACCTGTCAAACAAAATATTACGGATAAATAAAAAACAAACTACAAATAGGGGAGATTGGTTTTACTGACCCCCCTCTCTCCCATACCTGTTTTTCAGGGTCAATACATTGTTGTGACGAGAAAAAAAAGCGTCACATTGCCAAAAATTCTACAACCAATTTATTGTCATCCATTGCTGTACAAACATCCCCTGTGCATCCTAAATTTAATAAGTCTTGCTGTTCTCATAATTCTTTGGCATCGAATCATCCTTCTGAAATTGATGAATGTGTACAAGAACGACACATCATTTATAGTTCCTTTGATAATTCTCATTCTTTACCATGCATAATTATGAATGTACAACGTAATGCAATACCTACTCTTATCGACACAGGCTCAATTTTATCTCTTTTGGATCAAGAATGCTTTAATAGCATTAAATCTAAAATTCATTACAAAGTTTTGTCTAGAAATGCTTCTGTATCTACTATAAATTCTAAGGCTTTCTTTAAAGGATGTATTGAAATTTCATTTAAAATTGACAAGTACTTTTTCCATCATGTCTTTTATCTTACACATATAAAGAATGTCAATTTTCAAGCCATACTTGGGTTTGAATTTATTAACAAACATTCCATAACCATTTCTCCAACTTTTAAGTCTATATTAATCAAAGATAAACACATCCCTTTTCACAGTCATAATGAATCTACTACTTGCTGTTATATAAATTCTGAATGTACTTATGATAATATAAATGTGCCATATTCTTTTGATGCACACAAAATGCCTTTTTATGAAAATTCTATATCAAATAATCTAAGTAATGGTACTTATATAGATAATGTGTATGGAAATTCTGGTGACAACAATTTACAATTAGTCAATAATTATGCAACTTATCCTTACAATTATAATTTTCAAAATAATGATTTATTTATAAATAATGTTGCTAATACTGCTATGAATTATCATAATCCATATATTGATGGTAATTTTACTTATTTTCCTAATTATTTTCCAACTGATTATGGTAATGTTGTAAACTATTTATCTACTAATAATGATATAGCTGACAGAAATTTCACATCTGAAAGTGCTACGGATATTAGTTATGTTGGTGAAAAGCATACTAATTTGAATGATGGTAATAAAATTTTGGTGAATTCCAACATGGTACAAACAGTTAATAGAGAATTAATCCCTCCCAATTCTTTTGTTTATTTACATGTCAAATACTTGAACTCTCCATCTGAATATTTTATTTTTAAGCCTGCTTTAAAAAATAATGGTCTTGTTTTGCATGAATCACTGCATTCTAACTCTTCAATTCAAAATAATTTATTTTTGGTTGTATGTCAGAATATATCAAAACTGGACATTCATTTAAATAAAAATTCAATTATTGGTGAATGAATTAATGTAGATGAGAAGGATATTGAAGAATACTCTTTTGATTTAGATTTTGAAAATGAATATTGTAATTTAATTTTACCTTCTAAAGAAATTAAGAGAAAACGTGTTCAAGAACTTTCACCAAATGATTTTGACCTAAAACACTTACCCCCTCATGAAAGTGACTCTTTAACAAAATTATTGTGCAGTAAAGCTCTTGCTTTTTCTAAATAATTGGATACTTTAGGTCATACAGACTTAGTGAATCCTCAGTTTTCAATGTTGAACTCTCATCCTGTAAAAACCCTACCTTTTCCTGTGCCACAGGCACTTGATCAAGAAGCTCTTGACCAAATTAATCAAATGCTAAATGCAGGTATTATAGAAAGATCAAATTCATCCTGGGCTTGTCCTATGCTTCTTGTTAAAAAGAAAAGAACTGACATGTCGAAACCTCAGAAATATCGTTTGGCCCTAGATTTAAGATTGCTAAACTCCATCATCATACCATCATCATATCTTCTTCCTAGAATTCAAAATCTATTAGTACAATTATCAAAATTTAAATATTATACTACTCTTGACTTGCCGTCTGCATACTGGCAGATTGCAGTACCTAAAGAAATGCAAGACAAACTCAGTTTTACTACTCCATGGGGAATTTTTACCTATCTTCGTCTCGTTTTTGGCTTGAAGACAGCTGCGAGCACTTTTCAACAATTAATTGATTCAGTTATTCAATTATCTGAAATTGACTCATGTTATGCATACCAATATGACATTGTGGTTGGCGCTAATTCCTTTGAAGAGATGGTCACGAAACTCACAAAGCTCTTAGACACTCTCATTTCTAATAACATCACTCTTTCTCCTGAAAAATGTTCATTCATGAAAACTAGTATTAAGTTTTTAGGCTTCTAACTCACAGATCATAAAATTCTTCCTATTACAAGTAATATTGTAAAAATCACTTCCTTCCCAAGGCCTAAAACCAAGAGGCAGACAAAAGGTTTTATTGGACTATGTTCATTTTATAGATCAATTATACCTAATTTTTCTAAAGTGATTACTCCTCTTATTGAAGTTACCAAACCTAAAAATAAGTTTTGTTGGAAATCTGAACAAGAAAATGCATTTAATAAATTGCAAGAAATTTTCTTTCAAAAACCTATGCTAAATCTCCCAAATTGGAATGAGACTTTCTATGTTAATACGGATGCATCAAAGACGGCAAACTCAGCTGTTCTTATGCAAAAATTTGACGGTGAACTTCGACCAATTTCATATTACTCCAAAACTTTATCTCAGTCTGAAAAACAGTATCCAGCTATCAAATTGGAACTTTATGCCATTTATAAAGGAGTAACAGCTTTCAAATATTACATTTTTGGTCGACCCTTCATTCTCTTATCAGATGCTAAACCCCTTAATAATTACAAAAAAGCAACATCACCTGCTGACATCACTACTCGTTGGATGTTAGAACTATCTGAATATTCATACACATTCCAGCATATACCGGGCAAAGAGAATGTGTTAGCTGATTTTCTAAGCAGAACCCCACACATTCCTACTGAAGATCTCCATACTAATCCAGATCTTATTTCTAGGCAAGAACCACTACCAATTGTTGATGATCAAAATGAATGACATAATGAAGTTGCTCACTTTCCATGTGGTTTAGTTGGCAAAACACACCACACCTGTCATCTTCAAAGTGACTCTCCACCTCCAAATAATGATAATAATGAAGACCCATTATTAGAAATTTTTGATCAAACCATCTTTTCTGAACAACAAAAAGACCCTAAAATTAAGAAAATTTATGAAGATCTTAAAGCTAACAAAAAATCAACAAGTTTAAATGGCTATTATATTAATCCAAATAATGATTTACTTTGTTACAATGGACACCTTTCTTCAGAAGATATTGAGCTACATAGAGCAGTTTTACCTTCGTCACTTAGAGCAAAAGCTTTAAGAATTGCTCATATTACTCATACAGGAATTCATAAAACTATTGTTAATTTAAAGAAAAGATTTACCTGGAAAACCCTTGTTTCTGAGGCCATTAATTATGTCAACTCTTGTGAAATTTGTTTAGTAAACAAAAATCATAAAAAAAACACCGCTCCATATTTACCAGCACCACTACCTACAGCTCCGAATCAAAAAGTTTCGATGGATTTACTTGGCCCATTGAGAAATCGCCAATATGTGATGACAGTAATTGATCATTTTTCTCGTCATTTAGAATTATATGCCTTGAATAACATTAACGCTGAATCTGTTACAAAAGCTCTATTACATTACATTTCTACTCATGGAAAGCCCGAATTAACACTTACTGCTCATGGCTCTCAATTCACTAGTGATATGTTTTCTTATTTCAATAAAAAGCTTGGCATAAAGTTGGAACACAGTTCTGTAGCCCATCCCCAGGCTAACGGATTAAGTGAGCGATGTAATACTCAAATAAAATCATCTGTGAATACAATGGCTTCCCAAGGATTTGATGTATCAACTGCTTTAAAAATCCACCAGTCCATATACAATGTTACGCCTCATCCAGCTACAAAATTCACTCCAAATCTTCTTCATTTTGGAAGAGAAGTAAATGATATTTATGCCAATTATAAAACCCAATCTTCTTGGAAAATTATTAACACAGCTTATGAAATTCACAAATTAATGGATGTTATTGAAAAGATATACTATCAAGCTTACAAAAATAACGAATCTTCTAGACAAAAGGTATACCAAAAATCAAGGGAAAAGTTAAAGTTTGCTAATATCAAAATTAATGGTATTGTTTATGTAAAATTTCCCAGTGTGTTTAACAAAAAAGTACCAGGCCCTTACATGGTAAAGAAAATAATTTCACCTGTACTTATTCAAATCCAAGATTGCAATAATAATCAAGCATCACCAATGTTGATACATGCTAACAGAATTTTGAAACTTCAAAAAAGAGATGAAGCATTGCAGTATCCTTCGGATTCTTCTCAAGCTGCAACACATGATCAACCAGCTGTTGAGAGTGCATCTTCTTCTCCTGTACAACAACATGTTCCTGTTCAAATTTCTAATTGTGATTCTGCCTGTAATACATCTCCTCAAATTCCTACTTCTTCTAAGTGCCAACAAACATCTTCACATTCATATAATTCAGTGCGTTCACAGGCATCTGGTGATAAAACTCCCACAGCTCTTCAAAATAAATCCACCCAATATAAAGATCATTATGATCTTCAGCCTCGCACCCATAAACATTACAAAACATAAACTAATCTTCATTTCTTTTTTAGGATGACTTTAACGTTGTTGCAGAATCTGAGTTATGCTAGCTATCTTGGATTGTAAGAGATGATGTCTGA
The DNA here is from genome assembly GCA_964019185.1 of Maratus speculifer. Classification (NCBI taxonomy): domain Eukaryota; kingdom Metazoa; phylum Arthropoda; class Arachnida; order Araneae; family Salticidae; genus Maratus; species Maratus speculifer. Next base: position 226,816,333 of record OZ025296.1, on the reverse strand, counting down.
ATATTTTATTTTTTTTTTGCTTTCCTCTACCAAAGCTGCAGGCAGCATTTGTGTAATTTTTTTTAAGTCATCTTCTCCTTGAGGCAATGAAATTGTCATCCTGTAAAAGTATGTTCCTTTTTAAATTTGTTTCTTTTCACTCTGTTTTGCATTGAAATATTTTCTTCACAACCATACTTAATTTTTTTGTTTATGCTTCATCTCATACATAAAGTGTATTGGTACTTTTAAGTTTTCAAAGTCTATACATTCAATAGTTGGTAAATGAGAAATATTTTGTTTTTGAAATAATAATTGAAAATAGGTCATTCATTGAATTATTTTGATAATTGTTTATTCTAAAAATAAATAAACAAATAAATTGTTATTGATACAAGGTAAAACATGAGTACTCATGTGAAAAAAAAAATTTCCCTATTGTGTCTATTATAATAATTGAAATGTTACTTTTTATTGACAATTTATGCATGCTCTAACATTTAACCTTTTTTTTTAACATTTCAAAAAAAATAATGATAAAATTGTGCATGCTAATTTCTTCTACTTGAATTTTTAATTTATTGTAAAAAAAAAAAAAAAAAAAAAAAAAAAAAAAAAAAAAAAAAATGAAATGATGATTGATATAGGTATCTCTGTGTAGCTAAGTATTAAAATATTCAAAGAAAAAGGTTTATATATATATATAAGTATATACTTTGGATCCAAAGATATTTTTTGTTTAAGTCATTACTGGTATATAGAAAGGAAAATATTTGTTATTTTGCAGATAACACATGATCACATGTTATTTACAAGAATTTGAATATTTGAATTAAACATGTTCAACAGACATTCAACATATTATAAATATTGTATGTGATAATTTTTGTAAAGTGACATTTTTCAAGTTATGTACTGGATTGATATATTTATTTAATACTTTTATGAGAGTGTAAATATCCTCTCTTTGCTTTTTTTTGGTAATTGTGAAAGTTGTATTATTCCAGAATAACATTTTTCTTCTGAGAGTTCAAATATTCTCTCTTTGGTATTTACCTTTATTTACTTTGAAAATGTTCTTGCTGATTTGCAACTTATATTTACTTTGAAGATGTTGTTGAATTATATGACTTTTAATCTATTCAGTTAAGATATGTTGACATATTGGAAGGTATTGTATGTATATGAATATATATATTTTTTTGAAAATCTAAATACTCTTCCTTGACCATTTGTATACATTTTCCAATTTCTGACATAAGAAAATTTAAAAAAATTGAATTCTGAAAAATTGAATTTATTGAATGTAACATGATTATTGATTTGTGAATTTTAATATCATTTACTTATATGCACATAATTACAAATTCTTTTTCTTTTTAATATGATGACCATATATGTATATTCTTATTATATGCAACAATTTTTATATATGCTGGTAAATTTATATTATTGTACTTGTATTTACACAATTCAGTCAAGAAACTCTCATTTAAAGACTGTGAACATTTTCTATAAATACATATACTGTACTAAAATTTTTTTTAAAACAAGATATGTTCCTTTTTGTGAACAAACAGTTATTTTAAATGTTTGCCAGTGTATTGTGCATTATTATTTAAACTATAACTATGATAGTAATTTTGTTCTATTATTATTGAATGTCATGCAAGACAATTATTGATATTCAGATAATTTTTATTAGTTTATTTATATTTATGACTGTTTTATATGTTCATTGTACATAATTTAGAAAATATTGTCTCGATGTAAAATTATTCAATTTGTACATCTCACCAATATTTTCTCTTGGAGAAGCCGGGGTAATATGTTGTGGTTACTCTTAACCACTGCCATATTTTTTATTTAATTTAATTTATCGTCTATTTTTGGTTTTATCTTTATTCATATATTATATATTTCGCATTCTAAAAAATATCTTAAATTCTCGCTTTTTTTAATCTCCCCTGTAAAGTTATTTTTATTACCTAACTTTTTGTTGATTTCAAATGTTGAAATCAGTTGAAATTATATAAGTTATAAATAGGTTTATTCAATTAATCATCAAGTATTTTAATCAGTTTATTCAATCAATCATTGTGAGCCAAATTTTTAATTTGATTTTTTTTAATATAACATTTTTTTTTAAATATTGTTGGGCCTTATTTATTACTAAATTATAAAACATTCTGCATCTACACAAAAATGAAGAAAAAACGCAATTGTGTAATACGTTTTAGATAAGTAAAATATAACACTATTGATATGACTTATCTTTTCGCCAACAACTACAAAAAAAATCATTCTGCTCGAAGAGTTGATTAACCTGTCAGTAGGCGCTCACGCAACTGAGACGTTGGAGATCGCGCAGGGTGACCGGATGACCTTAATATGTTTCATACAAAAATGTACTATAAACTAGAGAACATCATTTGATTACAAACAGTAAGAGCATTAATCTACTTAGAAGAGCGAACTAAACAACAGTAACACTTCAGAACAGGAAAATATCCTTCTTAGAATGATAAAATTTCGAAACAATCGTCATGTGAGGAGACTGCTTTGTAAAAAAAGGGTCGATCTACAAAAAAAAAATTAGTGATCCTTGTAATTATTAAAAAAAAATTTAGTAATCTTACTCGGTTACAAGGAATCTGTAAGAATTACTAGAAAAAAAGCTAGCAGCGAATAGAGCTAATAGTTTTACATTTTTAATAGCTACTACTAAAACTCACTTGGTGTGGCCGTGATAACCTAATGGTCATAGCACCGAACTCCAGGCTGAAAGTACCTGGGTTCGATTATGGCCGCCACCAAATATGCACCAAATGTATGCAATGTAAGTACTTGTTAAATAAAGGGATTAGGAAAATCATGTCGTAACAGTTACCATGTGTAATGATTGTTGTGGTTACTCTTAACCACTGCCATATTTTTTATTTAATTTAATTTATCGTCTATTTTTGGTTTTATCTTTATTCATATATTTTATATTTCGCATTCTAAAAATTATCTTAAACTCTCGCTTTTTTTAATCTCCTTTGTAAAGTTATTTTTATTACCTAACTTTTTGTTGATTTCAAATGTTGAAATCAGTTAAAAATTTTGTTCCTTCCGGTTTTGAAGGTTTCCCGTCTTTTCTAGAATGTTCGATGGGGTGTCGACTTCCGTTTTATGACTCCTCCTATTGTCCTATCAGGTACTATTCTTCTGTTACGTAATTTAAAAGTTAGTGCGTCCTAGTATCAAGTTTTGGCTCCGCATCGTTCTGCTGATATAAAAGTTCTTTCTAAAAATTCTGTTTCCATATTCGTAGCGATGCGCTACTCCCTTTTGCCCTGCCAGTTGGCGTATTTTTAATTTTATGGCAACCCCCGCCTTCTTTACGGAGCGGCCACGGTCGTTTCGTGAGTTGAGAAAAGAGCAGAACTGAGGGGAGGCGGTTTCGACTCAGAGCGGAGCGGACGTCTGCAGAACTACGATAATAAACACCTGCAAAAATGATGTGTGCGATTTCAATAGAAATGATTTGTTCGGCTTCTTACGACTAACGTTCAGCATTTTTAAATGCGAAAAAATGGAATTATTTAATACGCAAGGAGAGACTGTTATCTCTCCGTGGTGATATACAAGGATTTGTTCGTCCAGAAAAAATACAACTTTTGATTTTCGAAAAGAAAATTTCATATGAAGAAAATATGTTTTGATTTTGAGAATGCTCAATTTTCTTGAAAGAATATTATTTTTTAAAATTGTTGAAACAATTCTTCACTTAGAATATTCCGTTAGCCTTACATTGTATGCTATATACAGGATGGACCACTTCTTCGTTTTATGTTAATTTGTTGCCCCTTAATCTCCAACAGAATTCAAGAAAAATCATAATTATTTGAAATAAGTGCTTCTATTTATCTATAAAATTTTGTACAAGTAAAAAAAATGCGCCTTCCATGCCTCGCTCTAAAAATAAGAGAGCTGTTTCCTTACTAAAAGTAATATTATTTCTCAAAGAATTATATTCATCCATCTTCATAAAAAAAATAAATAAAGAAATTTTCTTTATGAGAAAGTGTTCTGAGATTATTCTTTTGCGTATTTCTGCTCACATCTTAATTCAAGCTTATGCAGGTAAGCTCTATTTTGATTTTTTCAATTATATTTTTCTGTGAATATATCACATATTATTCCATAAAGTTGTTGATATAGATTACTTCATGTCATGTGGTCGTTTGCGGCCAAATTCAACGCAGTGTACTAATAAAAAACGATCACACACTTTAATTTCTTGTTTCGGAACGTCGCGTCATTAGAAACGTCCCCCCCACTAAACACAACAATGATCTCTGAAATTTCCCTCCCTTTTAGAAACATGTCAAAATAGAGCTGGTAGCAATGTTTGGTGCTGCCATCTATTGCGACTTTGCCGAAAATCTTCCATTTCAGAAGTCTGTCTTTTTACATACTGGATGCAGCTCGAAGGAGGCTCCTGCCCTTCGGGCACGCGTACTGGTTACTAAAAATAATTTTGGGGCTATTACTCAAATTTGCTTGGTGGCTCATACTAAAAAGTTTTAAGTTAGTTATACAAAAAATTCTTTTGTTCAGTTTACAAAAGAAATGTTTGTTTCACTTGCAAAAATAAAAGTTTGTAATTGTTACTAAAAAATTCTGTGGAATACAAATTTACTAAGAAATTTTAGTAACCATTCACACAGTTTTAAAATTGATTCCAAGAAATGTGTGTTTAAAGCAAAGAGAAAAAAGGTAAATAATATTATACATGAACCTATTAAGGGCAGTATCAGGCAGAATGATACTAAAAGGATGACTGATTACAGGTAAGCAGTTCTCCCGAGAATGATATTTTCTATAAATGGAGTGACACTGTGTCCTGCACGATTTCTCTCGGGTTAAATTGATGATCTCTTAAGAGCATCGTATCTTAGATCGCACGACCTGCCTTAACACTGATCATGTTAGACGTTAATCTAAAACTGAATCCATTAAAGATATAATTTTTTGCGTGCTTCAGTCAAATTCGCACCTGAATTATGCTTTTAAATTTTCAGGCTTGCTTTTTAATATAGAGGAATTTGTGTAATATGTATGGTATGAACAATATGGAATACTTTCAATACATGGCGCATACGATGTTTCAGTCAATCTAGAAACCATTAAACGACCTGCTATAACTCCCATGAGACATTGTTCTCAGATCTGTTTTGGAGTGACGCCGTGAAATGAAATCTTATTCTCAAATTTGCAATTAGTTTGCATGTATTTCTTTAAAATTAGTATTGATTATAAAATATCATTGATAGTGATATTAACTAAGTTCAGTAAAAAGCAGAACAGTTATATTTATTTCTGTATTAATCAGATTTTCCCTTTTAAAACTAGTTGACGAATAAAGAAGTTATGTTTTTAAGATGGATAGTTTATTATAAGTAATATCAGCTAGAAGGCTGTCTCAAAATGAGCCTTATGGAGACGAAAAATCACTTCACTTCGCTGTGTCTTTGCGATAAGCTTTTTTCAAGCGCAATAACGGCTGGTAGCAGCTCATTGCAGAAAAGCAGCTCATTGCAGAAAAAAACTTTCTTTTGAAAGCGATCAATATCGCCATTTTTTCGCCAAAAGTAACTTCTTTTAAAAGTTAAATATTAATATACATTTTTATATTCCACTCTGAACAAATTAAAAATGTATTAAAAATATTAAATTTTGTTCTTTACTAACTTTTAATGTATCTCAATTTCATTTTATGTTACCTGGCAAATAAAAATGTAAATGGTATTCCATAATATCCGAAATTCCTCTCCATGAGGTAGAAGGATACACAAAATAATTGAATATAATTTTCTGTGTATGATTGGAAATGGGATTTTACGTAAACTGGAATTTGCTTTAAATTTTCAACTTTGTGCTTTAACATATATGTGACAATAAGATTAGTCACTTATTCAATAAAACCAGTCTTTAAAATATTTCGTTATGCATTTTTAAGAATAGATGGCATAGCATCTTCAAATTATTATAAAATGCAAACGTATTCCACATTCAGTCAAATAGAGGAAATAACTTTAGATGTTAAATAAACAATAAGTATATCGAATGCACACAACTCTCACGGCACGCAGCATACATTATAGAGATAACTCAAAATCAATCAAAATCCTCGACCCCTCGTTGTTGCATCCTGTTTTTTGCTGATGAAACGTAGGTATCTTTCCGCTAATTCAGAGCAAATTTTATACAATAAGTTTGTGGCAAGTTGAGGATCTCTTCATTGTAGGCGGGTAAAAATTGAACAGATTTGTCCGACACTAAGCTAGAAAATCGAATTATGGTATTAAAAAATAAATGACGAAGTAGTTTTAAAATTATGCATGTTCTTAATACCATAAAGAGTGTCTTTAAGGCATAGTAATTTCAATAATGTATGAAGAATAGTTATTGGAGCTCGCTATACAGTCAACTCTTGCCAAAGAAGAACTTTTTGAACTGAAAAAGAAAGAATTACCGCGTATAATTCGAAGGTTCGAAGATAATCACCAATTCCATATCTTATGTTTTATAAATTAGTACAGCATTGGGAAGCTTTATAGTGATTTTTTCTTTGAATTTGTATTCCTGAGTAAATGGTTGTGTTTGCTAATTCGGCGGATTTTATTAAAAGCGGTATGCATTTCTTATTTAAGTATTTTATTTGTTCTTGAGATTTCGATGGTAACAAAGAAGGAAACCTTACAAATATAATGAATTTGGCTTTAGGATTTGGGGCATTAAAAAAAATTAAAAAATATATAATGTTTGACATTATCTGAAGATTAGACATTACTTGAGGGGAAACAAAATGAAAATTTACTCAATTTACAATAAAAAGAGCTTTAGGTACATAAATAAATAGATTAGTATTGAATATCGAAAAATTAGTAACTGTGGTTGTAGAATGAATTGCGAACATAAAAGTTTTATCAAAACAGATTTTGATAATAATTGTTTATCCCAAAACTGTAAAATTAAATGCCAGAAATGGATGATCGTAAATGTCATATTCACTTGATATTAAATACATTATACATGTTTCTTACTTCATCAAGTAATTTTTAATTCGATTTTTTTGTATTTTTATTAATGTCTTACCAATTTATTTGTTTTTTCGATATTAAATACAAGAATTATGTTAATTATATAGTTTGGCGAATTCGATTTTTTTGTATTTTTATTAATGTCTTACCAATTTATTTGTTTTTTCGATATTAAATACAAGAATTATGTTAATTATATAGTTTGGCGATTGTATAATTTGACGAATTTGGTCAATGAAATAATCCAGCAGTACCAGATTTAAATAAGATACAAGATTTTGAATTTTGTAACATATATAATGAATGAAATAAACAGTTCTATTTTATATTTAAAATATTCTAATAAATAGAACTGCACAATATTTTAATTTTCTAAAATAGTTTTAGCTCTTTTTATCTTTAATTTTTATTGTATGTAAACACACCAACATCTTTTTATGCTTTAAATTTCATTTTACTCACAACCTTTCAAAATTACTTTACGGATACTTGATACTTTTTTTAAAAGTTTCTCGCTTATCTACATTCCTACGTATGTCTTTAGAAATAATTACTTTTATCTCTTAGCTGGTAGAAATAATGATATCCGGACTTTTCAGTTTAATGCGTGTCTGAATTAAATTTGTGCAGTCATATGTTTTGTAATTTGAGTTTGGAAAAAAGACATTTCATAAAAGTTCTAGAGATAAATGAAATTTTTGTTTTTGAATAGAAGCTTGTGATACTTTATGAATTCATTAAACAGAATTTTTCACACATGAAAATTAGGTATACAATGTTAAAAATATTTCTGTAAAATTACGGTCAGAGGCCGGCAGCAGAGATTTCAATCCAATCATACCCTAAAAAGAACTTTTTTTTATTTTGTATAACTTGTAAAAAAGGATATAATGCACTTTAAAACACAATAACATTTTAATCACTGTTCCATAACATATTCTGTGATGTTAAATAATCACCACAGAATCCTTTTGTAGCGGGTTTAAAAAATATGCTACTGTACTGTTGAGTGACATTATTTTTCGAAACACGAAAAAATTGAACGATTTCAGCCATACGGAAGCAAATGTAAGTGATCGTATCGTACCTTTGCTAACAAATGGTCTAAAATTTAAAGAAAATGTGGATTTTCCTTATTTTTTTAAGTATCTAAGGGATAAGACCACTTATTTAGTGAATCAGACCCTTTTTTCATAAAATAAGGCTGTTGCCCTCTTGAAAATTGAAGAAAAAACGCTGAAATTACAATTTTTCTGATGCACAAATTATAGTAAATATTCTGTTTTTTTTTTCGGAAAATATCGGAATGGAACCATTCTTGTATTAATATGAGATAAGATTTCTTTTAAAGGTATTTTTCTTGTATGATCTTGAAAATCATTGTTTTAATTATATATTGGTTTTTCTGCTGCAAAATATACTCACCCATTTATATTTATTTTATTTTTTTAATATCTACTTTATGACAAAATGAAAACAAGACATATTGTCTATTCATTTTGAGATTTTATTCATTTTGAGATATTCTGGAGTCGTCCGTGAAGAGTATAGAAGCTCACTGTTGTCTGGTCCACGAAACATGTTTTCTTGCCTACATAAGCGGGGAACTGTTGAGGGGGACACACATAGCTGGTCGCCTTGCATAGAGAACTGCATTGTGAAGACGTAGTGGGGATATTCATCTTCCTGATGCTGCCAGTGGCGGATCCAAGGGGGGGGTCATGGGGGTCATGACCCCCCCTAAAGCTCTTTAAAGAGGAATGCAAGTGTAATTAGAAAGTGCTAAAACAGGAACGCAAAATAACAATCTAATCGAAAGAGTTTGCGCTTTTTTCGAAACTCATCGAGAAAATTCGCGAATTTGCTGCGGCTTATATACATAATTCACAATGTTTCCACACCCAATCGGTGAAATTCGCGATTTTTGCTAAGCGGATCCACGAAATTCACAATTTTCCATGCCTAATCGACGAAATTCACGTTTTTTTGTGTGTGATCGACGAAATTTGAGATTTTTCCACGAATGGTCAGCGAAACTTGCGATTTTTCTTCACTTGATTGACAAAATTCACGATTTTTCCGTGGTCAATCCAAGAAATTAGCATATTTTTTCCGTTCTTGTTCAATCAAATACGAATTTTTCCGCACACGAACTATGAAACTGACGAAAACTGATTGACGAAATCAGCATTTTTTTCCAGCCATAAATTAATGAAATCCGTGATTTTTTCTCGCGATAAACTGACGAAACTCACGATTGTTCTGCAGCCGCTCAAAGATTTTTTTTAATTTTCCGCGCATCATCGACAAAATTTGCGGTTTTCCCGCGCGCTATCAAAAAAATTAGCGATTTTTTTCGTTCCTAATCGACAAAATTCGCGAGATATGTACTCGATCGCCCGAATTCGTGTTTTTTACGAAGCCGAACGACTATATTCGCGATAATTTCTTTCGATGGAATTGTCAATTTTTGTTCGCCATATCAACTTAATTCGCGATTTTTTTCGTTCCGAATCGACAAAATTCGCGAGATTTGTACTCGATCGCCCGAATTCGTGTTTTTTACGAAGCCGAACGACTATATTCGCGATAATTTCTTTCGATGGAATTGTCAATTTTTGTTCGCCATATCAACGTAATTCGCGATTTTTTTTCAATCCCAATCGACTGTATTTTCACTTTTCATGAAACTAATCGACCATATTTGCGACCTTTTCGTTCACGATCGACAAAATTCGCAATTTTTCCGTGTCCTACCAAAAGCGATTTTTTCGTTCCCGATAGACTAAATTCGCGCTTTTTACGAAAGCGATCGACCGTATTCGGGATTTTTCCAGGCCCATTCGACGAGATTTGCGCATTTTTCCATTCTTGTCCATGAAATACACATTTTTCCGCACCGAACAATAAAATTCGCGATTCTTAACTGACTGATGAAATCTGCATTTTTTCCCCGCCGTAAATTGATGAAATCTATGATTTTTTTTCTAGCGATAAACTAGTAAAACTCGCTATAGTTCTGCAGCCGCTCAAAAAGATTTTCGATTTTTCCGCGCATTATCGACAAAATCTTCGATTTTTCCTTGCCCTATTAACGAAATTAGCATTTTTTTCGTTCCGAATCGAAAAAATTCGCGAGTTTTTCGTACCCAATCGCCCGAATCGCCCTTTTTACGAAGACAATCGACTACATTCGCGATAATTTCTTTCCCGATTCACAAAATTGGCAATTTTTGCGTTCCATATCAACTCGAAATTTGCGATTTTTTAAAATTCCCAATCAACAAAATTCGCGTTTTTTCCGTTCCCGATCGAATAAATTCGCGCTTTTTACGAAGCGATCAACAAAATTGGGGTTTTTCCGTGCCTTATTAACGGAATTTGCGATTTTTTCGTTCCAGTTCGACAAAATTCGCGATTTTTTTGTGCTCAATCGACAAAATTTGCGGTTTTTCTGAAACATACAGACAAAATTAGAGATTTTTCGATGGCCGATAGACAAAACTCGTGGTTTTCCAATGTCCAGTTGACGATATTTTCGATTTTTCCGCGCCCAGTCAACGAAATTCGTGTTTTTTTCGCGCGGTAAACAGACAAAACAGGCGACTTTTCCGCAACCTATGAGCAAAATTTGTAATTTTTTCAAGCATTATAAAAAAATTAGATTTTTTTTCCTTGGCCGATAAACGAAATCTGAAAATTTTTGCGTCCGATCGACAAAATTCCTGATTTTTCCGTGCCTAATCGACAAAATTCGCGATTCTTTTCATGTCCGATTTGCGAAATTTGCTACTTTTTATCGTAATTCCCTTTTCACAAGATTTACTGTATTTTAAAATTGTTTCATTAAATCATCTGTCAAAAGTTGTGACCCCCCCCCCCTGGAGGTTGGGCTGGATCCGCCCTTGGATGCTGCAAAGTGGTCCTCAATGACTTGCGGCACAATAGTGCATCTTCACCTTCGGACCGAAAGAACTAGAAACCGGTCTTGTGTTTTAACTGCAGGTGTTGTAACATGTAGGCGGCCTGGAATATGGCTTATGGACACAGAATTTTCGGATTCATACTGATCCCAGACTCGTTGGATTACACTGCGAGACAAATTGAGTCGTCTAGCTATATCAGCCTGTGACAGCCCCCTTTCCATCCATCCTACCTTCTACCATCTTAATGAATCGGGCAAACGACTGCTTGTAGACATTTCTAGACTCTACTATTGTTGTGAACATAACTGACAACAATAATTCAAATAAAACAAAACGTACTCCAAAAATTACGAAAGCGTCGTATTTGAATATTTTTATATTTTTCTCTCGTTTTTTTCTATAAAATAAAAATGGTTGCTGTAACTTTTGAGTAAGTTTTTTTTAAAAAACTTATTATTGTTATTCATGTAAACTATGAAGTTTAATCTGACTGCCATTTTTTTCTGGTGAGCTTCGAAAAACATATTGTGTCTTAACATTTGGAGGCCAGTATATATTATGTATATCCATGGTGGCCCTCAACGACTTGTTGTTGTTGTTGTTTGCTTGCTTTTAATAGCTCTGTAAATATGGGATATTCATTTATACACACCTGTACATCACGCTCACTTCATTGCAAAATTATTTTACCGTTTCTTAGCAGAATTACATTTAAGCAGGTTTTAATATTCGGAGCATTTAATTCACTTTTAAGCAACTTCAGATAAAATGTGTGTATGTGTGTGCGTGTCCGCATTTTTCTTAATAACCGCTGAACGAAAAGAATTGAATTGTTTGTGCTACATTTATTAAAAATATTAAAACTTGAAATAGTCAATTTAAATCCTACCTGAATTTGATTTCTATATTTAATAATTGTACATTAGAAAAAACAATACCCTAAAAATCTCGATAAATAAAAAAAAAATTATTTATTTATTTATTAATTTTGAAAATGCTTGGGAGAAGTTGGGAATATTTACCAGGATTTCAATTTAAGTTTCAACTATAGATTTGTTAAGTTTTTAGACTTATGCAGTGAAATGTCATTTTGTATAATATTGAATTCATTTTTACATTAGCCAACTAAATTCCTTTGAAAATAATATTTTCAGTTTACTATAGGCTGTAAAATAATGTTTTTATTATATTAAATGTTAAATGTTTAAATATCTTTTTTTTAGTTCATTTTCAAAATATTTAAAGAATTGCAAATTTTTCTACCGTCTAACAAATAGATTTTTTCCCCTCAATTTATTCGCTTTCTGCTTTGTTGTGGCTTTTTTATCAAATAAAATTGTTTTACATTCCCGCAGGTAACATTAATGAAAACTGGTATTAATTTAATTCGTTCCTGAATTCATTTTCTACAGAAAATTCGGATTTTTTTATGAAATGTTTTGTTTCCAAGATAAAAATGTGTAATAAAACATATGACTAAAGTTATATTCATAAACTTTTAGTTGGTAACAAAATATTTTATAAAAATCTAAGAAATCAAGTTTCTTTTAATATTTTAATAAATAATTGCGGGACTATCAGAAACACTAAAGACTTTTGTTTGGAAGATTATAAGGTAAATGTACAGCCGTTGAAAAAAAAAACATCCCATCGTAACCCTTTAAAAATTATCGTACAAGAAAATTACTCGTACCGAACTATTGGAAATAAAGCCTAATTGTAAATGGTGTATGTAAAATTAGCTTAGTGGCAATGTGTGAATTAATGCGAACCCTAAGTTTATTTTTTCCAACTTAAGTACCAATTTTAACAACCTAAATAAACTTTACGCCTTTCAATTCGCCTAAAAAAATTTATGCAATTCGTACGATAAGTTTCCGAGAAATTAATTATTTTCATGTGTGCATATTTTAGGGGATGTTCAAAACTGTAGTTCGATACTTGATAGTTGACCGAGAAAACGTGCGCCTTCATCACGGTATCATAACCGATTGAAACCAGAATTGAAAATTTAGATTTCCATAAATCAGGGCTCTATAAATCTAAGTAAAAAAAAAAAAAAACACGTAGGCTGCAATTTGTGTTTTTTTCGAATATTAATTTAGTAATTCATAATTCATATTAGAAAATTAGAAAAATTGTAAATTCTACGCATTTATGTTTGGGCATTTTAGTATTATTGCTACATAAAAAAATAGCACATTAAGAATATCATTTCAGGAGATATTAATAAAAATATGAAAATGGAATTTATCTTTAGAAGCAGTAAATTTTGAATGTTTGTATTTAAAAAAAGTGTATAATTCAAGAAATTTGGTGTCTAGGTGTCTAGAAATAATTTGAACAGTAGATTTGAAATGTTATGATAAAATTGGATATTGCTATTTAAAAAAAATGAAGTTTGGTTTCGTTTTAATATGTAGATGGCCCCCTAAGCAAGTTTTATACACATGAATTAAAATTAGACTTTATTTTCAATTGTTCGGTACCAGTAACTTTCTTCTATGAATATTTGTTGAGCAGATAGTAAGAAGTGTTTACTTTTTTTTCTCGACAGTACAATATGTATAGTATATAAATACTATCATTCAAATCTTATTATCATTCAAAATTTAGTAATGTGGAATATTAATATGTATATTAATTTAATTTAGCCGTAACCTTCATCAATCAAAATTAACTTTAAAAGTTTAAATGGTATATTAATTGAAATAAAATGGAAACTGAAAACAGCACATTCTTCTATATTGTAGTAATTGGATATATTAAATATAAAATATAACAGAAGTAAAACAAAAATGTGCGCTGATCAAGCCATGAGTTTAAAGCGTTTTATAAAAAATATGTAATTTGTTTTACATTTTTGCAGAAGTAAATATTAACAATAATAAGACCGTATGTACCGGGGTCCTGAAAAGGACTGAACGATTTAAAAAATCAATAACTTGCAAATTTTTACAGATATTTAAAAAATTCTTGCACGAGAATCATCTAAAAGGTAAAAAATTGTTCCCCTTCGATTCTGGATTTTAGTACAATATTAAATTGTACTAAAATCCAGAAAATTAAATGTACAAATTACAAACAATAGATGGTTAAGAAAAAGCTGAGAGCGCTAAGCGCTTTGTTGAGACGGATACTGACGTCACTTGGCACAGAAGCAACATAAAGAGGTTAAGGCTGTGGAGTGAATCTTGTTCGAAAATGGACTTTTGCTTTCACCGTCGGATTTTGAATGCAATCCATATAATTTTGATTTAGCTGGCGTCAGCGCAATAATAGAGAAAAGTATTGTTTTGATGGGTGCGACTCCTTTGAAATCGAAATGCGTGAAACAGCAACTTTTGAATTACAGATTTTAATTTTATTTTTTACATACCAAGAATGTAAGTACTTTTGAGAACAGGATATCTTATTTATCTATTTATTTATCTGGGTATCTTTTAAGCTTTTTTTATGTCACCTAGTCATGCCCTGTATTGTGTATTAAGTATGTGGGATTAACAGTTCATTTGCAGTTGCACCAAAAAGATTGCATTGCTTCGTGGTCTATGGGGGAAAATAGCTTGCAGTGCATATTAATGAAATACACTATTTCAAATGCATAGAAACTGATATAAATCACTGAATTCCAGTACAAGCTGATTATGATAGAATAGGATATTTATAGCATTTGTCGTTCATTTACAGGGGCACAAAAAGCTATCGGTTATTGTACTGTCTTTAAGTAATAATTGCTGTATGTGCGTTTTCAATTTCGGCATGTGCTTTTAAATTCATCTGATTGTTAGGTGCATTCTTAATTATATGAATATGTATCGTCTATAGTCGTAGCTTCGTCCGTCTGTCTGTCCGCATATAACAGTGCAAAAACTACTCAATCGAATCGTTTGAAATTTTAAATATATATTTCTTGCAGAGTTTTGTCATGTCATTTCAAATTTTTTGAAAATCGGATTTATAATTCCAACACAGGGACAATCAAAATTATTACTTTACATTAAGCCCGTAGGAAAAAAATAGTTTCAAGTGCTTTTTGATGATGTTACACCCGTTCGAATATAACAGAATTGATATGAATTTATGAAGTACATTAAAAAAAAAGTGATGTAGAATATGTTGCACAAAGAATAGTTGTTATTCATTTACAGGGCCACACAAAAGTATTCCGTAAAGTTATGGAGGGGAACATTATATGCGTCATATTTTAATTTTATTACTACTTAACACATTATAAAATTGTTGTAAGTTACTTAGGTTTTCTACAAGTTACTTCCTGTGTAATAGAAAATGCGAAGCATTTACAGGGACACACAAAAGATTTTGAATACTATGCTGTATCAAAATTGAATTGCATTGCATTTTATTTGCAAACTTCTAGCTGCTGTTATGCTTTGATCCAAACGATGATACTGAAATACTATAAATATTCTTTGTTCTAAAGAATAAACCATTAACGAATTTTTTTTTTACAACATACATAAAACTCTACTATAGAACTTCTTTAAAAGAACTAGCATTTATTAGAATATAAAAATTTTTTAGAATAGGAAAATTTATTAATTTTTAGCAACAAAGAAAGCCCTACTAAATCGTTTCACTTTTTTTAAATATGATGCACAAAATATTCTTTAAATTAGATAATAAAAAGTAATTTAATTCAAGAATATACAGCTTTCTTAAATGTAAAATCGTCTGCAAACTCGAATGCTGCTCGTTAAATTGGTGCCCAATTTCAATCGCTGCTATTATATCAAACGATTTATTATTTCCATGGCAACAACACATTTCATGGAAATAATATCAACTGAGTTTAAAATCGAGGCTTCATGTCGTGTACACAAGTCAAATGTATGTTGTTCAATAAAGCAAATAAACAAAAGTTCAAGACAAACAAAGAGCAAGATTGCATTGTCAAACGAGCTCCAATCCACTGCCTTAACCTCGTTATTTTGCTTCAGTGCCAAGTGACGTCAATATCCGTCTCAACAGTACACCTAGCGCTCTTAGCGCCACCTATTGTTTGTAATTCGAACTAAAATCCAGAATCGGAGGGGAAAAAAAACTTTTGACCTTTTAGATGACTCTCGTGCAAGAGTTTTTTAAATTTCTGTAAAAGTTTGCAATTTATTGATTTTAAAAATCGTTCAGTCCTTTTCAGGACACCCGGTAGTCTAGGTGTTTTCTGACATTAGATAGACATTATATAGATTTACATTAATAGTTTTCTGACATTACAAAATTTCTCTAAAAATATCTATCGATCGTGGCCCTCAATTTCAGTTGCAAAATTTTTTATTATTTTTATTATTATTATTATTATTAATATTGTTGTTGTTGTTGTTGTTATTGTTGTTGTTGTTATTTTACATTATACGTGATTTCTACAGCCCTACAATCTGTATTAGAATAAGAACTTACCTATCCATAGTCGTCAAATACATCTAAATAAAATCATCCCATGATCAAAAACCCCACCTTACTGTTACGAATATCTTTAACATTGATTTTTGTAATTTTTGTTTAAGAAATGCTCACAATCGTACTTTAATGAAATCCTCCCCCGGCCATTTGCACTTCAAAAGCCTCTGTTTTTGATGAAACATGAAAGAGTGGCGCATGATCAACAAGCAACTTTTTTGCACCTTTCAATCATCAATATTTGATGATAAAATTCGTCTTCTACATATTTATTTATTTATTTATTTATTTATTACGAAGTATTTTTTATTATGTAATATTTATCATTCTTTATATATTTCTAAACATTTTTTCTAGAATCCGAATATTGTAGTTTATTGAGACTTTTTAAGAAAATTGAAAAAAGTGTTCATGATTTCGGTTTGTCTGTCCGTCTGTTCGCGCTGTAACTCTCATAAATATACTCTGATTGTCCTGAAATTTTTGGAGGTTATTGACATTTACTGTAACACAATGCCTATTGCAAAGCATGTTTTTAGCATAAATTGGTTTATTTACAAAGATATGCAAAAGTTTTCCGTTACATTACTGCTTATGGGGAAAAATCGTTTCAAATGAATTTTAAAGATGTTACACCCTATCAATCATATTCAAATTTATATGCATTTACGAAGTGCACTAAAATATTTATTCTGTAAAATATACGGGGAAAAAAATGGTTATCAATCATTTACAGGGCCTCACGAAAGAATTTCATTGCATAATCTTAAAAGGAGGAATTATTTGCGACATATTTTAATTGTATTAAACAAGTTCATGTATAATAAAGTTTTAATAAAGCTACATTTATATAATAAATAGTAAAACTTATTAATTGTGCACCAATGTGATTTAATACAAGTGCGTAAAATCTGAATTTTGCGCAAGGTATTGAATTTCTCATTTTCCTACAACCATTTGTATTATTTAAGTGTATTTTTGCTTATCATACTAATAACATCTACATTATTGTGCTTCAATGCAATATCTGAATGCACACAAAAAAATCTCATCTTATATTTAATCTAAAATTACTAAGAATTTCTTTATTCTCATAAAACTTTTACGCTACCTTTACCGTTTTCTGAATGTTAGCATAATAGGAAAATTTTAGACACTCTTGAATCATTATTTTTCGTTTTAAGATCCAATTTATTTTCAGTATCGCAAAATTATTTTACGGTTACTTGGGTAGATTCATCCCAAGTTATTCACTTATCTTCACTGCTGCGAAATGCGTTTTTATCAAATAAAATGTATTTACATTCCAGATAGTTAAAATAATAATATATGAAATTATTCAGCTTAATTCCAGACTAAAAGTATTTTCTTTCACGTCATATCTTTTAAAATTTCGAATTGATAAAGATGCGATTCACAGAAATTCAAATAATAATTATGTTTTCACTTTTGAAGATTCTTTTTCGGGAATTGTAAAATATTTAAATGTTATTTTTATCTCCTCAGATTTAAGTATGTATTTATATAAAAATAAATTATAAATTATTTAAAGTAAAATACATTTCAAAACATACAGATACATTTTTTAAGTCTTTAAAACTATTTATTATTTAGAATAACATTTGCATATATTAAGCATGAGCCTGATTTGCTATTTTCTAAAACCTTTTGATATTATTATTATTTATTTTACGTTAAAATTCATACTCGAGGATCTCCAAAATACAAAGATTTTTAAAGTAATATATGTTTAACATTTAACGTTCAGTAATAATTAAAAGCAAAGTTATAGTCCAAAATTTAAATCGAAAATGAACACTCGGGTAAACAAAGCATTTTAATTTATATATATATAACATATAATGTATGTACATATGCACATACACACCAAAAAATTTTAAATTATATTGGTGGATTTTAAAGTTGTAAGCGTTACATATATTTTTTGTGCTATTTCTAAAAGTTACTCTTATAAAAAAAAAAGAAAAAAAACTACGTTTTACATTGCGTACGTTTACAAGAAAACAGTTGGAAATTAACAGGATTAGCTTTTTTTAATAGTTCCTACTGAATGAATGCTTCAAGTATTTTAACTGTTAATTAAATCTTTTTTAGTGAAGGTTTCGGTACATTTTCCATTTTAAAGGATTCTGATAAGTGAATTTCTATAGAATTTTGATTTGTTAGTTATATTTTAGCGAATGTTTCAGCATAAAACACGCATCATTTGCTTGGTGTTGCTTGATGGTAGGTTGCTTGATTGTGCAATTATGACGACCGAAATCTGTAGAATTAAGTGAAAACAATTAATTATAAATTATTAGCATTTCCAATAACTGAAATTAATGGATTCTGATGAGATTTGCATGGATATTTTTTCATGAATGCTTTTAGTATTTGTACACATTGTTCCATCGTTCTTTACCGAATCTACAGTAAAGTATCAAGTAAACAAATTTGTCCTTAGCAGGCTAAAATGTGTATGTTCCATCATTGTTTTACACCACGTTCACATTCAAACTACTTGAGATCCTCTATAACTGAATTACTAGTCATTTACGAGGTTTCATGATTGTTGGAATTAATTTCCGTTGAACGAACAATAATACATAATGTGCAAAATTACAAACAAAATATATAAATTGAAAACAAAACACAAAATATATAAATTGAAAACAAAAAACAAAATATATTAATTCTTTTTTAAACTTTATGTTTTGGAAATACAATATTCTCTTTGGATTTCAAGTAAAAATTATATTATGGCTAATGGCGGCCTATTAAAATTTCGAACTCAAAACACACTTTTTTTTTCTAGAGTAAGTTTTTTCTTAGTAAAGTTTGAAGATTTCGTTTTGTTTTCTGAGCAGTGATTATATGCAGCAATATTATTTGAGTAATACTTTTAAAATAAATTTGCATGTCAAAAAAAAAAAAAAAAAAAAAAAAAAAAAAACAGAAATGACAACACAATTTATAGAATGCAAGTGCTAATCATGAAAGAAATTGACAAATACGTATAATCTATATTATAATTTTCTAATATAATCTATTCGGTTTGTATACCTTACTTTATGCAAATTCAAATCATGACGAAAATGTCAATACTGAAAGACATTTTCTAATAACATGGTAACTCTGTCAGGATCAGATTTATCAAAAATTTTACTAACAAAAAAAGAAAATACTTAGAGGCCAAAAAACTTTTCAGTATAAAGATAACGTATTTTGTTTCCAGTTTTTTGAAGGACAAATTTTGTTTTTGAAGTTATTAATTAGTTTTAAGAAGATAATTCAGTATATTTTAATTTCCCATGCAAGAAGCTTTATGCAAAATCTTTCCTCAGAATTATATATTGGATAGTATGAGGATCCCTCTTTTGTTAGACGCTTTTTAAATAGATATTTTTATGTGTATTTTTTTAATATATTGATATGTGTAACAAGTTCCGGGTCTAACACAAAGGAATTGAAAAAAACTTTTACTTCTAAAATAATACATATGTCTGTGCATTTCCGCATAAAAACTCACAAACATTCTTTTCTGTCTGAAATGACACCTCACTTTATGAACATCTCTGCAAAATGAATAACCGTTAAAGGGGCGATTCAAAGTCTAATGTTCAACGATTGCGCGTCACATCACTAAAACAGATTAAAATGGCGACATCAAAATACTTCCTGTAAAAAAAAAGTTTGATTATTTTGTATTTCAGCTCAATAATTTAAAATATTGCAATGAAATTACAGTGTCATATATGATTTTCAAAGAGGTTGATTATTAAGGTACCTTACTAAAATATAAGAAAAATTGCGTACATAAAAAATGTCTATGCATATAAGGAAATAATCTGTAAATAAATGTAAAGGAATATACTTCAATATCTTTTACTAGTGTAAATTTATCATTAAATTTTCCTAGTCACTGGTTTATTTTGTGTTTCACGATGTGCTGCATTCCCCATATGCGTCAGACATCCCTAGCTACTTAATGTCTTGCATATACTATCTAGCGGAAAAAAGGGAGAGCTTATTGTCTACTGTTGAAGTAGATCCTGCTTATGACGGAGTGTTTTTAATAAAAAAATTCAGTGTTTCTAACATTAGGAATATTGTATAATTCTATTGAAACCGAAGCCAAAGTAAAACAGATTTTCCAATTAACATGCGCAATTCCATTTAATCTGGAATTTTCCGTAATTTATCTTAGTTTACTAACGTCTACAGGTATTACTGGGTGCTTTGTCATTTATATACATATGGGTATTATTTTTATAATTATTTTAGAAACTCAAAACGTTTACATGTTACTTAGTAATCTTTCTTGCGCCTTTCTCATCTAAATGTAATCAAAAATTGTATAAATCAACAAATTGGTTCCACATGATGATAAATATGAATAGGCATGCAAACATCAGAAAATTCAACGTTTTACACTTTAAAGTTAATAGTAACTTAAGAAGAACATTGTTAAACAAATAGTAATTTGTAAGTGCAGGAAGAACAAACATTATAAAAGTATGTAAGTCGTTTAACATTTTTCATTTAGTGTACTTAACTACGAGTACTTTTGAAACATTATGAGTGGTGATGAATTTTTATATGGTACTTCTATACCGTTTCTTTTTATGTAATATCGCGTCTTTTTATAATTATCATTTTAGATTTTTGGCTTGGAGAGATCATTTTTTAAAAGTGGTTTACGATAAGCTATATTTTGCGGACAGTAATTACGCTTTTACAAATTATAGGAATTTCATGGTAGTCATAAAGAACATGTTTAAAAAGGAATTATGAAAATTGGCAATAAAAATTAAATTTTAATTTCAGCGCTATTTGTGAAAACAAATTTTTGAAAAAAATCATTCTTGTCGCAAAATTTGCGACAGTGCTCACTCTACCGTCTATTCGGAGTATCTACCTAATTTAATAATATACTAGTAACAAAAAAATGACGCAAGAAAAATATATAGAAAAATTATTTTTATTTTTTTGTTCTTTAAGAAATTAGGCTCAGCTTATTATCCGGCGAATGTTGAACTCGAGAACATCTTTTCTTTTCTCTTAATTTTCTACTGCGGATTACAAATCCAGTTTCGGATTTGTAGACCACGCCCCTAATTTCGAATTCACTCTGTGAAATCACGTCTATAATTTTCGATTATCTGTCATAGTCCTGTGTCTTTCGCCTATCCTAAATGTATTTTTTTTCTGTCCTAAGCACTATTTTTTGTACTCTGTCAAACGTAGTTGCTTTTAGCACTACAGATATATATTTTACGTATTTTTATGATGTGCTATGTATTTACTCAGCGATATGGGGAGAATTTACTCTGCAAATAGGTTGCTCCTTGACTAGGTCTATTGTTTATTGTTCACTATACATATGGAATTTATATCTTCTAATCAAATAATTATGTTATTTTCTAACACGAAATAATAAGGAACATTAGGTTAGTGCTCCGAAAAAGGTTTGTCAATAAACCATGGATATTTAATCAACATAAATCAAAAATAAAAACATAACGTCTCTTTCTCCGTTCTTAAATATTTGCAACATAATATAACATAATAAAAAATTGCGATTCAATCCATTTAGAAGCTTGTTAATTTCTTAACAGTTTATTTAATTTTTAATTTTTTTTTTTTTTTTTTTTTTTTTTTACAATATAAATTATAATAATCATAATATTACTTTATCCGTACTAAAATATTTGCAACATAGCAAACTGAACAGAAAAATGTCTGACAAGTATTAAAAACAGATTTACAGTTACAAATTAGTTGCATGTAATCATTTTTATTTAAAACTAAGTAAATTTAACTCTATATTTAAGTATATTTATTACTAAATATTTTAACGTGAAATCCACCGTCACAGAAGACCAAATTTTTGTTATATTACCAACCGTTGAAATGAGTTTATTTGATATCTTGGGGTTAGCAAAAAATCGCTTTTAATCGATTGTAATCAACAAGGATACAGGACACATTATTTTGCTAACACTATTTCAATAAAATATTTTTTGTTATTTTTATGTATAGATATTTGTCAAGTAGATTACTTAAAAAAATAAAAATAAAAGTTTCAAAAATGTGACCAATGCATGGTGAGAGTAAGTGCGAACTGATATTAAACGTTACCGATTGTTCGAGGCCAAAAATGTTTTTGTCGTTAATATACTCACATCGCCATGAGATCAGAAATTGCTACTGATATTCACTATGGCAGGTTCGTATGAAAATTAAGCTTCTAGTCGTCATAATTCTGTTACAGGGACATTCAAATTAAATCCTTTCTATTAAGTCCCATGGGTAAAAATCGTTTGTGGTGTTTTTAAATGATGTTTTCATAATTTCGAACATGTCGAAATTTATTTACATATCTATGATTTGAGCTACAAGATGCTTGCTATATTATATGGTACACATAGCATTAAATTGATCATTTACAGGGACAATAAAACAATTATTTTCATTACGATCTATGGAGAAAAATCTTTTGTGTTTTATTTTGTACATTTTACTCCTGTATTAAATAATACATTCTTGAAGGATACATAAAGGAGACTAATAAGTATCGGACATAAAAAATTGCTAATAATAAACTTAAATTCAGTAACGCTTTCTTAGAAACTTATAAAAAATTTGGCCATTCAAGTTTTTGAGTTTGCGTAACATCATTGTTTTCCTTTTATATGTTTTTTTTAACGTTTTTGCAGCCACTGGGAAAAAAAGAATTCGTATAAAATGAACTATTTAACAATTTTTAAACATCATATATATTTTGAAACCAACTAACTACAAATTTTAAGATATCACTTTATATAAATACGAAATACATTCCTGTAATAGAAATACAGATAAAAGAGAAATAAGTTGTATTTATCATTGCGACTTTGTTTTAAAATTCTACATTATTTTCAACAAAATTATTTATTTCCACTCGTAAAACGCCTGTATTAATATAAGCATATTTTTATTCATACCTTTTTATATTTATATTTTAAAAGTCTGCTGGAATTTTGAATGTTTATATTTTGAAATGAAAATGCTAAAGATAAGTGTATTTTCATTTTTTTTTTTTTTTTAAACATATTGCCAACTTGAAACGATGAAGAAAACTTTGTACTAAATTTATTTATAAAATAAATGTATTTGAATAAAATAATTTTATATTTTTATTGTGCTACGGATTTAGATAATAACTCGAGGAAATACTACATTGCGTCTTTTGAAAATATTCCAATGTTGAAAATATACAGTTGATAAATCTTAAATTTTTCACACTATTTCAAAATTTATTCAGAGATGCAAAAAATATATTTTACAAATTAATGTTTAAAACGATAACTTATAGAGCTATTATTTCAAATTTATGTCTCTGAATCAAATTTATTTATTTATTTATTTAATCTTTAGCATACATAATGCAAATGACTGACAATTAATGTTATTTAATCAAGATATAATATTAATTTATGATTTTAATTGCATAAAAGTTTTTGCTACACATGTTAGAACAAAAATGTCCTTAATTAAGGAAATGTTGTGGATTTCTGGATATGCTCGGTAAAAGTATAATTAGGTAATGGTTAGAATACGAGTCATAAATCAAATCTTGTAAGATCATAAACCTGCGATGATTTACTGCACTAAAGTTTTATGAATTAAACGTTTTGTGTGAATTTTTTTATATTAATGAACTTACTATAAAATAATAATCTTATTATTGAATTAATAAAACTATTAGTAAGTAGAGTAACGCCATCAAAATTAGATTAAAGAAAGCTACGTATTTTGATTATATTTACTTTCTTTTAAGTTTTAAAAGTAAAGTATCATTATTGCTACAACTTGTAATGAGAATTCTATAATGAACAAAAATGAAATCTACTAAAAAAATAAAAGCAAAATTATAAAAAAAAATATATTTTTAATTGTCATTTTACCAGAAGTATATTTGAGAAAAGATATCGATCGAATTCTAAAAAATAATCTTAAAAATATCCTTTGACTGTTATTAACAATAACACTTATAAAAATATTCGTGTTATTTAAAATAAAAAGGTTAGAAATGAATAATTTAACTTATATTAATTATTCTCAGCTTATCAATAACTTTTTTTACACTTTCAAAAAATAACTTTCAGAAAAAGGCTGCTCTTACAGCAAAAAGTTGATAGCAATATAATAACAGGTGCTCTAATGTTTAAATAAAAACTTTATGGCAACAATGTTTAAAAGAAACGGACGATTTTACGAAGCCTGTACTGCTGATCGGACGCCAGTACGATTCACTGCTTTTTAACGGAAAAAAATATGTAAATTCTAGAATTTTTTTCGTTTTTTAGGGGAAAAAACAGAAAACTTTCTGGAATTTACGGGAATTTCTTTGTTTAAAAAAAAAAAAAAAAAAAAAAAAAAAAAAAAAAAAAAAAAAAAAAACAGTGAATTATACTGGTGTCCCAATTGGCATCCATTGGTGTCCATTTATTTTTATTTTTACTTATATCTATATCTATATCTATATATATATTAGAATAGAAATTATTCTTGGAAAATTCTTAACTTTTAAATAATTTATTTTATTCCAATAATACTTCTCTTAATAATAGATGGCCGCACCATAAGTAAATAATTTAATTAATATGTTATTCATATAGATGGCAGCACTAAAAAATTTTCTTGTTACTGTACTAGAAGTTGTAGTAGCATATTCTAGTTAAATAATTAATACAGTAATATTAATAATTTTTCAAAAATGTAATACCTATAACAGTAGCAATTATTTTTTTCTAAATGTAGTATGAATATTATAGTATAATATATGATATACTAATTTTTATAATTATTGTTACAATTTTAATTTATTATCTATATGACTTATACTGTGACTATAACCTTAACTGTTACAAAGTCACATGTAATTTATTTTTATTTTAACTCTTAACTGAGATTCACTTAAACTACACATCATGCTAGGATATAGGTATAGTAAATATTTTAGTATATATATACTTTTTTAAGAAATATTATATTATTGATATTATGTCATATTGTCTTTATTTTTTTTAATGAATATCTTTTTTCCTAATTTGTAACAGTAAATAACTTCCAACCAGTCGGGTGCATTGTGGGACGAATTTCTTAGCTTTTAGCACGTCCCATAACAGAAACTGGTTGGATGCTTTTGCTTTTTCATTAAATTATGCACCTCTGATGGGTAGTTTGACGAAAAAGCCTTCTAATGTCCATTTATCCATTTATCTTTTATTATTTTAGTAATCTGCCTTCTATTTCACTTCAAACTTCAACTGTTTTCAATAAGATGATTGTAAAAATACTGGTTTCATTGGTTTATTGAATGGTATTATCTCAATTACATTGGTTATATTTATAAGAGTATATATATATATATATATATATATATATATATATATATATACACTATATTGCCATTGATTATGGGACACTTGCGATTTTAGACATTTTACTAAATATCTAGAAAAATACATGAGGAATCATCTCGAAACTCTTAGTGTATAAATATAATAGTATACGTCATACATCTCCGTGAAGATTTTTTACCGAAACTCCATATGGGACCGTCAACAAATTAAAAAAGAATGAATATCTTTTGAATAACCCTGTCAAAACTAATGTAGCAAAAGCGCTCAAACTCTAGATTATGATTGAATGCCTTATTGTAATACATTGTGTTCTTTTTTATGCAAATAGCATGTATACTCGCAGAGTAATTAAGGTTTTTATAAAAATGGCCCCAAATTTTTCTAAGTTTTTCCCTTATAATTTTCAGAGTTCTTAATATAAAATAATATTTTTTTCAGAAAATATGACAAACAACATTGTACACAGTACCCTGTCATCAGAATTAAAAAATAATAAAAATTGTATGAAAAATGAGTAGGTTTACTAAATAATTTTTTACTGCGCATGCGTCAAAGATATCAAAATTTCATTTGCATATTATGTTAGCTAAATATATAGAGCAACTTTTGTAAAAGTCTTAAAATTATAGCTTGAAAATTCTGAAAGTAATCGTCTATAGAAAAAGAACAAAATCCGTTGTTTCCAAAATGAAGCAAAAAAATGAGGGATTTTATCCAAAAGTAGTCGTAACATCCCGTATTGTGTATTCTATATTGACAATAATCAATGAATATATGGATACAACCCCTCTTGTTTTTGCTTCATTTTGAGAATAATGGATTTTCAACTTATTCAATTGACGGTTATTTTCAGAATTTTCAAGTTATGATTTTGTGACTTTCACAAAATTTGCTCTATACATTTATCTAACATAATATGCAAATGAAATTTTGATATCTTTGACACATGCGCAGTAAAACATTATTTAGTAAACCTACTCATTTTTCATACAATTTTTATTATTTTTTAATTCTGATTACAGGGTACTGTGTACAATGTTGTTTGTCATATTTTCTGAAAAAAATATTATTTTATATTAAGAACTCTGAAAATTATAAGGAAAAAACTTGGACAAATTTGGGACCATTTTTATAAAAACCTTAATTACTCTGCGAGTATGCATGCTATTTGCATAAAAATGAACACAATGTATTACAATAAGGCATTCAATCATAATCCAGAGTTTGAGCGCTTCTGCTACATTAGTTTTGACAGGGTTACTCAAAAGATATTCATTCCTTTTTAATTTGTTGACGGTCCCCTATGGAGTTTCGGTAAAAAATCTTCACGGAGATGTATGACGTATACTGTTATATTTATACACTAAGAGTTTCTAGATGATTCCTCATGTATTTTTCTAGATATTTAGTAAAATGTCTAAAATCGCAAGTGTCCCATAATCAATGGCAATATAGTGTATATATATATATATATATATATATATATATATATATATATATATATATATATATATATATATATATATATATATATATATATATATATATACGTATGTATATATATATATATTTGCAGTGAGGTTCTATGAATAAAACACATTTCCACTTAAAATAACGCAGTATTTCAAGAAATTTATCAATTACTGGTAGGGTACGAATCACCGATGAGGTCAAATTCTGTTATGCACATTAAAAATCTACATAAATAATTAGCTGTTTATTGCTTGGAACTTTGGTTCAGAAATACTTATTTTAAGTTTAAATGTTAAATGTAAAGTTTTAATATAAAGAGTGTTTAAAAAAGCCTTTTTACAGAATTATTTTTCAAAAAACTTACATGATTTTCTTTTTTCTTTTAGGTTTGACAGTTAAAAAATTGATTACAATGGACAAAACCTTGAATAAAGGAATTTAACGTATTATTATTGGAATCTCAAAAGAAAAATAGCTCAAGTGCTGAGAATTTTAAGGAAAGTCTTTGAAACAAATTCTTCTTGGAGACTTACAACAGCTGAAATTATATTTAATTTGAATATATGTTTTGGGAAAGGTGTTCTAGAATGACCCCATTAAGGAAAATCCTACGTAAAATAACATAACTGTTGAAATAAAACTTTGAATGGAAGTTAGTATGTTTTACATAGTATTTTGGATTATAAACATATTTTAATAGTATTTTAAACATGAATTGAATAATGAAAAATAGATTTTTAAAAAAAGTTTCCAAAGGATCATTTTACTCCCACAAAAAAGGCCTTTACATAAAAAAATAATTGCAAATTTGTTGTTTATCGGTATAATAAAATATATAAAAGTAATATTGATAAGAAATATGTATAATTCACATCTAAAAACGTAGTCTATTAAGTAATCTAAGTCATATTTCTGTACATGAAAAACTGTATATCTAAATAAATATAAAAGCAAGTGCTTATCTTACAACAGATGTTATAAATCCCAATTTACAAATAATTCTAATCAGACGCGCGTAATGCTAGTACCACCTGAATATTGCCTTTGCTTTTTCTTTGCTTGGCTCAACTAGTTTGTGTGTTATCCAGTAGATAACACGATTTGTCTGGAAAAAAGCAAATGTGAATCGTATGATATGAAATTTAAAATGTTTATGTTTACTTAAAAGGCAATTAGAATAATCAAGTATAGATGTTAATAGTTAATTTTATTTAAATATATCTTAATAAATTCAAGCCTTTAATCAGGCTCTTCCTGAGAGAATAATTTCTTTTATAAATACAATATATGATTCCGTTTTGAAAAAAAATATATATAAAAATATTCTATTTATAAAAGTATTGTATTGTATTTATAAAAAAATTTTCTCTGGGGAAGAGCCTAATTAAAGTATTGAAAGAAAAAAGATGTGTTTTTTTTTTTAATAAAATTAACTATTAATATCTATAGTTCATAGTTCATATTATACATTTTATTTTAAAAGCAAGGCAATAATTTCATTCCGTCATACATTTTATATTTATTTGTGTGAATCGTTTTGCCCGCCAGGATCACTTTAGGTCTCGTTCTTCTAAATTGTTAAATAGTTCATAAACACTGTTCGGGTCGACAGCGGCCATCAACATCCCAAAAAAGACGTGAGCCTAGTTTGCGACTTCTTACAGTGTGTCCAGCAAATGACACCCTAATTTCAAAATTAAATTTCTCAAAAACAATGATCGATAGTAATAAGCGGTAAACGGTTTTGTCATTAGGTAAGCTGCAAAAATCTTATACAGAAATTTCAAACAGTGAATATTTTGAAAAAATTGCATTCTGATAGCATAGAATACTTTGATTTGACATTTTGCTTGTTTAAATTGCCTGCAGAGAAATATTTTTTCAGCTTACACTGCTATATTTTAAAGATTTTTCGAAGTAAATTTTTAGAATTTCCAAATTTCAAAAATTTAATTTAAAAAAACTATGAAATATGGCACTTTAAGCCGAAAAACACATTCTCTGGCAGCAATATAAAGCAAGAAAAAAGTCAAATCAAAGCATTCTTTGCAATCAGGACACAATCTTTTCAAAATATTTACCGTTCGAAACTTTTGTATAAGATATTTACAGCTTACCTGATAAACAAACCGTTTACTGCATAAATCTATTGATCTTTGTTTTTGAGAAATTTAATTTTGGGTGTTATTTGCTGTACACCCTGTAGCTTCATGTTAGCACCAATGTCTGGTCCCATCAGTTTCGATACATAAATTAATTCTTTCACTACTGATTGGACACATATCTTCCACTGACCGACAGTAATTTGAAATGCAAAAACTAATTATTTAATTAGCAAATTCAGCGCATGCGGAGAATGCGTGGCGATCAAAAATATAGCAATCGCATCGGATGATAGATTTTTACATTTATAATTCCGTATTTGAAACTGTGTAAACTTAAAATGGCAACACATGGACGAGCGATTCCATTTTTCTAATAAAACGTAAAATTTCTAATCAAATTTCATAGAAGACAATTTGACAATAAACGAAAAATTTTAACAGTGTATTGGGGTATTCCACATTACGAATAAGCCGGATTTTTTACATATTACTGCTATCGCAACAACATTATTGCATCCTCAAATTAAAAGAATAATACAAATATAAAAATCTAGAGTTTTTTTTTTAAGTTTAGTGTACAGTTTTTTTTTAACTTTTAAGTTAAAGATTATGTAAGTGTATATTTATATAAGTGTCAAGCGAAGGACATTTTATGTTTTCCTTGGACTATTAAAAACAGTCAGCTTAGACAGGATTTTTAAACTATGAAGATTTTTAATCCTGTATAAAAACCATTTCATATCATTTGTGGGACAGTGGATCTGTATATTGTAGCTGTTTTAATAATGCTGTTTTATGTTTAAATTAAATGATGCTAATATAAAAAACTAAGGTTTTATTTATGTATAGACTAAGATTTATAAGTTAATACACATACGTATTTATGCTAGTGTACCGTGCAGGACATTTTGTCTGTGTTTCATGAAATGGCCCTTTTACTTGCATCAATATTTCATGTTAAATATATACGTAGATATTAAGTAATCTTTTTAAACTTTATAATAGATCCATTTTGAAATAAAGTATATCTTGATTTGAAAGTCACAATTTGAAATAAAGTGAGTTTGTAAAGTCATTTAAATTGTGTCAACAAGATAATAAGTTTTGTAGCACAATAAAAATATTGCATACTGCTTAAAATATGGACACTATATTGTATAAATATACTTCACACGTATATTTTAAACTTACATTTTCATACTGTGAACAAAATAAATGTTGCGTCCCAACATACACTTTTTTTCCAAAAAAAAGAAAAAAAAGGCTTAAAAAACACACATGAATAAAATATAATATATAGAGTTATATTTTCTTCATGTGTTTATTTCACGTCATCTTTTTATGGATAAAGTGTACGTTGGATAGCAACATCTATTTTGAAAATAATTATAAAAATACAGACAATTTATTTTCATAGTCAGAAAACGCATAAAAAGTATTTTAAAAATAAATAATTAAATTCTACGAACTTAATTAAAGTTTCTCAGCAGTAACTTAAATGACAGAAAACCACGAGAAACATCATAATCCAACGTAGTTAATACCATCTGCCTGAAATAATTATCATGAAGGTAGGTAATTGGGTTAAATTAAAATGGTATATTCTGCTGCGAGAGAACTAGATTCATTCAACGGAAATTTGGTTATTCTGGTATACCATGCCTCCAGGAAAACACGGTCTTGTATATATTACAGTTTGATTTCACGAACTCTTCCGACTCAAACTTTAGAGAATTATTAGTTTCTATGGCGTGGTCTACAATATTAGAATTTATTATTACTTGATTTTAGAACACGCCATATAAACTGATCATTTTTCAAATTTTGAGTTGGCCAACTTCATAAATTCAAACTTCAATGTATACAAAAAACCGTGTATTTCTGGAAGCATGTGAATAGTTCAGTTCCCACTAAATGAACCTAATTTCTTACCACAGGAATATACCATGTTAATCTAACTCAATTAACTATACCTGAGTATAATTATTTTTGGCACATGGCTTCAACTACAGGTTGAATTATGTTGCAACTTGTGATTTTGTGTTATTGATATTACTGATGAGAAAATTTAAATATGATTGAAAAATTTAATGATTTATTTTTAAAATAATTTTAATGTGTTTTCTAACTAAAAAATTAAATTGTCTATTTCTGTAATTGTTTTGATGTTTTATAATCAGACAAAATATTTTTTTTAACTTTTTTTTTATTTTGCTCAGAGTATTAGATATTTAAAAAAAATCCTTAATTTATACTTACATTTTCAATTAATAATAGATATGAACTTTTTTTTTAAATGTAAAATATTTTCATGCAGCTTCATTTTTATCACAAAATAAAACAAAATATCATGAAAGAGATAATTCAAAAAATTTATTTTGTAAACAAGAAGATTAGAAGATTGAAGAAAAGAAAAAGAGCTTGCTTCATTGAACTATATCATAATCAATCATTTCACATGAATAATGGTTATCTGTAGTTTCTTTCAACTTTAAAATTGATAAGAAAACTTTGAAAACAGTTAAGATGGCTTATCAAAAAGAGCATAGCATAATATAAAAATATTTTGTGGATTTTTTGTTTTTGTTTTTCTATGGTAGAATTTTGCAGGAAGAAAACATTTAAAATTTTTATCTATTATTATTTTTTTAACAGTAAAATATCTGAGAAGAAATGACAGTTTAAATACTAACATTTATCTGAAAATGTACTTATTTAAACATCAAGAATTCTGGTACAAAAATATTTTTTTCGTGGTTGACACTATAAAGACAGAAAGATACTCAAATAAACATACATAAGGTGCCCAAGAGTTTATAACGTTAGGGTAAGGTAATAACGCCAAGTACTAATATTACGCGTAGTTATGAAGAAATTCAGAGATAACTAGACTGGGCATGTTCCTCGTAGGTTAAATAACTGAGCTCTTGGAGCGCTACTCCAAGGCTCTCAGGATCGATTCCTAGTTTGGACATTTTTCACAATGTTGGTTAAATCTTAGTTAGCAATAAGATAAATCACTTATTATGTAAGTTGATCTTTTGGCATTAAATGCAAAAAATTCATGCAGTCTTCCTGTATATACAATGCACAGGAAATACTTTCAAAAGAAACAATTGCAATATTTGCTTTAATATATTTCTGTATACATATACACTCTAAAAAAACGGACTATTTTAAATGCTTCTTTCGTACGCAAAGCTGGGGAGCTTTTTGGGGATTATCTAGGAATATGACAAATGTCTCAACGTGCTCCATAATTATGTGAAAAAATAAAGATATATAATATCTTTATTGTCCTTTATTATTTTTTTTTACATTCATACACGGCGCTGTCCACAATCAACAGGGGAAACTTATTTTCGGATTCTCCGCCGTATGTTTATATTCAAAATTCCGAAATTTTCCATTACTTAAGAAATGGGTCAGAAAATACATAAAAAAGAAACACTTTTGACATGTTTCGGCTTCAATCAAGTTAAGAACACTAGTCATAAAATTTTATATTGTGCTTATGACTCTTATCTGGATTGTAACTGAAACTTTTGAAAAGTGGTTTATTTTTAATGCAGCGGTTAGCAATCAATGAGTCGCAACCCATTAGTGGACCGCAGTAGATATTTTTGTGGGTCGCGAACAATAGAGTTTTGTCAAAAAAATTTCTTTTATTTAATTTTTTTAAGTGAAAATCTCAATGGCAAATAACATTTCAAAGGAAAATCCTTAATTTCTTTCTGGATGAATGTACGAACAAAAAATGCAGAATTATGTATATTAGATCTTGAAGTCCTTGATTTGTTTCAACACATGACATACGTTTGTGAACGAGCTTTTTCTAGTACGTTCTTTTTGAAAACAAGTATAGAAATAAAGTGCGTGTTTAGATAGTAACTTAAAGTTAAAATAAACCAGTTTTAAACCTGGTTTAGATACCCGCATCAGTAAACACTAGAACCACACTGTAAAAAGAAAAAAAAATCGTTAAATTTACGGCAAAAACTGCTGGCAGCAATGTTGCTAGCAGCTTTTGTCGTTAAAATTGCAGTAAAATTATATGTAAATTAATTTATTACATTTACTATTGCTGCAATTTTTACGGCAGAAATCTTACTGATTACAATGCTATGTTTTAATAATTCTTATACACTACATTGCCATTGATTATGGGACACTTGCGATTTTAGACATTTTACTAAATATCTAGAAAAATACATGAGGAATCATCTCGAAACTCTTAGTGTATAAATATAATAGTATAAGTCATACATCTCCGTGAAGATTTTTTCCCGAAACTCCAAAGGGGGCCTTCAACAAATTAAAAAAGAATGAATATCTTTTGAATAACCCTGTCAAAACTGATGTAGCGAAAGAGCTCAAACTCTAGATTGTAATTGAATGCCTTATTGTAATAAGCCTTGTTCATTTTTATGCAAATAGCATGCATACTCGCAGAGTAATTAAGGTTTTTATAAAAATGATCCCAAATTTTTCCAAGTTTTTTCCTTATAATTTTCAGAGTTCTTAATATAAAAGATTATTTTTTTCAGAAAATATGACAAACAACATTGCACACAGTACCCTGTAATTAGAATTAAAAAATAATGAAAATTGTATAAAAAATGAGTTGGTTTACTAAATAATGTTTTACTGCGCATGCGTCAACGATATCAAAATTTCATTTGCATATTATGTTAGCTAAATGTATAGAGCAACTTTTGTGAAAGTTACAAAATCATAACTTGAAAATTCTGACAATATTCGTCAATTGAATAAGTCGAAAATCCGTTATTCTCAAAATGAAGCAAAAACAAGAGGGGTTGTATAGATATATTCATTAATTAGTGTCAATATAGAATACACAATATGGGATGTACTACTACATTTGGATAAAATCCCTCATTTTTTTGCTTCATTTTGGAAACAACGGATTTTGTCCTTTTTCTATAGACGATTACTTTCAGAATTTTCAAGCTATGATTTTGAGACTTTTACAAAAGTTGCTCTATACATTTAGCTAACATAATATGCAAATGAAATTTCGATATCTTTGACGCATGCGCAGTAAAAAATTATATAGTAAACCTACACATTTTTCATACAATTTTTATTATTTTTTAATTCTGATTACAGGGTACTGTGTGCAATGTTGTTTGTCATATTTTCTGAAAAAAATATTATTTTATATTAAGAACTCTGAAAATTATAATGGAAAAACTTGGAAAAATTTGGGACCATTTTTATAAAAACCTTAATTACTCTGCGAGTGTGCATGCTATTTGCATAAAAATTAACACAGTGTATTACAATAAGGCATTCAATCATAATCTACAGTTTGAGCGCTTTTGCTACATTAGTTTTGACAGGGTTATTCAAAAGATATTCATTTTTTTTAATTTGTTGACGGTCCCCTATGGCGTTTCGGTAAAAAATCTTCACGGAGATGTATGACGTATACTATTATATTTATACACTAAGAGTTTCGAGATGATTCCTCATGTATTTTTCTAGATATTTAGTAAAATGTCTAAAATCGCAAGTGTCCCATAATCAATGGCAATATAGTGTATATATTTATATTTGTAGTTTGCGGTTGTTTTAATTATTATTCCACTTAAACACGTAGGTATTACCAATTCTTATTTGTTGGTAATGACTTCATTCAAAAAATTGCTTTTTTTAAGTAGGGTAGGATAGCCGATAGCTTATAGAGACCACACAAAATTTCTATACTGATATTAGATACATCTTCATATTAAGTGGGTCGCGAAAAAATTTTTATACTTAAAGGTAGATCGCGTAATAATAAAACATTTTTCTTAAATAATGGAAATGAATTTTAAATTTTATATGAAAAGGTGATTTTCGTCTAAATCTTGTGATCCAATGCAAAAAACTTTTTATCATACATAACATTTGATTTCTTTTGTGCGACATAGATTTATTTTTTTTTTCAGAATAAGTATGTTTTAAATAGATTATATATTTCTCAGTATACTACAGTGGTTGTAATTGTACAGACACAGTAATATCCAGATTAAAATTTTGTCAAAAATATATTAAAAAAATTAATGATATTGATTGTTTCTCCCCTTTCCCGCTGATATATCAAAAAATTCAATATATCCTGCAATATCGCATGCAAATTATCTAGATAATAAATTTCCTGATTTATAGCATTAATTGAGGTAGAATAAGCATACTAGATATTTTCTTCTTCTGTTATGCCAACCATTAACACTGTAATAATCACACTTACTTATTATTTAGTATATACTGCTTACATGCATCTCCTTCTTATTAATTGCTCCCAAGGTAGCAATAAGAAAAACAACATAATGGAGCTTATCGATGCTTTAATGTGGTACACCTATTTCTCTTAGCTTCATGAATATAATTTTGTGCATCAGTTTACCTTCTTTACTTATTTGTATAAAATAGATTTATTTCGATAATTTTCTTTATTTTAAAACGGCATTCTTATTGTTACCGCATGTTAAAGAATGAAGAATGTTCTAAATAAAACATTCTTTGTTCCATTAAAAATATTTTTAAATTGATTTTGTATTTTAAAATATAATACAGTGGTCATAATTGTATATATACAGACATAGTATTATCCAGATTAAAATTTTATTTTAGTCATGTCCGTTATCAGAAATATATTTAAAGAGTTCCTTCTACACGATAGTGATTTTTTCTACCTTTTCCCACTGATTTTTTTAAAGGTCAATATATCATAGTGTATAATCTCACACAACTAATTTATATCATAATTTTTTTATTTTTTAGCATTAAATGTGATAGAATAAGAATTCCAGACATGAAATTATTCTGCTTTTCAAACAATTAACAGTGTCACATTTAACAATTACAGTCACTTATAGTTTAGTATATTTTGCTTATATACATCTCCTTCTTATAATTTGCCCTCAAGTTAGCAATAACAGAAAACAAGAATGGTGCTAATTGAAACGTTACTGTAGTACACCTTTTTCTCTCAGCTTCGTGAATATAATTTCGTGTGTCGAATTATTTTATTTACTTATTTGTATAAAAGTGACGCTATTTCGCTTGTTTCCTTTATTTTTAAAACTCATTGTTATTTTTACAGCATCCTAATGACTTAAGAATATTCTGAATAAAGCATTTTTTGTTTCACATAAATATTTTTGTTCCACCAAAATATGTTTTAAATGTATTTTTAATTTTCAATGTACTACAGTGGACATAATTGTATTTATACACGCACAGTAATACAGAGATTAAAATTTTATCACCTCAATCATCAGAAATATAGATAAAAATTTTCTTCTGCACGATAATAATCAATATATCAAATAGCAATACATCAAATTTTTAATACTTAATTAATATAAAAGACACTAATTAAAAATTCAAATATATTTCTATTAAAACTTTCAAGTTGTTTGCCTTCAAATCTTAAAGAGAACAAACTCTCTTTAAATAACTCTCTCTCTCATTCACACACGCACATACATATATATACAGGGTGTTTCAAAAATGACCGGTATGTTTGAAAAATCAACAAAAACTAAACGGGCAGCGATAGAAATACACCGTTTGTTGCAACATGCTTGAGACAAAGTAAATTTTTAGGCAGAAATTTTTTCGAAATTAGTTACAATTTTCAACAACAGATGGCGCTGCAGTCCGGAAAAATCTAAATTACGATATTTACATACGGTAATAAACCATTTTTTCACATCAAACTTGCAATCTGTGAGCAGCACACGCTTACAGCAGAAAGACGACTTATAGAAAGGCGAACTCACACTTATTTTCATCTATATTTTTCAAATCGCCTGCAGCGTCATCTGTTGTTGAAAATTGTAACTAATTTGGAACGTTTGTCTGCCTGAAAATTTACTGTTGTTCCAAGCACATTGCAACAAACGGTGTATTTCTATCGCTGTCCGTTTAGTTTTTATTGATTTTTCAAATATACCGGTCATTTTTTGAACACCTTGTATATACAGAATAATATAATTATAGTTACGTTGTTTTAAACTCCGTAGTGTCCGAACTGTGTGACAAATATCGACGAAACTTGGAATATAAGCTATATGACAATGAAATCAACAAAAAAAATCAGTTCAAATATCTATCAGTAGATGGCGGTTTTTATCTATGAGAATTAACTTTATGCTAATTTGGAGCGGTTTTAAAAGACAGTTGTTTCTGCCACAAAGTCATACTGCACCATACCGTTAGAGAAAAGCAACGAGTATTACTAGTCATGTTGGTTTATCAAAACGGCAGTAAATTATGGATTGTTCTGCAAGAATATAGACATTTGAAAGGCTTACAACATGTACCAATGTCGAGTCCGGCTTTGAAATAGTTCAAGAAAATAAATTGAAACTGATATCAATCAATACAACATACAAAAACGTCCCTAAAACACCATAAAATATACTAAATACGTCTGGCCTTTCGAAAGAAAGTCTTTTTTCTTCAGGCGTAAAGAATATTATGTGTTATATATGTGCATATATTTTTTTTATTTTATTTATTTTATTTTTATTTTATTTTTTTTAATTACGAATTTATATATGTCTGTATTTTCATTTTATTTTTTTTCCTTCTTATCATTTTACTTCCTTTTTCCCCTTCTTCGGTTGTACGTTTTGATTATATTCTTCCGTGATTGGCTTTTGCATTCTACTTTCCTATTGGTTGTTCCTTCAGCTTGTTCCCTTTCCCGTCTTACCAATTCAGTCGCGCTGCTACTTTCGTTGTAGACGCACGTGTTTTTTGTGCCTGACGAAGAATCACTGAGTTCTTTTTAAAGGCTTAGCTTGTTTTAGTATATTTTATGGTGTTTTCAAGAAGTTTTTATCTGTTCGTTTTGAATAGTTAATGTCTAAATTTAAAAAGACTAGAGAGTTGGGTGAGTTTCAAGTAAAAGGACTAAAACCGATTTCAAATGAAACTGCCGAATTAAACGTTCTTGTCGTGATCAAAAAGCGCGTTCGGTTCTCAATATTCATGGACAATTGCTCGAATGGTGTCACGTGATTTGTCTTACCATGGTTTACAGTATGAAAGGTTTTTCAATCACTTATAAAGTAGTATCCACGCAGGTTTGACATTGTGCAAGAACCCAACTCTGCAGAACCATGTAAAAGAACTCAATTGGGAGAATGTTTTTGGCTAGAATAGTCTCAGACATTGCATGGCCTCGGAATTTTTTGTGGTTGTACGAGGTACATTTTAACCTAGATGGAGCAGTGGATAGTCAGAACGGTCATGTATGACGTACTGAAAATTCTAGTATTATCCATGAAAACATTTTGCTCCCTGATTAAACCGTGATAATCTGTCTTCAGAAATGCTTTCATTCATAGTCCAACCTCTTTTTTTTAGATAGAGCATTTTTTAGGATCCTAAAAGATGTCTCCATTATGGGTGTCCGTTACTGCGGAACTTCTTTAGTAACAAATCATTCCCTTCTCACAGAAGTTTAAATTGTGTAATGAGATTTTAGGGAATGAGTTGTTTTGACAGATTAATGTTTTTTAAAATGAAATAAAGAAAGCATAGATTAAAGATATGGAATATAAATAATAATTTTTATATTAAAAAAGGAAGGAGGAAAACTTAGCTTTTAAAAGAATTTGGAAATGATTAAGGTGAACAATTTTTATTATATTTATTTATTTATTTATTTATAGATATAATGCATATATAATAATATTTTTGTCCTTTTGATCAATCCAAGATTTTGTTTTCTCTTGACAGTACAAGTTTTATTGTAAAATAATTCTAAAATTTTAATTTCCCAAGACATAAAATATTTTTTTGATACAACAGCAGAAGCATTCTTCCACTTCCGAACTTTCGTTTTTCAATTTCGAATTTCTTCTTAAAAATTTCATTGTACAATATGACTTACAAAATGACTACATAATTTGAGGGCGAATATTGAAAATACTACACACACACACATATATATATATATATATATATATATATATGTGTGTGTGTGTGTGTGTATATATAAAATAAGAGATGTCTGTCAGCTTGCCTGCCTGATCATGGATAACGCCGAAATTATAATACCTAAGTCTCTGAAATTTTTGCCATGCGTGAATGCTAACACCGGAAGGTGCACTTCACAGCCGGATTTTTAAAATTCAATTTAGATTTTTTTAAAGAAAAAATACAACAAATCAGCCTGGTTAGAGCTTATATGCATCTCTCCACCAATCCGCGGCAACGAATTAGCCAGCCAATGAGACTAGGTAGCAAATATGGGATTTAACGACTGCATTTCGCAGAAGATTCTGTATGGAGTAGGTCTCACTGAAGTAAGGAATTTTTAAATAATTTAATTATTGCATTATTTTTGCGATTCGAGACAGCTAAAATCATCGACTGTATTTCTTTATCGTTCCAAAACATGGTCTTTATAACAGAAATGCATACCTGTGTTCACTCATATAAAATTTAAAGTATTCTTCAGATAATTTTTTTTTATTATAGTATGAATGGAGATTTTTAAATATTCGCAATTTCTTTGAAAACATCTATAGTTCCAGGCAAAGCCGCGCGGATCAGCTAGTATATGTATATATATATATATATATATATATATATATATATAAGAAAACAGCGAAAGTTGACTATACGTCTAATGAAAAAATATACATTATTATTTAGAAATTGGCATTTACCTGTTTTAATCTCCTAATTAAAATATATTTTAATGCTTTTATAAACGTTTACAACCATTTTCGAAAAATAAAATAAAATAATTATTTATGCAGTTTTTTAAAATTTCAAGAGAAAAATCAGAAACAATAAAAGATTTAACAGTATAAAAGTTATTTATGCATCCATTAAACTGAATAATTCTAGTTTTCATTATTCTTAACAGCTGAAATACAAAAATATTTTATTTAATATCAAGTTCATCACAAGAAAGAGGAAAGCAAATAACTTGGAAGAATTCGTCCGAGAAAGCGTAAAATAATTTTGCGCGGCTGTGAATAAATTTAATTCTCAGCAAAAGAAAAATATGTTGAAATATTTAAACATATGAAAAATTTATAAAATTATAAAGAAAGTGAACGAAAACTGAATGATCATAAGATAATTCCAATTAAGTTTAGAGGAGTAAATTTTCTGTGTTGCTATGTGTTAAATTTATTTATATAAAGTATTAAAATATATTGTTATATACGTTGTACGGACAGGGAATTAAAAAAAATCTGCAAAATACAGCTTTCTTTTACATTTTTTCTCGTAAAATTATCTTATTTCATCTTACATTTTTGTAAATATTTTTGGTTAATAAATGACCCTGATATTTTTCTCTATAAATGTTTATAAATTTTTTTCTAATTTGCGGATCAAACACTAACACATTTTATTTTAAAGATAAAATACATTGCATTTTGATGTATATAACAGATTGTATTATATTATAATAAATAAAATTAAAATTATACTTTAATCATAAATTCAGTGGTTGTAAATGCGTAGTATAATTACGCATTGTATGCTTGAGCAAAAACAATAAAATAAACTATTTGTACGTTACGCTAAAATGACGATACTGTGTCGCAACCATCGTTGGAAAAAGAAAAACATGAAAAACATCGCAGCGATATTAGGTTTGAAAATTCTGAAGCCGTATTTTAAGATGAACAATTGTCTTATTTAATCTATGTTGTATCCAATCTTTTCTTCTTCACTTTCTCTAAAACCTTCAAAAAACAATAAAATTTTAATGTTCTACATTAAAAATAACCAGCAACCGAAAAACAGATTACCAATACGGTGCACACTTATTAATTCGAATTCGGTTAATTCCGAAAGAATCCAAAGATTTCCAACCAATCAATACTAAAAAATATCTCATTAATTCGAACTCATTTTTGTCACATCGGTTGACTCGGAATAAAATACTGACAAGAAAAAAAATATGTTTCCTCATTTAACGGTGAAAATAGTATAACTACTAAATGCCTAAACATAAATGAAGTATGAAGATAACAGAAATGAAGTATACAGAAATGAGTTCATATAGTATATACTTATACATATGCAGTAACATTAATGCATGTAAATAGTAACAAAATTATTTCTTAAAACAAAAAAAATACCTGAATTAAGTCATTTACTATTAATAGTAGACAAGACCCGAAAGGGTTAAAGAACTAAAATAATAGAGTACTATTTTAATTCTGGAATAACCTATTACATCTATTGCCTTTTACAAGAAGAGAGGCAACAAATGGAATTATATAAAACTGTGTAAAAATAAACAATATAGATTATAGTAATAAAATAAAACTACATTTTCATAGCTAAACCTAGATTAATTTTCATGC
Organism: Maratus speculifer; assembly: GCA_964019185.1. NCBI lineage: Eukaryota > Metazoa > Arthropoda > Arachnida > Araneae > Salticidae > Maratus > Maratus speculifer. Next base: position 226,774,566 of record OZ025296.1, on the reverse strand, counting down.
TAAAATACGTTGACTTAAGTTGGTTTCTTCCAAAGCATTTGTGTCACGATAAAAAAGTAGTGAACAGTAGTGAAGTAGTGAACTTCAGTAGAGAAGCAGAAAAGTAGTGAACTTCACAAAAAAGTAGTGAAGATTGTATATAAAATAGATGGATAAAATATTTAATATTATTTAATACGTACCCAAAGTAGTGTATCACAATATCTTTTGCATACGGTTTTTTGGCTACATTGTTATAGTCAATGCATAGACATATGTTTACTGTACTACATGTACGTAGTTACAAAACTATTTCTCAAAGCAAAATGATTCTCGATAAAAAGACACATACTGTTAATAGTACACCAGACTCAAAAGGATTAAGGAACTAAAATAATAGAAAACTATACTCATTCCCTAATAACCAATTGCGTTACTTGTCTCTTAGAACAAGAGAAATATTAAAAAAATAAATAAAACAGTGTAAAAGTAAATAATATCGATTATAGTTTATATATATATACATATATATATATATATATATATGTGTGTGTGTGTATGTATGTATGTATAACTAAATCTAAAATAATTTTCATATTAAGTTACTATAACTTAAATTGATTTTTTCCAAAGCATTCGTATTTTTACAAATACCCTAAGGAAGAAAGTGTATAAAATGGATGGAAAGCTTATTTAATATTCTGTAAAGCATATTCAATGTAGTATCTGAAATAATCCTTTGCCTCTCCGTTTTTCTCTTAAATTTGTATAGTAAATGCTTAGACATATACTAACATTAATACGTGTAAATAGAAACAAATGTATTTCTTAAAACAAAATAATACTCCATTAAAAGACATGTACTATTAATAGTATACCAGACCCGAAAGTTTTAAGTAATTTAAATTATAGAAAACTATTTTAATTCATAAATAATCAATTGCATGTCTTGTCTCTTACAAGTGTGTCTCTCTACAAGAGAGCCAATAAACGGAATTAAAAAAATTGTCTAAAAAATAAATAATATAGGTAATATTTATAAAAAACACTTCTTTACAAATCTGAAATAATTTTCATATTAAGTCACAATAACTTAAGTTGATTTATCCCAAATCATTCGTGTCTCTATAAATACCCAAAGGAAATTAAGAATGTATATAAAATAAATGAATGGCGTATTTAATATTCTTTAATACGTATTTAATGTAGTATCTCAAAATATCCTTTGTCTTTCGATTTTTCTGTTAAATTCCTTTTAGCGCCGGAATTATTGAAACAGTAATAAGTTAACTTAGCTGACATCTAAAAATAATTATGAGATTATTTTCCTGATTGAAAAAGGAATTCATAAATGCTGAAGTATTTCATTAAGTCCATTTTTATCCTTGAAAATAGCAATAAATTAAATAAATATCGCTTTACAATGAGGTAGAATTTTTTTTTCTAATGTCAGCACACTGTTAAAATAAAAAGGATAAATTTCACATTGTAATGAAAAGTAATGTTAAAATAAATTTACCTATAAGAGACTAAAGATTCTGTCATAAATCTTTTGATTTTTATGATGGAGTCAGTAATTTAAATTAAGTAACATAATTAAGTCCATGTAAGTTCTAAGAATAGTAATACTTAGACAAAAATATTTTATTTGCGACAGAGATAAATATGTTCATCTAAAAATAATCGTTGTTTATTTCATTACAGATTACATTTTGCAAGAATAAACAAAATAAAGTTATAAATAAACTTGTTTTAATTATTATTATTATTATTATTATCATTACTATTATTTGCATGTTTATTTAAAATACTAATTCTAGCAAATTTTATAAACAAATTAATTTCAATACAAAACAAAATATATTAAGCACTTTTTAAAATTATTTTTAAAATAATTCTAAAAATATTTCTAAGCTGAATGTGTAATTTTATTTGCTTTACGAAGATTTTTTTTGAATGAATATTATTGGTTTCCTTATATTAAAAGCATATACAAGTGTATAAATAAATTATAAGTATGTACGTAAATTGCAGTTTTATAAAACCGTATAAGTATAAAAAAAGTTTTACACGAGTATAATATATTTTTGAAATACACCCAACTCCGAAATTTTGGTTTTAAGTGATATGCTCATTCGAAGTACGAACATCATAAGTATGATTTTTAGTAAATGTTGATTGTGTATCTGTATATCAATTTAAAAACTGTTCTTTAGCACTATTAAAGGCAATTTGTTACATTGCATAAAGTATAAAACAAAATTAAATACATAAGCAAAAATTGGTGTACCATATGATAACTCTTACAGAAAATTTTCATTTAAGTTTAGCTGTATGTGGAATAATAACTCACAACCTTTGTAGTTTCTCAAACAGTGTGCCGAAAACATTATTCTACTTTTAATAGATTTTTTAAAGCTATATCTTGAGATTTCAAACTTCTTTAATTTTCACACAAGTTTGTAAATCCTTCTTCATCAATCTGCCCCCGGAGATGAAGCACATTTATACAAATGACTTTTTCAGATTTTTTTTTAAATCACACGCAAAAGTTCTAAATAAAACAGCGATTGTAAATTTTAGTATCACACCACACAAGTTTGCTGACACGCCATGGAAAAATAACTTGAAATTTATATTTTCTGGACACCAAAAAAATTCTTAGAAAACCCCGTATCAATGTGCTCAAGTTCCCCGTAATATGTGATATTTTATTTCCCTTAAAAAAGAGATAATAAATATTGAACGATGTCAAATGGTACTTAAAATATTATCATGTAAATGATTTCCGACACAGCGAAAGTTAATTTTAAATATGCCATAGTGTAAACGTATTGATGATGTAAACAATATTATTTTGTACTTTTATGTAAAATATGTTTAAAAAAGACACATATTTAAAAGGTTAATTTTCTTAAGTCATTTTAAAATTGGATTTTTTGCGACATTTTTTAATATTATACGTAAAATATAAACGGTAATTTTTATTTCAAACTCGATTTTAATGGATATAAAAGGTTTTTTCATATATAAATAATTCTTATGTATATAATGAAAATAGTATAGATTCAAAAAAGAAGCTTTTAGAAGCTTTAGAAATAAATGAAATGATAGAAGCATTTAAAAATAAAAATAGCTGCATTAGATTTAGGGAGTAAATAAATAAGCGTGGCTCTAAAACACTGTATTTAGAGAGAACTTTAATTAATAAAAGGAAAATTTCATAAATTACAATTTTCTAATTTACATCATTAGTACACGGAACATTTAAAAAATAGTAGCTTACAAGCTGTCGTGACATTAGTAACTTTTTTAGACTAGAAAAATGATGAAACAAAATTTACACTGCTTTAAAATGTTCTGCGTTCAAAATACTAATGTATTTTAAGAAAAAGAGTCTTTTTAGATTTTTTTTTTTCAATTTTATGCATCAAACCGTTCCAAATTTTGTTTCTGTGGGATAAAACCTTCTGTAGAGAATTTTGCTTTAACGCCAATAGAGCGATGAATGAATATTGTTTGCGAGAATTTCTCGCTTGTTATGCTCATAGCTCTTCTGTGTTTGTATGCATACGAATGTATTTACAGAATGATTTTTTTAGGAATGTGTTTCACAATTTTTGTAACTAATGCAGTTTAGTGTATATAGTTGAAATTATGTTTTCTAATTAAAAAAAGAAAATACATGATACCCATTTCGAATTATTCAGCAAGTGCCAATTTATTTAAATTAAGATTGCGTTTTGTCAATAACGAATTTTCAATGAATCTTGAACCGGCATAAAACAAATACATCGGAAGGGGGCAGGCGAGCAGCATCGGGGCTTTTAAGATTTTCCTACCTGAGAAAATATTAGTAATGAAAAAGCGGGACATATGGGAGCATTGAAATTGAAGAATCTACTTTCAACACTGGTAAACGCATGAATGACTGTTCTTCAGATAACATACGGGGAGGAATCCGAATAAAAGTTTCCCCTGGTGTCTGTGGACAGAGGTGTGTATGAAAGTCAAGCAATATAATGAGACATGAAACATAAGACAAAACTTTATATGTCAACACAATTACGAAGCATGTTGAGACATTTGACATTATCCTTGATAAGCTACCCTTAGCCCTCTAGGAAAACAACAGGTCTTTGTTTATAGGCTTCTTTCGTACGCAAAGCCCTGAATTTTTCCTGGAGAGCTTTTTGGGGATTATCAAGGATTATGACAAATGTCTCACTGTACTCCGTAATTATGTGAAAAAATAGATATATTTTACCTTTCATGTCTCATAATATTTTTTTTACTTTCATACACAACGCTGATCACAATCAACAGGGTAAACATATTTTCGGATTCTTCCTTGTATGTTTACATTCGAAATTCAGAAATTTTGCATTACTTAAGAAATGTGTCAGAAAATACATTAAAAAGAAGCACTTTTGAGATGTTCCGGATCCAATCAAGATAAAAAGATTAGGCATAAAATTTTATATTATGCTTATGATTCTTATCTGGATTTTAACTGAAATTTCTTAAAAATGGTTTATTTTTAATGCAACGGTTCCCAATGAATGGATCTCGACTAGTGATGCGAAATAGAGTTATGTTTGGTTAACAGGTTACGATGTTACATACTTGAACAAGTAACAGGTTCCAAAAACCTGTTATTTTTATAACATGTATCTAATGGTATTCTGTAAAAAGATGTTTTATTTAGATGACTTTTAACAAAATGTCTGAAATAATTTTGGGACGTGAGTATAGACGCTGTTTTTTGATCGGATAAATCAACACCAGTAAAATCAGTTTTTGGTTAAAATCTTAATTTTTACAGGACAAAACTTACCTAGTTATGCTATTTTTTAATTTCAAGCATTTTCTGGCACTAAAAACACGTTTTCCATTTATGGTAACTAAAGCGTCAAAAATTCATAAAATTCTAAGCATAATAACTCAGTAAGTTTTAGATGTAGATGAATAAATTTTTACTGTCTTAAAGATGCTAGTCACTCAGCGGCCGAATTCCTCTCGGTAATGTTAAATCTATTGGGTTTGATGCATCCTTATATTCAAAATATCTCCTTAAGAAATTAATATTTTAAACTCATTTTTTAGTGTTCTCTAAATGGATATCACTTTTTTTTTCAAAATATTTCTAAAATTCATACTCAGTTTAATATATTATGTTTAAAAAATAACGAACAACACGTACAAATTCAACAATTCTAATAAAATTATAGATAAATTAAAAAAAATATTTTGAGAACTTAGAAAAAAAGAGACATTTTTAAAAAATAGAATACTGATTTTTTTTATATTAATTCGTCATGGAGATGTTTTGAATATAAGAATGCATTAAACGCCCATAGACTTAACATTATGGAATGAAATTCGACCCCTGACTGACTAGCACTCTTTTTGATTAGAACATTAAAAAAAAATGACTAAAGCTTACAGGATCCAGACATTGTAATATTTTTATATTTATTAACTATTTAAAAAGCACCTATATTAACGTAAATTGGGTTTTAAATGATGCATAATAAAATCTGAAACATTTTTTGTAGTTAGAACTATGCCACTAAAACTAAAGGTTTAGAAATTAGCTTTTGGTAAACGATAACAAGAGATGCCCTGTAGAAAAATAAACACAGTTTTAACATAATTCTAAAGAAAAAAAAAAAGTTTCTTTTTGACTTTATTGCTGCCATACATATCGATGCGTATGCAGTCCGAACACTGCAAGACTAGGAAAATATTATCTATACTTTTTTAATCGTATGCAATTTAGCAATACAGAACTAAAAACGTGTTTTTCCATACTTGCTGATTAAAAATCTGAAAATTCCTTAAAGTGCAAGTATCGCAACTCTGTAAGTTTTGATTATAGAAGAATTTTTTTTTACATGTTGAAATACCTGGAAAGCTATCAGACCGGAACATTGTATTTTCTTCTTCTTCTTTTAAAAAACAGCTTTTTTAAGATAAATCGATTTTTTAGGATATAGAGCAAAATTTTTGAAACAGTTTTGTAATGGGACTTTTGTAACAGTTTTGTAATCTCTAAAATTAATGGCTTAAAAAATTAGCTTTTTATAAACGATAAGAAAAGAAGTGCTACATAAAAATAAACAGTGCTTTAACAACATGTAAAAAAAGATATTTGAAAAAAAGAATTTGTAGAAAACGAAATTTGAACTCCGATTTCATTACAGCTATATTTATCAACGAGTATCCAAAGATAATCCAAAAGAACCTGAAAATGTTATATATAAGCTTTCAATTAAAAGCAATTTATCCAAACGGATTTTTATTACTTTTTCAAATTAATTACAATAGTAGTCGCGCAAATAATGCGATGTTATTATCTTTCTATCATTTACAATGAAACAAAATCGCAGAAATATAAAAAATTTCCTTACTCTGATTTCTTAAAAACATAGCCATAAGAAACTAAGAAATAAATAAATAATAAAAGCATATTCATCCTCCCTTCCCCCCCCAAAAAAATCTAGCGTCACACATACACACAGAAAAAAAAAAGAAAAACAAAGTTCTCAAACTCTATTAGCATTATCCCTTTTAAATTTCCAAAGTCAAAAAAACCGCCGCTAGCTGGTCAAAAGTACAACAAAAACAAAATAATCCCCTTCCTTTGATTCCCTTCAAACATTCAAAGTCACATTCACATTCAACATTCAAAGAAAACACCACATGGACAAACATAAATAACGAAATTAACTCTGTCAATGGAACGAAATCAAAATTAATCCCATCCTTTAGTATCCATCATTAAAAAACACCTTTGATATTTTTATTCCAATGAATCCCATTTACTAAAATGATTCCATGCAACGCTATTTATCTGCACAACAAATTATAACATTTCAACTTATATGAATGTGATCTGTTAAAACATATTTTTTCTTCCTATTGAATAAAAAGAGTTACAGTATTAGTTGTATTAGAATTAACTGTAATGAATAAATTGAGTTTTTCAGAACATTTTTTTAACAGTCGTAGCCTTTTTTTTTACTTTTCTGGCGAACGGCCAGGTATTTGTTTGCTAGTGAATTGGACTTTGATTCGGTGTTTGGACAGGGCTATTCTGCATGAATAGTGGATAGTGGATGATACTTTCTAGACATTGAAAGCTGATAAGGAACTGAAAGGATTTGCGACTGTTGATCACGATTTCTTTTGGTTTGCTTACGCGCGTCGTAATATGCGTTTAAAAAAGATTTTTTTTAAAATTTCAAAATATATTTTTAAGGTATTTTTATATTAATATCGAAAACAAATTTTGAAAATCTTATTGTTATAATAATTTTAATATGTATTTTTAAAAAAACAGTTCTTTTAGCTTTTTTTTCTTCTTTTTTACATACTTTGAAGGTAATGCGTTCCAAATTTAACAGGGACTTTCCGTTAATCTGTTACTAAACAATGCACCATAAAAGAATAACGTTGTTATCTTATACTATAATGCGAGCAAAAATTGTGTGTGTAAATTTTATCTCAAAAACGGCTCTGACGATTTTCGCGAAAATTTGGATTTTACCATTTTCGGGTACGAGAAGACCACTGGGCTAGGTCACATGTTTGAGAAAATTCGATTATTGGGTCATTTTGGGTCAGGTCATAATGGGTCAGGATCAAGCTATTTATACCTAGAGAACGGCTGGATCGATTTTAAAGAAATTTTGTATCCAATCGTTTTTTGGCACGAGAAAACTATTGAGCTGGGCCACATGTTCGAAAAATTTCGATTAATGGGTCATTTTTGGGTCATTATGGGTCAAGCCATTTTATCTAAAAAACGGCTCTAACGATTTTGACCAAATTTTATATTTTATCGTTTTGGATTACAAGAAGACCATTGGGTTAGGTAGCATGTTCGAAAAAATTCGGTTAGTGGGTCATTTTTGGGGTCATTTTGGGTCATGCTATTTTTATCTAGAGATTTTCCCGCGCAATTTTGACTAAAAATTGCATTCTATGGTTTTCGGGCACGGGAAAAACATTGGGCTAGGTTACATGTTCGAGAAAAAAATTTAATGGGTCATATTGAATCATTAAGAGTCTGGGTCAAGCTATTTATATTTAAAGAACGGCAGAATCAATTTCATCGAAATTTTGCCTGTAATTGTTTTTTGACACGAGAAAGCTAATGGGCTAAGTCACACGATCGAGAGATTTTGTGGTCATTCGAGAGTCATTTGTGGGTCATGATGGGTCATAATGGGTCATGGTCATGCTATATCTAAAGAACCGGTGGATCGATTTTAACAAAATTTTGTATGCAACATTTTTTAGGCACGAGAAAAATATTGGTCTAGGTCTCAGTTCGAGAAATTTCGATTAATGGGTCATTTTGGGTCATAAAAGGTCTATATCAACTATTTATATTTAAAGTACGACAGTATCAAATTTAATGAAATTTTGTATGGAACAGTTTTTTGACACGAGAAAACTAATGGGCTATCTCACATGCTTGAGATATTTCGATTATAAGAGTCATTCATGGGTCATGATGAGTCATAATGGGCCATGTCAAGCTATAGCTAAAAAACATGTGGATCAATTTTAACGAAATTTTGTATACAACGTTTTTTTGGCACGAGAAAATCATCGGGCTGGGTCACATGATCGAGAAATTTCGATTAATGGGTCATAAAGGGTCTGGGTCAAGCTATTTATATTTAAACAACGGCAGGATCGATTTTAACGAAATTCTGTGTGTAACAATATTTATACACGAGAAAAATAATGGGCTAAATCACATTTTCGAGAGATTACGATTATAAGGTTCATTTGTGGGTCATAATGGGTCATGGTCAAGCTATATCTAAAGAACGGGTGAATCGATTTTAACGCAATTTTGTATACAGCATATTTTTGGCACGAGAAAATCATTGTTCTACGTAACATGTTCGAGAAATTTCGATCAGTTGGTCACTTTTGGGTTATTCTATTTTTATCTGGACAATATCTCGCGCAATTTTGACTAAATTTTATATTCCATCGTTTACGGACACAAGAAAATCATTGGGTTAGGTCAGATGTTTGAGAAAATTCGATTAATGAGTCATTTTGGGTCATAATGGGTCAAGGTCAAACTATGTATACCTAAAAATTGGCTCAATCAATTTTATCTAAATTTTGTATCTAACGTTTCTCGGCACGCAAAAAATTAGTGAGCTAGGTCACATGTTCGAGAGATTTCGATATAAGGGTCATTTGTGGGTCATGCTAATTTTATCTGGAACATTGCTCTCACCATTTTGAGTATACTTTCTTATCATTTTCGGGCAAGAGAAAACCATTGAGCTAGGACACATGCTCGTAAAAATTCAATTAGTGGGTCGTTTTAGGTCTTAATGGGTTCGGGTTATTTTAATTATATATATCAACGACTCAATCAATTTTACAACGAAACGTCTTTTGTCACGAGAAGACTATTGGGCTGAGTTGCATATTAAACAAAATTATATTAGTGGGTAATATCGCTTCATTGCTCAATGCTGTCAAGCTAATTTTACTTAAGAAATGGCTTAAACGATTTTGATTCGCTTTATACTCTACTGTTTTTGATTACCTGAAGACCATTGAGCTAAGTCACATGTTTGATCACATTTGAATAGTGGATCATTTCTGTAATAAGGGTCAGGATCACGAGAATATGGCAAAAGCCAAACTTGGCGATATTTGACAAAATACTGGCGAAATTTGGCCGAAAAATCAACTATTGAGATTACGAAACCAAAACACGTATTTGGCACCAAATGAAAGAAGGTGTCCAAATTTGGCTATATCTGGCAAAAAATATTGTATTTCAGAATGTGAAGAAATTTCTTATACATTCTTAATAGCATTGAAGATGCATAGTTAACTAATCAGAGTCGAGCTAAAAATGTGATTTGGATTGATGTCCTTTCGTTGTAAAATTTATGATCATGTGCATACAAACATAGTTTTCTTATTGATTGTTTTTGTAAATAATAATATTATTAATAACATGTTTTACAGTAATAATGCAGAGTGAATGATACAGTGAAAATACTATATCGAGTTGAACAAAAAGGTAATTTTGACCGAGCTGAGCTCGGTCACCCCTGCTAGTTTATCCTGATACGATAAATAATGCCCATCTTTAGTCTCGACTCATTAGTGGTCCGCGATGGAAATTTTTGTGGGTTGCGAATAGTGCTCGCGATAGGATACGCATAGCAGCTATACGTTTAAACGATATACGTATATCCGTATAATACGTTTTTCTGCTATACGGATACTTTCGAATATACGTTTGAACGTATCCGGATACGTATAAGGCGTATCAGTTAAACGTATATTTTAGAATACGTATATTTAATGTATACGTATATTCCACGTATCGTATCTAATTTAAATATTGGACTTCATCAGTCTTACGTCACTGAATGAAGAATAATTTGGAAATCGGTGGCGTTACGACAGGAATCCGTATAGTATGTCTTATATATACAAGATCAAGCAATGAAAAGCGCATATTTTTTAAAACAGTTTGCAAAAATTTCACAAAATATCAGACTCCTGATTGGCCATTCTCGTTTCACTAACAGTGAAATATCTATTTTCAAAATAGCGAGTTATTACCGTGAATTGCAAAAGTATTTTGCAATATTGTACTTTGAATTTATTTAGATTTTTTTATTCATCTCAAGGTAATAAGCTCAGATATCCCTTTATTTTACATTTTGTGTAGGTAATGTATACAAATTGTATCCATTCTAAATAACAAGCAAAATTAAACACTTTTTGAGGAAAGAATGACAGTATAAATGTTTCAGATTTATTGTGAAGTCTTGTTAAATTTAGTTTTTTTCTTTTTTAATTATTTAAAACAATATTAAATGTAAAACAATTTTTTGTCCTTATTTTATAGGCAAATAAGGCATATATAGGAATGAGAATCTTTCGCCTTTTGGTAGTTTTCCTATAAATATTATCCAAATGCCCCCTCCCCAAAATCTCCCTAAAAAAGCTCTAAGCAAAATTTAAATTCTTTAATTATTTTCTCAAGTTTACTTCTTTATTTTTTTGTTATATCGCAACAATATTTTATCAATTATCTAAGCCCCCTACAAATCTACTTATTTTTATTTTATAATATTTTGCTTAAACATATAGCTCAGAAATTAAATAAATATACATATATTTTTCTTTATGGTGAATTTAATAAATATTACAACTAATGATTAAGGTAACATATGAAAAAGATAATAAAAACATGTCAGAATTTTTTTTTCCCTTGTGTTCACATGTTTTTCTTATGTGTTTACAACTGCTCTTTCGTTGGGGCACATATGAACATTTTTTTTTTTAATTCAATAAATTATTAAGAAAAGTAAGAAGAACTGTAAAGTTAATTTTTAAAAAATACCATGCGTAAAAATAAGTTCTGTTTACTATATAGATTAGTTTTAACGTTTTTAGTAGTTATAAAGATTTAGAAATTCTTTATTCACTTATTGTTTTACACACAAGATTGCACCCAAGCGTAAATGCTATTCTTTTCATGGAGCTAATACTTTCTAACTGTGTTAATGTATAATGAAATTTCATTTTTTAAATCTTGACATTCTCACCAAAACATACATAGAATCACTTTATATCAAGAATTAACTGAATCTGTAGTTTGATGAAAATCCGTGCATTAATTCTAGAGATAGAGCTATTGCAGAAATCGTAAATAAAATACAGCAAAGTAGAGCCACCTGTTGAACGATTTACATACAAAACTAGTCAGCAACAATTTCTACCAGGGACTACTTAAATATATAGGGGACACTGGGATGCATATGAACAGTTCACATAAACATAGCTTTTTGTCATAACTGCGTTAATTTCTATAAGCAAAACTACTCTATATAGTAAACAGAACTTTTTTTTGCGCATGGTAATTTTTAAAAATTAACTTTACAGTTCTTCTTACTTTTCTTAATAGTTTAATGCATTAAAAAAAATGTTCATATGTGCCCCAACGAAAAAGCAGTTGTAAACACATAAGGAAAACATGCGAACACAAGGAAAAAAAATTAACATTTTTTTATTATCTTTTTCATATGTTACCTTAATCATTAGTTGTGTTATTTATTAAATTTACCATAAAGAAAAATATATGTATATTTATTTAGTTTCTGAGTTATATGTTTAAGCAAAATATTATAAAATAAAAATAAGTAGATTTGGGGGGGGGGGGGGCTCAGATAATTGATAAAATATTGTTGCAATATAACAAAAAAAATAAAGAAGTAAACGTGAGAAAATAATTAAAGAATTTAAATTTTGCTTAGGGCTTTTTTTTTGAGGGAGATTTTAGGGTCGGGGCATTTGGATAATACTTATAGGAAAACTACCAAAAGGCGATTCTCATTCCTATATTTGCCTTATTTGCCTGTAAATTAAGGAAAAAAATTGTTTTACATTTATAAGCTTCCTCCAAATTTAATTTCTTTTGCATTTAAAAGAAAGGGGGGAGTCAATAATAGAGATTCCACGGTAGTTATAAGTTTAAAAATTTTATTTTCTTAATATATATATATCTATTTTCAAAACACCAAATAAAATAGCTGTTTTAGAAATGGAAGTAAAATAATACTACAAGTTTGCAACAAATGAAACAGAAAAATTTGCAAAGTTGTTAAACGTAATATTTTTTGCATTAATGATGCATAAAAATAGTATTGAAACATGTTAAATAAAATAATGTATAGCATTTATTGCAATTTAGAAAACATGAAATTTATTTAAATTACAATTGAAAGTAAAGAGCTTGTTGCTTTTTATGTATTTGCTGACAGTTGTGTTTGTAGAAGTTTCTATTACACAAAATCAACTTTATATGAGAGAAATGTCTTCTATTTCTATAAAAATATAGATAATGGGGCTGGCATTTTTTGCACGAAGTTAACTAAAAGGAATAGAATCACTGAATGATTATTGGGCAGTTTAATGACATATTCAAATCTGCACCAAATAGACTCTTCATAAGTGTCCCACATTCCCACAAGAGTTAAAATGACAAATCCTTAGCATTTCTTAATTTTAAAAATAAAAAATATCATAAATATTTATTAGTATCCATAGTATATGTTAAAGAAAGAAAAAAAAGAATAAATAAATAAAATTATTCTTTTATCAAGCTGCAGATTTTACTTTTAAGTACAGTAAGCAGTATTTTGGCTCCTGGGAACAAACAAAATGTCGAAGAGTTTCAAAATTTTTTTCCATATGTCTATAGGTGCTCTCATTTTTGATAATTTTTTGAAATAAAAAAACATATAATAACTAGTGAAATGACAATGTTCTCATATGCCCCATTTTTGCATGTGCCCTAGTCTCCCCCATATATGTTACTTAATTCTGTGTATTAGGTCTTGAGATAGAAAACCCACAAAATCCATGACACATATAGACAGACAAAGTCACAGACTCATAAACTGACAGGCATATATTTTGTAAAAAGTTGTTTTTCGGACTCTCTTCCCCTTAAAACGTGTAAACCCGTCGAAAGTATTCCCGAATCCAATACTTTCTTCTTCTAAAGATACAAGAAAATATAAAAAACTAAGTACTGCGTCGCAGATTTTCCAAAGAATAGTTTGATTCTACCCACAACTAATGTAAGACATTTTATAGTAAATAACTTAGTTTTTTTGGAAAAAAACCCAAAATGTTAACTGAGGAAGTATTCAGATTTTTTTAAGTACCTGCATAACAAGTAGTAATTAAGTAAACACATCGTAGTTCTTTGAACAAAGAATCGCGATGGGGATACTCTACCGGATATTTCTCAATGTCTCTAATCCGCAAAAAAAAATTGAAACATCAAATTTCATACATTGAATGAAAAACGTTTAAACGTTTATACGTTTAACCGCTTGGGTAAAATCCGTATATACGATGTACCGTATATGCTGTTTCGTGTAATACGTATAACTGCCGATGTCGAATTATACGTATAGCAAATACGTATTTCGTACAATACGTATTATACGTATACTCGTATAAACGTATAATCGGGAGCTCTAGTTGCGAACAATAGGGTTTTGTAAAAAATGTCTTTTATTTCATTTCTTTAAAAAATATGAGAATCTCAACAGCAAATAATATTTCAAGGGAAAATCCTTAATTTTCTTCTGGATGAATATATATAAACAGAAAATCCAGAAGTATTTAAATCTTATTTTTAACTTCTTGATTAGGTTTAACACACGACATACTTCAGTGAACATGCTATTTCTAGTATGTTCTTTTGAAAACAAGTACAGAAATAATTTGTGTGCTTAGATAGTAAATTAAAGCAAAAATAAATCAGTTTTAACCCTGGTTAGATGCTCTCATCGGTAAACACCAGGCCCACACTGTAAAAAAAAATCCGTTAAATTTACGGCAAAAATTGCTGGGAGCATTGGTGCCAATAGTTTTTGTCCGTTGTTTTATTTATTATTTCACCTAATACGTAGGGGGTGCCAACTCTTGTTTTTTTTGGTAATGATTTCATACGAAATCTCGCCTCTTTTACGTAGGATAGGATAGCCGATAACTTATAGAGACAATACAAAATTTCCATACTGATATTAGATACATCCTCCTCATATTAGATTGGTCGCGAAAAATATTTTATACTTAAATGTGGGTCGCGTAGTAATAAAAAATCTTTCTTAAATAATGGAAAATGTTTGAATTATAAAAATTTTATGAAAAAGTGATGTTCTTCTAAATCTTGTGATCTAAATTATTCAATTTTTTTATGTTATGTATAACGTTTGATTTTTTTTCGACATAAATTTATTTTTGTTCCACTTAAAGTATGTTTAAAAAAGATTTTGTATTGCTCAATATACTACAGTGGCTGTAATTGTATAGGCAGAGTAATATCCACATTAAAATTTTATCTGAAATATATTTATAAAATTCCTTCTACCTGATATAGATTGTTTCTCCCCTTTCCTGCTGATATATCAAAAATATCAATATATCCTACAATATCGCACACTTATTATTTAGATCATAAATTTTCTGATTTGTAGCGTTAATGGAGGTAAAAGAAGCATACCGGCTATTTCTACTTCTGCTTTACCAACCATTAACACAGTAATAATCCCAGTTACTTATTACTTAGTATATCCTGCTTACATACATCTCCTTCTTATTAATTGCCCCCAAGGTAGCAATAAGAAAAACAAAAGAATGCAGCTAATCGATGCTTTAATGTAGTACAACTATTTCTGTCAGCTTCATGAATATAATTTTGTGTATCAGTTTACTTTCTTTACTTACTTGTATAAAATAAATTTATTTCACTAATTTCCTTTATTTTTAAAAACCATTCTTATTTTTACCGCAAGCTAATGACTAAAGAATGTTCGAAATAAAACTTTCTTTGTTCCACATAAATATCTCTGTTCCTCTAAAAATATGTTTTAAATGGAATTTGCATTTTTCAACATATTATAGAGGCCATAATTGCATATATACAGGTACAGTAATATCCAGATTAAAATTTTATCACAGTAATGTGAATTATAAGATAAAAATTTAAAAGAATTTCCACACGATATTGATTTTTTCGTCCTTTTCTCTTTAGATCATGAATTTCCTGATTTATAGTATTAAATGAGGGAGAATAAGCATACCAGAAATTTTCTTAATATGTTTTGCTAACCATTAACATAGTAATAATCACAGTTACTTATTATTTAGTATATCCTGCTTACATATATCCCCTTCTTATTAATTGCCCCTAAAGTAGCAATAAGAAAAACAAAAGAATGGAGCTAATCGATGCTTTAATGTAGTACACCTATTTCTCTTAGCTTCATGAATGTAATTTTGTGTGTCGGTTTATTTTCATTACTCATTTGTATAATGTTGATTTATTTCGCTGGTTTTTCTTTATTTTAAAACGGCATTCTTATATTTACAGCATACTAAAGATTGAAGAATGTGCTAAATAAAACATCCTTTCTTCCACTAAAATGTGTTTTAGACAGATTTTGTGTTTTAAAATATAATACAGTGGCCATATTTGTATATATACAGACACAGTATTATCCAGATTAAAATTTTATCTCAGTCATGTCCGTTATCAGGAATATATTTAAAGAGTTCCTTCTACACGATATTGATTTTTTCTACCTTTTCACACTGATATATTTAAAAAGTCAATATATTCTACAGTATAATCTCACACAGCTAATTTATAGCATTAATTGAGGTGAAGTAATCACACCAGATATTCTCTTATTCTGATTTTCAAAGAATTAGCAGTGTAATAATTACCATGACTTATTGTTTAGTGTATTTTGCTTATATACATCTCCTTCTTATTAATTGCCCTCAAGTTAGCAATAAGAGAAACCCAAGAATGGTACAAATAAAAACGTTGCTGTAGCACGCCTTTTCCTCTCAGCTTCATGAATATAACTTAGTGTGTCGGCTTATTTTCTTTATTTATTTTATAAAAGTGATTTATTTCGATTGTTTCCTTTATGTTTAAAACTCATTCATTTTTTACAGCATCCTAATGACTTAAAAAAATCTAAATAAAACTTTCTCTGTTTCACGTAACTATTTTTATTCTACTAAAAATACATTTTAAATGTATTTTTTATTTTCAATATACTACAGTGGGCATAACATAACTGTATTTATTCGCAGTAATATACAAATTAAAGTTTTATCAGATTCATGTCAGTTATCAGAAATATATATAACATTTTTCTTCTATACGATATTGATTGTTTCTCTCCTTTCCCACTGATATATAAAAAAGTCAATATATCCTACAGTATAATTTGACATAACTTATTTAGATAAAAAATTTACTGATTTATAGCATTAAATAAAGGAAGAATAAGCATGCCAGAATTTTTCTTAATCTGCTTTGCCAATCATTAACAATGTAATAATCACAGTTACCTATCATTTAGTATATCCTGCTTATGTACACCCCCTTCTTATTAATCATCCCCAAGGTATCAATAAGCGAAACCGAAGAATGAGGCTTATCGATGCTTTACTATAGCACATCTGTTTCTCTCAGCTTCAAGAATATAATTTTGTGTATCGGTGTATAACTTTGTGTGTGTATAATTATTTCCTTTATTTATTTGCACAAAAGTGATTTCTTTCGCTTATTTTCTTTTTATTTAAAACTCATTCATTTTTACAGCATCCTAATGACTTAAGAATGTTCTAAATAAACTTTCTTTGTTCCACATAAATATTTTTGTTTTACTAAAAATATGTTTTAAATGAATTTTTAATTTGCAATGTACTACAGTGGGCACAATTTTGTTTATACATACACAGTAATATACAGTTTAAAATTTTATCAGAGTCATGTCAGTTATCAGAAATATATATAAAAATTTCTTCTATACGATATTGATTGTTTCTCCCCTTTCCCATTGATATATCAAAAAGGCAATATATCCTACAGTATAATCTGAAATAACTTATTTAAATCATGAATTTCCTGATTTATAGCATTAAATGATGGAGAATAAGCATACTAGAAATTTTCTTAATCTCATTTTCCAAACAATAGCAATGTAATAATCACAGTTACCTATCGTTTAGTATATACTGCTTATGTACACCCCCTTCTTATTATTAATCCCCAAGGTATCAATAAGCGAAACCGAAGAATAACGCTAATCGATGCTTTACTGTTATCGATGCACATCTGTTTCTATCAGCTTCATGAATATAATTTTGCGTGTCGGATTATTTCCTTTATTTATTTGCATAAAAGTGATTTCTTTCGCTTTTTTTATATTAAAAGCTCATTCATTTTTTACAGCATTCTAATGACTTAAGAAAGTTCTAAATAAAACTGCTATCCAAGCCCCTATTAAAAGGTAAAAAGTTTTAAATAAAGCTTTCTTTGTTCCACATAAATATTATTGTTCAACTAAAAATATGTTTTAAATGAATTTTTAATTTGCAATATACCAGAGTGGGCATAATTGTATTTATACACGCACAGTAATATACAGATTAAAATTTTATCAGAGTCATGTCGATTATCAGAAGCATTTAAAAATTTTCTTCTACATGATATTGATTGTTTCTCTCCTTTCCCACTGATATATCAAAAAAGGCAATATATCCTTCCGTATAATCTCGCACACATATTTAGATCATAAATTTCTGTTTTATAGCATTAAAAAAGGTAGAATAAGCATACCAGATATTTTTTAATTCTGATTTGCTAACCATCAATAATGTAATAATCACAGTTACTTATTGTTTAGTATATTCTGCTTATTTACACCTCCTTCTTATTAATTGCCCTCATGATAGCAATAAGAGTAACTGAAGAATGGAGCTAAATGAAGCTTTACTGTAGCACACGTATTTCTCTTGGCTTCGTGAATATAATTATGCATGTAAGATTATTTTCTTTACTTGTTTGTCTAAAAGTTACTTATTTCCTTTATTTTTATAACTCATTCATATTTTTACAGCATCCTAATGACTCATGGAAGTTCTGAATAAAGCATTCTTTGTTTCACATAAAAATTTTTGTCCACTAAAAATTTGTTTTAAATGGATTTATTTTATCCGAGTCATGTCCGATATCAGATATGTATTTTAAGAGTTCCTTTCACACGATATTGATTATTTCTCCCTTTTCCCACTAATATATTTAAAAAGTCCTATAGTAGGGTAACGTCCCCAGTAATTGGCAGGCACCAGTGATTGGCACATCGTACAAAAATGTCCTAAAATAAGATTTATATCCGGTCTTTTAAAAATGCAAAACCATATACCAGTCATATGCTCATTTACTTTACAGATTATAACTTTGATTTATGATACTAAATGACAATAGTGCCTAGGAAAGAGAAACAATTATGGCTTGTATCAAATTAGCCATATGGCAATATCAAATTAGCCATATGGCAATATCAAATTAGCCATTAGGCTTGTTGCAAATGCTTCTTCTCTGGCTTAAGAAAGGCATGCATTTCAATTTATTATTATCTGATTTATAGTATATTTTAAATTTTAATAGACAACAGTTTTGTTTAGTTGAAAAGGGTTACTTTAATTGCGTAAAAGTCTAAGTGCCAATTACTGGTGATTACAACAACTTTTTATAAATATAATTTTATAAAAATACTTTTTCAAATATTTTTGCTTTTGATGGGCAAAATAGATGTATAGATATGCACTCTTTGATTTAAAAATATTTGCAAGTAAATATTTTATTTCATGGTAATGAAAATAGAAGTAAGTTTAAAGACAAATCCTTAATGTGCCAATTACTGGGGATGTTACCCTATAATCTAACAGAATTATTTTAGATCATAAATTTCTTAATTTATAACTTTAAATGAGGTAGAAGATCTATATCAGATATTTTCCAGTTCTGCTTTGGCAGCCATTATCAATGTACTAATCACAGTCACTTATTGTTTAGTATAACTTGCTTATATACATCACTTTCTTTATAATTGCCCACAAGGTAGCAATAAGAGAAACCGAAGAATGAAGTTAATCGAAGCTTTACTGTAGAACGCCTATTTCTCTCTGCTTCATGAATATAATTTTGTTTGTCGGATTATTTTCTTTATTTTTAAAAATATGATTTATTTCCCTTGTTTCCTTTATATTTAAAACTCATTCATTTTTTACAGCATCCTAATGACTTAAGAAAGTTCTAAATAAAAATTCCTTTTTTTCCACATAAATATCTTATCTTACTAAAAATATTTTTTTTAATTATACTTATTTTTTATTATACTAGAGGGGAAATAATTTTATTTATACACGCACGGTAATATACAAATTCAAATTTTATGAGAGTCATGTCAATTATCAGAAATACATTTAAAAATTTTCTTCTACACGACATTGATTGTTTCTCCCCTTTCCCACTGGTATATCAAAAAGGCAACATATCCTGCAGTATAATCTCACACACTCATTTAGATCATAAAATTCCTGATTTATAGCTTGAAATAAATGTAGAATAAGCATACCAGGTATTAACCTATTCTGCTTTTCCAATCATTAATAATGTAATATAATCACAGTTACTTATTTTTTACTATAACCTGATTATATATACCTTCTTCTTATTAATTTTTCTCAAGGTAGCAATTAGAGAAAAAGAAGAATGGTGCTAAACGACACGTTACTGTAGCACAAATATTTCTCTTATTTTCATGAATATAATTTTTTGTGTTAATTTTTTTTACTTTACTTATTTTATAAAATGGATTTATTTAGCTTCTTTTCTTTTATTTAACACTCATTCGTATTTTTAAAGAATCTAAAGAATTTAACCATTACACGGCGGTTCGGGCAGCATCTGATCGAGAATACATGCAAATACGGACAGATGAGGTCCAAGCCCATGTTTATATGTTAAGAAGTTCTAAATAAAGCTTTCTTTGTTCCACATAAATATTTTTGTTCCACTTAAAATATGTTTTAAAATAAATTTTGAATTTTTCTATATACTACCGTGGCTATAAATGTATATATACAAGCACCGTAATATCCAAATTAAAACTGTAGAAGAGTATTGTGAATTATTAGATATATATTTAAAAAGTTCCTTCTACATGATCTTGATGGTTTTCTCCTTTTCCCACTGATATATTTAAAAAATCAATATATCCTATAGTATTATCTCACACAACTTATTTAGACCTTAAATTTCCTAATTTATAATATTAAATGAGGTAGAATAACTGTACCAGATATTTTCTTATTTTGCTTTGGCAACCATTAACAATGTAATAATCAGAGTTTCTCATTGTTTAGTATATTCTGCTTATATACATCTCCTTCTTAATAATTTCACTCAAGGTAGCAATAAGAGAAACAGAAAAATGGTTCTAACTGAAGCGTTACTGTAGCACACCTATTTCTCTTAGTTCCATGAATATAATTTTGCGTATCAAATTATTATATTTACTTATTTGTATAAAACGTATCTGTTTCCTTTGTTTTCTTTATTTTTAACACTCATTCTTATTTTTAAATCATCTTAATGACTTTAACTTTTACACTGGGGTTCGGACAGCATCTGATCGAGATCACATGCAAATACGGATAGATGCTATCCAAGCCCCTATTTAAATGGTAAAAAGTTCTAAATAAAGCTTTCTTTATTCCATATAAAATTTTTTGCTCCAATTAAAATATGTTTTAAAATGAATTTTGTATTTTTCAACGTACTATCGTGGCTGTAATTGTATATATACAGGCAGAGTAATATCGAGATGGAAATTTTATAAGAGTATTGTGAATCATCCATTTTCCCATTGACATATTTAAAAAATCAATATATCCTATAGTATTATCTCACACAATTTATTTAGATCATAAATGTCCTGATTTATAACATCGAATGTGATAGAATAAGCATACCAGATATTAACTTATTCTGCTTTCCCAACCATTAACAATGTAATGATCACTGTTACTTATTATTTAGTATATATTGCTTATATACATTCCTTCTTATTAATTACCCGCAGAATTGAGTTAATCGAACACTGTAGCACACCTTTTTTCCCTTAGCTTCATGAATATAATTTTGCGTGTCGGATTATTTTCTTTACTTGTTTGCATAAAACTGATTTATTCAGCTTATTTTCTTTATTTTTAAAACTCATTCTTATTTTTTTTTAATATCTAAATGACTTAAGAAGATTTAGTGATGATATTTCTTCGACGATGGCCTGTAAAATATATTTAATTTTTGATTATGGGAATACTTAACCCTATCTCGACTATCATCTCGTGTTCTGCGACGTATAAGATTGTGAGAGTCTTTGTATATTTATGTGAGTAATTTGTTTACGGAAATTTTATATTACTCTATTTAGTAATGAACAGGTAATATTCTGTTTGGAGGCGTCCTTGTTGCCTCCAACTTCACTACCAGTGTAAAAAGTACAGAACAGAATTTAGTAAGATATTGTTGCACTTTAATTCGTCATTCTTATTTTTATAGAATCCTAATGATTTAAGAATGATCTAGATAAAACTTTCTTTCTTCCACCTAAATATATTCGTTCAGCTAAAGATATGTTTGAAATGGATTTCACATTTTTCAGTATACTAGAGCGGCCATAATTGTATATATATATATAAGCACAGTAATATCCAGATTAAAGTTTTACGCGAATCATTCCAATTATCAAAGAAAAATTTAAAAATTTCCTTCCACATGATATTAATTGTTTCTCCCCTTTCTCGTTGCTGTTTTAAAAAAGGCAATGTATCCTATAGTATAATCTCACGCAAATTATTTAGATCATAAATTTCCTGTTTTATAGCATTTTATTAGAGAGAATAAGCATACCTGATATTTTCCTATTCTGTTTTTCCTGCAATTAACAATGTAATAATCACAGTGTTGTTTAGTATATTTTGCTTATATACATCTCCCTCTTATTAATTGCCCTCAAGTTAGCAATAAGAAGAACTGAAGAATGAAGCTAATCGAAGCTTTTCTGTAGCACACCTACTTTTCTTAGTTTCATGAATATAATTTTCTGTGTCGTAATATTTTCACTACCTCAATTGTATAAAGTAGATTTATTTCACTTGTTTCATTTATGTTTAAATTTCATTCTTATTTTTACAGCATCGTAATGACTTAAGATAGTTCTAAATAAAACTTTCTCCGTTCCACATAAATATTTTCATTCCACTAATAATATGTTTTAAATGGATTTTGTAATTTTCAGTATACGACAATGGCCATAATTTTATATACAGGGTGTATCTAAACTCTTGGACAAAATTTTAAGGGGTGATAGTACACGTCAAGACAAATAATATTAAATGGGGAACTAAGGGTCCCAAACGTCTTCCGAAAGAGATATGCGACATCAAAGTTTAGGGTCCAAAAATTGAAATGATTATAAAAAGCGGAAATTTGGTCGATTCGTTTGTAGTTTTCTCTAAAACTATTCTTTATGTCAGTATTGTCTTGAAAATAAATTATAAAGATAGATTTCAAAGAATGCCGATAGATTGCGCTTTAGAGTTTGGAGTAACGAACAACTATTTTTTACCGTTATTTTTTGCATCTCATTCATTTTTTTTAGAAGCTTAGACATAAACTTAAATTTTGAGCTGAAAATCTGTAGCTAAATAGCGCAAACTGATCTGTGTTCAATGGGAGTGGGTAGGTTCAAATTTCAAATAATTTTAAAAAACAGAGAAAATGGTCAAATAATTTTTGGTTTTCACTAAAACTATTCTTTATGTCAGTATTGTCTTAAAAACAAATTATAAATATAAATTTCAAAAAATTTCGATAGAGCGCGCTTTAGACTTTGGAGTAACATACAGCTGTTTTTTACCGTTATTTTTTGCATCTCATTATTTTTTTTACAGGCTTAGACAAAAACTTAAATTTTGAGCTGAAAATCTGAATCGTTGAGAGTGGTTAAGTAGCGCAAACTGAAATGTGTTCAATGGGGGTGGGGAGGTTTAAATTTCAAATGATTATAAAAAACGGAAAAATTGGTCGATTCGTTTGCGGTTTTCTCTAAAACCATTCTTTATGTCAGTATTTTCTTGAAAATAAATTTTAAAGATAAATTTTAAAAAAATCCGTTAGAGGGCGCCTTAAACTTTAGAGTAACCAACAACTATTTTTAACTGTTATTTTTTGTATCTAATTAAATGTTTGCAAAAACTTAGACTTAAATTTTGAGCTAAAATTCTGAATCGTTGGGAGGGGTTAAGAAGTGCAAAATAATCTGTATTCATTAGTTTAAATATTACCTTGCCCACTCCATAAAAACTGTTCAATTTTGCGTTACTTAATTACTCACAACGATTCAGATTCTGAGCTCAAAATTTAAATCTAAGCTTTAAAAACTTTACTCGTCTATAGCCGTCCTCTATCGGCATTGTTTGAAATTTATGTTTATAATTTATTTTCAAAAAAATACTGACATAAAGAATAGCTTTAGTGAAAACAACAAACGAATCGACCAATTTCTAAGTTTTTTATATACATTTCAAATTTTGGAACCTAAACATTGATGGCGGCTATCTCCTTCGGAAGACGTTTGGGAGCCTTAGTCTCCCATTTAATATAATTTGTCTTGACGTGTACTATCATCACTTAAAGTTTTGCCCAAGAGTTTGGATACACCCTGTATATGCAGGCACAGTAATATCAGCAATAAAATTTTATCAGAGTCATGTCAGTTATATGAAATACATTTTAAAAGTTCCTTCTACAAGTTTTTGATTTTCTTCCTTTTCTCACTGATAAATTAAAAAAGTCAATATATCCTACAGTATGATCTCACACAATTTAATTAGATCATTTATTTCCTGATTTATAGCATTAAATCTGTTTGAATTAGCATTCCAGAAATTAACTTATCTCGCTTTCCCAACCATTAACAATGTAATGATCACAGTTACTTATTGTTTAGTTTATCTTGCTTATATACATGTCCTTCTTATTAATTTCACTCAAGGAGACTTCTTATTAATTTCACTCTAAGAGAAACTGAAGTATGGAACTAATTGAAGATCTACTGTAGCACACCTATTTCTCTTAGCTTCATGAAATATAATTTTGTGTGTCAAATTATTCTCATTACTCATTTGTATAAAGTAGATTTATTTCACTTGTTTCATTTATGTTTAAACCATTTTCTAATTTTTACAGCATCCAAATGACTTAAGATCGTTCTAAATAAAACATTTTGCGTTCCACATAAATATTTTCATTCCACTTACAATGTAATTTAAATTGATTTTATAATCTTCAATGTACTACAATGGCTATAATTGTATATAATTAGGCACAGTTATCAGGAATATCAGATATATATCAGGAATAAAATTTTATCACAGTCACGTCAGTTATCAGAAATATATTTTAAAAGTTCCTTCTACATGACATTGATGGCTTCTCCATTTTCTCACTGATAAATTAAAAAAGTCAATGTATCCTACAGCATAATATTACACAATTGTATTACATCAGAAATTTCCTGATTTATAGCATTAAATGTGATAGAATAAGCATACCAGATATTAACTTATTCTGCTTTTAGTACCTTTAA
Organism: Maratus speculifer; assembly: GCA_964019185.1. NCBI lineage: Eukaryota > Metazoa > Arthropoda > Arachnida > Araneae > Salticidae > Maratus > Maratus speculifer. Next base: position 226,749,478 of record OZ025296.1, on the reverse strand, counting down.
CAATGTAATGATCACAGTTACTTATTGTCTAGTATATCTTGCTTATATACATCTCCTTCTTATTAATTGCCCCCAAGGTAGCAATAACAGAAACCGAAGAATGGAATTAATCGAAGCTTTACTGTAGCACACCTATTTCTCGCTTCTTAATAATAATTTTGAGTGTCAGTTCATTTTTTTACTTGGTGTAAAAGTGATTTATTCTGCTTGTTTCCTTTATTTTTAAAACTGATTCTTATTTTTTAATATCTGAATGACTTAAGAAGATTTAGTGATGCTTTTTCTTCAACGATGGTCTTTTAAATATCACTGAGTTTTAATTATGGGAATACCTAACATTTCTCGACTATCATCTCGTGTTCTGCAACGTATAAGATTGTCAGAGTCTTTGAATATTTATACAAGTAATTTGTTAACTGAAATTTTATATTACTCTATTTAGTAATGAACAGGTAATATTCTGTTTGGAAGCACCCGTGTTGCCTCCAACTTCACGCCCAGTGTAAAAAGTACTGAACAGAATTTAGTAATATGTTGTTACCCTTTAATTCGTCATTCTTCTTTTTATAGAATCCTAATGATTTAAGAATGGTCTACATAAAACTTTCTTTTTACTGCCTAAATATATTTGTTCAGCTAAACATATGCTTTAAAAGGCTTTTATATTTTTATACTACAGCGGCCATAATTATATATATATATAAGCACAGTAATATCCACACTAACGTTTTATGCAAATCTTTCCAATTATCAGAAACATATTTAAAAATTTCCTTCCACATGATACTGATTGTTTCTCCCCTTTCCCGTAGCTGTTTCAAAAAAGGCAATCCTAATGATTTAAGAATGGTCTACATAAAACTTTCTTTTTACCACCTAAATATATTCGTTCAGCTAAAGATATGTTTTAAAAGGCTTTTATATTTTTATACTACAGCGGCCATAATTGTATATATATATATAAGCACAGTAATATCCAGATTAACGTTTTATTCAAATTTTTCCAATTATCAGAAACATATTTAAAAATTTTGTTCCACATGATACTGATTGTTTCTCTCCTTTTCCGTAGCTGTTTCAAAAAAGGCAATGTATCCTACAGTATAATCTCACACAAAATATTTAGATCATAAATTTCCTAATTTATAGCATTGAATAGGGAAAAAAAAGCATAACAGATATTTTTATATTCTGCTTTTCCTACCATTAACAATGTAATAATCACAGTCACTTGTTGTTTAGTATATCTTGCTTATATACATCTCCCTCTTATTAATTGTCCTCAAGGTAGCAATAAGAGGAAACAAAGAATGGAGCTAATTAAAGCTTTTTTGTAGCATACCTATTTCCCTTAACTTCATGAATATAATTTTCTGTGTCGGATTATTTTCGTTACTCATGTGTATAATGTCGATTTATTTTGCTTGATTCATTTATATTTAAACCATATCCTTGTTTTTACAGTATCCTAAAGACTTAAGATAGTTCTAAATAAAACTTTCTGCGTTCCACATAAATATTTTCTTTCCACTAATAATGTAATTTAAATTGATTTTTTAATCTACAATGTACTACAATGGCTATATTTGTATGTATATAGGCACAGTTATATCAGGAACAAAATTTTATCACAGTCATGTGAGTTATCAGTAATATATTTTAAAAGTTCCACCTACTCGATATTGATCGTTTCTCCTTTTTCTCACTGATAAATTAAAAATGTCAATATATCCTGCAGCATAATTTCACGCTATTTATTTAGATCCCAATTTTCCTGATTTATAGCATTAAATGTGATAGAATAAGCATACCAAATATTAACTTATTCTGCTTTCCCAACCATTAACAATATAATGATCACAGTTACTTATTGTTTAGTATATCTTGCTTATATACATCTCCTTCTTATTAATTGCCCCCAAGGTAGCAATAACAGACACCGAAGAATGGAATTAATCAAAGCTTTACTGTAGCATACCTATTTCTCTTAGCTTCATGCATATAATTTTGTGTGTCTGTTTATTTTCTTTAGTTGTTTAGGTAAAAGTGATTTATTCCGCTTATTTTCTTCATTTCTAAAGCTCATTCTTATTTATTTTTAATATCTAAATGATTTAAGAATATTTAGTGATGTTTGTCTTGTAACATGACGTATAAAATATCACTGAACTTTGATTATGGGAATACTTAAACCCTTCTCGACTATTTTCTCGTGTGCACCGACGAATAAGATTGCCAGAGTCTTTGAATATTGATACGAGTAATTTGTTTATGGAAAGTTTTGGATTATTCAATTTAGTAATAAACAGGTAATATTATGTTGTGGGGCTTCCTAGTGGCATCCAAATTCAAGCGCAGTGTAAAAAACACTGAACAGAATTTAGTAATATATTGTTACACTTTAATTCTTCATTCTTATTTTTATAGAATCTTAATGATTTAAGAATGGTCTAGATAAAACTTTCTTTTTTTACCAAAATATATTCGTTCAGCTAAAGATATGTTTTAAATGGATTTTATATTTTTCACTCTCCTAGAGCGGCCATAATTGCATATATATATAAGCACAGTAATATCCAGATTTAAGTTTTAAGCGAATAATTCCAATTATCAGAAACATATTTAATAATTTCCTTCTACATGATATTGATTGTTTCTCCCCTTTTCCGTAGCTGTCTTAAAGAAGTTGGAAATTGCAAGTGAAGCATAGCATATGAGGTGCGTTTAAACTTTAACAAAGTTTTAAAAATATCACTCTCATACATCAAACTCATAAAATTGTAAATAATTAATTGCAATCAAAATGCGCACCAAACAATGTTTTCCCTATACCATTATGTAATGGAATACTTTTGTGTGGCCTTGTAAATCAATAACAAATGTTCTTTGCACCACAGATTATGCAAAATGTATACTATAATATTTGCTTTATAGATGCATATTAATTTTATTATGCTCAAATGACTGTAACACCATTAAAATGCATTTTAAACATTTTTCCCCATTGACCGTAATGTAACGGAATAATTTTGATTCTCCGTGTAATTGAACTATGCATCCGATTTTCATAAAATTTTAAATAACTCGATAAATTTATATAACAATTATATATTTTAAATTTCAAACGATTCGTTTGGGTGGTTTTTGCGTTGTTATATGCGGACGGACATACAAACAGACGGACAGACTGAACGACAACTATATGTGCCACGAATTTATATTTACGAACACTCCTAAAAAGACAAAATATTCTAAAGTATAATCTCACAAAACTTATTTAGATCACAAATTTTCTGATTTATAGCATTAAATAAAGGTAGAATAAGCAAACACGATATTTTCTTATTCTGTTTTTCCAACCATTAACAACTTAATGATCACAGTTACTTATTGTTTAGTTTACATTAACGTTTCGTTCCACATAAATATTTTCATTTCACTAATAATATGTATTAAATTGATTTTGTAATTTTCACTATATTACAATGGTCATAACTGTATATATACAGGCACAGTAATATCATGAATAAAATTTTATCAAAGTCATGTCAGTTATCAAAAATATATTTAAAAAATTCCTTCTAAACGGTATTTATTGTTTCTCCCATTTCCTGTTGCTGTTTTAAATAAGACAATGTATCCTACAGTATAATCTCAAACAAATTATTTAGATCATAATTTTCCTGATTTATACCATTTAATTAGGGATAATGAGCATACCTGATATTTTCCTATTCTGCTTTTCCAACCATTAACAATGAAATAAACGCAGTCATTTGTTGTTTAGTATATCTTGCTTTTATACATTTCCCTGTTAATAATTGCCCTCAAAGTAGTAAAAAGAGGAACCGAAGAATAGAGCTAATTGAAGCTTTTCTGTAGCACACCTACTTTTCTTAGCTTCATGAATATAATTTTCTGTTGTCGAATTAATTTCATTACTCATTTGTATAATGTCGATTTATTTCGCTTCTTTCACTTTTGTTTAAACTTCATTCTTATTTTTACAGCATCGTAATGACTTAAGACTGTTCTGAATTAAACTTTCGTCGTTCCACATACATATTTTCATTTAACTAATAATATGTTTTAAATGGAATTTTTAATTTTCAGTATACGACAATGACCCTAATTGTATATATGTACAGAAGCCGTAATATAAGGAATAAAATTTTATCTGAGTCATGTAAGTCAACAGAAATATATTTTAAAATTTCCTTCTACACGATATTGTCTGTTTCTCCTTTTTCTCACTGATAAATTTAAAAAGTCAATATATCCTACAATATAATCTCACGCAATTTATTTAGATCATACATTTTCTGATTTATAGCATTAAATCTGGTAGAATAAGCATTCCAAAAATTAACATATTTCGCTTTCCTAACCATTAACAATGTAATGATCACAGTCACTTATTGTTTAGTTTATTTTGCTTATATATATCTCCTTCTTATTAATTGCACTCAAGGTAGCAATAAGAGAAACTGAAGTATGGAATTAATTGAAGCTCTACTGTAGTACACCTATTTCTGTTAGCTTCATGAATGTAATTTTCTGTGTCACATTATTTCCGTTACTCATTTGTATGAAGTACACTTATTTCACTTGTTTCATTTATGTTTAAACTTCATTCTTATTTTTACAGCATCGTAATGACTTAAGATAGTTGTAAATAAAACTTTCTGCGTTCCATATAAATATTTTCATTCCACTAATAATGTAATTTAAATTGAATTTTGTAATCTACAATGTACTACAATGGCTATATTTGTATATATATAGGCACAGTTATATCAGGAATAAAATATTATCACAGTCATGTCAGTTATCAGAAATATATTTTAAAAGTTCTTTCTAGACAATATTGATGATTTCTCCCTTTTCTTACTGATAAATTTATAATGACAATATATCCTACAGTATAATGTCACACAATTTATTTAGATCAGAAATTTCCTTATTTATAGCATTAAATGTGATAGAATAAGCATACCAGATAATAACTTATTCTGCTTTTCCAACCATTAACAATGTAATGATCACAGTTACTTATTGTTTAGTATATCTTGCTTATATACATCTCCTTCTTGTTAATTGTCCCCAAGGTAGCAATAACAGAAACCGAAGAATGGAGTTAATCGAAGCTTTACTGTAGCACACCTATTTCTCTTAGCTTCTTGAATATAATTTTGAGTGTCAGTTCATTTTCTTTACTTGTCTGTGTAAAATTGATTTATTCCGCTTGTTTCCTTTATTTTTAAAACCCATTCTTATTTTTTTAACATCTAAATGACTTAAGAAGATTTAGTGATGTTCTTTCCTTCAACGATGGCCTTTAAAATATCACTTAGTTTTGATTATGGGAATACTTAATCCTTTCTCAGCTATCATCTTGTGTTCTGCGACGTATGAGATTGTCAGAGTCTTTAAATGTTTATACGAGTAATTTGTTTGCAGATATTTTATATTACTCTATTTAGTATTGAACAGGTAATAATCTGTTTGGAGGCATCCTTGTTGCCTCCAATTTTACGCCCAGTGTAAAAAGTACTTAACAGAATTTAGTAAGATATTATTACAGTTTAATTCGTCATTCTTAATTTTATAGACTCCTAATGATTTAAGAATGATCTAGATACCCAGGTCAAAATTCATGCTGGTATTTGTTTGCTAGACAAGCATTACTTGCTATATCACAGCAAGTAAAATAGCACAAACTAACATTAAATACTTGCTAGTTCTAGCAGAATTACTAGCATGTCATGGTGTGTTTTGGCCCACTTTGCTGCTTGGCCAGCATATATAATCCAGCATGTGTTGCAAGAATATGTTGCTGGCCTAGCAGCAATAAAGACCATCACTTGCTAGTATTTTTTGCTAGTCTAGCACTATTTTTCTACCATCATTTGCTTTAAATTTTTGCTTTTCTAGCATCAGTTGCTAGTTAAATAAAAGCCAGGTGCTGCCATCTACTGACAACACTTGAATCTTCTAGGGATATTGGGGGAAGAAACTGCATCGGACTTCTTCACTCCTGAGGATTGAACTCGCTACCTGTGGTTCAGGAAAGGTGCGCGCTACTTACCTTGCCAGCGGGGACATGTCAATACATGCCTGTAACTGCTAGTGATTGTTGACGAAGCTAATTCTACATTTTCAATGAATAAAATTAATTTATTGTTAGTTTTTTCCAAATAATTAATGGGTAATTAGAATAAGATTACATTAATATAAATCAAGAGATAAATAATTATGAAATGTATTTTTGATAGAATAAATTTCAGGTAAATACTGTTTAAGATGGGGGATTTTAAAACTATAATGCATATTGGAAAAAGGGAGGAATCAATTACACATATTTTTAAATCGATTATTATAAACATATTTCTTATATGAAAAATTGCTTCTTGAATATTGAATTTTAACTGACTAAATTTTGTTTTTTACCGATTTTGAAAAACACATTTAATATTTTTAATTTATCAAGTTAATTAACACTAGTGAAATTGAAAGCTAATAATTTTCGGGTGGGCGAAGGAAGTTTTGAATTTACTTTGTATTAGCCCGAAGAGAAAATCTAAATCCTCTTGATTTTGAAATTTTAAAAACATATTTTTTCCCTTATTTTAATAAACACATAAAATTTTACTTTTGAAATAACTTAAAAGAACTAAATACTATGAGAAACTGACGGTGATTTTCTTCCATTACATGAAGGGGGGGGGGGGAGCCTATAAAAATTAATCGTTAGTATTTTTTGTTAAGTTTGCGTGTCAAAGCATTATCTCAACGAGTTCAAACAGCAGTGTTTTATTCACATGGTGGTGCATAGCTATTCTTCTCCTTGCCCAGCTTTTTAAATTCAAAAAACAAAATTTTATTTTCATGCTATTCTTAAAGAAATAATAAATTTATCATTTTCATGTAAGTTAAAATAATTAAACACTAAGAAAAAGATGAGTTAAAAGGCCACTTAATTTTCCATTAGGAGAGGAGAAGAGTTACTATTTTAAATCCGCTATAAAAATAAATTCTTTGTACTTTTTTTTTTTTTTTTTTTTTTTTTTTTTTTTTTTTTTTAATAAGTTAAAAATTAATCTCAAATCGGTGGTTTAAGGTAATCATGAATTTAAGTGGTGATAACAGTCCTTCTCCAGTATTTTTAATTTTGATGAACGAATTTTTTTTTCTCTAATTTTTAAAGACATAATTGCATATTTTTTTCTTTTCGAGTTAAGCTAAAATTTATAAGTAGTAAGGAAAAGAAGGAATAATTTTTTTCTTTTAAAGAATGTGTAGGATATTCTACTAGAAACTTCTCACAAAAGGTATATTCCTCACAAAATTCCCTATCACCCATAGTTAAACCCCCATAGAAAGAAAGTTATATTTTATTGTATGAGAACACCACCGAACAACGTGAAAAAATTGGCGCTACCGAGAGTTCCGTTATTCTGGAGTTTTACTGCACAGCCTTTTTTTTTTTTTTTTTTTTTTTTTTTTTTTTTTTTTTTTTATACATAAAAATTCATATTTTTTGCAAACATAGAAAATGCACTTATATTATGGAAAGAATGTGACCAGTTTCTGAAACATAAAATATGCTCTGATATGAAAGCATGAAAATTTCAGATAGTTTTTACAAAAAAATATGCTTTTGCGATATTAACAAATATTTACTCTTTATGAATTTATTGTATACAATCTCCCATTTTTTGCAAAATTGTGCATAATATTGCTTATAATGATAGATTCTGTTATTCTAGCAGAAATTCATAACCAACAAACATTTTTTTCTGCTATTCTTGTTTAGTGAATTAGAATATTTTATTGGCACATGGTGCGTCATGCTGTTTTCCTAGCATATCATTTTAGCAAGCATCAAAAAGCATGTAATGCTAAAGCATATAATATTCTTACCTCTCCATGATTTGGAAGAAGGTTAAATAGAAAACAAGCATAAAAAGCTTATACATAACATGTAATGCTATTTCTCCATAAACTGGCTGCATAGCATTTTATGCTGGCAAGCATAAAAATCATATTATAGCATGTTAAGGTACATAACTGTGTATGCTTGGAAATAGCTTAAATAGCAAATAAGCAAAAGATACTTGTACATAGCTTGTCATGTTATTTCTCCCAAAACTTGCTGCATAGCATATTATGCTGGAAAACATAAAATAGCATATTATAGCATGTTAAGGTACCTAACTGTGCATGCTTGGAAATAGCTTAAAGAGCAAATAAGCAAAATATACTTGTACGTAGCTTGTCATGCTATTTCTCCCTAAAATTGCTGCATAGGATATTATGCTGGAAAGCATAAAATAGCATATTATAGCATGTTAAGGTACCTACCTCTGCATGCTTTGGAAAAAGCTTAATCAGAAAATAAGCATAAGATGCTAGTACATAGCTTGCCATGCTATTGTTGTGTAAGCTAGCTACATAGCATGTGATGCTGGCTAGCAATTTAAAGCGTATAATAGCAAGGATACCTAGCAAACAAAGCAAAACATAGCAATAACTAGCATATTTTTGTTGCTGGTACTAGCATGAATTTTGACCTGGGTAGAACCTTCTTTTCTCCACCTAAATATATTCGTTCAGCTAAAGATATGTTTTAAATGGATTTTATATTTTTCAGTATACTAGAGCGGCCATAATTGAATAGGTACTACTCTGTTATCCCGTCGACCGATTTCGCCAAATTATACAAATTAAAAAACTCATAGCCAAATTATATATATTGACTAATTTTTATTTTAAATAATAAAAAAAAAAACAAATAATTTGTAGAATATTAATAAAAATACAAATAAAAAGTCAAAATAAAAATCACTTAATGGCGTTTTAAACACGTGTATCGTATTTAATGCCATCGAATTGACATTCACGAACATCAATTATTGGCATTTAATCTTATAATTTGGCGATAGTATTTTGGTCGACAGGATAACAGAGTAGTACCATTGTATATACATATTTAAGTACAGTAATATCCAGATTAACGTTTTATGTGAATCATTCCAATTTTCAGAAACATATTTAAAAATCTCCTTCTACATGATATTGATTGTTTCTCCCATTTCCCGTTGCTGTTTCAAAAAAGGCAATGTATTTTACATTATAATCTCACACAACTTATTCTGATCAAAAACTTCCTGATTTATAGCAGTGAATAAGGGACAATAAGCATACCAGATATTTTCCTATTCTGCTTTTCCTACCATTATCAATGTAATAATCACAGCCACTTATTATTTAGTATATCTTGCTTATATACATCTCCCTATTATTAATTGCCCTCAAGGTAGCAATAAGACATACCGAAGAATGGAGCTAATCGAAGCTTTTCTGTACCACACCTATTTTTCTTATCTTTATGAACATAATTTTCTGTGTTGGATTAATTTCATTACTCATTTGTATAATGTCGATTTATTTCGCTTGTTTCACTTTTGTTTAAACTTCATTCTTATTTTTACAGCATCGCAATGACTTAAGAAAGTTCTGAATGAAACTTTCGTCGTTCCACATAAATATTTTCATTCCACTAATAATATGTTTTAAATGGAATTTGTAATTTTCAGTATACGACAATGGTCCTAATTGTACATATATATACAGAAACCGTATATAAGGTAATAAGGATATATACCGTAATATAAGGAATAAAAGTTTATCAGAGTCATGTAAGTTATCAGAAATATATTTTAAAAATTCCTTCTCCACGATATTGGCTGTTTCTCCTTTTTCTCACTGATAATTTTTAAAAGGTCAATATATCCTACAGCATAATCTCACACAATTTATTTAGATCGTAAATTTTCTGATTTATAGCATTAAATCTGGAAGAACAAGTATTCCAGAAATTAACTTATTTCCCTTTCCGAAGCATTACAATGTAATGATCAAAGTTACTTTTTGTTTAGTTCATCTTGCTTATACACATCTCCTTATTAATTGCCCCCAAAAGTAGCAATAAGAAAAACTGAAGTATGAGATTAATTAAAGCTCTACTGTAGCACACTTATTTCTCTCAGCTTCATGAATATATTTTTGTGTGTCAAATTATTTTCTAACTCATTTGTATAAAGTAGATTTATTTCACTTTTTTCATTTATGTTTAAACCATATTCATATTTTTACAGTATCCTAATGACTTAAGATAGTTCTAAATGAAAATTTTTGCGTTCCACATAAATATTTTCATTCCACTAATATTGTAATTTAAACGGATTTTGTAATCTTCATTCTACTACAATGGCTATAATTGTATATATATACAGGCACAATAATATCAGGAATGATATTTTATCAGAGTCATATCAGTTATCAGAAATATGCTTTATAAGTTCCTCCAACACGATATCGATTGTTTCACCCTTTTCTCACTAATAAATTAAAAAAGTCAATATATCCTACAGCATAATCTCACACAATTGAATTACATCAGAAATTTCCAGATTTATAGCATTAAATGAGATAGAATAAGTATTCTAGATATGAACTTATTCTGCTTTTCCAACCATTAACAATGTAATGATCACAGTTACTTATTGTTTAGTATATCTAGCTTATATACATCTCCTTCTTATTAATTGCCCCCAAGGTAGCAATAAGAAAAACCGAAGAATGGCGTTAATCGAAGCTCTTTTGTAGCACACCTATTTCACTTAGCTTTATGAATATAATTTTCTGTGTCTATTTATTTTCTTTACTCGTTTGTGTAAAAGTGATTTTTTCCGCTTTTTTCCTTTATTTTTAAAACGTATTCTTATTGTTTTAACATCTAAATAACATAAGAAGGTTTAGTGATGTGTTTCTTATAATATGGCTTTTAAAATATCACTAAACTTTGATTATGGGAATACTTAACCCCTTCTCGACTATCATCTCGTGTGCACCGACGAATAAGATTGTCGGAATCTTTGAATATTAATACGAGTAATTTGTTTATGGAAAGTTTTGGATTATTCAATTTTGTAATGAATAGGCAATATTATATTGTGGGCTTCCTAGTTGCATCGAACTTCACGCCCAGTGTAAAAAGTACTGAACAGAATTTAGTAATATATTGCTACACTTTTATTTAAAGTTTTTTTATTTTTTCTTCTTTCTGGTGTATATTTAACTAATAAAAAATCTATTAAATATCATCAATCAAATGTCTTATTTAGCCTAAATATCATGCGAATTGAAAACAAAGGTTAAAAGGGAGCATAATTCAGAGTGATTACACTCAATTTTTTTTTTCTACAGTTTTCTGAAAGGTGAAAATCGTAAATGTATTAGCTGTTCTTTCTCAGTTATAACGAAAATTTCTTTTTTCAAAACAAAGGACACAATAATTATTTTAAATAAATCATTACAAAAAATTGAAGAGTTCAGTTGAGAAATACAATATTCCCTCCTCCTTTTACAGTATTTTCCTGATTTAAATAAAAGTTTTGTTAGAAACACTTTAATAAGGTTAAAAAATCCTTTTATACTTTTCTTTCGTTTCCCTTTTACTTTAATTTTTATTTATTTCTTTCATTTTGTTTATTTTATTTATTTATTTATTTTCCTTCTTTCTTTTCGGTAAATTTTTATACCATTTTGACAACACCTTTGTCTTCGGCGTGTGCTCTTATGTAATTAATGTTTACCTTTTATCAAGACCACCTGTTGCATATTTTGTAAAACTATCCTCTTTCATCTTGCTAGTTATACTATTAATTGACCTTTACCTTACAGACATGTATTTACATTGGCCGATGTACGGTTGTTAAAATTTTCTTTCCGAAATTATCTTGAATATTCTTTTAGTTTATGACGATACCTACAATGTTTTATAAATTAATTTAAAGAGTTTGGTAGTTTTCTAACATGCAGTGGGGAAAAATTATAATTATAATGCATATTTTCATAAAAATTTAGTAAATATTGTTTCGAAATAAACAAGAGTGCCAGATGCCACTACATATTATGGCGCAAGGTTAACTTGATAGGTAATCATTTACTTTAAAATTAAACGCATTTATGTAAAACTTCATAATGAACGCGTTTACAGACTGCAACCTGAGTTACACAGGGGGAACTCGAATCGTTCGGAAACTGACACCACGTGACTTTTTCTGCGTTTCCCATAGCGTTCAGAGCCGGAAATCACCCAAACTTCGGATATCTCACATTACCAATGAAATTTTGTTAGGTAAAGTAATCACGATGATAGGAAATCTGATTTGTTTATCTTTTGCTAGCTTAACTGTGACTGTTAATCGGTATATCACGCCGCTAATCACTTGTGAGCGTAGGGAGTTTTGGATTCGAGTCTCGCTGGCTCTGTTACACACACTTTTTTGCGTGGAGCTACCGCCCCACTAAAAAATTTCGACAGAAAATCTATAGATATTTGTCTCAAAAATCAGTAGAAAATCTATAGGTATATGGCCCATTCTGCATATTTTTGAAAAGAATACCTTAGACAATTCTGCAGATGTTGTCAAGGTAAAACTAAATCTGGAAATTTTCTTCTCATTTCTGTAAAATTTCTGAAGAAAGTAGAGATTTCTTGAGATAATCTTAAGATTATTTTTAGTGGGACGGTTGTATTTCCCCCATGTTGTAACATTTGTTTGTTCTATCACGTTTGTGTTCACATGAAAATTGACTTTTGGAACACTTTCCCTTCTAAGAAGAGGGATAATTGAGAAAATATTAAAATAATCTATAATCCTGAGGAAAAATCTATTTACCCTCTCAAAAGTCCAGCTGCCACCATGTTTGTTAATGTATATAAAAAACTTTTTTACATAATTTTTAACTTTCCTTTAACACAACTTTTCACGAAAGCGTTAAGAGTCTTTTTAACTCAACCTTACACCGAGAAACCTGTATAAGGTCATTCACCAATTTTCCAAGTAACTCGCTTTTCTGCCTCTAAACGCGCTCAATGCATGTTGTAACAACCTTTTCAATGTGCTCAAAAGAAATTGAAAAACAGACAATTTCCCCACTTCTATGATATGAAATAAATTCTGCACTAATATCTTTTAGAATATATCATTCCAAGCCGAGTGAATGGCATGAATGAGGTTTATTTTGTTTTCGGCGCCATTTGGTTGAATTCAAGAGCCAAAAATTTTCAAATTTTGTACATGGGTTTCGTGTACACTGTACTGAATACTTGTCAATCAAAAAAATTAATACAATGTACTTGCAAATGCGTTTTAAAATATTTTTAGAAGATATACAGTCACATTTTTTACTGAAGCAAATGCTTTCTAAAATTTATAACTAATCCTTCTAATAGAGAAAATTTTAAAAACATTGAATACACATCAGCATAAGTCTTGATAGACATTTGCATTGAATGCAGACAATGGATTTGATGACAGCCAGTACCGTTCTAAAATTTAGAAAGACTCATTTTAGAACATATTAGAACAACCAGTAAATTATTGTTTCGAAATTTTTTAACACTTTCTAATAAAGATGAAAAGTATCTATGCATTCGGTGTATCTGCTTTTACAACGCTCTAACTCTTGTAAATACATTAAAATTGTCTTGCAATTTATAAACTTTATTTATGGTCTCCAAAACACGTTTGGTATTGTATATAAAGTATTTGAGATTAATAGTTCATTTACGGTGGCGTTTAAAAGTACTGTTACGAATTTTGTAAATAGTTAGTGTTTGTACTGTAAAATAATGTAAATAATCTTATTAAGCTCCATTCCTTTACTAATATTATGTTACATTGTCTCTGTTATCAAGCAAACTTGTCCATTATTTTCAGTGTATGTCTACGGCAGATTGGCGAAATAATGAAGATATCGCCAAGTTGGCGTCACTTTTGGCGACTAATTTTGGTCGCCAAATTTGGCGATATATCGCCAAGTTGGCGACAAACTTGGCGATTGTTGGCGATGGTAACCCTTCCCTCTTAATGGTAACCCCCCTTAGATATACTGATACATTGTTTGTTGTTCCGTGGTTTTCCAGGTTTTTCTAGAAATTTCTAGCACATGCTACGAGACTATATATAAGAAGAGAAGCGATGCGAGCTGTTGTTATTATTTACCAGTCAGTCATTGAGTGAGCTACTAGAGATTGTCCAAGCAAGTTTGCTTGATGTATTGAGTTTTATCTACGTTATTTTGAATGTGATATAGTGTTGAGACATTGTATAAAGAGTCTCTGCGACCTATATTTGTACTTGTTCGATAGATTTAAACAGTTATTTGGGAATATCTTGTAATATTTGTGAGTTTCAAAGACTCTGTTGTTCTGAAGATCTGTAAATAAATTATTTTCTACTTTTCTAAGAGCAAGAGTTTGAAGTTGTCTAACCATAAGATCAAAAGAACCCTATATACGCTGTAACATTTGGTGTCAGGAGTCGGGATCTTATGGCGAAAACAAGAACAATGGACGGTCAACTGAAAGAACTGTTAGAAGCTATTAATGGAATAAAGGCAGAATTGACGAAAGGCCAAGAAGAGTTGGCGGTAAAGATGAATAAAGGCCAAGAAGAGTTGGCGGAAAAAATGAATAAAAACGAAGAAAGAATGGAACAGTTGACAAATAAAATTGATAAAGGCCAAGAAGAGTTGGCAGAAAAAATGAATAAAGGCCAAGAAGAGTTGGCGGAAAAGATGAATAAAGGCCAAGAAGAGTTGGCGGAAAAGATGAATAAAGGCCAAGAAGAGTTGGCGAAAAAAATGAATAAAAACGAAGAAAGAATGGAACAGTTGACAAATAAAATTGACAAATGCCAAGAAGATGTGACTGAAAAGATTAATAAAGGCCAAGAAGAAATGAAGAAAACTTTAGAAGAAAAGTTCTCGTCGGTAGAGAGAAGAATAGGCTCGGTAGAAGAGAAAATGGCGGAAGTAGAAGAGAAAATTCAGAATGAAGTTTGTAACTTTGAAGAGAAAATCAGTAACGTTGAAGAGAAAATCAGTAACGTTGAAGAGAAAATACTAGGTGAAGTAGATGAAAAGCTAAATAAAAGAGTACAAGAACTCGAGAAGAAGCTTTCAGCGTCCAGTGGTAATTATGAAGAATTTAGGAATCCGCCTGCTTCTCCCGTGCACATCAAACTGTCGACATATGACGGAAAGAGTTCCTGGCAAGTTTATAAGACCCAATTCACCATTGTAGCCGAAGCGAACAAATGGAGTGACGAGGTGAAAGCTTGTCAGCTGGCAGCATCTTTAAGAGGAGAAGCCGCCGACGTGCTGCAAACATTGCCCGATATGACGCAACTCAATTTTGAGACTTTAAGTTGTGCACTTGAAATGAGATTCGGCGAAAAATTCTTCAAGGATTATACGAGAATACAAATGAAGAGCCGCCATCAAAAATCGAGTGAAACCCTTCAAGAGTTTGCCTCGGAAATTGAACGGCTTGCAAATTTAGCATTCATTGACTGTCCAACAAATGTACGGGAAATGTTGTCACTGCAATATTTTGTAGACGGAATAAAAGATCCAGAAGTGCAGAGAGCGGTACGAATGGCAGATGTACAGGATTTAAAGGCTGCACTACTATATGCCTTAAAGTTGGAAGCAGCTACACAAGCCAGCCGAAGAGATCGTCATTCAGTTCGAGGGGCAACGGTGAACAAAAGCTCAGACACTGAGAACGACGTCTTGAAAGAAATTAGGAAAATAAATCAAGAAATTGAAGCTTTAAAATACGGAAGAACAAGTTCAAGAAGACAGAATCTCACGTGCTGGGGATGCGGTGATACAGGACATCTCCGAAGAAATTGCCCCAAAATCCACGAACGTGAGATAAATTCAAACAGTCAGCAGGGAAACTAAATTTTGGCCATCTCGCGGGGCGGAGGTTGCCAGAGAATGAAAAGCCCCACCTGAAGATCCTCCAAATATCAAAAATGAGTGGCGGTGATAATGAATTATATGTGATAGGCTTTATTAACGGAATTCAATGCCGTATGATTGTCGATACAGGAGCCAATGTGACAATAATCAGAGAAGATTTGGCTCGAAAATTGAAAGCTAAACTCATCTGGACTCCACCATGCATTACCCTGCAAACTGTGACGGGCGACAAGATTGGCATATATGGAAAGGCCAATTTAACTATCAACTTTGGAGGAACGAAATATTACCATACGGCATATGTGGCTGACATAACAGATCCTTGCTTAATCGGACTAGATTTTCTGAAGAAGTTTCACTTCAGACTTGATTTCAAAAATAACAAAATGATCTCAAAATTTGAAGAAATAAGTCTTTTTGGATTAAATAACGAAATTGAATGTAAACAAATAGTAATAGCCAAAGAAGACATTAATCTAGATCCAAGAACAGAATTTTTAGTTCCAGCTGAAATTAAAAATGAAACTAATTACCGATTTGGCCATATAGATTATCCAGTAGACAATAGTACACAAGCAGGAGTATTGGTGGCTTCTTCTGTAGTAGACCTCTCGAAAAAGACCATTCCAGTCAGAATTGCTAACATCAGTGATAAGACGAGGACTATCAAGAAAGGAGAGGTGATAGCATCATGTGCTCCTGTGACGTGCATAAGTCAAAATTCCAATCACTCTCAGAAATCTTCAGATAATTTAGTCAAGGATTTGTTACAAAATACGGACTTAGATCCAAACCAGAGAGATGCTGCTGAAAGTTTAATTAGAGAATTCCAAAGTTTATTTTCCCAAACATCTGAAGACTTTGGACGAACTAAAATGGCACAACACCGAATTGACACGGGAGATCACTCTCCTATTAAACAGCACCCTAGACAACACCCTTTTGCCAAGCAAGAAGAGGTGCAGAATTTAATTAAAGATATGGAAGAAAATGACGTCATCGAACCATCGACAAGTCCATGGGCGTCTCCCATTGTATTATTAAGAAAGAAGGATGGTTCAACAAGATTTTGTGTAGACTACCGCCGACTGAATGACGTCACTAAAAAGGATAGTTACCCTCTACCAAGGATCGACGACACTCTCGACACACTTGCGGGCAACACTTGGTTCTCGACTCTGGATCTGAAGAG
Source organism: Maratus speculifer (assembly GCA_964019185.1). Classification (NCBI taxonomy): domain Eukaryota; kingdom Metazoa; phylum Arthropoda; class Arachnida; order Araneae; family Salticidae; genus Maratus; species Maratus speculifer. Next base: position 226,732,440 of record OZ025296.1, on the reverse strand, counting down.
TGGTTACTGGCAGGTAGAGATCCATCCCGACGACCGCGAGAAGACTGCCTTCACAACGGGACAAGGATTATGGCAATTCAAGGTAATGCCTTTTGGTCTATGTAACGCACCTGCAACTTTCGAACGGCTTATGGAAACGGTTCTCCGGGGGCTGTCGTATGAAGCATGTCTTGTTTATTTAGATGACATCATAATCATAGGAAAATCTTTTGATGAACATCTGAACAACCTCAGGCGGGTGCTACAAAAATTAAAGGAAGCTAATTTTAAGTTAAGCCCTTCGAAGTGCAGTTTGTTTCGCAATGAAGTCGCCTACCTTGGACACATCATTTCGGCGGAAGGAGTTAGGACTGATCCAGAGAAGATATCGGCCGTGAAAAATTGGAGTCGTCCAGCAGATGTTCACCAGCTTCGAAGTTTTCTAGGATTATGCGCCTATTACAGAAAATTCGTCAAAGGCTTCTCGATGATTGCAAGACCACTTCATAAATTAACAGAAGCCAATCAAAAATTTATGTGGACACAGGAATGTGACGCTGCTTTCGAAAAGCTTAAGGAGGCCTTGACATCCACTCCAATTCTGTCGTATCCTCAAATCGATAAACAGTTTACACTTGATACGGATGCAAGCAACGAAAGCATTGGCGCTGTACTGTCCCAGGAAATCGACGGTCAGGAGCGTGTTATCGCCTATTTCAGCAAGTGCTTGTCAAAGGCCGAGCGAAACTACTGCGTAACAAGAAAAGAGCTTCTTGCTGTAGTGAAAGCCATAGACCACTTTCATCACTATCTTTACGGTCGCAAGTTCCTGATCCGAACTGATCATGCTTCTCTAACTTGGCTATTGAATTTTAAGAACCCAGAAGGCCAGATAGCCAGGTGGATACAAAAGCTTCAAGAGTACGACATGGAGATACGCCATCGAAAAGGCTCATCACATGGAAATGCAGATGCTCTCTCAAGAAGACCCTGCTCAGATAATTGTAGATACTGCGACCGGGTTGAGAAGAAATTTAATGTCAAAGGTCCTATAGTAAGACAAGTTACAACTGGGTCTACATCATCGCAAGATCCGTGGAGTGACGAGAGCCTGCGTAAAGATCAACTTGCTGATCCTGAAATTAAGCCAATTCTAGAGCTGAAAGAGGAGTCCAACAGGAAGCCCAGCTGGCAAGACATGGCCCATTACCATCCTACGACTAAACGTTATTGGGCTCTCTGGGATTCCTTACACTTAAAGAACGGCATCTTGTACCGAAAATGGGAGTCTGACGATGGAAAGACATGTAGATGGCAACTACTACTCCCTAAGTCGAGAATTTCTATGGTCCTTCAAGAACTGCATGGTAGTCCCACAGGAGGTCATTTTGGTGTAATGAAGACCCTGCAAAAGGTTCGAGAGCGTTTCTACTGGAATAATGTTAGCAGTGACGTGGAGAAGTGGTGCCGAACTTGTGACACCTGTGCAGCACGTAAAGGTCCAAAGAAGCGCACCCGTGGACGATTGCAACGTTATAATGTAGGAGCTCCTTTCGAACGAATTGCTTTAGACATCCTGGGTCCACTTCCTAGAACATCTGATGGCTATAAGTACATCCTCGTTGTCATGGACTACTTCACTAAGTGGCCTGAAGCATATGCCATTCCTAATCAAGAGGCGGTAACCGTACCAGACATACTGATTCGACACTGGGTTTCCAGATACGGAGTTCCTCTTCAGATCCATTCCGATCAAGGAAGAAACTTTGATTCGGCTGTGTTTAAGGAAATGTGTGGACTACTCGGCATGGACAAAACTCGAACTACACCTCTACATCCGCAATCGGACGGCATGGTGGAGCGGTTCAATCGTACAATCTTAAATAGCCTCTCTCTCCTGGTGTCTAGAGACCAACAGGACTGGGACAAGAAATTACCGCTTTTCCTGCTTGCCTACAGGAGTGCCACTCATGAGGCCACTGGTTACTCCCCTTCTCAAATGCTCTTTGGTCGTGATCTTCGTCTGCCTGCTGATCTTTTGTTTGGTCGTCCTTCTGATGCTCCTTCATCGCCTGAGGAATATGTCGATGAACTCCAGGCACGGATTGAGGAGATTCATTGTCTAGCGAGGAACCGAATTGACTGGCATCAGAAAAGATGAAGACACGGTACGACACAAAGGCAACTGGACATGAGTTCAACGAAGGTGACAAAGTTTGGTTGTGGAATCCGATACGTCGTAAGGGACTGTCGCCAAAACTACAAAGAAACTGGGACGGTCCTTACACAGTCGTCAACAGGCTGAATGACGTCGTCGTACGCATACGAAAATCGCCACACACCAAACCCAGGGTCGTACATTATAACCGGCTAGCCCCTTATTTTGGCGAAAGTGATTAAAAATTCAAAACTGGAATTTCAGACCATGGTCATGAAAGTCACTTTTTGTAAATATGTAAATAGTAATTAGTTCTTATTTATGTAAATTTTATTATTATTGTTATTATTTATTTATTTATTTATTTATTTATTTATTTGTTTATTTATTTTAAGTGTTTTCCTCTAACTCAAGGATTGCACTGCCCGGGACGTGCAGTCTTTGAGGAGGGGGTAGTGTTACGAATTTTGTAAATAGTTAGTGTTTGTACTGTAAAATAATGTAAATAATCTTATTAAGCTCCATTCCTTTACTAATATTATGTTACATTGTCTCTGTTATCAAGCAAACTTGTCCATTATTTTCAGTGTATGTCTACGGCAGATTGGCGAAATAATGAAGATATCACCAAGTTGGCGTCACTTTTGGCGACTAATTTTGGTCGCCAAATTTGGCGATATATCGCCAAGTTGGCGACAAACTTGGCGATTGTTGGCGATGGTAACCCTTCCCTCTTAATGGTAACCCCCCTTAGATATTCTGATACATTGTTTGTTGTTCCGTGGTTTTCCAGGTTTTTCTAGAAATTTCTAGCACATGCTACGAGACTATATATAAGAAGAGAAGCGATGCGAGCTGTTGTTATTATTTACCAGTCAGTCATTGAGTGAGCTACTAGAGATTGTCCAAGCAAGTTTGCTTGATGTATTGAGTTTTATCTACGTTATTTTGAATGTGATATAGTGTTGAGACATTGTATAAAGAGTCTCTGCGACCTATATTTGTACTTGTTCGATAGATTTAAACAGTTATTTGGGAATATCTTGTAATATTTGTGAGTTTCGAAGACTCTGTTGTTCTGAAGATCTGTAAATAAATTATTTTCTACTTTTCTAAGAGCAAGAGTTTGAAGTTGTCTAACCATAAGATCAAAAGAACCCTATATACGCTGTAACAGTACTGTATTATATCATGCTGTAGGGGAAAATTTCGTTTGCAGAGAACTTTAATGAGATTAAGCTATACCAAATGTACTTTGTATACCAACTTTCGTCATTTATAGCGTTTGTCGTTCTTGTACAAAGATACGCAAAAGAAATCGGTTAATTTACCCGCTTTAAGTAGTAATTGATGGAAGTGCATTTTAAAATTAAATATGTGTTTTAAAAATTTTTTCATGTATTTCATAGTAAATAAACTCTACACATCATGTACAGAGATGCATAAAAGAATTCTCACACTAGTTTCCTTATTAACATAAATTGCTGAAGGGTAATATGTATCAACAAAAATTTATGTATTTTTTAACTGAAATAAATGTTGGTATACATATTGTTGATACATATTGTTGATACAAATGTATGCGTCAAATATAGGGCTGCTCAAAATATGGGACAATTTACCGATATTAGATTAGACAGCTTAAAATAGGTTTTGAAATATGATATGCGTTGATGTGATATACAGTTGAGTTAGAGATAATATTATAACTTATTTAATGGCGCGGTTTTGTTAAATTATTCTGAATGTGTTGGAAAGTGTTTCATATTATATTCTTGATGAATATTTTTTCTTTCTTGTTTTATTCTTGCGAAGGCCACTCTAAAAGTGTTTAAAGGGGCTTTCTACTTCTTTAAAATCGCATAAATAATTCCCTTTTTTCGGTTACAAAACAAAAAAATGATATCACCCTCGTCTTTTTGCATTATACTTTAACGCATTTATATCTATATTTATATATTTTTATTTTTATGTTTAAAAAATGAATATCAAGTTTTTTTTTATGGGGAATACATTGGGGTGCGCGCTGTGAACCTCCGATTCTGTCATCCTATTTTTCTTGTTACAAATATACGAAACAAATTAGATTGTCAAATTATGAAAAGTCATTACATTTTCTGAAGCATAGAAGAATATTTTGTTTAAAAAAGTTGATTTTTGATATAGTGAGAACATTTGAACAGAAAAGAAAATTTTCGACGCTTTAGAACGTTTTACCTTAAAAAAAAAACTTAAAAACAGTTTTAAAAATTTTAACATAAAAAAAAATTGAGCAATTAAATTTATAATTTTAGGTGCTATAAGGTATAACAAAAAAATATTATCTTTCTTTTAAATGAAAAATTATGGGAATAGATCAACAATTTTTCTATAAAAATGATCGCCGCGGTTGAAAAAAGTTTTTTTGGGGAAGAAAAGTTTAAATTTTTTCAATAGTGTTAAGTTCAACGAGAAATTTTTCTGTGTCAGGAATTGGGATATCACAAAACCAGCTAAACGCAACAATTTACACACTTAAAGAATATAGAAAATTGAAAAAAAATTATTTAAACTGTCTGGTCGATTTAAGTGGAATTTATTTTAGTCGGAAAATACAACATTCCCTCTGAGCAGAAATAACTGACGCATACTATAAAGCAATTATTTCAAAATCCTCACGTTTGTTTATGCTGATTGGAAAGCGGATGACAGGTTAGAATTGATGAAAATTGAACTTTTGGATTCATGCATATCTTGACATTTCTGTGTATTACAATTTAAAATTTCTGTATATTACATAATTAAATTGATCTGATCTGATTGGACCTTAAATTAATTTGATCTGATTTCCTCGCATACCACTTTTTAAACAACAGAAGATCATTTACTTAACTTAATTTGTTGTACAATTTGTGTGTTTGGAATGAAAACTCAATATTTCTGCAATACTTATCGAAATTTCCATGATATATTTTATCTTGGAAAATCTTACGACATATTTCTAAAAAATACACTTTTTCAGCATAAAATAAGTCATAATTTATTTTTCTTCACATATTTGAATTTCTGCATGGAAAAAAAATTATTGCCTAAAAATTTAATTAGCTTTAGTTGCCCTTTACTGACAAAACTATGAATTCATTCAAATATGAAAACAGAAGAGTGGATCAAGTCTCCCCTATATATATCTGTATGTAGTGCCTAACTAACAATATCTTATTTGACTAACGATATGCCTAGAATATGTTTTAATTGCATGCTTCATAAATGTAAATTTCTCATACTCCTGTTAATGCTCATTTACTTTTAATTTACCGTGTAAATTCAGTTTTATTAAAGATCGGTTAAGTGTAATCCGCTCGGATTCGAGTTATATCGAAGTTTAGAAACAACTAATACAACTCAACTATTATTAAATTATATTATAATTGTTGAATCTAAATGTAGGTTATAATGTTTTGATTAGGAGAAAATCATTTTTATATAAACGTAGTTTTAATAATTAATTTTTTAAAACTGTTTTCTTGTTTTCACTTGTTTTGGTACTACTCTGTTATCCCGTCGACCAAAAAGCTACCTGCAAACTACATGATAAAATGCCAATAATAGGTGATCGTAGATGTCACATGCACTTGACATTAAGCACAATGTACACGTTTATTACGTCATCAAGTGATTTTTAATTCGATTTTTTATTTCTACTTTTATCAATATTTTACGAATTTATTTGATTTTTCATTTTTTAATCGAATCAATATATCAATTTGTATAATTTGCTTAATAGTTTGGCGAAATGGATCGATGGGATAACCAAATAGTGCACTTTTTCTAAAAAGAAATTGTATTTATCTAAATGAATTAAATGAAAATTCGTATTAAATTGAATTTATCATAATGGAAATGTCCCTTTAAATTAGAGTAATTTAAAAAAAAAATGTTTTTGAAGCTTTTAAAGCGGGATTTAAATTTAAATTTTGATTTCTTTTCAAACTAACAGAAACAAACTGTTAAACACATTCTAGATGGAGCTCGCTAAATGGCTCTCTTAATTACGAATCGGGATTTATTTTTTTCTATCTCGTTTATTACTTCCTTTCATTCACAAAAGAATTTAAATCCACTTCATTCCAAATTGCTTCTAACGAAATTTCCAAAACAATGAGTCACAAGTTTAAAATTAGAAAAAGTACAAAAAATTAGAGATGTACTTGATGTTTAATCATTTTTTTTAATAAGAAGATATCGAAGAAAATGTGCAAAGTAATTAAATAAAATTCATTTTATACGTTGATAGACAGCGAGGAACTGGCACAGAAAATCATCTCATCGAGTTCATAATCTAAATCTTGATAAAAATCTAGGATTAATTAAATCTGGAATCGCATATTAAAATGCAATTGGTCTGTCAAATCGTAGCGAATTGGAAATATACCTAAAAACATGTTTTTACTGGTTATCTAGTAGGTTTTTTATTGTGCTTTCCTGCACTCAAAAGTACAAAAACATGGAGGATTAGGAACAGGAAAACACTATAGTAAATCTATGAGTCAGCCGCTAAAATCTGTTTTTAGATATTTTTCTCTGAGATATGACTTAGCACACCGGTTTATTTTTAATATATATAACATGAAATTGGTTAAAGCACGTTGGAAAATGTACGTGAAACTTGGTAAATGAATTGCATTTATAACATAAATATTTTATAAATATTCAATCTTGGTGCAATAGTTGTTGCACTCTTATGTAAAATTGAATGAATACAAAATTTACTGCAATTACATATATTAAATTCAGTAATGAGTTATATATATGAGGAAATAATATGAAAATAATGAAAAAATAATATGAGTTCATCTTAAATAAAGCATTATCACCATGGCAACCCAGAATCAATACATATGAAGATGTGATATCATAGAATTAATTACGTATGAAAATAATTAATATAATGAAGAAAATTTTTGTTAATTAATTATTGTTAAAGAAATACTATTATGAATCAATTTTCATAAAGTTTGAAATGATTCGATAAAATTCTGCAACAAATATGTGTATTTTAAATTTCAAATCGTTTGCTTGAGTAGTTTTTGTTAAATGCGGTTAGACGAACAGACAGACGGATGGAACATACAATGATTATAAGTTCTGCTTATTTATATAATTACAACCGTCTCTAAACATGTAGATTTTCAGCATATTTCCATCAAGTTATTAAAATAAAATTTAGTTCGAAAGTTCTGGTACAAATCTTGATTAAAGTTAAGTGGAATGAAGTTCATCCCACATACCTTCAAAAGGTTAACATACGAAATGGAAATTGGATTTTTCTTATACCAAATGATTTTAATCAAGATTGATATTAGATTTTTTTTATTAAAATTCAAATTTTATAACTCAAAAATTGAATTTAATTATTTTCATATATATGCAATAAATAAAAAAAAAAAATTCGCCATTTTCCTGCTTTGAGTTCGTTTTAAAGCATAATATGTTAATTATTTTCTTAAAAAGAGCTAGAATGTATCTTGAATGTTAATATCTTATTGCGAAATCTTAAATTCATTACAAATCCATTTTCCTTTTTAGAATTAAAAAACATTTATCAAAACTTTAATTTTGTTTTATTAATTAAATAATCGTCTGCTAGCTTAAATTCATCCGCATTTAGTGGGGCGTATTGTACAGTTTACGCCAGTTGTTAAATATTCAGTGCAGCTAGTCCCCCCCCCCCATCAGCCAATAGTAGAGAGCGAGGTGGATTAACTTTACATTTCAAATATTTTTAGTGGATTTTTAAAAACCTTACATCAAAAGGGGAGGGGCAAGATTAGCTTAGAATCTTTGAGAGAGTCATTTTGGTTTTTCGGAGCAAGCAGAATCCTTCTGACCTTCCGATTGTTAAGACTCACGTTTCTTATCAGAATAATTTCGAATGTTTGTGGAGTGCAATGCATTTCCAGCAGTGTATTTTCAAAGACCACTTCGTGTTTCTTTACTATTTTTGTGGTGATACTGACTTACAAAAAATGGCTAATTTGTTTTAGTGCAATTTCTTTAACCTTCCCACTGCCGCGATCGGATATATTCGTTCACTAGGCAACAGGTTTCATTGCAACTGAATCATTATTTAAATTATTACAATTCTACAAATTTAATCCAGTTTTTAACCGACTTCCAAAAAGGAGAGGAGGTTATCAATTCAACGCGTATGTATTTTTTTTAATGTATGTTCACCGATTATTCCGAAACTGTGCAACCGATTTCTGTTATTTTGTTTTTAAATGAAAGACGATGCTCTCGAATTGGTGCCACTTCCGTTTTGTCCAAATTGGTTCAGTACTTTTTTAGTAGTTAGGCAAAAACTAATAAAATTAGTAATTTTTTGCTAATTAAAAGTGTTAAATAAGTTCACCGAACGTATTGCAGACAGAATGGCCGAGAGGTCTAAGGCGCCGTATTTAAACTTTCGTTCTCGAAGAGAGCGTGGGTTCGAATCCCACTCCTGCCATATTTTACGTCAATATGTAATTTACGTTAGTTTTTTCCGTGTTAAAATTTTTATTATTAACCCGCTTCAGAAAAGGAAGAGGAAGTTATCAATTCGACGAGTATGTATTTTTTCTATGTATGTTCACCGGTTACTCCGAAACTATCCAACCTATTATTTTGTTTTTTGTGTTAAATAAAGGAGGCTACTCTCAAATTGGTACCACTTCATAATTCATTGAAATTAGTTCAGTGAATTTTTAGTAATTAGGTAAAAACAAATAAAATTAGTGATATTTCGCAAATTAAAAGTAACATGGGCTTTAAATAAGCTCGCCGACCGAAACGCAGCCAGGATGGCCGAGCGGTCTAAGCCACCAGTTTTAAGTTGTGGTTCTCGAAAGAGAGCGTGGATTCGAACCCCACTCCTGACATGTTTTACATCCACGTGTAAACTACAATATTTTTTTTTCGTATAATAATTTTTATTATTAACCGACTTCAGAAAAGGAAGTGGAAGTTATCAATTTGACGCGTGTTTATTTTTTTCTATGTATGTTCACCGATTATTACGAAACTATCCAAACGATTAATTTAGTTTTTGTGTTAAATAACAGAGGCTAGTTTCTAATTAGTACCACTTCTATTTCCCTGAAATTGGTTCAGTACATTTTTAGTAATTTAGTTACAAAAACTAATAAAATTAAGGATTTTTCGCAAATTAAATGTAACATGGGCTTTTAATAAGCTCGAGGATAGCCCCACCAGTGGCCGTGAGGTTCTCATCTCCAAACTGGTAGACGATAGGTTCTGGGTTTGATCTCAATCGCGATCGTCGGCCTAACCGTTCGGAGTTTTCCATGGTTTTCTTCGAACCTTGGACTTCCTTGCGTAAATATGGATTAGGTTCCCTTAAAAAGACCCCCACGGAGGGCATCCGACCCCTTTGGGACTATATCTCACAGTGTAGACCATTGGTCGACATAAATACCAACAAACATACTCGCCGACTGGAGCGCAGTCATGATGACCAAGTGGTCTAAGGAGCCATTTATAAACTATGGTACGGGAAAGAGAGCGTGTGTTCGAACCCCACTTCTAACAAAATTTACATCCCTGTACAATTTACAATATTTTTTCCGTGTTATAATTTTCATTAACCGACTTTTAAAAAAAATCGTTAATTTTTAACTAAAAAGAGAAAAATAAACTTTTTTACCAAAAATTGAACCGACTTCAAAAACTACTGCAAAGTGAAGAATAATTTTTGCAAATAATAGTAATAAGAAATTAAATTTAGAGCGTAGTATTTACCATGTGTATTATTATATTTATGTACATTAATTTTATTTTTTGGAGTCGGTGCCAGCCAAGCCATTTTCAAAATTAAAATTAAACATTTAATTCAAATCGTAAAAGAATAAAGTTGCATTTAAAATTAAATATTAAATCGTAAAAAATTCATAAATACTTGGATGTGTGTCTATTGGAAAATTACATGTAACTTGGCTGGCACCGACTCCAAAAAATCAAATTAATCAAGACTTTTAAGCATATACGCTTAGAAAAAATTATACCATGTTAGAAAATTCCTCTTTTATTAACATTTAAAATAAATTAAGGATAAATCCAGGAGGATAATTACATTTTTGCCCTTTTACTCGGTGGCCAGGGGGGTTAATGGACATAAAGAATTAAGAAATTTTTTTATTTATTATAAAATTATTGAGACTGAAGATGTGTGAGAGCAATAATAAAGATTATAAAGATTTTGTTGCCTCCTTATGTTCGTATATGCTTGATTATTGGAGAAATTTTCAATTAAACTTCTCCATCTGCATTTACATGCCAGCCAGGACAAGGAGTACGTTAATTGTTTTTAAAGGAGAATATAGAAAATTTAAATTGGCCAGCGGTATTGTGCTATAATACGTTCCTTCCGTCATTTTACCAGATGTTCTTCTATGATCACACTGAAGTATTACATATATGTGTATATTTAGAAATTTCTAGTATGAATAAACATTTCAGATACACAATACCTTCTTACTGAATAAATTCTAGCAAAGGCTTGGTGCACTTTGACGATTTGGAATCACACAGCTATATAACGTCGACAATGCAATCCTAACGAAATGGGGATTGTTAGGGGTGAATCATCGTGATATCATATTGACATTTAGAAAAAATAAATTCAAATTAAGGCACCACTTTCTTGATTTTGAAGTTGTTCGAGATTACCTGAAGGTTTGCTATTCCTGTATCTTTATTTATCCTCTAGCTTATCATAAGAACGTTTTGAAATGGCGTTTCTTCATTGCTATCGTTAGCATCCGATGGATGCCTGACATGTTTCAAAACATTCTAGATTCCTTGCTATACTTGCCAAAAGAAATTTTAAGCAATTTCATTATTAGGAAAGTTATGACGTATTTTAAACTTAAAATTATTAAATTTCAATTTTTTATCAGAATGATTCAGCCCCAAACAACACCCGTATCATATTAGTATTACATTTTCGATCCTGCATTGCTATGAGATCCCGAGCTGTGTAGGTGTTTCCCATCTTTCCTAGAATTCCGTTCCTCCATTTTGAATTACCCTGCATACATTTATATGCTTTTGCATTTCTCTATTAAAATTCAAAATTCGTAATTTTATTAAGTTTTTATACAATATTTTACGGACTTTTAATTACATAATTATAATGGAGACATTTACACTTTTGAAATTTACTTATTTGACAATTAAATACATAGCATTAAAAGTAGATTAAATAGCATCTTTCTTTTTTCCCATAACGGCACCATTTTGAATTTGATCATAAACTTTTCAAGTATTTCAAGTTCCATTAATTTTCAAGTATCTACAGCAAAAGGTTGTTCTAAATATGCCAATGGAAAGTGAAAAGCTTTGCAGAAATTCCAGAATTTAAAGCAGTAAAATACATAATTCAGTTCCTGGAATATATAATTCAGCGTTTATAATAGAATGATTCAAAATTATAGAAAGAGAGAATAGATTATTTCAAAATATTTTAATTGCATATTTATTGGGTATTTTGCATTAAACAAAATATAATTTTATAGAATAAAGCTTCATATCATGTAGCTTACATCTTACATTTAACGAATATCATATAATAATAAAGGGAAAAGTTTGTGAGTGTGTCAGCGCTGTTCTGAAAAAGATCGCTGAAAGTAGAGTTAAAAAATTTGGAGTTAAGATACCTCTGTATATAGAGTTTTGCAACTCGAAGCCAGATTTTGGATTTTTTATTACATTTTTTTTTTTCAATTTAATTTTTAGCGTTCTTTTTATGTTTCGAGGCGATTTTTCCACATATACGGTTTCATTCTTTTAACCCTACATAGTAAATTTAGTTCTCTTTTTAATAAATATTATCAATAAAATCAATATTTCTTTTTTCAATTGGTGCAGCGATTTTTCAATTTTGGACGAATTTTTTATGCGATTTTTAGTATTTTTTTCGCATTTTGTAGCTATATTTTGACATCGATAAAAGGAATATTGTTTCAAACTTTTAGCCTAATTTGCTAAATTTTGTCTGCTATAATTTTTCTAACTTCATCAATTTTTAATTCAATTTTCGGAGTAATTTTAATGATATTTCGATATGATTTTTGTCAGTAGTATATACAGTGCGTGTCAAATATTTAAGCACAACAGAAAATTTCAAAATAAAGTTTTATTAATAAATGAAAGTTACTTCCCTTTTCACATAGCCTACAAATTGTAGTTTTTAAAAGATAGTTAACAGATTTATGTTATAAAATTTATCTTAAATAATAAAATTTATCAAAACAACAGAAATAAGTGTGTCAAAAGTTTAAGCACAGTAGTTTTTAGTCTTTAGCAGAACTATAATAAAAAAACAATACATGACTATTGCTCCTTTATGCTGAATTACTTTAAATATACGGTCTTCCATCGATAAAATGATATTCTGTATTGTTTCTGGTTCATTTTAAAACCAAGCGTTCTCAATGGCATCTTTCAAATCTTTAACTGAAGAATACTGCTTTCCATTTGGATAAACTGCATGAGTGAGAATACCTCATATATTTTCTATAGGGTTTAAATCAGGACTAATTGTCGACCATTTCAAAACAGACACATTTTTCGACTTAAGCCACGATGAAGTTGAGTTTGAGGTATGGATCGAAGCATTGTCATGTTAAATAACCATTTTTCTCCACCCAAAAACTCGGTAACAGGACGCAAATGATTGGCAAGTGTCTCTTGATAGTTTTCAAACTGTTCACGAACACTGATGAAAGCTAGAGACCATTGAGAGAAATAGCCCCCCGCACCATTACAGAACCACCATTATGTTGTCGGCTATATACACTTCTAGGTTCTTTGCGGAGATCATGGCAATAGTACTTAAACTCATCAGGGCCATCGAAGTTCTATTTTTTCTCATCACTGAATATGACATTCAGCCACTTTTCACCAAATGACATATGCTCTTTAGCACCTTGTAATCTAGCTTTTTATGGTGTCGTTTGAGAGACGGTAATCGAGCCATTTTACGGTATTTGATGTATTTGAATTCCAAAACTCTTCTATGAACAGTTTTTTCGATATTTGTCCCCCAACTGCATGTTTTATTTGCGAAAGGGAGTAATTACTAGTTGAAGCCAAATTTCTGATACGGCTATCTTCACGTAAACTAGTCACTCGCGGCCTTCCTGAACGAAAATTTAGTTTGAAATTATTACCACGAGCCAAAATTTTATGACTACTTCGTTTTGATCTTTTTAATGTACTTGCAATTTCAGAAACAGACTTAGATTTTGCTCTCATACTCCATATTTTTACCACTTCCTCCTCTGAAAATTCTTTTGGCCGAGGCATTTTGTACTAACTCGTAAACAACAATTAACAGCTTCTTATACACCCTGAAATTGTTTGCGTGCGCAACCGCTTACGTAAAATTTGCATAAAAACGATTTTGTGCTTAAACTTTTGACACGGTTATTTTTGTTCTATTCTAAAACTCCATGGTTTGAAATAAAATATAAAAGTTAATTTCATTGAATATGGTTTTAAAATAGATATTATTAACATATACAAGACAAATATTAAAATAAAGTGAATATTTAAAGTTTTATTTTGAAAATTGCTATTGTGCTTAAACTTTTGACACGCACTGTATTTCATTATACACCATGATTATCACGGATCCGGCAAAGCCGGGCGATTCAGCTAGTATTAAATACTTAAAAGCAGATTATAAAATTTGCTGTTAACGATAGATTATTTTAAATGAAAAGAAAGCTCATTATATATGTTTTTATATACGCATTCCGAAAGATAGAGAAAAGAACTATTTAGTAGAAATTACATCTAGTTTTAGAGTATAAAAATTAATTTATGTAAGGCTTATATTCTAAGGAAATAATTTTTGTAGGTTTAATGTAAATTAATTTAACAGTTCCTTATTATCGATAAGGCCTTTTTCTATCATTGTGAACTTTCAGTGAAATGTGAAATTCTCGGTTGTCGCCAAAAAATAGTAGTTTATTTTTGAATGGCAGCCAAAACGAAATTTGAATTTTTTGAAATGTATAATGATAGTGACAACGAACAACGCTATCGCCTTCTTTTTTTTTTATCATATTTACATTACTTCTAAATCTATATATTGTACAATTTTAATTGTTTTCATATATGAATTATTTTTCAAATATCTTTCAACCAACTTAAAGATTAAATGAAAAAAAAAAATAAAGAAGTAAATCATAAGATTAGATTATCCATAGAATGCAGCATTTTGACACTAAACAGAAATCTTCTAGCCAAAAAGACAGTCGTTCAGTTTATGTAGAATCTAAAACTAATGCCATGTCAAATTGTTTGAAAGATCCTTTGAATCAGATTATGATAGAAATTATAATTAATTATTTTTTAAGGATCCATTGGGTATGTTAAAATATAAATAAGAAAGTATCCTGTTTGTGGAAGTGGATGAACCATCCCGATTATGGAAAGAAAATGAGAAGATCATACAAAGAAATTATCAATTAAAATCATTAAAATTCTGTTCCATCTGCAAATTGCTCTAATATTATTGAAAAATAAATTGATTAGGACATTTTAAAACTTTTTTTAACGTCGAATTTCGACGGGCTCTATCTTGTAATTATAAAAAGTTCTCGTTTATTTGAGTTACAATGGGCAGAAAAAGAATCCAAGAGAAAGGGAAAAATTTAAAACAACAATCATGTAATCAATTCGCGAATTGAAAACATTTCGTTTTTGAAATTGTTTATTTTAAGGAGTGAATATAAAAAAACATAAAAAAATACATAAAGAATGAAATCAATTGTATAATTTGTAACAACATTTTTCACACTCTTCAATTTTTCCTAATCCTTATTTCATTAAAATTTCATTTCAAAGGTATATTTTCTTTAGAAATCAGATGCAGTTAATTGTTAGTTAATATTATTATCATTTTTCCAATTATAAGGATTTATTTATGCAATTTGATAATATTTAATTAGCCTGTTTAACAAAAAACTATTGCTGAACTATAAGATTAAATTACAATAATGGCTTGTTATAAATGTCACATTCACTTGACATTAAACTTATAACACATGATTGTTACGTGAAGTAATGTTTAATACTGTGTATTATTTGTATTTTTGTCACTTTTAGTAATTTATTTGTTCATTATAACATATGAAATTAAAACTATGATGGACAAATATTATGGTGCCCCTCAAACACTAGTGTTTATTTGCATTGAAAAAAAAAACTTTTTTTACTCTGAATCAGTTTAGCTGAAACTGCACTTGTGTGTGATATTTTTGATTTAAAAACAAATAAAATTTGTTAAAAACTTTATTTCTACAATCTTCTGTTAGCGCTTTTTTGGATAATAATTGTTGATTTTTAGTATTTTAAACGCAACTAAAATTAATATAAATTTACAATGGACAGTTATATTTTAAAATTTTTACATTTCTATACTTCAAAATTTCTTGATATTTTACAACTGATTCACATCTAAAATGTTCAGTAATGGTTTTATTTTAATTGGATTCTTTCAGTTTAGTTTCTGCAATCTATTCCATAGGAAGACTGTGTTATATGTTTGATATAAAATAAGAATAAAAGTTTCATACAAATAAACTAGTCCCAACATCATTCTTTGTTATTCGGTTGCTTTCTTAACAAAGGGTCATAAAATGGAACTGGGATACGTGATAATAAAGTTTATAACCCATCACAGAGTATTTTACTGCTAAAAATCTAGCTTCTTTGATAGTCTTGATTGTTGCATCTTATGTGTGACACATCAATAATGCTTTAGCAAAACTTTTGTTAGATTGCATTGTTTTTTTACTAAACTTTCTAAGTAAATAAATATAGAATGCTTTAGATGTATACATTTAAATAAAAAATCAATATATTTATTTTGCTTTTTAATTAAGTGCATTGTGTCCCGCTACTTATTTTTTACTTAATGAAGATGGAGGGTTTAATGTATGAGTTGTATAATTATTGCATAATATGCATTTTTACTAAGTAAGAATTTAATACTTATGATATTATATAATATTTTAAAATTGTATATCTAACAACGTAAGCGCATCTGTACTGGGTCCCTTATAGACACTTATCTAATTATTCTTAAAGAGTTAAGAAATTCAAAATGATGCGTTTTTTAAACCTAGCTATAACCCTCATGCATCATAAAACAAATGCAAAAATTTCAGAATAGATTAACAAAATAATAATAATAAATAAATAAATAAATAAAATAATTTTATCTTTTTGTATTTTGCAGTCGTGGAAGCAGTACGCTCTTGATGCATGAACTTTTAGGTTCACGACTTATCCAACAAATGATAAAAATATGAAATAAAGTATAACAACAGAAGTTTATTTAAAATAGAACATAACTTAATACAAAATCATGTTTCCCACTGTAAATACGCCAAGGCGGTTAAAAAAGTCAAGTGCTAATATTACACAAGTATAAGTATGAAGGAATCTGGTAATCTTCTTGATATAGCAAGGTATTGATTAAATATACAAGAAATAATATTTTAGTAGAAATTTATTCTTAAAGTGTATCTGCGTGATTTATTGACCGGTACTATTTGGCGTTATTACCCATGTATATGGATAATAACGTCATGCAAACAAAACTATAAAATAGGTTGGAATAATGGCATGTAAAAGGTATGCACTGCATTACTGGAATCTGGTATCTGCGCGTAAGGGTTTTTAGTCATCTGCATAAATGTTTATTTGCTTCATTTGTAGATCTTATTACTGGAAGAAGCACGTAAAAATCAATGTCCGATTTAAAATTTGAGAGGTAGTATTAGTGGTTTCAAGACTATATATTTATTAGGAAATACACTCTTTCTTACATAAATTTGTAGCGTATTTCATGTACTTTCAACATGTTTCGGACAATTTTAAAGTTTGGGTTTTGAAATAAACAGCTCAATAATTATACTAGGACAATAAAGCGATTCATTGTCATTATTACTCCGGTTAACGCTTTTCGGTGCAGGAATACCTTTGAAGAGGGTTTATTTTTTATTTTATGGCCGAGAGAACAATATTGTCATTGTTGTCATCAAACCAAAAAGAACGCTGATAAATTTTGCATTCCCTAAATACTGCTAATTTATTCATGTCAAAAGAATAGAATGTCAAATGATTATTACTGCATCCTGATATCTGAATTATTAGAAAGTAAGAAAAATTTGTCCATTTCAAAGTTTGTACCTTTTTCAATTGGACAATTTACATGCCATTATTCCAACCTATTTTATAGTTTTGTTTGCATGATATTATTCCCCATATACATGGGTAGTAACGCCAAATAGTACCAGTCAATCAATCAATTATGAATAAATTTCTACTAAAATATTATCTCGTGTATATTTAATCAATACCTTGCTATATCAAATCTTGTATTTGTTTTAAAAGAAACCAAAACTAAACAGTGAAAATTGGTAGAATCTTAATGTGACATTATTACCACAGGATAAATTATAATATAAGGCAATATAATTGGTAAAATAGCTACTTCACAAATAGATAAAATTACAGTATAGGAGCATTATCTTTTTAATCCCTGCAATAAATCCTAATCAGCACCATCTTATGTAAAAGTATAATATATTGTGAAGTTTTTTGAAATTTTGTGGAATATTTCATGAGGTACATCATCGACAAAATTTGTTTAACAGACAAATACACAGACTATCTGACATTTTCGAAAAGTTGTGGAATCGTACTTGTGGAATACTGAAGAATGTACAATAGCGTGGTCACAAGAAATCATTTTTTTTATTTTTTACGGGAGACCCCCCCAAAATTTGCTAATTGGCTATAAAATGAGGTTGGAAAAGTTTCAGCCCATTTGGATAAAATTAACAAGTGCCTCATTGAGGTCAGAGTGAGGTAGGAGTTAAAAAATAAACCGTGATTTTTCGTAAAAAGAGCAGTTTTTCCTTCACGAAATGAATACGGCTGAAGCTATAAAAATAATAATAAATATAATGCTGGTCTCATTTAATGAAAAATGTTTTTGCTTTGGAAAACCACATAACATTTTTTTTAAAAATAATTACAGATTTAAACATATATGCATTTTTCTGAACAGGACAGGGTGTGTGAATACTGAAAATTGACTTTTTCGGAAAATGTGAAAAAGACTATAACATTCCATCTTTTCATCTTTTATTTTCATTTTGCACGTAAAAAGCTTCATTAAAAATAAATTTTAAGCAAATTTTTAAAAATTGATATTTAAATTGAAAGAATTAAAAAGAAAAAACGATCAAACAAACTGGAAAAATTAAAATAAAGAATGTTCAAATGCTTTTAATACTTAATGTTGATATATGAAAAGAAAGCAATATAAAGAAAAAAACACCACATACCACTGTCATAGTAAGGGATGATAATGTCTTATATAAGATGGTTTTTTAAGAGCCTCGAAAGATTTATCTGCAGATGCAATTTTTACATCAGCTTTTTTAAATATGCATTTTTACACATGCTTTTCTTTTTCGTTCCTTTTAAACAAAAATTGAAATTTTGAATTAATTTTATTCCTCTTTAAGCTGTGTCATTGGCAATCTTAAAACTATTTACTATTTCTTGGCTTTCAAATAATATT
This sequence comes from Maratus speculifer, assembly GCA_964019185.1. Taxonomy (NCBI): domain Eukaryota; kingdom Metazoa; phylum Arthropoda; class Arachnida; order Araneae; family Salticidae; genus Maratus; species Maratus speculifer. The sequence continues at coordinate 226,713,655 of OZ025296.1, read as the reverse complement.
TATTTTTACACCATACATTGAGGTCAGTATTTAAAAATTGCATTTTGATGCAAAATCACTTAAGGGGGCTCAGGGGTTGATCGATACGAAAGAAACATGTAAACAGAGCTCTCGCTTTCAGTCCACATAAATACAGAAGTATTCAATGTAATTAATTTAAACTTTCTGATATTTTAAAAATTTATGTTTGTAGTCTTATAAAATTACAAAATGAAGTACTTCAATGTAATATAGTAAAAAATATAGCAAAATTCATATAACACAATTTTTAAAAAAATACTATATGTTATATCACCAACACCAAGATATATTAAAGTCGGATTGACTTAGGAATCTAATTTTTGCTTTAAAATTATCAGAAAACTTTACTCTATGAAATGAATTAGGGATATAACAATCACTCGAATAAAACATTATTAAAAAAACTCTCAAACTTAAAATTTTTAAAAAACCCTAAAAAATACAATTTTTTTTCATTAAAAATACTCAAAATATTAAACTATCTGTAATATATTAAATTATTCTATAGATAATGATGTTATACGCATGCAAAAAATTAAGCCATTCCATCAAATAGTTTTTTTTAATCTTGGTGTTAGTCGTCAAAAATCAAGTTTTGAGAAAACACGACTTAAAGTTGAAATTATATGGGTGCGGCTTTGAAAGTGTTGATACATAAATGCTTATAACTCCGTTAAAAATGCACATATTTTTATGCGGTTTTTTGTACTGAGTTTAGAATAAATTGAATAATTAAAATAATCATAAAAAATCGATTTTTTGAAAAGTTTTCAAGCCCTGAGCCCAACTTAAAATAATTACAGTTTGACACACAATCAAAACACTGACTTATAAATAATCCACTTTCTATTTATTGATAATTTTACATTTCTAACATTATCATAATTTTCTTCTTTAATTTACATTAATTTTGCAGCCTTGCTTATTTTGACTTTCTTTTAAAAGTATCATCTAAAAATGGGAATGCTACTTGATCTGAATTAAGATACCAAAGAAGGTTTATCATTTTAACGAGTGCTTTGTTTGTGAACTATTTGAAAATTTTTCGATAGACAACAAGCCATTTTAATAAAAATTCGGGGGCTAAATTGTTAATGGGAGCATTGAAGTACGATTTAACAATAGATATTGATAATAAATAAGCAAATGTATTTAAACCTTTTTTCCTGAGCTTTTTAATGTGAGGTCATCCTTGAAAAGATATATTTTGAGTGAATAAAAGGTCTGTATCCTTCATTGTTATGATGTATAGTACCAAGGGTTCTGAAAAAATATCTTTTGGAGGAAAATGTTTTATGAAAATCACACAAAGTTGAATAAATTATTTATAATCTTCCCTGGGCTGTTTATTTTTTAAATATTCTGTAAAAAAATTGTAATTTTCTGTGATTTAAATATTTTATATCTAATGTATCACTTTCAAAAGAACTTTTATACATAGTCATACCAACATACATACCAACTTAGACAACAAAATCTGATTTTTTTTAAATATCTGGCTGGGTTATAGTGTTTTTTCCCACTACGCAGTTTACAATCAAAAAAATTTTTTAGAATAATTTCTAAATTATGGTGGCCATATTGTAAATACAAAAAAAATATTTAATAATTTCTATCGTAAAATGCAGGTTCTTCTCAATCGACTAACATTTGCTGCAATGGAATCAAAATATATTGCCTGGAATTTAATAATTTTCAGCCACACTTTAATTGCTAAAAATATAGATTTTTCCTGAATTATTCTCGTACAATTTTCAATTTGAGGAACTCTTTTTAATGGTCTACATCTCTGTAACTAATAAAATTTCTTATCCTCTATGCATTTTCTTTGTTCAAAAAATGAAGAAGCAGTTTTTCATTCCAGTGACAAACAGTTCTAAATTGGAATAAAAATCTCGGAATTTAACTAAGTTTTGGATCAGCTCAGTTTTTTGTTTTTGGAAAATAGCTGTTTGCGAAGTCGTATTGCACTTTTATTTAAAATTAAAGTCTGTGGTTACCTGGTAAGTGTACAGTAAGTCTAGCATTTTCTTCGTGTTCATTTTGACTTGGATGTTATTATATTTTAAAAAAGCTCAGAACTTGACAGTTGCATTTCTGTTATCATATCGATAAGAAGGGGACGAAGTATGCGGGAATTTTTTATCTGTCCTATAAACAGTTAATGATAGCTGGTAACAAAACCATCTTTGCAATAAAAATAGAATTTAACTTGTTCATTTTAGATACACTTCGACTATAATGCAAATCAAAGAGCTCGTTCTTTTCAGGCACAGAACTAGATAACTAATAATTAACTCTAATTCATGAAATATTTCTGAATTATAAAAAATATTCAATTTTTTTTGCCTTTTAATGCAAATAATACAAAAGAATTATCAAGAGCAATAAAAATTATTCATTTGTCATTTTTGATTTATTTTTAAAAATGCAAATTTTAAGAGTATGGTTCACGAAGTTACCTGCAAAATAGCAATAGTTATTGAGTAAAAGTTTCGATGAGCATAAAAATTCAAAGGAACAACATTTTATATTAAACAAAACAAGAACCGAAGAGAAATACTTCCCACTTAACCAATAAAAAACTGCTATTTTTTGCCAAAAATTGCAATTTTTCGAGAATTCGCCCTCGATGAGGCACGGATTAATATTATATTATAATATTAATCACGGGCTAAAATTTTGCCAATCTGATTTTTTAACTAATTGGCAACGTTTGGGGAGGTCCCCCCGAAGATAATATTAAAATAATTTTTCCCATATATCTTTTGACCACCGTAGCGCAAGATCATAAAACATAAAAGTTCGGATATTCACAATTTAAATATTGTTTTCGGTTGACATTTCTTCCATTATGGGTCCATTAAAGATTAAAATTTGGTACTAATAGCGAGCTAACAACGACATATTAGCGAGTTAACAGTTGTTTAGTTCCTAATAAGTATATAAATTGTACATTTTTAAATAAATATCCCGCATATTCATAAAAGCATGGTCTATGTATAGTAATGGTTATGCGTTACAAGATGAGCCTACTTAAAGCACGACATGGTAAAAAAAAGTGGAGTTAACGTTCCTATATCAAAAAAAGTGCAACATCTCAAAAAAAATTACAAAGTTGTAGAGCGTTATCAATTTATCTATTACTCAATTGTGAACGTGGATGATAAAAATAGAACGATTAATTTGGACATTGCTTTGTTTGTAATTTCCTAATTTGCGATGTCACAACAATTGAATGAAAGAAAAATTGATTATCTTTCGGACGTAAAACGAACCTGCCAGACACATTAGTATAGTTTGTAATTATCATTCGAACAATTTGTTCAAATACCGAAGGATGAATCCTTGTGCTGATAGTGTCTGTTAGACAAAAAGTATTTTTAATTGAGACAACTATAAAAGAGATTTCTTTTCGATGTTGTATATTAAAGATCATGGAACGATTTTCCAAAAAAGAATATTATGAAATATACTGTGCGATGAATGTGGACGCAGGGTTTGCTTGGCAGCGCGAATTTATAGACTGGGTTTACTTGTAGGGCAGTATCCTTCTCACAAAACCATTCTTAGACTGCAGGTATATGTTTGTTTTTATCCCGGTCAACTGAATTCTCAGAAAAGGTTTTGTATGCCCCTTAAGAGCCCACAATAGTCACAGAAAAATTACTCAAAAAGACCCGGATGACCATGTAAAGTCTATGGGAGCATTCTTTTCGAATATCTCTCTCCAATTTTAATATTTTTGCATGATTTTTTTGCACAAGATAGCTGAGGGCGATCCACAAACGGGCTAGTTTTTACTTTTTAAATTTTTGTTTCATATTTTCTTTAAAAAAAATACTTTAACTTTCGAAACCGGTTTAAACCGGTTCTGAAACTGAAACTATCGTAATATAAAAAATATATAACCAAAATCGAGAAAGTAAAAACTAGCCCGGTTGTGGATCGCCCTCAGCTATCTTGTGCAAAAAAGTCATGCAAAAATATTAAAATTGGAACGAGATATTCGAAAAGAACGCTCCCATAGACTTTACATGGTCATCCGGGTCTTTTTGAGTAATTTTTCTGTCACTATTGTGGGCTCTTAAGGCATGGTGACGTCACTGCGACGTCGTTGTGAAGTCACACTGTGACTTTGTGACCATCGATTGTCGATGTGACGTCGCGTGACGTTGATGTGAATTCACACTGACTAAAATGTGAAGTCGTTATGGCCGTTTTAGAGCTCGTTTGTGACGTTATATTGTGACACTTTCTGAGTCACGGTGTGACAAGTTTGTGAAAAATGTGTCATTTGTGACTACTTTGACATTGACATCTTAATGAAGCTGTGACAAAAACGACGTTGTGACAAATGTGTTTTTTAAATTAAATAACATGCCTTGAAGAATTTTTGTATTTTTTTAAAGATTTTTATGAAAGTCATACACAGTCACAATGTGACGTCACTGAATGGTGTCATTTTTGTCACAGATGTTATGTGACCCCAGTGATTCACATTGATGTCATTGTGACGTGACTGTGACCATGCAAGCTATGAGTGTACTTTTGTATAGGACCGTTTTGTGATATTTTCATAATAGAACGAGGAGGAATGAATAAAGTATCAGGAAATAAGGAATTCAACCCTACCTGACGGAAAATTTCCTTTTTTGCTCGTCACCAGTCCCTTTGCCGCAAAAATCATTAAAGATCAAAAACATCGTTTCGCCACAACAAAAAAGCAAAATTTGCCGACAGTTTGCCCGTGTGTTTGCACCTTTAAGGCTGTGAAATAGTTACAGGAGTCAGTTTGTGTTGCCCCCGACTTCGATGTGGCAGCCTTGTTAAGGTAGAGTCAGCATGTGTGCCCAAAAAATATTTTATTGTATACTATTACGTATGCAAGCAGCAGCGCAAGAGAGAAAAATTATAATTGTCGCTTCTCAAACAGTCGCTTTAGGAAAATGTTAAACGAATGATTATTCTAAAATTACTATTATAGTGTTCATCCTATACAGGGTGAATCATAAATATCGAAACAATAGGCTATCTCCTTAAATATTGTCCCTAGACCCATACTTCCAATTGCAAAGTTTCATCAAAAAAGGTAAATTTTTGATAAGATAAGTTGCAACTCCATGGGGAGTCTATTTTAAAAAATACGAAAATTAAATTTTTATACGGCCCCCAGAGGATAAAACTTCCAATTAGAAAATTTTTCCTTATCCATTCCTAAATTGAACAAAAAAAGTTTCATCTAAATATCTAAAAATCTGACAGAGATATTAAAATCTGAAATTCTCCAAATTTCGTGATATACACCACTTTACCGGTTTCCCCGAAATAAGTCGGGGGTTAAAGCACTATTTCCCCATACCCATCGCCGGTTAAGTGGTTAATTTACGCATTATTAAATGTCGATCCAAGACAATACTTTAACTTTTAGATATAAAATAGAAGCGTATATGTTTTTGATTTAAACTTCCTTGAAATATGCTAGTTGTCTGCATTAACTCGAGCTTAGCGCCAGACTCGTAATTGGCACGATCCATTGGCCGGACCGACTTATTAAACATTTATTAAAAATATTATTAAATTAAGTGATATTAATTAAACTCTCATCAAACAGATCTTTAAAATATATTGCCGCAGGCAATAACTTTAGTAAAAATAGTAATAGTGATAATGACACTTCTATTAATTGAATCATATGGAATATATTTTAATGTATATTTTAATGTTAATGGAAGTCTATTTTAATAAATTACACAGAAATAATTTCAAAAATCTAGTCTTTACTATTCAGCTTCAAGATTTGTGGTGTTTTTAAACCTTTTTTTACTTTTTTCTATCTTTACAAGAGAAAAGTATTGGATTCATGAAAATTTTGAATTCCGGTTTCCGACAGATTCACACGTTTTATGGCTCAGAGATACCGAAAAACAAGTTTTTACAAAGTGTCTGTCTGTGAGTCACTGCTCCTGTATCTCTATATATGACATAAATTTTGTGAGCGCGCTGTCTCAAGAACTAATCCACGGAATTTAATAAAAAATCATATTTACTTAGTCCTTGATATAAATTGGTGTTGATTAGTTTTTGGTGTGAATCGCTTAACAGGTGACCCTACTGTGCAGGCTTTTGTGCGATTTCCACGATAGCTGTATCTCCAGAATTAATGCAAGGAATATCACCAATCTTCATATTCAGTTAGTCCTTGACATGAATTGATGTTGTTTATATTTTGCTGTATACAGCTCCACGTGTGGCGCTGCAACACTGAATTTGTTACGATTTCTGCAATAGCTCTACCTTAAGAACTAATGCAGGAATTTTCATAAAAAGTCGAATTCTGTTATTTCTTGATATAAATTGGTTTTGTTTACGTTTTTGTATCAATTATCTTTCGGGTGGCTCTTTTACAATGAATTTTGTATAATTTACACGATTTCAGTGATATCAAGTACTAATGCACGGAATTTCGTGTCTTTAGAGTCCTCCGATTGTTTATTTATCCGAGTAGTTTATTTATTCCAAACGGCGTTTAAAAAAAAAAAAAAATATTTATTCGAATAAGAGTATAACGTTTCTGTTGTGTATTTTTTTATGCTAAGCTCCCACTAATATTTCGTTATAAGTATATTTAATTGATCAAGGTTTAATGCGTTCGAACCAAACATTTTTTAAGAAATTCAATTGAATAATTTCAACTTAGAACGTTTAAATTAAATATGCCAAAGGTTCATTAAACACCTGTTCTTGTTTTAAAGTGGATAATTGATTCGCAAGTTAAACAAAATTTAGAATGTATTTGTAGTTGAACTTAAAACTGTATGTTAAACTCTAAAAAATGGAAAAAAAGGGGGGCAGCGGCTTTTAAGGGCGGTTAACACCTTGGGATTTTTTTATGCCGGCCATTTATCTACAATAGGGATATAGCCCGTGAGGGGAAGGGTACCCTCCGTGAGGGTCTTTTTAAGGGAACCTAACCCGTATTTACGCAAAGAAATCCAGGGTTCGAAGAAAACCACGGAAAACTTCGAACGGTTAGGCCGACGGTCGCGATTGAGTTTGAACCCAGCCCCTACCATCCTCCAGTTTGAAGGCCCGTAATTAGAGGCACCTTTTACGCATCGTGTAATAGCAATTTTAACAAGAAAAATGTGAAGTTGACAGGGATAAAACAATGAAAAAATTGAAATCGGCGTGATAAAAAAATGAGGTTTAAATCAACTGACGCATTTAAATAGTAATTAAAGAAAGGGAGAATGGCAACAAAATCTGAAATCGAAACAATGCAGGACGAATCACCTAGAAACTTTTAAAAAGCATTTAAACGTTAGGAGCCCATCTTTGTTTAAAACTAAATGCACTTTTCTGCATCAGATGCTTATATTTCAGTATTTCTCATTTTTAAACCGTTGGTTTTACAACCGTCGATTACGGAAACAGTTCCGCAAATTCAATAGTTTTTTAACACCTCAAAAAAAAAATGCCCAACGCCCCGAAAGAAGTTTTCACCTCAGAAAATTTACTTTTAAAAATATGATTTGTTTACAAAAAACTGCATATTTTTTAAATTGCTACTTTAAGTACTTTTATTTAAAAAAATATTATTTAAAATGCTGAATCAAAATTGAAAATCAGACATTTCTATTTAATCAAAAGAAAAAAAAATCAACGCGACAAATAATATTTTGAGTTATGACAATTTTAATTTACTCTAAATTTTTTGAAAAAAAAAATGTTTTATTAAGAAAGCTTATGATGCGATAATGTTACAAATTATGTGGTTAACTATCAGAAAACATTCCAAATTCTAACTCTTTACATAAATAAATAAAATAAATGTTTCCTGGACAACTTACAGCAACATTGTTTCTTCAATTACACGCATTTCAATTTGTGTCTGATCCCTTGAAACCTTACGATTTATTAAAATTGTCATAACTCTCTGAGTTTTGAAGATATCAAGATGAACTTTTTTTTGTTGAAATCAGGAATGAATAAGGAAAATTTTTCTTATTGGAAGTTTTATCATCTGGGGGCTGTATAAAAATTTATTTTTCGTATTTTTTAAAAGAGACCCCCCCCCCCCTCATGGAGTTGAAACTTATCTTATCAAAAAATTTACCTTTTTTGATGAAATTTTGCAATTGGAAGTATGGGTCTAGGGGCAATATTTAAGGAGATAGCCTATTGTTTCGATATTTATGACACCCTGTATAACCATAGAATTTTGAAGTAATTGATAATACATACATGAATAAACATTATAATTAATGACATTCTTACAAAAATATATATATTCAATATGCATATTTACACTTTATGCGGAAACGTAGTAGTCTTTTATGTCTAATTAAAGAAATTATAATATTTATGGACTTTCTTTTAAAGAAATAACCCTTTTAAATTGATAATTGCACAGTCAATTTACTGTCATGAATGAATACACACATACACTAAATACAAATTACATTCATTTTTTACAATATTGAGTAGAATAAAATTTACCTGTTGATAACATATATTATCATTTTATCATCGTTGATAATAACAAGAAATAAAAACTGCTGTAATGGTAACAAATAATAATAATAATAATAATTAGAAAATTCCATAAAAACAATTTTTTAAAAAGAGTTTTAAATAAGCTGTGAGTAAGATTAAAATCTTACTCTTACCATATACAGTAATTAATATATAATAATAATTAGTAAGAAATTTAATATTAATATAAGTAATATATAAATAATAAATAATTGTGACATTCCATTTTCTCATTATCGATGTTCTTTAAAACAATTCTCGTTATTTTATGTTTTTTAATACATTTTCTTTTTAATAAATAAGTGAATTTAATGTTTGGCTTTTTGAAAAGATTTTTATTAAATCTTTTGAAATTTCTATTCAGTTAAAGTAGGTCATAGACATTATTTTTGAAACCAAACTATGTTACGTAATTAAGTTAGTTTTTAAAAGAAAATTATATTTCTTATCATAAAATATGAAGATAATGGAATTTTATGGATTTTTTGTAGTATATAAAATAAGTAAGAAGCTATCATAGACATAATAAAAAAATGGATTTAGGCTGATATATGCGATGAAGAATAAAACTTTTGTATGGAGATGCAGCGAAAGTATATTTTTGCCCCTTCAATATTTTCCTTGTCACTCCCAGTATAACTATTTATTTACTTTGTATAAGGGATAATGCAGTTTTATTGTACTTTTATGTAACATAGTTTGAGATGAAAGATTATTTGAGTTTTTTTCTTTTAGGCTTTTTTATTTATTAAAGTGCATCTAGATGGGATGGAATTTCATTTTATTTTTCTTGACATCTTTATGTAAAATATAAATAAAATATATCTATAAAAGTCTGTTAAAGTAAGTCTGCTTATAATAAATGCATTGGATAAATTTTCAAATCTACTATGTATAACTTCTTTTTATTATAAATCGATTTATATTTATGATACTTTTTCTATGAATTTTAATATTTTCATAAATATATGTATTTACAAAGTATATATACAAATATTTACCGCAATTTTTCTTGGGAAGTACTTCTTTATGTAATATATGAACATTTTCACGTTTTTCTAAATCAATTTTTATCATATAATTATTTTAAACTTTCTCTTATATATATCTTGTTATGTAGATTTTTATACTACAGTTAGACTTTTCCTTCCAATGGCTCTTTAATTTAAAGACTTTCATGAGTAGACTGGGCGTAAAGTTGATGACAATTGGGAATCGTCTTAAAGAGTACACTGTTAAGCACTGTTTTATCTAGCTTTACTTAAACATTTATACCCCGATATAACACTGAATATCACAGTCTTCTATCCTAATTGAAAGAATTTCATTGCATGCGTTCCCAATCATACTTTCAGTAAGCAGTATTATATATACAGGGGTTGGACAAAAATATGGAAACACCTTAAAAAACACGTTTCCTTGCCTAGTATTGTGTACGGTACCCGTTGTTATTCAAAACAGCTTGCAGTCTTCTCGGAATGGATAAATACAGTTTCTGTATGTTTGCCAAGGGAATATTGTACCATTATTCCTGCAAAACAGTGGCAAGTTCAGATATCGATGCTGGCGGTGGATAGCGAAAACGCACTTTCCGCTCCAATGTAGACCACAAAGGTTCGATAATATTCAAGTCTGATGACTTTGATGGCCTGAGGAGATGCGAAAATTCATCCTCGTGCTCAGAAAACCAGTCCTAGACAATGTGAGCTGTGTGAACGGCCACATTGTCGTCTTGAAAGATACCATCATCATTGGGGAACAAAGCTTGTACCATTGGATGGACTTGATCGGCCAAATGTTCACAGAAGTCTGAGCAGTAATACGCCCTTACAGAGTTATCATGGGGCCAGACGAGAACCACGATATGGCTGCGTAAACCATCACCAAACCCCCGCCATGTTTCACTCTTGGCAACAAGCAGTCTGTATTATAGGCTTGAGATGGCGTTCTCCAGACGTAAATTCGGCCAGAAGTGGGGAACAATGTGAAAAAAGACTCATCAGACCATATTACGCTCTTTCACTGCTCTATAGTCCAGGCTTTATGACTTAAACACCACTTTTTCCTGTTACAGGCATTAGCATTACTGATGGATGGCTTTTCAATTGCAACACGGCCAGCAATTCCCTATTTATGAAGCTCCCTTCTAATTGTTTTGGTACTCACAGGATTTCGTAACACGACATTCATTTCAGCAGTATCTTTTGCAGCTGTGGACTGCTTATTTTTCGCGATAATCCTCCTTAATGATCGTCTGTCCCGATCACTCAGCACACACTTTCGTCCGCGCTGTGATTTAGCGGATGATGTTTTTTCCGCATTTCAAATATGCGAAATAAATCTTCGACAAAGTACCTCTTGAAACACTAAAAACCTCGGCTACCTTGCTTACGGAAGGACTCACTATACGCGCGCCAACAATTTGTCCACGTTCGAAGTCTGTTAACTCTGACATAATGCAAGGATAATCTCACAAAACAGTGCTCCAACAACGACTGAACGGTGCAGCGATTTTACGAAGTTGTATAGGTGGCGTCAGTAGGCGAAAACTCCAGTGCCATCAACATAGTTCAATATAATCAATCTTTCTTTTCAAACATGCATTTCAAAAGGTGTTTCCATATTTTTATCCAACCCCTGTAGTCCTTGAACGTTCCTGAATAGCAACAGCAGTTCTAGGAAGGTGAATCATATTCACGAGCCTATTTTGGTCCATGTATGCATCAAATTTATATCCATTTTGTTTTCTGATGAAGCAATGCTAACTTTTGTTGGGGAACACGAGGAATTTTGAAAGTATGACTGTCAGGTTCTGAGGAAATATCTACTACAGGATTGGAATTTATGTTATTTCTTTATCTTAATATTTTATGTATTGTATGGGCTGTGTACTGGAATTTTCAAGGTGACATCTTTGTTAAAGCGGGAATTGACAGGTGATCATGTGCAGGTGGCGAGGAGAGAAAAGGAAGATTTCTGAGAGGCGAGTTTATCCTTCAGTGATGTATGTGATTGATAAGCAAAAAAGGAACATTCCACGAATCAAGAAAACAACGTGGATTGCGTACAATGGAGGAACTCCGCAGGGGGGTTTACCTTGGGGAAAAGTACTGATTTGAGAAGGGCAGGTTTTGTCTGAGATTTTGGCAGTTCATATATGGAGTTCGGACCATGAGGGCTAGGGATCCCTGTGTGTAGTGCTCTGGGCCGAATAGCGTAGGTTGAGAACCCATGTGTTGGAAGATTCGAAATCGATCTCCGGTAAACTTAATCTAACGAGTGTAGAGTGAGGGCGAGAAGGTGTAATTTGAACAGTACACAACCAACCGTTTACTGTATTTAATTTAATGTTGAACCGGATCATCTATATCCAAGTTATAATTGTATATAGTGCATTACAGTGTGTACATAGACTATAAATAAACTGTTAATTTAGTTAATTGACAGCGTTGGTGTCCATTTACACAATCCTCACAGCGGGTGACCGATATCACCTAATAATATCGGTGGTGGCAGCTATAACTACTACGGACTTTCTTCAAAGTTGTGCGGGCTAAGAGGAACGTCCGACAATGACTATCATATTTTAAGTGCGTTCGTAATTATGTAAATACATAGCATATATAGTCTTCGTTCAATTTCCCCGTCTGTCTGTCTGCATATAACAGAGCAAAAACTACTCAACCAAATCCTTTGAAATTTAAAATGTATAATTTTTGTATAATTTTGCATAGTCAATGATAAAGTACACTCATGTCCATAAATTAAGGATAATTCAGAATCACGTGGAAAACAAATTCTAAAATAAAAATTTCACTTGCAGAACTATCACTCACATCTTCAAGACTTATGTGCAAATTTCAGAAAGCAACCAAATGGCGCCGATAGTACGTCCCAATGACGAAAGTGAGAGAGAGGTGTATATAAGGAACGGTGGCAAAAAAGTAAAACTGTTAACAAGCACATTCTAAGCCTCTCAGTGCCAAAAACGAACACTTATGACGCAGAAGACACACGTGGATGATATTTTACGTGGTACAATCGGCCGTCTGGAATGTGGGCGTACTCAGATGGAAGCATCCAAGCAACTTAGAATTGCTCAAATTTTGATCTCTAGACTTTGGTAACGATTCCAAGGTGATGGAGATGTCAGTAGACGTTACATTACAGGTCGTCCTCGAGTTACAACCACGAATGAAGACCGTTATTTGGCATTAATTGCCAAAAGAAACAGGCGGAGCACAGCATCATTCCTGCCACATCTGCTATCTTCAGCCACGGATACAATTATTTCAAGGCAAACCGTGTAGAGACGTTTGGGGAATTATTAGTCTACTATATGCTCGCAGACCTGTTAGATGTGTTCCGCTCACGGCAACTCACTGACGCCTGCGGTTAGCCTGGAGTGGAGAACATGCAATGTGAACATAGTCACAGTGTGCTTGTGTAATGTTTTTTTTTGAAGAGTCCAGGTTTAACGTGTAGTCTGATCCACGTCGGACTTTCATATGAAGACCGCCAAGCACCCGTTACTATTAAGACTGCTTCATTGAACGACATTGTTACGGTGCTGGAGGATTGCTCGTTTGGAGTGGAGTTATACTGAGTTCAAGAACAGATCTACATGATCAAACGGGAACTATGACCAGAGATGGGCAGTATCGAAAATACATGTATTTGAAATACATTTCAAAATACATTTGTATTTTGTATTTTGTATTTTATCCCGAAAAGAGGAAAGTATTTTAGTAATGTATTTCAAAACAACTTTTCCAAGTATTTTGTATTTTGAAAATACATTTCATACTCAAAATACATTTTTGTAGATTTCAATTTGCTTCGTTTAAACCGCAGATGTAAGAAGTTTCACAAAAGCAAAACAGGTGCCTCTCTGTTTTGATTTGTCTGATAGGATTCGTTTCTAGAAGTTAATGTAAACATACTTTTTCAACTATTGCTATGATAAGGATTTGAATGAAAGCTTCTGTTTAACTTAAGCATTTTTGCTGAACTGTACATATACAATTCTAACGTTCTAGTTTTTATAATTATAACGTTGCTGTGAGAACGACAAAAACTAGTGTGTAATAAACAGGAAGAACCATTCATGAGTTTTGCTGTGTATAGTACTTTTTAAGAACCATAGAACGAAAGATAATGTAGTAGCAGAGAGAAATGCAATGTATGTTTAAATCTCGTGAAAGAATGGGTGATATTCCCCCAGCTCCGGATTGCGATAGTTCACGTTGCGCTATATTAGATGGGAAATTTTTAAAAATAATTTCCGTTGATAGTAACGGCAAAGTTAAAGCAGCATGCCAAATGTGCACAACAAAGACTACCGTTATAAGTGGAACCTTCGGCGCAACAACAAATTTTAAAACACATTTAAAGGTAAGATTTTTATTTTTATACCGTTATATACCTTGATTGCAATATTTTACCTAGTTTCTTTGTACCATTTTTATCAAAGTTCTGTCATATTTTAACCCACCCCTGATTTTCATTTAATTGGGAGAAAATTTTATTCTATAAATAGTTCTATTTATTGATATAGAGATCAGATTTTTAGTAATTGTATTTACGATTGAGTGTGTTAAATACTAGAGTTTTGGCTATATACCTGTCGTTAATGGAGATACATGTTTATATAGCGTGATTTCGCTTTTTTTTTTTTACTCATTTTATGTTTTATTTTATAGTTCTTTTTTAGTGAAGATATAAAATATAAAATGATGTCCAACCGAAACGAAAGTTTCTGTCCGAAACCGAAGTTTTATTCCTTTATGAAGTTAGATTGCAAACGAAAATTTCTCAGATGAAAATTTTATTATTAATAAAAATATAGTAAGTTAATTACAAAATCATTCCCCTACAGCAGATTTATTACATATTTATGATTTTGATATTTATTTTGATATATATTTATGGTTTTAAATGTGCAGGTATGTGCAGGGAGATGTGAAGAGGAAACCGTGCCCGGGGCAAAGACTTAATTTCGGGCCACCCCGCGCCAATTTTTTCTTGTGACAAGCTAAAAATGATATTGGTAGTATAAATCTGATGCCCCCTAAATTTCCGCGCTCAGGGCAATTACCCCCTTCGCACTTTTTTTCGCACGGCTCTGGGTATGTGCATTATTTTTTTAGAATAAAATAAAATAATAATAATAATTAAACATTATGTACCGATTTATAAGCATAGAAAAATATACATTATTAATTGTGGAATTATTTATGTATCCCGTGTATTCTGAGATTATTTATGTATCAAGCGAAATTGATGTTCAATTTACAGAGTTCCAAAATGTTTAACATTTGGTTTGCAAATTAATCAAAAACAAATATCAATAAAAGATTCTTTAAGAGAATAGTAATGCATTCATGCTTAAAGAAAATAAATAGCAATTTTTAATTTGCAATCATTATAATAAATATAGTATGCATGTGTTTTAAATGCAGTTTTACAATATGAATGATGGAAAAAACGTTATGAGTATTTAAAGTAATTTTAATGCTATGGCCAATTCAAGACTGTGGGGTCTTTAACTTATTGAGGGGCAGTGAAATATATTAGATCTAGTGTTGAATTCAGGGGGTGGCCCGGAGGGACATTCCCCCCGGATCAATAAAATGTCTCCCCCACAGAAAAATTGAAATTTTGTGTTTTCAATAGTCAAAAAATACAATTCCCCCCCCCGGAACTCTATATTGTCCCCCTCCGGAGCCACTGAAGTCCCTCCCGGAGAAAAGTGTCTGAATTCAACACTGGTTATTTCCCACTTAATTTTAATCAAGATTCGCTCTATAAACTTTTAACTAAATTTTATATTCTCAACTTTGGTTCAAAAATGTTTCAAAATTGTTTTTTCTTTTTTTAAACTAAAATTTTTCGATTATTCCGGTGTGAATTAAACATTACAGAGCCACAACTGCTTGTCTCGCAAAGTGTTGAAACAGACCATGAAGAAAAGCTATGCACAAATGGAATACACTAATTATCTATTAAACACTAAAAACCATCACTTAAAAAACAATAAAAAATTATTTGGTGTCATGATATTCCGAACGTTGTATTGTTATATTTTATGATATTTCCATTATTTAAATAAAAATGTTTAACATGTGTTTTATTTAATATTTCTTATAAAATTTTATCTTATTTATTATTCATGAGAAATATACTTATATCTGCGTTTTAGTGATCGAAGCTCTATCAAATTATATATACTTTCTAAACAACTTCCAACGAAAGAGATTATACGATTCTTTTATATATGTGTGTTTATGTATACGTGTAAGAATAATTACTGAACTGACACTTCGATTTTCAATTCCTCGCTCTTTTTACTTTCCTCTATCTTTACAAAAGGAAAGTATAGAATTCGTGAAAAAAATTTCTTCAGGTTTTTAATGGATTTATATGTTTTAGAAGGTCATCAATATCATTTCACTGTTTTTAGAAAGTGTCCATCTTGTGAGTTTGTTTGTAAGTGACAAAAATTTTGTGGGCGCTCTATCCGTGCAAAAAAGGGGGGGGGGCGAAGAGAGCGGTCGTTCTGGGCGCGAAAATTTAAGGGGCGCCAAATTTATACTACCAACGTCATTTTTTAGCTTTTCACAAGAAAAAGTTGGAGGGCGGGGGGCGCCAAACTGAAACATTGCCCCGGGAACAGTTTTTTTCGCACGCCCCTGGCTCTATCTTAAGAACTAATGCACAGAATTCAATCAAGCCTTTGATTCAGTTAGACGTTGAGATAAGTTGATGTAGACTAGGTTTTGGATAAATCTTCCAAGAAGTGGCACTGCTAGTTGTGTTTTTTGCGATCTCCGCAAAAACTCTACCTTAAGGGAGACCCGTAAGAAAAACCCCAAAATTTTTATTATTGATTTTAAAGTAATGAATTTTGGTGTACTATTTAAGAATCTTCTTGTAAGGAATAATTAGCAAAAAAATTCACTTTTTATTAAAAAGTATATTTTTATGGGGATTTTTATGATTTTTTTTTTTTGTCGAAAAATACACTTTTTAAAATTACTACTCCTCATTCAATTTTCAATATTTTGGTATTACTAAAATTTCTTAAATAGTGTTATAGTATATAGAAAAGAACTAAGGAGAGATATTTTTAATTTTCTATTTTAATCGGCTAAGAAAAAAATAAATAAAAATACGCATGGTAAATTACCTTAAATTCGTTATAATTTTCATGTTTACCAATTTATGTAAAATTTTCAGAAATAGTTTTAAAAAAATATCTCTCCTTACTTTTGTTGCAAATTTTTTTAAGATTCTAAAAACATAAACACTTTGTTTCTAAATCATTTTACTACTGAGCCTTAGTACTTTGAACTTAGGCAAAATATGAAAAAAGTCATTTTCAGGAAAACACGTTTTAAATGGCCGCTAGTCCTTTAAACTCTATAGTGAGTACAATTTAAAAAGCTCATTTTCTACCTGTTCCAAGTGTCCCCGAGTTCTGAAATTTTGCATGGATATTCGCAAATATGTATTTTATCGTTTTCTGAGAAAAAAAATTTTTTTTTGAACTTTGGATGATTTTTGGCCGAAAATGGGGTACGGGTCTCCCTTAAGAACTAATGCACGGAGTTTTAGCTAGCTTCAGATTCTGTTAGACGTTAAAATAAGTTGTTGCTAATTAAATTTTTGTGTGTGTCGTGCAAAAGATGAAGATTGGCATGATTTTATCCGAACGAGAACCAACCCGTGGTATCGTTTGAGTCGGATGCAAGCTATTTATTTAATTTATTTTTTTTTGGGGGGGGAGGGTGGTGGGGGGGTCAAGTTGGTTTGGTCTAGTTGATTGTTTGCTTTCTTAATTCGAATTGGGTTAAATTAAAGCAGGATTTGTCGGTAATAAAAATGATAAGAGATTCCTACAAAAATTCACATGAAGAAACATTCGGCTGAACACCGTATTCTTCATTCTCTCATCATTTATTTAGATTATTGTTTAAAGAAATACCGAAATTGCATATTTTATTTATTCATTATTTATTTTATTATTTATTATTTTTATTATTGGGGAGAGAGCGGAGTTAGACGCAAATAGATCACATAATATCTCACAGTTATTAATGTTATGAATGTAATGTTTTGAAACTTCTTGGGAAAAAACGTCGTCATTAACTGAATCATCTCCTCATCTCCTAAAAAAAGGGAGAAATAAATTTGTACGGGAATTCCATACCCAATTCTCTCACTTAATTATGTTTCATAAAATAATTCTCATAATTTAAAAACTTTGTGTTAAAGTGTAATGTTTTGAAATAAACCATAAAGACTTAAAATAAGTTTAAATATTTGTATTAGGAAAACCTAAAATTATGTTATGTTATGTAGCTGAATTTGAAGAAAATTATTTGTTGAAATTACGTAATATCATGTGTATATATTTCAGAAAATGTTGTAAATATTAGTGTGTTTTTGTCAGCTGTTTTTAATATTACGAAATGTTTTAAATCGAAACTTCTCTGACAATATTTCCGCATTTTTTACTCAATATAGTAACTTTTTTTAAATGCTCCATCGATTAGCGCAAGGAAAATTTCGACTAGTGTTCACAATACAAAATGAGTAATTATTTTCTGACAATAAAATGGAATTGAATTTAAAATGAAATTAAAAAAAAATATCGAAAAGAAGAAAACTTAATATTTTCAGGAGCTTTCAAAAATTAGAATATCTCAAACAGTATTTGTTTGGTGTAGATTCCAGTTATCATGAATTTTGTTTTTTCGGCTTGAATGAATCTAATTTTCTTTCTCAGATCATGTTCACAGTAGAAGAAATCATACGGACCCTACACAAATGATGGTTATTTTTATTAATAAGCTGCTCTTGTTACAATACTGCTCATATAACCGAGAATCACTCTTATGAATGGAAAATAATCTAAATGCAGGCTGGGTTTGTGCATAGATTCTTCAGTAGGTCGAAATATGAGGCCTACTTACAGTTTTTATTTTTCAAAACTTCAATTGCTTTTTCACTGAAACCGAATCTTTGTGCAAACTGAAGTTTTCCAACGAAACGCATGAAGAATTTAGTGTTGGGCATTATCTAAAAAATTATTAAACCCGGCTTGTCCGAAATACTCGTTGGTGGCATTTTTAGTCTTAAAGTTTCATTTAAAGTTTCGAAGAAGTTTCTTTTTTTTTCTTTTTTTTTTTTTTTTTCAAATCTAATCTATTAACAAAATGTTATTATTTTTAAAAGCTAAAATGTAACACCATTTTGATGCCATAAAATTAAATTTTTTTAAAAACTAAACAACAAAAAAAAGGGGGGGGGAGAATGCGGTTAACTTAACGCTAACTTATTGAGCATATATTATCGTATCAAACAGTATTACTTTTAGTTTTTATATAAAAAAAGAAGAAGCTGAGAAGCGACAGTACTTCGAGAAAGAAAAGGGCTCAAGAAATGGACATGATTAACTCCAAATTTATTCTAGGGTCAGGGCTATGGAAGGCTCATCCCCCCCTCCCCCTAAAACATTTTGAGCCTCCCCTGGAAAAGATTCCAAGGTCACTCAATGAATTTATGTTCCAAAAATCCAAATGAAATTCTGTTAAAAAATCTAATTTAGTTTTGAGGCTCTTTCACAGTTTCGAAGAAATGTTAAATTGTAACTAAAATAAGAGTTTCAACACTCGCTCATCATATTTGCACATGTGAAGCTAACATATGTTTAATATTGCACTAGTTATATGCTCGGATTTTTCATCAGCATATTTTTTTCTCTGCATAAAATAAAGTTATTGCAAGTTTTTAATAAGAAGCATACTACCTACAGAGTTATTATGCACTAATTTATCTTTCTGCGTCAGAGAGAGAAAGTATCAGCCTCCCCCCCAGTATTCACTTTTAGGCCCTGCCTAGGGTAATGAGACCAAGAAAAAGAATAGCTTACATTTGTAGTGGGAAAGCTGATGAATTGCGTAACTGCCTTAAAAATTATGTAATTCTTGTAAAATGTTAATTTTTCAACTACTTTTATACCTCCTAAATGAAACAAGATCCGTACTACAAACTTCTAACGAAATTTTATAGTTTTAATTTCGGGCGCATAATGTTGAAAAATTGCTTTTCTTTATTAAAAATGGGGAGGAGGGTTATTTCAGTGAGAATACAATGGTACACAGACATTGTTGCTCGCCTCTCAAGGGGTTCAACTTACACATAAGACAAATACTTTGATTTAATTCTGCATGTTTCACAAGGAAAACATGTAAGGATTAATTTAGGAGATGATAAAGATTGATTAAAAAATTGCGGAGTTAAGTCGTCTACTGATTTATTATTATTATTATTAGTTAAATGATTTAATTAAAGTTTTCGTTATTTTTTACTTATTGACGCGCAACTTCTGTATCTTCAAAATAATCCCTTTCGTTTTCGATATCGATTTCTCCAATGGACCGGGAAGCGGCAGCACAAACAATCACATCATAGAGTTTACGGCTGAAATTCCAGAATAAGTCGAATATTAAAATTCAATTGGTCTGCCAAACGTTATCTTGGTGAAAACACCTGAAAAACAGATTTTAACGGTCGAATCGTACGCTTACCATTGTGCTTTCCTGCACACAAAAGTGTGAAAACATGGAAGATTAGGACCAGGAAAACCTAATGTTAAACCTATGAGCAACTGGTAAAATCAAGTTTTTAGGCATTTTTCACCAAGGTATGAATTTGCAGATCGATTATGTTGTAATATGCGAGTCGAGATTTCACTAATCCTAGATTTTCATCCGTGAAATCGATGACGTGGTTGTTCGTGCTTTCGCCTCCTGGTCTATAACTAATAAAATATAAGTTTCGTACGTAAATAGTGCTCTTTGAACGACAAATAAAATTTAAAAAAAAATCAAAATTTTCAAGCGATTAGATGGTGTTACTTCTAAAAAATATTTTAAAAGAGAATGTTTTATAGTAATGTGCACTATGTATTTTTTTTTTTCTAATTTTAATTCTGCTAATAATAAGGCAAAAAAAAATCTATATATTTAAGAAACGTTTAAAAGATGTTTTGCACGAACGAGATTTTCATTCGTGCCCGTGTTTCTGACTTGCCGGGGTAAACTTTTGTATAAGTGGATAACTGTAAGAAAGTTTTTTTTTTTCATTTTATTTTTAGAGACTACACGAATCAGAAGTGGAAAATTTTGAAAAATACAAAAAAGAATGGGGGAAAGACAATCAGAAGAAAAAGCGTAAGTACAACGAGCAATCAACTGAATCATCATCAGGAAGTGGCACTGCATTTAAGCAAGCGAAACTTGTGTTTCGTACTTCTTCAACTTTAGAACAGGCAAAATTTGATCAGCTTATATTTAATTACGTAGTAAATGGCATGATGCCTTTATCCACGGTGGAAGATCACGATTTTAGAAATATATTTACAAAAATGGATTTTGGTGTAAGTATTATGTCTCGCCGAACGTTAGGTCGTAAATTAGATGACATGTACCTTGAAATAAATTCTAAAGTAAAGGAAGCAATTAAATTTCAGAACTATGTTTGCACTACGGCAGATATTTGGTCATCAAAAAGTAGAAGTTTTATGGGTGTCACCGCACATTGGATCGACGAACATTTGGTAAGACAGTCTGCAGCATTAGCTTGTCGGCGACTTAAGGGGAGTCATACCTATGATAAAATTGCAGAAATGTTATTTGACATCAATTCTGAATTTGAACTATCTTGCAACTAAATTGCAGTTTTTAGCTGACACCCCAGGTCGAAATTCATGCTAGTATTTGTTTGCTAGACAAGCATTACTTGCTATATCCCAGCAAGTAAAATAGCACAAACTACCATTACATATTTGCTGGCTCTAGCAGTATTACCAGCATGTCATGGTGTGTTTTGGCCCACTTTGCTGCTTGGCCAGCATACATAATCCAGCATGTGTTGCTTGAATATGTAGCTGGCCTAGCAGCAATAAAGACCATCACTTGCTAGTATTTTCTGCTAGTCTAGCACTATTTTTCTACCATCATTTGCTTTAAATTTTTACTTTTCTAGCATCAGTTGCTAGTTAAAAAAATGCAGGTGCTGCCATTTATTGACAACACTGGAAGCGTCTACGGATATTGGTGGTAGAAACTGCATCGGACTTTTTCACCCCTGAGGGTTGAACTGACTACCTGTGGTTTAGGAGACGCGCGCGCTACTTACCTCGCCAGCGGGGACCTGTCAATAGACGCCTGTAACTGCTAGTGATTGTTGACGAAGCTAATTCTACTATGCGCTATTATTTTTACAAGGTTAAGAGTGAATTAATCGATGCAACTATTTCCTCAAATTTTCAATGAATAAAATTAATTTATTTCTAGTTTTTTAAAATAATTAATGGGTAATTAGAATATTATTACATTAATATAAATCAAGAAATAAATACTTATGAAATGTATTTTTGATAGAATAAATTTCAGGTAAATACTGTTTAAGATGGGGGATTTAAAAACTATAATGCATATTGGAAAGAGAGGAGGAATCAATTATACATATTTTTAAATCGATTGTTAAAAACATAATTCTTAAATGAAAAATTTTCTCCTTGAATATTGAATTTTAAATGACTAAATTATGTTTTTTACCGATTTTGAAAAACACATTTATTATTTTTTAATAACTTAATTAACACTAGCAAAATTGTAAGTTAATAATTTTCGGGTGGACGAAGGAAGTTTTGAATTTACGTTGTATTAGCCCGAGGAAAAGATCTAAAGCCTCTTGATTTTGAAATTTTAAAAACATATTTTTCCCCTTATTTTAATAAACACATAAAATTTTACTTTTGAAGTAACTTAAAAGAACTAAATACTATGAGAAAGTGACGGTGATTTTCTTCCATTTCATGAAGGGGGGGGGGCTATAAAAATCAATTGTTATTATTTTTTGTTAAGTTTGTGTGTTAAAGCATTATCTCAACGAGTTCAAAAGGCAGTGTTTTATTCACATGGTGGTGCATAGCTATTCTTCTCCTTACCCAGTTTTTAAATTTAGTAAAAAAAAAAATTATTTTCATCCTATTCTTCAAGAAATAATAAATTTATAATTTTCCTGTAAGTTAAAATAATTCAACACTAAGAAAAATATGAGTTAAATGATCAGTTAAAATGTCAATTAATTTTCCGTTAGGAGAGGAGAAGACTTACTATTATAAATCCGCTATGAAAATAAATTCTTTGTTCTGTTTCTTCTTCTTCCTCTTCTTCTTCTTCTTCTTTTTTTTTTTTTTTTTTTTTTTTTTTTTTTTTTTTTGTTTGTTTGTTTGTTTATAAGTTAAAAATTAATCTCAAATCGGTGGTTAAAGGTAATCATGAATTTAAGTGGTGATAACAATCCTTCTCCAGTATTTTTAATTTTGATAAACGTTATATGCACTTATATTATGCAAACAATGTGACCAGTTTCTGAAACATAAAATATGCTTTGATATGAAAGCTTAAAAAATTCAGATAGTTTTAAGAAAAAAATTTGCTTTTGCAATATTAAAAAATATTTACTCTTTATGAATTTATTGTATACAATCTCCCATTTTTGCAAAATTGTGCAGAATATTGCTTATAAAGTTAGATTCTGTTATTCTAGCAGAAATTCATAACCAACAAATAATTTTTTGCTGCTATTCTTGTTTAAGGAACTAGAATATTTTATTGGCACATGGTGCGTCATGCAGTTTTCCTAGCATGTCAATTTAGCAAGCATCAAAAAGCATGTAATGCTAAAGCATATAATATTCCTACCTCTCCATGCTTTGGAAGAAGGTTAAAAAGAAAACAAGCATAAAACGCTTATACATAGCGTGTCATGCTATTTTTCCCTAAATTGGCTGCATAGCATATTATGCTGGTAAGATAAAAATCATATTATAGCATTGTAAAATACCTAACTGTGCATGCTGGAAAATAGCTTAAATAACAAATAAGCAAAACATACTTGTACATAGCTTGTCATGCTATTTCTCCCAAAACTTGCTGCATAGCATATTATGCTGGAAAGCATAAAATAGTATATTATAGCATATTAAGGTACCTAACTCTGCTTGCTTTGGAAATAGCTTAAATAGCACATAAGTAAAAGATGCTTGTACATAGCTTGTCATGCTATTTCTCCCTAAACTTGCTACATAGCATATTATGCTGGAAAGCATAAAATAGCATATTATAGCATGATAAGGTACCTACCTCTGCATGCTTTGGAAAAAGCTTAATCAGCAAATAAGCATAAGATGCTTGTACATAGCTTGCCGTGCTATTGCTGTGTAAGCTAGCCATATAGCATGTGATGCTGGCTAGCAATTTAAAGCAAATAATAGCAGGGATATCTAGCAGACAAAGCAAAAAATAGCAATAACTAGCATATTTTTGTTGCTGGTACTAGCATGAATTTTGACCTGGGACGTCAGTAGATCTCAAAATGTTAAACTCTTATCCTACAGTGAAAGAACTCTTCCGTAAATTTAATACGAGTCTTCCTTCAAGTGCTCCGGTCGAAAGACTCTTTTCTTTTGCGAACATAATAAATTCGCCAAAAAGAAATTTATTGAGTGATTCTCAATTTGAGAAATTGGTTCTTTTGAAAGCGAATCGAGATTTCCAAATATAACTTTGAATCAGAAATCGTTTTGATAACATTTTACTCATATGCTTAAATCGAAACTAAATTGTATCCAAGACGAATTTTATATTTTTGTATACATTTTAGCATTTAATCTATAAGTATTCTTCTTTTATTGTATAAAATATATCCTCCCATAGATTGATTTGTTATGTAAATTATATCCAAGACAAATTTTATATTTTTATATATATTTTAGCATTTAATCTATAAGTATTCTTCATTTATTGCATAAAATATATCTTCCATAGATTGATTTGTTATGTAAATTATATCCAAGATAAATTTTATATTTTTGTATATATTTCAGCAATTAATCTATAAGTATTCTTCAATTATTGCATAAATTATATCTTCCATAGATTGATTTGTTTTCTTTATCTTTCTTTTCCTTTTTTCTTTCTTTTGCTTCTTTTACTTCGATAATTTATAATTTCAAAGAATTTAATCAGTGTTACAAAAACGTCTTAAGTTGCGTTTTGAAAACACATGTAAGAAGTCGAAATGTTTTGGTCCGGTCCAGCTCATTTTTGCCATTTTTGCCATAAATCCATTTTGCCATAAATCCATTTTGCGTGAATTAACACATTTGACACATTTGCCATTTAAGGCTGTACTCATCTACTCTGCTTAACAAGCGCAAAACATTTTAACACATTTACAAACTCATTTTTTAACGGAAAAATATAAATTGAAGGACCTGACTATGAAAGCGATTTGGAATCGAACTGTGTTTTCGATTTTTTGATCAATGCATTACTTATTGATATATAAGCGATTTCGTTCATGTGACAAACGCGTTTTTTGTTTCTGTTTGAGTGGTTAATCTTCTTACGCGATCAAATGCAGAACAAAACGCCCACTTTGACACTATTTTCTGAAACACTCACTTCGTAAAGACACAGGAAAATGAGTGCGATTCCATTACTTTTGAATAACTTTCATCTATTTCGAACAAAAAATAAATCAAAACTTATTTCAAAAAGTTAACCATTTGGATTTAAGAACAGACTTAAGTTAGGATTTATTGACAGATTCATTTTCAGAGTTCCTTTTATTGAGCTTTAATTTAATTGTCCAATAATATATTTACCATTCTTTAGAAATGGTAAAATTAAAACTTTTAATTATAAAATTATAGCAATTTAAAAATACATACATTATTTGGAAAAAAACTGCTGGGTCGGGCCAGATTGTACTGATTTTTGGATAGTTCAGGCCGGGACGGGATACCCAACTTACGGGCTGGATTCGGAATAATACTATAATTTTTGACTAATTCAGACCTCTAGGAAGGATGAAGTCCAGTCCCGGTCCGGCCTGGACAGAATAAATCAGGCCCAGCCCGAATTTTCAGAGAAAGAAGTAAAACCCGGGACCCAAAAGAATGATGAACAGGTCCATTTGAAACTATCATCCAGGAAAATATAAACCGGATGTCTGGTCCGGACCAGCCCAGAACAACTGAAGAGCAAGTCCGGGCTGGCCCGGCCAGAGTGTTGTGGATAAAAAAATATGTCCGAAACCAGACTGCTGACCGTGCCGGACACGGTCTGTGAAAACATCAATGTTATACACGAACTTTTAAAAATTTCAAATGTATTTTGTATTTTAAATGTATTTTCAAAATACATGTATTTTGTATTTTGAATTTTTTAGAATAGGAAAGTATTTTGTATTTTGTATTTTAGGTTCTAAAACTAATGTATTTTGTATTTTGTATCGAAAATGATTTTTCGATGTATTTTGCCCAACTCTGACTATGACAGGCCAAATTTATCGGAACATTATTCTTGAACAACATGTACTCTTGTTTAGGGGTGCCATGGGTTCAGAATTTCTGTTTATAGATGATAACGCAAGTCCCCACCGAGAAAATATCGTAATATAAAGATTTCAAGCTGAATATATCACTCGTATGGATTGGCCAACATTTTCGCCAGACTTGAATCTGATAGAGCATGTATGGGATATGTTTGGCCGACGAGTTGCAGCCATTCAACCACCTCCTACATATATGCCGGAACTTCGGAGAGGATTGCTTGCTGAGTAGAGTAATCTTCCCCAAGATCAGCTTGATAATTTGACTTAGCACGCCTAGGCGTTGTGCAGATTGTATTACATCGTCTGAGAGTCACACAATTTATTAACCATCATATCAATCATATAATGTTTAATTTTTTGAGGGGGTTCTTTTTTTAATTGCTCTAGGGAGCAACAATTGCAGATTTTATGAATGTTATCATACATATACCATCATTTTTGTTTTTTCTTTTGTTTAATAAATGGGCCTGATAAATAAGTCACGTTTGTTTTATTTCCGTACCTTTATTTGCTGGAATTAGCATTATATCTAATTTATGGGCATGAGTGTATAATTTGTAAAATAATTTTCTGGAAATTCGAGAAATGCCTGACATTAATAATTTATTCACATTATTATAAATTTATTTTACATTGTTTTGAAATATAAATGTGGGATAGAACTACAGCAAAAATCTATTTATAGTTTATTAATTTAAGCGAAATATAAAGACATTGAATATTCATGAAAGAACAAACGACTAAAAAAAGTGGATAAAAAAACCTCTTATTTTTAAAGATTCATTCTATGGATTACATATTAATTGACATAGTTCGTAAAAAATAAAATAAGAACACGAAATTAATTTCAAATTAAAGCTAAAGATAAGTAGTAAGCCTATTATTATTTTTCTTTGATGTCTAGACTTCCAATTTGACTTTTAAAAAGGATATCATATAACATAAATAAACGAGAATTTCATTATAGTGTCTGGAAATCTAAGAGGAAAACAATCTTCCGAAAGGTTTGGACATTTTATTAACTTTTTATATCAAAATGTCTAAATGAAAAAAAGGTTTAGGAAAGACATTTTTTGTTTTAGTAGAACTTCATTAATTTCAGAAACAACGCTTCTTTGTTGATTCCTCAAAGATGATATTCTGATATTTAAATGTCACATTTCGTAAATTAATTAGAAAGAGATCACTTTGAATTTAAAATTAAAAATTGTTTCAAATATTTTATAAAAGTCTTTAAATATACAACATTTTCGTTGTTGAGTTTTTTAACAAATACGCACTGAAAGTTTACAGTTTCCATATCAAAAATATCTCTACTTCTGATAGATAACAGCTCAAAACGCTTATGAAATTAGACACTATTATAGGGGCGCCTTCAATGTTTAATACAACATAAAAAAGAAGGCGGCAGTACTGACAATCACCTCATCGTGTTTACGGCTAACGTTTTAGAATTAGTTAAAAGCCAATTTGCATACTACAATGCGAATGGTTCGCCAAATCCATTCTTGATGGAAAACACATAAAGCCTTGATTTAAGCGGTTGACTCGTACGTTTACCATTGCATTTTTCTGCAGCCAAAGGTGTGAAAACATGGAGGACTAAAAACAGGAAAGCACAATGGCAAACTTACGAGTTAACCACTAAAATCAAATTATAGTTGTTTTTCACCAAGCTATGACTAATGCTAAAGATATTATCAGATACAATTTAAAGATTATGCTCCACCAAATTATGATAGCTAATGCAAGGAATGACCATCTCATTTCATTGGCTGTTCATGAAAAGAATTTGCCATCATCCGGCTTTCCAAGCATTTGATTGGCTGATACTGGCGATTCGTTTCGTCTCAGGCGTCAAAGATGCTCCGACACAAGAGAGTAGCGTGCTTTCCAAGCGACTCCCTTGGAGCTATAGGATAACATTGAGACGTCAGGAATTTGAAGTGACTTTGAACCCTCATGTTCGTGCACTACGAGGAGTCGAAGTCGCTTCAAATTTTAGGCGTCTCCGTATTATCCTATGGCAAGAGGGGAATCGTTTCAAAAGCAAGCAAATCCTTTGGTGCCATGGGATAACATGGAGACGCCTGGAATTTTCATCACTCATGTAATAGGACCATTTTACTGCTATTACACGAGGGGTCAAAATCGCTTCAAATTTCTGGCGTCTCCATGTTATCCTATGGCACCAGGGGAGTCGCTTTAAAAGCAAGTGACCCCCCTGGTGTAATAGGATAACACGGAGACGCCTGGAATTTAAGGACTCGTGCTATTACACGAGCGCTGTAATGAAAAATGTCAAATATCCACTTTTATTTCGAAAATTCAAAAGCCTTGCACCATTTTTAAATTTTCGAAATAGTTTTGAAAAGTCTTTTTTGCTTAATCTCCGTGTGGTAGAGCACCTTTTCAGTATATGTTGATTTTGATTAATATTTTTTATTAATATCATTTTGAATCAAAAATCAACTAACCAAAATTATGTCTTTTTCCGATTTATTTTCAAAATTTCACCCTTTTTGCGGCAGTATTAAATTTTGAAAATATTTGCGTTTATTATTTTTTTTTAATCCTCATAGAATATCATATGTTTTTCGCACAGGTAGTGCTTTATTACTATTTAAACAATTATTTTAAGTCAAAAATAATCTAACAAAATAAGGTCTTTTTCCAATTTTTTTTTCGAAATGTCAAGCTGTTTGAGACAGCATTAAAATTTAAGATTCATTCTTTTAATTACATTTCTCTTAATTTTTATGCAATAGAATATCTTTTCCGCGTAGATAGGTTTTGATTATAATAACTTTATTTTTTTTTAATGTAGAAAAATGAACCACCCTATTCTACGTATGATGAGTAAGTAATAAGAAAAACGAGAGAAAAATTGTCATCTGATATTATTAAGATAATAATTATTAAGATTATAGATTTTAAAATGTTTATATATATATATTTAACCTCATTAATTTGTACTAAATTTTTAACAAATATAATCATATTTCAACGAACTAAAATTTGCAGGTTTTCATCTCCTTTATACTGTGACTGAAACAGAGTGTGTTATATTTTTAAACAATTAAATTACTCATACAGTAAGCAAATTGTTATTTGAGTAAATGTTACAAAATCCAAATTTAATCTGGGATAAAACTGATACAATTTTATGCATTTATTAAAGTCTATATCATAACTTATAATAACAAAATAAACTTTTGTAATGCTTGAAATATCATCAACAATGGGGATATTAAGTACAACTGCACCTTTTAATAAGCATGCATTAAGTTACTGTACAATGAATAAAGAACTCAGACTTTGTGAATTGGCTTTAATGCATTTCAAATCCAGTTCATCTTGAATATGTTTGTAGAACTGAATTTGAAAGGGCCATACAGATTTTGATGCAATACAATGATAAGTGTTCAATACTTAGAATTTGAACTACACTGAACAGTCCGTTGTTTAAACATGATGAATTACAAGCCATAAAGCGCAAAATAGAATTCGCAATTCTAAGGTAATAGTATTTAATACCATTTCAAATGCGTTACAATGTAGAATGCCCAATGTAATAAAAGATGGGAAATGTGAAAAGAGATAAAATAAATTTTTATTGTTATTTAAAAAATATATTTTTTAAGAGTAAAATGTATACTTTAAGTTTAACAACAGGCAAACTATAAAATATTATACGTACATACATTATCTATATCATTTAGATATTGGCACCTAATACAAGACTATGATATAAAATTAGAATTTACTGTCATAAAACTATTTCTAAATATAATTCATTTAATGATTTTTCACTAGTTTTAAAAGTGTTTTAACATAATCAATTTAATCAATAATTCTTTTTTCGAATTTTACTCAGTTTTACATAATATTTTTATTCTATTTTTTAAAATAAAATTTTATTTATTTCATATTTTTCATACTATTTTCAAAAAATTCCTAGGGAGATTTCATAATTTCATTTTTATCAATAGATAGCAGCACCAATATTTCTTTTTAAGCTTTGTTTTTCTTTTTGCAGCAGAGGCCAATAGTGCAATCATATTTATTAAATATTTGTTTTTCTAGCCTAATAAAATGCCTCATACTCTTGAATTTATACAATCGTTTTACATTTTTGCTCCCCCTCAATCAGTAAGTCGCATTTCTTGTATTTTAGATTTTTATTTGTCATTGAAGTATTACCTTATCTTCATTTATTTTTCTTTTTATATTCTATGTGTAATTTTTGATTTATTTTGCATGGTTTATGAAAAGTTTAGTAGGAAATAAATTTTGTCATCTTAGATCTAATGCCGACAAAACAGGATGAATAAACCTAGCTTCGCTATAAATTAAACCTGTAACCTTCTCTTACGATTATGTGATTTATTCATAGTTCATATATATATATATACATATTTAATTTTTATTTATATAAAATAAATAAATCGTAAAAAAATCTTTTTTTTTTCTCCATCATTAAACAATCATCCTGAAGAGCTTAAATCTAGATTTTGGGATAAATTAACTTTTTTGTACCATTTTTTCAATGCTAAAATAGAAGAAACTCACGAAATTAATTATTGAGTACAGAATTTTAGCTACAATTTAATTGTTAGCTGATTTTATCAAGAAATGTTTATAATATCATACTAAGATTCACATTAAAGTAGTCTGAACTATTACAAATTGCACTTTGTTTATTTATGTGTGCGTTTTTAGAAATTTTATTTTCTTTAATTACCTTCTAATTGCCTAATTTACCGTCTTTTTATTATCTTCTTATCGTAACAGATATAATACAAATATCTTTAAAATAACCCTTGTTTCTTGTATTAATAGATTTACATTGTAGTTATATTATTTGGTGAACTATTACAAAATACTGTAAATAATGTAAATCTGGGGAATTGTTTAGAAAATTACTCTTTCTAAGGGAAAAAATATACTATTTTGAACGGCAAAAGTATCAGAAATAAATTATTTTAATAATTTGTACAAAATCGTTGACGTATTACTGGAGCATGAAATCAATCACACTCCAGGCGGATGAGCAAGCATCCGCTATTTTTTTACACTGTAACAGTTAATAAAGTAACAGTTCTACCTTGTTATTTTATTGCACGATATTTTACCGGAAAACGTTTCGTAGATATTATTATTTGAAAAAGTTTGGCTTTATGATTGAATGCGCAGATTTTTTTTTCATGTAGCAAGAAGTTATAAGTAAGATAATATAACTCTAAGTTATAACATTAATACCTTAAACAGGTAATATTATTTTAAATGCAATTTAGGTTATAAAAACAGTGTTAAACTTCAGAAAATATTTCATCGGTCCTATAATAGACATAAGTACTTAATAAAACATGTGATGAGTTTTCATTTATGGTTTTCCATTAGAAATAAAATAACAATAAAAGTAAGTCAATAATTAAGAGTAAAGTTATTCGTAATTAAAAATTAGTTAAAGTAATTAATTTAATATTTAATTAAAATAGTTAGTTGTTTAGTAATCGTTTTAAGGTATATATACTTTAAGAAAAACAAACATTTATGTGGCAAATGTAAATTGAGATGACAAAACAGGTTAATAACTAACAACCCTGTTGGATAACGACATTAAAAATGTGATGTTAGATTCAGTAGCATATAATTAAGGAATGCCAGGTTAAGCATTTACTTACTTACAAATGCTCTTGTAAATGATCTAACCATGATAATCCGTTAGACAAAGGTAACCCGTAACTTCCTTTGTCTAAAGGAACGATAACCCATTAGACAAAGTTCAATTTGATAACCTTTTGATAATATCCTTTTGATCGGCCGCCAATACTCGAGAACAGAACAAGCCGCAAATAAAGGAACTCTTTTTAATAATGAAAAACAAAATTCACATTACTAAGGTAATGTGCGCTGTTAAAAAAAAATCTGTGAAATTACAGAAAATCTATGGGCAATTAATTATCTTAAGTCTGGTGTAAAATTACAGAGTTAAGAAAAACAGAAATTCTGTTACATTACAGAGAAAATATTCAGTAAATTTGTAACAGACTCTGTAAATTAACATCGATAATAAAACATACGAATATGTAAATATATACTTTAATGACAATAATTTAATTTAGTTCTCTATAATTCATTCAATCTTTAGTGATAGTAAAAAATAAAATTATCGAGGGATTTTGTACCGATGTATCATTCATTTTTCCTAGTATTTGTTTCTGTCCGTCCTCGGGTTTGAACTCAAGACCACTTGATAGTGGAAGAGCACCAGGGTTCTCACTGCTGCTCGACAATGCGCCAAATTAAAAAAAATGCTCCATTTGGCGAGTAAAAGAACAATAAGACTCGCCAAATTGCGAATAATCAATTTCTGCTCTTTTTTGTGTGTGTGTGTGTGCTAATACAGTGGAGATTCTTATCCACGTTGCTCAACGATTGGATCTTACTTTACATGTTCAGTTACGCTTTGACCTTTATATAGTTTTATTTAGAGAGATACTGTCTTCCCATCAATTCAGTTTAGCAACCGCCACAGACAGAAATAATTATGCGATATACATTTATCTATTGCCAATTAATCTCTATATGTATGTACTGTTTATTTGTTGAATGCAAAGTAATGTCAAATTTTTCAAAGTCGAAATCTCATAGAAATTCTTAAAGAATATTTTCACAATGATAAATCAATGATAGAAATTTTTAATTTTTATTTACACTGGTAAACGAATGTGTGAAACATTTAAGCAATTAGGAGACAGAATATACTTTGCCGAATTTCTATTTTATAAGAAAAAAAATTGAACATTTGGAAAAAGAGTACAATGAAGAAACATTTTGCAGTGTTTCCGGCCGACTCTTTTTTTATAAAATTTCTTTTCATTTGGCGACTGTTTTTTACTTCTTACTTGCCAAATTGTTAATTTTGGTCAAAATCCAGGGAGGAGACTGCCCAAGACTACTTGATAGGTGAGGAGCACCCACCTGAATGAGATGCAGGTGCTTTTGTCACCTTTTTCAAAATATGTCTTTTATGATTCAGCTGGAAAAAAGTCGATACAAATAATCACTAACATAGAGGACATGATATTCTCTTTTTTAATTACTCTACCAACAAATAATAATAATAATAATAATAATAATAATAATAATAATAATAATAATAATAATAATAATAATAATAATAATAATCTATATAATAAAATACCATGTGAAGTACCAAAGTCATGTGACTGTCATCAACACTTCCGGGCTTATCTACTTCACTATTTATATGCTATGCAGCCAATTTCAAGTTACCAAGTGCAGGTGATAAGTCGCAAAATTATTTTACAGATTATTGCTATTATAAGCGCATTTGGCTGTCATCAACAGTTTGTCGTGATGATCACTTCTTTTTTTATAGGCCAAGCGGCGAGTTTTATTAATAATAAAAAAATTCCAGATAAATCTGTATAAAAGTTATACTTTTATAGAGATCGCTTGATAAAAATAATATTTGAGATATTAATCACATTGAAGTACATGTATATTTTGAGATTATTTCAGTAAAATTTAAATTAACTTCCCAAAATCTGTTTCCACCAAAGTAAACAAAAAAAGATTCATTCTCTAATGAGTGAAAAAAAAATTATGCAGGTAATAATTCATATAGCAAGTTCTCCAACCATCAATCTTGCCATACAAAAATAATTCGAGCATGTAATCCAATCAAACTTCAGCTCCATTCTGCTGGGTGAAATACTATTCAACTCAACTTTCAAAACATTTTCTTGACAAAGAGAAATGTAAATAAGCCAACTTACATAATATTTAATATGCAATAAAATGATTGGCATTAAATGAACGATATTTTGGTTTAATGTAAGGGTAGACATTAGTAAAGACCTTTTATAGAAAAAGTCAATGAACAGATCCTAAGACCTGGAGACAAAACCGGTCGCCAGGGTGGCTAGTAACAAATAAAAATAAAAAATAGTGTATATTTTAAGTTACAAAATTTACCAAAGATAAAAATGTCTTTAATTAAACAAGGTAGAACCCATCGAATTTCGACGAAAGAAAATGTTTAAGAAGAAACTGTTTCATTGATTTATAATAAATCTACTTAGTAACAATAAAAAATAACCTTATGTTCGTAAGCCTAACTCTTAAACAAATGATATTTGACCTAAAGTTAACAAAATACTACTTCTATAAAACTCAGTTGTAGAAATTATTAAAATTAAACTTAATCGTTATATAAACTATAAAATATAATGAAGATCTTGTATTATTATAAAGTTATCAATTCCAAAATGTAAAATAGCAAAATGTACTCCACTTTGACTCAAATCATGGAATTTTTTGCTCCATGAAATCTAAATCCGACATTATTTTTACTACTTCAAAATTTACATATACACCTCTCTTATCCGTGTTCATGTTTAAAAAAAATGGTATTTTAATTTGATCATATCAAAAACATTTTAATTCAAAACTTGAAATCTCGATTTCTATTAGCTATAAACAGGTACTAATATATTTATATTATTTTAAGTGTAAATAAAAATTTCTAAAATAACCTGCATGCAATAAATACGATATACAATATTCGTGTGACGTCAGAGTGAGAAAAGAAAGTGTTGTATCGAGTTTAAAGAAAGTTTTTAAAAAGCTAAAAATTCTTTAAGTAATAAATAAAAACGAACTAAAACTAATTTTTTAACTTTTTTTTTAAATGGCAACAAAAAGATAAATTAATTTGCTTTTTGCGGCTTTTTTCATTTTCATTTTAATAAAAATGGAGTAAATCTGTTGCCACAATTCAAAAACGGTATAAAAAACTACGAAAAAATTAATAACACAAAAACAAATAAAGATACAGCTTTCAAACAAATTGCATTAAAATGTATTTTTTTTCTATACGGTGGTATAAAAATTTTAAATATGCGGTATTTACAGTGCTCAGCAAAAGTTTAGACAATGATCAATTACTCTTCTCTTTTCAGACGTATGTACTGAATGTTTGTAATTCTTCTGTCATATATTACTTGTGACTTATCCTTTATTCACACACAATAAATTTTGAATTTTACCTTTTACATAAAATATAATGACAAAAAATAAAATTAACACTGTGGCAAAAGTATATACAATTTGTGTATTTACAGAAAAATAACTACAAATCAAAATCGAGTTGCACCCGCATTGTTTGCAGTTAGTGGAAGAATGTGACTTTTCATCAAAAAAACTAAATGCTGCTTCACTTGGGGGTCTATTTTGTACCAAACATGTTCAAAAGCAGCTCGAACCTCATTAAAAGAAAATTATAGCAAAAATTTGCATAAACATTACGACATATGATGTTACAAAAGTTTTCGATTGGGTCCGGATCAGAACTACACGCCGACCAGTTGAGATCAATAGTATTTTCAGAGTTAAACAAAGATCTTCTTTTGTATGCAACATGAATAGATGCTAAAATCCATACTTTAGATCAGCAAAAGTTCTCCAAATGACTAAGAATTAATCTCCAACGTACATACGTAGTCTTGTGTTGCTTGGCAACCAATGAATAATTCCACAGATACACGAGCATTAAAGCTAAGTGAGGACCAAATTATTTAAAAGTCACCTTCTTTTTGTTGACTTAATAAAGTCCCAGGATCTTTAATTAAGTCATTCCAATAGTATGCCCACTTGTTTGGGCCATTCAAATTCCACTTTTTTTTCGTTACTGAATATCATAGCATACCATTTGGATCCATATGACGTATGTTTGCAAGTAAAGTAAATTCTCGCCAATTTATAGCGATATTTTAAAACTGACTGTTTTATCATTTTCATGTAAATTGATTTACCTGTTTCTTTAATTCATCTACGAATCATTTCCGTCGACACAGAAAGTTCTGACTTACTTTTAATGTGATTAGCAATCATTACTTGTGTAAATGTCAGTTTCTGGATCATTTGTCTTCTCATTTTCTCGTCACACAAGATCTTCCAGATTATGTTTTGTTTTGAAGGAGTCATCCTTAGACTATACTTCATAGACAGACCACTTTGGACGATTCAATGCTGCTAAAATTTCTGTAACAGTCTTCCCTTTCCATTTCAGCTTTCTTACTTCAATTACCTCATCTAATTGAATATTCTTAGCTCGCGGCCTCTTCACTATATGCTATATCGAGGTATAATTAAATACTTCAGACATGTGACATCATAACTTGGAAACTTGCTTTTTTCCATGAACAGTTGGCTAAAAATCAAAAAAGTATCTAAACTTCTGCAATATCCAAATTTTACTTTTTTCAGTTAAATTAAATATTATCTTATATTATAACCATTATTTTTATTCTATGTTGCATAAATTATATTTGAAAATAAGTATAGCCATTTGTAAAACTCACGTGTTCGTATTTTTTATTTAAAGGTAAAAAATCACCAGTGTCTAAACTTTTGCTTAGCACTGTAGAAGCTTAAAAATTTGCAAAAGAAAAAAATGTCAAACTTAAATTTCATTTCAAATTTCAAAGTGTTGCCATTCGCAAAATGACGTATGCGTTAAGCACAGATACGTTTGGCCTTTATAATATAGATACATGGAAATCACTACAGGTAATTCCGTATAATATAAGGAAATTGTGTGTAAAGTAATGACTGATAAATTCAATCCAATGAATTTAAATGAGAACTAGTGTAAATTTACAGAGAGTCTCGCATTTTTATCTGCGTTTTTACAGAAATTTTTAACAATGTGCGTAATAAATGGAAAGAAAATAAATACAAACTAATACACAACTAATATATATTCCAAAAAAAATAATACTGCCCAGTTAAACTGATGGCATCGAGCTCACAGGCTACGCATACTAATTGTACATTACAGCCTTATATTTTCAAGGGTTAATTTCGTTCGAAAAAAATTAAAGGAGGGGAATCAGCTCCAGTCTCCTCTTTTATACCCCCTTATCTTATTGAACCCCCTAAACTAATCAGGGACATAATTTCTCATATAAAAAATCCGTATCCAAAATTCAGAGCAAATTGGAAAATTCTTAATAAAAACCCATTTATATAATTTAAGAGAAGTTATCCCTCTCTTTTATACTTAACCATTAAAGTCCCAAAACTATTCATAGATTTGAAAGAAATCTGATAATTCTGTATGAAAAAAACATTTGTATAAATTAAAGGGAGGAGCATTAGATCCCCTGTTCCCCCTGAATACACTTATCGAATAAACACCTAATACCAATTACGGAGGCGCCCAATCAAAATGATCCTATATCTAAAATTGACAATTCTGCATGAAAAACCCACTTATATCAATTAAAGTGAGGATCATGACCCCCTTCCCCCTGTTATACCTATCGAACGAACTCCAAAAACTAATCAGGGAAGCGCCTTATCAGGATATACCCATATACAAACTTTCATGTGGATCGGATATTTTTATTATGAGTTATCGCGTTACGCACGTACATACATACAGAACGGGCGGACACATAAGTTCTCAGGCTATGATAGCCTATGAGCAAACAAAAACGGAGACGAATTTAGAAAACGCGATTCATTGTAATACATTTTTATTCTTTTTAAAAGTACAAATAAATAAATAAATAAATAAATCGGATTTTGCAATGTATATTTATATGATGTTTTTATTATTTTTTAAATTATGGCTCCGTAAGGTAGTGAAAAAGATACGAAAAATTAAGCTTTCTGTGTAAGTTAAGTAGGGGAGAGGGGGGCACATTGAAAATTTTATTTTAGAAAATCAATACATTTCTTACTTGAGTTATATTTATTCCGTTTTCAATATTATGTAATGAAAACAATGATAACCTCGTTATATGAACAAAAAGTTAAAAGTTTTTCAATAAATAAATAAATTGTGAGGATTTAAAAATCTGAATGATTTTTATTCAAACGTGCCCCATGTGGGGATACCTTTGAACAAGTAAGGGACACCTTTGAACAAGTAAGGGGCACCTTTGAACAAATTAACAAAATATAAAAGCATTGCGAGATTTAATAAAAAGCTGCATATGTTTCAGAAATATAAATTTATATGAATAAAATTAAATAACAACATTTAACTGAAATTCTTATTTTTTCATTATTTAATCAAACTTAAATCCATCAAAGTTGATGTCAAAACTCATTGTTCGAACAACACAAAATATCAATCCAGTTTGTTCCGTTATGTTTGGTTGTGAAAACTTTTTTACAATTTCCTTGAGACACACCAATATATATATATATTGTGTAATATCTGATGCTTCTGGAAAATAAAAAAATCGTTCACTCTTTTATGATGAAACCTGACAAAAAATTCGGTTTCAACCGAATATTATCATCACGAAACATTACAAAAAACAAAATTATAGTTTGGGAAGACGTAAATAAAAGAGTATAAGCTTTGTCAGACAGCTGCTAAATCACGAATCATTATTGTGTACCCGGGATTTTAAATTATCCAATAAATGAATGTCATCATCAGTTTAGATTTGAAACTTTTCCCATCACTGATGCATCAAAAGGGATTAATCTATGTACGCAGTAAGGGAGAATTGTTAACAGCATAAATCCATGATAAAAAAAACCACATTAAAAAAAATCTAAAAATAACAATAATAATTTGATACATCCACAACTCTTTACTTCATAGTTTTAAATGCAAAATCATGCCCAAACTTTTCTGTTCAATGGTACCATATTACATGCAATTATACAATTCAGCTAAAGAATTAGAACAAAACAAAGCTTATAAACTAAAACTAACATCTTTATTTAAGTATTGAACAATAAGTTAAAATTTTAGAAATAAAAAAGGTCAATCCTTACAATTTTATTTTTATAGTTTAGATTCAAGAGGAAGAAAAATGTATACCTTCTTTAGGCAATATTGTTCAGAAAAAATGCTGCAGCGTTGTATACTTATTGCATTTAAGCATCAGTAATGCACTGCCATATATTTTTCTTAAATAATTCATTTGAAGAAAAATATTTAAAGTGTTCAAAGGTGCCCCCAGTTCAAACGTGCCCACCTCTCCCGTATAGTCTGAAACGTAGGGAAAAATAAAAATATTTTTTATTGTTTTACAAAACTGTTTTTTAACTCATTAATAAAAAATATCTAGCAATAAATTTATAATTAATTAGAATAACTATATTGTATATTTCACTGAAAAATTGTTATTTTCAGAACTTTTCAATAGAGACTTTAATTGAAATTTCGTCGGACATAAATAAAATACATTTCAGAAGGCCTTATTTACAATAATAGGCACTAATGGCAAATTCAGGCGTTTTAACGAAATTGTTTGCAGCTGTAATATTTGATAAAGATAAAGAAACCTACGAGTATAAAATAGTACGAGTTCTACTGTCATTTAAACATTTTTGTAATAATTATAATGAGATAACGATTGTTGAAATCAAAAATGAAGCTTGATAAAATAATCAATCCATAAACATTATGAATAGTACACAGCATAACACGGTTGTTGTTTTATGGATTCTAATTTCACTATGTTTTATTTGTATCCACACGTTACAAACTCATTGAATTCACACTAGACACTATTGAAATTTCAAGCGTTTTATCGAATTTTTTCGATACTAATATAATTTAAGACACTGAAGTTTCAAGCTAGCGCCCTATTCCTACTTGTGCACTTTTTTTATGTATAATTATACAACCTTTTGTTTAAGTGCAAAGCCAAAATAGTCAAATAATCAATGTACAAACATTTTTTCCTATAACACACTGAAAAAAATGGGTTTTCAAAATTTAGTAAAAAGTACTCATTTTTAAGTATTTCACATACTCAAAATAGCTCCGATCCAAATGTACTCAAAACTGTGAAACACATGTACTAATTTTTGATTCCGTGGTTGTGTTCAAATATGAATTCCTATATACTGCCCCCTGGACTCACAAAATAAAGTACAAATATACTGGCATTTATTTTTTGCTCAAAATTATTAACAATAAACATTTAATAGATTTTTTTGTTAAGACAAATACCAAAATTATTAGCAAGATACTCAAATTGAATATTTTTTATGACAAGAGCATTATTTGCAAGCACTTTTAAACTTTTTTTAAAATGTAATAATGTTTTAATAAGTATCTTTTATGCCACTTTGAATGAAATACACTAATTACAGGGTACAAAATTATCGTTTGTTTGGATTTAATAACATATAATTGTCCAAAATTGACATAGCAACGTATTCAGATTTGTCCAAACATACTCAATTCGATATGTGAACATCGATTTACTCATTTTTGAGTACTTCATTTTTTTTCAGTGCAACAGTTTACAAGAGATATACTGAAACAAATTTTATGTGACTCAGTTTCCGTGAGAAAAGAAACGGTTTTTTTTTTGTTGTAAAAATTCTATTTGCTAACTTTTTTCATCATCCCCGTATTTCCAAAATTATGTGTATCGGTAAAAAGTTTATAGATAGAGATGCGGAAGCACAGACGATCACCTCATCGAGTTCAAGGCTGAGCTTAAAGAATTAATGAAAATACGATTAATATATTAAAATGCAATTGGTCTGCCAAGTCATATCTTCATGGAAAATACCTCAAACACAAATTTCCGTTGTTGACTGGTAGGTTCACCATTTTGTTTTCCTGCTCCTAGTCCTCCATGTTTTCAGTTGCAAGAAAATACAATGTTAAACCTACGAGTCAACTGCTTGAATCTGGTTTGACTTACAAGGATGTTCTCCTTACTGAAAATACTCAGAATATATTGAAAATAAAATGCTACTTGTACTACTTGTGTATCCAATAAAATATTAAATTTAGTGGCGGAATTTCAGTAAAAAGTCGTTAAAAAATAAAATATTTTCGAATATTTGGGACGAAAATATGAAACGATATGGGATTTGGAGAGAACAACAAAAGCAAACTATTCAAATGCATCTGAAAATTGCTTGTTAATTGTCGCTTAGAATCCTTCATTACTCCCACTAGCTATCGTTTACTGTAAAGGTTGCCTTATTTGATCTGAGCATTTCGTGATTAAATTAAAAAAAATCTGTCTACAAAAACTGGTGATAAAAAATTGAACATTAAACAAACGACTCTTGTCGAGAAGAGGTTAAAGGCTATTCGTCATAAAAGTGTATTATTTAAAATTCTGTTTCATCCCCAATCGATGATAAATCGCTTAATAAATGAAAATTTCATTATTTTTCTATGGACGCTCTATCGAGGTTCCGTCATTTTTTTTATAGACAGATATATCCATATAAGAAGAACACTCTTTATTTTTTCAGAGTTTTCTGAGTATGCGTATGGAGACTTTCCTTGTTAGTAGATATGACTTGGAAGACCAAACGCATTTTAACATAAAAATCGTGTTTTAATTTTCTCTATAATTTCAGCCATGAACTATATGAAATGATTATCTGTGCTGCTGCCTACCGGTGTACTAGGTTTGGTTATTCTGGTTCTAAATTTTAAATTAATATAAATTCTTCTTAAAATAAATTTTAAACATACTACAATCTATATTTTCTCTGTTTATTTTAAAAAAAAGATTGTTTTCAAATGTTTTTAAAGGAAAACTAAATTTAAAAGTTCCAAGTAAAATAAATTACAAAAGGCCTTTAAAAGTTAAAAATCATTGAATAATACTTCTAATTACGATTCTAAAATTTAAAACGTATGTTTTCTATTCAATTACTTCCTTTAAATACAAGAACTTAAACCTTTTTCATGTTAGATTAATTCTTACGAGAAATTCAGAGAAAATTTCCGTTTAAAATAAAATCTAAAACTTCAAAAGGATTAAAAAAAGAAAAAAAAAATGTTTTAAATTTTTTTTCAAATACTTTTTAGAGAGAAAACAAAGGATGCTGAAAAAATGTTTAAGGCAATAAACTTATCAGTGATACAAAGCCAAGAAGAAGATTTTATAAAAAAAAAAATTCAAAATGTGGAAGTTTAGTGTGATATATTTCAGCTTTTTCATATTATATGCTTGGAAAATGCGTGTTTTAATCATTGATTTTTAATATATGCAAAAGTAAATACACTGTCAGAAAAACTCGTCAATACACACTAAATGTTCCTCATTTTTTAACAAACGGTCCTAGAAAAAAAAATTTTCATGCGTGAATTCTCCCCAAACGTCTAAAAAAGAGGGAGAGATTCTGTTGGTTACTAGCACGCGTGATCAGTGGGTTTATTAATAATAAATCCTTTTTTTTCTTTTTTTAAGAAGGTGCGAAAATTCTATAAATTCAGATTTCGAATTAAAAAAAATCGGATTTAAAAATTCGACATGCTAGTATAGAAATTTTCCTTATTCATTCAAATAAACTCAGAATTTGTTTTTTAAAGTTGAATAAATTGAATAAATTCAAATAATGTTGAATTTATAAAACTGTTTATAAATAAATATTGGCATTTAAAATGTACTTTAAATGAACACATTTAAAAGATAATTTAATTAAAAAAATAAATGAAAAAAAATTAAAAGTCTTATTCAACAGAAATATAATATTCTTATTTTATTTTTAGCACTCTAAGTAGAAATATTTAAAATTCATATTTTTATCCCATGTTAAAACTAACGTAAAAATACTCCGTGAGCTATCTCATAAAAGACTAAATCTTCTCGAAATTAACTTAAAAATGAAAATTTTCTTCAAGTAACGGATCAAGCTATATATATCTGAAGCAATCATATTTACTTCAAAGCGTTTACCTGTTTTAAAACTATAGTTCAGTTCTACCTGGCTC
This sequence comes from Maratus speculifer, assembly GCA_964019185.1. Taxonomy (NCBI): domain Eukaryota; kingdom Metazoa; phylum Arthropoda; class Arachnida; order Araneae; family Salticidae; genus Maratus; species Maratus speculifer. Next base: position 226,670,856 of record OZ025296.1, on the reverse strand, counting down.
ATATCTTAACAGTGAGTAGGCAGGTACAAATCCTGCGTCTGCTGCTTTTGCTTTTTCTTAAGTTTCTTAAATTAATGGTTATTTTACATCTTGTAACAGAGGCCAAAAAAAATATTTATTCGTGAATTTACGGAAATATACTGGCAGCACATTTGCCAAAAGAATTTCCGCTAGTGGAAGAAAGTTTTTATTGATAGGGTGCCGTTTTTCTAATAGGTAGCGTAAATGTTCTTGTATGTACTGTAGAAATATATTGATACATGCTTTTGAAAAGTCTCTTCATAACATTCAAAACGTAGTGTATGTTATGTGATTAGCGATTAAACAAAATAGTTTTTTATTGGATTTTAAATTAATAGTTTTGTGCCAAATAAACACAGGAGATTATTAGGAGATTATAATTTGCAAGAAATTTTGTTATTTCATTTCTAATTTAAAGGAAAGAGCTACTGAAAAACATCGTTTACTTGTAGAAGCTTAAAGTTAAGAGTCTTTCAGGCTATTTAAAGAAGGTTTTATTCGATGTTGATGAAGTGCAACATGAATGTAAAAGTTGCAAGCAGTATTGGATAAAGACAACACACAAACGGAACAAAAAATAGCAGAAGCATCAAATAATAATCAATACGATATCAGTAGACGTCTATTAGGAATAAAAATGTAATAACATAAATAATCATGTAGTTTTAATAACCTATCAAATTTAGTTTTGAATATACCCAATATGACACATATTTACTTATAATAGGCATAATTGTTTTCTATAAATGAAAAAATATTTTAAACTCTCTTCTAATTCCTGTTTTTAAAAATAAAATTAAAATATCTTTTTTGTTTCATTAAAATTCCGATACATATTTCTTGAAAAATAAATGATATTGATCAATACTCATTTTACGAAATGATTATATATTTTCTTGAAATTATAGGCTCTATTTTCTTCAGAAATGGAACATCGATTTTGCCATTTACTGTAGCATCATCAAAGCATAAATTTAAAGACAAACGTATCTTTCATAAAATTTGATAATAAAAACAATGGTTTGCATTGAATCTATTAAATATATTGCATCTTGTATCATAGCATCTGACTTAAGTAAGTATCCAAAACAATTTATTGAATAAATGATGCTATCATTTTTTTAGTAATAGCAAAAATTAAGTAATATATTTTGATATCAATATACTACAAATCAGAAAAAAGGTTTTTTAATTAATCCATGGTTAAGGATTTCAACAGTTACTCCTGAATATTTACAAATATGCTCATGTACAGCTTCATACTACTATTCTGCATTACAACACATATATATAGTGAATAATAGGGTGTATCACGAAAAACTTTTTTTTGAAACTCAAAATTTCAACTTCATAAAAAGTTGTTACTATGATCACATATTCACCCCCAAAAATATTTTTGAAATTGAAAAATATTTAGATCTTCCGGAATGAGGATGAAGTTTAAACTTTTTGGCCTAAAATGTAGGTTTTTTTTCATATTTTTTAAATATAGGAATATAAAGTAATTGATTCTTTCAGAGTACAAAAACATAAAATTTAGATAGGCATTTGACATTAAAAAAAAATTCGTTTTTGTCATTAATATTATAAGTCTCCTGGAATCTAATTAAAAATCTTATTATTTAACCAAATATCGACGATGTTCAATTTATTTTTTTGGTGGTTTTAAATTTGTTGCAGGTAATATTTTACATCTGCAAACCTCCAGATACCATGCAAATAAAACATATATTAGTTTTTAATTAGCTTATTAGTCTAATTTGCTTTGGTTCATAATATTAGAAACAATTTTTAAAATATCACACACACTTTTAAACTTTTAAACTTTTAACACCTTTAAACTTTTAAAGTAAAACTTAAAAGGTTTAATTTGTAAATGAAAAAGGTTACAAATACAATAGTTCAACATTAAATAAGAAAATTATTATTCAAAGAAAATCTCGATTTCAATGTCTGTTTATCTTGTTGGATTTAGAAGAACCATGTTCAACATATTTTGGTTATGTAACTCCAGACAATGGTTCTGGTAAAGACATAGTATCATCAATACTAAATTACATGAAATGTAACTGCATTCATTAGGGCAACTATTAAAAATCTTGGGTGTATTATAGGCAACAAGTACTGGTATTTCTAATGGATAAATTGAATTGAATTAGTGTGCTTTAAAGCACACAGTACAAGTAGTGATTTGTTTGCTTCATTTAAATGAATTACCTCATAGGAAAATTTTGTTGACGTAGATGGTCCAATGTATTCCAGTGGTCCTATAAAAAGTTTCATAAAATATCAAAAATTACCTTTCGTCGAATGTATCAAAATAGATGGATTCTTCCAGAGGTTAATGAGAAAGACTTGAGCACGGATCAGAAATATGTAATCAAACTGCACTGATAGCAGAATTACCAAAATTGGCAAGCAGAAAACCTGGAAACATTTACCATGCAAGATGCCTGACAGTGGCAAACAGAATCTTACGTATATTCATTGCATCAATTGATCAAACTCCACAACTGGAAACACCAGTTCAACTTGTCAAGAACGTTTATACTCTTTATTGTTTAACCCTTTGCGGCTGAGACCAAACTCTTTGCTTAATTGTTGAAATTAATGACTGACACCGGATTTTGAATACAACTTTAATTGCAATTATGAAAAAGCTATTTTGCAGGCTTTCAATAAACTGAATTTTTTTAAACAAAATTTAGGTACTAATGTGGCGTTTGGTAATTAAAATTAAGTGGTTTCACTGATATATACCGCGCCCCAAGAAGTTAACATAAAAAGTCAGCGTAGTATTATTTATGCATCTCAACACTTTTTTAAATCGTACAGTATATCAAGTACTTAGTAGATGAATTTAAAAGATTGTTTTTCAATCAGCTCTACAAAGAAAGGCTTTTACGATACACACAGAACATTTCCATCTGTGAATGTTGTTTGATTCTCGAAAACATATCTCTGGCAAGCAAAACGATAGAAAAAACTTGACAAACCGAATTCAATAAATAGAGTGTTTTAAAACCACCACAAGTTAATTATGAGACAGAATACTACATCTATCTTATTCATTGCCAATCCTACTATTGTAACGGAACCACCTCTTATAACTAACTTGAGCAAACAATATATTGAATTGATTGTTGATTCAAGAATTAGTGATGGAAATGAATTATTATTTTTTTTTAATACACACGGGTATTTAAGAATTCTAAAGGAGGTTACATCAGTGTCTAAACCCGTTTGTCTGAACACACAAAGGTCGAGATGGCTTCATTAGGTAAAAATTGCTAGACGGAAAATAAATTCCAATGTTTGAAATGAAGCGTCACTTCACATCTGCAACTACTGCAGTTCAGGAATAAAGAACAAGTAATTTTTTTCTCTATAGCATTATTTCAGTTTTTTTATTATAATAGCAATAAACTTAATTTAGTATTTTTGTTTAATAAGCATAATTACAATTAACTGCACTATTAATTATATATTTCAACCGCCCTAAACATAAACTTTGGTTGCAAGTTGAAAAAGCTGCTTACACTTCTGGTGCACTGCCTAAAACCTCCAAGATAAACAGACAGTGAAATCTAGCTTTATTTTCAATAACATTTTTCAAATTCAATGTATTACTGTTGTACTTGTAACCTTTTTCATTTAATTGTTACCTTTCTAAGTTTTAATATTATTATTTTTTGTATGTGTAATGTTTTAAAAAATATTTCTAATATCAAGAGCCAAAACATATTACACTAATAAACTAATTAATAATTAATATACATTTTATTAGCATTATATCTGGATGTTTCCAGATGTAAAAAATTACCTGTATCAAATTTAAAGCCATCAACAAAATAAATTGAAAATCTTCGATATTTGGTAAAATAATGAGATTTTTAATTAGATTAGGGGTGACTTATAAAATTAAAGTCAGAAACGAAATTTTTTTAAATGTCAAAATACCTATCTAAACTTTATGTTTTTGTACTTTGAAAAAATCAATTATTTTATATTCATATATTTAAAAAATATGAAAAAAACTAGGCCAAAAAGTCTAAATTTCGCCCTCATTCCGAGAGACCTAAATATTTTTCAATTTCAAAAATATTTTTTCGGGTAAATATGTGATCATAGTAACAACTTTTTATAAACTTGAAATTTTGAATTAAAAAAAAGTTTTACGTGATCCACCCTAATAGTGAATCAATTTTAGATTAAAAACTATTTTATCTTTCTGATTAATAAATAACACCGTATTTATGAAGACGTATTTAGAATATGAAGAAACTCTAACACATTTTTTTTAAATATATTTATTTAAAAAATGTATTGAAATGCTTTGAATGATATCTACTATATATTTAAAATGAAAATTTCTTTCCGGATGTTAATAACGTGAGCTTATATTACGCCCAATCCACGAAAAAATGGACATGAGGATGAAAATTTAAATTTCTTTAAATATGATTGAAATTTTGCATGTTAACTATTAAGAGTGTACTATTTCATATTTTATAAAAAAGAATTAATTTTTTGTCATTAACATACTTATTTTAATTAATAAAGTGACACTATGACTTCGTAAAATAGACTGCGGCAAAAATCTTTACATTTCATGGTCTCGTACAGCTGAACAATTATTCTGAAAATCTCCAAACTTGGATATACATGATCTGACAGCTATTATTGAGAGATTTTGTTTGCAGAGAAGTGTTCACTAATCTCCATTACAAAAGGTAAGCATATTTGATTACTCTTAATTATTGTTTCACACCCGCAACTAAAAGTTACATTTATATCTCTGCAGAAAAATATCTTTGATTTAAAGTTATGAAACTTTATATTCAAAAATAGTTTATTAAGATACTTTGAATTACAGACACAAAAGAAATTAATTAATATTTTAATTATAATTATTGAGCGTTGCGGGCGTGACATGTCCCTGTTGCGGGTGTGACATTTAATTAAAGTCACACCCGCAACGTCGTTTAAAATTGATTACAAATGCATATTTGAACAAATTTTATGTAAATTTATAAAATAATAATATGCTGGAAAACATGTACTTGGCAGCTTTAACTATACCCTTTGATTTAAAAGAGGGAATTCCAGTTAATAAATAAAAAATTGCATCATCTGAGCATGTGACACTGTGTGCAGTTGATTTAATCAGTTTGGATTGATAAAATTGTTGCTTTACTGCAAAAAAATAATTTTATTAGTGGTGTATGATTAAGAAATTAATTTAAAAGGTAAGATTTTTATAGAAATTAAAAAAAGAAAATTACGAAACAATATTTTAACAATTTTCTTTAAATTTGTTAATTTTGTTTTGTTTTTTATATACATTTTTTTAATTTTGTTATTTGATAGTATTTAATATGTATATTTTTAGTTTTTTAAAATAAGTAAATCAATATTTGAGGAAGATTTATTTTCTCTTTTAATTCAAATTAAATAAAAAGTAGAAGTAAGAATAATAGAAACTGTTAAAATGTTTATTAGGTTAGCATAAAATGTATATAGTCAGTTTGTAATTAACCAAAATTTAACATAATTAACTTTACGTAAGATTAGAAATTTCAAGGGATAACGATTAAAAATTTGTTAAGCTTATATTTTTGGACTGGAAATGCTATATTTATTCAGTTTACAAATTAATTTCTTCTCTTTTGCAGAGAATGAAGAGTACAGAAAGATCACGATATCATTGAAAAAAGATTAAGGAAACCCTTTTAAATATGAAGCATATCTACAACAAGAGAAGGAAAGAGACAAAGCAAGGAGAGAAAGGAAGAGACTATTTTAAAAAATCACGGTAAAGGATGGCAATCCTTTTGCATTTCATCTCATGGTAAAGGAGTTGTCGATGGAGTTGGTGCAGTTGCCAAGAAAATGGTAACACTAGCAACGCTCTGCAACTATAAATTCAGCTTCAGATTTTGCCATGTGTGAAGAAAAAGTCCTAAAAAATATAAAATAACTTTGCTGAATGTGAAATTTCAGAAGATATTGTGAAAATGCTTCATGAATGCTGGCACCAAGCACAATCGGAGCTCAAAATTCAATCGATACATCATGTTTTTTTTATTGACGTAGGAACAATTAATGTAGCAATAACTTCAGAAAGTGATCACAAGAGAATTTGTTTGTTACCATATTTTGTCAAAAATATAATATCCAATGATAAGAGTGCAGTTGGAGATTTTGTAGAAGTTGTTTCATTCTCCACATTAAAAAAAAAAGTTAGATGTATCCATACTTTGACAAGGGTATAATATCCAACGATGAATGTGCAATTGGAGATTTTGTAGAAGTTGTTTTATTCTCGACATTAAAAAGTGAAAACTTTGATGGACAAATAATACAAATGGATGGTGACGATATAGAATCAGAATGTTTGAAAAAAATTTAAGAAAACGTGCATATTTGGCCCAGTCAGTCAAATGCATCCTAGGAAAAAAAAGAGCATTTTTGTAAAAAAAACTACCACCACCAGAAATTATAAATTCAAGATTGGAAATGATTTTTTTTTATATTTTCCTCTCTAGATATTATAATTGTAATATTGATTAATTCTTTAATTAAAAAATTCTACCTTGAAAATATTTGTGTATGTCATTATTTTATTGGCTATACAAGTCACACCCGCAACAGGGCGTCACACCCGCAACGAAAATTTTGAATATTTTCCACAAAAGCAAGAATTGAGTAAGAAATTTAATTTTTTCATAGAATAAATATTTGAGTATTACTGTCTAATATATAAAAATATCAATTCACTCAGTTGTCATAATTCACAGAGTTTTGCATTTTTGCACTGAAAGATGAAAATGCATGTCCTTTTTATGTCACACCCGCAACAAGCGGAAATTATTTTTTTTTATAAATAAATGATACATCGGACAATTTTCAGATTTGGATAAATGTATGTGTAAGTGGTCTACATTGAAATTCATACAAACTGAAACCAATGCTCAAAAATGTTTTTGCTGGTGACTAAATTAAGTTGTGTAAATTTCACACCCGCAACTTTGGATTGGGCGATTAATGGATTTTAATTTGACTTGCACTGCTAAGTAGAAAATTGTTTAGGAAAATATATAACATCTATACAACTTAGAATGTCGTTTAATATAACATACACTAATTCATACAAAGTACCATAAAAACATAGTTTTAAAATTCTAGTAGAGAGTTGAATAATAATATGAATCCAATTATGAAAGATTAGCTTTATCAAAAACTATAGCACATATTTTACTAGTACTTGCATTTATAGTTATATAGTTTGACATAGTTCGATAAAGTTTAGTTTGACATAGTTTCATATCTGAAAACAAAAGAACGATTTGTGAGGAATGTATTAAAATTATCGATGGATACTACTTTATTGGAATAAGTAGGACATATTATGTGCAATGAATAAACGGTGCCTTAATTTTAATTAATACCAGAAATAAAAATAAAAATAAAATATATAATATATAAATTGTAAATATATTTTATATAAAAATATTTTAATTCACAAAGAGTTACATTTATTCCATGGTTGAGATTTTTGTCTATTATTTTCAGTGTATGTAGAAACATGCACACATAAAGCTTGCTGCAAATTTTTTCTATGGAAGAAAACAGAATATCCATAAAATAACTCGAATGTTTTAAAAAATTATCTCAAGTTAAATAGTATGAGTTAGGCCGGGTCAGTCAATTTTGAAAAAAAAATCGTAGCTTATCCAATATTACCTATGCCAGTTTTTTTTAACTGATTGGAAAATAGTTATTGTCCTCGGAAGATAATCGGGAAATCTGAAGTACATCTGAATCTTCTTTTTTTTTTTTTTTTGATCGAACTCAGCATCTTATTCGTTTTTTTCATTTATTCATGTTTAATGTCCAGAAATAAAATACTTCGTTGCCACAATGACAAAAAAGTATTAAAAAACAAACAAAAAAATTATCAACTTAAAAACAAATTGAGATATAGCTATCAAACAAATTGCATTTAAAAGTAATTTTTTTCTCTAAATGACGGTGTAAAAATTGAAAATGTGCGACATTTAGAAGTTTAAAAAGTTACGGTACCGAAAATTGTAAACTTCGTGTTTCATTTAAAATTTAATTTAATTGGTACACGAATATTAATTTTTAATCCATGGCGTACGTAATATAGGACTCTGTTATTACTTAAACCACGTTTTGATCATCATAAAAATTATGTTTATTATTATATTTTTAAATATAGAATTTATTTATAAGTCTAAAATTTTAGTCGTTAAAAATACTATTTTTGAAATATTCGTTTTAGTTTATTAAATTATAATTTATTAAATACTATTTGAGACTTGAAACAACGTACCACAATTTCATTCCATTCATGTTATGTAGCGGCTTGGCGACACCACAATAAAAGGCTCAGCGTTTCTTTTAACTTACAGAAACTGCATCCCTTGTCATTGTTCAACGGAACTTTCGCTGCGAGTATTGTGATAATAGCCTAGTCCGAATAGACAAAAAACAGAAACATAGCCACAATGTTCGAAGAGTTAGAAATTAGTGTAGACCATTAAAACATTTTTTCAAATGAAGGCCAAAAAGGTTTGACCTTCTGATTGCATCGTGAAATTTTATTCAATGTAAAGTGTCAAAGACAAAATAATTAATTTTTTGCAGTTATCTAATAAACGGTAAATTTTATCGGAAAAATAAATTGGCATAAGATTTGTATACTTCAGGAATTCCTACAAAAAAGCTCATTAAACACCCCTCCGCCCCTTTCTTTTTAAGATATTGCAATAAAATATATATATATATATATATATATATATATATATATATATATGTCGATGTAGCGAGCCCATAGCAACAGGCTTGCTTCAGATACATTTGGCCAACTCGGCATCTGCCCCGTATCAAAGTACAACACGTGGACGCCCTTGTTAACAGCCACGTGTGAAATAATTGTCGCATAGTCAGCACTTTCCCACGAAAGGGTCTCAGCAACAGTACAGAAGAGGCAGAAGGATGCCGGATCCAGCTAGGTGAAGACGTGCTCAGCCGAGCTCTGGATGAAAAGACCGAAGATGCCCCTTAATCTTAATCTTTTACTTATTTTTCCCTTGTAAATATTTTATATTAACCAAGACTTATTAAAGCTATGTGATATTACCCCTGGACTCCTTAACTTACATCGGGGTCGGCCTACTTGTACCCCTAAACATCAGCGACAATGTTGGGAGATGAGTGACATGAGACAGACGACAGACGGCCGATTTTATCCGTGCCATTGGATTACACCGATAGACAAGCAATTCAACGAGCTCTCCTGAGGATTTATCACAGAGGGAAATGCCACGTCTTTCCAGTGACCGTTCAAAGAGAACAGCTGTGAAATACAATTTATGGGAATGATCCATATTTGAAAGTGCGCCGGCTCGGATAAGATATTTTCTCGCTAGTGAGTACTTTTTTTTCTCTTTCTTTCTCCACTTGTTGCTTTCGCCATGTTTCTCACGGAAATACCACAGATATGTGCCATGCTGAAGTTAGCTAAAGCAAACAAAATTAAATTGTTGCACCAGTTCATTTTTGAGCGTGATGACTTGCGCTCTAACAGGAAAAATTTGCGCAAATTTCAAGGATTTGAATTTGCAAGTGACAGCGCTGATTTTCGCGCGAAATTGAATAAAGTAACTGCTCAATTTTCGAAACTGGAATTCATTGCAATTGCCAATTTCTTAGCCATCGAAATTGATGGTACGGAAGAAGAAATTGCCACTCGAATACTCACGGCATTGACCGACTTAAATTCCTTTGCGAAATCTATTAAAATTGCGACTGATTCTGAAATTGACGACCCCGAACCACCCCCCTCCCCCCACCCTCTGTTAGTACAAACGGCAACATAACTTCCGAGTTTACTAGAACACAAGAACCCACTTTAACTAGACCAGTAATTTCATTTACAGATTTCGAGAATTTAATTCCACCGATCCGAGGATTACATACGGAGAATGTAATTATTTGGCTTGCTCGTTTCGAAAATTTGGCACAAGCATTTGCGCTTACAGATGTTCAAAAATTCATTTTCGCTGAACGCGGGTTGAGAGATTTAGCTCTTCAATATATTCACAGTGAACCTCACATAACCTCTTATAACGAACTTAAACAAGCATTGCTATCAGAATTTTCCCATTTTGCGTCCCCAGCCCATGTTCATCAAGTATTAATGAATCGTAGGAAACGTCCCTCGGAAAATTTAGTACAATATTTTCTTTCAATGCGCGAAATTGCGAAAAATGGAAACATCGATGATCGTTCGTTAATGCATTACATAATTCAGGGTATAGATGACTCCGCACATAATAAAGCTGTGCTATTTGGATGTACTAATTTGATACAATTTAAGGAAAAGCTAGTGATCTATGAAGAAATTTGCGATTCGGTCCCGAATTTCCAAGCACCACCAGGATATGTTCAAAGGGACTCTCGGAAAACCCACACTAGTGAAAAATACAATCAAATTATCTGTTATAAATGTTCGGAAATAGGTCATAAACAATTTCAGTGTAAACGCGCGGAACGAAGTCCCAACGGCTCTAAACATTCTCGCCCCAACTACCATTCGTCCCATTCGACGGGGCGAAATCCCGAAAATATGCCTTCCCACGAAGACATTAACCCTGTTTCAGAAACTGTCGTACACATCAATACGATACATATCCCTTCCACAGAGTGTAGTACGGCTGCGATCGTAAAAATCAATAATATTTCTTTTGTAGCGGATGCGAACCCAGTACATAACTTAAATTTTGTCAGTAAAGAAACGTATCAACTGTTGGGATCCCCCCTTTAAATGATTCATCTGTAACTATTTTCGATGCCGAAATATCCCAATTAAAGCCACTTCAATATTTTGTTGCACAGACTGAGTTTAATGGTAATAAGTTCGAAGGTTTTTTTTTTATTAAATTTATCCTCTATGCAATATTCCGTAATATTCGCTTACGGTAAGAATAAAAAGTTCGTAGAACGAAAATCGTTACCAAACATTTCTGAAAAAAATTCGCCCTCGCATGTTCATTCTGCTGCTAACTTTCCCCTTTTCAACGAAATGACGTCAACTCCTGTTTCTTCGAAAAATGAACCTAACACCGGTATTGTGGAAAACGAAACTATAACAGACAGGAAACAGACAGCTTTCGAAAATTGTATCACCCCCATAGAACAGCTGCAGAGTAAAGTTGAAAAGTTGGCTCCAGATACTAAGGGCCATGTGTTAATGACCTCTACTTTTTCGCTATCACAGCATCGTCCAGATCTGAGATGCCAGCTCGACGACTTAATTCGACCCCTTGTTTTTTTTTGGTAGCAATGTGTTTAACACCAGGAACGCGGCAAAAAGAGCCGAACTATACAATTGCAAAACAGCCTCCAATTAAAATTGAAAAGTATAGTCTCGACACTCTTGCTATCGTGATAACGAGTTGTTTATCCCAGGGATCCTTGGTATCTACACCTTATTCACTCGTGTGTCATATGAAAGCAAAATACGACTTAATACGGAAATTCTCCAGAAAGAAACCTTTTGTTTTTTTTCAAGTATACAGAGTTGCACCATTACAGTGTTTTTATTTTTTTCTTTTTCCCAAGTTTTCTTTTTCCTATTGTGATCTTACAGTTCAAGACTTTTGTGATGAAGAGTTATTTTTTTTCACTCTGAATTTCGTGTTTGGTGTGGCAAGATTTTATAAATTGTAGAAAAAGAGTTACAAGTGTGTACGTGTGTGTTTATCTTTTTTCTAACAATGCAAGCTGTGCTTTATTTTTTTAGCTTGACATAAAATATTTTTTATTATTATTATTTTCCGGTATGCAAAGTAGTGTTTTATTTTTTGTGCTTTGCCTATATTTTTTTACATACGCAACAGGTGCTTTTTTTATGTTGCGTCACGTGGATATTTACAAACTCCATAACATTTTAACGATACAAAGCAGTGCTATTTTTTTTGCTTTACTTATATTTCTTTTGCATACGCAACAGGTGTTTTTTTTATGTTGCGTCGCGTGGACAATTAGAAACTGTACTGACAATTAACTTTTAGTGCAGATGAACAGTTCGTGACTCCCATTATTGGCAGCAATAACCTCCAACATCTTTCTGTATTTTGCTTATTATTTTCATTATTTCTATTGTCTGTTTTTTAGTTGGCCAACAATTTTTTTTTCTTCTTCAACAGTGTATTAAGATAAAAAATTTTACTATATGATTAATAAGTATGTTAATTCATACTAGGTATATGCATATTTAGGTATTGTGTTTTTTTTTCGTAATTTCAAAGTTTACAATGTTTTATGTATATGTATATTATTATGATTGTTTTTGGTAATAGTTTTTCTTAAGTAACCCTTATATTGTACACGTTCAGCTGCGGTCAGCTGAATGTCGGATTGGCCGAGTGTCGATGTAGCGAGCCCATAGCAACAGGCTTGCTTCAGATACATTTGGCCGACTCGGCATCTGCCCCGTATCAAAGTACAACCCGTGGACGCCCTTGTTAACAGCCACGTGTGAAATAATTGTTGCATAGTCAGAACTTTCCCTCGAAAGGGCCTCAGCAACAGTACAGAAGAGGCAGAAGGATGCCGGATCCAGCTAGGTGAAGACGTGCTCAGCTGAGCTCTGGTTGAAAAGACCGAAAATGCCCCTTAATCTTAATCTTTTACTTATTTTTCCCTTGTAAATATTTTATATTAACCAAGACTTATTAAAGCTATGTGATATTACCCCTGGACCCCTTAACTTACATATATATATAAGGTATATATATATATATTATATATATATATATATACCTTATATATATATATGTGTGTGTATATATATACATATATATACATATATATATATTATATATATATACCTTATATATATATATATGTGTGTATATATATATACATATATATATAAGGTACCCTGTTGTAATAACGCCACTTTAAGGTTCTACCAACTTTCACGGCTCAGTTTTAGATTGTATTTTTCAAACAAATGTATGATTTGATACAGCAACTCATTGACTATCTATATAAAAAATTAATTTAACAGATATGTATTCATAAAATATAATGACGTGATTTCTTGACCAATGCTTTTTGGCGTTATTACCCACCTATATGGGTAATAACGCCATGCAAACAAAACTATGAAATAAGATGGAATAATTGCATGTAGATTTCCCAATTCTAAAAATACAAACTCTACAAACTTAGAAATTGTCAAATTGCATTCTTAGCTATTAAATTGTTCAATTTTTTGTGAAAGTGTAAGAAAAATAAAGGTGTGGTGTGGGGGGGGGGGAGAGGATGAGGCAAAAGAATATTAGACCGTGAGCTTCTTTTTGCTTATAACGGACCGCTTAAATAGAATTATTAGAAACATCGCACAGTTTTAAATGTGTTTATCTGAATCAGTATTTAAGATGTAGCTCGATCACTGTAGGGAATGAACTGGGGTATTAATGCCAAGGATTGGCGTTATTACCGCGTTATATTTATTACACTGTACATTTTTAATCACAAATTATCTCGAGAAGATATCCAAAATCTTGAACAACATTTTGAAAGTACATGAAATGTGCTACAAATTTATGTAATTAACAAAGTACTTTTGGATAAAAAAAAATAGTCTTCACATAACAAAACGTATCTCGCAAATTTTAGATCAAGCGTTAATTTTAGTTGCTTGTAAAAGCAATAAGACCTAAAAATGAAACAAATTAACTTAAAGCTGTTTTTTGCGATTTATATGACACAAAATCCTTCCGAGCAGAGCACATGTGTGTCATTTGCCAGATTATTTCATAATTATGCAAAATATTAGCATTTGGCGTTATTATCCCTCCTGCCGTTATTACCCCGCCTAGCGTTATTACACCAGACCACCTTATATTGCATATCTACATTTTTCTCAATCCGATTCATGCTATTAGCTGTTGAATGGAATAGATATAAATAGATATAATAAATTTAAATATAATAGTGTGAGGTACGGACGGATAAAATCATTCGTCAGTGTCTATCTGAGTTAAAAAATACGGGTTGTGCATCCGACACCATTAGACTTTCTCTAAAGGCATGTCATGAATCGTGTTTATGTTGAGAAAATACAAGTTGTAAACAACCCAAGTCAAAAGGATAATCAGTTGTGCTGCATTCATCACTCCAGACCTGTTGGCCATGACATTAGACCGTGAGGTGGCAGCATAGATAATCACCTCATCGAGTTCATGAATGAAAATGTAGGATTAGTTATATCTCGTCTTATATTATTAGTTGCATTCTAAAACGCAATCGATCTGCCAAGTTATATTTTGGCTAAAACAGCCAAAGAAATTCGATTTTAGCGGTTGACTGGTAGGTTTAGCATGGTACTTTTCTCCACCCAAAAGTATGAAAGCAGGGAGAATGGGGAACAGAAAAGTATAATGGTAAACTTTTGAATCAACAACTGAAATCGAGTTTTTATGTGATTTCTACTACGATATGATTTGACATATAAATTGCTTTAATATGTTATTCACTAATCCTAGATTTTAATCCGTGAACTCAAGTAAGTGACTATCTGTACTGCCGTCTCCCGGTCTACATTGGAAGATGTTGAGTACCATTCAGTTGTGTAGCGTTTCACAAACTGGGTACATATTAAAATGAACTAAATTGTAAAAATCTTAGTACATTAAGTACATATATATATATCACATTAATCAATTTTTATGATTGAAAAAATATAAAATCTAATTTAAAACCTCGAAGTTCTTTTTTTTTTGTAGGCACTCTGTAAATCATGGGCATCAGACTTATTATTAAAAAAACGGTTTATTTTTATGACAAATAAATAACTTAGTGATATGTCGATATTCTAATATAATATTTTTAATGTCATTTTTCAAAAAGTTAATATTATTACAATTTTTAAATGGTATCTGCTATCTAACAACCATAAAGGGCAAACTTGACTGTTTATGTTTTACTTTTAACTTTTTTTATGTTTTACTTTAACTACGTCAATGACGTCATTTCCATCATGAATCCTAAACTACATGTGAAATCTTAGAGGAATTTTTGAAGATTTAATAGAAAGAAAGAACACGAAAAAAGATAGAAACATATTTTGACAAAGTATCTAACTTTTAATTTAAATTGTACAAAACATTTATTATTTGAAGTTTTGTCTTTAGTAAAATTAACATTGCAATTGTTTTCAAAATTTACAATAACGTTACATTTAATTTTTCTCTAAAGGAGAGAAAATAGCGTGCAATTCTAGAGCATCGAATAGCGCTGCAAGATGCTATTATGCATTTACTCTGTAACAACAACAAAAAAAAAACACTTTTTTTTTATTTATTTATTTACAGTAATGCACTAGAATCACTAACGAAGATTTACAGTAACCTGTTCCGAGTCACCTAAGATCCGGAAAGCGTTCCTTTATGTTTCGAAAAATCATAAAAGGATTTATCTTTGAAATTTAAAGAAGATTTTATAAAAATAAATTTTTCCTAGTTGTCTGTTATTTTCGAAAAAAGTTTCTGAGTAAGTTTTGTGCATTATTAAGTTCTCTCAGATCAGAAAATCGGAAATGCTATAAGGTCTCAAACAAACATTTTCTTGTTCAGTAATCTTTTTTTACCGTTTCGTTCATCCCGTACACAATACGGGCAACGTGCTTTGCAATCATGATTTGGCCGTACCACGTACGGGCATTCGTTTTCCAATCAGGATTTATTATCTCACCAGTAATTTTTCGTCGTAAATTTTGTATAATTGAATCTAAACTTTTTTTCAGATTTAATTAGACAAAAAATTCTCTTTTGAAAAACCGGTGACAAAAGATTAAAAATTCTGCAAAAGTCATGTAAAAAATCGGCATTATATGAAAGTTTTTTTTCAAAAATATTCATCAGTTAAATGGTTAATAGAAAAACATGTAGAATGTAAAGTATTATAAATCACATTAAAGTTAACATTTTTCTGTTATAATTAAGTGTATAGTTTCAATTATGATGCTGAAAATGTTACAAAATTGCTAACACTAATATATAGCAAGTTAGAAATTGCACGTAAAGCGAAGCAAATGAGTTGCGTACGTACTCTCTTAAAAAGTCAGCCACAAAATAGCTCAACTTGAGCTGAAATCCACTCATCTCAATGTTGAAAGGCAGCTTCTCAAAAAAGAGTTGAAATAACTCGAGTTTTAACCAATTTAAACGAAGTTGAGCTATTTAAATAATCAATTTAGATCAAGAAGATTTAATCGTTTGAAAAACAACTCTTTTATGATCGAAAAAAATACAGCTCTTTCATGAGAAGCCAAATCAGCTCTTTCGTTTTAAGAGTGTACGATAACGAAGTTTAAAAAATACTCAGATCTTACTGTTAAAGTAGGCAGTACTTCTGATACAGTATAGTGGACTAAATTTTTTCTGTTCCTGTAAACATACAGGAAGAAACTTTTATTACACCTCAGCAATGTATATCATATTCCTAAAATGTGAAATAGTTTAATATAATTAAATTCAATATAGTTTAATATAATTAAATTCATTAGCATTTGGGAATGAATTTTTGACCACTGTAGTGGACAGTATGCAACAAAGGGTTAAACACCCCTCCGCCCCTTCCTTTGTAAGATATTGAAATTTAATATATATATATATATATACATATATATATATATATATATATATATATATATATATATATATATATATATATATATATATATATATATATATATATATTGCATATCTACATTTTTCTGAATCCAATTCATGCTATTAGCTATTGAATGGAATAGATACACGCCCCAAACAATGTTTTTCCGTATAACATTATGTAGTGGAATACTTTTATGTGGCCCTGTAATTTAATAATAAATGTTCTTTGCATTGCAGATTTTAAAGAATGTATATTTTAATATATATGTACTTCATACTTTCATGTATTTTATTATATTCGAATGAGTGTAACATCATAAAACTGCATCTGAAAAAATTTTCGCCATTGACCGTAATATAACGCAATACTTTTGATTGTCCCTGTAGTTGATCTATGCATCCAAGTTTTATAAAATTTGAAATGACTTACGTAATAATTTTATATTTTAAAGTTCAAACGATTCGGTTGGGTAATTTTTAAGCTGTTATATGCGGACAGATTTAAAGATGGACAGACGAACGAACAAAACGACAACTATAGGTGCTCAGTATTGACATAATTAGGAGAAACTTAAAAAGCGGTATACACAGGTGCGTTAGCTATTTATAAATAACAATTCTTTTAGAGATAATTTAGATCTCACAAAATGAAGCTAATGCGGTTTCTTTCGTATACTTAAAATAAAAAAAATCGTATTCAATGTTTTTCAAGTAAAAACTAAATTTAAGAATACGTAGAATAAACGAAAAATCTATTAAATGTCTTTTTAAACCTTTTAAATACTTTTAGTGAAAATTTACCTTATTGAATAACTTTCTTAACTACCAATTGAAAATTTAGAACGTAGGTTCTCGATTTTATTACTTTCAGCAAACACAGAAGAATTTAAATCTTTTCATGTTCGATTTTTTTCTTACTTGAAATTCAAGCAAAAACGTCCCTTTGAAATGAATTCTTAAACATCAAAGGATAATAAAATAAAAGAACTATTTTAATGTTTTTTAGAAAAAATACAAAGAATGCAAAAGTAAAAAAAAAAATTCGTTTAAGTCAATAGTATTGAATGAAATTCAAAGGGCAGAAAAAATAAATTTCTTTTGATAAAAATATCTTTGAATGAATATTTGTGGCCTGCAAAGTTATATTTTATTTTGATTTGATATAGCTAATATTTTATTTATTGAGAAGTATGATATCTGATTTCTTTTTTGATATTTGGCAACGTTAGTAACACTAATGATGTTATTGCGAAAACTGGAACTGACATGTACCTTATAGGACATTTGGAAGCTATTATTGTTCCTTATTCAACGATGGAAAAAAAAGGTAAAAGCGAAATTTTATAGTCTGTTTTTACCAACGTCAAAATTACGTTAGCGGTAGACAAAGATATGTTTGTTATTTATATATAATAATTCTGCTTGAGATAAAATAGGTTTTGTAGAACATTTGGTAATGTATTCTTTCGCCCTATTTGGTGCTGTACAAATTTAAAATGTGCAAATTTAGAAGTTTTTAAAAAATTTAAATCGAAATCTAGTCGCTAAAAGCTAACATTTCATTAGCGTTACAAACAGATACATTTGCGATTTATAAATTACAATTATTTTAGGGATAAATTACTCCACGTAGAAACAAGATAACGTGGTAGTTTTTATATATTTAAAATAAAAATATATAAAATATAGTTCATTTTTTCGCGTATTTTGGTGCTCTAAAAATATAAAATGTGCAAATTTAGAAGTTAAAAAAAAGTAAAAGCGAAATTTAGCCGTCAAACGCCAACGTGTTTTTAGCGATACAAACAGATACATTTGCGATTCATAAATTAAAATTATTTTAGAGATAAATTAGATTTCGTAGAAAAAAGATAACGTGGTTCCTTTTATATATTTAAAATAAAAGTTTTATTCTATGTTTTTCAAGTAAAAACTAAATTGAGGAGTCCTTGAATAAACTCGACATCTATTTAAATGTCTTTTTTAAATATTTAAATAGTTTTAGGGAAATTTTACTTCGTTGAATAACCTTTTTAGTTGCCAAATGAATATTTAGAACGTATGTTCTCCATTTTATTACTTCCAGCAAACACTGAAGTATTTAAACCTTTTCATGTTCGATTTTTTTCTGACGAGAAATTCAGTCAAAAACTTCGCTTTGAAATGAAATCTTAAACATCAAAGGATAACAAAATAAAAGAACTATTTTAATGCTTTTAGAGAAAATACAAAGAATGCAAAAATAAAAATAAAAATCCGCTGAAGTCAATAATATTGAGTGAAAATCAAAGGTTGAAAAAAATCCTTTTCTTCAGATAAAGATATCTTTAAATGAAGATTTGTGGCCTGAAAAAGCTATAGTGTATTTTGATTTGATACAGCTGAGATTGTATTTATGAATTGTGATTTCTTTTTTGATATTTGGCAACGTAAATAACTCTAATGATGAAAAAAATGTTGCGAAAACTGGAACTGACATTTATCTCAAAAGGCATTTTGGAAGTTCATATTTTTTCCTATTCAATGATGGGGAAATGTGCGATTTAAAAAAAAAGGAGTAAAAGCGAAATTTTAGAGTGTGCATTTGCCAACGCCAAAATGTCATTAGCAGTAGACACAGATATGTTTATAATTTATAGATAATAATCCTGCTTAAGATAAATTAGATTTTGTAGAACATATGGTAGTTCTTTTTTTTGCCCTATTTGGTGGTGTAAAACAAGATAACGTTGTTCCTGTTGTATATTTAAAATAAAAAGTTTTTATTCAATGTTTTTCAAGTATAAACTAAGTTTAAAGGTCCCTAAATAATCTCGAAGTCTATTAAATGTCTTTTTAAACTTTTTCAATACTTTTAGTGATACTTTACTTTACTGAATAACCTTCTTAACTACCAATTGAAATTTTAGAACATATGTTCTCGATTTTATTACTTTCAGCAAATACTGAAGAATTTAAATCTTTTTATGTCGATTTTTTCTTACGAGGAATTCAGACAAAAACTTCGCATTGAAATGAAGTCTTAAACATCAAAGGATAACAAAATAAAAGAACAATTTCAATCTTTTTTAGAGAAAATACAAAGAGCGCAAAATAAAAATAAAAATTCGTTTAAGTTAATAGTATTGAATGAAATTCAAAGGGCAGGAAAAAAAATAATTTTCTTTAGATAAGAATATCTTTGAATGAATATTTGTGGCCTGCAAAAAGTAATATTTTATTTTGATTTGATATAGCTGATACTTATTTATGAGAAGTATGAATTGTGATTTCTTTTTTGATATTTGGCAACGTAAGTAACTCTTATGATGTAAAACATGATTCGAAAACAAGAACTGACATTTATCTCATAGGAAATTTGGAAGTTCATATTGTTCCCGATTCAACGATGGGAAAATGTAAAATGTGAGATTTTGGAAAAAAAAAAAGAGTAAAAGCAAAATTTTATACTTTGCTTTTGCCAACGTCAAAGAAACGTTAGCGGTAGACGCAGATATGTTTGTAATTTATCCTCTTCAGACCTGAGGTACACAAATATGTACCTCCATTCTTTTTCTCATAAAAACTTAACTCTTCGAATTTTTTGCATTTTTAGTTTACTTCTAAGCAGCTGGATTTTTTTCTTTAAAACGAAACCAATAAATGTCAGCATTGATGAATATTACCTGATAAAATAAATATTATTTTGAAAATACCTTCAAGACATTGTGGCCAAGAAAGTAAGAAATATTCATGATTATTTAACTTAAATGCTTTACAATTAAAAATTTTGAGTATTTTCTGATCATTTACTTGTTTAAAGACCTCAATTTTGTTATTGTCTAAATTTATATTACTGATAGTTAAACTGGTGTTTTAAGGTGATTAGTACTTTTATATCGATATTTATAAATCCAAATTAGCAGTTCCCTAAAGTATTGATTATATGAAAAAGACTCTTTCTGTCATCTATGGTGTAATTTTGACTATGCAAAAGAAATATATATATTTTAGAGTTATTTTATGCTCAGGTCTGAAGAGTTAAAGATAACAATTACGCTTGAGATAAATTAGATCTTGTAGAACATTTGGTAGTTAATTTTTTCGCCCTATATGGCGCTGTAAAAATTTAAAATGTGCAAATTTAGAAGTTAAAAAAAAAGTAAAAGCGAAATTTATTCGTCAAACGCTGACGTGTCATTAGCAATACAAATAGATATATTTGAGATTTATAAATTACAATTATTTTAGAAATAAATTAGATAGTGTAAAAACAAGATAACGTGGTCTTTTTATATATTTAAAAAAAGATTTATTAAATATTTTTCAAGTAAATTTTCAAGTAAAAGATTTATTCAATATTTTTATCTAAATTAGTTCTTGTAGAACATTTGGTAGTTAATTCTTTCGCCCTATATGGCACTGTAAAAATTTAAAATGTGCAAATTTAGAAGTTTTAAAAAAAGTAAAAGCGAAATTTATTTGTCAAACGCTAACGTGTCATTACCAATACAAATAGATACATTTGAGATTTATCAATTACAATTATTTTAGAAATAAATTAGATAGTGTAAAAACAAGATAACGTGGTCTTTTTATATATTTAAAAAAAAAGATTTATTAAATATTTTTCAAGTAAATTTTCAAGTAAAAGATTTATTCAATATTTTTCAAGTTTAAGTTTACGTGACCATAAAAAAAACTCGAAATCTATTTAATGGCTTTTTAAACTTTTTAAATACTTTTAGAGAAATTTTACTTCACTGAATAAACTTTTTAGTTACCAATCGAAAATTTAAAACGTAGGTTTTCAATTTTATTACTTACAGCAAACACTGAAGAATTTAAACCTTTTCATGCTGGTTTTTCTCTTACGAGAAATTGAGACAAAAACTTCGCTTTGAAAGGAAATCTTAAACATCAAAGGATAACAAAATAAAGGAACGATTTTAATGTTTTTAGAGAAAATACAAAGGACTCAGAAGTATAAATAAAAATTCGTTTAAGTAAATAATATTCAATGAAATTCAAACGGCGGAAAAATCATTTTCTTTAGATAGAAATATCTTTGAATGAAGATTTGCGGCCTGAAATTAAATATATTTAATCCTGATTATATATCTTATTGAAAGCATGAATTGTGATTTTTTTTTAAATATTTGCCAACATAACTAAGACTATGAATAAAAAATTATTGCGAAAACTGGAACTGAAATTTATCTCTAAGGGCATTTGAGAGTTCATATTTTTCCCTATTCGAAAATGTAAAAATGTTAAATGTGCGAAATGTGTGCACGAATGCGCGAAATGTTAAATGTGCGAAATGCATGAAAAAAAATGTAAAAACGAAATTTAATCGTCTTTTTTTCCCAACGTCAAAATGACGTTACTGGTACATATATATATGTTTGTAATTTATATAATAATTCTGATAGAGATAAATTAGATCTTCTAGAACAATTGGTAGCTCATTTTTTCGTATTATTTTGTGCTGTAAAAATTTAAAATGTGCAATTTTAGAAGGTTTTTTTTAAAGTAAAAGCGAAATTTAGTTTTCAAACGCCAGCGTCTCTTTAGCGGTACACATAGATACATGTGCGGTTTATAAATTACAATTCTTTTAGAGATAAATTAGATCTGATAGAAACAAGGTAACGTGATTCCTTTTGTATATTTAAAATAAAATGATTATATTCAATGTTTTTGAAGCATAAACCAAGTTTAAGAATCCGCATAATAAACGAAAATCTATTAAATGGGCTTTTCAATACTTTTAAGTTCTCTTAGAGAAATTTTACTTCTCTGAATAACCCTTTTAATTGCCAATCGAAATTTTTTTTCTCTATTTTATTACTTCAAGGAAACGCTAAAGAATTTAAATCTTTCATGTTCGATTGTTTCTTACGAGAAATTCAGACAAAAACTCCGCTTTGAAATGAAATCTTAAACATCAAAGGATAACAAAATAAAAGAACTATTTTAACGTTTTTAGAGAAAATACAAAGAATGCAAAAATAAACATAAAAATTAGTTTAAGTCAAAAATATTGAGTGAAAACCAAAGGAGGAAAAAAATTCTTTTCTTCAGATAAAAATATCTTCGAATGTAATTTTTGGCGTGAAAAAGATTATATTTAATTCTGATTTGATCTATCTGATATTTTATTTAAAGTATGGACACTTTTTTTTATATTTGACAACGTAAATAAGACTATAAATATAAAAATTATTGCGAAAACTGGAACTGAAATTTATCTTCAAGGATATTTGGCAGTTCATATTTTTCTCTATTCAACTATAAAAAAAAAAAAAAAAAAAAAAAAAAAAAAAAAAAAGTGCGATTTTCGAAAAAAAAAAAAAAAAAAAGAAAAAAAAAAAAAAAAAAAAGGAGTAAAAGCGAAATTTTATAGTTTGCTTTTGCCAACGTCAAAATGGCGTTAGCGGTAGATACATATATGTTTTTAATTTATTGATAATAATTCTGCTTGAGATAAATTAGGTCATGTCGAAAATTTGGTAGTTCATTTTGTCGCTCTAGTTGGTGCAGTAAAAATTTAAAATGTGCAAGTTTAGAAGTTTAACAAACAGTAAAAGCGAAATTTAGTCGTCAAACGCTAACGTGTCATTAGCGATACAAACAGATACATTTGCGATTTATAAATTATAATTATTTTAAAGATAAATTAGATCTCTTAGAAACAAGCTAACGTGGTTATTTTGTATATTTAAAATAAAAAGACATTATTCAATGTTTTTCAAGCATAAACAAAGTTTAAGAGTCAGCAGAATCAACGAAAAATTTATTAAATGCCTTTTTAAACCTTTAAATTCTCTTAGTGAAATTTTAATTCCCTGAATAACCTTTTTAGTTGCCAATTGAAAATTTAGAATGGTTATTCTCTATTTTATTACTTCCAGCAAATACTGAAGTATTTAAATCATTTCATGTTCGATTTTTTCTTACGAGAAACTAAGGCAAAAACTCAATAAAACAAAATGAAATCTTAAATATCAAAGGATAACAAAATAAAAGAACTATTTTAATGTTTTTAGAGAAAATACAAAGAAGTCAAAAGAATAAATAAAAATTCGTTTAAGTCAATAATATTGAGTGAAAATCAAAGGGTAAAAAAAAATCCGTTTCCTCAGATAAAAATATCTTTAAATGAATGTTTGTGGCCTGAAAAAAGTTATATTTTATTTTCATTTGATATAGCTGATATTTTATTCATGAGAAGTATGAATTGTGATTTATTTTTTGATATTTGGCAACTTAAGTAACACTAATGATGCAAAAGATATTTCAAAAACTGGAACTGACTTTTATCTCATAGGACATTTGACATTTTATCATTATTTTATTTTATTTTATAATTATTTTTAAAATTCTCATAGGACATATTTTTCCCTATTCAACGATGGAAAAAAGTAAAATGTGCGATTTTCCAATAAAAAAAGATTAAAAGTTAAATTTTATATTTTGCTTTTGGCAACGTCAAGATGACGTTAGCGCTAGACGCAGATATATTTGTAATTTACAGATAATAATTCTGCTTGAGATAAAATAGATCTTGTAGAACATTTGGTAGTTCAATTTTTTGCCCTATTTCGTGCTGTAAATATTTAAAGCCTGAAACTTTAGAAGTTTTAAAAAAAAGTAAAAGCGAAATTTAGTCGTCAAACGCTAACGTGTCATTAGTGATAAAAATAGATACATTTGCGATTTATAAATTACATTTATTTTAGAGATAAAATGTTATGAAATTATTAACGCTTAAATGAAAAAAGCGGTACACACAGATGCGTTAGTGATTTATAAATTACAATTCTTTTAGAGATTGTTTAAATGTCGTAGTGACATGATAACATGGTTGATTTTACAGATTTAAAATAAAAAGATTTTATTCAATGTTTTTCAAGTTTAAACCAAGTTTAAGAGTCCATGAACAAACTTGAAATATATTAATTGTCTTTTTATTTTTTTATATACATTTGGAGAAATTTTACTTTACTGAATAACCTTTTTAATTGCCAATCGAAAATTTAGAACGTATATTCTATATATTATTACTTTCAGAAAACACTGAGGAATTTAAACCTTTTTATGTTCGATTTTTTTCTCTCAATAGATTCAGACACAAACTTTTATTTGAAATGAAATCTTAAACATATAAAAGAGTAACAAAATAAAAAAAACTATTTTAATGTTTTTAGGGAAAATACAAAGAATGCAAGCATAAAAATAAAAATTCGTTTAAGTCAATAATATTGAGTGAAAATCAAAGGTGGAAAAAAATCCTTTTCTTCAGATAAAAATATCTTCGAATGTAGATTTTTGGCGTGAAAAAGATTATATTTAATTCTGATTTGACATATCTCATATTTTATTTAATGTATGAATACTTTTTTGATATTTGACAACGTAAATAAGACTATGAATCTAAAAATTTTTGCGAAAACTGGAACTGAAATTTATCTCAAAAGACATTTGGCAGTTCATACTTCTTTCTATTCGAAGATGTAAAAATGTAAAATGTGCAACTTAAATGTCATTAATGTAAAAGCAAAATTTAATTATCTGCTTTTGCCAACGTCAAAATGACGTTAGTGGTACGCACAGATATGTTTGTAATTTATATACAAATTCTGATAGAGATAAGCTAGATCTTCTAGAACATTTGGTAGTTAATTTCTTCTATTTAATTTGTGCTGCAAAAATTTAAAATGTGCAATTTTAGAGGTTATTTTTTTAGTAAAAGCGAAATTTAGTTATCAAACGTTAACGTGTCTTTAGTGATACAACAGATACTTGTGCGGTTTATAAATTACAATTCTTTTAGAGATAAATTAGATATCGTAGAAACAAGCTAACGTGGTTCCTTTTGTACATTTAAAATAAAAAGATTTTATTCAATGTTTTTCAAGCATAAACTAGGTTTAAGAGTCCGCTGAATAAACGAAAAATATATTACATGCCTTTTTAATCATTTTAAACTCTCTTAGTGAAATTTTACTTCTCTGAATAACCTTTTTAATTGACAATTGAAAATTTAGAATGTATGTTCTCTATTTATCACTTCTAGCAAACACCGAAGAATTTAAACCCTTCCATGTTCGATTTTTTCTTACGAGAAATTCAGACAAAAACTTAGCTTTTAAATGAAATCTTAAACATCAAAGGATAAAAAAATAAAAGAAGTATTTTAATATTTTTGAAGAAAATACAAAGAATGAAAAAATAAAAATAAAAATTTGTTTAAGTCAATAATATTGGGTGAAATTCAAAGGGCAGAAAAAATCATTTTCTTTGAATAAATGTATCTTTGAATGCAGATTTTTTGGCCTGAAAAAAAAATATCTTATTCTGATTTGATCTATATGATATTTTATTTATAAAAATTATGAATTGTGATTTCTTTTTTAGTGTTTCACAACGTAAGTAAGATTATTAATGTAAAAGATTTTGCGTATACTGGAACTGACATTTATTTAAGTATGGAATTTAAACTGGTATAGAGATTCCAGATTATAATTATTAAGTAAAAATATTTTTCGAAATTTTATGGTGTGGAAAATTTTTAATTAATTTTCTATATTCTTTCCGTGTTTATAATCACATTAAATATTTTTATTTAGATTTCTATTAATCGTGTGCACATAGTGCAACAACCCAAATCTGAGGGTTTTTAATCCATTTTTCTAACTAATATGCCTCAAGCCTGTCAGTACCTGAGCCGCTAATACTGCCAGCAAATTACTTTTAGCCACTTACCGGGTTCCATGTATAAAGATTAGTAAATTTTTAGAAAATTTATCGAATGTTACCGGATGGAGAAAAACGGTTTAAAGTATTATTATTAGAATATATGAAGTTTGTAATGTAACAATAAGGAATATTTTTGAAATATTTTAATCAAACAATATTAATAATAAATGCTCTTTAGAGCGTTATACGATTATTTTAATGTAAAAAAAGATAAGGCATTCGAATTTTAGTCTGGATTGCAGATTATGTGATAAGCAGTCCTCAGTATCCTGCACTTTACTTTTCTTCGATGTTTATTATAATATCTGTAACCACGGGCAAATTAAATCTATACAATTAAAATGAAACATGGCAATACTCCAATAAAACTTTTTTGCATGTTTAAGATTTCTATTTTATAACTTTTTAGAAATAAAGAAAAGTATTTTATGAAAAAGTATTGTAATTCGGTTACATATTTTTATTGTATTTATGATTCATATTTATAATATGTTAAAAGTACTGAACAACAATTTCAGCTTAAATCTTTCTTTACTTGTTAGACATTTTATTTTATTTATTTATTTATTTTTTATTTTTTTGAACAAGAACATAATAAATTCATGTAATTTTTTAATTCCAGATTTTTTGAAAAATGTACTTTTTAGCTGTGTTAAATATGATTTGACAATTGTTGTAACAATGCACACGATGCCTAACAAATCGAGCAGGCCATTTTTTGTGACAGAAAGTCTGAAGAGAATCATAAGCTAAGTTAAAAGAAACAAATTCTTTTAAAATAGAGTACATAAAACTTGAGATAAGAAAGTCTCCTGTCAAGTGGAAGGTACAGCTAAAAACACAAACAGAACAGAAAAGCAAATTGAACGGGTCAAAAACCTTTGAAATTGGACTCATAGAACTCCAGATAAGAATAAACGCCTTCGCGGTGGAATGTAAATCAAAAAATTAAAAATAATCTGAAACTAAGTTGAATGAAAAACAAAAAATGCCGTTGAAATCACGTCCATAGAGCCCGAATTAATAATGAGATGATTGGAGGTGGTAGGTGGAACTGAAAATTGTAAGAAAATCGAAAATCAAATTATTTGAGTCGGGCTTAGAACACGAGGTAAAAATTTGTCTTCCGGCGGAGAAAGTTCAACTAATATCTATAAGAAAATCGTAAAATAAATTAAATAAATTAATTTTCGTTGAAATCATTCCCATAGAATCCAAGAAAAAAATTCGGCCTTAATGTATGGAAATATTGGTGTATCAAGTATATAGCTAGAAAAATATACTTTCATATGTAAAGAAAAGAAGAGAAATATTTATAGACAAGCTCTCAACTCATATCAAGGTACCTTTTACGCAGAACGTACAAATATTCATCGAGAATGCTGATAAAAACCATTTAAATTATCTTTTTAGATGCGTTCGTAATCTTATAAATACGTAGCTCCTACAGTCGTCGTTCAGTATGTCCGTCTGTCTATATGTCATTCGTCTGTCCACATATAACAAAGATAAAACTACCTAACGAATTAGTTTGAAATTCAAAATGTATAATTGCTGCATAATTTTGTCGTGTTCTTTCCAATTTTGTGTAATTGCATGTATAGATCTATTACAGGGACAATGAAAAGTATTTCGTTACTTTACTACCTATAAAAAAAAGAGAAAAAAGCAGTTCCAAATGCAAAAGTTTTAATAATGTTGCATTTTTTCGAACATAAAAAAGTTATATGCATCTACGAAGTATATTTACAGTACGAAGTATATTTACAGTACGAAGTATATTCGGTACAATCTGTGAAACAAAGAATGTTTGTTATTAATTTATACGATCTCACAAAGGTATTCCATTACACATTGGTATAGGGGAAAATGTATTTTGGGACGCATTTTAAATATATTAATTTTTTTATGTTTTATTAAATTGATGTACTTTGTTGGCAATTACTACAAGTTACTTTCAGTGTAATTGAAATCAGATAGTATTTACAGGGATACACAAAAGATTTTGGCTATAACAATTCATCCGGAGTATTGTATACTAATACTCCGAAACCTGAATATTTTTAAAATTTTGCTTAGTACGAAAGTACCTCACATGGTACGTTTGACGTACAATTTCCAACATTTTAGCATTTGATAGCATTAAACAATTAAGTTCCTTTCTATCTGCTAAAATGAATCTCTTTTTTTAATCAATTCTCGTCCGTCTCTGATTTTTTCTTAAAAAAATTTTTGTTCTTCCGCAATCAGTTTACTGTAAATGTTAATAACCCCTCCCCCCTGATTCTCACGAAATTTCAAATGCAGATATGGTATATATTTTTCTTTTTTTACTTGCGCTCTGAAATTTTCAGATTGTCATCTTAATAATCTTTTGTAATTTTCGATGATTTGCAAAAGCTCTTAATTTTTTACCATTTCAAATGCAGAATCATGTCCAGTTGTATGCAATTTTTTATCACTATGTGGAAAAAAATCGCTTTTTAATAAGTTTATTATTCATACATTGGCTATTTATAATTTTTCACAATGTCTACAACAGGGGGTTTCGAAAAATAAAAAAAACTGAAAATCTATTTGTTGTGTTGATGAGTAGCGCAACGCTTCGTTATGTTTTTCTATTTTTAAAAATTAGCTTTCAGTTAGACCTATTTGCCTTTTCTTAATTGTTTTGATATAAAAACAAAAAATTTAAAAGCCCTTATTTAGAAAAAGTAATAAAAATACTCAAATTAAAATATACTAGTATTTAAACTTCTGTTGGGTTCTGCTCTGCGGACAGGAAGACAGATATACAAATTTAATAACTTTAGTATCTTTTTCCGCTCTAATATAGTCCTCATGTTTGCAAATATCTTGAAATATTGTAACTTTTTTTTATCAAGCTAAACCATTTTTTAAATTACTATTTACTGTTGATATACACAGCTCGTAACCAGTCTTGCAGTCCTACAAAAAGCAGAGAGTGTAAGTTATAGTTAAAAGATATACGCTAACAACATTAACGTTCATAGATACGGTATACGTTAGTATTTTATTTGAGAAACAGAGGGTTTATGGACTTTCTTAAGAATATCCAGAAGGTACACGGCATATACCCCCGTATACCCTCTACTACATCCCTGCTTATAACATGTTCTTTGAAAGACTGGGTCGTAAAGTGTTTACCAAATTCCTAAAATGTGCAAGGTTTTAAAAATAACGTTAAATTCCTTTTAATGTAAATAAAGTAACTGTCAGCAAAATTGGAATCAGTGCATTAACTTCGAATACCTATTTTATCAAAAACATTTACGTGCACTGTCGTAGAATAACAAGTATAACTGATAACAAGCAGAGCATTACTCATTTATTGTAATTGAGCTCCTAAACGCGTTTTTATTTCTGCCATACGGTTTTAATAAAAGCAAGTTCATAAATGACAAAATTGTTCCCTATTCTAAAATTGTATGTACAACATTAATATGTATAGTATTAAAATATATGCGACTACATATAATATTACAATATAAATAAAAAAATAACATATTTTTTAATATAAAAATCAAGAGGTCTACATAAGGTAATTGCTATAATCAATACATCTCGTTTTTACTAATTTTACGTAGATTGCAAAAGAAATACTCTTTATAGAAATACCCTCAGAGCATGCATGGTCACAGTGATGTCACAATGACGTCATTGTGAGTCACTGTGGTCACACCACATATGTGACCAAAATGCCACCACTCAGTGACGTTACATTGTGACTGAGATGTGACATTCTTAAAAATCTTAAGAAAATTACAAAAATTCTTCAAAACATGTTATTTACTTTAAAAGACACTTTTGTCACAGTTTGGTCACGATGTTAAAGTCAAAGTAATCACAAATGACACATTTTTCATAAATTTGTCACACCGTGTGACTTCACAAAGTGGTCAACGACGTCGCAGTGACGTCACCATGTCTTACGGGTAGTTATTATGTTACGACTTCAGAAAATTTTCTTTTTAACTTTTCATTATATAATACTAAGAGACCGAAACCACCAAGACCTAAAAAGTTTATATAGACAAATAAATATAAACACTGAATAATCAATTTAATAATAAAAAACAAAATTCACGCAATAATAAATTAACTTTCTTTAAAATAGGGAACAGTTTTCCAAGACATAGTTTATAGACGCATTGACTTTTCTATTGTATTCAGTTAAAGGAAAATAATTATGAAAATTTCATACTTTCCTAGCCGTATTGTTTTTCGAATCCGATAGCTTTAGTGTCCGATATTTTTCGAACTCAACAGGTAAGATCCCATACTGTGACTTCTGGATTTTGATGAGTGTGGTATTGTTTGTAAGCTGTTGTCATAACAGTTAAGAATTGTATGGGAACTACTACATTCCTGTATACAATAGTTCACGACTTATGATCTCATTTCAAGTTTGGAAGAAGAGAAATAAAGAAAAAAAGCAGCATTCTATCAATAGCTATTAAAAGCAGAAATTTTGTCATAATGAATCATTAGAGATTTTTTCTATGTAAAAGTAATGATAATACATTTTTTCACAAGAGTGCGACAACTATGTTACCAAAATCTGAATAGTATAAAATTGCTTATAGTAAGAACGCAGCATATTTCCTACGCTTCATTTACTATTTCTGAAATGATATTTTTTGCCATTTTCCACTGCGAATATTTGTTAATTATTGGGTTTTTAAGTATAGATACTATTTTTTTTTTGTGTCAAAAATATTCCAAAGATACTAATCTCGTTAAAATACAAAACTGGTTCTTGGGGATAATATCGAGTCACATAAAAACAAAATTTACTTTATTAAGACCTTAAGCACATGTGCTGCTATTAATAAATTTGATGACTTTGTTGAAAAAAAAATAAGAAAAGGAAAAAACAATAAAAAAAAACCTGAAATAAATAAGAAAAATAAATAGTTATGATTTCTGATGGAAATTTTGGTATTCCATATTTGTGTACGTGAAATATGGTGTGGTTAACTTAACAAAACTTAACCAAAAAAAAAAAAAAAAAACTGATTGACGTACTCTACAAAATTATTAAAATTTTACTACAAATTTTAATTTTGCATTATTAAAATTTTAATTTTGCTTAAATTCTTCAATTCAAAAAATCTCTTAAAATTAATTTTCATAGCCCATACTTATATGCACTTTTATTCTAATATTTCTTTAACTTCTGGTTGAAGATTTAATTTTTCACCCGGAAGTAAAATTAAATGGAAAGCGCCGAAATTTAATGTGTTGAAGCATTCAAGATTTTCACATTTAATTTATTTTGCGACATTGCATTTTTATAATAATTTACGTTTCATGTAAAATGTTGAAATTTTGTTCATTTTAAGTCCTTCATTTTCCTTTATGTTGATTAAACTGTAACTAAATTCATCACGCGTGCGTTTTTTATGCAATGTCTTTAAAATTTGAAAAACAGATTTTTTATATTAATTTATAATTGATCAGCATGTTAATATAAAATATCCAATAATTTTCTCTTAAATAACTTTTTAATTTCGAATTTTGACATTCTATAATTTAATAATTTGGATATCTTTAATTTTTAAGCAATATTTCGGATTATTATTCTTATGCAATTCAAATTTTGACATTCTACAGCTTAATTATTTAGATTTTCTAAATTTTAGCAGTATTTTTGTCTATTATATCAGATATAAACCGACAAAGCCTCTTAAATAGAATTTAAATTAATTCTAAAGATGTTAAGAGTGTTTATTTTATATATCTTTCGTATTAAATGCTACCTCTTACATAAATATAGTAGTACGTGCAATATTGTGTATGCTATATTGAAACTAATCAATGGCTATATGGATACAGGCACTTATCTTTTAGCTCCATTTTAGAAACAACGGATATTGAGCTCATTCTATCGATGATAATTTTCCGAATTTTTAAGCTATGTTTTTCAGATTTTTATTCAAGTTGCTATTTACATTTAGCTAACACCTTATGCACATTATATTTTGATTGCATTCCCACTGAAACACCATTTAGTAAATATGCTCATTATTCATACAATTTTTATTATTTTTCAATTCAGATTACAGGGTATCATGTACATGGTAATATGTACAACAAAAGATATTCTTTCTTTTTCAGTTTGTTGACGGATCCTAATGGGATTATTGGAAAAAATATTCGCGGAAATTTATAAACTCTACTACTTTCTCGAATCTCTTATTACTATAAACTCTACTACAATCCCGATAACCCTAAAAAAAACACCTCTACAGGTGACTCATCGAAATTTTGCTTTAATAGCAAAACAAATATTGATAATGATTTAAACGAATTGATCATTCCTCTCTTTCCAGTAGAAAATAATTTCAAAAATGTGTTAGTAAAGGTCAATCAAACACAAACAACAGATTCAAACACCTATATAACAGATTCTGGTTGTACCTGACACGTCCCCTCCACGAGAGAAAATTTCGATACATTCACAGCCGGTAATTTCGGTAATATAACCATTGCCAACGGAAAACGGCTTAATTTACAAGGGATGGGAGATGTAAAACTAAAGACAAACAAACAACAATATGTTACACTTAAAAACGTGTTATTTATTATAATGTAAAATCCGGTTCTAAAATGTACATCATGTATTTTTTTATTGTTAGAATATTAATAAAAGCCAAATAACATTGGTCAATAAATCAGGCCACTACATTTGATGACAATATATTTGATAAATCTTTTTAATTTATTTTTTACATAAATTTAACTGTTTTCAATACTTCGTACGTTTTGTAATATTTTCTTTTTTCTTTTCTTTTTCAAAGCTATATTTCATATAATTTCAGTAAAATGTTCTCCATATAACTGTTTATAGAAAGATTTTGTAAAACATCGGCGATTTTCAAATTAAAGGTTTTGACAGGTCCAAGTGCTTAGACTTTACGAACGAATCGAAAATGCAAACTTTCTCATTTCCTATAATGTAACACATTTCCAACTTTCCATTTGTTTTTCCGAGGATTTCAATTTAAACTTCCGTTCCTTTTCTAAACTGTCATTCTACACCCTCTTAACAACAGCAACTGGCTGATCTGAACAACGATAACAGAGAGTGAAAACTTTAAAATAAGTTCTGTAGTTTGAGATTGATGCAGCATTTAAAGTATGATACAAATTTCAAATAATATTGCCTATGTCACAGAAATTATTATGTGTTGCAATGCATGATAGTAAAGTGTTATTTTTAAATGTTTTAACAAAGTTTGTGTTTCTAAATAACATAATTTATTTTTATTTAGAATACCTGTTCTAAAATGTACATCATGTATTTTTTAACACTAGAATGTTAGTAACGCCTAATAACATTGGTCAAGAAAAATTAATCTACTACATTTTTTGAATATATATATGTATGCTAAATTAGACTTTTCTATTTTCCTTTTACTTAAATTTGATTGTTTTCAATGCCCACAAGTCACTGAAATTTTTATGTGTTTACAACTTACGATAGCAAAGTATTAATTTTATATCTTTCAACAAACTTTGTGTTTCTAAATAACATAGTTTATTTTAATGTAAAATCTGGTTCTAAAATGTACATCATGTATTTTTTTATTCCTAGAATATTAATAAAAGCCAAATAACATTGGTCAAGAAATTAACACTAGAACCGCCGGATATTTTACTCAAATTTTACAAAAATATTTTCTCACCAGAATTTTATTTCTAAACCATTTAACTTATTTAATTAGTCTATTTTTGTGCAGCAAACCTTTAACATATCTTATGAAGAAAATTCTGGTTCGAATCGACTATTATTAATTTAGCAGGGGGTCTTTTTGACCCCTAATGGCGGTTCTAGTGTTAAGCCACTATATTTGATGACTATATATTTGATAAATTAGTCTTTTTAATGTACTTTTTACATAAATTTAACTCTTTTCAATACTTCGTACATTTTGTAATATTTTCTTTTTTCTTTTGTTTTTCAAAACTATATTTCATGTAATTTCAGTAAAGTGTTCTCCATATAACTGTTTATAGAAAGATTTTGCGATACATCGGTGATTTTCAAATTAAATGTTTTGACAGGTCCAAGTGCTTAGACTTTACGAACGAATCGAAAATGCAAACTTTCTCATTTCCTATAATGTAACACATTTCCAACTTTCCATTTGTTTTTCCGAGGATTTCAATTTAAACTTCCGTTCCTTTTCTAAACTGTCATTCTACACCCTCTTAACAACAGCAACTGGCTGATCTGAACAACGATAACAGAGAGTGAAAACTTTAAAATAAGTTCTGTAGTTTGAGATTGATGCAGCATTTAAAGTATGATACAAATTTCAAATAATATTGCCTATGTCACAGAAATTATTATGTGTTACAATGCATGATAGTAAAGTGTTATTTTTAAATGTTTTAACAAAGTTTGTGTTTCTAAATAACATAATTTATTTTTATTTAGAATACCTGTTCTAAAATGTACATCATGTATTTTTTAACACTAGAATGTTAGTAACGCCTAATAACATTGGTCAAGAAAAATTAATCTACTACATTTTTTGAATATATATATGTATGCTAAATTGGACTTTTCTATTTTCCTTTTACTTAAATTTGATTGTTTTCAATGCCCACAAGTCACTGAAATTTTTATGTGTTTACAACTTACGATAGCAAAGTATTAATTTTATATCTTTCAACAAACTTTGTGTTTCTAAATAACATAGTTTATTTTAATGTAAAATCTGGTTCTAAAATGTACATCATGTATTTTTTTATTCCTAGAATATTAATAAAAGCCAAATAACATTGGTCAAGAAATTAACACTAGAACCGCCGGATATTTTACTCAAATTTTACAAAAATATTTTCTCAACAGAATTTTATTTCTAAACCATTTAACTTATTTAATTAGTCTATTTTTGTGCAGCAAACCTTTAACATATCTTATGAAGAAAATTCTGGTTCGAATCGACTATTATTAATTTAGCAGGGGGTCATTTTGACCCCTAATGGCGGTTCTAGTGTTAAGCCACTATATTTGATGACTATATATTTGATAAATTAGTCTTTTTAATGTACTTTTTACATAAATTTAACTCTTTTCAATACTTCGTACATTTTGTAATATTTTCTTTTTTCTTTTGTTTTTCAAAACTATATTTCATGTAATTTCAGTAAAGTGTTCTCCATATAACTGTTTATAGAAAGATTTTGCGATACATCGGTGATTTTCAAATTAAATGTTTTGAGAGGTCCAAGTGCTTAGACTTTACGAACGAATCGAAAATGCAAACTTTCTCATTTCCTATAATGTAACACATTTCTAACTTTCCATTTAT
Organism: Maratus speculifer; assembly: GCA_964019185.1. Lineage (NCBI taxonomy): Eukaryota > Metazoa > Arthropoda > Arachnida > Araneae > Salticidae > Maratus > Maratus speculifer. The sequence continues at coordinate 226,635,026 of OZ025296.1, read as the reverse complement.
TTTTCCGAGGATTTCAATTTAAACTTCCGTTCATTTTCAAAACTGTCATTCTACACCCTTTTAACTACAGCAACTGGCTGATCTGAAACACGACAACAAAGAGTGAAAACTTTAAAGTAAGTTTTATACTTTGAGATTGATGCACCATTTAAAGTATGATACAAATTTCAAATAATATTGCTTATGTCACAGAAATTATTATGTTTTACAACGTATGATAGTAAAGTGTTATTTTTAAATGTTTTAACAAAGTTTATGTTTCTAAATAACATAGTTTATTTTTATTTAGAATACCTGCTCTAAAATGTATATCATGTATTTTTTAACACTAGAATTTTAATAGCGCCTAATAACATAGATCAAGAAATTACGCCAGTACATTTTGTGAATATATATATAGATATATATGTATGCTAAATTACACTTTTCCATTTTCCTTTTACGTAAATTTGATTGTTTTCAATGCACACAAGTTACAATACAAGTCACAGAAATTTTTATGTGTTATGTGTGTGTGTAATTATTATGTGTGTACAATATACGATAGTAAAGTATTAATTTTATATCTTTTAACAAACTTTGTGTTTCTAAGTAACATAATATTTTTTTATGTAAAATCAAGTTCTAAGATGTATATCATGTATTTTTTATCACTAAAATATTAATAAAAGCCAAAAAACATTGGTCAAGAAATTAAGCCACTACATATGATGACTATATAATTGATAAATTAGTCGTTTTAATATACTTTTTACATAAATTTAACTGTTTTCAATACTTCGTACATTTTGTAATATTTTCTTTTTTCTTTTTCAAAACTATATTTCATAAAATTTCAGTAAAGTGTTCTCCGTATAACTTTTTATAGAAAGATTTTGTGAAAATCGATGATTTTCAAATTAAATGTATTGACAGGTCCAAGTGCTTAGACTTTACGAACGAATCGAAGATATAAACTTTCTCATTTCCTATAATGTAACACATTTCCAACTTCCCTTTTATTTTTCCGAGGATTTCAATTTAAACTTCCGTTTATTTTCAAAACTGTCATTCTGCACCCTCTTAACTACAACAACTGGTAGATCTGAAACACGACAACAGAGGTGAAAACTTTAAAGTTCTATAGTTTGAGATTGATGTAGCATTTAAAGTATGATACAAATTTCAAATATTATTGCTTATGTCACAGAAATTATTATGTCTTACAACGTATGATTATAAAGTGTTATTTTTATATCTTTTAACAAACTTTGTGTTTTTAAATAAAATAATTTATTTTAATGTAAATTCCGGTTCTAAAATTTACATCGTGTATTTTTTTATCCCTAGAATACTAATAAAAGCCAAATTACATTGGTCAAGAAATTAAGCTACTACATTCGATGACTATATATTTGATAAAGTAGTCTTTTTAATGTACTTTTTACATAAATTTAACTCTTTTCAATACTTCGTACATTTTGTAGTATTTTCTTTTTTTTTCTTTTCTTTTTCAAAACTATATTTCATATAATTTCAGTAAAGTGTTCTCCATATAACTGTTTATAGAAAGATTTTGTGAAGCATTGGTGATTTTCCAATTAAATGTTTTGACAGGTCCAAGTGCTTAGACTTTACGAATGAATCGAAAATGCAAACTTTCTCATTTCCTATAATGTAACACATTTCCAACTTTCCATTTATTTTTCCATTTATTTATTGAGGATTTCAATTTAAACTTCCGTTCATTTTCAAAACTGTCATTCTACACCCTCTTAACTACAGCAACTGGTTGATCTGAAACATAACAACAGAGAGTGAAAACTTTAAAATAACTTCTATAGTTTGAGATAGATACAGCATTTAGTGTGTGATACAAATTTCAAATAATATTGCTTATGTCACAGAAATTATTATGTGTTACAACGTATGATAGTAAAGTGTTATTTTTATATGCTTTAACGAAATTCATGCTTCTACAGAATATAATATTTTTGAATTTGTTCTAAAATGTGCATCATGTATTCTTTAACAGTAGAATGGCGGAAATTTATGGTCAAGTTTTATAAAAATATTTCAGAACAGAATTTTTTTTTAAAAAGAGCTTAATATTTTTACTCAGTGTTTCTCTCCTTTTTATCTTTAAAATTAGTTTTATAGTTAAATTTCTGGTTTGAACCAAAGTATATCCATATATTAACAGTCAAAATGAATGGTCACGGCTGTTCTAGTATTAAGAGGACAGATTACCTGTTTAACAATCCTATTATTTTTTAAAATATGTTACAATTTCTGAGTCACTGTGGTCACAGCACATCTGTGACCAAAATGCCACCACTCAGTGACATCACATTGTAAATGAGATTTCACTTTCTCACAAATCTTTAGAAAGTTACAAAAATCCTTCAAAACATGTCATTTACATTAAAAAACACTTTTGTCACAACATAGCTTTTTCATAGTTCATCACGATATTAATGTCAAAGTAGTCATAAATGACACATTTTACACAAATTTGTCACACCGTGACTTCACAAAGTGGTCACAATGTGACTTCACAAACGAGCTCTAAAACAGCCATAACGACTTTACATTTTAGTCACTGTGACTTCACATCGACGATCGATAGTCACAAAGTCTCAGTGTGACTTCATAACGACGTCGCAGTGACGTCACCATGCCTTACGGGAAAGTAGGAAAGTGTTACTGATTTATGATGCATGTACCAGTATACGCACATTGACTTCGTGTGATATTCTCAGAAAATAACTGTGCTTAAACACATTGTTTTGGACGGCAGGAGGAGCATCGTAATATGTCTGTCAATGCTTATTATGTACGTAAATGTCTATACACACTTATTCAAACTGTTTTTGAAATATCAAACAACTCCCTCAAACTTTTTAGACATTCCTTGTACATTAATTTTGAATTACAGTTTTTATCGGCAAGTGAAAGGCATTTAAAGGGATATATATATCGATTCAGAAATATTATTTATAAATATATTCGAATAATTATGTCCCAACAATAAGTAAGATCTTATGGAATAACATTTCTCAGTTTAAATACGTTTCTTTGAGCTGTGCGTTATAAGCCTCATTATAGTATAACCAAGTCTATATTATTTTTAAACTTTTAATTCTCTTTATTAAGGGTGTCAAAGGACACATTTTTAAAGTTGGGATTTATGCTCCTTTTGTTCGTATTTTTTAGTGAAATAAGAGTAAAAAAAACACCTTCAATTACTAAGAATGGTTCTGAATCTAAAAATCACAAATGAGAATCCATAAGTTAAAATATTTTAAAACATGCTATTTCAACATTTTTATTTATGCTTCTTTTTTTAGCCGTTTTTGAATCTAATAAAAATAAAAAATCTTTCAGTTGTATAAAATGATTTTGTAATTGTTTCAATCTAAAAATTACAAATGAAAATCCATAAAATAAACGTTTTTTGAAAACGTCACATTTAAATGTTTTTTATTATACTTCTTTTGCAGGTAGTTTTGAATGCAATAAGAGGAAAATGAATATTTTGATTATTAAAAATGGTTTATAATAGTTTGAATCCAAAATTTAAAATATGAAATTCATATATTGAAATCTTTTAAAACTTGTCATTTGAAAGTTTTGATTCATACTTATTTTGCTAGTAGTTTTTTAATGTAATAAGGTTAAAAAAGTCTTAGTATTCCCTTTTCTAGTTCTAGAATCTCCTACTAGAATTTAAGAGCATTTTTCTTCTATTCTTTTGAAAAACCTATTTAAAACTGCTGCAAATAGGTGCAAAATCAAGAGGTTAGTTTTTAGTAACGATATTTTTAGTCTATGAAACCATTCCAGGAATCAAGCGATAATTTCTCGTTTCTGAATTGATTGAGTAGTTTTATCACCGAGAAAATAAGACACTATAAATTCTAGACCATTTTGCCCATTTGCCTATTTTGTATTAAAAATACATAAATATGTATAGTACAAAACATATTTCACTTTAAAGACTTAAAATACACGCTTTTATTCGATATGAAATGATATCATTTGCAATAGCTAAAGAATTTTACACTTACGATCTAGTGATATGCATCAACGAAAAAAGTTATGTGATATTACTGCGGAAAAAATACCAAATACACTGGCGATAATAAAAAATTGTTATAATAGACTTTGTAAATTCGCTATAAAATAAAACACAAAGCAGGACGCGCTTCGAGATAAAGCGATACAGCTCGTCACCTGCTGAAGGAGACACATGCCCGTAAAGACTCGAGGTTAAATAGAAATTGTCTAAAACAAACATAAACTAACAAAAATAAAGATAAATTGAAAAGTTTATCTTTGACTTCGTGCCCTTACGGACACTTGTCTCCTTCAGCTGATGAGGAGCTGCATTGTTTTAGCTCGAAGCTCGTCCTGCTTTGTGTTTTGTTTTGTGCTGATTTTTACAAAATCTATTATTATAGTTATATGACATTACTATCGCGGAATAATTCAAAAGCCCAGCATCGTCGTAAATTCAACATCTCCCCCCCCCCCAAAAAAAAAAAACCGATAGTCTAATGATTCATATTTCTTCATTTGTAACTCTAATATGGATGCTTAAAGTTAAATATACTTCTTGATAGCTCCATGTTTAATAAGAAATCATTAATTTTTTTTCTTCAAAATACCACGTATTTTAGTTATAATTTATTTTCAGTTTTTAAACCATTATTACAGAATCGGCATTAAAAACTGAAAAATTAATACCGCAGAATATATTGAGATGCAGATTTTAAACAAATTGCAGGTATAAGTACTATGTTTTCCTCCTTTTTTATATAAATTATACATTTTTGTATATTTATATTGTTGTATATTTTATTTCCTATTTTTACATTTTTTAAATGTGCAGTGTTTAGAAGTTAAAAAATTGCAGAAAAGAGAGTATCAGTACTTAATCGCACTATGATGCATTTGCTTTCTTTTATGACACGCTTATGTAACTCATTGTTATAAATTATTGACGATACTTTAATTGTTTCCTGAATGAAATGGCCTATTGGGTTAAAAACTTTGTTAGTATTCATTATATATTATATCTTAATTAATTTTAATTTTCTTAATTGCGAATTATTTAAGCAAATTTATATTTTGAGTATATCTACAAAAAATTGCTCAATCAGGGAGGCATTTTAAAAAATAATATTTGATTAAGAAGAAAGCCCGATATAAAATAAATTTATTTGAATATGAAACTAAAATAAATAAAATGAACGCCTTACTATGATATGAAATAAACTTTTCTTTAACCCTGAATCACAATTCTTAATCACCAAGTTAATTAAATTGCATGATTCATACCTGTTTATAAAAAACCAAATCAAAGATTTCTATCGAATTAAACCTAAATGATACAAGTAAATCCTACAACTTTTTAGTATTAAAATGAGTATATTTTTATTTCGAAATAAAAAATTTTGAGCTTAATGAAATTAGCACAGTAAATATTACATTAAGTACCTACGAAGGGCAAGCCTTTAAATTTATTATTTAAAAATATTTTTAAATTTTTCATTAAATTTTATTTTATTTAAATAAGGTATTAATTATATTAAAAATGAATTATTTTAAAATCCTAAAATAAATTTTTTTATAAAATTTAATCAAAACAAGTGGCTTTAAATTATGTTTTTATGATTTGTAAATTTTGTGGTTTCTTAAAGCTTAATAATATTATTTTTTAAACGCTTTAATAAATATAAATGCATGTAAAAAATATATATCATTATGCATTTAATAGTATACAGTAATAAAAGGTGTATTTGAAGTAGCAGTAATATAGCAGTAAGTATTTTAGTTTGGATTGATGAAGGATTGATTACCATTATACAAACATTTGATTACTGTAGAACTGGCGGCAATTTTTATATTAAATCGTATCAGAATTTAGACATAATTTCATTCTTTCATAAAATTGTAACTGCATTTACAACTACAGTTACAATTGTAACTGTCATGGTATTTGAATTATTTTTTTTACAACAATTCTTGGACTATTATTCCATATGAAAGCCTAAAAGTACCCGGCGCCATAACACTAGAACCGCGGCGGCGGGTCAATTTGACCCGTATAATATGTACAGAGATGTTGATTCGAACCAGAAAACTCTTTATAAAATTAGCTAAATATAAGTTGGGCAAAAATATTTTCAATATATAACTTAAACAGTTTTGAATGAAAATTCCGGAGAGAAATATTTTTATAAAACTTGAATGAATTTTCCCGCGGTTCTACTGTTAATAGCAATAAAATGCAATTCAAAGGCTTTATCTTTTGATAAGCGTTTTACCTAATATAAAATTTATTTTCTCTTAAATACCAAAGAACATGTAACGGTCTGCTATTTTTCTCTGTCGATGAGAAGTTTTTCATTCGAGCCAATAGCGTTACGCGCCTTCTTCTCTAAAATCTCCGAGTTTTTTAGAACCACTTTTGCGTCACGTGATACACAGTAAAAAAATTGAACTCTCAAGAGACACAGATTTATTCTTGAAACGGACAGACACAAAATATTTGGACACGTGTTGTTTTGGTTTAGAAAAATTAATTTTCCTAATAATCTTCTGATCATTGGAGTCGAAATTATATTTCCATCATCTCTTGAATATAAAACTAAAAATGCATATTCATCACATGTAATATTATAACTTGCAGACAATAAATACTGGTTGGTGCAGCACAACCAGAAACAAAATAAAGATAGGATATTTATTTACGAAATAATTTGATAAAGATTAAAAAAATATTTATAAGTAGTTTTCAGGAAAGTGCTTTTAGAATAATATCTTTTAGAAGGTCATTTAGTTTTTAGCCTTAGAATATTTTAAAATGTTACTATACAGGCTATTTTATAGCTATAACTAATCAAGCAATATATTTAACAGAAAAGTAAAAATATATTGTTTAGTGGTGTCATCTAAATGCGGCTTCAATAAACACCTCCCCCCCCCCAAATTATAATTAAAATTGCCTCGCACAACGTTAAACTCGGTAAAATCTAACAAAGAAATTTGTCCGTGTATACCATAAAATGTAAAATTTAAAAGTCTTTTTTTAATGTATCGCTAAACCAAAAAATAGTTTTATTTAAATGACATTTTCTGAAGCACAAAAATAAAGGAAATGAAATACTTAAGTTGAACGTTCGAGTTGTCGGGGGCTAATTAAATACGTTAATCTGAAAGATTAATTTCCTGTTAACTTGAAATGAACTTAGATATTCTTTATAATTAAACGGATAGATTTAGAAATGCAATTAGCTATTTTTGGATAATTTTTGAAGTGAAATGTACCTCATTCCGACAGAAGTCCAAAGCAACAAATTAAAAAGTACGTATTATTACAAATACCAGAGTATATATTGATTAAAATATGAACTTCAACTGAGATAAATAGGACGTTTTACTTTTCATGAACAGTACTAATATATCACTATGTTTTTATACGTTACTTAAAGTAATTAAAAGTATATAAAATTTATAACTAAAGTAGTATTACTTTTTAAATTATACAACTAACCGAAACTATATGAAATTCTTTGCTTCATAGAGAAAAACTTTTGAATTAACGATTTCGGATTCATGAAATAACGATTCAATTTTTTTTATCTTCTTTTAAGTTGAAATAACTTGAAAAAGTCTTTGTATGAAAATTAAAAACTACTATTAAAAACTACTATTACTTATAGTCCAAGAGCTCACAGCACAAAACCCTATGTTACCCAGCACAAAAAAAACACTTTATTTTATGGAAGAGTGGTAATAGGGGAATGTAATATTCCATGTCTGCTGAAACTGAGGCGGTGCATAAGCTGAAAATTAATACCTCTAGTGGTTGACTCGTAAGTTTAGCATTGTGTTTGTCCTACAATCAAAAGTATGAAAACATGGAAAACTGGGTGCAGGAAAATACAGTTTCTAGCCTACGAATCAATCACTAGAGGTATTAATTTTTGGCTTATGCACCACTTCAGTTCCAGCAGACATGGATCATTAGATTCCCCTATTAGTAGTCTTCCATAAAATAAAGGGTTCTTTCTTGTGCTCGATAATATAGGGTTTTGTGCTGTCTTTTCTTGGACTATTAGGGGATATGCATAGATAATGTTATCAACTTTATCGTAATTTTGAGGCCCCCTTCCCCCTCTCATGATTCCATGCGTTAGCATCCTTTAAACCGCCTTCCCCTAGCCCATCTTACTCATAATTATATTGCTATAAATGTCTATAAATACTTTAGATTTTTGAAGTTTTAATACTTTTTAACAATATTGAAAAGTGTTTATACTTTCGGTTTATCTGGCCGCGCTCTAACTCTCGTAAATATACTCGGATTGCCTTTAAATGTTTGGATGTTATTGACGTTAAATACTTTTTTCACTGAAATGCACATATACCACTATTTTATGATAATCCATATGTAGTAAGACTAGATAAAGATAAATGAAAGAAAAAAATGTTAATAAAAGAACTGTAACACTGCTTCAAAAATTAAAATGGCTGATTACAAAATACAGATTTCTTGGTTTGAGGTTAATAGAACGACGATATTCATAGGGTGTGTTATACATTTTTACAAATGAAATCGTACGAAGCGTAATTTTCTCATGGTTACTTCAAATAATAAATTAAATAAAAAATATATTCTATATCATAAAAAATGGAATATTGTTACTGAATAAACTTTATACAATACTAATTTCATGTAATACATTTAATTTATTTTAAATGCTGCATAATTCAAGTAGCATATCTTTATAAGGCTGTAGAAATGGATTTGAAAGAGCCATAAAGCCTTTCACGTAATGCAACTCAAGTACTAATTATTGAGAATTTGAACTGTTGAGATGTATTCCTTGTCCAAACATGATTTATTACAACGACACAAAGAAAACTGTACTCATTGAAGTTTGCATATTGAACTATTCTATTGTAATTCATATGTTGCAGACCTTATATATAAATGAAAGGAAAAAATATCAATAAATGAACACTAATGCACTATCAAAAATCAAAATGGCTTAGAACACAAACTTCTAGGCTTAAACATAATAGAATGATGATATTCATTTGTTATTAGCCTTAAAACTAATATTTCACAAATAAATAGTTGCTTAAAATATTAAATAATAGAAGACAAAAAACATTTTTCGTAACAAAAATAAACGGAATATCGTTAGTGAATAGCTTTTTAAAGTTCTACTTTCATGCAATCGGTTAAATCCACTTGAAATATAGCATAATCCAAATGCAATACGTTATATAGCTGTAGAAATGTATTTCAAAGAGCCATACAAATTCTGATGTAATACAATTCACGTTTCCAGTATTGAGAATCTGAACTCTACAGAAGTACGTCTTCTTCAAACATGATTTGTTACGATGAAACAAAGAGAACTGTACTCATTCAAATACCCATATTACATTAATCTATGATGTTACATATGTAAAAGACTTGGATATATATATAAATGAAAAGAAAAACTATCCGTTAATGCTAGATGAAAATTTCAAATGTTTTCTTTGTTTCCATTTTGTGTGTGGTTTTTTTTAACATATACACTGTTAATGGTGAGGAATAGGATAATTTTACAAACATTATTTATCCATAGTGCTTTAAATCATAAAGAAAGTTAAAATATTTCCCGCAAAACAAAGAAATGGAGTATAATTAAGTATAGATTTCATTCAGTCGGTTCAATTCTTTTCAAATGCGGTATAATTCCAATTCCACATATTTATACGTATGTTTACGGGAATCCTGGACACAAAAATCTAAAAAATTCTTTAAAAAAACTATTACATTAAAAATGGCTTTGATTTTTTCTGCATACATTGACGTTTAAATCACGTTTCTACCTTTATTACAAGTGGAAATATTATTTTTTTAAGTTTTAGTTTATTTTCAAATTCTAATTTTCATGCAATGGTTTTTATGAAATGACTTCTTGCAAAGCCGTGTTGTATTTCATGGTGAGGTTTTATTTTACAATTTCTTGGATTTAAATTGCTATAAATCAAGAATCATTAAAGTTAAATGCTTCAAACTTAGAACATATAATTTTTGATTATTTCATTTTAATTTTGATTCAGCAAATGTGAAAAAAAATACTTTTAAAAATATGGTTTAAAAAAGTAAATTAAAAAAGTTATTTTTAAGAACATTCTTAAAAAATAATTAATTTTTTTTATATTTTTAATTAATATATTTTTTTTTAATGCTGAATCAAAATTTCGATATTTCTGTTTATTTAAATGTAATAAAATTGAAATTCTACAAATAATATTACGAGTTATAACGATTTTAATTTACCCCACTTTTTAATAAATTTGAAATTAAAATAACATATATATGTATGCATATGAGAAGTTTTATTATGTGATTTTGTTTACAAATGATGTGGATAACCCTCATAAAAAGAATTCAAAATTTTAACGCAGAAAACAAAAATTATTTTAAAATTTCGGATCCCCTTAAATGGATTTTAAAGGGGCATACAGATGTAATACAACTTAAATGTTCAGTAACGGAAAATGTGAAGTGTAGATAAGTACTCCCTATACAAACGCGATTTAGTACGACGATAGAAAGAGAACTGCACTCGTTAATGTATGCATATTACACTGTTTGAGGATAATTCATATGTGGCAGTGCCGGTTATATATAAATGAAAATAAAAAATATCAGTAAAATAAAAATAATGCTTATTCTAAAATCCAAATGGCTGAGTACAATATACTGATTTCAAGGTTTCACGTTAACAGAATGAACATATTCATTTCTAAATTTTTACAGGTTTATAACTTAAATTGTACTAGACAGCTTTTTCATTAGTGCTTACAATTAAGAATAGTGGAAAAATCATTTTCCGTACCATAATCAAACTCAGTATAGTTACTGTACATTTTCTTTGCACGGCTTTTATTTATACAGCTATAGAAATGGATTTAAAAGAGACATACAGACTTTGATGCAACATAATTCATGCGTTAGCAATTGGAGTGTGAACAAATCATGATTTATTACGACGAAACAAAGAAAGAAAAAGTTAAACATATGCACTAAAATAAATACACATCATTAAATGGTATACTTATAAAAAGACTATATTACGCTTAAAAATGTAGCAACGTTTCATTCGCTTTTGCCAATGTTGTCAGGATACAACGGATAGATCTTAAATGCAATTTAAAGTTTGAAACTATAAACACATACGTCCACGGATATAGTTGAGTTGAGATTGCGTAAACCTGCTATTTAATCATTTATAGCATATTATGCCAGATTTTATGAATGGAACATGATAAATGATCTTTACAAGCTGGTGACCCGAGCTTAATGATTGTAATGGACTCTAAAGTTCTATTAAGATATGAATTTTTGCATGTAATTACAATTTTAGCTTCATCAAAATTAATTTTGCTCCCTTTATTTGGAAAATTCATATTCCATTTATAAAATCTGGCATAATATGATATAATTAATTTACGCACCCTCAACTAAACTATGTCCGTGGACGTATGTGTTTATATTTTGAAAGTTTAAATTGCATTTAACATCTTTCTATTGTATCCTGATGACATTCGCAGAAGCGAATGAAACGTTGATATATTTTTAAGTGTATTTTAAATATTTTCTTTTTATAAGTGTACCATTTAATAATCTGTATTTATTTTAGTACATATTTTTAGCATAATGCATGGTGCAATTGTCCAACTCATAATAATAAAAATTTATTCGTTGAAATGTGTATAATAAGCTATTCAAGAATATTCCATGTATACAGTACCAGTAAAAAATAATCTTAACACTCATTCAAAATTATGAAGATTGTGACAGATGGTCTTAACTATCACATTCATTAGTAATTTTTCTGATTTCTTTCTGAAGTTATTACAGTTAGTATTAACAGTGTGTGACGTTTAAAAAAATATCAGACCTCGCTGAAATCTTTCTTGGTCTTTTAAGGTGCGTTCGTAATTATGTAGATTGGTAGCACCTATAGTTGTCGTTCTGTCCGTCTGTCCGTCTATCCACATAAAATACAGCAAAAAGTATATGACTGAATCGTTTTCGACACTCTTTCGAATATAGTAAAATTTGTATGGATCCACGAAATATATACTAAAATATATATTCTGCACAATGTGCGCTACAAATAATATTACATGTTATTTCAAAGCATCCCACAAAAGTATTTCATTGCATAATGATATAGGCAGAAACATTGTTTGAGGCGTGTTTTAATTATATTAAATTATTTTACATTTTACGAAATTAATATACTTTTCTGAGGTTTACTACAATTTACTTTCTGTATAATATAAAGCAGATAGTATTCACAGGGACACACATAGATTTCGGATACTATACTGTATGCGATGTACTGTATAATTTCACACTAAGACAAGCTTCGTCATAGTACGAAACCACCTCATTTCCTAAGCTTGACTTGCGATTTCCGTCTTGTTTAATCTATTTTTTGTTTTGGTGAATTAGCATGTGGTAAATCGGACTTGCCTTTTTTTATATAAAGAATTCGTCTTCATGTTTCCGAATCTAATTCTTTATGAAATAAATGAACATGCTTTTTCAGGATATAAAGAATTTGTTCTTATAATTAAAAATCTAATACTTTATTAAATACAGGAAAAGTTTGTTCGAATAAAGTCAAAGCACAAGGTTGTTAAACAATTGTAAGCTTTTTACAGACTATGTGCACCGAAAGAGTTTCTTTTTTGTAGAATAAAGAATTTTAAAAATCTCTCTTTCCAAACCACTACTAGAACTGAAAAATAACAAAGGAAGATATCTTAATCAAGTTAAAATGCAAACGCCACCACACCTCGTAAGCAACGCTTATTACATACTCTCATCCGCCTCTTTTATTAAAGGCGGATAAAAAAAATAAAACATTTGAACATTAAGATAGTGGTTTGGGTGTCAAGATTTTTTTTAACCGGCACTGTAGTAGAATATCATAGATATAAATGAAAAAAAATATCAGTAAAAGAACAATTATGCTGAATAAAAAATCAAAATTATGTAATACAAAATACTAATTTATAGTTTTAAATTTCACAAAACGATGATGTTCATTTGAAATTTCTTTACAGGTTTATAACTGAAATTTTTAGAAAAAACTATATCTTCATTGTTCCTTAAATATTAAAGAAATGAAGTGTTGCATAATACAACCAAATTGAATATCATTACTGAAAAAATTTTGAAAGTAGTGCGTATGTAGTGCGTTCATGCAATCGGTTTAATTCCTTTCAAATATAGCATAATCGAATACCATATCTTTCAAATCTGTATGAATGGATTTTAAAGAGCCGTGCAGGCTATGATGTAATGCAATTCTTGCAATTTCAGAGATAAGTATGGAGAATGTGAATTGTAGATAAGTACTTCTTGTTCAAACGAGGATTATTACAACGTTACAAAGAGAACTGTGCTCATTAAAATGTGTGTATAGCATTATTTTATGATAATTCATATGTATTAGACCTAGATATATATAAATAAAGAAAATATATGACTAAAAGAACAATAAAGCAATTGCAAAAATCTAAATGACTGAGAACAATATATTGATTTCAAGTATATGATATTCATTTGAAGCTTTTTACAGTCTTATAACTAAAATTTTACAAAAAAAATTTTTTTTTCATGGTTGCTTAAAATATTAAATAATAGAAAAAACATTTTTCGTATTAGAAAGACACCGAATATCATTACGGAATAGCCTTTTAAAGTACTACTTTCATGCAAATGGTTTAATTCATTTCAAACACAGCATAATTCAAATACCATATCTTTATACAGCTGTAGAAATGGATATGAAAGAGCAGACCAGTTCTTGTGTAATACAATTCAAGTGTACAGTATTGAGGATTTGAACAGCAGAGAAGCACTTCTTGTTCAAACATGATTTATTACGATGATACAAAGAGAACTGTAGTCATTGAAATGCGCATATTACATTATTCTACGACAATTCATATATAGTAGAACTAGATATATTTATATATAAACGAAAGAAAAAAAAATTAGTTAAAAATTTCTAAAGTTGCCTAAAAATGTTTTATGCTTTTGTTACAACTTTATGATTTTTGTATCGAATTCGCTGCTAATTGCGAAGTAATGCAACATTATTTAGAGTGATTACTTTTCTTATAAAAAAAATTCCATGTATAAAAAAAATCTTTTAAAAAATGTTTTTTTTAAAGTAACTATCTATTACAATATTTTATCTTAAGAAAATGTGAAATTTATTTTATGGTTATAATAAAAAATGCGAACTGTTTGTACATGATAAGTATTTAAAAAAATTTAAGAAAAAAGTTAAGTGGTATTTTTAGGTTTCTTTTAAGTTGAAAAAAGTAAGTTATACTTTTGCTTTGCTGTTTAAGTATAGTAAGATAACGGCAACTAGTTTGATAATTTCTGCTCATGGTGCATTTTTGCCTCATTTTTAACCGACTTCCAAAAAAGAGAAGAGGTTATTAACCGACTTCCAAAAAGGAGAGAAGGTTATCAATTCAACGCGTATGTACTTTTTTATGCATGTTCACCGATTACTCCGAAACTGTCCAACCGATTAATTTGGTTTTCATGTTAAATGAAAGAACATGCTCTCGAGTTGGTACCACTTCAGTTTCATAGAAATTGGTTCATTACTTTTTTAGTAATTAGGCAAAAACTAATAAAATTAGTGATTTTTCGCTATTTAAAACTGTTGAATAAGTTATCTTCATGGAGGGAAGTCAGGATGGCCGAGGGTCTAAAGCACCTGGTTTAAGCGATGGTTCTCTCCAGAGAGAGTGGGTTCTAATCCCACTCTTGACATACATGAATACATTAACCTTTTTTTGTATTATAATTTTTGCATGTACATTTTACAAATTAATTACTAATTATGCAATTACGAATATTTTGTATTTAACAGTTAGCACAGACTATCAGAGATCTTCTTATCAAGTCAGTACTTTACCAGTGAAAGAGTTCTAAAATAATAGACTTGAGAAAAGTAACATGACGTTGAATAAATTCAAAGTATAGTTTCCAGTCAGGATAGGCGAGTGGTCTAGGGCACCTGTTTTAATCTCTGGTTCTCGAAAGAGAGAGTGGGTTCGAACCATGCTCCTGACATACATGTGTAATATACAGTATTTTTTCCGTATTATAATTTTTTAAACCAACTTAAAACTAGTTGGATGTGTCAATCCCAAAACTTTCTTCTATCTCATAAGTACATTTTAATTAAAAAAAAAAAAAAAAAAAAAAAAAAAAAAAAAAAAAAAAAAAAAAAAAAAAAACGTGGTGACGCCAAAGTTACCCACTATCGAATTTCCTCGAACATTTGACCTAGCCTAATGAGATTCTGGTATCCGAAATCCTAAAACGCAAAATTTAATTAATATTCTGAGAAAATGAGCTTAGTAGTGCCTCATGTTGGGTAATTTATACTAAAACCTAATAAGCATCTATTTATGTCAAGACCTAACAGAATCTGAAATTTGATGGAATTTCGTTTATTAGTTCTTGAGTTATAACAAAAAATTTGCAAAACGTAGCACAGCAACACCATATCTTGGACAATTTATGCCAAAACGTAAAAAAGCGTCTAATTATGTTATGGTGTAAAAGAATCTGAAGTTTGATGAAATTCTGTGCATTAGTTCTTGAGATATAGCTAGTTTAAAAAAACCGTGTAAAATATAGCACAGCAGCACCATCAGTTAAAGAATTTATAACAAAACGTAATCATCGTGTAATTATGTTATATGTCATTTTGTAACAATGTATGTTTGATGAAATTCTGTTGGTTGTTGAGATATAGCTATCGGAAAAATTGTGCAAAATGCAGCATAGCTGCACCACCTGTTACAAGGTTAATACCAAAATGTAATCAGCGTCTAATTATGTTATATATTCTAGGGTAACAGAATCTAAAATTTGATGAAGTTCTCTGCATTAGTTCTTGAGATATAGCTATCGCAAAATCGTGCAAAATGTAGCATAGCAGCGCCACCTATAGGGCAGTTCACACCAAAATCTTATCAGCGGCTATGTATCTCAAGGTATCACGGAATCTGAAGTTTGGTGAAATTCTGTGCATTAGTTCTTGAGATATAGCTATCATGAAAATCATGAAAAACGTGGCATAGCAGCGCCACCTGCTGGCCAATTTACACCAAAACTTAATCAGCGTCTATTTGTATCAAGGGGTCACATAATCTGAAGTTTGGTGAAATTCTGTGCATTAGTTCTTGAGATATAGCAATCTTGAAAATCATGAAAAACGTGCCATAGCAGCGCCACCTGCTGGCCAATTTACACCAAAACTTAATCAGCGTCTATTTGTATCAAGGGGTCACATAATCTGAAGTTTGGTGAAATTCTGTGCATTAGTTCTTGAGATATAGCAATCTTGAAAATCATGAAAAAGTGCCATAGCAGCGCCACCTGCTGGCCAATTTACACCAAAACTTAATCAGCGTCTATGTATATCAAGGGGTCACAGAATCTGAAGTTTGGTGAAATTCTGTGCATTAGTTCTTGAGATATAGCAATCTTGAAAATCATGAAAAACGTAGTATAGCAGCGCCACCTGCAGGCCAATTTTCACCAAAAACCAATAGGCACTAATTCATATCAAGGTCTAACTGAATATAAAATTTTATTAAATTTCGAGCATTAGTTCTTGAGATAGAGCGCCCACAAATTTTTTGTCACATACAGACAGACAGACACACAGACAGACAGACAGACAGACAGACAGACAGACGGACAGACTCACAGACAGACATTTTCTAAAAATAGTCAAAACGTGTTCAGGACCTTCTAAAACGTATAAATCCGTCGGAAAACCGGAAGTCGAAAATTTTCATGAATCCAATACTTTCTTCTTGTAAAGATAGAAGAAAGTAAAAAGAAGAGGAGGTTATCATCAATTCGACGTGTATGTATGTTCACCGATTACACCGAAACTATCCAACCAATTAAACTAGTATTTGTGTTAAATGAAGGAGGCTATACTCGAATGGTTACCACTTCCATTTCATCGAAATTAGTTAAGTACTTTTTAAGTAATTAAACAAAAACTAATAAAATAAATGATTTCTCGCAAATTAAAAGTAACATGGACGTTGAATAATTTCGTCAAACGGAATGCAATCAGGATGGCCGAGTGGTCTAAGGCACCTGATTTAAACTCTAGTTTTCGAAGGAAATCGAGGATTCGAGCCTCACTCCTGACATATTTATGCACAATAATCTTTTCCGTCTTAGGATTTTTAACCGACTTCAAAAAAGGAGGAGGAGGTTATCCAATCGACGCGTATGTATTCTTTTTCTTTTTATGCATGGGCCCCACCAATTGTCGAGAGAATCCGACCTCTTTACTGGTAGATTGCAGATGCTGAGTTCGAACCCAATCGCGGCCGTCGGCCTAACCGTTCGGAGTTTTACGTGGTTTTCTTCCTTGGGTTTCACTGCGTAAATACGGGTTAGGTTCCTTTAGAAAGACCTCCACGGAGGGCATCACACCCCTTTCGGGCCTATATCCCACATGTATATAATCGGCCGACGTAAAATAATCAAACTAAACCATTTTTTATGTATGTTCACCGATTACTCCCAAACTATCTAATCGATTAATTTGTTTTTTATGTTAAATGAAAGAGTCTACACTCGAATTGGTACCACTCCCATTTCATTGAAATTGATTCAGTACTTTTTTAATAATTAGGTAGAAACTAATAAAATTGGTGATTTCTCGCAAATAAAAAATAACACGGATTTTGAATAATCTCATGGAATGGAGCGTAGTCAGGATGGTTGAGCGGTTATAGCGTCAGTTTTAAGCTCAGGTTCTTGAAAGAGAGCGCGGGTTCGAACACCACTCCTGACATGCGTATATAATTTACTATCATTCTTTCCATATTATAATTTTTATTAACTGACTCCAAAAAAGTAGGAGGAGGTTATTAATTGAAAGCGTATGCACTTTTTTATGTATGTTCAACGATTACTCCGAAACTATCCAACCGATTAACTTGGTTTTTATGTTAAATGAAAGAGGTTACTCTCGAATTTGTACCACTTCCATTTCATCGAAATTGGTACAGTATTTTTCAGTAACTATGCAAAAACTAATAAAATTTTTGATTTCTCGCAAATTAAATGTAACATGGACGTTGAATAAGCCCACCAAATGGAGGCAGTCAGGATGGCCGAGCGGTCTAAGGCGCCAAATTTAAGCTCTGGTTCCCAAAAGAGAGCGTGTGTTCGAACCCCACTTCTGACATGCGTGTATAATTTGCTATAGTTTTTTCCGTATTGTAATTTTTATTAACCGACTTAAAAAAAATCGTTAACTTTTCACTATAAAGAGAAAAATAAACTTTTCTACCAAAAACTGAGCCGACTTCAAAAACTACTTCAAAGTGAAAAATATTTTTTTTACATAATTGTAATAAGAAATTAAATTAAGAGCGTAGTATTTACAATGCGTATTATTATGTTTATGAACATTAATTTGATTTTTTGGAGTCGGTGCCAGCGAAGCCAAGTTCAAAATTAAAATTAATTATCCAATGCGAATCGTAAATGTATAAAGTTTTTTTTAACTAAAATTTAAATTGTAAAAAAACTCGTAGATACTTGCATGTGTGTCTATTGTAAAATTACATGTAACTTGGCTTGGCTGCCACCGACTCCAAAAAATCAAATTAATGTTCATAAACATAATAATGCGCATGGTAAATACTACGCTCTTAATTTAATTTCTTATTACAACTATGTAAAAAAATATTTTTCACTTTGCAATAGTTTTTGAAGTCGGTTCAATTTTTTGTAGAAAATTTTATATAATTACTAAACTATTAGAAGTTACTTTTTATCTAATCAGCTTTGTCATCTGCATGTCACATTTATCACAAAATGTTAATATAAAGTAAAATTTGTAATTAAATGTTATTGCGACAAAAAAGATCTGAATTGAATTCACTATTTCAATAAATGATAAAAATAGCTCGAATCTTTTAAAATCTTAGTTTATATTTTCATTAGTTTTGAATCAGACCACCAACATGAAATGATAATTTTGTGCAATTATAACAAAACAAATAATATTTTGGAAAACAATAATTTGAAGCTTAAGCTTAGTGGCACAATGGTTAGCACGTCTGACCGCCATGCTGCTGGTCGAGAATTCGACACTCGTTGATCTAGGTTTATTCATCCTTTTTTTCCCTTATGAGCTAATAAAAAATGACAAGCTAATTTCAGGAATACGCATCAAGGCTTCCGCATCAGGCTAACTATCTATGCTGCCAGGATATATGCTGCATGACACCTGCAGCCAAGGCTCTAGTACATAGCAACGGGCACGTCTAAGCCACGTGGTTCTTCATGAACCGTATTGCCACACCTTATTTTTCATTTAGGAATTTGAAGCTTACCCGACGTTAAATAATAGTTTACGTCCTTTAATCTTGTTTATATTAAGAAGTATATAGGTTAATGAGAGATTCAACGAAATATTAAAAAAAACGAGGGGGAACCCGTCGAAACTCGACGAAAGAAAATCTTTAAAAAAGAACTGCTTTTTAGCTCACAAACTATCATAGCTGAGAACTTATGTGCCCGTCCGTTCTGTATGTACGTTCGTACGTGCGTTCCAGCGTAACGCGATAACTCATGATAAAAATATCCGATCCACTTGAAATTGTGCATGTAGGTATATCCTGACAAAGCTTCCCTCATTAATGTTTATTGTAATATTATTGTAATTGACAATAACTTTGAACATAAATATTAACCTAAAATTTTGCTTTGAGTTAATTTTAACCCACGGCGTAAATACCAAATACAACTCTTTTGTTTTTAATGCGAAAACACATTTTTTTCCACTTTTTCTTTAAAAAAATCCAAAACCATATATTTACAGAAACAAAAATGTACATTATTTTCATAAATGTAAACTTTTGTTACTGAATTTCGAAATTTGTATCGATATATTTTCCACTCAATAAAGAATAAACAGAAATTTTCTATAATGTATGTCTAGAAAAGTATAAACACTGATGACAAATTAGCTTCCAATTATCTCTTTTGATGTAAAAGAAAAACATTTCCATTTTACACAGTATTTTTTGAAATAATGTGAAATTTTATTCTATTTTAATAAACGCCCAGCTTCTTTTGCATGGCTTTTATTTACATTATAAACGCCAAACGTATCTGTGCGTAACGCATACGTCATTTTACGAATGGCCACACTTTCCTCTGGAATTTCAGTTTTGCAATTTTTGCTACTGCAAGTTTAACACTTTTAAACATCGCATATTTTTAATTTTTACATCGTCGTAAAGAAAAAAAATCTTTTTAATGCAATTTGTTTGAAATCTGTATCTCAATTTATGTTTGAGATATTAATTTTTTATGATTTTTAATACCAATTTTGTAATTGTGAAAAAAGAATTACTCTGTTTTCTCTTAAAATAGAAAAAAATTAAAATCTAAATTAAAATGCGCAACACATTTCCATGCAATTTCTTGAGAATATATTTCTTTGAGAGTTATTAATATAAGATGTATTTTTTACGGATTTTTTTACAAATTGCATTAAAAAGATTTTTTTTCTTTACGACGATGTAAAAATTAAAAATATGCGATATTTAAAAGTGTAAAACTTGCAGTAGCGAAAATTGCAAAACTGAAATTCCAGAGGAAAGTGTGGCCATTCGTAAAAATACTTATGCGTTACGTATAGATACGTTTGGCGATTATAATGTAAATAAAAGCCATGCAAAAGAAGTTGGGCGTTTACTAAAATAGAATAAAATTTCACATTATTTCAAAAAAAACTGTGTAAAATGGAAATGTTTTTCTTTTACATCAAAAGAGATAATTGGAAGCTAATTTGTCATCAGTGTTTATACTTTTCTAGACATACATTATAGAAAATTTCTGTTTATTCTTCATTGAGTGGAAAATATATCGATACAAATTTCAAAATTCAGTAACAAAAGTTTACGTTTATGAAAATAATGTACATTTTTGTTTCTGTAAATATATGGTTTTGGATTTTTTTAAAGAAAAAGTGGAAAATAATGTGTTTTCGCATTAAAAACAAAAGAGTTGTAATTGGTATTTACGCCGTGGGTTAAAATTAACTCAAAGCAAAATTTTAGGTTAATATTTATGTTCAAAGTTACTGTCAATTACAATAATATTACAATAAACATTTAACAGTTATTTTTCTATTAACCATATGCTCATCATTTTTTATCTTATGAATCGATAAAAAAATACCAAGTTAACTTCATAAATAAGCACCAAGGTTCCCGCATTATTCTGACTGCCTGGCCAGGATATATGCTGCATTACCCCTGCGGCTCTAGTACACAGAAACGGGCACGCGTAAGCCATTGTCCTATATGAATCTTATTAACACACGTTAATTTAAATTTTTCTTTAGGATTTTGAGGCTTACTCGACTTTAAATACTCGTTAAAGTTCTTTAATCTTGTTTATACCAAGAAGAATGTATGTTAATGAGAAATTCAATGAAACAATAAAAAATAAGATCCATGCAAAACGAGTTGAGATTTTACTAAAATGGAATGAAATTTCCCAGTATTAAAAAAAAATCTTGTGTAAAATGGAGGTGTTTTTCTTTTGCCTTTCTAGAAATAATTACAAGATAATTTGCCAGTAGTATTAATAATTTTCTACACTTAATTATAGAAAATTTATGTTTATATTTTATTGAGTGAAAAATATATGCGTATAAATTTCAAAATTCTGTAACAAAAGTTTATGAAAAAAATGTACATTTTGGTTTTTGTTATTAATTAAATTTAACTTAAAATAACTTAAATTTTGCATTTTTTAAGCAAAAAATAAGAATTTGTTGTCGCCTAAAAAAGCAAATTATTTGAACTTGATATTTGCGCCATAGATTAAAATTAACACATAGCAAGAATCTAGGTAAATGTAAATCTTCAAATTTATTATTATTTACATTGTTATTGCAAAAAACGTTTAATTGTTAGATTCCGATTGACCAATTTTGTCCTGAAAATGTCGCTTTTATTAACTAGGGGTCTCTGCCCTGTACGATCTACGCTCCTCAATCCCTATTCGGACACTTCAGATTCTAAAAGTAAGCTAATATCATCGGCTTTGAATAAATTAAATTATATATTTTTCTAAGTGGTGATATTCCTATAAACATATTTCCGCTCATTTTCCTTTGATTGGAGATTTTTAAGGCCAAATCAGCCGATGTAAAGAGATATAATGCCTATTTTCATCTTTGGTTGAAAAAATTGCAAAATGTATTAAGCAAACAAAGTTAAGTAAAGAATTAAAACAATTTTTGCGCAGTGCTAAACAATGTCCAAGTTCCTATAAAGGTGTAATCTTGTAAATCTTTTTTGACCCGTATTGTATGTCCATCCTAGATCACAATGAGGAAATGTAATTCAAAATTTCATGGGATCAGCAATCTTGTGCAATGATGCATGTTATAATATTTAAAACATTCTTGTCCATCGCTTCTAGTTAATTCCTGTATGCATTTTGCAAATATTTAGTATTTGTATTCAAAAATAATATAATTAACCCTATTAAGATCTATTCTTAAGCTAATATTAATCTATAAGTTTTTGTTGCATTTAAATGTTAAATTTGTTGATTTTCGGCAAGCAAGCAAATATATCGCTTTTCACAGGATGTCACAGGATATTGCCAAGCTGGCGACAAACTTGGAGGCATTTGGCAACAGAACCGGGCTCCGCCCTTCCCGTTATCTACGCAGATTCTCATTGGTCTATCAATTATCTACACAGATTTTCATTGGTCTATTTCTATATCGTTACTTTTTTTATGTATAAGGACTACCAAATTTCCATCACTATTTTAGAGGATCATAAGCTAACTTAAGCTAAGCTAAGTAAAGCAATAGGGGCAAGCAATATGGTTTCACATATACAGTCGCGAAACAAAATAAAGTCATACATGCTATTTTATGAAAAAAAAATCTTTTAAAATCGGAGCTAATCGGAGAAAAAAAAATAAATTGTTAAATGATATGACTAAGTACATTTCAAGAAGTCTAAGTCTTAAAAATTGTGACAAATTATTTTATAAATAGTAGTCAAGGTGGCCGGAAACTATCCTTATTAGATGAAAACTAGTGTAAAATAATATAACTGCTTAAATAAAACTTTTCGTCTATGATATTATGTTTTACACTATATTTTGCGTTATAAATAGTAATTTAAACCCTAATTAAGCAATGGAAAAAGTAGATTTTTGAAAAATTATCCAAAGGATCATTTTACCCTTACCAAAAGGTAACATTATCCTTCATTTTCAAAATATTGTAAATTGTTTTTTATCGCAAAATAAAGTATATAAAAGTAATTATGATAATACATAATGGCATAAAATAATTTTTACAGTCAAATTGCATACATAATTTATTTCAAATACATTTTATATAAATAAACATATAATATTTATATAATACATTTTATATAAATACATTTTATTTAAATAAAGAAAGTATAATTTTTTTTAAGCTATTGCATGAAAAATTTGAAAATTATGATTCAAAGTGTATTAGCCCATAATAAACGCAGAATAAATTACATAATGTCTATTTACGCTCCATTCGAAAACTCAGAATATTAAATACATGTCGCAAACATAACAATGCACATAATGGATAATTTTAACCGACATTATGGCCGTCCATTTCATTTCATATACTTGGATGATGTCGATAAACAAAACAAACTTAGCAAGCGTAATTCACATATAAAATTATACTCCATTAAGTAAACCAAGCTATATTTCTCTACATGAAAGGCTGTATGTCTAAAAAAATTTGAAAGTAAGTAAGTGCTTATGTTATAATAGATGCTATGAAAACTACTTTTTCAAAGAATTCTGTTCAGAAACGAAGTATTGCGATGTAAGAAAACATATGTGGATCGCTTTGCCCGGTAAGATCATTTTAGGCAACCTTCTTCTAATACTCCCTTTTTACATTTTATTTGAGTTTATTCGCAAAAATTAGCCCCAAAATGTACTTATCTGCTTTATATATCGATTGTAGTACGTTAATTTCATAAGTTATCTAATAAAAAAAGAAAAGGAAACAATTATTGTTGATGGTTTTTTAAGTTAAATAATATAAGCATTAATATATTTCAATTTATATATTTAGAATGTACATAAAAAACCTTGAAAAATGTCTAGCTATCCAATACTTTTATATATCTACAAATATACTTGATTTTTAATCAATTAATTTGATTAATTAATGAATAATAATATTTTGAATAATTAATTTGATTTATTATTTTTTATATGCTATCTAATAAAAAGAGAAAAATTCCGAAAAAAAAAATTCTATATTAAATATATTATATATATATATATATAAAAAACAGAATAAAACATTTTTTCATTAAATAAATACGAAAGAACAAAATGCACGAAACAATTTCTTAAAAGTTATTTCCAAACAGAAAAACATTGACAGAAAAAAAATAAAGAAAAAAGTTCTAAAACATCTTTTTAATAATACTTTCGTGATATACTTTATCCCATATCAACAGTTCTTTTTATCAAATTTCCTGTTTGTTTTGTTTATAATCGATTTCATTTTTATATTTCGTTTACAAAAATCAAATATTTGATTTTCTTTTTGATAGAGAAAAAATAGAGAAATACCGGAATCGGAAGTATATCAACAGAGAATTTTTAACAAAGAAGCAAAATCAATAGATAGACTTTTGATACATTTGATCTCGAATTTTTCAAAGTAAGACTCTATTGTGGAAAAAAAATCATACTATTTCAGATAAAGTTTTTTTTTCTATAAGACTTCTTTCTTTTCAAATAAATAGTCAGTTGTTTGAGTCATAGTAATAAACAATTGTAAAGTTTTGTAGTAAAACAAAGATTAATTAAAAATACGTAATATGTATAAAATAAAAATTTTCTAAATCGGAAATAAACATTTTAGACTTCCTTTTACTGTAAACAGTCATAATTATGCTATCATGATCCATGTTGATTCCCTGTAATCAATAGAATTACGTCACAAATTAAATTTTATTTGAGAGATATTATATGTTTCTGAAATGTACAGAACAAAAATATCCCTTAAATTATAAGCCTTCAATAGTTTATTTAAGTCATTCTTTAAAATCGGTTATTCAGAAGTTTCTAGTATTAGTATTAGGGCTACAAAAAAAGAACATTTCAGAAATATTTGTAGTTTGTCGGAAATTTTACAGTTATTGTATAACAATTTTAGAAGGAATCGGTCATTGAAACCAAAAGCAGCAGTCAGTTGTTAGAAACGTGTCGCGAAAATTACTCTTTAAATATCCCTGTGAATATTGATCAGTAAACTTTAAGGTAGTGCGATTTGGAATTTCTTAACTTCAATTGCGTATATTTTCAATGATAAGATACTGATAATGCAATATAGCGCATGATTACTCTAATAAGGAATCGAATTGGAATACTATTTTTTTTATGAAAAATCCTATTTTGTTAATGAATATGCAAATAAATTAAAGCATGATTTATATAATGCCAAAATTTTAAGTTCTTTCGAATCGAATTCGCGGTAGTATGGAGTTCACAGATTAAAACAGTATTTAAGAAACATTTAAGACATTATAAACAAGGAAATTTATTACATATAATTCTAGTTATTATGTTACGTGATAAAGATACTATACATATGAACATATAAAATCATGCAGTTTTCCAATAATTTAATTTAAGCAGACCTCTCATTAAGCGAAAGAGAATACCAAAGTCTGATATTGTGTTCTTATCACCTTCACCATTTTCTTACACTTTACTTTCTCAAAAAAAATTAGAATTTCTTATCCCTATGCATATATAAAATTATTAATATATATTTAGACAAACACAGTTTTCTTTGTTTTTCTTACTCTAATCTAAAAGTAAAAAATGTTTATTAAAATGAGTACAGTTTATGTGTAAGATGTAAGAAAAGTTTATCGGAAACCTCCAAGTTAGGGGATAAGATAGTTGGATCATGCATTAATGAGACTGGGAATTTAAGCTATCGGATGTTTCAATTTCTGCAAAATTAGCTTATGTATATGCATTAAGATAATACAAGTATGTTCAATCTATACGAGATTTCTCAGAATTTTTGCCATATAATAGTAGTTTTGTGTTTTGATCCCTTTAAGCACATATTTAACTAACCATTTAAAGAAAAACACTGCTGCTAAATCATATAATCCCTAATTTCTTAACTCAACGCAGGTTAATTAAACACAATTTCTGCTTTACACATTATTTAAATACAATGCATAGAAAATACCACATACAACTTTCCTCGTTATTTCCCTAAATGTCTCTCCGCATTTATGCCATTCAGTTTGTTGTTAATAAGTATCTAAAGCAAATGAATTCACAAAGTACGTAGAATATTTTGTAACTCCCATTTTAAAATTGGTCTCACGTTCTTAAGCTAACAATAAAGGTACTTGAAACATAAGTAGTAGTTCTTACATAATCGCATTAACATAATTTAAGTAGTTTCAATTAATTCCAGATTTGACAGAATTTTCGACATGTAAAACTTATGTCCGATTTCTGCAAACATGGATTCTCAGTCTCAAGTTTGCCCTGATGCTTCTAAATCTAAAGCTGTATCACTTACAGGAACATTTTGTTTTAATAAATTCAACGAACGAGGTTGATAAGCAACTGAATATTTTTTACCTCAATTATATTCATGAGAATTGTTTCTTTTTGTAGATAAAATAATTTAATAGTTTACATTTTTTTCAACTCGCTACCGGAAATAAAACATAAATAAAAGGAGAACTCTAGATAATGTTAAGCTGAAAGGACCATTACTCCATTTATAGAACACATGATAGAGGCTATCACCCGCCTCTTCAATTTAAAAATAGAAAAAATAAAATTAAAAAAAGCATTCGATTACTGGATTATGGCTAAAATATCAAGATTTTTTTTTATGCTTACACTGTACAGTGCTATTCTTTTGGATTTGAGTAAGATTAAAAACAGTTTTACAAAATAGCAATATTTGATACTATTTAGGTTTTATATCTCTTTAAGCATTTATAGTATATCTATTCATACTTTTCTAGTATATACAGTCATACCCAACTCAGCGGTGTATATTTTCTTTTATATCTATATAAGTCTTATTATTATTTTAGCAACGACTTTTTTTAGTAATACAATTAAAATTCATACATTTACTGTGCGGAATCCCCTGAATAATATTCACAATTAACATTTTATTGAGTGTTCTTAAGACATACCAAAACAATTTATATTTTAAAATGGTATATTTTGGTAAAGAATTTTTTTAACACGATTATACTTTTAAATGGTCAGAGAAACATACGAACGCACTTTAAAAACTATATATCTATATCACTATATCTAAATTAAACCTAAAAATGTTGAAAAAGAACACATTATGTGTTTTATTTTATTTATAAATATTAGAAATACAACAATTGAGTTCAAGAAGCCACAAATAATATACTTTTAAACATAATTTATCATAATAACAAAGTTTAAATATAACAATGAAACAGGTCTGCTCGCGTAAAAAAAAAAAAAAAAAAAAAAAAAAAAAAAAAAAATCATTTTTAACAGAAGCTAAATATAAAAGTAGATTCCTGAAATAGACATGAATTGATACACCAGTGGTCCTGAAATAAAAAAATGCTTATTACAGTTGTTGAATGTATTTAAATTTTTGTATTTTTGGCCAGGTTTATGTGTCAAATCGTCCATTGTGCACCCCCTTAAGTGTGGCAAGCTGTGGCCCACCCTGAGTCTAGTGATATTCAAGTTCACGAAAGTTCTTACAATATCAGCTGTTCTCACATGAGCTGCGCATATTCACTTGGTCTGACTCATTCCATATATAAATAAATTGATATTGACAAGCTTTTTATGCACATAGTATTGATTTTTTTATGTTTTTCTTTTGTTGTTTTGTTGCACTTTTTCAGCACTTTCCAACAAAGTTGAAAAGTTCTTATGCATTCGGTTTATCTGTCCGTCTGTTCACACTGTAACTCCCGTATACTTCGATTTTCTTGCAATTGATGAAGCTTATCTAGGTTCACTAAATTTAATGAGTTTTTTTTTTCTTTCATATTACTCTTTATATATGAATTATATACCTTCTATACAGGGCTTCACAAAAGTATTCGCATATCATTCTCCTTATTAGAGGAAATTCCTGAAGGAAGATTTCCAACTGAAACATATGTATCCCTTAAATGAAATAAATTTGAAATGCATGTTGTAAATAGACAGACCTTTCTGTATCATATGCAGGGTTGCTAAAAAATTCGGATATTTTTTCGATAGTAGATAAAAACATCTAAAATTTTGTTTTGAAATGCGTTATACATTCCCATATTGTGAAATGAGACGTAATATTTTATTTTTTAAACATTGCAGATTTTTTACATTATTCCGAATGTGTTGGAATAAGCTTCATAATCTATGCTTGATGCATTTTTTTATTTACATTTATTTGCAAAATTTTTATATTTCGATTTGTATCGGCAACAATATGTCTTATATTTCTATATTTGACGCATTTCAGAATTCAAAATACCTTAATAACTTCTAACTTTTTAAAAATTCACTTTCACAAAAAATGCATATTTAGCATTTACTAACTTGCGATTAAATTAAGAAAAATGCAATAAGTTTCAACTGTATTTTTAAGGAAGCCTGTTTAAAGACTCACGTGAAATATATGTATATTAATTTGTCTTCAAGATTCTTAAAATATTTAGTGAAAATAAAAATATATGCCATCATTAGTAATAAACTTTAGTATTAAAAAATCTGTGAATTTTTTTTAAAAAGGGCATATATTTCACATGCCTTTATACCCATTCTAGTAAACTTAATACAAATTATCTATAAGCGTAGTGCTCTGAAAATATGTATATATCTGACATTTTTGATTAATGGTATGCTATTTACTTGCATATTAATAAAAGAACTACACTAAACATAATGAAAGCATATTTGTAAGAACTATTTATACTCTGTGATGGTACGAAATATCTGCAATTGATTAATTGAATTTATCTATGTATTTAGTAAACTATAGCTTCTAAACTGAAAATATGCAGAATGCATATCTAACATTCTAAGGATATGTAGATTTTTAAAAGAGTACTTTGTTAGCAACTCATATGATGTTCAAACAGTTTTCCATTATTAATGTAAAATTTTCACATTCTTTTACATTTTTACAGTCATTCATCGTTATGAATAAGTAAAGTTTCTTATTTAAAATGCTAAATAAATGATAATTAATATGATTAAATGATAAAAAATAATAATGCAAATAAACAATAACGTGTAAACATAGCGAATTGACCCTCACTGTTTGAAATAACATAAAAGGTAATAAACCCACCTTGAATATACACGATATAATGTTTTCAGCTCCTCACCTTGAATTCACCTTGATATAATGGTGATTTAAAATTTAACCATCATGTCAAGCTGTTTCGCTAACGATGAATTGTCAGATTTTAAAAATAATAAAAATAGGATATCTATACTAAGAAAAGAACAAAATGCTCTGTGTGTGTGTGCGATGGCTAGCAAAATCTACGAGTCATATGAGGCTCAAATTGTTTGTGATTGTAGCTCAAATTTTCTCCTGATGTACCTGACATTCAGAATTTCTAAACTCTAATTATTATCTGAATAACTAATTAAAATTCGGATTTCACTCTTATAAATATACTTTTTTTTTTCAATTTCCCTCTTCGCTTACTTTCGGTTGGTTCATAAATAAAGTGTCGCGCATCAAAATACGATTCGTTCTTGCAACTTACTTCAAACACGTTGTATAAAACTTTCACAGAAATTTTTTTAAAAAATGGGACATAATTAAATAAACCAATCTGAGTGTATAATATTTCAAAAGTGTCTGTTTTTTCAACTAAACATTCAATTTGAGCACGAAAATCAAACATATAATTTGAAAACATATTTAATAATAATAATAATAAAGGTAATAGGTTAATTTCAAATGACGTCACAGCCTAGCAAAGAACTTGATAACATGTTTGCTCATGTGCTTTCTGATTTTTTTCTCTACTTTCATAGGTTGAGGAATAATATTTGCTAAAAAATCGGTGATACCAATTGGTGTATGGAAAATTGAAGGCACGTGGTTGAGACTGATATATTTATATAACAAGATATGGTTTTTAAATGGTGAGTAAAATATCAGAACAAATCTTATTGTCTCTTTTACCACTAGAAATTAGAAATTAGAAAACATAATACTTTGAGTTCGAATTCTCTATTTCGATGTAGGGAGTAGCAATTTTTTAAATGAAATTTAAATTCTCATTTTGTTACTATTAATGATATCTTTTTTGATTTTAGAAGTGTTTTTATTTTTTTATTTTTAAAAACAATTTTAAACTATTTTTTTTCCATTGCTATTTTTTTCTTAAATACAGGAAATTGTTCCAAATTTATCACACGCCTGCTATACACTGCTGCAGGTAGTGAGAATCTGCGTCGGATATTCGTACAGTACGTATTTCGCCCGTAATTCACAACCTGGCTAGTTTTTAGCTCACAGGCTATCAAAGCCTGAGAGCTTATGTGCCCGCCCGTTCTGTATGTATGTACGTGCGTACGTAACGCGATAACTCATGATAAAAATATCCTATCAACATGAAATTTTGGATTTAGGCTTATTATGATAAGACGCTTCCCTGATTAGTTTTGAGAGTTCATTCGATAAATATAAGAAGGGGCTATTGCCCCTCCCCTTTATTTATGGGTTTTTCCTGCAAAATTAGTAGATTACGTTCAAATCTTAGATGTAGGATCATTATAATGAGATGCCTTCATGATTAGTATTGAGTATTCATTGGATAAGTTTAAAGAGGGAGAATAGGGGAGGGGGGGTAATCGCCCTGTCTTAACTTAGGTTTTTCACGCAAAATGTATCTTTTTGTTTCAAATTTTGTATAAAGGGTTACTCTGAATTGGCGCTTCCCTGATTTGTTTTTTTAATTCACTGGACAAGTATAAAGGGAGGATAGGGGAAACTATTCATAATTTATGCAAATGGTTTTTCATACAAAACTAACCGATTTGTTACAATTTTTGGATACAGGTTCATAATAGTAAGAAGCTTCGCTCATTTGTTGTAGTATTTCTTTTGTTAATTATAAAGGAGGGTGCGGGCAATTACCTTCCCCTTAAGTTAGCTAAATAGAGTTTTATGCAGAGTTATCCGATTTGCTTTAAATTTTGGATGTATGTTTTTTTCTGATAAGTTGATTTTCTGAAATTTTTGGAAGTTTAATGATTTAATTATAAAGGAGGGAACGGGGAAAAACATTTCTTAAATTACATAAATGGGTTTTTATGCAGAATTATTCGACTTGCTTCGAATTTTGGATATACAATGTTTATTATATGATAAGGCGTAGTAGGTTTGGGGCTTCAATGATAAGTATAAAGAATGAAAATAGGGGGGGGGGTACTTCCTTCCTTATTTTTTCGAAGGGCATTATTATATAAGGCTGTAATATACAATAAGTCTGCAAACCCTGTGAGCTCTATGCCATCAGTTTAATTGGGCATTATTCTTTTTATTACTTTGTCAGTTCTGGTTTCAGATTTTTTTAAATAAATTGCTTTAATTTTCAAAAATGGAACCGGTTTAAACCGGCTCTGAAATTGAAATTATCGTAATATAAAAAATATATAAGCAAAATCGAAAATGTAAAAACTAGGCCGGTTGTAGATCGTCCTCAGCTTTCCTATGCAAGAAAAATCATGTAAAAATATTAAAATTTGAGCGTGATATTTGAAAAAAACGTCCCCATAGACTTTTCATTATCATCCGGGTCTTTTTCTGTGCCTAGTCTGGAGCCTTAATTGAATGGTTGTTACCATTCTTTCCGAATATTTCTTAAATTGAAAACAAAATAATAATACTATTTGTATCCCCACGATGTTGGGTAATATATCGACGGATAAATTGAAAATCGGAGCATTGTTTGGATTTAGATTTGTTTACGAAAGACTGCTCATCCTGTCGATGGAAACAAACTCTGAGCAAAGACTGCGTAGCATGCCTGACCCTGGAATGTGGAACTAAAGTACTTTGCAGCACGTGAACGGTTAGAATAGTGAGGGTTAATTTAGAATCTGGTTACAGTTAATTAACAGTTAGGTTACATTTAGTTTACAATTAGGTTACAATTGCATTGCAGTTATGTTAGTCTTAGTTTATATTTAAATTCCGGTTAGGTTAATGTTAGATTATGATTAAGTTACAGTTAGGTTAAGATTAAATTGCAGTGAGATTACAGGTAGGTTATGGATACGTTACAGTTAGGATTTTATCCACAGGGTGAACATAACGCATGATTTGATTAAACATGTTTTATTTTGTATAATGGCTCTGAAATTATAATACTATATAATAACCTTTTAGCTAATCATTGAACATTGATTTCTTTTACAGTATAGTCGGATTTGAGAGTGGTATAATTAGTTTGAAAATCAAAATATTTCACTTAGGATTTCGATGTCTGAAAAGATTAAATAGTTACATGACTTAACAGTGATTTTTACGGATAAATATTAACATTTTAAGTCGAAAATCACTATGTCGTTGGACACATATTCGTTCCTTCATTTCCCATTGCAGTCATTTTGAGTATTTTTACCGCAAAAATATTAATTATTTGTTTTTTTTTACCGAAATTTCACACAGTCAGGGGCTACTTATTTGAGAAAACGTATTTTCCAGTATTTCGAGTTAGATTTAAAATTATATAAATTTCACGTTGGCTTAATATCATTATCACGGACCCGGTCAATGCCGGGCTGGTCAGCTTGTTATAAAATAAAAAAAATGGCTGTGTTTTTTAACTTTTGATAAATAATTTTTATGTGCTTAACACTATGTCGGGAAATGTCCTTGATTCTTAATAGTCACGTTGATTTTACAGTTACAGTTTACAGGGATTGTTACTGTTAAACAGCTGAAGAGTCCGACGACTCGAGTAGAGAGGTTCAATTTTAACTTTGAGCTTTTTAACTTAGAAATTTACGATTTGCGAAACAATCATGCATAAATACTATGGTTATAAATGTTACTGTTTATAAATGATATGCTGAAAAAGGAAAATCATTATCGAATTCATCGGTAAAAAAATACATAAAAATCAGCTATCAAAAGTTAAAAA
This sequence comes from Maratus speculifer, assembly GCA_964019185.1. Classification (NCBI taxonomy): domain Eukaryota; kingdom Metazoa; phylum Arthropoda; class Arachnida; order Araneae; family Salticidae; genus Maratus; species Maratus speculifer. The sequence continues at coordinate 226,601,666 of OZ025296.1, read as the reverse complement.
TATAACAATAGCATCTATTTTATGGCATCAAAATTCCGCTATTTATTTTATTTTATTTATTTATGATTATTTTTATTTACGATTTGCAAAAAATCTTTACGTGATGGATAAAAATGAAGGTCAATTTTGGATTCAGAGTTAAAGAAAACAGAAAATAAATCATCAGAAGCTGCAAAACATGACGTTACCCACCTTTTGCAGGCTAGTATTTTCTGATAACATTTTGAAATATCTATCATTTTTTTAAGAACAGAGGGTATTAAATCATTTTTTTAACTAAGATTTAATTTTTTATCGATATATTGTTACTTAAATTTGTATATTTCGCATTAATATTTGAAATAGGGTAACATCCCCAGTAATTGGCACTTTAAGAATTTGTCTTTAAACTTACTTCAATTTTCATTACAAAGAAATAAGATATTTACTTGGAAATATTTTTAAATCAAAGAATGCATATCTGTGCATCTATATTGCCCACTAAAAGCAAAAAAAAAAAATTCAAAAAGTATTTTTATAAAAATATATTTATAAAAAGTTGCTGAAATCACCAGTAATTGGCACCTAGAGCACCAATGTATGACACCTTGTGATCCAGTAATTGGCACATGTTTATATTTTTAAAAAACTTTACATTTTGCATTGGGTTCAATCGCTTTAAATGAATTTAGTGTAGATGAAGATGCCATATTTTAGGTTTTTGAGAGTAAGAAATCAGCATATTAGTCTGAAATGTGAACACTTTAAAACAATACAATATTCTTATATTAATACCCAGTAATTGTCATGCTGTCCCCAGTAATTGTCATATGAAGCTTTAATGGATTCCAATTATTGATAATATTTCATATTTTCAAATAAAAACAAATGATAAACAAAATTAATCTATAACTTTAAAAGTACTTCCAAAATAAATGGTTTAATCTCAAATTACTTGAGAATTCCTTGTAATTAGAATAGGTGCCAATTACTTGGAACTAGAAAAATTGAAGCACCATTAATTGGCATCTATCATTATTTCAGAAATCCAAATATTTGTGTCGAAATTACTTTTACACAATTAAAGTAACCCTTTTTAACTAAACAAAACTGTTGTCAATTAAAATTTACAATATATTATAAATAAGATAATAGTGAATTGAAAAGCATGCCTTCCTTAAGCCAAAAAAGAAGCATTTGCAACAAAAATTGCTAAGTTGATTCAAGCCACAATTGTTTCTCTTTCCTAGGCACTATTGTCATTTAGTAGCATAAATCAAAGTTATAATCTTTAACGTAAATGAGCATATAACTGGTATATGGTCTTGCATTTTTAAAAGACTGGATATAAATCTTATTTTAGGATATGTTTGTAGGATGTGCCAATCACTGGTGCATGCCAATTACTGGGGATGTTACCCTATATATAGCAATTTTAATTTCACCTTTTAAAAAATATTACTGGCAAAATTATTTTTCCACTACATTTATGTTTCTGGGTATTTTTCCAATACTTCCATGGATATTTCTAAAGTTCCTTTAAATAATTATAAGTTTTTTCACAAATTGACTTTTTTTTAGCATTTAGATATTTTATTGGTAGTTTTCAAATACATTTTCAAATATGTAAGTTTTAATGCAGGGCTTTCGAGCTTACAGAAACTTGTTACTAACATAAACAATACTGCATTACCGTTGAGACAATTCTAGATCTTTTATTGCTTCAAAATGCGCTTTAAACATTCTGTATTTAAAGAAATGATATATTACGATAGAAAATTGCTGAAAATAGTACAAAAACTGCATGACGCAAACGCAGTAATATAATATTTAAAACTTTAGATATTATTAATAACCGTTCTGTAATGAATATGTTTGAAATACATTTAAAATCTTTATAATGAAATTATATGAAGGTTTTCTACACTTGAAGTAAAACAATGGTTGTCTTTATTTATACAATATCTATAAACAACAAAAGTATTTTTTTTTTATCAAGTTTATACTTATAATATCATTACACATAAATTAATTAAAAACATGGTTCTTAGAAATTATTAATGATGAAATTTTCTTTTCCTATTGGGATAAAAATACGAAAATTAATAAAAATAATAAAATATACATGATAAATATAATAAATAATTTTTTTCTACCGTACCTTAGGAATTAATTAATATTTCTTGTTATTTATAATTTATATGTATCTTATATCAAGATGATATTCATTATCTTTTATGAAAGACAATTAATATTTTTTTCTGAATCAGCAGACTGAATAAACATAGAAATCTTTGAAACTACATGCATAAATTTCTTAATTTTGTAAAGGCATGTGATATATTGGGTTTTATAATGCGCATCAAAAGTTTATACACAAGGATTTTTTTATTATTTTACAATTGCAAAACGGGAGAAAAAATTTCAAAACCAATCTATAATTATAAACGAATTCAATTCAATCATAGTATTACAGTAAAGTAATAATACACAATCACAGATTTTGAAAGAGAAATTAAAAATTCAATTTTTCTTTTTCAAACTTTTGTAAACAATTCAATTTTTTCCTTTAACATTCAAATTTTTTATTCTTTTTTTTTGTAATTTCTACCATGCACAATGAATACATAAGCTTGATGGGGGAAATTATAGTTTTAAAAAATCCCACCTTCACTTGGCACCTTTAGATGTTGAAATGTTGAAAATTACCACTCATTAACATCTCTCTACAGTTAATTTTTCCCAAACGCATTGTATTGATCTTAGGTCAGAATTGGGGCAAAAAACACGATCCAATTTTAATTTCAGTGCGGGGGGACCTTATAAATATTTAATTTTCGTAATTGTAATATGTAATATGTTTATGTACATTCGTAATACCAAACAATCTAAATGAAACAATCTGAGTAATGTAATATCTAAATCTTTACAATTTGATATTAACAGTTCTATAATGAATATGACTGAAATTCATTTCAAATCTTTATAATTGCAATATTCAGGATGTTTTTTTACGCATAAAGCAAAACAATGGTTTCCTTTATTTGAACAATATCTACAAATAACAAAAGTACGTTTTTTAATTAATCTATTCATAACATCATTACTCTTAATTTAATAAAAAGCATACTTCTTAGAAATTATTAAAGATAAAAACAGTTTTCTTTATTAACAATGGTTGTCTTAATTTATAAAATACTTATAAATGATAAACGCAATTTTTCATAATTAATAACCTCATAGCACCATTGCTCTTAAATTAATTAAAAACATGCTTCTTAGAAATTATTAATGATGAAAACAAATTTCTTCATACTGGAATAAATATAAGAAAATGAATGAAAAAGCATACAATATACAAGATAAAAATAATAAAATAGGTTTTATTTTTCTGTACCTGCTTTTCGTAATTACTACTCCTTGTGGTTCATAATCTATATGCCTCTTATATCATGGTGGCTTTCATTATCTTTTATGAAAGACAATTAAGATTTGTTTTCTAAATCAGTAGACTGAATAAACATAGAAATCTTTGATATTACATGCATAAATTTCTTAATTTTGTAAAAGCATGTGATACTTTGGTTTTTACACTGCGTGGCAAATTATGCGGACAACAATTTTTTTATTAATTTTTATTTCGTTTATTCTATTTATTTATTGAAATTTTAAAGTTAAAAATGCGGAGTTACAATTTTAAAATCAACCTACATTATTAGTAGTATATCTATAATTACAAAAGAAATCAAAACAATAATAATACTGTACTGTGAGAGCTCCGGCCTCACACGAAGCGAAGGTGCGGTAACATCAAAAGTAGTACTATTTCACTACTAAGTAACAGTCGAAATATATGAGCAATTAGTGTAACCCTCTGAAATAGCGGCGTGTCGAATGTGATGAGACATCGGTCACCCAGGCAGACACTTTGACGTGCCGAAATATGTGGACCTCCCGCAATCGTTCTCACGGAACAGGAAGGAGGGTGCAGTGCGCAAAGGAAGATGGGATACAAGACGAGGGATGATGGATGCTCTCGAGAGAGAATAAAAGGAGGAGGAAAGAGACTTATGGGGACTTGTCTTCTGGAGTGGAAAGAGCGGTTGGGCATCCGAGCGGATGAAGCTCTCGATGTGCGAAATTCTCAGTACGCAGATGATGCGGAGGATAAACTAAACGATAGAGACTGTGTTGTGCTAGCTGACACCGTTGATATTTCTCTCCCAAAACTGGACTAATAAACTTTAATGTTGTGTTCGAAATATCATGATTAAATCTGTTAAGAGTGTGGATGATGTAATTGGTATGTAATAAAATATCAATTTAATATTACAAAAACGGAGTATATTCATGATCACATGCCTTTGAAGTATCCTCACCGCTTTACGCTACCACTTCAAACAAGTAGCCTCACATCACAAAAATAGTGTTACGCAGCAAGAGATTTCGTGAGAGGAATTACAATTTGAATTTTGCTTTCTCTGAAGAAAAAGGCAATTCACTTTTCCTTTTATTTTATATTTTTACTTATTTATTAAATTCTGGAAAAATTTCCAATGATTTCGTGGATATTTCTTAAGTTCTTTTATAATGATTTCGAGAATTTTGAAAAATTAACTTAAATCTTGATTTTTTTTTTTCTTAGCTTTAAGATATTTCTTGGAAAGCTTTCAAATGTGTTTATATGTATCATTGCAATGATTTTGAGATTACGAAAATATGTTACTTCTATGAATAATTTTGCATTATCATTGAGAAAATTCAATATCCTTCTTTGATTCAAAATGCGCAACGAACATTTTGTTTTTGTTTTTTAAATAATTTATTGAAATACATTTCAAATATTTTTAATGCAATATTCTGTCGGATTTATACGCATGAAATAAAACAAGGGTTGTCCTAATTTCTACGATAACTACAAATAATTAAACAACTTTTTGTGATTAATATACTCATAACATCATTACTCAAGAAGTAAATAAAAAAAATGCTTCTTAGGAATTGTCAATGATGAAAACAAATTTCTTCATGCTGGGATAAATATACGAAAATGAATAGAAAATATAAAATATACAAGATAAAAGTAATAAAATAAGCTTTCTTCTACCGTAAGGTAATTAATATTTCTTGTGGTTCATAATTCATATGCCTCCTATATCATGATGGCATTCATTATCTTTTATGAAAGACAATTAATATTTTTTTCGAATCAGTAGACTGTATAAACATAGAAATCTTTGAAGCTACAGGTATAAATTTCTTAATTTTGTAAAAACCTGTTGTAAAAAATGTTTGGTACTACTCTGTTATCCCGTCGACCAATTTCGCCAAATTGTACAAATCGGCAAACTAATAGACAAATTATACATATTGATAAACATTTTTTTTTTAAATAACGAAAGAACAAATAATTAGTAGAATATTAATAAAAAGTCGAAATATAAACTCTTAATTGACAAACACATGAATCGTATTTGATATCATTGAATGTGACATTCACGATCAACCATAAGTGGAACCTATAGTTTGGCGATAATTTTTTGGTCGACGGGATAACCTAGTAGTACTTATTATTTTTTACATTGCGTGTTAAGAGTTTACGGACAGTTTTATTATTATTTATTATTAGTAGTAGTATTATTTGAAATTTTACAATTGCAAAATGGGAGGGACAATTTCAAAACCAATTTATAATTATAAATGAATTCAAGACATTTATAGTACTATACAAAAGTATTATTACTCAAATATAGGTTTTGTATGAGAAATTAAAACTGAAATTTTGCTTTTCCAAAAATTTATTAGACAGTTCATTTTTTTAATTACTTTAGCATTCAAATTTTAAAGCCGTTTTTTCTAATCACTTCAAAAGCTCCACCAGGTATACTCAAAATACAAGTTTGAAACAGAAATTCTAGTTTTTAAAAAATCTCAACTATATATACTCCAATTTTAAACAGCTTTTATATCGTCGATTTTAATCGTATAATAACAGGACTTTTTGTGTCTTACTTATATATGTAACAGGGACATTTTTACTAAATATAAGTTAGAGGGCCGGGGGACTGTATAAAAATTTAAACTTTGCAATTTATGTAAGAAACAATCTGAGTAATGTAACATTTAAAACTTTACAATTTGTTATTAAGAATTCTATTACGAAAATGATTTAATTACATTTAAACTCTTTATAATGCAATGTTGTGAAGGTTTTCTATGAATAAAGTAACAAAAAATATGGTTGCGTTTATTTATACAATATCTACAAATAATAAAAACAGTTTTTCGTAATTAATATACTCATAAAATCATTACGCACAAATTAATTAAAAACATGCTTCTTAGAAATTGTTAATGATGAAAACAAACTTCTTCCTACTGAAATAAATGTACGGAAATTAATAAAAAGGCAAATAACACATAAGATAAATATAATAAAATATGTTTCTTTCTACAGAACCGAAGTAATAAATATTTCTTATGGTTCATATTTTACACCCCTCTTATATCATGATGAAATTCATTATCTTTTATGAAAGACAATTAATAGTTTTTTCTGAATCAATAACTTAATAATCAAAATTAACTTAATAAACACTAAACAAACTGGCAAACTTAACAGACTTAAACAAACTGACTTAATAAATAAAGAAATCTTTCAAGCTATATGTATTAATAATTTTATAAAAGCATGTGATACACTGGTTTTTACACTTCTTATCAAAAGTTTATGGACAATGACTTTTTTTTTAAATTTTACAATTGAAAAATGGGAGTGTCAATTTCAAAACTAATTCATAACTATAAATGAAATATATACAATAATAGTACTATACAAAAATATTACCACACAATCACAGATTTTATAAGAGAAATAAAAACTTAAATTTTGATTTCCCATATGTTTAAACAGCACATTTTTTTCATTTTAACATTCAAAATTTTGAGTCGTTTTTTCTAATGACATCATAAGCTCCACCAGATATATTCAAAATAGAAGTTTGAAGGAGAAACTCTAGCTTTTAAAAACTTTAAACTTAGTTCACTTTGCAGCTTTAGATATTAAATTGTTGAAAAATATCGCCTATTAACATCTGTCTTTAGTTAAACTTTACCGGACGCATTGTATAGATCTTAGGGCAGGACTTGAGCAAAAAGTATGCTCCGATTTTAAACAGCTTTTATTTATAATTTTAAACAGATTTCAATTGTAGAATAACGGGAATTTTTTTGTATATGTAAGAGGAAAATTTTACAAAATATAATTGACAGGGCCGGGGGACTGTATAAAAAATTAGTTTTCGTAAATTATGTATGAAACAATCTGAGTAATGTAATATTTAAAACTTTACAATTTGTTATTAACAGATCTATAACGAATATGATTGAATTGAATTTAAAATCTTTATAATTTAATATTGTGAAGGTTTTCTATGCTTGAATTAAACCATTAGTGCCTTTATTTATTCATTATCTACAAAATACTAAAAGCATTTTCTTATATTTAATATACTCATAACATCATTACTCATAAATTAATTTATAACATGCTTTTTACAAATTATTAGTGATGAAAAGAAACTTCCTCATACTGGAATAAATATATGAAAATGAATAAAAAGGCAAGAAATATACAAGATGAAAACAAAAAAAAAATAACTTTTCTTATTCCGTATCTAAGTAATTAATATTTCTTGTTGTTTATAATTTATGTGTCTCCTATATCATGATAGCATACATTTTCTTTTATGAAAGACAATTAATATTTTTTCCTGAATCAGTAGACTGAATAAACATAGGAATTTTTGAAGATAAAAGTCTACATTTCTTTATTTTTTAGAAGTATGTGACACATTGGTTTTTACAGTGCATGTCAAAAGTTCAAGGACAACAATTTTTATATTTTTATTTCAGTTCATTTATTTAATGACTTATTTGTTTATCCATTTTTTTAGTTTTAATATTTTTCTATGCCAGTTTTCAAATATATTTTTAACCCGCGAGTAGTCGCGACTTTTTTCACAACGTCATTAGTCGCTCTCGGTCTTTTCGCCGCTGCCCCCCCGCATACCAAATAAGTAAAATAAGAAATATCTTTCACCTAATATACGAAAATAACATTACAACAAAGGTACAAATTTGCAGTTTTCTTAAATTATGCATGTTATTCATGAGATCTGGAGTAATTGGAAAAAGTAACAAGAACTGACATTAGTGATTTTTACGTAGACTTTTTCGCCGATTTCAACTTTGTTTCTAAAAATGTACCTGAAAGAAAAACAGAAGTATCCTGTTACTTCACTAAAATGGTCGAGAAAGCTTCAAAGTCAGCTACACGGTAGATCTCCGCTGTATTTGTAATGTGATATAAGTTAGGAGAAGATAAGTTATACGGGCGGCGAAAAGACCGACACGCGACTACTGACGGGTTAAGATTTAGAGCTTATAAAAATATATTTACTTCCATCATTAATGTTGCATTATCATTGAAACAATTCTAGATCTTTCTTTGATTCAAAATGCGCATCAAACATTGTGTTTTTAAAAAAAATGATTTATAAAAATTGTTTTAAAGTATAATTTATGTCTTAATGATTGTTTTAAATGTTTTAAAAAGTAATTTATTATGAGGGAAAAGTGCTAAAAATATTATGAAATTTATTTGAAGCAATCGAATTAATGTAATCTGTAAAACTTTACAAATTAATAAATGTTCCATAATGAATATTATTGAAATACATTTCAAATCTTTATAGTTCAATATTCTGACATTTGTCTACTCAAAAAAATGTCGTATTTATTTATACAATACTTACAAAAACATAAACGCAGTTTTTCATAATTAATATACTCATAACAGCATTACCCTTAAATTAATTAAAAACATGCTTTTTAGAAATTATTAATGATGAAAACAAATTTCTTCATTCTGGAATAAATATACGAAAATGAATAAAAAGTTTAAAATATACAAGATCAAAACAATAAAATAAGTTTTCTTTTACTGTACCCAAGTAATAAATATTTCTTGTGGTCCATAATTTATATGCCTCTTATATCATGATGGCTTTTATTATATTTACGAAAGACAATTAATTATTTTTCTTAATCACTAGACAAAATGAACCTAAAAATCATTAAAGCTACATGCATAATTTTTTTTAACTTTGTAAAAGTATGTGATATATTGGTTTTTTACAGTGCGAGTCAAAAATTTGTGGACAACATTTTATATTTTTATTTTATTTTATCTTACTTTTTTATTTATTCATTTGAAATTTTATAAGTGAAAAATGGGAGTGATAATTCCAAAACTAGTCTATATTATTATTAATACATTTGTAATTATAAATGAAGTCAAAACATTAATAGTACTATACAAAAAAAGTTACAGATTATATGATTTGTCACGAGGAATTAAAATTTAAAATTTTCCTTTTAAGAATTTATAGACGACTCATTTTTTCCCATTATTAAAAATTTTAGCATGTTTTTTCTAATCACTTCTATAGCTCCACAAGGCATACTGAAAACACGAGCTTAAAGTAAAAGTTTCCGCTTCGTAAAAAGAAAAAAAAAACTATTAGCCACAGTTTGAAGGGGACTCCCTGTATATGTGTATTCGCATACCAATGAAGGTGATTGTGAGATTGTAAATATGTTTTACTTATTTACACGTATTATTATGTTACTGGATATTTTTTACAATGACTTCGTAAATATTTCGGAAATAATTTTGAGGTTTTTGGAAAATTTACTTACATTTTGTTCTTTTTTTATTTATATGACATTTCTCTCATAGTTTTCAAATGTGTCTTCAAGTTTCAATGCAGAAATTTGAGCATTTAATATTATGTTACTATTACGAGTAAAGTTGCATTATCATTGAGAAAATTGCAAATTTTCAAAATGCTTCAAAATGTGCTTTAAACAATATGTTTTTTTTTTTTTTTTTTTGTGTGTGTGTGTGTGTGTGTGTGTGTGATAGAAAATTGCTGAAAATATTATGAAAAATGTATGAAACGATCGCATTAATGTAATATTTAAAATTAAAAAATTAATAATATAGTTCTATAGGGCATATAACTGAATTACATTTCATATCAGTATAATGCAATACTGTGAAGGTTTTCTACGCAAAAAGTAAAACAATGGTTGTCTTTATTTATACTATACATACGAATAATAAAAACATTTTTTCGTAATTAATATACTCATGACATCATTACTCATAAATTAATTAAAAACATGCTTCTTAGAAATTATTAATGATGATTTTTTTTTTAATTTTGTAATAAATGTACGAAAATTAATAATAAAGCATCAAATATACGAGATAAAAATAATAAAATATGTTTTCTTTTACCGTACCTAAGTAATTAATATTTTTTGAAGTTCATAATATATATGCATCTTATACCATGATGGCATTCATTATCTTTTATGAAACACAATTATTTTTTTCCGAATTAGTAGACTGAAAAAACATATAAATCTTTTAAGTTACATGTATAAATTTGTTAATTTGGTAAAAACATGTAATACATTGGTTTTAGTGTGTGTGGCAAAAATTCATAGACAGTTTTTTTTTTTAAATTTTACAATGGAAAAATGGGAGTGACAATTTCAAAAACTATTTATCAAGAGAGACTGTGAATCAAGAGAGTGATGAAACTTTACATAAATAATATTACACAATCATAAATTTTCTAAAATAAATAAAAACTTCAATTTCGTTTTTTCAAAAGTTTATAGTCAACTCAGTTATCTCCTTTAACATTTCCATTTCTTAAGCGTTTTTTCTAATCACCACTAACTTACTGTGTTTACCAAATTAAGTTTTTTGTGAACACATTATGATACATTTAAAAATATATATATACAATGTTTGATAGCAATATTTGATATTATTTAGTCATCTCATCTCTTTGAACTTTTATGAAATACAGGGATTCCATACAAAAGGAGGAAATCAGCTGTGGTTTTACATGTTACGAAATTTAAATGAAATTCAGCATATAAGTTTGAATGGTTGTGTTTATGACTGTCAATTATCAACACGAGGGATATATTTTCTAAGAGGAGGAGTGCCCTAATAGGGGGTCTTTCTATGGGACTGAAACCCATAATGAAGCAAGGAAATCTAAGGTCCGTAGAAAATCTCCGAAACTCCGAACGATAAGACCGACGGGCGCGATTGGGTTCGAAGCCAGCACTTCCCGTCTACCAGTCTTACCTTCAGAACCTATCGGCCAATGGTGGTGTTACAGCATATATGTAGATCATATTTATTTATGAGGAAGTGAAAAATATTAGATTTCAGGATTGTTTATTTATCAAAACTTATATTAAAAGCTTACATAAAATCGAGGTTTTATCTACATGGTTGAAATTTTAATTTTGATTATTAGCTTAAAGATTAACAATTAGTAGCCTAGATGAAAAGATTTTTATTCATGACAAGATAATTTGCATAGTATCTTGATATGACCTGAATCTATGCATCAATTTTTACAAAAATCGGTTACCATGGGCCCATGACATTTTTACACTTTGCTCATTTTGTATGAAATGACACATACCCATGAATACTTTTCTAATATATAGAGCTATACCCAACTCTGAGTTCTATAATTTTTAGTCACTTAAGGTATACAGACCCGCTAAGGCAAGAACACCATCGGCATTAACTCAAGCAATTAAAAAAATAAGCATTAGGTTATTAGAACTCGTCTGTCAAATCTATTTAAAATTTTAAAAATTCACTAGTGAGTTAGATAAATTGTTACATTTACAAGTTAAAATAATTTGCAGTACCTTCGTTAAAATTACAAAACATGATTTGTTTGCATAATCGTTTCCGATAAACAGCAGACAAAAATTATACATAAATGGATATATTTCAAAAGAATAATATAAATGATGATACATTCTTATCCATACTTTAAAAACTTATACAAATATTTCCGTATATTTTTTAGTTTCGTGTTTTTGCAGTTAAAGCTCATGCCGGTCTATTTTTTAATTATTTAAATTCACTGAGTTAATCTGTTTAATCATTGATTTGAAACAATAATTATTAGGTAGCTTTAATTACAAAAAGTAAAAAGCTACCTATTGCAGTCGTCCGGAGGGACTTCCAAAAAATTTTTGTATATTTTCACCGACCATGACCCCCAGACCCCAAACCGACCCTCCGTTGAAATGTTCACATATATACATGCATATATATATATATATATATAGCATATATATATATATATATAGCATATATATATTAGGTAGCTTCCATTACAAACGTCCGGAAAAAAGCACTTCTAGAAAATTTTGATATATTTTCACCGATCATGACCCCTAGATCCCAAAACCACCCTCCGTTCAAATGTTGACATATATATATATATGTATATATATATTTACATACATATATATATATCTGATTTTTGTCATGCTGTAACTAACGTATTTATGAACCGATTTGAAGGAAACGTGGTATGTACATAGTACATACAAATGTATCAGCTGAGTTCGTTGGCCAACATCATGCGCCATTTTGTTGGACTTACATTGTTGATGGCTCTCAATGATTCTCGGAAATGTAACCAATAATCAAGCTCTGTTGTCGGGAGATTTTCATCCCAATTAATTTGCAGTCTTCACAGTCTTTGTAGGACATTTTTTGCTCTCGTCACGACTGGATCTAGGGTTCGAAAAGGCAAGCAATATTTGACAGCACACTTCTTTTAGTTACTTTGGTTTGCTCACTGAACGATACACTAAAAGTAAACGTATCATCATTGGCCTTCCAAGAAAGTCTTAGTGCCTTAGTTTAAAATGTTTTTCAAAAGTGTAATTATAATTTTTAAAGACTGGCTCCATTAATTCTGGATGGTTACTAAACCATTTATGTAACGTCTTGCCGAACCTATTTAATAGCTGAATAAGCTCAATTTGCAATCTCTTAGCCGAGTTCAAGTCAGCTGCTCCAGTCAGGACATCTTCCTTGTAAAAGTCTGACTGCACCAAACCTGAAGCATACGGAAAATGAGATTCCCTATCTTTACCAAACAGTTTAAGGTAGCGCATGGCTAAAAAAGGGGCACTAATTACGCAATATGTGACTGTACATAGTCTGTAATACTTCATCTCATCATTTACAGTATCTTTCCAAACTATGCGTTGTAAATCACGTTGATTTTTGTCGATAAGTATCATGTGATACGTCATTTTTGTATCTGCCGTAAATGCATAGCGGTGTTTACGAAATCTAAGTATTATGCTAACCAATTCATCTTGAATGACACCTTCATTCAGCTGTATGGAATTTAGGGATTCTCCTGATGAAGTTGCCTGTGAGCCATTAAAGACAACTCTCAATTATGTAGAACTTTTATCTGGGCGATAAACATCATGGTGAGGTAGATAATTCACATGGATCGACTCATTTGTTTTCTCTACTTCCTCCATATGGCCTAACTCTCTATACTCCGACATAAATGGGCAATATAACTATAATAGATTTGGATTTTTGATTAGCCTATTCCAAAGTTAATCTAATCTATGTTCCGTATTCATATGGATCGACTCATTTGTTTTCTCTACTTCCTCCATATGGCCTAACTCTCTATACTCCGACATAAATGGGCAATATAACTATAATAGATTTGGATTTTTGATTAGCCTATTCCAAAGTTAATCTAATCTATGTTCCGTAATTTGCTTTGATTCTCCCAATGAACTAGGATACTTTTTCAACGGCATTTGTACTATGAATTTGCCTGTTATATCTTTCTGATGTGTGTTTATGAAGTGTCGCATGCTAATTCTTTTGTATTTCTTAATGGTGTACTTTCTTCTACTATTTCAATTTCCAAAATTTTTTTCTTATTTCGAAATTTAAATCTGTTTTAGTAATTAACCCACAATGTGTTTTTTTCTTGATCGTTACAATCGTAAACACTCCCACTTACTATGTAACTGAACACAGTATTTTGTAGCATTAATTTAAAATTTGGTAACTTCATACGACCCACCTTTATCATTTCTACAAATACTTCAGCTCCTAACAAAAGATTTACAAAAAGGCCTTTTAAATTCAGGGTCAGAAAAAATAATAGACTGCAATTCCTAGCTCTGAAATATTGATATATTTCGAGGGCATAATTTGCGAAATCTTTCGTATGATAAGGAAATCTGACTCCCGACTATAATCTCCCGAATTATTAATGATCAAGGCAGTAGTTTTATTTTATACCGCTACAGAGAATCTACTTAAACACGTTACCGAAACATTACTTTTTTCTTTTGGAATTCCTCATCTTTCAACTAATTGTAATATTAAAAAATTGCCCATTGAACCATTGTCCAATAAAACACGCATCAGAACTTTATTTCCGAATTTATCTCTCATATAAACAATCGCAGTGGAAAGAAAAACTGGTTAACATAACTCGATTTTACATTCGCAGTACCAATGAAATTCTGAATTTGGTTATTTATCTCAGAGGGTATTGTGTCAGCATTTATTGTTTGTTTACTTGTATTCGTTACCAATGTATTTGGCGCTTTCTTATCACTATATTTTTTTGTGTATCCCATCGCACTGGAATTTCTCTTACACCTATCAAAACAAAGAAGTATATTGTGGCGTTTATGGCATTTTTTGCACAAAAATGTCGAGTTGCATTTTTTGATGTAGTGGAATTCTGACAGACAATTGAAGCACAAATTGTGTTTTTTAACAAAATCTATTCTTTCATGTAAATTAAATTTTTGAAATTTGGGACATTTAAAAACACTGTGATTTTCCTGGTTACATGCAACACATTTGATCATATTTTTGTCATTTAATTACATTTATCATAAGATGCTCGTTACCATGGAAGTTACCTATGAAAAAATATGCTTTGTTTAGCTTTCGTTTTGCATTTACTTGTTTGGACGCACTTAGGGTCTCTCAAGAATTCTAGTAATTCAGTTAAATTCGGTAAATTATCCCGCTTAAGATGTCTTTCCCTCCATTTACATCTAATTTTTGAGCCAAAATATAAGCAATATAAGTAGTTGAAACCCCTCAAATTTTTGTTCTAAAATCTCTAACGACCTAATGCATTCATTTGTTATATCTATTAGATTTAATAATGCTGCTGGGGACTCATTCTTAATAACGGGAATATTTAAAAAACGTTTTAGATGCGCGTAAACTTGTTCTCCCGAATTTGAAAACCGTTCTTCTAAAAGCAACCATGCAACTTCATAATTAGAATCCACGATTGAAATAAACTGAATTATTCGAAAAGCATCTCCTCTCAATGAAGACATCAAATATTGCAATTTCATTGCCCCTGACAAATTTGAATTTTCATGTACAATAGCCTTAAATATATCCTTAAAAGAAAGCCACTAGTGAAAATTTCCCGTAAATACAGAAAAAGTTCATTTCGGCAATTTTATTTTATTTTCAGCCTATGAGACGTTTTCTGAATCAACAGTTTGCAATTTCATTTTTGATAACTTTTTGCTAAGTTCAAATTCCACATTTCTAATATTTCATTAATTTTCTCGTTTTTCTTAATTTCATCTTATTCAGTTTTTTTATAAATAGATTCAATTACCTCGGAAAAGTTTTGCTCTAATTTATTCCATTTCTCCTTTATGAGAATTAATTCATTTAATTCTAGGTCATAAATCAATAATTTTTCTTTTAGTTTTGTCAAATTTGTTTCGTATATCGTCTTTTTCGCTTTTAACTCTTTCATGCTAATTTTTAACGAATAAAAATTAAATGGGTACACTTACCCTTCTTGATTCTTTAAAAAATTATTCTAACATCGAAGAAATAACAAAACAGCACAAAAAATTCATCAGTTATCCTTCACTCATTGATGTATAATAACAACTCGCTGATTTCTCTCAGCAAAAGACGGAGCATTTGATTATCCAATGTTCGAAATTACTATTAATTTTTTACTCAACTCTAAATTAAATACACATCTCTTGTTTTAAACAGTTTATTGTCATAGAAAAACGCATCACAGTTTCTTTCAAACATAGATAACTTAACAAAAAACAACTCCACTAAAAACCGTAATATTTTTACACATATTCTCATAAAAAACATTCGAATCACAGCTCAAGAACAAAAAAAATATATTTTTTAACACAGGTTAGGTAAAAACTGTAGAAATAAAAATATAATGTATTTCACTTACAAATTATCGTTTGCATAGAAAACTTTTTACATTTTGATATAATTTGGTACATTTTGGTTGTTAGGTGACACCGCCAGTATAAAATTAAATAGCATTTTATCAAACAAAAATTTCAGAAATATTTTTACATAAATTTCTTCAATTTTATTTAATATAATATTTTCAAATATTCAAGAAAATGTAGAGTTTTTTACTAATCGAATTTTGAAATACTTTAAAAGATGAATGTCTAGTATTTTTTTCAATACTTTGTTGCATGATTCAAAAAATGGAAAAATATTTACAAAGTAGATTTCCTTTCAAAACAAGATTTATGTTTTGAAATGCTAAGCTTTAAATATTTGAAATGCAAGCTATTTAAAATATGTATATTATAAAACGCTAAAACCTTAAACTCTTTTAACTGCATGAAATATTTATGTAATATAACATGAAATGTGTTAAAGTGTATATAAAAATACCATTGCTTCAGTAAGCTAATAAAATCAAATATTTAATGAAGAATTACAATGTTTTATACAAAAAATGTATATTTCGTGATCATGTAGAATAAAAAAAATATATAAGAATATAAGTTGAAACTAATGTTAATTTATCGAATTGAATAAAACATTTTAAAAACAACATAAAATGTAGGAAATGTGCTAGGCCTTTCAAAATTCTTTCTCGTCAGGTGCAAAGAAGACATGCATGTACTATGAAAACAATGGCAAGACATTCGGCGATATTCGACAACTGTAGCTACAGCGTCGTGCCGGTTCTTTCATTGTAGACTCACGTGTTCTTTGCACTTGACGAAGAAAAACTAGGATCTTTCAAAAGGCCTTGCGTAATTTACAATATTTAATGATGCTTTTAAGAAGTTTTAATCAGTTTGATAAAAAACGTATTTAGACATTTTTTACCATTAGGAAGTTTGCTCTAAATAAATAAATTACAAAAATAAATGATATTCCATGAGGTGTGTACTAAATACTTTAACAAAATATTTATAAACAGCAAAAAGTATGCGGAAGTTATAATATTTTAAATTAAGGTTAAAAATGAACATAAATTTAAAGCGAAAAAAAAGCTTTGAATGTAATTGTTCACATGAACACAAAGATATTTTATTAAATAAAAATAGTGTATTACATACAGGTAGGATTTTTCACAAATTTTTTTTCATATGTCATGCAGATGCATCACACATTGCTCTGATACATTAAAGTACAAAAATAAATGGTATTCCATGAGGTGTGAACTAAATAATTCAACAAATATTAATAAACAGCAAGAAGTATACGGAAGTTATAACATTTTAAATTATGGTCAAAATGAATATAAATTTAAAGCGAAAAAAATAGCTTTGAATGTAATTGTTTACATGAACACAAAAAATTTTATTAAATAAAAATAGTGTATTACATATCGGAAGAATTTTGCACCAAAAAATTAATTTTTTTCATATATTACACATTGTTCTGAAAAATTACATTACAAAAATAAATCGCATCCCAAGAGGTGTAAAATACACAATTCAACAAAATATTTATTAACAGCAAAAAGGATACTGAAGTTTCGATTAAAATTGAACTTAAATTTAAAGCGAAAAGAACAGCTTTGAATGTAATTGTTTACAAGAATGCAAAAGTGTTTCTTAAATAAAGATAGTGTGTTATATATCGGTAGGATTCCCCCCCCCCAAAAAAAAAAAACATTTTTTTTACAGATCATGCAGATACATTACGCACATTTTACCAATTTTTTATTAAATGGCTATAGTATGCAAGAAATATCCTGTTGTGAACTTTAAATACAATATTTATACAGATGTAATATGCATATTGGAAAATCACTTACCCTAAAATCTATTTCCATTATTATAACCATTTAGAAAATGGTTATTTCTTTCGGTCAAGAAATATCTGAAAAATATCTGAATCCTTGTGATTCCATTTTTATTTTTATTTCTTTTCGTTTTCTGATTCGTCCATGTTTAATGACCAAAAAGGAAATACTTTTGTTGTCACAAGGGCAAAAAAGTGATAAAAACTATAAAATTAATAACTCGAAACAAATTGAGACACGTCTTTTACACAAATTGCATTTAAAAGTACATTTTTTTCTCTATACAGCGCTGTGAACTTTAAAAACTGGCGTTGTTTAGAAGTTGCAGTATGGAACATTGTAAGACTAAAATTTCAGTTAAAATTTGTAAAGGACTAATCCAGGTACATTAATTTTTATTCCATAACATACTAAATATATAACTCTGTAAGTCAAGTTTTGACCATCATAAAAATGATGTTAATTATTATTTTTTTACATATAAAATTTATTTACATGTCTAAATTTTTAGTCTTTGAAAATATCATTTTCCAAATATCCGTTGTAATTTGTTAAATTACAATTTTTTTCGGTTTCAGGTACATTTCGTATGAAATACTACCTATTGCGGTCGCTCCAATGTTGGAATTTCTGAAAACCTTTTGCAGGTCTACGTCGATCGTAACTCCTCGACCCCAGTTTATATATACATATATATATATATAGATATATAGATAGATAGATAGATAGATAGATAGATAGATAGATGCATAGATAGATACATAGATACATAGATAGATGATACGAAAATCCTATTATCACAGATGGACGGACGATTTTCCCATAGACTTCATGGCCGGAGAGTTTTGGCAAATGGATATGAAAAAAAGGCATTTTCTCCAATGAAAACAAGAGATAAAGTCATAAGTAATTTGTTGTTGCATACGTTCACAAAACTACTCCACATCAGAAATGGATATCAATAATTCCGCCACACATAAACGGTTGAATGATCAAATTTCACATCTTGAAAACAAAATGGTAAAACATCAGATTTAACTACTTCTTTCGACAGGTTTCTTTTGGCAGTTGAAGGGTCAGAAAAATTCTTATCTCTGAGCTAATGTCAGCCCATTTTAAGGGGGGGGGGGCAAATAGGCGGTACGTTACAGGCTCGGCGCCGAAAACCAATGAGCGTGCGTCTGGGGGCGGGAACAGGGTGTATCCAATTACGTTATTGGCTAGAAAATAGAACATAACATTCGAACTATATTCGAGCCGCGAAAGCCTGCCAAATTGAAATGATGTAGGCCAGCTAAAAGATCAAAATGAATTATGGGATAACAGACGATATTTAATAAAATATTAAAAATAAAACTGCCAAAAGCATATTTTTTATTCTAAAAAGGCAAAATGAAATAATAAAATAGATTGAAAGTTCAAAATGAAAGATTGATATTTTAATAATATAACTGAGATCTTTTTAAGAAAATAAATAGTAAATTACGCCGAATTAAGGAAAAAGGGGAATTTAGATTATAATTAAAATTTAGAATATTATTCAAATATAAGTAAAAGTAGATTTTTATAAGAATTTGGAACAAAATCGAAACGCGAAAAGGGCGATTTTTTTTCATTATTACATATATGTATATCACTTTTTTGTGGACACGATAACTTCTATAATTCTGCTGAAATCTCTTTCAAACTGATACATAAAATCGTGGGGCATGAAATCTCAGTCACGTTCGTTGATGGGCTGAATCGGATTAAGGAGGTAGAAATTGGGAGGGTTTTTGGAATAACCGAAAAAACCAAAACATGGCCGTAACTTTTTATTTAATATTGATATCGAATCAGTTTAATGTTAATAATAACTTCAAATAATTGAGCCAAAAGTTCATACATGAGAGATATTTTATAAAGTTAAAAATGGGCTCAAGAAATGAAAAAACTGTGTTTTGGGGAGAAAAAATTCATAACTTTGTCAATTCTCCAAATATAACATCCTACTAAATTTTTTTATACATTTTCTTTAAATTATCTAAAACTTTTGTATTTATAAGTTTTTGATAGTACTAACTCTTATCGATGAACAAAATCAAAAACTAAAAAAAAGGGGGGGGGTTGGAAAAAAACACAACTTCGTCGATTCCTAAGCTATCAAATCTTCTAAAATGTATTTTACATCTTTTGAAAAATATATACAACTTTTAAGCTGGGATTTTTTTTGTTTGACAGTTCTTATAGTAAAAATAAATTAAACAAAAATAGGAGTTAAAGAAAAACCTCAAATCCAAACTGCTTAAATTCTGACTCATTTTTTGATTAATTTGTGATTTTGAACGCCTCCCAATGGTAGTTTCTTTTATTTAGGAACTATATAATGTGACGCATTGACCAGGTTTTTGATAAAAGCAGAATATATTTCAAAAAATGCTGCTCAAATGAGTATTTTGAGCAGAATTTTCCGAAGTGATTGTGATTGAAAAATTGTGGAAGTATTCAAATGAAAAATTGCTTATTTTTTGGCTCATTTTTATAACTATTTTTGATCTCAAACACTTCAATTCACAGGTCTTCTTACATAGGAACTGTATAATGTGTCGCATTGGTCAGTGTTTCAATAAAGGCAGAATAAATAAAAAAATCTTGTTAAAGTAGCTATTTTGAACAAAATTTCCCGAAGCGGTCGTGATTGAAGAATTGAGGATGTATTCAAATTGCAATTTTTTGACTCAGTTTAGAAATTCAATTTTGCTCTCAAACACATTCATTTGGCTGTTTCTCATATTTAGGAACTACAGATTGTGGCATATTGGTCGATCTTCTCATAAAGTCAGAATATATTTTTAAAAATGCTGTCAAAAGTTGAGTTTTAAGCCGTATTTGAAATAAGATGATTCTGATAAAACCAGCTCGTACTGAAATGTGAATTAAAAATTCTTCAAAAGTGGTTAATTAAAGTTGCTAAACTGTTTTTTTTTATCTCTAATCATATTTTATTTTTTGCTGTTAAAATGAGCATATAACTTCAAATCTACCTCCGCATGTAGGCCAAGCCGACAGTGATTTTTTTTATATTTCATACAATATGAATAAATACATTTAACATAATCTGCATTAATAATTTCTGAGTTAATTATTTATTTCATCATAAAGTTTTTCCTTTGTGTTATTATTTCTTTAAGCATTATTTATTTTATAAAATTTTGCTAAATTACAATTTTAACTAAACATTACAAACATATATTGTATATATACATACTGTAAAAATAAAAAATAAACTGCAAAAAATTCATAGTGTAGTTAAGAGCGAAAATATTCAATAGCGACTTCCAAGTCAACAAATATTTCGAAAAACATTCCTTTATCTTTAGGAACCTAAGAAAACAATTTATTTTCGAAATTTGAAGAATAATTTATAGAAATAAATCTTTATTTGCTGCCCGTAATTGTCGGAAATAGTTTTTATTAGCTTTTACAATAAATTTCTCTCTGCCCACTAAATTGGTTTTTCGGTTACTCTCAGACCTCAAATAAACATTTTGAAATGCATAATTCAAATTATACATACTATTGTAACAGAAAAATCTGAACTTTAATGGTAATGGAGTTAATTACATTTTATCTGAATATGAAAATACTTACTTGAGGCCTCATAGAATCGGAACCTCGAAAAATCTGTTCTTGGGGTAGAAAGAAATGATTAACCGCTTAACTGATCATTATTTTTGGGAAAAAGAAAACTTTTCAAATAATGCCTATTTTTTGCGTCCTTACAGAATTTTTAATCTTTCATCACCGGCTTCATAAAACGGAATTTTTTGTCAAAATGAATCGGAAAAATTCGCATTAAATCATGTAAAAATTACAATAAAAATTATTAGGGAGAATAATACCTCATGATTGGAATATGGATGTCCGTACATGTTACAAGCAAATGAAGATTGACAGAAACATGTTGCCCGTATGACGTGCGGGAAAATCACGGAAGCTGTTACGGAACTGTAAAAGATACTCGTAAACGATTCCGAAAGTTACGGACAGCTAATAAAACTAATTTTATTTTTTAATTCGTCTTTAAATTTCAAAGATAAATATTTTTGTTAGATTTCTAAAGATAATGGAACGCTTTTTAAAATATTGAGTGTGTTAGAAGAAGTTACTGTATAGTCTCTCGCTTCATTACAGCAAAATTAAGAAACATCTTGTATTTTTTATAGCATATGATGAGAGTGACATCACATGAACTCGATAAGAAATAATCAACTTAATTTACGAACAACTTCACAAACCTTTAATAAATTCCAATGAAAAATGTGAAAATGATAATAAGAAAATACCTCTTTGAGAACAAATGTTACTTTTACAAATGAAATGAGCATTTTCCAGACAAATATAACATTTGTTCAAGCATGTCATTAATTAAACAACGCTTAGCAGAAATGTGAAGTGTATATCGCGGAAGTCATTATCACAACATTTGGAAACAGATTCCAATTATTTCGTAATTAACATAATTAGTCTGGATTTTTTCTCCACGCAACTACGCTAGCAGCTGTCTCAGAGGACATATAATGTGAAAGAAGAGTTGGGTTTTAAGAAGTGAAAATCTTGTTCGTACAATTCTGGTAATCATGTTTTTCGATGTACTTTAGTCTGCGCATTATGAAACAAGCCAAAATTTCTTTTTTGTTCATTAAAATTTACTTAGTATTGCAAACAAGTATGTCACAGTAAATATACTTTACGTTTAATGTTATGAGGAAACTCCTTTTCTTTCAGAAATTTTTAATTCAAACATTTTTTCAATGGTTACATAGAAAATATACAATCCTGTTGCATTACGAAAGGTAGAAAATATAAATTTTGTTCGTTATTAAATATTTGTTATAATGCATTTGTTGTTACAATTAATGAGATAAATTCTCGACAACGTAAGAGCATAAGAAATCATTATTCAATGTTCGCCAGTAGTTATTCACTGTACTTTGAGAAAACTGTATTTTTTAAATAAACAGTATGATTATTATCTTTTGGATTAAAATACTTTATAAACAGAGCGCGCCATGGCTAATATGTCCCTCTATTGTTACGCCAAAGTTTTGAAAAAGATTTTATGGCGAAAAATGATTTATCAGCGATTTTTTACTCCGAAAATTATTTAAATGTCCCGGAAATTTTCTGTTCCCTGAAAAACAAACTCTCCTCGCTACAAAATTCATTTTCAATAACAGACTTACTATAGTAAATTGTAATAACATATGAAAATTACCCGATGATCTGTGAACTTAAAATGAAATTAAAAAAAGCAGACAAACATATAAACCACAGTCAAAACACTTTTCAATTATGTTAAAAATATTAAAATTATTATTAACTAATTATATGGTGTTTCAAGACTTTGTGAAATGTTGAAGTTAAATTTTTTTCCTGAATATTTATGCAACAACAAATGTATATTCATTGTCATCCACAGTGCTGTACGAGTAATTCTT
The DNA here is from genome assembly GCA_964019185.1 of Maratus speculifer. NCBI lineage: Eukaryota > Metazoa > Arthropoda > Arachnida > Araneae > Salticidae > Maratus > Maratus speculifer. Next base: position 226,578,166 of record OZ025296.1, on the reverse strand, counting down.
GAGTTATTGGAATTCCAATTCATAACTTTCATATAGTAAATGAAAAATTTGAAAATCGAATGCGCGTCAGCGAGATTTTGATTTAAATTGAGATTTTGAAATGGTTAGATAAAGTTAATCCTCGTACTTAAATGTTAGAAAAATTGATTGATCGGATAGAATTTATAAAAATTGCGAACTTCAAAAATATCATTAACCCAATTTAGTGTTTTTGATGTTGGAAACAATAGCAGTCGAAAAAAGTTAATATGTACTAACACAGTAAGAAAAAGATTCTTAAACTTTGAACAACTAATACAGTCACGAACGAAAATAGTCAATAATCACTTCCAAGTCACCCAAAACTCCGGAAAGTGTTATTTTCTTTTTTGAAGCCCCGAAAAATAATTTATTATCGGAAATTAAAGAAGAATTTATAAAAATATTTTTTTTATTTGCTGCCAATTGCTTTCGGAAACCTTTTCGAGAAACTCTCACAAAGAACTAACCAGCTTATACGTGCTACTATATTTAGCTCTACCCTGAAAATAATTTTTTTATTTGCTACAAATTACTTTCGGAAAAGTTTTGATAAACTTTTACAAAGCATTAACCAGCTTATACCGTGCTACTCTATTTAGCTCTACCCTGAAAACAATTTTTTTATCTGCTGCCAATTACTTTCGGAAACGTTTTCGAGAAACTTTCACAAAGCACTAACCAGCTTATAGCGTGCTACTGTATTTAGCACTACCTTGAAAATCAGTTTCTTGGATGCTGTCAGACCTCAGTAAAACGTTTTTAGTTTCATAACTGAAATTACAGAGAAGATTTTTGGATTCATCTTCTTTTAAGAACGTTGTTTTGTCCACATAAGAAACAGAAAAGAAAACAATTGGAAAAATCACCCATCATGTATACATTATAAAAAAATACATTTTAACACTTACAGAAATTCATTAAGAAATTTCCTTTGCAAACAACTGTCAATATTCGAGTTTCAGTAAACTAATCTAGACGATCAGCTATAAAAGTTTAATCATGAATTCATGTTTTAAACTGTCAAGTAGTTAGAGTTCCATAGAATGAAGTATTGTTAATTTTCTGCTGATACAATAAAAAAAATTATGCAACATTATTCATTAAAATTGGCTATAGCATGCTTCTGCCAATTTTCTGGAGTAAATTAACTTATATAATGGTATTGTTAAATTGATAGAACTAGAGTAATATTACTTATGAATGTAACATAACATTAATTATATCGATTAAATTACTCTGCAAAATGGACGTAGCAAGGCTGCAACCAATTAATATGGAGAAATGTAAGATAATGTTTTACAGAGGGAAAAAATATTTACAAAGCATAAAAAAATCTTTTGTTTGATATTTTGTATGCCCTGAAGATTTATTTATTTATCTTCGTCTTATTTATTTATATTTTTTGGTACTATGTATTCATAAAATTCTAGTAAATTTTAGGATAGCCATTTGCTGTCACATATTTTAATTTCAAAATGTTCGGCATGGCGCTTTCCTAAGGGAATAAAGTATACAAATCAGAAAAACTCATCTCTAAATTAAAATAGGAATACTTCATAGCAAAGAAAATTGACAAATATTTAATTGCACTAAAGTGTTAGCAATTTATTCATACATTAAGTTACATTAAGTCTTGGGTGATTCCTTCTAAAATCTATATTTATTGCTCGTTTGAATAATGCAGTTAAAAATAACAATTTTTATTTCAATAAATTGAAACAAATAATAGTACATTAAAAAAAAATAATCACGTGCGTGTAGCTGAAATTATTGAGATTTCAGCATTTATGTGAAGTGGTGATGAACGACATCGTGCAATCCAAAGATATGCAGCATTATTCAGCTGACCAAATGGGCATATAAAATGACAGTAAATCATATTCTCGGCTGTGAATCCTGAAATTGATTTGATTATAATCACTATGTTAGAGCACTATAGAAGTGAATTAGACAGCCAATATGGAAGTGAAACAGATAGCCATGCATGCGTTTAAGAGAGGAATTCAAATTTTGAAGGCTAAATCATTCATCATACACATGTTTACCAGTTTAGAATAGTTAATGTCAAAATGAAGAACAGCAGTTGAATATTTGTGTTTCCCTTTCTTAGATATAAGGTAAAAGTCACTCTAAGCGAAACAATGACCGAACAAAATAATCTAATGAAAAAGTTAAATTCACGATAGGGTATTTTTGGTTGTTAAAAAAATGACGGAGACTAAAATATTTAGACGTGTTCAATGCGATTTAGTTACTCAATAAAAAAACTTTTCAGTTGATAAATGTTCCTGAAGCATTTTGAAAAGTTGATTTTTTACAAAAATTTCTTGTAAAATGTTTCGTTCTGTAGAACAGTTTCATAGACCAGTTCGATAGATCTTTGTAGATCAATCACAACATGTGAGAACAAGAACCGTCTTTAAAAATAATAAGACTTTTTTGCTAACCAACGCAACACTTGGAACGAATGTCTCAGTTTCGTACGTCTCTTCGATTTTGTAGTGGTACCTGTTTGTAGTTCATGTCCGATGAACTTCAGAATATGCAACTGACCAGTCGGAATTCAAACTACAAAACAATAAACATGACCTTTTTTCGCGTAGCTTTGACTCCAAGAAAATTGTTGCTTCATCTCGATCTCATGATTGCAATGAGCGCCTTCGAATACATTGCTCATTACATATCACAATGCGACGAATAAAAAAACCCGAATAATTTTTCTTGATTAAAAAATTTTGTTTTCTTAGTTCAATTTAGGTAGTTGAAGTGAAATTTAAAACATTGATGGTTACATTTTTAGTGGTGTCGTTAAGCCCATATTCGAATGTTCAAGATCATGAATGTGATCGTTCAAGTCCGCATACCCTGAATACTAAGCTTCAGCACTGACGAAAAAATGTCGTTTGTCGTAAGAGGATTTTATTCAAGTCTTTTGAAGCCAATTTAATTTAAATACCAATAATACAAAGAACGGCCATTAATAACTATACGAGAACCGGAAATCGTCTGAACACGGTAATGCTTCTATTTGGAAGGTAGCTTATATGCGCATGTCCATCAACGACGGCGTCCTTCAGACGCAAGGGGTTGACACTTAAACACACATTAGGAAGTAGCTATTAAATTTTATAACATATTGAAACATAAAGAATCAGGCTCAACACTAAGGGTTTATTAGCGTAAAAAGAAAAAAAATGTGATAACCCTTAGTTCTATGCTTTCAAACATCACAATTGCTAATAAATCAAAGAAAACGCCTGAAACCGTCAGTGTTACTAATGAAAGGAAATGTGGCATAGATATTGTTGACCAAATGGTCAGAAAATTCAGTCAAATCAGGTTAAAGAAGATGGTCAATTCACTCCTTCTACAACATTTTAGACTTTGCTACCACAAACACTTCGATTAATTTCAAACGTGTGACGAGGTAAAATATATCAAGGCGTAATTTCATATAAATACTAGCTGAATAATCGAGAGTAGAATATATTAAAAAAAACATCTAAAGGAAGCGGAAGCGATGAAGATGAACTATGGACTGAAAATCTTTCTAAGCACAGGAAATACGAAATAAAAAAAATGTCGTTGAAATGTGACAATTGAAGTATGCATTCTTCTTTTAAAAGAAAGACATGCTGCAAAAGCACAAAATATTTGAGCTATAAATGAATATAAGTAGTGTAATTAGTTATTTATTTCTTTACATTTTCATATAATCTTGCAAAAATGTTCTTATTTTACATATATTAATATCGTAATTATTTGTGTGTTAATATCATCTTGCAAATTTTTTCTTATATTATAGATGAAATATTATTTGTGCGTTACATATACATCTTCGTATATTTAAAAACTATTATTATTTTACCGATATAATATTATTCGTGTGTACTATATATATTTTAATATAATCTTGTAAAATGAGTCATTTTCAAAAAAAATAATATTACTTCTGTGTACCGCTTATACTTGTAGTATAGAGTTGTAAGCAACAAAGCGTTTGAAAGTGAAAACCTACAACAAGTAAAAAGAAATGATAAGTTTCTTTCAGGTTATAAGAGAAAATCTTAATATTAGGTAAAATGGTCCCAATTTAATTATGCATGTTTTATTAAAATGTAAAAATTTTAGATACTTGCTATTAACACAAAGTTTAACTTTTTCCTAAAACAAATCTTTCTCATCTTCGTTTTATCGCTATTCTTTCAAATAAATGTTTATTTTCCGTTTAGAAACTAATTAAATAATAAAAATTGTAAGACTAAGTTAATATTTTGAGCTAAATGTTTCAAAAACTCCTTTAAACACCTAAAAAAAACAGGATGGTTTAAATATAGATATTAAATAGGAAATTTAGATGATTTCCAGTATAAAAATATTTTTCAATATAACGATTCTTTTTATTGAAACAATGAATTTCATTATACAGATAATGTATTTTATTTTATAAAGACAGTGAAAAAGTAAGCATCCGGTATGAAATTTATAGATCATATCCTAAGTCCATTTTATGAGGCTTTTATAAATTAATTGAAAATTCCCTCAGAGTTAAAAGCTAAGATTCTATATCAGAATTTATTAATTTATTGCTATGAAATTCCATAATGCTACAGTTTTCTTCTAATAATAATTTAATATTTAATTAACAATATTTTTAAACAATGGTATTTAAAAAATACTTATGTTTGAATTTATATCGGTATATTCTTGCAAATAGTTTGTTTGATTAGATAGTAGTCTTACAAAATATTGAAGTAAGTATTGAAAATGAATATATTATAGGATAAAAACATAATAATTTTATTTAGAGGAAAGTTTGGTTAAAATGGCTTATAACTTTACGTTCGGAGATACATTTCATGAGAGATTTAAAATATCTAGATAAATCGCGCCTAAATATTAATTTATAAGCTGACTTTTGAAAATAAATACTAACATCCAATATTATTTCAAAGTGATTCGTATCTCTGTTGATTTATCTACCGTAAAGGTTATTGTAAATATTGTCATCAAACTATTGTACCATAAGTTAAACATTAATTCCAATAATTTGTTTATTTTTCTCAAATAATTGAAAACAATACGATTTATTAAAAAAATAGTCCTTAATAAATGAAACAGAATTTTTTATTGATAAAAATATCTTTATCAACAACTGAAAAAGAAGAAAAAACTATTAATTTCCACATTTATAAAAAAAAGATTCTTAATGGGTCATATACCTTCAAAAAATGTCCGTATTTGGTTCAAACGTAATATTATTTCGAGTAATTATAGCTTTTTAAATGCCTATTCAAATTACATAATACTTTGCAATGTAGGTAAGTCATTTTTCAAGTTTTATAAAATATAAAACAAACTCTTATAATATAAAAAAAGAAACATCAATTAATATTGCATATTTTTTTTCACATGGTATTTCATTATACATAAAATAAATAAATCTTAAATTAATCAACAAAATATGCGTATTAAAATTAACTTTAAACACTTATTTATAGAAATAATTAATAATATATAAAAACCTTTGTCAAAAACTATTTTAAAAATTCAATTACATTTGAAAAATTGAAAAAATAATGATTAAAAAAATAAAGAAAATACTTAATTATCATAATAAACATTAATTTATTTAGCACATTTAACCCTTTTTTATGTTTATATATCTATTGTAAATTTAGTTATCGTCCGGATTGTAAAATATCATGTGGAAAAAAAATTCATTATTAACTGAACTATATTTTACATTATAAGTGCTTATTTTTATATTTTATAAAGCCTCTATTATGGCTTATATATTTTACAGATATTTGTGTAATTTCAATAAGAATTTGAAAAGGTAGAAGAAGTTAAAATTACACCCCTTTTGATTGGCGAAGAAGTTTTTAAAACGTATGGGACCCTTTAATCCGTTTTAATTTTATAACGAATAAACGAATGAAATTATGCCCATTAAAATTCATACTTCCTTGAATTAAAAAAATTCATAAAAATATGAAAAAAGCACATATTTTACGGTTGAGAGAATAAATTTTAAATACTATTGTCGCTAAATTCAAAACTAGTACTTATCTTTTCTGTTTTAATCTGATATAATATCTTTTACGCACTAAAGACTCTTTTCATGTGAAAGTAATCTAAAAAACAAAGCAAAAATTCACAAAAAAGAGACCGCCGCTTTTGAAGCTCAAAAACGGCGCTCATTAATGAGATGCAAAGAACAAAACGTCGTAACACGGCATCTTTTCAAAATTAAGGTTTAAAAGTGGAAGCATTTGGGATAAAATATAAAGAAGTAATTGCATTTTATCTAACAAGTAAAATTATAACTTTATAAAAGACGTTGAAATCAACATGTGTTATAGAAATCTGTAAATGTGGATTCTTTTGATGAATAAAAGAAAAAGTAGACCTTACTCTTAGGTAAAAGTAAATTAATTACACGAGTTACTCTTTTTTAAACTTTACTTTCGTCGTAGTGACAAGACGTATTGCATTTAAATTTCACGAAATCTTGATTTCTTGAAATAAACAGAAATCCCATATTATTTTATATTGAAAAAAATTGTGCAACAGTACTTTTACACTCAGCTTAAAATTAAAAGAATATCCAGATTTGGTCGATTATCTGTAGAATCACTGGACATATTTTAATGAAATTAGGTACGTACATTTTTAGGTAGATTTCGTAAGAAATACTACCTATTGCAATCGCACCAGTTTATATCTATCTATCTATCTATCTATATATATATATATCTCACTTTTTTATGGACACGATAACTTCTATAATTTTTCAACAATCTCCACCAAACTTGTACATAAAATCAAAGGGGATAAAATCTTGGCTAAGTTCGTTAATGGGTTAAATCAGACCAAGGGGGTCGGAATAGGGGGCGTTTTTGTGAAAACCGAAAAAAACGGCATAACTTCTTAATTAAAGTAGATATCAAATCGGTTTAATGTTTATATTACTTCTTAAAAATGGGCCAAAAGTATATGCATGACAGAATTTTGATAAATTTAGAAGTGGGCTCAAAGGGCGAAAAAAACAGGCATTTTGAGAGAAAAAAATTCATAACTTCATCAATTTTCAAGATATCAAGTCCAACTAAATTTTTTGTAAATGTTCTTAAAATTATCTAAAACTTTTGTATTTACAAGTTTTTGATAGGACCATTTTTTACCGACGAAAAAAATTAAAAACGAAAAGAAAAAGGGCGCTGAAAAAAGAGAAAAATCCATAACTCCGTCAATTTTTAAGATATCAAATCTGATTAAATTTATTTTACATCTTCTCAAAAATATCTACAACTTTTATATTGACAATTTTTTCATAGGATCAATTCGTATAGCAAAAAGAAATTAAACAAAAATAGGAGTTGTAGAAAAAAAACCTCAAATCTAAACTGCTTATATTCTGACTCATTTTTAAATTCATTTTTGATTCTAAACGCATCCAAATGGTAGAACCTCTTATTTAGAAACTGTAGAAAGTGACGCATTGGTCAATTTTCTGATAAAGACAAAATATATTTCAAAAAAGTCTACCAAAAAGAGTATTTTGAAAAGAATTTCCGAAAGTCATCGGGACTGAAAATTAAAGGAAGTATTCAAAAAAGAAATTGCGTTTTTTTCTGACTCGTTTTTAAATCCATTTTTGTTCTCAAACGCATCCAATTTACAGATCCTCTTATTTAGGAACTATATAATGTGATGCATTGGTCAGTTTTTTTATAAAGACGGAATATATTTCAAAAAAGGCTACCAAAAAGGGTATTTTGAAAAGAATTTTCCGAAATCATCGTGACTGGTAATTGTTCAAATAAGAAATTGGGTTTTTTTCTGACTCGTTTTTAAATTCATTTTTGCTCTCAAATGCATCCAATTTACAGATCCTCTTATTTAGGAACTATATAACGTGATGCATTGATCGGTTTTTTGATAAAGACAGAATATATTTTGAAAAAGGCTACCAAAAAGGGTATTTTAAACAGAATTTCCCGATGTCTTTGTGATTTGAAAATTTAAGAAAGTTTTCACATAGCAAATTGCGATTTTTATGACTCGTTTTAAAATCCATTTTCGCTCTCAAACGCATCCAATTTACAGATCCTCTTATTTAGGAACTATATACTGTGACGCATTGGCCAGTTTTTCGATAAAGATAGAATATATTTTTTAAAATGCGGTCAAAGTGAGTATTTCGCACAAAATTTTCCGAAGCAATCATGATTAAAGAATTAAGGATGTATTCAAACAACAAATCGGTTATTTATGACTCACTTTTAAATTCAATTTTTTTCTCAAATGCATTCAACTGACAGTTTTTAGGAGCTGTATAATGTACTATTTTGGTCGATTTTTTTAATAAATTCAGAATCTATTTCAAAATTTGTTGTCAAAATGGGCATTTGAGCTGAATTTTTCTTAAGATGATTCTGATAAAACCAGTTTTTGCAGAAAAATGAAATTAAAAAATTTTCATAAACGGCCAAATGGAGTTATTAAACTGGGTTTATCTCTAATCATATATATTTTTTTGTTGAAATGAGCACTCTTCGAAATCTACCTCCGCCTATAGGCCCAGCCGACAGGGATGTTTTGATATAGTAATTGCAAAAACAAATAATCATTCAATAGCGCTATTACACACGCATGATCATAAGTGAGACTCGTCCCTGTCAAAAGGTATAAAATATACACATAGGTTAAATATCATTTTAACACTATTTTATGTTTATATCTCTATTGTAAATTAAGTTAACGTCCGGATTGTAAAACATCATGTGAAAAAATTTCAATGTTAACTGAACTGTATTTTTCAAAAGTGCTTGTTTTTATATTTTATAAAGCCTCTATTACGTCTTAGATATTTTACAGATATTTGTGTAATTTCAATAAGAATTTAAACAGGCAAAAGAAGATTAAATTACTCCAACTTTTGACTGGCAACGAAGGTTCTAAAGGTAGTGACCCTTTAATACGCTTTATTTTTATAACAAATAAACGAATGAAATTCTGCCCAATAAATTCATACTTTCTTGAATTAAATACAAAGCCCATAAAAATATCAGAAAAGCACATATTTTACTCTTGAGAGAATAAATTTTAAGTACTATTGTCGCTAATTACAAAACTAGTACTTATCTTTTCTGTTTTCGTCTCATATAATATCTTTTATGCACTAAAGATTCTTTTCATGTGAAGGCAATCTAAAAAGCAAAACAAAAATTCACAAAAGAGAAACTGCCGCATTTGAAGCTCAAACTTCAATAAAATGCAAAGAACAAAACGTTGTAACACGGCATCTTTTTAAAATTAAGGTTTAAAAGCGGAAGCATTTTGGATAAAATATAAAGAAGTAATTGCATTTTATCTAGTTAATAAGATTATAACTTTATAAAAGACTTTGAAATCAACATATATTATAGAAATCTGTAAAAAAAGATTCTTTTGATGGGTAAAAGGAAAAGTAGACTTATAGAAGAAAATTAATTACACGTGTTACTCTTTTTTTTAATCTTTACTGCTGGTGTAGTAATAAATAGTATTGCATTTGCATTTCGCGATATGTTGATTTCTTGAAATAAACAGAAATCTCATATTATTTTGCATTGAGAAAAATTGCACAACATTGTTTTTACACTCAAGTTCAAAGTTAAGAAATTTTACAGAATTGGTGTTTATCTTTAGACTTACTTTACAGATATTTATGAAATTAGGTATGCACATTGATTGATATAATTGCAAAAACAAATAAACATGAATAATGCTATTATACGCGCATGATCATATGTAAGACTCATCCCTGTCAAAAGATATAAAACACAGATTACAATAATGAACCATAAAATGGACTAACATGAGGTGCAGTCCCCTCTTATAAAAGCCAAAATTAATTAGAAATAGCCAAAATAGAAATAGTTAAAATTATCATTATTTATGATTTAACAGATTGTATTTTTTTTTAAGAAAAAGAATGCTTTCAACGAAAGTCCACGAGAAACGTTTTAATAGCTATCTTTCCTTTGCTGTTAATAGAAAATAGTTACTATTAACACATTTTACAATTTAATAAGAAACTTTGTGCTAAGAAATACACTCACTTCCAAAAGTTAAGCACGGAGAGGAAAATGCTGATTTCCTGAAGCCAATCAGAATTCAAAAGGATGCAAATCGCTGCAGAGGTAGATGGAAAAATGCAAATATGTTAGGTAACAGCCAATCGCGCTTTCATGTCAAGAAATATGCAAAAAGGGCAGTCTTATAAGAAGCCAGCTTTAAAAAGGGTTACAGAAGTTCGTTGTTAGTGCTGATAGAATGTGTTTAGAACTTTCGTACAATTTGTTTTTAAGACATGCGTGTTTCTATGACTTCCAGAAGACGAATGGAAGATTCTGAGTGCTGGCGCTCAGTGGGGCGCATTGAATCAGGGCAGTCGATCACAGATGTTGCTCTTTACTTCGGCGTTCATCATTCTGTAATTTCACGTTTATGGAAACAATTCCAAACCACACAGACAGTTGTCCAAAGGCCCGTAGTCGGTCGCCCAAGGGTTACAACCCCCCCAGAAGATCGATATATTGCTATTGTAGCCAAGCGGAATCGCAGAGTGACCTCCACACGTGTGACATCTATGGTTACAACGTCCATTGGTCAGGTGATATCTGCAGCTACTGTACGCAAAAGATTATATATGAGTGGACTGTACGCTCGGATACCTCGAGTTTGTGTTCCTCTATCCGTCCAATCAAGAGGTGCACGATTAAAGTGGTGCCGGGAACATGTAAATTAGACTGTGTCTGACTGGGGCAATGTCCTGTTTACTGATGAGTCAAGATTTGCTCTGCAGCCAGGTGACAAGCGTATAAGGATATGGCGTGAATAAGGTACTCGCAATCAGTCCCAAAACATTACCTATCATAACGCATTCCGAGGCGGGAGCATTATGGTGTGGTCAGGGATTTCATTAGGATACCGCATCGACCTGCACACCTGTAAACTGGATTGTGTGTCGGCTGTCCTGTATCGACATGAAAACCTAAAAACCATTGTTAGATTTTACGCTAAAGAAGTTGGCCCTACTTTGGTTTTAAAGGACAATAACGCACGTCCCCATAGAGCTGGCATCGTCGATGACTACCTGAAGAGTGAAGGGGTTGCACGTATGGCGTGGCCAGCATATTCGCCCGACCTTAATCCCATTGAAAATCTTTGGGATGCTCTCGACCGTGCTGTAAGTTTACGTTTCCCACCTCCAGCCTCTCTTATTGAGCTGGAAACTGCTGTAGTAGAATTCCATTTCCGGAATTTAGCCAACATTTTAATTGGTATAATTTGAATTTATTGAACGAAATTAATTGCAGTTAGCATTATTTAAGATTTAACATTTTTTTCTGTTATTAAAAAATGCTACTAATATATTTTACGACTAACAAGAATTTTTTTAAAGAAAAATATTTGCCACTATCAGAATTTACATATCGGTCCTGCGTCACTTGCCAGTATAATTCGTTTGCCACTATATAGCCAAAAGGGGACCGATTACTGTAACCGGCTGTCGAAATAGCAGATTCTTAAATTTCCATTGCCGACCTCCAATCGACAGTTTACCAAAACCGCACCTATCACCTCGCCACTAGGGACGGCATTGTTGCGGAGGGAAGGTTCCGTATCTCCGATGGGTCGACTGTTTTCGCGGCCGAGGTCCATGCGATCAAGGAAGCGATCTCTGACGCTCTTTGGAGAGGTCTCGGTGAACTTGACATCTACTCGGATTCGAGATCGGCGCTTCAAGCGCTTTACTCCTTTGTGCCCAGGCACGAAGAAGTAGCCGATATTAGAAACCTGGTTGCCAGTACAGGAAACAGGGTCGATATGCACTGGATTAAGGCTCATGTCGGATAAGCCTTTAACGAACATGTCGATGCTCTGACTAAGGAGGCTGCGTGTCGACAAACGGTTGACATTCATATTCCTCTCTCAGGATGGCAAGTCAAGAGGAAGCTCCTTGACCAGGCGCTTATATATTGGCAGGAATGATGGGACTGATCTGAGGACGGCCGGATGACATATGCGTTCTTCCAGAGAGTCTCCACTCGGAGAATTCAGGGCGATTTCTTTCTAAACCAGGTTCTAACTGGACATGGTGCCTTCGGTGACCATCAGACCTGCTTTTTCAAAGGCAACCCTGTGTGCTTTTGCGGGAATGGGATTAGCACGATTAGGCATTGCGTCTATGACTGCCCCCTGTGGAACTCCATTAGGGAAAAGAGTTTCCCACCAAACTTCCACACTCGAACGCTTACCGATCTTTGCTTTGATCATTACAGCAGGAAGGAAATCGTTGAGATAGTCCGCGATCTCTTGACAAAGATTTTAGATCGGGTGGGTCGCGGGGCCAATTGATCTCTCGACCGTTTTGTCCCGAAGATTTCTCGAACGCAAGATTTCCAAATCGTTCGAACGCAATACTCTATCAGAGGAGTCCGAGGCACCTGTGGGCGCAATTCGGACGAAGCGACTAAACAAGGTTTTTCAGGGATTTTCTTGTACGTGACGAGAATTCGAGTCGCTTTCCTCCCTGAAGGCTGGGTCCGCTGATCAGCGGTGTGCTCAGGCAGCTTTTGCTAGATCACTCTACCAGGGAGCCAACCAAGAAATGGCAAAGGCATGAACCCAAGGAAGCTTTTGCTACGTCGTCTTCTATATTTGCTCCCCTCGGTGTCAGCCTTGAGGGGCGCGGGCGGTGTCGTTCCAGTGGCTGCAGTTTGGCGAGCCGCCGGGCTGCGACGCTTGGGTCGTTTGCACGGTGCCCCTACATGTTGTTCCTGGCCGGCAGCGCCGCTGTTGCGAGGGCCCGGCGTCACTTGGTTCCTCTTGATCGGGGATCTCGTGACCTCCCGGTTTGGACCGCATGGACCCTCTCGGCTGTGGATCGGGAAACCTCATAGTTTTACCGAAACTACCGTGCAGATGCCGACACTTAATCCCCCACTGCCGGGACCGGATATATCCGTTCACTAGGCTGCAGGTTTCACTGCAATTGAAGCTCTATTTAAATTAATATATCTCCACAAATATAATCCAGATTAAAAAAATTAAGTTATGATTGATAGTGTTAAGGCTTATAAACATCTACGGAACGAAAAAAGTTTTCCATGTCTGAAAATCCTTCTTTTATAAACATTTAAAATAAATTTCAGGGAAAACAACATTACAATTTTGCCCTTTTGCTTGGCGGTCAGGGGGTTAACCGACATTGACGGCTCCGGTCCGATCATATGCCGAAAGGTATGTGCTTGCTGGGGTTGTATCATTGTAAAACGATAATCCATTTTATTTTTTGTGTCCGTAGGAAAAAGTTTAAATCGTTATCGTTCTAATTGTACTATTGGAAAATAGTTATGATTAACACGATTATCACTTTAAACATTTTCGAATGTAGTGCAAATTTGCAATAATTGCTAGAATAACTGCGATTCACTTATATATTCCTTCTTGATTGAATGTAAACGATGAACAACGTAATTATTTTAAAATGTCAATACGTCGATTAGTGATTTTTATTTCTATGAAAAATAATATTCATGAAATTTGAATAAATGAAAATATCTTCTTTATTTTTTTTCATGTTCTTGAAAATTAATTTTAAATAAAAATTGGATATTATATTTTTTCAAGTTAAAGATAATTTGACATTGAAAGTAACGTAAAAAATCGTTTGGTTTTCCTTTTTCGTCTCAAAAAGTGAGAAATTTAATTGCATTCATACAATAATAATAATAATAATAATAATAAATATATAAATAAATATGTAAAAAAAAAAATTCAACAATTAAATCATTTTTTTCATAGTCAGCAGTTATACGACATTCACCGATCCATATGAATATAACTTATGTTAATTCCATCGTAGAATGTTTCGTATTCAATAAGTAAAAGTTGTAAAATGTGAAAAAAAAGAAAAGAAAAGAAAAGAAAAAAAGAGAGAGCAATTTTAATGAAGAGAATAATGGTGAATTCATTGGCTTCCTAAATAATGAAGAATTTCTTGAATTCGATTATAATGAAGAATTCCTTATCTTTTAGGAAATGTGAATAATTTCTTATTAGGTTGTAAGAATGAGTTGAAATACTGGCACCGCTTACTCCATGTAAAATTTAAAATCCGGCAATTCATTTTACGTCTTAGTGCAATACCTCTAACAGGTAACAAGTTTAAATAGTATCATATTTTAACTATTTATGCATATATTTTATATTCTTAATATCACACTGTGTCCTTTTCTTATTTTAGATTATATACTCTTATCATTGATATCAGAGGATATTAATGTATTTTCATTTCTATGATAGCAAATGCTCTCCTTTCCGGATGACTTATCTTATCTGTGTCTTTCAAAAGAATAATCTGCAGACTTCATCTTTCCGCTGCATTGTTGCGTCCTCATTTCCGATACCTTTTGTCATCTCTTTTATCTTCATTATTATGGAAAAGGATTGATCATCCATCGCTTATAAATAAATAAAAAATAAATATAATAAATACTATATTCTTTTCAGATTCCTTTTTCTTTATATTATCTCTTGAATTAATTTTATGTGAATCTTTTTTAGTAGTGATATAATCTTATTAATGAGATTTGGAAAATAATTTCTGCCAGAGATGTATAGATAGAAAAATATGATTCACATACAAAAAAATTCATTATAATGGGTTTTCTAATTTAAACAATCAATAAGCTCTAAGCATGTTTTAATACATCTTACACATTTTAATAAAAGCATATTTTCAGTATTCTATGTTCTACATTGGTTATAGCACACTGTGTTCTTTTCTTATTTCAAATTATGCACTCTTATCATTGATATAAGAGTATATTAATTGTTTCATTTCTATGATAGCAAAAGCTCTCCTTTACGGATGACTTACCTTATCTGAGTCTTTTAAAAGAATAATTTGTAGACTCCATTTTTCCGCAACATTGTTGCGTCCTCATTTCTAATACTTTTAGTCATGTCTTTTATCTTCATTATTATGGAAAAGGATTGATCATCCATCGCTTATAATATATATATATATATATATATATATATATATATATATGTATACATAATAAATGCTATATTCTTTTCAGATTCTTTTTTCATGTACTATCTCTTGAATGAAATTCATGTAAATATATTTTATTTCTGATATAATCTTATTTATGAGATTTAGAAAATAACTTCTGCCATCGATGCATTGATAGAAAAATATGACTCACTCACAAAAAACTTTTTAAACGTAATATTTTTTTTAAACTTCTCTTAACAATCAATCATACTTAGAAGCGCCATCTATCTATAGTATATGAAGCTAAATGAAAAAAGGATATTGAAGAATTTCTTGACTTACAGAATAATGGAGAATTCTTTCACTTCGAGAATAATGCATTTATTGACTTCAAGCATAATGAAGAATTCATTGACCTTCAGAAATAGTGAAATATTCCTTGATATCCAGCAAAAATTAATTCAATAAGTGTCACTGTTTAATTCATATAAAATTTTAAAATTCGTCAATTTATTTTACTTCTTACTGTAATACTTCTAATATATTTTAACAGAAGCTTATTTTAAGTATTTATACACTTATTCTATATTCTTTATATCATACTGTGTCCTTTTCTTATTTCAGATTATATACTCTTATCATTGAAATCAAAGGATATTAATGGTTTTCATTTCTATGATAGCAAATGCACTCCTTTACGGATGACTTACCTTATCTGTGTCTTTCAAAAGAATAATCTGCAGACTTCATCTTTCCGCAGCATTGTTGCGTCCTCATTTCCCATACTTTTTGTCATGTATTTTATCTTCATTTTTATGGAAAAGGATTGATCATCTATTGCTTATAAATAAAAAAAAACATAAATATAATAAATTCTATATTCTTTTGATATTCCTTTTTCATTACATTATCTCTTGAATGAATTTTATATGATTTTTTTAGTGTTTGATTTAATCGTATTCATGAGAATTGGAAAATAACTTCTGCCAGAGATGTATAAATAGAAAAATATGATTTACATACAAAAAAGTTCATTATAAATGGTTTTCTAATTTAAACAGTCAATAAACTTAAAGCATGTTTTAATACCTCTTACACATTTTAATAAAAGCATATTTTCACAATTTGCACCTATAGTCTATATTCTTTATATCATACTGTGTACCTTTTTTATTTCAGATTATGCTCTAATCATTGATATCATAATACATTAATGGTTTTCATTTCTATGATAGCAAATGCACTTCTTTACGGATGACTTGCCTTATCTGTATCTTTTAAAAGAATAATCTGCAGACTTCATCTTTCCGCAGCATTTGTTGCGTCCTCATTTCTGATACCTTTTGTCATCGCTTTTACCTTTATTATTACGGAAAAAGATTGATCACTAGGGTGGAACAAAAGTATACGGAAAAATATTTTTTTCAGCAAATGATTTTGTAATAGCAATTAAAAGTTGCCTTTGTATTTTAACAATAAAACTACGAAGATTTTTCGTTCTAAATTTATATCTTGAGGTGCCGCAAGAGCCTTAAAAATAAGGATTTTTAAGAAAAAATCCAAATTTAATATAAAATTATAATTTTTTTCACTGTTTTATTTTTATTTTTTAAGAGTCAAATATTGTTTTTAATAGCAATCTATAAATGCTTCTTTACTATAACAATAATAATATTAAGTTTAATTGAGGTAAATTTATACATTAATTTTCTGCACAAGTCAAATAAATGAACTTTTTCCAAAAAAAAAATTAATGTGTAATATCAGTTTGAATTTAACTGTTGTAATTACTTTTTTGCTTACAAATAGTCGTTCAAACACAGTTTTTTTAAAAATAATATGTAAAACTTTTAAAAATAACTAATTATTAATAAAAATAAACTTACCAGTCATTTGGGTCTTTTTCTTTTTTAAGATTTTTTTCGAAAGGGATTAAACACAAACATGCAACATAAATACTAACAAGTCACTCACTATATCAACTCACTCACAATATGTCATGACATAATTAATAACCAGTGTTATGAAACAAAACAAATATTAAAGGATAATTAGAATATTCAATTAGTTTCACATTTATTTAGTTTTTAAATTTTCTTAATTATGAGATGAAATGTTTTTTCGACTCTAATTTACACATCATCTTTTGCGAAGCAATTTTTGCTTTAAAAAGGCCTTCTCTTGTTTCAAGACCACAGACACTTATTGATGACTTCACAAGCTGTGTCACAAGCTTCTTTCTACTGTTTGTGTATTACAGGGTAAAGGAGGGAAATCTATACATGGCAACTGGCAACTTTTAAGCTTAATATGGAACCAGATGTGGGCATACACTTTCATAATACACTCTCATAAAGCTTTAAGGTTATCTGAAGGTTTCTCCGTTCCAACATATAACCGAAGAATGCGACTAGCTAGTGTAA
The DNA here is from genome assembly GCA_964019185.1 of Maratus speculifer. Taxonomy (NCBI): domain Eukaryota; kingdom Metazoa; phylum Arthropoda; class Arachnida; order Araneae; family Salticidae; genus Maratus; species Maratus speculifer. Next base: position 226,560,661 of record OZ025296.1, on the reverse strand, counting down.
GCCTTCGAGAATGAGCCAAAACATTCCTGATTTTCTTAAGTACAGATCTAGACAACATAGACCGCTTGAGATTGATGTGTACATTTCAAGTAAATATTTTCGGTATGTGCTCAAATCTTTAATCATTTTAACATTAGAAAGGTTGTGTTGTATAGGCAAGAACTTAACCACTGGAATTGCGTTACAACTTTCAAGTTGTTTGCCTAAATTTTTCATTAAATTGCCTAAAACCATACCAAATGCATTAGGGACTTTGTTTTTTCGTTTAATTCACGAAACAGGTGACGCAAAAGCAATTAATTTAAATGGAATAAAAAAAATCAGCTACTGCAGTGGCCTGTTCAGATTTTTTTTCCATTAAAATAATCACAATGTTATTGACTCCATTGTTTGTGGCTGTCCCATCGCACCCAATAGCAGTTACAGTTGATAGGTTCAAATAATTTTTACCATTAAAGTACACTATTATGCTACTTTTTATATTTTCGCCTGTTCCAAAAACAGCGGTTACATGCACTAGAAATAACGAATTGGTCTTTTTTACTATATCTTTTTTACTTCGATGACCGTTTTTTTTATCTTGCACAATTATGTTATATTTTCTTCCACCGAAAAAAAAACCTATATTTTCTCCAACTTGGTTAAGGGTTTCTTACTATCTCTTTGTTTGATTCTTGTCTCTCTCTCTCTTCGAATTTTTATCCTATCAATTACCTTACTTTTGTTCTCCTCTGTAATCATTCCAAAATCCTTAAGAACAGCACTTGTGATAGTTGCAGCAACTCTGTCTGAAACCCCAGTTCGGTCACAGGCACTTGCCACTGTTGGAAGTTCTACTCGCATTTGCTCGCTTGTAGTTGTTTAAAAAAAAAAGTAGAGTAATTTTTGGGATTGTATGTTAAATTTCCTTTAGATGTTTGCTCTGGATCTGATTGAAGGGCATCATTTTCAGATTTTCTGGTAGCATTAACTCTAATTTCTGATTGTACTTGTACTTTAATTTTTTTGTATTACTTCTTGCTTTCTCTTTGGTTTAAAATCTTGGAAATAACTTTATCGACTTCACTTACACACATTTTTCTCACTGTTCATTAGTCAATTAAAAAATCTTGTTCAAGTTTATTTACTTTTTTTTCGCACTTAGATAGAAAATTCTTTGCATTTACAGCTGCTACATCAAAAATACGTTTGATTTCCTTTAAAGATTTTGCTGCAATTAAATCATATTTACTGCACCTTTTCTATCTTTTAATATTAAAATACTTCGGTATTTATCGTGATAGGTTTTTCCCATTTGTAACATGCCGGTTCGAGATACTACAGGAATAGATGATTTAGACCAACTTTTCGTTTAGTAACATAAATAATAAAGGCATGCAGAATAAATTTATAGATATCATTTGTAAAGTAGATAGACGTGCTTAATTTAAAAATTGAAAACGGGCATTTAATATTTAATTTTTTTTTTTTTTTTTTTTTTTTTTTTTTACTAAACCAAATTATTAAATTTTGCAAAATCCGCTTAAAAATACGTATATTCAAGTCTTTTGCGGCACCTCTAAATATATTATGTTTGTTAAAATATTTTAATACTGTCTTAACAAAGGCACTAGGCAAATTTTTATCTCTATTACATATTGAAATTAAAAAATATTCTTTTTCGTTCCACCCTATTGATCACCCATCGCTTATAATAGGCATGTATATATATATATATATATATACATATATATATATATATTACAAATTTAAAATTTTTTCGCCAAAACTAACCTTTATACTACCTTAATTTTCTTATAATAATGTTCCGTACTTAATTCAAATTATTAAATTAAAATCTTGTTTCTAGATCTAATCTGTTAATCTGTATGCAGACGATATAAATTCTTAATTCGCCTTAAAAAACATTATTCCAGTATGCGTAAATTTAAAAAGATGGCTCTAAATTAAAAATATTCTTAATTAAAACTTTATTTCTTAATATTCCAAATAAAACTGACTTCTTCTATGTTTTTATCAACCCTTTTTAAGAAAATCTTATTAAATTTATTCCAAAACCATACCTTTCAAAAAATATCATTATTTTATTTTATCTATTTATTTATTTTTCGGCCGTCAACCTTTGATGTGTGCATTAATAAATTCATTTCTTTTCTTTTTCTCTTAAAATTAATCATTTATAAAAATCGTCTGCCTAAGAAATTATGAGTCGATTATAAATTGGTTAAATGATATATATTTTTTTTTAAATAAATTTATCGCCTGTTTAAAATAGTCTCGTATCTGGACAAGAATTCTGTTTACATAAAAGGATGATGGTTTGAGATTACAGAGATTTCTAGAATTTTCTTTTTTAGTTTTAAAGGTGGAAGTCTCGAGATGAGAAGGGGAGAGATTCTGGAGTTCTTTCGTCGATGAGTACGGCTGGTTGAAGTAAATGATGGAATATTTTTTGGACATTTCGGTAAAAGATCGTTTGCAAAAAGGATTTTTCCCCTCTATAATGGCTACAGTTGAATAAATAAACTTACAGCTACCAATGAGTGATTTCTTGGATCTGCTACATTTATTTATTATTTTATTTTTTTCCTCACTGGCCATGACTACTGTGCAAAGAACGGGGACCCTGGCGATGATGTTTTTGGCTCCTAACTTTAAAATGTCACAGTCTTTTCTAGAGCCGGCAGGATAATTATGTGACTTTTTCGGATTGCAAACTGAATCTGAGGAATGGCGTGTGTTCCTGTTAAAGAACTTTACAACTATGCTCGGAAAGATGCTAATCTGAAATAAATGCTAGTCGCTTCGAGTCTGATGTGGATTTCCTGACGCTTGATGTTGATCTGTGCGCACAAAATTTGATTCAGTATTCATGGTCATAGGGAAATTTTTGAAAATTAATGACTTCAAAGTGGTGAGTATGCAAGAAGTATTTGATGAGGAATTTAAAGACGATTGAATTTATTGAAGATTTTTCAAAAAATATTTTGATTTTTTTTATTAAATATTTTGATTATTATTTTTATTCTTTTTATGATTGAGAAAAAATATTTATTGTGTATTTATTTATTTATTTATTTATTATTTTATTGATGAGAGTAATTTGAAGTTAATTTATCAATTTACTAATTTATTTATTTATTTGATTATTTATCTGTGAATCTTACTTACTTACCTATTTATGAGTATTATTATTATCATTATTATGTGTTAGAGATTGAAACATTTTTGTTCTTAAGGATTAAATTGAAGAGTATGATATTCTTAGACAATTACTGTTAATTATTAAGACAATTATGATATTTTTATGCACGATTAAAGGCAAGTTTGTAATAATTATGAAGTATAAAAGAATTTAGAAGCTAAAGTTATTTTTTAAAAAAGTACATTTTCTATTTTATTGATATTTGTTTGTTATCAAGAACTATTCTCAGAATGCAGTATTTTCATGATAATGATCCTACAACTAGACATTTGAGCTGAAAATTAAGTTAACATTTATGTTTTTCATTTTATTTGTTAGAATTTCTGGTTACAGTGAGCTTTGGTTCCCGGATTCTTATAATTTATTTAAATTCAGTAAGAAATATGGAACTGTGCAAGGCTGTTGCTAGAAATTTGACTGATAAATATGATTAATTTTTTTTTGTAAATTTTGTGATTTTAAGTAAGGAATTACCTATAATTAAAATTTTTGTATATGTTTATGATCTATAAAATAATAGAATTAAAAGTTGATCCCAATTTAAGGTATATCTATGATATTTACAATTTCTGTTTTATTAGATAAAATTTCTGGTTAAAGTTAGCAGCTAAATATAGTAATTTTGAAAAAATATGTAATTGATAGAAATCATTAACTTTGAAATTTATTGCGAATGATTTTACGATCAGGATTTAATAAAGAAAATAGAAGTGCTTCATTTATTCTAATGAGTAAGAATAAAAAAAATATGGAAGATCCTAAGTTCATACCGTTTGACCCGAGTTCTGGAATGAACATTTTTTCTTGGTTAACTTATTTTGATAAAACATGTGATAGGGAACAGAAAAATCTAGAATGGAAATTTAATTTTATTGCGCAATATTTGAAAGGAGAAGCGCAAAAAATTTATATCAATGACTGCTTAAATTGTACGGATTATGGACAAATTAAGAAAATTTTGATAGAAAGACTCATTGAATTAGACTTCCCGAGTTTTTCTGATTTTTCAAATCTGAAATTAGATAATTTAGACAATTTAGAAACTTATTTTCGTAAAAAAGTGGAAATTGGTAGGAAATTAGATCTTAGTGAAAATATACTATTACAAGGTTTAACTGATGGTTTAAAACCAGAATTCAAAAACAATATTATTATAAATCCTCCTACTAGTACCACAGAATGGTACCGGGTTGTCAAACAATTCGTGGAAGTTTCCACCCCACTAGTTTCAAACCAAGTAATAAATCAACCATCAGCTAGACAAAATTTTCAACCTTTTCAACCAACTAGGCCCTGGATTCAGCCAGTTAGGCCCAATAATACACCTAGGAATTGGATTCCCAAAAGGCAATCTCAGTTTCAAAGGCCTAGAATTTGTCAAAATAATTATATTCAAAATTCATATCCTTCAAGACCTTGTAGGATATGCACAAATAGGGGTGTGAGTAATGCTTTTCATTGGGAAAGAGAATGTATTTTTAGGAATGAGTTTCCATCCTCTGATACTCTTCCAAATAGCTCACAAAATAATTCTCATAATGTTTGGCAATTAAATGTGTATGGATGTACAAATAATTATAATTTGCCATGTGTTGTAGATACTGGCTCAACTATTGCAATATTGCCACTTAAATTTGTTAAAAAACTTAATGCTAAAACTGAGACTATACCCTCAGTTACCATTGGTCAGGCAAAAGGATTTTTACATATAAATAAAAAATGTAGTGTTCTTCTAAAAGTGGGTAAAATTAAAAAATATGTTAACTTTTTAGTATGCAATACAAATTTGGATTATGCTATTTTGGGGTTAAAAGAATGTTCTAAATTTAAATTAACCATAGAATGTAAAAATTTTATTGTAAGGCAGGGAAGGAAAATTATAACTAACAGTATATCCATACATAATGAGAGATCCCTTCATTTCAATACAGTAAAAATGGACCAAGTACAACAAAACAGGGATCAATCTAATGAATTTGTAACCTCAGAATAAAAAAAAAATATGAAATTAAATACTGGTAATACTGTAGCAATAGATAATTATGATAATGAAACACTGAATGTAAGTAATCATGATATAGAGTTACAATCTACTTGTGGAAATATTATGAAAAAAGAAGACTGTGTTGAATATGATCACGCAATTAATGTGCATCCTGATTATAGAGGTTCCATGACTCTTCAAAATTTTCGCGATAATTCGGATTCAGATTTAACTGGGGAAATAAATTTAATTCAAGATGTAAATTTAAGGGAATTAGTTCATATTTATAGTGATATTTTTGCAAAGCATAAATATGATGTGGGTAGGATAAATATTGAACCACAACGCGTTATATTAAAATCTGACCTACCTATATCTTTGAGGCCCTACCGAACATCTCCCCTAGAAGAAATAGAAATAAAAAACCAAATTCAATCATTGTTAGCAGCCGGACTGATAAAGGAAATTAAAAGCCCCTATTCTGCCCCTGTTACACTAGTTATGAAAAGAGAGGAAGGTAAAAAAACGCGATTATGTATAGACTATAGAAAATTAAACGCAATAATTAAAAATGATGCAGAACCCTTGCCCCGTATCGATGGAATTTTAGATAAATTGAGTAGTGCTCAGTATTTTTCAACTTTGGATTTAGCCTCTGGCTACTGGCACATACCAATACATCCATCCGATACAGAAAAATTAGCATTTGCAACCAATTTTGGACTTTTTGAGTGGCTCGTGCTCCCTTTTGGCATAAAAACTGGCTCTCCCATATTCAATAGAACCATTAGAAGGATCCTTAATAAATATAAAATCGACTTTGCGTGCCACTATTTTGATGATATTATAATTTTCTCTTCCTCTTTAGAAGAACATTTAAACCATTTAGCTCAAATTTTTGACATTTGCAAACAAGAAAACATTAAACTTAAACTTTCTAAATGTAAATTAGGCCAAAATAAAATCAATTTCTTAGGTTATGAAATAACTAATGGAACTATAACACCAGCAAATGCCAATATTGAAACCATCAAAAATTTAAACCCTCCTTCCAATGTGAAAGAGTTACAACGATTTCTAGGTTCCATTAATGTTTACCATAAATTCATAAATAAATATGCTGAAATTAGATATCCTCTAAATCGATTACTTAAAAAAGACACAATATGGGAATGGAACTCAGAGTGCCAGGACTCTTTTGAAAAATTAAAAAATTCTTTAATCGCAAAACCCATCCTCAAAATTTATGATCCTAAATTACCTTTACATATGTTTGTAGATGCCTCTCAGATAGCAGTAGGTGCTGTTCTAAAACAACCTGATAAAGATAATTTCTTACATCCTATTGCTTATCATTCAAAAATTTTGAAGAGTTATGAGCAAAATTATTTCATAACTGAATTAGAATGTTTAGCTATTATAGATACTCTTGACAAATTCTATCATTACTTTCATGGTGTCAAGTTTACAATTCATACGGACCACGCATCTCTAGTATGGTTAAAGAGTGTAAAAAACTTAAGAGGTAGGCTTTTTAGATGGTCGCTCAAACTTAGTATGTTTGATTATGAGATAAAATATGAAAAGGGTTCAACAAATGTCGAAGCAGACATGTTGTCACGAAATCCTGTTTGTCATTTTAATCAACATATTAGTTTATTGCTAGATAGGAAAGAAATTATAGAGATGCAAGACAAAGACAATGTTTGTGACAAAAAATATAAAAAAGAGAATGGAATTATTATAGTTCAGAAAAAGGGATTGAAAAAATTGTTGTTCCAATGTCATTAAGAAAAAAATTACTCCATATTGCTCATGATAATTTTGGACATTTAGGGATTCAAAAAATGCTTAATTTAATATCTCCCAACTATTATTGGCCTAATATGACAATAGACATTACAGAATTTGTTAAACATTGCGACACCTGTCAGAAAAATAAAAAACCAAAACAGAAAAGATTCGGCTTATTACAAGCTATGCCAGCAACAGATCAACCTTTTGAATGTCTTTCTATTGATACTGTTGGTGGATTTAACTATTACAACTCAACAAAAAAATTCTTACACATAATAATAGATCATGCAACTAGGTTTGTTTGGGCTTTTCCCTCCAAAAATGTTACCACTGAAACATACACTAACTGTTTAAAACAAATTTTCAATATCAAAGCACCTCAAAAAATACTTAGTGACAGGCATAAATCTTTCAGATCTCCAAGATTTAAGAAATTCCTTAGAAATCATCATGTTCAACAGCGTTTTACATCCACACATCATCCTCAGACCAATGGAAAATTAGAGCGCGTTAATCAGACTTTAGTTACCAGGCTTAAATGTAAAGTTAATTCCACTTCTTCTAAAATACCTTGGACTAGATTATTAAACCAAGTCATCGAAGAATACAACAATACAGTATTCTATACAACAATATTCTATCACCAAATTCCCACCTGCCTATTTATTTTATGGTCAGTTGCCTTATGAATCTCCTTTAAAACAGAACTATTACCCACCAGTAGACAAAGCCCTCAAAATTGCGAAAGCGCGAACTCAGGAATTTCACCTTAAAAGTAAAAGACTCTATGATCGAAATTTTGTCGAATGCCCATTAAAAATACAAGACTCTGTAATTTATGAAGAATTTAAATACCCTAACACTCGAAAATTAGAACCTACTTTCTCTGGACCATATAAAATTATAAATAAACTTTCTGATGTAACTTATGAAATAGATAAATTTAATTATGAGACAGGACAGAATTCCGTTATTGTGCATGTTTCTAAATTAAGACCCTATTTTTCACCCGAAGATTTTAAACTGTTTCATGAGCAACCCAAAAAACAAACAAATCCTCAGATACAATCACAATCTAGATCCAACTAAAGTCAAGACAGTAGATTAAATTTTAATTCTTATCCTTTAAATATTTTATCACCATAATTTTCAAAATTAGCAGGTATGGTCTTGGTGCGCAACAAGAATATTACTTGTTTTGGGGAGTTTTTGGGATTAAATTGGGCTCCTTATGCAGGCATAAGGTGTGCACTTTGATTGTAAAGGCTTTTAAATTGATGTTGATAAATTAATTTTAAGTGTATTTAAGTCTAACTATATTTACTCATTTATTGACATTAGTATTATTCTACTTATTCAGCAGATATTTATGTTATAACAGTTATAAAATCTGATGATTCTACTCAAACCTATAACATAATATGTGATTTTCAGTGATTGTGAAAACTACAGATATTAAAAGTTTTCAAAAAAGCACACTATTTTTATTTCCATTTCTCAATTAAGAATGACACCTTTTATTCCTATTTGTATTTTATTATTAAAGTTTATAAACCATGTGTAGATAAAAAATTATTCTACATTTGGCATTGAAAACTTATAACCAAATTTGACATTTTTGTAAAAGAGTATCAGAGAGGAATTATTGTAAGGAAATACTGGTTGAGAGTCCATTTTCTAAATAGTTAGATTTCATTTTATTTGGATTTTGGAATTATTATGATTTTTTTTATTTATACTTTCGGTTAGCAAAAAATACTTTCTTATGCTATTAGAAGATAAGAAAATTATTTAGTTGCTATGTAATTATTTTTATCCTCAACCAATATTTTCCCTATCAATAATAAACAAATTGTGATATTTTCTTTTGATTATACTCTTGTTTTATTATTATTATCATTATGATTTCTATAATGAAGTTTAGTATTAATTATACTCGTATTGAGAAATATTAGGATATGGAGTCTTATTATACTATCACTTACTATTGTTGTTATTGTTATTATTTAAATTTTTCTACATTATTTATTATTGATATTGAGAGTGATGCTATTTATTATTTAAAAAAATTGATATATTATTGAAAGAAAAATTTGATTGATTGTTAAAAGATGTTGGATCCAACATAACATAAAAAACAAAGATTAAACTAGATTTGGAGATCTTTAATTAAAGAGACTGTATTCAGTGAACATTGGAAAAGACTTTTATACACAATGGAAAGACTTTTATACACAATGGAAAGACTTTTTTCATTTGAAGAACTTTATTTAAAATAACCTATGCATTAAGTTATTGTAATTATTTAAACTTCCATGATAACGAATTGTTATTGTTTTTATTATATTTTTTATCTCTTGCTTATTTATATTTATAACTTATTTACTGTTATTGTATGTATTATCTCCTATGCACTTACAAATAGTAAGTGATATTGTAACAGTATTGTATCTCTTTCAGGGAAATGCTCCTACCTAAATTTAATTCAGATTAATTTCCTCATAACTATTTTATTTTAAACGCTAATATTTTTTATATTGCGTTAATTTTCTTTTCTTCCATCTCTTGGCTTCCTGGGTTTGACAGTTTTATTCCAAAATTTGACTTTTCTTAATTATTATATTTCTGTTGTCTGAACTTGTAGTTTTATTTAACTATCAATTTCATGCAAATTTTCGGGGAGGGGGGGATAATATTACAAATTTAAAATTTTTTCGCCAAAACTAACCTTTATACTACCTTAATTTTCTTATAATAATGTTCCGTACTTACTTCAAATTATTAAATTAAAATCTTGTTTCTAGATCTAATCTGTTAATCTGAATGCAGACGATATAAATACTTAATTTGCCTTAAAAAACATTATTCCAGTATGCGTAAATTTAAAAAGATGGCTCTAAATTAAAAATATTCTTAATTAAAACTTTATTTCTTAATATTCCAAATAAAACTAATTTCTTCTATGTTTTTATCAACCCTTTTTAAGAAAATCTTATTAAATTTATTCCAAAACCATACCTTTCAAAAATTATCATTATTTTATTTTATCTATTTATTTATTTTTCCGCCGTCAACCTTTGATGTGGGCATTAATAAATTCATTTCTTTTCTTTTTCTCTTAAAATTAATCATTTATAAAAATCGTCTGCCTAAGAAATTATGAGTCGATTATAAATTGGTTAAATGATATTTTTTTTTAAATAAATTTATCGTCTGTTTAAAATAGTCTCGTATCTGGACAAGAATTCTGTTTACATAAAAGGATGATGGTTTGAGATTACAGAGAGTTCTAGAATTTTCTTTTTTAGTTTTAAAGGTGGAAGTCTCGAGATGAGAAGGGGAGAGATTCTGGAGTTCTTTCGTCGATGAGTACGGCTGGTTGAAGTAAATGATGGAATATTTTTTGGACATTTCGGTAAAAGATCGTTTGCAAAAAGGAGTTTTTCCCTCTATAATGACTACAGTTGAATAAATAAACTTACAGCTACCAATGAGTGATTTCTTGGATCTGCTACATTTATTTATTATTTTATTTTTTTCCTCACTGGCCATGACTTCTGTGCAAAGAACGAGGACCCTGGCGATGATGTTTTTGGCTCCTAACTTTAAAATGTCACATATATGTAATGAACGCTATATTCTTTTCGCATTACTTCTTCATAGTATTAACTCTTGAAGGAACTGTATGTGAAATTATTTTAGTACTTGATATAATCTTTTTTATGAGTTTTGGAAAATAACTTCTGCTATAGTTGCATTGATAGAAAAACATGGTTCACACACGAAAAAACTTTTTTAAACTTAATATATTTTTTTATACTTTTGATAACAATCAACCATTTTTATAAGCGCCATCTATCTATAATATATGAAGCTAAAAGATAAAGTGTCACTGTTTAATTCATGTAAAATTTTAAAATCCGTCAATTTATTTTGCTTCTTACTGTAATACTTCTAACATATTTTAACAGAAGCGTATTTTAAGTATTTATACATTTACTCTATATTCTTTATATCATACTGTGTCCTTTTCTTATTTCAGATTATATACTCTTATCATTGATATCAGAGGATATTAATGGTTTTCATATCTATGATAGCAAATGCACTCCTTTACGGATGACTTACCTTATCTGTGTCTTTCAAAAGAATAATCTGAAGACTTCATCTTTCCGCAGCATTGTTGCGTCCTCATTTCCGATACCTTTTGTCATGTCTTTTATCTTCATTATTAAGGAAAAGGATTGATCATCCATTGCTTATAAATAAAAAAATATATATAATAAATTCTATATTCTTTGGAGAATCCTTTTTCATTACATTATTTCTTGAATGAATTTTATGTGATTTTTTTTTCAGCATTTGATATAATCTTATTTATGAGATTTGGAAAATAACTTCTTCCATAGATGCATTGGTAGAAAAATATGATTTATGCACAAGAAACTTTTTTTAAAGTTAGTTTTGTAATTTAAATACTCAACAGGTTATTAGAGTGCTTCATTTTATAAAAAGTAAATTCAGAACTAAAAAATAACTTATCAAAATTACTTATAAAAATGAAAAAATACTCTTAAAAAACTTATCATAAATTATTCTAAAATGTTGTAGAGATAAGGCCTTGCAAATGTCGACTTGGATGTGAATTACTTGCTCTAAATTTTATAATACAATGTTTGCCTTATTTTTTTTAATTTATTAAACAAAATTCAAAATCTCCAATATTCATTTTTAAAATATGGTTCTCTTCTATATCATATTTTAAACTCTAACAAAGTTAAAAAGCGTTTATGCATTCTGTTTTTCAGTTCGTCTGTTCACATTCTAATCCTCGTGAATATAGTCGGATTTTAATGCAATTGATTATGGTTACTTAGAGTTATCAAAGCATGCTTGGTATTTGCATATGAAGTATGTTGAATTTAAAGTTCATTTACAGGGACGCTCAAACTAATCCCGCTACATTACGGCATTTGAGGAAAAATCATGTGAAGTGTATTTTATTGAGATTAGGCTATTTCAAAAACATTGAAGTTGATATAAATCACTGAATTTCATTACGATTACATTATAATAAGCAGGGCATTCTTAGCTTTTCTTTATTAATTTACAAGGACGCTCAAAATAATTTGATTACATTTTGGTATAAGTAGAAAAATTGTATAAAGACATTCTATCGAGATTATGCTATTTCAAGTAAATTGAAATTGATGTGAATCACTGAATTGCAATACGATTACCTTATATCAAGATATTTATATCAGTTATTATTATTTACAGGAACGCACTAAAGAAATCGCTTACAGTACTGTCTTTCAATAATAATTACTAGAATGTGCATTTTAAAATTAGATATGCGCTTTTGAATTTATCCATACTTTGCATGTAATTCTTTATAAAAAAAATTCTGTTCCTCATATAGATGGCTGCACAAAAGTATATTCACGCACCATTCTCACTATGTGAGGATGTTACTCAAAGGGAAGTTTCAATTAAATCATATAAGTATATTTAACTGAAGTATATTTTGGAATGCATGTATTTAATAAATACAAAACTACGTACCATTATGGATCATACACAAATCTATATACCATGTATCATATTATATTTTTACAAGCTGAAAAAAAAATCGAATAATTTTCTGATTGTAGATGACAACAGTTGAAATTGGGCTTTCAAATGTATTGTGCATTTCCATATGATTTAAATAGACATAATATTTTGTTTATTTTTAATGATACAGTTTTGTTATATTAGTCTGAATGTTTTGGAAAATTTTTCATAATCTATGCTTAATGCATTATTTTTCTTTTTTACAATTTCTATTGCTAATAAAATTTGTACGATATAAACACTTGCTGTACTTACTCATTCGGTGGTGACACATTTGGCGGATATTTTTAGTTAGTAATCTTTAAGATACACCTGGAAATTTTCTTTATATATTCTTTTTAATTTAATTATGAAAAATCTACGACGTTAAAATCAAAAATAGTTGTTAAAGCATACTGGTGAGAATTCTCCTAAATTAAAAATCAGCCAGATGTGACAACACAGATCTTAATGTAAAGTCGTGGAGAAAAAAATTTCCTAACTCACCAACAAATAATAGAAAATTGAAGAAAGTTACTTATACCAAAATATTGGAAATTTAGTCTACTTTTTAATGGTGCACAAAATTTCCTATAAAATATGCAAAAGAGTATCTATAAATTTAAATCAGCCCATGCATGTTTTTTTTCAATAATAACACGCAATTTTGACCAGATATATTAAATATTTGGGTCAAACTGTGCTTAAAAACGAAATTATATATCATTTGAACAATAAGTTTATTAATTACGTGCATTCAAATATTAGAGATTCTTTTGTTAATTTACATTTTCATATTTTTACACATACCTCATAAAATAATGTGTAAAATATGAAAAATAAAAATAATCGCATTACAAAAATAATCACATTATTTTTGTGTGGTTATAATTAAAAAACTTAACAAATGTATATTGGGATATAATTTTTATATTTTTTATATTATTACAGATACATATATTATAATGCTAATAATATATTTAATATATTTAATGATATTATAATGTATGTATTATAATATTACGAATTATAAAGTTAATATCCGATAAAAAATAATATTTGTAACCAACAATTTCTTTGATTTATCTATATTTATTATGTTCTGCTGTAGACAATTCTAAAATTTCAAAAATTTCGTCAAATTATGTTTTAAATTTATTTAAATTTTTTTAAAAATGCTAATTTAAATGGCTGTTTGTGATGTCACCATTCAATTTTTTAATATTTATCTTTCGAAGTTTGTGAATTTGTCAATTTGGTAACTTAAAATTTCTAATAATACTTGTTGTATGAGAGTAATTAATAATAAATAAAGACGTTCTGTTTTAACACTTTCAAAATTCAACATGTTTTATTTCGTCATTAACAGGGATGAGGAAATGCATCATTTTGTTCGCCAGTGACGAGTGGATTTTCTGACAAGGCGAGTGCATTTATAGTTTTTGAAAAACTGTAGCCAATATAGACATAATCAGAGACACTTTCTTAATCTAGATATTTCAACTTTCCAATATATACGTGGTACTAAGTCCTATCTTATATTAAGCTTATCTCTGTATATTTCTTAATATAATAGAAAAAAGAACTACGAAAATGCATTATAGTAATAGTATAATTTCGTCTGTAATCCAGTGCGATTTTGTCATAACTATTTTCAACTGCGTGTGTATTGCATCTAGGGGCTAGTGAAATAAATCCTTGACTAGTAAGATTTTTGAAAAACACCCCAGCCCTGGTGATTAATGAGCACAAATGAATGAATAACACTGAGTCTATTGTTGTAAATTACGCATTTTTACCTGGACCGAATTCTTATGGTGTCGTCAATTTTTGTGACATGACATACATATTGACTTTCAGAAGTTGCAATTCATGTGCACGTAACGGCTTTTTTTCTGTAAAACTTTTATTTTTTGCAGCCTTCAAAATCAATGCAAATTATTTTGAATTTTAAATTAAGAGAAATGAATTTCAATCAAATACGGGAAAAACGATTTTTGGTATTAGAAGCATGGCTATTAATCGAGAACAATATAAAGTCATGTATGTATTCCTTATATGTCTGCATTTGTCATATGTATGTTTTCGGATGTATGCATAGTTGTATAGGAAAATTTCAATAATCGGGTCCGTAGACAATTTAATAATTTAGTAAGCATTGTTTGATGTACAAATTAAAAAAAATTGTAGCGGTCCCAATTGCGGTAGGTTATTATTACTATTTTTTTTTACCATAAAAGAATGTATTGCAACTGAAATGAAAGTGAGCATTCTGAAATGAATGAGATAAGGATTTTTAGTCCAGATATGCACTTGAAAACGGAAATTACGTAGATTATGAAATAAAATTCTGTACTTTTTGGAAAAGGTGGGAAACTTATTTCTTGTTTTAAAGAATTTAGCTGATTTTGCAGGAAAATAAGAAGTTATAATGCGAAGAAACCTATTATAGAAGAACCATCAGTAATGAATTCCAATGAAGATTTCACCAAATTATTCATCTATAGCTAAATTGGCTTTTCTTATAGCAACTAGTTTTATGTTCACCAAACTTGGCGAGTAGTTTAACGCTAATCTCGATGATAGTACTGTTTTATGCATAGGATTGGGCAAAAGGTTACAACAATGAAAAATATTTCGTGAGAAATAAGCTTCATTAAAAGTAATAAATTATTCAATCTTTATTTAATCTATTGCCTAAACTTAATGCACATTTTAAAAAATGTACACATTATATGTGTAAATTTTCAAAAATGCCAATTTAAACATAGAAATCAAGTTGAAAAGTATTATTCGGCGTAATTCTATTTGAAAAAATTGCATAACCAGAACTCAGATGCTTTCCGAGTATTTTCAGATTAAAGATGTTACAACAACTCAGGTGGATAAAGATTTCAAGTTTTATAGAGAAGTATGAAAGACTCCCTACATGTGTATGTTACAAACCTTTCCCTGATATTATATTAAATATGTCTGGGCTCTGCCAGATATGCAAATCTTTGAAGGGGCTTTGAAGCAAATTAGAATATGAAGCTATAATTTTTATGGCATTAAAATATGTATTGCTGCATTTAATGTCAAAGGTAAGAAAATTCACTCTGTATCGAAAGAATCAAAACGTTTTATATGTTTGGATAATTTTAAAAGTCATACTGACAGAAATCTACAGCTCACCATGGATGCAGTTTATTGATGGATTTTCAATGATCAAAGGTTTTGTTTTACTTGACCTTAAACAAATATGTCGCGAAGGTAAAATAGATAGCATTGACTAGCATTGACCCTTTTAGAAAGTATTAGTTTAAATATTTGAGATATTAGGTAATTACATCACTAAAATACATCCCTCTAGAGACATTCTTCCCAACAGACATTATATAAATACATTTTTGCTCATTACGGACAATAAAGGGTTAGAGCTGTTGAAATGTACTTCACATTAACAAATTCACGGAGGTAAATCGATGTTTAGCAAAAGTAGTTTTGAAAGACTTCTAATTTTTTATTAGGTAAAATTTTAGACTACCCGTCATCTCTTATGTAACGACGCAAAGATATACTACTTCCGGTTAACTTAAATGCTTTGAAGATGTCACATGTATTTTTCTCAAAAGAAGCTAAGAACATAATCAAGAAGTACTTCTTAAATCGAAGTGGCTAATGCTAAGAATTTTAGCATGCCACAGTTATTAAATAGCAAGATAGAGTGAAGATGATCACGCGTCAGTATTTCAGGCTGGACATTCCTCGGCAGCTGGATGCAGAGTTTTATTTCATGCCAATATCTGGACTGAGTGAAGATTGTTAAACGGTGAACTTTTTACGTTAAAAGCTATTGTATGTCACTACAGATTTTGTTTATTATTGTTCATCATTTCTAACTGAAGATTTTTTCCTTACCAAATCTATTTGTAGATATGGGAACAAAGAATGTGTTCCATGCTTTCGAAGTTACTTTCCTTTAACTGCTCTATGCTGTGCCACCAAACTAAAATCCCAGAGTTTAACTTTGTCAAAAACTACCACCGACGTTAGTTTAAATGTGTTATCACATGAAACAGCTTATGCAACTTTTAGTGTAGTTTGTCGTTTCCAGGAAATGACTATTAAAATGCTTTTCCCTAAGGACAGGCATGATCAAGTTTCGGTAAATCATTCGGGAAATCAAAGGAGTTATTCAAAAATCAGTAAAATTTTAATAAATATTGAATTCACTTTTCTACCATAGTGCGTTGCTTATAATTTTAAAAGTACATTATTTCCCAGATCTCACACTTACTAGGAGATTTCGAGATAATGTACTTATGTACATAAATTGACAGATATTTAAGCAGAGTTTCATATGATGATCTAAATTTCAAGATTCTATATTTAGTTTTAATGTATTAATTTAATCTAAATATGTATTAATTTAGTTTTAATTAATGCATAACATAACACTTCGCACTCTGACAATTATTTATTTCAGTTTTAAACAGTTAAAAAACAATTATTAATTCTATTTTATGGAAAAAAATCCCTAAAAAACAACAACCAATAATTCAATTTATTAATTACATTTAAGAAAACCAATAAATATAAAGAAATCAATTAAAAAACCAAAAGATGTAACATAATGAAAACAAATTTTAACATACTTATCGTGCATTTAAAAAATACTTAAGCGAATACTAAAATTTTTAAGATCTCGGAAAATCTTTCATTGAGTAAATTTAAGTTTGATGATACTCTATTAAATAACTTATAAATATTCCGATTCACATGTGACACCACTTCTCTATTAAAAAAAATAACTAAACATCTGACCAAAAAGCAAATATTTATAAATACGAACACAAAACAAAACGCTTATGTTCATACTTCCAAGCCACAGAAAAAAGTAGCAAAACAAATCTTTTGTAAAAGTTTGTAAAATTTAATTATCCTTCCAGTATTTTAAATTCAGTTTTAAAAACTGAACTCTACAAATTTCTTATGAGATAATAAATTTATTCTTAACTTCTTAACAAACAAATACGTCATACTGTAAGAAAAATAAAACACTGATACATTTTTATTTTAACTCACTCTACAATAAACTTTTCAATGATTGTTTCCTCTGCCCTAAAGATAAAAAGAATCATTTAAAGCATAATCAAAAGTTTTATTATTTACTGTTTACTGCTTAAAACATTTAAAATTTTGTTTAATTTTGACTCAATAACAGCTAATTTTTCTTATTTTTATTGATTTTTTGCTTATTTTTTGACACAAATATTGATAAGTAGCAACTTGTTCTTATTTATTTTTGTGTTAATCTGATAGACATACTGGTGTCCATTATTTAATGCATTAAAAGATATTTGCTTATTTGTTCAAAAGTTCAGAAGTTTTTCTCTGTATCAAATAAAAAGTCTCTTTAATTAAGTTATATTTTAAACTGCCAATTAGTTATTTTTTGAATCGCAAATTTTAATTAACTTTTCACTCGAAATTGACAGGTACTTAAGGAAAGTTTCATATGATGATCTATATTTCAAGGTCCTATATTTGAGCAGTTAAATACAATAATTAATAATTCTATTTTGTAAAAATTTCCTAAAAATAAACAATTGATTATTCTTATTACTAATTTTATTCAAGAAGACTAATAAAATAAAGCAAACAAATTAGAAAATCGAAATAATGAAACTTAATCAAAACAAACTTAAAAATATTTATCGTGTCATTAAGAAACACTAAAACGTGTATTAAACTTTTTATTATTTCGAAAAAGCCTTCGTTTAGTAAATCTAAATTTGATGATACTTTATTAAATGACTAATAAAGATTCCTTTCCATATGCAAAACATGTTCTCTATTTAAAAAGTTAACTGAACATCTGATCAAACAGCAAATATTTATAAATATAAACACAAAGTAAAGCTTAAGCTTATTCTTCCAAGCCGCAGAAAAAGCTACAAAAATAATCTTTTGTAAAAGTTTGTAGAATTTAATTATTCTTCCAGCATTTTTAATTCCGTTTTTAAAATTGAACTCTATATAAATCTCTTATGAGATAATACATTTATTTTTAACTTCTGAGCAAACAAATATGACATACTGTTAGAAAAATAAAGTCAGTAATACATTTTTTTTGCTCACTTTACAATAAACTTTTCAATTATTATTTCCTTTGCCCTAGAGGTAAGAAAATTCTTTTTAAGACTTCCTCAAAATTTTTATTATTTACTGCTTAAAGCATTTTAAATTTTGTTTAATTTAAACTTGGAAACCTTTAATTTTCTCAAATTTTATTGATTTTTGCTTATGTTTTAACAGAAATATTGATAAGTAGCAACTTGTTTTTTTTTTTGTTGTTGTTAATCAGAACGGAATATTTATGTTCATCTTTTAATGGGTTAAAAATATTTATTTATTTGATCATAAAGTTCAGCAATTTTTCTCTGTGTTAATTAAAAAGTGTATTTAATTAAATTATTTTTAATCTGCTAATTAGTTATTTTTTGAATCATAAATTTAAAGTAACCTCTTTAAAGTAAATTTACAGATATTTGTTCAAAGTTTCATATTATGTTTTAAATTTCAAGAATTTATTTATATATGTAAAATAATATTTGAAATATTTCTTCAAAAAATTGTTTTAGAAAAATAGTTTCTTGTATAATATATGAATACAGGAAGTAGAATGATAACTTTAAAAAGCGATGCGGTGCTAATCATTTATGTCACACACTGTTTATTAACCCTATTTTGTATTTTGAGAAAAGAGGAATGCGTCACGCGATTTGGCAAGAAGCTCTTTTCCTTGCCAAAAGCAAACGATTGTAATGTAACTGAAAATTGCCTGTTAACGGATTTCAGAATTCGTGTAAATGATATTTAATAAATTTAAACTTAAAATGAGAACGTTTAATATATATATTTTATTATATACACTATATATTGCTTGTTTCTGTAGTTATTTATCTCTGGTAAAATATTTTCAAAATTTAAAAAAAAATTGTACTGATTTATTTATTTATTTTTATATTTATACATTTAAGCATTTTTAAAAATAAAAGCTGAAGTCGGTTCTACAACAATAATATAGTGCTCATTTGAAATTATTTTTGAGTTTTAATATATTGTAGACAATTTAAATTTTGAAATTTCTTTTAAATCGTAATTTTTACTAAGTAAATTTTAATTCATATGTATGTAAGTAATGAGATGACAAAAAATTATAGATAAAACCAACTAAAATGAACAAAACTAATTTTATTTAAATTAAATTTATTTAAACAAGTTCAACATAGAATATTCTTTTAAATAAAACTGTATTTGTCATAAAAAAGTATCTTTTGAAATTGTACCGATGATTGCCAACCGATGAAAAACCGTCAAACAATGGAATTTTCATTATGTTTTTAATGACGCTCCATCAACATTCCGCTGATTTAATTAATTATTATTTTTTTAAACGTACATATCATCATATGAAGAACATTCTGTAATTTTTCAGATGTTTGAGAGCATGAGCGAGACCTTTCTTGTTAGTAGCCAAACACCTACATCATGAGTATCATTTGTTCTAAAATTGTCCCAATTAAATTTGATAATTTCTTACGAATTTACGACATACAGTTTATTAATGCAGAAGGATCAAAGAATTACTCAATTTTTATTGCAAACAAGAAGTTTGAATACATAAAAAAGGGAGACACTTGATATTTAATATAATAGAAAATGTGTAGGCCTAGCAAGAATTTATCAAAGAGAAACAATACAAATAAATTTCTATTAAAGTAAAACAATTTCTAACTCTAGTCTATATTAATTCGTCCTTTCAAGAGAAACAAAATATATTATAACCTGCTTACATTCAATATGGAAGAATGCAGCATCATTTAACTTACCAAAATTTAATCTGGTGCTAATAAATGGTTATAAAAAATAAATAAATAAAAATACATACAAAAATAAAATAAAAATAACGTGCATAATATAAAGGAATACGTGGAAAATTCAATGATGACATTTTATAAGCCATGCAATTTTTGAGCATTTTTATTCGTTTTGAAAATGATTCGGATTGAGTCGAAGCAAGTTAACATTTAAATTAATTTATTTTTATTAGTTAAAAAGTTTTAATTTAGACCTTTTATCTTTTGAAAATAGTATATGGTCTGTTCTTTTGAAAATTTAAGATCTCCATACAGTTTAATATTAAGACCAATTCTAAACTCATTTTTTTATGTTTGATTAAAAAAAAAAAAAAGACAAACGTTGTAATCCAATTTATGTTTCTGTGTCTTTTTTAATAAATTTGGATCTTTTCTTTTATAAATATATATATATTTTTATTCTAAAAAAAACTAACTCGAACGTTCCGTAGCATACTTAACATGTGATATTTACTGCAAAGCGATATTTATTTTAGAGAAAAATTATTTATTCTTGAATATTTTTCATCCAAATCCAATGTATTTTCTACGTGTCTTATTTTAAAAACCCTGAAAACACTTGAAAATTGAAAGCGTACATAAATCTTCACAAACGTTGAAAAAACATGTTCATGCTCCATCAGTCAAAAGAAACTGTATTGAAATATCTCGGTCTTTGAAATATTTTAAAGGTTTGAAGGTTTGAATGGTGGATTAAATCGAAGATTCTGTACTACTGCACAGTTTGATTTCTAATTCGTTGTACAGTAAAATCCTTTGTAAATAAATGACACACGAATTAATTCAACAATCATTAATTAAAAACTAATCGAAAAAAAACTAAACGATTGGGATAATTCGAAAACTTTCTTCCATTTTATGCATGCTAATACCTGAAAATTCGCTACTCGAGTGCCATAATTAAATGACAATCTATATTCATTTTGAAGATTCTAAAAAAGTGAAATTCCGGGCATTATTTCTTGAAATAGGACTATTGTGGATATCGGAAAAATTACCAACATAAAAGGACCATCTTTTGAGAGATATGTAACAAACATAAATAATAACAACAATAACAAATAAACATAAAATTTGAGAGATTTATAATAAACACCAGTAATATTTATCAAGCTATACCTGAATCTGAAGTTTGATGAAAATTAGCCAATTGTCTGTAGGGTAACATCCCCAGTAATTGGCACATTAAGGATTTGTCTTTTAAACTTATTTCTATTTCCATTACCAAGAAATAAAATATTTCCTTGCAAATATTTTTAAATCAAAGAGTGCATATCTGTGCATCTATTTTGCACACTAAATGAAAAAATATTTGAAAAAGTATTTTTATAAAAATATATTTATTAAAAGTTGCTGTAATCACCAGTAATTGGAACTTAGACTTTTACAGAATTAAAGTAACCCTTTTCAACTAAACAAAACTGTTGTCAATTAAAATTTGAAATATTCTTTAAATGAGATAGTTATAAATTGAAATGCAAACCTTTCTTAAGCCAAAGAAGAAGCATTTGCAACAAAAATGGCTAATTTGATACAATCCATAACTGTTTCTCTTTCCTAGGCACTATTGTCATCTAGTAGCATAAATCAAAGTTATAATCTGTAAAGTAAATGAGCATATAACTGGTATATGGCCTTGTATTTTTAAAAGTCTGGATATAAACCTTATTTTAGGACATTTTTGTGGGATGTGTCAATCACTGGTGCCTGCCAGTTACTGGGGATGTTACCCTAGCTCTTGAGAAAAACAAGCTATTGCAGGAATTGGGAAAAATTCAGCATAGCAGAGGCACCCGTTGGCGTTTGACATAAAAATGTAAACAGAACTAGCTCATATCACTGATTTACTAAACCTAAATTTTGATAAAATTCGTGCATTAATTCTTGAGATCGAGTTGTTGTGGAAATTGTGAAAAATGCAGCATAGCAGCGCCACCCGTTAAGCAATTAACACCAAAATGGAAGGAAAATGAATTTGTGTCAAGAACTAACTGAATCTGAAGTTTGGTAGAAATGCGTGCATTAGTTATTTGGATAAAACTTTTCCCCCTTTTCTGACCCCTCGAACGTGTATATCCGACAAAAACCAGAATTCGAAAATTCTCACGAATCCAATACTTTATTCTTAAATAGATAGAAGAAAGTAAAAACTAATCGGATGCGCCAATCTGACGTGTCGGATGTGTGCCCAAACTTACTTCTATCTCATGCATGTTAATACGTCACAATTCGCTACAACAGTGCGAAAATTAGCTGACAATTTTAAGGCTCATAGTGAGGATTCTGAAGCAGCACCATACGAAAAGGGGGCGAAGTGGGCGATAGCCCCGGACACGTATGTTTAGGAGGCGCCAAATTTATACTACCAACTTCATTTTTGGCCTGTTACAAGAAAAAAAAAATGGGACAGGGATGCGAAAAACGGGCTGCGGCTCCCAAGTTTCTCTTCGCACGTCCCTATTCTGAAGGCATAAAATTGTATTCATTACTTCTTGATATAGGACAATTGTGGGTATCAGGAAATTTGCAACATAAAAGTGTGACCTGTTCGGCGATTTATACCAGAACATAATCAGCAATAATATTTATCAAGCTATCCTTGAATCTTAAGATTGACGAAAATTCGTAAATTTGTTCTTGAGACAGAGCTATTGCAGAAATCAAAATGTGGAGGAATCACAAATCTATCTGCTCATTCATTTAATATCATATAAATATGACGTAATTATCATAATAACATAGAATCATTACATATCATGGGGTAACACTGAATTAAATATATATGATAGGATTTAATAAAATGAAGAAAAGTTTTATTAGTATGTTTTTAAATTTTTATTCAACTTTCATATAATTTGAAATGAGTCGACAAAAATTTGCAATGCTTATATATATTAAATTTAAAATCTCACGGTAGAATAGTTTTTTGCTGTTACATACGGACCGAGGGACCACACAAAGACTATAAATGCCACGCATTTATACAATTAAGAACGCACACAAAAACATTCTACTAAAGCATAAAAATAAATCTATTTATGCTAAACAAATTTCCTACATTATATGATTTTTTTAGAAAACTGTAGATGTATTCAAACTTGTCATGTTTTTTTAAATACCGCGCATATAAATATATTTTTTTCTTCCAAATATACGCTATTACGCAAAGAAGTTGAAAATATTTATACGTGGAATTCCATTTTCCTTTTTTTTCTTAAAACAACCAGTGATTTATTGAAGACATTCATCACTTTTTATTAGCAAAATGTGTTCCGAGCACTTATTGGAACCTACAGAAAGAGTTACTATGAATCATTGATGCAAGCACGTTTCCTGAATTTCAGCTTTTCTTCCTCATTAATAAATATTGAAAAGTAAATGTTTAATCGAACCGACCCAAATAAACTCATATTATTGTAGTATTAATGGTTAATTTCATTAGTGTTATGGCGGCATATACAGGGTCATTCTAAATCCATTTCACAGATGTTAAGAGTTTGTACAGTCGTCATATAGGAATGTACGGGTAGAAGTGAACACACAGCAAGTAAATTTGGCATTTTTTTTACTTCAAAATTTCTCATTCACTCTAGAAAAATCCTATACTATTCTTTCTTTATTTAAAACTCCTAAAAACATTCAAATGCTGCACAAAATAAATCTTTTTATGCTATGTAATTTTTTTTCAGTATTTGAATTTTGTTTGTAAAATTTTAGATATATAGTGTGTTTTATGTTTTCTCATATACCGCGCCTATAAATATGTTTTTCATCTTCCAAATACAAGCTATCGCAAAGAAAATTTAAAATATTTACACGTGGTATTTCGTTTCCCTTTTTGATTTCTTAAAACAACCACATTCATCACTTTCTATTAGCAAAATGTGCTGAACATTTACTGAAACAGCATGAATTGCTGTGAATCGTTGATGCAAGCACGTTTCCTAAATTTCTGTTTTTCTTCCTCCTTGATAAATATTGGAAAATAAATACTTAATCTCACCGGCCAAAAATAAGTCAATATCTTTGTAGTATTAATCTTTATTTTCATTAGTCTTATTGCGGGCTGTACAAGGTGATTTGAAACTCATGTTATCAATTTTAAGAATTGGTACAGGACACTGTAGCAATTGCTTTCTGTACATGAATGTATGAGCGTAAGTGAAGCGTTGAAGGAAAAAATTCAAGAAGTGAAATCGTCGTTATTCTTTAAATTTCAAAATTTCTCATTCACTCTAGAAAATTTCTATACTATCTTGTTCTTACTTAAATCATACATTTCATAATTACCTAAAGATTTTTTTTTTTTAATTTCGGGAATGATTTTGAAAGTTTTCTATCTAAGTCTATCTTCCTATTTTATTTCTATTCTTTTGTTTTCTAATCCTGATTTTTATTTCTATTCATGCTTTGACAGATTTATTAGCTTTTCATTTATTGCTTTTTATTTATTTATATGCTGAAATTTTCAAAGTACAATTTTTTATGTAATTTTGAAATGTCTGTCATAAAAAAAGAAAATAATAATACAGGAATTTTTCGGCACGAATGAGCTATTTTCAATCTTAACCCCTTAACGGTCGCCCTTAACTTACGGTTTAAAAATTCAAATGCATTATTTCCACCACTTTAAAAAATATATTCATCTTATTTGATGACAATTAACATGATACCAGAATAATACCAATTACACTATTTTATGAAACTGGTGGGAATCAAACAATTATGAATAAAAGCCATGAAACCTGCAGCCCGTGATTGCCTCGGACGCGACGATTAAGTGGTTAAGAAAAGGACCAAATGTCCCTTTGATGTTTATACCTCAAAAACATTCTATTGAAGAGCAAAAATAAATCTTTTAATGCAAGGTATATTTCTTTCAATACTTGAATTTAGTTTATAAACTTTTAGATGTATCCAAGTTTTTCATGTTTTCTCATATATCACGCCTAGAAATATGTTTATCGTTTTCCAAATACCAGCTATCGTGCAGAAACGTCAAAAATATGTATACGTAAAATTCCGTTTTTCCTTTGCTTTATTAAAACAAGTAGTTATTTATTGAAGACATTCATAACTTTTTTATTAGCAAAATATATTTCGAACGTTTACTGAAACCTACAGCATGAGTCACTATGAATCATTGATGCAAGCACGTTTCCTCAATTCTTATTTTTCTTCCTCATTAATAAATATTGAAAAGTTAATATTTAATCGAACCAACCAAAATTAGTTCATATCTTTGTGGTATTAATGTTAATTTTCATTAGTCTTATGACGGCCAATACAGGGCGATTGTAAATTCATGTTGCAAAGTTTAAGGTTTGGAACAGGATACTGTAAAAATCATCAATTGTACAGAGATTTATGGGCACAAATGACGCATTAAGGTTAAAACACTGGAAGCATATTTGATCCTTTTTAAAATTTCGAAATTACTCATTCACACTAAAAAATCTCTATTCTATTCATTTCTTTATTTAATACAGACATTTCATAATTATACGAAGATTAAAATCTGTTTTTTTTTCATTTCTGGTATGATATAGAAAATTTTATTGATATCTCCATCTTCTATCACCTAATCGAAATTTTTATATCTATCTCCATTTTATTTCTATATTCCTAACTTCTTATCTCCATCTTCATTAATTTATAGTGATTAAGTATATAGCTTTATAGTTTATAGCATTTTTTATTTATAGTGAAATTCTATCTAAATATAACGTAATTATCGTAGCAACCTAGAATCATTTCCTATCATGGAATAATATGGAATTAATTACATATGAAAAGGTTTAATGAAATAAAGAATACTCTCATTAATCTTTTTTTAAGTTTTCAATCGACTTTTATATAATTTCAAATGACTCGTCAAAATTTATAAAGCACAAAACTAAATCTTTAAAGCTACGTGATATTTTTTCAATATTTACATTTTTTAAACAAAATTATTGATGTATTTAAATGTTTCATTTTTTTTTCATACACTGCACTTAGAAACGTATTTCCCTTCTTCTAAATATCAGCTATCACGCAAAGAAATTGAAAATATTTATACGTGGAATTCCGTTTTCTCTTTTGCTTTATTAAAACAACCAGTGATTTATTTAAGACATTCATCACTTTTTATTAGCAAAATGTGTTTCGAACGTTAACTGGAAACTACAGCATGAGTTGCTATGAATCATTGATATAAGCTCGTTTCTTGAATTTCTTTTTTTCTTCTTCATTAATAAATATTGAAAAGGTAAATATTTAATAGAAGGACCAAAAATAAGTTCATATCTTTGTTGTGTTAATGTTCATTTTAATTAGTCTTATAACGGTCTATACAGGATGATTCTACATTTGTGTCACAAATGTTAAGTGTTGGAAAAAATCAGTTTATATCAATGTCTTGTCTGTAATTTAACTAACTTTTAATTTATTATTGCATAATATTAGTGTAATATTTAGCATTGTATAATATTTAGTGTGATATTTAGTACTATGTAATATTTAATATAATATTTATTTCAAGCATATGTATCTATTAATTTAATAAACTAGTTCATGAATATCTGTGTTTTTGAAATAATTTCTCTTTCAAGAATTTCATTTCACGTGATTTTTTCCCATCTATTACGCTTGTCGACAATGCTGTTGGTATAACATAAAAGCACACATTTTTAGTATTTCATCGAGAACCACTATTTTAACATACAGCCCTGGTACAGGTATGTGCACTAGTATGAACATGTATGCATATATATTTAAAAACGCAGTTATTTCTTTGAACGTACTGCTTTTTAATGAACGAAATATCGAAATTTTATCCGTCTTCCTTCTCATCTTGTCATTTAAAAGACTGAAAATATGTGAGGCATAAAATTATTAAGCTTATTGCCCATCTTATGCATGATTCGATACATTATGCTATGTTATTAAATAGAAAAATTAGGAATTTAAAAGATTGCAGACACCAGGTAGCATATTTGAAAAACGTGAAAAAAAATCACAGAAATCTCTCTTGTACACCTTATGCACGCCAATTATAGTTAACAATGCACAGGAACAAGGCTCGGAATGCAAACTTGAGGACGAACCAGTCGAGTTCCGTGAAATGGGTTAAGACCAAATTCATTCTAGGAATTCAATCAAGGAACTCTTGATTGCTAGGACGGAGTCCATAACATCATATCACATGATTTAGGTTGGGAGCACACGCAAATATTTATTTGCGGTTAGAAGTCGGCGTGTTTTATCTTTGCAGGCGGCGTGTTGGATCTATAATGACTTTTCGACTTCAACTCCAATTCAATTGCAGGACAGCGACTTCTCCCTTAAGTAGGGTTGAGATATTTATATCCTGAACTATTGTAAAATCCCCGTTTTATATTGTTTGTAAACCACAGAAGGGAGATGAAGAAAGAATTTTTTGGAATTCCGTTGAGTTTGGGTAAAATACAAGACCAATCTAATCGGCAGAGACAGCTCTTGTATCTAACACCCGTTGCTAGGAAAGCTTTTGCTTGAGATTAGGTCGGCGGAAATAACATGAATTGACGGTATGAACTCCGACCTGAGGCTCAGTTCAGACTCTAATACTCTTTCCTTCGATTGAAATCTTAAAAAAAGTGGGGAGGTCTTTTGTATATGATTGTTTGCGGTTTCTTCATAATAGAACGGAAGGCCATTAACAAAAAAATCGGGAGATAAGCAATTCACCCTACTTGACGGAAAGATTTTCCTTTAGCCGGACAACCGCCCTTTTCTAGAAAACTCATTAAGATCAAAAACATCGCGTCGCCATAACAAACGAGCAGACACTGAAATTCAAGAAGCGGTCAAATATGTTGGGCCTAAAGCCCTACCTTAAGTATCAAAACATTCAGTAGCCTATAACGAAGATGGCCTTGGATAAGCTCGATTACGTTACCAATAGAGACTGACAGAGGAACATTATAGGGAAAGAGTTCCATATATGCCGACGGAATGATTTCTATGTAATATAGTCGACGCCTACAAAAATGTGCAGAAATAAAATTCGTGGAATAAAAGAGAAAATAGTAAAAAATAGATTACAATAGCATTCGAAAATAAAAAGAAGCTTTACTCAGAATGTTATAGGCTTTGGAATTGATAAAAATTTATGAAGTGATTAAATTAAGACATTTTATAAGATAAATTATTAAAGAACGCCTTTCAAACTTAAGAAATTAAATAGGAATAGTTAATAGATATTATTAAAAAATAGGGCAGTAATGAATAAGCTGTAAATTTAAAATAACTACGAAATAAAGTATTAAATATAACATATATACGCGCTAGTGTGATAACAGTTTTGAATAAAAATGCAAATTATAATATTTATTTATATGACATTCAAAATAATATTCATTTATGTATTTATTTTTAAACTGAATGTATTTTGCAGATTCTATAATTATTATTCAAAGTAACACTTGCACGAAAAAATAAATGTAATGCGAGATTAAATTTTATGTAGATGTTTACGACAGATGTAATTATATTCTGTATTATTAATGTAATTTATTTCAATAAATTTATTTAGAACTTAAGGTACAATAAGAAATTATTCAATTTAACATACATACACCCGTATGTGATAACAATTATGAATAAAAATGTAAATAATAATATTTATCGTATTTGACATTCAAAACAATATTCATTTAGACATTTATTTTTAAACTGAATGCATTTTGCAGATTCTTCAAATATTATTCAAAGTAACATTTGCACACAAAAAATAAATGTAATGCGAGATTAAATTTTATATAGATATTTACGAGAGATGCAATTATGTTCTGTATTAATATTATAATTTATTTCAATAGATATATTTAAAACTTTGGGCTTGTTTTTATGTACCCACAGAAATAAAATGTTTCTAGTTAAAGCTTGATTTTCAAAGTAGCGAGTTTCTATTTATCATCGAAAATTGTCCCATTACCGAAAACCGCTTCTCACTTCTCTTTACTGCTCCGCAGATTGCTTCTGTGTTCATATATCAAGATTAAGGCTTGTTCCAGTGACTGCTTTAGTCCTTACGATTTATTGTTTTTTCTGAAAGAAATTCTTTTCATTTATTTTTGAAGGATATATATCAACGTCTTATTCATTTTTTTGTGCTGTATTGCATCGTTATTCAGTACAAGGATATAAATTAAAATGCTCAATTACTTAATGTCAAAACTCTTATTTCTCATATTAAGTTAAATATGTTCTTAACTATGCCAGGAAATATTTCAAAATATATTTGTAGTACAGTTAAGAAAAGCTAGGAGAGTGTAAGTACATTTCAAAATCAAAATCAAAAATACCTAAACATAATTTTTTTTGCTAAACATCAATGAATTATTTTGACTTCATTTGTTTATTAAGCATTTCTATCGTTATTTAGTTTTAGCTGTAAATTAATTAAACAACAGTAATAAAACTATTTTTTTCAATTTGTCCTTAGAGAGTTGGTAAGGTTGCATTTATGAGTAAGGTGATTCAATAATAACTACAATTAAATTATTAACAATAATAAATACGATTTGTGAATAAATTTTATTGCGAAACGAGTGACTATTTTATCCTCATGGTAAAAGAATAAAAAAAGGAAAGATTTTAAATATTAGACAAGATTAATTAATTAATTAATTAATTAATTAATCTCTGCTAAATATTCAAATTAATAGAAATTCAAAGTAACACAGGAAGCATGTAATGAATGAGTTTTGTAAGCTTTCACAAAATGAGATACGTTACTTCATTGGAAAAAAGGCTGATTGCATGGGTAAGCTAAAAGATTCAGTATTAACGCAAAATCCTATAAACAGAACTTCTTTTATTATTATTTATAAAGCGTAACATGATTAGAATGTACAAAAAATTCTACTTGGAAACATTGTTCATTAGTCAGAAACCATTTTATACAGTGCATGAAAATAAGGATATAAAATCGGTTACCCTAACTTATGATTAGTGGGATAAAACTTAAGTAGTGCATTCTCATATAATGCCAAAGATAAAATGAAACCTCATATTGCAAGTTTTCCAAAGATTAAGTCTCATTACAACGGAGCAAACACTAAAAACCATTCTTAGAAACAGGCTTAACTTACCAATAATGCATGATTTCTACCTTCAGACATGCAGGGAAAACAATGAAGAGCCGGTGAATTTAATTTAATTTCAATAGAATAACCAATTTTTTGTCTTAATTTTCATACTCTCTATTTCACTTCCCCCTCCCCGCCTATCAAAACAGCACACTAAAAAGAGAAATCTGTTTGGTTCATATTTAACATAGTTAATTATTTGAGACTGCTGTGTTAAATTAAATAATATATTTTACTTATGTAAATTCAATCATTTTGTAAAAATGCTATACATTAGTCTGGAATAAGTGGAAACAGCAATTTTCTGTTATTGTATTAGAATATAGTTAGTATAAAATATATTATTGTCCATTGATGTTTATTCGAATTAATCAACGAAATTTTACTTTATTAAGCCATAAAAATATACAAAAACTAAGAATAAAATGGTTATTTAATGAGAGACCCCTGTCATTTGAAGCACGTTATGACGTTTGAGAACAATTTGGAACTATCAATTTTTTTAACTGTAAAAATTCCACAAAAATATTATTTACGAACTTCTATTATATAGAATTGCCGTCTGTACCAACATACAAACTTATTAATGCCAGAAGATTTTTGCAAACTTTAATAGCTGCACGTACAGAGCATTCTGATTTTCAAAGTGTTCTAGCTGGAAAGTGAGTTTGGACCAGGTAGAACTATCTTATTCTCAGTTGACGATTAGTTTTATCCTATTACGTTTTTGTTTTCTGTGTTATCAAACTACTTGGAATTGTATCAAAATATTTTGTTACCTCATTTTAAACATTTTTGTAACTAGAACTACATATCTATGACTAACAGTTTATAAATTAGCCGTCATAATCATAAATCATGAAAGTGATTTCCGAATTTCATCAAAATCCGACGATTAGTTTCCAAGGAAACATAATTCAAACACCACATAATTTCTCATAGTATTGCACCTAGTATTGTCCCACCGCCGGGTCTTCCTAATTTCAATTCCCAATTTACAAATGATAACAAGAATATTTTAACAAAATTTTAATTTTAGAATGAGGGTTTAAAGAAACAAATTTTTATTTGTTAAAAAAATCGTTTGTAAATTATGGTGTTAGTCAATATTTTCATAATTTTATGAACAAAATTGTTTTAAGCGTAAACGGGTTATAAAAGCCCAATACATTTATCGCTTTAGCAACGCTTCAGTTTTGCAACATCCACGGTCTCTTTTCGAGATGTTCGAAGAAATTGTTTGCGGTTTGATAAAAATCAGAGCTTTGATGGAATAATAAAACATTTTCTTTTCTGGTAATTGGCGTTTTTAATTAATAACTAAGCTAAATATCACATTTAGTAAAAATCTGTGTTACAGATGCAACAAGTAAGGTCTTGAAGTATTCTCACAAAAATTTTGAGCCTCGTAAGTTCCGTAGATTTCTCCAGCCACACATTGACAGAGAGAAACTTTCTAAGTTTTATAATAACGTAGATTTGGATTGTAAAGATTGATATTATACGGTGCCGTTAAATTCTGTTGTCATCCCAATAATTTCTGAACAGCAAGAGCTATAATTATAAAAGTGGTATAGTAAAGTGTTCGACACAATGAAGCCACTAACGTGCTATCTTATGGGGAACTGCGGAGTTAGCACACACTTCTCGAAAACTAAAAGAGTTGTGGGTGTGTGTGTGTGGGGGGGGGGGGTTGATTTACAAAATTGGATAGCAAAATCTGTTGAATACGAAAAGACACATTATGGACATTAATCCGAAGAATAGAACTGTTAAAACACGCATTTGTCCTACTACATTATCACGTGACGAAAAGATTTTTGAAAGAAAAAACAACTAGTTATAACAGTTCCCTTTATTTGAGATGTCTATACTTCTGACAGTCAACTGACCTGCATCTTTGGATCTACATTTGTCCGAAAGATAAACATTTCACTTTCCGTCCAAGTTTCGTGACGTCATAATGTAGGAAAACGAGGTAGGAAACGAATTTTATTCTGCACACTCTATATTATAAATAGATATTTAAGTTAAATTTCATTTGCCATGTTACATTTTATAAAAGTTTTCCATATGGTAGTTAGGGTCATTTAATTATTTTTAAGATAAAAATTTTATTTGTATTTGTTTTGTTATCGTTCTATAGTAAAAAAAAACTAGCCTTAAAAGGAATGACTCCTGGAATGATGCTGATGTAGAAGATTTCCGGAACTAACGAATCCGGGTTGTCCACTCCTTCCATGAGTCGAATAGACCAATCAGGAAAAGGCTCCGTCTATGCATCGCCATATGGGTTACCATAAAGAGAGGAAAGGTTACCATCGCCAACAATCGCCAAGTTAGTCGCCAACTTGGCGATATATCGCCAAATTTGGCGACCAAAATTAGTTGTCAAAAGTGACGCCAACTTGGCGATAACTGTAATATTTCGCCAAATTTTTAATTTCTTTACAACACCAGTCGTTTGATACATCATTTGAGAGGTTTGCAACTGCTTATTCATATAATGGATGTCTTGTGTGTTATCCCCCATTCTGCTCCCCAGGGGGGACATATTTTTATTTTCTTTACAACACCAGTCGTGTTACACAAGATTTGAAAAGTCTGCAACTGTTTATACATATTATGGATGTCTTGTGTGTCACCTCCACACTCTGCTCTCCCCAGGGGGGGGGGGCGGTCACATTTTTAATTTCTTTACAACACCAGTTGAGTGACACATCATTTGAAAGGTCTGCAACTGCTTATTCATATTATGGATGTGTTGTGTGTCATCCCCTACTCTGCCCCCCAGGGGGGCACATTTTTAATTCCTTTACAACACCAGTCGTGTGACATCATTTGAGAGGTGTGCAGCTGCTTATTCATATTACGGATGTCTTTTGTGTCGCCTCCCACTCTGTCCCCCAGGGGGGCACATTTTTAATTTCTTTACAACACCAGTCGTGTGACACATCATTTGAAAGGTCTGCAACTGCTTATTCATACCATGGGTTATGGGCGAGCGCAGCAAGCAGGGGTAGACAATAATTTGGAATCGCGAAGCGATTACGCGGGGGGTTGGCGAGCATAGCGAGCAGGGGGGCGGGGCCCCCCTAGTTAATGTAAAAATAACTCATCATACAAAAACCGGCAATTAGTATACATTATAATTGAATTTAAAAGAGATGGTGCAGTTTAAAACGCCTTACGCGTGCTGAAGAGTAAAGACCTATAGTTTAGCGGGAGAATTTCATGTGTTGTTTTTATCTTAAGATTTCAAACTTTTTTTTTTCCTAGCTTTTGTCAGCAATATATAGCTGTTCTTATTTTTTGCATATTTTGAGAGACTTTAGCTTCCACTTTTGCAATAGCATCGCATATTTTTAACAAATATTGAGGTATATATATATATTAGGTCAACCGGAATGTTTTTTCATATAATGCTATTCCTCGTCTTCTAATAAAAAAATTCCTATTTCATTATGGACACCACATTTTCGAAAATGTAGAGCTCCCAAAGTTTTTACGTTTCGCATTAAAAGTGAAAACAACGGTAATTTTGTTATTTCAGGAAAGTGGTGCCAATGAAGAAATCTTGATTTTTAAAAAAGCATACGTGAAATAAGATTATACATCCATATTTTTATAGTAGGTCATATTTTATTAATTTAATTTCATAATTTTCTTAGTAGGTCAATCGGATGTTTGACCTACTATACAAATGGGACTTATTGCAAAGTTTTAATTACTATAAAATATTTTACTTCTTTTTTGTCACACTACTTTTCTAAACATTTTTATTACATGCACTTGAGAACATTTGCAAAAGGAACATACTACGAAATGCATTTTATAAAAGTATTTACACGATAAGTGCATGAAAATATTCTGTTGTAATTAAAACTTTGTGATACACCCCACTATATGAGGAATTCAGATCTGAAGTGCACCAAGCCCGCTCTTGAGTTAAATTCGATTAATTATTTTTTTGAACTGCCGAAGTTCTTCCTCTTCTGCGCATATTTACATCAAGTACATAGTTGTAATGATAATCGATAAAGTGCAATAGTAAATTCTAGTGAAATGGAATAATTGCAATCAACGAGAAACTTCAACTTGATGTAACTCGGATGAGTGAAAATTGCACTTCATCAATTTCAGTTCTGAACGCCTCTTATGCCCATCTAACTTTTTAGAATGATCGTTTTTCCATATAGTTAGAAATATTTTGCGAGAAATAATGTAGGGTTACAGTTTTATGTTTAGTCTAAATTGATGCATTAATTTAAAACAAAAGAGAATTAATACAGTTATTAACATATTTCACATTTAAAATTGCGTATGACAGCAACTTAAAATTTTCGTTTTGTATAACAGTTTGTGCAATAGTAGGGAAGCCACGCTTCCAGAAATTTCCAGACAAGGAAATTCTTCGGCACCAGTGCTTTCTTACAGAGAATCTCTTTTTAAGGGGGCTCAGGCTTGAAAACTTTTCAAAAAATCGATTTTTTTTATTATCTAGTTTGACTCAATTAAGTTTGAACTCAATGCAAAAAACCGCATGAAAATATTTGCATTTTTAACGAATTTATAAGGGGTTATGTATCAACACTTTCAAAGCCGCACCCATATAATTTCAACTTTAAGTCGCGTTTTCTCAAAATTTGATTTTTGACAACTAACACCAAGATTTAAAAAAAAACTATTTGATGGTTGGTTGGTTGATTTTGTCGTCCGATTATCTACGCTAGGGATATAGGACCGGGGGGAGTGCCCTCCGTGGGGGTCTTTCTAAGGGAACCTAACCCGTATTTACGCAAGGTTCGAAGAAAACCACGGAAAACTCCGAACGGTTAGGCCGACAGCCGCGATTGGGTTCGAACCCAGCACCTGCCGTCTACCAGTTGAGAGGTCCGAACCTCTCGGCCACTGGTGGGGCTATTTGATGGAATGGCTTAATTTTTTGTTTGCATATATAAAACATCATTATGTATAAAATGAAATAATATGCTTCAGATAGTTTAATATTTTGAGTATTTTTAATGAAAAAAAAGTTGTATTTTTAGAGGGTTTTTAGCTTTTCAAATTTGAGAGTTTTTAAAATATTTTTTTTGGGTAATAGTTATATGTTTAATTCATTCTATAGAGTAAAGTTTCCTGATCATTTTAAAGCAAAAATTTGGTTCTTATGTCACTTCAACGTTAAGATATCTTGCGGGTGGTGATATGACACATAATTTTTTCACAAAAGTTGTGTTACATAAATGTTGCTATGCTTCTTATTATAATACATTGAAGTACTTCATTTTATAATTTTATAAGACTATAAACATACCTTTAAAATACCAGAAAGTTTAAATTAATTACACATAATACTTCTGCTTTTATATGGGCTCGAAGCGAGAGCTCTGTTTACATGTTTTTTTTTGTATCGATCAAGCCCTGAGCCTCCTTAAAGAAAGCGAAATTTCGTGAACGTAATCTAGATATAGTTTTACATAAGAATTATTAATATTTTGCAGGAAAATACCCTGAAAGTACCCCTGAAACGTAGCAACCCTGATGGCTATTCTTATTCGATTTGAAATAAGTTATGTTTCATTCACTGTCCTCACTTCAATTATTTGATGCAAAACTTTGTCAAATGTTATGTAAAGTGCTCTTTAAAATTTTATTTATTTTAACATTAATTAATGAGACAGAAGAGAAATTTTACTTATTGATATTTAGTATGCGTTTCTCTGTCATCATGTATGTTATGTTTGGTTCTGTTTTCAAATTGTTTTGCTTTAGAAAATGTATTTTTTATCCTTATCGATCGTGCAACTAGAACTAGTAGAGTTCATTAATACGGTCAATTTAAGAGGGAAAAAACTAATTTTAGATGTCTGTGGGCGCTATTTTAATTTTTAAAAGTTTAAATTTTATTTAAAGTAATACATGAAAGTTTTGTTTTAGAAAGGCTTTCAAAGTAAAGCCAATTACTATTTATATATAAAGAAAATGCACTCGAAGTTACGTATTTTCATAATATTGTTATGCCACAAAATACTTTCAACTCTTTTCAACTCTTCTTATTACATATCATTATAAAACTTTTAGAAATATTGGAAATGTATTTTATAGTAAGAGTTAAATCCAATCCGAAGTATTGGTTTAAAACAAACGTAGATTATTTTAAATCTAATTCTAATTAATTCAACTTGGTTTTTGTACTCAAAGATTGAATTATGTTATAAATTTTTCGCTTATTTCCAAATGTACCAGAATTATAAAAATTATGTACGCAGTCATGTTTCCGACGACACTAAAACAGCATTTTCATTTTTTTTAGAATTTTATTATAAACTAGCTGACCCGCCCGGCTTTGCCCGGGTCTGTAATAATAATGTTACACGAACTTGAAATTTCTATGATTTTATCTTTAATTCGAAATATGTGTAAATACACTGTTAAAAATTTGACCCTTTTGCTGCATCGTCACTCCACCGCTTTTATAGAAAATGATTACTTCAGCCTATTTTGGAGCATTCTCATATGTCAAAAGAGAGATATTCTATAAAAACGGGGAAGTGATGATGCAGCAAAAGAATCAAATTTTTTACAGTGTAAATTATATTAAATAAGTACCCCCGACTGTGTCAAAAATCGGTTTAAAAAACTAATATTTAGCTGCAAAAATACCCAAAATGGCTGCAATGGGTAACACAGGAGGGAATATGTGTCTAACGATTGTGTGATTTTCGTGTTAAAGTGTTGATATTTATCATTAAATGTACTGTTAAGTGACTTAATTAATACTTTTTTCACATAGATATCCCAAGTGAAACATTTTGAATTTCAAACTAATTATATCACTCTTAAATCCGACTATACCGTGAATGAAATCGATAGTCGATGATTAGCTAAAAGGTTAGTATATAGTATTATAATTTCTGATCATTTTACAAAAATAGGTGTATATTTTTTATCAAACATGCGTAATGTTCATTCTGTGAACAAAATCCTAACCTTAACCTAAATGTATTGTAATCATAACTTGTCTGTAACCTAGCTGTATCTTAACAGTAACCTAACTGTAACTTAAATATACCATAAATGTAACCTGTCCGTCACCTTATCATAACCTACCCATAATCTAATCACAACCTAACCGCAACTTAATCTAACTGTAACTTAACCATGACCTAACTGTAACCTAACCGAAAATTAAATATAACATAAGGCTCACCGGAACGTAATTGCAACCTAACTGTTAACTAACCGTAACCAAGTTCTAATTTAACACTAACTAAAAACGAAATTTCTTAACCATCACGCGCTACAAAAAACTTAGTTTCACTTTCCACCGCTACGGAGCGCATTATGTTTTGTAGAACATCCGAATTATAGGTTCGCAATGGATTCATGTCCATGGAAATTATTTTGTCTTCTTCGGATACGGTTATGGTTGTTTGGAATATTTTTGTTCAGTTTAGATTCGGTTCAATTCAGATTTCACGGGGTTTCTTTTTATCTTCAAATGGGATTTTTAGGTTCGGGTCGGGTTGTACTTCAATGGAAATTATTTTACCTTGTTCCAATGAGGTTATACTTCACTGAAATATTTTTGTCAGGTTCAGATTAGGTTTGGTTCAAATTTCGGGATTTTTTTTACAAATTTTTTGGTTCGAATTGCGTTTGTGTCCATGGAAATTATATTGTCTTGTTCGTATCTGGTTATAGTTATTTGGAATATTTTCGTCGGATTCAGATTCGGTTCTATTCAGATTTCAGATATTTTTTCAAATTGATTTTTAAGATTCTGGTCAGATTCATGTCCAGAGAAATTATTTTCTCTTACTCGGATCCGGTTTTAGGTCTTTGGAATATTTTTTTCAGATTCAGATGTCGTTCAATTCAGATTTCGTTTTTTTTAATGGAATTTTTAGGTTCAGGTTGGGTTGCGCATCAACGGAAATTATTCTGTATTGTTCGAATAAGGATATGCTTCTCTGGAATATTTTTGTCAGATTCAGGTTTATTTCAGTTTTTTAGATTCGGATTGGGTTCATGTTCATGGCATTTTTTTGTCTTGTTCGGATTCGGGTATGGTTCTGTGGAATATTTTTGTCAGGTTCATATTTGGTTCGATTCAAATTTCAGGTATTTTTTTTCAAATGGAATTTTAGGTTCTGATCGGGTTCATGTCCATGGAAATTGTTTTCTCTTATTCGAATCCGGTTATGGTTCTTTCGAATATTTTGATCGGATTCAGATGTAGTTTGCGTAAAATTTCAGATTTTTTTTTTCAAATGGAATTTTTTAGGTTCGAGTCAGGTTTATGTTCACGGAAAGTATTTTGTCTTGCTCTTATCGGGTTATAGTTCTTTGGAATATTTTTATCGATTTCATGTTTCGTTCTGGTCATTTTTCGGGTTTTTTCAAAGAAAATTTTTAGTTTCGGGTCGGATTGCATATACACGAACATTATTTTTCCTTAATCGGATTGGGATATGCTTCATTTGAATATTTTTCTGGGATTTAGATTTGATTCGGGTCAGATATCAAATCCATACTTTTGTTTTCGAACGGAATTTTTAGGTTCGGGTCGGGTTTGTGCTCATGGAACTTTTGTCTTGCCTGGATCGAAGTATGGTTTCTTTTTTCTGGTTGGGATCGGGTTATGTATTGATACGCCTAAACATTATGTTTTGCTACTATTATTTTAGTGACTCTTTTTGATATATAATTTACTTTCCTATTTAATAATTTATTATTGTGTATGAATCGTCTACCGATTCGAACAATTTTACGTCAAACAGCCATTTCCTTTTTGTTTTAAAAACAAATTAAAATCATAATAAAATTTTAACTTAAATAAAATGCATTCAAATTTAATCAGTGACTTAAAAAAACTGCTAAAAAAGCTTCGTATATACGTATATATATATTTAATGCAACACGTGCTTTGACACGCCTATCAATTGGAAACAGGTTTAAATCCGTACTTTTTTTTGGTCTTGTTTCTTAAAAAGAACTAATCTATCACTTCGCCAGTAAAAATTTATTAATTATTTTATCATATGTGTTTTAAATATCAATATAGAAAATTATTTAAACTTTTTGCTTGAAACTATAACATTCTTTTGTTAATATCTTAAAATCGTCTGCAGTCAGAAATCTATATTTTAGAATAATATTTATTACTTAAGTTTTCATACATGATTTTAAAAGAATGTTTTCATCATTATACTTTAAATATTTATTTACATGCAATTATTAAGTCTTAAACATTTTTCATCTACGTTATAAAGTATTTAAAATTACATTTATGAAGAAAACATTTAGTTATACAATTTTTAGTTCGTGTCAAATGTTTTCAATATCTTATTTAATTTTAGTTTGATATTTAATTATTGCTAATTTTCCAGTTTCCTTCATTTTAAAAGCGGACATTTGGATTGACTATTAATAAATATTAATAGAGCAAAGACCATTTTAAAAATTTTCTATTTCTTCTTAAAATATGCTTCAATTGTAATTCGTTTCTTTCAATTCGTCTTATAATACAAAATCATTTTCCACGTCCTTTTTTTTGGCACATTAAAATTTGAGCGATATATGGTTTCATATCGCAAACCTTTTTTGAGGCTTACTTCACCTCCACTTATCTCATTCCTCCATGGGTTTCTTTAATCCTGTCTCAGCTTTCTTAAAATTTTTACACAACCAACCAACCGTAAACAAACAAAAGAGAAAAAAATTGGGAAAAGATGATTTTTTATGAGAGTGACCTCTCGATTTTAATTAATTACTCAGTTAATAATTGGAATTTCGAAATTCTGAAGCTCAGGTGCATCAGGAGAGATTTGGGGCTACTCTCAAAAAAATTTTGAACTTTGTACGTGCTGTAGATTTTGCTAGCCATCGCAGACACACACACACACACACACACACAGACAGAGCGTTTTGTTCTTTTATTAATATATAGATGTACAAATGGGGTGAATTGGATGAACATGTAGTTTTGATTAGTTATTTTAAAAATGGTCTGTTGATTTTTTTTCTGTTATTCATTAATTTCTTGTTAAAGTTTACACTCTTAAGTATGAATTTAAGCCATATTTTATTTTACTTATAAACTGCTCAAAACAATTAAAGGATATTGCAGTTTTAGGTGGATTTTGTATCTGGGAAACTTTTTAGCTGATTGATACATGGTCGACAGACATAGTAGGTTATATGAGAATAAATTACACATGCTTGGCAGAAAAAAATGCATTTTATTGCGCATGTGTGTACAAAAGGAAAAAAAACACAATGTGTGCATATGAGAAAAAAAGAATAAGAAAATGTGTTTTCTTCAAAGAAAATCATTTTCAGTAGGGGGTATGGTTTCCACGGGCGGCCAGCAACGTTGAACACCTTTGAGGCATGGACTCAATGAGGCTATTAATGACGAGTTGGGGTATTCTGCCTCACTCTTCCAGAAGAGCTCTTTCCAGTTCTTGGAGAGTTTGTGGGCCTTGTTGGCGGCCAGAAACTCGTCTTCTTAGAGCGTCCCAAACGTGCTCGATTGGATTCATGTCTGGAAAACTCGCTAGCCATTCCATTCGAACGATTCCTTCCTCGAAAAGGAATCCTCCACCAGGTTTGCACGATGTGGCCTGTAGTTATCGTCCATTAAAATGAAGTTATCTCCGATTGCTGCAGCGTAAGGGACTACAATAGGTCTGAGGATCTCATCTCTATATCGGCGACCAGTCAGAGCTCCATCTCGAATGATGTAGAGGTCAGTGTGCCTGTTAATGGAGATGCCACCATACACCAACACTCCTCCACCGCCAAATCTGACACTTTCGTCCACGAACGCAGGATTATTCCTACTGCCACGGTCCCTCCAGATGAAAATACGCCTATTATCCGGATGCACAGAAAAACGGTACTCGTCAGAAAACAGAATATTGCTCCATTCATTTCTCCTCCAGTTGACATGCTCGGTTGCCCACTCCCTGCGGTCGCGACGATGCCTTGATGTTAATCTAACACATACGATCGGTCGGCGAGCATACAGACCTACAGCATGGAGCCGGTTTCGGACAGTCTGAGTTGAAATCATGGTGCCTGTAGCCGAGCGAAGGTGTTGTTGGAGAAGAGTAG
This sequence comes from Maratus speculifer, assembly GCA_964019185.1. Classification (NCBI taxonomy): domain Eukaryota; kingdom Metazoa; phylum Arthropoda; class Arachnida; order Araneae; family Salticidae; genus Maratus; species Maratus speculifer. The sequence continues at coordinate 226,518,916 of OZ025296.1, read as the reverse complement.
CGTTCATATTTCGGTGTCTCCGAGCTGTAAACGCTAAATACCGATCTTCAATGGGCGTTGTTGCCCGTCTATGACCTTGCCCTGGTCTTCGGTCTTCACATCCACTCTCCAAAAAACGGTTCCAGATCCTGGAAATGACACTTTGTGACACTCCAATGGCTTGCGCTACTTCGGCTTGATTTTGGCCCCCTTCTAACCTACCAACAATTCTCCAAGCTTCTGAATCTGTCAAATGACTTCGCTGAGACATCGTACTCATCGAAACAAAGCAATCACTGAATGCCGATCATCCTTGTCTTCATTCTCTTTTATCCAGTTGAAAGTCAACTTTCATTCGCTGCCGCTGAAGCAATGTTTTTTACGTCGAACTCAAAATTTGCATACTCCACAGTTTGAAAACCAGAAAAATTTGCATTTGTAATTCTCTTCTTCTATTTTCGGCAAAAAAAATTTCGTTTATATCTTTATTTTATATAAAACTTCAAATATCCTTTAATTGTTTTGAGCAGTGTATTATAGAAAGCATCGAAATATACATTTTTTTTTCTTTAAAGCTTTGCATTTTGGCATTCTATCTAATTTATAGGGTAAGATAGCCAACAGGTTCGGGAAGGACCCGGTGCTCCCACTGACGTGAAGATTCTAGTCCGGCGGCCATTTGCGCTTTGCATAAAGGACAAATACCAGTTTTCTCTAAAAATATCAGATTCATTTCTTTGGGATTCAAAATAAGACCTAAATATGAAAATAGATAAGTCACGTAACAGATTCTGTACACTTACCAGAAATGTTAAGACGAAATAACAATAAAAAAGCACAACTAAAAAATTTGTAAAAATGACACAAACGGAAATAAAAATATCAGTAGAAAACCCTGTTGCTTACAATTGAGGGGCGTGGAGTTTTCCTGTAACTTCAGCACATATGAAAACTATATGATACAAAATCTTGTACATCACGGCATTTCACCTTAAGTTACCCTACATTTTAATGTATTTATCCGTTTACCAGGCTGCAGGTGCTAAATCACAAAATAATCTTTTATGTTACAATCGTTTTCGGAGTATAAAAGCGCCAAATACAATGGAATTTTATTATGTGCCAAAGCAGGATTGCCAAAATGTCTCAACTGAAAATAAAGAAACATTTAACTCGCACAAATATTTTCCCATTGTTAGCACACGCGTGAGATAAATCTCACAACACTTTGTCTCCCATGATACGTTTGGCTAAATACATTTTATAAGTATTTTTTTTTCTTCTCTCTCTCTCTCTTTTTAAATATATTAACACTTTGTTTCACAGCTTAAAACATGAAATATTTTGCAAAACTGATTTTCAACAGTGCAGACAAATAGCCTTTATGTTGTGCTTTCATCAATATAGACAATAATCTTTTATGTTACGCTTACAACAGTATAAACAAGTAGCTTTTATGTTAGGGTATAATAAAAATTATTTTAATGTATATCATTCCGAAAGAACTAAACGCAACGAAATGAAACGTTTGTACACGCGGGTGAATAATTTATCCCAAGAGGTACATTTCTCCCCAACTAGGGGGGAAACAAAAAAACATCCCTTCAGCCTGAAAGGCATACATACCTTGAAAGGTAAAATGCAGGTCAGAAACGTCTTCTATATATTTACACTTCTTTTCAAACAATACACATGATTAGCATGAGATTTAGCTCAGAGTGTGGGCTTAAATATAGAAAATGCACTAAAATGTGGGAAATATAATAAAAATATAAGATAATAAGATAATATAAGATAATATATGATAATTTTATAAAAATACCCTTTATTTATCAAATTAGATCCGTGGTAACATCATGTAATACTTTTGAATTGCATCTGACCATTTGTTACTTTTATTAAAAAATGGATTTAAATTTTTTCGCAAATTGAGAAGGGAATAATAAAATTATTTTTATTAAATATCTCAAATAATAAATTATATGTATAATTTAAGTCAAAATCTTTCTTAATAAAGGCGTACATATTATGAATAATAAAAACATATAATAAATAATAATAAATAAAACAAAAAATAAAATAAACAAAGTAAAAACATAATAATAAAAACATATTATAATAAAAATGTACACTTTATTTGTAAAAAAATATTCGTTTCCTAAGGAACTGTTTTCTAAATTCGCAGTAGGGGGGATTAACATCACATGGGGGGACTTTTCTTCATGATGGGTTTTTTCAACATTTCTGTTATTTAAATTGTTATAAATGAAAGACCATTAAAAGTAAATGATTCGAACTTGAAATATGGCTTTTTCATTTGTTTTACTTTAAGTTTGATTCAGCAAATTAAAAAATATATGTATATACATTTTGAAAATATGATTTTCTGTTTTAAAATTAAATGAGTTTTATTCTTTCTTTAATATTAACTTTAAACATTTTTAATTTATACTTAAGTTAATATTTTTTAAAACGCAGAATCAAAATTAAAGCTTAAATAAAAATTTAAATAAAAAAATGATGTTTTGTAAATAATATTTTGAGTTACAACGATTTTAAATTATCCCATTTTTATTAAAACCACATATTTTAATTAAGCAATTTTAAATTTTAATTAAAAAATATGAGAAATGTTATCATGTAGTTTTATTTACAAATAATATGCGCAAAAAATGAAACTTTTAACACTAAACATAAATTATTTTGAAATGTGTCTCGAACGCTCTTAAGGAAATACTAATTTGTACATTCTATACAGAGTGCATCGGCAAATTGTCAGAGTCAGTAGATTTTGCCGAATTTATGCACAGAAAAGGCAATATTTTAAACTATATGAACTGAAGTCATCGAATCAAACGTGGATTTTATGATAAATATTGATTGTCGGTTGTAAGAAACAATAATAATGATGACAATTTGTATTCATTTATTTTCCTTTTCTACATTTTTCTCATTTAAAGGACATCAGACCTTTGTCTATCTCTGCAGTCAAATCAAAAATGATACGGTTTGCTGTTATCACATATATTTAAATATTTACTGAAATTACATAAAACTTTGTAATATATTTAAGCCATATTAAGGCATTTACGAAGCATAAAATTAAATGCTTGTAACATAATATAATGCAAAATACAGATCAACTGATACTGATTCTTTTTTTTACATGCCATGTCACTACGAGCACGATAACTTAACTCAATTGAATTTGAAAAATGAAAAAAAATTATAAAATAATGAATAACGAAGTATAGAAATTATACATTTACCTCAATAAAAATCATTAATTTTATAAAATAAATATTAGAGCTTACTTTAGTGTAATTTTTATGTTTTTATATGTATTGTAAATTAAGTTGTAGTACGGATTGTAAAAAACCACTTGAATTTTTTTTTTTTTTTTTTTTTTTTTTTTTTTTTTTTTTTTTTTTTGCAATACGAATAGAACTGTATTATTATATTTTAATATAAGTGATTACTATTACATTTGATAAAACCTTAAATATGATTTAAATACATTACACATGTTTTTGAAATTTATATGAGAGTTTAGAAAGTTGTAATAATTTAAAATTACATGGATTTTGAATTAGCGACGGAGATTAAAAAAAAATATGCGTACCCTTAGTAATATGTATTTTTTTAAAATACATATTACTACCTGCCGCGGCTACTCAGAGCATCATCTTATTGAATTGAAGACAAAAATTCCAGGAAAAAACAAGACTAGATTTGCATATTAAAATGAAACTGGTGTTGGTGTTGTAATTAATATGTTGGTGAAAAACGCCTCTAGGCCATATTTTACTAATTGATCGATAGTTATATCATTACATTTTCTTCCATTCAAATATATGAAAACACGGAAGACTTGGAGCAGGAATACAAATTGATTAACTGTCAACTGAAGAAATAGTTTTCACCAATGTATGACCTTGTCAGATTATTATTATTATTATTATTTGTTTGTTTTAACATGGTATTCGAGTTTCAATTGATCTTGGAATTTCAGCCGTAAATTCAATGAGTTGATGGCTTTTGCTGTAGCTTCCCGATCTATGATGCTTGTTTTAATAACTATTACAACTTGCTTCAGAATATGTTTTCTTATTATTTTTTGGCTCCTATCAATTGAAACAAAAAGAGTTTCTGTTAATGTTTAATCCGTGAATTATTACTTGCTTACTAAGCGCAGAACCAACATTCTAAAAAAAATGTAAAAAGCCGGGGACTGAACCCGGAACCCTTGGAATAGCGCTCCATGTGTTCTACAATTTAAGCTACGAGGACGATCCCCAGCGTGGCATTTTTCACTGCTATATATTGGTAAGCTGCTCTGCAGTACTAGATGGAACTCTTCATGAGCACACAATCTCGAGGCATAGCATGAGACACACACAAACACAGCTTCGGTGAACACAAATTTAAATTATCAGCGTAATTCAAGTGTAATTTGGCAGCTGAAAACATTCGTAATTATCAGATTTTTTTTTTACCTATACACTCCACATATAATAATAAATAAAAGTTAGTATAAATAGTTGCACTTGAGGAATATTTTAATATTAAAGTTTGCTAAATAATACAAAAACTATCGTTATTTTCACGAAAAATAAAATATACATATTTTTTCTTTTTGTACCTTCACTGAATTTTACAGTTTATAACTTTCTTTCTAATAACGAAAAGTACATGATCTACAAAAAATGTTATGTCACATTCGGAAAAAGCGCGCATGTAGCATTTTTAAATATTTAATATTTATTTGGTATTTTAAAATTTCAAAATTTTAGTATTAGAAACTTATTATTTCTTTAATACCAAATTTTGAATTAAGCTGTTTGAACTTGCCACTAATAAGTCTACCAATTTAAAAATGAATCTGTTGAAAATTAAAAGATTTTTTTTAATGTCCCCCTTATGGATTATAATACATGACACGAAGGATAAAATAGAAATATTTTCTTTTGAAATTTACTTATTATTCATCATGTATGACATTATTAATTTTTTTAAAAATCAGATTCCAATAAAAAATGTATATCTAAGATTAATACAATCGTGTATCTCAAAGTACAAGAAATTCATTAATGGCACGTGGGACATGAAAGGTTCTAGCGATTAGCTAAATTGTTTTTCGAGATGTGTTATTTTACTTTGCTTACTTTGGTATACTTTTTAAAAATTCTATTTTACATAAATAATACAAAATTTCCAAAATTGTGTAACTATTTGTTTAAAATATCTAACAATATAGGTCCGAGTGAAAAGGGAAATGAAAAATATAATCTTAATTATTTTACGGATACTTAATTATTTAATTTTTTTTAATAAAATATTTTCATTTTATTTCTTTTAAGCCGAAATGAAAAATTTTATTATTTCTTATTATTCTCAAGAGTATGATTTTTTTAATCAACGCGAAATATAAGAGCATTAAACCTTGATTAAATCCATTGATAACAACATCATCTTAATAATAATATATATTCAATAGTGAAAAGGTCAGAACTTATATTACAAATAATCATTTTGCTTATACGATGCCTCTTTTATATTAAAACGACGTGTTATAAGCAAAATAATGATTTATCATATAATTTCTTACCTTTCCGTCGTAGAATACATATATTATTACTATGATATAAGGTACCCTGGGGTAATAACGCCACGTTAAGGTTCTACCAATTTTCACGGCTCAGTTTTAGTTTGTATTTTTCAAACAAATATATGATTTGATACAGCAACTCATTGACTATCTATATAAAAAAAATTAATAGATATGTATTCATAAAATGTAATGGCGTGATTTCTTGACCAATGCTATTTGGCGATGCAAACAAAACTATGAAATCAGATGGAATAATTGCATGTAGATTGCCACATTTTAAAAATACAAAGTCTACAAACTTAGAAATTGACAAACTGCATTCTAAGCTATTGAAAAATTTCAGTTTTTTGTGAAAGTGTAAGAAAAATAAATGCATGGTGTGTGTGTGGGGGGGGGGGCAAAAGAATATCAGATCGTGAGCTTCTTTTTGCTTAAAAAGGACCGCTTAAATATAATTATTAGAAACATTCCACAGTTTTAACTATGTTTATTTGAATCAGTATTTAGGATGTAGCTGGTCACTGTAGGGAATCAACCGGGGTATTAATGCCAAGGGTTGGCGTTATTACCCCGTTATAGTTATTGCGCTGTACATTTTAAATTAAAAATTATCTCGAGAAGATATCCAAAATCTTCAACAACATTTTGAAACTACTACAAATTTATGTAATTAGCAAAGTATTTCCGGATAAAAAAAATAGGCTTCACATCACAAAACGCATCTCGCAAATTTTAGATCGGGCGTTAATTTTAGTTGCTTGTAAAAACAATAAGATCTAAAAATGAAATAATTTGACTTGAAGCTGTTTTTGCGATTTATATGACTGAAAACCTTTCTGCGCAGAGCACATGGGTGTCGTTTACTAGATTATTTCATAATTATGCATAATATTAGCACTTGGCGTTATTACCCCGCCTGGCGTTATTACACCAGACCACCTTAGTATGTTTATTTGACACTACAACACACTTTATTATAATAAATTTAACAGATTATTAACAGAAAAGTGTATATCATACAGACACATTGTTCAAAACATTTATTAAAAATCGATTACTTTAAAAACTAATTTACTTAAGAAATTAATTTCTTTTGATGTATATACAGGCTATAATGCTTAGAATTAATATAAATGAAAGCTTTCCTTTCTATATGTGTTTTAAAGTAAAATTCGTGATTTTGAATATTTCGCAAAAGCTGTTTCATTTTACCTGTCGATATGTTCCGTGTGCCCTTATTGATTTTTAATTTTAAAGATTTTTGAGGAAATGCTTAGTAATACTCAAAAAATATGTTAAACGTCAATTAGTTTTGGAGAAATAATTTATACATGAAATTAATTTATTTTCAAAAAAAAAAAAGAATATTTTATGTCTTCATTTTAAATTAAAATTCATGATTTTGAATATTTTGAAAAAAAAAGTTTCATTTTACTTGTCTAAATGTCCCATGTGTCTTTAAAAGATTGTCAATTTTAATTATTTTTTAGGCCATGCTTAATAAGATTAAAAAATTTGAAGTTTGAATAACTCTAAAAATCAAGGCAATTATGAAAATCAATTATAAAGTCATCTTACTACATGCTCTTATTTTCTCTAACGTGATTATATCTTAAACCGTTCGGCCGGGAAGTTCTATCAATAAGACAACATTTTTCACGAAAATTATTTTATTAAAAAATTATTTCTGTTAATTCCAGCACCTAATACTGATAGCATAAGTCTATAATTTAACTGTTATGACTTCATCTATGTTTCAGCATTAAGTAATAATAATATTAACATTTTTTTTCTTAATTATTAGCAAACCGTGGGGCGTTTCTTTTAATGCAAACATGTGTCTCACTCTTTAAAACAGGGACTCTTTCTACGAATTAAAAATTTTTGATAAATAATAAAAAATACTAATAAAGTTTTATGTTCGTTTAATAGAGTTGTAACACTATATTTTACAAATGTCTCCAAAAAAATTTCTTTAGGCTATTGTTATATGAAAGATACATAAAATAACTACCTTCGTTGGGTTTCAGTAAATCACACACACATTATGAAATTATACAAATAACTACTTAAGAGATGTTTAAAAAATATAGATATTATTTATTTATTTTACCTGAGATCTTTCAAATGGCCACGCATTCATTATCAAAGGAACATAAAAAAAAACATAATTGATTAGAAAAAAATCTTATCTTATATTCTTATTATCTTATCTTATTATATCTTATCTTATCTTCTTTTATGTTCCTTTGATAATGAATGCGTGGCTATTTGAAAGATCTCAGGTAAAATAAATAAATAATATCTATATTTTTGCAACAGCTTTTAAGTAGTTATTTGTATAATTTGATATAATAACAAGGTGTAAATTTCCACCAAAGACACTAGTATTAATACAGTGATTTGGACTCACTCATTATGAATTTGTGATCAAAACTTTTGTGATTTTTACCCCTGCTTTTAATTTTGTTAGCGTAAAGATAATCCCTCTCTTCCCAAATTCGAAAAAAATCAAGGTCGAAGGGTTTAATACATATCACTAACTTTTTATGATCTTATTATATCTTATCTTATTTTCTTTTATGTTCCTTTGATAGTGAATGCGTGGCCATTTGAAAGATCTCAAGTAAAATAAATAAATAATATCTCTATTTTTGAAACATCTTTTAAGTAGTTATTTGTATAATTTGATATAATAACAAGGTGTAAATTTCCACCAAAGACACTAGTATTAATACAGTGATTTGGACTCACTCATTATGAATTTGTGATTTTTTGTGATTAAAACTTTTGTGATTTTTATCCCTGCTTTCAATTTTGTTAGCGTAAAGATAATCCCTCTCTTCCCAAATTCTAAAAAAATCAAGGTCAAAGGGTTTAATATATATCACTAACTTTTTATGATCCTTGATATTCTATATAAATTTAAAACGTCTAGATTAATAATAACTGCATGTTATAACACATGTTTCACTTAACTTAAAGTATAAATATTAAAAGGATGTGATTTCCCTTTTCTTTTTACTTGCGTTAATTTAATTGTATCTCCTTTGCGAATGGTACGAAATTAAAATTTTATTCTTTTAATAAATTTTGTGTTAATACCTACTTACGTTTGCTTTCTAATGCTAATTTCTTTTTTATCTATTCATAATTCCTAAATCCAATTAATAAAAAAAGTTGTCTAAGAACTTCACAAAAGTTCTTTGAAAAATTGTTTCTTTTAAAGAACTTAATAAATAAGAAAAACTTTCTTTTTGACAAATGATTTTTCTTCATCACATATGTCACTGTGGGATTTATTTTGAAATTGTATTGCTAAAAAAGGTTTCTTTTTTCTTTTCTTTTCTTTTTTCTGTGTGTAAGATTTAATCATGCACCTGCAAAAAAATCGTTGTGTAGATAATTAAAAAAAAGTCTTGGAGATGTTTTTTTTTAAGTAATGGAGCCTTTAGCCTCTGCAAATAATAGTAATAATAGTAATAATAATAATAATAATAATAATTATTATTATTATTGCAAAGTTGCCAACTTTCATGATTTTTTTAATCTTTAAAACTCAACACAACTTCTGCCAATTTTTAAATGACAATTTTGAGGAATAAATATGGAAAAAAGGAGTATTTTAAAAAAATTTGGCATGTGTCCTAAGCTTTTTTCAAATTTCTTATAATCAATATGTTTAAAATGTAAAATTTGTTTATAATTATAAACATTTTCTTAAGAATAACAATTTGTTTTGAAATAACATTATCGTTTAAAACTTTTATCATTTTAGTACTCTTTTTTTCATTTCTTAAGACCTTCATAAAAAGTTCATCTGGCAATACCGGGAGGAAGATGTAGCTTTCATATATCTTATTTATTTATTTATTTAAGTTAAGTTCAATTATTCAAACATACGAAGATCAGATTAGTGGAAACCGATTATATAAAATTGAATACCAGTTTTTGTCAATACTGAATATAAATGTGAATTTTTAGAAATTAGTCATCTTTTATTCAAGCTGGGTTTTTAAAACGATTTATAAGGTCGCAAAATTCCACGATATCATGAAGTGTACGCCAGTTTAAAGCAACATGATGAATAAAATAAACCAATGAGCTTCGTCAAATATACTTCGTCGTTCATATATTACGGCTGCTGCGGGAAAATTTATTTAAAAATGTCAACCACATTCCAAATTCAAATTGCTATATCTCAGACTTTTTTTAAGGTAGAGAGAAAAAAAAAAAAAAAAAAAAAAAAAAAAAAAAAAAAACACCGGAATTCATGTATTAAGATCAAACACTTCAGAAAGAACCTTTTTCAAATTTCTAATTTTGTGTTTGTAATTCACATTACATTTAAACGATTTTTAAAAAACTTAAATGGCTACTATTTTGAAAAAAGATGGCGGATGATGTTGGTATGTACTATGTACACACGGAGTTATATCCAAATCAGTTTATAATCATGCGTATTATCGCGTGACAAATTTCACACCGTTTAAAAATGTCAACCACACCGGAAATTGAAATACTATAACTCAGCCATTTTTCAAGATATACAGGGTGTATCTAAACTACTGGGCAAAACTTTAAAGGCTGATAGTACACATCAAGAAAAATAATATTAAATGGGAAATAAAGGGTCCCAAACGTCTTCCGAAGGAGATAGGTGCCATCAAAGTTTAGGGTCCAAAATTTGAAATGATTATAAAAAACGGAAAAATTGGTCGATTCGTTTGCGGTTTTCACGAAAACTATTTTTTATGTCAGTATTGTCTTGAAAATAAATTATAAAGATAAATGTCAAAAAATGCCGATAGAGGGCGCTTTAGACTTTGGAGTAACGAACAACTGTTTTTTACCGTTATTTTTTGCGTCCCATCAAATTTTTTTAGAAGTTTAGACATAAACTTAAATTTTGAGCTCAAAATCTGTGGTTAAGTAGCACACACTGAACTGTGTACGGTGGTAGTGGGTAGGTTCAAATTTCAAATGATTATAAAAAACATAAAAATTGGTCAATTGATTTGCGGTTTTCACTTAAATTATTCTTTACGTCTGTAGTGTCTTGAAAATAAATTACACAGATAAATTTTTAAAAATGCCGATAGAGGGCGCTTTAGACTTTGGAGTAACGTAAAACTAGTTTTTATCGTTATTTTTTGCATAACATAAATTTTTTTAGAAGCTTAGACATAAACTTAAATTTTGAGCTGAAAATCTGAATCGTTGAGAGTGGTTAAGTAGCGCAAACTGAGCTGTGTTCAATGGGGGTGGGGAGGTACAAATTTCAAATGATTATAAAAAACGGACAAAATTGGTCGATTCGTTTGCGGTTTTCTCTAAAACATTCTTTATGTCAGTATTTCCTTGAAAATAAATTTTAAAGATAAATTTTAAAAAATTCCGTTAGAGGGCGCCTTAAACATTAGAGTAACCAACAATTATTTTTAACTGGTTTTTTTTTTAATCTTAAAAATGTTTTAAAAGCTTACACTTTAATTTTGAGCTTGAACGATTAAAACCTGAATCGTTGTGAGTAATTAATTAGCGAAAAATTGAACTGTGTTCGGAGGGTGGGCAGGGTAACATTTCAACTCCAGAACACAGTTCAGTTTGCGCTTCTTAACCCCTCCCAACAATTCAGAATTTGAGCTCAAAATTTAACTCTAAGCTTTTTCAAGCATTTAATTAGATACAAAAAATAACAGTTAAAAATTATTGTTGGTTACCCTAAAGTTTAAGGCGCCCTCTAACGGATTTTTCTTTTTTAAAATTTTAAATTTATTTTTAAGGAAATACTGATATAAAGAATGGTTTTAGAAAAAACCGCAAACGAATCGACCATTTTTTCTGTTTTGTATAATCATTTGGAATTTGAACTTTCCCACCCCCATTGAACACAGTTCAACTAGCGTTACTTAACCACTGTCAACGATTCAGATTTTCAGCACAAAATTTGAGTTTATGTCTAAGCTTTAAAAAATTTTAATGAGATGGAAAAAATAACGATAAAAAATAGTTGTACGTTACTCTAAAGTCTAAAGCGCCCTCTATCGACATTTTTGAAATTTATGTTTATAATTTATTTTCAAGACAATACTGACATAAAGAATACTTTTAGTGAAAACCGCAAATCAATTAATCAATTAAATTGTTTTTTATAATCATTTGAAATTTGAACCTACCCACTCCCATTGAACACAGTTCAGTTTGCGATACTTAACCACAGGTTTTGAGCTCAAAATTTAAGTATATGTCTAAACTTCTAAAAAAAATTATTGAGATACAAAAAATAACGGTAAAAAGTAGTTGTTCGCTATTCCAAAGTCTAAAGCGCCCTCTATCGGCATTTTTTGAAATTTATCTTTATAATTTATTTTCAAGACAATACTGACATAAAGAATAGTTTTCGTGAAAACCGCAAACGAATCGACCAATTTTTCCGTTTTTTATAATCATTTCAAATTTTGGACCCTAAACTTTGATGGCACCTTATCTCCTTCGGAAGATGTTTTTGACCCTTAGTTTCCCATTTAATATTATTTGTCTTTATGTGTACTATCACCCCTTAAAGTTTTGCCCAGTAGTTTAGATACACCCTGTATATGGAACAAAAAATGCCCTGGAATCTGTTTATCAAGGTCAAACACATAACAGAATAATATTTTTCAATTTCTTACTTTTTTGTACCTAAATTAAAAATTTAATTAAGAAAATAATATTCCGCAAATTTGAAACAAGTTGGCGGATGGAACTGGCCGAAAAACTTGGTCCAGGAATCGGTATACCAAGTTACATCCAAATCGGTTTGCAAATGTGCGTGTAATCACGTGACGAAAATCAGAACATTTTGAAATGTGAGCAACACTGGAAATTAAAAGTGTTATAACTCAGCCATTTTTTTAAATATAGACGAAACAAAAAATGCTCTGGAATCTTTGTATCAAGGTAAAATTTTAAATTTTAAATTAAAAAAAATTAAATGATCGCCATTTTGAAACAGGATGGCGGATGAAGCTGGCTAAAGAACTCGGTTCAGGCCTCAGTATGTACTATGTACACATCAAGTTACATCCAGATCGGTTTTTAAGTACGTGTGTTATCTCGTGACAAATATCAGACAATATCAAAATGACAGTCACACTAAAAATTCAAAGTGCTATAGCTCCCCAGCAAACGCAGAGCTATCGGTCAGCAATCGGACGATAGCCGCTTGCCAATGCGAGCGGTATTGGACCGATGCCACTTGCCGCTACCGGTTCCGTATCTTTTTTGATACGCCGCCCGAATGCCGCCCGATTCATGGGGCACGCAACAGGTCCGGTATCGACAAAAAACTATGCCGATAGCTAACCACATGAATACCAGCTGAATCCCGGGACAAGCAAAAAAATTTCTCTGGTGGCGCCATCTGTTAAACACTCTTGCAAGTGCTTTGAGAGCCAATGAACATACTTAAGTGCGGGAATAGGCGGGATTTGATCTCGCAATCCCTAGCTCATAAGGTGAACGCCTTCACCACTAGACAAGTCAGACCTAGTTAGGGGAGGTTTATGTGTGGTAATAAGGATGTGGCTTTTCAGTAAGTGCTATGTGAATGGCAAATGTCGTTGACGTAAATGACAAACTGGAAAATTGTAATATTACAGTGTTTTTATTTTATTTATGTATCCATTTACATGTCTTAGGCGCCTGATTTTTAAAATTAATTTAATATTTAAATTAATGAATTAGCAAATTACTTAAAGTAAACGAATTGTTTTTCTTATAAATTTTAGAATCATTAAGTAGTATATTTAAAATTTAAAAATAATATTTTTTTTTCAGAAGTACTGTTAAATAAATAAATTTTTTTATTAAAATCTGTAACATAATTACATGTTTTGAATTAATTTCTAAAGTATATATTTTTAACATAGAAAAACTTGTTTTAAATAATAATAAATTCGTAATAATTAACTTTTAAGTAGAATAAAGAAATATGTTATGCCATTTGATGATTTAAATTAGTATTTATGTTTTACGACTATGTTAAAATGTTATTTTGTTGATTGTGTATATTTGTTAAGTAAAAAATAAAATAAAAAAACATATTATCTTTTTATACACATTTTTTTAAATAGAAGATATTTCATATTCCTTTTTATAAATTTAAAAATGCATAAGTATTCGACATAATAAATGAATTTTAGCGGTTTTTCTGTTAATGCAATTTTTTTTAGAATTATAACGTAATTAAATGTAATAATAAAGTAAATAATAAAATAATAAAAAAAGAAATATATTTTTGTAACATAAAATTACTAATTTAATAAAAAAAATTAAGTTGGTAATTAATCACTCTAATTAGAATAAGAATTCACTTTAAGACATTTCATAATTTAAAACAGAATATTTTTTTATGTAGCAATATTAATTCTGAATAATTGTTGCAATAATAATTTTTAAAATGTAAAATAAAATAGTAATATTAATTTATTTTTTGTTTGTGAGAAAATATTTTAGAAAATAAACTTATTTTTTATGTTAAAAAATGGGTAGATTTCTTTTATATGTTTTACCTTCTAAAATAATTTCAAGCACTTTCTAGTAATTAATATTAAAATAAAAAGTGAAACTAAGTTATTGCTTTTAAAATGAATAGATAAATAGAAAATAAATTCAATTACCATGCAAAGATTTTTTATGTTTTTCTATGATTAATTTCCTAATAGCGAATAACAATTTAAAGGAAATAATTTAAAAATTCTTGTGTGAAAAAATAATTGTAAGTCATTTTAAAAATTAATTCAAGAATAATAATTTTAAATAAGTAAAGAAAGGTTATTTTTGATATATTTTCTATTTATCACTGTCAGAATTTTTTATGAAATACATGAAATATACATTTCTTATCAAAAATCAAACTCGAATAAAATTGAGAAAATGAAAAAGAATCGGTTAAAACTAAATATTCGGACCTATGTTGGCAAATCTGATCGGTCCACTATCAGAACTCAGATATCGATCCTGCGTCACTTGCCGGTATAAGTCGCTTGCCGATATACAACCAAATTTAGACCGATTACCGTAACCTTCTGTCAAAATAGCAGATTGTTAAGTTTCAGGTGCCAACCTGCTATCGACACTTAACCGACACTGACGGCTCCGGTCCGATCGTATGCCGAAAGTTATGTGCTTGCTGGCTCAGTCATTTTTTAAAGATAAAAATGAAGTAAAAAATATTCTGGAATCTTTGTTTTAAGCTCTAACACATAGTAAAAATCAACTTTTAATTTTTTTCGCTTATAGTTTTAAATTTAATTTTTTTTAATTTAAATGACCGCCATTTTGAAACAAGATGGCGGATGGAGCTGGCTAACGAAATCGGTTCAGGCCTCAATATGTATTATGTACACACCAAGTTACATCCAAATCGGTTCATAAATACTCGTGTTATCACGTGACAACTATCAAACCATTTCAAGATGCCAGTCACACTAAAAATTCAAAGTGCAATAACTCAGTCATTTTTTAAGATATAAATGAAATAAAAAGTATTCTAGAATATATGTTTTAAGCTATAACACATAAAAGAAAAATATTTATCAACTTTTAATTCTTTCGACCTTATTTTTAATTCTTTAAATGTTTTAAAAAATTTAAATGGCTGCCAATTTGAAACAAGATGGCGGAATATGCTGGCTAACGAACTCGGTCGAGACATTTGTATATACTACATTCCAAGTTTCATTCAAATCGGTTCATAAATACGATAATTACAGCATGACAAAGATCATATATATATATATACAGGGTGTCCCAAAAGGTCCTTTACAGACTTAACATGCTTGTCTGTCATATCATGATGAACAATATTAAATCGGAAACTAAGGGTCCCAAACGTCTTCCAAAGGAGATATGCGCCATTAAAGTTTAGGGTCCAAAAATTAAAATGATTATAAAAAACACAAAAATTGGTCGATTCGTTTGCGGCTTTCACTAAACTTATTCTTTATGTCAGTATTTTCTTGAAAATAAATTATAAAGATAAATTTAAAAAAATGTCGATAGAGGGCGCTTTTGACTTTGGAGTAACGATAAACTAGTTTTTACCATTATTTTTTGGATCTCATTAAATTATTTTAGAAGCTTAGACATAAACTTAAATTTTGAGATAAAAATCTGAATCGTTGGGAATGGTTAAGTTGCGTAAACTGAGCTGTGTTCAATGTGGGTAAGGAGGTTCAAATTTCAAATGATTATAAAAAACGGAAAAATTGGTCGATTCGTTTGCCGTTTTCGCTAAAACTATTCTTTATGTCGATATTTCCTTGAAAATAAATTTTAAAGATTAATTTCAAAAAATTCCGTCAGAGGGCGCCTTAAACTTTATAGTAACCAACAACAATTTTTAACCGTTATTTTTTGTATCTAATAAAATGCTTGTAAAAGTTCAAACTTAAATTTTGTGCTCAAAATCTGCATCGTTGTGAGTAATTAAGCGGCCAAAAATTGAACTGCGTTCGAGGGGTAGGGAAGGTAACATTTCAACTCCTAAAAACAGTTCAGTTTGAGCTTCTTAACCCCTCCTATCGATTTAGATTCTGAGCACAAAATTTAAGTCTAAACTTTTGCAAGCATTTAATTAAAAAAAAACGGTTAAAAATAATTGTTGGTTATTCTAAAGATTAAGGCGCCCTCTAACGGATTTTTTAAAATTTATCTTTAAAATTTATTTTCAAGAAAATATTGACATAAAGAAAACAGACCAATTTTTCCGTTTTTTATAATTATTTGAAATTTGAACCTCCCCATCCCCATTGAACACAGTTCAGTTTACGCTACTTTACCACTCCCAACGATTCAGATTTTCATCTTAAAATTTAAGTTTATGTCTAAGCTTCTAAAAAAATTTATGAGATGCAAAAAATAACGGAAAAAATAGTTGTACGTTACGCCAAAGTCTAAAGCGCCCTCTATCGGCATTTTTTGAATTTTATCTTTATAAATTATTTTCAAGATAATACTGACATAAAGAATAATTTTAGTGAAAATCGCAAATCAATTGACCAATTTTTCCGTTTTTTATAATCATTTGAAATTTGAACCTTCCCCCGCAATTCAGTTTGCGCTACTTAACCAATTCCAACGATTTAGATTTTGAGCTCAAAATTTAAGTTTATGTCTAAGCTTCTAAAAAAACTTAATGAGATCCAAAAAATAATGGTAAAAACTAGGTTATCGTTACTCCAAAGTCAAAAGCGCCCTCTATCGACATTTTTTTGAATTTATCTTTATAATTTATTTTCAAGAAAATACTGACATAAAGAATAGTTTTAATGAAAACCGCAAACGAATCGACCAATTTTTGTGTTTTTTATAATCATTTTAATTTTTGGACCCTAAACTTTAATGGCGCATATCTCCTTTGGAAGACGTTTGGGACCCTTAGTTTCCTATTTAATATTGTTCATCATGATATGACAGACCAGCATGTTAAGTTTGTAAACGACCTTTTGGGACACCCTGTATATATATATATATATATATATATATATACATGGTGATACTAAATTTTTTACAATAAAAGATGGGTGATAGTACACATAAAGACAAATAATAATAAATAGGAGAACAAGGGTCCAAAACGTTTTCCAAAGGAGATAGCCGCCATTAAAGTTTAGGGACGAAAATTTCAAATAAACATAAAAAACGGAAAAATCGATCGATTGATTTGTGGTTTTCTTAAAGTGGTAAAATTATTCTTTATGTCGGCATTTTTTAAAAATTAAATAATAAAGATAAATTTCAAAAAATGCCGATAGAGGGCGCTTTTGACTTTGGAGTAACGAACAACTATTTTTTGCCGGTATTTTTTGCATCTCATTAAATGTATTCGTAAGCTTAGACTCAAACTTAAATTTTGAGCTCAAAATCTGAAAGTGGGAGTGGTTAAGTAGCACAAATTGAACTGTATTCAGAGGGTTCAAATTTCAAATGATTATAAAAAACGGAAAAATTAGTTCATTGATTTGCAGTTTTCACTAAAACTATTCTTTATGTCGGTATTTTCTTAAAAATAAATTATAAAGATAATTTTCAAAAAATGCCGATAGAGGGCTCTTTAGACTTTGGAGTAACGAACAACTCTTTTTTGCGTTATTTTTTGCATCTTATTAAATGCTTTCGTAAGCTTAGACTTGAACTTAAATTTTGAGCACAAAATCTGAATAGTTGGGAGTGGTTAGGTAGACAAACTGAACTGTGTTCAGAGGGTTCAGATTTCAAATTATTATAAAAAATGGAAAAATCTGTCGATTCGTTTGCGGTTTTCGATAAAACTAATTTTTAAATGAGCATTTTCTTGAAAATAAATTTTAAAGATAAATTTCACAAAATGCCGATAGAGGGCGCCTTAGACTTTGGAGTAGCGTACAACTTTTTTTAACTGTTATTTTTTAATCTCATTAAATGCTTTCAAATGCATAAACTTAAAATTTAGGATCAAAATCTGAATCATTGGGAGTGTTTAAGCAGCGAAAAATTGAATTGTGTTCGTGGAGAAGGGAGCGTTAAATTTCAACTCCTGAAGACACTTCAATTTGTTCTACTTAATTACTCCTAATTATTCAGACTTTGAGCTCAAAATTTAAGTTTAAATCTAAGCTTCCGAAATCATTTAATAAGTTTTTTCAAGCATTTAATTAGAACAAAACAATAATGGTTAAAATTAATTATTGGTTACTCTGAAGTTTTAGGCGCCCTCTAATGGAATTTTTTAAAATTTATCTTTAAAATTTATTTTATAGAAGATACTGTCTTAAAGAATAGTTTTATTTTAAACCTCAAACGAATCGACAAATTTTTCCATTTTCTATAAGTATTTTAAATTTGAACACCCCCTCCCCCTTTAACACACTTCAGTTTGTGCTACTTAACTACTCCCTACTATTCAGATTTTGAGCTCAAAATTTAAGTTTAAGTCTAAGCTTCCGAAAACATTTAATGAAATGCAAATTATGACGGCAAAAAAATAGTTGTTCGTTACTCGAAAGTCTAAAGCGCCCTCTATCGACATTTTTCGAAATTTATCTTTATAATTTCTTTTGTAGAAAATACCGACATAAAAAATAGTTTTAGTAAAAACCGCAAATGAATGAACCAGTTTTTTCATAATCATTTGAAATTTGAACCCTCTGAACACAGTTCAGTTTGTACTACTTAACCACTCCCACTTTCAGATTTTGAGCTCAAAATTTAAGTTTGAGTCTAAGCTTACTAAAACTTTTAATGAGATGCATAAAATACCGGCAAAAATATTTGTTCGTTACTCCAAAGTCTAAAGCGGTCTCTATCGGCATTTTTTTGAAATTTATCTTTATAATTTAATTTTAAGAAAATGCCGACATAAAGGTTAATTTTAGTGAAAACTGCAAATCAATCGAAAGATTTTTCCATTTTTTATGTTTATTTGAAATTTTGGTCCCTAAACTTTAATGGTGGCCATCTCCTTTGGAAAACGTTTTGGACCCTTGATCTCCTATTTAATATTGTTTGTCTTGATGTGTACTATCACCCCTCTTTTATTGTAAAAAAAAAAATTTGAAAATTTTTTCATTCATCTAAATTATAGAGAAATATTTATATAAAAAGTTGAGTTAGAGAATGTAAATTAACAATGTAATACTTCCTTATTTCTATTAGAAATTTTCAATATTATTGACGTAATATATTTTCTCTTTAATATTCCATTCCTGGAAAATTTGACAAACGTAAAATAACAAATTACAATCAATCTAAAACATAATTTGCAAATAATGAACACATGCACTAGTATAAGGGAATTTTTGAGCACAATTTTTTGTTAGTTTGCAACTCACATTTTAGTCTTTGTATATAAAAAAAAAATTAAAAAACAAAAAAAAGTAATCTTTAATATTTCATTTAAATTGACAAGAATTGAGGAGAAGACAGAAAATATTAAAATGTCTTATTTGACAAATGATTTATAATCATTACTGTTATTCTTGTATCTGTCTATTATTAGGAAGACAAATACGACAATAACATCAAGAAAAAATATTTTTCTTTATTTTTAATCTTAGAAATAGAGCTATAGATTCGAATATGCAATCTACCGACCAAAAAATTTCGGACTATTCATTCATGAAATCATTGTTTCAGGTTTTACTTTGAAAAGTCTTTCTTTTTATTTTCTTCACAATTAGAAATATATTTTTTAAAAGAATTTCAGGATAAGTATAGTATTTAATTAAGAAATTTATTTCTTAATTGAGTGACATAATTAACATAATAAAATCCAATGAAGTATTTTAGTATAAATTAGTCAGTGTTCTTTCTTTGAGCTTATTCAATTAGTTATGCAAATTTCGATTTCTTTTTTTTAATCTTAAATATTTTTTTTATTATTCAGATTTGTCACATTTGAGTTAAATTCATTATTTTGCTAAAAGTATTTAATTTTATTTGTCGAGATGCTCCACGCGTCCTTTAGTGATTTTCAATTACAAAGATTTTTAAGACTATGCTTAACAAGATTCAAAATTTTGGATTTTGTACAGCCTTAAAAATGAAATCAATTATTTATTTTCATTTAACAATAATGTATATTATTTGAGTTATTGCACTAACAATTGCCAAAGTTTAGTATTTTTATTATTTTTACGAGAAAGCTGTCCAATAAAATATCTTATTTACATTTTGTCTTTTATTCATTTAAATTATAGAGAAATATTTATATTAAAAATAGCACTAGAAATGGTAACTTAAAATTAGAATATTTTTTTTTACTTTAAATCTTCAGTAATATTAACAGCATATGTTTTTGCTTTAATATTTGATTCAAACTATGTATAGAGAAAATTATCAGGGCTGCTGAATGGATGAGAGACTTACCTAGACTTACCTAGAACAACAAATTAAAATAAATCTAAAATATCTTTTTCAAATTATGAACAAATACAAAAGGATAAAGAAATTTTAATGCACAATTTTTGCAAGGTTTACACTTACATGTTAGTCTTTTGACAAAGGAAAAATCATAAAAAACAATAAAAAATAATCTTCAAAGTGTCACAAGTTTTCTCAAGAATTAATTTGAAGACAGAAAAGATGAAAAACTCTTAATTAACACAGGGTTCATCGTCATTCATGTTATTGTTGTATCTCTCTTTAATTGCATTGCTAAAGAAAAAATATTTTTACTCAATTTAAATTGTAGAAATAAAATTACAATATGTAGACTTGGATAGCAAATTTAATGAAAAAAAAAATCGGAATATTTGATTCTCTTTCTCATTTTTTCCTTTTCAAGCTGTGGTTAAAATAATTTTTTTCTGATTTTATTTTGATGAGTTTCTGTTTTTTTCGTCTCAATAAAATAAAAAAATAATGAATTAGAGTAATAACATTTAATTATTTCTTCATTGAATAACCAGAATTACCACAATAACATTCAATAAAGTGATTTAGGACGAATAATTGATTATTCTTTCTTTGGTGTCATTCATTAAGTCACGCAAATTTCGACCTTTTTTTTCATTATTCAGTTTGTCACATTTGAGTTCTACCTTTCTGTCACTATTATAGCACATTTTTGTAAATTTAAATTTGGAGAAAATTTTGTACAAAAGAAATTATATAAAACTTTTTAAGTGTTGAGATAATTGCTATAAAACCGTTAAGATTTGCCTGGTTATATTTTAAGTTTAAAGGATCAGCCAAAATATACTAATACCATTTAAATGAAAACACTTACTTTAAAAGCCTTTACCACGCTAGTTCCAAATATTGCATACTTAGTTGTTTCGATATTTTAGAAGTTACATCATATTATGATTGTACATTCCCTTCCTCCTGTGAAACTTTGTTTAAACTTTGTGTATCCGACTCTGTGTGTCTGAAAGAGGAATGCAAAATTATTATAATATTCTTCATTTATATATCTATATAAAATGTATTTATCGACAAGTGAATCCTTTCAAAACATAAATTAATGCTTAAGCTATTGAGATCAGTACTAATCATACATTATAATACGACAAATGCTGTCTCGAATTACACATGAAAGTTTTATCTAAAAATCATTTCTAACAATTTTGAACAACTTTTTTTATCCTACTCTCTTGGGGTACAAAAATATTATTGATTTAGGATACATGTGTAAATTTCGATTAGTGCATCATTTAGGGGTTACATTAGGTCAATGTATTTCAATAGAAATTAAGGTTAAAACAGTTATTAAGTTGTTGAACTGTTAGCAGAAAAGGAAACCGTAAAGCCGGATATATTTTGAAAAAATTTACAAAATTTGGTGCAATATTGGAGATATTGGTATATAGAGATATCTAGATTTTATGTGAAAGTCATCGCTCCTAAGGACAATAATTCGCCAAATTACTATCATTTGGAGAAAAAAGATGTTTTTTAAAATCTAAATGATTTTTTTAAAAATTTACAATAGCAGCCGAGATGCATGATTCAACCAATCAGAATAAACTAAAAAAGTAGTTTGAAAAGATGCCCTTTCATTGTAAATATATAAGTAATGTAAAAATTAGAAATACTAGCATTTAAACTACATATTTAGATTAATATTAGTGACAATAAATATGCACTTCAAATAATTCACCGTTTACACAAAAGGACACATATAATAGTAATATAGACGCTATGAGTTTATGAATATGCATTTTATTTAATTTTCTTATTAGTTTTGTATACAATACCGGAAGGATTGCCAGGGAATATTTTCATTAATTGCCACTCCATTTATTGGGAAGATTCTATAATTCATTGGACAACCGGAAGTAGAAGTTTAAACAATATCTCCAGTTAATACTAAGGATTAAAATTGCTGAGAAAGACATTTAATCCAATTCCATTCATTGTGCTACTTTAATTTGTTCACGTATGACGCTTACTTTTCAATGGGATTTTTTTTCTGTCTTTTTAAGTGCGTTTGTAATTATTAAATATGTAGCACCTGTAGTCGTCATTCACATGTTCACATATAACAGAACGAAAACTACTTAATCGAACAGTTTAAAATTTAAGATATATAATTGTTGCACAATTTTAGTCGATTCATTTTGAATTGTATGAAAATCGGATGCATAGTTTAATAATTACAAGGACAATGAAAAGTATTCCGTTACATTACGGCTAATGGGAAAAAGTAGTTTCGAGTGCATTTATTGATGTTACACGTTACACTCTTTCGAACATCATAAAATAGATATGCACTTATAAAATATGTAATAAAATATAAATTCTGTGTATATATGAAATAAAGAATATTTTTTTATTAATTTTCAGTGCCACAAAACAGTATTCTATTGCATAAATGTATAGAGGGAAAATGTTTGAATTATATTAAACTATCTAAGATCTAAACTTTCTAAATTTCGGATCTATTTAAAATCTAAATATTTTTGAAAACTTCTTTATAGTACGAATGCACCTCATTTGCTATGCTTGTAGTACAATTTCCAACAATTCTTATAATTCTAATTTCTATGTAATTATTATTCTAAAATAAAGAATTAAAGAAGATTTAGAAGATATTAAATTTTGTCATCAATCCACATCTGCATCATGATTAAAATTTAACCAGAATATCACAGTAGATTCTGATCAACCAGCAATTACATATCGAATATCTAATTACTGCGTACTTATTACCAAAAATTTTACATAAATTCTTTGTGTAGATAATCAAGTACGTAACGACGAACTATCACAAAATAGCCCAATATATGGCTAAAAGTATTGAAAACTAAAACACCCAGTGATTTTCCTCTACATGGATTTAAACCAAAACAGCTATTACTTCTATTACACTTTAGTTACTATTTTAAAACGAAATGATGTATATAATCTTGTGTGTGACTCTAAACATGATCTATAGAGTTTACACACGGCAAGTAATATTTAAAAAAATAGTTTAAATTTCAAAACACAAACAATTGAAAATGCCTGTTTGTAGCTTTTAGTTGATAAATTATTATTTAATTTCTTCTGAAGCCAAGTTCTTTGCTTGTTCCAGTAAATAAACGATAAGTTTTCCCCATGCCATGCTTTATAGTAATAACCTTCCAGTTCCTCTCAGTGCTGTAAATCTATATTTTTATGTTTAAAAAAATTTAATATCATTAAAATACATGACAGACAATTCAAAACCATGAGCTGTAGTGTAAAGTAATTTTTTGAGTGACCTTAAAAATGAATCGAAAATGCTACATACTTGATTTTCAAAACCAAACGTGCCTTAATAATCTCCCAATAATATACATCCTTTTGGTGAAAATCGGCATGTATTTACACCAGTTATAGTACGGCCAGAAAAACGAAATTCATAAACATTTTTTAACTGTGTTGGAAAGTGCTAAAAATGGAAATGGGAATTTAGCATTTATTTCGCATTACACAATATTTCCAACTGATATAAAGTTAAATTTTTATGCTTCATACAACTGCATTCTTAATCATTGTCATAAAATCAAAATAACCTTATCCTAATTTTTATTTCAAAATGTATATTATGTTAAATTGGGAAGAACAATTAATGTCATAAATGTTTGAGAAAATTATTTTTAAATTGACTAACGATGCAAAAGGGAATATGAAGACATTTCATTTTACAAAAGATTTTTTTTTTCACGAATGTCTTCGTCCAATAACTTTGGAAGTTTTATTTTTAAAGAAAAACTATTCATCAGGGAATATAATCACGCATTTAAATGACATGGCAAAGAGTTCCATAATATAATGAAATGTAGTTCATTTAAAAGTTTTACAGAAAACAATTGCTAGTAATGATGGAAAATGCTTATAGACATAATGAAATAGGTTTTTATATTATTTTTTCAACAATCTAACAAGGATATATATCAAATATCAATAAGTGCATGGTTTTGATAGATTATATCTTATCAAGAAATTTATGTTTAAGTATAGACGTACGCTTAGCGGTAAATCAGCTGAACTAAAATTGTAGGTGCAGCTTTCTCTCAAAAATTTCCTATTAAAGCTTTCTAACTGCCGATCAAAGCTTTGTAATCTGTCGATTTTTTCGCTAGACAATGGCAGTCCTTTTGGAAAAATATGAGATATAAGATTCGTTTCCTCAGAAACTATTGATCCGATTTTGATAAAATTTGCATTCCATATTTACTTAATTATACTCAAGACTTAGGGCTGGCAATTTCTTCTTTGGCTAAAACTTTTTATATTAGAACAATGGCAATTTTTTTGAAATTCTCATAAAAAATGAAACATTAAAAAAAACATTAAGCCACATATAATGTCATATTTAAATTCTGCTATCAATTTTTCTTATAGAAGTCTCTCGAGTACTTTTGGTGGTAATGGACTTTTTAGATGGAAAATGCAATTTTTTGGAGAGCTAGAAAGCTTAGACTCTTCTGACTTGTAATGTATTTACATAAGTTTGTTGAAGTACTTGAATTAAAATATATATAAACACTTGAATAAAATTTACTTACAGGCAATAAATGAGAATAAAACATTAGAATAAAATTATTGTGAGTGAGCGTGGTGTTCAATTTGGGAATTCTCTTAAGAGGATATTATTTTTATTTTACAATTTAATTTATCAAACCACGTTTTGCATGTCCAATATAGTTACATACAGCAGTTACTCATCCCACCAATATATATGCAAAAATAGCAAGAAATTCTATCGGTATGTTATTTTAGTATTTTCAACAATGTGCACCAGTTTTGGGAAAATAAACTTATTAGTATGAGTGAAATTTATTTTGTAGTCATATTACTTAAACATTATAAGTAATGGGATGAGGTACTTAGGAAAATAATGTATATCAAAAGTATTATTGGACAGAGGGGAAATTTGTGGTTAATGTAGGATGCATCCGAAAGGGGAAATTATGGTTTAATTTGATCTGTATCAATAAAGGAAAGATGTAATATTTGCAAATAGAAAAGAATTTAATATAATAAATTTCCTAATTAAGTGACTAATAACCAGCAGAAACCCATAGGTCTCAAAAGCGCTCGCCAAAGAGGCGATCATTATTTTGTAAGGATAATGGCATTAACGAGAATTGCTGGTAGAGAGACTGTAAGACTTTTATAATATGTATGAATATAAAGAAGCCTTTGAAAGTGCTAGTGACTTGGTAAAACTAAAAGTTGTAATAGTATTATGAGTTTGAAAGAAATTATATTCTAAAATGAGCCCCAAAAAATACAGTTCTAGTTATAAGGAAGAAGCCTATAGCAACCAAAAGAAAATTGAAACAAGATTCCAGTAAACTTGAATAACGATTAAAAATAGAGAATTATTCTAAAGTTTATAAAGAATGAAGAAAACAGATCGAAATCAATGACATCAAAACAATCAGTTTCATTCAAGTTTTAGGAGATTCTCTGTTAGATTTATGAAATATGAAATGTAAACAATTCAACTTTATCTACTGCTGCGTATTAGCATGACAAAGAATTTCAATGAAGTTTGAAAGAGTTTATGGACAGTTGGTAGGAATTGAAGTTACAAAATTTGTGATATTTCGCAAACTATTGGCGGTGTTGGCGATATTCTTAAGGAAAATCGACTTTCCAGATTACCAATAAAAAACACATGTGTAGCTCCAAATTAAAAAAAATTGAGGATAGTTTGAGAAATTTGTGCGATATTTGGCAAAAAAATTAAATGCTTTATAGCTGTAATATAGTGAAAATTTATTGGTATATCAAGGCTGAGTTAAATTTAACTATCGTAGATCAGTTTTCCTATCTGTTCTACACTATATATTAGAAAGTAAAAGTTAACATTTCTGCACGGGAAGAAAAAAAAAGAATCTGTTGCTGAAATTTTTCTTTCGGTTAAGTATAGTAGGCACAGAGTCGGATACATACTTGGTATGAATTTTTTTATAATTGTTAAGAGAACATTTAGACAGTTGGAAAGTTTTTTTTAATGGTGTAAAATGTTTAAGTATGCTTTTTTGTTTAATTGTTTCTTTTTAACTCATAAAATGTTACTCTGCCTCTCTATGCAAGTGTCACGCTCTTTTTCTTTTTGAATAATTATAAGTATTTAAATATTTTACAGAAATTAGAAATCTTAAAAAAAGAAATATTTAATTGAAATATTAATTATCTTAAAGTACTAATAAAATTCACCTATAATTCTACTATGAAATTATAATTCGAAGTGATTTATTTAAATTCTTCACATTACTTTAAAATGTTTAAAAAAAAAAACGCTTATGATTATTTGCAATAAAAGTTTCGTTATGTACATACCCAACAAAATAAAAAATAAATAAATATCTTTTAAGATGTAAATTTATGAAAAGGAAGTTAAGTATAATGAAATTTACAAATATTTCCAAACTCCATTCGTATGACAAAGACAAATTGTGAAACAGTTAACGGGAGAAAAAAAAATATTCAGGTGCATAGTTCGAAATGTGTAGGAAATATATATGATTTGTTATGAATAAAATTTGCATTTTTGAAAAGTATCAGAAGATTAATGAAGAAAGTTCTCTTTAAAACTCTATGTGATTGAAACGATTTGCGTAATACATATTCGCTATAAGTGATTTGATTTGTAGGCTATAAATTAAAACTTATAGATAAGCGATTTGTTCCTGATTTAAATGATAACGTATATTAAAATGCTGTTATTCATAAAAGTATGGAAATTTATATTCATTTTTTGTGTTTTTTGAACTGATATGAATTTCTGAATTCAATTTACTTTTGAATAATTTAAATAAGAATAGATAAAATAGAGTAGAATTTCGATCAATCGTTTCTCGAAGGACCATTTCAAACGACAAACAAGGGTAAACAATTACTATAGGTCAATATAAAATATGTTTGCTTGATAAGTATGTAGTATTAATACATTTACTACACTGAAATATAGAAACTTAAAGGGGAAAATTACATAAAAAAAATTACGAAGTTGAAAAAAGATAAATAAATCTATTTATTTGTTTGAAATATTGGATAAAAATCTCTTTTACGCTGATTTCTTTTTAAACTGAACACTAAATTTTCAACTTTAGAGATATATTTATGTTTTCTTTCACCTAACTTACGTAAAAAAGAAAAATTTCTCATTGTTTGAAATACTTTACGAACTTCAGCAAACGTGCGTTCGAACCGCTTCAGACATTTTTCCGTTCATCGATGGAATCATCGATTACTTTGTTCTCTGCGATAAATTCGCAAAGAAAAATTTCTGTTCTCTTTCAGTAAACTTACGTAAAAAAGAAAAAATTCTCATTGTTTGAAATACTTTACGAATTTCAGCTAACGTGCGTTGGAACCGCTTCAGACATTTTCCCTTCATCGGTGGAAACATCGATTACTTTGTTCTCCGCGATTAATTCGTAAAGAAAAAATTCTGTGCTCTTTCATTTAACTTACGTAAAAAAGAAAATTTTCTCATTGTTTGAAATACTTTTCGAACTTTAGAAAACGTGCGTTGGAACCGCTTCAGACATTTTTCCCTTTATAGGTGGAATCATCGATTACTTTGTTCTCTGCGATCAATTCGTAAAAAGAAACCATCTACATTACGCAACCTTTTCATTAATTGATGCAAAATTGTCAAAAGTGCTGTTCTAGACAACTGCAACGGATTGTAATAAATAATTTGTCTTTTCATCGCTCGTATGAGCAGTATCATTTTCGATTTATGTGACTTTTTTTTCCTTAACCTTATTGAAAAAAATGATTATATATTTTTCTGGTCTACTTTATTATAGGCAGATACATGAAAATAAATGACTTGTAAGACATCAGTTGTGATGCTATTGCATTTTTATCACCCATCATAGTTAGAACATTTCTAACTAAATTCGTTTTGTAATAATTCTTGGAATTATGAGTTTTAGATTATCTTCTGAACGTTTACCTCCATGAAAAACCTCTATTTTAGTGCGGCCCAGCAAACATTTATTGAAAATTCTTTTTTTGTATTAAAATAATAATAATAATAATAACAACTTCGCTATAAATGTTACGAGAGTCATAACCCTCAATAAAAGCTAGTATTTTGTTTACAAATGGATGAATATACATTTTTTCTAAAGTTGGGAAATTTTTCAAAGAATAGCTGCGGGAAACTGCATATTTCATAAACCATCAAAGCAAGTGTAATTTACATTATTTAAATAGCATTATTAACGGACAGTTAAAGCGAGACGATACATATGTGGAAACGAAAGATGTGAGGACGAGGGACTGAAGTTGTACTGTATATGGTTTTAAAAAACAAGCAATATTAATTATTTTTCAACGCTTTAGTAATTATTATTTATCTACATTTACCAGACTTTCCGAATATTTTTCCAGCATATTTCTCATATCAGTTTCAGAAGTTTTCATTTCTAAATACACTGTACTAAAAATTCGTCAATATACACAAAATTGCCCTTATTTTATCACAAAAAATTTCCGTGCACCTAGAAAACATGTTTTATCCGTGATTTTTTTTCGAATGTCTAAAAAAGAGGAAGAGATTCCACTTATTCTTAGCATGAATGCGTATTGTGTCTATTAGTAATAAATCAGAACTTATTTTTAAAATGAAAAGTAAAAAAGTTCTATAGATTAAGGTGTCTTGTTTATTCACAAACGACAAACATTTTTTCAAATAAAAAATAAATAACAATTAATTTCTTCATTGATTCAAAAATACTCACAAATTATTATTTAAAGTTGGATAAGTTGAATAAAGTTGAATTTACAATGTCATTTAGTAATAAATATTCGCATTTAAAATATACTTTAAAGGAAAATATTTAAAAAATATTTTAATTAAAGAAATTAAATGCAAAAAAATCGATATTACTCAAAAAAATCTTATCGAATAGTACAACATTCATATTTTACCTCAAGAAATCTACATAAATATTTTTAAAAGTCACATTTTTATGCTATATTTTTACTAACGTATAAAAAACCCAGACACAATCTTATTAAAGACGAAATCTTCTCGAAATTAACTTCAAAATTAAAAGATTTTTAAAGAAATTGATCGAGCTATACCAATCTAAAACCAACGCATTTACTTCTAAGGGTTTTTCTGATGCACAAACGTATCTGCGTGCTAGC
The DNA here is from genome assembly GCA_964019185.1 of Maratus speculifer. Taxonomy (NCBI): domain Eukaryota; kingdom Metazoa; phylum Arthropoda; class Arachnida; order Araneae; family Salticidae; genus Maratus; species Maratus speculifer. The sequence continues at coordinate 226,489,209 of OZ025296.1, read as the reverse complement.
GTGTCCGCGTTCCAACGCTGGGGTACCTGGTTCGATTCCAGCGTCTGCCGCTTTTACTCTTTCTAAACTTTCTTCAATTAACCCGGGAGAACACGCGCTTACCCAGGGTAGAAATGTCTTTAACTTTGTCACCAATAAAATCAAATTATAACCGTCATTTTTTTTTAGGCGGAGACAATCCTTACAAATTTTCGGTAAAATAAGTTGAAGGTTACTTTTAAAAGATAAGTGGTTACAATTGCAAAAATCATACGCACTACAGGTCAAAAAGACCCGGCGCGTGTACTCCCGGGTTAAAGGAAATTTTACCCCTCGTAACGTAGAAAGAAACGGATACCCGTCAATTGAAAGAAAAATACCGGCAGTACTGCTATCAGTACACTTTCCGTGAAAAGAAGATTTTTTTTCAGAGTGTACATCATAATATAGTTTAAATTATCTAATAAACATAACTGGAAAAAACACAGTCGCGAAAACATTTTACAAGTTTTTCGAAATTTCCATATACTAAAGCGGTTTTAAACACTTTTCAACATAGTTAAAAAATGGTTATAAGTAGAGTTTTTTAAGTGACCTGCCGGTCTGGTTGGGTAAAAGAAGTCTAATTCTCATACATAAATTTGTATTGGTATATAATTTTTATATGTTATTGAGGTACATTATAGTTTATTCGCCATAGGAAATGAAGTATAGTAAACTTCCTCTAATCTGGCATCCTACATAGATAGTACGGCACAGCTTTCGAAAAAAATACTGTTTCTTGTTGGATCACACCGTGCGTTTATAATAACCTACTAGAGCTAGGAATTAGTACGTAAAACCCATTAAAAGGGTTGAAATTTGTAAGTCCATAAAAAGCTTATTCACCCCACCGAAAAATGAGGGAAGAGGAATTTATTAATTAAACTTTTTGTAGATAATTTTCAAAACCAAACTGTTGAAAGCAAATATATATATATATATATATTATCATCAGAATTAAATACTTTTCAGATTTCAGAGAACAACTTGAAATAGAAATTGATTTCAGTCATCATATAATAGATAATGAATGTGGATCATTAGTTTAAAATGTTTGCTTTATTTCTGAGAAAGATAAAGAAAATAATTTAGATTAATTTCGGAAAACAGTAGAGTGCAAATTATTCGGACGCCGATTAACCGGGTTGTCCAATTAAACGGATTGACCAAGAACAATATGTTTTCTTCGCCTTATCCAAAATCTTTTTGATGAAAATTCTTTATACACGATAGTGAACTGTATAGTTTGGCTGTATATCACGAAAATAATCCGTTAAACAGCCTTACCATAATTCTGAAGTATTAAAATCCCGAACAAATGTAAAGATAGCATAAAAAGAACTGGTTAATGAACCTAAGAAGTTTCTCTTCTAATGACTTTTTTCCACAGAAATCTCTCTTTACATTCAAATTCTCTGAAGGGAGTTGAAAAATTGCTGCTTTTGTCCCTTGGTATGTACTGTACAGTGTATGTATAAATACATTTAATATTTCCTATGTATACTACTGTGCACAACTCTCTACTTAATTTTGTAGGAAATAATTTTTTTAAATTTTTTAAAGATATAATTTGTGAACACGAAATTTGCAATATACTAAAATGTGCATTACTACAACTACAATTATAAGGCCTGGAAAAAGTTCAAAGGGGCATTCCTTAAAGAAATGGGCCATTTCTAAACTCCTTGTCCATTTATGCGGATTCACCTAAGTCCGGACCGGTCCGGATTATCGGCGATCTAATTTATATACAAACTTATATCGACCGCAAAACAGCTCGAATATACGATGATAGACATTGTTCCGGAAATACTGCATCGGCATGTGCGTAGAGACAGCACATCACATACAATTCCATTTCCTTAAAAAAAAAAAAAAAAAAAAAAAAACAGAGAAGGTAATTACAAAACAGAATGATCTTCGATATCTTTTAAGATGGCTTTTACAGTAAGCCCACAGTATATACCTATAGTGCACTTTTCATTTTATATTCACGTACATATGCCTGCTTTAAACTGTTAGTATTTTTTTTTTCTAGATGTTTTAGGAATAAAAAACACGTTTTACTGCAATATTTTGTTTAATGCAAACGTCTACAAAATTTTCCCATTCATCCTGTAATCCGGAAAATATCATAATCTGGCATCTTCAAGTCCCGATCGTGATGGATTAGAGGAAGTTGGATATTGTATGCATCATTTCTTTTTCGCTTACAGGGAGGAACAAAAAAATTATCGCACATTAGGGACTAAGGATAAGAGATCGTTTGCTTCGGTGCACTTTCATCATGTTATAGTAATTTAAACAAAACTGACATTGGTACACTGCAGAAAAAAATCTGTAATTTTATCGATGTTATGTTGGAGAAATCTATATGCTTTCTAAAATTTCATCTGTACATTGTACAAAAAATGTAAATCTTCAAAATTAGTTCTGTAAAGTTACAGAAATTGGTAGCTTTTCAAAGAGTCCGCTAAAATTACAATAATATTACTAAATTTTATTTCTAAAACTGGTTATAGTTACAAAAAATGTTCTACGCATGCCTATTTCGTAAACACTTCTTAGTAACCTTACAGAATGTTTGATTTACAATGCAAATGTGTATCTGCTACATTATTGTTTTTTGCTGTCAGTACAAAAAAAAGATCTAGAAATCTGTTTTCTAGAAACTCTTCAGTAACTTTACAGATTTGATTTTACAATGTATCAATCACTTAAGTAGACTACGACATAATTTCTATAGGCTATTGTATAAGTAACTTCATTTTAATTTGCACATAAGAAAATTATGATTAATTAAGAAAGTGATATCTAAATGGAAATAAATTTGTTGCAGTGTATATCTGAATACTTTTAAGAAGATTTTGTCGACACAAAACTTCTTTAAAATATAATTGCAAACTTTCATGTAGTGCCTTATTAATATTTTGAGTACATTTCCTGATTATAACTTATAAATATAATAAAAAGTTTAAAACGTTGGTAATCCACATGCATACAAGAATACGTTCATTACCGCCATCAAAGCGATATAAAAATCAATTTATTCCTATAAAAAGAAATCTCATTTCCGGTGTAATCATTTTCAAAAACTTTCATCATCAAGTATATTGAATCACAAAATTCAATGATCATTTAAAGAAAATAAAGAAAAGGCGTTTGTAAAATTTTTACTGGTCTTAAAGAAGAAAAACTATCAAGTAAACGTTTAGCACATTAACTTATTTTAAAATTAAATGTTCAAAGTAAGAACAATATTATATAAAAAAGGACTTTTTTTTTTATAACAAAAAGAAGAAACGTGAAAATCGATTAAACAAACACTTAAAACTTAACATTAAATGTCCGTCTTATCATGCCTACGCTGTAAAAAAGAGGTAATTTTACAGACTTAAAGTTACAGAAATCTGTATGATTATTAAAATTTTATCTGTACAAATTACAGAAGAAGATATAAAAAAGAATCCATTAAGATTAGAGCAGTTTAACTAACATTTCATCTTCAACCTGGTTTGCCGCTAACTAAAAAAATCCTTACATTTACTTACTCCTTCCCCCCCCCCCTTCCCCAGTTTCATAAAAAAATTCTTATTAACCTTGAATTTTTTGATTTACAGTGGAAAGTTTACTTTTTATAAGAATTTTTATTGTTGTTATTATATTAAAACTTCTAGGCAAACCCCTCTCCTCTCCCAGCCTGTTTCCTTAAAAATTCTTAGTAAGCTTACAGATTTTATGATTCACAGTGCAAATTTGTATTTGTTACGTGGAATTTTGGTGTTGCCGTTACATAAAAGATCTAAGCATTCCAACTTCTTAGAAAATTCTTAGTAATGTTACTCTTTTTTTTTACTGCAATTAAATCCCCGAAAAAAAAAAAAAAAAAAAAAAAAACATTTCGTTAAATTCCATATAATGTATCTCACCGCCCTTTAAAGTGTTAAAAGAAATTTAATCACCTTTAAAAATTCAAATATTAGACTCCTAATTTTATTTTTAAATGTTGCAATTTCACAATTTCCTGTCCACAAAACATAAAAGAGTTTTTAGTATTCATAAGGAAATACACAAATTGCAGTAAACGTATATAAAAGTTTTAAAAAGTGTTCTCAAAGTAAAAAGTACATATATTCATTCATGATTGAATTTGGGACCCACGGGAATGCCAAATTAATTAATTAACATTTAAAAATTTTCCCCTAAAAGGTTTCGCCTTTATAGTTTACTGTCAAAAATTATGTAATTCTACAAGTATAAAGTTATTAAAATTTTTACTAAAATTTTGTCTCAACATTGTCAGAAAAAAAAAATGTAAATCTCCAAAATTAGCTTTCGTAAAGATACGGTAGTCCGTAGCGTTAATAAAGAGTCAACAAAAAATACAATCACGGAGTGGAAAGTTGTCAGAGAAAAACATAGTAAAAAAAAGAGAAAACTACCACAATTTTCTTATTGAAAATCCTTATAATAATATAATGGGTTTAAAAAAGTCAAAATTTTCTTTAACAAAATACAGTAAAACCCGGTTATCCGAAAAGCATGAGACCAAAAAATTTTCGATTAACCGGGTATCCGTAGGAATTTTCGGATAACCAAACTTCTATAAGAGTTTTTAAAATACCGAAAGACTTATGATGAATACTTCTTTAATGAAAAGATGTGATCGTAATTTAGAACATAGTTGTGACAAAAATGTTATGATACCATATTCAAAGAACCATGAAGTTGAAAAACAAAAGAAATTCAAAAGATATTTTGTAAAAAAGTTCAAAGTTTTGATTTTTATTTGTTTTGCTTCTAATTTTTAAAACTAATATGTGCTATAATAACACTTCAACGTAATAAAAATGATTCAGAATTGTTTTGAGCTAAAACTTACACGTAAAATAGTAATCGAAAATCAAAATGTGTTGAAAAGTATCATATCGCAAATATAGTCCTGAAAATAAAATTTTCCACTTTAAAAATGAAGTTTAAGGAATTTTAAGGTCTTTCGGTTAAGAAGATTTTCGGATAAAAGTGATCGGATAACTGGGACTCTACTGCGCTAGTATTTAACAGCGTTTTTGATTATGCTTTACCCTGACCACTTGCCACCCTGAATAATTTTACTGAAATTTTATCTGTAATCCGGGTTGGAGTTACATAAAATGTTTTAAGCATCCCAGTTTCCAAAGAAAAAAAAATCTTAGTTACCTTACAAATCTTTTAATTTACGAAGCAAATGTGCATGCGTTACATCAACTTTTGCTTTTACCGTTAAATAAAATGTTCTAGAAATCGCTGTTTCCTAGAAAACAGACTTTTTATTTTTTTTTTTTTTCATTTTTTATTTTTTTTTTAGCATATTTTATATTTTTCCTTTAGTTATTACACTGTAAAAAAAAAAAAATTCAAGAGGTTACTAAAAATTTTTTAGTAAATTTGTATTCCACAGAATTTTTTAGTAACCATTACAAACTTTTTTTTTTGCAAGTGAAACAAGCATTTCTTTTGTAAACTGAACAAAAGAATATTTTGTATAACTAACTTAAAATTTTTTAGTATGAGCCACCAAGCAAATTTTAGTAATAGTTCAACAATTATTTTTAATAACAATTACTTGCGTCCGAAGGGCAGGAGCTTCCTTCGAGCTACATCCAGACTTCTGAAGCGATAGATTTTCGGCAAAAACGCAATAAATGGCAGCACGAAACATTTCGACCAGCTCCAACAGGAAATTCATAACCCCTTTATTATAGAATACTTAAACTACATACATTCGGGGCGTACTTGGCGCTGTCCAGTATTGAACCCGGGATCTTTTAGCCTGGAGTCCGTTACTATAACCACTATGCTATCGAGGCCACGCCAAGTGAGTTTTAGTAATAGCTATTAAAAATATAAAACTATTAACTCTATTCGTTGCTAACTTTTTTCTAATAATTCTTACAGATTTTCTAGTTACCGACTAAGATTACTAAACATTTTTTAGTAATTACAAGGATTACTAAAGTTTTTTTTAGTAGATCGACCCTTTTTTTTACAGTGTAGGTCAAAGAAATTGTGATGCCATTGAACAAATGATTTTTATTAGATTACAATATTTGACCAACTTTCTACCACATAATCATCACATTATGCATACACATTAAGCAGAATATTTAGAGATCTAAATCTCAACATTAATTAGTCTGAATTTCTAAATTTGTTTGAACTTAACAACAGATAAATCATGCAAAATCTATATATTTAAAACGCTAAGTGTTTTCTTTCGACAGTTCGTCAGCAGAAACTACTGTATCAAATTACACCATTCTTTTTTAAATGAAAGATATTTGTTCACAAATTTGTTATCGTGCATTCATTTGATCAAAAATGTTCTTAATTAGCTGTAATTATCAATTAAAATTTCACTTATGCGCATGCGTAATCCATAAGTACTAATCTGTGCTTTGGAGTGAAACGCTACGCGTGCGTATAAATGCTCGCTTAGTTGAATTATCATATGCGGTGGAAGACGGTTGTGTTTTTATCGACACGTGCGATTCTTTGGTTGTCGTTATATTATCTGACTAACTACAATTTTTTTTTCACGAGGTTGATATTATTGAGTTTTTAAATCATTTTTTGGAATGGAAAACTTTATTGTACCGATAATAGGCGATGGAAATTGTGGGAGGTTTTTCGTTCAGTGTATACCCGCCAACTTTGTTTTTTTTTTTTTTTCGAAAAGGATTGACGAAAACTGAGGGTTTTGAAAGATGGCGCCATCTAGCGTTTTTATCGTAATATATGCATGAGTCCTGACACTTATGAATGAAAATAGAAAAAAGCCTTTGCATGACTTTAATCTATTTTCGGCCAAAAGTTTCGAGACATAAGCAAATATTATGGGAAAAAAAACAAAGTGAGAAATAAACAAACCGTTTTGCAAATAAAAATAAATCGCATCAGAGGATTTGAACGCGTTTGCAAATTAGATCTTAATAAAATACTAACCAACATTTTAAGTGAAGTCCCTTTTTTAGCTAAAAAATAAAGAAAGGAAGGAAGGAAAGAAAGAAAAATTAATTTTATATGAAAAGTAAAAACTAATTTTTTTCAGAAATAATTAAAAAAATTTTTTTATCCTAACCGACTTAGTTTAAAATTACAAATATATATATTTAAAAAATATGAATACGGTTTTCAGATGGGTGTCCTTCAAATTTAAGAATTATTTTAAAACTAGAAAAAATAAGAAATATATATTACCTAAAAATTCTGATGGTTCTGATAAAAAATCTGATAGAATTTCAAATTATGATAGTTATTATAGTTATCAAAATATGATATAAAGCTAAGGAATTATAAATAAGTTTTGAAGTTTCGAGATTTTGATTTTAAAATATTAAAACTTTAAACATCTAGGGGGACAGAAAGAAAATAAAAAATATACATATATAGAAAAATAAAAAAAAAATAATTCATAACGATATGTTAAATAATGTATTTTTTAAAAGTATAATTTAAAATTCTAAATTGAGATATTTAATCGTTATTAAAGAATTGTTTATTTCGGGCGGTGTCGTATTCTTGCACTTAGTGATGCTTTTCTAAGTATCTTATTACCTGGCGATGCTTTTCAAACTACATTATATGTCTGGTAGGCCTTTTGGAACTAGTACTTGATGTGCCTAGCGTTTCTTTTTAAACAATCTTATGTGCTGGTGACTCTTACTACTCTCTTTTAGATATATTTTCAGATAATCTTTACACAAAATGTGTCAGTTGGCTTTAATTAAAAAATTACATCATTTATCGAGTGCAAAGGAAAAAAACAGCTTGTCGATTGGCTGAGAAAAGATGCGAAATTAGCTAAAAGGTCATAAAGAAAAAAAATTAAGAAATTGATTGATTATCTACAAGAAAAAAAAAACTGTAAAATTTGTTGATTGCCTATAAGAAAAAATATTATCAAAATTAGTCTATCCATTTTGGGAAAACTACTTCATGTGTTAAGGCCCTTACCGCCCCTAAAGGTGTTTAACAAGTGTAGTAAATTTTTTCCGTCAAGCTCCATTTTTTCCGACGGGTTCGATCTAGTACTTAAGTAATTTTCCTGTAACAACTCGAAAGTAGAAGTTTCTGCCTAGTTTGGTGTAAGTTTTAATTGTGATGCTTATTTTAATGCACATTCTAATGTTTTACGTGTAAAAATATATAAATTATATTATATATTCTAAATTTATCAATAATCAAATTTAGCCTTTCCAGAGGTGTATGAAGTCAAGGGAATTGTCCAGAAAAATATGAATTGCGACTGAAAAAAGGATGAGAAGGGGATTTGATTTGATTTGAGGCCTATAGCTGCTATGGCTGTCACCTTGATTGATCCATTATACGCAGAAACAGAGACAATACGGAACAATTTTTATTACACATACCCATTACATATTTTATTGCACCACAAAGGTACAACACATCATCCATGTTCGTACCCGGATTTCAACCAGGATCCCTCGGTGTGGCAGCTGTTGCCGCTACTGACCACGCCACTGGGGCAACAATGATGGGAAGGTGATTCAGTGGCAGAAAGAAATAGTAAACAAGTCGGGAGACGCAAGTCACACGTAGCAAATGAGGATACATCGTATTATAGCAACACTATAAAAAAATATTATTATATAAAGTTGCTAAAAGTTTTCTAGGAAACTGGGATTCCTAGAGCTTTTATGTAACGGAAACAGCAAAAAGTTTCTGTAACAGATACAGATTTGCATTGAAAATAAAAAAATAAATCTATGAAGTTACTAAGAATTTTTTAGGAAACTGTGATTCCTAGAATTTTTTATGTAACGGCAACCCAGGTTACAGATAAAAGTTTAGTAAGATAAATGGAATTTTACTAGATCCATTTGTAATGTTACATTTTTCTGCAGATTTATTAAAATGAGTTCTTTAAATTTGCACCTTTTCTTCACTTAAAAAAATCTGTAATCCTACAAATGTAAAGTTGCCCAAATCGATATACTTACTAATATTTTACCGGTACACTGTACAAGAAAAGATGTAAATCTAAAAAACCAATTTTTCTAAAGCTACAGAGATCTGTAACTTTACAAACTTATCTACTAAAATTGCAGTTATCTTACTAAAATCTTCTCTGTAACCTGGGTAGACGTTACATAAAAAAATCTAGGAATGTCAGTTTCCTAAAAAAATCCTAGTAACGTTTATTGTTTTTCAGCGCAAACCTATATCTGTTACATGAATTATTGTTGTTCCGTTAAATAAGAACTTCTAGGAATTCCAGTTTCCTAAAAAACTTTTGGTAACTTAACAGTTTTTTTACAGGTTTATACAGTGTACAAACGAAATGTCAGTAAACACACAGATTTAAGCATTTTTAGAGATTTATTTTACAGTGTAGTTTTATAAATTTTAAGATCTTGGTGCAACAGTAAAGGTACAGAAATTTGTAGCTTTGATGAAGAGTCTATTAAAATTCCATTAATACTATTGAAAATTTATCTGTAATACGGGAGCTACATAATAAGTATCTCAGTTTATTAAAAAAATTAATAACCTAACAGATTTTCCAATTTACAATACAAACTTATATCTATGGCATTAATTTTGGTTATTATAGTTAAATACAATATTCTAAAAATCTCAATTTCCTAATAAAATTTTAGAAACTTTGCAAAAATTTATTTCAGTGTATCTAATATTTTCATTTCAATTATTAAATCAGAAAAATCGTGCTGCATTTCTACAAATGATTTTTATTAGGTTATGAAATTTGACCGACTTTCTGCCACATAATCACCGAATTATGCATAGACATTAAGCAGAATAATTAGAGATCTAAATCTCCTCATTAATTAGAATTCCTAAATTTGTTCGAACTTAACAAGAGATAAATCATGCAAAATACTTCATTAATTTTCCTCTAACAATTCGAATGTAGAAATTTCTACTTGATTATAGTTTTCGTTAATTTCTTTCTAGATTCGTTATTTCAACAAATGCCTCATTTAATGTAATTTTTAAATTTTATGCGTATTGTAGTGCGAATTTTAATATTTTGTGTGCGAATGGATAAAAATTTATATTATATATACTGAATTTATATATAATTAAATTAAACAATATTCAGAACTCTAGGAAGTCGAGGGTATCAGAAAAATATGAAATGCGCCTGAAAAAAAGGACGGCAGAAAAATAAATAAATAAAGTCGAAAACTTGCTTCAAAAGTAGCAAATGAGGTCATCGTATTATTGCTAGTTTTATAAATTTTCAGAACTTTGTGCAATAGTAAGAAGTTCAGAGCTAAATTAAAGCTAAATTAGAGCTAAATTAACTACAAAGCTAAATTAAAGCGACAGAAGTCTGTAGCTTTAATAAAAAATTTAATAAAATTACAGTAACTTTATGAAAAGTTACCTCTAATACGAGTTCGAGTTACATAGTAAATATCCCATCTTCCTAAAAAAAAAAAAAAGTCTCAGTAAACTTAGAGCTTTGTTACATCGGTTTCGTTCAGTGGCATTATTCCAGCATAAATTTAATTTAAAGTGTTTGACACTTACTCAAAACATCGGAACGGGCATCTTCTCTTCTTAAGTGAATTTAATTGGAAGAAATATACAGGGTGAGTCATAAATATCGAAACAATAGGTTATCTCCTTAAATATTGCCTCTAGACTCATACTTCTAATTGCAAAAATTCATAAAAAAGGGTGAAATTTCTGATAAGATAAGTTGCAACTCCATGGGGGGTCTATTTGGAAAAATACAAAAATTAAATTTTTATACGGCCCCCCGTAGAGCTAAATTCCAAATTAGGAAATTATTCCTTATGCATTCCTAAATTGAACAAAACAAATTCATCTCCATATCTGAAGACCTGACAGAGATATTAAAATCCAAGATTTTCCAAAATTCGTGACTTACACCACTTTTCCATGCCTGTAAACGAAGAATTTTCGACTCAATTTCAAAGCAAATGAGGGATCGTCCACAAATTGAACGGATTATATGTCTATTTAAGAATGTGGATAATATTTAGGCACAATAAAGCAGCGTATTGATTTAAATCATAACTTTTTTTTCAAAATATGTTGATCGTTAGCACTGGAGGTCTGCATGGATTGAAATATCTAGGCCCGGAGTCAAACCGACCGATAGGGAAAAAATTTCTACCCGGCATGGAAAAATGTTAAAACCATAATCCGGACGAGCCTGGAAAAAAAAATTAAATCATAGCCCGTCTCAACCGTGATTTCTGCATAGTTTTTTACTTCAGTGTAGTTAAAAATTGTTTCCCGGGGATAAGTTCTAACCAAAAATACTTATTATAGCTTTTCGGTTTTTATATTTGTACTTTTTATAATTAAAGAAGCGCCAAAGGCTGTGATATATTTATTTTATCAATGAATCTCTGTTTATATCTAAATGTTTCACTTATATTTTAATATCGCTAATCCATATCCCGGGCGTTGGAGACTTCGAAAAATGTTATACAGTAAAACCTTTTAAAACGGAATCACATTGGAAAGAAAAAATACTTAATAGACAAATGAATTGGCTGAATGAATTGAATTGAATGACTTCCTAGGAGGGATAAATGGAGTTTATTTTTTCTCAGGTATTATTGTATTCATTTTGCATGGATCAACACATTTTCTGTTTAAGGCAGAATTTCGTCATAGGCAAAATTGAAAAATTATTTACTTTTGAATACATGATTTTTTTAAAGTTATATTATTTTTTCAATAAATATTTTTAATAGTTCTAAAATTAATATTGAAAAACAAAAACCCCGAAACAAAACTAAAATCTTTAATTAAAAGGAAAGAAATTGAAATGCGGTAAATAATGTTTGGAGTTATAACGATTTTTACCTATCCCATTTAAACCAGTACTAATCATATGAAATTTTTATAAATTTTATGATAAAATTTCGGATGTGATTTTCTTAGCAAAAAATCAAAAAGATAAAAATCAAAAACTCAAAAGATAGCTTTTTTACACATTTCCTAGAACTGTTAAAGTAACATTGTCTTTTGAATTACGCGCATTTCAATTTGCGTCTAATCCCTTTAAACATGATGAATTATTCAAACGGCTATAACTTTACGGGTTTTGAAGAGATGCAACTTTTTATATATTTTTCAGGACTAGATAAGATAAGTTTTCATGATTGGAATTTTTATTCTACGGGGCCGTATAAAAATTAATTTTCTTAATTTTTCAAATAGACCTGAGGAGTTGCAACTTATCTTATCAAAAAGTTTACCTTTTTTTATGAATTTTTGCAATTGGAAGTATTGGTTTAAAGACAATATTTAAACCGGGAGAACTCGCTAAGAGAATTTCTCTCACGGTGCCCAATTCTTTTCTTTTACTTTTATAGTCACTTAATATCAAATTTTTTGTTTGGCTTAGTACTTTTATTCAAAAAAGAAGTAAAGTAATCGAAATCATATTTTGAAATTTTATTAAAATGAAAAATAGCCTTAAAAATAGTCTTAAAAAGGGTACGATGGTGATAGAAAATCACATGCGCGAGTTCTCGCGGGTTAAGGAGATTGCCTATTATTTCGATATTTATGACTCACCCTGTGTACATGTTATATACAAATTACGCCGGTCCGACAGGGACAACTATTTTTTCCCGGTGGCAACGGTCACGTGACCGATGACGTCATGCCGATGCTGTACTCTGGGACGGGGGGGGGGTCAAAAGGGGGGGGCGTGTCCGAACATGAGCTATAAGATGAGGGGTCAATTTTTTTTTCGCCTACGGGGAGGAGGGGGGTTTGGAGGGAGGCGGAAGTGGGGAGGATTTTAATTTCTTAATAGAAGAATTAATAATTTTTTTTAATTGGTGACGTCATCTAAGATGGCGTCAGGTGATTTTTTTTTCATGTAGGATAACGGGGTTGGGTTCCTGACCAATTAAAGTAATTAAGAGTGATTAATTTATTTAGGTATAATTAAAGTAATTAAGAGTTTAATTAATTTAGGTATAATTAAAAGTAATTAAAAAGTTTAATTAATTTAGGTATAATTAATATTCATTAAAGATTAATATTAATTATAATATAAAAGATAACTTAATATTCATTCTAGATTTTCGAATATGACAGGCCTCTTTACAATGACGTCACACGTTCATGTTAGAACTTCGTCATTCATGTTTATTCTTGTCAGAACACAACCCGTTCATGTTGGAACTCGAACGCTGACCCACGTGACAATGACGTCATGCACGCATGTCAGAACACTGGGAATACTTTTGTTATGTAAAGTTGAGTTGTTTTCTTTTATCAAAGACTCGTTTTAACTGTAACGAAATGTAGCGTTGAGTTGTTTAAATGACCATTAACGGTAACCGATAATGAAAAAAGTTTGTTTTACAGCAAATGGCAACAGTGGCATTCGTCAGTTGCTAAGATTATTCTGGTGAGTGTAGCATCGTTTGATAAACTGAGGATTTTATTTAAGTGTTTTGTGTAGAATTTTAAAATGAAAAGGTTCAGTTCTGATATTTGTAATTTAGAATCCAGAATGAGAAAAGAAGCTGCAGATGAGATCGATGAAAGCCTACGTATTCAACGTGAAATTAAAAACAGATCTGCAAAGAGAATTAAAGTTGATGATTCTGGAGAAACATTTTATACAAGGGAGTCATTACCATGCAACATGTTTCACCTTGGTGAAGATAATTATGTGTCAATTGTGTTTTTCCTTAGCCACACACGTGTACATATTAGAAGATTTGCAACCGATGAAGAAGGATATCTTCATCCAACTAAAAATGGTGTTTCGCTTTCTCCATCAGTGTGGCATTCGTTTCAGCGAAAATCATACAACTTTAATGAACAATTTTTAATTATAGAGAAGGACTTGTGTGTTACACGGAAAATTAAGGAAGATGGAAACCTTTATATATTCCAACGAATGTTCCAGCGAAAGAATCTGAGTTTTCAGTTTTTGCCTGAAATTGTCATTCTTACAGGATCGCAGATGGCAAACATGCAGGATATTTTTTCTGCCATAAATTTGAAAGTTAAAGAGTGTTTGATACAGCAGACTTTAGCGCACTTTGTATCTTTCGAGCATAGTCATTCTGAAACAGTTTTGGATAGCAGCAATGCTGATATATTTTGCGACTTTCACAACTACGCCAATTTGACTTATTCGTTAACAAAGTGTCTGACAAAATCAGTGAGTGCCAAAATTTCTGAACTCTTTGATTGTTTTGCATGCAAAGAAAAATATCCAAAGTCAGATCTTCATGCTTGTGTCACCCAATCTCCAACTGAAAAATTTGAAGAAACTTTTGTATTGGCTTTTTATAAACATGACTTTCGTCAGTTAGCCAAAGAGTTTTATCACCAAAATGCTTATGACTTTTCAATAGTGCCCATAGACATTTTTTTTTCAACTCTAGACATTTCCTCTGTAATTAAAGACATTGAAAAAATGTATATCGACATGGATTAAATTCTGTATGGTAATGTAATACTATTATATAATTAAATTTATATTTTGTTAAATACATTTTGTTTTGTCTGTTTTTCATGCTGTGTCTTGTTTATATCTATATTATCATCAAGGAGAGAGTTTAAAACATATTTTTTAAACTCTCTCTTTTTTATTAATATAAAAAAATCAATCCAAAAAAGAAAAAATAAATAAATAAAAAAATCTTTGGTATATATTTTAAAGAATTGTTATAATACTTTCATTTTAAGTAAAACTTTCATGCGGTAAGCATCGTCTTAAATTGTAGTTGAAAATAATTATGAATGTTAACATCCGTTTTGATCATAATCATTGTTGCAATGGAAGTTTTGACTCAGACATATCAGGATCCAAAGCTTCCAGCCAGTTACGGTGGTAACAATGCTTTGCAACGTGTTTTAAAAGGACGCGTCAAAACGAGAGAGATAAAGAAATGGCTGCAAACGAAAGATTCTTATACTTTACACAAGCCTTTGCGACACAAATTCCCCAGAAATCGCGTCATAGTAGGAGGGTTAAACGAGCAGTTTTAATCTGATTTAGTAGACATGCAGTCCCTCTCTTCTTTAAATGATGGTTATAAGTATTTACTGACTTGTATTGATATTTTGTCGAAATATGCGTGGGTCATACCGTTAAAAGATAAAACAGCTCCAGGTATTAAACGAGCTTTCGAAAAAATATTTTCGGAATGTAAGCCGCAAACTCTGCAGTGCGATGATGGGAAAGAGTACACTAATAAGCTGGTACAGGATTTCTTAAAAAAACAGAAGGTTCACTTTTTCACTACAAATAACACCACAAAAGCTTCAATCGTGGAACGCTTTAATCGTACACTGAAAACAAAAATGTGGAAATATTTTACTGAAAAGAATACAAAGAGATATATTGATGTAATCGATAAATTAACTCATAGTTATAACCACACGTGGCATCGTAGTATTAAAATGAAGCCAGCTTCAGTAAACTTGGATAACCAAAAACAAGTTTGGGAAACATTGTACGCAAATGATAAAATCCCTGTAATTAAACATGACTTAAGTGTTGGCGATACTGTTCGTATAAGTAAGGAGAAACTACGTTTTGAGAAAGGATATGAACAAAATTGGACAAGAGAAATTTTTACGATTCATAAAATCATAAATCGAATGCCTGTCGTCTTTAAATTAAAAGATTTAGCTGGAGAAATCATAAAAGGAACATTTTATAAGCAAGAACTGCAAAAGATTTCCGATTCAGGTTTCTATCCCGTGGAGAAAATTTTGAAGAAACGAAAACGTAATGGAAAAATTCAATATTTTGTGAAATTTCAAGGATATCCTGAAAAATTCAACGCATGGGTTAAAGATGTTAGAATGATATAAATAGAACAGTCATCACAGTTATAATTCATTTCATGAGACGATGTCGTTCTACATCATGTTCATTAGTGACAGCTCTATGAGCTTTTTTCGAAATAATAAAATATCGCAATTTACTACTCAACTGCCCGCTCCTATGCATTTAAAGGGTGAATGGGAAATGGCTTTGGTTGATTTCATTTATCCGCATACATGGTATAATGTTAGAAAGGATAATAATTTGTTTGGTTTTGATTTAGGGGATGGAAAATTGGAAGGTAGGAGAGTTCCTCCTGGATGTTATGAAACCATACCTGATCTCATTAAAGGTATGACGATACCATCACATAAAAATAAGATTGAATTTCATTTTCACCCTGTTACGAAAAGAGTCACAATCAAGACAGCTAAAAAATCGAAAGTAGTTCTTCATGAAGGTTTAGCAGAATTTTTAGGGTTTGAACCCGGGGAATTTACAGGATTGCAACAAAGTCCTTTTGTGGCAGACCCAAAGTCATCGTTTCCCGTGATGTATGTATATTGTGATCTGGTAGAGCCTCGAATAGTAGGGGATGTTCAAGCCCCTCTTTTAAAAATCGTGTCTGTCGAAGGAAGAGATGGCGAAATTATTAATTCTCATTATTCGAGACCATTGTACGTACCAGTTATCCGTCAACATTTCCAAACGATACAAATAGATATTAGACTTCATTCTGGAGATTTAGTGCCTTTTGAAAGAGGTAAAGTTTTTGTAACGTTGCATTTTCGTTTACGTCAAATCATATAAAAGAACATTCTATTTAAATAAATCTCATTTTCCTTTTTGATTGCGATAAAGAAGGATCAACAAAAAATGTTGGTGCCTGTAATGGAGATTCTTGTAGCGTAGTTTGGTAGCAGCTGCTATTGTATTAGCATACTTAGAAGAAGCGCGATCATGTATAGTAGTCCAGATTCGGATGTACGAAAAAACCCCACAATGATTGCTAAGTTATTCTTTATTCAGACATGTATTACTAGGAGGGGGTACACTTACAGTACTCGGAGAAAATCTCCGAACAGTTTTCAGCAACTTCACTAGACCAGAGCAGAGAGTCAAGTCACCCGTACATAGCAATAAACCGCCACTTTTGGCATGATAGAAAATCGCCAACATACACAAGTTCGTCCATGCACAATGGATAGTATACGCCAAATAACAGTTAAAATGCAGCCAGCAAGATCAGAATTCAATTTAGTTTCCCAGCTGGGATGGGAAAGGAAAAGGTTGCCAAACGATAAAATGTTACACGTGTTGTTTTGTCTAAACACAGAGGCACACCGAAGGGACATCAGATTTTACTGCGCAGATGTTAAATTCTTTTTAGGGTTTTGTCGAGAAAGGAAAAAGAAGCGTAAGCATAAATTTTAACTGTGAAACAGAGATGATCTCCTTATAAGGTAATGCAGAATTGCCTCGATCGGAAATAGCAGACATCTGGAAATAGTTTTAAACGGTTGATTAATATGTGAGTGTATTTCTCACAGATAAAGTTAAGCAGCTGCCGATTTTCGGTTAGAGAAAAACTAGGCGAGGGAAAAAAAATTTAAAGTGAATGAAGGACACTTAAAACTGATTTTGAATTGAACAGAGACGGGGGGGAAAGGAATAATTTAAGAAAATAACCAATATATAACGAAATAATCGTTATATATATCACCCGGTGCACCACAAAAAAAAAAACTTTTGCTGTCCAATGTGCATAGGCTAGTATAAAATATTATAACATAAAAACATACATAAATGCAAAAGTTTTTTTTTTTTTATATGTATCTGTAGAAATTTGACGTCATGATAATGGAGACTTTTGTATTCAAAAACAGTCAGCAGTTCTAAAGTTTCTATATTTTTTTACTATTTGTGTATATGGATCCAAGCTAGTACTGTATTTTTATATGTAGAAGTTGAGTCGACTCAGACAGTACAAACATATTACTGCAGCTTTGATTGTTATCATGACACAAGTAAAAATTTTGAAACATATATACAAAACATGAAACTAATACTAAATGAATATAAAATGGCAATACACAAAAATAACATAATAGTACTATATTTTTCAAAAAATTAAAAAAGAGTAATATGATGTATATTAAAATAAAAATGTTTTTGTAAAAAATGTTTCATGCCGAAGCATAGGATGACAAAAAAAAGAGGTGCTCCAAGCACGCCCATAAAAATATGCGTCACCCTGAATCTTGTGTACAACACAAGTATTATGGCATCGGCTTAGGGCCTAGCCTTAGATGAGGAGGGAATTGTGATGCTCCCCCGAAGGCACTAGCGGTCTTCTGAAGGAGCCCACGTCGAATTACATGAAAAAAATTTGAATTGTTGTGAATTGGAATCACAATTCAAAAATTTGAACCGAAACTCCAATTCCAAAACTTTGTCTCTCAACACAATGAAGCTTGAACCCTTAGGGCCTTAATTTTGAACGGGAACAAGACTTCAAAGGGAAGAATTCAAAAAGAAAAAAAAAATGTATATCATCTAACAACTAATATGGGGAGACAATCCTAGAGTGAAGAAAGACGAAAAATGTGTCACAATCGAGTGGGGTGATGAACAAGTCATATATGAAAACTGTGTTTTATTTAATTACATGAATCATTTGTTTACTTTTCTAGACTACAGTACCTGTTTATCTAACTATAATATGTTTGACTTATAGTACAGGAATTGTTAAGTGGGAGGTTAGCTAGTGGAAAAAAAATACTGAATTAATGAATATTGTCAAAGAAATTTTAAGTGTACTGCAAAAAGAAACAAAATAAAAGGTAAATAAAATTTAAGTGAGTATGAAGACATATCTAAGTGTTAAAGGATAACAATGATACCTAATATTGTTCCTAAGAGATCTTCAGAGCAACAGTGATGGACCAGCCATGATATTGTTAAAGATCGGTCAAAAACAACATACACACAACCATGAGCTCTTTGGTTGGATATGTGGTATCATAAAACAAGACATAAAAAATAATAAATAGTGTTTTTTGCATTAGCTTCTGTTTCTTAGATTGTATGTGTGAGGTTGATAAAACGTATTAAAGTTAGTGTTGTTTATATGACTTGACGCATCAAATAAATGTCCATAACGAGTAGGTGCTAGTAAAAGTCTATCAATATGTACCCGAAATGCTGTGTTATCAGGAGTATACAACCTTTTAATTGAGAATGACACAGGGGAATGTTTAGAAGTGACAATATATGGACCAGTATACTTTGTTTTAAACTTGTCATTTGATTTTAGATATACAATATCTTTTAAGAAAATGGATCTTAATTTAGCTTTCTGACCGTAATATTTATATCTTTTATCTTGAGCAGATTTAATGTTGTTATAGGCTTTGTGATATATCTTACTCAAATCATCAAGTAATTTGTGGACTTCAATATGTTTATCAAGAAAGGGTTGGTTGCACGACTGATCAAAAGTGTCAAAAATTAGAGAAAGTTCACGTCCAAAATGAAGAAAATTAGGAGAATATAATGTAGTTGCATGTTTCGAACCATTATAAAGTGATTTGTGTATAAATACTGCATTTTCGAATGAATGACCTTCTTGTAAAAGAATATTAACTGAATATTTGATTGACTTATTGATTCGCTCTGCAGTCGCATTTGATTGTGGTCTCGAGGCAGAACTGTGTAATACCTTAATGCCCATTGTATCATTAAAAATGTTATATACCTGAGACGTGTACTGGGGTCCTAAGTCTGATAAGACAACCGAAGGTCTCCCAAAGGTGGTTATGTAAGAGAATAAGCATTTAACAACCTTACTTGCAGATACGTCATTAAGTGGAAAGAGTTCAATATGTCTCGAAAAATGATCAGTGATAGTTAAAACATATTTTCCATTAGTAAACGGTCCAAGGAGATCTGTACTAATAGTGTGACCAGGGTACCTGGGAGTGTATGTGGGCTGCAAAGGTGCGGGTGGAGTTTGGTGATGTTTAGTTTGAAGACATTTGATACAGGATGCAACAAAGTTTAAAGTGTCTACATACATACCCTTCCAAAAATATCTACCTGACAAGAATTCATAAGTTTTATTAAAGCCAAAGTGAGATAAATGTGAAATTGTTAAGACTTTGCTTTTAAGTGAATTTGGAACAATAATGTGATACGAAAAAGTGTTATTAAAAATATTTTCCTTCTTTAACATTAACACTTTCGAATCAGGATGAATGAAGTAGTTAGGAAATTTTTGAGAAGATCCTTACTTTAAGATTTCTTTATAAACAACAGACAAAGTAGGGTCATTTTGTTGTTCAGTAGCAAATGTTTCATTCGAAATTTCTAATAAAGGGTCAGGATTTGTTTGTGTACCAGAAATAAGGCAGTTAACATGCATATTAGAATCAGTCGAGCTGGAGTGTGGAGTATCACATTCTACAATAGGTAAGGGTTGAGTATCATGAATCAGTTCAGGATTTGTAGCTAAAGTCTGTTGATTATTTTCAAAGTTACAGCGAGATAAGTAGTCAGCGAGTACATTCTTTTTACCTGGAATATGTTGAAATTTGTATGTGTATTCTGAGAGATCCATGAGCCAACGAGAGATAATATCAGCCGGGTTTGTAGTTTTGTTGTACTTTTCTAATGGTTTACTATCTGAAAGGATTACAAATTCTCTGTTGTATAAATAATATTTGAAAGCAGTAACTGATTTATGAATCGCCATGAGTTCTAATTTAAGTGCAGGATATTTTTTCTCTGACGCTTTTAAAGATTTTGAAAAGTATGCAACAGGTAATAGTTGTTTATCATGTTCTTGTAGTAAGACACCAGAAATAGCAATATTTGACGCATCAGTATTTAAATAGAACTTTTTGTTCCAGTCAGGTAATCTAACCATGGGTGGATTAAAGAATATCTTCTGTATGGTGTCCATAATTTTTTGATGTTTGCTTGTCCACTTAAATTTGGCTTTTGGAGTAGTTAAGTTTATGAGAGGTTGTACAAGTTCAGAAAAGGATGGAACAAGAGATTTGTAAAATGTAATGACGCCTATGAGTGCTTTTAATTGACGTTTAGTTGTAGGTGTTGGAAAAGATGTTATTTTTACAATGTTCGAGTGAACAGGAGAAATAGTTTGATTTTCTATGTGAAATCCAAGATAATCTAAACTGGTTTTGTGAAAAGTGCATTTGTTAGGGGACAGCGTTAAATTATATTTTACTAGTATTGCAAGAATTTTATCCAACTTATCACACATTTCTTGATATGAATTGGCACCAACAATAAGATCATCTTGGTAGGTATAGACACCTTCTAACTGTAATTCATCAAGTAACGAGTCCATTAAAGCTTGATAAATTGAGGCGCTTGTTTTTAAGCCGAATACTAATCTCTTATACCGAAAAGAACCGAACATTGTAGTGAATGTGAGCTGATTTTGAAATTTTGCAGGCAAATCAATCTGATGATATGCCTGATGAAAGTCGAGAGAAGAGAAAAAACGATATTGTGAAAGATTTGAAATAATAGTTTGAATTTTTGGAAGTGGATAGGACGAACCTTGAATTATAGTATTAACCATTCTGAGATCTAATGCGAGTCTATATTTCTGCATACCTGTACCGTCTGGTTTCTTTTTAACAAGGAGCATGGGGCAGGCCCATTCGGAACAATGACGTTCAATGATTTTGGCATCAAGCAACTGTTTGATTTGATTTAAAACATCCTTTTGCACAGCTTGGGGAAGAGGGAAAGGGAGTGTCTTTATGGGGTAGTCATTAATGAATTTCAAATCAGGTACAATTTTATCAGTATGACCAAGTGTGTCTAATGATTTGGAAAAGGCAGGATAATAATTAAGTAATAATTTAGTTAGGTTCTTTGCTTCGTCAGATTTTAAGTGAGAAAGTTTAAAATCATTAGCCGATAACTCCTGCTTTCTTTTTTGTAAGATTTCATTAGACGCCTGAATAAAATTTACAAAGTGCTGTTCTGAGTTATTTTGCTTGTCAGACATTTCAGAAGTATAGTCGCGAATTTCCTCAATCTCAGATAATTGACCTATTTTTGTGTGTTTAGGGAGATGAATGGTTTTTTCAGAAGTGTTTTTAAGTGTTATTGAAAAGAAATGATGTATTTGTGAAGTTTTCTTTCTTTTATTGGATAATTTATTCATTTGAATAATGGCATCATTTCCTATTAATTCTTTTGTTTGTGCCAAATATTCAAATAGATAATTTCTGTTATTGTTGATGTTATTGGAAGTGTAAACAGAGCACCATATTTGTTGTTGGGGTTCTAATATAATTTTACGAGTTAAGAACACCGCTTGATTCATTACAACATCACTCAAAGAATTGCATGATTTTGATTGTTTCTCTCCAGAAGATTCTTTACTGGTTTTTAAAGGAATAGAGAAATTATTGTTGACATGGAGACACTTGTTAAAAGTATCAATGACAACATTGTATCTAGTTATGAAATCAAAACCTAAAATGCCTTCAAAACTGGAAGACTCGGGTATGTCAACAATATAAAAGTGGTGTGAAAACGCTTTTTGTTTTAGCTTAATGGATGTTCTGATGCAGGCGGAAAATGAGACATCAGAATTGACAGTTTTAATATTGACGTCAGTGGACAGTCTTTTATATTTTAAGACAGGTTTAAGTTGATTAAATAATTTTTGTGAAAGTAAAGATATACTACTACCAGAATCAGCCAACAAAGTAATATCATGGTTTGCTATAGTGGCTTTAACAAGAGGGAGGGATGGTGACATAGTGTTTACACTACAAATTATCTGAACATTATCACTTTCTGTTTGTGTACTGATGTTATTTGCTATTTTAATGGAGTCAAAAGTTTGGGAACCTACTGAATTAACTAGTCTCGAACTTGAAATTTTAGGTAAAACAGGGTCAAAAACAAAAGTTGCTGATGTAGAAGTATTAGACTGAGACACAACACCATCAGCATAAAAATTGTATCTCTGTTTCAGTTTTCCTGAAATTGGGGCGTGGAGTTTGTGTAATTGTTTTTTCTTTGAGTATTTGCTCTTTTCCATTTAAAACAAGAGAGAGCGTCATGATTGTTTCGTCCACATAACTGACAAACAACTGGTTTTTTTTGTGAAAACTTGTGTGGGGAATAACGTCTAGTGTAGTTTCGATTTTTGTAATTTTTTTTGAAGCGTGAAACACCTGCGGAATGTTTTGGTCTAGTCTGGAAATTTTTCTGCTCAGTTTCGGTTTTCGTATCAGGAGGGACAAAAGATAATGCATTTATTTTCTCAGAGATTTCTTTTAATTGCGATTCAATAAGATTTTCTGGTCTGTGTACCGAAGGTAAGGAATGTAAGATTTTCTCATTCCTTAAAATTTCATGAAGGGTTTGCGCTCTTTCAACTGCTGTTTTATAATCATTAATGCCTTCTTCCTGTAATTTTATTCTAATATTTGAAGGAAGGGCTTCTAGAAATTTCATGAGTTTGATAGTGTTGTGTGCATTTTCGTCGTTGATATCTGCATAAACTGTCGCCGCAAGAACATTTAGTCTATGGGCTAAATTTTTTATCGTCTCAGAAGGCATAAGTGCTAAACTGGACAGCTCAACAGAGGCAACACATTTACTTGGGGGGGCGAAGAATGACGCAAATTCTTTTTCCAGCAAATCGAGGTCTGTTATCTTTTGCAGGTCGGGGTTCTGTGCTAGAAATTTTTGTGCAGGCCCAACTAACTTTCCCTGTAAGATTGCAATTGTTGTTTGTGGGTTATATTTATTAATTTCTGCACAGACGCGAATTTGATCAAAGAAAAATTTAAGTAAATCTGGATCTCCATCAAATTGAATGATATTTATCGGAATTTGTTTTGCCGCCATGATTAGTTTTTTTTGTTTGTTTACGCTCACAAGTTTTAGAGAAATTGTTGCACAGACCTGACTTATACTCTAAAGCACATTGAAAACAAGTAAATTTCCTAGCTAGTAAAAATATATAAACTAGCAAAATAAATAGATTTTAAAATATACGTCACTTTAAAGATATCTTATTTGAACCTTTTATAACAGTAAAGCAAAGAAGCACATACAAAATTAACACATTTAGAAAATAAATTAAATAAAATGGCAAAATAATTACACTTTGAAACATATATCTATATATTCCTTCACTTTAACAAAGTACTTACTTTAGATAATAAAGCAAAGAAAACTCTATAGAAAACCGCAAAAACTTAGCAAGCAAGAAAAAAAATCCTTTAACTTCTTTACTCAAGGAAAAAATTCCTTTTTTTGTAACTTAAAACCTTCTGATTTATTTATATTTTTTGGATGAAAAAGAATGTTCTTATTTTAACCTTGTAATTAAAGTTCAAAACTGGTTAAACACATTTAAGCATATTAGAGAATCTAAATACAAATTAAAAAAACAAAAAAAAGGGTGGGACGTAAAATATGAAACAATAGCACATAAATGCAAATAACTGATAAAAACTGCATAAAATGTCAGCAAAAAAATAATTAGAAATGACAACAGTTACCGTGCTTTCGCAATTTAAAAAAAATTTGCAAAAACACAATAACAGGATTATAATAGTTATTGAATTAAATATGATTTAAAAACACCAAACTGCAATATCGACTATGGTGTACTGACTGTGGAAGCAGAACATAAAATAAACAAAATACTTGGGGTAACTTACAGATTGAGTTTTTTTTTAAAAAAATAATTAAATGATTACTAATTTAATAAGACAAAGCTTAGGGAACTGGGGCACGATCTGCTCCCACATTCAAAATGTAGATTTTTTTGAGGTTGCATTTTCGTTGTTGTGCACATTTTTTTCTTTTTTTTTTATCACTGGAGACTAGCAGAAATTTTATATTGTAATCAGGTAATTGAATATGCACTTATCAAAGGTGGTGACACCTCATTTAGAGAATTTTTGTAATTCTCTTATTTATTTATTTATTTATTTTGTGCACTGTTAATTGATATAAACGATGAATTATTTCTGATGGATTTTCTCAGAATTGAAGACAATCACTATTTTTTTTGCACGATGAACGATTTTACGATGCATCACACCACAGGAATACTGTTATTCACTAAATTTTCTATGAGGCTATATGAACTTTCTGTAGATTACGTTCACTAAAGACACAAAACACACTGGTATAGAAGCACCAAATGAGCACATGCAGCCCTCGATGATATCTGGCTGCGATGAACACGTCAATCACACAGACGATGGAGATGACAAAAGGGGCACCCAGCGCTCAGGTGACAATCAGCCGCAGATTTCTTTTAGGATATGGAATCTCGAGGGGAGACCCTCCGAAGCAGTTGAGATGGAGCACACAGGGGAGGAAAAGGGGGTGTCCAGCAAAGGAATTTCAGGACGAGAACAGCTCTGTACTTTTTCGGTTGACACTTAGCAGGCAAGACTAATAGCATTTTCTACCGGGGGATGCAGAGAAGAAAAAGAAGAACCGAAATGCATCACATCCACGGGAAAGTCGCAGTTGATTGTACCCCCCTCCATATATTTTTTTTTTTTTTTTTTTTTTATGTGGGGAAAAACGAAAGAGTCAAACGGTACCAGTTATTTTTGTAATGGAGATTCTTGTAGCGTAGTTTGGTAGCAGCTGCTATTGTATTAGCATACTTAGAAGAAGCGCGATCATGTATAGTAGTCCAGATTCGGATGTACGAAAAAAAACCACAATGATTGCTAAGTTATTCTTTATTCAGACATGTATTACTAGGAGGGGGTACACTTACAGTACTCGGAGAAAATCTCCGAACAGTTTTCAGCAACTTCACTAGACCAGAGCAGAGAGTCAAGTCACCCGTACATAGCAATAAACCGCCACTTTTGGCATGATAGAAAATCGCCAACATACACAAGTTCGCCCATGCACAATGGATAGTATACGCCAAATAACAGTTAAAATGCAGCCAGCAAGATCAGAATTCAATTTAGTTTCCCAGCTGGGATGGGAAAGGAAAAGGTTGCCAAACGATAAAATGTTACACGTGTTGTTTTGTCTAAACACAGAGGCACACCGAAGGGACATCAGATTTTACTGCGCAGATGTTAAATTCTTTTTAGGGTTTTGTCGAGAAAGGAAAAAGAAGCGTAAGCATAAATTTTAACTGTGAAACAGAGATGATCTCCTTATAAGGTAATGCAGAATTGCCTCGATCGGAAATAGCAGACATCTGGAAATAGTTTTAAACGGTTGATTAATATGTGAGTGTATTTCTCACAGATAAAGTTAAGCAGCTGCCGATTTTCGGTTAGAGAAAAACTAGGCGAGGGAAAAAAAATGGAAAGTGAATGAAGGACACTTAAAACTGATTTTGAATTGAACAGAGACGGGGGGGAAAGGAATAATTTAAGAAAATAACCAATATATAACGAAATAATCGTTATAGTGCCTTATACGTGTTGTACACGAAAGTTCGAAGATTATTATGCAGGGCAAAGAGGAAATGGTTTGCCTTACTATCGGCGAGCAGTTTTGCAGAGAGGATATGGTATAGGGGGATTTTTTGCTAAATTGTTTCGTAGTGCGATGCCGTTTTTGATAAGTGGCGCCAAAACAATTGGAAAAGAAGCATTAAGAACGGGCACCATGGTTGCAAATGATGTGTTATCAGGTGAAAATTTTAAATCGTCTCTAAAAACACGATCAAAAGAAACCGGGAAGAAATTAGCTAGAACAGCAGTTCAAAAAGCGGATGAAATGGTTGGCCATGGAAAGCTTAAAAGGAAGCTCAAACCTGCAAAACGTATCATTTCATCGAAAGTACGGAAAGTGCAAAGACGTGATATTTTTGATTGATATCATCAACATTATACTATGGCATTTCTTTTAAAGGACTCTCCCGAATGTGCTAAATCGGAATTAGAATTATTTCATCTTCCTCCTACTCAAACAGTTATTGAGAGTGGTCAGTGGATTGAATTTCACCCGATTTCCAATGTTTCTGATGGAGGTCCTGTAGAATTTAATGTTTCTGGTAACAGAGAAGATTACCTGGATTTATCCCAAACTCAGTTATATGTAAAAGTAAAGATTTTAAAAAAGGATGGCAAACCCATTGCGGATAAATGTAAAGTGGGACCCGTTAATCTCTTTTTACATTCCATGTTTTCCCAAGTGGATCTTAGTCTAAACGATAGACTCGTTTCTTCCAGTAATAATACTTATCCTTACCGGGCCATGATAGAGAAACTACTGAATCATGGCTATGATGAAAAAATTTCTCAACTTTCATCGGAATTATTTTTTAAAGATACTGCTGGTCGTATGAATGTTGTGGATCCTGCAGATGCAAACCCCAATGAGGGATTTAGTAAACGTGCCGAAATGACTAAAATGAGTGCTTCAATTGATATGATTGGTCGATTGCACCTGGACATGTTTCACCAAGAAAGACTCCTCCTTAATATGGTAGATGTGAAAATTAAACTGATTCGTAGTAAACCAGAGTTTTGTTTGTTGTCAAGTGAAGGGGAGTTTAAAGTTTTTCTGGAACACGATTCCTTATTCGTTCGGAAAGTACGAGTAAGTCCTGGCGTTGTCTTAGGACATGCTAAAAGTTTAGAAAAAACAACAGCCAAATATCCTATTAACAGAGTGCTTTGCAAAACATATTCCATTCCTTCAGTCAATATGAGTTTTGTTCAAGATAATATTTTTACAGGCCAGATGCCCAATCGCATCGTTATCGCCTGTGTGGATAATGACGCATTTAACGGCGATTATAAAAAGTCCCCTTTTGAGTTCAAACATTACGATATTAATTTCATAGGCATCTATGTGGACGGTCAGCCCGTTCCTCACGATCCACTACAACCTGACTTTGAAAACAATTTGTTTATTCGAGCTTATCAGAATTTATTTACGAATGCAGAAAACAAAGGTCTTTATCTTTCAAGATCAGAATTTTCACAAGGGTATTCATTATTTTGTTTCGATCTGTCACCTGATTTATGTGATGGTTCACATCTTAATCTTATTCGTCATAGCAATTTAAGATTAGAAATTAAGTTCGGGACGACTTTGGTGCAAACAGTCTCTTTGCTAGTGTATGATGAATTTGAAAATTTAATTGAAATCAACAAATCTCGCAATATTCTGTATGATTTTGGAAACTAATGAATTCATCGCAAATTCATAGAATTTTATCTCGTGATCCTGCTTCTGCGAGATATTTTACAGGTGTTTTTCCTTCCGACAAAATACCCAATATTCGAAAATTTCCCTGTGCATTGGTGATCAATACCGATAAACATGATGGAAAAGGATCTCATTGGCTGGCAGTTTATGTTCAAGGTAAGAAAACTATTGAATTTTTTGATTCTTACGGATTTCCTCCTGAAACCTATGGAGAAGATATCACAAGTTTTGTAAAGAAGTATCATCGCATAAACTGGAACAAGACAATGCTTCAAAGTTTAACGTCCAATGTCTGTGGGCAATATAGTATTTTCTTTCTTGTAAAACGATGTCAAGGACTTTGTATGAATTCTATTACCAATGTATTATCCAGGAAGAAGAATGATTTCCGAATGTATCAGTTTGTCAGAAAAAGATATGGTGTAAACATGATTTTTAATAAATAAATAAATAAATGTTTTTCTTATTCTATGTGTGTTCATTGCTTTTTTTAAATCTCATCAAGTTCAGTAAATTACACACACACACAAAAAAAAAAAAAAATCTTGCATAAAGGTTTTTTTTTTTTTTTTTTTTTTTTTTTTATAGAGTTATAAATGTCATTTATATTTATTTAAAAATACCTCGTTTAAATAGTCAAGAAACTATAAAAATGAAGTTTTTATTCATTCTTGTCATTTAAAGCATGGAATTACTCAAGTTAGCACATCCTTCCACCGTTCTTATCAGTGGGCCCACAGGCTCGGGTAAAAGTGTATTTGTTAAAAAATTAATTGATTATAAATATTTTCAACCAATGCCATCAAATATTATATACTGTTATGGAAGCTATCAACCTCTTTTCAATACAATGAAAGGTGTACAATTTGAAGAAGGTTTACCCTCTAATGTTAATTCCCTTCGTGATGCTTTAATTATTATAGATGATTTAATGTCTGAGTTAGCAGGCTGTGAGCAATTGAGCAAACTTTTCACGAAAGGTAGTCATTATCGAAATCTTTCAGTCATCTTTATTACGCAAAACTTGTTTCATCAAGGCAAAGAAATGCGAAATATTAATTTAAATTCCCAATACATAATACTATTCAAAAATCCCCGAGATAGAAGCCAAGTAATGCATTTAGCCAGACAAATGTTTCCTGGTAAAACCAAGGCTTTTCAAGAAATGTTTAACGATGCTACTGCATTACCCTTCAGCTACTTATTTATTGATTTAAGACCAGATTCTTTCGAAAGCTTGCGCCTGCGCACAAGAATATTTCCAGGTGATAAACATTACGTGTACGAACTTCGGTAAGCCATTTACCCAAAGAACGGCATCTGGTAAACATGTCGTCCGTTGTTATTGAATTCGAGGGGTTCCAGATAAATTCAAATGATTTTATTATCAAAGAACTTGCATTTTATTCTCTGGATCATGGGTACCATGCCCGTTGGAGCTTCCTTCCTCCGCATCCTTGGGAGAAATTACCTCTCCTGAAAAGAAAGACGTTTACCTGGTTGACTCGTTGCCGTCATGGTTTAGAATGGAATAGCGGTGATTTACCCTTTTCTGCATTGGAGCCTATACTTTCATCATTATTTATATCTCATAAGAATGTCTATACGAAAGGATTAGAAAAAACAAAATTTTTAGAGCGAATGTTGGGACGGAAGATTTTGAATCTGAATGATTTTAACTGCCTTAAAATTGATTTATTAAATATTTCAGAGGTAAACTGTCCCAGTCACAAATTCTGTTTTAAACATTGTGCTTTGACAAAAGCTTTTTCTTATGGCAAGCATATAAAACAGAGATTAACATCAACAATCATCATTTGTACTCAGGATGTCGACGTTCGAACATCTGAAATTGTTAAGCAAGACAAAGCAAAAAGCAGCCTTTCTTAAAAAGTGTCCCAATAGTATTATAAAAGGTGTCTGTGAATGCGCTTTAAATCTTTTAAAAGGTAACATACCTGTCTCTAAACATAAAAAAATAGATTATCAGTTCATAAAAGAACGTTGCGTCGACTGGGAGATAAAAAATTACCTTTGTTTAAGAAAAGACGACTTCTTGTTCAAAAAGGAGAAGGGTTTTTGTCTATACTCATTCCTGCTGCAGTCTCAGTGCTCAGTACATTGATCAATGGAGTTCGCTCGTAAATTTAGACTTGTTCCTGCTGACAGAGATCAAGAGTTTGCCGAAGAGCATTTAAGTGATTCAGACAAACAGATTCAGATTATTTTGAAAAAAAATTAGGGGATGATGAAAAAGCGAAGCTTTATACACAGATTTTGCAGAAGTTTGTGTCATTCCCAGATGTGAACGCAACGAAACCTCCTGAGGAACTACTTCATGAGAAATCCGCTGAAAAATCCCCTGATATCGATAACGAAATTCTAAGTTCTGTCCCTGTTAAACAAAAGAAAACTGCTGCTAAAATTATGGAATTTTTTAAACAAAAAATATTTCCTGTACAGAAAACAAAGAACTGAAAAAAGACGATAATATAATTATCGGATCAGATGCTGTTCAACTAATCAATTTTTTGCTGAGAGATAGAAGCCAAAAACCTGCTGCTTTTGATCAGTTTCAAGAACTTTTAAATACTGTCAGCTTTCCACAAGAGTTCATAAAAAACAGACATTTAAAGAATGAGCAGAAAGTTATTTATGCAAGACCTGAACCCCGCCATGGAAAACGGAAATCCTCTTACCATGTAACTTTACCAATATCACCAAAACCTTGGCTAAAATATGATTAAAAAATGAAGAAAACTATGTTTTGCAATTGCAATGTATGAAATAACAATAAATAAATAAATACAAATAAACTTTTTAAAAAATGCAATTGTGAAGTTTGTGTGTTATTTAATTTTTCTTCCTTCTATTTCTGTTTATACATAAGTTTCTTTTCGTTATAAGATAAATATTAGTTATCCGAAATAACATTCATTTTTTTTTAATTAAAATTAAATAGCAATATGTTTTTTTTAATACTTAAATAGATATTTTTTTCTAAAAATAAATATATATATATATATATATATCAATTTTCTCACATATATGAAAAATATTTGGAAATGAAAGTGAAACGCAAGCAATTCAAAATAAAAATAAATTATTTATTCATCAAAAACAATTTTTTTACATTATATATTACTAAGTTTCGCATGCTCACAAAAGAAAATTAAGAAAATTACATTTAAGTTCACTTAATGTCTTTGTATCCATAAGGTATTGTAGAAAAGTCCTCTTTTAAAATTCTTTTGTCATAAACGACGCGATAGAGTTTCTTCTCAACTTTATTTATGACTTTTCGTCTCTTTCCGTCTCGAGCAGTTTTGGATGGATTTTCGACTTCAATAGTTGTTTCTGTGGCCATATTTTCGACTAAACTTTTCATTGCCTCAAAGTTTATTAACTTCGAATTGCGAAAATTAAGAGAAAATCCTCTAACTTTGCAGGAAATTTTGCCTGTGGCCGTCATATATGCATAATTTTTAGGACCACCTATAAAATAATATTAAAAAAAGTATAAGATACAAAAAATTTACAAAAAAAGAAAGAAAAAAAGAAAGCAT
This sequence comes from Maratus speculifer, assembly GCA_964019185.1. Lineage (NCBI taxonomy): Eukaryota > Metazoa > Arthropoda > Arachnida > Araneae > Salticidae > Maratus > Maratus speculifer. Next base: position 226,457,583 of record OZ025296.1, on the reverse strand, counting down.
TAAATATGAATTAAAGTAAGTATGAAACTTGATCTTACCAGATACAAAACTTGTTATTACATCTCCGTTAAGTTCGTCAGTAAAATCTCCGAGGAAATTTCCTAAAGGTGGATCGTTTTCTCCATTAGAAGCATATATAATTGAATCTGTGTCATGATATAGAACAGCACGGCCAAGTTTATCCATCTCTGAATACAATTTTATGCGCGCCCAAGCTGTTGTAAATGCAGCAACAAAGATATTAGTAGACTTTTCCTGGGGTATGAATTCTTTCACTTTCTCCCAGTGAATCGCTGCCACTTCAGATGTAGGGAAATAGACATCTTTAACCTGTAATAAATTTTAAAAAATTAAGAAAATAAAAGAAAATAAGGAAATAAAAAGAAAATAATAAATTTAAATTAAAAATTATGTATTTATAAATGAATTTTACTTTTTTTGTAGAATCGAAAAACAGTTTGTTAAAGTCAGCAACCGATGTAACATAGGTTATCTGGCCTTTATTGCAATTCATTCCAAATCTGTATGTAAAGAGTAAATTATTTATTACAAAGAAATAATTATTTTCAAAAACACGGTTAAAAACATTCAGATAGTAAAACTAAAATCTTACCGTCCCCATAAACTGTTTAAACCTAATTTTGCCACCTGACGTCTACCAGGATTTTTCAAGATGGCGGATGAATCTAATTTAATGCCTTCCTTCTCTTCATATTTTTGCAAATAGTGTTCCTTTTGAGTTTCAGATATGCATTCATTTGGCCAACCGCTACATTCTTGTTTAATTTTCAATAGACAGTTGATATAAGATTTAAATAATGTGTCAGATGTCTCTTCGAAATGATAAACCTCAAATATCTGTCAATTTAAAACAAAAAATAACATTAATGTTTAAATTTTATAAATAATTTTTTTTTTTGTAAAATGTAAAAAAAAAAAAAAAAAAAAAAAAAAAAAAATAGAACTTACATCAGTCACTTTGTAGCCTTTCTTTACCGACAATTTTACTTCTTCGGTAATTCATGTTCCAATAATTGCTCTTTCATCATCAGTGTGGTCGCATATTGTCTGTTGCATGTTTTCTGCACATGTTCGACAAAGAGGAAAAAGTAATTTGCCATTACATTTGACAGGTAACACTGGTAGGTACAAATCAGGTGGAGCTAATACAAGACATTTTACAATTCCAAAATAATTTTCAATATTTTCAAAGTCTTTCGTTATAATAGTTGGATGTCCAACCGGATATTGACAATATTTGTTAACCTAAAATATAAAATAAAAAAGGGTTAGTAAAACATTATTTTATATTATTATTTGAATAAAAATATTATTATTGTTGTTATTATTTTACCCAGGGGTATAGGGAGGTGAAATTAACGTATTTTGCTTTGCCTTCATATAGTAGCTTAATCGCGTTTGCCCTTCCCCCGAAAAAGGCATCTCTGGGAACTAAACGATATTGCAACTTGTGTGAAGAAAGGAAGGGTTGCAGAAGAATCTTTTCTTTTTGGAATTCGTGTTCCCATTTTTCAACAACACGGTATCCCCAGGATCGAAGTTGCGCTGAATTTTTCTTCGTTTTGTCTTTTAATGCAGCCATGGGCATTCCGTTCACTTGATTGATGGTATCCCTTTCGTAACATAAATCACAACCATGATAGAAGCATCCCTATAAAAACAAATAGAATTTAATCATGACATTCATTAATGCGAGTTTCATTTAATGAACTAAAGGTTAAAAATACTCACATGAAATTGATAAATAGTTTTTGTGCTTTCGCAATATCCATCTACGGAAATTTCACGGATTTTTTTCTCTCCATTCCCATTCAATGCGTGCTGAATAACAATATTCTCTGTGGCAGCAACGGAATCCAACCATCTGATAGAATCTGCACTGTAGTTTGTTCGATTGATGTACCCCTGAATTGGTACCATGGCAATAGTATTTGGTTGAATATGTTTTGCTTTATACATACCCATGCATGATGAAGCAATTGTAATATAGCTATACAACGGGGGAAAATAAAAAATAAAAATAATTTAGATTTAATGCAAAAAGAAAAAAGTTACAAACTTAAAAATATTAATTAATTTTTTTACCAGAATGGATAAACTTCTGAAATTTCCAAAAATTGCCGACGAAACTCTAGACAGCACTGTCGAAGAATAACAACATCTGACCTAAATAACAACATTTGTTTTGTTTTTTTACTATTAAGGGATTTTAAAACTACATAAATATACTTTTTTTTTTCTACTAAAAAAACCAAAATAATAATAATAATAATAATAATAAACACTTACCTACAGTATTCTAACATCTCTTTCTGAAAATCAAATTTTTCAGCTTTATGTTCATCATACCATCGAAAAAAGTCATTGTGGGTAGAAACAGACATACCATTCGGACAGTAAAAATCAGGATCAGGAAGTTTGCCCACATATGATTGATTTGCACTTATGTTAAACAAGTGTGGGAAGAAGCCTTTTTTTAGAGCACTTAATCCGAAACAAGCAGGTAATTGACTTAATGCTATTGGCAAAAAATTAATAGAGTCAATGACTCTAATATTCAATCTATTGAAAGTTAGGGCCATAATTTTTGAACCATTTGGCACAATTTTAGGAGTATTTCCTTGATTTAAAAGCCAGCACAAAATAAATTGACCATCAAATCTGTAGAAAAAAAAGATACAGATTTAAAAAAAATCATAATACTGTTTATAAATATATATATATTTTTTCTAGTTAAGTGTATTTTATTAAAAAAGACACATTCATAAAAATAATAATAATCGTTATAAATATAAAATAAATGCAGAAATAGATGCAGAAATTAATATAAAAAATAAATCTGTTTTACTTACCCCTTCATATTTTGTACGATGGCAGTAAATCCCTTGTGCTTCGGACTAATCAGCCAAGAGCAAAAATCATCACACGCTGTGTAACCGTTGAAAATTTCTTCCTTGCCATCAGCATATTGCGCTAATGCAAAATTAACAATATGGGTTCCAGATGACTGATCAGTTTCAAAATCGAAAAAAATCAGTTTATTCGATGAAACTTTAGAAGCCTCTTCACGCATAAAGCAAAAATGTTCTGATGCAATAATCCATTTATTGCATGAAATGCAATGAATTGTACCACATCGGTGATTTTCTTTTGGGCAATTGCGTCTCAAAATCACTTTGGAACATTCCCTACATTGATAAATCTGAAAGCAAACGAAAGAAATATAACACAGATGTATAAGAAAATAAATAAATAAATAAATAAATAAATTGGTTCTCACTTTATCACATAAGGAAAGTTCTTGAGCTCCTCTTGTGGACTTGTGCTCATTAAAGCAATCTACTGATCGGCGTAGTCTATCACAATCATTGCACCTTTGTGGTTCTCCAGGAAGGCAATATTTACGTCTGCATATCGGGCAAGCTTCAGAACAATAGTGATTCTCCATGTGATGATAAGGAATTTCACAGTTTTCACAATAGAAGGATGATCCGAAAAAACCCTTATGTGATTTTATTTCATCATAATGACTGTTATGTAACCATAGATTGATACGTTTGTTTCTGTTTATTCTACTTTTGTATGAAACCTTAAAAAAAAGAATAATATGTATATTAATATATATATATATAAGTTTTAAATATTGATTATAAGTGAATATCTCATCAACTTATGTATCAATTTTGAAGACGTGAAAAGTTTTAAATACAGTAAAAAAAAAAAAATACTTACCTTGTTGAAAATTTCAGACGAATACACCACAATTTGAATATTCAGATAATTTTCAAACTGAGCAATTTCGGAATATCCGCATGGACCTCGTGCAACACCGGCAAGAAAATGTAGCTCTTGGGCTCGATTTCTCGGTGCAGGACGATTTTCTTTTCTGTACGATTCAAGAGCTCGTTTATCATCTTTTAGGTATGCCACAGCATAAACAATGGCCTTTGCACAACAAAGTTCGTCTTCATTGCTAGGAATAGCAAAAATAGATCGCTTTCGTAAGCGATCAATATCCACGTTTATAACCGGGCGATTTCTCCCGGCTCCAACATCACGGCGAAGTGTCGTGACATCTATTATGAATTCGGAGTCCAGCGGAATTTCCTCTTTTGATTGAAGTACCTTGACTACCGCAGCTAAAATTTTTTCAACCGTTAGTTCTGATACTGATAGAATGCATGTTGATATGGGCTTATCTAATACCGGCGTTTGGAAGCAAAAACGTATTAAATCGGTAGGTCGCAAACCTTCTTTGCATCTATTCAACAAACTTTCTATTAGCTATTTTAATGTTTCAACAGTTGCAAGAATTGCATTGGCAGCTAAATTGGTAGGAAGAAGGTCTGTATCCACACGTGCTCTGAAACTAATTTCTTCAGCTTGATATTTGGTATTCCTTCGTCTAGACGGTTCTTCTAGAATTACTGCATTATTAAGCTAAAAAAAGAAGAAGAAGAAAAGTTAAATATAAGATTATTTGTAGAAATATTAAACTTTATCTAACTTAATATTTAATAATAATAATGATCCTTAGATCTTCTCTGGAAATATTTGTTCGACCATCGACGAATGGGGGTCCATTTGCATTTGAAGGTCCAGGGCGGTTCTACAAATCGACAACAAATAAAAATCATAACAATAATAGATTTTTTCACGAATGAACGAGGAAAAATATTTAAATTATTACTAAACATGTGACTAAAAATTAAGTACCTCAAATCCAGATCCAATTCGGTAATATAAGGGTTAATCTGTGAAACAATTGCGAAGCTTTATCAAAAGCTTGCGATAGTTCTCCATAACACTAAAAAGAATTATGTGTTAGAAAATAAATAAATACTAATGTTAATGATAAAAAAAAGAGATAAAAACCACAACTTACTGATTCGTCAGCTTCAAAAAAATCTTGGGTTAATGAACTCATCTTAAAAAAAAAAAAAAAAGGTCATTTAATTGCAATAGACTAACAATAAAAAATATATTTATAAAAATATTGTTATTTAGGTTAAAGCAAAGGGTTAATGGTTCTCATCTAAAGAAAAAAAAGCAAATATAGATAAATTTTAATAAACTTATTGAAAATAAATGAAAAAGAATAACAAAATACTAAAAATGAACACAAACTGCTAAATATATTAATATAAAAGAGTAAATTACTTACTATATTATCATCAACTTCCAAAAATGCTTGGATTAATGGACTAATCTTTAAAAAAAAAATAAAAAATAAAAAATAAAATAAAATAAGTAACTGAATTGCAATGAATTAACAATAAAATATATATTAATAAAAATATTGTTATTTAGATTAGAGCAAGGGGTTAATGGTTCTCATCTAAGTAACAAAAAAATAAACTTAAATAATACATAAATGTTAATAATTTTATTGAAAATAAATAAAGAAATACGAATAAAAAATATTAATAATGAACACAAATTCTTAAATATATTAATTAATAAAAAGTGTAAATTACTTACCATATTGTCAACAACTTCCAAAAATGCTTGGGTTAACGATCCGATCTAAAACATTGTATGTACACATTAATTAAAATTTTATTACCAATTATTATTATTATTAAAAAATTAAATAGAAAATTATTAATAAAATTATAATACTCACAAAATCAGAATCATCATCGAAATCTTCCATAATTTATTGAAGAATGAACACAGTGAAATACGACTTCAGTAAAAAACAAATTATTTAAGAACTCACGCAACAATCTCAGAAGAAAACAGAGCAACTGATTCATACAACTGATGCCATTTGCTGTAAAACAAACTTTTTTCATTATCGGTTACCGTTAATGGTCATTTAAACAACTCAACGCTACATTTCGTTACAGTTAAAACGAGTCTTTGATAAAAGAAAACAACTCAACTTTACAAAACAAAAGTATTCCCAGTGTTCTGACATGCCTGCATGACGTCATTGTCACGTGGGTCAGCGTTCGAGTTCCAACATGAACGGGTTGTGTTCTGACAAGAATAAAAATGAATGACAAAGTTCTAACATGAACGTGTGACGTCATTGTAAAGAGGCCAGTCATATTCGAAAATCTAGAATGAATATTAAGTTATCTTTTATATTATAATTAATATTAATCTTTAATGAATATTAATTATACCTAAATTAATTAAACTTTTTAATTACTTTTAATTATACCTAAATTAATTAAACTCTTAATTACTTTAATTATACCTAAATAAATTAATCACTCTTAATTACTTTAATTGGTCAGGAACCCAACCCCGTTATCCTACATGAAAAAAAAATCACGTGACGCCAACTTAGATGACGTCACCAATTAAAAAAAATTATTAATTCTTCTATTAAGAAATTAAAATACTCCCCACTTCCGCCCCCCTCCAAACCCCCCTCCTCCCGCAGGCGAAAAAAAAATTGACACCTCATCTTATAGCTCATGTTCGGACACGCCCCCCCCTTTTGACCCCCCCCGTCCCAAAGTACAGCATCGGCATGACGTCATCGGTCACGTGACCGTTGCCACTGGGAAAAAATAGTTGTCCCTGTCGGACCGGTGTAATTTGTATATAACATGTACACAGGGTGAGTCATAAATATCGAAATAATAGGCAATCTCCTTAACCCGCGAGAACTCGCGCATGTGATTTTCTATCACCATCGTACCCTTTTTAAGACTATTTTTAAGGCTATTTTTCATTTTAATAAAATTTCAAAATATGATTTCGATTACTTTACTTCTTTTTTGAATAAAAGTACTAAGCCAAACAAAAAATTTGATATTAAGTGACTGTAAAAGTAAAAGAAAAGAATTGGGCACCGTGAGAGAAATTCTCTTAGCGAGTTCTTATAGCTCATGTTCGGACACGCCCCCCCCTTTTGACCCCCGTCCCAGAGTACAGCATCGGCATGACGTCATCGGTCACGTGACCGTTGCCACCGGGAAAAAATAGTTGTCCCTGTCGGACCGGCGTCACGTGACGCCATCTTAGATGACGTCACCAATTAAAAAAAATTATTAATTCTTCTATTAAGAAATTAAAATACTCCCCACTTCCGCCCCCCTCCAAACCCCCCTCCTCCCCGCAGGCGAAAAAAAAATTGACCCCTCATCTTATAGCTCATGTTCGGACACGCCCCCCCCCTTTTGACCCCCCCGTCCCAAAGTACAGCATCGGCATGACGTCATCGGTCACGTGACCGTTGCCACTGGGAAAAAATAGTTGTCCCTGTCGGACCGGTGTAATTTGTATATAACATGTACACAGGGTGAGTCATAAATATCGAAATAATAGGCAATCTCCTTAACCCGCGAGAACTCGCGCATGTGATTTTCTATCACCATCGTACCCTTTTTAAGACTATTTTTAAGGCTATTTTTCATTTTAATAAAATTTCAAAATATGATTTCGATTACTTTACTTCTTTTTTGAATAAAAGTACTAAGCCAAACAAAAAATTTGATATTAAGTGACTGTAAAAGTAAAAGAAAAGAATTGGGCACCGTGAGAGAAAATCTCTTAGCGAGTTCTTATAGCTCATGTTCGGACACGCCCCCCCCTTTTGACCCCCCCGTCCCAGAGTACAGCATCGGCATGACGTCATCGGTCACGTGACCGTTGCCACCGGGAAAAAATAGTTGTCCCTGTCGGACCGGCGTATACTAAATTCTCTTAGCGAGTTCTTATAGCTCATGTTCGGACACGCCCCCCCCTTTTGACCCCCCCGTCCCAGAGTACAGCATCGGCATGACGTCATCGGTCACGTGACCGTTGCCACCGGGAAAAAATAGTTGTCCCTGTCGGACCGGTGTAATTTGTATATAACATGTACACAGGGTGAGTCATAAATATCGAAATAATAGGCAATCTCCTTAACCCGCGAGAACTCGCGCATGTGATTTTCTATCACCATCGTACCCTTTTTAAGACTATTTTTAAGGCTATTTTTCATTTTAATAAAATTTCAAAATATGATTTCGATTACTTTACTTCTTTTTTGAATAAAAGTACTAAGCCAAACAAAAAATTTGATATTAAGTGACTGTAAAAGTAAAAGAAAAGAATTGGGCACCGTGAGAGAAAATCTCTTAGCGAGTTCTTATAGCTCATGTTCGGACACGCCCCCCCATTTTGACCCCCCCGTCCCAGAGTACAGCATCGGCATGACGTCATCGGTCACGTGACCGTTGCCACCGGGAAAAAATAGTTGTCCCTGTCGGACCGGCGTATACTAAATTCTCTTAGCGAGTTCTTATAGCTCATGTTCGGACACGCCCCCCCCTTTTGACCCCCCCGTCCCAGAGTACAGCATCGGCATGACGTCATCGGTCACGTGACCGTTGCCACCGGGAAAAAATAGTTGTCCCTGTCGGACCGGCGTATACTACACCAAAAATCTTGAGCTCAGGAGGTTTGCCAGTCGTACAGCCAAGGTCAGCCTTGCATCGCTCTTTTGTCATTAAAACATAATTCTCCACAAGGTTTTTCGATTTACAGTGCATTAATTTTCGATTGCTTTAACTTTTGTTGTTACTACTAAATAAAATATTCTAGGAATCTCAGTTTTTTAGAAAAATGTTAAAGACTCTACAGTTTTTTTAACCCGCGAGTAGTCGCGACTTTTTCCACAACGTCATTAGTCGCGCTCGGTCTTTTCGCCGCTGGCCCTCCGCATACCAAATATGTAAAATAAGAAATATTTCTCACCTAATATATGAAGATAACATTTCAATGAATATATAAATTTGCAGTTTTCTTAAATTATTCATTTTATTCATGAGATATGGAGTAATTCGAAAAAGTAAAAATGAGCTGACATTAGTGATTGCTACGTAGACTTTTTCCCCAATTTCAACTTTGTTTCTTAAAATTTACCTGAAAGAAAAACAAAGGTGTCCTGTTACTTCACTAAGGTGTTCGAGAAACCTTCAAAGTCAGCTACATGGTAGATCTCCGTTGTGTTTATAATCTGATAGAAGTTAGGAGAAGATAAGTTATACGGGCGGCGAAAAGACCGACACGCGACTACTGACGGGTTAATATATCCCTTTCAGTTAATTTTCCTTTAAGAATTTTCTGCCTGATTATAGTTGTTCATTAATTTCCTCCTTTGTTCGTTATTTCAACAAATGCGATAGTTATTGTAATTTTTTATTGTGATGGAAATTTTAATGCAAAGTCCAATATTTAAGTGTAAAAGGATAAAAATCTATAATATATAGTCAAAAATTTATATATAATAAAATTTAGCCTACACAGAACTGTATGAAGTCGATTTTAGTGTCTTTATTAGGAATACATGAAATGCGTCTTAAAAAATGGATGAGAAGGTAATTAGGCGGCAGAAAGTAAAGAAGTCAGAAATCGTTCGTCACACGTGGTACATTAGAACTCTTTGTATTATTGCTAGTTTTGTAAGCTTTCTGATTTTGATGCATAAGCTGTTCAACTATTATTCAAAACAAAGAATTGCAAAATTTATTACGATTACATGTATTAAATTCAGATATTTGGTTATAATATCATATCATATTAAATAGAAATGAAGCATGGTGGCACCATGTAATTATTACCTGTCATTGCTATCATTGAAATAATTGCTTATGATAGAATTTAAAAGAACAAAGAAAACGTTTATTAATATTTTTTTTAAGTTTTGATTCGATTTTCATAAAATTTGAAATGACTTGTCAAACCCCTGAAAAGTTTATATATATTAAATTTCAAACCATTCGGTTGGGTATTTTTCAGCTACTGTATGCAAACAGAGTACAGACAGACAACCAAATCTACCAGACGACGACTATAGGTCTACTTAATTGCATAGTTACGAACGCAAGTAAAATGGCTACCAGAAGGTGTAATGATGATAATAGTATCAGTAATCTCACACAATGCAATCAAATGTACGCTTATAGTAAGAAAACTGGGATACTTAGTTTAGTTAGTTTCACTTAGTTAGTGTAACTTAACTTTAGTTAGTTAGTTTAACTTACTTAGTTTTTCGTAACTTTTTAGTAACTGGGATTTGTGCAACTGCGATGCAATTGTACAAATGATTTTTAAAAATTTTCAACAAAATTTTCACAACTTAAAACTTTTATATATTAAAAATTTAAAGCAATTTGCGTATTTTCCTATGAATATTAAAAACTGTTTTATGTTTTGTGTGAAGGAAATTGTGAAATTACAAACTTTGGAAATGATATTATGGCTATAAATTTAACTAAAGATAAATAATGCAAAATACTTAATTAATGTTCCTCTAGAAACTCGATTGTAGAAGTTTTTATCTGATTATATTTGTTCGCTAATTTTTTTCTCTATTCGTTATTTCAACGAATGACATAGTTAACGTAAATTTTAATTGTGATGAATATTTTAATGCAAATTTTTATATTTTATGTGTGGAGCCACTGGTTTTTCTAAACAGAAAATTTTCTATAGTTGAATTGCGGAAATGCGCGAATTAAATAAGGTAAAATATACAATATAAAATAATCAGTGATAACAATAAAATATTTTGCGAATCTTAAGACACACTTAAACAGGTCACTTGTTCCCATGGGGTTAATAACTTTAGAGGTATTTTTTACTACATATTTCATATTTTCCTGTCAGTTATTAGATCAGAAAAGTTACGATGGAATTGTGCAATTGATTTTTATTATATTGTGAAATTTGATCGACTTTCTACCCTATAATCATCACATTATGCATACACATTAAGCAGAATAATTAGAGATCGAAATCTCAATTTTAATTAGTCAGAATTCCTAAATTTATTCGAACTCAACAAGAAATAAATCAGGCAATGTACTTAATTTTCCTCTAACAACTCGAGTGTAGAATTTTCTGCTTGATTATACCTGTTCGTTAATTTCCTTCCATGTTCGTTATTTCAACAAATGCCATAGTTAATGTAATTTTAAATCGTAATGCCTATTTTAATGTATATTCTAATTTTTTATGTGCGAGAGGATAAAAATTATGTAATTTATGTTCTAAATTTATATATAATTAAATTTAACCTACTCAGAGCTGTCTGAATCCGAGGGTATACATTAGAGAAAACTTTTAATTAATAAATTAATCAATGTGCGATAAAACAGTAAATAAATGAAATTACGCCATATTTATAATGACTAAGTAATATTGCAAATCAGTTAAAATTTTAAAATAAGTTTAGACGAGACATTTACTTTACATTTTGATATGTTGTTTTTTAACGATTGTTTTGAATTCTAAAATTTTTATTACACGTAAAATTTTCAAGCGATAAAAAACGTGTAATCTAAATCTAATCCCAAATCTAAGGCTTATCTGCTCAAGTAAGAGCTTTTTTATGTGAACTTTTTTAAATAATTGATTAAAGATTCGTTTCGTTTAGTCGAAACAAAATATATAAATAATAAGAAAACCGTCCACTTTCCTAAAGACATCCCATGAAGCCGTAAAAAAACACTGAGACGCTTGCAATTTGAAGGGACTTTGACTCCTCGTGTAATATCACTTTAACACGGCAAAAATAATATTTCCTTTCAACCAACAAAATATTTTAAAGTGTACATTAAAAAGAGAAAAAAAAAATAGTGGAAATTTTATCATCTTTAAACTATAAAGTTAATGGTTGACTTAAACATTTTCCTTATACCGTGGCTCAATATATACCAGGAGGCAAAGACAGGCAAAGAAGTATTGCAATACTTCTTGTGTACTGTGTAACATATCTTGTTTTGTCAAAAATATAAATACCAGTAGATGTTTTAAAGCAGCTGATTCGGCCTTAAAATTTCCCAATCAAAATAAATTAAATGGAAGCCCATTTACAGGGAGATCGTGACTTCTATATATATCTATACATATACAGTCACCGCCAAAAAAATCTTGACACTTTCGATTTTTGATGTTTTGTTAAATATCTAGAAATATACACAAGGAATTATTCTGAAACTCCTGGTGTGTAAACAAAATAGTACACGTCATATATTTTGACAAAGATTTTTCCCCGAAATCTAACAGGGGACCGTCAATAAATTGAAAAAGAACGAAGATATTTTGGATCACCCTGTCAAAACTAATGAAGCAAAACAGTTTAAACTGCAGATAATGATTAAGTAGCTTATTGTGATAAGTTGTGTCGATTTTTATGAATATAGCTTGAAAACACGTAGAGAAATTAAAGTTTTTATAAAAACGGTCCAAAAATTTTCCAAGTTTTTTGCTTATAATTTTCAGAGCTCTTCATAAAACACAATAATCTTTTCAGAAAATATGACAAACAACATTGCACATAACACCCTGTAATCAGAATTAAAAAATAATAAAAAATGTATGAAAAATGAACGGGTTTACTAAATAATTTTTTACTGCGCATGCGTCAAAGCTATTAAAATTTCATTTGCATATTATGTTAGTTAAATGTATAGAGCAACTTTTGTGAAAGTCTCAAAAACATAGCTTGAAAACTCTGAAAATTATCGTTAATAGAATATTGTCAAAATCCATTATTCCCAAAATGAAGGAAAAAGATGAGGGGCTGTATCCATATTCCATTGATTAGTACCTACACAGTATTGCACGTACTACTATATTTGGATACAACACCTTATCTTTTTGCTTTATTTTGGAAATAACGGATTTTGGCCATATTCTATTGACGATAATTTTTTGAGTTTTTAAGCTATGTTTTTGAGACTTTCACAAAAGTTGCTATATACATTTAACTAACATAATATGCAAATGAAATTTTAATAGCGTTGACGCATGCGCAGTGAAAAATTATTTAGTAAACCCGTTCATTTTTCATACATTTTTTATTATTTTTTAATTCTGATTACAGGGTGTTATGTGCAATGTTGTTTGTCATATTTTCTGGAAAGATTATTGAGTTTTATGAAGAGCTCTGAAAATTATAAGCAAAAAACTTGAAAAAATTTTGGACCGTTTTTATAAAAACTTTAATTTCTCTACGATTTTTCAAGCTATATACATAAAAATCGACACAACTTATCACAATAAGCCACTTAATAATTATCAGCAGTTTAAACTGTTTTGCTTCATTAGTTTTGACAGGGTGATCCAAAAGATCTTCGTTCTTTTTCAATTTATTGACGGTCCCCTGTTAGATTTCGCGGAAAAATCTTTGTCAAAATATATGACGTGTACTATTTTGTTTACACACCAGTAGTTTCAGAATGATTCCCTGTGTATATTTCTAGATATTTAACAAAACATCAAAAATCGAAAGTGTCAAGATTTTTTTGGCGGTGACTGTACATAGTTCAATGTTTCGCGATATTTTTAAAGCCGATCAAGTTAGCGTGTTTTTTTGAATTTCTGATGTTTTAACGGGGGTTGACGAGTGTAGCTCGTAGGGGGAAGAGCACCATAGTGAAGAACAAAATAATGCGTCACAATTATTTATCTGGTAAATATTGTGCATACACTTTTTAATTCTAGGTAGAATTTATTGAAAATTTTCTATGATTGTAAATATATATTTTAATATTCTATACAAAAAATTAAATGACTTTTATTATGTTTTCTAAAGGTTTCATTCTAGTGCATTTTTATTTCTCTTTTGAGATAGATATATTTTAAGCTTAACTGCTTTAACAGCACTTGTCAATTGTGTAAACCTTACAAAAAATTAAATTAGGAAAATTTTCGAATCATAATATGAAATAATTTGAAATAGAAAATATTGCACATGCATATTTTTAATTATTAAAACATTTAAAATTCATTAAAAATTAAAAAAACAACTTTTATTCTTTTTTCTAAAAGCTTCACTTTAATGATTTATTTTTCCTTCAGATAAAAATATATGTTTTATACTTGACTGCTTTATCAGAACTTGCAAAGACTGTGGACATAATCATATATTTAAACAAAAGACTTTGAGTTTTGAACAAGAATATCTATAATGGTAAGACTCAAGATAAGACTCTAGAATATTCACTCCTCCTTAAACTAGCTGAAGATATATAATGCTCTCCTGGCTGAAGATATATGAGACAGATTCATAAGACAAATTATCTGTACCTAATATAAAGTTATATGATTTGTTTTCTTCAATGTTCTTTTTCATGTATTACACTGTAAACGTAAATATAATTTACCAGAAGTGTACATTAAATTTAGAAACTGTAAATCTCATAACATTTTAAACAAAATAGAAAATATACTCAAAAATAGGGTTTTTTTTAAATAAATCAAAAAAAAATTTCATTATTTTCACATTCTTCACTAGTGATACAAAGAAAATATTGTAATTTTGAAAAAACTGTATCAAATGTAAAGTTATAGGAATTCTTTCATCATTTCTTTTTAATGTACTTCATCGTGAACGATATTACATATTACTAGGAGTTCTTTTTAAATGTAAAAAAAAGTCTAATGAGATTTTAAATAAAGAAAAAAATGTGAAAAAAAATGTTCATAAAAATAAACAATAAAAGTTTCATTATTTTCTCTTTCCTCTATAAGTATACAAAGAATGTATAGTATTCGCGAAACATTTGTATCTTCTGTACAATCAAAAGTTTTTTTATGTACTTCACCTCGAATATCAATAATTTTATTTAGGTTTTTCATAGCATTTATAAATAGAATAAATGAAATAGGATTTTAAATAAAGAAGAAAAATCTGAAAACTGTGTTTATAAAATTAATTATTAAAATATATTTATAAAATTAATTAAATTAAAATTAATTAAAAAATATTTCTTCACAACTATATATATGCAAAATATTGCATATACACATATTTTTTTTATTATTCTACTGAAAACTCATTAAAAATTCAACTAGCGTTTATTGTGTTTTCTAAAAGACACACTCTAGTGAGATTTTTCTTTCAGATAAAAGCATATACATTGTACGTAACTATTTTATCAAATATTGCCATGACATTGGACAAAATCATATATTTAAACAAAAAAATAAAGTTTTGAAGTATCAGTAATGGTAAAACTTAAGATAAGACTCTGAAATATGCACTCCTTCTTAAACTAGCTGAAGATATATAATGTTCTTCTGGCTAAAGATACATGAGATAGATTCATAAGATAAATTGTCTGTATACATAACGTAAAGTTATAGCTCCTTTTTCTTCCATGTTCTTTTTAATGTACTTCACTATAAGTGCAAATGTATTTACTAGATGTTTTCGTTAAATTTAAAATGTGTAAATGTAATAACATTTTAAATACTGAAGAAAAATGCTAAAAAATATGTATTTTAAAACTACTCAGTAAAAGTTTCGTTATTTTCCCACTCCTAAAGAGTGATACATAGAAAATATTGTAATTAAAAAAAGGTGTATATTTTGTAAAGTTGTACGAATTTTAACATCAGTTTTTTTCTGTGTACTTTATCATAGAAGTCAATATGTGATACTAAAAGTTATTAGAAGAATAATAAAGAAAAATGTGTTCATATTATAAATATGTCAATATGGTTATATGTTCATTAAGTATTTTTGGGGTCGCAACGTCCTTAAAATTTTCACACTTTCCCACCACAATTTTAAAACGACAATATTTATCGTAGAGTTCCTTTGTAAATGTTCAAGTAATCTGATACGAAGATTTTTGATTAAAAATATTGATAAAAAAATACGAATGTTTTAGGGACGCTTCGACCTCTGGAATTTCATTATGTTGGAAAGTCTGTAACATTGGTCTATAACATCTAGTTGGTCTCCCTGAATTTGAAAAAAATCCGCCGGAAAGGGCCGCTGCAATAGCAATTTTTGTTCCACTTTCAATATTATACCACCTAAAAGTGTATGAAGTTATGCATCAAACTGAACCAAATTTTTTGCGTAAGTGTTTGGCTATTGGCTAGTTCATCCTCCCTAAATTAAAAAAAAAATCCGCTGGAAGGGGGTACTATAATCACGATATCTGTGCCATTTTCATTACTTTACCATTAAAAAGTGCATAAAGTTATGTATAGAACTTCATGAACTAAAATTTTTGTGTATGACTATTTTTGGGTAAGGCAAGTAGGTCCTCCCTAAATTTGGAAAAAAGTCTGCCTATCATTCTATTTTCCATCGGCTCGTGCAGAGACGGTAACACATTTTTACTCCGATTAATTGACTGAAGTAGAAATTTAAGATAAAACTCAAAGTTGGTATAGTATTGAATTAAAATTTTTAAATCATTAACATGTGTAACTATTTATTTTAAATATTAAAATGCCCGTATGAGATAGAAGAAATTTTTGTATTGTCACATCCAACTAGTTTATAATTGTATGCTGTAACTTCTGCAAAAAAAAAAAAAAAAAAAAAAAACAAACAAGATAAATAAAAAAATAAAAATAAACTAAAAAATAAAAAATAAAAAATAAATAAAATAAAAATAATTGTTATTATTACAGGAAAGTTGCCAACATTTTTATATTTTTTAACCTTTAAAACTTAACGTAACATTTTCCTTAATTAAATGAACTTTTTGGCGAAGTATTTTGGCATACATGAAACAATAGTATTTTAAGAATAAAAAAGCGTAAAATTTGGCAACTGTGACATGCTGTTACAAATAAAATTTAATATACAAACGTTTAATAAACAAATAAATTTAACAAGAATCTAACAAGAATTTAAGAATAAGTTTTAAATTTAAATAGATTTTAAATAAAGAAAAAATATGTTCATAAAATTAACCAGTAACAGTCTCATTATTTTCCCTTTCCTCAATAAATATAGAAAAAAATTATTGTATTCATGAAACGTTTGTATCTCCTATACAGTTATATAATTTTCTTTTTTTACAGGTTTTTTTTAAGGTACTTTACCACGAACATCAGTACATTTTATTAGAATTTTCCATATTATTAAGAAAAAGAAAAATATAAGATTTTTAATAAAGAAGAAAAATATGAAAAATATGTTTATAAAATGAATTAGTGTAAAATTTATTAAAAAACAATTTTTCACAAATATTTATATAGAAATTATTGCACATATAAATATATATATTTTACTATTCTATATAAAAGTCATTGAAAATTTAAATAGGTTTTATTCTGTTTTTTCAAGGGCTAACATTTTATTCTTGAGATGCACCCATATATTTTAAACTAAACTGCTTTATCCGAAATGGCCAAGACAGTGGACATAATCATATATTTAAACAAAAGACAGTTTTGAACAAAGATATCTATAATGGTAAGACTCAAGATAAGACTCTAGACTAAGACTGTTCACTCCTCCTTAAACTAGCTGAAGATATATAATACTCTCTTGGCTGAAGATATACAAGACAGATACAAAAGACAAATTGTCTGTACCTAATATAAAGTTATAGCTTATTTTATTCCATGTTCTTTTTAATGTACAGTACGTAACTGTAAACGTAAATAAATTTTTCTAGAAGTTTACATTAAATTTAGAAATTGTAAATTTAATAGTATTTTAAATAAAGAAGAAAAAAGCTGAAAAATAAGTTTTTTAATATTCATCTGCAAAAGTTTCATTGTTTTCACTTTCATCGATAGTAATATGAAAGAAATATTTTAATTGTGAAAAATTTGTATCTCTTGTAAAGTTATAAGTATTTTTTCATCGGTATTTTTTTAATGTATTTTATCGTGAACGTGAATATATATTACTAGAAGTTTTTATTAAATGTAAAAAAAATATATGTAATAAGATTTTAAATAAAAAAATGAATTTTAACAAAATTTTCATAAAATTAATAAGCAAAAGTTTCATTGTTTTTTCTTACCTCTATAAGTATATAAAGGGTGTATTACACTCGTTAAACATTTGTATCTCCTGTAAAGTTATATGATTTTTTTTATGTACTTCACCGCGAACGTATAAATAATATTAGAAATTTTCATATAATTTAGAAAAAAGAATAAATCTGATTAAATTTTAAATAAATAAGACAAAATCTGAAAAATATTCTTATAAAATTAGTGAATAAAAGCTTCGTTATTTTTGTTTCTTCTATAGAGATATAAAGAAAGTATTATAATTTGTCTTTATCTCCCGCAAAGTCATAGGATTATTTATCACCAGTGCTTTTTATGTACAACACAGTGGATGTCATATATTTTACTAGAAATTGCTATTTTGAGGAAAACAGTAAATCTAATGAGGTTCTAAATAAACAACAGAAAATTCTGAAAAATATGTTTAAAAAATTAATCAGTAAAAAATTCATCGTTTTCTATTTTTTCTATGTAAAGTATCATAATAGTAAAAAAAATGTCTGTACCTAATATAAAGTTTTTTTGAATATTCTTTCTGCTGTCAAAATATTTTGCTAGAAATTTTTATTAAATAAAGACACCACTTGCCTACATGCGAAGGTGGATTTCGAAGCTAAGTGCTCATTTCTACAAAAAAAAAAAAAAAAAAAAAAAAAAAAAAGATTAGAGATAAACCAGTTTAAGAGCTTTATTTGACCTCTTTTGAAGAATTTTTAATTTCATTTTTCTGTAAGAGTAAGATTTATCAGTTAATCATCTTGATCAAAACTCCGCTCAAATATCTATTTTCACAGTATTTTTTTAAAATTTATTCTGACTTTATGGAAAACTTTATCAAGACAGCACATTATAAGTATTTATATAAGAGAAACTGTCAATTGGATGCGTTTGAGAGCAGTATTGAATTTAAAAATGAGTCATAAAATAAGCTTTTTGTTACTTAAATGCATCCTCTATATTTCAATTACGATCGCATCGGGATATTTTGTTCGAAATGCATCCTTTGACAGCTTTTTAAAATATATTCTACCTTTATCAAAAAACTGTCCAATACGGAACATTATACAGTTCTTAAACAAAGGAACCTGTCAACAGAAAGAATTTCAGAGCAAAAATGGATTTATAAAGGAGTCAGAAAGTAATAATATTTGTTTTTTGAAAACTTTCTTAATTTTTCACTCATGATTACTTCGAAAAACTCTGTTCAAAATGCTTGCTTTCACAGCATGTTTTGAAATATATTGTATTTATATCACAAAACTGGCCAATATGTCACATTATATAGTTCCAATATAAGAGAACTTGTCAATTGAATGCATTTGAGAGCAAAAAGTACTTAAAATTTTGTCAGAATATAAACAGTTTGGATTTGTAAATTTTTTTTCAATTCCCATTTTTGTTTAATTTATTTTTGCTATAAGAATGGTCACTATCAAAATCTTGCCGTCATAAAAGTTGTAGCTATTATTGAGAAGATGCATAATAAATTTAATTAAATTTTATAACCTGAGAATTCACTAGTTTTGATTTTTTTTCCTCATAACCCTATTTTTTCGCCTTTTGAGCCCTTCATTTTCATCTAAAATTGGTGATGTTACTCTTTTCGCCCATGTTTTAGAAAAATTATAAACTTTAAACTGATTCGATATCTGATTTAATTAAGACGTTATGGATTTTTTTATTTTTTCACAAAAACCCTCCCTATTTCTACCCCCTTGGTCTGATTTTGGCCATTAACGAACTTCAGAGAGATTTTATGACCCTTGATTTTATGTGTTAGTTTGGAAGAGATTTGTGTAGAATTATGGAAGCTATCTTGTCCATAAAAAAGTGATAAAGATATACAAACTTTTTTACGGATTGTAGTTTTCTGGTTTAGGAGACATTATCGGAGTAGATCTGCAATTAAATTTCGAAAATTCCAACATAGGAACAACCATAGTATTTCATAAGAATTTTTACCTTAAAAATAATAATAAATATAATTACATTTTAAATATTTTGAAGCATCTATTTATAAAAATTCTCAGTAAAACTTCCAATATTTTTTCTTTCTTGTCTATGTACATATAGAAAAAGGGTTATAATCGTAAAATTTGTGTGTACGTAATATGAAGGTACAGAAATTTTACTTCAGTGTTCTTTTAAATGTACTTTGCTAAGAACTTAAATATATTTTACTAAGAGTTTTTATTAAATTAAAAAAATAGTAAATATAATAATTTTCAAATAAATAAGAAAAAATATCCAATTTTTTCTGTAAAATTAATGAGTATCATTTATTATTTCTTTTACATATATATGAAAAAAAATTATAATTGTAAAATCTTCATCTCAACTTCATTAAAGTTGTAGAATGTTTATCTTGAGTTGTCTACACGGACAGCTATATTAGTTCTGTTACATTACGGCCAATGTAAAAAAATCGCTTTAAGTGCTATTTAATGATATTGCAAAATGTCAAACATTATGAATATGAAATGCATTTATAATAAGTAATAACACATTCAATCTGTAGCATCTAAGATGCAAACATTTATTATTCATTTACATGGCCTAGAAAATAATACCATTTCATAAAGGCTTAGCCTCTACGGGGGGCTCGAACAGCATATGTCCGCCTTAGCATGCATTCTCGAGGATACATGTTGTCCGAGCCCACGTGTAAAGGTTAATGAATAAAAATGTTTACCGAATATTTTAATTATGTTACACAATTCGAAATATAATGAAAGTTATTCAACTCTACACAACAAGGTTCCTCGTTGAAAGTTCTTTAAAAATATCCAAAGGTTTTTGCTTACGTATAACAAAGTATGACGTCACAGTCGGTGCAAAGAAAAATACACTGTATTGGACCCATCAAAAGCAGTATTTGCATATTTTTCCATTCGATAATATTATTTCAAGCTGATAATGCGCATATTACGCCATGCATGCGCGCGTTGTGGAGTGATGAGAAGACAAAATACATGATAACCACGCGAAAAATAATGGTAGCTGCAAGATTCATTCTTTTAAATACAAATGCAATGGCGACTGAACGTCATTTCGCGGCGTGTGCATGTATGACACGCTATGCGAAGCGAACGTTTTGAACGCTATCTTCGGGAAAGGTATGCTGATTCTGCAGATTCAAACATTTATTATTCATTTACGTGGCCACAGAAAATAATACCATTTCATAATGGTTTAGTGAATAAAACTGTTTACAGAATATTTTAATTATGTTACACAATTCGACATATAATAAAATTTACTAAACTCTACAAAATCAAACTCTACACAGACAGGTTCCTCGTTGAAAGTTCTTTAAAAATATCCAAAAAACTGTGCCTACAAATAACAAAGTATGACGTCACAGTCGAAACAAGGAAAAATACACTGTATTGGACCCATCAAGAGCAGTATTTGTATATCTTTCCATACGATAATGTTCTTTAAAGACGATAATACACATATTACGCCATGACGCACGAGTTATGGAATGATGGGATGACAAAATACATGATAACCATACGAATAATAATCGTTGCAAGATTCATTCTTTTAAATACAAATGCAATGGCAGCTTAACGTCATTTCACGGCGTGCGCATGCATGACACACTACGTTGTGTCAACGAACGTTTGCGAACGTTTTGAACGTTATCTTCTGGAAAGGTATGCAGATTCTGCTGTTAATGTGTCCAATACGGTATTTTTTCTGGTACCTGCTGTGACGTAATACTTTTTTTTTTTGTATTTTTCTCGTAAACTATGAATCATACAGGTACAGTTCTAATTGCATTTTTTATGTATTCCCAGCGAGGAATCTGGCTGTGCAGAGCTTAGGCTGTATTTTTGGATTATCCTGTATACCTTGCTGAGGTATACTACAAGATGTTTTCTATAGAGTATAAATTGAATGCCATTTATCGTTACTTTAACCGAAAATTACAACATTTTTCTGATCCTGTACTGTATCCGAAGTTTTGTGCATTAGTGACAATTTCTAGAAATGCGTTTAGTATTAATGTAATTTCGTATATTACAGTGTATGTATAAGAGTTTTAAATACTGTGCAGGCTTACTACAAATCTTTTGTGTTATTGATTGTGAGCATGATTTGCTGAATGGAATTTTTATTTGACTTACGCATTTTCAATTTGAAGTAAATTAAGTGTACCAATAGATGTTGTAGATTATAAATAGAATCATACATAGGAGTCATACAAAGAATTAAATAAAAGACTGCTTATAGATGATAGTTTTATCAAGTTTGATTTTAGTCTTTCAATCTTGTTTTTTGCCTGTAATCAATAATAACTTAATATATTGATTGCATCAAAACCTGTAGATAATGTATTGAGTTTAAAAGAAGAATTTAATTATTTTTCACGCATTGATTTACTTTTCACTTTATCATGCATTTTGTTACTAAACTAAATATTAGCGTACTTTGTAGATTATGCAAAAAAATGTAGATCAAATACAAGGTCGCGCAATATGAACAGTAATTGCGAAATCCTTTTTTTTTCAAATATGTTATATGTTTTCTTGAATGATAACTTAAGTATTTCTTTACTTTATTATATAAAAAAGTACTTAAAAATTTACAACTATACAAATATTTAAAAATATTCAACTATACAAATTATTGTATAGGACGTAATTTCTCAGAAAAAAAGTATCGGATACCTAATAATAAAAGAGAACGGTATTAACGACTGTACTAAACATTCACTCCTACCCCCCCCCCCTTGCTATATTGTGATCTTATCAAATATCTATTGTAAATATATCAGTCTGGTGATTAAAAGAGAGAAATAAATAATGAAACTTATTATACTAATTCGGTTCAATTTCTGTCAGATGTACTGTAAACAAAATCATAAACAACTCATATTTGTACAATAGAAATATTATTTATTTATTTTTTAAACTAAATGTGAATAATTTTGCTAAACGTTTTACAATATTTTAATTAGCAATGTTTCATTTTATTAATAACAACAAAAATTTGAAATGTCTATTCATTTAAATGATTGAAATAGCTTGAGATGAATATTTTTAGAATTTATTAAATTATAGATACTTAGATACTTCTGCTTCTTAAAGGCATGTTACGTATTTTTATATTGAACATCAAGGAATTTATAAAGTAATGCTTACTACAATGAACCATGAGGACATTCTTCATTCGTATAATACAACAGGATTTTCACAGGTTAAGGTATTTTTGAGGAAAGTTACTAGTATTTCTTTATGGGTGTTAATGAGACTCCCATGTCACACACACACGTATGTGCTCCACAGTAATTCGATATGCATTTCTGGGACGTGGCAAATGATTACCGTAGCGGTTGCAGTCACACATGTTATCAAAAAGTAATGTTTTCAATTAGTTCATAATGGATTTTCAAGTGAATGTGTGTTTCTTTGGGTATTCACTGTAAAATCCTTAACTGCTCCTTAACTGCAAATTTTGCATTGTTTTCATCTCGTTAAATTTTATGTATGTAGATTCGTAGAAAATCATTCCCCACGTCATGTGACAAAAATTTGGTAAACTAATGAAAAAGAGTGGCGAAGTTATTTTAATGGAAATCTAAAACATTTAAATTACAGCTCACACTGCAAAGTTTATTTTAAAAAAAGTTATGGAGAAATTTAAATTTTACAATATTCTATGATGTCAACAGTAAAAGGTTATGAGTTTATAGTCTTCGTTCAAAGATATATTATTGTACTGAATCTTTATTTAGTATTTTATTGGATTCTTTCTTTCTATAAGAACTATTGTATTTTCTCACAATATTTTAACTTAAAAAAATTAAATTCCTGTACTATATAATAATTAAAATTTCACCATTTTATTTTGTAACTATAACAGTTAGGGTTTGCATACCTCTTGAAATTCTGTATAGCAGAAAAGCTTCGCACCAATATTTTTTCATAGAAAATCTTACTTTACCATATTGCGGAATTTTACCCATATAACTATAATTTCCTTTTCTAAAAAAAAAGAAAAGAAAATAATAATCAGTAAATAATATATACTTTATAAATTCCTTTATTTGATATGCAAATTAAAAATACGTAAAGAAACTTAGGAAGATACGCAGAATGCCTTTAAGAAACAGAAGTATCTATAATTTAATAAATTGTAGATAGGAAACGTCTCAAGATATTTGTACTATTTAAATATGTAGACATTTTAAATTTGTGATTTTATGAATGATATGAGATACGTCTTATTAAAATATGGTTAAACTTTTCGCAAATTCATTCACAAATATTAAAAAATAATAATGCTTTTGTTATAAGTTTATCAATTGTTTATGATTTTGTTTACAGTTCATTTGGCAGAAATTGCACGGAATTTGTGTCAAGTCTCATTATTAATTTCTGTCTTATAATTACCAGACTGATGTACTTTTTTCTATAGATATCTGACAATAAAAATCCCTATAATCTGTTATTGAAAATCAATATTGCAACTCCTTAAATGAAGGTATCAACTAACAAGATTTAATAGGGGAACATACATTCAAATAAATGATAATGACACGAAAATAGAATAATATATGTAATACTTTATCTACAATTAATCATATAATTTACGATAAAAAAAAACATTTAAGAATTTATTCTGTAGTGTGAGAAGTCATAGTTTCATATTGTAAAACAGCAAAACCAAAGAAATAAATATGCAAATCTGAGATTAATTGTGATGATTGGTAATAAAAGTTTCATAACTTATGCAATGCCTCTATTTTATACTACTCTAAAATTCATATAAAATCTCCAAATTAATTTTTTTCCTGGGGGGGGGGTGTAGTTAATTTATTCATCTTCGTTCATCCTTATTTTCTTGTGTCTCTATCTGTGTCAGCGCTCGTATTCGAAAACAATTTAAACGTTTCAATCCGGTTTTTTCTTTTTTGAGAACAAAATTATTTTATTTTATCAACT
Source organism: Maratus speculifer (assembly GCA_964019185.1). Taxonomy (NCBI): domain Eukaryota; kingdom Metazoa; phylum Arthropoda; class Arachnida; order Araneae; family Salticidae; genus Maratus; species Maratus speculifer. The sequence continues at coordinate 226,432,879 of OZ025296.1, read as the reverse complement.
TATTTTATGTGCAATGCAATTGGTATTTATATGATAATATATTATGGAAAAGATTTTAAACATATTTGGAAAATACAGCATTATAATGTAATTTAATAGATATTATAACTTCCTAATATATTTTGCGTGTTAGCATACATGATTCGTTTAGAAAAATAATCTACCCTTTAAACTAAAGAATAAAATATATGTATAAAATAAAGAAATCTTCCACGGTGCAAAGAGAACTAAGCGAACTTTTATTAATATTGTTATTGCTAACTATATAAAATATAAATGAAGTCATAATAAGAACTTAATAGCCATGTAGTAATATTTCTATATTCAGAAAGATAAAAAAATAATTGTTAAGATAAAAAAAATAGTAGGTAAAAAGACACATATTACCAATAGTATACAAGAACCGAAAGGATTAAATTCCCAATTTGAATTTTTATTTACATAGAGCTGAATAATTCCAACCTTGTCAAAAAATATAAAATTCCGGAAAAGTCTATCTCTAATTTAAAAAAAAACTTTCTAATTAATGTCGTTTCTAAATAAAAATCCAATGGAAAATTTTTATAATTCAACAAAAGCATTGGTTTTTATCAAACCACAATATTTGCTGTCAAAAGAGGGAGAATTTACCATAATTTAAAAGGACTTTTATGGCGATAAATGTACTGGGTGTATTGAAAGACGCCTCTATTTGATAATCTACCGGACCTAAAAACTTGAAAATTGCGCACGCAGACACAAAAAATTTTCTATTTCAGAATTTTAATTTCTTTTTAAATTCCATCTAGAAGCAGAAAAATCTGTTAAAAATCGATTTATAGGAACTAATTATATTTTTCTTCAAAGACACAGGCATTGGGGAATTATTTCCTTTTCTTGACTGTAACTGGCAAAACCAGCGATAATTTAGATAATTTGATAACTAGGATAATTTTGGGGTGTAAAAATTTTTGCAAATAATGTATTTGGAAATTTTAAGCATATGCATCTATTAATATTTTTCGATTGTAATTAAACATACCTAATTTTCCTAAAAATCAAAAATAAATTAATAAAAAAATCAATTAAAAATAAATAAATAACTTTGCGTACTGCACTTTATTTCAATTTAAAATAGTCTTTACGGTAATTATACCTTTTTTATCGTCGGGTATACTTTATCGATTTTAATATTTGAGATATCTGATAACACTTGAAACGAAAAACAATGAGGTGGATGTGAATTTCAGAAGAAGGATACAATATAGAGAAGTTCGTGCGAACATTTTTATTTTTTATCGTAGCTTTATCTGCAAAAAATATAATTTTAGATGAATTTTTTAATTGTTAACTCTAGTAACATTAATTATAAAATATAAAAATTTCAAAGAAGGGATGCAGAATGTGGACAGACATGTAGACAGTTATTCCATTGCAGGATGTAGGAGAATAGCCAAGGTGTTCCTAAAAGTGCTGCTAAAAGTAAAAATTTCAAGCGACATAAAACGTTTGCGTTTCTTTTCGTTTTCGAAGAATTTCATTGACTATTCGGAAAAAAGGCTTTACCATCATCCGGATTTCCTAGCATTTACTTGCCCATCCTATTACTTGCTACTCACTTTGTTTCAGACGTCAAAGATGCACCGATGCATAAAAGTCGCTTGCTTTTCGAGCGACTCCCCTGAAGCCACAGAACAACATGGAACGCCTGGAATTTAAAGCGACTTTAACCACTCGTGTAATAGCACTTTAAATAATTCCAAACTTTCAAGTGATCTATCATTGAAAAGCTCTTTGACCAGATTTTAATATTATAAACATCCCTTAATTTCGAACTTTATTTTTTATCTGTCTAGGCTCTAACTTGTGTGTTTTAAGAAATTTTTTCTAACTTAGTTCCTAATTAAATTACAGCGTACCACTCCTCGTTTTGAAATCTTGACTGAAGCGGTACTTCATGACTCTTTTTTGAATGGTGATAAATATTTTAACCATAGCCAATTTGATAACTTTTTCCCTTGGGGTTGCAGCAAATGAATTTTTTCATGTGGCATATCCTTTTAAAGCTCTTGGCCTGTACATTACTACGCACCATCACCGTACCTCCTTACTTCAATTTTCACCAAAAGAGAGCGTTTTAAACCTTTGTTTGTTCATCGCTACCCCATTTTTTTTGTTCCAGAAAATTACATATTCATGTAATACCTTACAAAATAGACCAATAATTTTAAAATTAAATTTAATGGTACTGCCATCCAGGTTCTTATTTGAAAAATATGCATTTCATAACTAGACATTCATGTTTTGGGTCTTTTTAATTAAAGGATAAAGCGTATTGAATAGAAATTAAAACGAAACCTCTTGTGCAATGTCAATCACGGCCACGGTAAAAAAAAAACAAGAAAAAAGAAACATACTTTGAATTAGTGTAGTTGATTGATTAGATTATTCTAAGAAATACTAATTAGATTCTATTTAATTTCATACTTTAGTTAATTTTTCAATTCGAAATAGGTTTTCTTCAAAAAAAAAATATATTACATTAAATGTATTATCTCGTACTAGAAAATATATTGGTAACGTATGTTGAATGCCGTATATTGGTAACGTATGTAGCATTCCATTTGTCTAAATCTATATTTGACTAATCTAGCTATATTTGTAAATCTATTGTCATCCGGTAATTTATGATTGACGAAAGCTTTTATCATAAGAGTGATGCCTTAGTACAGTAAAATTGACATTGCGGTACTGAATGAAACCGCCTATTGCGTTACCTGTTGGTGGAATACGGAATTAGCCTTCCTAGAAAGAAAATGGTAAGTGATAGGGGAAACAAGTTATTTACAAGGTTGTAGAGCATCATAGATTGAGTCCACAAACACATGCCGTTGATATTAATGCACAAAATACAATGAGTATAAAATGTGTAATCGTTTTTTATGATTTCTTACGGTATGACGTCATAAAACGACCCTGAAAAAAAAACACTAGTTATAAAAATATACATAGATTTGATATGTTCATTCTTCTCATTATCAGCTGCAATGTACATTTGGGTGAACGTTTATCCAAAAGATAGTCATTTCTCATTCTGTTCAAGCTTTGTGACGTCAAATAGAAAATTCGATCGATTCAAAAATTTTGAAATTATTTCACTGTAACCATAACCGTGAGAGGTATATTCCATAAATTATTTTTTCGATGGTTATTATACAAGCTTTTTTATTCTAGGAACAAAATTAATTTAAAAAAAATGAAAGACTTTGCTAAAAGCACATTTTTATAATTCAAAATTGTCTCTAAGGTAATTGTCATTTTTTATCGTCGGATTTTTTCATCGAGTTTAAAATTTCATATATGACAGAGCTTAAAAATTTAATACAAGGGATTTTAATTTCAGAAGAATGGGTGATGAACAGGTGGGTGTGCGTCATTTTTTTAAATTCTAATAATTCCTGGAATAAATATAAATTTAGATGGGCTTTTTTAATAACAAACTCTGATAAGATCATAGTACCTAAATGAGAATCTTAGGAGAGACACAAAAACACTAATTAAAAGAAAAAAAACACTTGTTATAACATTATACCTTTATTTGAGATGTTCAGAGTTCTCACCCTAAGCTGATATACATATTTGGATGAACATTTGTCTGAAAGTTAAGCATTTCTCTTTCCGTTCAATTTTCTTGATGGCAATACGAAATTCGAAATTTCTGAAATTATTTTATGGTATCCTTAACTGTGACAGCTCTATTGTTTTAATTTATTGCGATCTCGAGCGCATATCTTCAAATAAGTAAATTTGAAATTTATTTTAGATTGATTCTGTGCTTAGGTTGCTTGGGGTACTGAAATTGAGGATTTTTTTTATGACCAGTTATAAATTTTGAATATATATGAATTTTAGAAGTTTTAATTTGTGTTTATATGTAGACATTTTAAGTGCAATAAAATGCAATATTAACTACTTTTTGCCCGACAGTGCGATCTTTTAATTTAAGAATTAAGGAGGATGTATTTTTCATGTATTATTGTTAGAATTCTACAGAGAAAGAAAACTACAACAAAGTGTCCCATAATCTTTAAGTGAAAATCAATATTATCTACTTCTTATACAGAGATATTGATTAACAGTACTTAATAGGAGAACAGCTGTTCAAAGAAATGATAATGGCAGGAATATAGAGTAAGTAATAATGTAATACATTCAGAATAAAAAAAGTAACTTAAAATAAGTTTATCACCCAGTGTTTCATAATATGTTGCAGCAAACTAAAATATATGATTGCATGAAAGTGAAATTTTAAATAAATAAATAATTATCTTTCAGTCAAATTTTGTTCAAGTGCTAGATTTATTAAGATTAAGGGGTCAGGTACCTTTCAAATAGTCAAAATTTCGATTTTTTTTTTATTGCTTTATATGAAAGTATAATCTTTTAGATTCATATTAAAACAAACCCCATAAAAAAATTCTCAGTAGAAACGAAGTTATGGGCAAAATAGTAAGGCCTCTTTTCATGAAACAGCGATATTTAAAGGGCTAGACTGTTTGTTTACATTTTTCACGCAGCAGGTGCCGGCCGTAGCTGATAAGATTCAAGGATTTCTACTCTTATTTTTCTTTACTCTGTGGTTATTTATTTTCCCTTTCCTTTCAGGAAATCAAGCAGAAATTAGCAACTGCTACTTCAACTTTAGATTCAAGCTATTTAGCTTGATTTAGAAATAAATCTACGCACGTTGTGTTGTTTACTCTTTCGATGCTGAATTTCTGATTTTTTTATAGTGATTTGTTTGCTAATAAGTTTTATTTTAGCTTTAAATTAATTTTATTTATTTCGTTAATAATCTTCTGCTACAATGAGTGAAGTTCTTAGCGAAAACACACCTAAAAGAGCTTCTGGGATACGACCGAAAAAAAGGAAATTTACTGGTAATATATATACCAGAAAGTTGACGAAAAGTGAAAATGATTCACTGAATAACAGTGCTTCACAGAGAAAACTTTCTGTAAACAAGGAGTTAGAATATAATTCTAGCTTTGATGGATATCCCACACAACACATACGTTCAGATTACATCCAGTTTTCCTCTGTTAATTCCAAAATACGTCTATAGATGTATTTTGGACCTAGCCAGTGAGTTTAAATACGTCCAGAATTTGTTGAATGTTTGACATAGACGTATCTACCAAATATCTACAAAATAAGAACGTCAGTTCAAAAACGTTAATTGTATGAAAATTCGACTAATCCAATTTTGGCTAATTCCGAAACTAAATCTGAACTTATTTGTCCCATTTCTTGACATAAAGTAGATGAAAACGGAACCAATCCAATTTTTGTCATTTTTGGAACAAAATCTTAACGTCCTTGTCTCCACTTTCTATATTTGGAACGTAATTTGGAGGAAAACGGAACATCATTTGTGTAAGTACCTTCACAAAATCTGGACGAAAATTGAACCTAACAACCGCCATTTTAAACTAGCGGTATTTGTAAAATTCTAAGTGCTTATTTATATTGCATCTCTATTTTGATTTAAAAAATATAATGCAACCAGAATGCGCCTTTATTTACATTTTTAAATTATTAAAATCACTTCGATCTGGATGTATATTAAGTTTGTGCTGTGAAGTTTTCTACAGCTAGGCCTAACAGACTTAAACGTAATTTTTACATAGTCGCTCGCAATTTTCAGGACCTGAAGGATTAATTTTTTTTTTTATAAATTAATTATGTAAAATATTAATTATTTTCATCATCGATTAGAAGCGATGCAGCGGAGTACTATGCTCCACATCTGTTAATCCATCAACCGTGTGGAAGACGCGTATCTGGTGATTTGTTTTGATCGAGGTTTTGATTGTTTTTATGATGGAAATTAGTGAAAATAGGTAAGTACATTTAAGATTTTGTTTCCTACATTTACTGTATTTTATGTATGCTTTACATAAAACATTTCTGCAATGATTTTTTATTTTGTTATTGATTTTATTTATCAATTTTTGATAGGTCGACACAGCATTTGATTATGTAAATAAGAAAGTTTGCAATGATATTTCTTGATCATATTTCAGTTTTAAAGACAGCAAACAAACGATTATTAGGTGGAAATAAATTTGAAATTAATTTTGGTGCGAGTGCAAATAAAAATAAAACTATTTGTAAATTATTTTATTACTTGTTGCTAGTAACGCAATTTCTTTAATAAACTTGATTGCAATTTTTTATGATGGAAATTAGTGAAAATAGGTAAGTACATTTAAGATTTTGTTTTCTACATTTACTGTATTTTATGTATGCTTTACATAAAATATTTCTGCAATGATTTTTTATTTTGTTATTGATTTTATTTATCAATTTTTGATAGGTCGACACTGCATTTGATTATGTAAATAAGAAAGTTTGCAATGATTTTTCTTGATCATATTTCAGTTTTAAAGACAGCAAACAAACGATTATTAGGTGGAAATAAATTTGAAATTAATTTTGGTGCGAGTGCAAATAAAAATAAAACTATTTGTAAATTATTTTATTACTTGTTGCTAGTAACGCAATTTCTTTAATAAACTTGATTGCAATTTTTTATTTTATCTGATTTATCTTTATACAATATCCACCTCTTATTTGGACCTCATATTTTTTTTTACATTTTAAAAATTACTAATGTTTACTCTAATAAAAATTCTTTATCCAAATGTTATTCATCATACTAACTATTATGTAAACTAATTTACTTAACACTAATAATTTTAAAAGAAAATCTCAATTTTTTTGCTAAACAAACAAGAATTATTATATTATTGTGTGCATGTCCTGTTTTTTGAACTATAAATGCAATAATAATTCATACGATTTTTGCAAATTATATATACACAAACACAGATATATGTATGTATATATAATTAGTGTTTACTTTAGAATGAAGGGAACGCTGCTAGCTACTAATTAAGGCATTAAATAAAGCAGTAAACAGACGCTAGTTCAATAAAAAAGTCTTTATTTCGAGGGGTAAGGAGATGTGTTATTGTGCTAAGTTACCAAAAAAATATATATATATATACATCAGTGTGATTACTTAATCTAGCTATATTTGTAAATCTATTGTCATCCGGTAATTTATGATTGACGAAAGCTTTTATCATAAGAGTGATGCCTTAGTACAGTAAAATTGACATTGCGGTACTGAATGAAACCGCCTATTGCGTTACCTGTTGGTGGAATACGGAATTAGCCTTCCTAGAAAGAAAATGGTAAGTGATAGGGGAAACAAGTTATTTACAAGGTTGTAGAGCATCATAGATTGAGTCCACAAACACATGCCGTTGATATTAATGCACAAAATACAATGAGTATAAAATGTGTATTCGTTTTTTATGATTTCTTACGGTATGACGTCATAAAACGACCCTGAAAAAAAAACACTAGTTATAAAAATATACATAGATTTGATATGTTCATTCTTCTCATTATCAGCTGCAATGTACATTTGGGTGAACGTTTATCCAAAAGATAGTCATTTCTCATTCTGTTCAAGCTTTGTGACGTCAAATAGAAAATTCGATCGATTCAAAAATTTTGAAATTATTTCACTGTAACCATAACCGTGAGAGGTATATTCCATAAATTATTTTTTCGATGGTTATTATACAAGCTTTTTTATTCTAGGAACAAAATTAATTTAAAAAAAATGAAAGACTTTGCTAAAAGCACATTTTTATAATTCAAAATTGTCTCTAAGGTAATTGTCATTTTTTATCGTCGGATTTTTTCATCGAGTTTAAAATTTCATATATGTCAGAGCTTAAAAATTTAATACAACGGATTTTAATTTCAGAAGAATGGGTGATGAACAGGTGGGTGTGCGTCATTTTTTTAAATTCTAATAATTCCTGGAATAAATATAAATTTAGATGGGCTTTTTTAATAAAAAACTCTGATAAGATCATAGTACCTAAATGAGAATCTTAGGAGAGACACAAAAACACTAATTAAAAGAAAAAAAACGCTTGTTATAACATTATACCTTTATTTGAGATGTTCAGAGTTCTCACCCTAAGCTGATATACATATTTGGATGAACATTTGTCTGAAAGTTAAGCATTTCTCTTTCCGATCAATTTTCTTGATGGCAATACGAAATTCGAAATTTCTGAAATTATTTTATGGTATCCTTAACTGTGAGAGCTCTATTGTTTTGATTTATTGCGATCTCGAGCGCATATCTTCAAATAAGTAAATTTGAAATTTATTTTAGATTGATTCTGTGCTTAGGTTGCTTGGGGTACTGAAATTGTGGATTTTTTTTATGACCAGTTATAAATTTTGAATATATATGAATTTTAGAAGTTTTAATTTGTGTTTATATGTAGACATTTTAAGTGCAATAAAATGCAATATTAACTACTTTTTGCCCGACAGTGCGATCTTTTAATTTAAGAATTAAGGAGGATGTATTTTTCATGTATTATTGTTAGAATTCTACAGAGAAAGAAAACTACAACAAAGTGTCCCATAATCTTTAAGTGAAAATCAATATTATCTACTTCTTATACAGAGATATTGATTAACAGTACTTAATAGGAGAACAGCTGTTCAAAGAAATGATCATGGCAGGAATATAGAGTAAGTAATAATGTAATACATTCAGAATAAAAAAAGTAACTTAAAATAAGTTTATCACCCAGTGTTTCATAATATGTTGCAGCAAACTAAAATATATGATTGCATGAAAGTGAAATTTTAAATAAATAAATAATTATCTTTCAGTCAAATTTTGTTCAAGTGCTAGATTTATTAAGATTAAGGGGTCAGGTACCTTTCAAATAGTCAAAATTTCGATTTTTTTTTTATTGCTTTATATGAAAGTATAATCTTTTAGATTCATATTAAAACAAACCCCATAAAAAATTCTCATTAGAAACGAAGTTATGGGCAAAATAGTAAGGCCTCTTTTCATGAAACAGCGATATTTAAAGGGCTAGACTGTTTGTTTACATTTTTCACGCAGCAGGCGCCGGCCGTAGCTGATAAGATTCAAGGATTTCTACTCTTATTTTTCTTTACTCTGTGGTTATTTATTTTCCCTTTCCTTTAAGGAAATCAAGCAGAAATTAGCAACTGCTACTTCAACTTTAGATTCAAGCTATTTAGCTTGATTTAGAAATAAATCTACGCACGTTGTGTTGTTTACTCTTTCGATGCTGAATTTCTGATTTTTTTATAGTGATTTGTTTGCGAATAAGTTTTATTTTAGCTTTAAATTAATTTTATTTATTTCGTTAATAATCTTCTGCTACAATGAGTGAAGTTCTTAGCGAAAACACACCTAAAAGAGCTTCTGGGATACGACCGAAAAAAAGGAAATTTACTGGTAATATATATACCAGAAAGTTGACGAAAAGTGAAAATGATTCACTGAATAACAGTGCTTCACAGAGAAAACTTTCTGTAAACAAGGAGTTTGAATATAATTCTAGCTTTGATGGATATCCCACACAACACATACGTTCAGATTACATCCAGTTTTCCTCTGTTAATTCCAAAATACGTCTATAGATGTATTTTGGACCTAGCCAGTGAGTTTAAATACGTCCAGAATTTGTTGAATGTTTGACATAGACGTATCTACCAAATATCTACAAAATAAGAACGTCAGTTCAAAAACGTTAATTGTATGAAAATTCGACTAATCCAATTTTGGCTAATTCCGAAACTAAATCTGAACTTATTTGTCCCATTTCTTGACATAAAGTAGATGAAAACGGAACCAATCCAATTTTTGTCATTTTTGGAACAAAATCTTAACGTCCTTGTCTCCACTTTCTATATTTGGAACGTAATTTGGAGGAAAACGGAACATCATTTGTGTAAGTACCTTCACAAAATCTGGACGAAAATTGAACCTAACAACCGCCATTTTAAACTAGCGGTATTTGTAAAATTCTAAGTGCTTATTTATATTGCATCTCTATTTTGATTTAAAAAATATAATGCAACCAGAATGCGCCTTTATTTACATTTTTAAATTATTAAAATCACTTCGATCTGGATGTATATTAAGTTTGTGCTGTGAAGTTTTCTACAGCTAGGCCTAACAGACTTAAACGTAATTTTTACATAGTCGCTCGCAATTTTCAGGACCTGAAGGATTAATTTTTTTTTTATAAATTAATTATGTAAAATATTAATTATTTTCATCATCGATTAGAAGCGATGCAGCGGAGTACTATGCTCCACATCTGTTAATCCATCAACCGTGTGGAAGACGCGTATCTGGTGATTTGTTTTGATCGAGGTTTTGATTGTTTTTATGATGGAAATTAGTGAAAATAGGTAAGTACATTTAAGATTTTGTTTCCTACATTTACTGTATTTTATGTATGCTTTACATAAAACATTTCTGCAATGATTTTTTATTTTGTTATTGATTTTATTTATCAATTTTTGATAGGTCGACACAGCATTTGATTATGTAAATAAGAAAGTTTGCAATGATATTTCTTGATCATATTTCAGTTTTAAAGACAGCAAACAAACGATTATTAGGTGGAAATAAATTTGAAATTAATTTTGGTGCGAGTGCAAATAAAAATAAAACTATTTGTAAATTATTTTATTACTTGTTGCTAGTAACGCAATTTCTTTAATAAACTTGATTGCAATTTTTTATGATGGAAATTAGTGAAAATAGGTAAGTACATTTAAGATTTTGTTTTCTACATTTACTGTATTTTATGTATGCTTTACATAAAATATTTCTGCAATGATTTTTTATTTTGTTATTGATTTTATTTATCAATTTTTGATAGGTCGACACTGCATTTGATTATGTAAATAAGAAAGTTTGCAATGATTTTTCTTGATCATATTTCAGTTTTAAAGACAGCAAACAAACGATTATTAGGTGGAAATAAATTTGAAATTAATTTTGGTGCGAGTGCAAATAAAAATAAAACTATTTGTAAATTATTTTATTACTTGTTGCTAGTAACGCAATTTCTTTAATAAACTTGATTGCAATTTTTTATTTTATCTGATTTATCTTTATACAATATCCACCTCTTATTTGGACCTCATATTTTTTTTTACATTTTAAAAATTACTAATGTTTACTCTAATAAAAATTCTTTATCCAAATGTTATTCATCATACTAACTATTATGTAAACTAATTTACTTAACACTAATAATTTTAAAAGAAAATCTCAATTTTTTTGCTAAACAAACAAGAATTATTATATTATTGTGTGCATGTCCTGTTTTTTGAACTATAAATGCAATAATAATTCATACGATTTTTGCAAATTATATATACACAAACACAGATATATGTATGTATATATAATTAGTGTTTACTTTAGAATGAAGGGAACGCTGCTAGCTACTAATTAAGGCATTAAATAAAGCAGTAAACAGACGCTAGTTCAATAAAAAAGTCTTTATTTCGAGGGGTAAGGAGATGTGTTATTGTGCTAAGTTACCAAAAAAATATATATATATATACATCAGTGTGATTACTTAATCTAGCTATATTTGTAAATCTATTGTCATCCGGTAATTTATGATTGACGAAAGCTTTTATCATAAGAGTGATGCCTTAGTACAGTAAAATTGACATTGCGGTACTGAATGAAACCGCCTATTGCGTTACCTGTTGGTGGAATACGGAATTAGCCTTCCTAGAAAGAAAATGGTAAGTGATAGGGGAAACAAGTTATTTACAAGGTTGTAGAGCATCATAGATTGAGTCCACAAACACATGCCGTTGATATTAATGCACAAAATACAATGAGTATAAAATGTGTATTCGTTTTTTATGATTTCTTACGGTATGACGTCATAAAACGACCCTGAAAAAAAAACACTAGTTATAAAAATATACATAGATTTGATATGTTCATTCTTCTCATTATCAGCTGCAATGTACATTTGGGTGAACGTTTATCCAAAAGATAGTCATTTCTCATTCTGTTCAAGCTTTGTGACGTCAAATAGAAAATTCGATCGATTCAAAAATTTTGAAATTATTTCACTGTAACCATAACCGTGAGAGGTATATTCCATAAATTATTTTTTCGATGGTTATTATACAAGCTTTTTTATTCTAGGAACAAAATTAATTTAAAAAAAATGAAAGACTTTGCTAAAAGCACATTTTTATAATTCAAAATTGTCTCTAAGGTAATTGTCATTTTTTATCGTCGGATTTTTTCATCGAGTTTAAAATTTCATATATGACAGAGCTTAAAAATTTAATACAACGGATTTTAATTTCAGAAGAATGGGTGATGAACAGGTGGGTGTGCGTCATTTTTTTAAATTCTAATAATTCCTGGAATAAATATAAATTTAGATGGGCGTTTTTAATAAAAAACTCTGATAAGATCATAGTACCTAAATGAGAATCTTAGGAGAGACACAAAAACACTAATTAAAAGAAAAAAAACGCTTGTTATAACATTATACCTTTATTTGAGATGTTCAGAGTTCTCACCCTAAGCTGATATACATATTTGGATGAACATTTGTCTGAAAGTTAAGCATTTCTCTTTCCGATCAATTTTCTTGATGGCAATACGAAATTCGAAATTTCTGAAATTATTTTATGGTATCCTTAACTGTGAGAGCTCTATTGTTTTGATTTATTGCGATCTCGAGCGCATATCTTCAAATAAGTAAATTTGAAATTTATTTTAGATTGATTCTGTGCTTAGGTTGCTTGGGGTACTGAAATTGTGGATTTTTTTTATGACCAGTTATAAATTTTGAATATATATGAATTTTAGAAGTTTTAATTTGTGTTTATATGAAGACATTTTAAGTGCAATAAAATGCAATATTAACTACTTTTTGCCCGACAGTGCGATCTTTTAATTTAAGAATTAAGGAGGATGTATTTTTCATGTATTATTGTTAGAATTCTACAGAGAAAGAAAACTACAACAAAGTGTCCCATAATCTTTAAGTGAAAATCAATATTATCTACTTCTTATACAGAGATATTGATTAACAGTACTTAATAGGAGAACAGCTGTTCAAAGAAATGATCATGGCAGGAATATAGAGTAAGTAATAATGTAATACATTCAGAATAAAAAAAGTAACTTAAAATAAGTTTATCACCCAGTGTTTCATAATATGTTGCAGCAAACTAAAATATATGATTGCATGAAAGTGAAATTTTAAATAAATAAATAATTATCTTTCAGTCAAATTTTGTTCAAGTGCTAGATTTATTAAGATTAAGGGGTCAGGTACCTTTCAAATAGTCAAAATTTCGATTTTTTTTTATTGCTTTATATGAAAGTATAATCTTTTAGATTCATATTAAAACAAACCCCATAAAAAATTCTCATTAGAAACGAAGTTATGGGCAAAATAGTAAGGCCTCTTTTCATGAAACAGCGATATTTAAAGGGCTAGACTGTTTGTTTACATTTTTCACGCAGCAGGCGCCGGCCGTAGCTGATAAGATTCAAGGATTTCTACTCTTATTTTTCTTTACTCTGTGGTTATTTATTTTCCCTTTCCTTTAAGGAAATCAAGCAGAAATTAGCAACTGCTACTTCAACTTTAGATTCAAGCTATTTAGCTTGATTTAGAAATAAATCTACGCACGTTGTGTTGTTTACTCTTTCGATGCTGAATTTCTGATTTTTTTATAGTGATTTGTTTGCGAATAAGTTTTATTTTAGCTTTAAATTAATTTTATTTATTTCGTTAATAATCTTCTGCTACAATGAGTGAAGTTCTTAGCGAAAACACACCTAAAAGAGCTTCTGGGATACGACCGAAAAAAAGGAAATTTACTGGTAATATATATACCAGAAAGTTGACGAAAAGTGAAAATGATTCACTGAATAACAGTGCTTCACAGAGAAAACTTTCTGTAAACAAGGAGTTTGAATATAATTCTAGCTTTGATGGATATCCCACACAACACATACGTTCAGATTACATCCAGTTTTCCTCTGTTAATTCCAAAATACGTCTATAGATGTATTTTGGACCTAGCCAGTGAGTTTAAATACGTCCAGAATTTGTTGAATGTTTGACATAGACGTATCTACCAAATATCTACAAAATAAGAACGTCAGTTCAAAAACGTTAATTGTATGAAAATTCGACTAATCCAATTTTGGCTAATTCCGAAACTAAATCTGAACTTGTTTGTCCCATTTCTTGACATAAAGTAGATGAAAACGGAACCAATCCAATTTTTGTCATTTTTGGAACAAAATCTTAACGTCCTTGTCTCCACTTTCTATATTTGGAACGTAATTTGGAGGAAAACGGAACATCATTTGTGTAAGTACCTTCACAAAATCTGGACGAAAATTGAACCTAACAACCGCCATTTTAAACTAGCGGTATTTGTAAAATTCTAAGTGCTTATTTATATTGCATCTCTATTTTGATTTAAAAAATATAATGCAACCAGAATGCGCCTTTATTTACATTTTTAAATTAATAAAATCACTTCGATCTGGATGTATATTAAGTTTGTGCTGTGAAGTTTTCTACAGCTAGGCCTAACAGACTTAAACGTAATTTTTACATAGTCGCTCGCAATTTTCAGGACCTGAAGGATTAATTTTTTTTTTATAAATTAATTATGTAAAATATTAATTATTTTCATCATCGATTAGAAGCGATGCAGCGGAGTACTATGCTCCACATCTGTTAATCCATCAACCGTGTGGAAGACGCGTATCTGGTGATTTGTTTTGATCGAGGTTTTGATTGTTTTTATGATGGAAATTAGTGAAAATAGGTAAGTACATTTAAGATTTTGTTTTCTACATTTACTGTATTTTATGTATGCTTTACATAAAACATTTCTGCAATGATTTTTTATTTTGTTATTGATTTTATTTATCAATTTTTGATAGGTCGACACTGCATTTGATTATGTAAATAAGAAAGTTTGCAATGATTTTTCTTGATCATATTTCAGTTTTATAGACAGCAAACAAACGATTATTAGGTGGAAATAAATTTGAAATTAATTTTGGTGCGAGTGCAAATAAAAATAAAACTATTTGTAAATTATTTTATTACTTGTTGCTAGTAACGCAATTTCTTTAATAAACTTGATTGCAATTTTTTATTTTATCTGATTTATCTTTATACAATATCCACCTCTTATTTGGACCTCATATTTTTTTTACATTTTAAAAATTACTAATGTTTACTCTAATAAAAATTCTTTATCCAAATGTTATTCATCATACTAACTATTATGTAAACTAATTTACTTAACACTAATAATTTTAAAAGAAAATCTCAATTTTTTTGCTAAACAAACAAGAATTATTATATTATTGTGTGCATGTCCTGTTTTTTGAACTATAAATGCAATAATAATTCATACGATTTTTGCAAATTATATATACACAAACACAGATATATGTATGTATATATAATTAGTGTTTACTTTAGAATGAAGGGAACGCTGCTAGCTACTAATTAAGGCATTAAATAAAGCAGTAAACAGACGCTAGTTCAGTAAAAAAGTCTTTATTTCGAGGGGTAAGGAGATGTGTTATTGTGCTAAGTTACCAAATATATATATATACATCAGTGTGATTACTTATGATTTTTGTTAAGAAAACAGGAAAGTATGTTTGTGTGCTAGTCAGGTCCAACAAAAATCATGAATGTTGTCAATCAGGTGCAGGAAAATCACAAATTCTGTTGATCAGGCATGGAGAATTTCATCGATCAGATACCAAAAAATCATGAATTTCTTTAATTTGTCTCTTGAAAAAATTGCGAGTTTTGTTTATTTGGTTCTGAAAAATTACAATTTTCATTAGTAAGGACACAAAAAATTCATTAATTTTGTCCATTAATATTGAAAAAATTCAGTTTGTTGATTGATTATGAAAAACAGCATGTTTCATCGCAAATTTCATCAGTTTGCCTTAGCAAGAAATTGCGAATTTTGTTGTTCAGGCATGGAAAAATTGCAAACATTGATCAGATGTGAAGAAATCGCTAATTTATTTGATTGAGCATCAAAAAACATGGTTTTTGTTGATTGGGCAATGAAAAATTGTGATTTTTATCGATCAGGCTGAAAAAAAATCATGAATTTCATTGACTCAACATGTAAAAATTGCAAATTTCCTCAGTCGTCTGACGAAAAATCACAAACTTTATCAATCTGGTGCAGAAAAATTACAAATTACAGGCGTGGAAAAATCACAAACATTGATCAGACATAAAAAAATTGCAAATTTTGTTGATTGAGCAAGAAAGAAAACATAAGTCTTGTTGATTGGACACCGAAAAATCTCGATTTCTGTCAACCAAGCTAATAAAAATCATGAATTTCGTTGATTTGGCATGAAAAAATTGCAAATTTCATTACTCGGACACTAAAACATTATGAATTTTGTCAATCAACTGCAGAAAAATCACAAGTTTTATCAATCAGATGCAAAAGAATCACGATTTTCATGGATCAGGCAAAGAAAAATTGCAAATTTCGTTGATTGGCTTCAGGAAACTTGCAAATTTTTGTCCGTCATTTTCATGTAGTCCTTGAAAACTTGGACACTTTTATAAAAGGCCCTTCTTTTAATAAAGTTGGGCACACCTAACACAATACCATATTTAATGTCATATGTCAGTGCTTGAATTCCATGGCGGGATTTGTGCCCAAAATTTTGAAATCTCGTCCAAAAGAGTAAATACAAGAAGTAAGTGTAAATTTTATATTTTCGTGCGGCTGATTGACA
This sequence comes from Maratus speculifer, assembly GCA_964019185.1. Classification (NCBI taxonomy): domain Eukaryota; kingdom Metazoa; phylum Arthropoda; class Arachnida; order Araneae; family Salticidae; genus Maratus; species Maratus speculifer. Next base: position 226,416,144 of record OZ025296.1, on the reverse strand, counting down.
CATTTTGAGAGTTTTTTACAGCGAAAGATTATTGAATTTCATGATTTTTTCCACAAATGATTGACAAATTTTGCAAATTGTTTTCCTGCAATCGATTGACAAGTTTCGTTCTATTCTTCCTGGAGAGAAAAAGGTGATTCTGTTCTAAATTTTCAAAAAAAAAAAAAAAAAAAAAAAAGCACATTTAACTTTAAAACTTAAAAAAAAATCAGTTATCATACCAGAAATTCAGACATAGAAATATCACGAATTTTGAGAGATGGTGTCAAAAAAAGCAGTTTCGCCAATCGTTCCCAGAAAATGGCCAGTTTCATCAAAAATTCCGGGGGGGGGGGGGAGGGAATTTTATCAAAGGAATGTGAAAAAGCACAAATTTGGTCGGAGGATCGAGAATACAACACAAACTTCTTTAAGTTATCGTAGGAAAAACGCTTAATTTGTCAAAGGGTCACTTTAGGGCTGATTCTGAAGGAGAAAAAAAAATCTAAAATTCACAGGTATTTTCTGAAAGGTTTCAGCATAGTGTGTGTGTGCAGGGAAATCCAGTTTAGACACTGTGTTTTTTCTGCGACCCTTCAGTGTAGACTTTAGAAAATCTTTTGTCAATTTGTAGATTTTTTGAAAATTTTTTAGTTTTTTTTTTGACAAAATTTTGCAATTTTTCATGATTTTTTACAAAATTTGCATTTTTTTGTGATTGTTTGCATTTTTTCATGATTAGTTAAAGATTTTTGCATTTTTTTCTCGATCCTTTACAAAATTTTTTATTTATTTATTTTTTTTCACTAGTTCTTTGATGGAATTTGTGTATTTTCCTCGATTATCTGGCGAATTTGCATTTTTTCACGATCTTCTGACACAACTTGCGTTATTTTTTCACTATTTTATGACAAAATTTTTTCAAAGTTTTTCCAGTGATCCTCCGACGAAATTCGCGATTTACGAAAAAGATTTTTTTCAACAACTATTTGTGTGAAATTTGCATTTTTTTTTTTTTTGTCTAAATATTTAGATTAACAGATTCTTTGTTAAAACTGTTGTTAGCTTTCATTTTTTCAAAAACTAAAAACTAAAACAAAATCATTTCACCTTTTTCATTCACGTATCACTTTTTCATTTACGTAACAGATTCTTTTTTTTTTCTAAAAATTTTAAATTTTGGGTTTTTTATAAAATTTGTTTTTTTTATGTACTATTTAAAGAAATACACAAATGACAAAATACCACTAAAGCATTTTTTATCAACAACTCAGAATAACCATGGAAAATGTGTTTTTTATTTTAAAAAACTCAAGATTTTATATAGTCTATTTATTTTTCAAAGGGATAAATTCCCTTCCTGTGCTAATTACTTTTGTTTCAGGTCTAATAAACTCTGTTTTTGTTAAAGTAGATTTTAGGTTGAATATAGATTGCTGCAAGTTGGGTTCGGGTTAATCTAATTTTTTAAAAGTTAGTTGAGTATATATTATTTCCAATTAAAAATTATACCTGATAACAATAAACAGATATGTTTGTGTCAGGGTTGGCAAGTTTTTCACACCTGACGGTTTTTACCAGATTTTACCACGGTTTTTACCGTCATGTCAAAAACCTCTTTGTCAAAAATGTCGAAAACTGTCAAAAACCTATTTTTTAGTAGTTTGTCTTTATAGTATAACAATAATTATTTTTTCATTCTATCTTTAGTATTAAGTCAATTTACGTGAAATATTTAGTATAAAAAAGATTCTTAAATATATTTTATTCATAAAAACAAAACAAAATCTGCATTTAAAAAAAAAGCATATAAGAATGTAATAATAATTTAAGAATAATTTTAAAGATAAAAGATTTTTACTCATACAGTCATATGCAATATGCATGTTACAAAAATATGCAATGTGTTATTTCTTTTAATTCACTTTAAATAATAAATGAATAATTTTAAATAAAACGTAACCAGGACATAAATAGTCTGAGTTTATGGTAGCATTAGTAAATTTCAATTTAAAAAATATTTCATGACTATTCAGATAAAAATTTATATATAAAATATATGTGCTGGAATGATCTATAAGACTCATACATATTAGCACTAAAGTTAAAGAATAAAAACTAGAATATACAAATTATTATTATATTCTGATTTTTCTTAAATATTGTTTTGTTATTAATAAAATTTTAAATCCAGAAGCTTTCAATTGAAATTGAGTCATAGAGGTTTGTATCAAAATTTTATTAAAATAAAAATTTTAAGATTTTGTTTATTGAACTGAAAATAAAAATCACCGTTTAGTTGCATTTATGAAGTGCATAAGCTAAGCATTTCGAAATATTATATATAATAATCAAATTTATTCAATGACCAGTTCTTGACATCTATTTTCATAACATATAACATTTTTGCATCCCTAAAATGATTTAAATGTTTTGTTAGAAATGTATATTGAATGTTATTTAATAACTATAATAACCTTTTATTATCATTTAATATTAATATCCATTGCAGTTAGTAGAATCTATATTAATGGAGATTATGACAGTTATTGTTCTTTCTTTTTACTCATGTATTTTTAAATTTTTCCCATTTAGGAAATCCTTCTTTTAAATAAATTTAACAAATGTAATTGAAAATAACAATAATAAGGAAAAATTGACTTATAAATGAATTGCATGCTGCACTTGCATTATAAATCGGACAAAAATTGAAAATGATGGGTTATTGACCGATTAAACCGATAAAAACACGGTTTTTACCACTGTCATGTCGAAAACCAGTTTTTGATGTCAAAAACCCAACCCTGGTTTGTGTGCGTGTTGTTTTCCAGACGGCTGCATTTTCTGAAATTGAAATCTTTTTTTGTATTTCAGTGATGAAATTTGCATTTTTTTAGCAGCCTTTTGACTAGATTTACGTTTATTCTGCAGCCTTCTGAGAAAATTCACATCTTTTTTGCGATTCTTCAATGAAATTTGCATTTTTTAGCAGCTTTTTGACTAAATTAGTGTTTATTAAAGACACTTTGACGAAAATCATGTTTTTTTCTGCATTGCATTGTTGAAATTTGCATGCTTTACACGACTCTGTGACAATTTGTATTTATTATGCGTTCCTTTGACGAATTTTGCATCCATTAAGCGATCCAAAGGCAATTCGGTTCTGTATTTTTCAATATCATAGGTTTTCGGCTCAAAAAAAAAGTCAGAAATCTGAAAATTTAGAAAAAAACATACCACGAATTTCGACAATCGTCGACCCCCCCCCCCAAAAAAAAAAAAATCAATTTTGCAAATTGTTCACAGAAAAATTGTAAATATCATAGGAGGTTTGAGGGGAAAACATGAATTTTGTTAGATAATTGTGAAAAATCTCAAATTTCGTCTGAAGATCGTGAAAGAAAAACACAAATTTTGGGTAGGGATCACAGAAAAAACAAAAATATCTTCAAAAAACCTGTGGGAAAAATTCACAAAAAACCCGCAAATTTCAGCAAAAAATCCACGAATTTTGTCTAAAAAATCTACAGACATGCTACTTTTCCACAAAAACACGGAATTCCGCTTTTTCGGCGACAAATTTTATTATCCCTGGGATCAATGCAAATATGCATTAAAATTTGATGACATTTATATGTAGGGGGGGGGATAACGATGTGTTACAACAAAAACGCGAGTCAAAGGGCGCTAAATTAAGAAAATTTCTTCAAAGGATTGCAAAAAAAAAGGCAAATTTCTCCAAAGGATCGAAAAAAACTATAAAATCTTCAAACAATCGCAGAAAAAATACTATTTTCTTCAAAGGATCGCAAGAAAAAACACGATTTTTGTTAAATGATCACGAACAAGACGCGATTTTCGTCAAAAAATTGCTCTGAAAACATGATTTTGGTGAATAGGTTGAAGAAAAATACTCTAATATTGTCAAATAATCGTGATAAATAATCGTATTTTATCAAAAGATTGCTGAAAATGCTGCAATTTTGTAGAAAGATCACAGAAAATACCCAAATTTTGATGAAAGATCGCAGAAACTACGGAAATTTTAACGAAAGATCGTAGAATATACACATATGTCGACAGAAGATCATGGAAACTACACAAATTTTGATGAAAGATCACGAAAAATATGCAAATTTTGACAAAAGATCGCGGAAAATCCGCACATTTTTACTAAAAATCGTGGAAAATACGCATATTTTGACGAAAGATTGCGGAAAATATGCAAATTTCGACGTAAGATCGCGGAAAATATGCATATGTTGACGAAAGATCGTGGAAAATGATCAAATTTTGACGAAAGATCACAGAAAATATGCAAATTTTGACATAAGATCGCAGAAAATATGCAAATTTTGACGAAAGATCGCGGAAAATACACACATTTTTACGAAATGCTGCTGCCAGGCACTGTGCCTTACCAGTTTGGTGTAGGTCAACACTGTTTGCTATAGATTTTATTAAGTAGCTTATATATGTTTTTTTATATTGCAATCTACATGAAACATTGGTTGTAGAATGCCCATTTATTGAGTGCTAATTTGTTTTGTAAACGAGGCAATCAATCAATACTTGTTTCTGAATCAGAGGAGAGAAAATAGTGAATAAAACAACTTAATTTAATATTATTTATTTATTTTGTAGATACATGAGTTAAAGTATTCCTAAGCATTTTAAAATTGCTTTAGAATAAGGTTACTGGATCCACCATATATATAATTTTTTTTCCTTTTCTTTTTCAACTAATAGTTACAAGCTCCCTGGTAAATATACTGTCTTGTGGATGAAGATCTTAGATGAGTATAGATTTGTTGAAATGATCTGAAAAAATGATTACCACTCCTCCATAGAAAAATCGTGGTTTAAGAGCAGTATAAATCATGGATTCTAATTTTTCAAAAAGGATCTGACTTTGAATAAGGTAAACTTTCCATTAAAATCTATAAATGATACAAAATAAAATTTTGTCTTATATATGTCTGTTTGATTTTGCAGTTATGAGTTTGAATAATAATAATAATATGACAGTGGATAATATGGTACTTTTATGTTATACCGGTGCTAATTATATTAACAGTGTATTTTTTTGATGAATGCATTTTAAGTTATTCAAGTTTTACTCATTATTATCAAATTACTATGTATTGTTCTTTTATTTTCAGAAATATTTTTAACATTTAATAACTTTTTAGAAATGCTTATTATAAAGTATAATTCTAATTTATTTATTATTATTAAATACTTTTTATTTAAAAGATATTTTATGATTAATCATATATTTAAGTATTATTTTTGAATTTTCAAAAATTGAAATAAAATTAAGCATTTTTTTAACTATTTTTCAAGTATGTCTGCATAATTAAGACTGAAAAATAGCATGCACAAATTGTTTTGAAAGTTTTATTTGATTATTTTTATTTGTGAATCAGTTGGTTGCTATGCTATAGTAGAGGCACATAAGTGTTTTGTAATTATATTACAGTATGGAACCATTTATCCATAAACCAGTTATCCGGAATGATACTTCTAATAGACTGATGTTAGAATCTTTTTAGAAAAAAGTGACATACACAATCAGTTTGACATATACATTGCTTGAAACAATTGTATAGTTTGATAACAGCCTCTAGTATTTGAAATAGAAGCATATACTCATACTATAGATTAATAAATAATATTATAGTATTACAGATGTTTTCATGCTTATGCAGAGAAAACAGAAAAATTTTTGTTCCCAAGGAGTTCCCATAAGTTATCTTCTTTCAAACTTTAACAATTGATCTTACTTGCATCAGATTCTTGGTTCAAGTAATCTCATAATCAATTTAAAATTAAAAGTAATACGACAACTACATATGTTTCACAAAACTTATCAAATCGATGCTGCTTTGATGCCCAACCAGTTAACTGGAAAAACCAGTTATCCGGAATACATCTGACCCCAACCATTCCGTATAAATGGTTCTGTACTGTATGTAATCTTTTTAAACCTGAAAAGTGGCTAAAATATACATTTTATATATTTAAAAAGTCATTTTTATGCTAAAATATCAGAGGAAATACTCCAATTCTTTGCATCAATATATGTAATAACAAGTTATTCCATGCATGTGTATTTCAAAAGGTTACATGGAAAAATGATTTTTTAAATAATTTTTTAAAGAGCACTTCGCAAAATTCTTCGGCCCAGAACATGAAATCAAATTTCCCTGCTCCGTCCTCAGATGCACGTTCTGTCGGGAACGGGTTAAAACACCATCAATTAGAAGATTTTAGCTTTAAAAGCATACATTTGGCTTGTTGATTCCTTTTAAGTTATGCCTTAGAAGTGCATTGCCATAATGGACCAAATGTTTTACAGAAAAACGACCCTTTTTTGAAAATCTATACTAATAAAATAACAAATCGCTCTGTGTGTGTGTGGCTGCGATGACTAGCAAAAATTACGGCACGTACAAGGCTCAAATTTTTTGTGAAGATTGTTCAAAGACTCTGCTAATGTACCTGACCATCAGAATTTTAAAATTCTAATAATTGAGAAATGAATTAAAATTCCTAAATTAGAAGAATGGAAAAGTACTCCTAATTTAATGGAAAAATAGATTTTTATCAAACCTCAGAATATTTCTTCGAAAGCTGGAAGAGGGGGAAAAGGGTTAATGTAAATGGAACTAACATGACAATAAATGTACTCTTTTTTTTTTTTTTTTTTTTTTTTTATTATAGAGGGTTGTGTTTTAAAATCTACCGAGCCTAAAAACTCAAAAATTAGATAGCTAGATCAGAAAAAATTCACCTTTCAGAAATTCTAAAAATTATTTTCCTACTCCTATAAATAGTTGAAAAATTCATTAAAAATCTATTTATAAAATCTCATTTTATTTCCGTTTAAAGAAACAGATTTTTAAGAAATCTAATATAACAAGAGCAGTTGTTCATCGATGACAACTGGGTGCTGGTGGGTACTCGCATTTATAGATGACTTAAAATGATAAAAATTGATTAAATTCATAAATTTAATATTTATATATCCAGATGACAAATTTTTTGCTGATTTCAAATATGTAAATTTTTCACAGTCACTCAGTTACAACCTTAGATATTAATTTTTAATCCATTACTTAGAGGACTTGCTCCATTTAAAAGCGAGTTTTTTGAAACCATAAACAATTTTTATATAAGGATTCTTTGGCACCGTGTTAAATTTTTAAAAGTACATTATTTGGATATTTTAAAGCTATGCATTGAGTAACATCTTTAAACGCTGTTTAATAATATCTAAATTTATAAAAATCCAATTTTTTTTCTTTTTTTTAATCAAAAAACTTTTTTTTTAAAAGGAAAAGAAATGTGGAAACGCTAATTAAAATTCTAAAAAAAAAAAAAAAAAAAAAAAAAAAAAAAAAAAAAAGAAAGAAAAAAAAAGATCAAATAAATTATAATTTATAACACATAGTACGTATTTTAAAGAGTAATGAGCATCAAATAAGGGGTGGGGGGGATCTTTTAGGGGCAGCGATCAAATACTTAAAATTGTACTTTTTTCTACAATCTCAAATGTGGACTTTTCACTAAGCTCTGGGATAAATGTTACTTATTTAATATAAAATGTTCAGATAGTTTATAACATATAATATAGATTTTAAAGAGTAGGAGACTTGAAATTATGGGTAGGGACAGGCAATAATTATTTTAGGGAGGGCTTGATCAAATATTTAAATCTGTACCGTTTTAGATGCGGATTTTTCAGAACCCTGGGATAAATAATACTTATTTAATACAAAATTTTAAAAGTGTACCTATCCCTATTTTCAAATAATGATTTCATCAAATATCTTCAGAAACAATTTTGTTAAGAAAAAAGTTTGCACCATGGTGGTGGAATATGAAATTAAAAGATTCTATTCTCATCACCCCTTTTTTGTGTGTGTATGCAGAGCTTCTGCTAAACAGTACCATAGGCAGCGAGAATTCGGTTAGAGATTGGATCTTTTAATGAGATTTTGCAGTGTCAATTTCAGTTCATTTAAGAATATCATTACGGGCCCGGGCAATGTCAGGCGGCTCAGCTAGTATTTGAATAAACAATTTCATATTACATGAGAGGTGTAAAAAAAAAATTGAAACATTGACATGAGTCCTATTCTAATAAAAACCATCATAATAAAAATAAAAGCACAAATCTTTTCACAGTCAATACAAACAGCATGCAACAATGAGATGTAAACAAAAAACCATGCACTTTTGAAGAAAGAAAAAAGGTGACTTAAATTATTACATAGGCATGAATAGGAGAAAACTTGGAATTAGAAAAGGTGAACATTAATCTGATTTTAAATTTGGTCATACTAACACTGCTTTATCTGCACTATATTTAGATGGGGAGATAAAAACTCTGTTTAATGTAAGCAAATTATGTTTTGTATCAAATTGTTGTTGTAAATCTATTATAAGGAAGTCCATTAAAATTTAACTGTGTAAAAATTTTGTTAGCAATGATAGTTTTTCTTTTATTACTCCTAAATTATGGTTACAGTTTATAAATAAATTCCTCTTGAAAGCTTGAATAGTATGAACCAAGTTGGAAGTTAATTTTAGATCATGGTCTATTTTTAATTTATTGTTTTTATAATAGAGCATGTGGTTTTTGTTTACATCTCATTGTCGCATGCCATTTGTATTGACCATGAAACAATTTGCATTTTTATTATGACTATGGTTTTTATTTGAATTTGGACCGAAACATGTCAATAATACTATTTGTTTTAATTTTTTGTTACACCTCTCTCAAGTAATATGAAATTGTTTATTCAAATATTTATATTAAAGGTGAAGTTCTTAAAATCTTGTGAGTTAAAAATCTAATAGATTTAATAAACTTTTTATGATACTTTTTGAAAATATTAAATCCAAACTATGAAAAACACAAAGAATTTAATATATGAAAAAATAGGAAAATTTCTGCTCTTCTTTCAATGCTGCCAAGCAGAAATAATAAATTTCTTATATTAATACTTTTTTTGACATAAAGTCTTTTATTTAAATTTATATATTATTAATTATGTGTTTTATAGTTACTTTTATTTTTTTCTCCTAGCTACTGTTAAGAATCATGTTTTGCAGAGTGGAACATCAGATTGCCGATTGGAAAATTTATAGCAAATGTGTTGCGACATACAAGATTATTATTGTAAATAAAAATTGTAATAAAAGTATTGTAATTGTAAATAAAAATAAATAAAACTTTTTCCCCCACATTTTTATTGTGTGTTTCTCTTTAAAATTGAATGATCTTATACAGTAACTCTTTAAACATTCCTTGACATATATAATATTGATAATCATTATAAGAAATTTATGAAATATATTTTATAATAAATTAGATTTATCCCCATTTTGTACATAATCTAGATTTTTAACTAATTATATTGATCACAATTTGACCATGGCATTGTATTTTTTCAAAATTAATCTAAAATAATTTAAATAGTTTTTTTTTTTTATGTAATAATACCATTTTTAGCTCACAGGCTATCATAGCCTGAGAGCTTATGTGCCCGTCCGTTCTGTATGTATGTGCGTATGTGCGTAACGCGATAACTCATGATAAAAATATCGGATCCACTTGAAATTTTGTATGTAGGTATATCCTGACAAGGCGCTTCCCTGATTAGTTTTTGGAGTTCATTCGATATGTATAAGAGGGGGAACGGGGGGCTCATGCCCCCCGTTAGTTGATATAAATGGGATTTTCATGCAGAATTAAGTTTTCGTTCAAAATTTAGATTAGGATCATTCTGATGAGGCGATTCCGTGACTGTTATTAGGTGTTCATTGAATAAGTATAAATAGGGGGACAGGGGTTCTAATGCCCCGCCCCCCTTAATTTATAGAAATGGGATTTTCATGCAGAATTAAGTTTTCATTCAAAATTTAGATTAGGATCATTCTGATGAGGCGATTCCGTGACCGTAATTAGGTGTTCATTGAATAAGTATAAATAGGGGGAACAGGGGTTCTAATGCCCCCCCCCGTTAGTTGATATAAATGGGATTTTCATGCAGAATTAAGTTTTTGTTTAAAATTTAGATTAGGATCATTCTGATAAGGCGATTCCGTGACTGTTATTAGGTGTTCATTGAATAAGTATAAATAGGGGGAACAGGGGCTCTAATCCCCCCCCCGTTAGTTGATATAAATGGGATTTTCATGTAGAATTAAGTTTTCGTTCAAAATTTAGATTAGGATCATTCTGATGAGACGATTCCGTGACTGTTATTAGGTTTTCATTGAATAAGTATAAATAGGGGGAACAGGGGCTCTAATGCCCCCCCCCCCGTTAGTTGATATAAATGGGATTTTCATGCAGAATTAAGTTTTCGTTCAAAATTTAGATTAGGATCATTCTGATAAGGCGATTCCGTGACTGTTATTAGGTGTTCATTGAATAAGTATAAATAGGGGGAACAGGGGCTCTAATCCCCCCCCCCGTTAGTTGATATAAATGGGATTTTCATGCAGAATTAAGTTTTCGTTCAAAATTTATATTAGGATCATTCAGATGAGGCGATTCAGTGACTGTTATTAGGTGTTCATTGTATAAGTATAAATAGGGGGAACAGGGGTTCTAATGCCCCCCCCCCCTTAATTTATATAAATGGGTTTTTCAAGCAGAATTTTCAGATTTCGTTCAAATCTCTGAATAGTTTTGGAAGTTTAATGGTTAAGTATAAAAGAGGGGGATAACTCCTTTTAAATTATATAAATGCTAAATGGGTTTTTATTAAGAATTATCTAATTTGCTCTGAATTTTGGATATAGATTTTTTATATGATAAAGCATGTCTTTGATAGTATAGGAGGTTCAATGATTAAGTATAAAAAAAGAGGAAAGAAGAGAGCTGTTTCCCTTTCTTAATTTTTTAACGGAATTAACCCTTGAAAATATAAGGCTTTAATGTACAATTAGTATTTGTAGCCTGTGAGCTCAATGCCATCAGTTTAACTGGGCAGTATTCTTTATTACATTTTTTTTTATTTAACTGAAATGTGTGACTATAAATAAGAAACTTAATTTTATAATACCTAAATAATTCACAAGATTTTTTTTCATTTAGTTTTGTTGGAAAAAAAAAAGAACTGATGTTAATTAATATGTTGAGTGACACACCAGACACCTGTGTCTAACACTGAATTTTCCCATTTAGGCAGCTTCACTGTAAAATGAGATATAAAGCTACTGATTTTATTTAGAATTTAAAAGAAAAGTCTATTATTCACCAAATGTGAAACCTTTCAGTTGATGATAATGGATAATATAATAAATTTTCTAAATACAATTGCAAAATTATGCGAGTTTTAGTCATCTCTAATTTCTTTTTAAAATCTTCACCTTTTTTAATTGCAGATATCTTTTATTATCCCATTAGAGACGAACGATCAGTATACATGCCCCTTAAATTGCTCAAAATCTTAGCTTATTCTCACCAGTTACTTTTTTATTATAAAATTTACCTTCTATAATCAGAGCATTTTCAAGATTCAATTATAGAAAATTTTCTGCATTGAAATACTGGTGGTAAAATATTAAAAATTAAAAGGCTCTTGTCGTGAAAGGATTGCATAAAGCGAAAATTTCTATTAAAAATTAGTGCTAGCTAAAAATCATAGCTGTTGTCTGCTATGTAAATTCGACCTTTTTTAGATGAATTATCACCATCAATAATAATATAAACTTTTTTTTTTTTTCAGGAGAAATAGTACAGTTAATCAGAGTAACTTTGGCCAAGAGAAAAAGAAAAATGTTCTATATCACTTGAGTTAATGGCAAAATTTTGGTCTCAAAATATAGCTACTTGCACTAGTTTGAATTTGGCATCTCATTGGAAATAATTTGTCAAGATTCCATCATGGCAGAATGATCAAAGTTTTGTAAAGGTGGAGCAATGTTACTCTGATTGACTGTATATAAAATAAAAATGTGAAGAAGAGCAAAAATGCATAGATATCTAGAAATGCACAAAGCAAAACCTGGTACGCTGGTAGGTATCTTGCATTTTTTATTTCCTATTTTGTGTAGAGATGAAGGGCAGTAACTAAAGTAGTTTCTTTAAAGATCTTTCAGAATTGAAAGTTTTAAAATGCTAAAAATAAGTTTTATTAGCAATATTATCTTTAAATATATATACTTTTAAAAGTCACAAGAAAATTTACTATCTTTTAAATAATTTGTTATTATTTAACAACAACAACAAATTTTTTTGATATATTATTGAATTAAAAAATTGTTTTATTTATCTAAAATTAATGGATGTGAATATATATACATTGGCATTGGCAAGAGAAAAATTTTAACATTTTAGTTAACTATTTTTTTTTTCTAATATGAAATGGAAAAAATATTTTTTTTTTTTTTTTTTAATTCTAAATATTTTAAATAGTTAAAATGTTTGACTTACTTTATTTGCTTTTCAATATAATGTCTTGTATTTTTTATTTCCTATTTTGTGTAGAGATGAAGGGCAGTAACTAAAGTAGTTTCTTTAAAGATCTTTCAGAATTGAAAGTTTTAAAATGCTAAAAATAAGTTTTATTAGCAATATTATCTTTAAATATATATACTTTTAAAAGTCACAAGAAAATTTACTATCCTTTAAATAATTTGTTATTATGTAACAACAACAAAAACAAATTTTTTTGATATATTATTGAATTAAAAAATTGTTTTATTTATCTAAAATTAATGGATGTGAATATATATACATTGGCATTGGCAAGAGAAAAATTTTAACATTTTAGTTAACTATTTTTTTTCTAATATGAAATGGAAAAAATATTTTTTTTTTAATTCTAGATATTTTAAATAGTTAAAATGTTTGACTTACTTTATTTGCTTTTCAATATAATGTTATCTTTTTTTATGTTTTTTTTTTTTTTTTTTTTTTTTTTTTTTTTTTTTTAAATCTATAAGCACTCATATTACGACTAAAAGATGTCTATATTTCGTCTGGATGTCGACGTTTTTGGGTGTAATATGAATAAATTTTGAACGTAATACGGACAAATGTTTTGGTATATTATATAGACAAATTTTGTACATAGTACGGACGTAATTTTAGATGTAATGAGAACAAATTTTGGACGTCCAATTTACGTAAATTTTATGTTCATTCTATGCTCATTTTGCGGCCCAAAAGACGTAGTTTTTACGTAAAGAGAGGTGACATTTGGACGTAATAAGAATAAATTCTAGATGTAATATGGACAAAGTTTGTACGTAGTATGAACGTAATTTTAGACGTAATAAGAACAAATTTTGGGCGTCCAATTTACGTTAATTTTATGTTCATATTATGCTCAATTTGCGGCCCAAAAGACGCACTTTTTACGTAAAGGAAGGTGACATTTGGACGTAATTTTGACTAAATATTGACGAAGTTCGGAGAACTTTTAGACTTAAATTGGACACGTCCACTGATCCAAATTACGTACTTTACACGTAAATTGGACGAATCTGTGTTGTGTGGGATCGTATTATGGATGTCAGTCACATGTTTTCCATTCTGGAAAAAATTTTATGCTGTAAAGCTTGTGGTGGTGAAGTAAGTATAACAGAAGAAATTGAATGTGGCTTATCATCTAAAATTTCGATTTTATGTGAAAATTGTGCTGAAGTTATTAAATTTAAGAATTCTAAGAAGATCGGCGAAAATAACAAAATTTCAGAAATTAACAACAGATATATTTATGCCATTAGATCAATTGGACTGGGGTATGCAGCAATGAAACTGTTTTGTGGAATCATGGATCTGCCTCAACCGGTTTCCAAAAAATCTTACAATGCTGCGATAAAGGTGCTACAGAAATGCTCTGCATCTGTCGCAGAAAAATCTATGATATCTGCAGCTTCAGAAGAAGTAACTCTAACTGATTCTTCATGCTTAAATATCAGTGGTACGGTACATGGAAAACTCGGGGTCATACTTCACGAATAGGTGTGTGCACTGTCATTGGTGACAAAAGCGGCAAAGTTATTGATACTGAAGTCCTTTCCTCATTTTGCAAGTCATGTGATGCATGGAAACTAAAAAAAGGGACGCATGAATATAATTCATGGAAAAAAACCCATGAAAATGATTGCCTCAATAACCACGATGGATCTGCTGGAAAAATGGAACTAAGTGGTATGGTTCGAATATTTCAACGTTCAGAAGCCACAAGAAACGTAAAGTACATTGGATATATAGGTGATGGTGATGCCAAAACTTTTCAAGCCATATCAGAGGCCAGCCCATATGGTTCTGATACAAAAATTGAAAAAATTGAATGCGTGGGTCCCATTCAAAAGAGAATGGGCACACGCTTACGAAAACTTAAACAAAACAAAGTAAAATGTAGTGAAGGTAAAGCACTTGGAGGAAAAGGTAGACTTACGGACAACATTATTGCTAAGCTAACAGATTATTATGGAAATGCAATTCGACAGAATAAAAACAATTTACATGAAATGCGTAAAGCTATCTGGGCTGCATATTTTCATACTCGTTCAACGGATGCCGAGCCTCTACATTCATTTTGCCCTACTGGAAGTGAATCTTGGTGCAAATATAATAAAGCAGTTGCTTGTGGTACCATTAAAACATTTAAACACAAGAACACAGTCCCGACTAGTGTAATGGATACTATAAAACCAATTTTTAATGACTTATCGCAGCCAAAACTTCTGTCTAGGTGCTTAGGAGGTAAGACCCAGAACAACAATGAATCGATAAATTCTTTAATATGGAAATTATGTCCAAAAACACAAGGAGTAGGTAAAAGGATTGTGGAAATTGCTACAAATGAAGCAGTTATTTTGTTTAATGATGGCAATCAAGGAAAAATGAATGTAATGCAAGAATTTGGCTTGATAGTTGGTGCACATGCTCAAGGATGTTTGAAACAGTTAGACGACCAAAGGATTGCAACTTCTAATTTACGCTTTCTTCAAAACACAAAAGAAGCAAGAAAAAGTAAGCGAATGAAAGAAATTGCTCAGAAAGATAAATTTCTCTTGGAGGAAGGTGAAATTTACAGTGCCGGTGCTTTTTAAATGTGTTAAGTTTTGTGAAAATCTTTGAGCAAAGTTTTTTTCCATCTGTTATCCCATGCGATGATAGTTATCAAAGTATATGTATGTAAATTAGTGTTCAAATTTCTAAAAGGTTTATTTATGTCATGCAATAGAAAACATCAGAATGAATTTATAGATTTTTGTTTTACAAGTCTTCTAAAAAGTTTATCAACCTAATAATCTAAGTAAACAGATGATGTAGTATTGTTCTTGTAAAGGTAAATTTATTTTTATTTCTACTTTTATTTTTCTTGATTTAGTACACAATATTTATTTTTTAATATTTATTAAATTCATGTGTATAAATAAGATAAGTAAATAATTATATAAATTACTGCAATACTTAAAAATAATGTTTCATAAGTTCCTAAGTCAATCTTTTCTTTCAATTGAATTTTCACAAAATTAATTTTCGTTTTTACGCTTAGGTTTCAATAGCGCACATGATTTCTCCGAAACTGTTGGCTAAAATTTTATAAAAAATTAACAGCTCATACAAAACATTCAAATGTTGAAAATGACGAATTGTTATCAGTGTCATGTAAGAATTTATTAAATAATGAATGGTTATTTAGAAAAATGATATAAGGAAAAAATTTTTTCGTTTTTTCGTTTACGATTCAATAGCGCGCATGATTTCTCCGAAATGGTTGTCTAAAATTTTATAAAAAATTAACAGCTCTTACAAAACATTCAAATGTTGAAAATGACGAAGTATTATCAGTGTCATGTAAGGATTTATTAAATAATGAATGGTTATTTAGAAGAATGATATGAGGAAAAAATTTTTCGTTTTTATGTTTACGATTCAATAGCGCGCATGATTTCTTTGAAATTGTTGGCTAAAATTTTATAAAAAATTAACAGCTCATACAAAACATTCAAATGTTGAAAATGACGAATTGTTATCAGTGTCATGTAAGGATTTATTAAATAATGAATGGTTATTTAGAAGAATGATATGAGGAAAAATTATTTTCGTTTTTACGTTTACGATTCAATAGCGCGCATGATTTCTCTGAAATGGTTGTCTAAAATTTTATAAAAAATTAACAGCTCTTACAAAACATTCAAATGTTGAAAATGACGAAGTATTATCAGTGTCATGTAAGGATTTATTAAATAATGAATGGTTATTCAGAAGAATGATATGAGGAAAATTTTTTTCGTTTTTCCGTTTACGATTCAATAGCGCGCATGATTTCTTTGAAATTGTTGGCTAAAATTTTATAAAAAATTAACAGCTCATACAAAACATTCAATTGTTGAAAATGACGAATTGTTATTAGTGTCATGTAAGGATTTATTAGATAATGAATGGTTACTTAGAAGAACGATATGATGAAAAATTATTTTCGTTTTTACGTTTACGATTCAACTGCGCGCATGATTTCTCCGAAATGGTTGTCTAAAATGTCATAAAAAATTAACATCTCTTACATAGCATATAAATGTTGAAAATGATGAAGTATTACCAGTTTCATGTAAAAATTTTGTAAATAATGAATAAATATATAGAAAAATGTTGTATCAGTATATGTTATTTGTGTATTTATATTCATTTTGCATGTTTTATAGCACACTATTTACTATTTTTTTATAATGAAACTTATTGAATTTATGTTTTTATATAAATAGGTAAGTAAATAAATATATGTATACTTAAATATCTAAAGATATTTTGCATAATATGTTTTAAAAAGAAATTTTATCTTTAAATTGGATTTTCTCAAAATGCTATTTTTTCAACTTGCGCGCATGATTGCTCGAAAATGGTTGGGTAGAATTTGATGAAATTTTTACAGAAGTTACATAACATATAAATGCTTAAAATGACGAACTACTATCACTTTTGTGTATGAATTTTTTAAGTTATGAATTATTATTTACAAAAAAAAGTGCTAAATTTTGTTATTTTTCATATTTTTATGTATTTTTTATACAAAGACAGAATTTAAAGTAACTAGGGTTCGTCATTTTGATTATTGACTATTTTTCTTTATATATAAAGTGATTTTAGGTCTTTATGATATTTTTTATGCATGTCAAGCTGCGCGCAAGACTATGTATGATTTTTCTTCGAGAAAAAAAGACCTTTTGTAATTTTTTAATTTAATTTTATGGTGAAGGTATAAAAATATTCCATGACCTGTAACAGTTACAGGAAGATTATTTAAATATGTGTTAAAAATTTGAAGTTCTTAAAAGCGATAGATTTAAAGATATTGAGATCAATACTGTATGCAAATTTTGCTTCTATTTTAATCGATCAAAGGTACCTGACCCCTTAAGAAAAACTCTTAAATTAGACATCCAAAATATGTTACTTAGGTTAACTATATATATCTATATTGATACCAGATTAAAAAATATGTATTTGTATTTTAAATTTAACTTATGTTTAAATTTAGCATACGTTAACTTATTTAAATTTAATTATATGATTGTGTGTGTGTCAACATGCAAATCAGTTAAGAAATACATATACGTCAGTTGAAAATTCCCCTTAAGGCATTTCCGCTAATAAGGGAAATACCACGTGAGTTCTTTTGTGCAGCCTTGTATACGAAGTATAGAATATATACAAAACAAATAACATGCAAATAATTAGTTTGCATAGAATTTTCAGGAATTATTAATCAAAGATAGTAATGTAACGATTCATTTTGTATGTCCATGTAAATGAACGATTATTGCTATAAATTCCCTGTTCTATCGTTAGATCTTGTAGTGAAATCCAGTAATTTAGGCAGGGTTATCTCTGCAAACTGACATTGCGAGAAATCGCGACAAAATGCTCCAATTCAAGTAAATGAATAACAAAATTTGCCTAATTACTGTGCTCAGTTTCTTCTCTTATGTGTGTGTTTTTATCCACCTTACTAAAGGACTGATGTTGCTTTGAATGATCAATCGCAACATACGTTTTTCATTAATTTTGCTATTTACAGAGATACTGAATTAAGACCAATTCAATTCAGTAACACCACAAAGACATAGAAAGGATTTTTGGATTAATGTATATTACAGTTTATCTTAAGCTATTCTTCGGCATCGCGTGGTAAAGCACAAAGAAAATTGCTCACATTCCGGGAGAAATAGCAAAAAAATTTTCTGGATTGAGATTTGAAATTAGCCACTTATCATACTTATTAGTTGTATACAAAATATCTAATTATGGTGAGGTCAATTGCCGAATTGGAAATTTCATAGCATTTATTAGTATATATTTTCCCTTTTTAAAATAAAAATGAACCAAATTTTGCTGTTTCAAAATTTTATTTAAACTGCTAAAAGTTTGTCTAAAACATTTATATAGGGCTATTTTAGATTTTACTTATTTTTAATAGTATCTGTAGCAGATTGTCGAATTTCTATTTCATAAATAGTTACAAAAATTCGGCTATTTAATAGCACATTGAAAAATGTGTATACAATAAGTGGTAAAAATATATATTTCGATGTCTCACGCCAAATCTATTTTGCTAACTTTTTTTTTTCAAACATTTGATGTTTATTTTTTATTTCTTATTCGCCAAGTAGCTAATGTTGGTCAAAAGCAAATGTGAATCCTGGATTTATATCAGTGTCAATACATCTGAAATAGCATAATAAAAATACTCTTCAAACAATTTCTTCCCCTGACCCATAACGAAATTCGTTTGGTTGCCCGTGTAAATGAACACTTACTACTTATACAATACCAAACACGTCTAGGTTATCCTAAAAATGTTTATCAATGGCTTGAAAATCTGAGTATATTTACAGGGGATAGGGTGTGGACTGACGGACAGATAAGCTGGATGCACAAAGCACTTTTTCACTTTGTTGGACAGTGTTAAAATTGAATGTTTCTAAGAGAGCGTTAATTATTATAATTTGTTTATTTTAATGTGCTTTTTCGTTAACAATATTAATTTACACCATTAAATAAAACACAAACTTTATCAAAATTTGGAGTGAATGCTTTCATCTCTGGCGTACAAGTCTTTTGTTATGGTCGTAAGTGTAAATTATAAATTAATATTTAGTAAATAAGACTTGAAACGGCATTTTCAAAAACTGTTAACTAAGACAATTGTTAAAAATGTGAAATTATTGAAAAATTACGAAACAAAACAATATATTACAATCGTTTTCATTAAAAACAAAATACATATAATTTTAAATTTCGCTTAAACTACATTTACATTTTATAAAAACTGTATATTTTATTTTGTTCAATAAGTTTACATTCTTAAATAATGTTCTTGAAGTAATAACATGCATTTTATGCTTAACTGTTTTCTCAACATTTACCAAGTTTTTGGACATTCTCGCATATTAAAACAAAAGAGATGCGATTTTAGAACATGGAATCTATAATGATTAGACTCAATAATACACTCTCCTCTTTAAAGTAATACTTCTCGACCTAAAGATATATGAGACAGATTCGTGAGACGAGTTGTTTGTATGCAATATAATGTTACAGTGGGGTTTTCTTCTTTGATGTTATCTTTATCTACTTTTTTATGACTATCCCCGTGAAATGTTATGTATATATTACAAGAGATTTTTATTAAATTTATTATAAAATTGTATGGAATTGAATTGTATATAAATCAATGAGTAATTTAAGATAATATTGTGAGATATTGAAAATTTATTATTTGTAATGATATATTAATTTTAATTGGTAAAAAATGTAAATTAAACTTTAAAAGTAGTAAAAATAGTTGTTATAAGTTGGATTTTATTTACTTTTTTATGGTCATCACCGTGAACAATTATGCATATATTATAAGATATTTTTTTTAATGTACTATAAAAATGTATGGAATTAAACTGTATATAAATAAATTTGTAATTTATAATAACAATATGTGTATAGAGCTAATTTAGCCCTTAGAATAATGTATTTATTTTATTTGGTAAAAAATATAAATTAAAACTGAAAAAGTAAATTAAATCAGATATAGCAGAAATTATAAATCGGACAATTGCACCATGAATTGCATTAAAAATTATCTATTCAAACTAAATATAAAATAATAAATGATTTTAAAAAAACATGCATTTCTCAAAGACATTTAAAACATATTTTAAAGCTACGCTTCATAATGCTTCCGTCTATTATAATCTCAATTTATCCAGACGACGATTTCACTAACGATATAAATCGATGATTTTAATTTCATTTTAAATTTGTTTGTAAAATCTCTTTTGGCTCTCAATTTTATTTTTTATAAGTTTGCATTCTAAATATAAACTTTCATTCTGTGCATTAACTGTTTTGTCACCATTTGGCATGCTTGTAGACATGCACTTATAATAAAACAAATGACATACGATTTTAGAACATGGAAGCCATAATGGTAAGATTCAAGATATAACTCTAGAATACGCTCTCCTCTTTAAAGTAATACTCTTGACCTAAATATATATAAGGCAGATTCGTAAGACGAGTTGTCTTTGTGTAATATAAAGTTATAGTAGGGTTTTCTGATAGTTATGTTTTCTTTATGCTATTTTTTATGACCATCACAGCGAACTTTTAAATATATTTTACAGTATGTTTTCATAAACTTTTCTATGAAAATATATGGAAATGAATTTTATATAAATAACTGAGTAATTTAAAATACCAATATATATATGCCTCAAATTTACCAGTTGTAATGATATATAAATTTAAATTAGTAAAAAAATGTAAGTTAAAACATTAAAAATAGTCGAAATAGTAATTATAAATTGGATAATTACACCATAAATTATATTTGAAACTAGTTATTCAAACCAAATACAAAATCTTAAATGATAGAAACAACAAGAAAATAAAAACATTGGTTTCACAAAGATATTTAAAATATACTTAAAATCTACATTTCATAAAATTTCCGTCTATTGTAACATTATTTCACCCTGTGTGACGATTTTAGAAGAGATGAGAAACTGAGAGAGAGAGTAATGTAAATTTAAATGTGTTTGGGAAATCTTTTTACAATGGTGCGTAAAATTTAGAATCTTGTCAGTATCTATATTATAAAGACTAAACTTATCGCTGCGTAACGCACACGCCACTTTGCGAATGACAACTTAAAATTTGAAATGAAATGTAGGTTTGGCAAATTTTTAAACTCCTAAACGTCCGTCCAATATTTTCAATTTTTACATCACAGTATAGGGGAAAATATGTGTTTTTAAATGCAATTTGTTTGAAAAATGTATCTTAATTTATCTTTGAAATATATATATATATTTCTATTTTTTAGTACCGCATTTCTAATTGTGGCAACAGAAGTACTCCGTTTCTATAAAAAGAAATAGGAAAAAGGAAAAAAAAATGATTACAATATCTTTATGCTGCAATTTTATCATTAAATGTGGAAAAAATCAAATATGTGCTGTGGTTATAATATCATCCTTTTTAAAACCTGATGAATTTTGATTTCGTTTACAAAATTTTACTTAAAAGAAAATAAATACTTTAGCATTTCCTTCATCTAATAGTATCAAGACTTCAAGTTTTGAATCGAAGTTTTTGAATCAAAGTTTTGAATCAAACTTCGGGTCAAGGTATGGGTAAGTACTATTACGTAATTAATTTTGTTCAAATTAAAATACCAATTTTTAAAAAAGTTAAATACAGATGTGAAAGATACATATGTAAATATGGATATGGTGAAAATGATTTTGGATTTAGATTTCACGGTGGGGAAATTCCATAATTACGTCTCGAGACCTTTAATAAACATCCGTCTTTTTTTACAGAGTAGAGTAAAAAATTGTAAACAGTCGAATAAGCCTACTTTTATTGTTTTTTAAATTTTAATTTTCACCTTTTAACTACAAAAATTAATATAATAAAATGTCTGTGACATCTTTATCAGTTCTATAAGATTCTTATTACAAAAGATCGGAAAGAAATTACGCTTAATTTAAAAGAAGTTTGGTTATCTATTTCTTTCTTATAATCTTTACTCTGTAATTCTTTTTCCAATAGATATCTGACAGGGTCATAACAAAACGGCCTATAATCTTTAATTCAAAATCAATATTACCAACTTCTCAGACGGAAGTATTGATTAACAAAACTTAATAGAACATCTGTTCAAAGAAATGATAATGACATAGCTATTGAGTAAGTAATAAGATAATATATCTAGAATGTAGGATTTAATTTTAAATAAATTTAACACACTCACAAGATTCTCTTTTGGTTTTGCTCACTGCTAGCGTTGAGACTTGGTAAATTTTAAAGCCTATATATTAGAAAGTTTGAGAGTCTGAAAAAGCCTGTCTGTTAAAAAAATATTTTTAATTTTATTTTGCAGCCGCATAAATTTCTGAAAGTGTTACTTTTGAGGTCACTTATCTGATTATCAACATAATTTTTTTTTTCAACAAAAGAATTTAAAAATATAAATTAATTAATACTAAATATTGAAAAGAGCTTAAAAATTAATTCAAAAACCTACGAATTTGGTTTTAAAAAATTACGATATTATGTTCACATTTTAGGTGGAAAAAGAGTTTACGTATTTTCAAAACTGGAATTTAGCGGCAACCCTAACCGAATGTCGTAGACCTAAACAAGCAAAGGGAAAAATTCGTAGTACTATATTTGGCGACTTAACCCACTTTTGGAGTGAAATAAAAATGCAATTTATAAAAACTTTAAAGCATAAAAATTACATAAAATATGATTTTAATAGAGTATTTTTATCAGTTCTCTAACTCTTGTGTACAGGGTTAAAAATGCACCAGGTCTTGATGCTAGATAGGAACAACATTAAAAGTAGTTTCTTTACCAGTTATATATAATATGTTGAAACAAAGAGAAAAATTTTAATGCAGTGGAACATTTCTTTAAGAAACATGGAACATAAAATGGTTAAAAATTTTCAGTTTTAAATATTGGCCTGAAGCAAAGAACTAAAAGATTATGAATACAAAAGGTTATGGACTGTAAGATTTTTCAATAATATATTTTAAGCACTATGGATGTGTATATATTTTTCTATTTCTTCCGAAGTGTGTTTTTTTTTATGCTTTAAAATGCTTTTTAAAGTTTATATTTAAAGTAATTAGTTGAATATATATGCTTTCCAAAATTACGTAACCAACTTGTCTCTTTTAAAAGTATGATTTATTATACCTATGAATGAAAAAAAATTAAATAATAAAAAATATGCTCATAAAAGTTTTAAGATTTTTAAATTGTTTTAGTAAAATATTTTTATTGCATTTTATTTTAAACCAACATGAAATTCTCTTATTATTATTCCCAAATAGTACTTTTTTTAACCATAAAAAGTTATAGAGTTTTTAATTCAATAGTTTTTTAGAAAAGTGTACCTAACAGGCAGCCATGTTTTTCAAAAATTTCCCTAGAAATACTTAAGACGCTAAATAACTGTTTTTCCAAAATTAATTTATGCATGGAATCAATTTCCTTTAAATTATATATGGGCTATAAAAAGATTATTCAGAAAGAACTTGGTACTATGAATATGTTTAAATTTATAGACGTGTTCATCCATGTTTTCGGCAGAAGAGTGACGCAGAAGAATTTTCAAAAAATACATCTTTTCCGACTTCACAACTTATTATATTTGAGTGAAAAGTACACGATAACAACTTTCATTGAGAAGATTAAAAAATATCAACCAATACATAGTCCAGTGAATTGGTAATAATAATTTCCAATGAAATACATTAATTAGGGTAGAGCTAATTTTTTAATAAGTTGTATGGGTAAGTACTATTACTAATTTCCACGGGTTTGCGAACAACTTTTTTTTTTTGCTGCCGGCGACGCAAATAAAATGGCGAAATTTTCAACTTTTTTTTTCCAAATATCTGGCAAATTGGGCATCTAATAAAAGAAAAAGTTTCACCTTTTCCTAAAGTAGACTTATTCTTTTACAATTTAAGCTCAGATTTCTTATTTTAACTCAAATAGTTTTAGACTTATGATTCTTCAAAATTAGACAAAACATTCCGAAAAAGAGAAGTTTTGTAGCCTTTCACCATATTTATCCAATAGTATCTCTTGTAGAGCTACTCTTTTCCATCCTCTACCCTTGAAACGTTATTTTTGGTTTGCTTTCATAACAACTGTATGCAGTAAGTATATAAAAACCGTTAGAAAGAAAGAAAAAAACTTAAAATAAATATTTTCCCCGCATTTTACCGTTCAAAAAGATATGTGTTTGTGGGGGGGGGGGGGGCAGGGAAGAGAACAGTGGAGAATACAACGAACTTCGACCTTTCAAGAATGAACCATTATAAGTTGTAGCATGCGAGACTAATGGGGATAGAGAAAGGAGAAAATTATCTAATCAATAGCTGGAAAAGAGAGGTAAAATAGCACGAACCCTCGTTCGAGCGTCAGCTTTTGAACGTACGCTTCCAAATCATAAACGTTTCTTTAATTGTATGAACGAGCTTGCTCTGCAAGATGGGGGTTTTTATACAAGTTATATTAACCCACGAATGATCGAAGCATACGTTCGTCGAGGGTCACAAGATAAGCAAATGAAACTAAAATTTCATTTAGGAGGCAGACGTTTCAACATTCATTGTTTGTGTTCAGACGATATAAGCAGTGAATTCTTGAAATCTATTAAAAAGACTAAATTATCTAAACGAAATAAAGTAATCTTAGTTGAGAAACTGGAAGTGTGGGACTCAATATTGAAAGTAGCTGAAAAACGAGGAGATGAGTGGGGGAACGACATAATTGACTGTCTGAAGAACGAGGTAGATTTAGTAGCGGTGGATGCACAATGTCATCTTTTTTGCCAACGAAACGTGTTCAAGTTCCCCTCAACTAGTAACAAAAGAGGGCGTATCTATAGCAATAATGTCGATGAAGCAATGGAGAAACTTATTTCATATCTTAAGAAAAAATTATCCGAATGTCAATTTTCCATGGATGAACTGTAAGCATGCTATGATTGGAAGATGATTCCCTAGTAGCAAACCAATATTGGTCCAACGTTGCGCCAATATTTCATTAATTGGAAATATTGCCAATAAAATGTCAATATTGCTCCAATAATGGGATGTTTACATTTTGCCCTAATTTAGCCAATATTTGCAGCCAATATTATGCCAATATTAGTGTTTCATTGGAAATGTTGCCTTTAAAATACCAATATTATACAAATGTTGGCGTTACATTGGAAATATTTCCAATGAAATCCCAATATTTAACCAATATTGGGGTTTTATTGGCATTATTTCCAATGAAACCCAAATATTGGCATAATATTGGCTGCAAATATAAGCTAAATAAGGACAAAATGTAAACACCCCAATATTGGAGCAATATTTCAAGCCAGTACTGCGCCAATGTGCCAATATTGCTACAAGACGTAGTCAATATTGGTCCAGTATAGTTTGGCTACTGGGGTTACATCCCTGACGTAAGAGTAATTAAAGCTGGGTTTTTTCAGAGTATGGAGACGATTTGTTAATTGCTGAGAATTTCCACAAAAAGACTATTGTTTGTTTCAGAAATGTAGGATACAAAGTTATATCAGAATTATGGTATAAAAACCGTAAGACAGACCCTGTCGAAGAAGAACTAAGAATCATTGAGACTGCTGGTGATATTATCCGCTCACAGATGTACAATGTAACTACATACATGCCACCTGATACCTTTTTGACTGATGTGACTTCTGTGATCCCTCAATCATTTTTACACTTCTTTGAACGAGTGATTCTAAAACATAAGCGTGGATGGAAAATAAAGTGTATTACGTTTTCACATGCAGTAATCTCAGCTGGGCGTCATTTCCCTTTCATTTCATCACTTTTAAACGGAATCGACGTTTATTTGTATAAGCGTTTTGGATCAAAACACTTTATTGACCTCTTGTCATCAGTTGAGTTTTCATCGAGCTTCACTGATGTATGTTTACTGGATTTATCCGCAATAATGGAATCTGAAAAACAAATCATCGAGACGGATGATTCTTTTAATTTGTGTTCGACAATGCCGAATTTAATGTGAACACACTTGATGATTTGGAAACTTTCCATGCCATGGAAGGAATATATTAATCATTACGAGTCAGTAAAAACTCAAAACCGTATCACCAGTGTCATGCAGTGCCCTACAGCAGAATTTATTTAAAAAACTGGTGGTAACAGTGAACTGCTGACGTCTGAAAAACTGATAATACAGGCTTGAAAAATATTCCCATTGTGAATCTAAATGATATTCAACCTTTAAAGGATGAAATATTCTTTTCAGGTAAAAATATTCTACGGCTGTATGACAAGACTTTAAACAATGTGGAAGATCCAGGATGGAACTGATTTATAAAAAATGCAACCAGAGACGAGTTCTATCAACGTTCCAAGATTGTATGTCTTCCTTTCATCAATAATCTTCCCACGACTTAGTCAGCTCTTCGACTTGCGGTCGATAAATGTAGAGCAAGTGATCTAAAGGTGTGTTTTGAAACCTTCGACCAGCATCTCTAAATTGATGCACAGGACATAATAAACAACTGTAATTACACGGCATCGAAAAATGTGGTCCTGCGCCTAGGGGGATTTCATCTTGTCATGTCCTACATGCGAACTCTTTGAACCATTGTGGCTGGAAGCAGGCTTAATGTGCTTCTGATTACGGTGTATGCAGAAAAACAGCATTGAAAGGATGATGAACGGGTATACTAATTCGAAGGCTGTGCGGGCACATAAT
This sequence comes from Maratus speculifer, assembly GCA_964019185.1. Classification (NCBI taxonomy): domain Eukaryota; kingdom Metazoa; phylum Arthropoda; class Arachnida; order Araneae; family Salticidae; genus Maratus; species Maratus speculifer. The sequence continues at coordinate 226,389,347 of OZ025296.1, read as the reverse complement.
TAAGTTGATCTTTGTTATAGGAAAATTTATTTGGGAGACAGTTCAACTGACACAGGATGAAAAAAGTATGATGGAAAACTTGCTTATTCATTTAGAGACATGTGTTGTTTTAACTATTGAGGAAACCGAGGAATTTAAAATTATCAATAGAAAATTCATAGAGAGCCTATACATAACCTTGAAAGTCATGGATGCACTGCTAAACTGTGGATGCAATATTTCCGTATGGTCATTTTAGTAAAGCAGTTTGTAGAAGCAGAAAGAAGAGAAAAATTTGGCATTTATATATTGCCTGTGTTCGAAAAATGTTGCCTTACTTTAATGCTGCAGGACATGTTTTCTACGCAAAATGCGGCCATCTATATCTTCAAGATACCTTAGCCATAGAAACTAGAATGGATCCAGTTGAATATAATGCCTTTACGACCCGTGGATGCTTTACAAATCAGGCAAAAAGAAAAGTTCTGGACTGGTATATGGACCGATGAGACCATAGAACAGACCCAGATGAGAAGAATGAAAACATCTGGAGAGCTGACAACAGGTCCAGGGATTACAGAGAATGTGTTTACTCGCTGGACGCTGGGAATAAGCGTTTATAAGCAAATTCTTGCATATTAACTCTTGTGTGAAACTTACAACATAGTTTTCTATCGTAGGACTCGAAATTTTAATGTTATGTGTAAAAATTGCCTGGAAATTCGCGAATTTTGGTTTTATGAAAACTTTTGCCGAACTTTGAAGAGTTATAGAACGTCTACAGGTATTAAAGCATAAAAATCAGACTGTAATCAAACTGTAGTAAATTTAGTCCACGTTTAAAAAAACTTCAACAACATTTTTGTTCGACAGAGAGTTAAGCAGATATTTAGTAAAAAGAAAAAAATCCGATAAGTTACACGCTTTTCCAAGATGGCTCCGCCGGCGGCAAAATTTTTTGTTGGCAAACTGTGGAAAATAGTCAGAATACAAGCCCATACATCATATTTAAAAATTAGGTTTACCCTAATTAATGTAATCTTTTAACTGGACTAACAAGCATACCGACAGAAATGTTGAATACACAGGTTTAATTCTTAATTTTCATGATACTTGACTGTATTAATTAATATTATAAACTAAAATGTCTACAAATGTTATTTTTGAACAAAACATTCTCTCATATATCATAATCAGTCTTCAAATGGTAAAATTTCAATCTTCATTAATTTGTTTTTCTCGATTTTGATTTGTTTTTAAAAAAATTTGAATCATGCATAAAATAGTTAAGAATTTAATATATATATTATTTTTAAATCGTTATATAATCGTCATGCATGCAGTTTGAAATTCCGCTCTTTTACTAGATTTTTGATAAGTACATGGGGAAAATCAAAGGTGGTAACGGATAGTTTTATGAATCTTATTCGCCACTAATTTTTTTTTGAGCGTTGATTGACCCTGTTACACACTCTGCATTTAAAACTTCTACTGTTTTTTTTTCAAAAATTACTTTAACTGTTGTCTTATTCAATGTTTTAAAATAATAGAACTTCTGTTACCATCGTAATCGTTTGCAGTTTTCCGTAGTTTTCTTTGAATTTCGTATATCTTTGCGCAAATACCGGTTTCTTTTTTCAGAAAGGTCACCCGAAAGACATCTCTGCCCGAGCCTTAATCCATCATGTAGATAATTGGCTGCCATGAAGAATAACAACAACAATCTGTTAAGTTAGGGGACTCATTTCAATGCTCACAAAAAAGAATTATCAGCATTTTTTATTTACTATTACTAAATCTTCAAATTTTATGCAGGATGTTTCAGAAATATACGGGTTAAAAATATTTAATCAATTCAAATGCAAAAGGTTTATTAAGCAACTAAAAATTCCTTCTACACATAAGATTATTAATATTATTGTAAAAAATTAGCGTGGAAAAAGTTAAAGCCATGCAGAGCAATTCACATGTTTTCATTTAATTACAACCTTGAATTTTTGCAACGAATAGTAAAGCAAATTTGCAAACGCAAATTAGTCTTAAATAACACGATCTGTAACGATTGATACATTTATAATATAATCAATTATATAAAAGTAATATTAAAAAATGAAATAATATTTATAATGACAAGAAAAATGAATAGAATATTTACAAAATGAAAAAAAAAATTCCTATCAGATAAGTTTAAACTCCCTGGTGACGTACGTAAAATACGTAAAAATCGTGATATACGTACGGTATTTAGAAATTATATCTTAATGAGAAATTAAAATTTTGTCTTTGTATATTTTTTCATTATCATTATTTGAATATATTATTTGGAAAAGAAAACTGATGCTGTCATAATAATGAGTATATTATTGCTGAATGGCTTTATTCCACAAAATATATTAAGAGAGTAAAATATACATTTTAAAATAAATTTTAATTGTAAAAATTTTTTATTTGTATTTTGTAAATTGAAAGTGTTTGGATAAATTATTTTTCAGACACATAAAATATTTATGCTTAAACTGCATAATTTATCGACAATGCTAAGCCAAAAGGTTTCTATATTCTGCCTAAAGGTCTGCGCTTAGAGAACAAACATGCGATAAATAAATCGTATTATTTAATCATAGATTTTGACACACCTCAGTAATATCAGTAAAGCGCTGGAAGCTATTTTATTGACGTCATATGCATTGTACAAGAAAGGAGAAATCAAATAGTTTAGAGATAACAATAAATCCCACAATTTCTACATCTTATTAATAAATTTAATATAATTTATCGAAACTTATTTATGCATATATATGCTGAGAAAGTGCATAAGCTTTTACAAATCTTGAAATATTATATTTTTATACAGTCTTATCATGTTTAAACCACCTTCCATCATAAAATCATAAGATTTATGTAATGCTTTTGTAATATTCTCTGTCATTGTTAATTGCGAAAATTCCGTTTAAAGTGAACTCGCAACTCCGTCCCTTAAAAATAAATAAATAAATAAATAATACAAAATAAAAAAAAATCGTCTTTGCAACACGACTGATCCCACCAAAATAATTTTCACCAACGAGTAATCTAACTGGAAGGGGACATGTTTTAGCACGAACTTTAAATATTTTAACCTCGATACTTTAATCTCGATCCACATCCAAAGTGATAGAAAACTAAATGATTTTTATGCAATTTTGAAAAGTAAACTACAATTATTGTATAATAAAAGATTTATATTTTATATAGAAGAATGAGCAAACCTGTAATCTTTAAAATTTTAATACACCAAAATCACGAAAAAGTGGAAAGCTCGCAATCATCAAATGGACTCCTGCATCGTGTCGGATTATCAGGAATTATAATTTTCTTGTCGGAAAAACTTTTATTTGAATTGAGCAGGATGGATTCATGCAAGTCGAATGTGGAATTTTCGAAACTCTGGTTGTTGTGATTTTTACAAAAGTTAGAGCCGAATTTTAGTTCTGATGAAAACAAATGTGCATGTGAAACATTGTAGAATAAATACTAAAGAAAGTGATTTTGCGAAGAGATTTGATGCACCATTTGCTTAGACTGGTTGAAGTGAAAATACGGATAATTCGTTCATGAGTCCACCAAACTGTTAATACGAAGAATAAAAACATTTAATTTATTTTTTGAGAATTTTTACTGCAAAAGCTGTTTTTGAATATTTTTTGTATTTTCGATTTTACGAGAACAAATTTCTTTGACCTGGTATCTTCCTAAAAGAGAAACATCTACTTTAGTAGTAACTTTGTATAACTTAATATGAATTTTCAACAACAAAATCTATTCCACAACGGTTGTTTTATCTAAACATACTAGGTTGAGAAAAAGGTTCTGGGTAATTTATGAATGTTTCGTTCTTATGTGCAAATTCACAAGAAAAAGCAATAATGATTATTCAACAAAGTAGAGACCATCATAGTCCACGACTTTTTGTCATCGCTCTGCAAAATTTCAATTTTACTGAAAGCACCAAGGCTCCTTCAATCGAAAAACACTTGAAATTCTTCTTCAATTTTAATAAAGTATTCAAATCGGCGGCCCTTGAAAAATGGTTGCACTGATCGAAAGAGGGCGTAATTGGATAGAGGCACCTCTGGACAGAAATTCCTGAACTCCTATAGATACATCTTTTGTACTCCTTTCCTATGATACGAATTCTAGTAACTATTAGATTAAAACTTTCCCAGAACATTTTTCTCAAATTAATAAATTAATAAAATTTTCCAATTTGGATTGAAAAAGCTTAAGTAACTTTGTTGGAATGTGGCAAAAACATATTGTGTTAAAAAAGATTTTCTGATACCTTGCAGTTTTCATTTTCTTACTAAATATCACAGGGATAGTTTTATATAACATTTGTAAATTTAGCAATGAAACTAAGAATGAGTCAACGCGTTTTTTTTAAGAAACTTCTTGTTGATGCCTTCAAACGATAGATACAAAAAACCCTTTTTCTTTAAATAAAACTAAACTGATTGAAGTTTTTGTGTTTCGAATTTACTTATTTATATTTGGAGGTTTTTTTATTTGCAACAAAACTAGCAATTTTCACTACTACTGATTATTTTTTTTACAAAATAAATGTTACTTTTATCCGGAAGTACAAAATGTCTTGTATAAGTCTGTTCAATTTTCATAAGCGTTTAACTTATACGTTTACAGTAAAAATAGGCTACTTCTTTATTTAAGTGTTTCCGGGACGCAAAAATCTTCAATTTTTTTAAAAACAATTATTGCATTAAAAGTTTCCTTGCTTATTTTCCGCTTAAAATGACATTTATATCAAATTTCTGTCTTATTTGGAACAGTGAATATTAGTTTTTAAGTTCCTGTTTTTTTTTTAAATCTAGGTTTCAAGCAATGGCTGTTATGGAAACGACTTCATGTGAAAATGGATGTTTTTTTTTTTCATGATGGCTTTCTTTTAAGCGCACACTAAGCAATAAGAGCTGACACTGTTGTTAGCTTTCCTCCTATCGCGGACAGAGCAGTACACTAAAATTAGTCCTTCTTTCACAAACTAACCCATCTCAAGGTAAGCATAGTTTTTGAAATATTTTTACATCTAAGAAAAAAAGTGACATCCTTTAAAAAGATAAATTTGAAAAAAAGAAGTTAAAAATATCAATTTCAAGGGGAGATATTTTAAATATCAAAATGCATAAAAAGCCCATACAGGGGACTGAGGAAATTACTGAATCTCAGTGACTAGCACCCTTAAGACCATTCTCACCGCAGAACAAATATACCTTACAAACATCCATTGAATGAAGAGGATATTGAGAAAAAGTTTATATGAGTAGACGGACGCGCAAACATGTAATCCGAATATACACTGAGAAAGAAAAATATATACCGTCTTTACCTAGAATGAATATTTAGTCACTTTCCGAATACCTAAATCAGAACTACAGATTACCGAACTATGTGAATAGGTTAAACAACTAAACTGAATAAATGAAATGACCTAGCATTATTTCTCGTCTCTTGTTTTCTAGGTGGCCAAACGATATTGAATCGTTTCACTAAAAAGAAATACTTGTTTGGTTTCGGGAATGGTTTCATAAATTAGAATTATAGTTATTAAATCAAACATCTTGTATTCGCATCTATTTGCAGAGAATTTTAAATAAGTTTGATCATGAGAATATAGGATAACGCTTTTGAATCCTAATAGACGATTCTAGAGCTCGCCAGCAAATTGAGTTAGAATTTATAAGGATGACATTCAACTATTTTTTCTAAAGCCACAATTAATATTCTAGATGCAAGAACTATATTTTTTTCTCCGTGCAGAAAGATCATGATTTTGGAGCGGGAAGTCAACAATAGAGAGAGGGAAAAAGTATAGAAAATCTCAAAAGAATATATCGACAATTAGCAAGCAAAGAGTCATGTAGAACTGAAATCTTTAAAAAACTATTTGGATGTGTCAGTCCCAAGTCTGTCTTATATACAATGTATTTTATCACATGTATGTATCCCATGCTTCAAAATTCGCTATCACAATGTCAAAATTAAGTGACAATCTATATCCATCGAGAGAATTCTAAAAGCATGAAATTCCGTGCATTAGTTCTTGAACTCGGACTATTGAGATATTGGGGAAAAGCAACATAAAAGTACTGCTTGTTGAATGATTTACACCAAAACATAATCAACAATAATATTTATCATGCTATGCCTGAAAGTGAGGGTTTATGAAAGTTCGTGAATTAATATTTAAGATAGACCTACTAAGCAATCGGAAATAATTCACTATTGCGGCGTCACTTGTTGGCTTATTAACATAATCACTTAAACAAAGCCAATTATTATCAAGTATTAACTGAATCTGAATTTTGATGAAAATCCGAGCATTAATTCTTAAGATAAAACTATTGCAGAAATCGGAAAATACAGCATTGCAGCTCCACCTGCTATACGATTTACACCAAAATGTAAACTGGATGAATTCATGTCAAGTGCTAACCGAATCTAAAGATTGATAACAATCCGTGAATTAAATCATTGCGATAGAGCTGTTGCGTAAATAATAAAACAAAATGTAGCTTAGCTGGGCTACCTGTTGCGCGATTTATATCCAAAATTAATGAGCATGTCAGGAACTACTTGAATTTAAAGTTTATGATATTCCGTGCCTTAGTTGTTGAGACAGAGCACCCGAAATACGTGTCAATACAGAGAATTTATATCATAAAATGAAAAACATAGTCACAGATTGAAAAACAAACATTTGATAAAAGCAAGTTTTTTGGAATCACTGACACTTAACACGTGTAAATCCGTCAAAAACCAGATTTCGAAAATGTTCACGAATCCCATAATATAAAAAAAGTACATTTTAATGACCTTTTTATTTCAGTGATATTTACATACTTTATGTAAAAACAATAGATATTAAATTAGCTGATTATAATTAAATTTGTTTTACTTAAAAATAACCAAAGAGTGGTAGATGTATAATTGTACTGTGAGTCTTGAAAATGGAATTGTAATTCTTGATCGTAGGAATTCTGCTTAAATAATTCTTTAGTTAATGTTTCATAAAAAATATGCAAAGTTTTTTAACGAAAAAAAAAATATATATATATATAATTTAAACCAAAGGAATTAAGTGAAGCATGCATTATTTAAAATAATTCATTTGTAAAAGCCGACTTTCAATGAAAACACTGAAATAAAAATATGTAGAATCTAGAAAATCGTGTGAAAAAATTAATGCAGTGTTTAACAAAAAAAATTGTTTTCGAGCTGGCAAGATTTGTGGAAATTCATGCTCCAAACAATAGTACTTACAAAAAAATATTAGATTTAGAAAAAAAAAGTTAAGAGAAAAAGCCAAGCTCCCTGAATCTTTTTTTTCAGGCAATCGAACATATGTTTCATTTCTACACAAAAAATATCTGTATGTGTAAAAGCATTTATTTCTTTTGTTTTTGTCAGTGAGACAAATTTCTTCCCTTTTGACATTTATTTAAGATGGTTATACATAACACATTGGCATTTTAAGAAAGAAAGATATAAAATATTAATTTTAAAATATGTATTTTCATTTTTGTAACACGTTTGTTCACGGAAAAAATAATATTTTCCCTCACCGTGCAAAACTATCTCCATAAAACATTTTTATCGAATAGTCGCACAATAATATGCCTAAATTAGATTAGATAAAACCGTACATATTTACCTATATGCTTAGTTACATTTAACTGCTTTTCAATGCCTTTGTAATTGTATAAATACGTAGTCTGATACGTCGTCTGATTCGTCCGTCTGCCTGTCCGTATGTAACAGCACAACAAATATCAAACGAAATTGTTTGAAAGTTTAAATATATATTTTTTGCAGAATGTTGTTAAATCATTTTACTTTTTAGTAAAAGTGGTTGCACGGTTCAAATACAGGAAAGTCAAAATTAATCCGTTACATCGTGGTCAATGTGATAAAATAGTTTTTTAAAAAAAGTCATAAAAAAGTCATATTTATGAAGTTACATTCGTCGAATAATAATGGAATTGGCATTAAAGATAAAAAAGAAAGATGTCAAATATTGATTTTAAAATGTGTATTATCATTTTTGTAACATGTTTGTTCATAGAAATTTTTTTTTTACTTTAATGTACAAAAACTAACTGCATAAAACAATTTCTTCGCATAGTTGCATACTAATATGTCCAAATCAGATTACATAAAACAGTACACATTTTAGTAAATACTTAGTTGCATTTAACTGCTTTTCAAATGCGTTTGTATTTATATAAATACGTAGAATCTACAGTCACCGCAAAAAAAAAAAAAAAAAAAAAAAATCTTAACATTTGCGATTTCAGATGTTTTGTTAAATATTTAGAAATATACTTGAGGAATGATCCTGAAACTCCAGATGTATAAACAAAATAGTACAAGTCTTCAAGAAGATTTTTTTTCCAAAACCCAGTAAGGGAGCGTCAAAAAATTGAAAAAGAACGAATATCTTTTGAATAACCCTGTCAAAACTAGTATAGCAAAAGCGTTAAAACTGCAGATTATGATTAAGTGGCTTATGAGAATAAATTGTGTTCATTTTTATGCAGATAGCATGTATACTCGTAGAGAAATTAAGATTTTTATAAAAACGGTCCCAAATTTTGCCAAGTATTTTGCTTATAATTTTCAGAGTTCTTAATAAAAAACATAGTTCTTTTCAGAAAATATGAGAAACAATATTGTACATAAAACGCTGTATTCAAAATTAAAAAATATTAATAACTGTATGAAAAATGAGCAAGTTTACTAAATAAATTTTCACTGCGCATGCGTCAACTCTATAAAAAATTTCATTTAAATATTGTGTTAGTTAAAGGTATAGAGCAACTTTTGTTAAAGTTTCACAATCATAGCTTGAAAATTCTGAAAATTATAGTATAAAGAATAAGATCAAAATCCAATATTCCTTAAATGAAAAAAAATATATTGGGGGGTGTATCCATATTCCATTGATTAATGTCTACACAGTATTGCACGTACTACTATATTTGGATACAACTCCTCATCGTTTTGCGTCAATTTGGGAATATCGGATTTTGATCTTATTCTATAGACGATAATATTCAAAATTTTCAAGCTATAATTTTCAAGCATGTTTTCATAACAACCTTAATTTCTCTACGAATATACATGCTATTCGCATAAAAACGAACACAGTATATTGTTATAAGCCACTTAATCATAATCTGCAATTTGAACGCTTTTGCTACATTAGTTTTGACAGGGTTATTCTGAAGATATTCGTCCTTTTTCAATTTTTTGACTCCCCCTATTGGATTTTGGAAAAAAAATCTTCTCGAAAATATATGACCTGTACTATTTTGTTTATATATCTGGAGTTTCACAGACATTCCTCAAGTATATTTCTAGATATTTAACAAAACATCTAAAATTGCAAATGTCAAGATTTTTTTTGCGGTGATTGTATAGTTGTCGTGTGATCCGTCGTTCTGTCTGTCCGCATGTCACAGCAGAAAAATCACGTAACCGAACCTTTTCAAATTTTAAATGTATATTCGTTCCAGAATTTTGTTAAATTATTTCAGTTTTTAGTAAAATTGGATGTATAGTCCAAATACAGGGACAATCAAAAGTATACTGCTTCACTACCGACAATTTGGTAAAATATTTTCAAGTGCATTTTAATGATGTTGCACTCGTCAAAACATAATGAAATTGATATGCGTCTATGAAAGACTTTAAAAAATATATTTTTTTGTATATACCGCACAAAGAATAACTAGTATTCATTTACAGGGAGCTACAAAATATTCCGTTACATAATGGTATGGAGGGTTAGACATTATTTGTGGCATATTTTAATTATGTTAAACAATTTCACATATGATAAAATTGATATACGTTACTTAGATTTAGTGCAAGCTACTCCTGCCTTTTCTCCTGCGTTTGAAAAAGCGTTTCCTTACTATTGAATTATATGGAATATTTAAAGTTATTAATCGATAGAGTTTTGCTACATTATTCTGAATGTGTTGGAAAGAATTTCATAATCGATGCTTTAACGCATGATATTTTCTTTTTCTTTTTGATTTATTTATATTATGTATACGGCAATAACTGCTGGCAGCAGTTTTTGCCTAAAAATTGCAGGAAAATTACATATAAATGTGTTTATTACATCTATTTTTGCTTCAAAAACTGCTGACAACATTGCTAAACCGTAAATTTAACAGATTTTTTTTTTTTTTTTTTTTTTTTTTTCTTTTTTGCAGTGGATAATTTTATTAAATATTCTTTATAAATAATACTGTGTTGTATTATTCTTGCCTAGTATTCCGTAAACGTGTTTATTGTTGAAAAAATTTAATCCAATATTATTTAGTTTTGAATAGTTTCTTTTTTTCCTGCTACATGATTTAAATCAATTCAGACATAGTAATTTAATTTATGAAAATTTTGAAGAAATACAAATGGAATAATACGATTTCCACTACTTTTAGTTTAAGGTATTTTTGAGAGTGAATTTCTTAACCTTCCGAAAATAAAATATTTTTTAAATAGATAGTATGTTTTATTATTTCGATCATCTAGATATAAATTACATTATGATGTGAAGCAAAAACAAAACTGGGAAAGTTGAAACTATATTTTCTGAGAAATGAATTTAAAATTTTAGTTATTATGTAACATTCTTCTTAACCTTCCGAAAATAAAATATATTTTAAATAGATAGTATGTTTTATTATTTCGATCATCTAGATATAAATTACATTATGGTGTCAAGCAAAAACAAAACTGGGAAAGTTGAAACTATATTTTCTGAGAAATGAATTTAAAATTTTAGATATTATGTAACATTCCTACATTCTATATTCAGAATTTAAAAAATGGTGCTGATACGTTTAAATAACTTTTCAATTATCTGTTTGCAGTCAAAGCGTTTATATTTAAAATTGCACAATCCTTATATATATTATAAATGTGAAAGTGTGTCCGAAAATTGGACTGAATTTGGCCTCAAAACGGATAGATTAATGTCTTTGAATTTTTGTATATAGATAGATTATTGACTTGAAATGAACATAGGCTAATTTTTATTTATTTTATTCAAATATTTTTCTTAATAATTCAAAATTTCACTATTTTTCATACAGAATAAATTGAAAAATTTTCCATAATATTTAATCATCTTTCTTTTTTCGTTGCCGAAAAATAAAAAAACCGGAATAATTATTTATCTTCTGTAATTAATTTTCAACTGAAAGATTTTCACGTGATAAAACAAAATGAATTAAATAAATGGACCCTATTCTGTTTTTCGGTTCGAGGTTAAAACCGCAATTTTACCAATTGTGACGTCAGAGGAATACTGTTTTTCTTCTTATATCAGTCAGACGATTATGTAAAATTTCTTTTACACTTAGAAGACTTCACAAGAATATAACTTCACACTTTACAAGAAAATAAATATTTTAGTAGCTTTCCAGATATTAATCCGTAATCAAAATGAACCTTTTTCTTTCTTTCGGTTCGAGGCTATACAATTCAATTTTTTACCAATTGTGACGTCACAGGACTACTTTCCATTAAGAATTTTAAACTTATCAATGTAACGTCATATCTGAAACAAAGTATAAGTTTTCAAGTTTTCATTTTAATAACACAATGTAATTTAGAGTAAGTGCTAAAAAGAGACGACTGTGACGTCACATATTAAAAATAAAATAAATATGCTCTGATATTGTAATGAAATGAGATTGAATTATGATATCAAAAGTTATTATTTAAAGAAAATTAAGTTTATCGTCTGAGCGTGGTTAGTATAAATATTTAATTTTAAAATGTAATAAGTTTTTTAAAGATTAAGTATTAAATGATTAGAAAATGTTAATAATTTATACATATCGTAAATAACGTAATGATCAATGAAAAATACTTTTTACCATTTTTAGAAAGTAAGAAAAACTCAACTAATAATTAAAAAATATATTTTTGTGTGTTAATTCTTAAAATTGTTCAATTCTTCAAATATAAATAAAAATCACTTTAAAAATGTACTATCAGGCTTAAAATCTAAAGATTTAATGTAATTGTGAGAAAATACATTCCCTCAGTCAATATCTCAATTTCGCATAATGCGCTTGAAGTGTGCTGGAAACAGGTTTGTAAATGGATATTCCACTTTTTTTTAGCTCTTAAAAAGTAAAAATATGTTGTCACTTTTAAGAACATATTTTTACAATAAATTTCTATAAATTTTTATGGTATGCAAAACATATATGTAAAAATTATACAAAAATGCCACCTAAAACACAGTTTTGAAGTAGATTTTTCCTAACACTGTTTTTTTTTTTTTTTTTTTTTTTTTTTTTTTCGTTTTACGGAAACTACTTCCATTTTGACACTTTCTAACATGGTCTAAAAGTGTTTACGACTTCAGCCTGTCTGTATACCGGATGCCGAGTGCTGGGGTCTGCCGTCTGTTTGTCCGTGTTTCAACTTGAGTAAAAATAGTAGGATTCATACGAAAATAACTTACGTTATTGAGTTTAGCCATAGCATGTGCGACATTGAAAATGCGCCAGGTAGCAATTATAGCTGAATCACAGGAGCACTCATAAGGAGACTTTACATTATGGTTTAAGGAGGAAAAATCATTTTTGGTGTATTTTGATAATGTTACATAATTTTAAATGTTATGAAATTTACATGCATTTTTAAGGTTCACAAGAACATGGTTACCATTGAATATGTTAAGTGTAGTACTTATAGTGTGCGTACAGGGAGCTCAAAAGTATTTCAATATATAATGGTCTGTGAAGAAAAACCATTTGCAGCGCATTTTAATAATGTTAGCTTATTAAGGTTATTTTAATAATATTGAAATTGATATCAGTTTCTGAAATGCACTAAAACAGGATTTCTATAGAAAATGGGGTGAAAAGATTTAACATTCATTTACAAGATCACAGAAAAATGTTCGGTAATATAATAGTCCACGGGGAAAAATATTCTCAGCGTATTTTAATTGCGTTGCATTATTTCAAACATGATGAAATTAATATACTGAGATTAATCAATACAATGATAAATACTGAAATTTACTACAATATGCTTGCAGTTAAGTATGATTTGCATCACATTTGTTGTTCATTTACACAGACGCATAAAAGATTTTGGACCTGTGTCCAGATCTCAGATATTGTATCCAAAGTATGGTCTATTAGAAAAGAATGCTGAAGAGCTTTTACAATTATCGTATGTATTTTAAGGAAAACTAATGCATCCTGAAGTTCAGCTACATTTAGTATAATAAGAGATGTTTGTAGAATTCGAATAAATCATCTATCGGATTATACAATAAACTGGATATATGGTCACCTGTGCAATAGCGATTCCCGGAAATATGAATTCAATAATTTTAATCGGGTTTTTTGCTTGAATAATTTAAGCTAAATATGCGGTCGTATAAATATTTGCACGTAGTATACAGGACTGTAAAAAAGAATCCAAGTAAGTTTCTGTCTATTATTAGAAATTGCTAAAGGTGAATTTTAATCTTCGTTACACTTTTTCTAACTAAGCAAAATTTTAACATTGTATTTAGAATATTTACAAACACATAGATCATATACACAGCTGAAGAAAATAATGGGCCGGCGAAGTTATGTATTATGGAAATGTTGGATTTTTTTTATTACCTAGATTAGACATATGATTTTTCTTTCTTTGATATGGAATTCTGAAATACACTACAACATGATTTGTGTACAATTGGGGTGCGTTACAGTTGTTCTACAGTATAAGTGGTTGCAATTTCATTTTCGCGATTGCTCATATTATCTAACACATTTCCATTTTATTTGACCGAGTTCTTTAAGTCCCCCATAAAAAAAAACTACTGCATAGCCTCCTATAAGATATGTGTTATATATATTTTAAATTATTATTAATGAAACGTTTTGTTTAACTAAAGCGTTTATCTTTTTTTAATGCTACGTGAACGACGTCACGGGTAACAGCTAGTATTGAATAAATACACATTTTAATTTAATTATAATACAGAATGATAAAAAACAGTCCCTTCATACCGATTTTATTTATTCATTTATTATTATTATTATTATTATTATTATTATTATTATTATTATTATTTTGCCTTAGTAAAAAAAACAAGTTGGAAATTGCACGTAAAGCGTAGCAAATGAGGTGCGTTCGTTGATAACGAAGTTTTAAAATATTCAGATCTTGCTGATATAGTACAGCGTACTTTGGATACAGTATAGTGGTCGAAATCTTTGTGTTCCTGTAAATATGCAGGGAGTAATTTTTATTATATTTCATTAACGTATATCTTATTCATAAAATTTGAAGTAGTTTAATATAATTAAAACACCCCCCAGACAATGTTTCCCCGTATAACATTATTAAGTGGACTACATTTGTGTTACCCTGTAATTTAATAATAAATATTCTTTGCATCACACATTGTACAAAATGTTTTTTTAGTACGTATTTCATAGATTCATGTCAATTCTGTTATATTCAAATGAGTGTAACACCATTAAAATGCATTTGAAACTTTTTTCCCCATTGACCGTAATGTAACGGAATAATTTTGATTGTCCCTGTAATTGATCAATGCATCCGATTTTCATAACATTTGAAATGACTCGACAAAATTATGTAATAAATATACGTTTTAAATTTCAAACGAATGAAATGCATTTGAAACTTTTTCCCCATTGACCGTAATGTAACGGAATCATTTTGATTGTCCCTGTAATTGATCTATCCATACGATTTTCATAAAATTTGAAATGACTTGACAAAATTACGTAATAAATATACGTTTTAAATTTCAAACGATTAAATTCATTTGAAACTTTTTTCCCCATTAACCGTAATGTAACGGAATCCTTTTGATTGTCTCTGTAATTGATCTATCCATCCGATTTTCATAAAATTTGAAATGACTCGACAAAATTATGTAATAATTATGTATTTTAATTTTCAAACGATTCGGTTGGGTAGTTTTTGCGTTGTTATATGCGGACGGGCAGACGATCAGACGGACAGACAGACAGACGGACAGACGGACGGACTGAGCGACAACAATAGGTGCTACGTATTTACATAATTACGAACGCACCTAAAAAATGCTTAATCCAAACAGCGTACACATAATTCAGCTATGCATTCTAATTATCTTTGTGCAAAATATTAATATAACAGCCACAATACTAAAGCTAGGTTTAAAAAAAACTGCGAATCTTGATAACAGTTTACGGATTGGTCTGCATATACAGGGTGAACATAAAGTCCCAGCCTGTTTTGTAGAAATAATTTATTTAAGTATGTTACATTTCAATAGTATTATACAGTATATTAGTACTTTTCAACGTGATGTCCATGAAGTTCGAAACAAGTTTCCTACCGGTTCAGTGTAGCTCGAAACATTTTTTCCAACATTCCCGAGGTGATCATATTGCATGCTTGGCTTATGCGTTATTTTAGGACTGTCATATTTGTAACCTTAGTCTTGTAGGCCTGTTCCTTGATGAACTCCTAAGCAAAAAAAAAGAAAAAAAAAATCCACCATTTGTTCTCCATTTTTCGGATATTTGCTCGTGTTGGACTCTCTTTTTGAAATTTTCTGCGGAACGTCTCCCTCACCTCCTCGAATGTCTGACCACGCAAACATGCCGCTACAACCGCAATTCGTTCTTCTGCTGTTAGCATGTCCTCGAAGTATAATTCTCCAGTAATATAAAATCCATGCAATAATTATTTCTCCAAAATGTGCTGGGACTTTATGTTCACCCTGTACTTTAGATTAATACCATGAATATAAGAAAGGTAGGCATTGCCTAAGATAATGAAATTCAAGATTGTTGCAGTTATTACAAAATTGCTTCATTTTCTGTATTTCGTGCCATTGTCTCATTATTTATCTTATAAATATGTGTTAGATGTAAATGTCTATTCCTTTTAGATTAAAAATATCACTTGTGACACTTTCCACCATGATTGAAAAGTATTTATGAATTCAGTTTATGTGTTAAGTTTATATGTTAATTCTATTTAGCCGTATTTTAACTCCACTAAATATAATCTGACTGCCATGAAGTCAATGCATGTTACTGATATTCTCATGGAATATTCAATATTGGAAATAAAGTGTGTATCAGTTAAAGTGATTTTACAGGAACATTCAAAAAATACCGTTGCATTACGACCCAAGGAGAAAAAAAATCGTTTTCGATGATTTTTAATTATGTTTAAGAAATTAAAACTCATTGACATATATGTATACCACTGAAATTAAGTACTAGATGCTTCGCATAGAATATGTTATGGGTAAATATCATTATACATTTATAGGGACACTCAAAATAATTTGTTATATTACGGTCTGAACTGAAAAATTATTTGCGGTGCATTTTATTCATTTTACACTACTTTAAACTTATTGATTTCGTTTGTTTGTTTGTATTTATGTCGGCCAATTATCTACACTGTGAGCTATAGGTCCTAAGGGGTGGGATGCCCTCCGTAGGTTGTCTTTCTAAGGGAACCTCACCCATATTTACGCAAGGTAACCACGGAAAACTCCGAAGGGTTAGGCTGAAGGTCGCGATTAGGTTCGAACTCAGCACCTACCGACTACCAGTTTGGAGGTCAGAACCTCGCGGCCACTGGTGGGGCTTCCAACTTATTGAAATGTTATACATATGTAAGTGAGTGTGTGTATGTATATATATATTACTCCTCCCACCTTCTGAAGAGCAGGGAGTTTATTTTGTTTTGTTTTTTTATATTGTTCTTTTATAATTCATTGTTGTTGAACCCATTTTGTCATCTTTTCATCATTTTCATAATTTTCTCATAAAAGAATATATGAACTTTGTGCGAAATAGAACTGCTATGCACCAGTTGCATGAAGATGATAACTTTTTACACTCATTTAAGATATATATATATATAATCGGTGAAGTGTTCTACAAGGTATTTTTATAGAAAAAATTTTGCATAGTATTCATCGTTTATATATCAAAGCAAAATTATTCAGTTACATTAATTTCTAAAATTAAGTAATTTATTTCTAATTTTGCATTAATTGCATAAAAAGCGTTTAATTTTTGCATATTACCTAGTTTGTATAAAATCTATAAATCATATAGAAATTTGCATAAAAAATTAAAGTATATTTTCGTTTTTTGATCGAAAATGTTGAATAAAATTTCGAACATCGCAATGGATTTCCGAATTGAACAAAATTTTATCATACTATCCATTATATGTTTCCTCAAGCAGCAAAATACCATGTAAAATATCTCGCATGATTGTAAAGCAAATTTGATATTAAAGAAATATTAGAAGAAGTAACACTGTTTAAACAAATCAGGATGAATCTGCTTTACAAAATTGAAAAATTTTGTGAAAAAAAGTATAAAAGATTCAAATTAGAGTCAACTAGTATTTAAGGAGAGTTTCCTGACAAAAATATATACGACGCGATTAACTCAACTTTTAGGAAAAGATGAGCAATTATGCCTGATGTATACACTTCACATTTACGGCAGAGGATTATTGCACTCTTCCCACACGCGATGGCATACATGTCCGATAGAGGATATATTTAAGTTTGTATTTATTTGTATTTAAGTCGCCCAGTTATCTACACTGTGGGATATAGGACGTAAGGGGTAGGATGCCTTCCGGGGGGGGGGGTCTTTCTAAGGTAATCTACCTCGTATTTACGCAAGGAAATCCAACGTTCGAAAAAAATCACTGAAAACGCCGAAAGGTTATGCCGACGATCACGATTGTATTCGAACCCAGCACCTACTGTTTACCAGTTTGGAGGTGAAATCCTCTCGGCCACTGGTGGGACGAATATGTTTAAGTATATGAAAATTCTGTCGCTGATACTATATTTCAGGTATGTATAGATAATCTCTATGAATACATACTTTCTTTATTGCCTGTTGAGGAAAAGGTAAGAAAAATATGCTTCAATATACTAATTTATTCAACTATGATTTTATTAATCAGTCGCAATGTAAATCTTCTCCACGTTCCTTGCTGATTATACATGCTCTCTTATGCTATGTTACCATATGCTATGTTAATGTAGAGTAAATGTTGAAACTAATGATCTTGTTGATCAAACCATCTATGACCTTGGTAATCAAACCATATTTCACAATATACGAGTTAATTTCTTTTAATACACAATCATGCAAACCAACCGGAAATATATTAAGACACCAAAATGGCGAACTATAACTAGTATACAATAAATTATTCTTGTATTGCATTCTTTTAGCAGGAATAGTGAAAGTGTTTTGTATAAACAAGAAATCTCACATAGACGATATGTGTTTTTTCATAGATTCTATTGTATTTTCTTGAACGTATAACTGTTTGAAGCATTCTCTTCAAGAAGAAATTGGGTTTTTTATAGTTTAACCTATTTCTGTTGATGATCTGACGAGTCTGATAAACTTTTGTATTTAGTCTTTTTTATTTAGTGTAGTCGTATTTAGTCTTTTGCAAAACGTGATACATATCCAATTCAACAAATGGCATTTACAAACATCTGTTCTTATCAAGAAGCAAACAATAGCTTTACTTTAAATTGCTAACATTCATTTTGCAGCTCAGAATGCATGAATGAAAAAAAGCAAAAAAGCAAAAGAGTATTAAGGAATAGTTAAGAAAAAATAACGAAGACTAAATCTAAAAATTGCTGAAGCTGCAAAAAACGTAAAGAGACTGTTAACCTCAAAACTGGTCCAAATGTTGAGTTATTTATATTAAATGAAATCTGTTTCATTCTGAATATTTTGACACTTTAATTTTACACTGAGACATTCTGCGAAATATTGTAAGATTTATAAATAAGCAAAGCGCATTTCCCCACACAAATGAAAACATTAAACGGCTTGTTATCCATGTTCATACTATATTCACTTTCATGTTTTTGAAATGCTATTTTTTTTCTTTTATTTGTATTTGAGACAGAGATTTAAAACTTTTTGTACTTGTTTTTTCATTATATATGTAATAAATCTGTGCATATGGAATTTACACTTCAGGTTTTTATTTTTATTTTTTAATAAATATATATGAAAATGTGTTACATTTCATTATTTTACACTATATGTGTCATTAAAATAACTATGTTGAATGCAATATTATATGTATGTAATGTTCCATACGCAGTCTTGTGCAATAGACTTTTATAGATATCAAAAAGGACAAAAATATTAATATTTAAAAAGGTAGTAGGGATTTTTTTTAAATCAAATTTAATAAACTTTATAAAAATTTTAATAAAATATGCAGATATTTTTTTTCAAAATGTGCATTTTTTTAAACGCTGAAATGCAGTGAGTTGGCCATTTGAACCATATTTTTCAAATTAAACAAAATTGTTCAAATGTAAACTGTTCCCGTAAAAATAATATGAATACCTTGATTCAGGTTGACGTATGTTTAATGGTGACATACACAAAATCTTCTTTAATACAAATAATTTCGCAAAAAAAAAAAAAAAATTAAAAACAAGAATTTTTTAAATACAGACACGGCAACATGCTTAATTAAAACAATTGCAAACATAAAATAAAATGAAAATGGATATCTTTAAATGTGAATTGAATTCTATTACTGTTTCTTATTCTATAGTGCATCTCTATCCGAATGTCATGCAAGTCAATGGAGGCTAAGTTTTTGTAAATATTGTGACCACGCAAAGAAAGGTACATTTTGATTCTCGGATAATGGATGGTAAATAAAATCTTGATGGATAAATTATACTATTTTTAAGATCAATTTGTCAATATCTATTATATTATTATAAAAATGCAACACCCTATGAAATCTCTGGAATTTTTCAAAACGGTTTACTAATTAATAATTACATATTCCAAATGACAACACTCAAAAACGTAAAATGCTTCAATATCATATTTAAGAAAGTCTTATGGTAGTTTAGTTAATGAAATAAATTCTTCCTATAAACAGTTGTAAGAACTTCGAATGTGAAAAAGTGTGAAATGAAAGAAAGAAAAGTTTTAAATTAACGATCACTATTAAACTATCAAACCGATTTCAAATATTGATGCACTGAAGCATATCTTGTAAAAGTTTATCACAAATGCATTATTTTATTTATTTATCACAAATAAAGACTGCAAAGGGTTGGAATGAAGAATGTTTTTGTAATGTTTTTATAAATTGTAATAATGTAATTTTTACCTCGTATGAATATGTGTACAACGTACATTTAATATTTGTTTAGCATCGCTCGCAGCCAGTTCGTCTTGTTAATGGCTAGGAGCAAAACAAAAAACACATTTTAGAGCATTTCGGGAATAGAAAGTCACCTAAACACAACTCCAAACGTTTAGTTCGACCCTTTAAATTTTAATTTAACCATTACACAAAATATGAAGTATTATATAAAATATAGCACAGTAGAATAAATATGCGGTGAATAACATGTCATGCAATTCTTTAATACAGTTAGCTGTTTCATTTGTATTAACTTTGAAAAGTTAGACAGAATTTGGTTAGACTAAAATTCTTTCTCTCCACTCCCCTAAATATCTTTCTCTCCATCTCATGTGCATTTATGTAAATTATTGCACAGCAACATTTTAATCTGAATTAGTTTACTAACTCTAAGTATTTAATGCATTTTACAACGAAAAGTGAACTATTTTATTACTCTCCTGTAAATGTGTCGGGTCTGACGATTAGATTAAATCATATATTATTATGTTAGAAACTATTTCATAACCATTACCTAATGCATTATTTTTCTGTCTTATTTTACATATCAAAAAAGATATCGTACTGTGCCGTTAAATAAAAGCAAACAGTTCTCTAAAGTTATATTTTATTGGCATAACAGGTAATGAAAATTAAATAGGAATTGTTGTTCAAGTATGAAATAAAATCATTATTAATTTGGAAGTTGTTTTTCTTTGAAGTATTTGTTGTTTTCTTATACAAAGATGTGATTGAAATAAAACTGTAATGAAATTTTATTGAAAGAAATAAAAAGAAATGAAATACACGCTTTTTTCGCATTTCTTTAATGAAGCGATATATTTGGCTTCATTTTTAAAACGTGTTTCACTAGTTTAAAATGTGTATGATTGAAATCGATATTTCTTTGAAACGATAAATATTAATGTTACTTATTTATTTTTTGTTAAAGAGAAAATAAAATATTTAGATGTGTAAGGGATATTTTTTAAAAGAACTGATACCGGATTTTTTTATTTTTATTAATATATTAATTTTTTATTGATATATTATTGTGTAAGTCAAAATTTGATATTATGATGCGAATATATTTGAATTAGTTTGTATTTTTTTTCAAATCATAAAATGGTCATGCAAAATCATAAAGTTATTTAATTCATGCCAGTAAATATATACAATATGATAAAATTCATTGTACATTGTTTTTTGTATTTATTCTACATTATTAAATATTTCTGAAAATTGCGAAATTCTCTGTAAATTTATACTATTTTTGGTCAAATGTATTTTATTGCGTTACATGGTCATCATTTTGCAGCTATTCCTCTCATCTTATACTTAATACCGTGTAGGGATTTCCATATCTGTATTTAAAGATATTTTTTACTAATGATAAAACTTGAAATCAAAATACACACTTTTAAAATTCATTAGACATATTAATTTTTTTTAATTTAGAATAATTAAAAAAAAAGGAAACAAATTTTCCCCTCAGAGTAAGAAGGTGTTTTTTTATTATTATGATAAAAATACATATTTTTTCTCAATAATACTGGCTTCTATAGTTCAGTCTTTAATATGTCCTACAGCAGTCAAGAAGTCTAGCGTTCGAACACCAGGACGGCCAGGTACAAATTGCGAATAAACCAAATTATTCATTAAATGAAATTTATTCAAAAAATTGAGTCCACTAAAGTAAAAGTTATTCACGAATTAAAACAAAAAAGTTAATTACTGATGTACCACACTTGATAGAAACCGGGACAGATCTGCGCATGGGCGAAAAGGACTACACAATGTCGAAAATGGGAAAGTCAGTAACATCCTGAGATGAGTTTGTTTATTAAACATCCTAGATATGTCGAATATCTGTGGCAAATACATTTTTGTTTTGTGATTGAATTATATGTTTTTTTAAACATTACTTTATAATTCTGTTATATTAATAGTCATATTATAAGCCAAATATAATAAAAAAGATGATTTAAAGGTATTAAACTTAGCGTAATAACTTTTCCCCTCGCAATATAGCGTAAATCATCTTTTTAGAATTAATGATTGCGTAATGTAATTTTAAAAAAATTCCGAAATGACGATTTATAAGAATTATTTCTTTACATTATTGTTTACTTTATCTATTTAAATTATTTGCATGCATTGGGTATGAATATGGCACAGATATATTGGCGATTTTTCCAACTTCAATTTGGCGAAATCCTCGTTTTCGAACACCAGTTACACATACATTTTTCAATTATTTTTTGTTATTATAAAAAGCAAATAACCTTAAATAAAAAAAAAGTTAAAATATATTAAATGTTAAAAACCAATAACTATAGAACAAAAAATATTTTAGGTTATTTGAAAAAAGAAAATTAAAGCAAATAAACAATTTATGAATAAATAAACAAAAAAGCCACATTAGCATATCAGGCAAAATAACCCCATTTTGGTGCAAGTAAATGCCCATGTGAGTATATGACATACATGTGCCCTGAATATTTAGGTTGTTAGAATTGGCGAATTTATTACATAGCCACCAAGACAGAAGCGAAGAAGTCGTTGAACCTGCTATTTAGCCATAATTATAATTGTAAAATAAATGCTGAGTTTTCAATAACTTAATACAGATGGAGGACAAAATAATACGAACAACTGTGAGAAAGTGCGGCGTGTTTCATACATGCAGTACAGTCGCGCCACCTGCAACAGAAGTCTGCCACCTGGTCAGCGTGAAGAGGAGGGTATCAGTCTCTCAACAGCATCACCATTGTTGCATGCGTCTATCGAACTGTCTGTGGTAAGTTAAAATGTCAGACCTATCAGAGTTCGAAAAAGGAATGATTGTCGGAGTGCCTTTAAATAGAACATCGATTACGGAAACAACAAACCTTTTGAAGTTTCAAGGAGTACAGTATCAGACGTTATTACAGCGTGCACGAAAAAGGGTAAGATGACGTCTTCAAAGCGCACTGGAGGCCGAATGTCTAAGCTTGCTGATAGGAATAGACGTGTCTTCATGCGCATAGTAACCCGAAAGCACAAGCAATCCAATATAACTCTATCCAAGATAACACCCGAAATAAACAATCATGTGCAGGACCCCGTTTGAACAAAAACTGTTGAAAGGGAACTTCATGTTGCGAGAATTTATGACAGAGTGGCAATTCGAAAACCCTTGGCGACAGCAACTAATGCTTTCAAGAGACGCCAATGGCGCAGAGAACATAAATTGTGGTCCCCACAGTAGTGGTAATAGGTATATGGTCAGATGAATCGTCTTCACTCTATTTCAGACGACCGGACGTATTTATGTCTGGAGAAAACCCAGAGAAGCGTTTAATCTTGATTGCTTCATGCAGTTTTTGAAACATGGTTGTGGCTTCATTATGATACCGGTTTCGATATCTTGACGCGGTCTTAGGTTATTTATTATTCTGCATGTGAGAATAAAATTTAATCACTATCTAAGCATTCTAGGGGATCATATCCATCTTTTTACCCAGACTTTATTCCCTGGAGAGCGACCGCTTTTTCAAAAAGACAACTCCCCTATCCACACTGCTAGGTGTGTTCAAACTTGATTCAAAGAGCATGACGACAAAGTTAAAATCTTTTCTGGTGCCTCCAATCTCCGGATTTCAATATTATTCAACATTTATTGGAATATTTGGAGTCAAAACATCCTTCACGATTTCCTCCTACATCCAGCCTTTCGGAATTAGAGACCATTCTGTAGCAGGAATGGCTTAATATCCCTTTAAATATTGTCCATGACCTTCATGCATATATCCCACATCGCATTAAATATGTTCTTTGGTCAAGGGATAGGCCAACTACCTATTAATAAAGATTTTCCATTCTTTCACATGTGCTCGTATTATTTTGTCCTCCATCGGTAAGTGTTTCATCCTTTATTCACAGAGAATTGTATAAATCGGTTGTAACAACAAAATGACACACTAGTTTAATTTTCTAACATATGACCTAACCCAACGGTCTTCTCCTCCCTCTAAATGGTATGCTACAAAATGTAGACAAAAATATCGAACCTTTTTTTGAGAAAAAATATGTATATACACGCACAAAATTTGCTCGTATTATAATATATGATGATTAGCTGCTAAGCATTTATATTTTCATCCATAAAATAAATAAGATAAATATATTTTCAGGAAGCACTTCGCAATATATAAACTAATTATATCTGCTGATATTTTTCGAAAAATCTTTACGATGAAAAGAAAACGGTAAAGGATACTCAAAGTTGAACATAAAATGTTACAATATCAATTTTCTATCTATTTTTTTTTTAATTTTCAGTAGTTGTTTGTTTCAAACTCGAACAAAGAACTTTTATCTCAAAAGTCGATAAAATATTTTATTGAAGTTAATAAAAGAGCTGGAAAAATAATTACATTTTGTAACTTTATTTCAAATACGTAGAAGTCTTTTCGCAATTTGTTATGCTATGTATATGGAATAGGTAGATATGTTATTACTGAAATAATACATTTAAGGAAAATTTAAATTAAAGGAATTATCATTTAAAACTAGCATAGATTGTTTTAATAAATATTTGTAGAAATTTTTTAGTAAGTTTTCATGATATTTATAAACTTTCTGAAACACTAAAATTTACTTATTGTATAAAGATGTAAATAATCATTTTAAACTCATTTTTTAAATATCCTATAAAACTACGTTTTATTAAATATTAATGTGTTTATGCAGACTGCATGACATCATAAGAAATACACGAAACGTTTGTTTGAAAATTCAAAAAACACATATAAAGAATGAACTTTATTTCAATTTATTAGTCTTTCCGATTCATTTAAGGACTTTGTAGTAATAAAGTGATATAAATAATCTGATACATGCGTTATAAGTACAATAAGGATGATGTATAATGTATAAAATTTGAATTAATCTGCATTTTTAATAAGAAAAGTTGAGAAAATTAATTGGTATTACTAAAATGTAAAATGGTCAACGCTGTAAAACGAGAGAAATCTAACATGAAAACACAGAAAAGCCGGAGTTTTCAACTGAGGTATTGTCTAGAAGCATTCTTACAACCACATGGTGGATAACAAGAGCCAAATTGGCGACGATTATATCTAATTATACAAAAAATTTTGCGAGAAAACTAATTTTCTTCCAAAAATAGTTATAGCATATACTAGTTCTAGAGCTGCTATTAAAATAATTTTTGGGGTAAAAAAAAGAACCGTGCAAAGAAATATTGAATAATGCACTGTAAAAGTACATTACTGATTTAAATTTTTAAAAAAATACCATACATGACAGTGCAATTGCCGAAATTTAGAATTTATCAACTTAAACGGCCATTTTATCTAACACCACAAAGCTCGAAATTATTTTTTACTTTATTTGATCTTAAAAGTTTGTGTATTTAAGCAAACTAATTTTTAAACTGAAAAAAAGAGGTGGGAAGGTAAATAAATTTGCTTATTTATTTTGACGTTGCGTGAAAGCAACACTTGTGCGTAATGTATTAAAATGGAACGATATGATAGCAATACTGTTACCTGGAAGGTTGGCAAGAATATTGCTTTTTTTCTAACACTTTCCAAGAAAGTCGAAGAGTGTTTATGAATTCGGTATGTCTGTGAGTCTGTCCGACTGTCCACGCTCAATTTCCAGTAAATTTTCCTGCAATTGATATTTATGATCATCCAGACATGCTAGCTATTGCATGTAAAATATATGGGATTAATAGTACAGTTACAGAGGTAGTCAAAAGAATTCCATAACATTTTTGAAAACAATGAAAAATTGTTTGTTGTGTAATCAATGAGACGCATTCCAAATGTATTGAAACTGATATAAATTTTTGAATTAAACCACAATACGACTATCATAAAATAGGACATTTATAACATTTTCCGTTCATTTACAAGGACACAACATTGTTTTTGAGAAATAATTCACGGAAGTGCATCTTAAAAATGTTTATGCTTTTTCAAATTTAACACATTTTTTGCATGTTACAAATTGTATTTTTATTCCATAACTCATCCACTCCTGCACAAAAATATTCACTCATTAATATACAGGGTGAGTCATAAATATCGAAACAATAGGCTATCTCCTTAAATATTGCCCCTAGACCCATACTTCCAATTGCAAAAATTCCTATAAAAAGGTGACATTTTTGATAAGATAAGTTGCAACTCCATGGGGGAGGGGTCTATTTTAAAAATTACGAAAATTAAATTTTTATACGGCCCCCAGAGGATAAAACTTCCAATTAGGAAAAATTTCCTTATCCATTCCTGAACTGAGCAAAAAAAGTTCATCTTGATATCTTTAAAACTCAGAGAGTTATGACAATTTTAATAAATCGTGAAATTTCAAGGGATCAGACACAAATTGAAATGCGTGTAATTGAAGGAAATATGTTGTTGTAATGGGTCCAGGAAACATTTATTTTATTTATTTACTAGCTTTCCGCCCGCGGCTTCGCCCGCGTGGAATTCGGTTATATTGCGGTATAAAGCACAGCTATAAGAAAACTTCTCATTTCCACGGAAAAATGTAAGAAGCGCGATGTAACGCTGGATACGATTAGTTGTTAAACCAAAACTGAATGGCACACTATATTATATGTTTTCCCTTGTGGAGCAAAAACATGCAGATTTTGGGCACTGGAAACCCGGGAACATGCTACATAGAGCTGACCATGCTGAGGTTGAGCCTGTTGCGATAAACGGACTTGAGAACGAATATCATTCTCAGAAGCCCTCAAAGAAGTTTGGCGAGCGGCTTGCTCCTTAAGTCTTTGCTGGCGCTGAGATGGTAGCTCAGCAGCTCTCGAAGCAGCCTGACGCTCTGCTTGTTCGCACATTCTTAATTCAGCATGGAGAGACGATTCTTGAGATCGGGCAATTTTCATTGCCCGAGCTTTAGATGAGGTGCTCGACAAATTAGATTTACGTTTGCGAGGCATTGTGAAAATATGAGTAAACTATAAACCTAAACTAAACTAAAATCCCAAACTAAACTATAACAATCTAAACGGCGAATAAAGCGACGTAATTACCTATCGAAAAAACAATAACTACTTTAGATATCTACCTAGAAAAAAAGCACTAAACTAACCTAACCTAACTATTACACAGCTACTGCACATCGTTACCACGTTTTAAAAACACCCAGCGCCATCTATCGCATACCTCAAGAACTAAATAACGTAATTAATACTTATACCAATTAGTAATTCGTTGACTTATAGTTATTTCAGGATAAGTAGATGTAAAAAAAATTTTAGACATTTTAGTACGTCATTTTAGTACATTTTAAAAACATATTAAAACATTAAAACATTTTAGTACGTCATCCCTCGGGAATTCCTCATTTTCGAGTATTCATTATCCTATCATTTAGCTTCCAAATTTACATGTTCATATTCGTTTGCAATATATAAGTAGATGTAAAAAAAATTTTAGACAATAAAACAAATTGTACTTCATCCCTCGGGAATTCCTCATTTTCGGGGATTCATTGTCGTATCATTTAGCTTCTAAAGTTACATGTTTATATTCGGTTGAAATATTTTATCTTGTTTTAAACGACACACAGCGCCATCTCCAATTCATCCATCAAGCAAACTATATTTTTGTTTTCCCTCGGGAATTTCAATTTTTTTCCGGGATAAAAAGTACCCTTTTATTTAATCCGGACTTCTAACTTTACTTCTGCAAAATTTCAAAGCAATCGGTTCAGTAGTTACGGCGTGAAAGTGGAACAAACAAACAAACAAACTCACTTTCCGATTTATAATATTAGTAAGGATGTATAGAGTTAGAATTCTGAATGTTTTATGATGGTTAACCATATATTTTGTAAGCATTATCACATCATAAGACTTTTTAATAATTTTTTTTCAAAAATTTTAGAGTAAATTAAAATTGTTATAACTCAAAATATTATTTGTCGCGTTGATTTTTTTTTCTTTTGATTAAATGAAAATGTTTAATTTTCAATTTTGATTCAGCATTTTAAATAATGTATATATTTTAAATAAAAGTATTTAAAACAGCAATATAAAAAAAGATGCAATTTGTTTGTAAACAAATCATATTTTTAAAAGTAAATTTTCTGAGCTGAAAACTTCTTTTGGCACGTTGGTAATTTTTTTTAATGTTGAACTCGCTATTGAACTCGCGGGATCGTTACCGTAACCGACGGTTATTGACTTATGTCAGTTTAAAAATGACAAATACTGAAATAAAAACATTTGATGCAGAAAAGTGCATTTAGTTTTAAGCAAAGATGGGCTCCTAGTGTTTAAATTCTTTTTAAAAGTTTCTAGGTGATTAACTCCGTCCTGTATATGTTCGATTTCAGATTTTGTTTAAGTTTTGCCTTTCTCACCCTCTTTAATTACTGTTTAAATGCGTCAGTTGATTTAGACCTCATATTTTATCACGTCGATTTCAAATTTTTTCCTTCAGCAGTGACTCACAGACAGTCATTTTGTAAAAACATGTTTTTCGGTATCTCTAAGCAATAAAAGGTGTGAATCCGTCGAAAACCGGAATTCAAAATTTTCATGAATCCAATACTTTCTTCTTGTAAAGATAGAAGAAAGTAAAAATAGGTTTAAAACCATCATAAATTTTGACGCTGAATAGTAAAAAAGTAGATTTTTGAAAATATTTCTATGTAACTTATTAAAATATATTTCCAATGATTCCGTTAATAGAAGTGTCATTATCGCTATTACTATTTTCACTAAACTTATTGCCGCAGGCAATAAGTTTATAAGACACTTTTAATGGGAGTTTAATTAATATCACTTAATTTAATAATACTTTTAATAAGTGTTTAATAAGACAGTCCGGCCAATCGGTCGTGCCAGTTATGAGGTTGGCGCCAAGGTCGAGATATTGCAGACATCTAGAATACTTCAAGGAAGTTTAAAGCAAAAACCTATACGCTTTTACTTTATATCTAAAAGTTAAAGAATTGTCTTGGATCGACATTTAACAATGCGTAAATTTATGGTCGATCCCTAAACTATACTTCAAATGAACTGATTTCGCTCCGCTTAGAGGTATGCTTAAGTTGTGTAAGTCACGAAATTTTGAAAATTTTGGATTTTAATATCTTTCAGGGATTTGTAGATATCGAGATGATTTTTTGCTGTTGTTGTTCAATTCAGGAATAGATAAGGAAAAATTTTCTAATTGGAAGTTTTATCCTCTGGGGGCCGAATAAAAATTTAATTTTTGCATTTTTTAAAATAGACCCCCCATGTAGTTGCAACTTATCAAAAAATTCACCTTTTTTATGAAACTTTGCAATTGAAAGTATGGGTCTAGGGACAATATTTAAGGGCCTATTCTTTCGATATTTATGACTCACCCTGTATACATTGATGATCAGAAATTGCTGAAGGGTAATTTTCAACTGAGATATCTGTATTTCTGAATTGAACAAAATCTCGTCAAGCAAATATTTAATGAATAGGAATATAAAAATCATAAAAGAGGCTGCTCTAACAATCCGGATAATTTCCCAAACATAAATGAGAACAGGTAATAGTTGGGGTTTCAAGTGTGGCATGCGTTTCCATTTGGTTTAATTATGCATAACTTTTTAACTTATAAAACGGCGCAATTATGATATATTATTCTCAATGTATTAGAAAGTGTTTCCTAATCTATGCTTCATGCATGAGATTTTCTTTCTACATTTCATGTCGTCCGTAGTTGTGCAATTTTATGTAAGAGATCAAAATAGTAATAATCAAAGTATAAATAATAATTTTGGATAGCTATTTAGAAAATAACTCTTTTGTTTACATTTTTATTTATACTAAAACTTTATATTTACTAAGAGTATGTAAGAAAAATAACAGAATATTTGAGAATCTAGCCTGATTTAATCATTTGATGTATTTAACTTTCATGCATTTTAAAAGTATTAAAAGCGTTCATTTTATGTGACGGAGAGAAACCTTGTAAATAATATTTTGCTTTAATTAAATAAAATTTTATGTTCCCAGGAGATTGGAATAGGAACTATTAAGAATATATGTTGGAACCACTCATGAAGTTCTCATGATTTTTTAAGCTTTGGACAAAAAATTTCTTTTATTTGAACTGTGGCATTTTAAGAAATCCACTGAATAAACTAATTACTGCTAAAAGTTTTAATTTAAATATTTCTTGTC
The DNA here is from genome assembly GCA_964019185.1 of Maratus speculifer. NCBI lineage: Eukaryota > Metazoa > Arthropoda > Arachnida > Araneae > Salticidae > Maratus > Maratus speculifer. The sequence continues at coordinate 226,358,869 of OZ025296.1, read as the reverse complement.
TATTGTGATGTTTATCTTTATTGCATCTCAAAATTCAAACTCTCTTTTTGTTACGCATAAAAAATTGCTGCAATTATATGAGAAATTCGTTTTACAAAAAAGGAGGTTGATACCAGAAATTTTCTTAGCTGTTTGTCTAAACTATTCAATTTTATATTAAATGTAAAGTTAATCTTTCACTTATAATTACTTATATTTAAAATAGTGCTCGCGATAGGATACGTATAGCAGCTATACGTTTAAACGATATACGTATATCCGTATAATGCGTTTTTCTGCTATACAGAGACCTTAAAATATACGTTTAAACGTATCCGGATACGTATAAGGCGTATCATTTAAACGTATATTTAAGGATACGTATATTTAATGTATACGTATATTCCACGTATCGTATCTAATTTAAATATTGATCTTCATCAGTCTTATGTCACTGAATGAAGAATAATTTGGAAATCGGTGGCGTTATGACAGGAATCCGTGTTATCTCTTGTATATACAAGATCAAGCAATAAAAAGCGTATATTTTTTTAAAACAGTTTACAAAAATTTCACAAAATATCAGATTCCTGATTGGCAAATCTCATTTCACTAACATTGAAATATCTATTTTCAAAATAGTGAGTTATTACCGTGTATTGCAAAAGTATTTTGCCACATTGTACTTTAAATTTATTTAGAATTTTTTTGTTCATCTCATGGTAATGAGCTCAGATGCCTCGTTATTTTACAATTTGTGTAGGTAATGTATACACATTGTATCCATTGTAAATAACCAGCAAAATTAAACACTTTTTGAGGAAAGAATGAGAGTATAAATGTTTCAGATTTATTGTGAATTCTTGTTAAATTTAGTTTTTTCTTTTTAATTATTTAAAAATTCTTTATACACTTATTGTTTTACACTCAAGATTGCACCCGAGCGTAAATGCTATTCTTTCAATGGAGCTAATATTTTCTAACTCTGTTAATGTACAATGAAATTTCATTTCTTTAATCTTGACATTCTCACCAAAACATACATAGAATCACATCATATCAAGCATTAACTGAATCTATAGTTTGATGAAAATCCGTGCATTAATTCTAGAGACAGAGCTATTGCAGAAATCGTAAATAAAATACAGCAAAGTAGAGCCATCTGTTGAACGATTTACATACAAAACTAGTCAGCAACAATTTCTACCAGGGACTACCTGAATATATAGGGGAGACTGGGATACATGTGAACATAACCATAGCTTTTTCTCATAACTGGGTTAATTTCTATAAGCAAAACTACTCAATATAATAAACAGAACATTTTTTACGCATGGTATTTTTTTAATTGCCTTTGCATTTCTTCTTACTTTTTTAATAGTTTATTGAATTTAAAAAAAATGTTCATATGTGCCCCAACGAAAGAGCACTTGTAAACACATAAGAGAAGCACGTGAACACAAGGAAAAAAATTTTTTGACATGTTTTTATTACCTTTTTCATATGTTACCTTCATCATTAGTTGCATTATCTAGTAAATTCACCATAAAGAAAAAAATATGTATATTTTAGTTTCTGAGTGATATGTTTAAGCAAAATATTATAAAATTAAAATAAGTAGATTTGGGGGGGGGGTTAGATAATAGATAAAATATTGTTGCAATATAACAAAAAAATTAAAGAAGTAAACTTGAGAAAATAATTAAAGAATTTAAATTTTGCTTAGGGTTTTTTGTTTGAGGGAGATTAAGTGAGGGGGCGTTTGGATAATATTTATAAGAAAACTACCGAAAGGCGAACGATTCTCATTCCTATATTTGCCTTATTTGCCTGTAAATTAAGGATAAAAAATTGTTTTACATTTATAAGCTTCCTCAAAATTTAATTTCTTTTGCTTTTAAAAGAAAGGGGGAGTCAATAATTCACGGTATTTCACGGTAGTTATAAGTTTAAAAATTTTATTTTCATAATATATATATCTATTTTCAAAACATCAAATAAAATAGCTGTTTTAGAAATGGAAGTAAACTAATACTACAAGTTTGCAACAAATGAAACAGAAAATTTTGCAAAGTTGTTAAACTTAATATTTTTTGCATTAATGATGCATAAAAAATAGTATTGAAAACTGTTAAATTAAATAAGGTATAGCATTTGTTGCAATTTAGAAAACATGAAATTTATTTAAATTACAATTGAACGTAAAGAGCTTGTTGCTTTTTAATGTATTTGCTGACAGTTGTGTTTGTAGAACTTTCTATTACACAAAATCAACTTTATATGATAGAAATGTCTTCTCTTTCTATAAAAATATAGATAATGGAGCTGTCATTCTTTTCACGAAGTTAACTAAAAGGAATTGAATCACTGAATGATTATTGGGCAATTTAATGACTTATTCAGATCTTCTACAACTAGTCTCTTCATAAGTGTCCCACATTCCCACAAGAGTTAAAATGACAAATATTAGCATTTCTCAATTTAAAAAAAATATCATAAATATTTATTAGTATCCATAGTATATGTTAAATAAAGAAGGAAAAAAAATAAATAAAATTATTCTTTTATCAAGTTGGAGATTTTACTTTTGAGTTCAGTAAGCAGTATTTTGGCTCCTGGGGACAAACAAAATGTCGAAGAGTTTCAATTTTTTTTTTCATATGTCTATAGGTGCTCCCATCTTTGGTAATTTTTTGAAAAAAAAAACATATAATAACTAGTGAAAAATGGCAATGTTCTCATACGCCCCACTTTCCCCCATATATATATTACTTAATTCTGTGTATTAGGTCTTAAGATAGAGCACCCACAAAATTCATGTCACATACAGACAGACAAAGTCACAGACTCACAAACTCACAAGCAGATATTTTGTAAAAACGTGTTTTTCGGACTCTCTTACCCTTAAAACGTGTAAACCCGTCGAAAGTTTTCCCGAATCCAATACTTTCTTCTTCTAAAGATAAAAGAAAATATAAAAAACTAAGTACTGCGTCGCAGATTTTCCAAAGATTAGTTTGATTCGACCCACAACTAATGTAAGACATTTTATAATAAATAACTTAGTTTTTTGGGGAAAAAAAACAAAATCTAAACTTAGGAAGTTTTCAGATTTTTTTAAGTACCTGCATAACAAGTAGTAGTTAAGTAAACACACATAGTTCTTTGAACAAAGAATTGCGATGGGGATACTCTACCGGATATTTCTTAATGTCTCTAATCCGCAAAAATTATTAAAACATCAAATTTCATACATTGAGCGAAAATCGTTTAACTCTTTATGTCCCAGAGCTGTGAAATTTTTATCTTCCTTAGAATCCCGGAAAGCCGCCCGACATTTCACCCCCCATGAAAGGTCAGGCGGCTTGCTTTAGCTATTCAAACGAACGTGTATGGTTCAACCCTTTTGCTGTAGTATCTGCCCAAAGAAGAACCTATGTTTATACCTTTTGTTATCCATTTCCCCCTTAATCCCAATAACCATAAATCCAAAAGCTTTGCTTTCTCGTAATCTTCGGCTAAACGGAGTGACAAATTATTTTTAGACTTAAGAGTATGTTTATGACATCTCTGCTAAATAATCATAATATAAAGGATTTTTTTATTCTTTATTTTATAAACAAAACTTTTACTTGTAAATTAAACACATATATTTGTTTTAATATTTAAAAGCTTTTTTGTTTTATTAGTAAAAAAAGAATATATATTTTTAATTTAAAAATTTATCCTTGATACATTTTTTGGAAAAATAAAAATATTTAATGCATTTGTAAATCATTTATACAACATACTCTTACAGATTATCTTTTTTTTTTTCAAATAAAATTATATGTTGAAAAATGTTTAATAATGTAATATTTGTACATTAATTTAAATTATGTGATAAATTACTATATAAATATTCATATGTTTTATTTTTTTTGTCACTTTATTGATGCCATTATTTCTAGGTAACTTTTCTTTCTATAACAATGGATACATAATATTTAATAAATTATTCGGTCAATTAAATTAACTTAATTTAAAAAAAGAATACTGCCCAGTTAAACTGATGGCATTGAGCTCACAGGCTACAAATACTAATTGTACATTAAAGCCTTATAGTTTCAAGGGTTAATTCCGTTAAAAAATTAAGAAAGGGAAACAGCTCTCTTCTTTCCTCTTTTTTTATACTTAATCATTGAACCTCCTATACTATCAAAGACATGCTTTATCATATAAAAAATCTATATCCAAAATTCAGAGCAAATTAGATAATTCTTAATAAAAACCCATTTAGCATTTATATAATTTAAAAGGAGTTATCCCCCTCTTTTATACTTAACCATTAAACTTCCAAAACTATTCAGAGATTTGAACGAAATCTGAAAATTCTGCTTGAAAAACCCATTTATATAAATTAAGGGGGAGGGGATTAGAACCCCTGTTCCCCCTATTTATACTTATACAATGAACACCTAATAACAGTCACTGAATTGCCTCATCTGAATGATCCTAATCTAAATTTTGAACGAAAACTTAATTCTGCATGAAAATCCCATTTATATCAACTAACGGGGGGGGGGGGGTTAGAACCCCTGTTCCCCCTATTTATACTTATTAAATGAACACCTAATAACAGTCACGGAATCGTCTCATCAGAATGATCCTAATCTAAATTTTGAACGAAAACTTAATTCTGCATGAAAATCCCATTTATATCAACTAACGGGGGGGGGGATTAGAACCCCTGTTCCCCCTATTTATACTTATTCAATGAACACCTAATAACAGTCACGGAATCGTCTCATCAGAATGATCCTAATCTAAATTTTGAACGAAAACTTAATTCTGCATGAAAATCCCATTTATATCAACTAACGGGGGGGGGGATTAGAGCCCATGTTCCCCCTATTTATACTTATTCAATGAACACCTAATAACAGTCACGGAATCGTCTCATCAGAATGATCCTAATCTAAATTTTGAACGAAAACTTAATTCTGCATGAAAATCCCATTTCTATAAATTAAGGGAGGGGGGGGCATTAGAACCCCTGTCCCCCTATTTATACTTATTCAATGAACACCTAATAACAGTCACGGAATCGCCTCATCAGAATGATCCTAATCTAAATTTTGAACGAAAACTTAATTCTGCATGAAAATCCCATTTATATCAACTAACGGGGGGCATGAGCCCCCCGTTCCCCCTCTTATACATATCGAATGAACTCCAAAAACTAATCAGGGAAGCGCCTTGTCAGGATATACCTACATACAAAATTTCAAGTGGATCCGATATTTTTATCATGAGTTATCGCGTTACGCACATACGCACATACGCACATACATACAGAACGGACGGGCACATAAGCTCTCAGGCTATGATAGCCTGTGAGCTAAAAAGCAATGTAAAAAAATAATCATTATTTGAAAATATTCGTCTATTTATGACTTTGGTTGGTGAAGGTAATTTAAAAAGTCATTCTCCAGTTGGGAGCCGTTCAAGTATTATGTAAGTAATATGGAAAATGGGGGGGGGGTGTACATGATCTGCTTGTTTCCAACAAGGGGGAGGCAAAGTTACAATAGTTCTTATTTAAGCTTTTGATAATGAAGCAACTGTAATACAATAATCATAAAAAAACAAATCATGATTGGAAATGAGCATTTTAATTATATTAATTAACCATTATTTACCATAAACTAATTTTTGTTGTATCACAATTTAAGGTATGGCTATTCATAAAAATTTATAGAATTAATAATGTAATTTATTAATTGATTTTTTCTTTGAAAAAGTGGTATGTACAAAATATTATAAAGTATTATATAATTAAACAAGATGGAAATTGCACGTGAACGTAGCAAATGAGGTGCGTTCGTACGATAACGAAGTTTAAAAAATATTTAGATCTTGCTGATATAGTAGAGCGTACTTCGGATACAGTATAGTAGTCGAAATCTTTGTGTTTCTGTAAATATGCAGAAAGTAATTTTTATTACACCTCAGAAACGTATATCTTATTCATAAAATGTGAAATAGTTGAATATAATTAAAACACGCCCCAAACAATGTTTCCCCGTATAGCATTATGTAGTGGAATACTTTTGTGTGGCCCTGTAATTTAATAATAAAAATTCTTTGCATCACAGATTGTACAGAATGCATATTTTAGTATATACTTCATAGATTCATACCACTTATATTATGTTCGAATGAGTAAAACATCATTAAAATTCATTTGAAACTTTTTTTCCCATTGATCGTAATGTAATGGAATACTTTTGATTGTTCCTGTAAATGATCTATGCATCCGACTTTCATAACGTTTTAAATGACTCAATAAAATTACGTAATAATTATATGTTTTAAATTTCAAACTATTAAAATGCATTTGAAATTTTTTTCCCCATTGACCATAATGTAATGGAATCCTTTTGATTGTCCCTGTAATTGATCTATGCATCCGATTTTCATAACATTTGAAATGACTCGCCAAAATTACGCAATAATTATATGTTTTAAATTTCAAACGATTAAAATGCATTTGAAACTTTTTTCCCCATTGACCGTAATGTAACGGAATCCTTTTGATTGTCCCTGTAATTGATCTATCCATCCGATTTTCATAAAATTTGAAATGACTCGACAAAATTATGTTATAATTATGTATTTTAAATTTCAAACGATTCGGTTGGGTAGTTTTTGCGTTGTTATATGCGGACGGACAGACAGACAGACAGACAGACGGACAGACAGACAGACAGACAGACGGACAGACAGACGGACAGACAGACAGACGGACGGACTGAGCGACAACAATAGGTGCTACGTATTTACATAATTACGAACGCACCTAAAAAAGGAAAAAAAGAAGAAATCATTTTTTAAGAAAGGATGAGAGATACAAAATGTTTAAAAATGAAAATGACTGAAAATGCTTATGCAATACTTATTATATATAGCCGCTTGACTAATTCATAAGTTTAAGAGTTTAGACAATTTTTAATTCAAAATATAATAAGGTATACTCATCAAAATATATAAAAATTACAAGAGCTTTTCTAATAATTAAATCTGGTAGTATTAAAATAGATAACCAAAATTCCATGTGTCCATACCAACACTTATGGTTTAATCGCTGCATTTAATAAATTACTGTAAAAAAACGAATGTTTAAAATTTAAATAATTAATTGTAAGAATTAAACTGTTAAATGTTTTTTCATTCCTGAGATTCGATGTTATAAATTGATTTGATAATAAGATTGCTTTAATAATTTTATGCCTTATTACTTAAATATTAAAAGGGGGGATTACATAAGAAGCGCAGAATAGAAACAAATATTTTCATTACTTCTTCAGTACTTAGAAGTGAAACCATTCATCTTTGGATCCGGTTAGAACCGATTATAAAAAAATGAACTATCCTTTTAATAAGAAAAAAAAAGATAAAGAAAAACTATAATCAAAATCAAAAGCTTTCATACGCACAATAATAAATACCGATCTTAAATATTTTGTGAAAAAATAAAATAAAATAAAATAAAATAAAATGCGAGTTTGTTATTTGCTTAGGTTTCTCCCATTGGTTTAACAACAGCGCTCAAGTTTCCCCACTTGACTAATATAGATTCTTAAGTTAAAATAATTATTAAAACTTTTTATTATATACTTTCATTTTTCTTGAAAAATAATTTCATTTATCTACCGATATATATCAAAATTAATATAAATATATATAAATCATTATTTTATTATTATTGTAATCTTTTTATTATTACGTTTTCTAATGTTTTACAATCTATACAATAATATTATTAAAATAAGGACAAAATAAAAACTAATTACTAAAAACAAATGGAAAAAAAATGACAGAGATCTAAATAATAACCGACATAATCATGATTTGTACTACTCGACAGACAGTCTTCCTAACTAGAGTAAACGTATTGTATTTGTGTATGTTGAACGGCTATACAATAATATTATTAAAAAAAGGACAAAATAAAAACTAATTACTAAAAACAAATGGAAAAAAATGACAGAGATCTAAATAATAACCGACATAATCATGATTTGTACTACTCGACAGACAGTCTTCCTAACTAGAGTAAACGTATTGTATTTGTGTATGTTGAACGGCTATACAATAATATTATTAAAATAAGGACAAAATAAAAACTAATTACTAAAAACAAATGGAAAAAAATGACAGAGATCTAAATAATAACCGACATAATCATGATTTGTACAACTCGACAGACAGTCTTCCTAACTAGAGTAAACGTATTGTATTTGTGTATGTTGAACGGCTATACAATAATATTATTAAAATAAGGACAAAATAAAAACTAATTACTAAAAACAAATGGAAAAAAATGACAGAGATCTAAATAATAACCGACATAATCATGATTTGTACTACTCGACAGACAGTCTTCCTAACTAGAGTAAACGTATTGTATTTGTGTATGTTGAACGGCTTCTATTCCCATTGTGTTCCTATCTACTGTCCATTAAGCGGAGTAAACAGACACGCCCGATCCATGTTCAACAACTTACACTTCACAAAAGAGAGGGGAGGAAAAGTCAGGCCGTCTTTCGGCCGTTACGGGTTTCTAACGACTCGGGCGGTCTCAGGCGTTTTGGGATCTAAAGGGTTAAACTTTTATACGTTTAACCGCTTGGGTAAAATACGTATATACGATTTACCGTATATGTTGTTTCGTGTAATACGTATAACTGCCGATGCCGAATTATACGTATTGCAAATACGTATTTCGTATAATACGTATTATACGTATACTCGTATAAACGTATAATCGGGAGCTCTAATTTAAAATGACATGCATCTTTGACATGATACACAGAGAAAAAAATTGATTAAAATTATAAAACATGTTTTGTTGAGAACAATTTGGCTGTTTTAAGCAACTTTTTTAGATGAAATAAAAAATCGGTTTTGTTGCTCAGACAAAAAAATATTGTTAACAATCTTGTAACATTTTAACAAAATTTAATGAATTTTATTTGAGTCTTTGTAAAGTCCTGTATTTTTAACTTGTAATTCCAACAAAATTTTGTTGTTTTTCCAAAATTTATATTGGTTTGCAGTAGCCATAACTCTCTTACGTAATTTTGTTGAATTGACTTATATAGCTATAAAGGATTAACATAATTTTTGGATAATAAAACTTTTCAAATTGAGACGGATTAATGATGTTATTATTACGTTATTATGCATTTCGTATTAAAATCGTACACGGAAAACTGAAAAAGAAATCAACAATGTTCTTTTGTTTATTCAAACAAAATTTCAATTGATACCTATAGGAAAGATTTGTTAGAGCAAACCAATTTTTGTTGATTCAACAAAACCTTTGTCTGGGTGTACTCTCTAAATATTTCGTGATTTTTGTATCAAAAATTAAAGCTTATACAATGTATCAGCTATATATAATACATGTATATTTAATTGATTCAACAACAAACTCAAATATTTCAGAAACAGTAAGTTCTGGATTCCAGTTGACAAATGTTATGTTGAACCGAACCTAAAAATATTTCACAACATGGTCGTATTTTGGTAAAACATTATAGTGTAAATGTAACAGTTTCGATTCACCTAATTCAGGACAATTTAGGTAATTTCTTGTTTTATACTAAAGCCTAAATGACGTTTTGAAATTTTTTACACAGTATATAAAAAGTAAATTATTTCTATATTTCAAGACGATAATAGTTCATTATTTTGTGACTTTCATAATATAAATTTGCTGAAGTGCTAAAAATTAGTTTTAAAGAAATTTTGAGAGATTTTCTCAGTTTTTCTAAAAACATCAGTGGTAAATGTCTCTTGATAAACTCGTAAATGTCTTTTGATAGTTATAAAGTAGTTATTTAGAAAGGAAAATAAATTTCACTATTACTGTATAAGTGGTCAAAATTTCAATTTTAAGTTCTACTTTAGTGCACAGTTCTTGTGCGTCAAAAGAGTAAATACAAACATTAATACGGACAAAGAAGTTAAAACTAATTTGAAGGCTTCTTATGTTTTAGATAATCTGCATGGATTCGTCTTCACGAAATTCGCCAGAAAGATCAAAATGTCACATTTAAAATATTTTATTAGGGATTTTCAGAGCAAGATAATGGATGATCGCCATAAATAATCTGTATTGCTATATATAGCATTTACATATGTAACTGATGCAACTTCTATTGAGAAACTGAAGGCATCATGATTGTTTTACAAAGACAATAATGGGACTTAGCTTGTGATTAGTAATTTCCAATGCCTTCTTATTTGTTTTTTCTAGAACATAAATATATAAAGGTTTCTATTCACATCCTTAAATTAAATATATTTTAATTTAATACTCCCTCCCCCCCCTTCCTCGAGAAAAAAAGGAAAGATGTTTCAATGAAATTGCCCAGAATATATTTAAAAGAGCGTTTTATATAAAATAACGACATAAGTAAGGAAAGTAACCAGATAAATTTATCCAATTTCATTGCTGGGATGGATAGTAAATTAGCTGATTCAAGACTATTTGATTAAATAATCAATTTCATCTATTCTTCACAATCATTTTATTTAATTATAAAACAAAAATGACAGCAAATGTAGAAATTAGTAATCATTATTTTTTTTAAATTATCTTTTGGTAGCATAATTTTAGAACACTTGTCAATTAAAAATTATAAAGCATTAAATTACATTTTATTTTAAATTTCCATAACATACATCAAATCGATTAGATAACTTCTTCCATTTCAAGTTTTAAGATTTGATTTTAAATAAGGATCCCTTTGGCAGATAAAGATTATCGTTATAAGTTAAAAGCATATTATAAAGTAATATTTAACGAAAATAATATTTAATTTACTGGAAATTTTTATCTTTATTTCTCTTCATCTTATTATTTCTTCATCTTTCATTTCTTCATTATCTTCATCTTATTCTCTTTATCTTATTATTAATGAATATATTTTTTTTCAGTGGCCGCATTGCCACAAAAAAAATGTTTTCATTTTTCATACTATAAATAAGATTTTCAAAATATTTAAATAAAGTTTGAAAGCATCTTTAAAAATGTAATAAATAAATAAAATATCAACATAAGTGTTGCAGATTATATTGCGTTATAATTTGATAAAAAATAATTAATTTTAATTTAAAATGACTTTTATTTCAAATTATATTTATTTTTTAAACACTTAAAAAATTGTAAATTTAGTACTTATCACGAATAATAAAGAACGATTTTAAAATTTAGTAACTAAATTCAGTTATACACTGCTCAAAACAATTAAAGGATATTGCAGTTTTAGGTGGATTTTGTATCTGGAAAACTTTTTAGCTGATTGATACATGGTCGACAGACATAGTAGGTTATATGAGAATAAATTAAACATGTTTGGCAGAAAAAAATGCATTTTATTGCGCATTTGTGTACAAAAAGAAAAAACACAATTTGTGCATATGAGGAAAAAAGAATAAGAAAATGTGTTTTCTTCAAAGAAAATCATTTTCAGTAGGGGGTATGGTTTCCACGGGCGGCCAGCAACGTTGAACACCTTTGAGGCATGGACTCAATGAGGCTATTAATGACGAGTTGGGGTATTCTGCCCCACTCTTCCAGAAGAGCTCTTTCCAGTTCTTGGAGAGTTTGTGGGCCTTGTTGGCGGCCAGAAACTCGTCTTCCTAGAGCGTCCCAAACGTGCTCGATTGGATTCATGTCTGGAAAACTCGCTAGCCATTCCATTCGAACGATTCCTTTCTCGAAAAGGAAATCCTCCACCAGGTTTGCACGATGTGGCCTGCAGTTATCGTCCATTAAAATGAAGTTATCTCCGATTGCTGCAGCGTAAGGGACTACAATAGGTCTGAGGATCTCATCCCTATATCGGCGACCAGTCAGAGCTCCATCTCGAATGATGTAGAGGTAAGTGCGCCCATCAATGGAGATGCCACCATACACCAACACTCCTCCACCGTCAAATCTGACACTTTCGTGCACGAACGCAGGATTATTCCTACTGCCACGGTCCCTCCAGATGAAAAATCGCCTATTATCCGGATGCACAGAAAAACGGGACTCGTCAGAAAACACGATGCCTTGATGTTAATCTAACACATACCATCGGTCGGCGAGCATACAGACCTACAGCCTGGAGCTGGTTTCGAACTGTCTGAGTTGAAATCGTGGTGCCTGTAGCCGAGCGAAGGTGTTGTTGGAGAAGTGTAGCGTTCATGTTTCGGTGTCTCCGAGCTGTTAACGCTAAATACCGATCTTCATTGGGCGTTGTTGGCCGTCTACGACCTTGCCCTGGTCTTCGACCTGCACATCCGCTCTCCAAAAAACGGTTCCAGATCCTGGAAATGACACTTTGTGACACTCCAATGGCTTGCGCTACTTCGGCTTGAGTTTGGCCCCCTTCTATCCTACCAACAATTCTCCAAGCTTCTGAATCTGTTAAATGACTTCGCTGAGACATCGTACTCATCGAAACAAAGCAATCACTGAATGCCGATCACCCTTGTCTTCATTTTCTTTTATCCAGTTGAAAGTCAAATTTCATTCGCTGCCGCTGCAGTGACGTTTTTGACGTCGAACTCAAAATTTGCATACTCCACAGATTGAAAACCAGAAAAATTTGCATTTGTGATTCTCTTCTTCTAGTTTCGGCAAAAAAAATTTCGTTTGTATCTTTATTTTATATAAAACTTCAAATATCCTTTAATTGTTTTGAGCAGTGTATTACAGAATATTTTTGTTCTCTAAAAAGCACTTTCCTGTTCTTTCTCTATATTATAAATCTTTTACTAACGCGAATGTTCTATTTTTTAAAAAAAGCTTAACACTCCCACCTCTAAAATACAGCCTTTCTGTATTCTTTAGTTTCAAAATTACATTTTCAAAGCTGTTATACGTTTCATAAAACTTTAAAATGAAAGCCAACCACATAAATGTAAACGTGATATTTATGTTCCCCAAAAAGAGAAGAGATACAAGTTTCTTAAAATAAAAATCCACAAGTATTAATATTTTATTTTGTTCGTAGAAATATTTTATAGATATCTAAAATTAATAGCATTAGATAGAAAAATATTAAATGAATGAAAAGTAAAAGGAGAAGGAAAAAATATAAAATATGTGCGTAATGTTATTTTTATTTTATTAACTCTGCGATAATATATTTTATCACAAAAATTATTTTTTTTGGTGGTACAAAATTTTTATAATTATGTATAGATAGCAGTATTTTGCGATAAAAAAACATGAGAAATAAATGTAATTTTTTTTTCCTTCAGTAGTATATAATTAAACTCTTCTGTAATATATTTTACAAGCTAAAGATGAGTAACCTTATAAGTTAACTTCAAAAGACAAAGAAACATGCATATAGAAAACAATTTAGTTTACCAATTAGTTAAATATTATTTATTTTAATTGTACGATTCTATCAAATCTATAAAATTAATAAAATCTATCAAAGTACTTATTTTATGTAGTCTAAAATACTAATTAAGCACGTTTAAGATTTGTCACTATCGATATTTATACAAATAAATTCAAGCTACGAACACAATTATGAACATTAGATGCTTTTTAAAGAAAATGTTTTTTTAATGACAATTTAAGGATTTTTTTAAAATTACAGAATACATGTAATGAGATTTTGTTCTTCATCGCATTTCTCTTATTTTATGAAAAAACGAAATTATCTAACTTCCGGGTTGAAATTTTATTGTTCAATTTAAGTTTCTTTGCATCGTTATAAAAGAAATATAAAACCTTTTATGAGGAGATAAAATTTTCACCATTATTGTGGCTATGTTTTTTTGATATTTTTCACAAAAAATGGATTTTTCGTGAACTTTGATAATTTAGATTCAATTTTTTATTATAATAACAAAACATATGTAATGTGCGAATGCAATAATTTAATAAAAATTACTTTATAATAGTTTAAATTAACGCAAGAGTAGTCGCGACTCTTTTATAAACGTTCTTAGTCACATTAAGTTTTTTTAGACACTGGTTCCCTGCTTGCAGAAAATGTAAAATAAGAAACATTTTACACTTAATATTGGAATATTACATTCTAATAATGCTACAAATTCACAGTTTATTTAAATTATTTGCCTTATTCATATGATTTGGAATAATGAGAAAAAGTAAAAATGCAGACATTAGTCATCTTTGCGCAGACTTTTCCACCAATTATTAAACAACTGTGCTTGTAAAATTGTCGCTGAAGATAAAAACAGAGACGTCTTGTTGGAAAAAAGTTTAAAGTCAGCTACGTGGTAGTTCTCCATTGTATTTGTACGCAGATATGAGTTTAAAAGAAGACATATACGAGACTAGTGCAGGTTATATATATATACAGGTTATATATAAGATTCTTACTAGTATTAAAAAACTCTCTTTTGTTAAAGTTGAGCTAATAAAATCGATAATTTTTTGCTTATTTTGATGGATTTGAAATAGTTATAGTAAAGCATATGATTGAAGGCAAAACATTGCACAAATGTTTTAAGCATATATGGGTGATTCTCAAAATAGGGGACAATTTCAAAAATGAAATCTTAAAAAAATTACTGTTAGCAAAATTTCTGAAAAAAATATGTGTTGTTAATATAGTATTAGGTATACTTTTCATGTAGTCAGCAGAGCTAAATATATAAAAATTAACTTTAAAAAAATAATTAGTATTTTTTGAGCCATGCTAATGACAAAACAAATTGAATGGAATAAATATATTAAGAATTTTTTATTTTCTTCCTGTTTAAATATTTTTTTCTACGTTTATTAGCCTTCCTTTCCAACAAATAGTTTCCATTTTTACATATATATATATATATAAGGGGAATAAAAACATTACCAAAAAGCAAACTTTGTTTACATGAACAACATTCTGACACTAACAGTGTAAGAAGCTGTCTTAGTGATTTTCTGACAGATTTAATGCATATTTTAGGGATAACAAATGTAATACCTAAATTTATATGTAAAATTAAACTTTAAAAAGGATGCAATATAAGCAATGGTTACATTTATGCACATAGGAGTCTTTAGCATGGACAGAAAAACCATGCTAATGACACTGATATTTGTCCATGCTAATGACAAATCTTAATTTAAATAAGATTATGAGCCATAATATAATCACAATGCAATAGTCCTTTCTGGGGCTTTTTAAAGCACAAAAGTTCTGTGCAAATAAGTAAAATAAAAATTTTAACTATAAAATAAACATGAAAATTATTATCCATTCTAATGACATACAATTGATGTACTCGCCTAATATTCAACTTCTATTCTTAAAATACAATACATGCTTCTATTTTCAGGCTGGAATAAAATGGCTACTTGTTGTCATGGAGAAACTTTATATTTTCAAAGTATTGTCATATGTGAAAATGAAATTTTGATTAATAAACAGCTGTTATAGTATGACCTTGTTTTGAAAACAGAATATGGAGGACAAACTTTAATTCTCTTTTTATATACTATAATTTTATTTTTAAAAAGAAATTTATTGGATAAATCCTCTCCTTGATTAATTAAAAGAAAGAATAACATTTGTTTTATTTTATAAACATGATATTAACTCTTGAAAAAGCTAATATATACAAGGCACAGCTGCTGTGGACATCCATGCTAATGACATTTTGAACATTTATTCTGTTATTTTAAGGTGTTTTTTAAGTAAAAAGTGAGTAATTCTTGAGTGCAAATTATGAATAATATTAAGACAAACATATCTAAGTATAAAAACATGACAGAAAACCTCTCATTTTTTTTGTGTGCTGAAAGACATAAATTGTCCCCTATTTTGAGAATCACCCATATAAGTATAGGTTGGATCATATAAACATTTAACCTAATTAAAATTACTGTTTTTAAATCCATATTTCAGATTATTGTAATATTTGGAACATTGCATATTTATGTTTAAGATTATTATACTATGATTATAAACCACAAGGGGCAACTTTTTTACATATTTTGCAGTATTATATGTTGGTCGCATGTGTTCAACACAGACATCTTTTGCATATGTGGAGTAATTAGATCGTAAGTAATTAGACCGTAACCAATGTATGATGTGGAAATCGGCCGACTACAAATATCCATGTCTGAACCCGTTACCTTTTTATGTGTCTCCATAAAAAGAAGTCCATCATGTGGATTACAGACTGTGGGTACAGAAATAATTTTGGTGATAAGATGTATCGTAGTTAAGCCATAACCCGTTCTTTGGCCCTTAAAACCCTTATGCACCTTATCCAGACAGTCCGAAAATTATCCTTCTTGGTCGACCCGGTCATGGAAGCACGCTGTCCAACGCAACAACGCAATCTGACACCAAAAGACTGGATTCTCATAGAAGCGACGGCAATCCCTCGGAGCAATATATAATCAAAATGGCGTGTTCCATTTGTGTCCCCAACCTCTTTTGCTCTACTCCATACACTCATAGAAAACAAACAAGCAGTCGGGACCATGAGCCGATGAAAAGAATTTTTAAAAAAAGTTAAAAATCAATTTTATAAGCGTTTTGTGATCATTTTAAAATATTGATTTTTTTTCTAGATTTTATGCACTTTTCCCTAGTTATAGTACATTAATTTGGCCTAGAGTTTTGACCATTTTGACAAAAAAAAATAAAAATAAAAATAAACAAATAAATAAATAAACGATTTTTCTTTAAACATTTGGTAGAAATCTTAGGCAAATGGATTTATTAAAATATATATCATTTTCGCTCTATTTCGTTATTAAGAAAGGGAAACGAAAATAAAAAATAAAAAAATCATAAAAATTTTATGATTTGCAAATTGTTTTCTTAAAATATAATCTTAAGCTAATTACACAATAATTATATCACTGATTTTCCAACACATTCAGATTAGATTAGATGTTGACATAAGTTGATGAAAATTAGATTTCGGTGTAAATCACACAATA
Source organism: Maratus speculifer (assembly GCA_964019185.1). Lineage (NCBI taxonomy): Eukaryota > Metazoa > Arthropoda > Arachnida > Araneae > Salticidae > Maratus > Maratus speculifer. Next base: position 226,341,918 of record OZ025296.1, on the reverse strand, counting down.
AGTTGCGTCTGTGTTGCATTTTGAATGATTTATGTGATTTTAGTTACAGTTTAATTAAAAATCTCAAGAAACAATTACTTGATTTTGATCAAACTTCTGATGTAATTAGTCCTTAATATGACTTAGTGTTGTTTACATCTTGGTGTGAATTGCTCGATGAGTTGCTCTGATATGCTACATTTTACTAAATTTCTTCGATTGCTCTATCTGAAGGACTGTTGCACGGATTTTTATGAAACTTCAGATTCAGTTGGTTGTTGACATAAGTCGATGTGGAGTAGGTTTTGGTATAAATCATAGATCAATTTACGCTACTATGCTGAATTTGTCCTTATTTAAGTGATTTTAGCGATAGTTACATCTCAAATACGAATTCCGGAATTTAATATCATTAGACTGCCAACCAAAGACATAGAATGTCGATTAATTTTGCAACTGTGATAACGAATTTTGAAGTATTTACATGTATGAGGTATAAGAAGTTTAGGGATTGTCACATCCGGCTAGTTTTATTATTCAGCTTGCATGTACTAGAATGAGTGTCAATGAATGCTTTGCGATTTATCATATATGGCGAGTAAATTAATACGTTTAAATTAATACTTTAATTAATAAATAAGTCGTAAAAATACATAAATGATGTATTGTCATCGAAAATAAACTTTTTTGCATAAAGTGTATCATCAAGTATAGTAAAAATCTATTACAATAGTCCATCTTTTTTGTACAAATACTAGGTTAAAAAAATAAATAAAATAAAATAAAATAGAAAACGAGATTTTCTCAATTTCAAAGTAATCATGATACTTTTCTCAGATAATCTAATGAAAAAACATTTTAAACACAATAACGTTTAATTTTAATCAATAACGTTTAACGTTTAATGTTAAACCTATACTAATTTCGGTAATGTTTTGTATATTGTCACCAATGGAAAAAACGGTAGACTTCATATCATATACGTAAATGATGCAGATGTACATCCGAGATACCCGCGTTTTATATGCAGAATTACAGGCAAATGAAATTGGATTTGTAAAAAAATATAAAAAGAATATCAGTAGAAATAAACAAACAAAAAAACAACAAAAAATAGTGTAGTGGTCAGGGCAGCTGCCAGCCAAGTTACAAATCGATAGTTCGACTCCCAGCTGTGTGCGGTTCACTCAACTTTTCATCAATTCGAGATCGATAAAGGGATTACCAAGCTTGCCTTCATCTATGTTTAAACCACATGTTAAAAGATAAAGAAAAAGAAAAAATTTAAAAAAAAAATAAATAAATCAAGAAGTTATTATAATATTAAAATATAGGGAAAGAACTATGCATAGATGAAACAACTTATTTTTAAAATCTGAATTAAGAGAAGACGTGGGTAGCACCCCATGCCCAGCCACATTAATTTTACTCTAACGTTTTATAATCATTTATTATACGTAAATATATTTTCTCCAAACGCTTAAGTATTACTTTGTTCCCATTTTTTAATAAAAATGTGGAATAAGATTGTCACACAAAGTAGAAGCGTCTAAGTTTTTTTTTTTAACCTTTCCAAAAAATGGTACTTTTAAGCTTAAAATTCTATTAAATCCTTAAGAACTAGATAAATTTTGATAAAAAAATTTTCGTGGTTGAATATAAATATAAAATCATGAAAGAGAATGGAATTCTAAAAGAAAGTTCTTTAAAAAATCTATTGGTCTCAGAAAAAAAAAAAGTTTCTGGAAATTGGAAAATTTCTGGAAAATTATTATAGCCCTTAAATAAAAAGGCTTAGGAGAAGAAAAAAATTGTGAGGCATAAGTCTTGATCATAACACAATGAATAAAGATTTGCTATTTCAGGAAAATCGGTCGAGTAATTGCCAAGGAAACGAGTATTAAATATCGCATGTTTCAAATAGAATTGCACATAGTCTTGTTTTCCTTTTACAATATTTGTATGAATTTTAGAGATATGGAAAATTTTTTTCAAGAAAGTTAAATGAAGCAAATATTTTAGCGACAATTATAGCTGATTTAAATCTTTCTGGTACATTGCCAAACTATGCGCACATCCAATTTTAATTCAAAAATTGCAAAGAGCACCAATAATATTTTAATAAAATTTTGCTTTAAAAATAAAAGGCTTAAAATAGACAATTCTGAAATTCTAAAAACGTCGTTTGTTAATCTGTTGTCAATCAGTAATTTCCTATTTTACGAACAGAATTTATCAGTGCCAGAAAGGGTTAAATTCAAACGTATTTTTCATTCTTTTGCAATTTCATGTATTTCACTATTTTTGTACTTTCTCTGGTTCATTTTTCTCCCTTAATTTTCTTTTTTAATAACGGGAAAATTATTTATTTCTAAAATATTTTATCAGTTTTTCGCTCAGTTTCATTTAGTTTTGTACAACTTTTAACGTTTCAATTTTACAGAAAAATGAATTTTTTAGAATGGTCAAAAACTGTGCGATTGTCATGAATATTCAAAAGCAAATTACTTTTGAAATAATAGTTTATCCTGATTGGCAGTTTTTTAAATTACTTTTATTATATAATTTAACATATTTCAGTAAGCGATATATTTTTTAATAATCTAACGCTATTTCTATACAAGCTTATGAAAATACCCAATGCAGAAAATAAAGCATTTTTTTCATCAAAATTTTGTTCTTATGTGGAAAGTAAAAGCAAAATATTGGTATAAAACATCATTATGTTAGAATGATATAAAACTAGTTACATCTGAAAAAGAACGCTATTTTGTCCCTATATAAATTATATACAAAAACAGCAAATGCAAATTTATCAAAACAGTTTAACTTACTAAAATAAGGGCAAACAAATTAAAATTTTAAATCAATATGAAACAAATAAAACCGTTTAATTTTTTTTTCTTTTCTGTATCTTCTTCTTTTTTATATTAATCGTTTTTTCTGTAGAAAGGAAAAAAAATACGTAGCGAAATCCCGAGTCTCATTAGAACTTTATCTTTAAAGCTTATTAGCCATGACTGACAGATTTTTAATATGTTTAGATTGGATAAGTGCATAAGACTTCAGTAATTAGAGTCTTATCTTAAACAAATTACTGTCAAAAACAGTACACGTGAGTTAATATAGTAGAAAAGATTTGTTCTTTACAAATTTATTTTTTCAAATAAGATTCCTTTAAAATTGTGAAAAAAAGAAAAACATTAAGCGTTTTGAACAATGCGAAATATTTCTTCATTAAAATTTTAATGTAACGAACATAAGAAAAGAATAACTACATATATTTAGATTTTTCCTTTTTGTCAAATATCGAAATGACATAAAATTAAATAAATATATGTTCAGAGCAAATAACATACATTTATGGAACATATAATGACATGCATTTCTTAAATGTTAAAAAGAATTAATATATTTTGAGAGATTGTGTTTTATTAAACTTTATTTAACAAACTGAATATCAATACTTTTCCCCCCATGCTTTTCAAAAAAGACAGCTTTTTTGAATTTCGAAATATTACTTGTTTCTAAAATATTGACTAACTTTACACTTTATTTTTACTATCTTTTGCTAAGTTTCACTTCAGTTTCACTTCAGTTTCAATTAGTTTTTAATTTTTTTAATTTAATCAAAATGAAGTTTTCAAGATAGTGGAAAACCGTGCGATTGTCACGAATATTCAAAAACAAATTACTTTTTTAATAAAAGTTTCCCCTGATATACCAATTTTTCTTACATTTTATTATGTAATGTTACACATTTCAATAAGCAGTTTATTTTTAATATTATAATGCTATTTCAAAAGAAACTTGTGATAATACTGATTCCGAAAAAAAAAACACCATCAGATTTCAATCAAAATCTTGTTCTTGTGCGGCATAAATAATAGCAGGATTTTGATGTAAAACATTATTATTTTATACTGATGTAATATAAGCTACATTTGAAAAGGAATGTTATTTTAGTATAATATAAATTATGTTCTAAGACAGCAAATACAAATTTATTAAAGCACTTTAACTGACTGAAATAATTGCAAATAAGAGAAATTGAAATTTTAAACCTACATGAAACTAGTAAAACTTTTTAATAATTTTTCTTTTCTGTACCTACTTCTATTTTACATTAATCGTTTTCCCTCTAGAAAAAAATACGCACCAGAATCCAGTGTCTCAATGGAACTTTATCTTTAAAGATCGTTAGACATGACTGACAGATTTTTAATATCTTTTAAGATCTATATAAGATGTCAGTAATTAGTCTTATCTTAAACAAATTACTGGCAAAAAATATACATGAGTTAATCTAGTAGAAAAGCTTTCTCCTTTACCCTTGCGAGATTTTTTAAACAAAATTCTTTTGAAGTTGTAAAAAAAAAAAAAACATTAAACAATTTGAAAAATGCGAAATATTTCCTCATTAATCATTTGATATAACGCACATAAGAAAAAAATATATTTTAATTTGGATTTTTATCAAGTATCGAAATGACAGAAGATTAAATAAACACATGTTAAAAACAAATAGCATACATTTATGGCGCATAAAAGGCATGCATTTTTTTTTCAGTAAAAGTAATATATTTTGAGAGTTTACATTTTATTAAACTTCATTTACTAAATTGAGTATCAGTCCTTTTTTATCCATAAATTTAGAAAAAAAAACTGATTTTAATTTTGGAATATTACTTATTTCTAAAATATTGATTGTCGTTACACTTAGTTTTTCACTTTTTAAAATTAATCAAAGTGAAATTTTTCAGAATGGTGAAAAATGGTACGATCGTCATGAATATTCAAAAATAAATTACTTTTTTTAGTAAAAATATCTCATGACTGATCAATTTTTCTGACCATTATTGTGCAATTTTGTTATGTAATTACTTATTATGTAATTTTATACATTTCAATATGCAATATTTAAAAATATTATAAAGCAATTTCAAAAGATCTTTGTAATAATACACATTTCAGAAAGAATAGCATCATACTTCCATCCAAATTTTAATCTTATGCGATAAAAATAATATAAGCATCTTTATATAATATTATTGCACTATAATGATATTAACTAATTACATTTGAAAGACAATGCTATGTTAGCATAATATAAATAATGTACTAAAACAGCAAATACAGATTTTTTAAAGCAGTTTAACAAACTTAAAAATGTTCAAAGAAGACAAATTAAAGTTTTAAGCCTACATAAAAACAGTAAAACCGTTTAATCCTTTTTTTGTATCTACTTTTTCTACATTAATTGTTTTCACTCTACAAAAAATTCGCAGTGCAATCTCGAAGCTTATTAGAGCTTTGTCTTTAAAGCTCTTTTGCCATGACTGACAGATTTTTAATATTTTTAGATTGGATAAGTGCACAAGACGTCAGTAATTAGAGTCTTATCTTAAACAAATTACTGGCAAAAAATACACATGAGTTAATCTAGTATAAAGGCTTTGTTCATTAACCTTGCGAGTTTTTTTAAACGAAATTTTTTTGAAGTTGTAAAAAAAAGCATTAAGAAATTCGAAAAATGCGAAATATTTCTTCATTAAATATTTAATATAACGTACAGAAGAAAAGAATAAATATGTTTACTTAAATTTCTGACAAATATCGAAATACTAGAAAATTAAATAAACACATATTAACAGCAAATAACGTACATCTATTTAACATATAATGATCTACATTTTTTAAAAGTTAAAAAGAATTAATATACTTTGAGAGATTATATTTTATTAAACTTTATTTAACAAATTGGATATCAGTTCTTTTTTTCCAACTTTCGAATTAAAAAGCATTTTTTTTAAATTTCGGAATATTACATATTTCTAAAAAAATTACGTACCGTTTCACTTACTTGTTACTTTACTTTTTCATTTAGTTTCATTAATTTTCACTTACTTTTTCATTTTAAAAATTAAATTAAGATGAATTGAACTTTTTTATGATGGTGAAAAACCGTGCAATCGTCATGAACATTCAAATACAAATTACTTTTGTAATGATAATTTCCCCCGATTGACCAATTTTTCTTATGTAATTTTACACATTTCAGTAAGCAAGGTGTTTTTAATATTATAATTCTATTTAAAAAGAAACTTGTAATAATACATATCCTTTAAATTAAAAAAAAAGAAAAAAAAAACGCATCATATTTCTATCCAATTTTTTTTCTTGTGCAGTAAAAAAAACCATCATAATCTTGATAAAACATTATTGTGTTATTATAATATGAAACTAGTTACATTTGAAAACGAATGCTACTTAAGCATAACATAAATTATATACTAAAACAGCAAACACAAATTTATTGAAGGAGTTTATTTGACTGAAAAAATGCAAGTAAGAGAAATTAAAATTATAAACCTACATGAAACAAGTAAAACCGTTTAATCCTTTTTCTTTTCTGTAAATATTTATTTTTTATATAAATCCTTTTCAATCGATCAAGAAAGAAAAAAAAAACATAGTGAAGCTCATTAGAACTTTATCTTTAAAGCTCGATAGCCATGACTGACAGATCTTTAAAATCTTTTGATTGGATAAGTGCACAAAACTTCAGTAATTAGAGTCTTATTTTAAACAAATTACTAATAAAAAAGTACATATGGAGGTATAGTAAAAAAGATTTGTTCTTTACCCATTTTTTTAAAAGGATTTTTTTGAAATGTTAAAAAACATTAAGCATTTAGAACAATGCGAAATATTTCTTGATTAAATATTTAATATAATACACATAAGAAAAGAATAACTACATTTATTTAGATTTTTGATACATATCGAAATGCCAGAAAATTAAATAAACACATTTTAAGAGCAAATAAGACACATTTATGGACCATATATCATACAATTTTTTTACGTTAAAATGAATTGATAAATTTTGAGACATTATGTTTCATTAAACTTCATTTAACAAATGGAATATCAGTTTATTATAAAAATGTATTTGTTGATAAAAATTCATTTTTTGAATCAATTATTTATTTATATTATATAATCTGTAGAATAGACATATTTAATGTAATAAAGTCTTTTAAAAATTGTTTAAAAATTATAAACTATTCTATATGCTTGATACAAATTCACTTAGTTTTACACTAAATTTACTTAGTTACACTTAGTGTTATACTAGATTCCAGCTTTTTTAAATCTACAGAAAAATAAAAATTAGGATGGTGAAAAACTGTGAGATCGTAATGAATACTGAAGAACAAATTACATTTGTAATAATAGTTTCCCGTGATTGACCAACTTTTTTATTAATCTTATTATATAATTTAACACATATCAGTAAACAATTTTTTTAATATTATAATTGTTTTTCAAGACAATCTTAAAACAAGAACCATTGCTAAAAAATAGCATTATGTTTATAACCAAATTTTGTTCTTTTGAGGTACAAATAATAGCATATTCTTGATATAAAGCATTATTATGTTATAATGATATAATATTAGTTATATTTATAATACTAGCTATATTTTTACAATGCTATTTTATCTTAATATAAATTATGTACTAACACAGCAAATACAAATTTATTAAAGCAGTTTAACAGACTGAAATAAGTGAAAATAAGACAAATAAAAATTTTTAAACCTACATGAAGCTAGTACAACCGTTTAATCTTTTCACTTTTCTTTACTTACTTCTTTTTTATATTAATCGCTTTCCGTCTAGGAAGAAAAAAATTCATAGTTAAATCCTAAATCTCTATTAGAACTTTATAAAAAAAAAAAAAAAAAAAAAAAATACGCAGTGCAATCTCGAAGATCATTGGAAATTAATCTTTGAAGTTCGTTAGCCATGACTGACAGATTTTTAATATCTTTAGATTGGATAAGTGCACAAGTCTTCTGTAATTAGAGTCTTGTCTTAAAACATTACTGGCAAAAAAGTATATGTGAGTAAATAGAGTAGAAAAGCTTTGTCCTTTAAACACACAAGTTTTTTCTTTTTTCTTTTTTATTTTTATTTTTATTTTATTTATTTTTTTTTTAACGAGATTTTTTTGAAGTTGTTAAAAATGCATTACGCATTTCGAAAAATGCGAAATATTTCTTCATTAAATATTTAATGTAACGCACATAAGAAAAGAAAAAATATAATTATTTAGATTTTTTTTTCAAATACCGAAATGTCAGATATAATAATTAAACATATGTTAAAAGAAAATAGCATACATTCACTGAGCATATAATGTCATGCATTTTTTTAAAATGGTAAAATGAATTAGTATATTTTGAGAAATTATGTTTTATTAAACTTCATTTTAGAAATTCAAAATCAGTTATTTTTTCCCATAATTTTCGAAAAAGACAGTTCTTTTAAATTTCAAAATATTGTTTATAACTAAAATATTGACTATAGTTTCATTTAGTAGTTCATGTTTTGATTTGTTTCCCTTAGTTTTTCATTTTTTAAAATAAATCAAATTGAAATTTTTCATGATGGTGAAAAACTGTGCGATCGTCATGAATATTAAAAAGCAAATTACTTTTGTAATAAAAATTACGTCTGATTGACGAATTTTTCTAACCATTTTTATTATGTACTTTTACACAATTCAGCAAGCAGTATATTTTAAATATTATAATGGTATTTCAAAAGAAAATTGCAATAACTGCCATTCTTGAAAAAATGCAGCATTATATTTCTATCAAAAGTTTGTTCTTATGCGGTAACAATAATAGTAGATTCTTAAAATAAATATTATTATGTTATAATTATGTAATGCTAGTTATATTTGGAAAGGAATGTTATTTTAGCATAACATAAATTTTGTTCTAAAAACAGCAAATAAAATTTATTAAAACATTGTAACAGACTGAAATCGATGTAAATTGGAAAAATTAAAATTTTAAACCTACATGAATCTAGTAAAACCGTTTAACCCTTTTTCATTTCTGTGCCTGCTTCTTTTTTATATTAATCGTTTTCCCCGTAGAAAGAAAAAAACGACGTAATGCAATCCCGAAGCTCATTAGAACTTTATCTTTAAACCTCGTTAGCCATGACTGACAGATTTTTAATATCTTTAGATTGAATGAGAGCACAAGTCTTCAGTAATTACAGTCTTATCTTTAAAAAAATGTTGGCAAAAAGTACATGTGAGTTAATCTAGTAGAAAAGCTTTGTTCTTTTTCTAAACGGGTGATTGTTAAGTTGCAAAAAATGCATTAAGCATTCTAAAAAATGCGAAATATTTCTTCATTAGATATTTAATATAACGCATATAAGAAAAAAAAACTACATTTATTTATATATTTTTAAAGCATCGAAATGCCAAAAAATTCAATAAACACAAGTTAACAGCAAATAACAAATAATTATGGAGCATACAATGGCATATATTTTTTAAATGTTAAAATGAATTAGTATATTTTGAGAGATTGTGTTTTATTAAGTTCTTTTTAGAAGTTGAATATCAATTCCTTTTTTTTCTTTAACGTTTGAAAAAGACAGCTTTCTGTTATCTCTAAATAGTTCTTATTTTTAAAATATTGACTAGAATTTCACTTAGTTTTTCATTATGTTTCGCTTAGCGTCTTTTAAGTTTTACCTAGTTTTTAAATTTAATGAAAATGAAAATTTTTATAATGATTTTTGAAATGATAAAAAAGTATATTTTTCATGATGGCATAAAACTAGTTCATTTGAAAAAAGAATGTTATTTTAGTAAAGTATAAATTATGTACTAAAACAGCCAATGCATATTAATTGAATCTTTTTAACAAACTGAAGTAACTGCAAATAAGACAAATTAAAATTTTAAACCAACATTGAAACTAGTAAAATCGTTTAATCTGTTTTCTTTTATTTATCTATTTATTTTTTACCTTAATCGGTTTCCTTCTAGAAAGCAAAAAAATACGTAGTGCAATCATGAAGATCATTAGAACTTTATCTTTAAAGATCGTTAGCCGTGACTGACAGATTTTTAATTTCTTTAAATTGAATAGGTGCACAAAACTTCAGTAATTAGAGTCTTATCTTAAAAAAATTACTGGCAAAAAAGAACATGTGAAATAATATAGTAGTAAAACTTTGTTCTTTACCCATGAAGTTTTTTTTTTCAAACGTGATTCTTTTGAAATTGTGAAAAGAGCATTAAGAATTTCTAAGAAATGCGAAATATTTCTTCGTTAAATATTTAATTTAATGCACATAAGAAAAGAATAACTACATTTATTTAGATTTTTGACAATTACCGAAATGACAGAAAATTAAATAAATACAGTGGATTCTCTCTATCTGAACATCCCAGTTTTATGAACGCATTTCGATGGCTCCGGCAAAACTCCATAGACTAAACATAAGATAAACACTCGGTATTCTGAACACCCACTAATATGAACACCCCGCTATTATGAACGTTACTTTCGATCCCCAATTTTATCTCCCCTTTCTGTAAATTGAACATATGTTTGGAATCGGAATTCAAGATTTCCCACATCATGGAAATTCAATGAAAGTTGTTGCAGAAGAATAAAAATGTTTACCAAACTCAAATAAGTATAGAATTTTGGAATAGAAAACGGGAAACAAGAACATAAACATTAATGTTCGGAATATTTTATGTCAAATGCAACCAAAGAATCATCCCGTCACTGGACTCATACTTTGGATTTTTCAGAAAAGCAGAAAATTGCAGAATTAAAGGCATTGGAAGGAATATTGACGCATTTCAAAATTTAACATAACATTTTCTGACATTTCGAAACTTCTGAACATAAGTAAGGATTTCGATACAGCTATGCTGACGAAAACGAGCTGTTTTTCACAGCTCTTTTAAACAAAACTTAAACAAAAAGAAGCAAAAATTGCATAGTTGGGAAAATGTTAAAATAAAGATTTGCCATTATGCTCTGCACCAATTTTTATGGATGAGAAGCTCAAATCACTTGTGATCGGAAAACTTTTAAAAAATGTGAATATTGCATCATTGCCTACACTGTGTAAACCAAAGCGGAGAGTAAAGATGATATTCACAATTTTCTCATAGTGATTCAAGAGATTTAACGAGATAATGAAGAGAGAAAGTAAGAAAAAAATTGTTGTTTTTAATACCAGATCACTTAGAAACATGCAGCCTGAGTAATATAACTTTGAAATTACCAAACTGTACTTCTATAATCCAACCACTGAATCAAAGAGTAATCAAGACCACTGAAACTTACTACCAAATCCATTTTCTGAAGATATTGTCCCTGGTGATGGAGGCGGCAAATTTGACAAAAAAGGTCAAAGTCATGGATGCGATCTATTGGATATCAATGGCATAAAATGAAACGTCCTCCTGCATCACCCAAATATGTTTCTACGAAGTTGGATTCCTATGTGAGAATGGGAAAACAAGAAAAGAGAACCAAGAAACAACAGCTGTGAGTGACTTGGGATTCTTCAGAAGCTTCATACTGAAACAGAACTTGGAGCTTATCTCGAAACCGATGGAAATCCTCATGGTTTGCAAGAAGAACATTGTTGAAAAGGAAGAGGAAAGTTAAGGAGAAGCAGAACCAGAAGAGACTGATGAAATAAGATAAACGTTGCTTACATTGAAGTACTAATACTAAGAGAATCATTCAAGATCTGTTGAACTATGTGTCTGAACATCACCTCAAAGCTTTTTTTTCTTAAACAGCCGGATAACATGCACATTGTATGAAAACATACAATGCAAAAAAAGACTAAAATTATTTGTTTAAGTAACGTCTGATTATGTTTTCAAGAGGTGTATTGTAATATAAATGTATGTTTTGTAAAAAAATAAAAATAAAAAATAATAAAAAAAAGATAAAAAATGAGATGGTACAGTACAAATCTGACTAAATTTAGTATGGCATTGAACAATGATATGACTAACCAAGCTAAATACTTTATACCGACTGTAGATTTAATATGTAGTAGTAGTAATGCATTTCCGATTCTCCCTCTATACTGAACACCCCATAATATAAACATTTTTGTCGGTCCCATGAGTGTTCGGAATAGAGAGCGTCCACAGTACATGTTAACAGGACATTTTACACACATGCCATAATATGCTTTTATGGAGCATATAATAACATGATTTTTAAATACTAAAATAAATTACTAATAAAATTGAGAGATTTTGTTTTATTAAATTTCGTGTAACAAACTGAATATTAGTTTATTATGCAAAAGTATTTGTTGATATAAATTCATTTCTTGATATTTATTTTTTTATATAATCTGTAACAATAGACATATTTAATTTAATAAAGTCTTTTGAAAATTGATTATCAATGCTTATTATTATTACTATTCTATGCTTGATACAAAAATCATTGTGAACCTGAAGGCAGCTTCGCTTTTCATTTAAGCTGACGACAACAGTTAAATTTATAACTCTGTGCGCTGCTTGAGATAAGAAAAAAACTGGGTTTAATTCCCAAAAAAGGCTTTCATGTATGTTTATTTGGTACGAATTTATATATATACGTCTAATAAAGAAAAGTGACGGTTTCAATCCAATCTCAACAAAATAGTCAAAAACTACCTCCATTTAACTTCATGAGATGTACTATACATACTATCATGATGAATAAAATTTGAATTAAAATAAACTTTCACCAGCAGGTGTATAATGACATGTTGATCCATTTTGGCAGTAAAATATTCAAAAGACTGCGAAAAAATAAAATATTTTATGTAATTTTTAGTTTTATGCATTTTTAGTCCTGATGGTAAAAGTTTTAATTATTTTGTTCGTTCTTACTATTTGCTCCAAATTGTCTCCTGTTTTGATCAGTGTTTTATTATTTATTTATTTATTTATTTATTTATTTTACTGTAGAGATTTGATCTCAACTTTTTCCAATACCGTTTTGCGGTATATTATTTTGTTGTACATTTAAAAACCTTTACTTTTTTAATTCGTTTCAGTAAACATTAAAAGAAATAATGACCATACTTACAATAAAAGAATACAATGAAATTAAATCATAATGATTATTGGTGTAAACTGTTAAAAGTTTCGCCTGATGACTACAGAAAGAATTTCTCTCATTGCCTATAAGTAAAAATGTGCATATTGACATAACAGAAAATATCTACTTTGGATAGTCAGCTACATGCATCTGAAATCTGTTTCACATTCATCAAAGTGTCGAATCCCTTCGATCTTAGGAATCCAGCTGAGGAAGATATACTTTTATTGCACAATATAAATATTAAGAATAGTAATTTTTTAGTATATCTATATTATAAAGGCCAAACGTATCAGTGCGTAACGCATACGTCACTTTGCGCATGGCAATACTTTCAAATTTTAAATGAATTTCTGTATTGCAATTTTTGCTACTAAAACTTTTTAAACTTCTTAATGTCGCACATTTTCAATTTTTACACCATCGTGCAGGAAAAAATGTATTTTAAAATGAAATTTTTTTCAAAGCTGTATCTTAATTTGTTTTTTAAATATTAATTTTTTTATAGCTTTTAATACCTCTTTTCTAATCGTGGTAACAGGAATACTCCATTTCTATTTAAAGCAAAAGGAAAAACAGGAAAAAATGTGTGCAGTATCTTTAAGTTACCATTTTTTTATTAAAAGGGAAAAAAATAGAAATTTAAATATCTTCTGTCAAAAAACCCGGTGAATTTTGACTTCATTTACAAAATCTGATTTACACGTAAAAGAATATCAACAGTTTAATGTCTATTTCAGATAATAGCATTAAGACTTCAAATTTTGAGTCAAAATTATCAAATTAAAATGCCATTTTTTTGAAACGTTAATACAGATGTAAAATGTAGATTTGTAAATTTTGATAAGGTAAAAATGATGCCGGGCTTAGATTTCACGGGAAAAAAAAATTCTATGATTGAGTCAAAGTTGAATAAATTTTGCTTTTTATCACTTTGGAATACTAGCACAAGAATCTTAATTGATAACTCTATCATAACCCTATCATTATGATAAATTTATCATAATAGCATATCTTTATTATTTTTTACTGCTTACATATACGATTAAAGTTTAAATTTAACAATTTCTACAACTGCGTTTTATAGAAATAGTATTTCGTTAATTTGACGATAGATATCGTTTGTTTAAGAGTTAGACGTAACAATATAAAATGCATTTCTTACTATAACTAATTTTGTAGGTTTATTATAAGTTAATGAAACAGTTCCTTCTTAAACATTTCTTTTGTCAAAATTTGACGGGTTCTACCTTGTAAATATAATGTTAAATTTGTCTTTATTTTTTTTTTAAATTTACTAAGCAGTATTAAAGAAATTTTTAAGCAATGTTATATTTGCACAATGCAGACTACTTTTTTCATTATCTGCAGAATATATTGTCTTAGACATATGACACTTTTTTATAAAGTATTTATATTCAGTGAATACATGTACACTCTGAAACATTTGTTCAAATTTACTCCTTAAAATTGGTGGCAGTCTTGCTGCCTTCAGTTTATGGAATACCGTTCATAAGTAGTGTAACATTACATAGTTACACCAGTAATATATGTTTAAATTACACTATTATATAAGTGAAAAATTTTCTCCATGAAATTTGACGTAGCAGCTACCACCAATTTTATGGAGTAACATTACATAAATATTTTGCAGTGTAATATTCTAAGACCAAATGATAAAGAAAGTACATAAATTGTTTACAAAATTTAAGTTATTTTGAATTAACTCTTCTCTACAAAAGATAAATGCTTACTATGTATCCTGAAATCTGAAGTACAGATTTTAAGTAATGAAAGATTATAATGGAAGATAACTCATTTATTTTCTTGGAAAAACAAAGATCACAAATCATTCATTTCAATAAAATTACAATTGGTCACATTTGATTCTAGCGCGTATTTCAATTCATAATCTTAAAATGGTGAAGGAACACATAACTTGACCTTCTGTGCAGTTTAATATTATCCCTGGAAATGAACTGTAATTGTATAAGAGACGCAATAGAGTTCATCAGTGTGACGTCACAGACAATTCAACTCCGAATTTCCACGCAAAGTGGGTCAAAACAAACCGAGAGAGTTTAGAGTGTGTTAAAGATGCACTATATATCATCATAAATGCTTTCAATATGAAATCAGATATCGCTCAAAGACTGAATTCATTGAACTGGATGAAGTTTAAAAACAATCTGCAAGTGTTTGGGCCGAATTGTAACTTGTTTAAATACGTTTCAGGGATGAATTTTTAGCTTCATGATTAAACAACACATTTCATCTCTATCTTTTCTGAACTCTGTGGTTTGTTTTGACCCAATTTTCAGAGTTGTGAATTCACCACTGATAAACTTTATATGCACTTTTACTTACATTACGAATTACAGAGGAAATTCTTTATATGCTATAACAATTACATTCGGGTACGGATATTCTCTATTTGCGACTGTTCTTTTTCATACAAATTAAAGAAAATAGTCAAATATTCAGAAAATATTTGAATGTTAGACGAAATTCGCTAGATTTCATATATATTGTGCTCCGGACACCAGTGGAAATGCACTTCTGAAAAACCAAAGTCCAAATTATTTTTCTTCACACATCCGTCTCCAATAGTTTGCGTTCTTTCTGATCAAAATGCTTACATAAGTGGCGTAGCATGTCGCGTACGCATGTAAAAACATCTGTCTTGGAATCATGAGTATAGATTCATTTTTTTGTCCTATTAGTTTCCGAACAGCTACAAAGAATGCCAAAATAAACAGCAACCACGTGTGCTGGTATTTCTGGAAATTGTGTTCTCTTTACACGATGTTTGTTCGTATTATTTAGAAATTTTTTTTTTCTCCCCACGACGTTTAGTTTGCACCGAAACTTACAGAATTGCATGCTCTGTGTGTCTTTTTTTACTTAACGTTTCAATATTTTTTGGAACCCACCACACCTTATATATTATATTACTCAACGAAGACCAAAGATCAGTGTTGTGTGCTGTGCTGCCTTACTTGATATACATATAAATTCTTCCTTAGTAGGATTTCTGAAAATATCCCCTATTTCTTATATTAATATTTTTGATCAGTTCATTTATTATATCTTATTATATATAAGCTATAGTCAATACATGAATTTTTTTTTTACTGCTGTAGACAAAATTGCTTTATATTTTGCAAATAACATATAAAATATAAATATGCAGCAGGATTGGAAGAGGTGATGATAAAGTATGATTGTTATTTCATCAGAAAATTGAAGTTCTGGTAGTTTTTGTTATTGCTGTTTGAAATAAAAACCCTAGTTAAAAAATGAACTAAAATTCGGTTTTTAGACAATGTAATAAGACAGCTTTAAGACAATATATATTTTTCATTTGGAATGTTTCCGTTCATAACTGTTATTAAAGCATTGTTTTAAACTTATAAATGTTTTTCAAAATTGTAGATAAATAAATTTCGTATTTTGTAAAAACAAAAATTTATTACCTTACAGTATTATACAGTTGTAGTCATAAAAAACCGTAGTTCTTAGTTCACAATTCATATATATATATATATATATATATATATATATATATATATATATATATTGATTCAACAAAAGTTTTATTAAATCGAAAAGAAAATGTTGTTGGTCTCAAGAAAATTTTATTCGATAAACTGTCATCAAATAAAATTTCATCTAACAAAAATGGTTTTGACTTCAAAAAGATTTTTGCTTTAATATTGTGATATAGAAATTTTGATAAATCAACAAAAATCCTTTTTCCGTGTGACACATTTTTGTTGGCCTGCAAATATATAGAAATTTAATTTTACGCGTTGACAATATATTTTTAACCAATGTAGGTGTAAAGTGCTTTTTTGTAAAACGCCGCACTGTTAAAATTCCTGTAGAAATACATAAAAAAAAACTTTCTGTAAATGTACACAAGTTCTCGGCAAAATTCATTCGGCTGAGTTTCTCGGTCATAATTTTACAGACATTTACCTTTACTTACATCTAACATCCTTGTAAGGAATTCTTTTTGTTTATTTTAAGATTTTTTTTTAAATCTTTGTTAAAACTCTTGTAATTGAAAATGCACAATTATAAAATTCTTTTGTAATTTTATTAGAAAAATTAAAAAAATATATTTACAAAACTTTAATTTGCAAAGGAAAAAACCATGGAGTTGGAGGGGAGATTTTTATTGACAATCAGTTTGCAATTGTGCCCTTCATATGTTAGAAGCTTAGTAATATTAAAAGTAAAATGCGTAGTATTATAGAAAAGGTGTCATTATTAATGGAATTATGTTATTATCATAAATATGTCAATGTGTTATAAAAAATATATTAATTTTCTAAATCATATTACACTAAACAAATAAAATATCGAAACTTGAAAAAAAAAAACACTTAAAAAAAATAAATTATATTTTTTATGTTTATTGTTCTCTTATTTCTTCTAAAAAGTTCCTTTAAAAATATTGCCACATTAAAAAATAAATAATGTACGTCAACTTCGAAGAATTTTCCGAAGCATAAAAAAGAATTAAATTCAAATTTTTGCTTTAAAATATTTATTAGTAAATTAAAAACATCTATTCGATTTTTCTATGTGTTTCTTAAACTTGTTGAAAAATTGATACTAATAAAAAATAATAATAAAAGTTATTACGTATCAGTCAAAAATAAATTAAAACAAATCATGTACGAATTTTCTAAGGAACATATTTAAATGAAAATCATTGAAAAGCGCAAGTCGAATGGTCTTTTTTTCACTTAATCATAAAAGAAATTATTTTTACTCAAGCGCAACATCTTCTATAGATCAGTCGGTAAGGTGCGCTTCTAGTTTCCAGTGGTCTCGGACTAAAAAACCAGAATGGTAAGACATAAATTATAAAAATTAAATTAAATGATAAAGCAGTTGAAATTTACTTGAAAAAACTCGAATTCTTTAAAGCTCACTGAAGTTCAGTTATACACTAATTTTAAAAACTAAATATAATTATTATCATTAAAAAAATTTACAGAGTCTTGTGCATTTTTAACGACGTTAATTTACAGAGGATGTTTTAAATTTATTAAATAACTTCTCAGTTATTTAACAGAATCGCGATTTTTCTTATCTCTGTAGTTTTACATATGACATAAGATACCGGAATATCTGTAGATTCTTTGTAATTTCACAGGAAAAAAATAGCGGTCTAGAATGATTGTGTTAAACAAGCGTTTAACGAAAATTTTAGTTTTTAAAAGTAAAAGATTTTTTGCACGTATTTAATAAAATAACAATTTTCATTTCCAAAATTATGGTGCACAGTATGGCATTTAGAGACTAAAAATGAGTTGTCTAAAAATGAAACACTATCCTACATCCATTTAAGACCGGGAAAATTTTGATAGAAATTAAAAGCGTTGGTTTATAACCCCTTATTAAAAAGATCATATATGATTGAACAAAAAAAATAAATAAATAAATAAAATAAAATAAAATAAAATAAATCCTATGTCAGGTGACGTTAATGAAGGATCCGCAAACTGTGTGGTTAAGGCTCGGTTTTGAATCACAGAAAAAAGGGAACTGTTTTTTTCCTTATTCTTTACTTAATTGTGTAGGTCCGGTTTTAAAGTGTTATACGGGTTAGGAAGTTACAACAATGAAGTTATGAATAAAGATTAGGAAACGTATAGTGTGGCAAAACATAGTGAGTGAAAAAACTGAGATGGTAGTTAGTTAGATGATGACGGGCAGTGGGTTATTTGAAGTAATATCCTGTCCAAAATTAATTTAATGTATTTTACAGTTAAATTCATCTCTGTTGACTTTAAAGACATATTTAATTAATTTTATGTACACATACAAAGTTGATTTCACTTAAAAAGTAAATATACACTACATTTACAATTTGTGATACACTTTTACAATACTAATGGAAAAAATAATTAACACTTCTAACTAAAATCGTTTTCGATTGTGTTGCAAGCGTATTGTGCCAGGAAAACTTTTATGAAAAAATATTGTTGAAAATTACGTGATTTTTCCAGAAATTAAGTTATTGATATTTATTGGTAAAATTAGTCAACTCATTTAGTAATTTTTTGCAAATATTATTTCATTTTTAACCCTCTGACATTTGCAAACTGATATATCCCTTCCCTAAGCTGCAGGGTTTACTGTAATAGAAACATTATTTAAAATTCTACAAATATATTGCAGTTTTAAAAAATTTTGCTTTGATTAATACTTCCAAAGCTTATATCTCTATGTGTAATTAAAATTTTGATGTAATATTCAAAAAATCATCTTTTGTTATTACATATTTAAAAAAATTACGGAGAAACAGCATTACAATTTGGCCATTTTTCTCTGTGGTCAAGGGGTTAAATTGTGTAGTTTTGAAGGTACCATGTAGAAAGAGTTTCTAAATTGTTTTACATATGTTTTTAATACTGTTCTAAACTCGGTTTAAGAAAAAGTCACATGTCTCACATTCACAGCAATGATTCAAAATGTGATATATTTCATTCCTTTTATAATTACGCATGGTAATGTGTAATTTGGTGATTTCTATTAGAACTAAGTACAACTGTTAATTGACAGCGTTTCTACAGGTGATATGGCAATGAAAGAACCATCTGACTCTGATATTTAAGACTTGATTGTGACGTCATTATATGTGTTGAATTGTCATGGGTCACTATGTAACTTCACAATACAGACACATTTTTATTCTCAGGTGACCGGCATTTTAGACCTCTTTGAGAAGTTTTTATGAGTGCTGAAACCGCAATATGATTTTATTATTTAGACACTCGGTACTTTATTATTTACTTGGTATTTTTAGTCACTTAGAAGCTGGTCACAAAACTACTATTATGTAATCATTCCAATGGATTTTCTACAGGGGTGTCACAAAGAATAACCAGGTGATTTCATTAATGTGAGTCATCGTAGCGTACCACCCGTGGCTTACTTTAATATTTGTTAAATATAAACTACTTTTAAAGAGATGACTAAATTTTTTAGACTCTTATTTGTTGCATAAAACAGCGAGATATTTTTACTTTTTTCAAAATCCAGATTGTTTGATTTACACCATTTTGTTTTCCTTTTTAAGTAGAAATTATCACTTTATATAATTACAGATTAAATAATGCGAGAATAAGTCGGATTATACGCTTTTAAAAAGTGATAGGAATCAAGAAATCTCAATTTAAAAATAAGAGCCCTCTGGAACTCGAAAACATTGTGTTTCTGACGGAATTGTATGGAATAGTGAAAAGCGAAATGAGCATTTTCCCCAGTTGGATGGTTAATTTTCGCACCCGTGAATTAACGACCAGTATCGGCTACTTATTTTTAAACTTTAGATTTCTTTATTCCCATCAGTTTTCTAAAACATAAAAATTGATTTTATTCTCAAAGAAGTATGACTGTGCTTACATACTCGTTCCTCTCTCACTTTATGTTTGCTTCGACCAGTGCAATGCTCAGCATTTAGCATTAAAATGCCGAAAGCTCTACTTATTCTGAATGCATCGAGAACTATCTTTTGACTTTTTTCGATTGAAAAAAACGTAGGCATAAATACTCTTGTAGGAAAATTAAAATTTTATGCATTACACAGGTGACAATGAAGCAATGTGCATTTCAAAACTAAAGTCAAATGTATCTGTCCTAAAACTTCCTTCTTGAAAAATGCAGCAAAGCTGTGTCACCGGTTGAGTGATTTACAGCAACAACTAATCTGAAACAAACTATATAAACTTCGAACTGAATATAATGATTGATGAAAATTTTACATTAGTTTCTGAAATATTGCTATAGCAGATACATTAAATTCTGCATAAAACCTCACTGTATATATATATATATATATATATATATAAACTGGCGATTTTACGGAAGTATTACTGGTAATCTGGAAGCCAGTACTATTTACTGTTTTTTAACGGAGAAATTACCTTAAATTTCAGGAAAATAAGTAATTTTTTTGGAATTTACAGAATGTATTCCATGAAAAAACAGTAAATTGTACTGGCTTCTAGATTACTAGTAGCATTTCCGTAAAATCGTCCATTTTTACAGTGCTCCACCTGTTGGGCGATGTATTCCAAACGCTAACCAGGATCGATTTTTGTCAGAGACTAAATGAATCTGAAGTTTGATGAAAATTTATGCATCAGTTCTTGATATACACCTATTATAATATTGTAAAAAAAAAGCATAGCTTCGAATCCAGTGATCAGCATTATAAAATAATCAACACAAAATTATATCATGAAGTATCTGAATCTAAAGTTTAATGAAAATCGATGCATTAGTTCATGCGATACAGCTGTTGCAATATCGTGAAAAAAAAAACAGCATAGCATCATATCTTTTATAGCGATCTCCAGTAAAAAGAATTAAACACCAAATATCAAGGTCTGATTTATTCTGAAGTTTAATGAAAATAGTTCTTAACTATTCTGGAAATCTTGAATAACATAGCATTGCAATGCCACCTGTAAGGCGATATACCCCAAAATCTATTCATCTCCAGTTTATATCAAGGTCTAATTGAATTTACAGTTTTGTAAATATCCGTGCATTAATTCTTGAGATAAAGAGCCCACCTTTTTTGGTCATATACATATTAATAAGAAATACGCAATTACACACAGAGTGACAAATTGACTCACATACAGACATTTTCTAAAAAACTAGCAAACAGTGTGTTCAAGACCTTCTATAATATCTAAATTCATCAAAAATAGGAAGTTCAAAATTATCTCTAATCCAATATTTTCTTTGTTTAAAGAAAATAAAAAGTAGCCTTCTCGTAAAGGGTAAAAATTATTTTTCTCAAAATGTTATTTCAGGGCATTTCATGCAGTGAAGTTAAAATGTTCACAAAGTTTTCATTATTTTAAAATAATATATAGTGTGTAATAGGCTCTATAAAGTAAATCTATAAATCATACATTTTCTTTGAAAAAATGTGTTTTCTTGGTATTACATTGTTAAACTTTTGAAAATATTATATAAGAAGATGCAAATTTAGTTCATAAAACATAAAAATGCTATAAACAAGCATTTTTCTAGGTTTAGCATAAGCATAGGGCTCTAAGCTACATTTAGGTTTTACAAAACTTTTGTATTACAATCAGAATTTCTTTTGTAATTGTACGCGCAATCTATTTTCAAGTTTTCTTTGTGTGATTTCTGTGATTCTAATTTAAAAATTCTTGTAAAAACTAATTTTACTTATTATGATATGAAGAAACCTTAAATAAAAGAAAAAAAATTATATCAATTGTCTCATTTCAATATATTTGGCTAGATATATAAAAAAAAACAACGGCTCAGATTTCCTATGCTTTCAAATTTCAAGAGTTTTAACTCGATTTAACAGAGCCCCACTCAAATAGTTCTATACAATTCGATTTGTGATTGCTTTTGTTAAGTGATACTTTATAAATATATCATATCTTTCTATTTTTTCAATGTAATTCTACATTACTTCACCCGCAACACATGTTTCTATTTTGATACTGAAGCTATAAAAATTTTCCATGATAGCCAATTTTCTGTTTAAATAGAAGAAAGGGAAATATTTTCTCGAGTTTTTTGGTTTCTTTATTTCGCAAACTGAATGAGAGAACTAGGTTTCCTTTGAAACTGAAAATAGTATTTTATTCACACACACACACATATAAATATATTGTGAAAAAAGCCATGAGTTTAACATTTATTCGTATTTCGTGTATTTAAGTTAAATTTATAGGCGTTAAAATGGTTCATAAAGAGTTTTATAAATAACAAAAACAAATATTCTAAACAAAAATTCAAACCACGTATTTCAATATCATCATCATTATAAAAATCAACCGTTTTCAATACGCTGTTGGGTTTAGGTCTTCCTCAGACTTTTCCAAGGTTTCCTGTATTGTGCTTTCGTTATAGAATGTACATAGGCCACTTTTTTATTTCGTCACTCCACCTTACTTGAGATCGTTTTTTTGGTCGTTTTTACATCTATGGGATAAAACTGCAGGGTGTTTGTGCTCCACTTATTATCTTGTATCCTTGCAATTTGCCCATCTTAATTCCATTTTAGCTTTTTAATACATTCAACGATGTCAAAAACATTCGTTTAACTTTTTATCCAGGTTATCATCTTCCTGAATCTTCTAGTTATGCGCAGCATAAATCTTTTTCATGCTCTGTGTTGTTCATATACTTTGCACCATATGTTTTGATAGTGTAAAGATTACTGCTCTGTAAAATAGTGCAGGCGAAACACATTGAATAAACACCTTTCTTTTCAAACAGAGGTACATATGATTCTTCAGAATAATATAGTTTTTCTCAAAAGTACACTAGCCATTTTTTACTCATTTATTGATATCATTCATGATACTATTATCCGATAAAGTTTCCTGTACCAGGTACTCATAACTCTGCACTTTTTTAGTCTCACTGTCTTTGTAGAAAATTTCTTTTTTGATGTAAATTAATTGAACTTCAATTTAATCTTTTCAAAATTTATTTTCAATCCCACATCAGCCTTTTGCGACGCAGATCAAATTCACAGCTTAAGTGATGAAATTAATGACTGACACCGGAAATTAATAACACTTTATTTATAAAGAAAAAAAAACGTATATTTCATGAATACAATAAATCGACTTTTTTAACCAAAATTCTGGTGCCAATGTGGCGTTTCGGAATTAAAATTATGTTTTTTTTTTTTATAGATATAACATCGCGCTGCAAGGGATTAAGGCCCCACACTAGGCACAGTAAAAGACCCGGATGATAATGTAAAGTCTATGAGAGCGTTTTTTTCAAATATCTCGCTCAAATTTTAATATTTTTGCATGATTTTTTTGCATAGAATAGCTGAGAAAGATCTACAACCGGCCTAGTTTTTATTTTTTCGAATTTGGTTATATATTTTTTTATATTACGATAGTTTCAATTCAGAACCGGTTTTAACGGGTTTTGAAATTTAAAGTAATTAAAAAAAATGAAAAAACAAAAACTAGGTCGGTTGTGGATCGTTCTCAGCTATCCTATGCCAAAAAAATCATGCAAAAATATTAAAATTTGAGCGAGGTATTTGAAAAGAACGCTCCCATAGACTTTACATTATCATCCGGGTCTATTTCTATGCCAAGTGTTGCACCTTAACGCTAGCTTCTACCGAAACTTTTAGCATATTTTTCAATTCTTCAGGAGTGTGACTGGAAATTAATATGTGGTCAGTGGAATGGAAATGACTTAAATATTTTCCATTTAGTCTTGTCCCTTTGTTTTCCCAATCCCGCTTCTTGAAAATATTTTCTAGACAGCCATAAAACACTTACAAGGAGAGAGTCCGATGCTTGTGTCACAGAAGTGGATGAATGTTTGTGTATCGATAGAGTATAGTTATTATATAAATGTATGACAGCCATAAAGCGCAATACCCAGGAAGTCTTGAGAAATTAACCTTTAAATTTCATACTATAGTTTATAATCAGATAAATTTCCATCATCGGCAAACGCCTCCTTGGCCTCTTCGGTAGAGCGCCGGATAGGAGTTTTTTCCATTTGGGATCTAAACCCGCTCAGACCTTTCTTTTTCAGAACGAAATTTTTCATTGATTATTTTTTAGCCGTAATTGAAAAAAACATGCATGACAATTGAAATTTATGAAAAATATAAATTAAATGTATTTTTTGTTAGATATAAATGCATTTCAACTGCGAAATTTCGCATATTTAAATATATGCATATATATTATTTTTAAGTAAGCATATTTATATATCAATAGACTTGAAGTTTTGTTATTTCTTAAAATTATTTGTTTTTTTCTATGATTTGCTACTATTTTCAACAGAGACATAAATTAAAATACGTGAAAAAATACGTTATGTTAATTTTCTCTCCGTGCATATACTTGAAATATTTCCAGGTTTATTTGAAGTATGATTTTTTTTAATCTTATATTCTGGATTTTGAATTAAAATAAATGTTTATGTAGTATTTTTTCGGAATTATTTCTTGTTTAAGATGTTTACATAATACAGATTATTACATTTCGATAATGAAACAAATTAAAATATTATTATTCAAGCATTTCTAATCGCACGAATTACAATAATTTTCGCGCACGAATTTAATTTATTTCTCTGTAATAATTAATAGATTATTCATAGGAAAAACTGTAAACAATTTTAAATAACATCCAAAAAACTCTGTTCTTTAGACAAATAAATTAAGCTACTTTTGTTTTACATAAAATATTTCAACATGCAAAATTTCGCAGTTACAATGCATTTATATCTCACAAAAAAGTTATTTAATTTATATATTTCTCAAATTTTATTTTTATAAATATATTTTTAATTGCGGTTTGAAAATAATCAATGAAAATTTTCGTTCTGAAAAAAAAGGTCCGTGGGGTTAGATCTCAGTAACAAAAAACGCGAGTCCAACGTGCTTAGGTACAATTAACGGAAGCGCTTGCTGATGGTGGAAATTCATCCTATTTTAAACTATAGCATGAACTTTAAGGGTTATATTCTCAAGATCCCCTGCGTATTGCGCTTTATAGCTATCGTACATTTATATAAGATACCCTGGGGTAATAACGCCACGTTAAGGTTCTACCAATTTTCAAGTTTTAGTTTTAGATTGTATTTTTCAAACAAATATAGGATCTGATACAGCAACTCATTGACTATCTATATAAAATAAAATAATTTAACAGATATGTATTTATAAAATGTAATGGCGTTTTTTCTTGACCCATGCTATTTGGCGTTATTACCCACCTATATGGGTAATAACGCCATGCAAACAAAACTATGAAATAAGATAGAATAATTGCATGTAGATAGCCCAATTCTAAAAATACAAACTCTACAAAATTAGAAATTGACAAATTGCATTCTAAGTTATTGAAAATGTTCAATTTTTGTGAAAGTGTAAGAAATATAAAGGTGTGGTGTGGGAGGGGGGGATGAGGCAAATGAATATCAGACCGTGAGATTCTTTTTGCTTAAAAAGGACCGTTTGAATAGAAATATGAGAAACATTGCACAGTTTTAACTGTGTTTATTTGAATCAGTATTTAGGATGTAGCTCGGCCATTGTAGGGAATCAACCGGGGTATTAATGTCAAGGACTGGCGTTATTACCCCGGTATAGTTATTGCGCAGTACATTTTAAATTACAAATTATCTCGAGAAGATATCCAAAATCTTCAACAACATTTTAAAAGTACATGAAATGCACTACAAATTTATGTAATTAAGAAAGTATTTCCGGATAAAAAGATAGTCTTCACATATACAAAACGTATCTCGCAAATTTTAGAGCAAGTGTTAATTTTAGTTGTTTGTAAAAACAATAAGACCTAAAAATGAAACAAATTAACTTGAAGCTGTTTTTAGCGATTTATATAACTCAAAACCCTTCCTAGCAGAGCACATGGGTGTCATTTACCTGATTATTTCATAATTATGCAAAATATAAGCACTTGGCGTTATTACCCCGCCTGGCGTTATTCCCCCAGGGTACCTTACTAACTATACTCTATCGATACACAAACGTCCACCCAATTCGGTGACACAAGCCTCTTACCTTCTCCTTGTTAGGTGAACTGGTGTCTCCTTGTCTTACCAATCATCCAAGTTTTATCTTCACTTTTCTTTTATCCAGATGATAATAGCCTACTGGTAAGTCTTCTTTATGATATTGATGCAAGATTTATCTTTACTATTATCTTCCAGAGATTCAACTATTTCTTATGTTTCGACCGAATACTTTTTGAAAACAGACAAGATAGAGAGGTAAATTATATTCTTTATCTTTTTCTATAAGATCCCTTTTGTTTCAGTATGATCCATTGTGGTGAATCCACTTAAGAATCCTACTTGTTCCCTAGGTTTGAAGTCCTGAGTCTCGTCGTTAAAAATTTTATGAAAATTTTATAAATCACTTATAGTAAGCTGATTGGATGGTAGTTTTTAATGGTTTCTTTCTTCTCTTTCTTGTAAAATAGCAACATCACAGCATTATTCCAAGTTTCTAGTGCATCTGCCTCCTCGAAAAATTTGGAAAGCAAGTAAAGATAGCCTATTTGAAAATGTTTCTCCTGTTTCTTTGATAAGGTCAATTATACATCAATATTCTCGCGGGCATTTACTTTTTTCATAAATCTAATTGCTTGTAATATTTCATCTTTCATCCTCTCTTTAAATATATATATATATATATATATATATATTAAGGTGGGCCGAAAGAATGAAAAAAAACTGATTTTTAAATCCTAATACCGTGGAACCGTTCCGCAGTATTACAAAATAAAAAACAATCTTTGCAGTCTTTGAGCCCACCCTAGTATATCTATATATATATATATATACACTGGTGTTCAAAAATTAATGACGAAGTAGATAAATTAGCACAAAAGCCGAAAAACGCAACAGAACGAAATGAAAGACCAATCAGGAAATAGACCTGAAACAAATGCAGTAGAACATGCCCATATATGACATATGACGCAAAAGAAAGAGGTGCTAAGGGGATAAAACACAAAGGCGGTGGCCGTTAAGATATTTGGTGAAAACTATTGCACTCAGTAAATTGATTTCAACGACATTTACTTTCTATCATTTTGTGATACGTCCAATAGACAATTCAGGAGATGTCATCTGAATGACTTTACACGAGGCTGAATAATTGGAAGGTTTGAAGAAGTTCGAAGTGCGAAAAGTGTGGCACAAGAGTCCGGTATCGCTCACAGCATCATTTCCCGAGCCTGGACTACATTTCAAATGATTGGAATAGCTGTCCGAAAATTCAGCAGTGGTTGTCCATGAAAAACAACAGCAGATGAGGACCGTGACATTGTTCTGCAGGCGAAAAGAAACAGACGCCAGACAACTGGGAAATCGCAAGAAAGGTGGAGCAGACTACTTGACGTCGGATATTCCATTTTAACGTCGCTACTGTTAACGCCAGCTCATCGGAAATGCCGGTTTCTGTCGGGCCAGGAACACGAAAAGAGGACACAGAAAGAGTGGGTTCCAGAACTGTTTACGGATGAGAGCCAATTTAGTGTGACGAGTTATTCAAGATGTGTACACATCTGAAAAGGACTGGGAATACATAACCACCCCTCGACTATCATCAAAAGATACCATTTTGGTTGTGCCGGAGTTTTTGTTTGGGGTGGTATCATGCTGCGTAGCCGTAAGGACCTCCATGATTTCCAAGGAGCTTCAGTCTTTGAATCACGCTATTGCGTCGACATTCCCTTGTCTCACGCTCATTTGCTTAGAGGTGCTCTAGTTACAGACTTTTTTTTTCATGACCGATAACGCTCCCCCTCATCATACAGTTGCTGTCAAAGAACTCTAGAAGAGTGAAAAAATTCAACGTATCTATTGGTCTGAAAAGTTCCCGGACCTGAATCTCATAGAAAACGCGTGGGGCCTTATCAGAGGACGTTTGGCATCACGTGACCAGGCTTTAACAACTATTACATAGCTGAAATTGGCATTATAAAAGAAATGTGACTCGGTACCTTAACAGCTCTTAGACAACCTCCTCCACAGCATGTACATGCCCGTAATAGTATCACATGCCTGTAATATGAACATTTCTCCCTTCTCTTCATTTATGCTCTAAGTTATCTTTTCAATAAAGTGCCTTTGTTACCTTTTGATTCTTTTTTTAGGTAATTTTTTTCACTTGTTCGATATTTTCACATTTTGGAAATCTTATGGTATGATTTTGGTCAATGTGGGAAACTTCTGGGTGACGTTACATTTGAAAAACCGCCCCGTCCTTAATTTTTGCACTAGTTACATGCTATTTAAACACACTATTTAATATCACTAGTATATATACATATATTTAATGCACTTCAGATTGCACATAACTTTAACATTATTTCACAGGACAATAGTTTATTTTAGCAATTCTTAATATAACAATTGTAACAGTTCGTTTAAAGGAAGGAGAGTTCTGCATTTTTGGAGTCATTTATTTTTTTAATTTTCGCATGTCTTAATTGTGTAGTATTATGTCCTAAAGTCTTATTGTGGTATTATGGCTTTTTTAAACTAATCCCTTTTCTTTACCTGAAAAAAATAGAGGATTTTTCATAATCAAATTTCGATGCCAATGTTAAATTAATAAATTATAACGAAAAAGAGGTTTTGGAGAAGAAAAAACAAGAATTGCTATAATAAAATTTAGGATTGACTTCTAGTAGAAATATTTAATGTTTCTTGCATTTTTTAAAACAATTTTTACATTGTCCAATTTTTATTAAATCTTTATAAAAATATCTATAAAAAACAAAAACTATCAGCAAAAACGCATTAAATATGCATTTTATAATGTATTTAGATTCATATTTGAGATGCAAAATTTAATTAGCTTTAAACGAATTTCTACAATGATGGGCATAATAAGAATATTATGACCATCAAAGCCAGTAAGCAGTAAAAAGAAATAATAATTTCGACAAAAAAAGTCATACTATGTATACTTAATTCAAAAAGAATGTTTTTTTCACACGATAAAAGTATATAGAGGAAATCAAATTCCCTCTTTCTTATATACCATTATGCAGTGGAATACTTTTGTGTATCCCTGTAAATTAATAACAAATATTCTTTGCACCACAGATTGTACAGAGTGTATATTATAATATCTATATCATTAATGTACATCAATTTTATTATGTTTGAAAAAGCGTAACATCATTAAAATGCAATTAAGCAATTTTTCCCATTGGCCTTAATGGAACGGAATACTTTTCGGTTTACTTTTTTTATACGGAATCATCCCTATAATTAAACTATGCATCCAATGTTCATGAACATTCAAATGACTCGTTAAAATTATACAAAAATTATATAATTTAAATGTTAAATGATTTGGTTTCGTAGTTTTTGTACGCATTAACATAAATACGAACACACCTAAATCAACATAAAAAAAAAACAACATAAACCCTAACACACCCCTTAAACCGTCAAAATGACGGTTTAAGGGGTGTGTGTCTATGATATCCAGAAAAGCATAATTTAAATATATATATGTATTACTTATAAATAAATAAGGTAGTAATAAATTTTGTATTCATACAGTTTTGCATAAGAGTGCAATGCACCAGGTAACTGATGCACAAGGATGTGAATACTGATAAAACTATTTGTAAAGGATAGCAAAAGATGACCACATCGGGAAATCAGCTTTTGCTGCTTTAGAATATACGCGCAATCCTGGGGGGGAGGAATCCAAACTCATAGCTTACTTTTTTATACATTAACAATATGATCGAATTTATACTGTCAGTATTTACAGTTATGATATTACAGTTAATAATTTGTAAAGCCCCTTTGCTACCAAATTTACATTCTTACATTGAAAGATATTTAAGACAATACTGAAATAAATTTGCATACGATGCTTAAATGAGAAATTTAAGAATTAGTGTACAATCAAATGTTGGATAAGAGTAATTTTTTCATAACTTCCATATTTCTGATGCATTGGGCAATGAATTGTTGACATTAACATGCATTAGATATATTTATATTACATAAGGCCAAATTCTATATTATAAGCATTAAGATATTGATTCAGTAATTTTGTTCTTAACATCCATAATTTCCACATAACTCAATACTAATCATGGTTATCAATTGAAAAATGCTTTGTGTTAGTCCATATTAATAGATAGTTCCAAAATTATGACTTAACTATATTAGCTATTAAAACATGATTGTTTGACTCTTCTTAACAACGTTCAGAAAATATGTAAGTGGAGGGAAATTAAGACATTGTTAAAGAAATATACATAGCCAATGTGCCCACAATAAATAATAATTACGTCAACTACCATATTTTAAAGGGAAAAAAAGATACATAATTGCTAATTATACAATTAAATTATTATGAGAAAGCATAAAAAGAATACTAATACAAACATTACTATTTACAATATTTGCAAAAAATCCCCATTATACCATCTTAATATATGCAGCAAGTTAGTCTCATCCCATGGCTAACAGAAGAGAGGGAAATTGAGACAAAACATTTTCCAATTAAAGAAAGACAAAGAGCGGGTAAATAACACAAACTGAGAAACGCGAAATATTTGAAATAATGGATTTGTTTGACTCTAAAAATTTTATGCCGTCTATGACGCGCTTAAGCAAAACTGGTTTATCAATTAGATAAACCAACCAGTCTTTAAGTGACATAGTTCACGATTTTTTTACATGAAAGTTAGATGTAAATGTGCACTCTACGATGTAATGTAGTGAGCTTGCTTATTTCCTACATATACAAAGCAGAGAGTCTCTTTTGATCATAAATGCATCTGACTTGCTACGCTTCACGTGCAATTTTGAACTTGTTTTCAGAAGTTTTATTTCACGTGAACATCCCGTAGCTCCAAACATTATGTTTGGCTTCATTGTTGTTGTTTAAAGGGAAAATTTCCATAAAATGTAAATTATTAATGTTATAAGTGCGTTAACATTTTTATCACTAGAAAGAATGAAAAAGCATTAATATACATATTGAATGCAAATTGTAGACAAAGTGTCGCATGGTGAAGTCAAATAAGCACTGAATGTATTTTTAGAGATTTTTGTAACATTGATTTTAATGTTTGACTTTTAAACAATAAACGTTTTAACTTCCACGATCGTAGCATCTGAAAATAAGGATGCATTGATTTAAGAAAACTGAATAATATAATATACAAACTACTGGCAAATGTTTCCGAAAATTTCAAACTACAAAAGAAACATTTATTACATAAATCCTTCTTTAAATCTCTTTTTTTCTTAAAAATTCTTTAATTCTTTCTTTAAATATGTTGTTTTTCAGAGTTTGTGTAGATAAATAATCGTTTTTTGGAACTGCGGCAAATTTGGAATGGATTATTCTCGAATTATATTTTTGTAAACTTTCAGAAATATAAGAGTATTAGTAAGAAATATCTCTATTTTTTTACCATAGGTTGTTTAAAAAAGAAACTGGAAACATTTATGTACCTTAAGTAATAAAAAAAATCTGTTTTTTTTTTAGTTTAGAGTTTTTTCAAACGCAACAAATAAAATTGTTATTTCGTTCAGTAAGTTGTAGGAGAAGTATTATTTTAGTGTGATCAGGATTAAACACCAATGACCGCAGTGACTTTTGTTTTTTCAAGCTGACTGACAACAGATTCTTCCGTGAAAACTTATTTCATTTAAGTACAGTAAAAAACAATATTTGTAATAAAAAGTTTACTTTTATTTTTGAGGTTTTGACAATTACATTGTAAGATATTGCATATTTTGTTAATGCACCACAGCGTAATTCCCTAAAAAAATTAATAGGCTTTTTCGTTATGTTCGTAGTTTTGTCACTTTCCTGTTTTAAATAAGTTATTTTTTTTCAAAAAAAGATTTAAACTTTTTTGCATATGTTCTTTATAGTATACACTGTTAAAAAATTGATCTGAAGAATTACAGAGAATCTACGGGTAATCCATTATTTTAAGTATTAAAGTAAATTTACACAAATTAGAAAATAAAACTCTGTAAAAAAAAGAGAAAATATTAGATTTTATAAACTATAGACTCTGTAAATAGACTCTGTAAAATAACATCGTTAAAAATACGCCACACTGTTATAACTAGAGCTGACACATTGCACCTTTTAGGGGTGAAAGGCTTGTCTCATTGGAGACACTCCTAAAGGAACGAAAATGGCACCTTTAATTAGGGTGAAAAGATGGCGCCCTTAATCCAGAGTGCCGAATAATAAAAAATTAAAAATATACAAACCAACTTTTGGTCCTCGACGGATTCGAACCCACAATGTCTGATTGCAAGCGCATCGCTCTAACCACTCGGCCATCGAGTTCACCTTCAAAGACTCCCTGAATTGTTCAAATGTCCTAAAATTCAAAGCTTGCTTTATATAAAAAAGTTCGCCAAAAGTTAGCCATCCGAAGTTCTAAACGAAATTGGGATAGCGCATAGCGGTGATAATCATCGTAGATATAAATTGCTGTTTTGATCTACCAGTGACGGCGAGTTGAAGAACAAGGATACACGTCACAGAGCATGCGCAAATGACTAAGGGGTGAAAATCTTCCAACGATATGCAATGCACGGCACCCTAATTAGCGTGAGAGATCAAACAGCACCACAAATACATTTTCAAGCCAAAATGGTAACACCTTTTCACCCCTGGGCGCTAAATGCAACTGGTTTGTCACCTTTATTTTTAACAGTGTACTCTCTGTTTATCATGATAATAACTTAATTTTATTTTCAAAATAAGTGTATCACTCAATCTTCAATGTGTCTCAAAGAATTTGAATTTTTTGAGATTCTATGTCATTAAATTTTTACGTAATTTGTTTCTAGCCGTCCTTGGAATAGAACCCGTAACCGCTTGATTGCGGAAAAACGCTACACTGACTAAGCTACTGTAGCTACAGCTTTTTATACAAAGTATGCCTTTTATGATTCAGCATGGAAAAATGTATTCTGATTTTCATGATTTTCGTTTCAAATATATTCATTCGAAAATTCGTAAAAATTTATTTTAATTTATCTTAGTTTTATGCATAATACATCTAGTTTTTTTGTAATCAATTTAAGTTTTTTAAATAGTTCATGAAAAAAAAGATCAAGGAATTTTTTGTTAGCCAAAAAAATTTCATCAAATGGGTTAGTCCATTTCAAGTGGTCCAGAAAATATTTTTTTTGGTCGCTCGACCATTTTTAAAAAATCCAAATGTTTTGTACAACAACCCTAACATGACGGAAGTTCAAAATGACCGTTATTTAACTATACTATTTTTTGTTTGTGCATGTCGGCCATCTTTATTTCATCGTGTTCAGCGATTTTTTCAGATACTAAGATACACAAAATTATAAATATCTCGTCTGTCATTTTCCCAATTGAAATGGGGTTTGGAGCATTTTTTTAGAATAAAATAGGCTAAATGTACTGTAATAGAATAATTTTGAAAAATAAATTTTTACAGGTGAAATTTTAGCTCAAAATTTAAGATTTTTTCCAAAATCTATCCGTTTGCAAGAGGAAATTTTTCATGCAAGGAAAACTGTCAACCTTACACAATTTTTTCTACAAATAGGTCAAAAGTGCGTATACTCATACTCTAAGTTCCAGATCTGGGAGTTGATTTCTCTTTGCGAAAAAAATTCCGAAATTCGTCAAAAATTTCAAAAATCGCACTATTTAAGCTTTGATATCTCTGGTGGAGCACGAGATAAAAAACTGAAATTTTGGCCTTTGATAATATTTTATAGTTGTGTTATGCACAAAATATTTCAAGAAGGAGATTTGACTAGAAGCTGCGATATGGCATGGTCAACATGTAAAAACAATATTTCTAAACTATTGTAACTGACTATGTGTTTGTTCTTACCTATAATTCAGATTGTATGCTAAGCCAATGAACTGTTTCTCCAGATGAACAAAATCTACTACAAATGCTATTCGTCCATTTCAATGGCCCCGAAAATACTTTGGTTGATTGACCGTTATTAAAAAGTCTGAATTTTTTTTTTAAAACAACACTGATATGAGGGAAGTTCAAAATGACTATTTTTTAAATTTTAATATTTTTCGTTTGAGCATGGTGGCCATCTTTGTTTCATCGTGTGCAGCTATTTCCTCACATTGAAGTTTGATATCTCTTGTGTGGCGCGAGATAAAAATCTGGAATTCTGGCTTTTGATAGTATTTTATGGTAGTGTTATGCGCAAAAAAATTCAAGAAGGAGATTTGACTATAAGCTGAGATACGGTGATTAAAAAATGTTAAGAAATGCTATTACGAGTACATTAGGAGAAATGAGATTAGTCTCTTTTATTACAATATTTACACAAAAATATCGTTTGTTGAAAATAGTTTAATAATAAATGTTTAATTTACAAAGTTAATATATATGTTCAACAAAGAGCTTAATACTATTTACGAGAGATGTTATGGGTTAGACCAGTTACTGTTGTCAGTCCATCAGGCTGTTCTTTCTCAAAGTTTTATTTGAAGCCACCCAAGTCTTGTCATCCCTAGTTAACTTGAATGAAATTCTCTAGGTTTAATAATTGAAACCATGTCAACTCGATCAGTTGCAACCCATTGTCTGTAATTTACATTTCTGAAATGTGTTCGGAGTAAAATCGTTGCAATAGCATTTCTAGTAGGTTTGTTCATCTGGACAAATAGTGTATTGGCTTAGCATACATTCTGAATTGTTTAAATTACACAGAAGCATTTGAAGAAGATATTTGTAATTAACATTTAATTTTAAATCATTAATTTAAAATTTTGGAGGTATGAACAATTACATAGTACGTTACAATAGTTTGGCAGTATTGTTTTCACATATTTTCCATGCCACATTTCAGCTTGTTGTCAAATCTCCTTCTTGAAATTTTTTGTACATAACACTACTGCACAATATTATCAAAGGCCAGAATTTCAGATTTTTATCTCGTGCCCCACCAGAGATATGAAAGTCTTAAAAGTGCGATTTTTGAAATTTTTGACGAATTTTGGAATTTTTTTCGCAAAGAGAAATAAACTCCCAAATCTGGGACTTGGTGTATGAGTACACGCACTTTTGACCTATTTGTAGAAAACATTGTGTAAGGATGACAATTTTCCTTGCATGAGAAATTTCCTCTTGCAAACGAATAGATTTTGGAAAAAATCTTAATTTTTGTGCTAAAATTTTACTTGTAAAAATTAATTTTTCAAACATATTCTACCTCAGTACATTTAGCCTATTTTATTCTGAACAAAATGCTGCAAACCCCATTTCAATTGGGAAAATAAAAGACGAGTTATTTACAAATTTGTGTATCCTAGTATCTGAGAAAATCGCTGCACACGACAAAACAAAGATGGCCGCCATGCACAAACAAAAAATAGTAAAATTAAAATAACGGTCATTTTGAACTTCCATCATGTTAGGGTTGTTGTACAAAAAATTTGGGATTTTTTAAAAATGGTCGAGCGACCAGTGCTGGACCACTTGAAATGGATTGACCCAAATTCATTTTTTACAACAATAACTTTAAAGACAATTTTCCAAATTGTTGCAGACTATTTATTTTTAAATACGCTATTTTCATCAATATTACCAAGCTTCTGGAATATGGTGAAGGAAAAGTTGCAATTTGATTGACAATAAAAATCTCCAATATATCTGAAGATATATTTTTTCCATTAAAAATTGTTTGGACATGAAATTAGACTGCAAGGTAATTTTTATATGTTAAAAATGTATATGAAGATCTGTCAATATTTAAAAAAGTAGTAGCCGACGATGTATCCGATGATATAATTTTTCCCTTAAAAGAATGTTTTAACTTAAATGTTTTTTTTTTCATATATTTCTAATGAAATTGTAAAATAATTTTAAAAGTGTGTTTTTTTAATCAGAAGTTTAAATAAAGATAAAAATATTTTTATATAAAGACATGTAAATCCCCAAAGGGAATTACATATATTATAAAAGAATTGTCTAGAAATTCTCTGAGAAATTCGAACAAATACATATAACCGAGAACTAGTATAAATTTACAGAATGTCTCGCTTTTTCCGATGTTTTTACAGAAAATTTCAACAATGTTACTGATAAGAAATTAAATGAAATGAAATTAGACTGCAGGATATTTTCTGTATTTTAAAAAAATATATAGGAAGATCTGTCAATATTTAAAAACAATAGTAGCCATTTAAAAATAAATAAATAAATACGCATGCAATTAATTTTTTTTATTCTCATTAATTTGAACATTGAAATGCAGTGGGTTTTGGAACCTATTTTAAAGAATAAGCGAAATTGTCGAAAAAACTATCACGTTAAAAGTGAAAATTACCAAGAAATGTAAATATTTAATAAGTGTGTTATTCTGCATTAATATTTTTATCAAAAGAAAGGATAAAAAAGTTATAATATTCATATTAAAATCGTCCCACTGCTGCGACCGGATATATCCGTTTACTAGGCTGCAGGTTTCACTGCAGTTGAAGAATTTTATAAATTAATATAATTCTACAAATATAATCCAATTTTAAGAAATTAAGTTCTGATTGATACTTTCAAGGCTTATAAGCATATACGTAACAAAAAAATTATAACAGGATAGAAAACCTTCTTTTATCAGCATTTAAGATAAATTGCAAATAAAAAAAATTACAATTTTGCCCTTTTGATCGGCGGTCAGGGGGTTAACTTTATAATTAAAAATGCAGACGAAATAATAAATGGGGAGTCCAATAAGTACTGAATATGTCTCTGAAGCTTTTGCTATCGGTTTTTTGAGTAACGAAAAAGAAACGGAAACTGTCAGTATATCTTGAACGAAAAAACGAGAAAAGATGATCGATTTTCTATTTTCTTTATTTTGAAGTGGCTGTTTGTTTCAAACTTAAAAAAAAATTTGTTATTTGAAAAGACACTGATAAAATCTTATTGAGTGAAATAAAAGAATTGGAAAAATAATTAAATTTTATAAATTTCCTCAAAGATTTTCTTTGGCTGCTTCTTTTTGTCAAAAGAAATGTTGTTTAGAATTTATGTTGGCGGTATATTGAGAAAAATATATTTCTTTAGCTGGTAAAAAATATATGTTTCTAAAAAAAGTTTTAAATATCACAAGAAACTTTTTTAATTAATTTACTTTTTATAAACTGTTATAACAATATTTGTTTTGAAGTAAACGATCATTTATATCTCAAACCTTTTTATGAGGCAATATTTTAGATAAAACATTACTAATATTTAAAACAGGTTAAATTTAATAAGTAAAAGAAAATAAATATATAGCTGCTGAAAAAAAAAAATTCTGCAAAGTTAGTAAAATTTATTTTAGAAAACAGGGATTCTTAGAATCTGTAACAGTGACAGCAAAATTTCATGTAAGTTATTCGGTTTACACGAATATACAAAGAGTTGTACTAAGTTGGGAAAATTAAATTCAAATAAAAACAATTCTATTCCATTCAAAATTATTCACTATTAATGAATTTTAAAACGCTGTAATAAAACTTCACTGTTGTTTTTCAACTAGCATTTTTGTTAAATCCATACACTGTAAAAAATTGCTCAAGCTATTTTACTGTAGCAGAGATGCCAAGTAACTTCCAATAAAATGGTCTTTTCGTATTAGATTCACGTACTTTGCATTTAGATGAACTGGTTTTGC
Organism: Maratus speculifer; assembly: GCA_964019185.1. Taxonomy (NCBI): domain Eukaryota; kingdom Metazoa; phylum Arthropoda; class Arachnida; order Araneae; family Salticidae; genus Maratus; species Maratus speculifer. The sequence goes on along the minus strand of OZ025296.1, from coordinate 226,303,744 downwards.
GCGTAAAACATAAAATTTACATGTGCTGACTATTTATGTGGAAAAAGTGACATTTTCGTAAATTCACGGTAAAATACTGTAAATTTATGAAAGCTTTTTACAGTGTAAATAAATAAAACTGTCACTTTAAGTCAGAACCCGAAGTGTTGTATAAAAATATATTTTGGAGATCGAAGTTGATGTAAGCTCGCGTCATCTCTAATATAAATTATTGGGACAATTTAACTTTTTATCAATTTTGTTTCTTTTAAAAAATAGGGTAACATCCCCAGTAATTGGCAGGCACCAGTGATTGACACATCCGACAAAATTGTCCTAAAACAAGATTTATATTCAATCTTTTAAAAATGCAAGACCATATACCAATTATATGCTCATTTATTTTACAGATTATAACTTTGATTTATGCTACTAAATAACAATAGTGCTTAGGAAAGAGAAACAATTATAACTTGCATCAAATTAGCCATATTTGTTACAAATGCTTCTTCTCTGGCTTAAGAAAGGCATGCATTTCAATTTATTATTGTCTGATTTATAGTATATTTTAAATTTTAATTGACAACAGTTTTGTTTAGTTAAAAAGGATTACTTTAATTGTGTAAAAGTCTAAATGCCAATTACTGGTGATTACAGCAACTTTTTATAAATATATTTTTATAAAAATACTTTTTCAAATATTTTTGCTTTTAGTGGGCAAAATAGATGCACAGATATGTAGTCTTTGATTTAAAAATATTTGCAAGTAAATATTTTATTTCTTGGTAATGAAAATAGAAGTAAGTTTAAAGATAAATCCTTAATGTACTAATTACTGGAGATGTTACCCTATATGTTCAAATGGTTAATTATTGCATTGCAGTGTTCAACTAAAAGTAAATTTTGAAACAATAATTTAATTGCATATTTAATAAAAAATTTAAAAATATTTAACATCAGATATAATTTTTTAGGGCTCCGCACTTAAAGAGAAAAAGATTTATAAGAGCACTACAACGTCTGTCTGCCTGTCACTCCATTTTTACTCATAAAGCATTGGACGTGGACACTTCAAATTGGAAGAAGCAATAAAGACTAGTAACGCACATATTTATAGATTATTAAGCATTCAGAAATATATTTAGTGAAAATGTACAGGGACGAATTAAAGAACTTGAAAATAAAAACAATATTTTCTTTGTATATCGCGTGAGGTAATGTTTGAAAGCTTTTGTAACGTTAAACTAAAAAATACAGTTCTTTTAGGTAATATATTTTCAGAGATAGTGTCGGAAATATTATGTAAAAAGACACTTATCCCCATCTATTACCAAATCTACTGACACTAAAATTATGAAAAAAAATTAGAGGTATTAGACATTCATTTAAACATAACAAGAAAACTACTGCTATTACGTTAGGTCATATTATTTTTGAGGAAAGCGTATTTTTCCTTTATGCACAGATTACCATTTGTGGGCATTTCGCAAAAGTTTTAACAAACGCAAAAGTTACCTACCTTAGACAAAATATAAAAACCTTCTTGATGAAGATTTTCCAGAAAAATCGTTGGAAGAATGTCAAGATACTAACCTTTAAAGCAGTCTTTTCCAAAGTGGGACGTACGCTCTACAGGGAGATACTTTGACTTTTTAAGGTGATAATTCCAAATTTGTAACTCTGTCATTCGCTAAGCGTTTTTTATGGAAAAGTATTGCTTCAGACTAAAAATTAAATGATTTATAATTACAATTTTAAAAATTGGTGTTTTTGTTAAATTTTAAAAATGTTTTCCGCCAAAAGATCTAGTTATAAACTAAACCAGAATAACTATAAGACTAACCGTTTGAAAAAGCTTGGCAATTTTATGCAGTAGAAAAGTAGAAATGTAAACGTAACAGCATTAAAATCACGGTTTTGTTTTTTTTGTTCAATACTCCTCCCGTGTCTTTAAATATTAATTTAAAACCTGTTTTGAAAAACGCGACGCGGTCCAAGGCGGCGTTGCAATTTTTCATTTGGAAGCGTACTTAAGAGAATGCCAAGTTTAAACTTAGAACAACGGCTTTCTTTTAGCTACACTGTAAAAAGAAAATTATATTATAACACCGAATTCAGTGTTATGAAATACCAAACAAAGATTAATTGTGCAATACTTTGTTGTCAGTACTGAATTATATACATTACGATCATATTATGATAAAACAAAATTAGTTATACAGACGAGCAATATTTGATTTTATTTAAGCTTCAAAGATCTTTAAACTTTAACAGTATTCGGGAGATTCCATACAAAATGAATAAATCAGCTGTTGCTGACACATTACGGATTTTAACGAAATTCAGCATATAAACAGTATTTATTTAGTTATTGTTAGTATTTATTAGTATATATTAGTATTTATTTATGAGTAAATTCAAAACAATCGATTTCAGGAGTGTTTATTTAGGTATTAAAACTTACATTGCATATTGACATAAAATTGAGACTTTTTCTACATGCTTCAAAGTTTAATTTTGATTATTAGGTAAGAAGATCATTGATTATTTGTTTACATTATTTTTAAGGTATTTTGCATAGCTCTATTTATATATAAACTGAATCTGTGCGTCAAATTTTTCCAAAATTCATCATCCAAGGGCACACGACTTTTTTTTCAAAATTTTGTTCATTTTGTATGAAATAAGAAAACCCAATCATACGTATCTAGTATATACAGCTACTCCTAACGCTACAATCAATGGATTTTTACAAAGCCTTATCAATCCTTTTAGCAATGATTTTTTTCAACAATACAGTTAATAATTCAAATAGTTGTTGTATGGAACCTACTGAACGCGAGTGATACTCGCACTTGACCGTTTATTATTTTTATTACAATAGGTTGTGTTTAGTAAATTTTAATATTAGGTTGGATACATTTTATATATCTTGTGAAATGATGCATAAGGGAAAATTCCGTTAATTACATGGTATAAAAATGATTAATGTGATATTTACTGTTCATGAATGCTATAATAAAATGATCTTCTATCGAATCCCTAAAACATTTAGTATTTAAATATCAGATATAGTCTTGACCAGCCATATTCACTGCGTGCGGCAGACGAAGTTTTATGATATTTAACGGGCCGTAACACTCTTAATAAAGGGTAATTAAAATAGTAAGGGAACATTAGTTGTATAACAAAAAAATATACAAAATTAATATTATCGGTCGGATTAAACATTTGTAGCAGAAGATTTATTTTATAATAAAAATGTTATCACTACTTTTTTCAAACAATATACTTTGTGGCAGTGTTCAAATGTTGAAAACGATGTCGAAAGTGCCATGAAACGGCTGTTTGGAAAGAAAATAAAAAAGCACTTACGGACAAAAATATTTCTTGCATTCAACTGACAAAAATAAATAAATAACAAAATAATAGCTATATAATACACATAAAACAAAATAATATAAAAGTATGGCATAACAAAAGTTGTATTTAACAAATTATTCTTTTAGAAGACAATGCATGGCTCTTCATTAATAATTTTAGGTAGATTTCGTATGAAATACTACCTATTGCGGTCGCTCCTATGTTGGAAATTCTGAAACAAATTTGCAGATCTACGCCGATCATGACCTCTAGACCCCAAAACTACCACCAGTAAAAAAGTTTATGTATGTATATATATATATATCACTTTCTTCTGGACACGATAACTTCTTTAATTCTGCTCCAATCTTCTCCAAACGGATACATAAAATTAAGGGGTACAAAATCTCAGTCAAGCTCGTAAATAAGCAAAATCCGACCAAGGATGTGGAAAAAGGGTGGGTTTTGTGAAAACCGAAAAAACACCATAACTTCTTCATTAAAATAGATATCGAAACAGTTTAAAATTTATATCACTTCTAAAAAATGGTCCAAAATCCTGTGTATGATAGATTTTTGATAAAGTTAAAAATGGGCTCAAGGGGTGGAAAAAACAGGGTTTTTGGGAGAAAAAAAATCATAACTTCGACATTTCTTTAGCTATCAAACCCAACTTAACTTTTTATAAATTTTCTTAAAATTATCTAAAACTTTTGTACTTACAAGTTTTTGATAGGACCAACTTTTACCGATGAAAAAAAATTAAAAACGAAAGGAATGGGGGGAGGGATGGAAAAAGAAACAATCCATTTCTTAAGCTATCAAATCTAATTAAATTTGTTTTACATCTTCTCGATAATATCTACAACTTTTATACTAACAAGTTTTTATTGGATCAATTCTTATAGCAAAAATAAATTAAACAAAAATAGGCGTTGAAGAAAACACCTCAAATCCAAACTGCTTATATTCTGGCTCATTTTTACACTTTTTAGATTTTGAACGCATTCAAGTGGCAGATGCTCTTATTTAGAAAATATATAATGTGACGTATTGGCCAGCTTTTTCATAAAGGCAGAATATATTTTTAAAAAGGCTGCCAAAAAGAATATTTTAAATAGAATTTCCCGAAGTGATCGTTATTGAAAAAATTGAGTAAGTATTCAATTAACAAATTGCGTTTTTTCTGACTCCTTTTTAAGTCCATTTTTGCTCTCAAATTCATTTAGTATACACATCATCTTATTTCAGAACTATATAATATTACGAATTGGCCAGTTTTTCGATAAAGGCAGAATATAGTTTTAAAAAAGCTGCCAAACTGGGTACTTTGAACAGAATTTCCCGAAGAAATCGTGATTGAAAATTGAGGTATTCAAATAACAAAATTGCGTTTCTCTGACTCATTTTTGCATTCATTTTTGGTCTCAAACGCATCCAATTCACAGATTCTGTTATTTAGAAACTATATAATGTTCCGTATTGGTCAGTTTTTTGATAAAGGCTAAATATATATATATATTTAACCCGTCAGTAGTCGCGTGTCGGTCTTTTCGCCACCCGTATAAATTATCTTCTCCTAACTTATATTACATTACAAATACAACGGAGATCTATCACGTAGCTGACTTTGAAGCTTTCTCGAACACCTTAGTGAAGTAACAGGACACCTCTGTTTTTATTTCAGGTACATTTTTAGAAACAAAGTTGAAATTTGCGAAAAAGTCTACGTAAAAATCACTAATGTGAGTTTATTTTTACTTTTTCCAATGACTCCAGATCTCATGAATAAAATGCATAATTTAAGAAAACTGCGAATTTATATCTTCTTTGTAATGTTATTTTCGTATATTAGGTGAAAAAAATTACTTATTTCACATATTTGGTATGCGGGGGGCCAGCGGCGAAAAGACCGAGCGCGACTAATGACGTTGTGAAAAAAGTCGCGACTACTCACGGGTTAAAAAGTTTTAGTGGACATTTCGTACGAAATTTCCCTAAGAGACCATGATTGAAGAACTCAGGATGTATTTAAATAACAAACTGGTTATTTTATGACTCATTTTTAAATTAAATTTTGCTCTCAAGCGCACTCAATTGACAGCTTTTTGTTATTTAGGTTACTTTATTATTTTTTATAAAAATTTTATATGTACACTTTATAGAAAAAAATGTAACCCGGCAAACTAGTTTTTGTAAAGTTACAGAAATCTGTAGCATTACAAATAAATCTACTAAAACTAGAAACATATTACTATTTTTTTAATGTAACCCGCATTTTACTTAGATAAAAATTTCTAAGGCACTACAGTTTCCTAAAATTTTATTAGTAACATTTCAGATTTCAGCGTGTAAAAGGGTAGCAACATGATTTTTTGTTGTTACTGTTATATAAAAGGTCCTAAGAAACTCAGTTTCATAGAAAAATCTTGGTAATTTTACAGATTATTTTACAGCATAATCCGCAGCTTTAAAACGTTTAATATTCCTTTAGCAAAAAAAGGCATAGAATTACCATAAAAAAAACACCATAAGTGCAATCATATGGATTTTTGCCTATGGTAAAAGTGATTCTATGGAAAACCATATAATCGTTAAGTGTATGGTAATTCTTATGAAAAACCATATAAACGTTAAGTGTATGGTAATTCTTTATGGTACTATATATTAAAAAATAATAACGATATCAACTTTGGTGGCGCCATCTTTTAGGAATACTGGGAACTAAGCTTACTAATGCACTTCGACCTTGGGAAGCAGTGGGATTTGATCCACGGACGGTAGGGATGGCAGACGAGCGTCCTAACCATTCGGCCATGCGGGGTGATGAACTGTGCTTATAAAACGTTATATGAATAAAGCGTTTCGGTAAATCATCATTATTTGTCGTTCTAAGTTAATGGTTGACAAAAGAAGGTAGTTTTAAAGGGTTTTTTATATAAATTGTTTTATAGACATGTATTTATAAGTTAATTTATTATTTTAATGAATGGAGTAAATATTTTAGCAAATATTATTTAGTTATAAAATCCAATTAATTAAAGGAAAAACTATTTTCTGTTTATTAAAATTAATTTAAAAAAAAATAGAAAGTCGATAAGAAATAATATTTAATAAGAATAAGAAATCATTTGATAACTTAATATATAATATATTTTTAATGATTATATTAATGTATTATATTAATTCCTTACTTACGAGCATTTTTTAATTTTAAAGTAAAAAAATATGTATATTACTATTTTTTAGATAATTTTTACGGAAATTTTGAATCTTTCTTTTAAATTTTAATACCAAAAAGATTACAGATATATTCAATATTTTTATACATTGTAAAATGATTTTTAATCTTTTCAATAATTATTAACGTTTAAATAGAATAAAATAAAAACTTTGTTGTTGCATATAAAATGAATATAAATGAATATAAAAACCAAAACTAAAAAATACTACTATTGTCTGACTATTGTCTCTTGGAATTATAATAGAAAACATGGTTTAAATATCATTTTAAGCATAAGAAAAAATAAAGAAATTTTTAATGCAGTTTTAAGAATGTGTTTGTATTTACAGAAGTTTGTAATTTTGAAGTTTGTAGTTACAAATTTCTTTAATCGCTGTTAGAATTTTATAGGAAATATGTCATCAAATATATATTTTTTTGTTAAATCATTTTGTTTTTCCCATAGGATTTTTTATTTATAACGCATAGACTCTGCTCACATGTATGAAATACCCATAAGAACAAAATAATAACACTATTATTTCATAATTTGAGGTCGATAAAAATATCGGTAGATTTTTTGATATTCTTATAGATCGTAAAGTAATTTTTTATCTTTTTAATAATTTTTAACTTTTAAATAAAATAAAAATCCTTGTTGTTCCATAAAAAAGGACGTTAAAATTATCAAATAAAGTAAATTAATTATAAACCCCCCTTTTTTGTACTATTAAGTTTATTCATATTTAATTAGCATATTATAATATATTATATTAATATATATGTATTAATAATTGTTGTTACTATTTTTAAAAGATATTTCAAAAATTCTTTTGGTGATTCAAAAATTTGTAGGTCCTTTTTAAAATAAATTCAAAAAGATTTTCTTTAAATAATTATAGGCTATTTTTGACAATTTGTTTATTTTGAGGGGGTCCGGGACACATTAAAAAATCTTTTATTGAATTAAAATTTCGCAATTTTTAGTGATATTAAACATACCATTTCAAAACAAAATCACATGATAAAACTTCTCTGTATTTTTTTTTAATTTAAAATTTATTAAAAAAAAGTGGAGGGAAATTAAAAATTATTGTAACTCAATGTAATAATTGTAGAATTTTAGTTTTTTAGTTTTTTAGCAATTAAATAAACAGAAACACCTACATTTTAATTTTGATTCAGCCTTTTTAAAAATATTAATAAAAAATTTATTTAAAGTAAAAGTTTGAAAAAAATAATACTTTCAAAAATAAATATTTTTTTCAAATTTGCTGAATCAAAATTAAGGAAAGCAATTAAAAAAAGGCATGTTCTAATTTTAAAGCATTTATGTTTAGCGGTTCTTGAGTTATAACAATTTAAATGTGAGAAATTGTGAAAACCCATCATGAAGAAAAACGCATACAAGAAGTCTTATCCATGACAATCAACGCTTAAATGCTAGATGCTGAAAACGAAAAAAAACACACATAATATTTCCTTTTCTAAATATGATTTTAAAAAAATGTCATTATAAGCATAAAAAATCAGATAAATTTTTAATGCAGTATTTTTTATGTGTGTCCCTGACTCCTTTAATCGCTGTTAGAATTTTATAGGAAATATGTCGATTATATATTTTTATTGAATAATTTATTTTTCTCAAGATTTTTTTTATTTTTAACGCATTTACACACTCATATATATGAATTATATAAGAATAAAATAATATGTTATTTTATGTTATATTAATTTGAGATCAAGGGATTTTCATTAGACTGGTTATAAGTTAACATAAGTTGTTCCTAAATAGATTTTGTTTTAAACTATCTAACCAGTGGCGTTGCTGTGATTCTATTTTTTAGAAGTGCATATGACATACATAAAGATAGTAGAAAGTTTTGAGATGACCACAACCGAGTAATTTTACATTATAGTTACACAAAATCTAATATATTATAAACTTTCAAAAGGCATTAAGATTTTACCATACACCATGCTTTGAAATACTATACAATTTATGGTGCAAACAATTATGTATTATTTTACTATACATCACGCTATGGAACACCAATGAATGTATGGTAAATTTCATTTCTCTATAGTTTTACCATACACCTGGTTATGGAATACCATATCATGTATGGTGTATATCCTTATCCTACAACTTTACCATACACATTTCTCTGGGTACCATAAAATGTATGGTATATATCATTATTCTATAACTTTACCATAGACATTGCTCTGCAATACCATACAGCGATGAATGTTTACCATATGAATACAATATGTTTACATATAATGACATAATTTTTTTATGATTTTCCATATAAAACCATGTGTTTCCCTAAAAAATCCTATGCCATTTTTTGCTAAGGTATATATATATATATATATATTGTAAATAGAAATTGTGCATACCTTTAGTAATTGCACATGTTTATGAAGATGACATTATTCAATTTGCTAAATAATAATAATAATAATAAAACCACAGACTTCAAATAAAATTTATAGGTGCTTTATAAATCTATTGTTTTCGTAGCCTTATTTCAAATTATTTTTCTGTTTGGTCAGAAGAATTGATAACTGGTGTCTTGTGGCGAAGAAAACAAAATATGATCTCTAAAAAGAAATTATGAATTTATGTTATCAAGGATAAGAATCTGCTGCTTAATTAAAAGAAAATATTTGTAAGGTTTCCGGAAAAATGTTTCTGTAAATAAAATGATGTGTTTTTAAACGTTCCTTGGAAAATGAATATCGGCTTATTTTTATGAAAACATATTTTCTAAAGTAGAAGTTTGATCCATAGAAATGAAAGATAAATAATATAATTGTTTTATGTATACGGTAATTTCGCTACGAATATATATGCTACCTTCATAAAAAGGATCACATTTATTTGTTCATCTTTTATAATATTTGCACATGAATTTAGTTGACTTTTTCATTAGATTTTTAATTTTATGATATATATTATAATGTACATTTTTCTTCTAATTTGAAATTTCAAAAAAGTAAGTATATTTGCTGTCCTTAAAGTTTTTACACGCGCTATACACATATGACATATTAGAGTGTGTGTTATAGAGTGTGTATTATAATCTCTTGAAATCATGCACTTTTTTTCAAGAAATCTATAAAATATATGACAGTTCTGGAAGCAAATGTTATTTTCTGAGATTTTTACTACTACCGGATAATAACGTATACTATTTCAGGCAAAAACAGAGATTTCCTAATAAGAGAGTTTTCATATAATCGTTGAAAAAACATGATGCTATTATAGAAGATATTTTGCAATTCCACCAATGATAATAGATCAATATATTTAACAATCATTTAACAATTAACGTTGTACTTAACAAATAGTTAACAATAACGGTACCAAACAATTTGTATTCCACTATTCCAAACTTCCTACGATCACTTACCTTTTTTTTTGCAGGCGTTGCATTGCATTTAGAGGTGTATATACGATAAAATTTCGTGTATTGATTGAATTTGTTAGTTCTATTCAAATATGTGAAAGAAACCCTCACTAAATATCAGATAAATACTCTGTAACCAAGCGATAAAGGACGTGAGATTGTAGGATACGACTGTAGGATACTACATGAGATAGAAGCTTAAAAATGTTTATTAAATGTAGTACGATAGTAGAAATTAGAGAGTTTTAAAATGAACAATGACATATGCTGTGAAACCGAATAATTCTAGCTGTATATTTTTATCGTTCAAATAAATCTTATTTTAAACTGAGTGAAGAATATTTTATAGAGTTTTTTAACATCTCCCTGTGGTAGAAAAAAAATCATTTTTAATTTAAACTGTATAAATCGTTTCGTAAAAAAAAAAAAAAAAAAAAAAAAAAAAAAAAAAAAAAAAAAAAAAAAAAAATTGAACTCAAAATTATGTAAATTCCAAAGAAAAAATAGAAACTAATTAGCAATATAAATATTTAGAGTCCTTTAAGGTTGTGAATTTTCATTTAATGAAAAAAAAACTTATGTTAATTCATTATTAAAAACCATTTAAGAGACATTTAAAAAGGTGTAAAATAGTAATTAGATTTAAATTAGTATCCGTCAAATAAGAATGGCATCTTTTTGTATTCGTATTCAAGATCTCAATATAAAAAATGCATACTCATGAATAATTTATAAGAAGTAAAAACTTAAACATACAGTGTTTAACATTATTATTTTTTTTATTTACACGTTTTTATTTATAACAGTTTTTTTTAACATTATCTTCAATTTAATGTTGTATTTATTTAAATAAAAAAATATACAATCTACAAATGTACGGAGAATGAAAAATTCTCTCTCTCTTACACACACAAACACGAATATATATATGCGTGTTATAAATGTAAATATGTATATACATGCACACACACACACACACATATATATATATATATATATATATATATATATATATATATGTATATACTTTAATGATCGGTCACTTTCCATTTTGTACATTTTGCCGAATATTTAACCCTTCAATGCACGATTTTTTATGTTTTTATGAAAAAAATTATTTAAATCTATACATTACTCTTACAATGGAAAAAAAAAACAGGAAAAAATAATTTAAAATTTCCAGCTAAAATTTGATATTTTTAGGCGTGTATCCCATATACACAATCGGGGTTTTCAAATATTGTAATGCTATATTTTATAATTAAATGGGCTTAAATTAATTAATTTTATCTGCTTCTCACTCTTGAACTTTCTTAATATTAATATATTTAAATATTAATAAAATTAAGGAAAGTAAATTTTTCCTTAATAGATTGATCATCTTTTTTCTTTTTTGTTTCCAAAAAACAAATTCTAATATTCTTGTCAAATTCAAACATTTGATCCAGACATAATAAGTGTTATGTTATTCCTTGGGCTGTTCTTGACCAGTTACAGCGATTAGATTCGGCAAATTCATGGCACATAATGAGAATTATAGTGTTTTTAGGTATATGCCAAATGTGGTACATGGTGTCGTGAAGGATTAAATATACACTTGTCGGATGTTTTTGGAACTTCAGATTTAAAAGGTCATCTTCGACCTCATATTTATCAACATCCATTTGGACAATTAGAGGTAAACTAAAAAAATAAATAAATAAATAAATAAAAATAAAAAATAAAACAGAGAAAAATAATAATATTTTGGATTACCTTTTGCATCAAAATTTACGAAATGGTCTATTGCTTTAGAATAATACATGAATACTGTGTAAATATTTACTGATTTTTGTAAAAATTATACTTACGTTCATGGAGATAAAGCGATATTTTTTAAGTTAAAAAAATTCTGGCATGTTTTAGCATATATCATACAGGGTATTCCACCAAATTTAATGTCTGTATCATAAAAATTGGCAAAATGTAATAATATCAATATAGTGCATGTGAAATATAAATATATTAATTATTTTAAGAAATATGAGTAATCGTAAGCAATTATTAATATTTGCGTTTGCTAGAACGATAACAACGATCTTTTCGAATAAATTAATAGTAAACTCTATGATGCAACTCTTACGAAAGTTCCAATAAAATATCGTGATAATTCAGAAAGATATAGGCAACAAGACTGAGTTGATTTTTAGTTCCGTTTATAAGAAGCTTGATAAGGGATTTTCTACAAATTCGCATTTTTTTTTTTTAACTAAGTTTAAGAAAAAGGTAATATTTAATGAGCATCAATGAGAAGATTTGGAACAAAAGCTTCGGTTTTGATTATTTTCTTTCTTATCAAGGAATAGGTTTGTTCTGATAGTTATCCAAGAAGACCTAAAGTATCAATAAAAAAATTAAAAATATATAAAATAAAATTGTCAATTTGGGAAAAATTCCTTATCATTCAACTCCAGTTAGATAGGACTAAAATTCAGATTATCTAGACTATCGCCGATAACTGAAGCCGATAATCGCCGATAATTGTTTCTGAACTTTCACGATATTTGACTGGAATAATTTTAAGAGTTGCTTCATAGAGTTGGCTGTTAAATTATGCAAAAAGTTCGTTGTTATGAATCGCGCATGCGGAGCTAAAAATTATTTTATAAACCTACCCATATTTAATAAAATATTTATTTCCAGTTGTACGATATTGTTTCAGCTACATTTTGATAATTTTCGTTATATATCTCTACATGATAAATATTAAAATATGCCAGATTTTTTTGTTTGAATTTAAAAAAAATAATTTTCTATTTCTCTATGATTATACTTGCTATTCTTAAAAACTCAATGGACATGTTGTACAATATCCACATATCTGTATTCTTCAGCGATAGAGCATTAAGTGCATTTTAATGTACAGCGTGATCCCAAATAGTTTTCTTTATCTTTTATTTATTTATTTTTTTTGTCGGCCAATTTGTTCCTGTTGTGAAATGGACATTGATATTTTTTAAATTCTAACATGTTAATTACAATCCTGGAGTTTAATAATGATAAAAAAAAATACTTAAAATATTCAACAAAATGTCTAAAATTGAAGGTATTCGGTCATTATATGCCATAAAGTGTTCATATGAGCATGGGTGTGACATTTTCCATACTACCTACACTGTAAAAAATATCTGTGAAGATACTAAATATTTTCTAGGAAACTGGGATTCCAAGAACTTTTCATCTAACGATAAAAAGAAAAATTCGTGTAATCGATTCTAAAACTTGAATTTTTGCTGTTAGCGTTACAGGAAAAGTTCTTGGAATCCCAGTTTCCTAGAAAAGGTTTAGTACCTTTGCAGATTTTTTTTACAGTGTACAATAACCTATCATGAAATATCTTGGTTGAAGGATTAATTAGTATTAAAGAACAACATAAATGCGTTAAAAATTGGCAAAAAAAAAAAAAAAAAAAACATTTGCACACAGCAACCAAAGTTTATTTTCAAGGTGAAAAATTCGAAGAGTGCAAAACAAGATATCTGTGCAGCGAGAGTAATTTGATTAGAAGCACTGTCGATCTAATGTTCATCAGATATTTCTCGGAGGCAAATTCAAACCCCCATTATTTTATTGCTCCAATATAGAACGAATCATATATTTTACCACACTCCTTATTTTACTTAAAAAAGGGCTCTCAACGTGCAGTCCAATATTCCATTAGATTCTCACAAAAATTCAACAAAAATCATATTTCGTAGAATCAAACCATGTTAGATAAAAACGTGTTAGATACTTCGTTTATTGCCATGAAAATCTCCATTAGTTTATTACTCCAAGAATGAACGAATCATAACCTTTACCATACTCCTTAGTTTACTCACAAAGGTCTCTCAACATACAATTCAATATTCCATAAGATTGACAAAAGAAATCTATAAAATATCCTATTTCACAGAATCAAGCCATTAGGTGATGTTAGATCAAAAAACGTTAGATACTGCGTTAATTGCCATGAAAAGCATGAAGTCATCTCTTTGCTAATGTCTTTCATTGTAAAAAATAATCCGTTAAATTTACAGAAAAAAAAAGTTGGTAGTAATGTTGCCAGCAGTTTTTCCCGTAAACATTACTGTAAAATTAGCTATACATTTTTATTACATCTAATTGTACTGCAATTTTTATAGCAAAACTGCTGGCAACATTGCTGCCAGAAATTGTTGCCGTAAATTTAACGGATTATTTTTTACAGTGTGCGAATTAAATGCTCAAATAAAAAACATAGAAAAATGTAGCCCCGAAATGAATGTAAAACTTTTTTAATTAGCGCTTAATGCTACGAATTATCAAAAAGCCGCACTGCGTGAGAGCTCTAGGTCAACCTGAACGCGCATCAAAAATCTGAATCAGAACGCGCACCTAATTTTTCAAAAAAGAGAAAATTAGTACAAAAAGATTATATTATTGCTGGAAAATAAATAAAAGAGTTTCCATAAATAAGAAAATGGACTTATTAATCAAATAGTATTTTTTAAAAGTTACTAACCGTTAGTTTTAAAAATGGGATTTTTTTTTTCTTGTAAGGTGGGTTTTAGCAAAACAAACATGTAAAACTTTGGAATAATTAAAATACGTTACATATTTATACAGGGTGGCCAGCAAATAAGAGCCCGATTTCAAAATTAAATTTCTCAAAAACAAAGATGGATACAATTATTCGGTAAACTGTTTGTTCATTAGGTGAGCTGTAAAAATCTTATATAGAAGTTTCGAATATTTTGAAATGATTGTGTTGTGATTGAAAAGAAGACTTGATTTGATTTTTTTGTGTTATATTGCTTGCAGAGAACACGTTTTTCGGCTTACAGTGCCATATTTTAAGATTTTTTGAATTCAATTTTTGAAAACTTGAAATTCCTAAAAATCAGTTCAAAAAATCGTGAAAATATTGCACTGTACGCAAAAATCCCATTCTCTACAAGCAATCTAAAACAAGAAAAATGTAAAGTCAAGTATTCTTTGCAAACAGAACATAATCTTTTCAAAATATTCACCGATCGAAACTTCTGTATAACATTTTTACAGCAAACCTAACAAACAAAATGTTTACCTGTCATTATTCTATAGATCTTTGTTTTTGTGAAACTTAATTTTGAAATCGGGATCTTTTTTGCTGGGCACCCTGTATATACATATTGGTTGAGGGATATTGGTGGATCAGTTTTAAAATTTGTTTTTATTTTATTATGCTTTATTAGGTAGCTATAATTTTTTTTCGTAGTTTAACTTTTTTGAAACATTTTTTTTCTGCTGAGATGAATTTTTTATGCATCATTAAATTTATGTTTCTAAAAGACAAATTATCTGCTATGATGCACTATATATATATATATATTTGTTACGATAAAATTGGTAAATTCGGAAATTAATAATAATAACTTCGTCATTTGGATAAATTTGATAAGTGTTGCATATTAATAGAATTTATCGATTATTATTAATAATTAACGATAAACTTATGCCTAAAGTTAAATTAAGCTTACAAGGAAAGTCTCCATACTGGGCATACTCAGAGTTTTTTGAAAAAAATACTAATTAAACTACTCATGTGTCTAATAAAGGATCGGTGAAAATTATCGGCGGAATTACATTAGAAAACATGTAAAAAAATAAAATACTTTCGAATATTTGGCGTGAAAAAACAAAAGTGTCACAATATTTGGCGATCAGAACTTTCCCTCGCCAAATGCAAACGATTTTAATGAAATTAAAACTTTTGGAATTTTAGAATCCGTATAAGTGATTAATGAATTTAAATTTAAACAATGAGAGAGTTAACATATTATTTACATATATGTATATTAAATTGCATATATATATATTATTTGCTGCTGTAGTTAATTAATTTACCTCTGGAAAAAATATTTTCATATATAAAAAATTCTTATTTACTAAAAATATTTTCATACATTTAAGCGTTTTCAAAAATAAAAGCCATATGTTTCCATGGCGACAAAATCAAATCGATAATGCTCAACTGTACTTTCAACTAGAAACAATATTAATTAATTTGAATTTGAATTTCGTTTTAAATCTCGAATTTTGATTGTTAAATTTGAATATAAATACATATAAATATCAATATAACGAAAATATACTTAAAAGAAACTAAAACGGACAAAACCAAATATATTTAATTTATCTAAACACGTTGAACATGAAACTTTTTTCCTTTAAAATGCATCTGACTTGAATGTCTTTTCATCGCCAACCGACGATAAATCGCCAAATAACGAAATTTTCATTATTTTTTTGTGGACAGGGTATGGAAGTTCCGTCGAATTTTTTTTGTTATAAACGTGTATATATTCATGAGAAGAACATTCTGTAATTTTTTCAGATTATTCGGAGTATTCCCGTATGGAGACCTTCCTTCTTAGTAATGAATACATACTTTTCAAAAATATGCACTATCATAACTGTTTGAATCTAATAAGAAAAATAGTTGTTAAGAGGCAATAAAACATAATCAAAGGAAGTGCTCTATTAATAATACGCAAAAGACTAAAAAGTTTGAAATAATTATTTTTATAATTAATGAATTAGATAAAATTTTTAAACAATTAAATATTTAAAGAATAAATTATATAACTTTGGAATGCATACTTTTATCATTTTATATTTAGAAAAAAAAACGGTATTCCAAACACAAATCACAAGCTAAACGAGTTGAAATTTATTATAGATGCCAAACTCGATTGATATTTATTAATAATAACCGGATAATTTTATAAACTCTCATAAATTTATCATATTAAACGGTTTATTTGGATATCATTTAATAATTATTAATAATAAATAGTAACTATTAAAAAAAACCGATTAATAAAATTGACTTTAATATATATATAGTTTGTTACATCTAAAAATGTTATTTTAAAAAATATATTATAAATTAAAATAGTTTACCAGTAAATATAATATTTTCTTTATATCATATTATTATTTATATCTTTATATAAATATAATAGCTAAAAAGATTTGTTACGGCTGACTTACGTTATCTAAGTCTTTCAAAAGAATAATATAAAGACTTGATCCTTTTCGGCGCAGTCTTGCGTCCTCATTTCCGAAACCTTTTGTGCTGTCTTTTATTTCCATTATTATGGAGAATGCCATATTATTGAAGGAATATAACAAATGAATTTATATTCTTTTCATATTCTGCGTACTTTTTATATTTAGTTCCTTCATTTCCATTTGTTTCAATACTATAAATTCTTATAGTAAATCTATAAATATTGCAAATACTAAAGTGCAAAAGGATGAAATATAATAAAAATATAATAGAATATATAAAGCTAAAATATATATATTACTGAGGTTTCCAACCATTTTACTGTATGCAAATGAAAAATAATTAATGTTCATTTATCACTGAAAAATATTTTGATATATGAGGCCTGTAAAATAATCAAAGGCATTTTAACATAAATTATTATACTGTTAATTTAAAATACACATACTGTAATGGATAGTTAGTTTCTAAAAAATAAAATAATGAAAGAGGAATGAAGATATAATTTATATTAAGTGATGATCAAATTTTGACGAAGAGACAGGATAACATAATTTAAGGTTATAATTTTTGATTGAATCATCATTTTGGGTATTTTCATCGATTTGTGCTTCTTTTCTTTTATAAATACGTCTCTAGTTTTTAGGTGCGTTCGTAGTTATGTAAATACGTAGCACCTATTGTTGTCGCTCAGTCCGTCCGTCTGTCCGTCTATCTGTCTGTCTGCCTCTCTGTCCGTCTGTCCGTCCGCATATAACAACACAAAAACTACCCAACCGAATCGTTTGAAATTTAAAATACATAATTATAACATCATTTTGTCGATTCATTTCAAATTTTATGAAAATCGGATGCATAAATCAATTACAGGGACAATCAAAAGTATTCCGTTACATTACGGTCAATGGGGAAAAAAGTTTCAAATGCATTTTAATCGTTTGAAATTTAAAACATATAATTATTGCGTAATTTTGTCGAGTCATTTCAAATGTTATGAAAATCGGATGGATAGATAAATTACAGGGACAATCAAAAGGATTCCGTTACATTACGGTCAATGGGGAAAAAAGTTTCAAATGCATTTTAATCGTTTGAAATTTAAAACATATAATTATTTCTTAAATTTATCGAGTCATTTCAAATGTTATGAAAATCGGATGCATATTTCATTTACAGGGACAATCAAAGGTATTCCATTACATTGCGGTTAATGAGAAAAAAGTTTCAAATGAATTTTTATGACGTTACACACATTAGAACATAATAGAATTGGCATGAATCTATGAAGTATATACTAAAATATGCATTCTGTACAATCTGTGGTGTAAAGAATTTTTATTATTAAATTACAGGGCCACACAAAAGTATTCCACTACATAATGCTATACGAGAAAACATTGTTTGTGGTGTTTTAATTATATTCAACTATTACACTTTATGAATAAGATATACGTTTCTGAGGTGTAATAAAAATTACTTTCTGTATACTTACAGGAACACAAAAAAGATTTCGACTACTATACTGTATCCGAAGTACGCTCTACTATATCAGCAAGATTTGAATATTTTTAAAACTTCGTCATCGTACGAACGCACCTCATTTGCTACGTTCTCGTGCAATTTACAACTTGTTATAATATAGTAACGTAAAAACCATTTACTTTTTAAAATTTAAAAACATTAACTTTCTAAAAAGCGATAATCTAACAAGTTTCTTAGGAACTGTATATAAAATTCCGACGTATGTATACACTTGTAAAGTGCTATATTAGATACTTTCTAGCATTAAATGATATTTAAAACTACATTTGAAAGTTTAGAAAGCTTGTAACAAACGATTAAAGTGTTGCAAGCATTTTAATTTGTTTTAGTAAACATATCAAGTTGTAAAATATTTTTGTATTTATAATATTAGGAATTAGGTTTATACGCCTCTCCATAATGAATGACGATGTAAATTTCTTGAAGGGTGTATTCGAGAAAATGCTTTTCTATTTTCAACAGCTCGAAATTTTCTGATACAATTTCAGACACATCTTTAAAAGTAAAAATATGAAACTTGCTAAGCGGATTTTTGGAGAGACGTATAAGGGGCCAGGTGATGTCATTTTACGCTCAATTCATTAGAATTTGATTTATATCAATTATCTTCTCAGTATGACCCTTTCTTCGTTCACAGATCTCCCGCTTCGGAATAATAGGTTCAGAATGCCGTTTTTGATTGCTTTTTTGCAACATTTTCTACATTTGTCAAAGACTCGACAATCACGGCACCTTGTGTACTTTCTGAATAAGACAATTCGCCAGTTTCATGCATATGAGTTCAAAAATGAATTTAAAAATAAATCGAAAAATAAGCAGTTTGAATCGAAATACACCCTTAACCATTTCCGGCACGGGCAAAATTTGTAGTAAAGTGAGAAATTGCCGACTGACACTGGAATTCACAAACGAATTTTTAAACGAATTTAAATATTTTGAATTCCTTAATCTAAGCTTTTATTGTAAAAGCAAAATTCCACTAAAATATTATTTGTATCGATTGCAAGTATGGAATTAAAATTTGGTATCCCAAACAGGGCACAGTGTGCCGGAAAGGGTTAAGTTTTGAAACTGTAAAATTGTATCAATTACTAAAGCAGATAGTTGTCTTTCTAAATGTGTTAATAATTTCGTTAATTTATTTAAACGTTAAACTTCCTTAAGCAATAAAAGCTGTTTAATAGATAAAATAAAAATAATTATTTTTATGAATAAAAAAAATATTCAATGACATAGATAACTAGAATGATCATTAAAAATATTTAATGTAACAAAACATCCTTTTAAAATGATACTACTGTGTAATTATAAGTGTATTTCGGATTTTTTCTTTTTTTTAAACATAAGTGATTTTTTTTTTAATGTGAAGCTTTATTTTATTGTCAGCTGAATTTTTTCAGATTGGTGAAAAATTAATTTTAAATTGAAGGTAAAATGAAAAGTACAATGTTGAATACGGCATCAGATGGCACTAATTGATTTCTATATTATGAAAAATCAGGAAACAATAAAGCGCCTATTATTCGGACCGGTCGGGAACAAGGCCGATCCAGTAAAAAATCCGGATAATTGGACAACTTAAAAAAACGCCTTGGCAGTGTTTTTAAGGTAATTTCCGGTCGCACATTTACCAGGCATAGAACTAGCAACTGTGGTAGTGTACATTTTTATCATATTATAAATGGCGTGCGTAGAAAATATTTGTTTTAAAAAAATTTTTTAGATCTTATTTTTTACAAAATAGATACAAAGTTATATGCAGCAGTATACACAGAAATTATTACATGTATTCACATACACAGTACAGTACACACATTAAAAATCATTGCGATAAGGAAAAGAAATTTTAATAGTCTTCTGCTTCATAGTGGACATTTTTATCTTATTTTTCCTCTCGTACTCTCGTACTCTCGTTCCCTCTGGTACTCTCGCACATTAAAATTAAAATATAATAGGTTCTAGAAGCAGTTAATTTTAAGCATTCTTACCTTTGCAGTTGTCGGTGATTATTTTTATTTCCTGTTTAGGATATGGTTAACGGTTAATTTTTGTGACTTCCATCCAAATTTACCCTAAGAAAGTTTCGCTTAAAATTATTTGGACAAGGCTCGAAAAAAACGAATGTCTTCGAGTCGATGAATAGATCCAGTTATCCAGTTAATCGGTGTCTGCTTACTACATTATATAAAAATAATAATTTTTATAAATTAAAAAAAATAATTCAATGGCATTGACTTCTGTAATGCTGAAAAAAATGTCCAATGTAACACAAAATTGTTTTTAAACGATAGCTACTCTCTAATAAATTTAAGATTATACCGGAATTATTTTCAAAACATATGTGATTTTAAAACGTAAAGATTTATTATATTGTCAGGTTAATTTATATTTTTCAGATTGATGGAAAAGGAACATTAAATTGAAAGTAAAATGAGTTATACAAAGTTGAACAGAGTTGCAGAGGATTCTAATAAACTTCTTTATTGGGACACATAGGGCTGTGGGAGCCTAGTGGTCATAGCACAGAACCCCAGACTGAAAGTCCCAGGGTTTGATGATCGACATCACCAAAGACCCTCCGAGTGTGTGCAGTGTAAGCGATCGTTAAATAAAGGGGTTCTGAAAGTCCTGTGGTCGGTTATAGCAATTACCATGGGAATTGATCTTCGGTGAATCCAACCCTACCCTTCAGAGAATTGTCAAGATTGAGGAAGTGGCGATGTTTGGTGCTGCCATCTATCAGGGATTTGCAAAACATATTCCGCTGCAAATGTCTGACTTGAATCATCTATGTGCAGTCCAGTGAAAACTGCAGCACCACTCTTGTCCTTCGGACTTACGCCAACAACATTGTGACACATCATGGTATTTCTTACTTTATAACAGAAAATGGTATGTGTTTTCATGAGAAAGTCTTAAAAACTCGTAAAATGTAGAATGAACCGTTCTTGATAATTTGGCTTCTATCTATAATATTTAAAAAGACAGAAATATTTTCTGCTTCCGTCCCTAATTTCAAAATGTAAAATGACTTTTTTTACCATATATTCTGGCAAAATTAATTTTTCAGGAACAAATAAAATGCATGATAATTCATTTTTTGCGTAAAACATAATTTGTTTAGTGGAAAAATCTGCTACATGAATGAAAGAATAATCAATCGAAAATTGTACATATTTTATAATGTAATTAAAACTTTTTCAAGCACTGTATCAGAAACATAGATTTTACTCACATTCGAAATGATATACAAAAAATACATTGCAATCAAAACGCTTGATATAAAAATTGCCATCGGTTCAATATTGCGCAACCCAATTTTGACGTTTTATAAACATTTAAATATTTTGAAACTTCATTAATTTTTAATTTGTTTGAAATAAAAAATGTTATAAAATCACTCTAGAATGTAATCCATAAACTGCAATATGCAAAAAACGAACAATAAATGCTGCAAAACATAATTCTGCAGGAAACATTTTTCTTTAATCTCTAAGTAATATTTTGTAATTTAATGTAAATTAAATACAAACATTACAATAGGTCTCTAAAGTTTTATAAAAATGTAGTAATGTTCTATTAAAAACTTTTCATATCTTTCATATACGATAAACAAATATAAAATTTCAATTTTATAGTAATGTTATGTTGTGCAGCTGAGATGAGAGAAAAAGCACAGGAAGTAACTATTTATTTTCATAGTATCTTAAAAGGTTATGAATTCAATAATATCTATGGTGAATTATAACATTTCAATGTCAATATAATTTTTTTTTCATTTGTGGATTAATTAAACTATTGGAAAACAAACGATACAAAGCTCACAATTTGGAAATTCCTTGTTTAAGCTATTGGAAATAATAATAATAATAATAATAATAATAATAATAAACTTGAGTAAAAGGATCTGTATAGACTGATTTTATTGATTGGAATTCAAAACCACATTATGTTTGTATGTGATTAACCGTTTAATTGCAAAGTTGATCTTGTGGATATGTTCCAAAATGTGAATATGTCTGAGTAGATATTAAAAAAATAATAATAATAAAAGCATTTAACTAATTAGATCATAAATATTGCCTTAAAAATTAATAAAAATTGGGTTTATCCAACTAATTTGCCTTTGAATTTCTTATGTTGAAAGCCTTCAGGAAATCTATAGTTAAAAAACATCCTTTGCAATTATAGTTTGATACATAAACTGCGTAAAATGCTCATTTAAAAATATAGCAAAATATTTTTCATCTCCTAACTCATTTTTATAGATACTATTATGCACACTCGCCATTACACAATTCTGAGTCAGTTTCAGGCCGCAAATTTCAAGAGAATGTTATACCGTTATATATAAATGAGGGTAGTAAAGTGAGGGCATCCGGACCAGAGCACGTGAGACACTTTTGCCTCCGATCCAAGCGACACTTTTACAACCCTCTAAGAACATCCTTTCGGTCTACTTAGCAGGACTCATGCGTTTATAACACCATTCAGAGATAGCTCCAATGTAAAGCCGTGCACAGCCCAGCGCGCGTCACATGTCTTTAACTCACAAAAAGCATCATTGAGTCCTCAGCGCCCAATACTCGAAAAAACAAGTGGTGACTCTACTTTGTGAACACCTTGAATTACCTCCAGCGGCCCTTAAGAACACGACACTTATTCAAGCGCCAAGGCTGAAGAACTATTACAGCGCCCCTTTCTGACGAAATATATCGAAACTGAAAGCAGACTTGCTTGTAACAGCCAAAAACATTTACAAAAAAATTGGTTCAATTATGCATATCTTCGTGACTCCTTGAATGGCACAATAGCGGCACACGTACAGACATACATTTTGCATAAAAATGTTTTTAAAGATCTAAAACGTGTAAATCTATCTAAAATCAGAATTAAAAAATCGACTAGAATACTTTCTTCTGTTGAAGACGGAAATAAGTAATAAGCTTATATTAATAAGTCTCTATAAATATAAATATAAATATAAATAATAAGTCTCTATAAATATAAATATAAAGTCTCTTACTTTCATTATAAATACGAATGTACATTTCATTTTTTTAAATAAAAAATGAGAATAAATAAACATATTAAAATTAATTCTCGAATATATTGTGTATAGTCAATTAACATTACAATTTTGCGAATTCATTCTAAGAAAATAAAGACAAACATTTAAAGTAATACAGGATAAGAAGATACATGTTTAGAAAAATTTAATCGAAATATGTTCATTGAATTGTGCCCTCAAAAAAGATTTTTTCTACTAAAATGATATCGAAAATAAAAAAAGAATTCTAATAAGAATTCCAAAACAAATACTTTTCAATTTTAAATATAAATATTTGGTAACTTAATGTAAAGTCGTTTTGAGGGGGTATTTTATTTGCTAAAAGTTAAATAAAAAAATTCAGTTTCTTTTCGAAAGAACATTACAAACTTTCATCGAAAATGAGACAGAATTTAACTTTATGTAAAAAAATTAATAAAAAATAATATCAACAAAATTAGTAAAATATAATAGAGAATAAGAGAAAAAGCTTTACCGAGTAAAAAACAAAAAAATCAAGTATGCAATTTTTTACTGGCAAATCTAAATCTTATAGTTTTGGATGTTGGAGCATATTATAAATCACGAGTGTGAACATTTCGTGTTGGATTAAAAAAACATGCAATAAATATGAATATGCAATAAATATAATGTTTCATATAAAAAAAAATAATTACGGAAAATAATTATAATTAATTAAAAATTTGGTTTACATGGTGAAATTTACTTTGTTGCTTGTTAATTAACCAGCGTTTTTTATTCCTCTAATATTGATAAAAGTATACATGCGTGTGTGTGTTTCTACTGATGATATTTTTTTTTTTTTTTACCGAGAACCTAGAGAAAGGCGGGAATGTTAAAAAGGTGGGAAATTTGGGGAGCGCATATTTTGATGATTCGTAAAAATTGGTCAACAAAAAACCAAGAAATTAATACTTAAAAACGCACACTTTTTTGAAAGAATGCATTCATTTAGTGTAAAATCAAAATATTTGCTCGTCTGATAATATCTGACTATTTTGATTGCACGCCTGATATATGTTTTGATAACTCTTGTTTTGATTGTTCAGAGTATAAACGAAAGAAATTGATAATTTTTCGAAGTATGGTATTTTTAGTTTTCTATAATTATGGGAATTTTAATAAAACTATTAGAAGTATCGACTAAAACTCGCTAGACGGACATGTAACATTTTCTGCAACCGAAAACTCATTTTTACGAGATAAACTTGGAAAATTCTATTAAGTTTTGCCAACATTTTACTTAGACAATACAAAATTTGAAGGAAGGGTCCAAGCTTTCTTGAAATTTTCCTACGGAAAACTGTAAAATTTCATCAAAATTTGTAAAAAATCTCATCCCTCTAAATCCAAGTTTTAATGTTTCCGGCAAACCAAAAAGATTTTCTTAAAGATAAAAGTTTCGTGTAATAGATGGTGCAATCTCTTTTAAGAAATATGCATTTTAACCCTTTCCAATGCACGGGTGAAAACAGGTCACTTCGTGCCTCACAGAGGGGATATTGTTTCTACGTTAAACGTTACTAAACGTCCGTATTTTAACACAATTATTTTAAAGCGTCTCAATTTATCAGATATATGTCTTCAATAAAGCTTTTCAAACGTTTCCACTGGCAGAAATACTTTTTACCAAATTAAATGAGTGAAATTTCAACGAAATAAAAAAAACACCTGAATGTTTATTCGCTATTTAGTTCGCTTTTGAGATGAATAGACTTCCAACCTCAAATTATGCATAAAATTATATTCCTAATAGTATATATTTTAAATTCAATATATTTTATTTAAAAATATAAATTCAGATGAAATGGAGTCTTAAGATATAAAATCAAACAAAGTTGAGGCTACATTACGGCGGGAAACAAGAGGGGGGGGGGGGCAGATAATAGGGAATATTCTAAATTATTATATATTGTAGCAAATATACAACATTTTTTAATTATTTTAATAATATAACGGAAACTATAAATGAAAAATATCAGAAATTATGAAATTTGAAATGTTTTGTTGGACAATTTATGCGACTGGTGATGATTTAATACGAATTAAAATCTGAAAAATTATTTTATATCGACTTTCTGAAGAACAAAATTCACATAAAAGCAACATATAATTTCCAAAGAAAAGAGGGAACTGAAACTTATTATACAACAGAGAATTTATGTTTCTTCTAACGTTTCATAAATTTTACTTGGTGGGACATTAAAGATTATTATTTTGCAAAAAGAACCTTAGAATAGCAGAAAACAAAAGAAAATCTCATAGCATCAGTTCAAGAGACCGTGAAATTACATTTATACCCTCATACATAAAATAAATTAAGGGGAGCAAAATACTTAGAATCTTAATATTTTAGTAACACATTCTTTCCTACTTTATAAGTTCCTTCTTTAAAATTTCAATTTCATTAATTATAAAGAATCCAATGCAGTTTTTTTAAATATTATTGTTGGTATTGAAATTAACTTCAGAAAGTTAAAAAATAATAATAATAAAAGGAGAAATTTTTATTTTCAATTTTGTAGGTTCCTAGAAATTTTAAATTATAGCCGTGTTCTGCATTCATTGACTCTGTCAGGTTTTAATTTATGTAAATTAGATTTTTTTTCAGAATTAAAAAAAATGCATAACTCGTTAAGGTGAAGAATGTTTAAATAAACAATTTAGAAAATGTATAAGCTAGTTAAAAATCAAATTGCAGCAAATAAGATCAATAACCGTATATATATATATATATATATATATATATATATTTGTAGCCCGGTAAATGATCTATAGATTAATAATATAATATAAAATAACTGCATTTTAATTTTTTTATCAATAACATTACAATTTTTTAAAGACATTATTTACACTATTTATCAACACTGTTAAAATTTTCAATTGTTGTTTGCTTAGTTCTATTCGATTTTGACTTTTTAGCCAAATTTTCTATTTATAAAGTTAGATTCTACAGTTAGGCTCTTAGTCCGATGACAGCTGTATCAGAATAAATGTACGCAAACACTCAATTTATTATAAGATTGATTTTTCGTGGGGACAAAGCAGCAAAATCGAAATAATCTGATTCCATCTCCTAACTACATTCTTCGTGAATTGTTGGAATAATTTGATCCTCAGTTACGTATTTAGATACTTCTAAAATATTATCAGTTGCTACGTACTTTGCGAACGTAATATCAAACTGCAACTTTTCAAAAATATTTGGAAATTTTGTTTCTTCGAATGGTCTGTCGTTTTCATCATTTGCATTACACCCATTTCTTTTAGATGGAAGGATAAACGCGGTATGTCGAAAGCATTTTTCTATTTAAAGATAGAAAACCAACGATTATAAATGCACAAATAAAGTATGAAAAGGTAGCAAACAGAGTTTTCCTTTTTCTAGCTCGCTCAGCTTTGCACTGATGAAGAATGTCCATAGTAGATTCGAAATGACTGTTTGCTACCTTTTCATACCTTATTTGTGCATTTATAATCGTTGTTTTTCTATCTTTAAACATTTTTGAACAAAGGCTTTATTTGCCATTTTAACATTTTCCTATTGTTTGAGTTTATACAGCATTCCACACAACATATAGATTATTAATGGTCCTGAATAATGTTATGTCGTAGCTGTATTAAACCCTTGGAGATTGGCGACCGTTATACGTGCCACTAAAGGTTTTGAAAATTTTTCATTATTCTCACCTGTCATTTTTAATAATAAAAAATGTCTTATTTAATCAAAAATTTTTACGATTCAATTATAGAAAACGTTCTGTTCTGATAGACGGGTGACAAAAGATTAAAAATTAAGCAAAGTGATCTCGATGCTAAGGGGTTAAGATCAATCGAAAATCAAATTTGATTTGGAACTCTTTTATGATAATGAGATTTAAAATTTTGGATTTTATCTTGATCCATTGGTTGTAGTTGAGTATTAGGAGTATATAGGAGTAAATATCCAACCTTTCTAAAACTCAGTGTTGGTAGTTTACATTGACTCTGCACATTATCTAGCAGCAAAATAATTTTTCTGTTTTGATGAGATTTTTTTTATCCGATTCTTTAAAAAATATGCAGATTTTAAGCGCCATCCAGGATTTGTATATGAAATATAATCAATAGCGTGGGCCGAAAAAAAAATTTTTTTTTTCGACTTTCGATTATGAATAGTGCAGAAAAGTTGCACAAAAACTGCCAGATTTTTAGACAATTTCTTCATTTGCCACAAAGGCAACTCCTCGCTATTTCTTCTGTTTTTTGATGCGCTTAGAATCACGTATTTGGATGACGAACCACACGATGTCTTTAAAGCAATTCTGGAAGTGAAGGAGAATGGGGAGCAGAAAGCAATGAAAACGCAATCAGCCAGAACGAAGTTGAAGGAGGAAATAGGAGATGGGAGAGACTGCGAGATGAAGTGTTAATTATGTTTCTTCTCTAAAATACAGATATTGTCAGAAGATTCAAATAGTGGAAACTTTGAAGCAGGGATCTCGTCAAAATAAAAATTTTAAACTGGGTTCTCAAAAAGCGAGGACATTCAAACTACTTTCTCACATAGAGTTCGTAAAATTTAACAATATTATAACAGATAGGTAAATTGCGTTATGAGCTTTATCTGAGTATAAGGATGCAGGAATTTGACAACAGGGGATAAAGATCTCGCAATCGATAAAGACAAGGTCAGGAGATAGAAAAAAAGATATAGGATTCTTCGAGGATGAAAAATTATAATCATATTATTTGACTTTAGAAAAAATAAATTGATCTCCATAAAAAAAGGATACAAGCGGGAAACGTCGAGGGAAAGACGGATCACATGTCAATAATAGCATGCGAAAATACACATGTCGCTCTCCGTAACTTTATACTTGTTTCATGGATATCAGAAATACAAAAAGCTGAACATTTTAGTACTCTATTACAGGGAACTAAAAAGCAAAGCATTTCAAGTATTTTTAACTAAAATAAGTTTAAATTGGCACATTTAAAAAAAATTTTGTTAAATAGTTCAAAAATCAGCATTGCAGCGAAAATTCAAGCCATTTGCGGGAAATATGAGGAATTGTCTTATTTTTTGTCTTGAAATCTTAAATTTTTGTGCCAAATTAGTGCCACGAGTGGCAACTTTCCCGCTCTACCTATCATCGAAAATCGTACAAAAATATTTTTTCAGCCAACTCTAATAATCATCAATCATTATTTTAATTCCTTTGAAGCAACATGGTTTAGTTGATTTACCAATAGCTAACAATTTTAACTTATCACTTTCATCCATATTGCAACTTATCACCACAGTTAATTCCGTCTTTTCTTAATTTATCACATGTGTACGTTTCACCTTTTAGTATTAAAATCTTAGTAGGAAATAAGTTTATATACAATTTTGTTCCAAAGCATTAAATATTTCAGTCATTGCATAGGTAAAATAAGTTCCGTTAGTTTTTGGAGAATCCATTACAAACAGTTTAGGTCTCCAGCACCACATTTACCACGCACTTGCTTGTATACGATGTCATTTTGGAGCTTAAAACGATAATAAATAGAGAATGCATTCTTTTATATCCCAAACTTTGCAGCAATTCCTATCTCAGATTGGCCACATGCGATCTTTTTAATAAATTCCACTTTAGCTTCTAATGTCGAAGTTTTGTAACTTCTACGCACCGCCTTATTTTAAAGAAACACAAACTTTTACTTTCCTCAAAAATCACTCCAACTGTAAGTAAAATACTGTCGGAAAATTTTGATCACTACACTGCAGATAATGTGTAGTGATAAAAAAACGCTTCCCTATCGTTAACTGGTATCTACCCTGTGAATTACTTGGCATATCAATGGGTCAAATACTAAGAAAAGGATTAGTAATAAACACAATTTAAGAATTTGTGGAAGTATCGCAGGTACCCGCTCATGACAACAGTCACGCCAGACGTTATAATCACATCTCTAGGTATCTCACTGCGTTATTCCAAAGGGGCCCGTTAAAATTTCAAGTGGTTTGCATGTTACGATGTTCCGTATCTTTTCTTTGAACAGTACTGTTATTTTCTCGATTTTCCAAAAAAAAAAATATCACTTTGAATGTTTGTAGAAAAAGATTATCTTTATTTCTATACTTCTGTTTCAACAATTTTCTTAAAAAAAAAAAAAAAAAAAAAAAAAAAAAAAAAAAAAAACATTTATTTTAAATTTTAAATACCTACATAATAAGTCTTAATAACTAACAGTTTTATTGTTAATTACCACTAGTTTTTAGTATACTGAGATGAATGTCATATTTAAATTAAAATTTGCTGCGAATATTATTTTATTTTTTGCCATATAATTACTTTTAAAACTTTATTTATGAGTAAAAAAGTATTTCATTTTATTATTAATATATTAAGAAAATATACATGACTTCATTTTCAACCTAGCAACGCTTAACATATTCCGCAAGTTAAAATATTTTACATTAATCTAATTTCTTAAGGATTTCACAGAATTTCAGAAAAATACTTTGAATTATTGCATAGATAAAACACAGTATGTTTTCTGTTAATATATTCCCTATGTAACTTTCTGTTAGTAATTGTAAGATAAATCTCTAATTAGTGTAGCTTTGCGCACGTATCCAGTTTGGAGATATTAAAAATCAGCCAGACAGAGCCAAAAGAGCTTTAAATATAGAGTCCTAATGAGTTTTGGGATTTCACAATATTTTTTTTTTATTCCGAGATAAAAAAAAAGGGAAAAGAAAATTTCAGTGAAAGATAAGCAGTTAAAAAAAAGAAAGTGGGCTTAAATATATTAAAATTTTACATCAGCCGTCTGTTAGTTATAACTCCAAAAGTTTAAATCGTGTTAAAAAATTATGTTTTTGTTTGTTAACAGATTGAACTGACATATGGGACATGACATTGGATTTCTAAAAATTATTATATCAATGAATTTCCTTGTGTGACAATTTTCATCGTCAGGGAAACGATATTAATAGAATAAAAAAACTAATCTGTAACACAGTGGTTTATTAATTATAGCGAACATTTGTATTATAAAATAATGTATAGTACACAATTTTTTTCTCCTAGATTAACCTAGGTGACCTCACACTATAGTAATTTCGTTTTAATAATATGCAATGCTTATTTCAGTTTATTACATTAAAAGCCTCTTATTAGATTAATGTAGAAATTTTTATATGAAAGCTATAAATTATTAATCCACCTTAAAACATTTATTTGAATAAGCGAAAATTTAAATACAAAAATGGTTCTAATTAAAAATATTCTTTAAACCTTTTATTAGTTAAACTCTTAATAAAATTCATTAAATTTATCTTGTGTTTTTCAAATCTTTTTAAAATCTTTATCTTAAACTCTATATTAATCTATAATTTTTCTGTTCTAAAAAGCCTAGGTATTTAAAAATGATTCTTTTTATTCTATTTATTATAATATTACGTTGTTAAACTTTTTTACGAGTCAATTAATTTATTTATTTTTTCCTCTCAATGAAATTATTCTTTTCGAAATAGATTCAATTTTACTGTTATTTTGACGCCAGATATTAAATGCTATTTACAATCAACATGTCAGGCATCTGGTGTGAGACTTTAGAGTTTTACAGAAAGAAATTTCGGCACAAGAAAACTGTTTCAAACATAAATTAATATACTGGAAATGATGGGATAACCCCTATTTCTGGAAGCCTCATTGGTCAATTATGGTCACCTGATTTGTCTCATAGTACCCTTACGCTAAAGCAGGTCAGAATTGGCGAAATATATTAGACTATTATTAGATTATTAGACTATTGATTTTGAGGTAAGACGAAGAGGTTCATGTGTGCAAAGTTGAATGTTTTACGAGGTATTATGATTCATAGGAATGGATTGGCAATTTAATCAATTATTTTTCGGCAGTTCAATTATGAAGTATGGAGTATTCCCCGTTCGACATATTATAGTACTTCAATAAAGGTTTTGAACCTGTTCATTGAATGTTATTTCTTTTGAAGTCATCTGCATTTTTTAAGTACTCGGCCAGAATTCTGTGCTTAAAAATGGGAACCATTTACAATATAATGCATTTTAAGGCTTTTTTTAAGCTCCTAATGTCACAATGCCACATATATGACTACGATGTTCCATAGTCCAAGTAGTGTACGTTCAATAAAATTTAAAATGCATTAAAAAAATAAAAACAAGTTGGAAATTGCACGTGAAGCGTAGCAAATGAGGTGCGTTCGTACGATAATAAAGTTTTAAAAATATCACTCTCATATATCAATCTCATAAAATTGTAAATAGTTAATTAAATTAAAATGCACAACAAACAATGTTCTCTCTATACTCATTATGTAATGGAATACTCTTGTGTGGCCTTGTAAATGAATAATTAATGTTCTTTGCACAACAGATTATGCAAAATCTATATTATAATATGTACTTTATGATGCATATCAATATTATTATGTTAGAATGAGTGTAATACTATTAAAATGCATTTGAAACTTTTTTTTCCATTGACTGTAATGTAACGGAGTACTTGTGATTGTCCCTGTATTCGATCTATGCATCCTATTTAAAAAAAATGACTTGACAAAATTATGTAATAAGTATGTAAATTAAATTTCAAACGATTAAAATGCATTTGCAACATTTCCCCCCATTGCTCGTAATGTAATGGAATACTTTTGATCGTCCCTGTAATTGATCTATCCATCCGATTCTCATAAAATTTGAAATGACTCGACAAAATTATGTAATAATTTAATATTTTAAATTTCAAAAGATTCGGTTGTGTAGTTTTTGCGCTGTTATATGCGGACCGACAGACAGACGGACAGACAGACAGACGAACAGACGGACAGACGGGCGGACTGAACGAACACTATAGGTGCTACGTATTTACATAATTACGAACGCACATAAAAATGAGTTTAAAGATCCATGTTTTCTTAAAAGGAAGATATAATTTTTATAAACTACACAGTACTTCTAAATACATATTCGAGGTGAATACAAGAAAATGCATTCATCAGCAGGATATAACATTTTCAGAATTTCAAGGGAATCTTAATCTCAGTGCTAACTGTGAAATGTGTTCTAGAATATTCTTTTTATAAAACAAAAAAAAAAAAAAAAAAAATCGAATATACCAAAAGATACTTTTTTAAACATTTTAATCTACCTAACTCATTAATAAGAACATAAATTCTTCAGGTACAATAAAATTAAACTTTTATACTCATCAGCTGTATTATTTCGGTTTGTTAAATGTTCCCCTTTCTTAAGCGACAGAACAAATTTTTGCTATTCAAGCGAAAACTTTTTGTTCCACTTCATAGATTAATTTTCTGCAGCCACAATTAGAATTGGCTCAACAGTGGAAGAATGAAGGATATCCTCTGCTCTTTTCCTCAAATGACACAATGGAACAGATAATTGAATTTGTTATTTATTTTCTTGTATTTAATAGTTTCTTAAGTGACTTTTTCAGGTAAGATTTAAATGACAAAGAATTTCTTACACGGGATCATTTCTTTTTAAATAAAATATTAAAATTCTTACAAAGTATGCATATAGCTCAAAGATTATCATATTGCTTCTCAAAATCCCCTGTAAAAATGCCATTAATTCCAAATAACAACCCCCCACCCTTTTTAACATCTGAAAATTAAATTTCTAGATGGTTGTCTATGCATAGAACAATTCATATTTTTACGAAGTATAAAGCTTTGTAATTAATATAAAATTTTGTTTTTTTTTTAATTTTACAAACATTTATATTGAACAGAGCACAATAAAATTTTATGTGTTAAAAAAATATAAAACTCATTAATAGGAGCATATATTGTCCAGGTATAATAAAATGTAACTTTAAAATAATCCAGCAACATTATTTCAGTTCGTTAAATTTTCCACGACTGTTAAGCAATAGAACAAATATTTCCTGTTCAAGTGAAAACTTTTTGTTACCTCTTCAAAGATCAATTTTCTGTAACCGCAATTAGAATTGGTTCAATAATAGAGAAATGAAGAATATCGTCTGCCTTTATTCTTAAATGACTTAATACAACATGTAATTGATACTATTATTTTTAACTTGCAAATAACGTTTTCTTAAATGGGATTGACAATATTTAAATATCAAAGAAATTTCTACTGCGTTTTTTTTAAATAAACTATTAATATTATTAGAGAAGATACGTATGGATGCAGAATTATCCCATTACCTCACAAAATGCACAACGAAAATTCCAATAATTCTGCTTAATTATTTCCCTTTTTTTATACCTGAAAGTTCCGGATAGTTTTCAACACATAGAATAACTCCTATAAAGCTTTGGAAATAATATGAAAATTTTCTTTAACTTTTTATAAATATTTATATCGATGAAACCGCAATACATTTATTTTTAAATATTAAAAAATGTGAAATGCATTGATAACAACATATATTCTTCATGTATGACAAAATTAAACTTTTAAACTATGCAGTAACATTAGTTTTGATTTTTTAAATGCTCTTCGACTGCTAAGCGATACAACAAATAGTTCCTATACAAATGAAAACTTTTTGTTCCACTTTAGAGAATAATTTTCTACAGCCTCAATTAGATTTGGCTCAATAATGGAAAAATAAAGTATATCCTTTGCCTTTATACTTAAATGGCCCGATACAACGGATAATTGACTTTATTATTTATTTATTTTATTTAACAGTTTCTTAAGTGGGCTTTTAAGGTAAGATTTAAATATCAAGCAATTTCTTACATAGTAAGGTACCCTGGGGTAATAACGCCACGTTAAGGTTCTACCAATTTTCACGGCTTAGTTTTAGATTGTATTTTTCAAACAAATATAGGATCTGATACAGCAACTCATTGACTATCTATATAAAATAAAATAATTTAACAGATATGTATTCATAAAATGTAATGGCGTTTTTTCTTGACCAATGCTATTTGGCGTTATTACCCACCTATACGGGTAATAACGCCATGCAAACAAAACTATGAAATAAGATTGAATAATTGCATGTAGATAGCCCAATTCTAAAAATACAAACTCTACAAACCTAGAAATTGACAAATTGCATTCTAATCTATTGAAGATGTTCAATTTTTTGTGAAAATGTAAGAAAAATAAAGGTGTGGTGTGGGAGGGGGGGATGAGACAAAAGAATATCAGACCGTGAGCTTCTTTTTGCTTAAAAAGGACCACTTAAATAGAAATATGAGGAACATTGGGCAGTTTTAACTGTGTTTATTTGAATCAGTATTTAGGATGTAGCTCGGCCACTGTAGGGAATCAACCGGGGTACTAAAGTCAAGGATTGGCGTTATTACCCCGGTATAGTTATTGCGCAGTACATTTTAAATTACAAATTATCTCGAGAAGATATCCAAAATCTTTACCAACATTTTAAAAGTACATGAAATGCACTACAAATTTATGTAATTAACAAAGTATTTCCGGATTAAAAAAATAGTCTTCACATCACAAAACGTATCTCGCAAATTTTAGATCAAGCGTTAATTTTAGTTGCTTGTAAAAACAATAAGACCTAAAAATGAAACAAATTAACTTGAAGCTGTTTTTTGCGATTTATATGACTCAAAACCCTTCTGCGCAGAGCACATGGGTGTCATTTACCTAATTATTTCATAATTATGCAAAATATAAGCATTTGGCGTTATTACCCCGCTTGGCGTTATTACCCCAGGGTACCTTATATATTTTTTAAATATTAAAACTATCAGAAAAGATAATGTATTAATTAAAATGTGATAATTAGCCTTTGTTCATTATATTTGTTGAAAAGAAAGCAAGTTATGGCCATGGATCCAAGAATGCAATATTTAGTCTCAAAACTCAGTAACAAAATTCTAATATTTCCCCTTAAACATTACCTCTTTTTTACTCCTAAAAATAAACTCATATTTTCAAAAATGTATGAAGCTTTGTATGTAGTGTTAAATTTTCTTTTAAACTTTTATAAAAATTTATATTGAACAATTCGCGATATATATTTTTACTATTGGATTAAATATAACTTGTTTATAAAAACATATCTTCTTCAGATATAACAAAATAAAACTTTTAAGTAACTAGAAACTATATTTTAGATAGTTAAATGCCCCTAACTATTAAACAAAAGAACAAAACTTTCCTATTCGAGCGAAAATTTCTTATTCTACTTCATAGATTAATTTTCTGCAATCCCAAATAAAACTGGTTCAATAATGGAAGAATGAAGGATATACTTTGCTTTTATCCTTAAGTGACATAATGCTACAAATAACTGACTTCATTATACACTTACATTTAACAGTTTCTTAAGTGGGTTTTTAAGATAAGATTTAAACATCAAGCAATTTTTTACGCGGTATACATATTTTAAAAGAAAACATTAAAACTTTTAGAAAAGATAATATATTGCATTAAAATATGATAATGAACATGTGTTTCATATCTTTGTTGAAAAGAGCACAAGTTATGCGTATGGATACAGGCATGCCATATTAACTTTCAATATTTCAAGATGAGAACTCCAATAATTCCAGTTAACTATTTCTCATTTTTTACACCTTTTATATATATATATATATATATATATATATATATATATACATATATGCATGTATGTATATATATAGAGAGAGAGGGAGAGAAAGAGAGAGAGAGAGACAGAGAAAGAGAAAGAGAGTTGCCATCATTTACAATGACTCATATTTTGAAACATGTATAAAGTTTTGTATTTAGTGTGAAATTTTCTTTTATACTTTTATAAAACTTCACATTCAACAAACGAATTTGTAAGTATTGCAATTAATGTAACTCATTTATAAGAACGCATATTTTCCAAGTATAAGAATATAAGTAACCTGAAACTATACTTCAGCTTGTTAAGTATTCCCCCACTGGTAAGTAAAAAGTACAAATCATTCCCATTGACGCGAATATTTTTGTTCTGCTTCATAGATTATTTTTTTGTAACCGCTCTCAGAATTGGTTCAGTAATAGAAAAATGAAAAAAAAGTAGTCTGAATTTATCCTCAAATTACACAATACAAATGAAAATTGTCATTATTATTTTTGTTTTCTAACAAATAACATTTTCTTAAATGGGATTTTACTGCAATATTTAAATATCAAAGATTTCTCCCGCCGAATACATTTTTTAGTGAAATATTAAAACTCGTTGTAAAGATGAGTATGGATCCAAGATTATAGTATAAAATCTCAAAATTCACGAACAAAATTCCAATAATTCCACGTAGCTTTTCCCATTTTTTTTTACATTTGAAAATAAAATTTCCAGAGAATTGACAAATCAAAAAATAACTGTCGTTTTTAAAGAAGTATAAAGTTTTGTATATAATATGAAATTTTTGTTTTAAAATTTTCTGAATATTAACATCGATTAAACCACAATATGCATTTTTAATATTAAAAAATGCTAAAAACTCTTTAATAAGAAAATTTATTCTTCAGATATAATAAAATTAAACTTCTAAACTGCCCAGCAACTCTATTTCGGTTAAATGTTTCAGAAATGTTAAGCAATAAAATAAATCTTTCCAAATACAAATGAAAACGTTTTGTTATGCTTCAGAGACGAATTTTCTACAGCCGCATTTGAAGACCTTCAATAAGAAGATTGGAGAATATAATTTGCCTTTATCCTTAAATGACTTGATTACTTCTTTCTTTTGTTTGACAGTTTTTTAAGTAGCCTTTTAAGGAAACATTTAAATATAAACGAATTTCTCACAAGGTAAAAACTTTAAATAAAATATTAAAAATTTTAGAAAACATAATGTATTGCATTAAAATATGGTAATGAGCACGTGTTCAACATTTTTGTTGAAAATAACAGAAAATATCCGTGTGGTTCCAAGAATGCCTATTTATTCTCAAAATTCACGAAGAAAATTTCAATAACTCCCCGTAACTATTTCTCACCATTTTTTACACGTGAAAATAAAAAATGTCACATATTTTTCATCACATAGAATTACTCATATTTCCAAATCAGTATAAAGTTTTGTATTTAGCATGGAATTTTATTTAAAATTTATTAAAATTTAAATCGAACAAGCCACAATGTCTTTGTTTTATATATTAGGAAAAAAATAATTCAGTAATATCATGTATTCTTCAAGTATAATAAATTTAAACATTTATACTCTGCAGTTCTTTTATTTCAGCTTGTTAAATATGCTCTCACTGTTAAGTGATTGAACAAATCTTTTCGATTCAAGCGAATAATTTTTGATCCTCTTCATAGATTAATTTTCTGCAGCCACAATTAGAATTGGTTCAATAATAAAATAAAAAAGACAACCTCAGTTTTTATCCTTAAATGAAATAATACAACAGATAATTTATTGTTTTATTTTATTTCTTACATTTAATAGTTTCTTAATTGGACATTTAACGTAAGGCTTAAATATCATAGATTTTCTAAGACGAAATAATTTTAGTAATAGAATATTAAAATTTTTAGAAGCTATATGAACGTTATATCTATATTATAAAGGCCAAACCTATCTGTGCGTAACGCATATGTCATTTGGCGAATGACAACACTTTCGCCTGCAATTTTCGACACAGATTTTTTTTTTCATTTCTAAACATCGTACATTTAAAATTTTGACATCGTCGTATAGCGAAAAAAAATGTACTTTTAAATGCAATTTATTTCAAAGTTGTGTCTCAATATATTTTTGATTTATTAATTTCTTTATACTTTTCAGTACCAATTTTGTAAATGTAGCAACAGAATCGCTTCATTTTCTCTCAATATTGAAAAAAAAAAGAAAAAAAAATAGAAATTAAAATGTGTCTGTTATAAAACCCGGTGAATTTTGGTTTTATTTAGTTTAATAATTTGAATAATTGAGTTTTGTAGTATTTTGATAATTTTAGCTTAAAATAATATTTGCTTGAGAGTTAGACTGACCAATATAAGATGTATTTTTTACTGTAACTAATTTTGCAGATTTATTATGAAATAATAAAAATGTTCTTTTCTAAAGATTTTCTTTCTTCGAATTTTGACGGGTTCCACCTCATTACATTAAAGAGTGAGAATGAGTATGTGTCCATTATCTTTAACCTCATCGTTAATAAAGCTAAATTAATTCTACAAATGCTCCTTCATTGGATTTAAACAAAGAAAATAATATCACAAATGGCAGAAAAAAATTTCGGACATTTTTTTTTTTATCACCTGAAAATAAAATATCCATGTAGTTGCCAACACATAGAACAACTCATATTTTCAAATAAGTATAAAGTTTTGTAATTATTAAAAAAATTTTGTTTTAAAAATTTCTTAGCATTTACATCGAACAAAACACAGTATTTTTTACTATTAACAAAAAAATATATAACTGGTTAATATGAACATATATTCTTCAGGAATAGTTAAATTAAACTTCTAAATTATCAAGTAACATTTTTTGATTAAATGATACATGAATGTTAAGCAATAGAAATCTTTCCTATGCTAGCGAAAACTTTTTATTCCTCTTCAAAGATTAATTTTCTACAGCCGAATTTGACTGGTTTTAATAATAGAATTGCAATTACGCTATTGCAGAGCAAATTGCTCTACATGCAATTTGTCTTTATCCTTAAACGACACAATACAGCATATAATTAACTTCATTTTTTTTCTTTCTTATTTTTAACAATTTCATAAGTAGATTTTTAAGAAACATTTAGATATCAAGCAATTTCTTATAAGTTAAAAAATTAAAAAAAATTATTAAAACTTTCAGAAAACTCAATATATTGTATTAAAATTCGATAATGAGATTTTATTCCATATCTTTTTTTGGAAAAAAAAAACAGAAGTTATGCGTGTGGATTCAAGGATGCCATATTTACTCTCAAAATTCATGAAGAAAATTTTAATAATTTGCCGTAACTATTCGCCATTTTTTTATACAAGAAAATAAAAATGTTGCTTATTTTTCATGACATACAATTACTCATATTTCCAAATTCGTATAAAATTTGTAATTATATGAAATTTTTTATTAAATGTTTTAAAAAATTACATCGGAAAAGCCACAATATATATTTTTTAAATATTATAATAAATATAATTCGCTAATAAAAATATAAATTCTTAAGGTATAATAAATTCAAAAATTTACACTCAACAGCTCTTATTTCAGCTTGTTAAATATCTCCTACCTGTTAAGCGAAAAAACAATTATTTCCTATTCAACGAATATTTTTTGTTCCACTTCATAGATTGATTTTCTGCAACCGCAATTAGAATTGTTTCAATAATAGAATAGAGAAGAACAACCTCTGAAGTTATCCTTAAATGAAACAATACAAGAGATATTTGACTGTATTATTTATTTCTTACATTTAATAGTTTCTTAATCGGGCCTCTAAAGTAAGGATTTAAATATCAAAGAATTTCTAAGACCAAATAATAATTGTAATATAATACTAGAGCTTTTAGAAACCATATGATGTATTACGTTAAAGAGTAATAGTGAGTTTGTGTCCAATATATTTAACCTCAACGTCACCGAATCTGAAATATTGCTATAAATGCTCAATCATTGGTTTTAAACAAAGAAAATAACATCATAAATGACAGAAAAAAAATCGGACAGTTTTTTTTATTACATGAATATAAAATTTCCAGGTTAGTTGTTAACACATAAAATAACTCATATTTTCAAATACATATAAAGTTTTGTAATTAATATGAACTGTTTTCTAAAATTTTTCCAAATATCTACATCGAAAAAACTATATATTTTTTTTAATATTAAAAAGAAATGTATATAAAACAAGTTAATAGGAACATGTATTCTTCAGGTATAATAAAATTAAAGTTTAAAATTTTCCAACAGCTTTATTTCGATTAAATATTCCACGAATGTTAAGCCTAAGAACACATATTTCCTATTCAAGCGAAAACGTCTTGTTCGCAACATAGATTAATTTTCTATAGCCGCATTTGAATGGATTCAATAATACAAAAATGAAACATACAATTTTCCTTTATCTTTAAATGACACATTACAACATACAATTGACTTCATTATTTTATTTAATAGTTTCTTAATTGAGCTTTTAAGGAAGCATTTAAATGTCAAGATATTTCTTACACGTAATTTTTTTAAGAAAATATTAAAACGTTTAGAAGAGGTAATACTTTGGATTAAAATATTATAAAAATGATAAATGATAATGGGGATTTTTTCCCACATTGCTTTTGAAAAGAACACAATTTACGCGTATGGATACAATGATATCACATTTACTCTAAAAATTCACACACACACAAAAAAAATTCCACAACTACTTATAACTGTTTTACATTTTCTTTATACCTGAAAATAAAATTTATACATATTTGTAATCACGGAGAATGGCTCATATTTTCAAATAAGAATGAAACTTTTAACAGATGTAATTTTTCCATTTTTCATTTTTTGGGTGAAAAAGGTCCGGGCGAGGATTTTACCATTTTTTCACCCAAAAATTAAAAATGGAAAAATTACATCTGTTATAATTAATTTACCGATTGAATAATCGTGTTTCAAAATTAATCTAATATGAAATTTTTGTAATTGGTATGAAACTTTGTTTTGAAATTTTATAATAATTTACAATAATTTTAGAAATTTCAATATATTTTTTTTCAATATTAGAAAAAATAACATTGATTAATAAAAAAGTATATTCTTCAAGTATAATTAATTTAAACATTTATACACATCAGCTCTTTTATTTCAGCCCGTTAAATATTCCGCCACTGTTAAGTGATAGAACAAAACTTTTCTATTCAAGCGAATATATTTTGTTCCTCTTCATAGATTAATTTTCTACAGACACAATTAAAATTGGTTCAATAATATAATTAAGCAGGATATTCTCTGCTTTTATGCTTCAATGAAATAATATAACAAATAGTTGACAGTATTATTTATTTCTTACATTTAATAGTTTCTTAATTGGGCATTTAAAGTAAGATTTAAATATCAAAGAATTTCTTTGGCGAAATAATTTTTTCAAAAGTATATTAAAACTTTTAGAAAATGTTACATTTATAAGAGTGATAGAGAGTGTGTGTCCCATATGTTTAACACCTTCGTTACCAAAACTAAAAAAATACTGCAAATGCAATTTTATTGGCGTAAAAAAAGAAATTGACATCATAAATAATAAAACGAAAAATAAAAGTTTTTAGAAATTGATATTTTAGACGATTAGAAATTTAGGTCCACAAATACGGATTTAAAACTACAAATTCCTTTAAAGTATCAATTTAATTATTACTAACCTAAATTTATATGATCACAAATGCAAGTCCTTTAAACAAGGGAATGATATAAATGTCCTTAAAACAATTTATAGTAAATAAGTAAATTAAGTAATTGTGGAAATTTTGCAATTTTCAAGCAATGCTGTCTTGAAGGCATTTTCTAAACTCAGATGAAAATAACATGTATTTTATGAGTAATTTTGCATAGATATTAGCATAGTAAAAGACGTATAAAAGAGTAAAAGACGAATAATAAATAGTAAAAGAACATAAATATAAGACATTTAATTTTTATCATTAAAAGAATAAAGGTTTCCACAGGTGTAACAGAGAAGAGGTTAATTCCCAGAACACGATCAACTACGAGTAAAAAAGAACACAAATTGTGCGTATGCATCCAAAGTTGTCATGTTATATATTAAAATAAATTGGAAATTAACATGTTGAATAAATGAAAAAAATTAATTGCTAGAATATTTAAATTAAACTTTAAAATTAATAAAATTATGTTTATTCGACATATTTTGATATACTGTTTAATTGGGAAAAAAATACACTTTCAAACGAAATTTCTTTGAAAATATTAAATCACAATTCGTTTGAAAAATATATAGTTATTTTTAAATTTTTATTATTCTTAAAATAACTCTCAGACAGGACGTTTTTTTTTTTTTGGGGGGGGGGGGCGATTTCCCATGGTATTAACTCCTCGCACAAGACCAATAAAAAACGTCTGCTTTT
Organism: Maratus speculifer; assembly: GCA_964019185.1. Classification (NCBI taxonomy): domain Eukaryota; kingdom Metazoa; phylum Arthropoda; class Arachnida; order Araneae; family Salticidae; genus Maratus; species Maratus speculifer. Next base: position 226,261,062 of record OZ025296.1, on the reverse strand, counting down.
ATTAAATTTCAGAGTTTGATTTTAACTAATTATTTTTTTGTTCATATATATATGTGTGTATATATGTGTGTTTGTGTGTGTTTGATTTTTGGGATTGTTAGTGTGTATATTAAATAATAAAAAAATAAATGTAAGAAATCTAATGTAGGTATAAATTAAATAAATGGTTTGCATCAATATTCTGTATAACAGGACGTTCAGTCACATGTCGTTTTTTAAAAAATGTTGAGAATTTACCTTGGTTTAAGGAGACAGTTTATCTTAAAATTAATCAAAATGTCTGTCTTTTTTTTTCTTTTTTTTTTCTTTTTTTTTAGTATTAAGTGAAAATTTGTTAGTGAGTATTTTAACTCTTCGCTTTTACCCACACGGCAATTAAATTGCGAAATATTTTAAATGTTGTTAATACGCTCAGCACTGTTTTCCAACAAATTAAAACTAAAAATGTTATATTCTCAATGTTCTTATTTTCATCACTTTCTAGTTTTGAAATTAATTAGGCTTCTTTTGTATTTAAGATAGAGATTTAAACTTTTTTATCCATGTGCTTTATTATACATGTGATAAATCTGCGTGTGACATTCTAAATCAGGTTTTTTGTTACTTATTTTTTGAATAACAGGAACTTATGAAGATATGAAGAAATCTAACAGATTTCCTCGTTTTTTTACTTATATGTATGAAATACTTTTCTATATCAAAGCAATATGTGGCGGTTAACGCTTAATATATCCTATTTGTCCAAGAACACAATCGCAGAATCTTCAATTTGCAGTCGTGAATGTCAAACATTGGTAAGCCAAACAATGAATTTCTCAGGAATTTAACCCTTAAATTAAGTAGAGACGACATTCTTATAAACATATTTATTCGTGATTCTCAATATAAGAAAAGCATTCTACAAATATTTTGGTTTGAACTTAAGACTGACGCTATATGGAATCAGAGCTAAAACGAAAGATGGCATTAAAAGATTAGAACCGCACCTTATTAAAGAATATTTTACCTTCAAAAGAAAAGATTTTCTTTAACACTTGAAAAAACTTGGAATTGTCTGATTTAAGCCAGTACACATAGTTTTATACAAAAGATCGCATGTTTGCAGGATATAACAACAAAGCTCAGTCCGGCTAGCAAACTTTTGAGCTGGCGGATCACACATCAATGTGAAATTTAAAACGGTCGAAAGCAAAAATAAATTCTCAATGTCTGTCGATCGGAAGAATATGTTATGCAATCCGGCTTTGGCGCGTTGTTAGCATAGAATCCTGGGATATAGCATGATATTTAAAAATATAAATAAAGTACTAAGAAACAAATCGAAGAATAAAATAAATCAATGAGGATTTACTCAAAGTGTTGCATTTCACACATTAAACTTTTGTAGAAAAAGAAAGTAAAAGAATGCGTAGATTAAAGATATGGGATTAAAATATAGTAAAAGTGAAAAGATGTTATCGAAGCACGGGAAAAGTTCGATATTATAAGAATTTGGAAATAATTAATTAAGATAAATTTATATATATATATATATATATAGATAGATAGATAGATAGATAGATAGATAAATAGATAGATAGATAGATATATAAAGCCATTAATTGTAAAACATGGTATAAACCATTAAATTTAATACAAAATTACATCATTGAAGCATGGAAAAAACATAATAAAATAAATATAATCGATATATGTAGGACCAATGAAGAATCTTCAGACCCACAAATACTTAGGAAATATAAATAAAGTGTGTGGTTTCATCTTCGTATTAGCCATGCAAAGCAAAATGATACGAATTTGGTGCTATCAAGACACATAAAACCAAAATAAAATGGAGAAAAAACATTAGAAGTAAATCAGAATAACATTATTAAAATGGATAGAAAAGGAAACAAAACCATAAGAGACACTATAATTACCCCTAAAATGATGTAGCAAATATTGACTGCTATGATTGCAAATTAATTAAATGAATTATATATCTATTCGAAGATGCTCTAAGAGTATACTTTTGGTAGATATAAAGTAAAATTTAAAATATTCATTTAAAGAAATACATTATTAAATATAATAATTGATTTATTAAATATTAAAATAATGTAACATTTAATGTGGGAAATCATTATAATGATTCCTTTTATTAATAATATAATATTATAAAATATTGATGATTAAATCATTCTTATATAATGTTGTAATTGCTTAATAAGTAAATAAAATAATGACAATTAATTGTTAACTAATATCATAATGTTTAGATATGTAAAAACAGAATAAAAATATAAAAAAGAACGGAAAAATAATAAAAATAAAAACTGAAATTAATTCTATTTAATTTGACAATATATATATATATATATATATATATATATATATACATTACATATAATATCAGATGAGTCTAAAAATTCAGTCTTGTGTAAAACACAACTTTTTAAGAAATATTGGGCAAAAATATAAATATTTAAAAAAATAGGTATTTTTTACAGCTCAATTTTTCGTATACTTTTAAAAAATTTTAATTAAATATACTATAAAAATATTACTGTTTGTAGAACAGTGAAATGCAATGCATTCATCGGTTGCACCATATTTCCAATAATAAAAAATTGCTGCGAAGGTAATATTTCCCCTTAAAATACTTTTTGTTACATTATTAAAGATAATAAAAAAGAGCAGAAAAATTACTTTTCCTTGAGTTTTTCTATCAGAGTGGAACATGTAAAATATGTAAAGCATATCGAAAACTTCAAAGGATGCGCACCGGGTCAGTTACGAAACTTCTATTGTTCTCTCACGAAATTCTAGAAAATCGACGTTTATCTTTGCCGAAAATTGTGCTGAGTACGCTGTTTTACATTTTTGCAAAAGAGAATTCTTGAAAAATTATTGCCGAAAAGAATGATTTTTACTTTGTTTTTATTTTCTTTAGTAAATGATAAAAAAAATTAAATTGAAGGCATATTAAAATTGTCAGTGTTTTAATATTATCTATTTTTAACAATCTAAAACGACTGGTATGTTTTATACTTGATAGTTTTTTTTCAGTTAAAATTTGCCACAAAATTGTGCAACAAAACTTTTTTATCATTAAACTATAAGATGTAAAAGCAAGCTGGAAATTGCAAGTCACCCGTATCAAATGAGGTGCGTTAGTATTTTAACGAAGTTCAAAATATATTCTGATCGTGGAGTAATAGTGTGAAGTATTTCGTATACACTATAGTAGTCGAAAACTTTTGTGTGTCCTTGTAAATACTTTCTGCTTTATATTATACAAGAAGTAATGTGTAGTAAGCCTCAGTAACGCACAAAAAATAAAAAAAAATATTAAATAATATAATACAATTAAAAGCGCAGCGCCACAAGCAATGTTTTCCCTATACCATTATGTAATAAAATCCATTTGTGTGGCCCTGTAAATGTATAAAAAAATTTCTTTACATCACAGATTGTACAGAATGTCTATTTCAGTGTATACTTCATAGATGCATATCAATTATATTATATTCGAAAGAGTGCAGCACCATTAAAATGCTCTTGAAAGTTTTTTCCATTGACCGTAATGACATGGAATACTCTTGATTGTCCCTGTAATTTAACTATACATCCGATTTTCATAAAATTCGAAATTACTCGACAAAATTTTGTAATAATTATATATTTAGAATTTCGAATGTTTCGATAGGGTAGTTTTTAAATTGTTATATGCAGACAGACGGACGGACGGAATGACTAAATAATAATTACGAAAGCACGAATTTATGTTATTACGAACGCTCCAAAAAAGCATATTTAAGAACACAAGGAACATCTCGAGAATAAGATTTTGAAAAATTGTTTTACAAAATGAATTTTACTTAAAAATAGTGATACGAATGTATTTTTACTGTAAATATTACATTATAGCTCATATACAATAAAAAATAAGAAATTAATGGACAAAATAATTTTAAGGAATTAACTTTTTACATATATTTTTTTAACAATAAGTCTGCTCGGTGCACTTTTATAAAGTACTGTTGAATATTTCACCTTAAATTTATTGTGGTATTTGAAAACGTACAATTTCAGGATAATAAGAAATAATTCTCATTTTGGCTTATAATAAATAAAATTTAAAATACTTGACCAAAAACTTTGAAAATCCTAGAAAAATTGAAACATATCTTTCATTATTTTAAAGATTTTTTTTTCACTCAGACCTAAAATGTTAGGTATTTATAACCCTTTCAACTTTCTGGTGTGTAAATTTCTTGAAAATTCCCAATGTCACATCGGTACCAGTATTTTACAAAGAAAAAAAATCTCTTTAAGTATATACGAAAAAAAAATGCAAATCTTTATAAAATAATTTTTTTAACGAATATACGGTTGCTAGATTTCGGAATTAAAATAAAATGGAAGAAAATTCAATCACAAGAGCTCAAAGGTTTAAAGTGATTTTTCCTTTTAGTAAAATTTATAAAATAGAGTTTTAAAAAGATGTACCAAAGCATAAAAAATTCCTCTCGAAAAAAAATGGCCAAAGAAATATATACACACTGAAAGTTTTTACTGTATAGTACTTTAAAGCCTTCCAGCATCATAATTTTTTAGCTCTATTTTTTAGGCCATTAATTAACTAGTCAGATGTGGCAATCCCAAAACTTTCTTATGCATGTTAATGCTTTTTAAAAAATGCAGCATAACAAGGCCACCGGTGAGGTGATTTAAATCAAAATCTAGTCAACAACAATTTATGCCAAATTTTCACTGAATTTATGAAAAGCCGTGCATTAGTTTTTCATATAGATCTAATGCAAAATATTACAAAAAAACTGCATAACAGCGCGACATGTTGGGAGATGTACACCAAAAAATAATCATGAGAAGTTTTTTATCAGGTACAAACTAAATCTGACGTTTGATTTAATTCCATGTTTTAGTTCTTAAGATACATTTACTGCGAAAGCATGAAAAATTCAGTACAGCAGCGACATCTTTTGGCCGATTTGCAACAAAAACTAAAAACACTATTCTATATTCGAAATTATCTGAATTTGAAGTTTTAGAAAAATTTCGTTTATTAGCTATTAAGATAGAACTTTTGCGATAATATCAAAAAATGTATCCCGGGAGCGCAACGTGTTGAGTGATTTGCACCGATATGTTATCAGAATCATGTTATTTCAAGTACCAGCCAAGTAGAAAATTTTATGAAAATCCATGCGCTTGTACTTGATATGCAGCTATTGTGATAATTGGAAATAATGGAGAACAGCAGAACTACCTGTTGAGCGATATACACCAAAACCTAGTCAAATCTAGTTTATTTCAAATTCTCACGTAATCTGAAGTTTTGTGAAATTCCGTGCATTAATTCTTGAGATAGAACTGCTGCAATGATCACGAATAATGCACCATAGCACCGCCACATAATCTGAGATTTGTTGAGAGATTAACACCAACACGTAATCAGCACCGTATGAAATCAAGTACTTTCGAAATCTAAAGTTTTATAATAGTCTATTCACTAGTTTGTGAGAATTGTGAATAATGCGCTGTTACAACGCCACCTGTAGAGCTATATATAGCAAAAACTAATCAGAACTAATTTATATCATGATCTAACAGAATCTAAAGTTTTGTGAAATTCTGTGCATTAGTTTTGAAATAGAGTTCCCACAAAATGTTTGTCACATAGTCAGACAAATATTTTGTTAAAACCAGTTTTTCGAGTTCTCTGAACCCTAAAACGTGTAAATTGGATTTTGAAAATTTTTGTGAATCCAATACTTTTTATTGTAAAGATAGAAAAAAGTACAACCTTTTAAAAAAAACTTAAAAAGAAAAAACATTATATACTTTATGTGGCCTTGTGCTTTCTGTGGATATATGTTGATAAAATAATTTTGTTGAAAGATTATCATATTTATTTAAACAAATATTTTCATTATATCTTTGATCACGTGCTTTTAGTTTATAAAGTTCATATAAAAAATGTTTTATTAAAATTATTTATTTGTCATTATTGGCTGTTGTGAAAAAATCGCGAAATTTGCGTTTTAAAGATGTACATTTGTTCAATCAGAAGACTGTATAAGCCTCTAACTGCACCTTTTCGTTTTCAACATGCTATAACTTTAACTGACAATTACCAAATAAATTGATATATTTGAATAATCTATATGGCCGCAGAATTTCGTTTCTGCAATAATCATCGAAACAATCTCGGGTTATTTACAAAAAAAAAAATAATAATAATAATTAACTATAAGTACTTTAGTTTTACGATTGTTGTGTTGTTGATTAAATCTATTTCTTCTTTTTCTTTATTTTCTTTAATTAAATATACTCCTAAAATTCTCACATGAAATTTAAACCAAGATAATCATGCTGAACACTTTTTATTCAATTATTTTGCAGTCCTGATTTATACTGGCATTATGAAATAAAATAAATAAATAAATATATATATATATATTAGCACACATTAAAAAGCACTACAGTTCATTAAGTGTTATATAACAAATTCTGCGTCATTCCTAATTTGATTAATTAGTAATTTCTTATCCATTTGCTTTTTTAAGATAAAACAAAATTTATGAAAATAAAAATGAAAAAGAGATACAATTAACTATTTACTTTGACAGTTCTCTATAACTTCTAAAAAATACATACAAAAATTAAGATATAAACAAATTGTTTCAAAAAACGTATACGCAGTTTAAACAATTATAATGGAACGTGTTATAATATCCTGGATCATCTTCATTGAAAGCTTGAAATAATTTTGTAATATAATACACCAATGTAGGTTCTTTAAAATGCAAACTATTAAATGCAAATATGACCCACTGGAGCGTAATGTTTTAGAAAAATAAATTAATTTTCATTCATTTCTTAAGTGATTGTAGCAGCCTCACTTTATCCGCATGATTTTTTAATGTTTATTTCATCTGGGATTCAATCATTACTAGCGTATTTTGTGGACGTTTTGAATATTTTCATTATATTATAACTTATTTCTTGTTCTATTTATTGTAAGTCACTGGGATATATATATTAGGAGAGATATATTGTTTCTAACTCTTCACTTAAGAGTCTATGTCAGTCGGAGAATAAAATGAAAACGGTAATGTTAAGTTCAAAGAGTCCTCATTTAAAAATCTTTTATGTATAGGATTTCTGAGAATGATCTATAAACAGACTAGTTTTTACTTTTTCAACTTTTTTTCAGATTTTTGTTCTTAAATTACATTCAATATACAAAGCGGTTTTAACCAGTGATGGAATTTAAATTATCCCCCAAAAATGTATAGGTTAAATTATAAAAGCAAACATTAATTTAGATTACTGTCAGCTATCCTTTCCATAAAATATCATTTAAAAGTATTAAAATCAAAGTAAGAAATTTAGAAATAACGCATCCATAGACGTAACATAAACATTCACCTTTCATCCCGTGACTGAAGTGGACTCTTCAGTTATATTCTTGAATTTTCAGTAAAAGTTTAGGTTACACTTCTACTGTTAAGAGCTTTTTCTGTTTTCAGCCATATTTGTTTCGTATGTACCCCTTGTTGTTTCGTTGTTCGCGTATGTACCCATATGTAAGTTGACCCTCCCTTCCCTTCAATTCTCCAGAAAAATTTTGAAAAACAAAAAAATTCTCGTGTGTATGTCGAACCAAGTTTCTGGCAGTATGTTGAAAAATGATTTGTAATTGAGGATCATAAAATTAATAAATCTTTATTACATTAGGGAATTTTTACTTTTAATCAGACTTTTTAAAAATATTTCAACGTTTTAAAACGTTGCATATAAGCGTTTCAATGTTTACAGAATAAAAATGCAAAACTGAAGAAGCTTTAACAATCTTTAAACTTATTTAGATCTTTTCAATAACACTTAAAAAGAAAAGAAAACTTTAAAAAATCTAATTCAAGCCATATTTACAATTCTAAACAATTTCTTAATCTGATAAAATATAGGTTTTCTTTCTATTGTATAACTTCAAATAGACATACATAGGAGCACTCTCAAATGAAACTCTTGTAAAGAAGGAGATTAAAATGCTAAAATTAATCCCCTGTTTTCAAGGAGAAACAAGAGAAAATGGGTACAGAACAATTACAGGGAGGTTGTTTTTGAGATATTTCTGTCGATCACAGAGAAATGATCATTGTCAGCTTTTATCTCTTTCTCCAGAGAAGACACATATGTGATTTCTTAAAAGATTTGTCTATCCGATTATGTGCCATTTTTTTACTTTTTAATTTTTACTACTTATGTCTAAGTTGAGCCCCAATTTTCAACTCTCAAATGTTGCCTAAAATTCTTCGACTTATACAAGAATATATATGATAGTTAACTATACCAATTATTAACATATAAACTTAGTATGCATTTTCGAAATAGCTTGTAAAACATTTAGAATATTTTGATCAGGTCATCTTTTTTTAAAGTTGTCTCTTCAATCTACTTCCATAACTACATGAAATTTACAATAAGAAATAATTAAGAATCGTGAAAAACAATATATTTCTGAAATTTACAGTGACATTTTTTTCAAGACACTTTTTTTAAATGTAATCTACAATTCCTGATAATTTTAAATCATGATTTTACATTAAACTATCTCTTATACATACTTTTACTGTACTATTTTTATTGCCGACGAATATACAAAATGTTATCTATTCTGATATCTTCACATTAGATTAAGAAATTCTGTAATGAAATCCCATATTCAAAATTATTTTTCTTCAGTGATAGACTTAATTTAACATTAGACTGATGACTGCCAAAAAAATTTACATTTAACAATTTTCTCATACATAATAAGCTAAAAATATATTTTTTACTTAAAGAGTAACTTCTATAAATGTGATTGTTATGATTCTTAAACTAATTTTAAAATCGCAATAGCAATAAATATTTTTTTTTTGTTTAATTCAAATCTGTGTTATATGCTATATTTATGCGAATATATACATTTCAGCAATTATTTAATGTATGAGAATATATTTATGGAATACATTATAAGAAAAAAATATAGTTGAGGTTAAACTAAGAAATATTGTATAGAAAATTCTAAGACGTTGATTCGTAATTAGTAAACCTAACAATTAACTTCAATAACAGTAATTATTTTATTCCTTGAACTATTATTTTATTATTAATTTAATATGCTTAAAAGAATATATGTTTTTTATTATTATTTAATTAAAACTTTTTTATATGCATTGCTTATGCGACTTTATACAAATCAGAAATTATTCAGTGCATGAAAATATAGTTATCGAATTCTTTATACAAATAGCTTTGTCGTTGAGATTCATCTAAGGAACATTCTATGGAAAATTCTATTGTGTTAATCCATAGCTAATATACCAATTAAATAACTCCAATAACAATAATTATTTTAGACCTTGAATTAATATTAACGCAATATGTTTAAAACAATATATGTTTTGTTTAATGTAATTCAATCCTGTGTTATATGCATGTTTAATGTGAATTTATGCATTTCAGCAATTATTCAGTATATGAGAATATATTTATCAAATCCTTTATGCAAATAGTTCGTCGTTGAAAATTTTCTAACAAATATTCTATGGAAAATTCTAAGACAATATTCGTAGCAATTTTACCTAATAATTAATTTAAAATATTTATTTACTTGAAGAGTTTCTTCAATAACAGTTATTATTTTATTTGTTGAAAGAATATATTATTATTATTGCAATTTGTTTAAGACAATATTTGTTTTATTTAATTTAATTAAAACCTCAGTAATATGTTAAGGCGTCGTATTTGGGCAAACATATAAACTGCAGCAATTTAAAATTTCAGTATCTGAATAATTATCTATCGAATCCTTTAATGAAATAGTTTTCTCGTTGAGGTTACTCTAAGGCAACATAGTATGAAAAATTATAAGATATTTATTCCTAGATAAGATTTGTTGTTATTCCTGAAAGCTTTCTCTTCTAAAAATCAAAAAATATTTTGAAGAAAAAGAAATGAACGTATAATATTTGAAACAGTTCATAAAGAATCACAAGTATGCTAATTATTTTGGTTTAATGTTTTAGATAGTATGGAACGAAAATATTTACCGCACTATAAAAGAGTTTTGTGAACCGGCTGAATATCAAGGAACAGACAATTTTTTGGAGAAAAAGAGGAAAACGTACTCTAGAATTAAAATGTACTTCGTTTAAAAATAATTTTTCTAGTAAATGTTATATTTTATTTTTATATTTTATTTTTACTTCTTTTTTTATTTATTTATTTTTAATTTGAAATTTCTTTTTTGAACTCAAGAATTCCTGTCTCTCTCCCCCCCCCCCCCACGGATATTATTTTCATTACTGCAGAGGAACCAAACCGAGTCAGTTACACTAGCTGTTCTGTTACCGGGGATGTGCAGAATTTGTTCCAGGCTCTTCGAAAAAAAAACTTCTTCCTATCGTCGTATCTTCGTAACTAGTAAATCTGTAGATTAGGAGCCTCAACGTCAGCTTTGCACATATTTTTTTAAACACACTTTGGGTAATATTCAACTTCCTGGAAACTTTATATCCACATATTTACCAATTATATCAGGCATTATCGTAAGTTCAAAATGGGGGAGTTTTCTACGTCCAACTACCAAAAAATTCAAAATTCTTTTTCAAAAAATAGCATATAAATATACACACATATAAGCACATACTCTATGTATATTTCAACATGTTTATTTATATTATATCAGTTATTAATATAGTATTCTGTACAATTTATTACATACAATAAATCCAATTCACAAATCCTTTTTTAAAAAGTAAGCATATTGCATCGAGTCTTTTAAAGTGTTTAAAAATGATGATAATGATAGTTCGAAGTTCAAGTTAAAAGCATAGATTTGTCCACAAAGTATTCTGTACAATTTATTACATACAATAAATCCAATTCACAAATCCTTTTTTAAAAAGTAAGCATATTGCATCGAGTCTTTTAAAATGTTTAAAAATGATGATAATGATAGTTGGAAGTTTAAGTTAAAAAACCTAGATTTGTCCACGAAAATTGGTCCAGAGAGTCCCAGTATTTAAATACATAAGTTCATATAAGATTCATTACCTTTTTAATTTTCATTACTAGTTCAACGTAGTTCATTTCCTCCATTTTTTTCTCAATTGAAAACGCTTTCGCCTATTTCTAAGGCATCTTCAGTCAAGAATTAACAACTCATTCAGTTTTTCGGCAGAGATTTTCGAAATTTTCCTCCTTTTCTTTTTGCTTGAGATATCAGCTGGCGCCATCTATTATCAATAATTGCGTGTGTCATATCATTACATACTATTTTCTCATTTTCTTCTTGTAAGGTTTTTATTTCTATTGCTTCTCTGATCAAAGCATTGTGAAGGCATCCATAATTTGCAATTTTTTCAATCTCTATTGTCTTATTTTTAATCGGAGTTTCTATGTTTTTCCTTGCCAATGCTGTTTTTTGATTATTGTATTTTGAGTCTCGAATATGCTCGCTTAATCTTTCCTCAATTTTCCTTTTGGTCATCCCTACGTATACAATATCTTCATTATTATTATTTTTACATGTAATTTTATAAATCCCAGCTGTTTGTAGGTCATCGTATTTTTCTATATCGTTGCGTATTAAATTGAAAAGGGAGGGATTTGGTGTTAATGGTACTTGTTTTCCTAGTTTTTTTATTTCTCTTTTTATTTTAAGTGAGATGCCGTTTAAGAATGGAAAGGGGGGTGTGAAATCATTTTTCTTCTTCTGTGCTGGCTGGATTAGGTCAAATTTATCTTTAGTTTTCTGTATTAATCTTTTAATCGTTTCTTTTGAATGTCCTGCATTAATTCCTATTGTTTCAATTGTTTTTAGTTCTTGATTTAATAATTTTTCGTTCAAACATACATGCAGTGCTCGATTTATATAGGTATTTAACGCTGATAGCTTATAGGTGAGGGGGGTATTGGCTGCATTTGAGATTATGTTTAGGTTAGCTGTGGGCTTTCTGTAAACGGTCGTTTGTATTTCGTTTTCGTCGTACATTAGTTTAACGTCTAGGTATTCTAGGGATCTGTTTTTTTCTTCTTCTATTGTAAATTGGATATTTTTGTCGTATAGATTGACTGCGTTCAGTAATGATGTAAGATTTACTTTATTGTTCGTTATTATGAATATGTCATCTACATATCTGATCCAGATTCTTATTTTATTTTTATGGTCGTTTATTATTTTTTCTTCCAGTTTTCTCATTTTCCACTCTGCTATTACATTTGAGATGGGAGACCCCATCGGAACCCCTTTTAGTTGCTTATATATTCTATTGTTAAATTTAAAGTAGTTTTCATTCAGTATTAGGTTGTCGCCCTTTTTAATGTGTTGCGAATATCTGGGTTACTGTAATTTTTTTCTATAGCGTCTTCTATTTCTTTGGTCATTTCTTTAATATTTATTGATGGGAATAGATTGGTTACATCCAGGCTTATCATATAGTCATCTGGTTTAGGTATATGCTCTCTTATTTTTTTTTTTTTTGTATGAATTTATTCGTTGAGTTTATAGATACTTCGGAGGGGGGGAGCATTTCTTCATAAATTTTTCGCATATGTTTTTCTAGGTAGTAGGTTGGACTTAATTTTTTATTCACTATTGGTCGTAGCTTATATGGATTTTTATGATCTTTTAATTTTCCGAATATCATTGGTATATTAAGTGTGAAGTTTTGTTTACTTGGCTTTTGTTGTCCGGCCATTTTCCTTTTTTTATGAGATCGTCTGATTTTGTGGTTAATTTTTTATGGGATCTTTTTCTATTATTTCGGTTCCCATTTCTTCTATTGTCTTTTCCATCATATTAATGTAGTCTATTTTGTTCATGATAGCAATTTTTCCAGTTTTATCTGTGTGTAAGAAGGTCAAGTTTCGATTTTTCTTCAGTTGTTTTATAATATTTAATTCTTTATCTTTTTTAGGTTCTTTGTTCCACTGTTTTTTAATTTCGTTTTGAGTAAGGTTTCTTAAGGTTTCTTTTCGAGTATTCTGAAGATGATGGCAGAAAAGAGATTAAAGAAATCATACCTCAAATATGATAGAGAAATAAGGCAGAATATATTTCTTAAAAAGTGTAAAATAAGAAGATTAACTCCAAATTTTATAAAAGTTCGTAATCAGTTTTTATGGAGGGAATTTAAAAGGGAAGTACAATATTTTGAAAGGAAAATTCTAAATAAAGTAATAAAACGAAGGTATGCAAAAATTAATAAACTAAAAGCTGACATAATGAAAAATGAATGTGAGATCCAGGATAAACACCCGAATGAAAGAAAGCAGATTATGGACAAAATTAATCGAATTAGAGAGTTTGAAAAAAACAAACATGAAAAAAACCTCTCAAAGAAACTTAAATTCTGGGAAGCTAAAACGATAAAACTAAACGACAGAAATAAACAAAGCTTTAACGAAATTCCTTACATAAATATATCATCATACAAGCCGAATGACGAGGAGGATAAATGCTTGAAAAAAGGACCCAAACATATTATAAGAAGAGAAATAAATATAAAGGATGCTATTCCAAGAATTGAAAGAGTTTTAAAAGATATACCCGACGAAGAAGCATCTAGAGTAAGAAACCTTACTCAAAACGAAATTAAAAAACAGTGGAAGAAAGAACCTAAAAAACATAAAGAATTAAATATTATAAAACAACTGAAGAAAAATCAAAACTTGACCTTCTTACACACAGATAAAACTGGAAAAATTGCTATCATGAACAAAATAGACTACATTAATATGATGGAAAAGACAATAGAAGAAATGGGAACCGAAATAATAGAAAAAGATCCAATAAAAATATTAACCACAAAATCAGATGATCTCATAAAAAAAGGAAAATGGCCGGACAACAAAAAGCCTAGTAAACAAAACTTCACACCTAATATACCAATGATATTCGGAAAATTAAAAGACCATAAAAATCCATATAAGCTACGACCAATAGTGAATAAAAAATTAAGTCCAACCTACGACCTAGAAAAACATATGCGAAAAATTTATGAAGAAATGCTCCCCCCCCTCCGAAGTATCTATAAACTCAACGAATAAATTCATACAAAAAAAAATAAGAGAGCATATACCTAAACCAGATGACTATATGATAAGCCTGGATGTAACCAATCTATTCCCATCAATAAATATTAAAGAAATGACCAAAGAAATAGAAGACGCTATAGAAAAAAATTACAGTAACCCAGATATTCGCAACACATTAAAAAGGGCGACAACCTAATACTGAATGAAAACTACTTTAAATTTAACAATAGAATATATAAGCAACTAAAAGGGGTTCCGATGGGGTCTCCCATCTCAAATGTAATAGCAGAGTGGAAAATGAGAAAACTGGAAGAAAAATAATAAACGACCATAAAAATGAAATAAGAACCTGGATCAGATATGTAGATGACATATTCATAATAACGAACAATAAAGTAAATCCTACATCATTACTGAACGCAGTCAATCTATACGATAAAAATATCCAATTTACAATAGAAGAAGAAAAAAACAGATCCCTAGAATACCTAGACGTTAAACTAATGTACGACGAAAACGAAATACAAACGACCGTTTACAGAAAGCCCACAGCTAACCTAAACATAATCTCAAATGCAGCCAATACCCCCCTCACCTATAAGCTATCAGCGTTAAATACCTATATAAATCGAGCACTGCATGTATGTTCGAACGAAAAATTATTAAATCAAGAACTAAAAACAATTGAAACAATAGGAATTAATGCAGGACATTCAAAAGAAACGATTAAAAGATTAATACAGAAAACTAAAGATAAATTTGACCTAATCCAGCCAGCACAGAAGAAGAAAAATGATTTCACACCCCCCTTTCCATTCTTAAACGGCATCTCACTTAAAATAAAAAGAAAAATATAAAAACTAGGAAAACAAGTACCATTAACACCAAATCCCTCCCTTTTCAATTTAATACGCAACGATATAGAAAAATACGATGACCTACAAACAGCTGGGATTTATAAAATTACATGTAAAAATAATAATAATGAAGATATTGTATACGTAGGGATGACCAAAAGGAAAATTGAGGAAAGATTAAGCGAGCATATTCGAGACTTAAAATACAATAATCAAAAAACAGCATTGGCAAGGAAAAACATAGAAACTCCGATTAAAAATAAGACAATAGAGATTGAAAAAATTGCAAATTATGGATGCCTTCACAATGCTTTGATCAGAGAAGCAATAGAAATAAAAACCTTACAAGAAGAAAATGAGAAAATAGTATGTAATGATATGACACACGCAATTATTGATAATAGATGGCACCAGCTGATATCTCAAGCAAAAAGAAAAGGAGGAAAATTTCGAAAATCTCTGCCGAAAAACTGAATGAGTTGTTTATTCTTGACTGAAGATGCCTTAGAAATAGGCGAAAGCGTTTTCAAGTGAGAAAAAAATGGAGGAAATGAACTACGTTGAACTAGTAATGAAAATTAAAAAGGTAATGAATCTTATATGAACTTATGTATTTAAATACTGGGACTCTCTGGACCAATTTTTGTGGACAAATCTAGGTTTTTTAACTTAAACTTCGAACTATCATTATCATCATTTTTAAACATTTTAAAAGACTCGATGCAATATGCTTACTTTTTAAAAAGGGATTTGTGAATTGGATTTATTGTATGTAATAAATTGTACAGAATACTTTGTGGACAAATCTATGCTTTTAACTTGAACTTCGAACTATCATTATCATCATTTTTAAACACTTTAAAAGACTCGATGCAATATGCTTACTTTTTAAAAAAGGATTTGTGAATTGGATTTATTGTATGTAATAAATTGTACAGAATACTATATTAATAACTGATATAATATAAATAAACATGTTGAAATATACATAGAGTATGTGCTTAAGTATTTATATGCTATTTTTTGAAAAAGAATTTTGAATTTTTTGGTAGTTGGACGTAGAAAACTCCCCCATTTTGAACTTACGATAATGCCTGATATAATTGGTAAATATGTGGATATAAAGTTGTTAATACAGGTATTAAAAAAATTTTATAGATAAAAAACTTTGGTTTTTTTCTTAATGCATCTTGAATTCCTGGAAACTGTAATTTAAAATTTTCAAATTACGTAATTATTTATAAGAATAAAAAAAGAATAAGAACTTTTAAACCATCAAAAGCGTTAAATTAAAAATTCCGTTATGTCAGGATATTCTGAAATTTTCATGATCTATTATTTCTGTTTTTTTATTATAACATAGCAGATTTCTTCAGGGGGGCTCCGCCACCCTGAACCCCCGTAGTCTCATTGAATTTAAATTTGTAACTTTCTATTACTTGTGCTCATGGTTATTGTATATCTTGCATTTCCTTATACATTTTAATTTATAAGGATAAGTAACAGTTTGAACAAACATTTTTCATTATCCACATATTTCTACATACCTGCCAACCTCAAACGCCTAAATCTAAAGTATTAGGAACTTTTGTAAGTGTAAACTCAGTAATCTGGAATTTTACAATTTTTTTCCCGAAAAAAAAGATTTGATTGCATTTTGCGGCAGTTATCGAGAAACAGACAGACAGACAGAAGAACAGACTGACAGATGTAAAACAATAAATTTCGTGTCTCCAAAGTAAGCCTTCACTGAAGTTTCGGCAATGACGTCTTTCATGAGTCATTGATATCCATGTCTCTTGTATTTTTAACGACTAATATAAAATATCTGTTTTTGTTCAACTATGACGTCATATTTCACTAAGTGAAATAGTTGTTAAAAATATAATTCTTTTTTTATTTCTTTTACTTCTAATTATGTCCCCATTTTTGTCAGAAGAATTCTTATTAATGAACCAAGTATCCGTGTTTAATATTTAACAAAAAGTACTTTATCTATTTTTATTTTTATTCTGACGTCATATTTATTTATATCTTCTTAGTTTAATTTTTCGAATGGAAATTACTCAATTGAAACTTATTGCCGTTGAAAAATTCTTATTCCAAATTTTGATTTTTTGGCAACGATAAAGGGAAATGGTTAAATTTTATCTAAAAAATCCCTATTGATTCTGTATGAAAACGAAGGAAATTTTGAATTAATACGGAAAATATTTGAATAAAATTAATAAAACATAGCCTGTGTTATTTTCTGGGATATGTTATATCTATACGCAAAGATAGAAAGACATTGATTAATTCATCTGTTTTGATGTTGACTTCATTTAAATTTTCGTACACGCTTTCAAATTTATAACATTATAAGGATAAGTATTAAAATGAATGGTTGATTAGCAACCATTAAGAGAAAATAAAGAAAATGAAATAAATACATTTGAAATAAGTAAATCTCTAAAACAAATTAGTTTATATTATTGGAACACATTTATAAAAAAATCTCCAAAATTTACTGTAATAATTTTAAAAATCTGACAAATGCGTAGACAAAATTTAAAAACAAAACGAATAATTTAACTGGTAAATTTAGCATTCATTTATCATTGAATTCCATTAATCAAATATGTCATTTTCTCTCAAGGAAAAAAAATGAAAATCATTTGATTAGCCGTAGAAAAGCATTATTGCTCAAAATAAAATATTCTATATTTTCCGAACGAATCAATCAAATCTAACAAAAAACTATATAGCTTAATCCCTGTGCCTCACCAACATACCCACTTAATTCCAAGTGAATCGAATGCTTTTTGCGTCAGTTATCGCGGAACAGACAGACAGACAGAATCGAAAAAATTTCGTGTCTCCAAATTAAGCCTTCACTGACATTTCGGCAATAATATATCTCAGAAAATGTTTTTCTCAGCATCTCTAAACAACATGACATTTCTCAGTTACGTTGACTGGGTGTGACATTTTTTTTCAACTAGGTAATCCCACAAATCCGCTCTACTGTTCAGCACTGTTCACCTACTTAAAAAATATTTTCTACAAAACATACAATAATACTCTATTTTATATAATGTTTTTAAAAAATTGCAACAATTTTAAACAATTTTTATCTTATAATATTGGTATTAATAAGAAAAAAATTATAGTACAATAAAAGAGCTATTGTTAACAAAATGAATATCTCAACTAGAGAATTAGTGAGAAGAAAGGGGAAATCTTAAAAAGAAATTGCGATGAAAATTTTACTAAAATATTATTTTCCATTACATACACTATTTTTCAAAATTAAAAAAAGAAAAGAAAATTTACATTTTTTTCTGACACAAAATGCAAGAATAAAATGTTTGACACGATATCTTTTTCAAAATTACGAAAATTTTAAATAAAGACTTTTATCTTAAATGCAAGCATTACGAGAATTTTATTAAAAAGATCTATTTTTCAAAGAAATAATTATTTACTTTAAATGAAAAATGGATAATTTTTGGAGAAAAAGTAAAAATGTACAAAGGAATTTAAATTTAATTTTTTACAAAAAAACTAATTTTCCAATTAAATGTTTTATTTTAAAAACTTTACAAAATAGAAAATTTTGAAATCCAAGAATAAATGGTTTTATATGATATTTTTAGTAAATGACAAAATTTTAAATAACTAATTTTATTTTAAAACCATTGCGTTACTAAAAATTAACTGAAGTATACGATATCAAGGAAAATAGGATATTCTTCACACATATATAAAACTTGTACACATACATAAATATGTTTTAAAATAAAAACTAAAGCAGCAAAAGTTTTGAAAAATTAAAAAAAAATCTAAAGAAAATCCAAAGAAACATTTTACATAAATGAAAATAGAGCATTTCAAAATTTCATTATTAGTTTTATGAAATTAAATAAATTAGGCTCATTTTTCCTTTTTGAAGTTGCAAATATTCGTGTTAAATATTTTGTATTATATTTGTAATGATTGCTTATAAAATAATAATATACACGCAAAATACAAGCCTTAAAAAAGTTTTAGATATACAGGGTTGTTATAATTAAAGTTCGCCTATTCAGAAGGCTGTGGAGCCGGTTCTATTGCTCCAAACAAAACAAAATTGCACTAGTACATAGTTGAAGAGATGCACTCTGCGAAAATCGAAAAAAAAATTGTCAAATTTTTTGTCACTAGATGGCGCTGCGCCAATATTTAAAATTATGTTTGCAGATTCATTATATCAATATCAGTCAATCCAGACGAAAAACACAAATTTAAAAGTTTCAGCAAACTTCGACGAACTGCGAATTGTTATAATTAAGTTCACTTAATCAGACAGCTCTAGAGCCTGACCTATGACTCCAAACAATACAGAAAAATGAAAATCATTTCATGTGATGTAAACTGCATCGACAAAAATAAAGCATGTTGCTCGGCAGTAAGGAAAGAACGAAGAATAACATGATGCATGCTCAATGAATCTTCTGCCATTTTTAATAATACATTCCATTCTCAGAATTGTGCTTTCTACAGCATTGCATAAACTGTCCTTGTAAGATTGAGAGAATGCGAAGTCTAATACTGTCTTTCAGATCAGAGATTGTCTGACATCTGTCTTTAGATACAGAATCTTTCAAAAATCCCCAGAAAATAAAGAAATCTGCAAATATTGGCTTAAATATTGGTGCAGCGCCACCTACTGACAAAAATTCTAACTAATTTTTTTTTTTTCATTTTCGCAGAGCGCATGTCTTCAATTACGTACTAGTGAAATTCTGATTTGTTTGGAGCCATAGAAAAGGCTCTAGAGCCTTCTGAATAGGCGAACTTTAATTATAACAACCCTGTATTTTGACTTCATTTGAACGGAATTTAGGGGGGTTTATGTAATTTAAATTTATGATATAATTTAAATTTAGTTTTTGTTTTCTAATGTTTAATTGGTTTACATTTTTTGTTACAAAAACTTATTATTAAATGTAGAATTAATTAAATGAACAAGGGGTAAATGGAGTTCATTAATCGTAGATGAGATAAAAGATTTTAAACTACCCCTCACGGGTTTAAAAGTCTGCCATTTCACGAATTAACTTTTCGAATATGATGTAACTTCTAAATTTGTTCCGCTTTATTGAACAGTTTTTCCATATATTCGAATAAAGATTTGCAACTCTATATGTACATTTGTCAATGAACAATAATCATCATCCATCACACACAAAGTAATTGTTTCATATAATATTGTATTTTTGTAATAAATGTCACTTTTTATATTATAACACACAAAAAGAAATCCATAAGATATATCTTGTTCACTAAATCTCACAAAAATCCTAATTACCTCAAATATGAAGTCTTAATACCATCTTTTTGCTTCGGTTAATTTCCTGTTTTCTCATCCATTATGAAAGCTCTTTCGTATAACCTTCTAACAAGTATTGTGAGTTAATCTGCTTCTGCCATGTCAAGAATTACTGAAGGATAAAATAAGATTTAATTTGTCATTCTCTATATGATCGAAAACATATTTCACATTCTAGATATATACCTTATTTAAAAAAATATTCTAACAATAATGCCTTGGTGATATAAAAATCTAAAGAAAAGTTAGCTATATTTGTATCGCTTCGTAATTGTTAGTATTTTTAAATAGTCTAAATAGAAATTTATCATGTATTCTTTTACGTATATACAAATAAGAATTTACAACTCTCTATGTACATTTTTCAATTAACAACTCTAACTATATTCATCATCCAAAATACAAAAGGGGTTTGTTCATATAATGCTATATTTATATAATAAATGTCTTTTTAAATGTTATAATATACAAGAAACAAATCCATACACTATATCTTGTTTATTAAACACAATAAAATTCCTTAACACCTCAAATCAGGACCCTTAATATCACCTTTTGCTTCAGCAATTTTCCTGTTTTCTCACCCATTAAGAAAGCCCTTTAGTGTAACCTTCTAACAAGAATTGCGAGTTATTCTTCTTTTTCCATGTCAAGAATTATTGAACGATAAAATTAGATTTAATTTATTCTTCCGTGTGTGATCGAACTATATTTAACATTCTAATTACTTGTTTTATTTAAACAAGAGTTTCTAAAATAAATGCCCAAGAGATATAAAAATTTTAAGAAGATTTACGATATTTCTACAGCTTCATAATTGTTACTATTATTAAATAGTCTAAATAAAGATTTATCATGTATTCTTTTACATATATACAAATATAGATTTGAAACTCTCTATGTACATTTGTCAAATAACAACTCTAACTATTTTCATCATCCAAAATACAAAAAGGAATTGCTTTATATAATTCTATATTTTTATAATAAATGTCTTTTTAAATGTTATAACATACAAAAACGTATCCATACAGTATATTTTGTTTATTAAATCACACAGAAATCCCTAATGCCTGAAATCTCAACACTTAATCTCATCTTTTGCTTCAGTTACTTTCCAGTTTTCTTACCAATTATAAGAGCTCTTTAGTAAAACCTTCTAACAAGCATTGTGAGTTAATCTGTTTCTCCCATGTCAAGAATCATTGAATGACATAATTAGAGTTAATTTGCTCTTCCCTGTAATGTATAGTATTATATGAAACTATACTTTTTATGCTTTGGTTGATGAACATAGTTAGTTATGTTAATATTTTGTATGTATTATTTTTATTTAATGCTATGTTTTTATAATAAATGCCTTTTTAAATGTTATAGCAAACAAAAAACAAATCCATACAATATATTTTGTTTATTAAATAAATAGAAATTAATATTTCAAATCTGGACCCTTAATATCATCTTGTGCTTCAGTTATTTTCCAGTTTCCTCACAAATTCAGAAAGCTCTTAGTATAACCTTCAAACATGAATTGTAAGTTAATCTGATTCTTCCATGTCAATAATCATTTAATGATAAATTTAGATATAATTTTCCATTCTTTTTAAGATCCAAAACATATTCAACATTCTAGTTATATGTCTCATTAAAAATTTTTTCTAAAAATACTTTGGTGATATAAAAACCTAAAGAAAATTTAGCTATATTTTTATTGCACCGTTATTATTACTATTATTAAATAGTCTAAAATGAAATTTATCTTACATTCTTTTACGTATATATGTTACATGCGAAACCCGATTTTAGGCCAAACCGGTCTCTCCTGACGCCCGTCGGATAAACTAGTTTTTCCTAAGCCAATCCGGTCTATCTTAACGCCCATCGGATAAACTAGTTTTTCCTAGGCCAAACTAGTCTATCCTAAGGCCCATAGGACAAACTAGTTTGGCCTAACTCTTAAAGGATAAACTAGTTTAGCCTGCTGTTTATTGATCTGAACTAGTTTATCCTAGACCAATTCAATTTGGCATGATTTTACTGAATTCAATGACTGCCCCAGCGCCAACATTCTAGTTTGTCCTAGGCTGATCTAGTTTAATCTAACCCAATATAATTTTACGTGTTTTTAGCTCACAGGCGTCAAAGCCTGAGAAATAATGGGCTTGCAGATAATGTATGCACGTATGTACGCATGCATGTGCGTATGTACGTGTATATGTACGTAACGCGATAACTCGTGATAGAAATATCCGATTTGCTTCAATTTTTGGATGTAGATTCATTCTGATAAGGTACATTTCTGATTAATTTTGGAAATTCATTGGATAAGAATAAAGGTGAGTGGACGGGAGGCTAATCCCCCACCGTTAATTTAGATAAACGGATTTTTCATGCAGAATTATCAGTTTTCATTTAAAATTTTAGATATAGGATCATTCTGAAAAGGTGCCTCAGTGATTAGCTGTGGATTTTTATTGTTTAAGTGTAAAAGAAAGGGAAATGTAGGTAACCTCCCATAATTTGGATAAATGGTTTTGACGCAGAATTTACGCATTTGATTCCAATTTTGGATATAGTTTTTTTCTGATAAGGCGATTCCCTGAATAGTTTTGGGGGTTTAATGGTTATGTATGAAGAGAAAAATGAAGGGTACCCTCATACTTAGGGAAACGTAGTTTATCCTATGGGCATTTAGATAAACAAGTTTGGCGTAGGAAGAACTAGTTTATCCAGTTGGCGTTAGGATAAAATAGTTTGGCCTTTGGCTCGAAATCGGTAAACTGGTAAAAAACATGTCATTTACTAGAATAAGTAAAAATGTGTGTCAAGAATCTTTGCTTATAACATCAATACAGAAAATAAACATGTCAACCTTAGAGACATGATGCATTGGACATGGTCTTTGCTTATTTTTCTTCTACAGACTTGGGCCAACTGAGATCAGACTTGCATGTATTATAATTATAAATATTATTATTATTATTATTATTATTATTATTATTATTATTATTATTATTATTATTATTATTATTATTATTATTATTATTATTATTATTATTATTATTATTATTATTATTATTATTATTGCAAATTCGAGTCAGATCGGAGCTGAACATAATTTGGAATCGAACAGTGTTTTCCATTTTTGAGATATTAATTACCTGTCGAATTATTAGCTATACTCGTCACGGCGTCGAATTTTTTTTCCTTGAAGTCATAACCGGTAATTCGATTCTAAACATAGCTTTAATAATATTTTCTCAAAGATTCTCTAATAGAAATCCTTAATGCCTCAAATCTGAACATTTAATATCATCTTTTGTTTCAGTTATTTTCCTTTTTTCTCACCTATTAAAAAGTTGTTTTGTTTAACCTTCTAACAAGAATTGTGAGTTAATATGTTTTTCCCATGTCAAGAATCATTGAATGATAAAATTAGATTTAATTTGTTATTCCCTGTATGATCGAAAACATATTTCACATTTCACTTACATGTCTTATTTTTAAAAAAATGTTCTATCAGAAATGCCCTGATGATATAAAAGTTAATGAAAATTTTGCTATATTTCTATCGCTTCGTAACTGTTACTATTATTAAATAGATTAAATAGAAATTTATCATTTATTCTTTAACGTATATACAAATAAAGATATACTACTCTCTATGAATTTTTGTCAATTAACAACTCTAACTATATTCATCATTCAAAATACAAAAAGGAATTGGTAACTATAGTACGATATTTTTATAATAAATGACTTTTTAAATGTTACAACATACAAAATGTATCCATACAGTATATCTTGTTTATTAAATCTAACAGAAATCCTAAATACCTCAAATCTGGATCCTTAATATCATCTTTTGCTTCAGTTTTTTTACACATTTCTCACCCATTATGAAAGCTCTTTAGTGTAACCTTCTAACAAGAATTGTGAGTTAATATGTTTCTTCCATGTCAAGAATCATTGAATGATAAAATTAGCTTTAATTTACTCTTTCCTGTATAGTATAATATTATATGAAACTAATACTTTTTATGCTTTGGATGATGAATATAGTTAGTGAGGTTAATATTTTGTATGTAACAGTTTCAAATAATTATATGAAATACTACCTCTCACAATAAAGTTCGGTGAATAGTCCTGTAACCTTAATGTAGATGAAATATTAACGAAAGTTACCATACCATCCTTCGAAATAGTAATCTCCCATAACTAAGCACTGCTCAGATCTGCTATACACGTTCTGGGAAATTCACAAGAAGTCTTCTTTTGGGATGGGGTTCAAAAGCTTCATCACGTTTCATTGGATGTCAGCAATATGGTCAAATCTCTGTCAAAGACGGTTTGAGTCGTGAAAATAGGAAAAAGTCTGGAGGATTGAGATCTGGTGAGTATGATGGATGTTCAATTTGCATCACCCCTTATGAATTTCTTTTGGTGCCTTGCAAAGCTTAAAACCAAACTTTAAATTGATCTTTTGTTCGTTAATTTTCCTTTTCACAGTTAAGAACCAACAAACTGAACAAGCACCTAGTAAAGGACGTCTTACACAGAATATAAACGACGCTCAACTGAACAACGGTAGGGAAAGATGGTCAACACTTGCCTCTATGCAGGTGCAGTGTTTTGTTTTCTCAGTGTTTCCAGATCGATCGTTCTGAATTAATTCACGAACTTTATTGTCAGAGGTAGTATATAAAATTTACTATGAATATTATTATAAAATTTAACTATTAATTTATTATAAAAACATAGTAATATATAATTATTACTATGTTTTTATAATAAATGTCTTTTTAAATGTTATAACATACAAAAAACAAATCCATACAATATATCTTGTTTATTAGGACTTATAGAAATTCTTAATATCTCAAATCTGGACTTAATATAATATTTTGCTTTAGTTACTTTCTAGTTTTCTTACCCATTCACAAGGCTCTTTAGTAAAACCTTATAATAAGAATTGTGAGTTAATCTGCTATTCACATGTCAAGAAATATTGAACGATAAAATTAAATTAAATTTATTCTTCCGTGTGTGATCAAAGTATATTTAACATTCTAGTTACTTGTTTTATTTAAAAAAAGGTTCTAACATAAATGCCCTAGCGATATAAAAAGTTTAAGAAAATTTACTACATTTCTATACCTTCGTAATTGTTACTATTATTAAATAGTCTATATAAAGATTTATCATGTATTCTTTTACATATATACAAATATAGATTTTAAACTGTGTATGTGCATTTGTCAATTAACAACTCTAACTATTTTCATCATCCAAAATACAAAAAGAAATTGCTTCATATAATTTTATATTTTTATAATAAATGTCTTTTTAAATGTTATAACGTACAAAAACTTATCCATACAGTATATCTTGTTTATTAAATCTCAAAGAAATCCCTAATGCCTCAAATATGAACACTTATATCATCTTTTGCTTCAGTTATTTTCCTGTTTTCTCACACATTATGAAAGCTCTTTAGTAAAACCTTCTAACAAGCATTGTGGGTTAATTTGTTTCTCCCTTGTCAAGATTAATTCAATGATATAATTAGATTTAATTTGCTATTTCCTGTAATGTATAGTATTATATGAAACTATTATTTTTTATGCTTTGGATGATGAATATAGTTAGCAATGTTAATATCTTGTATGCAATAGCTTCATTTAAAACTATGTTGTTTATAATAAATGTCTTTTTAAATGTAAAGATGAAAATTTGCAAGCAAAAAACAAATTCATACAATATATCTTGTTTATTAAATGTAATAGAAATTTTAAAATTTCAAATCTAGACCCTTAATATCATCTTGTGCTTCAGTTATTTTCCTGTTTTCTCATCCATTAAGAAAGCTCTTTAGTATACCTTGAAACATGAATTATAAGTTAACCTGATTCTTCCAATCATTTAATGATAAAATTAGATAAAATTTTTATTCTTTTTATGATCCAAAGCTTATTTAACATTCTAGTTATATGTCTCATTTAAAAAAAAATGTTCTAACAAAAATGCCCTGCTGATTTAAAAAGCTAAAGACAATTAACTATATTTCTATTGCATCGTGATTATTGCTATTATTAAATAGTCTTAACAGAAATTTATCATGTATTCTTTTACGTATATCCAAATAAAGATTTACAACTCTCTATGAACATTTGTCAATTAACAACACTAACCATCTCATCCAAATTACAAAAAGGAGTTGACTCGTATAATACTATATTTATATAATAAATGTCTTTTTAAATATTATAACAGACAAAAACCTATCCATACTGTATATCTTCTTTATTAAATCTAATAGAAATCCTTAATACCTCAAATCTGAACACTTAATATCATCTTTTGCTTCAGTTACTTTCCTGTTTTCTCACCCACACTGAGAAACATTTGTGGAAACGTTACTCCGTAAAATTGGTGGCAGCATTGCTGCCTCCAATTTTATGGAGTATTTTAATCGTTAAAACCGGTGTAACATTGTCATGTTACACCAGAAATATATGTTTAGATTACACCATTGCATATGTGAAAACAATTACTCCATGAAATTGGTGGCAGCCTTTGCCACATTTTTTACACCAATTGTATGGAGTAACGTTTCCACAAATGTTTTAAAGTGCATTAAAAAAGTCCTTTTGTATAACCTTATAACAAGAATTGTGAGTTAATCTGCTTTTCCCATGTCAAGAATCATTGAATGTTAAAATTAGATATAATTTTTTATTCACTGTAGGATCGAAAATATATTTCACTTTCTTGTTATATGTCTTATTTTAAAAAAAATCTTCTAACAAAAATGCCCTGGTGATATAAAAGGTTAAAGAAAACTTAGCTATATTTATATCGCTTCGAAATTGTTACTAATATTAAATAGTCTAAATAGAAATTTTTCATGTATTTTTTTTAGGTACACTCGTATCCAAAAGTTATGCATAATTTGTAAAATGCTAAAAACGTGGCGTAAATATTCGTAAAGCTATTCAAAATTACTTGCGGAGATTAATTGGTTGAAGAAAAAACATTGATTTATGCAAAACTTTTCAGTCGAATACGCCACGCGCAAAATACCTGCGCCTGTCGGAACAGTTATAAACCGGTCCACGCGGCATAGACATATCAGACGAATTTCCTGTAACTAATGGGCCAAGAAACATTGTTACTATCAAACAGGAATAATGATGGCACAAAGGCGCCAACTGGACATATTTGCAAAAGGAAGAATCTTTGGAATGCTGGAATCCAGACTATGAAAAACCGAAGTGTCTCGAATTCTGAACGTGAAGCAGTCTGTGATGTCAAGAAAATGGCAGATGTTTCAATGTATGGGAGATGTTACCCGACGACCAGTACCAGATCGACCAAGAGTCAGAACCCTTCGCCAAGACCGGTATCTGGCAATACGTGCTCGACGTCAGAGGGGCAGTACTGCCAGAGAACTGGGGTCGGTGCTCACAGACTCCACAGTAATGCGAATTTTGAGACAAACTGTTTACAGGAGACTCAGTCATGCTGGCCTGTATGCCAGACGACCAGCAATTTGCATTCCTTTCTCGCCTGCGCATAAACGCTCTCGTATAAACTGGAGTCAATCATTGGAGTGAGGGAGAGTGGGTCAATATGATGTCCAGTGACGATTCCCGATTTAGTCTGAGTAGTGATTCTCGTCGCGTAACGATACGGAGAGAGCATGGAACACGTTTTGAACCAAGAAACATAATATAAAGATATATTTTTCCCTCAGGGGGAGTAATGGTATGGACAGGCACCATGGACGGCCGCACAGAATTCCACATCTTTGACGCGGGGCCTGTGACTAGTAAAAGATATGAGACGAAGTTCTTGAGCCTTATGTTCGCTTATTTCGAGGTTCTGTCGATCCTGACTTCATATTCATGGATGATAATGCGCATTGTCACCATGCGTTACTGGTTGACGACTTCCTTGAAACGGAAAACATCCAGTGCATATCGTGGCCTGCGAACTTCTCGCATTTAAATCCTATCGAGATTGTAAGGGATATATTAGAGTGACATCTTGGAACCCTTTCGCACTCACCACGCTCCGTTCCAGAACTGAAAGGAGCTCTCAAATAAGCTTGGAGCTGTTTTAGCCCAAACTCATTGCAGGTATGGGAAATCGCTGTGCAGCGTACCTGGCTGTCAGAGGTGACCTCACACCTTATTAAACTGCAGCATCTTTATTTTATTTAATGTTTTCTTTCATTTATCCTTTAAATTGTGAACTCTTACTATACTAGTTTTTCTTTCAAACTTCTACTTTGGAAAAATAAAAGAAAATATCATCATTCTTTTGAATTGTTTCCTTACTTTATAACGGTTTTATACTCGCATATCACGTTTCACCACATTCCGATTTACATTTCTTTCATTACTTTCTAAATTACCAATTATACTTATCTTTTGGACAGCAGTGTATACACAAATAAATATTTGCAACGCTCTATGTAGATCTGTCAATTAACAACTCTAACTATATTCATCATCCAAAATACAAAAAAAAAATGAATTGGTTCATATAATCTATATTTTTATAATAGATGTCTTTTAAATGTTATAACATACAAAAACTTATTCAAACAATATATCTTGTTTATTAAATCTAACAGAAATCCTAAATGTCTGAAATCTGGACCCTTAATATCGTCTTTTGCTTCAGTTACTTTTATATTTTCTAACCCATTAAGAAAGCTCTTTAGTATAACCTTCTAAAAAGAATTGAGAGTTAATCTGCTTATCCCATGTCAAGAATTATTGAATGATATAGTTGGATTTAATTTGCTCTTCCATGTATGATCGAAGTTATATTTAACAATCTAGTTACTTGTCTTATTTAAAAAAAAGTTTCTAACATAAATGCCCTTGTTATATGAGAAATTAAATAAAATTTAGCTATATTTCTATTGCTTCGCGATAGTTACTATTAATAAATAGTCCAAATAAAAGTTTATCATGATCATAAGAGAGTATATATGTTACAGCAGTAATATTTGAAAGTTTGAACTATCATTTTATGTACATTAATGGAAAAAAAGGAAGCACTAAATAATAATCTCCTCGGCAAATTATCATAGAAAAATTTACTGGGACCGAACGTTTGGACTACTATATTGGACGAGACTACTTTTAAATTATTTATAAAAAATTTGTTTAGAAGGCAATCTGCATAATAAAACGAACACTAATTTTGTTTTTTTTAATAGCAGTACGCAATTTTGACATCATAAACTCTACACTCTTCTGTTATCCTAAAAACAAATATTCATTCAATACGATAAGTTTCCAAGAAATTATTTAAAACGAGCTTGTTTTACGAGCTGCATCCAAATTGAAGTTAGATTTTCTATTGTTGACTGAAAGAATCTTTTTTCTTGATCAAGTGATCTTAGGCAATCCTCAGGCAATCATTGAAGACTTCTAGATTACAGAATAGCATAACAAGTTTCAACATATCTCGTCAACTTCTACCGTAAACAGTACCTTAAACCAGCATTTTGCCGTTTATAAAGCATAATTTGAAAATTACTTTGAAGAAAATTTTGAAATTTTGGTTTCTAAATAATTTTCAGAAACAAAACTCTTACTTTTGACGATTCAGAAAGCGTTGAATCCCATTTTGTCGTTTTTGACGATCATTTCATATCAAAATTACGTGACTTTTAATGAAACGTGAACTCCCAAATATTTTACGAATGTGTTTCCTTCATCACAGCCGGACTTGATGAATTTTAAGGAAGCTGTTTATAGCAAACCCACTATTTTACCTTCCCAAATCTTGCGATTTTTGCAAGCATATATTTGCTTTTTTCTGTTAGTCCTCTAATAATTTATTTTAAAACAGCACTTTTTAGCGCTTTTCAGAAAATACTGAAATATAGGTAATTATTCTTTATGCATTAGTTATTTTTTAATTAAAGATTTTAGCTACGTTTATTACTATGTTTATTTAATTATTTGTATGTTGTATTTCAATATGGTTTAATTTGACAAGTATAAATTTCCTGCGTTCTAAAAAATCGTTCAAAAGATAAATTTGGTAAAAAAAATCTTAAAATTCTAGGATATCTTTTTCTTTTAAGAAGTATATTCTTTTTTCACTGAAATTAAAACTATACATTATTGATCCCTCTCCCCTCTATAAATATTAAATTGTTAAAATATTATTAACCTACTCAAAGTAGTAAAACCTCTCCAAATAGTCACTTCTTAATTCGTTATTTTTCATTAACAAATTAACCAGTCCATATTTTAAACATTCCTTGCTCAAATAAAACTTTTATAGTTATTTAATCAAACCATACTATAATTATTTAATAACTATAAGAAAATCATTATAATAAATTTGCCTTACTAATTAAAATTTGCAAGATTTGTAATCGATAAAATTACAATCCACGTTATTAAAATGTAAGCACATTGTATAATACACTATATGCCTTTATAATCACGATTTCTCAAGCATCCTAATGCATGAAGCTAGAGCACCGGCCTCCCACACTGAATGTTGTCATCTCGAATCACCCCTATGACATGTCTTTTTTTTTCTTCTGCCAATAAATACAGGAGCTTCTAAGCAATTCGATAGATGGCACTACTTGCCTGTTTTGAAGAAATTTTAAAGAAACTAAGGGAATAATTTCATCAAATTGAGGAAATATTCGCTCAAAGCATTTCCCAGGAAATGGTTTTGTCAAAAACGAAGAAAATTTCGCGAATTCTGAGTTTGTAAAATAGGAGTTAACAAATGTAAAACCTTAAAAAAATTGCTGATTGCAATTCATAATTTCCTCGAATATTAATTTCAGATCTCATAACTCATATCATAAAATTATGACAACTGTAAATTTATGTTTGGGTATTTTAATATTGTTCCGGAATAAAAAGATTATCACATTAGGCGTATAATTTCAGGAGATATTTGTTGTGTTTGGAAAAGAATGGGAACGCTTTTAGTTTCGTTCCATCATATAGGCCAAGATCATAGTGGAACGAGTACATTGAGTTGAATGAGGGCCAGCAAACTACCCAAGAAGACATGACAAAAATATTATCTTAATTATTCTTCACAGAGATTTTCTTAATGATAATATTAAATCAAAAAACACTTGTGAGAAAATAAAATAAATAAGAAGATATTACCTGAGGCTTGAAGAATGATGATTAAAACAACATGAAGAAAAAGAAATTACTTGAGACGATTATTGAAAATTGCAGAACGAACTTTTTATTTTATTATATACTAGCTGTTACCCGTGACGTCGTTCACGTAGCATTAAAAAAAAAAGATAAACGCTTTAGTTAAACAAAACGTTTCATTAATAATAATTTAAAATATATATAACACATATCTTATAGGAGGCTATGCAGTAGTTTTTTTTATAGGGGACTTAAAGAACTCGGTCAAATAAAATGGAAATGTGTTAGATAATATGGGCAATCGCGAAAATGAAATTGCAACCACTTATACTGTAGAACAACTGTAACGCACCCCAATTGTACACAAATCATGTTGTAGTGTATTTCAGAATTCCATATCAAAGAAAGAAAAATCATATGTTAAACCTAGGTAATAAAAAAAATCCAACATTTCCATAATACATAACTTCGCCGGCCCATTCTTTTCTGCAGCAGTGTATATGATCTATGTGTTTGTAAATATTCTAAATACAATGTTAAAATTTTGCTTAGTTAGAAAAAGTGTAACGGAGATTAAAATTCACCTTTAACAATTTCTAATAATAGACAGAAACTTACTTGGATTCTTTTTTACAGTCCTGTATACTACGTGCAAATATTTATACGACCGCATATTTAGCTTAAATTATTCAAGCAAAAAACCCGATTAAAATTATTGACCTCATATTTCCTTGAATCACTATCGCACAGATGACCATATATCCAGTTTATTGTATAGTCCGATACATGATTTATTCAAATTCTACAAACATCTCTTATTATACTAAATGTAGCTGAACTTCAGGATGCATTAGTTTTCCTTAAAATACATACGATAATTGTAAAAGCTCTTCAGCATTCTTTTCTAATAGACCATACTTTGGATACAATATTTGAGATCTGGACACAGGTCCAAAATCTTTTATGCGTCTGTGTAAATGAACAACAAATATGATGCAAATCATACTTAACTGCAGGCATATTGTAGTAAATTTCAGTATTTATCATTGTATTGATTAATCTCAATATATTAATTTCATCATGTTTGAAATAGTGCAACGCAATTAAAATAGCCTGAGAATATTTTCCCCGTGGACTATTATATTACCGAACATTTTTCTGTGATCTTGTAAATGAATGTTA
The DNA here is from genome assembly GCA_964019185.1 of Maratus speculifer. Classification (NCBI taxonomy): domain Eukaryota; kingdom Metazoa; phylum Arthropoda; class Arachnida; order Araneae; family Salticidae; genus Maratus; species Maratus speculifer. The sequence goes on along the minus strand of OZ025296.1, from coordinate 226,228,405 downwards.
AATCTTTTCACCCCATTTTCTATAGAAATCCTGTTTTAGTGCATTTCAGAAACTGATATCAATTTCAATATTATTAAAATAACCTTAATAAAATAACATTATTAAAATGCGCTGCAAAAGGTTTTTCTTCACAGACCATTATATATTGAAATACTTTTGAGCTCCCTGTACGCACACTATAAGTACTACACTTAACATATTCAAAGGTAACCATGTTCTTGTGAACCTTAAAAATGCATGTAAATTTCATTACATTTAAAATTATGTAACATTATCAAAATACACCAGAAATGATTTTTCCTCCTTAAACCATAATGTAAAGTCTCCTTATGAGTGCTCCTGTGATTCAGCTATAATTGCTACCTGGCGCATTTTCAATGCCGCACATGCTATGGCAAAACTCAATAACGTAAGTTATTTTCGTATGAATCCTACTATATTTACTCAAGTTTAACACGGACAAACAGACGGCAGACCCCAGGCACTCGGCATCCGGTATACAGACAGGCTGAAATCGTAAACACTTTTAGACCATGTTAGAAAGTGTCAAAATGGAGGTATTTTCCGTAAAACGAAAAACACAAACGAAAAAAACAGTGTTAGGAAAAATCTACTTCAAAACTGTGTTTTAAGTGGCATTTTTGTATAATTTGTACATATATGTTTTGCATACCATAAAAATTTATAGAAATTTATTGTAAAAAAATATTCTTAAAAGTGACAACATATTTTTACTTTTTAAGAGCTAAAAAAAAGTGGAATTAATATCCATTTACAAACCTGTTTCCAGCACACTTCGAGCGCATTATGCGAAATTGAGATATTGACTGAGGGAATGTATTTTCTCACAATTACATTAAATCTTTAGATTTTAAGCCCGATAGTAGATTTTTAAAGTGATTTTTATTTATATTTGAAGAATTGAACAATTTTAAGAATTAACACACAAAAATATATTTTTTTAATTATTAGTTGAGTTTTTCTTACTTTCTAAGAATGGTAAAAAGTATTTTTCATTGATCATTACGTTATTTACGATATGTATAAATTATTAACATTTTCTAATCATTTAATACTTAATCTTTAAAAAACTTATTTCATTTTAAAATTAAATATTTATACTAACCACGCTCAGACGATAAACTTAATTTTCTTTAAATAATAACTTTTGATATCATAATTCAATCTCATTTCATTACAACATCAGAGCATATTTATTTTATTTTTAATATGTGACGTCACAGTCGTCTCTTTTTAGCACTTACTCTAAATTACATTGTGTTATTAAAATGAAAACTTGAAAACTTATACTTTGTTTCAGATATGACGTTACATTGATGAGATTAAAATTCTTAATGGAAAGTAGTCCTGTGAAGTCACAATTGGTAAAAAATTGAATTGTATAGCCTCGAACCGAAAGAAAGAAAAAGGTTCATTTTGATTACGGATTAATATCTGGAAAAACTACTAAAATATTTATTTTCTTGTTAAGTGTGAAGTTATATTCTTATGAAGTCTTCTAAGTGTAAAAGAAATTTTACATAATCGTCTGCCTGATATAAGAAGAAAAACAGTATTCCTCTGACGTCACAATTGGTAAAATTGCGGTTTTTAACCTCGAACCGAAAAACAGAATAGGGTCCATTTATTTAATTCATTTTGTTTTATCACGTGAAAATCTTTTAGTTGAAAATTTATTACAGAAGACAAATAATTATTCCGGTTTTTTTATTTTTTGGCAACGAAAAAAGAAAGATGATTAAATATTATGGAAAAATTTTCAATTTATTCTGTATGAAAAGTAGTGAAATTTTGAATTATTAAGAAACATATTTGAATAAAATAAATAAAAATTAGCCTATGTTCATTTCAAGCCAATAATGTATCTATATACAAAAATTCAAAGACATTAATCCATCCGTTTTGAGGCCAAGTTCATTCCAATTTTCGGACACACTTTCACATTTATAATATATATAAGGATTTTTATAATGAAGAAAAATGAAGGCATCGTTGTTATTTCATAATAATTTTCGTTATGAATTTCACTTGATAAGATCAATCTATCATAATATTATAGATCACATACAAATTCGTAAAATCTTCAAATAATAAAAGGAAACATAACTCTGAAGTGCTCTCTCTTTTCTCCTGGGGATGCCATCATAAATAGAATTACATTCCTTTTTTTTTTAAAAGCGAATCTTCAAAAAAAAAAATCAAAACTTCTTTTTGTGCGAGAATAATATATGCATTTCTTCATAAAGACTTCAAGGAGATGATTTTCGTAAAAATATGAAATGGAAGAGGAAAATTTGAAGAGTTGCAGATAACAAAATACCGGATAGCGCAACCGATATTGAACAATTCCACACATAATTCCATTCTATACGTTTCAGCATATTCGAAATTTTAACGGCCAACAAACCACCAGAAGGATTAGGCCGGAGCGGTGGAGGTGTCATACTCACTGCAAAACATCCACTCGACTGACAACCGGCCGTCACAGAGAGGAGTGCAAAGAGAAAGGGTTGCTGTAATCTCGCAACACGCCAAGTTGGCAAAGATAGAATGAGTGAAGCGAGAGAGAAAAGCCAAGCTACGTAGAAATGCATAGGGAAATATGAATTTAATAGGATAAATATGATAGTACATTTAAAGAAGCAAAGCCAAAAAGGTGGCCAGGAATTTAACTGCTTAAATCACGTTATCAGTAGAATTTAATTACATAGGCCAAGGGGAGGGCTTGAATAAACGGAAGTAACCACCCATAGAACGTTGGAGAAGCTTCTAGAAGCATTTTAAACCGGAAGGAATGAATTCAAACAACATTGTACCGTTTTAGAACATTCGAAAAGCTACGTAAGGAAGAAATATTTACAAGAGAAGGCATCAAAAGACGAAATCGAAATAATATTTAAATTGAGAACATTAATGAAAAAATGAATGATGGCTAATAAAATAGTTGATATAATTAAATTAAAATAAAATATGGCAGGGGTTTTCGAGTAACCACCACAATATTAATTAAAATATATAAATGTCACTTAAGAGTAGAAACACTAAATATTGAATGTTTATAATTCAAATGACATGAAACTTGATGTCTAGTCGCAGTTTCAACGAAAGTTTTAAAATATCTTCTTAAAACTGAGCATTGCTATTGAAAAAATGAAGTTTATAATAGTTTTAACATGTAGATACCCCCATATGCGAATTTATTACATCATTTGAAAGTAGATTTTATTTCCATTTGTTAGGTACAAGAAAATTTCTACTATCATAATTTATTGAAGATTAAAAAGAAATTTTTACTTTTTTTCCACAACTGTACCTGAATATGTCCTCGACATTTATGTCGAATAGAAGAATTATCCTAAAAGAAATTTAGTGGTAAATTTGATCAATATCGTTTCATTAAAAATGGTTAATAAAAGCAAAATCTTTAGCATTTTTCTAAGGATACATTTTTTTAATTTGACTATTTTTTTAAGTTTGTTTTTTCAATTTTAAATTTAAACATTGAGCATTTCGAGAGAGAATTTTTACATATTTTAGAAAAGTTTATAGTTTTAAATTGTTGCAAATTGGAATGACATCACAGATAATAAATAGTATTTCCCTTTAATAAAAAATCTCTTGACTATTATAAACTAAAAATAATTGTCTGAGCGAAGCGAAGTCTTTATACTCAGAGATACGTAACGATATTAAAAATCAAAAAAATTCTTTCGTCAAGCAAATCTCAAAAAGTACTTGACGGATTTTGATTCTGTTTGTACCAATAGGTACCTATGAAGGTAATCTGGTGAATGCACTACATACGAAAAATTAGTTCCAAATAGTTTAAAAGTTATATTAAAAAACTGATAAAAAAGCACAGTTTATTTGCATACGTTACAAAAAATTAGTGTGCGTGATTTTCACCTGCTGGATATTTTCGTAGATAACCGAATCAGTACATGGAGTAAATAGTAATCATTTAGGCACTCAGAAATATTGAATGCAATAAAACATTTTAAAATTTAATCATGCAGGAAAATAAAACCGTTATTTTTTTAAATTAAAAAAAATGTCATAAAAACTTTGATTTTGAGATTTTGTGATAATCTCTTAATAGCATCTTTTGATAGCTAAAAGATTGTTTTATATATTACGCGTGTGAAAATTAGAAACAATTACGTTTTTAAATAAAAAGTTTCTTTTATGACATCATTTTCACTTTATATTTATTTTTATTGCATGTTTTCTTTTAACTTATATTTTGTTTGTGCGTGGAAGTTAATTCTGTTCACTAATTTTTCGGCACGGATACCACAAGCGCATCAGTTTTGGCGCATTTTTTTTTTTTTTTTTTTTTTTTTTTTTTTGAAAGCCCATTTGGCAAAAACTCCGTTTTCAAATAACGCTTACATGCACATTTTTAAATTATTTTCTATTTTCAAAAAGAGCTTACAGTAAATAAAATAATAATAACAATTAATAACTATAAAAAGAAATATTTTATAGAATTAAAAACAGGAAATGAAAGTAAATAAACATTTTATGGGTAAATAAACAAATAATAAGTAAATAAAGCCGGGTTACCATCTCAGGTAAAATAATGCCATTTCGACGCCAATCATGTACCATGGTGCGTATGTGACAACTTTTCCCACTTTTCATCCATTTCCTGTTGGCATACAACTTTGAAATTTGGAATATGTATGCATACCTGGGAGCAATACTGGAATTAGACATTGATTTTTTTTTTTTTTATTCGATCCAAAAAGGGGCAACGGGGGCTATTTTTTAAAGATTTATACAATTTATACTGCATAAAGGAGCCACTTACCTATTTTTATATACAAGAAGAAGTAAGTGGTATGTAAAAACAATTATAGTATACATAAATAAAATACTTGAGATAATATACTAGAGATATAAGCACCGGGTTTGGCGAGATTTTTTATGCCAATTAGGCGAAAACATCGTTTTGAATACCAGATACATATAGCATGCTATAATAACACGTTATTTGTTTATTTCAAAATGAAACAAGTTGGAAATTGCACGTGAAGCGTAGCAAATGAGGTGCGCTCGTACGATAACGAAGTTTTAAAAATATTACTCTCATATATCAATCTCATAAAATTGTAAATAATGAATTAGAATTAAAACACTCATCAATGTTCTCCCTGTACCATTATGTAATGGAATACTTTTGTGTGGTTTGTAAATCAATAACAAATGTTCTTTGCGCCCTAAATTATGTAAAATGTATATTATAATATGTACTTCATAGTTGCATATAAATTTTATTAAGTTCGAATGTGTGTAATACCATAAAAATGCATTTGAAACATTTTTCCCCATTGACCGTAATGTAACGGATTACTTTTGATTGTCCCTGTAAATGATCTATGCATCCGATTTTGATAAAATTTGAAAAAACTCGGCAAAATTATGTAATAATTATGTATTTTACATTTCAAACGTATAAAATACATTTGAAACTTTTTCCCCATTGACCATTATGTAATTGAGTACTTTTGATTGCTCCTGTAATTGATCTATGCACCCGATTATCAGAAAATTTGAAATAACTCGACAAATGTATGTAATGATTATGTATTTTTAATTTCAAACGATTCGATTCGGCAGTTTTTGCGTTGTTATATGCGGACAGAAGGACGGACGGACGGACAGACGGACGGACTGAACGACCACTATAGGTGCTACGTATTTACATAATTACGAACGCACCTAAAAAAAGGAATAAACGAATCATTTTCTGTTATTAAAAAAAAAAGAAATAACAATCAATAAATGATAATATTTTTAGAACAAACAATTTATTGTAACATTTATATGATAACCAGCATGTTAAGCAACTGAACGCCATTTTGGCACCAATTAGGTACCTCGGTGCGTACAGGGCATATATGTGCCATATTTATTTGTAAAACTGAGCATGAACGTTTACCAAGTGTATTTTGATAGTCGCTTATATCTTTTTGCAACATAGCGCACCTTTCGAAGCCAAAACTGCACAAAAGAAAAAAAAAATCAATATTTGCAATATTTTTATTTATTTATTTATTTATTTTTAATGTAATGCACATTTCGTGATCAGTAGGCTCGATAATCAGATCTCATTTTTTCGCTTTAAAAGATGATATTTCATACGACGTCTTTTTTGGATTCGTCGTTTTTCCATATTTGATAGTATGCGTCTACTCGTTTTGTAACTTTTTTTTGTAACTTTCATCTTTATTAACAGCGACATTTGGATTTCCTATTTAAATAAAAATTCTTCTAAATACAAATAATTTTGTTAAAATAAATAAATAAAAGAAATGCGGACATCTATTGCTCAAAGCACAAAATTTTTCCTATTGAGTTAATAAAAATCAGTAAATATATAATTTTTATGATAATAAAATGTGACTTATGTAATAATAGAGTCATATTATGTACGTTATGGATTAAGTATGAATATTTTCCCACCATTTATAAATAATAATAATAATAAAATAAAATGCGGACAGACCAAAGTCTATATTTGACTGAAAAAAACAACCATTTTCTAAATGTTTAAAAAAAAATGGCCAATGAAAAGAGATATTTCAAAAGTATTATGAAATTAGTTAACAACCATTTATTTTAAACTAGATGAATAAAAGATTTATATTTTTAATGAAATAAATGGGATTTGAAAAATTATTGGAAATTTATCACCATAGATGTATCAATATTACAATCAGTATCTTGTATGCAAAATGGAACAATTAACAATACTTTTTGTACCCGAAAAATAGTCGTTGCTTTTTTTAAGGTTAAAAAATAGATTATGAAACATTCCTATACAGAGATGCCAAGCCCCCGCTTATTGCATAGCAGAATTTTCTTATAGGAAAAGCTATTTTTTAAATCCGAAGAATGTTCCAATTTAATAAAACATTTTCTGTTTTAAAATATCGGTGTCCAAAATGCCAGAGACTTGGCAGCTCTGCCTATAACATTTTAATTAATCACGGTACTTTTTTTAATCGGATTAAAATTTAGTGAAGACAACGTTTTTTGGCCAAAAGCAACTTTTTTCCACATGTCTAACTACGATACAATTCCTTGATGCTGAAATAAAATGTTTTGACTTATGCTATTATTGCTTCCTCTTATTTATTTATTTGAATTTTAAATAAGGTGACTCAAAATCGTGTTTTTTAAATGTACGAAAAAATGCATTGCGAGAGATGGCGAAAAGAACAATATTTGGCGATTTATTACCTGCGTTTGGCTAAGTGTCTTACTACCTTGTATTTAATACTCCTCACAATACTTTACTGTTATATGGACTTAGGCGCTTTTATAAAAAGTTTGGCATAATTCGGGCTTAAGAAAGTGAGTTTTTTACTGAATAATAGAAATAAATGAAAAATGAATACTAAGAAATACTGATAAAAGAAAAATGAAGCATTATATTGATCTATGTATATTTAAAAATGCATCTGCTAGCACTAATTAGATAATTTATGTGTATATAATAGGAGATAAATAGCTTTTGATTCTGTATTTCTATGCTATAAAGCATTAATGTTTGTGTGTTTTTCGTTATCATTGGGAGTACCTAGCGGATTTAAAAAATAATGTGGGCAAAAAATGTTGGTAACCATCTTTGCTGCAAAATATACTATATTTTGCGTAGGAACAATAATCACCATCAATGCACGAGCAAAAAAAGTTCTAAAATTGAGAATTCTTTGATGTTGATATGACTAAAAATTTAAAATCCTCTTTTTTTTGTGGCAACTTTTAAGATATAATATTCTTGTTATGAACGATTTCTAAAACATTCGACTGTTTAATTTCACAAATTAAACATTTTTTTTCTAGAAAAAGTTTTAAACCCAATTTATTGAGAATATTGCAATTTCTAGGATATTGTTGGGGTCAGAAACTATAACTTTGGCATCACATTAACTTATAAGATGTAAGTGCTCGTTTAGGACAAATTTTTTAAAAAAGATTCCTTAACTCTTATCGACAACCTTATTGCATCCGTGGAAAACAGATATTCAACATTATAAACTATTCGGACGGATTTCACCCCATATAAAATACACTCCATTCTCTTCAAACATAATACTTTATGTTAGTTATAGTTTCTCAAATCGGTGCGAAGCTTCTGTTTATGCTCATGACATCATGTTAAAGAGGAAATATAAGTCCAATATAGGAAAATTTGGTGTTTTATTTTCTGTATTACTTTTAACATTTTGTATATTTCCAATTTTATATCCATGCATGGTTTTGCTTTTCTTTTATAAAAATAGTATATGCAACTTTATATATAAGATTTTGTAATTCTATGATTCAATATTCTTATTTTCATCATGTTTTATCACAATTAATGACCAATTAAAGGTAACATCTCATTTTCTTTACTTATCGCAAGTTATTAAATGTGTATTCTCAGCAATATCGCTCAGACTAATCCCTCTGAGGGAAGTCCTAGTAATATTTTGAATTATTAATTATTAAAAATAAGAAAACAGTGAAAATTGCGTCATAAAAAATTGTGCCTACATGTGAATATAAAAAAAAATAAAATATAAAATAGTGAATTCAATAATATGTGTTAAAAGCAGTAAATGGAGAGTGGATGTGGGAATTGCGCCATAGTTAAAATGTCCATATAATAACATCACCAAATTATATTTATCAAAGATATTTTTTTATGTTTCAAAATTATCTTTTGAGACTATTTTTGCCAATTTTAAATCCTCCCAAATAATATTTCCGTTCTAACCAAAAATAGATTTCCACGTGAATATTAAAAAGAGAAAGAAAACATTGATGAAGATTGCAACAGAATTAAACTTTTCCGGTGCGAGGTACTTGTCTTCCTAAAATGTTGAAATAACTGAATTACACCAGCATTTACAAGAAAATTTATGTGTGAACAAGTAATAGTATATTTTCTCTTACTTAATATAACTGAAAATTTCTCTAAAAACTCTAAATGTCATTGTATCAGTTAAGGATTAAAATTATGTTATGACAGTGCGGTATCCCTGCCTCTCAAGGGGTTTAAACGATGCATTTAAAACATTGGCGCGACTGAGTTTTAACCCCCTTCTTGGCGCGTTTTCAAAATATCGCCACATTGGCACGCTTTTGCGTTTTGTCTTCCGGAGTTTCACTCCAGAAGACACTATTCAGAAGAGTGCAATTTAAAGTGGCGATAATGAAAATAAATCAAAAATACATGTTTTAAAACATGGAAATTTAAAAGAATTTGAAATATCACACATAAAAAAACAAATAATCCACTTACCGACAAGCTAGGTTCTTAACGAAGTTTGAGAGATCGCGACAATAAAAATAGAGCAAAAATACGTATATTAACGCAGAATCTTAAAATATTGCAAAAATTAGGATGTAAAAAGCATGCATATTGCGAAAAAATAAAACAAATATCTCATTTACATACACAATTATTTCATAAAATTTAAGATTCCAAAATCGGATGACCATAGCCAAAAATTTAATTTACAGAGATTTTAGAAGAAAAAAATCCTTTCTCAGGGGGGCTCTGCCCCCCCTGAACCCCCCGGTCACATTTTTCTTTAAAACATGTATAATATTTAAACATTCAAAACAGTTCTGTTCAAGAAACAAAGGAATTGTACACATACCTTTTTTAAAAAACAAAACCAGTCTTTTTTAAATAAAGAAAGAAATCAATAATAGATTTTCTAAAGAAATATATTAAGTTTTGAATGCAAATGGTCATTTTCATTTATATTTAATATGTAATTACTCGACCAACTCTCATCGTAATCCAACGGTCTAATAACACACAAGAAATTTAATCAAATTCAAGGCGCAAGAATTAAAATTCTACAGTTTCTCCTCTCCCTCTCTCGTCCAATAATAAAGCTAGAAAAGAAAGAACGAACTGAGCATGCGCTGCAAGCTCCCGCAAACGAGGGGGAAATCACTTTTTTACTCCGAGGGTTGCCATGAAGAGCGACAGCGAAAAGTAAAAGAAAGCAAAATGTGGCGTAGTTATCGCGCGCAAAAAAAAAAAAAAAAAAAAAAAAAAACGCTGCCAGGAAGTGGGTTAAAACTCAGTTTACCCAAAACATTTTTTATATGCTTATTAAAAAATATTTGGAGACAAAGAGTTTATTGGTGCAGTTCTTTTTATATTAGATGCTTTTGTAATGGTTAGCAAATCTTATTTAACCAAACAAGAAAACAACTATTAGCAGCCAATAGTATGGCTATAAAAGCCACAAAAAATATATATACATATGATTGAAAATGATAACAATGTTTTCCACTTATGCATACTACATTTTACGTTTTCGCAAACCTTAATGCATGAGAAACATAAAATGCCACGCTAGTAATTTCATGTAACGGGATATTTATGTCACTTTTTTATATTTTTTAAAAGTAATTTTAAATAAAGTTTATTTAAACTAACTTATATTGATTTTTTTTTTTACGAATATATGTTTTTCAAGAATGCATTATTTTTATTCTCTAACAATTGACTTATCAATTTAAATGTTTTCTGCTGTAAGCTAGAGATTATTTGAAGTAAACGAAATAATATTCGGGCCCAAATAAAGAAATTAAATATAGGGGACATAAGTGGTTTTATCACAAATGCCATCTTACATACCAATTGCATTCGGTGTCAGCGCCTGTTCCTGGTAATAACTGAAAAAAAATATATAAAATCCAAATTTAGAGTTATTTGAACGTAAGTTCAAATAAATCTAAATTTGCTGTTTTCATTTTTTTACATTGTATAAAAAGTCATGGAGTATTTTTGCATTGTTCATCTCGGCATTAAATATTTACATATAAATTAACACATTTGCAAAACATTGATATAAATTAAATTTATTCTAGTGTGTTGTTTCTAACTATCATCAAAACTGCATCCTCTGATATTCTTGTTTTATTTTTTCAGTTCAACATTTTATACACCTTTGTAGAAAAAAGACGATGCTGAATTATCAACTCAATTTATTTCAGTATGAAATGCTTAATGTTTCAAAAGAACCACAACTGTAAACTTCAAATGTACTGAAAAATAGAATAATTTTTCATATAATATTTAGAATTCTAAAACGAAAACTGCATTTGTATGAGTAGCAAATAATTTTGGATAAAATAAGAATGATAAATAAAAGGTCATGTCTAAATATATATTTTTAATAAATAAGGACATTTTTTAAACACTTTTAAAGTTTGTATAGTTTGTAATTATTGTGATGCAACAAATACTATCTATTTTATAAAGGACAAACATATCTGTACATAATGATGACGTTATTTTACGATTAGTAACACATTAAAATTTGAAATGCACATTTTTAAACTTCTAAACATCGAACGTTTTCAATTTTTACATAACTACTACAAAAAAATTGGTTTATTGTAATCATTAAATTAGTTATATTGTTATATTTAAAGTTGTTTCTTTCAGTATAATTTAAAAGATGCTATTAAAATAAAAGCGATATATTCACATTAAATATTAAAAACTTTAGACATTAAAATATAAATTTGAAACTATATGTCTGTAAGAACAGGCTTAGCTGAATACATTTACAAAGGTTCGGATATTAATTCATGCGAACATTATCTTTTAGAAGCCCAATTGACAAAATGTTCAGAGTGATATTGTAAAATCATGTCCTAATTGCATCATGTATACTCAATTTTTACTATAACCTGTAGATTCAGCGGGCAGTATAAAACAATTCGTATTTAAACAAACAAATAAATAAATAAATAAAATAAAAAAATAAAAATGACGTCTCTCAATTTTGAACACAATTGAATCGCAGTTGTTTTCATTATTACATTTACAATTGAGTATTTTCTATTCAATTTTCAGAACCCATTATGTTTCAGTGTAGCACGTCTTATAGGAGCTATAACATACAGTTTTCTCATATGAATTATAATAAAAATTTGTTGAATAAAGACTAAAAAAAGTAAAGAAAATGTGTATATCTCCCAGAGAAAAAAGTCGAAACTATTAATGTTTAAAATTTATAATACACTTGGAATGAAAAAAGACGTGTGTGTGTAAGTGATTTAGAAAGTAACTAAAAAAAGAAAAGTGCATAAATAAAATTAGAAATAATAAATTGAGAAATATTAAGATAAAATTAAAGGTTTGCAATGTTCAGAACTATCGGAAAACTCATTATACTCGAGCAAAGCAAATGGATAAGATGTTGAGTAATAAAAATTAAGTAATGAAAACTAATTTTAAAAAGAAATTCACATGTCCAACTAACCACCTTTACTTTCAGATATTATTTTTATTTTTTATTTTTTATTTTTGGTCTACTGCCTCCATATTAGGTGCACATAGGCTGCACATAGACCTTCAAAAGATCCATTCCTATGTGTTAGTCTACTGAGCCAGCCTTTAACTGGTGCGGTACAAAGTATAGTCTTATTTTCCAAAAAACGTGAGCTTGCTTTTCACCTCGAACCTAGAATTTCCTACTTTTAGCGGCATCCGATTTTTTTTTTACTCTTCCTCTGAAATGGTTCCTAAACCTCTTTTCATGAGAAGTAACCACTACCGATTAGGCATCTTAATTCCAAAACGTTTCCCTACTCCCCAGATCAAATTTTGTGTGTGTAATGAGCAGAAAGCAAATAAACAATGTTAATTTGTTAAGAAACCGGTATTACACAGCAATCATCAAAATAACAGACTCTTCAATTAGGTTGGCCGAGGGGTCTGTCTACCGGATGGCCGCCATCAGGCGATCAGGTGGACAGTCACTCCGATGACAGACAAGTAACTCGTTTGGCTAGAGAACGCTGGCAACTAGGGTCATCGGATCGGAGTCAATCAATGTCCAGCAAGCACGCTAATGTCACATGGTGCATGTAAAATCCGTCGCAAGTTTTCCAAGTTACTTGCGAATTACACATCTGGAGGTGATCTGCAAGTTGAAGCTCTCGTTATTTGACAAAGGTTCTAAATTACCATACATACTTCAATAGCATAGCACAGGTATCAAATAACAAGAGCAAAATGTTAAGCAATCGGATTAACAAACATCACATCTAAGTGGTAAGCAAAGCCATTAGGATGAAGATCTAGGCGCTTTTCAGATTAATTGCCGAGACACGGCTATTAGGCGGTCACCCTTTATATTAAAGGTTAAAGATAGGGTCAGTATGGATGTAAATAATGATGGTGGCAATGAACTCTGCATACTATCGGCTTGTAAGTCTATATAACAACTTTGAATTATATATTCCTATATTGCAATACCTAGTAGCAGTATCAAAGCAATAAACACACTGTTACAAACATACTAATTTAATTATAATTAATCACATATATCAGTGTTCGTACTCATAAGAAATTAAAAAAAAAAAAAAAAAACAGGATTTCTTATAAAATTATTATTTGCCTTGTTTAATGCAAAAAGTTCCTTACGCTGTAAAAAATAAATAAAAAATAAAAATAAAAATAAAAATAAATCCATTAAATTTACGGCAAAGAGTGATGGCAACAACGTTGCCAGCAGATTTCGCAGTAAAAATTGCAGTAAAATTAGACATAATAAAAAAAAATACATCTAATTTTACTGCATTTTTTCAGGCAAAAAGTGCTGGCAACATTGCTGCCAGAATTTTTTGCAGTAAATTTAACGGCTTTATATATATATATATATATAAACAGTGTTATTTGGATATAGCAACCACTACGTTACAAAATTTTTGGTTTTAAAATGTCTAATTGTTTTTAAATCTTTATGTATATGAACACTTAATAAATATTATGGAATTCGCAACTAGCTTGCATTTCATTACGATTCTTGTGTATTTAAAAATTAATTAAACATCCATCTGGGAAAACGCCTCATGGACCAAAGTGCTTTGAAATTTTCCGAACTTTTTTCTACACAAGCTTCTTTAGCACAATACCAAGTTTAAATATTGAACAGGAGTTTTGTGTTAGCTACACTGGAAAAAGAGAAGGTTATTGCTACGCTGAATTTTGTTTTATGAAATGCTGAATGAAGTTTGAATATGAACTACATTTTATTCTCAGTAGCAAATTAAGTTCCTGATAAATAGATAAAGATTATATACAAAAAAGTGTTATACAGACTAGCAATATTTGATATTATTTAGGTTTCATACCTCTTTAAGAATTCATGTTATACTCATTCATACTTTTTTGTATATCTAGCTATAACCAACTTACTTTTTATAGTATTTTTTAAAAAAAATTTTATTCTTTGAGCAGTGATTTTCTTTTAATAATACAGTTAACTCCTTTGCGATGAGAGCACTTTGCTTAATTTTTAATCTTTAAATACCGGTTTTTCAAGACAGAAAATTTTGTGTACTTGAATTGTAAAAAAGCTCCAATTGAATATGGTAAACCTTACAATAAATATAACTGGTGAGAATAATGAAGAATTCTGAGATTTTTAAGAGGCACGTATAAAAGTTGCTCGCTTCCAAGGGGTTAATAATACGTTTGTTTATTATACGGAACCCTCTGCAGAAGTAATACTTACACTTGACCTGCTTATTAATAGTAAAACTTGTTTTTCTTTTTATTGCAAAAGCAATATTTTAATGACAGAAAGTTCAGAAAATTCCGTAGTTCAGACTTTGTAAAGTCCCGAGGATTCTGGACTTTAGATTTTCTTCTGTGCGAAATTCCGTAAAATAAAAAAATATTCTAAAAAGAACAATATGTATATATATATACTATAAATATATTATTATTTCATCTGGCTTAATATAGATCTAGTTTAAATTAATGAATTCTAATAATATCAGTCTTTTCTCAAGAAAGTGCATTTATTACACTTTTTAAGATATTTTTAAATTTTTCTTTAATACAAAAAAGAAGCAATTTTTCCTTAAACAAAAGTAAAAAAAAAAAAAAAATCTGATACACATTACGAACTAAATAAACTCCAATATATATAAAAGAAATATTGTTTTCAAGAAATAACTCTTTTAGAAATCGATCAACTCGAAAATATCTCAGAAGTATATAAAAATCATTTCAGTTTTAAAACTTTTGCAAAGAGTAATTCACTTTAGTTTTTTTCATAGCAATACTCTGTAAAAGAAAGTATAAAAATAAGTAGCTTTCTAAAATCACATGCTTCTTAATGTTTTACCAGAGGGCTTTC
This sequence comes from Maratus speculifer, assembly GCA_964019185.1. Taxonomy (NCBI): domain Eukaryota; kingdom Metazoa; phylum Arthropoda; class Arachnida; order Araneae; family Salticidae; genus Maratus; species Maratus speculifer. Next base: position 226,213,202 of record OZ025296.1, on the reverse strand, counting down.
AAAATAATTGTTTATTTCCTTTAGTACAGATGATTTTCTTTAACGAAATATTTTCATCCATTTTTTACTAACATGCTAGATTGCGTTTTATTTTTTTACATCGATGTGCGTTTGACGTAATATATTGGGATAACTAATAATTAATAACCATAAATTAAATTTTTGTTTTACAATAAATAAACTTCACATTTTCTGCCAGGCTATTCCATATCAAGTGTAGGATATATTTTTTATATATTACTGCTTTTCTAATTATGGCATTAATTGCGAATATAGAAATTTAGGAGGAGGGGTTATTATTTTAAATGTATAATTTATATTTTAAAACTTACAAATTAATAATTATTGATAGGTATTTAGATAAAAGTCACGTGTTGGTTATTTATTCCATTTTTCAAAGAGTGGCCGTGAACGCACATATTACTTTAATCTAGAGATTAAAATGGACATTTTTTTAAACAATTAAAACGAGGAGATTATTTTGGTTTAGAGTAAAATGTAGAGATTTTTAAACGTAATGACCTAAAATCTGACATAAGCATTTGTGTATGTTATCCTAGGGCAAAAGAAAAAACAATTTTATTTATTTCTGTTATTTAGTAGCGAGTCTGCACCACGCACTTCTCTGAATACTTCTTGCATGTATCCTGATATCGGATTTTTTTAAATATTTCTTTTTCAATGAAAAATAATCCTATTAATTATAATTAAAAATCGAATCTTTTAATTTCTAAAAACTCTGCAGCTCTAAAAGGGTTATAGAATTTCTCACTACCACTTGTAAGACAATTTTTCAATACATAACTGCTGTAAACTATGATATCATGTTTTTCAATTAGAAAACTATCAAAAGCTGTAATTATTCGTTACTTCTAATGTATAGTTTATAATTTAAAACTTATAACGTATATAATATATTTATTTATGAAAGTGCCACCTGTAGTACATTTTGTCCGTTTTTCATGGAATGACCGTATACAGTTTCGATCTAGAACAGCAGTTCTCAACCTGAGGTACACGTTGGGGGTATTTGGTTGACTTTCTAGGGAAGGGATACAAGCGCTGCATCACAAATGATTAACTGATACTAATACATTTTTACAGTATTTTTTAGCTCATTTGATGAAAGAATTTCAGAGTTGTAAGAATGCATTCACAACCTTGAACATTATCTATAGCAAAGAGAATATTTTTCATGGCTCAAAAATTGCGCATTATTCATTAAACATTATCTGCTTCAACATAAAAAAATATTAAACCAATTGAAAAATACAACTATCAAAATACCACTTTATTCTCTGAATTAAAAAAATAATGGCTCTTCGAAATTTGCTGTCACAGTGCCAAAATTAAATAGCAATACATGCCAAAATTTACTATTTGATATTTGACTATCACAAAAATTGCTTAAATTCTGCAAAATACCGCATAGCAACTCTACGTGTTTGTAACTTACATGGGAACTAAATCTGTAACAACCTATGTCAATATCTAACTGAATCTGAAATTTGATGAAAATTTATGTACTATTTCTTGAGTTGGAGCAATTGCAGAAATCCCGAAAAATGCAGCTTACTAGCCCCATCTGTTGAGCAATTTACATCAAAAAGTAGGACAAATCAATTTATGGCAATGACTATTAAGTTTGATGAAAATCTGTGCATTACTTTTGTAACTGTGCTCATCATAAAACATGTAGCAAGTAGGGACATCTGTTGAGCGATTTATACCAAAATATAAAAAAAAGTTAATTCATGCTAAGACTAAGAGAATCTGAAACTTGACAAAAATTTGTACATTAGTTCTGAAGTTTGAGTTGTTGTGGAAATAGGGAAAAATGCATCATAGAAGCTCCACCTATTGAGTAATTTATACCAAAAACTAATTATCCCCAATTTATATCAGTGACTAACTGAATATAAATTTTTATTAAATTCCGTACATTAGTTCTTCTGAGAGAACGACCACAAAATACATAGATACTGAGTTTCATATTATACTGAGAAAGAGTCCGAGAGAAAAACAGACAGACACACAGATAGACATTTTGTAAAAACACGTTTTTAGGGTTCCTTGATCCTTGAAACGTATAAAAACGTCGAAAACTAGAACTGGATAACTCTCACGAATCCAATACTTTATCCTTTGCAAGACAGAAGAAAGTAATAACTGACATGTCAACATTAAATTCATGTTATCCTATTTTATCAATTCAAATTCAGTAATGAAAGATAATTCATTTATTTAAATGTTTTCAGAAAGATAAACTTTTTTACCGTTTACTTTCCACCACTAAATAAAAAAAAATTAAATAACATTCATCATTTCCAGCGGATTATATCTCATTTAATGTTTTAAAATTTATTTTCCTTAAACAGGAAAAAAAAAAATTTATACATTTCACCTAGAATAAAAATATCTGAATACGTCTTTAACTAAATAAACATCGATATTTTTGAAGAAAATGTAACGTTTAAGAAAAAGAAATATTTTTATTATCGATCAATCCTGAATAAACTAGTTTTTGTAGTACATCGTAATGTTTTTTCTCAGGACTGAGGTTATTAAGGTATATACAGGGTGTATGTAAACTACTGGGCAAAACTTTAAGGGGTGATAGTCGACATCAAGACAAATAATATTAAATGGAAAACTAAGGGTCCCAAACATCTTTCGAAGGAGATAGACGCCATCAAAGTTTAGGGTCCAAAATTTGAAATGATTATAAAGAACGGAAAAATTGGTCGATTCGTTTGCGGTTTTCACGAAAACTATTCTTTATGTCAGTATCGTCTTGAAAATAAATTATAAAGATAAATTTCAAAAAATGCCGATATAGAGCGCTCTAGACTTTGGAGTCACGGACAACTATTTTTTAACGTTATTTTTTGCATCTCATTAAATTTTCTCAGTAGTTAGACATAAACTTAAATTTTGAGTTCAAAATCTGCGGTTAAGTTGCTCAAACTGAACTGTGTTCAATGGAAGTGTTTAGGTTCAAATTTCAAATGATTATAAAAAACAGAAAAATTGGTCAATTGATTTGCGGTTTTCACTAAAATTATTCTTTATGTCAGTATTGTCTAGAAAATAAATTTTACAGATAAATTTCAAAAAATGCCGATAGATGGCGCTTTAGACTTTGGAGTAACGTACAACTATTTTTACCGTTTGTTTTGCATCTCGTTAATTTTTTTTTTTTTTATTTGAAGCTTAGACATAAACTTAAATTTTGTGCTGAAAATCTGAATCGTTGAGAGTGGTTAAGTAAGGGTAACTGAACTGCGTTCAATTGAGATGGGAAGGTTCAAATTTCAAATGATTATACAAAACGAAAAAATTGGTCGATTCGTTTGCGGTTTTTTCTAAAACCATTCTTTATGTCAGTATTTCCTTGAAATAAAATTTTAAGGATAAATTTCAATAAATTCCGTTAGAAGGCGCCTTAAACTTTAGAGTAATGAACAACAAATTTTAACTGTTATTTTTTTGTACCTAATTAAATGCTTGCAAAAACTTAGACTTAATTTTTGAGCTCAAATTATGAATCGTTGGGAGGGGTTAAGAAGCGCAAACTGAACTGTGTTCAGGAGTTGAAATGTTACCCTGCCTACCCTACGAACACAGTTCAATTTTTCGCTACTTAATTACTCACAACGATTCATATTTTGAGCACAAAATTTAAGTCTAAGCTTTTAAAACATTTATTTAGATAAAAAAAAAATAACGGTTAAAAATAGTTGTTGGTTACTCTAAAGTTTAAGGCGTCCTCTAACGGAATTTTTAAAAATTTATCTTTAAAATTTATTTTCAAAGAAATACAGACAGAAAGAATGGTTTTAGAGAAAACAGCAAACGTATCAACCAATTTTTTCGTTTTTTATAATCATTTCAAATTTTGGACCCTAAACTTTGATGGCGTCTATCTCCTTCGGAAGACGTTTGGGACCCTTAGTTTCCCATTTAATATTATTTGTCTTCATGTGTGCTATCACCTTTTAAAGTTTTGCCCAATAGTTTAGATACTACCTGTATATATGTATATATATAAATAAATTAAAAAGTGGTCAAAACTGCACGGGGTGATAGAACTCAGTTATGCGTGCGAATTTCGCTCTAGACTGTACGGTCGGAACACAAGCGGTGAGAAACTAAAAAGCAGATTTTCTCTGCGGAAATTAAAGAATTAACTCAGGAATGAGAGAAGATATTAAAAAAAATATTAACAGCAATATATTAATGTCCATGCACGAAACATGATCAAAGAAAATATTCTAAAGGTCTTCCGTCACACTGCAATGCACCCTATACACCTGCGGTATAGGGACTGACGTATATGTTTGAAGATATCAGACTTTTCCCAAATATCGCCGGTAGCAACTGCAATCCTGGAGACTAGATGCATTGCAGTTGCGGAAGATCTTTTGCGCAATTTCTGTGTGAATGTGCATTAACTATATTCCTGTTAATAAAATTTTTTCTGAAGTATTGCCCATCATTTATGTGTTAATTATTTAATTGCGACATTGGGATACTAAATTTTAACCTCTCACCGCCTATTTAATTTCTCACCGATTATACATTCTAAAACGAAATTATTTCATATAACTGCGCTCTATAACCCCTTTAAGTTTAGGCCACTTTCAGATACAACTTGCATATGTATTGCAATGGAAAATAACGTATCGATTTTTCATCTTGCTAAAATAGTCTTGAATAAAAACACATTATATTTCAAGAAAAATTTCGGAAAAATAATATTTTCATGATGAAGCTTTTAATCCTTTATCTATGGAATTATTTATCAAGAAATTGCCTCACTACAATAATTATCTTCTTTTTAATTTAACATATTGATAATGTGAAATTTCGATACTTTTTTCATTAATTTTGATTAAATAAATCGGTAGTTATAACTTGTTTTGTAAAATATTTCTATTTACAACTATAAATCAGATTAATTAACCAAGAATACTCTTATGGAAATGTCACAATTCCTGTAAAACTATTGCATTTAAATGTATTTTGATCCACTTTGTAAACGAAAGTGCTTTTGCAGTTAAAAATATTTCTTTTATTTTATTTTATTTTTTCGTTTTAAAGAAATATATCACTTAAGCAAATGATTAAGAATATTATAAATTTTTGGAAATATTTGGCTTTGATTCTTTTTCTACTCTTCCTGAACTACATTAGAGAGAGTTAAATGTGCTAAACGAAAAATAGTTTTTCATTAATAGACATAGTAAATAAATGTTACATTATTTTTTTCTTAAAAGTGTGGGTAGTTTTTAGTTGTGGAAAACCCAGCGATAGTTTTTCGGCGCACACTGTAAAAAAAAAAAATCAAGAGGTTACTAAAACCATTCAACAAAAGTTTTGAGGATACTTCAAGTACCTATAGTTTATAAATTATAAAATAATTAAAAATAATGATTTAAAAAAAATGTCGTCCATTATTCAAGAAACGGACGATTTGGACATGCCTAAACACACGTGTGACGTACCATCAGCTTTTAAAGTCTAAATAACTTTTAGTGATAGATTTGTATAATGCAATATTGAGTAGTATTATAAAAGTAATAAATACCAAACTGTTAAAAACAGACTAAATTAATTGGAATTAAACACATTAATACTATGGGATACATTATTGATTTCCGTTGAGTGGTTCTCTGAATGCCCGTGCTTTTAAGGTTAATTAACCTCTTCGCTACTGGCGATTATTGCAGTATTTTTAATTATTACTGAATTATTTCTTCTCTCGTTTGACTTCAGAGCGAGATTTTCGTTTTATTTTCATTAGCTCGAATCTTAGAATTCGAAACATATTATTCTTATATTGAAATTTCATTTATTTTTGAGTATCATTAATAAAATGGAACAAAACTGGTACTCAGGGACTGAAGAGGTTAAAAAACTGTCACTAAAAAAAGGTAAAGCACGGAAAGAGGAGGCGCTGAAAGTTTGCGATCTCTTTTTGAAACATATAGCAGAATGTCAAGTTTCATTTTTTTTCTTTAGGTACTCTGTAAAAAGAAAGGGTTATCACTGAGCTGAATTTAGGTTTACGAAAGGCCAAATAAAATTTAAATATGTATCAATTTTACTGTCAGCGTCTAATTAAATTCATAAACAAAGGAAGGAGATTAAAAATATAAGTTATACAAACTAGCAATATTATATACTGTTTAATCTTCATATCTCTTTAAATATTCATGGTATATACATTTATATCTTTCTTTTCTATAGATTACTAGGACAAACAAATACTCAACCCTTCGCTGTATAGTTTTTTATTATTCTTGTAGTACGGATTTGTTTTTTAATAAAACCGTTAGGAATTAGCACATTCATTGTATGGAACTTTCTGAGTGCGAGTAATGCTCGCAATGAACCTTCTATTTATTTTAAACAAATTCACTATATGGTGATTTCTGCTCACACCTTGTGTGGTATACACGCCAAATTAAATCATTACAACGGACTATTTTGGGCTAAATCATAATTTGCAGTCACAAAATTACGTACATTTTCAAGTGAACATTCAATGTTTTTAAATCAGTGTTATAAAATAGTTTAACTATCCCACTTTGAAAAAATAAAATCCCTTAAAGAAAAATAACATTCTAAGTTGTAACTATTCTAACAATTCATTAATATTCTTGTTTTCATCAACCACATAAATAATTGAATGTCTTTAACAAAATAACCATTAATATTTTATAAGGGATTGCAGTTTATTGTTAGAAAAAATATTTTTATTATCAGTTAATTCAGAGTAGAAATTAAGTTTATAAAAAATGTCCACGATATAAAAATTTTTGAGAAAAGCAATTGAGTTTATTTCTTTCTACAGCAATATTGAAGGAAAAAGAAGTTTTCAAATATGTAGCTTACTGAAATCACTCGCTTCTTAAAATTCCTCCCGTGGACTTTCAAAATAATTGTTTGCATTCTTAGACTTTTATTTAGTAAAAAGTAGCATACTTAGGAACTAGCGCAAAGAGATGCGAATTGCCTTTTTAGGAAAAAAAAAGAAACTTAAAGCTTTTATATGATCTTGAAGGAAACATATATGTCAAAGAATGGGTTCTTTTCTTGGGATTGTTTTCTCTAAATATGTATATTATCATACTTTTTGAAAATTCTTCAATAAAATTTCTTTAATTACAATAAAATAAAACGTTTAGTATTCACATACATTCCTATGCAAATACCGATTTATCACATATATTATTGTAGAAAAGGATTTGATTACACCTTCATTTTAAAACTTAATTATATTTACATAAATACGATTTACATAAATGACTATTACTAGCGTATTATACTCGCACTTGACAGTTTATTTATTTTAAACAAATTAACTACCTGATGTCTTTTATTTATACCATGTGCGGTATTCATGCAAAAATAATTTATTACAATGAACTATTTGAGGAAGAATCATGATTTGCATGTCACAAGATTGGGCATATTTTCAAAATAAACAACCTATGTTTGTAAAATGCTGTTAAAAATAGTGTAACTACCATATTTTTTTTAAAAAATGTAAAATTCCTTTAAAAAATATATTATTTTAACTTTCAAAAATTACATGAATATTCGGATATGTCTTTAACAAAATAAACAAATATATTGTAAAAGGGAGTCAAATTTATAATAGAAAAAATATTTTTAATGTCTGTTGATTCAGAGTAGAAAAGAAGTTTTGTAAAAATATGTCCACAATATAGAATCTTTTGAAAAGAGAAATTCAGTTTATTTCTTTCAACAGCAATACTGAAGAAAAGGTTGGTTTTCAAATATGTAGCTTACTGAAATAACATGCTTCTTAAAATTCCGCCCGAAGACTTTCAAAATAATTGTTTACTTTCTTAGACTTTTCTTTTGTTAAAAATTAGTTATCTCAGGGAATAGAGCATGAGATGGATACTTGCCTTTTTAGAAAAAAAAAAGTTAAAGCTTCTATATGATCTTTAAGGGAAACATATCAATCAAATTATAAGTCATTTTCTTGAGAATTCTCTTCTAAATATATATATTATAATACTAATTTGAAAATACTTTAATATCATTTCTTTGATTGCAATGAAATAAAATGTTGAATATTCATATATTTTGCTATGCAAATACAAATTTATAATATATATTAAAGGGCGTACAAATGATCCGAGAATTGATCACCACAATTTTTTACAGAAAATTTCTTAGTATGTTTCTGCAGCATCTGTACTAGAGTTAATCTGCAAAGATGATTTCAGGGCAATTTGGAAGAATAATCTAAATAGAAAATTCCTTTAAGGAAATTTTGATGCTCAGTTGGCGCTTCATTTCGGAGACCTGGCATTATTATTGTAGAAAAGAATAATATGACACCTTCATTTTAAAAGTAAATTATATTGATGACTATTTACATGAAAATTTTATTTACATAAATGACTGTTACAGGTTATTACTTTGCAATCTCGAAATCACCATAACAGCTTTATTCGCTATCTGATCAAAACTCATGGAAAAATAGTTTTCGAGTCGTCTTACATTCTGATGACATCGTCTTAGATTATCTTAATTTGTAGGTCCTACGGGAGTGAGTAATAATCGCATTCGACAGTTTATTTATTTCAAACAAAATCACTATCTGGTGGAGTTTTCCTATATCGTCGTATGGTATAGACGCAAAAAGAATTCATTATAACGAACTATTTGAGGCAGAACCATGATTTGCAGTCACAAAATTGAGCATATTTTAAAAAAATTCTAATGTTTGTAAAAAAACTGTTGAAAAATAAGTATAACTACCATATTTAAAAAAAAGTAAAATTCCTTAAAGAAAAATAATATCACTTTAACTTTCAAATATCACATGAATATTCGAATATGTCTTTAACAAAAAAATTTTAAAGTAACAAACATATTGTAAAAGGGAGTGTAATTTATAATCGTAAAAATATTTTTATTGACGATTAATTCATAGTAGAAAAGAAGTTTTATAAAAAAAAATATCCACGATATACAAGTTTTGAATAGAAAAATTCAGTGTATTTCTTTCAATAGCAATACTATAGAAAAGGGAATTTTCCAAATATATAGCTTACTGAAATCACATGCTTCTTAAAATTCCGCCCGAGGACTTTCGAAATAATTGTTTACATTCTTAGACTTTTCTATAGTTAAAAAGTAGTATACTTAGGGAATAGAGCAATGAGATGGGTACTTGCCTTTACCTTTTTAGGAAAAAAAGAAACTTAAAGCTTTTATATGATCTTGAAGGAAACATATATGGCAAAGAATGGGTTCTTTTCTTGAGATTTTTTCTCTAAATATGTATATTATTATATTTTTTTTTTGAACATGCTTTAATAAAATTTCCCCTTTATATTAATTACAATAAAATAAAATGTTTAGTATTCTCATACATTCCTATGCAAATACCGATTTATCATATATATTACTGTAGAAAAGGATTCGATGACACCTTCATTTTAAAACTAAATTATATTGTCGACGATTTACATAAATGAATATTACTAGCGTGTAATACTCGCACTCGACAGTTTATTTATTTTAAACAAATTCACTACCTGATGTCGTTTATTTATACCATGTGCGGTATTCACGCAAAAATAATTTATTACTAAGCGAATTTACTTAAAGGAACTATTTGAGGCAGAATCATGATTTGCATGTCAGAAGATTGGGCATATTTTCAACATAAACATACTATGTTTGTAAAATACTGTTAAAAAATTAGTGTAACTAACCATATTTTTAAAAGGTACAATTTCTTTAAAAAAATATTATTTAAACTTTCAAATATTACATGAATATTCGAATATGTCTTTAACAAAAAAATTGTAAAGTAACAAATATATTGTAAAAGGGAGTGTAATTTATAAAAGAAAAAATATTTTAACTGTCGATTAATTCAGAGTAGAAAAGACGTTTTATAAAAAAAATGTCTACAATATAGAAGCTTTTGAAATAAAAAATCCAATGTATTTCTTTCAATAGTAATACTGTAGAAAAGGGAATTTTTCAAATATATATCTTACTGAAATCACCTGCTTCTTAAAATTCCGCCCGAGGACTTTCGAAATAATTGTTTACATTCTTAGACTTTTCTTTAGTTAAAAATTAGTATACTTAGGAAATAGAGCAATGAGATGGGTACTTGCCTTTTTAGGAAAAAGAAAAGTTAAAGCTTTTATTTGATCTTTGAGGGAAACATATCTGTCAAATTATGAGTCATTTTCTTTAGACTTTTTTTCGAAATATGTATATTATAATACTTTTTAAAAATGCTTTCCTATCATTTTTTTTTAATTACAATGAAATAAAATGTTTAGTATTCACATACCTTGCTATGCAAATGTCAATTTTTCATATGTAATACAGGGCTGATGATCAAATATGATAATCAATGATGATAATCAAATGATCTGCAAACTGAACACCAATATTTTTTACAGATTTTACAATTTTTGCTGCATTTGTGCTCAAGTTAATCTGCAAAGATGATTTCTTGGCAATTTCCTAGAAAAATCTAAAGAGAAGTTTTTCTGAATAACTTTTGATGTTCACTTTCCAAACCATTTCGGAGCTCTGAGGTTATTTAAAAATAGAAAATCGGCGATTATAAATGCACATATAATGTATGAAAAGGTAGCAAAAATCTGTATCGAATCTACTATCGTGATTATTCATCAGGGCAAAACTCAGTGAGCTAGAAAAGCAAAACTAAGGAACTTGGAGGAGTTTGATTGAAGAGTTTTGCTTTTTCTATCTCGTTGAGTTTTGCACTGATGTAGAATCTCGATAGAACATTCGAAACAGCTATTCGCTACCTCTTCATACACTATTTGTGCATTTGTAATCGTTGGTATTCTATCTTTAAACATTTTTGCACAAAGGCTTTATTATCTATTTTCTTGACATTATTATAGAGGAAAATAATAAGATGACACCTTCATTTTAAAAATAATCTATATTGATGACTATTTACCAGAAAATGTTATTTACATAAATTTTTATTCAAATGTAATTACATAGTGATCTTGAACATCACCATAACACTTTTACTAGCTGTCTGATCCGAATTAAATATATATGCATAGTTTTGGAACCATATTACATTCTGCATTTTACATACACGCATCTTGCAATCAAATATATGTCTTCCTTTTACACGATCAAAATTATGGTGTTTTTTTTCCTGTTTAATCGCATCAGTTAATTTCGAGATTTTGATCGTAGGCACTTCTCGTGCATTCATCCTAACAGTAGACAGTTTTTATTCAAAAGAAGCATTCACATCTGTTGAACAAACTACGGACGACATAGTGGATGGGAAAGATGATTTCCGACTATATTTCTGTTGGCAACATCACTTTGTCTAAACTGTTTTTTAGCAAGCAACTATGAATGGAGGTTCATTGGATTGGAACTTTTGCTTATACATGATTTCAAATGCTAAATTTCATCATAAATATTCATCATAAATATTTATCATAAATATTCATCATAAATATTATTTGTATTTTCAAAATCATTTTTCTGCGCATATACAACATGCACAACCATTAGATGGGTACAATGCTTCTGACAATGAACTGGCTCAATGACTGGCTTCTGACATAAAATATTCATATTTCCTGTAAAAAAAAAGTTGTTTCATGTCAAAGAAATTTTATTTAATTATAATCGGATGAGAAAGGAATAAGGAAATAAATTCAAAATGATTACAATCTGTAGATCTCACACAAGTATACGGGTATGATTTACACTGCTCAAAACAATTAAAGGATATTTGAAGTTTTATATAAAATAAAGATATAAACGAAATTTTTTTGCCGAAAATAGAAGAAGAGAATCACAAATGCATTTTTTTCTGGTTTTCATAATGTGAAGTATGCAAATTTTGAGTTCGACATCAAAAACGTCGCTTCAGCGGCAGCGAATGAAATTTGACTTTCAACTGGATAAAAGAGAATGAAGAAAAGGATGATCGGCATTCAGCGATTGCTTTGTTTCGATGAGTACGATGTCTCAGCGAAGTCATTTGACAGATTTAGAAGCTTGGAGAATTGTTGGTAGGTTAGAAGGGGGCCAAACTGAAGCCGAAGTAGCGCAAGCCATTGGAGTGTCACAAACTGTCATTTCCAGGATCTGGAACCGTTTTTAGGAGAGTGGATGTGCAGGCCGAGTCCAGGGCAAGGTCGTAGACGGGCAACAACGCCCAATGAAGATCGGTATTTAGCGTTAACAGCTCGGAGACACCGAAACATGAACGCTACTCTTCTCCAACTACACCTTCGCTCGGCTACAGGCACCACGATTTCAACTCAGACTGTCCGAAACCGGCTCCATGCTGTAGGTCTGTATGCTCGCCGACCGATTGTATGTGTTACATTAACATAAAGGCATCGTCGCGACCGCAGGGAGTGGGCAACCGAGCATGTCAACTGGAGGAGAAATGGATGGAGCAATATTCTGTTTTCTGACGAGTCCCGTTTTTCTGTGCATCCGGATAATAGGCGTACTTTCATCTGGACGGACCGTGGCAGTAGGAATAATCCTGCGTTCGTGCACGAAAGTGTCAGATTTGGCGGTGGAGGAGTGTTGGTGTATGGTGGCATCTCCATTGACGGGCGCACTGACCTCTACATCATTCGAGATGGAGCTCTGACTGGTCGCCGATATAGGGATGAGATCCTCAGACCTATTGTAGTCCCTTACGCTGTAGCAATCAGAGATAACTTCATTTTAATGGACAATAACTGCAGGCCACATCGTGCAAACCTGGTGGAGGATTTCCTTTTCGAGGAAGGAATCGTTCGAATGGAATGGCCAGCGTGTTCTCCAGACATGAATCCAATAGAGCACGTTTGGGACGCGCTATAGGAAGACGAGTTTTTGGCCGCCAACAACCCCCACAAACTCTCCAAGAACTGGAAGAGTGGGACAGAATACCACAACTCACCATTAATAGCCTCATTGAGTCCATGCCTCAAAAGTGTTCAACGTTGCTGGCCGCCCGTGGAAACCATACCCCCTACTGAAAATTATTTTCTTTGAAGAAAATACCTTTTCTTATTCTTTTTTCTCATATGTAGAAATTGTGTTTTTTTTCCTTTTGTACACAAATGCGCAATAAAATGCATTTTTTTCTGCCAGACATGTGTAATTTATTCTCATATAACCTACTATGTCTGTCGACCATGTATCAATCAGCTAAAAAGTTTCCCAGATACAAAATCCACCTAAAACTGCAATATTCTTTAATTGTTTTGAGCAGTGTATTTACCAATGGGATTAACTGTGTTATTTCGAGTGTTATTATGATCGAACTTTACTTTGGAGTTTCTATGATTTATATATTCATTACCGGTGATTTATACTGTTAAGTTGTTAATAAAAAAACCCACCACACCCCTCCCCCCCAAAAAAGTACCGATGCTCTTATTAAAATGTTGACTACTGTAAAACTATTGCATGCCAAATTTTCCCAGAATTCTCATTTAGGAGAGCATTTACGGTTTCATATTTTCGCAAAGCCTATTTTTTTGTCATGATATCTAAACATATAGAAGAAGTGGATAATAGGGATACTTCATTTTATCGTGTGACAAACTTACAAAAAAGGAAACTATGAATATCGACAACATTTATAAATATATCCAATAAAAAAGTATTTAATTGGTCAGAAAGAAATGATTTATGTGACGCTTAAATATATTTTTTTTAATTTTAAAATGCGTACGTTTGGCTTTGTGAGTATTTTCTTAAGCGTGATTTTTTCCAAACCTTATTTCATGTTTGCACAGAACGAAAAGATAAAAAGCACTTTAAGACCTATTCAATATTTACACTCCATAACATTCTGAAAGAGATAACAGCAGTTTAGAAAAATATAGGATTTTCATTTGATTGGCTGAATCGATTTCAAATTTATTCTGATATCTAGACGTGCTTTGTCTATAATTTTATAAGGATTGAAAACGGGTTGAATTTTATTTGCGCTGTATATATATATATATTTTATTGCAGATTATGCATACAAATTTATTTTACATCAGACTTAATGCACACATTTATTTTATTGCAACATTTATTAAAATGTTACAGTTAGGGTTGCAGTAGAAAAAGAAATGTGCTACAGTGTATTGCAGAATAAATGCACATATTTCGTTTATTGTAAGCATTATTAAATTTTTATAGTTATGTTTGTAGGAAAGATAATAGACTTTATTCTAGAAAATGTATGTAAAGAATATGTCACTTATTTTATGATTAAATCTATAAATGAAATGTGAAATAGCGTGCAAATTTGGACATTTGTCTGGAAATGACTCTGATATTGCTAAGTATTTCATTTATTATTGCTCCGTACGTAAAAAGTGGAAACAAACCATTATAAGTTCACTCCAATGTCTGTCTGACGCAGCTTTTTACTAGTAAACTATGAAACGTGAAAAATTCAAATTCATATTCAGATTCAGCGAGGTGAGGAGGCCTACTAATTAGTTTAAGCTCAACTAACCTCACACAAACATTTCTCGTGGAAAATTCAAATTGATGGAAGTAATAAAGACTACTGACCCACATACTTACAGATTTTCAATTATTCAAAAATATAACGGTGTAAATTTTCCAAGTGGGTGAAAAAAGTCCGGATCAGGATTCAAACCAGGGTAGTATTGGCTGAAGCCGCCAATGCTCTTCCAACTGAGTTCATCCTGGACGATGTCCATAATGTCCAAATTATTGTCTTCGTTAAACTTAAAATTTTAGATTACCCCCCACTATTAAAATAAAAGTATTTTTCATTATTCTTTATCAAGTATGCTTTTTATGCTAGTTTAGCCTTATATGCTAGTTTTTTTTTTAAGTACAGGGTGGTCATAAAAAAACTTTGCCGATATATGGAGCTCTAGCGGCCAGTCCGCCCAACCAATCGAGGTGAAATTTCAGATATAGCTATTCAGAGGTATGAGCTCGAGATTCTGTGAGCGGTAACAAAATGGAACTCACGATTGTGGTTATAGTTACAGAAACTCGAAATTTTGCTATGGCAACACCCATTTTTTTCATCGCAAAATGCTCAGCGCATGCGAACACCCTAAAGAGCGTTGGAACGGTATGGTTATTGCAATAAACGTGCGAGTTATGCTCGCACAAAATCAGCTCTACGAACGGCCCCCAAAAAACACGACCAAGGAGCACGAAGAAATTTGAATGTGACAGAGACAAAATACCAATAACAAAACGTCGTTTGCCAGAAAGTCAGCGTAGAAAACGGATAAAAAGTGGGGTGAAAATGTTAGTTCTTCAGTCGGAGCTCGCAGATGCCAACGAAATGACTTCCTTTGTGGTGAGTTGGTAAATCTCTTATCAAAATTTGATGAATGCTGCGAAAACCTGGCGCGTTTAACGCCAAATACGTGGCCTATGCATTTCACAAGCTCTTCGTGATTTAGTAATGAAATTCGAAGAAATTGGTTGTACCTGTGATAGTCCGCAATCCGGACGACCAACTGTTCCTGAGGATACTGTTATGGAAGTGCATCACATTGTGACCAGAGGACGCATGCAAACTACAAAAGGTGCATCTCGTTGATATACCGAAATCAATGGTCTTCAAGTTACTGCGCTCTGTAATCCGCATGTTTCCTTACCGGTACCAGCACGCCCAGATATTGGAAGTGAGAGACCATAAACAACATATAGACTTTGTTAATGAATTTCTTATCCAATATGATGGAGATAACGATCGTTCTCTTCGCATATTATGAACGGACGAGGCACATTTCATCTTAACTGCTAACAGCAATGGCCTCCGCGATCCCCCCGACCACACTCTTATGGATTTTAGGTTCTGTAGATACCTGAAATCTAGAGTGTACATGTGCAATCCGCAAACTTTGCCAGATTTGAAAGATTCTAATAAACGTGAGATTGCAAACATCCCTCATGCGATGTAACCTTCGGCTATACTGTTCACAGTCGCCACCATGCAATTTGTAATTGCCTGTGATGGCACCCATGTGGAAAATGTGTAATCAAAATAAATTTTTTCTTTTCTCCCATCTGTATTGTAATCAGAGATTAGTGTACTCACTCTGTGTCATATGCAAATATCGTCCTTGCGCCCCAATCGAGTTTTTTATGGGGGGTGGAATCGCAGAACAGTTTTTGTGCGTGCATAACAAGTCCGTTTCTTGCGATACACGTACGGTTCCAACGCTCTTTAGGGTTTTCGCATGCGCTGAGTATTTTGCAATGAAAAAAAATGCCATTAGAAAATTTAGAGTTTCTATAACTATAACCGTAATCGTGAGCGTCATTTTATTGCCGTTCACAGAATCTCGAGTCCATACCTCTGAATAGCTATATATGAAATTTTACCTCGATCGGTTGAGCGGACTGGCCGCTAGAGCTCCATATATCGGCAACGTTTTTTTATGACCACCCTGTATATTGTCACGGGTATATTTTATGTTAACATTACAACATTTAAGTATTTTAAGAGCCTAATATTAAATTAATAAACGAATTTTTTCAAAAGTTTTTTTTCTCGTTACTTATTGAAAGGCCATAAATCGCTAAATATTCTTTCAGATTTTAATTGTAAATGCAAAACAATAATGATGAACGATGATTAAGGGGGTCCGAAACACATTAAAAGTAATTTTTATTTATCGAGTTAAAATTTTTATTTTTATTTTTATTTTTATTTATTTATTTTTTTTTTTTGTTATGAATAACTATATTATATGTAAAGAAAATCATATGATGAAACATAATTAAAAATAATTATTATTTATATTTTATTAAAAATGTGCGGCAGTTTAAAGTCTTTATCAATTTGAAATATTTTTTATAAAATATTATTTATTTTTTCATTTAAATATACTGAAATATGTAAGCTTCAATTCGGATTCCGAATTTTTAAAAAAGGCTTATTTATATAAAAATTAAATTTTAATTTAAAGTAAAAAGAGATGTAACTTTTTTAAACATTAAAGTAAATTAAATTATATTTATGGAAATAGCAATGAAGTTTTGTTATCATATTCTGAAAGTGTTATAAAATATTTCATAATCCATTCTGCACGCATGATTTTTCGTTCTCAATATTATAAAATCCGGATTTGTTTAATTTGTAAGCATGATGCTGTGCATATATGTATAAGTTATCACTTTAAATGGGATGGGGCTATCACCCAAGGCTTCGTAAGATAATTATAACTTATAACTAACGATTTTTAACACTTTTCAACAAAATTGAAAATTGTTTATGCTTTCAGTTTGTCTGGATGCTCTCTAACTCTCGTTAAATGTACACAAACTGCCAGGATTTTTTTTATGTTATTGAACTTTTCTCTACCAACCCTATTAAAAACGAATTTTCTATCATGATTAGTTTATTGATAGAGATAAAAAAAATTCTGTTACATTATACCTTATTGTAAAAAAGCATTTCAAACGAATTTTAACGGTATTACACACTGTGAAACATATACAAATTTATATGCATTTACGAAGTGCATTAAAATATGGGTTCTGTAAAATATGCAGTAAAAATAATAGTTCTTTTTCATTTACATGGTCACGCAATAAAATTTCATTCCAGAGTTAAAAAAGGGAATTGTTTGTGACATATTTTGATTATGTTAAGGGATTTCATGTATAATAAAATGGATATACCCAGCTGAAGTTTAATATTTCACTCATAATATGCAGTGCATAGCATTTACATTGATACCCTCTTAAAACGAAAGAGTTGATTTGGCTTCTCAGGAAACAGCTGTAATTTTTTCGATCATAAATGAGTTGTTTTTCAAACGAATGAATCTTTTTGATTTAAATTGGTTATTTAATTAACTCAACTTCATTTAAATTGGTTAAAAATAGCTCGTACACTCGAGTTTTTTCAACTTTTTTCGCCTTTCAAAACGTCAGATGAGTGGATTTCGGCTCAACTTGAGTTATTTTTTGTCTGACTTTTTAAGAGAGTACGCAAAGGATGTGTATTCATTGTATATTATAAATGATGGCTGTTAGATGGATTAAATGCATTTTTAGTTATCATATGTGCTTTTAAGTTTTACTAAATGTATGCATAATATGTGGTGTGTCTGAATGCTATAGTTGATTTTCAGGATTACACAAAAGAGCTCATAAATGTTGCTGAATATGAGCCTAAATTACTTAAGCGTAGTTTTTAAATTAGTTATGAATTTTTACGTTGAATTTTTTTCAGTTTACTGAGAAATGTTTGTAGAATAAAGATAAAATGATATACAGGGTCACGCAAAGCATTGGATTAATGATCATCTATGAGGGATAAATTCTGCAAATATGATTTAAGAAGTTTTCAGAGAGTTGTTAAACTAAATTTTAGCAAAATATTGGCTTGTAATAAAGGTACAATTTAAACTACACGTCTGAACAAAAGTATTCTAGTATGTTTCCATGTATTAGTATAAATTGCTGAAAGAGAAATTTCAACTAGTTAGGCGTTTTTTTGCCAAGTTAAATTTCCCCATTATATAGTAAATATATAAACTGACAAATCAATTGCATATTTGGCTATGGACAGTAAAACCTTATTTCTCGGAATATTGAAGATTTCAGGAAGTGTTGGAAAGTGTTTCATAATCTATGCTTAAAGCATGATTTTCCTTACTTGTTTCTTTTGATATCGCTATCATTTTTCATGAAACGATTTTTTTTTTTAATTTATAATTTGTTCTTTATAAAAAAATAATTCGTTATTCATTTTTATGAGCATAAAAGCTATTATTAGAATTATGAAATAATAATAAAAATATTTAATTCTAAAATGTGGATACACCAACGTTCCGTATTCTTATTTTTCTGTCATACATTCATGCAGCTAAACTGCTGTTTGAGAAACCATATGTGAAGTATGTTTTAAATATGATAAGTTTAAATTTACTAGTAAAAAAAGGAGAATCAATGTTGTCCACCTGCTTTGTTATAATAAATTCCGCTTGTGGGGGCTAGCGTAAGATAACATTATTACTTTTTAATGTATTATATACCAAAAAGTTATTATTAAATACATTTAATGAGTAACCATTTCTTTTAAGTGTTTTATCCCATGAAGTTATTTAAAATATATTAATGCTATTATATTCTCTTCACGCTATTGTATTTTCTTCATGTAAATTAATGAACTATCGAACAATAGAACAATAAATGTGTAACTATACATGTATATCAAATGGTAACAAATAAATAAAAAATAAACTTTTATACATTGGCAACATTGCTCTGTGAAATTAAACTTTTGAAAAATACAAGAGAATTTTTAGTTGAATCTTATGTTATTTGGTGTCTAGATTTTGAAAATGGCATCCATTTTTCCCTAAATGTCAGGATGTTTTACAAAATCGATATAAATATTTTTGCTAAAACCTTATTTCAAATAATTTTGTCTCGGACAGTTTCACATTTGCTTATGCTATCTGTAACAATGATTTTTATCCATTTAAATCTATGCAAAGTAACCGTTTCTTAGTGACGCAAATTGATTTTTCAATAATCGACTAATTTTTACAAGTTTAAATGGATGAAAATCAATGTATCCAGATCGCATTCCTTTTAGAGTGAAATGTTGAGTCTTATCACGGTTGCCCCACTCACGAATGAAGCATGTGTATTTTGCGTATCCGCCTTGTTAATCAAGAAGCATGGAAATGGCGTTCAAATCACCGCAAATGGTCTAACCGAAGTCGGCATATTTTATGATTTTGTTGAAATGACCGCCAATTTTTCTTATTGTATTATTATTATTATTATTTATTTCCGAACTAGCACATTGGCTTCCGTCATCATTAACAGCATTAAAGCACCATTTCGGTGAATTTATATATGGCCTACATTCATGTATTTTGTAGGCGATATTAAAATTGCTCTTAAGTCCAGGAACAGCAGAAAAATAGGCCAGCATTTCCTCTTCCTTAAAGAATTGAACAAACGCTTTTTATCAACTCCTGTTTCGAGAAAAGTAGTTTTTTTTTACCAAAATGTTTTTTTCTTTTAATCTGGATCCTAACAATTCAACTGCCTGTTTGGAAAGGTCAAGATCTTTTGTCAGATCATTAAGTTCAAGCGGAGAGAAGTACTGAAGTGAATCGCTTTCAGAAAGCTAATATTTGGTATCGGAGCTTTGAACTTATGGATATTTCGAGTCTGAAGAGATGACTGGTAATTTAGTTAAAGACACTGGTACATCAGGTTCAGTAAAATGGAGCGTAGGGCTTAAGAAATGTTCATAAAAATCTAAATAAAATTGAACTTTTCAAGAAAAAATGACATTTTTTTAAAATTAGCACCAAAAATACATAAAGTTCAGTTATCAGTTCCCTTGTAATTTTATTTTATTATCGCAGGCCAGTGTAATTTTATCATTATGGACAGGGGGGAGAAGAGGATAACAACTGTTATTGTTACGACAGGAGAGTCGGAAATTACCAAAATGTTGATAATGTTATATATCTACAACCCCTAAAATTTAATACAAAAATTATACCGATATTAAAATTACCTTACGGATTAATCACTGCATTTGTTTCAAACATAAATTATGCTTGTTTACCCAGCCTGTTAAATTTACATTAAAACACAGCACGAAAATATTCAAATCACTGTAGAAATGACTGCTTTTCAAATTTATGTTGTTTCATTGGAATAGATTTCAAAATAAAAAATTATTTAAATGTCTCAAAGCATTTTATAAAGGTAAAGAATAATATATTGCTATAATCTGGAACCAAATTAAAATTCGCAAAGATACTCATTTACAATTTTTGAAGTATTTCCTTGCTTTATTTAAGTTTAAAATATTTGTTTGGTTTGAATGCTTTGTTATGGAATGTTGTATAATAGATCTTCCACTTGAATTAAAATTTAAATCAGAGACATTCAGCTTATCTCAAAATGCAGATGCACTTCCAAGCATTAATTAGTGAAAGCATTCAACATCTCCAATTCGAATACTATAATCTTGAACTTAATCACAGTGCAGAGTAAGTCATGAATCTAATATATGTATCATGTTATTACGTACTGTTAGCTAATTGTTCTGTCAGCAGCTATTATGCTATTACAAATACCTCTGTAACTACTAGTTATCATGGATGTATTATCCTGCATGCAATCTATCAACTTTTGAAAATTAAATTATATTTAGAAAGTATTCGATTAAATTTTTGCTTGCCTGATATTCAGAAAGTACTTACCTGTTCTTATAATACCACAATGAGTAAATTATTTTTAATTTTTTTTCTGTATTCGCTCATTTTTTTTTCATTTTGCATTATTTTTCATTTTTCATTATTTTTAATTTTGCATTATTTTTATTTTTTTTTCTGTATTTGCTCGAAAAGTTTATTTTTTCATTTTGCATCAATATGAAAGAAAATGTTTGTTATTTTAAATTATTTACGTTTAAATCGTGTCACTCGTTAAAGATCGAACACATGTAGAAAACAAACTAAGTTTAGTACACACTATGTTTTACTAATAACTTGTTTTGTACATTTAAACGCTACTTATAGAAATGTTGAAGTGTTAATAGTAAGAAATCATAGTTGTTCGTTGAGAACGATTATTCTCATTACAGGAGAGTCATGCTATTTAAAGTCAGTATTTTTTTTTTCGTGTAAACCTTAACAAACCTTATAAAACATTTTTAATGTACTTTTCTTACTTTTCTAACTGTATTCTGTATCATGGAATCACATACAATTTTGCAAACATAATGCATCTATTTTATTTTATTGCTTTTATTATCTTATGAATTCTTTCTTATGAAGTCTATCTTATGAAGTCTTATTATCTTATGAAGTCATGATTTTAATCATGCTTCTTAACAGTTTCGAGCTTATTTTAATCACTGCACGATTTTTTTCTATTTTTATGAAAAAAAAAAAAAATATATTTGAAATCTATATATCCGTCTAATAATGGAAAAAATTGTAAAACAATAATAATAATAATAATAATAATAAAATATATATATTAGCTAAAATTTTCTGGCGTAAACCCTATGTATACAATTAGGATTTTTAAATATTGCATTGCTATATTTTGTAATAAAATGGGCTTAAATTAATTAATTTTATTTGCTTAATACTCAGGAAATTTCTTTATATCAATATTTTTAAGATTCCAGTAAAAATAATAAAAGTAATTTTAGAGCATGATCGATTTTTTTTTTCGAAGAAGAAATTCTAATTTTTTTGTCAAAGTCATCTGACACGAATAAAATAAGTATTATTATCTTCTTTGGACTGTTCTTGATCAGTTATAGTAAATGTATTGGCCAAATCCATGATACATAATGATAATTATAGTGTATTTAGGTAAAATTATCATCTATATTTAATCTCTAATTTCCTCTATACATAAGCAAACGTAGGCACATCATGCAATGAAAGTTTAATACATTTTGAATGACACATATCTATGAAATGCACATCTTATGAAATATACATTGATAAATGTGAGGTCGTACATAATATTTATAATCTTGATGTTCCATATTTTAAAAAATAAATACTTCTTTCAAATTTTCTCAATCAAAATTAAAGTAAAATAATTTCAAAAGTAGGTAGCTTAAAATCGTTATTAATAAAAATATTATTTGAAGAATTTTGAATTCGTTTTCGTTTAAATAAGCAGAAATTATTTTAATGAAATGAAACAAACAAAACGATATTAGTATTATGGTCAATATAATGAATACCTTATATTTATACGGAGAACTAGTTAAATAGACGAAAATTGATATGAAATTTATGTACAATTAAATAGCGATAATTAATTAGAGATATATGAATAAATAAATACTTCATTCTTCCCTTTCTTATTTAATTTTTAATGCTTGAAAAAAAAAATCGATACAAATGTTTAATTGTATCCAGATGATGGTCTTTTACTGCACAACAAAGGCATATCATTCTTCCTTCTCAACACAAAATAAGTCATTTATGATCTAAAACGGAAAGATAATGTATCGACCTCTAGAGAAATAGCATAGAAAGCATTAAAAATCTGGCAGAAAACAGATGTTTTGAAAACAACCCATTTATTTAAGAGAAGAGATTTATGCGAGATGAAATTTATATATTTTGGAAAGATAGCAAAATTCCAAATCGACGACAAACAATTTTTTGTGATATAAGTGTCTTTTTCATGTTATACCATATTTTGTGCTGCTGCTTGAACCTTTTATCAGTTCTAAATAGATATATATTTTTATTTTTTTTATATTTTTTATGAATATTATACTAAATCCAGTTTGTATCCAACAGTACGTTTTATATGTATCTAATTATACATTTTATTTGCGTCATCTTAAGTTAAGGGGGCCCGGGACACATTTCAAAATAATTTTTATTCAATGGGTTACAATTCTGATTTTTTTTTATGGTTAACCATATCATTTGTAAACAAAATGACATTATAAAACTTCTCGTAATTTTTTATTTATTTATTTATTTTATTTATTTATCTTTTTTTTTGTTAAAAAATGGGGGTTAAGTAATTCTTCGTTCTGATTAATCCTTTTAAAAATATTAATTTAAATAGAAATTAAAAATATTTAAATTAAAAAATTTGAAAATAAAATGATGTGACTTAAAAAATATATATTATTTTAAAAGTAAATACTTCTTTCAAATTTGCTGAATCAAATTTAAAGTAATTCAATTGAAAAAGAAACGTCTGAAGTTTGAACCATTTATCTTTATCGGTTCTTTACTTATAAATATTTTAATTGGAAAAATAGTGGAAAAACCCATCATGAAAACAAAAACGCATTTTTGCAAGCAGACGTTTCCACAAGAATCATTTCTTGAAATCTAGATTTTGAAAATAAACCAAAACGTAAGAATTAACATTTCATATTCTAATAAAGATAGGAACATGGTTTAAACGCCATTTTAAGCAGAAAAAACTAATGATACATATATATACTTAAGAAAATGTTAAGATGTATGCGTTCGGATCTCCTTAAGGCCCCACACTACGCACAGAAAAAAGACACGGGTGATAATGTAAAGTCTATGGAAGCGTTCTTTTCAAATATCTCCAATTTTAATACTTTTACATTATTTTTTTTGCACAAGATAGCTTAGGACGATCCACAACCGTCTTAGTTGTTACTTTTTCGATTTTGCTTATATATTTTTATATTACAATACTTTCAATTTCAGAACCGGTTTAAACCGATTTCAAAATTTAAAGGTTTTTTTTTGTAATCTGAAACGAAAACTGAAAAAGTAAAAACTAGCCCGGTTGTAAAATTTCCTCAGCTATCTTGTGCAAAAAAAATCATTTAAAATTTTTTTAATTTGGGCGAGATATTTTTAAAGAACACCCCCATCGACTTTACATTATCACCCAGGTATTTTTCTGTGCCTAGTGTTGAGCCTTAAGTGAAAAATTCTGTATTAATTAAGCAGATGAAATATTTGAAAAAGCAGAAAAATAAATAAATAAATAAAATAAATAAAGTTTTAAAAAAATCAAATCACTTTCAAGTATGTTCTCCATAAGATGAGCTATATGCAATCTGACAATATTATGCTGGAAAACAAAGGAATCTCCAATGGCTACAGCACGAAGTATGTCATGAGATTTCTGTGTCTCGTCTGCATACCTTTCAGCTGTCAAAGTAGAATTTCGAATGATATGCAAGTCCGTACGTTCAGCTATGCTAATTCCATCTCATTCCATCAAATCACCTCGTCTGTATTGTGAACTTTCTTGAACGAATGGGGGATTATTTCGTGTGTCCCTTTCCCTCCATGCCAAAACACGTCGGGAATCATATTCCAGACTGAATTGGGACTCGTCTGTAAACATTACTTTTCTCTAATCATGTTGATTCCAATTTTACTTTTCAGCAGCCCATCTTCTTCGGGCTGCACGGTGGTTTGAGGTCAACGGAATGCAGACCATTGGCTAACTTGCATAGAGATCTCCCTGATGAAGTCTATTACCTAGGGGAAGTGGGGGACATTGATACATGGGGCACATTGATACACCCCCTGTACTGCACACAGGGTCATCACACGAAGTTTCACAACAGCTCCAAAAGGTGATACTAGTGCACCCAACTATATACAGAAAGTTTTGAAATGATTCAGTTGTTTGTTGAAATGGGACGAGTAAATAGTTGTTTTTGTAGATCAAAAGTAAATTCGAGTTTTAATATTGAAATGGTATACAACTGTTACAGTATTTTCATCCGAAAAAAAATACTCTCTCGGGCAAGTAAAACTACTCTTTATCAGTTTCTGATTCTTTTTTGTTAGATAAATTATGAAGTATTGGATTTGAGACTCATTTTATTCAAAGTGGCTGTATGGGACACATTGATACAGTCTTTGTCGGGGCACATTGATACAACCTAAATCTTTTTCTAGTCCATTTTTTCATTACCTTTTATTATTTTTTACAATGCACTCCTTAATCCAACTATTTTTCGCTAAAAGCTTCTAATATTAGTTTTTATTAAAGTGAAATAACTTTAATTTTTTTTGTATTAGAACATTTTACAGTATTTTTGCAAAGAGAAGACGTACGAACTTACCCAACATATAGTGCTAGTAGAACTAATTAAAGGAAAGGATGGCAGTCTGAAAAATCTCAAATTTATATCAATTCTCAAGAGAAAAAAGTATTTTCTGCATGAAAAGTGTTACGTAAAAGAAACAAGCAGCAGAACAGCACAGGATTATTATATTAAAAACAGAATTTTTAACATAATTATTCTTTATTTTCTGTAATTAAACCGATTTATAAAGAGAAAACTTGGTAATTTTTCATCTTTCCTAAGAAAGAATATAATATTGGGGTTTAAGTATCAGATATGACCAAGTTACTACTGCCAACAATCAGGCAAGGAACAGCCAGAACATCAGGTCATTAAACATTTCATTTTGATTGCTTTAATATTGCTTACAAATAAAGTGGGGGTAATTTGAATTTTTAAAAATGATATAAAATGGTTTGCTAACTATTTTTTATGAAAAATATGCATTGGTGTTATTTTGTCTCCATTTTTCCCAGACGTATCAAAGTGTATCAATTCTGAACCGGGGATGGGGCACATTGATACAAATTACTTTTTTTGATTTTTTTAAAATTACATGCAAAAATAATATATCCCTTTAAGACCCAGCTCGCACGATCGTGCGGGTTAGACATTCATTTAAATTTTTGCTTCTGAAACAGTCGTATGTAATATAAACCCAAATCGAACGATTTTTCTGGTTAGCTGAAAGAGTAAAGTATCTTTTTTTTACCAACAGATTGCGGTAGAAGTCCATGTTTTACATTCAGGCGGCATGTCTAGCTTTGTTTACAAGTACAACGGATATAGCTAATCATTTTATCTGTCGTAAAAAGGTAATTATCAATATATTTTTAATTGCTTAGATAAAAACTTTTGCTTTAATGTCTATATAAGTGTAATATAATAAAAAACATTAATTATACACTATTTATTTTGCTCTTAGGACTCAAGATTTCGTCACCCGCACGATCGTGCAACTTTGGCGTTACGTTAGTCAGTGCTACTGTAAAGGTAAGTGTTTTTCAATGTTCATTTTGTTTTCTGTTTCAACAATTTTGATGACAGCCAAAATAAAACGAAGTATGCTGTTACATAATTAATACTATATTATTTTCTTGGGTGTTGTCACAGATACCCCCCCCCCTTTTTTTAAATTAATTTTTACTTTTTTCTTTTTAATTAATAAAATTTTCAAATACTTTTTCTAATTTTTTATGCAGTACTTTGTTAACTTTTAATAAAGCAAAATAAAATACTTTTTCAGATGTCTAAACGGAAAAGAATTCTCACTCAAGAAGAAATATTTCAATTGATGAATAAATCAGATTCTGAATTTAGTGATCTCTCGGATGATGACGACATTACGGACAAAACATTTCAAGCAGATTTATTAGACGGACAGTCAAGTTCAGATGAGCTCGATGAAGAAAAAAAAGACAATTTTGGATCATTCTTCCTCCTCAAAGTTTCCTGAATTCATCTCCCAAAGTTCTACCTCCAAGGCAATTTCGGAAAATACTAAATGAATGAAAAAAGAAAAAAAGGAATACAAGCGGACTGTTAAAAAGTTCATTTCTGTACCTCATCCTGGAACTTCAGATTTCACGCAACTGCAGGTATGTTTTTCATTTCCTAAATTGTAATAAAAAAAGTTACAGACTTATAGAAGAAATTAAATCGGTATAATAAATACAAGCTTTAAAAATATGACAAACATTTTAAAATTAATTAAAATATTATTTTTTTAAGTCGATAAGTACATCTCCAATATTATTTTTTTCCTTCTTTTTTAGGTTTTAGAGGCAACCATTTCCCATGTGTTGATGACATTTCAAGGCCTCGCAAGTGCAGGTTTGAAAACTGCGAAAAAAGTTCAAAAACATGTTGTGAAAAATGCAACGTTTATTTGTGTATGTCAAAAACAAAAACATGTTTTAAAGATTTCCATTGTAAATAAGTAACCAGTCTATAAAATAAAAAATAATACATCAATAATTACCATATTTGTAAAAAAAAAATTGTTTCAGTTTCTCTTTTCTATCCATTTAGAGCCAGAAAATGTATATATCTTAACATGTAATAAGTAATGATTTCACAGGAAAAGCCCAACCCGCACAATCGTGCAGGTGTGGCTTTCACAGAAAAAGCCCAACCCGCACGTTCGTGCGGGTACTTTTCACGCTCTAGGGGGTGAAGAAATTTTTTTTAATTATTTTTTTAGGTGTCATTGGGGTTAGTATAGAATTAATAAATAGAGGAATTTAATATTTAATGATGAAAATGTTTCGGGTCTTAAAGGGATATAAAACAACGATTGTACATTTTTATAACACACTACACAGGTTTTACAGACATCACATTGAAAAATAACTTGACATTTTTGCTTCCTAGACACCAAAAATTTTTTTAGAAAAAAGCTGTATCAATGTACCCCACTTCCCCCTACTGTTTTGCTGGACACTTTTTCTTCTGTTCACAAGAGCTAGTGTCATTGCAGCTGAATAACATTGTCTGTTCTGTTTCGATGAGCTGTTAACAATATATACCGATCATGAGTTGGTGTAGAAGCACTTGACTGACATTACCCTTGTCGATGTCTAAGATTCCCTATTTCATCGAATCGATTCTACAGACTTGGAATGACACTTCTAGAGACGCCAACAGTGTCCGCATCACTTCGTTGTATTTTCCTGGATTCAGGTCTGCCTAAAATATGGTATGCCACGTATACTCGTAAATCATGTTGTTGAGACTTTTTCAAGTCACCTTTTCAAAAAAAAAATAATAAGATGAGCAATTGAATTTCACAGTTAAGACAGTGAAACAGACATTTATGAAATACCCCAATTTCTGCCCTTATTGTTCTTTTTCAAGTTTTTGAAGTTTTCGTCTTCCGTTTTCTGCTAGGCTTAAAATTAGAGAAATATTGAATATTCCGTAAAAATAGAATAATTAAAGATTATCGCTCTTTTTTAATGTATCATATATTTATATATATGATATAATATGTATATGTATGTATATCTATATCTATATATATATATATATATATATATAATAATTTTTATACGTAATTAGTCCACACAATTAAACATGAGTGAAATAAAAATGAAAAGAAAGCCCCATTTGCTTGTGAAAATGTGGAAATTTTTTTGATGTAGATAAAGTACTTCAGTGTTGGTTGCAAAATAGTTTTCACAGTACAAAGAACAGATGATGACATTTTTATCTTTTTGTAAAAATTTTTGTTAAAAAATAAAAAATATCTTTTATTAATGCTCATAAATCATTTTTTTTGGTGAAGAGAGAAACAATAATAAAATATGTTTCGTATATTTATTTCAATAATTCTATATGTTTTTTCACTTGTATGGTTAAGAATTTATGTATCTCTGTATCTATTTTTTTATAGGAAATATCCATTCAATTGCCTGTCCGGTTTGTCTGTCCGACTGTCAGCGCTTTAATTCTCGTAAATGTACTCTGAAAGTTTTCGAAGATACTGACGTTTACTTTACCGGGTAACCTATTTTAAATTAAGTTTCTCGCATGATTAGTTTATTTACAAAGATATTCAAAAACATTCTGTTACATTACGACCTATGAGAAAAAAATTTTTGAAGTGAATTTTAAAGATATTACAACCAGTCAAACACAGTAAAATTGATAGGCATTTACATAATGGACAAAAATATGCATTCTGTAAAGTATGCGGTGAAAATAATAATAATTATTCATTTAACGGATCACATAAAAGAATTGCATTATATAGTTGTAAAGGGGGGATTTCTTGCGACATATTTTAAGTATATTAAACTATTTGATGTATAATAAATATGATATACATCGGTAAGGCTTAATATAAGTTATTTCACATTTAATACGAAGTGCACTGAATTTACAGGGACACACAAAATATTTCAAATTGTACATTCTATCCGAAGTGCTCGATATTAGCCATGATGGCTGATGGATGGATAGAATGCATTTTTAATTATGGTATGCACTTTTAAGTATCACTAAAATTATGCGTAATAAATTGTGTATATGAATGCAATAGTTGATATAGGCCTGAATATGAGTGCAAATAAATTAAAGGTGGTTTTGAATGAATTACGCATTTTTAATCTGAAGTGCATTCAGTTTGTTAAACATGTTTGTAGAATATAGATAAAATTATATACAGGGTCTCGCAAAGAATTATGTATACCGTCCCCTATAAAAGATAATTTCCGGAAATGTGATTTCAATACTTTTAGGAGTGTTTTAGTTTGAATGAAATTTTAGTTAATTACTGGTGCAATAAAAACAGTTGGAGGTGACAGGGCTGAAAAAAATATTTAAGTTTGTTTTCATATGTCAGTATAAATTACTGAAAAAGAAATTTCAACCTGTTAGGTGTTTTCTTATTGAATTAAATTTTCCTTTTATATGGTACACATATCAAGCGACAGATCAATTACAGGGCTTGAATTCATATTTTACTATGGGCCGTATAATATACATCTTATTTTACTAAAGAAATTTTTTTTTTACAAACTGCAGGAAGTGTTGGGAAGTTTTTCATAATCTATGCTTAACGCATGATTTTTGTTACTAGTTTAGTTTCTAGTTTGAATTTTTTAAATTGTTTTTGTCGTTTGCAGATGATTACGAAAGTAAATCCGTTCGTACTTAAATTTATATAAATAGCTCAAAATCTTTTTTTTCAGCTTATATTTAATAAAAAATCGAAAACTTCATCAATAAATAAGCAAATTGATAAAATATATATAAAATACGAATTTAAATCAGGTAATCAACTACGCGCTAAAATCATTAAAATAAACGGGATAAAAAAAAACTAATTGTAAATTTAAATTTGTTGATTTCTTTGTTTGTTAACGCTGCGTCCGTGATTAGTATGGAAATATCGCTTCTAGTAACATCCAAAACGTTTTTTAAACGCAGTATTACTAGGTTTCAGAGAAGTGTGACTTTTGATTACGTAGAGTGTAAATATAACATATAAATATTCAAAAAATATATCATATATAAATGCAGATTGGAGAACTTTCTAGCAGCTATACCATTTAAAAAAAAAAAAAAAAAAAAAAAAAAAAAAAAAAAAAAAAAAAAAAAAAAAAAAAGTTTTTACCATTTTCCGGTAATTCGAGAATACCAGTTAATTCCGTTGTATTAATTATCTTCAAGTCTGTAAACCAGTAATTAGGGGATGGACTGTAAGTTATAGACTATATAATTAATTATTTCATGTACGTACGATGTACATGCATTAGAAATTCTAATTTCATATTGCACCATCCAATGTAATATATTTAATGTATAAGTATGTCACATATAAAATTGATTTCAAAAGATCTATTTTCCTTATTTTTCCGTCATTGAATATTTGACATTTTTTTCTTTTTGAAAACCCATTAATATAAAAAATAATTATTGTTCCTTGCACAAAATATTAAGAAATAGATTTATTTTTATTTCTGAATAACATCCTAACTATGTTTTAAAAAACAAAATTTGTAATATTATTTTTATGATAAAATGTTTATTTTCCTCATCATAAATAAAATGCATCGTCTAATAATATTAAAATATGTTAAAAAGCGTTTTGTTTTTAACAGATTTAGAGTTTTTATTTTTATTCGTATAGCATAACTTATGTCCTTAATATCCGAAGATGATGTAGAAATTTAAATAAAAAGACCGTTTTCTTTCATTAGTAATATGCATTTTTTCAACTAGAACATGCGGAACAGGACTTTATTTATAGCTTCGAAGATTTTGAAAAATTTTGCACTATTTCTGAAATATTAAAAACGTTTAATTTATATTAAAAAAGCACAATATTACGTTGCACACAATTAGCTTTAAAATAAAACATTTTACAAGAATTTAACTATTACGTAGATATAACAAATTATCTAACAAATGGTTATATTTTGCTTAAGAACCTAGTGTTATTTCATATTTATTTACCTGAAATCATCTATGATAATTTCATCTTTAGAATTTGCCTAAATATAATAAAATTAATCCTTGATAATTTGGACTAAGACAATAAGTATTATGTAGAACCTCGATCCATCATTTTTCAAAGGGTGCGAGAAAAAAACGATGAATATCCCTCTAAGCGTTTGTCCCGTAATATTCTGTACACTAAGCTCCAGGTTTCACTGCAATATAAGCAATGTTTAAGATATTATAATTCTATAAATTTAATAAATTTTCAAAGTATTGAAGAATGATTAAGACTCTCAAGGATTACATCTATATTCCTAAATAAGATTTTTTATGTAATATTCAAAGAATCATATTTTATTTGCATTTAAAACAAAATGCAGAGAAAACAACATTACAATTTTACCCATTTGCAAGACGCTTGGAGGGATATACAAATTACCTTCAAAATGAAAAAAAAAATGTATGTAATGTATACAGTAAACTAATAAATACGAAGACGTTGCTTATTAAACCATAAACAAAATAAAGACAGAAAATTTATATTTATTTTTAAAAATAAATAATTTTGCTTTGTTTACGTTCTTTTTTTACCAAAAAGATATACAATATTTTTCTGATCATTTTCTGTAATTTTATATGCATATAAAAAAGTTCATAAAGTTTCAAATGCCGTAAATGCACCAAATAGAATAGGCACAGGGGGACTCAGCTTCAAAACCACAAATATTATCCTGTGCTTATTCACCATTATTTTACTTTTTTTCCATTGTTACACATTTCTCTTCTATTTAGGACACAACACCTCGATCAATGGAAATATAATGCCATCCTCTGCTATATTCAACTTCCCCTCATCTGCGTTATTATCACCATCATTAACACAAACAGCACAGTGAGTTATTCAAGGGCGACGCCAGAGGGGGGGCCGTGGGGGCATATGCCCCCCCGTCGGGCATACCTGGCCCCCTCATCGGGGTCAAAATTCAATTTCGTCGGGGAAAATATTTTGACTTTTGAATTTCAGCCCATTCAAATTGGGTCGAAATATGGAGCTTTTTTTTTTTTTTTTTTTTTTGAAAGTCGGATTGACTAAACTAATTCTTTTTTGTACATCGGTTTCTGACTGAAGTTTGATTCTTACAATTTGAGTTTAGATAAACCCGAATTGTCGAAAAAAAATCTGAATTTTTAAAATAAAAATCTACATGGATGACAGCATAGGATGATGCATGAATGACTCTATGCATGTTTATTTTTCAACAAAAAGATAAAATTTATACTAAAAATCAATTTTATACTTTTTTTTAACTACATTAAATTTGTGGATCAGTTTTCGCTTATTTTGGATTTACGATCGGCTTGGTAATGAAGAATTTTTAGTTCAGTTAAAATACGAAAACGAAAATTATTTTGTCGGGGTTGTCTTGGATAACAAGTAGAATGCTTCATCGTGTGGGGCAAACTGCACCTGACCTGACTCGCAGTCTGGACCGGATCGGGTTGAGCCTAAATTTTTGTCGTTGAGTGTCGGATTAAAGTCGGATTAACTTTGTTTCAGGTTCGGGTTGGATGTTGATACTTATGGTTCTTGATTCGAGAAGAATTGATCTCTCGAAAGAATTTACAAAACTTATTTTAAGATGAAAAACTGTATTTGAATGTCAATGAATTTATGTATACTGATTTTTTTTTACTTAAAATCTGAAATTGTTACTGAATATATATTTGTAAACATATTCTTACATAACTGCATTACAGCATGGATATATTTTTTCATCAGCTACAATTAGGGTTTGGTTGGGTTGAAATATTTCGGGTTCAGGTCGAAATGTAGAGATGTCTAGCTCAAATCGGGTTTCGGGTAGAAACCCGATCCTGCATCTCCTCGGAAAATTAAACTCAACTCGACTGGTGGTTTTAGTCGGACCTGGCTAAAGTTAATTTTTTTTCGGAAAGTTTATGATTGACTTCTATTTTTCGAGTCCGGTAATTTTAATTGTTTTAGCGTATGGGCTCGATTCTATCAGATTCCTCAAAAGTATCCCCAAAATATATTTTAAAATGAAAAATTACATTATTTGAATGTCAATGAATCAATATACAGATATATCGGTTTTTCTACATAAAAAATATAATTGATACTAGACTACTTTTCCATTATTGCTTTACAAGATGGAATTTTGTTTTTACATACTGAGTTGGGATTGCGTTCGGAATGAATACTATTGATTTTAGAAGTTTTGTCAAGTTCGGGTTATCTATTTTTTAAAAACTGGTTCAGGTTGAATGGATATATAATTAATTAGCTCAGGTCAGGTATAACCCATTCCGCGGAGGATTCCGTGCTCGGTAAACAATCCGTGAATTGAACTATCCCCCCTCCATTGATTAGATTCCGTAAAAACAGAAAAAATTGCACTTTAATTTTGCCATTTCTACTCCACCTCCCGCAAAAAATACAGGAAAAACACAAAATACCTGAAATACTCACACCTAAACAGCATGTTCGTCAAATTACATGGGTATTCTGGCATCTGTGTTGCTTAGTACTATTCGTGTTAGAAAAGGAATTTAAATCCCTTTTATCTATAAATATTTAAAAATGAGAAATCTAAGATTAAAATTAAAAAAAAATCTTATGTCAGAAGGCAGAAATTTATTAAAATAATAGAAAAGATGAAAATCAAAGGAATGCTTCGGCAATGTTGAGCGGGAAATTTTTCTCCACGCAGACCTCTAACCCGCAGCTAAATCTCATGCATAACCCGCAGTTTGAATCAGGGATATATTTATAATTGCAGATCGCTTTTCGCTGATATTAAAATAATTCACTTTTAGATTCCCAACTATTTTACAATTTTTCACTTCATTTACATTTCTCTTGGAAATTTTGTGTTAAAGTTTTTGTTTCAGATTTAAATTCTGATCTTATCAAAATTTGGAACATCACACTTTGTGCATTTGATCAATGTACACTCTAAAACAAAATGGAAATTGAAGATATTTTCCCACATTGTTTTTATTATTATTTCTATAGCTAAAAAAGTCTGCTTTAATTTGAAAAGTTTTTCGAAAATAAAGAAAATTAATCAATTTAATGCTAAAACTACCTGAAATCCTCCCATATCTACAGATGCATTTTTTTAATTAAAGGACCTGTTTAATTAACTGTGCAACAACGCTGTGTACTAGGAATTTCTATTATTGACTGATTTTTTACTTACCTCTATTTTCTCTCAAAATATGAAAAAATCATGAATCAAATCTCAATTTTTAAAAAAATTCTACAATCAAAAGACAGAAAATTCTTCAAGGAATAGAAAAATCCGTTCCAACCACACGTGCGTTCCAGCAAATTACTGCTTGTATGTTTTATTTTTTGCGAAATGTTTTTTGAGAGTTTATAAAATAATTACATTTCCTCAAAAATGAATAAATTAGAAAATGATGAAAAAAGTAAAACGCGGTACTTATAAACTCTTAAAATTTATATATTTCAAAAATTCTAGTTCGATTAATTACTTTCACATTATTTTCAAGGAAATTAGTATTTAGTACAGCAACGTGTTCAGATTTAACGAAAAAGGATATGAAACAAATTTCAATTTTATACAGATTTTGTTCTAGCCAAGTATGTTGTTTCTTTATACTCGTATTCTTATTTAGATTTCAAACTAACAATGTTTAAACTGCAAAGAACAGCTGCGGTTCACCAAAAGGAAATGCATGACTATCTGTTTTGAGTAGTTTTCAAATTCTGTTCTGCAAGTTAATATAAAACAAACTTTTCGACTGCTAGAATGATAAAGAGATCGATGAATATGTTGTTTAGCTTCAGCAAACGTATTCTTGCTGATTGGTTGTAAAAAGAACCTTTATACATCGCAATGTTGTTGTGGGAATTACTAGAAAAACATCTGCTCTGATAGTCTTGAAGGATATTTCAGAGATACATAAGGTGCAGTTCCCTATTATCGACATTTGTCCATTGACCATAGATATAAGGAGTTAATTCTTTTTCCTAATCTAGTATTTTTATTTAAAAATATCGAAATCGTCTATTTAATGCTTTTTTTTTTACAAAAATAATATAATTAATAATACAGTAACCGTAAGAACAATGCTACAATGACCTTTTAAAGAACGAATCTGACTATAAAACAATGAAATTTATGACTTTGCAAATTTTGCATTTGAATTATTATTTCTACTAATTATAAATACTTTATGAGTTCAATCTTTTTACGAATGTGTGAACTATAATATTTTTCTGCAGTACATAAAAAGTTTCAAGTCTTTCATACGAGTAAGTTCAAATGATTTCTTATTTCTTTGCGTTTGTATGTAATTTGATATTTTTACCCGAGTGCTTTAATTTTAAAACTTCTTTATACGCAGAATTCGTAATTTTGTTGATAATAATAATTTAACTTTTTAAAAAAATTATGTAAGTTTTTCATTTGTATTTTTGCTTTCAGTAATACATACAGTTACGCCTCATATATTACGTACGACATGGATTAAACATTAATATTCCTGGGCCCAACATAAACAAGGTTTAAATGAAATTTCAGTTTTACAATTTTCGGAACTGCGAATTTTTAAACTTCTAAATATCGCACATTTTAAATTTTTACACAGTGACATAGAGAAAAAAATGCTTTTTTAAATGAAATTTGTTTGCAAACTTTACCACAATTTGTTTTCAAATTATTAATATTTTAAAAGTTTTTATTACATTTTTTGTCATCGTGTCAACAGAAGTATTCCATTTTTGGACATTAAATATGGACCAATCACAAAACGAATAAAATAAAATAAGCTCCGGAATTCAACCAATAAAAAGATTCAGATCTGCTTCAGATTTTCCAGTTCTCCACCGAGATCAACAACTATTTTCCAAATAGTTAAATAAAAAAGATTAATTCTTTTTGATCAGAACTCTTCGTGTAAAACAGTTTATAACAATATCGAAGTAAAATTCATGTTTTGTAGAAATAGAGTCAAGTCGGGTCGAGAATTTAACTTTTTTTTGGAGGGGGGGAGGGGGAAGGGGCTAATATATATAATACTTGCTAGACCATATAAGCAGGACAACTTTTTAAATTTTAATCAGACCGAAACACTAATTTATTTTGTACGTTCTGGGCCCTTGAAATTTTTGCCCACGCAATTTTTAGGACCTGCTCCAGCACGCGGGAACCTCTGATATATGTTATGAACTTGGCCCCCCTGTCGGGGATACAGTGCCCCCACGTCGGGCAAATTCTGGCGCCGCCCTTGGAGTTATTTTAGGATAAACGAAATCTTTACAGTTTGTATGTCATAAGGATCTCATGACTTTCATTTTCCTTTCGGTGAGAAAAATTTTTTTACAACGATAAATGCGGGAAAATGATTTTTTTAAAGAACGATGCTTGCGGGTTCGGATTAACATTATTTAAATATAATTTGTGCAGGGAAGGTAGAAATAAAACGATAAATGAGGGAAAATGATGGATGCGGGTAGGATAGATCGGGATTTTACTGTACTAGTTTTTCTAGATACAAAATACATAAAAAATTTCATAGGAGAAGTATGCTAACAGAAAGACTTAAAATCTTATAAAAAATACACTAGAAAAATGAGTAAATTAATTAAATGAGGGCACTTACTACAAAAAAGTTTGTATTAATTTTCACGTACTTGTTAACAAATTTCAGTTATGTGCGATTTCGTACCATTCCGCTACAGAATTTGAATTAAATTTCACTTCTCAGTGTACTATGATCTAGATCAGAATGAAGAATGGAATGCGTTTGAAAGCAAAATTGAATTTAAAAATCAGTCATAAAATAACCAATTTGTTATTTTAATACAACCTCAATTCTTAAATCATGATCCCTTTGGGAAATTTTGTGCGAAATGCCTACTTTGACAGCTTTTTAAAAAATGTATTTAGCCTTTATCAAAAACTCGAATGCGTTTGAAAACAAAATTGAATTTAAAATTGAATCATAAAATAACAAATTTGTTATTTGAATAAATCCTCAATTCTTTAATCATGATGGCTTTGGAAAATTTTGTGCGAAGTGCCCAATTTGGAAGCCTTTTTTGAAATATATTCTGCCTTTATCAAAAAACTGACCAATCCGTCACATTATATAGTTACTATATAGGAGGACCTGTAAATTGGATGCGTTTGAGAACAAAAATGGATTTAAAAATGCTTCATAAAAAAATGCAATTTGTTATACTTCCTCAATTTTTCAATCACTATCACTTTGGGAAATTCTGTTTAAAATACCGTTTTGGCAGCCTTTTTTGAAAAATATTCTGCCTTTATTAAAAACTGACTAATACGTCACATTATACAGTTCTTAAATAGGAGGATCTGCAATTTGGATAAGTTTAAAATCAAAAGTGAATTTAAAAATGCTTCAGAATATAAGCAGTTTGGATTTGAGTTTTTTTCTCCAACTTCTACTTTTGTTTAATTTATTTTCGCTATAAGAATTGGTTCTATGAAAAATTGTTAATATAAATGTCGTAGATATTATGGAGAAGATGTAAAATAAATTTAATTAGATTTGATTGCTTAAAAATTGGTTGTGGATTTTTTTCTTTTTCCACCCACCCCCCTTTTTCTTTTCGTTTTTAATTTTTTTCATCGGTAAAAGTTGTTCTTATCAAAAACTTGTAAAAACAAAAGTTTTCGAAAATTTTAAGTACATTTATAAAAAATTTAGATGGATTTAATATCTAATAAATTGACGAAGTTATGATTTTTTTTCTCCCAAAAACCCTGTTTTTTTCGCCCCTTGAGCCCATTTTTAACTTTATCAAAAATCTGTCATGCATAAACTTTTGGCACATTTTTTAGAAATAATATAAACTTTAAACTGATTCGATATCTATTTTAATTTAGAATTTACCGCGCTTTTTCTATTTTCACAAAACCCTCCTAACTTCCACCCCCTTGGTTCGATTTTGCTCATTAACGAACTTAACCGAGATTTTATGCCCCTTGATTTTATGTAAAATTTGAAGAAGATCTGAGCATAATTATGGAAGTTATCGTGTACAGAAGAAAGTGATATACATCGATATATTTATATATATACAGGGTGTTTTGCTACCAGACCGACAAACTTTGAGGGATGATAGTAGACATGAAAACAAACATTATTAAATAGGGAACCATGGGGCGCAAACGTCTTCTGTAGGAGCTAGCGGCCATTAAAGTTTGAAGTCCAAAATTTCAAACGATGATAAAAAACGGAAAAAAGGGTCGATTCGTTTGCGGTTTTCACTAAAACATTCTTTATATCACGTTTTTCTTAGAAAAAAATTTCAAAGGTTATGTTAAAAAATTGTCGATAGAGGACGCTTTAGACTTTAGAGTAACGAACAGTTACTTTTTACCGCTATTTTGTGTATGGGGTTGAAATTATTCTAAAGTTTAGACTTTAACTTAAATTTTAAGGCCAAAATCGGAAACATTGGGATTAGGTAACTAGCGAAAATTAAACTGTGAACAGAGGGGGAAATTTTAAACGCTCATAAATATTGGGCAAACAAATCGATTTTGTTGCAGTTTGCGTGTAAGTCATTCCCTTGGTAATTATTTTATTCAAAATGATGTACAGCTTTGGTGCCCTCATATTTTGATAGAGGGTGCTTCCGACACATCTCTGACATTTCAGTGGCATTACTACTGCGTGTTTTACTTCCAGACCATCATACTTCCAAGAAGTGTTAGGGATACAAAGACGACTTGGAATCACATAGGAATGTGACGTTGGAAATGCATTTTTTGCAAGTTACGGTTAAAGGAAGCAGAGAAAAATGTAACAGAAACAGCAGAGAAAGAACGACACGTTAATGTGATAGAAAACAGTTTATTTAAAGGTTTTACGAGAAAAGGTGTTCAAAATTACAACCAGAAGTAGTCCGGTATGCTTGACAGCGGCGTCACGTGGAATTCCTCACGCTTTGAAAGTTTCCTGGCCTCTCTGATAGTTTTCTGGCAGCTACAGAATACCAGCTGCGAGGTCTTCAACTGATGGTACGGGAGTCTTATACACCCAATTTTCTATTTGACCCCAGCAAAAGAAGTCCATACATGATAGATCCGGTGATCTGGCAGGCCAATGAACCGGGCTACCACGACCTATCCACCACTGTCCATATGTTACTTTGAACTGTCGGTAAACGTCATTGGTAAAATGTGGAGGAGCCCTATCGTGCTGTTCATCGTTCAAATACTTCATTCAGCTACCTTTGGAACCGGTTCGCGAATGATCATTTCAAAGTGATCTTTGCGCAGGCGCATTACCGTTTAGCACCATCTACCGTCGCTGTCAAACTTGCCGGACTTCTTCTGGTCGTAATTTCAAACACCTTTTCTAGTAAAACCTTTAAATAAACTGGTTTCTGTGACATTAACGTGTCGCTCTTCTCGCACTAAAGTATCTCTTTGTTGCTGTTACTTTTTTCTCTGCTTCCTTTAACCGTAACTTGCAAAAAATGCATTTCCAACGTTACATTTCTATGCGATTCCAAGTCATCTTTGTATCCCTAACACTTCCTGGAAGTATGATGGTCTGGTAGTAAAACACCCAGGAGACACACCAACTGCATTTGAAATGTCAGAGATGTGTCGGAAGCGCCCTCTATCAAAAAATGAGGGCACCAAAGGTGTACATCATTTTGAATAAAATAATTACCAAGTTAATAACTTACACGCAAACTGCAACAAAATCGATTTGTTTGTCCAATATTTATGAGCGTTTAAAATTTCCCCCTCTGTTCACAGTTTAATATTTGCTAGTTACCCGATCCCAATGTTTCCGATTTTGGGCTTAAAATTTAAGTTAAAGTCTAAACTTTAGAATAATTTCAACCCCATACACAAAATAGCGGTAAAAAGTAACTGTTCTTTACTCTAAACTCTAAAGCGCCCTCTATCGACAATTTTTGAACATAACCTTTGAAATTTTTTTTTCTAAGAAAAACGTGATATAAAGAATGTTTTAGTGATAACCGCAAACGAATCGACCCTTTTTTCCGTTTTTTATCATCGTTTGAAATTTTGGACCTCAAACTTTAATGGCCGCTAACTCCTACAGAAGACGTTTGCGCCCCATGGTTCCCTATTTAATAATGTTTGTTTTCATGTCTACTATCATCCCTCAAAGTTTGTCGGTCTGGTAGCGAAACACCCTGTATATAAACTTTTTTACTAATGGTTGTTTTGGGTTCTAGGGGTCGTGATCGGTGTAGATCTGCTAA
Source organism: Maratus speculifer (assembly GCA_964019185.1). NCBI lineage: Eukaryota > Metazoa > Arthropoda > Arachnida > Araneae > Salticidae > Maratus > Maratus speculifer. The sequence goes on along the minus strand of OZ025296.1, from coordinate 226,172,343 downwards.
AATGTTTCAGAAATTCCAACATGGGAGCGATTGCAATAGGTAGCATTTCATACGAAATCTACCTAAAAATAGAGAAAATTTTAATGCAATATATTATTTTTTTTAAAGAAAACTTGAATATTTTTATGTTACGGACTCTCTTAAATTATGACAGTCTGACGTTTGATTTTTGCAACATAATACTTGCGTTTTTTCTTTATATATATTTTTTTTCAAAAAGTTCATTATAGCATATTGTGATGTTTAATTTAAGAAAAAAATGATAATTTATTCAGTTAAAAGTTAGAAAAACAAATTAAATAGTACTGAATGTTCTGAAAACTTTTATTGATAAATTTCGGATTATTTCATCGATACACTTAGATGTGTTCTTTCTTCATTCTTTAGTTTTCTATATTGTTGACTATGTTCTATTTTCTAAATTTTATGTTCATTTCTACATTCTTTTTCAAAAAGGCAACTTTAAGACATAAGTTTTAATATATTTTTAATTGGAAATGCATAAAACTAGCGGATATTGTATGCATGAAACTAGCGGATATTGTACTCTGGTCAGGTTAATTAAATCACTTCCTATAGTTCTGAAATGGTTAAAAAAACATAAAAATTATTAGTGAAGGTATACGTAACATAACGGATCACTTAAAATTTATAATAAGCCAACCGTTTGACAAATAAATAAATAAATAAATAAATATATATATATATATATATATATATATATACACCTTATCAATGCGTAATTAAATAACAGGTGATTATTTAAATACTTAAACAATCATTTTTAAATTTATTTGTTTAATTGTGTGATACATGAACTTTCTTTATCATTTGCAAATCAAGTGACCTATTACAGGTACACCAACGCTACTAACTCTGTAAATTTAAAAATTAATTTAAACAATGTCGGATACATATCATATTTTGGAAAATGTTACTAGTCGTTTTTATTGAAGAGGCTATTTAATATAATTTCAACCCAAAAAATTCAAATTCCAATGTTGCAAATCATTTTTTAGATGAATGTCAGTATAATAGTATCATAGATTCAACTAAATAAGAAAATATATCATAAAAGCCGTGAAGTAAATTAAACATCATCAATGTATATAATAGAAGCTACATGTAAACTTTAAGAACTTTATTTATGGTATGCTATGTTTCGTTCTGTCTAAAGATGCAAAGTGATGCAGTTGTAGGGGGATTAAATTTACTTTTACTAGTTACTTAAATAACAGGTAACATCCAGTATGTAGAATTTCTGTGCATTAATGAAGTATGCAATTAATTCTATTTGGATAATGTGATTTTGAAACGACAATACACCAATATGTTAGTCGAGAACGCTGCGAGAATGCGAGAATTGGGTTTAATATAATCCGTTTGTCCAATTACTATGTATAAATTTATTCTAAATAATATCTAACTAGCTGTTCTCCTACTCATTTGAATCCAATATACTGTATTAATATATTTTTTATGCGTTTTACTCGTATAACTCATTTTATAGATAATAAAACTGGTATATTTAATTTTAATTGCTAACCTGCACGGCGTTGCTCTGGTCCGACAAAAAACAACACCGAGAAAAAGCTCTGAAAATCGCAATAATAAATCACTCCAAAATTTTGAATAAACTTCATTGAAAACAGAAAAAAATTACTAAATTGAGTTAGACAATTTAAACACGATTTCTTAAACTAGTGCTTAAAAATCATAACAAATTGAGAAAACACATAAAAAATAAAAAAAATAACAAAAAATTCGAAAATTGCTGAACGAAATTTAAATAAGCATATTTGGAAAAAAAGGGCAAAGTTTTATATATATTAAATTAAAAATTAAATAAAAAAAAATCTCATCAACGCGCAAACAATATAAAAATCGCAAAAAATTCAAAAATCACGAAAGTCATGCCCTGCTATATTTATATGCAAGTTTCAAGTCTAATTCCTGTGATGTATTTAAAGCATTGAAACGCTGAAAAAAATCTAAAAAATCGCGATAAAAAGCAATTAAATAGCAAAAAGTCGACATGAGAAATTCACTTAAGTTAGGCTAAAAAATTTAAACCGAATTAATTTATTCCGTATCGCAAAAAATCACAAGGAGCATTTAAAAAAGAAAAAAAGGAGGCATAGAAAATCTCATCAAAATCGCAGTACTTTCAAAGGACCAGAGCCGAACATTTATTAAAATACGTTAAAAGTTTGAAACGAAATTCCTATTGAGTTAGATGTTTGAAAATGTCTTTCTTTTTAAAATGCCAAAAAATCATTGCGAAATCCAAAAAACGCACTGAAAACCGAAAAATATTAAAACGTCACTAGGGTAAATAATTACTATTATGTTATAAAACATTGAAATCGCAATGTCTATTACACGAATTAGGTAAAAAATTTAAAAACTAAATTAATTCCAGAATTTCAAAAAATCACTATGAAACCTTAAGAATGGCTAAAAATTACATTGAAAATTGTATTAAAAATCGTCCAAATTTTTCAAACTTACAATTTTAAAACATGAGGGTGAATATCATGGCAGTTTTTTTGGAATATCATTAATTGGAAATATTAAGTAAAAAAGGAAAATGGACACGGAATGCCAAACATCTTTAAATAAGGCAAAAATCACATTGAATTTTGTATTAAAAATTGTTAAAATTCAATACGTGCAGAGGAAAAAATGTACTATATTAGATTATAGATAGAAACCGATAAATTTAAAAATAGCAACGAAATTCGAAAAATTGCTAAAAATCACATTGAAAGTAACAGAATTAAAAAAAAAAACTCACGGAAGACAAAAATTACAATAGCAGGATAAAAATAAATATATATCAGGATAAAAAGGAATATACATAAGAAAAAATGGTATTTAAAATGCGTTAAAAGTCCCTGAATATTCAAATAATAGCAATGAACAAAATTTAATATAACGAGGTGAAATATTGTAATCTGAATTATTTTATTGATTGCAAATAATGCCTTAAAACAACGAAAATCAGAAATCATTCAAGACTGACAAAAAATCGACGTGGATGGTAAAAAAATCGCGAAAAAATGCTTAAAAATCGTCTTAAAATTCGCTATAAAATCGGAAAAAGTTGATGGTATATTTTATTAATTTAAGCCAAAAGTTGGAAAAAAAATTTCTACTGAGTTTCACAAAATCTCCTCAGGATCTGAAAAAAACTTAAAACATCGACTGAAAAAACATGAAAATTCGCCTAAAATTCAACAATAATAGTAGACAAAAATTTTCATTGATGGAAAAAAAATCGACTTGAGTTCGTTCATAAATTTAAAAGGAGAAAAAGGGGAAATAATATCTAAAAATCAGTAAAAAAATTCGTAGAGCACAAAATCTGTTACATTAAACGGAAATGTTGAAACCAAACTCCTTTTACTAATGCCAAATAATTCTCGCAGTATTTATGTGGTGAGGAAAATGACGCCACATACTGGGTACACGATAGATAGTGGTTAGTAAAAAAAATGTAATGATAATACCCCATTCCGCGTTGTGAAAGAATGATCTGGATATTACCAATCAATAAAATTTAAAACCTTGGAATAATAATCTAAATAAAATAACTTTTTGCAATAACATAGGATCGGCTTATTTAATGTTTGAAATTTGCAAATTATGATTTTGAGGAGATAATAAAAAATATTAAAATAATTGTTTTCAAAAAATTTATTTTAATAATCAAGAATCTCATCTATTAATTTACTTAAAGAGAATTAAAGAAAAGAAAGCATCAAAGAAAACAAAGATATATATATGCATACCGATATTTATTTCAAAATATTTATTGCATGATTCGGAACACAATAAGAAAATACCACTCAAAAATATCAATTTCATAATTAGAAACACACTAGGAAAACATAATTCAAAATGTTAGCACATACATTTACTTTTTTTTATCATCCATTATTAGTCCAATTAATATTTTTTCCCTTCTTTTGCATTTTATGTTATCATAAACCTTTACGAAAAGCTCACACAGCACAACTAAAAAGACATAGCCTACATTTTCATTAAATTTTTATTTGAAAATTCCTTGCTTAATTTTAAGATAATAATTAAATTTTAATAATAAATTTTGATATTAAAATATGAGCCAAATGAATTATTTAAAAATTTGGAACATCACATAGGAAAGAATTTAAATTTTCTCACTTTTGTAAGTCAGTTTGCAGCTAATCCACGGAAGGGTCCTTCAAAATTCGCGTCATCCTCACACAGCACAACTAAAAGGCACTATTCGCAACTATCCGTCAGAAATTCAGGGTATTAATCACCAATGTCCATTGGAGGTTCCGGGTGCTAAACACAACTGTTCATCAGGATTTCAGGGCACTCTTCACGAATGACTGTCAGAAATTCAGGGCATTAATCACAAATGTCTATTGGAGATTCCGGGCGCTAAACACAACTGTTCATCAGCACGCACAATGTTTTTATATAAGAACTCGTATCATTTCCGCCATAAAGCACTGTTCGTTTCTCAATTAACTGAGGTTTTGCAATCCGGTGAGTTCAGGTTGCAATCTGTTCACTAACTCCATGTTGTTTATTTAGTCCAAAAAAAAATCTCTTAAACATTCGCATCGAAGTGAGATGAATTATTTTCCGGAGTTCTCTCCTCATTACAACATCCTGGTCAGAAAAAAAATCCTTCCGAATCTGACAAAATTTTCACTGAGCGAGCTTCTTTTTTTTCTTTGATTACTTCTAATCCTTTTTCTTTATTTTATTATTGGTTTGCTTATAAACGTTTTTATTAGGGCCAGGTGAAATTCCCCATGTCATTGGTTCACTGTCTGAGTAGGGAGTCCGTCCCTTCTATATATTTTCCCCTTTCTCGCTTTGTTTGACCAACTACCCTGCCCACGTATGCTTGGCTAAGGGATTTCTGTCCCACACATGTAGAGTCATAAATTTTGGGTTTCGGGTTTGTAAATCCTGGTATTGTTGTCCCCGCCTGTTATATCAAACTTGGCGCCATGCTAATTTTTATAGCCTTGTACTATTGTTAACTGTCTGAAGTTTTTATGGTGAGAATTTCAAACTCGACGCATGAGGTCCTTATTATCCCAAAACTTAGTAAAGCGATAAAATTTACGGCTTTAATTAACACTAAAAAATATCTTTTATCTATTTCGAAGACCTAAAATTATTGTTACTACTTGTTTATAGTTAATAAATAAAATAAATTTAAAACTTTACTTTAATATTTATAAGTATATTTATATATATATTTTTTGATTGCGCTGAACCATTATTTATATATACATATTTATTTAAGCGATGTCGTAATGTTATCGTTGCGACAGTTTATTGCTAAAAGTCTATAGACAATCGCATTAAAAATTTTAAACCATTTAAAAACCTCAGAAGTAAAAATTTAGTATAATATGGTAAAACATTCTTCGAAAATCATCTTAAAGAAGAGAATGGTGAAAAAAGAAGTTAAAAAAATTAATTTCCTGAAAGGATATTTTGAATATAAGAATATATCAAGCGTCCGTAGACTTAACTTGAGGCCCGGTGATCTTTTATGTGCGGTCCAACGCACATATTCATTAATCATACTTATACATTTAATTGAGATGCGTATAAAAAAGTATTTAAGATCTTCAACACTGCTTCATATATTTTTATGGAAAATAAAATATGTTTTGTTATTAAATGGACAGTTGTTTTCTTCAGCATAAGTTCTGTTTGCATATAGTACTATTACTCTGGCAGTGATGTACATATCTCTTACACTCTTTATTATTTATTAATCAAACATCAATCTAAACTAAATTTGCATTATATATTTCTTTAACAATTTTTTATTCTATCCATTTCAAAAATAATGGAATTATTAGAGAAAATCTCTTCTGAAATTTTGCATATTGTAATAGTGTTACATTTAATGCTTATTATATAACTTCTACTGCTTTTTAAGATTGAACATTTGTTGAAGAAAAGAATGATATCGAAAATATTTTGCCGACGATGACAACGAGAAATCTTTGCGGCATATTTCTACATTGTTATTTCAAAGCAGTGTTGTTAATTTTTTGGCAATATTTCTTCGGAGGCAAACACTCAACTGAAGTGATATGATTATCGTTGATTCATTGCACTGTTTGACTAAATATGTTAATTTTTAATTACGTTTTGAATTTGAATCCTTTTATGCCTGTATTACGACCAGCCTAAATTTGTAAAGTTATGTATTTGCCCGCGCAAATAGAAGGTTGATTAAGACTTGTCTAGATGTACTAGATCTCTCGTGAGAAATTGCGAACGCTGTGCTGAAACACTATGTATTTATTCGAGTTAGAGTGGAGATCGTTGGCGAAAGAAACCGATGATTCGGGTCCAACATTTGTCGCAGAAAAAGTTGATATTCAAAACATTTTGCCTCACTATGACAACTTGAAAACTTTGAGGTATACTTTTACATCATACGCATTAGAAATGTACTATGAAATTTATTTTTTGAAATCAGTGTTGTTAATTATTTTGTAATATTTCTCCCACATTAAACGTTCGACCCTCCTGGTATCATAATTTTTGTTGTAAATGAATTGTTTGACGACAGATGTGTATGCTTTGATAATTGTTTTTATACGTTTATGGGTTTGATGAAGCCCGCTTAAATTTGTAAGCTTATGTTTGTGGTCCGAAAGAAAAAAAAAGTTTCAGTATGGCTGGTTTAGATGTATGATAGCTCTGCTTAAATATTGTAAATGCTGTGCTGATACACCATACATTTAATCGAGTTAGAGTGGACACAGATAGCCAGAGAGATGGATTACCCGATAGGATAAAATTATAAATACCTTTCTACTATTTTGTTCTGAGTTGATGTAGTTATATTGTTTATAATAAATATATCAAAAATAGATAATTTTTCTATACTTATTACTGGCATACTTGAAATAAATTGAATAAAAACGAAAATTTAATGCTTACATGTTCTAGTTATTTGTTAAAATGCTAAATTTAAATGATTTTGTACACTCTTTCATCTTGTCCCATTTTTAACACATTCATAAGAATGACACTACTTTTCCCCTTTTCAACTAAAAATAAGAAATTTGAGTGTTTGAAAAAGGAAAAAAAGGAGAAAATATATATTGCACATTTGAGGAAAAAAAATTCAGTAAGCATTAAAAACTGACGGAAAACAGATGCTTTGAAAATATCCCATTTATTTAAGACTAGAGATATATGTGAAATAATATTTTAAAAGAAATTTTCTTTCAGAAAAAGTCAAAACTGCGAAATGAAAGAAAGTCAAATTCAGGGGTAGAATAATATGTGTTTAAAATGATATTATCGTTTTAGAAGTCATTTATTGTTCTTAATAGCAAATGTTTGTCTTCATGTAAATAGTTTTTGCTAGTTAAATAAAATTGTTTCAGAGTATTTTAAAAAGTGCTAAATTAATTATTTTACTCATATAACTTTAATGGAATTTTCTTCAAATGCTCATTAAACAAAATTAAATATTAGTGATGTTTTCCTATGTTTTCCTATGGTGAGAAATATTGTAATTTCATTAATTAATATGGTGCAAGTATGGTGATAATAATTGTGTCACATTGTACAAGAAAACCTTGTACTCGATTAATGTATTCATATATTTAAACAAAAAAAATGTTTATTAGGGTGTACGATTTTTTTTTTTCGTTTCCAAATTCCAAGTTGATAACAAGTTGCTAATAGACGCCACAACTTACCACAAAGAATTTTGGATTTTTAAAAAAAAATGTTTAGGTCTCCAGCACAAGGCCTAAAATTTAGAAATTTTACTTAAAAAGTAAATTTTTACAAAATTTTTCAAAAATCCTAAAACAAATTTTTTCAATTGCAAGTTAAAATTCCACTAACAATAAGCATGAAAAACGATAGAAAATGTATTTCGAAAACTTAACACAACATTTAGATCTCCCGCACAAAACCTAAAGTTTGTTAATTTAGACGAAACTTTCGTAATTTTTAGTGTAAATGAACCATTTTGTTTCGTTAAAAAACTAGACTTAAGTGTATTTTTGGTTACAGAAGGCATAAATGACACAATATATATGTATATATTTACACACACACACACACACATATATATATATATATATATATATCTATATATATATACCGGGTGTCCCAAAAATAACTGATGGATTTTAAAATTTAATAACTTGCAAACGATGACAGCTATTTAAAAAAATTTTGCAGGAGGATTATGTATAATGTCAGGAGTTTTTTACCGTAGTTTTTTTAGTTCGAATTTCAAACAATAGGTGTCGCTGACGGCGATTGAAGGCCAGGTCGACGCTTCACTCAGCACTGATCACCTGGCCTTCAATTGCCGTCAGCGCAACCTATTGTTTGAAATTCGAACTAAAATAAAAAAATACGGTAAAAAAAACTGACATTATACATAACCCTGCTGCAAAAACTTCTTAAATAGCTGTCACCGTTTGCAAGTTATTGAATTTTAAAATTCATCAGTCATTTTTGGGACACCCGGTAATACATAATACATAAATCATATATAAATGTTGCATACCTTAAAAAAGATAGTTTAACGATGTAAATTGTTTGATAAAGGTGTTGAAATAAACTCTATCCTTATTTGTGATTACTATTGTTTGTTGCATAAATGTATAAAATATTATAACGTGGAATAAAATGTAGTATATAAGTACAAAATGTTGCTGATGTATTTTCATAGAACATGAGCAAAGATGACACATCAGGAGCAACCATAATTTTTCTAAATGGTAATTCATTCAAATGTAGTAGGCACATAACTGCCAGCAGTCGCTGTTGTATTTATTTTCAAATAAGGTGATAACTCCATTTGAAGTGCCTGTGTTTGCTGCCGTACCATCACAACCAATAGCTTTTAGTTTTTTTAAAATCGACAGTTTTTCTTCACAATACTTTGCAAGTGATGTAACTATTTATTTTCCTGTTTCATTTATGGGAGTTACATGACCGAAATACTTCGATCTGGGCTCTTCAACAATAGATATGTGTTCTTCCATTAAAGATTTTTTTTATCAGCTACAAATTCTTTTGTTATGGTTTCATCTTTACGACCATCAATGTAAATGGCTAACACATCGGAAGTTCGAGTTGAGCTTACTTCTTTACGAGACTTTAGTCTTTCACGTGCTACTTTTGATTTGTCGATTACTGCTTCTTGGCTTTCCACAGTAACGACATTTATGTCTCGCAAAAGTGCAGTATCTAACTGAGATTCAGCTCTACCAAAAATGCCCCCGCGGTCACAAGCTAGTGGAAACAAAGACAAGCGTTGTGGCAGTTCCTTTTCTACTTCTATACTTGAAATACTTTTTTGACTCGTATAAAGTTTATTTATTTCAAAATCACTATCTTGACATGATGTGTGAGACATTGAATCATCTGTACTATCACCAGAATCAATGTTTTCAACAGATTTTAAGTTTTCATCCTCAGTCTTTTTTATAATTACCTGCATTAAAGCTTGTGACCTAGATTTTCTTTCTAATTGCTTTTTAAGCTTTTTAGTCTCGTTTTTCACACACTCTGCATTTGACATCAATCTATGACCACGTTGGCCGAGAAAAAAACTCGTGTTCTAGTGCCGGGACTATTTTGGTAATAGAGCAAATACTGTTGCTGAGGTCACATTTGCAAGTACAAATATCAACAAACAATGCAGTTTCAGTTTTTGACTGAAAGCTAGTTACTGCATCTTTGTAGGAGTTAGGATGTTTCCTTTTAGGCCCTGAACACTTTTTAATTTTCTCAAGCTGCCCATGCAGTTTTAAAACGATAAATATTGTGATTTTAGTGCCACAAACAGGAATTAAAGCTCTTTTCCATATTTCCTCAAGTTTTAAAGCAACTCTTAACGCAATTACCTTTTTTGCAGGCTGATTTATTCCCTCTTGTTTCATTTCAATGCGTACCCACTCAAAATACTTCAAGACATCTATCTTGGTTGGCAGAACATTAAACTCACTCACATCAATAGGTTGCCCGATAACCGACCTGACGGTAGTTTGTCTAGTTAGATGCGGTTTTTTAGCTCACAGGCTATCATAGCCTGAGAGCTTATGTGCCCGTCCGTTCTGTATGTACGTTCGTACGTGCGTTCGTGTGTAACGCGATAACTCGTGATAAAAAATATCCGATCCACTTGAAATTTTGTAGGTATATCCTGACAAGGCGCTTCCCTGATCAGTTTTTGGAGTTCATTCGATATGTATAAGAGGGGGAACGGGGTGCTGATGCCCCTCCCCTTAGATGATATAAATGGGATTTTCATGCAGAATTAAGTTTTCGTTCAAAATTTAGATTAGGATCATTCCGATGAGGCGATTCCGTGACTGTTATTAGGTGTTCATTGAATAAGTATAAAGAGGGGGAACAGGGGGTTCTAATGCCCCACCCCTTAGTTTATATAAATGGGTTTTTCAAGTAGAATTTTCAGATTTCGTTCAAATCTCTGAATAGTTTTGGAAGTTTAATGGTTAAGTATAAAAGAGGGGGATAACTCCTTTTAAATTATATAAAAGCTAAATGGGTTTTTATTAAGAATTATCTCATTTGCTCTGAATTTTGGATATAGATTTTTTATATGATAAAGCATGTCTTTGTTGGTATAGAAGGTTCAATGATTAAGTATAAAAAAAGAGAAAAGGGGAGAGCTGTTTCCCCTTCTTAATTTTTTTTTCGAACGGAATTAACCCTTGAAAATATAAGGCTTTAATGTACAATTAGTATTTGTAGCCTGTGAGCTCAATGCCATCAGTTTATCTGGGCAGTATTCTTTATTACTCATAATGAACAACACTCACTCAATTGATTCTTACAACAAGATTATCGCACTAAAACACAACCGTAATGCTCGCTCGCGGGCAGACGACTACTGACAAGTCTGTGCGATGATTCATAGGTGTCGCGTCACGCTGTTTGACAGTGTGGCCTTCCCCCACCCCATCGCTTCAAGTTTACGCTTGAAGTATTGAAATGTGATTTATTATTTGACTTATTTCAACAATTCCAATCAAGCCCAACGAGGCTTTAGTTACATTTAATTTTTAAACCAGCAAAAACACAAATATCAAATCACCTTAAAATGTTCAAAAACTGGCTGAAATTTACGACTTTTAGGACTTGTGTGGGAGACCTGAATGTTGTGCTAGGTTTTTGAAATATATTTTCTATCGTTTTTTGTGCTTATTGTTAGTATAATTTTAACTTGCAAATTACAAAAAAAGTGTTTTAGATTTTTTTAAATTTTTTGTAAAAATTTACTTTTTAAGTAAAATTTCTAAATTTTAGGCCTTGTGCGGGAGACCTAAACATTTTTTTTAAATCCAAAATTTTTTGTTTTAAGTTGTGGTGTCTAGTAGCAACTTTTTATTAACTTGGAATTTGGAAACAAAAAAAAAGTTAAAAATCGATGCACCCTAGTGTTTATATATTAATGTATGAAAAGTATTTATATCTTACTATAAAAAATATGATGATCTCATATAGTAATATAATGATTACCTCCGTATGTAAAGGTCGTTCTTTGCATGTATGTTGCGTATAAAAATCTTCACTTTTTTACTAGTTCACATGCAATTTTCTGTGTATACGATTGGAAACGACCACTGTTAACTTTAAAAAATCATCAGATCATTATTTAACCCTATTTTATACCACTTTTTATAAATTAAAATTACTGAAATATTTAATATTTAATAATTGAATTCAATCTTTTTTCAGGTTGCCATTCTAAAAGAAAATAATAGATAACTTAAAAAAAAAAAATGGTAACATATATACTTTATTTTTATTTGCCAATAAAAAGCGAGGTACCTCGCTATATTGTTGCATTTTTCAAATCGACATTATTCTAAACATAAAATGATCATTTATCACATATACATATGTGTGTGTGTAAAAACTTTAACGAAATGTATGTTTAAAGGAACAAAGCTTAAGATTGGAGTTAAAATATATTCATTTTAATAGAGGCTTTTTAATTTCGAGAAAGCCATTTAGGAAATAGATAATAATGTAAAAAATCTTTTGGTAGGTATGACGTCAATTTCATAAATAAGACTTAAAACAAGATTTATAAATCAGTTGCTACAATCTATTTTCTATTACTTGTAATTCTTAACTTTAATTTTTCATTTATATAATTTTTTTAATACTTTATATACAGTCATAATATTCAACGATTTATATCGAATGCGATTATATGAAATACGATTTTTTTATATAATTTACATTTAACAGAAATTGAAAAATGGCTAATATTTTTTTAGATTTAGTTTAATCTTCTTAAAAGAAATTTCACATCTGGCATCATATCTGGATGCCTTTGGAATTTGATGTCATTTACATCTTCATTACTGTCGAGTTAGATTTTATGAATGGAAATATGAGTTTACAATTAAATATTAACGACAATGGATCTTCAGAATACCTTCATTAAATATACCTGCTATACTGCCTGTTAATAGAACATAAATAAAAATAAGTTTAATTTGAAACATTATATATTTTAACCATTAGTATATTTTTTTAGATCTCTCAACAACTATAGTAAAAAATATTTTGATATTCTTGTTTTAGCGATCAGTTCATCGTAAATATTTTGATGATATTGAATTTTTTCTCAATAGCACATTTTGCCTACTACGTTAAACGGTTTCTCCGGACAAATCTTGAATTAGAGGAATTAGAGGTATAAATAAATTTGATATATTATTTTAAAGCAATATGGATTTTTATCTTAAAGCCTTTCCGAAAATTATTGAACGATTACCGTGTTTTTGAGCAATTAAGTTAAACTTTTGTAACTGAGCTGAAGACATATATTTTTATTAAATTTAATTTTTAAGAAAAGTACTTTCAAATACGTAACAAATCTGTTAACTCATATAAACTTTTGAAACAAATTACTGAAAATGCATTTTATTTTCGATTAGACAATGAAGTAATCTAATGCGCGATGTTTAGAATCAAATTGCAGTAAAAGCGAAAGAATTCGGTTGTTGCCTCCAAGAATATGATTCTAGACTTCCTCATAGATCTGGCTTTTTTTGGTAACATTCCATTTTCAGCATGATACTGCATTGAGATTAACTTTTCAAACAAATACTACAGAAATAATTTTTTTCTTTGTGTTTGTGTATTCTGTTAAATGTTGAACAATCAAATGTGCAATGTTTGGAGATTACATTGCAGTAAAAGCTAAATTTCTGGTTAGGTTAAGTTGTTTCTACGACCATTATGATGCCAGAGTTACTTAACATACTTTTTCTATATAATACTGCATTAAGTACAATTAGGTACATCTTTCTTTATAAGATTGCATGCACATTTAAAAATATCCATGATGAAAAATACTTTAAAATCTTTTAGAGATAGAAAATTCAAGTACAATTTTGAGATAAAATTTATTTGGAAGAACTTTTTCTATTCGACTGTATGAAAAACGAAATTGTTTGATATTCAGCAGTTAAGCGAAATTTCAGTAAAGGCACAATTTATGCGATAGGTCATTAAACATTAACATATTGTCATCGTTACTAACTTTTATATTTTTACTTTATAATGTTGACAGATGCCATACAAACCTGAATTTTACAAAATATTGCTTCCTTTGGTGGATTTGTTTTCGTATTTATCAGAGATATCGTATATTTTTCAGTTACGGTCACAAAAGAGAATGCGCTTTCTGATGTTTAAACTCAGGGATTCTATTTTTTGCGAGAAAAAAACAATATGTTTTCCGATTGCTTTTTAACCATATGTGTACGAGAATGCACAGATCTCCGTTATTGGGAATCCCGCATTATTTCATTTTAATTTACTTAAGGACTTCTTAAGATTGAGAAAAGTGAAGCCGGAAAATTCTGCTCTAGTAATATAATAAGATGTAATGATTACTTTTCCAGGCAATGGCATACATAAGAATTTAATTAGAGAATCAATAAAAAAATTATTATGTAATGATGAAGTAAATAATGATAATATGTTGTTATATAAGTTAAATATGAGCAATATAAACAATATAGATACATTTTTAATACATAAATTATGATTTTGTACGCCTTTCAGATAAAATATTTTATTGTAGGTTGCAAAACTGAGGGTATATAAATGATATGTAATGTCAAATTTAACTTTATCCTAGTGTCTTGTTCTTAATATATTCATAAAAAAGGCACCTCTGATTCCCTTTTAACAAAAAATAGGAATTTTGAGCGTTAGAAAAAAGAAACAAATACACTGGGACATAAAAAATGTAAGCCATAAAAACTAAAAAAATAAAATGTTTTGAAAGCAAGCCATTTATTTAAGGGAAAAATTATGTGAAGTAATATTTTAAAATGAACTTTCATTCAGAAAAAGTCAAGAGTGTTAAATGAAATAAAGTCAAATTCAGGAATAAAAACATTTCTGTTCAAAATGATATTATCGTTTTAGAAGTCATTTAGTGTTCTCAAGACCAAATGTTTGGCTTCATGTATATTTCTTTTTGTTAGTTAAAAAAATGCTTTCAGAGTTTTTGTAAATAATTTAATTATGTAAATTTGTAAATATGTTAATTATTGTTTTGTAAATATGTTATGTTTATATTGTCAGTAGTTTCACTCTTATTATTTTTTTCTAAAATGTCCATTCCACGTTTAATATATATTAATCAGGTGTTCATGTAATACTCTAAAAAATATGATTGGTTCTTAAATGAGTGCACTGTTTATTTGGCTATGAAAATTGTGTCGGATTGCAGAAGAATATGCTGTGTTTTTTTCATGTATGTATATGCTAATTTATGAAAATAATTTATAAATTTTACTAATTTCAAATGTTAAAACTTTAATTACTGATTAAAGGAACACTATATTGATATGACTAGCAGACAATTTAAGCATAGAAAAAGGGAGCATATAGCTAATATTAAATGTAATAGAAAAACCACATCCATTTGATTTTTAAATTAATAGATTTTGAGAATTTCACATTTTATTTAAACATTTTAATAAAAAAATTATATGATTATTGTTCTTAACAAAGTGAAACCAAAAGATGTCAATATCATTTGTTTTTAATATTTTTTGTAACGCTTTTCAGTATTAATATAAATTGTCTATTAAACCACACCTTTAAGAAAAATATACAGATTGCAACACGAAAATATCCAATTGTAATAAAGCAGCATCATTTAACTTGCCAAAATGATGTCTCGAGCTACTCAATTGTTATAAAATTAAGGTAAAGTAAACATCCAAGTAAAATAATAAATAATGTGCATAATATGAAAGAATATGTAGAATATTTAATGATGATGTTCCAAAGACCGAGCAACTTAAGGATATTTTTATTTATTTGCTTTGAAAATAGTAGAGTCGGCATGCATAAACAGTCTAAATAAGCGCATTTTTACTGGTTTCAAAGTTTAATTTACATCCTCAGACTTTGAAATTACTACATAATTTCATTAGTCTATGATTTAATAAATTATTAGTAAATAAACAATATGCAAGTTAATTGTAAATTAATTAACTTTCTAATTAATTTTCAGCAATGATAAATCGCGTATTAAGTATTATTTAAATATGCTACGCGTGACAAAAAAGTTCGGTGAATTCAGAGCGACCGATCTGGCAACACTGGGGAAACAAGACGCTGCACATGCACAGATACAAGTGTTGACCATTTCCCCCCACCGTTGTTCAGATGAGCGTCGTTTATGTTCTGTGTAAGACGTGCTTTACTAATTACTTGTTCAGTGTGGTGGTTCTTAACTGAGAACAGGAAAATGAACGAACAAAAGATCAGTTTAAAATTTGGTTTTAAGCTTTGCAAAACACCGAGAGAAATTCATGTGGGATAGTGCAAATTGAACATCCACCATACTCACCACTATACTTCCAGATCTCAATCCTCAATAATTATTCCTATTTTTACCACTCAAACTCTCTTTGAAAGAGATTTGACAATATTGCTGAAATCCAACGAAACGGGACGAAGTTTTGAACTCAATTCCAAATGAAGATTTCTTGCGGAGGATTTACTTTCCCAGGACATGTATAGTAGTTCTCTGCAGTGCATGGTTGTGGAAGATGACTATTTTGAAGGATGGTATGGTAACTTTCATTAATATTTCATTTACATTAATGTTACAGGACTCTTCACCGAGCTTTATTTCCAGAGGATGTATATGAGGTGTTAATCTACTATATACACTGTAAAAAAAAACTCCCTTACTTTACACCAAAAAGGGTGGCAACTAAGTTGCCACCCCAAGTGGTGTAATGAAATTCCACTTGTAAATTGGTGTAATGAGCCACCAACTATCAAATGGTAAACAAACACCATTTGTAGTGGCAACTTAGTTGCCACCCTTTTGGGTGTAAAGTAAGTAATATGTTTAAAATGTACGTTATAATAAATTGTCTCAATTAAAGGGAAGTTTAGCACACTCTTTGCGTGAAGTTATTTTTTTTAAATTATGGCTGTATTAAATTTGAAATGTAACTTTTTAATTATTTTTTATTTTGCTACCATTTATTAAAGTACACTATATAAATAGATGGTAAAAAAGGAAATTTTCTAATATTTACATGATTTTAACAGCAAAATAAAAAATAATTTAAAGATTACATTTTAAATTTAACACAGCCATAAATTAAAATAATTAGTTTCATGCAAAAGGGCTGCTAAACTCCCTTTTAATTGAGGTAATTTATTATAACATGCATTTTAAACATAATACTCAGTTATTAAACAATGTAATTTAGTATATTTACATACTTAAAAACATAGTTATATGGGTCACATAGTGTGTTTGGGGGTTGGTGGGAGGAGGGGGCACAATGTATCTGCAGCATCTCTAAATTTCAGTATAGTTCCATTACTGTTTGTCACAGGTGTCACAAAATTGAAAAGTGTAAAAGCACAAATAAATTCTATTAAGTACATGTTTTTCGTTTATTTTGAAACTTTAAAAGATTTAATATTACAACTAAATACTATAAAAGAACATTACGCTTATATTTTAGCAAAGGTGATCTGGAAAACATATGTGAAAAAAATGTATCTAACAGTATTGTATGACCACTTTTGAATTTCACGAATGAAGTAACATGCTATTTTGAAAATGTATGTTTTTTTCACACAAAAAATCCCAATATGTTTATATATATAATTTTTTTTTTACAAAAAAAAGCGAAGAAACAAAAGACGATATTAACATAAATTTGGCGGCCCCTCAGTTTCCGCGCCCGGGGCGACCGCCCCCTTCGCCCCCCCCCCCCGTTTCACACAGCTCTGAATGAACATACCGGCAGCCCCCCCCCCCTTTCATTGAAGTTCTAAGATTATTCATTAAATGTATTCAAATTCAAATAGGCATTAATGATGATTTTAATTATGTTGTACTAATTTAATAAATAGAAAAATAAAACCATGACAATCTCTTTAACTCTTTCAGTATCAACATATATATATAAACGAAATAAAAATAATGAAATTTTTGCTTCTAATAATCTAAAAACACATCAAAATACAAATATAAATTGAAAAAATGAATGTTTAAAACAAGATATAACACTATGTTTATTTAATTTCGTGTTAGTTCAAGTTATGCGGAATTTAAAGCAGTAAAACACTATAAAATCAAAACTAAATATTTACAGAGCTTTGGCTCTGTATACGAAAGTGACAATTTTACGACTTCTTTTATTATTAATTTTTATTTTTAAAATATCGAAAAAGCTAGACTGCAAAATCACATTTTGCAAGTATCATGCATTTATTTAAAATATATAACACAAATACAAGTTTTTACAGAGAATTAAGAGTGATTGTATACAAAACAGAAAGAAAATAAACGTCACTTACTTATTTGAAAAAAATCCAAAACTTTGCAACAACACTGTGTTGCAGCTGACGGCCATCATTAGAATAAACTCTAATTCATCGTAGAATAGATTATTTCTTGTTTCTTAAAGTGTCCAAACTAATTGAAATAATCAAAACTGTAAGTCGATAAAAGTTCTTAATATGAACTATGTCAGATATTTTTTAATCATTTTATTACTACGAAATATATTTGATATTCACAGAACAAAACAAAACGTTTTCAACTAAGCGCCATTTTGCATATCCAATAATTCCACCCCCCGCGCTGGATGTCATAATAACCGACTTCCTATTGCTGGATTAAAAAAACACCTGCCGTTGTGTTGATAAATTCAATAAAGTCTTTTAGAGAGCGCATTGTAACGATTTCTAGTGATTCAGAACGCCTATTTTTTTTAAGAGTTGTGATATGTCATTGAAAGTGTAAAGTAACATTTATTTTGGTATTGGCGCTCAAAAAATAATACATTTACACCTTATTTCACATCTTATACAACCGAAGTAAATGTGATAAAACTCTTTATTTTTTACAGTGTATGTATTTATATGTTAGCACATAAAATATGATTTGCTATAAATGAGGCAGACATTTGACTGTCAAGGCCCTGGCAAGAAAGAACCTTCAATGCGACAGACGACAGAAATTCAAAAGTTTTGCTTTGGGAATTGCATCTGGTGGCTATTAGGAAAGGTTTCACAGATCTCTCAGAAAAATATGTATTTTTAGTGACTTTATGTTAAAGCTGTATCTACAAAAGAAATTACAAAGCCATACATTGGGAGGATTGCAATTTTTTTAATACGCTTTTATGCTGTTAACAGGCAGATAAAATAATTATGGGAGAGATGTGCACTGTGCTACATTCGCAAAGGAATATATCTGCATATTTAAATGTGTGAAAATAAGTTCTAAAGTATCTTTGTTCCGTGAAATATGCTGTTGTGTGTGGGGTATTTTTTAGTAGATCACTGAGCCTTTTGGAATTACATTATATTTGGGTCGGTCTTAATGGGTATTGTTCAAGATAACTTGCTATTTCCTGATTCACTTTTAGTACACGATTTATGTAGTAGATGAAAGTGGCAGATAGATGCCTATATGAGATATTGCAGTTGCTTTCTTTGCGAGTGCGTGCTGTCTCATTAACCCGAATGACCGTGTGGGCTGACGCGTAGCTAAAGTACACTTTATTTTGGTGGGATTTTAGCTTAGCTTAGATGTCAAGAAATTGCGGATGCTTCGTTCTTGAGTTATATATCTTGCAGACCAGATTGATTCCCTCTTTAAATTTGTACAGAGGGGTGTGTGTTGTTTGTCTGAATCTAGTCTACACCTGTCATGTGATCATCTACTCTGCAAGTCCTCTGATATGTAATGGCGACATTTTTCATTGAGTAGAATTCCGTTCCTACGTTCGTGACTGTTCCGGAGCCGTCAGTAAAAAGATTAATCATAGGTGATGAGGAGAAAGAAAAAAAATTGGTATTTATTCGGAAGTAGGATGTTTTATCTGAGAGGTGGGTGTGTATCTGCCAGCTTGGAACTTTGTGTTGTATTGTGAAGTGTGGAAAGAGTTTACTTGCAGTTGATTTGTATTTGAGGGGAAGAATAAATCCCGCCGTTGTGGTGTAGTTTCATATTTTTTCAGCGAGATACAGTTCTTTCTTATAATCGAATATCGTTAAAAGTACAAAAGTCATCCAGACAAATGAATTTCACCCAACCTGTAAAAAAAAAAAAAAAACATAATTACCTAGAAAGACTTATTTCAAAGCATACAGCAATATTTTAACTACTTTTCCACTTAAGAACCACTGGAATCGTAGCAATTTTCAGAGCATGGGACAAGTTTTTTTTGTCTAATGTCCTATAACTTTGACGAATGGGAAATGAGCCAAATTGTTGAAGCTTCTGACATTTATCCCATCATCAGTAACGATCATAATGAAGTACTATTTGCCCTGATCTTGGTATCACTGAAGAAAATTCGATGGTGGTACCAATTTTTTGTTTTTGTAGTCATATGTAAGATTCTACGGCACCATCTGGCACTGATATTTTAATTTCCAAAACAACAGGTGTTTCATGATGATTTCGTGCATCGCCGATATTTTCTAAGCATTTCTGCAGCGATATCAAGATGAGGGAAACGAGTAATTAAACAAGATTGTTACAGAAGATGACAACTGTGATAGTGTAATTTTTTCCAAGCACCTTCGTCGTTCCAAGCCCAAGCTTGCACTCTGATTGGTTGTTGCTCTCGGCACTGTTTTCATGTAACTTGGCGATAATCATACTTGGCGTAGCGATAGATGCTTCCGTTGAGGAGTTTGATTTCCTTCCGAACCGAGAACAAAGTAACTTTTCTCTTGCAGCATTGGATTGGATGAAACGTGTCTTACTGAAAGCTGTACTCGTTAAAAGTTTTTACACACAAGAGCACAAGACCACGAGGATAAGAATGAAGGGAGAATAAGAATGAGTAGGTTAGGTTTTAGGTTTACTCGTTCACTTACGAGCGAAGTATTTTTCGCCAAGTATGGTTATCGCCAAGTTACGTGAAAACAGTGCCGAGAGCAACAACCAATCAGAGTGAGAGCTTGGGCTTGGAACGACGAAGGTGCTTGGAAAAAAATTTCGCACTGTGATAAACTGACTTCAATTCAAGGCGACAGTGGCACTGTACTTCAGAAGTTTATCGCATGTTATGATCATTAGCAGTAGTGAAACAATAGTACTTAGAATGCGAAATAACATAAACATTGCAGTATATATTACAATAATTCTTTTTAGGTAATTCTCCTTTGTTTTTTTTTTAAGAACCGTGGAAATCTTTATTCCTGAATAATTCGTTTTAAGAATTTGTTTTGTTTACCCGTTTGCTTTCTGCCCACACTCTAGCTCTCGTAAATATATACAGACGGCAGTGAATTTTTTTGCGTTATTATTTACTTCAGAATGGTTGGTATTGAAAATAAAGTGTATAGCATTTGAAGTCTGTTTACAGTAACACAAAAAATCATATTGCAATATGATTTATGAGTAAGAATCGTTTGCAATGCATTTTAATCACGTTATGTTACTTTAAACATAATGAAATTTAAAAGAATTACTAAGGTGCACTATAATAAATTTTCTACAAATTTCGAAATGTGCAGCATTTATAGTTCGATTACTAATATGTAGAAAATAGTTTGGTTACAGGACTGATTATCATTGATTTCCTTTTACGGTGAAATGATATTTTTTACTACTATTTTATTAATTTTAGAAAACATTTCATAATATATGACTGATGCGCATGATTGTAAATTCTTAATTAGTTTATCTTACAGAAATAATGTCAAATAATGTTAAAAATCTGAATGAAAAATAGTAGTGGAACTTATAACGTATAATATTCTCAGTTTCTTTCAGATATAAATGCATGCGATGTTTAAATTCAATGAAATGTAGGTTATATATATACATATATATTTGTATACTTTTTTTTTTTGCATTTACAAACACATAAATATTGTCTGTGTTGTCATAAAATAGATTCTTGCTACTAATGGCGATATATATCATATTTTGCAGACGAAATTTAAAATTAAATGCCAAATTGTGCCATTAATGTTCGTAAATCATTTTTGCTTCTTTTACACTGAAAAATAGAGATAAATCATCATATTATTTTTGAGTGCACTTTTTCTCTTAAAAAAACCGATACAATATTTGCTAGTCCAAAGCCAATCGATACGAAAGACAGAGTATTATTTTTTAAACTAGCGATTGCTCAATATAATAGAATTTTGTATCCCTCTTTTCCGTATATTATTATTTACAAATTAAAAGCATACATCCCACAGGACAATTATTAATGATCGGCATAGAGTAATGCCTTTCAAAATTAAATTATCAATATTTTCGCAATGATAATTCGCTTAAAAAAATTTTGCTAAATTTCATTATACAAATTATTATATATTCTGTGAATTAATAAATATATTTTCTCTGAATTTACAGACAATTCATGAGTAATCCATAGCTTAGGTCTTATGTAAAATTACAGAAATTAGAAAAACCGAGATTCTGTTAAATAACAGAAAAGTTATTCCATAAATTTATAATAGACTAAATAAATTAACATCGATAACACGTTGACTGCCATGTCAGCCACCGGCTACTGACACTGAACTTTCCATTTAAACTGCGTGGTCACCGATGACTGACAATCTAAAATATAATAAACATATATATGTATGTACATGGTTTTAAGCAATTATTGAAAATTTGTTTTAAACTTACTTAACTTTTATTTATTATAGGATTATAATCATAATCATTACTCAAAATATTATACACACTATATACCAAAGTTGACCGGCTACTTGCGTTTTTAGACGTTGCGTTTATCTACAAAATATATGAGGAATTATTCTGCAATTCCAATTGCTTAAACAAAATAGTACAGGTCATATATTTCTGTAAAACATTTTTCCCGAAATTCCATAGGGAAGCGTCAACAAAGGGAAAAAGAAAGGAGGTCTTTTGCATAACGCTGTCAAAACTAATGTAGCAAAAGCGTCCAATCTGCAGATTATGATTACGTGGTATATTGTAATAAACTATGTTCATTGGTTTGAGGATATCATGGATACTCGTAGAGAAATTAAGGTTTTTATAAAAACAACCCCAAATTTCTTCAAGTTTTTGCTTATAATTTGAAGAGTTTTTGATATAAGAATATTTTATTTGCAGAAAATATGACTAATACGATTGTAAGTAATACCCTGTAACCAGAATTAAAAAACAATAAAAATTCTAGGAAAAATGATCAGGTTTACTAAGTAAAGTTTCACTGAGCATGCATCACCGCAATCAAATTGTAATTTGCATAACGTATTAGCTAAATGTATAGAGCATAGAGCATCTTTTGTAAAATTTTCAAAAACATAGCTTAAAAATGAAAATAATCATCGATAGAATAGTCTCAAACGTCCTTATTCTCAAACTAAAGCAAAACTATGATGGGTTGTAACCAAATACAGTAGTACGTGCAATATTGTGTATACTATATTGACAGTAATAAATGGATATATGGATACAGACATATATATAAGTATATAAATACGTGTGTGTGTGTGTATAAGTGCTAAATTAATTTGAAGGAAAGGTCATACAAAAATATACTAAATAGTAACCACTAAACTTTAAAATAGTCTCTTAAGTATGTAACTTTTTTTTCTGGGAAACTGAGATTCCTAGAATTTTTCATGTAATGGTAGCAGTTAAAGTTTATGTAACGGAATTTTGTTACATGAATTTTTGCTATTACCTTAACATAAATCTAAGAATCCCACTTTACTAGAAAAATTTAAATGAGTTTACAATTTTTTTAAAGCCTGTTCTGTTTTAATTTGATCCGCCCATATAATTTAAAACAATAAGATATAAATATTATAAAAAATGACTTATTGAAAAGTCATTACAGCCTTTTGAAATTTAATGCTGTGTGTCACCTATTCTTATTTTTAAAAATAATAAATAACTTCAATTTTAAAGATTTTGGTAAATTTCAACTATGTTTTTGTTAAAATTTTCAAATGAAAATAAATGCAGCATTTTATTTCTTTAATATTTCTTTATAAATATAAATCTATATATAATAAATTTTATTTCGTTTAGATATTATATTTAGATTTAACATTTTATTTAGACTATAATGAGTACGTTAGATTATAATTATTTTCTATGTACTCATTATAAATTTAAATAAACAATTGAATATGCCACTTTACGCGAGTCCATCTATGCCATTTTATACTTTAGTGAAAAAGTATTCATTCAGTATTTAAAAGAATATTATTTATGATAAAATTCTTTACTTATTATCAACAAATATATTTTTATCAGAGTCATACAAATGTCATCTAAAAATATTGCTCATTCTTTTTCACATATTTGTATATTATTATTTTTAAAGTATCCTTTAATCTTTTTTTTAAAATGCAAATTGTAATATTACACAGCGTTTCAATTCTTTATTCCTTTTTTTTTAAAAAAAATCTTTAATCTCCAACCATAATAATCATCACTAGCATCAAAATTACATATTTTTGAAATAGATTTTTTCTTCTGAAAGATTGATGATCGCAAAACCATCGCATTTAAAATGGGAAAATATGTTATGCGTGATATATAAGATTATATTTTCGTTCTACATAATAAATCAAATTCATCAAAAATAATAAAATGTTTTTTTCAATAAAGTTGAACGATCTATACATAATAGTCTCTGCTTAGTAGTCCATTGTATATTTATGATTAAAGTCGAAAGATGACGCTCAGCATGTAGAAATTTGAATAAAAATATAATTTTAAGGCAGAGGAAAATGACTTTATTTTTTTTTAATCATAATAGATAAAAACGCTTCATATTTATTTTGACTGAATGGCTTGAAAGATTCAATGTTTGTAACAACTAGATTCTAAATAAAATATTACATTGAAATAAGTTGATTGCAAATTCTAATGTTACACATCTTTCGAATATTTCATTTCTTTTAGTCAAACCTTTACTCTCCAAGCATAAAAATAATTTCCATCATCAAATTCGCACATTTTTAAGATAAACTTTTTCTTCTGAAAGATTGATGATCGCATTTAAACCAGGGAAATATGTTAAGGGTATTTCATAAGATAACATTTTTGTTCGTCATAATCCTCCAAATTCATTGAAAAAAATAATAAAATAAATTTTTTCAATAAAGATCAAAGCTCTATACTTAATAGTCTCCTTTTAATATCGACTGTATATTTATGATCTTAATGTTTGAAGAAGATGTTTGTCGTGTATAAATTTGAATAAAAATATAATTTTGAAGACTAGGAAAATGACATTTTTTCTTTTGAAAACATAATAGATTAAACCGCTTCATATTTATTTTGCCTAAATTGTTAAAAAGATTCAAGGTTTGTAACAACTAGATTCTGAAAAATATTGCATTGAAATAAGTTAATTTCCATTTATAAAGAATCATGGAATAAAAAAATTTTAATATTTCTAGAAACTAGATGCTAAAAACTATTACATTGAAATAAGTTGATTGAAAATTCTAGTGTTATACAGCTTCCCAATATTTTATATTTTTGTACAAACCATTAATCTCCATCCATAATAATCATTATTAGAACCAAATTTACACATTTTTTAGATTAACTATTTTTCTGAAAGATGGATGATTGCATTAAAACAGGAAAATGTGTTATGCGTTTACAAAAATAATATTTTCGTTCGTCATAATAAATCAAATTCATCGAAAAAGCGATATTAAAATACAATTTTTCAATAAAGCTCAAAGCTTTATACTTAATAGTAGATTGTATATTTATAATCTTACTGTCGGAAGATGATGTTCTGTGTGTAGAAATTTGAATAAAAATATGATTTCGAAGCAGAGGAAAAATGACTTATTTATATATATATATATATATATTTTTTTTTTGAAAACGTAATAGATAAAACCGCTTCATATTTATTTTGTCTGAATTGTTTGAAATATTCAATGTTTGTAACAACTAGATTTGGAAAACTTTTGTCTTGAAATAAGTGAATTTCTTTTATAAAGAATCCTGGAATAAAAATAATAAATAACTTGTAACAACTAGATTCTAAAACATATTACATTGAAACAAGTAAATTGCAAATTTTAATGTTTTACAGCTTTTTAATTTTTTTCCTTTGTATAAACCTTTAATCTTCAACCATAATAATCATTACTAGCATCAAATTTACATATTTTTAAGATAAACTTATTCTTCTGAAAGATTGATGACCACAAAAACAACGCATTCAAAACAGGAAAGTATGTTTTATTATACAGGGTGTCCACTCTCAACGGTGGCCAATAGCCAATTTCTAAACCGTTAGTCATAGACATATAGTTCCAATTGCAAAAATGCTTTTAAAAAGGTAAAGAATTGTTTTTCAAGCGATTTAAAAAACTTTTTATTAAAAAATTACGAAAATTAAACTTTTATACGGTACCCCGGTCCTATAAGTGATATTTAGTAAATTTTTACCATTACTCTAACAAGTAATACAAAAAAAGTCCCATTCCTCTGCGATTAAAACAAACCGAGTAGTAGCTGTTTAAAGTTGAAACGTATTTTTTGCTGCAAATTAGGGGTCAGCCGTAAACTGCAAATAAAAAGAAAGGCAACATCTAAAATTTAACATTAAACTTTGAAAGTAAAATAATTTATACAATATTATTTCTAAATTTATGTTGATGATTACATATTAAAGCAAAATTTTTACTAAAAATATAAGTAAAAAAATAACAGAAAGTTCGTTAATTTAAATTATGAAAAGCAACAGTTATAATTGTTACAAAATGACATATATTTAAAATTTTATTAGATTACTTAAGCTAACAGAATTTGATGTAGTCCTATAAAATGAATAAATGGTACGCGCCGAAAATTGTATTAATATTACATTAATAATATCACATGTCATTGGATATAAATAAGTGTGCAAATTGAACCTCGATCGGATATTTGGAAGAGAGTAAAAATTTGAATAGAAATTTTGAACTAGGGAAACTTACATACGAAATTTTTAAACAAAAAATAAGCTTATCAAAATAACACACCTTTTTAAAATAAAATCGCGATTTCCCAAAATTATATCTTGATAAAGAGAATTTTAAACTCACGTTTTCAACTATTTTAACCAATCCAGAAGTTAATTAATAAAAATTAACACTACCGTAAAACTTATTCGGGGGTAGCACTTTCAGTTATATTGCTTTAAAAATATTTCTTTATCTTGTTTAAAACATTTTGTAATTGGAACTAAACGTCTGTGACAAATGGTTTAGAAATTAGCTATTGGACAGCGTCTGGGTGCCCTTTATATTAATTTAAGCACTTAGTATACGTGTTGTTCCCTGAAAACAAAATCCCACTCATTCGTTTTCAGCAACAGAAGAGTGGTTTAAATCATGAATTTTAATGTTTCATACCTCGGTCAGTTTTAATGTTAGATGAATGGGACCTTTTTTGTACTGTTTGATAGGGTGATGGAAATTTTTTACTAAATATCACTAACAGGACTGAGGGACCTTATAAAAAGTTAATTTTCGTAATTTTTAATAAAAAGTTTTGACCTAAATCGCTGGAAAAAATTCTTTACCATTTTTAAAGCATTTTTTGCAATTGGAACTATACGTCTATGACTAACGGTTTAGAAATTAGCCATTGGCCACCGTTGAGAGTGGACACCCTGTATAGGATACATAAAAAAGTACATACGATAATATTTCCGTTCGGCTTAATAAATCAAACTCTTCGAAAAAAGTAATAAAAAATACTTTTTCAATAAAGCTCAAAGCTTCATACTTAATAGTCTCTGCTTAGTAGTCGTTTGTATATTTATGATCTTAATGTAGTAAGATGATGCTCGTCGTGTAGAAATTTGAGCAAAAATAGGATTTTGAAACAGAGGAAAATGACTTTGTAAACATAAATTATAAAACCGCTTCATATCCTAATTTCCTGCCTATAATCCGCGGATCAAACAATTATTTTTCGACCCAGAAATTTTGTTTTGTAATTGAAGGCAAATATTTACGGCGATTTGAAAAGTTATATTTTATTTAATAAAATTTCTGGGTCGAAAAATGATTGTTTGATCCGCGGATTATACGCAGGAAATTAGGGTATTTATTTTGTCTGAATAGTTTGAGAGATTCAATGGTTGTAACAACTGAAAATCATTAGATTGAAATAATTTAGTTTCCATTTATAATGAATTTTGAAATAATAAAAAAAAATATTCAGATATGCAAGGTGTCCTTTAACTCATAGTGTAACATTGCGTGGTGTGAAGCACAACTAGACAAGCACAAATCACCATGCAATTCATGATCATATTGCAAGCTATAGAGAACTAGATGACGCCTCACAGCGACCGCAATAAAAAGACTCTTCACCGCAGCTGTCTTTATTCGTTCTGTGGATCATCGATGAGATGAATGCGTATTCAAAGCAGAGAATTACATGCATGGAGCGACAGATAGCAATGCAAGCAAAGCTCAAATGTTGTACCAAGTGCAACTGGGCCAGCGTGTTCTGGATTTAGAGCTGTTACGATGTACAATGACGTCCGTTATTGATGACGTTCTTATGACTCCTATCAAATGGGATATTGTTCATGGGACTAGAAAAGAAAACTCTTTCGCAGTTGTTGGAAGATCCTCGCTGCGAAAAATATATGGTTGCGACATCTAGAATCTAAAATGTGGCTCTAGAAATTGTAATAATATCTAGATGTCATCCATGACATTCTTATAAATCATAGTTTCCTTTATTGGAGATATCTAGAGTACTCGAATTCAATATTGAAATTGATATATTTCTCAAGAAGTTAAATCAAAGGAATAAAATCACTGAATTATTATTGGGGAACTCATGAACTTATCACAAATGCACTAACTAATCTGTTTACAAGTGCCCCACAAAGTTTCCAAAATTAAATTGATAAGGTATTAGCATTTCTAAATCTTATAGGAAAAAATGTATGGAAAATATATATAAGTACTCATAGAACATGTTAAAACACTCAGATTCACATAAATAAATTTAAAAAAAAAGTTATTCGCATATCAACTTGAAATTAAAATTTCATATTTCAAATCTATAGACAGTATTTTTGATACAGGGAATAAACAAAATGTCAAAGAATTTCAAAATATTTTCGTCATATGTCTACAGATGCTATAATCTTTCGTAATTTTTTAAAATATTTTTTTTTATAATTGTTGATAAATTGTGATGGTATTGATTTTATGTGCACCAGTCTCTCCTATTTATTTTGGAGAATTAAGACTTAAATGCATCGTAAACAACTGCAATTCTATTTTAATTTTTCTGTATGTTTTTAATTACCAGTTACAAGTTATTGCATTTTATGTTTATTTCATCTGTATACATATTTCAATTCGCATTTTCAATCGAGAACTATTAATTGTACATTTTCTTTTCAATTCTAATTTATATTTGTATGTCTTTTAATTAGAACATAAAATTAATTGCATTAACAATACTTTAAACATATTAAAGAGTAGTTTTAAACGTATTTAATCGTTTTCACAGAACGGAGACTTTAACAAAGCTATGGCTAAACATTATGATAAAAAAAAATTGCACAAATATAACAAACCACAAGATAAAAATTACAAAATAAATTATCTGTATATTATTTTGGTTGTGCAAACAACACTTGATAAATATTTTTAATTAAATATGTAGAAATACGATGATTATATGTTTGAAAAAAATTGTCTAGACATCAAATTAACAACTAAATGTTTCTCAAGCGACAAATATCGTTTCCCTTTTTATTCAAAGGATATAAGGATTCACAACAAGACATTATTATTTTTCTTAATATAGAATTTTATTTAGCCACACATATATGAATTTTCCATATTTTCAGCTAAGTAAAGCAAGCAAACAAACAAACAAAAATATTAGTTAGACGAATTATTATTAATACATGGTATGATTTGTTTCGGAAATAAAATTAAATATTTTGAAACAGTTATTTATATTGAGTTTATCATTTATGAAATATCCAGTTCAATGAATATGAAAGTATTTTTTTTTGTTTATTTTTTAAAAATATATGCGTTTGCTTTGGTTGATGAGGTATTTTTTTATTGTATGTATATCTTTATGTTGTCTATTTAAAACTTTGAGTATCTGCAGGAGAATTGCCATATTTGGACCACCATTTCAAATTGACTGCTGCAATTTTGCCAGTAATTACAGATATTCCTCTAAAGCTGATATTCTACTCATGATAATGGCATCATTTATGATTAGATGAAGCACCCGCATTCAACGTGCTGTTCCCAAACAATAATAATAATTACTTAAAGTTAACTATTTTGATTTGAGAGATAGGGGACATTTACGAATTTAGTAAACACTTATTCAGCAGATGTATTAAAATTTCGGAGTAAGATTAAAACTGCTTTATAAATTTGAAATCTTTAATCATTCTGACATATTACTGCAAATATGCAGCTTCAATTTGAACTAAACGTATAGGAGAATGGAAAAAAATGTTGAGAAATATCAGCCACAAAACTTAAAATTATACACATTTTGAAATGTCATTACATTAAACTAATTTGCAAAATTTGGGTTATGTCATGCATTTTTTACATTTTGGGAATTGATTATTTTATATAATATAGTGCTGAATTCGAAAGTGGCTTCGTTTTTTCCCATCAAGTAAAGATATTTTGCAAATCGTAATTTTTTAAGTTTGTTTTTAGAGTTTATTATTGAACAAAACAAAAAATTGCAAAAATTTGATTTTTAGATAGCGATATAGGCAAACGTACAAATATATGTGATTATTATATTGTAAAGTTTTGATAATTTTAAATGATCGATTTTTATGTATTTTTTACTGCAAATTCCGAATGTGTCTTTCATGTTTAACCATTACGTCAGACGTTTTTGCAAATTATAAATATGAAAGTTAAAAAGTTAAAAGTTAAAACTGAATCCCCCCCCCCCCATCGAATTCCTGAGATGTTTAACTTAAAGAATTCAAGCAAAAAGCCAAAAAATTAAGGATATTATTTAATTAAAGAAAATTAAGTTAAAGAAAAATTTTTGCATCTGTTTTATATCTTATATTCTTTGTATTTTAACTTTGAAATTTACGATTTATAAAACTTCTAACAGTATGATTACAATGAAGGTCATTTTCAAATTCAGTGCTGTAAAGCACATAAAAATCATTCATGAAAAGTAAAAAAAAACACACAGCCGTCTCCAATATTTTAAAGTATCACATATATATATATATATATTTATTAAAGTCTTTTCTTAAATCTCTTGGCTTCTTGATAATATTGTGTTCTGTAGTAAAATAAATGTAAAAGGTAACCACTAAAAATTATAATAATGACTGTCATCGGATTTTCCTCACTATGTAAAACGTATCTTTGATTGGATATCTGAGTTAAATTTCATGTAAAAAATTTCAACTGACATACAATTCGACAATTTGACATACAACTACAGCATGTTGCATAAAAAATAAAATACGTTTTATTTAAAGAAACTCTGAATAATAAAAACCAGATATCTTTACAACAAACAACATATTTTAAAACACAATTATTCTGAGAATCTTATGAATAAAAAAAAAAAAAAATAATACAATCTTAATGCTTGTAAGATTTCTTTCAAAAAGGTATCATTCAAAGTGCAAATACACCTGAAATAGGTTCTTACAACACTTTAGGTACTTCGTAAACGTACTCTGAAAATATTGTTCAAATCTCCAGTATTTAGATGCAGAAAAGTGATGTAAGTCATCCATTTTAAAGTCTTATAACTCGATCAATTTTAGCATTAGTTGAACCCCTTTTTTTCTTACATGTCTATGAAAAGGGAAATTTACTAAATGTAACTTATAACACCAAAGGACTATAAAAAAATTAAATTCCGTACCTTTTTAAGAAATGCTTTTATCGATCTAAATCGCTTTTAAAATACTTCTTTATCGCATTATTTTTATTATTATTGTAAACATAATTATCCGTCTATGACGATCAGTTTAGGAATTAGCCACTGGATACCTTTAAGAGTTGGCACCCTCTATAAACATATATATGTAAACAGAATTTATGAAACAAAATTTAAAAAACATTATAATTGCATACAATTTAAAATGATATAATTTAAGATGATACAAGGAGAGTTATTAACCAACAAGCTGCAATGAGGTGATGTGTCTAATGTAGTGTCTTATACACTATTGTGATTAAGTTGCAAGTTCCAAGTTCATTGCATAGTTCCAAGGTCTCATAGAATAACGATAACTTATCGATAGCTTTCTACATTTAATATACAGAAGTACCCCTATTTTAGAAGAATATGAACATAACTTGAGTATCATTATATAATGACAGATTACAAATTTTGCGCATTGTTTTTACTCTTATCTGTTATTTTATTACTATTTATGTGACTGTTTTTTCTATATAATGCAGCTGTTTAAAACATATTATTATAATATCAAATTAAAGCATATATGTTAATAAAACAGATTAGCACTTTTTGTTATTTTTTTAATGTCTAGTTTATATTTTCATAAAATATAAGTTAATAGAAATGAGTATTTGTGTAAGTCTTATGTAAAAGAAATTTTCTGCATTGTACATCATGAAAAGGCGCTGCATCGGGCAGAATATTTAAGTCAAGGATTTAAAACGCGGACATTTTTAAAAAGCCATTCCATATCACACGTATATCAACTTCTCAACTTAGTATACTGTTGTTTTATGTAACAATGCTATTGCATCATCAAATAAAAACAATTAGCTAATAAGAAAATCTCGCTGTTTTTATTTGTAATGACTAGTCTATATTTTAATAGCTTATATCTTACAAAATATAGATATTTACGAGTAAGGCATTTTGCACGCTTTTCGTGACCTGGTCCTTATGCGTAAAAATATGCATAAATTTGTATAATCTTATGTTTGTATATATAACTTGTACAATACAGAAATATAATTCAGAAAAAGTAACACATATTTAGTTTGACTGATCTTTATTCTGTCATATATGAAAAAAATATTTTTAACATAGAAATTAATAAAAATCATGATTTAACCAGAACTTATTAAATAACTATTATATACTTTAATTCTTTATTTGGAATATGTGCACTGTAACTGGAAAACTGGAAAATATCATATTGGAAACATCATGCTTGTATTCAGAAATTTCACGTTTTATAGGAAAGGAATTAAAAACAACGTAAAATAGAAATACTTTATTAGATAAATTCTCAGATTAAAACAGTGTTTTATTAACTTGGGTCAATTTGAGTATTTTTTCATAAGATTGGCAAGTAAGATTGTGCATGATATTTAATATGCACAAGAATGAAAGAAACATCGAAAAACGAGACTGAAAGAAATATATTATTACTAAGTGCTTAAGAAGAAAAAAGTAAACATAAAAAATGTTATAAATATATTAAAATGTGCTAAATCGCGTAAGTTTGATAGTTTTAGTAAATAAACAATTATTTGTTGCGAAATAATTATTAGAAATGATAAATTCAGCTCGATGGTATGTGCAAAATATATAAAGATTTTTATCATAATATTTTTTATCATAATATTTTTATCATAATATATTCACATCGTACACTGTAAAAAAAATGTGCAAAAATTGCTGACAGCAATGTTGCCAGCAGTTTTTGACGCAAATTTAACTTTTTTTTTCTTTTTTACAGTGCACAAATTATTGCCTTTTGACAAAAGCATACACGTTAACTAATTTAAACTTAATTTGATTTAAGCTTAAATTAATTTACTTTATGAAGTCAAAATGAATTAAAAAATTATAGAATTTAAATAAAGTAACTATACTGTATCTATTATGGGTCGTGTTTAGACTTTATTTAGGTACGTCCTGATTTGCTGAATCGTAGCCAAATTTCATATCGAGTTGAATTATTTTATTTAATAAGAGATAAACTAAAATATACTAAAAAATACTGGTTACTATACAGCTATTATTAAGAATTAAAAGTATGTAGTTAAATTAAAGATAGCTGAAACTGCGTAATGAAATATTTTGAAATCAAGCACTTAACAAAATTGCCAACCAAATGTCATTTTTCAATACAATATGCAGGGATAGCCTCTACGAATCATGTGTTTTCAAAACACTGTGTATGGAGAAATGTACAGCATACAAAGACGAATTATACATGACAAGATACATACATTCATTAAATTTAAAAGTACCGTATAATGTAAACATTGCAGGAAGCATTGCAGCTGCTGTGTCGAGCTTTGCAAAAAAATGCCGTTTAACGTATGGATGGAACCAGATTACCGTTAGGAAGGGTATCAAGTAACTAAGGGTCCGCAAACTGAATATTTCTAGTATAAGCAAGAAACTTTGTTAGTGTCTGTATTTTCATGTATCATCCTTCTTTGCACGTCTCATACTTGTAAAACAATAGTTTTTAGAAAACGAATGCAACACCCAGATTAATCCTGTATGTAGAACCAATTTTACATTTTATAAATAAAAAAAATCCGGTTTCTATATTGATATGCTGGACATGAAAACATTTAAAGAAATTATGTGCGGAATGAAGATATTATCGGAAAACCTCGCCTGGGTTTTTGAATTTGAATAGTGCTTATTCCAAATAGTATTCTTCATCTTATTTTAAACGTAGACTTTTTTTTATAAAAAATATCTAATATCATTCATCATCCTATTTTGTTTGTAGAATTTTGTTAATAAAAAATGAGAATATTAAAATCGAAAAATGTTGTGTTCAAAATTTGGAACGTAGGCACCATGATCGATCCCAAACGTTGTACTTTTAAGTTCTTGGAGACGAAAGACACGTATATGTGCCGAAAGCTTAAGAATTTTTTTTTCTTCACACCAATAAAAATTTTCTGTACAATTCTTTTTATTTAATCGGATCATTTTCTCGATTTAATAAAGAACGAATTTCTGTTTTTAAAAACCGCTGACAAAACACTAAAAATTTTGCTAAATACTCTCGTCATGAAGGGCTTAAATGAATTCCAAGCTTTCAACACCTTCTGCATATCTTAATCATTCTAAAATGCTAAAAAAGAGTAGG
The DNA here is from genome assembly GCA_964019185.1 of Maratus speculifer. NCBI lineage: Eukaryota > Metazoa > Arthropoda > Arachnida > Araneae > Salticidae > Maratus > Maratus speculifer. Next base: position 226,137,697 of record OZ025296.1, on the reverse strand, counting down.
TTTGGAGGTTATGATAACATAATGCCGTGAACGTTTGTGTATCGATCAAGTATACATATTACAAAAATATAAGAAAACCAAAAGGTGCAATACCCACACAAAAAATTGTGAAACGTTACTCCATAAAATAGGTGGCAACCTTGCTGCCTCCAATTTTATGGAGTATTTTAACTGATACAACCGTCGTAAAATTACTCTAAAGTGTAATTAGATGTGTGAAATTATATCCTTATTAGTTTTAAATTATTAATTTCTTGCGATCGATACTTGTGTATCGATCAAGTATACATATTACATAAATATAAGAAAACCAAAAGGTGCAATACCCACACAAAAAATTGTGAAACGTTACTCCATAAAATAGGTGGCAACCTTGCTGCCTCCAATTTTATGGAGTATTTTAACTGATACAACCGTCGTAAAATTACTCTAAAGTGTAATTAGATGTGTGAAATTATATCCTTATTAGTTTTAAATTATTAATTTCTTTTTGGATTATAAAATATTTCCAGCTTATAATAATTAAGAAAAAGTATATTTGTTATTTTTTATAATTTTAAAGTTATTCCTTCTTGTTGAATAATCTGTTATAATCTTGATTTTTGTTTATAAAATTATTCATATTTGGATTTAAGAATCGTATTCATGTATATCTTTCCTTATATGAATACGTATAAATATAGGTCAATGAAATTTAGACGACATGTTCTTTACATTGTGTGAACAACGAATAAGTAAGGATTTCTGAAAATTCCTCCTTCTCCTAAGGAAGTTATAATGGATGTTAAAAGTGTTAGAATATTTCATGAAATCACAGAAACTGTTTCAGAAATATTTGTGAAATTCCAGTAAATAATTCCATAAAAAATAATTAAATACGAATTTCAGCAATTTTAAGAACTTCTCTACCTTAATAGGATTAAAGAAACAGTCGAATGCTTCAGGACATTACGCCATATCTAAGCAACTGTTTTAGGTAGAAACGAGCAATTCAGGATAACAAATCTACCAAACAATATTAAACATGCATTAGCAATTTTAGAAATTCCCAAGTGGAAGTTATAGGAGAACGATATTTTTTAACATCTCATTATATCTTTGCAGCAGTTTCTGGTAGTAGCGTGCAATTCAAAATAACAAATCTAATAAAAAAATTACTGAACGCCTATTTTGACAACTGTAGAAAATCTCCCCTAAGGAAATTAAGCGGAGAGCTGAAACTTTTCGATCATTTCACCATCTCGTCTGCATAGTTTTTAGGTTTTTGCCAGAATCTCTGGATAAAAAATCTATTAAGAAAACAGTTAACCATGCATTTTAGAAATAACAGAAATTTCCTCTCTTCAGAATGTTGTCGAAAAATTTAGATAATTTCACCATACTCAAGCAGCAGTTTTAGGTAGGAGTGCGAAATTCAAAATAATAATCGTGTTAAAAAGTCATTAAACACAGTTAATAAAGCAATTTAAAAGTTATTTTAGCCATTTTGTCACCATTTTAAAAGCTTTAACAATTTAAAATTGGATAATATAAGATTTTACAAATAAGACAACTAATACCGAATTTTGATAAGGTATTTTGAAAATATTTATAAACAAAAGTTTTTATTTCTTTATATTGTATAAGCTAGGTATATCTAGAGATATTTCTTTTGATTAAACCTTTTTTTTTTAAGAAACAAATGAGCATACACGACGAAGGCTGATGGTTATTTAAAAACTATGCAATTTAAATTGAATTTTGAATGAGTTTAAATCATCAAAGTATGAGCTTTTATAGAGCCGTTTTGTACCGTATGTGTATTTACATACATATTGCATGCAACAGAATACACTTAAAGGGATTTTCTCTATAACATGAATATATATCTAACAATATATTCATATTTAATCTTCGGAATAAATACAAATATTTATGATTTATATTATTGTAATGCAGAAAAAAGTTAAATGTGTTCTGTTTTTATAAAAGAAAGAATGATTTAATTTTTAAAATTAACTATACGAAGTTTACTTAAGGCGGATAATATGCGGCAACATTCAATACTTTTAATAACTTCATTATAAACTTTGTATTTATTTTGCGATTCTATTCAAAGTTCAGTTAACTTTAAATTTTTACTTTAAAGATGCTGCGCTAAATGGAAAAATCGATATTCCATTACTCAAGGAAATTGAGCTCATAATTTCAAAAAAATATGTAATCATTTCCATTAAAGTGATTATTGGCGAAAGTTTTATAATTCAAGAAAAATACACAAGAATTCTCGCTTTTGTATTGGATAAAAGGGAGTAGATAAATGATTAAAATATTTTTTATTCTAAAGTATTGAATTCGTAAAAATGTATGTAATAAAATAAGTTCAGAAAATACAAACAGATTTTCTGTTAGATTATTTTGGAATTTAAGAAGATAAAAGTAGCAGCTACCGTACTCTGTAAAAAACAAACAAAAACCTGTACCAAAGTTACCAAATTTTTTCTAGGAAGCTGGAATTCTAAAAACATTTTATGTAACCACTATAATAAAAATGTATGCATAAAATATACGTTCGCACTGTAAATTAAAAAAAATTAAGATATCTAACACTACTTTCGCAATCTGGGATGCCCAGAATTTTTTATGTAACTTGAACCAGGGATGCAGGTAAAAGTTTAGTAAAATATAGTTTAGTTTAATGTAGTTTAGTACAATATAGCTTAGTACATTGCTATATTTTAATTTTGTTATACCGATGATGTTTTTTATTGAGGTTAAAAGTTTTTCACGAGAAAAAAGTGGCACCAAAAAGTTTCACATTACCATTTCTAAACAAATTTGCAGCATATTACTGCAACATTTGTCGTTTAATTATGCCTCGAAGAATGTTGTGTGGGAATAGTGTCTAAACATTGCTATAACATGTTCTTCGTGTCAAACGTTCAAACATAAATTATTAATAAATAATAAATAACTGATCTTTTTATATAACTTTCGTTTTATAAATATTATAATTCATTTTCTTTTTTAAGTTATTATATAAGTATCTTAAGGTATACGAAATATTGCACTTATATGTTTGTGGCCTCAAGAAAAAAATACTAGACTGCTTTAAAGATTTTAATTCATATCCTACTTTCTAGGTGCCGGATTTGTTTTAAATCCAGTAAAACCATTAACATTACGTCCTAAAACAACCAACGTAAACATAAAATTCTAGATTTAGATTTTCCGTAGCAATTTCCATAGAAAATGTACAAAATTGTATATCCTACATGCTCCGTATTGTTTTTTCTTTATATTCTGAAAAACCATTAACGTTATGTAACAATACAACCAATGTAAACATAAAATTTTACATTTAGATTTTTCGTAGCAATTTTCATAGAAAATGAATATCTAATATTATAAATGACAATTAAAATATTGTATGATTATAAAACAACATTTTTTTTCTTTTTTTTCTTTAGGTATATTTAACTCTTTATATTTGTTAATTACTTAACGTTTTCTTTTTGTCAGCGCATTTTAATCAACGCATCTTAGGAATTATTACCCTTTAAAATCATGTGAAATAATGAATTACTTGAGAAAAGAAAACAAAAACATTTATCCATTCTTTTTTCAAACAAAGAAATTTCTCTAAAGAATTTTTCGCGTAAATTATAATTATTTCATGAATATGTAATCAATCTTAATTTCTGACGGATCGTTCGAAAGCATATTCGCGAACGAAACAACACAAAATAAACAACAAAATATTATACGCTTTTTCTAAAGTTAATCATAATTTAGAAAATCTTTATTAATATTCAAGGTTTTTGTGTTAATTTGAAATATTTCGTATGTTTGAATAAAAAAAATCTTCTTTGAAATTGGTTTCTTTAATTAAAAATATTTTAAAAACAGGATTTTTTACTGTTATTGCCTTAATTTTAGATAAAAATAAAAACAAGAATAAAGAAAAAAATATTATTTCAAGGGGGGAAATTATGTAATGAATAGTTAAAAGGAATACATGGCGAGACTAAACATTAAAATTTTAGAAGTGTATTCCTCCATTAAATATTAGATGAGTACAAAACTTCAATTATGAAAAACTACAACAAATATTCGTTTCAATTATTCTATTGCGCAACTTTTCAGTTTTCAAGGTAACCCTTTGAAACGTTAATTTCCTCTCAGAATATTGATTATTCAATTTTTTCAATAATATTACGATCTATTTTTTTAAATTTTGGAATATACGTAAATAGCGTTTGTATTTTAATTATAATTCGTATTGCTTCCGTTTAAAGTTGTAGGTTTTAAATTGTCGTTTAATGTCTTTAACTTTTTCTCAAACATATATTTTTTTAATTTTTACTAAGTGTAAAGCATCCCATAATAAAATATGTTACATGAAAGGGCTTTGAAATTTGTTTTATTCTTTTACAGATTTTTATTGACTGAACAGTTTACACTTATGGCAATATATTAATTATTTTTACATCAAAAATTGTGTAAGTGCCGAAATTACCGCGAGTTTTATGATTTTTTCGTAAGATCAGTAATTGAACTTCACAGAACATCTGAGATACAGTTGTTATTACATAGTACAAATAATCTATATGTACTAGAGAAAGTTATCTATTTTCTTTATTATAAAATTTACAAAATACCAATACTGTGGTTTGTTTTTGAGTTATCATGTTTTGCGGAAATTTTAATTAAATATAATTTTGACTATTTGTTATTTGCAAAAATATTTCTGCGCAGTGACTAAAACAATTAAATATTCTTCAAATCGTTTACTAAAATTTTACCATAAGAAATTGGAATAAAGAGAAATTTTCAAAACAATTACAAAAAATCTCTTTCGAATGTGCACGGATACCTTATAGACATGAGTTACAGTCACAAACAATCACCTTATCGAATTTACGGCTAAAATACCAGAATTTGAGTTCGATTCCCATGTTACTGCCAAGTCATATCTTGAAAGAATAAAAAATCGTCTGTCTAAAACTACAACAAAAAAAAGCTCTGTTGCCAGCAGCAACTAAGTAACAAAATTGACAGGCAAAACCAAGGAGGCATTCTTAACACCCCATATATGTTTCTCGAAGCGTTTGCGCAAAATGATTTTGATAAATTCATTTCAAAAGTTTACAGTCAACAAAAGGTGCCAAAAGTAAAATAAAATAAAAAGAAGCAAAAATTTTTGTATGAATAAGTTAAAGAAAATAAATTGATGAAGTTTTATAAATAAATATGTATGAGCCTTTACATAAATGTCATTCCGGACATTCCTGTTACTTTTTGTTATTTGATTCAAAGTATTCGATAAAATATTTCGAAATGTATGGGTGAAAAATGAGAAAAAAAATCGTCTAGACATTAAATTAGAAAGTAAGGTGTTAATAAAGGCAAATATTAGGCTTCCTTTTTCTTTGGACCAAAGGAAATGCATAAAATATTTCTAAATATAGTAAATACACTTCAAACATTGTGAGATTTTATTAGATAAAACTGTAATATATCTTTGTTACTATATTTGAAGAAATTCGTAAAATTTTTATCAATAAATGTTTTCATTGAGATTGATTTTGAATATAGATGTTAGCTTTTTATGGATATTGTAATACATAAATTAATGCTAAAATTGGAAACTAATAGTAAATGGAAACTAGTTCCATAAAGTAATTTATTAAAAAATATAGATATATTTGAGATTGAAAAAAGAGAATTATATTTAAATGCGACGATAAAAAAATAAACAATTGATAATAAATCTTCAATTTCTAAAGATATGCGATCATTTTTTTTTCTTTCAAAATTAAATTGCTTCATCCTGCCAGCTATAATGTATATAGAAAAATAAAAAAAATCGCAAAATCTTGTCTTTATTCTAGAACTATTATAAACAAAAAGTATATTAGTTCCATTTTTTATAGTTAATTATAAAAAATAGTCGTAAATTTATGTAGTAATCGGAGACATATCTTCCCCTTCCCACCTCGTTTCCTGTTGCAGCTATCTAGAGCATTTCTACCAATAAAAATCAGGCTTTCTTTGTTGTGAACTATTGTTTCACACAATCCGAAAGCGCATATTTCAGAAAAAAGCGAGTCAAAATTGTACAAAAATACAAATTTAAGGTCAATTTATTTCCACGGGGCTTTATTTATTTCCAGCTGGGAGGATCAGCTTTTATTTACAGGGTGTCCAGCAAATAAGACCCCATTATGCAATATTATGCAGTAAACGGCTTTTTATTAAGTAAGCTGTAAAAATCTTATACAGTAGTTTCGAACGGTGAATATTTTGAAAACATTGTGTTCTGATTGCAAACACTGCTTGATTTGACATTTTTCCTGTTTTAGAATGCTTATAGAGAACGAGTTTTTCGGGTTAAATTGCCATATTTTAACGATTTTTAGAATTTTAATCTCTGAAATTTCGAAATTTCAAAAACTTTAGTTCGAAAAATCGATAAAATATGGTACTGAAAGCCGAAAACGTGTTCTCTGCAAGCAATCTAAAACAAGAAAAATATCAATTCAAGCATTTTTTGTAATTAGAACACAATCTTTTCAAAATATTCACCGATCGAAACTTATGTATAAGATTTTTACAGCTTGCCTAATAAACAAACCGCTTACCGCATAATTCTATCGATCTTAGTTTTTGAGAAATTTAATTTTGAAATCGGTGACTTATCTGCTGGACATACTGAATGTACATTAAATGTTTGTTATACTACCCTGTTTAATCTTGTAATGATTTTATCATGAAAATCATTAAAATAAAATAAAAAATAAAGTAACTAATAAATTAAATGCATTACATATATTCTTGTGCTTTGTTATGAAATTTATTTTTCCATTGAAAGTAATTTGTTAAAAATTATTACGCTCGTGAAAAATCAGCATAAATTGCAGGTCTTTTAGATAATGAATTCTTTACATAATAATTGCATTCATTAAGATGTGAGGGTAATAATTACACAATATTTAACAAATAATGCGCTCTAATATCTTAATATACCTTTTTAGAAAAATAACAGCACAGCGTTAGACATAATTAGGAAAATATAGTATGCGATAAAAATCTATACAATTTTCGAGTATCTATAAAAATATTTAGCATAATCTGTTATTTAAATTTTAATAAACATAAAAGTAAAACATTTCGCAATAATTTTTAAATTACCGTGGTATACCAAATTTAAATAAATTTGCTTACATTTATGTTTAGTTAAGTTAATGAACAAATATTTTAAAGCATGAAAAATTGTTTAGAACCTAGAGAAAGAAAGAAAACCTTAAATAAACTACACAATAAAAGTTAAACTTTTTATTAATGTTACATAACATATAACAGAATATTTAATGTAAAGATATTACTATTATTAAAATGGAAATTGCGTAACATTTAATTAGGTTCTATTTTTCGTTACATTAATTAAAATCTTTATTGTTTATTATCTTAAATAATCTTAAATTTTAAGTAAAAAATATTGGTTTAGTATTGTTAAAAATCATTGTATGTGGCATTTTCCAATGTCATTGAAAATTGCTTTAGATTCGGTTTATCTGTCCGTCTGTTCACGCTCTAACGCCCGAAAATATTCTTCGATAGATTCAATTTAAGTATATTAATGATGTTTACCATCGAACGTTCTGTATTCAGTATGAGCAGTGTAGTATTAATAGTTCATTTACAGGGGCACTCAAAAGTATTCCGTAAGATTATGGTCAATTAGGAGCAATAAAGCAATCGTTATCAGTGTATTTGATGTCATCACCCAGCTTCAAATCTGTTTAAATTGATATAAATCACTGAATTTCACTGCAGGATAATTACTATGAAATAGGATAGCATTTATCATTTATTTACAGGTACATAAGAAATCGGTTACAGTTATGGGGTTCTTTTGCTTATTAAAAAGAGGGGCGGGCAATTATATCCCCTTAAAATTAGACAAATCGTTTTACGCAGAATTATCCGATGTATTTCAAATATTAAATACAGGTTCTTTCTTTTAAAGTGAATCCCTGAATAGTTTTAAGGGGTTAATGGCCAAGTATAGAAAGGGGAACGGATGATAACTCCCCTTAAATTAAATAAATGCCTTTTTACGCAGAATTATCCGATTTACTTCAATTTTGTATGTAGGTTCATTATGATAAGGCGTATTCCTGATTAATTATGGGTTTCTTTTGCTAATTAAAAAGGGAGGACGGTGATTATCCCCCCTCCCCCTAGATTAAATAAAGCGGTTTCTATGCAGAATTATTCGATGTATTTCAAAATTTAAATGTAGGTTCTTTCCTATAAAATGGATCTCTGAATTGTTTTAAGAGTTTAATGGCCAAGTACAGAGACTAGAACGGGGGATAAACTCCATTAAATAAGATAAATGGCTTTTTATGCAGAAATATCCAAATTGCTTTAAATTTTAGATGTAGGTTCATTATGATAAGCCGTATCTCTGATTAGTTATTGAGTTCTTTTGCTAAATAAAAAAGGGGGCGATTATCCCTTCCTTAAATTAAATAATTTGTTTTTATGCACAATCATCCGATGTATATCTCTGATTAGTTATGAGGTTCTTTTGCTATGAAGAAATGGCTTAACGGGCGGTTATCCTCCCTCCTTAAATTAGACTTTTTTTTTTTTTTTTTTTTTTGCACAATTATCCGATGTATTTCGAATTTTGAATGTAGGTTCTTTCTGATAAAGTTAATCCCTGAAGAGTTTTAAGGGTTTAATGATTAAGTATAGAAGGGGGAACGAGGTATAACACCTTTTTAATAAAATAAATTGCTTTTTATGCAAAAATTTCCGATTTGCTTCAAATTTTGGATATAGGTTGATTATGATAAGGCGTATCTCTTATTAGTTATGGGGGTTGTTTGTTAATTAAAAAGGTGGCGGGCTATTATTCTCCGCCCCTTAAATTAGATAAATTGTAGTTAATGTCACTTTTTTACGATAAATTTTTTCCGGTCACTTTTTTTATAGATTCGTAAAAATCACTAGAAAATTGAAACAATGCATAGGACGAGATTGAAGATCAATATCCTGTCATCAGCTATTGTAAACACCATAAGGGGTAGAATTGCACAAATGAATAGAAAAGGAAATGAGGGCTGGTTACAGTTAGTGCGACATGCGGTGCTAGCAGTGATATTTATAAAGTGTTATTATTTTAATTGTCAGATATTGCCACATTTCGGTGCTCTTTATATTATAATTTTAATGTATTAAAAATGTCATAATAGTTAAATTTATTAAAGTCCTTGATTAAAAAGGAATTTTGAGAAAAAAAAATTTTGCGTCTCATTCTTTAAGCATGCTTACCATTGGGATTCAATTCTCCAAAAATAAATGTACTTGAATTTTACGATCTGACCCAATCCAAAATCATCCCTGAAACCAATAACAAGAAAAAAAAAGGTTTTAAAAGAGAAAATAAATCGAAATAATGCACTTTTAAATAAAATGAAGTAATAAAATAAAGGCCTTGAAGGCATAATTTTCTATAATTTAAAGTACTATAAATAATGAGCTAACTAATCATAACTAATCATGATTAATATAGCATAAATGAGAAAATATACGCCAAAATCTAAATGTATGTATGCATTTCCTATGCATGGCCTTCTTAGATATTTCTTGAATGGGAGAACAGGATAATTTGTGATTCAAAACAAATATATTTATATAAAAATATATTTATTTGCAAGAAAACGGCTATATAAAAATAGTACTTAAAAAACAAAGCAAAAAAAGTTAGATCTATTTGTCACGTTACTAAAGAGTTTAAAATTTTATTAAGGATATTTTGGTACTACTCTGTTATCCCATTGACCAATCCCGCCAAATTACACAAATCGCCAAAGTAATTGCAAAATTATATATATTGAAATAATTTTTATTTTAAATAATGAAAAAACAAATAATTAGTAGAATATTAATAAAAATAAAAAGTCGAAATTAGAATCGCATTTAATGTCATTGAATGTGACATTCACGGTCATCCATTATTAGCATTTAATCTTATAGTTTGCCGATAATTTTTTGATCGACGGGATAACCTAGTAGTACAGATATTTTTTAATAAACATAAATTGGTGAAAACAATTAATCAGTTTTTTAGAAAGAAGGAAGGAAAATAAGGATTATTAAATATTTATTGATACCATTTGCCCAGTGAAAAAAAAAAAACGAAACAAATGTTCAATACAAATATACTATAAATAATCTCCGTAAAATTGCTTACACTTTCGAATAAAATATGCATCATTTTTTAAACGAAGCGTACGTTTTAATTGATAAAATTAGAATATTATTTTAGAAATGCGACAAACTATAATAGTAATAGGCAGTCAGCTCAAAAAATGGTGATTGAATTTCTTAAAGACAAGTAATTTCGCATATGAAAATAGTATTAGTAAAAATGTGTAATTTTATTGCTAAAACTCCCAAGAAAATGTAACAACGAAAAGTTTAAAAGACAAATTTCTCAATTTCTGTCTAAAGTACATTAAAAGTTGAAAGTACTTGATTTCATGATTCAAAATAATATTACAAATGTATTATACATGTAGAAAGAAATGAAATTTCTTATCATTTTTTATTTCCTTTATTTTACTTATAACGTAGTCGATAGATTTTATTCAACACAACTAATTGCAATGCATCAAGTTATCGTTACCTCTGATAAACAAAACGCTTAAAAAAGAAAAAAAAAAACTTAGAAGATTTTTTTTATTTACACTCAATATCACACACACTTTTATACACATGTTAAATATTTTATTCAGATTCATCTTCTAATTTACTTGTGTACTACTAATATGTGTCGGATAAAAATAATTGCTAATTTTTTATTTGAGATTTCCTTTATAACAATCATCGTCCAATAGCTATAATTTTCTTTGATTACAATGATATTTTTCGCTTTGCCTTCTCCCCGGTGAAAAAAAATCCTGTCGTATTTTTCCTTTTTTAAAGAGGCGGTGGAGTACTGATAAGAAATCGAACCCTCCAGTTCACCCCAAACAGAATGAGATGGGGGTGAAATTTTTTCAACCGCAGTCGTCTTCCTGGTCTTTTGAGGGAAATTTGATTCCCGGTCTGTAAAGAGTTATTAGATTATTTAAATACTAAACGATTTACCATTTATTAAATTAAATACAATGTATAGATTCTTCTTCTGTTTTACAAATTTCATTAAAATAATACAATAATGTAATTTTTTTAATCAAAAGTAATAGCTTGAATTTCTTATTTATATTTGATTTAATAGTATGTATGAATCAGTTTAACTTTTCACATAGAGTGTATCAGACAGGGTCGTTGAGAGTTGGTGGGATGTATGCAAATAACAAATGAAGACAGTCCAAAATAGGAAAATGTGGGTGCAAAGAAAAGCATGGCGCTGTAGAGGGCCCTGTGTACCGACAATTTTTGCTCACGCATAACGCTCTCTGACAACTCCAGCCGGTCGTCATTTGACAGTTTTGTTTTGCATAAGCATGTGTCATTATATGTTGAAATAATGTGCACATATGCAGCTTACTTACAGTGCGATTTTAAAAAGTAATCGTAGAGGTACGTAAAAGTATGCATAACGCTGTAAGATAACTTCCCCGATTAGAACATTTGAATTCCTAACAGAGACAATGGAGCCTTGTTTGTAGAGCATAATGTCTCTCCTGATCACATTTATTAGGATATAAAAATATATTTTTTGAGTCAGAAGAAAAAAAAAATTCACAACAGAGAGCGGGAGAGAAATAAAAATAATATTGCCCAGTTAAACTGATAGCATTGAGCTCACATGCTATATCTAAATTTGACAGAAAACTGATAAATCTGCTTGAAAAACCCATTTATAGAAATTAAGGGGAGGGGCATTAGCCCCCTTTACCCTTCTTATACATATCGAATGAACTCCAAAAACTAATCAGGGGAGCGTCTTATCAGAATATACATATATCCAAAATTTCAAGTGAACCGGATATTTTTATCATGAGTTATCGCGTTACGTACATACGCACATACAGAACGGACGAGCACATAAGCTCTCAGGCTTTGATAGCCTATGAGCTAAAAAAACGAAATATTCCATATTTTGGTGAGATGTCCGCGTGGACACTTGCCCGCTCGTAACAAGCAACTGGTGAGATCAGATGGAGCACTCTCTCTACCTTTTGCTACATGACTGAAAGTCATAATGCTAAGTGATCAGAATCGAAACAAACATTAGATTATTACATATGTTCCTTAGTTTAGAATACTTTTAGAACATTTATTACGATTAGAACATTTCGTGTCAATCATGCCTGCTTTTATCATGACATATACCGGTAAATGATCCAGTTTGCACAATTTTGATCAACAAAATACCCGCCGCAGAATTTGCGGAGCATGCGGCAAGCGTTCCATCCACTGTCCTTGCGCTCTTGTTCTTCTGTTCCGACTCACGAGACAAAATCAATTAATTTAAGGGCTTAACTGCTTCACTAAACAAGCGCAAAACGTTTTGATACATTTACAAATTCATTTTTTAACAGAAATATATAAAACTTGAATGTCTGACTATGGAAGCGATTTCGAATCGAACTTATTTTTCCATTTTATGATAATTAAATTACCTATTCAGTTCTAAGCTATTTCGATCACGTTATCACCCGTTTTTCTCCTGGTTTTCGACTGGTTTTTCTACTTTCGTCGGAAAATGTGCTCAAAAGTGTTAACTTTAAAGGCTTGTTATGAAAAATCTATTGTTTTTTTAAAAAAAAATAGAAAATTCAGTGCAATTAGACAGTTTTTGAATAATAACACCTGCTATTTTCATGCGTTTCCGAACAAAAATAAATTAATGCATGTGTTACAAAGTTGCCCTTTTTGATTTAAGAACACCCTTAAAAAGGGAAATTACGACGGAGGGGTTCGAGTCTCTGAACCTGACACAAGGCCGTAGCTGCTTTCAAATTTTTATTAGTCTAGATTGGCCGGCGCGGCGGATTGGAGTGGGGAGCTATTAGGGCTAGCACCTGATCCTGCAATTTTCTGAAACGTTTTCTTCAGTAGGTGCAGGATTCTCTTTAGATTTTCGTTGTTCTACGACCAGAGATCCTGCTCCATTGTTGGACGAGAGAGTTTGTTCTGAAACTTGGTAAATGAGAGAAACTAATTTCGAAGCCAAAGTGTCTTATCATACGGTGTTTTTGTGTTTTTTAACCTTGGATGTCCTTGTGTAAATATGAGTTAGGTTACCTCAGAAACACCCTCCCCCCTTGCACCTATATCACTAATGCAGATAATTACTCTTCATCAACACCGATAATTTTTTTACTATTATACCTTAAATGAGATCCAGACATTCAACATAATATAGCGACTCTTGTTACTTCTGCACAGTCACATAGTTGAAAGACTGTAATATGAACATGTCAGAGGGCAAATTGTAAATACCCAATGTCCACTACAGCTACATACATTCACTTGTATTCATACATTCATAATTGAAACTATGTTTTTTTGCTATTTTTTACATCCTCACCAAATTTAAACGATCATTCTTGATACACTCTTTATTTATACATGTTCTACTAAACTTTTAATTCTACCTTTCTATTCTATCTTCGCCCTATTTTCTTGGAAATTAATTCAAAATGAAACATTTGAAAACTCATATTAGAAAGAATTGCAACATTTATCAACTAGCACCTTAGATTTTTTTAAACCGTAAAATTTTAAGAAAGCCAGTGCGTGAGTAATTACTTCATGTTTTAGTATGAAAAAAAATTCCGATTTCTTTTAAAATCTTGGCATCAAGCAACCTTTACCTTTCAACTTTTTCCAATGTACAGGCTATTCTTTATAAATGAATGATTTCAACGCTGAAAAATATATTACACTAGCTGACCCGCCCGGCGTTGCCCGGGTCCGTTATAATAATGTTAAACGAACTTGAAATTTTTATGATTTTATCTTCAACTCAAAATATGTGTTAATACACTGTTAAGAATTTGACCCTTTTGCTGCATCGTCACTCCACCGCTTTTATAGAAAATGATTACTTCAGCCTATTTTGGAGCATTGTCATAGGTCAAAAGAGATATATTCTATAAAAGAGGGGGAGTGATGATACAGCAAAAGGGTCTAATTTTTTACAGTGTACATTATATTAAATACGTGCCCCCTGACTGTGTCAAAAATTGGTTTTAAAAAAAAACTAATATTTAGCTGCAAAAATACCTAAAATGACTGCAATGGGAAACGCAGGAGGGAATATGTGTCCAACGATTTCGTGTTGATATTTATCCTTAAAATTACTGTTAAGTGACTTAATTAAATACTTTTTTCACATAGATATCCCAAGTGAAATATTTTGAATTTCAAACTAATTATATATCACTCTTAAATCTGACTATACCGTGAATGAAATCGATTCTCGATGATTCGCTAAAAGGTTAGTATATAATATTATAAATTCAGAGCCATTTTACAAAAATAGGTGTATATTTTTTATCAAACATGCGTAATGTTCATTCTATGAACAAAATCCTAACCGTAACCTAATTGTATCGGAATCATAACTTGTCTGTAACTTAGCTGTATCTTAACAGTAACCTAACTGCAAGTTAAATATACCATAAATGTAACTTGGCCGTCACCTAATCATAACCTACCCATAATCTAACCACAACCTAACCGCAAATTAACCTTAACCTAACTGTAACTTAACCATGACCTAACTGTAACCTAACCGGAAAATAAAATAACAAAAGGGTCACCGGAACGTAATTGCAACCTAACTGTTATCTAACCGTAAGCAAGTTCTAATTTAACATTAACTATAAACGAAATATTTTAACCATCTCGCGCTAAGTACTTAGTTTCACTTTCCACCGCTACGGAGCGCATTATGTTTTGTAGAACATCCGAATTTTAGGTTCGGATTGGATTCATGTTCATGGAAATTATTTTGTCTTCTTCGGATACAGTTATGATTGTTTGCAATATTTGTGTTCAGTTTAGATTCGGTTCAATTCAGATTTCGTGGGGTTTTTTTTTCCCTTCAAATGGGATTTTTAAGTTCGGGTCGGGTTGTACTTATATTGAAATTATTTTACCTAGTTCCAATGAGGTTATACTTCACTGAAATATTTTTGTTAGGTTCAGATTAAGTTTGGTTCAAATTTCGGGATTTTTTTTTCTTTTATTTATAAATTTTTTGGTTTGGAATGGGGATTATGTCCATGGAAATTATATTGTCTTGTTCGTATCCGGTTATAGTTATTTGGACTATTTTCGTCGGATTCAGATTTGGTTCGATTCAGATTTCAGGTATTTTTTGTAAATTGATTTTTAAGGTTCTGGTTGGATTCATGTCCAGGGAAATTATTTTGTCTTGCTCGGATCGGGTTTTGGTTCTTTGGAATATTTTTTTCGGGTTCAGATGTCGTTCAATTCAGATTTCGACTTTTTAATGGAATTTTTAGGTTCAGGTTTGGTTGCGCATCAACGGAAATTATTCTGCATTGTTCGAATAAGGATATGCTTCTCTGGAATATTTTTGTCAGATTCAGATTTAGTTCATTTTTTAGGTTCGGATTGGGTTCATGTTCATGGAAATTTTTTTGTCTTGTTCAGGTCCGGGTATGGTTCTGTGGAATATTTTTGTCGATTCAAATTTCAGGTATTTTTTTCAAATGGAATTTTAGGTTCCGATCGGTTTCATGTCTACGAAAATTATTTTCTCTTATTCGAATCCGGTTATGGTTCTTTCGAATATTTTGATCGGATTCAGATGTAGTTTGCATAAAACTTCAGGCTTTTTTTCAAATGGAATTTTTTAGGTTCGAGTCAGGTTTATGTCATGGAAGTTTTTTTGTCTTGCTCTTATCAGGTTATAGTTCTTTGGAATATTTTTATCGATTTCAGGTTTCGTTCTGGTCATTTTTTGGGTTTTTTCAGAGAAAAATTTTAGGTTCGGGTCGGGTTGCATATACACGAACATTATTTTTCTTTGATCGAATTCGGGTATGCTTCATTTGAATATTTTTGTGGGATTCAGATTTGATTCGGGTCAAATATCAAATCCATAGTTTTTTTTTCAAATGGAATTTTTAGGTTCGAGTCGCGTTTATGCTCATGAAATTTTTGTCTTGCTTGGATCGGAGTATAGTCTGTTTTTTTCTGGTTGGGATCGGGTTATGTGTTAATACGCCTAAACATTATGTTTTGCTACTATTCTTTTAGTGACTATTTTTTATATATAATTTATTTTGCTATTTGATAATTTATTACTGTGTATGAATCGTCTGCCTATTCGAACAATTGTACGTCAAAGAGCCATTTCATTTTTGTTTTAAAAACAAATTAAAGTCTTAATAAAATTTTAACTTAAATAAATGCATTCAAATTTAATCAATGATTTAAAAAAACTGCTAAAAAAGCCTCATATATACATATACATATATTAACTGCAACATAGCCAACCACAAATACATTCTAATGTACGAAGTACCAACGATCTGACGTAATAGCTATGTTCAAAAATCCTAAGTTAAACTGACATTTTGCCAGTCTATGAATTTTAAAGGTCTTTGGGAAAAAAACAGTCACTTTTGAAATGTCAAAATCTCAAATTGGTTTCTTTTATAGAGTAAAAAGAAATTAATAGAGTGGAGGTATTATCTCTGGAGATGATGCTTAAGATGTAACCCTACATTAAGTCCAATTAAGTACCAACAAAAGCACGTGCTTTGACACGCCTATCAATGGACAGTATTCTCGTGACCACAGTGGGAATCATGTGGGTAAAAAAGCGGCTGCTAGCGAGTTTGTTTCGTTTTTTCATCATTTGATGAAGCCTAAAAAACAGATAAATGCATGTGTAAAATAATGCAAATTTATTCTGTACGAATAATTTTCGATAAATATTTATATACATACTAATAAAAATCAATATTTGCTTATTAATTAAAATTTAAATTTTTTTTTTTGTAAATAAAATGAAAAAGATGAATGCAATTGCTTTAAAATAGAGAAAACAATTCATATATAACTCATACATGTCCCTGAAAAAGTCTAAAACTTCATATAAAAATAAAATATAAGCATAAATTTTCTAATCACAATGCTTTTAAATGGCGCGATTAAGAATGTTATTCCCAAACAGACGAATTCTTGTAGCCTCGAACCAAAAGGGAGAATATGGTCCATTGGCGAAATTTTAAAATGAAGGGCCAAAATCACAGTCAAGTGAAATCCAGCCACCCCATTGGTCGTGTGGTAAGGGTGAAAATCACGAACTTGTTTCTCCATTTGAAAAAGGTGAGGGGGAAAGTATTTTTTAAGCGATTGTTACCGTCTGTTCTTATTTAAGATAAACCATCGAAATTAACTCAATTAAGATATTTTGATGCCATTTTATAAAATGAGAGTGAAAAATTTAGATTATAAATGAAAAGAGATAAGATTTACTTCAAAACTGCCGCTACGATTTTTTCTCGGAAAAAGGAGTAGACAACATTTACCCAACTGCTAAGAGATTGTTCCCTGAAAAGGACGCGGCTCAATGACCAATGAGGTGTTTGGATTTCCCCGGACTGTGATTTTGGCCCTCCATTTTAAAATTTCGCTATCAATTGAAACAGGTTTAAACCTGTATTTTTTTTTCTCTCGTTTTTAAAAAAAGAACTAATTTATCGCTTCACCGGTAAAAATTTATTAATTATTTTATCATATGTGTTTTAAATATCAATATAGAAAATTATTTTAACGTTTTGCTTGAAAATATAACATTATTTTGTTAGTACATTAAAATCGTCTGCAGTCAGAAATTTATATTTTAGATTAATATTTATTACTTAAGTTTTCATACATGATTTTAAAAGAATGTTTTCATCATTATATTTTAAATATTTATTTACATGCAATTATTAAGTCATAAACATTTTTTATCTACGTTATAAAGTATTGAAAATTACATTAATGAAGGAAACTTTTAGTTATACAATTTTTGATTCGTATCAAATGTTTTCAATATCTTATTTAATTTTAATTTGATATATAATTATTGCTAATTTTCCAATTTCCTTCATTTTAAAAGCGAATATTTATTCTAATAAATAATAATAGAACGAAGACTATTTTAAAAATTTGCTATTTCCTCTTGAAATATGCTTCAACTGTAATTCATTTCTTTCAATTCGTCTTATAATACAAAATCTCTTCCACGTCCTTTTGTTTGCCACATTAAATTTGAGCGATAAATGGTTTCATATCGCAAACCTTTTTTGAGCTTACTTCACCTCCACTTATCTTATTCCTCCATGGGATTCTTTAATTCTGTCTCAGCTTTCTTATTACTTCTGCGAAAATTTTTACACAACCAACCAACCGTAAACAAATGAAAGAGAAAAAAATTGGGAAAAGATGATTTTTTATGAGAGTGACCTCTTGATTTTAATTAATTACTCAGTTAATAATTGGAATTTTGAAATTCTGAAGCTCAGGTGCATCAGGAGAGATATTGGGCTACTCTCAAAAAAATTTTGAGCTTTGTACGTGCTGTAGATTTTGCTAGCCATCGCAGACACACACACAGACACACACACACAGACAGAGCGTTTTGTTCTTTTATTAGTATATAGATGTTAATGTAACAACAATTTATAAATTAACCATGAAGATATTTCAACTTATCTTTGTAGTTTAAAGTTACATATTTTTGGTAATTACCTATATTTTTTACATTAAAACATTTTATTTATACTTTTACATGTATTACTATTTTTATTTAATATTTTTTTTTATTGAAAAAAAAAATCTAGTTTCTTTTTTATTTGCAGGAATCTACATTCGAAATGATAGATTTTAAAACTTATATTAGAAAAATATATCAATGAATAAAAACTTTGTTAAATCACCATAAAAAGATAAAATAAACAGGACGCGTTTCGAGCTGCAAAATTACTGCTCGTCATCAGCTGATCCAAACATGTGTCACAACGGACAGAGTGGAAATAACAGTGAAATAAAGAGGGAGGAGATTACACAGAGTGCGACAGGTGGCGCTGCTTGTCAGAGCCAAGGAGAAAGAGAAAAGTAAAGATAAACTCAAAGAAGGAGGGAGGAGATTACAAAGAGTGCCCCAGGTGGCGCTGGCTAAAAGAACACAGGTGGCAGAGAAAAACTAATAAAAGATAAAGAAAACAAAAATAAAAATAAATAAATAAATTAAAATAAATAAATAAAAATCAAAATAAAATAAAATTAATTAATTACAAATGAAATAATAATAATAATAAAAAAGAAGTAATAATAATAATTAATTAAATAAAAAATTAAAAATAATTATAGTAATAATAATAAACTACAAAAGTAATTTCCATGCAGGAGAAAGGGAGGGGGATGAAGAGAGATCGTTGACAAGAGTATTACAATTTTTATAAATAAAATAAGCTTCGTGAGTATCTAAATGAGAAGGAGAGGCAGGATTAGAAATTATTCTGGCCATGGAAAAATTGAAATAATGACCGGAAGACCAACAGTGAGAAGCAATGGAAGACATCGCCAGTATTTTCGGTGTTTCTCAATATTAGAAAAATAATTTAACATTTATCAAATAGCACCTGAACCTAGGGCATTTAGATCTAAAAAATGAAAATAAACCCATTCCACAAACAATATCATCAGGTTTTAGTAAAAAAGTAAAGTAATAATAATAATAATAATAATAATAAAATAAGCATAAAACCCGTTGAATAAAAAAATTATATATCTTTCATAACTTTTTTCCAATTTACCGGCTTTTTGTTTGAAATGAAAGTTTGAAACACTCATAAGTATTTTAGAAAATTACCTTAGAACTGTTTATAAACTTATCTTAAAGGTATTTCAACTTATCTTTGTAGTTCAAACTTATTTGTTTTTTGGTAATTACTTGTATTGTGAAGCCTTTTTATTTATACTTTTATGCAATAGTTTTTCTATACAAAACATCTGTTAGTATTTTCCTATTCAAAAACTTTCTTTTTTCCTAACTTCCCGCTATTCGCAGAAATTTATATTTGAAATGAAATATTTAGAAATTGCTATTAGAAAAAAAAAAAAAAAAAAAAAAAAAAAAAAAAAAAAAAAATCAGAATTTATCAACTAATACCCCACCATAGCACATTAAAAACCCTTAAGTTAAAATAAGTGTTGTATACAATTAAAGTGCTTTTTTATATTTATAATAAGGAGTAGAATTTTTAAACATTACAGGAAAAGTTGAGCTCAAACATTTATAAATTTTTTTTTATATCATAACAGAATATATAATAACCGGACACCATTACACTTCATCGTTTAGTTTCTACTGATTCTTTCTGACTGAATGTTTTCATTCTAAATATCAGGAAGTAAGATTGATTAAACGCCAAAAAACTATATGTATATGTATGCTGTATATGTATTAAAGGGAATGCCATAATTTAGATCAGTTATAATTTGATTTTTTTTAAATTTAGTTCAGTTTGACTCACTTATAATTTTGCAAAACCTTTTTGAATTTTTAACTCAAGTAACTGCATATTATTAAAGCAGGTGTATAAAGTATATTTATGAATTAAGTAATGAAAATAAATTATTTTGTATTTCGCATAAAGATTTCCTGATATACCGTTAAAATATCTCACAGAATTTTAATAATATACATTAAGGTATTTAAAAATTAATTAAAAAAATTTAAAAAAGGGGAGTCTTATCATTTCCGTTTTACTAAATTTAGTACATATAATCGTATTCTTTTTTTTTTTTTTGCATTTTTTAAGGCATCATTGTATAAGTATGCAACAACTATTGTACCAATTTATATAAATATTTATAAAGCTGCTTATACTACGAAAGCATATTTTTAACGTTTGACCCGCAATTTCCAACTTGTTATATTAATTATAGAAATAAGTAGTAATTTTAATCTTAGGCCGCTCTGATGAGCGTGTTTTCTGAACATACCTTGAAGCAAAAGGAGTACGTGGGAGGATTTTATCTTATTTTTAAAGTAATTTGGATACACACCTAGAATGCATTTTCCTATTATTGAAAACAATACAAACGGCATTGTGCGATTTATCTCCTATCATAACAGACAAAATGGCTGTTAAGAACGAATTCATTTATTTGCATAATTGCGAGGGCTGTAAATTAAGCAATGGCAGCATAGGTATAAATCAGTTTTTAATGAACTTACAAGTACAATTGCCGTACGTTACTTTTACGTAATCACCAGCAAAGCTTATAACATTTTGCCAAATGTCGGGAAGCCGTTGTTGACCAGTGGCAAGTTGTTGATTGTTGATTTGAGCGACCGAGCGGCCTACTGCGTGGAGTACAGATGAAACGTCATGAAATAGGTGACCTCGGAGTGGTCGACCACGGACAGTCCATCGGTGGTATATGGTAAAGAGACCACTCAGGATGTCAATCTGCTCTTGCGGAATGGAGTTCCGACCTGTGCATTGTAAATCCGCAATCTCATTCTGACCCAAACGGAATGCTTGAAACCATCGTGCTACTTATGCGGTATGCCACAGGCTTCCACTAATCCTCGATAGCATTCTGTGTCATTTTTGCCACGGGCATCCTCGATTTTAACCCACGACCGCTGATCACCTTTTGAAAACATGCTTTAGAGCGACGGAAACGAAATTCATCACTTTAACGCCACACAACAACTACCCTTATAAGCAAATCGATTGTTTTTTGCACTCTACATATCGAAAACAGCGCCAACCCACCACTCTCACATCCTGTTTGCGCATGTCCGCCCTTCTGCCAATTTCAAGATTAAGTTGCTACTATTTAATTTCCAACCCTCGTAGAATAGGATACGTTATGGATGACATAACATTATGCAGCATACTAATATCATTTAAAAAAACTATCCGATTATAAATGTAAATACTTGTAAAATTCGTGTTAAAGAACATTTTGACAAAACTGATCTTTCATCATCGTACTTGTGTTATTATTGATTTTATCTCTACAATTATATAAGTATGCAACATTGGATTTTATGTTGTATATTAAATCGATACATGGCTCACCCGCGAGAAAAGTGATACAGCTCGACAAACATAAATTTTACAGGAGAAACAAGAGAAAATTTGCATGATTTTGCTTTTAATGAAATTACAGCATTTAACGCTACATGCAGGAGTAAAAAGGTGCATGAGAGCATAAAACCCTTAAGAACAAAGACATGTGATGTGGTTTAGACGGTTGTAAATTTACTTTCCCACACAATTTCCCTTCTTCAATGATAGCGAATGGACAAATAACATGATAAAGTGAATTTCCATGTAACTACACTTACGAAATTTTCTGTGTATCAAGACACACATATGAGGCCTATTAGTGTAACGTAATAACGTATAAAACGTAAAATGAAATTTTGCGAGATATGTCTCTGTTATTTTTTAAACTAGCAATTGCTCAATATAATAAAGTTTGGAACCCTCTTTTCCGTATATTATTATTTACAAATTAAAAGCATAAATCACACAGTACAATTAATCATGATTGGCATAGAGTAATACATTTCAGAATTAAATTATTACTATTTTTACAATGATAATCCACTAAGGAAAATTTTATGCGCATCAAGACACACATATGACGCCTATTAGTGCAATAAAACGCACAATGAAATTTTGCGAGATATGTCACTGTTCTTGCCAATAAATGATATTATGTTGCTTGTCATATATGTTATATACTTTCCAAAACAATTTTC
Organism: Maratus speculifer; assembly: GCA_964019185.1. Classification (NCBI taxonomy): domain Eukaryota; kingdom Metazoa; phylum Arthropoda; class Arachnida; order Araneae; family Salticidae; genus Maratus; species Maratus speculifer. The sequence continues at coordinate 226,114,926 of OZ025296.1, read as the reverse complement.
CAACCAACAGAGTAAGTTGAATTAAAATCTATTAATCCGAATTCAAGTTCTAAACACCCGAAACGAAATTTTAATTTGCATTTTACATATACAGTAGATTTTAAATGAAAAAATCTTAACTATGTTTTAGAAAGATATATGATAGAATATCTTCATATTATTACAAATATTATTACCTATTGACTTAAATTAATTTTTAGCACAAAATTAGATCCATATCATAGATTCTTTTATCCAGAACATTTGTAGAGATAAGTAAAAGAGTATATCTGTACATATTCAGGTGCATCGGTTGAAATCCTTAACCGTGAAATAAAAATAATGTTTTGCGGTTTGTGCTATTTTGATATCGAAATATGTTACTTAATTTTTGCTATTACTAAAAAATAATAGCCTAATTTATTCAATACATAGTTTTGGATACTTAAGTCAGATACTATGATACAAGATACAATATATTTAATAGATTCATTGCACAAACTGTTGTTTTTATTATCAGATTTCATGCAAGATGCGCTTATCTTTAAATTTATACTTTGAAGATGCTGCACTAAATGGCAAAATCGATATTCCATTTCTGAGGAAAATTGAGCCCATAATTTCAAGAAAATACGTAATCATTTCTATTAAAATGAGTATTGATCGAAACATTTTATCACTTGAGAAACATGTATGGAAATTTTATGGTAACAAAACAGACTTATTATTTTCATATTGAAGAGAGGAGGTATACGCTTTTTTAAAAAATTTTCAATTAAAGAAAATAGTTATGTTCATTAAAAGAAATTTCATTGATTTGTATAGGAGTGTAAATATAACTAGATATAACATGCAATAACATAACCTATGTACTATCTCAGGTTTTTGTCTTATTTTATTATTTATAAAAATATATTCCAATAGAAAATATCTCTTAACTTTTATTTTCATAATTTTTTATTCTATGGGGAGTTTTTAAATACTATAGATGTGTTCAAATTAAATAAATGTGTAAACGTATTTAAACATACACATGTATCGTACAGATGTATAAAAAGTTAAAAATATTTTCACCTACCTTTCTAATTCATCTAATCCTTACCTGATTTGCCCGTACGTTATACGGGCAATGTGATTTTGTCAATCATGATTTATTATTTTCAACAGTAAATTTTGATTGGAAATTTCGCATTATTTAATCCGAATATTTTTTGGATTCAATTACGCAAAATTTTCTTTTGAAAAATAGGTGAAATATTATGTGGTTAAAAATTCTGTAAAAAGCTCAAAAAAGCATCATTTGAAAATGTTTTTAAAATATTGATCAGTTAAGTGTTTATTACGGTTTTTAAACTCTTCCTCGCTAGTAATTGTCTTCAAAAATTTCTCTATCCTCTTTTCCGATTTCTGACAGATTATTTCATCTATTGCTATTTTTTTATAGTGATTTTTTATAGTGATATATATTTCAAGAAATTTATATGTGATAATAAAAATAACAGTTATTTTTACACAGTTATATACACTAATGGTCATTAAAATTGCAACACCATGAAGAAACAGAATAGAAAAAATATATTTAATGTACGTAAACTGAATTTCATGAGATCAAAGTGATTAAATTTGTAAGCATTTTGAAAGCTTACAGAGGTGCGAAATTAGTAGAAACAGCTGAACGCCCTGGTGGCTAAAACGACAATTTCCCGATTATGTATGAAGTGGAACTGGGCTTGGATGACAGAAACGGGCACCTCATTCAATGCTGCTTCAAGTCAAGCCGCACTTCATCAACCGTATTAGCTAAAGAGGAGTAGCGGGCAATTCATGGCCAGATGTTTTCAGTATGTGATACGTGTGCAGATCGTGCATGCCAGGGCAGCAATCGAATACCCTGTGTCATGAACAATGTCAGAACACGACGTGCTACATTTGATCTTGCGTTATCTTGTTGCAAAACGATGTTTGGCAGTCCTTAAAGACAAGGCACAATCACTGAACGTAAAATGTCAGAAATGTAACGATATGCGTTCAAATTACCATCGATGCGAACTAGAGATATGCGTGTCATTCATCCAATGGCTGCCTAAACCATCAAACCAGGTGCAAGGCACCTATCGAACACAAGCAGACGACGAACCTCCTCCTCGGAGCCTGCAGATACGTATGCGGTCAAAAGAATACTGCACGCAGAACCTGGTCTTTTCTGAAAAGAATATATTGTGCTAGTTCTATATCCAGATTTGTCGTTCGACACATCAGAGTCGCCGTGCTTCTCTATGCTGCTGTGTCAAGGAAAGCCGCTGTAATGGTCGCTGTGCTGATACTCGACACTGCACTGTATGAGGGGATACTGAGCATGCTGCAAACATGCTTATTTCCTGACTATTAGCCCATGATGTGATTATACAGTTTTACAAAGTCGACCTCACAATATCTCTCTCCTCTCGGGCATTAATCGTGAGAGGGCGGTGAGATCTCGCATGCCACTCTGTATTACCACTCAGAAAATCATAGATTTCATATTCGCAGGACAGAGGTTAAATTTTGATCTGTGGAACGAATGATATCACGGAACGATAATCCACTTACGATAATCCGCAACAATCTAGTCTCTATCAAATTCCGATACTTGTTGGTAAACATTTCTTCTTTTTAATCGAGACATAAAGCGATATTTTTAGCACAAGTACAAACCCACAAAACGTTTACCCATTGAGATATTCATTAAGCAACTTTTCTTTAAAGCATAGCTTCAGATAACGTTTCTGCCGCTTGCACGGGCTAAATGCGCTGAAATACAAATTTTTTGTATATTTCAACTTCTTCTTTCTTTCATGTGATTTGAACTTTCATCAGATCATTATTCAATCCTGTTGAAATTTATATAGCCAGCAATGTATATTGTACATCTTATAAATACTGCTATATATATATATATATATATATATATATGATTCTGATTATTTTCATACCTTAACTAATTTCATTATCTATAATAATTTTATCATGCATGATAACAATATATATATTCAAAATGTTGGTATACCACAAGGTGGTAGTACATCTAGTGTATTATCTGACTTATACTTATATTACTATGAACGTCATTATTTAAATAATACAATACATTTATATCGATATATAGATGATGTAATTTTAATTGATACTGATAACACCTGTATATCTCAATTCCCTGTAGATTATCCTTCTAATCTAGAACTTTCAAAAAACCTACTTTTTAATAATACAATTAATTTCTTAGATATTAAAATTATATTAAAAGAGAACAAATTTATAACTGATATTTATGACAAAAGGAAAGAATTTAATTTTAAAGTTAATACTTTTACTAATTTTAAATCATGTCTTCATAATTCTGTATATCGTAATATAATACTTAACCATTTATATAGAATAAAATGTCTATGTTCTTCCCATTTAATTAATACTAATATTAAAAAGCTTGTATATGATGCTATAAATAATGGTTATCCTAAAAAATTCATATATTCTTTAATTTATAATTAGATATTACATGATCTTATAATTAATTCTTTGCATAAATAATGTATATAAAAAAAATTATAAAACATAAAAATAATAATAAAAAATTAAAAATGTTAAAAAGTAATAAAAATATATATATATAGGTTGGTTGGGTGGGTAGATGTTAGAGTACGGGGGAGGGTGGTGTTGTCTGGATAAAAACGCAAAGGTTAATTATTTATTTAAAAAAAAAATTGAGAGTGGGTTATTTATTTTAACATAATTTTTAAACTGTTTAATTTACACCAATATATGGATATTCGTCTAGTTATATTTATAGTTAAATAGCTATATTTTAAATATCAAATTATTTTTAATGTTATTGATATAATTTTTGGTATTATTATTAATAATATTATTACTATTATTATTTTTTTATTTATTTTTTATTATTATTATTATTATTATTATTATTATTATTATTATTATTATTATTTTATTATCCTATATTAAGATAATGAGTTTTTACTATGTAAAGTCACAATAAATGTTACTGATTAAAGTAACAATAATGTATTTTAAGTTATATGTTAATATGAATGTTATCTCTTAATTCTAATTTTAATCATTTTATTAATTTAATTTTATGTTAATATCGATTATTATTTTTTCCGGTTCAATTATATTTCCATTCAGCTTTATCTTTTTTGTATGTTATGGATAACTATTATTTTTACTTACTTTCAACTCCTTTTTGTAAAATATCTTTGTTCCTTGTTTAATAATTTGGTTTTTGTGTGATGGTAGTCCCAAATTCGTATTGTTTTGCTTTTTCATGGCAAATACGAAGATGAAACCACACACTCCATTTGTAGTTCCAAAGTATTTGGGACCTGAAGATTCTGCTTTGGTTCTACAAATTTCAATTGTATTCATATTATTCTTTTTTTCCTTCCATGTTCAAAGTGCTATAAGTTATTAAATTCAATGGTTAATTTCAAATGGTTAATATTGTTTACTATAATTCAATTTAATTCTTCGTTTTGGTTTATTGTTTTATTGATAAAATCCGTTGGTGAATCTTGTCTACTTTTAATGGTATTATATATATATATATATATATATATATATATATATATATATATATATATATATATATATATATATATATATATATATATATATATATATATATATATATATATATATATATATATATATATATATATATATATATATATATATATTTGTCTTTTTGTCGACACATAGTGAGAGTTTGCAAAATGGAAGAATCAATATGGATTTGTTCAGAATTTTTTGCGCCTATTAAATATTCCTTAAACATTTATTTCCTTTTAATATGTTTACCTGTTATTTATAACTGAGCTAATTTTAAAATTTTCAATTTAAAATATTTGTTTTTTAAATTGTATTTGAGTAATTTACTTGAAAATGTATAATTTGATTTTAAAACATTTCATTCACTGTTTTTGAAGTTAATTCTGCATATTCCTGGTGTTTATATTTATTAAATTTTCTTGATTTCTGATCTGATTAATCTAAATATTGTTAGATTAGTAGTGATGGGAATATTCATTCCTAATTTATCTTCATTCATTTTTTAGTTTCAGTGAAACACCCTATAAAAGGAAATGAACTAGTGCATTTAATTTACTTTTGGTCTTTCTATATTTTATGATTGCATTATATATTATTTTATGCTAATCTGCAGTTTTATCTTTCATTTATAATTTTTCTGAATCAGCAGAAATTTTTATTAGAAATGAAATTTTGGTAAACGTTTATTACCAAAATTTTATTATTTCTAAACAAACCATTAAGATATTTAAGCATATCTTGTTAGTTTTAAGTATTGATTTTCGGAAATTACTTTTAATTTTTTTAAAATGATTTTATTTCAAATACTTTTAACAATTTTCTTATTCAAAAATGTAAATTAATCGAACAATTCATATAAAAAAATCGACGTTTCTTTTAAAAACAAAGAATTTTTTGTAAAGAATTTTTCCAATAAATTATAATTATTTTCGCGGCAAGTAATCAATCTTAATTTTTGACGCGTAGCATGAAAACATACTATTATAATGATGAGGTAGAAAATAAAAGATAAAGTTTAATAGCCTTCCCTTTTTGTACTTTTTATGAAATAAAAAGTAAATATTTACATAAATATTTCTATATCATTATTTTAAATTCTTAAACTACTTTTTCTGTATAAATTTTTTTTTTATTTTATGTATTATACGAATATAAATTATCCATTTATTGAAATTTAATTATTTTATGAATAAATTTTTGGTCCTATATAAAGAATAATTTTTGTTTATATGTAAATTATTTTTGAATAATTTTTGCCTGTTACTAGTTTAAATTTAAATCCAGATCTAACGTCAAAAAGTAATACAGGCGAGAAGTAATATATTTCTTTGATAGAAAAAACATTTGTCAACTAGAATGAGGGTTGGGTTTCTGACGTCAGAAACTGGTTTTTGACATGACAAGTGCCAAAAATTGGTTTAAACAGTTAAAGACTGGTTTAAACCGTTAAAAACTGGCTTAAATCGACAAAAACATGTGATGCGCTTTAAATCATTTTAAGAACAAAAGGGAAACATTGAATAAGTCTTAATGATTTAAGTAATTTTTTATTTAAAATTAATTACTGCAATTTAATAATTACAAAAAAATACTTTAATTGCAATAAAACATTTAAAATTTTTAAAATGTTCAAACAGAAGAAAATGATTTTGTACAGTTAATTTGGATCAATTTTACCCCACAGCTTCCTATTTAGCACACTTATTTAACTATAACTACATTTATTTACTATAAACAATTTAGAAAATTTATTTACACCCAAACGATTTCTGAGTTTTGAGTGTATGAAGCCAAAGTTTGAAAATATTCTCTCAATTGGTGCTGAACTAGCAGGGTTTGCTAGTTGAGCAAGTTTGGAGGCAGGCCAAATTTTCTGATTTATGACAAATTGTTTTCTTTTTTTCCGAAAATGATAATATACAATACAGTAATAGTGAATTTTTAATATTACATCTAATGTTGTATATGTGTGACAGATATTTAATTTGAAATTTTACAGATCAGTGTAGTATTTGAGGTTTTTGACGGGGTTTTTGAAGAGAGGTTTTTGACATAAAGTTTAAACCACGGTTTAAACCGGATAAAACCGCACACTGTCAAAAACTTGCCAACTCTGCATGGAATGATGTATTAAAGGTGCATTAAAAAGTAAATATACACGTTATTTATTAAAATTAATAATTTTTAGTTTGTTGTAAATTCTAACATTTCAGTTTATCATCCGGAATGTAATAATAAGAGAAATCCGATGCTAATTCATATTATATTAATTTATATTACATATTTAATTCATATTATATTAATGCAATAATGTTTTTTTCGGGAAAAATGAAGTATATTCTTTTCTCTTTGAATATTTTATGTTATTTATTCATTTACTACGAAACACATTATTACAAAGTAGCATGATACATTAAAAATATATTATAATGAGATGGAGAATTTTCAACATCCTGAATACATTAGGTGAGTATCTTTTCTTTAACCTTCTGTTAAGCAGAAACAGAATACTTTCTTTGGTTTCATTGGTGAAATTGGTGGTTGTAATGGCTCATGAAGATTCGATGCTGAATTGAAAGGTCTCTGCCCTCTGGTATGGGATAAAAAAATTGTATAGCCTGTATTGTATTCAACTGCTTTTACTATCACTCTACTAAGCAATTCTGTGCAGCAAAATATTATTTTTTAAATGTGTGTTCTCGTCCTGAGAGTTTGTGTCAAAAAATAAAAATAAACCGCACTCGAAATCGTTTTGGGCAAAATATGTATGCCCATTTTTTAACCATATGTAAGGTTTCCCAGCAAGACGGTAGAGCTCTAAAATTTAATCGCCTTTGTCTACTCCAGTAATTTCACATTTCGATATGTTTGTTCGTGTCATAATCGTGTAATAATAGTTTTTTTCGTTGTGATTTTTCTCTTTCCAAGTGTAAAAGAATGAAAAATAAATTAAGGTGCTTCTTTTCAGCGCCAAAAATGATTTCCTCATTAATTTAACACAATTATTCTAATTCGTAAATGAATCATATATATTATAACTGTCTGAGAAAGTGCAAAATTCAAGAGGCAAAGATCTGATCAAGAGACCTTTTGGATTAAGCTTCAATTGATCTGAAAACTGAGCCATTCTGGACGAATTTGACGTACACAATTCATAGAGACATGAGTTTTGATGATGATATCTTGCATTTTTTCCAAAAAAGCTCAACATAATAAATCATGTGTAATAGTAATCAAAATATAAAACGTTATAAAATGCATAAAACGAGTTAATGGTCATTATATTGGTTTGATTAAATAAATAATTTTTTGCCATTACAGCTGAAAAATTATTTTTGTAATATAGGTGTCGCGGTGGTCTTATATTAACTACAGTGAAGTCCAGATTTTCGATGCCTTTATCAAGCTATTGAGGCCTTATATCAGCAGTAAAAAGACTATTGCTGATTTCCAAGTTGTCCAACTCTGTGGTTTATCTTCGTAGAACAGCGATTTCACATATCTCCACGCAAATAAAATCCATTGGCATGAAATCACATGGTCATGGAGGCTATTTTATTCCATGGTCATGTGATTCCATGCCAATGGAATCACATTGCTGCCCAAAATTTTGCACTCTACGAAGACCGCAATCAATAAACTTATGATATTTTGAGCAGTATGTAATTTTGTTCTGGTGTAATTCTGTTTATGGAAAAATGGGAAAACATACTTTGCAACATTCATCTGTCAACTGTCAAACTGATTGTGACTAGAATTAATGTTGCTAACATCAAAACTATAATTCTGAAAAAAAAATCCTACATAAGATGTACAGTATTAGAAGATATTGTTATAGTAAAAATAAATAATATATATTATTAAAAATTAGAAATGATGACTTACAAATTATTTCAATAATCGTAGTGCCATTGAATAGTTTACAAAAAAATATTATTAAAGTTCAATCAGTAAAATATTTAAGTAAACGTAATCTTTAATCCCTTTAACTTACATTTACCCTTCAATGAACTTAACTTTTCATTGTTGTAAAAAGATAAAACACTCTTTTCAAATCTCGTACAATAAAGATGCTATCTTCTTCAAAAGCAAAGAATGAAACTAAGTAAAATATATTGTAACTAGGGAAATAGAAACTATTTAGTCCTATAATACGAAATACTTTATGGAGACATTAATTTGCATCAGTGAATTTTATGTAAAGTATTGTTTAAACATTTTAAATAAAATGGTTACTAAGTTTAAAACGTCAAATATTTGTATGCTTGTTAAAGTGAAATTTTAAAATGAAGAAGATCTTAATTTTTGAACTTGAATGAAAAAAAAAAATTCATTTTAAATTTTGTAATTTTTTTCCTATGAGCATGATTATTATTTCTGTCAATCTTCATACATTAATTAATCTAAGCTCCCGTCTCCCCTAATTTAGCAACAGTTAAACTACATTAAGCAAGTATAATCTTTGATTAAAATTATGATTAGTATTTAGAAAAAATATATCATTTTTACTCTTCTGAACATTGATTGAATATGTTAATTTAGTTTCTTTCTGTGGTGGCTTAAGATGTTAGAAGGAACACACGGTTTCTTTTCCAAGTTTATAAAATTTTTTAGAAAAGAATTTTTAAATAAAATTTGGCATTTCCTGGTTTACAATTCTTTAAATCTCAATTTTGGGGATAGCTAGATTTATGAACAAATGAAGTAATTATTTAGAGAGCTTACAACCCTAGTAGACTAAGTCCATATAAAAATAAAATGATATAATCCATTCAAAAGGTACATGAAATCTATTAAATCTCTTTTAGGGATTCTCACAGTGTCTGTTTCAAAATAGTTTTTTTATGTGTGTCATCTCTTTACTGACTTTAATTACTGTGAAAGTGGTAAAACAGATTTTATATACCTTCTAAATGGACTATGTCATTTTGTTTTTACACTGGACTTGCTCTACTATAGTTGGAAACCCCTCATTTTCTCTAAAAGATTTTGTAGGCCATTAACTTTTATTGGATTTTTTTTTTTCAAAATCTCGAAAAAGTTAACCGTTATTTTGTATCACTTTTAAAAGAATTAATCCATGTTTCTTCTTCTGTGAGGATTTTATACATATATTCTCAGGCATTGGCGTTAAATATCACCAGTTCTTCTTTCGAGAACATGATTTTGACATTCATAAAATTACACCATGTAAATTACTTTAAAAATGTCAAAAATATTTTAAAATATATTAAATTCCTTTAGATATTTGTACTTTCGACTGTAAACACTGCCATCGTCAGAGAATAAAATACATTTATTAATGGCTTATTTTTTAAATATTATGTGTTGTTATAAAAGAAAGCGAAAAAAATGAATGTAAAAATTAAAGTGAAAGTGAATTTTGAGATCCGGATAACATTGGGAAAATAAAAGATCGATATTAAGGAAAATAAATTATTACTTGTTTTATGAGATTAAAAGATTATTATTTTTTAAAGATGAATTTAGCATTATATTTATTTATTCAATATTCGATTTCATTTTTAGTATAATTTTCAGAAATCCAACGCAGTCACACATTTCCGATTTCAAATATTCATTTAATCCTTAAATGTCATGTGTTACCTTTCGGCAACATATTCAAAATATGTACGTTTGGAGTGACGAAAACAACCAAATGCATAACGAATTCATTTATATGGATAATATACAAATGTACGAATATTTTGATAATATTATATAAATATATCTATTAAAAAATCCCACACTTTTAAACCTAAATTTAAAATTGTGTTTGATCCAAATTATTTTTTTCTCTTAAAATATTTTATTCTATAGCGCACAAAACACAATTTTCTTCTATTGTAACAAGTTTTTATCGCATGAAAAGGGAGTCTGTTAAAGTATATACCCGTAAAGATTTTGTTTACAATAATACTGTTTAGTTAATTATTTTTAAATTATTTTTAGAAATAATGAATAAAGTTCTCATTAAACGTGTGGATAGGAAGATTTACATTAGAAAATAATTTTTATATCATAGACTAAATTTTTAATTTAATATTTCACAGTAGAACGTGTGTTTTTATGTACATCTTCTTGTCGTGCGATATTTGTATTGACAGTGAGTCGATTTGCTTTATTATATTTTTACAAGAATATTTTTGCATTCGTGAAAACTTTCCAATACCGGCTTTTGACGAATTTACAAGTTTTCGTGGTCAGAGATTCCAAGAAATATGTCTTTCTGAAATGTCACTCTGTGAGTCTGTGACTCACTCTCTCTGTATGTGACACACATTAAGTGGGTGCACTATCTCAAAAGCTTATCCACGGAATTTAAAGAAAATTTATATTCAGATAATTCTTTATATAAATTGATCCTGATTAGTTATTAGTGCAAATCGCTCAACAATTGGTGCTGCTATGCTGCATTTTTTACGATTTACACAACAGCTATCTCAATAACTAAGGCATGGATTTTTTATGAAACGTCAGATTCAGTTTTTCCTTGACATAAATTGATGTTGCTTACATTTTGGTGTAAACACATCAACAGGTGGTAATGCTATGCTGTATTTTTCATAATTTCTGCAATAGCTCTATCTCAAAAATCAATAAACAAAATTTTCATCAAACTTCAGATTCATAGCTTGTTAAGCAGTATAACTTGTTAAATATTATTGCTGTTTATGTTTTCGTATCAATCACCTAAACAGTGGCACATTTAGTTCGAATTATTTTCTATATTCGAAATAGCCCTATTTTAAGAACTAATGCACAGAATTTCATGCTTTTACAATGCCCACGATGAGCATAGATTTTTATTTAATTTTGGCACTGTGGTAGCGATATTTTAAGCATTAACATCCATGACATAAAAGAAAGTTTTGGGATTGCCACATCCGATTAGTTTACATATGATTATAGTTCTCAATTTAATGGATCCGAAACATAAAAAAATGTTGGTTTTTAATATATTGTGTAACACCGGTCTTAAGTATTAAAAAATGTTAAAAGGTTTCAGAAAAAGTGATAGTCTTTGAAATCTTGGGATTTTAAAAATTTAAATGAGCGTTTATTATAAAACCTTTTTTTATAATAAAACGCTTGATTTATTTTTTTTTTAATTTTTTGTTAATACCAAAATTTTTCGATTCTAATTCCACACTGCTATACCAAAACTAATTATTCATATGTACTTTAACTTCCCCTTACAGCTTTGAATATAAATTTGTGTACACCTTCTATGTGTATATTGCGTAGGTATGTATGCTTTTTGTGTGAATGATTCAGAATAAAAATAGGAGTGCAGCTAAGTAAAATAAATTTAAGTTTTGGTTAAATATTAAATAGCAATTATACTAAGTACTTTCTGATGCATCATACAAGTAGAATATTTTAAACTGCCATATTTTCCTTAAGTAAAGTGGTAAAAAAAACCAACAAAGATAAAGTTTTTAATAGTCATTATTTAGACATTGTCATAATAATAACGAACAATAAATTAAATTCAGATTTCATGTCTTTATTTAGTCATAATAGCGTCACCTTCCCCGCTCTTATGCACCATAAAAAACACATATATTTCTTAAACTACGAAAATTTGCTTCAATCACAAACAAAAATATTCTATAACCGCTTTCAGGTCAGTCAATATCCGAAAATGTGTTCCATTATCTTTAAAAAATTCAGAAAACAATTTATTTTTGAAATTTAAAGAAGAATGCATAAAAATTATTTTTTAGTAGCTAGCTCATATTTTTTTTAAACATTTTTGTGTTTCTACGATGAGTAAATCACTTATCTCTACTGGAAAAATCTCGTTTTTCGGAGAACATGGGACTGAAACTATACATTTTAATGGCTTAACGGAAATTGTGCATGCAATTATAATAGAAAAAATGATAATTTTTATGTTAATATGCATATTGTTAACTTTATGTTTTTCAGTTAAGCATCTTTGCTGAAGATATAAAATGCTTTCTTGTCACATCGTAGCATACCCAAAACCGATTTTCTTGGTCAAAAGAACTCATTAAAACATTGTAAAAGCTTCATGAAAACAGTTTCACTACGGTTAACTGATAAATATTTATTTTTAAAAATTCCTATTTAAATAAAAAAAAATATGTATACATATATATATATATTAATTTTTTAACTATAAAAAATGATTTTCGTAACCTTGAATTACTCGGAAAAAGTTATTGTATATTATCGTTTGTGAATATAGTACATTTTTGTAAATTAAGAATTTACCTTTTCCTTTATCTTTTTTTTACGGTGTACACATCAAAATAATAAATAATTGAATCTTAAAATTTACAAGATTTGGTTTCCTCGCCAGTGGCTGAGAAGTCTTCTCTCAAAACTGTAGATGGCAGGTGCTGGGTTCGAACCCAATCGCTATCTTCGGTTTAATCATTCGAAGTTTTCCGTGCTTTTCTTTGAACCTTCGATTTCCTCTCGTAAATATGGGTTATGTTCACTTAGAAAGATCCCCGCGGAGGGCACCCTCCCTTTGGCCCTATATCTCTAGTGCTCAAATTTCCCGTCACAAATTAAAACATCCTAGTTTTGATTAATTCGAAATGTGTTATATTATTTAAGTCCCATAAGAAAAAATTACATTTACTGTAGAAGTCAATAATGCTATAACAAATTGTGAAATACTAAAAGAAAGAAATCTAGTAAAAAATATAAAAATAAAATGTATCCATATTTTAACATATCGTTTTATGTAAATTTTTCACATAATAAACTGACATTATTTTTCCTCTTTGAAATAAAATATCATTTTGAGTCATTAAGCATACAAATATACATTGTAAAATAAAAATGAAATATTGCAGTAAAGAAATTGGTGGCTTTTATAGATAGATTCTTTTGCTACATTGTATCTCATAAATTTGATTTATGACATCCAAAATAAATGACAAACAATATTGCTGTATTATATACTAGTACTTTATGTCTATTATACTATACATTATACAACGCTTACATTATTACTTTATTTTTATCATAAAAAGTTAGATAGAACAATTTATTTTAAAATATGACGGAATTAAAATGTATGATGAAAATTTAAAATCTAAGAAGCGTTTTTAGTCTAAATAATTGTTCCGCAAACATGTATCCAGGCAAAATAAAGATTGAAAAATATTTTTTTATAAATCGGTGTATATTGGAAAGGAGGATAGTGTTTAAAAAAGATATACAGTTGAAAATTGATTTAAAATTGCGATTTCTATTTTTTTAAATTAACTTCTAAGAAAGGATTTTGTATTGATGTAATGCCATGTATAGATTACTTTTGACTTTGATAATGATTTTTTTCTCCGAATAGATTTAATCCAATGATTATTCCACTAATCAGCGAGAAATAATAATAAAGGTATTTGTTTCCTTCTTATTTATGATTCTTAAAAAAAAACTTTAAGAAAGCAAATGTTAATTTCATTATATAGCCTACATTTTTAATTTTCATAACATTCGACTGACATTTTTATGTGAGTTTCCCTATTAAAATTGCAGATAAATTATGTATAATTTTTATTATAGTTTGCCCATACGGCAAGTGAAAATTATTTCATACAATAGCTGATATTAAATAATTAATTTTATAGAAAGGCAGAACTCGTATATGCTTAGTTAGTGGTGAATTTCAGTGAGCGACATACAGTTTGCAGTTATGCATGAATCTTTGTAGTAGGAAAAAAAGTCCCTGCATCTCGGCCTAAAGACATAAATAGATTTCGAAGCTAAGTAATTTTTTCATAAACTAAAACTATATCAAGATTAAAGATAAATCCAGTTAAACAATTTTATCTGGCCGCTTTTGACCAGTTTTTAATTTAATTGTTTATGAGAATTACGTTAATACAATAGTTCTTTGTTCAACCCCTGTTGTTTATTATTATCATTTTTCTTTGTAAGAATTTCCCTATAAAAAATTTGTCAATTTAAAAGTTACTGAAAATATTAAGAAGATTTATAATAAATTCAAGCAAATTTAATGTTATGTGAATTGACAAAGTTATGAAGTTTTTCATCTTCCCTACAAGATTTTTTATTTCATTTTTATTGATTTATATTTTATTATATTTTGCTATAAAAGTTGGTACTGTCAAGAATATATCTGAATAATAGTTGTAGATAACATTTAAGAAAACTTAGTGGATTTAAAATAATAAACTGGATTTCAGTGGATGAAGTGTGTTTGATAGTTTGGGAATTTCCCGTTTTATGAAATTTCTTTAAAAAAGTTTTTGTCGTCCTTTGAGCCCTTTTTCAATGACATAAAAAAACACGCAATACATTATTTTTTGTTTCTTATAGTAAAAGTAGTGATAACTTTAATCTGGTTTTGTATGTATTATACTTACTTCCTATAGCTAAGAAGTTGTGTTTTTTTATCAATTTTCTCAAAATTTCCTTCTATTTCCAACCCCTTGGTCCGAATTAGCTCATTTATGAACTCAATGCCCTTTTCTGCTCTTATCAGTTTGGAAGATGTTTATGCAGAAATAAGAAAGCTGTCATGTCCACAATAAGTGATGAGCGGCATAATATATTTGGAATTTATAAATTTCCCAGTATTTACACAGCTTGCAAAATGTATGAGTGGTGTATTAACATTAAGGGTGGTTACTTTCTGTACTTTACGGAATTTAAAAAATGAATAAAGAAGAACCCCTTGGTCCGAATTTCTCCATTAACGAACTCAATCCACATTTTCTCTCTTATCAGTTTGGAAGATGTTTATGCAGAAATAAGAAAGTTATCATGTCTACAAAAAGTGATGAGCGGTGCATATATTTGGAATTTATAAATTTCTCAGGATTTACACAGCTTGCAAAATGTATGAGTTGTGGATTATACATTATGAGGGGTTACTTTCGGTACTTTACGGAATTTTAAAAATGGATTAAGAAGAAAACTCGACTATTTCTATATTCTTTGAATTTTAAAGCGTTTAAAGTGTAAGAATAAAAAGTTAATTGATTAAAATTCTTATAAAGCTAAAATGAATGTACTAAAACTACTGTTAGGTTCTAACTTACAAACTAATTTATTTCAAAAACATTACAATATCTGTTACATATACATTAAGATATTTATGCCTTATATGAATTTTAATTATCTAGTCAAGCTGTATTGTGTTTTAAATTTAATTTTCATTTATTAAAAAATACATTTCAACGTATAGTTATTTTTAAAAAATTACACTTTCTGCTAATGTTAACCAAATGAGAAATTTCGAATAAAGTCATAAGAAATATTAAAATTGCAACAAAAGCTCAGATAAAAAAATATTAATATCTAATTATTGCGTAAATCTAAATACATCATCGATAAATCATCAGATTCATTAAAAATTGTTTTAATTATCATATTCGTCTTGAAACAGTTGTCTAGCAGATATATTACCCGACGCATCATTTTGAAAAACATAATCACTTCTTACTTCAACACAATAACATAGAGATATACTGATTAACAGAACAATATATATAAGTGTTTAAAATTATACTGAACTCAATTAACAACAATGGCAATGCTATTTTATAATTGTTACGATACTTTAAGAAAATATTTACAAATAAAGATAAATAAGTTGGAAATCAAAGGTAGCAGTCGGGTACGTTCGTACTATAACAAAGTTTTATAAATATTCAGATTTTAATGTAAAAGCATACAGTGCATCAGATACAGTATAGTCGCCGAAATATTTTGTGCATCCATGTATATTGTATCTGCTTTTTCATGCAGGAAGTAACTTGTAGTAGAGCTCAGCAAAACCTATTAATTTCATAAAATGTGAAAGAGTTTAATAGCATTAAAACGCGCTCCAAACAGTCTTTCCCTCTATATTGTATAATGGAATACATTTGTGTAGCCCTGTAAATTAATAACCAATATTCAATGCGCCACAGATTGTGCGAATGTGGTTTTTAGTATATGCATATCAATAGATGCATATCAATTCTATTATGTTTGAAAGAGTGTCATTAAAACTCATTTGAAACTATTTTAGGTAGATTTCGTATGAAATACAACCTATTGCATTCTCTCCCATGTTGGAATTTCTGAAAAAAATTTGCGGATCTACACGAATCATGACTCCTAGACTCCAAAACTACCATCAGTAAAAAAGTTTATCTATCTATCTATCTATCTATCTATCGGTGTATATCACTTTCTTCTAGACACGATAACTTCCATAATTATGCTCAGATCTTCTTCAAACTTTTACTTAAAATCAAGGAGCTTAAAATCTCGGTCGAGTTCGTTAATGGGCAAAATCGGACCAAGGGGGTGGAAATAGGGAGGGTTTTTGTGAAAACCGAAAAAACGCAATAACTTCTTAATTAAAATCGATATCGAATCAGTTTAAAGTTTATATTACTTCTAAGAAATTGGCAAAAAGTTTATGCATGACAGATTTTTGATAAAGTTAAAAATGGGCTCAAAGAACGAAAAAAACATGGTTTTTGGGAGAAAAAAATTTATAACTTCGTCAATTCTCAAGATATCAAATCCAACTAAATTTTATATAAATGTACTTAATATTATATAAAACTTTTGTATTTACAAGTTTTTGATAGGACCGACTTTTACCGATGAAAAAAATTAAAAACGAAAAGAAAAAGTGGGGGTTAAAAAGAAAAAATCCATAACTTACTCAATTCTTAAGCAATCAAATCTAATTAACCTTCCGTCTACCAGACGGGTCCATTGGACCCGACAGCAATATTTCTGGTGTCAATGGTAAAATGAGAAATTGTCGATTGACACCGGAATTTATAAAGGACTTGTCTAGATATTACGAATTCCTTAATTTAAGCTTTCATTGTAAAAGCAAAATTATATTAAAATATTACTGGTGCCGATTGCAAGTTTGGAATTAAAATTAGGTGTTGCCGTAGATAAATGGGTGTTTTGTCTGGTAGACGGAAGGTTAAATTTATTTTACATCTTCACAATAATACCTACAACTTTTATATTAACAAGTTTTTCATAGAACCAATTTTTAAAGCAAAAATAAATTAAACAAAAATAGGAGTTGAAGAAAAAACCTCAAATCCAAACTGCTTATATTCTGACTCATTTTTAAGTTCATTATTGATTTTAAACGCATCCAAATGACAGATCCTCTTATTTAGGAACTATATAACTTGACGTATGGCCAGTTTTTTGATAAAGGCAGAATATATTTTTAGAAAGGCTGCCAAAAAGGGCATTTTGAACAGATTTCCCGAAGTTATCGTCATTAGAAAATTGATTAAGTATAACAAATTGCGTTTTTTCTGAGTCATTTTTAAATCCATTTTTGTTCTCAAACCCATCGAATTTACAGCTCCTCTTATTTAGGAACTATATAACTTAACGTATTGGCCAGTTTTTTGATAAAGGCAGAATATATTTTTAAAAAGGCTGCCAAAAAGGGTATTTTGAACAGAATTTCCCGAAGTTATCGTCTTTGAAAAATTAAGGAAGTATAACAAATTGCGTTTTTTCTGAGTCATTTTTAAATTCATTTTTGTTCTCAAACCCTTCCAACTTACAGGTCCTCTTATTTAGGAACTATGTAATGTGACGGATTGGCCAGTTTTTTGATAAAGGCAGAATATATTTCAAAAAAAAAGGCTGCCAAAATGGGCACTTAGCAAAAAATTTCCCAAAGCGATGTTGATTAATGAACTGTGGGTATTCAAATAACAAATTGGTTATTTTATGACTCATTTTTAAATCCAATTTTGCTCTGAAACGCATTCAATTGACAGTTTTTTGTTACTTAGGAACTATATAATGTGCGTATTCGTCGATTTTTTGATAAAGGATGAATATATATTTTTTAAAAGCTGTCAAAGTAAGCACTTCGCAAAAAAAATTTCCCAAAGCGATCATGATAAAAGAATTGAGATTGTATACAAATAACAAATTGTTTACTTTATGACTCATTTTTAAATTCAATTTTGCTCTCAAACGCATTCAATTGACAGTTATTTGTTATTTAGGAACTGTGTAATGTGCCGTATTGGTCAGATTTTTGATAAAGGCTAAATATATATTTAAAAAAAGCTGTCAAAGTGGGCACTTTGAATAATTTTAATAATAATTAATTTCAATTTTATAAAAACTCAATATTTTTTTTAAAAGGAACAAAACAAGTATTTTCCCCATTTTTATAGATTTTTAAAAGCAAGACTCTTCCACATTTCCATAAGAAGTACTTAAGAAGTACTTCCGATATTCGTTTCTTCAGCGAACAGAGACAAAATAAAAATGTTCTTTCTTCTATAAAAACAAATACTTGGATTATTCTTTTACTGAGATTAGATGAAATTTACATCTTGCCAATATTATCTGTTTTTATTTAGAAAAAAAGCCATAATGTATGTAATAAAAAGTTTCCCAACATGTTTATGAATTTACTTTTTTTACTACACTCTAAAATATAAATGTGTAAATTAGGCAAATTTACATATATATGTGTGTAAAATCTTAAAATTATACACTTGACATGAAAATTATCCACTTTTTGCAAAGTTTTAATTGTTTTTATGTGTATTTTAGCTTATAATACTAAGTATGTATTTTGTTATCACTTGAAAAACTGTGTAAATGCTAAAAATGCCTGAATTTACACAAGTTGGTATGTTGTTGTAATTTATACATAATGATATATACATAAGTAAGTGTGCAAATTTCTAAAATCACCCACTTGCAAAAAAAAAAAACTTTTCTTACAAAAAATACCTATTTTAATGTGTATTTAGCTTATGGCATTAAGTGTGTAAGTTGTTATCAGTTCATAAAATCAGAAAAATGTGCAAATGTAGATAACACCTGAAATTACACTAATTAGTGTGTTACAACAATTATAAATGCGTGAACTTTAAAGTAGACGTTACGAAAAGGATGAAAGGCTTACATATTTTAAAGAGCTATGCTTTTTATTTCAGTAATCCCGTTCCATAAATAATATGATGTCATTGCATTGCTGTAACAGCATTTTAAAATAATGAACTATATATATATTTATTTTTATAAGATACTATGGCCACCTCTCTAACCCTCCCCGTTTCAGCAGCAAGTAAACATTTAAAAGAAGTTTAAAAAATTAATCTCGACATGCAACAATACATGTAATGCAAAATTTTATTCATTTGATTATTTAATTTTAACTTCGTTTTCCGAATTAACTTTCGAAATTTGTACGTCAAATATAAGAATGCTTGATTTTATAATTCTAGTTTTTGATTAAATCGTAATTTCTAACGGCCGTCTCGCAGACCGCTGTTTTTTCACAATTTTACTTGTAATTTTCAGTAATAGTGTTAGATTTCATTTTTAAAGCGAAATTAGGGAGACTTCATAAAGAGGCATTATAATAGAGATATAATTCCTCTTTATGCTTATTCATAAATTTAAATTACATTTTTTGTACTGTTGGTAATTTTTTTGCTGCCCTCCTCAAGCCCTGCCCTTAATTTAAAGGGCAGTAGTTTAACCTTTAGTAAAATCAAAAATTATTTTGAATTAATTGTAAGCAACATAAAATATAATTCATGTAATTAAGGTAATTCTAAATTCGTATCCTGAGTTATTTTTAAATTTTGCACATCGCATATAAGTGTGCTGATTTTACCCTAAATTATTTTAGCCGTCTCATAGTTAGTAACCTTTTACCCATTTGAAAGTTTAACTTGTATTTTTAGTTATTTTTAGTTTAACTTTAGTTCGTAGTACAATTTAAGGTCCTATTCACGAACTACTTCGACTCCAAGTTAGAGGCATCGAAAACTAAAATCTTAATCACGACTAGGCTTCATCAGGTTTAAGTTGAAAACTAATGGTGGGTCCAGTAACTTGACCTTATTCAAGCCAGGATCGAAATTGAAACTTCTCAACCGAGCACGCGTAAATAGCAAATCATGTACAATGTGGTGGCCAAAGAGACAAGCTCATTGCAAGCGCTCGCGTTGTGAAAAATATAGAAGTTATTCTCCTATAAAATATAAGGTATGTAATCTGATACGTTCGTATTATCTCCAATTCTTTTTATCTGATTTGTTTATATTTATGTATAAATGTATATGCTATAGGTTGAATTGTTTTTTTACATATAGGAATTTTTTACACGAATAATTTATTTGCCTTAAAAAATTTCAACATTACCTAAATCCTGATAAATGTCTATTAAAATAACAACAGTTGTATCTAAGGTTATTTATTTCTTGAAAAAATTTCATCTTAAAAAGAATTTATGAATGTGTTTTAAAAGTAGCTAAATAAACTTAAACATCATTTTTTTTCGGGGGGGGGGGGGTGCGGTGTTAAATTTTGGGTCGGTTGTGAGAAAGATATTACACTTTATTTATAAACTATTATAAAAATGTGTATCATATCTATAAATTATATATTCTGATTTATAAGTTAAACAGTTCATTGAGTTTTAATTATTTATTGAAATTTCTTTCCAAGTTTTTATTATTATTAAGAAACTTATAATATTAACTAAGTTTATCATCGATTAAAACTATAGCGTTGTTTTTAGTTTCTACGCTACATTTTCCAATTTTGAGAAATTTGAAATATTTATTTATCTTAATTACATTTAAGTTTTAGCTGTGTTTTAAACCTTAACTACTGTGGCAGAAATTCTTGCATAACTACTGTGAGCGGTCTGTCAGACCGCTTAATCTAAAGATGAATAAAATGTTAAGTTAACTCTCAGAATACTATCTATGTATTAAACTTTATATACAGGGCTATTATAAATGAAATTAAGCTATTCAAAAACCTCTTGTGATTAGTTTCCAAACAAAACAAAATTTGATCGGTATCTACAGTTAAACTAAAAATTACAATTTAAACTGTAAAAGTTAAAAAACTCAGCGATCTGTGAGAGCGCTAAGAGCAGTTATGAGTTAATTTGAAAATATTACATCAGAAGAACTATGTTTCACTACAATAATCGTAGTAAAGAACACAAAATGTTTGCTTCTTAATTATAGATTTAATAAAAATACTCAGAAGTCAATCGTAAAAGGGAGCAATACGTTGATTTAAAATAAGTCCAGGCAAAAAATTCTGAAGAAAATTAATAATTTATATTTAAATAATGGCTTTTTCTTCAAATATGCATTTTTCCATTCCAATTTTGTCTATTATTACGGAATTTATATGACATAAAACATATGATTGTAGGTATATAAGAAAAATTAATACAGTTGTGTCATAATGAATATTCAAAATCGAACTTATCATCTCCTCCGGATGAGTTTTACACACTTAAGATACAATAGCATATATATTTAATAATATTTATAGTATATACAATACTATTTGTATACACAATATTTATAGTATAAAGTGTCAAATAAATTCTACGAGCATTAATTTCGAAAATTTATATGAGTCAATTTATATTTGGATATAATCACAGTAATTCTTATTTTATTTTTTACTATAGCTGATAAATAAAAACACTAATTAGTTTGATATCTAAAATTTTAATTAGAATATCTGAAATTTTCATTTATGAAAATAGGAGTCGTTTCATTAATGTTAAAATATATTTGTATTTTTTTATGACACAAATTTCTAAATACAATTCAAATGCAAAGGATGTTATTTTAATGATACATCAGATTCATCAGCCTTTCTGATAGTCTTGATAATTTTTTAAGGTAAATTCTTTGTAATGATGAATATTTATAAAAATAAAAGAATTCAACGTATAATATAGGTTATTTATGTATATATAAACAAATCAGGTAAAATTTTTGCAGGTAATATATATGTGTGTAGGATAGTGCTCTCGATTATACGTTTATACGCGTATACGCATAATACGTATTATACGAAATACGGATCAACTATACGTATAATACGGCATCGGCGGTTATACGTATTGCGCAAAACAACATATACGGTACATCGTATATACGGATCTTATCCAAGCGGTTAAACGTATAAACGTTTAAACGTTTTTCATTCAAGATATGAAATTTGATGTTTCAATGCTTTTCTGCGGATTACAGACATTGAGAAATATCCGGTAGAGTATCCCCATCGCGATTCTCTGTTTAAAAAACTACGATGCGTTTACTTAACTACTACTTGTTATGCAGGTACCTAAAAAATCTGAATACGTTTCTCAGTTTAAATTTTGGTTTCTTTCCCAAAAAACTAAGTTATTTATTATAAATTGTCTTACATTAGTTGTGGATAGAATCAAACTAATCTTTGGAAGAGCTGTGGCTCAGTACTTAGTTTTTTTATATTTTCTTGTATCTTAACAAGAAGAAAGTAATGGATTCGAGAAATCTTTCGACTGGTTTACACTTTTTAAGGGTAAGATAGTCCGAAAAATATGTTTTTTACAAAATGCCTATCTGTGACTTTGTCTATATGTGGCATGAATTTTGTTCCACCAGTTGCACAGAATGAGTTTTCAGCAATATCATCATCACATAGCAGGCAGTAGGCTCTGTCATTCTTTTTCTCAGCGTACCGCCACACCCAGCTTTTTCTATTCATTTCTAATTGTAATCTAAGCAGAACGGCGTCTATAAATGTTCGTTCTTCTACACTAGGAGATACTTATACTAAGTGTCTGCGTCACGTGACACAATGGTTTTATTTTTCACCATATGCAAATTGTCTTACCGCGGAGGAATTTTAAAATAATTTACATATTTGGTAATTTTTATTAGTTTCTTTTTTAAATAATTTAATTATTTTGTCCTCCCAGAATATTTTATGACTTATTTAATGAAAATTAGAAGAAACATAATTAAACATTGAGTATGTTATAGTAACTTACCGGTCACTTACCGAAGTGACCAATGTTACCAACCGATTGTAGGGTAGTATGAAATGAAAATCAAGGCGAATTGTGACGTCAGCTACAGTTCAAAGGATAGTTTTCATTGGTGCCACATTTCGGTTTCGTACTGCCCTACAATCGATAGGTAACATGGGTCACTTCGGTAAATTGCACTGAACATGTACGTTGATTAAAATATTTATAAAGGGAAATACCAAGATCTTGGTTGGAATCCAGATAGTAGATATTTCACTGTTAGTGAAGCGAGATTAGCCAATCAGAAGTCTGATCTTTTGTGAACTTTTTTCAAACTGTTTTAAAAAATATACGCTTTTCATTGCTTGATCTCGTATGTATAAGACATACTATCAGGGCCGTAGCTAGAGGTGAACCATAGGGGGGAGGGGGGCTCGAGAGGATGTAGGGGGGGGGGGGGGCTCATAATTTTTTTTTCTCTTTCTGACGCAGAAAGATAAATTAATAACTATTCACATTGTAGGTATTATGTTTCTAATTAAATTGTTGTACTAACTTCATTTTATGCTAAGAAAAGTATAGGATGATGAAAATTTTGATTGTATAACTGATGCAAAATGAAACATCATGTTAACTTCATATGTACATATAAATGTGTTGAAACACTTATTTTAGATACAATTTAGTAACTCTGCAAAACTGTGAAAGGGTCACAAAACTAAATTAGATTTTTGAACAGAATTTCATTTGAATTTTTGGAACAGAAATTAATTGAGTGACCTTGGAATCTTTTCCAGGGGGGGGGGCTCAAAATATTCTAGGGGGGGCTGAGCCGCCCATAGCGCCCCCTTAGCTACGGGCCTGCATACTATGCGGATTTCTGTCGTAACGCTACCGATTTCCAAATTATTCTCCATTCAGCGACATAAGACTGGTGAAGTCCGCTATTTAAATTAGATACGATACGGCGAATATACGTATACATTAAATATACGTATTCTTAAATATACGTTTAGTTGATACGCCTTATACGTATCCGGATACGTTTAAACGTATATTCGAAAGTATCCGTATAGCAGAAAAACGTATTATACGGATATACGTATATCGTTTAATCGTATACCTGCTATACGTATCCTATCGCGAGCACTAGTGTAGGAGGAGATGAAGATTACATAACATTCTTCTATTTTTTACTTTATTTAAATTTTATTGTTATAACTGTATGTAACACAGTACCTTGAGTATAACTGACTTTGTATCTTGAGTCTGAAAAATAAAAAATGAAAAACTGAGTCTGAACTCTGAAAATAAAAAGTGTGGAGATTGCAAGTTTACCAAGTATCATTATTCCATCTGACTATTCTAACATGTATCATTAATTAATTATTTCTTTTTCTTAATCTTAATTTTTAATTGCATGTACTTAATAATACCTAAATGAGGGGAAAATATAAAATTAAGACGCAAGGAAGAATATAGAAAATCAAACAGCAGTTTTATGTGTATATTTAGAGTAGAGTGGAGAGGAATGGGACACTTTTTACAAAAATAATAAAATCACCTTTATTTGACACAAATACAAAAATTTTGATTTATAGAATATAAAATGAAACACTTTCTAATGTCCTTGAACAATATAGAAACATAATTTGAAGAATCAATTTTATAATTAAAGAAATTGTAAATTTCAAAATGTGTCCCATACTTCCCCATTAACAGAGAAATAATATTTGTACTACGATGGTTGACGAAGAATATAAAAAACTACAAGACTTGGCAAAAAGTTTCTGATCACTGTTATCAAGTTTATGAGTTCTGTATTTCGAAGGATATACTTCGTGATTCAAGAGCATAGGAAAGTTTTGCAATATGCCAAATAAAAGAAAGAATGTTAAATATGAATAAAAAGTGAATTCAATATTGCAATCATATAATTTACAATTATAATGCAGGCAAAAATGTTTCCTCGTGAGAAAAAAAATATCCGATCAAGATCGAAGTTGGAAAATAGTAATCGATCACTGAGGAAAAAAGTTTGAAATTTGCATAATGAAGATAGATTAGAGTGCCTTCGCATGCTGATGATATATGAATCCTATTTAAAAGAAGAAATCTTCCAGTTGCGAGATCAAAAGCAGCTCTGAAGTGCTGGAAAATGACTCGTATGAAAAACCTGTCTCGCGATTTAAAAATCCGCATGATCTAATTATTAGAAGAAGTAAATTCACAAAGGAAAGTGGCTGATTTATGAAATTGTTCTTAAAGTACAGTATGCGATATTTAGAAAAAAATATCAGTTGACTAATAGCGTGGAAAATTTACCTCGAAGTGGACGACCACAAATGTCAATACCTAGGAAGAAAAAGAAAATTTGTGAAAATATCGAAAAGAAAGCGGCAAGCAACCTGAAAACAACTTGATTCCGAAAGGTCTAAGTATAACGTAAAGGCATATGACCGCAGTACGTAATCATGTAAATGTAGCAAGATTTAAATCTTGTAAAATTAAAACAAAATCTTACATGATAATGAAGGAAAAAAAAAGAGCGCCTGCAATGGTGTAAAAAACATGTACACTAGCCATTTGATACATGAAATAAAGTTATTTTTAGCAATGAATTTCGCATATCTATTGGTAAAAGTGATGACTGTGGAACATTTGTTTGGAGGAGAGTTGGTGAAAAGTTCAATAAGGGTATCAATACGAAGACTAAATTTTCACCTGAATTTGCAATTTGGAGTTGTATTACATCACAAGGCGTCGGCAAGTTGTGTATTGTGTTACGTACAGTAAGCTTTGAAGTTTACATTGACATTTTAGTGCATTTTTTGATTCCCAGCATCGGCCAATAGTTCGGAAATCAAAATGACTTCTTATTTCAAGATGACAATTAGCTCCCCAACGCACCAAATCAATGAAGAAATTTCTACAAAATGTAGGTAATATACCAATTCAAACCATGATTTGACCGCCCAATAGTCCGGATCTTAATCCCATCGAAAATATGTGAAATATATTAAAAAGAAAAATCGATTTTCGATGATTTACAAATGCCATAGAACTTACGTAAAGCTATAAGGGAATGCTGGGGTGAGGTTGCTCCTAATGAGTATAAAAATCTTAATGAGTCCAGTCCGCTAACAATTTCGACCGTCATCCGAAATAAAGGTGAATTTACGAAATATATAATTACAGTGATCGGTTATTTTTTTCCAAATCAAAGCATGATCAGATAACTTTTTCTTTGGTGCCTAAATTTCAATCACAATTTTTCTGTTTATAAATTGATGAATGGTGATTTTTCTTTATTGCATATTGTTGCTCATTATATGTAACACAAATGTATTATCGCTAATAGTCGTTTCATTTTTATGCAGTAAGAATAAATAATCTTTTCTTACAAAAGATGGTAGTGTTGATGTAATGATCGGAAACTTTTTGCCAAGGGTTGTAGTGTCTTAAATGGCTATATGCTGAATTGTAGAACCGTAGCTGCTATAGTAACATAGTTTTAGAGGGAGGAGTGAAGTTCTAAAAACCTATTTATAGGGAGTTTTTAAGAGGGGGGTGAGTGTGATAGGCTGATTTAGAGCTTATGAGGCTACACTTGTGACAGTGGATGAGAAGTCGGTACATCACTATGATCCCGAGTCCAAACAACAGTACTTTTATCTCATCCACTGTCACAAATCTAGCCCCATAAGCTAAAAATCAGGCTTTCAACTAGACCCCCCCCACCCCATTTCACTCCTCCATCCAAAACTATATGAATATTGCAGCTACGGTTCTGAAACTAAGCTCAGAATCAACTAAGAAATTAGACTTCGATATTATACATCAGACGAATATCAAACAGAAGATTACACAGATAAATGAGTGAGAATATTACATAGATATATGTGTATTCTTGCGCAATTTACACATTAATGCGCGCATTTCATGAGTGATCATTATAACTTTTACACACTTAGTTTTATCATCAAATAACACACTGAAATGTGTATTTTGAAAGTTACAGATTAAGCGAGTATTTTGGGAATTTACACAAAAATTTACATATATAAACAGATCGTTTTTGTATCATCGATTTACACATTTTTGTGTGGAAATTTACACTTTTATTTTTTAGAGTGTACCCGTGTCCTTTATTAATTTAATATATATATAAGAAAAAATTGTCTTTCTAAAATACTAAACTATAAGCATTTAATATTCCTTAATTTCATGAAAGCAGTTTATGTTGTATCAAAAATTGTTTTTTAATGTACGTAATTTTGCAATGGATGCTAATTATTGAAAACTAAACTTAAAGAAGTTTGTTAAGATTTGAAACTTAATGAAAAGCAGAAACAAATGAAGAATTTAACAAAAATGTAATTAATTCACTGGTTTGTTTTATAAGATAGAACCCATTAACTAAAAAAATATATTTTAAGCTACTATATCAAGATTGCTTGAGTAGATAACATTAATTTAGATAATCTTAAAAAAATAAGTGAAAAAAAGAGTTTTAATATATCTATATCTAATGTAAGCGCAAACTATGTGTTGGAAAAAAAGTTGTTTTTGCACTCAAAAGAGCAGATGTAACAATCACTAAAGTCAATAATGAAATAGTACACATTGCTGAAAAATTCTTTACCGATATGTAAATGTGAAGATCAAAGGGAAATCAAACTACACGTAAAACTTTAGATGATAAAATTTATAAAATTTCATACAAAACATAATTTGCTTTCATTGCTTTGTTTTTTATTAACTTTTTATACTAAATCAATTATAAGGGAGTTCATTGAAATATATACGCATGAAGAGTCTGTTTGCAACGATACTGTTTCTTTTATTATTCCAAAGTGAAACACATTTTTTATCCCTCCATCCAAATGTAATCTAGATAAAGTAGTGTTTGAATGCCCAAATTTAATATCGCATTCATATTTAACTTTTCTAATTTCAAATTTTCTCCCTGTCATGCCTATGTAATAATTTAAATCATCTTTTTGCTATCACATAGGGTATTTCATAAACCCCTACATGATCATCCTGTCCTAAAGGTTCAACTTCCTTATTAAGTAAGCTCTTAAATTTTGGTAGCATCGTCACAATCAAATCAGTATTAAACTTTTTTAACTTAAATTTTAACCTCACAAAACTGCCTTTAAAATAAGGAAAAGAAACACTTTTAAATTTTACAAGATCCCCCCTTTTATTGTAACCTTCAATTAGTTCAGGACTTCTTAGTTTAGGTTTCCTTTCTATAATAATATATCAATTTATTGTTGCTATTAATTTATACGCATTATAACTTGCAGTATTATGGATATTATCCAAACACCTATTTAAAAATTCTTCAGAGCAAACTTATAAAGCTTGTCAACTATCAAACAAAAAGTGGAGATTTTATAAAAAATATCATGTTGATATAATAAAATAACCTTCAAATTTAAGATTTCAAAATTACAGAACATTGGGCTAAATAGTGTTTAAGTTACATTTATATAATTTCTTACATTATAATTATTTGGAAAGTAAAATGCATTTAGTATTAGATGTTCCCAGTTTTGAAATTTGCATAATTCCTCAAATACTTCATAAATAAATATATTTCATCCTTACCAACCTCTGGCTTTTGTTAAAGAAAATAAATGTACATTCAGCAAGAAAATGATTTAAGTTAAGAGTATTTCGCATTTCGCATTAAATGGAACTCCTAACGATGCTCAACAGTGTTGTCACTTACGATGGCTTCCGAGTTCGCACCAACTTTACGCCCAGTCTATTGATGAATGTCATTCAGTTAAAGAGCCGTTTGGAGGAAAAGTCTAACTGTACTATAAAAACTACGTAACAAAAGAAAGTTTAAAAAATACATATATAAAATAAAATATCTCTGGAAAAAGGTGGTATTAAATTTAAACGTAAAAGTCATTTAAAAAAGTCTTAATCATATTCTTTTATTAATTTTCTAGTTCGAAGTATAATTTTTTGATAAAAAAAACGTATGTTGGCTTGTATGCTATTGGTTTGGTATACCAAGGTAAAAGTATTTGAGAAATCTAAACAAGGTGTCAAACTTAGGTTTTAATGTACAAAATTTAAAGTTTGTTACAATTATTATATCTAGATGATTCTTGAAATAAAATTGAAACATATTACTATTTAGATAATTGATTAAGCGATTGGTTTACTCACATTGTTAGATGATTTGTGGCAGTTCGTAGGCATGATGCAATTTTTCCAATGACAATACAAGTAAAATTATATATATTTTTTGCATTTTTCACATTTTATTGAATACAAAAGTTGAAAAAGCAATTTATTATTACACTGTATTTAAAAAAAATTATACTCAAAGTTTGTAAATTTTGTATTTGATTAAGAGATTTAAATTTTAATTTCTGAGTAGCTATTATTTCTTTCCTAACAATTAAGCATATTACTTAATTTCTTGGCTATCATAAATTCAAAAAAGATACTGGCTTCATGGTTAAAATTTATGGTCAAAATAAAGTTTAAAATGTATTTAAATGTCAGAAACACATACATTAATATAATTTATGGTCGCAAAAAGTCATTAAGGAAAAAAATTCAAAGAGTGATACTTAGGAAATTTTCTAGAATTTTATATTAACGAAGGTGATAACACTTCCGTTTCTGAAGTTAGATGTCTCTATCATAATTATGATAGTTAACTTTAGATTTTACCGCAAAGTTATTCAAAGTTTTTTTTTATATTTATTATAATATAATATTTAAACCAGTAGAGTAAAGTCGTATCCGCGAAATATTTAGATATCAGAGGATGAAAAGAATTTGTGAAATATTTTTGCGAAATTCTGTTAAATGCGCAATTTTATATGCAATAAAAATTAATGTAAAGTTGTTATTTATTACTCTTTCATAAAGTTTGATGTCATTTTAAAAAGTCCGAAATAAACATCGTTCAGAGTAAATAAATAAATAAGTAAAATAACATCGTTAAACTATGATTTATTTCATGAAATATTGTACTAAAAAGTTTTGCACGGCATATTATTGTTTAAAAATTTCGTTCTCATATTCCTAAATATTTAAATACACATCCATTATCGTAAAATATAGTTGTATGACAGAAGGAAGTTTAAAGGTGAAGTTTCAGTTGTGTTATTAAATTTTATTACTTGTCATTCATTGTAATTTAAATATTTTCTTTTAAACAGGAATAATATATTGTGTGAACATACCTGTAAACATTTAATTCATCCTAATATGCATGTGCATATGTATTTTTAGCTTAATTTGTAGTCTATATATATAAAAAAGTAATAATTAATTATAAATATATGTAATATATGTAAATTTTTGAGATAATAAAAATTCTTCGACTTAATTATAAATTAATTATTTTCGAATTCCTTTAGTATTCAACTTTCCCCCTTTCTTTTTATAATATTTAATGTATTATTTATATTCCATAAATGTCATGCTTTCACCTTTTTTATTTTATTAAAAATGTGAGAGACAGTGATTTTCTGGCAATATGTGGGTTGAGACGAGACATAAGTTGATATCCGTTAATTGTGTGTCGATGGGGAGAGAGACGAATAGGCATTTGAATTTTTAACTCCAAACTGCTAAAGCCAACAATCTAGATCGCCGAAAACACAAACTCGGTCAATGGAGCGGGACTGCTTGAAAATTAGAAAAAGAGAATCGGCATAATGAAAGTATCAGGAAATAAAATAAAAATAATATTGTCCAGTTAAACTGATGACATAGAGCTCACGGGCTAAGTATACTAATTGTACTTCAGTATTTAGAAGGGTTGATGCTGTTCGAAAAACAAATTAAGAGGAAATTTTTTTTCAAAATTTTAAAGTTCATCCAAACAGGAAACTAATCCAAGAACTTTTGCTCATATTGCCAATGATAAGCATATGTAAAAACATGGACATAGAAACAAACAATACTCTTTTGTCATAGCATAAGGTCTTTAAACAATTCGGATTTGGTCTTTAGATGATTGTGAAAAATACACCTCAGATAATTAAATTCTATTATCATTCTCACCACCTGAACTGATATTTCCATTCCCTAAGCTGTAGGTTCGACAGCAACAGAAGCATTTTTTTTTAATTAATATAATTCTACTGATATAATACAGCTTTGAAAGATTAAGCTTTGTTTAATGATCTCAAAGATTATATTCCTGTGCACATATATATATATATATATATAATATCACATCGTAAAAAAAATTATTTGCAGCATTTTATAAAAATTACATGGAAAACAATTGTGCAATTTTGCCCTTTTGCTTTACGTTCGATGTTAAACTAACTGAATCCCACTGCGTAAATTTGATATTAATTATTTTTAAGCCAATCATATTGTCTAGTAAACCAACCAAACTAATTTATAATCTGCCACTCATTATGGAACTGGAAGAAATGTAAGTCACCGATTTTGACGTAAGTGGTATCGTTGGAAAGATCTCATCGTGAGCAGTAAAAAACTCAATGGAACTACTCGTCGCAAATGTTTCATTTTCGAGATATACTATTTATGCCAAGTGACTAGTGCACACTTGGGGGGGCAGCAAAAATTTTTAGTCTAGATTTTAAGGAAAGTGGTATCGTTAAAAAGATATCATCGTGAGGATTAAAAAACTCAATGGAATCCCCCGTTGGAAATGAGATGTTTTCGAGATACCTGACAATATGTGTCACATTGCTAATGTACACTAGGGTGGAACGAAAGTATAGGGAAAAATATTTTTTTCAGCAAATGATTTTGTAATAGCAATTAAAAGTTGCCTTTGTATGTTAACTATAAAACTACGAAGTTTTTTCGTTCTAAATTTATATCTTGAGGTGTCGCAAGAGCCTTAAAAATAAGGATTTTTAAGAAAAAATCCAAATGTAACATAAAATTATAATTTTTTTCACTGTTTTATTTTTACATTTTAAGAGTCAAATATTGTTTTTAATAGCAATCTATAAATGCTTCTTTACTATAACATTAATAATATTAAGTTTAATTGAGGTAAATTTATGCATTAATTTTCTGCGCAAGTAAAATAAATGAGCTTTTTCAAAAAAAAAAAAAAAAATTAATGTGTAATATCAGTTTGAACTTAACTGTAGTAATTACTTTTTTTGCTTACAAATAGTCGTTCAAACACAGTTTTTTTAAAAAAATAATTTGTAAAACTTTTAGAAATAACTAATTATTAATAAAAATAAACTTACCAGTTATTTGGGTCTTTTTCTTTTTAAGATTTTTTCGAAAGGGATTAAACACAAACATGCAACATAAATACTAACAAGTCACTCACTATATCAACTCACTCACATTATGTCATGACATAATTAATAACCAGTGTTATGAAACAAAAAAAATATTAAAGAATAATTAGAATATTCAGTTAGTTTCACATTTATTTAGTTTTTAAAATTTCTTGATTATTAGATAAAATGTTTTTTCGACTCAAATTTACACATCATCTTTTGCGAAGCAATTTTTGCTTTAAAAAGGCCTTCTCTTGCTTCAAGACCACAGACACTTATTGATGACTTCACAAGCTGTGTCACAAGCTTTATAGCTCTGTCACAAGCTTCTTTCTACTGTTTGTGTATTACAGGGTAAACGAGGGAAATCTATAGATGGAAACTGGCAACTTTTAAGCTTAATATGGAACCAGATGTGGGTATACACTTTCATAATATACTCTGATAGAGCTTTAAGGTTATCTGAAGGTTTCTCTGTTCCAACGTATAACCGAAGAATGCGACTAGCTAGTGTAAGCCTTCGAGAATGAGCCAACTTTCCTGGTTTTCTTAAGTACAGATCTGGACAACATAGACCGCTTGAGATTGATGTGTACATTTCAAGTAAATATTTTCGGTATGTGCTCAAATCTTCAATCATTTTAACATTAGAAAGGTTGTGTTGTATAGGCAAGAACTTAACCACTGGAAGAGCGTTACAACTTTCAAGTTGTTTGCCTAAAACCATACCAAATGCATTAGGGCACTTTGTTTTTTCGTTTAATTTACGAAACAGGTGACGCAAAAGCAATTAATTTAAATGGAATAAAAAAAATCAGCTACTGCAGTGGCCTGTTTAGATTTTTTTCCATTAAAATAATCACAATGTTATTGACTCCATTGTTTGTGGCTGTCCCATCGCACCCAATAGCAGTTACAGTTGATAGGTTCAAATAATTTTTACCATTAAAGTACACTATTATGCTACTTTTTATAGTTTCGCCTGTTCCGAAAACAGCGATTACATGCACTAGAAATAACGAATTGGTCTTTTTCACTAAAGAAATATGCTCTTCGATGACCGTTTTTTTGTAAAATTTGTTTCCTTTTTTATCTTGCACAATTATGTTATCTATTTTTCCATCGAAAAACAAACCTATATTTTCTCCAACTTGGTTAAGGCTTCTTACTATCTCTTTTGTCTGATTCTTGTTTCTCTCTCTTCGAATTTTCATCCTATCAATTACCTTACTTTTGTTCTCTTCTGTAATCATTCCAAAATCCTTAAGAACAGCACTTGTGATATTTGCAGCAACTCTGTCTGAAACCCCAGTTCGGTCACAGGCACTTGCTACTGTTGGAAGTTCTACTCGCATTTGCTCGCTTGTAGTTGTATCAAAAAAAAAGTAGAGTAATTTTTGGGATTGTATGTTAAATTTCCTTTAGTTGTTTGTTCTGGATTTGATTGAAGGACATCATTTTCAGATTTTCTGGTAGCATTAACTACTAATTTCTGATTGTACTTGTACTTTAATTGTTTTTGTATAACTTCTTGTTTCCTCTTTGGTTTAAAATCTTGAAAATAACTTTATCGACTCCACTTACACACATTTTTCTCCCTGTTCTTTAGTCAATTAAAAAATCTTGTTCAAGTTTAGGTACTTTTTTTTTCGCACTTAGACAGAAAATTCTTTGCATTTACAGCTGCTACATCAAAAATACGTTTGATTTCATTTAAAGACTTTGCTGCAATTAAATCACATTTACTGTACCTTTTCTATCTTTTAATATTAAAATACTTCTGTATTTATCGTGACAGGTTTTTCCAATTTGTAACATGCCGGTTCGAGATACTACAGGAATAGATGCTTTCGACCAACTTTTCGTTTAGTAGCATAAATAATAAAGGCGTGCAGAATAAAATTATAGATACCATTTGTAAAGTAGATAGACATGTATAATTTAAAAATTGAAAGCGGGCATTTGAAATTTAAAATACATTTTTTTTCTTTTTTACTAAACCAAATTATCAAATTTCGCAAATTTTGCTTAAAAATACGTATATTCAAGTCTTTTGCGGCACCTCTAAGTATATTATATTTGTTAAAATATTTTAATACTGTCTTAACAAAGGCACTAGACAACTTTTTATCTCTATTACATATTGAAATTAAAAAAATTATTTTTTCGTTCCACCCTAATGTACACTGCTATGACATAAATTGTTGGATATCTCGAAAACGACTCATTTTAGATAGTTAGTTCCATTGAGTTTTTTACTTCTATTAATGATATCTTTGCAACGACATTATTTTCATCAAAATCGAGAAAACAATTTTTTGCGGTCCCCAATTAAGTGTGCACTAGAACAGTATGCACTAGCTGCGTGACATAAAAGTTAATAACTTCAATCTTAACATAGATATGTTGCTTTAAACTATAATTTTGTGCTGCTTATTCATCATATGCAACATGCGTATTAGTTTAACCCCTTGCGGCGCCCTGGTATATCTATGAAACCACTTAATTTTAACTCCTGAACGCCATACTGGCACCAGAATTTATCTAAGAAAATTTACGGTTTATTGAATGCGGTAAATATAGCTTTTTCATATTAGCAAATAAAGTTCTTTTCAAATTCTGGTACCAATCATTAATTTCAATACTTGAGTAATGAATTTGCTCTGCGCCGCAAAGGATTAAAACATGAATGGTTTTCTAATCACGAATAGATTCCAATTTTAAATTACAGGTTAGAGTCATGGTTTACAAAATCACAATCCGTAACACAATAAGTTACTGAAAAATGAAATAATAAAATATATAAAAATATGTTTAAGATATTTCGTTTAATCTTAAGTCAGTAATAAACATTTGCAAACTAAAAAATCAATTTTTGTTTGAAAAGAGCTTCCGGGTAATTGATAAAACTTTATTCTACAACTCAAAATGTCATTCCGTCACTTATGAAATGGAATTGCCCTTTGATTAAGTTAAGAAAAATTAAATAAATGTGTATCTACATAACCATACTTTAAACCAGATTTTATCGTCATCCTATCTATATAGGAGAGGATATATTTCGAGCTGGCATTTATAAAATATTTGGGCTATTGCTTTATTTTCTGGATTATATTACTGCAAAAAAAATCATTCATTACACTGGCTTCATCGTTCATTTTAATTAAAAAAATATTTATAATAATGTCATGTTTATGTTGAGAGTCTTGTAGGTTCTCACAGGCTATAACCCCTCCCCCTCTCCCCTCGAGCATCGGTGAAATGTTGAAGTGGACTATCCCTGGATGCTGGGGTCACCGAAGTAAAATTTGAGAGAGAGAGGCAGATAGCACTAGGGCCTAGACGAGCGCGGTCTAAATTTTTGGCCAGCTAATCTACACCATTAAAATCCCACTGTATGTATGTTGTATGTATATGATGCTATCTCTTCTAATTCCAAAAACAGAGAAACGTTGCGTTTGTTTTGAATTGAAGGGGGGGGGGAATCCCGGGATCCCGAGTTGCACATTCACATCTCGAAATTCCAAATAGTTGGTAAGTTATTAACTAAAAATAATTACTTTGCCCCTGTATATTTGAAAAGTGTTCGCACAGGTCGAAAGAGATCCCTCCCGAAGTCAACCGACAGTGAATGACAAAAGGAGAATATTTTTTCTTCTTTTTAAATTGCCATCGAGAGCGTTCTAACAGAGTCAAACAAAAAACATTGAGATTTTTAAATAGAATGTCCTTTTATTGGACGGTGAATTTATTTTTATTTACGATTTTCCGAATTTTCGAATTTTTTACGAAACATCCATTTTCAGTCCTTTTTTTGAATTATTTTCGAGAAATGCATTTTTGAATTCCAAAATTGAGAGTTCTAAGAAAATCTGAAAAAAAAAACAATGTCGGATTCTAAATTTTCATTTATTTCTGAGAATGACAATGTATTTTTTTCAAATTTTCGATTTTCTCAATTTTTAATTTAATTTTTTATAGACTTTTCACAAGTAAATATTTTATATCTCCCAAAGTTATTGCACTATCGACTTGCTTTTTTTAAAATGTGTATTTAAACATTGGCTTACTATTTGTAGAAGATAGGAAAAATTGGTTGAGTGGTATGTTGAAAATGATAGATAAGTAATTAAGAATAAACATTTTATGTCTCGCCGACGTTTTGGCATTTTTTCTCAAAAGTTTTTTTAGTTCGTTATTTAAACATGATTTAAGAGTATTCAAAAATTCGAAAGAATTGATTGAATACTTTAAAAAAAATTATTTCCAAGAATGCGATGACGAAACGAAATAATTACAAGAAATCTATTGAAGAATATTTTTGGCATCATGCCAAAAGCGAGTTGCTCCTCTTCTGAATTCAAAATATTTCCGGGGACTTTTGAGTTTTATTTCTGCTTTTACTTGTACGTATTATTATCGGGAACCAGCGTTAGCTTCTTCGAGACAAATAAATTTTCAGATATGAAAACTTCAAGGAAACGTAATATAATATATCCCCCCCCCCAACAACTATAGGCAAAAAAAGTGAGACTGAATTCTGTTGGACCTTCATAATACCTGTTTAATTTAAAAGATTAAGTTTGAGTATGAAAAAATAAATAGAATCATAACAGATAATAAATAGTGTCATAACAGTTGATTTGATCATAATGCAGCCTGGAAAAATAAATGGCAATGAAATTTTGATGTGTTTTACTACTTTTTGATTTTCCTTGTGTCTTTATAAATTTAACTATGAATTTTGAAAAATAAAATATAGCAATATAGTATAAGAGCCAACAGTACAAAAACATTAGGTGTCGAGTATAAGAAAAAAACCCTTTTTTACGGAAAAGTTGTAATTGGGGAATCTAATTATCCATGTCTGCCTGAAGTCATGTGCTTCATAAACCAAGAATTAATAACACTAGTGATTTATTCATAGGTTTAACATTGTGTTTGTTTTACGACCTTTTCATGCCTTTGATTGTAGGCCAAGCACAATGATAAACCTACATGTATACCCTACTGATATTAATATTTGGCTTATGCGGCACTTCACTTCTTGCAGACGTGGATCATTATATTCCCCTAGTACTACTATTCAATAAAATAAATGTTTTTTTTCTTTCGCTCATAACCTTCGGTTCTTATACTGTCAGCTCTTGGACTTATACTTTATCAAACATGCATTGA
The DNA here is from genome assembly GCA_964019185.1 of Maratus speculifer. NCBI lineage: Eukaryota > Metazoa > Arthropoda > Arachnida > Araneae > Salticidae > Maratus > Maratus speculifer. The sequence goes on along the minus strand of OZ025296.1, from coordinate 226,077,087 downwards.
TAAAATCCCATTCTTCAGTCACCTAATATCATTAAGTCATTACGCCTTGCGCACACTTACTTTTATCAAGTAATAATAAAAAAGCACTGTAAGAAAAAAAATCTTTCTTTCAATTAAAAATTTTTGAATTCGTGAAAAGCAATGAGTCACAAGAAAACTATTTCACTTTAACTCATACATTATTCGTAGGGCTATTTAAATAAAAACAAGTTTTTTAACATCACGATTTATAAAACTGTCTCATTAACTATCCAAGAGCTTCAAACCTTTTGAACCCGAGTTTACATTTGTAACCGAGTTTTATTTGTATGTATAGTAAATTTAAATTCCCTGAATAAATATTTACAAATTAACCATCCTTAATTTGCAACACAGATTTTAATGAGAAAATGTTTGAATTGGGTTGGCTGATGAATATAAAGTAGTTCTGAAACTTGCATATTTCTGTAACTAATGCTAGAATAAACTAATAGCTCTGGAGATATTTTTATTCACAGATGCATGTCGTGATGTGGAACAAATTATGTTAGTCTTTACTAACAATACTGTGTATTTAGTACGTGAATTATTACCATATTAGTTTAGAAAGTGAATCATAAAATTTCAATACATTGTTTAGTTGAAATTTAGTTTCCAAAGAAAATATATTGTGTTCATTATAGTTGCTTCTGTAAAATGATGTTTTACAAATATTTAATATTGATACAAAAATAATTGTTAATAAAGTTAATACAACGCTTTTATATTAGAAACAAGAACGAAAAATCATGCGTCATGCATAGATTATGAAACATTTTTCAAATACCGGATACTTTAACGCAACATCAAGCATTAAAAAAAGTTAAACATGATACGTAAGGAAACATCTTTAAAAATACATAACAGAAAACCTTATTTGAATCAGAAATGCAAAATTCAACAATTGTCGCGAAAGCAGGAAAGGTACTCATGTCAAAACTTTAATACTATGTGTAAATAGAAAGTAATTCTGCAAGAACATCAGAATGATGTACAATGTGTTCTGTTGGTCCAAATGAGGTAAAATTTGAACTACAGTTAATTCAAATGACGCGCATGGCATTTATTTAAAAAATTAAAAAAATTAAAAGCAGGAAAATCCAGGGATAGGAGACGCTGTAATTCGTATAATGCATTTAATTCGCTTTACAAATAATATAAATATTAAATGGAAACTAGTCAATAAAAATACAGAATCCGCCGCAAAATTATTTGTGCGGTGGAATATGGCATATCAAAATACTCGGGAAGCTATTGATGACGATGATAGGGTAAGCTGTAATACAAAAAGCGCTTAATTCGCTTTACAAATAATATAAATTTTAAAAAGGGAGACATGTAAAAAAAAAAAAAAAAAAAAAAAAAAAAAAAAAAAAAAAAAAATCAAAATCTACCATAAGATTTTTTCGGTGATACTAAGTTATCCCGTCAACCAAAAAATTATCGCCAAGCTATAAAATTAAATGCCAATAATGGATGATCGTGAATGTCACATTCAATGACATTAAATACGATTCGCGTGTTTAAAATGTCATTAAGTGATTTTTATTTCAACTTATTATTTGTATTTTTATTAATATTCTACTAATTATTTGTTTTATCGTTATTTAAAATAAAAATTATGTCAATATGTATAATTTGGCTATTAGTTTGGCGATTTGTATAATTTGGCGAAATTGGTCGATGGTATAACAGAGTAGTACCGATATTTCCTATGCTCGAATATGGCATATCCATTACTCGGGAAAGAACTAATGCACTCACTCCGTACTCACTCCGTAGAGTAATTGCCGAAATTTATCAAGTCCTCTGAAAATGGAAATTTATTTCTATCAGTCTCCGCATGGTAGTGGGAATGCGTGTGTTATTTTCCTAGTATTGGATGTACCGTACTGTACAAAACACTTTAAATGTATTTTTATTGTCCATTTTTACTCTTTTATTATTATTTATTATTTCTTAAGCGAATTAAATGTCTTATGTGCATTACAGCGCCGCTGTCGGCGCATATTTGTTTTTTGTTTTTTAATTTTTTACATTTTTTTAAAAAATAAAATGCATTATTTGAACTATCTATAGCTTAAATTTGATATAATTTTGACCAATAGAACGCGTTGTACTACCTTCTGAAGTGGGCAATTTATTTCTTGCTAATTTTGTATTTACCAATACATCCGAAATACGTTCGCGAAACTTAAGAGTTTAAAAATAGGTAAAGAAGATACGTAAGTAAACATCTTAAAAAATAAAAATCCATATTTGAACCTCAAAAGCATTTTTAAAGCATTACATCGATATTAGAGACTAGAATCGTCATATGAGATGCAATGAAGTAACATGGGGGCAAAAACTGCTCTCTAGAAAAAACAATAAGTGTTGGTCTTTATGAATTTTTTTTTAGGAAAAGAAAGTCAAAACAGATATGGGATATATTCTCATTCTTATTACAGCTATACGTTCTATAGGGTAAAAATAATGTAGGAAAACTAAGAAAATGCACTACAATGAAATTGGTCAAAATATGGATTTTATATATATATATATAAATTGGAAGATTCTTTATTTGAGAACTGTTTGACGCCTCATTTTTTATCTATAAAACTATTGTATCGCGAGATATTTTAAATTATGTTAACAAATCCAGCGCAATTACCCATACAGATAAAAACTGTACACTGATTTTTCTTCATGAACATATTTTTATAACTTGCTTGATCAATAAATACTAATTGCTGATTTTCGATCGAGGTTTATTTATTTATTTATTTATTTTTACTTTTTCTACATGTTGCATATAATATTTCGTGCACGGATTTCACATTCAGTTTTATATAATTTTTTTAAATATTTAAATTTAGAGATTGTTGAATTTCCTTCGATTTTAATGTATATGAGAGAAAAAAAAGTCATATTAAATGTCTTTGATGGCTAAAAATATGTTAAAACGTTACATATTTTTAATTTTTACAATTAAAAACATGTAAAAGTCCCATGCATCTAGCAATCCATACACACTTTTATAATATACTCTAACGAATATGGAAAAAAAATGAAGAAAAAATATTCATATTTATAAGAATAGTAAAAAAAAAAAAAAAGTTTATTTTCATAAATTTTAATAAAATAGGCTGTTCTACGAGATTGGAAAAACATTTAATTTTCATTATTAAGTATTAAATATTAGGCCACCACATATTATACAAAATTGAAGAGGTAAGGTAGTGCGTCATCTAAAGCAAAATGCAAACGTCAAACAGAATGTATTACGTCATTGTACATGTACATTTCGCCTGTGGCGGCAGCTGTAAGTTCGAAGCTAATAGAAGAAACGACAAATGTGGCTTCTTCGTTCAACTGCGAGCAGTTTTATAGCTAGGGTGTAAAAAAACAAATATACAGTAAGACTGAATTCCAGACCACATGATAGAACAAGATGATGTAACAACCTTTTAAAGGGGTAATTTCCTGTAATTGGGTCCTGAAAAGCGCGGAAAATAGTCAAATATATATTCAAATTTGTGAAGTGTTCATTTTATTCTGTTTTATTATTTTTTTAATAGAATGTACAGAAAATACGATGAATATTAAAAAAAACTGCTAGAATGTAACCTAACAACATACTAAACGTTTGGGAGAGTTAACTATTTTTTTTAAATACGGCTTACAAAATAGAGAAATCAAAGATATATAGATACTGTGAATGGATACGAAGAATGTGTTTTACGGTTCATTACCGGAATTAATCATTAAAAATATATTTATTTTTAATATTAGACATGTGTTCAACACGCCTGCTAGGAGTTACTTTTTAAATATATATTTTCAAATTTCTATAATTTGCGATAACTAAATTACGTTAATCATCCTTCTTCCTATGATAAATGATGTTCTGATTGTTTTAAATATTACATTCCTAATGCACTTCTGAAAAAGATCTATTTTATTTCTGACTATTAATATTTAGAAAACAAAATATAAACATATTAAACAATATTTTTTTTTCTACAAAAGTGAGAAGGTGTTCAAAATGAATATGTATAATGAATTTCTCATTTGTATATATTAAAATATCAAGGTAATAAAAAATAGCTTTACAAAAATATATATTTTCAGACATATAGTAACAATACAGACGTAAACTAGCTATCCCCAAGAGCATTTTAATGTACATCATTATATATATATATTTTTTTTCAAATGCCGAATATGAATTCATATTAAAACATTAAAGAAGCGTTTTACATTACGGAATTTTTGCAATAATTTACAGGAATATTCCTTTTATAACGCTATTGACGAGCTTTTATTTTGTAAATACATCTTTTAATAATAGATGTTTAGTGAAGGGTACAAGTATTGTTTTTTTATAAGATATTCTTTTCTTAAACTTTTAAGGGAAAAAACACACTTCAAAGGATTGTGTTCTAATTTACTGCAAGCAACATATCATATTTGTGAGATTTAGCATATTATTATTTTTTCGTATGCTTTTTTTTGTTGTGCTCGTAATTATATAAATAAACACTTATAGTCGTCATTCAGTTTGCCAAATATCCGTTATCTTTAGGAAGATACAGGAAGTATAATATATATTAATTAAACTAGAGATAAAATAAAAGTTGCTCACTTAAACCAGCTATTTTAATGTTACGAGACCACTACACTAACCACTCGTCTAAAATTGCCATGTAGTGAAATAATTTTATGTAATAATATTTACCTCAGACGTGTAAGAATTGATTTATTTCTATAAAAGCTATGAATTTTGAAGTTAATTCCGACCGAATTGCATCTTTAATGAGATTGTGGCAGGGATAATTTAGTATTAAAAGAAGATAAATATATTTGTTATGAAGGATTTTATGTCGAGTGCTATATGTTAAATATGAATATTTATTTTAATGCGATATATTTTTTAATAAAATTGTTTTTCCCATTTATTTTTTAATAAAATATAACTGTTTTTTAAAAGTTCATTTAAAATATACTTTTAATTCAACTACTTTTTTGTAACATGAAAAATTAAACTAAGATACTTTTAAATGAATGAAAAAATTGTTATTTATTTGTCTAATTCGGAAAGATTTTGTTTCTTTGTTGTCGGTTTATCTTTTTTTTATTTCTTTTAACTCTTCACTGAACGAGTTTTTTTTTTTTTTTTTTTTTTTTTTTTTTTCACGAAAAAAATTGTTTGAATCTATATATCGGTCTAATAAAGGGAAAAATTAAAAAAAAAATAATTTCAAATTTTCAGCCAAAATTTGATGTTTTATGGTGTGTACCATTTATACACAATCAGGGTTTTTTAATACTGTAATGCTATATTTTGAAGAAATTAAATGGGCTTTAATTAATTAATTTTACCTACTTAAACTCTGCAATTTGTTTTACATTAATATTTTTATGTATTCAGTAAAAACAATAAAAGTACATTTGGTTTTAAAAGTATGATCGATATTTTTTTTTCTTTCCAAAGGATAAATTCTAATTTTGTGCCAAATATAGCCATCTCAAATAGACAATAAATTGGTCAAATTCATGACACATAATGAGAATGATTGTGTTTGTAGGTATGTGCCATATATGATCCACGGTACTGTGGAGGGTTAATTAATTCAGGAATCTTGATTTATTTAATTTTTGAATTATGCGTATGCGTGCCAGGAATGAACGGAATCCCGGCATTCTTTTACACACTTATATGTGGAATCTCTATAAATAAAAGGAATTCTGAGGATAATTAATTAATTGAGGCACAGGGGAAAGCAAATCTTGGCAATGCGCCAACTCGGTCCAGAGGAAGCAAATCTTGGCAATGCGCCAACTCGGTCCAGAGGAAGCAAATCTTGGCAATGCGCCAACTCGGTCCAGAGGTATAAAAGCAAGATAGAAAAAAACGCGCAGGTCTGTGCATTCAAGTACAACCACCCATATGTATATGCTGAAAGTTTGTTCTGACGCTCACCCGACGCACGTGGAGTGCCGATGGTCCGGGGAGAGTCACCGGGGGATCCGTCGCCAGCTGAGAGAGAAGCGTAGAGTCACCGGGGGATCCGTCGCCAGCTGAGAGAGAAGCGTACCATACACATAAATTATTAAATAAACTTTCAAATTAAGCCCGGCGAAGCGGGCTGCGTATGCTAGTTCATGGATAAAATATGTTTTTAAGAATACAAAAATTATTTCTTAAATAAATAGGAAATAATTTTGAGTATAGAGACGAGTTTGTATGACAGTGCTTCTTCTATTTTAAAAGAAGTAGATCAAAAACAGTTTTGAAGACATTAAGAAATTCGACAAAGCTGAATTATGTAAAATGGTTATTAGATATGATATAACGTTGAAATATAACGCTGTCATGGAAACTTTTATCTCACAAAATTATGATTTCTTTATTTTTTTAATGAATTTTACGCTATAGATTTTTTAGTGTTTTTAGAAATATCAATAGAATCCATTTCTTTAATGAAATTTAACATTTTATATTTTACGAAAGAAAGTGCTTTCTCTTCGAAATATTTTATAAAGCATTATATAAAATGAAGAATTACACAAAACAAAATATTTGAAAGAATTTCGAAAAAAATCTTTATTAACAGAATTGTTCCAATAATCGCACCAAATGTCGTTTTCAGCTTTCTTTAAAAACTATGCTTGAAAGTTTATTTTCAGTCTACCTTTTCATTGTTAACTACATTTATATGTATATCAAACGATTTTATTCGCTATTTTCTTGCTGTATTAATGTGAAAATAGCCTTATTTCACAAAGTTTAGACGGGCAATTAACCTCGAACTTCTATGATTAATAATCATTTTCCTTCTTTTTTTTAAGACAAGCGGAACAAATGCGGTGCTGACATGATTAACACATTCATTACTGGTAAATTATACTCATTCATTATTCGACATGTCACGAAGCAGAAATTTAATAAAAGTTTGATGTTCCTATTTGCATGCAATATCCATTTTTTTTTTCTTTCTTCTAAATTCATAAAAAAGTGTAGGATTAGTGAAAATTTTGGAATTCTGGTTTTCGACTGGAAACCTGCATCATATTTTTTTTGAATAAAATGTCAAAATAATCCTTCAAGATATCCCTTAAAGTTTCATTTTCTGTGGAATTTATTTCCCCAAGTAAATTAGAATTATTAGGATTTGATGGCGCTCAAGGATTGAGGAGTTATGACATTTTCAGAATCTTGGTGCACACTCTGACATTTCTAAAATTAAAATGCAGTACATTTAAATTGTATCACTGAATATCACAATATTTTCTTTTAAAACAAGGTTTCCTTGCTATACTTTACAATTAGCACAATCAATAATTATGTTAAATTTCGAACATTCTGGTAAATCTGGTATAGCATACTCTAAATCAGCATTGCATATAAAAAATCTAATACGCTTTTCCATATTACCTGATTTAAACCAAAAATTACAAGATTTATCTACTGCAACAGCTCTTTTCCTTGACCACTAATAATAGTTGAAATATTTATAATTTAAGAATTTAATAGTTAACACATTTTAAAGGTAAAATTGAAACTGTGGAACCAGAGTCTATAACAAAAGGTAACTCATTGTTATTGACAAATCCAGAAACTACTACTTGTCAAATATTAAGACCAAGATGTTGTGATTGCTTAGGCAGAGGATCTAACATCTGATTGTTCAGTATTAACATTAAATATACAAATTTTCACATACCTTAAAATATCTTTTTACAAAATATCTGTCTTTGAGTTTTCGACAATATCTTACTGTCTATATATGTGATGAAAATTTTGTGGGCACTCAAGAACTAATGCACGGAATTTAATAAAATTATAAATTCAGTTTGTCCCTGATAAATAATAGTGACGATTAATTTTTGATGTAGAACAATCAGCAGTTAATTCTACGTTTTTTTATGATTTCCGCAATAACTTTATCTCAAAAACTGTAGACCAGACATATAAATACTTCACATTTAATTTGTCCATGACATATCTTTGTTCTGATTATTTTTTAGAAACAATCCTTCTACAGGAGTCAATAATATGCGACACTATTTATGATTATTGCAATAGCATTATCTTAAGAATTGATGCACGAATTTTCATCAAACATTAGATTTAGTTAGTCTAGTCCCTGACATAAATTAGAGTTATTTCATTTTGGTTTTAATCGTGCAACAGATTGCGTTTTAAGGCTGCATTTATCACAATTTCCGCAACTACTGCATTTTCAGGACAAATGCATGAATTTTCATCAAACTTTACGTTTAGTTAGTATTGGATATAAATTGGTCGGGATTAGTTTTTGAAATAATTCGCCCAACATGTGACGCTTCTATGCAGATTTTTTTTAAGATTCCCCAATAGTTATATTTTAAAAACTAAAATGCCCGAATTGTTATTGAACTTTAGATTTAATTAGAAGTTAACGCAAGTTGTTGTTGATTAGATTCTGGTGCAAATCATCTACCACTGACGGTGATATGCTTTATTTTTCAGAAACTATTAATATGTATGAAATAGATGAAAATTTTGGGACTGCCACATCTGACTATCAAGCGTTATATTTAATTTCAACAATGCCTCATATTTTTAAAATGTATCTATTTAAAATAAACACTATCATGCGTTGGAAGAAGCATTGTGGTAACAGATCTTCTTGAACATTTTTGAACTATTCGCAAAGTACATTTGTGGAAGATCAAGAAGCAATTAAGGACAATCGAGGTGTTATAAATATATCTCTAGCAAATAATTATGTTACATCAAAATTTGACAAACAAATGGCGCTTATGTATTTTTATTCTAAGTGTAAATGTAGATGGAATGTTATTAACATATGATATGCATCAACCAATTTGAGCACTACTGATATGTTGAGTAATAGTATGGCTATAACAATGCTTCAGATTTATAGATTTAAGGAGTTTAATTCATTGTTTAGGACTAAGACAGTAAAGGAAAATTAATAATGAGAAAGGTCATAAATATTTTAAATCTTACTATTATACACTGGTGTCCAAAATTTAAGCATAATTGGTAATTAAGTAATTATTTTTAAGTAATGAAAGAAATATGAATCGGAATGTGCTGAAACTCCAGGTGTGTAAACAAAATAGTATGCGTCACATATTTTCGCGAAGAGTTTTCCCCGAAATCCAACAGGGGACCGTCAACAAATTGAAAAAGAACGAAGATCTTTTGGATAACCCTGTCAAAACTAATGTAGCAAAAGCGTTCAAACTGCACATTATGATTAATTGGCTTATTGTAATGTAATGTGTTAATTTTTACAAGGATAGCATTTATACTCGTAGAGAAATTAAGGTTTTTATAAAAACAGTCCTAAGTTTTTTGCTTATAATTTGCAGAGTTCTTAATATAAAATAGTGTTATTTTTTGAAAAAATGACAAACATCATTGTACACAATACCCTGTCATCAGAATTAAAAAATAATAAAAATTGTATGACATATGAGCAGGTTTACTAAATAGTTTTTTACTGCGCATGCGTGAACGCTATTAAAATTTCATTTGCATATTATGTTAGTTAAATGTATTGAGCAACTTTTGTAAAAGTCTCAAAAACATAGCTTAAAAATTCTGAAAATTATCGTTGATATAATGAGATCAAAATCCTTTATTCCCTAAATGAAGCAAAAAGATGAGGGGCTGTATCCATATTCCATTGTTTAGTGCCTACACAATATTGCACGTACAACTATATTTAGGTAAAACCCCTGATTTTTTTGCTTCCTTTAGGAATAACGGATTTTGAGTTGATTCTATAGGCTCCCATTTTCAGAATTTTCAAGCTATGTTTTTGAAACTTTTACAGAAGTTGCTCTATACATTTAGCTAACACAATATGCAAATGACATTTTGATATCGTTGACGCATGCGCAATGAAAAATTATTTACTAAACATACTCATTTTTCATACAATTTTTATTATTTTTAAATTCTGATGACAGGGTATTGTGTACAATGATGTTTGTCATATTTTCAGAAAAGAACATTATTTTACAATAAGAACTCTGCAAATTATAAACAAAAAACCTGGAAAAATTTAGGACTGTTTTTATAAAAACCTTAATTTCTCTACGAGTATACATGCTATCCTTGTAAAAATTAACACAGTACATTACAATAAGCCAATTTAACATAATGTGCAGTTTGAACGCCTTTGCTACATTAGTTTTGACAGGGTTATCCAAAAGGTCTTCGTTCTTTTCCAATTTGTTGACGGTCCCCTGTTCGATTTCGGGGAAAACTCTTCGCGAAAATATGTGACGCGTACTATTTTGTTTACACACCTGGAGTTTCAGCACATTCCGATTCATATTTCTTTCATTACTTAAAAATAATTACTTAATTACCAATTATGCTTAAATTTTGGACACCAGTGTATTTTCGTGAATAAAATATAAATATATAAGATTATCTGCAAATTCTTTGGCATCAGTATTGCCTGCTTTCTTCCTCTTTACTTTTTTATCATTTTTTAAGCATAGCGAAGTCTAGCTTTTTCTGGTGTTTTAATAATTACATAAATTAAACATGTTAGTCTGGATGAATAAGATTAACCTTTTTAGGGGCAAGGTACTTCTATTAGCAAATTTCTGAAATGCGTCACTGACACCAGAATTCGTAACCAATTTTATTTCAAAATAACCAAAAGTTTTTGTTCTCGTACTTAATAAAAGGAAATTTTTCTTTCCAATAATCTTTTGCCAATGTCTCATTTAAGGATTAAAATTAAGGGATCTGAAAATGGACCACCACCCTTCAAGTGTTTAAGCTCATTTATTCGCATTTTTTTATATCTGCTACGATATATTTAAAACTTTATCAGGAATAAAATAAAACTTTTTTCTTTGTGAAATTTTAACATTTTATAAGTTATAAAGATAATTTATCATGCCAAAATATTTTTAATGGGGCATCATACAATCGAAACTTTTCGCAAAAGTAGCAGACATTGTCATTGAAACATCTTTTAAAACATCTTCATCTTTATAAAAAGTCTTTATTAATAGAAATTAATTGTTTTTTACGATAATTTTACTTAAACAAAAAAAAATATACTTTTTGTGCCTTAAACGAGAAGAAATTAGAACTTCGTCACAAAATTTTAAACGGTTAATTAACCTTAAGACTCTATGTTTATTAATCATCTTTCCTTCTTTTTTTATTTTTTGAGAAAGGGGAACCGTTGCAGTGATGAAAATTTAAAACATTTATTGCTGGTAAATTATGCGCATCCATCATTTGACATGCCACAACCTAAAACTTAATGATAGTTGGATTCTTCTATTCGCATCCTAAAATCCTTTAATTATTACTTAGATTTAGTTCTGTTTTAAACAACGCTTGATATTATTTTTATGAATAGTTCTTGTAATACAAAATCTTTGTCTCAGAGATCTCAACATTTTAGAATTATAAAAAATAACAATTTATTTTTACGAAATATTTTTTAATGAGTATCATAACAGTATAAAGAATTGCACAAAAATGTAGCTTTGAAAGACTCATGGAAGAACTTTACCTTTGTAAAAAAGTATTTGTAGACTGACACAATAATTATTTTTATTAGTCTAGTTTAAAAAAAATCGATGATAATTTTACTTCCATAAACAATTTTATCGTTACCTGTGCCAAAACAAAAGGAAAATTGAGCTACGTCAGAAATTTCTAAGCGTTTAATTAACCTTGAAGTTCTATGATTGATAATCGTCCCACCTTTGTAAAGATATCTTTATAACACAAGTTGATTGTTTCTTATGATAGTTTTACTTCCACAAACAATTTTATACTTAACTGTGTCCTAATCGAGAAAAAATTAGACATAGTTAAAAAATTTAAACCGTTATTTAAAACAGTTAAAATTCTATGAATAATAATCATCTTCCCTTCTTTTTTTATTTTTTAAGAGAAGCAGAACCGTTGAGTGTTGAAACGTTTAAATCATTATTCTTTGCTGGTAAAATATGCACATCTATCATTCGACATGTCACGATGTAAAACTTAATGATAGTTTGATGTTTCTATTCGTATGCAATAATCCTTTATTTATTTTTTTTTACCTAGCTTTAATTTAATTTTAAACATAACTGGATATTTTTTATATAAATAGTCATGCAATATAGCATTGTTATTTTACAGATTAAAACAGCTTATAAGTTTTGAAAGATAACAATTGATTTTTCCGAGATATTTTCTAATGCAGCATCATAACAATGTAAAGGATTGCACCAAAAATAACAAAAATATTGCATTGAAACACTTGTGAAAGAAATTTACCTTTCTAAAAAGATCTTTATCAACGCAAGTTATGGAGACTGAAATAATAAATGATTTTACTATTCTATCTTAATAAAGCTTTATGACAATTTTACTTCTATAAACAATTTTATCCTTTACCCGTGTCCTAACCGAGAGGAAAATAGACCTACGTTCCAAAAATTTAAACGGTTAACTATCCTTAAAGTTTTATGATTAAAATCATCTCTCTTTCTCTAATTCGAGTTCAGCAGAAGCGGCGCAATGCTAAATTTAGGTGCATCAACCATTCGACAAAACACGTTTTAGAAATTTAGTGATAGTTTAATGTTTTTATTCACAAACAATATTCCTTTAGTTTTTTTCCCAAGCTTACTTTGTTGTTACTTTTGTTTAAACAATGCTTGATACTTTTTATATGAAAGTTCATGTAATATAACATTTTCTTTGATAGATTGAAGCATTTTATTAGTTATGAAAGGTAATTATCCATTTTGCAGAAATATTTAGCAATTAAACATCATAACAACGTGAAACTTTTCACAAAAATGACAAATTTATAGCATTGAAACACTCGCGAAAAAAATTTACCTTTTTAAGAATATATTTATCAACACAAGTATTTGGAGACAACGTGATTTTCGATACGTGATTTTACTGTTCTATTTTAACTATTTTATATGATTATCTCAATTTCATAAACATTTTTATCCTTAACCTGCGTACTAAATGAGACGAAAACGAGACGAAAATAGAGCTACGTTACAAAAATTCAAAAGGTTAAATAACCTGAAGGTTCTATGAATAATAATATTTTCTCCTTCTTTACTTTGTGTGAAGATGAAGTGGTACAGTGCTAAAAATTTTAAAGTATTTATTACTGGTAAAATAGGTGGATCAATCATTTCACAAACCACGTTTTAGAAATTTAGTGACAGTTTGATGTTTTTATTCGCAAGCAATAATCCTTTAATCTTTCCCAAGCTTTTTTTTTTGAGCAATGCTTGGTATTTTTTAAAAGAATACTTCATGTAATAATATATCTTTCTTTTAGATTTCAATATTTTATAAGTTCTGAAAGATAATAGCTGATTTTACTGAAATCTTTTCTAATAAAGAAAATATTTCGAAATATTTCATAACAATGAGAAGCTTTGCACAAAATATAGCATTGGACTCGTGAAAGAACCTTACCGTTGTAAAAAGATCTTCATCAACACAAGCATTTTGAGACTGCAAAAATAAATGATTCTTCTATTCCATTTTAATATTTTTTATGATAATTTTACTTTCATAAACAATTTTATTCTTTACTTGCTTCCTAAAATAGACGAAAATAGAGCTACGTCCCAAAAATTTAAAAGGTTAAATAACCTTAAATTTCTATGATTAATAATCATCTCTCCTTCTTTTTTGAGGGAAGCAAAAGCGGTGCGATGCTAAAAGATTTAAGAAATTCATTACTGGTAAAATAGGAGCATCAATCATTCGACGAACTACGTCTTAGAAATTTAGTGATAGTTTGATGTTTTTATTTGCAGGCAATTCCTTTAAACTTCTCCAAGCTTTGTTGTTGTTGTTAAAAGAATACTTGATATTTTTTATATAACTAGTTCATGTATTACAACATCTTTGATTAACAGATTGAAGCAATATGAAAGATAACAATTGATTTTGATGAAATATTTTCTAATGAAGCATCATAAGAATGTAAAGCTTTGCTCAAAAATAACAAGAAACAATCGCGAAAAAAAGTTTAATTTTGTAGAAAGATCTTTATCGATGCAAATATATGGAGACTGGAACAATAAGTATTTTTACTTTTCTAATAAAAATAATGGATAGTAATTTTATTTCCATAAACAATTTTAACCTTTACTGTTTCCTAAATGAGAACAAATTAGTGTTACATCACAAAATTTTAAATAGTTAATTAATCTTTATATTTTTTGGTTATTAATCATCTTTCCTTCTTTTATATTTTGAGAGAAGCAGAACCAGTGCAATGTTGTAAAGTTTAACATATTTCTAGCTGGTAAATTATGCGCATTAATTATATAACTAATTATCATTTGACATGCCACAACCTAAATCTCAATGATAGTTTGATTTTTTCTATTCGCATGCAATAATCATTTAGCTTTTACCTGGGTTTAGTTTTGTTTTAAATAATGCTTGGTATTTTTTATATGAAAAGTTAAATAATACAACATTTTCTTTTCAGATTGAAGCTTTTTGTAAGTAATCAAAGATAACAATTGATTTTGCCGAAATATTTTCTAATGAAGCATTATAACAATGTGAATCTTTACACAAAAGTATAGCATTGAAACATCGTGAAAGAATTTTATCTTTATTAAAAGGTCTTTATCGGAACAAGTAATTGGGCACTGCAACAATAAGTATTTTTACCAAGGCTGCTCTGTCACAGTTGGAGTCGTTGAGTCGGAGTCAGGGCCAATTTTTGAGAAAAAAATTCGGAGTCGGAGTCGCTAATATACGAGCCGACTCTGACTCCGTCTGTTTCTCATAGACACTTTGAAGTGATATTAAACTAAATATATGTAATTTTGTCTCTAAAAGGAATTGTTATTTTTGTATTATATAGGGCGACTCAAGTTAAAAATTCCTATTACACTACCCGGCTTACAGAGTAGATGAAAACCGTTTTTATATAAATTCTTTAGTAGATACCGAATTATTTCCTAACTATAAAAAATTTCACCTTTAATTTTTTTTTCTTTCCATCGAAATTTCTGGATGACATGAATTAACATAAAAAATGCAGTAATAGCGACAAAATGTAAAATAGCGATATTTATGTTTTGTTTTTTTCTTTAGATTTCGATAGTTGGAGTTTTTGGGTTTGTGGAACGCGAAATTTATAAGAACAACAACAAATATTTTTTTCTGTTTGCAATTAAAGCTTTCAGAACTTAATTAATACCAAAATTGTAAAATTTTCGCCATATATTTCTTGTGTTCCTTTATACTTTTAACCAACATTAACTCTAGTGTATTAGCCAGTTTAGAGTCGGAGTTGAAGTCGCATTAAATTTTTTTGAATCGAAGTTGGTCATTTTTCTCAGCGACACCGCAGCCCTCTTTTATAGAGTTCTATTTTAATTCCTTTCTTTTAGATAACAATTTTACGTAAACAGTTTTATCCTTTAACGGTGTCCTAAACGAGACAAAAATAGAGCTACGTCATTAAATTTTAATATGTTAATTAACCTTAATGTTGTATGATTAATAATCATCTCTTCTTCTTTATTTCGTACAAAGCAGATCCGGTGCTATGCTAAAAATTTTAAGAAATTCATTAGTGGTAATATTGGCGCATCAATCATCCTACATAAAACATAAAATTTATTTATAGTTTGATGTTTTTTTTTTTAAAGCAATAATCCTTTAATTTTTTTCTCTGTTGTTTTAAACAGTACTTGATACTTTTATATGAGTAATTCAGGTAAAACAAGATCTTCCTTTTACAGATCGAAGTTATGAAAGATGATAATTGTTTTGCGGAAATTTTTTTAATAAAGCATCAAACAATGTGAAACTTTGTACAAAAATATCAAAACTAAAGTATTGAAACAATCGTGAAAAAAACTTTACCTTTGTAAAATGTTGTTTTATTTACACAAGTATTTGGGGACTGGAACAATAGTGCTTTTACCTTCCGATTTTTTTATTTTTTATGACAATTTTACGTAAGCAATTTTATTCTTTATCCGTGTCATAAACGAGAAGAAAATAGAACAACGTCACTGAATTTTAAACGGTTAATTAACCTTAAAATGATATGATTACTAATAATCTGAAGCTGAATCGGTACAATGCTGAAAAGGTTCAGAAATTCATTTCTGGTAAATCATCAATCAATGGTTTCATCAACCATTCGACAAACCATGTCATAGAAATTTCATGATATTAAATGTTTTTATTCACAAGCAATAATTCTTTAATAATTGTTTTTTTGTTGCTGTTTAAAAAATACTTGATACTTTTTATATGAATAGTTCATGGAATAATGCATATTTCTTTCACAGATTGCAACATTTTATGTCTAATGTTAATTGTCATCGGTAACTGTTGTAAAAAGCATAAACTACAATTTAAATATGGTTTTGAACAAGGCTTTTATTGTGACGGTAATTTAAAAATTTTCATAAAGGTGGAATGCATTTTATACCACCGCCCCTCAAGGGGTTTTAACGAATGTTCAATTTCTACTTTTAAATTATTTAAAATTAAAATTACTGCACGTAACCAGCAATTTGGGTTAGAAACTATTAATTGAGGCACTGATTCTTGGTATTGAATAAAACAAAATCAACGTAAATTGCTCTATTGTGCCACAATCATATTACTTTTTTTTACAACAAAATCTTAAAATTGTATAATTTTTAACGTGGCATGCTTTGCATAGTCATTAACTTTACTTTATAAATATTTTAATGCATCATAGATTATTCCAGTGCTCTCAAATGGTCCGCGAACTGAACACCAATATTTTTTTACAGAAAACTTCATAGTAAGGTTTCTACAGATTTTGTTCTAAAACTAACCTTCGAAGGCGCTTTCTGCGCAATTTCCAAGAAAAATACAAAACGAAAATCTTTCTAAGAAAATACTGATGTTCAATTAGCGGACCATTTGGGCGCTCTGTTATTCATAAATATGGTTCAAAAATTGATCAATGTCATTTACAATTCTGTATCTGAATATTGATACGCCTGTATTGAAATCCTAATCTGAGAACCGGCGAAATCTGAAAATTTGTTTCTTTAAATGCATTCCTAACAAAATATTTAGTTTTGTCAAAGTAAGTATTTATTTCATTTTATAATTTATAAGAAATAATCATTTAAAAATTAGTATGTATAAATTTAATTTTAAAATAAAATCACTGAAACTTATTTCATATGAAGTTTTATTTTATTGAAGATAGTTCTAATTATCATTTTATTTTGTTTAATTTATTATAATTTTAAAAATTAAAATTTTACTGAATGATCTAACTGACAATAAAAAATTACATTGGAACGGATAATAAAGGTCAATATTCTTTATTTGCTGACTTAAAAAAAAAGATTAAAATAAAACATTAATGAATCAAAGAGGATAGAACTCACACTCGCAACGAACTATTTACTAATTGAGCAAGATATTCATATGAAGGTTTCTCTAAAAAGGGAGAAAAATAATGCTCGCGTACGACTATAGAAAGGACCTATCTAGTCTTTGCGTAAAATTCGCATCATATAACAAACAAGAGTTTTCATGGAAACAAGTGAACTTTTTTTCGCTTTCCCTAAAATATCTAAAATATATTCCTATTATATACTAATTTTTAAAAAAGATTGCCCGGGTCATTTCCAAGCAAAAACAAAGAAAGAAACAAACAAAAATCCTAAAATAAATTATCGAATTTGCTTTA
Organism: Maratus speculifer; assembly: GCA_964019185.1. Lineage (NCBI taxonomy): Eukaryota > Metazoa > Arthropoda > Arachnida > Araneae > Salticidae > Maratus > Maratus speculifer. The sequence goes on along the minus strand of OZ025296.1, from coordinate 226,059,343 downwards.
AAAATGGATATCCAGATCTCAAAATATACTATACGCAGAAATTTAAAAAATGCAGAACAGGGTCAGACTCAGACATAATTTAATTTTTAAAAAGTCAAAACAATATTAGCTATATTCTCTGAATTGTTAAAAGTCGGACTTACGTGTTTTTTTTTTTATTATTATTATTAGCTCAATTTAGCTGCGTACATAAGTTCCGCCCATTTGAACATTGTACGGTAGAATTTAAGGCTTATGAAATGCGTTATTAGAAATACCATTTGTCTTGCATGATGCAAATAATAAATATAAACATGATATATTTTCTTTGATTTGACTTCTAAACAATTCTGTCTAGAGATATATGAATCATATCTGAATCCTTGTGATGTCCGTTTTTATATTAATTTTCAGCTTGATCTAGGTTTAATATCTAGAAATGAAATACTTAATAATAATGAAAAAAGTACAAATACATTATTAACTGAAAAACAAATTGAGACCAGCTTTCAAACAAACTGCATTAAAAGTACCCTTTTTCTCTATACGATTTTGTAAAAATTTAAAACTGTAAAACTGAAATTTCATTTAAAATGTGTTAATGATTAGTTCCGAAATATTAATGTTTAGTCCATGGAGTATATAAAAAGACTATGTTACTACGTATTTTGATTATCATAAAAATGATACTTAATTTTATTATTTTTTTAAATATAGATTTTATTTATAAGTCGAAAATTTTAGTCTTTGAAAATATCATTTTTCAAATGATCGTTAATATTCCGTCACCTGAGAATAATAAAGTTCTATCTGCGTTTTCAAAAAAATTGGCATATCGACATAGAAATGTTCTATTTGTATCTATGAAGGTATTTTTGCATCAAAATGATGTTATATACAATTTACAAATGACCCTACAATTAAATTATGACGTTATTTTAATCCAGAAATGTCTTCATAGATAGAAATAGAACATTTCTCTATCAATAAGTAATTTTTTTTTTCAAAAACGCAGATAGAACCTTATTATTTTCAAGTAACGATTTTTTAAATAACAATTTTTTTTCTTTCTTTCTATAAAAATGGATTTAACCTTCCGTCTACCAGACGGGTCCATTGGACCCGACAGCAATATTTCTGGTGTCAATGGTAAAATGTGAAATTGTCGATTGACACCGGAATTTATAAAGGACTTGTCTAGCTATTACGAATTCCTTAATTTAAGCTTTCATTGTAAAAGCAAAATTATATTAAAATATTACTGGTGCCGTTTGCAAGTTTGGAATTAAAATTAGGTGTTGCCGTAGATAAATGGGTGTTTTGTCTGGTAGACGGAAGGTTAAGCTTGCTTCTGCAATGCTTTTCGCCAATGCAAAGTATGGAATTTTGTCCCCGGAGCATGTCCTTGATGCATTATGGCCCTGAAAATTGTTGAATATTGACAAGGAAAACCAAATTTGAGAAAAAATGATTATAACAGAAAGAATCTAAACTCGATTAAAAGATACCATACATATACATCATGGCAAGTTAAATAAAATTACGTAAAATTCGTACTAAATACAAACTAGTCTGGCAATTCCAAAAATCTTATTCATGAAAAATGGAGCATAGCAGCTCAACTGGTTAGGTGATTTAAATTAAAATCTATTCAGCAATAACTTATATCAATAATTAATTACTGAATCTGAAGTCTCTTGAAAATCAGTGCATTAGTTTTTGAGATAGAGCTATTGCAAAATCTTCGGAAAATATCTGAGTAACAGAGTCACAATTTGAGATTTGTACAGCAAAAACTTATCAGGATCAATTTTTATCAGGTATTAACTGAATCGAAGTTTGATGAAAATCTATGCATTAGAGTCTTTCGATACATTTATTGCGAAATCATGAAAAATGCAGCGTAACAGCACCATCTTTTGGGCAATTCACAGAAAAAACTCATCATCTCTAATCTATATCAGCGGCTAATTGAATCTGAAGTTTTAGAAGCTTTCATTTAAATGTTTTTGAAATAGAGCTATTGCGATAATCCCGAATAATGCACCATGGCAGCACCACCCGTTGGACTACTTGCTCAAGAATATTTATATGCAGTCATTTGCGTAATCCGCACCATGTTATATCATGTACTAAATTAATATAAAATTTTATGAAAACCCATGTTCTAATTTTTAAGATGTGGCTATTATGGAAATTGTAAATAATGCATCAGAGCAGCCCCATCTGTTAAGCGATGTACACAAAAATCTAATCAGATCTAGTTCATATCAAGATCTACAAGAATCGAAAGTTTTATGAATTTCCGTACATTACATATTGAGATAGATAGCTCAAAAATATTTGTCACAAACAGAAAAAAAGACTCACTGACAGAGGTTATGTAAAAGCATGTTTTTCGGGTTCTCTGACTCCTAAAACATATCAATACGTTGAAAGCAGAATTTCAAAAATTCTCTCGAATCAATTTTTTTCTTCTTGTAAAGGTAGAAGAAAGTAAAAACATTATGTTGACCTTTTTATATAAACTTCTTTGTTAGAGTCACAATAAAGTGTATTATTTATGTGCAGACATTTATTTGAAATCCATTGAATGAAATATGCATTTATTAAATTTTTAAGCTACTTTACGTATTGTACCATGATAAAATTTATATATTAATTTTGTTCTTTTTAAATTTCCTTTGATTTCTGGAATGAAATGTGTGAAGTTATTGAGTTACAAAATTACAAAACGCATTTAAAAAGAAATGAAAAAATAAGATTATACATATCACCGGGTTTCATTTCACTTCAATATTTGATGATTTATTTCAGCAGAAAATTAAAGACATTTAAATATTTCTTTAGCTGCAAGTGCGTACAATATTTGTTATAGAAAGTAAATGATAAAATAGGACTTTATTTTATCTCTAATAGTGAATTTTTTTATGATAATGTAATAATATATTACTTTAATATATTGTTCCAGCGTATATAGGGTTCTTTTGATCTTATGGTTAGACAACTTCAAACTCTTGTTTCTTAGAAAAGTAGAAAAATAATTTATTTACAGATTTTCAGAACAACAAAGTCTTCGAAACTCACAAATATTAATAGATATTCAAAAATAACTGTTCAAATCTATCGTACAAGTGCAGATATAGGTCCCAGAGACTCTTTACACAACGTCTCAACACTAAAATCACATTCAAAATAACGTAAATAAGACTCAAGCAAACTTGCTTAAACAATGCCCTAGAAGTTCACTCAATGACTGACTGGTCAATAATAACCCACAGCAGCTCGTATTGCTCTCCTTATATAGGCTCGCAGCATGTGCTGGAAATTTCTACAACCTTCTCGAAAAATCCACAAAACCAAGGAAAAATTTCAATGTATCAGCATACCTAAGGGGGGTTACCATAGAGAAGGAAGGGTTACCATCGCCAACAATCGCCAACTTGGCGATATATCGCCAAATTTGGCGACCAAAATTAGTCGTCAAAAGTGGCGCCAACTTGGCGATATCTTTATTATTTCGCCAAGCTGCCATAGACATTCACTGAAAATAATAGACAAGTTTGCTTGATAACAGAGACAATGTAACAAAAACTAATATTAGTAAAGGATTAAAGCTTAATAAGATTATTTACATTATTTTACAGTACAAACACTAACTATTTACAAAATTCGTAACACTACCCCCTCCTCAAAGATAGCACATCCCGGGCAGTACAATCCTTGAGTTAGAGGAAAACACTTAAAATAAATGAACAAATAAATAAATAAATAAATAATAATAATAAGATTTACATAAATAAGAACTAATTACTATTTACATATTTACAAAAAGTGACTTTCATGACCATGGTCTGAAATTCCTTTTGAATTTTGAATTTCTAATCACTTTGGCCAAAAAAAGGGGCTAGCCGGTTATAGTGTACGACCTTGTGTTTGGCGTGTGGCGATTTTTGTATGCGTACGACGACGTAATTCAGCCTGTTGACGACTGTGTAAGGACCGTCCCAGTTTCTTTGTAATTTTGGCGACAGTCCCTTACGACGTATAGGATTCCACAACCACACTTTGTCACCTTAGTTGAACTCATGTCCAGTTGCTTTGTGTTGTACCGTGTCTTCATCTTTTCCGATGCCAGACCGATTCGGTTCCTTGCTAGACGATGAATCTCCTCAATCCGTGCCTGGAGTTCATCCACGTACTCCTCGGGCGATAAAGGAGCATCAGGAGGACGGCCAAACAAAGGATCCGCAGGTTGACGAAGATCACGACCAAAGAGCATTTGAGAAGGGGAATAACCAGTGGCCTCATGAGCAGCACTCCTGTAGGCAAGCAGTAACAGAGGTAATTTCTTGTCCCAGTCCTGTTGATCTTTAGAGACCAGGAGGGAGAGGCTATTTAGGATTGTACGATTGAGCCGCTCCACCATGCCGTCCGATTGAGGATGTAGATGTGTAGTTCGAGTTTTGTCCATACCGAGTACTCCACACATTTCCTTAAACACAGCCAAATCAAAGTTTCTTCCTTGATCAGAATGGATTTGAAGAGGAACTCCGTATCTGGAAACCCAGTGTTGAACCAGTATGTCTGCTACGGTTACCGCCTCTTGATTAGGAATGGGGTAGGCTTCAGGCCACTTAGTGAAGTAATCCATGACAACGAGGGTAAACTTATTGCCACCAGATGTTCTAGGAAGAGCACCCAGGATGTCTAGAGCAAAAGTCGTTCGAAAGGAGCTCCTACATTATAACGCTGCAATCGTCCACGGGTGCGCCTCTTTGGACCTTTAGTGCTACACAGGTGTCACAAGTTCGACACCACTTCTCCACATCACTACGAACATTATTCCAGTAGAAACGCTCTCGAACCTTTTGCAGGGTCTTCGATATAACCAGAGCCTGATTACTAACGGGGCACTCTCTCACCAGAAAAAATTTATAGAAATTTTCGTCTTCTTTAAACGCCCTTTTCATACAAGATTACTGTCATGAATAAGGAAAAATTCTTTATTTCTTTTTCCTGGTGGGAGAGTGCCCCGTTAGTAATCAGGCCCTGGTTATAACAAAATGACCTCCTGTAAGACTACCACGAAGTTCTTGAAGGACCATAGAAATTCTCGACTTAGGAAGTAGTAGTTTGTAACAAATCCTTGACTAAATTATCTGAAGATTTCTGAAAGTGATTGGAATATTGACTTATGCACGTCACAGGAGCACATGATGCTATCACCTCTCCTTTCTTGATAGTCCTCGTCTTATCACTAATGTTAGCAATTCTGACTGGAATGGTCTTTTTCGAGAGGTCTACCACAGAAGAAGCCACCAATACTCCTGCTTGTGTACTATTGTCTTCTGGATAATCAATGTGGCCAAATCGGTAATTCGTTTCATTTTTAATTACAGCTGGAACTAAAAATTCTGTTCTTGGATCTAGATTGATGTCTTCTTTGGTTATTACTGCTTGTTTACATTCAATTTCATTATTTAATCAAAAAAAACTTATTTCTTCAAATTTTGAGAGCATTTTGTTATTTTTGAAATCAAGTTTGAAGCCAAACTTCTTCAGAAAATCTAGTCCGATTAAGCAAGGATCTGTTATGTCAGCCACATATGCCGTATGGTAATATTTCATTCCTCCAAAGTTGATGGTTAAATTTGCCTTTCCATGTATGCCGATCTTGTCGCCCGTCACAGTTTGCAGAGTAACACATGGTGGAGTCCAGATGAGTTTAGATTTCAATTTCCGAGCCAAATCTTCTTTTATTATTGTCACATTGGCTCCTGTATCAACAATCATACGGCACTGAATTCCGTTAATAAAGCCTATCACATATAATTCATTATCACCGCCACTCATTTTTGATATCTGGAGGATCTTCAGATGGGGCTTTTCATTCTCTGGCAACCTCCGCCCCGCGAGATGGCCAAAATTTAGTTTCCCTGCTGACTGTTTGAATTTATCTCACGTTCGTGGATTTTGGGGCAATTTCTTCGGAGATGTCCTTAATCACCGCATCCCCAGCACATGCGATTCTGTCTTTTTGAGCTTGTTCTTCCATTTTTTAAAGCTTCCAGCTCTTGATTTATTTCTTCTAATTTCTTTCAAGACGTCGCTCTCAGTGTCTGAGCTTTTGTTCACCGTTGCCCCTCGGACTGAATGACGATCTCTTCGGCTGGCTTGTGTAGCTGCTTCCAACTTTAAGGCATATAGTAATGCAGCCTTTAAATCGGGCACATCTTCCATTCGTACCGCTCTTTGCACTTCTGGATCTTTTATTCCGTCTACAAAATATTGCAGTGAGAGCATTTCCCGTACATTTGTTGGGCAGTCAATGAATGCTAAATTTGCAAGCCGGTCAATTTCTGAGGCAAACTCTTGAAGGGTTTCACTCGATTTTTGATGGCGGCTCTTCATTTGTATTCTCGTATAATCTTTGAAGAATTTTTCTCTGAATCTCATTTCAAGTGCACAACTTAGAATGTCAAAATTGAGTTGCGTCATACCGGGCAACGTTTGCAGCACGTCGGCGGCTTCTCCTCTCAAAGACGCTGCCAGTTGACAAGCTTTCACCTCGTCACTGCATTTGTTCGCTTCGGCTACAATGGTGAATCGGGTCTTGTAAACTTGCCAGGAACTCTTTCCTTCGTATGTCGACAGCTTAAAGTGCACAGGAGAAGCAGGCGGATTCCTAAATTCTTCATAATTGTCACTAGACGCTGAAAGCTTCTTCTCAAGCTCTTCTACTCGTCTATTTAGCGTTTCATCTACTTCAACTATTTTCTTTTCCACTTTCTCCTCAACATTATTAACTTCATTCTGAATTTTCTCTTCTACTTCATCTATTTTCTCTTCTACCGAGTCTATTCTTCTCTCTACCGACGAGATTTTTTCTTCTAAAGTTTTCTTCATTTCTTCTTGGCCTCTATTAATCTTTTCGGTCACTTCTTCTTGGCATTTATCAATTTTATTTGTCAACTGTTCCATTCTTTCTTCGTTTTTAGTCATCTTTTCCGCCAACTCTTCTTGGCCTTTATTAATTTTTCCGCCAACTCTTTTTGGCCTTTATTCATTTTTACCGCCAACTCTTCTTAGCCTTTCTTCAATTCTGTCTTTATGCCATTGATAGCATCTAACAGTTCTTTCAGTTGTCCTAACATTGTTCTTGTTTTCGCCATAAGATCCCGACTTCTGACACCAAATGTTCCAGCGTATATAGGGTTCTTTTGATCTTATTATTAGACAACTTCAAACTCTTGTTTCTTAGAAAAGTAGAAAATAATTTATTTACAGATTTTTAGAACAACAGAGTCTTCGAAACTCACAAATATTACTAGATATTCAAAAATGACTGTTCAAATCTATCGTACAAGTGCAGATATAGATCCCAGAGACTCTTTATACAACGTCTCAACACTAAAATCACATTCAAGATAACGTAAATAAGACTCAAGCAAACTTGCTTAAACAATACCCTAGAAGTTTATTCAATGACTGACTGGTGAATAATAACCCACAGCAGCTCGTATTGCTCTCCTTATATAGGCTCGCAGCATGTGCTGGAAATTTCTACAACCTTCTCGAAAAATCCACAAAACCAAGGAAAAACATTCAATGTATCAGCATACCTAAGTGAGGTTACCATAGAAAGGGAAGGGTTTCCATCGCCAAATTTGGCGACCAAAATTAATCGCCAAAAGTGGCGTCAACTTGGCGATATCTTTATTATTTCGCCAAGCTGCCATAGACATTCGTTGAAAATAATAGACAAGTTTGCTTGATAACAGAGACAATGTAACAAAAACTAATATTAGTAAAGGATTAAAGCTTAATAAGATTATTTACATTATTTTACAGTACAAACACTAACTATTTACAAAATTCGCAACAATATTTTGGAATTTAAATCATATCACCGGTTCTCCTATCTATGATATCCAGTAATGGAAGCACTCTCTAGAACAATGTGAGACAATTAAAGTAAATAACAGTTAAGACGATTTTATACTATTATTTTTAACACAATCAAACTGATTAGCAAATTTATCATGCTAATTGAATCTTTCCAACTGAGCGAAAAATTGCTTGACCGGGAATTGAACTCGGATACTTGGCTTACAAGTATCTGTCTTTACTTGTAAGTCAAGTATCTGGGTTCGATTTCTGGTCTGGACAATTTTTCTCTCAGTTGGAAGTATTCAACAATTCGTATGATCAATAACTATATATGTGGATTGATTTCCCTTCAACATTTAATGACTTATTTCAGCAAAAGTGGAAAGAGATAAAAAGTTTCTTTACTCCACAGTGCGTAAACAATTTTTTATAAAATAAATGATAAAATAGGACTGTATTTAACGCATAATAGTGAAATTTTCTTTATGATAATATAACAATAGATTGTTTTAATATTAATTCGGAATTTAAAGAGTATTTCAGAATTTATTTTTATAGTATAAATTAAATATGAATATAAAATATAAAAATATATAGAAACATAAAATTAAAGTGAAATATTTTAAGAAATATAGCTTTACAGGTACTCGAATTCAGATCTTTCAAATCGATGCTAACAGAACAATTAGCCAACAATGCGCAACAGCATAATATATGTGCAATGTATTCATGTGCTACAGTCTACAATAATTGAGCTTAAGATTATAAGGTGTATTTATATGCATTGAATTTCTCTAATTAATATTGGGAATTATATCTCACAGAGAATTCAATAGCCGCGCATTTATATACAATAACCTTAAACAGGAGAAATGCTATACGGATATAAAACCAAATTCTATGAATAAAAAGGAAATTATATAGTGTTACTAGAAGACCCGGCAAACGTTGTTTTGCCATATAAATTATTTCTAGGGATTATTATATTAGAAAAAATATGTTTAATTTATTGTAAGTGTGCGAGGATGTGGTAAATGAGTGGAAGAGGCATGGAGAGCTGTGAACGATGACGGAATATAAAAACAACAAAACACAAAACATTTATATTTTTCATTCATTAAAATTTATTCTAAGTACATAATTATGTACATCGCTAATTATGATAATTTTACTCAAAAACTGTATCAATCCCTTCACGTAGAGTGTACAATATTTTTTGCCTTTCCATCATTAACTAACGCAAACAAACGGGATGGTATGCCCAATCGAGAGCATGCCACGTATAATTGCTCGTGTGAAAAATATGGTATGCTCAAATCTATACACAACGCTGCACAAACAGACATCGTTTGGCTTGAGATTTAATGATAGTCATTGCAAAGGCCAATCTAATTGGAAATCGAAGACGTTTGAGTTGAATTGGCACATCTGCGGGTATAATAGACATTCGTGGTAGCAATATATTTTTACCTCGGAATTTGCCATTGAAAATGATGGCTTCGACAATATTATTTATTAATTTTTTAATAACTCGCGTGCAGTTGCACAGACGTGGTGGGTTTAAATTGCAAAGCAAAATAATCGGTGATCCAACCTTCAATCGTCAACTATGTGGTGGCATGCCTGGTAAATCTAATGAATTTAAAAACTCTGCTGGAAAGCTTCGGTAGCATCGCAAACTCAACCAATTTATTTGTATGTCACTAAGTTCCCTGGAAACAACTGATGTATCTTCAGATTCAATTCGTTGATGTCCACATTTTACTGCTGTTAAAATTGCTCTTTCGGCCAGCCATTCATGATTAATGTATTGAATGTGTACATCGAGAAATATCTGGTCAATGAGAGCATCTTGCGAATGAATATTTGTTCAAAAAGCGGTCGGTAATTTTATGCATTCAGTTTCATGTACAGTAATTTTTCCATCGCCGATATCTAACAGTTGTTTTGAGAATGTTTCAACGGATGGATCTTGAAGCATTTGAAAGCGCATATTTACTTTTAATTGCAATTTTTAATCAGACGTTGATTTCATCATCATACGTTGAACATAGAATGACTGGAAATGTTTGTCTAAAATCACCTGAAAGGATAAGTAATAGAATGCCGCCGCAATATTTAGTGACAGTTTAAATTCTGATGAGCTGTTCTACTTTCATTCAATAAAGTTGCCTCAAAGCCAGAAAAAATTGAATTACTTAATGATGAAAAACAGTATAATAATAATATATATATTCTTTGACTGTACATATATACACATACGTATACATGCATACAATACTTAATATTATTTAGTATATTTTATTTTCTTTATTTATTTACCTTTCACAATATTTCTCTAGAATGATTCTCACTACATTTTGCACCCACTGACTTTAATATTTTTATTATAGTATCGTTTAATAATAAACAAATTAATAAAAAAAAATGTGATTTATCAAATTACAACGATTATTTTGAAAATTATATTTTCAAAGACTAAAGTTTTAGACTTATAAAAAAGGGTACTACTCTGTTATCCCGTCAACCAAAATACTATCGCCAAATTATAAGATTAAATGCCAATAATGGATGATCGTGAATGTCTATTCAATGACATTAAATACGATAAACGTGTTTAAATAGTCATTAAGTGATTTTTATTTCGACTTTTTATTTGTATTTTTATTAATATTCTACTAATTATTTGTTATTATTATTATTATTATTATTTAAAATAAAAATTATGTCAATATGTATAATTTGGCAAGTAGTTTGGCAATTTGTATAATTTGGCGAAATCGGTCGACGGAATAACAGAGTAGTACCTAAAAAAATCTATATTTTAAAAAAGTAATAAGAAGAAACATCATTTTTCTGATGATCAAAACTTGGTTTTATTGGTTTAAACTTGATTTTTAAACTTGGTAGTCCTATATTACGTCGCCATGTATTAAAATTTTTTATTCCTGTACCAATAATATACAAATTTTAAGTGAAATTTTGGTTTTACAATTTTCGGTTCTGCAAATTTTTAAACTACTAAACTTTAAACATTCTCAATTTTTACATCGTCGTATAGAGGAAAAAATGTACTTTTAAATGTAATTTGTTTGAAAGCTATATCTTATTTTTTTTTTTAAGCTGTTAAAATTTTTGTAGCTTTTTAATACTTTTTTCTCATCGTGGCAACAGAAATATTCCATTTTTGGACATTAAACATGGATGAATAAAATAACTGAATGAAATAAAATAAGTTGCGGAATGCAACGAATAAAAAAATTCAGGTGTACTTTACATTTTCCATTTCTCTGCCTTGGATAGTAACTATTTTCCAAACAGTTAATAATAAATAAAAACTACTAAGTTTATAAGAATAATTTATCCGTATAACACAATAGTCGTTGTTGTCGGGAGGTCGTCACACGCGTTGAGTACTTTGGAGGTTATATGAAAGCACTTATTTAAGTAAACGTGAGAACTACACTTATGTGATTAACAATTAATCATGAAATAATCATCAAAAATCTATAAAATAAAAGCCTAAATCATGTGACTATCATCAACAGTTCCGGTCTACCCGCTTCACTTTTTATATGACAAACGGTTATTTCGGTTCTTTTATGTTACTTGAGTGCAGCTGATAAATTGCCAAACATTCTTTCATCGCCACCATATCATTTAAAATATAAACTTTTCACTCATTTAATTTAAAATGCGTCACTTTAATTTAAGACACATAAATTTAAAATATACATACATCTTTAATTCAGCTCATTTAAAATACGATAAATAAATAAAAATATTTTTACAGTATAGATCCTTCGAAAGAAAAAAAAATATAGTTTTTTGAGGCAATTTATTTTACGTGTATAATTACGTGTCCCAAGCATAATATACGCACCGAGATACTTAATTTCCATTATTTTGCCTGACATGGTGACCTGGCTATTGTTGTTTATTTAATGAGAAATTTTCTTTTTTCTTTTTTAAAATGACATAAATGGTTTTGTTCTACATAGTTATTGTATAAAATATTATTTATTTATTATTTCCTCTTTCAAATAATAGAAAATAATTTTAAAATATGTGTGTAACTGATATTCAAAAATTAAGTTATCACCAAATAGTTGCAAAAAACATCGCGCCAAAGCCGATATGACATTTGTACCAAATATCTTTTTAAACATCAAACGTTGTTATTTCTAATTTACATTCTAATAAACATATTTTCTACGATAACTTCAATTGAAATTAAGTTGACAACTTACTATCCGACTTCATAAAGAAAACAAATGCAGAAGTTTCATTAGCATGAACGGTAAAAAATATTAAACCACAAAGATAATAATTCGCAAAGCATTTCAACAATAAATGGACATGGACACTAATGCTTATGACGTCATAGTATGAAAATTTCATTAAAATCGTTTAAGCCGTTTCGGAGAAATTTTTATGGGGTGGGCCACCCTTAACACTTAGGGATATTAAAAATACATAACAACCTATTCTCAGACCTACTGAATATACATATAAAATTTTATCAAATTTGGTTAAGCCGTTTCGGAGGAGTATGGCAACTAACACTGTGACACGAGAATTTTATATATTAGATATAGCTATATAATACCACATATTTCTTATTATAAAGTTGGATAAAATATGCATTTGCAGTTTTCTTTCTTTGCTCCAATGGATATATATTAATAATGAATCAAAAATGAATATTAGTGCATATCAACAATTTCTTTTCTAAGAAATATAACGTGATACCTTATATCGAGAAAAGTTTTATTTCCCTACTCCGCGCTTTAATATTGCGTAGTCGACAAAAATTCCTGCTTGCTATATTAAAAATTATATATATATATATATATATATATATATATATATATATATATATATATATATATATATATATATATATATATATATATATATATATATATATATATGTATTAAACTATTGAGCTTTCTTCAAGTTTTTGTTTATGATATTGCTGTTTGTATATTTTTCGATAAATTCACGTTAATTTTTAAAAGTTAACTGAATTTAGATTCAGTTCATATTAATTAGTTTTCCTTAATATTATTTTGGTTTTTAGTAATACATTCTTTTTAGTGGTAAGTTAAATCAGAGCTTTGCTTTTTTTCAAAATGAATCAAAATATTTTCAAAGGTAATACCAACGCGTTTTGTGCACGAAAATATTTGAATACAATTTCTTCAGTTTCCATTGTAACTAGAAAAGTGGTTGTAGAATAGCCTTTAAGAAATACACATTTATGAAGCTCATATCTATTATTTAAATATTTTCTTTAATCTGAACATTAAAATAAACATATTTATTTTACAGTATGTATATTGAGATGATTTTGTTTCATTAACAATGTAGATGTTTTTCTATAATACTTTTCATTCATAACAAACTTAGATTTTCTAGAACAATATTCTTGTATATATATATTTTTTTTTTTTTTTTTTTTTTGAAAATCATTTACATTAGAAATTTGGAATGTTCTTTACCGTAATTTTGCACAGAAACGCCGCTTTTATGATAGTTCGATTTCCTACCAGAATTTTCTTCTTATTTTAATATTACTTGCTTGCGCTTTGCACACATTTGACTTCTTTTTTTCCATAAATTTTCTGGTTTGAAAAAGACTTTACTAAGCCGCGGCGTTTACGTGAGAAATTACGGTATCTTAAGAAATTCTAACTATATTTTTGCTACTGAATTAAATATTTGTAACAAAGTATTTAAACATTGGAACAGAGAATTCGTTAATCGTCTGATCTAAAACATGTTGCGTTCTGAAGCTGTCTCAAAGGTATTAAAGTAAAAGTAAAGTATGCAAAGATAATATAAAAGTAAAGATAAAGTAAATTTAGTATAATGCTAACAGATTATCTTTGTACTGATGGTATTTACATAGAACCATTAATATGTCGGACATATTAGTTTCCACTAACATACGTGTTCTCTAACTAAAGAAAAAAAAACAATTTTGCAATTTTATTGTGTTTTTACTTTCTTCTATCTTTACAAGAAGAAAGTATTGGATTCATGAAAATTTTCGACTTCCGGTTTTCGACGGATTTATACGTTTTAGAAAATCCTGAACACGTTTTGACTATTTTTAGAAAATGTCTGTCTGTGAGTCTGTCCGTCTGTCTGTCTGTCTGTCTGTCTGTCTGTATGTGACAAAAAATTTGTGGGCGCTCTATCTCAAGAACTAATGCTCGAAATTTAATAAAATTTTATATTCTGTTAGACCTTGATATGAATTAGTGCCTATTGGTTTTTTGTGAAAATTGGCCTGCAGGTGGCGCTGCTATACTACGTTTTTCATGATTTTCAGGATTGCTATATCTCAAGAACTAATGCACAGAATTTCACCAAACTTCAGATTCTGTGACCCCTTAATATACATAGACGCTGATTAAGTTTTGGTGTAAATTGGCCAGCAGGTGGCGCTGCTATGCCACGTTTTTCATGATTTTCATGATAGCTATATCTCAAGAACTAATGCACAGAATTTCACCAAACTTCAGATTCCGCGATACCTTGAGATACATAGTCGCTGATAAGGTTTTGGTGTGAACTGCCCTATAGGTGGCGCTGCTATGCTACATTTTGCACGATTTTTGCGATAGCTATATCTCAAGAACTAATGCAGAGAACTTCATCAAATTTTAGATTCTGTTATACTAGGATATATAACATAATTAGACGCTGATTACATTTTGGTGTTAACCTTGCAACAGGTGGTGAAGCTATGCTGCATTTTGCACGATTTTTCCGATAGCTATATCTCAACAACCAACGCACAGAATTTCATCAAACTTCAGATTTTGTTACAAAATGACATATAACATAATTACACGATGATTACGTTTTTTTTTATAAATCCTTCAACTAATGGTGCTGCTGTGCTATATTTTACACGTTTTTTTAACTAGCTATATCTCAAGAACTAATGCACAGAATTTCATCAAACTTCAGATTCTTTTACACCATAACATAATTAGACGCTTTTTTATGTTTTGGAATAATTGTCCAAGATATGGTGTTGCTGTGCTACGTTTTGCAATTTTTTTTGTTATAACTATATCTCAAGAACTAATGGACGAAATTCCATCAAATTTCAGATTCTGTTAGATCTTGACGTAAATAGATTCTTATTAGGTTTTAGTATAAATTACCCAACATGAGGCACTACTAAACTCATTTTCTCAGAATATTAATTAAATTTTGCGTTTTAGGCTTTTCGGATACCAGAATCTCATTAGGCTAGGTCAAATGTTCGAGGAAATTCGATAGTGGGTAACTTTGGAGTCACCACGTTTTTTTTTTTTTTTTTAAATATTAAAATGTACTTATGAGATAGAAGAAAGTTTTGGGATTGACACATCCAACTAGTTTGAAATTGTTATTACTACTTGAAGTGCATCAATTTTTAGGCCAAAAAATATTGTAGGTTTTGTTTATGAGAAAATTTAGCTTTCTTACGCACGCTTATCTATCTAGATCTACAAATGAAAGTCATTCATTCATGCTGTACTGAGCGTTAGTAAATTACTTTTAAGAAATTTTTCCTTAGACAATATTCTTTCAGTAGTAAGCTTAGTATTGCTTTCACAGAATTTTAAATCTCTAACAATTATGTACAAAAAATTAAAAAAAAATTCTTAATATTTTCTATACGTTCTTCCATTTCTTTTAAATCTTCTTAATCTTCGTGTGTTAATTTAAAATTAAAAATATATATATTAGATTGGCAGTACAATTTCGAACACTTTTGGGTTGTTTCAATTTTACATTTGAAGTTAAAATCAAACTAGTCTCCATCACTAATAAAAACATTATAAATTAATTAGTCGTCATCAATCACATTTCAGTGTCATTGGGCACATGGATCTTGTTTTATGATGCACGAGTTGCTTGTTTCTTTCTTTGGTGCCACGGACCATAATATGATAACTTGGAAAAGGTTTAAAAGCACGTTTATTTTTAATTGTTATAGCTTTTAATACGCATTTAAAATTCCATAGTGCTGCACATACATCTGTCAAGATAACTGTACTACACAGCATAACCTTCTGCACATGCAGGTACGAAACAACAAGTTTTTAACGCGATGTTGCAATTATGTACGATGTTTATAAACTTCAAAAGTGAACAATAAAAGTTTTTATCGGTAAAAAACAGTAAATGTTTTCATTTATTTCATAAACTGCTGATAAATGTTTTTTTCAGGTAAAGGAATTTTGAATCATTTTTCAAAGATTTATCCATTTAACTATTAATGACATATTTATGTAAGTAGTCTATTGTATTTTTTTAATTATACTTTAGAAAATATTCTTAATTGTTTGATAAATAATAATGTTGTTTACCTACAATAATGTTTATAATTATACATAATTATAACATAAATAATTATAAATGGTTATATACACGCACATATATATAAATGTAATTTCTATTGGTATACAATAAGGTTCATTACTGGTTATATAAACAGAATAATGCAAACATTACAAAACTGCATATTTGAATTACAATGAAGGTATATTCCGAAGATACTACATAAATTATTACAAACAGAATTACGATAGCATGTGTGATTGTTCTAAAAATGGGCTATAAAAGGTACACAAGGGAATTGAATGGATGTTTGCGCATTTATTATGATGTGTGTACATAAAATATCACCATAATGGCACTCCTTATGTATTCAAATCACAGTGTTTTAAACAATTTTGACGTAAAATTTTGTTTCTATAGATAATTTAATTAGAAATGACACAACATTTTTTGGAGGAATTCGAATTTATCCCTTTTTTTATTTAACATTTGTAAAATGACTAATAATCAAAATATATTCTTCGCATTTTTTGTAAAAAAATAATTATAAAACCGTTGTAGCATGCATTATGTGAATATGTTTCCTCTTAAAGCAGCTATTAACAAATAATAAAATAATATATTTTGCGGAGTACTAAATCACTAAAAATTAACGTTTTCACAAACAATATATATAAATTAAGCCCTGTGAAAATCACCAGACGATACGTTTTGAAGGTATGGGGACTCGCATCATCAGTGTATAGAATAAAACCAATGTCTTCCCAAATACATGATAAATAAAGGTTTTCGTCTTTCTTCTAGTTTATTTTCCATAGAACCTTATATAAGTTTTTATATAGGACCTTTTATAAGTTCAAGTTCATACCGGTCCTGAAATTTCAAGATAAGGACATTCTTTGGTATCATTATTCTCCTTTAGAAAATATCTCTTTAAATAATGTTAAATTGCAAGGGTTTTAACTAGATTTATTTTTTAGGGGAAAAAAACATGAGTATTTTTCTTGGAAAATAAAGATATCCGTACGAATTCTGAAAAATTAAATTATTATTTTTAAATGAAAAAAATATATATTCCGACATGAGATTTTCTTTTCAGTGAGTAAAGCAATTATATAATCGTCTCAGTCCTTTTAGAAAACCTTTTTGACAGGAAGTGAAATAACCTTGGTTCTAACACAGACAATCACCTCAGTCAGTTCACGGTTGAAATTCCAGAATTAGTTAAAACTTGATTTGCATATTAAAACTTCGCCATGTCATATCTTGGTAGAAAACAGTTGAAAACCTGATTTTAGCGGTTAACTTGTAGGTTTAACATTGTGATTTTCTGCATCCAAAAGTATGAAAAAAGTGGAAAACCAAAATCAGGATAACACAATGGTAAACCTATGAGTCAACAGCTTAAATCGGGTTTTAGGTGTTTTTCAGCAAAATATGACTTAGCAGACAGTTTGTATTTTAATATCCGAGTCGAAACTTAACTTATTATTTTATTTTAGTCATGAACTCGATGGGGTAATTGTCTGTGCCTCGTCTACATTTAAGAGGACTGTTTACCATTTCAACAATTTCGTTTATTTTTAATAATAACGTAGAACTAATTCTCTTTATCGAAATTCCGGTTATCCAAAAATCGATTTAACAGAAAGAGCTTAAAATTCGTTAAAAACCTTTTTAAATGTGAAACAGTTTACTGCCAACGCTATCTTTACCGATGTCAAATGACACCTTTCAGCGTATTTTGATTTATGATTACTATTTTATTTGTAAATTTTATATCAAAACAATTCCAAATCACTTTAATACATTAAAGATTTGCTTATAATTTTTAAAAAGTAAAATCATAATGAGTAAAAATAAGAAATTTGGAATGTGTGGACAATGGAAGATGTAGTCTTAAAAAATCATGTTTTTTATTAAATAAATAATCAGAGTCAGTGTACTTATTTTTAGGTGCGTTCGTAATTATGTAAATACATATAACATATAGTTGTCGTCCGTCTGTCCGTCTGTCCACCTGTCTGCATATAACAACGCAAAAACTACCCAACCGAATCGTTTGAAATTTAAAATATATAATCATTACATAATTTTGTAGAGTCATTTCGAATTGTATGAAAATCGGATGCATAGATCAATTACAGAGACAATCAAAAGTATTCCGTTACATTAAGGTCAATGGGGAAAAGTTCAAATGGATTTTAATGGTGTTACACTCATCGGAACATAATAAAATTGATATGCATCTGTGAAGTACATATTATGATATACATTTTGCAGTATCTGTTGTGCAAAGAACATTTGTTATTTATTTACAATGCCACACAAAAGTATTCCATTACATATTGGTATAGGGAGAACATTGTTTCGTGCGCGCTTTAATTGCAATTAACTATTTAATATTTTATGAGATTGATATACGTTGCTGAAAAATACTACAATTTATTTACTGTATAAAAGAAATCAGATAGTATTTACAGGGACATTCAAAAGATTTTGGCTACTATACTGTTTCCAAAATACTGTCTATTATTACACGAAGATCTGAGTAATTTTAGGTGCGACCGTAAATATATAAATTGCTAGCACCAACATTCGTCGTTCAGTCTGTCAGTTAGTCTGTCCGTCCGTCCGTCTGTCTGTCCGCATATAGCAAAGCAAAAACTAGAATTGACATGAAACTACGAAGTATCATATACTAAAATGTACAATCTGTACAATCTGTGATACAAAGAATATTTAATATTAAATTAGAGGACCACACGAAAGTGTTTTACTGCATAATACGACACCGGGAAATAATGTTTAAAGTGTGTTTAAATCACATTAAACTATTTCACATTTTATAACTATGATATACGTTGCTGAAGTATAATAAAATTTACTTCCTGTATATTTACAGGAACACAAAAAAGATTTCGACCACTATACTGTATCCGAAATACTGTCTACTATAATAGCAAGATCTGAATATTTTAAAAACTTCGTTATCGCATGAACGCACCTCATTTGCTACGCTTCACATGCAACTTCCAACTTGTTTATACACTTTGGATCAATATTATTTCATTTCAGCTTGTAATGTGATGTGATTTTTTTTAAAAACCAAATTGACTTCAAATGTAATGATATCAAAAGGATCGTATTCGCCTCTCTTCAAACATAGAAAATATTTTATATCCAACTTACTACTCGAAAAGTCTTACAAAAGCTTAAAAAATGTATTTTATTTATTTTTTTATTGAATAGCCAAGAAATATCTTTCAAATTATTTATAAAATAGTAGATATTTATAAAATAGTATTTATTTATAAAATAAGAATATTGACTAAGAATATTTTCTTAAAAGTTAGCAATTTAAAGGGGATTAAAATGAGAAAAAAAGCATGCTAAAAACTTTCTAAACGGTGATTTCTACGCAATCTCAGGAATTACCAAAAATATTTTGAAAAGAATGGTGTCAAAATGCTAGTGACAGCACCTTCGCCAATATAGGCTACATTTTATGTCGGTGTCACTATCCCAAATGGGTAGGAGCAAAACATTTCCTAAAAATATGATTTTTTGTTAGTAATGGATCTATAATCATAAAATTTATCATGAGAATTTACTTATTATATATCAATTATCTCTAAGAGCATTTCTTTAAAAAATCAAAATTTAAGAGAGATGATAAAGCGTGAAAACATCCTAAAAATCGTTACAAATGGTAATTTCTATACAATTTTAGAAAATATCAAATTGATTTAAAAAGTAATGGCTCTAAATTGATGATAACAGCAATTGCTCTAACATAGTTTCAATTATTGCTGGTGTCGCTGCCACATGGGAGTTTGCAAAAGCAAAAAACGATTTAAATTGCCTTTTGTTTTCTTCCGGAAGGATAAAAAAACAGAAAATTTAACATGGTAGTTATTTATTACAAATAATGAGTAAAAATTATGGTTAATATCATTTATTAAAACACTGAAATTAAAAAAGTCATGAGAAATAAACAAAAAAAACGTTCTAAATTTTGACTTTAGTTGAGGTTGGCTTTACACCAAGGGGAGTTCAGGAGCAAAAATATTTTTAAAATGCGATGTTTGTGTTATTTTAGGGCCTATAAGCAAGACATTTGACATGGTAGTTACTTATTAGATATAAATTATCTCTAAACATTTTTTTTTTGAATTAAAACAGATGAACATGTGCGAAATTCATTCAAAAATTATTTAATTGCCGATATGTGAGCAATTTCATGAAATAAATGTTTGGAAAATGATGCAGGCAGTCCTTTTCTGCAAGCTAGAGGCCATTTCATGTCGAAGTTACTATCACCTGCAAGCTGCAGGAGCAAAAAACATTCTAAATTACGATTTTTGTGATACTGCAGGGGCTAGATACTTAAAATCTTGCATGATAATTATAAGATATAAATGATCCCTAAGAACATTCCCTATAAAATTCAAAATTTTAAAGCGGGGAAAATTAACTTTCCCACTGCCGCGACCGTATATATCCGTTCACTAGTCTGCAGGTTTCACTGCAGTTGAAGATTTATTTAAATTAATATAATTCTACAAATATAATCCTGTTTTAAGAAATTAAGTTATGATTGATGCTTTAAAGGCTTATAAGCATATACGTAACAAAAAAGTTATACCTTGAGAGAGAATCCCTCTTTTATTAACATTTAAAATAAATTACAGAGAAAAACACATTACAATTTTGCCTTTTTGCTCGGCGGTCAGGGGGTTCAAAAAGCGTTCTAAAAACGTTTTAAAATCCGATTACTAAGCATTCTCACGAATTGCCAAATGAATTTAAAAAATATTAGCTGGAAACTGAAGTTGACAGACATGGCTCAATATAGCCTCTATTTCTATTCATACCGGTGTCACTGGTATCTAATGCTGCAAAAGCAAAAGGTATTCTAAACTGCATTTTTAGGGGTATTTTCAGAATTGGGGGGTTTAACATTTTGAAATTTTGCTTAATAATTACTTAAATGATACAATGACGTCTAAGTACTGTCGAATAAGATTCAACATTTAAAAATTTGAAAAAAGCTAAAAGCGTCAAAAAGTTCAAAGTATAATTTTTATAGAATTTTACGTAATATCGAATCGATTTTTAAAAATAAGGGATGCAAATAACATAAGCTATATTTATCCCGGCCCGGAACCATCAAGGTTTGTCAAGAACTAAAACAAAGCGCAATTGCTATGATCCTAAAGTGGCTAAAGGTTTAAAATATAGCATGGTAATTACTTATTAAATATAAATATCCTCTAAGAACAGTTTAGAGTACATTCGAAGTTTAGATTTGTGAAACAAAGAAAAGGAGCGAGAAGCATTCTTAAAAAATTCTAATTTAATATCTACTCAGGAAAATTAAAATGATTATAAAAGTAATGGTTCGGAAACTCGAAGAAAAAAAAAAAATCAAATTGCAGTCAATAGTGAAAAATGGTATTGAAATTTATTCTAATATTGTTAATCTATTTAAAACGTAATAGAAGTGGCATGCCTCTCAGAAAATGAACACAAACACATCACATTATCTATAAAGTGAAAAAATAGAAATTATAGTCCCTTTTCAGAAAAATTAAAAATTATTCCATTTTATGAAGAAAAATAAAGATATTGTTAATAAACAAACACGGAATTGCTTTAAATATGTTGAAATCCCGTGTTATGAAAAATTGAATGAATTAAAAAACGTTTAATTCTAAATCTATGTGGATAAAACCACCCCCGATAAAAATAAAATGAAATGCACAGCAAGAGACATTTTTCTAAACTTTTTCTGAAAACTGAGATTCCTCGGCAATTTTATGTAAGAGCAATAACAAAAATTCTTGAAATAGATATTCTTTTGCACTGTAAATCAAAAAATCTGCAAGGTTACATTTTATTTCTTAACTTTGAAGCCTCGAACGTTTTATGTAATTGCAACCTGGACGACAAATGAAACTTTAGTAAGATTACTTTAATTTTTGTACATTCTTTAGTAAAACTACAGTTTTCTGTAGCTTTGTAATCTTGTTTTGTACATCTTTTTTTGTGCAGTAATCAGCTAAAATTTAAAAAAACGTACAGACTGCATCTTTACATCTACAGAATTACAGAATTTTTTTCAGTGTAGGTTTTTTTTTAATTTATTGAAATACATGATGTTTAACACAAAATCTATTACGGATCAAAATCACTCCACCAAAGTGACAGCAGAAAATCATGGTTTTGATTTTATCGTACGGGAACTTATCAGAGAAAGCAAAAGAAAAATCCTTAGTCATCAAAAGTGCTTTCATTCTGAATAGAAAAGAACAAATTAATTCTGATTTAGAAAAGACTAAAGAACTTCAGAAAATAGCATTTATATCTTACGGTTTTTTTTCTAAGGCGGTTAACCAAAATTATCCCAAAAGCTTTTATACTTATCAAGGTACAAGTCTATATTTACTCAGACGGGATTGCTTTATTTTTGAATTCTTTGAGATAGTCTTCTTTCCTCTTTTTCACTTTTTCTAAATATTTCTATGTATGAAGTATAGCTATACATTATAAAATGCAAACATATTTGTATACATTGCTGTGCTATGTAAATTCTATATTGTACAGAACTTCTTTAATTTTTCAATTCTTCGAGATTACTTCATTCCAATTTCTTACTTATTCCTAAATAGATCTATATATGAAACACAGCTGTATATTATATAAGCAAACTGTGTACACAATGCTGACGTCATTTTGCAAATGGCAAGACTCAAAATTTTGAAATTAATATCCGTTTTTGGAATTTTCGCTTCTATAAAATTTTTAAATTCTAAAAACCGCACATTTAATTTTTTTTTCACGTAAAAAAAGCAGTATATCAATTTATTTTTGAAATATTAATTTTTATTTATAGTTTTTAATATTTTGTATTATGGCAACTGAAACAATCCATTACGATTTTTAAAAAAGGGAAAATAGTCGAAAATAATAAATTACTGTATATTTTTTCTGTCATTTTTTGTTGATTTTTGTTTCTAATTTGTAAAACTACTATTAAAAAATCTAATAAAAAAATCTGTTAAGTCCTATGCGATACAAAATTGAACAAATTACATAATCTTTAACACTAAATCTATGAATGATCCTTCCACTTTCAATAAAAAGGCAACTATCTAGATAACAAAAATCGTGTCTTTTGATTTTATCATACACTTGCTTATCCGAAATAAAGAAAAGTTAGTCATCAACAGTGTTTTCATTCTAAATAGAAAAGAGACCATTAATCCTGATCCGGAAAAGTCTAAAGCACTTCTGAAAAAAATATTTATATCTTATTCTAAATCGCCTCTTTTTCTTAGGCCATTATCCGAAATCATTTCAAAAGCTTACATATTTATCAAGGTTAAATATGTTTTACTCATACAGGAATTTCTTTACTTATGAATTCTTTAAGATATTCTTTATTCCAACTTCTCACTCTTTTCTAAATACATCTGAAGTATATTTATATATTATATTAGACAAACATATCTGTACGTAACGTCGATTTCATTCTAAAAGTGGCAAGACTTAAAAATTTGAAGTTAAATTTCCTTTTTGTAATTTTCGCTACTACAAGATTTTGGACTTCTAAACGTAGCACATTTAAAATTTTTACACTGTCGTATAAGTTAAAAAATTAGTAACTTAATTCATTTTTAAAATATTAATTTCTGTTTATAATTTTTAATATTAATATTGTAACCATGACAACCGAAGCACTCCATTTTTGTTAAATGAAAGGGGGAAAATATTCTAAAATAATAGATTACTGTATCTTTTTACTGACACTTTTTGTTGATTTTTATTTCTCTAATTTATCATGATAGTATTAAAAAATCTATGGAATTGTTTAAAATATATTAAGCTCAGTGTGATACAAAACTGAATGAACTTTATTATGTTTAAAATTAAATGTGTTATGCATAATAATCCTTCTACTTTCGATAAAGGGACAACGCTAGCAAAAAATTACGGTATTTGATTTTATCCTACACTTTCTTATCCGAAATCTTACTCTAAATCGCATTCTTTTTCTTAGGGCATTATCCAAAATCATTTGAAAAGCTTAGATATTTATCAAGGTTGAGGATGTTCTACCCATACAAGAATTTCTTTACTTATGAATTCTTTAAGATATTCTTTATTCCTACTCCTTTCTCTTTTCTAAATGCATCTGAAGTATATCTATATATTATATAAGTCAAACATATTTGTACGTAACATCGACTTCATTCTAAGAGTGGCAAGACTTAAAAATTTGAAATTAAATTTCCTTTTTATAATTTTCGCTACTATAAATTTTTGGACTTCTAAACACAGCACATTTAAAAATTTTACACTGTCGTATAGGTAAATAAAAAATCAGTATCATAATTCATTTTTTGAAACATTAATTTTCGTTTATAATTTTTAATATTACTTTTGTAACCGTGACAACTGAAGCCCTCCATTTGTGTTAAATGAGCACTTTTTGATGATTTTTATTTCTCTAATTTATAGTGATAGTATTGAAAAATCTATGAAATTGTTTAAAATATATTAAGCCAAATGTGATACAAAATTGAATGAATTATATTATGTTTTATGCTAAATCCGTTATGCATAACAATCCTTCTAATTTCGATAAAGGGACAACGTTAAGAAAAAATCATGGTATTTATTTTTATCCTACACTTGCTTATCGGAAATACGCAAAAAAAAAATGGTTAGTCATCAACAGTGTTTTCATCCTGAATAGAAAAAAACCCATTAATCCTGATCCGGAAAAGTCTAAAGCACTTCAGAAAATGGCATTTATATCTTACTCTAAATTGCTTCTTATTCTTAAGCCATTATCCAAAGTCATTTGAAAAGATTAGATATTTATCAAGGTATAGCCTGTTTTACTCAAAAAATTTTCATTTTTTATGAATTCTGTCAATTTTTTCATCAAGCATTCTTCTCACTTTTTTTTTCAAAATACCTACATGTGACATATTTCTAATGATACATTAATAAAGAGGTAGATGATGAATCATACAGATGTATGATTTATTTTACTATACAAAAATTGAAGATAAATGCTGTGTAAATTATTTATTTTATTTTATTTTTCAAGAATGTTGTTGTTCTGACTGAAAGATCAATTGTTTTGTACATGCAGAGGTCGCACACTCTAGAGAAATCCGCTATCCTAATTATAATTTTTATATTGTATATCTCTATTGCATATTTTAACTCCCTGTACGATTTTTTCTATTTATATGAAAAAAAAATAGTATTTAAAATCTATATATATATATGTCTAATAATGGGAAAAATAATAAAAATAAATAAATTTCAAATTTCCAGCTAAAATTTGATATTTTTTGGCGTGTACCCTATATACCCAATTACGGTTTTTAAATATTGTATTGCTATATTTTATAATTAAATTTTGGCTTAAAATTAATATTTGCAATTTTTGCTACTACAAATTTTTGGACCTCTAAACATAGCATATTTAAAAATTTACACATACGTAAACATCTGTATCTTAATTCATTTTTGAAATATTAATTTTTATTTATAATTTTTAATATTATTTTTGTAATCGGGATAACTGAAGCACTCATTTTTTATTAAAAGAAAAGGGGGAAATATTCTAAAATAGTTGATTACTGTATCTTTTTATTGTAATTTTTTGTTGATTTTTATTTCTCTAACTTATAAAGATAGTATTTAAAAATCTACGGGGTTGTTTTAAATTTGCTAATCCCAATGTTGCACAAAATTGAATGAAGTATATTATGTTTAACACTAAATCTTTTACAAATAATAATCCTTTTACTTTCGATAAAGGGACAACGTCAGCAAAAAAAATCATGGTATTTGATTTTATGCTACACTTGCTTATCCGAAATGAGCAAAAGAAAAATGGTTAGTCATCAACAGTGTTTTCATCCTGAATAGAAAAGAACCCATTAATCCTGATCCGGAAAAGTCTAAAGCACTTCAGAAAATAACATTTATATCTTACTCTAAATCGCTTCTTTTTCTTAGGCCATTATCCAAAATCATTTGAAAAGCTTAGATATTTATCAAAATTGAAGTTGTTTTACTCATACAGTTTTCCCTTTTTTTTAATTCTTTCAAAGTTTTCAACATGTATTCTTCTCACTTTTTTTTTCAAAATACCTACATGTGACATATTTCTAATGATACATTAATAAAGATGCATAGAGATGTATGATTCATTTTATAAACAAAAATTTAAATAAATGCTATGTAAATTCTTTATTTTATTTTTACTTTCCAAGAATGTTGTTATTCTGATTGAAAGGTCAACTGTTTTATGCATGCAGGGGTCACATTCTCTGGAGAAATTTTTACTGTCGCTATCAGTATCTCAATTATAATATTTTATTGAACATTTCTATTGAATATTTTAACCCTTCGCTGCACTTTTTTTTTCTTTTTTTCTCAAAAAAATATTTGAAATCTATATATAGGTCTAATAATGGAAAAAATAGTTACAAATAAATAAATTTCTAATTTTCAGCTAAAATTTGATATTTTATGGCGTGAACCCTGTTCACACAATTAGGAATTTTATATATTTTATTACTTACCCATCATACGTAGTATAGGGTAAGTCTTGCAATCGTTTTGAAAATCGAAAAATATTTTTTTGACCAATTTACACGTTTTAGTTACTGGAGATTCCGAAAAACATATTTTTAGAAAAAAAAAATTTGCCGTCCGTCCGTCTGTGTGTCTGTCTGTCTGTAATCGCTCTATCTCCCGAAAAAATTGAGATAGAGATTTGAAATTTTGTATGTACTTAGTATGTAAGAATGGGACGAAGCGTATTCAATATCAGTAACCTCGATTATCCGGAACTATTTTTTTCGGACTCTCGAAAAATTCGTTCTGATAAAAGGAATACAAAAATTTTCGATTTTTTTTATTTTAAGGAATGGACGTAAAAGGCAATAAGATAACACAAATTTTGCATTAAGAACGAAGTCAATCGGATTATTAGTTGCCAAGATATGTGTAATCCTGTTTTTCACATTCTTCGATTTTTCATGACCCTGTATTTCATTCAAATTTCAATTCAAAGATATATTTTAATTGGAAATGAGATGTTTAATCCGACGCAATAAATTGTTAGTTTATATGATTATTATTTTTGGAGTTATAAGGATGTTTCTTTTACGCAATCCAGTACTACTTGAGTATTTTGGCGTTTTGTAGAAATTGGCTCATCAGCAATTTATTAATAGAGCATTACTGTGTATATTAAAACTATTTAAATATGTGTTTAAATATTATTTTGGAATTGCGATGCATTCTACTAATAGTTCACATGCGTTTTATTTTCATATTTATCTGGCCGCTTTTGAAAAAGTTTTAATATCATTTTTCTGTTAGAGCTGGTTTTATCAGAATCATCTTAAGCAAAATTCGATTCGAAGTGTCCACTTTGTTAGCATTTTTTGAAATATATTCTGACTTTATGAAAAAATCGACCAATACTTCCTAAATAAAAGAAAGCGCCAACTGAATGCAATTGAGACCGAACCCATTATATCCATGATGGGTAAGTATTACGGTGGCCCCCCCAACGACTTGTTGCTATATTTTGCAACTAAATGAGTTCAAATAGATTAACTTTACCTACTTAACACTCTGCAACTTTCTTAAAATTATATTTTTAAGCATTGAGTGATATTAGTAATAGGAAATGTTCCCTTAATGGCTTAATCGAAAATTCCTTTGTTTCAGAAGAGCAAAATCTAATTTTTTGTCAAATGCAGCCATCTGAAATGCACAAAATAAGTGTTAGTCCATTTTTTGGGTTATTATTGATCAGTTACAGCAATCCTTTTGGCCAAATTAATGACGAATAATGAGAATTATAATGTTTTTAAGTATGTACCAGATGTAGCACATGGTGCAGTAAAGAGTTAAGTACAATGATCATACAGATTACCGATTCAGGATTCAGGTAGGAAAAAAAAATCTTTATAGTATACGACCCCTGCATCCATGTATTTCTCCGGATGGTGCGGTCAAACTTAAGGGCACATGGAAGATTTTCACAAATAAAATGGAGTAGATTTAGCGAAATATTTAACATCATATGTTTCATTTAAAAATAGAGATAGAATATATTGTTTTATCATAAATATAAACATTATAGACAAACATATAAATCAGAATCAAAATTATTTCATGCATACATTACTGTTCAAATTAGTGCATACATCAGTTTAGCTAATTAACATTTTACATAATTTTTAATAAAATTTCTCGTCGCTACATCTTTTTAAAAAACTGATGCATGTATCATCTTTAAATTTGCTGTGGTATGTGAAAATATGGTATTCGAAAACAATAAAAAACATTTTTCATTTTGGCTTGAAAGAAATAAAATTAAAAATTTTTTACTAAAAATTTTAACTATGTATTTTTAATTATTTTAAAGAAATTTTCCCATAAACCTAAAATGCCATATTTTTTTAAACTAATTAGTTACAAAATTTTGGAATTTTTCAGGTTTCAGGTGTTTACCTAAAATAGAATTTTTAAAGAGTGTGCCAAAGCACGAAAAAAAAATCGAAAAAAGGGCAAAAGAAATATATGATGCACACCCGCAATACTTAAAATATATTATTTAAAAACCTACCGACACCATAATATTTTAATTGAATTAGTGTTTAGCATCATAAACTTTTAAGCTCTTTTTTTTCAGTCGAGAGCTAAAAACTTAAGAATTTAAACCATTTTAGGTTACATGCGCTCTAACTAACACAAATTTAACCTAGTCCAATGTGCCGATCCCAAAACTCATACATGTTAATATTTCAAATTTCGCTATTATATTGACAAAATTAAATGACAATCTAAGATCGTCATGAAGGATGCTAAAATAATAAGTTCGTTGGATTATGTGTGTTTAAAAAGTTAAAAGGGAAATTCAAGCGTAATATCTTCCAAAAAGTCGTTGACTTTCGTCACCACTCTCTTAAACATTTGTAAATAAAAATACTAAACCAAAGAGCATTAAAGCATCAATTTTGCGCATTATACACCCAAGCCTGATAAGGATTTATTTACGTGAAAGTGTAACAGAATATGATGTTTGAAGAAATTATGAGCACTCGTTCTTTAAATATGAGCATCAATAAAATTGTGTAAATACTAAAACTAGTAACGAGGCAGCTATCTACACAAAAAAGTAATCAACAAATTATATCAACATTTAACTGAATCTGGAGTTCGAAGAAAATCTATGTATAAATTCTTAAAATAGATCTTTTGCAAAAATCGTTGGCCTTAAAATTAAAAAACCCGCCAAATCCCGAAACAATTATTAAAATCTGTTCAAGTTTTATTAGTTAATTAAAAAATTCGTAATAATTAATGATCGAAGCGTAGTTTTTCCATCTCCATGGAGTTGCCTCAAATTTGGAAAGAGATGCTTTTCAAAATAAAAAATAGTAGCATAAGCTTATTCATGCTCGGAAATGTCTTTTTCATTGGAGCATTTGATTTAATTATGTATGTAATATCGAGAATTTTATTTACAAGTTTCAGAAAAAAAATTATAGTCTTAAAAAAGTTGCCGTTTGAAAGACGAAATATGTAGAACATAATAGAGGTTTTATCAGTGTATTTATATTGTATTTGTGTAGTTTTTTGCACGGATTATTGTAGTGATATTTTGTTGCATAATGTAAAACTCATTTAATTTATAGTTTATTTTAAAATAATGTAATACGTAGTCATAAAAGTATATAAACATACGCAATGAGCACGGTCAAGTTATAGTATTTTTAAATATTAAATGAATATAAAAAAAATACATACATTTGTGGAGATTACACACACACACACATATATATATGTAATTATATCACTGAAATATTACCTTTTAATCTTAACATAGCACAATTTTCTTCTTTCAAATGTTTCCGTTATATTCGATATATATATATATATATATATATATACAGTGTGTCCCTAAACAAATGGTATATACGCTAGGGGGTGATAGAACACATCAAGGCGAGTAATAGTAAATAGGAAACCAAGGGTCCCAAACGTTTTGCAAAAGAGATAGCCGCCATTAAAGTTTGGGGTCCAAAATTTCAAATACACATAAAAAACGGAAAAATTGGTCGAGTGATTTGCGGTTTTCACTAAATTTCTTCTTTATGTTGGTATTTTCTTGAAAATAAATTATAAAGATAAATTTCGAAAAATGCCGATAGAGGGCGCTTTAGACTTTGAAGTAATGAAAAACTATTTTTTGCTGTGATTTTTTGCATCTCATTAAATGGTTTCGTAAGCGTAGACTTAAACTTAAATTTTGAGCTCAAAATCTTAATAGTTGGAAGCGATTAAGTAGCACAAACTTAACTGTGTTCAGAGGGTTTAAATTTCAAATGATTATAAAAAACGGAAAAATTGGTCGATTGATTTGCGGTTTTCACTAAAACTATTCTTTATGTCGGTATTTTATTGAAAATGAATTATAAAGATAAATTTCAAAAAATGCCGATAGATGGCGCTTTAAACTTTGGAGTAACGAACAACTACTCTTTACGTTATTTTTTGCATCTGATTAAATGTTTTCGTAAACTTAGACTTAAACTTAAATTTTGAGCTCAAAATCTGAATAGTTGGGAGTGGTTAAGTAGCACAAACTGTACTATGTTTAGGGAGTTCAAATTTCAAATGATAATAAAAAACGGAAAAAAATGGTCGATTCGTTTGCGGTTTAAAATAAAACTATTCTTTAAGTCAGCATCTTCCTGAAAATGAATTTTAAAAATAAATTTCAAAAAATTCTGTTAGAGGGCGCCTTAGACATTGGAGTAGCGTACAACTAATTTTAAACTTTATTTTTTTAAACCTCATTAAATGCTTTCAAATGCTTAGATTTAAATTTTGAGATCAAATTCTGAGTCGTTGCGAGTGTTTAATTAGCGCAAAAGTGAACTGTGTTCGAGGGGAGGGGGGGGTAAGTTTCAACTCCTGAACACACTTCAGTTTGCGCTTCTTAACCCCTCCCAACGATTCAGAATTTGAGTTCAAAATTTAAGTTTAAATCTAAGATTTCGAAAACATTTAACAAGTTTTGGAAAGCATTTAATTAGATACAAAAAATAACGGTTAAAATTTGTTGTTGGTTACTCTGAAGTTTAAGGCGCCCTCTAACGGAATTTTTTGAAATTTATCTTTAAAATTCATTTTCAAGAAGATACTGACTTAAAGAATAGTTTTTTTTAAAACCGCAAACGAATCGATCAATTTTTCCGTTTTTTATTATCATTTGAAATTTGAACCCTCTGAACACAGTTGAGTTTGTGCTACTTAACCACTCCCAACTATTCAGATTTTGAGCTCAAAATTTAAGTTTAAGTCTAAATTTATGAAAACATTTAATCAGATGCAAAAAATAACGTAAAAAGGAGTTGTTCGTTACTCCAAAGTTTAAAGCGCCCTCTATCGGCATTTTTTGAAATTTATCTTTATAATTTATTTTTAAGAATATACCAACCCAAAGAATAATTTTAGTGAAAACCGCAAATCAATCGACCAATTTTTCCATTTTTTATGCGTATTTGAAATTTTGGACCCCAAACTTTAATGGCAGCTATCTCCTTTGGAAAACATTTGGGACCCTTGGTTTCCTATTTACTATTACTGGTCTTGATGTGTTCTATCACCCCCTAGCGTATATGCCATTTGTTTAGGGACACCCTGTATATATATATATATATATATATATATATATGAGGTATATGAGGTATATATATATATATATATATATACCTCACAATAAGTTGGTTTCCTGTGAATAATTAAATTTTATGCGAAAACAGCGTCAAGCATGGCAGCTTTATAAAATCATTTTTTCCAATCTTTAAGTAGTTTGTGGAATATAATTCTTAATCACTGTAACACCAAAGCTATAAGCCTAAAACTTACATCGTTTAGGTTTTAGGTTTTTACTCTCGTAACATATTTAAAGTTTATCAACGAAAATGCTGGCTTCTTATTAAAATAGGCCATTTATGGCGTTATTTTTTTTTTCAAGATAAAGCATACTGGAAACAACTATTTTAATATGTAATAGTTTTATCTAACAAAGATTTTTTTTTTCGCTTAAACATATTGGTGTTTTCACTAATAGAATTCATAAATATGTTGGTAAAATTATACATGTATAAATACACATAGATGTATATGTACTCGCTATACTTATTATAGAAAAATAGTGCTTTTCTGAGATTAGGTATCTTTGCAGTGCATGGAGAATGTTTAAGGACAGTTTGGGTCTAAAATCAATGGAGGGGAAATGAAAACTCAATATATGTATATAATATATGTATATCGTGTGCATACGTATCAAGACAAAGCAAGATAACAATAATCTCTACATTACACAAAACATGTGTTTGAGCCTCATCCTATTTATCATGATCAGGTTTTCTTGCAATTCTCTATGATTAATAGCAGTTTCACTATCAAATTGGCTAGTAAACTAATGTATTTCATCATTATTTTTGACAATGTTGAAAATCGGGGATCGGCCAATTCCATACTTATTTCCCAATACTGTTTTAGAGTGACCTTTCTGAAGCTTTTTCATTATTTCAAGTTTTTCCTTTATGCTTAGCATAACGCGTTTACGTTTAGACGCCATCCTGAATCGCAAGAAAAATTAGAAACAAACGTAAAACGCTTACTGTGGTACTGTAAACTAAGCGATCTAAGGAAAAGCTAAACTTACAACTCAATGAAACAAAATATGAAATGAGTACGACTCATAACGGAGAGGTAGATCATGATGAAAGGGAAAAAAAATAGAAAAATGAACAAAACCGATTCTGCTCACGTCGGATTACGGGACAGACGGATTAGAGAGTTTCTATTTTATTTATCAGTTATTACTGCAAGTGCTTGTTTTCCAGCATGGCAAAATACATATACTAAATAACACAAAAACACAGTTTTAGTATCTACATCATCCTTAGCATAAATTGAAAAAATATAAATAAACACATTATAAAATCATATTTTATGAAATATTTGAAAAAAATTATTGAAAATTTATTTGAAATTATTTTTATATTTGAATTTATTTGAAAATTTTTATTGATTTATTGAAAAATTCAATAAATGCTCTATTAAGGTTACAATTGGATTGATCAATTAAATTAATTACAAAACTGTATTGCATAGACATGATATCTAAAATATATTCACGTTTTACGATGTATAACCACCTACAATGATTGAGTTTAAGATTATAAGTGCCTGTTTTGATAGGTTAATAGCTTACACTAATTAATGTGAGGTATTCTGCTATATACATGGTTAATAGCGTTGATTAATAATACTAATAATTTGCAAACGGAGTTAACTTACACTATTATTTAGATCAGGGAATTTTTAAGAAAATACTGCATAGATTTATTAAATAGACATAACAAATATACATGTTTTATAAGGTGATTATGGTTAGGTAAATACAATATATTACATCAAATCATTATCTAGATATGTTTCTTTTTAAAACATGTAGTTGAAATGAAAAATAGTTGTACAAAATAAATTATTTCTTCACAGTAAAAAAAATTTATTAATTATTTTAATTAAATATTAATATAGATAAATTTTAAAGCAGTGATAGTAAAATCTGTACAAATATCATAAGATGTGTTTGTTTGTTTATTTGGTACTCCAGAAAAATCTCTGTAACTAAAAAAAAAAAAGAATTAATGGTGATAGACTGATGGTTATCGTCTTTGGACAAACACAGGCTATTTTTCTGATTGTTGATAATCATTAAAGGGTTGTAAACTGATACGATTTAAAATTGCCATTACTAAGATATTATTAGGAATAGAAGCTTCACATTTGACAACGTTGTTACTTTTAAGATGTGACTGATATGTAAAAACTAATTTTACCAAATTCAATGTTAAAAGCGATGAAATGTGCGGAAAACCTTTTAAATTACGATTTGTTTATAAACGTTGATGCAAAAAACATGAAATTTGCCTTGCTGTTGTGTTTAAGACATAAATTCCACAGAATAATATATATATATATATATATATATATATATATATATATATTTAAAGCAAAAAAATAAACGGGTGTATTAGAGAAATCTTGAGATTGGTGAATCTCTAATATTGTAAGACCTGTTTATTTATACTGGGCGTCTTAAAAAAGTACGGGTGAATTTGAAAAATGACATATTGAAAAATGGAATACGATAAATATAATGTTTGCGGCATTCCTTATCTTAGTAAATGTTAAGACACACAGAATTTAGATACGAAGTTTGCCAACAGTTGGCGCCACATATGCGCTGCAGAGAAACGCACTCAGTCGAGTTTCCACTCAGATAAGTTAAGATTTCCTAAAAATAAACATATTACATAAAATGTTTAAAATATTTTTCTTCCAATTGCAGTATATTTTTCCTACTGCACTTCGCTAATTTTTTTTAAACAGTAAATAAATATGGTTACAACCCCCTGCATTATATAAGCTAAAAGAATGCTAGAATTTTTTGTACATTAAAAAAAAAAATCTATATATCTCCATGCTTTATATCGCCAATGAACGTGTTATTTTCATACTAATCTGTAACCGTGTACAGTATCCTCATTCTTGTATTCTGCAGCGACACACCATTCCGTACATTTTAATTCACATCGTGATCCCCCAAATTATTATTATTATCATTATTGTAATTTTTCATTGCTCCTTAATTGGACTCCTTATCAAATTGATGTTAAACAATATTGTACCGCCGTCCTTTAAATAGGACATCTACGAAACATTTTTAAAAAAATAAGTTTGATAAAGATTTTTTTAAAATCCATTTTTTTATGACTTCTTTAAAATTCAAAAATGTCCAACATATAAATAAAAAAAGGTAACAAATGAAATTTATTTAAAAAATAATAATAAAATAAAAATCCTTTAAAAATTGCGATAATATAATCTATAATTTTACCGTTATTATTATATTTTTTATTGGAGAAATCATTGAGTTTTTTGTACGACAAACACGTCATTTTTTGAGTAAAATAAAATATTTGCTCATAAAATTAGTTTATGCATGCATTTTACATGTTCTTATTATGTGACGTAAAAATAGGACAACGGTTTTTGAATATCAATCAGTTTTGTTTATCAATAAAAAATTTATTGTTTGCAAATAAGTACCATAGTTTTTTAACTAATTGGTAAAGATTCTTTTTATAATTAAACCTTATCTTCCATTGCTAGAAATTTAAAATCTATTCTAAGTACACAGACTAGTTTAACAACAATTAAGCAAATTTTCTTCACAATCCAAATTAACGTTAAAAAAAAAAAAAGAAAAAAACAAACAAACCTCAAATGCATTTTTTTTTCAAACGGGCATTATTGAAATAATTGCAAGTTTTGAAATGAAATAGCATAATAAGTTTAATTATATATATTTTAACTCTATTTCAAATAAAGATAACGAATGTAAAATTATTCTCATGTCTTTTTAAAGTTAGTTTAATTTTAATTGTTTAAATACAGTGGCTCACAAAAATGTTCGTACACTTTAAAAATTTGCAATTAAACAGGATTTTCCCTGAAATAAATTTATACTTTGAAGTTCAATATTTTTTCACTTCATCTTTATGTTATTCTAAATAACACACAACATTTGTTTTAATATTGTCTGCTTTTCTTTTTTATCGAAAAATAAAAATAGAAAGAGACAGAGAAAAAACGCGCCACAAAAGTCTTCGTACACTGAGATATTTTTCGATAATCTCATAATTAAAATTATAATCTGTCACTTTATTTTTATGGGCTTACTTGAGGTGACATTAAAAAATCGTCTGGCTTTATATTTTGCTTAATTAGTCCGTAATATTCTATTTATTATCAAAAAATGGCTCGCAGTCGTAAAGAAACATCTAGCAGCATTCGAAAATTGATTGTATTTCATCATAATAGTGGTCAATCAGTTCGGAATACTGCTAAATTAGTAAATTTATGAAAATTCTACCGTGCAGTATGTGATAAAACGATTTAAAGCAGAAAATCGGATCGAAATCAAGGTAAGAAAAGGTCGTCCGACAAAGTTATCACAACGTGATCAAAGATTTATAATTAGAAAAATTGTAAAAAATCCACGTTTAAGTGCTGTAAAAGTTACTACAGAATTTAATGAGAAATATTCTACTGCAATTTCACCTGAAACTGTTCGACGGGTTCTGAGATCAGCTGGATTAAATGGGCCTTCTGCCCGTAGAAAATTTTTTGTTAGTGCGAAAAACAGAAAGTTTAGGCCTACAAAGTTTAGGCCTTCGCAAAATCAATGATAAATAAACCGGAATTGGAATAACGTTTTATTTGCAGATGAAAGCAAATTTAACATTTTTTGGCTCCAATGGATGTATAATTGTATGGAGAATTAAAAATGAAGAGCTTAATCTCAAGAACTTAGTTGGAACAGTTAAGTACCCTTATGTGGGGGTGCATGGCAGCTTCAGGACTAGGTAATTTAGTATTTATTGATGGCATAATGGATCATGCACTTTATTTAAATATTTTAAAAGACAATTTAGAATTATCAGCCCAAAATTTGGGTATTGGAAATAACTTTGTTTTTTTAATCAGGATAATGATCCTAAGCACACGGCTCTCAACATACGCCTCTGGTGTCTCTATTATTGTCCACAAGTTCTAAAAACACCACCCCAATCACCGGATTTAAACGCAATAGCACATATTTGGAGAGAACTGGAAGTTAGAGTACGAAAACACGACATTAAAACGAAAAAAACTGAAAACAGTAATGATGGATGAATGGTTGAACATTGATGCAGAAATTACAGAAAAACTTGTGAAACCTATTCGCAGGCATTTAAAAACTGTTATGGATGCTAAAGGACATCCTACAAAATACTAATTTAACGAAACATTACAATATTAACTAATATATTGAAAATTTTTTAAAGTGTACGAAGACTTTCGTGAGGTAACTTTGTTATTTTATTTTTTATTATTAATTTCACAGAACAAAGTTTTATTATGTATTTAAAATATTTTATGTAGTTTTGTTAAGAATAAGTTAATAATCTTATTCTTAAATGCCCATTATGAAATATTAATCCTAATTAATGGATAGAGCTTTATGTTATTGAAATTCGTAAGTGTACGAACACTTTTTTGAGCCACTGAATACTTTATATGCATTATTTAAAGAAGATTTATTTTACAATCATTATATACCAGTAACTTTATTATACGATGATTTGTCACATAGTTATTAGGGGATGTTTACATTTTCCCACGAGTGTGCATACATAATCTATTTTTCTCATGAAAATCAATTAAAAAAAAATTAATAAAAAAATATATGTATGTTAATGGGTCTTAGGTCAACTTTTTTTAATATTCAATAATATAAAATATATAAATTTTCATTTTACTTTTTATGATAGTTTGCTTAATATTTTGCAAGATAACTCATAGTTTAATTAATATTTTTTTAAATACAGAAAATGCAACAGAAAATGAAGGTTTGAATTATACGTAATTTTATCAATGCATATGATATTTCTTGTTATATAAAAAAATGGATTTATATTTCTCCTCTGGCCTGCTTAAATTAATTTGATAAAAGAGCGAAAAATAAATCTATAATTTTTTTGAACTAAGGAAATAAAATATTATTTTTTTATCAAGTTGCCATTAAGAATGAAACAATATTAATATTTATATAAATGTAATTGTTTCTAAACGAAAGAAATTACTTTACTACGTAACAAAATTTGAATATTTATTATGAAACCCGCATTTTTTTAGATATCTCATGCATACTTTACTGATAAAAATAAACGAAGGTAATTGCTGAACTAATGAATAAATATGAAGTAAATTTGTTGACTTATAATGATTTTATTTGTAATAAAGATTTACTTAATGTATGTTATTCAATTTAATCTTGTAATTTATTTTTGTACAATAAAAAATCCATTGATTATTCAGCCATATTCTCATATTAAGACAATGTGACTTTTAGAAAGTACGTAATGTATTTAATATTTATTTAATTATTTATTAAATAATAAAATAAATACAGCAGTTAAATAATTTTCATGTTTTATAATATACGTCATAATTAAAGATTAATTTAACACATCTTTATATGTTTGAATAGATATGTTTAACAGTTTAAAAAATTATATGGCTGAAAAGTTAAAATTTGTCAACCATTTAAAAATATTTTGTAAATTAAATGTTACTGTGTTTGATGTTTTCCGTGTGTTTTGTTTTGGAACTATGTTTTAAAATGTCACCATTTTAGAGTTGTAGGTACTGCAACTCAAAAGTTGGTTCAAATATAACAAAATATTTAACAGTGGATATAGTATTTCTAAATCCTAAGACATTTCTGAAAATGATTGATAGAAATCGGAAATTTAAAACAAATGAAATTTCTTGCACCATGTTTTTAATCCAAGTGTACGTGACAAAATTTCTAACCAAACATAATCTTCTTTTGCATAATCAATCCGAAAAAAAAAACCCAACGGGATTCTAACAGTTTCTGACACAAACAAAATTAGAAAAAATATATACCGTATTTACTCGTGTATAAGTTTCACTTTTTTTCCAAAAAAAATTGGGCAAAACTCCTTCGTGCGCCTTATACAAGGAATATTTTTTTAACTGTTGGATGCAATAGAACGATATGCATATGAAATAAGAAATTATTCAAAGAAGATATTAAAACTCGGAAAATGTTACTTAATTGAAGTATTACTGCATATTTATTTCATTCATTGCAGTTTTTTTACACAAAAGAGCTAATGGTATTATATAAACGCTAATTAGCAATTCGCTTTACCGTCACTCATTCCTATTACCCGTCATTCTCTTACAATCCGAAGTCTAAAACTGCATTTTCGTCTTGTTTTCTGGTCTGGTGTAATGTTTGTTTAGCCCTTTTTTTTTTTTTTTTTTTTACTGAAATTCATTTGGTCATTCTTCATTAGCGTATTAAATTTATGGTGTGCGTTATATACGAGATTTTAAGAAATCGCCATTTTTACTTGTAAAGTAGGGGTGCGCCCTATACACGAGTAAATACGGTAATGTTAATTTAATTATCAGAGTGTTATTCCCATATTGAAATCCTTTTTTAATTTACCAGGGTTCGTACGCTTGAATGATCTTTTACCAGACTGTTTGTAAAGTAATATTTGCCTCATTTAATGGGGAAAATTCTATTTTTAGACATAGAAATCAGTTTATTACGAATTTTCTGGTGCAAAACCACCTAAAATCCCAGGAATACCCTGATGCGTAGGAACCCTTTTTGCATTATTTATTTTAACTTGTTTCATTTGTATGAAGATGAATTTCTTTGTTGTTAGTCCCTTAATTGCTTTGTTTATCATCATAGTTGGTGTTACAATTACAGTTATTTGA
Organism: Maratus speculifer; assembly: GCA_964019185.1. Classification (NCBI taxonomy): domain Eukaryota; kingdom Metazoa; phylum Arthropoda; class Arachnida; order Araneae; family Salticidae; genus Maratus; species Maratus speculifer. Next base: position 226,019,610 of record OZ025296.1, on the reverse strand, counting down.
AGCATTTTATTTTATATTGTACTTGCAAATATTTTTTTCATTTTATTGAAATTGTTGTTTATCCAATAATTGCGTCGTCATCAAAAATATGGTGTCACAAATATTTATTATCTGCCGTAAGACACAGAAAATTTTGTCCCGATTTACCTAAATAGTAAATAAAACTTTTAAACTCGAAATTGCCCTGTGATTTTAAGCAATATTGGCATCCATGATTTTCATGTGAAAATGATTACCATTGAATGTATGAAAATAAAATCATATTTTCAAAATTATGATTGCTAAAATCAGCCCGTCAGTTGGTGTTTAGACATAGTATGGAAGATTATAAAATGTATGGAAGAAAAGTGAATTGAGAGAGAAAATAGGATTTTTAAATATTCTGTAATTTGGTTGTCACCATGGTTGGTAACATATATAAAATTACAAAAAACAAGATATTTTAAAGAAATTTTGATTTTCTAAAGCATTTGCCCCAGAAACGAATCAATTGATCGAAATTGCACCGATAACATATTAGGTAAAGGAATCAATTTAAAATTATTTAAAATTTTTTAATCCGAAAAGTGAATGTTTTGGAGATAAATTCTAAAAACAAAAACATTTCAAAAAAAAAAGTCTCATAACGACATTCACAAAGATTACATAAAGATTATATACAAAAAGAAAAAAATGCACGCTATTGACGCAACAATATAAATTTGTAGTATTTGCGCAAAATTAGCTATTAAACTGTTAAAGAACAGAAAATAAAATGATAAGTTTTCCAATGGGATAATTTGATCCTCTAAAAAGGGATGCAGAGAATTCCGAGCACTTAAAGATAAATGTTAAAAGAATTTTTGTTCTAAAATGGAAAAACTGAAATTAGTAAGAAAAACGAACGATAATTTAAAAGCAAATTAATTTAAAAGCGTATGATAATTTTAATTTTTAAGAAGCATACTTAGTTTTTTTTTCTATTATGTGTGAAGGCAAATATAAGGAAGAAATATAGTGGCCATAATTTCCCCAGTAATGGTCTTAAGCACTCCCAAATTTTGTAAATATGACATTTCGATGGGGTAATTTAACATTCTTTTTATTTAATAATAAGGGGGGGGGTATCAGAATTAAAACTTTTTTAAGAGGTGTTCTTAAAAGGTCTAAGTTAATTCCTATATACTAATAGCCCCACTTTTCTAAATAGAAAAATAGAAGAAAAAATATCAATGTTGAAAGTGCACAAGTGTCCATAATTACTCTTCTAGACCCAACATTTTTAGAAAAAATATTTTTATATCCACCAAATTGCACTTAAAAAAAATCTAAGTCATGCTTAGAATATGAGAGAAATTCTGTGTCTGCCATAAAACATCTCATTTAAGTTAAAATAGTGAAAACTTCAGATTCCACGATATGATGTAATTTTTTTCCTCTATTTAAAATACCGATAAAAAAAAAGCTCTATTTTTTATTATTATTCCCAGCCAGAATGAATAGTCTAATATAGTTTTCTCAATTTTAAGGAATACTTTAGATTGTTTCTGTCTTTAAAATTTTCTTCATTCAAAATAATCGATCGCAAGAAAATCCCTATTTCATTTTAGTAATGGAAAACCTAATCACTCAGAATAATGTGTATCTATTAGTTGCTATATTTACTGGAAAATAAAGTAATTTTTTATGTACTTCCTTTAAAGTAAGGTACACAGATAAAAGAAAATGTACTTTTTATTGTTCAATAATCTTGATGTTAAAGAAAATACCATAGAATAGGTTGAAAGCTTTCATAAAGAATTTTTTCTACTTAAACGATAACAGAAATGAAATTGATTAAAATATCTCCAAAAGCAGCTTATTTTCAAAGTTCTTTCCCACAATAACTTCCAATATGTATACATTGTTTTTAAAAAAATGAAATAATAATAACAATAATAATAAATAAAAAAATGAAAAAAATTATGAATGAAACCCATATATTTTATTTAACCCTTTACTGCCATTATTTTTACAATTTTTTGAAAAAATTATAACGTTATATCTAATAGTGGAAAAAATAGTAAAAAAATTGCATTTCAAACTTTAGCTAAAATTTCATAATTTATTGTGAAAAAAAATATGCACAGAATTAGGGTTTTAAAGTGTTGTATTTTGCAATTAAATCATATTAGATAAATTAATTTGACCGGCTTAATACTCAGCAATTTTTTCTTATTAAGTTTTTTTAAGCATTCAGTAAAAATAATGAAAGCAAAACTTACCATAATAAAGTGATCGAAAATATTTTGGTTTCCAAAAAAGAAATTCAGATTTTTCGCCTGATGTAGTCATATGATTACGAATACAATAAGTTTTACTCTATAATTGGTTTGTACTTGATCAGGTACAGAGACCTTATTGGCCAAATTCATGACACCTAATGAAACTTTTATGTGTGTCAGAAATGGCACGTTGTGCAGTAAAATGTTTACAAATAAATTCTTAAAATAACATTTCATCTCTGTAAAACTATAGTGGCGATATAAATACAGGGTGTTTATAAAGTCCCGGACACATTTTAATGTTTAATAAAGCATAAAATAATAAAGATGGAATAAATTTAATGAGATAAATAATTAGTTAGACTCATGACTCAAGTTTCATGACACTTGTCAATGAACTTACACGTGTGCCCCCTTCGTCGCACGGAGAATATCAAGTCGATAGTCAATGAATACCGACATGCTTGCCGCTACCTGGCGGGAAATTGACTATCGACATGATATTCTCCGTGCGACGAAGAGAGGCACACGTGGAAGTTCATTGACAAGGGTCATGAAACTTTTTGAGTCTATCTAACCATTTATGTTATTAATTTTAATCTATCTTTATTATTTTATGAGTTATTAAACATGAAAATGGGTCTGGGACTTTATAAACACCCTGTATAACGTTTAAATTCATCACATTATGGCTGTCAGAACACAATCTCCTTTTGACTCTACTCGCATAAACTGATGATGATCGTTTGAAGTACAGTGATTGTTCATATATATCATATTAGAAGTCATATAAAACTAAGATGAGAATACGAAAAAAAAAGATTTTTGCTCTAAATTATATAGATTTATGATAAAAAGTCTAATTAGGTGCGTTCGTAATTATATAAATACGTGGCACCTATAGTCGTCGTTCAGTCCGTCCGTCTCTAACTGTCCGTGTGTCTGTCCGTCTCTAACTGTCCGTGTGTCTGTCCATCCGTCTGTCAGTCCGCATATAACAACACAAGAACTACCCAACCGAATCGTTTGAAATTCTTATTAAATAATTTCTGAATAATTTTCTCGAGTCATTTCAAATTTTATGAAAATCAGGTGTATGATATAATTGCAGGGTCAATCAAAAGACTTCCGTTAGATTACGGCCATTAAGAAAAATAGCTTCAAGTGCATGTTATTGGTGTTACTCTCTTTCGAACATGATAAAATTGATAGCATTTTGTAGTGTATACTAAAATACATATTTTGTGCAATGTGTGGTGCAAATAATATTTGTTATTAATTTACAGGGCCTCACAAAAGTATTTTATTACATAATGATATAGGAGTAAACATTGTTTGAGTTGTGTTTTAATAAGATTAAACTATTTCACATTTAGTAAAATTGGTATACGTTGCTGAGATTTAATACAAGTCATTTCCTGTATAACAGAGAGGAGACATTATTTACAAAGGACTCTCAGCTTGGGTAAATACTATCAATAGATAGTATTTACAGGCACAAACAGAAGATTTCGGATACAATACTGTATCAGAAGTACTATTACACCAAAGACTGAATATTTTAAAACTTCGTTATAGTTCGAACGCACATCATTTGCTACGTTTGATGTGCAATTCCTGACTTTTTTTTACATATTTCAGATACTCCGGATTTGATAGGATACTAGTAAATATACATATTTACATTTCTCAAACTTGTTTTTTTTTATCCTATATATTGTATAAAATATTTAGAGGTGCTTTTAAATTTTCTAAAGATGCTAGTTCTTGGATAAGTATCTTTCGTTTGGATCTTTAATTCTATTAAAATCTAATTTTTTAACACTTCCTTTCGCGAAGTATTACCATTTTTTTACATTCTGATATACATTTCGATTGTTAAAAAAAAAAAAAAAAAAAAAAAAAATAATAATAATAATTTGAATGTTAAAGCAGAACATACCCTACTCCATTTCCTACTACCAGCAAGCGATTTCAATAATTTAAATTAAAACAAGAGTTTAATATTTTTAAAAAAATAATTCTTACAAAATTTATGCTTTCAAATAAGCAAATTTATTTGAATAAAGAAATAGAGATTTACATTTAAATCGTATCTTAAATTATGCACACATTATATGGAATGACGAACGTTTTTTTTAATATAAATGTATATTTTATTTTCATCGAACACCTTCTTTAAAATGATCTAAAATCCTTTCACTTGTACTCTCTAAAAAAGTATGCAACAAAAAATGCATGTTCACTGGAAGCAATGCATAAGCTTTTTACAACTTTCAATGAAAAATAACTAAAATTTATTAAAGTTTCTTCAAGGAGATTTACGTATATTCGTGTACAAATAAATGCATGTTGACATATTTTAAAAAAAAATTCTGGTACTCTATTTCGCACATTTTTACCTTCATAATGCGTTTTTTCACTAGGATATTTCAATTCCTTCTTTGAATACAAAGAAATCTAACAGCAGTAGAATAATATTTTAAGCTACATAAAACTTAGTAAAAGTAAATAGCTTTAGAAATAAGGTTTTCAGACTAAAAATATGAATGAGGTTTTTATTTTCGCATCCGAATTGGGACATGGTGTTATCACTGAAGTGTGTAGCGTAAGGATGACCAACCTTTAGAATTTTGCGATTTAGATTTAGAGACGAAATGCTTCTCATACTTGCTATTTTGTTTAGTGTTCCAGAATCGGCAAGCCAGACAATCTCTATATCTGCACAGACAATCTAACCACAAAAAATATTGTAGACCCACAAGAACTGTTGAATTAAGCATGTTAGAAACGCGCACCTTTTTATAATTTTTTTATTTAATCCGACTGAGACACAGCAATGCGTGGCCGGGGACAGTTTACTAGTTTTCGGGGTCAGTGATTCTTAAAAATATTTTTACACAAAATAGAACTGTTTATGTGACCGTGTGTGTATCTATATGTCAGTGTGTTGCCATTGTACGTTCATAAAGTTTATAAAGTTATGCATAGAATCGAACTATATTTTTTTGCGTATGTTTTTATCATGACTAGCAAGTCGTCTTTGAATATGGAAAAAATCCATTGGAAAGGGGCATTGTGATAGTGATTTATGTGTCATTTTCATTATCGGCTAAAACAGAAATTTAAAATGCAAATCAAAAGTTAGAGGGCTTTCATATGCAACTATTTTTAGTTGTAACTGGCACCACTTTCTCAAAATAGAAAACCTTAACACTTTCTTTGACAACATTTATAATAGAAATATACATCGAAATATTAATTCAAAAAATTCTAGTGTGTACGGAGTATAAACATATTTGCTTGTGGCAGACCTGAAATTGGCATAGTATTGAACTAATAACAACGAAGTGTTGACATTTCGTCACCCCAAAATAAGGTTCTATCTGTGTTTTTGAAAAAAAAATTGGCTTACCGATATAGAAATGTTATATTTGTATCTATGACTACACTTTTGCATCAAAATGATGTTATATATAATTTAAATATGGTATAGCGATTGTGTTATGACATTATTTTAATTCAAAAAGCCCTTCATATTTACAAAAAGAACCTTTCCATGTCGATAAGTCAATTTTTTCAAAAACACAGATAGAACCTTATTATTCTCAGGTAACGATTTGTAAGTACATTTTGAAACATTAAGAGACATGAGACTAAAATTACGTTATTTATGATGACCACAGACTACACACTAAGAACTTTACCAAACTCAAAATAGAACTAATAAATTGGAAAAGATACATAATCTTCACATGACAACAAAGAGTTACAGAGAAAAAAATAAAAGATATTCTCCCTTCTAAACTATCTAATGAGGATTTGACATACATTATCATCTACGGCAATTTTTCTACGTCTACTGAAGGAAACTATTTTTGCAATGCACGTTCATTTAACATCTGCATTTAAAAACTATTAAAAGAATTGAATAATATAAACTAAGACAGACTTGAATGCATTTTTTAAAAAATAAATAAAATTTATATACAAAAAATAAAACGCTGAAAAACATTTAAAAATACAAGAGTAAACGTTTCGCCAAGCTACATGCATAACATTGGAGCAATTTAAGGCAGTTACAGTTAGTTATTATTTTTTTTTTTTTTTGAAAAAGATAGTATTCATTCGGGACAGCACGAGCATCATTCAGAATTGGCGATCGCAAACAAACGCACTAACTGTAAGAGTCAAGGAGCTTTGCGGAGAAACTCTACTGCCCTGAGCTGACTCTGTTATGAACATGCTCGGCTGAGGATCAACTCTATTGCCAAGGACTGACCCCATGGCTTTGCGTGAACTGTCACGGACAGAATATTGTGCTAAATTCAAGTTTCTTTGGATTTCGGAAAAAGTGACAACGGCAGAACGGACGAATGATTTTATGGAACTTTCTAGGATTTAAAATAAAAAACAGTAAATTTTAGTATGAGATATAGATATGTAATAGTGATTTTTTTGTTAAGATAGTGAATATACTCGTTTTTCTTTGTGGTTTTGTGTCGCTATAAATAAAGATGGAAATTATACTGGATTCTTCAGTTCAAAACTTAATATGTATTCATCTTCTACAGATTATTGTGTTTTTAAATGAATTAATCTACAGACCTGTGCAGCGGGAATTTTACTCCAACCTTCGAGGAGTAATCTAGCATGATAACTGCTTCAACCTGATTTTAAGATACTGGATAAATGTTAAATTATTTTTGTTAGGATAAAAAGTTGGTAAAGTAATTTCTTAGTAAATATAAAATCATTTTTAAATATTATTAAGTTAGAACTGAACAAAAGACATTTGATTAAGTATTATTAAAAATACATATGTAACAATATTTAACCCTTTCAGGTTCTTGTATACTATTAATAGTACATGTATTTTAATTGCATATTATTTTGTTTTAAGAAATACCTTTGGTACTGTTTACACATAGTAATGTTAATAGGTGTCTGTGTATTTGTTATAAGACTTCATTAACTTTTAGGCATTTAGTAATTGAAATAATAATGAATATTTGCTTAATTCTTTTTGCGCCGTTTGCGATTATTTTATGTTAAACATATATTTCGCTCTTTAAATTTAAAATGAAGTTTATTTTCCTGAAAGAATGATTTTTAATAAGGCGGAAAAAGATTAAAAGCATTAAAATGTTGTAACATCAGTTAAATCCAGTTGTAATATAATATTTTCTAAACATTTCCAAAAACTTTTCAATTTTTCGTAAAAATTTTGAATATGAATTGAAGAGTATGCAAAACAACAACATTGGGTATGTTTCAGAAATTAAAATGTTCGTAAACTTTAATTAATGAAATTGGATAACTAGTGTTAATGTTATTAACGTAGAAGTATTTTTTTCCTAACAATATAAAGAAAATAAACATGAAAAGGTTAAATAGTATAAACATCAGGGAAATGAAAATCGTGGTTTAGATGTATTGAAATTCATACAGGATTACTTATATTCATTAAACGATTAAAATTAAATTTTAAAATTATTTTTTTATAAAATGCATTTATACGCTTGCTTATATAAACACAAATAAAAATATTAAGAAATTTTCTGCATTACCGCATATTTACATGTCCAAATTGGTAAAATATACCTTTTAATGAGAATAACACTAAAATACTTTCTGAAGAATTAATATTCAACATTTAAATTTATTAATCTTTATTCAAGTTACTTTTTTCAAAATTAAAATCGCGACTTCAGCAGAGTTTTTCTTTTCAAAGAAGCGAGCGGCTGTCTTTGATATCGATGTAAAGAACAGAAGATAATTTTTTAGAACGCCGCCGATGCGGGCATTTCACATATCTTTTCAAAATTTAATTTATTCCACATTGAGAAAAAAATTGTTGGATAACATATGTTTTACATGAAAAACTGTTACATGTCAGAATCTGAATTTTCTTTTTAACATATAAATTAATGTGAATTATATAAAGATATTATCATGTGAATGTTTTCTTGCTTAATTATTTTAATTTCAAAACAGTAAGAGAAAAAAAAAACAATATGTAATTCAAGGAACTTCAACAATAAAAAATGTACGTAATTTTTAAATGAAGTTAAATGATAGTGGTAATATTTCTGTTAAAAATATTGTTTTGAAAACCAAAAATACACACTGCGATACCTTTAAAAATCAATTTGTTGAATACAATTTTTTTACAGCAATTAAAATATAAATATGCTTTGCGGGAATTTTAAATTATAATCAATGACATTCATTTTGAAAAAAAAGGAAATTTACTGTGCGATATTTCTAGTTTAATTATTGCATTGTTAATATTGTCCATTACAAAAATCAATATTGTGTAACTTATTAAAATTTTAAAGAAATCTCTTTTTTGATGTAGATAAATGTGTATGGCAAGTCATTCAGATAATGCTTCCATTTCGTAGCATTAAAACAGACTTACAATATTTAAGAGGCCGATATTTGGTATAAAACTTTTAGCGTGTTTAAATTTATTAATAGTTTCTTTTCAAGCATTAAAAAGCATTATTTAAAAAAAATTATGGCCGACCGCTATGTTCTTTTGACAACCATAGTATTACTGTCATAATTGCGAAGAAGCAGAAGCGTTGTATGAAGCTATCAAAATAAGGAATACCAAATTAGGCATATAGTCCTTTAAAAAAGTAAAAAGTAAATAAGTCAACACAATAAGGCTTAGTGTTCATATCTTAAACGATATGAATGACTTGTTCTAGCATAAAAATGTCACATTGTTTTATTGGCCATGTAGATTGCACAATATGAAGATTATAAAATTTGATTTGAATGCCCTATTGAATTTTGTTAATAAGAATGGCAAGATAGGGTAACATCCCTTGTAATTGGCATGCACCAGTGATTGGCACATTCTACAAACATGTCCTAAAATAAGATTTATATTCAGTCTTTTGAAAATGCAAGACCATATACCAATTATATGCTCATTTACGTTAAAGATTGTAACTTTTATTTATGCTACTAGATGACAATAGTGCCTAGGAAAGAGAAACAATTATGGCTTGTATGAAATTAGCCATTTTCGTTGCAAATGCTTCTTCTTTGGTTTAAGGAAGACATGCTTTTCAATTCATTATTATATGATTTATAATATATTTTAAATTTCAATTGACAACAGTTTTGTTTAGTTAAAAAAGGTTACTTTAATTTTGTAAAAGTATTTTCGACACAAATATTTGGATTTCTGAATTAATGATAGATGGCAATTAATGGTGCTTCAATTTTGCTAGTTCCAAGTAATTGGCACCTATTCCAATTACAAAGAATTTGCAAGGATTTTGAAATCAAACCACTTATTTTGGAAGTACTTTTAAAGTTATAGACTAATTTTGTTTATCATTTGTTTTTGTTTGAAAATATGAAATATTATCAGTAATTGGAATCCATTAAAGCTTCATATGACAATTACTGGGGACAGCATGCCAATTACTGGGTATTAGTATAAGTACATTGTATTGTTTAAAACTGTTCCCATTTCAGACTAATATGCTCATTTCTTACTCTCAAAAACCTGAAATATGGTCTCTTCATCTACTGTAAATTCATTTAAAGAGATTAAACCCAATGCAAATTGTAAAGTTTTTTTTAAATATAAACTTGTGCCAATTACTGGATCACAAGGTGTCATACACTGGTGCTCTAGGTGCCAATTACTGGTGATTTCAGCAACTTTTTATAAATAAATTTTTATAAAAATACTTTTTCATTTTTTTTTGCTTTTAGTGGGCAAAATAGATGCACAGATATGCACTCTTTGATTTAAAAATATTTACAAGTAAATATCTTATTTCTTTATAATGAAAATTGAAGTAAGTTTAAAGACAAATTCTTAAAGTACCAATTACTGGGGATGTCACCCTATATTCAGAAATAACAGATTTTGGAGAAATTATATAGAATCCCTGAGAAAATGTATCCACATCATATATATCAGAACTTGTTAAGTTTATCAAATTGTATGGTTAAATTAAAGGTATTGACTTAAAATCTGAAACGCAGTTATTCGAACTAATAAGTAAATTGATAACCTTATTTCTTTAACCAACATTTATTTTTTTCCAAACACTTTCGTTTTCCTAGAGAAGTTTTATAAAATATGATATTTTTTGCCGATGGGTAACTTTTTAATTTGTATATATACATATATATGTGGGATATTGAGTGATTAGCTTATGATTTAAGCAAAACAAATGTTCTTGAGAAGATAAAAAGGTTTAATTGACATAAAATATATACTTAGCATTCAAAAATAACAGTAGAACTGAATAGTATTCTGTATAAATAAGCTTCTCTGAGATTTGGATTAAAAATCCATCAAACTCGCCATCGCCGAAATCTATAGAACACCTCGTTCTTTCCAAGCATCATCACACGAGTCTCATTTTGGATATCACCTTCATTAAATCATTGAGTTTATTATGTTTTATTGCTGAATACTTCATTCTTTAATCCCACATTCTCGGTCATCCTGACGTTTCTGACGTCCTCGGCAGCTGCTTATAAAATTTTAGACACAAATTCACACAAATTCAAGGTAAAACAGGTAAATATAAAACAACAACATCTAACGTTACAAGCAAACATAAAACAAAAACATCTAACGTTATGCAGATGCATTACCCCACGGCTTGACGTATTTTGCAATAGTAGATATCTTGTCCACCATGGCCTCCAATTCTCTTTGCATCATAATGATCATGTGATTTTTCTATAATGTTTTTATTAGGTCCATGGAATTTTCTCCTTTTCAGTCCTGTTCCATACTGCATTTCTTGGATTAACTCGGTATCATTTAATTCATATCTGTTAGGTACTTTTCTGATCATGTTAAATTGCTTTCTATAATTATCGTTACTCCAGAAATATAGATTTCTACGCGAACCATTAAAGTTTGCTTTGATGCTTGTTTTATTATTCCTTTCACACGGTTCAACCCTTTCTTTTTCAAAAATTTCAAATTTTCTTTCCTTTAAACTTTTTCTCCGATTTTCACATTTGTGACATTTTCTATTAAAATTATTTCTCGAATAATATTTCTTTTCTTCATCTCTATCATTGTAATCACGCTTCTTGTAATTTCTGATAAATTTCTGTTTATTTTCATTAATTCCTTCAATATTATTTTCTTCCTCCGTGTTTTTCCGCTTATAATATTTTTCAACTTTCCTCGTTTCATTTTTATTTTCATTGGCGCGTACACATAAATTGCGTTTTTCTTTTAGGTCATTCATTCGTCCTGTTTGTGATGTCTCGTTACTTTCATTCAATCTTTTCTTACTAATTAAATTTTCTTCTTTCTCATTTATTTCTTTTCTAATTTTCAAATTTCTCACGTGATTCAAATCAATTTCATTTTCTTCTATGACTCTCGCGAAATTAGTCAAATAATTATCTCCTGCATTATTATCATTTACAGTTATAATATTTTCATCACGTGAATTATCTAATGTTGACGTTTTCTTTTCATTATTATTTCTGGCAGCATGATTCAATTTTATATCAGAATTCTTCTGAACTTCAGTGTAACCTACTTCAATATTGTTGCGTTCGCCAACGATCTTAATTCCGTTCTCGTCTATCGCCAAATTTAATTTGCTAATCACATCGTATCCCAATAAAATATCATATGCGAGCGATTCTAACACATACAAATTTGTTCTGATTAGAAAACCATCAATATTAAATTCATATGGAAAATATCCTTTAGGATGAACAACTATTTTATTTATACCTAACAAATAGATATTATTAGAAAATAATCTTGGCGAGCCCATCTTTGTGTAACATTCATAGCTCACCAAACTTATATCACTTCCAGTGTCGAAGAAGATCTGTGTCTTTTCACCGTTAATATCAATATTTTTCATGTAATATGGTTTGGCGCTGTTAGTTTGTGTGATTACTGTAGAATTCACTTCTTTGTGGTTGGATAATCGCGGGTTTTGGCTCTGATTTTGGCTGTCATTTTTTATTTGTTTATTTTCCCCATTATTGCACTGCGATATTACGTGGCCAAGACGGTTACTTTTGAAATACATAATTTGTGCTCTGTTCTTTTCATTTAAATAAGATGATTCATTTGCATGATCTGTATTATCTTTAAATCGTCCTTTTCTTAATGTATTATAACGTTGATATGGTAACCATGGTTTTGTGTTGTTGTTTTCGTGTATTTTTGGCTTCCTTTCTTCAAAGTGGTGTGAATTTCTATTCATGGTTTTAATATTACGCCTTGCTGTTTCGTAATCATCTAGTTTACAAACTAATGTATCAACACTTTTAATTTTGGGAAGATCATCGATGAAATGTTCCTTCATTTCTATCGGTAATCTTCTTTTGATTTGATCTACCAGTATTAATTCTTTTAAATCTTCAAAATTCGACACATCAAGACCGGTAATCCATTCTTCTAAATAATTCCTTAATTCAAATGCTAGATCGCGCCAAGTGGCTGAGTTTTCTTTCTTATGCGACATTAATTTTTGCCTAAACTCTTCTGGCGTCAATTTGAATCTTTTGAGCAGCAAGTTTTTTACATAATCGTAGTTATTTGTTAATGTTTCTGGTTCTCTAGTTATAACATTAGCAATTTCTAGCGGCATTAAACTTAATAAGTGCATGACCCAATTCTCTTTTGTTATATTCATCCTAGAAATCTGTCTCTCGAATAGAGCTAAATAGATACTAATATCACCCTTCCCATCAAAGTGTGACATTAATTTAGACAAATCTGGTTGCTTACCTGAACCTGTTACAGCAGAACCGTCACTTGTACTTGTCATATTTCCTTGAAGTTCAATTTTTCGTAATTCGTACTCCATCTCCATCTTCTTTTCCTCTAATCTTCTTTCCGCTTCTAACCGTAACCGTTTTTCTTCTTTTTCTGCTTCTAGTCTTCTTTCTTCTTTTTCTGCTTCTAGTCTTTCTTTTTCTTTTTCTATTCTCTCCGCGGCAATGACTTCAAGTCGAACTTTTACAAAATTTTCTTCATAATCCTTCGATTCCGTCACCAACTTTATCTAATCAATGATTCTTGGAGTCTGAGGCACAACTATACCTAGATCATCACACAATGTTAACAAGTCCGCCTTTCTAGCTTTATTCAGAACAGACATTATAATTTTTGTTTACACTTCATCAAAACAATATAGTGCACTATCTTGCAGGCTTGATTACGGATAATTTCTAATCATTACACATACAACAAACAGTTCCTTTTTTTTCATATAATACGTTTTAGTTTAAAAACAAAACATTCTTCTTAGACTTAGATCTTCTTAGTACAAAATAGCTTTCATCGTGAAATTCAAATTCAAATATAAATCAGCGAAATCATTCAAATCCCGGCAACGAGCACCCAAAACTTGTGGGATATTGAGTGATTAGCTTATGATTTAAGCAAAACAAATGTTCTTGAGAAGATAAAAAGGTTTAATAGACATAAAATATATACTTAGCATTCAAAAATAACAGTAGAACTGAATAGTATTCTGTATAAATAAGCTTCTCTGAGCTTTGGATTAAAAATCCATCAAACTCGCCATCGCCGAAATCTATAGAACACCTCGTTCTTTCCACGCATCATCACACGAGTCTCATTTTGGATATCACCTTCATTAAATCATTGAGTTTATTATGTTTTATTGCTGAATACTTCATTCTTTAATCCCACATATATATACATATATATCTATATATAGAGAGAGGGTGAATCATAAATATCGAAACAATAGGATATCTCCATAAATATGCTCCCGAGAACCATTCTTCAATTCCAAGTTCATTTTTAAAAAAGTGCAAAAGTGCATAAGTTGCAACTCCATGGCGGGGTTATTTGAAAAAAATACAAAAATTAAATGTTTCATGCAGCCCAATTATACAATTCATAGCCAAATATGTATTTCAATCATTTTGTATAGCCCTGTGTTTGGTCTGTCGGTTGATATATAGACTATATAATGGGGAAATTTAATTTATCAAGAAAACGCCCAACTGATTGAAATTTTCATTTAAGCAATTTATACTAATGGATGGAAACATACTTATATACTTAAGTTCAGTCCTATAGTTTACCTAGTATCTTTAATACACGAAAGTATTTTGCTAAAAGTTAGTTTAAACGAAAATACTCTTTAAACTATTCAAATCGCATTTCCAGAAATTATCATCGAAAGGCAACCATGTATCCAGTCCTTTGCGTGACCCTGTATATCCTTTTATCTATATTCTACTACCATTTCTTAGTAAGCTGAATGCAATTCAACGTAAAAATGGAACAACAAACTTATTTAAAAACCATCTTTAAGTAAATTACTCTCATATTCAGTAGACTTTCCGAGATATTTTGTGTAACCCTGTAAATCTAATTTGTGTAACTATTAACATTAATACACATCATATAACATTCATACATTTCGTGAAACTTTAAAGCGCATATCATAATTACATTTCATCAAACCTACAGCCATCACCCATTATATACAGTATTTCGGATGGAAAATACAATTTGAAATCTTTTGTGTGTCCCTGTAAATGTTATGCACTTCGTATTATGAGTGAAATAACTCATATTAAGCCTCAGCGATGTATATGAATTTGATTCTACATGATATCGTTTACCACATTTGAAATAGGTTGCAAACAATCTCCCCCTTTATTATTATGTAATTGGAATTTTTTTGTGTTGCCATTACATTTTAATATATTTTATTAAATTGTATATTATATTTTATACATAATATTTATATTATTATTTTTTAAAATAATATTTTATTAATTTTATGTAAATAAAAATAAAAAATAATCATCTTATTAGAATGAAATAGGCCCTGTTTCAATAGAATTAACTCACAAAAATTATCATCATGGCGTGAGTAGACTGCTTAAAAATGCTATCAATAAATACTATTATTATTTGAAAAAAAAAGTGGCCGAGGCAAATTTCTAATTTTTTTTTTCATAGCATGCCCAGTTACGAAATCACTATTGCTTTCGGAATTTTAATAATGGAAGCTAACTTATGAAAACAAACTTAAAGATGCAACTTTCGATTATAATAATAATAAGAAAAATAAAAAAATTGTTCTTCAATAAATATATCTCATTTCTGAATTATCAAAGGAGAAGATGTAGATGGGTGATTTCAGGAAATATGATATTATAACTTATAACTGTCAAATTGAATTGTTAAAGAGATTTATTATTGAACTATTGGAAGAAAAAAATTAAGCACAGTTTTTTTATTATTTAATTAATGCTATTTTAAAGGTTCTAAAAAAATTACGTAAACAGCCAAAAAAATACTTATGGCAGTTTATATAAAATACTTTTTAGTTTATAGTAGTTTATAGAAGTTTATATAAAACACTGATATTAATAATTAATAATAAAATTTTAAATAAGGTACCCTGGGGTAATAACGCCACGTTAAGGTTCGACCAATTTTCACGGCTCAGTTTTAGTTTGTATATTTCAGACAAATATATGATTCGATACAGCAACTCATTGACTATCTATATAAAAAAAATAATTTAACAGATATGTATTCATAAAACTTAATGGCGTGATTTCTTGACCAATGCTATTTGGCGTTATTACCCACCTATATGGGTAATAACGCCATGCAAACAAAACTATGGAATAAGATGGAATAATTGCATGTAGATTGCCCAATTCTAAAAATACAAACTCTACAAACTTAGAAATTGACAATATGCATTCTAAGCTATGTTCAATTTTTTGTGAAAGTGTAAGGAAAATAAAGGTGTGGTGTGTGTGTGTGGGGGGGGGAATTGAGGCAAAAGAATATCAGACTGTGAGCTTCTTTTTTGCTTAAAAAGGACCGCTTAAATAGAATTATTAGAAACATTGAACAGTTTTAACTGTGTTTATTTGAATTAGTATTTAGGATGTAGCTCGGCCACTGTAGGGAATCAATCGGGATATTAATGCCAAAGATTGGCGTTATTACCCCGCTATATTTATTGCGCTGTACATTTTAAATTACAAATTATCTCGAGAAGATATCCAAAATCTTCAACAATATTTTGAAAGTCCATGAAATGTACTACAAATTTATGTAATTAACAAAGTATCTCCGGATAAAAAAAATAGTCTTCACATCACAAAACGTATCTCGCAAATTTTAGATCAAGCGTTAATTTTAGTTGCTTGTAAAAACAATAAGACCTAAAAATGAAACAAATTAACTTGAAGCTGTTTTTTGCGATTTATATGACTCAAAACCCTTCTGCGCAGAGCACATGCGTGTCATTTACCAGATTATTTCATAATTATGCAAAATATTAGCACTTGGCGTTATTACCCCGCCTGGCGTTATTACCCCACACCACCTTATTTATTCTGATTAATAATTATACTACTAAAATCAAAAGACAATATCCCCTAAACTTATATCACATTGTTTAATCAAACAAAATTTTCAGCTCGCTGTGATTTCATTATCACGAGTTATAAAAGTTTAAATTTATCGGACTCTTGCATTCAGCTTTTTATAAAACTTGGGGTGAGGGAGGGGGAGAATTAAAAATTTTTAAAAAAGGCCCAAATAATGTTGAATTTATACCATTTGGCAGGCCCACAACAATTAGAATCCGATTTATAAGGTATCGAGCAAAGAAATAAATAGGGACCGAAATAACTAAGGACCGAAAGGCAAGGAACCAAAGTTGCTGGGGACCGAAATGGCCACGTACCGAATTATCTCGGGACCGATATGTCTTGGGACCGAATTGTCTCGGGACCGAAATGTCTGGGGACCGAAACAGCGGGACCGAAATGGGAGGACCGAAGTGGCGGGACCGAAATGTCGTGAACCCATTTATTAATATCTCTAAATTTATAAAAATGATGAATATTTACAATTTTTTTTTTGATACATTATGTTTTTATACACATACAAATTTGAGCATTTTATTCTTAACTAATTGTTTGAACAGCAGATAAAAGAAAATTCAGTATACTTATATTTTTATTTTATATTATATATTATTTTAAGACTCTCTACAAGATTCATGCAACTTTCATTTTTTAAAGTGCGGTACAATAAATAATACGACGTGTACACTACCGAATACGGTATAATGAATATGTTAATTAGTTCTTATAAATTGGTAATTAGTACTGTGTTTGAAATACATATAGGAGTAAAATCTCATCTGAATTTGTGCTATTTGAACAGTTTTCAGAATATTGTAGTTTCATTGGTAGATGTACATACGTACCAGGAACTTCAATTGATGGTGTCCAAAATCCAGAAAAGGTATTTTGCAAGAGGCGATTAACTATCCAAAGAAGTGCAGAGAAGAACAAAGAGAAACAAAACTAAAAAAGGATTATAAAGATTTCTAAGAAATATAAATTATTTTTCTTGGTGCTGTTCTAGAATAGGGACTCAGATTTATGTCACCGGTTGCAATGCATCATGTCTGCTAAATGTCCAAAATGGTACAGTGTCACAATATTTGGATGTTTAATGCTTAATTTAAATTGATTACAGAAGAGGAATAAGGTGTATATAAAGCTTATGTTTTCACAATCCGTGTATATTTGAAAACTTGAATCTTTGCCCCTCAAGGAGCAAATGCCTTTTATAAATAGCTGTTGTCGCTAAAATTTCTACTTGAATATGTATCAATATATTCCACTGTTTCTAAGTAATCATCATTAAAATTTTCTAAAAGCTTGTAGTATTTGTCACAAGGGCTTGTTGGATTAGCTTCATGTGAGAGCCGTTTAACTTTACCAACCAAAAAAACGCATTGTTATTGCTTTACAGAATGAAAATAATTCTGAAAAATAAGTTAAAAATCACTAGAAAACTCAGTGTTGCTGTTTATTAATTGAAGAATAAAAAGTTGGAAGATTTTGTAACAGCCATGTCAATGATATTGTTTGAATTGTTAGAATTTCCAGCTGGATATCTTGCTGTTGATCCTAACTTGTGAGAGTCAAGAGAAGATTGTCAACAGGCTAAAAAGATTATAAAACCCCTACAATTAATAAATAACCAGTATCAACATGCGGTTACACTAATTCATGAATAATGTGGATTGATAACTCATGATGTAATGCTACTATAATTTCTACTATTGTTGAAGATCACTAAAAAAGTACTCAAATATCAAGTGAAAAAAATTGTCTTAGTCTGTGCAAAGGCAATAAAATTTTAATGAAAATAATAAACTAATTGTTTGCTAAAAAATTCTGTAATTGCTAGAATTAAAATATTAAAAAATGCAAGTATATATTTGTCTTTTGTGTAGTTAATATTCTTATTTTTTTCTAATTTTATAAATTTTGTGTTCATTGAGCTACCTTTAAATAAGGTACCCTGGGGTAATAACGCCAGGCGGGGTAATAACGCCAAGTGCTTATATTTTGCATAATTAAGAAATAATCGGGTAAAAGGCACCCATGTGCTCTGCGCAGAAGGGTTTTGAGTCATATAAATCGCAAAAAACAGCTTCAAGTTTATTTGTTTCATTTTTAGGTCTTATTGTTTTTACAAACAACTAAAATTAACGCTTGATCTAAAATTTGCGATATACGTTTTGTGATGTGAAGACTATCTTTTTTATACGAAAACACTTTGTTAATTACATAAATTTGTAGTACATTTCATGGACTTTCAAAATGATGTTGAAAATTTTGGATATCTTATCGAGATAATTTTTAATTTAAATTGTACAGCGCATTAACTATAACGGGGTAATAACGCCAATCCTTGGCATTAATACCCCGGTTGATTCCCTACAGTGGCCGAGCTACATCCTAAATACTGATTCAAATAAACACAGTTGAAACTGTGTAATGTTTCTAATAATTCTATTTAAGCGGTCCTTTTTAAGCAAAAAGAAGCTCACGATCTGATATTCTTTTGCCTCATCCTCCCCCCCACACCACCCGTTTATTTTTCTTACACTTTCACAAAAAATTGAACATTTTCAATAGCTTAGAATGCAATTTGTCAATTTCTAAGTTTGTAGACTTTGTATTTTTAGAATTAGGCAATCTACATGCCATTATTCCATCTTATTTTATAGTTTTGTTTGCATGGCGTTATTACCCATATAGGTGGGTATTAACGCCAAATAGCATTGGTCAAGAAAAAACGCCATTACATTTTATGAATACATATCTGTTAAATTATTTTATTTTATATAGATAGTCAATGAGTTGCTGTATCAGATCCTATATTTGTTTGAAAAATACAATCTAAAACTAAGCCGTGAAAATTGGTAGAACCTTAACGTGGCGTTATTACCCCACGATACCTTATTATAATTTATTGCTCAAACAATTTCTGTAGTGTTTTTGTATCAAAAGTAACAGAATAAAAGGGTGAGACTTGTAAAAATAAAAATATATAAAAAAAATCGTGGTTTTTAAACTCACCCTAATTAACAGTACGTCACGTTTTAAAAAAACGAGGTGGAACCCGTCGAAATTCGACGAAAGAAAATGTTTAAGAAGGAACTGCTTCATTGATTTATAATAAATCTACAAAATTACTTACAGTAAAAAAATGCTTCTTATATTGATCAGTCTAACTCTCAAACAAATATTATTTTAAGCTAGTATTAACAAAATACTATAAAACTCAGTTGTCCAAATTACTAAACTTTAAAATCAAACTTAATTAGCCAAACATAATATAGATCAGCTATTTATCAATTGAGTCTCTTATATTTGGTATAAATGCGAATGAAAAAACAAAATTTATTCCGAATGACACAATCATAGAATTTCACGTGAAATTAAAACCCGTCATCATTTTCATCTTCTCAAAATTTTAAGACGTACTTCTCATATCCGTATTCACCATGTTTGAAAAAAAAAACGGTATTTTAATTTGATCATTTTCAAATCACTTTAACTCAAAACTTAAGTTATTTAACTGATGAATAAAAACGAAATAAAACCGAAATCACGGAATTTTATAACAGACGATATTTTTTGGAAAATGTATACGCATTTTAATTTCTTTTTTCTTTTTTTTCTTAAAGAGAAAATGGAGTGATTATGTTGCCATAATTAAAAAATTGGACTAAAAACTACACAAAAATTAATATCTCAAAAACAAATTGAGATAGAGCTTTCAAACAAATTGCATTTAAAAGTACATTTTTTTCTCTATACAACGGTGTAAAAATCGGAAATATGTAATGTTTCGAAGTATAAAATTTGCAGTAGCGAAAAATGCAAAACTGAAATTGCATGGGAAAGTGTTGCCATTCGCAAAATGACGTATGCGTTACGCACAGATACGTTTGGCCTTTATTATATAGATTATCAGGCATGGTTGAATTCTTTATCGATGTTTTTGAACTATTTTTTTTATTTTGCTGTACTGCCATGTGGTTAATGGGCCGTCTTTTTTTTAGGATATAAGTAGATTGCTCTGATGCTTCCAAATTTAAAGCTTTACAACAAACAGGAATATTTTACTCTAATAAAGTCAAGGCATGCGGTTTTTCAATAATTATAGCCTTTTTTAAGTCAGTTGTGTGCTCCAGAAGAGTCCTTTCTTTGTCAAGAATATAATTAAAAAAAATTCCTTTTTACAAACCACTACCAGAGCTAAAAAAAATATAGGGTTAACTTTAAATTATGTTAAGCTACAAAGGCCACCACTCCACTTAACCAACATGTGATATGAATTCTCAACCACCTCTTCAATTTAAAAGTGGAGAAATATATATATATAAAACATTTAAGCATTGAGGCTATGGCTTAAATGTCAGTAAGTTTTTGTTTGTTTGTTTTGGCATTGTATTCTTAAGTATGGTTATCTCTATAATATGCAATAAAATTTTCTTAAAATAAAAAAATCTTTGAAGTCCATCGATTTTTCTTAAGCAAATTTACAAAAATGTGAACTTGCATACAGTTTGAGAGGAATTTGTGAGATATCAATATGTTTTGCAACATTTACTGTGTTTTCGTATCGCATTTTTTTTAAGTAAGGGAAACTTTTTCTGAGTGTAAACGGTGGAGTATTTTTATTTCAGAATCTTTTTTCATACCGTATATTTTTACTATTAAAACAATTATTAAAATCAGAAAAAAAACATGCATGGATAGAGCAATTGTTTCAAATTTAAACATAGTTTTAAATTAAAATAGTTAAACTACTCCTCCATTATCTGGTTTCATCGCAATTAAATCTGTAATTAAGAACAATTTTCAGAATGGTTAACAAAATGCTCATTCTTTGTTCTGCGTTGAATTATTTTACTCGTAAACCGAATTCCTTTGTTTATTTCTTTATTATTATCTCAAATAAAATAGAATTTTATTTTTCCAAGTAATAAGAAAATTTTAAAATAAATACATACACACACCAGTTTTATGTATATTTTTCTTCTTTTAAGATAAAAATTCTTTATCGCAATTTATTGAATTTTCCCCTAAATATATTCTTAAATAGATTATCTGTAGAATATGCAATAAATCTTTCCTCAGCTGAAAAAATTTCTTTCCAGTCCATCAATTTTTCTGAAGGAAATCTACAAAAATGTTAACTTGCATATAGTTTGAGATGAGTTTGTATGATATTAATATTTTTAGCGATGTTTATTGCATTTTCTTATCAGATTAAAAAAGAATTTCCGGGAAAAATATATTCTGAGTATAAACGGTGCAGTATTTTTATTTCAGAATCTTTTCTCCTACATGCATTTTTTTTTACTAAAACAGTGTTAGAAACTGAAAAAAATAATCATAAATAGATAGAGTAATATTTTCAATTTTAAACATAGTTTTAAATTAAAATAATTATATTAGTCTCCCATTATCTTGTTTCATCGCAATTAAATATACAATTATGAAAAATTTTCAATATAATTCACACATTGGTCCTTGTGTTATGCATACTTTATTCTATGTTGAATTATTTCTCATGTAAACTGGATTTCATTTATTTATTTATTGTTAACTAATATGAAAATCGATCTTATTTTTCCAAGTAACAAGAAATTCGTAAAAATATGTACATGACATACGCTAGTTTTATAGATGTATTTCTTCACTTAAGATAAAAATTCTTTATCACGATTTATTGAATTTTCCTCTAAATATATTCTTAAATATGCTTATCCATGGAATATTCTATAAATATTTCTTCAAACGAAAAAAAAATTCCAATCCATCAATTTTCCTAAATGAAATCTACAAAAATGTTAACTTGTATATAGTTTGAGCAGAGTTTGTATGATATATATTTTTTAAATGTTTATTGGATTTTCTTGTCAACTGAAATTATGTTTAAGGGGAAAATATATTATCTGCATGAATCTGAAATATTTTTTGTAAAAATATATTTTCATGCGTACATTTTTCCTATTTAAAGCAGTAATAAAAACAGAAAAAAATGGAAGAAATAGTTATTTCCGTTCTAAATACTGTTTTAAACTAAATTAATTGCATTAGTCTCCTATTATCTGGTTTCGTCACAAATAAATATCTAGTTAACGCCTCCGCAACGAGGTCCTTTTATAAATATTTTAATGTTTTGTCACCGGTTTTAAAAAAAACAGAAATTTTTGAAATTGAATTTTCTAGAAAATGCTCCGACTAAATAAGGCATATTTTGCAGTAAAATTTTACTGGTGGAGATAAACGAGAATTCTTAAGCCTTTTTGCGGCACGTATGTGTGGCCCTAAGAGGTTAAGAACAATTTTCATAATGATTCATATATTCTTACAATTCTGCTATGCATAATTTGTTCCATAGTTACTGATTGGAGTAAGATTTTAATTTTTAAAGTTATCAACAAATAAGTATTATATATAATTACGACTTGCTTATGTTATATTACTCTATTTATTAAGCAATATCTCAGTACTTTAATTATATGTATATATTTGTCATTAAGTTTCAATTTAGTACAGCTTTTAAGAAACATTATGAAAAATTTATTTTGTGATTAACATAAGCTAAAATTTGTCAATGAAACATTAAAACATATCATCGGATTTATTTTATATCAAAAAATAAAATTTCAACACCTAGTAAAGTTTTATTATTATTATTATTATTATTATTATTATTATTAAAGACCTTTGCTCTATTTTAGATATGCATTTTGTATTCCAGGTATATATTTTTCAAAATATTAATTAATAATTAATATATGTATGATAATTTTAATAATTTATATTTTTCCCATTTAATTTACTTATTTACGCCATAAAATGCTTTTTCCTATTCCTTTCTGAAAAAAGTCTTGGTTTTCTTCAACTATAGTATAATTTTTAACCGACTTCCAAAAAGGTGAGGAGGTTATCAATTCAACGCGTATGTATTTTTTTATGTATGTTCACTGATTATTCCGAAACTATGCAACCGATTTCTGTTATTTTTGTTTTAAATGGAAGAGGATGCTCTCGAATTGGTACCACTTTCGTTTCATCGAAATTGGTTCAGTATTTTTATAGTAATTAGTCAAAAACTAATAAAATTACTGATTTTTCGGCAATTGAAAGTATTGAATAAGTTCTCGGACTGGTGTGCAGTCGAAATGGCCGAGCGGTCTAAGGCGTCATATTTAAGCTCTATCTCTCGAAAGAGAGCGTGGGTTCGATCCCCACCCCTGATGATATTTACATCCTTGTATAATTTATATCAATTTTTTCGGTATTACAATTTTTAGTGTGAACCGGCTTTAGAAAAGGAAGAGGAAATTATTAATTCGATGCGTATGTTTTTTTTTCTATGTATGTTCGCCGATTACTCCGAAACTATCCAACCGATTAATTTGGTTTTTGTGTTAAACAAAAAAGCTACTCTCGAATTAATACTACTTCCATTTCATTGACACTGGTTCAGTATTTTTTTTAGTAATTAGGGAAAAACTAGTAAAATTTGTGATTTTTCGCAAATTAAAAGTAACATGGACTTTGAATAAGCTCGCCGACGCATGGGAGGCAGTCTGGATGGCCGAGCTGTCTAAGTCGCCAGATTTAAGCTCTAGTTCTCGAAAGAGAGCGTAAGTTCAAACCCCATTCCTGACAAAATTTACATCCATGTATAATCTATACATATAATAAAACAGTAGGACCCGGTGTGTCTGTACATTGAAGATAATTGACAAAAATGGAGTCAGGGCGATAAAAGAAAACCAATGAAACACAAAAAAATTTTTTTTGAATTTTTTGTCTGTCTGTCTGTCTGTCTGTTTGTTCGAGGTTATCTTCGTAACTACTGAATGGATTTTTATGCGGTTTTCACTAATGAAGAATGCACACTCCCGGGCAGTGTATAGGCTTTGTTTCATCAAAATCGGACAACAGACAAAAAAGTAACAAAAAGAAACAAAAGAAACTATTAGGTGCGCTGCTCACGTTTTTTAGTACATAACGTTTTTTAGTACATATAAAATCCAATAGATGTCACTGTGCGATTTTAAAACGCGCTATCGTTATGTTTTCGCCAGTCTACTTAAGTATGAGAAAGTTTCAAGCTGGCTGTCGTTCCATGTGGTTTAGTCGGTAGAACGTCAGTGCGCCGTACTGATGGCCCGGGTTCGATTCCCAGCATGGAATTTTTTTTCACTATGTTGGCATTAACGCCTATAAGCAATTAAAAGAATTTGAAATATTGTATTCAAGGCGAATTTTCTCTCTGGGAAAATTTCCTTGCATTAATATGTCAGTGTAATTTTTTTTTCGATTTAATTTTTTTTTTCGAAACTTTGTTTTTCTTAAAAAATTACAGTAAATATTTGATATTTCCCAACGTCTTTTGAATGATCGACTTGCTTTTTTTTTTTTTTAATGTATGTCTGAACCTTATCTAACTACTTCTTCAAGATTTCTTTAGATAAACCGACCAGCGTAGCGGGCGAAGGCCGCTAGTTTACAATATTTTTTCCGTATTATAATTTTTATCGTTAACGGACTTCAGAAAAGGAAGCAGAAGTTATCAATTGGACGCGTATGTATCTTTTTTTTTCTATGTATGTTCACCGATTACTCCGAAACTATCCAACCGATCAATTTGGTTTTTGTGTTAAGGGTGTTCTTAACTGCTCCGCTCAACAACCGCAAAACGTTTTGACACATTTAAAAATTCGTTTTTTAACAGAAAGTTTTAAAATTGGAATGTCTGACTATAGAAGCGATTTTGAATCGAACTTAGTTTTCCATTTTATAATAATTAAATTACCTATCCAGTTCTAAGCTATTTCGATCACGTGATCACCCATTTTCTCCTGCTTTTCGACCGGTTTTCTGCTTTCGCCGGGAAATATGTTCAAAAACGTCAACTTTGAAGGCTTGTTATGAAACATATATTGTGTTAAAAAAAACAGAAAATTAATTGCAATTAGACAGTTTCTGAATAACAACATCTGCTATTTTCATGCATTTTGAGAACAGCTTTAGAAAAAGAGGCTACTGTCGAATCGGTAACACTTCCATTTCATTGAAATTGGTTCAGTACTTTTTAGTAATTAGGCGAAAACTAATAAAATTGGTGATTTTTCACAAATTAAAAGTAACATGGACTTTGAATAAGCTCGCCGACTGGATCGCAGTCCGGGTGACCGGGCGGTCTAATTAGCCAGATTTTAGCTCTGGTTCTGGAAAGAGAGCGGGCGTTCGAACTCCACTCCTGACAAAATTTACATCCATGTATAATTTACAATATTTATTGCCGCATTATAATTTTTATTAACCGCCTTAAAAAAATCTTTAACTTTCAACTAAAAAGAGAAAAATAACCTTTTCTACCAAAAACTGAACGACTTTAAAAACTACTGCAAAGTGAAAAATAATTTTTTTACATAATAGTAATAAGAAATTAAATTAAGAGCGTAGTATTTACCATGTGTATTATTATATTTATGTACATTAATTTGATTTTTTGGAGTCGGTGCCAGCCAAGCTAAGATCAAAATTAAAATTAAGTATCCAATGCAAATCGTAAAAGAATAAAGTTAATTTTTTAACTAAATATTAAATCGTAAAAAACTCGTAAATTCTTGAATGTCTGCCTATTGGAAAATTTCATATAACTTGGCTTGGCTGGCACCGACTCCAAAAAATCAAATTAATGCACATAAATATAATAATACGTATGGTAAATACTACGCTCTTAATTTCATTTCTTATTACTTTTATGTAAAAAAATTATTTTTCATTTTGCAGTAGTTTTTGAAGTCGGTTCAATTTTTGGTAGAAAAGTTTATTCTCTTTATATAAAACAGTATCACTACACTTAATAGTAACAATACACTAAGTTTTATAATGTGCAATGCACATACGTGTAACATTTCTAGTTAAAAGGACTTTCTTATGTGAATATTCCATTTAGCGTGTCCAGATGGTCACTATGCAGAATGTAGAGATTCCCTGTAACAGAGAAAAGCATGAAAATATAAATAAAAATGAATGTTATAGTTCGTTTCCGCGATAAAAAGAGGTGTTAAGCGAAATGGATATTTTCCAAAGTTCAACATCGGCGTTCAATGGAACCTTGTCATTAATATTGTAACTCAGCCAAACACAGTTAAATAAAACTCTGCTGGTCCCTATTTTGATAAAATGAAACCAGATCTGACAATGTGTAAAAGCTCGATGTGTTTTGGTTTTCGAAATAAACAATATATTTATATTCTTAGGAAATATTCAAAAAACGTTTCAAAGGAGCGGGCTAAAACATGAATGATTTTAATAAAAGAATGATTGTACACAATGATGAATTTCAAGCAAAGCATTTTTAAAAAGGGATATTTTAACACGTCTTTAAAAAGTGTTTATTAATTCGATTTACCTGTCTGCCGTATGCCTGCTATATGTCAGTCTTGGATCTAACAAGCATTATTATATTCACATTGAAATGAAATTTAAACGCATTATTTATCTTTACAACAGCATGTTCAGTATTAAAAAGAAAGCGTATAGCATTTATAATTCGTTTAAGGAAACACTAAAAAATTCACATTATTATGGTCTATACAGGTCAATCGCTTTGGACGAATTTTAATGTTTTTATACTGATTAAATAGAACAAAAACATAAAAATCTTAAAATTTTCTACAAATTCTTATGGCAATAAAAATTGCTCTGTTTTTTTTCTGCTTAAAATGACGTTTAATCATGTTTCTCAATTGTAAAAGAAAATATTTTAATTTTTTTTCCAATATCTAGCTTTCAAGTAATGGTTGTCATTGAAGCAATTTCTTGTGAAAAGCGTTTTTCCTTCATGATAGGTTTTTTTCACCATTTCTCGTATTTAAATTTTTATAAGTCAAGAACATTTAAAGTTAAATGGTTCAAACTTGGAACATGCCTTTTTCAATTGCTTTACTTTTAATTTTGATTCAGCAAATTTCAAAAACATATTTTCTTTTGTAATTATGTTTTTTAAAGTTACTTTTCTTTCCTCTCTTTTTTTTAAAAAAAAGAAATACGGGTCCAGAACACATTTTAAAATAATTCTTATATATTGAGTTAAAATTCTGAATTTTTTGTGAAGATTAGCGATATTATTTCTAAACAAATTCACATGATATAAATTCTCATAAATTTTAAATTTTAAATTTATTTAAAGAGTGATTTAGTTTAAAATCATTATATCACGAAATATTATTAACAAAATTGCTTTTTTGCGTTTTAACAAGCATAACATCAATTCAGCAATTTTAAAATATTAATTTTAATAAAAATAAAAAATATTTAAAGTGAAAATTTATGAAAAATGATGTAACTTAAACAAAGTTATATTTCCAAAAATTTATGTATAAATATATATATTTTGTTTAAATTTTCTCTATCCAAATTAAAGCAATAATCACGAAAAATGCACCATGCCAGCGCCACCTCTTGAGTGATTTGCAACGAAAAGTAATCAGCATCATATTTTTCCAAGTACCAATCAAATATAAAATTTTATGAAATTCCATGTAATAGTGTTTGAGATATAGATATTGTGGACATTGTGAATAATGTAGCATAGCAGCGCCACCTTTTGAATAGATATACGCAAAAAACTAATCATATCTAGTTTATTTCAAAGTCGACAGAATCTAAAGTTTTCTGAAATTCCGTGCATTAGTTCTTGAGGTAGATTTCCCAAAATATTTTTGTCACATACAGAATGACAGACTCACAGACTCACGGATTCACAGACAGACGTTTTGTAAAACATCAGCCTAATGAAAGAAATGAGCCTAATAATAAAATAAAAGAGACGTTCACTAGTACGATTAAACAACGGAAGTTTCCCAGGGTATGCGCAAAAACCTGCTCTGAAAAAGAATTTTTGTAGCACCGTAGCATATCATCACCAACGGAAAATAAGTATTTAAGCATTGGCGGGAAACATTAGCATTAAAGTAAAAAGAATAAAAATTTAAAATGGCCTTATGTGTGACGGATTGGTTATGAAAAGAACATTTTGTCAATCCTTATCTCCACGTGACAAATGCATAAGTCGAAAACTAAACTCCAATTGTTCAATGCTTTCTCCTGATGTCAAATCTTTATTTACTAATGTCCCGATTGAGGGCGCTCTTCATTGCTTGGTAAAAAGATTACGTGAGTTTCATTTTTCTGATATAGAAGTGAAAGAGTTTGTTAATTTAACTAGAATATGCTTAACCCTAACTACTTTTCAATTTGATAATAAATTTTTCAAACAGCCAGATGACTTAAGTATGGGTAACCCTTTATCTTCCATTCTTTGTGATATTTATATGCATTATTTTGAAGAAAAATTATTAAACCAGAATATTTTTAAATGTAAGATACGTTACATTGACGATACTTTTGTCTTAATTGATAATTCTTTTGATATTTCTACTGTTCTTCAAATTATCAATTCTCTTGACCCAAATATTCAGTTTACTTTTGAATTAGAAAATTGTAATAAACTCCCTTTCCTTGATGTTTTAGTTACCAAATGTGATTTTTCTTTCAAAACTTGTGTTTATAGAAAACCTTTTTCTGTTTCTAATTACCCCCATGATAGCTCAAATCATTCTGTCAACCAAAATATCGTTGTTTTTTACACATATGTATATCGTGCTCTCAAAATTTATTCCGACTTCGCATCCCTTAAGGATGAACTGAATTACTTAAAATATGTTGCTGCCAAAAAAGGTTTCAATTCTTCCATCATCAATACTGCTGTAAACAAATTCAATAGACCGTCTAATAAATCAACTCCTTCGAATTCCGTTAAAAGTAAACCTGATAATTTGGTTGTCCTCCCCTTTTATCCACCTTTATGTTTTAAATTAGCTAAAGTCTTAAGACGATTCAACTTTAATGTTATTTTTAAACCTTTCAATAAATTCAAATTTCCTTCCATGAAATCCCCTGTCCCTGACCTCCAAAAATGGGGTACTTATAATATTCCTTGTAATGGCTGTGATTTATCTTATATTGGTCAGACTAAAAGAAATCTCGAAAAACGCCTTAAAGAACACTCTCGGTATGTCAATAATCAAGAAATTTCTAAATCTTCGGTTGCTAAGCATTCATGGGATTCCGGCCATAGTTTCAATTTTCAAACTGCTAAAGTTATCTTTAATGCCAATAGTACCTATGAGTTAGATTTTCTTGAAAATTTAGCTATTTATCTTAATCGTGAAGTTATTGTTAATGATAAATCTGATTCTAAAACGCTATCCATAGCTTGGAAAAACCTTTTCAGCCCTGCCTTATAATTATTTACTCCTTTTTTTTTAATTAATCATATATATAATTTTTTAGATGTTGTGGTGGTTACTCCATAACCCCCCATATATTTAATTTAATTCATTTTTTATTAGTCATTTTATTTCCTATTACCTCTTTTTTGTTAATGTTCTCAATTTAAATTTTATTTCGATTTCGCTTATTTTCTTATCGTCGCCTGTAATATTTCCTTTCTTACTTAGCTTTCGAATGTTCCAAGCCGGTAAAAATTCTGTTGAAAATCATTCCTTCCGGTTTAAAATTTGTTCGAGAACATTCTCGCTATTTCTTTTGGGTGGAACTTCCGTTTATTCGGACACACCCCTAGCCTATCAAATTAAATTCCACAGGTGACGTATTTCAAGCCGTTAAGTACATGGCCACCGGCTTTGGCCTCCCTTCTTAAGATGGTTATCAATTTTATTCTTATTAGTTACATATTTTTTCATACTGTATATTGTAATTTGGCTTATTTTTTCCTCACCCCCTCTTTTGCTCACTGCCAAATTGGCGTATTTTGCATTTACAATAACCCTTTCTCTTTTTCCCCTGGGCTCGCGGCCACCTGCGTCAGTTGCGCTACGAAACACCAGCTGTGATGGATGCGGTCCGATGACTGTAGGTTTTGGGTGGAATTTCGGGCCATGTGCGCGCCCCTTTGAAGCCGTTTTATACGGGCTCCGTTCTATGCCGCTGTGATCCTCCCATGGTTTTAGAATAGGCTGATTTTTTAGTGCGGCGAGGAGCAATGAAGTGGTTTAATGCATTCCTGAATGTATTCGTTTTATGTGCCTTCTCTTTTGGATTACTCAAATTAAATAAGGATACTCCATAGATCTTCTGGTTGTTGTTCTTGTGGAAGCATCATAAGTGTTGTAGTATGTCATCATGAGTCCACTTATTACCTATTTCATCTTTCATCACCTCATCGTTAAAATAATTTTTCTGCAACTATTATTGGTGCTCAAATTTTCTTCAATAATTGTTTTATGTGGTGCCAGTCCTCTGACAAACAAGCAGAGGTGAAAATCTTTTCTTTTCGTGAGATGCAAGTATTTATTTACATAAAGTTCTTCTTTTATTTTCGTTATCTGGCCCATTTTATATATATAATTTTTGAATACTCACGGGGCTTTATGAAGAAAATATTGGTTTGTATCTATGCAATATGAAGTATAATATATTTTGTTTTTGAAAGTTCATATTATGAAAGTTGCTCTTTTTCAAGAAGAAATAATATTATATTCTCCTTTTATGTCATGAGAAAAATTCATAATTACATGCTGTTGAGATATCTAAAATATATTATGTCAAAGAATTTTTATTGCTTGGAGATAGCAATTGTTGTGATTAGCATATGTTATGAAATGGTTTTTTATGAAAAGAGAGATTAATATGTACGAGTCAAAAATAATATAAATATGTGAAGAAATATTTATTCATGAAAAAAAATAAACAAGTTCTTCATGAAATAAAAATAGTTTTTTTTTTCAACATTTGTTTGCATAATAATTTCTTGTGCCTATTGTCTGGATTTATTTGTCATCAACAGCCAAGGACTTGACAGGTAACTTTTTTTACCTTTTCAATTTTATATTTTTTAACCTTATGTTTGACATTTTATGTCATCATGGATAAAGATATTTCTATTGTTCTAAAGAAGTAATGATGGTAATTAGGGTCGTTTGCAGGCCTACAACCAATGCAATGTACTATAGTATTTTACGATCACCATTTGGCCCTATTGTGGGTAGAAACAAAAATAAAAAGTGTTTCTTCCCCATCTCTTCTCCTCACCCACCAAACCAAACACAACATTTCTTATTTCCTTTGATGCCATGACCAAAGCGTGTCCAACATTCCATGACCATCCATTTTTCCTTTGCCACCATCGTATTTTTGTTATATTTATACATATTGTCGTCATTATCTTCAGTTAATTCTTCATTATTTTTCAAGTTATTTTCTTCATACATTAATATTATTAATTATATTTTATTGAGAGTGGTGCAGTAATTAATTGCAACATATTGATTCTATACTGAAATAATATTTTTCTGGAGCAGTGCATGATATATATATAACATAATTTTTCCATATATATTTTTTCTTGTCTTGCTATATTTTGCAACTAATATATATATGCATTATTTAACGGAGGTACTGATAAAAATTATTGTTCATGCTAAGATAAATTATTCTTCTTGTCATACATATAATAATTTATGTTTTGAGCCATATTATATATAAATATTTACATAAAATATTTGGGTCTTATATTCTTCATATGATACTAATATGTTAGTATACGTTTTCTTCCTTTTTTAATATATAAAAATGGTTTATGACGTATATGAAAGTCATCAATATTTTAAATAACGAGTCAATTTATATATATATTATTCATCACAAGACCAGTCAATAACCAAATTTATCATGTCATGTATTGTGCTCTTATATTAAATTTTTCATCATGCCTCCAAAAGCCAAACTAAATATTGCAATCCAACCTTTCGACGGTAACCCTCAGACTGTAGAATTTTTCTTCGATCAATTATCTGACTTACAGGAACTAAATAACTTTACAGACAAGGAACTTTTTGTTCTCTTTAAATCAAAACTTGAGGGCACCGCCTTACTCTTCTTTCTTGAAACTCAGTCACAGCTCAAGAACTCTAATTTTAGTGAAATTCGAAGGGCATTTATAGACTATTTCTTACCCACAAAAAAATCTGTTTCTCTAAAATCTTTACAGAACTTGTCTTTAGATTCAAATGAATCAGTTAAGAATTTTGCCTTTCGGCTGGACAAACAACTTCGTCTTGCTTATCCAAAATTGGATACTGCTGCTCTAAATTCATTGAAGTTCACTCATTTTCTTGAGGCTTTACCTAAACAAATCAAACGTAAACTTTTAGAAGAAAATATTACTACTTTTGAATTAGCTCTTGAACGAGCAACTTTTCTTCAAGATATTTATGACTCTCCCCCTAAAAAATCTTACGAAAATTATAATTCAGCCTTTTGTTTGGATACTGAAAAAGTTCAAGATAATTCTAATAATGCTCTTCATAAAACTCCTATAAAGCATACGAAGGATAAAGTGTATCACAATTCTCAAACCAACTACTCTCCTTTACAAACTCAAAAGGACAGTTCTCATACTTCTCGTAATTTTCAAAGAAAAACTAGAACATTTTCGCCTTCTCCACCGAGACAAGAGGCTACAAGTAAACGTAACAATAGTTTTCGGCAACGTAACTTTCACAGGAAACGCCCTTATCAACCAACCTCTGACAAATACTCTCACAAAAAAAATTCTACATCCTTTTACCACAGACGAGATGTTGTACAGTGTGCGTTCTGTGGGAAATTTAATCATCGTATGGATACCTGTTACAAATTTAAAAACATTATTAATTCGTCTAACAAAAACTCTTCAGCTCCAATCTCGTCTCATCCTTACAGAAGGAAAAACCACACCTCTTCTTCTGAAAACAAAAATAATGTTTACCATTTAAACAAATAAGGGAGACTGGTTCTACTGACCGCCTTCTCTCCCATAGTTCTCATTCAGGGTCAGTACACTTTAACAACAACAACAACAAACAACAACAACTTGACAAACGCTCTTCATTCACCTTAGTGGCATCCACAGCTGTCCAAACTTCTCCTATGACATCTAAGTCTAACAAATCTTCCTGTTCACATAGTTATTTGACATCTAAACAAAAGTTTGAAAATAATGATGATGTACAGGAAAATCATGTTATATGCAGTTCTTTTAATAACTCTTATGTTCTTCCATGCATCCTAATAAATGTACAACATAATGAAATCTCCACATTAATAGATACTGGTTCAAGTTTATCTCTTTTGGATGAAGAATGCTTTAATAGCATTAAATCCAGGCTTCATTACAAATTTTTATCCAGAAATGTATCAGTTTCCACCATAAATTCTAAGGTCTTCTTTAAAGGATGCATAGAGATAGCATTTAAAGTTGATAAATTCTTTTTTCACCATGTATTTTACCTTACTAAAATTCACAATGTTCATTTTCAAGCCATACTTGGTTTTGAATTCATCAACAAACATTCTATTACTATTTCACCAAGCTTTAAGTCTATATTACTTAAGGACAAGCACATTCCTTTTCAAAGTTATAATGAATCTCCTACTTGCTATTTTATGAATGCTGAATATAATTATGTTAATTCAAATGTACCATATTCTCTTGATGCACACAGAATGCCTTCTTATGAAAGGTCTATATCAAATAATCTAATGAATGATACTTATATTGATAATACATGTGCAAATTATGATAATTCAAGTTTACAGTTGTTCAACAATTATACAACCTATCCTTACAATTATAATGTTCAAAATAATGGTTTGTTTACAAATAGTATGGCTCATTCTCCTATGAATTTTCATAATCCTTATATTGATGGTCATTCTACTTATTTTTCTAATTATTTTCCAACTGATTATGCTAATGTGGTGAATTATGTGTCTACTAATGATAATAATATACTTAACAAGAATTCCTCATCTAAAAATACTAGTGATAGTAGTTATATTGGTGAAAAGCAACCTCATTTAAGTATGGGTAATAAAATTTTGGTGAGTTCCAACATGGTACAATTACTCAATAGAGAATTAATACCTCCTAATTCTTTTGTGTATTTACATGTGAAGTATCTGAATCCTCCATCTGAATATTTTCTTTTTAAACCAAATTTAAAAAACAAAGGTCTTGTATTACATGAATCATTGCACTCAAAATCTTCAATTCAAAATGATTTATTTTTGATTGTATGTCAAAATATATCAAAAGTCGATATTCATCTAAATAAAAATTCTATTCTTGGCGAATGTATCAATGTAGATGAAAAAGATATTGAAGAATACTCCTTTGATTTAGAATTTGAAAATGAGTATTGTAACCTAATTTTGCCTTCTGAAGAGATTAAGAGGAAACGTATTCAACAATTATCTCCAAATGACTTTGATCTTAAACACTTGCCTCCTCATGAAAAAGAATCTTTGACCAAATTATTATGTAGTAAAGCTCTTGCTTTTTCAAAATCTCTTGACACTTTAGGTCATACTGACCTGGTCAATCCACAATTTACCATGTTAAATTCTCATCCAGTTAAAACCTTACCTTTTCCCGTGCCTCAAGCTCTTGAACAAGAAGCTCTTGACCAAATTGATCAAATGCTGAAAGCTGGCATTATTGAGAGATCAAATTCATCTTGGGCCTGTCCCATGCTTCTTGTTAAAAAGAAAAGAACTGATATGTCTAAGCCTCAAAAGTATCGTTTGGCTCTTGATTTAAGATTGTTAAATTCCATAATAATTCCATCTTCATATCCTCTTCCTAGAATTCAAAATCTATTGGTGCAGTTGTCAAAATTTAAATATTATACCACTCTTGATTTACCCTCTGCATATTGGCAGATTGCTGTACCTAAAGATATGCAAGATAAACTTAGTTTTACTACACCATGGGGAATTTTTACATATTTACGTTTAGTATTTGGCTTGAAGACGGCCGCCAGCACTTTCCAACAATTAATCGACTCTGTGATTCAATTATCTCAGATTGACTCCTGTTATGCATATCAAGATGATATAGTAGTGGGCGTTAATTCATTTGAAGAAATGACCATGAAACTCACAAAGTTATTAGACACCCTTATTGCTAATAACATTACTTTGTCTCCTGAAAAGTGTACCTTTATGCAAACTAGTATTAACTTTTTGGGCTTCCAACTTACAGATCATAAAATTTTTCCTATTACAAGTAACATTTTAAAAATTACTTCCTTTCCAACGCCTAAAACCAAGAGGCAAACGAAAAGTTTTATCGGTTTGTGTTCCTTTTATAGATCAATTATACCTAATTTTTCTAATTTGATTACTCCTCTCATCGAAGTCACCAAACCTAAAAATAAATTTTCTTGGAAAACTGAGCAGGAAAATGTATTTAAAAAGTTACAAAACATATTCTTTCAAAAACCTATGCTCAATCTTCCTAACTGGAATGAAACGTTTTATGTTAATACAGATGCCTCAAAAACAGCAATATCAGCTGTTCTTATGCAAAAATTTGATGGTGAACTAAAACCCATCTCCTATTATTCCAAAACGCTTTCTCAATCAGAAAGACATTACCCTGCCATTAAATTGGAACTTTATGCTATTTACAAAGGCATAACAGCGTTTAAATACTACATTTTTGGTCGACACTTTATTCTTCTATCTGATGCTAAACCACTTAATAATTATAAAAAAGCTACATCACCTGCTGATATTACTACTCGTTGGATGTTAGAACTATCAGAATACTCGTACACATTCCAACATGTTCCAGGCAAAGAAAATGTCTTAGCAGATTTTCTGAGTAGAACTCCTCACATTCCTACTGAAGATCTCAATAATAATCCAGATCTTATTTCTTCACAAGAACCTCTACCTATTGTTGATAATCAAAACGATTTACATAATGACATTCCTCACTTTCCATGTGGTTTAGTTCACAAAGTCCACCACACATGTCATCTTCAAAGTGACTCTTCACTTCTAACTAAGGATAATAACCAAGATCCTTTATTAGAAATTCTTGATCACACCATCTTCTCTGAACAACAAAAGGACCCAAAAATCAAACAAATTTATGAAGATCTTAAAAATAACAAAAAATCTAAAAGTTTAAATGGCTACTATATTAATCCAAGTAATGAGTTACTTTGCTATAATGGGCATTTCTCTTCAGAAGATATCGAGCTACACAAAGCTGTTTTACCTGTGTCACTTAGAGCAAAGGCCTTAAGAATTGCTCATATTACTCATACTGGAATTCATAAAACCATTGTTAATTTAAAGAAAAGATTTACCTGGAAAACCCTTGTTTCTGATACCATTAATTATGTCAACTCTTGTGAAATTTGTTTAGTAAATAAGAATCATAAAAAAAACACTGCTCCATACCTACCTGCACCAATCCCAACTGCTCCCAATCAAAAGGTCTCTATGGATTTACTCGGCCCATTGAGAAATCGTCAATATGTGTTAACCTTGATAGACCATTTTTCTCGTCATTTAGAATTATATGCCTTGAATAATATCAGTGCTGAGTCTGTTACAAAAGCTTTATTGCATTATATTTCCACTCATGGAAAACCTGAATTAACTCTTACTGATCATGGTTCTCAATTTACCAGTGATATGTTTGCATATTTTAACAAAAAGCTTGGCATTAAATTGGAGCATAGTTCTGTAGCCCATCCCCAAGCTAACGGTTTAAGTGAACGAGTCAATTCTCAAATAAAATCGTCTGTAAACACAATGGCTTCACAAGGATGTGATGTACCCACTGCTCTAAAAATTCATCAATCCATATATAACGCTACACCTCATCCAACTACAAAGTTCTCCCCAAATCTTCTTCATTTTGGCAGAGAAATAAATGACATTTATTCCAATTATAAATCTCAAGTTTCATGGAAAATTCTCAACACTGCATATGAAATTCATAAATTAATGGATGTTATTGAAAAAATATACTATCAAGCTTACAAGAATAACGAATCATCTAGACAAAAGGTGTACCAAAAATCCAGAGAAAAATTAAAGTTTTCCAACATCAATGTTAATGACATTGTTTATGTAAAATTTCCTACTATGTTTAACAAAAAGATACATACGTGGTGAAGAAAATAATTTCTCCTGTGCTCATTCAAATTCAAGATCCCAATAATAGTCATGCTTCACCAATGTTGATTCACACTAATCGAATCTTGAAGCTTCAAAAGAGAAATGAAGCACTGCAACATCCTTCAGTTTCTTCAAAAAGTGCATCACATGATCAACCAGCTGTTGATAATGCATCCTTCACTCCTGTGAGACAACACTCTTCTATTCAAGTTTCAAATCATGATGCAGCTTGTAATACTTCTCCTCAAATTCTTTCTTCTTCTAAATGCCAGCAAACATCTTCATGTTCCAGTAAATCGGTACTGTCACAAGCTCCTCCTGATAGCACTCATACTGGTGCTAAAAACAAATCCACTCAATATAGAAGTTATGATCTTCGTCCTCGCAATCATAAACTATATAAAAAATAGACTAACTCTCTTTTTCCTTTTACAGGATGACTTTTGCTTTGTAATATATTCAGTCGAAGCTAGCCGCACTGATAGTCCAGCAAGAAGAATCGCTATGTAATTTTTTTTTTCTTTTCTCCAGGCTGCAGGCAGCTGTTATTATTTTTTTTCATTATTTAAGTCTTCTTCTCCCTGGTACAACTCAACGGTCATCCTCGGGATGTATGTATGAATTTTAATAGTTTTATTAGTTACTGCATTTATCTATAAGTCATAATTTTTACAATATATACACATAATCTCATGTATGCCATACTTTTAAATTTTATAAGGTCTTTAATTACAATAGTTGATAAAAAAAAATTGAGAAAGAATTTGTCTTTGTTAGAATATGATGTCAGTATTTAAAGTGATTTTTGACAAATGTGCATTATAATAAGAAAAGTGAAATTGTAATTGATATAAGGTAAACATAAAAATGAGTACTCATCAAATTATTTTCTCTATTGTGTCTCCTCTTTACAATGCATGCATGCTTTAACATTTAACCTCTTTTGATAAAAAAAAAAAGAAAATGCATGATAAACTTATTCATACTAATATTTCTTCTCTTCTTGTTGAAATATAGAAAGTGAATGACTCACAATAAGTAATATTTTTTTTGTATACTTTTGAGTATTTATACTTTGGATCCAAACTTGTTCATTCAGTCAATATATATATTTATCCAAAGTTGTTCATTCAGTCATTATATATATATTTATCCAAAGTTCTTGATTCAGTCATGATATATATATTTATCCAAAGATGTTGATTGAGTCATTATATATATTTATATAAAGCAAATTCTTGATTTATGACAAATGCAAAAGTGATCACTTACTTATTTTTGTTAAAAATGTTTTGAAGATTACAAATAAATGAGTTCAAGATATCTTCTATATAAAGATTTTGACATAATTGATTTTTCTTTGTAAGTTGACATTATCAAGTCATATATGATTGACATATTCATATAAATTCCTTCCCTTTTTTTTCAAAATATTAAACATCTTATGTTTTATGTTTATTTTGAATGAAGTATAGTATTAAATGTATTTATGCAATTATTGTCAATTTATTTTGAAAATGTTCAAGGATATTCCTTTATGAGAGTGTAAAGATTCTCTCTTTGAAAATTATTATATTCATTTTGAAGATATTTTTATTGAAAAATAATATCATGCTTTTGTTGACATTCTTTTTGCAACTTAATTATTTTTATTTTCTGCAAAAATGTGTTATTGAATAATACTAAAGTTTATTCATTTAAGATTTATTGAAAGTTTAAAAGGCTATGTGGTGATATATGTAAATAATTTTTTATGAGAGCATAACTAATCTCTCTGCACCATTTATATATATTTTTATTGTTGTTCAACTTTCAACTTACAAATTCATTCAATTTATTATGTGTTATTTGAAACCATATATGTTATATATAGTTATAACATGATTCATATACAGTTATAGTATATTTCATTTTTGTTCACAACTGAGAATATAAATATACATATTATTGTATAATCACATATTGCGACATATGTTAAAGCATTCTACTATTATAAGTGCATTTTGCACAGCCTAACAAGAGACTCTGCAAAGTTAAGGACTGTTGTTCTGCACTTAGTCTTTAATTTTTTTTTGATATATGATAGGTACCTCTGAAAGAAACTTTATATACCTTTCATGTTAACATTTACTACAGTTGGTATATTTTCATAAGGATTACTATCATAACAGTAATTATTTTTTTTTATTGTTTAAATATCATGTACAACAATTATGTATATTCTTATAACTATTTCTGATATATTTATTTTGTGTATTTACTTAGTATATTTGTACATGTGTTAGAAAATATTGTCTTGATGAAAAATTGTTCATTTTGTCATCTCACCAATATTTTCTTTTGGGGGACCCTGGGTAATATGTGGTGGTTACTCCATAACCCCCCCATATATTTAATTTAATTCATTTTTTATTAGTCATTTTATTTCCTATTACCTCTTTTTTGTTAATGTTCTCAATTTAAATTTTATTTCGATTTCGCTTATTTTCTTATCGTCGCCTGTAATGTTTTCTTTCTTACTTAGCTTTCGAATGTTCCAAGCCGGTAAAAATTCTGTTGAAAATCATTCCTTCCGGTTTAAAATTTGTTCGAGAACATTCTCGCTATTTCTTTTGGGTGGAACTTCCGTTTATTCGGACACACCCCTAGCCTATCAAATTAAATTCCACAGGTGACGTATTTCAAGCCGTTAAGTACATGGCCACCGGCTTTGGCCTCCCTTCTTAAGATGGTTATCAATTTTATTCTTATTAGTTACATATTTTTTCATACTGTATATTGTAATTTGGCTTATTTTTTCCTCACCCCCTCTTTTGCTCACTGCCAAATTGGCGTATTTTGCATTTACAATAACCCTTTCTCTTTTTCCCCTGGGCTCGCGGCCACCTGCGTCAGTTGCGCTACGAAACACCAGCTGTGATGGATGCGGTCCGATGACTGTAGGTTTTGGGTGGAATTTCGGGCCATGTGCGCGCCCCTTTGAAGCCGTTTTATACGGGCTCCGTTCTATGCCGCTGTGATCCTCCCATGGTTTTAGAATAGGCTGATTTTTTAGTGCGGCGAGGAGCAATGAAGTGGTTTAATGCATTCCTGAATGTATTCGTTTTATGTGCCTTCTCTTTTGGATTACTCAAATTAAATAAGGATACTCCATAGATCTTCTGGTTGTTGTTCTTGTGGAAGCATCATAAGTGTTGTAGTATGTCATCATGAGTCCACTTATTACCTATTTCATCTTTCATCACCTCATCGTTAAAATAATTTTTCTGCAACTATTATTGGTGCTCAAATTTTCTTCAATAATTGTTTTATGTGGTGCCAGTCCTCTGACAAACAAGCAGAGGTGAAAATCTTTTCTTTTCGTGAGATGCAAGTATTTATTTACATAAAGTTCTTCTTTTATTTTCGTTATCTGGCCCATTTTATATATATAATTTTTGAATACTCACGGGGCTTTATGAAGAAAATATTGGTTTGTATCTATGCAATATGAAGTATAATATATTTTGTTTTTGAAAGTTCATATTATGAAAGTTGCTCTTTTTCAAGAAGAAATAATATTATATTCTCCTTTTATGTCATGAGAAAAATTCATAATTACATGCTGTTGAGATATCTAAAATATATTATGTCAAAGAATTTTTATTGCTTGGAGATAGCAATTGTTGTGATTAGCATATGTTATGAAATGGTTTTTTATGAAAAGAGAGATTAATATGTACGAGTCAAAAATAATATAAATATGTGAAGAAATATTTATTCATGAAAAAAAATAAACAAGTTCTTCATGAAATAAAAATAGTTTTTTTTTTCAACATTTGTTTGCATAATAATTTCTTGTGCCTATTGTCTGGATTTATTTGTCATCAACAGCCAAGGACTTGACAGGTAACTTTTTTTACCTTTTCAATTTTATATTTTTTAACCTTATGTTTGACATTTTATGTCATCATGGATAAAGATATTTCTATTGTTCTAAAGAAGTAATGATGGTAATTAGGGTCGTTTGCAGGCCTACAACCAATGCAATGTACTATAGTATTTTACGATCACCATTTGGCCCTATTGTGGGTAGAAACAAAAATAAAAAGTGTTTCTTCCCCATCTCTTCTCCTCACCCACCAAACCAAACACAACAGATGTATACATATGTATCTTTATAACTATATGTATTTTTTCGTATTAATCATGTATATAATTTTTAGATATATGTATATATATGTTTTCTTATTACTATAAACATTTTAAATACTAATTATTATTATTATTATTTTATGTGTGTGTGTATTTATTTTTAATATAACCTGCCTCTTTACTTATTACTTTTTACTTACTTTTAACTTTTTCCCTTTGTAACTATTTTCTTTCCCCCCTTCCTTCATTGTATCCTTTGTTCGTTTATGCCCTTCCCTGATTGGCTGTTGCCTTCTACTTTCCCATTGGCTGCTCCTTCGGCTTGCTCCCTTTCTCGCCTTGCCACGTCAGTTGTGCCGCTACATTCATTGTAGACGCACGTCTTTTCGCCTGATGAAGATAGACTAAGTTCTATTGAGAGGCCTTGCGATATTTTATTTATTTTATTGTTATGGTGTTTCAAGAAGTTTTTTGTGTTTTATTGTATAACACCAGTTTCCAAATTTATTCCTGGAAAACTAAAGGGTTCCAAATACTTCTAAAGCTGCAAACAGACAAACCTACTGCATGTTATCAAAACCGGCCTCCTTCAGTGTGGCGACGCCATGTTTTTTATCTTTAATAACTTTTAGAAGAAGGGTACTGATGTCCTGCAAAACAGGAACCTTTCCATCAAATAGGGTTATCTCTATATCTCCTGTCTCATTGTATATTTCCCCTCATTCTATTCTAAATGAAGCGATGAAGGGTCCTAAAAAAGGGATTTTCGAGAATTCGGTTGAAGACTGGCACAACAATTGTTTACCAGTAGTTAGGCTTCAGCAAGATAGGTAGAAGTTATGAAACAGTTCACTTTCCAAATGAATAGGGTAGGTTACCTCAGTCGCATTACACATTACGTCTCTTTTTACAGACGTCCTGAGATATGTGTTGCTCAAATCCGTAAAAGAAAATGTATAGAAAAGGGCAGCATGTGACTCTCGCGACAAAAGATCAAAGGTTCCACAGCAGCCTGTCTTTAGTTTTAGCTTCAAGTGTTAATGAATAGTGCCATGTTAAATTTGGCAGAGGCTTAATAATTTGCAGATTAAAGTAAAAAAAAAATTCTTCCATCTTTTTAATATTCGTGAAACTATTCTTTTGTTGTTAGAAATGAAAGAATATTACTTGTATTGCCTTAGAAGTGCAACGAAAGTTAACAAAATAATCTAGAAATGTGAAATAAATG
The DNA here is from genome assembly GCA_964019185.1 of Maratus speculifer. Taxonomy (NCBI): domain Eukaryota; kingdom Metazoa; phylum Arthropoda; class Arachnida; order Araneae; family Salticidae; genus Maratus; species Maratus speculifer. The sequence goes on along the minus strand of OZ025296.1, from coordinate 225,976,551 downwards.
TGTTGTGTATATATATTTTTAAATTTAAACGCTTTTTTATCATTATTGATTAGCCATTTTAAATATGACGTAGTTTTCTCTATTCACGACTTTTAAAGCTTTTAAAGCTTTTTAATAAACATTATTAATTTACATTTTTTTCTCTTTTAAAATTTAATGTATACAGAAAGTTTTCATGACGACATTTCAATATTTTCCTGCCTTAAAAACATAATCATTTAATTATGATTTGAACCTTTCTTTTTCTATTTATAATAGTTATGTGTAAATATTTTTTTTTTTTTTTTTTTACATTTAAAGGAAATTGCATTTCTATTCTTTGCCCTGATTTTACGGTTGTCAACAATTTAAAATAAGACCTTATTCTGAAATATGTAAAATCTTCTCTCGAAATTTTGAAATTTTGAATTAAAAATGGAAATAAATCATCAAAATATTAGTTAAATTAAGAAAATAGATGCAGTATGCAAACCAAGAACTTTTTAATGCATACCACTAGAAACAATGATTATAATTGATGTATAAGTTTTGTTTTATAAAATTTTTAATGGAAGGATTTTGACCAATTTTAATCTTACAACAAATGTTTAATTTAAAAACTGTCTATGTCAGCGTGTTTATCGAACAATTTCCCATAATTATACCCATTTTTATATTTTTGTATGCAGTAGCTTCCCTTATGTCAAGGAAAAGTGATCCCAATCACAAAAGATTCATTTGCAGCGGCGATGACAGCGTTAGTTATTTTTTTAATAGAAATGTTATAATTTCATTTTTCTGATTAATGCTTTATAAAGTATATTTTAGTTATTTTTTCAAAACTTTTATGTGTTTTTTTTTACCTTAAAAAGCATTAATATGAAAATGCTTTCTACCCGAAAAGTCTGCTTAATACAGACATTTTGATTGATGATTACCCACAGACAATAAAATGTTCTCCACCCCTAATATAGACAATTCATGAAAAATTGTTAATTTCAAAATTAACAAAATTATGGTGCATATTATGAGTGCATTGTATTTAAATGATTCTAATGTTTCGATAAATAAATACCACAAAATTCTTTGGGATTCTCAAATCAAGCTCTTTTTTCACACTCTAAAAATGACAATTGACAGATAATGTATCATTATGATTGATAATACTGGATAAAAACGCCTTTGTCTTATCCATTATAAATACTTATACTTATCTTGTAATCGTAAAATGTCTGCAATTCATCACCATGTCACATAGTTTTTAAATTATCTTCAACCTCAGATGTGTAATTTAACAGAAATATTGGATAAAATTTAACAGGAAAACACTTTGAAGCAAACAGGACATATCTTCTTGCACAGAAATATATATTAAAACATAGTCATTTTAAGAATATGATATGCGAGAAATAAAACTAAACGTGCAGCATTTGTGGAAAATTTAAAAACATCATTTCAGTTGTTACAATTTATAAATTATCAATTTATGTTATAAATTTTTATACATGTTCGGATATTGTAAAAAGACATTAATTGGAATGAGTTATTTAATTTTTTTTTTTATTATATGATCGAATTTTCAATAACACTGAACACAACTCATAATTAAAGACAAATATTTAAAATAATTGATTGCATGATAGTACTTTGGCATAAACAATGTGTGTCTTGATCCTTATGATCTTAAATATTTTAAAAACACGGGAAGCTAAATTTAAAATTTAAAATTCATCAATTAAGTGCATTTAAAACTTGTCTAATATAGCAAAACCAAAACTTTCTTCCACCTCGTAAATGTTAAAGCTTTGAAGTTGGCTATCGCAGGGACAAATTTAAATGTAAATCTATGCCCATGATGATAATTTCAAAGGTACAAAATCCTGTGCATTAGTTCCTGAGATATGGTTATCGCTAAAATTATGTAATCCGTATAAAATTCAGCAGAGCAGCTCCAACTGTTGGGTGCTATCTGCGATAAAACTTGCGCATTTGTTTTCTTTCTTTTTTTCATATGGTTGTTTTGTTTTCATAATGTGAATAAATAGAACGAGCCTTTGCATTAAATTTTATTTTATAAAATTGTTTATTTTAAAATTTAAATATTATTTTTTTAAAAATTATATATTGGAATTCGTTAGATTATTATTTTCTTTTTAATTATAATATGTTGTTTTTTATACAAGTTTCTTTCAAGTGTCATTAAATGTGAGAATGAGATTGCAGCAAAAAAAAAAAAAAAAAAAAAAAAAAAAATATATATATATATATATATATATATATTTTAAATTTTTTCTTATTAAAGAAATCTCTATATTCTGATGAACATATCTGCAGTTCTTGCACAATTAAACACAGATGTAATACATGATATATGTATAGCGATGCTTTATAATTAAAAGACATTTCATGAAATTTATTATATAGGCTGATACAAACATTATTTTCATTAACTTCATTTGCTGTATCTGTTCTAATTATTTTCACAATGGAACTTTCGTAGCAAAAAAAAAAAAAAAAAAAAAAAAAAAAAAAAAGATGTCAAACGAATTATTTATATTCCTGAAATTACGCATAAATTTCTCAAGTTATTTCTAAATTTAGTATTTTTTAAGAATAGATCCAAAAAAGGTCTGAAACGATATAAAAGAATATTTCTCAGCAATAAACTGAAAATTGAAAAAATTATTTAAGAGGCATACCATTTATCTAAATGTTGAAATTTAAGTCATTTGATACAGTGGTTTTTTTGTTATTGGGTTTTACTTTCAAAACTTAATATATATCCTATATATAAATTTTTTCTCAAATATTTATTTTACGAACGAATATTTTCACGATTTCATCGTTACTGAAATTAAAGAAAAAAAATTTTTTTGCTTTTTTCATAACATTACCCCTGTAATTTAGTAATAGAATGATAAAAAAAAAGTAATATTTAACTTGACAAGCTAAAGCAAATGTGTGTATGATATTCAGAAAATGAGAATTAAAACGCATAAGCCTAAACGGTACTCTGAAGAGAAATATATTAAGTACATTTTACTCAAATAATTCCACACAAATTGTGAATGTTCGCAATTAGTTTCTGTTGATATCGACTTATTTTACTAACTTAGCTCATCTTGAAAATGAATATCTTAGAATGAGTGGAGAATTGAAACGTCAGAAGCGATGTAATTGCTTCAAAAGCTTCATGTAATAAACGAAATGAAATCTTCTTAGAGACTTGATAGATAGATTGTAAACAAATTTAAACAAAGACGCAGAGGAAGCGTTTAATAAAACAAGTAGAAACCCGTCGAATTTCGACAAAAGAAAATATTTAAGGAGAAACTGATTCACTGATTAATAATAAGCCTACAAAATAAGTTACAATAAAAAGTGAACCTTATATTGGTAAATCTAACTCTTAAACAAAAATATAAAATATAAAATGCAAACATGTAAACTATTTTTAATAATAGTTAAGTCACCGTATTTTATAACAGATGATTTTTTTAAAATAGTATACGCATTTAATTTCTATTTTTCTTTTTCTTTCAATTAAAAAAAAAAAAGGAATGGAATGATTCTGTTGCCGCAATTACAAAATTGGTACTAAAAACTATAAAAATAAATAATATTTCAAAAATAAATTGAGATACAGCTCTTACGCAAATTGAATTTAAAAGTAAATTTTTTTTCTCTATGCAACGGTATAAAAATTAAAAATGTGCGGAATATAGAAGTATAAAATTTGCAGTAGCGAAAATTGCAAAACTTAAATCGCGTAGGAAAAGGTTGCCATTCGCAAAATGACGTATGCGTTACGCACGGATACGTTTGACCTTTGTAATATAGATATAAGCCGATAGAAAGAAATATAAGTAGTCTCAGTAGAACGTAAGAATGATTTGAAAAAACTTATGTTAACTAAATTACTTAAATTATCAAAATGCATTTTTTTCTCTCAAAGTGCCGCTCATTATTTTTCTTCCACTGGCAATATTCCTTCTTTCCTTTCCGTATCTTAAACGGTTAAGCATTGGCCTTGTAAGTCAAATATCTGAGTTCGATTACCGGCCTGGGCAATTTTTCGCTCAGTTGGGAATATTTAATTCGTTTAACTTTACCAATCAGTTTGATTGTGTGATAAATTGAATTTATCTACGCAACCCATCGTTCCATGGGGTTCCTTTACCTGCGGTCTTTTCTGTTGAGCTGTCTAAATGACAGACAACATGTTATGACCTACAAGGTAATCCGAGCGAAAAATGCTCACCGACTGTTGTGCGCAGTTACCTTAAATTGTGAAGCATCGGTCTTATAAGCCAAGTATCTCGTTTCGATTACCGGCCTGGGCAATTTTTCTCTCAGTTGGTAACATTTAATTCATATGATAATTTTACAAATCAGTTTGATTGTGCTAAAAATTCAATTTTCATTGTTTTCGCTAATTTACAAAGACCTCTGTTGGAAAGAATTAAAGCATTTTTCGAACCTAAAACAATTCCACTTCTTTAAGAGCATCTTTGTTAAAATGGAAGTCATTTGCATCGTTGGTTCTTTTGTAATAGTGATTTACTTTCACAACTTAAAAAAATAACTTGTATATACATTTCTAGTTAATTATTCATTTTAAGAACGGTATTTTTACGATTTCAACGTTACTGAATAATTTAAATTAAATAGAAAAATATTTTTACATTTTCCAGAACACCATAACATTACCCCTGTTATTAATTTATTAAAGGAAAAATAAACAATATTATTTAACTTGACAAGCTAAAGGAAATGTGTGCATAAAATTCAGAAAATAAGAATTAAATTGCATTTGTCTAAACGGTACTCCAGAAAGAAATATATAAAGTACATTTTATTAAGATAATTTCACTAGAATTGTGAAAGGTCGCAAATAGTTTCTGTTGTTATTGACTTCTTTTACTAATATAGCTGATCTTGAAAATGAATATCTTAGAGTCAGTTGGAAATTAAAGCGTCCGAAGCGATGTAATTACTCCAAAAGTTTCATTTAATAAATTAAATAAATAGTTCTCAGACACGTGATAGATAAATTGTAAATAAATCTAAATAAAAATACTAAAGATGCATTTAATAAAATATAAGCCGTTAGAAAAGAATATAACTATTCTTAGTATAATGTAAGGTTTATTTCAGAAAATTTTATTAATTAAATTACGTAAATTATAAAAATCAAAGTCAGTATTTTAGATTAGTACTTGTTTTTGTATTTCATAGGAGACAGAAATTTCTGGTACTTTTCAGTTTACTGGACACCGAAGATAGGTTTAATGGAATATAAGCAGAATTTAAGAAACATAACTATTCTCAACAGAATCTAAAAATGATTTCAGAAAATTTTTATTAATTAAATTATGTAAATTATCAAAAATTGAAATCCACATCTTAGATTAGTACTTGTTTTTGAATTTCATGGGAGACAGAGAAAAGTCTGATATCTTACAGTTAACAGAGTGCCAGTGTTGCATATACCAGGATGGCGACCGGCCAGGTAAAAACACAGCCAAAAAAGTGTTAAATATCAAAATTTTCTTAAAGAGAAATTTGCCTTTTTAAATTCCTTCATATTATTTCAAGAATTTATTATAAGAAAATACTGGTAGTTTCCCCTTTTTTTGACTGTGTTTTTTCCCGGTCACTCGCTACCTTGTATGCGTGTACTTACAGATTTATTTACATATATGCAAACTGTATACAGGGTGTATATAAACTATTGGGGAAAACTTTAGGGGGTGATAGTACACATCAAGACAAACAATATTAAATGGGAAACTAAGGGTCCCAAAGGAGATAGGCGCCATTAAAGTTTAGGGTCCAAAATTTAAAATAAACATAAAAAACGGAAAAAATGGTCGATTGATTTGCGGTTTTCACAAAAATTATTCTTTATGTCAGTATTTTCTTGAAAGTAAATTAAAAAGATAAATTTCAAAAAATGCCGATAGAGGGCGCTTTAGATTTTGCAGTAAGGACCAACTATTTTTTGGCGTTATTTTTTGCATCTCATTAAAAGTTTTCGGAAGCTTAGACTTAAGCTTAAATTTTGTGATCAAAATCTGAATAGTTAAGAATGGTTAAGTAGCGCAAACTGAACTGTGTTCAGAGGTTCAAATTTCAAATGATTTTAAAAAGTGGAAAAATTGGTCGATTCGTTTGTGGTTCCCGCTAAAACTACTCTTTTAATTCAGTGTTTTCTTGAATATAAATTATAAAGATCAATTTCAAAAAATTCCGATAAAGGACGCCTTAGATTTTGGAATAACGTACAACTATTTTTTACAGTTATTTTTTTAATCTCAATAAATGCTTGCAAAAGCTTATACTTAATTTTTGTGCTTAAAATTTGAATAGTTTCGAGGGGTTAAGTAGCGCAAACTGAACTCTGTTCACAGGGGAGGTTAAGAGGTCAAATTTGAAATGATTATTAAAAAAAAGGAAAATTGGTCGATTCGTTTGCGGTTTTCGCAAAAACTCTCTTTAAATCAGTATTTTCTTGAAAATAAATTTTAAAAACAAATTTCAAAAAATGCCGATAGTGGGCGCCTTAGACATTGGAGTAACGTACAACTATTATTACCGTCATTTTTTTTTATTTCATTAAATGCTTTCAAATGCTTAGGCTTAAATTTTGAGCTCGAAATCTGAATCGTTGGGAGTAATTAAGTAGCGCAAAATGGAACTGTGTTTAAGGGAGGGGGGAAGGAAGAGTTAAATTTCAACTCCTGAACACAGTTCAATTTACGCTTCTTAATGTCTCCCAACGATTCAGAATTTGAGCTCAAAATTTAAGCCTAAGCTTTTGCAAGCAGCTATATAGATAGAATAATAGCGGAAAATAATAATTAGATAAAAAAATAACGGTTAAAAATAGATGTTGGTTACTCTTAAGTTTAAAGCCCCCTCTAACCAAATTTTTTGAAATTTATTTTTAAAATATATTTTTAAGAAAATATTGAATTGAATATTCAATAAAGAATAGTTTTAGCGAAAGCCGCAAACGAATCGACCATTTTTTCGTCTTTTTTAATCATTTGAAATTTGAACCTAACACCAATCCTTGAAGACAGTTCAGTTTGCACTACTCATACTCAACCACTCCCAACGATTCAGATTTTGATCTCAAAATTTAAGTTTATGTCTGAGCTTCTAAAAAATTTGAATGAGATGCAAAAAATAACCGTAAAAAATAGTTGTTCGCTACTCCAAAGTCTAAAGCGCCCTCTATCGATATTTTTTGAAATTTATCTTTAAAATTTATTTTGAAGAAAATACTGGTTTAAAGAGTAGTTTTAGGAAAAAAAACCGCAAATGAATTGACCAATTTTTCTGTTTTTTACAATCTTTTGAAATTTGAATCTCTGAACACAGTTCAATTTTTGCTACTTAACCACTCCTAACTACTCAGATGTTGAGTTCAAAATTTAAGTTTAAATATAAGCTTCTAAAAACATTTAAGGAGATGCAAAAAATAGTTGTTCTTTACTGTAAAGTCTAAAGCGCCCGCTATCGGCATTTTTTGAAATTTATTTTTATAATTTACTCACAGGAAAATGCTGACGTAAAGAATAATTTTAGGAAAACTGCAAATCAATCGACCATTTTTTTCCGTTTTTTATGTTTATTTGAAATTTGGGACCCTAAACCTTAACGGCGTCTATCTCCTTCGGAAGACGTTTAGAACCCTTAGTTTCCCATTTAATATTGTTTGTCTTGATGTGTACTATCACCCCTTAAAGTTTTGCCCAATAGTTTAGTAATATAATGCCAAAGGTGACTGATCCCTTGCGATTTTAAACATTTTGTTAAATATCTAGAAAACAAATTGAAGAATTATTCTAAAACTTCAGCTGTGAAAACACAATAGTACAAATTATAAATTTCCTGTGTAGATTTTTACCCGAAATCGCACTGGGGACAGTCAAAAAATTGAAACAAAAATCGAAAATCATTAAGATCACCCTGGCAAAATTAATGTAGCAATTAAAATGCAGTTTTAGATTAAGTGGCTTATTGTAATAAACTGTGTTTATTTTTATAACACATCAACTAAACAATTATATTTAATTTGACAAACTAAAACTAATGTGTGAATAATATACAGAATATACGAAATAAACAGCATAAGTCTAAACGGTATTCAAGTAAGAAAAATACGAAGTACGTTTTACTCAGGTAATTCCTCTCGAATTCCGAATGTTCGCAATTAGTTTCTGTTGATATCGACTTCTTTTACTAATTTAGCTTAGCTTGAAAATGATTATCTTACAATCAGTTGGGAATTAAAGTGTTCGAAGCAATGTAATTGCTCTAAAAGCTTCATTTAATAAACAAAATTAATGATTTTTAGACATGTGATAGATAAATTGTAAAGAAATCTAAACATAGACACCGAAGAAGTGCTTAGTAAAATATAAGCAGAATTCAAGAAGCGTAACTATTCTCAGCAGAATGTAAGAATGATTTCAGAAAATTTATATCTATCATATTACGTAAATTATCAAAAATCGAAAGAAATGTTTTAGATTAATACTTGTTTTTGAGTTTCATGGGAGACAGAAAAGTCTGATACTTTTCGGTTATCCGGACACCAGTGTTGAATATACCAGGTTGGGGACGAGTAAGGAAACAAACAACCAAAAAAAACTGTTGAAAATGATCATTTGCCTAGAAATAAATTCGCCTTCTTTAATCCCTTCATATTAACAGAAGAATTTTCTATAAAAAAAATACTAGTAGTTTCCACTTTTTAAAATATGCTTTTCTATGATCACTCGCCACCCTGTATGCGTACATGTACATGTGTATTTAAATATATATATATATATATATATATACACATATAAACTATAAAGCCAAAGATGACTGGCCGTTTGCGATGTTTTGATAAATATCTAGAAAACAAATTAAAACAAATTTAGGAATTATTCTGAACTCCAAGGACACGGAACTCCAAGTGTGTAAACACAATAGTACATACCATGAATTTCCGTGAATATTTTTTTCCCGAAATTTCTTAGGAGACCGTCAAAAAATCGAAAAAAATATCGAAAATCTTTTAGATCCCCAGTCAATACCAGTATAGCAAAAGCGTTCAAAATGCAGCTTCAGATTAAGAGACTTATTGTAATAAACTGTGTTAATTTTTATAACACATCAACTAAGCAATTATATTTAATTTGATAAACTAAAGCAAATGTGTGAATAATATACAGAAAATACGGAATAAACAGCATAAGTCTAAAGGGTACTTCAGAAAGAAATACATGAAGTACATTTTAGTCAGATAATTCCACTCGAATCCTGAATGTTCGCAATTAGTTTCTGTTAATATCGACTTCTTAAACTAATTTAGCTCATCCTGAAAATGAATATCTTAGAATCAGTTGGGAATTAAAGTGTCCGAAGCGATTTAATTGCTCCAAAAGCTTCATTTAACAAACGAAATGAAATCTTCTTAGATACGTGATAAATTGTAAAGAAATCTAAACAAAGACACCGAAGAAGCGTTTGATAAAATATAAGCTGATAGAAAAGAATATAACTTTTCTTAGTAGAATGTAAGATTTGTTTCAGAAAATTTGTATTAATTAAATTATGTAAATTATAAAAATCAAAAACAGTGTTTTAGATTAGTACTTGTTTTTGTATTTCATGGGAGACTGAGAAACTTCTGGTACTTTTCAGTTTACTGGATGCCAGTGTTATATACACCAGGATGGAGAGTGTTCAGGGACAATCAAAGTTAGTAAAATTGTTAAATATCAGCATTTTGTCAAAGAAACATTCACCTTCTTTAACCCCTTTATATTATTCAAAAGAATTTTCTATAAAAAAATATTGGTATGTCCTTTATTTAGTGTGTTTTTACTTGACCACTCGCCCTCTTTTATGCATACAAATACGTGTATATATACACACACATATATATGCATATTGTTTTATATATACATATATATCCATTTGTACACACATGCAAATATTTATTCATACACATGTATATAGGCATACATCTATATATTTAACTGGGTGCCTGTTCAACAACATCGTCCATTGACTTTGTTAGAACAAGATATTCTTGTATTTTGTAAAGCTTCAGATTTACAAGCATTAGGACAAACTATCTATGTTTTAAAAATGGCAAGGCCGATTTACTTCATGTTAGTATACCAAAAAATATCGGTTAAAAAAGATCGAGAATACTTCATCCAAAATAGACATATTTTTTTAAAAAGTGATGTAGTGTTACTACCACTATAACAACTGCAGAAAAAAAAAGAAACGTTACTTATGATATTATCAATAAGAACCATCTGTCAGAAATTTGTGCATTTTTAAATGAGAGTTAAGATTTTTTTTACTGGCATTGTACATGTACTGTACATGATAATCTCGTCACAATGCTTTTGAAATCATCAATTATTTTTTTTCTATTTATTCATTTTTATTAATAAAAATTCATTTCTAAGATATTGAATAATAGAAATTGTAAAATATTTTTACTTGTTTCGTAATTTTATCTTAGTTAATAATTTAGAAATTGAGAAATGAACATTAATGTTTAGGTTAAAAGCATTTATCAAATATTTGAATAACGTTTTATTAATACTAAAAAAAAAAAAAAAAAAAAAAAAAAAAAAAAAAAAAAAAAAAAAATGCGGTACATTTTACGCTGCTCATTTTGCGAATTAGTTTCGGTTAATAGTTAATTTTCCAATTTAATTCATCTTGACCGTGTCTCTTATAGCCTTATGAGAGTTAAAGCATAAAATACGAAGCAATTGCTTCAAAAGTTTCATTTAATTAACGCGGTTTAGTCACCTGACATATAATTTCAATAAAGATAAGTAAAGACAGATAAAGAAATTTAACCCGTTCGGGCTTGATGTACTATTGATAGTACAGGTTTTTTTCTGAGCATTACACTGCTTTAACATCTTTAACATTTTTTTATGTTACTGTCTGTATGTAGTAATGATAGTATGTGCCTATACATTTCTTATTATGATTTCATTTATGATATGACATTTAATAATAATAATAAAAATAATAGTTAGCTTATTTATCTTTGCACCGTTGGCAAATCTTTCATTTTAACTCTTTAAATTAAAAATATGAGTTACTTTTCTGATGAAATCACATGTTATAAAACGATAAAAAGTATTAGAAAGCTGTAATTTCTCTTAAATTTTGTTACAATTCATTATTTACCAAACGACTCCAAAAAATCTTCTTTAGTCTATTTTTATACAAAAATGAATTGAAGAGTATGCAAACTAATTACATTCGTTAGATTTCAGAGAGTGACAATTTCAGTATACTTCAGTAAATCAATTTGGATAGCCAGTATTAGCATTATTAAAGTAAAAGTTATTTTTCACTGAAAATTAAAAAAAAAGTAACCCGAAAAGCTTAATAAAGGCACCAAAGAATCATTTTGGAATCATACATTGAAACTTAAGAAAGACAAGTATTACATAAATACAAAAGTTTTCAAAAAAAGTTAAGAATCATTTCAAAAATTTGTGTTAATAAATGAACATGATTTATTCAAAATAAAAATTGCTGATTTTATTTGTAGTATTTGTTAGTGAGAGAAAAAAAGTATGATAAAAATCTGAAATTTAAAAATTATTTTGTATAACAAAAAACCCTTTATATTCTTCCGATTAAAAAGTTTTCCTGTTTAAAAATTTATATTTTCTTGTATGCTCTTAATCTTAATTAAAGAAGTTTTAAAAATTGAGTTACAAACTCTTTGAATCTAGAAACTTTTCTTTTACTTATAATTTTACTTTGAAAACACCTTTACCTTATCTTGAAATAAAAAAATGAATTAATATTTTTTTCTACATTTTTCGCTGTTTAAAAGATCAATGTTTAGGAAAGAAAATGGTTGTTGATTACACTTATATCACCATACTTATTTCCGTAATACAAGTGTGGTGTAATATGTGGAGACAATGAGCCCCTTTTCATGGTAACAATAGTGAGTTATAAATTGGAAGAGAAATAATCCAGCTCTTACAAGATAGTTTTTTAATTGACCAGTTGCATTCTTTTACAATATATTCTCTCACACCATTGTACACTTATGAGATGAACCAAGGCTGTATTTGGTTTGATTAATTACATTTTTTCAGTTAATGTAAAATTTATAAGAAGAAATCTTTATTAGAAAACTCACAACTGAAAAATTTATCTTTTTCTCACTATGTTGGGCAAGGCAATTAAAAAGAAATAAAAACCTTGCCAATTGAAAACAAAATGAATATTTTGAAAAAAGTCGAGAGTAACTCAAAAAAACAAGAGTTGATATTGCGAAGTAGATCATCATACTAGTGACTACTGTGATTGGAATTGTTGTAGCAAAAATCCAGATCTTATTTTTATTTCTCGGAAAATTAAAAGACTGAAAAGAGGAAAATCTGAAGTTATGACAGCAATGCTCTTCATTTTGTCCATACAAGCGCAATCAGAGAATATTCGTATAGGGCCTATTTTTAGAAAAAAAATGGTGGAAATTGCACAAAAAATTGATGATTTTGAGATGGTATTTTTTAATCAAATAGTTGGATTGGTTCTATTTATTTTATTCTAAATTTATGGCGCTCAAGCATTCCAATTCAATATAGGTTGTATTCTTCAAATATTATTGCTAAAAAAATAACTAGGATAAGTTATGGAGATTTGGTGCCTCAATTATCAATTTTTTATATCATGATCTATTGTTGGTATTAATCATTAAAAATGATGTGAGTACCTACAGTTTTTCACTGTGCATTAAATGAATCCCTGCAAGGTCAGTAGCACATTTTGAAGAAAAAAAAAATACGTTTTTACATATCTTTAAAAAATTGCAGAAAAGGATCCCTTCAGAAGTTCCAGTTTCTCTATACTTACATGAAACTACAGTAAAAGTGAGTTGATTTACGTGTGAATAAAAAATTGCAGAGGCATATATAAGTTTAATTATCTTTTCTCAATGTATTACCGACAGCGAAATTTCTTTCTAAATTACTAAATATTTAATACGTGAGATTAATTTTAAACTGGATTATTCAATCGGTAATTTAATTATAACGGATGTAAATTTTCCATTTTGGGTGAAAAAAGTCCGGGACAGGATTTGAACCAGGGATGTATTAGCTGAAGTCGCTAATGCCCTTCCAACTGAGCCATCCCGGACACGAACACTGGAGGACTATTTCACCTAATTAACCCCAACGATCACTTTATCAAGTCTGATACTCTGGATCAGCTCATCAGAATAAATCGTAGGTCAACATATGGAACTGCAGAATATCGCTGCATAAGCAATTACATTAGATTAACTTTAAACACGATTATTCAATCTGTAAATTAATTATAACAGATGTAAATATTCCATTTTGGGTGAAAAAGTACGGACCACTATTATAACCAGGGATGTATTGGCTGAATGTATTCAGTCAATACATCCCTGGTTCGAATCCTGGCCCAGACTTTTTTCAACCAAAATGGAAAATTTACATCTGTTACAGTTAATATGTGATTTATCACATAGCTAACTAAGCATAAAACCGAGAGAGTGAAATATAATTACAACAGAGTGAAATATATTAACAAGCCGATCTCGAACCAATATCGTATTCGAAGTTCTATACCGTTTATTCTACGAAGGGAAACTTAGCTTTGAATCTCCGAAATATATGATTGAAAGATACTAAGGTGGGCATTGTCCTCGTACATAATATGATTGAACACATGGTATACTTTTCTTAGCGTTCCGAGTACAATTAATGATTTGGAAGTATTTCACTCTGTTAGTTCTACGCTTATTACCAATGTGATGAATCACGCTTTATTACTGTAGTCGCATAATGAAAGAGAGATCGATCTAATAAGAATTTTCTTTCTACTTTCGGAATTTTTAAAAACTAACCACAAATCATAATTTAAAAAATCCCTGTCAGCTTGGGCTATAGGCGGAGGTTGATTTCAAAGTTAAGTGCTCATTTCAACAACAACAAAAAATAAAATATGATTACAGATAAATCTAGTTTAATATTTTTTATTTAGACGCTTTTAAAGAATTTTTAATTTTATTTTTCTATATTAGCTGGATTAATCATCTTAAGCGAAATTCAGCTGAAAAGTCCACTTTGATAGGATTTTTAAAATATAGTCTGACTTTATCAAAAAATCGACCAATACGGCACATTATCTGGTTCATAAATACGAGAAACTGCCACTTTAATGCATTTGAGAGCAAAATTGAATTAAAAAAAAAAAAGTCATAAAGTAAGTAATATGTTATTTGAATATGTCCTCAATTTTTTAATCACGATTGATTGGGGAAATTTTGTTGAAAATGCCCACTTTCATACCATTTTTTGAAATGTAATCCGCGTATATAAAAAAGAAAAAAAATGACCAATAGGAAACATTATACAGTTCCTAAATAAAAGAACCTCTTAATTTAATGCGTTATAGACCAAAAGTGGATTTAAAAATAACTCAGAAAACAAACAACTTGTTATTTGAATACTTCCTCAATTTCAACCACGATCTCTTCGGGAAATTGTGTTCAAAGTGCCCAATTTCACAGCGCTTTTTGAAACGTATTCTGTCTTTATGAAAAATTGGCCAATACGTCACATTATTAATTCCTAAATAAGATAACCTGCTATTTGGATGCATTTAAAATCAAAAATGAATTATAAAATGAATCATAATGTAAGCAACTTGAATTTGAAGTATTTCTTGAACTTTTATTTTTATTTAATTTATTTTTGCTATTAGAATTGACCTATAAAATACTTATACTTGATATCTTAAGAATTGAGGGAGTTATGGATTATTTTCCTTTTTCTACCCCCTTCTTTTGTTTTCATTTTTTTCTTTATCGGTAAGAGTTGGTCATATCAAAAACGTGAAATTACAAATATTTTAGATATTACTCAGAGCATTTAAAAAAAATTAATTGGATTTGAGATATGAGATTTGAGAAAGTTATGATTTTTTTCGCCCGAAAACCCTATTTTTTTGCCCCTTTAACTAATTATTTGCCTATTGCATGATGAGTGTAAATTATATATATATATATATGTATGTATATTATATACAGGGAACACGAAGGATTTGAATGCATTTCCGCTTATTGAGAAAATTTTTATAAAGAGTATTTCCACTTATGCTCTGCGTTTTCAAACTAATCTAAATTTTATCTTTATTTGGACTTAAAACAGGAGACTACAAACAGAACTTAAAAAAA
This sequence comes from Maratus speculifer, assembly GCA_964019185.1. Lineage (NCBI taxonomy): Eukaryota > Metazoa > Arthropoda > Arachnida > Araneae > Salticidae > Maratus > Maratus speculifer. Next base: position 225,961,298 of record OZ025296.1, on the reverse strand, counting down.
AAAAAAAAAAAAAGAATTTAGATATATTCCTTATATTTATGGTTATTTCAGAAATGATATTTTTGACAGTGTTATGCTCTTTCTGAATTGTTTACTTAAATATTATATTCTACTTACTAAACGGTTATGTCTTGTTAATATATTCTGGATTTGACGAAAAGTTTTCAATAATTTATGCTTGGCACATAAATTCTTTATTCTTGTTTAATTTTGTTTTTGTGGTTTAGGTAACGGGAATTTTTATTTAATTTTCTGGCCATTTCTTTGATTGCTAATAGATCTAGAGACTGTAGCACGCATGAACTGTTAATCGAGTTGAAGGTTGAAGTTCCAGAATTATTTAAAATTCAATCTGCATATTAAAATGAAATCGGTCTGCCAAGTCATAATTTTGTAATTTTTGACTTGGACATATGTTGTAAACACTATTGGCATTGTATATATATGGCAAGCACGTGGAATTCCTATTTTAGAGGTTGACTATCTAGAAAGAAATAAATGCACTTCAATAAATGCAGTGTTTGACAATGTGTTCCCATTTCCCAATACTCCATATTTTCTTATACCTAGGTTTAGAAAAGCTCTGATAAGCCTACAGATAAGGGTAAGAGAGTGTTTTTCTTCGAGACATAAATTGTCAGACGAGTTTAATTTTAATATGCTAATTGAGTTCGGTCACTTTCAAACTCGATGCTTATTCTCTGTGCACTCACCTTTTAGTCTACACTTTAAAAACTCTAGAGTTATTTAAAATTTTCTTGAAAAAAGAGATTCCTGGAATTTCTTAAGTAAAATTAAAAATTCATGTAACAGGTAATCATTTTCACTCCCAAGCAAAAAAAAAAAAAAAAAAAAAAAAAAAAAAAAAAAAAAAAAAAAAAAAAAAAAATCTATAAAGTTACTGCGAATATTTTAGGAAACGGGGTTGTCTAAAACTTTTTATGGAATTATAAGCTAAGTTATAGATAAAATTTTAGTAAGATTAATTTCGATAGATTTTTTTGCAAAGCTACAGATTTATGTTGCTTTACAAAGACTACATTTGTAGATTTACATTTTTTGTGTACAGTGTATAGATAAAATTTTATTAGGCACACATATCTCTATAAATTTACTTTTGTGGAATAACAGATAGTTCTTCTTTATCTTCATCTTTTCATTTGTAGCTTTGATTAGAATATTGCATAGAGAAATGTAATTAAAAATCGATAAAATGAACTTCTAAACCTTCTTATTTTACATAAATATTATATTACTCGTAACATTTTAAACACACATGAACATCTTATGAGGCAAACTTCGAAAGTAGTTTCATTTTATTGAGGTCATAAAAAAACTTCTATCCTAGTTGTAATTTCTTTCTAGATAATTTCTTTCACACAGGAAGAAGACGAATAATTTATTTTTATTTTTGTACAGTGATATTTTTTATAATGAACTAAACAAAAGAAAGAAACTTAATGAAAAACAACGAGTTATATGAAAAAATAAAGATAAGAGGAAAATATGAAATGTAGATTTAAAAAACTAAAATAACAAGATGTAAATACTTTAATCAAATCAGAGTTTAAAAATACATTATAATGCTATTATTTTGTATAAAGTGTCACAATGACAAGATTTTTAACATAAAAAGTGATGCAAAATGCAGTGTACTTTAATATTAAAAAAAGACTTTTACGTTTTTTTCTTTGTATATTTAGAATTTCGACATATGTCATATGAGTCTACACATTTGATGAGAACGGATTGATGACAGAGCATTTATTGTTAGCAACACACACGAAGATTATACATTTGAATCGAATTAAACCGCAAAAAAATTCAATATTTTTGTGAACTTTCATTTCAATAACATACATTTAAGGGGCTGCTAGCCATTCAACTTCGGAGCTCCCTCGTTATTGTTAAGTCTGTGGCCATATAATACATTTTTACACTTACAATATCTCTATTATTAATAACTTTTTTCATTCCTTTTTTTTCATTGTACTCTTCTTAAAAGAATTTTATTTTTTTAGCTCTCACAATATTTCGAAAAAATAGGTTTAATTTAAAATTTTATATGAGGAACTCAGAAGCCATGGGGTACAATTGAGAAAAATGAATTTGACGTAAATTAAGTTAAAACATATTTTGGGATTAAAGCGTTACATTTGAACATCATTAATAAATGACTGAACTTAAATAGGAAATTCCCGCTTGTTTTATTGTGGTCTTGAAGACTTATTTCAATAAATGTGAAAAAAAAAAAAAAAAAAAAAAAAAACAGAATACAACTTCAGTTAAATTCATAATTAATAAATGCTGATTATTATTCGGTAAAAGGGGTTGATCTCTAGAACGTAGCACATAACTAGAAAATCACTTATATTTCTTTACCATAAAAAAAAGAAGCATATTTCCAAGTGGTCTGTGAACTTAGTTTTTTTTTTCATATGTTTCACTTATACTCCTTGGCTAATGGGGTCCTGATATGTTAAAACATAATAAACTGGGAGTAAGAATTTAACATCTGGTGTAAGTGTTTTGAGCAAGTGTCTGAATCTGAAACACACACTAAATCATAAGTGTTAAATTTGTATTGTCCAAACCGATATGGAGCAGAGAGTAAACATAAAATTTTGCTTCAGATTGGGGAAAACCCGCTATAAAATCCATAAAATGTTGAAACAAATTTATTGAGAAGAAACATTAACCTATTCACGCAGTCTTGAATGGTTATTTTAGCCGTTCTCGGAATTGCCGCGAATGCTTTCGGTGTGTACGACATAGATAACTGAAAAATTTCATGACTATATAACTTTGGATTGGCGTTTGTATGTTTGAGAACTTGCTAAGGAATCAAACATTTCCAAGATGCTCTGTAAAGAAAAAGCCATTAAATTTACGGCTACTGGCAACGACCGGCAACAATGTTGTTAGCAGTTTTTGCCGAAAAATTGCAATAAATTTTGACGTAAAAAAATTATATGTGATTTTACTGCATTTGTTTCTGCCAAACCGCTGAGAACATTCCTGCCAGCAGTTTTTTTCCGTACATTAAACGGTTTTTTTAAAGTGAGGTGATTACATAAATTTAACCACGCAAGCCCTTTTTGAAGAAGATTTGAGAATGTCGAAGTCATGAAGAAAATGGTGACGTCCACATTAAATATCATTCTGAAAGAGGCCGTTGTGGTGGTTACTCGAAAACCCCTGCCATATTTTATTTTTATTTAATTATATCAACTATTTTATTAGCCATCATTTTTTTCATTAATGTTCTCATTTTAAATATTATTTCGATTTCGTCTTTTGATGCCTTCTCCTGTAGATATTTCTTCCTTACGTAGCTTTTCGAATGTTCTAAAACGGTAAAATCTTGTTCGAATGCATTCCTTCCGGTTTAAAAAGCTTCTAGAAGCTTCTCCAACGTTCTTTGGGTGGTTACTTCCGTTTAATCAAGCCCTCCCCTTGGCCTATGAAATTAAATTCTACTGATGACGTGATTTAAGCAGTTAAATTCCTGGCCACCTTTTTGGCTTTGCTTCTTTAATAGTACTATCATATTTATCCTATTAAATTCATATTTCCCTATGCATTTGTACGTAGCTTGGCTTTTCTCTCTCGCTTCGCTCATTCTAGCTTTGCCAGCTTGGCGTGTTGCGAGATTACAGCAACCCTTTCTCTTTGCACTTCCCTCTGTGACGGTCGGTTGTCAGTCGAGAGGATGTTTTGTAGTGAGTAAGACATCTCCACGGCTCCGGCCTAATCCTTCTGGTGGTTTGTTGGCCGTTAAAAATTCGAATATGCTGAGACGAATAGAATGGATTTATGTGCACTATCCGGTATAATGTTATCTGCAACTCTTCAAGATTTTCCTTTTCCATTTTAATTTTTTACGCAGATCATTTCCTTGAATATTTTATAAAAAGATATATATTATTCTGGCAAAAAGGAAGTTTTGTTTTTTTTTGAAGATTCGCTTTTAAAAAGGAATGTAATTCTATTTATGATGGCATCCTCAGGAGAAAAGGAGAGCTATTCAAGTTCATTTTTCCTTTTATAATTGAAGATGTACGAATTTGTATTTGATCTATAATATTACGATAGATCGCTCCTATCAAGTGAATTCTTAACGAAATTTATATTGAAATAATAACCATGTCTAAATTATTCTTTATTATTCAATGTCTTCATTATTCTACGAATTTATACGTGATCTATAATATTATGATAGATCTATCATATCAAGTGAAATTCATAACGAAAATTATTATGAGATAACAACGATGTCTTCATTTTTCTTCATTAAACAAATATAATAAATAATAGTTTATTCTTCAATTTTCAACAATCGTCTCAAGTGATTCTTTTCTTCATGTTGTCTTGATCATCATTCTTCAAGCATCAGGTAATATCTTCTTGTTTATTTTATTTTCTCACAAGTGTTTTTGATTTAACATTATCATTAAGAAAATCTCTGTGAAGAATAATTAAGATGATATATTTTGTCATGTCTTCTTGGGTAGTTTGCTGGCCCTCATTCAACTCAATGTACTCGTTCCACTATGATCTTGGCCTATATGATGGAACGAAACTAAAAGCGTTCTCATCCTTTTCCAAACACAACAGCCGTTAAAAGTTTTTTTTTCTGAAATTTATACAGCATAGAATATTTATACAGCATTGAACATAGAAGTGCATTGCAGCATTTAGGTGTAGCATCGAAATAACTTTAAATGAATGTGTATTTCAGTAATATTTCATATATATATGTGATCAGTCCTGTAGTCTAAATGCCGCAGCACATATTACAAATTTGTTAGGGAAATGAGTAATATTTACATCTGATAGCTTTTAAGTTTCATGTACTTTAAATCTAAGAATAATTCAAATTTTCGACATTACCTGGCATCGTCGAAAAGTACACCGATACTCAAGCTAGCAACTAAAAACTGCATAAAAAACATTTTAATTTGTGTTACTATTTTCTTCAATTTAGCATTTAAACATGAAAAGTTAATTGAAATTTTTAAATTTATTTGAGGGCTGTTGTAGTTTCAGACGGTGCGGCGCGACCAATACATTAATATCTATTGTATTAATGAACATAATTTATGCTGCTAAGTACAAATTTATGAATGCATTTGTGTTTGATAATACATTATACGGCCAAAGATGACCAGAATTTGCAATTTTGATCGCAAAGAATTTGCACTTAAACGACCATCTTTCGTATATCATTAGCATTTGAAACGAATGGTGGCACTGAGTGAGAAATTGCATTAAATTCATTAATTGCATTAAATTAAATTAATTCATTTCCCATAAAATGTTAAGGTTAACCCTTCATATCGTGAATTTTGATTAAAAATTTGCTTTACCTGTATAAATACTTACGTTCATGTCTAAGAAATCCTGAATAACATGTATAATAATCATTTCATTTTTAAATAATTTTTTAATACAAACTCGTTTAATAAATCAGTAGTTATAAATTCGTTTACAAAATGTTTACAAGAATAATTAGATTAATTAACAAAATGTACTGTAATTAAAATCTCACATTTCTTACATTAAGGGGGCTGAGGGATAGAAAACTTTTCAAAAAATCGATTTTTTTATGATCTAGTTTGATTATTCAATTAATTCTTAACTCAATGCAAAAAGCCGCATAAAAACATTTGCATTTTTAACAGAGTTATAAGCATTTATATATCAACACTTCCATAGCCGCAACCATATAATTTCAACTTTAACTCGCGTTTTCTCAAAACTTGATTTTTGACGACTAACACCAAGATTTAAAAAAAAAAAACTATTTGATGGAACAGCTTAATTTTTTTTTTTTTTTTTTTTTTTTTTTTTGCATGCGTATAACATCATTATCTATAGAATGAATTAATATATTTTAGATAATTTAATATTTTGAGTATTTTTAATGAAAAAAAAGTTGTATTTTTTAGAGTTTTTCAGTTTTCAAATTTGAGAGTTTTTTTAATAATGTTGTTTTTGAGTTACAGTTTTATCCTTAACTCATTCAATAGAGTAAAGTTTCCGTATCATTTTAAGGCAAAAATTAAGATCTTATGTCAATTCAACGTTAAGATATTTTGGTGTTGGTGATATAACCCAATATTTTTTTTTCGAAAATTCTGTTATATAAATTTTGCTATACTTCTTATTATATTACATTGAAGTACTTCATTTTATAATTTTATAAAACTAGAAACATACCTTTAAAATATCAGAAAGTTTAAATTAATTACATTGAATACTTCTGTTTTTATATGGACTCAGAGCGAGAGCTCTGTTTACAGGTTTTTCCGAATCGATCAACCTATGAGTCCCCTTAAGAGTGTAAATAAATATATTTAGATCGGGAGGCCACAGCAGAGACAATCTCCTCAATGAGTTCACGGATAAAAATCTAGAATCAATTGCAGATAGATTCGTATATTAAAACGCATTCTGTCTGCCAAGTCAAAAGTTGTTGAAAAGCATTTAAAAACCCGATTTTAGCGATTTACCTGTACGTTTACATTATGTTTTCCTGCTTCAAATCCTCCAGGTTTTTATACTTTTGGGTGCAAGAAAACACAATTGTAAACCTGTGTGTCAACCTCTAAAATCGGTGTTTTAAGTGATTTTCTCCAAGATATTACTTGGCACACCGATTGCGTTTAAATATGCGAATCGATATTTAACTAATCCTAGATTTCAATCCATGAACACGATGAGGTGATTGTCTTTGCTGCACACATCCCAGTATAATTGTTATACTATTTGATTAAGAAAAGTGTTTTATTGTTGTAAATTTTCGTATATCATTTTTAATAGGATAAAAGCTACACCTTGGTACACGGTTGAAATATACATAGTAATACGCTTAATAGTCTGAGTTTAAGGCCCGTTTCTTCGGCCTCTACCACACCAATTTTTATAAATTTTGGAATTCATATTCACTGGCGTATGCACAAGATAATGACAGTGAATTTTCATTCCTGCGACTAAAACTTTTTCTTTTTGATAAATGTCTTTTTTTTTACAGAAAATTTCCAGTTTTCAGATTTTTTTCCCTCAAACTAATTCAAATTTTTAAAACCTGTGAAAAAAATTATGGTGCATTATAATTTGTTTATCCAGATACGTTATAAATATTGAATTTCAATTAAACTTATTAACCAACTTATTATCCAATAAACTTTCCAAAAAAATCTTATTTTTCAAAATAATAATAATAATAATAATAATAATAATAATAATAATAATAGAAAACTTTCAAGAAAATATTTATTATTTTATCATACGTTTGTAATATTTTAAAAAACAAATCTTCCAAATAAGATTTTTGTCAAACATTCACTTTTTTATTAATTTATTCATGCTGCACGTCCTTAAGAACTTCAAATGAAAATATATTTGTTTTAACAGTTCATTTAGAATCTGAATTATTATATCAATATCCGTTGTAAACAGAATTGACTTATTCAATTTTAAAAAGGATTCAGTACAGCTTTATGTATTCATTACACACTTCATTAATAATTTTACATTATTTACATTTACGAAAATCTTTAGCATCACCGCTGTAGAAAAATTCCGCGTGCTATTACAGCGTGCATAACTGCTTAATTAGCGTTATAATTATTTTATTTATGTACTTCTTTAACATTCAAAGCTAATTTTTAACAAAAGGTGGGTAAATATAATACTATCGATGTATACACAGAAAATAATCACGTTCTTCACGAATAAATAATGCATTTGCTAAGTTTACTGTTTGTACTTGAAACTCTCATTATACTGGTAATCAAATTATTTCTACTTGCAATATTACGAAGAAAATTTTATTAGTATACACACGCACAAAATTGTTGGGAAAATATTTTTTCTGGCAAATTTTAATTAATATTTACTCTGCGGAATAAGCATTCATAGAGAGCATTCAAATTTAAAACGTAGATTTCTTCCTAAATGCACTTTACATTAATGCATTTTAACAATTCGCTTAAAAATATGTACAATACCTCAAATATCCGTGCAATATTGTTACCGAGACTAAGCATTTGTTTTTTATTTTCAAATTGCAGATTTCTGAAGAAATATTAAAAGTATTCCGATATTCCTAATGACGCCTTTATTTATAATTTAATTAATAACCAGGTACTAATAAAGGAACAAAAAAAAAAAGAAAAATAAATATTTAAAAAACCTTATTTTAGTTGATATTTTCTATGTGACAAATAATAATTAAAGAAAAAATTAATAAACATTACCTAATAAACAACAAGTCATTTTCTTCTTATGACTTCGTTAATGTTATATGCTTCAATTTTTAGCTCTTTCTTTAACAACACTTTACACAAGTAAAGATTATCTATTTTGACTTTTTTCTATAAAGGAGATAATAATTCTCCTCTCAAATTTAGGCATTTTTCCAGTTATACCTTTTTACTTTCTTCTATTTTTTCAAAGATGAACGTATTGGATTCGTGAAAATTTCCGAATTCTGCTTTTCGAAGATTTTAGGGGTCAGAGATTCCAAAAAAAAAATGTTGTGATAAAATGTCTGACAGTGACTCTTTCTGTATGTGACACAAATTTTGTAGGCATTCTATTTCAAGAACAAAGTCCCAAAATTGTGTGTTTGTGTGTGGGGGGGATTAATATATTTGTTCTTTCCAGTTATATGCAAAAATTAAAATGGATCTTTTGCTGAAAAGTTCCAATTTTTAATTACTTTAATTGAATGAGCAACTTTTTTAAGATTCCAAATATATTTTAATTTTATTCTTACCTTTACAAGAATAGGAGTTATAGCCAATTTAATAAACGAGAAATGTCACCCAAAATAATTAACAATATTTCAGACATTCAAGAGTTCATGACGCCGAAAAAGAATATTTTGTTATTATTATTATTTTTAATTAAAGATATCATGGAAATTACATCTCAAATTTGTGTAAACATTTCAAAACTTATCAACGTTTTTGAAATATTTGTTTTTAATTATAATTATATTTTTTAATTATAATTTTCTTAAAAGATGAATAAATCTTTACGACACTTCATAAATAAATACAGGAAGCATATTTTACAAGCTAATTCTTCACAAAATGTGGATATTTCTATTCATTTGCGGTTGATAGGAATTTCTTTGAAACATTTATTTCACCTAAAAAGAAGATATCATATATTCTGTTTGAAATTAAAGAATGCGATAAAAAAATTGTTCCAAAAAACAATATTTATTGAATGAAATGAAAACGTTTGAAGCCGAAGGTAGATTCAAAATGATAAAGGATTTTAAAGAAAGGAAAAAACATTTTTAGTAAATTATAATTAGAAAGTAAAAAGCAAAAAAGAGAAAAGTATAATTTCAAAATATATTTATTATTCAATTTTGTGTATAAATTATTATTATATGTTAATTAATTCATGCATTAACAAATGTAGGTACTGTTTGTTCTCACGTAAAATTCTTTCAAATAGAAAATAATGTTTAATATTAGCGCTCGTTTTCTTTATTTTTTGAAAGATAAAACAAAATCAAATATTTGATATAAAAACATGAGTTTCATTTTTATTCTTGCATGCAGTATTCAAATTAAATTTATACTGATCATCATTTTTTTTAAATATCAGAAGAAAAAGTACGTTTTCAATAAAAAATAAATAAACTCGACATTAAAACTTGAACACTGCATTTATTACTCACTGAAAAAAAAAAGACATATCACATCAATTTCTTAAATCATTAAATTCACTTTACAATATTTTCAGAAACCTATAAAAGTAAATCAATCTACAATCAAATTAATTTTCCCAATATCTGAACTACAAATATTTTATAAGATGTAGCTTGAAATCCTTTTCATATTTTAACTTTAGTTACCATTTTAGTAATTGAGAAATAAGTCTAATTATTAATAATGACAAATTAGAACAAATGCACGAACGAGATAAAATACGAATTGGTCTTAATGGCATCACATAAATAAATACATGAAAGACATTTCACGCTACTAATTCTTCTCGAAATGTAAATGTTTCTACTTAGTCGCGGTTGATAGCGATTTCTTTCACTTATTTATTTCCTCTTGAAAGTGCTTGTCTTGCGTTCACCTGGGCATAAAAGCGTGCAATAAACAGAATTGTTCCAAAAGCATTATTTAATAAATGAAATGAAACCATCCCAGGCACAAAATAGATTGTAAATGATAAATACATTTTTTTAAAAAATACACACATTTTAGAAGTTTTTAGCAATTTATATACAGAAAATAAAAATCATTAAAAGTCGAGGTGAAAATCCAAATACCGGCTAGGGTCCAAATACTATATATTAGGTGTTCTTAAATCTGAGCGCAGTTCAAACTAGTGGCGATAGGTAAAGTTTGTACTTTTAATAGGAAGAAGAAATTTATAGAATTCCATCATTGAAATTTATTTTATTTGGAAACAGCACGAGCAAAGGTGTTGAAACTATGAAATCGATGACATCAAATGATTTCTTTTGCATTTAAAAAATGACAATGGTTGTATATTATTTTAATTCATGACTAAAGTAGATCGTAAACATATTTAACTCTTTAATGTTGCAAGCATGTTATTGGTATTTCACTCTATGGATATGTTACACTGAATTTAACCAGTTTTAGCAGTGATTTAACCACCAGCTAAAGAAGTCAGAGACACCTAAATACCAGTTAGCCGATATTTAGACTTTTCTAAGTATTCTCTGCTTGAAAGGACAGAAAATAATTTATGAACCCTGTATTCCAATGCTGCGATATTTGATTGTTACAATCTGTCACTTAAACGGAAAATGTTTTTTTATATTTTCATGTGCCACGATAAGTACTTCAAGCTTTAGAAAACGAATGCACCTAAATACATTGGCGAATTTTAAATTTGAAAGAAAACAATTCCTCTCACCATAATTTCAATAAAAACTAGTTTCATTCTTTTGGCTTTGGAAAAAGAATTTGCTGGATGTACTAACAATAATTTGAAACGTATTGTTATACAACATGCAATTTCAAAAACGTCAAAACAACGTTTAAACCAGATAAAGCTGCATGGTCCTTGGTAGATCTTTTCTTTAAAAAATACAAAGTACTACTGTCGATTGATAAGACAGCGGAAACATTCTTTCTTAAAGACATAGGTTTCACGATGCTTATAATTTCTTTAAACTTTTCGGAAGACGTTTACAGAAAAAATACGCCATATATATCGATATTTTTGGATAGATGTACATAAAACGTAGATGAAACAGACTATCCGTAACCCAAAATAAAGTCGCTATTGTTGTTGGAATTAAAGGCAAAAAACGCATTGCATTTTAAACTTCAGAAAAAAGATAACTACTATTACAATTTGTGCATGTATGTTTGCTGTTGGCTAATTCTTTCCACCATTTGTGATTGATTCAATGAAGATCATGAGTGACGTTATTAAGAAGAGATTAATTGCACGTTTAATTGGATAAGTTTGACTTCCTGAGTTGATTCAAAGCAAGTTGTTTATCGAATGATTTGCTTCTTTCCCTCAAAAAGTCAAACCGGCTGAAGACGCACCCGTTTTGTTTAATCTGGATTGACATTATTAGTAATCTCTGAAAACAAGCATGGCTAGAATAAACTATATGATAATCATCTCTCTTCCTCATTATTAGGCAGACAATCTGCAAACGCTTGATAAAAGCTTTATGGCTCTGCTTAAAATCTACATAGCGAAGAAATTAGGCAGTATTTTTACCATACTTAAGTGGTATAGCTTATGATGTAATGGAACTATTTAGAAAAACTTACATGACATTTCAAACAGAAGAGATCGCTGTAAATTGTTACAGAGCGGCTGAAATTTATCATTTAAACAAGAATACCTTAACCCGTCAGTAATCGCGTGTCGGTCTTTTCGCCGCCCGTATAACTTATCTTCTCCTAACTTATATCACATTACAAATACAGAGGAGATCTACCATGTAGCTGACTTTGAAGCTTTCTCGAGCACCTTAGTGAAGTATCAGGACACCTCTGTTTTTCTTTCAGATAGATTTTTAGAAACAAAGTTGAAATTGGCAAAAAAGTCTACGTAAAAATCACCAATGCGAGTTCATTTTTACTTTTTCCAATTACTCCAGATCTCATGAATAAAATGCATAATTTAAGAAAACTGCAAATTTATATCTTAGTTGTAATGTTATTTTCGTATATTAGGTGACAAATATTTCTTATTTTACATATTTGGTATGCGGGGGGCCAGCGGCGAAAAGACCAAGCGCGACTAATGACGTTGTGAAAAAAGTCGCGACTACTCGCGGGTTAAGTGATGCCGATTTTTGAGTCATTGAAATTGAGGCAGAAAAGATATTCAGCAGCTCTGTGGGCTGATCTCGTCCCGGTACTCCAACAATGCGATTACCGAGTGCTATTTCTGTGCCATCGCACATCGCCACTATAATTTCTACTCTCCAACCTCAAAATCGAGAGAGTGAGTGAAGTTGGAGTTGGAGAGTTCTCATGAAATAATATCAGTTTCATTATGTAACATGAAAAAAAAATCATTCTTGATTGCAAATTCTTAGGGGCGAAACAAGTTTCTGGATTACCCTACAATAGAAAAACACTATTTGACACTCCAAAATCTCTTACGATAAAATAGAATATAAAAAAGAAAAATAACGGAGAAAGATGTTTTTAAAGAAAAAGATAGGCGATGGAAGTAGAAATAGAATTTTTAAAAGTAATATATATATATATATATATAAACAATATGTTGCGGCCAATACCCGAACTGGCCAAGCTTCCTGGCCAAAACCCGAAATACATGAAATGAATAGCGTATTTCGGGTTCTGGCCGGCCAATTTGCGAACTGGCCGGGAAGCCTTGGCCAACATCCGAACTATGATGCATAGGTACCAATTTTTTTGTAATTAAGATAATGTAACATTAAAATGTACAGTAAAAAAGATTCCCATTGATTATATTGAAACGAAATATTTTTGTGTACCCAACTAAATTAACCAAAAATAGTCCACAGTTCCCTTTCAATATAGAAATTAATTGATAAATCAAATACGGTGACAATTACAAGTTAACTGGCAACTTTATTTGAGTTAGATCACGGACAGGCTGACATCTAGACTATTTGAATTCATAAAGACTTTCAACTGTGTTAGAAGGGATTAAGTCGAGTGCTTATATCTATTTCGCGAATTGGCCATTCGCATCTGGCCAGTTCGCGAATTGGCCAATTGCATCTGGCCAGTTCGCGAATTGGCTGGCCAATTCTAGAATTGGTCAGTCATTTTTTTAACGTTGCTGGCCAATTCGGGAATTGGCCGGCCAGTTCTAGAATTGGCCAATTTCGGGTATTGGCTGCAACATATATATATTTATTTAACCGAAAACATTGATGACGTTTGTGTGTTCGGCGAAGATGCTTTTTTGCGTACCAGAAGAGGGAATTGAAGATTCAATATTTAGAATGCAATATATAAGCACATGGCGACTGCATTGATGCAGAGAGTGATTATACTGTTTATGGTTTTAATAGATAAAGTAATCTACATTTCAAACAGCAAGCATTTTTTTATACGTTAAAAACAAAATTAGGAGCAGAATGCGAACAAGGAAGGCAGAAATAGTCATTGAGACTTTTATGAAACTTACATTTCTTTAATAGAAAATCCCATTTTGTTTGTATATAAGACAGTATGCCAAGTTATTAATCACATAAAATCAGTAAAACAATGTTCTCATTTCTTAACCCGTAACAGGTACTGCCGGTCTCACAGACCTTTAGTGATATTTATTCGATCACCCCTCTTTTTTCTTTGGAGCGATTGAATAGATTCTTCCGGTATCTTCCTCCTTTGCGACCTTGAAAAATCTCCCTTATTGGCTAAAAGTTTTCGCGCGTATTTTTTTTCTTTTATTAAGGTTATTTCTGTGAAACAGGTCTGGCAGACCGCGCCGTACTCTTAAAGTAGGGAATTTTTGCCGCCGTGTCGGAGAATGGCGTTGAAACTCGGACCTAGAAATATTTTGCATCCTTCTGATGCATGCTATGCGGAAACGATTCAGAGACTTTTAGATGAAGTGGGAAGCGATTTTTCTGATGAAGATGATTGTGATGAAAATTTCTGTAATGAAAGTTCGCATTCTTCTGACACTGAAATTTCTGAATCCGACAACGATGATACTTGTGATTCAAATAATAGGTACTCTCAGTATTACTATGGCAAAAATCGTTTTAAATGGTCATCTATTGAACCAACCAGAAATGTCAAAACTCCATCTCATAACATTGTGCGCCTTCCTGCAGTACGTTCATTTGCAAAATTAGCGGATATAGCAGATTTACAATCATATTGGAGTCTACTTTTTACAGATGAAATGCTGCAAAATATTATAACTTGGACTAATATAAAAATAAGAAAAATGAGGGCAAACTTTTCTGACCAAACAAGTAAACAAATCGCTGATACAAATTTGAGAGAACAGAAAGCTTTTCTAGGATTGCTTATATACACGTCTGTATTCAAATCAAATAATGAAAACATTGAGTGTATTTTTGCTACAGACGGGACTGGTCGAGATATTTTTCGAGCTGTTATGCCAATGAGAAGATTCAAATTTTTACTCCTTTGTTTAAGATTTGATAATCCTGATGACAGAGATGTTCGAAAAATAAATGACCCTGCTGCTATTATCTCTGAAGTGTTGAATTCTTTCATTTTAAATTCGCAAAAATGTTATACGATTGGTGCGTATGCATGCATTGATGAAATGCTTGTTAGCTTCAGAGGTAGATGCCGTTTTAAAATGTATATGCCAAAAAAACCAGCTAAGTATGGTTTAAAAATAATGTGTCTAACTGATGCTCGAACCAACTATGTGTACAATGCATATATTTATTGCGGCAAAGATTCTGACTGTCTGGGTATGGATGACAGCTTAAAAAAATTTACGAAACCAACTAAATCAATTTTACGACTTAGTAAGCCTATTTTCAAATCAAATAGAAATATAACAGCCGATAATTGGTTCTCTTCGATCGAAGTTGTTTCAGAATTGAAAAAGAATGGCCTGACATATGTTGAAACAGTTAATAAAAATAAAAGAGATATTCCTAAAGAGTTTCTTCCTAATAAATCAAGAGAAGTCCAGTCAACTTTATATGGCTTTACAAAGGATATTACTTTGATGTCTCATGTGCCGAAAAAAGGAAAAGCTGTAGTACTTTTGTCCTCAATGCACCACAGTAAAGAAATCGACCCTGAAACTCAAAAACCAGAAATTATTGCGCTCTATAATAGAACAAAAGGTGGAGTTGATTCTTTAGATGAAAAGTGTACTGTATATTCTTGTAGCAGACGAACAAGGCGATGGCCTATGGCTATTTTTTATAGGTTACTGGATATGTCAACTGTAAATGAATTCATCTTATATCAAAGTTCAAAAGATCCCATCATGAACAGAATGCAATTTCTAAAGGAACTGGCAAAAGAACTGGTTACTCCTCATATGCAAAGCAGACTTGAAACTCCGAATATTCATCGCGAATTGCGAATGATAATAAAGCGAATTTTAGGATGCGATCAAGAAAACGAGCCTCAAGACACATCAGTAAAATGTGAAGAAAAGTTAAAGAAAAGAAAAACATGTCATTTGTGCCCTTCAACAAAAAATAGAAACACAGCATATGTATGCATTTGCTGTCAAAAACCTGTGTGCCTAGAATGCACACGAAAACTATGTCATGAATGTGGAAGAAGTTTTCAAAAGTAACTTCAGTGTTGCATTAAACGTAAGTATATATTTTTTCTGGCACCAATTTCACGCTAACTTGTAGTTGTGTCATTTTTTATATAATTAACCGAACCTTTAATGTTTTGCTATTAATTCATTAATCATACATTTATGTAACAGAATAACATATAAAAGTAAAGTAAAATATAATATTTTTTATTCATTATGTACATAGCTCATTTCAAGTGGTTTTTGATCAAAAAATTTATAATATTGAAATAAATTCCACTGTACTGCATTTATATTTTTATAAATGGTACAAATATAACTTGTATTGAAAATACACATTCTCAAAAATATATAGATCGTATTTTATTGTAAATATTTCATTTATAACATTTTAAAAAAAATCAAAATAAAGCGCGGTCTGGGAGACCTTGCCGTACTTGTAGTGTACCAAAATTTCACCGTACCTGTTACGGGTTAATAATTAAAACTAACACTATTTGCGTGATTCTTTTGGAAGAACTGAGATAATAGGTATTTAGACCCCCCATTTTCAAGACTCAAAATCTGCAGACTTTTGGAACTTTGATTTTTATAAACGGGAAACAACTTTTAAACTGATTATTTTTTCTTTAAACAGTTGTTTCAGTTCAGTGGTTCAGTTTAAGTTAGATGTTGTTTCAGATATTTAGTCAGCGTTCAGTGTAAACAGTTATTTTCAGATTAATAGTTAAACTGTGGTTTATCACTGTGACGAAGAAATGAAGACTCCCTTGATACAAAATTGATTGTCATTTCTGTGCCACAGCAACGAAAAGTAATCCGAAAATGAGAAAACTGCACGATTAAAATCAAAACACACGTAAAGATAAAGTTAAATTCCATCGAAAATGGAGACTAATTTTTTTTTTTCTTTTGCTGGAAGAAAATATTTCAAAAAGAGAAGCTTGTTATTTCCGAAAGCATTTCTGCAGAACAATTATTTGATTTTATATTGAATTTTAAATTGTGTCCAGGAATTGTAGAACGTACGTTCTTTCTCTTGACTTTTAAATGTAAATAGCTTCTTTTTTCTTATTAGCAGCGGATAATCTTTAAATACAGCTGGGTTTATAATTTATTTCAAAAATTTATATCTCGCGTTAAAAATAAAATTAATGCGCATTGAACAGTTAAGCTATTTTAATGTCTTGAAAATTTCATATGTAAGAAAAGCAAATGTAGTGGACAGAATGATAAGTGAAGAAAATATTTTCCTATTTCTAAACTGACATGATTTTAAAAGCAATTTCAGGTTCTCTATGCCTCGACTTTGTTTTAGTTTTTTTTTTCGGTGCTGGGAATATTCTAGTTTATTGGACAAGTATTAAATATTCCTTCGGTCTATATAATGGCTATATATTTAAATAGTAAATTAGCTTATTATCAAATGATCAAAATATGGAATGAAAAAATACAGATTTTTTTTGATGAAATAAATATTATTACACTTCACAAAAAATAAAAAAAACAGAGTGAATAAGAAAAGAAAATACATCATTCATCTTGCTTTTTATAAATAGCTTCGATATTTTCATACCAGTAGTTATCTTTAATTTTTAAATGCATGTTTTAAATAGACTTGGAAAACCTGAGTTTATAAGTAATTTAAAAAAAAATACATTCTGTTGCTGGATATAATTTATTGCCTATTAAACTGATAATTGAGTTTAATGTTTTGCAAATACCATCTGTCTTTAAAAAAATATGTGTGGCACTCGGGGACTGCCGCGGTAAAGCTATTGCATAGCATTTTTTATCAACTTATGCAAAAATACCGCGTCAATGTCTGCTGAAGTCTATCGAAGGATACCGTGCCGAAGTCTGCCAAACTGAAACGTCGTTACGTATAAAAACATTTCATATTTATTTACTTAGAAGGTGTCACAAATAAAAAATAAATTAAAGAGTTGACATGTTTTGGTTCATTAATAAGAACCGTATTCATAACATATAAAATCAGTAGAAAATTAAATGACACTGGATATAAATATAATTTAAAAATCAAAACAAAACATTGCGCCCGCTATGATCGTGAATATAGCCATTGCCAACGCGGCATATAAATAATAAATTTTGACCATATATTAAAATTAAAATGTATAAAATTAAAATTAAAAAGTAGAAAAACTAAATGACTCTGGATATAAAGGTAATTTAAAATCCCCAAAACATAAAATATTGCGCTCTCTATGATCGTGAATAGCCAATGCCATCGCGGTTCCTCCTATTAGACTCATCCTTTAAATATTTATTAAGTAATTCTAACCACAAACTCGGAATGTCATAAGAATAAGAATCATTACAAACTCTATCCCTCCTAGAATATATCTCTATGGATTCACGGATGATTAATTTTCGGAATAAACTGGAAATGAACACTAATCTACTATCTAAACTACTACTATCTACTACTATCTACTATCAAAATTTATTATTTATATGCCGCGTTGGCAATGGCTATATTCACGATCATAGCGGGCGCAATGTTTTGTTTTGATTTTTAAATTATATTTATATCCAGTGTCATTTAATTTTCTACTGATTTTATATGTTATGAATACGGTTCTTATTAATGAACCGAAACATGTCAACTCTTTAATTTATTTTTTATTTGTGACCCCTTCTAAGTAAATAAATATGAAATGTTTTTATACGTGAATGAAAAAAGGTGAAGTGATTTTGTTTTAGTTTTTGAAAAAACGAAAGCTAACAACAGTTTTAACATTGAAACGTCGTTAGCCGGAGTGTTAGGATTTTTTCTCGTTACGGAATTCCTAGATTCGGTCGCCGCGCTCAAAGCCCGCGATAAAAGCTATGCAATAGCTTAATAAATTACCAAACAAAATTTGGTCGCGCTACGAAAATTAGATCGCGAGTTATAAGCATTTAAAAGTTTTCGACCCTCACGGTGGGGGGTCTCCTGTCACCAAAAATTAACACTGTCTCATAAAAAATTACCAAACAAAATTTGGCCTCGCTACGAAAATTAGATCGCGAGTTATAAGCATTTTTAATTTTTCGACCCTCACCGTGGGGGTCTCCTGTCACCAAAAATTTGCAGTCTCATATTAAATTACCAAACAAAATTTGGCCGCGCTACGAAAATTAGATCGCGAGTTATAAGCATTTCATATTTTTCGACCCTCACCGTGGGGGGTCTCCTGTCACCAAAAATTAACAGTCTCATATTAAATTACCAAACAAAATTTGGCCGCTCTACGAAAATTAGATCGTGAGTTATAAGCATTTTAAATTTTTCGACCCTCACCGTGGGGGGGTCTAATGTCCCCAAAAATTAACAGTGTCTCATAATAAATTACCAAACGGAATTTGGCCGCGCTACGAAAATTAGATCGTGAGTTATAAGCATTTCAAATTTTTCGACCCCCACCGTGGGGGGTCTCCTGTCACCAAAAATTAACAGTCTCATATTAAATTACCAAACAAAATTTGGCTGCGCTACGAAAATTAGATCGTGAGTTATAAGCATTTTAAATTTTTCGACCCTCACCGTGGGGGGTCTAATGTCCCCCAAAATTAACACTGCCTCATAATAAATTACCAAACAAAATTTGGCCGCGCTACGAAAATTAGATCGCGAGTTATGAGCATTTTAAATTTTTCGATCCTCACCGTGTGGGGTCTCCTGTCACCAAAAATTAACACTGTCTCATAATAAATTACTAAACAAAATTTGGCCGCGCTACGAAAATTAGATCGCGAGTTATAAGCATTTTAAATTTTTCGACCCTCACCGTGGGGTGTCTCCTGTCACCAGAAATTAACACTGTCTCATAATAAATAACCAAACAAAATTTGGCCGCGCTACGAAAATTAGATCGCGAGTTATAAGCATTTTAATTTTTTCGACCCTCACCGTGGGGGGGGGGTCTCCTGTCACCATAAATTAACAGTCTCATATTAAATTACCAACCAAAATTTGGCCGCGCTACGAAAATTAGATCGTGAGTTATAAGCATTTTAAATTTTTCGACCCTCACCGTGGGGGGGTCTAATGTCCTTCAAAATTAACACTCTCTCATAATAAATTACCAAACAAAATTTGGCCGCGCTACGAAAAATAGATCGCGAGTTATAAGCATTTCAAATTTTTCGAACTTCACCGTGGGGGGTCTCCTGTCACCCGAAATTAACAGTCTCATATTAAATTACCAAACAAAATTTGGCCTCGCTACGAAAATTAGATCGTGAGTTATAAGCATTTTAATTTTTTCGACCCTCACCGTGGGGGTCTAATGTCCCCAAAAATTAACACTGCCTCATAATAAATTACCAAACAAAATTCGGCCGCGCTACGAAAATTAGATCGCGAGATATAAGCATTTTAAATTTTTCGATCCTCACCGTGGGGGGTCTCCTGTCATCAAAAATTAACTCTGTCTTATAATAAATTAACAAACAATATTTTGCCAAGCTACCAAAATTAGATCGCGAGTTATAAGCATTTTTAATTTTTCGACCCTCACCGTGGGGTGTCTTCTGTCACCAACAATTAACAATGTCTCATAATAAATTACCAAACAAGTTTGGCCGCGCTACGAAAATTAGATCGCCAGTTATAAGCATTTTAAATTTTTCGACCCTCACCGTGGGGTGTCTCCTGTCACCAGAAATTAACAATGTCTCATAATAAATTAGAAAAGAAAGTTTGGCCGCGCTACGAAAGTTAGATCGCGAGTTATAAGCATTTTAAATTTTTCGACCCTCACGGTGGGGGGGATCTCCCGTCACCAAAATAAATAAGACCACCAAATTAAACACTGTCTCATAATAAATTACCAAACAAAATTTGGCCGCGTTATGAAAATTAGATCATAAGAAACGTAAGTTTGAGACTTGATATCCTAATATCTGAAAAATACCGCGTCAATGTCAGCCGAAGTCTACCGAAGGATACCGTCCCGAAGTTTTCCGAAGGAAAACGACGTTAGCCGAGTGTTAGGTTTTTTTCGTTACGGATGTGTTAGGATTTTCCGCGTTACGGAATTTTTGGATTCGGTCACCGCGCTCAAAGCCCGCGATAAAAGCTATGCAATAGCTTAATAAATGTAGCGAATAGAATGATAAGTGGAAGAATGTTTTCCTACAACTTTCCTTCCTTTTTAAACACTGCTTCGGTCTATATAATTGCTATATCTTTAGCTTGTAAATTCAGTTATTATCGGATGAATGATTGTGAAAAGCAAAAACACAGGCAGCTTTTAATAAATTAAATATTGTTTCATTTTAGAATGTCAATGAACACGTTTCATAAGAAATTAAAATATACAGCATCCGAAAATTCTTAAACACATTTTAAAATTCAGTTTAAATTTAATAGTTCTAATGTAGGTAAGCGGTTGAATTGGAATGAAATTTTTCCTTAACTTGAATTAAATATTGATGTACAATTTTCGGTATTAAATTGGGCCACTTACAGTATTTTACTTTGAGACATGCGTTTCTTCTTTTTTTACGATTAATTTAGACAATGTGAATCAGAAATGACCACTCTTAATGTAGAGTGGACATTTCTGCATCTTAGTAATTACAAACAGTCTAAAAATGCGTGTGTTTAAATGCAAGCACATGTATATGCAACGGTATCTAAGATAGAAAATTGAAAATAATTATTTTTATTCGCTTGAACGAAACTTTCCAATCTGAGAAGCATATTAATTCCAAAGGCACTTCTGCATCAGAAATTTTATATTGAATTTTAAAATTTGTCCAGTAATTTTCTAACATTTTGTACATCCTTTCACTTACATTTTAAAAATAAATAGTTTTGTTAACTTATTATCGGGGGATAATCATTAAATATAGTAGGCTTTATAAGTTATTTCAAAAAATACTTTTTGACACTGAAGAAAATTTACTGCACATTAAACTGATAAGCTACTTTAATGTCATGTTAATGCCATATGTCAGAAAAATGAATGCAGTGGATGAAATGATAAGTGAAGAAATTATTTTACTATCATACAACAACAGATATGATTTTAAAAGCATTTTCGGGATGTCTCGATTTTGTTTTAGATTTTTGTAGAGGTAAGAATATTTTAATTTATTTGACAAATATGAAAACGTTGCTTTGGTCTATACAATAGGTATATTAGATAGATTTTCGTATGAAATACAAACTATTGCGGTCGTTCCTATTTTCAAATTTCTGAAATATTTTTGCAGATCTACACCGATTATGACCTCTAGACCACAAAACTATCACGAGTAAAAAAGTTTATCTATCCGTCTATCTATCTATCTATCTTCCATTTATATATATATATTTCACTTTCTTCTAGACACAATAACGTCCATAATTATGCTCAAGTGTTCTTCAAACTTTTACATAAAATCAAGGAGCATAAAATCTCGATCAATTTCGTAAATAGACAAAATGGGACTAAAAGAGTGGAAATAGGGAAGGCTTTCGTGAAAATCGAAAAAAATCCTTAATAAAAATAGGTATCCAATCAGTTTAAGGTTTATATTACTTCTAAAAAATGGGACAAAAGTTTATGCATGACAGATATTTTGATAAAATTAAAAATGGGCTCAAGCGGAAAAAATAAGGGTTTTGGGAGAAAAAAAATCAAATTTGGTCAATTCTCAAGGTATCAAATTCAACGAAATTTTTTATAAATGTTCTCAAAAGTATCTAAAACTTTTGTACTTACAAGTTTTCGATAGGACCAACTTTTACCGATGAAAAAATTTAAAACAAAAAGAAAAAAAGGGGGGGGATCCATAAAGCTATCAAGTCTAATTAATTTTATTTTACATCTTCTCAATAATATCTACAACTTTTATACTGACAAGTTTTTCATAGAACCAATTCTTATAGAAAAAGTATATTAAACAAAAATAGGAGTTAGAGAAAAAAACCTCAAATTGAAACTGCTTTATATTCAGATTCATTTTTTAAATTAACTTTTGATTTTAAACGCATCCAAATGGTGGATCCTCTTATGTAGGAACTATATAATGTGACATGTTGGCCAATGTTTTGATAAAGGCTGCCATATACTTTTAAAAAAGGCTGCCAAAAACGGTATTTTTAACAGAATTTCCCGAAATGATCGTGATTGAAAATTGAGGAAGTATAACAAATTGCGTTTTTTTACGCATTTTAAAATCCATTTTTGATCTCAAACGCATCCTGTTTACAGGTCCTCTTATTTAGGAACTATATAATGTGACAAATTGGCCACCTTTTTGATAAAGGTAGAATATATTTTAAAAAGGCTGCCAAAGTGGGCCCTTTATACAAAATTTCCCTAAGTGATCATGATTAAGGAAATGAAGATGTATTCAAATAATAAATTGGTTATTTTATTAATCATTTTTATATTCAGTTTTGCTCTCAATAACATTCAATTGACAGTTTTTTGTTATTTAGGAACCATGTAATGTGCGTATTAGACTATTTTTTAATAGAGTCAGAATATATTTCAAAATATGTTGTCAAAATGGGCATTTGAGCCGAATTTTGCCTAAGATGATTCTGATAAAACGAATTCTCACAGAAAAATGAAATTGAAAAGTTTTTAAAAACGGCCAAATAAATTAGTTAAACTGGGTTTATCTCTAGTAATATTTAATGTTTTTTGTTGTTGATACGAGCACTCTTCGAAATCTACCTCCGTCTATAGGCCTAGCCCAACAGGGATTTTTTTTACTTGCGAATTAGCTCATTATAGGAAAAGTAAATATTGAATGAAAAATCGCCGATACTTTTTAATAAAATATTGTTGCATTTCACAATATATCCAAGACAAGTTGAATAATAAAATGAAATATATATTTTATCTTGCTGTTTAGTTATGAATAGCTCCGTTAATTCCATGTCAGTGGTTTTCTTTAAGTGTAAAATGAATTTAAAAAGACATGGAAAAGTTGAATTATACATGATTTAAAAAAAAGATATTCTGGCGCTGAACAGAACGTTCTATGCATTAAACTGATACTCAAGTTTAATGTTTTAAAAATTTTTATAGCAGAAAAGTAGATATAGTGGAAGCAATGATAAGGGAAGATATTTTCCTACATCTAAACTGACATGATTTTCAAAGCATTTTCAGGTTCTGTGTGTCTCGGCTTTGTTTTAGTTTTCTGTTCAGTTATTCTAATTTACTTGACAAATATGAAAATGTAACTTCGGTCTATGTAATAGTTATATCTTTAACCCATAAAGTAGTTTATTTTCGGATGCGTAAACATATAATTAATAAAAAACCCCAGAAGACAAACAAAACGTTTTTCATTTTGTGGTGTGTTCTTTATATGTTTAAAAAGTATTGTTATCTAGAAATGTGTACTTGATATTTTGAAAAAAAGTGTTGTTATCTATAAATGTGTTCTAAAAATAATGTTAATTGTGTTAATGTAGTGCTATAAATAGCGTTGATGAAAATATTTTATTGCAGTATTGCTATGCTGCACATATTTTATCACCAAATTAACGACAGACCGTAAACATCACACATTTTAGAACACTGCAAAACAACAGATATAAAACATTTTTACGACACTTTCTATATGCTGACATTTAACATTACACAATTTTAAAAAGGGAATAAAATACAGTTTGCCTTATAGTAAAAGATTGCAGGAGATTACTATGTGAGTAGACTAATTTTACCAATAAATACAATTCTACAGTTCTGGCAAATTTATGTAATTTTAACAACTTTTTTTTATCGATCCTTTTTCTTTCACAGCACATCATGACAATGCAAAACAATTTTAGTTAGAAGCATCAATTATTATGGTTAGTTAATTTGCTAAAGTGTTTCACGAATTTTCGGTGCATATAATAAATGTTCATAATGTTTAAGGGGGCTCAGGAGTTGATCGATACGGAAAAACATGTAAACAGAGCTCTCGCTTCGAGTGCATACAAAAACAGAAGTATTTAATGTAACTAATTTAAACTTTCTGATATTTTAAAGGTATGTTTTCAGTTTTATAAAATTATAAAATGAAGTACTTCAATGTAATATAATAAGAAATATAGCAAAATTTATGTAACACAATTTTCGAAAAAAAATTACGTGTTATATCACCAACCTCAAGATATCTTAACGTTGAATTGACATAAGAACCCAATTTTTGCTTTGAAATGATCCGGAAACTTTACTCTATAAAATGAATTAAGGATATAACTATAAATAAAAAATAACATTATTAAAAAAACTCTCAAATTTGAAAATTGAAAAAACTTCTAAAAAATACAACTTTTTTTTCATTAAAAATACTCAAAATATTAAACTATCTAAACGATATTAATGCATTCTATACGCATGCACAAAAAAATTAAGCCATTCCATTAAATAGTTTTTTGTAAATCTTGGTGTTAGTTGTCAAAAATCAAGTTTTGAGAAAACGTGACTTAAAGTTGAAATTATATGGACGCGGCTATGACAGTGTTGATACATAAATGCTTATAACTCCGTTAAAAATGCAAATATTTTTATGCGGCTTTTTGCATTGAGTTAAGAATTAATTGAATAATCAAACAGATCATAAAAAATCGATTTTTTGAAAAGTTTTCATCCCCTGAGTGCCCTTAATCCTTTCTAGAGGGCAAAGCTGAATTAGTTTCCTCACGTTTGTAGAAAAGCGTTTTAGTATGCTTCTTGTAACCTCTGAGTAATGGAAATTTTTAATTATCTATCCATTAATAAACCTTGGAATTTTTAAATGTTTGCACAGGAAAACGCAAGGAGCTCTGATCAAGGGATTGAGGTTGCCAAAAACTTCTTTTAGATGAATTAATCGCCAAGCATATCCATAGTTTCCTATTTTCTAAGACATGTTGCATCGTCTTGTCAGAAGTATAATTCTGTTGCATCACTTCTGAAAATGCTACAAATTTATAAGTCATCATTATTCACAACTCCCCTGTATAAAAAGCAATAAATGGTTAATTTGAAAAACAAACGTTAAATAAATTTTTTGAGTGATTCAGCACATTACATATCCGATTTGCTTCGAATTTTTGTCATAAATTCATTTTGATAAAACATCTTTCTGATTAGTTTTGGATATTTATTGGCTAAGTACAAAGTGGGGTGGATAGGGGCTCTCATAACCCTTTTAATTTGTTTTTCGCGTTGCATTATTGTTTAAAAAAATAATGCTGCAAATTACAATTATTGTGAATTGTCTGTGATCTCAATACCATCAGTTTAGTTATTCAATCTTAATTTTTTTTAAATTCTATATCACACAGCATTTTCAAAGCAAAAACTTTTCACATACACATTAACAAACAATTTTTGATGGTCTCGAATGTTTTGTCCCACATTCCCGTCACATAGTAGAACTGGATATGTTAACAGGAATTTGATATTTGCAATGACATAGGTCAGGAAACACAGGCGACAATCAGGCAGCCCTCTTTTGTATTACTTATAGCATTTTTAGCTCAGTTTGGTTGAACACGATTTTGTCAGTTGAATAGTAATGAACTAGTATTCAACAAAAAAGTTCCTGATGAACCTATCTTGAATTAATTTTAGATGCTAATATAAATTTTTAATTTTATAATATAATAGATGATATCTTTCAAATCTTTATTTTCGATATTTTTGAATTTTTATCCAGGTTTATAGTTTATGACTCACTCTGTTAGTGAAATTACTTTTACACTTTTTTACATTCTTGCATATTGTTTCAATACTAACGTTTGAAACATGTCCAGATCATAACAAAGATTTAATTTGTGTAGATGTCCACAACATTTCAATTTCATGGAAACATTTTCGTACGAAAAATTTTAGATACTTTAGTGTAATTTATTCAAAACTTTACTAACTTAAATGTTTTCCATCAAAGGAAACTATTAGTTAAATAGTTTTATAAAAAAATTATAATCTATTTCTTAATTACATATACAAGATGAACCATAAATTTCATGTAACATTTTATCCTTTATAGCAACATATAGTTAGGACTGTATTATACATTTCATCTAAAAAGATTTATTACATCTGGTAATAAATTAAAATTGGTCCTTTTAAAATGAGACTCTAGACTGCAAATGAAAATTATCAGAAAAGCATTACGTTTCTCAAGACACTTCTAAATGGAACTTGATAATTTTGAAATTAATTTACGATTATCTTTCACACTTCAATTCATTGTATTCGCTACTGAAGCCTTTTACACATAAAATATTTGTTTAGAACTGCCGGCGATAAGATTTCGCCATATTTATTCTGAAAGCTTCATACATTCTCATAAAGAAAGGTCATATTTCCTTCAAGATACAAAATACCTCAAATTTGGTAACCGTTAGAAAGAAGGATTTCTTTACTTTCGCTATGGGAATTTCTTTTATTAAGCATATGGATGAGGCTTAGTAATGACATAGTTTACAACATGAAAGGTAGTTCAATGAATATAAAGGTATTATGCAGTTTTAAGTTCTTTTTTTTTACATAACTTTTAACGATTTTAGCTTTGTTTGGTTTAATACGACTTTATCAGTTAAACAATAGCAGATGATTAATACTTGACGAAAAGGATGATGATAAAGATAGGTTGAATAAATTTTATAAGTGTAAATAAATTTGTAACTTTAAAAAAAGTAATGAATAATTTCTTCCATATTTTTACTTTCAGTATTTTTGAATTTTTATCCAGATTCTTAACTCTGTAATCTGAATGTACTTTTTACATTCCTATAAATTGTTTCTGGATTAACGTTTGAAATAAATACTGAACAGAAAATGATTTAATTTGTGTAAATGCCACAGCATTTTCATTTCATTGAAACATTTTCATCCGCTAAATTTTGAATCCTTCAGTGTAATTTATTCAAAGCTTTACTGACTAAAATGTTTTTAACCAATATAAACTATTTGCTACGTAGTTTGATAAAAAATATTTTTATCTAATTCATATTTACAGATGAAAGACAAACCATACATTTCCTGTGACATTTTAACCATTACTGCAACATATTTTTAGAATTATATTATATCTTTCATTTACAGAGGATTTCTTAATCTTATGATAAATTAAAGTTGCTCGTTTGAAAATGAGACTCTCGGCTGCAAACGAAAATTACCAGAAAAGCAATCCGTTTCTCAAGACACTTCTAAATAGAACATGCAATTTTTGAAATTAATTTGCGATTATATTTCACATTTCAATTTCTTGTCTTTGCTACTAAAGCCTTTTCCCCATAAAATATATTTAAAACTTTCAGCGATAAGATTTTGCCATATTTATACTGAAAACTTCATACATTCCCATAAATAAAGGACATATTTCCTTCAAAATAAATAAAACCTCGAATTCGGGAGCCGTTAGAAAGAAGGATTTGTTTACTTTCGCAATGGATATTTTTTATTAAGCATATGAATGTGATCCTTAGAAACGGCAAAGGCGATGAAACGTAGGCGAGATCATGAAAGGTAGGTCGATCTAAATAAAGGTATATGCCTTTTTGAACTTATTTCTTTACATCACTTTTAGCAATTTTTAGCTTTGTGTGTTAGAATGCGACTTTATCAGTTGAACAGTAGCGGATAAATAGTACTTGACGAAAAGGATGTTGATGAACATAGGTTGAATAAATTTTATAAGCGCAAATAAGTTTTTAATAATAAAAACAGTAATGAATGATTTCTTTCATATTTTTACTTTCAATTTTTTTTTTTATCTAGAGTTATAACTTAAGACTAACTGTGTAGTTTGAATTACGATTCATGCACTTTTTACATTCCTGTAAATAGTTTCTGGATTAAAGATTGAAATAAATATTGAACACAATAATAATTTAATGTGTGTAAATGCCCACAGCATTTCAATTTCCTTAAAATATTTTCATTCATAAAAGCTTTACTGACATTACTCAAGCTGTACTCAATCTTTGCCGTTTAAAATTTGTTTAACCAAAGTAAACTTTTAGCGAAATAGTTTTATGAAAAATTGTTATAATCTGGTACCATATATAAAACAAACCTTACATTTCATGTAACATTTTAACTATTGGAGCAACAAAGTTTTAGAACAATATTCTACCTTTCATCTACATAAGATTTCTAACAACTTGTGATAAATTAAAGTTACTCCTTTGAAAATGAGACTGTCGGCTGCAAATGAAAATTACCAAAAAATCACGACATTTCTCAAGACACTTCTAAAAGGAACATGTTAATTTTAAAATTAATTTATGAATATCTTTCACACTTAAATCCTTTGCATTCGCTATCCAAGCCTTTCCTCTATAAAATATTTGTTTAAAAACCCCGACGATAAGATTTTGCCATATTTATACTGAAAACGTCAAACATTCGCATAAATAGAGCTGATATTTCCATCCAGATACATAAAACCTCCAATTCAGCATCAACAAATTTTAGAACGATATTCTAACATTCATTTACATAAGGTTTCTAACAACTTGTGATAAATTAAATTTGCTCCTTTGAAAATGAGACTGTCGGCTGCAAATGCAAATTACCAGAAAATCACGACATTTCTGAAGACACTTCTAAAAGGAAGATGTTAATTTTAAAATTAATTTATGAATATCTTTCACACTTAAATTCCTTGCATTCCCTATTCAAGCCTTTTCTCTATAAAATATTTGTTTAAAACTCCCGGCGATAAGATTTTGCCATATTTATACTGAAAACTTCGAATATTCGCATAAATAGAGCTGATATTTCCTTCCAGATACCTAAGACCTCCAATTCGGTAGACGTTAGAAAGAATGATTTGTCTACTTTCGCAATTGAAATTTGGTATATTTGTAAATGCAAATTAAAGTAACATTAAACTTATTGCTATTTTGTACCACCATACAATAATTTCGATGTTTGTAAAGCTTTTATTGAAAATCATTATGTAAAAATAATAGGTTTATTTAATTTCGGAATGAAAGTGTATGGTTTAAATAGAGCTTAAATATATTTTGTCTTTTAAGTTATCTTTCTATATTAAAAGGGATGCTTTGCTTAATTTATTTATTATTTCATTTGAGGGAACAATCTTTTATAATTGCAAATAGATATATTCTACCTTTCATTAACAAAGGATTTCTTCCATCTTGCAAGAATTTAATGTTGCTTCTTTGAAATGAGACTCTCCAATGCAAATAAAAATTATCAGAAAAGTGTTACGTTTCTCCAGACACTTCTAAATGGAACATGCTAATTTTAAAACTGATTTATGGTTATCTTTCACATTCAATTCTTTGTATTCACTACTAAAGTCTTTTACACATAAAATATTTGTCTAGAACGACCGTCAATAAGCTTTTATATTATTTATACTGACATTTTCATTAATTCTCATAAATAAAGGTCATATTTACTTCTATGTACATAAGAACGCAAATTCGGTATCCTGTCAGACAGAAGGATTTATTTATTTCCGTAATGGAAATTTGTTATATTTCTAAATGCATATGAAATTAAAATTAGGCTTATTACTAATTTTGTTCCAGAATTCAAATTTTTCGATATTAGTCAAGCTCTCATAGAAATTCTTAAGCAAAATCAATCAATTTTATTTACCTTTGGAATGTAAGTAAATAATGTAAAAGGATCTTTAATTTATTTTGTTTTTTTAAATTATCTTCCTATATTATTTCATTGTTTTTATTTAATTTCTCTCGAAAGAATATTCTTTTATAATTCCAAATATGTTTACACTAAATTTCATATAGAAAGAACTTCTTATACGTTGTGATAAATTAAAGTTGCTCCTTTTAAAATGAGACTGTCGGCTGCAAATGAAAATTACCAGAAAATCACGACATTTCTGAAGACACTTGTAAAAAGAACATGTTAATTTTAAAATTAATTTATGAATATCTTTCACACTTAAATTCCTTGCATTCACTATTCAAGCCTTTTCTCTATAAAATATTTGTTTAAAACCCCCGCCGATAAGATTTTGACATATTTACACTGAAAAATTCAAATATTCGCATAAATAGAGCTGATATTTTCTTCCAGATACCTAAGACTTCCAATTCGGTAGACGTTAGAAAGAATGATTTGTCTTCTTTCGCAATTGAAATTTGGTATATTTGTAAATGCAAATTAAAGTAACATTAAACTTATTGCTAATTTTGTTCCACCATACAATATTTTCGATGTTTGTAAAGCTTTTATTGGAAATCATTAAGTAAAAATAATAGGTTTATTTAATTTCGGAATGAAAGTGTATAGTGTAAATAGAGCTTAAATATATTTTGTCTTTTAAGTTATCTTTCTATATTAAAAGTGATGCTTTGCTTAATTTTTTTTTATTGTTTCATTTGACGGAACAATCTTTTATAATTCCAAATAGATATATTCTACCTTTCATATACAATGGATTTCTTCCATCTTGCAGGAATTTAATGTTGCTTCTTTGAAATGAGACTCTCCAATGCAAATAAAAATTATCAGAAAAGTTTTACGTTTCTCCAGACACTTCTAAATGGAACATGCTAATTTTAAAACTGATTTATGATTATCTTTCACATTCAAATCCTTGTATTCACTACTAAAGTCTTTCAAACATAAAATATTTGTGTAGAACGACCGGCAATAAGCGTTTACATTATTTATACTGACATTTTCATAAACTCTCATAAATAAAGATCATATTTACTTCTATGTACATAAGAACTCAAACTCGGTATCCCGTCAGACAGAAGGATTTATTTATTTTCGTAATGGAAATTTGGTATATTTCTAAATGCATATGAATTTAAAATTAGGCTTATTACTAATTTTGTTCCAGAATTCAAAATTTTCGATATTTGTCAAGCTTTCATAGAAATTCTTAAGAAAAATCAATCAGTTTTATTTATCTTTGGAATGTAAGTAAATAATGTAAAAGGATCGTTAATTTATTTTGTTTTTTTAAATTATCTTCCTATATTATTTCTTTGTTTTTTTTAATTTCTCTCGAAAGAATATACTTTTATAATTCTAAATATAGATACTCTAAATTTCATATAAAAAGAACTTCTTATACGTTGTGATAAATTAAAGTTACTTCTTTGAAAATGAGACTTTCGATTTAAAATGAAAATTACCGGTAAAGCATTACGTTTCTCAAGACAATTCTAAATGGAACATACTAATTTTTAAATTAATTTATTATTATCTTTCACACTTGAATTCCTTGTATTTACTACTAAAGCCGTTTCCGCATAAAATATTTGTTTAAAACTTCCGGACATAAGATTTTGCCTTATTTATACTGAAGCTGTCATACATTCTGATAAATAAAGGTCATATTTCTTTCAAGATATGTATAAGACCTCAAATTTGGTAGCCGTTAGAAAGAAAGATTTCTTTACTTTCGCTATTGAAGTTTGATATATTTGTAAATGCATATGAATTTAAAATTAGGCTTATTGCTAGTTTTGTTCCATAGTTCAAAATTTTTGATATTTTTCAAGCTTTTATTGAAGTTTATTAAAAATAAATAATCAGGAATATTTACTTGCGGAATGAAAGTATATAATGTAGATGCAGCTTTGTATTTTTTGTCTTTTAAGTTATATTTCAACATTAAATGGATGCTTTAATTATTATAATTATAATTATTATTATTAATATTAATATTTCATTTGACAAAACAATCTTTTACGATTCTAAATATACAGGGTGCGTCATAAATTCGTACAATCTTTAAAAATCCATAATAAAAGAAGTAATGCTCGGAAAAGAATTTGGTTTGCGCGAGTATGATCAGACGGATTTTGGATTTTTTTCCATGTATTATAAAAATGATTCCAAAAATAACCGTTAGAGGGCGCTCACATGCCATATTGGGACGTTTTATGCATACCAGGCAAACACAAAAAAAAATAATGAAACAAATCACAATAATATGACATTGTGCATTTATTATAAGGTAGTAAAAGATGCTGAACATGCGAAACCTTCGCGCTGCAATATTTGTGGATTTACCATTCTTGTAGAAAAGTTTAACAACTAGCTCTCGATCTGATAAAGATAGAATGTTGCGTTATCGAATGACGAATCCATCTCCAGCTAAATGTTTTATTGCTAGCCTGATTTGCATAAAACGCCTCAATATGACGGGTGAGTGACCTCTATCAGTTATTTTTGGAATCATGTTTTATTTTAGATGGAAAAAATCCAAAATCTGCCGATCATGCTCGCACAAATCGAAATTTTTTTCTAGCATTACTCTTTGTATTACGGATTTTTAAATTTTGCACGAATTTATGACGTACACGGTATATATTCTACCCTTCATATACAAAGAATTTCTTACATCTTGTGATAAATTAAAGTTGCACCATTGAAAATTAGACTCTCGACTGAAAATAAAAATTATCAGAAAAGTATTACGTTACCAAAGCTTTTTACACATAAAATATTTGTTTAGAACTTCCGGCGATAAGATTGTGTCATATTTATACTGAAAACTTCATACATTCTCATAAATAAAGGTCATATTTCCTTCGAGATACATAAGACCTCAAATTCGGTAGCCTGTAAGAAAGAAGAATTTGTATAGTTTCGCAATGGAAATTTGGTATAATTTTAAATACATATGAATTTAAAATTAGGCTTATTACTAATTTTCTTCCAGAATCCAAAATTTTCTAAATTTGTCAATTTGTTTAATTAGAAATTACTATGTATAAATAACCAAATTTATTTAATTTCGGAATGAAAGTGCTTAATCTAAATGCAACTTTAATTTTTTTGGTCTTATTAAGCTTCTTTCTACATTAAAATAGATGCTTTGTTGTATTTTTCTCTAATATCACTTGACAGAACAGTCTTTTATGATTCTAAATAAATATCTCATAACTTTCACCTAGAAAGGATTCCTTACATCTTCAGATAAATTAAAGTTGCTCCTTGGAAAATGAAACTCTCGACTGCAAATGAAAATTATCAGAAAATCATTACGTTTCTCAAGATACTTCTAAATGGAACATGATTATCTTTCACACATCAATTCTTTGTATTCGCTACTAAAGTTTTTTACACATATAATGTTTAAGACTCTCGGCGATAAGGGTTCGCCCTATTGGTACTGAGAACGTCATGCATTCTCATAAATAAAGGTCATATTTCCTTCTAAGTACATAAAAGGCTACAAATTTGGTAGACGTTAGAAAGAAGGATATGTTTACTTCCGCAAAGGAAATTTGGAATATTTGTAAATGAATATGAATTTAAAATTAGACTCACTGCTAATTTTATTCAAGAAATCAAAATTTTAGATATTTTTCAAGATTTTATTTGAAATCATTAAGCATAAATAAGTATTTACGCTACAGAATTAATGTGTGCATTGTAAATAATGGTTTAATATATTTTGTATTTTAAATTATCTTCCTACATTAAAATGAATGCTTTGTTGATTTTTGTTTACTATTTTATTTGACAGAACAATCTTTTAGAATTCAAAACATATGTTGTTTAAGTTTCATGTAGAAGGATTTCTAACATCATTTGAAAAGATAAAATTTTTTCTTTGAAAATGAGACTCTCGACTGCAAATGAAAATTACCAGAAAATCATTATATTGGTCAAACTCGACTAAATGGAACATGCTGATTTTGAAATTAATTTATGATTATATTTCACACTTTAATTCTTTGTGTTTACTACTAAAGTCTTTACCTCATAAAATATTTGTTTAAAACTTCCAGCGATAAGATTTTGCCATATTTATACTAAAAACTTCATATGTTATCAAAAATCATAAATAAAGGTGTTATTTCCTTCTAATTACATAAGACCTCAAATTTGATAGAAAAGAAGGATTAAAAAGTTTGGTTTTAAAAGAATGATTTATTTATTTTTGCTGTATAAATTTGGTATGTAAATGCATATGAATTTAAAATTATGTTCTTTCTTATTGCTATTATTGTTCCTGAATTCAAAATTTTCGATATCTGTAAAGCTTTTAATATTTTTAAATTTTTATCTAGTTTTATATTTTAAGACCAACTCTGTAAGTTTAATTACTTTTTAAGCTCTTTTAAAATTCTGCAGATTGTTTCTTTATTAACATTTCAAATAAATACATAACTGAATAATGAATTGATTTTTGTAGATGTTCCTAAAAAATTCAATTTCATTAAAGTCTTTTGATACGCTAAATTTTAGATCCTGTAGTGTATTTTATTTAAAGAATTATTGTCTAAACTGTGTCCAACGAAAGGAAACTATTAGTGAAACACTTTTATAAGAATTATTATAATCAACTTCATTGTCAAATATACAAGACAAACCATAAATTTCATGTAACAATTTAACTATTGCAGCAATATAGTTTTAGAGCTGGATTATACTTTCCATCTAGAAAGGATTTCTTGCATCTCTTTTTATTATGGATTTTTAAAGTTTGCACGAATTTATGACGCACACGGTATATATTCTACCTTTCATATACAAAGAATTTCTTACATCTTGCGATAAATTAAAGTTGGACCATTGGAAATGAAACTCACGACTGCAAAGAAATTTCTAAATGAAACATGCTTCTTTTGAATTTAATTTATGATTATCTTTCACACTTCAGTTACTTGTATTCGCCACCAAAGCCTTTTCCCTATAAAATATTTGTTTAACTCTTCCAGTGAAAACATTTTGCGATATTTATCCTTAAAACTTTGGCCTTTCTCATAAATATAGGTTATACGTCCTTCCAGATGCATAAGACATCAAATTCGGTAACCGTTAGAAAGTAGGATTTGTTTACTTTAGCAATACAAATTTGGTATATTTGTAAATGCATATGAATTTAAAATTAGGCTTATTGATTGTAGAATTCAAAATTTTCTATGTTTGTGAAACTTTCATTATAAATTATTAAGGATAAATAATCAGGTGTATTTACTTTACAGAATAAAAGTTTGTAATTAAAATGGAAGTTTAATATACTTTGGATTTTAAGTTATTTATTAGGATGAGCGAAGCGAATCCTCTACTAGGCCACTTAAATGACATTTTGTCGTACACTTTACAAAAAAACTATACAGTATTTTCCCTTGAAATTAAACACAAATATAAATTATGATCTGTAGATTTGCAGAATATTATTTTTTTAGAGAAATACTTTTCAAAAAATTATTATTTTAATTAATTTATTTTACATGTTTTTCCATTACGAACGCATTTTTTCAACACGTAATGTTTTCAGGAGAAAAATTTTAATCATGGGGTCAGTAATTATAGCTAGAATCATCATTAAATAAATAAATAAATAAAATATATTTTCATTATTCTCATAAAATATCTCAAAAACTGCTTTCAGATTTTCAAACTATGTTCATTCCTTTAACTATTTATAGTTCCATGATTTCTTTTATAAAATGTATAAAATACTTTTTTTTAGAAAAAAATATAGCATATTTTTAATGAATTAAAATTTGTGAAAATTCTCTTATAAACATTCAATTATAAAAGTATTTTTCTGTGTTAGGAATTCAAATACACAATTTATTCTTATTTTGTGAAATCATTTAAGCAGACGATATTTATGAATTTTAAAAGAATTACATTATGTTTTTGTGAAGTGGCAATAAAAGAATTGTAAACAAATAAAATTAATATTTTGTATGATTCTACTTCGAAAATATTTTTACTTATACCAGTCTTATATCATAAATGAACAATCTGAGGAAATTCTTAGTTATTTGATTGAAATACATTTTAAAATTAAAATGCGCCGAAACATAAAATTACATTTTTGCTTAATAAAGATGCAAAAATAATTTTAAAAATTATATTATTACTTTCAAATATTTATCTTATAGCATAATACTTCGAAATCCAAACAAAGCATGGCTTTTGCTAGTCTACATTAAAATAAATGTTTGTTGCATTTTTATTACTATATCATTTGACAGAACAATCTTTTACGATTCCAAATATATATATATTCTACCTTTAATCAAGAATGGATTTCTTACATCTTGTGATAAATTAAAGTTGCTCCTTTGAAAATGGAACTCTCGACTGCAATCGAAAATTACCAGAAAAGCATTACGTTCCTCAACACACTTCTAAATGGAATATTGTAATTTTGAAATTAATTTATGATTATCTTTCACACTTGAATTCCTTGTATTTGCTACTAAAGCCTTTTCTCCATAAAATATTTGTTTAAAACTTCCTAAGGTAAGATTTTACCGTATTTACACTGAGAATCGCTTACATTCTCTTAAATAAAGGTCATATTTCCTGCTATATACACAAGACTTCAAATTTGGTAAACGTTAGATGAAAGGATTTGTTTACTTTCGAAATAGAAATTTGATATATTTGTAAATGCATATGAATTTAAAATTAGGCTTATTTTTACTTTTGTTCCAGAAATCAAAATTTCCGATATTTGTACAAATAATCAAAGTACAAATAATCAGGTTAATTAAAGTTTGAAATGAAAATTTGTAATGTAAATGAAGTTTTAATATATTCGGTTTTTGTTATGTTATCTTCCTACACTGTAAAACATCTGTGTAAAGTTACTCCATAAAAATTGAGGCAACGTTGCTCTCTCCGATTTTATGGAGTCCGATTTTTTTCACTCATATAAAGGGTAACTTAAACATGTGTTACTGTGTAACATTACATATTAGTAAAATATTACACTGGTTATATCGGTTAAAACTGTTACACCGGTTATGCCACCATAAAACTGGTGGAAGCTTGGCTACCATCAATTTTATGGAGTAACCTTACTCAAATGTTTTACAGTATACATTAAAATAAATGCTTTGCTTATTTTTTAACATTTTATTTGGCAGAACAAACTTTTAAAATTCAACGTATATATATTCAACCTTTCATACTGAAAGGCTTTCTTACATCTGTGTAAAATTAAAGTTACTTCTTTGTAAATGAGATTCTCCAACGCAAATGAAAATTAACAGAAAAGCTTTACGTTTCTCAAGACACTTCTTAACGGAACATGCTTACTTTGAAATTAATTTATGATTATATTTCACACTTGAATTCCTTGTATTTACTACTGAAACCTTTTCCCCATAAAATATTTGTTTAAAACTTCGGGTGATATGATTTTGCCATATATATACTGAAACCTACGTACATTCTCATGAACATTATAAGGTCATATTTCTTTCCAGATACATAAGACCTTAAATTCAGCAGACGTTAGAAGAAAGGATTTGTTTACTTTCGTTATGGAAATTCGGTATATTTATAAATGCAGATGAATTTAAAATTACACTTATGCTACTTTTGTTCCAGAAATCAAAATCTTCGATATTTTTCAAGATTTCAGTAGAAGTTATTAAGAATGAATAATTAGGTGTATTGACCTTACAGAATAAAAATTTTTAAAGTAAATTGATTTTTAATGTATTTTGTGTTTTAAGTTATCTTTCTACATTAAATTGGATGCTTTTTTTATTTATTTATTTTTTTTTACAATTTTATTTGAAAGAATAATTATTTAAGATTCAAAATATGCCTTAATTTTATTGCTATTAGTAATAGAACATGAGTCTTTACCAATTTTAATAACCAGGAAGTAAAGTGTGAAATAACGGATGTGGTTGCAGGAAGTAAAAGAGAAATGTAAACGATGATTCGATATATAATTTTTTTCTTTGTTTACACAGAAAGCCTAATAAACTTAATTTGACACTTCTGGATATACATAAATATGGCATACTGAATTTTATACATAAGAAATATTATAGATAAGAAATATTTTATCGCGATTTCTCTAAAATGAAATTTGTGTTCTATAAACTCTATTAAATGAAAATTTTTAAACATATTTAATTGAAAATCTCTCGGAATACTTTCCATATTATTTACAATATTCTAAACTAGAATCTAAGCTTTATATGATAACGTATTTATTTTATAGTTATTTAAATAAAAAAATGGCATTTTATATAAAAAATTTATATTTGATCACCTATTTGGACACATTAAATTTATTGTAAAACTAATAATTATATGCATAGGTAAGAGTAGTAATAATATGTGGTACAAAGGTAAGTGAAATATATTATGTTGAATTGAGCTTACATTCTACGTTGTACGCTTGACATTAAACTAATAAATTGTAAACAAACTTAGATTTTTAAAATCTGAATAATTTATTATTAGTATTTTATACTTTTTTCATATTTCTATATTAAAATTGAACTAAAAATAACTGTAAAAATTCAATTTTGTACATTTTAGAAAAATATTGCTCCGAATATAGCATAAACAACATTCTTAATGGCAACTGGTTTTTACTACTTTGTAAAAAAAAAAAAATAGGTAAGAAGTGTATGAACACGTTGATAAAAATCTAAAGACAAACAATATATGAACAGTGAAAAACAGAAATGTGTAATAAGAAACCATGAATAATCTACAGAATCATCAGGTGAGCTTTCATAATGAAGATATGTTATTTCATAGATAAGATATTCATACATAAGATATTCAAAGAAAAATAAATGATGAGGAAACAACTTTCAATGAGAGATAAAAATTTTACTTAGAAATTGAAAAAGTGAGAATGGAAGTTATTTTTGAAATAATAAGATATATCAAGCTGAGATTTAATTACTTTAAAAGTAGATATTTTATTAAAATAAATATACTGCTGCTTTCTGGTATAAAATGTATAAAACAATATTGTAGAAGAACTATTAAAAAAATCTATTGAGATAAGTGAAATCAAAAGATGAATCTGTAAGAATCTTGTAATACTCTCTAATTGATATTAAAACTGATTTATTAAAAATGAATTAAAATATATGAAATAACAATAAAATCATTAAAAAAACGGAACTAAAAAGTGCAGAACAATGTTTAACACGTTTGCTACAGCTCACGCGAAAGCTCATGATATGGCGCCAACGTTAAGGGATCACTCACGTGTCAGGGCGGTATGTGGGGTGACGCCCAATATCCAGTCACGCGCTGGCGAAGGAAAATCTTTCACTGATTCTTTGTTATAAAAAGTAAACCGGCTTCTGGGAAAAACCTACTTCTACAGTGCGGCATTATCTAGCATCACATCTTTACGTAAGCGGCAGCGAACGTGTCAAAATAAATGAATAAAAATTCTAATATATGTATTGAATTAATTCATTATTTTAAAACTATTATTATAGAAAAAAGGAACGATATTAGAAATTGATTTAAGAATCATATTAGAAAAAAAAAACTATTATTTCAAAGTAGTAAAATATAGCCTTTCATTTAAATGTCAACATGTGAAATATTTATGAAAAATGATAATGCACATTAGAAGTTTAAATTCAACGGAGTATTATTTACAATTTTTTAATGCTTACAAAAAGGTATTTTCTACACGCGCTACAATCTGCTATATGTGGTAAAATATTCCTGAATGAGGAGGGTAATTTATAATTTAGAAATGCCCTAAAATCATGATTTTCTAGACACAATCTAATATACTATGAGGTAAAACATTTTTGAATGATATTTATAAATCAATTTTGTTAAACTATGTCTTATACCTCTTATACCAATATTCTTTTGTATAATTCTATATGTCCCTCCAATATCACAATACATATAAATCATTTTTTCAAATTTAAGTACTCAGACTCTTTTGTCTTTAAGTTCCTCGTAAAAATGAATGACCTGTTTAAAAAATAAATCCCCGTGTCTCTTAAAAATAGAGTAATTCATAGTAATAAAGAATTTGCAGGTTTGCTTACGGAGCTAATACAATGTTTATAATATATCGTAATAGTGAAAAATTATGATTTATCCTTCAACATAATTATCTTTTTTCGTAAAATAAGTTAAAGTTTCATTTTTATAAAAGAGGAAATATTTTAAAATTAAGGTAATTGCTTGTCGTGTGTTAATTTTCGGTTAGATTCTTTAATACTATTAATATGTTTTGCATACTTTGGAATAAATTAGATGATTAAAATTTCGAATCCTAAATTGTGTATCAAATTATTGAATTAAACT
This sequence comes from Maratus speculifer, assembly GCA_964019185.1. Classification (NCBI taxonomy): domain Eukaryota; kingdom Metazoa; phylum Arthropoda; class Arachnida; order Araneae; family Salticidae; genus Maratus; species Maratus speculifer. The sequence goes on along the minus strand of OZ025296.1, from coordinate 225,920,553 downwards.
ATATTTCAGATCTGAAGTTTTATTGTTTGAAAAAAATTAGGACTTATAATAATTACTTAAATATACATTAACTGACATTAGCACACGCTTGTAAAAATGTCAAATAAGCTTACAGAAAAATGTCATTTACAATTAATTTGAAACAGTAAACACTTATTAGTGAAAAACAAATTCGCTATAATTTTATCTCTTTCTATAAGTAAACTAGGAAAAGCCGTGCTTTGTTTGGATTCGCGAAGCATTATTTCATAAGATAAATATTTGAAAGGAACATTACTTTTTTATATTATTTTTGCATCTTTATTAAGCAAAAACGTTATCTCATGTTTTGGCGCATTTAAATTTTAGAAATGTAAATTCAGCCAAATAACTAAGAATTTCCTCGGAATTTTTTATTTATGATATAAGGCTGGTATAAATAAAAATATTTTCGAAGCAGAATTTTACAAAATATATTTTTTTAATTTTTAACTAAAAATTTTAAAGATGTTTTTACATTTTTCAATATGGCCAGTAATGGCGTTCGTTCTGGCCAATAAGTGTTCTTTTTCTCGACTTTTTAAATTACTAATACATTCCAGAAATAATTTATAAACGTAGTTAATATATTTAATTTGGTTGAATTAAATTATTCTTCAATCAATTAAAATATTCTTAAATTTTTCTTTAATCTTTCATTTCGAATACCAGACTTAAGAAACTTACCAAATTTAACAAAATATTCACTTTAAATACCAAATATAAGAATTAATTTTACTTGTTTACGATTCTTTTTGTTGCCACTTTACCAAAGTAAATACCTAAATAAATAAATCATAATGTAATTCTTTTAAAATCCGTAAGTATAAACTGCGTAAATAATTTTGGCAGAATAATGAAAATATATTTTATTTAATATATTAATCATGATTCTATCTGTAATTACTAACCCCATAGTTTATTTTCCTTCTTAAAATAAAAAGATACGGGTTAAATTTTTTATTTGCAAACGATTTTGGCGGAAAGATGAAAATATATTTTATTTAATTAATTAATCATGATTCTATCTATAATTACTAACCCCATGGTTTATTTTCATTCTGAAAATAAAAAGATAAGCGTTCAATTTTTCATTTGCAAAAATGCGTCCGTAATAGAAAAACATGTAGAATAAATTAATTATTAAAATAATATTTTTCAAATGTTATTCTGTAAAAAAATAACATTCTGCAAGTCTACATATCATAATTTATTCTTATGTTTAATTTCAAGTCAAAATACTGAATAGATTTTTTTATAAAGCGTACGACAAAATGTAACTTGAGTGGACTAGTGGAGGATTCGCTTCGCTCATCCTAATAATGATTGGATATTTATGAGAAAATTGAATAGCGATTTATTTTTCGCTTTAAATTGGTTAATTAAAAATAAAAGTAAAAAATGTTTTATTATTTTCAAATTTAAATGACTCAAGATATTAAATTTACGGATTAAAAATTGTGCATTTGACCATTTATAATTTTACATGGCAATTTATAATATTTCAAGCTAAATGATAAAAAAAATTAGTATTAATGCAGAATTCACAATAATAAAGTTTTAAAATGTGATACAATTAAGGAAGAAAAAGATGGCTTGGAAAATCGCAACAAATGCAATTAAAAAAATGCAACAAGAATTTATCTCTAAAAATAAGAAAAGAGAATAGTACATTGAATACATAAGAATAAGAATAGTACATTCGTGGTATTTGTAACAAATTAAAAAGTGGGGATAATAACTTGGATGATCACGATGAACGACATTTTCCAATAATTAACGCTTGTAAGTCGGGTTTTGTATAGCAGTCTTTTCCAGTAATATATCTCTGGTAAATCATTAAATTTTCTGAACCCGGCTCAGAGAAGGTATAGAATGACGGTGATGAAAAAATTAATTATTGTAATATACATTGAAATGTATATTTTTAAGAAAATCAAAAGTGATCCTTTTCTAGAATATTCATAATTATTAGACACATAATATATATATATATATATATATGTTACAGGCCAAACCCAATTTCAGGCCAAACTAGATTGGCCTAGGCCAAACTAGTTTATCCTAACGCCCATCGGATAGACTAGTTTTTCCTAGGCCAAACCGGTCTATCCTAACGCCCATCGGATAAACTAGTTTTTCCTAGGCCAAACCGGTCCATCCTAACGCTCATCGGATAAACTAGTTTTTCCTAGGCCAAACTAGTCTATCCTAAGGCCCATAGGACAATCTAGTTTTTCCTAGGCCTAACTAGTATGGCCTAACTCTTATAGGATAAACTAGTTTAGCCTGCTGTTTATTGGTCTCAACTAGTTTCTCCTAGGCCGATCTAGTTTAACCTAGGCCAATTCACTTTGGCATGATTTTATTGAATTCAATGACCGCCACAGCGCCAACATTCTAGTTTGTCCTAGGCTGATCTAGTTTATCCTAGGCCAATTTAATTTTACGCGTTTTTAGCTCACAGGCGTCAAAGCCTGAGAAATAATGGGCTCGTAAGTTCTATATGTATGAATGTACGTATGTTTGTACGAATGTACGTACGTATGTACGAATGTACGTACGTATGTACGTGCGTATATACGTAACGCGATAACTCGTGATAGAAATATCCGATTTGCTTAAAATTTTGGGTGTAGGTTCATTCGTATAAGGTACTTTTCTGATTAGTTTTGGGAATTCATTTGATAAGAATAAAGGGGGGGGGGGCGAACGGGAGGCTAATCCCTCACCATTAATTTAGAGAAATGGATTTTTCATGCAGAATTTTCAGTTTTCATTTAAAATTTTAGATATAGGATCACTCTGACAAGGCGCCTCCGTGATTAGTTGTGGATGTTTATTGTTTAAGTGTAAAGGATAGGGCAATGTAGGTAACCTTCCCATAAATTAGATAAATGATTTTTGACGCAGAATTTGCGGATTTGCTTCAAATTTTGGATTTAGGTTCTTCTTGATAAGGCGATTCCCTGAATAGTTTTAGGTTTTTAATGGTTAAGTATGAAGGGATAAATGAACGATTACCCTCTGACCTAGAAAAAACTAGTTTATCCTATGGACATTTAGATAAACAAATTTGGTGTAGGAAACACTAGTTTATCCAGTTGGCATTAGGATAAAACAGCTTGGCCGAGGCTAATTTAATTTAGCTCGAAAACGGGTTTGGCCAGTAAAAAACATATATTTCACTATAATAAGTATAAATGTGTGCAAGAGTCATTGCTTATAACATCAATATAGAAATTTAACATGTTCACCTTAGAGACATGATGCATTGGACAGGATGTTTGCTTATTCAAGTAAATTATTATTATTTACTTTAATATTATTTACTTTTGTACAGGCAGAGCTCTGGCTGTATATGTAATATGTAATCGAATGGCGTAAACCATTTTTTCATAAAAGCGATGTATCTTTGAGAAAATGCTAAAGATACTTTTGAATCGAATTTCCGGTTACGAATTCACGAAAAAAAATGACGCCGTGATAAGAAAAGCTTATATGTCGACAGGTAATTAATTCCTCAAAAATGGAAAACGCTGTACGATTCCAAATTATGTTCAGCTCCGATCTGGCTCGAATATGCAATAATAATAATAATGATAATAATAATAATTATTATTATTACTATTATTATTATTATTATTATTATCATTATTATTATTATTAAAAATGCAAGTCTGATTTCTGTTGGCACGAGTCTGCAGAAAAAAAAATAAGCAAACACCATGTCCAATGCATCATGTCTGTATGATGGCCATGTTAAATTTCAGTATTGATGTTATAAGTGAAAGACGTTTGTCTTAATTATGGCGTGAGTTGTCACTATAACCTCAATACAATAGTTTTTCTTTATTTCTTATCATTAATCAGAATTAAATAGGAGAGTAAATGGTACTCACCCGATGAATTCTTCTTCATTGAAGTATCCAACAATTAAATCCACCATAGGAGAAGGGAACCGGGCATATTCACATTTTGATCTATACACTGCACTAATTCATCTTGATAAAGACGTATAATATTATTATATGGTAAGTGTAAAACACACACACAAATTATTGTATACACACTTCTTCATTTTCTACTTTAATTTTCACACGCGAGAAAAACAAACACAGCAAAAGCGTAGTGCTCACATCAAGCTACAAAACAGAGAACAGAATGAATTTAAATCGATACATACATAAATCATAATATAGAAACAATTATTAATAAAAAAGAGTCATTTTGAAAGTTTTGACAGTTTTTGTAAACCTGTAATTGTTCGCTCGTAATCACTGTTTCCAAGGTCACTCTAACGAGCACTTAACTTTATTTATGATGCCATGATAATTGTCATTTGTTGCACAACGGAGGAAATTATTTACGAATTGCGCAATGTTTCTATCAACTCCTCCTTAATTTCTGAAGTTGTGTTGTCACTCAGATGCAAGTTCTTCCTGTGAATTTCAAAAAGAGGTTTTGGCAGGGGTTTTGTGAATAAGTCAGCTATCATTATTTTGGTTGGGCAATATACGAGTTTTATTATGCCATCTTGTTTCAGTTGTTTTATGAGATGATATCTAAGTTCTATGTGCTTTGTTTTACTTGAATGTTTTTCAAGCTCTATCATTTTGATAGCCGACTGATTATCCTCGAAGAGTTCTATAGGATATGTTTGTGAGATATTGAGTTCTTCAAGTAAATTCACCAGCCATTTGACTTGATTAGCTGCATTAGCTGCTGAGATGTACTCAGCTTCGGCAGAAGATAAAGCTATGCAGGATTGTTTTTTAGTTGACCAAAGTATGGGATTTTTACCTAGCAAATATACATTACCACTTGTCGATTTTCTTGATTCTGTGTCTCCACCCCAATCAGCGTCCGCGTAGACTTCTAGCGTTGGTTTTGAATTTCCATCTATAACTAGATTAAAGGTTTTTGTTGTCTTAAGATACCTCATGACCCGCTTTACACTGTTCCAATCTTTCATTCTTGGCTTTTCGTTCCTTCTGCTTAAGATGTTGACAGCTGCACAAATGTCAGGTCTGCTCACTGTGGCAAGATATAAGAGTGCACCTATGGCTTGTCTGTACTGTGTGTTGTTTGGTAAAATATTGTCATCATCTTTAAAGTGAGTGTAATTTGTTTCCATGGGTGTACTACATGGTTTTGCTTCTTGTAAATTGAATTTATTAATTAACTCTTCAATTTTTGAAGTTTGGTTAATTAAGTAGCTTTTGTTTACCTTTCGAATGTTCATGGATAAATAATTGCTTACGTCCCCTAAATTCTTTAATTCATACTCTTTATTTAAGTTCGCGATTATTTCCTCAATGGTTTCGTCTTTCCCTGCAATTAAGAGGTCATCGACGTATGTTATTATATAGGTTGTTTCATTATTCCTTTTCTGTGTAAAAAGACATGTGTCAATTTTACTTTGAATGAAATTCATGTTTTTTAGTGTTTCTGTTATTTTATTAAGCCACGCTCTCGCGGCTTGCTTAAGTCCGTAGATTGCCTTATTTAATTTACAAACTTTGGTTTCCTGGTTTGGTTCAACGAATCCTTCCGGCTGCGACATGTATATCTCCTCATCAAGTTCCCCATGTAAGAACGCGGTGTTAATATCTATATGCTTAACATTTAAGTTTTGGTGCAATGCCGCTATTAATAATGCTCTTATCGTAGTATACGATACGACCGGTGCGTAGGTTTCGTCATAATCCTCTCCGAATTTTTGCGTATATCCTTTAGCTACTAAACGTGCCTTATATTTTTGTATTTTTCCGGTATTGTCACGCTTTAATTTGTAAGTCCATTTACAACCTATTATTCTCTTATTCGGTGGAGGATCTACAATTGACCATGTTTTATTTTTTCTTAAAGAATTCATTTCGCTCTCCATGGCTTCTATCCAATTCTGTTTTACCGGAGAGTTTTCCATTAATTTAACTTCCTTATAATCCTTTGGTTCATTAATTTTGTCGTCTTTGACAATATATATAAGCCTATCAGGAGGTACGCCTTTATTTATTCTATCTGAGCGCCTTAGTTCCACAATTTGTTGTTGAGACGCAGATGGTGTTGTTTTTCCGTTCGAAATTTCTATCTCCACGAGATTTTTACAATTGCGTTTTTCGTCTTCATTTTGTTTTTGTTCAATTTCAGGCTTATCATTTACGTATTTGAATTTATTTTCAAGAAATTTTACCGTTCTCGCGATTTTTATTTCATTTCCTCCTACATATATGCGGTATCCCTTAGATTCATTGTCGTATCCCACAAAAATACCTTCAACAGCTTTATTATCTAATTTTTGTCTTCTGGCTTTATCAATATAAGTGAAGGCTTTGCAGCCAAATACTTTAACGTAACTTAAGTTTGGCTGTCTTTCTGTCCATAATTCATATGGCGTTTTTGCATTAGCTTTTGTAGGCAGTCTATTTTGTAGGTGGTTTGCCGTACAGATTGCTTCCCCCCAGAACTTTAAAGGTAGATTTGATTCATTTAACATTGTCCTAGCCATCTCAACTAACGACCTATTTTTCCGTTCAGCCACCCCATTTTGACTTGCACAATATGGGACTGTATGTTGATGTTTTATCCCATTTGATTTGAGATAATTCTCAATTTCATCTGATGTAAAATCTCCCCCATTATCCGTTCTGATTTCTTTCGGTTTTTCACCAAATTTGTTGCTTATTAGCGCAATGAACTCTTTGAGTTTTTCATAGACTTCACTTTTTCTTTTCAATAGATAGATTATTGTGAATCGCGAGTAGTCATCGATAAAAGTCAAGAAATATGATTTCCCCCCAATCGTGGGTGTCTGAAAAGATCCACAAACATCCGAGTGAATAAGTTGAAGCCTTTTACTTGCTCTATACTGAGCAACTTTCGGATAGGGTTCATCAGTTAATTTCGCCTTAATACACGGTTCGCAATCTATATTATGTTTACAATTGTTTATCTGGATACCTCTTACTAATTCCTTTTGTGTAATTTCTTTAATCGATGTTAGATTTCTGTGTCCTAACCTTCTATGCCATAGTTCTAGACAATTTTTATTGTTGCACGTTTGTGTAATGTTCGCGTGGTTTTTGTTAGCCAACTGGACTTCATAGAGGTTATTTACCTTTTGTGCTTCTAAGCAGATTTCTCCGTTAAGTTTGAAAGAGCATCGGTCATTTTTAAATACAATCTCACATCCGTTTTGGGTTGCTTTGCTGACTGATAGTAAATTCGTTTCGATTTCAGGTACTAGAAGTACATCTTTAAGTGTTATTTTATGAATTTTATTATCCGATGTCAGCGTATTTAAATTTACATCGCCTGAACCGTAAGCGATAAGTTTTTTTCCGTTTGCGATAGTCACGTTTGTTTTTTCCCTCGATTTTATCTCTGTAAACATTGATTCAGAGGATGCAATGTGACTTGAGCTACCGCTATCCACAATGAATGTTTTATTTTCTATCCCTTGTGTTATAAATGCATAATCTTTGTTTTCGCTGTTTCTCCATGTATTGTTTTTTCCTTCATAGCGATTAAACCTGTTATACGATTCCGATGCTTGTTCATTCTTAAAATTGTTTTCACCCCTTTGAAAAACGAGTGATGTAGAATAGTGTTTTTTGTAATTTTTGTTGTGTTGATTTTGTTGTGTTGTGTGTGTTTTGTTTTTATTGTGCCAACATTCTTGTGTGTTATGGCTTCTCATTTTACAAATCGAACAATATTTTGATTCATTTTTAGCTGGAAACTTTTTCTGAGCTTTAAAAGCTTTCGCTGTATTATCAATACTTTCATAGTTTTCATTTCGACGATTAAACTCGTCAATCAGCTTATTTTTAATATATGACGGAGTTAATTGTGCTTCTTCTTTACTTTCGAGAGCAGTAATTAAATTATCATAAGACTGGGGCAGAGAGCACAGGAGGAGCGCGGAAATGTGGTGATTATCAATTATTTCGCCTATAGCTGCCAAATGATCAACGAGCTCCATTATTTTTGTAATATGATTTATCATATTTCCATTTTCTGCTAATTTTATACTATATAACTTTCTAAGGAGAAACAATTTGCTTGTGAGATTTGATCTTTCATGTATTTCTTTTAATGCATCCCATGTTTGTCTAGCAGTTTGTAGGTTCTTAACGTGGGTTATCTGTGAATCATCGATAGTTAGATTTATCAATGCCCGGGCCTTCCTATCATTTTTGGACCATTGATCGGTCAAAGGGGTCGGTGGATTATCGGTTATTACATGGAACAGCTCTTCTTTAGTTAAGAGCATTTCAATTTTAAATTTCCATGTACTGTAATTCGTTGCTGTCAATTTTTCAATTGAATAATTGTCTTTTAAAGTGGCCATTCTAATCTTATATTTTTATTTGTTTTTTTTTTTATTCGATATTTTTTATTTGTGTGAAATTAGTATATCACTATGTTATCAAATTGATATATCTTTTTAGATCGTTCTCATAATCATTGAAAGACGTTTGTCTTAATTATGGCGTGAGTTGTCACTATAACCTCAATACAATAGTTTTTCTTTATTTCTTATCATTAATCAGAATTAAATAGGAGAGTAAATGGTACTCACCCGATGAATTCTTCTTCATTGAAGTATCCAACAATTAAATCCACCATAGGAGAAGGGAACCGGGCATATTCACATTTTGATCTATACACTGCACTAATTCATCTTGATAAAGACGTATAATATTATTATATGGTAAGTGTAAAACACACACACAAATTATTGTATACACACTTCTTCATTTTCTACTTTAATTTTCACACGCGAGAAAAACAAACACAGCAAAAGCGTAGTGCTCACATCAAGCTACAAAACAGAGAACAGAATGAATTTAAATCGATACATACATAAATCATAATATAGAAACAATTATTAATAAAAAAGAGTCATTTTGAAAGTTTTGACAGTTTTTGTAAACCTGTAATTGTTCGCTCGTAATCACTGTTTCCAAGGTCACTCTAACGAGCACTTAACTTTATTTATGATGCCATGATAATTGTCATTTGTTGCACAACGGAGGAAATTATTTACGAATTGCGCAATGTTTCTATCAATAAGCAATGACTTTTAACACACATTTATACTTATTCTACTGATAGATATGTTGGTACTTACGTATTAATGCCACCGCAGCAGAACTTGCACTAATAAAGAGCAATCTTGTTGTTCGCACGTGAACAAAAATAATGGCGTTAAAAATTTTGCAAAAAATGCACTAAAACACTAAAATAACGTCAAAAATCAGCAGAAAACAAGGCAACAAGGAAATTAAAAGAGATAACTGCGGTGGCGTTAATACGTAAGTACCGATATGTTTTTTGCCGGCCAAACCAGATTTCAAGCCAAATTAGATTAACCTATGCCAAACTATTTTACCCTAACGCCAATTGGATAAACTAGTTTTTCCTATGCCAAACTAGTTTATCTAAATGCCCACAGGATAAACTAGTTTTTCTAGGTAAGAAAGTAATCCTTCATTTTTCCTTTCATACTTAACCATTAAACACCCAAAACTTTTTAGGGAATCCCCTTATCAGAAAGAATCTGTATACAAATTAGAAGCAAATCCGTAAATTCTGCGTCAAAAATCATTTATCTAAATTATGGGGGGGGGGGTGATAACCTACATTGCCCTTTTTTTACACATAAAAATAAACATCCACAACTAATCATGGGAGCGTCTTGTCAGAATGATCCTATATCTAAAATTTTAAACGAAAACTGATAATTCTGCATGAAAAATCCTAATGATCTCTAAATTAACGGTGGGGGGATTTGCCTCCCGTTCGCTCCCCTTTATTGTTATCCAAAGAATTCCCAAAATTAATGAGAAAAGTACCTTATATCAATGAACGTACATCCAAAATTTAAAGCAAATCGGATATTTCTTTCACGAGTTATCGCGTTACGTACATACGCAAGTACATACGCACATACATGCGTACATACATACATACAGAACTTGCGAGTTCCATTATTTCTCAGGCTGTGACTCCTGTGAGCTAAAAACACGTAAAATTACAATGGCCTAGGCTAAACTATATCAGCCTAGGACAAACTAGAATGTTGGCGCTGTAGCAGTCGTTGAATTCAATAAAATCACGCCAAATTGAATTGGCCTAGGATAAAGTAGATCGGCCTAGGAGAAACTAGTTCAGACCAATAAACAGCAGGCTAAACTAGTTGATCCTATAAGAGTTAGGCCAAACTAGTTTGGCCTAGGAAAAACTAGATTGTTCTATGGGCCTTAGGATAGACTAGTTTGGCCTAGGAAAAACTAGTTTATCCGATGGGCGATAGGATAGACCGGTTTGGCCTAGGAAAAACTAGTTTATCCGATGGGCGTTAGGATAGACTGGTTTGGCCTAGGAAAAACTAGTCTATCCGATGGCCGATAGGATAAACTAGTTTGGCCTAGGCCAATCTAGTTTGGCCTAAAATCGGGTTTGGCCTGTAACATATATAAAACACATTAAAAGACATGTTAGCAAGACATGTCTTGTTTAGAAATTATAATAAAATGATAAATCAGTAAACAAGCATTAATACATCATTGTGCGACAATCACGAAGACACCTAGGCCTTCTTCACTATGTGATTGAATATTTGTAACTCCTCTGAAAAAATAACTATCCCTCTAAATCAAGCCATATTCAATATATGGTCACATTTCGGTAAATAAATAGATACACAATTGCAATCCATTTCCGATATACAACATATTTTCTCTTGATTTCACCCTCTTTTTATTTTTCACTTATAGCTCAGCATTGAAAATTTATAACACACTACTGAGTTGTAAATTTCTCAAACACCGAGGACTTTTGTATTTTCCAAGCACGAGATGTGTTGAAAAAAGCACACAAATAAATTTTCACAACCGATCGTTTACTTATAGCACAGACATTGAACATACTAGACATACTTATGCTGGATCACCAACATATTAACAAAACACTTCACCATCATATTTTAACTAGAAAAAATTAAATTATCTTGAGAATTGTTGCGTGGTCGAAAATCAACTTCTTCTTTCCCGCTCTACCACTGTTGCCAAGAGTCAGGTGAAAACTAAAGGAGAAAAAGTCAGTTCGTTTTCACTGAATCGTTGTTTTGCGTTCGCAACGATACAGGAATTCAGCAGGCGCGTCTCATTTAGCAAAGAGTTGGTTGTAGACTGAACTCATGTTGTTTACCTCTTGCAGGTACACATAATAAAGACAAAACTATGGGATCTCAGAAAACTGCTTGTAGAGAGTGATTTTCTCTACATCTCTTCCTTCCAACAGGGAAAGAAACTAAACGGTTTTCAGCAAAGAAATAGTAAAAAAAAATTGTTCAAAAACATCAGTTAGAATGTCAAAACTTGTAGTTAAAGCCATTACATCCATGAAATTTAATTTTAATTTTTGTTATTATATGCACCAAATTTTACACACATAATAAACACAATGTAGAAGACAATTTTTATATTTATATACAAAAAAAAAAAAAACATATGTACAAAATATGTGGAAGAAAGAAAACTGCCTTGCCATCACCATCATTCTGAAACACACTGGAATTTTACAAACATATTTTTGATTAAGAAGATTTAAACTTGAAATGAATCAAAATCAACAGAACTAGCACAAATTACAAAAAAAAGGGAATTTACATTTACTGTATATTTTTTTGTATAGAAATTAAAAATGTAGGGTAAAGTCGGATAAAACCGGCACCCTAATGTTTTTCTTTTTATTATTGTACACTTTGTGAACAAAACAGTCAAAATTTGTATTAAAATGATAAATTGATTCCTTAGGAAGAAAAAAGTATTCATTCAGTCACGAACAACAGAAATTGAGATCATAACAACACTTTTTTTAGAAGTGTACAATGTCCCGGTTTAGTCCGAACAGGTCGGATAAAACCGGGAACTGGAAAAATAATTAAAAGCACATTGTAATTTTGCAATTATACAATTTATTAAAAAACATATTATACTTATAGAATGTGAATCTATAAAAAATCTACATAAAATAAAAATGAGTTAAGTTATGCTTTAAGAGTTAAATTATTAGGCACAAAAATCACAAATGAAAGTTCGATCTTGTTCATTTGCATTGCTGCATGCTTCATGTTCCCACCCTCTACAATGAAGGCACTATATCCAACTTTCCTTTAGGTGTTCATGTAAGCCGTTGCAAAAAATGCATTCTTCACTTTCATCTTCCTCCTCGTTTGATGGCAAGGGTTTTTTCTTTCTTAGGACTTTTCTTTTTCGCATCAGTTTTTCTACTTTTCTTTTCTGTCATTATGGAAAGCTTCGCTTCAGGGTTAAGGTCTTCTTGTCTTGTTTTTATATTTTTTCTTTTTCTGATTTTTCCAGTTCTAATTTTTAGGGGCTTGAAATAAGGATAGATGTTGCAATAGAAATAACTAAAAACAATCTTCTATGTAACAACTTAATTTAAATATTATTTTTTGTATAGTTTTTAAATATTTATAGATCGTCAAACAATGCAGAAACAAGTTAATTCTATTTCAATAACGCAATTAAATGAGTTGTCCAATCCCGGAAATTTCCCTGTTAAGTCCGACCATCTGCATCCCGGTTTTGTCCGACCACGTTATTTTGATGAAATGTTACTCTAGTGTTGTTCAGATAACTCGTAGGCACCAATAGAAAACGTTAAAGTAACGAGTAAATAATAGACTATCATGCGTTATACTTACCTAATCTAAATATTTTTGTATTTAGTATTGGTAACGTAATATTGCAGACGTCGATTTTTTAACATTTACACGTGAAATCTTTAAAAAACACCACTGCGAAATGAATTTGTTTACACGACTTCTGGTTACTGGGAGCGAGCATACCGCCCGCCTAAAAGTAATTCGAAAAGTTTCGGCTAGATACCACCGCAAATAAAGCCATAAAGCCTGGTTTCCTGTTTTATCCACCTACCCGGTTTTATCCAACTTTCCCCTGTACCAAGTTATTCATTCAATTTAGAAATCAAGAGAATTAAAATGAAAATATTGGAATAATTTTAAACACGATTATTCAATCGGTAAATTAATTATAGCAGATGTAAATTTTTCCATTTTTCACTTTTGGGTTGAAAAAGTCCGGGCCAGGATTCGAATCAGGGATGTATTGGCTGAAACCACCATTGATCTTTCAACTGAGCCATCCCAGACACGAACACTGGAGGACTATTTCACCCAAATAAGCTCAGCGATCACTTTATCTGGTCTGATACTCTAGATCAGCACAACAGAATAAAACGAAGGTCAATATATGGAACTGCAGAAAATCGCTGCATACGAAATTGCATTAGATTAATTTTAAACACGATTATTCAATCGGTAAATTAATTATAACAGATGTAAATTTTTCAATTTTGATCAAACTGACTTTTACATGACTAATTTCATATGTAAGGTGTTCGGGTGTAATAAAGCCAGGTTGAGTAATAAAACCAAGTGCTGATATTGCGCATAATTATGAAATAATTCGGTAAATGGCATCTATGGGCTCTGCTCAGAAGGGCTCTGAGTTATATAACTCACAAACAACAGCTTAAAGTTGCAAAATGTTGTAGAAGCTTTTGGATATGTTCGCGACATAGCTTGTAGTTTATTATATGCTGCGCAACAAGTACACGGGGTAATTACGCCATTCCTTGGAGTTATTACATCGGTAGATTCCTTACAGTGACGAAACTACATACGAAGGGAGTTTATTTTTTATTTTAGATATGAGACAGCATTATTGTCATTGTTGAAATAGTTGGGGGCTCTTATATATAAAACTGATCTTTTTTTCTTTTAATACTAATGTAAAAATAATTTTAAGCTGTTATAAATAAAAAGATATCAAAATGTTTCGATATTTTAAACTAACGTTCTTTTTTTCAAAATTTTATAAATTTAACCTTTAACTGATGTGACAGAAATTGTAACGTAATTAGTGTGCGACGGTCTGCGAGGTCGCAAGATCGAAAGAAGAAAAAGGCGTGAGTAACTCATAAGATGGTGTTTTTGAACAAGAATTAACATTCACCTCTTTGAAAATCTCTTGTGATAATACTTAAATTTTGAAATGAAACATAACTTCGGTAGTGTTTGCAGTTAATCTTAAAATTACATGTTAAGCTATAAAAATTGAAAAAATGAATGGTATGTGACACCTGTAACATTAGTTAAATATTAGAAAACGATCAATGATTAAAACTCATAGAGTACTGTTTCTGCTCTAAACTTTTTGAACCGGATTAATTCTAATTTAATTTAATTTATTCAAATATTTCTAACAGTAGTACGAAGACTCCAAAAGAAAGAGAAATACAGTTTTAGCTACAGTTAAACTGAAAATTGCAAGTTAAACTCTTGAAAAAAATAATTACAGCGTTTAGTGAGATCGCTAACAGCAGTTTAAGGGAAATTTTGTTGCTAATATAGAGATAATGGAATGTAACCATGTGAATCATACATAAAATTTAATACAACATATTATATTTATTACACAAATATATTTATTACACATAGCTCTAGTTATTATAAAATTTCGCATGATAAAAATATTACATTATAAAATATTAAAGCCATTTCTTATAATTATATTTAAGGAGGACTTTTTAAGCAAAGAGAAGCTCAGGCTGTTATATTCTGTTGAAACTCCCCCTCCCTCCTTTTTTGCTTTCACAAAAAAAAAATGAATATATTCTTTTACCTAGAATGCATACGTGGAAACTTAAATACTGATTGAACTAAAAACCATTAAAAAAGTGCAACATTTCTAATATTTCTATATAAATGGTCCTTTTTAAGCAAAAAGAAGCTCAGAGTCTGATATTCTTTTGCCTCTCTCCCACCTACTTTTTCTTACCTTTCACAAGGAATTGAACATTTTCTGACGTTTAGAGTGCACTTTGTCAATATCTAGGCCGATAGAGTTTGTATTTTCAAAGTTGGACAATTTACGTAGAATTATTCCATCTTATTTTATATTTCTGTTTGCTTTACCCACATTAAGACGTTATTACCCATATAGGTGATTAATAAAGCCAAATAGCTTTGGTCAAGAAATTATACCATTACATTTTACGATTACATATCTATAAAGTTATTTTTTATACATGGATAGTCAATGATTTGCTGTATCAAATCCCATATTTGTTTGAAAAATATAATCAAAAACTAAGCCGTGAAAATTCGTAAAATCTTAACGTGGCGTTATTACCCTAGGATACCTTATATAAAAATATACCAATATTAAAAAAATCATTTTTTACATGTTTCACGTTTATAAAACACATTTTCAGTAACATGCAGGGCAAAAATGATTACTTAACGCATCTTTTTCTGTTTATGAACTTTTGTAATCTTTTAAAATATACATAATTTTATCAAAATCAATTTTCATAATTACATGTAGTTAAAAATCGCTTATTTTGTAGAGCTTCAATTAACAATTCGGTGATCGAGAAATAAATATAAACAGTGCTAATGACAAACTAGAACAAATGCACGGTTAATACATAGAAATTAAGAATCAGATTCAATGACACTCAATAAATAAATATTATAAGTCCTTCTACTCTGCTAATTTTTCTTGAAATGTGAATGCTTCTAATTAGTCGCGGTTGATAAAAATTCCTTTTACTCATTTATTTCATCGTGAAAGTGATATCTTGTATTCACTTGGGAATTAAAGCGTGTGATACGTAAGCTTTGTTCCAAGAGATTCATTTAATAAATGAAATTAAACCAACTAAGACACAAGTTATGTTATAAATTACTAAGGACTGTTTAGAAGGGCACGCGAGACGTTTAAAATGAATTATAAATATTAAGTAAAATAATTAATGTGTCCTGTTTGTTTATTTTTGTTTTCTTCTATCTTTACAAAGAGAATACGGGATTCGTTGAAATTTTCAAATTCTCGTTATCGATGGATTTACACGTTTTAGGGATCAGCTATTTCAAAAAAAAATATTTTTACAAAATGTCCTTTTGTGAGTCTCACTGTCTGTTTGTCTGTCAGTCTGTATGTATGTATGTGACATAAATTTTGTGTGCGCTCTATCTCAAGAACTAATGCACGAAATTTCACAAAACTGATTGAGTTAGACCTTGATATAAACTCGATCTGATTAAATTTTACTATACATTGCCCAAAAGGTAGCGCTGCTGTGTTGTCTTTTTCATGATTTCCTTAATAACTATGTCTTAAGAACTAATACTCGGATTTTCATAAAACTTCAGATTTTGGTAGTCGTTAATAAACACTACCTGGCCAAAGATGACCGTCCACTTGCGATTTTAGACATTTTGTTAAACATCAAGAAAAATACATGAAGAATTATCTTGAAACTCTAAAAATGTAAATATAATAGTAAAAGTCATAAATTTCCGTGGAGAGTTTTTCTCAAAACTCCAAAGGGGCCGTCAAGAAAAAAAAAATGGATATTTTTTGTATAACCCTGTCAAATCCAATATAGTAAAACCATTCAAACTGTAGACTACGATTGAGTGGCTTATTTTAATAAACTGTGTTCATTTTTATGTCGATGACATGTATACTCGTAGAGAAATTAAGGTTTTTATAAAACAGTCCCAAATTTTTCTAAAATTTTTGCTTATAGTTTGCGGAGTTCTTAATATAAAATAATATTCTTTTCTGAAAATATGACACATAATATTGCACACAATACCCTGTTATCAGAATTAAAAAATAATAAAAATTGTATACAAAATGAGTAGTTTTACTGAATGATTTTTCACTGCGCACGCTTCAACTATGTCATTTAAATTTTATTTGCATATTATGTCAGCTAAATATATAAAGCAATTTTTGTGAAAGTCACAAAATCATAGCTTCAAAATTCTGAAAGTAATCGTCTATAGAATAAGTACAAAATCCGTTTTTCACAAAATGAAGCAAAACAATGAGGGATTTTATCTAAATGTAGTAGTACGTGTCATATTGTCTATTCTATATTGACAGTAATAAATGAATATATGGATACAAACCCTCTTCTTTTTGCATCATTTTGGAAATAACGGATTTTCAACATATTCTATTCACGATTATTTTCAGAATTTTCAAGCTTTGATTTTGAGACTTTCACGATAGTTGATCTATGCATTTAGCTAACATGATATGCAAATGAAATTTTGATGTCGTTAACGCATGCGCAGTAAAAAATTATTTAGTAAACCTACTCATTTTTCATACTTTTTTTAAATTCTGATAACAGGGTATTGTGTTCAATAATAAGAGTCATATTTTCAGAAAATAATATTATTTTATATTAAGAACTCTGCTAATTGTAAGCAAAAATCTTGGAATAATGTGTTTGTTTTTATAAAAACCTTAATTTCTTTACGAGTATACATGCCATCGACGTAAAAATGAACACAGTTTATTACAATAAGCTATTGAATCATAAACAGTTTGAACGCTTTTGCTACATTAGTTTTTACAGGGTTATCCAAAAGATATTCATTATTTTTTAATTTCTTGACAGTCCCATTTGGAGTTTCGGAAAAAAGAAATTCCGGAAATTTATGACTTTTACTATTATACTTACACTTTTAGAGTTTCAAGATAATTCCTCAAGTATTTTTCTAGGCATTTAACAAAATGTCTAAAATCGCAAGTGGACGGTCATTTTTGGCCATGTAGTGTGTTATGGTTCTGAATATGTTGTAGTGTAAATATGTCAACACGTGACGCTGCTATGCGGCATTATTCATGATTATTGGAATGACTGTATCTCAAGATCTAATGCACGATTTTTCTTCAAACTTCAGATTCAGTTAGTTCCTCATATAAATGAATATTCTTCGTTTTTAGGATTAATATGCTCTAAAAATGGCGCTGCTATTCGGCATTATTTATGATTATCGCAATAGCTCTATCTCAGTAACTAATGGAAATTGCCAAACCAGTGACTCTGCTGGGTTTATTTTTTCTGGGACTGTTAACGTATATGAGATAGAAGAACGTTTTGGGACTGCCACATCCAACTAGTTTATTTTTTTAAAAATGTGGTTCAAATGGTGATGTCACTGCATTTCAATGTTCAAAAAACAGTGAATTAATTAAATAATGCGGAAAACGCGATTATTTGTTTTATTTCATTGTATTACGTCATACTTATCATTTATTTTGACACAAGTGAATTTTTTTTAATTAAATTTCGATCCATTTAAATTTTCTATTGATACTTTTAATTTTTTTAATTTAAGGATAAAGTGTTTTGAAGTATATATGGAGTAGATTTTCGGTTGGCGTTTAGTAACCGCTCGTATGAATACCTTTTTAGGAGAAAGCATCTAAGTTATGCTGTAAATTCCAAGAAGTGTTTGCAATAAGACAGGTCCGCAGAAGTAATGAAAACACCAGTAATGTCTCTTCGAAGTTCTTTATTAGGATATGCAGGAATGAGCGGAGACTTATACTCCTCAGGGAGTGACCCCTTGGAAACACAATTCACAGTGCTACATATTGGGAATACGTCTTTTTGTGACGACAGACAAAATCAAACTGAACTTACAATTAGTACAGATGTTGATTAGCGATTTGGCTTGCGGTTTTCGCCAAAACTCTTTGTATAGTTGCCGACCTTGGCGATAATTATGCAGAGAGAGACAGAACACATTGTTAAGTATACAGCCAATTGATAACCTGTAAATTATGGGAGCAGGCACAAAAGGGTTAATAGATTAAATTCGTGAGAACTGCATCATCTCTCAACGGACGATGCGAAACCATCTGCTTACATTTACATATTATGCTCTAAATCAAAGAGACGCACCAACGAAATAATTTGCAGGACAAAATGTTTATGAAGAGAACGGAAATCGTTAGCACTGTACAAAGCTTAGATTTTATTTTAGTTATTGAAATCGCAAAGATAATTTTCAACGGAATTATGAGAAGCGCAGATTGAAAGAAATAGCTTTTCTTTTATTTTATTTCAGTTAGCCGTTACATCAGAAAATTCATGTAAGAGAAAAGAATTAATGAACGCTTTTCCATGCATAACAGAATATTAAATTGTGGGAAAAGGGCGTAATGAATACCTACTTCCTAAATTATAAAGATTAACTAAAACGCAGTTTTATAAAAGGAATAAATTTTAACCCCAAAAAAACTATATATAATGGAATCTCCATTATATATAATCACCCCCACGACACGAAAACAAGCTGTAATGAGTACATTACAGCGAAAAATAATAGCTGAATCTCTCTGCATTTGCACATACTACTCATTAACCTGCATACCAAGAAGAATATATAAAAATGAACATTCAGAAAATAAGTATATAAGTATATAGATATATAAGTATACATATATCATGTCTCCATTATGCATGTATCTAAGCATGCCAGTAAAAAAAAATTGGTACCAAAAATTTTTTTTAAGTAATTAGCTGAGCTCAGTCTGACTTCTGGTTAGTTAAAATTCCGTGTGCACACTTTCTTTCTTTTTTTTTTCAATTCCAGCAGCTTATTTTATATAATATTTGAAATACTTATTCAAATAATGCAATTCTTGTGATTGCACATATGTTGGTTATACTCCAACTTCTATAATTAATTTGAGACATGATGATTAAAATATTGTAAAACAACACAAATATGTAGATAAAATATGCAGGGAATACAAACATACACTGGATTTTAAATTTCAAAATTTTAAATGAGAAAATAATGATAATGGAAAAAAAATATTGAGGCACAAAAATTTTGTACATTGCAGTATATCATTGACATACTCTTAAAAACAAATCATGTAATAATATTTCCCTGAATATTATAAGCCAACAGTACTTTACCAAAAATAATGTTTTAAAAGTTAAACTCTTATAAAAATGTAACTAAACTTAATTTGAACCCATTTAGAAATAAAAGTCGAACATGGATTTTTATAACAGAGACAACAGAAAAAAATAAAGATTGCATGAGTTTGTGTAAGGATTTTGTATGTGTGTATAAAGTTTTAAAGATCCTTCTGTTCAAATACTGATGTAGCAGCATGAAAATTGCATGCAAGTGCAAGAATCTGAAAAAAAATTTGATGCAGCCCTGAGTACCGACTGAATAAGAAATCAATGTAAATAGAAAACTACCCCATTGAAAGAAATCTGTTAACTACCCAGAGAAAGATACCAAGAAATTTAGAAAAATGTCACAGAGAAATTTTGCTGATGTCAAAAGTGAAAAATTAGATTAAGTTTAAGTATTTTATGTGCAACATGACTGAAGCACAAAAAAACAGCATGACAATGTGAACAAAGAGAAAAAAACTGGATGACCTGCAACTCAAACAATGAATTAAAATGTTTACTTGAATACAGATATGTATGTATATAAGATTTTTTTTTAATGTACAAGAAAAGTACAATGTGGAAAAGTGTTTTGTGTATATTGTTTTTTTTTTTAAACCCTCTTGGAAACAAATGAATGTGAATATTAATTCACTGAACAAATGTGTTGTGAGAATCTATGAACTAAGGTGTATCTGTTCTATGAACTAATGTGTAAGAAAAATACAAAACAAATGTGTAGCTAAAAAAACAGACGGAATTTTTTTTTAAATGCATGAGATTAGCTCCCTGTGCACACATAGAATTGAAAAATACGATGAACTAGTGTTAAAAGTCAATGAACAAAGAATCGCAATGAACTAATGTGTGTATTTACTATGAACAAAAATTCTATACCTGCACCCTGAACCAAAATAATGCACATATCACCAGAAAATGTAGACGAAGTGTAACAAAATGGCATAAATTGCAATTAACCACTGACCTGTGAACTAATTTAGAGATCTGGGAAAAATGTTATCAATATCTAACCTCAATTAACTAAAAATTTTGTAAATGTCATGCTGGAAAAAGTGATGAAAGGCAATAATTTTAAAAGAGGACGCTAACGCAATACCCGAACAGTGTGTGTATAAAAACAAAAAAAAAACAAAAAAAAACAAGAGATGTCTGGCGTAACTCCTCGCCAGATACCCTGACCTATGTGTTATACATCTGTGAAGTGTGTGAAAAAAAAAGAACTGCCGAATATCACATTAGCTAGAGAGTAAAATAAACATTACCTGTGTACCTGTACAAATACTGGAACATGAACAGCGAAAATACCTGTGACCGTGTACTGTAGAATTATAATGCAATCTCGTTGAATGTGATAGATTTCTTATCCTTGACTTTATTAACCTTAAAATAACGTATCTTTGTTTTATTATTTTTTTAAATAACAAGGAATCTACAGGTAGTTAACCAAACCAATGAATTACGGGTATGTAACTTTACAAGTGTGCGTGTAGGAGTGAAGTAACAAAAACATGCAAGTAAGTGTTAGCTGCAGATAAAGTACTATTAATGCTTATAGTAGACGAGTATTCTAAAGAAACGATGTATCACCGACCAGAGAAAATACCCAAACTGCAAAAATTAGAGCCTGTCACATCTCTTAAAAAAAAAAAAAAAAACGTGAACCCAATTTAATATGGAGACACCATCCGTGTGTAAACAACACTGTGAATTATTATAATCTACCTTTAAAGAAAATAACCGAGAAAAATCTGGCCTAAACCTCAAAATGAATATGAGATAACTGAATAACAAGGAGTATGAATTCCTATAATTTGAAAAGGGAAGGTGTTGCAAGGCAAAAAAAGAAAATCTCCCAGACTATATGACTATCAACCATAAACTTACAGATAGCCTATAAGAAATTTGGAAAAATAACAGGGAACAAGGTTAATACAAATACCCGTTGCAAATCAGCTTGACGTGTGTAACCTTGAATTGAAATTATTAAAATGTATTTAAAACTAAAGTGAAATAATGTGTGAATGTATCGTCAGGTTAAGTGAAATAATAGTACAACGTTATACCTAATTACAAAGTAATTGTTATATTTAACAAGGGAAGGATTCATATCACATGAAAAAAGTGTAAAAATGTAAACACATGACATGGCAGTGTTGTGTGTTATTGTGTGTTTTCATGAACCAGATTTGAGAAAACAAGTAAAAGTCGTGTACAATCCTCAACCAGAGAAACAAGAGAAAAGGAAGGAACCACATGACCGAGTGTATGTGCAGAAAAAATGTGATAGTGTAAGAAATCGCATGACCTTGTGTAAAAAAACACATGAAAGACAAAATGTGTGTAAAAGAAATCACATGACCTGGTATCTAATATACCTCGACCTAGAGAAAAGCACATGACCTTGTGTAAAAACACATCAATGAAAAAAAGTGTGTAATAGAAATCACATGACCTGGTATCTGATATACCTTGACCGAGAGAGAAACACATGACCTTGTGTAAAAACACATGAATGAAAAAAAGTGTGTAATAGAAATCACATGACCTGGTATCTGATATACCTTGACCGAGAGAGAAACACATGACCTTGTGTAAAAACACATGAATGAAAAAAAAAATGTGTGTAATAGAAATCACATGACCTGGTATCTGATATTCCTTGACCGAGAGAGAAACACATGACCTTGTGTAAAAACACATAACTCTAAGTTGAGGAAAGTAAAAAGAATGTAATTATACTGTCAAAAATCCTTTTAAAGTTAAAATTTGATTGAGAACCCAAAAACATTTACACCATGAAAAAAAATGTATTAAATGTGGAAAATGTAACCTCTATAAAAATAGAGTTGAAATGTTGTTAATGTTAACTGCATTCCTGTTACTGCAAAACAAAACATTAAAGGGGAAAAGAAAGGTGTGCTTGATTGTGTAAATATGTTTAAAATAATTGTGTACACCAACGCGAAACATCCGAAACCAAGTGAAAACAAAATTGACGACCCGCATCAAAATTTTCACTCTTACATGCCTTCTTTCTATTACTCAACCATCTGTGCACTTGATAGCCGAATAAGAAAAAGAAATAAGAATGCATCTGTACACAAGATTAATGTTTAGAAAACTTGTTAAAATTTAAAGTGTAACAGGAAATGTGAGGGAACAAAACAAAAAAATAAAAAAAAAATACGTAGAAAAGAAACTGTGACAGGTTGAGATACACTATTCAAAAATATTTAGACCCTGTATTTAAATTTAAAAAAACCCATTACAAGTAAGCTTTAATTATGCAACGATGTACTTTTTTTTTAATAAAAAACAACACTGTTGTGTTATGTTAAATAAGCAGAAAATCTAAAGCAATGTTACTCTAAATAAAAGTTTTTGATTGTTTGCCTCATACATTATTCTCAACAAAAAAAGAACTTACCAGTGTAATACAAAACAATATTACTATAACATCTTCAAGAGTGTCTTTACCAAATATTATATGCTAAGACCTTTACGCATTACGAACAAAAACATCTACCCAAACATATGAAAACATATAAAATTAACTGACATTATTTATATAAAAACATAAACACCACATAAATAAACTTTTACTTTTCACTCTTTTTTTTTAACACACATTGCTATGAAGAGGCTGGTAATTGAAATAACTATTATGCATCAGACATTTATGGTTAACTGTTTATCCATACAAACTCTAAGAAAGGAGAAAATTAAATCAAAAAAAGTCAATTTTGTTTAGGAGAGTTATAATTAAGACAATAAACTGTGATAAGGTGTCTAAAAATGTTAATAACATACAGACTAAATTGTGGAATATTATCTCTTTCATGTAAAATAAAAAACTTTCAATCTAAGGAATATTGACTCAAGAAAAGTTTTTTTTTTAAACAAAATACAACGTGACAAACACATCCATTAAAACAATCATATAGCAGCCAAAGAAACAACAAATGAACTAGCATTGTTGCACTGTAACACACTAAACAATCGTTAGAAAAAGAGTGCAATTCCTGGCCACCCCAAACTATGAAATTGTTTGTGAATTTTATCTATGTGTGTGTCACATTGTATATGTTATGCGAACATACCTTTAACTAACAAGCTGTACAAAAAATATTCGTCGATTATTTATGTTTTTTTTTTTTTTTTTTTTTTTTTTTTTTTTTTTTTTTTTTTTACATTATAATCCATGAGGAAACTATTACTTCTGTAAAAACACAGCAAAATAAATCTTTTGCTACCTTTTAGCATGTACGCACATGATATTGACTTACCTGTACCAAATATCTCACTTAAGTGATATAAACTTTACTCACTAAATGATATAAACTTTAGGTAAGATGTAAGGTTAAAATGTATCTTGTGACCATAAAAAAATCTCTGAAACACAATATACATGACATACAACTGAAGAAAAAAACGTTGTAAGAAAAATAAATTTAAAGAAATGTTGTCTCTAACAATTTCCTTTGAAAATTGAATTTTAAATTAGTACACTTTGCATTAAACATTTTCTTTCAATCCAGCCTAATTTTGTGTGTGTCTGACACAGTAGAGCAAATAAACTATAGAGTTTGTGTATAAAAATGAGTATAAATTTTCCAGAAACAAAAATCAATAAGATATTTCAAAATTATTCAACACTACTAGTTTTCATATGACAACAATAAAAATGTACACTTATTCGAAAAGAGATTTCAAAAAGTAGTCTGAATCTTTCAAAAATATAAAATAAACTAACATACTTAAACAGATATTTCGTAAAGCCAACAAAGTTACTTATATCTAAAATAATACGGACTTACCTTACTACACAAAAATTCAAATAATCATTAATAAACTAAAAAAAAACGGATGCATTCAATAGTTTTGAACATAAAGTATTTAATTTGAAAACACATCACTGTGTTCCTAAATCACAAAGGGGGAAGGGGAGGGGGAGGGGGGAGGGGTTTTCAATAATTTAGTAATCTGCAGATTAGTATGTATTTCTCTTTTTTTCTTATTTGTAAATTGCATGAGATACGTGTACACAAGTTTGTTCCACAAAAAAAACCTACTTTTCTTATTGTAGGGTATTCATTTTGTTTATTTTTAAAGAAACTGAAACACGTATTCCATAGCACTAAAGATGAGAAAGCGGTCAATTGATTAGCACACATAAAAGGAAAATAATCAACACACGATGATGTCACTTGATGCACAGAAGGCCCGAGGAAAAAGGGGCGGGGGGAGTTTTCACTAACCACCATAATCTTGAGATGTCATTACGCATACACGTTGAAGAAGAAACGGTGTCCGACACCTACAAACTTTCTTAATGATAGTAGAGGGGGGCTTTCGATCTAGTATAGCAACACATTTTTGATTTCTGATGCACAAAGCGACAAAAGGGGGGGCCCACACACGTTAACACTGTTTTCTGTCACGAAGAACAGACGATTTGACACTTGATTCACAACGTCGATTTATCAAACAGTGCCTTTCACAAACCGCGAAAGCGAAGAAGCACAGACGTCGAAGATTTGCTTTACAGTGAGGTCTTTGACCCCGTTTTCCCAGATGGGAATAAATGATGAGAGCATCGGATAAAGCATTTTCGCCGGAACTGCTGAACTTCAGATGAACTGATAATGTTTTTTGGAGGATTAAAATGCGTCGTAAAATATTTAGAGTTTTTTTTTATATATTAGGAAGACTTGGGTCACTCCCTGGTCAATATACTGGTGTATAATAAAACTTCGCCTGGTCTTGAGCACCAAGACTTATGGAGTAGATTTTCGGTTGGCGTTTAGTAACCGCTCGTATGAATACCTTTTTAGGAGAAAGCATTTAAGTTATGCTGTAAATTCCAAGAAGTGTTTGCAATAAGACAGGTCCGCAGAAGTAATGAAAACACCAGTAATGTCTCTTCGACGTTCTTTATTAGGATATGCAGGAATGAGCGGAGACTTATACTCCTCAGGTAGTGACCCCTTGGAAACACAATTCACAGTGCTACATGTTGGGAATACGTCTTTTTGTGACGACAGACAAAATCAAACTGAACTTATAATTAGTACAGATGTTGATTAGCGATTTGGCTTGCGGTTTTTGCCAAAACTCTTTGTATAATTGCCGAACTTGGCGATAATTATGCAGAGAGAGACAGAACACATTGTTAAGTATACAGCCAATTGATAACCTGTAAATTATGGGAGCAGGCACAAAAGGGTTAATATATTAAATTCGTGAGAACTGCATCATCTCTCAACGGACGATGCGAAACCATCTGCTTACATTTACATATTATGCTCTAAATCAAAGAGACGCACCAACGAAATAATTTGCAGGACAAAATGTTTATGAAGAGAATAGAAATCGTTAGCACTGTACAAAGCTTAGATTTTATTTTAGTTATTAAAATCGCAAAGATAATTTTCAACGGAATTATGAGAAGCGCAGATTGAAAGAAATAGCTTTTCTTTTATTTTATTTCAGTTAGCCGTTACATCAGAAAATTCATGTAAGGGAAAAGAATTAATGAACGCTTTTCCATGCTTAACAGAATATTAAATTGTGGGAAAAGGGCGTAATGAATACCTACTTCCTAAATTATAAAGATTAACTAAAACGCAGTTTTATAAAAGGAATAAATTTTAACCCCAAAAAAAACTATATATAATGGAATCTCCATTATAGTATATATCAAACGAAACCCTCTGTGTGAACGGCGATCACAGTTATCAACTTGGTGACATTAAATGAAAACTTCTTTAAGTGTAAATATTTTAACACCTCATTTTTAACTCTACGATAAGTATATCACGATATATTGTAAATTTATTAATAGATACAGCTTAAGTTTCCATTCAAATGAAAACTTTTAAACTGATTTTTCTCACGATTCATATTTTCATAAATTGCTTGCTTCCTTAATACTGAGAATTTTTGCGAATTCAGATAGAGGTTTGATTTTTTTTTGCTTGTTCTTTGTGGTGTTTTTAATCTTTTTGTGCATTGATTTAAAATTCAAGTTTATAGTTATTTTTTAAACATTGAAATTGAGAGTTTTTTGATTTTTTTTTTTCCTTTTTAATATGCTCGAAAGAAAAACAGATATTATTTATATAATTAATTTGAGAATTTGTTCATTTTTTTCCTATTTTAATATGCTTGAAATTGAAAAATATTAAAAGTAAAGTATCATATATCTAAAAATGTATGCACAGTTTTATGTAATTCAAATGAAAATGGGAACAAATTGAAGCAAAAATGTTCATACTTATAAAAGAATTTTTAAAAAGTTAATAAAAAAATAAATTTTAGTAAAATAGGATTTTGTACATTTTTAAAAATTTTATTTACTTTTTAGTTTTAAATAATGCGCACCATCACTTGTAACTTAATGGTATTCTAACTGGAAGAGATGAATTACAAGGTACCGTGCCTCCTTAAATCTTGATATAATAGTTTTTAATTCACTGCAAAAAACACAAAAACATTACAACAATTTTTTTTCTTTACATTTTACTTTACGTAAAAAAATATCCCTCCTTTGCAAGTTATGCATTTATCATGTTTTGATCAATAAATCATTTTCCGTTTAATCTATCAACCTTAATCTTTTTATTTTCCTGGGTAATCAATAGACGATGATAAACCATACACGCGAATATTGTCGGAAAGATATTAAATATGATTTACGAATCCTAGATATGGCTGACATCAATCACTCATGATGTACCTAATAACGTTTAAAATCAGGATAAAACAGAGGTTGCCTTTCTATAAGTGAAAATCGTTTTACTATTTCGAAAAAAGGAAATAATTGAAGCTTTGCATACAGAATTTAATTTTTTTTATTTCTTTATTTAACGCCTGTTTCATGTTTCCCATGGTGTATTTAATATTTTTCAGCAGTGATTTAAAATTCAAGTTTATAGTTATTTTTATTTTAATATTCAAACTAGGAGTTCGTTGGATTTCTTTCATATTTTTAATATACACGAAAAAAATGTATTAAATGTAAAATCTCACACATATAAAAATTTATGCAGTTTTATATAATACATTCTAAGGATTTTAAAAAAGTATTTAAAAAATGAATTTTAGTAAAATTGGTTGTTGTACATAAAAAAAAATATTACGTCTTGTATTACCACATATATTACAGTATTATTCAAAATCGAAGCGATAATTTAAAAGGTACTGTCTCCCCTTATACCATAATGTAATTGTTTTAAATTCATTACAGAAATCACAAAAATATCACATCAAAATGATAATGTTTTTTTTTTTCTTTACATTTCACTTTGCGTAACAAAATATCCCTCCTTCGCAAGTTATGCATTTATCATGTTTTGATCAATAAATCATTTTCCGTTTAATCTATCAACCTTAATCTTTTTATTTTCCTGGGTAATCAATAGACGACGATAAACCATACACGCAAATAATGTCGGAGGGATATTAAATATGATTTACGAATCCTAGATATGGCTGACATCAATCACTCATGATGCAGCTAATAACATTTAAAGACATGATAAAACAGGTTGGATTTCTTTAAGTGAAAATCGTTTTACTATATCGATAAAGAGAAATATTTAAAGCTTTGCAAAGAGAATTTAATCTTCTTTTATTTATTTTCCTTGCAAACAAAGTGCTTATTACTATTAAATAATTTTAACCCTATCATGCAAGATTTTATCGTAAAATCTTACGCTTAGAAACAGATTTTTTTTTTTTTTTATCCAATAATACCAAATGGTATGTGCGTGTGAAGGAGTAATACAAATGTATTAAAACTATGCATATATTTACTGAAAATGGTTAAATAGTATAAAATATACTAATTTTTATTATAATATTTTTAAAAAAGACATTTAATTGCCACTCAATGGCTCATTTTTATAATGGTCATATAATCCCGCTCAGGATGATTGGTACAAAATTTAATTTTTTTTATGATTAATAATTTTTTAGTAAAAAATAATGTTATTTAAAAACATTCACATCATTAATTATAAACTAGGAACTGTATGAAATATTTATTAGTGAAATCGTATTTAGTCTTTTGAGTAGTTTAGCTCGTCTTTTGAATTTTTTATCACAAAAAAGTACGCATGTAAGTAAAACGTATAACGCTCATTCATATTTCTGCAAGAGGTTAATATAGATACTGTCTTTTCCTTGTCTAACGAGGTAGTTTTTCCTTCCGAATGTTAGTTTTTTTTTAGATAGTTTTTCCTTTAGTTAAGCAATTCGGAACAAAATTAATCAATTGTCTACTGCAACCTATGACTAGAACTATCATATTTTATCAATAGTCTGAGAAATTCATATTGTTATTTATGTATGTTTTTATTTCGTTATGTTCTTTTGAAGTTATTATTATCCGTATTCTGATATTTTCAAATTCTCTTTCGTGATCTATTTTTGTTCAATACTGCTTCTAATTTTCTTCTATCTACTTTTAGTTTCTTTTCTTCTATAGCAGCTTGAATTTTTCTCAATCTTTGCTTGCAACCACAGTTTTTATATTGTTAGTTCTGTTTGTAATTTCTCCAGATCCTGCTATGGTTGCGCAAGATTTTTCTTTTGTTTGTGTTTCGCCTGCGCCTGTAGTTTTTTTATATATATATTTTTTTTTTATTTTTTCCTTCTAATTTTTCGTTTCTAACAATCATAACAACTTTTAAGAGGTCATTTATAAAATTTTCGTCGTATTCTAAGTTTTATATCTTTTTTCTTTATTTTTTTTTAATTTGGGTCAGCCTTTAATTCTAATAGAACAATCCCTCACTCCTCAAATAGATTAATGGTAATTCGGCACTCCTGAACCAATGTGGTTTGATTTGTGTGTATCGTGTAGAAGCACTGTCTGGAATGCAACATTTAGGAACCAAGTAGATTCAGATATTAACCACACAAAGAAATACTTTCGGTTATTGAACCAACGTCGAGCGAGAGGGGAGCATGCTAGGAAGTTTAATTTTGATCCATATCAGCCAACGGAAGGATTTCTATGCAAAGCCTTATACAGGAAGATGATTTGTTCAATAAAAAAGAAAAGTAAAAAAAAATAGCTTTGAAAACCTTTCTGAAATAAAGCTAGTTTCTCTCAGAAAATGATAACTTTGATACTTGGAAGAAATTTGTGAAGCTATTCATATTTTTAGATTAGGATTTCGAATATGATGATTATTAATATACACTTTTAAAATCAAGAGATTAGATAACAATAAATATTGTATATTATTAAGAAGTAGAAAAATAAGGAATTTGCCAAAATCTTAGAATAATTTAAATCAATATTACAAAGAACTTATTTATTGTTACATATACATAACAGAACTTATACTTTGCGTACGCATCTAATACAATAGGATAAATTAACAAAATAAAAATTTTATCTCATAAGAGCTGAAAAATTACATGACAATGCACTTAAAATGAATTTAAAATACATTGCGGGTCTCTTTCTTATTTTTATATAACCCAAGTGACATAATTCCGAAATCACCTACTCTTTTATCTAATTAAAAATGTTAAACAGATATTAGATAGGAAAAATAAAGGTTTCTGAATATGAAATAACAATGATTTGTATTACAGGCAAAACAATACACAAACCAAAATGTCACATCAATATATACAATAAATAACAGAAACAAATGATACATTGCGCTTCCTCTTTGCGGTATAATACATGGATGATTCAATAATTATTGTTCTTAGTGTATATAAAAAAATTATGCTGCGATGCATGACTTGATCACTATATGATCAATTTCAGAACCATAGCTGAATTGTTCTATTTATTTTATTTGCGTTAGTTTGACGGAAGGAGTGAAGTTTCAAAGACCTATTATTAAAGGGTTTTTTTTAAGTGGTAGGATGAGGGTGAAAGACTGGTTTGTGTCTTATGGAGCTAGTTTTGTGATCATTAATGAGACATGGCTACATCATTATTCAGAGTCACATTAACCATGTGTCATTCACTTACACAAATATATCTCCATAAGCTCCAAAATAGCTTTACTCTCTTTTATCCCTCCCCCGCCTCCAATAATATGTTAATATAGAAACAATGATTCTGAATTGGAGCATACAAGCATCTTTGGACTATGTTTCGATCTTCCGCATCAAAGTACAAATATTTTTTATACACTGAAGACTAATAATCATTAAACCACTGATGTACATGTGGTATTCTGCTTCAGATTAAGGAAACAAACATATTTTGGTCCTCAGAACATAAAATCTATTTTTCTAATATTATAAATGAATTTCTAAAAGCATCACACATTCCATATTGTTTTAGTTAATTCCAGTAAGAACCACTTGTTCACCCAATCCAAGAAAGTTAAGAAAAACATTTAAAGTTTGAAAAGGGAGATAAAAGTTCGTGTAAACGAAATTTTTTTCTTCCTAGAGGCAATAAGAGAAACAAACCAAGCTAAAGAATCACATCTTAGGTGAACTTTAAAAAAAGAGCTGTTACTTCATTGTAGTTGTTTGTTTGAGCATTAATAGAAATCAATAAACTGGAAAGATGTCATCAAACTTTTAGTAAAAAGAAACTGTACGATTTCTTTTCTCGTAAAAATATCTTTTCAGAATTTTTTTATACTATTTATTTAGATACTAAAACTGCCATTTAACATTAAATGTTATTATTAAATTTTTTTAATACAGAAAATTTATGGAGAGAACTTTCGAATTTTTATGCCTGTATATATACATATATTGTATAAATCCAGCTGAAAATTTTAGGTATTATCAAGAGGCTATTGTGAAGTGTAATGCATTTATAAATAACTTACAAATATAAAGCTACCATAAATAAATGTTTTAAGCTTCATTATGATGATTTACGATCAAGTTTAAATTTGCTTAAATTATCGACATGAGATTGTTTTCACTTTTTTAGTGCTTCAAATATGAGCAATATATTACTCAAGCAAAGATATTTGTAATTCATCAGCATCGTCTAAAATATATTGAGAGGTTGATTATTATGTCCATTAAATAAATTGTTACTATTTTCAACCATATTTAAAAAAACTGTTTACGATTTCGGTTTGTCTGTCAATTGTCCGTATTTCCTGCTCTAACTCTCGAACAGATATTCAGATTGTCAGGTAATTTTCATATGCTTTGGGGATTTACTATTAGGAAATGAAGCGTACATCATTAGTTGTTCATGTACAGGGATAAACTAAAGAATTGTTTTACATTACTATCTATCGAGTATATAGTTTGTGATGCATTTTTTGTTACTTCAATCGTAATGTAATAAAATATTATTCATGAACTACACTTCTATGTATTCCATATAGCTTATGGAGTGTGTAGCATTTGTTATTCTTTTACGCAGGTATTCAAAAGATTTAGTTATAGATTTAACAATGGTCGACAATTGTTAAAAGTACACTCTTCCAGTCGTATGAGTTTTGAATCTTATCGAACTTTTAGTGTATTATCTACTTTATGGACAAACATTTTATAGACCATACACACGGTGCTAAAAATGATTTATGCATATTATCGATTGCGTACAATGGCACGAAATGGCATGTTACTATGTGACGTGGTTTTATACATCTTTTAATAATATATCTGGGGCTTCCGGTAATAACTAAGTAAGGCACATTTTTGTATAAATTGAAATAATTTGGGAAAATAGAGCTTTAAATAATACTTTAATCTACCATAGTACTAAAAAATGAAAATCGAATACTTCACGTCATAGGGCGACTATAAATTTTCATTTAAAAAGTAAAAAAACAAACAGTAATAATCGGGTAAGTGCATAAATTAATGGTAATAACCAGATAAGATTACTATTTATTTTTTTAAATCGTGTATAATTATAAAAATAAGATAAAAATGGCTTGTATAACTTATAAATATCTCTAAATAATTATATTATCGTCAATAAACTGTGAAAATCAGCTATCAGTGGCGTGAAACTGCACCCAGCTAGGATAAAGTTGCAAAATAATCACACAAAATAAATGATCTGGTTAATGCTATAAATTCTTTTAATAAAATATAAATAAAAATTATAATAATAAAAGTTGATAAAAATGAATATTTTTATCATTATTAGAATATAAATTATAAATTTAAATTAAATATTAATTAGAAAAATCTTTTTTTTTTTAAGACAACGGCACAGATATATTATCTTTAATTTAATAAAAATGAAATAATTT
Source organism: Maratus speculifer (assembly GCA_964019185.1). Taxonomy (NCBI): domain Eukaryota; kingdom Metazoa; phylum Arthropoda; class Arachnida; order Araneae; family Salticidae; genus Maratus; species Maratus speculifer. The sequence goes on along the minus strand of OZ025296.1, from coordinate 225,887,443 downwards.
TATTTAATTTAATTAGAAATTGACAATGTATTTAATTGTTGTGAAATTATTGTTTATAATCTAAATAAATATTTATTTTTTTTACATTGATTAAAAATAAATGTAACTTTATCTGGTTTACCGTTTTACACTTGTTAAAAATAAATGTAAAACGGTAATAACCAGATAAAGTTACATTTTTTAATTGGTTCTCAATTAATAAAAACCTAATTGAATGTAGTGAAAATTATTAAGTTCTAATCTGTGGTATAAAAGTAATGATAAAAAGACCTTTTTGAAAACTTTAAATGTTAATTAATCAAAATATTAAAAATTTACCTTACCTGGTTATTACCGGAAGCCACATACATATACAGAGTAAAATATGCTTCGTTAATGTGTTATTGTTGGTATGTATTTCGGAATTTACTCCTTGCGTAATATTTTTTTTTAGTTTTCTATTTTGCTATTTGAATGTACCGAGTGTCCCAAAAATGACTGATGGATTTTAAAATTCAATAACTTGCAAACGGTGATAGCTATTTAAAAAAAAAATGTAGGAGGTTTATGTATAATATCAGGAGTTTTTTTACAGTAATTTTTTATTTTAGATCGAATTTCCAACAATAGATGGCGCTGACGGCGATTGAAGGCCAGGTTGACGACGAAACTGACCTCACTCAGCACTGATCACCTGGCCTTCAATCGCCGTCAGCGGCATCTTGTTTGAAATTCGAACTAAATTCAAAAATTAAGGTTAAAAAAAAAAAAAAAAAAAAAACTTTTGACATTTATACATAACCTTCCTGCAAAAATTTTCTGAATAGCTGTCACTGTTTGCAAGTTATTGAATTTTAAAATCCATCAGTCATTTTTGGGACACCCAGTATGTTCTATAAAGGAAGTAGATATAAATTTGCAAATACGAATATCATAAACATATTGCGATATTATATTTCAACGCCAATTATATTAAAATACAAGTAATTTTCCAAATAATTCTAGCACTTTATCTTAAATACTTCCTTGCATCTTAAGTTAAACTAAAGTTTTCCAATGAAATAATATTTCAGAAGAGTAAACGGAAATTACCAGAAATGTATCATGTATCTCACGAAATATCTAGATGAAATCTACTAGTTTTGTAATTATTTTCTGATTCACTTTTAGACCTGCGTTTATTCTATTAGTTAATGAAATATGCTCTCAGAGAAATATAATTTTAAAACTTACGATGATTAGATTCGTGATGTATGTCCAGAAAACAGTTGATTTTATTTTAAATAAAGGAAAGCTTTACTTCGATATATACAAGTCTAGAAATACTTCAAACTATAGTAATATACATGTGTACGAATAAGATGTTTTTTATTTTCTGTATTAAATTTTATTTCTATATTAAAATATATTTCATTTTAAAATTACCAAAAATAAATTCGTTCTTATATCTTTTCAAGATTTTAAAAAATATATAAAAGATAAAAAACTTTGACTTTTTAAATAAATAATACAGAAATTATTTATTTTTATTTATAAGGGAAATACAATAGATGTCAAAACTTTAATGTTTTTTTAAATTTTAAATATCGATGAATCCCAATTAGTCGTATAAAAAGTTATCGCAAGCTGTGCTGCTTCTTTTCTATCAAAAAGAAAATTTAATATAGATATTTAAGATATTTAAAAAATATAGAAGAAAAAATACTTTGACTTTCTCTAATAAACAATACAGAAATTATTTATTCTAATTCATAATGGAAATCCATTAGATATCATATGTATATTTTTCTTTAAAAATAATATCGCAATTAATCGTATAAAGCATAATCGCATACTGTGATGTTCCTTTTCTAACTAAGAAAACTACAAAAGAGATATGCTCTATTGTAATATTTTTTTAAATATCTATATTTTTAAAATTTCATTGAAAATGAAATTAAAAAAATAAGATAGTGGTGTGTTTAGAATGGTGAAATAATTTACAAACTAATACATTCCATTACTGACTATGCAAAGTACTTTAATATTCTAGATGTTCCAACAAAAAATGTTTTTACTGCTAAATAAGTACTTACCAGATTCTGTATGATACACTGTTAAAAATTCTGTGCTGTTTTGAACCAAGATTTTTGTTGCATAGCTGCATCCAATCTGCATCCATGGGATGCTGAAATCTCGATTGAACGTTTATAGATCTGGGTCAACAGCAAATTCCAATTTTTAAACTCCTTTTCACTGTCTTATACTTGTAGCTACTTGAAACATTGGTTCATATTAGTATGAAAGTTTTGATAATGTACAAGGAGTTGTTTAACAGCTTAAGTGATTAATATTTTTGAAAAAAAGTTCATATGATGACATTTTTTATGCCTTTTACAAATTTTTTAAAACTTTTATCACCTATTTTTCAAAATAGACTTTTTTTTATAGTTAAATTAAAAAAAAAAATGTTCGTATTAAATAATGCGAAATTTACAAAAAAAAATTACTGGTGAGAAAAATAAAAAAGGATTGGAATATGGATGTCCGTACGTGAAATCAGGGAAGCGGTTAATTTGTTATATATATTGCATATAGAAATTATTAATAGAGTGTATTGTAATCTTTGCTACTGAGGTTCACATTTGTGGCCCCTTTTGCAACAAAACCATTCAAAATAACTACATTTTGATTACCAGTTTACATTCATGACATTTTAAGCTACAAAATGAATTTATCCAATTTTAGCATTTGACTTATTTTCATTGCTAACCCGCAAATTAGAAATGAGAATTTCAAAAGCGTTGTCAACTCAGATATTGTGTAAAAACAAGTATTATTTTATCTATTCTAAAATTTTAATTATTATTTCAGAACTTTTTATATTATTAAAAATAATGTAAATATTCTCTAGATAGGCTTCTTTGGTATGTCTAGTGAAATTTTTGATTTTAACTCTCCTTAATATGTAATATTCCGTTCACTAGCTCCGGGTTTCACTGCAATATAAGCAATATTTAAGAGCAAATAATATAATTCTGTAGATTTAATGAAATTTTGATACATTTTAGAATTATTAACACTCTCAAGTATTACATTTATATCTGTAATTAAGGGTTTTTTTTAAATAATGCTAAAAGAATAATATTTTCGGATTAATTAAAACAAAATGAAGAGAAAAAGTTATAATTTTATACGTTTGCAAGACGGTTAGAGGGTTAAAAGTACACACATATGTTCCTGTGTAATCAAATGCTATAAAAGGGTTTCAACATAACGTTAACAGTTTTCATCTTCAGAAATATTCTATAAACATTCTACTTAATTAACTCAAAATATATGACTACTAAAAATGCATTTATAAAAAATACAAAACATTGCTCAATGGTGCACAAAACAAGAACTTTAATACGAAGTTGTACAATTAAAATAAAATAAAATATCAACGTTTTGCGCCGTCTTCAGAAAAATATGATCTCGAAATGACTAAAAGTTTGTTTCCTGATTGAGAGATAATATTTCTAATTCGAAAAAAATATTTCGATATATATTTCGATAATATATTTCGATCAGGAAACAAACTTTTAGTCATTTCAATATTATATTTTCCTGAAGTTGGCTCGAAACGTTGATATTTTATTTTATTTTAATTGTACATGTTCATATTAAAGTTATTGTTTTGTGCGCCATTCAGCAATGTTTTGTATTTTTAATAAATACATTCTTAGTAGTTAAATTTTATGGTGCAATTTTCCAGTATATGTTTATTGAAATATTTTTTTTTTCATAAAACTTTTTCTTGGGATATCACTACTCTTTCTATGTATCTTCTAGTGCTTAATTCAAATTTCGCTTACGAAACTGTACTAAATTACTTTAGTATTGGAAAATAATTAAAGCATGAGATTAAATGTAAACAGACATGTGAATATTTGTATTTTAATCGTTTAAAAGAATACCTTAAAATGCATAAAGTCGCATGTATGATAAATCCTTTACATGCAGAAAGTTTAATTAAAAATGTTCTTCCAAATTTAGAGATATTATATTTCTGACTGATTTAAATTTTAAGTTGCATTTTGCGCAACAAAATTTAACTTATCTTTCCTTGAGAAACACCTACAGATATTGTTCACAAATAAGTTACAATTAAAAACGCGAGTTTAAAAACTCGCCATATCCGAAATTTAAAAAAAAATCATGATTCCTTAATTATTTTATCTTGCTAGTAAAGGTGCATCGAAAAAATACAAAAATATGCAAAGAAACTAGTTTTATTCTGTGCTTCTGTCATTGCAAGATCATGATTCAAAAGGAAAACCAATGGACGCAGTTAGAGATTTTTCGAATTTTTCCAAAATTTAATTTTTTAGATAACACAAGTTTTAATGCTCTCGTTCGCAATTATTCAAGAAAGGAAATTACTAATCTATAAAGAAAAGTTAATCATCATAAATTCAAATTTTATTGTAATTAAAAGTAAAAATCATTGTGCATAATTATAAATACATCATTCACAGCAGTTAAGATTTGTCTACAACTAGAATAATATTGATAATAAGAGATGTAATTAATTTACCGATTTAAAATCGTGTCATAAATTAATCTAATATTGATAATATTAATATACAGTCTTGTTGAAATCTCATTTCTTCAATTCATAGGAAAGTACAGTCTCTTTTAACGAGATGCAAATTGTAGATTTTGAATCAGCTATTCTCGTGCGTTCAGCTTTTAATTAAAAAAACTAACACAAAGAATGTCCAGTAGACTCAATTTCAGAAGGAAAACTGGAATTGGATAAAGGCTGTTAACTTTATTGTACTACTCTGGGAATAGATAATTTCAAATTATTTGGTATGATGGGCTTTTCGTTATATTTTATTATTAATCTCGCAGTGCCAAAACTCCGTTTATGGAATATTTGGTTGCGTAATATACTCTGCATTGTCTATCAGATCTCTACTGTACATTACAAATATATTAGGCTTATAGCTTTAAGTGCATATTATTAAAATTTTATTCTATTATCATATATAAAATGTCCTACACGGCCATCTTAATTACAAAATTTGATTTCAAAATCCCACCATTTATTAAAATGCAGTTTATGAAAATTAACAAGGAGCAGAAATGCGTAGTTTGACAAACAAAATGCTTACAACTATTAAAAACCAAATTACTCTTTCCAGCAACTAAAAAAAAGTTGTTTGGCGTGACAAGTTCTTTCTTCAGATTCTCAAAAACATATGGAAAGTAACTTCTAAGACTAGTGTTAATCAACTAAGGAAATTTATCTTGCATTTAATTTGAAACAAACTTATCTTGGTTTCTTTTGTACAAAGTTCTAAATATTGCCTCACGTGTATATGTGGCAAATATTTGCATTATAATATTTTATAATTATATTAATTTTTTGTATTATAACTATTTATTTAAAAGAATATATTATGTATATCCTTTTAAAATACATATAGCTGAATAGTGTTTTGATATAAAAGTAAACATAAAAGTAGAATATAAAAAGACAGCCTAATTTTCTAAAAAAAAAAAGAAAAAAAAAGAAAAAAGAAAAAAAAAAGAAAATTATTCGGGTTTTTTTTCATGTATTTTTTTCTGTTAAAAAAAAAAAAAAAAAAAAAAAAATATTTCGTTAAAATTTCCGACTTTCGGTTTTTTACAGTCATACGTTTCAGGGGTCAAAGATCAAACGTGTTTTTATAAAATGTATGCCTCTCTCTGTTTAACACAAAATTTGTGGCTGGTCTATTTCACAAATAAAAGCACGAAATTTAACCAGTATTTGTATTAAGAAGGTCCCTCACATAAACGAATGATGATTGATTTTTTGTGTAAATCGTTCTAAATATCGCATTGCTAGATTGTATTATTCATGATTTCCGCAAGATCTATAGCTTAAGAACTAACGAACGAATTTTCAACTAAATTCAGATTGCGTTAGACGTTGACACAGGTTGCGGCTGGTTATGCTTTGGTGTAAATTACAAAACAGGTGGCACTGCTATATTGCATTTTGCGAGAATTATACGATTTCAGCAATAAGTATTTTAAGAAATGATGTACGGAATTTCATACATTTAGGATCCTAAAAATGAGCATAGTATCATTTAATTTCAGCAACGTGTTACGGAAATTTTTAGAATTAAAATGTATAAGAAGATTGTACTGTGGTTTGTATATCCGGCTCCTTATATGATAGATTGAGAAACTTATATCACTCAAACAATAAATATAGAGGATGTTTAAAGCCTATATATCAGAAATGTAAAGCCAGGTAGAGGAGACCTAATAAACATATTTCGTATATAAATATGAGTCTGAAAATGCGGATTTCAGACAATAAAGATTGATTTTGAAATTCTGCGCTTGTATGTACCTCGCTTGATGAATCGCGATTCTCTCACAAAATTGTCATTTCAAGCATTATTTATCTTACATCGGTGAATAACTTTCCGACATGCATTTCAAGCTTGTGTATAAGCACAGAAAAGGTTTACACCAAACGCACGTCTACAACTCTCAATTGTGTAAAAGGAATACAATTTACTGTGCGTAATACTACTTACTTCAATGCTTAAGTACTGTGATATATTCCAGTTATCAGTGTCCATATCAGGCCTTGAAGTGCGAAACCATCCGCTTATGATAAAATATTTGACGATCTCTCTATGTCCTACGCGCCATTGCTCCATGTAAATCTTTTGATGAACGACAGCGTTTCCTTGTGTAACACCATAATTGAAATGCATGTCGAAAGTTCCGCATTGGTACAATACCAATTGCTTATTAACAGCGTCCAAACTGCTTCAACTGATTATTAACAGCTTCCAAACTGCTTCAACGCTGCAATTCCACACCCTATATATACGAAATCTGCTTATAAAGGCCTTTTCTATCGGATTTTACATTTCTGACGTATTGTTTTTAAACACATATATGATACATCTTATACATACTTATACATATTACTTATTTCATTGTAAAAATACTATAATGGATTCCTGTTATCAGTGTCCTTATCAAGCCTTGAAGCGCTATAAAGGATCTGCTTATGCTAAAATATTTGACGATATCTCTAATTCCTACGGGAGTATTTTTCCATGTACATCTTTTGAGGAACGATTGCGTTTTCTTGCGTAACACCACACTTGAAATGCATTTCGGAAGTTCGGCATTGGTATAATACAAATTCATTATTCACAGCGTCCTAAGTGCTTCAACGCCGCAATTCGAAATCCTACATTTATATACGAAATCCGTTTATTTAGGTCCCTGCTATCGGCTTTTACATTTTTGAAGTATTATTTTAAAACACATATATGACACATCTTATACATACTATTTATTTTACTGCATGAATACTGTGATATATTCCAGTTGTCAGTGTCCATATCAAGCCTTGAAGCGCGAAACGTGTTGCATATAATAGAATATTGGACGATCTCTCTAATTACTACGCGAGAATTACACCATGTAAATCTTTTGAGGAATGACTGAGTTTCCTCGAGTAACATCATGCTTGAAATGCATGTCAGAAGCTCCGCCTTGGTATAATACCAATTCATTATTCTCAGCGTTCCAACTGCTTCAATGCTCCAATTCCACACCCTGTATTTACATACGAAACCTGCTTATAAAGGCCCTTTCTATCGGATTTTACATTTCTGACGTGTCGTTTTGATACAGACATATGATACATCATATACATATTGCAGAAAACTCTAAATGTATATACATTTTTTTCCAATACTTATTTTAAAAGAAATCATTTTTTATTTTACAATTCATCCAATAACATATTTATTGCAAAACACAGCTCAAAAATCTTTGCATATGATGCATATCGGTAAAAAAGAGAAATAAATATACGTCTGATATATGTCATACTAAAGCAAATATACGAACAAGATATAGAAATTAAGATCCGAACTGCATCACATCTAATAGTGATGCATAAATAAATGCATGGAGAACATTATATACAGTTAATTCTTTTCGAAATCCGAATGTTCCCAATTACTTTCCGTTGTTATTAACTTCTTTCACTATTTTAGTTCATCTTGAAAGTGTTCCGTTTGCAATCATCTGGGAATTAGAGCGTGAGATACGATGAAATTGTTACAGAAGTTGCATTTAATAAACGAAATAAAACCTTCGCAGTCATAAGGTAAATTTATCGTGAAGAATTTTAAACGAAAATTCTGAAGAAGGCTTCGAGAGAAATGTAAGTTAATTTCACGAAGTTCATATGTCGGTAGGAGAATTTACTTCGGATTTCGAACAAAACGTTCTAATTAAGAACAAATAAATAATATTAATGGGAATGTTGTATTTCAGTAATATTCTTGCTCGCACTTTTATTGTAGAATGTATTAAATATTTGTGCGTTAGAAGATACATAATATATGATTAAAGAACAAAAGTAGCATAAATTTCTTTAAAATTAAATGAGAACTTTAAGGTATGTGTTAGACTGAGGTATAAAATTATTTATTACGAACCCATTCGACATACCAATCACCGTACAAAATAGTATAAATTTAAACAAACTTCAGCATAACAAGCACAGAAAAAAGTTTTGTTTAAACTACTAACATTTGTTTGGTCCAACAAATCTTTTAGTTTAAGTATGGGTCAATGGAAGTTTTGTTTGAATAAACAAAAAATATTGTTGATTTTTTTTTCAATTTTCTGTCCAAAATTTTCTTTAAAAGGCATAATAACGTAATAATAATGTAATTAATCCATCTCATTTTAAAAAGTCTTTATTTTCAAAAAATTATGTTAATCTTTATATCTATATTAGTCAATTAAACAAAATTACGTGAGAGTGTTATCGCTACTGCACACCAATTTAGATTTCGCAAAAACAACAAAATTTTGTTGGAATTAATAATTGAAATTACAAGACATAGTAAGACTGGAATAAAATTGATGAAATTTTGTTAAAATCTTTTAAGAGTGTTAACAATATTTTTGTGCCTGAGCAAAAAAATCGATTTATTTCTTTAACTAAAAAATTCGCTTAAAACAACCAAAATGTACTCAACAAAACATGTTTTGTAGTTTTAATCATTCCCTTTTTCTGGGTGCATTAAATGAAAACTTAACATAAAAGGCATCCAAGGATGAAAAGTGTCGTCGTATTTTAAAGACATTCTGCACTTTCCTTCAAAAGACTGATGTCCTTCAAAAGACTTCCTTTTTTACGGCGTAATTTCTAATAATTTTTCATTTCACTCTAGCAAAATTCAGACCTATAAATTAAACAATTATAAATATAATAAAAAAATTTAATTGAAATTTTAAATGGGAATATCAACAAATTAGCTAACTATCGACATGTAGGCTTTATGTATGGCAACTTCTTTTTTTCCAAACTTGATAATAATTTTGCCAAATAAGTCAAAATATGGCCGTGTTGTGGTGGGCAATAAGGACAGATGTAAACTGATTTACCGACTGAGAAATCATGTTATAAATTAATCTAGTATAACTTCGTATGCAGCGCTTTCTGCAGTTTCTGTATGTTGACCTTCGATTTATTCTGTTGAGCTGATCCATAGTATCACACCAGATTATGTGATCGTTAAGGTTATTTGGGTGAAATAGTCCTCTAGTGTTCGTGTCCGGGATGGCTCAGTTGGAAGAGCATTGGCTGCTTCAGCCAATACATTCCTGGTTCGAATCCTTGTCAGAGCTCTTTTAACCCACATAGATAATTTACATCTGTTATTCTTGATTTACGGTTTGAAAAATCGTGTTATAAATTAATCTAATATTTATCAATCATTCTAAATTGTATTACTGCTAATATGTGTATTAAAATAATTTTATAATAAGATATTTTAATGTTACTTAATAGATCTGTCGGAACATAAAGAGTAAAATGGCAGGAAATTATGGAAACCATAAATTTAAATATATTAGAAAAAAACTTTGTAAGAATAAGAATGTATCTTATATTCTTTCTTATTAATGTATTGTTTTATTATTTAGAATAAATGAGAGGAATAATGAAAAGAAAGTGAGAAACAATAATTAAAATAATAGGATATTCAAAATAGTGAAAAACACCTCGTACAAATATTAACTGATGATAAAAATATGCATTGTCATAACTTCAATCAATAGAATGTTTACATATTATTTCCAATTTCTCAGATAAATTCTTTATTCGCAATTATTTTTCAATTCTTTTTTCTTTTGTAGTTCTTGGATCACTGTGTTTTTCTACTGGATATTTTAAATACGAAAATTAAAGTACTGTTATTTTAAGACTGTATTACAAAAACTGTACATAAAAAATAAATAACTTAAACCTTCGACAAATAGACATAAAAATATCCCTTAAAACGGAATATGTTTATCCCAATTCCTATATTTACAGATAGAAATTAGAAACAATAATAATAAACTTGCTGAAACAACAACTTTCTAAAAATACGTATTTCATATTTTCCTTTACTACTCTATCTTTTTTTAATCTGCAAGAATAAATGTGATTGCTGAAAGTAAGAAATAACAAAAAAAAAAAAAAAAAAAAAAAAAAAAAAAAACTATACGATGTTGAAAATATTCTAGAAAAATTGGTACAAACTTATGATAGAAATATGTATGGTCGTAACTCAGTCTATTAAATGCTTACAGATAATTTCTGATTTCTGAGAGAATCTCTTGATTGGCACTTATTTTTTAATTTCTTTTTATTTTATAATTTTTGGATCTCTGTGTTTTTTTTTTTTTTCAATTGCATATTTTAAATACAAACTCTAATATGCAGATATTTTACAGACTATATTACAGTTGCTATAGAAGAAAATAAATAACCACATCCTACGAAAAAATGAAATAAAACGGAATATTTTAATCACAAATCCTAACTTAAATAGAAATAAATTAGGAAGACATAAATTAAAACCTACTAAAACAAAAAACTTTTTTAAAAATATGTTTCGTATGTTCCCTTAATACTCTATGGTTTTACTCCATATAAATTAATAACAGAAAGAAAGTGACAAAAGTGAGAAATGCGGACAAATCTTATACGCTTTTCAAATAATACAGATTACTTGGTACAAATATTAACTGTTGTAAAAATATGCGTGGGCATAACTCAATCAATAGAATTATTTCCAATTTCTGAGAAAAATTCTCTATTCGTAGTTTTTTTTTTTTTTTAGTTCTGTTTTTTTTCTGTAATTTTTGAATCACTGTGTCTTTTACATCACATTTTAAATACGAAAATTAAAGTACTGTTATTTTACAGACTGTACTAGAAAAGCTGTACACGATAATAAATAAGCAACACCCTCCTTAAAAACGGTATATGTTTATCACAAATCCTATCTTTTCAGAAAAAAATTAGGAAACCATAGTATTAAACCTGCTAAAACAGTGATTTTTAAAAAATAAATTTCATACTTTCCCTTACTACTCTACTCTTTTTAATCTACAAGAATAAATATGAAGAAAGAAATTGCGAACACTTGACACAAATATTAACTGATGATAGAAATATGCAAGGTCGTAAATCAAATAATAAAATGCTTAAATGTATTTGTTTTATTTCTAAGACAATATCTTAATTCGCAATTCTTTTTCAATTTCATTTTTCATTTGTCATTTTTGGATCACTGTCTTTTTTTATTGTATATTTTAAATGCAAATAGTAAAATACTGGTATTTTGTAGACTATATTACAGAAACTGCAAAGTAAAATAAAAAGGCCACACGCTTCGAAAAAATGAAAACATAAACGGATTACTTTTATCACAAATCCTAACTGAAATGGAAATATATTAGGAAGACATTAATTCAAACCTACTAAGACAAAAATCCTTTTTAAAATTGTCTTTAACTTTCCCTCATTACTGTATCATTTTACTGTAATAGAATTAATAAGAGAAAAAAAGAACATGGAAATGGAAAATGACGACAAATTTTATACAGCCTTCGAAATAATGCAGAAATGTTTGATAGAAATATTAACTGTTGGTAAAAATATGTGTGGTGGTAACTCTATCAATGGAATGCTTAAAGTAAACTGGATTTCTGAGGATAAAATGGATTTCTGAGAGAATATATTTATGCGCCATTCTTTTTTAATTTCTTTTTCATTTGTTGTTTTGATATAAATGTTTTCTTTTCTATTGCGCATTTTAAATACAAATATTAAAGTGCTGTTATTTTACGCACTACATTACAAAAACTATGTAAAAAAATAATCGACATTTTTCACAAAAATTTTTTAAAAAAATCCGTCTTTAAAACAAAATATTTTTTAACGATTCCTCTTTTAAATGAAAAGAATTTGCAGAATTCATAAAATTAAACATGCTAAAACAAAACAAAAAAAACTTTTTGACCCTTTTGCAAATCATGCAATTATATTTGTAAAATGCTGAATTGCCACCGAAAAAAACTTTTAAAAATCTATGAGGGGAAAGCCGTTAGTGTGCGCAAAGCTGAATTACCACCAGAAATTTGAAAAAAAAATCAAATTAAGATAAAGCAGTTTTTTTTAAATCTTTAACTTTTTTTATAAAAACTATAAAAGTAAATTTATTTCAAAGTTTCTGGAACAGATCTTAAATAACCTAGGTAGTATATAATATATAATATATCCCACTACCCCTCAAGCGGTTAAAAATACATTTCGTGTTATCCCTTACCGCTCTGTCTTTTTACCCTACTAAAAAAATCAGAGAAAAAAAGAAAACGAAAGTAAGAAATGCCGATAAAAATTCTACGGTGTACCAAAAAATGCAGAACACATTGTAGGAAAATTAACTGATGATAAAAATATGCATAATCGTAATTCAATCAATAAAAAATGCTTAAAGGCAATTTCTGCTTTCTGAAATAATATTTTGAAATTTCTTTTTATTTTATAATACAGTAGAATCTCGATAATTCGGATTAACTGGGACCGGGCCTAATCCGGATTGTCAAAAATACGGGTTACCCGGAGAATGTGAAAAAATGAAATAAAGTAAAACATACAAACAGAAAATCACCTTTATACTGAAAATATTGAATATTTACAGACAGTAAAAATGTTTACTCTGTAATTATAAAACTTGTCATATTCTGTCACTTATGCAAGTCGCATGGTCACGCATTCTCTTGAGAATTCTCGTTTATTCCACCTATTTCGATTTTCCGCAAGCAATTTGTAGAAAGGGTTTTGGCACGAAGACAAGGAAACGGTCGCTTGAGTAATGTTTCCAAGAGGACCTATGGACTGGCTGACAAAGATCGGATTGCGATCCTTATTAGTCAGTGTGTCTATAAGAACTATTTTACTTTGCTTTCTTGCAATGCTCTGAGTAAAACTATTAAGCAGTGAGCTTTTGATGACATTTTCAAATGGATTAAACAGAAAACTATCAAAACTGAAATTGGCAAAGCTTAAATGATGTATCGTTGTTCCTTTTATAGATAACATTAAAGAGCTTAAATAAGAAAGTTTGAAGTATTCTTCCGAAAAGATTTTAGAAAATACTTATTTATTCAGAATATAAGGCTGAAATAAATTTATGTTATGGAAATTTGCCGATAAATTCTCAAACTTGAAAAAAAAAGTCGAATAAATCGATCCGGATTAACAGGGTCCGAATCAGCGGGATTCTACTGTATTTGGATCACCGTGTTTAATGTTATTATTATAATTATTATTATATTGAGAAAAAAATATACCGCCTTCACCTAGAATGAATAGTTAGTCACTTTCTGAATACCTAAACTAGAACTACAGATGACCGAACTATGCGAATAGTTTGAACAACTAAGTTGAATAGCCGAAATGACTTAGCATTTCTAGTCTCTTGTTTTCAAGGTGACGAAACTATATTGACTCGTCTCAGTAACGAGAAATTATTGCTTGATTTTGGAAATAGTTTCAAAAACTAGAATTACAGTTACTAAATCAAATCTTTTGTGTTCGCATCTATTTGCAGATATTTTTAAATAAGTATTACAGCGAGAATAAAGCAAAACGCTCTTGAATTCTTGTTGTAGGTTCTAGAACTCTCATATAATGGTAACTAGAATTTATAAGGATGACATGGAACTGTTTTTTCTAGAACCACAATTTAGATTCTAGATTCCACAACTGTATTTTTTTCTCAGCGTATTGAACATTTTAAACATAAATTTATTGTGTTGGGATTTTGCAAAACATATTACAGAAGCTGCGCAAGAAAATAAATAAGCCATGTATTTCGAAAAAATTAAATAAAAATTCTCCTTGAAAACGGAATCTTTTATAACAAATACTAAATTAAACGGAAATAAATTAGCAAGACATATATTCAAATCTACAAGACAAAAAAAAAACTTTCTAAAAATATATTTCTTATTTTTTTTAATACGCAATCCTTTTATTCTATTCGAATTAATAAGAGAAAAAATGGAAACGGAAGTGGGAAATGACAAAAAAATCTTATACACTGTTCAAAATAATGCAGAACGCTTGATATAAATACTAACTGTTGATAAAAATATGCGTATTGGTAACAGAATCAACGATCGTTTTAAGGCAATTTCCGATTTCTGATAAATGTCTTTATTTGCAATTATTTTTTTAATTCCTTTTTCTTTTGTAATTTTATATCACCTTTTCTTTTTTTAATTGAGCATTTTAAATACACATGTTAAAGTTCTGGTATTTTACAGATTATGTGATTAAAGTTATGCAAGAAATTAAATAACCCACATACTTTGAAAAAATTCAATAAAAATCTCTCTTGAAAACGAAATATTTTTATCTCAATTTCTACCTTAAATAAAAGAAATTAGGCAACCATAAATTTAAATCTGCTAAAACAGAAACAAAAAACTTTTTAACTCTTTATGAGAAAGAAATTACGCTTGTGTAATGCTGATTTAGCACCTTATATTTGAAAAAGATAAAATTTCACCCTTTAAGGGGCAAGCAATTGTACTTTTATAATGCTGAATTGCCATAGGAAATTTGAATAAAATATACATTAAAGGAAAATTCTTTTTCAAAAATTAAGTTTTTGACGCGATTTTTTTTTGCATAAGATAGCTGGCTGCGATTCACAACCGGCCTAGCTTTTACTTTTTCGATTTTGATGTTAGATTAAAAAATACTTTATCTTTCAGAACCGTTTTGAACCGGTTATGAAACTGAAATTATCCTAATATGGAAAGAATATCACCCTAGGTCAATTTTAATCACTGCAACAAACATTATGATTAGTTTGAGAAATGTGGGGAATTGTTTTAAAATTTATTTCTTTTAAAGTCATTATATAGTTAATCCTTTTGATTCCAGCCTCTCTTACAGAAATTTTATTCGTTTGCACCTCTTTTTTAAAAGAACTTACTTTCAATTTCACAGTAATAAACAAAAAAAAAAAAAAAAAAACCTTGAGCTGAAAGAAATTACGTTTGCGTAATACTGATCTATCACCGGGAATTTGAAAAAAAAATTCAAATAAAAAAAATCAGTTTTTCAACTCCTTTCTCCAAAAGCTTTTATAATAAAACTTAATTCCAAGTGTCTGGTAGAAATCTTAATTAATCTTTGGTGTTATATATTATATAATATATCCTACAGTCCCTCAAGCGGTTAAAAATATATTTCGTACCTTCCATTACTATTCTATCGTTTTACTCTATTAGAATAAAGGAGATAAAAATGGAAACGAAAGTTAGAATACACGATAAAATTTATAGGCTGTTCAAAACAATTCAAAACACTTTGTTAAATTACTAACTGATGATAAAAATATGCGTGGCCATCAATAACTCGATCAATATATTGCTTAAAGATTATTTACAATTCCTGAATGAATCTCTTTTTTCGCAATGTTTTGTGCATAAGATAATTTATTGATTGAGAAATACTTTTATTATATATAATATATTTTTGTATGAAAATACTAAGAAAAATTACAAGAAGTGTAAGTTAAATAAAGGAAATAGCATTTTTTTTTCATATTGAAAACAATCTCCCTAGTACAGATTTTATCATTTTAACAAACATTATGATTAGTTAGAGAAATGTGGGAAATTTTTTATTAATTGTTTATTTATTGTCATTATATCGTTAAATCTTTAGACTCCAACCTTTATTTCACAGTAGTTTGGACGGTACCACTTTTTCAAAAGAACCTATATTTTCCATTGCCTTTACCAAAAACACTCTAATTAAACAAACCATATTTTTTTTTATTTTTTTACTGGTGCCAAAAACAAATTTTGCAAAGAAAGATGATGTACAGTCTGACTGGACATACATTGTAAAAAAGTAATCTTACAAGTGTACAGTTACCGAAATCTGTATGGTTACTAACATTTATCTGTAAACTGTACAAGAAAAGAAGTAAATCTACAAAACTAATTTTCGTAAAGCTACAGGAATCTCTAACTTTACAAATGAATCTACTAAAGTTATAGTTATCTTACTAAAATTTTATCAAGAATCTGGTTTCAATTACATAATATATTCAAGCTTCCAAAAAACCCTTAGTAATATTATAGATAATTTTTTTTTGTGCAAATATTTTTTTTTCAGCATTGTATCTGTTACATGAATTATTGCTGTTGCTGTTGCAAAAAAGTTCTAGGAATACCAGTTTCTTAGAAAAGTTTTAGTGACTTGACAGACTTTTTTTTTTATAATGTACGAGTGTAAAGGAGTTAGCATATGCAGAATTTAAAGCTTTTTTTGGTGATATCTTAATTGCACAATACCTACCACCTATAGTCTTCATCTATCCGTCTTTTCACATATAACAAAACAAAAACTACCTAAACGAGTGGTTAAATGAAAATTAATATTTATAATATTTGTAAAATTGCACTGTACGATTCATTACACTGTTAAAACATTCTGTAAAGTTACTAAACTTATTCCATTAAACTGGGATTCCTAGATTTTTTTATGTAACAGTAACAGCAAAACATCGTGTATCAGAATCAGTTACATTAATTTTTAGTATCACCATTTCATAAAAAATTCTAGGAATCTCAATTTCCTAGAAAAAGTACAGTAACTTCACAGATTTTTTAGTTTTACAGTGCAGAAAATGTATGAAAATCAAATCAAAATCGAAAAATATATTAAGAAAATTTTCTCGCTTATTTAAATCCGATCGCATGCAATTAATACAACGATAATCAAGTCATAATACAGATAGGTTTACAGATAAAATTTATTAAGCATTGAAATTTCTGTATCTTTACAAATGTACAATTGCAAATTTTTTAACATTTTTTCTTTCTTTTTTCTTTCTTTTTTTTCTTTTTTTTTTTTTTTTTTTTTTTTACAAAATTAATAACTTGTTGTTAACCCCACAATTTGTACATGAAATAATTCATAAAATATTAAAGATTTCAAAAAATGCAAATAACAAAAGATTACTTAATGAAGCAATAATTATACATGTTTTTAAAATCTTATTTCAAAATCTCTGAGGGCATTAATATACAAAAATTTTGGAACTACAATATAATGATTCTGTTTATAATGCTTATGATGCTTTAAATAAACATAATCTTAGATGCTAAAATATATAGATTTTTCTAATACCTTAGAATATGTTTGCTTACATATTTTTCAAATTATGAAAATTTTCATATTCAAAGTATATTAAAGCTTTCATGATGATGAACGTCGACAATTTTAGAATCAATATATTCTGTAGCCCCCATCATAATGTATTTGAAAGCAATATGTCAAAGAAGAAAGCTTTCAGTAATCAATAAACTTGTTCATAAGATAAACAGAAACTAATCTTCTAACTTTAAATTTCTTCGATATGGCATATTAAATGTGAAAAGTTTTATCAATAATTTTCATATGCATATCAAAACTTTAATTTAAAGAAAACTTTCCTTCTGCTGTAAAATATGCATGCTATGTACTTTAAGTAAGACATTCAGAACTAATTAAAAGAGTATTCGTCACCAACTGTTAACTGAAATTTAAAATGATTTTTAAAATTGTCCATACATACCCTGTAGTTTAAAAGTCTATCGTAATCAATTGTCAAAAGGAATCAATAACAAACAACAATCAATAATAGTAGATGATAATTAAAAATTTTGTTCACAAAATAAACAGAAACTAATGTTCTAATAGCAAATTTTTTCGATATGTGGTATGTATTTTAATAATGTCAATGATAGCAATAATATTCATATGTATATTAAAACATTAATTTAAGGAATGCACTTCTTTTCTTGTGAAATATACATGACATACTTAAAGTAAGGCACTCAAAACTAAACAAAATTATGTACATCGCCATGAGTTCAATAAATTTTAAAATGCTTTTTAAATTTCACATAGACACCCTGGAACTCAGTAGTCAAAAGCAATAAATAGTAATCAAAATCAATGGTAGTTAGTAATCTTGTTCATAAGATAAACAGAAACGAATCTTTTAACTTTCAAATTCTTCAATATGGAATATTAAATATCAAAATCTTCATCAATAATTTTCAAATATGTAACAAAATTTGCATGTAAAGAAAACTATTCTGCTGTTGCAGAATATACAGAATATATCCTTAACGTAAGTCATTGACATTAAATTAAAGTTGCAATTATTACCATCACTCCACTAAAATTTAACAGTAATTTAAACTAGTTGGATGAGCAAATCCCAAAACTTTCTTCTATCTTATCTTAACGTATATTTTAATAATTCAAAAATTAGTTATGAATGTTGATGCTTAAGATTATTAATTCGATACTATACCAAGTTTGATTTTCTTTTTAAATTTCTGATATAGTCAATTAATCGGAGTAAAAACGTGCTAATGTGGATCATGATCTTTATTAAAATCAATATTTTTCATTTATTTTGTTATCAGCAGCTGTATGCAAATAATCGGATTAAAAAGACGAGAAATATCATCTATGCAGGAGACGATGAATAATAGTACGATAAGCAGATATTTTTCCATTTCAGGGAGGATCTGCTTGTCATACCCAAAAATAATCATACACGAGAAATTTAGTTCATTTTTATGCATAACTTGATACAGCTTTCGAATGAAAAATATTGAAAATGGCGCAAAAAAAGAAAAAAAAAACGATTGTAACGCTCCCTTCAGGCTGATTTTTGTTTTCAAATTGAAGGAGGTTCTGCTAACCATAGCCAATCACATACACAAAAAAATTCGTTCAATTCTTTGTATAACTTCATACCCTTTTAAGTAGTACAATATTGAAAATGGCACAAAAATCATGATTTCAGTGTCCCCTCCCGGTGGAACATTTCAAAATTGAAGGAGAACTTGCTTTCTACAGCCAAAAACATTCACAAAAAAATTGGTTTAATTCTATGCATATCTTCATACATTTTTTATGGTAGAATGGCGACATACGGCCACAGAGACGCACACACACACAGACCCACGGACTCACGGATAGACAGAAAATTTGTAAAAAACATATTTTTTGAAATATCTGATCTCTCAAACGTGTAAAGCCGAAGAAAGCCAGAAGTCGAAAAAAAATTCGATTGCAATACTTTCTTCTATTAAAGATAGAAGAAAGTAAAAAATGTGCTTCAAATATTTTTGCGTAGTAGTTAGCTCTTGGCACCGCCTTAGAATAATGTAAGTGTTAACTTAACTCAACTTTTGTTTATTTCGATGTAAATTGATTGAATACAAAATTGGTTTGGGAACTAAACTGTAGAGTTCCACGTTAGATTGATGGGCAAAGCTTATGCTGCATTGCATTCATTAGTTCAAACTTTCAGTTAACCGCCTGCGCCTCTGCCCTGTTTGCAAACAAGGAATGGCGCAGTTATTTCGATGACTTAAAAAATACAGTAATTATATCTCACTGTTGCAATGACAGTGCTATTAACGCTAACGATAACTTACACCAGTATACTTTATATTAATCGTCTATTTTATTACGCTCAAAACTCATAAATAATGCAAAACTTTACTATTCGGAAATAGTGACGGAACGTTTACCTTAATGTTCCTCTACCCTTAAATAAATGGTGAACTTTTGTGACGCACTCTTTTCAAACAGCAGACATATGTTTTTTTAGTATTCTCATAAGGATTCTACGATTCAGGAATTCTACAAGTAAAAATAAATTCAAGAGATATTATAAATTGAACTAAATTTAGATTAGCATTTTGAGGACGAGAAGAAGGGAGTGGGTTGGGAACAATGTAAAAAGTTTTGTCTGAGAAGGTGTTCAAAGTCTTAAATATTTTAACATACAACTTTAAAAATATATACAATTATTTATTTATTTTTAAATGTTATGCTTATCTAGATAATTGATAATCTTGCTAATACATTGCAATAACACGGAAGATTTTACGGAGATTATACAGGCAATAACCTGTATAATTCATTGTTTTTTAAAGGAAAAATTCCCTTAAATTGCAGAAAAATGGAACACTTTTTGGAATTTACGGAAATTTTCATTTAAAAACAGTGATTGTACTGGCGTCCCGATTACCAGTACAATCTTTACAAAATCGTCTTTTTTACAGTGTAATGACAAACAAAAAGGCTCCACCAATCCTTAAAAGAAAGCATATCACCGGAAGGGCCCACATTGAACACTCCTGCTCTATAGTAGAAATGGCCCGCTTTCAAGAAGTTAATTTGTGTTCGCCGTGAACCTTAATGGATTGAAGTTCCAGTTTAATACAATGATAAAAAAATTCTGAAATTCACGAATTTTTTTTCCTGAATTTTCTTGGGCATTTTCCGTTAAAAATCAGAAAACTGCACCATATTTCGAAACGGAAGAAAACGAAACGGATGACAATAGGAACAAAAAACGGAGACTCTCCGTTACGCGGGAAGCTCCGTGGCCGACTGGTCAAGGCACCACACCGCTAATCGCCTGAGAGTGCAGATTGTGGGTTCGATTCCTACTGGCGCCATGAAATAATGAATACATAAAAAGTTCCTTTTAAATTACATTTTTTTCTGTTTATTTTTCTCTTATTTCTTAAAAAATCTTTTAAATAATTAGCCAAAAAACAAATAAAACATAATATACGACAACTTCAAAAAATTGTCTGTAACATTATATTTGTAAAAAATGAATAATTTTTTTCATTCATTCATTCATTCAAAAAAAAAAAAAAAAAAAAAAAAAAAAAAAAAAAAAAAAAAAACGAAAAAACTCAGAGCTTTTAAACAGTGATTTTTGTTTAAATTAAGGTAGTTAAGAAATTAAAATTGATTTAAAAAAATAATAAGTATTATGCATCAGTCTAAAATAAAATCGAATAAACCGTTTGCAAATATTCTAACGAATATATGTGAAAGGAGATCTTTAAAAAGCACAACAGATTTTACCACTAACTGATAATAGACATCCTTTTTGCAAGCCGGCATCAGCAGCTTTGGCTCAGTCAGTAAGGATTAATTCCGTTATGAAAAGGTTTCGAGCCCGATCCCAGGACGGATTGAAGTAAATTATACAAAAAAATAAAATAAAATAAAATAAATAAAATAATATAGCAGCTTAAAATCACTCGGAAATTTCGAATGATTTGATGATTCAATAATTTTAAAATTATATTAAATTATTATCATTGAATCTCAAACCTTGTAACAGAAAGTTACTGCTACTTCAAACAGAGTTTTCCTTTCTTTTATTTCCCAAAACGGAAAATCCACTAACGGAACAGTAAAAATTCGGCTACTTTGCTACCAGTAATTTCACCGTGAATTCACAGATTTATTTTTAACAGTGTATACAAATCTATGACATATTTTAAAATAGACACACTATTTAATTTTCTTTCTTTATTAGACTTAATGAATCACAAAAACTCATTTTTTCTTTCCGGGAACCTTAACGGTATGTAGTTTCATGCAATTTAGTATTCAAATGTAATACATACATTAAAATTAAGGCACTATTTGATTTCCTTCCTATATTACATTTGATGAATCAAGAAATCTAATTTGTGCTGGCCGTGAACCTTATTGGATTGCAGTTCCATGCAGTTTAATATACAAATCTATGACATATTTTAAAATGGAGACACTATTTAGTTTTCTTCCTTTATTATATTTAATGAATCATAAAAGCTATTTTTTTCTTTCCGTGAACCTTAACGGCAGGTAGTTACATGCTATTTAGAATACAAATGTAACTACCTGCCTACATATATATATTAAAATTTAAGGCACTATTTGATTTCTTTCCTTTCTTTATTCTATAAATCAAGAAACCTAATTTGTGCCTGCCGTCAACCTTAATGCATTGCAGTTCTATGCTGTTTAGTATAGAAATGTATGACTATTTTAAAATAGAGGAACTACTTAATGTTCTTTATTAAACTATTGAATAAAGAAAGCTAATTTCTACCTGCCGTTAATCTTAAGGCTGCTGTGATCTCTCACTTTCCGAATTCCCTCACCGTAATTTAAAATATATAGGCCTTTGATGCGTTGGTATATTTAGAATATTTACCAAGGATATTAATTTTAACTTTTTCTTTCGGTGTTTTCTTCTTAAAGGATGTCATTGTTCTTCTTAGTTTTCAAAATATTTTTAAAATCTATGCATTATTTAATATTTTATGTGTTAAAAACTGACAAATTGGAAGTAAAATTTTATCCTTACATATCAAATTAAGTATAGATTCTAGAAATATTTTGAAAACTTGTTTTGAATATAAAAATGCATCAAACGCCCATAGACTTTACACACTGTATAAAAAATGTAAATTACGGTACTTTACCGTGTTTTATCCAGTAAATTTTCAGAATATGTTGCTTTTCTCACATAAACGGTCAACTCCCGCAATGTTTTGTGTTTTACGGACAAAAACCGTAAATTGAATGGCAAAGTCCGTTGATATAGGAATAAAGACATTTTTACAGACATTGTCTGTAATCTCTGCTGCAGTAAATTTCTGCTGCATTTTTTAGTGCATTACGGAGGAAAATTCGGAAGTTGAATGACCTGAAGCCTTAATGGTTTGCAGTTACATCCAGCTTAATATAAAAATGTAAGCCATATTTTAAAATACAGGTCCTCTCTCATTTTTTCTTTATTGTTTTTAATAAATTAATAAATTTTAAAGTCAAAGTGGCATTATGGTAGATGGCTGCATGGTCATTTTTATGCATGCCACTAACTATTGAAAATTTTATCGAAATCTACCACGAGAACTTCCGTATCAAAATGACAGAAACGAAAAAATTTCGCAACACTGACATGTGTCTTGGAGACATATTCCAAGAGTTAGTTCTATGCAAGAAATAAGTATATAGAATTTTCTTTTGATACGTTTTGCTCAAAATATTGAATAAAAATTATTGTATAAATCGATTTATTTTTCTTATTTAAAATTCTTCCTGGCTGCGTTCAACATAGAAAGTAAATATGAGGATGGCGTTGAAAACTAAACTTGACTGTTTCAAGATTACTCATATCCCCATTAATAGTTTTAAAAAATATATATACAGGGTGATTCAAAAAATCGTTGTTAAAATGATATAAAAAATGCGACATCCGACAAAAACAAAAAAATACATAGAAACATAGGGGCGCAAACCACTAATTGTGTCACAAATGCAGAGTGTTTCATCTTAACTCAATTTGGGTTGACGGTAATAAGTTTAAGAAAACTGATGCATATCATAATAAAACATTTAACAGACATTCTCACCTTTGTTTTAAATGTTTTAACGCCAAAAAAAGTGTAGTAGTTTGTATTATACTCGCCAGCAATATTCACTTGACACCTTACATTTTGGACTGTGATAATAGAATGATACAGTGCTTTTATTTTCCTCGAAATTCTTACTTACAAACTGGTTGTAGCTAGAATTCAACACCATGTATTTGTGACTGAATAAGTAGTTTGTGACCTTATGTTCCTATGTGATATTTTATCTTTGTTGTATGCTTGAATTGTCATATTATTTTGTCAGCTTTTTTTTAATCACCCTGTATATACAGATATACATAGAAAGATTAAAAATGAAATGAAAACATAAATTCTGCTTTTTCAGAATTCAGTGCCGAAAAACATATATATAAATATAGATAGTACAAAAACAAATTTAATTTTTAAAACTTAAAACACACGCTTTATTTTATTAAAAAAGACGTCATTAGCATCCGCTGTTGAATCCACATTTACGATTGTGTCCTAGACAGCATCTACAGAAAAGTATGCATTTGACGTCACTGTTGCACACGCTACACAAATACCGCAAAGAGCAGTTTCTTCCTTTTAGAAATGTGACAAAAGAAAGGCTTTTTGATGATTTACATTCTTTCATTTCTTTATAACATTAGAAATGATACCTAAATTTAGAAATCGTTCTAAGAGTTCCATGTTTTAAAAGAATCCTTTGTATTTTTTTTTTTCAAAATAGAACTTACTTTAAATATTTTTTCTTCAGATTTTATGGAGAAATGGCAACAAAAAGATAATAATCTACTATTTTCCAACTTTTTTTCCAGAAATAGAGTACATAAGTTGCCACCATAAAGAAATAGTGTTAAAACTACAAAAACATTAATATATCAAAAATAAATTGATATGCAATTTACAAACAAATTACACTTAAAAATACTTTTTTGTCACTACTCGACAGTAAGAAAATTAATGGGCGATGCTTAGAAGTTAAAAAAATTGCAGTAGGGAGTATCCCGTAGAATGATACATTTACTTTGTTTTACGGCTAGCCTATGTAATGGAACGTTATTTTTTGGAGACGACACTTAAATTGTTGGTCGAAAAAAGCATGCTGAAAACTAAAAACTGTTCAAAGGAAACCCTCAGCTATGCAACCCCTAAGTGCAGGTCTCTGAATCGACCACAGGAATAAAAGCGATAGTTTATATACTGAAAAAATGCAATACCTGGCAGGAAATAGTCGTATAGCTGGTATCCTTATGTAAGATCCAAAGAGCGAGAAAATAGATGTTATCCATGTCATTGGATAAAAGAATTTGTTAGTTTTTGTGTATAGTAATCCTCGTAAAAATCCAGATTACATGTTTCTAACTAGATGCATTCTAATGTTGTAAGAATTTTAATATTGTCTTAGTATAATGTTGTTAAGTATTCTAATGTTGTCATAGATGTAAAAAGAATATTATATGTTTTAATAATCTTAGATTCGGATAAGTTAAACTGATTGTTGGATTACAAAAATGTGTTGGTATTGTAGACTTAGTTAAAAAAAATTAAGCATTCAAAATTGAGTAAATCGATGTAGTCTTATCGATTTAAATGTAGTTGGATCAAAAATGAACATATGCTTTCTCAAGTTTAAAACATCACATGTTATAGAATTAAATAAAAGCCGTATTTTTCTGACCTTCTTTCATTCATGGAGGCGTAAATGAGGTTTTTAATGTAAATAATAATTATGCGCAATGTTTTAAAATGCTTTTAATGTGCTTGTAAACTTTTCCCGTGATTTTAAAATATTCGATTTGGATATCTTCCTAATGTTTTTCCAATTTTTCTTAATTATTCATCAATTAAACATTTGTTGTTGATAATTTCCATCAGATAGGACCTGGATTGGGGCTTTTTTGAGTGTATTTAAAATGTAGTAATTTTTATTGAAATTTGAAAACCTATTTATTTTTTAGTGTTTATCCAATCGTATTCCCTAATATAACATTTATTTTGCTTCAACCTAATTTTAAAAACACAGTTTTCCTGTACAATGTAGGGGAATCCACATCCACAAAAGAAATCTATAAATCTCCCAAAAAAGTGGAACGCATGTCATATTAATTGGGACAATTAAATTGAAAAAAGACAAATATGATAAAAATGTGAAATTAAAAATTGTAAACAAATATTATAAATATATTACTTATAAATATATAAATACTTATAAACATACAATACTTATAAATATATATTATAAACATATTACATTATAATATATAAATTATAACCGGTGAAGTACTATATACAAGCCACGCTGACACATTTATGCATCATTTATAAAGCTATTGTTAGGAAATTCTGAATTTCACCCTAGATTTTTTTTTTGTAATTTTGTAGATTTATTAAAAATGAATCAAAACGTTCCTCCTTAACCATTTTCTTTCATCGAAAATGGTCGTGATTCATTTCATAATAATTAAATACAAAATGTAATAAAATAAATTTTGCTAATGTAATAAAATAAATTTTGTTAATAAACAGCAGTATTTTTTGACAAAAACGATCAAAGAAAAAGTAATACACACATATTTCTAGCATAAAATAAGTTTTGAATAAAACAACTAGAACAATAATGTCGCAAAATTATTCCATTTATTTTCAGTCCTTTCTTCCTAGCTAATTCCCGCGCCTGGCATTAAAAAAAAATTCTCCGTTAAAATGTGTTTTGAAACATCGCTTTTATAGATTTCTTCTGATGAAAAAAGTTGTAGTTGGCAAGCTTTCATTCATTTTACTTAAATGTAAGCCATATGATCTGGATGATGAAAGACGTCTATTAAAAATGCCATTTAAAGAAGAATGAAGTAATTTTTCTTAGCGCTCCCTTTACATAAAAGTTGAAATGAAAGAATGTAGCTATGCATATATGTATACACTATATTGCCATTGATTATGGGACACTTGCGATTTTAGACATTTTACTAAATATCTAGAAAAATACATGAGGAATCATCTCGAAACTCTTAGTGTATAAATATAATAGTATACGTCATACATCTCCGTGAAGATTTTTTACCGAAACTCCATAGGGAACCGTCAACAAATTAAAAAAGAATGAATATCTTTTGAATAACCTGTCAAACCTAATGTAGCAAAAGCGCTCAAACTCTAGATTATGATTGAATGCCTTATTGTAATACACTGTGTCCATTTTTATGCAAATAGCATGCATACTCGCAGTGTAATTAAGGTTTTTATAAAAATGGTACCAAATTTTTCCAAGTTTTTTCCTTATAATTTTCAGAGTTCTTAATATAAAATAATATTTTTTTCAGAAAATATGACAAACAATATTGCACAGAGTACCCTGTAATCAGAATTAAAAAATAATGAAGATTGTATACAAAATGAGTTGGTTTACTAAATAATTTTTCACTGCGCATGCATCAACGATATCAAAATTTCATTTGCATATTATGTTAGCTATATGTATAGAGCAACTTTTGTGAAAGTCACAAAATCATAACTTGAAAATTCTGAAAATAATCGTCAATTGAATAAGTTGAAAATCCGTTATTCTCAAAATGAAGCAAAAACAAGAGGGTTTGTATCCATATATTCATTGATTAGTGTGAATATAGAATACACAATACGGGATGTTACGACTACTTTTGGATAAAATCCCTCATTTTTTTGCTTCATTTTGGAAACAACAGATTTTGTCCTTTTTCTATAGACGATTACTTTCAGAATTTTCAAGCTATAATTTTGAGACTTTTACAAAAGTTTCGCTATACATTTAGCTAACATAATATGCAAATGAAATTTTGATATCTTTGACGCATGCGCAGTAAAAAATTATTTAGTAAACCTACTCATTTTTCATACAATTTTTATTATTCTTTAATTCTGATTACAGGGTACTGTGTGCAATGTTGTTTGTCATATTTTCTGAAAAAAATATTATTTTATATTAAGAACTCTGAAAATTATAAGGGAAAAACTTAGAAAAATTTGGGGCCATTTTTATAAAAACCTTAATTACTCTGAGAGTATGCATGCTATTTGCATAAATATGAACACAGTGTATTACAATAAGGCATTCAATCATAATCTAGAGTTTGAGCGCTTTTGCTACATTAGTTTTGACAGGGTTATTCAAAAGATATTCATTTTTTTTAATTTGTTGATGGTCCCCTATGGAGTTTCGGTAAAAAATCTTCACGGAGATGTATGACGTATACTATTATATTTATACACTAAGAGTTTCGAGATGATTCCTTATGTATTTTTCTAGATATTTAGTAAAATGTCTAAAATCGCAAGTGTCCCATAATCAATGGCAATATAGTGTATACATTCAATATACAGGGTTGTTATAATTAAAGTTCGCCTATTCAGAAGGCTCTGGAGTCGGTTCTATTGCTCCAAACGAAGCAAAATTCCGCTAGTACATAGTTAAAGAGATGCGCTCTGCGAAAATCGAAAAAAAATAAGTTAAAATTTTTATCACTAGGTGGCGCTGCGCCAATATTTAAGGCGATGTTTGCAGATTCATTATATCAATATCAGTCAATCCAGACGAAACACACAAATTTAAGTGTTTGAACAAACTTCAACGAGCTGCGAATTGTTATAATTAAGTTCACCTAATCAGACAGCTCTAAAGCCTGACCTATGACTCCAAACAATACAGAAAAATGAATATCATTTCATGTGATGTAATCTGCATCAACAATAATAAAACATGTCGCTCGGCAGTAAGGAAATAACGAAGAATAACATGATGCATGCTCAATGAATCCTCCGCCATTTTTAATAATGCATTCCATTCTCAGAATTGTGCTTTCTACAGCATTGCGTAAACTGTCCTGTAAGATTGAGCGAATGTGAAGTCTAATGCTGTGTTTCAGATCAGAGATTGTCTGACATGTGTTTTTAAATACAGAATCTATCAAAAATCCCCAAAAAATAAAGGAATCTGCAAATATTGGCTTAAATATTGGCGCAGCGCCACCTACTGGCAAAAAATTTAACTAATTTTTTTTCGATTTTCGCAGAGCGCATGTCTTCAACTACGTACTAGTGAAATTCTGATTCGTTTGGAGCCATAGAACCGGCTCTAGAGCCTTCTGAATAGGCGAACTTTAATTATAACAACCCTGTATATGTAAAGAACGTAGAAGAGCAGCTATAAATGAAAGAATTAGCGATCGTAACAAAGTGCTTTGAAAAATAAAATAATTTATCGCATTTTTACAAGTATCCATGACAATATTAGGCGATTCATCTTAGACCTCCGTATTTATAGAATATAAGAGAATATCGTTTTTCAGAACACACAGGCTATCAAAATCAGAGACCTAATCTGAGTTCAGTATTTACGTACGTATATACGCAACTCGATAAACCCCTAATAGATATATTTGATTTGCTCCAAGTTTTGGATGTATGTTTATTCCGATAATGTGTTTCTCTGATGAGTTTTGGGAGTCACTGTTTGTGTATATAAAAGGAGAAATTGTGTGCTCCTTTATTTTGTGTAAATTGGTTTATAATGCAGAATTACCCAATTCGATTCAATTTGGTATGCCGATTTATTATCATAACATGTTTTCCTAATTAGATTTGGATGTTTATTGATAAATTATAAAAGGTAGAACGGATGTAAATACCTTATAATAAATTGTCTAATATTTTTTTGTAATCTTTTTATTTTTTCGGGGAGATTTGCTCTTTTACATAAGAGAATAATATACAATTAGTGTACATAACACATGAGCCATCAGTTTAATTGGACAGTCTCTTTTATTAAATTGAAATAATTTTAAGTAACTACTTTTTCAGTATTATAATACATAAGTTTAACAACTCTACATAAACAGCGTACTGAAAGCAGACACTTTTAAAATGAAAAATTAAGCAGTTAGCCATATAAATATTGACTTCTGAAAAAAAATTCTGTTCTAAAAGTGTTGAATTCAGGCCTGGCAGGGACATTCCCCCGGAGCACTGAGTTGCCCCCCCCCCCCCGGAAAATTTGAAATTTTCTTTTTTCAATGATCAAAAAGTACAATCTACTCGCGCACGGAAATTTCCTGTAGGAGAATAGTGTTTGAATTCGACAGCGGACAAGGTGGCAGCAATTTGAGAAACAGTGCTATACGCAAAAAATGTAACAGGTGAATTTTCTTCTCTCATTGGAATCGAATCTAAGAGACAGAGAATGAACAATGATTTTTCCTGCTATATTTCTACTGCCGTTCCTGTAACTTCAGTTCTGGAATGGGTACCAAGTTTGTAAGCCTCGCACAGCAAAAATAACAAGAAATAAAAAATAATGCGTGACGCATAAATTATGAAGCGCTCTCCAACGCATTTAGAATGAAAGAAAAAAGTGCACCGTTTGGAAAAACCAAATATTTCGTCTCATTTCACCATATGGGAATGTATAACTCATTTTAACTTTTCACTCTGTTTTAACGGGATCGTAGTGAAATTCAGCGATTTATATCATTTTCAATACATATAAAATAGCTTAATGTCATTAAAGTACTCTCCAAACGATTTTTCCCTATATACCATGATATAATCGAATATTTTTCTGTGTCCCTGTAAATAAATGAAAAATGCTATGGATTCTCTGTTTTAACGTTATCGCAGTAAAATTCAGTGATTTACATAATCTTAATACATTTGAAATAGCGTAATGCCATTAAATCACCATACAAACGATTTTTCCTTTTATACCATAATGTAATCGAATTGTTTTCAGTGTCCCTGTAAATGAACCATTATTCGTACATACTTCTGATACAATACTAAACATGCTTAGGTGATGCTGATAAGTTTTATAAATTGCATGAAAATTCGAGTATATTTACCAGAATTAGAGCAAGGACAGACAAACTAACAGACCCAATGCTGAAGTACTTTTTAACTTTGTTGGAAAGTGTTAAAAATGGGTGATTCTCCGCAAAGAGGCGAAAATGAGATTTATGACGGAGCGACAGTGAGTAAACCCATTTATTTTTTTACTATTATCTGAATTCAGATTAGATTTAGTGGGCTTTAACTATAATATTTATAAATCAATAGTAATTAGTATTTTATTAATACTTATCTGTTTTCCATAGAGGATGAAGAAGGAATGATGTGGAAGGTTTAGGACCTAGATTTCTAATATTACGCGTAGTTATGAAAGACTCAGGAAAAGGGTACTACGGGTTCTGTGGTTAAAGATTTTGAATTATCTGAATCAAAAGTGGCTACTAAAAAGTAATTTGGTATATTTGTGTACCTCATCGGTAAAATAAGCATGTAAGAGTCAACGTCCGTCCTAAAATTTTCTAAGTAAGTTCTTTAATATATTTATCAGAAAATATTTTGTTTATTACATAAAACTGTTGCGTATTCTATGTACTTTAAAGCTATTGTGAGAGTTTTTGGGTGCGTTCGCGATGTAGCTCTTTTGGTTTAATATATACTGTGCAAAATATATACCAGGTGAATTCACTAGGAATAACACCATCCACTAATATTATTAGCCTGGTTGAGGTTTTACAGGGACGGGGGTTCATTTTTTTGCTGTTGTTTATCAAGTTAATTACCCATTCTGCTGTTACCCACTTTATTTTTCATTTTAATTATAAATATAGACTTAAATTACTATAAATGTTTAACTTTTTGATATAAATTTATAACAGCAATTTTTAAAATCCATTTTTTTACTTTACAGCCTTTTAGACAACTTTATTATTCAGGGATAATGGTGAAATGTAAACACATTTTTAGTAAAGGTTTATTTTCTTTAAACAAACACACAGAATTTATTGTTCGGCTATGTAGTTAATAATAGCTTCTTTAGAATTTCGTTGTCTGAAATAAGACACTTTAATGGGTGCTAAAATATTCAGTATTCTGCGCTATAAAACTGAGTCATAAATCATAATCAATCAAAACTGGACCATGTAATATTAGATTTTAATGTTTTAACTTGCAATTCAATTTAACGAAGATAAATGTATTCAGCTAGTAAAAAAGAGCTGATTATTTTCTGTATCCACGAAGCGACATATTTAGTATGTTTTGTTAAATTTAGAACTTCTGGAATATTATTTTATCATTAACTAGCTGACCCGCCCGGCGTTGCCCGGGTCCGTGATAATAATATCAAACGAACCTGAAATTTGTGATTTTAAATATGTGGATCTAATTCGAAATATGTGGCCACTGACTATGAGAAAAATCGGTTTAAAAAATAAACAGCTGAATTTAGAGTAACAAATATTTAAAATGACTTCAATGGGAAACGGAGAAGGAAATATGTGTTCAACAATTGCGAAATTTTCATGTTAAAATGCTGATTTTATTCGAAAATACCACTGTTCAGTCACGTAACTTTTTGTTTTTTTTTCCACCTCGAAATCCTAAGTGTAACATTTTGATTTTTAAACAAATTATATCTCTCCTAGATCCGACTATACCTTAATTAAAATCGATAATCAATAATTAGGTAAAAGGTTAATATATAGTAATGTAGTTTCGTAACCATAGAACAAAATTGAGTTTATTTCAATCAAAACGTGTAATATTCAACCTGTGGATAAAATCCTAACCCTAACCTAATTGTACTGTAATCGCAACCTATCTGTAACCTAACTGCAACTTAACCTGAGCCAAACTTAAATATATCATAAAAGTAACCTAACCGTCACCTTATCATAACATCGATTTTCTGACCATAACCTAACCGCAACTTACCTTAACCTAACTGTAACTTAATCATAACCTAACTATAACGTCCAATATTATTCAATAAAAATCTCCTACACTGCTGCTGCGTGCTCTGTAAAATATGTTAGCTCCACTTTTCACCTCCAGGAGCTCACTAATTCCTTAATAAACTTATATCCGAAGGAAACTCCAGTATTAAGCTTATTCGTACATATATTAGTCGAGAGGGCGGGAAAATCCAATAAGAATTTAAGAAATTTAGTGAAAAAATTGTTCGGAAATAACCACTACTTATAAATTAAGGTTGAAATATGTTCTGTGCAAATATCCTACACAGATTCCCACTACCTGCAGCACTGTATGGCAGGTGTGCGTGAAACTCGGAACAATTTTTATTATTTAAAAAGAAAAAAAAATTAGAGCAATGATAATGTTTAAAAATATCTTTAAAAATAAAAAAAATAATACATCAAGCACAGATTATAAAACACTATCCAATACATTAAGAATAGTGTAAATAACTGCACCGTTTAAAAAATTAAAATATTACATCTCATTTCACCATATGAAAATATATTAAGCATTTCAAAACAGAATTTCAGCTGTTCCCATCTACATTCGGAAACTGATCCGAAATATTTATCAGCCCTGTATATGATACATAGATTGATATCTATTAATAACATGCATTCAAAAATTTAATTCATTTAAGAGATACACATATTTCAGTTGAAAATTCCCCTTCAGCAATATCCTCTAATAAAAGGGAATGGTATGCAAATATTTTTGTGCTGCTCTGTATATGATGTATAGAATTTATATGTAAAGGATAATAGGGAAAAAACTAATTACATTTAGAGGCGCATACCGAATTTTAAAACGCCCTTTCCATTAATTATTAAGGAAAAAGAGAGAAGGAAGAACATTTCTTTCGTGTGTCCATTTAAATAAATAAAAAATGCGATAAATGCGCTGTTTTAACGTAACCGTGGTTAAATTCATTGATTTATATTAGTTTGAATAGATTAGAAATAACATAATGTCATTAAAATACTCCCAAAACGATTTTTCTCCATATACCCTAATCGATCTCTTTCGAATATCCCTGTAAATGAATCATTTGTCATACATGCTTCATATGGAATACCAAGCATGCTTTGGTGACCTTAAATAAGCTTTATCAACTGCATGAAAATTCGAGTATATTTATAGGAAATAGAGCGAGGACAGACGGGCAGACAAACCGAATGCATAAGTACTTTTCAACTTTTTCGGTAAGTGCTAAAAAGACAGATGTTTCTTAAACTACGATAATTTACTATAATCACTATGTAAAAATACTCGATAACCGCTTCCAAGTCGCCAATACTCCTTTACCTTTAGAAACACCCGAAAACAATTTACTTTCCATTTACAGTTTATTTAATATATAAAGCATTTTAAAACCGAATTTCAGCTCTTCCCATTTACATTCGGAAAATTATCCGATTTTTTTAGGAACCCTGTATATGATATAGAGATTTGTAATGCAATATGCATTTCAAAATTTCATTCATTTAAGTGGTACATATATTTCTGAAAATTAGCCTTCAGCAATTTCCTCTAATAAAGAAAATGGTATGCGACTATTTTTGTGCAACTCTGTATATCAAATATAGATTTTATATACAAAGTGTATTATGCAAAAAACTAATTAAATTTAAAAGTATATACCAAATTTTAAAACGTACTCTCCAGCAATTATTACGCAAATACAGTACTGTAGCTGATTTATTTT
Source organism: Maratus speculifer (assembly GCA_964019185.1). Lineage (NCBI taxonomy): Eukaryota > Metazoa > Arthropoda > Arachnida > Araneae > Salticidae > Maratus > Maratus speculifer. The sequence continues at coordinate 225,853,317 of OZ025296.1, read as the reverse complement.
GTGTGTCCCTGTAAATCAATATAAATGGCTATGATTTGTGTGTTTAATTTAATCGTAGTGAAAGGAGGTGATTTATAGCCGTTTCAATACATTTGAAATAGCGTGATCTCATTAAAATACTCGTCAAACAATTTTTCCGCACATACCGTAATGTAATCAATTTCTTTTGAGTGTCTCTGTAAATGAACCAATATTCGTACATATATCATATGCAATACCAAACATGCTTTAGCGATCCTAAATAAGCTTTATCAATTGAGTACATTTACGGAATTTACAGTATGAACAGACGGACAGACAAACCGAATGCGAAGTACTTTTCAACTTTGTGATAAAAAACGCGTCTGAGATTAAAAATACATATATATCATTAATATTATCGAAAATGAGAATTTAAATTATATTTAAAATGTTTTCAATATCTTATTTAATTTCACTTTGACATTTAATTATTTCTAATTTTTAATTTTTTTTTTATTTTAAAAGCGAACATTTATTTTAATAAATAATAATAGAACAAAGACAATTTTAAAATTTTGCTTTTTCTTCTTAAAATATGCTTTAGTTGTAAATCATTTCTTTCAATTCGTCTTGTAATACAAAATCCCTTCCATGTCCTTTTGTTTGGAACATTAAAATTTGAGCAATAAATGGTTTCATATTTCAAACCTTTTTTCAGACTTACTTCACCTCCATCTACCTTATTCCTCCATGGTCATCGTCTGGAAACATCAAATACTCCAATGTCATTGTTACACCGGCTTATCTGATTACTTCGGAAAAATCTTTATGCAACCAATCAACCCAAAGCAAGCGAAGTGATTAAAAAGTGGAAAAAAGGCGTTTTTTTATGAGAGTGAGTTCCGGGTTTTAATTAATTACTCAGTTAATAATTGGAATTTCGAAATTCTGAAGCTCAGGTGCATCAGGAGAGACTTGAGGCTACTCTCAAAAAAATTTTGAGCCTCGTACATGCTGTAGATATTGCTAGCCATCGCAGACACACACACACACACACACACAGGCAGAGCGTTTTGTTCTTTTATTAGTATAGATACTGGGCCGTTTAGCATATATATGTGTTTGATACAACTAATATATGTTATTTAATTACAAAAAAACCCTGATTTTTACTTATTCTTAAATATTATGTAATAAAAATATAATTATTTAGAACAATTTTTAAAATATTAAAAAATAATAAATTTTGACACCGATTAATATATACAGAATGTTTGAATATTATACGTAAAATATGTTAATTCAAATAGTGGGAATTAAAATTAACAGTTTTCGTTTTGGAATGTGGGTGCAGAAATGCAATGTTGAAGCAGTAAGAGACGCTGTTGAATGCGGCGGATAAATTATTTTTGTTGGTTTGAATCGTAATTCCCGAATTAGCGACTACATGCAGTCTTACAGCTGTCCAGAGCTTTTCAACATTTATTTCATGTATGAGATTCGGCAAAGTAATGGATTGGCTGCTCAAGGGATTTAAATTGAATAGTTCCCGGGTATGATTCAGATGGATCCTCGAAAATTTGAATACCTTCACTAGACGTTGTGCGTGAGTGCATTGTTTTATGTTTTTAGGAGTGATAAGGGCACTGTAAAATAATCCAGAATTCCTGGCTTAGACAAAGCAGCATTATAGGTATAACAATGGATCTTGCTGGAAATACATGAGAGAATGTTGATTGAAGCCAAAGATGCCCCCTCATCCACCTAAATTAACAGAGCTATCTACTGCCTTAACGCTGTATTTCAGCACTCACATTCCTATACGAAATCTGATTATTTATGCGCACTCTATTAATCTTTATATTTCTGACTCTTAATTTTAAAACTCACAACATATATATGTAATAATAATAAAAAATAATCGCCATTTTCTCGTTTTGATTTCGTTTTAAATTCTTATAAGAACATGCTATCATTATTATTTTCCGTAGTCTACTAATATCTAATTATCGGCTTTTTTTTTCTTTAATTCGGCCTGATATATTATTTATATTCCTAAAAAGAAGTAAACTGTATTATTTAAATGTCAATATCTTATTTCGAAATATTTTAATTATTATATTAATCTATTTCCCTTTTTAGAATAAAACATTTATCTAAAACTTTAATATTGTTTTATTTATTTATTAATCGTCTGCGTTGGTTGTACTCATCCGAATGGAGCAATTTACTCTTGCGTACTACACCGATTAGTAAAGAATCCTTACGTCTAGCCCCGCCCATGAACAAATAGAAGGACTCGAAGTAAATTACAACTACATTCGAATGAATATTAGTGGGTTTTGAAAAGCAATGCGTCAGAGGGAAGGGGCCAATTTATCTGAGAATTTTTGAAAGAGTCAGTTGGTTTTTTTTCGGAGCGATCAGAATCGACTTACCTTCCCACTGTTAAAGTACTCACGGTGCTTCTCCGATTATTTTTAGAACGTTTTTTGAGGAATTGCGATGTTTTCCAGAAACGGCTTTCCACAGACACCTTTTTATTCTTTTATTATTTATGGTGATATGGACTAAGAAAGGATGTCTTGTCTGTTTTGGTGCATTTTTTTTCTGATGGAAATGTTTGAATGAAAAACAATTCTGTATTTATTATCGAGTGATGGAGATTGAGAGATTTATGGAGTGACAATGAAAGTGATCGGTAATAAAATGTGATGTTCCTTGTTGTCGTGTATTTTTAATTAGTTGAAGAAACTACTAAACCACCACATTCACTTATGTACATTTATCTACCAGCTTTTTTTTGGCCACTAATAAATGAGAAGCAATATTTTTGCAGATGTGATAAATAATGACATATCGATCGTCGACGCCTTACGTAACCTTTTCTTAGTAGATATATATATATTAATTTAGAAACAAAATTCCGTTTTTGCTACTTTGAAATATTTAAGTTATTTAAGGATGCATGCCAATAAAATAAAATAAATGAATAAAGAAATAAAATAAAATGACTCTATTTTTATGCCTTATAGATTATTTATAAATATAGCATAGCTGCAATTTTTATGCCAAATAATACGAAAATATATTAAATCATTCACGAAATCATTGCTTTTTCTAAACTATAGCTCAATTTCGTGAATTTTTATTATATTTAAATTATTTTTAAGTACGATCTCAGCATGCAATATTTATTTGTTATAATATGTTTATTATTTATTTGTTTGTTATTTATTATGTTTGTTATTCATTTGTTATAATGTTAATATATTAAAACATTCACGAATTCAGTGCTTTTATTAATTTAATTTAAATAATATCAGGGATACCACAACAAACATTTGTAGGAAGGATTTTTTTAAGATCAACTGAAGATTAGATTTAACAGAAGATATAACAATTTAACGTTAAAGTGACAGGTTTCAACGAAAAGTAAATTTTTCGTTTTAAGTTGATCAAAACTTTTATATAAAATTAGTTAAAAGTTATGTTGAAGCAGAATATTATCTGAAAAAATTATTTGTTATTTTCTTTATTTATTTGTAAGTGTAAGTTTATTATTTAACGACATTTTTATGCAGGGATTTTCAAAACAATATGTTAGAAATTTACAAATAGCTAAGGGAGATCTCATTAAACTGATCTTGGATAGAATGCATATGCGAAAATGAATCATTGAAGTGACAGTAATCACGTATAACTTCGGATAAAATATTTTAAATGTTTAGTGATCAGGTATATTGCTAACCAGTACCCGTTCTTCGTACATTCTTTGAGCAGCTGCTCCCTTTCCTTAAGGCTTCAGTCCCCGGCAAACAAAACACTGATGAGCTACTTCTATTCTTATAGGGAGGATAATTTCTAATATTTAGTTTGCAGTTAGACAGTTAGTTTCACTTTCAAAACAGGTTCCGAAAGTTAAAGTGTTTTTATAGAAAATATCTGCAACCAAAATGGAAAAAGTAAAAAAAAAGAAGTGATGTCGATTTTTATCTTAACTATTCAATTACAAAAAAATAAAATGTCGAAATGCATACGAGATGTTAGAAAATAACCTCCCCATAGGATTAGCATACAGCTTCGCCTGACGGGGACAGAACACTTAAACAGCCCCATATACGAAATTTATGTCAGGAAGTTCTGCATTTGTGTAATGATATATATTGCTCGAAATCCACACGGGAAATGACAATTCAAGCAATCAAAGCTTTTCCATCATCATATCTGACTAATTTTCTCTACTGCAATAAAGCTGCATTTTGTATCCATATTTCTATACGAAATTGCTTATTTAGGTCCCCTGTACCAGAATTATGTTTTTGATATATAGTTTTGAAACACCCTGTATTTTTGTCTTTCTCTGCAAGTGTTTCCGTTTCAATTTCTTTAGGGCTGGACAGGAAGGTAGTTTCACAAATTCTTAACGCGATGATGGCTGATACTCTAGGATTAACCAAAACATATTAAAATACAGTCACTTAGAATAAGTTATTAAAATGAACTCTTAAAATAAATTAAAATACAATTGAACCGCCAACTCATTTTTTAGTGTAATATACCAGGAATCCCGATGTTAATTGTCTTCTTGTAAGTTTGTCTGTCTGTTTTTTTGCTCCCGATCTATCATATTTTCATATGTTTTTACGCGAGTAAACATAAATATAAAGCTAATGCTGAATCACTAAAATCAAGTCTACAATTAGATTTCACCAAGGCATGACTAAGCAAACTAGCTGCATTTTAATACGCTAATCGAGTTTTGTCTGGAATAATAGTGGTCAACTCGATGAAATGATTGTTTATGCTGCAGCCTCATAGGACTTTTTTTGTTTCATGCAGTTTTTTTATTATGTGTAAACTTCCGCAAAAATTGACGAATCGTGAATTTTGCAATCCGGCTTTTAGAATTCAATTTTAAAAATAATGTAAACAATCTTGTTTAAAATTTAAAAAACTGAATCTGATACACTAATATGTATGCTTGTTTTTCTTCATAAGAGGTAAAGATATAATTGAGAAATTAATAATTTTTATTCAGAAATGCGTTAAAATATGGAGAATTTTTCATTTTATATGACCATTTTGCAATCCGGTTTTTGGAATCCTTTTTTAAAATAATATAAGCAATATTATTTCAATTAAAAAAGCAACAATAACAATATTTGGTACATGAATATGTATGGTTATTTTCCTTCAGAAAAGAAACATGTGTAATTAGAAAATTAGTCAAAGACAATCTTTTCAAAAATATATTAAAATATAGAATATTTTTCATTAATTTAGGGCATCAATTATTTGTCGGATGAATTTCTGATAAAATTTCCGATTTCGGGCTTATTTGTTTTAGAATCGGATTTGAATACCAATACAGGGTGCCAACTTTGAACTTATAATTCACTTTAATTTATTCAACCTGATTTCAGTTAATGGAGTTTCATATTCAATATATTACTATGAAGTTAAAATGTTTAATTAGCTCTACAAATTTTGATGTTTATCTTTAGATACTAGCTCTGCTTTAAATAACATTTTGAACACAAACTAGAATTTATGTAATATTTAAGGTATCCTTTAATGCAAAATCAAATTGAAAATAATAAAAAAATCGTTCAATTTTTCATTATTTACATTATTCGAAGCATTACATTATATCAAAATAGTTATACAATAAAGAATCAGTATCTGAAAATTTTATATTATTTGTTTTACTGTTAGTCTATAAATAAGTAACTGTAGCTAGCTATATCCACATAGTGTTACTTGAAAACATGAATGCATCCAATTAGTTTTCGCTGATAAGAACTTCTTTCGCTCATTCAGTTCATATCAGAAAACTCAACTTAAAGTCGTAAGAACGCTATATTGCGGAATGGTTACGAGAAATTTATTTGGATAAAGATATGAAAATTTAACTTTTTCTAGTTGGAAAATTTAACTTTTTCTAGTACGAAAAAAAATAGAAAAGGTAATGTATTACTAGGCATGGTGATTAGTGTATAGAATACTATCTAATCTAATTTAAAATATAACATTAAAACATTCATATAAAACTTAGGAATTTGAACATAGAATTCGCATTAATTTATTCAATCTTATTTCAGTTAATATATTTTCATATTTGATATATTTTCGGATTCTTAAACAATCCATATACTAAGGTGTAACTATTTTCACAAATGTAGGTTACTACGAAGATAAAATGGTTTAACATTTTTTTAATGACTTTATAATCAGCTCTACAAATTTTGATATTTTTCATTACAATCTAGCTTTGTTTTAAGTAGCACATTACATACAAATTAAAATCCCTTTTCTCTACTATTTAAATTCTTCTATTATCTATATTATCTGTTAATGATAATTCAATGCGAAATAGTTTTAAAAATAATTTGTTTCCTTTTTTTACAAAATCAAAATCTTTTTTTTACAAATCAAAAAAGACTAGATAAATTACACTGGCGGAAAAAAAAATCCCAACACCAAGAAAAACTTATTGTAGAGTAATGAAATTTGGACAGTGCATTTGTCTAGTTAAAATGTTTAATTGATTAGATTTTCGAGATCATAGGTTAATTTAAGGTCAATAAAATGCATTTCAAATGTGAAATGCTGTTACATTAAAAGTCGCTATAACCGCCAGAATTTTGAATGCATACTTGCACACGTGCATGCATTGTGTCATACAGGTGCCGAATGTCACTTTGTCGTATGGAGTTCCATGCTTGTTGTACTTGCTGTGTCAATACTGTGATGGTCAGTGCTGGCTGGGGATGACACCGGAGTTCTCATCCAATGATAGCCCATATGGAAGACAGATCTGGTGATCTCGCTGGTCAAGGTAACAGGTTAACACTCTGTAGATCACGTTGCGTTACAGTAGCGGCATGAGGGCGCGCGTTATCCTGTTGAAAAACGCCCCTTGAATGCTTTTCTTGAATGGCAGCACTACAGGTTGAATTACCGGACTGACTTACAAATTTGTAGTCAATGTGCTTGGTATAAGCCCGAGAGTGCTTCTGGTGTCATAGAAAATTGCTTCTTAGACCATGACTCCAGATTGTAGATCCAGTGTTTTTAGGCCGCAGACAGTTTCCCCCGGCGTTCCCCTGGCCTCCTTTTGACCAGCACACGGCCATCACTGGCACGAAGACAGAACATGCTTTCATCAGAAAACATAACAGATCTCCACTCCATCCTCCAGTGAGCTCTGGCTTGACATCATTGGCGTCGCAAACGGCAATGGCTTAGAGTCAGTGGAATGCATGCCTTGCATCGAGCTGTCCTTGAAGTAACCGATTTCTAACAGTTCGTTGTGTCATTGTGATACCAACTACGGCTCAAATTTCTGTCGCAGGCACAATACGATGAGCCACAGGCGTACGCCGAATACGACTGTCTTCCCTCTCAGTAGTGCCACGTGGTCACCCGGAACCTGGTTTTCTTGAGGCAATACCATCCCTTGATCATTGCTCCCTACAATCATGCACAGTGGATACATTCTGTCCAAGTCTTTCTGTAAAATCGCGGAAAGAAAATCCACTTTCTCGTAGCCCTAATTTACGACCTCTTTCCAATTCGGGGAGTTGATGATAATAGCTTCTTCTTCTTCTTAAAGGCATTCATGATCAACCTCAATTCAATTCGTCAAAGTTTGAATAGAAAAAATGCTCGCGAACTTTACAGCACTCGTTTAAAGCAAACCTGACTTTAAAGTTGTGAGTGGCGCTACCAGCGCCACACTTATGCGCGAAGCCCGAAATTTGAATCAATGTAAACTTTCAGATGTATAAACACGCCTACAAAATTTCGTTTGGCTAACACAAGTCTTTCTTGGTGTTGGGATTTTTTTCTGTCAGTGTATGTAATGAAGTATCAGGTTTTAAAAATGCAGCTTTATTTATTTTATACGCAGTCTTTAAAGAAAAAGGATTTTAAATACGAGTGATCCAACTATTTTCCATTCATAACAACTTCTTTTGTTCATCTAGGAAGTATGTATTTTGTATGCATTACTGCGATTATACTATGGAATTGTTTAAAACATTTATTTGGATAAGGAATCGAAAATTTATTACTTTCCAGTTGAATAATATACCAAAAATAACTATGGAACGAAGAATATTTTACAAGTGTTTTAAGATTAGTTAATGTGTGAATTATTACAAGATATCTAAGCGTAGAACTAACTGAAAAATGTCCAAGCACACACAATGTTTTTTACAATATTTGTTCTACCTTTAGATAGCAAGTGATAACTGACATATTAAATGCTCAATAATTGCAAGCGTAATTTTACTGTTGAAATTCAATTAGATATTTTATCTGAAACAAAAGAAAAAGCTAGTTATGCTTGTTAGTGCCATGATATATAGTCCAACATTAACACATTTCTAATAATCCTACGCGCTTTGATATAGAAATTGCATTTATCAATTCAGCCTGATTTCAGTTGTTCTTTTTTTTTAATTTTCAAGCAATTGTTCAATTTTTAATGTAAAACGATGGAACTGACCAACTATCATAGGTGTGGATTAATGACTTTGCAATGACTCTGCGATAACCTCTCCCAATATGTTTTTATACTTTTTTCTTATAATCCAGCTTTATTGTAAACAAAATTTTATAAACAAACTTAAATTTTTCTACTATCTACATTATTCGTTAATAAAAGTTCATTGCGAAACAGCTCTAAACATAAAAAAATTGTTTCATTTGTTATGTAGTTTGAATTTTTTTTAAAAATCAAAATAGACTAGAATAGTTACGCAATAAAATATAAAAATTTTTATGTGAGATTCTATTTATTTTATTGACAGTCTTTAACCCTTTCGGGTCTGAATTTTTTTTTCAATTTTTAGAAAAAAAAACCTTTATTTTAATAACAGTAACACTAGCAATCCAAACTGATTAATTAATGTTTAACGAATATTTCATTATCTGAAAAATAACGAAAGTTGTTGCTTTACATACTATTCAATTCATATTCATATGACAATAGGCTAAGGAAGAGTTTTGGGTGAAGTTTAGAAAATACTGTATTACAATAAGGTATAACTTATATTACGACTTTCTAATATTTTTTACACTTTATTACGCTTGATTCTTCCAGGAATGACACTTTTCTTTTAAATATAAAGAATGAAATATATGTTTAAAATAAAAGAATTGCAAACGGCGCAAACAGAATTAGACAAATAATAATAATTATTAATATTACCGAATGCTTAAACATAAATGAAATTATAAACTAAATGCATAGACATATACTAACATTACTACTAGTAAATAGTAGCAAATGTATCTCTTAAAATAAAGTTATACTCAATTAAAAGACATATACTATTTTTAGTACATCAGACCCGAAGGAGTTAAGTACATAACATTCAATCCAGATTTATTTTAATCACATTTTATTAACAAATATAAATTCTTCTTGTTTTTATATTATCTGTTAAAGAAAGCTCAGTGGATACAGTTGTAGAAATAAATAATTTGTTTCAGTTGTTATTTCACTCAAAATAATTTTTTTATCAAAATAGACTAGAATAATTACGCAATGAAATATCAGGTTTTTAAAAATGAGTCTCTATTTATTTTATTGACAGTCTTTAACTAAATAACTGTAGCTCATTATATCCACTCAATGTTCCTTCAAACACAAGTATGCCGAATTAGTTTCGGTTGATAACAACTTTTTTCGTTTATTCCATTTATCCTGAAAGACACGAATCATGCATTCGTTACTGTGCTATAGTATGGAATTGCATCAAGAGGTTTATATGCTTAACATATCCAAAATTTTATTATTTCCAGCTGAATATTATACAAAAGTTACTATAAAAAGAGGGATATTTTACAGAAATTACGAAAGAAACAAAAGAGAAAACTAGGCATGGTGGTTTATTATAAAGAATGGCGTCATTATAATACGTTAATTATAATCCAACGTTAAGTAATTCTTAATAAACCTATGTACTTTGAAGTAGAAATTGCATGAATATATTATGAGACTGCTATCAGTTAAAAGATTTCCATTTTAGAAAAATTGATTCAAACAGACTGATTGGTCAACTGATGATCAATTTTCAAACAATCTATCTATATAAAAGGATGGAAGTGTACAATTAGGTGTAGATTACAGCAAAGATAAAATTTTTAACTTTATTTTTAATGACTGTACGATAAGCTCTAAAATATTTCATACTGTTCTTTACAGTTAGATTATGCTTTAAACAACATTTTATATACAAAGTTAAATGCTACTATTTATATTATCCTTTAATGAAAGTTTAATAAAAAAAAATTTAAACTAAACAATTTGTTTCCTTTGACAATTTGTTCCAAATATTTTTTTAAATATCAAAATAAACTAGAATAGATAAGTAATAACACGAAATAAATTATCAGGATTTAAAATTGAGTCTCTATTTATTTTATTGACAGTCTTTAAGTAAATAACTATAACTCATTCTATCCACTTAATGTTCCTTGAAACACGAGTGAGCCGAATTAGTTTCGGTTGATAACAACTTCTTTTGTTTACTCAATTTATCCTGAAAGAGACGAATCATGCATTCATTACAGTACTATAGCATGAAATTGCACCAAGAGGTTTATATGCTTAACTATCGAAAATTTGAGCATAAGGTAACTATAAAATGAGGGATATTTTACAAGAATTACTAAAGAAAGAAAAGAGAAAACTAGGCATGGTGGTTTGTGTAAAAAATGATGTTAATTAGAATCCAACTTAAAGAAATTCTTACTAAACCAATGTACTTTGAAGTAGAAATTGCATAAATATATTATGAGACTGCTTTCAGTTAAAAGTTTTCCATTTTAGATGCACTTTAAAATTTTCAAACAATCTATCTATATGATAGGATGGAACTGTACAATTAGGTGTCGATTACAGCAAGGAAAAAACTTTTTACCTTTCTCTTTATTTACTCTATGATAAACTCTATAAATTTTTATATTTTCCTTTACAGTTTAGCTTCGTTTTAGAAAATATTTTATATACAAATTTAAATTCTACTATCTATATTTTCCCTTAATGAAAGTTTAATGCAAAAAAGCTGTAAAATCAAACAATTTGTTTTCTTTGATACTTCATTCGAAATCTTTTTTTTAATATAAAAATAATCTAAAATAGTTACGTAATATTACGAAATAAAGTATCAGGACTTAAAAATGAGGCTCTGTCTATTTTATTGATAGTCTTTAAGTAAGTAACTGTAACTCATTCTATCCACTTAATGTTCCTTGAAACACGAGTGAGTCAAATTAGTTTCGATTGACAACAACTTCTTTCGTTTATTCAGATTATTCTGAAAGAGATGCATAATGCATTCATTACAGCGCTATAACATGGAAATGCACCAACAGGTTTATTTGTATAAGATATCGAAAATTTAACTTTTTCCAGTTTAATATTGTACTAAAATAAGTTTTTGCTGTTATTTTTATATATAACTTATATTTCTATATATTTTATTGTATGTTATTTTTATTAAGAATATTTTATAAGAATTGAAAAAGAAAAAAAGAAAACTAGACATAGTGGTTTGTGTAAAGTATGACGTTTATTATAATCCAACATTAAACATTTCTAAAAAATCTATATCAAACGACTATGAGTCGTGTCGCGGCTTTCATAGAACACGCAAGTCTTCTTTGCGCCTGACGAAGAAAGATTCAATTCTTTCGAAAAATCTAGAGCATTTTAGTATATAGTATGGTGTTTTAAAGGATCTTTTATGAGTTCGATTAGACCAGTGTACGTTGAAATGAAAATTGCATAAATTTATTCAGACAGCTTTGGTTATGAATTTTTCATTTCAGATAAATTCTCGAATTTTTAAACAATCTATCTATATTATAAGATGAAGCTTTTAAAACATGTGTATATTACAGCAACGATAAAACAATTTAACATTCGTTTAAATGACTCTATAATAAGATCTACAATTTTTAGCATTTTTCCCTACAATCTCACCTTGTTTTAAATAATATCTTATACATAAATTAAAATTATTCTATTCTTCTTCTAAATCTTGTAAATTATTCAATAAAGAAAGTTCAATACAAAAGAGTTGTAAAAATAAATAGGTTGTTTCCTTTATTATTTCATTTGTAATTTTAATTTAAATCAAAACAGATTAGATGATTTATGGGACGTTCTCAAAAGGTAGGCACTGTACACAACATCATAAATTTAATCTTTTGAATAAATAAATTTAATAATCATTTGACTTGAATTTTCATTTTCAGTGAATTCATAATTCTGTTGAGAGACAAAAATTGATATAATTTATTGTAAAAGTTTTGTATAAATATCTTAAGATTTAAATTTTTTTGACTAAAGTGCCAATTTTGGACATTCATAACGTTAACTGTTCCAATGTACCAAGAAAAAAAGTTTTAACTTGTTTCCAAAAGATTTTAATGATACACAGCGAATGCATAAAGGAAATGGATGATTGTTTTATAATTTAGTTAATAAATGGCACTACCAATTTATTGCTTTTTGAAGTTAGAAAGACTTTTCTAGAAAGACCTTTTTTGTATTTTATTATGTCCAAAAGTAACTATCGAAACAAAGCTGTTATTTTCTTTTTACATTTTATCTAAACGGTATTTTGAAAAAACAACATTAGAAGTAACCTATATGAAAAATAACATATTAAACATATTTAGGCGCTAAAACAATACTTAAAATACATATAAATTGTTATATAATTGATTTAATAAATGGCACTACCAATTTATTACTTTTTGAAGTTAGAAGAACTTTTCTAGAAGGACTTTTCTAGAAGGACTTTTTCTGTATTTTCTTATGTCCAAAAGTAACTATCAAAACAAAGCTGTTATTTTCTTTTTACATTTTATCTATACGGTATTTTGAAAAAGCAACATTAGAAGTAACCTATATGAAAAATAACATATTAAACATATTTAGGCACTAAAATAATACTTAAAATACATATAAATTGTTATATAATTGATTTAATAATTTTAAAGTTTGTGTAAATATTCGAGCAGGAAATTATTGTAGAAACTTCGAACAACTTAAATAGATGTTTAACAAGTTAATAAACGCAAATACTAGATTTTATGGAAATGTAATTTAGTTGCAGAAAGTATTTTTTATTTTTTTAAATTTAATTATTATTTTAATTTTAATTAATAGAGCATTTACAGACACACAGACGGACAGACGGCAAAATTTTTTCCCTAACATATGTTTTTCGGAATATCCAGTATCTGAAACACATAAATCCGTCAAAAATTCTCATCGATTTTCATAACGATTGCAAAACTTACCCTATACTATGAATGATGGGTAAGTAAAAAAAAATAGCTTGACAATTAAACCGCAAAAGTTGTATATTCTTTTAATGACTCTATGATAAGCTCAATAATTTATTATATTTTTCATTACAATTTAGCTTTATTTTAAAGAATATTTTATATACAAACATAAATTTTACTATCTATATTATCCATTAATGAAAGTTTAGTGCGAAAGAATTGTAAAAATAAATAACTTGTTTCCTTTGTTAATTGCATTAAAAATCTTTTTTAAATAAAAGTAGACTAGAAGAGTTACAGAATAAAATATCAAGTTTTAAAAATGAGTCTGTCACTTGAAACACGAGTGAGTCGAATTAGTTTTGGTTGATAACAAACTTCTTTCGTTTATTTAATTTATCCTGAAAGAGAAGCCTCATGCATTCATTATAGCACTATGCCATAGATTTCCACCAAGAGGTTATTTTGTGGAACATATCAAAAATTTAAGTCTTTAAAGTTTAATTTTCTACAAAAATAACTATAAAATGCAGAATATTTCGCAGGAGTTACGAAAGAAGCAAAAGAGAAAGCTAGGTATGGTGGATTGTGTAATGAATGACGTTAATTATAATGAAACATTACAAAATTCCTAATAAACCTATGTACTTTGAACTAGAAATTCCATAAATATATTATGAGACTGCTTTCAGTTAAATGATTTCCATTTTCAATACTCTTTCGAATTTTCAAACAATTTATCTAATGACAGGATGGAACAGACACATCGAGTTGTAGATTACAGCAAATATAAAACTTTTTAGCTTTCTTTTTAATAACTCTACGATAAGCTCTATAATACTTTATATTTTTCATTGCAGTTTAGCTTTGTTTAAAACAACATTCTATGTACAAACTTAAATTCTACTATTTATATTATCCCCTAAAGAAAGTTTAAGGCAAAAAATGTTGTAAAACTAAACAATATTTTTCCTTTGATACTTCATTCGAAATCTTTCTTTAAAAATCTAAATAAACTAGAATAGTTATGTAATATTACGAAATAAGATATCAGGTTTTAAAAATGAAGTTTTATTTATTATATTGGCAATCTTTAACTAAATAACTATAGCTCGTTCTACCCACTTAATGTTGCTTGAAACACAAGTGACCCGAGTAGTAAGCCCAGCACTTGGTGCGGCGGAAGTGACGTCACAGGGGGGCGTGGTCAGCTGTCAATCAAAAGGGGGGAGGGAACCGGAAGTGACGTCATCAGGATGACGTCTTGTTAGACGAGGGTCGGTTGAGTTGTTTTTGGCTGAGAGCGTCCTGTTAGACGAGGTGCCTCCCCCCCATTTTTCCCCTACTTGATTTGGACTTTGAATAATTTTTTTCAAGTTTGATTTTTCAGTGTCGCCATCTATCGGACTTCTGTGAACTAATGCCGAAGCATTTTGAGAATATTGAAAAAGAATATTTTTTTTTCCCTGACTGGGGATCGAACCCGAGTCGTCCGCATAGGAAGCGGATGCGTTAACCGTTAGGCTATCAGTTACTTGTGATAGAGTAGGAATGAATTGAAGTTATGGGGGGTTCTGAAGATATGACTTTGCGTCTTGATGTGGTTGAATCTAAGAAGTTTGATTGTTTAATGAAGGCTTTGTAGGCTTGTAATTTATTATTTGAATTAGCGAAATGAATGTATTAATGTTTTAGATTTTAATGAATAACGTTAAAATTATTTTTGAATTGATTGTTTAATGAACTTTACAATTAATTTTGAATTGATTGTTTAATGAAAGTTTTGTGTAATTATAATTTATTATTTGAATTTGCGTAATGAATGTCTTATTATTTTAAGTAATAACTTTTGCAATTAATTATGAGAAATGAATTTAGTTTTCGAATGGGTATTGTTGAATTTTATTTTATTTTTAAATATTTAGTAATAAATAATTATAAATAATTTATTATTATCAATGTATGTTTTCATAGCCTTTTTTTTTATTAATGAGTTTTTTCATAGACCTTTTTTTTTCATTATTTATACATTTCATTTGTGTTAGAATTATTATTGCTATTATTATTATTTTTTAATACCGGAAAATGGTGCGAAGTGTTTAAAATATTTAATCTAGCTTATTTGTAATTAAAAAATTGATTGAAACAGTCTTATTGATTATTATTAATCACTTATTATTATTAATCACTTATTATTATTATTACATATTACTCTTTTACAAAACTCAAACATAAAACTTTTTTTTCTTTCCAATACATAACTTTTTTCTATCTTTTACTGAATACATTTTTTTTACTAAACATAAAATTTTTTTCTTTAACTTATCTTTTTTTTTTTTTTTTTCACCGAATACATTTTTTTTTTACTAAACATAGAACTTTTTTTTTCCTAAACAAAACTTTTTTTTTTTTTTTTCTCACTAAACATAAAACTTTTTTTCCTGAACATAGTTTTTTTTTTTCCAAACTAAAAAATTTTTAACTTAAACACAAAACTTGTTTTCACTAAACAAAACTTTTTTTTTTTCTCACTAAACATAAAACTTTTTTTTTTCTCTTTTGCTGAACGTATTTCTTAATGAAACATAAAACTTTTTTTTCCAGAATACAAAACTTTTTTTTTTTCTCACTAAACATAAAACTTTTTTTTTCCTGAACATAGTTTTTTTTTTTTTTTTTTTTTTTTCCAAACTAAAAAATTTTTAACTTAAACACAAAACTTGTTTTCACTAAACAAAACTTTTTTTTTTTTTCTCACTAAACATAAAACTTTTTTTTTCCTGAACATAGTTTTTTTTTTTTTTTTTTTTTTTTTCCAAAACTAAAAAATTTTTAACTTAAACACAAAACTTGTTTTCACTAAACAAAACTTTTTTTTTTTTCTCACTAAACATAAAACTTTTTTTCTCTTTTGCTGAACGTATTTCTTAATGAAACATAAAACTTTTTTTTTTTTCCAGAATACAAAACTTTTTTTTTTCTCACTAAACATAAAACTTTTTTTTTCTCTTTTGCTGAACGTATTTCTTAATGAAACATAAAACTTTTTTTTTCCTTAACATAACTTTTTTTTTTTTTACTGAACGTATTTTTAAAACTAAACTTAAAACTTTTTTCTAATGCACAAAAAAAAATAATTTTACTAAAGATAATATTTTAATAAAACTTTTTGGGGGGTGTGGCATTTAATTATGGATTATTAATTGATATGTTTAGTATGTTAATTATGTGATTTTTCTTTTCTTTCATTAATGACTTCATTAATGTTTATGTTAATGAATTAATTGTGTCTTACTTTTGTATCTGAGCACTTATAATTTATGTGATTTTTCTTTTCTTTTTATTTAAAGCCCTGAAAAGGGCTCAAGGGTTTCCCCTTGTATTTTTAATAGGGTCCCCAGGGGAGACTGCGTCGGGGTCTCGGCATAATAGCGTATGGAACACTAAATATGCTTCGTTTCTGTCTCCGTCTGTAAGGTCTTGACGGGACCCATCGAGATGGAGATGGTATCTCAGGCTTTCCGGAAGAACCAGAAGCCACCGGTTCTTTCGAAACATGAGGTTCTTCGGGAGAACCACCAGCTTCGAGAGAACTTTCGGCTTCAAGTTTTTCGAAAGTACTATTAGATGCCATAATTTTGTTTATTGAAATAAACACTGAAGACCTATGATTTTTTCCTCCCTTTTATACCTGTGAGGGAGAAATTTGACAAAGAATCAGTTAACTCTATTGGTTTATTCTGACGGTCACGTGCTGTTGGCGGAGCACCCTCTTCATGGAGTAGACTCGCCTGCCCTGAACCGCCAATCAGAGAACACCTGGGATGGTATAAAAGTCGTCTCCCAGTAAGGGACAGTTAGTTTCTTGTTAATATAGTCCAAGAAAAAAAGCTTTCCTCTCTTTTTCTTATTAGGATATATCCCTAGAGCAATTTTTTTTTTTCTTTCGATCTAAGGATTTTTTTCTCCCTTACATAATGAAGAGATCATATGAAGCTGTCCGTCAAGTAAGCTTTATTTCCGCTAACATTTTTTTCTTAAGTTAAAGTTTTAAAATTTTTATTTTACCATTTAAAATGTATATATTTTTTTTTTTAGGTCTTGTTCGAGGATGCTGATTTTCCTAAGGATGATTCGGACGATGAAGTAAGTATTTTTTTTTTTTTTTATAATTCTCTGTTGATGTAAACAAATAAGATGTTTCATTTTTTTTTCCTTTCAGTTGCTGGACGAGGCTTCTCAAGTCTTTATCGAAAACCCTATGGATTTCGATGAAGTCTCCCAGATTTTTGCAGAGAACCCTATGCCCTTACCCGTGTATTATCAAGTAGGGTCAGGATTTGAGGTATTTTATTTTTAATGTACATTATTATTTTTTTTTATAATTATTATTTGAATTTTAGTTAATGAATCGTTTTTAATAATCGGACGATGAAGTAAGTATTTTTTTTATATAATTCTCTGTTGATGTAAACAAATAAGATGTTTCATTTTTTTTTTTCCTTTCAGTTGCTGGACGAGGCTTCTCAAGTCTTTATCGAAAACCCTATGGATTTCGATGAAGTCTCCCAGATTTTTGCAGAGAACCCTATGCCCTTACCCTTGTATTATCAAGTAGGGTCAGGATTTGAGGTAATTTATTTTTAATGTACATTATTATTTTTTTAAATTTTTTTATAATTATTATTTGAATTTTAGTTAATGAATCGTTTTTAATAAATATTTTTCTTTCAGACCTCAGCTCATCCTTCAGGAGTTGGGCCAGCTTATGTTGCCGGTGCTGCGATTTCCCGCGTAAGTTCCTTTTTTATTATGAGTTTATAGATATGTTTTTTTTTTTTTTCCTGAACATAGTTTTTTTTTTTTTTTTTTGCTAATCTTTGTTTTTTTCTTTTTTCAGTTGGACGATGCTGTGATTCTGGTCGAGCGAAATCGACGGAGGAACATCAAGTACCAAGCGGAAGAAATTCACTATCAAGCCCGCATCGATCCGGACAGGCTTCCCATGAATGTACGCGGGGTGCCTATGACCGCTGTTGTAGATTCAGTGCGCGAATTGTTCACGCAACTCATTCGACGTGCCGCGGAAGGTTTGGCCCCCTCCGACCTGATACGCTTTTGCATTCAGGCGGACGGTTTGGATAAACCGATATCCACTAAACTTATGCCCGTCTCCACGCTCACCGTAGAAAAACTGATGTCTGCGGTGATGAAGGTCCTTCAGTCGAAGGATCACATCGAGCTGGACGAGGGGTTTTCCGTGGACGTGATCACGATTGCGAGGCCCTTGGGTGCTGGTAGACGCGAGATTACTAACATTGCTGTCGATCGGTTACAGAAAAGTTGTGTTCTTTCCATTCCGACGGATGACGAAGGATTGTGCTGTGCCAAGGCGATCGTGTTTGCCAAGGCACATTTGGAAAACGATCGGGCAGCAATCAATGCTTTGCGAGATGTAAGGCGTCCGGCACTCATCAACCGCGGTCGGGAGCTGCATGCGGCTGCTCGAGTCCCCCTAGGCCCCTGTACATTTTCGGAAATTGCCCAATTTGAGAACTATTTGGACATCCAGATCGCCGTATTATCCTCAGAGAATCGCAATCGGGTAAATATTATTATTACTTAATTATTTAGTCTTATTATATATATTTTTTTTTAATTTTATATTTTAACATATGTTTTATTTTTTTTTTCTAGGTCGTGTACAAAGGAGCACCTAGGACCCATAGGATAAATCTATGGCTTCACGACGGACATTATGACGTCGTGAAGTCCTTAAAAGCTTTCTTCGGAAGTAATTTTTATTGCGAGCGCTGTGATGTCCCATACCATCATCTACACGAACATCGATGCCCCGAAGCTTGCTTCGTGTGCATGCGACCAGATTGCCTGCCGGGTCAACCTCAACGGTGCCAAGACTGTGATCGTCTCTGTCGATCCAGCGACTGCTTTGCGACGCACAAGGCACTGACAGGAAACCAAAAGTTGTCGCTCTGTGATCAGGTAAATATTTTTCTTTCTTCTTTTTGAAAAAATACTATTTGTTATGTAGATATTTATATATATATATATATATATATATTTTTTAGATTTATCAATGCCGAATGTGCTGCAAAATCATCCGACGAAGGGATTGCCCCAGAGAGCTACATCGATGCGGAACCGCCAAGTGTCCTTCCTGCGATCAGTATTTCGTGACGGCGTAACATCTTTGCTACCTACGTCAAGCGGGCCCGAAAGATCCGAGTGAGAAGTTGATCTTTTTTGACTTCGAAACGGATCAATCTTCGGGCACCCATCTCGTCAATTTTGCGGTAGCCCAATATGCTGATGGCAGGGAGGAAGTGTTCAAGGGGTACACAGCCTGTGCAGATTTCTGTTCATGGTTGTTTTCCCCAAGGCACAAGGGCTATACAACCATTGCACATAACATGAAGGGGTAAGTTTATTTATTTTTATTTTTGTGTGTTGTCAGTATGGTATCTTTTAGGATCATATTTTTAATCTTTTTTTTTTAAATCTCTTTTTAGGTTCGACGGACAGTTCATCTTAGAGTGGCTGTTAAGACAGGGCACGACACCGGAAGTGATTCCTTGCGGGAATAAACTAATGTCTATCAGACTGAATTCGTTAGGAATACGAATCATTGACTCCCTCAATTTCCTTCCGATGGCCTTGTCAAAACTTCCCAACTGCTTTGGTTTGACTGAGTTGAAAAAGGGGTATTTTCCACACCTCTTTAATACTCGGGAAAACCAGAGCTACGTGGGACCCCTCCCCGGACCCCAATTCTATAGCCCAGACACAATGGCACCCGCAGCTCGCAGTGCATTCCTGTCCTGGCATGACGAACACAAGGGGGACGTGTTCGACTTCGAAAAGGAAATTCTTTTGTATTGCAGGTAAGTTCTTGTTTATTTATTTTATTTATTGATGTTCATATTTATTTTTTTTCGTGTAGACTGATTTTTTCTTTTTTCAGATCTGATGTCGACATTCTCCGACGTTGCTGCCTCGAGTTTCGGACTCAGTTCATGGAAATTGAAGGCGTGGACCCATTTCGGTAAAGTATTTTTTTCCTTATTTAATACAATTTAATTTAATTTATTCATCCATATAATTAATTCCTTTTTTTTCTTTTAGGTATGTGACAATTGCTTCCGTGAGCATGGCTACATACCGAAGTAATCACATCCAGCCCGACACAATCGCCATGGTTCCCGTACACGGCTACGTCAACAAAACCAATTTCAGCCCTGACTCTATCCGGTGGCTGGATTATGTAGCCACTACACAGAATTTAAGTATACAGCACGCTCTCAATGGAAGAGGAGAGCGTAAAATCGCCGGAGTTTCGGTAGATGGTTTCTGTGAAGAAACGAATACCATCTACCAGTATCAGGTAACATTTATGATTATTTTTTCTAAAATATCAGTATGTCTATCCAACATATAGGTTCGTTTATTAATATATATATATATATTTTTTTTTTTTTCAGGGTTGCTTCTACCATGGATGTAGCACGTGCTACAATGGGGATATTCAACACCCACTGAAGAATACCACCATGGCTGCATTAAGGCAGCAAACGGAGGAGAACGTCCAGAAGTTACGCGTCCGGGGATACAACATCATCGAGATGTGGGAGCACACATTTCAGCAAATGAAGAAGGAGGACCCCTCACTTAAAATGTTTTTAAATTCACATACATTAAAGGATCGGTTAAATCCCAGGGACGCATTTTTCGGGGGGAGGACCAACGCCGTGAAACTCTTTCACGAGGGGGACGCGAAGTATGTTGATTTTACTTCGCTGTACCCTTGGGTAAACAAGTATTGCGTTTACCCCGTTGGCCACCCCGAGATTATCACCGAAAATTTTGAAGACGTGGATCAGTATTTTGGACTGATCCACTGCAGGGTCTTGCCTCCTCGTGGACTCTATCTTCCCGTGTTGCCCTACAGATCTCAACAGAAGCTGATGTTTCCCCTTTGCCGGACCTGTGCTGACACCACTCAGCAGAGCCCTTGCACCCATTCCGACGATGAAAGGGCCTTCGTCGGTACATGGGTGAGCGAAGAATTAAAGCTGGCGAAGAAGAAAGGCTATAAAGTCACACAAGTAAGTATATGTTTTTCTTTTTAAAAGTATATTTTTTCACCTGTATGTATGTATCTCTCATTGTGTTTGTATTTATATGTTTTTTTTTTTTTGATTTCTCATTTCAGATCTTTGAGGTCTACCACTTCAAAAAGACATCTGACACTTTATTCAGATCTTTTATCGACCGTTTCTTAAAAATAAAACAAGAAAGTAGTGGTTGGCCTTCTGATTGTGTGACAGAAGAGCAAAAGGCTCAATATCTTCGCCAGTACGAAGAAAAAGAAGGTGTCACACTAGATCCGGCATGCATTAGCAAGAACCCCGGACGCAGACAAGTCGCAAAATTAGCACTAAATAGTTTTTGGGGAAGGTAAGTTCATTTTTTAATAAAAGTTTTTTTTTTTTTTTTTTTTTTTTTTTTTCCTGAATTCATATATATATATATATATATATATATATATATATATATATGTATATATGTTTTTTTTTTTCTAGGTGGGGGATGAATCTTAACAAAGATCAACTGACTTTTGTCAACTCCGTGCCAACATTTAATAAAATGTTGGTAGATTCGAGTAAAAATGTAAGTACTTCATTTTCTTTATATCATCTATCGTTGTTTATTATTGTTCAATTTGTGCTTTAACAATTCTTTTTTTTTTTCAGATCAAAAATGTCTTCCTCCCCACACCAGAAGTGGCTGCCATCCACTGGAATGTTGCCCAGGACTTTGTCGAACAGGATACTTCGACCAATATTTTTCTAGCCGCTTTCACGACAGCTTGGGCTCGTCTCAAGTTGTACGGTGAAATGGAAAAATTGGGTCGGAGTGTCTTGTATCATGACACTGATTCGATCATTTATGCCAGCAATGGTATGAATGATCCGCCTCTGGGCAACTTCCTTGGTGAATTCACCGATGAGTTGGATGGAGACACCATTACAACTTTTGTATCTGGTAAGTATTATTTATTTATTTTTTTTAATTAACTATGTTAAATGATATTTATATGTTTTTCTCATTTTCTTTTTTTTCTTTTCAGGTGGTCCCAAAAACTACGGATACAAAACGAGGGCTGGGAAAACCTGTTGTAAAGTGAGAGGATTCACCTTGAACTTCAGGAATACCCAGCTCCTCAATTTCGAATCCATACAAAAATTAGTATGTGAGATGGACACTAGCAGTTCCATCTCCATACACAATCCAAGCAAAATAACTACGGACGGTAAAAAACGAATAGTCATTAATAAAGAGGAAAGCAAATTGTATAGGGTGGTGTATGACAAACGGGTCATTCAACCCGATCTGACCACCCTACCTTATGGTTATTGAAAAAAAAAAGGTAAGTTTTTATTATTTTGTCTTTTTATTTAAAATGAATTCATTTATATGCAGAATATAATAATTGATATTTTATTTCTTGTTTTTCAGTATTCTGGTCCAAAGCAAATTTCTTCAGAAGGAGAAAAGAAAAAAATCCGAAGCAATTTTCTTGAGAAGAAGAAAAGAAAAGTTTTAAAAGAGGCTATTAAGGAAAAAATAAAAAAAAGAAAGAAGAAAATGTTCTGTCTTGACAAAATAAAAAAATATTTTATGAAAAAAGTAATTTTGTGTTTCAGAAAAGAAAAATGCTTCGGAAAAAAAAAAAATATTTGTATGATTTAGAAAAAGAAAAATTTATTTAAGAAAAATAATTTTTTTTTTTTTTTAAGATTAGGGGAAAAAATGTTTTTTTTTTATGTTTAAGAAAAGTTTTTTATTATGTAAAAAAAAAAAAAGTTTTGTATTCTGGAAAAAAAAAAAAAAAAAAATTTATGCTAAGGAAAAAAAAGTTTTTTTATTAAAATATTATCTTTAGTAAAATTATTTTTTTTTAAAAAAGTTTTGTGTTTAGGAAAAAAAAAATTTTTATGTTTGTGTTTAGGAAAAAGTTTTAAGTTTAGTTTTAAAAAAAAGTTTTGTGTCTAGGAAAAAAAAATTTATGTTTAGTAAAAAAAATGTATTCAGTAAAAAAAAAAAGTTATGTTAAGGAAAAAAAAAGTTTTATGTTTCATTAAGAAATACGTTCAGCAAAAGAGAAAAAAAAAAGTTTTATGTTTCATTAAGAAATACGTTCAGCAAAAGAGAAAAAAAAAAGTTTTATGTTTAGTGAGAAAAAAAAAAAGTTTTGTTTAGTGAAAACAAGTTTTGTGTTTAAGTTAAAAATTTTTTAGTTTGGAAAAAAAAAAAAAACTATGTTCAGGAAAAAAAAAAAAAAAAATATTATAAGGATCAAAAGCTATTTACATTTTCATCGTTATGAAGTAATACATACATATATATATATATATATATATATATACTTGATTCCGAAAGTAAAAAATATTCTACCTGAAACATTCTTAGTAATATAATAAAAAAAAAATCTAAAAGAAAAAGACAGAAATACTACGCAAATATGCATTTATTCAGATCTACAATTTACAAAAAGAAATCATTTTCTTCTTGAAGTTGTTGTTCTTCTCCAACATACTTTTTTTGAACAGATTCCAATATTTTTGAGGTAATTAATTTATCAAAAAATTCCTCTTGACCAAGTACAAATTTAAAGTCAATATTTAAGTTTTTATCCACAATGTCTTTAGCAATATCACGCATATTAATGGAGTAAAGTGCACAGTCAGAAAATTTTAACCATTTTTCAGCTCGAGTTTTTGTTAAACAATCGTGCATAAAAGGATCTTGACAGCACTCACGACATCCGAAACAGTTTATAAGTTCGCTAATTTTCATAGTAATTGCCGTTGTTAGACATTTACTCAGAGAATCCAGAAGTTGTAAAAAAGCGTCTGGATTATCTACAGGATTCAATTGAAGATTGGTGTTGTTCAATTCTTGATAAATATGGTAAGCTAAAGAGTATGTGATTAGTCCATCTTTCACACGATCCGTGATATTATGCATGTTTTCCACTATCTTTTCAATCTCAGCAAAAGTTAGCACGATAAATTCAGGCACGAATAGGAGACTCATATTTTTCCTTTGAAAAAATCTTTGAAAAACGTAAAGTTCCACACCATCCTTTACTTGCATAGAAATGCACAAATCTGTTTCGATAACTGTAATCTTTTCTGAAGATTTATGATTTAAAACAGTCTTGATTTCACGACACAAGGATTGCCAAACTTTGGGGGTTAAAGATACACCATTTTTAGTAGGCTGCAATTCACCATCGGGATCAACAATAAATTTTCTAATGTGAACTCGAGTTTGCCCAAGAAAATAATTTACGGAAAGAAAGTTTTCTCCACCTAGGTATTTCATATCTTTCGAATCATGCCATTTCACCTTTTCTAGAAATGTTTGAACCTAAAAAAGAAATAAAGAGAAACAAAAAATAAAATAGACTATAAAAACAATAAAATATTAATCACAATATATAAAGATATATATTTTAAAACGATCATTAAAAAACTTACCGAAGTTTGATAATTCTTCGTTTTCTTGTTGCATTCTTTAATATCAGCAAGCTTACGCTTGTTGCTGCTATCTTCTTTGCGAAAGTTAAGTTCGTCTTCCATGACAAAAAGCAATAAAAGTTAAATAAAAACCGAAGAAAATTTACAAGTCAAAAAACGATGCTACACACTGCAGAAAACTGTGAGCAACTGATAGATACGATTGTTGCCAATTGCTGAATCAGAAACTTTTTTCTAAAACGGTTAGTTTTAGCGGCAGTTAATGGCCATTTAAACAACTCAACTTTACATTTGGTTACAGGTAAGCAAGGTTTTGATTGAAAAAAAAACAACTCAACTTCACAAAACAAAGGTATTTCTTGTGTTCTGGCATGAAAGCATGACGTCATAATCACGTGGGTCAGCGTTCGAGTGCTGACACGAATGAATCTGTTTCAACAGACATGCGTGACGTCATGGAGCAGAAGAATCCTCACGTTGCCACCACGAAACTTTAAGTACATACCACGTGATCATTCAAAAAAAATCCTTTTAAAAATAAATTGATTAAAACTCATTAATTAATTAAATTTAATTAACAAGAAAAACAAGTTATGGCTAATGACTTTTCGAAACCCCTGCATGTTCCAACATAGAGATGACGTCATCGTGTTGCCAAAACGTAATTTTATTAAACATTTAATTTTCCTTTCACACGTGACAACCCCCTTAGTTCCATCCCCCTTAAACATCCAGCAAAATACAACTCAACCTAGACCCCTCGTTATCCTATACGATCCGGTCACGAGACAGCCCCCCTTACTTCCATCCCCCTTAAACATCCAGCAAAATACAACTCAACCTAGACCCCTCGTTATCCTATACGATCCGGTCACGTGACACCCCCCACTTCCGGTTCCCTCCCCCCTTTTGATTGACAGCTGACCACGCCCCCCTGTGACGTCACTTCCGCCGCACCAAGTGCTGGGCTTACTACTGACCCGAATTAGTTTCGGTTGATAACAACTTCTTTCGTTTATTGAGTTTATTCTGAAAGAGTTGCATCATGCATTCATTATTGCGCTATAGTATGGAATTGCACCAAGATTTGTACAGCATATCGAAAATTAAACTCTTTTCAATTTAATACTGGACAAAAATGATTATTAAAAGAATAAAGAAAGATATTTTACAAGAAGTACGAAAAATAAGAGAAAATCAGGCATGTTGTTTTGTGCAAAGAATTACGTTTATTATCATCCAACATTAAAACATTCTTAATAACCTGCGTACTTTGATCGAGAAATTGTATAATTTGTTTCAGATTGCTTGGGTTAAAAGTTTTTCATTTTAGATACATCTTCGAATTTTCAAACAATCCAGCTATATGATATGATTGAACTGTTAAAATCGGTGTAGGTTTCAGCGAAAAAATAACTGTTTAAATTTCGTTTTAATGATTATATAATTATTTTTAGTATTTTTCTTTACAACCTAAATTGTTTTAAGTAACATTTTATGAATAATTTAAAATTCTTCTAAGAGCTATATTATACGGTAAAGAAAGTTCAATACGAAACAGTTTTAAAAATGAAAAGTTTTTTTTCTTTGCTATTTAATTTGAAATTTTAATTTAAATCGTAACAGACTAAAACATTCATTCAATAAAATTTCATGGTTTAAACATTTGGCTGTATTTGTTTTGTTATAGGTTTTTAAATAAATAACTGTTTATCAATTTGACGATTCATGAAACACGAATGTGCCCAATTAATATCAGTTGGTAACAGTTTCATTCGTTCGTTCAGTTCATCTTGAAAGTACACAAGTTGCACTCATATTACATTGCTGTATTTTGGAATTGTTCTAACAAGTTTATTTGAATAACGAATCGAAAATTTAACTCTTTTCAGTTGAAAAATTTACAAAAAATAATTCTATAATGAAGGATATTTTAAGAATCTCTAGCATAAAATGCGAATCGATATTGTCATAAAAGAGCATTAATTCAGGTTTTTATATAAATACTCTTGGAATCATTTTAAACACTTAGTTCTGAGAAAAATGAGAATATTTGCAATTAATCCCGGATGATAAGACCTTCTTTCACAAATTTACTTTAAATTTTACATCTTGCAGTCATCTAGATCTGCTTACTATGATGCTTCCAATTATGACCTATTAATAATTATTGGTGTGAAATACATTGTGGCAAAAATATATGTAGGACAGTTGCACCATAAAATTTAACTAATAATAACACATTGCTCAGTGGTGCACAAAATAGAATTTTAATATACATTAGTACATATTAAAATAAAATAAAACTTTCCTCGTTTCGCGCCGTCTTCTGCGGGCGTCTTCAGGAAAATATGAAATGGAAGGACTACGTTTGCATCTTGTTCGAGAGATAATATTTCTACTAAATTAAAATCTAAATGAATTAAAATTCAAAAAAATGTTGCCAATTACACGTGAGTAAAAATTAAAATATTGCAAGGAAATAAAAATTTTAAGGTTTTTTGATGTTATATTTCTACATCGGCATGACAACGCGGAAACTTTTAATTAGAATTAAAGAACATCGCAGAGGTATAGAACAATTTAAACAGAATACTGCCCTTGCTCGCTTCTACTTGGCGAAGAAAGGTTGCCATATTAATTTTGAGGAAGCCAAAATCATAGTTCCATGCAATAACCCAGTTCAAGATAAAATAAGAGAATCCATCGAAATCATAGCACGAGAAAATAAACCATGTAATGATAATTTATCCTACAAACACAAAAATTATTTACGTTTTCATTTTGGAATTAATTATTGGTTAAAGCATTGAATTTTGCACTTTTGTGAAAGCATTGTAATGCAGTTTACAGTCGCAAATGATTTTCATGCAGTATTTGAGAATATAAAACTGTCAATGAATTTCTTGAAATAAAATTTAATAGAACTCTATATTCACCATTTAAAATTTTGCTGATCCTTGAAGGTAATGTATTGCAGAATTATAGACCCGCATCAATACCTGAGAGGATGTGCTCCCGAATCTGGTACATAGGAACTGCTGAGTTCTAATCCAATCGTGACCGTCGACCTAACCGTTGGGAGTTTTCCGTGGTTTTTCTTTGAACCTTGCGTAAATAAGGGGTAGGTTCCCTTAGAACAATCGCAACAGAAAGTATTTCCATTGGGCCTATATCTCTTGTGCAGGAAATCGGCAGCCAATAACACCATTAACAGCAAAAATAGACATACTCCGAAAGCATTATTTAAGAGTAAATATATTCCTGTTTCTTAATTTTGTACAGTTCATTTCGTTTCAAACTGTATTTCAGAAACGCATTGTATTATAATTTTATAAATGTGAAATTAAAAAAAAAGATTTTAACCTTAATCATTTTAAAAATAGATATTTTAATAAATTTTGGCTTAAGATTAATACTGAAACTAAACTAATTAAGTGTGCAACATTTTAAGAGAGTTTCTTCCAACTATAAACTTCTCGGACACAAGGGCTTATTTTTGAAAATCTTTTGAATTCAGTTACGATTTTTTTGTATTAACAAACTCATAAATAAGAAAGATTCAAATGCGAAAAAAAATTAAAATTTATTTATCACATATAAAAATGATGATACATGAGGACTCAATAAGCACATTTTTTGACAATTTCTTGGAATGTTTTTTTAATTGTATTCTTTTTGAATTGCAAAACAATGAAAAAAATGAATTAATTATATATTTAATGATTTTTTGTAACTAATGTACTCTACAAATGCTATTTTGACAAACAAAAAATTATTTAACGTTTTTATTTTTGTACTTTTCGTATCTTTTTGCTGCAAGCCAATTTAATATAACACATGTATAGATAAAAAAGCGCTATAAGAAGTAAATTACTATTTTGTTTAGTTCTACTATATGTTAGGCTTCATTAACACATGTTTTATTTACTTAAGTTTATTTATTTTTTAACGCTATTTATGCATATGAGAAAAAATTGTAATGATGTGTATCCTATAGAATACATGGAATATCTATACATACTTGCAAAAATACTTTACTACTATACATACAAGAGAAATTGCACTTTTGCACGGTTTTAAAATATTTAATTAAATAAACTATGAAAAAAAAATTCTATTTATACTCTTGCCACCTACGTACATTATTGTAGGTGACATTTTTTGAAGAATTACCGCAGTTTTTATGCATTTTCAGTGAAGTAGAACCTTAAAGGCACATGGAAAATCTTCATAAGCAAAATGAAGTAGATTTTCCAAAATATTTCACATCATGTATTTGCCTTTAAAAGAGAGATACAATTTAAAGGTTTTTTTCAGTAAATATATAAATGAAAACAAATTATTTACCTGTATAAGTTAGTTTTCAAGAACTAATAAACTTTTGGTATTTCTCTATGAAATTGTTTGAACAATATGTCTGATCGGTGTATTTTGTAAAAAAACATTTGAATGTATCATCTTAAAATTTGTCATGGTGACAGTAAATATATTATTTGAAAATAGAAACAATTTTTATTTTGACTTGAAAAAATTCTTTAAAAACAAATCAAGTTAAAAATATTTTACTAAATAAATTTAAAAATCCTAAAAATCTCAAGAACATATTTTTGATTATTTTAACCCCTTAAGGAGGAGCGACACATATACGTGCCAGGCTTAAGAATCCTTGTTAATATCCACCAGTAGATTTTTATTGCAAAAAAATGCCTCATTTAATAGGAGCAATTTCTCGATTTAATAAGGCACAAATTTCTGTTCTTATGTTCCAGTGACAAAACATTAAAAATTTCGTAAAAGGATCCCGTCACGAATGGTATAAAGAATTTTTCACTCAGAAATAAAATGATGGATATTTTTAAATAAACATGTTAATTACACAACTTTGAAAAGTTTCAACTCTTTATCAAAGATAAAAGTTTTAAAAAATTTATCAACGTGTAAAAAACTCATTTCGAAAACAAGGCCAAAAATAATGCAGTCTGACACTACTTAAAATATAAACCTTCCTTTTGAAATCTTCCAGTATCATGATATTTAGATCTCTGATCATTTAGCACCATAGCTCTATTTTCTAAGCCTATAGTTAAAAACTCAAAAAATTGAACCAATTTTATTTTCCATGTGCTTTTAAGGTATTCGCACACATTCTGATGAGACGTTTTGGAAGTTTTGAAAATTTCTCTTGTTATCAATTTTTTATAATGGCATTTACTTTAAAACTTTGAAAAAAAATAAAAATTTTAGCAATTACCCAGAAACAATTTTATTAAAGGAACAAATAGTCAAAATTAAGTCAAAAGTTGACATTCCCGCAAAATGCGATAGCTCAAAAATAAAACAATGTACTAGATGGAACCCGTCAAAACTTGACGGCACCGAAGAAAGAAAAAGGTATTTTCCAGCTATTAAAGGATTTTTTTAACGACTAATCTTCAGCAAAAATTTCAATAAATAAAAGAACAACCTGCATTTTACATCCAGGCAAATGACCCGCAATTGGCCGAGTTACATTCAAACATGCTGTCATAGAATTAGAATCTCTCTCATTTGATAATTTTTCATTTACAAATACAACACCAATAAATTGTACATAACATGAATAAATCATAAATTACTGTCATCACTCATTTCATACAAAATATACATACTTCACTTACTTCGCAGCAAAATAAGACTGAATTTATAGTTTGCCATTTAGCAACAACTATAACAATGATCCTCTCCGTGGTTAATTTGTTTTACATTACCCACCCCATTCAACAAATAAACATTTGAATTTTCAACTACTTTTCTATTACCTTTTCATAAATCAAAAATACATGTTTCACATATTAAAAAAATTAATGATAATATTTATTCTGGCTAGGTGAAGCCCGTCAAAACTTGACAGCAACAATATGAAAGAATCAAAGAAAAAAAAGTATTTTGCCACTATAAAAAAATTTTCAAAGATTTTTTTTTTTTTAAAGATTAATATATATTAAAAATTTCAATATGCTTTTCCATTTACCAACGTAACACCAAAATGACATGATCCCGGGTGCAGAATTGGTGCAACGCTGCGACACACGTCAGACTTGAAAATGTTTGCAGATTATTTTTCAACCGTTTAAGTTAAAAAAAAAAATGCTAGAAATCATTTGCTATGTACCAAAGTTTGTCTAGGTACCATAAAAAACACAAATTCTGGCAAATAATCACAAAAATTAGAAAATTTCATCAAAATACTCCTCCCCCCTCCCCCCCAAAAAAAAACATTGCCCGGAAATTTTATAAATAGATGTGGGAAAATAAAACAGCAAATTTCGTCAACAGATTGCAAAAAACAACAAATTTCTTCAAAAGATCTCTAAAATATTTGTCAAAAAACTGCAAAAAAAAAAAAAATTGTCTAGATATCCCAAATAAAACAAATTTCGCAAAAGTATTGCACAAAAATAAAAATTTTGGCAAAACGTCTAAAAAAATGGCAATTTTCATGAAATTTTTTTTAAAAAAAGGCATATTTTGACAAAAAAATCCCTAAAAAATGGCAAATTTGTAAACATATTATGAAAAAAAATTCAAAATATTGTGAGAAAACAACAAATTTCGACAAATGATTGTGAGTAAACAACAATTTTCGTCAAAGGATTGAAAAAAAAGCAAATTTTATCAAATAATCACAAAAAAGATAAATTTTGCAAAAAGATCTTCAATAAACGGCAATTTACATTGAAAAATCATGACAACACGACAACTTTCATCGAAAGAATTCGAGAAAAACGATAAACTTTACCGAAAGACCTCAAGATGACGAATTTCGTCCAGTTATCATAAAAGACGTGAATTTCGCCCAAAGATCTCAAAAAGCACATACAATTTATCCAGGTAATCGCAAAAAAAGGTAAATTTAGCTAAAAATAGTGGGAAAAAATGACAAATTTCTAAAAAAAAAAAAAACAAAGAACAACAACTTCGCAAACAAAAATCACGAAAAAAGGATAAATTCGATAAAACAGCAAATTACATCGAAAGATTGTGAGAAAAAAATGACAAATTTCATCGAAAATCCCCGAGAAAACAAATAATTTTGTCCTGGTACAATAAAAGATGGGAATTTCGTCAAAAGATCTTGAAAATACTTTAAATTTGTCTAGGTACTTCAAAAAACGCAAATATTGGTAAACAGATTGTGAGAAAACAACACGGAGAGACTGCATTTTTGCTATCACTGTTTAATGCAATGCTGTGATAATTATATTTTTTTTCTTTACTTATCTTATAATGATCGAAATACGTTGGTTTTTTCACTTTACGTAAGTTATTTTATTTCCAAGTGTTTATTTACGTTCTTGGCTGATAAAGCATTTTCTATATTGTAAATCTTTCTTTCATCTAAAAAAATGGCAATTTTCATGAAAAAATTTCGAAAAAAAAGGCAAATTTTGACAAAAAAATCCTTAAAAAATGACAAATTTGTAAACATATGAAAAAAAATTCAAAATATTGTGAGAAATCAACAAATTTCGACAAATGATTGTGAGTAAACAACAATTCTTGTCAAAGGATTGAAAAAAAAGCAAATTTTATCAAATAATCACAAAAAAGATAAACTTTGCAAAAAGATCTTCAATAAACGGCAAATTACATCGAAAAATCATGACAACACGACAACTGTCATCGAAAGAAATCGAGAAAAACGATAAACTTTGCCGAAAGACCTCAAGATGACGAATTTCATCCAGTTATCATAAAAGATGTGAATTTCGCCCAAAGATCTCAAAAAGCACATAAAAGATATCCAGGTAATCGCAAAAAATGGTAAATTTAGCAAAAAATAGTGGAAAAAAACGACAAATTTCTATAAAAAAATAACAAAGAACAATTTCAGAAACAAAAATCACGAAAAAAGTATAAATTCGATAAAACAGCAAATTACATCGAAAGATAGTGAGAAAAAATGAAAAATTTTACCGAAAATCCCCGAGAAAACAAATAATTTTATCCTGGTACCATAAAAGATGTGAATTTCGTCAAAAGATCTTGAAAATACTTTAAATTTGTCTAGGTACTTCAAAAAACGTAAATATTGGTAAACAGATTGTGAGAAAACAACACATTTTGTCAAAAGATGAAAAAGAGGCACATTTCAAGAAAAAATTGCAAAACAGGTAATTTTTTTCAAAGAAAAAAAAGCGAAAATATGATAAATTTCTGAAAATAACAAAAAAAAAGGACAAATTTAACAAAAAAAGCATAAATTCGATAAAAAGGCAAATTACATCGAAAGATAGCGAGAAAAAAACGACAAATTTCACCGAAAATCCCTGAGAAAACAAATAAATATTTCCTGATACCATAAAAGATGTGAATTTCGTCAAAAGATCTTGAAAATACTTTAAATTTGTCTAGGTACTTCAAAAAACGCAAATATTGGTAAACAGATTGTGAGAAAACAACACATTTTGTCAAAAGATGAAAAAAAGAGGCACATTTCATCAAAAGATCGCAAAACAGGTAATTTTTGCAAAGAAAAAAAAGCGAAAATATGACAAATTTCTGAAAATAACGAAAAAAACGACAAATTTAAAAAAAAATCATGAAAAAAGCATAAATTTGATAAAACAACAAATTACATCGAAAGATAGCGAGAAAAAAAATGACAAATTTCACCGAAAATCCCTAAGAAAACAAATAATTTTTTCCTGGTACCAGAAAAGATGTGAATTTCGTCAAAAGATCTTGAAAAAATACTTTAAATTTGTC
This sequence comes from Maratus speculifer, assembly GCA_964019185.1. Classification (NCBI taxonomy): domain Eukaryota; kingdom Metazoa; phylum Arthropoda; class Arachnida; order Araneae; family Salticidae; genus Maratus; species Maratus speculifer. Next base: position 225,819,724 of record OZ025296.1, on the reverse strand, counting down.
TAGGTACTTCAAAAAACGCAAATATTGGTAAACAGATTGTGAGAAAACAACACAGAGAGACTGCATTTTTGCTATCACTGTTTAATGCAATGCTATGATAATTATATTTTTTTTTCTTTACTTATCTTATAATGATTGAAATACATTGGTTTTTTCACTTTACATAAGTTATTTTATTTCCAAGTGTTTATTTACGTTCTTGGCTGATAAAGCATTTTCTATATTGTAATTTTCAAATCGTCTAGGTACCACAAAAAATGCAAATTTTGCCAAATAATCATAAAAAAAACCAGCAAGCAATGAATATGGTATATAAAGACTGCTTTATCATGATTGAAAGCTATGCAAAAAGAGGGATCTCTTCTGATAATTTTATTTTTCTTTGTTGATTATAATGATCTTCATATTTCTGAAAAAACATTGTTGAGAGATCAAGATCAAACGATTAAAAAAAAAAAAAAAAGCAAATTTCATCAAAATATTCCCTCCTCCTTCTCCCCAAAAAAAACTCAGCAAATTTTGGCACGGGAACACTTTTTAAAAAAAAAGTGTACTCAAAAAAAAGTGAAACATTAAAGAAATATTAATGATTTACAAAGCTGTTTATAACTGGGATTATTTTCATTTCATATCCAATTTTCTATTATTCGGCGAGACTATGAGATGTAATGTAAATACTTCCTAAACAAAAAGAAAAAAAAGGTAAATTTTGACAAAAAAAATCCTTAAAAAATGAGAAATTTGTAAACATATGAAAAAAAATTCAAAATATTGTGAGAAATCAACAAATTTCGACAAATGATTGTGAGTAAACAACAATTCTCGTCAAAGGATTGAAAAAAAAGCAAATTTTATCAAATAATCACAAAAAAGATGAACTTTGCAAAAAGATCTTCAATAAATGGCAAATTACATCGAAAAATCATGACAACACGACAACTGTCATCGAAAGAAATCGAGAAAAACGATAAACTTTGCCGAAAGACCTCAAGATGACGAATTTCATCCAGTTATAATAAAAGATGTTAATTTCGCCCAAAGATCTCAAAAAGCACATAAAATTTATCCAGATAATCGCAAAAAATGGTAAATTTAGCTAAAAATAGTGGAAAAAAAACGACAAATTTCTAAAAAAAAATAACAAAGAACAATTTCACAAACAAAAATCACGAAAAAGCGAAAATATGATAAATTTCTGAAAATAACGAAAAAAACCGACAAATTTAACAAAAAAAGCATAAATTCGATAAAACGGCAAATTACATCGAAAGATAGCGAGAAAAAAACGACAAATTTCACCGAAAATCCCTGAGAAAACAAATAAATTTGTCCTGGTACCATAAAAGATGTGAATTTCGTCAAAAGATCTTGAAAATACTTTAAATTTGTCTAGGTACTTCAAAAAACGCAAATATTGGTAAACAGATTGTGAGAAAACAACACATTTTGTCAAAAGATGAAAAAAAGAGGCACATTTCATCAAAAGATCGCAAAACAGGTAATTTTTGCAAAGAAAAAAAAGCGAAAATAGAAAATATGACAAATTTCTGAAAATAACGAAAAAAAACGACAAATTAAAAAAAAAATCATGAAAAAAGCATAAATTTGATAAAACGGCAAATTACATCGAAAGATAGCGAGAAAAAAATGACAAATTTCACCGAAAATCCCTAAGAAAACAAATAATTTTTTCCTGGTACCAGAAAAGATGTGAATTTCGTCAAAAGATCTCGAAAAAATACTTTAAATTTGTCTAGGTACTTCAAAAAACGCAAATATTGGTAAACAGATTGTGAGAAAACAACACAGAGAGACTGCATTTTTGCTATCACTGTTTAATGCAATGCTATGATAATTATATTTTTTTTCTTTACTTATCTTATAATGATTGAAATACATTGGTTTTTTCACTTTACATAAGTTATTTTATTTCCAAGTGTTTATTTACGTTCTTGGCCGATAAAGCATTTTCTATATTGTAATTTTCAAATCATCTAGGTACCACAAAAAATGCAAATTTTGCCAAATAATCATAAAAAAAACCAGCAAGCAATGAATATGGTATATAAAGACTGCTTTATCATGATTGAAAGCTATGCAAAAAGAGGGATCTCTTCTGATAATTTTATTTTTCTTTGTTGATTATAATGATCTTTATATTTCTGAAAAAACATTGTTGAGAGATCAAGATCAAGCGATTAAAAAAAAAAAAAAAAGCAAATTTCATCAAAATATTCCCTCCTCCTTCTCCCCAAAAAAACTCAGCAAATTTTGTCACGGGAACACTTTTTAAAAAAAGTGTACTAAAAAAAAAGTGAAACATTAAAGAAATATTAATGATTTACAAAGCTGTTTATAACTGGGATTATTTTCATTTCATATGCAATTTTCTATTATTCGGCGAGACTATGAGATGTAATATAAATACTTCCTAAACGTTATGAATTTGCTCAAAAATGAAATTATAAGTGGGAAAAAAATCACCGTTTTTTGACATGAGTATAATAAGAAACTGAAGCAAAAAATAAATAGTGATTTGCGAATCTGTTTACATCCATAAAGTCAAACTATCCGTCGAAAATCGCACCATCAAAACACGAAACAAAAAACAATGTGATTTCCAGCCTTTTTTTTATGATTTCCAGCCTTTTTTTTTTACACATACTAATAAATAAATTTGAAAATTACAATATAGAAAATGATTTATCGGCCAAGAACGTAAATAAACACTTTAATCATTAACTTATTGAATGTTTCAATTTCATATGAAACATCTCTACAATTAAGCCTAAGATTGCCGGCAATAACATTGCAAAAAAAGAATACAGATAGAAATAAATTAATTAACTTACATAAAGTGAAAAAAACAATGTATTCCAATCATTATAAGATGAGTAAAGTTTTATTATAGACCCCTTGCACGTGACGTCACATGCTTCATCTGGCGCCCAAACATAAGGCAAATGTGGTGTTTTCACATTTATAAAAATAGTAATTTGCGTTTCATTTTTTAAGTATTTAGAAAAATAATGCAAGAATAAGAAAAATCAAAATTGAACAGAAAGACCACAATTGCTTTAAACGGCAAACGGGGAGTTGTGATAGTTTGTTTGGGCTCCAGATTATGGCGTCATGTGCACCAGATAAGAGGAACAGCAGCTGTTGTGACGTCAATGCAAGAGGTCTATAGCATTGCATTAAACAGTGTCAGCGTTCTTATCCCATATTTACAAACGCGCTTTGCAAATGCTCTTACAGACAGTAAGTGCTCTCCTCCGATTAACCAATAGGAGGAGACTCTCAGAGACCGGCGCAAGTATCGATGCGTAGAGACGCAATTAAACCACGATTACTTTTTCTGCCTTTCGTTTTAATATATAGATTGCCAATTTGTAAAATGCATAATAAACAAATAATTTTCTCTAGGGTTTAGACTACCCACATTATAATCGTATCTGTATCTCGTATGATACGGTAGTTAATCTACTAATGTAATGAAAAATTCGCAAAACTCGTCTCAAGCTTCTCATTTATGCTAGTGTAAATATAAAACTATTTACTATATTATTATTAATGCGGTCTATTCCCTCAATAGACATTTGCAAAAGAATGACAGAAAATTTTATGGCATTTTATGCGTAATTATTTGTTTTAGTATTTTTCGTGTTCAGTAAAAATCTTAAAACTTCATTTTAAGAAAAAGCTGAAAATAAATTTAAAACACAATTCAAAAGCTGTACTAGATGTGATTTTAATCTGCTGTAACCGGGGTTATACTTTACATACAGACAAAATTTAAGCAGATTTAGATGGGTTAAGATTTAACCTTAATATTATTGCAAAAAAAAAAAAAAAAAAAAAAAAAAAAAAAAATAGTGATTCGATCGAAAACTGCGTTTTAAAGGTGTTCGAACACTTTAAAGATTTCTGAAGACAGAAAGATTTATAGAAAAATGGTCAAATATTTTGGACCTCTTTTTTTTTTTGCTTAGTATCAGTCAATGATTTTGCAATATTTTGTAGCGATTTTTTTTTAATTAAGAGTAATAATTCTTATAAACATTAAAATAATGCACACGATTTTTCCTATAAGTTATCTGAACCTCTTCGCTGCATGGGTACACATCTGTGGAACTCCCTTTTGTCCCATTTTATCAATGATACTCAGAAAAACTACTATTTTTAAATCAGAATGATACGTTTCAAACTGTAAGATCAGAACTAATACAAATAAAATAAAAATACTGCTCTGAAGTGAAAGGGGGGGGCGAGTAAAAATAATGCATTAATAACCAGTAATTGTGTATTAATATTCACTAACAAAGATAATACGGTTTAAAAAGTATGTAGCCTTATTAATACTCAATTTGAGTTCTTAAAAACTAATTATATCTAATACTAATTGATGCCTTTTATAGGTGATTCAAAGAGTATTACTTCGCAATACAGCATCTCTCTAGCTTCAAATCAAAAGGCGAAAAATAAAATATTTACAAGCTTGTTGTCCAATATTAGAAAACTATTGCTGATATAAATAAAGCAATGAAAAATAACCATTTGTCACACGAAAAAAAAATAATGTTGTGTTGTAAGACAATTACATTTTTATTACTAGTAAAACAAATAAAAAAAAATATTCATACTAATGTAAATGTTCGTCCTAGGATGTCAGTAGAAATTGCGGTTTTCACTTACATCTTTAAATAATTGATAAAATTATTCATTAAATATTCATGGCGAGTAAGAAAAATCGACATGAAATGTTAATTTTCAGGCCTGTAATCACGAGCCTGTCACCATGAACCCTAATAACCATAACCCTCTGGAATTTTAACAACCAATTTGAAAATTCATGTAACTAAGAATACAGAAAATGTGAAACAGCATATATATCTTAATTAGTTAATATAAATAGATATTTATTGAATGCAATATGAATATATAATTTTTTTATTGACTGACTTCGATTCAAAGATATATAAACATCATTATCTACTATTAATGGATGGGAAGGAAAAGCTGCTGAAAAAATAAGATTCTCAGGACATGAAATATAAATAAGATATCAGAAAAGAAAAGAAATTGTGTCAGGTTCTGAGACCACACCTGCTACAGATTGGAATTTCCGTTATTTCTCTATCTTAATCTTTTGTTTATTGTATGGCTGTGTACTAGAATTTCCAAGGTGACATTCCTTCTTTTTTGAAGGGAGAAGTGACAGGTAATCCTGTGCAGGTGGTGTGTGAGAAAGCGGAGATTGCTGTGAGGCGTGTTCATCCGTCAGTGAGGTATGTGGATGATGAGCAACATGTCACTAATCAAGAAAGGAATGGGGAATATGCCCAATGAATGAGCTCCAAAGGGCGGTATATTTTGGAGGAACCAGTGATTTGAGAAGAGCAAGTCTTGTCTCAGATTAGTTCAGTTCGTACCTGGGGCTCGTACCTGGAGGTGTGTGTAGGACCGAGGGCTTGATAGAGTGTGCTCTGTGTTGTAGAGCGGAAGCAGTGCGTTTCTGGAGAGCAAAGGACACAGACGTCCTGGTGTTTAGTGCTCTGGGCCGAGAAGTGCCGGCAGAGTATACCTGTAGCGCTAGATTCGAGATTGATCTCCGATAAAGTGAATCTAACGTGCACTGAGTGTGAGGTGGAAGGTGTAATTGGAATAGTACACAGCCAACCTTTACTGTATTTAATTTAATGTTGAACCGGATCACCTATATCCGAGTTGTAATTGTATATAATTGTAAACAGCGTATTTAGTGTACACATATATTCTAAATAAACTGTTAATTCAGTTAATTGACAGCGTCAGTGTTCATTTACACAATCCTCACAGTGGGTGACCGATATCACCTAGTAATATCGGTGGTGGCAGCTATAACTACCACGGACTTTCTTCAAATTTGTGCGGGCTGAGAGGAACGTCCGACAAATTGATGGCAGCGTCGGGATAGAATCGCCTGAAACCAGTGACCAGCGAGCCGTGTTGCAGTGTGTTAGTGCCGGAGTACCCAGAGGAATTCTTGCGTGGTATTGCCGGATCGTCGAAGGTGTGCTAAAGTGTCGTGTCGTATCGTCGAGTGTGTGCTGAAGTGTCGTGCCGTATCGTCGAGTGTGTGCTAAAGTATCGTGCCAGACCGTCGATTGTGTGCTAAAGTGTCGTGCCGGATCGTCGAGTGTGTGCTAAAGTGTCGTGTGTATCTTTATTAGAAAGAACTGAACCTAGTGTTGTGCCATATTACCGCTACATCATGGAACTACCTGTGAATAGAAGAGTACCCCAGCAGATAAAATGTAAGGTAAGGTGTTTTGACCATTTCCTTCTGCTGACATCTCGAACCAAAATTTGTTGTTGTATAATTAATAGTAATTTAAGTAAATTGTCTAGATTATTTATGTGTTTTATCAATACTTCCTACCTATAAAGTATTAATGACCATATTTGCTATTGTTTTAAGGAAAGGTCATAATAACTTGAGCTAGTATTGGTTTTCTATATATATATATATATTATTAATTGTGTTAATAGTAGTTGGAAGGAATATTTAAATTTACTTAAATTTAAATTATTGTTAAAGTAATATTTAAATGAAGCAATATTTTTTTTAAGTTTGAAGAGTTGATAACAACATTTGCTTAGAATTTTAATTGGCCAATAGTACTGAAGAAAAAAAAAGGGCCATAGTGAAGAAAAATAAAAGTGAAGATTTTCAGTATATTTGTTTTAAGTGTGAGAACCAGTATTGAATTTGGAAATATTTTAGTGAGGATAACTGTAGAAATTTATATATGCATGTTATACAATTTTTCTTTATATGGATTTTATTATTGACATCAATATTTTTATTCAATTTCAACGTATCAGTATTATTATGTAAATTGTATGTTATCATCTAAGTGTATAAATTGGAATCTATATTGCATAGTAGCCAAACCGAATTACTGTTTTACCTTTTGTTTTACTGGAAGTAAATTGTGTGATATCAATGGATGAGAAAAATTAGAGTATTTAGTAAGTTAATTAGAAAGGAAATGCATTGATTATCTGAAGGGTATTAATTAGTAAAATAAGTGGAGATATAACTGTACTAAGTTAAAAATTTAGGCAATATTAATTTGGTAGGATTAAATATCATTGTTCTGTAGGGTGGTAATAACAATCGGAGAAGGTATGGCTTTCTTATTGAAACTAAAAAAGGTAGATTTTCAGGTGATAGCTGAAGAACTAGGTGTTGAATTCACGGAAGATGATACCAGGATTCAGCTTAAGAAAATGATAATGGGCAGTGATAAGTATGACGAGGGGGTTATTACGGAATTATCTAACGCTATTGTTGCAGAATGACTAGAGTGTGAAAAATTAGAAAAACAGGAAAAATTAGAACGCGAAAAGTTAGAAAAACGGGAAAAGTTAGAAATTGAAAAATTAAGAATGGAACATGAATTAGAAATGGAAAGGCTAAGAGTTCAAGGATCAGCCAATGATTTTAATGGGTCTAGGGAACCTAATAATGAAAGTAATATAGAAAAGTTGATCAAAAGTGTTAAAACTCTATCTATCAAAGTACCAGAAGGGACTGAGGGATGGAATTTATTTTTTAACAGCTTAGAAAGGGCATTCAAAACTAAAAATGTACCGGAAAACCAACAGGCCGAAATTCTACTAAATATGTTAGGAGATAAGGCGGATAATTTGTTAATTTATACCACTACGGAACAATTGGAGAATTATGAGAAGTTAAAGGAGTTAGTTCTAAGGGAACACGAGCCGACACCGGAGGCATGTTTGGAAAATTTTAAGAAGGCTAAGAGAAACCAGAACGAAACTCATGTATTGTTTGTATCGCGTTTAATAGCGACATGGGAAAATTACTGTAAGATTAGAGGTGCTGACTCTTATGAAAAGGTCAACCAGTTAATAGTTACTGATAAGTTAGTAAGTACGTTAGATGAGGATACTGCGTCATATATTGGGTTAACTCACCAGGGTAAATGGTTAGAAGCTTCTAAAATTGCTAAAGAATGTGACCATTATTTTGACCATAAAAATAAGTCTTACGCAGTGACGTATAAAAGTTTTAAAGGTAAAGATAGGCACGTAAACCATGAAAAAAATGAGACGGAAGGAGGATAGCAAAAGTTAGTGGTAATTGGAGGCAAAACGGGAGTAATGAGACTAATTCTTTTTCGGATAGGAAAATAGATTTTAAGAAACTAGTGATGCTTCAGCGCCTAAATGCTTTAAATGTGGTTTGAGAGGTCATTACCAACGTTTTTGTAATAAAGTGGGTAATGAGGGAAATAATGGTAATAAAGGGCGAGATCCGAAAGCGGGTGTACATAAGATTGTGGTAAAAGAAAACAAAGAGTTACCTAATGGAGCTATTATGGCGAGAATATCGGCAAAGGTCGAGCAGAGTACTAATGTTATTGGCGAGAAATTAAATAAACTTGAGAAAATTGAAGTTAGTGTAAATGGGCAAAAAGCAAAGAGATTGGTTGATTCTGGATGCGAAATTAGTGTTGTTCATAAAGATTTGGTACCGGAAGAGAAATTAAAAGGAGCGGGTAGTATTTATTTACAAGGGTTATTCGGTGAAGCAGTTAAATCGCCGTTGGTTAAACTACCATTAGCTATTCCGCAATTCGGACAAACTAATATAATTCATCAGGAAGTACTTTGCGCAGTGACTGATAATATTAATGAGCAAGTAATTTTACATCCCGAAGTAATTAATGAGTTGTCAGGTGTCAACCGCGAAGAGCCATTGCTAGAGGCCCAAGAATTAGAAAGTTCAGAAATTATTATTGATAATTCGAGGAAAGGAAGATATGAGTAGCGATAGTTGTAATGTTTACGCAATAGAAGCGCGGTCGGAAAATGTACAAACTCAGAATACGGAAAAAACGGAAGTTGAGAAAGGTAATAAAGCTATTGTTAGCAATTCAGATATGTTTAAGGAAACCCAATTAGAATGTAAAGAGTTAGAGAAAGCTTGGGAATTAGCTAAAATTTATAAGGGGGATTATTATATTGTAAATGGCTTATTATATCACAAAGAGAAATTGTTAGGCGAAACTATAGCGCAATTAGTAATACCCAAAGTAAGAAGGGAAGAAATCTTAAAATTAGCGCATAGTTCGGTATTTGGAGGGCATCATGCAGCCAAGAAAACGTTACAGAGAATCAGGTATTCATTTTATTGGGAGGGGTTGGCGAAAGAAACTAAACAATTTTGTGCGTCATGTTTAGAGTGCCAATTGACTAGAGGGGTTAAAGTAAATGTTAGAGCTCCTATTTCCCCAGTATCGCGGCCGGAACTCCCATTTCAGGTAGTTAATGTTGATTTAATTGGGCCTATTGATCCGAAAAGTTCACAAGGGCATCAGTATATACTAACTTTAATTGATCAGCGTACCAGATGGGCGGATGCGATCCCTTTAAAAAATTTAACCGCTAAAACCGCGTGTGATGCGTTACTTCAAATATTTATGAGGACACTAATCCCGAATATAATTGCCTGTAATAAAGGAACCAATTTCACTGCCGACTTAACGAAAGAATTTGAGAAAAGGTTAGGTACTAGTCCAAGATTTTCGACTCCACAGTATCCACAGTCTAACGGGCTTGTGGAACGATTTAATCAGACTCTTAAACGTATGTTGCATCATACTATTAGAGAAGAAGGAAAAAAAGTGGCATGAACAAATACCATTTGTATTATGGGCGTATAGGGAAGTCCCAAATTCTACGACGGGAATCGCACCTTTCCAGTTATTATATGGTAGAGCGCCGGAGGGTCCGTTATCGATTCTCAAGTCATCCTGGGCCGGAGAAAATAAGGGGTGCAGTTAGATACTACGCCAATTCATGAATATTTGAATAAACTAAGGGGACGTTTAGAAAGAGCCGCAAATGAGGCAAAATTATCGTCTGAGGTGCAACAAAATAGAATGGCGTATCATTATAACTTAAGGTCAAAAGAAAAAATGTTTGAAGTAGGCGATAAAGAAATACTGTTAATCCCCGATTCAACTAATAAATTATATTCTAGGTGGCAAGGGCCGGCAACTATCATTGAAAAACGAAACCAGCATTCGTTTATAGTTGAGTTAGCCGACGGGAGTAGGAAGCATGTGCACCAAAATAAAATAAGAGAATTTATTGCTAAATGTAATATAGTTAATATTGTTTTTGAGGGTGATGAGGAATTTGGAGAAGTTGGGGAAATTCCTATTTTGAACCGGGATCAGGAAGTAGAACGAGATATAGAGAAGTTCGAAATAAAAGGGTTATCTAATAGTCAAGTCAAACATATAAAGTCCATTTTGAGGGAGAACAAAGAGGAGTTTATGGGTCCTGTACAACCAGCGGAAGTAGGGGAACATCGTATTGATCTTAAACCGGGGGTGGAAAGGAAAAAGCCAAAGTTATATAGTGTACCGGTAGCTTACAAAGAGGAAGTAGATGGGCAGATTCAGGAGTTATTAGAATTAAATCTAATCGAGGTGTCAAACGCTGAAATTAGTCATCCAATGTTTGTGTGGCGAAAAAAGACGCAACCGTTCGACTCTGTATAGATTATAGAGCTTTAAAATCGGTAACTCAGGTTCCAATCTTTCCGATGAAATTTTCTCAAGAAATCCTGTATACCGCAGGGGCGGCTAAGTATTTATCATCGATTGATTTATTGTGAGGTTATTGGCAGATTAAAATGGCTGAGGAGTATAAACATTTGACAGCTTTTACAACGCATAATGGAACTTATCAGTGGCGTACCATGCCGTGTGGATTATCAGGGGCGGCTGCTACGTTTCAGAAAGATATGAATGAGGTTCTTCAAGGTCATCGGAGGTATGCGGAAGCATATATTGATGATGTTATCATTTTCTCCGACACCTGGGAAGAGCATTGTGAGCATGTTAGTGCTGTCATTGAAGAGTTGAAAAATAGAAATTTTACGATTAGGCTGGATAAATGTAAATTTGGAGAGAAATTGAAGTTTTTAGAAAAGTTTTTAGGTCATGTAATTGGAGGTGGAACGCATGCACATGATGAGGAGAAAATAGGTGCAATAAGGGATTTAAAAAGACCAAAAACTAAAAAGGAAGTTAGATCTGTTTTGGGATTAATGGGATTTTACCGATCTTATATTCCAAATTATGCCGAAATAGCTATACCTTTAACCGAATTAACCAAAGGGAAGGTTAAAAATACTGTACCATGGGATGAAAGAGCAGAAAAAGCATTTAATACTCTTAAAGATGAGTTATGTAAAGTGACGAGTTTGGCTACACCTATCGTAGGCCGGGAATATCAGCTCCACGCAGATGCTTCCGACCTGGCAGTAGGAGGTTGTCTTACTCAAAAAGATGAAAAGGGTCAGTTTAAACCGATAGCTTTTGCCAGTCAGAAATTGTCAGGGGTTCAGCGTGCTTGGCCGAGTATAGAGAAAGAGGTTTGGAGTGTTCTCTTCGGGTTGCGGACGTTTGAAAAGTGGACCTATGGATCTCAAATTGAGATCATTACGGATCATAATCCATTAAAATTTCTCACCGAAACAACCCTAAGATCACCCAAACTCACTAGATGGGCTCTTGCCTTGCAACGCTGGACCCTGAGTGTTTCTCATCGTCCAGGAGCTCAACATTTAAATGCTGATGCAATTTCCAGGCTTCATAGAAAGAGCTGGGAAGAACAAACAGTTGTTAGCCCATCAGCATCAACGACCAAGTAGTGGACAACCTTAAAGGGATGTCGTCACATGTTTAATTTTTTTTTTCTGTGTATGTGTAAATATTTTTGAATTTTGTGTTTATAATAGTGTATTAGTACGTGTATTGTTTATGTAATATTAATATTAGTACAAGGTTCAGTAGAGATGTCAGTAGATAATGTTCAGACACCTGGAAATACCTATGTAATAAGCATAATGAAGAAATCTGTAAAGAGACTATTGAACTCTTCTGCGATATTACTATATGTTTGAGGAAAATTAGCCCCTAAAAGGCATATTTTCCGCTAAGGTGGGGGGTGTCAGGTTCTGAGACCACAACTGCTACAGATTGGAATTTCCGTTATTTCTCTATCTTAATCTTTTGTGTATAGTCTGTCTCAAAGGTTTAAGCACTCTGCAAATCTGGTTTAAAATTATTGAAGAAGAAAAAAAAATATGTTAATTTACAATAAATACTCAACATTTAATCAAAATAAAGTAAAATAAGCTATTTTGGGTTGATAAAATAAAAAATATATTTATATTTATTTATTTTTTCTTTTTTTCTTGAAGAAACGCTGTCTCAAAAGTTTAAGCACTTTATGCAATTTTTTTTAGAAACACTGGATTGGTACTGTGTAATGACGTTGTATGACATCATATTGCATTTTTATGCAAGTATAAAAGGTGGAGAAATTATTTCCTAATGTTTTAAACACGACAAAGGGTAAAGAATTCACAAAATGCGAGATTTTGAAAGATTTTATAATTGAAATCTAAAAATAAAACTGTTTCTGAAATTGCAAAAGCTTTAAATTGATCAAAGCTATGTATATATCAAGTACTTTCCAGAAATGATAATTTTAAGCGGAAACCAAGATGTAGACGACCACGTATGATGACTGTTCAGATTGATCGGACAATACGGATATTGGTATTTAGACAAAATATGTCCCCATACGGCAAATTAAAAGTAATCTCAGAGTACAGATGTCCAAAGACACTGTAAATAGACGTATTAAAGCGTGTGATTACATCATGTAAAAGAAATTGGTTCGCAAACCGTCTCTTAAATTACATCACAAACAGGTAAGAATGAACTGGGCTAAAAAACACATGACCTGCGGGAACGAATGGCTTACTTTTTTATTCAGCGATGAGAAAAAGTGAAACTTAGATGGCCCTGATGGTTGGAACGCGTATTGGCATGAGTTACGCAAGAACCGAAGAACATTTTTCAGCAGGCAGCAAGGCGGTAAATCCGTTATGGTTTGGGGGGGGGCATTTGGGACATTTGCTAGCCCTCTCTGGTTTTTCTAAAAGGAAGAGAAGGTTAAAAAAAGTTTCAAGAGACGCTAAACCATCTTTTGCTTCCAATCTGTGACATTTTGGGGGGTTTTGAATGAACTTTTCTGCAAGACAATGCCTCAATCCATGTATCCCATTCTACAAAACTTTGGATTTTTCAGAAAAATGATAAAGTACTTGACTAGCCAGCTTTAAGTCCAGACTTAAACATGATTGAGAATGTCTGGGATATTTTAACCCTTCAAGTTTAGGCAATGGAAAGCAGTATGACTCTATTGAAGAACTCCAAGAGGCTACTGAGAAAGCATGGTATTTTTTGCCACCAGAAACCCCACAAAAACTAATAATTTCGACGAAGGCACGTTTATTTGAACTAATCCGAAAATATGGAATAAAAATTTTTTAGTAAAAGTTCTGTAAAAATTATAAATATGGTTGTTTTTGACATTGTGCATAAACTTTTGAGACAGTTTTTTTATAACTTTTTTTTAATTGTATTTTTTAAAATTATGTAATTTATTTTTTTTTTTTTTGATATCATTTATTTAAATAATATTGCGAAATATGTAAATAAAAATTTTTTATTAATTCTAACTTTTTATAATTCATTAAAAATCAATATTTTATGCTTGTGCTTAAACTTTTGAGACAGGCTATATTGTATGGCTGTGTACTAGAATTTCCAAGGTGACATTCCTTCTTTGTTGAAGGGAGAAGTGACAGGTAATTCTATGCAGGTGGTGTGTGAGAAAGCGGAGATTGCTGTGAGGCGTGTTCATCCGTCAGTGAGGTATGTGGATGATGAGCAACATGTCACTATTCAAGAAAGGAATGGGGAATGTGCCCAATGAATGAGCTCCAAAAGGGGGTTTATTTTGGGGAAAGCAGTGATTTGAGAAGAGCAAGTACCTGTAGGTGTGCGTAGGACCTGATAGAGTGTGCTCTGTGTTGTAGAGCGGAAGCAGTGCGTTTCTGGAGAGCAAAGGACACAGACGTCCTGGTGTTTAGTGCTCTGTGCCGAGAAGTGCAGGCAGAGTATACCTGTAGTGGGAGATTCGAGATTGATCTCCGATAAAGTGAATCTAACGTGCATTGAGTGTGAGGTGGAAGGTGTAATTGGAATAGTACACAGCCAACCTTTACTGTATTTAATTTAATGTTGAACCGGATCACCTATATCCGAGATGTAATTGTATATAATTGTAAATAGCGTATTTAGTGTGTACATATATTCTAAATAAACTGTTAATTCAGTTAATTGACAGCGTCAGTGTTCATTTACACAATCCTCACAGTGGGTGACCCATATCACCTAGTAATATCGGTGGTGGCAGCTATAACTACCACGGACTTTCTTCAAATTTGTGCGGGCTGAGAGGAACGTCCGACAAATTGTATTTTTCTTAATGTGCAAAAGGATATAGATATGGATACATTTTAAGCTTATGCTTTATTATAAAGTTTTAATTTTGTTATGATACATTATCTGGAAACAAACGCTGAACTATTTATATTAAATGCAAACGTATTTATGTGCTGCAATTGATACAATTTTTTACTATGCCACCATTCTTTATAATTTTATTTATCCTGAAATTCTGAATTTTTTTTCAAAATAAGTATTACCAACAACAATTTAATATTTATAATTAAACTGATTAATTTTAATTATTCACAAAGTATAGCAAATATTTTTATCAAATGAGAATTAGGTATCATTTTATTTTAATACCTGTATAGAAACCCCATTTTTATATATAATTACATATATAATGTAAAAGAATTATCTTAAATTTGGATTCCATTAACTTATATGTCGCCTTTACCTAATTGCTTAAAGCTCACTTTACTTAGTTAGTGTTCCTTGAAATACGATTGTACGCAATTAGTCACGGTTGTTAAGATAAACGTTGAGCAGATTATTTCATCTTTAAGTATAGATTTCCATTCTTTCTGTTATTGTAACGTGATAAGATAATGCAATTAATGTCTTTTAATAAATAAGCAAATGGGAATTGTTAGATTAATATTGAATACTTTGAACAAATTTCAAAGGAAATAATAAAATGAAACCTTAAATTATGTTACTTTCAGTTAAGTATTATTGTAAATAGTGATATTAGCCAATTGTAAACAAAAACATTAAAATTTATTTGTATGTATGTGCATCTATGTATGTTAAATTTTAAGTCTGTATAGATTTGGTGATTGAAATAGTATTCATCGAAATAAATTAGGGAGCTAGACAAGATTTGCATTTAGAATTGATGGAATATTACAACAATTTTTGAAATAGAAACAATTCAGTAATTTTTCATATTAGGATGTGATTTGTTTTTAAACATCTAATGTCATTATAAGAACTAAAACCACATTAACTGCGACATTGCTTTCAACGGTTCACTATGCACACGGAGTTTTAACATCGGTTTACAACTTATGTTAGGACTGAACAAATCAAATCAAACATACCTACATAACTATATAATGTACATAACTATATAAATATATAAATAATAATACAATTATATAATCAAACACACCTACATTAATTAGAAAAAAATCTTTATTTTAAAAATTTTCATTAATTAATCGATAATACTGCCAGAGTAGCAGACTTATAGACTGCTATTACAGTGTTAACTTCTGTTACGCTTCTTTACTTTTCATTTAGAATGTTTTTGGTTTCTCGTAATTTGTACTAGTAGGTTATCTCTTTTGTAAAGTGCATAATTTATTTAGAATTATGATTTTTTAATAACTCTGTTAAATTATATGTATCATTAGTTATTCAATCAAAATCTCACTTTTGATTTTTTTTAGTGATGTGAAGAAAATCACAACATCAAGTCGAGAAGTCTGGATTGAAAGCGGTTATTGGATCCACTAGTATATGTGCACCAATTCTCTGAAAAAGCCGAT
This sequence comes from Maratus speculifer, assembly GCA_964019185.1. Classification (NCBI taxonomy): domain Eukaryota; kingdom Metazoa; phylum Arthropoda; class Arachnida; order Araneae; family Salticidae; genus Maratus; species Maratus speculifer. The sequence continues at coordinate 225,803,775 of OZ025296.1, read as the reverse complement.
TGAGAAGAATTTATGGTTTATGGGAGAAAGTTGTCAAGTTCGTAAAGATGTGTTTGGTGAAATCTAGCCACTCCAGATACACTTTAGCATCAACATACAATTAAAGGGAAGAGATTCCAGTTAATAGATTTAGATCATTATAATACAATGTTGTGAATTTTCTCTACTTTCCATATTTTAAGGATGGACTATTGCATAGTACAACAGCAGTTGTAGAAGCATAATCAAACCTTGTTTCTATGTACTTATCCTCTTGCAAATGTCCTGCGTGTTTTTCGCCCACTTCTATGTTTTTCACTCTTTAAAATATAAGCGTCTATAATTAGAGTTTTTTAAGTGCTCCAAAAAGAATTGTTTATTAGATGTATTTTCCACCAAAATGCAGTTTTTTCTTCTCAACTGAAATGTAAAATAATGCTACATTACCTACCAAATATCTGGGGAATAAAGAATGCTTTTTTCCGAGTCGTCTCAAAATAATAAATAATAGAATTTCACATCAAAAAGGATACATGGGAGAATCTCCCCAGCACCGACACGCGATCCAATATAAACATATAAGAGTTTTTTTGACTAACAAATATTTTTTTTCATATGCAGTATCCGAAAACTCTGTGAGATGTATGTAATTTTTTCCGTTTATTTATCAGAAATCGCGTTTTTAGTTATCGATTGATTTTGTCATCGTAAGCTATAAATCATTCCGACTGACTTTTATTAGAATAAACAGAAATTTACTGCAAGACGTTGCAATATATACAATACGTTAGATACAATTTACTAGCAAGGAAGTTCTCCATAGAGGTCTGCATGGGCCGAAATTTCCAGGCCCGGCAAGAACGAAAAAAATAATGGCCCGACCCGGCCCGGCCCGAAAGTTAAAATTTCGGCCCGAGCTCGGCCCGGTCCCGAAAAAAATTTAAATTTCGGCCCGAACCCGGCCCGGCTCGAGTGAATTTCTACAGAACATTGATCTTTAATCTTATGGAAGAGTTCTGACCAAAAAAAATTATATTAGTCTTTTTTTTTCCATGTTTATAATCTCCATTTTTGCAGAAGTGCCGTAGGCTTCGATATTTATGCTTTTAAATGAATCTTTGTTTGTTGTATGTAAATGTTTCAGTTATCACTAGTATTTATTAATCCATATTCCTTGTAATGGAGACAAAAAATCGAAAAAACGGTATATGGTAAAATTTCCAAAGACGAAATCGCTTTGGAACGAAAAAAAATGCATTCCCTTCTTAACAGATGTAAATGTTTAATATATTTTTTTCTCCCGTATTGTTGTTTTCATTTTGCATGGATGAACATTTTAAAAGAAACTTTCAGTTTTCAGTTTTTAAAAAAATTCCGTCATAATCATGTTTTTTTTTTGTGTGTGTGTGTGTGTGTTTAATTCTATTTTAAAACGCCTAGTAACCTACGATTCTTTAAAAGGAATAAATTCTAATGTTTAATTGTAGAATAATGACGGCTTAAAAGTATATGCTTTTTTTGCAGAAATTTTTGGACAAAGCCAAATATTACTGATTTATAAAAAGTCCACAAAAAGATTTTCATATAAGAATATTCCATAGGAACTGATTATTTTGGTCCATGAAAACTAGGAAGAATGGAATCAGTCTCGGCTTCGTACGGAAAAAAAAGTTAGGCCCGGCCCGATACTCCAGCAAAAAAATTAAGGCCCGAGCCCAGCCCAGCCCGGCCCGAAAGGATTAGTGACTAGGCCCGGCCTGAGTCTTCAGAAGTAAGGCCCGAGCCCGGCCCGGCCCGAATGCCATTATTGGAAATCGGCCCGAGCCCGGCCCGTGCAGACCTCTAGTTCTCCATACGAGCATAATCCGAAAAATCTGAAAAAATTACAGAATATTTTTCTCATGAATATGTATACGTTTATAAAAAAATTCGTCGGAACCTCCATACAGACTCCCCAAAAAAACAATGAAAATTTCTTTATTTGGCGATTTTTCATCTGTTAGCGATGAAATGCAATTCCAAAAAAAAAAAAAATACTTTTTTACATCCAATACACTTTAAGAGAAAAAAGTGTCATGTTGAACCTGTTTAATTTAAATAGCTGTAGTTTATCAGTTTTAGTTTGTTTTATGTGTAATTTTGTTATATCGATGTTTAAGTGCATTTGTATTCAAATTTAACCAACAAAACCATCAAAATTTCAATTTAAAGAGAAATTCAGAATTTAAATTAATCAAAATTGTTTCAACTTAAAGTCCAATTGCTTATTGTCATGTCGACTTTGTTTCTATGGAAACACCTGGCTTTTATTTTTGAATACGCTTAAATGTATTAATAATCTTTAAATAATATTTCTGAATGAAGAATATTTCTTATGTTTTTTTTATACATGAAAGTATTTTTTCTGTGATAAATTAAATAACTATGGTTGCAATCAATATAATACATATATATATACATGATATATTAAACTCTCTGAATGTTTATGATTAAATTCATTAAATTTAATCATATCATTTAATCACCATTTACAAGCATTCTAAAAATCCAACTGTTTTCAGTTGCATTGAAATCGTCTTCTTTCGGAGAGAAAAAGTGCTACTGGCCAAATCGCGTGACGCTTTAGTCTTTTCATGCCAAATATTCGAAAGTATTTTATTTTTTACATACTATCTACTGTAATTCCGCCACTAATTTTTATTTATCCTTTATTATATGAATAAATAATTTAATTAGATTTTTTTTCAAGAACTTCTAAGTATGCCCATTATGGAGACTTTCCTGTTAAATCTGCACTTGGGATCGAAGATAAAAAATAAAATAGGAGGCGACAGTAAGATTACAGTTGAAAAAATCTGCTTATTCCCAGGTTTATTTCTAACATGTATATTGATTTATATATAAAAAAAAAAGTCCACGGACGTTTCCGCATGGCACGTGAAAATTTAGAGTACTTTTTATTTGATATGCAAAAAGATTTTGCTATTAACTATGTAATATAAAAGTTAATCTTTTAAGTGCTTATGTTCGATATTACTCATGGTATACCCATTTCGGATGATATTTTTAAAAACATCAATTTTATAATTTAGAACATTTAGATGAATGAAAGTTTCAATAGGTATTAAAATCATCTATTTTGCAAATTCATTTATGGGCTTTAGGATGATTTTATAATATTGAGATAATAAAGCATTAGTTTGTGTAAATTTCATTTAAAAACTAGTTGATATTATGTCATATTTCTATTAAACATTTGTTAAAATTTGTTGGCATATTTCTGCATATACAGTTATTTTTTTTTACAATCTATTGTAATATAGAAATATTTGTTAAAAAAATAACCGCTGTATAATTTAATCTTTAAGACACATCCAAAAACGAAATAAACTTTATTTTTCAAATAACGAAAAAAACTTTATTTTTCAAAATTTATAAGACAGAAGATTACTTTCAATGAAAGATATTACGTAAAGTTTTTCCATTAATTTAAACTTGTCTTCACGTCAAACTTGTTTTCAAACTTTATTCTCTTTCCCAGTTATTACTTATCGAAGAAATTTTCACTGTACACTAAGTAATTTTAGAAAGAAGATAAATTTGTCTTACTTATTAAGTAGATTTTTTTTAAATAAATCTTAAACATTATTTATCATTAACAGATTTTTACCTATGCATAACGAATACAAATAATATTTAAATCTTAAATGTTATTCACAATTTTCTAATAATACAAAAGCTTATGTAATAAGACTAGGAATCATAATTGGAAATATTAACAATTAAAAATCCATGTAAGTGCATCTATTCGGGCAAGTATTTCTGTTTGCTTGTTTATTTTTTATTATTATTTAATTATTAAATAATAATTATATAAATATTAAATATAATATTATAATTATATGTCATAATTTAATATTATAAAAATTAATATTATATTATAATAAATATTAAATAACAATTTCATTATTATTTAACATACTTTCTTTTCAAGAAAGTATGTTACTCATCCGAAAGTATGTAATTGACTTCGAAAATCTAGTCAACGTGAAGACTTTTTTTGTCCATTTTGGTGGTTGCTTTATACAAATGTATTTTGAATCAAAATCAATGCATCGGTGAATTTGTGTTTTAAAACAATATGGAACTTTACCTCCAAAAAACGGAAGAACTTACCTCCTAAAAATCTATCTAAGAACATCAATTTAGATTAATATTTGTCTTTACCCATTTATTTTCAGCATACTTTTGCTTTGAAAGCGACGTAGTTCCATTTCAAGCATACAATCTTGGCGTCAAATCTTAGTCAAGTTGTACGCCTTTTTATACTGTTACCAGCTAGCTATGGTTGATGGCTTTTTAGAACAAATCATGAATAAAATAAGAGATTCAGTAAAGAGAATAATTAAAATATAATTAACATACTTTGCAATCGCAGCAGTTGCGGCTGATAACATTCGACATCCACCCTCCTCCCAAAAAATATATGTTTCCACTTTTTGGTTTTCGTGATTTTGCCTCTCCTCTACAGTCTACAAAGGCATAGGCATCTCGTTTTCCACTGATATTTAGACTATAACTTGCCGTTGTCTTAAAATATCAAATAACTTGTTTTACACCGTTCCAATCTTCTAATTTTTATTCTAGGCTTATCATTCCTTCTACTTAAAATGTTGTATAAAGCCTGTCTGTATAATATGGTGTTTGGTAAAATGTTATCCTCATTGTTAAATCTTTTATGATTTATTTTCATCGGTGTACCACGTAGTTTTGCGTCTTGTAGATTAAAGCTGATAATTAATTCTTGTGCTTTATTATTTAACTTTTATTTATTTTTTGAATGTTCATGGAGAAATTTGCACCTATGTCACCTAAACTTTTAGTTCGTATTCTTTATTTAAGCTCGCGATTATTTCCTCTGTAATTGCATCTTTTACTACAATTAAAATGTCGTCGATGTGCTTTATTTTGTAGTTTGCTTTATTATTCATTTCCTGCAAAAAAAAAAAAAAAAAAAAAAAAAAAAACCTGAATAGCTTTTGCTCTGATTGTGCTCTGAAATTCACATTTTTTAGTGTATCTGATATTTTATCATACCCAGCTTGTTTAAGTCCGTACATAACTTTATTAAGTTTACAAATATTGTTTTCCTGATTCGGTTCAACGAAACCCTCTGGTTATGGTAGGTATATCCCTTGCTCAAGTTCCCTTTCAACGCGGTCTTAATGTCGATATGCTCAATACTTAAGGGCTTAATATTCTAATTCAACTGTTCAAAAATGCTCGAAAACAAATTCAATTTCCATACTTTTTCACAAACTAACTAATAAAGCAAGTTCATAGATATTTTTTGGATTGTTATGCATAGCAATATTTGTTACAATAAATAAAACAGATTAAGGAAAAATGTTTAAATTAATTAATTAGGATCTTAATTACCCTATTGTTTTTTTCTTTTTTATACGGTATCTCAATGCGAGCATGATTTCTTAAAAAATTTAAAGATAAAAGGTTTAAATTTTCTGTGTGTATTTATATTATACTTCCTCATAAAATGAACTAAAATCTCAGAATTTTTCGAAATAGTAAGAATTCCTTAATAAAAAATATGTGAGAAAGTTAATTTTTTTAATTAAAATTTTTATTATTAAATAAAAAAATTATAAATTAATATAATTAAAATATTCTAGTGCATTGTGCTAAGCAAAGTGTTATCTTTAAATTAAAATCTATATAAAGTTCTTAAATTAAAATGAACACGCGATATGATGCACGCAGTGACGCATAGTAATTACAAAATCATAAAAAGTAGATAACTTTATTAAATTTTCCTAATTAGTTTAAATATTTTTCATCAGTCTGTTTAGCTTTTTGTAACAAATAATACTATACATAGCAGTCCAAAAATTTGATTTATTACTTAATTTATAAAAAGTATGGAAATATATTAAGTTTTCTAGTATTTTTATCGGATAAATGAGGAACTGTCCCCTCAAGTTTTGATGCAACTTTGCTATTAATAGTGCCGTTATACTTGTAGACACAACTGGTAGATAAGTTTAGCCATTGTCCTCCACGAACTTTTGTGTAAATCCTTTAGTAGCTAAATGGTTTACATTTTTAGATTTTACATGTGTTGTCACATTTTAATTTAAAGGTGCACTTACAACCTTTTTATTTTCCTATTCGGCGTAGGATCTACAACTGACTATATTTTATTTTTCACTAGAATGTTTATTTTCCTTTCATAATTTTTATCCAATTCTGTTTTTATTTTTGGTAAGTTTTCCATGTTTTTAACTTTCTTATTGTCTTTCAGTTCACTAATATTTACGTTTTTAACGATATATATCAACGTATCGGAAAGTACGCATTTGTTAATTCTATATGATAGTATTGGTTCTGCTATTTGTTGTTTGAACGCGGACGGTGGCTCTTGGCTCTTTGAAATTTCTATTTCTACAAGATTTTTGTTTTCGTGATTTTCATTTTGATCTTGTTTTTGTTTAGTTTATACGTTTTCATCTTTATATTTAATTTTTTTAATTAAATGTTATGGTTCTCGCGATCTCTATTTAATTTCCTCCTACATATATGCGGTGTTTTTCAGATTCATTATCGTATTCTACATAAAACACCTTCTACATTATTGTTATCTAATTTTTGTCTTTTGGTTTTAACTTTTAACTTTTGGGTCTACTGCTTTATTATCTATATTTTTTATATTTTGGTTTATTAATGTATCGAATACTTTGCAGTCAAATATCCTGACACAGCATAAGTTTGGCTGCGTGATTGTCCATAATTAATACGTCGTTTTATTTCAATTTCATTTGTTGGTAGTCTTTTTTACAGGTGAACTTTTGTACAAATTGTTTATTCCAAGAATTTTAAAGGTAAATTTGATTAACTTAACATTTTTCTTGCCATCTCAACTAACGATCTGTTTTTCTTTTCTGCCCCCCTTTCTGGCTGTTGCATTATTGCACTGTACTTTGATGTTTAATCCAATCGGCTTATAAATAAATAATAATTTTTAATGATATATTTGTGCGATGCAGTGCCAAGTATAAAATAATTTTATATGTATGAAATTGATGTGAAATATTGAAAATAAAAAACATTTAATTAGAATTAATCGCATAAATCTAATGGTGTTCTCACTTGTTCGCATTGAGTACATCTCCCAATACGCCATCCGTGTCATTAAAAGTTAATACTTTAAGGAATGATACACCAGTATGCTATACATTAACCCCCTCCCCCCCAAAAAAGTTACTGTAATTGTATAACAATTACAGTTTCATCAAAATAACTTCTGGCAGACATTTTAAAAAGTTTAATGTTTCGCAATCGGATTCACTTCATTATAAAATTTTCTTTCATGATTATCAAACTTAGAAAAAGAAAAAGTTAGTAATATATTAAAAGCATCCAGAAAAATGAGAAAAACTAGAAATAGAAGTTTCATGTTAATCTATCCAGCAAAAGTTTTAAAAAATGAAAATTTCATTATGAGGTTCATATACTTACGTAAAACTTTATTCCATTACAGCTCTATACCGAGAAACGTAAAAAAGGACTTAATATACAAAAATAGGTCGTGAAAAGCTATCCTTGGACAATGCAAGTGTCACCAAAATCCATCAAGTAGAGCTTTTTAGAACGGCCCCCACTAAAAATAATCTTAAGATTATCTGAAGAAATTGCCACTTTCTACAGAAATTCTACAGAAATTTGAAGAAAATTTGCAGACTTAGCTTTATCTTTAAAATATCTGCAGAAATTTTTAAGCGATTCTTAAAAATATATAAATAATGGGCCAAATACCTTCGGATTTCCCTCACATTTTGGGCCAAAAGGCTATAGATTTTCTACAGATTTTTTTTTTAGTGAGGGGTTAATCTTTCATAATCGGGGTCACTTGATTATATAACTTTTCCCTCTAATTCTTACTTTATTGTAATACTAAACAAAGTCCAATATACTAAAATCTTTTTTGAAAAAATAACTCGAGATAATAATAATAATAGGCCCATCAAAATTCGTTCAGTAGAACTCAATAATATATGCATCCAGGAGAAAATTCTCATTTTCATTCTACTAGAATTTCTTTGTTTCAAAATATTTAACACTGTCTTGTTTAACCTTTAAACGCCAATGTTCCCAAATGGGAGCATTGTATTATTTGATATACAAAGCATATATTTTCCAACATAATAACGACAGCCTTATTTTTCTTTTAAAATATAAGGTTGATTTCAACTTTTGAAATAAAAAAATATTTATGTTTAAGCATTTATTACAGGTATAATGAATATCAAAATGCATTAATTTGCATAAAAATATATTATTTGATTTTATCGATTTTTCTATATTATTTACATTTTACCTCTAGGAATCTAAATGTTTTTGGAATTCAAGAAAATACTCAAGAGCAATATACAATACCCTATAGCGGAAATAATTTGTTATATTTGCATAGGTGTCAATCAATAATGTTCCAAAGTGCGAACACTGAAATGAAAACAGCAAAAAAGCTGCAGAAATTTTTTTATTTATTTCTTAAATTTGAAAGCATAAATTGAAACATTTGAAGCTGTAATATAGGAAAAACAAAATTATCATTAAATTGCGACATTAATTCGGCATGTAAACGGTTAACATTGCATCAGATATATCTTTTAGAAGGAAATGACAAAAACACTCAAATTAGTGAACGTTGATAAGAAAAAGAAATGCGATATGAAAAGCATTTCTTCACACAATGTAAAACAAACAAATGAATAAATCTCATTGATACATTTATGTATAATATGCTGATTTGTTTTTCTCCAGATAGTTATAATGCTATTTTAGAGAATTTAATAAATTAATGAAATTATACAGGTTATGTAACAATTGGTCATAGTGATATACTTGAGAGGAGATGCAGAACACCCCTAAACAAACATAATCATCTTAACCTCGTCAGTAGGGTGAAGCGAAAAAAAATTATTTTAATCGAAAACGGGTAGGTACCAAAAGTTGCCTTTATAATAGCACATCAACCGCGTGAAATTTTATCTCTGAAAAAAAATGGCTTGAGTGTGCGCTTTTGCTCCAAAAATCGAAATTTTGGGTAAAATTTGACATTTTTTCTATAAAATTAAAAAAATTCCTACAGAGTTGCTTATTATTTAAGAGTGTTACTTAAGCCTTTATATTTATCTGCTTAACATATTTAAACTATAAAACAATATCTTTAGTCTGTATAATTGGAGCAAATTTGACAACTTTTGGTAAAAAATCAGAGTTACCTCTCTAATGGAGCATACAACGAACTGTTGTTTTGAAAGCATTTCTCACTTAGCTGCTTTCAAAACTACCCTGGATATAACTCGTGGAGGTGGCGGCATTTCATATCCCACCTGTCCCAACCACCCTACCATCTAAGCCCAGTGTTTTATTATTGAGTGAAATTGTTATGAACCCAGTGAATTGTTATTTTTCCCCGCATAAGTTTTTTATGTATCAAAGTAGTTTACCTCTTTGTATTCACTCACTTTGGATGCTGCTGGTGTGTCCTGCTGCACGTATATTTTTATACCTTGTATAAAAGAAGAGAAGTTGAGTAATGGGACATACAACGAATTGTTGTTTTTAATACAGCTCTTGTTTTCAAAACTACCTTGGTCATACGTCTTGAAGGTGCTATATTTCATAACTCACCCATCCCAACTACTCGATCATCTTAGTACAGTGTTTTATTTATACATTGATTTGTGATTTTTTTTATCAAAACCTAGTTTATCTGTTCTTTTTTTATTCACATGCTGCTGTGACTATCTTCATGTATATTTTTACAGCTTATACAAAAAAAAAGACAAACAGTGTAATGCACGGGAATATTATTAAAGGGATCTATTCGGCCATCTATTATCTTTATCAAACTTACATCCAGTTGATGAATAGTGATTGGAAGTTCTGTTACCACAACATTTTTTCAGTTAATTATTTTTTTATGTAATGAGCTGCTTGAAAGATGATTTCAGGTATTTCAACTATACGTATGCCATCATTTATTCTACTATTGCATTTTTTATGTGCTGAGAAGCGAGCTGTTTAAGTGATGGTGATCGTCAGAGAGAATTACAATGAGAATTTGTTCTGCATGTGCAGAACAACCATTGTTGTAGAAACACTTTTTTTGCATTAGTTTTATGTCGTTTTCTACGTGTTTTCGTAGCCAGGTAATTTCCCATTAACTTTTAGATCCACATTTTATAAGTGGACAACATTTCATGTTAAACTGTGCTAAGCGTAAACGTAATGCATAATACTTTTTGAGGGATTGTACATACTCTAATCAACAATAAATACTCATTTAAAATTAGGAGAATTATATTTGTCGCTGTGAAAAATTTTGCATGAGGAAAGCTTAGAATTGTGTATAATAATTGATCACATGTTACTTCTACTCCAGTGAATTTACTCTGCGTCAATTATTATAAAGTCGATATAAAACGTTCTAATCCACATGGATTTACTGAATAAATTAGAAAATCCTTGTCTACGTATTATTCACGTCCTATTGTAATTTTTTTATAGCATAAAGAATAATTTTGAAAAATTATTTTCTCAAATTGAGAAAAAAATACTCAGAACAGACTAGAAATTTCTGACGGAGATTGCAAAGCTATTTCATAAGAAAAGCTATTTCTCAGAAGAACTGGGGAATAGGAATTTAGAAACTATCTCACACAAAAGACAACTCATAAAATAAATGAAATTTTCCGCTTTATATAACGACAGATTGGCAATCGGTGTCTATAAGTTCACTCACAAAATATATAATCCATGTTTATACCGCAGGATGTTTTATACCAAATATAATACAAACCTAAATAATAAGTCTTAAAACTTATCGGAAATTACTCGACTATATAAAACAATACAGGAAACGACATAAAACAAATACTAAAACTTCTTTAGCAATATAGTTGCTTTACACGCAAATTTTGTTTGCAATCCTCTGTGACGATCATCGTGATATGAAACTGGTAGCTTCTCAGCATATATTCAATGTAATAGGTACAGTAAATGATGGCATATTAGAAATTGAATTAATACAATTAATTTTTAGGAAAATCCTTATATATAAAATGTAATTGATTGAAAAAAGATTGTGGTAACAGAACTTCCAATTATAATGCATTAATTACATGAAATTTAAATGAATTTAATGAACTTCGGATAAGGTTAAATTAATAGCATACCCAATACATTACTCAACTTCTCTTCTATTATACAAGGTATAAAAATATACGTGCAGCAGGTCACACCAGCAGCATCCAAAGTAAGTGAATACAAAGAGGTAAACTACTTTGATACATAGAAAACTTATTCGGGATAAAATAACAATTCAATGCATAAATAAAGCACTGGGCCTAGATGGTCGGTTGGTATATGAAATGCAGCCACCTCCACGAGTTATATCCAGGGTAGTTTCGAAAGCAGCTAGGTGAGAAATGCAATCAAAACAACAGTTCGTTGTATGCTCCAATAGAGAGGTAACGCTGATTTTTTACCAAAAGTTGTCAAATTTTCTCCAATTATACAGGCTAAAGATATTGTTTTATAGTTTAAATATGTTAAGCAGATAAATATAAAGATCTAAGCAATACTTTTAAATAATAACCAGCTCTGTAGGAATTTTTTAATTTTTTAGAAAAAATGTCAAATTTTACCCAAAATTTCGATTTTTGGAGCAAAAGCGCACACTCAAGCCATTTTTTTCAACGGTAAAATTTCACGTGGTTGATGTACTAAGGCACCTTTTGGCACCTACCCGTTTCTAATTTTTTTTAAATATTTTTTTCGCTCCACCCTACTCGTCAGTCCGGATGTCTCCTGGAGATGACTTTAAAAACCACCCTTTAAATTAATTTAAATGCTTCTAGAAGTGTTAAAACTACATCTAGACTTTTTAGATAGATTCGGACATGATAAAAGCATCGATCGACTGATGCATCTTCGGAGATGTTTATAATACTTTTAAACTGGTTTCTGCAGTGCAATATAAAATTTGTCTCAAGATTGAGAAGGTTAGATATGGAAGCATATCAAGCTGTAACTCGTTAAAATGATCTTTTTACAAAAGACGTTTGTTTACGTAAGAAATTATACTAAAACGATTTCTGAGCAACATTAAAAGCGGACGTATGTTTATACTTCTTTTTCGGATTTTGTTTTCCGAAATTAAGATAAAGAAATTACTTTCCTCTCATCGCTGAAAATTAATAGATATTTTATTTTAAATTCAAGCATGCAAGTTATTTATGTCAGTAAGAAAGTTGTTTCTTTACGTATTGAGCGGTCGTGTGTTCAATATTCCACATGCTGATCTGTACTTTTTTTTGGAATGTACCCATGTTTTAATTTATAAAAGAGTCAGAAATTACATAATTCAAATCTCTTGCTTTTGAGTATTTAAAATAAATATCTGCTTAAAATTAATTATTCAAAATATATAAAGAAGTTTTGTAAAGTGTTCTTAAAACCATGCTGTAAAAAGTACTTGATAATATTTTACTATTTACGCTAAAAAAAATTCAATAATATAGATTTTTCTAAATTCCTGCATTGTTAAAAATTACTTACAGTTGCATAGAGTTTTTTAAATCTTATATCTGAATTAATACCAGTTAATATTATTTAAAAAATTACTTTTCTAGTCAATCTTACAAAAACACCGCATCTGTACTGACCAATACATATTTTTCTAAAAAATATACAAGCATCTACACAAAGATTTTATTAAAATTATTTTTTTTTTACTTTCCGTTCATTTTAATTCAAAATAAATGACTACAATGGTTTGGACTCATTGTATTTTTGCTGTATACGAGAAAACTAAGTTTTTTACTTTTTAAGAGGAATGATAAATTTAAAATATTGAAAATTATTTTAAATTTCCGAATCCCTTTGAATTGATTTTTACAGCATTCGAGAAATTAAAACAAAATTACCAATGACTTGAGTATTTTTTAGTTACATTTCCTTCATATTTTTATCTTGCCATTTTAAAATATTTAGATTATCTACATTTTTGATAAGAGAATCTTAGCAACATAATGATAAATTAATATGTATATTATATATATATATATATATATATATATACATATAATATATATATGTATGTATGTATGTATGTATATTTTATATGCTTACTCTGCAATTATGTTAAAACACAGAAAGAAAATCTGTATGGAAGAAAATAGTTCAATTCTATTTTTTGTGAAAAAAAATAATGTACGTGTAGGTGTTATTTTTTTTCTTCAAAATGTAATTTTATCTCTGTAATAATATGAAATAGTCATATGTTATGCAAAATTTATTGTAGAAAGGTATCAGATAATCTTTTAATAATGTTAAAAAAATTATTTTGAAAAATACTGTAATGTAAACACTATTTTCCTGTCAGATTTCAAACATTTTAAAATGCATTTAGTATTGCTTAGTAAGTGCAACTCACCGATAATTTAAAACATTTTTTTCTTACTCAATCCATTTCAAATATATTAAGATCGTACATACTGCTATTTCAAATCAAAATTTATTCATTTATTTCCAACTAAATTCGTGAAATGACATTTTACAAACGAGAGACATTTATCTTTACTGTTTTCGGTACATTAAATTTTGGAGTCACTGATAATCTATTTTTTCCTTTATTTTAGCCTGAACATAGTATTCTTAGATTTCTTCAGACAAACTGAGCCTTTTCAATTATTATTTACAAATCATTGAGCAATAGAGTTTTCATATTCTTCTAAAATATGATTTGTGTGTTTCCGCGATTGCATTGGCTGCACTAATCAATTATTAATAATTATTTTAATAATTTATAAAGTTTTATGAAAGTTTTATTAACAATTATTTTAATAATTTAACTATACCAAAATTATTTCTGAGCAACATGAAACTGTACTTACGTTTTTTGAATTTCAAATCGAGAAACTACTTTTCTTTTTATTGCTGAAAATTAATAAATATTCTATTCTAAATTCAAATATTTGAATTACTTTGGTCAGTAATCAGTTTGTTTATTGGCTCACTGGATGGTAATATGTGTATCATTGTGCGTCAATCAATGATTTGCATTTTTTTCAAAGCAACCATGCTTTAATTTAAAAAAAAATGCCTTATACTATATATATTAATATTTTTCTTTCAAATATTTAATATATGTATCAGCTTACAAAGAATTATTCAAAACATGTAAAAAGGATCTGTAAAAGTTTTTTTTTAAACCGTACACTGAAAATAGCTTTACAGTCTTTCTTTGCCTTCAGAGAGAGAAAAAAAACAGAAAACACATTTAAATCATTTATTGCAAACATTATTACTTACTCTTCTAAATATTAAATATTGTTTTTAACATTTCGAAATCCGACAATATCGAAAAAACAACTAAAATATCCGTAGTTAAAAACAAAATAGTTAGAATACAGTTGTGTCATCCCTTAAACATATTTAAAAATAAAAACATGCACATATATACAATCGCGGAGTATGCTTACGTAGAGCTAAGGAACGTTTAAGTATGGAATATTTCTTTTTTAATACAGAATTTTATCAATTCGCGTATTGGTAAGAATAACTTGGAATAAATTAGAAGTTTTTATAAAATAACTCACACAGTATTATTAACTGTTTACAATATTGAATTTATATGATTTAATGCGTATAATAATATAATCTATATAATTTATATGAATTTATTTAATCTGTACTTTTCATAAAATTATATTTTCGATTTAATTATATTTATATGTTTATATCAATATTCATTTTATATTTAAAAATATCATATAACTAGATTATACGAATGCATAAGGCTTACCTAAGATCATCTTAAAAGCCTTTTGAAAAGCCTCTTTTGTATCTTGTAATAAATGTTCATTCCTTTTAAGCAGCAATTTCGCGAACAAATTGTAGATTCACAAAAACATATATTTACACACACAAAAAAAATCGCAATTCGTGTATATTTTTTCTATGAATATTACATTCAAATGTATTTCGTAGCTACGAAATAGTTTCTAGTTTAATAAAAATTCTAAAACAGATTCGTGTGACAATAAAAAAATATCGTCTGCGCGAGGCGCAATATAAAAAAGGTTTTTACAACTATGGAAGCAGCGTTAAAAACAAGTATAGTCAATCTTATCAAAACATCATATCTCTATTGACCAATACATATTTTTCTGAAAATACTACAGCCCCATTAGCGAACGAGATATCTTGGTCTCAATGCTGGTATACGGGAGATACTGGGTTGAAACACAAAAGCATCCATTGGCCTAATATTTGAAAGTTTTTAGTAGTTTAATTAATAGTAGTAATCTCCGTAGTTTAGTTCCTTTGCGTAAATACAGATTAGGTTCCCTTAGAAAGACCTCCACGGAGAGCAATCCTCTGGCTCCCTTTAGAGCCTATATCCCTCGTATTGATATTTGGCCGTCATAAATATAACCAACTAATCTGAAAAACATTAGAAAAACCTACATAAAAGTTTAATTAAAATTAATTTATTTTTTCTTTCATGTACATGTTAATTCAAACCAGTTTCATTTAATTAGCTTATATGAATTGAGAATAAGTTTTATTCTAGCTGTAGTATCTTTTGGATTGAGTATACATATGCTGAATAAAAAAAAAAAAACAGGAAAATTTTCATTAAAAAATATGAAAATCATATATTTTTCCTCCTAAAAGAAGTAGTACTGATGCTACAGCTCTTATTCAAAATATTAGAATAATTGAGAGAAAGTAATAAGAAAAAATTATTTGTCATTTATTTATTTTTTATACTAAGTAAATGCAATTAAATTTCTTATAAATTAAATCTGGAATGTTTAGATAAGATTTTAACATTTATAAAGTATAAAATACAGCACAATAAATTGGGTATACAGCTTCCTTAAACACACCAGAATATTAGAATAAAATTTAGATTGGTTCAAAATATTAGAATATTTTATTTTACGCAACAATATTACCTTATGAATATGAAGTAAATTGTAGTTAATATTTTGTAGCATCCCCTTTAGCTTTCATAACAGCGTATAATCGATCTTGCATACTATATACAAGGTGTTTACAAACATTTCTATCAATATTAGCCTAAATAGACTTTATACGTGCCACTAACTCAGTTTTACTTGAAGGAGGATTTTCTTGAAGTTTTTTCTTCATTATACACCATAAGTTTTCGATGGGATTAAGATCTGGTGAATTAGGTGGCCAAGGAAGTACCTTAATGTTGCGTTGGCGGAACCAATTCTTAGTTGACACCGAGGTATGCGGGGACGCTAAATCTTGTTGAAAGATGAAATCATCTTCAAATAAATCTTCTGATGATGGAATCATGTAATATTCTAAAATTTCTTGATATATCAGAGAGTTAACCTTTTCGTAGACGATGCATAACTTTCCAGGTCCTTCTGCACTCATACAACCCCAAACCATGACACTAGCAGCAAATTTTACGGAACGTTTAAGGCATTCTTTATCAAATGCTTCTTGCTTCATTCTCCAAACTCGAATACCTTGATTACCATATGAAACACAAAAAATACTTTCATCACTAAATAATATATTTTTCCAATCTTCATTGCTCCATAAACGTCTTGATTTACACCAATTCAATCTTATACGCTTTTGTCTTGCAGTCATGAGAGGTTTTGTTTTCGGTACACGAGATTCAAATTTAAATTTATGGAGACGTCTTAATGTTGTCTTCAACTTCTTCTTCTTTCCATTTTCGGTGCAAGAATCGCACACTTTTAAAACGGTTTTTCTTAACTATACGCTTCAGTTTCCTGTCATCTGTAGTAGATGTTTTTGGTTTTCGGCCACCATTTCGGCGATTATTTTGAAATTTTCCAATTTTTGAATATTGTGTTAGTATTTTACTAACGCTCGATTGCGAACAATGTAAATAATTCGCTATAAAACATTGATGTTTACCGTGCTGATACAAATCAACCATACGAAGTTTAGTAGATTCAAGAATATCACTCACACGGCCCATTTTAAGACGAAAAAGAAACAAACTGCAAAAAAGAATATTGATTTTAAATAAAATAGTCTGAATTTAATCAATGATGCCACCAGTTAAGAATTGGTAATAATTAAAGGAGAACTAATGTGAAATATTCTAATATTTTGAACCACTTGAATAAATATTCTAATATTTTGACTTTTCAAAATAATTTTTTTTTGCAATTAATCTTTTCAAAAATGATATTAAATTTAAGATAAGAAGTAAGTTTAATGAACAATAAGTTCTTAATAAAAATATCATTTGCATATTTTCATTAAAAGACATTAAATTACCAAACGATATTTTCAATTTCTTAAAAAAAGGTAATTATTCTAATATTTTGAATATGAGCTGTATTTATAATATAGAACAGTAGATTTGTTTAAAAAGCACATTTAACAAAAAATACAAGGTGAGATAAATTGGGGTAAGCTTTATCCCAAGCGATGAATAACGTAAGGAAGAGGGGCGCGGGTGCTGACGGGTGAAGAAAAGATTTTGTTTTCTTTTTAAATTTAAAGATTTAAAAGCAACATTTTTAACAATTGTATATGTTTATAACGTACGTGCATTTTAACAAATTATAACTCATATTTTTTACACCTATCACAAATTTTAAACGAAACAGACATGGTTATTATGTTTTGTATTAATTTCAAAATAACAACGATCCTTTTATAATATCAACGAACATGAAACAATATTTTATAAATCTATTAAGAATTCTTATATTTAATTATTCCAAACTATAAACATATCCAGGACATTTCTTTAAAAATCTTCCGATTTCATATTTGAGAAATAAATTTAAAAGTATCTAAAAACCAATCTCTTCTGAAGGAAATAAATAATTTTTTTCATTCTTAAATGAAACTTTTGTAATTTTATTTATACAAAATTGAAAACCTGTTTACATTTTTACTTTGTGAAATATGACACTTTAATGGATTTTAAATCTCTATTACTGTTTTATGAAACTGTTGCCATCAATCATTATCAATCAAATATCGGAAATATTTTATTTGAAATATTGAAGCATTATAATACATTTTACCATTCAGTGAAAAATTTAACATTTAGAAAAATAACATTTTTTTTATAAAAACTGAAAATCACGTTTTAATATTTAAGTATAATGTATTATTTTTCACATTCTATAAATCATCTTTTTGACAGATTATTTTTTATTATATGTAATTTCCTTTGAGTTTTAAATCTAATTTTTAAAACTTTTTACTTGATTAAATCCTATAGAAAACTGTAAAACTTATAATATTTTATAATAAAATAGTATGAAACTTATCAAGTACTCTATAAATAAAATCTCTAAAAACTTTTTAAATTGATTAACGTGAAAATAAACTTGATTTTTTTTAAAAATTCTGGTTTTCGACTAATTAATACATTTTATGGGTCAGAAATTCCAAAAAACGTGTTTTTACAAAATGTCTGTCTGTGAGACTGTGAGTCTGTCTGTTCTCCGCCGTTTGTATGTGACATAAATTTTGTTGGCGCTCTATCTCAAGAACTAACGCACGGAATTTCACAAAACTTTAGAATCAGTTAGACCTTGGTATAAACAGTATCTGATTAGAACTTGGAGTAAATCTCTCAACAAATGGTAATATTATTCATGTCTATCGCAATAGCTGTATCTCCGTATCTAATGCACGGATTTTCTTTATACTTCAAGTTCAATTAGTCCTTGATATACGTTAGTATTCTTTAGTTTTTAGAGTAAATCACTCAACACGTTTAATGCTTCTGTCTTTTTTTTTAATGATATATGAGATAATTCAATCTCAGATACTAATGCACTAATTTTCATCAAATTTCAGATTGAGTTAGAATTTGTAATAAGTTGTTGGAAATTAGATTTTGATATAAACTAAGAACAAGATGCTGCTGCTATGCTTCGTTTTTTCACAAGCATTAACGTGATTAGAAAGAAAGAGAAAAAAATTTTGAGATTGCCACATCCGACTAATTTTTTAAGTGGTCTAGTTCTTTTTAAATGACACGAAAATCAAGAAAAAAAATTCAAAGTTTGAATTAGTGTATATTTAAAATCTTATTATGGTGTAAACATAAAATTAGTTTATCATTTAAACAGGTTGTCCTTTTTAATATACACCATTAAAAGCTGATTGTTTTTTTTTTTTTTCTAGAATTTGTGTACTGTTAAACAGAATTTTTTAACTTTGTAAGTCATTGTACGAATGATATCTTGAGAAAATATGCATTAATTGATACGAATACTTATAACAATAAACACGTAAGTATTTTTTAAATATTTATAGTGATAATTATTTTAATTATGAATGTTTTTATTCATTAAAAATGTAAAAGTTTAATCTTTATTTTTTAAAGAATAATTTGGCATGATTAATGAAGCTAATTTAACCTAAGGTAGAATAATTTAAAGATACTTATATATTATTACACACTTCTTTAATTCCATATCAATGCATGTATATGTTGGCAAAGTATCATGCACAGCATGACTTACGAAGTAGTTGATGATGATGAAAAGAGTGGAAAGATGAGAAAGATATTTAGCTGAATATCAATAAAATTAGTCAACAAACTTCATTCCATTTAAAAAGCAAATTAATTTTTTTGCAAAAAGAGCTGGAGGCAAAAAATATGTGAAAAATATTATTAGGCTATATATTTCTATTTAATTAAAATTTTCTTTCTTTCAAAACTATTTTTAATATTTATAATTTTGTCTAGTCATTTCTTATGAACAAAAATTTAGTATATACTAAACAATTTTAGAAATAAAGATTGATTTATCTTAATATCTTAATGTGTATAACATTATTTTTTTATATAAATATACTTTTTACGGTAAATAATATATGAAATTTTTTGGAAGACAATCCAAATCCAAAAACCTAATATTTTGGATTACTTGAGTGACTGGACAATGAACTAACATCACATGAACATTAATGTAATTTCATAAGGATAATTCTACAACATTTAGTTAAAAGCGCCTTCATATACATTAAATTTTATCATGCGTTTTATGTAACATAATTTACAAATAAAAACCTGCGTCAAAAAAGTATCCTACAATTAAATAACGATTATTTTTTTAAATACTTTCACGGAAATTAATAAAAATATACTCGCGAAAGGTTCACTTGTACCAACCGGTACGAAAAAATATAGAGTACAAGTGATTAAATATAGAAAGAATTTTATAAGCGAAATGTAGGTGAATATAGAAATATAAATAATTGCAACATAGACATATCAATGGATAAAATACTAGCTTCAATTATATTAAATAGATTGTACTAATTGCCCAGTCTTTAATTTTATGCCTTTGTTAACCTTTTCATTACAAATGATAATAGTTATAATTATGTTTGAGCTAAATACATTCCACAGTATAATTCCACTAAATTCTACTAAATTCCTTCATTATCATTTTTTAATTTCATAGTAAATACTTGTCAAAATATTAAAAATAAAAGTCCATATATTTTTAACACTTTTATCTAAATTTTTATCGTATAATTTTTTAGGTTGTTTTCTCCTTTTAATATGTTGTATAGATTTTAGTGAATAAATTTGTTGTAATGTTTCAAAAGTTATTTCATATTACTGAATTTTTTAGTCACTCAAACTGAGAAAGATAACTTTCCTTTATTTTTTTTTCAAATAATTATTTAATAATAAAATTTATGCTATACAAATTCAATTCAGTCGGTAGGATAGAAACATGTTTTACATGTGAAAAGCATCTAACTTTTGTTTTGCAGTATAAAAGTGAATTGTCTTTGCGAACTATGAATTAAATAATTTAAGTTTTTTAATACTAAAGTGACCAAGGGTAATAACATCAAGTGCTAACATTACACGTAGAGATAAACTAAGCTGGATCATTGGGAGTTCTGCACTGAAAAGCTCTAAATCATCTAAATCACAAATAATAGCTAAAAGTTAAATTGTTTCATTTGTAACGTTTATCGCTGAAATAAGTACTTAAGAGTCAACGCCCGATCTAAAATTTGCTAGGTAAATTCTTTAATGCGAATAATATATATTTATTAAAGAATACTTTGTTTATTACATAAATTTGCAGTGATTTTAAACTATATTTTTAAAAATTAATGTGGGATAATAACGTCGTCCACTTGTATTACAACCTCGGTTGATTATTTCAGAAACAAAAGTACATTTTTTTTTAATTTCAATATTACTTTTTTATGCATTAGAGGCCATTTTTGTCATAGGTGAAAACTAAAAATAAAGAGAAATTTGTATCTATTAAATGCTGCTATTTTTTTAATATGTCACACGAATAAGACATTAAATGATTATTACTGTATCCTTACATCGCATATAATGGTAAGTAAAAGCAATTTGAGAAATCGTCGGGCTGAAGAGTTTGTATCTTTACAATTTAAATGCCATTATTTCATCATATTTTATAGTTTTGTTTACACGGCGTTATTACTCACATAGGTGGGTAATAACGACAAATAGTATTCGTCAATAAATCAAGCCACTTCCTTTTTTGAAAACTTGTCTGCTAAAAAATTCTTTCTTGTATGCATAGTAAATAAATTGCTTTATAAAATAATATATATATATATATATATATATATATATATAACTAAATCCAACCTTGAAATTTTGTGAAATATTACCATGACGTTATTCTTCAGAACACCTTACTATTTGTAGTGTGAGCAAAATTTATTTTGACTGTAAGTTTGAATTAAACTGATAATAGAGATCTGCAACGTAGTTGGTAAATAAATAATCCTTGGATATTTTGAACAACACATAAACACATAAGCGTACCAACTTTAGTTTATACTTTCATTCCGCATAAATGTACAATTCTAAAATAAATACATTCTTGAATACAATGCATAAATTTTCAAATTGGCAACAATTATATTCAATTTTTATGCAACGATAAATTTTATTATTCCATAAGTTTATACATATTAATATCTAAATTAATCAATTAAATAATTTAGGCATTTCTATGGCTTTAGAGACTCCAATTGCATGTTCTGTCTAAAAGTTGCTATATTATTAAAAATGTAGGAGTCTTACAGAAAACTGGATTTTAAATTACACAAAAGCAATTATAATAAAAATTAAGCCTAGAAACTCCTTTAGGATATAAAGGAAAAGGCGAGATTTAATAAATTAAACACACTCACTGACACATAGAGTAATAACAATTAAAAATGGCGAAAATGTATATTGATAAAACAAAGTATTCAAGACATTCGACATCACGGAGTAGAAGAAAGAAAATACCACGCTTGATGCACAGACTATAAAGCCTTTTCCAACGCATTTAAGATAGTGTAACAAAATTGTATTTTTCAATAAGTTAAAATAGTATGTCTAATTTGAACCACATGGAAACGACTAAACCACTTGAAAACCCAATTTCAACTGTCTCAATCTACAATCAGAAAAAAAGATTCTTAATCTCTGAATAGCCGCGGATAGGATATATAGGTTTGCATCTATTAACGTAGAAAAAAAATGGTTCGGGCTCTAAAAAAATAGTTCCATGTCATCCTTATCAATTCTAGTTCACTTTACGAGAGAATTTTAAAGTCTCCTACTAGAGTTCAAGAGCGATTCCCTATATTCTCGTGCTCAAACCTATTTAAAAATCTCTGCAAATAGATGTGACCACAAGAGATTAGTTTTAATATTTACAACTCTTGCTTATGAAGCCATTCCAGAAACCCAGCGGTAATTTTTCATTACTGAAAGGAGTCAATATCGTATCGTCACCTAGAAAAGAAGATATTAGATATTCTAGATCATTTCGTCTATTCAACTTAGTTGCCTAACCTATTCGCATAGTTCGGAAATCTATAATTCTAGTTTAGAGATTCAGAGAATGACTAAATATTCATTTTCTGACAAATTTCTTTTTTTCAGTTAATAAATACATGTACACTTTTTTTTAAATTTTCTCCTCATGAATTGATATTTAATAAGGCGAACCGCCAATTAACTCTTTTGTGCAGCCCTGTATATTAAGCATAGAATTTATATACAACTAATAAAATAAAAAAAATAAGTTTAAAAGCGCATGCCGAAATAGAAAACTCACTTCAAGACGTTATTACTCAACGATAGCACTTTGTTATCGTAATAATACTGTATTGGATTATTCAGTGATTTATATCAATTTCAATACATTTAAAACAGAGTAATGAAAATTATCTGAAAACGAATTTTCACCCATTTAAATTAATATAATTGAATTCTTTTGGATGCTTTTGCAAATGAACTATCAATCCTATTTATTCATATACAATACCAAACATTTATAAGTGACTCTAAGTGATGTTTATCAATTATATAAAACAGCAGGAAGACAAACTGGAGGCATAAACACTTTTCAACTTTACTGAAAATTGTTAAAAATTTTGGCATTTTTCAATGATAGCCATACTTTTTTTATTGTTATCTGTAACCACAAGATTTCGAAAGTCAATAATAAGGTTTAGTACTTTACTACACATGTTTTCTTGATTAAATTTGTATGTGAGAAGTCCGAAGTAAATATATGTTAGACAAAAATAATTCAAATTGATAGAATGTTTTTTTTTTTAAAGAAATAATTCAATTTTTGCAATATCACCATTATATTCATCCTTACCAAAATTGTCCAAAACTTCGTGTATCGCTTTGCTACTTAGTAAAACAGTTATAGAAAATTTGCAAGTCAGTTTTTTTACGGTAAACGGTTATATAACTGAAATTTCCCTCCAATCTATTTAATTGGAAAGGTTCATGATATTGTAAAATAATTATTACCTATAAAAGTGGATGAATTACTTAACAATTTGTTGCAATATTTTGCATTATAGAGTTATTTAAAAAGAATTAGTCATAAAGTGTATTCTCTAGAAAAACTGATAGTATTTGATAAGAAAATTTTTATAAAAATATTATCATACATAACATCACTTTTCATTTACATTATGCTAATCAGAGTCATTCTTAATTCATTTTAACAAATTTCATTAAATACGATTTCAAGCTAAACAGAATGATCTAAAATGGCAGCTATAAAATCGAACTGATTTCCATCAGAATTCGTGTAATGACATTTTACAAATGACAGACATACATCTTTACTGTTTTCGGTACATTAACTTTTGGAGTCACCGATATTCCACTTTTTCATTTATGTTTATAACTCATCTCCGTATCACAGAATGCTTCGAAAAGAAAAACATCCTATTCATTAATTATTTGCAACTGAATAAATCAGTTCAACGTCATTTAGCTGAAAAAAAATATTGAATTACATTTTTTAAATTATACGTTAGATATAAAAAAATGTATAAAATATATATTGGTGTAGTGTAACGTTTTTAGTCGTTCTGTTTGCTGCAGTCAAATTATTTATTTCTTATTATTCTGTATAATAACATAACAAACTTTGATTTTGGCTTCCAGGCATATCAAGGGGACCATCAGCGCAGTGATTAGCAT
The DNA here is from genome assembly GCA_964019185.1 of Maratus speculifer. NCBI lineage: Eukaryota > Metazoa > Arthropoda > Arachnida > Araneae > Salticidae > Maratus > Maratus speculifer. The sequence goes on along the minus strand of OZ025296.1, from coordinate 225,779,195 downwards.
ACGGATCATAAAATGATTTAACTGATGTTCGTTTTTTTTATATTAAAACATAAATTGAGTTCTTTTTAAATTAGTTCAACCTAAAGACACCCTTCCCCCCCCAAATCAATGTACTTTAAAATAACGGATGCTTAAAAAAACTCCTTCTGTTAAATACATCAGTTCATAAAAATATTAATTAATCTTACAATATTTATAATTCTTAAATATCTCTAGGATAGATGTAGGGTAAATTGCGTGAAGATGACGTAATTTTTAAATTAAATGTTTTAAAAATCGCTTGTTGACTTTATTGTGCCTTCCTTAATTTCTTGTTAAAGTTTGCACGCTTATGTATGATTTAAAAACACATTTATTTTACAGATATTATAGAAAGCATCAAATTTTCTTTCTGTAAACATTTGCATTGGAGCATCTTTCTTAAAGTATGGGTACGATAGCCAACGGGAAACCCCCTTCCCCTCCCCCCCCTCGTCCTTTATGGTATTTTGCTTTAAAAGAAAGTCAAGCACAAAAAACTCTCTAAATACACAAGATTTATTTATCTGGTATTTAAACTATGATTTATATAGGCAAATAGAAAAGTCATGTAACAGATTTTGCACACTTACGAGAAGTGTTAAGATGAAATAGCAGGAAAAAAATCACACCAAAAATTTTGTAAAAGGAACGCCAAAGGAATGGGAAATATCTGTAGGCATCTTATACAACACACCATCTCACCTCAAGTTACCCTATTACTTATCTGAAAATGTCATTATTCAAAAAATATTTTATTCTCAAAATGATATTCCAGATTCATTTAATTCAATTACACTTTACACGAATTGGATACCAGTTTCTTAATGATAATTAGTTCTACGTTGACATACTTGAGATCCAAATTTCTAACTCTAATTTCCGTTAGAATTCCGGTAACAACAATTTATACAACAAAAGCAGCTATTCGATCTCTTTTAATTTCGTCAAATTTTGAAATCGCGGGCAATTATTATTATTATTATATCATATTAGATATAACTCAGCGTCATTGATGACTTTACTATAACTCATCATTTTGAATTGAATGAAACAGAACCTTCTCGTTTTACATAATTTCTTAACTGTTGTACTTAGAGAAATAGCAGAAATCAATAGATAAACATCAAATAAGAAACAAATACTGTCACTGTTTTTACTGCAATTTAAGCTATTATTTTGATCTTTTTTAAAATATAAAATTGAAGTTTATTTTGGATATTTTAATATTTTTTCATGGCTACAAATATTATACCGTAAAAACAACTAAGGTAACTAGGGTAATAACGTCATGTTAAGGTTCTACCAATTATTACTGCTTAGTTTTAATTTTGTTCTTTCAAACAGCCATAGGATCAGATACAGAAACTTATCGATAATGCATATATGAAAGAGTATTTTAGCCGATATGTATTCATAAAATGTAATTGCGTGTTTTCTTGACCAATACTATTAGGCGTTATTACCAAGATAATTGGGCAATAACTCACGCAAACAAAACTATAAAATAAGATAAATTACTGACATGTAAATTTTCCAATTTTAAAGTTACAAACCCTAAAGCTTATAAATTGACAAATATGAAAACATTAGCAGCACTTAGGACATAACAACTTTTCTTTATCGTTTTTGCTTTTCAACAATGAAAGTGATGCGCTCTCAAGCATAAAATAAAAAATAAATCTTCTTCCGATGTAGTTCCAAATCTGAAAAGAAGGAATCGGAGTAATTACGCCAGTACACTGCATTATTACCCAGGTCGAAATTCATGCTGGTATTTGTTTGCTAGACAAGCACCAAGTGCTATAACCCAACAAGTAAAATAGCATAAACTAGCATTACACATTGCTGGTTCCAGCAGAATTTCCAGCAATTCATGGTGTGTATTGGCCCACTTTGCTGGAAATAAGCATGAGATGCTTGCATATAGCTTGTCATGCTTTTGTTGTGCAAGCTAGCGATATAGCATGTGATGCTAGCTAGCATATAATAGCATAGAACTTCCAGCAATTCATGGTGTGTATTGGCCCACTTTGCTGGAAATCTAGCAGACATAGCAATACCTAGCAATAACTAGCATATTTGTGTTGCTGGTACAAGCATAAATTTTGACCTGGGTACCACGGTGTTCTTATTGCGCTACATTAAACTACAAACTGCCGCGTGAACGCATCCAAAATCTTCCACAGCATTTTAAAAGAACATAATATGCACTACAAATTTACATAATAAACAAATTATGCCCTAATAAAAATTAAGCCTTCAGATCACTGAACTTAACATGCAAATTTTAGATCTGGCGTTGACATTTACGTGCTTGTTCCAGTAATAATATCTGCAAAGAGAACAGATTAACTTTAGCTATTATTTTGATTTAGATGACTCAGATACCTTTGGAACAGAAAACGCATGTGCCATTCCCTTGATTCCTTCATATTTACGCGCAATATTAGCGCATGGCCTTATTACTCACCCTGGCGTTTTTACCCCAGGACGCCTTATAACATTTTTAAATTTCCTAAAGTCATACTAGAATTTATTTACAATTTCTTTCATGGAATACGACCACCAATTTTTAAGTATAATACATAATAATTTTTTTGACATCGAAGTTTCTCCATACAATTCTTAGAATGTTATTTTAGAAAAATACCTTTAGAAATATTTTTTCACATTTTACTAACTATAACCCTTATAATATACAAGGGTATCCGTAAAAACAGGCAAAATTTTAGGCTTAATAGAACTCAGCTACACAAGAAAATTTTGTTATAGAATGTATGCTTGGTACTAAGTTAAAAGGTAGTTTTCAAAAATTTTACAGGGTGATGGATTGGTCGAATGGTCCTATAGTTTGGCCTCCAAGATCACTGAATCCATTTTGTTTGGTCTTTTTCTAGTAGCACCATATGAAAAGTCGAGTGCTCCATTGAAACTGATATGGATTTAGTCGCTATTATTGCCGTTGTCGTCGTCAATATTCGGGAAACCCCTGGTGTCTTCGCAAATGTGCGTTAGTCCTTATCCCGCAGGTGTGAAACGTGTACTAGAGCTGGTTGAAGATCTTTTCATCAATTTCTTTTAGCAAGTACATTACGTACAATCCTATTAATAAAATGTTTTCTGAAGTGTCTCCTGACATTTTTCTGTTTATTCTTTAATTATAGGTGCAACACTGGAAAACTACCTTTAACTTCTCATTGCCCTTGCTCCGTCCTTACATTCTATGAAAGAATTAACGTGTGCAGCTGCGTTCTATCATCACGTAAAATTTAGAACCTTTTTTTTTTTTTCAAATACTTTCTGTAGATTTCAAACTTATAAAAGACAATGCACCACATACATTTTAAAATAGTGGTATTATTAATACATAAAGATATGTTATGTGGAACCGGCGCCTTTACATTCTACTGAGTTAAGGTTGAATTGTAATTCTTGATTGTGTACTATGTATACATAAAAAAGGAATTTTCAAAATACTGACTATTTAAAAAGTATTTTACTTCTTTTGTTTTCCTTTCTTTCAAATGATAAATTTGATATGAAAAAAAAAATGCCTGTAGTTAATTTTGAATACATCAATTGATAAAAAGTGGGCTCAATCTTAACATTTTAATATTTGGTTTTTCTTCGATAGAAATTTTTATATTCCTGAAGCATATACATTTTACTCTCTTAAAACATTATCCACAAAATAGCTCAAGATGAGCCTAAATCCACTCTTCTAGCGTTTTGAAAGTCAGATTCTTATTAGAGAGTTGAAACAACTCGAGTGAACAAGCTATTTTTAAGCAATTTAAATCAAGATGAGTAATTTAAATAAGCAGTTTAAATCAAGATGAGTAATTAAAATAAGCAATTTAAATCCAGATGAACAATTTGAATAAGCGATGTAAATCAATGTGATTAAAAGATTTAAAAAACCAATTCATTTACGATCAAATAAATTAGAACTCTTTCCTGAAAAGTAAAATCCACTCTTCTTTTTTAGGAGTGTACTTAACACCTTATGTGTCACACAGAATTCATTTGAAACTCACTAAACTCTAGGTTAAAATCGACTTCAAAATATGATTGGAAATAACATATTTCAAAACAAATTACTTATTAAATTATAATTTTTTGAATGAAATTTATAACCGGGAGATTTGAATTTTAACAGCTTTCAATACATTAAGATTTAAAGTCAAAGAATATTGATTATTAAATGCATGTTTTAGACTTAAGTCAGTATCACCGATTGTTTCCTAAAACTTAGTCTTCTAAATCATCATTTAATTTCTTTCTTTCTAACCGATGACCAGGCCCCTACCTGCCGAGTTATCTCACCTTAACGGGTTAGATACTTGGTATCGGGGCGGACGACCGCCTAATTGCCACGTAGCGGTAATAAACTTTGCTTCGCATGCCATCATTTTTGCAGTATTTGCTTGTAGTTGAGCATGCTTTGTTTCGCCTGTTAATTAATGGTACATCCTGTTGTTTGAACTGCAAATGGCTTTGCAAGATGGTCTCGTAATTTAGAGCCTTGATCAGATGACGAGACCTTCACCTGGCAAGGCACCTCCAGAGGTGTAATTCACAGGTAACTTGGAGGACTTTGCACCCACGACGGATTTTACATTCACCAGGCGCCATTAGCGTACATGATGGAATTAAATCATCATTTACTTAGTATTAAACCAACGCCTTTTCCTTTAGATTAAATATTTTGGATTGTTATTTTTACCGTTTTGTGAATACAAACAATGGAATCAAAATCTGTTTTACTCTTTTACTGACAGCCTTCATGGAACAGTATTTTAGAAAATACAGTCTTTTGTTTTGCAGTTTTCGATACATTAAAGTTAAGAGTATTTAGTTGACATAATTTATTTTAAGGTACATTTTGAACTTTAATGTCACCGTTTATAAAAAAAAAAAATATTTTATTTTATTAATTATTTAGGTATTTCTGTTTTAATTTAATTGAATGTTGAATTATTTTTTCTGTTCTATGGGCGCGAAGATTGTATTTTATTAAATATATGTATATATATTTATATATACATATATATACGTGTACATATTGATTTTAAGTAAAACCTTTGCTATAATACAAATTGAAATACACTGTAAATAAAACCTTTTTTCAGATTTGTCTGATTAATAAGAAAATGTAAGTATAATTTTGACTTAAAAATGTTTTTCTTAAAATCATGACTGCATTTGAAAAACATTATTCTTTGTCAATCCTTAAATTTTTAATGGTAAATAGTTATTATTCCATAACTATAATTTTTGTCTGCTTTATTATAAATCAATGGTGAATTTATTCAATACTGTCCCGGTTTTGATTAAATGTCGAATTATATTATTTTTACATTTCTGTTGACACAAAAACGAAATTTATAATTAATTGTTTTAAAATGATTTTTAACTCGTTCTTTAATTATAAATTGAACAATTTTTTTCTAATTTTCCTCTTTATAATAATAAAAAAGCATGAATTTTATTTTGCCTTTAAACGAAATCAATTCATAAAAATATGACTGTACTTGGAATAAATATATTTATGTGGAAGATTTAAATTTTCATTCATATTGTTATTGATACTATAACATTATAATTCCAGAACTATTATTTTTGTCGATTTTCTTATTTCTAGATACTTCATTTCATACTTCTTATATTCAACACGGTTCCCGGTTTCACAGTGTGATTTAAAATATCATATTTGAAATCAAAAGTTCTTTCTCTGACTTTCACCAGAATTCGAGAATGACATTTTACAAACGAGAATGATTTATCTTAACTGCTTTCGGTACATTAAGTTTTGGAATCACTGATAATGCATTTTTTTATTTATCTTTTAGATTCAATTCAGCATTGCCTATTGCTCCAGGAAAGTTTAGTTTTTACATCCATTATTTACAAGTGATTGAACCGGAGTATTCACATTTAGCTGAAATGTGAATTCGTATATCTTTTCTTAGTTGATCTTCTTGAAAAAACGGATGTTATTATTTATTTAATGTCTATTGATTTATAATTATTTTTCTTTGTAGAATAAAATAGTATGAATTTCTTTTATTTTGAAAAAAAAATATCAAGACTGTTCATCTATTTAAAATACATGAATGCATAAAATGAAATTATGTTATTATTGCTTGTAATAAAGATAGTTTTAATAATTATATTTTAATTCAATATGTTTTAAAATGAATAAAATAAAATGAGATTTTGTGACAGTACTGAAACTGAAAAAGTAGCAGATTTGACAAAATTATAACTATATATATATGAAAGTATAAAGTTAACCCCTTTTTAAAGAAACTTAAATTTTAAATTAAAAAATTTTAAAGTCAAAAATATTCTTTTAACTTTAATTCTTAAGCTTAAAAGCACCCCTGATAACTCTATTTTACAGCAAAACATCCTATTACATTCAAATATCAACTTTGGATGATTTTAAACCCTTTTGGGGTCTGATGTATTTTAAATAGTACATGTCTCTTACATATTATTTTGTCTTTATAAACACTTTTGTTACTTTTATACAGATAGTAATGTTAGTATGTGCCTAAGCCTTTACTATATGACTTCCTTTATGCCTACACATTTAGTAATAGCAATAATAACAAATATTTGCTTAATTTCCTTTACACCATTTGCTATTCTATTATTTTAATCATATATTTCACTCTTTAAAATTAAAATAAAGGTCTGTTTCCTGAAAGAATCATGTGTAATAAAGCACAAAAAGTATTAGTTGTAACATCAGTTAAATCATGTTGTAATATAATATTTCAAAAAATCTCATAAAACTGTTTTTTAGCCTATTGCAACATGAAAATGAATTGAATATCAATACTTGGATTTAGTTCCGCGAGAAAAATCTTCTTCATACAATATTTCAAATGAAAATCAAATTACAAATTGCTTATCAGGCACAAATGCCAATCTAGTAAAAAAGTTTTCTTGCTGGAACTCGAACCCAGGCCATCAGTATAACGCACTGACTTTCTACCGACTAAACTACATGGAACGATATTCAGCCTGGAAATTCTCACTATTGCATATTGGCAAGGCTACAAATGCAAAACAAGATGGGATATTTTTCTCCAAAGACATGGGAAAAACACGGATCTCAAATAAATTCAGCATCGATTGAACATATTAATACATGGATACATTTCAGAGAGAAAATTCGCTTTGTATAGAAGTATTTCAAATGTAAATCAAATTTTTAGTTTTTGATTGCTTAAGAGACGCAAATGTCAACAGAGTGAAAAAAAAAATTCTATGCCAGGACTCGAATCCGGGCCATCAGTATTACGCATTGACGTTCTACCGGCTGAACCATATGAACGATACACAGCCTGGAACTTCTCACTATTACATGTAGGCAAAGCTACAAATATTGCACAAGATGGGTAAAACAATAGACAATCCAGCTTTTATTGAATATATTAATACGAACAGTACGCAAAACATTAATATTCATTGTTTCAGGCAATGCAATATTTTTTAAACTATAATTTATCTATTTAAGTATCGTGTGTTAATTTTATATACGTAAAAATATTTTTTTTTCTAAAAATTGAAAACAAATAGACAAAAAAGTGTTAAGAAAAAAAAACTGAAATATACACAGTTCTCAGATTTTGCGGTTAGAACAGGGAGCTCAATTCGGCGCGCCTAGATAACGTCATGAAGACCAAATCCCTTTTGAACCAGAAAAATCAGATTAACTTCAATTCTTGGTGTGTCGCACTCTGACGGAAATAATTAGAATTATGGTATTTAAATAGACACAGCATCGAGTTTGCGTGGCTTTTTATCCGCAGAACTTGCTAAATAACATTATATCAATCTAATAATCAAATTGAGAATCTCTGTGTCAAGCCAAAGCAGATCTGGTTTCATAGAACATCGTGTATGAAAAAGGAATAATAAACCAGGTACCTTAACCTCCTGACTGCCGCGAACGGATTTTTCCGTTCGCTAATCTGCAGGTTTCACTGCAACATAAGCAATATTTAAATTAATATAACTCTACAAATAAAAGCCAGTTTTGAAAAGTTAAGTTATGATTATTACACTCAAAGATTATACATCTATACGTAATAACATATTTTGTATCAGGTTGGAAAAAACATCTTTTTTTAATATTTTTAATAATTTACAGAGAAAACAACATTACAATTTTACCCTTTTGCTCGGCGGTCAGGGGATTAAAGCAAATTGTGTTATCTTTTGCCACTAACGGCTACATGTCTTTGTTGAGCGCTAAATAGGGCAGGCCAACAACAAAATTAGCGATTGCCGGTACCGACTGGTTTACGAACTCCGTTTTGTATTTGTATGTGATATACAGGGTGTCCAGCTATAAGACCCCGACTTCAAAATTAAATTTCTCAAAAAAAACGATCGATAGAATTATGCTGTAAACGGTTTGTTCATTAGGTAATATGTAAAAATCGAACTAAATTTTTAGAATTTCGAAATTTCAAAAATTGAAATTTTATATATCGTTAAAATATTTCACTGTGCGCCGAAAACTTCGCTATCTACAATCAATCTAAAATAAGAAAATTGTCAAATAAAACATTCTTTGCAATCAGAACACAATCTCTTCAAAATATTCTCCATTTGAAACTTCTGTATAATATTTTTACAGCTTATCTAATAAACAAACCGTTTACCGCATAATTCTATCGACTTTGTTTTGGATAAATTTAATTTTGAAATCTGCGTCTTATTTGCTGAACAGCCTGTACCAGAAAGCGAATAGCCAACGGGTCGCATTCTCTTATATAAACTGGACGCGATCATTCCATACATACATATATGATTATCATTTTTCTTCTGTGAAACTAAAAGAATTCTGTTGAATTTGCAACAAAAGAAATTTACTTATTTTTATTACTACGGATTTAACATAAATACCGTATTTGAGGTATTTTACTTTTTATAAACAACCCTTAAATTCATCTCTTTAAAAACAAATAAGAATTCTAAAATTAATAATCTAAACTTTGTTTGAATTTGATATGTCCAATGAAAAGGTGCAAATATCCTATTGAGTCAAATTTGAAATTTTCTAAAGGAAAAGAAATAGTGTTTTTCTTTATTTTGTTATGATATTGCATCATAAGATGCAGGTTTTAAATTAATTACAATTATGCGGTATTTAACAGTATATGCTTTTATGGTAATGGATTAATAGGTATATAACCCTTTAAGCATCCTCAAAGTTTTTTCATTCATGCTTAATAATTCATAATATACTAACTGTGAAAAGTATTGGTATAAAGATTTGCATTTGATAACTTTGCATTTATTTTTATCTTATACAATTTCAAAAATTAACATTTATGTCAATATTATGACAAATCTTCTTTTGAATTAAAATACTGTGGGTCGGAAAACTTTGTTAGGTCGCTAAAAGGGTTAAGAATGTTCTTCAATTGTTTCCAGAGGAACGCTTAAGAGGTTTTTTGTCCTTTTTTTTGAAAAATTTACAGCATACATTTTGTACTTGGAAACCGGTTAGCTCATAATACCATACTTTTGCGTGTTTAGCTGTTTATTCAGCTCTAAAACATTAGAAAAACCCATAAAAACACTTTTCAAATGATAGATATGAATGCCTTTCGCGATAAAAGTATAAGTAAAAATCTAATTTTGCGTACTGCAATAAGGTACCCTGTGGTAATAACGCCAGGCGGGGTAATAACGCCAAGTGCTTATTTTTTGCATAATTATGAAATAATCAGGTAAATGACACCCATGTGCTCTGCGCAGAAGGGTTTTGAGTCATATAAATCGTAAAAAACAACTTCAAGTTAATTTGTTTCATTTTTAGGTCTTATTGTTTTTACAAGTAACTAAAATTAACGCTTGATCTAAAATTTGCGAGATAAGGTTTTTGATCTAAAGACTATATTTTTTATCCAGAAATACTTTGTTTATTACATAAATTTGTAGTGTATTTCATGTACTTTCAAATTGTTGTAGAAGATTTTGGATATCTTCTCGAGATAATTTGTAGTTTAGGATTTACTGCGCAATAAGTATCCCGGGGTAATAACGCCAGGGATTGGCGTTATTACCCCGGTTGATTCCCAACAGTGGCCGAACTACATCCGAAGGGGGTTTATATATTAATATGGGACAGCATTATCATCATTGTTGAAATGGTAAGATTAAGGGGGGGGAGGTGCCTAATACTTAAAATTAATCTCTCTATTTTATTTTTTATTATATTATTATTATTGTTATTTTACTAATGTAAAAAATAATTTTTAACTCTTGTAAATAAAACTATATCAAAATGTTTTCGAGATTCAAATTTGAACATCTTCAAAATCAGGTTTCTATTAAATTTCCACTGGATTGTTCAATTGAGTTCGAAATTTTAACTGTCCGCTTTCTCAGTGTTCGGTTTTTCAAAACTTTATAAATTTAACCTTTAAGTGATGTGACAGAACTTATAACGTATGAATGTGATGCGGTTTTGGAGACCACAAAATTGAAAGATGAATAAAAGGCGGGAATAACTCATAGGATTGTGTTTTTGTACTAAACTTTTTATACAAGAGTATATACCAGAGAGATATTTAGTCTCTCGTGATAGTACTAAAATTCCAAATGAAACAAAATTTCGGTAGTGTATGCAGTTAAACTGAAAATTACAAGTTAAACTAAAAAAATAAAAGAAAAATAGCGGTCTACGAGACCGGTAACATTAGTTAAAGGTTAAAATGCGATCGATTAAAAATCATAAAATACTGTTCCTGCGCTAAACTTTTTGTACAGAATTAATTCCAATTAAATTTAATCTATTCAAATATTTCTAACAATATTACGAGAACTCCAAACGAAAGAAAATTTCAGTTGTAACTATAGTTAAACTGGAAAATACAAGTTAAACGCTATTTTTTGGGGGAGGGGAGGGGGTACAGTGTTCAGTCAGATTGCTAACAGCAGTTAAAGGTTAATTTTGTCGCTAATATAGAGATAATGACATACAGCCATATGAATTATGTATGAAATTGAATAAAAGATCTCTTTTGGATAATATTTTTTAATCAAAAATTTTATTTTAATTTATTAAAAATTTATTACAGCATGCTCTTTAAAGCGTTCCACTGTAGGTTTGGCGAATATGCATTAGTGTGGAGTTATGGGTTAAAAACAATTTACTTGATTACTATAATAGTATTAACTTCCACTTTAACGGTTCCACTTTTGGGTCAAAATATGCAATTTTAGCCAAAAATGTTGTAATTTTTCACATTTGAGTAATATTTATAATTTTTTATTTTTTTATTCGCCCTAGTGCGAAAAAACTGAAAAGGTACATACTTAATACAAGTCCGAAATGTTAGAGTAATTAAAAATATTTTCCGGTTCCACTTTGGTTTCTAAGTATCGGAAATTTGCCGAAAACGATACATATTTTCACATTTTAGTCATTTTTTTTCTATTCTCGCTGGCATGGAAATGTTAGAAGAATATGCAAGGAACAGAAGTAAAAAACTTTAGAATAATAAATAAATATCTTCCGGTTTCCTTTTGGTGGTCTAAAAATGTCAAAGTAACCAAAAAGTATGTAAGTTTTCACATCTCAGGAATTTTTTCTTATCAAATTTCTCTTCTCTTTGCAGCGGAAAGTATGGACAATCGTATGAAAATCATAGCAGAAGAGGTTATTGGTAACACTTGCCCTATGTAATCGCTGCCAGGTTCTTTTATAAGTATCAAGTATTCTTCAAGCACTCTTTGTTGATGAAGCATTTTCTTAATATTCCTCTGAATTAAAGTTTGATTTTCTCGACGGTCAAAATACAATCTTTTCAAGGTATTGGTGGATATGAAACTCTAATCTTGGACTTAACATTTCATGAGATATTTAATTTTTTCTCTTGTGTTATGCCTGTCTATGACATTGATCATGTCGTCATGTGTCAAACTCCTAAATCTTCAAGAAGTGAGCCTGTTACTGATACTGCAACTCGGTCGGACACTCCTATTGTGTTTCAAGTTTTGGCTAGGGCAGGACAACGGGTTGTTGGTGATATACTTACACAGTGGTGGTCATAATTATAAGGACAAGGTAAAAATTGCCATATATTGATTACATTTGGCGGGAGACTTATGCAAATTTAATCGCTGGAAACCAATGAAAAATGAAGATTTTTTTGTACGTTTTTATGGAAATATGTGGTAAATTCATATTCATAAAATGTATTATAAATTTATATAGCCATTGGTTTTGGACAAAATTATAAGAACAACTGTATTTCTGTGTTCTAAAAAGTAAAATTTGCATGTTTTTTGCTCTGCACACGGAACTTCCAGACTATATAAATTCGTAGTAAGCGTTTGGGATCGTATTGTTCTGTTTTTCAACCATGACTAAAGGTGCGAAGCTTTTGGAGTTTCAGAAAGGGAAAAATGGATGCATTTCAAAATTCAGGACTTTCTGTATGCTAAATTGCTACAAAGTTTAGAAGATCAAGAACGATTATTTACAATTATCTTTAAAATTCCGGTAAATATGGACTGCAAAGACATAGAAGCAGGCTATCTTCTGTTTCTGTATGGGGGGAAAGAATGATAATAAGGCGAAATTGCTCCAAAAACGGAAAAAAACGTGAATTGAACTTAGAATGCAAGTGCTCGAACTGTTCGACGTGTTTTACAAAATGAAAGAAAAAGGTTTGCTATAGTAAACATGTCTCAAGACCGCGTCTTACATAAGTTTATGAGAGACTGAGGATGGAGTTTGCCAAAAACTGCAGTACTCTGGGAAAAAAGTGGAATTCTGTATTTTTCGATGAGAAAAAGATTAATTTGGATAGACTAGATTGTTTTTGCAACTTCTAGTATGATCTCCGTAGAGAAAAACGATTTTCTCAAAGAATGTATTTGGAAGTGATTCAGTAACGGTCTGGGGAGGTTTCACAACTCGTAGAACTACTCCAATAGTTTTTGTGCAGGGTAAAAAGGAATTCTGAGAGTTACATTGATGTATTGGGTGATAATATTTTACCAGAAGCACCGTTAATAGCGATTGGAGGATATTTTTACCAGCAGGGCAATGCCTTGGCTCATGTTTCCCAAACTTCAAACTCGTGGTATATTGCTAATTCCGTGAAACTACTTGATTGGCCGGCCAGAAGTCCTGATCTGAATCCAACGGAAAAATCTGTTGGGTATTCTGGCAAACAAAGTATGCAGAAATGGTATATAATCTCAGAACAAGCAAGAACTCATGTCTTCCATCGAAAACGATCAGTCATAATCTTCCAAGAACGTTATTAAGGAATTTTCAAACTCCATGACGTCAAGACTGATTAAAGTGATTGAGAAGAAGCGGGAGATTATTGATTATCAGTGTGTTTTAGGCAAAAATATTCATTGTCATTATAATTTTGTCCAATTTTGTTCAATGACATATTTTATTATTTGTGACAAAACACTCATATTTTGCATTTTCCAATGTTTTGCATTCTATAATGATTTCTAGCATAGAAAAACAATTAGTGTATAAATTTCACTTTATTTAGCTCAGAAATAAATTTTTTCTGCGCAATTTTCAATTGTTCTTATAATTCTGACCACCACTGTAGTATTTATGTTCGATTGCAATGAAACTGAAGATTGACAGTTGTCCATCAAAAAGACTAAAATATATGAATAATTCTAAGTTTTCGATGAAGCAATAGCGATTGTTTTTTCCCTTATATACCGTTTCCTTTCTTATTCTTTTCCAAGCATGTTCATTCATTTACTAAGTTTCCGTGTTGTGGGCCGTGTTTCCGAATGTATCAATTGGGTCTATCGACAATTTTTTTCGAAGTTCCTCGATCCTCAAGCAACTGTCTTCTAATTCTGGAATTTTTATATCACGTGGGCATATACATACTTCTAGAGATGTACTGTTGTAAGAAATATTTTCAAACGGACGTTTTTTCCCTTCCAATAGGAGAAATTTCAATTTTGACTTCATCTGTTCTTTAGCGTCAAACTTCCTTATACTCTTGTATTTATCATTATATGAACCAATCATTTGGACCATTCTTTGCCTAGTACCCGTTGTAACTAAGGCATCTGCCAAATTGCTTCAACCATTTCAGCCCATAATCAGCTATTACCCCAAAAGTGGGTCTGCTTCTTAATTACATTTCAATTCATTTCTCACCAACAAAAAAGTATATTATATCTTCATCAGTTGTTAGAACTCCAGTTTTTAATTCTGTAGGATCCCCAAAAATGGGATGAGACAAATCAAGTGTACTGCACCTTAATTGTGATATTTGTGTTTAATATCTATCAAGCATACTATTCATTCAACACAATATTAAAAATAAAAAATTTATAAACACTTTCAGATGTACTATTTTTTAATAAAATATAGCAGCTAAAATTGAATATCCTCATGACGAATCTATCACAAATAGAGCATTAAACCGACGGTAACATAACATTAAACGAACAGAAAACTAAATTTATTAGAGGAATTTCCCTGAGATCGCTTTTAATTCAGTTGTTCCATGATTTTTGTGTACCTTAATGCCGTGTATTTTCCAATTTAAGCAATAAAAGTCAAACTAGAAGATATTTATTAATTACTTTAAATATTTACAACTATGTTTGTCCTATGATTTTCCGCACCAGCGAGAAGTGAAAATTGACACGACAAAAATCCCCGAGAAGAGAAAAATTTACATAATTTTTGACGAATTTGACATTTTTAGATGCTGAAAGGAAAACCGGAAGATATTTTTTGATTATTTTAAAGTTTTTCTTCTATGTTTCTATTATATTTTTCGAAATTTTCCGTGCCAGCGGGAATAGAAAATTTAAAACTAAAAAAATCACTAAAATGTGAAAAAATTACATCATTTTCGATATATTTCCCATATGTAAATTCGACAGTGGAACCCGGAGATATTGTTTATTTACTTTAATATTTTGGGTCTTATGTTCCTGGTGCACTCTATCAACTTTTCCGCTCTACGACGAAGAAAAAATCGGAAATTAAAAATACTGCTGAAATGTAAAAATTTACAACATTTTCGGCTAAGATTGTAAATTTCGACTCAAATAAGGAACCGGAAGATATTTCTTGATTGTTCAGAAATTTTGTGAGTATATTAGTGATACCACTCCACAACTTTTCCACGCTAAGGAGAATAGAATTTCGGAAAAAAAGTTTTTACGCTCCGCCCTAATAAGTAATTATTTTTTTAATGATTGAATGGTTTCATATGTGGCAGTATTTTACAGATGGACATAAAAAATAAGGCAAATAAAAATTGGGAATAAAAAATTGACTCTGTTTTATTAAATTGACTGTTCATATTAAAACCGTATAAAATAGAACTTCTCTGCCTTAACATACGCATTGTGGTTCATATAGTGATAGTTGAATTTGACAACTCCTTCTTTTGTATCTGTCCGCATTGACCTGATTTACAAAATGTCGATTATGGTTTTAGATCGTTTGATTTGCTTAGATATTTGCCTATGTGAAAGATTATGTTCCTTAAAACTGTTATCTATCCTTTGTTGAACTTTAACAGCTGTATTTTCTTACTGCAGTAGAAATACTGCAGTAGAAATAAAAAATACAATTCTCTAAATTATGCACTAAGCTTGTCTGGCACAGAACAAGTATCTGGCAACTTCTTGACGTTATTTACATGTCGAACTACAGCAGATCGAAAGTCTATAGCTACCAATAAACACTAATCTTGGTGGTGGCTTTATTTCAGAGGGTCATATACTCCCCCTCTCTTTTTACACATTCATCTTTTCTCAAATGCTCAAATGCTCAAGTTGGGTAGAGAGTGAGTTACTCTCTACCCTTCTAACACATTTATTTAATATATTTATTTATTTCAAGTCTAGTTATAGCGCACAATTACGGAGACCAGCTTTCATTGGGATACACCATTTTTTTACAGTGGGCGTTTAAAAATAAAAATTTGTATGTCTTCAAATTTTATCCGCAGAAAATGTTAAGAGATTTCATATGAATTTGTTACTTTTTAAATCAATTTTCTAATTTCTATGATCAATATTTAAGGGAGAACAACACATTTCAACTTTAAAAAAATTTATTTTGGAAATTTTCCTTCTCAATAAAAAAGAATCAACAGTGAGGCAAAACCTATTGTAACATTTGAACTATTTCTATAGTTATAATCACTTATAGACTCCAAGTACGTTGATATTGAAATTGTAAAACGAGTTTTCTCAGATTAATTCCTCAGGATTTCGCGCACTGTTACTTTCAAACTATACTGCTTTTTCTGAAAATAATGATTCATGTCTATGAGAACACTAATCTATTTATTTTTTTACAAGTGTTTGAAGAAATGTTCTTTTTATATTAAAGAAAAGTCATCGTTTTCTGGAGACTGAGTTATAAAACATATGAAGAAATGAGTCAACTGTACCATCGAAAATACAGAAATCTGGCACGAGCAAGGGCCAATATATACTTTAGAAAAAATTCAGACAAACAGATACCGTGGTGTATGAAAAACGTCCTGGACAATTATCAACATCTGCCGAGTTGTCAGGAACCTATGTTCACAAGCAGCCTCATTATGGACCTTGTTGGTGGTTTTTTTTTCCGTATTTTCGATAATACAGCTGACGCAACTCTTCATATGTTTTATCACCCAGTTTCCAGGGAAATATGGCTGTTCTTTATTCTAAAGAGATATTTCTTCAAACACCTATAAAAAACAATAAATTAGTGTTTTCACTGAAATGTTTTTTTTTTTTTTTTTGTGTGTGTGTGTGTACACTACGTAGCTAAAATTAAAAATAAAACCAAAAAAATCAAATCTGCATTTATTTATAGTAATGATAAAACAAAAAAATACCGCATTTTTGTTATTTATTTTATTGTACTTAAAAAATATGAAAAAAGTTTTGTACATTTATTTTTTGCTAAAAATTAAATTTTAAACAAATTTCTTAGTAAGTATATTTGTTTTCTTTACATAAGTGTGTGATGATTTTATATTACTAAAAATTTGTTTTCTACGTGAATAATATAGTTTTTTCATGTGCGCAGCACTTAATGATTTCAAGTCACGCATTAGCCAGACAAGTCACAGAGTCCAGAGGTATGAAATTAAGAAATTCCGGAAAAGTTTATTAGGAATTGAATTTAAACTTTTAATATTAAAATCGTATATACAGCAGTTATTTTTCTGAATTAACTAAAAATCTAATCTTTTGGCAGAAAAAATAAAAAAGTTTTTAATTGCATGTTATTTTTCTTTCGTACTTCGAAAATGTCGCTGTTTTTATGATTTCAACAAACTAAAATGCCCTGAACACCTGCCCCTGAGCGTACACTAGTCACGCGGTAAAAGCCGAGCGCTAATGTAAAGTCTATGGGGGCGTTCTTTTCTAATATCTCGTTCAAATTTTAATATTTTGACATGATTTTTTTGCATAGGATAGTTGAGGACGATCCACAACCGGCCTAGTTTTTACTTTTTCGATTTTGGTTCTATATTTCTTATATATTGATCATTTCAGTTTCAGAACCGGTTTAAACCGGTTTTGAAAATTGAAGTTTTTTTTTAAAATCTAAATTCTAATCGGCTTTTACCGCGTGACTATTGTGTGCTCTTAAGAAATAAAAACCAAGATCAAAGTTTTGAGACTCCCTGTATATTGTGACACTTTATTTGTAAATTATTTTTAATCTGCTTTCTGAGCCCCTTTCTAGAGTACAGTGGTTTACTGGGTGTACAAGGCTTAAACACATAATAATACATGTTTTTTAATAACATTTGTGGGAATAAGGTGTAAGAATCATTTATTTTTGGAAGCAATGGCTCAAATTATAAACCAAAGAATAAACAGAGATTATTTTAAATAATAACATGTATTTTGATTAATCAGCATTTTTAAAACGATCGCATAAGCAAAAAATGCTAATATATTTTTTTATTAAAAGTAGAAGGAATCATAAAATACTTAATATCTTGCAAATTTTAAAACACTAAAGAAGGGAAATTATTGAAATTTGCCGGTGATCATTCATCAAAATTCAAGCTACAAACTTTATTTTATTTTATTTATAGTATGATTTTTTCCCTAGAAAACTTTTTGATATTTATCTTTAATTTCTTCATAAATAAAGCTAAAGTATTAGCAAAAATTCTTCAAAAGGTAATTTTTATTACAGTTTTTACAAAATATGCAAATTCTTTGATTTCATTTTTTAAAATTCAATCTAAATGTTTTTTTTTTTTTTTTTTTTTTTTTTTTTTTTTTTTTTTTACATAATTTGGTTTACATTAAAGTACATCTTTTAAAAGATTATTTAAAAAAGGGTTTCAAAGGTTTAAAAAGCACTATGTTTGATCTTTTAATATCAAATTCCTTTGACTTTTAAATGGGTAAAATGCATTTTTTAGCCTGAGAAATGTTTGAAAAAGCTTTTCTTTTTGTTACATTTGTATAAAGATAACTACATAATTAACCATTTAAGTTTTATAACTTCGGATATTGTTTAAGAAAGATATTTTTTAGGATTTTTTGTTTCAAAAATGTACTTTATAAAATGAACTGTGTTATTGTTGCTATTTACAAATTTTCTTGTGCAGTAGTTATATGAACATTAAATTAAGATTTTCTTTTTATTTTAAATGGAAGGTCGGGATAATTTGGATCCCTTTTTCATGATTTTAATTTTGACAATTAGTTCCCAGAGATTAAACAGACTACTAAGTAATATTGTACATTATTTTACTCAGTAGATAGTTTTCTCGTGAAATGTGTAAAGAATTATTTACAGTATACCATGTTACATGGCACGTATAGCATTTATCAAAAAATACATCTTCGAAAATTCAAAGATCGCTCCGAATATTAAAAAATGTACCTGGAACGAATTTATCGGGTTTGGCAACATTTCGGGGTACATGTGCAATGTTTCGCCGTACAAAAAATAGTTGCTCCTTGGTGAAGTACTCCCTGCCATATAGTTTTCCATTAGATTTTGTTTTTCTTAAAAAATGGTTGTTGTTGTTTCGAACATTTTAAGTCGTTTAAGGGAACAACTTACCTTTTCACCAATTATATTTGATTTTAAAAATAAGGCAGGTTATATAAAGGATGAACTCAATGCATGTCAGTGTTCAACTAAAATAGAATTTCAATGAATTAAAAAAAAACTAAATATTTAATTTAAAGAAAAAAAAATTGCATTTTTTAAATTTTTACTATTATTTAAATATAGATATTTTTGCTTAATGTTTTTTTTTAAGATTTTTAAATGTTACCATTAATAACTGAAAAGAAAATTTTCTAGTTCATTCACTCACTTTTTTTAATGATATCAAGATTCGTAAACGACTGAGAAATGTCAAAATAATCTCTCTTTCTGTGTATGTATATATATTTATATATTCAGGATAAATACATATTTTAAAATTTTAAATTTTGGATTAGTGTATTTTTGGTCGATTAATTATATTCTACTCATCTCTCCGCAACTAGGGAAACTTTCTAGAAAATCTATTTATCTATCTAAAAAAGATAGATATTATAAAATTACTGAAAGAAAAATTATTGCACTTCAACGATTTTTCAGAGTTCCGAAAATTGAAAATTTGTACCTGAAAAATCACATTTCAAATCTCTTTTTTGTTCATCCTGCCAAAAGAAAATAAAGTCTTTGGAAATATTTTATTCACAATGATCATAGTTTTCAAAAAAAAATAAATAAATAAATAAAAAATAAAATAAAAATAAAAAATAAAAAATAAAATAAGTATGACAAATAGTTATTACTGAATTCAACATTTTTTCTGCTAGCTGCTAGCATACGAGAAAGATTTGTAACATGAAATAATATCGATATCAAAAACAGAGGTGAATAATACCATTCTAGTTAATAAAAAGTAGAGCACTTCTTCTTTTCTGATTCAATCTATATATCTTCACTAAAAGAAAAATCCCTCAAATCATCTTTATGATCAGTGATGCATTCTTACTTTTAGACGTTTATTGCAATATCTTTAATCTTCCATACAGACCAAAAGCGCAGGTTATTCAGCTCATAATAGAAATTTAGAAACATTCTTTTGCGTTTAATTTTTTTGCACACTTATTTGTAATTTTAATCGAAACATAATTTTTAATCAGAAAATGTGTTCATGTAATGTTTAGGATATTTGTCCATCTGCGGATAACTCCTTACTCACACCCATAAAATGCTACCGTGAGATTTATAAATTTGGCTATTTGAGATTTGCAACTGCCTATTTATAACTTTAGTTAAATATATATATATATATATATATATATATATATATATATATAAAGTGTTTGTGACGTTCCTTCATCTATCTGTATCTCAATTACGTCTTAAAAATGAAAAAGTTAGGAATTTGGGAAAGAAAAAAAATGAAATCGGTTTGTTTATCTTGGTCACTCTGTTTGATATCAGAATCAGCCGAATTGTGGAAAAATTCTCATAAAAAAAAGCCTCTTTACGAATCTTATGTTTGAAATTCTTATGTATTAGAATAACAAAACATAACATTGAAATATTATTTAAATACACCAATATGTCCCGGTCACGCATGTCCTCTAAAGTTATAAAGAGCTATTTCACTAAAATATTGACTCTCTCTCTCTCTTTTTATGTATATATATATATATATACAGGGTGTCCCTAAACTCATGGTATATACGCTAGGGGATGATAGAACACATCAAGACGAGTAATAGTAAATAGAAAACCAAGGGTCCCAAACGTTTTCCAAAGGAGATAGCCGCCATTAAAGTTTGGGGTCCAAAATTTCAAATACACATAAAAAACGGAAAAATTAGTCGATTGATTTGCGGTTTTCACTAAAACTATTCTTTATGTCGGTATTTTATTGAAAATGAATTATAAAGATAAATTTCAAAAAATGTCGATAGAGGGAGCTTTAGACTTTGGTGTAACGAACAACTATTTTTTACGTTATTTTTTGCATCTGATTAAATGTTTTCGTTAACTTCGACTTAAACTTAAATTTTGAGCTCAAAATCTGAATAGTTGGGAGTCTCTAAGTAGCACACACTAAACTGTGTTTAGAGGGTTCAAATTTCAAATGATTATAAAAAACGGAAAAATTGGTCGATTCGTTTGCGGTTTAAAATAAAACTATTCTTTAAGTCAGTATCTTCTTGAAAATAAATTTTAAAGATAAATTTCAAAAAATTCCGTTAGAGGGAACCGTTCCGTTAAACTTCAGAGTAACCAACAACTAATTTTAACCGTTATTTTTGTATCTAATTAAATGCTTTCCAAAACTTATTAAATGTTTTTGAAATCTTAGATTTAAACTTAAATTATGAACTCAAATTCTGAATCATTGGGAGGGGTTAAGAAGCGCAAATTGAAGTGTGTTCAGGAGTTGAAATTTACCCCTGCCCCCCTCGAACACAGCTCACTTTTGCGCTACTTAAACACTCGCAACGATTCAGAATTTGAACTAAAAATTTAAATCAAAGCATTTGAAAGCATTTAATGAGATTAAAAAAATAACGGTTAAAAATAGTTGTACGCTACTCAAATGTCTAAGGTGCCGCCTATCGGCATTTTGTGAAATTTATCTTTAAAATTTATTTTCAAGAAAACACTGATTTAAAGAGTAGATTTAGCAAAATCCGCAAACGAATCGACTAATTTTTCCGTTTTTTTTATAATCGTTTAAAATGTAAACCCTCTAAACACAGTTAAGTTTGTGCTATTTAGCAACTCCCAACTATTCAGATTTTGAGCTCAAAATTTAAGTTTAAATCTAAGCTTACGGAAACATTTATTGAGATGCAAAAAATAACAGCAAAAAATAGTTGTTCGTTAATCCAAAGTCTAAAGCGCCCTCTATCGGCATTTTTTTTGAAATTTATCTTTATAATTCATTTTCAATAAAATACCGACATAAAGAATAGTTTTAGTGAAAACCGCAAATCAATCGACCAAATTTTCCGTTTTTTATAATCATTTGAAATTTAAACCCTCTAAACACAGTTAAGTTTGTGCTATTTAGCAACTCCCAACTATTCAGATTTTGAGATCAAAATTTAAGTTTAAGTCTAAGCTTACGAAACCATTTAATGAGAGGCAAAAAATCACGACAAAAAAATAGTTTTTCATTACTTCAAACTCTAAAGCACCCTCTATCGGCATTTTTCGAAATTTTTCTTTATAATTTATTTTCAAGAAAATACCAACATAAAGAATAGTTTTAGTGAAAACCGCAAATCAATCGACCAATTTTTCCGTTTTTTATGTGTATTTGAAATTTTGGACCCCAAACATTAATAGCGGCTATCTCCTTTGGAAAACGTTTGGTTTCCTGTTTACTATTACTCGTCTTGATGTGTTCTATCAACCCCTAGTGTATATACCATGAGTTTAGGTACACCCTGTATATATATGCATATATGTATATACCGGATAAATACATTTTCTTAAATTTTGAATTTTTGAATTAATGAATTTTTTGTCGTTTCATTATCTGTTACTCATCTCTCTAACAGAAAAGAAATTTTTTAAAAAATCTACCTATCTATCCAGAAAAGATAGACATTATAAATGTTATTGACTGAAAAATTATAGCACTTTAATGATTTTTTTAAGTTCCGAAAACTGAAAATTTGTACCTGAAAAATCACATTCGAAATCTCTTTTCTGATCATTCTGAGGAAATATGAAAACATTTTATTCGTAACTACCCAGCAAACACAGGGCTATCGGTAAAGAATCGGGCGACAGCCGATTGCCGTCACCTGTGGGATTGGCACGACACCGGCTGCCACTACCGGTTCCGTATCTTTTTTGATACGCCGCGCGAATGTCGCCCGATTCATGTGGCACACGTTCGGTCCGGTACCGGCAATGCCGATAGCACTGTCGGCACGATGCTGAACCAACTGCATACCGACAATCCACCGTACACCTACCGAATATGGTCCGGTATCGGCAACGCCGACTGCGATAAGATACTGTGCCGATTGTGGATCATACATCTACTGATTAGGGTCCGGTACCGGACACGCCGGCTGATACTATGCCGACCGTATACCGATATATATCCGCACTGTTGTCGAATATGGTCCGATATCGGCAAACATTAAATACCGAAAGCACCCCTTTCCATGAGTGCTAGCAGGAGAGGGGGGGGGGAAAGCATAACCTCTTTTGATTTTTTGAAATTTTATTTCATTTTCAATCATCTTGATTTAATATCTCAATTTTCATTTTTCTAAATATTTCTATTTTCCCTCGGCCAATATGTTAAAAACCTTCCATTTTTAGTTAAACAACATTCTTTTTTGGCTCTCTAATAAGTTTTAAAAAATATATCTTGCTTTCGAAATATTCATATTATTATTTATTTATTATTAATTTATTTATTTTGTAATTGTCTTATGCTGAAATAAGCTAAACTTAATATTAACTTAATATTAAAATGAATGAAATAATTATCATTGTGAATTAATTAAAGCAAACGAAGTTATTTTTCTCACAAATTTAAGAATTATGTATTTAATAAAATGAATTATTTTTAGAGGTTTTGTATTAGTTAATATTTTTTCATTAACATTCATAATGTAACTGCATGCATTGCTTTAATTTAGAAATCATATATTTTTAACATGAAAAAACTTATTTTCATAAATAGTAAGTTGGTAATTTATAAATTTCAATTAGATTAATAATTAATTTTATGTTATTTGTTATTTATTAATATTTATAAATTAAAAATAAAACAAAAATATTAATTTATATCAATGTATTTTCTTTAGGTAGATAATTTTATAATGGAGAATATTTCTGAATATATCTGTAAATTTAAGAATACTTTACTATTTAATAAAATCGGTGAATTTAGAAATTTTTTCGTGATACAATTTTTGTTTTAGGAATTATAATGTAATTAAACGTGTTAGTTTAAAAAATACGTATTTTTTAACGAAGAAAAAAATAAGAAAATAAGTTTGTAATTAATCACTTTTTATTAAAAAAATTATTTTATGTTTACATAAAATAATTTTTTTAATAAAAAGTGATTAATTACAAACTTATTTTCTTATTTTTTTCTTCGTTAAAAATTAATGATGATTTACTGTAGAATATATTTTTAGTGAAAATATATCACTATTATTTATTTTCGTTTGGTAATCTTTTTAAAGGGGGGGGGGATTAAATCTTCCTTTTAAATTATTAAGGTTAAATAAAATAATTTTAAACATTTTTTAATAATTTGTTTTTTAAACAAAATTAAAAAAAATACCTATTTCTTTTAAATTGAATAAATAATTAAAAAATAATTTTTAGGAGTGATTAAAATATGTTTTTTGCTAATTCAGATAGTTGCAAGTCCTTTTTCAAATGAATTAAAATAAATATATAAAAAAATATTGGCTATCTTTGAAAAATTTTCTGTTAAAGCCTGTTAGAATTTTATATGAAATACATTTGATATCTTGTCAAAATAACTCAAACAAAATTTAGAAAAAGAAAAAATAAATACAGGTTAAGAGTAAAATTTCTTAATTCGGTCCAATGTTGACAAATTTTATCGGACCACTCTCAAAAATCGCGTATCAGTCCTGCATCACTTGCCGTTATAAGTCGCTTGCCGATATAAAATCATAAAAGGATCTTTTATGATTACCGGCAGCTGTGAAAGCAGATTCTTATGTTTCAGTTGCTGCCGAAACTTTACTGAAACCACTGTGTCCATGCCGACACATAACCGACATTGCCAGCTGCGGTCCGATCGTGTGCCGAAAGATATGTGTTTGCTTGGACATATTATTTAGCAATATGGTTTGTTAAAACAAAATAGCATTCAATCAAAAGAACGTATAATTAAAATTACATACCATTATTAAGTCTTTCGGATCGGCGATTTACCTGGCGATTTCGTATGTACATGCTTTGGTGTCGGCTAGAATTCACATTCTTTCTGTTTTTCCCAACGGGATGGAACGATGGCAATATGAAATCCCTGTTTAGCATATACCTTCTGTTAACACCGTATATTCTCTGCTTTTTTTAATGACTACAATACTGCTTACATAGACCTCTCACTCAGGCATTCGTATATGAATTATTCATCTACACAATATTTGACTGGAAATAGCTCCTATACAAGGATGTAATTTGAATGTATATGCGGTGTACCTTCTGACTTTTATAAAGTTCCGCATACCCTCTGTTTCTCAAATAAACTATTAGCGTATATCCCATTTATGTATGTTGATGTAGTTTTCGTATACTCTATACCAATACCATATACCCTCTGGTTTTTTTTTTTTTTTTTTTTTTTTTTTTTTTTTTTTTTATGATTACAACATTGTTTTTATAGCCAGTTCAGTAAGTCACCAACACAGACGACTCTGAATAAAATACCGTGGAGGCTATATATATATATGATAAAAATTAAATGGCATAGCAGTTAAAATTATTATTATTGGAAGTTCCAATATTCACTACTTTTTCAAATTTAATTACATTATTGTACTTCAACTTAAATGAATTTGAATATTCTTGTTTTTTTATCGATGTAAATTTACAGTCTATTGTAAAATTTCAGAATAAGTTCTTTATTTAACGGAATCTCTCTAATTCTACATATGAGGTTAATATAATAGATTACTAGTAGATTCTCCATAATTTAATATAATTTTTTAACAGTGTGGTATTTATAAAGATAATGTGCTTACACGAACTGAAAGTAAAAAGTGCATCAGAATCGCAAATTAATAGCATTCGATGGTATAAAAACATAGCAATTCTTCATTTCTGATTTATATACCTCTGAAAAGAAACATAATACTCTGACTCTTTCTCTGTGATTATTTACGTCTTCCCTTTTTCGATACTTATTACTTTATCTTTAATCATAGTTATTACAAGAACGCAGATTATTTAACTCTTAATGCATATAAATATGGGTTTTTTATGAATACTCTGTTTTTTATGTTTTAATATATTTTTGTATTGAGTAACATTTAATCACATTCTAGATATTTACTTTAAATTGGAATTACAGAAAATATTGGAGATAAATAATTAACAAATAGCTATGTAAATAATTTTCCTTTCAATGTAATATTTTTTTAGTGGTTACATACAACTGAATATTAAATTGTGCAGAAAGATCGTTGTTGTCGTTTGCGCATGCTTAAATAAAAATCATTTCATAGAACTATATATTTCCGTAAAAAAAAAATAATAATAATAATAATAATAATAATAATAATAATCTAATTGCACTTCATTGTTTCTACTACACTTTTCTAATCGTTTTGGTATATTTTCATAATCGTTTCTAATATGGGATTGAATTTGGTTTGAAATACTGCATGATGTAGGTACTAGATTTTTTAATTTAAAAAAAATTGATATATCTTCATGAATATACATTATATTATTACAAAAGCTTGTGAATATGTTATTGAGTATCCATATGTTTCTATTTTGCAGAGATAGATCATTACAAGCATTTTAAGGCACAGGGTAATCCCAAACTTTACTATATTTATTGGATATTTTGATGTCCGACAAATTGTTCTGCTTATCAATTAGATGTTTATAAATTTGAGATCAAACATATTCTTTATAATCCTGAACTTGCAGTAGAATCTTGCAATTTTAAAAAATTCGAGAACATATCCGGACAATAATTATCATATACTGTAAATATCTATCGATATTAGTAGGTTTTCTTAATTCGGCATAATTACGCATGCAAATTAAAACTTTAAGTGGCTTTTTCTCTAAGTTCATGTTTTCTTCGCTTTCTTCATTGTATAAAAAAAACTAAGTTCATTACTTTAGTTATTTTATTTATTTAATATTGTTTTTATTATGTATTTAAGATAGTGATTTAATCTATTTTGTACATGTTCTTTAATATAAACGTCATAAATCTGGAATCAGCAGGTTTTTGTTTGTTTTATAAAAATAAAAGTATATGAATGCAACTTTAGATATCATTGTTTACACTTTATATTATATGAGTAAAAATTATTACATGTAAAATTACATGCTTCTAAAATTCCAATTGCAGTCTTTTGACAAATCACGTCTTGAGTCAAATACAATTTGCAAATCTTTAAAAAATGGAAAAATGAAATTTTTTAGAAAGTATTCCTGATTTAAAAAAATTAAAATTATTATTTACGGAGGACTCTCTCTATCTGAACACTCTTCAATCTGAACACCCCTGAACACATTTTGATGGTCCAGGCGAAAATCCATAGACTCAACATAAGATAAACTCTCTGTATTCTAAACACCGCGCTATCGTGAACGCTATTTTCGATTCCCATTTTTATCGCACCTCTCCGTAAACTGAACATGTATTTGGAATATGAATTTAGGAAATTTCCGCATCATGGAAACTCATCGAAACTTGTTGCAGAAGAAAAAAAGGTTTATTGAACTCAAATAAGTATTTTTAGAATAGAAAACAGGAAACAAGAATGTAAACATTAATGTTCGGAAACTTTTATGTCAAACGCGAACGAAGAATCATCCTGTCACTGGACTCCTACTTCGTATTTTTCAGAAAAGCAGAAAATTGCAGAATTAAAGGCATTGTTGACGCATTTCAAAGTTTAACCTAACATCGAAATCAAAATATTCAATGGTGAAGCTGCATACACTCTACCAATAAGTATTTGGAAACTTTCAATTTTTGACGTTTTGTCAAATATTTAAAAATATACTTGTCGGATTTTTCTGAAACTCCAGGATTATCAAGAATATGTCTGACCTCATATTTATCAACATTCATTTGATAAGCAGGGAAACTAGGGGACCGACAAAAAATTAAAGTATAACAGAAATATTTGGGATCACCCTGTACATGAAAATGCACGAAATGATTTATCACTGCAGAATACAAATATGTGGATACTGCACAACATGTACACTGATTTTTGTAAGAATAGCATGTATATTCATGTAGAAAGAGTGATTTTATTTTAAAAAATTCAAAAATTCTGGTATGTTTTCTGTTTATATCATGCAGGGTTTTTGACCAAATTTAACGCAAATTTCAGAAATATTGGCAAAATCTATTAGAAAAATTATAACGCAATTGGAATATAAATATATTAAATATTTTATGAAATATGAGTAGTTTAATGAAATAATTTTTATCTGCGTATGCGCGAACGATAAAAACGATTCTTTTACATCATTTAATAGTCAATTATATTGAGTAATTTATAAAAATATCCAATCAAATATCGTGAAAAATCAAAAAGTTATCATTATTATAAGTAAGCTTATAAGTAAGTATTTTTACATTGCTCTCTAAAAAGGCTGAATGATAAGGGATTCTCCACAAATTGACATTTTTTATTAACTGACTTTTAGGAAAAAATTAGTATTTAATGTATACAATATCTAATACAATATTTCTGTTAATAAGTATCTTGACATCTGTGATAGAAAAGAATAAAAGCTCTTTTCCTTTTCTATCACAGGTGTCAAGATACTTATTAGCAGCAATGTCGTATTAGATATTGCATTCATTAAATACTATTTTTTTACCTGAAAGTCAGTTATTAAAAAATATCAGTTTGTGGAGAATTCATTATCATTCAGCCGTTTTTAGAGATCAATGTAAAAACAGCTTACTTATAATAATGATATCTTTTTGAATTTTGACGATATTTGATTGGATTATTTTATAAGTTACTCCATAGAATTGACTATTAAATGATGCAAAAGAATCGTTTTTATCGCGCATGCACAGATAAAAAGTATTTCACTACCCTAAAACTACTCATATTTCATAAAATATTTAATATATTTATATTCCAATTGCGCTATATTTTTTCTAATAGATATTGCTAATATTTCTGAAATTTCCGTTAAATTTGGTCAAAAACCCTGCATGATATAAACAAAAAACATACCAGAATTTTTGAATTAAAAAAAAAATCACTCTTTCTCCATGAATATACATGCTAGTCTTACAAAAATCAGTGTACATGTTGTGAAGTATCCACATATTTGTATTCTGCAGCGATAAATCATTTCGTACATTTTCATGTACAGGGTGATCCCAAATATTTCTGTTATTCTTTAATTTTTTTCGGCCCCCTAATTGCCCTGCTCATCAAATGGATGATGATAAATATGAGGTCAAACATAATCTTTATAATCCTGAAGTTTCAGAATAATCCGACAAGTATATTTTTAAACATTTGACAAATGTCAAAAATTGAAAGTTTCCAAATACATATTGGTAGATATTGTCTGTAAATTTTGACACGGTGGAAGAATAGAAAATAAAACTTCTGAACATAACGAAAAATTTCGATACAGCAAACATTTTCAATGCTAATGAAACCGACCTGTTTTTTACAGCTCTTCCAAATAAAACTCAAGCAAAGAGAAGCGAAAATTGCATAGTTGGGAAATGTCAAAAGAAAGATTTGCCATCATGCTCTCTACCAGTTTTTTGGATGGGAAGCTCAAACCAATTGTGATCGGAAAACGTTTAAAAAATGTGAAGATTGCATTATTACCTACACACTATGAACCAAGTCGGAAAGTGTAAATGGTATTCACAATTTTCTCATAGTGGTTCGACAGAAATAACGAGATGATGAAGAACGAAAGGAAGAAAAAAAATTTTTGTTCTTGTTAATAACGGATCACTTACAAACATACAGCTGAGAAACATAACCTTGAAGTTCCTGTTACCAAACTGTACTTCTATAATCCAACCACTGGATAAAGAGTAATCAAGACCATTAAAATTTACTACCAAATCCATTTTTTGATGAAATTGTCCCTGATGATAGAGGCGGCAAATTCGGCAGAACTAAGTCCACGACATGGATGCTGTCTATTTGGATATCAACGGCATAAAATGAAACAACCTCCTACATCATCCAAAGATGCTTCTTTAAAGTTGCATTCCTATGTGAAAATGGGCAAACAAGAACAGAGGACCAAGAAGCAACAACTGAGAGTGACTTGGGATCCATTCTTCAGAAGCTTCATTCTGAAACAGAACATGGAGCTTATCTCGAACCCAATGGAATTCTCATGGTTTGTAAGAATAACATTGTTGAAAAGGAAGAGGAAAGTGAACGAGAAGCAGAACCAGAAAAGACTGGCGAAATAAGACATTCAAGCAATACGACTAAGAGACTTATTCAAGACTTGTTGAATTATGTGTCTAAACATCACCTCAAAGCTTTCCACTAGTTAAACAGCCAGATAATATGTACATTTGTATATTGCATGAGCATATATGATGCAAAAAAAAAAAGAATAAAATTATTCGTTTAAGTAATGTACTGATTATGTTTTCAGGAGGTGTATTGTAATGTAAATGTGTGTTTTGTAAAAAAAATTTATAAACAAAAATGAGATGGTACAGTACAAAAGTGACTAAATTTAATTTAGCATTCCACAATGGTATGACTAACCATGCTGAATATTTTATACCGACTGTAAATTCAATACATAGGAGTATTAGTAATGCATTTATGACTCTCCCTCTATACATAATACCCCCATAATTTGAACATTTTTGGTCGGTCTCATGAGTGTTCGGAATAGAGAGAGTCCAATGATTATATTTTTTTATTATTTTAATTTAGGGAGACCCGTAAGAAAATCCCCCAAAAATTTTATTATTGATTTTAAAGTAATACATTTTGGTGTACTATTTCAGAATTTTTTGTAAGGAATAATTAACAAAAAAATTCCCTTTTTATTAAAAAATATTTCTTTATGTCGCTTTTTATGAATTTTTGTGGAAAAATACACTTTTGAAAATTACTACTCCTGATACAATTTTCAATATTTTGGTATTACTAAAATTTCTCAAATAGTGTTATAGTATATGAAAACGACCTAAGGTGAGATTTTTTTATTTTTCTATTTTAATCAGCTAAAAAAAGGAAAGAAATTACACATGGTAAATTTCCTTAAATTCGTTATAATTTTCATGTTTACCAATTTATGTGAAATTTTCAGAAATATTTAAAAAATATATCTCTCCTTACTTTTGTTGCAATTTTTTTTTAAGATTCTAAAAACATAAACATTTTGTTTCTAAACCATTTTATCACTGATCCTTAGTACTTTGCACTTAGGCAAAATATGGAAAAAATCATTTTCAGGAAAACACATTTTAAATGGCCGCCAGTCCTTTAAACTCTAGTGAGTACAATTAAAAAGAGCTCATTTGCTACCTATTCCAAGTATCCCCGAGTTCTGAAATTTTGCATGGATTTTTGCAAATATGTATTTTATCGTTTTCTGAGATTTTTTTTTTTTTTGTATTTTTGATGATTTTTGGCCGAAAATGGGGTTCGGGTCTCCCTTAAACAGGTAGTTTTTATTTTCAAAATGTGCTTTTTCTTGAGCATTGAAATACAGTAAATATACGATTCGAACAATATTTAAAAAAATTAATGAAACTGTTGAAAAGGTAAACTGTCCCTTTAAATTAATTCCATTTATGATCTGATAAGAAGACGCTTTTTACATAAAAGGCATTATAAATGTATTATATACTTCTTAACATAGTAATACATTATTTAAATCGTGTAAATACAATTAAAAAGTAAATTGCTTTTTAATAATAGCTTACTTTACTATATGGCCAAAGATTACCGGCCACTTGCAATTTTAGACAATTTGTTAAATATCTAGAAAATACATGAGGAGTAATCCTGAAACTCCTGTCATATAATAAGAATGGTAGAAATCATGTATTTCCGCTAAGATTTTTTCAGATATTCGTTCTTTTTTAATTTGTTGATGGTTCCCTATGACGTTTTGTGAAAAAAACCTTCGCAAAAATATCTAACCTGTACTGTTATATTTACACACATGGAGTTTTGGATAATTCCTGGAGTATATTTCTCGATATTTAACAGATTTTCTAATAATGACGTGTAAACTTTGATCATGTAGTTTATGAATAATTTCATTATAATCATAAGATTTCAAGTTATGCTATACGCATGTGTTATAAAATTCTCATTATTTTTGTAATAAATTATAAATTATAAATACCAGCATATTTATAGACAAAACGATTTTTTAAATACTTCATTGGTCGTGATATGGATATTTTTCATTTCTTTTTTATTCCCAACTGTCAAATCAGAAATTCCGACTAAATATAACCTGTAATAATTCACGAGAAGAAAAGCAACTACATATTTCGAAAGTAAAATTTTTCTTAAATGCTGGTGAAAGTCAATCACCTCAACATTTTAATAACATAATTATTCTGCCCATGAAAGCATTAAATGATTTTTATAAATACTTATGGAGTATAATCTTTTGTTAATCCTATAACACGTCAGATTAAATCATTACCTCTACTTATTAAAATGCTAAATTACATCTTAAAAGTTGTCATATGTACCCAATAGCCAAATGCAACAAATTTGAAAATGAAATAATATAACAAATACCACAAGTTCAGAAATTAAATCTTTCGGGTTCGAATTCTTTTCAATTTTTATCAAAAATAACTTTTACCTTAATAACATTAACACTAGCCATTCAAATTGATTAATTAGAGTTTAACAAATATTTTATTGTCTCAAACATAACGAATGCCGTTCTTTTGCGTACTATTCAATTCACATTCATATGACAATTGGCTAAGAAAGAGATTATTGGAAATATATTAGAAAATATTGTGTTACAACAAGATTTAACTGATATTACAACACTCTAATACATTTTGTGTTTTCTTGCACATGATTCTTTCATGAAAATAACCATTTTTTCATTCTAAAGAGCAAAATATATGTTTAAAATAAAATTCTGCAAAAAGTGCAAAGAGAATTATACAAATATTTATTATTATTATTATTATTATTATTATTATTATTATTATTATTACTAAATGCCTAAATATTAAGAGCCCGTATAGTAAATGCATACATACATACTAACATTATTGTATGTAAATAGTAAATAAAGTATTTGTTAAAACAAAATAATAGTCAATTAAAACACATGTACTATTGCTAGAACATCATAGCCGAAAGGGTTAAATAATATAACAAATGCCATACTAGTAGACAAATAAAGAATTAAAAAATTAATCTTATCTATTTAAATGGTACTTTAAATAAATACTTTAACTCATTTTATTTGTTTAGTGCTTTTCTCTACGTGATTGCATTCAATTAGACGCGGCAGACTTTCTTTAATTTATTTGATCTTAATGATGTCTGATTGAAATCTTTGACAGTTAATGCGTGATATGAATGCATTGTTAAATAGCAATGACATTTGCTATTTTTTTTCTGTCAAACAAAGAAATAAACTTTTTATTTTGTTACGCTTAGCAATTAATTTTGCTTTATTACGTATGTTCGATATTATGTAAATACAAAACGCCCAAAATACTCGTTCAGTCCGTCTGTCCGACTGTTTGCATATGACAGAGCAAAAACTATCAAACAAATCGTTTAAAATTGAAAATAAAAAAATGTTGCATAATTTTCTTGAGTCAATACAAATTTAATGAACATCAGATGCATTGTTTAATTACAGGGACAATCAAAAGTGCTCCGTTGCATTAAGACCAATGGGAAATTATATTCAAGCGCATTTTAATGATAATACATACTTCCGACGCGACGATAATACAGTTCATATAAAACAATGAAATACATACAAAAATATATATTATGTACAATCTGTGGAGAAAAGAATATCTTTTATTAATATACAAGGCCACACGAAAGTATTCGATTACACAGTGTTATAAGAGAAAACACTGTTTGAGATGTTTTTACGTATATTAAACTGTTTCCCATTTTATGAAATTTATATACGTTGGTGAGGTTAACTACAAATTATTCCCGATACTATAGAATGCGTTTAGTATTTACAGAGATACACAATCGATTTAAGATACTGAATTGTACCCACATTACTGTATATTTTTAAAAACTTCGTGCGAAATTTTGCTACGCCTCACGTGTAATTTCTAACTTGTTGAAATATTAAATTATATCTCAAAAGTTATGATATGTGGGTAATATAATCTTTAGTTTAGCTTAATAGACAAAAGTACCAAATTTGAAAATTAAATTATATAACAAATAAATTAAATTTGTAAACGAAATAATATAACAAATTTGCAAACAAATTAATATAACAAACTTGCAAATGAAATAATACAACAAATACAACTAATTTTCAAATTAAAAAATGTAATAAATGTAATAGTAGTAGACAAATAAGAACTCAAAAATAATCTTATGTACTTAAATGGTACTTTAAATAAATATTCTAAACTCTTTTTATTTGTTCAGTGCTTCTCTGTATCTGATTGCACTCAATTAGATGCGGAAGATAAAATAAACTTTCTTTAATTAATTAAAACATAATGGTGTCTGACTGCAATCGTTTTGGATTTGAAGCGTGATATGAATGCATTGTTAAGTTGTAATGTCATTTGTTATTTTTTAAATTTCTGTCAAATAACGATATAATGGGTTGATTTAGGGATACGTAAAAAATAATTTTGCTTTATTTTTATAGAAAATTAAAAATCTCTAAAAAAAATTTGTAGACTATATGAGGACTCCAGAAGATGAGATGATATGTGACAAAACTGAGAAAAATGAACTAAGTGCACAGTCGACTTAGAAATATGCTTTTCTCTTTACAAGTGAAGAAATAAAAATGATTTTATATTTTTTTTGCTGCACTCTTTTACCGAACAATAATCAATATTAATTAATTATAAATTTTAAGAAAATTGCATTCTACTTTTTTTACCGTTATTGAAATAAGCGATAAAAAGCGAAAACGAAACAAGCGGCAGTTTTCTATTTTAATTCTGTCAATTATTTTTTAGGTTAAATAATAAAATAGATCAAACAGTGTTCGAATGTACATTGTTTCTTAAACGTTGGTGACAGTCAATAACCTCAATATTTTAGCTACATAATTATTTTGCCCATTAAATGTTAAATATTTTTTCTGAATATTTATGGGATATAAAATTTTAATAATCCTATAGCATTACTTATTAATACATTTCCTCCACATATTGAAATATTAAACTGTGTCTTAAATTGTGTTATATATGCATACTATAATCTTTATTGAGACTATTAAACAAATACAATAAATTTGCAAATTAAATAATATAACAAATGCAATACTAATATAAAAAAAAAAAAAAACTCAAAAATTAATGTAATGTACCTAAATAGCCCTTTAAATAAATACTACTCTAAACAAGTTTCATTTATTTAGTGCTTCTCTGTATGTAATTGTACTCAATTAGACACGGCAACTAAAATAAACTCATTAATTTGCTTAATCTTTATGGTGTCTGACTGCAATCATTTGGGAGATAAAGCGAGATATGAATGCATTGTTGAATTACAATGGTATTTATTATTTTTTAATTTTCTGTCAAATAAGTAAATGCAGAATTGGTTTTGTGATATGTAGCAATTAATTTTGCTTTATTAGGTGTGTTTGTAATTATGTAAATACGTAGCACCTACAGTCGTTGTTCTGTCCGCCCGTCCATTCGTCCATGTGTCACTGTCTGTCAGTCCGTCTGTAACCACACGCATGTAACATATAAAAAAAATATCCAACCGTAAAGTTTGAAATTTAAAATAAATAATTGTTGCAAAATTTTGTCAAGGCATTTCAATTTTTATGAAAATCGGATGTATAGTTTAATTATAGGAACAGTCAAAAGTTCGCCGTTGCATTGCGGTCAATGGGAAAAAAATTCAATTGCGTTTTCAAGATGTTACACTCTTTCGAACATAAAACAATTCATATGCAGCTATAAAATCTATACAAAAATATACAGTCTGTACAATCTGTGGTGCAATTTTTTTTAATTATTATACAAGGCCAAACAAAAGTACTCTATTACGTAATTCTATAGGCAAAAACCCTTTATTTTCATTAAAATATTTCACATTTTATGAAATTTACATACGCTGAGGTTTACAAGTTATTTCCTGTATAATAAAAAGGATTTGGTATTTATAGTGACATATTTCGTTATAATACGAACGCACTTTATTTGCTACGTTTTACATGCAATTTCCGACTTGTTTAAATATTAAATCTTATCCTAAAAATTATTATATGTGCGTATTTTAATCTTCATTTTAGATTAACAGACAAATGCAACAATTTGCAAGTGAAATAATTGACAAATATAACAAATTTGCAAATGAAATATTATAACAAAAGCAAGAAATTTGCAAATTAAATAATATAACAAACGCAATACTAATAGACAAATAAGAATTCAAAAATTAATCTTATCTATTTAAATGGTACTTTAAATAAATCCTCTAAAGTCGTTTTATTCGTTTAGTTCTTCTCTGTATGTGATTCAATTAGACGCGGCAGATAAAATTAACTTTCTTTAAGGGTGAATTTCGATGCAAATTGCTTATTTTCCGATATTTGTTTAATTCCTTTTTGCTCTCATATGCATCAAACTGGCAAATTGTCTTATTTAGAAAGTAGACAAGGTACCGTGATTGTCAATTCTTTAATATATGCAGGAAAAAAGTAAAAAATGGCATTTTGAACCGACTTTTCTGGGAGATCTGTGAATGAAAAAAGGGTCATGCTGAGAAGATAATTGCTTATAAATTAAATTCTAATAAATTGAGAGTAAAATGACCTCACACGGCACCTTTTATGTCTTTTCAAAAATCCCCTCATCAGGTTTCATGTTTCTATTTTTAAAAGTTTGTCAGAAATTGTATAAGAAAATTTCGAGTTGTTGAAGGTTTTTTTCGTTAAGCGTTAAGCGTTTTAGCTTAAGCGTTTTTTCGAATACACCCTTAATTTATTTTATCTTAATGGTGGCTGGCTGCTATCGTTTGCTAGTTGAAGCGTGATATGAATGCATTGTTAAATTGGAAAAGCAATTGTTATTTTTTAATATTTTTTTTCAAATAACGAAATGAAGGGTTGGTTTTGTAATACTTAGTAATTAATTTTGCTTTATTTTTAACGAAAATTAGCAATCTCAAAAAAATTATTTGTAGAATGTATGAAGCCGAGTGAAAAAAACTGCGAAAAATGAACTAACTAGGGAACTGCAAGAAGTGTAAGTCACCGATTTTGACGCAAGTGGTACCGTTGGAAAGATATCATCGAGAGCAGTAAAAAACTTAATGGAACTACTCGTCGCAAATGAGCCGCAAATGACAATTTATGTCACGTAACTAGTGCATACTTAATAGGGGACCACAAAAAAATTTAGTCTCGATTTTAACGGAAGTGGTATCGTTAAAAAGATATCATCATGAGGGAGAAAAAACTCAATAGAACTCTCCGTCGGAAGTGAGCCGTTTTTGAGATATCCAATAATTTATATAAGGTAGCTAGTGCATACAGTTTTAGAGCACAGTTAATGGAGGACCGCATAAATTGTTTTCTCGATTTTGATGAAAAAGGTGTCGTTGCAAAGATATCACTGTGAGAAGTAAAAAACTCAATGGAACTACCCGTCTGAAATGAGTCGTTTTCGAGATATCCGACAATTTATGTCACTTAATTCAGTTTTTCAGCAGTGTGCATTAGCAATTTGACACAAATTGTCGGATATTTCTAAAACGTCCCATTTCCGACGGGTGATTCCAGTGAGTTTTTTAATCCTCACGATGATATCTTTTCAACGATACCATTTTCGTAAAAATCGAGACTAAAAATTTTTGCGGTCCCCATTAAGTGTGCACTATCTACGAGACATAAATTGTCGGATATCTCGAAAATGAATCATTTGCGGCGGGTAGTTCCATTGAGTTTTTTACTGCTCACGATGAGATATTTCCAACGATGCTACTTTCGTCAAAATCGGTGACTTACACTTCTTGCAGTTCCCTAGTAAGTGCACAGTTGATTTAGAATTATGATTTTCTGTTTACCGGTGAAGAAATACAAAGGATGTTATATTTATATGCTGCGTTCTAGATATAAACAACATTTGCCGAATAATAATCAATGTTGATTAATTATAAATTTAAAGAAAATGATTTTCGACTTTTCAACGGTTACTGAAATAAGAGTTAAAGGGCCAAAATAAAACAAGCGGCAGTTTCCGATTTCAGTTTTGTCAATGACTATTGATGTTCACTATTGCTGTTCCAATTTATCTTCAGTGTTAAAATAGATGAAATAGTGTTCGAATGTAAATTGCTTCGTAAATGCTGGTGACACTCAATCACCTCGTACATTTTAACAACAAATTTATTTTCGCCCATGAGAGGGTTAAACTGTTTTTTTTAAATACTTATTGGATATAATCTTTTATCAATCCTGTAGCATTACTGATTATTACATTTACTCCACATATTGCAATGTTAAACTGTATCTTAAATTTTATTATATATGCGTACTATATTTTTCAATTCAAACTAATAGACAAATACAGTCATTTTCCGAAAATTAAATAACATAATAAATGCAAAACTAATAGACAAATAAGAACTTAAATATTATCTTATCTACCTAAATGGCACTTTAAATAAGTACTATAAACTCGATTTGCTTTTTAGAGCTTCTCTGTGTGTGATTGTGCTGAATTAGATGAGGCAGATAAAATGAACTTTAATTTATTTAATCTCAATGGTGTCTGACTGCAATCGTTTTGGAGTTGACGCGTGATACGAATGCATTGATAAATTGCAATGGCATTTGCAATTTTTTAATTTTCAAATAATGAAATAAAGGTTTGGGTATCTGACAGTAACTAATTTTGCTATCTTTAAAGAAAATTAATTTTTAAAAACTAATTTGTAGACATTATAATGCAAGTAAAATGAAACGCACTTAAACAAAAGGAGTTATATGAAACGGCATCATTTCTGTAAGAGATCTTTTGAAAGACCTGTTGTAATAGAAAAACAAATCATTTACAGTAGACATTGTATCTTCAAAAGCGGGGACATGTAAAAATTTATAGCATTTTAGATTAAAACACTTTTTTCACTTACTGAAACAAAAAAATTTACCTTAGAAGTTATTATATGTGTGTAATATAATCTTTAATTTAGACTAATAGACAAATGCAACAATTTGCGAATAAAATAACATAACAAACATTTCAAATATGAAATTATAACAAATGCAATACTAATGGACAAATAAGAACTTAAAAAGTAATCATATTTACCTAAAGGGTACTTTAAATAAATAGTCTAAACTCGTTTTATTTGTTCAGTGCTTCTCTGTATGTGATTGTACTCAATTAGACAAAACATATAGAAAAAAATTTCTTTAATTTAGTTAATCTTAATAGTGTCTGACTGTAATCGTTCCGGAGTTGAAGCATGATATGAATGCATTGTTAAATAGCTAGAGTATTTGTTATTTTTTAATTTTTAGTGATATGACGAAATAGAGGATTGATTTTGTGATATATCGTAATTAATTTAGCTTTATTAGGTGCGTTCGTAATTATGTAAATGCGTAGCACCTATAGTCGTGGTTCAGTCCGTCTTTCTGAACGTCCTGCAGTCTGATTGTCTTTCTGTCCGCATATACCAATGCAAAATCTACACAGCCGAATCATTTGAAAATAAAAAAATATAATTATTCCATAAATTTTTTCATCATATCAAAGTTTATGGAAATCGGATGAATAGTTCAGTAACGGGGATAATCAAAAGTTTTCTGTTACATTTGTCGCGTCGGCTGGTTCAGTGGCTTTCGAACACAAAATTAATTTAGGCGATTCATATTCAATAACTTCAAAACGGGCATCTTCTTACTTCTTTTTAATTGGAAGAAAATATTATACATCTTATTTACACATTATACAAATACTGTACATCTTCTTATTTACATATATGATACATAATTTACATGAAATTCAATATATTTTAGAACTATTCTTCTATCAAGGCGATCTTCTATCAATCGATAACACCATCGCGTATTAATTCTTTTTTTCTCTCTGAAACATAAACAAAACAAAAAATATCTTGAGCCCAGGAGGGGTTGCCACGCGTAACTAAGATCAGAATTCATCGCCCCTTTTGGCGTTAAAACATGATTCCCCACAACATTACAGTGAATCAGAAATATTTTAAGCAGTTTTTACAGTGCAATGATCAATATCGTATTACATTTTTTCGAATGTACAGTCG
The DNA here is from genome assembly GCA_964019185.1 of Maratus speculifer. NCBI lineage: Eukaryota > Metazoa > Arthropoda > Arachnida > Araneae > Salticidae > Maratus > Maratus speculifer. Next base: position 225,738,968 of record OZ025296.1, on the reverse strand, counting down.
GCTCTCGTTAATTCGGACTCGTCGGGACCACAAAAAATGTTAGAATTATCCGAATTTCGAATTATGAAAAATATGAAATGAAAACATGCTTAATATGGTACTATTACAAAGGATTTGATGTTATAGTGTTTTTAAATTTATTTCGTCTGTTATCATTAGAATATGACTTAATATTAAATTGGAATGTATAAATACATAAACTAATTAAAAAATTAGAAACAAGCCCAATGAAAGGAAAATTTAAAGCGTCACTGATGGACAGACGGGGCACTAAGAAAGTGGATATCAAATGCATTGTATTATATGCATACTCGTTCGGAACAATTTTCACAAAAATTAAAGAAAGAAAGTTATTCAAATGATCTGAAATCCGTGAGAAAGAAAAGAAAAATGAAAAATCGGAATTCTCGTTATTTCGAATTAAACGAAGTCAAGAGAAAAGGAGTTCGAATTAATGAAAATTTTTAACGTTATTCTGCCATTGAAAATTTTGGAACTTCATATTTAGTTCGAATTAATCGAAGATTCGAATTATCCGATTTCGAATTAACGAGAGTCGACTGTAGTTAATTCTCAGTTAAAATTTGATAATAAGAAAACATGTTTAACAAACAAACATACTAAATAAAAAATATTAATATTAATATAAAAATTAATAGTATATGTTAAAATTGTATGCACAAGTTCACATATGAAGAGTAAAATGTTTACTTGAGGATTGTTAGAATCAGAAAAACAGATATTCTGGGTACGGATATACGGTGGTTATTGCATTTTAAAAGCTTCCGGAAAATGTTTCCAAAACTTATGGAAAGCTAATAAAAATTTACTTTGAAAAATTCTTATTTAAATTTCGAAAATAAATTGTTTTCATACGTTTCTGAAGATAAAAGGAACTCTTTTAGGAATCTTGTGTGATTAAGAAGATATTACTGTATATTTGAGGTAGTGATTATTGTGCATTCTCATAAATTAACTTTTCCCCCAAATTTTCATCACATGAGCTGGCGCGCGTTGTATATTGTACAATATTCAGTTATTGCTGTTTTGTTTTAATTTGACAAATAATTTAACATACAAATATCATATAAGTTTTCTCTGCTCACAATTTATGAAAGTATTCCTCAATACACTTAGATTTTTTTTGTTATAACATATTGAGACGCGAATTTCGTTATAAAAAATAAAAGCGAATGTTGTATTTTTTACGACGCGCCCGCCGGAAGCTTAAGAAAGATCCATTTTTTTACAGCGTAGTATCTAAGACAGCACATTCTTATTTTCTATCATTCAGGATCTATTATTTAAAATGTTCATTTGATAATTGATTTTATGCAAAAGAAAATAACATACGAAAATAAATGCGAAAGAAAATCGATATCGTATGACATATAAATAATGCACGATACATTTTATAAATCAGCCATACCTATTTTTACTAGTATACCTTCTTCAAATTGAGATTTAAATTCAGCTTTTCAACTTTCTACATATCGCAAAGTACATGGCTTCCACTTATCACTTAGCTCCTAATGCAATACTTTTCTATATTATAACGTATCAGAATGAATATATGTACAAGAAGGGAGGAAATGGAACTTCAACTTTAAATAAATACTTGAAACATGTTTTAGTTACTTAATGGTCCCCGAAATGCGAATGTCTCCATAATTTTGCTTCATATCAAGTTCTTTAACTAATGTAAAACATCTTGAGATACTTTCAGAGACAGAGTGTGGCACAAACTGTTTATGGCAGAAATATTTCAATTATAGAAGTGTAAACCTATTGAAATTTTAACTAGATATATAAGTAATATTTTTTATTCCAAATTGCTAAAATAATTTATAATAATAAATTTAAAAATTTACATATTTGAATATTTATTGTATTAACTTATGGAATAGTATTTCGAAAAAATAATCGACAGAGTGAAGGATATAATATTACCTATTTTTTAAAATGTAACTATAGTTATTTTTGTATACTTGATGTATAACATTCAGTGGATATTCATAAATATAAAGTTTGTAATTCATTAAAAAGAAAATCATATTAAAATTTATATTAGTGAAAATAATTTTTTATATAAAGTATATTATTCTGCATGTATAATAATATTCTGCATGCATAAGTGTCGCATGCAATTAGTTTACCCTTAGACCATTTACACACAATGTTTGTTGAAATAAAACAACACTATTTAAAATAATTTTCAAATTCAAATGACTTCCACTGACCTTCATTGAAACTTTTAAAATAATATTTCAAATACGAGAGAGAGTAATCTAACACATTTTTAGTACTCTGGAGATCTTTATAATGTATTTTTTCGTTCATGTTAGAACAATGTTTCCCATTGCCTCAAAATTTTCAAGAAATTACTATTTAGGAAGGAATTATAGTCAAAAAATTTTGTCATAAGAATTATAGAAAATTTAATAGAATGATCCACATTTCCTGCTTTTCCGAAAAGTATATTTAACATTTGTGGATATAATTAGCAAATATTCCCGTCATATGCTCCATTTTTATACTTGATTTTTACTATCTGAAACATTTCTAAAAGCTGCTGATATTCTTTATTCATATTTTCCTTTGGAACCTTGTCTACTGTAACATGCATAAGTTGAAATATTGAAGAATTTTATGTATTGGAAAATAGTATTGCTGAGTATAATATAAAAAACTTTCACATGATAAACGATTTGCCAAGAAATACTGTACTACAAATTGAAATATTATTTTTTATTATCAATTAATTTCAATGATTCGAAAAGAACTCTTTAACTAGTTACCAGTGTCTGCCACTAGTATTCTACTAGAATCATTATTTTTAAATATTAAGCTTATAGTATATTTCTCTAGGACAGGTTATCAAAATATGTATTAAAAATTCTGTTTTCAGAGAGTGGTGTGAGATTTAATTAAAAAATCTTAATGTTCAACAGGTTTTCGGCAAAATTTTATGCAGATGGAATTAACAAGCTGCTGTACGTTATGATAAATATTTTAATTTATACGACGATTATGTTGAGAAGTACACTGTCAGAAAAATTCGTCAATATACACTAAGTTATCGTTATTTTTTCTCAAATAACTTCTGTTTTCCCAAAGACGTATTTGTTCTGTGAGTTCATTCCGAAAGTCGAAAAATGAGGAAACGTTTCCGTTTATATCTAGCACGCATGCGCATTGGATCTGTTAGTAATAAATTCGAATTTATTTTTAAAATGAAAAACAAAAACATTCTATCGATTAAAATGTCTAATTTAGTTTTAAAAGACAAAAATGTTTTCGAATTTAAAAATAAATAACAATTACTTTCTTTATGAGTTCAAAAATTCTCACAATCTGTTATTCAAAGTTGGATAAGTTGAATAAAGTTCAATATACTAAGTTATTTCTATGATAAATATTCGCATATAAAATATACTTTAAGTGAACACATTTAAAAAATATTTTAATTAAAAAATAAAATGCAAAAAAAAAAATTGATATTATTAAAAAAAATCTTATCGAATAAAAATAAAACATCCATGTTTTTTCTCTAACAATCTACGTAATATATTTAAAATTCCCATTTTTATACTATATTAATACTAAAGTAACAAAAAACCCAGCCACAGTTTCATTAAAGATGAAGTCTTTCCGAGATTAACTGCAAAATTAAAAGCTTTTTAACGAAATACACCAAACCACACCCATATGAAATGAACACTTCTATTTAAAGCAAATTCTTCACAAGCAATCCTGGCGCAGTGGATGCGCGTTGGTCTTGTAAACCTGGGGTCCTTGGTTCGATCCCCACCTCTTCCGCATTGATTTTTCCAAACTTTTTTCAAGTGACGGATATTTTTCCTCTTTTGACGGAGAAAAAAATAAACGGAAAGTCGTCAATGTACATTTTCTGTAAAAAAGACGGAATTTTTTTTGAGAGTGTAGCTACATAATTTGCCTTTAAATGTTAGTAATAAAACATTTTCCCTTTCATTTTTTTTTATTTAGGAGCTGCCTTTACTTAGAAATCCTCCTCCTTAGTAATCATAGGAATAAAATCAAAACAAATTAGGAATCCTAAAAGATTTCTCATTGAAATAAAATAATAATAATAATACATTCTAAACTTTTGATGAAAACTTTCATTTTAATCAAGGTACTAATTAAATTATTCATTTTTAAAAAATATGATGGACAAAGCTATCTAACAAACACATCTCTGTATGTCCAATACATATGATATGTTATTCAAAGTGGAAAATGTTTTGTGTTAGAGCATGGCAAAAGTCGTATACATATATATATATACATATATATATATCACTTCATTCTGTTGCCTTTTTATGCTTTTTGGTAATTTATCTGTTTCGTCCTGAATTTTTGCACACCACTGTATGTTGGGTAAAGTCGGATAAAACCGGGACCCTAATGTTTATCTTTTTTCTGTTGCGCACTATGTGAACAAAACAGTCAAAATTTGTATTAAAAATATAAATTGATTCCTTGCGAAGAAAAAAAGTATTCATTCAATCGCGAACAATAGGATTTAAGATTATAATAATACTTTTTTTAGAAGTGACCCGGTTTAGTCCGACCTGGTCGGATAAAACCTGGAAATGTAAAATATATTAAAAAACATATTGTAACTTTGCAATAATAGTATTTATTAAAGGAAAATTCGTATATTATACTTATAGAATGTGAATCTATATCAAATCTACATGAAATATCAATGAGTTAGTTATACTTTAAGTGTTAATATTGTTGGGCACAAAAGTCACAAATAAAATTGCGGTCTTGTTCATATGCATTGCTGCATGCTTCATGTTCCTCCCTCTGCAATGAAGCCACTATAACCAACTCTCCTTAGGTTTAGATTGTCCATGTAAACCGTTGCAAAAGATGCATGCTTCACTTCCATCTTCCTCCTCGTTTGATGTGAACGGTGTTTTTTCTTTGGACATTTTTCATATCAGTTAGTCAACTTTTCTTTTCCATCATCATAGAAAGTTCAAGCTTCAGAGTTAAGTTCTTCTTGTCTTTTTTTTCCATCCTTTCTTTTACTTCTTGTTCGAGTTCTAACTTGTAGGGAGTTGAAATAACGATAGCTGTTTTCCCTCGCCGTTTGTCAGATTTCCACATTGTACTGGAATAGACTTTATATCGTGTGGTGAGACTGCAAAATGACACTTGGTATGTCAATTTAGACCCTGAGAAAGCGTAGAAAAACCGGAAACTTCCTGGTTATGTCGGACCATCTGCATCCCGGTTTTGAAAGACGAGGCTATTTTGATGAAATGTTACTCTAACGTTGTACAGATAACTCATAGACACCAATAAAAAACGTTAAAATAAAAAATAAATAATAGACTATCATATGTTATACTTACATAAACTAAATCCTTAGGTATTTAGGATTGATAACGTAATATTTTAGACGTCGAATTTTTAATTTTTTCACGTTAAATCTCTAAAAAATCACCACTGCAAAATGAGTTCGTTTACACGACTTCTGCTTTCTAGGCGCTCCATTGCCGCTCGCCTAGAAATAATTATAGAATTTTCCGCTAGATACTGCGACAAATAAAGCCATAAAGCCTGGTTCCTCGTTTTATCAACCTAACCGGTTTTATCCAACTTTCCCCTATATACATATGAATCAAAATTTGAACAGAAGTTGGTTTTGGATTCTAGCGGTCATAATCGATGAAAAGATACCGTTAATTTCTGGAAGTTCCTTCCTCCGATCGGCAGCAGTTGGTAATTTTTATCTTTTGAATTGGAAACCAATAATGTTCTTTATAAGGCATTTGGAAATGTAATTCAATTTTCTATTAAGAGAAATCGAAAAAGCTCCAAATAAATTGACGTAACTAATACCTTGTCTGTGACAGAATCTTTACACGAAACTAGTTGGCGTAGGGTACGTATAAGTCCTCTTTTAATGACGAGTATCGTCATGCGAATCCAAAGGAAAGCAATTAAATAATAAATGTGTGTCATAGTCTTCAACACAAATACGCATTAGCATATATATTTAGATTTTTTATCTAAATCTTATCGACCTTTTTATTTAGATTTTTTATCAATGTAAGGCTATATCTCATTCATTTCAAAATATTTCTATTTATTTGATATAGGTTCCATTTGTATCTGTGAAGGCAATTTTTCTTCAAAATGATGTTATATATAATTAACATATGACCTAACAATCATAATATGACATAATTTTAATCCAGAAATGCCTTCATAGATAAAAATTTAATATTTCTATATCGGTAAGTCAATTTTTTTCAAAAACACAGATTGAACCTTATTATTCTTAGGTGACGAAATATGATGCGTTATCCAAAAAGAATCCTCTATAAAAGAATTTTTATGACAACCCACCACTCTTCGTTTTCACGGAAATCATTTGTTTTTTGTTCATTTTTGTATGGCTCTTTTATTGTAATATTTGATGTCTCACTTTGGTGGTTACCTTGTGTTGGTAACTGCATGGCAAAATGAATTTTGCAGTCGAAGAATTGATTAATACTCGGTCGTTTCTCTCAAAAAACCATTTCAACTTCTGTAACTTTTGCTTGATAAATTTGCTTCGCTTTCCAACCCATTTCTGGTTGTGTTACAGCCATAAATTTCTTCTAATAACGTTGTAGAACATTGTGCATTTTTTGCTGATATTTTCGCCAAAAAATGGCTCACGATGAACTTGTTCCCATGATGAATATCTCCTTCGTAAAGCTTGTACATTGGTATACCAAGACACCCCTCTTTCGATTCCATTTTGGAAAAACACAGATTTTTTTTAAATGATGTCTCAGCAAACTGACATACCTTTGTATACAATAATGTGGCATTTCGTGCGTAGAATTCGTTTTATTCGTATTCTTTTGCTATTTTGCACAAGGGCAAATTTTGTGCAGGTTTTTAGGAAACAGCTCTTAGTCTCGGCTGGACTTGATCTCGATTCCTAGCCCCTATATGGGAGTCGGACATGGAATTGTTGCAATAAAGGGTCGATTAAATATGGAAGAAGAAATGAAAACACAGTTTCCTTAATTTTAAAGAAATATTCCATGGAATTCTTGATATTTTGTTACGATGTTTACATTTTAAAATTACTACATTAAAAAGCTTCATCTGATACGCAGGTGACTAATACAATTTTAAATCTATCTTCAAACATGTAGCAGATATTTTTAATAAAAATACTTGTGAATTTAAAAAAATACATTAACGCAGAAGTATGTAATTTTCACATAAAATTTTAATTCATATTTTTTTCAAGAAACAAAATTACTATGATTTTAAATTTATAATTTGCTAATCAAGTTTTCTATTATCCATACTAGTTTCTATACCAAATACCTGATATAATCAAAGATCTACTAAAGAGTGAAATCATCAATTGCCATTATCATGTTTCGGAATATTTAAAAGTTAACCATTTGAAAGCAATAAAAATATAATTTTTCAGAGACTGAACACCATAATTCTTATTATATATGTATACATTAAATACATATAATACATAACATTTTCACAGATATATTATATTTACTAAAAGTGTCTAATTCTCCAAATTATCGTTTATTTTTATGACTCATTTCTTCAAAATGAAATATTCAAATGTTAGAAAATTGTTTCTCCGTACTTAATTTTATCCGCACACTTTAAAACAGCAGGGTGATTATTCGACTAAGGACCAGAATCCGGAAATTAGGCTGCGTCAGCTTTAAATAAATACTTGAAGCACATTTTACTCACTTAATGCTCCTTGAAATGGGAGCGTCTCCAATTAGTCTCGGCTGATAACAACTTCTTTCCCTGATTTGGTACATCTAGAAAGTGTACATCTTGCACTTATATGGGAGTTGGAGCGTGAGACGTTCGAATTGCTACAACGAGTGGTCGATTAAATATCGAAGTAGAAATATCTTTTAGATAGAAGATAGACCAGTTTGTTAAAATAATTTAAGAATAAATACTTCTAGTGTAATGTTATTTCAAACTGATATATGATAATAGTAATTGTTAATAATTGTTAATTTAAGTAATATTCTTGATTTTCTCAATAGGCACTTTAAATGTTTCACGGTGGCACAATGTATAACGTATAAATATTTTTACTTTTACATTTATTTAACTCCGAATATAACCTCGAAATGTCACTTAAGATAATTATATCAAAATTGGAAAGTTTAAAAGCCAACGATGGCCACTCGAAAGTACTCACAAGCTAGAATGTTAAACATATGGGAGCGTTCTTTTCAAGAATTTCATTCGCATTTCGAAATTTTTAAACGAATATTTTGCATGAGATAGCTAAAATAAGCATTAGCATTTTTTTCTAATTTTCTGAAATCTGTAGCAGAATTCTTTTTATAAATCATTACCAACTCCGAAAATAAAAGTACCCTCTTAAATAAAGATTTAAAAAATGGAACAAATATAATAAAAAGTACAAAAAAGACCGTGAAAAGATCTATTTCCACTATTCAAAGAATCATATATATATGATAATAAAAATATTGAATTTCAAACAAAAAAATTGCAAAAATGCTCTCATAGATTTAAAATTAATCTTTTGAGTGAACAGCATAGCATTTATGGTCATTTTTCACTGAAGTTATTTTTTTTTATTCTAAGATCTGCGTACACTCACTTGTGTTTAACATATTCGCGATTGTACAAAAGTCAAATTTAATCCACTTTAGATTGTGTTGCATTAATAGCTATGTGATTTTTTTCATGGAAAATTTACGAGGTTGTGTATGTATAACGTTATCATAACGGGGGGTGGGGGCGGGCTGGCACATTATTCGTAAGCTATCTGTAGGAGGAGAGTGCCTGGTCATCAATATAAATTTTTATCCAATCAAAATAGTTTCATTTTATTTATAATCTGGTCATTACATCTAAATAATATATACATGTATGTATATATTCAAATCTGTTATCAATTCTTATGAAAACACAATGCTACTACTAAAATTAGTAAAGGATTATAAAATTATTTAATTCCAAAATATGAAACACCAGATATCTATTTGAAATGATACTTCTATATATTAATAAACATAAGAGAAAGCTAATGAATGTTGTCCACCTATTTTGTTCATTAGAAGTCTATCTCTCCCCACCCCTCGTGAAGGTGAAGTGTAAGAAGACATTATTACTGTTGAATGAATTACGTAATAAAAAGCTATTATAAAATGATTTAAAATAGTAAGTAATTTTTTTTATGTTTTTTTTTTATATAAACTTTTTTCATATATAAAGTGATATTTTACTCACTTCTCCTCATAAAGAAATATATAAACATTTTTGTATAATACTCCAAAAAAACGAAAAAAATATCCAAAAATCAAAGAATTTTAAACATTGGTAACAGTAACATTACGGGGGAGGAGGTTGAGCAATGATAACGTATGATATTGCAAAGGAGAATTGGGTTTAAAATAAGTAAAATGTTTATAACGTTACTTAAGTATGATCACTAAATTGCGCCAGAAGTGTAAACTGAAAAATAAATGGAAAGAAGTTTTCTGCTTAAGAGTTTCAATTCTTGTATAAAATATGAAATAAAAATATAGTTTCTTACTGTATAGAATCTTTATGTTGATTTTTATTTTAATTTCAAGCAGTTGAATTCCTTTATTATGTCTCATCTCGCTTTCAGTTCTCCAACTATACTAATCTCATGTAAAATATATCTTGTATTTTAAATCTTAACACTGAATTATGATTCTTACTATCTGTAATTATAGATTTTTTTTTACACGGGGACGACCTAAATTCTGAAAAAAAAAACAAAATTTTTATTTTCTAGTTTTTTTTCCCTTTGAACGACCGTGCATCATACAAATATATATATGATCTATGTGCACTATCATCATGTAATATGTATTTAAAGAAGGACATTTGTTAGTTTCAGAGTGTCAAATTAAGCCTATGTTTAAGAATGGGAACTCGTAATAATTATTTTAAAGTTATTCAAATGCATTTGACAAAAAGAAACACATTCATATAAATCATTGTGTTGTAGCATTTTTCTAATAACGCCATTTTAATACAGTTAAAATTTAAACATTTCAATGTATTTTAAAAATAAAAAATAATAGTTTTCTTAAATTTTTGATGCTTAAAATTAGTAGAAAAAACATTTTGTGAATGAAATTTGACTATAAATTATCAATATTTAAATTTGTTGTAAATGAATTTTTATGTAGTATATTTTTTTTTCACAAGAAGTATATTATAGAACGTATTTTTAAAAACATTACAATAAAATCATGTTTGGTACGAGATTTGGGTATTGAAATACGTAATTAGGGTTTAACAGATCACATTTTTTTATCACCATGAATGAATCTTTTAAAAAAATTCCATGCAAATAAAAAAAGAAAAAAAATCAGCAGATTACTGATTTTTCTTCTACGTTTATTCATTTAAATTCTTTACATAGCAAAGTCTTAGGAATAACCTATTTTTGCTTCGTTTTTAAATAATGATTTTATTTAAAAAATTAAACATTTGCTAGAAATTATCTAAAATGTGATCAACCTCAAAAGAAAATAATCTACGAAGCATTTTTTTTTACGCTTTAAATTCTGCAATTATGTTTACTTTCTTTTATCGAAATTTCGTTAGAATTCTAGCTGTATGTAAATGTTTGATCTCTCTTTTTATTTTAAATTTTCTTACATCTTTATTTTGCTATATATGTTATTTAAAAATAAGTTTAAAGTGTTTTTTTTATGCTTATGAAGTTTTGATCTTTTAACATGAGAGATTTTTCTAATACTTTAGAAACGTTTTAAAATTTCTGACATAATTCTGAAACGATTTTTTTGCTATATTTTGTTAAAACCAACATTAATTGAATTTTTAAATATTTAGAAATATTTTTACAAATTGTTCTTATTTGTGAAATATATTTTCACAAAATGACGAATAAAAATATCTAAATTTATTCAAATAGATTATAAATACCTTAATTTATTCAATAATCCGGTGGATATTTTATATCAGTTTATGTTTCTCTATTGAGAATAAATGCAAAAATCATATTCAGTTTTATTAAACAAAACTCTAGTCATGTAACTAAACTTTCTTTAATACATTTGTTACTCATATTTTTAAAGAGAAAGTAAAACGTTTAAGAATAATTCTAAAGAAAATTCGTGATTTTTTTTCTTTAATTTTTAATATTTTTATAATATACGTTTCCCCTTTGTAATGTACACTATATGTCCAATGGTGAATGGTCAGTAGTTATTTTAGATGTTTTTGATAAATATCTAGAAAGCTAAATGAAGAATTATCCTGAAACTCAGGTGTGTAAACAAAATATAACAGGTCATATACTACATAGGGTGAAAAGACCTAGGACTAACAATGTTAAAAAATGTTTTCTTTGACAAAAATTCATTTTATTCTTTAAAAATTTTCCTTACAGAGTGATAAATTTCTCCCAGCGATCCTCTAACATTTTAATAACTTTCATAGAGAAAGATTTGCCAAGGCCTTAAAAATATGCATCAGTTTTGCAATAACATTCTCATTTGATAAAAATCTCTTCCCCTGGAATCTTCTTTTCAAGTTAAAAAACGAATAATAGTCGCTGGTTTCCAGATCCAGATAATACGTTGGATGAGGGAGCAAATCATAATTTGATTCGTTCAATTTTTTCACTGATTTCATTGATGTGTGAGCCGGTGTGTTGTTTTGGCGAAACAGTACTTGACATCATTTACATGACCACGACTCGTAAGAAAAAAGGCCGACGTATCATGAAACTTTGACATAAGTCATTAGAAGGTTCGTTCTAACAAAACATAATATAGATATTTGATTGATACTCCCATTTAATGACGAGTCCCGGGAATTTTCACTCAATGTAATATTTCCACAATTTACCGTGTTCTACCGAAACCCCATAGGGGACCTCCAACAAATTGAAAAAAAAAACGAAAATTTTTTGGAGAATCCTGTCAAAATGTAGCAAATGAGTTCAAACTGTAGATTATAATTAAGTAGCTTATTGCAATTAATTGCGTTCATTTTTATGAAGATAACAAATTTAATTTTTGAGAAATTGAGTTTTTTATAATAAAAGTTTCAACTTTTGCAAAGATTTTTTGCTTATAACATGCAACTTTCCTTTTTTAAAAAAATATAACAAAAAACAATGTACATAATACCCTGTAATATGAATTTAAATGTAATAAACATAGTACAAAAAATGAGCAGATTTACAAAATAATATTTCTCTCTGAATGCGTGGATGCATTTAAAATATAATGTACATAAATTTTTAGCTAAATGTGTAGAGCAACGTTTTTAAAAAAAAAAAAAAAAAAAAAAAAAAAACCCTGCTTGAAAATTCTAAAAATTATCTTTTTTAGAATAAGACCAAAATCTGTTGTTCCTAAAAGGAAGCAAATAGATTAGGGGATGTACCAAATTATCGTAGTACTTGTAATATTGTGTATCTTATCAATGGATATATGGATATACAAACCATTACTTTTTTGCATTATTTTGGGGACAAATAGATTTGAGCTTTTTAGATCGATGCTAATTTTAAGACTTTTCTAGTTATGTTTTTGAAACTTTCACAAAAGTTGCTCGATACATTTAGCTATCACATTATGCACAATATTATATTTTGATTGTATTCGAGCATGCGCTTTGAAAGATATTATTTAGTAAACCTGCTCATTAGTCATAATTTTTTTTAAATTATGATTGCAGGGTATTGTGTACAATGTTATTTGTCATATTGTCTAAAAAGTACTTTTTGTAAAAATAAGCATTAACTCTGCAAATTATAAGCAAAAATCATTGCAAAATTTCGGATCCAATCGAATCCAATCGGAAATTCCAATCCTGGGTATCTTTACCCACTAGGAAAAAAAAAAATAGGATTCAATAGAAAAATATAAAATTCAAAATGAGTACAGAGTTAATAACAGATTGACATAGCGTTGAAATATCTAGAAAGAAAAATATATCTCTTGAGAAGAAAAGTACACAAAAATTTACTAAACATTCCGTTACAAAATAAACTGGTCTTCAAATGATGTTAAAAATACATACATACATATATATATGTTGATGGTGCGTGCAATGAACTAAACAGTTTAATTGCACGGACGAAGGTCGTCAAATTACTACTGTATATGGCGAGAATGCAATTTCTTGGCCAGGTATTGCAAAGTGGTGTCAGCGCAATTTTATGCCGGGCGAACGGATATCACGAAGGAATATCGTAAATGAGGCAATATACTTCACACACTCTATTCTTATCGCCATGCTCTTTTCATACTCTCGGTAAGATGAAAAAGGATCTTGGTGAACGACGATTCTGAAACGATGAGTAGGTGAATGCAGTTGTCTGCGTGTAGTTACATATCGGCGGAAGAATTTTTGCGTGCCCGTAATCGAAAAGTTCGTTGACCATTCCGAGAAAAGTTTAGAATTTCTTCCTATTTTTTTTAAGTTGAAAATTTTGTACAGTTAAAAAAATAACTTTATGCGCACTTAAATTTAAATATAGAAAATTTGATATTCAGTATTATTTCTATATAAAAACCAAACTTCATAAAAAAGATTTGGAATTTTAATTGGTAAAAATTTTAATTTTAATTGATAAGCATATATCATTTTGAAAAGAACTTAATAACGCTTAAAATGTTCAGAATAATTCCTGATTCTTATCCATTTCTTATATATAAATATTCTTTTATTTCTTGTGTGATAAACATATGATAATGAATATAGTGTGCCTTTGAATTTTATTTAAAGTAAAGTAAAAATCCCCAGTCCCCTTAAAATATTTGTTAGAATCCAGACAAAATAATTCTAGGCAAACATTATAAGAAAAAAAATTCGGCATAATAAATAAAATGTTGTATTGTAAAATGTATAGCTTTGTTATGAATGGAGCACATTGATACAGTTATTTTTTAAGGATTTTTTTATATCCAGAAAGTAGAACTTTCAAGTTATTTTCCCATGTGGTGTCAGCAAAACTTGTGTAGTGTATTAAAAAAATGTACATTCGTTGTTTTATGTACTATTTTTGCATGTGATTAAAAAAATAATAGTAAAAAAAGTCATTTGTATCAATGTGCTCCATCCCCGGGGCAGATTGATACACCTCATGGGGCACTTTGATACTTTGGGGAAAATGGAGACAAAACTACACCAATACATATTTTTCATAGAAGATTACTTAGTAAACCATATTATATTTGTTTATAGAAATTCAAATCAATCAAATCAAAAATTTATTAGTAAGCAATATTAAAGCAATCAAAACTAAATGTACAATGTCCTGATGTCCTTTCTATTCCTTGTCTGATTATTGGCTGTGGTAATTTTGTCATATCTGGCACTTCAACTTTAGCATTATCTTCTTTCTTATGCAATATGAAAAAAAAATACAAGATTTTCTTTTTATAAATTGGTTTAAAAACAGAAAATAAAGGATAATTATATTAAAAATTCTGTTTATAATGTAATCATACTTTGCAGGTCTGCAGCTAGTTTCTTTTACATAACATTTCTCATGTCGGAAAATATTTTTTTCTCTGGAGAATCGATATAAGTTCGAGATTTGCCAGTCTGTCGTCCTTTTCTTTTGTTAGTTCTACTAGCACTAGTGCGTAGAACTATGAATGATGAAATGATCTGTTGAGTAAGATCGTGCCTCTTTTGTTTGCAAAAATACTATAAATGTTCTAAAATATAAAATTAGAGGTATTACACTTCAATAAAAACTAATATTGGAATTTTTTTGGCAAATGTGGTTGGATTAAGGCGTGTATGGTAAAAAATAAAATTAAAAAAGTAATAAAAAATGTACTAGAAAAGGATTTAGGTTTTCTGTACCTATCATGGGGCAAACTGATACGTATCAATGTGCCCCGACATAACTGTGTCAATGTGTCCCCATACACCCATTTTGAATAATATAAATCTCAATTTCAACATTTCATAATTTACCTAAAAATAAAGAATTAGGAACTGATAAAGAGTACTTTACTTGCCAGAGAGAGCATTCTTTTCGGCTGAAAATATTGGGACAGTTGTATAATAAATACCATTACGATTATATAACTCAAATTTACTTTTGATCTACAAGAACAATAAAACCATCGTCCTGTTTCATCAAAGTATTGAATCGCGCCAAGATGTTCTGTTTGTAGCTGTGTACATTAGCATCACCTTTTGGAGCTTTTGTGAAACTTCCTACACTGTAAAAAAAATTCTGTAAAGTTACTAAACTTTATCTAGGAAACTGGGATTCCAAAAACATTTCCTGTAACGGTAACAGCAAAAATTCAAGTTTCTGAATCCGTTACATGAAATTTTCCTGTAACCTTTACATGAAAATTTCTTGGAATCCCAGTTTCCTAGAAAAAGTTTAGTAACTTTACAGAATTTTTTTACAGTGTATAATGACCCTGTGAACAGTAGAGAGGGTGTAATATTGTGCCCCAAGTATCATATGTCGCAGTTACCCTTATATATTAAAAGACAGGCTAAAGTTTTAATTGTATATCCGTTTGAATCATCGGTGATATAAAAATTAATATTAGTAACAGTATATAATAATTCTTGTACAGAATGAGGGATAATATTAATATATATTATTTTTCATCACATGATAATAAATTTCTAGCGTCAGAAGTTGCTTTAAATATTTTCTTAATTCTCTCTTTAACTCTTTCAACTCTGGTAAACTATTAACAGTACACGTCTTTTAATGGCGTATTATTATTTTTTAAGAACTACTTTTGTTACAATTGACATATAGTAATGTTAGTATATACCTATCCCTTGAATATATATCTTCATTTATGTTTAGGTATTTAGAAATAACTATAATTCTTATTATTTGCTTCAATCTCTTTGCACCCTTTACGATTATTTTATTTTAAACACATGTTTCACTTATTAAATTTAAACTAAAAGTTATTTTCCAGAAAGAATAATTTGTAATAAAGCACAAAAAAAATATTTGAAAGTTTTAATAAATGTTAAATCTTATTGTAGTACAATATATTTTAAACATCTCTAAGAATTCTTCCTTAGCTTGTTATCATGTGAAAATTAATTGAATACACTGTAAAAAAAAATCTGTAAAGGTACTAAACTTTTTCTTGGAAACTGGGATTCCTAGAACTTCTCCTGTAACGGTTACAGCAAAAATTAAAGTTTCAGAATCGATTACGTGATTTTTTCCTGTTATCGTTACATGAAAAGTTCTTGGAATCCCAGTTTTCTAGAAAATGTTTAGTACCTTTACAGAATTTTTTTACAGTGTAGTATGCAAAGTAAAAATATTCGTAATATCTTTCAGACAATAAAATATTTATTAAACATTAATTAATGTATTTGGATTGATAGTGTTAATGACATTAATAAAAAAGTCATTTTTTCTAAAAACTGAAAGTTTTTTTTTACTAGAAAGGGTTATATCAATTTTATTTTATCTTCTAAAGTTACTCATCATTGTTTATGTTTGTAAGGCAGAAAGAACAATAAGTGCATGGATAGCTAATCCCTTGAGTTTCTTCCTGCTTATCTCAGACGACAAACTTTTATCTTTATCTGAATTGGGATTACTTAATAGTTGTAGGATCCAGTCAACGAAAACCAAATCATGCTAAAAAGAAAAATTGGCCGCAATGTAAATTTTCACTAAGTTTGAAGCGTAGGAAATCTATATGATGATAAAAATTATTATTTATATTTATTTTTCTTATCTCTTTCCTATTAAAATAAACTTAATGGAGCTTTATTTGATTAGAATTTTAAAATAGTAAACGTCAATTAATTTCTCATACTTGTAAATAAACTGTAATCAATTAAATTTTGTATAGTAAAATGTATAGTGCTGCTCTTACAACAAATACACATATATTAAATGGTACACTAGATTTCTAATTGGAATTATGTTTAAATTACCAATGATTTAAAATTTAATATTAATAAAAGCACACGATAATACTAGTTTACAAGTTTCAACTTTTTTTTATACCCCGAAAGAAAGGCATACAAATGTATTAGTCTACCTTCCATTAACCTAAAATTGTCATCAGAAATATTCTATCACGTCACAATTTTCTTTCTGCAGGCAATTGTTTTTTTAACTACTCAACGTGGTAACGACAGTTTAATATTCGTTCGTTCGCTTACAACAGCAAATATTTTGTTTCGGATCGAATTAAACTGTCGAATAGAAAGCGTAAACAAAGTTCTGATCATTTTTGCTATGTTTGTGCACAGTAAAAAAAAATCTGTAAAGGTACTAAACATTTTCTAGAAAACTGGGATTCCAAGAACATTTCATGTAACGATAACAGGAAAAAATCATGTAACCGATTCTGAAACTTGAAATTTTGCTGTTACCATTACAGGAAAAGTTCTTGGAATCCCAGTTTCCTAGAAAATGTTTAGTACCTTTACAGATTTTTTTTTACAGTGTGGACAGGTTATATTTTTAAAAAAGAAGATCCATTGTAGATTCGTTAGAAAGAGCATACATTCATTATTTCGGATTTCCTGTTACAAACCAAGATGAAAAGTCCTTCCGGCAATGCCGGGAGGAAGAGTAGCTTTCATATACTTATTTATTTATTTATTTATTTATTTTAAATTAAGTTATATTATTCAAACATACGAAACTCAGATTAGTGGAACCGGATTATATAAGATTGAATACTAGTTTTTGTCAATACTGAATATTAATAGGAATTTTTAGAAAATAGTCATCTTTTATTCAAACTGGTTTTATTTTAAGCGATTTAGAGAGTCGCCAAATTCCGCGATATCATGAAGTGTATGTCATTTTAAAGCAATATGATGAATAAAACAAACCAATGAGCTTGGTCGAAATCTTAATTCATAAGAATTTGCACACTCATTTTGAAATCGATTAATATATACGAGGGCTGTCGCGGGCAAATTGATTAAAAAAAAAATGTTATCCAAATTAGAAATTTTAACTGTTACATCTCAGGCATTTTTTTAAGGTAAAGACAAAGCAAAAAATATTCTGGAATTCATTATTAACATCAAACACATTAGAAAGAAACATTTTTCCAATTTCTAATTTTTTGTTTGTACATCATTATACATTTAAAAGATTTTTGATAAACTCAAATCGCCGCCATTTTGAAACAATATGGCGGATAAAGTTGGCCTATGAACTCGGTCAAGACATTGGTATGTACTATGTACACACGGAGTTATATCCAAATCAGTTTATAAATATGCGTATTGTGAACTGACAAATTTCAGAACGTTTCAAAATGTCAACCACCCTGCAAATTTAAAGTGCTATAACTCATCCATTTTTTAAGATATAGATGAAACAAAAAACGCTCTGGAATATTTGTATCAAGATCAAACACGCAAAAGAAAAATCTTTTTCTTAATTTTAACACCTAATTTATTTTTTTTTTTAATTGAATGGCTGCCATTTTGAAACAAGATGGCGTATGGAATTGGCTAACGAACTAGGTCCAGGCCTTATTATGTACTGTGTACACGCAAAGTTACATCCAAATAGATTCATTAATCCGCATGTTATCACGTGACAAAATCAGATCGTTTCAAAATTAACCATACTAGAAATTCAAAGTGCTATAACTTAGTCATTTTTCAAGATATAGACGAAAAAAAGTGTTCTGGAATCATTGTTTTAAGTTCTAATACATAAAAGAAAAATATTTTTCAACTTGTAATCTATTCGCATTTATTTTTAAATTTTAAATTTGTTTTTAAAATTTAAATAGCCGCCATTTTGAAAATAGATGGCGGATGATGCTGGCCAACGAACTCGGTCAAAACATTTGTATGTACTACGTACATATCAAGTTTCATTCAAATCGGTTCATAAATACGATAGTTATCGCATGACAAATATCAGATCGTTTCAAAATGTCAGCCATACTAGAAATTCAAAGTGCTATAACATAGTCATTTTTTAAGATATAGACAAAACAAAAAGTGTTCTGGAACCGTTGTTTTAAGTTTTAACACAAATGAAAAATATTTTTCAACTTGTAATTTTTTCGCATCAAATTTTAAATTTTAAATTAAAAAAAAAAAATAAATGGTCGCCATTTTGAAACAAGATGGCGTATGATGCTGGCCACCAAACTCGGTCGAGACATTTCTATGTACTATGTACATACAAATGTACATAAGTTTCATTCAAATCGGTTCATTAATACGATAGTTATCGCATGACAAAAATCAGATATACCTACATAATCCACTGTATGTATGTTGTTTACAAATCGATACCCGGTTTAAACCAAAAAAGTCCTTCCGGCAATGCCGGGAGGAAGAAGTAGCTTTCATATACATATATATTTATTTATTTATTTTAAATTAAGTTACATTATTCAAACATACGAAGCTCAAATTAGTGGAACCCGATTTTATAAGATTGAATACTAGTTTTTGTCAATACTGAATATTAATAGGAATTTTTAGAAATTAGTCATCCTTTATTCAACCTGGTTTTATTTTAAGCGATTTAGAGAGTTGCCAAATTCCACGATATCATGAAGTGTGTGCTATTTTAAAGCAACATGATGGATAAAACAAACCAATGA
The DNA here is from genome assembly GCA_964019185.1 of Maratus speculifer. Taxonomy (NCBI): domain Eukaryota; kingdom Metazoa; phylum Arthropoda; class Arachnida; order Araneae; family Salticidae; genus Maratus; species Maratus speculifer. The sequence continues at coordinate 225,719,322 of OZ025296.1, read as the reverse complement.
GCTTGGTCGAAATCTTAATTCATGTGCACATGCACACTCATGTTGGAATCAATTAATATATAGGAGTGCTGTCGCGGGCAAATTGATTTAAAAAAAAATTCTCCCACATTAGAAATTCAAACTGCTATATATCTCAGGAGTTTTTTAAGGTAAACACAAAGTAAAATATACTCTGGAATTCATTAATAAAATAAATACTTTAGGAAGAACCTTTTTTCAATTTCATTATGCATGTAAAACATTTTAACAAACTTAAATGGCCACCATTTTGAAACAAGAGGGCAGATGAAATTGCAGGTGAACTCTGTCAAAACATTGTTATGTACTATGTACACACGGAGTTATATCCAAATCAGTTTATAAATATGTGTATTATCACGTGACAAATTTCAGACCGTTTCAAAATGTCAACCACACTGGAAATTGAAAGTGCTATAACTCAGCCATTTTTTAAGATATAAATGAAACAAAAAATGCTCTGGAATCTTTGTATCAAGGTCAAACGCATAAAAGAAGAATCTTTTTTAATTTCTTAATTTTTTGCACCTAATTTTAAAATTTATTTTTTTTTAATTTAATATTCCGCCATTTTGAAACAAGATGGCGGAGGAACTGGCCAACGAACTCAGTCCAGACATCGGTATTTACAATGTACTCACCAAGTTTCATCCAAATCTGTTTATAAATACGCGTGTTATCACGTGACGAAAATCAGGTCATTTGAAAATGTGAGCAACAATAGAAATTAAAAGTACTATAACTCAGCCATTTGTTAAGATACAGACAAAACAAAAATGCTCTGGAATCTTTGTATCAATGTCAAATGCATAAAAGAAAAATCTTTTTCAATTTCTCACATTCTTGTGCCTAATTTTAAATTTAAAATTAAAAAAAATTAAATGGCCACCATTTTGAAACAAGATAGCGGATGGAACTGGATAACGAACTCGGTCCAGGCTTTATTCTGTACTATGTACACACCAAGTTACATCGAAATCGATTCATAAATACGCGTGTTATCACGTGACAAAAATCAAATCGTTTTAAATGTCAGCCAAAAGAAAAATTCAAAATTCTATAACTCAATCATTTTTTAAGATATATGCAAAATAAAAAGAGTTCTCGAATCGCTCTTTTAAGTTCTAACACATAAAAGAAAAATATTTTTTAACTTTTAATTTTTTCGCATTTAATTTTATTTTTTTTTTAATTAAGTGGCCGCCATTTTGGAACAAAATTGCAGATGTTGCTGGCCAGTGAACTCGGTCGAGACATTTGTATGTACTATGTACATACCAAGTTTCATTCAAATCGGTTCATAAATACGATCGTTATCGCATGACAAATTTCAGATCGTTTCAAAATGTCAGCCATACTAGAAATTCAAAATGCTATAACTCAGTCATTTTTTAAGTTATACACAAAACAAAAAGTGTTCAGGAATCGTTGTTTTACGTTCTAACGCATGAAAGAAAAATATTTTTCGGCTTGTAATTTTTTCGCATTTAATTTTAAATTTTAAATTTTTAAAAAAAATTAAATGGCCGCCATTTTGAAACAAGATGGCTTTTGATGCTGGCCAACGAACTCCGTCGAGACATTTGTACGTACTATGTTCATACCAAGTTTCACTCAAATCGGTTCATAAATACGATAGTTATCGCATGACAAAAATCAGACCGACATATATATATATATATATATATATATATATATATACATAGTATACATCTAGACAAACAATATTAAATAGGAAATTAAGGGTCCCAAACGTCTTCCGAAGGAGATAGGCGCCATTAAGGCTTAGGGTCCAAAATTTCAAATGATTATAAAAAACGGAAAAATAGGTCGATTTGTCTGCGGTTTTCACTAAAACTATTGTTTATGTCACTGTTTTCTTAAAAATAAATTATAAATATAAATTTCAAAAAATGTCGATAGAGGGCGCTTTAGACTTTGAAGTAACGGACAACTATTTTTTACCGTTATTTTTTGCATCTCATTAAATGTTTTCGAAAGCTTAGACTTAAACTTAAATTTTGAGTTCAAAATTTTAATAGTTGGGAGTAGTTAAGTAGCGCAAACTGAACTGTGTTTAAGGGGGGGAGGGAAAGTTCAAATTTCAAATGATTATAAAAAACGGTGAAATTGGTCGATTTGTTTGCGGTTTTTTCTAAAACTATTCTTTATGTCAGTATTTCCTTAAAAATAAATTTTAAAGAAAATGTTCAAAACATTCCGTCAGAGGAAGCCATAAAATTAAGAGTAACCAAAAACTATTTTTCACCGTTAATTTTTGAATCTAAATAAATGCTTTCAAAAGCTTACACATAAATTTTGAGCTTAAATTCTAAATCATTCGATAGGCGTCAAGAAGAACAAACTCAACCGTATTCAGGAGTTGAAATTTAAACCTCCACTCCCCCCTCGAACACAGTTCAATTTTTCACTTTTTGACCCATCCCAACGACTCAGAATTTGAGATCAAAATTTAAGTCTAAACTATTGCAAGCATTTAATTAGACATAATAAATAATTTTTAAAAATAGTTGTTGGTTACTCTAATGTTTAAGGCGTTCTCTAACGGAATTTTTTGAAATTTATCTTTAAAATTTATTTTCAATGCAATAAAGGCATATCGTTTGTTTTAGCGAAAACTGCAAACGAATCGACCTATGTTTTCGTTTTTTATAATCATTTCGAATTTGAGCTTTTCCTTCCCCCTTGAACACAGTTCAGTTTGCTCTACTTAACCACTCCCAACTATTCAGATTTTGAGCTCAAATTTAAGTTTCAGTCTAAGCTTCCTAAAACATTCAATGAAATGCGGAAAATAGCGGTAAAAAGTAGTTGTTCGTTACTCCAAAGTCTAAAACGCCCTCTATCGACATTTTTAAAAATTTATAATTTATTTTCAAGAAAATACTGACATAAAGAATACTTATAGTGAAAACCGCAAATAAATCGACCAATTTTCCGTTTTTTTATAATCATTTGAACCTTCCCTCCCCCCTTGAACACAGTTCAGTTTGCGCTACTTAACCACTCACAACTATTCAGATTTTGAGCTCAAAATTTAAGTTTAAGCCTAAACTTCCGAAAACATTCAATGAGATGTAAAAAATAGCGGTAAAAAAGAGTTGTTTTTTACTCCAAAGTCTAAAGCGCCCTCTATCGACATTTTTAAAAATTTATCTTTATAATTTATTTTCAAGAATATACTGACATAAAGAAAAGTTTTAGTGAAAACCGCAAACGAATTGAACCAATTTTTCCGATTTTTATAATCATTTGAAATTTTGGACCCTAAGCCTTAATGGCGCCTATCTCCTGTGGAAGATGTTGGGGACTCTTAATTGCCCATTTAATATTGTTTGTCTAGATGTGTGCTATCACCCCTTATATATATATATACTATATGTATATGTCAACATTTGAACGGAGGGTGGTTTTGAGGTCTGGGTTCATGATCTGTGAAAATGTATCAAAATTTTCCGGAAGTGCTTTCCTCCGGACGGCTGCAATAGGTAGCTTTTTACTTTTTGTAATGAAAGCTGCCTAAAAGTGGGTGCCTCATGTGCTTTGCGAAAGCTGTAGAATCGTTTTAATAAAGTGGTCATCAGGAGAAAATGTACACCTTTCATTTGGTTCACCAATGCTATGGAGAGAACCTAGAGATCATCAAATATATTGTTGCTTTTGTGTTACGAAGACTGTGGATATAATACAAAAAATAAGGCGAGTATTATATATGACGAAGTTCCGTCTGTTACTAAGCCCATTTTACACTCGAACACGTCCAGTTTGTCCCGGTAATTCTAGTGTAAATATAAGGTACCCTGGGGTAATAACGCCACGTTAAGGTTCTACCAATTTTCACGGCTTAGTTTTAGATTGTATTTTTCAAACAAATGTGGGATCTGATACAGCAACTTATTGACTACCTATATAAAATAAAATAATTTAACAGATATGTATTCATAAAATGTAATGGCGTTTTTTCTTGACCCATGCAATTTGGCGTTATCACCCACCTATATGGGTAATAACGCCATGCAAACAAGACTATGAAATAAGATGGAATAATTGCATATAGATAGCCCAATTCTAAAAATACAAACTCTACAAAATTAGAAATTGATAAATTGCATTCTAAGTTATTGAAAATGTTCAATTTTTGTGAAAGTGTAAGAAATATAAAGGTGTGGTGTGGGAGGGGGGGATGAGGCAAATGAATATCAGACCGTGAGATTCTTTTTGCTTAAAAAGGACTGTTTGAATAGAAATATGAGAAACATTGCACAGTTTTAACTGTGTTTATTTGAATCAGTATTTGGGATGTAGCTCGGACACTGTAAGGAATCAACCGGGGTATTAATGTCAAGGATTGGCGTTATTACCCCGGTATAGTTATTGCGCAGTACATTTTAAATTACAAATTATCTCGAGAAGATATCCAAAATCTTCAACAACATTTTAAAAGTACATGAAATGCACTACAAATTTATGTAATTAACAAAGTATTTCCGGATAAAAAGATAGTCTTCACATATACAAAACGTATCTCGCAAATTTTAGATCAAGCGTTAATTTTAGCTGTTTGTAAAAACAATAAGACCTAAAAATGAAACAAATTAACTTGAAGCTGTTTTTTGCGATTTATATAACTCAAAACCCTTCTGCGCAGAGCACATGGGTGTCATTTACCTGATTATTTCATAATTATGCAAAATATAAGCACTTGGCGTTATTACCCCGCCTGGCGTTATTACCCCAGGGTACCTTACTACGAGATGACAATGAAAGTGATGCTCAATTCAAATCGATTTCTAGTGATTCTGACGAGTTCTCTCTTCAAGAAAAGACTCCACATTTAATTTACCAAGCCAAATTAAATTCGCCTCTGAGTTTTTTCCCTGGAAATTTAAGAAGTATGAGTGACGAACAAGAGGTAGGTTTTCACCAAGATTTAAAGGTATTTGAAGAATGACATCAGGGATTTTGGGATAAAAACATGCTAGAGGATTACTATTGGTCCATTATAAGAGAAACTGATCCAAATAACTATAAAAAAGGCAAAAATTAGCCATTTTTGATTTTTTTAAAATATTAATAACAAAATTATGTAATCCAGTTTAGTAAATAAATATTTCTGAAACCAGACGAGAGAGAATTATTTATTATTTTTTCTGGATAACTCTATCTAAATAAACAATATATTAATAATTTTCAGCTGGGTATAAAAACCGTGTAAACTAGTGTAATTTTTCTACACAATAAGCGATAATAATGTTAATATATTTCATTCTCATGAATTATTAATAAATTTGTTACATCAGAAGTTGCCTAAAAGATTTCCTTTATTCTCTCTTTAAATCAATCTCATTTTATCTTCTAAAGGTACTCATCATTGTTTATGTGTGAAAGGCATAAATAAGTGCATGGCTAGCTAATCCCTTCAGCTTATTTCTGCTGTACTGAGACGGCAAAAATTTTATCTTTATCTGTACTTGAATCATTTAATAGGTGTAGGAATCCTGTCAACGGAAAGGAAGAAATCTTGCTTTAAAGAAAAAGTTGTCCGTAATATTCAGCAAGTTTTAAGCGTAAAAAACTTATACGATGCTTAAGGTAATCATTCACTCCTGTTTTTCTATTCTGTTTTGCTTTAAAATAAACCTTTATTGAATTTTATTTAATTGGAATTGCAAAAAAGTAAACGTTGATCAGTTTTCCATGTAGACAAATAAATTGTAATAAATTAAATTTTGTACAGTAAAGTGTATAGCGCTGCTCTTACGACAACTACTATAGTAAACGTCAATAAGTTTTCCATATATGTAAATATGGAAAACATATATTTACATATTTGGAAACATTTTATACACATTACATATTTACATAATATATAAAACATATATATTAAAACATGTAATTGATATGTAATTGGATGTATATTTCAATCACTATTTAAAAATTAATATTAGTAAAAACATATGATATTTTATTTTTACAGAATAAGTGATGTATTAATATATATTATTATCCATAAACATTTATAATTTTGTCGCCTCAGAAATTGCCAAAAAAATTTTCTTTATTTTCTCTTTAAATTAGTATTATTTTTTCCTCAAAGGTATTCATCATTGTTCTACATTAGTCAAACAGAAATAACAATAAGTGCGTGGCTAGCTAATCCCTTGAGATTCATTCTGCTGTTTTGAGACTACAATACTTTTATCTTCATATGCATTGGAATCACTTAATAGGTGTCGGAACCAGTCAACGAAAACAAAATCCTGGTATAAAGAAAAGATTGGCCTCAGTGTAAATTTCCACTAAGTTGTTCAGAGTAACAAATATATGCAATGTTTACGGTTATGATTCATATCTGTTTTTCTAAATTCTTTTGCCATAAAATACACTTTTATTGAGTTTTATTTGACTAGAATTGCAAAATAGTAAACATCAATAAGTCTCCTATATATGTAAATAAACTGTAATAAGTTAAATTTTTCGTTTAGTAAAATGTATAATGCTGCTCTTACAGCAAATGAATTTGTATTAAAAGATATACTGGACTTATGTTTCAATCACCGGCATTTTAAAAATTAATATTAATAAAAACATGCAATACTTTTTGTACAGAATAGATGGAAGAATTAATATATATTACTCTTTATCAAATATTAATAAGTTTGTTGCTTTAGAAGTTGTCTGAAACGTTTTCTCTAATCTCTCTTTAAGTCAATCTATTTTTATCCTCTAAATGTACTCATCACTGTTTATGTTTGTAAGGTAGAAGTAACAATAAGTGCATAGATAGCTTCTCCCTTGAGCTTCTTTCTGTTGATCTGAGACGACAAAACTTTTATCATTATATGTATTAGAATCGCTTAATAGGTGAAGGATACAGTCAATGAAAATCGTGCTATAAAGAAAATAGTGGACGCCATGTAAATTTTAACTTAGTTTTAAGCGTTAAAAATCTATACGATACCTAAAATTATCTTTCATATCTATTTTTCTAAATTCTATCTCTTTTGCTTTAAAATAAAATTTTATGGAGTTTTATTTGATTAGAATTGAAAAATAGTAAACGTCAATTAATTTTCCATACATGTAAATAAACTGTAAATAATTGGATTTTGTATAGTAAAATGTATAATTCTGTTCTTGCAACAAATGCATGTATATGAAAAGATGTATTAGATTTGAAATTGGATTTATATTTCATTCACCAATGATTTAAAATTCAATATTAATAAAAGCACAAAGTTTTTATAGAATAAGTGATAATATTAATATATATTATTCTCATGAAATATTTATGAATTTATTGCTTTAGAAGAGCACTAAAAATTTTTCACTGTTCTCTCTTTAAATCAATCTCATTTTATCCTGTAAAGGCACTCATCATTGTTTATGTTTTTAAGCTAGAAATAACAATAATTGCAAAGATAGCTAATCCCTTTAGCTATTTTCTGCCGTTCTAAGACGGCAAAATTTTTATTATTATCTGTATTAGAATCACTTTGTAGGTAAAGGATCCAGTCAAGAAAAATAAAATCATGTTATAGAGAGAAGAGTGAGTGTAGTGTATATTTTAACTTAATTTTAAGCGTAAAAATTCTATGCGATGCTTAAGGTTATCATTCATATCTATTTTACTAATCTCTTTTGCGTTAAAATAAACGCTTAGTGAGCTTTATTTGATTAGAAATGCAAAATAGTAAACGTCAATTATTTTCTCATACATGCAAATAAATTGTAAATAATTAAATTTTGTACAGAAAAGTGTACAGCGCTGTTCTTACAACAAATGCATATTGCATATATAAGAAAAGATGTATTAGATTTGAAATTGTATTTATATTTCATTCACCATTGTTTTAAAATTTAATATTAATAAAAGCACACGATAATTTTTTATACAATAAGTGATAATATTAATATGTACCATTCTCTGTTTTTACAACAAATGGATGTGTATTAAAAGATATACTGGATTTGACATTAGATGAATGTTTCAATCACCAGTGTTTTAAAAATTAGTATTAATAAAAGCATATGTAAAGGATAAAAACTACGAGATAAAATTAAATGAGAGATTTCGCTGGAATCGAGGACAGACGATGGTGACTCTTTTCATGGTTTTACTTTTATATATTACAAATCACTATTAACACACAACATAATAACGTGCATAATATTTACATATTTATACATTAAAAATAAATTTCGTTTCAAAATATTTATTTTTTTACATTATAATATCAAAATTAAACAGTAGCTTTCACATTCAATTCTACCGGTTTTCAAATCTTCGAACGATAACATTCCATCACAAAAAACCTGCCGTAACCATTCGAAATAAACGAAAAGTGGCTTTCGTGGGTTTTCTTCTCGCGACAGCATACAAACCTTTTTGTACAAAATAATTAATAGCGTTGGTGTATATCATTCTTCATCAAATATTAATAAATTTGTTGCATCAGAAGTTGCCAAAAAAGTTTTCTTTAATATATCTTTAAATGAATTTCATTTTATCATATAAAGGCACTCATCATTGTTTATGTTTTTAAAGTAGAAGTAACAATAATTGCATAGATAGCTGATCCCTTGAGCTTCTTTCTGCTGTTCAGAGACGACAAAACTTTTATCATTATCTGTATTAGAATCACTTAATAGGTGAAGGATACAGTCAATCAAAATAATATCATGCTATAAGAAAAATATTGGGCGAAGTGTAAATTTTAACTTAGTTTTAAGCGTAAAAAAATCAATAAGATGCTTAAGGTTATCATTCCTATATATTTTTAATGTCTTTTGCGTTATTTTAGGAACCTTCATTTGATTAGAATTGCAAAATAGTAAACTTCAATTAATTTCCCATATACGTAAATAAATGTAAAGTATGAAATTTTGCATAGTAAAATGTATAGAGCTGTTGTTACAACACATGAGTGTATATTAAATGATACACTAGATTTATAATTGGAGTTATGTTTCAATCACCCATGATTTAAAATTTAATATTAATAAAAGCACACGATATATTTTTTTAAATAAGTGATGATATTAATATATATATTATTCTCATGAAACATAAATACATTTATTGCTTAGGAAGTTTCTTTAAAAGTTTTCTTTATTCTCTCTTCAAATCAATCTTATTTTATCCTCTAATGGCACTCATGATTGTTTAAGTTTTTAAAGCAGAAATATCAATAAGTGCATGGATAAGTAATCCCTTGTGCTCATTTCTGCTGTTCTGAGATGAGAGACATTTTATCTTTATTTGCATTGGAATCACTTAATAGGTGAAGGATCCAGTCAATGATAATAAATTCATGCTACAAAGAAAATATTGGGTGCAGTGTAAATTTAACTTAGTTTTAAGCGTTAAAAATCTACACGATGCCTAAAATTATCATTCATATCTATTTTCGAATCTCTTTTGCATTAAAATAAACTTTTATGGGACTTTATTTGATTGGAATTGCAAAATGGTAAACGTCAATTAATTTCTCATATATGTAAATGAACTGTAAATAATTAAATTTTGTATAGTAAAATGTATAGCGCTACTCTTACAACAAACGCATATAGATGAAAAGCTATATTAGATTTTTATTTGGATTTATATTTCAATCACCAATGATTTAAAATTTAATATTAATAAAAGCACACGAAATTTTTTTATTGAATAAGTGGTAATATAAATATATATTATTCTCATGAAATATTTATGAATTTATTGCTTTAGAAGTTGTCTAAAAAGTTTTCTTTATTCTCTCTTTAAATCAATTTCATTTTATCCTGTAAAGGCATTCATCATTGTTTATGTTTTTAAGGTAGAAATAACAATAATTGCATAGATAGCTAATCCCTTGAGCTTTTTTTCTGCTGTTCTAAGACGACAAAACTTTTATCATTATCTGTATTAAAATCGCTTAGTAAGTGAAGAATCCAGTCAACAAAAATAAAATCATGTTATAGAGAAAAGATTGAGTGCAGTGTATATTTTAACTTAGTTTTAAGCGTAAAAATTATATACGATGCTTAATGTTATCATTCATATCTATTTTTCTAATTTATTTTCCGTTAAAATTAACTTTTAGGGAGCTTTTTTGATTAGAATTGCAAAATAGTAAACTTCAATTAATTTTCCATACATGTAAATTAACTGTCAAAAATTGGATTTTGTATAGTAAAATGTATAGCGCTGTTCTTACAACAAATGCATATATATGAAAAAATATATTAGATTTATAATTGGATTTATATTTAAATCACCAATGATTTAAAATTTAATACTAATAAAAGCACATGGTAATTTTTTTATAGAATAAGTAATAATATATATTATTCTCATGAAATATTAATGAATTTATTGCTTCAGAAGTTGCCTAAAAAGTTTTCTTTTTTCTCTCTTTAAATAAATATCATTTTATCCTCTAGAGGCAATCATCATTGTTTTGTTTGTCAGGCAGAAGTAACAATAAGTGCATGGATAACCAATTCCTTGTGCTCCTTTCTGCTGTTATGAGATGAGAAAAATTTTATCTTTATTTGCCTTGGAATCACTTAATAGGCGAAGGATCCAGTCAATGAAAATAAAATCATGCTACAAAGAAAAAATTGGGTGCAGTGTAAATTTTTACGTAGTTTTAAGCGTAAAAATTCTATACGATGCTTAAGATTATCATTCATATTTATTTTTCTAATCTCTTTTCCGTTAAAATAAATTTTTATGGAGCTTTATTTAATTAGAATTGGAAAATAGTAAACGCCAATTAATTCCCCTTGCATGTAAATAAACTGTAAATAATTAAATTTTGCATAGAAAAATGTATAACGATGTTCCTACGATTGGATTTATATTTATTCACTATTGGTTTAAAATGTAATATTAATAAAAGCGCACGCTAATGTATTTATAAAATAAGTGATAATATTAATACATATTATTCTCATGAAATATTTATGAATTTTTGCTTTAGAAGTTGCCTAAAAATATTTTATTTATTATCTCTTTAAATCAATCTCGTTTTATCCTGTAAAGGCACTCATCATTTTTTATGTTTCCCTTAGGTAGAAATAACAATAATTGCATAGATAGCTAATCCCTGGAACTTATTTCTGCTGTTCTAAGATGACAAAACTTTAATCATTATCTGTATTAGAATCGCTTAATAGATGTAGGAATCCAGTCAACAAAAACAAAATCAACCTAAAAAGAAAATATTGGCCGCACTGTAAATTTTCACTAAGTGATTTTGCATGGCAAATTTATATGATGCTTAAGGTTATAATTCATACATATTTTCCTATCTCTTTTGCTTAAAAAAAAATATTGAGTTTTTTTCGATTAGGATTAATTTCCTATATATATAAATAAAGAAAAATAAATTAAATTTTGTATTGTAAAATGTATAGTTATGTTCTTACAACAACTGCAAACACATCAAAAGAAATAACTGATTTGTATTTGGATGTATATTTCAATCACGAGTGATTTAAAAAATAATATTAGTAAAAAAATATGATATTTTTTATAAAGAATAAATAATAATATTAATGTATAATTTTCTCAATTAAATATTAATAAATTTGTTGCGCCAGAAGTTTCCTTTAAAGTTTCCTCAAAAATTTTCTTTATTCTCTCTTTAAACCAATCTCATTTTATCCTTTAAAGGTACTGTATTTGTTTAAAGTTCAAAAATAACAATAAGTGTATAGATAGCTAATCCCTTGAGTTTCTTTCTGCTGTTCTAAGACGGCAAAACTTTTATCTTTATCTGCATTGAAATCGCTTAATACGTGTAGAAACCAGTGAACGAAAACAAATCATATTTATAAAGAAAAGATTGGTCACAGTGTAAATTTTCACTAAGTTTTAAGCGCAAAAATTTATATTACGCTTAAGGTTAACATTCATATCTATTTTTGTGTCTGTTATGCTTAAAATTATATTTTGTTGAGCTTTATTTGAGTAGAATTGCAAAATGGCAAATTTCCATTACTTTCTTATACATATAAATAAATTGTTATGAGGATTATTTAAAATATTTGATGTATGTTAGTCATTGTGAAATGTTAAAAAATGTGTACAGTTTTTACCGGGTGTCCCAAAAATGACTGATGGATTTTAAAATTCAATAGCTTGCAAACGGTGATAGTTATTTAAAAAAATTCTGGATTGTTATGTATAATGTCAGGAGGTTTTTTACCGTAATTTTTTATCTTAGTTCGCATCTCAAACAATAGGTAGCGCTGACGGCGATTGTTTGAGATGCGAACTAAAATAAAAAATTACGATAAAAAACCTCCTGACATTATACATAAGGAGGGATACAGGAGGGATATGGAGGAGGGTTATGTATAACCCTCCTGTAAAATTTTTTTAAATAGCTGTCACCGTTTGCAAGTTATTAAATTTTAAAATCCATCAGTCATTTTTGGGACACCCAGTATATGTAATGTAGGTACACCACAAGGGGACAATATTTATATTTCTTTTGTGCCAGTATTTTTATAATATAAATTTTGAAATAGATTTTTTTTGCAAATATTGTCAAAGTGTTTGTTAACGATATCTGTTTTAAGAAAGAGGAACTAGTTAGAATTAAGAGATAGTGATCCGTGGCAGCACTGATCCAGTGTTGCCAGTGAGTTGCTTATTCTAAAATCATATTTTTTTTCTTTTGAAACTACTTTATTTAAAATAGAAATATTTATCTTCTTTAATGACATATAAATTAAAACGAAAACAGGGAGAATTTTACCATTTTAGAAAAGTGGTGCATATTAAAAATTTGTTAAAAAAATTATCGCACTGGCAATATTGTCCTGATAATGGCGTTGGTGAAATGCATGTATAATTAAATAATATGCAGTAGCATACAATTGTAAAAGAAAAAAAATTAATAAATACACTTTATTTATCGATTTATTTATTTTGTAAAATAAAGGTGATTTTAAAATGTATGCGGTTTTATGTAAAATTTTTGGACTGAGGCGAATTTTACTTATTTTATGCATAAAGTAAGTCAATCGGATACAATGATTTTAATATATGTTGTGCCGAGACCGAGACTGAAAATTTCCTGACGTAAAGACCTAGAAAGAAGGAAACCAGTCCCGGTACAGTATGAAAAAGTACGTTAAGCAAAGCTTGGCAAAGTCTTCAGAAAAAGATAGCGTCTTGTCATGACCCGGACTGCTCCCAGAATACAGACTTTTATTTAACAGCATCGTCGGAACTATAAAAAACCCCTAAAATTGTAAGAACAAAAATTATTAAAAAGCTATTTTTTCGCATGTTAGAAAGAAGAAAAGAAAACAAGATTTTATTAAGAGCCAATCTTTGTATAAAACTTTAAATAACTTTTTCTACATTGTTTTTTTCTTTATTTTTCTCTTTAAATTTTTAAAAGTCAAAAATCATTAAAGAAAAAAAAGTGCAAACTTGAAACGTGTCTTTTAAGATTATTTCACTGAAATTTTGTTTCAGTAAATTAAAAAAATATATTTATGCTTTTTAAATAAATGGTTTAAATATTTTAAAATCTCTTATTGAAAAACGACTGAAACATGCTATAATTACATTTTCGCCTTAAATTTAATGACAAAAATAGAAATTAAATGAATGATGATTTAAATTATTACGATTTTAACTAACCCCACATAAAACTAGTTGAATGTGGCAATCAGAAAATTTCTTTTATCTCATACGTAGATTTCAATATTTTTTTTTAAAGTTACTCATTTTAATGCTTTAATAATTTTAATTCAATGTCATACCAACTTTGATTTTCATCTTAAATTTCTGCTTCAGTCAATTAATATGCGTAAAAAATGAATTTCCTTTTTTGCAAGAACCGATAGACAATAGAATGATAGCAGATTTTTTTTTTCAAATTCAGGGTGATCCTACTTGCCTTACCAAAAAATAATCATATACCAAAAATTTAGTGCAGTTCTAGACCTGACTTCTTACAGTTTTAAGTGGTGCAATATCAAAAATGTCATAAAATTCGCTATTGCAGTGCCCCCTTTCGGCGGATTTTAAGCTATTGCATTGCTTTTATCGCGGGCTTTGAGCGCGGAGACCGAATCCAAAAATTCCGTAACGAGAAAAATCCTAGCACATCCGTAACGAAAAAAAACCTAACACTCGGCTAACGTCGTTTCATTTCGGTTGACTTCGGCATGGTATCCTTCGGTAGACTTCAGCAGACATTGACGCGGTATTTTTCAGATATTTAGAGGATATCAAGTCTCAAACTTATATATCTTATTTCAGTTACTATAAATCTATAGTTTCAATAATAAAAATTCCTGACAGAATGTGTATAGAAAAGAATCGTCTTAAGATAAAACAAGGTTGGATAATGTAGCTTTTGGTGATTGGAGACCCGCCCAATGGTGAGGATCGAAAAATTTAAAATGCTTATAACTCGCGATCTAATTTTCGTAGCGCGGCCAAATTTTGTTTGATAATTTATTATGAGACGGTGTTAATTTTTGGTGACACGAGACCACCTCGGTGAGGGTCAAAAAATTTAAAATGCTTATAACTCGCGATCTACTTTTCATATCGCGGCCAAATTTTGTTTGGTAATTTATTATGAGACAGTGTTACTTTTCGTGACAGGTGACCTCCCACGGTGAGGGTCAAAAAATTTAAAATGCTTATAACTCGCGATCTACTTTTCGTATCGCGGCCAAATTTTGTTTGGTAATTTATTATGAGAGTTTGTTAATTTTTGGTGACAGGAGACCCCCCCCCCACCCACGGTGAATGTTGAAAAATTTAAAATGCTTATAACTCGGTGATCAATTTTCGTAGCGCGGCCAAATTTTGTTAGGTAGTTTATTATGAGACAGTGTTAATTTTTAGTGACAGGAGATCCCCGATGGGGGGGGGGGTCGAAAATTTTAAAATGCTTATAACTCGCGATCTAATTTTCGTAGTGCGGCTAAATTTTTTTTGGTAATTTACTCTGAGACAGTGTTACTTTTGGTGACAGGAGACCCCCGACGGTGAGGGTCAAAAATTTAAAATGCTTATAACTCGCGATCTAATTTTCGTTGCGCGGCCAAATTTTGTTTGGTGATTTATTATGAAAGAGTGTTAATTTTTCGTGACAGGAAACCCTCCCCCCCCGGTGAGGGTCGAAAAAGTTAAAATGCTTATAACTCGCGATCTAATTTTCGTAGCGCGGCCAAATTTTGTTTGGTAATTTACTATGAGACAGTGTTACTTTTGGTGACAGGAGACCCCCCACGGTGAGGGTCGAAAAAATTAAAATGCTTATAACTCTCGATCTAATTTTCGTAGTGCGGCCATATTTTGTTTGGTAATTTATTATGAGACAGTGTTACTTTTGGTGACAGGAGACCCCCCACCCCACGGTGAGGGTCGAAAAATTTAAAATGCTTATAACTCGCGATCTAATTTTCGTAGCGCGGCCAAATTTTGTTTGGTAATTTATTATGAGAGAGTGTTAATTTTTAGTGACAGGAGACCCCCCCACGGTGAGGATGAAAAATTTAAAATGCTTATAACTCGCGATCTAATTTTCGTAGCGCGGCCAAATTTTGTTTGGTAATTTATTATCAGACAGTGTTACTTTTGGTGACAGGAGACCCCCCCACGGTGAGGGTCGAAAAAATTAAAATGCTTATAACTCGCGATTTAATTTTCGTAGTGCGGCCATATTTTGTTTGGTAATTTATTATGAGACATTGTTACTTTTGGTGACATTAGACCCCCCACGGTGAGGGTCGAAAAATTTAAAATGTTTATAACTCGCGATCTAATTTTCGTAGCGCGGCCAAATTTTTTTTGGTAATTTATTATGAGACAGTGTTATTTTTGGTGACAGGAGATCCCCCATGGTGAGGGTCGAAAAATTTAAAATGCTTATAACTCGCGATCTAATTTTCGTAGTGCGGCCAAATTTTGTTTGGTAATTTATTATGAGACAGTGTTACTTTTGGTGACATTGGACCCCCCCCCACGGTGAGGGTCGAAAAATTTAAAATGCTTATAACTCGCGATCTAATTTTCGTAGTGCGGCCAAATTTTGTTTGGTAATTTATTATGAGACAGTGTTACTTTTGGTGACAGGAGACCCCCCCACGGTGAGGGTCGAAAAAATTAAAATGCTTATAACTCGCGATTTAATTTTCGTAGTGAGGCCATATTTTGTTTGGTAATTTATTATGAGACATTGTTACTTTTGGTGACATTAGACCCCCCACGGTGAGGGTCGAAAAATTTAAAATGTTTATAACTCGCGATCTAATTTTCGTAGCTCGGCCAAATTTTGTTTGGTAATTTATTATGAGACAGTGTTACTTTTGGTGACAGGAGACCCCCCACCCCACGGTGAGGGTCGAAAAATTTAAAATGCTTATAACTCGCGATCTAATTTTCGTAGCGCGGCCAAATTTTTTTTGGTAATTTATTATGAGACAGTGTTACTTTTGGTGACAGGAAATCCCCCATGGTGAGGGTCGAAAAATTTAAAATGCTTATAACTCGCGATCTAATTTTCGTAGTGCGGCCAAATTTTGTTTGGTAATTTATTATGAGACAGTGTTACTTTTGATGACAGGAGACCCCCCACGGTGAGGGTCGAAAAATTTAAAATGCTTATAACTTGCGATCTAATTTTCGTAGCGCGACCAAATTTTGTTTGGTAATTTATTATGAGAGAGTGTTAATTTTTGGTGACAGGAGACCCCCCACGGTGAGGGTCGAAAAATTTAAAATGCTTATAACTCGCGATCCAATTTTCGTAGCGCGGCCAAATTTTGTTTGTAATTTATTAAGGTATTGCGTAGCTTTTATCGCGGGCTTTGAGCGCGGCGAAAGAATCTAGAAATTACGTAAAGAGAAAAAAAAAACGTAACACTCCGACTAACGTCGCTTCAGTTTGGCAGACTTCGGCACGGTATCCTTCGGTAGACTTCGGCAGACATTGACGCGGTATTTTTCAGATATTTTGAGAATATCAAGTCTTAAACTTATGTTTTTTATTTCCGCTACCATAAACGTATAGTTTCAATGATAAAAATTCCTGATTAACCTACATGTATTGTAAGATAATAAAAATATTTTAAACGATATTAACTTCTCATTTGTTCAATACAAGAAAAAAAAATATTGTTATCGGTCATCACACTCAAACAGTTTAACTTGAATTAATATCAAAGACAAAAAAAACCTGCATAAAAAAATAAATAATTAATTATATTTGCATAAGTTGATAAAAAATGCTATGCAATAGCTTTACCGCGGCAGTCCCCTACTCCCACACGTATTTATTTTTTTTAATCAGGGAGTATCAACTAGGCATAACCATTTACTTACAAAAAAAAGTGATTCAATTCAATGCATAACCCCATACATTTTTGATCGGTACAATATTGAAAATGGCATGAAACTCGCGAGTGCAGCGCATCCTTCCGGTGGATTTATTCCAAATTCAGGGAGGACCAACTAGCCATAGTCATACACTTATACAAAAATTTGGTTCAATTCGATGCATAACTTCATATACTTTTGGCCGGTACAATATTGAAAATGGCACAAACATCACGATTGCAGCGCCCCCTTCCTGCAGAATATTTCAAAACTGAAGTAGGACCTGCTTGCCACAGCCAAAAACATTCACAAATTTGGTTCAATTCTATGCTAACTTCATATACTTTTTGATGGTAGAATGGCGACATACACACAGACACACACACACACACACAGGCACCCAGACACACGGACAGACAAACATTCTGTAAAAACATGATTTTTGGAATTTCTGACCCCTGAAACGTGTAAATCTGCCGAAAACCGGAAGTCGAAAAAAATTCCGATTACAAAACTTTCTTCTATTTAAGATATAAGAAAGTAAAAATACGAACCACTTGAGATTTGTCTAAAATTTTGAAAGTGAGAAATTTTTGGAAGTGATTTTCTTTACAAATTGTATGGTTAACCATCACAAAAAAGAAAAAAAAATCAAAATTTAACCCAATAGATACGTTTTTTACATGTCTCATAGAACTGCTAAAGCGACATTCTGTCTTAAATTTCATGCGTTTCAATAAAGTATTTTAAGCAATGAAGAATACTGAACTAATTAAGCAAATACACGTGCGCATACTACGAGCTCTTGTGATATGATTCAAATAAAATGACTGAAACTTAGCAGCAAAAAGATAACATCAACTTTAAATATTGGTTGAATAATGGAAATACCTTTTGTAAAATTATAAAAGAGTTGCAAGCGTTAATGACATAATTATTTTGAAATTTTCAAGATTTTATTTTTTTTTCACCCAATTTGCATTTTGTATGACGGCCGCGTTTATAAGAAGTAAATGTATTACAGAAAAACAACAACAAAAAATATTTGTTAAGTCTTCAAAATAAATGAACTGAACAGTCGTAATAATAAAATAAAATTAATAAAAATTCTATCTAGTTTATTTACATAACTTAAGAATGCAGAAGAACTCAGAAATGCAGATTCAATTAGGGAAATGTAACCAGCGATAGAAGTGCCAATATTTAAATAAAATTTCTTAAATTACATATATAGCACGGAGGAATTCTTTTGTGTCTTATTGTTTGTTAACGGAAGAAACAACATGAATAAAGAAACCCTTTAAGTCAATAAGTAATAATGTAAAATAGTTATTAGATTTTGCCTTTTTTTAGACTATTAAGTTTATTAGATTAAAGAAGTATTTTTAAATTTATGTATGGAAAATTTAAATGTAAGTTTAATTCATACCCTAAAGGAAAATTTAACAAATTGTGTAAAGTTCTTTTTTTTTTTTAAATGATTTCTGGCTTATTATTAAAATATGTTTTTTAAACGGTGCAGTTTTGTTTGATTATTCTAAATGTGTTGGAAACTGCTTAATTATCTGAGATTGATGCATGATTTTTATTTTTCACTGAGTGCGCACTTAATACACAGTCTGCATTTTTAAAGGTTAAATATATTATAGAAAAAAATTTATATGTATATATATATATATGTATATATATATATATATATGTGTGTGTGTGTGTGTGTGACATTTTGAGATAGGTGCCATTATTATTATTTGCAAGTTTCCCCATGTTATGTCACAGGAGTCGAGCCGAGATAAAAATTAAGTAAAATAATAACCGTAGAAACTTCATTAAATTCCACAATTGCTGTTCCCAAAGATTTATTTAAATGCAATCATATGCAGAGGAAAAATGCTCTTTCCTACTGAAGAAATATTCCATAAAAATATTCGTCTGGCTTTGAAATCGTTCAAACCTGGAAACATCAAATAAAAGATTCCAGCCATCTCTAAGCCTCTCCACTAAAGTCAATAATAAAAAGCTTCGAGAACTTTCTCTAATCTCTAACCATTATTTTTACATGTAAACACAATTCATGTCCATCGTCGAGATTAATTTCATTCAGACGATAATTTTTAATTTAAAATATTATTATTTAAATAATTTATAATCGAACACTGAATTCGATATCCTGAAGACGATATTTTGAAAAATAAAAAAGAAATGAAATGAATTTATTGATATCCAGAAATATCAAACGTTGAAGGAGGGGGGATAAATAAGTTATTAAAAATAATAATATTTTTTGAAAGGTATGGTTTTAGAATAAATTTAATAAGACTTTCTTAAGAAGGGTTGATAAAAACAGGGAAAAATTAGTTTCATTTTGATTATTAAGAAATAATGTTTAATTAAGAATGTTTTTAATTAAAAGCCATCTTTTTTAATTTACGCATATTGGAATATATGTTTTTTTAAGGCGAATTAAGAATTTGTATGGTTTCGATAAAGATTAATAGATTAGATTTAGACAGAAGATTTTAATTTAATAAGTTGAACTAAGTACGAATATTGTTAAAGGGAAATTAATAAAGTATAAAGGTTAATTTTGGAGAAATAAAAATTTTAATTTGTAATATATATCTATGTATATATATGGGTAAAGCGTTCAAAATAAATTAACTGTACAATCGTAATAATAAAATTTACATAATAAGAGATCTTTCAGGTTTATTTACGTAACTCCAGAGCACTCTTGGATGAAAATAATTTCTCCTTCTTTGCATTTCCACTTTACTTTCTTTGGAAAACAGAGCTAAGTAATGGGAGTAACAAAACCTGGACTATTTTGCATGACAGTCCATCCCTAACTCGGAAATTCAAATTCAATTAGGGAGATGTAACAAAGCGATAGAAGTGTCAATATTTGACAAAAATTTCTTAAAGTTACATAGCATGGAAAAATTATTTTGTGTCTCATTCTTTACTAACAAACGAAACAGCATGAATAAAGAAAACTTTAAGTCAATAAACACTAATATAAATATTTATTAGATTTTGTCTTTTTTGAGAATATAAAGTTTATTAGATTAAGGAAGTATTTTTAAATTTTTATATGGAAAAATTAAATGTAAGTTTATTTCTTACTCTTAAAGAAGATTTAACAATATTTTTTTCAAATGAATTCTGGCTTATTGTTAAAGTATTTTTCTATAGTAAATAAATGTATATACATATTAAAATTTAATAATAAAAAATTCTGCTAAACAGTTCGAATAAGTTTCCAATTGGATATGGAAAGAGCAGAAATTCGATTTTGAAATTCTTTATACATTTCTATGTAATGAAATCTAACGTAATATTTTAATTTTTTAAACGGTGCAGTTTTGTTACATTTTTTTAAATGTGTTCGAAAGCGCTTCATAATCTATGATTGATGCATGATTTTTATTTTTCACTGAGTGTGCACTTAATTCACTGTCCGATTTTTAAAGGTTAAATATATTATAGAAAAAAAATACATAAATATTTATTTGTTAAGCTTTCAGAATAAATGAACAGTACAACCGTAATAATAAAATTAAAATAATAAGATATCTACCTGGTTTATTTACGTAACTCGAGAGCACTCTTCGATGAAAAGAATTTCTCATTCTTTGTATTTCTACTTTTCTTTCCATAGAAAACAGAGTTAATTAATGAGAGTAGAAAAAACTGGACTATTTTGCATGACAGTCAGCCCCTATCTCAGAAACACTGATTCATTTAGGGAAATGTAACCGGCGATAGAAGTATCAATATTTGATAAAAATTTCTTAAAGTTACATATCATGGAAAAAAAAATCTTTTGTGTCTTATTCTTTACCAACGAACGAAACAACACGAATAAAGAAAATTTTTAAGTCAATAAGCACTAATATAAATATTTATTAGATTTTGCCTTTTTTTTAAATATTATGTTTCTTAGATTAAGGAAGTAAGCTTATGTATGGAAAAATTCAATGTAAGTTATTATTATACCCCGAAAGAAAATTTAACGAATTGTGTCAGATATTGATTTCCAAATATATTTTAACCGTAAAGAACCGTAAAGAACCGTAAGTTTGCGAATAATTTTCCGATTAGATATGGAAGCAGCAGAAAGTTTATTTTGAAATTGTTTATACATTTCTATATAGTGAATCAAACGTAATATTTTTTTTTTTAACGGTGCTGTTTTGTTACATTATTCTAAATGTGTTGGAAAGCGCTTTATAATCTGTGATTGATGCATGATTTTTATTTTTCACTGAGTGCGCACTTAATACACCGTTCGCATTTTTAAAGGATAAATATGTTATAGGAAAAAAAATATATATATTTGTTAAGCGTTCAAAATAAATAAACTGTACAATCGTAATAATAAAATTTAAATAATAAGAGATCTATCTGGTTTATTTACGTAACTCGAGATCACTCTTGGCTGAAAAGAATTTCTCATTCTTTGCATTTCCACTTTACTTTCTCTGGAAAACAGAGCTAATTAACGGGAGTAACAAAAACTGGACTATTTTATATGATTGTCCATCCCTAACTCAGAAATGCAAATTCAATTAGGGAAATGTTACAAAGCGATAGAAGTGTCAGTATTTTACTGAAATTTCTTGAAGTTTCATAGCATGGAGGAATTCTTTTGTGTCTTATTCTTTACCAATGAACGAAACAACATGAATAAAGAAAGCCTTTAAGTCAATATAAGTACTTATATAAATATTTATTAGATTTTGCCTTTATTTAGACTATTAAGTTTATTAGATTAAGGGGGCTTGAAAAATGTTCAAAAAATCGATTTTTTATGATCTAGTTTTATTACTCAGTTAATTCGGGACTCAATGCAAAACACCACATAAAAATATTTGCATTTTTAGCAGAGTTATAAGCACTTATGTATCAACACTTTCAAAGCCGCACCCACATAAATTTAATTTTAAGTCACGTTTTCTCAAAACTTGATTTTTGACGACTAACACCAAGATTTAGAAAAAAACTATTTGATGAAGTGGCTTAAATTTTTTTGCATGCATATAACATCATTATCTATAGAATTAATTAATATATTTTAACTAGTTCAATATTACGAGTATTTTTAATGAAAAAAAATCTCAATTTTCAAATTTGAGAGTTTTCTTAATAATTTTTTTGAGTGATAGTTAAATTCTTAATTTATTCTATAGAGTAAAGTTTCCGGATCATTTTAAAGCAAAAATTAAGTTTTTATGTGAATGCAACGTTAAGGTACTTTGATGTTGGTGATATAACACATTTTTTGTTCAAAAATTGTGTTACATAAATTTTGCTATATTTCTTATTATATTACATTGCTGTACTATATTTTATTATTTTATAAGATACAAACATACCTTTAAATATCAGAACGTTTATATTAATTACATTGAATACTTCTGTTTTTAAATGGACTCGAAGCGAGAACTCTACACGTTTTTCCGTATCGATTTATGTATGGAAAAAATAATTGTAAGTTCAATTCATACCCTGAAAGAAAATTTAACAAATCGTGTAAAGTTTTTTTTTCCTTTAGAAATTTTGACTTATTATTAATTTTTTTTTTTTTTTTTTTTTTTTTTTTTTTTTTTTTTTTTTTTTTTTTTACGGTGCAGTTTTGTATCATTATTCTAAATGTGTTGGAAAGCGCTTCATAATCTAAGATTGATGCATGATTTTTATTTTCACTCAGTGCGCGCTTAATACACCGTTCTGCATTTTTAAAGGTTAAATATGTTATAGAAAAAGAATATACATATGTATATGTATGATTTATATAAAAGACGGTATTTCGAATGTTGTTGTCATTTCAATTTTAAAGAAGTCATTCCCATGGAAACACTATTTTTGTCTATTGTTGTGCTGACGCCAACAAAATTAAAATTATATGGATTAAATTCAAAATCGGGACGTAAAAGCAAAAGGGCATTTTCGAACAAGATCCACTCCGCATAAAACTCCTTAATTCGCATCAGTGCTAACTGACGTCAATATCAGCCTGAACAGAGCGCCTATCGCTCTCAGTGCCATCTAAGAGCGATATTTTTAACTAAATTTTCTATTTATGTATAACATTTTTACGATTTTTTTTAATAAACACACAACTGGTTCCATGTTTCTATCTATCACCTTTTTCGAGTTACAGATTTTTAAAGTTAAGGGTCCTTTGCAAAACACCCTGTACATTTGTAAAGCGTTCAAAATAAGTCAACTCTACAATCGTAATAATAAAATTAAAATAATAAGAGATCTTTCTGGTTTATTTGCGTAACTCGAGAGCACTCTTGGCTAATAAAGATTTTTTCATTCTTTACATTTCCACTTTACTTTCTCTGGAAAACAGAGCTAATTAACGGGAGTAACAAAAACTGGACTATTTTGCATGATAGTCCATCCCTAACTCAGAAATGCAAATTCAATTAGTGAAATGTAACAAAGCGATAGAAATGTCAATGTTTGACTAAAATTTCTTGAAGTTTCATAGCATGGAGGAATTCTTTTGTGTCTTATTTTTTACCAATGAACGAAACAACATGAATAAAGAAAACGTTTAAGTTAGTAAGTACTTATGTAAATATTTATTAGGTTTCGCCCTTTTTGTAGAATATAAAGTTTATTTGATTAAGGAAGTATTTCTAAATTTATGCATGGAAAAAATTGATGTAAGTGTACTTTATATCCCGAAATAAAATTTAAAAAACTGTGTAAAATATTTATTTCCAAATATATTTTTATCGTTAATAACAATATATATTTTAAAATTTAATACATTTTTCAAGTTGTATGCACAGATTTATATTTTTCAACTGTAAAAATACCTTTAAACTAACATTTCGAGCGCTTGCGATGTATTTCAGATAAAATAAATGAAAAGTAGCAATAAATAAATAAATAAATTTAATTTAATTTAAAATAGTATGGATTTTAAATATTGGTTGAATAATGCAAATACCTTTTGTAACATCTTAAAAGATGTGCAAGTGTTAATTACATAATTATTTGTATATTTTAAAGTTTTTATTTATTTATTTATTTATTTTTACTGTGTGCGCACTTAAATACACTATCCGCGTTTTTAGAAATTAAATATAATATAGAAAAAAATGTATACATATTCGTTTTTTAAGTATTCAAAATAAACGAACTGCCTAATCGTAATAATAATAAAATAAAAAACGATAAGAGATCTATCTGATTTATTTACGTATCTCAAGAGCACTCCTGTTTGAAAACAAAATCCCCATTTTTTGCATTTCCACTTTACTCTCCAAAGAAAACTGAGGAATTAAAACGAGAGTAACAAAAACTGAACGATTTTGCATGATAGACGGTGTCTATCTCAGAAATGCAGATTCAATTAGGGAAATGTAACTGGCGATAGAAGTGTCAATATTTGACTAAATTTTCTTAAAATTTTATAGCGTGGAGGCATTTTTTGTGTCTTTTTGTTTTCCCAACGAACGAAACAATATGCATAAAGAAACCTTTAAGTCAATAAGTACTAATGTAAATATTTATTAGATTTTGTCTTTTTCAAAAGTAGATAAAGTTTATTAGATTAAGCAATCATTTCTTAATGTATGTATGTATTAATTAAATGTAAGTTTATTTTATAAGCTGATAGAAGAGATTTATTAGAATGTGTAAGATATTTTTTCCAAATGAATTCTGGATTATTATAAAAATATTTTTTACCGTAATGAACTATACATAATTTAAAATTTAATAAATTGTTCAAGTGAGATGCGCAGATTTATAATTTATAACAGTAAACATGCACCAAAATTATGGATTTTTTCCCTAATAAAACGAATAAGAGATAGCAGAAAAAAATAACATCAAATTGAAATATTGTTTGAATAAATAGAAATACCTTTTGGAATATGGTAAAAAAAGTGCAAGTGTTAATGACATAAATATTTTTAAAATTTCAAGTTTATTGATTTATTTACATATTTACTTATTTATTTAGTTATATAATTTTTCACTGCTTGAGCACTGCAATGAACCATCCGCGTTTTTAAAGGGTAAATATATTATAGAAAAACAAATCAAATACATTAATTGTTTAAATATTTTAATTGTTTAAAATAAATGAACTGTACAATTCTAATAATAAAATTAAAATAATATTAGATCTATCTGGTTTCTTTACATAACTAAAGAGAACTCTTTGCTGAAAGCAATTTCAATTTCTTTGTATTTCCACTTTACTTTCCCAGGAAAACAGAGCTAATTAACGTAACAAAAAATGGACTTTTTTGCATGATAGTCCATCCCGAGCTCAGAAATGTAAATTCAGTTAGGGAAATGTTACCGGCTATAAAACTGTCAATATTTGACTAAAATTTCTTGAAGTTTCATAGCAAAGAGAAATTCTTTTGTATTTTATTGTTTTAAAAATGAACGAAAACAACGTGAATAAAGAAACCTTTAAGTCAATAGGTGCTAATGTAAATATTTATTAGATTTTGTCCTTTTGTTGCATATAAAGTTTATTAGATTAAGGAATCATTTATAAATTTATTTATGGAAAAATTAAATGTAAGTTAATTTTATAACCGGAAAGAAGATGGAACTAATTGTGTTAGTACAGTAGTAGTAGTAAAAAATTAATAAACATCTAATTTATTAAAAAATGTAATTTAAAAAATGAAGAATTTTTGAACTAATTGAACAATAGTTACACGCACTTATATAACGAACGCTTGTGCTGTATTTCAAATAAAACTAATAAAAGGTAGCTGGAAAAAAATAAAATCAACTATAAATAATGGTTGAATAATGGAAATATGTTTTGTAACATGGTAAAAAACGGACAAATGTTAATGACATAATTATTTTTAAATGTTCAAGTTTTTTTTTTTCATTGAGTGTGCATTTAGTACGCTGTCCGTGTTTTTAACCCTTACTTCCCTGATTTTTTTTTTCTAATTTTGGCAAAACATTATTTTTAAGCTAACAAAGTTTAAAGCAGCTATTGAAATCACATAAGTTACGGTTTACTACAACATGAAGAATAAATTTATGACAGTAACCTTATGAAAGTAGATATTTTACGCTTTTTCATATAATAATAGTTTATGGAAGAATTTTTTATGTTGTTTGGAAAATGTCGCATTACAAACAGATTAAACGAATATAAAAATTTAGAAGTTTTTTTTCCGAAATTACTAATTCGGAAAAGAAACCCAATTTAAATTTAAAGAGTGAAGTATATGTTTGAATTAAAAGAAACGCCAAAGGTTTGCTAATAATTAATAAAACATTTATTGTTATTATTATTATTAAACGCGGAAACATGAGTGAGGTTATAATAGTAAGTGTATCCTATTACTTGTAGGAGCTGGAATCAAGAAAAATAAATTTTAAGACAAAATAACACTTTTTAAATCACATTAATAGGATGTCAGAGTTGAAGGGGTTAAAAGATTAATATGTAATAATATATATATATATATATATATATATATATATATATATATATATATATATATATATATATATATACAGTAAAACCCCGATAATTCGGATTAATTGGGACCAGACCCAATCCGGATTATCGAAAATCCGGAATATTTGAAGAATTAGAAAGAAATGAAATAAAATAAAAAAAATTTCAGAAAATCATCCTTATGTTAAATTGAAAAGTGCCAGAATTCAATGCTGCATCTTTATAAATATAAATAATTTACTGCAAGTGATACTGTAGAAGCGTTTTGTCACAATAACAAGGAAACCGACCTATGGGCTGACAAAAATAGCAAATTTATCCTTGTAAGACAACGGATCTTATAGATACTATTTTATAGTGGTTTCTTGCAATGCTCTAAGTAAAAATTTCTTGTGCAGTGACTTTTTTTGATATTTCTAAGGGGTTTAAATATAAAATTGGGAAAATCGGTATTGCCAAACTTAGTGATGCATCGTTGTTTCTTTGAAAGATAACATCAAAGGAATTAAATAAGAAAGCTTAAGATATCCTACCAAAAAGATTTCAGTAAAAGTTTTTTTTTATTTTTCAGAGTACGACGTTGAAACAAGTTAATGTTATGGAAATTAAATTGCCAATCGCTTCTAAAATTTGAAAATAAAAATCGATCCGGATTATTCGGAGATCCGGAATAACGGGGTCCGAATTAGCGGGGTTTTACTGTATATATATATAAATATGTATATAAGTATGTGTGCGTATTTATTCATTAAGTGTTCAAAATAAATGACCTGTAGAATCTCGTTAACAGTTTAATATATAATAGAAATTTGTGTATATATATACCGGGTGAGCAAAAAGTCCGTAAAAGCTTTAAAAATTCATAAAAACCGAAAAAATAACCGAAATGAAAAACGGTTTACAGGGTTAGTATCCATAGGTCACGGGGATTTTTTTAAGACATGAAAAAAAATAATTCAAAAAACAGCCAATAGGTGGCGCTGACGTACCCAAATCAAAGAAAAGATACCCAAATAAAGAACAGAATGTTTCCAAATCGTTTATTTGACCTGTATGTGTTCCACATGACCACCACCACAGGGGATGACACATTGGAATCGAGTCACAAATCCATCAACTGCAGAGTGTAGCAGGTCTGGATGTATACATGACACTTCTCGCCGGATTGCATTTTTTAGCTCCGACAGATTAGATGGACTAGATCGATACACTCGGGATTTCAAATACCCCATAACCAGAAATCTGCCGGGGTCAAATCTGGAGACCAAGGAGGCCATGGCAACTTGCAACCCCTGCTGATGATATTGTCTTCCCCGAACGTCTGTATCAGGAATTCCTTGACAGATGTACCAATGTGACAAGGTGCTCCATGTTGCATGAATGTGACGGTAGAAAGCGCATCTTTTTCACGCAAACATGGCATGACCTTCTCACGCAGAAGCATTAAATAACGCTGAACGTTTACCGTAATTGTTTTCCACCCATTTATTCGGCAAGGTGTTTCAAAGAAGAAGGGTCCTATGATAAATGAACTTGTGAATCCACACCACACAGTAACTTTTGGGGAATGCAATGGTTTCTGAGTATATTCATGTGGATTAGATGTCGCCCAGATTCGACAGTTATGGGTATTAACGTCTCCATGAAGCGAAAAATGAGCTTCATCTGTCCAAAAGATGTTAAAGACCCATGTGGGATTCTGATCAATTTTAGAGAAAGCCCACCTCGCAAATGCTTCTCTCTGTGCAGTATCTGCTGGTAAAAGTTCATGGCATGACTGTAATCTGTATGGGTAAAGAATGAGTATTCCATGAAGAATATTACGGACAGATGATTGGGGTAAGCCTAAGCGTCTGGCTGCTTCACGAGCACTCCTGGTCCCCGCAGCTGAATCGGACGCTAACACTTCCAACACGCGGCGGACGGACCTTCATTAAAGATGGTCGTCCGGATCTTACACGATCCTCCAACGTTCCTGTTTCCTCAAACCGCCGAACAAGCTTTATGAGGCCTGTCGCTGTTAAAGGCCCCTTTCCCGTCCTCAAATCCTTTTGAAACCGGAATTTACGCAAAGCAATAGTCGCTGATTCCTTGTTCATGTAAAATAACTTCACCAACAAAGCTTTATCCTTCGCAGTGAGCATCCTTGATCAAGTTCACGGCTCACAACGGTGAACTAGTTGTGGATTAGGAACGCAAGCTCTTATAGCCGGTTCATTTGCATATTTCCACGGAAATCGCAAGTACCAGCGCCATATGTCGGCTGTTTTTTGAATTATTTTTTATTTCTGTCTTAAAAAAATCCCCGTGACCTATGGATGCTAACCCTGCAAACCGTTTTTCATTTCGGTTATTTTTTCGGGTTTTATGAATTTTTAAAGTTTTTACGGATTTTTTGCTCTCCCGATTTATATATATATATATATGTGTGTACACATATGTATACATGTGTGTGTTAGTATTGTTTCATGTAGTGCTCAAAATAAATGAACTGTACAATTTTCAAAATAAAATTAAAATAAAAATATATCTATCTGGTTTATTTACGTAACTGAAGAGCATTCTTTGGCTGATAAGAGTATCTAATTCTTTGCATTTTTATTTCACTTTCTCTGAAAAACAGAGCTAATTAACGTTAGTAAGAAAAACTGGACTATTTTGCATGATAGTCAATCCCTATCTCAGAAATGCTAATTCATTTAGGGAAATGTAACCGGCGATAGAATTGTCAATATTTGACTAAAACTTCTGAAAGTTTCACATCATGGAGAAATTCTTTTGTGTCTTATTCTTTACCAATGAACGTAACAACATGAATAAGGAAAACCTTTAAGTCAATATGCACTAATGTAAATATTTATTAGATTTTCTCCTTTTTTATAATATAAAGTTTATTAGATTAAGGAAGTATTCCTAAATTTATGTATGGAAAAAATAAATGTATGTTTGTTTTATATTCTAAAATAAGATATAACGCATTGTGTAAGATATTTATTTCCACATATTTTTAACCATAAAAAATTATATATATTTTAAATTTTAATAAAATATTCAACTGTAAAAATACCTTCATAATTATACTACGAGCGCTTGTGATTTATTTCATGTAAAATAAATGTAAAGAACTAAAAGTTAATTAATTAATTAATTTAAAAACAAAATTAAAATTAAAATAGCGTTGACATTAAATATTGGTTGAATAATGGAAATATCTTTTGGAATATTGAATTAATTGAGTAAATACACGTACGTATATTACGAAAGCTTGTGATGCATTTCAAATAAAATGAATAAAGGTTAAAAAAAATCGTCTTTAAATTTGTTTAAATAATAAAATATACTTTGGAAGATTGTAAAAGAGGTGCAAGTGTAAATTACATAATTATTTTGAATTTTTCAAAGCTTTCTTTTTTTCCTGACTGCGTATTTAGTACGCTGTCCGCATTCGTAAATGTTGAATAAATTATAGAATTATATACATAATATATATATTCATTTTTAAGTATTGTGTAAAATAAATTGTACAATCATAATAATTCAATTAAAATAATACGAGATCTATCTGGTTTATCTACGTAACTCGAGAGCACTCGTGGCTGAAAAGAATTTATTATTCTTTGCATTTACACTTTACTTTCTCTGGAAAATAGAGCTAATTATTAGGAGTAACAAAAACTGATTATTTTTGACGATAGCCCGTCCCTATCTCAAAAATGAAGATTCAATTAGGGAAATGAAACCGGAGATAGAAGTGTCAATATTTGACTAAATTTTCTAAAAGCTTCTTAGCAAAGAAAAATTCTTTTGTATCTTATTGTTTTACAACGAACGAAACAACTTGAATAAAGAAACCATTAAGTCATTAAGTACTAATGTAAATATTTATTAGATTTTGACTTTAAAAATTATCAAGATTATTAGATTAAGGAAGTATTTCTAAAAATATGTGTTGGTAAATTAAGTGTAAGTATATTTTATACCCTGAAAGAAGGTTTAATGAATTGTGTAAGATATTTATTTCCCAATGAATCCTGTCTTATCATTAAAAAAATTATCTTAAAGAATTATATGTATTTTAAAATTAACTATTCAAGCTAAATGCTCAGAATTAGAATTTCCAACAGTAAATATACCCCAAAAATATAGATTTTTTTTTTTTTTTTTTTTTTTTGTAATTCTCTGTTTTAATGAATTTAGTTGTATTAAAAAAATTACTAAATATCTAATTTATTTAAAAAAGTATTTTAATTAATGACGAGTACTGAATTAATAAAGCAAACACACACGCTTTTACTATCAAATCTTGTAGTGGATTTCAGATAAAAAGAATGAAAGCTAGAAAAAAAGCATATCGACTTTAAATATTAGCTGACTAATGGAAATATGTTTTGTAAGATGGTAAAAGAGGCGAAAGTGTAAATGGCTTAAATATCTTAAAATTTTTCAAGTTTTATTTATTTATTTATTTACTTATTTTACTGAACATACATCCCGTATTCCACCCGTGTTTTAAAGATTAAATTTGTTAAGTATTCAAAATAAATGAACTGTACAATCATAATAATAAAATAGCAGGAGATGTATCTGGTTTATTTACGTAACTCAAGAACACTCTTGGCTGAAAGGAATTTCTTATTTTTTGTATTTCTACACCACTGTCTAAGGTAAACAGGGCTAATCAACGGTAGTAAAATAAACTTGACTATTTTGCATGATAGTCCATCCGTATCTAAGAAATGCAGATTCAGTTAGGAAAATGTAAATAGCGATATAAATATCAATGCTTGACTAAAATTCTTAAAGTTTCGTAGTTTCAAAAAATCCTCTGTGTCTTATTGTTTACCAATGAACGAAACAACATGAAACTTTAAGTCAATAAGTACTAATGTAAATATTTATTAGATTTTGCCCCTTTTTAAAAATATAAAGATTTTTATATTAATGAAGCATTTCTAAATTTATGTAAATATAAACTAAATGTTTTATACAATGAAAGAGAGTTTAACGAATTGTGTAAGAAATTTATTTCCAAATAAATTTTGGCTTATTATTAAAATATATTTTTACCGTAAAGAACTATATATGTTTAAAATATTAAAAAAAAAGATTCAAGTTAGATACTTAGATTTATATTTACCAACAGTAAATATGCCAAAAAATAGGGAGCTTTTTAGGAAAGTTATGTAAAATAAAAATAAAAATTACAAATGTTATTTTTATCTTTTCAACAATGATAGAAACAAATCATTATAAAGTGAATGTAGTAGTTTTAGAATTGATTGAAAATGTTGTTTTTATTTTAAAGTTTAAATCAAGGCAAGTTTTTTTTTTTTTTACTCAAGTGTATTATTAAAAAATGTCTAAAGTAACTTTAAGCGTAAAAATCCTCATAGCGTACAGTCGTAAAATAGGAAACACGATCTGCTAGTTCTACAACAAATTACAATAGAAGAAAGTTACTGGTACCGAACAAATAAATGGATGGCAAATAAAGTCTACGTTTAAATGAACTGGAACAAACTTTTTAAAAAAGAGAACACCTGATTTCGGCAAAATATTTGAAGATAAAATGGACCTCTTAAAAACATTATAAAAGGTATCATTAAATGCAAAATCCCTTCTAAAGAAAAAGACCTTTTTCATCAGGCACAAAAAACACTTCCTACTTCTTTGAAAATAGCAGCAAGACTCCATCTGATATAAATTCATTTAAGGAAGCGGTTTTTTAAGCATCATATTTACATACTAAAAGTAAGAACTTTTCAATTTCTTGGCCACGTGCCAACCGATGTATTTTTTAATTCTGTGATTTTCTCAAAACTATCATGTATCGTGAAGAAAATTTAAATTTATCACGACAGAAAGATGCATCCCGCTTGCACATGGTTCAAATTTTATGATTTATTCTTGAAGCATTATAGAAATCGATATCGAAACCTATTTTTCCTAAATGGAACAACACAC
Source organism: Maratus speculifer (assembly GCA_964019185.1). NCBI lineage: Eukaryota > Metazoa > Arthropoda > Arachnida > Araneae > Salticidae > Maratus > Maratus speculifer. The sequence goes on along the minus strand of OZ025296.1, from coordinate 225,686,503 downwards.
TGATCATCTTCAACGCAAACAGTCTATGGTAGGATATATCACATTATTAACTGCTACAATCGCTATGGATCAACCGAGGTTTCGATGTATCAGTCTTTAGCAGCATGAAATTTTAGGTAGCACTTATGTTTATCCACAACGTGGATCCAATTGATAAAAATTCCCTTGTAAATTTGCTGCTTAGTCATCAAATTTCTGAACGACCGATTCAATGTTGAACTCAAACACTTTTCTCCGGGAGGAATTTCTGTGGCACTGACGTGGACATTTTAGATTTTACGGAACGTGGGGAGGATTGCACTCTTTCATTATTGAAAACACAAATATCATTACTCTGAAGGGAAATGTCCCTCCGAGCCACCTCCTGTAATCAACACTACTTGCCGCTAATTTAAAATTTCTTGACGATGAGATATCAACACATGTGTTTTTTAGATCTGTGGTTTTATCAAATGTGTCAAGTATCATGATGAATTTCGAAATTCGTCAGTAACGATACGTGCAACTCACTGAAAATTATATTTTGGATAATTTTATGAATGTGAATTCTGATGAATATATATTTAATTTATGAAAACACCATTATACTGAGTCCTAACAAATTTGTAGAAAATGGCACACATCAAATTTAACATGTACTCTCTTGATAATTAATTTTTAGAACTCCTAAAGACAGGAGTATTTGGAATATACCTATTTTCCTGCTGGAGACATTTTAAAGCTTTTAATTTTTGCAGGTGACAAAATATCCATGAAAATTTTCGAACAATTTGGATTATTTCTATCAGAATTTATAACTGTTTGAAAAGAATTTTTTAATTACAATCTTTAATTAAAATCTCAAATAATCAAAATAAATTATATTCAAAATCTGTAAAATATTTTAATGATTTAAAATATCAGTTAAACGTGTTTTTTCTATGTTGTTGTTTGCTAAAATATTTTCTTGTGAACAATGAAATTATTATTCTCTCTGCATGTTTGCCTTGTTATCAAAATTTTAGATATTAATGACCTTAAAACTATGCGTTTAATACTTTTAATTTTATGTATGTTTTACTTTCTGTAATTAAAATACTATCTAAAAACAATTGTTTGCAAACATAAATGTGCTTTATGTGTCTATATATATTTGCATACAGAGTGATTCAAAATAACGTGGCTAGCAGGAAAAGGCAGAGCAAGTGTACAAAAATAATCAAAATTCACGTAGAGGTCACTAGAGAACGCTTTAATGAACACACGAGTCGTGTAAATTCATATGTCTTATTTTGAGCTATGGGTGCTAATTAGAACATACACTACCTGGCCATTGATGAACGTCCACTTGCGATTTTTGACAATTTGTTAAATATCTAGAAAAATACATGAGGAATCATCCCGAAATTCTTAGTGTATAAATATAATAGTATAAGTCATATATTTCCATGAAGATTTTTTTCCGAAACTCCATAGGGGACCGTCAACAAATTAAAAAAGAATGAATATCTTTTGAATAACCCTGTCAAAATTAATGTAGCAAAAGCGCTCAAACTCATATCACATATCAAAAAATCTATCACATACATATTTGAAAAATATACATTTAAACTACTATCCGAGCAAAGCTGCCAGTTTTAGGAATATCTTAATAGTTTTTCTTACATGCAGAGCTAGTATTAAATATGAGCTAGTTAAAACGACGGTGTATGGAACTTAAAAAAAAATATATTGAAGCTATAAAAATATCGTTTTGCTGCAGTTAACTTATTCTGTAGTAATTTTTCACTGCTGTTTAAGCTAGTATACATTAAGATTACACGTAAAATTGATTATTTTATCTTAAATAAATGTCTGTAATTATTTTATTTTTAAGTAAACTTTAAATTTAAACTAAAATTTTATAAATTAGATTTAATAAGATATTAATTGTAGTTTTATCGAGGGGTCTATTAGTGTATTACACACGAGACTTATTACACATTATTAAGACGCTAAATAATAACCCTTTTCTTCTTTCTGAGACTGAATTTTATGTGAAGTTTGAATTTAATTAAAAAAAAACTTTATGCCTATTAAGATTTGACGTGTTCAAATAAGGATAAATACTACTCTTTATCATTAAGCTATTTTATTAAATTTGATTTTTATAATGAGCAAATAGATTATTAATTGTTACTCAAAAGTTCTTATGTACATAGCAGCTTAACCCCATGCGGCATGGTGGTATATCTATGAAACCATTTAATTTAAATTCCCAAACGACACATTCGCGCCGGGATTTTGGTTAAAAAATTCGGTATATTGAATTCCCGAAAAACAGCTTTTTTTTTAATTAAAATAAAGTTGTTTTTAAATTCCGGTATTAGTCATCAATTTCAACACTTAATGAATTTGCTCCGTGCCGCAAAGGGTTAATGATGTTACTTATGCATTGTGAGCTCTAGTTAAGAACACAAAATAAAAAATCCAATTTTATATTTTAATATAATAAAAACTTTTGCATGTAGTCATAGTTATTTTAAACTACCAAATTCCATTTGCATACTGCTAGGATTTTTTTTAAGATTGTTCATCAGTATCGAAAAAGTTAAATCGGTAAAATTACATTTCAATATTGTTGCTTATAATAAGTAAATAAAGATCTTTTTTTATAAATCGTTTTTAGATTATTAAATTAATAATCTTTGTAATTAATTATTAAAAAAGTATGTTTAAATATTACACTCTGCATAATTTAAAATTTTATTTCTGTTTTAACACTGCCTTTTTGTGTATTAAGCCTTAACGTACATAATTCAGTTCAAGTATCTTACATAAGTTTCAACTTTTCAGTTAAACTACTATTTAATTAATACTGCTTATAACAAGAAAATTAAAACATTGATTTTATAAACATTATTATTTAGCATAGAAGTTAATAAATTTAAACAGGTATAGTAGTCATCTATTACATAAATATATAAATCCAAACGTCAAAATACAAACGCTGAACAGCATAACTTTTGATCAAAAAAATATTTTTAAACTCAATCATTAAATTTTTATTTCAATTTAACTGATAATTTAAAAAACATCAAAAGCAGTTTTGTAAAATTTGTTCATTAGAGTGCATCAAAAAGAAATTGAATATCAACTCTTCTTTTTTTCCTTTTCAAAGATAAAATTCATCCCTTTTGAATTGATTGAATCAACGTATTTAACTTGAAAAGTAATCTAATTTCAATCACATTCACCTGCGTATAGCTCAGAATAACAAAAGATCAAACGGTTCCTATTTGCAATAATTAACTTTAATATTAAATCTTTCAGTAACTTAAAGGAATTTTAATTAACTAAACAGGACATTAACATTTAATTTTGAATAGGTTTTTAAAATTGGAATGTATTTAATGAATTACATGCGTTTAACTGAACTTAATAATGATAATATAAATTTAAGTTCCTGTTTTCTGTCATTTTTTTTAACGAGACATGCCTTAAGGTCCGGGTGCTACGCATCAAAAAACTGCAAATCGTGATAAGAATATACCACTTGGTGATTATGTACTTTATGATCATACAATAGATATTAGAGGGGTGGGGCATCTCGTAAAGTCATCGGAATCCAAGAAGGCGGCTGTTATTCAAAATGGCGTCATTTTCTGAATTTCCTTAATATTCATAATATAAATGTGCATTTAACGTCAATTTCGTGTTTTTAAAGTCATTTTTTTTTTTTTACATTTTCCAACATTGTTTAAAAGAGTGTATGAATTTAATTTATCTCTCTGTTTGTCTCTGTCCGCCTGTCCTCTTAAGTGTACTCAGATTACCATGTTAAAATTATATGTTATATAAAATTTAAAATAACATCTCCGGAATAAACAATAAAGGGTATAGCTTTTATAGTCCATTTACAGGGCACTCTGTATTTATGAATTGTCTAGCCAATCAATGTCAGGCCCGGCTCTTTTTTTGCTTAAATTTACTCGGGTTGCCCTGTAATTTATATATGTGTTATCTCTATATGTAATTTAAAAAAGTGGTATACAGCAAAATGTTCCACATCGAAAATGTAGAGTGTAGCATTTATAATTCGTTTACAGGCACAGTCAAAATAATTCCCTTACATTTTGGTCTATTGGCGAAAATGCTTTTTAATGTGTTATAAAGATGTTAAACGTTTTGAAACATATTAAAATTAATACAAATCACTGAAGTGCAATACAAGATACTTGCTGTACAATATGGCTAGCGTAGAATTTATAGTTCATTTACAAGCTCTCAAAAAAGACTACGTTTTCAGTGCTGTCTATAACCACAATATTGTCTATGTGCTTTTTAAATTATAATATGCTTTTTTAAACTTTGCCAGGCAGGAACAAGGTGCAAAATGTTATATGATTATTATTATTATTATTTTTTTTTTGTTGGATTGCAACTTATAAATACACATTGTAATTACGATGATTAATCTCCAACCAATATGAGGTGAATCAAAAGTGAGCCAAAATTTAATTTGAATTTATTTTCCTTTCTTTTTGTTGCTGTTTCTGACTCTACACGCAGACTCATTTCTGCTTGATCACCATAATTATGCACGTTAATTACCAATCCTTCTGAAAGATCTACCAGACATAAACCGCGCATTTTCATCGGGACATTTTGTGATAAGAAAATCAAAGACTTCTTTTTAGCTATGGGCATACATCAAGCGCATGAACAAAACAACGCTATTATCAAGAGAGAAAGAGGTGCAGTAGAGTTATTGCAGGATCCACCGGAACTTAAATGTTGGATGGTATCTGGACAAAAAAATCTGTAATTTCATTCAAGACTTTGAGCCTAACATTCAAGTAAAAGCCAAAAAATGAAATCGATATTATCATGAACAATATCGCTCATTTTAAATGAATTTTTTCACTATGGTTCAAGCACTCTATAGCGCACTAAAAAAATTAGAGAATCCATTTTAGAAGATGGTGAAAACTTGCTTGTCATCGAAAGCAGAGTTGTTGTTAATAAGGATATTAATGCATCAATTTATTCAGCTTAGTCAACTGGTATTGACCAATTCCACAGTTTCATTAAGGAACGCTTAGTAAAGAAAATATCATCACTATTTCAACCTTTGAAAAATAACAAAATTCCTGTGTTTAGTACTCCGGCGTAAAACATAAACAGCAAAAATGCAGTCTTGAATATTTTAAAAACAGACGTCCAGTTGTTTTCCAGGTTTTTAATAGTTACACAGAATCGTCAGTTAGACCTGCAAAATTGTTTCAGATATGAAAATCAATCATTTTCACCTGCATTTTCTAGTAACGGGGATTTTAGACCTAGCTATATAAGTGATTTAGCACATATTTTAGATGAAACTGTTGGCAAAAACGGCATTTTTCCAGGAACATGTGATGCTTTATTATATGATGGGCCAGTACTTACTAACATTTTAAAGCCTCAACAAACTTCAAACACATTTAATGATTGCTACATTAACACATTTTATCCTCACTTACGTAACGACATTGAAAGTTTTATATGTCAAAGAATAGGTATGATTTGGGATAGATATATTACTCCAAGAGTTAAAGGAGTAACTGGACAGAAGTGGGGTGCAGGACAAGATGACAAGTGTAACTACATGTTAGATTACCTAAAAATTGGCAAGATTTCTAAAAAAATTTAAATAACAAAGACGAGCTTTTTAATCTACTTGAGACGACAACAATAAATACCATAAAAATACACAAAGTATAATATAGCCACTTCTGGAGAAGAAGTTAAAGGCAATCTTGCTTCCGTAAGTTCCTTAGTTGGAATGATTTGCCCCAATCACGAAGAACTGATTTAAGAATAATACTGCATCTAAACGACATGGTTGAAACAGGACTGGAAAATATTGTTATAATCTCTGTAGTTACTGATGTATTAGTTTTAGAGATTTCATATTTCTTTATCCTTTCAGATAAATGCCTGGAAAATATTTGGGTAGCATTTGGAACAGGGAAAAATTGATTTATCTCTTTTCATAACATAGCTGCCGCAATTGGAAGAGAAAAGGCAATGGCTTTACTAGAATTTCATGCTTTCACGGAATGTGGGTTTCACAGGAAAGTCGAAAAAGTCAAATTCGAAAACATGGATTCCAAATAAAGAAGCTACTGCTGCATTTTCAGATCTATCAAAGGCACAAATTTCCATTCTTGAAAGTATTTTAAATATTTTAGAAAAGTTCGTAATATTGTTTTACTCTTCAACAAGCAATAGCATAAGTGTCAATAATTCAAAACAAGAATTGTTTATGATAAAACCACCAACCAAGGGTGCACTTTTACAACATACTTTACGCAGTGCTTTCTAAGCCGGACACATTTGGGCACAAGCAGATCAGCGTGAAAAACGACAACCCTCTACAAACAAATGGGGATGGTGGTTGGATAATTTATCATGGAAAATAGAATGGTTGGAGTTGCCAGAGATTTCGGACTCTTGTGAAAAGTTAATAAAATGAATGCATAAAATCTGTAAAAATAAGTGTGTCTGTAGAAAAGTTGAACTTTCTTGCATATTATTGTGCAATTGCAAAAACGAATGTGAAAAATATGAAGATACCAAGTGAAGTTTCTATATTCTACAGCTTTAAATGTAACATTCATTTTTTAATATATTTTATGATATATTAATAAAATATTATTTTTATTATTTATTTATTCCTTTATATTTTCTACTGTAAAGGGCAACGCATGTTTTAATAAATATTCTATTTTCATTTTAGGTATATTTCTAGTATTAAAAAGAGAATTTTTGAGCTATAAAACGTATTAACATCAGAAATACACTTATAAGATGCAGAGGAATAAAACAGCAAAAGATTTTAAATAATAGTCGTCATTTTAAATTCCTATAAATTTATACAATGTCTCACTTTTTATATGAGTTTTATTAATATAAGATAGAAGATACTGACTTTTCGAGATATCTTTATTACAAAATCAAGTTTTGTCCCTCCTAGCCCCTCCACTAATAACATTTGAATTAAATCGTGATCTTTATAAAATTTATATGCAAATTAGAAATGCATATTTTCTTGTTTTGGTGTATCACTGTAAATAAGCGATGCATACTATGCACACCTTATTATGTAGTTAATATGTGGTAGTTCATTGCAGTATTAACATTGATGTATGTCAATTTGAATGATTTTAAAGAGTATAACATTATTAAAACATATTGGAAACGATTTCGCCGCAGGCGCAGTATTGTAATGTCATTTTTAAAGCCCTGTAAATAGACTATAAAAGCTATACACTTAATTTTTTTATGTCGAGCATATTATTACAAACTCCAGCTAACATATAAAATGTACAGTGCAATCTGCGTACGTTTAAGCGCGCTAGAGCATAGAAGGAAAGGTGGGACGAACAGATAGAGAAACCGAATTCATATACGCTTTTAAATAGTGTTGGGAAGTGTTAAAAACAACAAATTAACTTTAAAACCATCAAAATCGACATGAAATGCACATTTATATTACGCATATTAAGAAAATTCAAAAAATGACGCTATTTTGAATAACAGCCACCTTCTTGAATTCCGACGACTTTACGAGATGCCTCCCCCTCTAATATGCATTGTATTATCATAAAGTACATACCCACCACGCGATTTTTTCTTATCATGTTTTGCACTATACACCCTTTTTTTTCGCGTAGAACTCGGACTATTTGGAATAATGGAAATGCAATGTCTTTATAATTAAAAGATATTTCATTCTGACCTGCTCGGCTGTCTAGTTAATTTTTAAGCGAATGAAATCCAACCATTGTTTTAAAATAAATGTATAATTTATTTATTTATTTATTTATTTATTTAAACGTGTTTTCATTAATTACTTTTTATATAGGGATTTTTATATCATTTTGATATTCTTGGGATATGATAAAAGGATTGTATTTTGAATAATTTCTTTGTAAACATAACCACAAATTTTTAAAATTATCTATGAACGAATATAATATTGTTGCAGCGTATATAGGGTTCTTTCGATCTTATGGTTAGACAACTTCAAACTCTTTTCTCTTAGAAAAGTAGAAAATAATTTATTTACAGATCTTCAGAACAACAGAGTCTTCGAAACTCACAAATATTACAAGATATTCCAAAATAACTGTTTAAATCTATCGAACAAGTACAAATATAGGTCGCAGAGACTCTTTATACAATGTCTCAACACTATATCACATTCAAAATAACGTAGATAAAACTCAATACATCAAGCAAACTTGCTTGGACAATCTCTAGTAGCTCACTCAATGACAGACTGGTAAATAACAACAACAGCTCGCATCGCTTCTCTTCTTAAATAGGTTCGGAGCATGCGGCGAAGTTTCTACAAACTTCTAGAAAAAACCGGAAAACCACGGAACAACATTCAATGTATCAGTAGACCTAAGGGGGGGTTACCATAAACAGGGAAGGGTTACCATCGCCAACAATCGCCAAGTTTGTCGCCAACTTGGCGATATATCGCCAAATTTGGCGACCAAAATTAGTTTCCAAAAGTGACGCCAACTTGGCGATATCTCTAATATTTCGCAAAGCTGCCATACACATTCACTGAAAATAATAGACAAGTTTGCTTGATAACAGAGACAATGCAACAAAAACTAATATTAGAAAAGGAATGGAGCTTAATAAGATTATTTACATTATTTTACAGTACAAACACTAACTATTTACAAAATTCGTAACACTACCCCCTCCTCAAAGACTGCACGTCCCGGGCAGTGCAATCCTTGAGTTAGAGGAAAACACTTAAAATAAATAAACAAATAAATAAATAAATAAATAAATAATAACAATAATAATAAAATTTACATAAATAAGAACTAATTACTATTTACATATTTACAAAAAGTGACTTTCATGACCATGGTCTGAAATTCAAGTTTGGAATTTCTAATCACTTTGGCCAAAATAAGGGGCTAGCCGGTTATAATGTACGACCTTGGGTTTGGCGTGTGGCGATTTTTGTATACTTACAACGACGTCATTCAGCCTGTTGACGACTGTGTAAGGACCGTCCCAGTTTCTTTGTAATTTTGGTGACAGTCCCTTACGACGTATCGAATTCCACAACCAAACTTTGTCACCTTCGTTGAACTCATGTCCTGTTGCCTTTGTGTCGTACCGTGTCTTCATCTTTTCCGTTGTCAGTCCGATTCGGTTCCTCGCTAGACGATGAATCTCCTCAATCCGCGCCTGGAGTTCATCGACATATTCCTCAGGCGATGAAGGAGCATCAGGAGGACGGCCAAACAAAAGATCCGCAGGCAGACGAAGATCACGACCAAAGAGCATTTGAGAAGGTGAGTAACCTGTGGCCTCATGAGTGGCACTCCTGTAGGCAAGCAGGAAAAGAGGTAATTTCTTGTCCCAGTCCTGTTGGTCTCTAGACACCAGGAGAGAGAGGCTATTTAAGATTGTACGATTGAACCGCTCCACCATGCCGTCCGATTGCGGATGTAGAGGCGTAGTTCGAGTTTTGTCCATGCCGAGTAGTCCACACATTTCCTTAAACACAGCCGAGTCAAAGTTTCTTCCTTGATCGGAATGGATCTGAAGAGGAACTCCGTATCTGGAAACCCAGTGTTGAACCAGTATGTCTGCTACGGTTACCGCCTCTTGATTAGGAATGGCGTAGGCTTCAGGCCACTTAGTGAAGTAGTCCATGACAACGAGGATGTACTTGTTGCCATCAGATGTTCTAGGAAGAGGACCCAAGATGTCTAGAGCAATTCGTTCGAAAGGAGCTCCTACATTATAACGTTGCAATCGTCCACAGGTGCGCCTCTTTGGACCTTTACGTGCTACACAGGTGTCACAAGTTCGACACCACTTCTCCACGTCAGTGCGAACATTATTCCAGTAGAAACGCTCTCGAACCTTTTGCAGGGTCTTCTTTACACCAAAATGACCTCCTGTGGGACTACCATGAAGTTCTTGAAGGACCATAGAAATTCTCGACTTAGGGAGTAGTAGTTCCCATCTACATGTTTTTCCGTCGTCAGACTCCCATTTTCGGTACAAAATACCGTTCTTTAAATGTAGGGAATCCCAGAGAGCCCAATAACGTTTAGTCGTAGGATGGTAATGGGCCATGTCTTGCCAGCTGGGCTTCCTGTTGGACTCCTCTTTCAGCTCTAGAATTGGCTTAATTTCAGCATCAGCAAGTTGATCTTTACGCAGGCTCTCGACACTCCACGGATCTTGTGATGATGTAGACCCAGTTGTAACTTGTCTTACTATAGGACCTTTGACATTAAATTTCTTCTCAACCCGGTCGCAGTATCTACAATTCTCTGAGCAGGGTCTTCTTGAGAGAGCATCTGCATTTCCATGTGATGAGCCTTTTCGATGGCGTATCTCCATATCGTACTCTTGAAGCTTTTGTATCCACCTGGCTATCTGGCCTTCAGGGTTCTTAAAATTCAATAGCCAAGTTAGAGAAGCATGATCAGTTCGGATCAGGAACTTTCGACCGTAAAGATAGTGATGAATGTGGTCTATGGCTTTCACTACAGCAAGAAGCTCTTTTCTTGTTACGCAGTAGTTTCGCTCGGCCTTTGACAAGCACTTGCTGAAATAGGCGATAACACGCTCCTGGCCATCGATTTCCTGGGACAGTACAGCGCCAATGCTTTCGTTGCTTGCATCCGTATCAAGTATAAACTGTTTATCGATTTGAGGATACGACAGAATTGGAGTGGATGTCAAGGCCTCCTTAAGCTTTTCGAAAGCAGCGTCACATTCCTGTGTCCACATAAATTTTTGATTGGCTTCTGTTAATTTATGAAGTGGTCTTGCAATCATCGAGAAGCCTTTGACGAATTTTCTGTAATAGGTGCATAATCCTAGAAAACTTCGAAGCTGGTGAACATCTGCTGGACGACTCCAATTTTTCACGGCCGATATCTTCTCCGGATCAGTCCTAACTCCTTCCGCCGAAATGATGTGTCCAAGGTAGGCGACTTCATTGCGAAACAAACTGCACTTCGAAGGGCTTAACTTCAAATTAGCTTCCTTTAGCTTTTGTAGCACCCGCCTGAGGTTGTTCAGATGTTCATCAAAAGATTTTCCTATGATTATGATATCGTCTAAATAAACAAGACATGCCTCATATGACAGTCCCCGAAGAACCGTTTCCATAAGGCGTTCAAAAGTTGCAGGTGCGTTACATAGACCAAAAGGCATTACCTTGAACTGCCATAATCCTTGTCCCGTTGTAAAGGCAGTCTTCTCGCGGTCGTCGGGATGGATCTCTACCTGCCAGTAACCACTCTTCAAGTCTAAAGTCGAAAACCAAGTGTTGCCCGCAAGTGTGTCAAGAGTGTCGTCAATCCTTGGCAGAGGGTAACTATCCTTTTTGGTGACGTCATTCAGTCGGCGGTAGTCTACACAAAATCTTGTAGAACCATCCTTCTTTCTTACTAATACAATGGGAGACGCCCATGGACTTGTTGATGGTTCGATGACGTCATTTTCTTCCATATCTTTAATTAAATTCTGCACCTTTTCTTGCTTGGCAAAAGGTAATCGTCTAGGGTGCTGTTTAATAGGAGAGTGATCTCCCGTGTCAATTCGGTGTTGTGCCATTTTAGTTCGTCCAAAGTCTTCAGATGTTTGGGAGAATAAACTTTGGAATTCCCTAATTAATTTTTCCGCGGCGTCCATCTGTTTTGGATTTAAGTCTGTATTTTGTAACAAATCCTTGACTAAATTATCTGAAGATTTCTCAGAGTGACTGGAATTTTGACTTATGCACTTCACAGGAGCACATGACGCTATCACCTCTCCTTTCTTGATAGTCCTCGTCTTATCACTGATGTTAGCAATTCTGATTGGAATGGTCTTTTTCGAGAGGTCTACCACAGAAGAAGCCACCAATACTCCTGCTTGTGTACTATTGTCTTCTGGATAATCTATATGGCCAAATTGGTAATTAGTTTCATTTTTAATTACAGCTGGAACTAAAAATTCTGTTCTTGGATCTAGATTGATGTCTTCTTCGGCTATTACTGCTTGTTTACATTCAATTTCGTTATTCAATCCAAAAAGACTTATTTCTTCAAATTTTGAGAGCATTTTGTTATTTTTGAAATCAAGCTTGAAGTCAAACTTCTTCAGAAATCTAGCCCGATTAAGCAAGGATCTGTTATGTCAGCCACATATGCCGTATGGTAATATTTCGTTCCTCCAAAGTTGATAGTTAAATTTGCCTTTCTATATATGCCTATCTTGTCGCCCGTCACAGTTAGCAGGGTAACGCATGGTGGAGTCCAGATGAGTTTACATTTCAATTTTCGAGCCAAATCTTCTCTTATTATTGTCACATTGGCTCCTGTATCGACAATCATACGGCACTGAATTCCGTTAATAAAGCCTATCACATATAATTCGTTATCGCCGCCATTCATTTTCGATATTTGAAGGATCTTCAGGTGGGGCTTTTTATTTTCTGGTCTTGAACTCATCTCACGTTCGTGGATTTTGGGGCAGTTTCTTCGGAGATGTCCTGTATCACCGCATCCCCAGCACGTGAGATTCTGTCTTCTTGCGCTTGTTCTTCCATATTTTAAAGCTTCAATCTCTTGATTTAATTTCCTAATTTCTTTCAAGAAGTCGATCTCAGTATCAGAGCTTTTGTTCACCGTTGCCCCTCGGACTCAATGACGATCTCTTCGGCTGGCTTGTGTAGCTGCTTCCAACTTTAAGGCATATAGTAGTGCAGCCTTTAAATCCTGTACATCTGCCATTCGTACCGCTCTCTGCACTTCTGGATCTTTTATTCCGTCTATAAAATATTGCAGTGAGAGCATTTCCCGTACATTTGTTGGACAGTCAATAAATGCTAAATTTGCAAGCCGTTCAATTTCCGAGGCAAACTCTTGAAGGGTTTCACTCGATTTTTGATGGCGGCTCTTCATTTGTAGTCTCGTATAATCCTTGAAGAATTTTTCGCCGAATCTCATTTCAAGTGCACAACTTAGAGTCTCAAAATTGAGTTGCGTCATATCGGGCAATGTTTGCAGCACGTCGGCGGCTTCTCCTCTTAAAGATGCTGCCAGTTGACAAGCTTTCACCTCGTCACTCCATTTGTTCGCTTCAGCTACAATGGTGAATTGGGTCTTGTAAACTTGCCAGGAACTCTTTCCATCGTATGTCGACAGCTTAATGTGCACGGGAGAAGCAGGCGGATTCCTAAATTCTTCATAATTACCACTAGACGCTGAAAGTTTCTTCTCAAGATCTTGTACTTTTTTATTTAGCTTTTCATCTACTTCACCTAGTATTTTCTCTTCAACGTTACTGATTTTCTCTTCAACGTTACTGATTTTCTCTTCAACTTTACAAACTTCATTCTGAATTTTCTCTTCTACTTCCGCCATTTTCCGTTCCATTTTCTGTTCAACATTACTAACTTCATTCTGAATTTTCTCTTCTACTTCCTCTATTTTCTCTTCTACCGAGCCTATTCTTCTCTCTACCGACGAGAACTTTTCTTCTAAAGTTTTCTTCATTTCTTCTTGGCCTTTATTAATCTTTTCAGTCACATCTTCTTGGCATTTGTTCATCTTTTCCGCCAACTCTTCTTGGCCTTTATTCATTTTTTCCGCCAACTCTTCTTGGCCTTTATTCATTTTTTCCGCCAACTCTTCTTGGCCTTTCGTCAATTCTGCCTTTATTCCATTAATAGCTTCTAACAGTTCTTTCAGTTGACCATCCATTGTTCTTGTTTTCGCCATAAGATCCCGACTCCTGACACCAAATGTTGCAGCGTATATAGGGTTCTTTCGATCTTATGGTTAGACAACTTCAAACTCTTTTCTCTTAGAAAAGTAGAAAATAATTTATTTACAGATCTTCAGAACAACAGAGTCTTCGAAACTCACAAATATTACAAGATATTCCAAAATAACTGTTTAAATCTATCGAACAAGTACAAATATAGGTCGCAGAGACTCTTTATACAATGTCTCAACACTATATCACATTCAAAACAACGTAGATAAAACTCAATACATCAAGCAAACTTGCTTGGACAATCTCTAGTAGCTCACTCAATGACTGACTGGTAAATAACAACAACAGCTCGCATCGCTTCTCTTCTTATATAGGTTCGGAGCATGCGGCGAAGTTTCTACAAACTTCTAGAAAAAACCGGAAAACCACGGAACAACATTCAATGTATCAGTAGACCTAAGGGGGGGGGGGGTTACCATAAACAGGGAAAGGTTACCATCGCCAACAATCGCCAAGTTTGTCGCCAACTTGGCGATATATCGCCAAATTTGGCGACCAAAATTAGTTGCCAAAAGTGACGCCAACTTGGCGATATCTCTAATATTTCGCAAAGCTGCCATACACATTCACTGAAAATAATAGACAAGTTTGCTTGATAACAGAGACAATGCAACAAAAACTAATATTAGAAAAGGAATGGAGCTTAATAAGATTATTTACATTATTTTACAGTACAAACACTAACTATTTACAAAATTCGTAACAATATAATGAATCAAATTTAACTTATAAAAACGAAAAATTAAACAAAAGAAAAATACAAAAAGAAATAAAAAAAGAATTTTATTTTTAATTATTTTATGTATTCTTTACTAATAAAAAAACATGACTTTAATTATGTATGTTTTGTGAATGGGTAGCGAAAGTTAGTTTACTCTGTAAACTTGCATGATTATAACCCAAGATATATCCTGATGCACCTGAGGTTGAGATTTTTTATTTTCTTATTGTTAGTATTTTTTTATAATATTTATTGAAAATACTTTGATCATATTACATTTTTTTTTTACAAATTATTACAAACTTTCTTCTTGATGTCTTCTTTCTCTAGCACTCAGAAGGGTAGAACTATATACTTGCATTTACTTGGTCAATGGTTTTAATAAAATATGTTATTTCAAATTCCAATATTCCATTTGTATACTGCCTAGGTTGATTGGTTGGTTGACTGATTGAGGTTTAATGGCGCAAAATTCCTTTAGGAACATGCTGCGCTAAACAAAATGAAAAATCAATCAAAATATTAACCCAAAATTACATGAGATTTATTTATAAAAATGTACAATCAAATGAAGGCAATGATAACATGCATAAATAAAATCAGTTTAAAAATGTCAAAAGATATAGATGAATAAGTTAAAATATAAAAGATAGATATTTTAAACAATACATAAATAGCTGTTAAAATATAAACAAAGCGTGAAATGTACAAACACTACTAAAACAATTTTTTAAATCACGGAGAATTTAAAAATAACAATGTTTAAAATAAATTAGGTATTAATTTTGCATAAACAGTATTCTCCTCATCTGTATTCGAGTCATAAGAGTCAGATTCCATCGCCTCTTCAGTTGTTTAGGATCTTTCAACGCACGGGTGTCATGATCTAATTTTCGCTGTTTTTTTTTTACAGTTTGCCACTGATGCGAATCCCGTAAAGTCTTTTTCTCATTCGTTATACTTTCGTTATACTAGGATTTTTTTTTATTATTCATTAATATTCTACAACTTAAATTCGATAAAATTACATTTCTATATTCTTATTTATAACTAATAAATTAATAAATCGATTTTATAAATATATTTTTTTTTTTACCTTAGATTATTAAATTATTAATCTTCGTAATTAATTATTGTAAAAATTATGTGTAAATATTACACCTTGCATAATTAAGAATATTAATTCTGTTTTAACACTGCTTATTTGTATCTTAAAACTTAACGTGAATTTATTCAATTCACGCACATTACAAAATTTTCTTAATTTTCAGTTAAACTGCATTTTAATTAACATTACTTATAACAACTAAATTAAAAACGTTAATTTTATAAATATTATTTTTTAACATAAAAGTAAATAAAAACGGACCACAGGATATGTTTCTTAAGTAGCTTATTAAGGAGATTATATGTCATCTACATAAATTATAAAAATTCAAACTTTAAAAAATAAACGTTGAACGCAGTGTCGCAGCCAAGGAGGTGGTTTTGGGGTTAAAAACCCTCCCAGAGCTAAGAAAGATCGCTATAATTGCCGCTTATATGAATCAAAAAGAAATTGATATTTCAGTGTTTTGGTGTAGTTCGGAATCTGCCACTTTGTTGAATCAGATTTCATTTAATAAAGTGATTCAATTAGACGGCAAAAATTCTACTTAAAACTGTGAAAGTGCATATTACATGAATTAGTTAAGTAAAGATTGGTTATTTGAACTAAATCACTTTTGTGAGATGTATTATGCTAAAAGAATGATAATTTCCTTCCACACAGATACTCTTTGAGTTTAAGTATTATACAAGGAATATTCTAATTAGTACTGATTCTATTAACCGGAGATTCAAATAACTGGCAAACATCTTTATCAGTAACTCAAAATCCTCCCTAGAACTGAATTCTGGCTGCGCCACTGGTTGAACGTATAACTATATAATAAAAATAAAATTTTAGTAAAGTCATTCATAAAATTTTTATTTCAATTTAAATGATAATTTAAAAAAACATCAAAAGTAGTTTGTAAAATTTGTTCATTAAGGTGCATCAAAAAGAAATTGAATATTAACTGTCCTTTTTCCTTTTCAAAGATAAAATCCATCCCTTTTAAATTGATTGAATCAACGTATTTAACTTGAAAAGTAATCTAATTTCAATCACATTCACATGCTTATAACTCAGAGTAACAAAAGATCAAACGGTTTCTATTTGCAATAATCAACTTTAATTTTAGATTTTTCAGCAACTCAAAGGAATTATAATTAACTAAACATGCCTTTAACATTCAATTTTGCATAGGTTTTAAAATTGGAATGCATTTAATGAATTATATGCATTTAAATGAAATTAATAATGATAATATAAATTAAAGTTCTTGTTTTCTGTCATTTTTTTAAATGAGACATACCTTTGGAATAATGGGAATGCAATGTCTTTAATTAAAAGATATTTCATCCTGACCTGCTCAGCTGTCTAGTTGATTTTTTAAGTTAATGAAATCCAATCATTATTTTTAAATAAATGTATTAAATATTTTTTTCTATTTAGCCATGTTTTCATTAATTATTTTTTATGTAGGGATTTTTATATCATTTTGAAAATTTTGGGATATGATAAAAAAAAGATTGTATATTTTGCATATTCTCTTTGTAAACATAACCACAAATTTTTATAAATAACTATGGTCGAATATAAAATAATGAATCAAATTTAAGTAATAAAACGAAAAAAGAAAGAAAAAAGGACAAAAAGAAAGAAAAGAAAAGAGTTTTGTTCTATATTATTTTATGTATATTATAGTAATAAAAAGAAAGATCGTGTGATTATATCTCTCTGTGTATGTTTTGTTAATGGCAAGCAGAAGATAGCTCCCTCAATGGTCTGAAAACTTGTTTGATTATAACCCAATGTATATCCTCATGCACCTGAGGTTGAGATTATTTTATTTTTTTTCATACTTTTTTTATAATATTGATTAGAAATAATTTAATCACACCATATACATATACATATACATATATATATCGAAAACTACACCATAATATACAATTTTACAGAACTGATAAAAATATAAAATATTAAACTAAACAAGAAAAGTTAACATATTAACATACCTCTTGAACAAACTTGAAAACTACTAAAAATTGAACAACAAACGATAAACACAAATCCAACTGAATCATAAAAACTTATGAACATAGAATAACAAGAAAGAAAAAATGAAAATAAACCACTGAAGACGGGGCCGTGGACTTGTGACCCACGGTGCGGTTTAAACTAGTTTTATATCGGTAACACTCACCAAAACCCCGCCACGACCATGTTGAAAAACAAAATTTCAAGATACATAGGCCGGCGATACTTAGCTACCAAACCTCAGCTACCAAACCTCAAATGAAAGTGAGCAGTTCTTAAACAGTTACATAAACAGTTAAACCATCCTTTGAATTAACCTTTTTTTCGACGGCTATTTGAAATTTCTTGCTTTTTGCGAAGTACATAGTAACCTGTTCAAAAACCTCGTAGGATAACCATAACTCACAGCCTGGTCATACCAATTAAAAAATTCGTCAGTCTTTTTATCTGTATTTGAAATCAATTTATTTATACGATTTAAACCATTGATAAAAATATTTCTATAAATAGATATATGAACGTTAGAACCGAAATATAGCATCTTTAGAGTATCAAAATTAAAACTATTACGTTTATCATAAATACCCGCACTTAACTCCCCATTTTTTAAAATAATGTTAATATCCAAATAATTTATGTTATTGTAACAATCTGAAGCCGGTTTTAAACTCAAGCTGCTAGGATAGTTACTGAATTGGTAATTTTTTACATCATTACATAAAATAAGTAAAATGTCATCAATATATCTGAAACATTTAATTTTTCTAGATATTGCTAATTGTTCTTCGCACATAAATAAGAAAATATCTGCTAAAATTGAACTGCAACTTCCCCCCATCGGATTCCTCCTAATTTGTCTATAAACTGTTTTACCGTCAAACAAATAATTTTCACATACAATAAATTTAAACAAATCAATGAAGTAATCTTGATCAATTCCTGAAAAATTAAATCTATTAAGAAATTCCATTATTTTAATTTTTAAACTGTCTAAATCTATACTATTATACAAATCTTCGAAATCATATGCATATAAACCAGAAATATTTTTTAACTGAAGTACTCGTTGAACCAAATCAAAACTGTTTTTAATAATGCATGTTGGATTATCCATAAGAACTTTATCAAAAATATCTTTTAATAATTTCAACAATTTTTTATTTCCAGGTTCTAAATAAGATCCGAAACCACAAGTTATAGCTCTAAATTTTACAGGTTTTTTTGTGAAATTTCGGTACCAAAACCAGGTAAGGAAAACTGGTGCTACTTTGTTTCAACTTGATTTTTTTATAAAATGCTTTAACTCTATTGCCAATAATTTGATATATATATATGTATATTATATATTATCATAGACTACCTTCCTAATGAGTTCTTTCTCTAGCACTCAGAAGGATAGAACTATATACTGCATTTACTTGGTCTATGGTCTTAAAACATATGTTATTTTAAACTGCTATATTTCGTTTGTATACTGTCTATGTTGGTTGGTTGGGTGACTTTTTGGTAGGTTGGTTGGTTGTTTTTTTAAAAAAACTGCAAATTCAATACATAATTATAACAAATTCCGAACATGTTTCTCCATTCTAAAAAAAAAAAAGTAATGTTGCCACTGTGACTGAGAATGAATTTTTGTGACCTAGGATATTTCTTTACTAATATATATATATATATATATATATATATATATAAATTGGTAGCATTGTAGAAAAAATTTTGATAAACACAGTCATGTATGCCACTTTCAAATTAAAGAATTATTTTAAGAGCTATTTAAGTTGGCCAAAATTGTTCCATTAAAGTTCTACAGAAGCAAAAACTACACATAAGAATTTAATTTATGATATGCAGTGCCTCAATGGGAGGTTGGCGAGCTTGCTCGCAGGGGACAGAACCTCCTATTATAATAAGAACTGATATTTCGATAAATTAAAACCACATAATTTCATCTATTAAAAATAAAAAATAAGGGGGGGGACTTGTTCTATTAAAATAGACTGCTTTATTTAGAATAAAAAAGTAGTCTATACAACTTGAAGTAAGTCAAGGGATTTGAAAATTGCCAAATAACTTGGTAAAAGGCAAAGAATTTCAATATTTTTTTCTAAAATGTGCAAAATGTCCTGCAATTTTATATATTAAAAAAGATTGACAATACGTGCGTCTTTATCTCATGATAGCTGAGAAAACTCTTGTTTTTGCAAATTCCAGTTTATTTTTCGAGAAATTTAATCTAAATCAGCTTGGTTATGAAATTTCCATTTCCTACTCTTACCATTTCTACTCCCACACACACAGTTATTTTTTTTTTAATCATAAATGTTTGTTTTCTTTTTTTGGGGTGGGGGTGTTTGTTTTATTACGCAATGTTCTTTTCGGGTCATGCTGCGCCCAAAAAAATCAAAAACCAATTAAAATATTAACCCAAAAATACATTAGATTTATTTATAAAAATGCACAATAGAATACAGACAATGATAATTTGCATAAATAATTCCGGGTAAAAAGATCAAAAGATTGTTACAATATAAAAGATATATAAAATTATAATTGTTAAAAGAAATAAACAGAGCGTGAAATGTGCAAATACTACTAAAACAATTTTTAAAATCACGGAGAATTTAAAAATAACAATGTTTAAAATTAATTAGGTATTAATTCTGCATGAACAGTATTCTCCTAATCTGTATTCGAGTCATAGGAGTCAGATTCCATAGCCTCATCAGTTGTTTAGGGTCTTTCAACATACGGGGGCCATGAACTAATTTTCGCTGGGTTTTTTTTGCTACAGTTTGCCTCTGATGCGAATCCAGTATAATCTTTTTCTCATTCGTTTAAATCCGATAAAATTGCATTTCAATATTCTTACTTAGAACTAAGAAATTAATAAATCATTTTTTGTTTTAGATTATTAAATTATTAATCTTCGTAATTAATTTTTGCAAAAATTATGTATAAATATTACACCTTGCATAATTAAAAATATTAATTCTGTTTTCACACTGCTTATTTGTATCTTAAACTTTAACGACGTTATTCAGTTCACGTACCTTACATAATTTTCTTAATTTTCAGTTAAATTGTATTTTAAATAATATTACTTATAACAAGTAAATTAAAAACGTTAATTTTATAAATATTATTTTTAACATAAAAGTTAATAAAAACAAAACACAGGATAGGGTTCTTAAGCAGCTAATAATATTAAGGAAATTATATGTCATCTACATAAATTATAAAAATTCAAACTTCAAAAGATAAACGCTGAACCGCATGACGTTCGATCATATAAAGGAATATTTTAATTAAAATCGATAATTAAATTTTTATTTCAATTTAAATGATAATTTAAAAAACATCAAAAGCAGTTTATAAAACTTGTTCATTAGAGTACATCAAAAATAAATTGAATATCATCTCTTCTTTTAATTCTTTTCAAACATAAAATTCATTCCTTTTAAATTGATTGAATCAACGAACTTAACTTGAAAAGTAATCTAATTTCATTCACATTTACCTGCTTATAACTCAGAGTAACAAAAGATCAAACGGTTTCTGTTTGCAATAATGAACTTAAATTTTAAGTCTTTCAGTTGTTCAAAGAAATAATAATTAACTAAACAGAACTTTAACATTCAATTTCGCATCAGTTTTAAAATTGGGATGTACTTAATGAATTACATGCATTAAACTGAAATTAATAATGATTATATAGATTTAAAAATGCCTGTTTTCTGTCATTTTTTTAAATGAGACATACCTTCGACATAGTGGATATGCAGTTTCTTTAAATAAACGATATTTAATGAAGCTCAGCCATCTGATTGACTTTTTAAGTTAACGAAAGACCAATCACTGTTTTTTTAAATCTATTAAATATTTTTCTTTTTAGTCATGTATCCGTTAATTATTTTTATATCATTTTGATATCGTTGAGACCTGACAAAATGATTGTGTTCTTTTGATTTCCTCTGTAAACATAAATACGTTGCATTAAATAACTAAGGACGAATATAAAATAATGAATAAAATTTAACTTATGCGAATGAAAAAAAACGAATGAAACAGACAAAAAAAAATTTCTTTTTCATTATTTTATATATTCTTTACTAATAAAAAGAAGCCTGACTCTGATTATATCTCTTTGTGTATGTTTTGGGAATGGTTTGCGAAAGTTAGCTCACTGTGAGTTCTGAAAATTTGCTTTTAATTTTTTCATAGTTAGTACTCTTTTATAATATTGTTTGATATTACAATAAATTCATTTAAAGTCTTTTTTTTACAAATCTGCAGAGATATTCCTGCTCATGTTCATCGAATTGAAGAAGAATATATTGCCTTTTCTTGGCCTATGGTCTCAACACAATACAGCAGAACCATTATGCATTTAAAAAATGGAAGACATATTTTTAAATTTATTAATATTACGTCTTAAACGAATTAATCAGTTTTGACAAAAACTGATGAATATAAAAATATTAAATATTTGAGAATAAATTTCAAAATAGTCGTTTCCGTGATTGATTTCAAAAGGATTTGATATGAATTCAAATCCCTTTCAATAAAAAAAATCTTCCCTGCAAAGCATTTTTTAAATAAAATGTTGTCGTAAATTGTTCTAAAATTAGTTTAAATATCTTCTTGTGTAATCAACGTGATGACAATTTATGATAGCAAAAATGCACTTTTTCAATTCAATTTAGTTACTGCATTCTACCCCGAATTTGGAGAAACCAATAGTGATAGTAAGATTATTTTATAAAAAGGAAATATTTCGTTTTTTTCTTTATATGTACTTAGCTTTTTGATTACAAATTTGAAGAAAAAATTCCTAACGATTTCATTTTGGCAGTAATGCACAAAATTGTTTATTTGATCTTGAACGTATCTACTTACGTGCAAATTCTTAAACTTATTCTAAAATCATCCGTAATCGGGTGAATTATTTATTACTGTATTTTAGGAAGAATGCTTTGGCGTATTGGCCTGGCTGTACATTAACTACATCCTCATTCACTTTAAAAACATATTGATTATGCATCTTTAATGCCTGGGACTGACTTGGTCGATGATTCGATCACAAAAAATGATTTCTTTAATCGTTCTTTTTTTCTTTTTAAGCATTTTTCAAAATTTTTTGTAATCACGAATGGAACAATAAGTGAATTATTTTCATAAATGTCATTTCTTTCCTCCATCATTAAATACTGTTGCTAGGTAACGGTTAGAGAAGGCGCTAAAAAAAGAATTAAATTAATGGCAAATATCCAAAATTGAAAAGATAAAATATTCTACGAGTAGATGATTAAATTGCTTACAAAAAGTGTATAGATAATTTTTGAATTTTTGAAATAAGACAAGGTCAGCTCGCAAGCAGTTTTCACATACTTTTCCTCACTCCGAGTCATTTGGAAACATTATGAGTAGTGATAGTGATAGATTTTTACACGACACTCGGACTATGCACTTCTATATCACTTCTTTGAATTCATTTCACTCCTTTTTGGCATGGCGGGATCATTTAAAACGACTTTATTGTAATGAGACATGGCTTTATCGACAGTGTTTGTCGGTACTATACTCTCTTAAAACGAAAGAGTGGATTTGGCTGCTCAAGAAAGAGTTCTAATTTATTGGATCGTGAATGAGTTGATTTTTAACCGATTCAGTCATCTTGGTTTGATTTTTTCTCTTTCTAATCCACTCACACAGCTTTAAAACTAAACAACTCAACTCAATAATGAAACAGCTTTTTTTCCGCGCTGATTTTCGCCGCTGACTCGTCACGTGACCTTGCAAGATACGATGGAGACTTCCGGCGTTCGCTAAACAATTTGCTGAAAATGCCTTTTTTACGAAGTAAGTAAGTTTTATATAAGTATTTTATTTTAATTATGCTTTCTTTTAATAACTTTCCCTTCTCTTTTTAACAGACTAAAATTCATAACAGTATCATACCTTGAAATTAAAATGTCGTGTCACACGGTAATATTGAGGATGTGTTTAATGCATTTCTATATTAATAATTGGTGTTACAGTGCTGCTACAAAACTTTCGTGCTTTAATAAAATAAATTAGTATATTTAATCAGAGTAAAAATTGTTAATGCAATGTAAATATCTCGTTATTTAATTGCCTTGTATTAAAGTTTTGTAATTATTATATCTTTATTCATAGAAATTTATCAAAACATGGTATTTACGTCTTGTTTGCAGTGTCTTAGTAAAAACGTGCTCCGGATTACATTATACACATTTCTGAGATTTTTTTTTTTTCATTCTTAATGTTGAACTTGTGTTACTGTTTTGTTTGGCAATGTTTCATACTGTTATTGGGCAAAATTATTGCATGCATGGTCTGTATTATAATAATCTGCTTAATATTTATAAGTTGTTACATAATGCATGCAGAAATAATAGTTTTCTTGTGCCTGCTTCCCAGGTAGCTTTAAATCTAAATGAGAATTTATAAATAAAACGAAAACAGTGGACAAAAGTTTGTCTTTCTATACTGGTAAATGCAAGTATTATTTCCTAAATATTATGCAACGATACCAAAAAGCAAATCCTCTTTCTCTTTAGAAAATACCTTGCAATATCATCCCTTTTCCTTAACATTTTTTATGCATAGCCCAGTGGTAGAATTGATTAAAAAAAAAGTTACTGGTCCCAAAGATCAGTACGCATGAGAGTTTACTGGTCAGAAATAGTCATCAGTAACCCGCTACATAAAATTCTATGAAATACTTTTAACCGTCCCCCCCCCCTCTTCACACACACACACTCCTACTAGAATGTAAAATAAACCAAACTTCCTTTGCAGCTATACAAAATTTTTGGCATAATAAAATGGAAAATTACTATTTTATAAAAAAGTATGTAGTATGTAAACTAAAACTATAAAATTGTGTATTTTATTTCCGATCATTTATTTAACAGATAGTAAGGATTAATGCAATATTTTCTTATAATTATTTTTTCAAGTATTATTTTATGGTTTGTGTTTGGTACGGTTTTCTCAGGCAGGAAAATTTATTTACTTGTCAGAGATGAAGTGGGTGTGCAGTGGTGTAGCTAGGATGGGTGACATCCCGGGACAGATGTAAAAGGTGTTAAGCCCCCCCCCCCTCCTCCTCCTTCTTTCCAATCTGTCATATTTTTTCCATCTCAATTCTGCATTCTTATAAAAAATAGCCTTACCATTCCTTATTTACCTTTTGTCCTTCTGCATAAAAAAAACCGCAGAAGTGAATCATTACTCGACCCATAGTCTGCACAAGTCAATGCCGTGCCTATACGTAGAAGAAAATTATTTCTTTTAAAGTTTGCTTTTGTTACCCACTCGTTGAATAGGTTGGTTTTTGTTCCCGGGTGCGTATCTTATTTAGACACACCGTTCTGTATAAAACTTCACTTTAGCAAAGAAAAGAAAACTAGCTGTATTGCATCATGAGCTAAAAATCTCATTTTATTTCCTAATTAGTCTCCAAAATTTTATAAAATTGTATTTTTATTTGCAAATAAAGATTTGGTGTCACCCTTTAGAGGATGACACCCGGGTAATTTCCCTAATCAAGAAGAATTTCTTTTACAGCTTGACTAAAATCTTAAAGATCAAGTTGTATGCAGTTCTGTGGCTTCATATTCAAAATCATCATGTATGTTATGACAGATTGTTTTAAAAAATAGGCATTTTTCTAAAATTAAAATATTTTATACTAAATAATTGATTATTAAAAACCTATTTTATCTTTGAAAAATTCCCAAGTTTTAAAAATTTTCTTTAAAGCATTAGATATGTTCACCAACACTACTAATTTCCATCCTATGACTATAAGCATGACCTGGACCCACTATATTTATTGCTTATTACTGAAATAAAGTGTTAAAAGTAGAAAACATTCATATCCAATAATTTCAAACTCTTAAATTATGTAGAAAAAAGAAAAAATGTCATTAGATTTCTTTAAAAAAACCAATTGGTTTTTTTGAGAAAAAAACCATATGGTTTAAACCATGGTTAAAACCAATTGGTTTAAACCGTGCCAACCCTGCGTATCAATCAAAGAAATTTGCGATTCTTATGTGATGAAATTTTACATTTTCTCACAGTAAATTGACGATTTTTTCCTACGACATAAGCACAAAAATTTCAATTTTTTTCCAGTTGTAAATTGATGAAACTCGCGGGCCACAGGTTGTGCATCCTTATTACTTATTTTAATATTTTATTATATTGTAACGCTTTACAATAGTTTAGATTTCCTTGTTAGTTACATTCAAATTACTGTTTAAAAAATGTAAAGAAAATAATGACCAGAAATCCGCAAAATTCTAAAATCTGCAAAACCTCTGGTCCCAAGCTGTGCGGATTTGAGGAAGTCTACTGTAACAGCAGTTTTACTAGCAAAGTGCCAAATTTTGACCTACTTGTGATATCCTTAAATTTGGCAGCAAAAATAATTTGCCATATATAAAAACAATTTAGTGAAATTTTCTATCTTTTAATGCATTTTTTAAAAATACAGTATTGTGCATGTTATATTAATAAAACATACCTTATTTTTTTTTCATTTATATTTAATAATAATAATCTGGTTTATGTAAGTCTGTAATGTTTCAAACGATTTTTAACCGGCTTCCTGGTATGTTAGAATCATAAAAGTTGTACATAATGTTTTTGATGGCAATATAGCATTAATACAGTTGCAATTATTAAATTTAATTCATTTTCATTCAGTTAACTCAATATTAGGTGTCACCCCCACAATTCATTGTGGTGTGTCATCGCTTTATTCTTGTGGCCTATAATCTGATAAAATATATGATTTAGAGGACCCTTGGGGGGAGGAGATTAACCCTTTAAATTTACTTACCCAGTCAAAATATCAAATTCAGTTGGTAAAGATATATCAGCAATTTTTACATTTGTATATATAACATATAAAGCTAGGATTATTTTCAAGATGTAATAATATGCCTTGATTTTATTCACGAGAATAAATTTTGTTTTATTAGCAATGCCAAAAACAAGCTTCTTTGAAAGTTTAAAGGGGGGGGGGGTGAGATCTCTAGCAACCAGGCTGTAGTTTCAATTTATCCACAAAAGATCGCCATGACTAGAACTCACAACCAACTACATCCTGTCGATACTCTACTGAAAGCAAATAGTAGCTGAACAAAATCCATCAGATGTACAGAACTTACGACTAAAATGAACAAAGGAACGAAAAACTGACCAACTGAAAAATTAACCAACCATCAATTTGATCTTCTGCTTATAGGCTGGATCAAGTCTTCCGGAGAGGTCTAATCAGTCAGGATGTCGGACTCAGTCAGGGGTGCCCAGAGAGGGGTTTGATGACGCAAGATGCGTCCTATAACTTAGTTTGGGGGGGGGGGGTAATTTCAGAAAAAGTACATTTTGGGGGGGGGGGATTTTAAATTCTTAATATTTCTTGTTTTTACTGTTAAAAAATATCTTTATTTTTAATATCATTTTTTATTTTTTTCAACATTTAATTTCCAGAAAAGTCCCTGTATTTTCTTTCTTTAAATTCTAGATAAGGGCAATAAGAACTCATTCTGCTATACTCAACTCGCTATCTTTGTAAATCTTGATTCTTAAATTTCACTTTTAAATTTTTTCAACATTGAATTTCCAGAAATGTTTCTGTATTTTTTTCTTTAAATTCTAGATAAGGGCAATAAGAACTCATTTCATTATGCTTAACTCACTATCTTTTGATGGTGCTGTAGATTATAAGTAAAATATATTTTACAATTGATATTCTGTTTAGGGGGGGGTCAATGTTAAAGTATGAAGATTGTTTTTTTTGGGGGGGGGGGGTGGTCACCACTGGAGTCAGTAAACCTCTTAGTGAGATCATCAGCTTGTTCATTTAAGGGGATCCCCCGGTGTCCCAGAACACAGCACAAATGAATTTTAGGGGAGAGACCCGCAATGCCCCGATCTTATGCAACCAAATTTAAAAAAAATTCTTCCGATTGTGGAGATTACTGCACCTTTTAGTTCACTAAACTGGAAGGTTCATTGTGGGGTTAGATCTAGCTGTGCTGAACTTAGCCTTCGAGTTTTGGACCAGAGTGAGGAAAGAGTTAAAGTTTATCTCCATCAATGAGTGCAGCTTGTTGTTATATCACGGCAGATCAACGGCCAATTA
The DNA here is from genome assembly GCA_964019185.1 of Maratus speculifer. NCBI lineage: Eukaryota > Metazoa > Arthropoda > Arachnida > Araneae > Salticidae > Maratus > Maratus speculifer. Next base: position 225,658,645 of record OZ025296.1, on the reverse strand, counting down.
TAAAGGGGACGACAAGGAGGAGAGGGGTGGGATTAATAGGGACAGAAATGTCAGTCCGGAAGTGACCGTTGTCAAATAAATCTTCATCCACACGCAGCGTGGATCTTTATAACTAATATTTTAATTACTAATAATAAACATTTGAAAGTAGTCTGATAAATAAAATATTCTTCTCCATAGCTATCCAAAAAATAAATTTCAAATACTTCTTGAGATTTTGTTTCTTGAATGACAATTTGAAGTCAACATTTTTGGTCATAGATTCAGCAGATAACTAACAGGGGGGGGGGGGAACTCTCTTATTCGACTTCATATTTTGATTTTAATGCTTAAGATAACCTCCCCAATTAAGATTGGGGATTTCTTTTACAGCTTGAAATCTTATGGATTGTGTTATGTTATTGCGTTAAATAATCTGCAGTTTTCAAAAAATTAAGATATTTTCTATTGAATATTGAATATTTTTAATCTATTTTATATTAGATCAATTCACATGTTTGAAGCTTTTTCTAAAGAGAAATAAATATATTCACCAATGCAGACTGATTTTAATCCTATAACCAAAAAGTGATCTAAACCTGCTACATCCAATGCTTATTGCTGATATAAAGTGTTAAAAATAGAAGTTATTTATATTCAATAATCTGACATACATAAATTATTAAGAAAAAGAGAAAATGTCATTAGATTTCTTCTGAATTTTTTTTTTTTTTTTTTTTTTTTTTTTTTTTTTTTTTTTTTTTAGAAAAATACCAGTTGGTTTAAAACTAAACCGTTGCTTAAACCAAAAGGAGAAAACAGTTGTTTAAACCATAGTTAAAACCAATTGGTTTAAACAGTGCCAACCCTGGTCTAATTGTTGTAGGTTCTATCTTGTATTATATAAATATGCAAATATATAGAAAAACAACTAAAAATCCACAAAAACCTGTATTGGTTGGGTATTTGCCAGCGCTGATACATTTTGAAAGTAGCAACAAAGGTGAATTTTCAACAATATTTTATAATGTTGCTTTAAGAACTTTCATTTTAAATTTGTTTTTAAAATGGTGATTTATTGTATCAGATGTAACACCATGATTTAAACAAGCAGATAAGTGTAATCGCACAGGATTTATTTATTCTATTTCCATTTTATTCATGATTGGCTGAATTTTCAGTAGTGTAATATTTATAAAGCTAAAATTTTTAGTGTATGTTTCATTTTATGTTTAGACTATGGATGGGAAATTTTATAAAACATTTAATCTGAAAGCTGCAAAATATTTTAATATGTTCATAATCATTCCTTAACATTATATTTATTGCTATTTAACTTAATTTCAATATTTTCTTTTAACACAGGAAGATGGTGATTTCATGGAGGAGTAAAATTCTACTGTGAGTGAGGAGTCAAATTCAACAATCTTATTTAATCTCAAGGATTTTCAAGAAAGTGTCTATTTTGCCTAAGATTTTAAAAGTTGGACAAACCAGTGGACAGATTACAATATGCTCTTTATGTATTTAATGTTTAATGCAAATGGACTGTTATATTTATAAAGGTCCTGTTAAAGATGTTATTGAAACTTGTTTATCTGATGTTGGAAAGAATTGTTATCAATTAATGTTAGGTTTATTTTGTCCTTGCTAAATAAAATGTTTTTGTTGTTAAATAAAATTAGTTTTTTTTCTTTCTTGCAACATTCTAAATTGCACATTTGGCTCTACTTTTGACATAAACTGCTGCAGTCTTATACTTTTATATTTATTTAAAAGTTAGTTGATTTAAGAAACATTGAATAAAATCAAAAATTAAATCAAAAATTCTTTATGAAGAAGAAGTAAGTTATTCTTGAATATAAATTCAAGTTTTAACAAATGTTTTAAATGATATAAAGAATAATTGCACATGGTCAATAAATCCATATCTCAGTTATTTCTGCATTTAACTTCATACAATAAAATAATTGTCCATAATCAAAATTTTAGCTATACAAGTTTTTTAATGACATTCCTCCACATTTCCCAATTGCAATGTGCTTATATAAATGCTATGGGTAACAATTATTTTATCTAAGATTTCAAAGCCATTTCAGATTTCAAACTAAACAATTAAAATATTTTTTTTTAAATTTAGTCAGTTTAAGAAATATGATTTTGATTGAGATTTAAATCGAGGAATAATTACAACAAGGTACCATGGGTTGATGTTTATCCATTTAAAATATTTTCAATTTCAATTATTTAAACACTGCACTGGCCATGTGTGGGGGGGAATACTTTTTTAAATTTAGGTTTTATGTTTTTTAATACTTTCTTTTTCAAAACTGGGTCTGAAACTCCTATTAATATAAAAAAAATAATAATAATTAACCAAAATTGCAAAAGTAAAAACTAACCCACTTACAGATCATCCTCAAATATTCTATGCCCCCCTCCCAAAAAAAAGGTAAACATTTTAAAATCCAAACAAGATATTTGAAAATAACTTCTGCATAGGATTATCTAAACTCTTAAGGGGAACAATCAGCTTCTGACATTGTGGTGCTGAAGTTGAGTCGTTGGGCTGATATCAAGTTTATTTTTCAATATTTTTTTAGTAAGATGCCTAAGATTGGTTTATTTGATTGAAATCGTAAATTTTTAATAAAAAAATAATTGTTATTTACAATTAAATCAGAAGCTAATGAAAAAATTAAAATTGTATATAAGCATATCTGAAGCTATAAGTATCATTGGAAAATATGTAAACTTGAAATTGCCCAAGAAAAGAAAGGAAAAATCCCATAAGCACCACAGCATCAGAAGCTGATATTCTGTTTATCATTGGAAAATATGTAAACTTGAAATTGCCCAAGAAAAGAAAGGAAAAATCCCATAAGCACCACAGCATCAGAAGCTGATATTCTGTTTAATGTTGATCGGGTGCTGTTGTACAGTTATGCAAACTTAGGCAGTTTGCATGAATAAGTGTTTTCAAAATTGCAATTTTGAGATCACCAGTATTTTTAATTTAATGAATATATGTACTTTTAAATTTAACAAAAGAAAATTCTGATGTTAAAAATTTCTGATTTGACAGAATAATAAAAAATTCATGTAAGCTCTATTTAATTTTGTATAACGATTCAATTGCCTTTTCCCCTAAATTAACATAGGAAACAGTTTCATTGAATTAGAAAGAAAAAAAATGTTTTTATGATTCATTAGAGAACTTTCAGTCATGTAAATTAGAATGTTTTAAGTCTTGTTAATTAAAGACTTGGAAGAAATATTGGAGAATCCATGTTACAGTTTTCCAATCTCTCTCTCTCTTTCTCTCTCTCTCTCTCTCTCTCTCTCTTTATATATATATATATACCCTTGTAATGTCAATAAACAGAAATTTAAATCCGAAATGAGAATTTAAATGCAACACTTGAAAATGTGGCAATAATTCCATGTTATATTGAATTTCATTGATAAAAATTAATCGAGGATTACTGAATTTAGTTTTAAATGATGTGATTTTATTTAGACGATTTAGAAATCGCTTGAAGATTTTTGTAATTTTAAGCAATTTTGCTTTTCTTAAGAGTGAATTTATTCAATTCTACAAATTGAAGGAGTTTTGGATTAACTCTTAAATGAGTTGATTTTATTCATGTATGAATTGGTTACAAATCGCCTAAGCGCTACTGGATTAAATCAAAAATGACAACATTTCACTCCAACTTGAATTGATAACAAATCGCTCAAGTGCTACTGGATTTGCCTTAAATTATTTCACTTCACTCAAATACGAGTTGGCTGCAGCTAACTCAAGTGCTACTCGATTTAATCCTAAAGACTTCATTTCACTCAAGTATGATTTGGTTACAAATCGCTCAAGTGCTACGAGATTCAGTCTTAAATGACTTCATTTCACTCAAGTATGACTTTATTACAAATCACTCAAGTACTACTGGATTTAACCTTTATTGATTTGATTTCACTCAAGTATGAGTAAAAGAGAGATCACTCAATCATGAGTTGATTAAATACAACTCATTCACTTGAGTTGTTTCAGCTCTTCTTGAGAAGGTTCCTTTCAACATGGGAAAAGAGTGGATTTCAGCTCAACTTGAGTTATTTCAGCTTTTTCGTTTTAAGAGAGTAAATGAACAATGCCGAGTTATGATTTAATAAGTGAGTTGTTGTTTGTTTATTGTGAAGATCTGCCAACTGTTTGATAAATGGTGCATTTTCATAGAAATAAGGATTTCCGCGTTTCCTATGTTGTGTTAAATTTTTGAATATTTCATATATTTTTAGGTTATAGTTTTTATTTTCTAAGCATTCAGTTTCTAAAAAGAAATATCTGAATTTAATATATATATATATATATATATATATATATATATATATATATATATATATATATATATATATATATATATATATATATATATATATATATATATATATATATATATCAGTTTCTTAACTATCTTCGAAACTAAACGCGAGAAAATTGACAAATATATATAATAAAAGGAAAAAAGTGAAGATCAGGGGGTAACAGTAAATATTTCTTTAATACAAATAGTGACAAAACGATTTAAATCATTTATGCGTCAAACGTCTTTTAATAAAATATGCCAAGTGGTTTTGAAATCGCAATAAATATATTTTAAATATTAAAACGTAAAAAAAATAATTACAAAAAAAAAAGAATGTAATAAATGCCTCAGAAAATACTCCTTATAGTAAATAATATGTCTTCTCGTTTTTTCTTCTAAATGACTACTTTTTAATGGGTATTATTATTATTATTATTATATGGTATGGGTTGGTTGGGGGTATGTATGAGTGGTATGTGTTTTTGCAAATTTACTCTGATAAATATGTTTTAAATAACATTTCAAAGTCTTAAATTTGAATTTCTCGGAACTTAACGAAGTCCGAACTTTGGAATTTTCCAAATTTTAGGTCATAAAGAACATTGCTTTTTCAATGAAAGGAAAAATAAATATTACTAATGAAAAATATAAAATGATGTTCATATATTATAAATTGAATTTATATAATTTTTTTTATTTTGGTTGCGGATATTTTTTATACAGTTACTTTCACGTTTAAACCCATTTTCAAAAGTGAAAGGCTCATCATTAAAAAGATACAATCAAAGTCAAAAATGAAAAGGAAAAGGAAAATTTAGGGATTGAACTCAGCTGTCCCATGTGGGGGGAAAATAAAATGTTGAATTACAAACGAAATATTTGCAAAAAACCTCTCAATGGGTTTATCATTAGCTTATGAGAGAGTTCGTTTAACGGGACAGTAGTCTTAAGTGACTGCAGGAGGAGACAAAAACGAAAAGACATAACCGAATGCTTTACATAAGTGTGGGGGGGGGGGACCATTTCTGCATTTTTATTATACTTTACCAACATTCGATTACAGTTGAAAACAAAAATATACAAAACAATATCCAATGTGATGTTTTAATGCTTTTCTTTCTTTTTTCGACAATTTTCTTTATACCTCTTTATTTTAAAATTTGCGGCTTGAAAAATCCAAGTTTTGGAATATTACGAACTTTGGATGTCCAAAATAAGGACTTTGTACTGTATTGATAATAATGCCCCCCCCCCCCCCTCAAAATAAAAGACGTTAATAGTAAATAATTTTGTAATTCTTTTAAATGAATCAGTATAGTAACACGTTAAAACAATCATTACAACAAAGTATTTCTTTTTACATTAGATTTAGATATTTTATAGTTGTTATTAAGGAATTTTCTTCTTCCAGTATCAAAAGACTAACGCAATTAATTTTGTTAATCCTTCCAGATATTTTATTTGTCATTCATTAACCATACATACAAAAAGAAATTGTATAAAATATTCGTGTAAGCTCCCATAAAAAATGTTATAATTCTCCATTCCTATAAAAAGAGACGAATGTAATATATTTCCTTGACTGCATATTTTGTTGTTTCTCTTGTTAATAGTTAAATCTGTCTGATAAATTTATTTTTTAAATCACAAAATTAGCATTTTTTCCAATATAAGTATTTTTTAGTGACAAGCGTTAAAAAATGTATATATATTTTAGATATTAGACCATTATGATTGGAATGATTTCATTTAAATTTTCTAGTATTTTCCAAAATAAGTATGTATTCTCTAATAAAGAATCTAATAATTGCCTTAGAAAATACTCCTTGTGTTGAATAATATATCTTCTCATTTGTTCTTCTAAATCACTGCATTTTAATAGACATTATTATTATTATTATTATATATGGTATGAGTTGGTGGGGAGCATGTATAACTAGTATAGGTTTTTACAAATGTGATCTCATAAATATGTTTTACATTATTGATAAAAATGTCCCCAAAAACGTAAACAATAAGAAAATTTTGTAATTCTTTTTAATGAATCAATATAATAACACTTAAATTATACATTACAAAAAATATATATTCCATGTACTTGAATACATGAGATTTAGATTTCTCAAAAATATTATTAAGGAATTTTCTTTCCCCGATATCAAATGGCTAACACAATTAATCTTGTTAATCTTTCCAGACGTCTTGTTTATCGTTCATTAATCATTCATATACAAAAGAAAATGCATAAAATATTGCTAAAAGATGTTGTAGTGAATGCTGTAATTCCCCATTCTTATAAAAGGAAACGAATGCAATATTTTTTCTTTATTGCATGTTTTGTAGTTCGTCTTGGTAAGAATTATTACTAGCTAATAATTTTTTTTATAAGTCACAAATTTAGGATTTTTCCAATATAAATATTTTTAGTGACAAGCGTTAAAAAAATGTTTTAGCCCATTCTAAATGGAATGATTAATTTAAGTGCTCTAGTCTTTTGCAAAATAACTATACATTCTCGAATAAAATTGTCTTTTACTTCCTAATTTTTACGGAATTTTAGAGTCCCTGCACTTATTTTGTTTCCACTTTAAACGGTCGTATATATTTTTAAATTAAATTATTTAAAAGACACTTATTTCAATATGTCGTATGATATGCAAATGTACTTAACAAAATCGAAGTTTTATTTAAACTGTTATAACATTTAACTACACTCAAAAAAAAAAAAAAACTTTCTTCAATTCACGTAAATTGTACTGACAGCAGTACTGTCTGTACTACATATTTGGGAATATCCGTTTTTAACCTCGTTACAGGAGTTAAAATATCCGTCAAATGAAGAAAGTTGTGAGAAAGTAAAAACGGCAGACGTTGAATTATGAGACGAGCTCACTCGCACTGATCTAATACATGTGCAGAAACGACATGCTTTAAGTAAATATGTTTACTTCTAATGGGTATGGTTTGATCGATTTATTTAAAAAGTTTTTAATTTCAAATTAATTTTGAAAAGATTTAAAGATCTAAACCATTGTATTTAATATACAGGGTGTCCCTTCTCAACGGTGGCCAATGGCTAATTTCTAAACCGTTGGCCATAGACATATAGTTCCAATTGCAAAAATGCTTTAAAAAAGGCAAAGAATTGTTTTTTAAGCGATTTTGATCAAAAAAATGTTTTACTAAAAAATTACGAAAATTAAATTTTTATACGGTCCCCCGGTCCTATAAGTGATATATAGTAAAAATTTTTCAACACTCTAGCAAGTAATACAGAACAGGTCCCATTCATGTAACATTAAAATTGACCGAGTTATGAAACTTTAAATTTCATGACTTAAACCACTTTTCTATAGCTGAAAACGACTGAGCTTTAAGGGAACGTACACTAAGTGCTTAATGTATTATAAAGGGAGTCGATTTCCAACGTTGTTCAAAGGCTACTTCCTAAACTATTTGTCACAGACATATAGTTTCAATTACAAAATGTTTTAAATGAGCGATTTAACTGAAGGCGCTGTCACCGTATAAGTTTTACGTTAGTGTTAATTATAATTAATTAACTTCTAGATTGGTTATTAAAATAACTGAAGACATGAATTTCAAAATTCTCTTTATCGAAAAAATCAAATTTTGGGAAATAGCGAAAAAACTTTAAATGCATCTACTGGTTTTCATTATAAATTTTGAGATTGCATTGTTACAATAGTGGAGGTTTGTACAGACTGATAGAGAAATCAAAAAGCGATAAGTCGAGTTTTGAAATTCATATCCTCAATTGTATTTTTACGTATGTTTTATTTTGTAAGCAAATGAAGCTGATTCTTTTCGTGATTTTATAAAAAGGTATGTTATTTTGATAAGCTTTTATTTTATTCATAGTTTTCGTATGTAAATTTTCCTAGTTCAAAACTTATATTCAAATTTTAACTCATTTCCAAATATCCGATTGAGGTTCAATTCCCATACTTATTTAAACCCGATGGCAATGTAATATTAATACGATTTTAGGTGCGCTCCATTTATTTATTTTATAAGACTACATCAAATTCTATTAGGTTGAGTAATTTAATAGAGCTTTAAATATGTATCATTTTGTAACGATTTGTGACTGTTGCTTTTCATAGTTTAATTTAACAAAATTTCTGTTATTTTTTTTACTTATATTTTTAGTATAAATTGCATATTTTACTTTAAAATGTAAATGTCAATATAAATTCAGAAACAACATTGTAAAAAATTTTTTTACTCTCACTGTTTAAAGTTAAATTTTCTATCTGATGTTTATTTTTATTTCCAGTAAATTTGTGAATGACCCCTATTTTTCAGCAAAAAATATGCTTCAACTTTGAACAGCTATAACTCGGTATATTTTGATCGCAGAGGAATGGGACTTTTTTTGTCTTACTTGTTAGAGTAGTGGTAAAAATTTTCTAAATATCACTTTAAGAACCGGGGGACCGTATAAAAATCAATACAAAAAACCCTTAACGGGTTAAAAGCTTGTGACGCAGCAGCTTATCTTACATCTCTAAGAATTTTAAATTTGGGACTTAAGACTAATGATATCAAAATTTATGTGACGCTATGCTATTAATATATATATATATATATATATATATATATTAAAATTTATTCATTAATGCTTTATCATTAACATCTTTCATAATTTCGAAATATGAATCTTAAAAGTTATGATATCAAAATTTAAGTGACGCCTTGATGAGACTTTAAACGATGTTTTAAAATTCTATTTATTTATTTATTTATTATCTAAATACATTTACATATCTAAACAATACTTTTCATTTTCCAATACACTGTTAAATACATCACTTTCACTGAATATATATAATGCACTGAAATGTTTTATTTGAATAAATTGGCTTATCTTTTGTGCTACGCTATCCAAAATCAAAAGTAACATTTAAATAAATATTTTTCCACCATTGTATCTAAACTAAGTTAAATATATGCAAATAGATACAATGACGCAAAAATATTTATTTAAATGTTACTTTTGATTTTGGATAGCGTAGCACAAAAGATAAGCCAATTTATTCAAATAAAACATTTCAGTGCATTATATATATTCAGTGAAAGTGATGTATTTAACAGTGTATTGGAAAATGAAAAGTATTGTTTAGATATGTAAATGTATTTAGATAATAAATAAATAAATAAATAGAATTTTAAAACATCGTTTAAAGTCTCATCAAGGCGTCACTTAAATTTTGATATCATAACTTTTAAGATTCATATTTCGAAATTATGAAAGATGTAAATGATAAAGCATTAATGAATAAATTTTAATATATATATATATATATATATATATATATATATATATTAATAGCATAGCGTCACATAAATTTTGATATCATTAGTTTAAAGTCCCAAATTTAAAATTCTTAGAGATGTAAGATAAACTGCTGCGTCACAAGCTTTTAACCCGTTAAGGGTTTTTTGTATTGATATCATTGCTTTTTTTAGGTTAATGATAAAAAAAAATAATAAAAGACTAACGCAAAAAATTCATATTCATGATTCATTCGCCTTTAATTACCCCTCCCCCATCCACTTAAAAAAAAGATATTTCATATTTTATTAATGTGTGCTGTACTACTTGATTTTGTTAAAAACAACTCTGTAGTAAAATACGTTAGTAAAAGATAAGAAGGTAATGTACATTCAGCACCATACATCTCAGAAAGGGTTTTATAATCTATGCTGTATGTATCATTTCTCATTCTTGTTAACTATGTTTATTCTTTACACATGTTGATACATATACTGCAGATGGATTAAAATGATCAGGGATACAATATTCAGAATATGCTGGAAAGTATTTCATAATCTATGCTGCATGCATGATTCTTGTTAATTATGTTTCAACCTATGTATAGGTTGGTAATATTGCAGATTGATTAAGACTATATGCGTTACAATATTCAGAATATTCTGGAAATGTTTCATAATCTATGTTGCACACATGTTTTTCTTTCTTGTTAGTTATGATTTGTTCTTTATATAGATTGGTAAAATTACTGCAAATAGATTAAAATGATAGGTTTACAATATTGAACATGTATTGAAAAGTGTTTCATAATCTATACTTATGCGTAATTTTTCATTCTTGTTAGTTTATTTATGTTTTCCTGTTTGCATAGGGTGGGAAGATTACTGTACAAAGATGAAAACTATAGGTTTAAAGTATTCAGAATGAATTGGAAAGTATCTAAACATACTGTATGCAAAAATTTTTATTGTCGTTAATTATGCTTTGTTTTTTGCACAGAATGGTAAAATTCTTGTACATGAATGACAATAAGTTTACAGTATTCAGAATGTGTAGGAAAATGCATCATAATCGATGCAGTATGCATGATTCTTTGTTCTTGTTAGGTATGTTTTGTTCTTTGCACTGGGTGGAAAAATTACTGTATATGGATGAAAATAGTAGGTTAATAGTATTCAGAATATGTTGGAAGTTGCATCATATTCTATGTTGCACACATAACTTTTCGTTCTTGTTTTTTTTTTCCTTTACACATTGATAAAATTATTGCAGATGGATGAAGGCATTTAATTAAATCAGGCTTATATTACAATTGACAATATATATTCTAAATTAATCAATGTACCTATCATTTGTACAAGAATGTCCTGATTGGTAATTGCCCCGGTGTAATTGATAATTACAATGTTCCCAGGGTAGTTACCGAGAATCAAAAAATTTTAATTAAGCAAACTTTAAATAATATTTTAATCAAAGCCTATATTTTATTGAATAGAAACATGGTGAATCATTAACCATGCTAAATTTGGTCACATCTATTGTAAATATTAAAAAGATATTTAGATGTTAGTGTTTTTTGATCAGGAATTACCCCGGTCCACCCTATAAGTTTCATACTTCAATTAGGAAAATGTTTAACTGACAAAGAAAGAAAATCAGGACTCTCTTATTTATTAAATATTTTCATTCCATATGAAACTTTCCATTCTTGGGCGACTTAACTTACAAATAAACTAACGACTATAACGACTATACTATAACGATATACTATAATGACTTAACTTAACTAATATATTTTTATTGAACATTTCAGTCACTAAGCATAAAACATGCAAAGTACATAAATTTAAACATTTCATGTTTTTTAGATTTAAATTTTTTTTTTTTTTTTAAGCATAATTTTATGAAAAAAGCAGACAGCTATTAAAAAATATTCCATATTTTCTTAGGGTTTCTTGCAGTGCAATACATCCAAAGTCTTTTCTAGATTTTCAACATTGTACGTAATATTTTGACGACTTGAAATTTTTTTATTTTTTTCTCATAAATCATGTAAAATAACATTTATCCATTAAGAACCACATTTGATTTACTAAACTGCTATAAATACAAATTCCAATTGAAATCTAACCTAAACCCGAAAAATTTAAACCAGATTCAAATGGAATTTTCAGGTGGCATTTCAAAATATATTATTTTGTCACAGGTAAAAGGGTTCTAATTAGAAGTTTTTTTTTTTCTTGTGTTTTTTTCAATTGGGTTAAGGATAGATTTCAATAGGAATTTTCAGGTTCTGGGTAGTGCATGTTGACAGAAATTAATTCGTCTTTCTTAAACAGATTAATGTTTACACTGATTTTCATTTCAGTTCAAATTGGGTTCTTGTCAATGTGTATCAGCAGAAATTATTTTTCCTTTTTTGGATCAAGTTAAGATTCCATAGAATTTTTTTTTTTTTTTTTTTTGGGGGGGGGGGGATGTTGGAGTGAGTTCAATTCAAATGTAATTTTCAAGTTCTGGTCAGATTGCATTTCCACAGGAAATATTTTGTTCTGTGCAGGGATTGGATTTAAAATAGACTTCAATCGGAATTTACAGCTTCTAGTCTGTCCGTATCAATGGAAATTACATTTTCTTTCTCGTTTCAGGATATGGTTGGATAAATTTTTTTTAAGGTTCAAATCTGGTTATGGGTTGACTTGAAATGAAATTTTTAAGTTCTTGTTGAGTTACATTTCAATCTATAATATTTTGTTGCAAATAGATTGACTACTGGAGGGATTTTTTTTTTTTTTTTTTTTTTTTTTTTTTTTTTTTTTTTTTAGTGTTTGGATTGTGTTTAGGATAGACTTCAATTGAAAATTTCCGGTTCTGGTCAATGTATGTTTTTTTTTTTCGGGTTTGAATCTCGATTCAGTTTGACTTGAATTGAAATTTTCAGGTTCTTGTCAAGTTGCATTTCAAGTACTAGTTTTCAATTCTGGTCAGTGGATGGGGACGGAAATTATTTTGTCTTTCTTGAACAGATTTATATTTCCTAATTTTTTTATTTTACCTTTTTTTTTGGGGGGGGGGGGTTGGATTGGGTTTCAGGTTAAGAGTTCGGATCGTGTTTGAGATAGACTTCTATTGGAATTTCCATGATCTGGTCAGTACATATCGACATAAATTGTTCTTTTTTTTTTCTAAAATCTTGATTTGATTGGGTATTTTTTTGAGGGGGGGGGGGGAATTGAATCTGGTTTCGGATTGACCTCAAATGGAATATTCAGGTTCTAGTTGAGTTGCTTTGCAAGTATATTATTTTGTCGCAGATAGATTGGGTTACAATTGGAATTTTTTTTTTTTTTTTTTTTTTTTTTGGGGGGGGGGGTAGTATTTGAACTGGGTTTAGGATAGATTTCAATTGAAATTCTTGTCAATGTATGTGGACAGAAATTATTTGGTGTTTCTTGGACAGACTTGTGTTTCCATTGTTTTTTCCCTTTCGGGTTTGGATTAGGTTACATGTTAACTTTCAGACTCTTCTCGGTGTGTATCGGCAGAAATAATTTTCTCTTTTTCGGATTAGGTTAAGGTTCGATAGAAATTTTTTTCAGGTTTCGATCAGGTTCAATTCAAATGGAATTTTCAAGTTCTGGTCAGGTTGCGCTTTAATAGAAAATATTTTGTCCTGTATACAGGACATAGATATTGGGTTCTGGTTATATGGAATTTCCTTTTCCAGGTTCAGATTAGGTTTAAGATAGACTAATTGGAATTTTCAGATTTCTGATCACGCGTATCTATGGAAATTAAGTTTTCTTTCCCGAATCGAGATATGGTTGGATAAATTTTTTTCTTTTTTTTTGGGGGGGGGGGAGTTGAATCTGGTTTCGGTTTGACTTCAAATGTAATTTTCAGGTTCTTGTTCAGTTGCATTTCAATGTATTTTATTTTGCAGCAGATAGATTGAGTTACTCTTGGAGGGATTTTTTTCTTTCTGGTTTTGGATTGTATAAGATAGATTTCAATAGGAATTTTTCGATTCTGGTCAATGTATGTCAATGGAAATTATTTTGTCTTTCTTGGACAAATTTATCTTTCCATTAAATTTTTGTTGGTTTAGAATGGGTTTCAGGATTACTTTTAGGTTCTTGTTGGCAGAGTTGTATAAAACCAAAAACTTTCTGCAAATAAATTTAATGTTGGGTGTAATTCACATTTTTTGCGCAATTTATGGTCATCATTCATGATTTTTATGCGATTTATGAATGTAATTTGCATTTTTGAGCAATTTATGGACATAATTTGCAATTTTTATACGATTAATGAATGTAATTTACATTTTACATGATTTATGGACGTAATTTGCTATATTTATGCGATTCATAGACATAATTTGCGTTTTTTGAGATTTCTGTCGATGAAATTTGCGTTTTTTGATCGATTTATTGACGTTGTTTGTGTTTTTATAGGATTTATGAATGTAATTTGCTTTTTTTACCAATTCTTGGACGTAATTCACATTTTTTGCAATTTATGAATGTTATTCGTGTTTTTTTGCACAATTTTTTTATGCAATTTATGAATGCAAATACTTAAGATTGAATCTAGTTTCGGAATGACTTCAAATGGAATTTTCAGGTTCTTGTTGAGTTGCATTTCAAGTATATTATTTTGACGCAGATAGATTGGGTTACAATTGGATTTTTTTTTTTTTTTTTTTTTTTTTTTTTTGGGGGGGGTAGTATTTGAACTGGGTTTAGGATAGATTTCAATTGAAATTCTTGTCAGTGTATGTGGACAGAAATTATTTGGTCTTTATTGGACACACTTGTGTTTCCATTGTTTTTTCCTTTTCGGGTTTGGATTAGGTTTCATGTTAACTTTCAGACTCTTGTCAGCGTGTATCGGCAGAAATAATTTTCTCTTTTTCGGATTAGGTAAAGGTTCGATGGAAATTTTTTTCAGGTTTCGATCAGGTTCAATTCAAATGGAATTTTCAAGTTCTGGTCAGGTTGCGCTTTAATGGGAAATATTTTGTTCTGTACAGATATTGGGTTCTTGTTATATGGAATTTCCTTTTCCAGGTTCAGATTAGGTTTAAGATAAATTTCCAGATTTCTGATCACGCGTATCTATGGAAATTAAGTTTTCTTTCCCGAATCGAGGTATGGTTGGATAAATTTTTTTCTTTTTTTTTTGGGGGGGGGGAAGTTGAATCTGGTTTCGGTTTGACTTCAAATGTAATTTTCAGGTTCTTGTTCAGTTGCATTTCAATGTATTTTATTTTGCAGCAGATAGATTGATTTACTCTTGGAGGGATTTTTTTCTTTCTGGTTTTGGATTGTATAAGATAGATTTCAATAGGAATTTTTCGATTCTGGTCAATGTATGTCAATGGAAATTATTTTGTCTTTCTTGGACAAATTTATCTTACCATTAAATTTTTGTTGGTTTAGAATGGGTTTCAGGATAACTTTTAGGTTCTTGTTTGCAGAGTTGTATAAAACCAAAAACTTTCTGCAAATTAATTTAATGTTGGGTGTAATTCGCATTTTTTGCACAATTTATGGTCATCATTCATGTTTTTTATGAGATTTATGAATGTAATTTGCATTTTTGAGCAATTTTTATACGATTAATAAATGTAATTAACATTTTACATAATTTATGGACGTAATTTGCTATTTTTATGCAATTCATAGACATAATTTGCGTTTTTTCAGCTTTCTGTCGACGAAATTTGTGTTTTTTGATCGATTTATTGACGTTATTTGTGTTTTTATAGGATTTATGAATGTAATTTGCTTTTTTTACTCAATTCTTGGACGTAATTCGCATTTTTTGCAATTTATGAATGTTATTCGTGTTTTTTTGCACGATTCATGGAAGTGATTTGCATTTTTTGAGTGATTTATGAACATAATTCACATTTTTTATGCGATTCATGGACGTAATTTGCATTTTTTGAGCGATTCATGAATGTAATTCACGTTTTTTATGCAAATCATGAATGCAAAACGCTATTCTTTATTTTTATGCGATTTATAGTCGTAATTTGCATTTTAGCTTTCTGCTGCCAAAATTCATGTTTTTTGAGCGGTTTATGAACATAATTCCCATTTTACTACACAATTCATAGACGTAATTTGCGTTTTTCATACAATTTATGAACGTAATTCTCACTTTTTTACCAATTCATCGACGCAATTCACGTTTTGAGCGATTTGTGGACGTAATTCGCATTTTTTTATGCAATTCGCTTTTTTTTGAGCGATTCATGGACATAATTCGCGATTAATGAATGTAATTTACATTTTACATGATTTATGGACGTAATTTGCTATTATTTATGCGATTCGTAGACATAATTTACATTTTTTGAGCTTTCTCTCAACGAAATTTGCGTTTTTGGATCGATTTATTGACGTTATTTGTGTTTCTACAGGATTTATGAATGTAATTTGCTTTTTTTACCAATTCTTGGACGTAATTCGCATTTTTTGTAATTTATGAACATTATTAGGGTTTTTTTGCACGATTCATGGAAGTGATTCGCATTTTTTGAGTGATTTATGAACGTAATTCACGTTTTTAGGCGATTCATGGATGTAATTTGTGTTTTTTGAGCGATTCATGAATATAATTCGCCTTTTTTATGCAATTCATGAATGCAAAACACTATTTGCTATTTTTATGCTATTTATAGATGTAATTTGCGTTTCAGCTTTCTGCTGCCAAAATTCGTGTTTTTTGAGCGATTTATGAACATAATTCTCGTTTTACTACACAATTCATAGACCTAATTTGTGTTTTTCATACAATTTCTGAACGTAATTCTCACTTTTTTAAACAATTCATGGACGTAATTCATGTTTTGAGCGATTTGTGGACCCAATTCACGTTTCTTATGCAATTTGCTTTTTTTGAGCGATTCATGGACATAATTCGCGATTTTTATGCGATTAATGAATGTAATTTACATTTTACATGATTTATGGAGGTAATTTGCTATATTTATGCGATTCATAGACATAATTTACGTTTTTTGAGCTTTCTATCAACGAAATTTGTGTTTTTTGATCGATTTATTGACGTTGTTTGTGTTTTTATAGGATTTATGAATGTAATTCGCTTTTTTTACCAATTCTTGAACGTAATTCCCATTTTTTGCAATTTATGAATGTTATTCGTGCTTTTTTGCACAATTTTTTTATGCAATTCATGAATGCAAATACTTAAGATTGAATCCGGTTTCGGATTGACTTCAAATACAATTTTCAGGTTCTTGTTGAGTTGCATTTCAAGTATATTATTTTGTCGCAGATAGATTGGGTTACAATTGGAATTTTTTTTTTTTTTTTTTTGGGGGGGGGGGGGTAGTATTTGAACTGGGTTTAGGATAGATTTCAATTGAAATTCTTGTCAGTGTATGTGGACAGAAATTATTTGGTCTTTCTTGGACACACTTCTGTTTCCATTGTTTTTTCCTTTTCGGGTCTGGATTAGGTTTCATGTTAACTTTCAGACTCTTGTCGGTGTGTATCGGCAGAAATAATTTTCTCTTTTTCGGATTAGGTTAAGGTTCGATGGAAATTTTTTCAAGTTTCGATCAGGTTCAATTCAAATGGAATTTTCAAGTTCTGGTCTGGTTGCGCTTTAATGGGAAATATTTTGTCCTGTATAGATATTGGGTTCTGGTTATATGGAATTTCCTTTTCCAGGTTCAGATAAGGTTTAAT
This sequence comes from Maratus speculifer, assembly GCA_964019185.1. NCBI lineage: Eukaryota > Metazoa > Arthropoda > Arachnida > Araneae > Salticidae > Maratus > Maratus speculifer. The sequence continues at coordinate 225,641,276 of OZ025296.1, read as the reverse complement.
ATAGACTAATTGGAATTTCCAGATTTCTGATCACGCGTATCTATGGAAATTAAGTTTTCTTTCCCAAACTGAGATATGGCTGGATAATTTTTTTTTTTTTTTTTTGGGGGGGGAGGAGTTGAATCTGTTTTCGGTTTGACTTCAAATGTAATTTTCAGGCTCTTGTTCAGTTCCATTTCAATGTATTTTATTTTGCAGCAGATAGATTGAGTTACTCTTGGAGGGATTTTTTTCTTTCTGGTTTTGGATCGTATAAGATAGATTTCAATAGGAATTTTTAGATTCTGGTCAATGTATGTCAATGGAAATTATTTTGTCTTTCTTGGACAAATTTATCTTTCCATTAAATTTTTGTTGGTTTAGAATGGGTTTCAGGATAACTTTTAGGTTCTTGTTGGCAGAGTTGTATAAAACCAAAAACTTTCTGCAAATTAATTTAATGTTGGGTGTAATTCGCATTTTTTGCGCAATTTATGGTCTCATTCATGTTTTTTATGAGATTTATGAATGTAATTTGCATTTTTGAGCAATTTATGGACATAATTCGCAATTTTTATGCAATTAATGAATGTAATTTACATTTTACATAATTTATGGACGTAATTTGCTATTTTTATGCAATTCATAGACATAATTTGCGTTTTTTCAGCTTTCTGTCAATGAAATTTGTGTTTTTTGATCGATTTATTGACGTTATTTGTGTTTTTATAGGATTTATGAATGTAATTTGCTTTTTTTACACAATTCTTGGACGTATTTCGCATTTTTTGCAATTTATGAATGTTATTCGTGTTTTTTTGCACGATTCATGGAAGTGATTTGCATTTTTTGAGTGATTTATGAACATAATTCACATTTTTATGCGATTCATGGACGTAATTTGCATTTTTTGAGCGATTCATGAATGTAATTTGCGTTTTTTATGCAAATCATGAATGCAAAACGCTATTCTTTATTTTTATGCGATTTGTAAACGTAATTTGCATTTTAGCTTTCTGCTGCCAAAATTCGTGTTTTTTGAGCGATTTATGAACATAATTCCCATTTAACTACACAATTCATAGACGTAATTTGCGTTTTTCATACAATTTATGAACGTAATTCTCACTTTTTTACACAATTCATTGACGTAATTCACGTTTTGAGCGATTTGTGGACATAATTCGCATTTTTTATGAAATTCGCTTTTTTTGAGCGATTCATGGACATAATTCGCAATTTTTATGCGATTAATGAATGTAATTTACATTTTACATGATTTATGGACGTAATTTGCTATATTTATGCGATTCATAGACATAATTTGCATTTTTTGAGCTTTCTATCAACGAAATTTGCGTTTTTTGATCGATTTATTGACGTTATTTGTGTTTTTATAGGATTTATGAATGTAATTCGCTTTTTTTACCAATTCTTGGAAGTAATTCGCATTTTTTGCAATTTATGAATGTTATTTATTTTTTTTTTTCACAATTCATGGAAGTGATTCACATTTTTTGAGTGATTTATGAACTAATTCACGTTTTTATGCAATTCGTGGATGTAATTTGCATTTTTTGAGCGAATCATGAACATATTTCACATTTTTTATGGAATTCATGAATGCAATTCGCTATTTTTATGCATTTTATAGAGGTAATTCCATTTCAGCTTTCTGCCGCCAAAATTCGTGTTTTTTGAGCGATTTATGAACATAATTCATGTTTCACTACACGATTCATAAACGTAATTTGCATTTTTCATACAATTAATGAATATAATTCTCGCTTTTTTACATGATTCATGGACGTAATTCACATTTTAAGCAATTTGTGGACGTAATTCCCATTTTTTATGCAATTTCCTTTTTTTTAGCGATTCATGGATGTAGTTCACATTTTTTATGCGATTCATGCATGTAATTCATATTTTTTATGTGATTCATGCATGGAATTCATATTTTTTATGCGATTCATTGATTGAATTAACGTTTTTATTGCGGTCTTTGGACGAAATTCACGTTTTTCGCGTAGTATTTTGTCGAAATGTTGGGGTTTTTTTACATGATTCTTTGTTGAGATACACTTTTTTTTTACGCAATTCTTTGTCGAAATAAGTAAATAAAAATTGTTTCTTCATAAAATTTTCTGCACATGGCGTGCGTGTATATTATACAACTCTGCTTGTCAGTGTGTATTGTCAGATTTTTTTTTTCAGATTGAATTAAGGTTTGATAGAATATTTTTTAGGGTTTGGATGAGGTTCAACTCAAATAGAATTTAAACAATTACATTTTAGAAATGACAAAACTAAAAAATTTAATTATTTATCACCCATTATTAGCTGTTAGTATTTTAAAATATTTACTTGTTAGTGTGTTAGTAACAGTAACTTTACATTATTTGAATTAAAAAATTTTAATTTCTTGTATTAAATTGAATTTTAAACATGTTTTCTTCTTAGGTATGTTATGCAATTTATTTAAATAATGGATTCAAATTTATTTGAGGATTTTGTGTTCATAAGTAGAAACAAGGCCTTTTTTTTTTTTTTTTTTTTTTTTTTTTTTTTTTTTTAAAGATAAAAAAAGTCTTAAATTATCAAACATTTTTGTAAAAGAATGTTAGAAAGAAATACTTCAATTTCGAGACAATAAATATGAAATTAAAACATCTATAGAAAAAAAAGGGGGTAAATTTATATTTTATGAAACTCATTATTAAAGCATAGAAGTATAAGTTATTTCTTTTTAAACCAATGTTATCGTTAATATTTGGTTAAGAATTATTTGCTTAACCAACTTTAAATGCTTGTGAATTCTAACATTATAAAAAAAAAAAGATTAAGATTTTCCATTTCAGATGTCCAATTTATAAATGCAGTTAATTAATAATGCTATGTTCTAAGCTGTAAGGCTAATGTTTTATATTTTGATTATTGATTTCTATAACGTATTATTAACTATTATAATACTTTTGTATTCAGTTTGTGATCTGAGACAAAATTTTTCATGCTTGGATTTAAATAATCAGATTCTTAGGAAGAAAAAAAAAATTCTATTTTGAACAGCATCTAATGCAGACTACAATGATGCGCTGTAGTACCTCCGTGGCAAATGCTAAATAACATTTTAAAATATAAACATGGAATTTCGAAATTATTAATGAAATAATAGGATGCATGAAATATGTTAAAGCTACAGTAACTAATGGGTAATGAGAGCTGAGTGCATGTCAAATTACTGGATGCAGCAAACTTATGCAATGGTCTCTAAAACACATGAAATTTCTCAAAGCCACAGTCAATAACAAATGTATGAACATTATGCCCATATGAAAACAAACAACAAAAATTAATAGATGCAGCAAACTATGCGGTAACATGCAGATTCCCAATATCTGGAAGAAATGAGTGATACCTGAACTAAAGAAATCCAGTGACAATATTGTGAAACAAATACATTAAAACAACAACGTTTACATTAGAAAAAAAGGGCCTAAAACTCTCACTCGCTAAAATAAAACTCGTTAAAGCAGTCCAACTACTGCATGTATAACACTTAGAGCACATGAAAACAAAACAAAAACAAAACACTCAGGCTGCAGCAAAATTGCTGTGCAACAATCCGTAAAATACACAAAATTAATTAAAAATGCAATCACTAATGCATGTTGTACAAGCCCTGTGTGTACATGAAGAAAAAAAACAATGAGTGCAACTAATTTGTTTTTAAATCTCTGAAATCTTTATAGCCACAGTCACTAATGCATGTAAGAACAAATTAACTTCATTACTTTCTTTTGAATTATCAAAATACTGCTGTAATTTGTTGATAAATACTAGTTTGTTCACAATTTCCAATATTAAGTGCACTTACTTATTTTAAAAATTGTTTAAAACCTGGATTTACTGGCCATTAAGCTAAGCTAAAAAGGCACAGTTTCAAAATGAAAATTAATAGCGACAAAAATGCATAAGAAAAAATAATAAATGCATTTTGAATACATATTCAAGCAATTTTAATCTAAAAATTAACATCCTGGGTTATTAATCACAGTAATTAATAAATGAAATAAAAAAGCACAATTTTTACAACACTTAAAACTTAGTATTGTTAATTAATTCATATAATTATTGTTAATTAAATCATATGATAAGGACATCTATAAACTTAAAAACAATCTATTTTGAGAATTTTAGAATTCACAAGCACTTGGTTTAACTGTTGGTCAATTATAAATATAGTTTGTTTACCAAAATTTAGCAATAGTTTACACATTCTGTGATAGTTTATGTTGGTTTGCAATCAAATCAACATGCTAACTAATGTATACACCACTTTTTAAATAATACTTTAATAATGAGTGTCAAAAATATTTATTTACCTTTCTTTTTCATTATAGAGGGATAAGCTTCACGTTCGTCTCCTGGAATTGAATATTTCGCAAATTACACAACATACATGCGAAAAACAACAAGTGCCAAGTACAAAGCTTACCGCCAGCGAATTCGATTACGATTCAAAACAAAACTATCTAAACGCGTATGAATACATGGAATTCTAAAGCAAATTATTAAAAATAATTCTTGTTTGTAAACTTAAAAAAAAAATCATAAGTCGAAAGTATATTGAATATGTATAATTAAAAAATATTTTCCTATTTTAAAAAAGGATTCAAAATATTTTTTCCACAAAATGCAAAAATATCCAATGTAAGAAACGTAATATTTTCTTTTTACGAAAAATAAAGGCAATATAAACAGAAATTTGATTTAGTATATATTTATTGAATGTTTTAAAGCACATGATAAGATGTTTTTGTAGTTTAAAAAACATTTATTGCTTCGATTTGGGTGTTTTAACTGTGACCATAAGTACATAAGGTTTTTCACTCCTGCTCTGTCTGCTAACCCATAGAATAACATGTAATCCGCGAGCTAATATAGTCCAATTTTCCAAGACCAATATATAACAAACAAGAGTTTTCCTAGAAACAAGGCAAGTCTTATTACCTCTATCTTAAAGAGATTCATATTATATATAAGTTTTAATAAAATCTCCCAGCCCATTTTTTAGATCTCATTATCAGGAACAAACACCATCAATTTCAGTTTTAAAATGGTTATTGAGATCTAAAAATATACGGCACGTACAAATGTAAAAATTATAGGATAGGATTAGACTGGGAATATAAGACTATATTAAAAAAATTGGACCATTCTGACCAATATTTGCTGAGTTATTAGAAGGCGGCTTTCCCGATTTTCTTTGATGTTGAGTTAGCTGTATATATGAAGTTCCGCATCTACCCTTATGACGATGGTAGGTTTTGACGATGGTAGGTTTAAAGCTGCGTCACTTGAAGGCTGCCGCCTTCTATGATTTAATTTTCGTAATTTTTTAGTAAAACATTTTTTTGACCTAAATCGCTTAAAAATATAATTCTTTATCTTTTTAAAAGCATTTTTGCAATTGGAACTATATGTCTATGACCAACGGTTTAGAAATTAGCCATTGGCCACCGTTGAGCGGGGACACCCTGTATATTATGATTATTATTATTATGCGGTATAATTTGATGAGGGACATTAGTCATTGGAATGGGTTTGTACAAAATTAGTCTATTATATATGTTTTACAATATTGAAAATAAAAACCCCCAAAAACGTAATCAATAGGATTACTTTGTAATTCTTTTCAATTAATGAGCATCTTTCCAGACATCTTGTTTATCGTTTATTAATCATACATACGTAAAAGAAAATGCATAAAATATTCCTGAAAGCTGGCGTAATGAATGCTGCAATTATCCATTTTTATAAAATGGGACAAATGCAATGGTACTTCTTGATTATATGTTTTGTAATTCTCCATGGTAATAATTATCGTGTCTAATAAATTTAATTTGTAAGTCGCATAATTAGTATATGTCAAATATAAATATTTTTTGTGACAAGCGGTAAAAAAAATGTTGTCCATTCTGAATGGAATGATTAATTAATTTTTTTTTTTAATCACTGCTTTTTATTAGATGTTATTATTATCAATATTGTGCTGTATGTGTTGGGTTGGGGGCAGCATCGATCATTTATATGGATTATTAAATATTTAGTTTGATATATACGTTTTACATTATTCATAATAATATCCCCTCAAAAAATAAATGATAATTAAATTCATCAATACTTTTTAGTGAATCAGTGTAATACTTAAATCAGTAATTATAAAAAAGAAAAATATATATTTTTTCTACATTAGATTTACTATTTTGTTATTAGTACAAAGGAATTTTCTTTTCCCAATATTAAATGACAAACGCTATTTTTTGTTAATCTTTTTAGACACCTTGTTTATCTTTCACTAATCATACATACATAAAAGAAAATGAATGAAATATTCCTGAAAGCTGCCGTAATTAAATGCTGTAATTCCCCATTCTTATAAAATGGGACGAAAGCAGTATTTTTCTCGTTACATATATAGTAATTCGTCTTAATAATAATTATTTCAGTCTAATAAATTTATTTTGTAAGTCACAAAATTAGCATTTTCCCAATGTAAATGTTTTTTAATAACAAGCGTTAAAAAAAGTTTTAGCCCATTCTGAATGGAAGAATTAATTTAAGATTTCTAGTATTTTTCAACATAACTATTTTTTCTGTGACAAAGAAAGAAATAATTGCCTTTTAAAATACTCCTTATGTTGAATAATATGTCTTTTCGTTTTTTCTTCTAAATCGCTGCATTTTAATTGATATTATTATTATAATAATTATATTATTTTAAACGGTATTATATTATATGTTATGAATTTATGGGGAGCATGTATTACTGGTATGGGTTTTTTACAAATTTATTCTGATAAATATGTTTTGCATTATTCATAAAAATGTCCCTCCAAAACTTAAACAATAAGATAATTTTGTAATTCTTTTTACTAAAGCAACATAATAATACACTAAATCAATCATTAAAAAAAAAAGGATTTATTTACATTAGATTTAGATATTTTATAATTGTTATTAAGGAATTTTATTTCCCAAGTATCTAATGGATAGCGCAATTAATTTTGTTAATCTTTCAGGGCATTTTGTTTATCATTCATTAATCATACAAACATAAAAGATAATACATAAAATGTTCTTTAAAGCTGCCGTAATGAATACTGTAATTCTACATTCTTATAAAATGCAACGAATGCAATATTTTTTCTTAATTACATGTTTTGTAGTTTGTCTTGGTAATAAATATTTCTGTCTAATAAATTTATTTTGCAAGTCACAAATTTAGCATGTTTTCAGTAGAAATATTTTTAGTGACAGGCGTTAAAAAAAGGTTTTAGCCCATTCTGAACGGAATTATTAATTTAAACTTTCTGCTATTTTCCAAAATAATTATGCATTATCTAATAATATTTTCTATATTTCCTTATTTTTATGTAACTAATGAAAACACGCAATTATTTTGTTTTCCCTTTTAACGGCCATATAGATTTTTTTAGATTCAACTATTTATTAGATATTTACTTCAATATCTCTTATGATATGGAAATGTGCTTAACAAAATCCAAATTTTATTTAAGCTTTTATAATTTAGAAAAGAAAAAAAAAGTTTTTCAAACACGGTATTTGTAATATTGCAGCGGCCAGCATATATCCGTGAATTGACGTATATCCGTTTTTGTTTCTCCGTTACAGAAGATAAAATATCCGTCAATTGAAGAAAATTGGGGATAAGTAAAAGCAGCTGACGCTGGATTAGAACTAGTCATCTTATCGTTACGAGACGAGCACGCTGACACAGAGCTATCCTTGTACAGAAGCGACATGCTTTGAAGTAACTACGTTTACATATGATGGCTATGGCTCGATTAATTTACTTAAAAAGTTAAGTTCGGAAGATGTTATCTTTAAGGAAATTGTGGCTGTGGCTTATATTAATACTATAGGATAAAATTATGAATTTTAAATGTTTTTATTTGGGTTGTAATGTGAATAGTATGTAGGATAGGAGTATGTAGGTAAAATATGAATATAATACATTTAGCAGATAAAGTTTTCTGAGTATTATCGAATTTTTACAGTTATTTATTTATTTTCAAATTAAAATACCTTTTTAATGTGTTCGTTAGAAGTACACTTGAAGTGCGATTATTTATTTACAGATAATTTTTTTATTTAACTTTATTTAATTTTATTCAACGTGATCAATTTAAAAAAAAATTATGACTACTTTTGAATGAATGAGATTATTGAAATAATTGAGAAATAATTGTTATTTATTTTTAAATTCGAAAACTTTTTTAATAGAATTGGATATCTTAATTTATAGAATTTTTGTTTTTCATTTTCAAAATACATTTATTATTAATGTATTTATTATTATTCGGATTTATAATTAATAGACTCAATACGTGTGCGTGCTAGAAATAAGCAGAATTTCTAACACTAATTATTATTATTATTATTATTATTATTATTATTATTATTATTATTATTATTATTATTATTATTATTATTATTATTATTATTATTATTATTATTATTATTATTGCTTTCAATTGAAAAAAAAAGAATTGAGACAATTAAAACTTAAAGGCAGCGACACACGTTCTTAACAGTGCAGCAGAAATCATATTAAGAAACAAACTAGAAGCTGGAATTCTGTCTTTTCTGAATTTAATATCGCCCTCGATAAGCAAGAAAAACAAAGATAACTAAGAATTTCAATGCTGTTGGAGGGAAAATGATGCTTTTCTACAAAACAATTTTTAGTTTTAAAACTTTAAATACATGCTCTTATTTTATATATGTTTGGATGCAAAATTTATTTTAAAACGATTGAGCCGTCTTTTACACATAATTCGTTTGAACCTGACCAATTATGACTCAAAATGACCCACTAATCAAAATTTCTCGTACATGTGACCTAATCCAATGGTCCTTAACCCTTTTGCCCCAAAATCGTAAAGTACAGAATTTTGTCAAAATCGTTAGGGCCGTTTTTAAGATAAAATTTACATACAAAGACACACATAAGATTTGTACCGTATTACAGTATAAGATATTTATGAATTAGCTTTATATCGATGTGTAAAGAATCGGAAAAAACCCTCATATTAAGCGGTAACGCGTATTAACCGTGAGAATTTTAGCCGACTCTGAATCTACTGTATTTGGAAAATGCATTACATCATATTTATATTCAACTGTACTGAGAGAAAAATTTAGTTCAAAATTGTGGTTATAGAAAAGTATTTCCCTGTCATCCCTAACAATTCTAGTTCCCATCGCTAGTGAGTTCTAGAATCTTTCACAAGGATTCAAGACCATTTTCTTATATTCTCGTGATCAAATATATGTAAAAATCACTGCAAATACATGCAAACACAAGATGCCAATTATAGTAACAATACTGCCAGGTTATAAAACCATTCTATGAAAATTTTTCACTATTAAAATGATTCAATATAATTTCGCCACCTAGAAAACAAGAGATTAAAAATTCTGGATTATTTCGTCTATTTCGCTTAGCTGTTTACCTGCTTTGCAAAGCTCGGGAATGTATTTCTAGTTCAGGGATTCAGAAATCGACAATCTATTCATCTTACTGATGGCGGTACATTATTTTCTCAGTGTAACATACTTACGCTGATGATTTTAATTAATGAGTCCATCAAATTTTCTAATAAAAATTACATTCTAACGTTGATAATACATCACATTAGCTTTTACGAATTGTTTTTCAATTATTAGGATATAGCAGATTACAATGCTTGTTCTAATATCGAATTAAACAATCCGTTTAAAAATGAAACCGATGAATTTATAGGTATGATAGAAGGTATAAAAAAATTTAAAAAATCCCATAGAACACGTAGCCCGTGAGAACGCAGCACAAACAATAACCACATCGACTTAATAGCTGAAATTTCTGACTTACAAGGAAGGTCTCCATACGGGCATACTCAAAAAATACTGAGAAAATTACAGACTGTTCTTCTCGTGTGGATACATATGTTTATAAATTTTCTTTCGCTGGATACCGTTTAGAACATTCGTAAAAAAAAATAATGAACATTTCGTTAATTTCACACTGTTTGGCGACGAAATAAAATTTCAAAAATGCTTTTTTTTATGTCAAATAAGGTACCCTGGGGTAATAACGCCACGTTAAGGTTCTACCAATTTTCACGGCTTAGTTTTAGATTGTATTTTTCAAAAAAATATTGGATCTGATACAGCAACTCATTGACTATCTATATAAAATAAAATAATTTAACAGATATGTAGTCATAAAATGTAATGGCGTTTTTTCTTGACCCATGCTATTTGGCGTTATTACCCACCTATATGGGTAGTAACGCCATGCAAACAAAACTATGAAATAAGATGGAATAATTGCATGTAGATAGCCCAATTCTAAAAATACAAATTCTACAAACTTAGAAATTGACAAATTGCATTCTAAGCTATTGAAAGTGTTCAATTTTTTGTGAAAGTGTAAGAAAAATAAAGGTGTGGTGTGGGCGGGGGGGGGGGGGGATGAGGCAAAAGAATATCAGATCGTGAGCTTCTTTTTGCTTAAAAAGGATCGTTTAAATAGAAATATGAGAAACATTGCACAGTTTTAACTGTGTTTATTTGAATCAGTATTTAGGATGTAGCTCGGCCACTGTAGGGAATCAACCGGGGTATTAATGTCAAGGATTGGCGTTATTACCCCGATATAGTTATTGCGCAGTACATTTTAAATTACATATTATCTCGAGAAGATATCCAAAATCTTCAACAACATTTTAAAAGTACATGAAATGCACTACAAATTTATGTAATTAACAAAGTATTTCCGGATAAAAAAATAGTCTTCACATCACAAAACGTATCTCGCAAATTTTAGATCAAGCGTTAATTTTAGTTGTTTGTAAAAACAATAAGACGTAAAAATGAAACAAATTAACTTGAAGCTGTTTTTTGCAATTTATATGACTCAAAACCCTTCTGCGCAGAGCACATGGGTGTCATTTACCTGATTATTTCATAATTATGCAAAATATAAGCACTTGGCGTTATTACCCCAGGGTACCTTACTTTTAAAGGTAAAAATGTTTACTGTTAAACACTTTTTTTGTTATTATTATTACTTAAATAACTTTACTTTTAGCAGTTTTTAGATTGTTTGAACTGTAGTTTTATCATATATATATTTATAGTGAAATTTAACTATGAAATTTTTTGAATAAGAAAAAAAAATAATTAAAATCGCCTCCAATCTCAAAATTAAATTCAATGGGCTTTACTGGGAATCTGGTTTCGAGATTGAAGGAGATCATGTGTTGGTTGTATTTTACCATCAGGATTTCCATTGCAATGTATGAATGCGATTTTTATTTTTTATGATTATAAAAATATAAAGATGCCGAAATTTTCTGCAGCGTACGGATGCACAAGCAAGTCAAGTGATAAATTCTGCGAAGAAAATAAGTTTTTTCTTTTATCACTTTCCATTAAAAAAATGGGAGAGAAGTTACATATCCTGTCCTGGATGGCGTGATTGGAGAAAAAAATCAAAATTGGTGACAAAAAGCCATTTTATCAACTTATCGATTTCTCAAGATAGTGGAAAAAATGATTTTTAAATAATTTACAAGATATATCTATTTAATAAACGTTATTTATGTTAATGTTAAAAAAAAATACGGTGTTTATACAAAAATTTTTATGTATGTACATTTTAGATGTATTTCTATGTTTACGTAATTATATGTAACGATATAGAAATATAAATACATAATAAATATACTTATAAAGTAAAACTACATGCTTATATATATTTTTTATAACTTTTTATATTTCATATATTTATTATATATGTCAAATTTAAACAAAGGCTATAAATTTTTCCGAAAAAAAAATATGCAAAATGAAAAAAAAAAAGTTAAAGTTAATTGCAGTTGTAAAAAAGTAATCCAATGGCAATCACATTCATTCATTTAATGCCGAAGTAAGTTCGCCAAAAAGAGAGAGAGAGAGAGAAAAGGATGTTTAAAATGGTGGTTATCGAAGTTAGAACGTGAAAAATTTACTCCCAGTAAATGTATATCAAATATACAACAAATATAGATGTTCAAATTTAAATAAATAAATATATATATATATATATTTAATAATGACAGATTGAATTTGATCTAGAAAATGTTTTAGAACATATTGATACACATGCACGACCTACAATATTTCCTTAAACTTAGTACCGCAATAAATAAAATATCTACTTAGTCTATATTAAATTTAAAGTCATTAATAAAGTTAGTTTTGAACATTTTTTCACCTTTAATTTGTTTAAAGAGAAGTTTGCTCTATATAGGTGGTTGTTTATTTATCAACAATATATATAAATCAATGTCACTTTGATGGAAGTCTCTAAACGGTAATGGGTATCCAAAATAGATGACATTTTACATGTTCAGCAAGAAAGAATTTTTCTATATTTAAACTAGAAGTAAATAGCATATGCATAAATGGTAACAATCAAATGATATACGAAAAACGATACATGTGCAAAACAAACAAATGAAAACACAGCTGGGAGGTCACATGGTGATGATATATGATGTCACGTCGATAGACCCAATGAGCACTGTCGTTTTAACTTCGATGCTATGAAACAAAACTTCTCCGATATTGAAATGCATTGCGCCATTTCTCATCTGGTCTTTATTTTATTACGCTTAAATATATGAAAACATCTTTATGTATGAACTTATTTTTACAGTGACAAAATTAAGCTACTTTAGCAACGAGCAACATAAATACATAATACAAAAAGAAAATGTACGTATTAAACTCTTTTATTGTTTAAATTCATTAAGCACCATTTACACGCATTCTTAAAATCAATTGAAAAACAATTTTCATTTATATTAAAAATGTTTTCTTTTAGCAATAAAATGTGTTGCTAGCAAAATCAAGTGTTTCGTCTTTTCACGTCAGACATTCGAAAGTATTCTATATTTTCTACTATCATTCCGCCGCTAAATTTGACTGATCCTTTATTACAAATATAAACAGTTTAATTAATATTTTATTTGAAATTATTTTGTGTATGCCTAGTATGGAAACCTTCCTTATTAGTTAAAAAAAGGATTCCAATTAATTAAAAAAATAAGAAAGTACAAAAATTTAGTGTGGTATTAAATATTGCACAAAATTTCTATAAATTGAAATATAATAAATCCTTGGAAAGCCTTCAAGCCATCTAAAATCTTTCAACAATTTAATACATGATCATGAAAATCTTCTAATTCAGTTAAAACAACACACGAAAAGTGCTTTAGAACATGAAATATCCACGAATTCATAAGTGGGTAAATATAGAGTTAAGATGTGGGTGCAATGTTTACAAAAACTAATGATAAAAGTCACCAGCAGTATTTTATTAAATAATCTATGGCTCAGTTACATCAACTTACCTATTATAGATACATAATAAAAATTATGAATCATTGCTTAGTTAGTGATATTAAATAATTATTAATAAATATTCAATAAATTTCCAATCGTAATTTCACTGTTTAAAATTAATTGAAAAATTAATTAACAATATACATGTGATTATCGAGGCTGTTTGTTTCTCGTATTATGCCGCAAGATTGTGTGCTCATAAACACTATTCCATAATACACTGCAAATCTTAAAACACTTTTCAGAACACTTTTTAGAACACTTATTTTGTCTCCTTTTTTAGAACACTTTTTTGGAACAGTTTTTAGAATACTTCTCAGAACACTTAAGGAACACATTTGAGAATGCTTTTCAGAACACATATTTGTCTCCTTTTTTAGAACACTTTTTAGTGCACTTTTCAGAACACATTTTAGAACACATATGGAATGCTTATTTCTTTCCAGCGCACTTTCTAGAACACATTTGAGAACACTTTTTGGAACACATTTTGTCACCTTTTTTGGAGCACTTTTCAGCGCACTTTCTGGAACACTTTTTATAATGCTTGTGGAATACTGATCTTTTTCTAGTACACATTCTAGCACACTTTTCTGAACATATTTTAAAAAATTTTCTTTTATAAAATTTTTCTACATAGTTTCTGCAGGTGCACATATATTTTCAATGAAGTTTTTTATGACCAAAAGTATTTACACATTAACCATTTCAGACAATTTGTTTATTGAGGTGGGCATTACTTTTAAACGGACAAAATGTTGCATGCATTCCTGTTATTCTCCAATAAAATAAAATATTTTAAATGCTCAGACAACTAATTTGAGATTAAACTGGAAAAGCCTGATGTCAGTATGCAGTGAAAAAGAATATATATTGTATTGTCTCTGTCAAATTGGCCAACATTGAGGCTGACAGATTGATGGATTTTAGATCATAATTTTGTTTACAATTTTTTGTTTGAATCTAATTATTATTACAAAAATTTAAACTGCATTGTGAAAACAATTTAATAATTTAGAGCAAAATTATACACAATATAATTGTTAATAAAAGTTAAAAATACCGCAGGAAAATATAGCATACAAATAAAACATTAAAATTAACAATATCGATTGTTGAAATTAATAATTTATAGAGAATTAATAATGTTAAAAAAAAAAAAGTTTACACAGAATAATTTTATTGATTGTTTAATTTCCTAAACACAGAATCTGCTATGCCATTTAGTACAATCTATTTATTGGTTTCTGATCACGAGCTTCAATATAAAAACTGTTCTTTTAAATAATGAACTGCATTAGAATTATTAAATAACTAACCATTTCTTTGAAAATTCACTAAATATGGATTTGCTAATTTATTATTTTTTTCTTACAAACCTCATAGAGCAATTTTCATTTGTTTAAATCTGAAAAGAAAGTGCAGATGATAGAGAATTGGGAATAATGCAGATTTAACAATGCCAACAATATAACATATTTTTTTAAGAGACAAATGTACACCCAAAAGATTTGCATATCCTGTTGCAACTTCTAGCTTACCTGACACATGGTGGATATATTTCTCTAATACATAGCTGAATAATGCAAGCTTGTATATCAAGATCAAGGTTTATTCTTTTAAAAGAGAAAACTTACATTACAAATATTAGAGAAATAAATAAACTGTATAAAAATGTATAGTACACAGCAAACTCGTAGATCAAATGTCATGCAACAGAGGAAAAAATTATCTCCCCCCCCCTTCCATAAAAACAATAAAAATGTTCACAGTCATTCACTTTTAAAAAGCTTCGGGATTTGAAGAATTCAATGTAAGCAGAACATTGAGTTAATTGGATTAATGTTGACTTTGAGTTTATTCAATTCATAAATTGTAAAATTTGAATAGCTGTTTAATTTGAGGTAAGCAAATGTACACCCAAAATCAAAACAAAATAAATTTACTCTTAATGCTGATTGTAACAAGCAATAAAAATTATTCTTCTAATATAATTTCAATTAATTCACCATTATGCTATGTTTAATTTTTGGTCTATCAGATGGTTTTCTATTTTTTTGCCTAATACATGTGAATATTTATTCTTAAGTCGAATTATAAGCACTTACTTAATCATACAAGATCTGCTATTTACCAACAAGTATCACAGTTGAAACCTGAAGGAATTTTTTTTACGTTACAGTCAGGGTTGGCACGGTTTAAACCAATTGGTTTTAACCATGGTTTAAACCACGGTTTAAACCAAATGGTTTTTTTCTCAAAAAAACCAATTGGTTTTTTTTGGAAGAAATCTAATAACATTTTCTTTTATTTTCTTTATAATTTACATGTTTCAGATTATTGGACATAAATAATTTCTACTTTTAACACTTTATTTCAGTATAAAGTGTTATATATAGTGGGTTTAGGTCTTTTTTTATGCATAGGATTAAACCAATTGGCTTTTTCTATAAAAAAAGCAATTCGTTTTTTAGAAGAAATATAATAACATTTTCTTTTTTTCTTTATAATTTTCGAGTTTCAGATTATTAGATATAAATAATTTCTATCATTTTTTAGAAGAAATCTAATGACATTTTCTTTCTTTCTTTATAATTTGCGAGTTTCAGATTATTGGATATAAATAATTTCTACTTTTAACATTTTATTTCAACAATAAGCATTAGATGTATTGGGTTTACATCATTTTTTTTAATGTAAAGGATTAAAATCAGTACACATTGGTGAACATATCTATTGCTCTAAAGAAAAAACTTCAAACATGTGAATTGATTATGGATAAAATAAATTCAATATTTAGTATAAAATAAAATATTTTAATTTTTTTTAATAATGCAGATTATTTAATGCATTTAATAATGTAACACAATGATCTTTTAAGATTTTGCACAAGCTGTAAAAGAAATTTTTCTTTTGGAAGATTATCTTGAATAATTAAAAGAAAAGACTGGTTGCTAGTTATAGCATTTTAATAATATTTTTTTCCCCTCTGCTATCTGCTGAATCTAACGACTAAAAATGTTAACTTCAAATTGTCACTCAGAAAGAAAAAATCCTAAGAAGTACTTCTAATTTATTATTTGAATAATTGTGAAAAAGAGTATTTATCAACTACATCCAAATATTTATTATTAGTAATCAAAAGATTGTTTATAAAGATTTACAGGGCATATCAATGGTTCACTGTGTAGAACAGTTAAAACTTTCAACATAAGACTGTTTTCTAAAACTGTTTAAATTGAAAAATGAATTTTTTCAATTTTCAGCATAAATTCACTATAATTATTAAATTTAAATTATTTTAAATGAAGTTACACTGCTTATAAACCAATAATGTCTGTTTTTATCGGTAAATATGCATGTATATGTAATAAGAAAGGATGTTTTAAAAAAACCCGGTTTAAACCAAAAAAACCTGGTTTAAACCAAAAAAACCGGTTTTTATGGGTTTTTTCGAAAAAACCTGGTTTTATTTTCAACCCTGGAGTCATACAAATCTTTTTGTTAGATCCATTAGTTTTTTTTTTTTTTTTTTTTTTTTTTTTTTTTTGATCTTTCAAAACCCTGGATATAATTATAAAACTTCCTAGAGATCATACTTCATGGATTAAAATGTAAAAAATTAAGAAAAAAAAATAAAAGTTATATGACATAAAAAATAAAATAACATACATTTTCACAGAAGTTTAATAAAAATATTGAAGTTTTTTTTTCAATTATTACTTATGTATAACAATAACAACAACGGAAATTTAAACTTTAGCCCATTATTCAAATTAGTTCACAACTTTTATTATCTTTAAATAAGATACATTCAAACTGCTTCACATTTTATCTTTTGAAAATTACATTTTAGCAGGGCTAAAACAATTATGGCTTTATTCAAAGTTTATAATTGTGCTGGTCGAACACAGGAACTCCTAATGGTCCCATTGCTTTCACATATATTGCAGAGGATAATTTAGTTTCAAAATGTAATCGATCGATAACAGTACAGTTCATAACTCCATTACACCTGCTGAGGTTTTACTTAATAACTGCTAACAATACAGGATAGCAACATAGGCGATTAGCATGTCTTTAATGAATACTATTGCACTTGGTGATCGAGAGGCTGGCACATTCTTCAGCTTTTGTCTGAAATTTGTCATCCTTCTAAAGAAAAAAAATAATAATCAGATACATAATGTATATTAAAAAAATTAATGACAATTTTAAATTTTACTTAAATATAATAAGTATAGTGTCGACTTTAAACTGCTTTAGCAGGGTGCAGCACCTGACAACCTTTTGTATTTCTTTTATGTACCTGATGGCTCTTTTAAATCCTTCTGATGCACCTGGTGATTTTTTTTTAATTTCATTTGCGCTCAGCGTCAATTGAATTGATCATGGAGAAATAATGCAAATTCTAGGATATTCTAAACAAACCAGTTAAAAATATTTTGGGTGAACAAGGTACAAGTGTACCCTTTTTACAGAATAGTGTCCCCTTTTTAGAAAATTCCCACCTTTTTCTTGAGTTAACACTAAAGCATTAAAGAAAGAGGTATAAGATAGGTACATCATCAGCTGCAGTGATATAACTGAAAAAAGATACGTCCAAATATAATATAATTTGGATTGTCAAAAAATGTAGGTGTTTGAAAAATATAAACTGCTATATTATTCCAAAACTTAACCATGTCTAACAACATCCTGTGTCCAAAAGCATTGAGCTCTGATACTCTCACCGCAGATCACATTATATATAGTGTTAACTCTAAACCATTTTATCAGGGCGCAGTGCCTGGTGGTCCTTTTAATTTCTTTTATGGGTCCGGTGGCTCTTTTAAACATTTCCAATGTGCCCAATGACCCTTTTTAACATTTCCCGTGTGTCTTGTGGCAATTTAATTGATTCTGGGAAAATATCGCAAATTTTAGGGGACTCTAAACAAAGCAGTTCAAAATATTTTAGTGGAACAAAGTACAAGTGTGCCCCTTTTTTTTTAAGTATTACCTGTTTGAAAATAAATGTAATGTACCCTTTGTATAGAATAGTGTTGCCTCTTTGAAAAATTCCTAGAATTGTTAAAGCAACATTATTTCTTGAATTGTATGCATTTCAATTTGTGTCCCTTAAAACCTGATGAATTATTTAAATGGGTATAACTCTGAGTTTTGCAGATATGAAGATACAATTTTTTGTGTATAATTCGGGACTGAATAAGGGAAGTTTCCCTAATTGGAATTTTTATCCTGGGGGGGGGGAGTGGGGCTATTAAAATTTAATCTTCGTATTTTTTCAAACAGGCCTCCCCCCCCATGGAATTACCACTTATCTTATCAAAATTTTCACATTATTTTGAATGAAATTTTGCAATTGGAAGTATTTTACTAAGCACAATATTTAAGAAGACAGCATATTGTTTCGATAATTATGGCTCACTTCATTGGCACTATATATGGCACTATAATGCAACATTCATTATTGCTCAAAAATAAGGAAAAGTAGTTAAGGAATAGACATAAATTAGTTTTCACCAATAAGCTTATTAATTATTATAAAGGTATTGGCCAAAAATAGAAATAAAAGTAGCAGAGATTTGCTTAACAACATAAGTATATACAGTTTAAATTTTGACAAAATCTGATATAATCTAAAAAATAACTTTAATAAAGGATTTAAAAATTTATTGTACATTAAAAAACTAAAAATATAACTATGCATACTCATGTTCAAAATTAAGGTCATAAACATAAAACTGCTGAATTACTGACACTGGGTTGCTACAAAATTTGGCACAGAAGTACATTACAAAGGAAGAAAGAATATAACATAATACTATGGAAAAAAAAATTGTAATTGTAAATCAACAAAGAGGATAATATAAAAAGTATTAAATAATGAATCAGAGATAAAGCATTTATCTCAGAACCTCACACAACAAGCTCGCATACTGTTTATGAAGGTGTTAATTTATTGGTACTCTCATAAACAGTATGAAAGCTCATTGTGAGGCTAGTATAGCAGCACATTGTAGTCTCACATCACACTTCATATTGGACAGACTTTTCCTGAGATAGATACTTATTTGATTCTTGATTTAACACTTTTTGATATACCTTGCTCAGTTGTACAGTGAAAGCTAAAGGGGGAGGGGGGGGGGGTAAGAACATCTCAGAGCTAAAACATAGCCTCTTAAATGAATCACTAGTTAAGCCAATTAGCCTCTTTTATAAATCAAAATCAAAGTTAATATAAAAATTTTTTTGACTTACTTGGAATCTATGATTTTGTTGAATAAAATTCTGCTCAAGAAAGTGATTCAGTTAAAGGGCAAATATTGCATTTAAAATTGTGAGAGCATCTATTGTATGCATTAGTTAAATGAAAACTGGTCATTTGTTTTGAAAAAGGGCAGCAATTAGCTTCGAGACATCTTAGGCTATAAGAGTGGTCATTTCATGCAGCACAGATGGTTTAAGTTTATGGTTTTTTAATTGCATTTCTGCCTTTGTTCTAAATTCAAAACAATTATGAGACTTTAAATTTCCCAGAAAAATGTAAAATACACACTTTCTAGATTTTTCAATCTCAAACGCTCTGTTTTGTATTCTTACTGTCAATTTAAGAGCATAAATCAATCTAAGATGACCAAGTTATGTGTGTTAAAATCTTTGAAAATATAATACTGTATATTCGGGTGTATAACCCGCACCCTTAAATTGACCAGTGCAGTAAAAAAAGTTCATGTATAACCCGCGGAGATGCATCGGTGTATAGACCGCGGGCTATAATTCAGACGTTTACAAACGTATATTTCGATCAGGGTTCGAAATTAGAAGCCATTAGTCTTAATTTTTAACACAAATTTACCAAACTTTTCATGATGCATACAGTAATTCGTCTAAAAAATTAAGATTTTCAGTAATGTAATTTTCAGAAGAAATGTCGCGGCGTTTACGTGTTTTAAGATCAAATTTCAAGTGATGTGGCATTTACGCACATTTTTTTTTTTCTGAATTTTTCTGAAAATTAAAAAAAAAAAAAAAAAAATCTGTGATAAATTCAAAATTTCAGACTCAAAATGTATATGTATCTTAGGTCATTGGTTAACAAAAGGATCGAATCCTCTGAATCGGTCCGAAATGCACCAACTCTGAAAAGGAACGATTCCTCGGACTCTTCTGAAATGAAACGACTCCGGAAATGTTCGATTCCTTGAACTCGTTCCGAAATTAAACGACTCATAAGCAACTCAAAATATACAAAATAAAAAATATAAACGACTCAAAATGTAAAGGAACGATTCCTTGGAACCGTTTCGGAAAAGATCGACAGCTCTGAATCGTTCCGAAATGACATAAATCACGCACTTTCTTTTGTTCTTTGCAACAGGATAGGGTAGATTTTTTTTTTTTTTAAGTAAACGAAATCTTAAATGATGTTAAATTCAGAATCGTCGAGGTTGGAAGGGTTCTGGTTTTTGGATTTTGTATTCTACAAACACAATGGGGTGCTGCAGCACCGATTCGCTAGCAAATTATTTTCTGATATTTTATTTTTTTTAGGTCTCGCACTTAAGTCGACCCCCCACTTTGATGTTCTTTTTTTGTCTAAAATTTCACGACCTATACGCTAGTATATATGGTAGCTATTATAGATCTATCAGTGCAATACTAGGCGATAGTTGCGACAGTTCTTCCAAACCCAGAAATAAGTATTTAAGTAGTAAAAAAAAGCCTTTACAAACATGGGAGAACTCTCTAAATTTCGCGGCATAGCGAAAAAAATTAAAAAATTTTGATATTTTTTTCAAATTTTTTGAGGTTTAAAAGTTGTAGAAAAAAAAATCACGATTTCCAATTTAAAAAAAAAATCTTTGTATAACCCGCACCGTGTATAAGCCGCAGCGGCTTTTTGGAAGGTTTTTTTCTTGTATAAGCCGCGGACTATACACCTGAAAATACGGTAATTATAAAAGTACTATAAAGAAATTAACATAAAAAAGCATTTTTTGATTATGATTGAATAGATTATTGCAATAAATGTTTATTTTGAACTGTTTTTTCCTGTAGTGGAGGTACATAAATATACAATCACATTTTATAAGTTGATAACATAGCTTGAAATTTTCCTCAAGAAATCTTACCATCAGGGAAATTACTGCCACTTGTTGCCCGTAAAAAAAAGTAATTGGAATTGCATAAACTTTTAAATACATGCCTATGAACAAGATTTTTCATAACAGAGACAATAAATGTGCAGCATTTTCTTAGAATAAAATGCATCAACTAAAATTAATAAACAAAAATTAGCTATACCTTAATCGTAAATGATGCTATCAACGTCTTTTTTTCGCCTGTTTTTTTTTTGGTCTGGAGTAGGCACCACAGATATCTACCATAGGTAACAGAATATCCTAAAATCATTAAAAAAAAAAAAAAAAAAAAAAAAAAAAAAAAATCAGAAAGAAAACATACATTTTTTCTTTATAAAAAAAAAAAAAAAAAAAAAATCTGACATATACAGGGTGTTTAAAAAAATGTATGACAATGCTTAAGAGTGACAGGAATTAGCAACAATTGTGTAGGAAACCAGGTTGAAAAACATTTATCCAGTGAAAAATGTAGGGTACTAAAAATTCAAAAGACTAATTAGGCCACAATTTAATTAAACTTTATTATTGCATTGCATTAGACAAAAATGAAAGTAAATTTAAAGAGAAAAACTAATTCTAAATAGGGATGCACCGAAAATTCAATATCTATTCGGTATTCGGACATGTTACCGAATATTCGGTTAGGCCAAATATGAAACTATTCAGTTAAGCCGAATATGAAATTATTCGGCCTGCCGATTATTCGGTTTGGCCAAATATAAAAGTATTCAGCCGAATCCAATACTTAATAAAACCTTTTAAAAACACATTTTTTAAAACTTTTCACATTTTCTAATTTTAACTGTCAATTTATAAATATATTTAAATTAATTAGAAAGAAAATCATATTTAAATAAAATAGAATGTTTTTACATTATTTATTTGTTGTTTGTAAAGTAGGGGTGCACAACCTTTTGAAGAGAAGGGCCACTTACAAATATATCTGGGTGGTCGAGGGCCACATCAATAACACAGAGAGTATTTGATTTCGAGGAGGCGATCTGTGGCCTATAATCCGATAAAAAGTATGGTTTCAGAGGGAAGTTACCCTTTTAAGTTCTCTTACCCAGTAAAAATATTAAATTCAGTTGGTAAGGATATATCAGCAGTTTTTATGTTTGTATATATAACAATTATAGCAAGGATTATTTCCATTATGTAATAATATTCCTGGACGTTATTCAGGAGAGTAAAATTTGTTTTATTAAAAGTGCTAGAAAGCAAACATAAGTGGCTGGTTGCTGAAAAAAAATGTGAACTTTATGAACGAAGGAGCCGATCAACAGAATTTTTAAGTGCCTGATCAATGAAATACTGATTTTTCTGCTCCCAATCAACAAAATTTGTGCTTATTACGAAACCTATTGAAAAAATTCCCGATCTTTCTAAGCCTGATCAATAAAATTTGGGCTTTTTACGAAACTTATCGACAAAATTCACGATCGTTCTTAGCCTGATCAACAAAATTCGCAATTCAGACGAAACCGATCGATGAAATTCGCGATTTTTAAAAATCCAATCGACGAAATTGGTGATTGTTAGAAAACCGATCGACAAAAGTTGTGATTTTTACAAAGCCGATTTACGAAATTTGTGATTTGATTTTTCCATGGCTGGTCAATGAAAGCATCGATTTTTTCGTGCCTTATCAACACAATTTGCTATTTACACGAAGCCGATCGACGAAATTCGCAATTTTTACTAAGCAGATCGACGAATTTCGTGATTTTTACTAAGACAATCGATGAAATTCGTGATTTTTACTAAGCCGATCGATAAAATTCGTGATCTATACGAAGGGGTCGACAAAATGCTCAATTTTTATGGAGATTATCGACGAAAAGAGCGATTTTTCTTCGCATGATTGAAAAAATTCATGATTTTTGCGAAGCCAATAGAGAAAATTCACAATTTTACCGCACCTTATCAATAATATTATCGATTTTTACGAAGCCAGCCAACGAATTACGCGACTTTTACACAGATGATCGATGATATTCGCGATTTTTCTTTGCATAATCGGCAAATTTTGTAATTTTTGTGAAGCTGATCGGCAAATTTCGTGATTTTTACGAAGCCGATCGACAAAATTCACAATTTTTCCGCGCTTGACCAATAAAACTGGCGTTTTTTACAAAGCCGATCAGCAAAATTCGCGATTTTTACGAAGCCGATCGACAAAATTCCTGATTTTTCTTCGCATGATCAACAAAATTCGCGATTTGTACGAGGCCGATCAACGACATTCGCGATTTTGACGAGGCCGATTGACGACATTCGCAAATTTTACGAAGCCAATCGAAGAAATGCGCGAGTTTTTCGATACCAATCGAGGAAATGCGCGATTTTTGAGAGACCGATCGACTAAATGCGCGATTTTCAGAAGCCGATCGACGAAATTTGCGATTTTTCATCACATGATGGACGAAATTTGCGATTTTTGAGAAGCCGATCGACGAATTCACGACTTTTCTTTGATCTACAAAATTCGTAATTTTTACGAAGCCGATCAACAAAATTCGCATTTTTTCCGCACCGGATCGATAAAATTAATGATTTTTACAAATCGATCGGCAAAATTCGCGATTTTTACGAGGCCAATCGACGACATTCACGATTTTTACGAAACCGATCGAGAAAATTCACAATTTTTTCGCACCTTATCAAATAAAAATAGCGGTTTTTACAATGCCGATCGGAAAAATTTGCGACTTTTACGAAGCTGATCAACGACATTCGCGATTTTTGAGTCTGATCGACGACGTTCGTGAATTTTATGAAGCCAATCGCCAAAATGCGCGACTTTTACAAAGATGATCGCGATTTTTGAGAACCCGATCAACGAAATTCGCAATTTTTCTTCGCATGATCTACAAAATTCGCGATTATCACGAGGCCGATCGACGACATTCACGATTTTTACGAAGCCGATCATCGAAATGCGCAACCTTAACGAAGTCACTCGATGAAAAGCGCAACTTTTACGAACCTGAACGATGAAATTCGCGATTTTTTCTTAGCATGATCGATGAAATTCGCAATTTTTATGCGCCTGATCAATACAATTCACGATTTTTTGAAGCCGATCGAGAAAATTCACGATCTTTCCTCATCTGATCAGGAAAATTTGCGAATTTTTCGAAACCGACCGAAAAATTTTGCAATTTTTACAAAGCTGATTGACGAAGTTCACGATTTTTCCTCGCATGATTGATAAAATTCACGATTCTTTCATGCCAGATCGACTAAATTCGCGATTTTTCCATCTTTAATTGACGAAATACGCATTTTTCACGCCCAATGAACAAAATTCGCGACTTTTAAGTAACTTTGACGAAATATCGTCACTTTTCTACGCGGCAAGTGAAACTCGCGATTTTTTCTGCGCATCATCGCAAAATTCACGGTTTTTCTGAGCCTTATGAACAAAATTTGCGATTTTTCCGAGCCACATCGACAAAATTCGCTATTTTTCCGTTCCTAATCAATGAAATTCGCGATTTTTTCGTGTCGATCTACGAAATTTGCAATTCTTGAGTGACTGGTGAAATTTTATTTTTTCCCGAGGTAAATTGACGAAATCTGCGATTTTTTTTGCGACTTAAGCTCAAAAATTGCAATTTTTCAGTTGCAAATTATTGAAGTTCGCGGGCCACACGTTAACCCATCGCGGGTCACATTTGGCCCGCGGGCCACAGGTTGTGCATCCCTATTGTAAAGTATAACTTAATGCTATATTCGAAAAAATGATTTTCCACCTTCAACAGCTCAAAATTTTCCGATTCATTTTCAGGCTCATTTTTTAAAGTAGAAATATGAAACTTGCTGAGAGAATTTTTGGAGTGATGTACAAGGTGCTGTGTGATGTCATTTTGCGCTCCATTCATTAGAATTTGATTTATAAGCACTTATTTTCTCAGCATGACCCCTTTTTTCATTCAAAAATCTCCCACATCGGAAGATTTTTTCCAAAACGCTGTTCTTGACAGCCTTTTTTTACAACATTTTCTACATTTATCAAAAAATCAACAATCACGGCACCTTGTGTAGTTTCTAAATAAGAGATTTTGAAATTTTGGTGCATTTCAGAGTAAAAATGAATTTAAAAATAAATCTGAAAATAGGCAGTTTTGATCAGAATACACCCTTAACAAAATTAACCATGAGAAGGATTAAAATGGTAAATTTTATTTTGATTCTCCTTTGCTTTTCCCAAATAAAAATCCTTAAACAAGGAAGAAAAACTTTTGAAAATAGTAATAGCTATCAAGGCAATTTTTGTTCATGAAACCATAATCATAATTAATTTTTTTAAATGTGATTTTTGTGAAAGGATCGCCGTATCAACCAGCATCGTGTGAAAGAGGACAGTCGCCTTGGGTGCAGAAATTTAGGGAAACCGATTTTCTACTAACAACATCATTTTTGGCCAGTAAGAAGTATCATTTAAATAAAGTATCATTTTTGACCGCAGTTTTCTCTTCACACGTCCCATCATATGAACCCAAATTCATCAAAATGCTGCTTAAAAAATGTGAAAATTTCTTGAAAGAATCTCAAAATAAATGTGAATTTTATCAAAAGATCGAAAAAAAAAAACCCGCTAATTTCTTTAAAGGATTGCAGGAAAATGCAAAATTTCGAAAACGCAAAGGGTTCTTCAAGGGTGATTCTGAGTAAAAACTTTTTTGAAATTTACAGCAAATTTCTGAAAAGTTACAGCAGATTATTTGAAAGGGGAGGGGGGAGAGATTTACTTTTGACTTTGTGTTTTTTCTGCAGCCATTTGACGAAGTTTGCCCTTTATTTTTTTTGCAAATCTTTGATGAAATTTGTGCTTTTCTTTCACAATTGTTTTATAAAATTCAGGGTTTTTTTTCCCGATCTTCAAACGAAATTTGAGTTTTTTCACAATTATCTAACGAAATTTATGTTTTCCTTGCAAACTTCTTACAATATTTATGATTTTTTGCCAACGATTTGCGGAATTAATTTTTTCTGGGCAACGATTTGTTGAAATTCGTGATATGTTTTTGTCTATAACTTTCCGGATTGATGAGGATTCTTTTTTTTTTTTTTTCTTTCCGGAACCAAAAATCTATGATTTTCAGAAAATACAGAACAGAAGTGCCTTTGGATAGCTTAATGAATGCAAAATTCGACAAAGGATCACTTAATAAATCCAAATTGTGCCAGAATCATGTTAAGTGTGCAAATTTCAACAATGCATCGCAGAAAAAAATGTAAATTTTGTCAATGGGTCATTAATAAACACTAATTTTGTAAAAAGGCTGCTAAAAAAATGCAAATTCTTTTGAAGAATCACAAAAAAGATGTGAATTTTGTCAGGTGGTTGCCAAATAAATGTGAATCTAGTCAAAAGTCTGCTAAAAAAATACAAATTTCATCACAGAATCACAAAAAAATGTCAATTTCGACAAAAAACGAAACTTGAAAAACAACACATACACAAACATATCTGTTTATTGTTATAGGTTTAATTTTTAATCAGAAATAATATATACTGAACTAACTTTTGAAAAATTAGACTAACCCGAACCCAACTTGCAGCAATCTACATTCAACATAA
Source organism: Maratus speculifer (assembly GCA_964019185.1). Lineage (NCBI taxonomy): Eukaryota > Metazoa > Arthropoda > Arachnida > Araneae > Salticidae > Maratus > Maratus speculifer. Next base: position 225,614,096 of record OZ025296.1, on the reverse strand, counting down.
AATCAACCTGAACCAAAAGCAGAGTTTATCAGATCTGAAATAAAATTAATTTGCACAGGAAGGGAATTTATCCCTTTGAAAACTAAATAGACTATATAAAATCCCCCCCCCCTCATAGTATCGTTATCAATGTCAATTTTTTTTTTTTACTTTTAAAATTTATTTATGGGATTTAGAGTTATATATAAAAGTAATTACATTGCTTTTATTAATGTATTATTGATTCAAAATAAGGGAAGTTAATAAACTAGCACTTTATACATAAGATATGAATCACATTATATATGAAATACCGGGTGATCCAGAAGTTCCGGGAGTTTTCAAATGCTAATAATTGACAAACTATAAACAATAGAAGTATGCGGTTTTCACAGAAATGCTTAGAAACTTATGGGATTTGTATTTTTGATGAAACAAACAAATTATGTTAGTTACACTTTTTGCCAACAGGTGGCGCTAAAATTGACAGTATTATTTTTATGGTATGATATAGCTCGCTAAAAAGAAAGAATTAGTGTCCAAGAGTTACAAATTTTCATTATGACATCCATAGCTTGTAAGTACCTCTGTGAGCCGACGCAAAACAACATGCACAATATCCTCAAAGGAGAAAGAAATTCCAGATGAAATTTCAAATTTATCGTGATATTACAAGTGTACTGATTCATTATGAGCTGGTGATTTCCACCGAGTATTGGCATCGAATTCTACCTCATTTACGATTGCAACAGACATTTGGGATCTCCTGCTTCTATTACGATCTTTCAATTAGCCTTTTTCCCAAACCTTTCTTACCATGGCATTTCACATTTCTAATGGCCATCGAATCCTTTTCTATTGTTACTTCCGTATTTTACGATAAAAACACAGCTCGACATGCAAAGAAAGCATGTCTAAACATGGCAGTTACTCATCAAATTTTGTATGAAATTCCCTTTCAATGCCATTTCAACCACTTTAAAAAAAGTGATTGAACATAAACCACCCTTAAAACGAAATCTCATTAATAGCCTACAAAAGATGTTTCGCAATGAACTCATACTCATGTGTCTATAAAGCATATTTTATAGTTACATCCAGTATTGTACAGCAGCGCCACCTGTAGCTAAAAATTGTAACTATGTACATGTAAAAAAAAAAATCATGCTAAACAAAATCCCACGTGTTTCTGAGTATAAAGCTGAAAACCGAACCTTTGTATTGTACATAGTTTCCAAATTATTAATATTTCAAAACTCCCGAAACTTTTGGATCACCCGGTATATATGAAGTAACACTTAAAACATATACTTACTATTTAAAGGAATCTTATAATTTGTAACTAATAGCTTTTTATAACATAATCTATTTAACAATAATAGTGTCTTCTTGCACAACTTACCATTCATGAATGGGGAGAGACGGAAGGGAGGTATACATAGAAATTTTTATCAATGAAACAAGCAAACAATATTCTTTCTCTTTTATTTATTAGTAAACACAAGTTTCATTTCAAATACACTTTGCATTGTCGAACAGCAATTATCAATGCATACACTTATAAAGAAAAATAGAAATGTGAAATGTTGAGGATTTCCATGTTTTAGAATTAATCAACTTTATAATAATTTCGAAATTTCAATCACGGTTTTGCATTGTCATAAAAATAGATTAAAAAAAAGGACACACTATTTTGAATCAAAGACTATGCCACGAGTAAAAAAGGAAAATTTTTGTTGGTTCAAAAATGATATCGATATCAATAGACAAACCCACCCTCCCCTAGAGATATCATCTGCCAGTGCCAGAGAGACACCCCTCCCCGCCCCCCTAAAGTGATAATAGTTATATATGCACAGCTCCTTAAGGCCCTTGTCCTTGCTCGAGGAAATGCTCGCGAGCTAATGCTATTCCTATGGGGAAACATTTTTCTAATAACTCTTTCGCATTTTGACATTTTTGGATAATTTTTTTTTGCATTGGATAACTGAGGTGAATGCCGACAGTGCACCTTTTTAACTTTTTCGATTTTGGTTACAGATATTTTTTACAAAGTTAGTTTCACTTTCAAAACCGGTTTCAAAACTGAAAGTGCTTTTTAAAAAATATATCTGCAACCAAAATCGAAAAAGTAAAAAAGGTGCGCTGTCGGCATGCACCTCAGCTATCCAATGCAAAAAAAAATTATTCAAAAATGTCAAAATGCGAAAGAGTTATTAGAAAAATGCTTCCCCATAGGAATAGCATTAGCTCTCTAGCGTTTCCTCGAGCGAAGACAGGGGCCTTAATATGGATGATTCCAAATACTTCTAATAAAAAATGACAGCAAAAGAAAACATTAAAAAATTATTAATTATAAAATTAATATTTTACTTAATTATTTTAAGCATTCATTATATTTTTTAACATTTAAGTACATCCAAATTATATTTTTAAAAAAATGTAAACAAAACATTTACACAATGCACAACTACTGGTTTCAAGATATAACATTTGAGAGAGTTTACTGTATACTGTTACTAAGATTATAAAATCATTTGATTAATATAAAAACGGATGATTTCAGATTAACATACATATGCAAATTAACTACGTTTTTGACATCGAACGATGTTCAATAAACAATATGGATGCCATCTGAATATCAAATTTTAGTTTTCACTCAGATTTAAGGAATCTTAAAACAGTTAGTGTTCCTTATGAGACATCTGAATACCTGCCTAAGGCACCTGCCTTTACTGGCAAATCTCGCATGTCACAATAAAATGGAGATGACGTGCCTATGTAAAAGAAATTAGGCTGAAAACTAATTAATTTGATTAACAAAAACAAAATGCAATAGAATACGTACCACAGAAAATTGCTGCAAATCTTCCGGTGTGTAATCTTCCGGTTATACTAATAAATATATAAAAAAAAAGTGCAGAAATGCCGGATCGAATGTAAGCGTCCATATGAAAACATAAACAAACAGCTTCCACTTCCCGCGCGACGCGATGATGTTGCCACACCAACTTGATAAAAACTTTCGACTACAGTACTTCGGAAAAAATTATCTGCTCGCCTTGTCAAATTGTTTGCGTCGAAAGCTTATTATTTGCAACTGAGAAGTTTTATACTGTATTAATTGTTTAATTTAGAATGTACTGTGTCAAGATACCGACCGCATTTTAGATCAAATAAGAATTAGGTCAATACAGTAATGCAATTTAGATTTAATATTTTAAAATAATAATAATAATAATTATATAAGTACTGCGTTCATCATTAGTGACTGGGAAGAGGAGAAGGAGAGTTGCACCCATCACCTGCTCAAGGGGTGAGGTGGGGCCAGTGTTAAATTCAGACACTTTTCTCCGGGAGGGACTTCTAAGGCTCTGGTGGGGGAATGTCCCCCCCGGGCCACTTCCTAGATTCAACACTGGATGGGGCTGTACTTCTCCTCTCATTTGAAACAAAATGAAGAAGAAAATTCCGTATCCCCCCTCCCCTCTCTCACCCACACACACGAAAGTAACATTAAGGATTTTCTTTATTGCAAATTTTGTAAGGGAAAAAACAGCAAAGGGCTATCAATATTTATTCCATTTATAAGTATACTTGGGATCTAAAGTTAACGGAACATTTGCATTTGAGGTGGGGCTCCGGTGGGGAATGCCCCCCCCCGGGACACTTCCTGGATTCAACACTGGATGGGGCTATACTTCTCCTCTCATTTGGAACAAAATGAAGAAGAAAATTTCGCATCCCCCTCCCCTCTTTTACCCACACACGAAAGAAACTTTAATGATTATTTTTTTTATTGCAAAATATGTAAGGGAAAAAACAGCAAAGGGCTATCAATATTTATTCCATTTATAAGTATACTTGGGCTCTTAAGTTAAGGGAACATTTGCATTTGAGGGAAAGACACGTTTCATTGTAATAAAATGTTCCGACTAACTTGAAAAATCTCCTGATGTCAAGAGTCACACAGTTATATGCTCTGTGCCGAGAGCTTTAGCAAGATGGACATGTAGTCTAGAGGGGGGGGGCGGAGCTCAAAATATGTAATTCTTATCTTTTCATCTCACTTTTATTCATTTTTTAATTATTCACTAAAAATATCCAAATCTGAAGGAGTTGGGGAGCAGTCCGTAGAAAATGGGAGGGGGGGGGGAGGGTAGATGACAGTGTTGAATTTAGACACTTTTACCAAGAAGGATTTCTGTTGCTCGGGAGGGGGGGGACATTGTAGAGTTACGGGGGTGGGCGTGCATTTTTTTGCCATTCAAAACACAAAATCACAAATCTTCCGGGGAGACATCTCATTGCTCTGGAGGGGGGGAGGATTCTCTCCCCTCGGACGTTTTCCTGAAATCAACTCTGACAAATGGTACAAATTACCTGCAGCGTCGGGGGGCGGTTGCCCCTGAATAGCGCCGGAAATATACGGGGCGCAAAAATTTATGCTCACAACGTCATTTTTTGCCTGTTACAAGAAAAAGTTCCGGAGGGGGGCGCCAAATTCAGACTTTTCCCTGGGCGTAATTTCCTCTTCGCACGCCCCTGATCACCTGTTACCATCTCTACTAGAGCACCTGGCTTCGATCCTTGTTTAAAAATAAAGTAGCAAAACAGTGTAATCGTACTTTTTTAAGTTAATTATTTTTTAATTTAAATATCTAACAGATAATAAAATTAAAAAGTCAGAAGTTACTGTTTTTTAAATTTACCTGTGTAAAACAGAATTCTTATTCATACGGAAAACCAAAAAGGATATTATGCATTTATACCTCCTAAGACGGAAAGAACCTGTCTAAGACGGTAATTTTACTTATTAAATTTCGACTTAGCAAATTTATGTTTATGATGTGAGAGAAAAGAGGGCTTGCATTTGGATTGCTAATAGGACACGTGGTCTCTCTGCACGGCCCTGTGAAAGGGGGAGGGGGGGAATTACATGACAACCCTTTCCTCCTTAATTCACCAATTCCTGATAGCACTGTACGTCATTACGATCAGTATTTGAAAGTGGAATTGAATATGAAATTGAATTAATTAAGCACAAAATTCTTTTCCATGTTAATGTTACACCCCCTCCCCCCCCCCCACACACACACAAAGCACCTATTATTCTTGTTCTCTAGGTTTTTATGAATTTATGAAAGCCTCAAAAGAAATAATCACTATATACATGCATGCAAAAAATAAGTAAGTAAATAAAAAAAATTAACTTACCAAATTGATTTTGAAATCCACATTGATTGCGATCAAGACTCCTTATGGTCGTCATCGTTGTAACAAAGAAAGCCATGATTTCACAAGTGTGCCCATATGTGTTCCCAATCTGCTCTTAAATGTGTTCCCAAGTTTAGATTTAACAAATATTCTGGGCAGATCACTTTCGGAACACTTTTAGGATACTGTCGGAACACTTTCTTTACAGTGGAACACATCCGGAACACATTTCAGTACACATTAAGGTAACTGGAACACTTTTTTTCAATCAAAGTGCTCCACATGTGTTCTCAATGTGTGCTGGGAATTTGCAGTGTAGCGTTAGTAGTACACTATAAAAATATGCAGTCATTTGATTATTTTTAATGAGACCAGTTTTACAGCCATTTATTTACACTGTGTTGACCATATTATTGCCCATTTTATGGTCAGAATATTGTTAAATTATGGTTACGTAACTGTGTTTAAAAAAGAAACGGTCGAATGACGGGACAGATTTGCTGCATTTTTACTTTCTTCTATCTTCAATAAAAAAGTATTGTAATAATTTTTTTTCGACGGATTTAAACTTTTTAAGGGTAGGAGAGTCTAAAAAATATGTTTTTACATAATGTCTGTCTTTCCGTACATCCGTGTGTGCGTGTGTCCGTATGTCGTCATTCCAACATAAAAAAGTGTATGAAGATATGCATAGAATTGAAACAAATTTTTTATGAATGTTTTTAGCTGTGGCAAGCAGATCCTCCTATATTTTTGAAATATTCCGCTTTAAGAGGGCGCTGCGATCGTGATTTTTGTGCTATTTTTAATATTGTACAGACCAAAAGAGTATGAAGTTATGCATCGAACTGAACCAAATTTTTTGTGTAAGTGTAAGGATATGGCTAGTTGGTCCTTTCTGAATTTGAAAAAAAAAAATACACGAAAAAGGGGCATTGCAATCACGATTTTTGCACCATTTTCAACATTGTATCACCTAAAAGTGTATGAAGTTATGTATAGAATTGAACCAAATTTTTTGTATAAGTGTTTGTCTATGGCTAGTTGGTGCTGCCTGAATTTGAAAAAAATCCGCTGAAAGGGGGTGCTGCGATAGAGATGTTTGTGCCATTTTCATTAGACCAAAAGAGTATGAAGTTATGCATCGAACTGAACCAAATTTTTTGTGTAAGTGTAAGGATATGGCTAGTTGGTCCTTTCTGAATTTGAAAAAAAAATACACGAAAAAGGGGCATTGCAATCACGATTTTTGCACCATTTTCAACATTGTATCACCTAAAAGTGTATGAAGTTATGTATAGAATTGAACCAAATTTTTTGTATAAGTGTTTGTCTATGGCTAGTTGGTGCTGCCTGAATTTGAAAAAAATCCGCTGAAAGGGGGTGCTGCGATAGAGATGTTTGTGCCATTTTCATTATTTTACTATCAAAAAGTGTATGAAGTTATGCCTAGAACTGAGCTAAAATTTTTGTGTATGATTATTTTGGGGTATGGTGAGTAGGTCCTCCCTGAATTTGAAAAAGAAATTTGCCTATCACTCTATTGTCCATCGACGTAAACGCGTTTTTACTCCGATTTGACTGAAGCAAAAATTTAAGACGAAAGTCGAAATTATGTATAGTATTAAATTAAAATTATTAAAGCATTAACACGTGTAATTAACACTATTTTTTGCATTAACACTACTTTTTTATATTAAAATGTAGGTATGAGATAGAAGAAAGTCTTGGGATTGGCACATCCAACTATTTATAACTGTGTAGTCTGCTGAATACCTATTTTGCTCCCCCCCCCCTACGTGAAGTTTAAAGCGATATTTCTAATAATCATAATTGTTATAAAAACGTTTCCCTGTAACTATAAATTTTATAAGTATGTCATATAATCCATAAATTATTTTTATATCAAAATTTCCCCCTTATTTTTTACAGATGTCTAGAAGACAGAGAAATTTAAAATATAGTTGTCATCACATTCTTCAAATTATAAATAATTAGTTAAATTTTAAATTAAATTTTGCTAAACTTATCAAGAAACGAAAGTAATTTTTTCTTAATTGTTTAAGATTAATTCAATTAATAGAAAAATAAAATTGAACATATTTAATTAATATATGACGATATAATCCTTTTGACCTTTTTTTTTTTGAGTTACGCGAACGAGTGCAACAGAAATTACATCAGATTAATAATTAAATAGCATGATTCAATTATTTTGAAGGACTTATATTTTATTTTATAAGTAAAATATGTAGTCGTAATATTTTATTTATTCTTAATATGCTCAGTAGATTTTTAATCTAAATAGAAATGAGAAAGTTCATTTAACTAAATTTAATCAGAATACGAAAACAAAACAAAAAAATCATTAGTAGTCATTTTTATTTTACATAACATTTTAAACAGTTTAAATATTTTTTGTGGGTAAAATTATTCTTAAATAAAGCATTTTGACGCATGAATTTCTTTAGATAATTTTAATCTTTTTTCACATGGAACAACTTTATATTACAATTCTACCAAATTTAGTTGTGACAAAGTCACAAATCAATCTTTTCCAAAACTATGCCATTTAATATTTTATAAAAATCGTATTAATGTAACGTATGGCGTACAAGTAAATTTAAAAGTAAATTGCAATATTTGCGCTTTGACACTGATAGCACTAGAGTAATATGCAAACATTTTACATCATGACCACGAAACCACGTTTTAATAGCATTTACGTACATAAACGCTGCTTGATGACGTTGCTGAACGAATTTATTCGTTGAAGTAAAATTACACGTTTATGAAATAACCAATAGCTGTTCCGCAAGAATCTAAAAATAAAATGTTTTAAAAAACAAGTTGGTAAGTGTGATCGCAGATTTCCCAGAGGGTAAAATTTAATATTTCTTTCAAAACAACATATAATTTAATTATAAATCCAAATTGTTAATTTATAATAAATAAATTCTTGCATAGATGGTTGGTAGCACCTGTCTATGTAATTTTAATATAATTATAAGAAGAAATTATTTATTTTAATCAGATTAAAAATGTTCATATCAAATTATTTAAATAAAATGCAAAATACCAATCTTTTTGAAAATTCAAATTTTTTTAAAACATTTGAGGAGATATAAATAAAATTTAAACTTCTAAAAAAAGAAAAAATACTTAAATGTTGAATTATTAATAAATTGCATTAGTTTTTAAAATAGATAATTAAATTCCAAAAATATTACTGTTATTATGCAATGATTATTTATCACTGCATAATAACAATAATATTTTGAACCCTTAAATTGACAAAAAACTGCGATATTTCTTTTAAATAAATCAATCTTTATATAAAAATTTCAACTTCCAGCATCGAGTATTTAAAATATGAGCCACTTTACTAGCGAATGCTTTCCTCAAAACTAAAATTTCTATGTGAAAAATGTTCAAAATAGGTTTTCTTTTATCTTTTAAATCTCAAAAATCCTCTGACTTATGCAGTTTTTGTATGCTGATTCTGTGACAAAGAGACAGAGGAGTGAGCGTGGGTTTGGTGAAATGAACGACATCCTAAAAAAATACGGCAGTTTTATTATGTGCATTATAAAATCAAAGTACTTTGCTAAAGTGTTCGGTGCGAATTGATCAATTGTCTATAAAAATTAAGCGGTAAATATTTTACATTCTCTAATAAATTCTAAATTTTAAATCTCAGTAATCAGCAGCTAAACCTTAAAGGTTCTGGGTGTAAAATGGTAAAGGATTTAAAATTAAAGGTTGTTCTAATCGTAATTTTTATTAATTTATGTTATTGGTATGTTATGTATCTGTATAAATAATACATAGAAACAAAATGGAACAATATAGAACTAAATTAATAAATTTTATATATTGTTGAGCTCAAATTTAACGATAAGATATGAGGACATCATAACATTTTAGATACATGAATATGTGCGAATGTATGTATTTAATTAGATAGATGGACATCGATTCAAACTCGGTCGGAAAAGCTAATTGTATTTACAAATCTCTTATGTATCGTGTTGAATCCAATCGTTCGGCACTTAACCCTTTATTGAATCACGTGCCATATCTGGTACGTGCCTAATAACATTATAATGTTTATTTTATGCCAGAAATTTGATCAATATGATCTCTGTCACTGATCAGAAACATTACGAATAAATAAATAACAAATATTTTGTCTAAATCAGATAAATAGCTGCAAAAGACACAAAATTATAATTTTCTCTTTGGAAACAAAAGAAATTTCGATCAAGCTATTAAAGTCAGATTTAGTTTCACTATTTTTATTGGGTAGTTAGAAATATTAATACAAAAAAGTTGCAGAGAGTTACGCAAATAAAATTAATTAATTTAAGCTCATTTAGTCGCAAAATATAGCAATACAATATCTTAAAACCCTGATTGTGTATATATGGCATAAGCTATAAAACATGTAATTTTAGCTGAACATTGAAATTTGATTATTTATTTTATTTTTTTTTTTTTTACTATTTTTTAACACTTTCCAACAAATTTGAAAAGTGCTTATGCTTTCGGTTTGTCTGTCCGTCTGTTCGCACTCTAACTCTTGTAAATGTACTCGGATTGCCCTGAATTTTTAGGACGTTATTGACGTTTAACCTAGCACGAACCCTATTTAAAATGAAATTTCTACAATGATTAATTTATTTACAGGGATTGTCAAAATTTTTCCATTATATTATTGCCTATGTAAAAATCGTTTCAAATAAAATGAATAATGCTTACTTAACAGGCGATTAAATAATCAATTATAGATGTTAAAAACTGATTTTATTTAAAAACTAGCGAGCTACGCCCGCTAGCTGGGCCACTTTTTCCAAACGAACCTCGATATTAAGCAGTATATAATAAGCAAAAAAATTCATTTAATAAGCATGTCTTGGTGTTCGAATCCTCAAGCACAAAAAAAAGTAAATTAAAGAGCTATGGTTGTTATGCGACCATTATCCCGTTAAAAATATGTAATTTCGCACAGTGGGCGCTACGCGCCATGGTCGCCATCGTCCTGTTAAAAATATTTGGTTTGCATGGTCGGCGCTGCGCGCCCATAAGACATTTTCTCGTATTTTTTGGTTCATCAGAAGCAGACTTTTACACAGATTCTGAATATGTAATCAGTTTTTTTCTACTTTAAAAACTGTCTGCATGATGGTTTAAGAAAAAACGCGCAAAAAAAAGTTTCGGTATTAAAAACTGCAAAACACTGCTATTAAAAAAATAAGTAATTTCATTAATATCACAAACAACATAACTAACAAATAATTCTGGCAGCTCGTTTTCCGTTTGTACTAACAGAAATTAGTTTTAATCGAGTAAATCTTAGGTTACACAATATTCGTGTATGCTACCAAAAAGAAAAAGTATGAAAATAAACCGTGTTTAACATTTTTTACCAATTAGTTCCAGTGTTCTGACTCAGAGATCCGTTTGGGATATGAGACGTTTTCCGTTCCGATTCCCGACCGGTTTTTAATTCATAACTTTTTTAATTTTGGTCCCACGGTCTCGAAAATGCACGAAATGATTTTCCCGGAATTTTTCGAATCGAAAGACGCCTCTCGCGACTTCCAACTAGCCCGCGTTGTGAACTGTAATCGGCTTCAAGCAGACAGACAGAGGCGCACAGATTTTATTAGTATAGATTTTAGTACTTTCAAACCTTTTCCAAACAGGTTCTTCCTCAGAGAATATTTTCTTATATAAATAAAAATATAAGATTTCATTTTGGAAAATGACTGAGACTCGTGGCTTGAACATTAAATTTTGTATACGTCATTTTCTAAAATTGTCAAGATTTTTATTTTTAGGATGTTAAACCATAAACTGGGTATATTATAAGACAGGGCATCATTGCACACTTTATTGCTCTTGCGTAAGATTTCTATTGATTCTCTTATAATGGATAAGTAATAATTGGATGTTGGGAATATGATTTTCGTATGATCAAAATCTATTGTGATATTCTGTTTGAGATATAAATGTGAAAGAGCAGTAGATTGGCGACAAAATTTTATATCTGTTTTATGTTCTTTTATTCTTTTTTTGAGTTTTCTATTGGTTTTCCCGATGTACTCCATTAATTTATAGCAATCAATTTTAAATGGGATGGTATATACACCGGCAACTCCAGTATTGGATCAATTTTTGTACAAATTACTTCTTTTAATTTCTTTGGTGGACAGGCTACTAAATTTATATTGTGTTTCAGTTGAAACACAATATAAAAGGGTCATAAAGGGTCTGGGGCAAGTTATTTATACTTAAAGTACGGCAGGAACAATTTTAACGAAATTTTGTATGTAACATTTTTTGACAAGAGAAAGCTAATGGGCTAGGTCACATGTTCGAGAGATTTCGATTATAAGGGCATTTGTGGGTCACGATGGGTCGGGTTACAATATATCATAATAAAGCTGTATCTAAAGAACGGGTGGATCGATTTTTACGAAATTTTGTATGCAACATTTTTTGGCACGAGAAAACTATTGCCTAGGTCACATGTTAGAGAAATTTCGATTGGTCGTTTTGGTTCATAAAGAGTCTCGGTCATGTAAGAGTTTTTAGACACGAGAAAACTAATCGAATAAGTCACATACTCGAGGTATTTCGATTATAAGGATAATTTGTGGGTCATAATGGGTCATGATCAAGCTATATCTAAAGTACAGGTGGATCACTTTTAAGGAAATTTTATATATAACATTTTTTGGCACAAAAAAACTATTGGGCTCGGTCGCATGTTCGAGAAATTTCGGTTAGTGGGTCATTTTTTGGGTCATTTTAGGTTAAACCAATTTTATATAAAAAAATGGCTCTAATGACATTGACCATGGTTTGTACTCTATCGTTTTGGATTTCAAGAAGATAATCGTGTAAAGTCATGTGTTAAACAGACTTTAATTAGAGGATCATTGTGGATCATGCTAATTTTATCTAGCCACTGTCTCGGGCAATTTTGACTAAATTTTGAATTCTATCTTTTTCGGGCAAGAGAAAATCATTGGGTTGGATCAAATGTTCGAGAAAATTTAATTAATGGGTAATTTTGGGTCATAATGGGATAAGATCAAGCTAATTACATCTAAATAACGGCTTAATCGATTTTATCTAAATTTTGTATCCTACCTTTTTTTGGCGCTCATAAACGAATGGGCTAGGTCATATGTCCCAGAGATTTGATTTTAAAGGTTATTCGTGGGTCATGACGGGTCACGCTAATTTCATCTAGAAAATGACTCTCACCATTTTAAATATACTTTGTATTATATCCTTTTCCGTCAAGATAAAATCATTGGGCTAGTACACATGCTCGCGTAAATTCGATTAGTGGGTCATTTTGGGTCATAATGGGTCAGTGTCATTCTAACTATATGTAACAACGACACAATCAATTTTATCTAATTTTTGTAAAGGAACGTTTTTTTTTTTTTTTTTTTTTTGGCCACGAGAAGACTATTGGACTGAGTCGCGTATTAAAAAAAGTTATATTAGTGGTATTATATCAAATTTGATCAGTGGGTCGTTTTCGGCAATACGGATCAGGGTCACGAGAATATGGCAACAACCAATAAGTTGGCCACTTTTGACAAAATATTGGCGGTATTTGGCTGAAAAATCGACTAATACGAATACGAATAGCAAAACACGTATTTGGAGCCAAATGAAAGAATGTCGCCAAATTTGGCTATATCTGGCAAAAAAATTGTCTTTCAGAATGTGAAGAAATTTTTATACATTCTTAATAGAATTCGAAATGCACGGTTAAACCAATCAGAATCGAGCTAAAAAAGTAATTTGGATCAATGTCCTTTTGTTTCAAATTTTAAAATAATGTAAAAATGTACATACATACATAATTGTCTTATTGATTGTTTTCGTATATAATACTATTATAAACAACGTGTTTTATAGTAATAATACAGAGAGACTGATAAAGTGAAAATCGCGTTGAATACAAAGTTAATTTTGACCGAGCTAAGCTCGGCCACTTCTGCTAGTATCTTTCTATTTGTATTTCGTCATTGTGCCAATAAAAAGTGTATGAAGTTATACGTAAAATTCAATCAAAATGTTTGCTTATGTTTTTTACTATGGAGTACAGTTTCTCAGTTTGGAAATATTCTTGAAGGGTTTGCTGTTATAGCCATTTTTGTGCCGTTTTCTTAATTTTACCATCCAAAAGTGCATGAAGCTATGCACCAAAATCAAATAATATCTTTGCGGGTTTTTTTCTTGCGGCAAAGAGGGGGCTGTGGTGAGCAAGTTTTCTTTAATTTGGAAAAAATCCGCTCGAAAGGGGCGCTATAATAGTGATTATTGAGCCATTTTCATTCTTGTACCACCGAAAAGTTTATAAATAATGCACAGAATAATGAAATAATAGATTTGAACCATTTTTTATTTATTATTTGTGGGTGTTTACATGTCTTTAACTATGGTCAGCCGGTCCTTTTTGAAATCCGAAACATTCTGCCTGAAAGATGCAGTATAATCTTTCTTGTAGTTCTACTAAACGTATATCGGCGTTTTCTTAAGCGATAAGAGTTTCGTATTCTACTACATCAGCTTGTTACACCAGTTCACAAACAGTTAAGCAGGACAAAACACCAATAAACTTCTGATTTTAATAAATATCTTGATCGAGTTTAACTTGTTTTTATTCAGAGGAACTGACTGCAGCAGAAATTTAAGATGATAGTCATAATCGGTTTTGTATTGAACTATTAAAAATGAAGCATTATCATTTGCAACTACTTTTTTTAAAATATTAAGATGAATGGGGTGGAAGAAAGTTTTGTGATTAGCACATCCAATTTGTTCAAATTTTTATTTTTTTTAAGCATTGTTGATGAATAGATTACTTTTTTCATTTGATAATGTGATTTATTTTATCTAAAAACTGTTTTTCTCAAAAATAAGTACGCGATGGCGCAATGTCGATGCAATATTTAGTAGCAGGAGCATTAAATTTCCCTTTTTTAAAAAGGGATTTTTTTTTTTTTGATTAATGTAATTTTTCCCCTCGTAAAAATTTATTTTATTTAAAAAAATACTTCAACTTTCGTTATTTCATAAACTTTGAAAATTAGATCTGATAATTCAAAAAGTTTAGATCATTTTTAGGAATTACCAGCGGAAACATCCCATTAAAATCGAAACTTTTCATTTACATTTCGTAGATTTAACAAAATAAATAGTTTTTGAAGTTTTTTTTAACTTACAAAGTTAAAATTATTTTTTAATTAAACTTCGGATAAATTCTAATAATTCAAACGATTAATATCATTCCAAGGAACTTAATCTCCCGCTTTTAACAAAAACGTCAAGTCTACCATGATTGTATAATTCGAATGTATGACTTCTCAGTTTTGTTTTAAATTTATGTTTTAACTACGATTATTTTATAATTTCAGGTAAAAACTAATAAGTTTTGGAAATCTTCAAATTTTCTTCGATCCAAACATGTAAATACTCAAAAATTCACTATTACAGTCACAAAAATAAATTACAGTCCATGCCCACATTGTGGATTCTAAATTTGTGAAATGTCATAGACTAATTCTTGAAATGTGATTAGGTTAAAATGTTGAAATTAGATGCAAAAATTCTACTGCACTATTTTATGTTATTAAAGTGCTAATGGGAATGCTAAAAAAAGAAATGAAATGTTTTTAACAAAAGATCTCAAGGCTAAAGTTTGTATAGTAGAAAAAAAATGCTGAATCAAAATTAGAGTAAAACAATTTCAAAAGACATGTTCTAAATTTGAATCTTTTATCTCAAGATTCTTTACTTATTACAATTTAAATAGTAGAAATGGTTAAAAAAAATCATCAAAAAGTATAACGCATTTCACAGAAGGCTTTTTTATGACAACCATTATTTCTAGGCTATATTTTCAAAACCATACAAAACGAAAAACATTATAATCCCTGTTCCAATAAAGATAGAACTATTATTAAAATGTCACTTTACGCAGAAATAAAATAATTCAGTATTTTTTCTACTGAAAATTAAAAGATTTTTTTTGTCCTGGATCCCCTTAAACAAAATATAAAAAAATATGGCTTAAGATACGGTTATGAATATTGTAACGAAACTTCACCTTTTAATAAATTTACAAAAGCTATTTTAAGGGGAAAAGATCACCTTAAAGCTTTTTTAAAAGTCATTTTCTGTTTTTGTTTATTATGTTGCGATGACATATGTTATACATATTAATATCAATCTTTTTAAAAAAAGATGGTACCCCAATTAAAACCGGTTTTGTGATAATTTATATGGATCATATCGAAATTAAGGTACTTTTGAGCTCCAAAATCACTTTTCTCAATTTGTATATTTTTGACATTTCGTGTATTATATTTCACAAACTAAGTAACAAAGAAATTTAACAGTTTGAATTATATTGTGTTTTACATATTGTTTTAACATCTACCTGTTATTACATAAGTATCTGGAATACATTTATTTATTTTATTAAAAAAATTTTGTCATATTTTTTCCATTTTAGGATTTTATTGTCTGAAAAAAATATTTGCATTTGTAAACTTCATTGTTATTTTAGTTTGAAGTTAAAGTACGATACTTGTAGAAAACTTATATGTAATATTAAATATATATATCGAATATATTTTTAATAATCCTGTGCGCGACACATATATGTCTTTGAAAATCCTTAATTAGTCTGTTTTACTAAAATTAAATTCTAATTATGTACCATTAAATGCATTTAAAAAAATACGTAAACAAAGTTTTTGTACAATGTATGCTAAAAAATTGTTTATTTAAAAAAAAAAATACTTACTGCTTCAAAAATGTTTTGATACTGTGTTAAGATCCCGCAATATGGAGTTTCTGGAGGATATTAAGTAAATACTATAGTATAGCTCTTAAGTAAATACTCAGAAAACGCTTAAGAACTAAACATATTTTTAGTAATAACGAGCCACAGACTCACATTGTATTCTGTTCTTTGCGAATTGTTTTGTATTTAAAAAAATTCTATATATATCTAAGTACAGATCACAATTTCTAAACAACATTAATCATTTAATGTTTATACATACTAATTCTTAAGAATTATGTTAAGGTGTGTCCCACTAAAAGTAAAGCCACTTTGTAGCGCAATTGGGCACGGAAAAAACCAATGAAAACGAAAGAAATATCTTAAGAAATTCTATACGCAAATGCATATTTGTAAGGCGTAAGTCACCCCCTGCCTCTTTTGAGGTTGAAAAAAATATATATATTAGAAAAAGGGGAAGAACTGTTCCATCAAAATAAAGCAATTACTTTTAATAACCAATATATCCACTATGCTTACATATGATTTAGAATATAGGATGTGGAATACCCCATTTACCAATGCTTGGAAGACATCAACTGCAATATTATCTTAGGCCTCAATAACTGCAGCTTTTAGTTCTAACATTTTCTTGGGTGCTTAGATGCAAGTAGACAAGATAGTACAAGGTACACTGTAAAAAAAAAAATTCAAGAGGTTACTAAAAATTTTTTAGTAAATTTGCATTCCACAGAATTTTTTAGTAACCATTACAAACTTTTTTTTTGCAAGTGAAACAAGCATTTCTTTTGTAAACTGAACAAAAGAATATTTTGTATAACTAACTTAAAAATTTTTAGTATGAGCCACCAAGCAAATTTTAGTAATAGTTCCAAAATTATTTTTAATAACAATTACGTGCGTCCGAAGGGCAGGAGTTAGTCAGGCAGTCTGCATCCAGACTTCTGAAGCGATAGATTTTCGGCAAAAACGCAATAGATGGCAGCACCAAACATTGCGACCAGCTCCAACAGGAAATTCATAACTCCTTTATTATAGAATACTTACACTACATACATTCGGGGCGTACTTGGCGCTGTCCAGTATTGAACCCGGGACCTTCTAGCCTGGAGTTCGTTACTATAATCACTATGCTATCGAGGCCACGCCAAGTGAGTTTTAGTAATAGCTATTAAAAATATAAACTATTAATTCTATTCGTTGCTAACTTTTTTCTAGTAATTCTTACAGATTTTCTAGTAACCGACTAAGATTACTAAACATTTTTTAGTAATTACAAGGATTACTAAAGTTTTTTTAGTAGATCGACCCCCTTTTTTTTACAGTGTAGGCCATTCCAAAACATGCACCTATTAATTCACAATTTATTCCTAGGAGGATTTTGCAAAGCTTATGGGAGCGTTATCTTACTGAAATTTCCATCTTAGGCCACCAATTCTCACTACAAATATCAGTAAATGGGTTTCTAGCATTTCTTGGTAGTTGGTAGCTTACATGCGGCTTCAAGAAAAAGTCAGGTTAAGTTTATCACCGTGGCAGAAGCCTCCCAACACGAGCTTCCATCTTCTTGTCTTTTAAAACCTTTCCTCTTCCTTCCGCATGTCATGCCAATAAAACGCAAGGATGACTGTCTCATCCAAACTAAACTTTTTTTCTCATCTGAGAATATAATACGATATCAGGTTTGATTATGTTTGACTCCATCGATTTCCCTTTGTTTGTGGATATCTTTCAACATGAGCTGTTCAGTACACACTCATTAATTAATATATTTTGGAGGCTTCGGTTATGGTGATAAACTTAACCTGGCTTTTTCCCTACGCACTAGGATAAAATTTTATTTTATTGTAGTTTTTGTAGATTCTTTTATAAAGCTACAGATATCTATCGTTGTACAACAACAAGTTTTGTAGATTCACATCTTATTTATTGCATTTTTTTTTCTTTTTTTTTACAGTGTATGCTTATGCTTTATGCAAACATTTTCTGTCTTTTCTGTAGGACTCTCTTTCAAGTAAAAATTTAAATTTTGTTTACTAATGTAGAATCGCATTTTTTTTTTTTTTTTTTTTTTTTTTTTTTTTTACAGTGTATGCTTATGCTTTATGCAAACATTTTCTGTCTTTTCTGTAGGACTCTCTTTCAAGTAAAAATTAAAATTTTGTTTACTGATATAAGATAAACCGTTTAGTATTTGTTTAGCACGAAAGTTAATTAGTGAAATTATTCATATGTTTTATTTCAATATTGTAAAGTTAAAAATACATAAATGTGTATAAGCTAATAAAGAAAAAAAGCCATTTTATTATTATGAAAATAAATATTCTTTAACACAACTTATGTCTAATGCACAAATAATTTTTATTACAAAAAATCTAAGACAATTTGTTTTAGAACGCTTGTAATTGACAAACATAACATCGAGAAATGCTGATTTAATGATTTTGAAAATAAATTAAAATAATTATTATTCACAAAATATGATAAAGCATGCAATAAAGAAAAAAATACAATTTATCTTTCATGTTTTGTAAAAATGTAGAATAAAGCATTTATTATAAAAGCTTTTATATGCTTTTAAGCATTTTTTATTTCTTTTTCGATGATTAATTAACCATTAACCAGATGTCTGAAACGATTAATAACATTAATTGCTGTAGCCATATGATATGGATGAAAGAAAGTATTTGATAAAAAAAATTTATCGCATTTCAAAAGATAATCGAGCACTTAGTTTTTCTAGTTTGTAATCATTATTCAGTTTAGCGGCATTAAGAATTTTTATTGAATTGCAAAATTATTCGGCATTTTATATTTTTCATGAAATTACATAAAGCTTTTGTTTTGAAAATGTATTAATGAATTGTATTTAATTTTTTTTTATACATATTGGATGTAAGCATAAATTGATTAATCATAAAAAGCCAATTATGTGGATAATCTATTTTTATTGGTATACAAGCAGTAAATATGTTTCTTTATTTATTTATTTAAAAAAGAGAAATATGCGAAACATAAACATAAAAAGTATAGACACAATAAATATATATATATATTTTTTCAATATATATGTTTACACATGTTCAAATTACTCTTCATATTTTTTTTGTTTGAGAAAAAAATATTATTAATACAAAAAGATATATTTCTTTTAATATCCTTTTATTAATTGTAAAATAAACCAAATAAGTTTAACTACAATTAATGCAAAAAGAAAAAACATGAATAAATGAAAAAAAAAAATGAAAAAAAGAAAAGGAAGGGAAATACCGTTTTAGTTGATATAAATTTATTTATAATTCCTTTTTTTTATTAGGGCTAGTCTTTTTATTGAAATCTAGACGAAAACATCCGAAATTGACGAATGAAAGAGCTTAAAAGAGCTGATTGACCGAATTATATATATATATATGTGTGTGTAAATAATTACAATAATTTGTTAAAATTTAACAAATATTACTTCTAAGTTTAATATTAAGTTTGACAATTACAATTATGAACGTTAACGTTTGCGCTCTTTACTTGAAATGCCGGTGAAATCCAAAAGTTTAATTTTAGACGTACTCGCAGTTGAGATTTACCAGCGTTATTACACTCATTTTCAAAAGTTAAGCACAGAGAGAAAAATGCTAATTTCCTGAAGCCAATCAAAATTGAAGAGGATGCAAATCATTGCAGAGGTAGATGGAAGTATGAAAATATGTTAGGTAAAAGCGAATCGCGCTTTCATGTCAATAAATATGCAAAAAGGGCAGTCTTATAAGAAGCCAGCTTTATGAAGGGTTACAGAAGTTGATTGTAAGTGCTGAGAGAAGGTGTTTAGAACTTTCGTACAATTTATTTTGAAGACTTACGTGTTTCTATGACTTCCAGAAGACGAATGGAAGATTCTGAGCACTGGCGTGCTGTGGGGCGCTTTGAAGCAGGACAGTCGATCACAGATGTTGCTCTTTTCTTCGGCGTTCAATATTCTGTAATTTCACATTTTTGCAAACAATTCCAAACCACATAGACAGTTGTCCGAAGGCCCGTAGTCGGTCGCCCAAGGGTTAGAGCCCCCGCGGTGGTGGTGTTGGTGGTGTATTTTTGAGGTCCGATTATCTGCACTAGAGATATAGGACCAGTGGGGGGTGCCCTTCGTGGGGATCTTTCTAAGGGAACCTAACCCGTATTTACGCAAAATTCGAAGAAAACCACGAAAACTCCGAACGGTTAGGCCGACAGCCGCGATTGGGTTCGAACCCAGCACCTGCTGTCTACCAGTTGAGAGGTCAGAACCTCTCGGCGACTGGTGGGTAGAGCCCCCGCGGAGAATCGATATATTGCTATCGTAGCCAAGCGGAATCGCAGAGCGACTTCCACACATGTGACATCTATGGTTACAGCGTCATTGGTGAGGCGATATCTGCAGCTACTGTACGCCGAAGATTACATATGAATGGACTGTACGCCCGGATATCTCGAGTTTGTGTTCCTCTCTCCGTCCAATCAAGAGGGGCACGATTAAATTGGTGTCGGAAACATGTCAATTGGACTGTATCTGACTGAAGCAATGTCATGTTTACTGATGAGTCAAGACTTGCTCTGCAGCCAGATGACTAGCGTATAAAGAAATTACGTGAACAAGGAACACGCAATCAGCCCCAAAACATCACCGAACATCACACATTCCGAGGCGGAAGCATTATGGTGTGGGCAGGGATTTTCTTAGGATACCGCACCGACCTGCACATCCTTAAACTGGGTTCTGTGACGACTGTCGAGATGAAGTCCTAGAACCCATTATAAGATTGTACGCTGCAGCAGTTGGCCCTACTTTTGTTTTAATGGACGATCACCACGTTCCCAAGGAGTTGGCATCGTCTATGACTACCTGGAGAATGAAGAGATTGCGCGTATGGCGTGGACAGAATATTTGACCGACCTTAAACCTATTGAAAAATATTGGGGTGCTCTCGGCCATGCTGTATGTTTACATTTCCAACCTCCAGCCACTCTTATTGAGCTGGAAACTGCTTTAAAAGAAGAATGGTGATTGCTTAATTCTGCAGTGGTTGACCGCCTAATTGAAAGCCTGGTCACAAGGTGTAAACTTTGTATACAGATGAGCGGGGGATCGCATATCTTATTAAAGTCTTTTTTTTCATTTTATGCTGTTTATTTTCACTTTATACTTAACTCTGTTTAAGTCTCCAGTATTTTATCATCTAATAACTTATTAAAAATTAATATTGTTTTCATTTCTGTATATAATTATTGATTTTGTTTTATGCATAAATGTATATGCTACTTTCCTGCCGAATTTTGTGTCAATCAAAGCAGTATTTGTTGATTTTTTTTGCATTTTACATCTTCGTGCTTAACTTTTGGAAGTGAGTGTATATTATGTATATATACATACTGATATTATTTTCCCTTTGATACTAATTTCAATTAATGAAAATGTCTGAGATGAGCGTCTAAATCTGAGTGTGGGTGGAGAAAAAAAAAATATTGAAATGTAAAGGAATTATGAGTAAAAAAGTTTTATTTTATATACTGCACTTCCCCGTTCTTTGAAATTATTTTCAATTGCAATAAATTTTAAACCTTTTACACCTTCGCGAAAGCAGCCTTTTAGGAAATTTTCAATGCTTTGTCACCGGTTTTTAAAAACAGAAATTTGTGCTTTATTGAATCGACAAAGTGCTCATAATTTTGCAATGGTATGTGCTTACTTCTCTCCTGTCGAACATTAAATTAAAAAAAATATTTTTTTGAGGGAACCATGATAATTTTTTACTTATTAAAGTCAGCTTACAGCCATTCCGATTTTTCTGCCTCCAGTAGACAGAAGGGACAATGCGGACCTTGGAACGGCCAATCAAAATTCAGAATTTGTATCAGTTAGATAACTCAATCTTATCCCTTTAAATTATTTTTCTTTCTCTTCTCCACTCTACCAGATACAAAGGGGAGAAAAAAAAAAGATCTCCACACCGGTTCCCTTAACATGTCGTCATACGTGAGTGGAAATGTTATATAAGAATATTTAGTTTAATAATAAGATAAATATAATTTAATAATCACTTAAATATTAATGAATATATACATTGGTGTCCAAAAATTAACAACGAAATGAAAAAAAAAATTGCGTAGCAGAGGAGATAAAGGCAGATATATTTTTTTAAATCCTTTTTAGAGAATTCTGTTCGCTTTTCAAATATTTCTATACCTAGAGGATGTTATGGTACAATTTGCATCGATTTGCTGAACTTATAAAAATTTTCTTGCGATAATAAAATTTAATAATCCTTAAATATAAATGAATGTATACATTGGTGTGCAAAAGTTAAGGACGAAATGAAGAAATTAACATAGCAGCTGAGCGAAAGGTAGAATTTTTTTTTATCATTTTTAGAGAATTCTGTGCACTTTTCCAGTATTCGTATGCCTCAAAGATATTATGATACGATTTGTATCGATTTGCTGAACTTCTAAAATTTTTCTTGCTGCTAATAATACGTGAGTGCCTTGATTTTTTTGCTGCATGCCGGCTAATGTGCGGGAATACGGTAACAATTGGGAACCATTTTCGAGACCTTGTAATTATAAGATAATAAAAAGATGCGGTTTACTCATAAAAAACTGTTTCTTCACTAAAAACTCTCAACAGGATTAATTCTAATTAAATTCCATTTATTCGAATATTTCTAACGATCTTATTAGGTCTTCAAACGAATATTCTAATAATATGAGTTGATTCAATGAATATTATTTATACACAAAATGTTTTGTATTGATTTAATTTTAATGCAATTTCATCCACTCAAATATTTTTAATGGCAATACTAGGACGGCAAGCAAAACAAAATTTGTACACCATAAAAAAATATGTTATATTTAAGGCAAAAACTGGGGGATGCAATGATGCAGGCAGTTTTTGCCGTAAATTTAACGAATTATTTTTACGGTGTATTAGACGAGATCGGCTGTAGTTCAGATGCGAGCCTTTTGTGGTCATACAACGTAACTGATTGACGAGTTTTTGGCTCTCATATCACGTTCCTTGGTAGTTAACAGTGTTTGAACTAATGCAATGTACGATTGACTTGGATTTTCTAACTGAAGTCGCAGTAGAAGTAATTGGAGTTGGTAGATTCTTAGAGAAGTAAAATATTAAATGGAAAGCCGGGAATTACCATATCCAAAATGTGTAGGTGTGTTAGGTGCATGGGGATGAAAGTTGTAAGTGAGAGATTAGGTTTTGTAGTGAACTGCCAAACAATGGATGAGCTTTCCATCGTCAGTTATGAACAATATAATCACCGGTAAGAAACAATGCATATTCTGAGAAAGGCTTTTTTAAGATCACTAGTTGAGAAAAGCCGTGACCATCGTGTGTATAATGAAACAAAGTTAATATTATTATGTATCAATTCGATAAAAGTTCACGAATATTCAAAACCGGTAAATGTGTGCTTTGGATAGTACAATGCTGAAAGTGTTGTTTAAAGTAGATGCCTGTTCTCCCTCGGGATTACGGGTTCAAAAATCTAGATGCCAGCTGGCAGTTCACGACTAAATTTTTCTAGTTTCGCTTAAATTGTATTAGATTTCTTACAAAAATTTTAGGCAAAATAATAGACGAAAAATAATGACTAAAATTTACTGGTGAGACGGACTAGCTGCTGGCCGGCACCTAGATTTTTATAACCATGACCGCGAAGTACCGCAGTCTAAGATTTGATACGGTTTATAGCCAGAAAGCATAATTTTAAAACATATGTATAGTTCCGTCGAAGAGATCGGTGTGCACATGTCTGGCTTCATATTATTTAATTGATATCAAGTGAAATTCCGATAATTTATTGTTGTGGTCGCCGTTAGTGAAAGAATGAACAGAAATACACCTGGGTATCTGATTTTTCTTATTAACTGCTTTCATTTGTGTCGATTTCTTTAATTCATGTGAGTTTTTTTGAAAGATACAGTAAAAATGTATAAGACATCCTTTTATAATAGACAGAAATGGAACTAGACAATAATCGTAACAATTTAAAATATCTTACTATGAATGCATGTTTTCAGCTATAAGTAACTATTGAAATTCATAAGAAGCCAAAAAACTTAATCTTTTAAATGAAATATTTGCATCTAGGTTACATAAAATATTTTAATTTAGACCCCAAAAAAGTCTTATAAAAACAATTATATTTTATTAATCATATTTTATCGAACTTAATATATTGGCTTTAAGCCAGAATAAATATTTAATCAAGCTTGCCATTTTATCAAATTATTTAAAACAAATTTTAGCTATCATTAGGATGCTTGTTTTTCTTTTTAAGCTCAAATATTTAATTTTCATTAAAAGATTCCAGAAACTCTTAAGTCTTCAAATGATTAATGTGTATGGAAATTTTCCGGGAAGATTATTTATCTGAGCAGTTATTTACATTTCATTTAACAAAATTTTTAAAAATGAAAATATGATTTTAAAGTCTGATATTTAGATCGTTCAAGTGTATCTATCTTAAAAGTACAGTTATGCGAAAAATTGAGAAATTTTTTATCCAAACGTTATGTTTAATTTAAAAATACTATTTTTTCGCTGGAAACATCGGTAATTTTAAGGGAAAATATAGTCTTATTTACCTTTCGATATGTATATGAAGTAGCATTTGCGGTTTATTTGACATAAGTGAACTTTTTTAATATTCAATGTATTAATGTAATTATATTTTATAAAAATTTAGCTCTAAAGTATTCATTTCTTATTTTCTGAACAAAACATTTTACATTAATCACCTTCAATATCTGTTTATACGTACATCAACTGCAGAGAGATAATCATACAGAAAAAAATAATCAAATAAAATAAATTTTTGCACAAAATAATAAAACGTGTTTACACTGTTTATGTATTTTCGCTAAAATGTTTTTTTTCTATAGATACAAGTGCATGCAATGTGTACGGGAAAGTTATTGTAAAAAATTTGTCGCGTCTAGTTAAAAAAATATTTTATAAATACTTTATAAAAATAATAACATTAAATGAAAAAATATTAGAAACGTATGATTTTATTCTTCTTTCTATAATTTTCTTGAATATTTTCTAATAAAAAAGACCAGCAATATTCCTCTATCGTTCTTTTCCTCCAAAAACTTTTGTGTAAAATAGATCAGCAATATTCCTCTGTCGTTCTTTTCCTCCAAAAACTTTTGTGTCTGTCTTCAAAAAGTTTATGATGTTGGTGAATATGCACGCACTGCTTGTAACACATGGTGCCCAAATTTTCAGAAAAAAATCCAGTTGTGAATGGGAAAAATGTATTTTTGGAAACATGTAACACCCATTGCATGACAGTTATTTTAATACTTTTTTTAATAAAACATCTTTTTTAATAAAATTTCTTCCTTTTTTGTGTTTTTCAGATAATTATAGTAAAATGTGTGAGACACCTGAAAAGTATATAAAACAAGCAAACCAAACAATAAATTGATTATTTTTAAATATTTTACTATAAATGCGTATTATCAATAGCTACTGAAATTCATGACGAACAAAATTACTTAATCGTTTAAGTGGAAATTTTTGCATCTAAATTACATTAAATATTTTAATTTAGACGAAAAAGAAAAGTCTTATAAAAGCAATTATGTTTTATTACTCATATTTTGTAGGACTTAATATATTGGATTTAAGCCAGAATAAATATTTAATAGAGCTTGCCATTTTATCAAATTCTTTAAAACAAATTTTAGCTATAATTAGGACGCTTATTTTTCTTTTTAAGATCAAATATTTAATTTGCATTAAAGGATTCCAAAAACTCTTAAGACATTAAATGATTAATGGGTATGGAAATTTTTCGAGAGGATTTTTATCTCAGCAATTATTTGCATTTAACGAATTTTTTAGGTATGAAAGTACGATTTTAGAAGGGAAACTAAAGAGTTGTTTATCTTTTGATATATATGAAGCAGCATTTGCTGTTTGTTTGATATTCGTCATTATTTTTGCTATTAAAAGGATTAATGTAATTAGATTTTCTATCGATTTAAGTTTAAATTATTCATTTCATACTATCTGAACAAAACAATTATCTAACTATATTATCTGTTTATCTGTTATTTAACTATATTATCTGTTTATACGTACATGAACTGCAGATAGGCATTCATATAGAAAAAATAATCAATAAAAATCAATTTTTGCTCAAAATAATAACACTGGTTTACACAGTTTACGTATTCTGGTTGAAATATGTTTTTTATACATAGATTTAAGTGTACTGAGTTCGGGAAAGTTATTGTAAATAATCTGTCAGGTCTAGTTAAAAAATATTTATTAAATATTTAAAAATAAAATAACATTAAATGAAAAAAAAATAGAAACGATTAATTTTACTCTTCTTTTTATAATTTTCTTGATTTGTTTCTCTCAAAATAGACCAGCAATATTTCTCTATTCCTTATTTTTTTATAGATACAAGTGCATGCAATATGTACGGAAAAGGTATAGTAAAAAATCTGCCACGTCTAGTTAAAATATATTTATTAAATATTTAAAAATAAAATAACATTAAATGAAAAAAAATAGAAACGATTAATTTTACTCTTCTTTTTATAATTTTCTTGATTTGTTTCTCTCAAAATAGACCAGCAATATTTCTCTATTCCATTTTTTTTTCGATAGATACAAGTGCATGCAATGTGTACGGAAAAGTTATTGTAAAAAATCTGCCACGTCTAATTAAAAAATATTTATTAAATATTTAAAAATAAAATAACATTAAATGAAAAAAATAGAAACGATTAATTTTACTCTTCTTTTTATAATTTTCTTGATTTTTTTCTCTCAAAATAGACCAGCAATATTTCTCTATTCCTTATTTTTTTTATAGATACAAGTGCATGCAATATATACGGAAAAGTTATGGTAAAAAATCTGCCACGTCTAGTTAAAAAATATTTATTAAATATTTAAAAATGAAATAACATTAAATGAAAAAAATAGAAACGAATAATTTTACTCTTCTTTTTATAGTTTTCTTGATTTGTTTCTCTCAAAATAGACCAGCAATATTTCTCTATTCCTTATTTTTTTTTTTATAGATACAAGTGCATGCAATATGTACGGAAAAGGTATAGTAAAAAATCTGCCACGTCTAGTTAAAATATATTTATTAAATATTTAAAAATAAAATAACATTAAATGAACAAAAAAATAGAAGCGATTAATTTTACTCTTCTTTTTATAATTTTCTTGATTTGTTTCTCTCAAAATAGACCAGCAATATTTCTCTATTCCTTATTTTTTTTATAGATACAAGTGCATGCAATATATACGGAAAAGTTATGGTAAAAAATCTGCCACGTCTAGTTAAAAAATATTTATTAAATATTTAAAAATAAAATAACATTAAATGAAAAAAAATAGAAACGATTAATTTTACTCTTCTTTTTATAATTTTCTTGATTTGTTTCTCTCAAAATAGACCAGCAATATTTCTCTATTCCTTATTTTTTTTATAGATACAAGTGCATGCAATATGTACGGAAAAGGTATAGTAAAAAATCTGCCACGTCTAGTTAAAATATATTTATTAAATATTTAAAAATAAAATAACATTAAATGAAAAAAAATAGGAGCGATTAATTTTACTCTTCTTTTTATAATTTTCTTGATTTGTTTCTCTCAAAATAGACCAGCAATATTTCTCTATTCCTATTTTTTTTATAGATACAAGTGCATGCAATATGTACGGAAAAGTTATAGTAAAAAATCTGCCACGTCTAGTTAAAAAATATTTATTAAATATTTAAAAATAAAATAACATTAAATGAAAAAAAATAGAAACGATTAATTTTACTCTTCTTTTTATAATTTTCTTGATTTGTTTCTCTCAAAATAGACCAGCAATATTTCTCTATTCCTTATTTTTTTTATAGATACATGTGCATGCAATATGTACGGAAAAGTTATAGTAAAAAATCTGCCACGTCTAGTTAAAATATATTTATTAAATATTTAAAAATAAAATAATATTAAATGAAAAAAATAGAAACGATTAATTTTACTCTTCTTTTTATAATTTTCTTGATTTGTTTCTCTCAAAATTGACCAGCAATATTTCTCTATTCCATTTTTTTTTTCGATAGATACAAGTGCATGCAATGTGTACGGAAAAGTTATTGTAAAAAATCTTCCACGTCTAGTTAAAAAATATTTATTAAATACTTTAAAAAATAATAAAATTAAATGAAAATAGATAAAAATAGAAACGTTTGATTTTACTCTTATTTCTATAATTTCCTTGATTTGTTTATCTCAAAATAGACCAGCAATATTCCTCTATCGTTTTTTTCCTCCAAAAACCTTCGTGTCTGTCCTCAAAATGTTTAATATCTTGATGAAAACGCTCACCCTGCTTGTCATGCATGGTACCGAAGTTTAAACCTGAAAAATATTTAAAACAAGCAAACCAAACAATAAATTTAATATTTTTAAATATCTTACTATAAATGCGTATTTTTAATAACTACCGAAATTCATAGCAAACAAAATTACATATTTTTTAAGTGGAAATTTTTGCATCTAGGCTACATTAAGTATTTTAATTTAGACGAAAAAGAAAAGTCTTATAAAAACAATTATGTTTTATTACTCATATTTTGTAGGATTTAATATATTAGCTTTAAGCCAGAATAAATATTTAATCGAGCTTGCCATTTTATCAAATTCTTTAAAACAAATTTTAGCTATAATTAGGATGCTTGTTTTTCTTTTTAAGCTCAAACTTTTAATTTGCATTAAATGAATCCAAAAATTCTTATGCCATTAAATGGTTAATGTGTATGGAAAATTTTCGGGAAGATTATTTATCTGAGCAATTATTGACATTTCATTGAACCAAACTTTTCGGGATGAAAGTATAATTTTAGAACCTTATATTTCCATCGTTCAAGTGAATATATCTTAAAAAGTAAAGTTAACTTAAAAAGAAATGTGTTGATATTTACCTTCAACCGTTATGTTTATTTTAAAGTTACTATATTTTTTTTTTCACTGGAAACATCTTTAATTTTGAGAGAAACTACAATGTTGTTTATCTTTCAATGTATATGAAGTAGCATTTGCTGTTTGTTTGACATTAGTCAACTTTTTGAATATTAAAAGAATTAATGTAATTAGATTTTATATTGATTTAAGTCTAAAGTATTCATTTCATATTTTCTGAACAAAGCATTCACCATTAATTACTTTTGTTATGTGTTCATAAATACATAAACAGCAGTTGTAATCATACCGAATAAAATAATCAATTTAAATCCATTTTTGCTCAAAATAATAACGCTGTTTTACACAATTTATGTATTTTCGGTGAAATGTTTTTTCTATAGATACAAGTGCATGCGATGCGTACGGGAAAGTTATTCTAAAAAATCTGTCACGTCTAGTTAAAAAAATATTTATTAAATACGTAAAAAAACATTAAACGAAAATAGAAAAAAATTAGAAACGTTTTAATATACTCTTCTTTCGATAATTTTCTTGAATTGTTTCTCTCAAAATAGATCACCAATATTCCTCTATCGTTCTTTTCCTCCAAAAACTTGTGTGTCTGTCTTCAAAATAATTAAGATTTTGGTGAAAATGCGCGACCTGCTCGTCATACATGGTGACTAAGTTTTCAGAAAAAAATCCAGTTTTGAATTGAGAAAATGTATTTTCGGAGAGATGTAACACCCATTGCATGATAGTTATTTTAATACTTTTTTAAAATAAAAAAAATTATTTTAGTAAATTTTCTTTCTTTTTTCCGTTTTTCAGATATTTAAAGTAAAATGTGTGAGACACCTGAATAACATACAAACCAATCAAACCAAACAATAAATTTAATATTTAAAGTATCTTACCATAAATGCGTATTATCAATAACTAGTGAAATTCATAATAAACAAAATTACTTAATCGTTTAAGTGGAAATGTTTGCATCTAGGATACATTAAATATTTTAATTTAGACGAAAAAGAAATGTCTTATAAAAAAAAATTACGTTTTATTACTCATATTTTGTAGGACTTAATATATTGGCTTTAAGCCAGAATAAATATTTAATCGAGCTTGCCATTTTATCAAATTCTTTAAAATAAATTTTAGCTATAATTAGGACGCTTGTTTTTCTTTTTAAGCTCAAATATTTAATTTGCATTAAATGATTCCAAAAATTCTTATGCCATTAAATGATTAATGTGTATGGAAATTTTTCGGGAAGATTATTTATCTGAGCAATTATTTACATTTCATTTAACAAAATTTTTAAGGATAAAAGGTTGATTTTAGAACATTATATTTAGATTGCTCAAGTGAGTCTATCTTTAAAAGTACAGTTATGCCAAAAATGTCTTTAAATCTTTATCCAACCGTTGTGCTTAATTTAAAATCACTATTTTTTTCGCTGGAAACGTCTATAATTTTGAGGGAAACTATAGTGATGTTTATTTTAAAATATTTATGAAGTAGCATTTGGCGTTTATTTGACATTTCTCAACTTTTTGAATATTAAAAATATTAATGCAATTAGATTTTATATTGATTAAATTCTAAAGTATTCATCTCATATTTTCTAAACAAAACATTCATCAATAATTACTTTTAGTGCTTGTTCACATGTACATTATTAACAAAGAGGTAATCATAAAGAAAAAATAAATTAAAATTCATTTTTGCTCAAAATAATACTGGCCATTACTTGTTCTTGAAAAAACTCTTTTACTGCATAATGTATAATTGTCGACTTTGTATGCATAAACCCTGTTGTAATTTGTAAAAAGCGGTGGTATCGACATGCGGATGAAATCGACATTCGATTCAGAATTTAAAAATGACACCCATAGCCTATCTGTACCTAATCTAAAAATTTAGTTTTCCATCCTCCTTGAATTAAGTTCCCCACCTCCCCCCTCTCCAAACGCTAGTTCAATCCGAATACAAAATGATATCCAGATCGACCTATTTATTTTTTTAATTCTATTTTTCCAATTTCCTTGAGGCAAGTTTCCCCTTCTCCCTCCAGTTAAATGTAATCGATTCAGAATTTAAAAATGACACACCACTTGAACTATTTAAAAAATTTCGATTTTTTCATCCATCCTGATGTAAATTTCCCACCTTTCAGCAATATTTTCTTTTTGAGAAGATAAAAAATACACTGAGTTTGACTTTCTTCAATAATTATACTTTTCAATTTTCCACGAAAGAAATTTCTACCTTTTAACACCCCTTAAAAACAACGTAAAGTAACTTAATTTTTGAAGGACTCATCGGATTTTCATTTGTCGTGCCAAAGCAAAGTTATTTCAAAATGTTCGTGAATGACCATCAATTGTATTTTACTCAGTTTTTGGTTACTTTAACTGTGCTGTATACCTATGTCTGCTCGTTGCACAATTTACAAAAGGATTCATCTAAAAATCAGTTGAATAAATTAATAATCAGTTTTAATAAAAATACTAATTTTTATCCAGATAATAAGTTGAAACTGGTGTTAATCAATTAAATTGGAAAATATTCTTTAAAGCACCATAAAATAAATTAAATTGCGCAAGGCCTTTCAAAAGAACTTAGTCTTTCTTCGTCAGGCGCAAAAAGACGTGCGTCTACTAAAATACTGACAAACGTGACGTAAGTCATTAATCAAGAAAATTCTAAATCTTCTGTTGCTAAGCACTCTTGGGATTCCCTCCCCTTCCAGTTTCAATTTTCAAACTGCTAAAATTATCTTTAATATCAATAATACCTCTGAGTTAGATTTTCTTGAAAATTTAGCAATTTATCTTAATCGTGAAATTATTGTTAATGATAAATGTGATTCTAAAATGCTCTCCGAAGTCTGGAAAAATCTTTTCAGCACTGCTTTATAATTAGTTTTTTTGTATTAATTATGTATATAAATTATTATACACACACACACACACACATATATATATATATATATATATATATATATATATATGTATATATCTGTGTGTGTGTGTTTATAATTATAAACAAATAACTTTTTACCTTCTAATTATTATTATTTTTTGTGTGTATTTTCTTTTAATATAATCTGTCTTTTTACTTAATACTTTTTCCCCTTGTTAATATTTTCTTTTTTGTTGTGGGTTTTGATTATGCTCTTCTGTGGTTGGCTATTGCCTTCTACATTCCTATTGGCTGTTCCTTCAATTTGCTCCCTTTCCCGCCTTTTCACTTCAGTCGTGCCGCAACATTCATAGTAAACGCACATCTTTTTGTGCCTGACGAAGAAAGACAAAGTTGTTTCGAAAGGCCTTGCGCAATTTAATTTTTTGATGTTTTAAAACAGTTTTTTCACTTTAACTAACTTTTATGTTTATTTATATTTTAAATAATAAGATGATAGTTAATGCGCTTTATTTTAAGTAGATTTACGATGAGGAAATTATAAGACACAAAATCTTGTTTACGTAAAATATTAGTTTCGCAAAATTTTAAAGCACTATTTAAACAACCGTTTTCACTTAAATTTTAATGTTTGAGAAGTTAAATATTAAAATAATTATAATGTTTTACTTTGATTTACGTATGAAATATTCAAATTATATTTTTTCTAAACAAAATATACATCGATATGATATAGTTTTTATAATGCAACTTTGCATACAAATTAGTTTATCAAATTATGTATAAGAATAGTAAAAATGCACATATTGTCGAAATTTTTAGAAAATTTAAATACATTAAGTAATACAATTATTGTATTTTTCTAACATATGGTACTTGAATTCTTTCTAAGTAATGATCCATTAAAATTTATTGCCAAAATAGGTGATGATGAAATAAATACAAAATTTTTTTTTTAAAAATTCAAAACATTAAATCTAAAAAGTCTATAAATCTCTGCTATCATTTTCGAGTAAAGCTAAACTCTTCTGAATTATAAAATAAGTGAAAAAAAAAGAAAAAAAAACATAAATGCTGACTGATTCCAGATAAAAGGAATTTCTTTCAAAAAATTTTTGCAAATGGTCCAAAGCAGTAATTAGGTGTTGGAGAGAAGTAAATAAAGCTCAACCCTAGAATTATACGGAAAGACAAAACTCTCCTATAACTTAAAGTAGTTCGAACTAAGTACGTGGTATGTGGCCTCATTGGTATTGATTTTAAATGATTAGAAAAGTTTTTTCAGGATCCAAATGTTGCCTGGTGTCAGTGAGTATCGAGCTTTTCTGCACGAATTTCTTCCTCCATAATGGCTTTGATTTAGCCGAAAGCACTCGTTGAGCTTTATATACTTTAAACATCAAATATTTTTATTTTTTTTAAATTACGTTTTATATATATTTCATGAAAAGTTGTTTTAATATTAAATTTAAATGAATCGTTTCATGAAAGTTTTCATCGCATCCTATTGAATATACAGGATGCTTCTAAATTCATGATACAAACTATAAAAGGTTGGTACAGGACACTATAAAAATCCTTTATTGTATAAGAATGTAGGGGAGCAAGTGACGCATTGAGATATAAACACTAAATGGCCAATTTAGCACTTTTCAAATTTTCAACTATGTTATTCATACTAGTAAATTAATATACTATTTCTTCCTTTATTTAAGACAGACGTTTCATGATAACACAAAAAAAAGAAATCCTCTTTGAAAATTTCCATTATAATATCAAAATTTTTCAATAACAAAAAAAAAAGACAGTACACGAATCAATAGAAATGGATTTTATTTTAAAAAAAATCGATTTCATACCAGAAATTTTCAAAGAACATTTTCTAAACAAGAAGAGAAGAAAGAAGAAACGAGATATATTTAAATTTCTAAAAGCAAAGAGAATTTTTTAATTAAATTGAAAATAATAAATCATTGAAAAATCACAAAAGTTTTTAAAATAGAAAGAAAATTGAATTCCAAAAAAATTGTGAGTGTCAGATGAATTAATCCATAATAATATAAACCTTTAAATTGACAAAAATACTAAATTTATTCTTGTTAAATCCACCTTAATATGACCATTTTAAATTCCAGCATCGAGGTTCAAACTAAGAACCTTATGTTTACTAACGAGATGCTATGCCTCCAAGCTATCATGTATACTCGAAAAACGCTGAAACTAAGATTCTCGTTTAAAATTTAAATAGCGAAATGATCGAATGACATAAATTTAATTACAATAGTAGACTTTTTTTCAAAATTATATGATTTAACGTGTGACACGAGACATACAGTGGTAATTATGCAAAACTTTAAGTCTGAGACTTATAGAGTTTATGTGTACGGACTTGATAACTGACCGACAGACACCGAACAAAGAAAAACAGGGTTTCGTCAGATGAACGAAACCCTAAAAGTGCATTTTTTATTATTAAAAAAATGACATAATTTCAAATACGCAAAAATTTTAAGCCTCTGATTTATAGAGATTTTGTATACGGTGTCTGTAACAGAGAGACAGAAGACAGAGACGAAGAATAGTGCTTCGTCAGATGAATGAAACCCGAAAATACTTTTTGGCCTATTGATTTCAATTATTTTATATTTTTGCCTTCTTTCATTAAAACAAATTTTCCTTTTTAAAATTATATTAAAATATGCATCTTATCATAAACCGTATTTATTCATGAACCGTAAAAAAAGGTAGTAAAGTTGTTGCATCAGAGATTCTAGATAAATATACATTAAAGAAACTTGCCTTTTAAATATATAGGATTTGTTTATGCAGAATATGCAATTTGACTCTTTAGCCGAGCTTTTCTCATAAAATTTCTAGAGCAATTCACAGTAGATTACTGTCGATTTCCAATTTTTTACCGTACGTTATCAAACGTTATAAGCAGGATAATTTATTTAATTGTATCACCTAAAAAAATAATAAGTTAGTTATGTATCTTGTCAGTCCTTAACCCTGTATTCATAAGAGTTAATATTTCTTTAGATGTATGATGTTTGATTGGATATGAAAAATGTTCTCCATAAGGTGTATTGAATAAAAAATGTAAATTCGATTGTTTTCTAATACATGAGATCGTACTATATTAAGTATTTCCGCAGATAAAAATCTGTAGTAAACTCTCCATGCATTATTAATGGCTTTTTTGCATAGTTAGTTAACATAACTAGCCATAATCTGGCCATTGTGGGCAGAATGATAAAAAAAAAGTATACCTGACAATCAATAGCCTCAACGTCAACTGTACAACTCGCATTTTTTTTACCACACATTGCGTACTATTGAACTTTATACAAACATCAATTTAAGGGGTCAGGTACCTTTTGAACTAACAAAATACGTGAAAAAGTGACCTCTGTAAGAATTGCAGTCACTTTATATCTAGTTAAATTTTGACTACAAAATTTAAAACACGTAATAAGAAGGATTTATTTTATTAGTTAAAGTTGTTAAAAAAATATACACATAAGAAATGTTTTTTTAATCATTTTTAAAGCTATTACAATTTTTATGAAAGAATACATCTCGCATGCCTTGCGCGCACGATTTTTCAAATATGACTAGCTGAAACAAACCAAGATTTTTTTCAGAGTAGAAATATAATGTGTTTTCAAAATCACCTACGACGAATAAATAAAACTTACAGATCCCGAGAAAAAAATTATTTTCTAAAGAAATTCCAAATATTGAGATTTTTTTGCAAAAAAGTGGTCGTGAACTCGATAAACTTCTAATTTGAGGAATTAGTAGGCCATTTTGTGCATGCATATGTTTAATACATTCAGTGAAAGTTTTGTTAAATTCTACACAACTATTTTTCAGAAATCGTGTGCGCGATGATGAAAATCAATGTTTCGAGAAAACTGGCGTCAAAATTTAAATTACCCATTGGTCGTATAGGAAAAGCGCAAAGTGTTTTAAACATAACTCTTTTTCTAATGCTAATGTTTGAATGCGGTTTGTTTTTAAATGTTCCTAAAGAATCATATTTAATTATAAGCTATTTAAAAAAATCGATTTCTAGATTATTTAAAGGGGATCTGACCCCTTAAAGTTCTCAAAAAACTTATGCTTTTATAAAAATAAACAATACGTAGAGTGTTCCAGAAATCTATTGCGTTAAATTGAACACGCTATTATAGACTGAAATTTAAATTATCTGTACATTTTGACAACTTTTTAAAATTACATTGCTTTAGTGGGGGAAATCCCCTTCCCCAATGGTCTCATTACATTTACATTTTCAACTTTCTATTGATTGTCAGAATGGTTAGATTGGTCAAAAAAGAAATACAAATTATGTCGATGTGTTTAATGTTTCGATACGAGTGTCTTATTGTTTCATTATAAAATAAAGTTTTTTGTACCATAAAAACTTAATTTTAAAAATATGTAAAACCTATTTTAGAATTATACGTTCAATTAATTATTAATAAAGGTATTTAAGAATTTTTTTTATCGCGTTACACACTGTAAAAAAATATCTGTAAAGGTACTAAACATTTTCTAGGAAACTGGGATTCCAAAAACTTTTCATGTAACGATAACAGAAAAAAATCCATGTAACCGATTCTAAAACTTGAGTTTTTGTTGTTACCTTTACAGGAAAAGTTCTTGGAATCCCAGTTTCCTAGATAAAGTGTAGTACCTTTACAGATTTTTTTTTTTTTTTTTTTTTTTTTTATTTTATGTGTTTGATTGAATATGAAACTTTTTCTCCATAAGGATAATTCAATAATGAATTATAATCAACGTTAGATTTCTTAAATTCTATTCAAACTATAGCTAAAACATCAATCTTTTATGTCAATGTATTAGATTATTAGTTTCCATATAGTAAATCTTATATAATCTATGTAAATTATATTGATTAAAAAATTTGAGATTAATATTTTAATACAATATTTTGCAAAATTATACGCATTACACTGTAAAAAAAAATCTGTAACGTTACTAAACTTTCTCTAGGAAACTGGGATTCCTAGAACTTTTCCTGTAACGGTTCCTGTAAAAATTCAAGTTTCAGAATCGATTACATGAAATTTTCATGTTACCGTAACATGAAAAGTTCTTGGAATCCCAGTTTCCTAGAAAAGGTTTAGTAACTTTACAGATTTTTTGTTACAGTGTAGATGTATGGTATTAAATACAGATAATTTCGATAATCAAAAAGAACTTTTTCCCATAAGCATATTTTTAAATACTATTAATAAGTAGGATTCTTCATACATCAATCAGGAATGTTTGATTTACTTTATCTTTTAAATACTTAGACTTATACTCTTCTAATAATAGAATTAATAATTAATAGAATAAATATATTCTATTGCTACACACAATAAAATGTAAAGATTAAATGAAAATAAGAGAAAGTTTGACAACGAATATTAATATAATTTAAAACTATTTCATCTTCCTATTTTCAATAAGTTTGTGATGTATGCTCGATTACGATTTTACTTTGTCAGCAATAGTATTTTCCTAACATAGCAAGTTACTTTATCTGTCGAATAGTTACATGGCATATCATATATAATGGTTCTCAAACACTTTTCAACAAATTAGTATTCCTTGAAAAAAACAAAAGAAGAAAAAACAGAACAGAAATTATGCCAATGTGTTTAATGTTTGGATACATGTGACTAATTACTTTAGTATAAATTAGAGTAAAATTATTTTAGCGCATTTATCTGAGCTAATTTTTAACTTATTTTTAAATATATTACTTATTTAAAATAATGTTAAAATATAAAATATAAATGGTAATATTAGAAAAATTATGAACATATTTTTAAGTGTGTGTAAAATTTATTTTAGAATTCTACGTTTATTTAGTTAAAAATATAGATATATAAGCATTTTTAGGTGCGTTCGTAATTATGTAAATACGTAGCACCTATTGTTGTCGCTCAGTCCGTCCGTCTGTCTGTCTGTCCGTCTGTCTGTCTGTCTGTCCGTCTGTCTGTCCGTCTGTCTGTCTGTCCGTCCGCATATAAAGGCGCAAAAACTACCTAACAGAATCGTTTGAAATTTAAAATACATAATTATTACATAATTTTGTCGAGTCATTTCAAATTTTATGAAAATCGGATGGATAGATCAATTACAGGGACAATCAAAAGGCTTCCGTTATATTACGGTCAATGGGGAAAAAAGTTTCAAATGCATTTTAATCGTTTGAAATTTAAAACGTATATTTATTACATAATTGTGTCGAGTCATTTCAAATTTTATGAAAATCGTATGGATAGATCAATTACAGGGACAATCAAAAGGATTCCGTTATATTACGGTCAATGGGGGAAAACGTTTCAAATGCATTTTAATCGTTTGAAATTTAAAACGTATATTTATTACATAATTTTGTCGAGTCATTTCAAATGTTATGAAAATCGGATGCATTCATCAATTACAGGGACAATCAAAAGTATTCCGTTACATTACGATCAATGGGAAAAAAGTTTCAAATGCATTTTAATGGTGTTACACTCATTTGAATTAATAGAATTCATATGAATCTATGAAATATGTACTAAAAATACATTTTGTATAATCTGTGATGCAAAGAATATTTATTATTAAATTACAGGGCCACACAAATGTATTCCACTAAATAATGTTATACGGGGAAACATTGTTTGGGGCGTGTTTTAATTATATTAACCTACTTCACATTTTATGAATAAGATATACGTTAATGAAGTATAATAAAAATTATTCCCTGCATATTTACAGGAACACAAAGATTTCGACCATTATACTGTATCCAAAGTACGCTCTACTATATCAGCAAGATCTGAATATTTTAAAACTTCGTTATCAACGAACGCACCTCATTTGCTACGCTTTACGTGCAATTTCCAACTTGTTTTTATTATGACGACATGTAATTTCCAAAGAATTTATTCTATATGGTTATGATTTTGATTGAATATTGATTTTTTTTTTAACTGTAACGATAATTGAAAATAATAAGTACAAATTCGAATGTTAATTTCCTTAAATTTTATTCAAGCAATAATTAAAATATTAATATTTTATATTAGTGCATTGCTCTTTTAGTTTCCATATTTTATTATAATTTATGAACATTATAGTGATTAAAACGTTTATGATTTCTATTTCAATGCAATATTTTGTAAAAATATATGCAATACATGTATAGTATCAAATACATTTAACTTCAAAATTCAAAAACATTTTTTTTTCATAAACACATTTCGAAATGCTCTATAATGAGTAAAGTTTTTCATACACTAATCCAAGCAATATTTGATTTATTTTATCTTTTAAATTATTAGAATTTAATTCTGCTCATTACACACAATACAATGTAGAGGTTAAATGAAAAAAAGAGAGATAAATTGACACCTACTATCTTATTTTAAACTATTCTTACTGATTGAATTTCCTATTTTGTATAAATTCGGGATATATGCTCGATAACAAAATTACTTTGTCAGCAACAGGAATTTTCTAACAAAGCACGTTCGGCACTTTACTGTCGAATGTTACATCACATATCATATATGATGGTTTTCTAACACATGTCAATGAGTTAGTATTTCTTGAATAATATTTAATGTTTCAGATTGGAAAAAGAATTAGAAATTATGTTAAAGTGTTTATTGTTTGGTTACACATGTCTACGTATTTTAATATACAACTGAGTAAAAGTTCTTTGGCCCATAAAAAACTTATTTTTAAAAATTTGTGAAAATTATTTTAGAATTCTACGTATATTGAATTCAAAATACAGGCATATAAGAACGTTTTATTATTACATTAGATAATGTCAAATGTGTGTTGATTATGTATTTGATAGAACCTGAAACTATTACTCTATAAGGATAATTGAATAATAAGTACAAATTCGACCTTAGACTCTTTAAATCCTACTCAGGCAATAACTCTTTTGGGTCTAATGTACTATTAATAAAACATGTGTTTTAGTGGAGTAATCTTTTGTTATAAGAAATACTTTTGCTACTATTTCTATGTAGTAATGCTAGTATAAGTTTATGCATTTATTATATTACTTCATTTATTTTCCCGCATTTAGTAATATTAATAATTATTATTTTTGGTACTACTCTGTTATCCCGCCGACAAAAATGCTATCGCCAAAATATAAAATTAAATGCCAGTAATGGATGATTCTAAATGTCAATTCAATGAAGTTAAATACGATACACGTGTTTAAAACGTCAAGTGATTTTTATTTCGACTTTTTATTTTTATTATTATTCTAAAGATTATTTGTTATTTTTATTTAAAATAAAAATTAGGTCAATATGTATAATTTGGCTATTATTTTGGCGGTTTGTATAATTTGGAGAAATCGGTTGACGGGATAACAGAGTAGTGCCTTATTTTTTGTTTATTTTTTTGCGTCGCTTGCGACTCTTTTATTTGAACATATATTTCACTCTTTGAATTAAAAAAAAAAAGTGACTTTCCGGAAAGAATCATATGTGATAAAGCGCAAAAAGAATCAGAAAGTTGTAATATAAGTTAAATCTTTTTGTAATACAATATTTTCTAAATATCTCCAAAAATTCTTCCTTAGTCTATTTTCATATGAATACTAATTGAATAGTATGAAAAACATCAGCATTCGTTACCTTTCAAACATTAAAATACTCGTTAAACACTAACTAATCTATTTCGATAGTTAGTGTTGATGTTGTTAACGTAATAGTATTTTTTTTCTAAAAACTTAAAAAAAATTCTACCCGAAAGGTTTTAAAATATCAATATTTTATATAAGTGTATTAGATTTTTAGTTTTTTAGTTTCTGTATAAGAAATTTTATATAATTTAAGTACATTATAGTGATTAAAATGTTTACAATTTCTATATGAATACAATATTTTGCAAAAATACATGCATTACATGTATAGTATCCAAGTACATAAAATTTCAAAATTAAAAAAGATTTTTTTTTTCCATAAACATATTTGGAAATGCTTTATAATGAGTCAGATTTACGTACATTAAACCAAGCAATAATTAATTAATTTTATCTTTTAAAATATTATAATTAAATTCTACTTATTATAAACAATACAATGTAAAAGTTAAATGAAAAAAGAGAAAGTTTGACATCTTATTTTAAACTATTCTTACTGGTTGAATTTCCTATTTTCAATAAGGTCGTGATCTATGCTCGATTACAAAAGTACTTTGTCAGCAATAGGAATTTTCTAACAAGGCACGTTCCACTCTTTATCTGTAGAATGTTACATGACATACCGTATCATGGATTTTAAACACATTTATATGAGTTAGTATTTCTTGAATAATATTTAATGTTTCTGATTCAAAAATAAATTAGAAATTATGTCAATGTGTTTATTGTTGGGATTACCGTGACTAATTGTTTTAGTATAAAATTGAGTAAAATTATTTCAGTCAAATTTTATGGCTTATTTTTAAATTATTTTAAATTATTTTATTTACTTATTAATAATGTAAAAATATACAATATAAATATAATATTAAAATATAAAGTATAAATATATTAAAATATAAAATATAAATATATTAAAATATAATATTACAAAATTTATAAACTTATTTTTTAAATTATGTATTTTTTTAGAATTCTATTTAAATAAAATTATTGATTAAAAATAAAATTAAAGCATTTTTTTATTATCAAAGTAGGTACTTTCAAAAGTACTATATGTTTACTAGCAGACTTCGCCCGATACGCTGTCGGTTTCTTAAAAGAATCTCAAATCAAACCAAACACATCTAGTAATGATTAAAAAAAAACTTAATATCTAATCAAGCAGGAATAATTTTTGTCTCAATCCTATAATATTACGTCAATCCGGTCCAAAGACGATGTTGACAGCATAATAGACAAAATAGCTGTAAAATGACTTAAGTACAAAT
The DNA here is from genome assembly GCA_964019185.1 of Maratus speculifer. Lineage (NCBI taxonomy): Eukaryota > Metazoa > Arthropoda > Arachnida > Araneae > Salticidae > Maratus > Maratus speculifer. Next base: position 225,572,178 of record OZ025296.1, on the reverse strand, counting down.
GTTTAACTAATTTTTAGTATGTCTACTTACAATCTTGAATCTTCCACTTCGACATAAACCTGCCGCAGAGATATGATGAAATGTCCGAAAAGTACGACCATACCATTAAATTTATGTATGAATTTAAAAAATTGATAAAATACATGCTTAACTTTGTTTTAGTCGATTGAGTAATCTCAAATTCATGCCTCTAGCTAAAACTGCTACTGAGGTATGGTGGAATACCCTAAATTTTCGCTAATCTTGATCCTTTTGAACGGAAAGAAGGAGGGGAATTTCTAAAATCGCTAAAATAAATGTTTAATTTTTTTTTTCTATTAGGCTTGTTATTTTGACTTTACGCTTCTACCAAACATTTCTGTGACTAGTGATGAGCATTTACCAAAAATTTACTAAGACAAAAATCATCATCGTAAAATACACATCGATATAGTCTCCGATTACTTCCGAAAATGTAAAATCAAGATATCGTACAATCGATCATTAAAACAATTGTTTTTACATGCTTATAAAGGATTTTAGTAAATACATGACAGTTGAAAACGGATGGGATAAAAACAATAAGGAACACAATAAACAAATTCTAAAACGGAACTACAATAGTGGAAAAGTCACTTGACGGCATACGTTGACTGAAAAATTTTGAAAAGACCCGAGTAAGTATAAAATGATAAGGGAGTTGAAATATCAGAAATTAGATTTATTTTTCAATTAGCAGAAAAATGGCCAAAGAAATAAGAATTAAATAAACTCCTGGTGGCAAAAAGAGGAATTAAAAGGGAGGTAAATAGCAAAAAAAGGAGACTTTTTTTTCTAAATCATTCAGAACAGTTCAATAATTTTCCTAATAAAAGACCTCTTGATGGAATAAGATACCGCCCCAGTAGCCAAACAATATTGGACCAATTTCGGCTACACCATGGAGCAATATTCGTACATTGGCACAATACTGGCATGAAATATTGCTCCAAAATTGGGGTCTTTACATTTTGCCCTTATTTAGCCAATATTATGCCAATATTGGGTTTTCATTGGAAACATTGCCAATAAAACGCAAATTTTGATTAAATATTGGGGTTTGTCGGGAATATTTCCAGTGTAACGCCAACATTTGTACAATATTGGGAAGTCATTGGAAATACCTCCAATGTAACGCCAACATTTGTACAATATTGGGAATTCATTGGAAATACGTCCAATGAAATACCAATATATAAACAATTTTTGACATGTTATTAGCAATATTTCAATAAATAAAATATTGGCTGGACCAATATTGGTTTGCTACAAGAGCGGTACACACCAGTAAGGGTCAAAGTGGGAAACAAAGCACGGGACGTGAATAATATGGATAAATAGTTACAGGGCTTTCTAACAATTTTCACAGGAATAATGTCGGTTAATCTAAGAAATTGCAATCCCCCCCCCCTCTTTTCCCAAGGAGACAAAATAGGAGAAGAGACTCGGAAATTATCTAAAACGAAATAGTGATCACAGAGCTCCCTTGTGATAAATTACATGAGGGATATAGACCAGATTTAGAAAATTTCCCCTCCCCAGAGTTCCAACTCTCACGCTCCTCCCCCTTTCAGGATAAGATCCTTCTCCATTCTTTGAAATTTTCATATACTATAAAAGCCATTTGAAATGGATTCTGTAAAAATTACGATATAAAATTATAAAGTGCAAAGAATTCAAGATAGTTATAAAACTCCATCCCTGGGGGAGGAAGTCATCGGGTGGGAAGAAAGATTCATTATATGAAAAAGTTGTCCGAGAGTTTTCCGAAGACACATTACATAACGGTTTCAGAAAAAGGGTCCAGAAATATTTCTACACCCACTTTAACCCCACCGGGATAGACATTTTCAAATTGCTGACTTACTTGTTTTTTAGGTGCGTTCGTAATTACGCAAATACGTAGCACCTATAGTTGTCGTTCAGTCCGTCCGTCTGTCCGTCTGTCTGTCTGTTTGTCTGTCCGCATATAACAACGCAAAAACTACCCAACCGAATCATTTAAAATTTAAAATATATAATTATTACCTAATTTTGTCGAGTTATTACCAATTTTATCAAAATCGGATGAGTAGTTCAATTACAGGGGCAATCAAAAGTATTTCGTTATATTACGGTCAATGGGGGAAAATGTTTCAAATGCATTTTAATGGTGTTACACTCATTCGAACATAATAAAATGCATATGTATCTATAAAGTATATGTTATTCATACATTTTGCGCAATCTGTGGTGCAAAGAACATTTGTTATTGATTTACAAGGCCACACACATGTTTTCCATTACATAATGGTATAGGAAGAACATTATTTGGTGCGCATTTTAATTGTAATTATCTATTTGCAATTTTATGAGATTGATATATGAGAGTGATATTTTAGAACTTCGTTATTTCACGAATGCATCTCATATTCTACGCTTTACGTGCAATTTCCAACTAGTTTTCTGCCGTTTCACGCTCCTATTTAAAACGACTGCTGACATGTGAGAAATGTTCTAAGTTTTTTGACCCCCTTTTTACACCCTTATGGAAAAGGATTTCTAGAAAAATTAGAATATATGTTCAATTATTTTTTAGTAGATTTATTTTCTGGAATTTTAATCTCCTACCTTAAACGGCTGCTTAGATATAGCAAGATACTTCAGCATTTTCTATTCCCCCCCCCCCTATTTTCCCACCTTAGAATGGGAATTTCCAAAAATACCGTCTTAGTGAACGCTTACGTCATAAGAACTATTTTCTTCCCAATTTTCCAGCTTCTATGTTCAGTAGTTTTGGCTGTGAGTTGATTATAAATAAGGACACATTATTTTATATATGTATAAATATATGTGTTTGACGGAATGTGATACTTTTTCTCTATAAGGATATTTCAATAATAGGTACAAATTCGAACATTAAATTTCTTAAATTCCATTCAAGAAATAATTAAAATATTAATCTTTTCTATTTTTATTAGTTTATTAGTTTCAAGAATTATTTTTTTTAATTAATACATTTCATTTCTACTCATTACACACAATACAAGTTAAAGAGTAAGTGAAAATAAGAGAAAGTTTGATTTACTACTGTCTTATTTTAAACTATTCTTACTGGTTGAATTTCCTATTTTTAATAAGTTCGTGATATATGCTCCATTGGAAAAGTAGTATATCAGCAGCAGGAATTTTCTAACAAAGCACGTTCCGTACTTTATCTGTCGAATAGTTACATGACATATCATATATAATGTTTTTCAAACACATTTCAGTGGACTGGTATTTCTTGAATAATATTTAATGTTTCAGATTCAAAAAAGAAATAGAAATTACATCAATGAGTTTAATGTTTGTATACATGTGTCTTTTTGTTTTAGTATATAATGTAGTAAAATTATTTTAGCCCACAAAAAACTTATTTTTAAAGACATCTAAAATTTATTTTAGAATTTTACGTTTATTTAATTAAAAATCTAGTATATAAGCACTTTTTCTATCACATTAGATAATTTCCAATATTTTTTTGTCTATATGTTTATGCGTTTGATTGAACTTCAAAGTTTTCTGAATAAAGTTAATTGAATAATAAATGCAAATTCGAACGTTAGACTCCTTAAATTCTAATCAAGCTATAATTAAAATATCAATCTTTTATATTAGTATTAGTTTATTAATTTTCATATAATAAATTTTTTGTATAATTTATGTATCTTATAATGATTAAAATGTTAAAGGTTCCTATTTGAATACAATATTTTGTAAATCTGTACAGGTTAGATATATAGTATCAAATGCATCTAATTTCAAATATCAAAAAGGATTTTTTCATAATTATAATTATTTCACTACATTAAGTAGGATTCGACATTCAATAATCCAAGAAATATTCAATTTGTTTTTATCTTTTATATATAAAGAGAATTATATTAGATTCATTATAATGAATCTAATCATCTAATAGTTTCTCTTATCTTCTATTTTCCCCGTCATCCCCATGCTGACTGACTGCGTTTTCACTGTTTTGAGCATTTTTTTGTCTATCACGTTTTCCTCACCTTCAAAAATGGCAATCAAGGTACGCTGCGGTACGTCATCTAAAAATGCAATTCTGAATGCATTCAAAAAGAACAAAGAACCGAATAAATACAAAAGAGAAAAACGAACGAAAGAACCAAACAATATTTAGTATTTTTGCTCACATGTACATGAAAAAGTAGCAAAAATTGCCTAATTCAATGCACACAAACTATTAAAAATACATAATCAGAACTTAATTAAACATTTCGCACACGCAACATGGCATTTCAAATAAATTAAGCTAAAATAAATTTAGTTATTTTATTTTATTTATTTTATTTTATTGCAAAACCAAGCTCAAAAATCTGTATTGAGCAAAACTTCAAGCCTTTTGCAGCTAATAAGGAATTGTGAAAAAAATCCCAATTTTTATGCGTAAACTTAGTGCCAATAACGGCAACTTTACCACACTACCCACCTTCGAAAATAAAAAAAAAAGTTTTTTTTCGGCCCACTATAGCGTACATTTTTTTCTTTTTAAGCTTTCCAAATATCAGTCACTTTACTATATTAATTAGCTTGGTATTTTTATGCTTGTATTTAATAATATAGATTATATATATGCAATTTTTACGACAATAATCTTGAAATTTAAATTGTATTCAGTTATAATTATCAGATAAGTATTGTAAATACAATAGCTCGTTTGAGATAGGCTAAAAATTTTAATTTCTGTTTAAAATGTTTTAAAAAATATCTACACTTCTTTGAAGAAAATTAATAATAAAAATGATTTAGGTGGAAAAAAAGAAGCATTTTTAAGGGATAATTGTTTTCCTTTTTTTTCTTAAGTTGATTGTAATCATGCATTTTAAAGGTTTTACAAACATTTGAAAATATTGTATTTATTTATTGTATAATTGCACAACATTTGTTTGAAAAACCTGTCATTAAAAAAAACTCATTTTTATCATTTACTCTTTTTATCAGTCATTTCAGTATATTAATCAAATATATTAAAGTTCCACGAGTAAACAATTGAGGATAAACAGTTCCTGATTTGTCAAAACTATTGTTTTTTATTCCTTGACTAGTTCTTCTTTAACTTATTGTTTTGGATTTTCGAGTTTATAGTTAATTTTTTGTTGAATTGCAGACAATAGTCCTTCAAAAAACAACATTTCATTTATCTATTTTATCTGAAATTTTTTTATCATAGTAGTATTTTTATTTTCATCACAATAATTTTCAGCCTTTCGTGACATCAATTGTGTTTTCCTCTTGTAGATAACACCATTAGTGAAGAAATTTTTCGATAAAAGGGACCTGCGAAACAATTCCTCTTCCCACGGAGTAAAATCGTTATGGTGTGCTAGGATGTGTTAAGGTCACGCAACGGAAAATCAAATACCTAAGCGCATTGTTTACCCTAAAGAAGTGTCCTCCACATATTAAATTAAAAATAATAATAATAAATAAAAATAATACTTCTGATACAATTAAGATCATTAAGTATAGATACAGTTTGTTTACCTTAATTGTTTTTAATAATTAAATGTATAAGCACAAATAATTATGCAGTATTCTTCAGTCAAAAGGCAATAAACATAATTATGCTAGAAAAATGAGCGATATTGGATTCAATGCTTCTCAAGACGAATGTTTCCCCCTCTTTTGCTGAAATTAATATATATTTTTTAATATAAATAAATTAACTGTAACTATTCAACCTTCTAATTTTCATAAAAATGTGACATAAATAAACATATATCAATAAAACACATTTCGGTTTATTCTTCTAAACTATGTTCAGGATTTTTTTTATATAAATTGGTAGAAAACAATCACTGTGTTACATCCTTTAAAATCCTTTATAATCAACTCCGTGGCAATATCAATCATTCAAATTAGAAAAAAGAATCAGGAGCTCAAAAATTTGAAAATTTCCTAGTGTTTCCAAAATACAAAGTGAGATTTTCCGGAATGCGGAAAGACACATTGTTATAACAAATTTCCTGATCCCTTAACCGAATTTCCAAAGACTACCGAAGCACAACTTTAGATAGATCAACTTGTTTTTAAATAATGTAGCTTGATTAAACTCGATAAAATAAACATATCCAATCATAAAAATCCTTGAGCAGGCTGTAGAAAACTTACTAAACTTCAAATTGGATTTATGTTCTTTCAATCTTATAAAAAATCAACGTTTAGTTCCACAAATATATGAAGACGCTGTTAAATCTGTAAACTTAAAGCGGGTCTCGTAAACCCCGGGGGAAAATGTAAATGCAACCGGATCTATTTTACTACTCATATGATTAAATAAATATAATTAGATTTTAATATATCCCCAAAAACGTGTTTTGATAAAATGTCTGTCTGCGAGTCTGTCTGTCCCTCTCTCACTCTCTCCCTCTACATGTGATAAAAAATTGTAGGCGGTCTTTCTCAAGCTCTGACGCACGGAATTTCACAAAATTTTAGATTCAGTTATATCTTAATATAAACTGGGGCTGATTCGTTTTTAGTGATCATCGCCCTAAAGATTTCGATGCTATGATGATCAAGAACTAATGGACAGATTTTCATAAAACTTCAGCTTCTTTCAGTCCTTGATATAATATGGTCATTATTGTCTTTTGGTATAAATCATACGCCAGGTACTTCTATGCAGCATTTATTATGTTTTACGCAACAGTTCTATCTCAAACATAATGCACGGACTTTCATCAAATTTCAGATTCAGTTAGTCCTTGACATGGATCGATGTTTTTTACGTTTTGGTGTAAAATCGCAGAAGAAGCAGGACTCTTCTGCTGCATTTTGTTCGATTTCTGCAATAGCTCTATTTCCAGAATTAATGCACGGATTGTTATCAAACTTCAGATTCAGTAAATCCGTGCTATGAACTAGTTTTGATTATGTATTAATGTCTTCTTTGCAAAACATCATTTACTTACAATTTATCGTTTATTATACTTTAGGTATGTTCGAGTATACCATAAAAAGTATTTTGTAAAATTTTGAAATTTAAATATTTTTTTAATGTATTAAAAAAGCATGGAAAGAACTATTAGAATTTTCGAGATCACTCGATTTTAATTAGATATTCTAATTATTATATAGTGTAATTTGAGGTGAGCTAACATGTAGTACAAGATGCTGTATCACGCAGTTTTCACATACGCAGGCGCTGTAGAGAAAACGCCGCGCCACTCAGTTGTAAGCAAAAGGGTTACTCATATTTTAATTCCGGATTGTGTTCTTTTTAAAAAAAAATTAGTGGTGCTTTTTATAACAAGTTTGACTTAATATTTCTGGTAAGTGTACAAAATAACTTACGTGGCATCTCTGTTTGCCTATACAGTGAAACCTCCGAATAAGGGACACCTATGGGACTGGAAATTTTCTCCCTTAAATAGAGGTGTCCCTTATTCGGAGTTTTTATTACAGTGAAACTCCGAAACAGGGACGGCTATGGGACCGGATATTTTGTCCTAGAGGTGTCCCTTGTGTCCCTTATTCGGAGTTTTTATTAAGTGAAACTTCCAAATAGGGACAGCTATGGGACCGGATCTTTTATCCCTTAATTAGAGGTACCCTTTGTGTCTCTTACTCGGAGTTTTTATTAAGTGAAACTTCCAAATAGGGGCAGCTATGGTACCGGATCTTTTGTCCCTTAAATAGAGGTGTCCCTTATTCGGAATGCCCTTTATTTGGAGGTTTCACTGTATAAGTTTTACTTTGAATCCCAGAGAAATAAATCTGATGTTTTTAGAGAGTACTCATACCTACCCTTTCTGTAAAGTATAAATAGCCGCTGAATTTTTCCTATTTCACTTTAGCGGGAGGAGGAGGACTCTTCACGTTGGTCATCTTACCCATACCTTCGGATAAGATGCTTAAAATGCAAGTATTTACGATTTAAATTATATATAAATCATACATCACTCACACAGTTTAAAAAATACATTTTTAACGTGAAATCAATGAATAACAAATAAAATAAACTGGCGATTTTCAAAACAATTAAATCAAAAAATGACTGCATCTTCACCCAATGTACCCTAAAATTAATACATAAATTTAATTTAGGTGCTCCAAATTAAAATTATTAAAACATTAAGTATAAAATGTAACATAACATTGCGATTGATTTAGGTACCATTATCGTGTCTGGCAAAGAACTAAGTAAAATCCGTTTATTTTATAAGCCCTCAGAATAAAGTTATAATATGATTTCATAACGAGTTTGTCAAGCGCTAGATATCTAGAAATATCTCTATAAATGCTTTAATAATAAATTATTCTAAAATTATAGTTATTGTAGTTGTTTGACATTTGCATTATGGTCATGTTTCGAGCGATTTATGACATTATGCATTTTATATGACACCATTGTTTCCGTTATCAGAGCAAATATATGGTAATTTAGAAATCACCACACTAAATTATTAACGTACTCTGTTTCAATATTATATACATTTAAATAATTTCCTATTACGATAAACATAACTTTATAAATTAAATTTTTGTATTTAAGAAAAAAAAAGTTTGACAAATTGGCCTTTTCTAAAAAATATAATTTCAGCAAAATTTTATTTTATTTCATAAAATAACAATTTTTGTTACTCAAACAATAGATACACGTAGGAAAAAACACATTCTCCTAATTCCGTAATAATTTATCGCAGAATCAAGTTACTCGCACCAAACTACTAGAAAAAAAGTCTACTTTTAATATATAAACAGATAATTTTTTTAAGATCATAATAAGCCAAAACTTTGTTTATTGATTTATTATTTATTTCTTTTTTTTTGCAATAGCAGGACTTAGATTTTCCACCATAAATTTTACACCCTTCACTTAGAAGGAGAAGGCAAAATTTGATAATCACAAAGTTTGATTGTTTTAACATACTACCTCTGACAATAAATTTCGGTGAATGATTTCAGAACGACCGATCTGGCAAAACTGGGGAAACAAAACACTGCTCCTGCATAGAGGAAAGTGTAGACCATCTTCTCCCACCGTTGTTCAGTTGAGCGTCGTTTATGTTCTGTGTAAGACGTGCTTTACTAAGTGCTTGTTCAGTGTGTTGGTTCTTAACTGAGAACAGAAAAATGAATGAATAAAAGATCAGTTTAAAGTTTAGTTTTAAGCTTTGCAAGACACCGAAAGAAATTCATGAGGGTTGGTGCAAATTGAACACCTACCATACTCGCCAGATCTCAATCTTCCAGACTTCTTCCTATTTTCACGACTCAAACTCTCTTTGTAAGAGATTTGACCCTATTGCTGACATCCAACGTAACGTGACGAACTTTGCAACTTCATCCCAAAAGAAGACTTCTTGCAAATTTCCCAGGACATGTATAGCAGATCTCAGAGGTACATAGTTACAAGAGATGGCTATTTTGAAGAATGGTACGGTAGCTTTCGTTAATATTTCATCTACATTAATGCTACAGGACTATTCACCGCACTTTATTGTCAGAGGTAGTATGTTGTAGCGCAGAAATTCCTTAGGCTCACGTTCAATGGATTTTATACAATGCTTCTTAGTTTTTTTAAGAAACAGGGGGGGGCGGGGATATTATATTATGACACAATTTTAATACTAGCTTTGAAATGGGAGGCCATGGTTGTTCGTAGATTAGCTGATATATGGTGATATCGCTGATCTGTGGTCCCGGAATCGATTCCCCGTACCGGTGCATTGGATTTCGCATTTTTTGTTTCATAATTTGTAATTTAATAATCTCATTTTAAAATCTTAATATCGTACCTTAACTACAATGTTAGCATTTAAACATTAAATCCGCATTTTTTATTTTTAAACCTTTATTTCTCATCATTTAAGGAGATTGTTAATTATTTGTTATTCAATAATAAAGAACACAGGGTTTGAAGGTTAGTCTAAAGTCAGAGTACTAGAATTGCGTTTCTACTAAACCTTTTGTAAGCACCATAGATTGGTATACGATAACGAAACAACTAGTAATAATTTATAGCTTTCATTGTAACACTAGTAATTCTAGTAACACTAGTAATAATAAATAGTAGTTTCTAGAAATAATTGTCAGAATCATAGATCATTTTAATAATATAATCATGCACCTAGATATAGGGTTAGCTCAAGTAAAAATTTTCATGTACCAAATTCCATTTTTCAGCCAAAGAGCAATTTAAGTGCTCCAAATTCTAGATTTATTAATACTAGGTATCCTACTACTTATTTTCAGAGAAAATAGCCATGTAGACCAGGTCAAATGTGGATTAAAGACGCTTATCACAGGAAGAGGAATTATGTTTTCAATGTTGATCCTCTACATTATTATGCTCCTCTTCCTAGTCAATCACTGAAACCTAATAATAAATTAATAATTTCACTGCAATAAAATTCAGGAATATATTTTTTTGACATTGACTGGAATACGAGGTAACTACATAGTAATCCTAATCGTGCTTTCCTGAAATTAACTTGTAGATCATAGACCTACCACTTTTTTGGTTTTATAGGGGGAGCGGAGGAGGAGTAATATTACATAAAACATTCTTATTCGCAGTATTCTTTTTTTCTTTTTCTTTTTTTTTTCCTTAAGACATATTCAATATTTTTCTACTATTTAACAATATCTATTTATTTAGATTCCCCTTAATTTAAAACATATATCAATATATCTTAGTCTAAAACATTAATTTAAAGCTTTATATTCCGTTATAAACTTGTCAGCCATACTATATGTATGATATTCTGAGAGAAATTACCTTTTTTTTCAATGCGTTCAAAAGCCATTTTTTTTTTTAACTTCAAATTTGATTCTACGAAATATATTTTCCAGCCCTTCTCGTTTAGTATCTGAAGTTATTGCAGAAATAATGCAAATTTTAGATCAAAATTAGACATTAATACCGTAATTTCTTTTTCAATAATTCCTAAGCAAGATCGAAATATACATAATTTCATTATGCTCTTATGCAGAAAAAAATGGATGGTTTTTAATTTCCAAAAATAATCTTTATATGTGTATTATATATGCTTATATATGAATGCACATCTATTAATAAATGTTTCTTTTCCTTTCCATACAAAATAATCTGCTGGATCAAATTTGAAAAGCATAAAGAAACAATCGAAAATAAATGTTTTTTGAAAAAGTGGTAAATTTTTCTATAATTCACATAAGTATACATTTTACATTAAAAAAGTACGCTATGTGAAAGATTTTCAACTGCAAAAGGATTTTCATTTACAGAGAGTATCGTAATAAATGGTTTCCATTTACAGAGTGTATCGTAATACACTTGAATACATTTTTAATAAGAATTGTGATATTTACATAAGAATACTTTAGATTAATTTATGCGATTATTTTTGTAATTTTTTTTTTGTATTTTTTTTTTTTAATTTATAACTGCCAATTTTTAAAATTAGATTCAACAACTTAACAGGCGACAAGTATGGGGACAACAATGTTTTTACTCCCGACTTAACTCGAAGCAGACGGCGAAAGGTTAATTAAGAAATTTATTCACATTTTACAATATAATTGTTTTGAAATTGCAGCATACCTTCAGATATTAATGCAAATAATAATTGAGGTTAAACGATTTCTAGATAAATGATTCCATAAATAAAAAGTTAAAATTATATCTTTTTAGTCGTGTAGCAGATATTTTTAAATAATAAATTTCGTTCCATGGTTAACATTTACAATGTGATAAAGTACTACACGTGCAGATTTTGAGATATATTATTCTTAATTACAATAGTCGTGTAGCCATTTATCAATTTAAATAACTTTGATTTCAGAGTTCTCAATAGTATTAGAATTCTAGAGATTGACATAGCGTGAATGATGTCCTTCCATGCTATGTTACACTTCACACATGCTACATGGTTGCATTACATATGCATGTATGGTGTCGTAGTTGTTATCCTGATTTATGATATAATATGTTTTATATGATGTACAATGCATCAGTGCTATATGTGTAGATATACTGCTTTAAGATTGGAAATCCCGTCTATTTGATTTTGGATTATCCATGAAGAGAAAATTCCCAGATTTGTGAATATTTTAAACTTGAAAAATTGTATTAAATTAAAATTATGACTTCATTTAGGGGATTTGGCACACTTTGAACTTTTTCTTTATTTATTCATTTGAAAGTGCATTTTAGGCATTATAATAAGGATTTAAAAATAAAAAACTGATTATTTAAAGAAATTATTCCGTTTCCTTGTCAAAATTAGAAGAATGTAAATATTTTTAAAAAAACATTGTTAAAATTTTAAGAATATATATATTTTAATCTATTCTTAAAAAAGTCCTGTATGATTTTAAGTATCGTGTTTATCGAATTAAGTTGTTTGAAAGGAAATAAATAAAATATACAAATGGGTGTAAAATTAGAGGAAGTTATTTTATATTTTAATCCTGAAATTAACTTTTTACTTTATTGTAAATCCAATATTTAGTTTTATCAAATAGATCATAGGGAACACCCAAAATTTAACAATATACATTAAAGTTTTATCCCTTTGAATGCGCTTATTTGTTGGGGAAGGAAAAAAAAAGAGAGATAATTTGAACTCACTTTCAAGTGAAGTGGATTGTGGTATTTAAAGGGACAGCTGTGTAATAAAATCACCTTAAACTATATTTATAATTCTCGGATTTTTACGTTATTTATTAATTTAAGCAAAAATATTGGAACAAAAAAAATCCGATTTAATAGAACAGTACACATAAAAGCTTTATCACTTAGAGCGTAGCTATTCGTCGAAAAAAAAAACACTTTTTAGCTCACAGGCTATCATAGCCTGAGAGCTTATGTGCCCGTCCGTTCTGTATGTACGTGCGTTCGTGCGTAACGCGATAACTCATGATAAAAATATCGGATCCACTTGAAATTTCGTATATAGGTATATCCTAAAAAGCGCTTCCCTGATTAGTTTTTGGAGTTCATTCGATATGTATAAGAGGGGGAACGGGGGGCTCATGCCCCTCCCCTTAATTGATATAAACGAGATTTTCATGCAGAATTAACAGTTTTCGTTCGAAATTTAGATATAGGATCAGTCTGATGAGGCGATACCGTGGCTGTTATTAGGTGTTCATTGAATAAGTATAAACAGGGGGAACGGGGGACTCTTGCCCCTCCCCTTAATTGATATAAACGGGATTTTCATGCAAAATTAACAGTTTTAATTCAAAATTTAGATATAGGATCATTCTGATGAGGCGATACCGTGGCTGTTATTAGGTGTTCATTGAATAAGTATAAACAGGGAGACGGGGGGCTCATGCCCCTCCCCTTAATTGATATAAACGGGATTTTCATGCAGAATTAACAGTTTTCGTTCAAAATTTAGCTATAGGATCATTCTGGATGAGAAGAGTACGTGGCTGTTATTAGGTGTTCATTGAATAAGTATAAACAGGGGGAACGGGGGTTCTAATGCCCCTCCCCTTAACTTGTATAAATGGATTTTTCAATCAGAATTGTCAGATTTCGTTCAAATCTCTGAATAGTTTTGGAAGTTTGATGGTTAAGTATAAAAGAGGGGAATAACTCCTCTTAAATTATATAAATGCTAAATGGGTTTTTATTAAGAATTATCCTATTTGCTCTGAATTTTGGATATAGATTTTTTAATATGATAAAGCATGTACTTGATAGTTTAGGAGGTTCAATGATTAAGTATAAAAAAGGAGAAAGGGGAGAGCTGTTTCCCCTTCTTAATTTTTTTTCGAACGAAATTAACGAAAATACAAGGCTGTAATGTACAATTAATATGCGTAGCCTGTGAGCTCAGTGCCATCAGTTTAACTGGGCAATATTCTTTTTATTAGTGAAATGGATTGTGGTATTTAAGACAGCTGTGTAATATAATTGCTTTAAATTATATTTATAACACTCGGATCTCTCCGTAACCAGAATATATTAGGGATAATAAAGTATAATTTAAGAGAAAAATTGGAAAATAGGTATTTTTGTCATTTTTCGCTGAATGACGGGTACTGAGTCCCTTCATTGTAAATCTAAGTTGCGTGAAACAAATAAAAGCATATGTGGATTAAATTTTAAATATTAGTGTATACTAACAAATAAATACCTATCATTTTTTCATAAAAAAAACATTCATTCATTAAAATTCACAATAATATAGAAGAAAAATACTTTTCTGGGAATTTCGCCCTATTAGCCAGTTATCGTCATCTTAGCTTCATGTTTGAAAATGTTTCTTTGTCAACAAATTTGGCAATATATCGCCATGTTTACCAACATTTGAGATAATTTACTAAGTGCCAGAAACTTTTAGTTATTGTCGTAACCTTGATAACAATATTGTATTTTTCAACAATTACCATCTTTTCAATGTGATACTGTTTCTACAATAGAAATTAACTATCGCCCCCACATGAATCTGGAAAAACAAATTATAATACAAAGTGCAATGTTGGCTTTTAAATAAATGAAACGATATGGCGATTTTCTATTTAAATGTATCAGTTCTCGTAAGATACCATCTTTGCTGTATAATACGTTTATTCACTTAAGAACCAATAACAGTGTTAGCAGTCGTCATGGTAAGCAATGGATTTGTTAGCTTAGGTGTTTCTCCCAGTACAAAACAAGTCAATCGGTTTCTAATCATTATTTATTTACAGCACAAAATAAAGTTATTCCAGCGGTCACCATTCAACTCAATTAACACTAAACCATTCGCTCTCAAAGCTGCGTTATCTCGATGTCATAAATTATCGGAAAAAATGAGACGGGCATCTTAACAATTGAATGATTAGTTGCATTCTGAAGCTCTCGTATCCTAAAATGAGCTTCCCAGACTCTACGCAAAAACTATCCCCTCCCCTTGTCCGCGTAAGCAATTTAAAGATCCATTAGGATTAATTTCAGAGATAAGACCACCCATATCACCATCTCCTATTGGTAGTTGGGGCGTGTCTTCTTGTAAGAAGTACTAACTAAGCGCGTAATAACACAACCTGCTTACACATAAGCTCAGGAACATTCTCCAGCAGACGATTTAATAAACAAAATTAAAATTTCGATAAATATTCCAAAAAGGGAAAATGAACCTCTACACTGAAAGAAAGATTCACTTCCGCTCTTTTTAAGAAAGCAATCAATAGATTATTACTAAGTTAAAAAATAAAATAAAAAAACTTTAGCTCTTAAAATATTGATACATTACGAAAACTGAGAATAAAAGCATGTTCCATAAAGTTAGAAAGTTAGAATTAAAAACTCAGGGCGGGCAAAATGGCGCAATTTTTTTTTATTTATTAAATATATATATATATATATATATATATATATATATATATATATATATATATATATATATATACATACATACATATAGGTGTCCACTCTCAACGGTGGCCAAAGGCTAATTCCTTAATCGTTGTCACAGACTTATAGTTCCAGTTACAAAAATGTTGTAAAGGAGGTAAAGACATATTTAAAATGCGATTTGAGTCAATAAAAATATTTTCTATGAAACTGCAAAATTTAAATTTTTATACGGTCCTCCAGTCCTATAAGTTACATTTAGTAAAATTTTTACTATTGAACTGACAAGTAAGAAACAGAAAGTCCCATTCATGCAACACTAAAATTGACCGATTTATGAAATTTTAAAAGTGAATGACTCTTACCACACTTCTGCATGTGAACACAGATGAGTTCGATCTGCGGTGAGGGGTCATATACCAAGTGCTTACAGTATTTGAAGATTTTATTTAACGTGTATTTGCGCTTTGGAAAGAAATCGTGCAAGTTTTATGGTTCAGTTAACTTTTACGAAGATTTAAATTGGTTAAAATAATTGTAGCTTAATATATGTTTTATTTGTAAGGAATTGGGCTGTTTTTTTCATGATTTCTTTTAGCAAAATGTATATTATTTTTTATAGGTTTTTATTTAACTTCAACGATCAAATGTATGTTTTTACAATTGAAAATTTATTCTCAAACTTTAATTCACTTTGAAATATCCGACCAACTTTAAATTTTAAATACTGACATAAATCTGATGACAATAGATATGTATTATAATTTTCAATATTTATACTTATTTCAGAGGATATCACAAAACATTTTTAACAGATTATTGCCGAGAATTTTAAGAAATAGTTTTAGATTAGATAACACTTATTATCAATTATTATAATTTTTACCATTAAATCCGAAAATTACCTTAATTTTAAATTTTCAAGTCTGAATTTTTAGCAAATAATAAATTATCAAAGTAAAAAAAAAAAAAAAAAAAAAAAAAAAAAAAAAAAAAAAACATAAATAGGATTGAGAAAATAACAAAAATGGCTGTGTTTTTTAACTCTTGATAATGGATTTATGCATTTTTTAACTGGATTTTTAGGTATTAATAGATAGAAACGATCACTAGCCAACAAAAAAAAATACAGTCCACTTGAGAAAGACATACAACATCTCACACATCGATTTAAAAGCAAATTGAAGAAAAAAGAAAATTCCTGTGTGTTAAATTCAATAGAATAGGCATGTTCCACTAAATAATGTTCACTTTTCAGAATGCAGTGGTTGTTTTTAGCCTATTCTTGCAAACGTTTCCTTTTGAATTGCCGCTTGTATGTCAACGCCGGAGCATCTCTTCTAGCAGTCCAACAGTAGTCAGCCAGCATTTACTCATCCCAACGACCCTGATATCTACTTTCCATTACAGAGATTTTTTTTTAAACCTTTCACCGTGCTCATCACTTACAGCTCCACAGTTTTTAGGGAAAAAATCAAGATGGGAATGAAGGAAATGAAGGGTCAGACACATGTTGCATCCAGGGTCATGATACTTTTGTAGGAATTCTTTCAACAGCTGTTGGTTGTTCTCGGCTTTTCTGTTGCCTAGAAATACTCGTACTGCAGTTTTGAAGGCTTCCCAGGCTGCTTTCTCTTTCCCTTCCAAAACTTTATCAAAAGCAGGATCCTTCATAATTGTGCGAATTTGAGGGCCCATAAAGATTTTCTCTTTAATGTTTGATCCACTTAGTCTTAAAAATTTCGCTGTAAGGTACTGGAAAGCATCTCCATCCTTGTCCATGGCTTTCACGAAGTTCATTAATCCCAGCTTAATGTGCAGGAAAAAAGGAGAATGTTTTTTGGATCAACTAGATGCTCATTTTGGACATTTCTCTCCCCGGAATTTAGATTTCTTGAAGTCCATTTGTTTTTTATGTAGTGAGAGTTTCTATCTCGACTGTCCCACAAACACAGAAAACAGCAGTACTTGGTATAGCCTAATTGCATTCCCAGGAGTGAAGCAATTACTTTTAAGTCACCACAAACCTGCCATTTACGATCCTCGTATTTGATTGACTTGCGAAGTAATTTCACATTCCAGTAAGTTTCTTGCATGTGAACGGAATATCCAATGGGAATGGAATGAATAATTTTGCCGTTTTGTAGTAAGACTGCTTTCAAACTAAGCTTGGAAGAGTCTATAAATAACCTCCACTTCAGTGGATCATGAGTTATGGCCATTGAATTCATCAAACCACAAACATCAGTACAAGCAACAACATATTCTTTCTTCTAAAAGAAATGAAGAAGATTTTTGTGACGAGCCCTGTATTCTGTGATCTTGATTTCTGGTTAGATTCTACTCGGAGAATGCTGTTGAGGGGAATTACAGCTATTAGGAGTACCAACTTCCGAACATTCGATTTCCCGTAAAACAGCCATAGTGAGATTTCTCAAGTTGGTTTCTATCTTGAAAACAAGAGCTAAACTCCACTTCTTATGTTGATTTTCGTGTTTAGCGAGATAAAATCTTCGGAAATAATCATTTTTGAGCCCAAAACATTTTTGATGTTGGGTAGTGTAATTTTATGAAGTATTTGAAATTCGGATTCTCAATATTTGAATGAATTTACAGTGCCAGCGAAAAAAATATTGACACGGCACAAACCAATATTCAAAAGTTTTATTTTTTTTTCCGTGTAAAATAGAAGAGGCGATGTGATTTTCTATTAGGAGTTTGTTATGTGTAATGGTAGCCTTTGTAGCTTACAAATACTTAGAGTTTTACCTTTAATCTTTTAGTTCTTGTAGTGGTTTGAAAAAAGGTATTTTTTTAATATTTCCTCTACAAAAAAGAAACTCTTCTGAAGCACATAATTGAATTAAAAAGCTCACAATTTTGGGAAAATACCATGCTTTATCTTTATTGAAACCAAGTTTCCTGTACATGGTAAAGCCTCACATTTACAAGAATCAGGGCACACTATCTATATCCGGAAATAGGCAAGGCCTATTTTTCATATTGTAGTAACCAAAATAATAAATGGGTAAAAAAACCCGAGACAGACATCATACAAAACTGGTAATTTTTAAAAGCGTGAAATTCTGTAATACCATTTAAAGCATCTGCAGAAACGAAAAATAAACACTACTAAGAATGTTTCAGTAAGGATCATCTGTCACAAACTTTTTATTCTTCAATTAGTGTCAAGATTTTTTTGGTACTGTAATCTAGTCTTCGCAAAATATTAAAAATATATTTACGATTAAGAAAAATCCATATTACATTTATTAAATAAAAAGTAAATCAAAAAATAGATTTGATAATCAAAGGTTTTAGATTTTTATTACCCAATTTTTAGCTTAAATCTCTTAACATTTAAGAAATCTTTTAACATTATTGATTCTTACTGATAAAGTATTTCATGTAAAAAATAGAGTATATTTTCCAAAAGTTTCACTGAATTTAAAAGCAGCTGAGTGTGAAAGAAAATGAATCTACACATGCGATAGCTTCGGTAAAATAACCTAGGGCTCTAAAGAAAGAATTAAGGAATTTAAGAAATTGGTGCTGAGAAAGTCTCCTAACATCAATCGATTTAAAATCTTCTTAATAAAGCTACACTGCTGAAAGTTAATGAATTTTTCAGTAGAACAGAAGATGCGAATACTAGTTTTAAATATTAGAAAACATTAACAAGTAATTTTTGTAATATATTTTCAATTAAAATAATTTTTTCCAATTTAAACATTCTATATGATGACTGGAGACTTCCGATTTTTTCAAATGAGGGAATGATGAATAAATAAAAGCTATATTCATACGCAACATCTATATGCATAAAATCCTGATGAAACGAATTTTTTAAATTATTTTATGAAACACTGACTATGTCTTTTATGTATTTTATGACTGATTATGTGTAATAAATATTCCTTCTATAATATAGAATGTTTGGCAGTGAAATTAACACCAATTATCTGAACTGCTCTTCCGATATCGAAAGATGAAATTTCAGTTATTTCACGAGATATATTTTTTTCAAATTTTACTACCATTTATGCAATGATGCCCACTAAATTATTACGTACATGGAAAAAATGGGTGTAGAGAGAGGACGATAGCGATTGTTATTGTTATCATTATTATTATTAATACTCTTGATTTTCCCATTGGTTAAATGATGGTAAATAAAAAGTATATATTTTTACTGCCTTTTTCTAAGCTTGCGGATATAAACTGTAAATGAAAATATAAAAAAGTTCTATAAATACCAGTATACATAAAAAATTAATTAAAAAAGTATAAATTAAAAAATCAGTAATTATTTTCTTATATCAATTATTATTAATGAGGGTAATACTGGGCTGTAAAAAATAACAGATATTTTTTATGTGCGCTTAACGTCTTAACGAAAATATACAACAACCAATTCCACGTCATCAAAGATTCCAGCAGGTATTCCTTTACCTCTGAAGACCTGCGAAAACTGCTTATTTTCGAAATTTAAAGAAGAATTTATTAAAGTAAGATTTTATTTGCTGCCAGTTATTTTCGGAAACATTTGTCAATAGATTTCACCAAGCAATAATCAAATTTCTGATATCAGGATTACATTTTTTTGGAGGCTACAAATTTCAAGTGTATATTTTGATATTTAGAATGCATGTTTAACAGACAAACATGCAATATTAAGAGAATTAATATATAAATTAATACTAGCAAAACCATGCTTTTTTTTGGATTCGCGAAGCATTATTTTATAAGATAAGTACAGTAGAACCTCGATCCATCGTTTTTCAAGGGGTGCAGGAAAAAAACGACGAATGTGGGAAAACGATGAGTGCGGATGAATGCATTATCACACATTTCTTCTATATTTAGGACACCACGTGTCGCAATATATTGATCAGTGGAAATAGAATCGCATCCTCTGCTATATACAATCACTCTTCATCTGTATTTTTCTCGCCATTATCAACACAAACAACACAAATGAGTTATTTTAGGATAAAAGAAGTAATTCCAGTTTGTATGACATATGGATTTGAATAACTTTCAATTTCATTTCGGTGAGAAAAACATTTTACAATCATGAATGCAAGGAAAGGACTTTTTGAAGAACGATGCTTGTGGGTTTCGTTAACATTATTTAAGTATAATCTGTGCAGGGACAATAGAAATAAAACGATCAATGCGGGAAAACGATGGATGCGGGATTGATAGATTGGAGTTTTACTGTATTTAAAAGTAGTATTTTTTATATTATTTTTGAATCTTAATTAAGTAAAAACGTTATTTTATATTTCGGCGCATTTCAATTTTAGAAATGTAAATTCAGTCAAATTCTATATATTGCTTTTAAACGGCAAACATATTGAAAATAATACTAATATAATTACTTCTTAATAATAAATATGCTCATATGATTCAGTTTTTCAACCTTCAAATTTGAATACACTTTATGTGACGACATTAACATCTAATTTTATTTGTTCACAATTCTTTTGTTGCTACTTAAAAAAATCATAACATAATTCTTTTAAAATGAGTAAGTATCGTTTGTGTAAATGATTTCACATAAAAAGAATAAATTATGTATTTGAATTCATAACATTGAAAAATACTTTTAAAATTTAATGTAACTAACTGAATTTTTACAAGTTTATTACATTAAAAAAAAGTGTCATAATTTCCATAAAAAAGGTGCTTTATAAATTTCATAAAAAAGATCGGGAAACTGTTATATGATAAAAAGGTATGGCCTATCAAATAAGTATTTTTCTTTCAAATAACACACATTTATAATATAAGAATATATAATGTACTTCTTTTGTTCGAAGTATAAATTCTACAGTTATTTTCATTAGACTAAAATATAAAAAGTTGTCCGAGTGGTCATTCGTCTGCCTTTCGCTCATTTTATTTCCAATATGACGTAATATTTTATTAACAAATAACCAAATTATTTACTTCATTTTCCGTTTTTGCTTGGAAATCTTGTATGGAAAAGTTATGACTTAATATTCAACATTCCTTAAATAAGTTAAGCTCTTTTATATTCATTTTTCAAGTAGAAATATTTCTGTTTTAATTTCAAAGGTTTTTGAAATATATTGGCGGAATAATAAAAAAAATATTTTATTAAATTAAGTTATCATGATTCTATCTATAATTACTATCTCAGGAATTTATTTTTTCAGGAATTTATTTTCAGAAAAACATGTAAATTAATTAATTAAATATTATTTTTTTAAGATTATTCTGTAAAAAAAAGTAACATTGTACAAATCTGCAGATAATAATTTATTTTTATGTTTAATTTTAAGACAAAATACTAAATTGTGGGATGTGTTCGGTACTTTATATAGAAAGCAGAGATATTACAATAACATTTTTTTTTTGTAGACGACACAAACATATCACACTATATACAAATCAGATGACGGAGTGCAAAACAATGAATTGAACATTCATAAAAATTACTTTAGCGCAAAGAACGTTTCTAAAGGAGATGTATTCCGAACACCCAACAAAGACTTATTCTAATCGCCAAAAATATTTCACTTCATGTTTTCTTGCCGAAAGTGGCAACAGCGCCATCTATGAATTCTATAAATTTAAGGAAAACAGTCATTTTGTTACAAAACAGTTTTTTTTTTTTTTTTTTTTTTTTTTTTTTTGTAAAGTGTACGACGAAATGTAATTTGCGTAGCCTAGTTGAGGATCCACTACGCTCATACTAATTATTTTGTAACAATTTCATGCACCAATTCTGTTATGCAGCCGAAAATTTTACTTGAAAATTAATTTATTCCGAGAAAACAATTTTCCTTGTAGAAAAAAAAATTGTTTAATGCATTACAAAAGCTACTAGGAAACGATTCTGAAAATGATGGGAAGCTAATAAATGTGTTATTTTACAAGTTTTTCTTGAAATTTTAAAAATAAATAGTTTTATGAGGTTTGTAGAACACTTTTTAAATATATCACTTTTTAATGAACGAAAAGCAGACGACTGACGACTCTGACGGCTTTTTATATTTTAGACTAGTGAAAATAACTGCAGAATTTATACTTCAAACAACAGAAGAACATGATATTTTCTTATATTAAAAATGTGTGTTATTTGAAAGAAAAATACTTATTTTAATAGAACAGTTTGGTTGGAAATTGTCATATTTTGGTGATCATAACTTTTAATCATATAATAGTTTCACGATCTCTTTTATGAAATTTATAAAACAACTTATTTTATGACACTTTTTTAATGTATTGAAATTTCTAAAAATCCAGTTATTTACATTCAATTATAAAAGTATTTTTCATTGTTAATAATTCAAATACATAATTTATTCTTATTTAAAGAACACTTTTTAGAATTTTGGATGACTCAAAACAGGCAATTCTTTATTTGCGTTCATTATTATTGGACAATTTGAGTGATGAAGAAATGTCTCTCATTTTTTACTATTTGTTTGATGGAGAAAAAATAGTAACAGAAATTTAATCCATTTGTGCTTTACTCTTAAAGCGAGATTTTGGATCCTAGAAAATAAAAATGTATTGGTATTCGATTCTCTCTTGTTTAAGAGACAATAATTGACTTTATATAGAATATCTTAATCGGCACCGACATTATTAAGAATTCTTAAATTCAAAAATTCAAATAGAAAGCCATAAAGAAAAAAGAAAACCTATTTTAGGTTTTAATATTTCGGCCCATTTATGCAAAACAATTTTCGTCATCTCACAAATAGTTTCAATTTATTAATTTTAATTTCGATTTATTTATTTCAGTAATATTAATCAATACTTAAAATACCCGTGAAGGTTTCCGAAAATCAATTGCTTCAAAATTAACTTTAGTATTAAAGAAGTCCATTTACATATAAAACTTATATTGGATTCTGTAGTTTCTTATGATGCAGAACGCTTTTTGGATTTCTAGATAACTCACCAGAAATTTATTTTTTAAAATTTCGTTTTATTATATTTTCGTAAGCTATGCAATACTTTTTGTTTTTTTTTTGTTTGTTTTTTGCACTAAATAGAATTCAAACATCTAAATTCCCAAACAGAAACAGAAATTTGCATCGCGTTATCACGATTCTAAGCTAGCTGGCACTGTTACATTTATACTAAAAATGATTTTATAACAAATTTGTACAAAACAAAAGTATTTTCATTTTAAAATTCGATGTTGCGGATACTGGAGTTTAACAAGAAAGAAAAACCATGCGTCAAATATGGATTAGGAAGCATTTTCAAACATATTCAGTATTAAGTAACAAAATCTCACCAATTAAAAAAAAATAAGATATTACTCCTCTTTTCACCATATGGAAATGTATAACGCATTCAAAAAAACCAAATTTCAGCTGTTCTCAATTGCAATCGGAAAATTATCCGATTTTTTTAGCAAATCTCTATATGATATAGAAGTTTCCCAGCAAAGAGGAAATTGCTGGCCAGCAGCAAGATAGATACTGGCAAAGATTTACAAGTGCTGGCTAATGGTATACTAATGCATGATCCCTGCTGGACAGCTTCAGTCAACATTGCTGTTGGAAATCATTAGATAAAATTCTGATCGGCCTCCGTTTTATCTCATGCGCTGGCCTACCACACGATGGAAGTGCACGAACATTTGCAGTATCATTGCTGGGAAGATTTACACTAGGACGCGTTGTGAATATCGACGACACTGTGTATTTCGAAATTCATCTGTCTGGGTATTTGGAATTTCATTCTGGAATTTTTGAACTTTTATAAGCGACTATTGCGTACGTTGTGATTGTGGTCAAAAACAGTAACAACTATCAATAATAAAATAAATCAGTAAAATAATAAATGCATTCTTTACTTTAATGGATTTTTTTTCTTCTTAAATCTGATTTTCTAAGTTACAAATGACTTAGGTGACACATTTGAGAATCACATAAAATGTGTATGATTTCTATATGGCTTTAAAGATTGGGAAAGCACTTCACAAAAGAAACAAACTTAACCCGTTCGGGACCGTCGGCGCGGAGAAAAAGCTCTGCCACCGGCCCGTGCGTCTCGGAGAAAGATCTACTCTACGGTCCCAGCCATTTCTCCAAGTTAAGCCTAACGCGTTAAAAAAATTCATAATTCTCAATATTTCGCTTATAAGACTTTATATTCTTTGTAATATTGGTTAACATAATATATACTAACACTAGTAAAATTTCCATCTTTTTATTTCTTTAATTTAAATATTTATAAGCATTTTAATTACATTTTGTACATGTAATTCTAATATTTAAGGAAATATAATACAAGTTACATGAAAAATTTATCTATATAGCATTTTAAAATAATACGAAAAGTAAATAAAACACACATAAAGATAGTTTGTAATAAAAATAAACAAATATAATTAATTATATATAAATATTTTCACGAGATTATAAAAGAAAAATATATAACATAAAATGAAAACCAACCTTTTAAGAAAAATTTATCAATGTGTGAAATTTCTCAAAACAATGATCAACACACAGCCCTACATTGCATATTTTACATTCATAATATGTTTGTTTCTTTTTTTTTAATTTTTGAACAAACAACACACTTTCTTCGAGACTTTTTTCCTGTTTTATCTATGTACAAATTTGGGAAATGACGGCCAGTGAGTCTCAAAGGATTAGAAACTGGAGATGTTAATACATTACCTGATCTTTGACCAGTATATATTTCAATGAGTTGATAAACAACTTGTGATCTAAACTGTAGCAATGAGAGACATTTAAATCACTTACTCTTACGAGCTCTGCGCACATGGCTGTGTTTACATAAACAAACGAATGATACCCCCTCCCTCACACCCATCTAACAGAAACGAAAAAAATCTAGCAGGGTATGAAGGTCAATGATCGGACGATTACCATACTCGAAAATAACGGACACCCAACGCCATCTAGTATTGTTTAAAAATAGTAATATAACGTCCCGATTTTGAAATTCAAATATGAACCCGTGGTCTCGTAGAGATGTTTCCTGTGAACCTCGTATTTGAACCCGCGGGCTGTGAAGAGAGACTTATCTTTGTGCGCATATGGGGCTCCGGTCCTGAACGGGTTAAAATAGCTAATAAGAACAGACGAGATATGAAAATCCATGCCATAAGCTGAAGGCACCAGTGCTCTTCCGATCACAAAATCCAAACGGCATCGAACGCGGCTACTACTTGGGAGGGTCAAATGCATGGTGGTGAAATCTAAATATATTTCAATGATTTTATATACATTAAATTGTTTTCATATACTACTTTCGGTTAAACTACCTTATTGAAAAATGTTCTAGAATTTTTTTTCTAACACATTCTTGTAAGGGTGCTGGGTTGGTGTCTGCTCATAGTAAAAAAAAAAGGCTTCAGATGGTTTGCCACAGTGTAAACACTGCAGGATAAATGATGGTGCTGGATTAACAGTGCTGGCCCAGCAAAGGAATAGCAGTAGCATAAGTGCTAGCACTGAAGGAAAAGTGCCAGATTGAAGTAATGTGATGGCATACTAATGCTGGCCTGATGCTGTATTTTGCACGGACACTTTTGTACTAGTTTAAACAATGACAAAATCGCACTTTACGGCTGATGGCACAG
Source organism: Maratus speculifer (assembly GCA_964019185.1). Taxonomy (NCBI): domain Eukaryota; kingdom Metazoa; phylum Arthropoda; class Arachnida; order Araneae; family Salticidae; genus Maratus; species Maratus speculifer. Next base: position 225,546,223 of record OZ025296.1, on the reverse strand, counting down.
CTGGCTGCCATCTTTTTTCCAGCTGATGACCCACTGTTTCTTTCTTTGCTGGGTTGTATCTATTAACAACATACATCCAAAATTTAATTCGTTATATTTCAGAAAATTTCTCTTCAATAATTTCCTCTAATAAGGAAAATGGTATGTGAATACCTTTGTGTAGTCCTATATATGAGGTATAGAATTTATATATAAAGAGCAAATAAAAAAAACTAATTAAATTTAAAAGCGCATACCGAATTTTAAAAGGTTCTCTCTAGCAGTTATTACCCAAATGCAGTACTGTATCCGATTTCTTTTGTGAGTCCCTGTATATTAATAAAAGAAAAACTGTGAATACTCTGTTTTAACGTCATTGTAGTGAAATTCAGTGATTTACATCAGTTTCAATACATTTGAAAAAGAGTAATATCACTAAAATACTCTCAACACATTTTTCCCCGTAAAAGTAATCGAATTACTTTGACTTTTTTTGCAAATGAACAATTAATCGTACATACTTCATATGTAATACTAAACATGCTTTGGTGGCCCTAAATACGTTTTATCAAATGCATGTAAATACGAATATATTTACGGGAGTTAAAGTGCGGAGAGACGGATAGACGACAGACACTCCGAATGCATAAGCACTTTTCAACATTGTTAGAAAATCAAATTATACTTAATTGCTATAAGTAAATTATTAAAATAACAAAATATGGCAAATAATAACTTTTAGTTTTACATGTTTCTTTGCTCTGACGGCAACTTTTTCAAAAACAATAAATGATAAAATAATTTTTAAGCTATTGCATAGCTTTTATCGCGGGCTTTGAGCGCGGCGACCGAATCCAAAAATTCCGTAACGAGAATTATCCTAACACATCGGTAACGAAAAAACCTAACACTCGGATACCGTCGTTTCACTTCGGCAGACTTCGGCATGATATCCTTCGGCAGACTTCGACAGACATTGACCCGGTATTTTTCAGATATTTAGAGGATATCAAGTCTCAAACTTATATATCTTATTTCAGTTACTATAAATCTATAGTTTCAATAATAAAAATTCCTGATAGAATGTGTATAGAAAAGAATCGTCTTAAGATAAAACAAGGTAGGATAATGTAGCTTTTGGTGAGTGGAGACCCGCCCAATGGTAAGGATCGAAAAATTTAAATGCTTATAACTCGCGATCTAATTTTCGTAGGGCGGCCAAATTTTGTTTGGTAATTTATTATGAGACAGTGTTAATTTTTGGTGACAGGAGACCCCCACGGTGAGGGTCGAAAAAGTTAAAACGCTTATAACTCGCGGTCTAATTGTCATAGCGCGGCCAAATTTTGTTTGGTAATTTATTATGAGACAGTGTTAATTTTTGGTGAAAGGAGACCCCCCACGGTGAGGGTCAAAAAATTTAAAATGCTTATAACTCGCGATCTAATTTTCGTATCGCGGCGAAATTTTGTTTGGTCCTTTATTATGAGACAATGTTAATTTTTGGTGAAAGGAGACCCCCCCCCCATGGTGAGGGTCGAAAATTTTAAAATGCTTATAACTCGCGATCAATTTTTGTAGCGCGGCCAAATTTCGTTTGGTAATTAATTATAAGAGAGTTTTAATTTTTGGTGACAGGAGACCCCCCCCCCCCCACAGTGAGGGTCAAAAAATTTAAAATGTTTATAACTCACGATCAATTTTTGTAGCGCGGCCAAATTTTGTTTGGTAATTTATTATGAGACAGTGTTACTTTTGGTGACAGGAGACCCCCACGGTGAGGGTCGAAAAAGTTAAAATGCTTATAACTCGCGGTCTAATTTTCGTATCGCGGCCAAAATTTGTTTGGTAACAACTAATTTTATTTGGTAATTATTATCAGACAGTGTTACTTTTGGTGACAGGAGATCCCCCATGGTGAGGGTCGAAAAATTTAAAATGCTTATAACTCGCGATCTAATTTTCGTAGTGCGGCCAAATTTTGTTTGGTAATTTACTATGAGACAGTGTTACTTTTGGCGACAGGAGACCCCCCCAAAGTGAGGGTCGAAAAATTTAAAATGCTTATAACTCGCGATCTAATTTTCGTAGCGCGGCCAAATTTTGTTTGGTAATTTATTATGAGACAGTTTTACTTTTGGTAACAGGAGATCCCCCATGCTGAGGGTCGAAAAATTTAAAATGCTTATAACTCGCGATCTAATTTTCGTAGCGCGGCCAAATTTTGTTGGGTAATTTATTATGAGAGTGTTCATTTTTGGTGACAGAAGACCTCCCCCCCACGGTGAGGGTCGAAAAATTTAAAATGCTTATAACTCGCGATGTAATTTTCGTAGCGCGGCCAAATTTTGTTTGGTAATTTATTATGAGACAGTGTTAATTTTTGGTGACAGGAGACCCCCACGGTGAGGTTCGGAAAATTTAAAATGCTTATAACTCGCGATCTAATTTTCGTAGCGCGGCCAAATTTTGTTTGTAATTTATTAAGGTATTGCATAGCTTTTATCGCCGGTTTTGAGCGTGGCGAAAGAATCTAGAAATTCCGTAACGAGAAAAAAAAAACTAACACTCCGGCTAACATCCCTTCAGTTTGGCAGACTTCGGAACGGTATCCCTCCGTAGACTTCGGCAGACATTGACGCGGTATTTTTCAGATATTTTGAGAATATCAAGTCTTAAACTTATGTTTTTTTTTTAATTTCAGCTACCATAAACGTATAGTTTCAATGATAAAAATTCCTGATTAACCTACATGTATTGTAAGATAATAAAAATATTTTAAACGATATTAACTTCTCATTTGTTCAATACAAGAAAAAAAATTGTTATCGGTCATCACGCTCAAAATGTTTAACTTGATTTAATATCAAAGACAAAAAACTGCATAAATAAAAAATAAATAAATAATTATAATTGCATAAGTTGATAAAAAATGCTATGCAATAGCTTTACCGCGGCAGTCCCCGAGTGCCACACGTATTTTTTTCGCTAAAATAGCTTCAAATTAAAAATAAAAATAAAAAACATAAATCATGTGAACTTGAGCATAGTGAAGTAAAGTGGAAAAAAATAAAAAAATGAATAAAAATAAAAATAATTGTGAACATGAAATATTACAAACTATTGTCTTAAAAACCTTTGAAAAATTTCTTTTATTATTTATTGTTTTTGAAAAAGTTGCAGTCAGAGCAACGAAACATGTAAAACTAAAAGGTATTATTTGCCATATAATGTTATTTTAATAAATCAATCATAGCAATTAAATATTTGATATTTATAAGTGATGTTTTATATTGTATTGTTAGAAAATGCTAAAAAGGATTATAAAGAGGATATTATAGTTATTTTAATATGTGAGTAATGTAAAAATATTCTAAATCAATTACCTTTTTATTATTATTATTCATTTATAACTAAAAGCGACGAATTAAACTACCTTCCACCAATTTTTAAAATTATTGGAAAAATCATACTCACCTAACAAAAAATTGTAATATTTTATCGAGAAAAATGAAATCAATAAAGTTAGTTAATCATGTTCCAAATCTTATTATTGGATTTTCATTAAATAAAATTGGATTATCATTAAACTTTCTTTGTACAATTTTGAAAAGAAGATAAGAATCATAAAGTTTTTTTTTCATTCATTTTCTGATTTCAAACAACACCATAGCACTTCCGAATATTAGTGAAGCAACCGAATATTTTTAAATTAAAATTCCAAGTTAAATGTTTGTTTTGAATGTCTCTAAATATTTTTAATGTAAAAATAGTTTCGGTATTGTAAGGATATTTTAATTTATTATTTAATTTGCGTGCCTTTACATAATTAAATCTATATTACAAAAAAACAAACATGCAAAGTATATAATGGTGCCGTAATTTTGATGCAAGAAACACCTGCTGATTAAATTTCGCTTTTACACTTTTTGCTGTTGGATTTCGAAAAGCTTTTAAACTTCACTTAATTTTAATTTTTACATTAATAAAAATTAATCATTTACTGTAGTTTTAAAAATCGAGGGTGATTATAAACAGTGTTGAATTCAGACACTTTTCTCCGGGAGGGATTTCAGTGGTTCCTGGGAGGGAAATTGTACTTTTTGATCATTGAAAATGCAAAATTTTAAAATTTTCCGGGGGGAGGGGACATTTCATTGCTCCGGGAGAGGGAATGTCTCCCCAGTCCACCCACTGAATTCAACATTGATATTACAAATGAATATCCCGACTTTAAAAAGCTGTTGAAGGAATAGAAATTTAAAAAAATGTATTTTACCAAATTAAAACGATTTTTTTGGAAAATGATATTTTCAAAGGCTAAAATTTTAGATTTATAAATAAATTCTACATTTTAAACAATAAAAATAATAAGTATCATTTTTATGACTATCAAAATGTGGTTCAGTAATAATAGAGTCACATATTATGTAAACTATGGATTAAAATTCCTCGACTAATCATAAGAAAATTTTAAATCAAATTTCAGTTTTTCAATTTTCGGTACTGCAAATTTTTAAACTTCTTAACAATTGCTAATTTTGAATTTTAGCATCATCGTATAGGGAAAAATGCACTTTTAAATACAATTCGTTTGAAAGTTGTATCTCAATTTACTTTTGAGCTATTATTATTAACTTTTTGTATTTTTTAATACTTTTTGTCGTCGTGGCAACATAAGTATTCTATTTCTGTTTAAAGTAAAGGAAAAATGGTAGATTACTATACATTTTTGCTGACAATAACAATAACAACAAAATCTTACATAATAACAGAGACATTTAACGCGTACATTATCGATTAAACATGGAGTAATCTAAAAACAAACAAAATACGGACGTCACAAGGATCCAGATACATCTCAGCTATCTCTAAACAGAGAGCAGTAAACATTTCCAAATGATAACAAAAAGGCACCTGTAGATTGAAGAGTTTAGTGAAATACGTACGTTAGATTGGGAAATTTTCTATATTTTGGGAGTAAAGGGCCGAAATATTTGCGCGTTTTAAAGAAATATAATCAGCGGAAATAATTAGTTAAATTTAATGATTTTTAAGAATGTGCCCAGTAAGACTATTGATTACTTAAAGTTCTATTTCAGTCTGAAAAAAAGAAAAATGTTAAGCGAATAGAAGTATTATAAATGTCGAAAACAGAGGAACGGTATTGGATTAATAAAAAGTCGTGACGTTATTATCAAATAAATCGCGGCTGACAGAAAAAGGCTGTCTGCCGCTGTACCTTTCTTTTTAGATCACTAGAGTCACTTGGTATTATTTTGTAAAGCTGTATTGATAGATTTGAACACCAAGTGACTCAGGCCGTCAGAAGCAAACCCACGTGTCATTTTAGCTTTCCTCGAAAGTAAACATTCTCAGATTCATGTTAGCAAATAAATAATAATAATAATAATTATTATTATTATTATAAAAAAGTTTACTAAAGATATTTAAACAACAAGGCGTATAAAGATATGAAGTAAACCTTTTTTTATCATTCACCCATCCTGCGAAACCTAGTCGTCTCAGTCTTCTCTCTGGGTGGTCAGAATATCATCACACTAAAAGTACATAAATCATAGACTTCAAATGTTGTGCACTTACAGGAAAGTCGCACTACAAATCATAAAATTTTGAAAACGTCTATCATTTTCATTAAAATATTTTTCAGTCATTCGTTCATCTTTTGTAATTTAAATTTTAAAAGAGAACATTAATTTCAGCGGTTTCCCTATAGACATCATTGTTTCGCGGTAAAACATCTTGCTGGTAAACAAAAAGTTCTGTGTTCAAACCCCAGTGTAGAAGTTGAAATTATCATATTATAGTGGGTTCAATTAAACAAATTTCGTATTTTTAGCCAATTTAAGGGTGTATTTTGTCGCCCCAGTGGCGTGGTCAGTAGGCGCAGCTACTACCACACCGAGGGGTCCTGGTTTGAATCCGGGTACGGACATGGATGGTGTGTTGTCCTTTTGTAATGTGATAAAATATGTAATGGATATGTGTAATAAAAATTGTTCTGAATTGTCTCTGTTTCTGCGTGTAAGGGATTAATCGAGGCGACAGCCATAGCCGCTATAGGCCTCAAAGCAATGTTAATGTCAAATAAGGGTTAATTTCAGTTTTATTATTATTATTATGTTGTGATAAACAATCATAAACAGTCATAATATGTTTTTAGAATTCAATTTTCTGTCTATTTAAAAAAAAACTATTGAAATTTATTAATGATTCAGCTTTTTAAATTTCGTTTAAACTTTTTTTTTTCGTTTACAGAAATTTAAAATGTATATATACCTCCGCTATTTTTTTTATTTCGGATTCTCACAGAAATTTGTAATTTTGGATTATATTTAAATAACTTGATTTGAATATTTTAAATGTTAATACTATGAATAACTTAAATTAATATTTTTTATAATTATTTTAAGAATAATTTGTGAATAACTTCTTTTTTATAATTATTTTAAAAATAAATTTATTAGTACTGTCATTTATATAAGAAAATAATAATTAAAAATTAACAATTTGGATTTAATAATTAAAGGATAATTTGTTCCGAACGAACTATTAAAAAATACTCTGATTTTTTTTAAAAATTTAATTAAGACATTTTTATGAAATTAAATAGAAATTTATCCATTCCTTTTACTATTTTTATAAAGATGTAAATTTATTTTTATCATATTTCATAAAAAAAAACATATATTACAAGTTATTGAAAATAAATATTTCACATTTTTTTAAACATGAAGATTTTTCTTGTACCTTGAAAAATATTTTATTTTGAATGTTTCCCAGACAAAGTCACATTTCATAGCACTATGCAACTAAAAATTTCCTTTATGTTCTATATAAAATAACCGCAAGAACATATGCATTTGCTGTTGCAGAATCTCGTATATTGTCAAAGTTGTCAGGATTGCTGAAAAGTAAAGTTTCAGATAGGCATATAAGTATAGATCCCGTTTTAAAAATTCATGAAATCTCAAAAGGATTAAGACAGCGTTTTGCAACCTAAATAAGATGTCTTTGTCATTTTGAAAAAAAATTCGTGTAAACAGCAATACATAAATGTGTATATTTCAATGCATTAAAAAAACAGTTTTCACTTTTGAAGACTTCATTAAAGAATTTTTTTGTTACTTTGTAACTAAAATTAAATTCATAATAAGTAAGAGATTATAAAAAAATCCCTAATAGCTATTTATTTTCGTATCTTTTGGGAAATCTTCTTAGAAATCATTTATAAGTAAATAATTTGCCATTTTTTTTCTACACTGTAAAAAAAATTCAAGACGTTACTAAAATTTTTTTAGTAAATTTGTATTCCATAGAATTTTTAGTAATAATTACAAACTTATTTTTGCAAGTGAAACAAGCATTTCTTTTGTAAACTGAACAAAAGAATTTTTTGTATAACTAACTTAAAAATTTTTAGTATGAGCCACCAAGCAAATTTTAGTAATAGCTCCAAAATTATTTTTTATAACCATAACGTGCGCCCGAAGGGCAGGAGGTTCCTTCGAGCTGCATCCAGATTTCTGAAGCGGAAAGTTTTTAGCAAAACTGCAATAGATGGCAGCACCATACATTGCTAACTACTCCGACAGGATTTTCATAATCCCTTTACTAACGAGTACTTACACTACATACATTCGGGGCGTATTTGGCGGTGGCCAGTATCGAACCCGGGACCTTTTAGTCTGGAGTCCGTTACTATAACCACTATGCTATCAAGGACACAGCAAGTGAGTTTTAGTAATAGTTATTAAAAACATAAAACTATTAACTCTCTTCGTTGCTAATTTTTTTCTAGTAATTCTTGCAGATTTTCTTGTAACCGACTAAGATTACTAAATTTTTTTTAGTAATTACAAGGATCACTAAAGTTTTTTTAGTAGATCGACCCTTTTTTTACAGTGTAGGTTCTTCAGGATACAAAAATGCGTCCTTGAAATCTTTTTGCTCTTGCACCCCGTATCGGATAGCGACATAGACATAAGATATAGTCTGTGTTGCAGCTATGGTTCGCACCTATGGTTCGCACCATCACTTTGTCATCATTATTTTTAAAATCGGTTCGTTACTTGGTACACTGTAAAAACAAAATACCCAAATTGGGTTGAAAGATTTTTGGGTACAGCATTGTTCTAATTTGGAAAGTTCAGTTTGTAGCACAAAGTTGTTTTAAATAAGTCTGATTATTAATGACATTAAAACAATTAAAATATCTTAGATAGTATATACATTAGGGTGGATCGAAAAATCGAAATTCGGATAATCGAATCGGCGCGGGGTGCAAAAGTTGCCTTTTATGCATACTAATTCACATATGTTTTTTTATTGAAATCCATTCATATCTTCCGGTTCCCCAAACGCCTCAAAAATAGTTAAAAATTGAAATTTTTATAAATTTGATATATTTTTTTTGCTTCTTAATATTTTTAAAATTATTTTTGGCGCGGGTTGCGAAAGTTGCCTTATATATATATTAGTTCAATCTTTTTTTTACATTTAAATCCATCCATATCTTCCGGTGCCCCCAAGCGCCCTCAAAATAGTTAAAAAATTGAAATTTTTATAAAAATTTATAATTTTTGTTTTTTTAATTTCTTTTAAATTATTTTATCATCGGGATAAAAAAAAAATGCATTTTATAGTATATTAGCATGCATCCAAATAATTTTCGACTTTGATAAATTTCTTCCAATGCCCCAAAACTTTTAATTATTTGCCAAAAATCGAGTTTCATGCAAATTTTGAGCTAAAAAATACAAGTAAAATTAACAGTTAAAGAATAATTTATCTAACGTAAAACGTAGATCGAGAGGATGAGAAATCGTTTATCGTATTTTATTAAATATATAAAATAAACTTTTTGTACTTTATTATTTGGAAGACAACATAGATAGAAGAGTTCTCAGCAATGACCAGCATATAATATTTATATAATATTTACATAGCAACATCACGTGGTGAATGTGGTTCTGATCTAACATTAATGAAACCTGGTCCAGTTTATCACTCAAGATGGTTAACAACTGCGTGTAGAATTTTAAGGTTATAAGTTACAACAGAAAATCCTTTTGATAATCTCATTACTCTTACAACATATATTATGAAGGTATATGCACCTGTATGGTTCCATATAAAAACAAAGCCATCCATAACTGAAGGTGCGTGCCGTATTTGGAAACTTATCACATATTCTAGATATTTGGAACTCAATTTAAGAAAGATCGTAGATGCTGTTATTCAACGAAATAGTTTTTTTTCTCTTTTTTTGCCACTCTGAAAATTTGCTATTGTCAATGCTTACAGATAACAGGATAACAGAGAGCATATCAGATCTTTAGCAATGCGAAAGCTAATTTATGCTAGAAATAAAAAAAGAAAATCACCAGAAGTGAGAACTTTCAAAGTACCCCAAATAAACTTCAAAGCGAAGGATTATTTTGAACTTATTGACTGCCAACGAGTTGGACGTTTTGAACCACCTCTTTTGATGAATGTGCCTTGCGAAGAAATTGAGAATATGATAAAAGTTGTAAAAACGAATGAATGGTCAAAATATCCATGCAATACCCAAGCAGTTGAAAGATGCGTTCGACTAGTGTATGTGGCATCAGAAACTCTATCTGGTCAAGAAAAGAGACACGGTTTTATATTGAATAGAATAAAATCAAGAAGCCATATAAAACACTATGATACCAAAAAAGATTACAAAGTTTAAAAATATGTAAATTTCCAAGATGAAGGATGTAAAACTTTTCTCTACGTAAGTTCGATTTTTGCAATTTTTATGATTTAATGCTTTGATTTTTAAATTTATATGTCGCTTATTATTGTAAAATTAATGTTATTTATAACTTTTTATACGTTATTAATTAAACTGTTTTCAAAATTTGTAAGTATGTTTCGTAAATTATAATTCTTAATACATTTTTGTAAAAATTTCAGTTTTTAATTATAATTGGTGCATCAAAGATGTGAATGGATTTTGATTAAAAAAATATATGGGAACTGCAGAGTTATGTAGTGTTGTAATAGCAACTTTCCAACCCAGTGCCAAATGAATTTCAAAAAGTAAAATAAAATAAAATAAAACAAAATAAAATAAAATAAAATAAAAATACATTTTTTTAAAGAAAATTTCAATTTTAAACTATTTTTGGGCCACTTGGGGCACCGGAAGATATGAATGAATTTTATTTTTAAAAAATATGTAAGCTAAGGTAGATTGGGAACAATACTCTACCATTTTGGAATCCTTACTGTACCATTTCAGGAAAATTACTATACCCAGAAATCTTTCAACCCAATTTGGGTCTTCAATTTTTACAGAGTACCATTAATTTTAAAATCGGTTTGGTAGTTCCAGAGATTAGCCCCAAGAAATAAAGAAACTTTACCTGTTTATAATACAGGTATAGATGATTGGGTGCGATACGTGTTTTTTTTTTTTTTTTTTTTTTTTTTTTTTTTTTTTTTTTTTTTTACATTTGTATGTGTGTGTGTGCAATTGCTCGGAGATTTACATTTAAAATATAATGTGTGTCCCCATTCACATTGATAAATTTTTGTTAACATTCTCATTGTCGCGAATTGATTTTTCCGTTCACTACGCTGAAGATTTCACTGCACAATTCATAGCATTTTTTAAATTAATATAATTCTACAAGTGAAATGAAGTTTTATAATATTTTATGATGATTAATACTCTCAAGGCTTATACTCCAATACTCAATTAAATTTGTTATGTCATGATAAAAATATAATCTTTCTCTAGGCTTTTTAAAACATTGATGAGAAAAGAACATTACAATTCTGCGCTTTTGCGCGGCGGTCAGATTGTTAAACATGCCTCCTTTCTATCAAATAATGCATACAAGAGGAACATCAAATAAATCCAGCAAAAGTACCGCTAAAATTATGTTTCTCGTTCGAAAGTGTTGGATATTGGCAATTACTGCACGTAAAGCCTTTTCGAACTGATAGAACAACGCAGTGATGGTAAGTATGGTTGAAGTTGCGTAGCAGCTGATTGACATGTTCACGCCGGTGTGCATCACCGGTGGGTCACGCCCAACTATTCCAACAGTAGCTGTGTATTACTGTGAGAATTGCTCGACTTTCTCAACAGGCGGCTTCCATCACCGTGGAATCCGCTTTATTGCCCCATTGTTTGTGGATCTACTTGAATATTTGGAAAATCAGTACTAAAAACAATAGAATATTAAAAATTTTGCGTAATAGTTTATTAATTTCTATGTAAGTATGAAAAGCAGGCGATTTAATTTTCTAAGCACTGCTTTGGCTACACCTAAAAGTGGTTACAATGCATTGTTACTAGTTGGACGCCATTATGTGATCGATGTTCTGTACGTATTTTCTTTAAGTTTTCTAAGATTTTTAGTGATTCTAATTTTGTCAGATGAGTAAATTCATGCATGACTAATAGGAAATTATATTCTTTTACTACAGTGGCTGAAAATAAACTTGGCGATTAGTGGTATATTTAATTTTTAGTGATTTTGTTTTAATAAAATTCAGCTTTATGCTTACTATGTATGCAGAGTATGAAACAGTTAATTTAGCTGTTTGTATGATATGAGTTAAAGCAGTTCATCATTGTTTTAATTATCAACGTTAATCTAAAAGTACTATATAGAGACTGTGCTCTCTTACACGTCGTTAGTAAAATTAAATTACTTTCTGAATGAACTCTGGTAGTTATATTAAAGTTCAATTTAATAAATATAGTTGTATATAGCATTCCAAATTTTCTTCTATCTGATAGAAGTTAAAATTTCAAAACTTGCTATCACAGTGTCAGAATTAAATATCAATGTGTGCCCATCATGAAGAAGCTAAAGGTATTAAATTACGCGCATTAATTATTTTAGATATGATTATCACTAAATTCGTGTAAATTCTACAAAATTAAGCATAGCAGGGCCACCTGTAGGGCGATTAAAACCAAATAGTATACAAAACATCATGTCTAGGATTAATTGATTCTCACGTTGATTGAAATCCATGTATTGAGATAGTACTATTGCAGAAATCACACAAAATGCAGCATACCAGCACTACAAGTTGATAAATTTACACAATAACATAAAAAACGTCTATTCATGTCAAGGACTAAATGAATCTGATATTTGATGAAAATATGTACATTAGTTCTAGAGGTTGAGTGATTGTGGAAACGGTGATAAAAGCTGAAGCAGCGCCTCTCTTTTGAGCAATTTACACCAAAAATTAATCAGCACCAACTTATATCAAGGATTATTTGAATATTAATTTTTATGAAATTCTGTGCATTAGTGCTTGAAATAGAGCGCCCAAAAAGTTTATGTCACAGGCTCACAGACTTATATTTTGAAAAAACATTTTTTTGCGTATTTTTTTTCTTATTTCTGAATTTTATACCATAAATCTGCCAAAAATCAGAATTTGAAAATTTCTATGAATCCAATATTTTTTTTTCTTGTAAAGAGAGGAGAAAGTAGAAAAAAAGGGAAAAGTTCGGTGGGGGAAGGGGACATCATACACAATGTATTAATAAGTAATAATACCGCTTCGCAAGTTGAAACGAAGCATGAATTCGGGTTTTGCCTCAAAACGAAAAACATTAAAATCGGCACCGGCAAGAAATGATAAATGTTAGTTTTGTGCCACCTGTTGAAAGGAAACATGAGTTTCAGCTCCGCCGCGGTGCGCCGTCTCGTGACGATAAACATGAATATCGGCACCAGAGTGAACGTGTTTAAACCTTTATTTACCGCATTATGAATTCATGAAAATTTTAGAAAATTCATGATTACAAATTATGAATTTATGAAAATTTTCTAAAGCATTTTGCATGAATCATTTAAATTAAATAAAAGATTTACATAATCATTTAACAAATTTTTCAACGATTTTAGAAGTACTGATGGCTGTTAAAAGGATTAATTAAGTTTGAATTTACAGGGATTTTGTGCAATATTTATAACCCCACTCGAACCTTTTATTTTAAATTGTTTTCTTTGTATTTTGTAGATTTATAAAATGTACAAACATCATGTTCTTTTAAAATAAATATAGAAATATTTCCGCATTGAAAAATCACCTTCCCCCTTTCTCAGAGTCAAAAGGCTGGAAAAAAATCATCCAAAAATATTTTTGTTTTGTGTGACCAATAATACATTTGTAAAAAAAAAAAAAAAAAAAAAAAAAAAAAAATGTATCCGTAACTGATTCTAAATGGTATTGCAACTGATATTGTACTTATAAGTACCGTCAATAGGTAAAGGCTAAACTACAAGCACAACTACGCAGTTGCACCGAAGAGGCTCAAAATGCAGTTATTATATTATTACGAATAAAGGCGTAAAACCGAATGCTGGAGAGGAAGCATGAAGGCAATAGAAGAATGCAGGCAGTATGAACATTTAAGTAACAACAAGTATTCATGCATTCGCTCCATACGAATGATATAAATCTATGTAGATCTTCTTTAATTCGACTGCGTAGTGGTGTCGCCATCTTTAATCATTTGATCCGCACCTCTTACCCTAAAATCTGAGTTTGACTCGTTCTACCACTTTGGGAAGACTTAATAGGTCGTTTTCTAACCACCTAGAACTAAAAACACAATTCCATTGTAACTGTTGCGGTTTATCTTTAATTTTCCTTCGTATATGTTGTTTTTTTTTGCGATAAATCTTGACGCATAGCAACAAAAAATTTCTTAACTGATCAATTTTGTCTATCTAGAGAGTTTTAAATATTTAAATGTGTAACTTTATGAAGATTAACAGGTGGATTATTTCATTAACATAACTTTATTTTTTATCTTATTTTAAACACTATGGCAGTTTACATTGATTACTTACATCCAATAGTTTAAAATATAATAAATTGCATTTCGGGAAAACTTGTATATATCATCATTAATTTATTTCATTTTGTAATTTTAGAGCATCATATTAAATAATTCTATTGATTTTTTTTCCTTTTTTAAAAAACAAAGCTACCGTTTTATTGCGGGAAACGTATCAATTGGGTATAAAAAATAAAGCACAAAAAGTTACTAATGCTCAACAATTTTGTTCACATCTTCCTTATTCCATACGCCATTACTGTTATTGGAAACGATAAATATGAAGTGAAATATCTAGACTGTAAAACTGTCGTTTATTTAACGACGCAATTTCTATATAGAACTTCTATCATTCCGATGAATTTCTAACGTATTTTGTTCCATCTGCGATTCTCAATATTTCTGTAGATTTTTATGATCCGAAACATTTACACTTTTAAGATTTTTTTATATGGCGTAAAAGTAATGTTTTTTTTTCTTTTTCGCAAGTAAATTATATCTTTTTACAGAAATAACAGTTTAAAATGCAAGGAAGTTTATGGAATTGTTTTACATTTTTTTTATAATATTAATAATCTATTTAATATGTTAGAAATATTATGTATCTATTTAAATTTCAAAGTATATGTATACTTTAAAATATTTACGAGATTACTAAGACTTTTCTTAGAAACTGAGAGGCATATAATTTTTTATGTAACTACAACCGATTCATGTTTATAATGTAAAGAAAAAAATCTGTAATGGTACTAAAACTTTTCTTGGAAACTGAAATTTCCAGACATATTTGTGCAACTAAAACAAAAAAAATCATGTAGTTATCTTGGGTTACCAATGAATTTCAGTAGTTAAATATATTTTTGATTCTTTACAACAACTAGTTTAGTAGATTTAGATAATTTTTCTTCACAATGTACAAATGAAATTTTCGTAATTTAGCTTAGCAACAGGTTTCTGTAGTTTTAAAAAATCTAGTTTTGTAGATTTACATGGTTTATTTAACTTAAGAGTACGGTTACTATGTTCTATCGCACATTATATTCAGGATCTAATAAAAAATTACTTGAACTTAAAAACGTTTGACATGATGCATTAACAAAAGCATCGCGTAAAATGTCTATAATTACAAATACTAAAGAATCAAAATTTTATTCACGAACACAGAATCAGGATCACAGATTGAAAAGTCCATTTTTATCAGCAGATGATTGAATAAAAATTTTATCTATTATTCAACAAAAAGTGTATCTACGCTAGACAATACCTTTCAGCAGCAAAATTAGCTAGAAACTCTGATAAATTTAACATTTTTCTTGTTACTACTTTTATGTACAATTTATTTGAAACATTGAAAAAATGAAAACGAATCAAATAAATGTTATAAATATAATTGAAATATGATATATATCAAAAGAAAAAGGAGCATGAATGTAAATTTAATAAATGGAGATGACGCAATATAATTACTATATATGACAAGCACACTCCCTGCTAATTTGCATCTAATTAGATTAGAAGAAAGTTATTGGTCTCAAATGATTGGAAATGATGTTCACTTTTAAATGAAGTAAATAAAATTTGCTGAAGGACCGTCTACAAATAAAAATCAGAGCAAATAATGTTTTTTAAATGCAATACACAATCTTCACAATATATTTTATATCTTCGGTTCAAATTATGTCTAGAAACGAAATTTCAAGTGGAATGAAATTCAAACAAAAGTTGGGTGAAAGTTGTTGAAATTTAAAACTTTCTAAATTTAGTTAATCTAAAGATGAATGGCTTTTTTAAATTTAGGGTTATATCTTCTGCAATAATAAACCTAATGTGATATTTTTTTGTGTGTGTGAGGTTACAATACGAAAAAGTTTGAACATAACTACATCGAATTTATAATTAAAAAAAATTATATTATGAATTATAGATTATGAAATTAATATTCGAAAAACATTAATTACAAGATACCTTTTTTGATAGATTTATATCTATTATATCCTGTTTTACATGAATTCTAATTTGTAGATTTTTCTCTCAAATAATATTCAGTTAAAAATTTAAAAATGTCAAAGTGATGATTAAGAAGCCTTCTATGCAGAAAGCATAATTTGAAAAAGAAATATATGCTTAAGTCATTCCATTCAAAATAAGGGCTTGTTTAAACAAGTTAAATTACTGAAATGCCCATAATAACAAGAAATTGTACATTAACAGGAGTGACACAGCATTCCCATTCATTGCATTTCAACAATCGAGCACCCAACTTCAGTTTGGATACAGACCCTAAAATAGTCTATTTATAAAACAATAAATTTCTGTGAAACTAATCGTGCGAATTTCATGAACTTTTGTCTTTAGGATAATTTAAGATTGTAGAATCTATGGCGGTGGTTTAATAATTATTGTCGCAACTTTATATAAAATGATTGTTCTGCAATTGTTGAAGTGGAACATCGAAGTCTAATGACGAATTTCAGAATCGTAGGAGCTATATTAACATGTTTTTGGAGGGGAGTGAAATTGGGAGGGAGTGGGTGTTGGAGGCTGGTTGAAAGTTGTATGGGTCTAGATTTGTGACGGCGGAGAGACAAGACTACTATCATTTGGAGTCGGTACTATAGCGATGTAGCCATATATCTTAAAGTGTAACAAATCTAGTCCCATCAATCTCCAAATCATTCGTTCACCCTCCCTCTCCCTAAAGCCCCCGTCAAAAATAGATCTTTAAAACGTCCCTCTTTTTTTGCATAAAGGTAAATGGTACGTTCATTTGATTAATTACAGCACATTGACTTCTTCTGTAATGTTTTTACTTTTTTGATACTGGATATAGGTTTTTGTTATTCACAAGCTATCAGAGCCGTACAGCTAATGTATCCACAGATTCTGTTCGTACGTACCACTCTAAAAGAAATCTGTAGAAATACTATACACAATTTGCTCCGAATATGTATAGAAAATCTGTTGGCATTGGCCCATTCTTCAGATACTGTTAAGAATAACTTAAAAAATTCTGCAGATATTTTTATGTAAACCTACATCTGCAAAATTTCTTGAATTTTTGTTGAATTTCTGAAGAAAGGGTATATTTCTACAGAAATTCGTAAGATTATTTTTTGTGGGGTAATACATATGTACGCATATAAGTACTTAACACGATAGTTCTCATTACAGACATCGGATTATTTTCAAATTTTGTATATAAGGTTTACTTTGATAAGAGGCTTCACAGAATTTTTTTTGTGGGTTCATTAGTTATGCATAAGGCGGGGGAGGTAATGCTCCTTTTATTTGGATAAACTGTTTTTTCATGCAGAATTAGGGGATTTGCTTCAAATTTGTTATACCGGTTATTCTGATAAGACGCTTTCTTTATTGTAATTATATTTTCATTCGATAAGTATAAAGGCGGAATATAGTAGGCTAAGACCGGACTTCTCTCCCTTAATTTAGCTAAATGCAGAATTATCTGATTTGTTTCACTTTAGGTTTACAGTTTTATTTTGATAAGGTGCTCATCTGATTAATTTAGTTAGATCTTTTTTCTCATTTGAACGATATTGGTTTGTATTATAACAAAATAAAAATGCTGCTTTTTGATAATTTTTAATTTTTACCATTTTTCAAGTTTATAATGAATTTTTCTAATTTTCGAGAGGCATGATTCTGTGAAATAACAGTATAATATATATATAGTGTGAATAGCATGCAAGCGCAATGCTTTCAGTTTAACAAGGTGCTTATCTTTTTATTTTTACTTCGCTATCTATCAAAAAACTTAGTATTGTAATCATACACGGTAGAAATATTTAAATCAAACCGTCAAATAATGTTTCTCTTAATACCATAAATTCTGTTCCTGTAAAAGCAGGTTTTATTAGAAAAGCGATATTAATGCATAACACATTTTGATGTATCAAAAACTATTCCATTCGCTGTTCAATTTAACGATAGGCAAAAAAGAAGAAAACTTTATATTTGTGTTTATACAATATTTATGCATTTTATTCGCTCTGAGTTCTTGAAATACAGAGCTTTCAAAAGGAGTGGTTGATAACGATCACGATGTAAATATTTCATAGCATCCCTGTGGTAATAAAAAAACGATTTGTAGCATTTCAGAAAAGCGTATAGAGTATTTTGAGTTTTTTTTACACCAATGTATCGTTGATTTTTGAGCTGAATGAAAAAAGTTGGAAAGCATTGTTTTAAAATGTATGTAATATTATATTTCTAATTAAAAATCCTGTTAATTAAAAGAGGGCTATTTTTAGAATTCGTGAGGACACAACAATGTAATTTAGTTATTATTATTATTTTTATTATTGGTATAATCATTAAATAAAGTTTTTAATTTCCCTAATTCCCCAAGAATTTCATTATACAATTATGGCTATATTGAAGTTCAATTATATGTATTCGAATTATAATTTTGTACGAAACTTCATTATTTTCTAAAATATATTAGTAATTACTTTAAAAATGTAAAAGGCTATTAGATAATTTATCGCCTTAAATAAGTAAACAGTTAACAAAAATTCTAATTAAGTAAGCGTATATTAAAAAGATATTTATCTACTAATATATTTAATTTACTGAACATAACATAAAAATAACGTAAATAACTGTTAATATTTCTTATATTGAAACCAAATCTATCAACCGTTTGATCCCTTGATCAAAATATCAAAGAATTAAGGAAATCTTTTCTTTTTCTTTATTTTCTTCACGATTATAAAAATGTGCATTGTTTTGTGAATGCTGTTTTATTTATAAAAGGATATTTATGTACAAATTATGCTAATTTGTAGAAAGATACATGTTAATAATTCAAATCCATAAAATGTATTTTTTCTATGAATATATTTTGGAAATAACACTAAAATCGTATAAAAATATCATTTGGTTTATTCGATGATTTTTCCAAGATTTTAAATGTAAAGAATGTGATAACATTCGTACTACAAAAGTTATCTTTTTGTAAGCATATACACTGAAACTATTTAAAGCAAAGCATCAAATAATATTTTTCAATATCTAAAATTCAGTTCCTGTAGTATCAGTTTTTATTGGAGAAGCGATTTTAATGCATAACAAATTTTAATGTATCAAAAACTGATCCATTTGCTATTTCATTTAAAGCCAGGCAAGAGAGTTCTAAAACTTCCCATTCACTATTCTACAATCTTTTACTTGCTCTTCATTGTTGAAATACAGATTTTCGAAAAGGAACGGTTGATCAAAAACGATCACGATATAAATATTTCATGACATCCCTGTGGTATTTACGCAGTGAATTGTAACATGTCAAAATAACATGTAAAGTACTGCGAGTTATTTTAACATCAACGTATCGTCGATTTTCAATGAGAGTGAATAAAGTTAGAAAGCATCATTTTGAAGATGTATGTAACATTATATTTCGAATAAAAAATTAACAAATCGTACAGAGTTGAAATTTGTATATGGATTCAGTTTATCTGGTCGTCTGTTTCTTCTCTAACTCAACTAAATACACTCGAATTTTTATTTAGTTGGAGGATGTTTATTATGCTTACCGTAACATGTTTGGTATTGTATATGAAGTGTATAATATAAATGATCCAATTACAGGGGCACTGAAAAGAATTCTAGTACATTACATTCAAAGAAAGAAAAATGGTTTCTAGTATATTTTAATGACACTGCGCTACTTCAAATGCATTTAAATTGATCTAAATCACTGAATTAACGGACTTTGTTGCTTTAACCTTCTCCGTTCTGAGAAAAATATTACGAGAGACCACAAAAATCAGTTTAAAATTACTATACAACATCTCTAAAAACGTTTTATTCAACATATCGATGCTTATGATATGCACACATTAAATAAAAGGATCAGGAAACAATTTTAATAATAATAAAAGCATTTAAATGAGTTTAAAGAGTGTCATTCAGTGTCTCATGCTGGCAACACCAGGGCTGAGAAGGATAAATTAGGGAGTTCATAGCATGTATCTTCCATTTTCAAGTATGCGCAAAATAGATTGAGACAGTAACTGACGGAAGGGCGTTTACAATTTCGCATGAGTTTTTAAACTTAACTAACCTTTGCATGTTACTCCTTATATTTACGTTACTCCTTATGTATGTTACTCCACATATTTATACTCTTTTATTGAATTTGGTTTCGAATATGTTATAAGTTTTAATGTTATTGAATTATACATAATATTGTTAATTATTAAAAGGGCAGTTTTGTTAAATTATTCTGAATGTATGTAAAGTGTTACGCAATTTATGCTTGACGCATGTTATTTTCTTACTTGATTTTTTATTATTATTAGATTCTATTATTTTTTTCTATTTTATTGTAGTTGTATTAGTATTTTCATTATTTCTTATTTGTTTTTAATGTCATTTATAATTTCTTTTAATATATTTTTATAAAGTAATTTGACGTAATCATTTAGTAAAATTTTTATATTTTCCCTACCACAAGAATTTCATTTTAAAATTACATTACTATTTTTGAAATTCAATGATATGTATCTGAATCGAAAATTTGCACGAAACTTTGTTATATTCTAAAATTTTGTATATATATCATATGGTTGTGTGTGTGTATGTATGTATGTCTGTGTGACAATATGAAGCCTACCTTATTCCATAAAAGCAGCCTTCATAATTTTTACTTATACACTTCTAAGTATAGACGGGTAATAGTACTAAGTATAGACTTCTAAGTATATAGGATCTCTTCAAATCATTATAAAATACAGCCGTACTTGCATAATTTGTCAGTTTCGCAGAAACATGTAGTAGGTATTGAAAGAGAGCATACTTTAAGAGTTGAATACATTTTTAAAGTGGAGAATTTATAACTACTGGAAAAAATAACTTCTGCGATATCTTTCAAACATAGGGTCAAGAGACTTAGATGTTTAACAGTGAGTAATGTAACTATTTTGTGAACTAGAAGCATAATTTTTAGAGATAACTCAAAATCAGTCAAAATTCCCAGCTATGTGGTGATAAATCCCGTTTCATACCGACGACTCGTACGAATACTTTATGATAATGCAGGTTTAATTATAACCAGTGAGTATGCAGATAGTAGGTGAACTCTTAATTGTAAGCGACATAAAAATGAGGAAAATCTGCCGAACCAAAATTACGCGGAAATCTCAGTTATGGAATAATAAAAACATAAAAATAAGAACTAGAATAAAAATGATAAATGCTTTCAATAAATAGAATTTTAGCTAAGCTTTGAAAAGTAAAAAAAAAAAAAAAATCCTTAAGAATAAATAATAAGGAAGCGATTCTATACATTATATGAATGGAAGTAAAATAAGAATTTACGCAATCTAACAGAATAAGATATTTAGGTAGCCAAATAAATAGAATACACATTAATACAGAAAACATTTAGTAAACTCGGATTGTTGAAGGAATTAATATGGGGAGGTTGTTATTAGACACAATGTACGTAATATAACAAAATAAAAATATCTACCAAGTAATATCTTGGTGGAAAACACCTGAAAACCCGATTTTAATGGTTGACTTACAGGTTTACTACAATGATTTCCTGCTCCCAATACTCCATGTTTTCATACTTATGGGAATCATTTGAGATCTGAAAAAAAAGAGTAACAGAAAAAATATCAATAGAATAAGAATAAAATGTTTAAATTTAACAAGCATATTATTTTTATATTCACTTTATAAATTTTTTTTTTTACTTTGCTTTCGAATTTTATATGCTATCATTTTTTAAATATGAGATAAATATTTCACAATTTATACTGATCAAAGTAATGTGCTATATTACGTTATTTTTGAAGCATTTTATGAATAAATTATATTTATACAATATAATGTAATGCTTAGGCTGAGCAAATAATCTTGATAAAGAAAACTTTTCAGAATATTTTGTAAAGTTTAGTCACCGGACGATATTTTCATTAAGTTTAATCGGATTTTGAAAGAAATCCAGTTTTAGAGATTAGATTTAAACATCTGATTGGTTTGTTGAAACAACCCGAGGCAATAGAAAATAAATTAGGAGACAGAAATCTAAAGAAAATGGCTTTAAGTAAGTCTCGTAATGCCAAACAAATTGAAAGCTTTTTGATTTCGGTTGCTCTTAAAGTTTTAAGCGATCACGAATTTCACGAATTACCTAGGAAAATAAAAGTAAACACTTCCAAATCTTATACAACTCAGAATTTCTCTTTATAATAAATATTACAATAAAATAATTTTTTTTTTAATTTTTAGAACTTATCATAAATTTAATATACATGTATGATTTTTTTTCGTGTGAAATATTGTTTTAAATAGCATTTTTTTAATACTGCAAACAAGATATTTAAATTTTTTAATAAAAAATCATATTCTGAAAAAAATGATGTTTGAAAAAATATTAATAAATGAGATATTATGTAAAGTTTTCGCAAATTTGCTTTTTCTATACAAAAAGGGTGGGGGGAACTATGTATCAAAAATGTAAAGGAATGTAAAAGAGACCTAAAGAAAAAGATATCAGATAGGAATGAGAGTGAGAAAATGCAGTGTTTAGGCAATAGATGCCGCTGACACCTGTTATTGAAGAATTATCTTCGTTGGCTTAAATTGTCATTTGCCACACGGATTTCGAATAATATGCACCGACACGCACAATCCTTAGAGAGAAAGTAAAATGTAGGATAAGACGCTTTGAAATTGACACAATGGTTTATATTAAGATTCGAGCATAATGTATAAAAAAGAGTATTTCTAAAAAATCCAAAATTAAAATGGATACTGAAATAAATGCATGAAATAAGCAAAATAAATAAATAAATAAATAAATAATAAAGTAAAAAAAATAAAATAAAATACTTTTTAAATTATCATTTCGCTTTAGTCCAATAAGCTTTAGATTTTTTTATTGATTAAAGTCTCATTTCTGCGTAATGCAGCGTAATATTGAAATTCAGTCACAAATGGTTATTTTTTTTTAATTATCCGTAAAAGAATAATTTCTTCTAGAAAATATTAGATACACAAATATCACATGCGAAGAAAATCTTTGGGTTTGCTGACATAAAATAAACGCGTATGATTTAATTTTTAACAGGGAAACAAATTTTGTACCTGCTATCTGTAATTATATTCATATATATACATTCATCGTGGACGTCACTAAATTTTTAGAAAACAAAATCCCCTTTTTCTAGTTTTAGAATTATATTCTGAGTTAGAAAATTAGATGATCCGCGATTTACATAGATTGATGCAAAATACAAGTATACTTTCAGTGAGTCAATTTTTCAGATACCTTGCTTTTTCATAATATATATGAATATAATTTACAAATAATGTTGTTTGAAAAAAGTTTTCTCTAATTACTAATGCTTTCAAAACATTTAAGTGATTTTTTTTATTGTAAATTGATTTCAATTACTATCAAGTTTTAAAGATATGATTTGAACATCTAATCCAAAGCAATATAACTAAATAAGTGGATAGAAATCTAAGAAAGATTGTTTTAATTTAGCCTCGTAAAACCAAAGAACTTGATTTTTTTTAACTCGATTCTTTAAATTTTAAATAATAATATTTAATGATTTTTACAAAAAAGGTAATAATTAGTAAATATGCTTCTTATTTTCTGTCTATAATTTTTAAAAAGATAAAACTTTAAAAAATGAAAATTGTTTATTTTTTTTAAAGTTTTAAATATGTTAATTATTTAATTAAATAAATTTATGCAAATTATTTCCTTTTTGTTTAAAATAAACTGTTGTATCCAATGACATTTGCTGTTTTATCTTTATTTTAATGCTGGTAGGTTGTAAGGGTACGGTATAAATTAATTATTTATGTTTTCAAATATAAAAAATTGAATTTCATTAATATAACTTAGATTATAAAAAGCAGATACAGTACTGTAATAGAATCTCAGTTTTGCTGCCCCAAAAGCTTAAATTCTTCGCGACGGGAGCCCTTTGCTTGATTTTTAATCATATGCCAGCGGCAGAAAAAATAACTAAAAATGAGAAAATTTTTCTTTGTTTAATAAAATACATTCAAATTTATATAAGTACTAGCAAGAATGACCAAGCTAAGCTCGGTTAAAATTAATTTTCTGTTCAACTCGATATAGTATTTTCAGTGCATCAGTCTCTCTGTATTATTACTATGAAACGTTTTATCTATGAATGTACGCATCGTAGTCGTAAACCTGTTGAATAAGCTTAGTCTATGAACAAAGGTATAATCTACTTATCAGCACATAGAACATCTCCACTTATAATATACTGATCATATCAATACAGAATCTTTACTAAAGCAATCTACCCCTCCTTTACTAGCAGTAGATTCTGAATTTTTTCATTCTCATTCAAAAAATTCTAAACATTAAAATTTATTTTATTAAACGAAAGAAAACCTTAATTTCAGGGTCCAAGATCTAACTCTGCACGAATTTTTGTGTGATCCCATATGTCAAACAACTCGATACTCGTCTCGCTCGGCCATGGTCATCTTTAGAAAGGCTTTGTCTTTGGAGCATAGAAGTCACAGCAGAACCGGGTTACTTTTCCATAGTTACGAAGTGGCCATTATTTTTAACATCACTACCATTTTAGGAAAAATGTTAATATACATCTGCAGCCCATATAGTGCTATGTCACAAAACATGTGTTACAGATTCAGGATTTCTGAAAAGCCGTGTCTCGGATCAATTTAATCTGATAGCCAGGAAACAACAAATACCGGACATGGAATGCATTTTAAAACTTAATTAAATATTTTGTATTTATTTAAAAGGGAAAATATTGTTTTTGAATATATGTATATGCAATTTATAAAATACCTGTTTCATACGACACTTGGGAGATAGACGGGGTTCTTTTTTAAACTAACTTAAACCTTTATGCACCGACGGTACTTTAAAGTACCATTGAAAAAAACTTTATATAAAACTTATTTATTTTGTCTATTAATAACAGTTTTTTATTCTTTCCACGCAAAACACTCTACTCAATCCAATTTAGATAAAATAGAGAAAAAATCGAAGCTAAATAGTTTTTAAAAACTGTAGTTTTATTATCCTTTTTTATAGGTATTTCTTTTTTTTTTCTTTAAATAAAATTATATGAAACATATTCAACTGCAAAAGCATTTTCATTTATAGATTGGATCATGATTCATTTACTCATTGCTTTTTTTAAGAATTGTGATATTTTCAAAAGAGTAATTTTGGTTAATTAATCTGACTATTTATACAAATATTTCACAAAAAAATTATAACTGTCGATATATTTAATCTGTTTTAATAAAATAAACATATCCAAATTCCACATTAATATTATCTAAAGATTCCAGTATAACTTCAGATATTAAAGAAGATAATTATTGATGTCGATCAATTTCATAATAAATAATTCGGTAGATAAAGGGTTAAACGGCAATGGATATTGAGCTAGATATAATGATTAGACAGTGCAAATAAACGAAACTGTCAGTCAGCTGTAGCATCATTAAGAGTTGTCAAGATAACAACATAGGATGCACGCATCAAAATCAAACGAATGGCATACCAGTTATTAACCTCTTCGCTACTGGCGATTATTACACTATTTTTAATTATTACTGAATTATTTCTTCTTTCGTTTGGCTTTAGAGCGAGATTTTTTTTAATTTTCATTAGCTCGAATCTTAGAATTCGAAACATATTATTCTTATATCGAAATTTCATTTATATTTGAATATCATTAATAAAATGGGACAAAACTGATGCACCCATTTGGGTACTCAGGGACTGAAGAGGTTAATGACTGTTATCGAGATTTTGTAACAACTGTTTTTGGAATTTCATTCATTTTGTTTGTGGTGGACTGTATGATGTTACCATGACAAAAATCGGACAGGTTCAGTAATTTCCTTATGTATACTTCCTATTCTGTCTTATATATCAAAACCAATGACGCTAAAATTTTATGACACTCTTTTGCTGACTATTAGCTATGTTGGTGAAAACTTTTAAATAATTTATTAAAGATGAATATTGACAAATTAATAAAATACAATGTCATGAAGTTATTTCTTAATAAAGTTACATAAGTTGTTTACATAATACGGTTATGTCATGGAGATATAAAGATATATATGAAACAAAAAGAAAATTTGATGCTATAATCCACTTTTCTCAAACAAATTGAAAATTGCATTATCATATTATTATGTGTTAATTATATTGGACCACAAAGAGTACAATTTCTACTCTTTTGCAATTTTAATGTCATTAGTAAAGAATTAAGAGCTTTATTTTCGATAAATAAGCCTGCAGAAGATATTAAATCTTTTAATGCATATTCAGAAGACAAAAACCAAATTTATAGATTTCTCGACGTTCGTAAAATCCGTTAATTGCAATATAACACTCTTAAGAAAGCTTTTATTTTGTTTTCACTGATATTCATTAGTACTGACAATTTAAAGTATACATAGCTGAAATTTATTTTATCAATTATTCTTCTGTTTTTTTTTGTTTTTGTTTCGTTTTTAAAGTAGACTAAGAATCATTTAATAATGAAAAAAAAATTCTAACATTTTTTTTTCATCTGTACAGTTTAAACAGTAGCAGTATCGTATAATAATTTTGATAATCAATAGCTAATTAAGAAAATATTTTAGATATGCAGCCTTTACAAAAATAGATATTTTACACTCGATATTTACTATAACATCAACTAAATTGTAAGTATTAAATATTAGTACTTGACAAGATATACAGGGTTTTTTCGCAAAGTTTCAAGGCTGGTCTGAGAATAACAAATTTTGTACACCGAAATAAAAATTTTCAAAAAGGGACCGTTGACT
Organism: Maratus speculifer; assembly: GCA_964019185.1. Lineage (NCBI taxonomy): Eukaryota > Metazoa > Arthropoda > Arachnida > Araneae > Salticidae > Maratus > Maratus speculifer. The sequence continues at coordinate 225,519,516 of OZ025296.1, read as the reverse complement.
ATCAACACAGTCTTGCTAGCGTCAATTTTTGCATTGTTTACAGCGTTCCCTTGCATGCAAGGCTCTTAATAAATCTCGTCGAAGTTGTCTGTATCACTGGTATTGTTTCGAATAGTTCCCCTTTCAAATCTTTCTTGAATAGCTGAAGAAAAAAGTAACTGGAAGCGATGTTGGGTCCTTACTGTTATATTGCTATGTTAAATTTAACCAAAACTTGGTGACAGCGAGCGGCATGTAAGAGGGTGCATTGTCGTGGTGAACGATAAAAGGGGGGTGTCACTCTGCATTTTGACATTTAAAGGAGTGCAGCATAAAAATAACAGAGGATATACTCTCAAAGCAGAGCGTATACGCTCAAGGGAGAGGATATACCCTAGAGTGTTATAAGCTTTCTAGAGAAACAGAATGTATACGGTGCTCCTTTAAAAAATCCAGAGAGTATACGGCATATACCCCGGTGTGCCCTACACTACATCATTGAACAGAAATTTTTAATTTAAATCATATAAAAATTCCTATTAATTCCTTGCACAGAATAAGTTATACTTCAATCATTTAATTTGCATTTTTCAATGAGAAAAGAAAAATAGAGATTCTTAAACAAAATTGAAATAAAATATTTTGCTTGCTGATTTCATATAAAAAAATATAAATAAATCGGTTCATAGCTATCTCTCTATATATACTGTTTCCAATCGCCAACAATGCCAAATGGCTAATTCCTAAACCGTTATTCATAGACATTTATTTTCAATTACAAAAAAAAAGTATTAAAGGAGGTAAAGAAGTATATTTAAAACGATTTGTATCAGAAAAACAATTTATTAATTACATGCTTTAATAAACATTTATTAATAATTTCTGATTTCATTTCATTTTATTAATTTCATTTATGTCTCTAGATGTGGTAAAAATATTTTTATTTAAAAAATTAACAGAATTACGTTTAGAAATAGAAAATCTAAATCTAAATTTAAACCATATACGAATCGCAGTCTTATAGAACAGCAAAATAAGTGTAACGAAATGTTATTCTATTTCCAAAGTAATTATTTACAAAGAAATATAATATTATTAAAGCTACTGTTATCCTAAGGGGAAAAAACATAAAACAATGATTATTGGAAATCAACAAAGGATACAAAAAACACACGTGAGGCATAAGAAATGTCATCAGAATGATTAATATATCGGAAATTTGATTTATGAGTTTTTTCTTAAATATATATATATTTTCAAACTTACCTTCCGTTTGTAAAAGATTTATTATTGAATAATGTTTTTGCAAACAAATAACAATCATAAAAACAGTCAAACAGTCGCTTTAGTGTAATCATATAAAATTTTAAAAAGTATATTATTTTTGTTACAAAATATATCTGGGATTGTTTATTAAAGATAATTCGCATGTTAATAATGGCAGATTTTGATTACTGCGATTATGAAAGTTTCTTTACTAAATACAAGTTGCAATGTACAAAATATTGAGAAAACAATCTTTATCTAATAGTTATTAAATTTATTTTCATTTAAAGATTGAAATGTAGGAGTAACTGAAAAAAATATCAACGTTTTGGTTATAATAATAATAATAATAATTCTGTATAGTTTGATTTGTATTAAATACGCTGTTAAAAAAATCCGCGAAAAAATCCGTCAGCAAAGCTGCCAGACTTTTTCCGTTCCATTAGCAGATTTTTACATAATAAAAGAAAGGAAAATAAAAAAAGGAAAAACTGAATTTGAAGAAGACGTACTAATTTGAAGAAGACCTAATTATGAATTATGTATAACAATTGGCTGGTAGTGCCACCTATCGAATAGCTTAGAAGCCCCTGTATTTATTGACCGAGAAAAAAAAATATAATGTCGACGGGGTGATTCGAACTAACAACCTTTGGCTTGGGAACCCGTTGCTCTATCAATCGTGCCATACGATCTTCAAATGCACGTGATGCTAAAGTTTTATAGTCAATTCTACTATGTGTATTTTTTAAAGGTGGATTGTATTTTTATGAATTTTGTTATAATTCTTGTAATTTTTAACTAATAAAGCTTATCTATTATGATAATTTTCTTATGATTAATGAATAATTAGAATATGGTTTGATAAAAAATTTTATTGTAAAAATTTTCTTTGCTCAATAAATTATTAGAATATAGTCAGGTTAATTTGTTGCTCAAAAAGTTGTAGGTATCAGTACAGTTGCAAATCAGTAGCACAAAACAAATCTTTTAAAAGAGTCAGTATACTTTCATGAAGTTTTTCTGCATGTTTGTCAGTTTGTAAACATTGAAATACAATTGCGATATATAACTGAGTATCTCATTTGTATTCTTCCATTTTCGTGCGTTTCGTTTTTTTTTCAGCAGCTGTGGCCCGCAGGCCAAAATTGGCCCACCAGGAACTTCTCTGTGGCCCGTGAAGCCTTTGGCATTTTCGTATGTTTGATTCAGTTCATGAAGAAGATGAAGAAAATACACTTTGCATTGCAAATACTCCAGCGTTGCAAAATCGGAGAATGATTTTATTCAAAATATCTACCATTATTTCAGAATATTATACATTACATTTAATAACAGATATTGACATACATTAAAATTGATAATCCGCAATTAAATAAAGAAAAATTTTAATTTTTAAATTAATGGTTGTTATTTTGGATGAAATTTTTTTACAGTTTGGCATAAGCGATGCAAACAACACCAATAATAATAATAATAATAATAAATTATTAACTTGTTTTTATAATTTGGTTGCGAACATAGTTGAAAGTGAGCATTTTGGACAAGCTCATTAATTAATTTCACGTATCCTTGTAAATTATCCTTTCTTGATAATATAGCAACACAGATTGATAAAAATCAATTTGAAATAATTTTTATACTAAAAAAAAGACAGAAAAATCTGTTCAATATCTAGAAACTTCGTTGAAGTTTGCTAAGAATTTTCTCACTAATCTTTCGAAAAACCCATAAATATCTAGAAATAATTTTGAAAAATAAATGGATTTTAAAATGATACTTTGTCGAAAACAACTGTTTCTGAAACACATTAAAAGTAGTCTATCTGCTTTTAAAAACAATGATTGGATGCAATTTCACACAACTCGAAATCGTTCAAGATAGAATAAAGGATGTCCAAAATAGCTAAATAAATTTAAAAATATACTGGGGCATTTCTATAAGTATTAATGATGTAACCAGAAATTCCAGTAATCGCATGAAATCCATAATTTCAATATGTGCTGTTATAACTGAAAATTTCCATTAAATTAACAAATTTTCATTGGTAGACACCGACAAATATTTTTTAATAGCCACTTTTTGTCATTTAGTGGCCCCGTGGCCGGTGGCTTTTTGCCTTTTAAATCACAATTCTTGAAAATATAGGTGCAAGAAATTTTACTTTGTGGGCAGACACGATATGTATTTAAAAATAAATTAAGATAAAAAGGAAATAACTCCTATACCGAATCAATAACCATAGCATATAATTGTAGCATAAAAAATACAGATATTAATATTGCAAAATTAATAACACATTTTTGTATAATTTTGATTTCAATTTAAACTTTAAAATATTCAAAATGCGTTTAAGAATGTTTGTATTTTTATTTTAATTTACTAGGGGGGCACCGCCCCCCTGCTCGCTATGCTCGCCAACCCCCCGCGTAATCGCTTCGCGATTCCAAATTATTGTCTACCCCTGCTTGCTGCGCTCGCCAATAACCCATGGTATGAATAAGCAGTTGCAGACCTTTCAAATGATGTGTCACACAATTGGTGTTGTAAAGAAATTACAAAATGCGCCCCCTCTGAAGTCAGAGTGGGGGATGACACACAACACATTCATAATATGAATAAGCAGTTGCAGACCTTTCAAATGATGTGTCACTCAACTGGTGTTGTAAAGAAATTAAAAATGTGACTGCCCCCCCTGGGGAGAGCAGAGTGTGGGGGTGACACACAAGACATCCATAATATGAATAAGCAGTTGCAGACCTTTCAAATCTTGTGTAACACGACTGGTGTTGTAAAGAAAATAAAAATGTGTCCCCCCTGGGGAGCAGAATGGGGGATAACACACAAGACATCCATTATATGAATAAGCAGTTGCAAACCTCTCAAATGATGTATCAAACGACTGGTGTTGTAAAGAAAATAAAAATTTGGCGAAATATTACAGTTATCGCCAAGTTGGCGTCACTTTTGGCAACTAATTTTGGTCGCCAAATTTGGCGATATATCGCCAAGTTGGCGACAAACTTTGCGATTGTTGGCGATGGTAACCTTTCCTCTCTTTATGGTAACCCATATGGCGATGCATAGACGGAGCCCTTTCCTGATTGGTCTATTCGACTCATGGAAGGAGTGGACAACCCGGATTCTTTAGTTCCGGAAATCTTCCACATCAGCATCATTCCAAGAGTCATTCCTTTTAAGGCTAGTTTTTTTTTACTATAGAAGGATTTTTCATTGCATTTGACATTATTTTGCTACGGATTTGTTTTTACCTAATAAATATTTTTAAACATTTTCTGGTGCGTGTTTTTAATTTTTCCAATAAATAGTTTCCAAATTTTTGTTTGCTTATTTGTTTTTTAAAACAATATTTTATTTTTAATGTACAGTTTTCATTTAGTACGATAGTCATCAAATTGATCTGCTTCTTTATTTCCGATAATGTGGCCCGCGGCTTTGTGTACAGTACTAAATCTGGCCTGCAGTGGTAGAAGAGTTTAACATGCCTGATCTCTGATGAAAATTTCTGACTGCCCTTTTGTCGTGAAAGGGAAATTTTTGTGTGAAATTCAGGAAAAATATGTCTCGTAATATCAGATTTTTTTAACAATGTGCTCTTTACACTAGAAAATTCTTGTAAATGTATGCTCTTTCTATTTGTATTAGGAAAATAATGCTGCATTAAATTAATTTTTAACGCAAATATTCAATTGATGCATAAATTTTAGCAGTTGGAAATTTTTAAATTGGAGGGGGGGGGACAACGTTTGGTTAAACCGAATCATAATTTGAATAGCATTAAATACTTTACATCTTAAAATTAACACCGAAAAGTAATGAATATTTAAATCCTGAATAAGCTTCTTTTACAAACACTACACGCGAAAATTTTGTTCCGAATGAATTAGTTACGTGATCTTTCAGACAAAAAACTATCCTTGAATCCGTTGTCTTCGAGAATATTTTTCTCTGGCACTGCGCTTGTCCAGCTCTATTAAATTATTTTTTAACACAAGTATTCAATTTGTAAATAAATCATAACTGATGTAAATTTCCAAGTAGGTAAAAAGAGACCGAATAAGTATACGTACCATGTATGACTTTGTATTTCGGCAATGTTCTGTCAATTGAATCATTCCAGATGACTCTGCAGGCTTAAATCATCCAAACAAAAATTAGTATTAGTGATTTTAATATTAATGTTCTTCGTAAAAAATCGACATACATGTATAGCTATAATTTCACGCAAATACGTCAAAGCAATTAAATATACATGTTTATTAACGATATTTAAAAAAATAGAACGTTGTTTAACAAATTTCTATTTGCTTTCTTCCTATAGTGTATTACACTTTTGACGTCATGAAGAGTATAATTGGGTTGAGTAAAATACGTAGATAAACTAAAACTTTGGAGCGTCGCCGTCGTGTTAATTTTCAGATAATACAAGAACATATACTCATAAAAAAAGAAAATGCGGATTTTTTTTTATTACTAAAAAAGGGGGCAAATATATATATATATACCTACATATGTATGTATTTCATATTTTAAAAAATGCAAGTGTAAAAACTCTAGGGAAATGTTTATATGTATGACTATTGAAATTCACATAATTATTGTAAAAACAAAAATGACATAAACTTAAAAACAAATCTCGATTAATTTTCAACTCATCTTCTAAATAAAATAAATCAAAAATATTCATTAAATCATTAAATAATTGAACAATAGGTATATTGGTGAATATATTTTCGAAGTCGAATACCTGCATTTTTTGAGTAGTGAAATTAAGATTATGTAGTACCTCAAAACTGTTATCTATTGACCAAAAATAACCAGAATTTTTAAATTTAACTTTCAAAAAACCATATATTCTTTTTAAAAACGTTTGTAAATCTAATTTAAAAGTTTTATTAACACTATAAATAGTACTACCAATATATTTAAATTTAATAGGAGACTTATGAAATTTAGGCGCCAAAAACATAAACGGCAAACAGTGATGATTAGAAACATCAAAATTATATGAAAACAGACTTTTACACTTTTTCTTTTATGAAAAGAATTTTTTAACAATTCTTTTACAATATTTATTTTATCATAACAATTAATATTAAAAAAATCAAAGTTTATCCAGATTGTTTAAAATTGAATAGGGCAGGCAGTGATGATTATAATTTTGATTTTTTTGATATTTCTTTTAATATTTTGGAAAAATAAAGTAAATTTAGATTTATATGATAAAAGAAATAGTTTTAATTTTTTACCAGAAGTATGCCACATTGGTATTCAAATTTGCATAAAAGAATTTACATAAATAGAGTGATTAATCAATTAATTCCTTTATATAAAATGTGTAGTAATGAAAGATATTTTTATAAGCAAGCTTTTAAATTTCTAGCCAATCTTTTTTATAATAATAATTATCCAATTACATTTTGAAATACTATTTAAGAACTGTTATAAAAAATAATTGGCAACGTTGTGGATTGTTGGGATAACTTTTATAATGACCGCATGCTTCCCGAACATTCCATATGAAGGTTATATTCTAAAGTCTATTACAGAACGAGTATAACCAATTTATTTCATTTTGTAATTTTAGAGCATCATATTAAATAATTCTATTGATTTTTTTTTTCCTTTTTAAAAAAACAAAGCTACCGTTTTATTGCGGGAAATGTATCAATTGGGTATAAAAAATAAAGCACAAAAAAGTTACTAATGCTCAACAATTTTGTTCACATCTTCCTTATTCCATACGCCATTACTGTTATTGGAAACGATAAATATGAAGTGAAATTTCTAGACTGTAAAACTGTCGTTTATTTAATGACGCAATTTCTATATAGATCTTCTATCATTCCGATGAATTTCTAACGTATTTTGTTCCATCTGCGATTCTCAGTATTTCTGTAGATTTTTATGATCCGAAACATTTACACTTTTAAGATTTTTTTATGTGACGTAAAAGTAATGTTTTTTTTTCTTTTCCGCAAGCAAATTATATCTTTTTAGAGAAATAACAGTTTAAAATGTAAGGAAGTTTATAGAATTATTTAACATTTTTTTGTAATATTAATAATCTATTTAATATGTTAGAAATATTATGTATCTATTTAAATTTTAAAGCATATGTATACTTTAAATTATTTACGTGATTACTAAGACTTTTCTTAGAAACTGAGAGGCATAGAACTTTTTATGTAACTACAACCGATTCATGTTCATAATGTAAAGAAAAAAAATCTGTAATGGTACTAAAACTTTTCTTGGAAACTGAAATGTCTAGACATATTTGTGCAACTAAAACAAAAAAAATCATGTAGTCATCTTGGGTTACCAATGAATTTCAGTAGTTATATATATTTTTGATTCTTTACAACAACTAGTTTAGTAGATTTAGATAATTTTTCTTCACAATGTACAAATGAAATTTTCGTAATTTAGCTTAGCAACAGGTTTCTGTAGTTTTACAAAATCTAATTTTGTAGATTTACATGGTTTATTTAACTTAAGAGTACGGTTACTATGTTCTATCGCACATTATATTCAGGATCTAATAAAAAATTACTTGAACTTAAAAACGTTTGACATGATGCATTAACAAAAGCATCGCGTAAAATGCCTATAATTACAAATACTAAAGAATCAAAATTTTATTCACGAACACAGAATCAGGATCACAGATTGAAAAGTCCATTTTTATCAGCAGATGATTGAATAAAAATTTTATCTATTATTCAACAAAAAGTGTATCTACGCTAGACAATACCTTTTCAGCAGCAAAATTCGCTAGAAACTCTGATAAATTTAACATTTTTCTTGTTACTACTTTTATGTACAATTTATTTGAAACATTGAAAAAATGAAAACGAATCAAATAAATGTTATAAATATAATTGAAATATGTAATATATCAAAAGAAAAAGGAGCATGAATGTAAATTTAATAAATGGAGATGACGCATTATAATTACTATATATGACAAGCACACTCCCTGCTAATTTGCATCTAATTAGATTAGAAGAAAGTTATTGGTATCAAATGATTGGAAATGATGTTCACTTTTAAATGAAGTAAATAAAATTTGCTGAAGGACCGTCTACAAATAAAAATCAGAGCAAATAATGTTTTTTAAATGCAATACACAATCTTCACAATATATGTTATATCTTCGGTTCAAATTATGTCTAGAAACGAAATTTCATGTGGAATGAAATTCAAACAAAAGTTGGGTGAAATTTGTTGAAATTTAAAACTTTCTAAATTTAGTTAATCTAAAGATGAATGGCTTTTTTAAATTTAGGGTTATATCTTCTGCAATAATAAACCTAATGTAATATTTTTTTGTGTGAGGTTACAATACGAAAAAGTTTGAACATAACTACATCGAATTTATAATTAAAAAAAATTATATTATGAATTATAGATTATGAAATTAATATTCGAAAAACATTAATTACAAGATACCTTTTTTAATAGATTTATATCTATTATATCCTGTTTTACATGAATTCTAATTTGTAGATTTTTCTCTCAAATAATGTTCAGTTAAAAATTTAAAAATGTCAAAGTGATGATTAAGAAACCTTCTATGCAGAAAGCATAATTTGAAAAAAAATATATGCTTAAGTCATTCCATTCAAAATAAGGGCTTGTTTAAACAAGTTAAATTACTGAAATGCCCATAATAACAAGAAATTGTACATTAACAGGAGTGACACAGTCATTCATTGCATTTCAACAATCGAGTACCCAACTTCAGTTTGGATACAGACCCTAAAATAGTCTATTTATAAAACAATAAAATTCTGTGAAACTAATCGTGCGAATTTCATGAACTTTTGTCTTTAGGATAATTTAAGATTGTAGAATCTATGGCGGTGGTTTAATATTTATTGTCGCAACTTTATATAAAATGATTGTTCTGCAATTGTTGAAGTGGAACATCGAAGTCTAATGACGAATTTCAGAATCGTAGGAGCTATATTAACATGTTTTTGGAGGGGAGTGAAATTGGGAGGGAGTGGGTGTTGGAGGCTGGTTGAAAGTTGTATGGGGCTAGATTTGTGACGGCGGAGAGACAAGAATACTATCATTTGGAGTTGGTACTATAGCGATGTAGCCATATATCTTAAAGTGTAACAAATCTAGTCCCATCAATCTCCAAATCATTCGTTCACCCTCCCTCCCCCTAAAGCCCCCGTCAAAAATAGATCTTTAAAACTTCCCTCTTTTTCGAAAACTAGGTGTATACAGCAGCGATGATTCTGTAATTTAGCATATAAGATTCTAAAATATTAAGCTTCCATATGCCACATCAACCATCACAGTACAAATATTTTATATACACTAAAGACAATAAGTTTTGAACCACCAACATTGTATATATGGTATAAAATTTGGTTAATGTTATTGTAAAACACAAAATTTCGGCTCGTTTCATATGTAGATGCCCTCTTTAGAAAATTTTGTCTACATCATTTACCAGTAGACTTTATTTCAAATCATTTGGTATCTGTAACACATTTTTTAAAAAAAAATTATTGCAGAGTTAGAAGGACGCGTTTATTATTTTCCACGACTGTTCATAATAAAAATGAGTTTCAGATCCTTTTTGGAGATTGAGCCCGCCTCAGCGACCACGATTTTAATCCACCGGAACCCGATACCTAAAGTACAAATTTTAAAATTGTTCACAATATTTTAATGTGCTTTAAGATTATTTTTCTCATTTAAAAATCTCTTTTTTTGCATAAAGGTAAATGGTACGTTCATTTGATTAATTACAGCACATTGACTTCTTCTGTAATGTTTTTACTTTTTTGATACTGGATATAGGTTTTTGTTATTCACAAGCTATTAGAGCCGTACAGCTAATGTATCCACAGATTCTGTTCGTACGTACCACTCTAAAAGAAATCTGTAGAAATACTATACACAATTTGCTCCGAATATCTATAGAAAATCTGTTGGCATTGGCCCATTCTTCAGATACTGTTAAGAATAACTTAAAAAATTCTGCAGATATTTTTATGTAAACCTACATCTGCAAAATTTCTTGAATTTTTGTTGAATTTCTGAAGAAAGGGTATATTTCTACAGAAATTCGTAAGATTATTTTTTGTGGGGTAATACATATGTACGCATATAAGTACTTAACACGATAGTTCTCATTACAGACATCGGATTCTTTTCAAATTTTGTATATAAGGTTTACTTTGATAAGAGGCTTCACAGAATTTTTTTTGTAGGTTCATTAGTTATGCATAAGGCGGGGGAGGTAATGTTCCTTTTATTTGGATAAACTGTTTTTTCATGCAGAATTAGGGGATTTGCTTCAAATTTGTTATACCGGTTATTCTGATAAGACGCTTTCTTTATTGTAATTATATTTTCATTCGATAAGTATAAAGGCGGAATATAGTAGGCTAACACCGGACTTCTCTCCCTTAATTTAGCTAAATGCAGAATTATCTGATTTGTTTCATTTAGGTTTACAGTTTTATTTTGATAAGGTGCTCATCAGATTAATTTAGTTAGATCTTTTTTCTCATTTGAACGATATTGGTTTGTATTATAACAAAATAAAAATGCTGCTTTTTGATAATTTTTAATTTTTACCATTTTTCAAGTTTATAATGAATTTTTCTAATTTTCGAGAGGCATGATTCTGTGAAATAACAGTATAATATACATATAGTGTGAATAGCATGCAAGCGCAATGTTTTCAGTTTAACAAGGTGCTTATCTTTTTATTTTTACGTCGCTATCTATCAAAAAACTTAGTATTGTAATCATACACGGTAGAAATATTTAAACCAAACCGTCAAATAATGTTTCTCTTAATACCATAAATTCTGTTCCTGTAAAAGCAGATTTTATTGGAAAAGCGATATTAATGCATAACACATTTTGATGTATCAAAAACTATTCCATTCGCTGTTCAATTTAACGATAGGCAAAAAAGTAGAAAACTTTATAAGGTAAACTGGGGTAATAACGCCACGTTAAGGTTCTAGCAATTTTCACGGCTCAGTTTTTGATTGTATTTTTCAAACAAATGCATGATTTGATACAGCAACTCATTGACTATCTATATAAAAAAAATAATTTAACAGATATGAATACATAAAATGTAATGGCGTGATTTCTTGACCAATGCTATTTGGCGTTATTACCCACCTATATGGGTAATAACGCCATGCAAACAAAACTATGAAATAAGTTGGAATAATTGCATGTAGATTGCCCAATTCTAAAAATACAAACTCTCAGCTCTAGAAATTGACGAATTGCATCCTAAGCTATTGAAAATGTTCATTTTTTTGTGAAAGTGTAAGAAAAATAAAGGTGTGGTGTGGGGAGGGGGGATGAGGCAAAAGAATATCAGACCGTGAGCTTCTTTTTGCTTAAAAAGAACCGCTTAAATAGAATTATTAGAAACATTGCACAGTTTTAACTGTGTTTATTTGAATCAGTATTTAGGATGTAGCTCGGCCACTGCAGGGAATCAACCGGGGTAAAAATTGCAAGGATTGGCGTTATTACTTCGTTATAGTTATGGCGCTGTACATTTTAAATTACAAATTATCTCGAGAAGACATCCAAACTCTTCAACAATATTTTGAAAGGCCATCAAATGTACTACAAATTTATGTAATTAACAAAGTATTCCCGTATAAAAAATAGTCTTCACATTACAAAACGTATCACGCAAATTTTAGATCAAGCGTTAATTTTAGCTGCTTGTAAAAACAATAAGACCTAAAAATGAAACAAATTAACTTGAAGCTGTTTTTTGCGATTTATATGACTCAAAACCCTTCTGCGCAGAACACATGGGTGTCATTTACCAGATTATTTCATAATTATGCAAAATATTAACACTTGGCGTTATTACCCCGTCTGGCGTTATTACCCCAGGGTACCTTATTTGTGTTTATACAATATTTATGCATTTTATTCGCTCTGAGTTCTTGAAATACAGAGCTTTCAAAAGGAGTGGTTGATCAAAAACGATCACGATGTAAATATTTCATAGCATCCCTGTGGTAATAAAACAACGATTTGTAGCATGTCAGAAAAGCGTATAGAGTATTTTGAGTTTTTTTTACACCAATGTATCGTTGATTTTTGAGCTGAATGAAAAAAGTTGGAAAGCATTGTTTTAAAATGTATGTAATATTATATTTATAATTAAAAATCCTGTTAATTAAAAGAGGGCTATTTTTAGAATTCGTGAGGACACGACAATGTAATTCAGTTATTATTATTATTTTTATTATTGTTATAGTCATTAAATAAAGTTTTTAATTTCTCTAATTCCCCAAGAATTTCATTATACAATTATGGCTATATTGAAGTTCAATTATATGTATTCGAATTATAATTTTGTACGAAACTTCATTATTTTCTAAAATATATTAGTAATTACTTTAAAAATGTAAAAGGCTATTAGATAATTTATCGCCTTAAATAAGTAAACAGTTAACAAAAATTATAATTAAGTAAGCGTATATTAAAAAGATATTTATCTACTAATATATTTAATTTACTGAACATAACATAAAAATAACGTAAATAACTGTTAATATTTCTTATATTGAAACCAAATCTATCAACCGTTTGATCCCTTGATCAAAATATCAAAGAATTAAGGAAATCTTTTCTTTTTCTTTATTTTCTTCACGATTATAAAAATGTGCATTGTTTTGTGAATGCTGTTTTATTTATAAAAGGATATTTATGTACAAATTATGCTAATTTGTAGAAAGATACATGTTAATAATTCAAATCCATAAAATGTATTTTTTCTATGAATATATTTTGGAAATAACACTAAAATCGTATAAAAATATCATTTGGTTTATTCGATGATTTTTCCAAGATTTTAAATGTAAAGAATGTGATAACATTCGTAATACAAAAGTTATCTTTTTGTAAGCATATACACTGAAACTACTTAAAGCAAAGCATCAAATAATATTTTTCAATATCTAAAATTCAGTTCCTGTAGTATCAGTTTTTATTGGAGAAGCGATTTTAATGCATAACAAGTTTTAATGTATCAAAAACTGATCCATTTGCTATTTCATTTAAAGCCAGGCAAGAGAGTTCTAAAACTTCCCATTCACTATTCTACAATCTTTTACTTGCTCTTCATTGTTGAAATACAGATTTTCGAAAAGGAACAGTTGATCAAAAACGATCACGATATAAATATTTCATGACATCCCTGTGGTATTTACACAGTGAATTGTAACATGTCAAAATAACATATAAAGTACTGCGAGTTATTTTAACATCAACGTATCGTCGATTTTCAATGAGAGTGAATAAAGTTAGAAAGCATCATTTTGAAGATGTATGTAACATTATATTTCGAATAAAAAATTAACAAATCGTACAGAGTTGAAATTTGTATATGGATTCAGTTTATCTGGTCGTCTGTTTCTTCTCTAACTCAACTAAATACACTCGAATTTTTATTTAGTTGGAGGATGTTTATTATGCTTACCGTAACATGTTTGGTATTGTATATGAAGTGTATAATATAAATGATCCAATTACAGGGGCACTGAAAAGAATTCTAGTACATTACATTCAAAGAAAGAAAAATGGTTTCTAGTATATTTTAATGACACTGCGCTACTTCAAATGCATTTAAATTGATCTAAATCACTGAATTAACGGACTTTGTTGCTTTAACCTTCTCCGTTCTGAGAAAAATATTACGAGAGACCACAAAAATCAGTTTAAAATTACTATACAACATCTCTAAAAACGTTTTATTCAACATATCGATGCTTATGATATGCACACATTAAATAAAAGGATCAGGAAACAATTTTAATAATAATAAAAGCATTTAAATGAGTTTAAAGAGTGTCATTCAGTGTCTCATGCTGGCAACACCAGGGCTGAGAAGGATAAATTAGGGAGTTCATAGCATGTATCTTCCATTTTCAAGTATGCGCAAAATAGATTGAGACAGTAACTGACGGAAGGGCGTTTACAATTTCGCATGAGTTTTTAAACTTAACTAACCTTTGCATGTTACTCCTTATATTTACGTTACTCCTTATGTATGTTACTCCACATATTTATACTCTTTTATTGAATTTGGTTTCGAATATGTTATAAGTTTTAATGTTATTGAATTATACATAATATTGTTAATTATTAAAAGGGCAGTTTTGTTAAATTATTCTGAATGTATGTAAAGTGTTACGCAATTTATGCTTGACGCATGTTATTTTCTTACTTGATTTTTTATTATTATTAGATTCTATTATTTTTTTCTATTTTATTGTAGTTGTATTAGTATTTTCATTATTTCTTATTTGTTTTTAATGTCATTTATAATTTCTTTTAATATATTTTTATAAAGTAATTTGACGTAATCATTTAGTAAAATTTTTATATTTTCCCTACCACAAGAATTTCATTTTAAAATTACATTACTATTTTTGAAATTCAATGATATGTATCTGAATCGAAAATTTGCACGAAACTTTGTTATATTCTAAAATTTTGTATATATATCATATGGTTGTGTGTGTGTATGTATGTATGTCTGTGTGACAATATGAAGCCTACCTTATTCCATAAAAGCAGCCTTCATAATTTTTACTTATACACTTCTAAGTATAGACGGGTAATAGTACTAAGTATAGACTTCTAAGTATATAGGATCTCTTCAAATCATTATAAAATACAGCCGTACTTGCATAATTTGTCAGTTTCGCAGAAACATGTAGTAGGTATTGAAAGAGAGCATACTTTAAGAGTTGAATACATTTTTAAAGTGGAGAATTTATAACTACTGGAAAAAATAACTTCTGCGATATCTTTCAAACATAGGGTCAAGAGACTTAGATGTTTAACAGTGAGTAATGTAACTATTTTGTGAACTAGAAGCATAATTTTTAGAGATAACTCAAAATCAGTCAAAATTCCCAGCTATGTGGTGATAAATCCCGTTTCATACCGACGACTCGTACGAATACTTTATGATAATGCAGGTTTAATTATAACCAGTGAGTATGCAGATAGTAGGTGAACTCTTAATTGTAAGCGACATAAAAATGAGGAAAATCTGCCGAACCAAAATTACGCGGAAATCTCAGTTATGGAATAATAAAAACATAAAAATAAGAACTAGAATAAAAATGATAAATGCTTTCAATAAATAGAATTTTAGCTAAGCTTTGAAAAGTAAAAAAAAAAAAAAATCCTTAAGAATAAATAATAAGGAAGCGATTCTATACATTATATGAATGGAAGTAAAATAAGAATTTACGCAATCTAACAGAATAAGATATTTAGGTAGCCAAATAAATAGAATACACATTAATACAGAAAACATTTAGTAAACTCGGATTGTTGAAGGAATTAATATGGGGAGGTTGTTATTAGACACAATGTACGTAATATAACAAAATAAAAATATCTGCCAAGTAATATCTTGGTGGAAAACACCTGAAAACCCGATTTTAATGGTTGACTTACAGGTTTACTACAATGATTTCCTGCTCCCAATACTCCATGTTTTCATACTTATGGGAATCATTTGAGATCTGAAAAAAAAGAGTAACAGAAAAAATATCAATAGAATAAGAATAAAATGTTTAAATTTAACAAGCATATTATTTTTATATTCACTTTATAATTTTTTTTTTTTACTTTGCTTTCGAATTTTATATGCTATCATTTTTTAAATATGAGATAAATATTTCACAATTTATACTGATCAAAGTAATGTGCTATATTACGTTATTTTTGAAGCATTTTATGAATAAATTATATTTATACAATATAATGTAATGCTTAGGCTGAGCAAATAATCTTGATAAAGAAAACTTTTCAGAATATTTTGTAAAGTTTAGTCACCGGACGATATTTTCATTAAGTTTAATCGGATTTTGAAAGAAATCCAGTTTTAGAGATTAGATTTAAACATCTGATTGGTTTGTTGAAACAACCCGAGGCAATAGAAAATAAATTAGGAGACAGAAATCTAAAGAAAATGGCTTTAAGTAAGTCTCGTAATGCCAAACAAATTGAAAGCTTTTTGATTTCGGTTGCTCTTAAAGTTTTAAGCGATCACGAATTTCACGAATTACCTAGGAAAATAAAAGTAAACACTTCCAAATCTTATACAACTCAGAATTTCTCTTTATAATAAATATTACAATAAAATAATTTTTTTTTTAATTTTTAGAACTTATCATAAATTTAATATACATGTATGATTTTTTTTCGTGTGAAATATTGTTTTAAATAGCATTTTTTTAATACTGCAAACAAGATATTTAAATTTTTTAATAAAAAATCATATTCTGAAAAAAATGATGTTTGAAAAAATATTAATAAATGAGATATTATGTAAAGTTTTCGCAAATTTGCTTTTTCTATACAAAAAGGGTGGGGGGAACTATGTATCAAAAATGTAAAGGAATGTAAAAGAGACCTAAAGAAAAAGATATCAGATAGGAATGAGAGTGAGAAAATGCAGTGTTTAGGCAATAGATGCCGCTGACACCTGTTATTGAAGAATTATCTTCGTTGGCTTAAACTGTCATTTGCCACACGGATTTCGAATAATATGCACCGACACGCACAATCCTTAGAGAGAAAGTAAAATGTAGGATAAGACGCTTTGAAATTGACACAATGGTTTATATTAAGATTCGAGCATAATGTATAAAAAAGAGTATTTCTAAAAAATCCAAAATTAAAATGGATACTGAAATAAATGCATGAAATAAGCAAAATAAATAAATAAATAAATAAATAATAAAGTAAAAAAAATAAAATAAAATACTTTTTAAATTATCATTTTGCTTTAGTCCAATAAGCTTTAGATTTTTTTATTGATTAAAGTCTCATTTCTGCGTAATGCAGCGTAATATTGAAATTCAGTCACAAATGGTTATTTTTTTTAATCATCCGTAAAAGAATAATTTCTTCTAGAAAATATTAGATACACAAATATCACATGCGAGGAAAATCTTTGGGTTTGCTGACATAAAATAAACGCGTATGATTTAATTTTTAACAGGGAAACAAATTTTGTACCTGCTATCTGTAATTATATACATATATATACATTCATCGTGGACGTCACTAAATTTTTAGAAAACAAAATCCCCTTTTTCTAGTTTTAGAATTATATTCTGAGTTAGAAAATTAGATGATCCGCGATTTACATAGATTGATGCAAAATACAAGTATACTTTCAGTGAGTCAATTTTTCAGATACCTTGCTTTTTCATAATATATATGAATATAATTTACAAATAATGTTGTTTGAAAAAAGTTTTCTCTAATTACTAATGCTTTCAAAACATTTAAGGGATTTTTTTTTATTGTGAATTGATTTCAAATACTATCAAGTTTTAAAGATATGATTTGAACATCTAATCCAAAGCAATATAACTAAATAAGTGGATAGAAATCTAAGAAAGATTGTTTTAATTTAGCCTCGTAAAACCAAAGAACTTGATTTTTTTTAACTCGATTCTTTAAATTTTAAATAATAATATTTAATGATTTTTACAAAAAAGGTAATAATTAGTAAATATGCTTCTTATTTTCTGTCTATAATTTTTAAAAAGATAAAACTTTAAAAAATGAAAATTGTTTATTTTTTTTAAAGTTTTAAATATGTTAATTATTTAATTAAATAAATTTATGCAAATTATTTCCTTTTTGTTTAAAATAAACTGTTGTATCCAATGACATTTGCTGTTTTATCTTTATTTTAATGCTGGTAGGTTGTAAGGGTACGGTATAAATTAATTATTTATGTTTTCAAATATAAAAAATTGAATTTCATTAATATAACTTAGATTATAAAAAGCAGATACAGTACTGTAATAGGATCTCAGTTTTGCTGCCCCAAAAGCTTAAATTCTTCGCGACGGGAGCCCTTTGCTTGATTTTTAATCATATGCCAGCGGCAGAAAAAATAACTAAAAATGAGAAAATTTTTCTTTGTTTAATAAAATACATTCAAATTTATATAAGTACTAGCAAGAGTGACCAAGCTAAGCTCGGTTAAAATTAATTTTCTGTTCAACTCGATATAGTATTTTCAGTGCATCAGTCTCTCTGTATTATTACTATGAAACGTTTTATCTATGAATGTACGCATCGTAGTCGTAAACCTGTTGAATAAGCTTAGTCTATGAACAAAGGTATAATCTACTTATCAGCACATAGAACATCTCCACTTATAATATACTGATCATATCAATACAGAATCTTTACTAAAGCAATCTACCCCTCCTTTACTAGCAGTAGATTCTGAATTTTTTCATTCTCATTCAAAAAATTCTAAACATTAAAATTTATTTTATTAAACGAAAGAAAACCTTAATTTCAGGGTCCAAGATCTATCTCTGCACGAATTTTTGTGTGATCGCATATGTCAAACAACTCGATACTCGTCTCGCTCGGCCATGGCCATCTTTAGAAAGGCCTTGTCTTTGGAGCATTGAAGTCGCAGGAGAACCGGGTTACTTTTCCATAGTTACGAAGTGGCCATTATTTTGAACATCACTACCATTTTAGGAAAAATGTTGTTATACATCTGCAGCCCATATAGTGCTATGTCACAAAACATGTGTTACAGATTCAGGATTTCTGAAAAGCCGTGTCTCGGATCAATTTAATCTGATAGCCAGGAAACAACAAATACCGGACATGGAATGCATTTTAAAACTTAATTAAATATTTTGTATTTATTTAAAAGGGAAAATATTGTTTTTGAATATATGTATATGCAATTTATAAAATACCTGTTTCATACGACACTTGGGAGATAGACGGGGTTCTTTTTTAAACTAACTTAAACCTTTATGCACCGACGGTACTTTAAAGTACCATTGAAAAAAACTTTATATAAAACTTATTTATTTTGTCTATTAATAACAGTTTTTTATTCTTTCCACGCAAAACACTCTACTCAATCCAATTTAGATAAAATAGAGAAAAAATCGAAGCTAAATAGTTTTTAAAAACTGTAGTTTTATTATCCTTTTTTATAGGTATTTCTTTTTTTTTTTTTTCTTTAAATAAAATTATATGAAACATATTCAACTGCAAAAGCATTTTCATTTATAGATTAGATCATGATTCATTTACTCATTGCTTTTTTTAAGAATTGTGATATTTTCAAAAGAGTAATTTTGGTTAATTAATCTGACTATTTATACAAAT
Organism: Maratus speculifer; assembly: GCA_964019185.1. NCBI lineage: Eukaryota > Metazoa > Arthropoda > Arachnida > Araneae > Salticidae > Maratus > Maratus speculifer. The sequence goes on along the minus strand of OZ025296.1, from coordinate 225,500,037 downwards.
ATTTCACAAAAAAATTATAACTGTCGATATATTTAATCTGTTTTAATAAAATAAACATATCCAAATTCCACATTAATATTATCTAAAGATTCCAGTATAACTTCAGATATTAAAGAGGATAATTATTGATGTCGATCAATTTCATAATAAATAATTCGGTAGATAAAGGGTTAAACGGCAATGGATTTTGAGCTAGATATAATGAATAGACAGTGCAAATAAACGAAACTGTCAGTCAGCTGTAGCATCATTAAGAGTTGTCAAGATAACAACATAGGATGCACGCATCAAAATCAAACGAATGGCATACCAGTTATTAACCTCTTCGCTACTGGCGATTATTACACTATTTTTAATTATTACTGAATTATTTCTTCTTTCGTTTGACTTTAGAGCGAGATTTTTTTAAAATTTTCATTAGCTCGAATCTTAGAATTCGAAACATATTATTCTTATATCGAAATTTCATTTACATTTGAATATCATTAATAAAATGGGACAAAACTGATGTGCCCATTTGGGTACTCAGGGACTGAAGAGGTTAATGACTGTTATCGAGATTTTGTAACAACTGTTTTTGGAATTTCATTCATTTTGTTTGTGGTGGACTGTATGATGTTACCATGACAAAAATCGGACAGGTTCAGTAATTTCGTTATGTGTACTTCCTATTCTGTCTTATATATCAAAACCAATGACGCTAAAATTTTATGACACTGTTTTGCTGACTATTAGCTATGTTGGTGAAAACTTTTAAATAATTTATTGAAGATGAATATTGACAAATTAATAAAATACAATGTCATGAAGTTATTTCTTAATAAAGTTACATAAGTTGTTTACATAATACGGTTATGTCATGGAGATATAAAGATATATATGAAACAAAAAGAAAATTTGATGCTATAATCCACTTTTCTCAAACAAATTGAGAATTGCATTATCATATTATTATGTGTTAATTATATTGGACAACAAAGAGTACAATTTCTACTCTTTTGCAATTTTAATGTCATTAGTAAAGAATTAAGAGCTTTATTTTCGATAAATAAGCCTGCAGAAGATATTAAATCTTTTAACGCATATTCAGAAGACAAAAACCAAATTTATAGATTTCTCGACGTTCGTAAAATCCGTTAATTGCAATATAACACTCTTAAGAAAGCTTTTATTTTGTTTTCACTGATATTCATTAGGACTGACTATTAAAGTATACATAGCTGAAATTTATTTTATCAATTATTCTTCTGTTTTTTTTTTTTTTTTGTTTTTTTTTTTGTTTTGTTTTGTTTTTGTTTCGTTTTTAAAGTAGACTAAGAATCATTTAATAATGAAAAAAAAAATTAACATTTTTTTTCATCTGTACAGTTTAAACAGTAGCAGTATCGTATAATAATTTTGATAATCAATAGCTAATTAAGAAAATATTTTAGATATGCAGCCTTTACAAAAATAGATATTTTAGACTCGATATTTACTATAACATCAACTAAATGGTAAGTATTAAATATTAGTACTTGGCAAGATGTACAGGGTGTTTTTCGCAAAGTTTCAAGACTGGTCTGAGAATAGCAAAATTTTGTACACCGAAATAAATTTTTTCAAAAAGGGACCGTTGAGTATTAACACAGTCCTGCTAGCGTCAATTTTTGCATTGTTTACTGCGTTCCCTTGCATGCAAGGCTCTTAATAAATCTCGTCGAAGTTGCCTGTATCACTGGTATCGTATCGAATAGTTCCCCTTTCAAATCTTTCTTGAATAGCTGAACAAAAAAGTGTCTGGAAGCCATGTTGGGTCCTTACTGTTATATTGCCATGTTAAATTTAACCAAAACTTTGGTGATAGCGAGCGGCATGTAAGAGGGTGCATTATCGTGGTGAACGATACAAGGGGGATGTCACTCTGCATTTTGACATTTCCAGGAGTGCAGCATAAAAATAACAGAGGATATACTCCCAAAGCAGAGCGTATACGCTCAAGGCAAAGGATATACCCTTGAGTGTTATAAGCTTTCTAGAGAAACAGAATATATACGGTGCTCCTTTAAAAAATCCAGAGAGTATACGGCATATACCCCGGTGTGTCCTACACTACATCATTGGACATTTTGTATCAGGATTGCAACCGGTTACTACCTCAGACTGTGAATAGAACGGTACCCCTACTCAGGAAACAATGTGAAACTTTGATGTGGACTCTTGAAACTCTTGATACTTTGTGAACATACCATGTACATAAAATATTATGATAATTTTCATGATAATAAATAAAAAATTTGAACAGAGATTTTTAATTTAAATTATATAAAAATTCCTATTAATTCCTTGCACAGAATAAGTTATACTTCGATCATTTAATTTGCATTTTTCAATGCGAAAGGAAAAATAGAGATTCTTAAACAAAACTGAAATAAAAGATTTTGCTTGCTGATTTCATATAAAAAAAACATAAATAAATCGGTTCATAGCTATATTTCTATATATGGGCCATTCCATGAAAACAGGTAAATTGATAGTCATTTTTAAAAATTTGTTTAAATAAATATTTTTGGTATTTACTGATTGGCAACATGTCAAATTTTATGTTTTGAGTAAGAATGTAAAGTTTATCTTTTATGGATTGGCAACACAACAGTTTAAAGATGGCGTCCATGTGTAAGCAAGTATGTTGCGTTTTACAATACATTTTGAGTGAGTTTTTTTCTCAAATTTCTCTTTTCAGTGATAAAGAAAATCCAGTGAAACTTTTGAAATCAACATTTTAGGTAAGTCTAATATTCATTATTTATATTTCACTAAACTGAAATTTATAAGATAATTTCAAATAATTATTACATCGCACAAAAATAACTTTGTTTCTGTGTCCCACACGTGACACAAAACATGAACTTTTTCACTTAGGAGGAAAAAGGAACGCATTTATTTTGTTTAATTGGCATTTTTAAAGCAGTTTAGTGTAGTACACTTATCCTATGCTATTTAAAAATTTGGGTGACATTTTTATTTGGAGAAAAATATCAAAACAAAATTGTCCCGCACGTGACACCTTATGAGCAGGACAATTATTTTTGTTTTCTGAATGTTAAATAGAGATTTATTATAGCATAGTTTTAGCAGTTTAATGATTATTTTGTCCTAAGAACTTATTCTATGTAACTAAAACGAAACGATTTTTTTTTTTTTTTTATGATAGTTCCTTTTTTTTCTTTTTTTTGTGATGCTAATATTTTTTATTTCCATTTTTTTATAAATTTATTTTAATAAAATTTTAACACTTTGATGGTTATTTTTATTTTAAGAACATATTGTTTTCAAGCAAGAATTGATCTACTTAATTTATAGGGATTTTTCTATACAATAAGAAGAGTCGTGTGTTTGAGAACTTGTTATTATTCTTTAGAAAAAAATAATAAAACTTCTTATCTATATTCTGTTTTTCTAAGTTTAATTCTATTTTAAGTTCAATGTTTCTATGAAATTAAGTAAATTTAGACAAAAGTGTTTATAATTGATAAAGTATGTTATTTATTTAGCTGAAATGGAAAGATCTAAGTCTACTAGTGCTAGAAGAATGAAAAGGATGAGAGAGAAAATGTCATTAGAAAATCCTAATTTCCAAAAAGAAGAAAATAAAAGGCTCAGAAGCAGCAGTTTCTTTTAAGATAGGTGAATGGGTGTTATAAAATATGACGGCATTAATTATCCTGGTGAAATTACAAGCACCCATCATGATAGTGTTGAAGTGTCTGTCATGATAAAAAGTGGTAAATTCTACAAGTGGCCACAGTATCCAGATAAAATTCTATATTCATTTAAAGATGTAGTAAAAAAGATATCAACCCCCACTGTAGCTAATAAAAGAGGTTGTTTCAAATTTCTAGAAAAATTTTGAATTTTTGTTTATACATTTACTTTATTTTATGTTTAAAAATGTCAATTTGAACATTTACTTTGTACAAAAAAAAATGTTAAAATAAATATTTTTGTGTTGTAAAATGTATAACATGCATTTTCTTTTTTGCATTCCTTTATTTTCTGATTTTTAAAAAGGTTACTTGAATGATATTTGCAAATGTCCCACACGTGACAACCGTGTCCCGCACGTGACACTATACGTTATAATTTTTTTTAGCATTTTAAAAATTTATTTTTCAAATAAGAATGCTTATTTCATGAACATTAGACCTTTAGCCTCTAATACATATTTTTTGTTTTGAAATTGCAAAATTAGTAGAGCAGAAATGTTATCTGGATCATACAGCAAATTACAAGTGGTTGACTTCTGATGTCCTGCACGTGACGCATGCAAATTAATTAATAACTAAATTAGTAAACCATTTAGGAAAAATCTGTCCCTGCCTGAGATATTGTTATAACAAATATAAACTTACAAAAATATGTTTATTCTTATTTCTGAAAAATCTTAAGCCCTTTAACACAATTTTGATGGAATTATGGTGTCTGATTGTCCCGCGCGTGACAGTGGAATGGCCCATATACTGTTTCCACTCTCCAACAATGCCAAATGGCTAATTCCTAAACCGTTATTCATAGACATTTATTTTCAATTACAAAAAAGGTATTAAAGGAGATAAAGAAGTATTTTTAAAACGATTTGGATCAGAAAAACAATTTATTAATTACATGTTTTAATAAAGATTTATTAATAATTTCTGATTTCATTTCATTTTATTAATTTCATTTATGTGTCTAGATGTGGTAAAAATATTTTTATTTAAAAAATTAACAGAATTACGTTTAGAAATAGAAAATATAAATCTAAATTTAAACCATATACGAATCGCAGTCTTATAGAACAGCAAAATAAGTATAGCGAAATGTTATTCTATTTCCAAAGTAATTATTTACAAAGTAATATAATATTATTAAAGCTACTGTTATCCTGTTATCCTAAGGGGAAAAACATAAAACAATGATTATTGGAAATCAACAAAGGATACAAAAAAACACACGTGAAGCATAAGAAATGTCATCAGAATGATTAATATATCGGAAATTTGATTTATGAGTTTTTTCTTAAACATATATATATTTTTTCAAACTTACCTTCCGTTTGTAAAAGATTTATTATTGAATAATGTTTTTGCAAACAAATAACAATCATAAAAACAGTCAAACAGTCGCTTTAGTGTAATCATATAAAATTTAAAAAAGTATATTATTTTTGTTACAAAATATATCTGGGAGTGTTTATTAAAGATAATTCGCATGATAATAATGGCAGATTTTGATTACTGCGATTACGAAAGTTTCTTTATTAAATACAAATTGCAATGTACAAAATATTGAGAAAACAATCTTTATCTAATAGTTATTAAATTTATTTTCATTTAAAGATTGACATGTAGGAGTAATTGAAAAAAAAATATCAATGTTTTGGTCAAAATAATAATAATAATAATTCTATATAGTTTGATTTGTATTAAATACGCTGTTAAAAAAATCCGTGAATTCATGGTAAAACTACTGTCAGCAAAGTTGTCAGACTTTTTCCGTTCCATTAGCAGATTTTTACATAAAAAAAGAAAGGAAAATAAAAAAAAGGTTTGGTTTGGTTTATTTTTGTCGTCCGATCATCTACACTAGGGAAATAGGACCTGGGGGGAATGCCCTTCGTGGGGGTCTTTCTAAGGGAACCTAACCCGTATTTACGCAAGGTTCGAAGAAAACCACGAAAAACTCCGAACGGTTAGGCCGACGGCCGCGATTGGGTTCGAACCCAGCACCTGCTGTCTACCAGTTGAGAGGTCCGAAGCTCTCGGCCACTGGTGGGGCAATAAAAAAAAAAAGGAAAAACTGAATTTGAAGAAGACGTAACTCTCCATTATGAATTAGGTATAACAATTGGCTGGTAGTGCCACCTATCGAACAGTTTAGAAGCCCCTGTATTTATTGACCGAGAAAAAAATATAATGTCGACGGGGTGATTCGAACTAACCACCTTTGGCGTGGGAACCCGTTGCTCTATCAGTCGTGCCATACGATCTTCAAATGCACGTGATGCTAAAGTTTTATAGTCAATTCTACTATGTGTGTTTTTTAAAGGTGGATTGTATTTTTATGAATGTTGTTGTAATTCGTGTAAATTTTAACTAATAAAGCTTATTTATTATTATGATTTTCTTATGATTAATGAATAATTAGAATATGGTTTGATAAAAAATTTTATTGTAAAAATTTTCTTTGCTCAATAAATTATTAGAATATAGTCAGGTTAATTTGTTGCTCAAAAAGTTGAAGGTATCAGTACAGTTGCAAATCAGTATCACAAAACAAATCTTTGAAAAGAGTCAGTATACTTCCATGAAGTTTTTCTGTATGTTTGTCAGTTTGTAAACATTGAAATACAATTGCGATATATAACTGAGTATCTCATTTGTATTCTTCCATTTTCGTCCGTTTCGTTTTTTTTTCAGCATCTATGACAGGCATGTCAAACACGTGGCCCGCAGGCCACAATTGGCCCGCCAGGAACTTCTCTGTGGCCCGTGAAGCCTTTGTCATTTTCGTATGTTTGATTCAGTTCATAGTTGATGCAGAAAATACACTCTGCATTGCAAACACTCCAGCATTACAAAATTGGAGAATGATTTTATTCAAAATATCTACCATTATTTCAGAATATTAATATACATTACATTTAATAACAGATATTGACATACATTAAAATTAATAATCCGCAATTAAATAAAGAAAAATTTTAATATTTAAATTAATGGTTGTTATTTTGGGTGAAATTTTTTTACAGTTTGGAATAAGCGATGCAAACAACACCAATTGAACAACACTCTGGTATAAAAGATGCAAACATACTGTCTTAAATATGATCAAATCTAATTTATTTTAAAATTTCGTTTACAGGAATAGAGTATGCAAAAGTTATCATTAAGAAAGTTAAGAAGAGGATATCTTAATCTAAAAATTTAGAAAAGTTTTATGTTTTCTTTTTTGTTTTTTTTTTCTAATACTTTATTATGTGTTTTATGTTGAAACGAATACATTATTTTACTCTTCTCTTTGATTCACTCATTACAAAGTAACACGTGCTGTTTGTTAGGTATTTAAAATATATCGAAAATCATTTAAAATACGAAGCTAATTTCTAATTAAAAGTTTTTAAAAGATCAAGAGAAATGAATAGTTTTGAAAGGGAAAGTGACACGTCTTGTAAAATAATAATAATAATAATAATAATAAATTATTGCCTTGTTTTTTATAATTTGGTTGCAAACATAAATGAAAATGAGCATTTTGGACAAGCTCATTAATTAATTTGACGTATCCTTGTAAATTATCCTTTTTTCATAATATAGCAACACAGATTGATAAAAATCAATTTGAAATAATTTTCTATACTAAAAAAAAGACAGAAAAATCTGTTCAATATGTAGAAACTTCGTTGAAGTTTGCTAAGAATTTACTCACTAATATTTCGAAAAACCCACAAATATCTAGAAATAATTTGGAAAAATAAATGGATTTTAAAATGATACTTTGTTGAAAACAACTGTGTTTCTGAAATACATTAAAAGTAATCTATCTGCTTTTAATTAAAGAATGATTGGATGCAATTCCACACAACTCGAAATCGTTCAAGGTAGAATAAAGGATGTCCAAAATAGCTAAATAAATTTAAAAATATACTGGGGCATTTCTATAAGTATTAATGATGTAACCAGAAATTCCAGTAATCGCATGAAATCCATAATTTCAATATGTGCTGTTATAACTGAAAATTTTCATTAAATTAACAAACTTTCATTGGTAGACACCGACAAATATTTTTTAATAGCCACTTTTTCTCATTTAGTGGCCCCGTGGCAGATGGCCTTTTGCCCTTTAAATTATAATTCTTGAAAATATAGGGGAAAGAAATTTTACTTTGTGGGCAGACACGATATGTATTTAAAAATAAGTTAAGATAAACAGGAAATAACTCCTATGCCGAATCAATAACCATAGCTAATACATTTTAAACATTTTTTTTTTATTTCATAATATTATATTGCAAATAATTGTGTTCTATCAATGATTGATTTTATAAAAAGTACTAATTGTAGCATAAAAAAATACAGATATTAATATTACAAAATTAATAACACATTTTTGTATAATTTTGATTTCGATTTAAACTTTAAAATATTCAAAATGCGTTTAAGAATGTTTGTACTTTAATTTTAATTTATTTTTCATTGCATTTGACATTATTTTGCTACGGATTTGTTTTTACCTAATAAATATCTTTAAGCATTTTCTGGTGCGTGTTTTTAATTTTTCCAATAAATAGTTTCCAAATTTTTGCTTGCTTATTTGTTTTTTAAAACAATATTTTATTTTTAATGTACAGTTTTCATTTAGTACGATAGTCCTCAAATTGATCTGCTTCTTTATTTTCGATAATGTGGCCCATGGCTTTGTGTACAGTACTAAATCTGGCACGCGGTGGTAGACGAGTTTAACATGCCTGATCTATGATGACAATTTCTGACTGCTCTTTTGTCGTGAAAGGAAATTTTTTGTGTGAAATTCAGGAAAAATATGTCTCTTAATATCAGATTTTTTTTAACAATGTGCCCTTTACACTAAAAAATTCTTGTAAATGTATGTTATTTCTATTTGTATTAGAAAAATAATGCTGCATTAAATTAATTTTTAACACAAATATTCAATTGATGAATAAATTTTAGCAGTTGGAAATTTTCAAATTGGAGGGGGGGGGTGACACCGTTTGGTTAAACCGAATCATAATTTGAATACCATTAAATACTTTACATCTTAAAATTAACACCAAAAAGTAATGAATATTTAAAACCTGAATAAGCTTCTTTTACAGACACTACACGCGGAAACTTTGTTCCGAATGAATTAGTTACGTGATCATTCAGACAAAAAACTATCCTTGAATCCGTTGTCTTCGAGAATATTTTTCTCTGGCATTGCGCTTGTCCAGCTCTATTAAATTATTTTTTAACACAAGTATTCAATTTGTAAATAAATCATAACTGATGTAAATTTCAAAGTGGGTAAAAAGAGACCGAATAAGTATACGTACCATGTATGACTTTGTATTTCGGCAATGTTCTGTCAATTGAATCATTCCAGATGACTCTGCAGGCTTAAATCATCCAAATAAAAATTAGTATTAGTGAATTTAATATTAATGTTTTTCGTAAAAAATCGACATACATGTATAGCTATAATTTCACGCGAATACGTCAAAGCAATTAAATATATATATTTAATGACAATATTCTAAAAAATAGAACGATGTTTAACAAATTTGCATTTGCTTTCTTCATATAGTGTATTACACTTTTGACGTCATGAAGAGTATAATTGGGTTGAGTAAAATATGTAGATAAACTAAAACTTTGGAGCGTCGCCGTCGTGTTGATTTTCAGATAATATAAGAACATATACTCATAAAAAAAGAAATGCGGATTTTTTATTACTAAAAAGGGGGCAAATATGTATATATACTAGCCGACCCGCCCGGCGTTGCCCGGGTCTGTATTAACAATATTAAACGAACTTGAATTTTGTTGATTTTTTCATTAACTCGAAACATTTAGAAATGCATTATCTGAAATACGTGACACTTGACTGTGTGAAAAATCAGTTTAAAAAACAACAACTAATATTAAGCTCTAAAAATACTCAAAATTATCAATGAGAAACGCGGGAGGGAATATGCATCCAACGATTGCGTGATTTTCGCGTTAAAGTGTTGATACTTCCCCGTAAAAATCACTTTTAAGTCACGTAACTAATTTTTTTTTTTCACATAGAAATCCGAAGTGAAATATTTTGAATTTCAAACTAATTATATCACTCTTAAATCCGACTATACCATGAATGAAATCGATACTCGATGGCAGCTAAAAGGTTGGTATATAGTATTATAATTTCAGAGCCATTTAACAAAAGTAAGTGTTATTTTTAATCAAATCATGCGTAATGTTCACTCTGTGAATAAATTTCTAACCATAAACTTTTGTACCGTAACCATAACCTCCTGTAACCTAACTGCGACTTAACACATTCATTGCCGATCACGCGGCAGCGCGTGATATGGCGCCAGCGTTAAGGGGCCATTCACGTGCCAGCGTTTGATGTGGTGTGATGTCCAATAGCCAGTCACGCGCTGGCGTGGGAAAATCATTCAATGATTCTTTGTTGTAAAAAATAAATTGGCCTCTGGGAAAAACCCATTTCTATAGTGCGGCATTAACTATCATCACATCCTCACGTAAGCGGCAGCGAACGTGTTAACACTACCCCACCGTAAATTAAATATAACATAAATGTAACCTAGCCTTCACTTTATTGTAGCATATCCTTATTCTAATCGTAAAATAAATGCAATTTAAATTTAACCTAACTTTAACTTAACCGTGACCTAATTGTAACCTAACGGGAAATTATATAATCAAAGGCTTGCTGTAATGTAATTGCAACCTAAATATTACCTAACCATATACTGGGTTCATGTCCATGGAAATTATTTTGTCTTGTTCGGATCTGGTTATGATTCATTAGAATACTTTCGTCGGGTTCAGATTTCGTTAAATTCAGATTTTAGGTATTTTTTAAAACAGAATTTTAATGTTCGGGTGTCGGATTCATGTCCATGGAAATTATTTTGCCTTGCTCGGATCCAGTTATGGTTTTGTGGAACATTTTTGTCGGGAACAGATTTGGTTCAATTCAGATTTCGGCTTTTTCTTCAAATGGATTTTTTAGGTTAGGTTTTTCTTGAGTGGTCACGGAAATTATTCTGCCTTGTTCGAATAAGAACATGCTTTACTGGAATATATTTTTTCAAGTTCAGATTTGGTTCAATTCAGATTTTGTGATTTTTTTTCAAAGAAATTTTTTAAGTTCAGATTCGGTTCATGTGCATGGAAATTTTTTGTCTTGTTCGGATACGGTTACTTTTATTTGGAGTATTTTCTATCAGATTCAGATTTGGTTCGATTCAATTTTCAGGTATCTTTTCGAATAGAATTTTTAAATTCGGATCTCGTTCATGTCCACGGAAATTATTTTGTCATACTCGAATCCATTTATGATTCTTTCGAATATTTTGGTTGGTTTCAGATGTGGTTTGGGTCAAATTTCAGATTTTTTCAAATGGAATTTTTTTGGTTCGAGTCGGGTTTATGTCCATGGAAATTATTTCGTCTTGCCTGGATTGGGTTATAGTTCTTTGGAATATTTTTATCGTGTTCAGATTTGGTTCAATTCAGATTTTTGTTTTTCTTCAAATGTAACTGTTATGTTGGGTTCGGGTCTTCTTATTAATAAATTATTCTATCTTGTTCAAATAAGGACATGCTTCACTGGAATATTTTTGTCAAGTTCAGATTTCGTGATCTTTTCAAAGAAATTTTTTGGGTTTGGATTGGGTTCACGTACATGGAAATATTCTGTCTTATTTGGATCCGGTTGCCTTTCTTTGAAATAGTGTTGTCAGATTCAGATTTGGTTCGATTCAAATTTCAGGTATTTTTTCGAATGGAAGTTTTAGGTTCGTATCGGGTTCATCTCCACGAAAATTGTTTTGTCTTACTCGAATCCAATTATGGTTCTTTCGAATATTTTGGTCAGATTTAGATGTAGTTTGGGTCAAAGTTCAGGATTTTTCAAATGGAATTTTTTATGTTGGAGTCGGGTTTATGACCACGGAAAGTATTTTGTCTTGCTGGGATCGGGTTATAGTTCTCTGGAATATTTTTATCGTTTTCAGATTTCGTTCGGGTCATATTTTGGGTTTTTTTAAAAGAAAATATTTAGGTTCGGGTGAGGTTTGATGCCCACGAAAATTATTTTTCCTTGTTTGGATCGGGTTATGCTTCATTTGAACATTTTTGCGGGATTCAGATTTGGTTCGGGTCAGTTATCAAATCCATAGTTTTTTTTTCAATCAGAATTTTTTGGTTCGGGTAAGGTTTATACTCACGGAAATTTTGTCTATCATGTCTATCGTGGTCTGTTTTTTTTTTTTTTCTGGTTGGGATCAGATTATGTTTAAATTAGTCTGAACATTAAGGTTATAATCAGTTTTGCTACTATTCTTTTTATGGCTATATCTGACAAATAATTTTCTTTGCTATTTGATAATTTATTATGGTGCATGACTCGTTTGCGGATTCAAACAATTGTACGCCAAACAGCTATTTTATTTTTGATTTAAAAATAAATTAAAGCCATATTATTACAATTTAAAATTGAATAGAACACATTTAAATGTAATCAATGATTGAAAAAATAAAGTCTTAGAAAAGTTTTGCGTATTTTTTTTACTGCAACACAGCTAATGACTCATAACTCATACATACTAATGTTCGAAATGCCAAAAATCTGCGTACAACCATACAGTAAAAAGAAATTAATAGAGTGGCAGTATAATGTCTTGGAGTGACACCAAAAATGTAATTCTGAAATCCGCTACATTAAGTCCAAAAAACCACCAACAAAACCTTGTGCTTTGACACTCCGATCAATTCAAACTGGTTAAAACCCGTATTTGTTTGTTTTTGTCTTTTACTTTTTAAACTGTTATTGAATAGAGGACTAAAATTTCTTTTAAAAAATAACGTTTTGTGCCATTATTGTCTGTAATACACGATCAGAATGCATAAAAGATACAAATAGATCAATCATAGGCAATAATTATTTGATTATTTTTATGATATGACTTTGAAATATCAATATAGAAGCATCATTTAAGATTTTGCTTGAAAAGTTAACATTCTTACGTTAATGTCTTAAAATCGTCTGCACTCTGAAATCTAGATTTTAGATTAATATTTGTTATTTTAGTTTTCATGCATGATTTTAAAAGAATGTTTTCATCAATATATTTTATATATTGACATGGAATTTTTAATCTGTTGCATAAATATTTTTCATCTACGTTATAAAGTATTAAAAAGTTCTGCAAAAAAAAAAAAAACTTTTAGTAATACAGTTTTTAGTTCAAATCAAATGTTTTCAATATTTTATTTAATTTTATTTTGACATTTAATTATTTCTAATTTTCCAATTTCAATTATTTTAAAAGCAAACATTTATTTTAATAAATAATATAATAGAAAAAAAAACATTTAAAAAAATTACTATTTCTTCGTAAAATATGCTTCAGCTGTAATTCATTTCTTTCAATTCGTCTTATTAATACAAAATTCCTTCCTCGTGCTTTTGTTTGAGACATTAAAATTTCTGTGATAAATGGTTTCATATTGCAAACCTTTTTTTCGGTTTACTTTGCCTCCATGGCGCACAGCAGCCGTGATAAAAAAAAAATCTTCATTTAAACTTACAGTTTGCCAGTCTATGAATTTAAAAGTCTGTCCCAGCTTTTTTAGTTATTTCTGTAAAAATTTTATGCAACCAATCAACCATAAGAAAATGAAAGGGAAAAAAGCGAAAAAAAGGCGATTTTTTTATGACAGAGAGCTTTGGAGTTTAATTAATTACTCAGTTAATAAATAGAATTTTGAAATTCTGAGCCTCAGGTGCATCAGGAGAGATATTGGGCTACTCTCATAAAAAATTTGAGCCTCGTACGTCCCATAGATTTTGCTAGCCATCGCAGACACACACACACACACACACACATACACACACACGCAGACAGAACGATTTGTTATTTTATTTGTATAGATATATATATATACCTACATATGTATGTATTTCATATTTTAAAAATACAAGTGTAAAAACTCTAGGGATCTGTTTATATGTATGACTATTGAAATTCACATAATTATTGTAAAAACAAAAATGACATAAACTTAAAAACAAATCTCGATTAATTTTCAACTCATCTTCTAAATAAAATAAATCAAATATATTCATTAAAACGTTAAATAATTGATCAATAGGTATATTGGTGAATATGTTTTCGAAATCGAATATCTGCATTTTTTGAGTAGAGAAATTAAGATTATGTAGTACCTGAAAACTGTTATCTATTGACCAAAAATAACTAGAACTTTTAAATTTAACTTTCAAAAAACCATATATTCTTTTTAAAAACTTTTGTAAATCTAATTTAAAAGTTTTATTAACACTATAAATAGTACTACCAATATATTTGAATTTAATAGGAGACTTATGAAATTTAGGAGCCAAAAATATAAACGGCAAACAGTGATGATTAGAAATATCAAGATTATATGAAAACAGACTTTTACACTTTTTCTTTTATGAAAAGAATTTTTTAACAATTCATTTACAATGTTTATTTTATCATAACAATTAATATTTAAAAAATCAAAGTTTATCCAGATTGTTTAAAATTGAATAGGGCAGGCAGTAATGATTATAATTTTGATTTTTTGGATATTTCTTTTAATATTTTAGAAAATAAAGTAAATTTAGATTTATATGATAAAAGAAATAGTTTTAATTTTTTTACCAGAAGTATGCCACATTGGTATTCAAATTTGCATAAAAGAATTTACATAAATATAGTGATTAATCAATTAATTCGTTTATAAAAAATTTGTAGTAATGAAAGATATTTTTATAAGCAAGCTTTTAAATTTCTAGCCCATCATTTTTATAATAATAATTATCCAATTAATTTTATAAATACTATTTAAGAACTGTTATAAAAAATAATTGGCAACGTTGTGGATTGTTGGGCTAACTTTTATAATGACCGCATGATTCCCGAACATTCCATATGAAGATTATATTCTAAAGTCTATTACAGAACGAGTATAACCGGAAGTTCCGAGTGTGAAGAAGGTATGCAGACCTGGAATTTGAAATTATATGAAATTGGATTCGGTACATTTTTTGTTAATTTGGAGTTTTACAGGCAGGAGATATTAAAAGGTATTACTGTTCTTAATTTTTGTATTTTGATTCAGGTAAGGGGGAAGGCCTGGCAAATGCTGCATTCATTTTATTTGATAATTTTTAAATCATAATAGACTTTCTTATATTATAAAGGTTATTTTAATTTACATATATATTTTTTGTTTTCTTGTTGTTGTGTTTAAATATTTTTTATGTTTTTTATGATTATTAAATCGTTTTTAGTTTGCTTTGCTTATTAAAAAACTGGCATTTTTGTTATATATTTTTTGAATGCAGTTTTGGCAGGCGTTCAGAAACCTGAAACAAATCAAACTTTTTGAAAAAAGGGGCGTTGGGTTAAGGCTGGTCTGTCCTCCCTCTGATGAGGACGGACTGTTTTTTCTTGCCTGTATCATGTTTATAGTTAATTGTTTGTTGTTAATTGTTCACTTTTATATGTACAATATATCCCTAGAGTTTTTACACTTGCATTTTAAAAATATGAAATATAATTTACAGTATTATTTATGAACTGCTTTAGCGCCAATGGTGCTGCAATTGTTCATGTTGAATTGAAACTACATATGTATGTATATATGTTTAAAATATGAAAACTTTGCACATGTTTAAATTAAAGTACAAAACTTGGCACCTCATGCCTTCATCATGTTTTTGCAACATCTTTAAGATATTAAGAAATAAAAAATCATAATTTTGATTTATATGTTTAAATTTTCTTGTATTTTTAAGTTCTTTTCCTTTTATAATTATTTTAAAAGTTTTGTAATTTATAATTACAATTAGGTTTTCAACAATAGCTCATCTCTAGGAAAACATGCTTATCTATGGACTATAACTGAGGTCAACTCGGAAGACTCTCAAAGCTGTTTTTACTTGTTGACTAAGGATTAAAGAAAAAATGATTAATTTAAACATTTATATATTTAAAAGACCTGGGTTTTTTTTCGTCCTCTGGCTTGAGATTTCTACTAAACTAAATTACATAATACTTTTTTAATAGAAATCACTTTATTTGTAGATGTGCTCGTACTTGCTATTTTTTAAAAATAATTCAATTTCATATTTTTAATTTAATTTTAAAAGTTGATTGGCGAATTTTTTCCCCACTGATGGCAACCGGCTTAGTTTCATTTCTGAAGCGAGAAGGAGAAACTGTGGGAATTACCATATCATTACGGATGCCTATTAATATTCCAATTAATGATTTTTTTTTAATTTTTGAACAGAAAACGGCGTCACGACATGTTTACTCAAAAAAAAAAAAATTACGTTTCAGTATTTTTATTATTGGGTTGATATTGAGATTGAGACGCTCATCTCAGGAGAATTTTAAAGGGTTAAAATGATGTCATAATGAAAATAAAATGCGTATTGCATGCAAAAGTAGTAATTGGCAAACATGACACCAAACATGTTAATGTATTAATAATCTACTGAACATAAAAATATTTTTTAAAAAGTTAATATGAAAATTAATATAATGATTATAGATCACATGCATGCGAATTTTGTGTCGGTGAAAAGTTGTTATTTTCAGGTTTCTTCGAAAACAAATATTATAATTTTGCCATAGAGACGCAGTTTTCGTTTACTTTGCGTAATATCAGGGATCACATCCTCAAACGAATCTTCATAATTTATTCTCTGAATAATTTGTTGCTGATTACATCTAGTAATATTTTTAATAAGTTGAAAAGTTTAAGTTTAAGTTAAACTATTGTTTATTTATTTTTTTATTTTTTTTGGTGTGTGTTGGGGGGGGGAGAGGGTAAGTTAGGCCAACTGATATTAGATTGAAAATTTCAAATATTTTTATAACTCCAAGCTAACAGTTCGTTTAAATTTTTCATTCGTCGAATTCGACGGGTTCTAACTCATGTATATAGTTTATACTTATGAAATAAATTCTCGCTCTTTGCATGTGTGTTTCTGTTCAAGAAAACTCGAAAATAATACGTCACGCTACGAGACTCAAAATTGTTGTGAGATTAGCTTAAATTGTCTAATGATGCACATGAGTCTCAGAATTGTAAAATCACAAAAAGTTGCGTTATTAATGCTTATCAACTGAAAAACATTCTGCAGTTAACATTTGAAAATAAATTTTTAAAAAGGGTCGTTTGTTCGAGTACCGTTTTCTTCATTATTCCAACATCCTTTAAAAGCTTATAATTTAAAGGTACTGAAAAATCTAAACTATTTTTTTAATCTTAAGCTATCTTCCAATCTATGATGTAATCTATTTTTAAAAATATGAATTTTAAGCCTTTGAAATGCACAAAAGAACTCAGGTGACTTTTCGTTTCACGGAAAGGAAAATTTTTATTTTGAAAAAATAAGTAAACGCCCGAATTTCAACAAAATCTTTTTACAGCATTTTAATAGTTTACATATTAAAATATCTCGAAACGCGAGATTTGTTCGAGGTACTTTTTTTTAAATAAAATGTTTAATGATTTATTTCATCGCGGTTTCTCCTATTCAGACAGCAATTTTCAAGCACAAAATGTGTTCTTAAATGTGAAATAATTTTACAATCTATGAAGTAATCAATTTTTAAAAAAGGACATTTTAACCCTTTTTTATACACTAGCGGATTCATGTAACTTCGAATCTTATCGAGACGTCATTTTTTCTTCCCTAATGTAACTAAACATCAGTATTTAAACATCAGTATTTTTATACAACCTTATTAAAGCATCGAAGATATCGAATTTACATCACCTGTAAAAATTTTGAAACGTTCGAACATTTTTCATTATTTATTTATTTATTTATTTGTTATTAAATATAATTCGCGAAAATATTGACGAAATTCGGAAAAAAGTGAATGTTTTGTCGGTTTTTGCTCTTTCTGAGCGGGATTTTAGAGGTACCTAGAAAAACAAAAATTAGTTCTCAAAGCAGAAGCCTTCGTCTGATAGAAGTTATAATTGGTTTTTAAAAATAGAAATCGTAACTTTTTCAAATACATTGGCAAACAAAAGTAGGTTACTCCGCGCTTCACGGCAATGATATTTTACTACACAAAAAGAAGCAAATCTTCCATATTCTAATACAATCATTTTAGAGATCGTAATATATAAAATTTACATCACCTACAGTAATTTTGAATCGTTCAGAGGTATAGAAAAAAAAATAACAAAATAAACGCGGGAAAATTAGACGACGAAAGCAAATACATTCACATTTTCGCTTGCTTTCAATGTGCGTGGATTCCAAAAAAAAAAATTACGCAGAAAATGAAGCAGGGAATTGTATATACATTCAATTTAAAACTTTTATATTTAAAATTATTAATTTAGATAAAATGAAGTCTTAACATAAAAAGGTACTACTAGGGATATACCGTCGACCAAAAAATTATCGCCAAACTATAAGATTAAATGCCAATAATGATTGATAGTGAATGTGACATTCAATGACATTAAATACAATTCCCGTGTTTAAAGTGTCATTAAGTGATTTATTTTTTGACTTTTTATTTATATTTTTATTAATATTCCTGTAATAATTTTTTTTGTTATTTAAAATAAAAATTATGTCACTATGTATAATTTGGATATTATTTTGGCGATTTGTATAATTTGGCGAAATTGGTCGACGGGATAACAGAGTAGTACCTAAATATTTTATCAAATCATAGAGATTTGAATTTAATTTCAGGGGCACTCATCGCTAGGCAGATTCAGCTAAATATCTAATATAATAATGCTTAGAAAAGTCCTCCCTAAAAGTATAAAATATTGCCCTAAAATTTTGACTATTAGAAAATGAAAATAATGAAAGATTTATCTGATAGGCAAGTATTAAAAATACTGAAGGCTCTATTTGCCAAAAGTTCTTTGTACATTGTATTTGTAAACAACCAGATTAAATATATTTTATCAATGCATTTAAACTTTCAGTCTTAAAACAACGTTGTAAGACGTTATGTTTTTAATATGGTTGACATGCTTTCTTAAAAATTAAAAGTATGTTTTAAAAAGAAAAATATTGACTATGGTTGCATGATGACTACGTCAATTCAAATATATCACCTCCAATGTTGATGATACTAAAGCGCAGAATTTATAGAAAAAATACCTTATATATAATTTTTAAAGATAATAAAACAAACATATTAAGAATTTTTAAAGCTATGTAAAATTACAATTTCGTTTTACGCTTTAATAATTAATTTTAAAAAATGTCTAAAATTAATTTGCAGTTAAGCGTAATTGTGGATGACAATTAGTATGTGTAGTAAAAAACAAGTCTGAATAAAAAAAAAAATGAAAGTTATTTTAAAAATGTATTATGAAATAATGCTTGATTTTATGGTCATTATTCTTGCGTTGGAACTTGTCATTTTTTTATGTATACAGACATATTTTATTTTATAAAATAACAAAAATATTTAGTGTTACATAAGAAAGAAAAATCCACCACATCACATACAAATCTTTGTAATACTTTATGCTAAAATGTAACTTTTTTCAAAGAACTGATAATCTAGATCAAAAAAACCTTTTTTCTTCTTTTTCTTTCATAAAATTTTTTATTCCCTTTTATACAATCTTTTATGCTGTCAAGACACTGATGACTGCTGAAATACCGAGTTTGGCATTCGAGAGTTAAATTCGATCAAGAAAGATTATGATATAAATATTATAAATATTTCATGGTATCTCTGAGGAATTAACATAGATATTTGTAACATGCCAGTAAAATGGAACTGAGAGTAAACTTCCCTTAAACACTAAGAGTATGTATCCTAATGCAGTAGGAAATGTTTCAGTTTCTGCTCTCTGCCGTATTATAAATCAGATTTTATTTTATTGTAAACATTTTGTAATGTTGTCATTGTCTTTTGTATTTGAATGTATTTTTCCAAACAATTTATAGCATTCATGGTTTTTCAGATATTATTATGGTGCAAATAGTCAAGATTGTGTAATATTTTGAAATAAACAATTATCACAGCAAACAATTTTTAAGTTTAAATTAAGAGAAGTTAAAAAATAGATAATTAATGGAGTTCAAATTAACAGTTAAGATCGAGAAAAGACAGACTTTAAAATAAGTATTAATTACGGAAAATAATTATAGAATAGATTTTTAAAACGACATAAAATATTAAATAAGCTTTTTAAATAGAATCGAATTTAAGTGAACAGAATGAATGAAATACTAGTTGTGAAAATGAATAATTTAATAAACTGTTATTTTAGGATCATTTTAGAATATACGTTTTTATGGAATACTTTTCAAAAAGGGTGAAAATTTAGTTTTTATTACTTACATCAATTACTATTTATGTTTAAAATCATATAACACGGGACATAAAAGTTACAATGTAGAGTTACACAAACTGAATTATAAATTTATGCAAATTATATTATAAAGTTACACAAATCAACATTACACGAATTATAATCAATAACAAACGTAAAATATAATTTAAAAAACAGATCAATATCACACTTCAAATGATTTAATTTAACTTGTGAGATGTAACTTATTTAACGTTTTATTTTAAGGGTGTATTCGAAAAAACGCTTTTCCACCTTTAAAAACTCAAAATTTCCTGATACAATTTCAGACACATATTTAAAAGCAGAAGCATGAAACTTGCTGAGGGGATTTTTGAAGAGACTCATAAAGTGAAGTGTGATGTCATTTTACACTCCATTCATTTGAATTTGATTTATAAACCTTTATCTTTTCATTATGACCCTTTTTTTCGTTCCCAGACCTCTTGCTTCGGAAAAATCGGTTCAAAATTGCGTTTTTGATTGCTTTTTTTAAAATATTTTCTGCATTTATCAAGGAATCGACAATCACGGCACCTTGTGTAACTTTCGAATAAGACAATTTGCCAGTTTTATGCATTTGAGAGCAAAAATTAATTAAAAAATAAATCGGGAAATAAGCAGTTTGAATCGAAATACACCCTTAAATTGTGACATGATATTGATTTGTTCTTTCTCTGTTTCTTTAATTATTTTCATTCATATTAAATTTCCTATTTTTAAAGTAAAATTTCATATTCCTGCTTTTAAAATTGAGTAAATTGAAAATCATGTATTGTTTTATAATTACATATTACCGCACTTCGTAAGAACCGCTTTCTAGCGCTTATATTTGCAAAAAGTTTTACATTTATTTATGTAATATTAATGAAATATATCGCTAAAAAGATACTTAGCGCCAGATAAAAAGAGAAAAGAATTAAACTATTGGCTAAAAGGCCGATTCTTTTAAGCTATTGCATAGCTTTTATCACGGGCTTTGAGCGCGGCGACCGAATCCAAAAATTCCGTAACGCGGAAAATCCTAACACATCGGTAACGAAAAAACCTAACACTCGGCTAACGTCGTTTCAATTCGGCAGACTTCGGCATGGTATCCTTCGGTAGACTTCGGCAGACAATGACGCGGTATTTTTCAGATATTTAGAGGATATCAAGTCTCAAACATATACATTTCTTATTTCAGATACTATAAATCTATAGTTTCAATAATAAAAATTCCTGATAGAATGTGTATAGCAAAGAATCGTCTTAAGATAAAATAAGGTAGGATAATGTAGCTTTTGGTGATTGGAGACCCGTCTTATGGTGAGGATCGAAAAAATTAAAATACTTATAACTCGCGATCTAATTTTCGTAGCGCGGCAAAATTTTGTTTGGTAATTTATTATAAAACAGTGTTAATTTTTAGTGACAGAAGACCCCCCACGTTGAGGGTCGAAAAAATTAAAATGCTTATAACTCGCGGTCTAATTTTCGTAGCGCGGCCAAATTTTGTTTGGTAATTTATTATGAGACAGTGTTAATTTTTGGTGACTGGAGACCCCCCCCCCCATGAAAAGGGTCGAAAAATTTAAAATGCTTATAACTCGCGATCTAATTTTCGTAGCGCGGCCAAACTTTGTTTGATGATTTATTATGAGACAATGTTAATTTTTGGTGACAGGAGACCCCCCATGGGGAGGGTCGAAAAAATTAAAATGCTTATAACTCGCGATCTGATTTTCGTAGTGCGGCCAAATTTTGTTTGGTAATTTATTATGAGACAGTGTTACTTTTGGTGACAGGAGACCCCCCCACAGTGAGGGTCGAAAAATTTTAAATGCTCATAACTCGCGATCTAATTTTCGTAGCGCAGCCAAATTTTGTTTGGTAATTTATTACGAGACAGTGTTACTTTTGGAGACAGGAGATCCCCCATGGTGAGGGTCGAAAAAATTAAAATGCTTATAACTCGCGATCTAATTTTCGTAGCGCGGCCAAATTTTGTTTGGTAATTTTTTATGAGACAGTGTGAATTTTTGGTGAAAGGAGACCCCCCCCCCCATGTTGAGGGTCGAAAAATTTAAAATGCTTATAACTCGCGATCTAATTTTCGTAGCGCGGCCAAATTTTGTTTGGTAATTTATTATGAGACAGTGCTACTTTTGGTGACAGGTGACCCCCCACGTTGAGGGTCGAAAAACTTAAAATGCTTATAACTCGCAATCTAATTTTCGTAGCGCGGCTAAATTTTTTTGGTAATTTATTATGAGACAGTGTTAATTTTTGGTGACAGGAGACCCTCCACGGTGAGGGTCGAAAAATTTAAAATGCTTATAACTCGCAATCTAATTTTCGTATAGTGGCCAAATTTTGTTTGGTAATTTATTATGAGAGAGTGTTAATTTTTGGTGACAGGAGACCCCCCACGGTGAGGGTCGAAAAATTTAAAATGCTTATAACTCGCAATCTAATTTTCGTATCGTGGCCAAATTTTGTTTGGTAATTTATTATGAGAGAGTGTTAATTTTTGGTGACAGGAGACCCCCCCACGGTGACGGTCGAAAATTTTAAAATGTTTATAACTCGCGATCAATTTTCGTCGCGCGGCCAAATTTTTTTGGTAATTTATTATGAGACAGTGTTAATTGTTGGTGACAGGAGATCCCCACGGTGAGGTTCGGAAAAATTAAAATGCTTATAACTCGCGATCTAATTTTCGTAGCGCGGCCAAATTTTGTTTAGTAATTTATTGAGGTATTGCATAGCTTTTATCGCGGGCTTTGAGCGCGGCGAAAGAATCCAGAAATTTCGTAACGAGAAAAAAACCTAACACTCCGGCTACGTCGCTTCAGTTTGGCAGACTTCGGCTCGGTATCCTTCGGTAGACTTCGGCAGATATTGACGCGGTATTTTTCAGATATTTTGAGAATATCAAGTCTCAAACTTATGTTTTTTATTTCAGCTACCATAAACGTATAGTTTCAATGATAAAAATTCCTGATTAACCTACATGTATTGTAAGATAATAAAAATATTTTAAACGATATTAACTTGTCATTTATTCAATAAAAGAAAAAAAATATATTGCTATCGGTCATCACGCTCATAAAGTGTAACTTGAATTAATATCAAAGACAAAAAAAATAAATAAATAAATAAAAAAATAAAAAAATAAAAAATATATAAATAAATAACTATAATTGCATAAGTTGATAAAAAATGCTATGCAATAGCTTTACCGCGGCAGTCCCCGAGTGCCACATGCATTTTTTTTTTATTTTATACCGTTTTCTGAGATCTGAGTTTGAAAGTTTCGTATAGCGTGTGAAGTTGTCATTTGTTTTACAAATATACTGGAGCCAAGAGAGCCAAGAGCTCGTGAAAACATTTTCCCCAATACTCTCTAATACTTTGTTTAACAACATGATTAATACTCCATAAACAATATTTTGTTATTGTAGTATGTCATTTCTTATAACAAAATATGTATAAGATGTTTTTTATTAATTTTTGTCGTAAAAAAGGGATTAATTATGCGTAAATTATTTTTTATATAATTTAATGTTATATATTTTATAATTTGATCATTTCATCATTTAAAAAATATAGTTAAATGTATTTCATACCATTATCTTTGTTGCATGATGCAGTTCCTTCATTCTCTGACAGTGACGTGCTTAATACATTATTTTTAAAATGTTAGACGATTCATGATAATAAATTTTTTAACCAAATAATCCAAATAATATTATCAAATAATGCTAATAAAATAAATAATGGTAATTTTAATTTTGATTTAAATTTGAGGGTAATGGTAACTTAAAATTAATATTAATGCTAATGCTAATTTTAAAATTAGTGTTAATGTTAATTTAAAATTTCTTGTTAATTCAGTTAATTATTTATGTTTGCCTGTAAATTTGTTCATTAGGGCACAAAATTATTTATTATTTTAGATTTGGTACCCGTGTTCCCATTGAAATCATATCGATATCCCATTGATTAGTGCCTATACAATATTGCACGTACTTGGATACAGTTCCTTATATTTTTGCTTTATTTTGCGAATTTCACATTTATATTTTATTTTGCAGACGATAATTTTTAAAATTTTCAAGCTATGGTTTTGAGACTGTTACAAAAGTTGTTCTATGCATTTAACTATTATAAAATGCAAATGAAATTTTAATGAAGCATTTTACTGAACACATGTACAGTAAAACATTATTTAGTAAACCTGCTTATTTGTCATACAATATTTATTATTTTTTAATTCTGATTACAGGGTGTATGTACAATGTTCATTGTCACATTTTCTGAAAAAGAATATTGTGTTTTATGAAGAACACTGCAAATTATTGCTAAAGAACTATGCAAATTTGGGACCATTTTTTATAAAAATCTTAATTTTTCCACAAGTTTACGTGCTATATTCATAAAAATAAACACACTTTATTACTGTATGCGACTTAATCATAATCTGCAGTTTGAACACTTTCTCTTCATTAGTTTTGACAGGGTTATCTAAAAGATCTTCGTCTCTTTTTAAATTTGTTGACTGTCTCGTGTTAGCTTTCGGGAAGAACTCTTAAATAAAATGTATGACGTGTACTATTTTATTTACAAACCTGGAGTTTCGGAATAATTCCTTATGTACTTTTCTAAATATTTAACAAAAGGTCTAACATCATAAGTGTCATTTTTTGCTGAGAATGTATATTTCATAGTTTTTAAAGTATAATTTCATAAACCTGCTTTTAAAACTCAGTAAACAGAAAATCATGTATTGTTGGATAATTACATAACATTACCTTTTTCAGAACTGCTTTCTAGCTCTTATATTTACAGTAAGTTTTACGTTTATTTATATAATGAAATATATTGCTAAAAAAATACGTAGCAAGCGATAAAAAAAGAAATGATTTAAACTATTGGTTAATAAGTCCAAATATTTTATTTTTAACCATTTTCTGAGATCTGATTTTGAAAGTTTCCTATAGCGTGTGAAGTTGTCATTTGTTTTACAAATTACTGTTACCAAGAGAGTAAAAGTTCTCGTGAAAATATTTTCCCCAATATCTCATACACTTTGTTTAACAATAAGATTATTACTTCAATACAACAATATTTATTTAATAGTAGTAGTCTTTGCTTAAAACAAATGTATATAATTTTTTATATTTATTTTTGCTTTAAAACAGAGATTAAATAACTTATCATTAAATGCTTATAGTTTTATTTTTTATGTTGAATGATACAATTGTTTTATTCTTTGGCTATGACATTCTTTAAAAATTTCTAAATATTTTAGACAATTCATGAGTGTAACCAAATAATATAAATTATAGATTTAATGGTATTTTTACATTTAAATTTAAACTTAAAAGTAATAGTAATTTAAAGGAAAAGTTAATTTTAATGATAATGCTAATTTAAAATTAATATTAACGTAGATTTTATAATATTAATATTCATGTTAATTTGAAAATTAATATTAATTTTAGTTTTTTTTTTGTTAATGCAGTTAATTTATTAAGTTTGTATGAAAATCTACTTGATTAAGGCATAAAAGTATTTGTTATTTTAGAATTGGCACCATCCAAAAACCTATAATCCGGGATGAGAAAATTGAAATACAATATAAAAATGACTTAGATATTCTGTAAGACTAAAAGTTAAAAATTATATATATCTACATCTCGAAATAAAATCGTTTTATTTATTTATTTATTTTTTTTTTTGGATTTCCAGATATAAGAACACTTTTTCGGAATCAGTTCTCTTAAAAAATCAGCCCCCCCCCCCCCCAAAAAAAAAAAAAAAACTCAAGTTGAGCCGAAATTTACTCATCTCACGTTTTGAAAAGCAGCTTCTCATAAAGAGTTGAAACAACTCAAGTGAGTCAGTTGTTTTTAAACAATTTAAATCAAGATGAGTTATTTAAATAAGCAATCTAAATCAAGATGAGTAAAGCATTTAAAAAACAACTCATTCACGATTCACTAAATTAAGCTCTTACCTGATAAGCTAAATACACTCTTTCGTTTTAAGAGTGAGGAGAAATTTTGAAAAAGTTACTATTTCATTTTGTTCATGGTTACATTATACTTAAAAAAATGTTTTTTACAGTGTACGATATTTTTTTCTAATATAAATTATTGTCTAATATTAATTGCAATGCAATGTTTCTAAAAAAAAGTACATAAAAGAGAAAGCATAGTTTCCGTACAATAATGGTTCGTTCGTCTGCTAATTACCATACATATCCAATTTTTTCTCTTGTTGCGTAATTAACTAAAATTAATATGGACTCAATATTTTATTAATCATATTGTTGCTGTGTGATGTATTAGGAAATATTTCAAATAAAAATCGAAGTTCCCACAAATATTTGCTACTAACAAATATGCAGTAAGCTTTGAGATTTAATGTTAATTTATTCTTTGTAGCACAAATACTACAAATATGTAAAATCAACAAAATAACATGGCTCAAATCAGAATCTGTAATTTCAAAATATCCATTAAATAACATGATTCTTCCGGATAATTCAATTCCAGCTAAAACACCTATTTAGCCCTCACAAGCAGTATTTGAACATTCTAGTTATGACCTGAAATTAAAATTAAAATAGTGACGTGTGTTTTTTTAGAAATATTGCGTCATTATACGGTGCTAATATCATTTATGTTCTTTTTATGTCTGGATAGAAGATTTAAAAAAAGTTTAAATAATGATAATAATTTTTCAATAAATCAAAATTTTAAGTCGAGAATTTACAAAACAAATAGGGACTAATAGATGTTATTCAATACTATTTTTTTTAATTGTGATTTAAATTATTAAAATAAGAAAAACTTATTTTATAATTTGACTTACCCATCTCCCAGTAAATTTCAAACTGAGAATAAAAGAATACCACCTTGTTGAAAATTGCACACAATGTTTTAGTATAACAAATGAACATTGACTAATACTTTGGTGTTGTTTTAAAAAGTATCAACTTGACAAATTTACAAAGAATAAGGCTGTCTTAAATAGCGTACTCCACTATTGAAGTTTTCGTTGAATTTTCTTAAGATATAGTGATTGACTTGTAAGAAGAATAAATGTTTATTTTGTGCGAATAGTTCGGTTTTAACATTAATTTTTTTTTCAAATAGAATAAATAAACCTCCGTGTTTTAAGACTCTGGTGAACACTTGACTTACTTTTAAAATCTTTAAATCAATCATCTACTCTAGGCAATCAAATGCATTAGGTTACAATACAGAACTTTTTGTTTATGTAAATTTTTATTTATGAAAACAAAAGTTTTTGTTTTCCAATATTTTGATTACGTAATAAGGGTGACAACAGTATATCCATGCACCGGTCGCCCTGATGATTAAATTTCACCTACGGCCGTTACCGTATTACCTCCAGGGGAGGGGGGGGGCGAAAGACAGGCAAACCAACAATCTGCTTGACTGAATGATTCACTTACACTAGTAGTACAGTTTTGATGGTGTGGTGTATCTTTTTCCATTTATTCCTTAAGAGCTATCTTTCAAGATAACCTTTCATTTATCGTTGCCAGAACATATCCTGAATCTTCTTATGCAGCTTCGGCTTAGAAAAGAAAATAAAGTTCTGATTATTATGATATAGTAATTCAGGTAAAGCAAGTCATGCTACACATTTGATGAAACGTCTTGGAGTTAAAACGGATAAGTAATTATGATCTGTTGATAAGTAAATAAGTGGATAGAATTAATATAAGCCTGAATTAAGCATAGCGTAATGTAGAATTCCTCGAATGTCATGAGCGTACTTTGGCGTGATTTTATTAGATGTCGTTTGGTTAGTTTTATGGACGACTTCCATAATCCTCCAAAGTTTGCACCTTGAGACATTAAATGCCAAAGAATTAGGCGTTGTGCAATGACGTCTTGGACTTTTGGTTCTTACAAAAGTACACATAGTCTTAAAAGTTAAGAGAAGAAATTGCAACAACGATCTTTTAATGCTAATAAAATAAATATTGATTTCACTTCCTTGGTGTGATAACTTGGTCCACAATACAGCAAGGATGCAGTCACTCTGCTCAGGCCCGTGGGGGCCCGCGAGGGGAAGAAGCACCAACCAGTCCTCCTCCACGAACCGCTAGCAGACCACTTGCTAATGGTGAGAACAGTCTGCCTGGGGTTCAAGGAATGCCCCATTAAAAACTTCATCAGCATCACGAGGTGCCATCAGTGTCTCGAATATGACCACGTGGCAGCTGATTGCAAGGGGACCCAGCGGTGCTCTGTCTGCGCGGGCCCACATGTGTACACAGATTGCAACAATAAAAGCAAACGCTGTTATGTGTGCACCAAGTACAATGAAATCAACGGCCACTGGATCCGTGCTCCCAAGCCAACAGATCACCAGGCCAACTCCGGGAAGTGCTGGGTACATCGAACGCTGCTACGTGTCAGGCAGATTCAAGTAGAGAAGGGCATGGCACTTACAAACGGTCACCAGGTTATACACGGGAGGATAACCATTGCCACATTTGGCGGCAAGGATAGGATCGAACACATGACCAGCCACGACCATGAAATGAGACGAAAACATGACGAAAAGTACAGCAGATATCATGGTCGTAGGAAGTAACACAATTATCACAAATAACACAAAATTCAAGGGTTACCCCCACACTACACAGCACACAAACACGATCACACCTCCTGCATCATTAGGCATACAATCACAAGACTCTTTAAGCTTTATCCAAATAAACTTACACGGTAGCAGAGCGGCCACTAGCATGCTAGCGGGATACGCTGCTACCAACAATATCCACATAGCACTAATACAAGACTATCATCAACACAAAACAAAGGAAACCATAACAGGCTTTAGCCGCAACACATGGAACATAACAAAAACAAAATTGAATAGATCAGCCATAATAACAAATACAGGCACTAAGCCAATCACAATCTTATCAAAAGAATTTACGACGGCGGTCAAGTTAGAGAACAAAAACAAATTATTCACTATAATAAATATATACGCACCCCCCTCGCTAGTGGACTTCTCCGTCGTATTGGAGGAGATAGAGGAGGCCTTGAAGTTGGCGGACGGAGAAATTCTGCTGGCAGGGGACTTTAACGCTCACTCGACCGCTTGGGGCTATGATGACATAGACCAAAGGGGTCGAGATCTCACAGATTTCCTCCTGCTGAACTCACTGTTCGTCCACAACCCCCCGGATGCCCCACCGTCCTTCCTCACAATACGTGGGGGAAGGGAATTAAAAGGCTGGCCAGATCTGACGATAGCGACGGTCGCCCTGGGCAACGAAATATGTGATTGGCACGTTAGTGATGACGACTCACAAAGTGACCACAGATATATTAAATTCACACTAAACAACTATGAAAACATCGACTATCAAAGACATGGGTTACAAACAAAAATAGGTAAACATGCAAAATTTGACAAAAGCATCAGAAAAATCAGAAACAAATACATAAAAGAACTTCAAAGAACCACAACAGAAGAACAACTGGACAATGTAACTCTGAGACTACAAAATGAAATCACATCAATTGCTTTTGCGTGTTATAAAAAGAAACGCACACCTGCGGTCACTGCCCCCCCTTGGTGGACGGACGAAATCAAAACAGCCAGGAACAAGGTTAGGGCGCTCAGGAGGAGATACCAAAAACAACCAGATGAAGAACTAAAAATAAAACAACAAATAGTATTTAAAAGAGAAAGAGCCAAACTTAAGAAGCTCATCAACAAAACAAAATTAAAGACATGGAAAGACTACTGCAGCAAAGTAACGGACACATACGGCTCGCAATACAAAAATGCAAGCAATAAAAACACGGGCCCTGCTAAACTTGTCAATATACTCCCACCACAGCAATCAGTAAACATTAAAGATACACTGACACACTTTTTAGACAATCTATACATAACAGACCAGAACACCCCCCACAACATAACAACAGTAAATAAAAAAAAGAAGATGCAAAACCACCAGTAGTTACGAAGGCGGAATTAAATAGAATAATCAGAAACATCAAACAAAACAAAGCACCAGGTTATGACTTCATTGACTATAACTTAATTAAACGCATAAACAATGCCGCCCCGCAACTACTGCTCACACTTCTCAATACATGCTTAAAATTTGAATACTTCCCCAAGTCATTTAAAATCGGAATAGTGGTCCTCTTT
This sequence comes from Maratus speculifer, assembly GCA_964019185.1. Lineage (NCBI taxonomy): Eukaryota > Metazoa > Arthropoda > Arachnida > Araneae > Salticidae > Maratus > Maratus speculifer. The sequence goes on along the minus strand of OZ025296.1, from coordinate 225,469,681 downwards.
CACAAGCCGGGTAAAGACCCTGCAAACCCTAAAAACTACAGACCGATATGCCTACTACCGGCAATAAGTAAGATTTTAGAACGCATAATACATGGTAGAATAAACTACCATCTTAATAAAAATAAATACTGGAGCGATAAACAATATGGCTTCAAGCAGGGATTCTCCACGGAACACGCACTGGACAATCTAATTAAAACAATAAAAGAAGACAAAGCTAACAACTACCAAACACTCTTAATAGCCATGGACATCAAAGGGGCTTTCGGCAACATACGCTGGCCAATACTAATAGATAATATAAAACAATCTCCCTGCCCGGGTTATTTAATAAACTGGGTAGTGAGTTTCTTACAACAAAGATACGTTTCACTAGAGGAAAATGGGATCAAAATCACAAAACAGACATTCGGCGGCTGCCCCCAGGGAAGTTGCCTGGGCCCGCTTCTATGGCTATTAATCGCAGAGACAGCATTAAAAAAACACTGGGGAAAAAATGTCAGGATACAGGCATTCGCGGATGACTTTATTCTGATACTCAAGGGCAGAACAAAAGATAAACTTAGAAGACTCGCAAATAGAATACTCAAAGCTTTTAACGAATGGATAGAGGCTAATGGCCTAACGCTGAATAAAGAAAAAACAGAGCTACTATATCTAAACAGGGGACATATGAGGAACCTACCTACAGAAAACATCAATGTAATAGAGGGCATAGAGTTAAACGGTCAATCTCTAAATGTGAAAGAACATATCAAATATCTGGGAGTGATATTGCATAAAAATCTAAACTGGGTACCTCACTGCGCAACACAAACAGGCAAAGTTAGAACAAACTTCAAAAACCTGGCCTATATGGCGGCAAAGGGCTGGGGACTAAAACCTAATATAATCAAGATATGGTACACAACAGTAGTGGAAAAAACGCTAACTTATGCGGCCCCAATATGGGGGCACGAGCTCAATAAAAGGAGCAAAGAGATACTCTCTAGTTGTCAAAGGCATTTTGCACTGGCCATAGTCAGGGCTTATAGAACGGCCCCCACCTCGGCACTTCTGGTACTCTCGGGCCTGATTCCAATCCACCTCAAAGTCAATTACGAGGCAGCCTATGGAACAATCGCAAGACTTAGAAAAAACACAAAAATACACAACAAGGTCCTGCACCAACTTGAATATGAAAAGAAAATCAATATATGGGCAAATAACCCAGCCGAAATAATTGAACCAAGGATTGGATATAACATGCACGAAGTAGTCACCTACACGGACGGTTCCAAATTGGAATCAGGCGCTACAGGTTCGGCCTTTGTAGCATACAAAAATAACCAAAAAATAATGACATGGTCAGTGCCCCTAAGAGAATGCAACAGCGTTTTCCAGGCCGAACTACTGGCAATACAAAAAGCAGCGGAATGGGGCAACACAACAGGTGAGCCATACAGCATACGCTCGGATTGCAGATCAGCCATAGAATCACTAAAAAAGCCATTTAATGTCAATGAAACAGTAGATAAAATACAAAACTTAATTAAAGAATCCAACAATAAGTTTAAAATCAGCTGGGTCAAGGCGCACGTGGGCATCCAAGGAAACGAGGATGCAGACGAGTTAGCCAAAATCGCAGCGGAAAACACAAATAACAAAAACAAATACTATATGAAAAAGCCAATCTCAAAACTGAAACGGACACTCAAAGAGCTAACAATGAAACAATGGCAGTTCGAGTGGGATTACGGGGATACAGGCAGGGAAACACATCAGTACTTTCCAACAGTAGGTGAAAGCAGACTCATAAGTGACTTTTTACTCTCACAACTCTACACAGCACATGGAGCATTTCCAGCGTATCTCCACAGATTTAATAAAGCGGACACTCCGGACTGTGCATGCGGCACGGAGGGTACGCCTAAACATTATCTCCTCCACTGCCCACTCACCCAACAGTACCACCTGGTAAACATAACAGCAAATAATGATAAACTGTGGCACGAACAATTAGGTAAAAACAAACACGTACAAAATAAAGCAAAAACAGTAATCAGGTGGCTCCAAGAAAACTGCGATAGTATCACAACATTAAAGCAAACAAACACATAAAACAGAAAGCCCTCTCATTTTGATAACCCAGCACAAACATAATACTGTATGTTATGTGTTATATGTTGTATGTTAAAAAAAAAAAAAAAAAAAAAAAAAAAAAAAAAAAAAAAAAGGCTTAGAATTTTTTTTTCTTTTGCCAAAAAAAAAAAAAAAAAAAAAAAATGTTTGTATATGTTTTATGTCCTTTAGCAGTGTGCGGTAGTCGCACAACATCAGCTGTAACCATGGCCCGCAATAGGAGCCCCGCAACATATGAATTGCATGCACAACGAATATCAACAACGGTTCAGCAAGTTGTGCAATATGACATAGTAAGAAGCTTCAAACGCCCCCGACACTGCTTGTCCGTCCACTGTGTTGTGTTATAAAAAAAAAAAAATATATATATATATATATATATATAAAAGGTCTAGAATCCCCTAATACCAAAAAAAAAAAAAAATTAAAAACTGCTTTTATTTTAAGTTTTTTTATTTATTATTTTAAATTTTTTTTAACTCTTTATTTAACTATTTTTTTATTTTATTATTACTAATTTTTATTTATTTAATTATTTATTTTTGACAGCTCGCCTCTTTATTTGGTGCAGTAGGACTCTGTCCGCACAAAATACCGGACCCGCTCTAATGGGGCAACCCAGGGAGCCAGTTTTTCTCGGTGGGGTACGGTAGAAAGGTGGGTTCTTGTCTCTCTCTCTGCAACGCTCTCGTTTGCCTTGCTATTTGGCGCAAAAATTTTCCTCCATCAGCGGTACGACTTAGCTTTTCGGCCATTTTCTGTTTTTTTTTTTTTAATTCCCTCAAAATTTTTCCAACACTCAGCTAAGTTCAGTACCATTGTTTAGGCTCAAAAACATCCAGTCCCATTTCGTCTGGTAAGATGAGTACAAGGTGTGCGGCAACAAATCACAAAGTTAACACAATGTGCAATAAACCACAAAGATTATCAACAAAGCACTTAACCTAAACAGCCGACCCGGGTACTTGTCTTAGTGGTTCGCCACTTTGCCGGCAAAAATTACATCATGTACGCTAATGGCGCCTGGTGCATGTAAAATCCGTCGTGGGTGCAAAGTCCTCCAAGTTACCTGTGAATTATACCTCTGGAGGTGCCTTGCCAGGTGAAGGTCTCGTCATCTGATCAAGGCTCTAAATTACGAGACCATCTTGCGAAGCCAATTACAGTTCAAACCACAAACAGGCGAAACAAAGTATGCTCAACGACAAGCAATTACTGCAGAAATGATGGCATGCGTAGCAAAGAAATCAGGTTTATTGCCGCTACGCGGCAATTAGGCGGTCGACCGCCCCGATACCAGGTATCTAACCCGTTAAGCTGAGATAACTCGGCAGGTAGGGGCCTGGCCATTGGTTAGAAAGAAAGAAAGAAAGAAACGCTGTAAAGCGAATAAAAGGCTTTGGTCGTAATTTCTGCCTCTAACTTAATGTTTACGGTTTTGGTACACAAGCAAATGAAAAGACAGATCTTCGTTTTAAAAGTAGTTGACTTCTGTTTATGTTGATATTTGGTGTTGAGGGGGGCTGCTAAATCAATCCCTGTGCGCTCGAACGCTTTGCAAGTTTTATTTCGTGAAAAGCACAAATCTCTCATGAGCTGAATAAACGGTTGGGTTGATATCTTAATTTAACGAACATACTTTCTTAATTTTTTCTTAACTGTAAATCTGCAATCTGGAATCCAAAATTTTTGACGTAATCAACGGAGAGCTTTATTAAGGTACGCATGCAAAGAATAGTGATGGAAATGTTGGACAATAGTTTCTGGAAGGGATGAATTTTAAGAATAAGTTTTGAATTTTTTGAATCGAATGACATGGTATCGTATTTGGTAAGGCATTCACTGACCGGTAATATCATATCGGCATCTAGAAAGATGTTGAAAGATATCTGTTTACTGGATGTTGGTATTTTTTTCTGTTTTTTAAGAATATTAATTTCACCAGAAAAGGCTGTATATTTTAAGCACTTGATGACAATTTTACAAGCGTTTCAAAAATATTTAAGGATCCTTTATTTCTATTTCGAGAGAAATCTTGTATTGTAAGGGAAATTTTTGAATGCAACAAACAATTTGGAGTATTGCTGTATATGACGAAAGATTGGTGATAATTTAGAACCATTGTCTAGTCGATTTATTAAACAAGAGCTTTTGGACCGTAAAGACTCAATGGGAAATTTTAAAATAGAAGGTCGGTAATCAGCAAAATGATATGAAATCGTATAGTGCCCAGACGACCATTTACAATTTTGCAACAGAGAAGGGAATAGATGCCGTGATGCACAGTTTGCTATATTATATTTACAAGAAATATGATGAAGATTTTCCGTTGATGTCAATTCATTCTCAATTGATATAGTCATTGTGTACAACAAATTTATTATTTTAGCGGGAGGTTTAAAAATCGAATTTAATGCAATAGGGGAATCTGTCCACAAGAATGTTTCATAGATAGCATTAGGTAATGGATTTTTCAAAACTTGGATAATGTTTGATTAGAACAAAGTTAAAGAAAATTCTAACCATGATAATGTTATTTTACTGGCGGGGCAATTCTTCTTTTTATAGCAACTAACCATACTGTGACAGGATTAATAGCTTTTATATATACAACCACTGCGTATGCACAGAAGAGGCATCACAAAACCGCTAAAGTTCAAAAAGTGATAATGTGCTCAAATTCATGAACCATGGTATCTGCATAAAATCAAAAGCATTTGTTTCTAATTGGAATTTATTCCATATTTTTAGACCAAATGAAGACAGAGAACCATCAAGGCTTCTTTCTACATTTTTTGCAATCATATTTTGAAAATAACAATGGAATGGGACAAAACACCTAAAGATTAAAACAATTCGAATGATTATATATAATAATTGATGTTTAGTGTTTACAATATGTTTTTCTTACTCTAATTACTCCAATTTTATTAATGGGGAATTTGTTTTCCGTTTCGACTCTATCCCCAGAATTCTTTGGCATGAAACAGGATTTAAAGAATGTTTTAAACTGTCTGCCTTTAAAAAACTTGTAGCAAATGTTTCAAAGCAGTGGATTAATTGGAGTCCCATTTTCTCAGTTATAAACCACAGCCTTTAAATATAATTTGGCTTTAAAAAATGATAGATTAAGCTGATTCAATAGAATTTATATTTCTTAAGGAATCGTTCCCGTACATAAAAATTTGGGTACATTTTAGAAGTAGGCATTTTTGAAAATCTTTTTTTCAGTGGTAAAATGTATTTAAAGGATGATTTCGATCATGCTCGTGTGACCTACTGCACGTACATTTTTATACCATGTATAACAGAAGAGAAGCTGAGCAATGTATTGGGTATGTTCTTAATTGAACCTATTCAGCAGTCTATTATCTTCATTAAAATTTCATGCAATTAGTACATTATGATTGGAAGTTTTGTTATCACAGCATTCTTTCAATCAATTACATTTTATATGCAATGATTTGCCTAAAAATTGATTGTGTGAATTTAATTTCTAGTATGTCATCATTTATTGAACCTATTACATTGAATATATGCTGAGAAGCTAGCTGTTTAATATTATAACGATTGTCACAGAGGATTGCAAACAAAATTTGCAAAAACTAATTGTTGTAAAACAACAATATTTCTAAAGAAATTTTAGTATGCTTTATGTCGTTTCCTGTGTTGTCTAGTAATTTCTAATAAGATTTTAGATCTATTATTTAGGTGTGTAGTACATTTGGTATAAAACATCCCGCGGTATAAACTTGGATTATACATTTTGTGAGTGAACATATAAACGCTGATTGACAATATGTGCTTATATAAAGCGGAAAATTTTATTAACTTTATGAGTTGTCTTTTGTGTGAGATGTTTTCTAAATTCTTATTCCCCATTCTTTCTGAGAAATAGCTTTCCTTATGAATTAGCTTTGCAATCTCCAACAGAAATTTCTAGTCTGTTCTGAGTATCTTTTTCTCAATTTGAGAAAATAATTTTTCAAAATTATTCTCTATTTTATAAAAAAAAATGCAATAGGAAGTGAATAGTACGCAGACAAAGATTTTCCTTATTGATCCAGTGAATCCATGTAGATTCAAACGTTTTATATCGACTTCTCAAATAATTGACGCAGAGGAAATTCACTGGAGTTGAAGTAGCGAATGATTCAATATTATACACAATTCTAAGCTTACCCCATGCAAAATGGTTCACAGTGACAAATAAAATTCTCCTAATTTTAAATGAGCACTTATAGTCGATTAGAATCCGTACATTCCCTCATAAAGTACTATTCATTATAAGTTTATGCCCAGGACATTTCACCATCAAATGTTGTCCGCTCATAAAAAGGGGATCTAAAAGTTAATAGGAAATTACCTAGATACGAAAACTATTAGAAAACGGCATAAAACTAATGCAAAAGAAAAAGTTATTTACAACAGCGTTTGCTTTACACATGGAGAACAAATTTTCATTGCAATTCTCTCTGACGATCACCATCACATGAAACAGCTCGCTTCTCAACATATAAAAAATGCAAAAGTAGAATAAATGATGGCATACTTATAGTTGAAATATCTGAATTCATCTTTGAAGCAAATCATTACGTAAAAAAAATACAATTGACTGAAAAAATGTTGTGGTAACAGAACTTCCAATCACTATTCATCAACTGAATGTAAGTTAGATAAATATAATAGATGGCCGAATAGATCCATTCAATAATATTCCCGTGCATTACTCTGCTTGTCATTTTTTTGTATAAACTGTAAAAATATAATACCTGAAGATAGTTACAGCAGCATGTGGATGCAAAGAACAGATAAACAAGGTGGAAGCATCGAAAACATGCCAAATTTTTATAAAGGAAATCACAAATCAATGTATAAATAAAACACTGTAATAAGATGATCGAATAGTTGGGCCGGGTGGTATTGGAAATATAGCCACCTCCACGACGCATGTCCAAGGTACTTTTGAAAACAAGAGCTGTATTAAAAACAATAATTCGTTGTATGACCCATTAGAGTGGTAATGCTGTTTTCTTACTAAAAGTTGTCTGTTTTGCTCCAGCTATAGGGAATAACCACATTGTTTTATAGTTTAAGTATGTTAAGCAGATAAATATAAAGGTCTAAACAACACTTTTAAATACTAACCAGCTCTGTAGGAATTTTTTAATTTTTTTGAAAAAATGTCAAATAATGACAAATTTTACCCAAAATTTCGATTTTTGGAGCAAAAGCGCAGACTCAAGCCATTTTTTTTTCAGCGGTAAAATTTCAGACAGTTGATGTACTAGTATAAAGGCAACTTTTGGCACCTACCCTTTTTTGATTTTCAAAAAAAATTTTTTTCGCTCCACCCTAGTATACAGCTAATAAATACCACGTTAAATGATTAGTTTCAGTGCCGCATTCCAGCAAAATTATATGTTTATTTAGCGTTTCAATGAGTAATTTTATTTGTGTTTTTCCCAGGTTAAATCTGACGTATAGTAGATAATGATTAATTGGCAAGAGAGAAATGCATATCACATTATTACTTTTGTATCTTTAGTTGTTCCTAGACTGTATTAATGTTGGGTCAGTATTTGTATAAATATAATAATGTAAATAACACGGTTCAAATGAGTTAGCTTGTTGTTCGTTTACTCGGCAAATGAAGCATTTATTCGTTATTTGGCGAAATAGTGAGCTGCAGTTAGAACCTTGTTCACAGCTGTAGCAGACGAAGGCAATTTTGGAAATGAAAATGAGATAGTCCATTTAGAAGGTATATAAAATATGTTTTATTCTCTCCTTCAGTAAACCAAGTCAATAAACAGATGACGTATATGAGAAAGTATGTGATAACAAATTTGGTTCATCTAGAGGATATATAAAAAAGATTTTATTTCTTCTGCTGTTTTCTTTCTAAATAAACTATCTCATTTTTTTTTTCAAAATGGATTTGATCTACTATGATTCTCAACATCTCATACGTTACTTTAATAACTAAGCCGAATACCCTCTCTTAAAATTTTCATAATTTACAAAACTCTATTTGTGTTGCACTAGATTTGTGTTACTTTCCAAATTGTATTGAAAAAAATATTTATTATGTCACATGTTAAAAAACTGAAATATCTGCTTGAAAATTTAATAAAAATCAGCAAAATTCTGAAAAAAAGTTTTGATAGTGTAATCGGTTAGTTGATTTCCGAAATTCCGGAAGAATTTTAACTTTGTACTTTGAATTAAAAAGCTACCGGAATCATTGCGATACAATTTAGCGTTATAATCTGCTAGCAAATTTCCAAAATTCCTCGGAAACAAAAGTCAAGAAATTTAAACACCAAGTTAATTGATTTGTTTAAAAAAGTTTTTCTCCTGTTAGTATTGCTCAATCCACGAATTTTTACATTTTTCTATGAATATAAAAAACATTTGAAATCCATATATCAGTCTAATATTTGAAAAAATAGTAAAAGACTATAAAATTCCAATTTTCAGCTACAATTTTATATATTAATTTTTTTCCATTTGTATGCAATTAGAGCTTACATTAATTAATTTTACCTGCTTAATATTCTGAAAAATTTTTATGCTAATATTTTTAAGTATTAAGTGAAATAATGGAAGTTGTGGTTATTTTATTACTATCGAAATTTCTTTTGTTTCAAAAGAAAAAATTCTTATTGTTTTGCCTAGTACAATAAACTAATAGGAATAAAATAAGTATTATTCCTTTCTTTCGATTATTTGTGTTCAGGAACAGATATCACATTGTCCAAATTCGTGGAACATAATGAAAATTATAATGTTTATGTATCAGATATGGTGGTCGTTGAAAAGGCTCCATAATCTCGTTATTTATACTCTGTAATATTTCATATGTATCAGTATCAATGATGCTAAAATTAGTTCAAAAAATATGACGCTGCTTTCTAGACTTTCAGATATGTTGGTGAGTTTGTAAAGATAAATGATTTCAAACTTATAAAATACAAAGTCGCAAAGTCATTACGAAATTTCTTAATAAATTTACATAAGTTGTTTACATAATGTAGTTAGGTCATAAACTCATAAAGATTCATATCAATTAAAAAGAAAAAAATAGTGCTATAATCCCGTTTTCTGAAACAAATTGTAGCAGTGCATTATCATATTATTTTCTGTTAATTATATTGAACAACGTAGAGTAAATAATTTAAAAATTTCTAATCTTTTGTAATTTTAAAGCTATTAGCAAAGTACTAAGAGCTTTATTTTCGATAAATAAGTCTCCAAAAGATATTAAATCCTTTAATGCATGTTCAGAAAACAAAAAGCAAATTTATGAATCACTTGGCGTTCGTGAAATCCGTTAAGTGCAATATAAAACCCTTAAGAAAACTTTTATTTTGGTTTCACAGATATTCATTAGTGCTGACAATATACAGTGTATTACATTTTAAATTTTACTTTATTAATTATTTTTCTTTCTTTTCATAAAATTTATTACATACAAATATGTGAAAAAGTGTACTAAGATTTATTTATCATAAAAAAAGGTAGCATACATTTTTAGATCTGTACTGTTTAAACAATACCAGCATTATATAATAATTTTGAAAACAGCAGTTAAATAAGAAAATATTATAGAAATGCATCCTATACAAAATATGTATGTAGAATCAGTTTTTACTAAAATATAAATTAAAAGGTGCTTATAAAATATTAGTATATGATATGCTATAATTAAAATATCATGATAATTTGTGTGGTAAAAAATAAAAATATATACATAGAAATGTTTAATAAAAAAAAAAAAAAAACAATTGTAATACATTTTAGTACATAAAAGAAATAATGAAACGTTGAAATTTAAGTCAGATAGAAAAGAGTTATTGATTCATCATCGACATTTTCAAGTCTGAGTAAATTTAAAATCATGTATTGCTTCATAATTACATTATACTGCTATTTTAAGAAAAACTGATTTTTACCACCTATACTTGCAGTAAGTTTCACATTTGTTCATACAATCAGCGCTAGAGAGATACATTGCGAGAGATACAAAAATAGTTTTATGCTATTCTTTTTGTTTCATTCTATTATCTGAGACCCGATTTTAAAAGTTTCCTATAGCGTGTGAAGTTGTCATTTGTTGTAGAAACTTACTGTTACCACGAGAGTAAAAATTCTCGTGAAACATTTTCCCCAATACTCTTATATCTTTTGTTTAACAATATGATTAATGCTTCAAAAACAATATATTTTTATAGTAGTAAGTCATTGCTCATAACAAAGTAGGTATATAGAGTTTTATATTTATATTTTCCTTTAAAAAGATGTCCAATAAATAAAACCATATATTAATATGATTTAATATTATATTTTTTTTATTTCATCAATTAAAAATATCGTTAAATGTATATTGTGTCATTATCTATGTTGCATGACGCTATTGCTTAATTCTCTGACAGTGACATTCTTCATGCATTTCTAAATATTCTGGACCGTGAAGGTAACCAAATAATAATTATCGTGAAGGTAACTAAATAATTTTAATTATACAAGTAATATTATTTTTAAATTGAAATTGAAATTCAATATTAATGAAAATTTTAATGTTAAAGATATTTTAAAATTAATGTTCTTGTTAATTTAAAAGATAATATTAAATTTTAATTTCAAATTTCTTGTTAACGTAGTTTATTTGATATGTTTGTTTGTAAATAAATCTGTTTTATTAAGACATAGAGTTATTTATTATTTCACAATTAAAGCTAATCAAAAACCTTTATTCCGCAATAAGAAAACTGTTATGCAATATAAAAAGGATCCAGAAATCATGTAGGAGCAAATATTTTAATAAATATATCTTTAAATTTCAAAACTATATCATAATAAAGAATACTGCCCAGTTAAACTGATGGCATTGAGCTCACAGGCTACAAATACTAATTGTAAATTAAAGCCTTATATTTTCAAGGGTTAATTCCGTTCGAAAAAAAATTAAGAAGGGGAAACAGCTCCCCCCTTTCCTCTTTTTTATACTTAATCATTGAGCCTCCTATACTATCAAAGACATGCTTTATCATATAAAAAATCTATATCCAAAATTCAGAGCAAATGAGATAATTCTTATAAAAACCCATTTAGCATTTATATAATTTAAAAAGGAGCTATCCCCCTCTTTTATACTTAACCATTAAACTTCCAAAACTATTCAGAGATTTGAACGAAATCTGAAAATTCTGCTTGAAAAACCCATTTATATAAATTAAGGAGGGGGGGGGGCATTAGAACCCCTGTTCCCCCTATTTATACTTATTCAATGAACACCTAATAACAGTCACGGAATCGCCTCATCAGAATGATCCTAATCTAAATTTTGAACAAAAACTTAATTCTGCATAAAAATTCCATTTACATCAACTAACGGGGGGCATGAGCCCCCCGTTCCCCCTCTTATACATATCGAATGAACTCCAAAAACTAATCAGGGAAGCGCCTTGTCAAAATATACCTACATACAAAATTTCATGTGGATCGGATATTTTTATCATGAGTTATCGTGTTACGCACGAACGCACGTACATACAGAACGGACGGGCACATAAGCTCTCAGGCTATGATAGCCTGTGAGCTAAAAATCTCTAATTTCAAAACATGCAGTAAACTATTTGATTCTTCTGGCTATTTCGTGTAACAATTACTTAGCCATCACAAGCGCCTTTCGAAATTTCTAGTTCTTATCTGATTTTTTTAAATGTTGATATGTGTTTATATTGCGTCATTCTATGTTGAATATATGTAGAAAATTAAGTTTCTTGAAATCATAATAATACTGAGAGACATAAATTCTGACACCGTTAAACCTTTAGAACTTCTATTATTATTAAATATTTACAAAAAAGAAGATTATTTACAAAGTTCTATTTACAATTTAAACCATCATAAATTAATTTATACACATATCACGCGGGAAGTCATCATCATGGAACATTCTTTTTCCGACCCCCAACAACCGTTCCATAAAAAAATTCTCTTCAGCTCACTTCGGCATTTCACTTGAATTTGATCTAATTCTTTAATCGTCTGCTTTGCTGGAGACCTGGAGAGCCTTGGTCTCAGAGTTATAATATGGGGAAGCTAAGAGACATATAACTCTCAGGATAGTGGGAGCAAAAATGTCGCTCCCACAATCGGCCAGCCTGGCGGAATATTCGTCTCGAATGGATATCTGTTTGCGGGTAGCTGCAGTTGGATCACATGGAAAGATAAGAAAAAACAGCAGTATCCAAAGTCTTATTTGGGAAAAAAAGAATAAGTCATAATGATGAGAATCTAAATTATTTCCTTTTAAAAAATTCGTATTGTTTTTCTTTTTCTTTCTCTTTAAGTCTTTTCGTCTTCTTTTTTCTTACCTCTTTTTCGTCTTCTTTTACCTTACGTTTTTTCGTCTTCTTTTTAATTTACGTCTTTTCGTCTTCATTTTCTGACATCTTTTAGTCTCCTTTTTACCTTTCGTTTACTTCTTTTTTACGTTTTTTCGTCTTCTTTTTACTTACGTCTTTTCGGGATTAATTTTGTGAAAATCCTTTTAGTTGTCTGTTCAGTGGTGTGTCATAGTCGGGATGGTGTCACAATCGGTGAAATTCCTTTTTCTTTCTTTGTCAAGCTTCGTCTGTCCGCGGCTTCATGTACTCTGCGCAAGTACTGGTGACCATGGGACCTTCATTAAATCCAAGTTTCTTTACATCGTAGGTGTCAATATTTTTTACTTTTATCACTTTATTCGTACCTAAATATTTTGGTTTTAACTTCAAATCTGGACTTTGTTTCTTGCGTTTTATAGCAACCACATCATTAAACTTAAATTTGTCGGTTTTTTTCCGTCTGAGATTGTAAGTTTTACGATTCTCTTCTTGGACTTTTAAAATTTGTTTTTTAGCATTTTTTCTGAAATCTTCGCGATTATTAGTAAAATTCGATTGTATTTCAGCATTCAGAAGGCTAGTAATCTCAATGTTATATTTTAGTTATATTTTAGTACCAAACAATTCAAAAGAGGTTTGGCTAATACTTCTCTGAAAAGTCGAATTGTCTTTGTTCTTTGAATCTAAACTGGACAAATTTTATGATCGGGGGGTCCGTATTATGCCAGAATGTTGGATATAAATTATAGAAAACGATGGAGCATATATCTGATTGAATAAAGAACTTTGTTTGCCTAATCACTGTGTGACTTTTATTCTCAAACTCCGCATGGACTTTTGCACTCACCCAATAACAATGAAACATAATATTGAAGCTTCAAACCGATTTTGCAGTCTTCTTCAGGATAAATATGATTTTAAAATGTATCAAAGTCTAGATATGAAAGATTCCTGTACTGTTTTGATGAATTACACGAATTAAAAACGGTACTCAGTACATAAAATACTTTAAATTTAAACATTTTATTTCATTTAAGATTTCTTTGCTTTATTTTCTACTTAAAATGATGTTTAAATCACATTTGTATCTTAATTAGAAATAGAAATATTAATATTTATGTTTTGGTCTGTTTTCCAATTCTAAATTTGAAGCAGTGGTTAATATCACCATCGGGACTAGCGGCCGGTATAGGTGCTGGAGAAGTTTGAAACTACATCTCGCGCGACCGGTATAGAAGGTGCAAATTTTGGCACTCAAATCCCGTACAATTGCGTCATACAACGTAGATAATGACACAATATATGTTTAACAATAGTTTTGAATTATGAAATTAAAAAAAATATATATAACATTAATTTATATTAAAACAGAATTATTATTTAATTAACCATTTTTTAAAGACAAAAAATAATAAAAATCATCTTATGCATATTTTTTTATAAACAATGACTTACTACTTTAAAAATAAATTGTTTTTGAAGTAATAATCCTATTTTTAAATAAAGTATATCAGAGTATTGGGGAAAATGTTTTCAGGAGAACTTTTACTCTCTTCGTACCGGTACGTTTGTAAAACAAATGACAACTTCACACGCTATAGGAAACTTTCAAAATCAGATCTCAGAAAACAACATGAAATAAAAAGAATAGGACTTATTAACGAATGGTTTCATTTTTTTTTCTCTTTTTCTCTCTCGCTGTGTATTTTCCTAGCGATACATTTCATTATATAAATAAATGTAAAACTAGAAGAAAACAGTCCTTAGTCCGCTAGAAAACAGTCCTTAAAAAGTGCAGTAACATGTAATTATCAGACAAAACAGGATTTTCAATTTACTCAGTTTTATAATCAGGTCTAAAGAATTATACTTTAAAAATTATGAAACATAATGTAAATAAAAAACAGCTCAAAAAACAGAGAAATAACAGATAAATACTTTAAATTAAATGAAAACTTTAAATAAGTTATATCACAAATCAAACTAAGTCTTTTAAAGTATAATATTGCTTCGTTTTATTAATTATGTTTTATGTTTATTAATTATGTACATATAACTTCCAAACAATATACGAAATTTAAAATACAAAAATATAAAAGAAGGAGCATACAACTGTATAAAAGTATTTTATGAATAATAAATAATATGCTTATTCTAAATAACAGAAAAAGAACGTCAAAGTAATACGTTCTTTTACAGGGTTTCATTTCATGTGTTATATCATTTTAAACATAAATATGCATATACAAATAAAGAAAATTAAATTACCATGAGTTTTTAGAATTATTCCATAAAAATTTCCGCTCTAAAAGGATTCTACAATAATAGTTTACTAAATTATTCCTTATCTCAAATAATATTTCATTCATTCCGTTTACTTAAATTCGATTTTATTTTAAATGAGTATTTTAATGTTTTACGTCTTTTCAAAAATCTAATCTAAAAACGTTTTCCGTAACTAATATTTATTTCACAGTCTTTCATTTCTCAATATTAAATGTCAATGTGAACTCTATTAATTATCTCTTTTTAAATTCTTCTTAATTTAATCTTAACTATTGCTTGATGTAATAATTTCTTATTTAAAAATATTACACAATCTTGAGCTTTGCACAATAATAATCATCTAAAAATCTTAATGCTTTAAATTGTTTGTAAAAGCACATTGAAATACAAAAGACAATGCCAACATTGTTTACATGTTAAATGTTTACAATAAAATCAAATCTGATTTAGAAATATGGTATTGAGCAGAAGCTACAACATTTCCTACTGCATCAGGATATGCACTTTTATGTTCAAGTGAAGTTTACTCTCAATTTCATTTTGCCAGCATGTTACAAATCACTATGTTAACTCCACAGAGATACCATGAAAGATTTATATCATAATCTTTCTTGATCGAATGTAACTCTGTCAAACTCGGTATTTCACCAGTCATCAGTGTCTTGACAGCATAAAAGATTGTATAAAAGCGAATAAGAAATTCGATATCTTTGCTGCCAGTTTTGAAAGAAAAAGAAGAAAACAGTTTTTTATATCTATATCATTCAGTTCTCTGAAATAAGCTACATTTGACCGTAAAGAACAACAACGTAAAAAGAATTTTAATTGTGCATTTCCTTTGTTATGTAACACTAAATATATATTTTATGTCACTTTGCAAAGAAAAAAAATTACGTATGTATACATAGAAAAAAGACAAGTTCCGGTGTAAAAATAATTTATATAATATCATGTATTATTACGTTATAAATTGATAAAACATCTTTAATTTTTTGGTACAGACATATTGTTTATTGCCTATGCTAATTGCCATCTATAACTTTGCTAAAGTACAAAATAATTTTTGGTACATTTGTATATTAGTTTTTAAAAAGTATGTAATAAGGATAACTTTATATTAGATTTTAAGAGTTCAATAAGTTTATTTTATTATCTTTAAGAATTATATGTAATTTTTTTCATCTTTACAAATTCTGTACTTTGATATCAATAACAATAGAGACAATGTTTTTTAAAAAGACGCAATCATTTAGTAATTATAATACTTTTTTTTTTTCGTTTTAAAATATAATTTTAGTGGCAAAAGAACCACAATCATGTTAAAAACATGAGAATGTCTTATAATCGTTACTTTATAACTGAGAGATAAAATGTAATTGATAAAATGCATTTCATCAGATTGTTGATTAGTTTAATATAGAAAGAATTTTTTGATCAGTGAACCTCCAGTCACTAGCCAACAAAAAAAATATTTTTGTCAGTTTCCTGGTTCTAGATAGTCAATTCCTACTAATTTTGGGTTGATAAAAACGAATATGTAAATGAAATTTTTTTATTAGCTCTTGTTTTCAAGATACAATACAGCCCACTTGAGAAAGACACACAACAGTCCACACATCGATTTAAAAGCAAATTGAAGAAGAAAAAAAAATCCTATGTAATAAATACCATACAATAGGCTTGTTTCATTAAACAATGTCCATTATTCGAAAAGCAGTGGTTGTTTTTAGCCTATTCTTGCAAATGTTTCCATTAGAATTTCCTCTTTTATGCCAACGCCGGAGCATCTCTTGTAACAGTCCAACAGTAGTCGGCCAGCATTAAATTATCCCAACGATCCTGATATCAGCGTTCCATTACAGAGATATCTTTGTGAAGCCTTTCATTGTGCTCATCACTCTCATCACTTACAGCTTCACAGTTTTTTGGAAAAAAAATCAAGATGGGAGTGGAGGAATTGAAGTTTCAGAGACATGTTGCATCCAAGGTCATGGTACTTTTGTAGGAGTTCTTTCACCAACTGTTGGTAATTCTCGGCTTTTCTGTTGCCGAGTAATCCTCGTACCACACTTTTGAAGGCTTTCCAAGCTGCTTTCTCTTTCCCTTTCAAAACTTTATCCTTCATTTCATCATGCATGGTTCTTCATTTATGTGCATATTTGAGGGCCCACAAAGATTCCCTCTTTAACGTTTGATTCACACTCAGTCTTGGAAATTGCGCTCTAAGATACTGGAAAACCTCTCCATCCTTGTTCTTGGCTTTCACGAAGTTCATTAATCCCTGCTTAATGTGCAGGAGCGGAAGCAGAATGTTTTTTGGATTAACTAGATGCTCATTTTGGACAATTCTCTTTCTGGGATTTAGATTTCTTGAAGGCCATTTGTCTTTTATGTAGTAAGAGTTTCTATCTCGACTGCCCCACAAACACAGAAAATAGCAGTTTTTGGTATAGCGTAATTGCATTCCTAGGAGTAAAATAATTACTTTAAAGTCACCACAAACCTGCCATTTATGATCCTCGTATTTGATTGACTCGCGAAGTCTTTAACATTCCCGTAAATATTCTGCATGTGAACGGAATACCAATGGGAATGAAAGGAATGATGTTGAAGTTGTGTAGTAAGACTGCTTTTAAACTAAGTTTTGAAGAGGCGATAAATAATCTCCACTTCCGTGGATCATGAGTTATGTTCATTTAATTCATCAAGCCATTAACATCAGTACAAGCAACAACATCTTCTTTCTTCTTAAAAAAATGAAGATCCTTGTGACGAGCCCTGAATTCTGTGATCATGACTCCTGGTTAGATTCTACACAGAGAATGCAGTTGAGGGGAATTACAGCTATTAAGGGTACTAACTTCGGAACATTCGATTTCCCATAAAACAGCCATAGTGAGATTTCTCAAGTTGGTTCCTATCTTGAAAACAAGAGCTAATCTCAACTTTTTATGTTGATTTTCGTGTTTAGCGAGACAAAATACTTCGGAAATAACTAATTTTGAGCCCGAAACATTTTTGATGTTGGGTAATGTAATCTGAATATTTCTCTATTCAATAAATGTTTGCCTTCCTTAAGTAGCTCTCAATATTTTAGGACAATATTATATATGCTTTTTTGATAGACAATTTTAAAACATGATTATATTATATAGTTAGCTGTAGCGCCCATCGTTGCCCGCCTATGATGAATGGCCTTTTAATTAACATATTTTTATGACTTTTTATCTCAAGCCTTCAATTTATCTAAATTTATATTTTTAAGTGAAAAAGTTTTGAAGTGAACGTATATGCTATTTCTCGTTCATTTTTCCCGTAATTCTATGGGCAGTGAAAGTAGGCGAATCCGCGTCGAAACATTAGTATTTTTGCTGTTGTCATCTGAACGTCTCACATTACCACATTTATCTGAACATTTTAAAAATATTTTAGGTGATGTAAATATAATATATAGAAATATCTAAACTAATTGCGTTAAACTATTGAAATTTAATTCATTTTAGTGTATGAAATATATCGTCTCCGTGAAGCACGAAGTGACCACTGGATTTGAAAGAGTTAAAATTCCTTTTTTTAAAAACCGATGTTACCATCGATTAAAAGAAGGCTTCAGCTTTAAGAACATATTTTTGTTTTGTCGGTACCTGTAAAACTGCGCTTCAAAAAGGGCGAAACGCTACGAAACTTTCATTTTTTACGAATTTGGGTAACATTTTCAGGAATTATATTTTTAAAAAGATATTTCAAGACATCCGAATGTTTGAAAAGTTTTGCAGATTATATAAATCGAATCTAATAGATGAATTAAAAAGGTTGTATTAAAATACGGATGTTGAGTTACTTTTAACTAAAAAAAAGTATCGTTTCTGTAAGACTGGAAGTTACTTGAATTCTTCTGTGTTTTGAAACGGGTTCAAATTTCCATTTTTTTTTTTTTTTTTTTTTGGAAAAATTTATCAACTTGAAGAACATATTTTGTATTTGTCGGTATCTTGAAAATTCCTCTCTGAATGGACAAAACCGTGACGAAACATTAAATTTTTATGTATTTCCTTGCAAATTCTTAAACATTTTATTTTGTAAAAGCCACTTCGAACAAAACTAATGCTTCAAGATTTTAAAATCTAATCTATTGAAATGTTCTAAAAAGATTGTAGTGTAATATGGACGGTTACTTATTTTCAGCATATAAAAAATCCCCTCTCCGTGAGCCGAAAAATGCTATGAAATTGAGGGTGTATTAGAAACGCTTAAAATTCATATTTTGAAAAGTAGATTACACCATAGATTTGCAGATGGATTTAGATTTAAAAGTATAATTTTGGTTTGTCGGTATCTCTAAAATTACTCCCTTGAGAGGTGTTGAAATAAGAAAGAAAAACATATTCGAACAAATGACCCATTTTGAAAATTTCTTTTCATAGGGTTAAATAAAGATTGTTTTTTAGTTAATTACTGCATTTAAGACGTAAGAATATTGCCTTTTATAATTTGTCTTCCGATTTTAACTTTACTGGGCTTTTTTAACGAAGTAAGTTAATAAATAAGACAAAATATTTGCCATTTTTTTTAAATCTTACTTTTATTTCAACCAATGTTTAAATAAACATTCTATCTGTGCATGCATCAGAGGATATTTTACTCTCGCGGGGACCAAGATGACGTTGTAATGAAAATGAGGTGTCATTTTAAATTAATAACGCAACTAACTATTAAAATTTCATAATTCTAAATCTCAGGTGTATCATTAGGGAATTTTTGCTAATCTCACAGACATTTTCATCCTCGAACGTTCCGTAATATTTGCTAGCCTTCTCAAACAGACACATACGCACACATAGTAGCCTTTCTTTTATAAATATAAATTAAAAAAAATGTTTATATTAATTATTTTTATTTTAATCCGTAGCTAAACAGTGAAAGCAGCTTTACGGGCAAGTTTACTTCAGTAATAGTCTATAGACAAGTATCGTCCTGGTAGATGAGCTATTGTTAGAAACATAATTGTAGTTATAAATTACAAAAACATTTAAATTAATATAAAAGGAATAAGAACTTAATTATATAAGAACATAGAAATCAAAATTCTATTTTTTATTTCTTAATATCTTAAATGATATTGCAAAAACATGCTGCACACATGAGGTACCAAGTTTTTTACGTCTTTTTAATATCAGTAAAGGTTTTAATGTTTTAAACGTATATATATATATATATATGTGTGTGTGTGTATACTTTAAGCATATAGCGACATAAGAATATTTAAACATGAAAAAAGATTAAATTGGTTTTTATTATTAAAAACCTACCATATATATATATATATATATATATATATGGTACATTTTTAGTACTAAAAATCACTATTTTCTTTTTTTCATGTTTAAATGTTCTTGTGTTATCTGAAAGTTAACACGACGTTCTAAAGTTATACTTAATTTATATATTTTACTGAATCCAATTATACTCTTTAATTACAACAAAAGTGTATTTTTCTATAAAGTGACGTAAGACGTACAAATTCTAAAAATGGAAGTATGGTCATGCATGTTGACACATGTGTATGTCGAACAATACACTTTATAGAACAATACACTACTAGTTCTACTAGTTCTACATACGCATGTGTCAACGTGCATGGCCCAAACATTTTTAGAATTTTTACGTCTTACGTCATGAAAAATTCTGTTTCTGAATAATCTAGTGCAATAAACACATGCTAGTTTTGAAAATTGAATTTATTTTATGAAAGTCTGATTCATGATGTTTTAATCCAACAAAATTATAATGTTATGATCCTTCCAGAAAATTCAACAAATTTATGTATGATTTAACATTATTCTTAATGTTTATTGCATTCATGTTTAAATGTTCTTGTATTATCTGATAGTTAACACGACGTTCTAAAGTTATACTTAATCTACATATTTTACTGAATCCAATTATACTCTTTATTGACGTCAAAAGTGTATTGTTCTATAAAGTATATTGTTCGACATACACATATGTCAACATGCATGATCATACTTCCATTTTTAGAATTTGTACGTCTTACGTCAAAAAAGATCTGTTTCTGAATAATCTAGTGCAATAAACACAAAAGAGATTTGAAAAGTGAAATTATTTTATGAAGGTCTCATTCATGGTGTTTTAATCGAACGAAGTTATAATCCTGCTAGAAAATGCAACAAATTCATATATGATTCATCATTATTCCTAATGGAAGCTCTTTATTTAAAGATATTATGATTCAGTATTGATGTCCGCCTGTTGTAATACTTTTTTGCGCCATTTTTAGCAAACTATTAATTTCGATTCTTTGTGTGATTACTAAAAAGAAGAGATAAGTAGACACTAAAATACGTTTCTTTTATTCTAATAATATAAACAGCACTCTTTTAATTTTTAAGTATTGAATTTATCTATTCTTACCCATTTATTTTGAAGTTCTGTGTATCATTCTCTAAAATTAAAAATTTTATTTAATTCAAACTCATTGTTATTCTTATTCTTAGCTGTTCTTAAACCTATATTTAATGATCAACTTGAAAGCATTATTCTTTAAATACAAATAGTGAAAATTTTAATCATAGTCATAACCAAAAAATGTTAATGTACTGCGCATTTAATATGAAACAAAATGTATATAATCATGTTTTTCCAAAACATTAATATTTTTTTAAATTAATCTTATACGTCCATTTTTATATGAAAATAAATTTAACAACTATTAGATAAATTTATTTTGTGCAATGTATCATGTATTATATAAAGAAACTTGCATAATCGCAGTAATCAAAATCTGTCGATATTAACACGCGAATTATGTTTAAAAAATAATCGCAAATATGCTTTGTAACAGAAATAATATACTTTTTTTTATATGATTACACATAAAAAATGTTTGATAGTTTTTATGATTGTTGTTTGCCTGCAAAAGCATTTTTTAATAATAAAACTTTGACAAACGGAAGGAAAGTTTGAAAAAATTGTATATATATAAATGAAAAAGCTCATAAATCAAATTTCCGATTTATTAATCATTCTGATGACATTTTTTATGCTTCACCTGGTAATGTTTTTTCTATCCTTTGTTGATTTCCAATAATCATTGTTTTATATTTTCCCCCTTAGGATAGCAGTAGCTTTCATAATATTGTATTTCTTTGTAAATAATTACTTTGGAAATAGAATAACATATCGTTTTACTTATTTTGCTGTACTATAAGACTGCAATTCGTATATGGTTTTAATTTAGATTTACATTTTTTATTTACTTAAACGTGATACTGTTAATTTTTTCAATGAAAATATTTTTTCCACATCTATAGACGTATAGGAAATTAATAAAAGGAAAAGAAATCAGAAAGGATTAATAAATAACTAATAATTATATTAATATGTACTAATTTATTTTAATATGTACTAATGTATATTAAAATTCCTGTTTTGTGCACCACTGAGCAATGTGTTATTATTAGTTAAAGATTATGGTGCAACTGTCCTATATATATTTATATATTTAGGATTAATAAATGTTTATTGATATATACAATTAATAAATGTTTTTACTGATCAAAATTGTTTTGAAAATACTTGTTTACATCCTTTAATATTTTTGTGTAATTAAACATAAATGTCTATTGCTAATGGCTTAGGAATTGACCATTGGACATCGATGCTAGTGGAAACCCTGTATATAGAGAAATAGATATGATGGCATTTATTTCTAACCTTTTATATAATATCAGTAAGCGAAATCTTTCACTTTAATTTAGTTTGAAAATCTCTCTTTTTTTTTCTTTTAAAAATTTTAAATAAATGAATAAAGTGTAATCAAGGTCCAACAAATCCTGGGCGACTAAAAATATCCTCTTGGCGACTTGTATTTTTTTCCTAACAGTTTATATTTTATAAATTTCGGTGGAGCATGTTTAAGAGATTTCAATCCTCAAAAAGTCAACTGACAAATTGTACTTCAAATAAAGATCTCAAAGGCATTATGAATTAATGTATGTAATTTCTTCTTGTGAATTAAAGGTAGGCATGTTATGTGTACTGTTTGATTTTTTAATTTTATTGTTTGTTTCGATTTAATTTTTACAATGTAAAAGTGTATTATCTAAAGTTATTACTACGTTTGATTTTTTTATCGACTAGTTAATTTTAACACTGCAAAATGACATTTATTACTCGAAAATAGTCCAATACGATTAGACAATGTTTCATTTTGCAACGAATGTGTTAATAACAGAGAAATGATTCTGCAAGCTGGCTCCTAAGATTTTTTCCTGGTTCCACAGAATTTTCAACGCTTGTCAGTCCCTGGGTATAACCTATCGTCTTTTGATGAATAGATAACCATTTTCTATATGATTTCTATTTCAGTGATTTTGTATTTATTTAATGTACTAAAAATATTTTTTTAGACTGAAATATTTATTTAAATTTTTGGTTTGTTACCATGAAAGAATTTAGCATGTTAGATACTACAGTTTAATACCTATTTTTTAATTGGTGTTATAGTAAATACCGTTTCTAAAATACAGATTTTTGTAAAGTCTGCTTATTTTTTTTTCTTATTTAGTTGCTGATTTTTAAAATAATTGTATATTGCTGTATTGTTAAAAAAGTGTACATGAAAAAAATGTATATTACATTTTTTTAAAATCTTAAATGGATCTTAGTATTGTTTTTTACATATATCCATGTAATTACATATATCCATGTCTTTTTTTACATATATCTATACGTTTAATGAACAAAAAAAGAAAATAATTAATAAAATAAAAAGTAAGCTATGTACACTATAAATTTTCAGTCCTAATGAATATCAGTTAAAACAAAATAAACGTTTTCTTATGAGTGTCATATTGCACTTAACGGATATTACAAACGACAAGTAATTTATAAAATTCATTTTTGCTTTCTAAGTATGCATTAAAAGATGTAATATAAGGTACCCTGGGGTAATAACGCCACGTTAAGGTTCTACCAATTTTCACGGCTTAGTTTTAGATTGTATTTTTCAAACAAATATAGGATCTGATACAGCAACTCATTGACTATCTATATAAAATAAAATAATTTAACAGATATGTATTCATAAAATGTAATGGCGTTTTTTCTTGACCCATGCTATTTGGCGTTATTACCCACCTATATGGGTAATAACGCCATGCAAATAAAACTATGAAATACGATGGAATAATTGCATGTAGATAGCCCAATTCTAAAAATACAAACTCTACAAACTTAGAAATCGACAAATTGCATTCTAAGCTATTGAAAATGTTCAATTTTTTGTGAAAGTGTAAGAAAAATAAAGGTGTGGTGTGGCAGGGGGGATGGGGCAAAAGAATATCAGACCGTGAGCTTTTTTTTTTGCTTAAAAAGGACCGTTTAAATAGAAATATGAGAAACATTGCACACTTTTAACTGTGTTTATTTGAATCAGTATTTAGGATGTATTTCGGCCACTGTAGGGAATCAACCGGGGTATTAATGTCAAGGATTGGCGTTATTACCCCGGTATAGTTATTGCGCAGTACATTTTACATTAAAAATTATCTGGAGAAGATATCCAAAATCTTCAACAACATTTTAAAAGTACATGAAATGCACTACAAATTTATGTAATTAACAAAGTATTTCCGGATAAAAAGATAGTCTTCACATCACAAAACGTATCTCGCAAATTTTAGATCAAGCGTTAATTTTAGTTGTTTGTAAAAACAATAAGACCTAAAAATGAAACAAATTAACTTGAAGCTGTTTTTTGCGATTTTTATGACTCAAAACCCTTCTGCGCAGAGCACATGGGTGTCATTTACCTGATTATTTCATAATTATGCAAAATATAAGCACTTGGCGTTATTACCCCGCCTGGCGTTATTACCCCAGGGTACCTTATTTTTCATGCTTATTTATGGGAATAAAAGCATTTAGCAATATACTAACGCTTTAAAGTTACAAAAGACTAGAAATTGTAATCTATGTAATTAACAGATTGTAATACGATAATGCAATGCTTCTATTTGTTTCAGAAAACTCGATTGTAACATGTTTAATAATGTTTAATATGCAGCTTTTAGTTGATGTTATAGTAAATACCGATTCGATAATACAGATTTCTCTAAAGACTGCATTTCTAGAATATTTTCTTATTTAGCTGGAGAAATTTATAATTAATATATAATACTGATAATATTTAAACAGTATTGATGAAAAAAAATATTATGTTACCATTTTTATAATCTTAAATAAATTTCAGTATATATTTTTTTACATATATGCAAGTAATATTTTTAATGAAAAGAAAAGAAAATAATCGATAAAATAAAAAGTAAGCTGCATACATTTTAAATTGCCAGTCCTAATGAATATCAGTGAAAACAAAATAAAAGCTTTCTTGGAGTGTTATATTGCACTTAACGGATTTCACGGACACCAAGTAATTTGAAAATTTCCTCTTTGTTCTCAGAACGTACATTAAAAGACTTAATATCTTCGGAGGCTTATTTATCGAAAATAAAGCTCTTAGTACTTTACAAATGATTTTAAAATTATAAAAGACTAGAAATTTTACTATATGTTGTTCAATATAATTCATTGATTCATCATTGATTTTGTTATATATGATAAAATAGAGAGTATACATAACAAAATCACCAAAATTATCGGATTATTATCATGACAACCCCATATATTCCACTAAAAATGAAATGAATGGAATCCCAAATACGGTTGTTAAGGTGTCTCGATAACAGCCATCAATAACTTGGATATTTTGAAGAGTGTATCCAATATTGCGATTAAAAAAAAAAAAAAAACTTCAAAAATGCTCCAGCTGGCAATGTTTTATCGAGTGTGGGTGGAAAAATACCTGGTTTAGCAGAAACGTCCCTTATCTGAATCCTGTTAGGGTTATTTTTTTAATCAGTTCAGAAATTACAACTCGTGCGATTTCAAATGGTTGGTTACAATTCGACAACTCGAAGACTTGAAGAATTAGATCAAAGCATTTCAATTTTCTCCCTATCTTATGTATATGGGATTGCAAAATACTTAGCTTATATTCTTGTCTTTAATCCGTTTTTAAAGTTTTCTTCCCTGTTTCCCGATGATGCATAAAAAAAATTACTTTTAGCCCAAATTAAGTAGCATTAAAATTTGAGCAAGAGTCCAGTGAATCTTACTGAGTCGGGGATAATTTCATCTAATGTATAGTAAATAAATCAATTTTTTATAAATTACAAGCTTTTATTCTTTTTTTCTATTTTGTTAAACTGTTTGTGATCAGTTATTGTGCACATAACTGAAGTTGGAGCAAGAAAAGTTTAAGTTTCCATTATAAAATCAAAATTTAATAAATTCTTATGATGTTTGTAATCCTTTAATTAAAATTATGTGAATCCGCCTAGAAATAGCTACGCTTGAAAGGATCTGTGTAGAAACTTTGAGACGAGAACACTGCCCATCTTATTCACTGGTACCACTCTCGGAACACCAGAGTCCAGTATTGTCAGTAGTCTACATTTTTTAATTAACATTTCTTGATTCGCACAACTTTTTTGAATGATAAAATTCAACGTATTTAAAGACACATTAACCCTCTAATGCATGTTGTTGCCATTTCGCAACAATCTAAATATTCTTTCATTATTGATTAATTACTGCTTCCACTTGAAGACTTTATATATTACGCATTCATTTTCCCCATATATTTAAATTTAAATCATTAAAAACATCATTGGTTCTAAAATTTGTTTGTCAGTTACAAATAAAAAAGAGCTTTTGAAACCTTCCATTTCTCTAACTATAGATAGTTTTCTAACAAATACAGAGTGACAACTCTCAATGCCAATGCCAATGGCTAAATGCCAATGCCAACGCCAATGGCTAATTTCTAAACCATTACACATAGACAAGCTTATCAAAACAACACATCATTTTAAAATGAAATCGTGATTTCTCAAAATTTGATTTTCTCGACAAAGAAAACTTTAAAACTTACGTCTTCAATTATTTTAACCAACCTAGAAGTTAATAAAAATTAACACTACCGTAAAACTTATACGGTGGCAGCACCTTCAGTTAAATCGCTTTAAAAATATATCGTTATCTCAATTTAAAACATTTCTGTAATTGGAACTATATGTGTGTGACCAACGGTTTAAGAATTAGCAATTGGACAGCTTTAGAAATGGATGCCCCTTATAAAAATTTAAGCACTCAGTGTACGTTCCCTTAGAGGTCAGTCCAACTCATTCGTTTTCAGCTATAGAAAAGATGTTTAAGTCATGAAATTTAAAGTTCGATGCTGGAGTTAATGTTAGATGAATGGGACCACTTTTGTATTCTTGTTAGAGTAATGGAATATTTTTACTAAATATCACTTATAGGACCGGGGGACCGTATAAAAATTTAATTTTCGTAATTTTTTAATAAAAAACTTTTTTGACCTAAATCGCTTGAAAAACAGTTCTTTACCTTTTTTAAAGCATTTTTGCAATTAGAACTATATGCCTATGACTAACGGTTTAGAAATTAGCCATTGGCCACCGTTGATAGTGGACACCCTGTATAAATAAATAAATAAAATAAATGAAAAAAATAATATTTAAAAGTCAAAATTTTAATTAAAAAATATTTTAAACAATAAGTCTTTAAAAATTAATTTAAATAATTTTCAGCAAGGGTTTTTGTAACAAATATCATATGTATGCCGTTAATGCATAGTTTTGCAATTTAGAAACCATTTAAAAATGATATTTTTTCTGTATTTTTCTTTTAATGTATGCCCATTAAGGAATAAAATACATATTGTTACGAATTTTGTAAATAGTTAGTGTTTGTACTGTAAAATAATGTAAATAATCTTATTAAGCTCCATTTCTTTACTAATATTAGTTTTGTTACATTGTCTCTGTCATCAAGCAAACTTGTCTATTATTTTCAGTGTATGTCTACGGCAGATTGGCGAAATATTAAAGATATCGCCAAGTTAGCGTCACTTTTGGCGACTAATTTTGGTCGCCAAATTTGGCGATATATCGCCAAGTTGGCGACAAACTTGGCGATGGTAACCCTTCCCTCTCAATGGTAACCCCCCTTTAGGTCTACTGATACATTGAATGTTGTTCCGTGGATTTTTTTCGAGATGGTTCTAGAAATTTCCAGCACCTGCTGCGAGCCTATATAAGAAGAGAAGCGATGCGAGCTGTTGTTATTATTTACCAGTCAGTCATTGAGTGAACAAGGCGTTTGTTAGCAAGTTTGCTTGAGTTTCATTTATGTTGTTTTGAATGTGATATAGTGTTGAGACGTTGTATAAAGAGTCTCTGGGATCTAAAGCTATACTTGTACGATAGATTTGAGCAGTTATTTTTGAATATCTAGTATTATTTTTGAGTTTCGAAGACTCTGTTGTTCTGAAGATCTGTGAATAAATTATTTTCTACTTTTCTAAGAGACAAGAGTTTGAAGTTGTCTAACCATAAGATCAAAAGAACCCCATATACGCTGCAACAATATTTTTAAATGAAAAATAAAAAAAATCATACACTAGTGTAAAAAAAATATTTTTTTAAATAATAGAAAATTAAAACGATGCAAGAAAAAAAATATCCGGACATGTAAATTCTCCTTACACACACACAGACACACACACATATATATATATATATATATATATATATATATATATTATTCATATTATTACAAAATATTAAATACTCATAAAAAATGGAAATTAATTAAAACTTGATAAAATTACAATCAGTGCTAAAAAGGAAAATTTTATTTATTTATTTATTTTTACCTTAGAAATTTCAACATAATAAGCATACAATTGTAGTTATCTTAGATTTTCTATTGCGAGCAACGATTCGTAAAAGGACAGGAAAACACAAATAAATATTTGTTTTAAATTTGAAAGATAATTGGTTATGGATTCCGTTTCAGTGAACTGTATGATCAATGAAATTATTTTCATAAGCCACACAAGTGTAAACTAAAGTAATGATCTGTACACACGCAATTTGATGAACTGTTTTCTTTACAAAACTATTCATTTCATTCCACAAAAATTTAATTAAATTCTATTTCAGTCTAATATATTTTTATTTGTTACAATGAAATATCTTTTATTCGTTAGAATAAAGTAAAAACTTTTACAAATTATAACATAGTCTATTAGTTTTCTACCTTACATGTCTTTTGAAATTCTATTCATAAAAAAATCTTCTATACACAAGAAATATAATGTATGCTGTCATGGCGCGTAAAAAAATATATCTTTAAATAATAGAAAATTTAAACAATACAAGAACAAAAATATCCAAACATGTAAATTTTCCTTACATTCTTTTTTACATTCTCATGTGTTTATATATATATATATTATTCATATTAATACAAAATATTAAATACTCATAATAAATGGAAATTAATTTGAACTTGATTAAAGGACAATCAGTACCAAAATGCAAATTTTTATTTATTTATTTATTTTTTATCTTAAAAATGTTCAACAAAATAAGCATAAAAATGTAGTTATCTTATATTTCCTATTGGAAGCAACGATTCGTAAAATAGCAGGATAATGCAAATAATCATTTGCTTTAAGTTAAAAAGATAATTCGTTATGGATTCAATTTCAGTGAACTGTAAGATCGATAAAATTATTTTCATAAGCCACATAAGCTTAAGCTAACGTAATGATCCGTACACAATCAATTTGTCGTGAACAGTTTTCTTTACAAAACTATTGATTCCTTGCCACAAAAATTTAATTAAATTCTCTCTTTCAGGCTAATATATTTTTATTTGTTAAAATGAAATATGTTTTATTCATTTTAATAAAGTAAATACTTTTACAAATTATAACATAGCCTATTAGTTTACTATCTTACATGTCTTTTCAAATTCTATTCATAAAAAAATCTTCTATACACAAGGAATAAGATGTATGCTGTCATGGCGCGTAAAAAAATATATCTCTAAATAATAGAAAATTTAAACAATACAAGAAAAAAAATATCCGAACATGTAAATTTTCCTTACATTCTTATTCACATTCTCATGCGTTTATATATATATATACATATAAATGTAAATATAAATATATATATATATATATATATATATATATATATATATATATATATATATATATATATATATACACTGCTCATAACAATTAAAGGATATTTGAAGTTTTATATAAAATAAAGATAAAAACGAAATTTTTTTTGTCGAAAATAGAAGAAGAGAATCACAAATGCAAATTTTTCTGGTTTTCAAACTGTGGAATGTGCAAATTTCGAGTTCGACGTCAAAAACGTCGCTTCAGCGGCAGCGAATGAAATTTGACTTTCAAATGGATAAAAGAGAATGAAGACAAGGGTGATCGGCATTCAGTGATTGCTTTGTTTCGATGAGTACGATGTCTCAGCAAAGTCATTTGACAGATTCAGAAGCTTGGAGAATTTTTGGTAGGTTAGAAGGGGGCCAAACTCAAGCCGAAGTAGCGCAAGCCATTGGAGTGTCACAAAGTGTCATTTCCAGGATCTGGAACCGAAATATATAACGTTTTTTGGAGAGTGGATGTGCAGGCCGAAGACAAGGGCAAAGTCGTAGACGGGCAACAATGCCTAATGAAGATCGGTATTTAGCGTTAAAAGCTCGGAGACACCGAAACATGAAAACATGAACGCTACTCTTCTCCTACAACACATTCGCTCGGCTACAGGCACCACGATTTCAAGTCAGACTGTCCGAAACCGGCTCCATGCTGTAGGTCTGTATGCTCGCCGACCGATGGTATGTGTTAGATTAACATCAAGGCATCGTCGCGACCGCAGGGAGTGGGCAATCGAGCATGTCAACTGGAGGAGAAATGAATAGAGCAATATTCTGTTTTCTGACGAGTCCCGATTTTCTGTGCATCTGGATAATAGGCGTATTTTCTTCTGGAGGGACCGTGACAATAGGAATAATCCTGCGTTCGTGCACGAAAATGTCAGATTTGGCGGTGGAGGAGTGTTGGTGTATGTTGGCATCTCCATTGACGGGCGCACTGACCTCTACATCATTCGAGATGGAGCTCTGACTGGTCGCCGATATAGGGATGAGATCCTCAGACCTATTGTAGTCCCTTACGCTGCAGCAATCGGAGATAACTTCATTTTAATGGACGATAACTGCAGGCCACATCGTGCAAACCTGGTGGAGGATTTCCTTTTCGAGGGAGGAATCTTTCGAATGAAATGACCAGCGTGTTCTCCAGACATGAATCCAATCGAGCACGTTTGGGACGCTCTAGGAAGACGAGTTTCTGGCCGCCAACAACCCCCACAAACTTTCCAGGAACTGGAAAGAGCTCTTCTGGAAGAGTGAGGCAGAATACTTCAACTCGTCATTAATAGCCTCAGTGTGTCCATGCCTCAAAGGTGTTCAACGTTGCTGGACGCCTGTGGAAACCATACCCCCTACTGAAAATGATTTTCTTTGAAGAAAACACCTTTTCTTATTCTTTTTTTCTCATATGCACAAATTGTGTTTTTTGCACAAATGCGCAATAAAATGCATTTTTTTCTGCCAAACATGTGTAATTTATTCTCATATATCCTACTATGTCTGTCGACCATGTATAAATCAGCTAAAAAGTTTCCCAGATACAAAATCCACCTAAAACTGCAATATCCTTTAATTGTTTTTAGCAGTGTATATATACGGGGATTCCCTAAACTCATGGTATATACGCTAGGGGGTGAAAAAGCACATCAAGACGAGTAATAGTAAATAGGAAACCAAGGGTCGTAAACGTTTCCCAAAGGAGATATCCGCCATTAAAATTTGGGGCCCAAAATTTCAAATAAACATATTAGTCGATTCATTTGCGGTTTTCACTAAAACTATTCTTTATGGCGGTATTTTCTTGAAAATAAATTATAAAAATAAATTTCAAAAAATCGCGATAGAGGGCGTTTTAACTTTGGATTAACGAACAGCTATTTTTTGTCGTTATTTTCTGCATCTTATTAAATGCTTTGGTAAGCTTACACTTAAACTTAAATTTTGAGCTTTAAATATGAATAGTTAGGAATGGTTAAGTAGCACAAACTGTACTGTGTTCAGAGGGTTCAAATTTCAAATGATTATAAAAAACGGAAAAATTGGTCGATTGATTTGCGGTTTTACTAAAAGTATTTTTTATGATGGTATTTTCTTGAAAATAAATTATAAAGATAAATTTCGAAAAAATGCCGATAGAGGGCGCTTTAAACTTTGGATTAACGAACAACTATTTTTTGCCGTTATTTTCCGCATCTCATTAAATGGTTTGGTAAGCTTACACTTAAACTTAAATTTTGAGCTTTAAATATGAATAGTTAGGAATGCTTAAGTAGCACAAACTTAACTGTGTTCAGAGGGTTCAAATTACAAATGATTAAAAAAAAATGAAAAATTCCTCGATGGATTTGCGGTTTTCACTAAAACTATTCTTTATGTAGGTATTTTATTAAAAATAAATTGTAAAAATAAATTTGAAAAAATGCCGATAGAGGGCGCTTTAGACTTTAGATTAACGAACAATTATTTTTTGCATCTTATTAAATGGTTTCGTAGGCTTAGATTTAAACTTAAATTTTGAGCTCAAAATCTGTTGGGAAGTGGGAGTGGTTAAGTAGCACAAACTGAACTGTGTTCAGAGGGTTTAAATTTCAAACGATTATAAAAAACCAGAAAAAATAGTCGATTCGTTTGCGGTTTTCGCTAAAACTACTCTTTAAATCAGTGTTTTCTTGAAAATAAACTTTAAAGATAAATTTCAGAAAATGCCGATAGAGGGCGCCTTAGACATTGGAGTAGAGTACAACTCATTTTAACCGTTATTTTTTTAATCTCATTAAATGCTTTCAAATTCTTAGATTTAAATTTTTAGATTAAATTCTGAATCGTTGCGAGTGTTTAAGTAGCGCAAAAGTGAACTGTGTTCGAGGGGGGAGGGGTTTAAATTTCAACTCCTGAACACACTTCAGTTTGCGCTTCTTAATCCCTCCCAACGATTCAGAATTTACGTTCAAAATTTATAATTAAATCTAAGATTTTGAAAACATTTAATAAGTTTTGGAAAGCATTTAATTAGATACAAAAAATAACGGTTAAAATTAGTTGTTGGTTACTCTGAAGTTTAAGGCGCCCTCTAAAGGAATTTTTGGAAAATTATCTTTAAAATTTATTTTAAAGAAGATACTGATTTAAAGAATAAATTTATTTTAAATTGCAAACGAATCGACCAATTTTTCCGATTTTTCTAATCATTTGAAATTTCAACCCTCTGAACACAGTTCAGTTTGTGTACCTTAACGACTCCCAACTATTCAGATTTTGAGCTCAAAATTTAAGTTTAAGTCTAAGTTTACGAAAACATTTAATCAGATACAAAAAATAACGTAAAAAATAGTTGTTCTTTACTCCAAAGTGTAAAGCGCCCTCTATCGGCATTATTTTTAATTTATCTTTATAATTCATTTTTAATAAAATACCGATATAAAGAATAGTTTTAGTGAAAACCGCAAATCAATTGACCAATTTTTCCTTTTTTTATAATCATTTGAAATTTAAACACTCTGAACACAAATAAGTTTGTGCTACTTAACCACTCCCAACTATTCAGATTTTGAGCTTAAAATTTAAGTTTAAGTCTAAGCTTATGAAACCATTCAATGAGATGCAAAAAAATCAAGGCAAAAAATAGTTTTTCATTACTTCAAAGTCTAAAGCGCCATCTATCGGCATTTTTCGGAAATATCTTTATAATTTATTTTCAAGAAAATACCAACAGTTTTAGTAAAAACCGCAAATCAATCGAACTATTTTTTTGTTTTTTTATGTGTGTTTGAAATTTTGGACCTCAAACTTTAATGGCGGCTATCTCCTTTGGAAAACGTTTGGGACCTTTGGTTTCCTATTTACTGTTACTCGTTTTGATGTGTTCTATCAAACCCTAGCGTATATACCATGAGTTTAGGGACACCCTGTATATATGTATATATATATATATATATATATACAGGGTGGTCATAAAAAAACTTTGCCGATATATGGAGCTCTAGCGGCCAGTCCGTTCAACGGATCGAGGTGAAATTTTAGATATAGCTATTCAGAGGTATGAGCTCATGATTCTCTTAACGACAACAAAATGGCGCTAACGGTTACGGTTATAGTTAAAGAAACTCGAAAATTTCCAATAGCACCACTCATTTGTTTCATCGCAAAATGATCAGCGCATGCGAAAACTCTAAAGAGCGCTGAAACGGTACGATTATTGCAATAAACGGACGCTTGATACTTGCAGAAAATCAGCCTTATGAACGGCCCCAAAAAACACGACCAAGCCGCACGAAGAAAATTTTAATATGACAGAGACAAAATACCAAACACGGAAAGTCGTTTGCCAGATAGTCACCGTAGAAAACGGATAAAAAAACTCTGTGTCATATGCGAATTTACTCCTTGCGCGCCAATCGTGTTTTTTATAGGGGGGGGGGAGGGATTCGCAGAACAGTTTTTTGTGCGTGCATAACGTGTCCGTTTCTGGCCACACACGTACGGTTCCAACGCTCTTTAGGGTTTTCCCATGCGCTGATCATTTTGCGATAAAAAAATGGGTGCTGCCTTTGGAAAATTTCGAGTTTCTGTAACTATAACCGTAACCGTGAGCGCCATTTTGTTGCCGCTCAGAGAATCTCAAGTTCATACCTATAAATACCTATATATGAAATTTCACCTCGATCGGTAGAACGGACTGGCTGTTAGAGCTCCATATACCGGCAAAGTTTTTTTATAACCACCCTGTATATTCATATATACTGTAGAACCTACTAAAGTGACCACCTTATTAAAGTGGCCACCTGACTAAAGTGACCGCTTTTGGAAAATTTTACTTGTGTTCATATAAAATAATATGAGAATTGTCCCGCAATGTGATCACCCTAATGTGTCTTCCTGTATAAAGTGAACAGTCACCCTGTTTTTGTTAATGTTGTTTGAACCTGTAAAATGTGATCATCCATTTTTCTGCATGCTGAAAATTTTCAAGCTGAAAGTCTAAAGTGGTCATTTTCTGACATTTTATTTTGTTCCATGAAAAAAGTAAAGGAATTTATCTCTTATAGTAATTATTTGCTTAATGTATAAAGAGACCGATTTGTCTCTTGTTGTAATGATATCAGCACTTCTCTAAGGTGATTTTTACTGGAAATTTTATTTCGCTAGTCATAGAAACATTACCTTTATGTAGTTACGATGATAATAAAAATGAGTATTAATTAAGAGTATCTTGTCGGTATGAGTTAGTTAAATCAATTACTACGGAATTTCAACTCTATTAGAAAGAAATAATTGGGTTTTAAGTAAATTATCCTTTATTCCACACATTTTAAATTAATGAATCAGTTATTATTCTTAATTAATCAGTTCACTACTTAACAAAGTTCATTTTCCTTATTTATATTTTATTGTTTGAAATGACAATATTTTAATGTGCCATTTTGAAAAACACTCCATACAGTGACCACCTCTATATACCTTCTGTCCCAAAGGTGGTCACTTTAGACAGGTTCCATACTCACTACCACTCCTCATAAAAATGGAAATTAATTAAAACTTGATGAAAAGACAATCAATGCTAAAATGCAAAAGTTTTATTTCTTTTCTTTTTACATGCCTTTTGAAATTCTTTTCATAAAAAAACTTCTACGGACAATGGATTACATGTATGCTGTCATGGCGTGTAAAAAGATATTTTTTTCAATAATAGAAAATTTAAACGATACAAAAAAAATCCGGGCATGTAAATTTTTCTTACATTCTTATTTATATTCTCATGTGTTTGTATTTATATATATTTATGTATATACATTATTCATATTAATACAAAATATTAAATACTCTTAAAAAATGGAAATTAATTAAAACTGGATGAAAAAACAATCATTGCTACAATGCAAAAGTTTTATTTCTTTTTTTTTTATCTTCGAAAACTTCAACATAATAAGCATGCAAATGTAGTTATCTTAGATTTCCTATTTAGAGCAGCCATTCGTAAAAAAAAAAAAAAAAAAAAAAAAAAAAAAAAAAAAAAAAAAAGGAAAATACAAATAAACAATTGTTTTAAATTTAACAGGTAATTGGTTATGTATTCCATTTCAGTGAACTGTATGATCAATGAAATTATTACCATAAGCCACATAACCGTAAGCTAACGTAATGATCCGTACACACGCAACTTGTCGTGAACAGTTTTCTCAACAAAACTATTTATTTCCTGCCACAAAAATTTAATTAAATTCTGTTTCAGGCTAGCATATTTTCGTTTGTTACAATCAGATACGTTTTATTCGTTATAATAAAGTAAATGTTTTTATAAATCATAATATAATCTATTGATATGCCTTTTGAAATTCTATGTATAAATATTTCTTCTATAATCAGATAATAAGATATATGATGTCATGGCGAGTAGACATATATATATTTAAATAATAGAAAACTTAAACGATACAAGGAAAAAAAATCCGAACATATAGATTTTCCTTACATGCTTATTTACTTTCTCACGCGTTTATATATATACATACATATATACAGGGTGATTCAGCTCGTCGGTGACAAACTTTAAGGATCGATAGAGCACACCTAGACGAACATTTTTGAATAGGGAATGTAGGGTCCCTGACGCGATGGTAAGGCGCTAGGCGCTTTCGAAAATTTGGGTGCCGAAATTCGAAACGTCATAAAAACTAGGGAAATGGTTAGATTTTCTTGCTTGTTGCGTCGAAATGATTCTGTTTGTTTAGACTTTCTTCAGTACCAATTTGATAAGCGTATCTCTTAAAACATGGATAGGGGGCGCTGCAGACTTTGGAGAGCTAGACAACAACTTTAAGCCCGTTATTTTGATAATTTAACACATGCTCGCCAAAGTTTATACTCTAACTTAAAGTTTGAACCCAAAAGTAGAGCCCTGCAAAAAGCGTAAGAGCCGGAATAAAATGTTAAAGTACAGGGTGGTCGAAACTCGAAGGCTCCTAAGAGATAAACAAACAGATTTCTTGACTTATGGCATGCATTTTCATGATTCTGTTTGCTGGGGCTCTCTGAAACTCAGTTGAACGGTACAAAAAGAAACATCGATAGGGGGCGCTTTGGGCAAAAAACATAATTCGTTGACATTTCGGACACTAACTGGAAACGGGGCGCTACGATCAGTTAGAAACAAAACAAGAGAGTAATTTACTTATCATAAGAAGCTATTAAAACTGCAGTTTGTTTGTTTTTTTTAACAAACATAGCTGGTTTCAATCATGCACAATGCGCGCAATAAAATTTACATAAGGTGCTTTTTGCTGATTTATGCAAAAGATATCGTACCATATCGATATGCAAAAGATACGTAATGCGTAGACGACAACGCGAGATGACGTAGTTGTATGCGCAGACACGTCTTTTGAACGTGCGGTACCTACTTAAGCTTCGGGTTACTTGTCTGCAGATCGGTAGTAGGATGGAACGGTACACAAACTCTGAATTGGCTGACATGCATTTGGCGTATGGCGCTGCTGGTTGTAATGGACGAGCCGCTCAGCGGTTGTACGCCGAGCGTTACCCCAACAGGCAAATCCCCTGCCATGCCTTCTTCGCTCGAGTACACCAGAGGTTGTCCACAACGGGATCTTTCGACGGAGGCAGGCCTGAACGGGAGCGATCAGTGAGCACCCCCGACAACGAAGAGGCTGTGCTTAACCTTCCGTCTACCAGACAAAACACCCACTTATCTACGGCAACACCTAATTTTAATTCCAAACTTGCAAACGGCACCAGTAATATTTTAATATAATTTTGCTTTTACAATGAAAGCTTAAATTAAGGAATTCGTAATATCTAGACAAGTCCTTTATAAATTCCGGTGTCAATCGACAATTTCTCATTTTACCATTGACATCAGAAATATTGCTGTCGGGTCCAATGGACCCGTCTGGTAGACGGAAGGTTAACCTGGTTGAGGACAACCCAGGTCTTAGCACGAGAGATATCGCCAGACATGTTGGCATTTCGCAAGCAACTGCGTGGCGCATCTTACGTTCCCGGAATCTGCACCCCTACCACATCCAGCGGGTGCAGTTGCTCAGAGAGCAGGATTTTGGCCCTCGAGTGGAATTCTCAAGATGGTACTTGGCGATGAGATCCAGGGATCCCCGTTTTGTAAACAGCATTTTGTTTACGGACGAGTCCACCTTCAGCCGGGAGGGAATGTGGAACGCCCACAACAGTCATGTGTGGTGTGATGAAAATCCACATGAAACCAGAAGCCGAGCAGCCCAGGAGCGTTTCTCAGTAAATGTGTGGGCCGGCATTCTGGGGGATTGCCTCATTGGCCCTTATTTGTTACCTGAACGGCTGACAGGTGGAAATTACCTGATTTTCCTGGATCAAGTGCTGCCGCAGCTTCTGGAGGAGGCGCACGTACCCGAAGGTTCGCGTCGCCAGATGTGGTTCCAGCACGATGGAGCTCCGGCCCATTACACGAACGACGTGCGTCTCCATCTAAACGCAAGGTATGGCCAGCGGTGGATCGGGCGTGGGGGTCCAGTTCACTGGCCTGCCCGATCACCAGACCTCACCTGCTTGGATTTCTTCCTTTGGGGTTACCTGAAGGCCGAGGTATACCATACACCTGTCAGCAGTGCTGAAGAACTTGTGGCGCGCATTGTGGTAGCTGCAGGGCAGATCAGAGATACTCCTGGCATTGTTGGAAACACACACTCCTCAATGCGACGGAGGTGCGAAGCCTGCATCATGGCCCAAGGTCGAAATTTCGAGCATCTTCTGTAGTGTTATTTTTTGTAAATAAATTTCCAGTATCATTGATGTTTTTGGTCTAAATTTATTCAGAAGTGTTGAGCAGAGGTAGAAAATGTGTTTTCATTATTACTAACTGATCGTAGCGCCCCGTTTCCAGTTAGCGTCCGAAATGTCAACGAATTATGTTTTTTGCCCAAAGCGCCCCCTATCGATGTTTCTTTTTGTACCATTCAACTGAGTTTCAGAGAGCCCCAGCAAACAGAATCATGAAAATGCATGCCATAAGTCAAGAAATCTGTTTGTTTATCTCTTAGGAGCCTTCGAGTTTCGACCACCCTGTACTTTGACATTTTATTCCGGCTCTTACGCTTTTTGCAGGGCTCTACTTTTGGGTTCAAACTTTAAGTTAGAGTATAAACTTTGGCGAGCATGTGTTAAATTATCAAAATAACGGGCTTAAAGTTCTTGTCTAGCTCTCCAAAGTCTGCAGCGCCCCCTATCCATGTTTTAAGAGATACGCTTATCAAATTGGTACTGAAGAAAGTCTAAACAAACAGAATCATTTCGACGCAACAAGCAAGAAAATCTAACCATTTCCCTAGTTTTTATGACGCTTCGAATTTCGGCACCCAAATTTTCGAAAGCGCCTAGCGCCTTACCATCGCGTCAGGGACCCTACATTCCCTATTCAAAAATGTTCGTCTAGGTGTGCTCTATCGATCCTTAAAGTTTGTCACCGACGAGCTGAATCACCCTGTATATATATATATATATATATATATATATATATATATGTTTTTAAAAACTTTTTTTTAATACTAGAAACATTTTATTACGGATTATGTTCAAAGACCTTTCACCATTGATTGATTATTTGTGAAGTTACACAGTTTAGGTTAATCTTTTTTTATTTCTAAACATGCAATTTGTAGTAAAAAATTTACTAACAAAATTATAAATTTTTTGCACTAAATTAAATTAAATTCTTTTCCAAGTTAGCATAGTTTTAATTGTGATGCTGAGATATATTTTAATCGCTATAAATATCGCAAATCGTTGTTATAACCTTTTGGTCTCTGGTGTAAGTTTCAGAAATTTATACAGTTTCGATTAACATACTGATTTCTGAACACGCATTTTGTAGTAAACGTATTTATCAAAAAAACATCTTGTTTCTTGCCACTAAAATTATTAAGTTCTCTTTAAAATTAGCATTTTTTTTTAATGTTGAAATATGCTTTACTCGTAATAATAAAATAAGGATTTTTATGAATACGTATACAATATATTTATTTGGAATCACATATGGGTTATTCTCAGATAAAGAGAAATTTTGGCTTCGATAAAATGATTAAACTCTAATATTTTAATTCTTCGTTTCTGACTCAAATTACACCAGACATTTAAGAAATGGGAATTTTTGCTATAAAATAGCAATGACTTTTTTAAATGTCTAAATTTGTCATTAATATGACTTTCAAATCATAATTATAATACTCCATGATAATGAACATGGTATTGACATTTTCAACGTTAACCCATTTTTAAAACTAAACTATAACAATTTAAAACTAATGTAGTATTTATTATGAAAGCAGTCCCAAACTATCTTTGTAGTTGATTCTGTAAAGTTAAGTTACTGTTTAAGCATTTCAACAATAAGGAGCTTGATAATGACACATATTAAGTACACAGACTATAAATTTGGAACAAATCCATAATTTGAAGTAGTTCTTTCACAATTAATTAAACATTGATGCTACAGCTCGTAAGAAGATGTGGAACTATACAATCTAAGAGAATTTCCAAATAAAAAAACTTATAGGGGAAAATTAAATGCAGAATTACTATAGAGCATGGTAATGATAGTTAATGCTAGGGACAAACATTAAATAAGTATAATCAATAAAAATGTTTTCTGTTTTGTGTAAGATGTTTAATGTATAAAAAGTAGAAACATCAAATATACCCATATAATCATTACAATTTTCTAAAGCTTTCCAAATCTTAACAACAAGGGTTTGAATTCAAAAATTTGAATTTTGGGACAAGCCATGGTAATGACATTTGCAACTTTACAGCTTTTTTAGATATTGAAATTATTTTTATTTTCATTTTAAACTAGTGAACAATGTAGTATTCAAATAGAAATGTCTACAAAAAATGCAAACATTCATAACTAACTTGATTAATTTACATTTTTTAGCCAAGGACATAAAATTTCCCTTTATTAGAGAATGACCCATATACCTTTGGAAATTATATGCATAAAGAATTTATACACATAGAAAGAGAAATATGTTGTAGAAAAATAGATAAAGCAGGTGAATATAAAAATGGATGAGTTATGTATTAAAAAATCTAAGACTTAAATACAGACATCTTAGACATCTTAAATTAGATGCAAATATTTATTATGCTAAGACATTAATTATCATTAATAGAAAATAATAAACATTTATAATTTGATAGGAAAATTTGCTTATGATTTTTTTTTTTTTTTTTTGTATTTCATAAAGTGCATACTGGAATTTTCAAGAGACATAAAAGGAAAGGTATACCAGTCGTAATGACCACATTAACAAAATCTGTCTAAAATAATGACAAACTGAAGTATGAGAGGAAATAAAATCAAACAATTTGTCAACAAAAAAATCTAAGCAAAATACAATTACTTGGATATATTCCATTTTTTGTAAAAACTAATACTGGCATTGACGTTGAGATTGCTTTGGGGTCTATAGCTAAAATGGTCTCGAATGATCCCTATATATATATATATATATAAACTTATATACAGAAACAATTACACAAACCAG
This sequence comes from Maratus speculifer, assembly GCA_964019185.1. Lineage (NCBI taxonomy): Eukaryota > Metazoa > Arthropoda > Arachnida > Araneae > Salticidae > Maratus > Maratus speculifer. The sequence continues at coordinate 225,428,184 of OZ025296.1, read as the reverse complement.
ATACAAGAATCTCGTCAATATACAGAACGAGATATCACATGGAAATATATAACACCAGATATTTTTACAGTAGAGAGCTTCACAAATAATGGACAACATAATAGCGGTAATCTAACCTACAGATCACGTAAAATCTTAAGCGATTAGTGGTGTGGTGTCAACTTTTCAAACACGGTAGCCGCCATCGAGAATCTTGTCTGAACAATTTAGTCTTTAGCATATGTGACAGAAATTGTAATGTGAATAGTGTGAAACAGTCTGTGAGACCGCAAGATCGACAGATGAATAAAAGTCATGATTAACTCATAGGATGGTGTTTTTGTACTACATGTTTTGTTCAAGACTATCATAATTAAAATTTACCTATTTAAAAGTCTTTAGTTAGTGCTAATGTTCCAAATTAAAACAAATTTCGGTTGTATTTATAGTTAAGTGAAAAACTTTAAGTTCAATTATAAAAAAAAAAAAGCCGTGATTTCTGAGACCGGCAATATTAACTAAAGGTTAAATGTACAAATGATACTGTCCAAATTACTTATAACACTAGTCAAATCTGAAATCTTCCTAAAAGTGAATGTTTGGATTTCTATATGAAATTATTTCATTGAACTCAAAAATGTGTATAAAAACCTTCATTAACTCTTGCATTGGAAATACTGATGCATAAAATTAAGTCTTTTTTCTTCCAAAAACAGCTATTTTAAAGTTAATACTTACAAAATATACATGAAACAGACATCAATTTTTTATCAATTTACAGACATCAATTTGTAGAAGTTTTAAACATGTGAATCTAGAAAGATTATTATTTTGAAAAACAATTGTACTAAAATATCTTGAATACAATTTTTTAAATGTTTTACTTACATATTTCGAGGTAAAATTAGTATTGAACCTCTGGGAATAAATTCTGTTCCATGAAAAGCATGTTTGTTCAGAGAGTATGTCTTAATATGAGTTTCTCTGTTATATACTGTTGTGGTTACTCATAACCACTGCCATACTTTTATTGAATTTAATTTATCAAGTATTTTATTAATCTTTGTTCAATTAATATTAAAAATTCGCATTCTAAAATTTATTTTAGTTCTTGCCTTTTAAAGCTCCCCCCTGTAAACTTTTCTTTCTTATGTAACCTTTCGTTTATTTCAAAATGATAAAATGATTTTGAATTTGTTACTTACGGCAAAAGATATTTCTAGAACAATCTACGATATTCTAAATGTTCTGTCACTTCCTATTTCTGACTCCTCCTCCTGCCAATCAGATTTAAATCAGCAGATATGTAATTTTAAACAAGTGAATACTTGTCTGCTTTATTGGCGTCGTATCTTTAAACTGCTATAAAATTTTAATCTTAAAAATTCAGTTTTCCTACCGCATCTATTTACCCGTTTGGCTTCCCTCATTTCTCGCTCCTTTTTCTAACTCTGCCAATTGGCGAGTTATGATATTATGGTAACCCTCCCCCTATCTACACAGGTGGGTTTTGCTCGAAGAGAATTAGATGTATTCGGAGCCAGCGAAGCTGTCTTTTGGATGACGGATGTTATAATGATGATTTATTTCAGGTGCGCCATTTTTACTTCCGTTTACGAGAAGGGTGATAACACTGTCACTGATGTAGCAACCTTTGATTTTAATGATAAGTGGATAAAACCAGCTGATGTGTGTTATTCAATTAGCTCACGTTACATGGCTTCATCTATTGTGATTTATGCTATTTCGTTGTATAGAAAGATTACGTCCTTGTTCCTAACGAGTTACTCCTCATCCTCCAAGGGAAATCTCTTCATTATAAGTATGTGTTTTGTCATCAAAATCATATATTAAAAGAAATCCTGTCAAAGTCAGAGCTCTAAAAAAATAATAAGAGCTCCCGAAAGCCAAGTTTCTTTATTCTTCAAAATAAAACAAGATTTTTCACCAAAATAAAATTCTTTTGAAAAAGAAATTCTGTGCATCCTTTTATTTGTGTTTTAATTCTATTTTCAAGTTCCTCCAGGTAATCGTTTTTATTATTCTTTTATTTTTCCTTTAATTTGATTTTACTTCTGTGCATATTATTTGGCCACAAAAGACCCTTGGACATGACAGTCATTATTTACCAAAAATATGCACAGAAGTAAAATCAAATTAAAGGAAAAATAAAAAATACATGTGGCACTCGGGGACTGCCGCGGTAAAGCTATTGCATAGCATTTTTTTTATCAATTTATGCAATTATAATTATTTATTTATTTTTTATTTATGCAGTTTTTTTTTTTTTTTTTTTTTTTTTTTTTTTTTTTTTTTTGTCTTTGATATTAATTTAAGTTACACTTTTTGAGCGTGATGACCGATAACAAAAACTTTTTTTCTTTTATTGAATTATATTAAATTAGTTCAATAAAAGAAAAATCGTTTAAAATATTTTTATTATCTTACAATACATGTAGGTTAATCAGGAATTTTTATCAATGAAACTATATGTTTATGGTAGCTGAAATAAAAAACATACGTTTGAGACTTGATATTCTCAAAATATCTGAAAAATACTGCGTCAATGTCTGCCGAAGTCTACCGAAGGATACCGTGCCGAAGTCTGCCAAACTAAAGCGACGTTAGCCGGAGTGTTAGGTTTTTTTCTCGTTACGGAATTTCTAGATTCTTTCGCCGCGCTCAAAGCCCGCGATAAAAGCTATGCAATATCTAAATAAATTACCAAAAAAAATTTGGCCGCGCTACGAAAATTAGATCGCTTGTTATAAGCATTTTAAATTTTCCGAACCTCGCCGTGGGGGTCTCTTGTCACCAAAAATTAACACTGTCTCATAATAAATTACCAAACAAAATTTGGCCGTGCTACGAAAATTGATCGCGAGTTATAAGCATTTTAAATTTTTCGACCCTCACTGTGAGGGGTCTCCTGTCACCAAAAATTAACACTCTCTCATAATAAATTACCAAACAAAATTTGGCCGCGTTACGAAAATTAGACCGCGAGTTATAACCATTTTAACTTTTTCGACCCTAACCGTGGAGGTCTCCTGTCACCAAAAATTACCACTGTCTCATAATAAATCATCAAATAAATTTTGGCCGCGCTACGAAAATTAGATCGCGAGTTATAAGCATTTTAACTTTTTCGACCCTCACCGTGGGGGGGGGGTCTCCTGTCACCAAACATTAACACTGTTTCATAATAAATCACCATACAAAATTTGGCCGCGCTACGAAAATTAGACCGCGAGTTATAAGCATTTTAACTTTTTCGACCCTCACCTTCGGGGTCTCCTGTCACCAAAAATTAACACTGTCTCATAATAAATTATCAAATAAAATTTGGCCGCGTTACGAAAATAAAACCGCGCTACGAAAATTAGACCGCGAGTTATAAGCATTTTAACTTTTTAGACCCTCACCGTGGGGGTCTCCTGTAACCAAAAATTAACACTGTCTCATAATAAATTACCAAACAAAATTTGGCCGCGCTACGAAAATTAGATCACGGGTTATAAGCATTTTAAATTTTTCGATCCTCACCATTGGGCGGGTCTCCAATCACCAAATGCTACATTATCCTACCTTGTCTTATCTTAAGACGATTCTTTTCTATACACATTCTATCAGGAATTTTTATTATTGAAACTATAGATTTATAGTAACTGAAATAAGAAATATAAGTCTGAGATTTGATATCCTCTAAATATCTGAAAAATACCGCGTCAATGTCTGCCGAAGTCTACCGAATGATACCATGCCGAAGTCTGCCGAGCTGAAACGATGTTAGCCGAGTGTTAGGTTTTTTCGTTACGGATGTGTTAGGATTTTCCTCGTTACGGAATTTTTGGATTCGGTCGCCGCGCTCAAAGCCCGTGATAAAAGCTATGCAATAGCTTAAAAATAATTTATGTTTAAAAATAGTAATTATGTTCGGAAGATATTTTCTTAGAAAATCTGTTTTCAAAAATATAAGGTGCAAAATAAAACATACTTTTAAAAATAACAACAAAATTGAACCATTTCAATAAAGCACGTCTTACACAAAGAATCTCTTTAATTGAGGCTAATAGCGCGGCCACAATGGCTTTTCTTTGTTAAGGCGGGCTTAAGACGAAGTTTATGACGTCAGATCACATGATCTCCGCCGACCCAGTCTATAGAGAAAGCTGTGCAAGCAATGGGTTTTACATAAAACAGCTGTCTCTGTCGATAGGATCAGCGTTAAATGACCTAATATGATGGAATGGATCCCGTCCTAACAACATAAACTTTCTAGACCTCTTATGAAGTTGGCTGTGTTATGAGCAACCCAGTATGACTCATACTCCTTAATAAGGCATAGAACGTTTCACCAGGTATTCAGCTATTTTATAATGTGCGTTTTACGGTTGTTGACATTTTGTTTTCCATTTTTAGCATGAGTTTCTTTCAAATAATGCATTTTGTGTCGTATGAATATTTTTAAGATAAATAATATAATATATTGAAATATTTAATTTACTCTACAGTTAAAAAAATGATAAAAATAATCCGAGTATATTTTAAAAAGAAAGTAATGAATAGCTCTAAGTAAAATTAATACATTGTTTCGTTTTGTGTGCTATAACTAATTATAAAAATAGTCATAAAAAATACACAAGACCTTGCATTTTATTTCATAAATGTTATGTAATGAAATGTTAGATTATCTGTCAAAGATTCAAAATACAAGCAAATTATGTTATAAAGCATAAAAATGTAAAAATATATCTGTGAAAAAAAATCTAGCATATTACATTTTGAATCCCATTATATATTAAAAATAAGTATATAATAACATGTATCAGCTTTTCTATTAATGGTGCACGAACATATTATTCATAGTTTTATTTAATTACCGAGTTGCGTATAAAATAGCCGTAACACGTATATTCGCAACATCATATTTAGCAACATACATATGAAATTAGCTGAATTATTTCCTCAATAATAGCGAAGGATCCTTCGGAAACAATCCTAATCCGATACAAATGTGTAGCACTAATTATGTTCTAGGGCGAAATATAATTATTAAATTACTGCATTTATGTAATTGACTGATTACATTTCTATGCAAGTCAGATACCTTTATAAGTCAAATGTGGAAAAAATATCTAATAATGATAAATTCAGGAGATTTTTAAAAATTGGATAAACATGTACAATTACACTGGTCAACAGCTGTTTTGGTGCCGGGGTATTTTTAGCTGATTTTATATTAATTTGTTGTCCTGAATTCAAATATGGCATTAGTTTTTCTCTATCAGCTCAGCTTTTTAAGATAAACAACTTTTTGTGAAATATATGTTTCATTATTTTAAGGTAAATCCATGTCTTAAAAAATGTATGTAAAAATAAAATAAATACAGGATTTTTATTTTTTATAATACACAAATGTTAGTTTTTATTATTATGATATACACATATTCAAATAATAATTTTTTTATTATATTATACAAATATTTTTACTCACAAAAATAGAGAAAAACGTCACTGATGAAACTGATACTCATTGAATGCTTCGGAAGCTTCTTTTCCGTGACATTCTGGAATATATTTTAGAAAAGTGTCTTTTTAAACTCAAACTGTAATCTGAAACCCTTTGCATATCTCATCTTTTTTGGTAGCGGTCCTCCATAGTCTTAGTATTGAGGTGAAATCTTTCGGGCTGTTTATCACTTATGCCTTCTTTATTTTCAAGAAAATGCTCTAAGTCGCAATGTAAATAGTGCACTTTAATGCTTCTAGTACACCCAAAAGGTTTACGACTATTATGCTTTTCATTTACCAGTTCTACATAGATTTCTCGTTTGCATTTGCCCAGATTGTTTTTGTGAACTGCCACAAAAGAAGTCCAGGCTTTTTATTCAGCCTCATTCGTTGAATTTACGAAAGCAGGATCCTTAATCAGTTGTCTTATTTGTTGTCCGTTAAATATTCCTGCTTTAATATCTTCATAACTCAATACGGGTGTTTTTACCTTATGTATGCAAATCATGACCCTTTCTTATAAAAAATTTACATAAACTGCTTCATAGGACAGAGCTTGATATAGTTTGATTTTCTTTCGCCCAACTAAAGTATTATTAATGACATTCCTTTCTCGAACATCCATGTTTTCTTTCTTAGGCCTCTTTTCTAATCTAGTGGTGTGTTTTATCCCTGCTATCCCAAAAATATAAAAACAATAGTATTTTGTGTAACTTCTTAGCTACTTGAACTCATTTAAATTCCATTCTACAACGCAAACACAACAATCTACAACACTACGAGTTTTACGTTAAATTGATACGAATTCTACCTTAAACACAAATATCATGGAAGTTCAAAAACTTTAGAAAGTCAAAGAAAGCCAGTTTTGTTTCCATGGAGCGAACTCTGAAACTAACCTTATCTCTTGGAGGCTTTTTCATTTGGCTTTATGGATGAGCGGTGCGAAATCATAAGCATGCGCAGATCCTCAGTTTTGCTTGCACATTTTTTTTGAAGATCTTGTGGTATTTCAACGCCCTTCTAATCGCCTTGAGGGTCGTTACAGGGCTATGTATCATAAGGTCAGTTTAAATGTTCAAGGTCACTTTAGTTCTAAAAAATCTTTAGTTCGCTTTGCATATCTAAATAAAGAAAACTGCCCAGTTAAACTGATGGCATTGAGCTCACAGGCTACAAATACTAATTGTACATTAAAGCCTTATATTTTCAAGGGTTAATTCCGTTCGAAAAAAAATTAAGAAGGGGAAACAGCTCTCTCCTTTCCTCTTTTTTTATACTTAATCATTGAACCTCCTATACTATCAAAGACATGCTTTATCATATAAAAAAACTATATCCAAAATTCAGGGCAAATGAGATAATTCTTAATAAAAACCCATTTAGCATTTATATAATTTAAAAAGGAGTTATCCCCCTCTTTTATACTTAACCATTAAACTCCCAAAACTATTCAGAGATTTGAACGAAATCTGAAAATTCTGCTTGAAAAACCCATTTATATAAATTAAGGGGGGGGCATTAGAACCCCTCTTCCCCCTATTTATACTTATTCAATGAACACCTAATAACAGTCGCGGAATCGCCTCATCAGAATGATCCTAATCTAAATTTTGAACGAAAACTTAATTCTGCATGAAAATCCCATTTATATCAACTAAGGGGAGGGGCATGAGCCCCCGTCCCCCCTTTTATACATATCGAATGAACTCCAAAAACTAATCAGGGAAGCGCCTTGTCAGGATATACCTACATACAAAATTTCAAGTGGATCGGATATTTTTATCACGAGTTATCGCGTTACGCACGAACGAACATACAGAACGGACGGGCACATAAGCTCTCAGGCTATGATAGCCTGTGAGCTAAAAAGTAGAGCTGATAGAGAAAAACTGATTGCATATTTGGAATCAGCGTCCCAAAAATATTCAAAATCAGTTGTAAAATCTCAGGCACCAAAAAAATTTTTTTTTTTTTGTAGGCCTGTGTTATTTATAAATTTTACTAAGAAAAATGCATATGTGTTTTATTTATAGTAAATTCTTTTACAATAATAGAAGAATATACTCAAAAATAGGTTTACCATATTTATATAAATATGGAGTTTCAGTTAATCGTAACATAAACACTGATAAGAAATTTTCAATAAAATCATTTACAAATAAGAATCCTATTGCGATTTCTTAAAAACAATTATAATAACTGAATTAAACAAATATGAAAAAAAATCTTTAAGAAATGACATTAAACGTTCCTAAATGTTCAGTTTTTAACAGTTTTTTGGGCTTTTAAAATGCACATAAGTAATTGCCTATATTTTTTATTTGCTTTTAATTTTTTTTATCAAGGCTTTAACTTTAAGATTTTTTTTAATGATTTAAAACGTACTTAATAAAAAATTGAAATAAGGAAAAATAAGTTTTTCATTGTTATTGTCTTTATTATGTTTGAATAATCTAGTATGCCCTACATCTGGTTCAATTATAAAATTCCTAAAATCATGGTTGTATGCCATAAATATTGAGAAGGCTCTGTAATTCTTTTTTAAAAGAATTAATAGCATAAAACAAATATTGCAAAGGGTAAATTTCTCGATATTTTATACTTTGCGATATCTGTGTTATGCTCTTTAATTATTTTCTTCTTAGTTCATAGGTGGAAGAGCCATCTAGTACCAATCAAAAGGTTTATAATGTTTGTAATATCCCAAACAAAAAATTAAAATCAAAACTTTTTTATGCTATTTCTTAAGGTAATAAATAAATAAATAAATAAATAAATAAATAAATAATACAAAATTAAGGTATGTCTGTTTTTTTCATAATTAAACAACATACTTCAGAATAAGAAGTTTTAGAGTTTCAGATTTTAAGTCTGCAAAAATATTTTTAATAACTTTGAGATCCTCTGAAAAGAAAAAAGGCAATAACGCAGAAAAAAACTGTTTTCTTAGTTACTAAAATCCCTCAAAGACATCTTCAAGTACAAAAGTTTTAAAACTTTTAATGGAGTGTTTACATAATATAATCTTCTGTTTATCATAAACTTGAAAATTTTTTTATTAATCTTTAATTTAAATATTTTAATTCTACAAATTATTTCAATATTCCACCCAAAGCATAAAAGAAATAAAAATAATGATCTTTAGCAGTTTTAAAAGAAATAAGAATTACAAGAAATTAAAAGAAAACATTACAAGATTAAATTTATGTTTTAATAAAAAAGAATTCACTTTGCTCTTAACCTTTAAATATTTTAATTCCATAAATCACATAAGTATTCCGCCAAAAAACATAAAAGAAAAAAAAAACACCTTTCATGTTAAATCTTGTTTTAACCTCTACAGTACTTTGTCAAAAACTTGAGTATTTTGTCAAATGGCTTCTAGCAACCACCAATGTTGCCGCATCTGGTGGAATTTTCAGTTAGGAATACTCAATTAAAGCCTGAAAATTTTGAAAAGTATTTTTTTTACTTTAAATATAGAATATATATAAAATTATACAATAAAAATAACTATTAAGACTTACTGCTGAAAATTAGGAATGGTTAAATAAAAAAAAAACAGCCACAATACTGGAAACCACGTACGCATCGCCATTAGGCAAACACAAGGGAAGTTTAAGATTTTTTTTTTTAAGGCCGATATCAAATCTTAAAAGAACAATAAAAGAGCTAATAATAAAACAGTGGCAGTTCGAATGGGATTACGGGGACACGGGAAGGACAACACATAAATACTTCCCAAAAGTAAGTACAGATTGATTAGTTAGCTGCAAACTTCTGAGTCAGATTTATACGGGACACGGAGCTTTCCCAAAATACTTAAAAAGATTCAAGTGCAAAAACACGCCATATTGTGCATGCGGAGAATTGGGAACCTCAAAACACTACCTAACGGCCTGCCCGCTAACACAAACATTCCATCTGGCAAAAATCACGCCAAACAATAAAGAACTCTGGCATAAGCAACTAGCAAACAATAAATACATACAAAACAAAAGCAAAGTAGTCATAAGATGGTTAACAGAAAACATAGATACACTATCACAATGAAAGACGAATAAAGTTAAAAACACACCACCCCAGTGCACAGCACTACCCCAACTAATTAACTGTCTTATTTTCAGGAATTGTCATATGTTAAATGTTGTATGTTAAAAAAAAAGGCTTAGGATTTATTCCTATCGCCAAATTAAACAATTTAAATCTGTCTGTCTTTGTATTCTGTCATTCAGCAGTGTGCGGTAGTCGCACAACATCAGCTGTAACCACGGCCCGCAACAGGAGCCCCGCAACATATGAATTGCAAACACAAAAAAAAAATCACAATCGGTTCAGCAAGTTGTGCAATATGACATAGTAAGAAGCTTCAACCGCCTCCGGCACTGCTTGTCCGTTCACTGTAATGTGTAAAAAAAAAAAAAAAAAAAAATTAAAAATTAGTCGCACAACATCAGCTGTAACCACGGCCCGCAACAGGAGCCCCGCAACATATGAATTGCAAACACAAAAAAAAAATCACAATCGGTTCAGCAAGTTGTGCAATATGACATAGTAAGAAGCTTCAACCGCCTCCGGCACTGCTTGTCCGTTCATTGTAATGTGTAAAAAAAAAAAAAAAAAAAAAAAAAAAAAAAAAAAAAAAATTAAAAATACAAAAAGGCCTAGGAATTTCCCAACGCCTAAAAAAGTTTTTTGTTCTAAGTTTTTCAGTTTATAAAGCATTGTTAATTAATGTTATGACTTTTAATTTCTAATTATTATTTCTCTTTTTTTTAATATATCTTTTTATTAGGGTTCTATTATTTATATATTCTCTTTGACAACCGCCTCTCTTTATATATGTGCTTTCTGTACGAGCTACCGGACCGGCTCCAATGGGAAAGTCCACGGAGCCAATTTAATTTAATTTAATTTTTTTTTTAACCCGGTTTGGTACGGTAGACTGGCGGAGTCTCATTCCCCTTGCAAAGTTAAGTTTGCCTTTCAGTTCAGCTCAAAAGTTAATTACGGTGCAAATTGTCTATTTGCAAAGTTCCCTCTTTTGTTTTTTCTCCCCCCCCCTCCCCTCTAAATTACCATTTTCATTTGACAAGTATGCATCAACTATTAGGCTCCAGATTCCCAAGTATTGGGCAACGGTGTCCAAGTTGGCAGAACATTTTACTCATAGCATTTGGTTACAGGACTCAGGCTCTCTGCCGGCTAAAATTCCGTCATGTACGTTAATGGCGCCTGGTGCATGTAAAATCAGTCGTGGGTGCAAAGTCCTCCAAGTTACCTGTGAATTATACCTCTGGAGGTGGCTTGCCAGGTGAAGGTCTCGTCATCTGATCAAGCTTCTAAATTACGAGACCAAATTGAGTAGCCGTTTGCAATACATACAACAGGATATAACGTTAAGCAACCGTCAAAACAAAGTATGCTAGACTGAGAAGCAAGTACTGCAGATGTGATGAAACGCGAAGCGAAGGAATCATGTTTTTTGCCACTACGCGGCATTTAGGCGGTCACCCGCCCCGATACCAGGTATCTAACCCGTTAAGCTGAGGTAACTCGGCAGGTAGGGGCCTGGTCATCGGTTAGAAAGAAAGAAAACACAAAGGAAGAATACTTTACTTGCAATATAAAAACTGTTGCAAATATTTCATAAAATTCCAAATTGTGCTTAAAATCCCCCAAAAAATCCCCCAAAAATAATGTAATTAGAAATCAGAATATTTAGTGATAGCGTAATGTGGCTCGATTGGAAACGAAATGTATTCAAAAAATACAAAATCATAAAATAAATTTGTGTTTCTTTAACGTGATTAACATCTATCTTCATCTGTTTACTTTCAATCACATATATTAAAGTGATAAATTTACTATAATTTATTGCATAAAGTTAACTTCGGTTCTGAACTGATGGATATAATCTATGAAATGCAAGTTAATCTTTTTGCATGGATTACATGGTACAGTGCATGCAAAATATTAATGTAATTTAAAAGCATCATATAGAGTAATACTGTTATATGGCGCGAATTTAAAACGTAAACTATTAAAGAAATAAATAAATAAATACAAAATGCAAACTATGTAAAATTAATGTGTGTTGCTTTAACGTGATTAAATACCCTCAACTTGCACCAAAATGGTGTACCTTGGTCCAATTAATAAAAATGAAAAAAAATTGTTTTTAGCGAATAAAATCAACATTTTTTAATCAAGAAGCTACATATATAACTTTTTGATACATTTCATTGTTCATTAGGTTTTAAAAATAAGTAAGTCTAAATAGACTTAAAACTTCAGAACATTTACACTTACACAGGACAATATACATTAAAACTTACTTATATTAGTAATTATAATTATTTTTAGCCAAGATTGTAATTGGATAAGTCAATTTCAAATGTTAACTTCTTGATATGCCTCTCAGATTCATTAAATAATACCTAGTGTACCTTGGATCAAGTCCAGCGTACACCACTTATATTAGGTTAAAGGTACACCACTTGACACTTAAAAATAAAACTACCAATAATGATGTTAAGGTTAGGCCTAGTTTTATTTAAAGCACATGGTGTAGTAGCTAGAGCGCTCCTTTATAATGCATAATCCTCATTTAAAAAAAAAAGGTATGTTTTATTATAAAAATAACATAGAAATATCTATGAAAAAGTTACCTTTGAAAGGTGAATTTCATTTTTTAAAAATTGTATGATTAGCTGAGTTTCTAAAAAAAAAAAAAATGCGAAGAACTTAAATGAGACCTCGGATGGCAAATATTTAATATACAATTGTTCTTGTTTAATTATTTAAACAAGTAAAACCAGAATTAGCATAGTTCCGATATACACATATGTCCAAGGTACACCACTTTCCTCTATGAAATTTTCAACAACCATATTAATGCTACAAACAAATGAAGACATGAGAATCATTGTATATTCCAATTTTATGTCGAGTTTCTTAAATGACGGCATAGCTTTTTGATGGGTTTGTGTATTAATACGTGGTAGTGACGTCATATGTACATTTTTCTATGTGTGTTGTTTAAGACTGAATCATGTTGTTTAAGACTGAATTAAGACTGAATTCTGTAGTGAATGCAAGTAACGTTACTTTGCATAAAATTAAAACGCGTATTTTAATCCTTAAAATCTTTTGTATAATGTATATTTAAACAAATAAATATTTTAATTGAGAGTGTCAAAATATTTTTTAAAAAAGCAAATTTCTTTTTTTTTAGTGATATTGTTCTTTAATGAAGCAATAGTTGAAATAAATTTATTCAAAATATTAATGAAATTAGTCTAATGTTTTAGTTTGAATTTGTTTAATATTTTATGTTTAACAAGCTCTTATAAGGTATGTGTTGTTCATAAACATAACATATAGAATTTTAGTAACTGAAAATGCATTATTGTTTATTAACAAAATATAATCAAAAATATATTTCTATTTTAATCGCTACTTTCAAGCTAATCACGTTCTTATGCATAATTACTAAGGTAACATACATAGAAACGAATGCTTAGTAATTAAATAAAATGCAATTTGCAAAATGCATGTTTAATGGATGCCAAAGTAGAAAAATAGCATTAGCGAATTTATGGGAAACGGTAATAAGTGATTATTTTATTATGATTAATCATTACTTCCGAAAATTTATTTTCTGAAATAACATCGGCTATATAAATAAAAGTTTTACAGTTATATATTCAAACTGAGATTCGACTAAAAATATGAATAGCTTAAGTATCTTAAATTTAACATATATTCATATCTGATTTATCGATGTGCCTATAATTAATAATAAAATAAATTATTGATAAACAGTAAAATTAAGAGCATTTCATTTGGCTAAGTTGAATGAACTCAAGAAAGCTAATCGCAAAGAAATATGTGTAAAAAATCTAAAATTAAATTATTTTATAAAATATTAAAATTTTGACACAAATTTTTGCTGTGAAAATTAAAATTGTTTGATTTTATTGCATTCTGAACTGAAAATTTGAATACCGTTTTAACATAAGTAATTAGAAATTCAAAATCTATAATGGTAGCAGAACTATCTGGAATTATTTCAGTTTTATGAAAATGTGTTGAAAATTTAAAAATGCTATAATAAAAATGTTCTTCGTTCTATTAAATCCTATCATACGTAATTAATTTTATCATATAACATGGTAATTAACGATCATTCGGTTGCCGTGGTGATTACGTTCTTTTCAAAATGAATCCATATAATCTTAGTATTATGAAATGTAATATATGAGGACCTCAGAAGTCAAGGGTATAAGTATTAATATTGAAAAATTAATGTACTAAGTGCAGAGACGACCTGGAAATATGCTTTTATTTCTTCTCAGGTAATAAAAGATAAATCATTTTTCTAATTATGTGCTCTGTTCTAGAGATAAACTACTTCTGACAAATAATAATCAATATTGATTAATTATAAATTTAAAGAAAATTGTAGTATACATTTTTTACTGTTATTGAAATAACAGTTCAAAGACCACAATGAAACAAGCGGCAATTTCCTATTCTAATTTAGCCAATCATTATTGATGTTCAAATTTAACGTCAATTATCTGTAAACTCAATTTACTCCAAATCAAATTTTTATCAATTGTACACCTTTGCTTCGAGGTCAACATAGATTATCGTAAAAAAATTGCATTCATGCATTTTCTCATAAAAGTGAAACAAATATTAAACTTCAAATCATTTAGTTGTGTAATTTTTGCGATTTCGTCTGTGGACAAACGAACGGACCAATCGAAGACTATTAGTGGTATGCATTTATGTAATTACGGACGCACCTAAAAATAAAGATAGAATATAATCAAAAATATATAATTAAAAAAAATAAAAATGGAATTAAAATGCGATTTATTTTTTAAAATATAAATGAATGATTTTAGATAAAAAATGGCGCTAATATAAAAAATTTTTAATTTTTAGTAATCATATTAATGCTCAAATGAAGGCTTGTGAATCAGTGTATACCCAATTTTTTGTCGTGTTTCTTGAATGACGGCATCGCTTTTTGTTGGGTTTCTTCATTATTCCGTGATAGTGACGTCAAATGCATTTTTTTCTATAGATATTGTTTGATACTGAATCATAAATATGGAGTCCTTCAGTGAATGTAAATGACGTTATTTTGTATAAAATGAAACCTTAAAAATAGTATATTTTGTACTATATATAGTTATGTAACAATATATTTAAATCATGAGTGACAAAATATTTTGAAAAAAGCAGATTTATTGTATTTAGTATTATTTTTCTTTTATAAAACTATATTTGAAATAAATTTATTCAGAATATTAATGAATATATTCTATGTATTAGTTTAAATTTGTTGAATATTTTATGTTTAATAATATTCTTGTAAGATATGTGCAATTCATAAACATAAATTATAAACGTACACCTGGTTATGTAATAAGTTGTGAAATTTCGTAATCAGGATACGTTTTAATTAGCTACAAACAAATAATTACTAGTTTTAAAACATTAGGAATATTTTAAAACTATTTGTAATAGGAATGCACCTTATTTCCACATGTGACGTACAATTTCCGACTTGTTACGATATAACAACGGGTTACAGTCAGTAATGAACCATAAACACAAATACCACACCTCCTCCTCTTGTCTCTTAGAACACAAAATTCAATTAAAATATGTTATTTGAATTATTAACTTAATAATTTTTTTTTGTTATTCAACACAACAGAAACTGTTGCAATAATGTTTATTTCAAAAATCAAGCATACAGTGTTAGCAAAAAGATCTTTACATTTAATCCACAATCTGAATGTTCAAATGTTTATTTTATTTTTACCAATTTTAAATAGAAGTGGTGTGTGCGAGTTTCTGTAAGTCATAGTAATGGTCTGAGAAGAGCGATCTTTTAAATTTTTTTCTCTACAAATATAAATTCTTCTGATGAACATAATTCAATATATTGGGTTGGGGTAAAAGTAAATTCGTTTTTTTCCCAATAGATAGCTTTAAAGTCGCATATCTCGAGTAATACTTACTCAATTAAGTCATACTATACAGCGTTTGAAAGGTAAATGTCTCTAACAAATTCTAGATATAAAGGTAGCGTTATCTGTTTAACCAGTCAAAAGTTATTGCGTTTTAAAAATAGAGATTTCAGAAGATCATTTTCGTCACATTTTAGTTTTTAATTTCCAAAAAGGGATAAATTGGCGCAGGCTTATCGAAACTTGTGTGGCATTTATGGTGATCAGTGCTTAAGTAAACGCCAAAGTCAGAATCGGTTTGCTCATTTTCCTTCCTAAAATTTCGATGTTAAAGATGAACCTTTCCCTGGCCGGCCAATCCTTGAAAAATTCGATGTAATTTTAAAAACAATCCAGGTAGATTGGCATGTTTCTTCCCATGACATTGCTACGAAACCAAACATCAACCATAAACCACTTTTGAAACATTTACATAAAATTGGATTCCAAAAGAAACTCGATACTTGGGTTCCCCATAAACTTACAGTGAAAAATTTAATGGACAGAGTTATCATTCGTGAATTGCTACTGAAGCGGTATAAAATCGAGCCATTTTTAAAACAAATCATTACGGGTGATGAAAAGGGAAACACGTATAACAACAATATGCTAAAAAGATCGTGATCGAAGCTTCACAAACAGTGGCAAAGCCCGGATTGATGCCTACGAAAGTGATTCTGAGTGTTTGGTGGGATTGGAAAGGAATTTTCCATCATGAGCTGCTCAAACCTGGCCAACCCATCAATTCAACTATCTTCTGTAAACAACTAATGCGGTTGAAGCAGGCAATTAAAAAACCCGGTCAAAATTGATCGAAAGGAAAAGCGCTGTTTTCCATCACGGCAACGCTAAACCACACGTATATTTAGTCACTCGGCAAAAACTGAAAGAGCTTTGTTGGGAAGTTTTGATGAACCCACCGCATAGTCCGGAGCTGGATCAGGCGGATTATCATTTTTCCGTCCTATGCGGTACTTTCTTGAAGGTGTTAAGCTGGCTTCAAAAAAAGGCTTGTGAAAATCACCTTGTTCAGTTTTTTGCCTAGATCTCTCAGAAATTCTACAGTGACGGAATTATTGTTTTACCATAAAAATGGCAAAAGGTCATCGAACAAAATAGCACATAAATTTTGATTAGTTTTTTTTATTTTGTATAAATAAATTCACTTTGAAAAACACGAAAAAAGCGAACTTACTTTTTTCCCAACCCAATAAAAAGCTTACAGCTGTTTAAAACCTCATGCTTTGACTTTATTAGAACAAAAGTTTCCTGAATTTTGTAAAGCTTGGATTTACAAGCATGACGACAAACTATCTACATAAATAAAAGGCGAGATCAATATACCACATGGTAATATACCAACACGAAAACTCGAGATCGAGAAAGATATCAGCCAGGTCTGATAATTTTTTTAAATTGACGTACTGTTAATAATAACTTAATAACTGCAGAAATAAACAAGTCGGAAATCGCCAGAAAACGTTGCAAATGAGGTACCTTCGAAATACGAGGGTTGTAAATTAAATAGTGGCAACTTAACCTTGAAAATCGCAGAAAGGCGGGCATGCGCAAATAGGATATGAGAGCAGTGGGGTAGCGCTGTTGTCGATGTGTAGAGTGCAAAAGACAGCCGATCTGCTTGGAAGGGTAGTTGTTGTGTGGTGTTAAAGTGAGGAGTTTCATTTCCATCGCTCTAAAGCATGTTTTCAATAGGTGATCAGCAGTTGTGGCTTAAAATTGAAGTTGCCTGTGGCAAAAAAGCAACAGAATGCTATCGAGGATTAGTGGAAGCCTGTGTCACAAATGCTTTACCGTATAGGGCAATAGTACGATGGGTTCAAGCATTTCGTTCGGATCGAAATGAGACTGTGGATTTGCGACGCACAGGTAGGCCTTCCATTCCTCAACAACCTCCCTACTCACCCGACATGACTCCTTGTGACTTTGATCTGTTTCCGAAGTTGAATGAATCTCTCCGAGGTCACCGATTTCATGACTCTACTCCACCCAGTAGGGCTCTCGGTAGCTCACATCAACAATCACCACCTTCCCACTGATCTACAACGGCTTCCTGGCATTTGGCGAAAGTCTATAAGCTTTGCTGGTGATTACATAGAAGGAATGTAATGCAATTGCACTTGTAAGTTCATTAAAAATTGATTTATACCCATGTTGCAATCACTTAATTTACAGCCCTCGTATAATAAATTTTAAAAATATTCAGATCTGCATCTAATAGCGTACAGTACTTTGGATACTGTATAGTATCCGAAAACTTTAGTGTGTCCCTATAAATACTATCTGCTTTCTAAATTAAATGAAATAAATTGTCATATGGGTACATTTACAAATTAACCAGAATTTTAATGCGAACCGGAAATTTTAAATCATCACAGTATATAAAGAGATAAGAGTAAAAAAAAACAAACATTTCCTTTTAACACTCACATTAAAATAAAACACTCTAATCAGTGACAAAATGCATAGCAACCTTGATTTGTGGACAATATTACTTGAATTTAAGAGTAATCTTCGTAATTCTTTAAGTAAATAAATGACATAAATTACATGAATTAGTTACTTAGCAATCATTGCTAAAAATAATTCAATGTCAGGTCAATCCACGTAATAAAATGCACACATATATATGACTTACCTGCTCGATATTAAAATTCGTTTATAAACCATCATCAATATACAAGGAAAAGTTAGAATTACATGAAGGAAGTGCAAAAAGAATGTGCAACGGAGCTAGTGGCAGTTGAACCCGCTTCACACCAATGCTCTCTCATGACTAGCGGTGTGATGCAGCCACTCAACCGAGGTGGACCGAAATTCAATCTGCGAGCCCAACTGTAAAGAAAATTGACAGATGAGATGCAGTATACCATTAAAATATTTTGCAATATTATGCATGTTATTGCTCAAACTTATGTACCCTTGTTCGCCATATTAAAACAACCACGTGGAATAGAGAACAAATTCGTAGGCATTTCCCATGCTTTCTTTCCCTAAATGAAATGATCCTCGTATATTTAAGCATTCCGAAGTAGCATTTTATATTATTATGAAGCAAATCTGGATTGCTAAAAGTTTTCTTCTCTTTTTGAAAAATTACCTTTCATCCATTACGCTGCATCTCCATTCTTTCTCTTTACTCTGCAGTGCACAACAACAATAAAAAAGGACTAGCTGTTGCCAAACGGCTAAACTCGAAATCTGGTAGAATTCGCAAGAATGTGTGCTTGAATCATCAACGTAAATCCTAGCCCTCTGATTCCATTGTGAATTATAATATTTTAAGCTATATATAATAAATATTATAACATTTTTTTAATTGGTGTCATTTACTAAATTTATTACCACTATTACTATATATTGAAACTAGGGTAAGTTTTACAAAAATATTTTACTTACTTAATTTATTTATCAATTATTGAAACGGTAGAAATAGAAGAATAAAATGCAATATTTGCGTACATTAAAACTCATTAAATTTCATATCAGTTTGAAGGAAAAAAGGGATTAACGGAATTAAAAATAAGCAATGTATTATACAAATAGACAGACAGAATTAATGAGCAAACTTGATTTCAATTTATTAATCAATTAGAAAATGCTAAACTATTTAGAAAAATTTAATGTTCTCTAATTATTTATTCTAAATACATTTAAGATGTAATCAAATATTTTTCTCGTGCATTATAAATATTTAAAATTTTCCTGGATAATTTTGCCTTATTAATTTTTTTATAAGAATATGCTGTAAGAATTAAAGCAATATACATCACAAATTTAATGAAGTACATTAACAAACATGCACGTATTTTTTAAAATGTAATTTTTTCTTTGCTAAGAGCAAGTGATATACTTATAATATTTAAATGTAAATATTTTAAGAAATTACCAAGTTGAATACATATTTACGAATGAATATCATTAAATATTAAATATTTATTTTAGTAAATAAATGAAATTATAAATATTTAGTCAAGTATAAATTAAAACAAGTATTAACTTCTTAAATTAAACTTTTTATACGATGATTTTTAAAAGTACATGCGCAATATTACATAATGGAATATTATTTACTATAAATATTTCACCGCTTACTTAATATAATATTTTTAATTTATACATACAACGGTATATACCAGGTTTCCTGGGCTGTAGAATAGTGGTGAAAAATATTTTTTTTTTTATTGACAACTTAATTTTTAAAATATAACCCTTTCGGGTCCGATTTTTGTTTTCAATTTTGAGAACAAAATTAATTTTACTTTAATAACGTTATTCGTAGCTATCCAGATAGACTTGATGAAGTTTAAAGATTATCACATTGTCTGAAATCCAACGAATGTATTTATTTTGTGTACTATTGAATTCATATAGATATGATAATACGTTAAGGAAGAGTTTTTGAAGACGTTTGGAAAATGAAGTACTAGTACAACAGAATTTGAGAGGGTATTGCAACTTTCTAATATTTTTTTCGTGACTGGTTAAAAAACGTAACTTATATTTTTAATTTAACCTCTTCGCTACTGAGTATTAATGAAGTATTATTAATTATTACTGAATTATTTCTTCTCTCTTTTGACTTCAGAGCGAGATTTTTGTTTTATTTTCATTAGTTCGAATCTTAGAATTCGAAACATATTATTCTTATATTGAAATTTTATTTATATTTGAGTTCATTATTAAAATGCGACAAAACGGATGTACCCATTTGGGTACCCAGGGATCGAAGAGGTTAAAGAGTAAAGAATGTGTATAAAATAAAGGAATCGCAAACGATGTAAAGATAATTAAGTAAATCATTATGAGTATTATTATTACTAAGTGTCAAAGAACAAATGGACTCATAATAAGAAAGGCATAGCTATGTACCATCATTTCTATAAATCGAAAGCAACTAAGTAATTGTTCAGACAAAATAATACTGCATGAAATCACATGTACTATTAATAATACACCAGACTCGAAAGGGTTAATATGTTTTTAGAGTGAATACTAATAATATCAAACATAATGTTAATATAAAAAGCATGTAATGTGTTTATACATATACTTAATTTTTTTTAACTATATCTTTGTATTGATTTGAAGAAATTAGCACACCAATCATTTCCAAAGGTCGATATTTGCAATCGGCTTTTTCATTCTAAACGTTTCGAGTATTGGAGTGTGCAGTTTGATTTCAGATCTTAAAATATTATTTCACTCTTTTATTTATTAATGGATGAATGATGTAATTTCGTTATAAAATATAAGCGATGGCGAACCGAAGTGATTCAAGTTTCTATGTGAAGAAAGAAAATGTCGAGTTGAGAGAAACTTATTTTACTTGCGAAATTGTTTTACCAAAAAGTAGATTCTGCTACTGAAGCTTAGCAGAAATATCGGTCTCAAACAGCAATGAAAATGTTGGCTCACAATCGAAAAATTAAGGAATATGCTCATGGAACTTCAATCATTGGGATCATATTATAATTATTCAAAGTAGTACAGTAGTGAAAGATACAAAAACGCAAGTAGAGAATGAAAGGTTTTCCGTTTTATGGACAGCACCAGGGCTCGGTATATTGCAGAAAATTTTGACCAACCTCGTGTCAACGTTCATAAAATTCTTATAAAGGTATTACATTACTGGATCTCCCTGTGCATAAGATTTCCCGGAATAATGTGCCGGGAAAGCTGAACATGGGATTTTACGCTTTCAGAAGGAACCAGATAAAGGTGGACATCAAAGGGATGGTTAAAGTTTGAAAAACCTTGTTAACACACTCGCTGTCGATTACGCGCAAGCGCATGATATGGCACCAACGTTGAGGGGCCACTCACGCACCAGCGCGTGATGTGGGGTAATGTCCAATAGCCAGTCCCGCGCTGGGGCGGAAAAATCTTTCACTGATTCTTTGTTATAAAAAGTAAATCGGCTTCTGGGAAAAACCCACGTCTACAGTGTGGTATTAACTATCATCACATCTTCACGTAAGCAGTAGCGAACGTGTTAGTGAATATTTGATGTGTGACTATCATATTGCTAACAAGTCGTAGAACCAACATAGTGAAAAATGTCCAATCCGAGGATCGAACCCGGAACTCTTGGGTCCGGGTTCGAAGTTTGGGAACTCCAAGGATCTTCCATATATTTTATGTCCTCTTTAAAACGCCGATACCATTCCCAAACCTTGAATCTCATCATGGTATATTCATCTTGCATCTTTTTTAGCATTTTCAAAGTCTTCATTTGTGTTTTGTCTAAATATTGAAAGAATTTAATGCTGCAACACTGTTCAAGAAAAGCTCTTTCTTACATGGCGGTGCTAACTTCGAAAGATCACAGCTAGTGTTCGGTTCGGTCACATGACAAGAACTTACAAGGACACTGACAAGGACAAACTTATATGAACAAGTAGGGGTGGGTTGGGACAATGGATTTCAAGCAGTTTTATTTTAGGCACTTGCTTTCGCTGTCAAGAATGGCTGCAATCTCCGAATTTTTGGATCATCTATATTAATAAAATAACAAATCGCTCTGTGTGTGTGTGTGTGTGTGTCTGCGATAGTTAGCAAAAACTACGGTACGTACGAAGCTCAAAATTTTTCTGAGAATAGCCCAATATCTCTCCTGATGCACCTGACGCTCAGAATTTCAAAATTCTATTTATTAACTGAGTAATTAATTAAATTCAAAACCTCACTCTCATAAAAAATCGCTTTTTTAAAACTTTTTTCTCTTTCATTCTCTTATGGTTGGTTGGTTGCATAAAATTTTCGCAGAAATAATTTAATAAAGAATACTGCCCAGTTAAACTGATGGCATTGAGCTCACAGGCTACAAATACTAATTGTACATTAAAGCCTTATATTTTCAAGGGTTAATTCCGTTAAAAAATTAAGAAAGGGAAACAGCTCTCTTCTTTCCTCTTTTTTTATACTTAATCATTGAACCTCCTATACTATCAAAGACATGCTTTATCATATAAAAAATCTATATCCAAAATTCAGAGCAAATTAGATAATTCTTAATAAAAACCCATTTAGCATTTATATAATTTAAAAGGAGTTATCCCCCTCTTTTATACTTAACCATTAAACTTCCAAAACTATTCAGAGATTTGAACGAAATCTGAAAATTCTGCTTGAAAAACCCATTTATATAAATTAAGGGGGGGGCATTAGAACCCCTGTTCCCCCTATTTATACTTATTCAATGAACACCTAATAACAGTCACTGAATCGCCTCATCTGAATGATCCTAATCTAAATTTTGAACGAAAACTTAATTCTGCATGAAAATCCCATTTATATCAACTAACGGGGGGGGGGGATTAGAACCCCTGTTCCCCCTATTTATACTTATTCAATGAACACCTAATAACAGTCACGGAATCGTCTCATCAGAATGATCCTAATCTAAATTTTGAACGAAAACTTAATTCTGCATGAAAATCCCATTTATATCAACTAACGGGGGGGGGATTAGAACCCCTGTTCCCCCTATTTATACTTATTCAATGAACACCTAATAACAGTCACAGAATCGTCTCATCAGAATGATCCTAATCTAAATTTTGAACGAAAACTTAATTCTGCATGAAAATCCCATTTATATCAACTAACGGGGGGGGGGGATTAGAACCCCTGTTCCCCCTATTTATACTTATTCAATGAACACCTAATAACAGTCACGGAATCGTCTCATCAGAATGATCCTAATCTAAATTTTGAACGAAAACTTAATTCTGCATGAAAATCCCATTTATATCAACTAACGGGGGGGGGGGCATTAGAGCCCCTGTTCCCCCTATTTATACTTATTCAATGAACACCTAATAACAGTCACGGAATCGTCTCATCAGAATGATCCTAATCTAAATTTTGAACGAAAACTTAATTCTACATGAAAATCCCATTTATATCAACTAACGGGGGGGGGGGATTAGAGCCCCTGTTCCCCCTATTTATACTTATTCAATGAACACCTAATAACAGTCACGGAATCGCCTTATCAGAATGATCCTAATCTAAATTTTAAACGAAAACTTAATTCTGCATGAAAATCCCATTTATATCAACTAACGGGGGGGGGGGCATTAGAACCCCTGTTCCCCCTATTTATACTTATTCAATGAACACCTAATAACGGTCACGGAATCGCCTCATCAGAATGATCCTAATCTAAATTTTGAACGAAAACTTAATTCTGCATGAAAATCCCATTTCTATAAATTAAGGGGGGGGGGCATTAGAACCCCTGTCCCCCTATTTATACTTATTCAATGAACACCTAATAACAGTCACGGAATCGCCTCATCAGAATGATCCTAATCTAAATTTTGAACGAAAACTTAATTCTGCATGAAAATCCCATTTATATCAACTAACGGGGGGCATGAGCCCCCCGTTCCCCCTCTTATACATATCGAATGAACTCCAAAAACTAATCAGGGAAGCGCCTTGTCGGGATATACCTACATACAAAATTTCAAGTGGATCCGATATTTTTATCATGAGTTATCGCGTTACGCACATACGCACATACATACAGAACGGACGGGCACATAAGCTCTCGGGCTATGATAGCCTGTGAGCTAAAAAACTGGAACTGACCTTTAAAATTCATAGACTGGCAAACTGTCAGTTTAAATGAGGATTTTTTTTAATCACAGCTGCTATACGTCATGGAGGAAAAAGATAGGAGGTGGCGAATGAAACCGAAAAAAAAAGGTTTGCAATATGAAACCATTTATCGCTGAAATTTTAATGTCTCAAAATAAAGCACGAGGAAGGAATTTTGTATTAACAAGACGGATTGGAAGAAATGAATTACAGCTGGAGCATATTTTAAGAAGAAATAGCAATTTTTTAAATGGTTTTTTTCTATTCTATTATTTATTAAAATAAATGTTTGCTTTTAAAATAATTGAAATTGGAAAATTAAAAATAATTAAATGTCAAAACAAAATTAAATAAAATATTGAAAACAAAGGATTTGAAGTAAAAAGTTGTATTACTAAAAGTTTTTCCTTTTTTTCAGAAATTTTTAATACTTTATAACGTAGATGAAAAATGTTTATGATTTAACAACATATTAATAATTCCATGTCAATATATAAAATATAGTGATGAAAAGATTCTTTTAAAATCATGCATGAACACTTAAATAATAATATTAATCTAAAATCTAGATTTCAGAGTGCAGACGATTTTAAGACATTAACGAAAGAATGTTGATTTTTCAGGCAAAGTCTTAAATGATGCTTCTATATTTGGTATTTCAAAGTCATATGATAAAAATAATGAAATAATTCTTGCCTATGATTGATCTAATTGTATCTTTCATGGATTCTGATCGTGTATTACAGGCAATAATGGCACAAAACGTTATTTTTTAAACGAAATTTTAGTCATCTATTCAATAACAGTTTAAAAGATAAAAAACAAAAACAAAGAAATACTGATTTAAACCAGTTTGAATTGATCGGAGTTTCAAAGCACATGGTTTTGTTGGTGCTTATTTGGACTTAACGTAGCGGATTTTAGAGTTACATTTTTTGCGTCACCCCAAGACATTATACTGCCACTCTGTTAATTTCTTTTTACTATATGGTTGTACGCATATTTTTGGCATTTCGAACATTAGATTGTATGAGTCATTAGCTGTATTGCAGTAAAAAATATTACACAACACTTTTCTATGAGTTTATTTTTTTAATCATTGATTAAATTTAAAGTGTTCTATTCAAATTAAAATTGTAATATGGCTTTAATTTGTTTTTAAAACAAAAATAAAATAGCTGTTTGGCGTACAAATGTTTGTATCCGCAAACGATTAATTCACCATAGTAAATTATCAAATAACAAAGTAAATTATCTATCAGAAATAGCCATAAAAAATAGTAGCAAAACTGATTATAACCTTAATGTTTAAACTAATTTAAACATAACCCGATCCCAAACACACTCCGATCCGTGATACACAAAATTTTCGTGAGTATAAACCCGACCCTGACCTAAAAATTCTGTTTGGAAAAAACTATGGATTTGATAACTGTCCCGAACTAAATCTGAATCCCGCAAAAATGTTCAAGTGAAGCATAACCAGATTCAAACAAGGAAAAATAATTTTCGTGGGCATGAAACCTGATCCGAACCCAAAATATTTTCTTTAAAAAAATACGAAATATGACTCGAACGAAATCTGAAACAGATGAAAATATTCCAGAGAACTATAACCCGATCCCAGCAAGACAAAATACTTTCCATGGTCATAAACCCGACTCAAACCTAAAAATCTCCGTTTGAAAAATCCTGAACTTTGACCAAAACCACATCTAAATCTGACCAAAATATTCGAAAGAACCATAACCGGATTCGAGTAAGACAAAATAATTTCCGTGGACATGAACCCGATACGAACCTAAAACTGCTATTCAAAAATATACCTGAAATTTCAATGGAACCAAATCTGAATCTGACAAAACTATTTCAATGAAACGCAACCGGATCCAAACAAGATAAAATATTTCCATGGACATGAACACAATCCGAACCCAAAAAATTTCTTTGAAAAAATCGCGAACTGAACGAAATGTGAACTTGGCAAAAATATTCCAGTGAAACATGTCCTTATTCGAACAAGACAGAATTATTTCCGTGAACATGCAAGAAGACCCGAACCCAACAGTTATATTTGAAGAAAAAACCCGAAATCTGAATTGAATCAAATCTGGACCTGACAAAAATATTCCAAAGAACTATAACCCAATCCCAGCAAGACGAAATAATTTCTATGGACATAAACCCAACTCGAACCTAAAAAATTCGATTTGAAAAAAACTGAAATTTGACCCAAACCACACCTAAATTCGACCAAAATATTCGAAAAATTCATAACTGGATTCGAGTATGACAAAATAATATTCGTGGACATGAACGAGGTCCGAACCTAAAAATTCTATTTCAAAAAATACCTGAAATTTGAATCGAACCAAATCGGAACCGGATAAAGAATATTCCAAAGAATCGTAACCGGATCTGAATAAGACAAAAAATTTCCATTCACATGAACCGAACCTGAACCTAAAAAATTTCTTTGAAAAAATCACGAAATCTGAACTGAATCAAATCTGAACTTGAAAAAAAATATTCCAGTGAAGCATATTCTTATTCGAACAAGGCAACATAATTTCCGTGAACACGCAAGAAAACCCGAACCCAAAAATTCCATTTGAAGAAAAAGCCGAAATCTGAATTGAAACAAATCTGTTCCCAACAAAAATATTCCAAAGAACGATAACTGTATCCGAGCAAGGCAAAATAATTTCCATGGACATGAATACGACCCGAACATTAAAACTCAATATCAAAAAATACCTAAAATCTGAACCGAACGAAATCTGAATCCGACAAAAATGTTCTAATGAATCATAACCAGATCCGAACAAGACAAAATAATTTCCATGGACATGAAACCAATATATGGTTTAATAACATGTAGGTTGCAATTACATTACGGTAAGTCTTTGATTATATTTCATTTCCCGTTAGGTTACAGTTTGCTCACGGTTAAGTTAAAGTTAGGTTAAAGTTAAATTGCATTTATGTTATGGTTAGAATAAGGATATGTTACAATAAAGTGAAGGCTTGGTTACATTTATGTTAAATTAAATTTACGGTAAGGTACTGTTAAGTCAAAGTTAGGTTACAGACAGGTTATGGTTACGGTACAAAAGTTTACGGTTAGGAATTTATTCAGAGAGTGAACATTACGCATGATTTGATAAAAAATAACACTTACTTTTGTTAAATGGCTCTGAAATTATAATACTACATACCAACATTTTAGCTACCAGCGAGTATCGATTTCATTCATGGTATAGTAGGATTTAAGAGTGATATAATTAGTTTGATAATATTTAATATAGTTTGAGATATAATTAATTCAAAATATTTCACTTGGGATTTCTATGTGAAAAAAATGATAATTAGTTACGTGATTTAAGAGTGATTTTTGATAAATATCAACACTTTAACACGAAAATCCCGCAGTTGTTGGATACATATTCCCTCCCGCGTTTCTCATCGCTCATTTTGAGTATTTTTAGAGCTTAACATTAGCTGTTTTTTAAACCAAATTATCACACAGTCAGTAGCCACGTATTTCAGACAATGCATTTCTGCATGTTTCGAGTTAATGATAAAATCATCAAATTTCAAGTTCGTTTAATATTGTTAATACGGACCCGGGCAACGCCGGGCGGGTCAGCTAGTACTAAATATAAGCTTTTAAAAATCATGTTTATAATGTTTTCAACATAATTGAAATTGAATTCAGTGTTTCTGTCCGTCTTTCTGTCTGTTCATACACTAATTCGCGAAGATATAATCCGATTGTCATGAAATTCATATGTACCATTTGGGTTTATTATGGCATGTACGACTTCGAAAATTAAGTACGTAACATTTTCGACTATTCAATGGCCTATTAGGGCTATACAAAATAATTCATCTACATTAAAGTCGCTGGGGAAGTGACGCTTTCCTTCAATTTTAATGATATTACAGTAATTTAAACATATTCGTTACTGAGGTGTACTACAATGTTTTTACTATAGAATATGGTGTGCATAGAACTTGTCATCATACAGGGACACACAAAGAATTTCAGTAGAGAAAAAATCGAACAATATTTAAACTATTGAGACCTACGAACAATGTACATTGGAAATACATTTTTAGTAGATGCCTGCATTTTTAAATTCAACAACTTTTTAACAATCATTTGTTGTGTATAAATTGTATATATCATGTACACAAAATTGCACAAAATTTTAATAATATCCTCTTATTGTCGAAAATGGCTGAGTGGAAATTTTCATCTGTGCTATATGTTTAACCAAACTAACGTTTAACATACTACGTCATATACAGGGATGTGCAACAATTTTTCATATTTTAACGCTGAAACAATGATCTATGATATTAATGAAGCAGAAATTGGGTTTTCGTACGCTATGTGAGAATTTTTATTTAGGAATTATCTTTCATGTTAGCAAACACTAATGTTTTGTCATAGTATTCTGAAGGTTTTCTTAAGCATTACATAAGCTATGCTGGACGCATTATTTTTCGTTCTTTTAGTATTTTTCTAACTTAGATCTTTGGGAGATATAAATGAAGCGAATGTTCCCTCTAGTGCATACTGTTTACAATTGGCAACAAATTAAATTTTCTTTCTTATCGTTTATTTATCGTTGCCTTTGATTACTTTATGTTTTACGTATTCATTTTGACCCTACGTTTAGTTTAATCTCATTAAAAATACCATAGACGATAATAGTTGTTTATCAGTTACACATGAAAAGAAATTTGCAACACCTTTGAATTTGCTCACCATGGATACATTTCTAACAAATATATATATATATATATTTAAAATGCAAATTTTTTTTAATATTTTTAAAATCTGCAAAATTTTACCTGATAGTTAAAAGGAAAAACACTATAGAAATACTGTAGAATATGCTTAATGCATGGTGTTTCCATTATTTGACAACCATTAAAAAAATTTAAAATATTGAAAAATATAAAAATGATACTTTTTCAGTATTTTTCTTTAATATATGTCCATTAAGGAATCAAATATATATATTTAAAGGGAAAAAATCATGTACTATAGGGTTAAGAAATTGACAACAGTATAAATAGTTAAATAAAATAATAATAATAAAAGATCATGAAGTTTTTTCTTCTAACAGATTTCAGTATATTGGAGATTATTCTCGAATTTAAAAGAAATATGAAGAAAAAACTTTTGAGTTTTCTATTTAAATCCCTTGAAGCTATTTGGTAATAGTAATTTTTTCAAAACTTTCAATAAATTGCTTGCAGACGTCTATAAGTTTGAGTTTTTAACTCAAGTTTCTTTAAAATATTTTATTTTCGCCGATAAATTCAACGACACTTTATCTGTTAAATGCAGATTAGTTTGTTTGTGTTAAGTTTAGAAAAAAAATCAAGATATTATTTTTACTTTCTTCTATTTTTACAAGAAAAGAGTATGTGATTCTAGAAAATATTGATTTGCGGCTTTTGACGAATTTATACATTTTGGAAGGACAGGGACATGATTTAACTTTTTTAGGAAGTGTTTGTCTGTAGAGTCTGTAACTCCGTCTGTCTGTATGTAGCATAAATTTTGTAGGTGATCTATCTGAGAATTTATAATCGGAATTTAATTTGATTTCAGATTCATTTGGTCTATGATATAAATGGTACTGATTACTATTTAGTGTAAATTGCTCAACATATGGCATTTCTATGTTGCATTATTCATGATTTTCGGAAAGACTATAAACTTAATTCATACGTTTACATCAAACTTAAGATTAGTTTTTCAAGGATGTATATATTTTTTATTACATTTGACGCAAATCACCCAACAAATATCAGTGCTAAGCTATTTCTCCACATTTCCTGCAATGTGTAACTTAAGAGCTAGTAGAAGAATTTTTATTAAAATTCAGATACTTCTTGTCCCTAATATAAACTCATTCTGATCATATTTAAATGTAAATCGCCCAACAGGTAGTGCTGCTGTGCAGAATCTCTCAAAATTACTTCAATAATTATCTTAAAAACTAATGAACGACTTTTTAACAAGCTTCGGATTTTGATTGACGTTGGCATAAAATATTGCTAATTAGGTATTTTTGTAAATTTTACAACAGATGGCACTTCATCATGTGCATTTAATATACTACCTCTGACAATAAAATTCGGTGAATAATTCTGTAACATTAAGACAGATGAAATATTAACGAAAGTTACCGTACCATTCTTCGAAATAGTCATCTCCCATAACTATGCACCGCCGATATCTGCTACACATGCCCTGGGAAATTCAAAAGAAGTCTTCTTTTGGGATGGAGTTCAAAAACTTCGTCACGTTTCGTTGGATGTCAGTAATATGGTCAAATCTCTTTCAAAGAGAGTTTGAGTCGTGAAAATAGGACGAAGTCTGGAGGATTGAGATCTGATGAGTATGGTGGATGTTCAATTTACACAACCACTTATGAATTTCTTTCGGTGTCTTCCAAAGCTAAAAAACAAACTTTAAACTCATCTTTTGTTCGTTCATTTTCCTGTTCTCAGTTAGGAACCAACACAATGAACAAGCACTTAGTAAATCATGTCTTTAACAGAACATAAACGATGCTCAACTGAACAATGGTGGAGGAAGATGGTTAACACTTGCCTCTATGCAGGTGCAGCATTTTGTTTCCCCAGTGTTGCCAGATTGGTCGTTCTGAATTCATTCAAGAACTTTTTTTGTCAGAGGTAGTATTCTGCATTTTTTAGGATTTACACGATTTTAGCTATAATCATATCTCAAGCATAATGAGCCGAATTTCATACCGTTAAATTCTTATAAATGAGCGAAGCATAGCCTGTCATTTAGTTTTAGCACTGTGACATCAAATTTTGAAGCATAAAATATCTGAGTTGGTTGATTAGGGTTTTATGGCACATAATCCCTTTCTGGACATGCTGCGCCAAAAAACATGTCTGAAAAGAACAGAGTATTCGGTTTGCCACACATAACTACTTTTATAAAAAACTCTGTCAAAAACACTGTCGAATGTTTACTCTGCTTTTGGAGTATCGTACTTAAAAGTGAAGAAGTAAAAATTATAAGACCTCTCCTGTCTCTGTCTGTCTGTCACAACTGCTATACTCGTAATCTATAGAACATGGAAATTTCAAATTAGGGGAAGTAATGAAGAATTTTAACTAACATATATACAGATTATTAAAAATTCACAAGTATAGTTAAAAAGAAATGTAGAGGGAAAAAAATAATCTTTCTTTCTATATCATGGGGGGCATCGTGTGAAAGCATTCATAACGCTGAGCACAAAAATACATTTCTTTTACTTTTGGATCAGAGATATCGGCAAAAAAGTTACTCAGAAACATGCAGCGCCTATCTATTCATGAATCTACTGAAGCTTAAATTATGAATAACATAGAGATAGTAGACGTTAATTAGTAGACGTTTGATACAGGTAATAGACGTTATCTTGCAGTAAAACTGTAGCAAAATATCCCAGGTCACGTTTGAGAAAGAGGCATTCTTTCGTTACATACAAATTTTGATTTGCAGTCATTTAGCATAAGCACTGAAGAGAGCTGGAGGTATCTATAGTAGCTGCAGTACAAAAACATTGTAGACGAATTTTAAGGATTCATTTCATTTTTAAATAATTTGTTGGAGTTTATGGCAGTTTATGCCAAAGGACTTTGTTGCACAATAATAACGTGCTCTCTCATATTTAAGCAAATAAATATGAATGCATAGTAATATTACCGACCGATCTAATTTATATTTTCAAATAAGCGTTTAAATATCAGTATATATACAGGGTAAATCTAAACTCTTGGCCAAAACTTTACAGGATAATGGTACATAACAAGAGAATATTAAATTGGAAATTAAGGGTACTAAACGTCTTCCGAAGGACACAGGCGCTATTAATGTTTAAGATCCAAAATTTCAATGATTATAAAAAATGGAAAAATAGGTCGAATCATTTCTGGTTTTCAATTAAACTATTTTTTATGTCAGTATTTTCTTGAAAATAAATTTTACACATAAAATAAAAAAAATACCGATACGGTACGCTTTAAAATTTGGAGTAACGAACAATTATTTTTTACCGTTATTTTTTGCTTCTCGTTATGCGTTTTCTTAAATTTAAATTTTGAGCTCAAAATCGAAATCGATGTAATTTAGTTAAAACTGAACTGTGTTTAGGAGTTCAAATTAGAAATTCCCCCTCCCCTCCTCCAGAAAAATTGGTCGATCGTTTGCGGTTTTCTCTAAAACTATTCTTTATCTCAGTATTTTCTTAAAAGTATATATTATAGATAATGTTAAAAAATATAAAAGAGAAATATAAAGAAAATTTTAAAAAATAATATACCGATAGAGGGATCTTTATACTTTGGATTAATGAACAACTATTTTTATTGTTATTTTTATTATGTCATTAAATGAACTCTGTTCAGGAGTTGACCCCCCCCCCCCCCACTCCCAACCTCTAAACACAGTTCAGATTAAGCTACTTAACCACTTCCAACGATTGAGACTTTGAGCTTAAAATTTAAGTGTAAGATTTTGAAAACTTTTAATCAGATACAAAAAATAACGGAAAAAATAGTTGTCCATTAGTCCAAAGTTTAAAGCGCCCTCTATCGGTACCTTTTAAAACTTTATCTTTAAAATTTATTTTCAAGAATATACTGAGATAAAGAATAGATTTAGAGAAATTCGCAAATGAATCGACCAATTTTTCTGGAGGAGGAGAGGGGGGGCGTTTCAAATTTCAAATCCTAAACAATGTGCAGTTTAAACTACTTAATTACTCCCAACGATTCAGATTTTGAGCTCAAAATTTATGTTTGAATATATGCTTTTGAGATCGATTAAGGATGTACAAATAATAATTGTAAAAACTAGTTGTTTGTTACTCCAAATTCTCAAGCGCCTCTATCGGCATTTTTAAAACTTTATATTTAAAATTTATTTTAAGAAAATACTGAGATAAAGAATAGTATTAGCGAAAACCCCAAACGAATCGACCAATTTTTCATAAGGATGAGGAGTGTTTCAAATTTCAACTCCTGAACTCAGCTCAATTTAAGCTACTTAACCACGCCCAACGATTCTGATTTAGAGCTCAAAATTTAAGTTTAAGCCTAAGTTTTTCAAGGCATTTACTGAGATACAAAAAATAACATTAGTATTATAAACTGAGCAGCTTAACAACAGAAATACAAAAATACAGTTTGATTATCTCGAGAATTAAAATTCTTTTCTTCCCTTCGACATTTTGGGAAAAAAAATACATGTTCAATATTTATCGAACGAATTTGAATAGCAGAAGAAGATAGTAAGCATTACTAATTAATGCAAACACAATTTAAATTGATTAATTCAATCAGAAAATGCAGATTAAATTTAAACGGAATTACTTTTTTAAATTATTTATTTAAAGCGCACTTGAGTAAAATAATTTTCTTTTACATATTCAAAAGTTATCAAAACATTGATTTAAATTAAATTTATTAAAATATTAATCATATTTTTATATAAAATATCAAAATACTAATATTAATATATTATGATTAAACATTAATATATTAAAATATCATTAAAAGTCAAATATATTAAAAATAATAAATTTTTAAATATTCAAGATGTTAAATTAAATGTACTTCAGTACTTTAATAAGTTCAGGTAGAATTTAAAAATACTTCTGTGTTTAATAAAGGTCTAAGAACCAATTATGAAATTTAAAAATAAATATTAAAAAAGTATGCAAATTAAAAATAAAATGTAGATGTAATGTGATTATCATTTAGTAGTACACAGGGTGTCCAGCAAGTAATACCCCAATTTCAAAGTTAAATTTCTCAAAAACAAAGAACGATAGAATTATGCGGTAAACGGTTTGCTTATTAGATAAGCTGTAAAAATCTTTTACAGAAGTTTTGAACGGTGAATATTTTGAAAAAGTTATGTTCTGATTGCAAAGACTGTTTGATTTGACATTTTTCTTGGTTTAGATTGCTTGCAGAGAATGATTTTTCCGGCGTAGAGTACCATATTTTAACGATTTTTGGGAATTTTAATTTCGGAAATTCCGAAAATCCAAACTTCAGTTTGAAAAATCGTTAAAATATGGCACTGCAGCCGGAAAACTTATAATCTGCAAGCAATCTAAAACAAGAAAAATGTTAAACCAATAATTCTTTGCAATCAGATCTTTTCAAAATATTCACCGTTCGAAACTTCTACATAAGATTTTTACAGCGTACCTAAGAAACAAACCGTTTACCGCGAAATTTTATCGATCTTTGTTTTTGAGAAATTTAATATTGAAACCAGGGTCTTATTTGCTGGATACTCTGTATATCTGCTTTTAGTTTAATAGACTTTTTTATTAAGCATAATAAAAAAAATACATATCTTTCAACCGGGTATGTTTTAAACAAAGTGGGTGTAATGTTGTTTACACAAAATTTTAGATAGCAGGATATTTAAAATAGATCAAAAACGTATATTTAAATTTAAACACATTTATATCTAAGAATGCCACTGGTGAATATTTTTTCACTCTTTTTCGCAACAAAAAAATAAAACTTTTTTAGTGTAGAGTGGGAATGAAAGGAACATTGCGTCTTTATAAGCTTACAAAATAAATGTCATTAAAAGACATCATTCTCATGTTTGCTCTGTCATGTGTCTAAAACCCTTGCTTTGATACTAGTAAAAACTCTTATCCTCAAGTACAGTAATTTAAAATCTGTACGCATTTATAAAAAAATGGGAGAAGTGTCCCTTTTTTAAGCCAATTGTAGGGGATCAAAGAAACAAACATAAATAAAATACGCTTGTGATTTTTTTTTTAAATCGTGATTATAATATAAAAAAAAGATAATATTACACAAATAAAAATGAAATGTACTTAAACATCGGACAAAACAAAAACAAGTGTTTTATCTCCAATTATGGATTTAGGTAACTTCATCAAAATGTCATTAACACGTTCGCTGTCGCATACGTGAAGATGTGATGAGAGTTAATGCCGCACTGTAGAAGTGGGTTTTTCCCAGAAGCCGATTTACTTTTTATAACAAAGAATCGGTAAAAGATTTTCCCGCGGTAGCGCGTGACTGGCTATTGGACATCATCCTACATCACGTGCTGGTGCGTGAATGGCCCCGTAATGTTTGCGCCATATTACGCGCTGGCGCGTGATCGGCAGCGAATGTGTTAACAGGGTGGCGAGTGATAAAATAAAAACACGGTAAAAAAAAAAACTGCGAATATTTTATCATACAAAATGCTTTTAATAACATAGAGGTATTGAATAAAACATATTAAAGAAGGCGAATTTCTCTTTAAGAAAATAGTGTCATTTAGCGTCTTTTTTTAATTGTATTTTTCTATGATCACTCGCCACCCTGATTAATATTCACGTCATTCATGTCAATAATATCAGTAGATACAAAGTGGTTTTACTCTTTTTTTAGTGAAAACTTGTACTACAAATCCATTTCAAGTTCTTTTCCGAAAATAGTAGACAAACTGCGATAGGAATGGCATCATAATTTTATTATCTGTAGCAAACTGCATTGTTCCAATGCTTAAATTGCTCCCATGATTATCAAATATGAAAAACATAGGATCAGTTTTGCAACAACTAGAATTTTTAGTTAATGCTCAATTGTTTAAAAGTAGTCATCCACTAATCTTTACAAAGATACCCAAGCCTTTGGTATGGGGCAGCTTCGAGCTTAAACTCTTTGTAGATTTCGTGAAAATTTTTTCTGTCGATCAGCGTTCATTGTTATAGAAAAAGTATGTGACAATTTACCTCGTTCAGCTGATGTTACGTGAAAAAGATAATTTCACAAATTTTTGCTAATATATCAGTTGATCCGTTCAAACATGTCCATTTCAACCCCCTCAGTTACTGTCCATTTCAACTCCGTATCCGCCTAGTGAAAACTTAAAAATTGTTCAGGCCTGACAGTATTTTAGCTAAGTAAATATATTGATGTTTATGTAAAGTGCATGCTTTATCGTGCTAAATAACATTAATTCTACAGTGCTAAACACAATATTAATTTTTTAGAGAAAAAAAGGAAAGCAAAAGCAAAATTTACTTTTTGATAACCAAACAAATTCACTTTTTTATTTGCTTTCACCACCTACAACGCTACAATAGCTGACGTTATTTATGAGGATTATTAAGGCAGAACAAGTATCGCCATCTATTGAGCAATAGTTAAAACCTTGTGCATTTTATTTTCTTCAGGAAATTTATTTTGAGTGTCCGTTTCATCCCTTGTCCCCCCTTTTCATCCCCAATCTCCTCTACATACACTTTGACAACATTTGCTAGAGAAATACACTACGAAATGTACTTTAAAAAAATAGGCGTGCGAATAACATATAAAGATATTCACCTGTGGCAGCCCTGTTGTATATAAACATACGTTCTTTTACATAAAAATAATATTCGTTATTCCCTACTTACTTTTTTTTATAGAATTTTCCCTTGAAAATTTTAAAATTTCGAACGCATATGACATTTTTTATAGTTAGAAGAATAAGTCTCATACAATATCGTATATGGAAAGCAATTGCTGAAATTGAATCTTTACTAACTTATGTAGATGTTTAAATTGTTCATTGACATATATCATCTCTTTACATGAAAAAAATGATTTTTTCTTTGCAACATTCTGTTAAAGTGTTTCATTATCTGTGTCTTATGTTTTATTTTCTCTTCTTGTTTGGTATGTAATAAAATTAAAAAAAGAATTTTTAAGTAGTTTTCAATTCGATAAAAATAAAACCAATATCGTGTGATGTTTAATCCCAACGAGATTTGTTCTTAGCACTTTTCAGTACTGTCTCATGTCTTACTCTGAATAATGATCCATTGAAAAATCTGAACCAGTACAGATCCTGCCAGAAAATCACAATAGCGAGTAAGAGATAGCGACTGCCTAATACAGGATTGGGCCAAAAGAATTGAATAGACATTTATCTATTTTCAATTATCAGCGTCTGTCTTTTTTTGTTGTCACGTGCCACATTTATCCTTAATAACTTCAGAAGGAAACTGACGGACATTTTGAAGTTGCAGAATCTTCGATCTAAAACTTATTGATATTTAAAGTAATAAAATTATTTGAAACTGTTAAAAAATAATTTATTAATATTTTATTTAGTATGTGGCACATATTTTTCTAAACTTGAGTATAAAATAAAATGTACAACAATTAAGATGTTAAAATACAGATTCCAAATTCATTAAATCTCTTTGATTTATCTAACAGCTTAATTGTGATGTCAAGTACTAATTATTTAATTCACATTTAAAAAGCTGTAATTATAAAATCGAATTTATCAATTTTCTTGAAGATTTTAAAATACATTCGTAATCTATACTTATGTAAAACAGTTCGGTATTGAATTATATCTCAGCAGTCGTTATAGATAGGAAGGTGAAATTCCAGATTATAAATCTAATAAAAAATAGTTAAACACATATTTCTGCAATTTTATAAATCCCCTCAGAGGGGGGTTAAAAAAGTATTGAAAAGTTTAGAAAATTTGGCATATCTCAACGGCCGTTTTAAGTAGGAACGTTAAATTGCAGAAAATAAATCTATTATAAAAATAATAAACATGTGTTTTAGCGATTTTAAAATTTCCACACCTGAGAGGAAACAAAAGTCGAGGATCAAAAAATGCTCAGGCAGTTTAGGAACCCATCACGTGACATATCATCTTAATGCCCTGGGACTACTCTTTCAGATTATGGACTATTCATTACTCCTCCCTAAACTGGACCCCCGGCGGGGGCAAATTTCAAACTTCGAAATTGCAGTGTTTTTATCATTTTAAATCGGATTTGCTTGCGGAGCCCTCTGATGAATATTATTTGTAATAAATGAAAACTTTAAAGAAGGAGAGAGAAAGAGAAAGGGGAATGTTTTCCGGGGGACACGAATAGTTGAAATCCTGGGGAATACTTTAGAAATTTTACCACATCCAGTCATGTGACACATCATTGTGAAGCATACTGTGACTAATATTTTATGTTATTCACCTCCCCGAGTCCCTCACCCAACTTTGAACTCGCCGGGGGGAAGAGGCATTTTCGTAAATTTAGTCGATACCCTTCATGTTTTTTATCTATGGTAAGTCCTGGGACACTTATTCATATTGTGCACTGCTCTTGCACCTCCTGGGGAGAACGTTTAACATATTTAAGCAAAATGTCTCCTAATTAACTTAAAACTGTGGAACGGAACTTAAATAGCATAAAAAATTAGCAAAAAATATTGAACCCATTTTTTATCCTTTTAGTTTCTCTTTTTGTCACAAGGAGAGTTTTTAATTCTGATTTATTTTGGTATTTATTGCCAAAAAATATATTTTTTGATACTTAAACTCTTATATCTTTTTACAATTACTCGAGAATTTTCTAATTTTTTCAACCAGGGGACGCCGACACATGACCTTCCACTAATATGGCTTCCTTATAGATTCCTTTTGATTTGTTGTTTTTTAATTCTCTATGTTTTTAGTTTCCATGTATTTACTAAAATCAACAATTTAGAAATTTCCACCTAAAAGAGTTTAATGGGACGGACCTACTTTTAGGACATTTCGATATAGCTGCAGTATTTATAGATAGAAGCGTGAAATTCAAGATAGCAAATCTACTAAAAAATTGTTAAACATAGTAATTTTAGAGCTATTTTGTCTATTATATTGTCAATATGTATTTTGAAAAGGATAATGTGAGATTATACGAATAAGACAAAGAATATGGCTGCTTGATTAGTTATTAAGTTTTTAATCTTTACTAGATCCATTTTGTTTGATACAGGATTCTTTTAAAAAACCGACCAGCGTAGCGGGCGAAGGCTGCTAATATATATATACAGCACATAAATATCACGTCCCCAAATATTAATCAGTTTATTTTTATACAGGACATTAGAAACCCCTTCCTACTGAATGTTAAATAACCAGCGGTTATTTTTATACATACGTGCAATCCATAGAATACAGGTTATGGATTTTTAAATTATTTTAAAATTATTTTATTTTTTCTTACTAATAATAAACAAAAGTTATAGTTTTGTCCAAACTTCTTTTTATTTTTTTCTTATCTTGTCATTTATTATTTTTATTTCAAGATATCTAGATAGTTAAACACAGACAGTTACATTTACTTTAAACATATAATGTGATGTGCATTTTAAATTAATAAATCACTGAAAATGCACTCAAAGAGTTACACGCTGTAAAGTCTTTTTAATGAATTCTGATTTTTAAATTCAAGCTCTAGTGCAAAACAACTTAATACATATTTTTAATAAAAAATAAATAATTAAAAAAAGCTGATCGTACCGTAAAAAAATTAAATAAAATGATATATATACATATCTCAAATTTTTCTCTCTATCTTTTCTGTTTTTCTTTAAGTTACATTTTTGTGTTGTGTGATAAGTTACAAAAAAAGATAATAAATAAATAAATCATAATGAGATTTTCTTTAAAATGCCGTATCAGTGCAACATTCTTTGACATTTTTGTATTAGTTACTCTTGACATTTTTACATTCTTTGTCAAATTACTCAATCACAATTTTTGTATCGATTCATTATTAAGTTATGCTGTCAATAAAAAAAATACACTACTTACGAACATACACAATATTGAGAGTATAGAAAGCGTATTCAAGAGCACTTCAAATAATTTGCTCCATTATTGATTTTTTTCTCCTAGCTTTTGAACTATGAACTAAACTAGATTAATTCAAGGGCATGAAGAAGAAAATGTGCTTTACGGATGGTACTTGAAGAGTTCTTCAGATATAATTGCCAGTTTATGATATGTTCCGCCACAAAACAGGGTTCATTAAAGGTAAATTTTATCTTTTGATTTGTTTTAAGGTATATGTATGGCCTCGGAGCATATATTTTGATTTTTTAAGTAAATACATTCGCAATGTATATGTAATACTTGAATATCTCATTACCAAATATTAATCAATTTATTGTTATACAGGGGTTTGAAGTTTCCTATTATATAATTAATAACTTTCGCTTCATCCTGTACATACTGGCAAAGCACACAGTTATAGCATGTATGGAATATAGTTTGTCTATTTTTTATTATGTTTTTAAATGATTTTATATTTTTTATTTATAATAAATAAAAATTCTGTATTTCTTTCTTAAAATTTTTTTATCGTAATTACTTGCACCTACTTCAAAGCTTAAAAGCTGATGTGCATTTTAAAGTAATAAATATTTAAAAATACTCTCAAAGAGTTAAAAACTCTAAAGTTTTTGCAGTCAATTCTGCTTCTTCACTTCAAGTTCTAGAGAAAAATAGCCAAATACTTTTTTTTTTAATTTAAGAAAAATATAAACCCAGACCTTAATTTAATATGAAATTAAGAAAAATTGACATCTCACTCTCTCTCTCAAACATTTTCCCTACCTTTTGTGCTTTTTTTTGAAGTTACATTTTTCTGTTGCGGGAAAAGTTACTTAAAAAAAAGATAATAAATAAATAAATAAATAATGAGATTTTCATTTAAATGTTGCATCAGTGCAATATTCATTGACATTTTCGTATTAGTTACTCTTGACATTTTTAAATTCTTTATCAAATTATTCAATGATAATCTTTGTATCGATTCATTGTTGAGTTATACTGTCAATGAAAAAAAAAAACACATTACTTACAAACATACACTATATTGAAAGTATGAAAACGTATTCAAGAGCACTTCATATAATTTTCCAGATTATTGACTTTTTTCCGCCTAGCTATCGAACTATGAACAAAACTAGATTAATTCAAGGGCATGAAGAAGAAAATGTGCTTTATGGATGATACTTGAAAAGTTCTTCAGATATAATTGCCAGTTTATGATATGTTCTGTCACAAAACCGGGTTCATTAAAGGTAAATTTTATCATTTGATTTGTTTTAAGTTATATGTATAGCCTCGGAGCATATATTATGATTTTTTAAGTAAATACATTCACAATGTATATATAATACTTGAATATCTCGTTACCAAATATTAATCAATTTATTGTTATACAAGGGGTTTGAAGCTTCATGTTATATAAGGTACCCTGGGGTAATAACGCCAGGCGGGGTAATAACGCCAAGTGCTTATATTTTGCATAATTATGAAATAATCAGGTAAATGACACCTATGTGCTCTGCGCAGAAGGGTTTTCAGTCATATAAATCGCAAAAAACAGCTTCAAGTTAATTTGTTTCATTTTTAGGTCTTATTGTTTTTACAAACAACTAAAATTAACGCTTGATCTAAAATTTGCGAGATACGTTTTGTGATGTGAAGACTATCTTTTTATCCGGAAATACTTTGTTAATTACATAAATTTGTAGTGCATTTCATGTACTTTTAAAATGTTGTTGAAGATTTTGGATATCTTCTCGAGATAATTTGTAATTTAAAATGTACTGCGCAATAACTATACCGGGGTAATAACGCCAATCCTTGACTTTAGTACCCCGGTTGATTCCCTACAGTGGCCGAGCTACATCCTAAATACTGATTCAAATAAACACAGTTAAAACTGTCCAATGTTTCTCATATTTCTATTTAAGCGGTCCTTTTTAAGCAAAAAGAAGCTCACGGTCTGATATTATTTTGCTTCATCCCCTCCTCCCACACCACACCTTTATTTTTCTTACACTTTCACAAAAAAAAGAACATTTTTAATAGCTTAGAATGCAATTTGTCATTTTCTAAGTTTGTAGAGTTTGTATTTTTAGAATTGGGCTATCTACATGCAATTATTCCATCTTATTTCATAGTTTTGTTTGCATGGCGTTATTACCCATATAGGTGGGTAATAACGCCAAATAGCATTGGTCAAGAAAAAACGCCATTGCATTTTATGAATACATATCTGTTAAATTATTTTATTTTACATAGATAGTCAATGAGTTGCTGTATCAGATTCTATATTTGTTTGAAAAATACAATCTAAAACTAAGCCGTGAAAATTGGCAGAACCTTAACGTGGCGTTATTACCCCAGGGTACCTTAATTAATAACTTTCCCTTAATTTTGTACATACTGGCAATGCATACAGTTATAGCATGTATGGAATATACTTTGTCTATTTTTTATTATTTTAT
Organism: Maratus speculifer; assembly: GCA_964019185.1. Taxonomy (NCBI): domain Eukaryota; kingdom Metazoa; phylum Arthropoda; class Arachnida; order Araneae; family Salticidae; genus Maratus; species Maratus speculifer. Next base: position 225,385,852 of record OZ025296.1, on the reverse strand, counting down.
TAAATGATTTTATATTTTTTATTTATAATAAATAAAAATTGTGTATTTCTTTCTTCCAAATTTTTTATCGTAATTACTTGCACCTACTTCAAAGCTTAAAAGCTGATGTGCATTTTAAATTAATAAATCTTTAAAAACACTCTCAAAGAGTTACAAACTCTAAAGTTTTTTTTAATAAATTCTGCTTCTTAACTTCAAGTTCTAGAGCAAAACAGCCAAATACTTTTTTTTTTTAAATTTAAGAAAAATATAAACCCAGACCTTAATTTAATACGAAATTAAGAAAAAATGACACCTCAAGCTATCTCTCAAACATTTTCCCTACCTGTTGTGCTTTTTTTTTTTTTTTTTTTTTTTTTTTTTTTTTTTTTTAAGTTACATTTTTCTGTTGCGCGAAAAGTTACTTAAAAAATATAATAAATAAATAAATAAACAAATAATGAGATTTTCATTTAAATGTTGCATCAGTGCAATATTCTTGACATTTTCGTATTAGTTACTCTTGACATTTTTAAATTCTTTATCAAATTATTCAATGATAATCTTTGTACCGATTCATTGTTGAGTTATACTGTTAATGAAAAAAAAAACACCTTACTTACGAACATACACTATATTGAAAGTATGAAAACGTATTCAAGAGCACTTCATATAATTTGCCCCATTATTGACTTTTTCCCTCGTAGCTTTCGAACTATGAACTAAACTAGATTAATTCAAGGGCATGAAGAAGAAAATGTGCTTTATGGATGACACTTGAAGAGTTCTTCAGATATAATTGCCAGCTTATGATATGTTCTGCCACAAAACAAGTTTCATTAAAGGTGAATTTTATCATTTGATTTATTTTAAGATATATGTATGGCCTCGGAGCAAATATTTTGATTCTTTAAGTAAATACATTCACAATGCATATATAATACTTGAATATCTCGTTACCAAATGTTAATCAATTTATTGTTACACAGAGGGTTATTTTCGCACTCTTAGATTTTTTAGCCCTTTTATACCTATTGATATATATGTATAAATAGTATATAAGTAATTGAAAAAGATAATTTTTTTTACGATTACATGATATTTTTAATTTTGTATGTGTAACAGGGTAAAAAATTCTAAGAATATCAAAATAAAGTATAATACTGCCGAAGTGGAAATTGTGAGACTCATAAACTATTAAACTAGCTTAGGTTTAAAGCACTAGCTTTGATAACATATTGAAAATGTATATTAAACATTTTGTGATAATTTAGCCGTTAATTATTAAATTATGGTACTTTTTATAACACAATAATAATAATAATAAATAAAGTTTTCACATTAATTAACTTTTTAAGGTGCTTTAGAAACTTTTACTTTTTAACTGGTGGTGCAATTTAGCAACATGTCACATTTAATTTTTATTTATCATTCCTTATGAAACATAACTGCATAAAGCTTTTCATACAGTCTACTTAATATTTCATGTATTTAAAATATATTTTTAAATATTCCATATTGAAATTTTATTTTATTTTTTTATGTTAAATTTTAATTAAAAAAAATTAAATTTGCTCTTGGACTGCACGCATCATTTCTCAAACGCTAATAAAACAATTTGCATCAAACTTGGTAAATATCTTCATTTCATGTTAAAGAATAACTTATAGGTCATTTTTAGTATTATCATTTGATTAATTATTTAAAATTGGCAATTTCCAATAAAAATATATTTTAATAAAATTGAAACTAAAATTTTAAATAAATAAATAAATTGCTTTCAAATGAAGTATAAGATTAAGATACATAAAGTTTATATCATTATTAATATTTTAGGGGCTCATTAACCAATAATTTTGCTAAAACTTTGCGCGCAATGAAAGTAATTGAAAACTAGTCGTTGGGAGAAAAATCGAAGAATGTGAAAAACAGGATTACACACATCTCAGCAACTAATAATTCGATCAACTCGTTCGTTCCTTATGCAAAATGTATGTTATTTTATTGTCTTTTACAACCATTCCTTAAAACAAAACATTTCGAAAATTTTTATGTAAATTTATCAGATTGAATTTTTCGAGAGTCCGAAAAAAATAGTTCCGGGTAATTGAGGCTATTGATATTAAATAGGCTTCGTCCCATTCTTACATACTAAGTACATACAAAATTTCAAGTCTATATCTCACATTGTTTGGGAGATAGAGCGATTACAGACAGACAGACGGACGGGCGGCAATTTTTTTTTCTAAAAATATGTTTTTTCGAATCTCTAACATCTGAATTGTGTAAATCTGTCAAAAAACCTTTTTTGATTTTCCAAACCATTGCAATACTTACCCTATACTACATATGATGGGTAAGTAAAACAAATTAATTTTTTTAATCAAAATTAAGCATTGAAAAATAAAATAAAATTTCAAATTAGAATATAAAAAAAATAATTAACAGAATAATAATAACAAACGGAAGATATATTTTCTCCACATTGAAAACATTATACATTTATGTTTTATAGGTACTGAGAAAAAAAAAAGAATTGTGACATGTTTGTAAATTGCATTTCCAGATAAAAAGTAATTCTGAGACCCCTTGAAACATAACCTTATAATGCTGTAACAAAGGTATTCCCAACGTCTATTAGTACATAACTCAACTTGAAAACAGAGAAAGAAAGAGAGAGAGAAAAGAAAAGATAAGAAAGAAATCACGGCCTCAGCATGAAAACTATTATATGACCCATACTAGCTGTTACCCGTGACGTCGTTCACGTAGCATTAAAAAAAAAGATAAATGCTTTTGTTAAACAAAACGTTTCATTAATAATAATTTAAAATATATATAACACATATCTTATAGGAGGCTATGCAGTAGTTTTTTTTATAGGGGACTTAAAGAACTCGGTCAAATAAAATGGAAATGTGTTAGATAATATGAGCATTTGCGAAAATGAAATTGCAACCACTTATACTGTAGCACAACTGTAACGCACCCCAATTGTACACAAATCATGTTGTAGTGTATTTCAGAATTCCATATCAAAGAAAGAAAAATCATATGTTAAACTTAGGTAATAAAAAAAATCCAACATTTCCATAATACATAACTTCGCCGGCCCATTCTTTTCTGCAGCTGTGTATATGATCTATGTGTTTGTAAATATTCTAAATACAATGTTAAAATTTTGCTTAGTTAGAAAAAGTGTAACGAAGATTAAAATTCACCTTTAGCAATTTCTAATAATAGACAGAAACTTACTTGGATTCTTTTTTACAGTCTTGTATACTACGTGCAAATATTTATATGACCGCATATTTAGCTTAAATTATTCAAGCAAAAAACCCGATTAAAATTATTGAATTCATATTTCCGGGAATCGCTATTGCACAGGTGACCATATATCCAGTTTATTGTATAGTCCGATACATGATTTATTCAAATTCTACAAACATCTCTTATTATACTAAATGTAGCTGAACTTCAAGATGCATTAGTTTTCCTTAAAATACATACGATAATTGTAAAAGCTCTCCAGCATTCTTTTCTAATAGACCATACTTTGGATACAGTATCTGAGATCTGGACACAGGTCCAAAATCTTTTATGCGTCTGTGTAAATGAAAAACAAATGTGATGCAAATCATACTTAACTGCAATCATATTGTAGTAAATTTCAGTATTTATCATTGTATTGATTAATCTCAGTATATTAATTTCATCATGTTTGAAATAGTGCAACGCAATTAAAATACACTGAGAATATTTTTCCCCGTGGACTATTATATTACCGAACATTTTTCTGTGATCTTGTAAATGAATGTTAAATTTTTCACCCCATTTTCTATAGAAATCCTGTTTTAGTGCATTTCAGAAACTGATATCAATTTCAATATTATTAAAATAGCCTTAATAATATTTTGCATACCATAAAAATTTATACAAATTTATTGTAAAAAAGTATTCTTAAAAGTGACAACATATTTTTACTTTTTAAGAGCTAAAAAAAAGTGGAATTAATATCCATTTACAAACCTGTTTCCAGCACACTTCGAGCGCATTATGCGAAATTGAGATATTGACTGAGGGAATGTATTTTCTCACAATTACATTAAATCTTTAGATTTTAAGCCCGATAGTACATTTTTAAACTGATTTTTATTTATATTTGAAGAATTGAACAATTTTAAGAATTAACACACAAAAATATATTTTTTTTAATTATTAGTTGAGTTTTTCTTACTTTCTAAGAATGGTAAAAGGTATTTTTCATTGATCATTACGTTATTTACGATATGTATAAATTATTAACATTTTCTAATCATTTAATACTTAATCTTTAAAAAACTTATTTCATTTTAAAATTAAATATTTATACTAACCACGCTCAGACGATAAACTTAATTTTCTTTAAATAATAGCCTTTGATATCATAATTCAATCTCATTTCATTACAACATCAGAGCATATTTATTTTATTTTTAATATGTGACGTCACAGTCGTCTCTTTTTAGCACTTACTCTAAATTACATTGTGTTATTAAAATGAAAACTTGAAAACTTATACTTTGTTTCAGATATGACGTTACATTGATAAGTTTAAAATTCTTAATCGAAAGTAGTCCTGTGACGTCACAATTGGTAAAAAATTGAATTGTATAGCCTCGAACCGAAAGAAAGAAAAAGGTTCATTTTGATTACGGATTAATATCTGGAAAAACTACTAAAATATTTATTTTCTTGTAAAGTGTGAAGTTATATTCTTGTGAAGTCTTCTAAGTGTAAAAGAAATTTTACATAATCGTCTGCTTGACATAAGAAGAAAAACAGTATTCCTCTGACGTCACAATTGGTAAAATTGCGGTTTTTAACCTCTAACCGAAAACAGATTAGGGTCCATTTCATGGAGGAAGAATATACTGGAGGTGAACTATAATGATTTGGGTGATGCCAAAAATGTAACCCTACATTAAGTCAAATTAAGTCCAAACAAAACCACGTGCTTTGTTTCGCCTATCAATTCAAACCAGTTATCAATTCTACCAGTTAAAACCCGTATTTGATTGCTCTTGTTTTTTATCGTAGAATTTTTTATTAGTCAGCGAATTAAAATTTCGTAAACAATGTAGTTTGTGCGATAATTGGATGTAATACTCGATCAATAAATACAAATTTATCGCTTCACAGGTAAAAATTTCGTTGATTATTTAATTACATGTGTTTTAAATATCAAAATAGAAAATATTTTAATATTTTGCTTAAAAAGATAACATTATTTTGCTAATATCTGAAAATCGCTTGCAGTCAGAAATCTGTATTTTAGATTAATATTTATTACTTATGTTTTCATACATGATTTTAAAAGAATCATTAATTAGCAATTTTCATTATTATATTTTAAATATTATTTAAATGCAATTATTAATATCCTTCTATAGTAAAAAAAAACTAGCCTTAAAAGGAATGACTCCTGGAATGATGCTGATGTGGAAGATTTCCAGAACTAACGAATCCGGGTTGTCCACTCCTTCCATGAGTCGAATAGACCAATCAGGAAAGGGCCCCGTCTATGCATCGCCATATGGGTTACCATAAAGAGAGGAAAGGTTACCATCGCCAACAATCGCCAAGTTTGTCGCCAACTTGGCGATAGATCGCCAAATTTGGCGACCAAAATTAGCTGTCGAAACTGACGCCAACTTGGCGATAACTGTAATATTTCCCCAAATTTTTAATTTCTTTACAACACCAGTCGTTTGATACATCATTTGAGAGGTTTGCAACTGCTTATTCATATAATGGATGTCTTGTGTGTTATCCCCCATTCTGCTCCCCAGAGGAGATACATTTTTATTTTCTTTACAACACCAGTCGTGTTACACAAAATTTGAAAGGTCTGCAACTGCTTATTCATATTATGGATGTGTTGTGTGTCACCCCCAAACTCTGCTCTCCCGAGGGGGGGGGGGCGGTCACATTTTTAATTTCTTTACAACACCAGTTGAGTGACACATCATTTGAAAGGTCTGCAACTGCTTATTCATATTATGGATGTGTTGTGTGTCATCCCCCACTCTGCCCCCCAGGGGGGCACATTTTTAATTTCTTTACAACACCAAGTGTGTGACACATCATTTGAGAGGTCTGCAACTGCTTATTCATATTATGGATACCTTGTGTGTAACCCCCCCCCCCTCTGCCCTCAGAGGGGGCGCATTTTGTAATTTCTTTACAACACCAATTGTGTGACACATCATTAAAAAGGTCTGCAACTGCTTATTCATACCATGGATTATTGGCGAGCGCAGCAAGCAGGGGTAGACAATAATTTGGAATCGCGAAGCGATTACGCGGGGGGGGGGGTTGGCGAGCATAGCGAGCAGGGGGGCGGGGCCCCCCTAGTGTAACAAAACAAATTTCTTTTTAACAAAAATTAATAAAGATGTTTAAGTAAATTAGCAGCGATTGACGTCGGCAAAATGGAGATCTATTTAAAAATTTCATTCCATAAAAGAGAATATTTATTAATTATTTTGAAATATTTGAATTATTTATGCGTATTGTTATTTTCAAATAAAATGAGTTCATCAGACTGGAAAAGTTTAGCTGCAAGACTGAAATTATTATCAATAAATGCTTGGTTATCATTTGAATAATTGCTTTTGATCTTACGATACAAAATTTTATTTTCACAAAATTCTTATATTCATCGCCTATTATGGAAGATGAAGACGCTGATCAACATTAGCTTCATATTTAAAATTTAAGCATTCTGCATTTTGATAAAAAAAAAAAAAAAAAAAAAAAAAAAAAAAATCCATATCTGTATTGCTCTCTATAGTAAAAAAGCAGTTAACTTTAGATATTATATATATCAGCCTTTGACTTCTAGTAAATTGTTTTAAACTTCTTGAATTAAATATATATATATATATATATATATATATATATATATATATTCATCTTGATTTTTTTTAATCCTTGAATTATTTATTTAGAATAAATCTATTTGTGATATCGAAACCCTGTATTTATGCTTCATTTTTCACATTTAAATGCGATTAATCTTAAAAGATGTGTAATTTATTTTCTAATAATTTTAAAAACATGATAAGAATCAAAATTTATATTGCGTGAAAATCAGCTCATTTATTTTACAGCTCTCAAACTTTATTATGCTTTATATCTGTTGTTTTTAGGTGCTTTCGTAATAATGTAAATACGTAGCACCTATAGTTGTCGTTCAGTCCATCTGTCTGTCTGTCCATTCGCACATATAACAACGCAAAAAATACCCAACCGAAACGTTTCAAGTTTAAAATACATAATTAATACATAATTTTGTCAAGTTATTTCAAATTTAAGATAGATCAATTATGCATAGATGAATTACAGGGACAATCAAAAGTATCCCGTTACATTACGGTCAAGGGGGGGGGGGGGTTTCAAATGCATTTTAATCATTTGAATTTTAAAACAAATAATTATTACATAATTTTGTCGTGGCATTTTAAATTTTATAGAAATTGGATGCATAAATCAATTACAGGAACAATAAAAAATATTCCATGATATTACGGTCAATGGGGAAAAAAGTTTCAAATGCATTTTAATGGTGTTAAACTAATTCAAACATAATAAAACTGACATGAACCTATGAAGTATATATATACTAAAATATACATTCTGTACAATCTGTGATGCAAAGAATATTTGTTTTTAAATTACAGGAGCACACAAAAGTATTCTATTACATAAAGCTATACGGAGAAACATTGTTTGTGGGGCGTGTTTTAATTACATTAAACTGTTTAGCATTTTATGAATATGATATACGTTGCTGAGGTGTAATAAAAATTACTTCCTGTATATTTACAGGAACACAAAGATTTCTACTACTATAATGTAATTGATGTACTGTCTACTATATCAGCAAGATCTGAATATTTTAAAAACTTCGTTATCGTACGAACGCACCTTATTCGTTACGCTTCACGTGTAATTTCCAACTTGTTTATTAATTGTTTCTCAAAATTTTTTATCGATAATGCTGTTATTTTGAAGAAGTAAAATTTTTATATTTGTCAAAAATTGTTCTTATTAATGTAAGGCATGACTATATGCGAACAATATTTGTTTTAAAACATGTTTTGGAATTTTTTAATAACGTTTTAAGTGTTAAAATTAGCTCTTTTTCAGGCGGAATATTGCTTATGTGTTGGATTCGAATTCAAATATTAGCGGTTTATATCGATAAAAAACATTTATGTTGGATTCCGATTTGAAGAGAATTTCCGTGTTCAGGTAAAATACAGCCCGACCCATTCAAGGATCTAGTCTTGCTGCAAATTTAACATATATTTTTATTTATGCAGCTTTAAGCGTTGAGCAAATAAGCAAAATTATAATATCATTTTTTTATAATGTTGCAATATTAAAATTTTTCAACATTACAATTTAAGCAACATTATATCATTTTAAACACTCTTACTTTCCTTTGCGTGAAATTTTATATCATCACGAAAAATATTGAAAAAGCCCCGTTTTAAACTATATTGAGCTACACTCTTCACATTTTGAATATGCCTATACAGGGTGTTTCAAAGTTATGCATCAGAAATGTAAAGGCAATTAGCGGGAACATTAATGAGCAGATTTGTAAAGGAATGTGGGTGCGGAAATGTAGCGTTGAGGAGAATCAGTGAATAATTTATGTCTATTTCACTATAATTTAGTAAAAAATTTTGGCCGCTAAAAGCTCCCAACCATATATCATTATCCCCATAAACGGAATTATTTTGTGTGGCTCTTTAAATAAATAATAAATGTTTAGCAAACCCCATATTCTACAAAATGTTTGTTATACTGCCGTTTATAAATGCATATCAATTTCTTTATGTTTTAAATGGTCTAACGTCATTGAAATGAACTTGAAACGATTTTTCCCATTGACCATAATGTAACAGAATACTTTAGACTGTCTATGCAAATGAACTATAAATTCTACACATTTCCTTTTCAATAGCGATCACGGTGTAGTACACGTCAATAACATATAAAAAATGCTACGAGCATCAGAGTTTATATACAAGAGTTAGAACTCGGCCACACAAACCGGAGTCATAAACATTTTTCATCTACGTTATAAAGTATTAACCAGTAAAAAAAAATCCTGCGTTAAGCATAGATTATAAAACGCTATCCAAATTTCCTTAATTCTTTAACAAAACTTCGTTATTCAGGGAAATAGGTGTTACTGCCCATAACCAAATATGAATTCCAATACTTTTGAACAGCTCTGTATTTGATTTGTCGGTTGATGTATAGACTATATCATGGAGAGATTTAGTTTAGCAAAAAAATGCCTACTGGATGAAATTTTTCTTTTGGCAGTTTATACGAATAGATGTAAAACATATTTCAATACTTTTGTTCAGCCCTGCAGTTTACCTAGTACCTTTATTACACGAAAGTATTTTGCTAAAATTAATTATATAAAAAAAAATAAATAAAAAATGTTAAACAACAATACTCTTTAAACTATTTAAATCATATTTCCAGAAATTATCATCCTTAAACAAACCTGTATCCAGTTCTTTGCGTGACCCTGTATATCATTTAATCTATATTCTACAAACATTTCACGATAAACTAAATGCGATTCGACGTAAAAATGCAAAACTTTTTTAAAAACAAACCTTTAAGTAAATTACACTCACATTCAGTAACTTTTCCGAGTTCTTTTGAGTAACCCTGTATATCTTAATTGTGTAACTATTATAGCATTTATGCTCACCATATAATGTGAATACATTTAGTGACACTTAAAAACGCATATCATAATTAAAAATGCATTTCATCCATGGAACAGTTACCATGCGTAATATACAGTACTTCGAATAGAATATGCTTTTTGAAGTCTTGTGTGTCCCTGTAAATGCTATGCACTTCGTATTATGAGTGAAATAACTCATATTAAGTCTCAGCGACGTATATCAATTTGATTACACATGATACCGTTTACCATCGTTAAAATATGTCGCAAACAATCTCCTCCTTTATTATCATGTATTAGTTATTTTGTGTGGCCCTGTAAATGAATAACTATTCTTTTAGCTGCATATTTTAGTGTGCTTTTCGTAGATGCAAATAAATGTCAATACGTTTGTCCGACCGCAACATCTTTAAAATTAATTTGAAACGATTTTTCCCCAATGGCCCTAGTATAATCGAAAACTTTTGACTGTCCCTGTAAATAAACTAATCGTGGTAAAAACTTCATTTTTAATAGGGTTTGTGCTTGTGTAAACTTCAATAACATGGTAAAATTTCTTTGCATTCCAAGTATATTTACGAGAGTTAGAGCACGGACAGACGGACAGACAAACCGAATGCATAAACATTTTTCAATTTTATTGAAAAGTGTTAATAAAAATTACTGTAAAAAGAAAACTTTTAATAATACAATTTTTAGTTCGTATCAAACGTTTTCAATTTCTTATTTAATTTTAATTTGAAATTTAATAATAATAATGACATTTAATAATAATAATAATAATAATAATTTCGCAATTTCAATTATTTTAAAAATAAACATTTCTTTTAATAAATAATAATAGAACAAAGACCATTTAAAAAATTTCCTATTTCTTCTTAAAAAATGCTCCAGCTGTAATTCATTTCTTTCAATTCGTCTTATTAATACAAAATCCCTTCCTTTTTTGGAAGCTTTCCAATTTTCCACGTGCTTTTGTTTGGTACACTAAAATTTGAGCGATAAATGGATTCACATTGCAAACCTTTTTTAAGGCTTAGTTCACCTCCACCTATCTTCTTCCTCCATGGGTCCATTTATTTAATTCACTTTGTTTTATCACGTGAAAATCTTTCAGTTGAAAAAACAGAAGATAAATAATTATTCCGGTTTTTTTATTTTTTGGCAACGAAAAAAGAAAGATGATTAAATATTATCGAAAATTTTTCAATTTATTCTGTATGAAAAATAGTGAAATTTTGAATTATTAAGAAAAATATTTGAATAAAATAAATAAAAATTAGCCTATGTTCATTTCAAGCCAATAATCTATCTATATACAAAAATTCAAAGACATTGATCCATCCGTTTTGAGGCCAAGTTCATTCCAATTTTCGGACACACTTTCACATTTATAATATACAGGGTGTCCGAAAAGTCTGGAAACGGCCGAATAACTCGAGAAATACATATGAGATCGAAAAACGTAAATATACATGTTAAATATTTTTAAATAAGCTACTCTGTGATACCAAATTTGAACTTCGAACCGACCCCCTGGGGGTCAGAGGGGGTCCAACTTTGAAATCTTAAATTATAACCCCCATTTTTTTTTTTTTGCAGATTCAGATTCTACGGACAAAAATACGTAACTTTTGTATTTGATGTTTATTTCAAATCTTCGTTTATCACGGCGTAATCGAGCATATTAAATCCATACATATTCCCGCTTTTCCAACGGGATTTTCCCTAATCGAAACTGATTGGGCAGAATTTTTGACGTCAAATTCCTCGTCGTTTGTAGGAATAGCGTTTCCTGAAAATCACCCGTGGCGATTATTTCAATAGTGCTACACTGTTAAAAATTTGACCCATTTGCTGCAGCGTCACTCCACAGCTATTATAGAATATCTCTTTTGTGACCAATGAGAATGCTCCATAACACAGTAAAGTAATCGTTTTCTATAACAGCGGTGGAGTGACGATGCAGCAAAAGGGTCAATTTTTTTACAGTGTACTTTACTGTGTTATGGAACATTCTCATTGGTCATGAAAGAGATATTCTATAGAAGCTGTGGAGTGACGCTACAGCAAATGGATCAAATTTTTAACTGTGTAGCACTACCGAAATAATCGGCACGGGTGATTTTCAGGAAACGCTATTATTGCAAAAGACGAGGAATTTGATGTCATAAATTCTCCCCAATTAGTTTCGATTAGGGAAAATCCCGTTGGAAAAGCCGAAATATGTATCGATTTAATATGCTCAATTACACCGTGATAAACGAGGATTCGAAATAAACATCAAATACAAAAGTTACGTATTTTTGTCCATAGAATCCGAATCTGCAATAAAAAATGGGGGTTATAATTTAAGATTTCAAAGTTGGACCCCCTCTGACCCCCAGGGGGTCGGTTACGAAGGTCAAATTTGGTATCACTGAGTAGCTTATTTAAAAATATTTAACACGTATATTTACGTTTTTCAATCTCATATGTATTTCTCGAGTTATTCGACCATTTCCAGACTTTTCGGACACCCTGTATATAAGGATAAGCTACCGGCTATCCCGATAGGCGGATAGGTTAATCGCTAATATCGTATCCTTCGAAAAAAAAGTGAACGATACACTAAAACGAAAACAGGAATTGGTAATCACAAAGTATAACAAGTTTGAAATTTCACTTCAAGCGGGGCAAAAAAATTACGCTCTTACTATAATAAAGTTTTAATTTTAATTCTTTTTTTTTTTTTGCTGTAATAATCTATAGTATTTCGGATACAGTATAGTGGTTGAAATCTTTCGTGTGTTCCTGTAAATACTATCCACTTTCCATAATACAAGAAGTAACTTGTAGTAACTCTGTAGTAACTCTAAATTTCATAAAATGGGATATAGTTTAATAGTATTAAAACGTGCCCCAAACAGTGTTTCTTCCTATACCATTATATAATGGAATAGTTTTGTGTAGCCTTGTAAATTAATAATAAATTTTCTTTGCACTGCAGATTGACAGAATTTGTTTTTAATATATACTGTATAGATGCATATCAATTATATTATGATCTAAAGAGTGTAACATCATTAAAAAGCACTTAGATTTTTTTTTCTCATTGATCGATCTAATGCAATATTTTTCATTGTCCCTCTAATTAAACTATACATACGATTTTAAAAAACTTTAAAATGACTCGATAAAATTATTAAAAACATACATTTTAAATTCTTAACGATTCGACATAAATTATTTTTTATTATCTTTCATTATTTAGAAAAAATATTTTCTTTTATTTTCATGTTAAATTGAATCCCATTATAGAATAATTTTATATTGTTCTACATGCTAGCTATTTTCTGTCCACAAATCAGATGTCCATAAATAAATGCTGAATTTTTCTTTTTTTTTCTTTATAGATCAATACTTGTCTGTCTTCAAATCAAACACTATGAATTAAAGAGTTAAAAAATTATGAATTTGAATATTTCTACATTGTTTTCTAAACCATCTTAGATATATAGGATTTGCAATGCTTTACAGCGAATAATAGTTTAATCTATTTTTATATTTATGTTTTGAAAAAAATATTTAAAAAAATCCTAAATTCTTAGTACCCAAATGTAAACGATAAATCAAATTTTTGAAGGATAGATAGTCTGGAGTGAATTTTTTGTTTTCTGCAATATTCGCGCGGACGTTGAAATATTACAGGAGATTCATCTTCTAAACATTTTGAACTCGAAAATATTTAGAATTCATTTCTGCTCTCTATAAAATATGTGCAATATTTTATTACGCCATTTACTATTTTTAATCCCCGGGACTTTTGAACTTCCTTTCTAAAAACTTGAAATTTTCTAATGCATTTTATTCTGAAAACGCTTTTGAAAGGAGATTAATTCTTTTATGCTGTGAGAAAAATTATAATTTACTCGGCTATAATTAACAGAGAATTTTATTTTTTAGTACAAAAGCATATCCAATATTTAATAATAAATTTCGATACAGTCAATGTACTGTAATTGCATAATATTATGATATTATAGACAGCTTTCATATTATATACTTATAATATAAATCCAACGCAAATGAAAATTGTTATAACATTATTACAGTGTATTTTTATTTGTGTCTAAAAAAAATCTATTTTTAATTTAAAATCTTGATCAAAATTAACGCACACTAAACACAATTGTAAACACGTTGAATCTCATCGTGAGTGACACTGAATTGAGTTAAGGCAGTGTCAGTCATCAGTGACTGGCAACGATATGAAATCTAAAGCATAATGCTACACAGATTTCATGATCGCGTGGAGTGCCACGTCAGTCACCTGTGACTGACACTGAACTTTCCGTCTAGGCCATGTAAGTCACCTCTGACTGACAGTCTAAATATGATACATTACTAAAACATGTTGCTTTAAGTTATTACTAAGGAAATGTAATCCTTTTATAAAAAAATATATAGATAAATTTTCAGTAATTATTAAAAAAAAACATAACTGTCTTATTTTTATATCTTATTTCAGACTGTCAATCACCGGTGGCTGACGTGGCACTTAATGGGTTAATAATGGTTGTACGTTAGTTGTATGGGATTTTTTGGTGCAAGGTCCCTTTTGGGACATACTGCACCAAGACAAAAACAAAATGAGAATATAAAATTATGAATAGAAAGAGAAGTCTCTTTTTAAATTGCAAAAGGATGAAAATATCAATGTAAGTAAAGAAAAACGGTAATGATGTATATCATAAAAATCAATTAAAAGAGTTGAAAGACTTTATTTAAAAGATACCAAGATATAATTAAAAACTATAGAAATTGGTAATAATTTTAAAAATAAAAACAATATATAACATTGTGTTCAAATACTATATAAAACTAGTTCAAACCTAAAAAATGTAATATGATGATACATGTAATGAAAATATAATTAAAATCAGTATATAAGATTAAAATAGAAATCTTAAAAAGAAAACATATCTAGTTAAATCCGTAAAATCAGTTAAGTAATAATAACAGGAAATAGTTAATAAAATGTAATATGTAAATCACAGCATTTAATACAAAGCAATGTTAAGTCAGTTGGGCTCATATTCTTTCAACATTGCACTGTCTTGATAGGCATCCGAATCATCGCTGCACGACTGGGATTCCATAGCCTCTTCTACATACTGCTGGAACTTGTTTCTGATCCTTTATACTTTTAATACATGGGCTGAAGAATTTTATTTTATTTTCAGCACAGGTTTCCACCGTGGAGAGGCAAGAGTTCAGGTTTTCTTTACCTCTGTTTGTGAGCTAGATTTTTGTTCTAGATTCCAGTTTTCGAATAGTATCAGACCTTTGTGGTACTTTTGTACTCGTGCGAGATTTGGTCTTAGTCTGGGGTTCAGATAATTTTGGAGTATTTTTTTAAAGATTGAACAGTCATAGTCTCAGTTTTGCTTTGGAAAAATCCTTTTGATAGAACTTGAAATTTCTGTCGCTGACTAGCTAGGTTCTTTATTTTCACAGGTTCTCAAGATGGTGGTCAACATTCTAAAAATGGGGTCTCATAATATTTGGAACCAAGAATAACATCATGGTTTTCTTCAATAGGAGCTGGTTGATTGTGTTATGGTAGATTTACATGGTGGATATGAGGAATCAGTTTGGGTACACTTTTCATTTTACGATGTTCATTGCTGTTTGAGTTAGCTGGAGTAAGAAATTTCAACAGATGAGGTTCTGGTTTCAACAAGTTGGCGGGCATCACGGTAAGACAAATTTTGAGTAATTTTAACAGTAAGCGTTGAAATCGGTTATGAATTCAGCATTTAGTAGAAGAAAAAAATAAAGTGACTACCAAATTATAATTTCGTATTTTGAGTATATAACGTATGGAGCCTTAATTCTGTAATTTCTATTAGCTAATGTTTTTTCTTTAACTTTTATACATTAGTGACACATATTATAAAATAAATGAATCACAGAAATTGTATTTATTATTAACTATTAAAATATCATGTCCTGAATTAAAAATGCAGAATATGCCGACATGATTTTCATGTATGTCGGATGGCTCATACTTGATGCACATTGAACAGTTCTTGAGCACTTCGAAGGACATTCCTCTACTGTGAATTACATTGTTTTTTCCTTGTTTTTTCCTCTGCAGAAAATCTAAGATCCCTCCCCCTTTGCGTATCACACCTCGAGACATAAGATGATCCAGTTAAGTACAACTTTCCACGAAGACACCCAAATGTTAATCGACCCTGCAAATTTCTACATTATTATCCCTCCATGTACAGTGGCGGTCAAAAGTTTCCGGCCAGCAAAAATTTTTCAATTTATTTGTACGTATACCCATATGAAGAGGAATCTCACAGTGATACTTATACATTTTACTGACATAATAGTTAGGAACTTACTTATAGAAGAACTTGTAAATATCAATATATTTAACCGAAAAAATAAGCATAAAGAAAAACGCATGTTCTAAAATATTTCTGGCCAGCTTCACAAGTTTGTAAAAAAGTGGTATTGTAATAGAAAATTACAGTAATAAACGACATTTACAATTAGTATTTTATCGTATTACTATTTTATTAGCTTTAATAATAAGTACTACGTCGCAGCAACGTGACATTCATACAATCAACGGTTAAAGATCGTCTATGGTACGTTTTTTTCCACATTTCTTGCAATTTTGGAGACATTTTGGCTGAGTTGAAATATTTATAGTTCCGGAGACTTTTGCTAACTTCTTTCAAAAAATTTTCGATTGGATTGGACGTTTGGGCTGACCATTTCAAAAACTAATTTTTTTGTGTGAAAACCATTGATCGAGGCTTGCATACATTATTTATGTCGTTATCAAGTTAAGAAAAATAGTTGCGACCAAATTTTTTTCTCTAATAAGGCAGAAAATGGCCTTGCTAGATATCCTTATACATTGTATCATTCACTTGGCTGTGGATTTCAAATAACGGACGGACACTTTTTGAAGAAAATACTCCCCACGGCATAACGTGTCCTCCGCCATGCTTCATTGTAGGAATAACATAGGACGAATGATATCTTTTGTTGTTAGGTCATCGGACGTTGTGTCTGCCATCACTTCCAAAAATGTTTTTAATTCGATTAATGGAAAAATAGAAATTTTGTCCAGTTTTCACTTGACCAAAATTTGTGTTAATTGGAAAATGCCAGTAGGGTACGTCGTTTTTTTTTACCTCTGAATTTTTTTAACACCGACTCTTCCATAAAGTTCTGTTTCACTTCAGAATCATAACACGGTAGACAAACTTATTCCAGCAATGTTTTCATTCCGTAAATCGCAGTATATTGCAATGGAATTTTTATGCGGATTATCAATGCTTTTTCTCCTGATAATTCTGTCCACAGGAATAGTAATTTTCCGGGGTCTCCCGGACCTCTGAAAGTCCTGAAAGCCATGGCCATCTTTATATAATTTTTAAATGTCGTTTACAGTCGACTTTACCGATCGATAAATTAGCCGCAATATCTCAGGAAGATTGGCCTTTTAGCGACAAACTAATCTCTTATTTATGAACAATAATTGTTGAACTTTTCAAATTTGAATTCAAACTATGCTATATACGTTGATTCATTCATAAACACAACCAAAAAACACTTCACAGATAGAAAAAAACTGAAGAATGATAAGTGGCCGGAAACGTTTGAGAACATGCGTTTTCTTTTATACTTAATTTTGTCAATTAAATTTATTGATATTTACACGTTCTTCTATAAGTAAGTTCCTAACTAATATGTCAATAAAATGTATAAGTATCGCTTTGAGATTCCTCTTCATATGGGTATATTTACAAATTAACTGAAAAATGTTTGCTGGCCGGAAACTTTTGACCGCCACTGTACATAATTTGAAGAGCCCTTCCATTTTCTTGGGCAACCTCATATATACAATGTACACCAGTGAACTTTCCGGCATTGGTGCTAAGACACTTGCTTCTCGAAATTCGTGCGGAAAATAGCCATCCAACCTTAACGAAATGCTCCTGTATACTAATCTTAAAAGCGCCCTCTGCTACTCCAATTTACAATCTAGTATGAAATCTACTTTCCAAAGTGACCTATACTTAATTTATATTTTTATATATAATTTTGAAATATCCTGTATTTTAAAGTAACTGTGGGCATGTTGGATATTTAGATTATCCGAGATTTTTAACTATGTGAATAATTCTAAGTAAAAATGTGTTTGAAATACATGTTAAACAGACATTGAGTGTTCTGTTTGTTATATATCCTTAAAAGAAAAAAAATATTTCCTTTTTCTTGACGAATAATATTACAGAATGTGAATGAATGATGAATAACATAAAATTTAAGTGTAACCTAAAATAATTGGTGACTTCTAACTATTTTCCATGTAATTTTATTATCACCATGTTTCTGTATATAGAAACTCGTACACATATTACCATGTAACATTTTTTTTTTCAAGTATTATTTAACAAGCATAAGTAAGGCAGTAATTGTAATATTAAATTATATCAAAAACAAAATTTCTTTCTCATCATTTTATAAACATGCTTAGTTAAAAATTTATGAAACGAAAAAGAGTTATGCAAACACGTAGCTTGCATTACTTATTAATGCAAACAGTGTTTTAATTAGTCAATTCAATTAGAAAATGCATTTTAAATTAACTATAAAAATATTTACGTAAAGTACATTTGAGATAGAATTTAACAATTCTCATTTGTTTAATAAATATATTTTTAAAAAACTTAATTTATTTTGATTTAATTATCTTTTGTAAAAGAACACTCTATAACACTCGACTGTTTAAGATGCGTTAAAAAATTTATAACGTTCGTATATGTACATATTTGTTTTGATATATTTTATTTTTTTTCTAAAATGCTAATTTAAATAATTTAAAGCACAAATATTAAACTCTTTGTTATGATAATTTTGTAAATTAAAAACCAAATGTAGATTTTTACATGAATAATCGATTTTACATTCATATTTATATAGACAAGACTAAAAATATTCCAAATAAATACATATAAGCGGAAGAAAATGTATTGTTTTATTAAACGAATAGTTGATACGTACGTGTAAAAATAATGTAAAACTCTTTTATAAATTTAAAAGAATATGAAATTAAATGTCAAAATATTACACAGGTCTACAATGGTTTGTCACAGAACAGAAACTGATAGATTCTAGCTGAATTTTTTGCGCTTATTTCTAATATTTTTATGGTTCCGTACTTAAAAAAACTAGTCGTTGGGGGCCACCGTAATACTTACCCATCATGGATATGTATATGAAAATAAAACATGTGAAAACTATTTATACAATGCATTGCAATTCATAAAAAAAATTTAAATATCGTTAATATGCATAGTAATGCTATATTAAAGAACTGCTGATGTACCAATTTCGACAAATTATATAAAACGCCAAACTACTCAAGTAGTACCGAACTGCGTAAAAGAAACATCCTTATAACTCCAAAAATAATAATTCTATTAACTAACAATTAACTGCGTCGAATTAAGCGTCTCATTTTCAATTAAAATATACCTCTGAATTGAAATTTGAATGAAATACAGGGTCATGAAAAATCGAAGAATGTGGAAAACAGGATTACAAATATCTCGACAACTAATAATCCGATCGACTTTGATTTATATGCAAAATGCGTGTTATTTTATTGCCTTTTACGTCCATTCCTTAGAATAAAAAAATTCAAAAATTTTTATGCACCTTTCATCAGAACGAATTCTTCGAGAGTCCGAAAAAAATAGTTCCGCATAATCGAGGTTGCTGATATTAAATAGGCTTCGTCCCATTCTCAGATACTAACTACATACAAAATTTCAAGTCTCTAACTCCATTTGTTCGGGAGATAGAGCGTTTACAGACAGACAGACGGACGGCAAATTTTTTTTTTTCTAAAAATATGTTTCTCGGCATCTCCACTATCTAAAACGTGTAAATCCGTCAAAAAAATGTTTCGATTTTCAAAACGATTGCAACACTTACCCTGTACTACGTATGATGGGTAAGTAAAAAGTAAGCGGAATCATTATAAAACCACTCCTGTGTCTGTCCGTCACAGACGTTTTACTCTTAAAATATGGTACGTAGAAAGTTCAAATTGGGGAAGTAATTACGAGTGATGACCTACATATTTTAAGATTATTTAATATTATAAAGTATATTTATTAAAAAATGTAGATGGGCTAATTAAGATACTTGAAAAAAAATCTTTTATATATTGTGTGTGGATTCCTGTGGATGCTTTGTGTGAAAACGCTGAACCCCAAAATAAAAATTCTTTGAATATTATTCTTTAAGAATTTTTAGGTCTTATATTTTCAGAAATATTATCGAAAATGTAGTGCAAAAATATGTACCCCCCTTAATCTAGTTTCAAATGTACAAATTATATACGAATATACAAACTATGATGAAATTAGAATTAGTACACTCTTAAAACGAAAGAGCTGATTTGGCTTCTCATGAAAGAGCTGTAATTTTTCGATCCTAAAAGAGTTGTTTTTCAAACGATTAAATCTTCTTGATCTAAATATGTTATTTAAATAGCTCAATTTCATTTAAATTGGTTAAAAATCGAGTTATTTCAACTCTCTTTTGAGAAGCTGCCTTTCAACATTGAGATGAGTGGATTTCAGGTCAACTTGAGCTATTTTGTGGCTGACTTTTTAAGAGAGTATACGCTAATTTAAACCTTACCGGGAAAATATCGCGATTATCCTAGGTCACATAGTTTTTGAGAAGAGTGTAATTTCCGTTACAATCCGTTATCCAATTTCCATTACCAGTAACAGTATAAAATTAATAAACATCAAATTGCTATAAACAGATTAATTTAACTAGAATTAATTACATAAATGCTATAGGATTCGCGACTGGTTTGCATTGAGTGATTTCTCAATACTCCTCCCGTGCCTTTAAAAGTTAATTAAAAACCTATCTTGAAATATGTAGCAAACACGAAAGCGCTGCTGCAACTTTGACCTCCTTTTGAAGCGTGCTTGGCACAAAGCTGGATTTGGCATTTGAGCAAGAGTTTTATTTTGGCTACACTGTAAAAGAACAAGAGAAATCTTACGCTGCGTTTAATTTTATGAAGTAATGTCAAATGCATTAACGTGCATTACATTTATTGTCGGTGCCGATTTCAATTCATCATAAATAGATTAGTATAGACTAAAAAAGGTTTTAATGAAGAGCATCGCATTTGATTATATTTAGACTTCAAATCGCTTTAAACTTTAATGGTATAACTATTCGTACTTTTCTAGTACAAAACAACTATAAAAACTTGCGTTGCATAGATTTTACAGAGTCTTATTATTCCTTTTGCAACGATATTTTTAATTGCAATTAATGATTCATATATTTATTTTACGGAACTCTCTGGACATGAGTAATATTTGCATTTCACAATTTTTTGCCGGTCCAGCTATTGCTAAGTTTATATTTTTATACTTATGCAATTTTAAACTTTTTTGCAGAATTTTATGCAAATTTTATTTATAATAAATGTTAGATTAGATTATTTTTTCTAGGTAAACACTATTTTACTATTTGCTTGATATTAATGTCGTGAACTGCATATTTTAAACATTTATTTGTCTGTTATTAAGCCTAATTTGAACGTATTTCAATGCTGTAATCTTTACATTATTATCAGCTACTTCGTAAAGTAAGCACAATATTTCAAGGGCATTATAACCTCATGAATGATTTTTTCTGGAAAACTAGATGATAAACGTAACATAAAACAAAAAAAAATGTAGAAACTGATAAAACTGTATTATTTGTAACTGTATTATGATAACTGTAAATTTGCTTATAGTTCAAAATTTACTAAATTTGCTAAAGTTGAAATATGCAGATACCTTAGAAACGAGATCTCCTGGAATAAATGTAGAACTAGATTTAAAAAAAAGGTTGCATAGGAGACAGTATATTTTTAATATATTTTCAATCAACAACATTCAAATATATGAAACAATTTATAAATTTTAGTTTTGTGGAGAAGTAAAATTTTAAATTACCTGATTAGTGTTATTTACGAGTGTTGTTTTTATGTAGATATATTTTACGGTAATTTATGTATACTTTCCCTTTTTTAAAGTTTAAAATGTATTTTATTTTTTTCAGTCCTAATATCTTTTGTAGGACACACTAAAGAACGCCATTTAAATGAATTTAAATGCTTCTAGAATTGTTAATGTTAATACTGGGCTTTTTTAATAACAGCATGCATATCATACGCTGAGATACATAGACTAGTGCACGTGTGGAAGTAATTTACAGTAATTTTATGTTTAAACATGTTTTTTTGATCACTCGTTAGATTCGTCTTACAACTGAGGAAGTTAAAACTAAAGTATGTGAATTAATCAGAAAGTTTTCACTCCCAAACTTGTTTTTGCTTTAAAATTATTTAAAAATCAATCAGTTTATAATATTACCTAGCACAGTCAGAATTTATCTTCTTTCTTTTAATTAAAACCAAAACTCGCCAACGAGATGTATTAAACTTGTAATTATAAATGTGCCTTAGCTAAAGCAAGTTAAAGCTTCAGTGATAAAAAAAATGCTTCTAGAGAAACA
The DNA here is from genome assembly GCA_964019185.1 of Maratus speculifer. Classification (NCBI taxonomy): domain Eukaryota; kingdom Metazoa; phylum Arthropoda; class Arachnida; order Araneae; family Salticidae; genus Maratus; species Maratus speculifer. The sequence continues at coordinate 225,363,483 of OZ025296.1, read as the reverse complement.
TGGTTCACGGCCTTTCTTTTAATATGTATCAAAGTTAATAGTTGAATTCGAATATGTTTATTTTATAGCTGTATGCAAAATTCGTTCGATTAACTTTTTCTCTGAGCTTTTTTTTATACCCCCCCCCCCCTCTTACTCTCACTTTTACTGTAAGAACAATTCCATGAAACTATCTATAAATATTTCCAGTTACTCAATTAATGAAAAAGTTTTATTTTTCCTATTTTACGCAGCAAGAAATATGTATAATTAATTTCAAGATTTTGGATATTTTCATTTTTAATAAATTACAAGATAAGCTTAACAGAAATCAATATATACACTGTACTATTTTAATCTCTATATGTTTTAATAGGAAAAACAAAATTGTTTGAAAAAAATTCACTAGTGTTTTACGTTTTATAAAATATTTTTTAAGCATGAATTAAAAAGAAATGAATTTATAATATGTGCAACACAAGTATGAAATGTTAAACAGCTTCCTCTTAAAACAATAAAAATAGCTCAACGTTACCTTAAACTAGTATTCCTTGATGCAAGTAATACTTCATCAATACATGAATGACCAAATAATATAATGTAAGAACAAAATAAATTTGGCAAATATATAAATGGCCTACATGTTCAAAAGCTGAAATAATCAGAATAAAAACATGGCTGTAAGTAGCGAAATCTTTGGCTTTTTCTCCGGCTATTTACATCTGGCGTTTGGTTAATACGAACATATCGCTTTTAGTTCATTTCAGAACACTATTTGGATACTATAATACTTCGACATATGTCAGCATTTCGTTGCAAAACTAAAGATGTAAGTCGAAAATAAACTATGTCGAGGTAAATTTAGATAGGGAAAAAAGAATAAACAATAAAAATTCTCTAAAATCTACTGAACATATTCTGTTGTATTTGCAGTTTACATTAAAAACATTTAACTTTAAGAAAAAATGCGCTTTAGTACAAGAATTTCGAATAAATTAATAAGTTTATAACTTCAATTTATTATTCTACCTGCTTTGTTTGTAATCTTTGACGATGTAACAAATTGCAATTTTGCAAAGTTTAAGCAGGCATTTTTTTTTTTTTACTTTCTTCTATCTTTATGTCAAAAATTTATTAGATATATGATTTTTTTTTAATTTTGATATCTGACGGATTTAAAAATTTTAAGGATCAGAGATTTCAAAAAACTTGTTTTCACAAAATGTTTGTCTGTGAATCTGTGATTCTAGGACTCTGTCTGTCTGTATCTTATATAAATTTTTGGGTGTTCTATTTCGAGATCGAATGCAAAATTAAAAATTAAAATTCAGAAAGCCCTCTCAAAAAAAATATATATGTATATATTCAGGTAGGCCTTGTTATAAATTTTAACTGATAAGTTTTTGGTATAAATCGCTCATAAGGTGGCACTGATATGCTGCATTTTTTATGATTCACGCGACACCTATACCTCAATAATTAATGCTCGGATTTCCATCAAGTTTCAGATACAAATATTTCTTGACTTGAATTGATGACATTCGCTCAACATGTGGCGTTACAATGCTGTATTTTGTAAGATTTTTGCAATAGCTGTTTTGTACATTAACTTCGTCATTTCAACTGTTTTAGATAGCACAGCTACATTTGTCGGTGGTATTTGGAATTTAAATACAGACAAGAAATAAAGACATTATCAATACATCAATATTCTATAAGCATATATTTAATAGCTGAGATCTTTTAATTTTTTAATGAATTAAAAATATATATTCATTCAAACGTTCAATTCAGCATGCCAGTGTTGACGAGCTTTCGACACGCAACAGAATATTTTCGGTACAGCATTGAATGAAGATTTAAATCATAATTTCTCGAAAAAAAAAGTATTAAGTAACTGGGAGTCTATAAATTTGAATTATGGGAAGTCAGTTAATTGAAATGAAATTTCCTGAATTCCTGTGTAGTTCAATATTAGTTCAACATCAGTACCTAAAAGTTAGAGAATTTTGAAAATACAGAAATGAAGTGAATATTATGTAATTTAAGAAAAATTTACAATATTTAAATATTAACTTTTTTGCATGGATTTTTAAGAAACACTGAGAACTGTATAAAGAATTTCGTGTTTCACATTTTGGACATTTTCAAACTAAAAGATTGTGACTTATATGAGTAGGTTTGTGTAAATAATCTCCAATAACAATATTAAGACTAAATTAATAATTCCAGAAAACTGAGCATAATAAATTAATTTATCTACAGTGAATTAATTAACTTTTGAAAATTAAAGAATCATTTAATGTAAATTTTACACGCGAAAGCGTCATTTAATTCATAGATCAGTTTACAACGTTAAGTGCCTAGTAGATACAATGTAAAATATAGAAAAATTAAAAAAATATATATATAAATTTTACATTGATACTAAAGCAATAAAACTTCACCACATTCTCTTCTTTTGCAAATGCATTTTTAAATATTTAAAATATTATTTTATTTTAGCTTTAAAATTAACATGAAAATTGTATGGATTTACATCTTAGAGCAACATTTTTTGTGAATTTAAATTTTTAATATGAATAAATATTAAACTGAAAAAAAAACCATGCTACTTAATAATTTATTTCAGCCAAACTGATTTTTGGTGTCTAAGCGCACCGAAATCGAAGAAACCGCGACGAAACACCCGGGTTTTACTAATGTAGACGCAATATTATATATATTATTTCTATTAGTATGTCTACCCGTCTGAACGCTTAAAAATTTTTTAGGTGAGGTAAATCTCATATACTGAGTTTCTGTAAAAAGATTTTGTTAAATATGGACGGTTTGTTAATTTTAGCATAGAGAAAATATAGAGTGCATGAGATGCGGAGGGACCTGCGTTTGCCGGGTAAAATTTATATATACATATATAATTTATATATATATATATATATATATATATATATATATATATATATATATATATATATATATATATATATATATATATATATATGTATGTATGTATGTATTTATATACATATTCTATTACAGCAGAGATTATAGGAAAGATTCGTTTTTGAGAACATATCATTGATTTATTGGAACCTATCAAACTGCACTCTAGAAAAGTCAAAACCGTTAGTGAATTGCAGTTGACGTAAATCTGGTCTGTTCAAATACTCGAAAAATGTTGTGTTAAGATACGGAGGTTTAGTACTTTTAGAGTAGAAAAAATATCTTCCTTTTCTATCTTTGTACCCCCTTCTTCTAATATTTTACTTTAAGCGTAAAAAAATATCCTCGGTGTCAAGCGCGAACTGACCCATTTCAGTCGGCGATTTTGGAATAGATTTTAAAAAAAATTATATAAACTAATGGAAAATTGTTTAAGCTTTAAGAAAATATTTTTGGTCTGTCTATGCCTTAAAAAATTGCACACTTAAAATGTGTTGATATCAAACAAAAAAACTTTTTTTCGTAAGAAACATTTGGTGCTTAAAGAAAAAATTCAAAAGTTTAACTGTATCATTTATTCAAACTGATTACGGCATTTGAGACGTAAGATTATGATCTTTTAGATTACATCTTTTAATTTTAACTTTACAGAAAATTTTGCTCAATTTCGATTTTAAAACAAGCATTAAAATCAAATAAAATGTAAACCCGTTTTTTTTTTCATTTCCGATATGTTAATTGGATTGGTGTCATGTGTGAAAGAGTTTTCCGGGCTCACGATAAAAAAGGCAAATTTTTATCTGAAATTCGTGTATTTTTAATCGGTCGCAGACATTTAGCCGACAACCAAATAACCGAAAATACATTTAATAAGAGACATAAAATAACCGACAAGTACATTTATGTATTGCATTATGGATTGCAAATTTTTCATGGTACATTATGGATTGCAAATTTTTCAGCTAAACTTAACAAATCCATACAAATATATTTCTCTGGTTTATACTGATCTTAAGCTCCTCCTTTTTATTGTTTTTTACTGTTTCATGTATTTAAAAAAAAACAATTGTTGAAATCCAAAGTTTTATATTACTATTCAATCAAAAACGTTACATTTTTACAGGAAAACAAACAATATTAAATAAGTAAAGTCAGCTCTTAGCTTTTTCATATAGGTTTTCAATGAAAAACAGCGAAACTTTACAGTGGCTTGCGAATAGGGGGAGGAAGGGGACGTTTGCTCTGTGCATGAAAATTTAGGGGATGCCAAATTTATACTACCATCATAACTTTTGGCCTGTCATAAGAAAAAGTTGGGTGAGGGGGGCACCAAATTCGGTCTTTGACCCGGGTGCAATTTTCTCTTCGCATGTCCCTGAAATTTTATTCTGCTTCCTAATTCCTTTGACGAAAAATGTAAAAAAAAATAATCCAGATTATAAAGCATGCAAGGGGAGATTAAGGAAAAATAATAAAAGTTTAACTATTATTATTTTTAAACACCAACCAAACATTGTGAAGCAGTTGATTACTGGAAGGCAGTCCATTACTGGCACATCTACCCTATATCATTATACTACCCCTTAATTCCTTCTGAATGCAATTCACCAAAATGGTATACTGTTGGGTATATGTATATGCAATATGTGTTTTTAAAAGTCTTACCTTTTTTATTTTTTTTTCCAGGTGCTTGTTGAACATAAATCCAAACAGGGGAAATAAATAACGAATGAACAACCTAAAAGATGGCATAATGTCACGAGTATCATCATTGTTAAATAAATTATCGGATTACGAATGGTTGTAGATCAAAACTTGTGGCTCGTATTTGTTGTTAAAATTAAAAAAATTTTAATTGCAATTTTCATGTTTTGTTTTTTCCTCTTTTAAATCCAAATTATCTTTCAGACTTATTTCTAATGAAACTTGTTCAATTGCAAGAAAAGAATTTCATATATAATTGTGCTTCCATGATCCCTGTTTAGGTACAATTACACTTTAATGTAGATATGGTAAATTTGCTCAAAATAGAAACAGAAATTTCTGACCTTTTCCGATCAGCAAACATATGCTGATGGTCAAGGTAGAATTTATTCGAAGATAGAATTCGAATTTTTTTTTAGATTACTTGAAAGTTCATTTATCATAATTTATATTTCTGGTTTGGATTAACAATTAGTATATGTATGGGGAAACTTATATCTAACCATACAAAAGCAATTTTAAAAATGCATTCCTGATTGTAAATAATGCTAAGTTGAAACACAATAAGATTTCATGATTTCATGAACTGGAATACTGTTCTGATTTTCTGCATTACATTTCGAGTCCTGTAAACAACCAATATTACATATCTTGAAGTACTAATGGAACTCAAATAGGGAGGCTTTGGAAAGAATTAATAAATTTTCATTTTTGATCAGCAAAGACAATTTAAAAATGCGTTAAGAAAGGAAAAATGCTACCTTTCTTAAAATTTGATCAAGAAAATCAAGCTTTTCTAGAAAAAAATATTCAATGATGGGGTTTTAATGAAAACAGAGATTATAATTAAATCCATAACTGTTTTACTATCAAGGTCTCACATTGTATAAAGGTATGTTTGTAGAAACAGACGTACAATTCTTTATCCTCCCTCCATCACACACATACACTGCTTAAAATTTCAGATTAGGTGGAGTTTAATTTTAAATTTTGTTCTATCCATAAAAGATGCCACACATTTCTTCAATATTTTTTATCTCCCCCCTCCTCTTTTGCCACAAAATGTCAAACTTCACCTTTCTCTCCCTCCTCCTCCCTCTTGTTACATGTCATGCTATGTTAGATAAACATATACTTGCCGTTCAGAATCAAAGCACTACCTTATAGAATGTATTTCACACTATTTATTTAATCTTTAACTATCTGTTTTAATGACATTTGTGAGCATAACAGTAAAAATTTGTATACTTATTTTATATGCAATAAGGTTAAAGTTTATAACCAAAAACATCAATGAAATATTAATATGAAAGTGCAATAGGAAAGATTAGTAATTTGCAGTTCAAAATATAATTTAATATATTTGGCTTTAAATCTTATCTTTACTTTATAAACACAAAATGCTTTTAAAATAACTTGAAATTTTAATCTATTGGTCTTACATACTTTTATTTTAACCAAAATGTGTGATGTTGCATTTATTTTTACCCCCCTACCACCCCTTTGTCACAGTTTCTCAAACCCCCTTCCAGGCATGACATAATTTATTGACAGCCTCTGATACAATTTCGTTATTAAAACTCACAGGCAAAAGCTTCATAAATCTCTGGATTACTTGTATCTTTTGGATAAATTATGAATGATGGAATATATTTCCTCGATTTCAATGTGACATATATATTTTTTAATTTAACACTCTATTCTGTAAAATATCTTTGCTATTCTTTCAAATTAATTTTATTTACATAAGACCAAAAATTATGTAACTATTTAATTTCAAAACATGCATATGAAAACAGATCTACTTTACACTTTTGCATTTCAGAAATTTATTAATCTTCATATAGAAACTTAACAATGAAATTAAATCTATATTTAAGTATTGCAGTTAAAGAAAAAAAAGGACATGTTACCAAAACTTGTAAAAATGTAATGTTGATGTACTTGACAGAAATACTGCTTCAGGGAGATGTGTATTTGTACTACTTCTGTAGTAAACTATTTTTATCATTATCAAAATGTTCTATTTTTGAGTGTTTTACTCTATTGGTAAACTTGGTATTGAATGCTTGCTAATGGATTTGAAAAGAATTCACCAGTTTTTTAGAAGATACACCTGGTTTAAAGTTTTTTTTTAATCTAAAAATAAATTTTAATAAGTATAATGGCCCATCAGTCCCAAAAGACACAAGGCATTGTATAGTATTTCTTACAACTTCCTTTTACTTAGTGTAGTGAAAATGATTGTAGTGAAAAAAATAAAAATCTGAGAGCACTTTAAAGTGTGTATACTATTTTTAAAAAAGATTTTGTTAAAATAACCTTGTCAGGTTCTTAGACCACCTCTGCTGAAGATTGGAATTTCCGATATTTCTCTATCTTAATCTTTTGTGTATTGTATTGCTGTGTACTAGAATTTTCAAGGTGACATTCTTTCTTTGTTGAAGGGAGAATTGACAGGTAATCCTGTACAGGTGGTTTTGGGAGAAAGAGGAGATTGCTGAGAGGCGTGTTCATCCGTCAGTGAGGTATGGGGATGATGAGCAGACAAGCAACATGTCATTAATCAAGAAAGGAATGTGGAATGTGTCCAATGGATAAACTCCAAAGGGGGTTGACATTGGGGAAGCACAGTGATTTGAGAAGAGCAAGTCTTATCTCAGATGAGTTCAGTTCGTATCTGGGGTTCGCACCTAGAGTGTGCTCTGTGTTGTAGAGCGGAAGCAGTGCGTATCTGGAAAGCAAAGGACACAGACGTCCTGATGTTTAGTGCTCTGAGCCGAGAAGTGCAGGCCGAGTATACATGTGTTGGGAGATTCGAGATTGATCTCCGATAAAGTGAATCTAACGTGTATTGAGTGTGAGGTGAAAGGTGTAATTTGAACAGTACACAGCCAACCTTTACTGTTTTTAATTTAATGTTGAACCGGATCCCCTATATCCGAGTTGTAATTGTATATAATTGTAAATAGCGTATTTAGTGTGTACATATATTCTAAATAAACTGTTAATTCAGTTAATTGCCAGCGTCAGAGTTCATTTACACAATCCTCACAGTGGGTGACCGATATCACCTAGTAATATCGGTGGTGGCAGCTATAACTACCACGGACTTTCTTCAAAGTTGTGCGGACTGAGAGGAACGTCCGACAAACCTAATATCACATCCCAGTTAACTCATGCTTTAATAGGGCTATAATCATACGTAATTAAAATTTTGTATAGCATATTATTGTCACATGTTTGATATCACTATTGTATGGAGGTATTTTTCTTTATTTCTGAAATTCTGATGTCAAATAATACAAAATTATAATTAAAAATAATTACGTTTAAATATTCCATACACTTTTCAACCTATGTCAATAATTTACTAGATGAAAATTAAGGTATAATTTACAGCTACTGAAAAAATTACAAATGATCTATTTAAAAGCATGTACATTATGATGGAATTAAATTAACCAAAAAAAAAAGGAATCGACAAAAGTTCTCAACTGATTATAAATTTAAAAAGCAAAAAATACTGAGAAAATGCAAAATTGTGTAACTAAAAAAACTAATTTTATGTTGAATAAGCTGCAAAAAGTTCCAAAGATAGGTGAGTAAAATTTAAAAAACAAAATTTCTTAAATAAACAGCAAAAAATACTGAAAAAAAGTTGCCATATAGTCAAAACAAAATTTGCATAATTGACCTCAAAAATTGCTTAAAATCAACGAAAAAGCAGTAAAAACAAATTTTAGTCATTAACTGCAAAAAATACTGAATAACTACAAACGAGCAGTTAAATCTGAAAAACAAATTTCAGTAAAATAATAACAAAAAATGCTGAAAATCTACAAAAGTACAGTAAAATCTGAAAAACAAATTTTAGTAAATTAACAACAAAAAATGCTGAAAATCTACAAAAGTACAGTAAAATCTGAAAAACAAATTTCAGTAAATTAACAGCAAAAAATGCTGAAAATCTACAGAAGTACAATAAAATCTGAAAATCACATTTTAGTAAATTAACAGCAAGAAATGCTGAAAATCTACAAAAGTACAGTAAAAAATGCTGAAAATCTACAAGAGTGCTGTAAAATCTGGTAAACGAGTTTTAGTAAATTAACAGCAAAAAATGCTGAAATTATACAAGACTGCTGTAAAATCTAAAAAACGCAATTGCTGTAATTATACTGCAAAATTTACTGGCACCCATATTGCCAGCATTTTTTGCTGTTTAATTACTGTGATTTTTTTTTACAGTGTATGTAAGAATGCCACTGGTGAATATTTTTTCATTCTTTTTCGCAACAAAAAATAAAACTCTTTTAGTGTAGAGTGGGGATGAAAGAAACATTGCGTCGTTATAAGATTATAAAATAAATGTCATTAAAAGACATCATTCTCATGTTTGCTCCAAATTATCGTCTAAAACCCTTGCTTTGATACTAGTGTCGCGTACAGCTCCCTCTGTTTCTCTTTGTAAAGACTAAACGCACTTTTTTCTTTTTTAATCGATTCGTAACTTTTGTATGATAACAGAACTTTTTTTCTTTTTTTTGAACTGAAATGAACTGATAAAATGTTTTTTTTCCGACGTTGCTATGGATATGTAGAATTGAATTTTTTTATGAATTTGAACGGAGCTGTGACTTCGTATTGATAAAATTTCTAAGATTCTATGTTAAAACACGCTGTAAATAATTGTAATATAGTTGTATATAATTTTTAAATTAATGCCTGCATCCTTTTTTGAGTTTATAGTATTTAAGTGATACCAGCCTGACGCGAATCCTATATTATAGAAAAGAAGCAGCCAGAACTTACCTGATCGAGAAGGTAAGTAGAAGATTTTGATCTTTATATTTAGCTGCTAATATATTTAATGAAAGAAGTTTTCACATATTTATATGGGCGCACGAATTCAGGGACGTGCGCCAGGGGACGTTTTCAATTGAATGAAGAGTTATATAGTTCTGAAAGAGAATCATTATATTATTGTTTTATTGCCATAGATTAAATGAGGAATTGAGTATAGAAATAACTAAGTGTTAAATGCTTATTTCTATTGAAGATAATAATACTGATAATATTGATATTTAACATATTTTGAGAACAAGATTATTTTGAAAGTTATTGAATTGTTGTATTTTGAAAAGTAATAGTATTTCAAATTATTGATTAAAAAATGTCTGATCTTGAAAGATTAAAGAAGAAACGTACGGTTTCTCGATCAGCAACTACAAAATTAATTAATACTTGTGAAGTGTATCTTTCACAAACAGAACATGAAATTTCCGTTCTAACGGAACATATTGATCAGTTAAGTACGAAATACAGCAATTTAATGGCTTTAGATGAACAAATTCAAAATTTAATGAAAAATCACAGCGAACTAGAAACTGAATTTGAAACTGCTGAAAGTTATTCCGAGAAAATAATTTCAATGAAATCGAAATTAACTTATGTTGTTAAAACGAAAGTTGAACCTGAGCGTTCTGTTATGAAAACGAATTCAATGAATGAGAGTATTGTTACGAATTTTGTAAATAGTTAGTGTTTGTACTGTAAAATAATGTAAATAATCTTATTAAGCTCCATTTCTTTACTAATAATAGTTTTTGTTACATTGTCTCTGTTATCAAGCAAACTTGTCTATTATTTTCAGTGAATGTCTATGGCAGCTTTGCGAAATATTTGAGATATCGCCAAGTTGGCGTCACTTTTGGCGACTAATTTTGGTCGCCAAATTTCGCAATATATCGCCAAGTTGGCGACAAACTTGGCGATTGTTGGCGATGGTAACCCTTCCCTATTTATGGTAACCCCCCTTAGGTCTACTGATACATTGTTTGTTGTTCCGTGGTTTTCCAGGTTTTTCTAGAAATTTCTAGCACATGCTACGAGACTATATATAAGGAGAGCGATACGAGCTGTTGTTGTTATTATTTACCAGTCAGTCATTGAGTGAGCTACTAGAGATTGTCCAAGCAAGTTTGCTTGATGTATTGAGTTTTATCTACGTTGTTTTGAATGTGATATAGTGTTGAGACATTGTATAAAGAGTCTCTGCGACCTATATTTGTACTTGTTCGATAGATTTAAACAGTTATTTTGGAATATCTTGTAATATTTGTGAGTTTCGAAGACTCTGTTGTTCTGAAGATCTGTAAATAAATTATACTCACAAATATTACAAGATATTCCAAAATAACTGTTTAAATCTATCGAACAAGTACAAATATAGGTCGCAGAGACTCTTTATACAATGTCTCAACACTATATCACATTCAAAACAACGTAGATGAAATTCAATACATCAAGCAAACTTGCTTGGACAATCTCTAGTAGCTCACTCAATGACTGACTGGTAAATAATAACAACAACAGCTCGTATCACTCTCCTTATATATAGTCTCGTAGCATGTGCTAGAAATTTCTAGAAAAACCTGGAAAACCACGGAACAACAAACAATGTATCAGTAGACCTAAGGAGAGTTACCATAAATAGGGAAGGGTTACCATCGCCAACAATCGCCAAGTTTGTCGCCAACCTGGCGATATATCGCCAAATTTGGCGACCAAAATTAGTTGCCAAAAGTGACGCCAATTTGGCGATATCTCAAATATTTCGCAAAGCTGCCATAGACATTCACTGAAAATAATAGACAAGTTTGCTTGATAACAGAGACAATGTAACAAAAACTATTATTAGTAAAGAAATGGAGCTTAATAAGATTATTTACATTATTTTACAGTACAAACACTAATTATTTACAAAATTCGTAACACTACCCCCTCCTCAAAGACTGCACGTCCCGGGCAGTGCAATCCTTGAGTTAGAGGAAAACACTTAAAATAAATAAACAAATAAATAAATAAATAAATAAATAATAACAATAATAATAAAATTTACATAAATAAGAACTAATTACTATTTACATATTTACAAAAAGTGACTTTCATGACCATGGTTTGAAATTCAAGTTTCGAATTTCTAATCACTTTGGCCAAAATAAGGGGCTAGCCGGTTATAGTGTACGACCTACGGTTTGGCGTGTGGCGATTTTTGTATGCGTACAACGACGTCATTCAGCCTGTTGACGACTGTGTAAGGACCGTCCCAGTTTCTTTGTAATTTTGGCGACAGTCCCTTACGACGTATCGGATTCCACAACCAAACTTTGTCACCTTCGTTGAACTCATGTCCTGTTGCCTTTGTGTCGTACCGTGTCTTCATCTTTTCTGATGCCAGTCCAATTCGGTTCCTCGCTAGACAATGAATCTCCTCAATCCGCGCCTGGAGTTCATCGACATATTCCTCAGGCGATGAAGGAGCATCAGGAGGACGGCCAAACAAAAGATCCGCAGGTAGATGAAGATCACGACCAAAGAGCATTTGAGAAGGGGAGTAACCAGTGGCCTCATGAGTGGCACTCCTGTAAGCAAGCAGGAAAAGAGGCAATTTCTTGTCCCAGTCCTGTTGGTCTCTAGACACCAGGAGAGAGAGGCTATTTAGGATGGTACGATTGAACCGCTCTACCATGCCGTCCGATTGAGGGTGTAGAGGTGTTGTTCGGGTTTTGTCCATGCCGAGTAGTTCACACATTTCCTTGAACACAGCCGAATCAAAATTTCTTCCTTGATCGGAATGGATTTGAAGAGGAACTCCGTATCTGGAAACCCAGTGTTGAATCAGTATGTCTGCTACGGTTACCGCCTCTTGATTAGGAATGGCATAGGCTTCAGGCCACTTAGTGAAGTAGTCCATGACAACGAGGATGTACTTATTGCCATCAGATGTTCTAGGAAGTGGACCCAGGATGTCTAGGGCAATTCGTTCGAAAGGAGCTCCTACATTATAACGTTGCAATCGTCCACGGGTGCGCCTCTTAGGACCTTTACGTGCTACACAGGTGTCACAAGCTCGACACCACTTCTCCACGTCACTGCGAACATTATTCCGGTAGAAACGCTCTCGAACCTTTTGCAGGGTCTTCATTACACCAAAATGACCTCCTGTGGGACTACCATGCAGTTCTTGAAGGACCATAGAAATTCTCGACTTAGGGAGTAGTAGTTGCCATCTACATGTCTTTCCATCGTCAGACTCCCATTTTCGGTACAAGATGCCGTTCTTCAAATGTATGGAATCCCAGAGAGCCCAATAACGTTTAGTCGTAGGATGGTAATGGGCCATGTCTTGCCAGCTGGGCTTCCTGTTGAACTCCTCTTTCAGCTCTAGAATTGGCTTAATTTCAGGATCAGCAAGTTGATCTTTACGCAGGCTCTCGTCACTCCACGGATCTTGCGATGATGTAGACCCAGTTGTAACTTGTCTTACTATAGGACCTTTGACATTAAATTTCTTCTCAGCCCGGTCGCAGTATCTACAATTCTCTGAGCAGGGTCATCTTGAGAGAGCATCTGCATTTCCATGTGATGAGCCTTTTCGATGGCGTATCTCCATATCGTACTCTTGAAGCTTTTGTATCCACCTGGCTATCTGGCCTTCAGGGTTCTTAAAATTCAATAGCCAAGTTAGAGAAGCATGATCAGTTCGGATCAGGAACTTTCGACCGTAAAGATAGTGATGAAAGTGGTCTATGGCTTTCACTACAGCAAGAAGCTCTTTTCTTGTTACGCAGTAGTTTCGCTCGGCCTTTGACAAGCACTTGCTGAAATAGGCGATAACACGCTCCTGGCCGTCGATTTCCTGGGACAGTACAGCGCCAATGCTTTCGTTGCTTGCATCCGTATCAAGTATAAACTGTTTATCGATTTGAGGATACGACAGAATTGGAGTGGATGTCAAGGCCTCCTTAAGCTTTTCGAAAGCAGCGTCACATTCCTGTGTCCACATAAATTTTTGATTGGCTTCTGTTAATTTATGAAGTGGTCTTGCAATCATCGAGAAGCCTTTCACGAATTTTCTGTAATAGGTGCATAATCCTAGAAAACTTCGAAGCTGGTGAACATCTGCTGGACGATTCCAATTTTTCACGGCCGATATCTTCTCCGGATCAGTCCTAACTCCTTCCGCCGAAATGATGTGTCCAAGGTAGGCGACTTCATTACGAAACAAACTGCACTTCGAAGGGCTTAACTTCAAATTAGCTTCCTTTAATTTTTGTAGCACCCGCCTGAGGTTGTTCAGATGTTCATCAAAAGATTTTCCTATGATTATGATATCGTCTAAATAAACAAGACATGCCTCATATGACAGTCCCCGAAGAACCGTTTCCATAAGGCGTTCAAAAGTTGCAGATGCGTTACATAGACCAAAAGGCATTACCTTGAACTGCCATAATCCTTGTCCCGTTGTAAAGGCAGTCTTCTCGCGGTCGTCGGGATGGATCTCTACCTGCCAGTAACCACTCTTCAAGTCTAAAGTCGAGAACCAAGTGTTGCCCGCAAGTGTGTCAAGAGTGTCGTCAATCCTTGGCAGAGGGTAACTATCCTTTTTGGTGACGTCATTCAGTCGGCGGTAGTCTACACAAAATCTTGTAGAACCATCCTTCTTTCTTACCAATACAATGGGAGACGCCCATGGACTTGTTGATGGTTCGATGACGTCATTTTCTTCCATATCTTTAATTAAATTCTGCACCTCTTCTTGCTTGGCAAAAGGTAATCGTCTAGGGTGCTGTTTAATAGGAGAGTGATCTCCCGTGTCAATTCGGTGTTGTGCCATTTTAGTTCGTCCAAAGTCTTCAGATGTTTGGGAAAATAAACTTTGGAATTCTCTAATTAAATTTTCCGCAGCTTCCAACTGTTTTGGATTTAAGTCTGTATTTTGTAACAAATCCTTGACTAAATTATCTGAAGATTTCTCAGAGTGACTGGAATTTTGACTTATGCACGTCACAGGAGCACATGACGCTATCACCTCTCCTTTCTTGATAGTCCTCGTCTTATCACTGATGTTAGCAATTCTGACTGGAATGGTCTTTTTCGAGAGATCTACCACAGAAGAAGCCACCAATACTCCTGCTTGTGTACTATTGTCTTCTGGATAATCTATATGGCCAAATCGATAATTAGTTTTATTTTTAATTACAGCAGGAACCAAACATTCTGTTCTTGCATCTAGATTAATGTCTTCTTTGGCTATTACTATTTGTTTACATTCAATTTCGTTATTTAATCCAAAAAGATTTATTTCTTCAAATTTTGAGATCATTTTGTTATTTTTGAAATCAAGTCTGAAGTCAAACTTCTTCAGAAAATCTAGTCCGATTAACCTTTAGCTTTCGGGACAGTGAAATCTAAAATATCCTTTTACAACGGGAGAACTGACGCGGTTTCATCCCCCTTTCTTAATGACCCTTCACCGCAGGTGACCAGAAAATGCTGCTATCATTTGGAACATGTGTTAATGATTTACACGTTTGTGAGAAGGTAAGGGAATTTTCTTCCCTAAGAGAACGTTGTTTCTGTTTACTTGTCGGAATCGAAAGTAATGCTTTAGGTTCGTTGAAAAGATGTAATTTATAATGATAAAAATGATCTTTTTCTGTGAAGTGCGTGTCATTAAATAAAACATATATTAGTAGTAATTGAGCGGTCTTTTTAAAAAATAATTAGAAAACTTGATGGATGTTTATTGAATGTTTTAATAGCATTTGGTTTCTTGAAGGATATAATCTAAAAATGAAGGTTTGTTATAGGCAAAATTACTATAAGTATATATGGTAATACAAAAATACGTTATTTTAAAAAGTGCTAAATTTTCAAATATTTAAATAACGCATAAGTGATTTCCTTAAGAATCATTGTTAATATTATTTCAACGATTTAAATTAAAACAGAAAAAGAAATTTCACGATAAGAAAAAATTAGAAATTAAAATATAAGGAATCGTTGAACAATATAGTAACAAATAATAAAGAGATATCTAACGTAATTTATGTTTCCTATTAAGGTCTTCGTTTTTAACTATAACTAAAACGAATATTTACGAATAGTACTACTTTAATTTAATCTGTAAAATAATTAACCGAATATTACTATAAAGAAATATTGGATGAAATCTGGATATAAAAATTCTGTCAACACAGCAGAGAAGAAGATTTTGGTGTTAAGATTTCTTCAATGGCTTTCAACCCATCCGCCGTTTGCAGTCTGCTAACTGTTACTTTTAATGCCCAAAATACCAAGTGGTACCAGTAATTTTTTTTTATTACAGTTTGAATTTCATAGTATATGTGAAAAAGAGCTTTTAGTTATTTTCAAATAAATTTGTAAATTTCAGAGTTAATAAATTAATTAAGCATTTTTTGAACATAAATACCTTGCCCCTGAAAGGGTTAAAAATTGATAAATACATACAGTCCTCTTGTATTACTATAAAAAGAGACAATCAAAGCTATCTGGCGTATTTTCGTGGTTTAAACAAATAAAGAAATAAAAAAATAATAAAAAAAAATAAATAAATAAAACGAAAAAAAGCGCTTTGACTAAAGCGCATCCATAAAAAAGCTAACATATTTAAAATCACATCATATTTAAATGAGTCCAATAATAATACACTTGGTTTATCTTAGAATATAAATACTAGAGTAAGATGATTTTTTGAAATTTTGACGTTCTTGCTCTGCCGAGGCTGAGGGAGGGAAGAAGAAAGGGCTTTAAAAGTTATCTCAAAACCTCTCATTGTCATAATGATCAATTTTTGTAAGATATAAAGAATTAGAATATAAACACTAGGTACTATATATATATTTTAAATTCAGTCTCCCTTGTTCTTCTGTGTATGTTGGTGGGGGATGGGGAGGTCTTCAAACTTCAAATCTATCACGGCTTTAGAAGATAACATTGTCAGAATGTTTTCGAAGTTTATAAATAACAGATCAGATGAGTTTCTGTTAATTTGCTTATCTCCCGCTTTTCAGAAGGGGGAGTAAATAAGCTATGATTATCTTCCTCATAAAACTGTACAACGGGACATTATCATTTTATATAAAAATACCCCAAATTTCATAAAAAGCTGAACGTAAAAACTGAACGAACTGTCTATTTTCCCCTTGTTCTTCTGTGAGGGGAGCGGAGTGTCTAAAAACTCCGATCTATCACGGTTTTTTTGCATTTAAAAAAAATGCTATATTTCCCTTATTATACTCTCTATTTATGCAAAAATCAGTAGAAATGTTGTACAATATCCATATATTTCTAATCTGCATCGACAGATCGTTTCGTATAATTTAATGTAAAGAGGGTTTCGAAATATTATAGTTTTTCTATGTTTTTTTTTTTTTTTTTTTTTTTTTTTTTTTTTTTTTTTTTCCCTATCGGCTCCCTAAGTTTCCTTCTTATGAAATGGGCATTCATAAATATGAGGTCAAACATCGTCTTTGTCATCCTGGATTTTCAGAAGAATCCTATAAATATGTTTTTATTTTATATTCGACAAAATGTCTATAATTGAAAGTGTCCGGCCATTAATAGCCTTATAGTATGTAGTTCTGTAACATTTTACTTTAATCTCTTACATTTAAAAAGCACCCATACAAATTCCTTTTTTCTGCGAATTAAGTGTGGAGCTGGGGAAAAAAGTACGAATTTAAAAGTACATTTTTTTCTCTGTACAATGTGTAAAAATTTAAAATGTGCGATACTTAGAAGTGTAAAATTTGCAAAATCGAAAATTGCAACACCGAAATTGCATGGAAAAGCGCTCCGCATTTTAATTTCTTTTCTTTTCTTTTCTTTTTTTTTTTTTTTTTTTCAATTTCAAGAGAAAATAGAGTGATTCTGTTGCCACAATTACAAAAGTGGTACTAAAAACTATAAAAAAATTAATATCTCAAAAATAAATTGAGATAGAGTTTTCAAACAAATTGCACTTAAAAGTACATTTTTCTTTCTATACAACAGTATAAAAATTTAAAATGTGCGATGGTTAGAAGTGTAAAAATTTGTTGTAGTGAACATTGCAAAACCGAAATTTCATGGGAAAGTGTTGGCATTGGCAAAATTACGTATGCGTTACGCACAGATACGTTTCGCTTTTATAATATAGATACATATTTATGAAATTTATGGTATTTTTATTTAGAAACAAAGAGATTGTATAGTATTTTCTATTTTTCCGTAAAGGCAAGACACTGTGAAAGAAGCTGTAAAAGTTAGCTTTTTAAACAAAATTTACAAATGAAGGTAAAAAAAAGACATTAATTATTTTAATTTATATGAAATTCAGACTTTTGAACCATTCTATGTTAGAGTAACAATCCCACCACCATAGAAATATGATTCTTCAAATTAAACGAGTGTACCGCAGAAATTTTGAAGAAATTCAAAACTCTTTCCAATTTTTTAGACTTTATTATTATTATTAATTATACTTTTTGCTTTTACTTTTAATTATATTATTATGTATTATATTTTTTAACAATTGTTTCGCCATGAAAATTTTTAATAATTAAATCATTATTTTTTGTTTTCCCTTGTTTTATTCTAGAATAATAGCTATATAAATAATAATAATTATTACAAACTTTGTGGTTGCAACATTCTAGCAAACAAACAAAAAAAAAAAAAGGAGAAGAAGAAGATACAGCTACTTTATTTGATCAAAATCGCTAAAAATTATATATTTAAATGAGTTTATTTTAATTTATTGATTTGTATTGTTATTAAATTTCTAAAAAAAGCCCTGCAGCAATTTTCATGAAATTTAAATTCAGTCCTTGACCAATTGCAGAGAATAATCTTTCAATGAAACAAAAAAAAAAAAAAAAAAAAAAAAAAAAAAAGGCACATGAATCAGTCGAATAGTTTCGAAGTAATTGATAAGCGTACAAAACGATAACAACAACAAAAAAGTGCTAAATTGAGAACTTCTTTTTCTTTTTGGAGTCAGATGAAAGATAACTAAGAAATTATTAATGCAATCTTTATTATGGTTTGCATAAATAAAAATTATTTCATTTGAATTTGACGGTGAATAAGTTATTTAGGAATAATAAATAATTCTAGAATTCGACAATATTCTGAAGCAGATAATGTATAATTCCATTCTCATTTATGCAAAAGGTATAGTTGCGCATGACTTTTTAGTAGGCTGTGACCATAGGAATCTAGGAAAAAAAGTGACCGGAAAAAAGTTATCGGAAAAAAAGTGACATAAACTACAAAAGCGGAAAAAAGTGACACGGAAAAAAGTGACGCGGAAAAAAGGTGACAAGGAAAAAAAGTTACCTGGAAAAAAAGTGAAAAAGAATTGATTTTGGGGATTTATTATTGATTTTGGGGATTCATTGCTTAAGTATGAAAGGAGGATAGGGGAGGGGGCTCATAGTTTAGGTAAATGGGTTTTTCATGCTGAATTAACTGTTTTGGTTCAATTTTCGGATATACGTTCATCCTGAAAAGACGCTTGCCTGATCAGTTTTGGGAAGGTACGATTACCCCCCCCCCCCATCCGTCCTGAATTAGATGAATGGGTTTTTATACAGAATTGTCCAACGTGACTCAAATTTGCATATAGATTGTTTTCGATAAGGCTTATATATTGTATATATTTCTTGAAGAGATTTAGGAGTTCTAATGATTAAGTATAGAGAGGAACGGGGGATAACCTTTCTAAAATTAAATTAATAACTTTTTACGCATAATTATCCGATTTGCTTAGAATTTTGGACATAGGTTCATTATGATAAGACGTATTTCTGATTAGTTATGGGGTTCTTCTGCTTATTATAAAGGGGGGAGAGCAATTATATCCCCCTTAAACTAGAAAAATAGGTTTTTATGCAGAATTATCCCATGTATTTCAAATTTTAAATATAGGTTCTTTCTGATAAGGTGGATCTCTGAATAGTTTTAAGGATTTAATATCTAAGTATAGAAGGGGAATAGAATATAACCCACCTTAAATAAAATTACTTTTTACGCAGAATTATCAGATTTGCTTCAAATTTTGGATTATAGAACCATTATGTTAAGGCGTATCCCTGATTACATATGGGGTTATTTTGCCAATTAAAAATTGTGGCGGGTGATTACTCCCCCCCCCCCTTAAATTAGATAAATTGTTTTTTATGCTCACTTATCCGGTATATTTCATATTTTGGATATATGTTCTTTCTCATAAAGTGAATCCCAGAATAATTTTAAAGGTTTAATGGCTAAGTAAACACTGGGGGAACGGATGATCCCCCCCTTAAATTAATAAATGGCTTTTTACGCAGAATTATCTGATTTGATTCAAATTTTGATTGGGCGTTCATTATGATAAGGCGAAGTCCTGATTAATTGTGGGTTATACCCCGTTCATCGCTCTATACTTAGCCATTAAACCCTTAAAACTATTCAGGGATTCACTTTATCAGGAAGAACCTATATCCAAAATTTTAAATACGTCGGATAGTTGTGAAAGAAAGAAAACAATTTATTTTATTTAAAGAGTGGAGGATTAATCGCCCGCTTCCCCTGTTTAATTATCAAAAGAACCCCATAATTAATCTGAGATTCGCTTTCTTATAATGAATATACATCCAAAATTTGAAGCAAATCGGATGATTCTGCGTAAAAAGCCATTTATTTAATTTAAGGGGGTTTATCCCCCGTTCCCCCTCTATACATAGCCATTAAACCCATAAAACTATTCAGGAATTCACTTTATGAGAAAGATCCTATATCCGAAATTTGAAGTACATCGGATAAGTGTGCATAATTTTTTTAAATCTAATTTAAGGTGGGTAAAGTAATCACCCGCTCTCCTTTTTAATTACCAATAGAACCCCATAACTAATCAGAAATATGTCTTATCATAATGAACCCATGTCCAAAATTCAAAGCAAATCAGATAATTCTGCATAAAAAGCCATTTATTTAATTTAAGAGGGGTTTTCTCCATCTCCCCTCTGTACTTAGCCATTAAATCCTTAAAACTCTTCCGGAATTCACCTTACCAGAAAGAACCTATATTTAAAATTGAAATACATTGGATAATTCTGCATAAAAACATATTTATCTAGTTTGAGGGGGAGAATTGCTCGTTCCCCCCCCCCTTTATAAGCAGAAGAACCCATAACTAATCTAAGATACGTCTTGTCATAATGAACTTATGTCCAAAAATTAAAGCAAATCGGATAATTATGCGTAAAAAGCCATTAATTTAATTTAAGAAAGGTTATCCCTCGTTCCCCCTCTATACTTAACCCTTAAACTCCTAGAATCTCTTCACGCATTTTATATTATACATAAGCCTTATGGAAAAGATCCTATATGCAAATTTGACACACGTTGGATAATTCTGCGTAAAAACCCATTCATCTAATTCAGGACGGATGGGGGTTGGGTTAATCGTCCCTTCCCAAAACTAATCAGGCAAGCGTCTTTTCAGGATGAACGTATATCCAAAAATTGAACCAAAACAGTTAATTCAGCATGAAAAACCCATTTACCTAAATTATGAGCCCCCCCCCTCGAAGCCCCTTTCATACTTAACCAATGAATCCCCAAAATCAATAATAAATCCCCAAAATCAATTCCTTGTCACTTTTTTT
Organism: Maratus speculifer; assembly: GCA_964019185.1. Classification (NCBI taxonomy): domain Eukaryota; kingdom Metazoa; phylum Arthropoda; class Arachnida; order Araneae; family Salticidae; genus Maratus; species Maratus speculifer. Next base: position 225,342,352 of record OZ025296.1, on the reverse strand, counting down.
CCGGTAACTTTTTTTCCTTGTCACTTTTTTTTTGCTTTTGTAGTTTATGTCACTTTTTTCCGATAACTTATTTTCCGGTCACTTTTTTTCCGTTTACCGACCATAGAATCAAGCTGGTTTCTAATGTGAAACTTTTTGAATAATTCTTAACGTGTCGGCATAAAATTGGCAGACCTGGCAGGATGGGATTTTGATAGAATTAGGAATCGAATTCAGTTTTTCCATTTTGTTTTTGTTATAAATAAATTTCTTATTGACATTACCGCAACAAAAATACAACCAGCAAATTTTCACCTTTCCCTAAATTTCGCGCTCGGAAATTTTGGTCAAAACGCCAACTTTAACATTATTTTCTGAAATGTTTTTGCCTTTATTAAATAAATTGAAAACGCCATTCTATTATATAATTTTTATTAAGAATTTCACGTCTCGTTCATATGCTTCATATGTTAACAATTTCGTATGTTTTTGAATAATAAAAACGAATTCAGAAAAGCCTCAAAAACTAACTCCTTTGGGCTTGAGAACAATCATAAATTCCGTAAATATAATAATAAGTATAAACATTTGATTTTTTTTCAATTCAGTGTGTAAAATTACGCACGTAATTTCTAATATTTAGTGCATTAGTAAGAAAAAAAATAATAATGCTTCATTTTACATTTTAAGAGCAAAAGTGTAGTCAAAATTAGCAACACTAAATCTCTAAAACTACTTGCTGAATATAATCTATTCATTATTATGTCTTACAAGCAAGAACTATCTAAGAATCTTGCAGCAACTGGGGTAGAAACAGCTTTACGTCGTCTGCGTAAACAATGTTTATTTTTTTGCCATGTTCTTTTCCCGGCATTTCCCTAGGATAATTAACATCCTCCCTACAGAATTTCCCTTGCTCGATACTCAGTCGGACCCCTATTGAGCGAAAGGACCTTAATGATTTCTTCTTCCGCCTGTTGGAGGGGTGGAAGTTTTCGGGATAACGATAATCCCAACCCCGTATTCTTCAACATTTATTTTCTTGGGACTACGGTAATCCCCCCGGAAGCTAAAGGTTAAGCAAGGATCTGTTATGTCAGCCACATATGCCGTATGGTAATATTTCGTTCCTCCAAAGTTGATAGTTAAATTGGCCTTTCCATATATGCCTATCTTGTCGCCCGTCACAGTTTGCAGGGTAACGCATGGTGGAGTCCAGATGAGTTTACATTTCAATTTTCGAGCCAAATCTTCTCTTATTATTGTCACATTGGCTCCTGTATCGATAATCATACGGCACTGAATTCCGTTAATAAAGCCTATCACATATAATTCGTTATCACCGCCGCTCATTTTTGATATCTGGAAGATCTTCAGGTGGGGCTTTTCATTCTCTGGCAACCTCCGCCCCGCGAGATGGCCAAAATTTAGTTTCCCTGCTGACTGTTTTAATTTATCTCACGTTCGTGGATTTTGGGGCAATTTCTTCGGAGATGTCCTGTATCACCGCATCCCCAGCACGTGAGATTCTGTCTTCTTGAACTTGTTCTTCCGTATTTTAAAGCTTCAATTTCTTGATTTATTTTCCTAAATTCTTTCAAGACGTCGTTCTCAGTGTCTGAGCTTTTGTTCACCGTTGCCCCTCGGATTGAATGACGATCTCTTCGGCTGGCTTGTGTAGCTGCTTCCAACTTTAAGGCATATAGTAGTGCAGCGTTTAAATCCTGTACATCTGCCATTCGTACCGCTCTCTGCACTTCTGGATCTTTTATTCCGTCTACAAAATATTGCAGTGACAGCATTTCCCGTACATTTGTTGGACAGTCAATGAATGCTAAATTTGCAAGCCGTTCAATTTCCGAGGCAAACTCTTGAAGGGTTTCACTCGATTTTTGATGGCGGCTCTTCTTTGTATTCTCGTATAATCCTTGAAGAATTTTTCGCCGAATCTCATTTCAAGTGCACAACTTAGAGTCTCAAAATTGAGTTGCGTCATATCGGGCAATGTCTGCAGCACGTCGGCGGCTTCTCCTCTTAAAGATGCTGCCAGTTGACAAGCTTTCACCTCGTCACTCCATTTGTTCGCTTCAGCTACAATGGTGAATTGGGTCTTGTAAACTTGCCAGGAACTCTTTCCATCGTATGTCGACAGCTTAATGTGCACGGGAGAAGCAGGCGGATTCCTAAATTCTTCATAATTACCACTAGACGCTGAAAGTTTCTTCTCAAGATCTTGTACTTTTTTATTTAGCTTTTCATCTACTTCACCTAGTATTTTCTCTTCAACGTTACTGATTTTCTCTTCAACGTTACTGATTTTCTCTTCAACTTTACAAACTTCATTCTGAATTTTCTCTTCTACTTCCGCCATTTTCCGTTCCATTTTCTGTTCAACATTACTAACTTCATTCTGAATTTTCTCTTCTACTTCCTCTATTTTCTCTTCTACCGAGCCTATTCTTCTCTCTACCGACGAGAACTTTTCTTCTAAAGTTTTCTTCATTTCTTCTTGGCCTTTATTAATCTTTTCAGTCACATCTTCTTGGCATTTGTTCATCTTTTCCGCCAACTCTTCTTGGCCTTTATTCATTTTTTCCGCCAACTCTTCTTGGCCTTTATTCATTTTTTCCGCCAACTCTTCTTGGCCTTTCGTCAATTCTGCCTTTATTCCATTAATAGCTTCTAACAGTTCTTTCAGTTGACCATCCATTGTTCTTGTTTTCGCCATAAGATCCCGACTCCTGACACCAAATGTTGCAGCGTATATAGGGTTCTTTCGATCTTATGGTTAGACAACTTCAAACTCTTTTCTCTTAGAAAAGTAGAAAATAATTTATTTACAGATCTTCAGAACAACAGCGTCTTTGAAACTCACAAATATTACAAGATATTCCAAAATAACTGTTTAAATCTATCGAACAAGTACAAATATAGGTCGCAGAGACTCTTTATACAATGTCTCAACACTATATCACATTCAAAACAACGTAGATAAAACTCAATACATCACGCAAAGTGTTACGAATTTTGTAAATAGTTAGTGTTTGTACTGTAAAATAATGTAAATAATCTTATTAAGCTCCATTTCTTTACTAATAATAGTTTTTGTTACATTGTCTCTGTTATCAAGCAAACTTGTCTATTATTTTCAGTGAATGTCTATGGCAGCTTTGCGAAATATTTGAGATACCGCCAAGTTGGCGTCACTTTTGGCGACTAATTTTGGTCGCCAAATTTGGCGATATATCGCCAAGTTGGCGACAAACTTGGCGATTGTTGGCGATGGTAACCCTTCCCTATTTATGGTAACCCCCCTTAGGTCTACTGATACATTGTTTGTTGTTCCGTGGTTTTCCAGGTTTTTCTAGAAATTTCTAGCACATGCTACGAGACTATATATAAGGAGAGCGATACGAGCTGTTGTTGTTATTATTTACCAGTCAGTCATTGAGTGAGCTACTAGAGATTGTCCAAGCAAGTTTGCTTGATGTATTGAGTTTTATCTACGTTGTTTTGAATGTGATATAGTGTTGAGACATTGTATAAAGAGTCTCTGCGACCTATATTTGTACTTGTTCGATAGATTTAAACAGTTATTTTGGAATATCTTGTAATATTTGTGAGTTTCGAAGACTCTGTTGTTCTGAAGATCTGTAAATAAATTATTTTCTACTTTTCTAAGAGAAAAGAGTTTGAAGTTGTCTAACCATAAGATCGAAAGAACCCTATATACGCTGCAACAGTATTTTAACTGAAAATTTAGCTGCTTGTTCTCATTCTAAAGTGAAGTTACCAAAATTGAACATTGATAAATTTAGTGGAGATCCCGCCCATTGGTTAACTTCTGGAACCAGTACGGTAATGCTATACACCAGAATGACAGTTTAAACGATATTGATAAATTTAATTACTTACATTCTTTTTTTACCGGAGCTGCTGCTAGTGCAATTAGTGGTTTTTCGCTATCAAGTGAAAATTATACAGCAACTATTGAACTACTTAAAAAACGTTTTGGTCGTAAAGACTTGATAAATAATGCTCATATGGGAAAATTACTGAATTTAGAAACTGTTAAGAATGTAAATAACATTTTCGCACTACGGAAACTGTATGACAGTATCGAAACACAAATCAGAAGTTTTAATTCTCTTGAAGTAACTTCCGGTACATATGGTACGTTACTTACCCCAATTTTACTGAAATTAATTCCCAATGAGTTAAATTTGGAATTTCAGAGTAAACGAAAGTCACAGGAAAATCTTTTTGAAGTTAATGAACTACTTGATTTTTTACGGGCTGAGATCAAATGCAGAGAAAACGCGATTCAAATACAAGACAGGCTCATTGTTCAAAATCCACCCCAAGTGCAGAGGAATAGAAAAATAAATAAATTTAAAGTTCCTACTGCTGCTTCATTGAAGGTTACGATTAATCAGTGTATCTTTTGCGGAGATTCCGCTGAATCAGTCCAACACATTTCTGCAACCTGCTCTAAGTCCGTAGCAGAAAGGAAAGCATATTTAAGAAAAAACGGAATGTGTTACCTCTGTATGAAAAAGGGAAATCATTTAGCAAAAGATTGCTTTTCGAAAATAAGATGTGAACATTGCAGTGGAAAACACAATTCTTTAATTTGTGATAAGGGTAATAAAGTTAATGAGAAAAAGGAAACTAATGAGAAAAATTTCACTTTGACGAATAAAACATGTACACAGAAAGTTTTATTGCAAACTTTAATTGTAAAAATTTGCGGAAATGGTGAAGAGAAGTTTGTTAGATGCTTAATCGATTCTGGATCGCAAAAATCCTACATTTCAAAGTTTGTTGCTGAAGTGATGCAATATGAAAGTGTAAGTGAGAGTAACATTATTCACAGTTTATTTGGTGGAAGGGAAATGTCTGAAATTCATGAACAGTTTGTTGTAAATCTGAGTAGTGTAAAAGGTGATTGCAAATGTAATTTTAAGGCTTTTGATCAAACTAAAATTTGTCCTGATGTTCCACAAATTGATGTAAGACTGCTGTTAAATGAGCTCAAACAAAATAGAATCTTTTTGAATGACACTATCCGTATGAAAAATAAGCTATTGTTTGAATCTTCGCCATCTGAAATTCATGTTCTGATAGGAGCAGATATTACGGGAAAGTTACTTACGGGCAAGATAAGAAAATTAAAATCTGGTTTAGTATGTGTCGAAACTTATTTAGGATGGACTATTATGGGAAAAGTTCCTTTAGAAATAGAAAATAAAATTGATAACTCATTTACAATTTCGATGTATGTGTCAGATTATAAAATTGCTGAATTATGGAATCTTGATACTCTAGGCATTTTAGATCCATCCGTTAATGAATCTAAAAGGGAATTGCATGAGCAAGCACTGCAACATTTTCTTTCGACGGTAAAAAGGGATGAAGAAGGCAGATTTGAAGTCTCTATACCTTGGGTCGAAGGCCACCCCCCACTCCCTAATTATCGAGAAATCGCTGAGAAAAGATTAAAGAATACAGTAAAAAATTTAAGAGACAAGGGTTTCTTAGAAGATTATGAAGCGGTTTTCAAATCTTGGGAGGAAGAAAAAATTATAGAAACTGTACCTGAAAATGAATATGATAATTCTTGCCATTATTTACCCCATCGTGCCGTTATTAGAATGAATTCCAAAACAACCGAAATAAGACCAGTGGGTCGGTGAAAATTAAGGGGTTTTCTTCAATAAATGATTGTGTAGAAAAGGGGCCTAATTTGATAGAAACTATTCCTGCAATTATTAACAGATTTCGTGAAAAGTCAATAGGTGTAAGTTCTGATATAAAAAGAGCCTTTTTGCAAATAGGGTTTAACCATAATGATCGTGACTTTTGAGGTTCCTGTGGTGGGAACAAGGGAATCCAGATCAGTTGAAGATATATCGACATAAGAGGGTCGTTTTTGGAATATCCAGTAGTCCTTTCTTATTGAGTGCTACTTTAACAAAGTTAATGAATGATGTTCCTGAACATCTCAGAGCGACGGCTAAGAAACATTCTGAATCTTGGTATGTTGACAATTTAGTCACAAGTGTAAACAATGAAGATGAGTTAAGTAAATTCAAAAATGATTCGATTGAAATTTTGGCTAGTGCTAAATTTGAATTGCAAGATTGGGCATATAATTTGCCATTGACGAACCAAATTGCCTGTAATGACAGATTTTCGGAAATTTCATCATCTGATAATTCACAATTTGAAACTTTTGAGGATCCTAATAAAAGGAGAACAGCCCCTATTCTTGTTCTCATTTGGGATTTGTACGATGATACTTTGAGTTGTGATATTAGAAGTTTAAACGAATCTAATAATAAATTCATCACAAAAAGAATTTATGAGGAAGAGAAGATATCCAAATTAGAATCAACAGAACAAGATAATCTTCTCTTAAAAAATGCTGTTGAATCTCTCTCTGTTGTAAATGATAAACTAAAGAATGCCAATATTTTACTCAAAACAAAACTGGAATTTGCTGAAGCTTCTACAACTGCCTCTCATCAAACTGAATCTGGAACAAATGATGAAATTGAAAATCTGAAAAAAGTTCATCAAGAAGAAATTAATGAACTAAGTGATTCTCTTGAAAAGCATAAAGCTGATGCTAATGAGGCTAAAGAAATATTAAAATATGTTAATAAAATCCTTGCAAATTCACAAGAAGTCATTGAAAAACAGAAGAAAGAAATAATATCAATAGAAGAAGAATGTACATTATTAAAAGAACAATTATCACAAGTGCAATCTGGGAAGAAAGATGTGGAAGTAAAATTGCAATCTTTAACGGAGAGCCTTGATCTTGAGATACAGAAAGCATCTGAATTAGCTAATGAATTATATGCAGTTAAAGAAAACGTTGCAAAATTTAATTCATTAGAAACAGAATACTTGGCCTGCAAGAATGAAATGGCTACTTTGGAAAAGGCTAGCCTTGATTTAGAAGAAAAACTTCTTCTTGTTTCTAAAAAGTCTGAATGTGAGATAAGCTTTAAAGAACAGTTAGAGAGTGAGATCAAAAAGTTAGAAGAAGCTCTTAATACCATCGATTTACAAAAAGATGAAATGAAAAAACTGAGATGTGAGAACAGAAAGTAATCTGAGGAATTTGTTAAGTTTAAAAATGCGAAGAAAAGTCTTGAGAATGAAATTAACAATATTTCTTCTCAAATTGAATCTGAAATGAAGCTTAAAAAGCAACTGGAAAAAGAATGCAGAAGATTAGGAGAAGCTGTTAATACTGTCAATTTACAAAAAGATGAAATTGAAAAACTAAGATGCAAGAATAGAAAATGTACAGATGAATTAATTGAGCTTAAAAAATTGAACAGCGATCTTCAAAACAAGCTTGATGCTGTCATTTCTCAAAATGATAATGTCCATGAGTTAGTGAAAGTACTTGAAACATGTGAAATTAAAGCAACTCATAATATTGAAGAAATACAATCTAATTTGGGACAATTGAAGGAGAAACCTGCAAGCAGTTCTATAAGCCATGAAAAGGAATATGCTGTATTGCATCAGTTGATTAATACCTTAGAAAAGTGTGAAACATTTCCTAGCAACAAAATAAAACAGTTTCATTCTACCGGCATCAAGTATGTTGAGCAGATTATGGACTTAGAAAGTACACTCAAAACAAAAGAAAAAGTTATTGATATGTCGAATAATGATATTAATGATTTGCAAAAAAAAAAATTATAAAGACTTACAAACATCTTCAAAGAAACAACAAATAGAAATACAGAAGATTAGGTCTGAAAGTGAGAAAATGGAAATGCGACTGACAGACTATAAAAAATTTAATGAGTCAGTAAAGTGTGATCTGGCTAAGCTTGAAGTTGAAAAGGAAAAACTTGAAAGTGAATACAAAAATTTGAAAGATAAGGAAGAAACAGCAAAAAGAATGAATTGGCCTCTAGGAAAAGTTATCCAGTTGTTTACAGGAAAAGATGGTGTAGTACGCTTAGCAAAACTACGAGCCAAGTTTGGGGAAATTCTTCGTACGACACAAAGATTATATCCGTTGGAAGTTAATTTAGACTCGAATGACTTTTCCCAGAAAAATGTTGAGTGTGCTCCTCCTAGTGAACTTAATGATATAATGACTCACCCATTTCTGCCAAAGTTCGAGAAGACTCTCCTAGAAAGTCTAAGTATGGACGTGTGATTCGAACCCTAGAACGTTTAGACCTCATGAACTTGACCTCGACAGTGATTGAGTTTCAACATGGTAAAACTCAAGGGGGGGAGTGTGTCGCGGACAGCTCCCTCTGTTTCTCTTTGTAAAGACTGAACGCACTTTTTTCTTTTTTAATCGATTTGTAACTTTTGTATGATGACAGAACTTTTTCTTTTTTTTTGAACTGAAATGAACTGATAAAATGTTTTTTTTCCCGACGTTGCTGTGGATATGTAGAATTGAATTTTTTTATGAATTTGAACGGAGCTGTGACTTCGTATTGATAAAATTTCTAAGATTCTATGTTAAAACACGCTGTAAATAATTGTAATATAGTTGTATATAATTTTTAAATTAATGCCTGCATCCTTTTTTGAGTTTATAGTATTTACGTGATACCAGCCTGGCGCGAATCTTATATTATAGAAAAGAAGCAGCCAGAACTTACCTGATCGAGAAGGTAAGTAGAAGATATTGATCTTTATATTTAGCTGCTAATATATTTAATGAAAGAAGTTTTCACATATTTATTAAGTAGTAAAACTTCTTATCCTCAAGTACAGTAATTTAAAATCTGTGCGCATTTATAAAAAAATGGGAGAAGTGTCCATTTTTTAAGCCAATTGTAGGGGATGAAACAAACACACATAAATAAAATACGCTTGTGATTTTTTTTTAAATCGTGATTATAATATTAAAAAATATATAATATTACACAAATAAAAATGAAATGTATTTTTACGTCGGACAAAACAAAAACAAGTGTCTTATCTCCAGTTATGGATTTAGGTAACTTCATCAAAATGTCATTAACACGTTCGCTGCCGCTTACGTGAAGATGTGATGAGAGTTAATGTCGCAATGTAGAAGTGGGTTTTTCCCAGATGCCGATTTACTTTTTATAACAAAGAATCGGTAAAAGATTTTCCCGCGGTAGCACGTGACTGGCTATTGGACATCACCCTACATCACGCGCTGGTGCGTGAGTGGCCCATTAATGTTGGCGCCATATCAAGCGCTGGCGCGTGATCGGCAGCGAATGTGGTAACAGGGTGGCGAGTGATAAAATAAAAACACGGCCAAAAAAAAAAAAAAAACTGCGAATATTTTATCATACAAAATACTTTCAATAACATAAAGGTATTGAATAAAACATTTTAAAGAAGGCGAATTTCTCTTTAAGAAAATACTGTCATTTAGCGTCTTTTTTTTAATTGTATTTTTCTATGATCACTCGCCACCCTGATTAATATTCCCGTCATTCATGTCAATAAATACTGTAAGTAAATACAAAGTGGTTTTACTCTTTTTTTAGTGAAAACTTGTACTACAAATCCATTTCAAGTTCTTTTCTGGAAATAGTAGACACACTGCGATAGGAATGTCATCATAATTTTATTATTTGTAGCAAACTGCATTATCCCAATACATAAATTGCTTCCATGATTATCACATATGAGAAACATAGGATCAGTTTTGGAACAACTAGAATTTTTAGTTAATGCTCATTTGTTTAAAAGCGGTCATCCACCAATCTTTACAAGCATACCCAAGCTTTTGGTATGGGACAGCTTCGAGCTTAAACTCTTTGTAGATCTTGGGAAATTTATTTCTGTCGATCAGCGTTCATTGTTATAGAAAAAGTATGTGACAATTTACCTCGTTCAGCTGATGTTACGTGAGAAAATTAATTTCACCGATTTTTGCTAATATATCAGGTGATCAGTTCAAACATGTCCGTTTCAACCCCCTCAGTTACTGTCCATTTCAACTTCGTATCCGCCTAGTGAAAACTTAAAAAGTATTCAGGCCTGACAGTATTTTAGCTAAGTAAATATATTGATGTTTATGTAAAGTGCATGCTTTATCGTGCTAAATAACATTAATTCTACAATGCTAAACACAATATTAATTTTTTAGAGAAAAAAAGAAAAGCAAAGAAAAGCAAAAGCAAAATTTACTTTTTGATAACCAAACAAATTCACTTTTTTATTTGCTTTCACCACCTACAACGCTACAATAGCTGACGTTATTTATGAGGATTATTAAGGCAGAACAAGTATCGCCATCTATTGAGCAATAGTTAAAACATTGTGCATTTTATTTTCTTCAGGAAATTTATTTTGAGTGTCCGTTTCATCCCTTGTCCCCCCCTTTCATCCCCAATTTCCTCTACATACACTTTGACAACATTTGCTAGAGAAATACACTACGAAATGTACTTTAAAAAAATAAGCGTGCGAATAACATATAAAGATATTCACCTGTGGCAGCCCTGTTGTATATAAACATACGTTCTTTTACATAAAAATAATATTCGTTATTCCCTACTTAGTTTTTTTATAGAATTTTTCCTTGAAAATTTTAAAATTTCAAACGCATATGAAATCTCTATAAATAAAAGGAATTCTGAGGATAATTAATTAATTAATTGAGGCACAGGGGAAAGCAAATCTTGGCAATGCGCCAACTCGGTCCAGAGGAAGCAAATCTTGGCAATGCGCCAACTCGGTCCAGAGGAAGCAAATCTTGGCAATGCGCCAACTCGGTCCAGAGGTATAAAAGCAAGATAGAAAAAAACGCGCAGGTCTGTGCATTCAAGTACAACCACCCATATGTATATGCTGAAAGTTTGTTCTGACGCTCACCCGACGCACGTGGAGTGCCGATGGTCCGGGGAGAGTCACCGGGGGATCCGTCGCCAGCTGAGAGAGAAGCGTAGAGTCACCGGGGGATCCGTCGCCAGCTGAGAGAGAAGCGTACCATACACATAAATTATTAAATAAACCTTCAAATTAAGCCCGGCGAAGCGGGCTGGGTATGCTAGTTTTTTATAGTTAGAAGAATAAGTGTCATACAATGTCGTATATGGAAAGCAATTGCTGAAATTGAATCTTTACTAACTTATGTAGATGTTTAAATTGTTCATTCACATATATCATCTCTTTACATGAAAAAAATTATTTTTTTTTGCAACATTCTGTTAATGTGTTTCATTATCTGTGTCTTATGTTTTATTTTCTCTTCTTGTTTGGTATGTAATAAAATTAAAAAAAGAATTTTTAAGTAGTTTTCAATTCGATAAAAATAAAACCAATATCGTGCGATGTTTAATCCTAACGAGATTTGTTCTTAGCACTTTTCAGTACTGTCTCATGTCTTACTCTGAATAATGATCCATTGAAAAATCTGAACCAGTACAGATCCTGCCAGAAAATCACAATAGCGAGTAAGAGATAGCGACTGCCTAATACAGGAATGGGCCATAAGAATTGAATAGACCTATCATTTATCTATTTTCAACTATCAGCGTCTGTCTTTTTTTGTTGTCACGTGCCACATTTTATCTTTAATAACTTCAGAAGAAAACTGACGGATATTTTGAAGTAGCAGAATCTTCGATCTAAAACTTATTCATATTTAAAGTAATAAAATTATTTGAAACTGTTAAAAAATAATTTATTAATATTTTGTTTAATATGTGGCGCATATTTTTCTAAACTTGAGTAGTAAAATAAAATATACAACAATTAAGATGTTAAAATATAGATTCCAAATTCATTAAATCTCTTCGATATAATTAACAGCTTAACTGTAATGTCAAATACTAATTATTTAATTCACATTTAAAAAGCTGTAATTATAAAATCGAATTTATCAATTTTCTTGAAGATTTTAAAATACATTCGTAAACTATACTTATGTAAAACAGTTTGTCTTGACTGACTGATTATGAACGCACAATCTAAACTACTGAACCTAGAAGTATGAAAATTGGAGAAAATATACTTCTTATAATGTAAGCATGCCCTAAGATGGGATTTTTGAAAGTCCCACTCCCTAAGGGGGTTAAATGGGAGGAGGTCGAAAATTATTGAATATTTGAATTTATTGAATTATATCTCAGCAGTCGTTATAGATAGGAAGGTGAAATTTCAGATTATAAATGTAATAAAAAATAGTTAAACACATATTTCTGCAATTTTATAAATCCCCTCATAGGGGGTTAAAAAGGTATTGAAAAGTTTAGAAAATTTGGCATATCTCAACGGCCGTCTTAAGTAGGAACGTAAAATTGCAGAAAATAAATCTATTATAAAAATAATAAACACGTGTTTCAGCGATTTTAAAATTTCCATACCTGTGAGGAGACAAAAGTCGAGGGTCAAAAAATGCTCAGCCATTTTAGGAACCCATCACGTGACATATCATCTTAAAGCCCTCGGACTACTCTTTCAGATTATGGACTATTCATTACTCCTCCCTAAATTGGACCTCTGGTGGGGGCAATTTTCAAACTCATTCCAAATAGCAGTGTTTTTATCATTTTAAATCGGATTTTTTTGCGGAGCTGTCTGATTAATATTATTTGTAGTAAAAGAAAACTTTAAAGAAAAGTAGAGAAAGAGAAAGGGGAATGTTTTTCGAGGGACACGAATAGTTGAAATCCTGGGGAATACTTTATAACTTTTACCACCTCCAATCATTGTGAAGCACTCTGTGACTAATATTTTATGTTATACACCTCCCGAACCCCTCCCTCAACCTTGAACCCGCCGGGGGGGGAGGGGGCATTTTCGTAAATTTAGTCGATACCCATCATGTGTTTTATCTATGGTAAGTCCTGTGACACTTATTCAGATTATGCACTGCTCTTGCACCTTCTGGGGAGTACGTTTAACGCATTTATGCAAGCTGTCACCTAATTAACTTAAAACTATGGAACTGAACTTAAATAACTAAAAAAATAGCAAAAATTACTGAACCCATTTATTATCCTTTTAGTTTCTCTTTTTGCCTCAAGAGGAGTTTTTAATTCTGATTTCTTTACGTATTAATTGCCAAAAATTCTAATTTTTGATTCTTAAACTCCTTTATCTTTTTACACTTACTCAAGCCTTTTCTAATTTTTTTTAACCAGGGGACGCCGACACATGATCTTTCCACTAATATGACTTCCTTATAGACTCCTTTTGATTTGTTGTTTTTTTTTATTCTCTCTGTTTTTAGTTTCCATGTATTTACTAAAATCAACATGTTAGAAATTCCCACCTAAGTTGGTTTAATGGAGTGTCCCTACTTTTGGGATAATTTGATATATCTCTGCAGTATTTATAGGTAGAAGCATGAGATTCAAGATTGAAAATCTACTAAAATAAATAGTTAAACAGTAGTTTCAGAGCTATTTTCTCTATTATGTTGTCAATATGTATTTTGAAAAGGATAAAGTGAGATTATACGAATAAGACAACGATTATGGTTGTTTCATTAGTTATTAAATTTTTAATCTTTGCTAGATGCATTTTGCTTGTTACAAGATTCCTTTAAAGAAACCGACCAGCGTAGCGGGCGAAGGCTGCTAATATATATATATATATATATATAACATAAATATCACGTCCCCAAATATTAATCAGTTTATTTTTATCAGGGCATTAGAAACTTCCTACTGAATCTTAAACAATCAGCGGTTATTTTTATACATACGTGCAATGCACAGAATACAGGCTATCGATTTTTAAATTATTTTATTTTTTCTTACTAATAATAAATAAAAATTACTTTTTTTAAAAAAAAGTACTTTTTTTTTAAATCTAATGTTTTACTATTTTTATTTCAAGATATCTAGATAGTTAAGCACAGACACTTGCATCTTTTTTAAACATATAAGGTGATGTGCATTTTAAATTAATAAATCTTTGAAAATGCACTCAAAGAGTTACAAGCTGTACAGTCTTTTTAATGAATTCTAATTTTTAAATTCAAGCTCAGTTGCAAAACAACTTAATACATATCTTTAATAAAATTAAATAAAAATAAAAAGCTGATTTTACCATAGAAAAATTAAATAAATAGGATATATACATATATATATATATATATATATATCAAAATTTACTCTCTATCTTTTCTGTTTTTTTTTAAGTTACATTTTTGTGTTGTGTGATAAGTGACAAAAAAATAATAAATAAATAAATAAATCATACTTGAGATTTTCTTTAAAATGCTGTATCAGTGCAACATTTTTTGACATTTTTGTATTAGTTACTCTTGACATTTTTACATTCTTTGTCAAATTAGTCAATCACAATCTTTGTATCGATTCATTATTAAGTTATGCTGTCAATAAAAAAAATACACTACTTATGAACATACACAATATTGAGAGTATAGAAAGCGTATTCAAGAGCACTTCAAATAATTTGATCCATTATTGATTTTTTCTCCTAGCTTTTGAACTATGAACTAAACTAGATTAATTCAAGGGCATGAAGAAGAAAATGTGCTTTATGGGTGATACTTGAAAAGTTCTTCAGATATAATTGCCAGTTTATGATATGTTCCGCCACAAAACAGGGTTCATTAAAGGTAAATTTTATCATTTAAAATCTTTTAAGGTATATGGATGCCCTCGGTGCATATATTTTGATTTTTTAACTAAATACATTCGCAATGTACATATAATTGCCGAAACGTCAGTGAAGGCTTACTTTGGAGACACGAAATTTTTTTGTTTCTGTCTCTCTGTCTGTCAGTCAGTCTGTCAGTCAGTCTGTCAGTCTGTCTGTTCCGCGATAACTGACGTAAAAAGCATTCGATTGACTTGAAATTAAGTGGGTATCTTAGTGAGGCACTGGGATTAAGCTATATAGTTTTTTGTTAGATTTGATTCATTCGTTCGGAAAATATAGAATATTTTATTTTCCGCAATAATGCTTTTCTATGGCAAATCCAATGATTTTCAATTTATTTATTTATTTATTTTTTTTTTGGGGGGGGGGAGAAATTGACACATTTGATTAATGGAATTCAATGATAAATTGATACTGAAATTTACCGGTTAATTTATTCGTATTGTTTTGAAAATTTGTCTACGCATTTCTCAGACTTTTTAAATTATTACTGTAAATTTCGGAGATTTTTTATAAATGTGTACCTATAATATAGACTAATTTGTTTTAGAGATTTATTTATTTCAAATGCATATTATTTCATTTTCTTTATTTTCTCATATTGGTTGCTAAGCAACCATTCATCCTAATTCTTATCCATAATTTGAAAGCGTGTACGAAAACTTAAATGAAGTCAACATCAAAACTGATGAATTAATTAATGTCTTTGTATCTTTGCGTATAAATTTAACACAGCCCAGAAAAGAACATAGGTTATGTTTTATTAATTTTATTCAAATATTTTCATTAATAATTCAAAATTTCATTCTTTTTTATACACAATCAATAGAGATTTTTTAGATACAATTTGACCAATTTCCTTCATCGTTGCGAAAAAAAGAAATTAAAATCTGGAATAATTATTTTTCAACGGCAATAAGCTTCAATTGAGCAATCTCCATTCGAGAAATTAAACTAAGAAAAAATAAATAAATATGACGTAATAATTAAAATAAAAATAGATATAGTACTTTTTGTTAAATATTAAACACGGATATTTGTTTCGTTAATAAGAATTTTTCTGACAAAAATGGAGACATAATTAGAAGTAAAAGAAATAAAAAAGAATTATATTTTTAACAAACAATTCACTTGGTAAAATATGATGTCATAACTGAAATAAAACAGGTATTTTATACTAGTTGTTAGAATACAAGAAACATGGATATCAATAACTCATGAATAATAACGTCATTGCCGAAACTTCAGTGAAGACTTACTTTGGTGACTCGAAATTTATTGTTCATGAAATTGTTCGAAATTTATTGTTTATTCCGTCTGCCTGTTCCGCGATAAGTGCGGCAAAATGCAATCAAACTTTTGTTTTCGGAAAAAAAATTGCAAAACTCTAGATTACTAATTTTACACTTTAAAAAGTTCCTTATACATCAGATTTAGGTATTTGTGGTTGGTAGCCATGTAGAAGTATGAGGTTAATGAAAAATGCTTGTCCAAACTGTTACTTATCCTTATAAATCAAAATGTATAAAGGAATGCAATATATACGATATCCGTTAGCATATTTAATAGAAAGGTGAAAATTTAAATTTAATAAGAGTATGGGGGGTTCAGGGGGGCGAAGCCTCCTGAAAGGATCTACTATGTTATAATAAAAAAACAAAAATAATAGACCATGAAAATTTCAGAATTTCCTAACATAACTAAAATTTTAATTTAACGGATTTGATGGCTGAAAACTTCTTATTCTTATTTTATTCTTATAAATAATTACATAATTTGAATATTTTAAATTATAGTTTCCAGAAAGTTATTTTTGCCCAAAGTGTGCTTAAAAAAATGATGTGCAAAGCTGACGTTGAGGCTCCTGATCTGCAGATTTACTAGTACTTTATGTTTTATAGGTACTGAGAAAAAATAAATAAATGTGACATGCTGGTAAATTGAATTTCCAGATAAAAAGTAATACTTCTCAGACCCATTGAAGCATAATCTTATAATGCTGTAACAAAGGTATTCCCAACCTTTATTAGTATACAACCCAACTGAAAACAAACCACGGCCTCAGCTTGAAAACTATTATATGACCCGTATAAACTACCGGCTATCCAGATAGTAGGATAGGATAGCCGCTAATATCGTATCCTTCGAAAAAAGGTGAAGAATACACTAAAAAGAAAACAGGAATTGGTATTCACAAAGTGTAAAAAGTTAGAAATTGCACTTCAAGCGTGGCAAACAAATTGCGTTCGTACTATAACAATGTTTTAAAAATATTCATTTTTTTGCTGTAATAATATATAGTACTTCTGATACAGTATAGGGGTCGAAGTCTTTTGTGTGTTCCTGTAAATACTATCTACTTTCCCTAATACAGGAAGTAACTTGTAGTAAACTTCAGCGACATATATCCATTTTATAAAATGGGGAATAGTTTAATATTATTAAACACGCCACAAACAGTGTTTTCTCCTATATTTTTATGTAACGGAGACTTTTGTGTAGCCCTGTAAATTGATAATAAATATTTTTTGCATTGCAGATTGACAGAATGCGTTTTTAATATATACTTTATAGATGCATATCAATTATATTACGTTCCAAAAAGTGTAACATCATTAAAATGCACTTGTTTTTTTTTCTCATTGAACATTGTAATACAATATTTTTGATTGAACTATACTTCCTCTGTAATTGAACTATACATCCGATTTTAATAAACTTTGAAATGACTCACTAAAATTATGAAAAAAACTATACATTTTAAATTCTTAACGTTTTTGTTGGGTAGTTTTTGCTCTGTTATATGCGGACGGACGTACGGACTGAACGACATATATATGTCGTTCAGTCCGTTCAGTCAGTATTTTAACTTTATGACATATATATGTGCTTCGTATTTACGGTAAAACCCCGATAATTCGGATTAATTGGGATTAGACCCAATCCGGATTATTGAAAATCCGGATTATCCGGAGAATTAGAAAAAAGGGAAATAAAATAAAACATGCTTACAGAAAATCACCTTTATGTTAAACTATTGAACATTTACAAACAGAAAAAATGTTTACTTTGTAATAAAAAAGTTTATAATTTTCTGCTGTGCCAGTTTTCTATACCTTTTGCGAGCCGTACGGTCACGCATCCGCTTGAACATAAGTACATATAAATAATTGTCTGCAATTAATACTGTAGAAGCATTTTGTTAAAAATAATAAAAATCTCACCTATAGGATGGCAAAGAATGGAAAACGATCCTTATCAAACAATGTGTCTTATAGGGACTATTTTACCTTGCTTTCTTCAATGCTCTAAGAAAATGTGTATTGTGCAATGAATTTTATAATGTTTCTAACGGGTTTAAATTGAAAATTGGGAAAATTGGAATCGCCAAACTTAGTGATGCATTGTTGTTTCTTTCAAAGATAACATCAAAGAATTGAAATAAGAAAGTTTAAGGTATTCTTTAGATTAATTTTGAAACACGATTATTCAATCGGTGAATTAATTATAACAGATGTAATTTTTCCATTTTTCATTTTTGGGTGAAAAAAGTACGGGCCAGGTTTCGAACCAGGGATGTTTTTCTGAAGCCGCCAATGCTCTACAAACTCAGCTTCCCGGACACGAATAGTCCTCCAGTGTTCGTATCTGGGATAGCTCAGTTTGTAGAACATTGGCGGCTTCAGCCAATACATCCCTGGTTCGAATCCTGGCCCGGATTTTTTTCACCCAAAAATGAAAAATGGAAAAATTACATCTGTTAAGGTATTCTTGCCGAAAGATTTCAGAAAAAGTTTTTTTTTTCAGAATACGACGATGAAACAAGTTAATGTCATGGAAATTAGTCAATCGCTTCTCAAACGTGAAAAAAAAATAACAAACCGATCCGAATTATCCGGAGATTCCGATTAACGGGGTCCGAATTAGCGGGGTTCTACTGCATTTAATTACGGACGCACCAAAAAATACGATAATATGGATTTTGGGATATGAAACTGATACTCTTCTGAGAATTCTATGATACTTCAATTATGAATGGATAATGAAAAATATTGCACATATTAAATAAATAAATATATATATATATATATATATATATTGTTCATATTTGATAATACATTTTTCATAGTTGCCAACCTTTTTATTTTTTTCCACACAAATTTTTTTTATGCAGAAATACTTGTTTCATGCAATCCTACAATTTCGGCAATTAAATAAAAGGAATATTTTCCTAAGATTTTACTGGCTTCCATAAAATCGAATAGTTGGTAACTATGCACATTCTAAACATAAGACATTTTATCAATTAATTAAATATGTTTCGATTTTTGATAGGTTTTTGTGATGAAACAAAAAAATAAGCTTAATCCTTTCTCGCATAAATCATTTTTTACTATCCACAAAAAAACTTTTGTATTGGTATTTGTTTAATTAAAAATCGTCTGCTTTTTATCTCAGTGCTTTTCCCTCTGCGTAGGGATAATATGTGTTTTTCCCTCTGCGAAGGGATATTATTGTTCTATTATGTTTACTTTATAGTTGAGTTTGTGAATCTCGACGATATGTGCATTGTGTTCCCTCAGCGGATTTTATTTGTGAAATGTGTTATTAAATTATGTGAAAAGTGATTATACAGTCTACTGCTTTCTTCAAATATATCGACACAACATTTTGGTCGGCATCGCAGCCGGAGTATTGCGAAATTCAAGTTAAAAAGGTAATAGAATAATGCGTGCGTAAAATTCATTCGAAAGTAAATTGAGCTAATTGGAATAGTGCCAAATAGAATAACGCAAGAAAAAAAATGGATAAGAAAATATTGACTGATAAAAAAGTTTTAAAATCATCAATTACAAGAGTGAAAAATAAATTCTTCAAAACTGATTTGAGTGTGTGTGACTTAGAACAAATTCAGTTATTTAAAAAAGAAATTGAAGAATTAGACGAAGAGTTAAAGAATTTATTTAAATCGATTTTTTATGCATGTGAAGAAAAAGACATTGATTTATTTATAGAAGAGAAGGATGAACAACAAGACATCTTAGATGAATTAACGGTAAAAATTGAACGTGAAATTAATGCTAGAAAAATAAATACGGACAATCCAAAAAAGGAGGTGAGTGAAATGAAATTGCCTAAACTTTCTTTACCATCTTTCAGTGGAAATATTCATGAATGGTTAAGCTTCAAAGATTTGTTTACAGCAAGTATACACGAAAATGCTAATTTATCGCCTGCTCAGAAACTGCAATATTTAAAATTATCGTGTCATGGAGAAGCGTTAAAAATAATAAAATCAATTCCTATTGAAGATTCGAAATACAATGTAGCATGGCAATTATTAACGGAACGGTTTTCAAATAAAAGAGAATTAATATATTCTCATATAAGAAGATTATTAAATTTTCCATTCGTGCAAGGCGATTCACCGGCAGCAATACTTAATTTAGTGGATATGACGAATGAATGTGTTCGATCTTTCGAAATCTTGGATCAGAAGGTAAGTGGCTTTTCAGAAACTTTGTTGATTTATTTACTTTTGCAAAAACTTGACTCTAATATTAAATTGTGGTGGGAACGGCAGTTAAAAAATGACGAACTTCCAACGTTAGATCAATTAATAAATTTTCTGAAAGATTATGCTAGTTCATTACACTCTGTAAAGGAAATAGTGTTTATAATAAAAACAATTATCCTAAATTAACTGCGATGACTGCTTCAGTTAATAATATTGAGTGTAAATATTGTTCTTCACCTAGTCATAAAATACCTAAATGTAGTGAGTTTCTAAAATTATCTGTTCGTCAAAGAGTGCAATTTGTAAAAAATAAAAATCTTTGTTTTGCATGTTTATCTGCTGACCATAAATTAACCAATTGTCAGTCAAAAAGAGTTTGTTCAAAATGTAATTTGAAGAGTCATAATAGCTTATTACACTATGAAAGACGAGAAACTAACTATCCAGATATAAAAAACCAAGTAACGCCTCAGTCCTCGTATCATACTAGTGAGACTGCTCTTGAAACATCTAATAATACAAATTTGTCCATAAATTCATGTCTTCGGGAAATAAATTCAAAATCATTTGGCATACTTGCAACTGCGCTAATTAATGTGAAAGATAATTATGGAGGCAATAAATTATTGAGGTGTATAATAGATGTCGGAAGTACTAACAATTTTATAAGTGAGCGTGCAATACAGTTATTAGGTATAAAAAGAAATTCTGCTAATTTACAGATTAAATGCTTGGGAATGGGATACTCCGAAGAGACACGTGGCGTTGTAAGATTGGAATTTTCTCCACATTTTGATAAACAAAACACACGATTAGGTACTTTTTATATTTTGAAAAAGATAACGAGTAATCAACCAGTTGTATCATATGATATTAATGCATTCAGTCATTTAAAGAACATAACACTAGCTGACCCTAAGTGGAATGAACCGGGACCAATAGACTTATTATTTGGCGTGTCATTATCATTATCTATAATTAGAGGAGAAAAAATATTTGGAAAACCAGGACTTCCTTTTGCAGTAAATTCAGATTATGGGTGGTTAATAACAGGAGATAGTGATACATTTTCAGAAAATAAACCAAATATTATAGTTAATTTTGCAAATGTTGAAACAGATTATGTAAAAAGGTTCTGGGAGTTAGAAAACATCCCCTCAAAAGAAATATACACAAATGAAGAAAAATATTGTGAGGAAATTTTTGATACAACTCATTCACGCGATACTAATGGAAGATATATTGTGCGTTTGCCATTTAAAAGGCAGTGTAAAGAATTAGGGGAATCAAAATCGTTAGCAATGAAAAGATTTCTAAATTTAGGAAAACGATTTAATAGAGAGCCCGATTTGTATGAAAATTATTGTATATTTATGAATGAATATCTTGAAATGGGACACATGGAGAAAATACCAAAGAGTGAAATTCAAAATCCCGTTAATGAAATTTATTATCTGCCACATCATCCAGTAATCCAGGAATCTAGTACAACAACCCGTCTTAGAGTTGTGTTTGACGGTAGCGCAAAAACTATAAATAATGTTTCTCTTAATGAAAATTTAATTGTAGGTTCTAGGGTTCAACAAGAGTTATTTTTTATTTTGTTAGAAATTCCGCACACACGCTATAGCTATTAATGCTGACATTGCAAAAATGTTTCGACAAATTAAAATATTTCCTGAAGATCAAAATTTTCAAAGAATTCTTTGGAAGGATAAATTTTCCGATGATATAAGTGATTATCGTCTTACTACAGTTACATACGGACTAACGTCTAGCCCCTATTTAGCTACTAAAGTTCTACAGAAATTAGCGTTGGATGAAAAATTAAATTTTCCATTAGCGTCAAATATTGTATTACGTGATTTTTACGTAGACGACTTACTTACAGGTGCATCATCTCCCGAAGAAGCTATAAAATTAATATCAGAGTTACAAGAATTAATGAAAAGAGGCGGATTTGAGTTACACAAGTGCGCCTCGAATAACATTAGTGTACTAAAAAACATTCCTGAAAATTTAATTCAGTCTAAATCAGATTTATCAATTGAAAACGATAACTCAATAAAGGGACTCAAATCGCGATGTCTTTAAAATTAGTGTCACCATAGAACCAACATTAAAAGAAGTCACAAAGAGATCCATATTGTCAGATATAGCAAAATTTTTCGATCCACTTGGTTGGATCTCCCCCTTTATAATTTCTGCAAAAATTCTACTTCAGGAATTATAGAAAAGTAATCTGGCATGGGACGATCCTGTTCCACTTCTGATTAAAAATAGGTGGATAAAAATTCGGGAAGAACTCGCATGTTTAACATCAATTACTGTGCCTCGTTTAGCAATTATTCCTTCAGCTAACACATTTGAAATTCATTCATTTAGTGACGCTTCCTTAGTGGCATATGGTGAAGTTGTTTACTTAAGATCCTTATCAAATGATTCGGCTGTATCAGTAAGAATATTAGCAGCAAAAACAAGAATTGCACCTTTAAAAACAATAACTTTACCTAAATTAGAATTGAGTGCCGCCCTGCTGTCAGCCCGTTTGGTAAAAACTGTTCTAGATTCATTGTGCTTGGACATCTCTAAAATTAATTGTTGGACGGATTCAACAATAGTTCTTTCTTGGCTATCAACCGAATCAAGAAGACGGCAAACTTTTGTTGCAAATCGTGTTTCTGAAATACAGCAACTTGTTCCTTCTGAGTGCTGGCATCATATAAAAGGAAAAGAGAATCTAGCAGATTGTGCATCAAGAGGTCTATCACCCTCAGAATTATCATTGCATGATCTGTGGTGGAATGGCCCCAGTTGGCTCAGTGATCCATCTTTCACTTCTCCAAAATCACAATTAAGGAGTGTTTTCTGTGACGAAGCTTTATTAGAACAAAGGAAAAATTATTTTTGTGCTACAGCTCAATTAAATGTGGAAATGCCTATTCTCTCAAATATATCATCATTTACTAAGCTAAAACGTGTTATTGCTTGGTGTTTGAGATTTCTTACGAATTCTCGTTTACCTGTTTCAAAAAGAAACTTCGGCTTTCTTACACATACAGAAATTCAGAGTGCCTTAAAGGTGATAATTAAACAAGTGCAAGAGTCATCATTTCCTGATGACATTAAATGTATGACTTCTGGTAAGTGTTTATATCGCAACAGCAAACTGATTAATCTTTCTCCATTCCTTGATAAAGAAGGAATACTCAGAGTTGGAGGACGTCTTCGTCATTCAAATCTCACACAAGAACAAATCCATCCAATATTGTTACCAAAAAATCATCCAGTGACAGTGTTGATTATCAGATATTTTCACTTATCTCATTTTCATGCTGCCCCTCAGCTATTATTGTGTGTTATCAGACAGAAATTTTGGATTTTAAGTGGACGAAGTGCTGTAAGAAAGTTCGTAAGGAATTGTGTAATCTGTGCTCGTGCTTCTGCTTCTACAGCTAAACAAATCATGGCTGATTTACCTACAACTAGAGTGCAACCTACCCGTCCGTTCCTTATTACAGGAATTGACTATGCAGAACCTATATTGTGTAAATTTAAAAAAGGTAGAGGTTCAAAATCATTTAAGTGTTATATTTCATTATTTATATGTTTTTCTACTCATGCAATTCACATTGAATTAGTGACTGATTTATCTACTCAGGCTTTTTTAGCTTGTCTGAAGCGATTTATATCCAGACGAGGAAAACCAAAAGAAATTGTAAGTGATTGTGCCAAAAATTTTGTCGGTGCGAGCAAGGAGTTGAAAGAATTGTATAAATTTGTGGCTTCTTCTCAGCATAATGAAGAAGTGACAAAATACTTAAGTTCGGAAGAAATAAATTGGCATTTCAATCCACCCTCAGCCCCTCACTTTGGAGGACTTTGGGAGGCTGGCGTTAAATCGATGAAATTTCATTTAAAAAGAACCGTTGGCAATTCAGTTTTA
Source organism: Maratus speculifer (assembly GCA_964019185.1). Taxonomy (NCBI): domain Eukaryota; kingdom Metazoa; phylum Arthropoda; class Arachnida; order Araneae; family Salticidae; genus Maratus; species Maratus speculifer. Next base: position 225,318,290 of record OZ025296.1, on the reverse strand, counting down.
ACATTTGAAGAACTTTCAACTCTTTTAGCTCAAATCGAAGCATGTTTAAATTCTAGACCCCTTTGTCCTTTAAGTTCAGATCCTAATGATTTACAGGCCTTAACCCCTGGTCATTTTTTAATTGGTGCTCCTCTTACTTCAGTACCAGAAGTAGATATTTCAGAGGTACCTGCATCAAGATTGACCAGGTGGCAATTAGTACAGAAAATACAACACTTTTGGAAAAGATGGAGCAATGAGTACCTTTCGACCCTACAACAGAGAGTAAAATGGTTTAAAGAAGAGCCTAATATTAAAATAGGTGATTTAGTTATAATAAAAAATGAAGGTCTCTCCCCTTTACAATGGAAATTAGCTAGAGTGATCAAAACTCACCCTGGATCTGATAAAAAGGTTCGTGTAGTTACCCTGAAAGCTGAAAATAGTGAATTAAAAAGGCCAATAACTAAATTGTGTAAATTACCTTTAGAGTAAATTTTTGAAACCCTTTCGGCTTTCAAGGCCGGGAGTATGTTTAATTAAAAATCGTCTGCTTTTTATCTCAGTGCTTTTCCCTCTGCGTAGGGATAATATGTGTTTTTCCCTCTGCGAAGGGATATTATTGTTCTATTATGTTTACTTTATAGTTGAGTTTGTGAATCTCGACGATATGTGCATTGTGTTCCCTCAGCGGATTTTATTTGTGAAATGTGTTATTAAATTATGTGAAAAGTGATTATACAGTCTACTGCTTTCTTCAAATATATCGACACAACATATTGTATTGGTATTTAATTGAAATTCAATATAAAATAATATTACATTGCTCTGCATGCTAGCTATTATCTCTCTTCAAATCAGATCTCCATAAATAAATGCTGATTTTTTCTTATAGGGCAATGCTTGCCTGTCTTCATAAGAGACACGTATGAATTAAAGAGTTAATTAATTATGAATTTGAATATTTCTACTTTGTTTTCTAAACCATCTTAAATATATATAGCATTTGCAAAGTTTTACTGCGAATAATAGTTTAATCTATTTTTATAGTTATGTTTTGAAAATATTAATAAAAAAAATCTTAAATTCTTAGCACACAAATGTAAACGATAAATCAAATTTTTGAAGGATAGATAGTCTGGAGTGAATTTTCTGTTTTCTACATTATTCGCGCGGACGTTGAAATATTACAGGAGATTCATCTTCCAAACATTTTGAACTCAAAAATATTTAGAATTCATTTCTGCTCTCTATAAAATATGTGCAATATTTTATTACGCCATTTACTATTTTTAATCCCCGGAACTTTTGAACTTCCTTTCTAAAAACTTGAAAATTTCTAATGCTTTTTTTTTCTGAAAACGTTTTTGAAATGAGACTAATTCTTTTATGCTGTGAGAAAAATTATAATTTACTCGGCTATAATTAACAGAGAAATTTATTTTTAATGCAAAAACATATCCAATAAAAACAAATTTGGATACAGTCAACATACTCTAATTGCATAATATTGTGGTATTATTGATAGATTTCATAATATTATATATTTATAATACAAATCTAACGGGAATGGAAATTTTATAACATTACTACAATGTATTTTTATATGTGTCAAAAAAAATCTATTTTTAATTTAAAATCTTGAACAAAATGAACACACACTAAACACAATTATAAACACGTTGAATCTCTTGGTGACTGACACTGAACTGAGTTAAGGCAGTGTCAGTCATCAGTGACTGGCAATGATATAAAAACTAAAGCATAATTTTACACATATTTTATTATCACGCGAAGTACCGCGTCAGTCACCGGTGACTGACATTGAACTTTCCGTGTAGGCCATGTAAGTCACCGATGACTGACAGTCTAAATATAATATATTACTAAATCATTAATGTTTCTTTAAGTTACTATTAAGAAAATGTAATCCTTTAATAAATAAAATATAAATAAATTTTCAGTAATTATTAAAAATAAAACATAAATGTCTTAATTTTGTATCATATTTCAGACTGTCAGTCACCGGTGGCTGACGTTGCACTTAACGAGCTAATGATGGTTGTAGGTTGGTTGTATGGGATTTTTTGGTGCAAGGTCCCTTTTGGGACATACTACACCAAGACAAATACAAAATGGGAATATAAAATTAAGAATAAAAAGAGACTTGCAAAAGGATGAAAATATCAGTATAAGTAAACAAAATCAGTAATGATGTATATCATAAAAATCAATTAAAAGCGTTGAAAGACGTTATTTAAGAGATACCAAGTTATAATTAAAAACTACAGAAATTGGTAATAATTTTTAAAATAAAAACAATCCATAAAAAAGTGTTCGAATACTATATAAAACTAGTTCAAACTTAAAAAATTTAATATGATGATACATGTATTGAAAATATAATTAAAGTCAGTATATAAGAGTAAAATAGAAATCTTAAAAAGAAAATATTAATTAAATTCGTAAAATCAGTTAAGTAATAATACCAGGAAATAGTTAATAAAATGTAATACGTAAATCACAGTATTTGATACAAAGCAATGTTAAGTCAGTTGGGCTCATATTCTTTCAAAATTGCACTCTCTTGATCGGCATCCGAATCATTGCTGTACGTCTCGGATTCCATAGCCTCTTCTACATACTGCTGCAACTTATTTCTGATGCTTTATACTTTTAATATACATGGGCAGAAGAATTTTACTTTCTCTTCCCCACAGGTTTCCGCCGTGGAGAGGCAAGAGTTCAGGATTTCTTTATCTCTGTTTGTGAGCTAGATTTTTGTTCTAGATTCCGGTTTTCGAATAGTATCAGACCTTTGTGGTACTTTTGTACTCGTGCGAGATTTGGTCTTAATCTGGGGTTCAGATAATTTTGGAGTATTTTTTTAAAAAATGAACAGTCATAGTCTCAGTTTTGATTTTGAAAAATCCTTTTGATTGAACTTGAAATTTCTGTCGCTGACTAGCTAGGTTCTTAATTTTCACAGGTTCTCAAGATGGTGGTCAACGTTCTAATAATGGGGTCTCATAACATTTCGAACCAAGAATAACATCATGGTTTTCTTCAATAGGAGCTGGTTGATTGTGTTATGGTAGATTTACATGGTGGATATGAGGAATCAGTTTGGGTACAGTTTTCATTTTACGATGTTCATTGCTGTTTGAGTAAGCTGGAGTAAGAAATTTCAACAGAAGAAGTTCTGCTTTCAACAAGTTGGTGGACATCACGGCAAGACAAATTTTGAGTAATTTTAACAGTAAGCGTTGAAATCGGTTATGAATTCAGCATCTAGTAGAAGAAAAAAATAAAGTGTCTACCAAATTATAATTTCGTATTTTGAGTATATAACGTATGGAGCCTTAATTCTGTAATCTCTATTAGCTAATGTTTTTTCCCTGTTTTTTTTACATTAGTGAGACATATTATAAAATGAATGAATCACAGAAATTGTATTTATTATTAACTATTAAAATATCATGTCCTGAATTAAAAATGCAGAGTATGACGACATGATTTTCATGTATGTCGAATGGCTCATACTCGATGCACATTGAACAGTTCTTGAGCACTTCGAAGGAAATTCCTCTACTGTGAATTACATTGTTTTTTCCTCTGCAGAAAATCTAAGATACCCCCCCCCCCCTTTGTGTATCACACCTCGAGACATAAGATGATCCAGTTAAGTGCAACTTTCCACGAAGGCACCCAAATGTTAATCGACCCTGCAAATTTCTACATGATTCTCCCTCCATGTACAGTGGCGGTCAAATGTTTCCGGCCAGCAAAAATTTTTCAATTTATTTGTACGTATACCCATATGAAGAGGAATCTCAAAGTGATACTTACACATTTTATTGACATAATAGTTAGAAACTTACTTATAGAAGAACGTGTAAATATCAATATATTTAATTGAAAAAATAAGTATAAAGGAAAACGCATGTTCTCAAATGCTTCCGGCCAGCTTCACAAGTTTGTAAAAAAGTGGTATTGTAATAGAAAATTTCAGTGATAAACGACATTTAAATTTAGTATTTTATCGTATTACTATTTTATTAGCTTTAATAATAAGTACTACGGCACAGAAACGGACATTCATATAATCAACGGTTAAAGATCGTCTATGGTACGTTTTTTCTACATTTCTTGCAATTTTGGAGAAATTTTGGCTGAGTTGGAATATTTATAGTTCCGTAGACTTTTGCCAACTTCTTTCCAAAGATTTTCTATTCGATTCATGTTGGGCGTTTGGGCTGACCATTTCAAAAAGGAAATTTTTTGTGCGAAAACCATTGATTATTGAGGCTTGCATACATTATTTATGTCGTTATTATGTTAAGAAAAATAGTTGCGACCAAATTTTTTTCTCTAATAAGGCAGAAAATGGTCTTGCTAGATATCCTTATACATTGTATCATTCACTTGGCTGTGGATTTCAAATAACGGACCGACACTTTTTGAAGAAAATACTCCCCACGGCATAACGTGACCTACGCCATGCTTCATTGTAGGAATAACATCAGGACGAATGATATCTTTTGTTGTTAGTTCATCGGATGTTGTGCCTGCCATCACTTCCAAAAATGTTTTGAATTCGATTAATGGAAAAATAGAAATTTTGTCCAGTTTTCACTTGAGCAGAGTTTGTGTTCCTTGGAAAATGCCAGTAGGGTACGTCGGTATTTTTTTTACCTCTGAAATTTTTTTAACACCAACTCTTCCATAAAGTTCTGTATCACGTCAGAATCATAACACGGTAGACAAACTTATTCCAGCAATATTTTCATTCCGCAAATCGCAGTATATTGCAACGGAATTTTCATGCGGATTATCAATGTTTTTTCTCCTGATAATTCTGTCCACGTGAATAGTAATTTTCCGGGATCTCCCGGACCTCTGAAAGTCCTGAAAGCCATGGCCATCTTTATATAATTTTTAAATGTCGTTTACAGTCGACTTTACCGATCGATAAATTAGCCGCAATATCTCAGGAAGATTGGCCTTTTAGCGACAAACTAATCTCTTATTTATGAACAATAATTGTTGAACTTTTCAAATTTGAATTCAAACTATGCTATATACGTTGATTCATTCATAAACACAACCAAAAAACACTTCACAGATAGAAAAAAACTGAAGAATGATAAGTGGCCGGAAACGTTTGAGAACATGCGTTTTCTTTTATACTTAATTTTGTCAATTAAATTTATTGATATTTACACGTTCTTCTATAAGTAAGTTCCTAACTAATATGTCAATAAAATGTATAAGTATCGCTTTGAGATTCCTCTTCATATGGGTATATTTACAAATTAACTGAAAAATTTTTGCTGGCCGGTAACTTTTGACCACCACTTTACATATTTTGTAGAGCCCTTCCATTTTCTTGGGCAACCTCATATATACAATGTACGCCAGCAAGCTTGCCGGCATTGGTGCTAAGACACTTGCTTCTCGAAATTCGTGCGGAAAATGGCCATCCAACCTTAACGAAATACTCCTGTATTCTAATCTTAAAAGCGCCCTCTACTACTCCAATTTACAATCTAGTATGAAATCTACTTTCCAAAGTCACCTATACTTGATTTACATTTTTATATATAATTTTGAAATATCCTGTATTTTAAAGTAACTGTGGGCATGTTGGATATTTAGATTATCCGATATTTTTAACTAAGTGAATATTACTAAGTAAAAATGTATTTGAAATACATGTTAAACAGACTTTGAGTGTTCTATTTGTTATATATCTTTAAAAGAAAAAAATATTTCCTTTTTCTTGACGAATAACATTACAGAATGTGAATGAATGGTGAATAACATAAAATTTAAGTGTATCCTAAAATAATTGGTGACTTCTAACTATTTTCCATGTAATTTTATTATCACCATGTTTCTATATATAGAAACTCTTACACATATTACCATATAACATTTTTTTTTACTTTCAAGTATTATTTAACAAGCATAAGTAAGGCAGTAATTGTAATATTAAATTATATCAAAAACAATTTTCCTTTCTCATCATTTTATAAATATGCTTAGTTAAAAATTTATAAAACGGAAAAGAGTTATGCAAACACGTAGCGGGCATTACTTATTAATGCAAACAGTGTTTTAACTAGTCAATTCAATTAGAAAATGCATTTTAAATTAACTATAAAAATATTTACGCAAAGTACATTTGAGATAGAATTTAACAATTCTCATTTGTTTAATAAATATATTTTTAAAAATCTTAATTTATTTTGATTTAATTATCTTTTGTAAAAGAACACTCTATAACACTCGACTGTTTAAGATGCGTTAAAAAATTTATAACGTTCGTATATGTACATATTTGTTTTGATATATTTTATTTTTTTTCTAAAATGCTAATTTAAATAATTTAAAGCACAAATATTAAACTCTTTGTTATGATAATTTTGTAAATTAAAAACCAAATGTAGATTTTTACATGAATAATCGATTTTACATTCATATTTATATAGACAAGACTGAAAATATTCCAAATAAGTACATCTAAGTGGAAGAAAATGTATTGTTTTATTAAACGAATAGTTGATATGCACGTGTAAAAATAATGTAAAACTCTTTTATAAATTTAAAACAATATAAAATTAAATGTCAAAATATTACACTGGTCTACAATGGTTTTGTCACATAACTGAAACTGATAGATTCTAGCTGAATTTTTTGCGCTTATTTCTAATATCTTTATGGTTCCGTACTTAAAAAAATAAGCCGAATCATTATAAAACCACTCCTGTGTCTGTCCGTCACAGACATTTTACTCTTAAAATATGGAACGTGGAAAGTTCAAATTGGTGGAAGTAATAAAGAGTGATGACCGACATATTTTAAGATTATTTAATATTATAAATTATATTTATGAACAAATGTAGATGTGCTAATTAAGATACTTTAAAAAATTTTTTTGTATATTGTGTGTGGATTCCTGTGGATGCTTTGTGTGAAAACGCTGAGCCCCAAAATAAAAATTCTTTGAATATTATTCTTTAAGAATTTTTAGGTCTTATATTTTCAGAAATATTATCGAAAATGTAGTGCAAAAATATGTACCCCCCTTTAATCTAGTTTCACATGTACAAATTATATACGAATATACAAACTATGATGAAATTAGAATTAGTACACTCTTAAAACGAAAGAGCTGATTTGGCTTCTCATGAAAGAGCTGTAATTTTTTCGATCCTAAAAGAGTTGTTTTTCAAACGATTAAATCTTCTTGATCTAAATATGTTATTTAAATAGCTCAACTTCATTTAACTTGGTTAAAAATCGATTTATTTCAACTCTTTTTTAAAAAGCTGCCTTTCAACATTCAGATGAGTGGATTTCAGCTCAACTTGAGCTATTTTGTGGCTGACTTTTTAAGAGAGTATACGCTAATTTAAACCTTACCGGGAAAATATCGCGATTATCCTAGGTCACATAGTTTTTGAGAAGAGTGTAATTTCCGTTACAATCCGTTATCCAATTTCCATTACCAGTAGCAGTATAAAATTAATAAACATCAAATTGCTATAAACAGATTAATTTAACTAGAATTAATTACATAAATGCTATAGGATTCGCGACTGGTTTGCATTGAGTGATTTCTCAATACTCCTCCCGTGCCTTTAAAAGTTAATTAAAAACCTATCTTGAAATACGTAGCAAACACGAAAGCGCTGCTGCAACTTTGACCTCCTTTTGAAGCGTGCTTGGTACAAAGCTGGAATTGGCATTTAAGCAAGAGATTTATTTTAGCTACAATGTAAAAAAAAAAGAGAGAAATCTTACGCTGCATTTAATTTTATGAAGGAATGTCAAATGCATTAACGTGCATTACATTTATTGTCGGTGCCGATTTCAATTCATCATAAATAGATTAGTATAGCCTAAAAAAAGTTTTAATGAAGAGCATCGCATTTGATAATATTTAGACTTCAAATCGCTTTAAACTTTAATGGTATAACTATTCGTACTTTTCTAGTACAAAACAACTATAAAAACTTGTGTTGCATAGATTTTACAAAGTCTTATTATTCCTTTTGCAACGATATTTTTAATTGCAATTTCAGTCCTCCCCACTTAATCGGGTAACGGATAATCGAATACCCCGCTTATTCGAATAAACCCCCCCGGAACCGAATTTAATCCCATTGGGCTAATGTTATTTTCCCCGCTTAACCGAATACTTTTCACAGAATGTCCTCGCTTAATCGAATAACATTTGAGTGAGACAATTTGAAAAATGGGTATGAAAAACATTCTTCAATTGGAATTTCCTTCACACTTTTTGTCATTTTCGGTTCTTACACAAAAAACAAATTTCAAGAACTTTCAGCATGGATTTCGCCTGGAAAGAGTACAGTGGATTGGTCAAGTGAGCTCCTTTCCTTGTTCTTTTTTTCGAATAAATTTTAAAAATGATGAAATAAATTGGACAGTAATTTCGATCAATTTTCTAATTTGTTTACTTTCATTTGTCAAAGGACATTTTTTTCATGTTTTCCATTTCTTAAAGGTATTTTTAATGGAATCACTTTCATTTTTAAAACCAGCTCGGAAACTGAAATCATCATCATTAAAAAAAGCAACAATAAAAATCGAAAAAGTTAATGACGACGACGCCCTTTGAACAGATCGATCTCAGCTATCCATTGCTAAAAAAGTGCATTTAAAGATATTAAAATGCGTCAGAAATATACTTATAAACTTCTTCTATAGAATTAGCATTTGCGAGCTTAGTGTAAGTTGAGACTTTTCGCGATACTGAAATAGCCCCTTAATAATAATGTGTTGTCAGTTAGAGGCTCAAGATGGTAATTATGATACCATTAGAAAAATAACTCGTCCATGTTTTACTCTAAAATTTCACATAACCACTTTCATCTATTTTTTTAAACCTGTATAAATTACGTAAATTAAATTCTAATAAAAAAAATTTGAACCCAATTAACACAATTTGTATTAAATGGAATGTAATGTACGTGTTTACTGACATTGAACTAATGCGTATTTACTTGAATTAATTTGTTTATAATTCAGTTTGCATTGTTCTATTAAAGTTTTTAACGATTTTCTTACTCTGGAAATTAAATATATTGTATTTAAAATTTTGTCATTTAATTACACCTTAAATATTACATTTATATGCCTCCCCGTTTAATCAAATACCCCGCTTAATCGAATATTTTTTCTGGAACCGTCAATATTCGTTTAAGCGGGGCCGACTGTAATGATTCATATATTTATTTTGCGGAACTCTCTGGACATGAGTAATATTTGCATTTCACAATTTTTTGCCGGCCCAGCAATTGCTAAATTTATATTTTTATACTTATGAAATTTTAAAATTTTGCAGAATTTTATGCAAATTTTATTTATAATAAATGTTAGATTTGACCATTTTTTCTAGGTAAATACTATTTTACTATTTGATTGATATTAAATTCGTGAACTGCATATTTAAACACTTATCTGTCTGTTATTAAGCCTAATTTGAATGTATTTCAATGCTGTAATCTTTACATTATTATCAGCTACTTCGTAAAGTAAGCACAATATTTCAAGGGCATTATAACCTCATGAATGATTTTTTCTGGAAAACTAGATGATAAACGTAACATAAAACAAAAAAAAAATGTAGAAACTGATAAAACTGTATTATTTTTAACTGTATTATTGTAACTGTAAATTTACTTATAGTTCAAAATTTACTAAATTTGCTAAAGTTGAAATATGCAGATACTCTAGAAACGAGATCTCCTGGAATAAATGTAGAACTAGATTTAAAAAAAAGGTTGCATAGGAGACAATATATTTTTAATATATTTTCAATCAAAAATATTCAAATATATGAAACAATATATTAATTTCAGTTTTGTGGAGAAGTAAAATTTTAAATTACCTGATTAGTGTTATTTACGAGTGTTGTTTTTATGTAGATATATTTTACGGTAATTTATGTATACGTTCCCTTTTTTAAAGTTTAAAATGCATTTTATTCTTTTCAGTCCTAATATCTTCTGTAGGACACACGAAAGAACACCATTTAAATGAATTTAAATGCTTCTAGAATTGTTAATGTTAATACTGGGCTTTTTTAATAACATCATGCATATCATACGCTTAGATACATAGACTAGTGCACGCTTGGAAGTAATTTACAGTAATTTTATGTTTAAACATGTTTTAGTGATCACTCATTATATTCGTCTCAGGACTCAGGAAGTTAAACCTAAAGTATGTAAATTGTGAAGAAAGTTTTCACACACGAACAAGTTTTTGCTTTATAAATATTTAAAAATCATTCAGTTTATATTATTACCTATCGCAGTCAGAATATATCTTTTTCATTTTAATTAAAACCAAATCTCGCCAACGAGATGTATGAAACATACAAATATAAATGTGCCTTAGCTAAAGCAAGTTAAAACTTCAGTTGTAAAAAAAAAAAAAAAAAAAAAAAAAATGTTTTTGGAGGAACATGGTCAACGGCCTTTCTTTTAGTATGTTTCAACGTTAATAGTTTAGTTTGAATATGTTTATTTTATAGCTCTTTGCCAAATTCGTCCAATTAACTTTTTCTCTGAATCCTTTTTTTATATTCTACCTCTTACTCTCACTTTTACTGTAAACAAAATTTTATGAAACTGTCTATAAGTATTTCCAGTTACTCAATTAATGAAAAAGTTTTATTTTTTCTATTTTACGCAGCAAGAAATATATATTATTAATTTCAAGATTTTGGATATTTTCATTTATAATAATTTACAAGATAAGCTTAACAGAAATCAGTATATACACTGTACTATTTTAATATCTATAAATTTTAATAGGAAAAACAAAATTCATCGAAAACAATTTACTAGTGTTTTACGTTTTATAAAATATTTTTTAAGCATGAATTTAAAAGAAATGAATTTATAATATGTGCAACACAACACAAGTATGAAATGTTAAATAGCTTGCTCTTAAAACAATAAAAATAGCTCAGCGTTCCCTTAAACTAGTATTCCTTGATGCAAGTAATACTTCATCAATAAATGAATGACTAAATAATATAATGTAAGAACAAAATAAATTTGGCAAATATATGAATGGCCTACATGTTAAAAAGCTGAAATAATCAGAATAAAAACATGGCTGTAAGTAGCGAAATCTTTGGCTTTTTCTCCGGCTATTTACATCTGGCGTTTGGTTAATACAAAAATATCGCTTTTAGTTCATTTCAGAACACTATTTGGATACTATAATACCTCGACATATGTCAGCATTTCGTTGCAAAACTAAAGATGTAAGTCGAAAATAAAGTATGTCGAGGTAAATTTAGATAGGAAAAAAAGAATAAACAATAAAAATTCTCTAAAATCTAATGAACATATTCTGTTGTTTTTACAGTTTACATTAAAAGCATTTAACTTTAAGAAAAAATGCGTTTTAGTACAAAAATTTCGAATAAATTACCAAGTTTTTAAATTACAATTTATTATTTTACCTGCTTTGTTTGTAATCTTTGACGATGTAACAAATTGCAATTTTGCAAAGTCTAAACAGGCATTTTTTTTACTTTCTTCTATCTTTATGTCAAAAATTTATTAGATATGTGAATTTTTTTTAATTTCGATATCTGACGGATTTACAAATTTTAAGGATCAGAGATTTCAAAAATACATGTTTTTACAAAATGTTTGTCTGTGGATCTGTTATTCTAGGACTCTGTCTGTCTGTATCTTATATAAATTTTTGGGTGTTCTATTTCGAGAATGAATGCAAAATTAAAAACTAAAATTCTGAAAGCCCTCTCAAAAAATATATATATATATTCAGGTAGGCCTTGTTATAAATTTTAACTGATAAGTTTTTGGTGTAAATCGCTCATAAGGTAGCACTGATATGCTGCATTTTTTATGATTCACGCAACACCTATACCTCAATAATTAATGCTCGGATTTCCATCAAGCTTCAGATACAAATATTTCTTGACATGAATTGATGCCGTTTGCTCAACATGTGGCGCTACAATGCTGTATTTTGTAAGATTTTTGCAATAGCTGTTTTGTACATTAACTTCGTCATTTCAACTGTTTTAGATAGCACAGCCACATTTGTCGGTGGTATTTGGAATTTAAATACAGACAAGAAGTAAAGACATTATCAATACTTCAATATTCTATAAGTATATATCTAATAGCTGAGATCTTTTAATTTTTTAATGAACTAAAAATATATATTCATTCAAACGTTCAGTTCTGCATGCCAGTGTTGAAGAGCTTACGACACGCAACAGAATATTTTCGTACAGCATTGAATAAAGATTTAAATCAAAATTTCTCAAAAAAAGGATTAAGTTAACTGGGAGTCTATAAATTTAAATTATGGGAAGTCAGTTAATTGAAATGAAATTTGCTGAATTCCAGTGCAGTTCAATATTAGTTCACCATCATTACCTAAAAGTTTTTCAACATCATTACCTAAAAGAATTTGAAAATAAAGAAATGAAATGAATATCATTTAATTTAAGGAAAAATTACAATATTTAAATACTAGCGGCCTTCGCCCGCTACGCTGGTCGGTTTATCTAAAGAAATCTTGAAGAAGTAGTTAGATAAGGTTCAGACATACATTAAAAAAAAAAAAAAAAGCAAGTCGATCATTCAAAAAACGTTGGGAAATATCAAATATTTACTGTAATTTTTTAAGAAAAACAAAGTTTCGAAAAAAAAAATTAAATCGAAAAAAAAATTACACTGACATATTAATGCAAGGAAATTTTCCCAGAGAGAAAATTCGCCTTGAATACAATATTTCAAATTCTTTTAATTGCTTATAGGTGTTAATGCCAACATAGTGAAAAAAAATTCCATGCTGGGAATCGAACCCGGGCCATCAGTATGGCGCACTGACGTTCTACCGACTAAACCACATGGAACGACAGCCAGCTTGAAACTTTCTCATACTTAAGTAGACTGGCGAAAACATAACGATAGCGCGTTTTAAAATCGCACAGTGACATCTATTGGATTTTATATGAACTAAAAAACGTTATGTACTAAAAAACGTGAGCAGCGCACCTAATAGTTTCTTTTTGTTACTTTTTTGTCTGTTGTCCGATTTTGATGAAACAAAGCCTATACACTGCCCGGGAGTGTGCATTCTTCATTAGTGAAAACCGCATAAAAATCCATTCAGTAGTTACGAAGATAACCTCGAACAAACAGACAGACAGACAGACAGACAGACAGACAGACAAAAAATTCAAAAAATTTTTTTTTGTGTTTCATTGGTTTTCTTTTATCGCCCTGACTCCATTTTTGTCAATTATCTTCAATGTACAGACACACCGGGTCCTACTGTTTTATTATATGTATAGATTAACGTTTTTGGATGGATTTTTAAGAAACACTGAGAACTTTATAAAGAGGCTTGTGCTTCGCATTTTAAACATTTTTAAACTTAAAAGAATGTGACTTATATGAGTATGCTTGTGTAAATAATCTCCAATAATAAATATAAGACTAAATTAAAAATACCAGAAAACTGAAATAATTTATTTAATGATTTATTTATAATTATTATTATAATTATATTATTAAATATAATTATAATAATATTATTAAATAATTTATTTAATAAATTAATTTATCTACAGTGAATTAATTAACTTTTGAAAATTAAAGAATCATTTAATGTAAATTTTACATGCGAAAGCGTCATTTAATTCATAGATCAGTTTGCAACGCTAAATGCCTAGTAAATACAATGTAAAATATAGAAAAATTAATATATATATATATATAAATTTTACATTGATACTAAAACAATAAAATTTCATCACATTCTCTTCTTTTGCAAATGCATTTTTAAATATTTAAAATATTACTTTATACTAGCTTTTATATTAACATGAAAATTGTATGGATTTACATCTTAGGACACCATTTTTGTGAATTTAAATTTTTAATATGAATAAATAGTAAACTGAAAGAAAAACATTCTACTTAACATTTTATTTCATACAAACTGATTTTTGGTGTCTAAGCTCACCGAAATCGAGGAAACCGCGACGGAACACCCAGGTCTTACTAATGTAGACGAAACTTTATACATATTATTTCTATTAGTATTTCTACCAGTCTAAATGCTTAAAAAAATTTTTTAGGTGAGGTAAATCTCATATACTGAGTTTTTGTAAAATGATTTTGCTAAATATTGACGGTTTGTTAATTTTAGCATAGAGAAAATATAGAGTGCATGAGATGAAAAGTTACCTGCGTTTGCCAGATAAAATTTATATATATATATATATATATATATATATATATATATGTGTGTGTGTGTGTGTGTGTGTGTGTATATATTCTATTACAGCAGGGATTACAGTAAAGATTCGTTTTTGAGAACATATCATTGATTTATTGGGACCTGTCAAAGTGCACTTTAGAGAGGTCAAAACCGCTAGTAAAATTTCAATCTTTACGGATTTCGGCTTAAATTTTAAAAGTTTTACTTTTAAAAAGATATTTATACCGATCCGAACATTTCAAAAATTTTGTAGTTGACGTAAATATGATCTGTTCAAATACTCGAAAAATGTTGTGTTAAAATACGGAGGTTTAGTACTTTTAGAGTAGAAAAAATATCTTCCTTTTCAATCTTTTTACCCCCTTCTTCTAATATGTTACTTTAAGCGTAAAAAAATATCCTATGTGTCAGCGCGAACTGACCCACGTTAGTCGGCAATTTTGGATTAGATTTAAAAAAAAAAATAAACCATTTATATTAACTAATGGAAAACTGTTTAAGCTTTAAGAATATATTTTCGGTCTGTTTATGCCTTAGAAAAATGCACACTTAAAATGTGTTGGCATCAAACAGAAAAACACTTTTTCATAAGAAACGTTTGGTGCTTAAAGTAAAAATTCAAAAGTTTAACTGTAAAATTTATTCAAACAGATTAAGACATTTGAGACCTAAGATTATGATCTTTTAGATTATATCTTTCAATTTTAACTTTACATAAAATTTTGTTCAATTTCGATTTTAAAAAAAAGCATTAAAAATCAAATAAAATATAAACCCGTTTTTTCATTTCCGATATTAATTGAATTGGTGTCATGTGCGAATTATTTTTCCGGACATCACGATAAAAATGGCAAATTTTTATCAGAAATTCTTGTATTTTTAATTGGTTGCTATACATTTAGCCGACAACCAAATTAATTCGGACAACCGAAAATACATTTAATAACAGACAGAAAATAGCCGACATTTAACCGAAAAATACATTTAGCAAACTCATCATTTAGTCAACACGTACATTTTGCTTAAACATACCTTTAGCATACAGGACTACTAGCTCACAGGAAATTAGTCAGCATGCAAATATGCAATAGGGACAACTAACCGACAGGAGAATTAATTCACTGCTCAGTTATCCCACAGGACATTTACACGATAGGTCACACAGTCAATTCGACATTTAACCGACGCGTCAATTATACGACAGGGCGTTTAAGTAACAGGTAAGTTAAATAACGGGTCTATTGACCGACAAGAGATTTACCTAACACTCACATATAGCCGACTCGATATTCACATGTGACGTACATTTATATTTACCTAAAACGAAATTGCTAACAAGAAATGGTAAACTTTAATAACTTCTCAGCTTCAATATTGGAATATTTTCCAATGGTATTACACTGTAAAAACATCTTTTAAATTTACGACTACTAAATTTAAAACTGTTGGCAACGATGTTGCCAGCAGTTTTTGCCGTAAAAATTGCAGAAAATTAGATATAATAAAATATTACACCTCATTATACTACAATTTTCACAAATTTAATGGATTTTTTTTTATCAGTGTAATGAAGATCGCACTAAAACTGCGATATTATGTCATCCCCCATAACGTAGAACACAATTGAAAAGAATTGTTAGGAATTGCGTTTGTTTATCCGCCTGTTTGTACATGCTTTAACTCGTGTGAAGATTACAGATATTCAAATTCCCATTGGTATACGGTATAAAGGTTACTCATAGCCTGATTTGTATTGAGAATTAAATTCGTTCATTTATCGGACCACTCAAATATATTCCGTTACATTACGATAAATTATGTATTTTGTCTTGTGTTTTAATAACGTTACACTATTTAAAACGTAATGAAATTTATATACATTATCGGGGTGTACTAGAGGATATTTTACGACAGAAAATGTTTTTTTATCACTAACAATGCGCGGACAGAATGCAAAAGTATTCCGTTATGTTTTGATCTATAATGAAATATCTTTTGGACGATATATCACCAATTTGATTAAATTTTGGCGCTATTGTGGCAATTTTAAGAAATTGAATGTAACCATGAAGTAACTTTGCCTCCATTTCTTAGCTTAGAGATAGGATTTTTAAACATCAGTTTCGAATTCATTTAATGTTTATAGGAATACTTATATATCTCGAACTTCAAAGCTCTATGACAACAGGAAGAGGGTGAAAAATTAATAACAAAGTTCGACTACCACACACAAAACTTACTTTATATAAAAAAAAAGCATGTAAAAAATAATACATTTATAATGACGGTTAGTTTTTTTTTTTTTTTTTTGTATTGTTAGATTAACATAGAAAACAGGTGTACCCAAAGAAAAATTTCACTAGAGGAATGAAATTTCGAAGCTTAATTGTATTTCAAAAATAATTCAACTATCAAAGCCTATTTACGATCGTGACGAGTTATTTCTGTCAACACTGTTGATACATCACCCTAGCATCTAACTGTCGACTAATTATAAAATACATTACTTGTCGGCTAAATGCCTTGTCAGCTAATTGATCAGTAGGTTAAATGACTTATCGGTTACTTGACCTATCGGCCAATTGTTAAAGTCGAATAATTGTTCGTTCGACTAATTATGCTGTCGGCTAATTGTCTCTGTCGTCTTATTGTCTTGTCAGCTAACTATCTCTGTGGACTATTTAAGCTGTCTCCGAAATGTAAACATCAGTTAATTACTATCTGTTAAATGTCTTATCTGCTAACTAAAGGGGATTTTGCTATTTTTTTTACTTCTTATATAAATTACGTGAACTACTCTTAAGAAACTTATAATAATGAGAATTGCACAACATACACTTTGGCTAAAAAAGTTTAATTATTTATTTTTATTTAGTTATGTGGCATACTATATTGCCTTTGGTATTTTCATAAAAATTTTACAAAATGTCTCTTTTGTATACATAGAATTAAGGAATGTCTTTATTTAAGATAAAGGGACGAAATTTAATTTTTGATGCATAAATGATTTTCGAACAAAAGGGAAAGTTATGCTTGAATGCATTACTGTTTAATCGGGTATTAAGATAATTTTTAACATTTTTCTGAAAAATTTCTAATTTAGAGCATACAGCCTAAGCAATTTCTAATGAAAAGATTAAATAGATATTACAGTTACCTGAATTTGCATTTATATATGATATTTAAATACTGTAGAATTAATGACATTTTAATTAAAATTCATTAATTAAATAATTATTGAACAAAGATTCATTGTAAAAAAAATCTTAATGTATTAAACACGTATCATCTACCAATTCAATATAGAAAATTTTGACGAAAAAAGGAGTATAAATATCCACATATATATTAGAGTTAATAAATTATTCCTGATATTCTTCGATGAATTTTTTTTATTTTTATTTTTTCAAAAGTACAAGATTATGAAAAGTTCCCGCTTTTGACTAGAAAGAAAATATCTAGACTTAAGAAATTAAAATTATTTTTAGTATATTATTCCATGTGACTGAAACTTTTCTTACATCGTTGTTGCAGCTTTTTCTAGACCTGTCAAATAAATGTTCTTTCCTTTCTCGCGAAACAAGCTCTCAGCAGCCTCTTTGACATCTTCAATGTCCTTAAAATGATTTTCTTTAAGGTGTTTTGCCAAGCTTGGAGACAGAAAATAATCTGAGGGGGCTAGGTCTGGTGAGTGAGATGGTTTATTGAACAAACGGTGATGAACAAACGGAAATGATCTTCAATTTGACAGCCTCAAAATTGGACGTATGTGGAGGTGCATTATCATGCAACGGAAAAATCCTTTGAGTCAACTTCTCTCGAAGATTAACTTGATGAACTCCTACCAATGGACCAATATTTTAGCATATTTTTGCCTATATATACTACATTGCTCAGGTTGGTAGGCCATCTACAGAATGCCGTCTTTTTCTCAAAAACTGTTTAGGCTGTATTCTTTGTCCAATTTTTTTCTGCCGTGGGGACCAACTCTATTACCATTGTTTTCAACGCCCCTTGTTTCCCGGATCATAGATGCAAAGCCAACTTTCTTCCTGAATTTCAATAACTTAGCCAAAAAAAATCCAGCTTTGTTGATATTTCCTGCAGGAACAATACCTTCATGACGCCAAAGATATCAAATCTCGCGCCTCTGCCTTCGCAGCTTTCATTCGCAACAGTAAAAATGATAAAAATCAGAAACCCGTGATGTTACTAGAATTACATAATAAGATTTTATGCTTTTTAAACGAAATCAGTTTTGTTATTGTTCTTTTCAACTTATAAGTAATCAAAGCTAGTAATTTTTCAGCAATCTCTGGTACACAGCCGTTTTATAAATTACACAACATTAATTTTTTATGTAATCAATCCTTCAAATTTATTCCATGAAAATATTTTAAAGGTTCCTCGCATATTTCAAACTTTAAGCCTTGTAACCCTTTCTTATTCCTCTTATTTTTTAAATAATTTTTTATTTTTGTATTTCTTGAACATTTATTTTATATCCAAAGTGATATTATATATATATATTATGTTTTATAACTCATAAAATAATAAAGATAGATTAAAATTAATAACATAAATGGCTAGATAGACTCAAAAAGTTTCATGACCCTTGTCAATGAACTTCCACGTGTGCCCACTTCATCGCACGGAGAATATCATGTTGATAGTCAAATTCACACCAGGTAGAGACACGCATATCAGCATGTGCGTTGAAGAATGTAAAACAAAATGTGCGACGAAAGGGGCACACGTGGAAGTTTACTGACAATGGTTCTGAAACTTTTTGAGTCCATCTAGCCATTTATGTTATTAATTTCAATCTATCTTTATTATTGTATGAGTTATTAAACATCAAAATGGGTCCGGGACTTTATAAACACCCTGTATATATATATATATATATATATATGTATGTACATATATATTACAATTTTTTTTTCTTCGCCGAAATTAACCTTATACTATATTGATTTCCTTTTAACAATATTCCGTACTTACTTCAACTTATTAAATTAAAATCCTGTTAATAGATATAATCCACTAATCTTTATAGAAACGATATAAATTCTTAATTCGCCTGAAAAAACATTTATTCCAGTATGCGTAAATTTAAAGAAAATGGCTCTAAATTAAAAATGTTTTTAATAAAATTTTATTTCTTGATATTCAAATAAAACTCATTTTTCTTGTTTTTATCAACCCTTTTTAAGAAAGTCTTATTAAATTTATTCCAAAACCATACCTTTCAAAAAATATCATTCTTTTTATTTATTTATTTTTCCCCTTCAACGTTTGATATTTTCAGCGTATCAATAAATTTATTTCTTTTCTTTTTTGTTTTAACATACCGTCTGCAGGATATTCGAATTCTGAGTTCGATTATAAATTAGTTAAATAATGGTTCTTTAAAATAAAAATTTTCGTCTGATTGAAATGTTTAATCTCGACACTGGGTATGAATTCTGTCTGCATGGGAAAATGATGGTTAGAGAATATAGAATTTTCTAAAAGTTTTTGGTTTTAGATTTAAGAAGGAAGCTGAGAGGAGTTGAGGGATATTCTTTCCTTTTACTCCGATGATTTTTTTAAGACGAACTGCGCAATAATTTTTTTATGATGGAATATTCTTATTCGAAAAGAGCATTTTCACTTTATATACTTGCTTTTTAATAAACTTTTTTGGATCTGCCAATTGTGTAGTGCGTCTACGTGTATTTAATTTATTTTTTCTCCCTCGCTTTCCATGAGTCTGTGCTTAAAAAGGGGGAATCCCTTTGCTATAGAAAGAAAATTCTGGAAAGATGATGCTTCTAGCTCTTAACTTTAAAATGTCATATATATATATGTATATAAAACAGCTTATTTACTAATAAATAAATTCGGATTAAATCAGATCTTAATCTCTCAAGATTTCATGGCTTGTGAACTAAAAAAAAGAAAAAAGAAAAATCTGCGTGTTTTGTTAAAAAATTTGTCTTTCAATAGCAGTCATACTCAAAATAAGATTTCAATAAATTTTTACATATTCGTTTTTATGCAAAAGAATGAAATGCGTGTAAAAGTTAAATCAATATTAAAAAAGATAGTCCTATAAAAACATATCTATTTTTCAAGTTATTCTCATGGACGTTGAAATATTATAAACATTCATCTTCTGAAGTTTTTCAGCTTAGAAATGTTTAAAATTCATGTCTGCTTTTTTTCAGATATTTTTACTGTTCTTTACATCACTCAATATTTCAAACTTCGGAACTTTTTTATTTCCTTTTTTATATTTTCAAGTTTTTGCTTTTTCTGATAACACTTGCACTTTTCTAATTGTACTTCAACTCTTCACAGCACGATTTTTTCTGTTTTCATGGAAAAAAAATAGATTTATATATGGGTCTAAAAATGAAAAAATAGTAAAAGAATTTATATTTCCAATTTCTACTATTTTTCGATGTTTTATTTCGTGTTCCTTATTGTTGTGAAAAGACGTTCGACTTCATGGTTATTTTTTCCAGCGGTAGATTGCAACACCGTGGAATTCTAGAACTCATCGACCTGATATTGATATGATTAATTTAATCTGAGAAATGCTTGTTTCTTTGTATATTTTTAATAATTTTTTATATTTTTGTGTGATTTGTGTTGGTAAGTGTTCTTGTTTTTGTTTTCTATATAAATTTATTAATAGCCAATGTTTAATTAATGTAATTTCTAAAAAGTAAGTATTTACGTGATTTGAAAACAGGCATATCATTTTTTGTTAAGCTCAAAGATGGCATTGGAACTCCAGGAAAACTATGTTTATGGACGCAAAGGTTTTTGCAAATTCAGCGAATTTTATTTGTTGTTATTAAGTTTTTTACTCTGTGAAATGATGGAGTAGAAATTATGTGTTGGGAGTATGTGTGAAAACCCTATAATATGTAATATTCGCCTAGTTTGAATATTAAATGTGATATAGATTTAGAATCGTAATGTCATCTATGCACCAACGTCTAAAATAAAAGTAAATTAATTTACGAAATGGTCCTTTAATTTATGTTTTGTTTTCCATAGTCTGCTGTGTTACTCTAATTATTTCTGTTTGAACGAGTGATGGAAGTGTTAAAGATATTTATGTGTATAATTTCTTTTTAAAAAACAGAGAGTTGTTACATTCTCCCCATAAAAAATTATTAGTTTTTATCGATGTTAAAAAGGTTAAATAAAATAAACCTAATAGTGTTAGTTTCGTTTTTAGGGTGGTGATTCATAAAAGATGGGCAGAACTTTAAGGGGTTATAGTACACTTAAAGACAAATAATATTAAAATAGGAGACTAAGGGTCCCAGACGTATTCCCAAGGAGATAGGGGGCATTAAAGTTTAGGGTCCGAAATTTCAAATGATTATAAAAAATGGAAAAATTGGTCGATTCGTTTGCGGTTTTTGCAAAAAATTTTCTTTATGCCAGTATTTTCTTGAAATAAAATTTTAAAGTTCAATTTCAAAAAATGCCGATAGGGGACGCTTTAGACTTTGGAGTAACAAATAACTATTTTTTAACGTTATTTTTTGTATTTCTTTAAATGATTTCGAAAGCTTAGACTTAAACTTAAATTTTGATCTAAAAATCTGAGTCCTAACGAGTAGTTAAGTAGCGTAAACTGAAATTTGAAATTTGAAACCCTTCTCCCCCCAGAACAAAAATCAGTTATTCCCGATCTTTGTGTCGTAGATAAGGCTCTAACTACTGCCGCGTTTTGCTAAAATTATTCTTTATGTCAGTATTTTCTTGAAAATAAATTTTAAAGAAAATTTTCAAAAAATTCCGATAGAGGGCGCTTTAGACTTTGGAGTAACAAACAACTATTTTATACCGTCATTTTTTGTATCTCATTAAATGCTTTCTAAAGCTTAGACTTAAATTTTCAGCCCAAAATCTGAATCGTTAGACGTGGTTAAGTTTCTGGGGAGAGGGGTTTGAAATTTCTACTCCTGAGCACAGTTCAGTTTACCATGTCCACACATTGTGTGCTGTGATACGAGGTAAAAAGACACAAATTAGGATTATGTTACCAAAGCATATTTATTAACATGTAATTACAATAAATGTTCAAAATTGTGACCACCAGAGGTTATGCACGCAGAACAACGGCGAAGAATGGAACGGCGAACATTCGCGAAAACATCAGGCTTTTCGAGCACTTCCCCTACAGCGGCGGAAAGTCTGGCGACCAGTTCCTCGGGGGATTCAATGGGTGTCTCATACATAAGAGCCTTCAATTGTCCCCAAAAAAAGAAATCGAGGGGTGAAAGATCTGGCGAGCGAGCAGGCCAAGCAACAGGACCACCTCGACCAATCCATCTGTTCGGAAATGTGATGTCCAGATAGTTGCGGACGTCTCGTACGTAATGGGCTGGCGCTCCATCGTGCTGGAACCACATGACCCGCCGGATGCGTGGAGGAACAACGTTTAACAGGTCTGGCAGCACATGTTGCCGAAATGTGAGGTATGTTTTACCGTTGAGGCGTTCAGGAAGAAGGTACGGTCCGATTAGGTGGTCTCCGAGGATTCCTGCTCAAACATTGATGGGAAAGCGTCTCTGATGATCATGTGGATACGTAGCATGTGGATTGACATCCGCCCATACATGTGCGGGTACATGTGTGTTAAATGTACCTTCACGTGTGAAGGTACATTCATCGGTGAAAAGCACAGTTCGTCCAAAATGTGGATTTAGCGCGTTCTGCTGCAGAAACCAGCGGGCGAATTCAATACGATTTGGATAATCCCCTGGAGACAGTTTCTGGACTCGTTGCACATGAAACGGGAGCAAATGTTCATCCTTCAGTACCCTCCAAGTCATGGACTGTTAGGTATCCACCTGCCTAGCCACTGTTCGTGTACTTGTACATGGCTGCGCCGCTACTACATCCAGAATGGCTTCTGCAACGACTACTGATTCGTCCTTTTTTGCACGACCTGCATTCGACCGGGAAGCTAGAACTGATCCCGTCTCACACAACTGTCTGTGCAAGCGCTCGAAATTTTTGCGGTTAGGCAAACGCCTGTTGGGAAATCGCTCTCCGTACATTCGTTGTGCCTCTGCACCATTTCCATCTGCCGCTCCTTAAATTAAATGCATCTCAGCCTTTTCCTTATTCGTGAAGGGCACCATCTTCCGATTCATTACTACAGCGACTTACACTTGACTCACCGTTCAGTGGTTTTTATGCCTGAATCGTGTCGAAATTTTGCATACGTGTTCTTCTTCTTCCCCATTTGACTTTTGCATACTTTCTGTCTCCTTCTTCACCCGGTGACTAGCGTCAGGAATGGAGCATGAGCGACGTTTCCAACTGTGCCAGTGCCTTTATGAGTGAATTCCGACTATGCAGTCCTTGAAGAAAGTTGTATTTTTGCCTCGTATCACAGCACAGAATCGTTGGGCGTGGTTAAGTAGTGCAAACTGAACTATGTTCAGAAGTTGAAATTTGAACCCCCTCCCCTCGCTACTGAACCACGCTCAGCGATTCAGATTTTGAGCTGAAAATTTAAGTTTAAGTCTAAGCTTTAGAAAGCATTTAATGAGACACAAAAAATAACGGTATAAAATAGTTGTTCGTTACTCCAAAGTCTAAAGCGCCCTCTATCGGAATTTTTTGAAACTTTTCTTTAAAATTTATTTTCAAGAAAATACTGACATAAAGAATAATTTTAGCAAAACGCGGCAGTAGTTAGAGCCTAATCTACGACACAAAGATCGGGAATAACTGATTTTTGTTCTGGGGGGAGATGGGTTTCAAATTTCAAATTTCAGTTTACGCTACTTAACTACTCGTTAGGACTCAGATTTTTAGATCAAAATTTAAGTTTAAGTCTAAGCTTTCGAAATCATTTAAAGAAATACAAAAAATAACGTTAAAAAATAGTTGTTTGTTACTCCAAAGTCTAAAGCGCCCCCTATCGGCATTTTTTGTAATTGAACTTTAAAATTTTATTTCAAGAAAATATTGGCATAAAGAAAATTTTTTGCAAAAACCGCAAACGAATCGACCAATTTTTCCATTTTTTATAATCATTTGAATTTTCGGACCCTAAACTTTAATGCCCCCTATCTCCTTGGGAATACGTCTGGGACCCTTAGTCTCCTATTTAATATTATTTGTCTTTAAGTGTACTATAACCCCTTAAAGTTCTGCCCATCTTTTATGAATCACCCTGTATATCCAATTGGATTTTTTCTAATTTTATATTATAATTATGTATTTTGTAATTAAATGAGTTTAACATAATTAATTTTATCTACTAAACACTCTGCAGCTTCTTTTATATTAATTTTTTGAAGTATTCAGTAAAATTAATAATAGTAAATTTTGCCTTAAAATCTTATCCAATTTTTTTTTTTTTTTTTTTTTTTTTTTTTTTGTAAAACGCAGCTTTTTGACATTGACAAAATAGGTTTTATTCCATTATTTTAATTGTTCTTAATCTGTTATAGCGATCATATTGACCAAATTCATAACTTATATTGAGAATTATAGTGTTTTTAGGTAAGTACCAGATGAGGCATACAGTGCAGTGAAGGGTTAAAAGGCATCAAATTCTTTCATGTTTTATTAAAAGTTTATATATATTTTTTATTTATTTGAATTACAAAAAGTTGTATTTATTGTTTCTTTGTTTGCAAACGTGTAAATGTATGTGTTAAATCTTTCAATAAAAGAAAATAGAGTAAATATAATTGAGCATTGTTCTTTTTAATATACAACTTATTTATCATTACTATTTTTTTTATTAAAGAACTGCTTACACTAATTAAGTACAGTTATTCAAGCACAAGCTATGCATTGATTTATTATTATTATGTTAATGTGCCCTAAATAAATTTAAACAAATCTCACAAAATCTATACAGTCGTGAGTGTAGGAAAATATTCAAGAACCTTCATATAATTAACCACTTTATTGACATTTTCCAATGGCTTTCGAGCTATGAATTGTAATAATTTTGTTCATCGGAACAACAAAGAAAATATGCAGATTGAAGAGCACTTAAAAAGTTCTTTTGATACAATAGCCTGTATAAGACATGTTCTTTTGCCCATAAATTGAATTTATCAAAGAGTTTCTTTTTGTAATTAAGCTTCAGTTAATAAAGAAAATTAGAAAGCAGAATAGTTCTTTGAAAACAAATTGAGCTTCAAGAGATGACATAAGGGTTAGATGGATGTAAAAGGAGTACTTCTATTGAAAGAAACTGTTTTACATTTGTACATAACTTTTTGAAAAAAACTCTATAGAAAATAGTAATTAAACTGTACTTTTTTTGTTTTTATTTTTTTCCATCTTTGGTTTTAAATATTAATAATGATAAGCGAGTCATAATTTCTACCGTTGATGGATTTTTTAATTTTCCTGCTTTACAAGGAACCCCAACATATAATCTTAAAGTTACTTATATTTAATTATGATATTGAGGATTTACAAATTGATCATATGGTTTTTTAATTCTTTTTTTCTTATTTAATTTAAAGCCTGAGAGTTTTTGTGAGTTTGCTTATAAATGAAAAACTTTTTTGCGAAAAATGCAACAATATTAGCAAGAACAACAAAACTGCAAAAGCAAAATTAGTTTACGAAACGCTAATTGAGTCAAAGTATATGTAGACATATACTTTGTGTACATATTTCATTATCTATAATAATTTTATATTGTAAGATCATATAATATAGCGAGAGAAAATCGGTATATCACAAGATGGCTGAACTTATTGTTTATTATCAGACTTATATCATTAAGAACGTAAATATATTAATAATCAAATGCATTTATATTGATAGATTGATCATGAGATTTTAATTAACATTGATAAAATCAATATTTCTCAATTTCAAGTAGATTATCCAGATGTATACTGGAGTAATAACGCCATGTATTAATATTAGACGTAATTATGAAGAAATCTGGGAGATTGTGCCTTCGGAGACAGGCGCTAAGTCATCTGAATATTAAACAACCTCCAAAAGTGAATTTGTTAAATTTTTAGATCTTATCGCTGGAAGAAGAACGTAAGTGTGAACGTCCGATTTTAAACATGAAAGGTAAGTTCTATGATATAAATGTTACACACTTATTAAGAAATATTAAACATTATTATATGCTAAACATCATTACATAATTTTGTAGTATACTTTATGTACATTCAAAATATTCTGGAATATTTTGAATGTGTTCGGGGAGATAGTTTGTAGTTTAAAACATACTGCGTAATAAGAAAGCAGGGATAACAAGGGTACCCATTGACGTTATTATTCCAGTGTAAAATTTTTAGTAATATTAATACATCCGAAGAGCATTTATTTATTTTTTTTACACAGCAAATTCTCACACAAAAACACATTTCAGAAAACATTTTGTCCACAAGTTCACAACACATTAATGTCTTGTGAAACGTTTTTTGTGTTGTGATTATGTTGCTTATATGTTGCAAAAGTGTTGCTCTCTAGAAATGTGTTCTTAATATTTTACATAAGTATTGCTATCTAGAAATGTGTTCATAAGTATTGTTATCTAGAATAATGTTGTTAAATGTGATGAAATAGTGTTGTAAATAATGTTGATGAAAATAATATCTTAAAATAGTGTTGTGCTACACAACTTTGTCCCCAGATTATCAAAACATTGTAAACACCAAACAATTTGGAACACTATAAAACAACTCATGTGAAACAATATCAAAATATTTTCTACATAGTGCCTTTAAAATTACACAAATTAAAAAAATAAATCCTTTGAAAATTATTTTCAGGACATATTTCTCCTTTTGTAATTTTTAACAACAATTTTTGCACAATCTGTTCATTTCGTACAACACATTCATAATAAAATCGAAAAAGATTTTAGTTAGAGGTGTTTATTTGGATTTTCAGTAAATGATGCAAAAGTGTTTCATGCATTTGCAGTGTATTCACGAAAATACCATTATTGTCGGTTACACGACATTTCGGTCCCGCCATTTCGGTCCCGCCGTTTCGGTCCCGCCGTTTCGGTCCCGAGCCATTTCGGGCCCTGGACATTTCGGTCCCGAGACATTTCGGTCCCTGGACATTTCGGTCCCGAGACATTTCGGTCCCTGGACATTTCGGTCCCTGGACATTTCGGTCCCGGGACATTTCGGTCCCTGGCCATTTCGGTCCTTAATCATTTTGGTCTCTTGCCATTTCGGTCCATTGCTATTTCTTTACCGGTTCTTTATAACTTGGTTTCTGATTGATGAAGGCCCACTAAACGCTGTAAGCTCAACATTGTTCGGGCCTTTTTTAATATTTTTATTCTCCTGCCCCCCTTCCCTCAAATTTTATACAAAGCTGAATATAATAGTCCAATAAGTTTAATCTATTGTAACTCGTGATAATAAAATCACAGCGAGTTGTAAATTTGATTAAACAATGTTATATAATTTTACACTGTCTTTATTATTATTATTTAACAGAATAAATATTTTAAGTTTTATCATATATTTTTTGTGTTAGGTATTTTATCTATACTATAAACTATTATTTTTATTGATTAACTTTTATTTTTATTGATTGTTTTCGCACACTTTCTTAGAATCTTTAAATTAGTGATTTCGTAACTAGGCGTGCTATAAAAATTTTTTGTTAAAAAAATAAAAATGCTCCAACGACCTTTTTTTATGTAATAATTATGGGTTGCATTTTTTTTTTTTTTTTTTTTTTTT
The DNA here is from genome assembly GCA_964019185.1 of Maratus speculifer. Lineage (NCBI taxonomy): Eukaryota > Metazoa > Arthropoda > Arachnida > Araneae > Salticidae > Maratus > Maratus speculifer. The sequence goes on along the minus strand of OZ025296.1, from coordinate 225,290,268 downwards.
TTTTTTAACAGTTTTCTTACCTTAAGAAGACAATTTTTGTGAGTTAATTTTATTGAAAGTGGGCCTATTTCTTTGTAATAAAATGATTATTTTTAAATTTCATATAATAATGTAACTATTATTTTAAATAATTTTATTTTCGATTTTTAACTGACAAAAGTAAACTTTTTTAATTTATCGTTTATTTATTTATTTCCATTACCTTTTCGCTCCCACTTTCACAGAAAAAAATTGACAATTTTTATTTTAATTTTATTATTAATTGAATAAATAGTTTTAAATTTGATTAATTTTAAATATAAAATAAATAAACAGGTAAACGATAAGCTTCAGTTTATAACTACTACAAAACATAATGATAAATTGAATATAAAACAGATTATTTATTGAGTTTATGTAAAGTAAAATTCGAAATGCATATTAATAATTTTTTCAATTTAATTATATAAAGATTCATTAAATTAAAAATACATAAATTTAATAAAATATTAATTTGATTTTCATTTTAAAATCACTAACTGTTTTGAGATTTAATTTATAGCAATTATTCATCACCATAAGTTATTATTCAAAAATTGTTATTTATTTCAAAAAAGGAAATTATTATTATTATTTTGAAAAATTAATTAGTAACGTAGCGTAATAATTAATTAAACATAATAATGCAACACTGTAACAATGCGTAAAAATATTTCTTAACAGGTTAAGGTAAAATTTTTATCCAGATGCAGATTTAAATTTTTTGAAACAAAGTTATAGTTTACAGTTCGCAAAAATCAATCATATATTAATTATTATATTTAAAGAGTAAGAAAAATATGATAACTAACCAATAAATGAATAAATAACATGTTTATTTTGAGAATCTTTATCATTTTTATACATCCTAATGAAGTTAATAACATTATAGTAGCTGAAATTTAAAAAATATGTTTTTTTCATTTTTGCTATAACCTCTATATAGTTCTTGTACTAGATTTTAAACAAGTAATTGATAAATAAGTCACTTAAACAATTAATAGTTAAAATAATTTTGAATCCTTATTAATAAATATGTTTGATAAAAATAATTTAATTTTTGAGAATTTTTTAATTCAACAACATAATTATTAACGCTTTCAAATTTTCTAAGATGATGTTAATCATTTAATAAAATAATGTATAACATTAAGTAAATAACAAATCAAAACCGTGTGCCAAGAATTTTTAAAACTTTTTTTTATGTTGGTGTTCCTATAAAATTGGAAATGTATTCATATAAGTATCAGCTAAGTACTACGATTAACCTCTTTTAAGCAAAAATTCTGCGTGTCAATCAATTTTCAACGCCCATCAACGTTGGTAGTTAGCTTTATTCTACGTATCTTGATCTTTATACACTTGTCACATGAAACCCTTATTCTTTACAATGCCCTTTATACTCTGGAGTTCAAATGCGGACAGACCTCCCACATAATCGCTGGCATTTTTTAGAAGAAATATGATTGTTTTGAAAAGAACAGCATTTCTCGGTGTTTTTTATTCCTCTTGCTGTTACCTTCATTTCAAACGCTTTTAGTATCAATTAAACCAGTATAAAAAGTAGAATGGAATATTTTTTATCCTTATTATTACAGCTTATAAATGACATTGAAATATTCAAAACTTATAACATAACTAAATAAGATTGTTAGATAAGATATTTACCACCTAGACATAATATTTTAAGATACCTTTTTTAATTTAATTTACTTTGACAGAAGGCTTTTTTTTCATATTTTTTATGAGGGTTTTTATATTTTAATGTTAAAAATAATTATTTTATATAATAGTATCAGCTTTAAATGAAATGACAAATTTCAATACGCATTACATTAATAATTTTGTAATTAGTTTCCTTAAGCTGGTTTTAGAAAATTTAACAGATGTGTTGTATAAATGTGATATATGCATAAAAGTATGGCAATATAATTTTTTTGCTGTTGCCGTTATTTTGGAAAACATTAATAAAAACAGGGAAGCGTCAATATAATAAACATTCTAGATTGTAATAATAACAATAAAAAAAGAACTGTTGTCATGAAAAAATAATTGCTAATAATTCAAGATGTAATTCATTTTTCTAAAATGTAAAAAAAAAAAAAAAAAAAAAAAATCTTTAGGTTACAAATCATTTTAATAAATATTTCTGCTCGTGTCATATATTTATGTAGTAAAATAATTGCAATGCTAACTTCCTCCACGTGTTGGAATCTGGAAATTCTTTTCTTAATTTAAAAACGGAAAAGTTTAAAAGGAAAATAAATGCTAGTAACCAAAAAAATATATAAAAAATGCCATAAACAAAAAGAGAATTCAATGATGATTTTGGCACAGGGGGTAAAATACTACCAGATGCAGATGTTTTTTTATTTATTTCAACATTTTTGCTCCTATGCGGGAAGTGGCGGAGGTGCAAAATAATGAAACACTCATAATTCTGAAAATTGGCTTCAGCGATGAAATCCTATAATATGCTAAGTGTCAGAATATAAATTCCATATAACAATAACTCTTTCATTTCTCCTGGCAATTTAAAAACCTTTGTCTCCCTGGAGAGGAAACATGCATCTCAGAAGTTAAAATTTTATAACTATTATGGGGTGTGTTAATATCATAAGTTAATTGGTTTCTTTTATAAATTTAGTTATCAGTTTCCAAGTTAACTTCCCCGTTTCCTCTTTCAAGAATTCAAAACATTCTGGCAATTTTAAAAAATGCCATTCATCTGTGAATTTTTTTCAGAAATCTCCATTCATTTCTAAATAATTGATCAAGTTTTGGGGTACTTGTTACTTCTAATTAATCGCATTACACTAAAATTTTATGCGACTTTCAGTTAAAAAACCTGTGTTGAATTCAGACACTTTTCTCCGGGAAGGACTTCTGCGGCTCCGGGGGGGATTACACTTTTTTACCAATGAAAACACAAAATTTCAAAATTTCCGGGGGGGGGGGTAATTGACAGCTCCGAGGGAACGACCTGCCCCTGAATTCAACACTCTAAAATGTTCCTTATAAAATTATGTCAGATGTTTCCCGTGCACAAAATTTTAGCTAGCTGGAGAAGGGACCGAAAAGTCCAGGGACCGAAATGTCTCGGGACCGAAATGACCATGGACCGAAATGTCTCGGGACCGAAACGTCTCGGGACCGAAATGACCAGGGACCGAAATGTCTTGGGACCGAAACGTCTCGGGACCGAAATGTCTCGGGACCGAAACGTCTCGGGACCGAAATGTCTCGGGACCGAAACGGCGGGACCGAAATGGCGGGACCGAAATGGCGGGACCGAAACGTCCTGCTTCCATTATTGTCATTATTGAAAACAAAAGAGGATAACGGGAAATTTCTTTGTCCTATGTCTACTAAATTTCAATGTTATGAAAATAAAATGTCAAATGCTTATTCTTGCATCCAAATATAGCAACCCATGATAAGAGAAATTCGTCGATTTCTGGGGCTTCAGTGTTTGTATTTTTAGAATTGGACAATGTACATTCCATTATTTCACATTATTTTACAACTTTGCATGGTGTTATAACCCACATGGGTGGGTAGTAACGCTAAATAGCATTGATCCAGAAATCATACCATTAAATTTTATGAATACAAATATTTTCAAATAATCTTTCTTGTATACATATTCAATATTTCTTATTCGTTTGGAATGAAATCAAAACTAAGCCTTGAAAATTGGTATAACCTTATCGTCGCATTATTACCCAAGATAACCTTTATATATAAAGTGGTTGGCCAAATTATTAGTTATACGCCTACACTCTACATTTCAAAGAACAAGAAGCTTTATTTTGCTGTTACTTACTGTTGGATTATTTAAGTATTTTCAGTATAAATGGATTGAAAATTTATAGGTTGATAAACAAAAACAAATTTTCGCTCATAAAGTAGAAATTTAGTGTGAAAAATCTGAACACACGTATTTAAGACAAAATCCTCAATATTTCGTTTAACCTCCCTTACGGACTGTACCTTTCTTGGTCTGCTATACAAACATTATTTTACGCTTACCCTTTAAATACTCATTCTGATGCCCGACATTAAGCAGGGTTTTTATAAAATATCTTTTGACAAGTTTTCTTGAGACACATGTCAAGAGACAGGGTATAGAATCCTTTCAGACAAATACAAGTATTTATATTACCCATAACATCCCCCAAATTACCCCATAACATCCCTGACGCACTTCATGCACTACGAGTCCCTTACTGATTGACGACTTTTGTCAAATGTCACCTGTCACTGTTCTTAACCCAAAAACGTAACAAAGAGTGACAATAAGAAAAAAATTGTTGTGTAATTAATAGTTTGGCCACTCAATGTATGTCTGCATAGACGCTATATAGCGTATACGCCGGAGATAATCGAGTTAAAAGATCATATACATTTCAGGCTCATTTAAAAGTATTATGACAGGACCGGCAATGTTAGTTTATAAATAAAATAGAATTATTAATACATAGATATTCTTTAATAGTTAAAATAGTATAAGGTTAATCTTGCAGAAGAAAATTAAATTTTGTATTATGTATATGTATTGTTTTAACACTTGCGGTTCAGATTTTTACTGAATATACATTTTCAATATGTTTTTACACATACTTTTTCATAGTAAAGAATCAAATCAATATGAATGATAAATCATAGTTTGAAAGATAAATAAACTCCCGTTTGTAATTTATTACCTCTAGTCTTCGAATAATTCGCATGAACTTTGATTTATTGCAGGTATTTACTTTCCAAACTTTTTCAAGTTAGAAATGTTTAAAGTTCATTTCTGGTTATTTAAAAAAATCATTTTTCTTGAAATCGTTTGCTGTTTAGAGCCTCAGAACTTTTTTGATTTATTATTTTATATTTTCAAATTTTTAGCTTCTTTTAAAGATTTGTGCATTGTTTTAGATTGGGATAAATATTTTAACGTTATTTAAACATTACATATTAAATTCTACAAATTATAAACAGAATTTGTTTTAATCTGAAATAAAACTGTGTAAATTATAAAAGTAGCTGTTTTTCACGTTTATCTATTATCATAAGATGTAAGATTCGATATGATCACAAATTTATTTTAAGCTCTTAAAAAGCTAAATTTTGTCGAGTATATTACACCTTATTAAATATAAAATAATTTTTTAAACATAGTATAATTCGAATATTGAATGTAGAGAAAAATTAAAAAATATATATGTTTATTTGTTAAGATATGTTTTAATTATTTGAATAAAATAAAAACTCTAATATCATCGAATCGAAACTCATCATTTTAGCACCCACATATATATAACAACTACGTCTTATATATATTGCGTACAATTATTGAATGACAATTTTTATATTTATTTATTACACAGTTATTGGGCGCTGAATGAAGAAAAAACATTTTTAAAGCATATGCAATGCACAATGTGAGACAGAATATTCATGAATACTTCATATATTTAGCCTCATCTTTTTTTCAATTTCATCAAACTTCCGAACAATGAATTGCAATAAATGAATTCAGTAGTTCAGTTAATCCCCGCCCCCCCCTCCCAAAAAAATTAAACTAAGGTACCCTGGGGTAATAACGCCACGTTAAGGTTCTACCAATTTTCACGGCTTAGTTTTAGATTGTATTTTTCAAGCAAATATAGGATCTGATACAGCAACTCATTGACTATCTATGTAAAATAAAATAATTTAACAAATATGTATTCATAAAATGTAATGGCGTTTTTTCTTGACCAATGCTATTTGGCGTTATTACCCACTTATATGGGTAATAACGCCATGCAAACAAAACTATGAAATAAGATGGAATAAATGCATGTAGATAGCCCAGTTCTAAGAATACAAACTCTACAAACTTAGAAATTGACAAATTGCATTCTAAGCTATTGAAAATGTTCAATTTTTTGTGAAAGTGTAGGAAAAATAAAGGTGTGGTGTGGGAGGAGGGGATGAGGCAAAAGAATATCAGACCGTGAGCTTCTTTTTGCTTAAAAAGGACCTCTTAAATAGAAATATGAGAAACATTGGACAGTTTTAACTGTGTTTATTTGAATCAGTATTAAGGATGTAGCTCGGCCACTGTAGGGAATCAACCGGGGTAAAAATTGCAAGGATTGGCGTTATTACCCCGGTATAGTTATTGCGCAGAACATTTTAAATTACAAATTATCTCGAGAAGATATCCAAAATCTTCAACAACATTTTAAAAGTACTTGAAATGTACTACAAATTTATGTAATTAACAAAGTATTTCCGGATAAAAAGATAGTCTTCACATCACAAAACGTATCTCGCAAATTTTAGATCAAGCGTTAATTTTAGTTGTTTGTAAAAACAATAAGACCTAAAAATGAAACAAATTAATTTGAAGCTGTTTTTGCGATTTATATGACTCAAAACCCTTCTGCGCAGAGCACACGGGTGTCATTTACCTGATTATTTCATAATTATGCAAAATATAAGCACTTGGCGTTATTACCCCGCCTGGCGTTATTACCCCAGGGTACCTTACATGAATACATTAACATTGTTCTTCTCATTTAACATGCAATACAAAATATTCTCTTCTGTTTATAAAGTGCTTTCTTTCATGTTTATTTTTATATATTGGCTTCAATTAATAAAAATATTAAAATATGATGATGTAGACTTTGAAAATGAACTAGGCTTTAAAAATGTCATGAAAATTGAATGTATCTGCTGCTGTTCAAAGAAGCTTTTCAAAATTTTCTGAGAAAAGTGTTTATGAATTCGGCTTGTCTGTTTATATGATGCGATGGTGCGTCCGTGCTCTAAATCGCGTGCTCTCTTAAAAAGTCAGCCAAAAAATAACTCAAGTTGAGCCGAAATTAGCTCATCTCGCGTTTTGAAAGGCGGCTTCTCAAAAAGACTTGAAACAACTCGAGTAGCGAGTTTTTTCTAAGCAATTTAAATCAAGACGGGTGGTTTAAAAAAACAATTTAAATCAAGAAGAGTGATACGTTTGACAAACAACTCATTCACGATCCAATAAATTACAGCCCTTTCCTGAGTAGCCAAATCCACTCTTTCGTTTTAAGAGTGTGAATACAATCCGATTTCCATGAAATTAATATAAGTTGTTAGTTATAATTCTTAGACCAGCAAATAGTAGCAGAGGCAATCACCTCATCGAGTTCATGGTTAAAATTCTAGAAATAGTTAAAATTCGATTTGCATAATAAAACGCCGCCAATTTGTCAAGTCATATTTGGTGAAAATCACTTGAAAATCCAATTTTAGAGATTGACTCGCAGATTTGCCATTGTGTTACTTGTGTCCAAAGGTATTAAAACATGAAGGACAGGGAGTAGGGAAATGTTGTAGCAAACCGACGAGTCAACCACTAGAATAGAGTTTTCGTGTGTTTTCCAAGACCATACCTGACAGACCGATTGCGTTTTAATATAGGAATTAATTTTTGAGTAATTCTGGAATTTCAACTGTGAACTCGATGGAGTTATTGTTTCTGCTCTCACCTCCTGCTCTATATGGCATTTCCGGTAATGCACATGAAGTATGTGACATTTATGATTCATTTACAGATACCCGGATGAAAATTCTGTTAAATTTCGGTTTATGGGCAAAACTTGTTTGCAGTGTTTTTGAACAATATTACAGTATTTTAAACATACTGAAATTTATATATTATTCTGAGGTGCACCGCATGGCGCTTACTGTTGACTAGAGTGTACATAAAAGATATCATTAATTTACAAGGACACACAAAAGTATTCAGCTGCAGAAGAAATTGAACAATTGAAGCTTATGAACAATGATTGAATGAAGTGCGTTTAAAGTAGTAACGTTGTTTTAGATTGAACTATTTTTTATTTAAAATAGTATTTGATGAGGATAAATTCTGTAGTTCCGGACTGCACAATATTTCTTGGGTACACTTCATGGAACTTGCTTTAGATATACTTAGATAAACTTTTAGATTATTTTGTAGCACACTGTAAAAAACGGACAATTTTATGGAGGCCCTACTGGTAATCGGCACCCAGTACAAATCATTGTTTTTTATCAGATAAATTAACGTAAATTCCGGAAAAAAATTCCATCCAAAAAGGGAATTGCACTTGCGTCAGGATTGCCTGTACAATCTCCGTAAAATCGTCTGTTTTCTTACAGTTATATATATAAAACCCACAGATCACATACAGATTTTTACAAGAAAAAAAAAGCAGCAGAAAACGGATTTTTTGCAGAATATTGATTATAATTACTGACGTTTGTTTGTAAATGCGTTATAAGGTTTCAAATTGTTTACTTACACATCATATTTGACATTAATAAATTATTAAATTTGATTACTGTATGTATTTTATTTCTGAATGTATTAGAAAACCGTAATAATTTATGCTGCATGCATGATATTTCATTCTTGCTTTTTTATACATGGCATACTGGAAGTAAAATAAGTCAAGAAAATTATAGAGACCCTGAAATTATGTTAACATTAGTTGTACATTTTCTTCTGCATGGTTCATTTTAATTAATAGACTAGTCCAAAGATTAGAACTTTAAATATTGAGGACATGTTTTTATATATCACCTGTTTCCGCGAAACCCCAAAGTTGGTATTTAAAAATTACCTACATTTAGATAACACATTAAGGATTTGGTTTATAAATTAATTACACTGAATATTTAATAATACTATCATTTTTCAGTTCAGGTTACTTCACAGAATTTCTCTCAACTTCCAGGAAATGAATAAATATTTTCACCAAAAGCGAGACCATCAACGATACTTTAAAACGTGCGCTGCTGACCACTTGGGGTCCAAAACACAAAATGAAATATGCATAAAATTTATTTACTATGCATTTAAAGAAAGATACATGTATATAAATGTTACTGTTAATTTAGTAAATTGGGTAATTATTATTAATATTAAGTCTTTCGATAAATTTGATAGATGATGCATATTAATATAATTTACTGTTTTTTATTAACAATTATCGATGTATTTCGGTCAATATGATTAATAAAGCTTAGTAATAAATACCTACCTTTCAAAAATCTGTACTGCGTAACTTTTGAATCTTATAACGAAAATAATTGCTAAGAGAAATTAATACTCAATCAAAAGGAGTGTTCTATAAATGAGACGCAAAAGACTAAACAGTTTAAAATAATTGTTAACTTTTCAATGAATATTTAGAAATCACATATACAAAAAAAAAATCTCAAGCTAAATGTGTTGAAATTTATTATGTTTAACAATCTTGATTGGTAATATTAAGAGTCAATATTTTGAAATTCAGAAAAAAATGATGTTTTGATATTTGTTGATCTGCTCGATATTTTTATATGTTGAAGTAGGTCATATTTTATAAATAATGTGCAATTTTTAATTCCTTTAAAAAAATTTTCTTTCCTGTAAAAATGTCAAAGTTCAATGTTGTGAATGCCATTTTTCATAATAAATTAAATGCGTGTTTAGAGGGCTATATCTCTGGCAAGAATTAAGGTCCAAAAAATTCTTTTGGTGTACACTGTTAGTATAACACTATAAGCTTATTAAAATTTATTTGTTTCCGAATCAAACCTACAATGTATGACATAAAATTATTAACTTTGTGTGATTTTAAAACATTTTATTGAAGTCAAATGGTAATTTACCTCCTAAACTTTTCACTGTAGAGAACAGACCATTAGACAGCAGACAAACTCTGTGAGGGGAAACCGTGAACTAATTCTTGATCACAATGAAACTGAAGCAAGTGTTGACACCTGCGACATTTTGTGTGTGTGGATTATTATGTATCTCGCATAACAAGAATATGACTTCTTGACACGTTTTGTACTATGTCATATATTCTCATGCATTATTTCTATCCGAAGAATTACTTTGTTGAGAACATTTAAAAAATCCCTTATAAAAAATCTCACAGTCAAATCTCAAATTCTTTACCTCGACTTGTGTCAGTTTTTCTTGATATATAACATTCATAAAAAAATGTAAGAGGAACCTTCAAATAAGTAAAGCTCCCCATAAAAGAGAAATTCTTGTTACATATATGGCGTAAAAGAAATTTACTCTTCTACATAGAAATGCATCAAATGCGTAAGGATTATTTGTAAACAGCCTTAAAAAAACAATTATTATGTTTGACATGTGAAGTGATTAATGTAGATGAACTATACGACTCATTCTGTAAATCCCAAATTATTTAATTGTTTACAGTAATTCATTATTACTTTTTATACTTGTGATTATAGTCGTAAGAAGCTTTTTATACATCTTAACATCTACTTTAATATATTATAACAAAATAAGTATATTGCTGAATATTTTCATAAATTGTGATTAGAAATAGCTTATTTGATATTTGAATGTTAGATTATTTGTAAAATTAAAATGAAGCAGCAATAATTGATTGTTTTTCGCCTGTTATGCACCCTCCAACGCACGCCTGCTGATATGTTAAAAATTTGCGCATCCGGCGTCAGGTTAATATATATATATATATATATACATATATATGTTGTTTCTACGTATGTATAGCTCGTTTTTGAACGAAAGATTTTTAAAAAAAATTGAAATTTGAATTTGGAGCATTTATTTATAAAACAGTTATATTCTTCGTATAATTTACATTATGTATCTCCTTGTATAATTAATTTTAATTGAAAAAAGGGAAATCCTCGGTTAAATCACTAGTCAATACTAATTTGAAGAAGTGCGCCAAAATTTCCATAAGGTCAGTGCATAACATTTTAATAAATCATGTCCACGGATTACAAAAAATCTACATCCATCGATTCTGGTCGACCTTGTCCAATGAGTATAATTTCGAAAGGCTTTATATCGTAGATTTTTACCCCGATTAACCCATTAACGCCCGAATTATATTCATTGCTAAAATTTAAATTTTGTATTTCCCACCACTTTTAAAATCAAATTAACTTTTATCTAAATTTATCGAGGATTCTGTCTCGTGAAAGAAGGTAAATATTTATCTTCCTCTTTACTGGTGGGAGAGCCGCTTTCTTGCTGTTTTTGTAACCGTCCTCAAACGAGGACGCTGGGCGTTAATGGGTTAAACTGAATTTATGTAAAAATATTGAAGAAGTATTTTATTGTTAAAAAAAATAAACATCGGAAATACTTGCGTATAAGGCAAGGAATTTCGAACAATTTGCAACACGCAAATTGAGGTGTGCGGGGGGTGTCCGACTTATACCCGAGTCAATTAAAAAAGTGAAAAAAGAAACAACGAATAATGCAAAATTCTGTTTTTTCTGTATGTAAATATTAAATAATATATATCTTAAGTATAAATTATAACAAATTGTCGTTAAAATTCTTCTTGTAATTTTATTTTTGTAGAATTTGCATTCGAAACTGAGGGGATGGTCTTATACGCGAATATATACGGCAAATGGATTTTTTTTTTTTTTTTTTTTTTTTTTTTTTTTTTTGAAAATTATATAAAACTTTAAACATTAGAGTCTCTCTATAGTTAAATTCAAAATCATCATAATTTTTGCATCACCGTTTTTACTTATAATGCGTGATAATTTTTCCTTTTCTAGAGTTGCTTAATTTTTTCCTATTTTTTATAATTTTTTTTTATCCATAGTAACTAGACTGGAATAAAAAACTGGGTGTAGGAAAACACAGTGCTAATCTTACTCAACCACTAGTGGTATTAATTTTTGGTTTATGCACCACTTCGTTTCCGGCAGACATAGATCATTAGATTCCTCTATTAGTACTATTCAATAAAAAAATTGGTTGCCTGTAAAGTCGGTATACGGGCGAAAGTTTTACGTGACAACGACTTTGAGTTGTAAAATAATTTTAATGTGAATATTCATTCGTATAGTAGGAAGAAGGATGAAATAATAGTAACAATTTAAAACATTTATTTATACAAAGAATTATATTTAAAACATTAATTTTTACAAAGAATCTCGCACTGAATTTCATATTAACAAAATTTTATTTTTACCTTTACACATACATACGTATTTATATACAAATATACATACAATAACTTGCAATACACTGTGTTTGTTAAACACATTTTACTTCATGTTTATTGATGTCAAATGTTGAATTTTGTAAACAGCATATTAAAGAATTTTTCAATGAGCAGAATATAACTAAAGTAAAATGGCTTTCACTAATCACATATCATTAGTTTTCCATAATATACCACCGAATTACGAAATAAACTACACTTATTTTCTTTGTACTTTATACTAATAACTAATACATAACGTATTTCGTCTTAGTTTGATACTATCTAAAATTCCTATTAAGCACCGCCCCTTCCTTGCAGCGAATTCACATTCACGTTCAGAAAATGGTCCCACAAGTGACCGGAAAAAGTTAAGAGAAAAGTGAGCGCGTATCGTGAGCGGAGCGTAACGTAACGTAACGCAGTTTCTTGAAGTGTCTCCCGGCAAACCAATTTACAAGACGTTGTCACGTCAAAATGCTGAATTCAGAATATTCATTTTTAACATAAGAATATTTATTTTTTTTTAATTTTTGCATTAACTACTGTTCAAGATTACACTGTGTGCATTATGATATATCTTTATCACACACAATGTAAACGAAAAAAAATCTGGGGAGAAAAATAAGGAATTTTACACAGTGATACACATTTTTTTTTCGTATATATATAAAAAACTTGCATATATATATATATATATATATATATATATATATATTGGATTTTAATTGTGTAAAAATATGAAATGTGGATGGGTCGTTTTAGAAAGATCTTATTAATTCTTAAAATATTCATGAAAATTCCTTATTTTCCCCACAAAATTCTTTTTGCTAATTTTGTTTGTTAAAAATACATCTCATAATGCATACAGAGCGTTCTTGAATATTATTTAATAAGTAAAAAATTACATATACATATAAATAATTAGATTGGAAGTCCTTCTCTCCTCAAAAACAATTATATCTATAGGTGCCTCAAGTTCTCTTTGGAAGAGTTAAACTGAAATACACCTAAAGAGAATAATTTGCGGAGTTTCCCTGATTTCAATTTTTGGCATTATAAAAATAGAATAGAATGCAAAGACACTTTCACTAACGAGTTCATCTTATCGACTCTAAAGATATTATGAATATAAGGAACATGGTTATTAGAAGACAGTGTATGATGTATCACACTAAGAATTAATGTAATAGTAATTTTGTTTATGCATTGAAGAGTCACTATGGTTTCGAATTATAAATTAATAACATTTATATTTCGGAAGGGTGTCACCAGTTTAATCATAACAGGAATTATAAATGCAATTGTATTGTATAAAATGAATAAAGAGCAGAAAATTACAAAATACCGAAAAATAACAAAAGAAGAAGAATACAGAATTTACTAATTTTAAATTTTAAATGAAATGTCGGTTTTTAAATTCTAACATCTATATTATTATTACCATTCTTGCCTTTTAAGTAATATTGTGTATTTTGTAATTCAATAAAGGTGGAATACAGTAGAACCCCGATCCATCGTTTTTCAAGGAGTGCGTTGAAAAAAACGATGAATGCGGGTTAACGTCAATGTTTATACCTTATTAATACATGCAATTTATACAGTATACTAATAAATACTAATTCACTACTTACCAAACTGTAAAATAAATAAATTGAAGTTGCAGAAAATTGATATTTATTTTAGAAAATCAGTAATTTTATGTTGGTTTTTTCGCTCATTTTTTAAATTAAACAACTAATTTTCAAGTTGTGCAACATTTTTCTGATCTTTTTCTGTTATTTCATGTGCATATATAAAAGTTTGTACAATTTCAAATGCCGAAATTGCTTCAGTCAGACTTGGCACTGATGTATGCTCAGCTTCATTGACATTAACATTATCATCTGCTTCTTCGCCACTATTTTCATTTTTTTCATCATCACACATTTCCTCTATGCTTAAGACACCACATGTCGCAACATCTTCATCAATGGAGATATAATCGCTAAACTTCACACGAGATACATCTTCTGCTATACGCAACCACTCTTCATCAGAATTATTGCCACCATCGTCATTATTTTCCTTCTCTTCTACTGAGTATTCTTCATCAATTTTTCGCTCGAAACCGCATTTTACAAAACAATTCTGGATGGTTGAAAAGGTTACTTCGTGCTATGCTGAAAGTATAAAATGAATAGCCTGCAAAAGATCTATTTTTTGTCTATGTTCTTTTTCTTGTTTCAAGAAACATAAATATCGTTTCACAATCTTCCTCCTGTAAAATTTCTTAAAACAGTTGATTATCCCGGCATCAAGAGGTTGTACGACAGATGTACAATTAGCAGGAAAAAGCTTGACTTTTATATTTTTAAAAAACGACGTATCTGGGGGATGAGCTGAACAATTGTCAATAAATAAGATGATTTTTCATTTTTGAACTCCAATTGATCTATCAAAGTCAAGAAGAAACTTTCTAAAAATATCATTTTTCATCCATGCTTTGGCATTCAAATAGTAGATTACTGGAAGTTTCTTTACATTCTTGAAACATCGAGGTCTAGCAGATTTACCAATAACGAGAGGTACTCGTTTATCAGAACTGTCCTTATTTGTGCATAGTAGCACTGTAAGTCTTTCTTTCGAATGTTTACCCCCATGACAAGACTCTCCTTTGAACGCTAGCGATCTGTCTGACAAACATTTATAAAACAGGCCTGTTTCGTCTACATTGTAGATGTCACAATCTTTGTATCCTTCTAGTAACTTTATCTACTTAAATCTATTTTACTTAAATCTAGTAAAGATTTTTGAAACACATTTCTGTTTCATCAGTGTTTACTACTGAAGCACTTTCGCCACATAATTTCCTGGATACCAATCCATGGCAAATTTTAAAACGTGAAATCTACCCATTTGATTCAGAAAAATTATATGAGGCCCATATGAGGCCGCTATTTCAAGTGCTTTCTCTCGAAGAATATTCCCATCCGCAGGAATATTTGATGTCCGAGCGTTCTGTACCAAGCGAAGATAATTCTTTCCAATTCACTGTAAGTAGACACTTTGCTTCTTTTTCTCTTTTTTGCAGAAGTTCCATACTTAACTGCCTGCTCTCTAATTTCTGTCGTTTTCGAAACTATCGAATTGAGGGTTGAAGGCGGTATACCTAAACGTTTAGCGCTGTTAGTTTTTTCTCAAACGGATTCTTTTTACTTCATCTATGATGTGAAGCAGGGCCATAGCTAAGGGGGCACTATGGGCGACTCAGCCTCCCTAAAATATTCTGACCCCCCCCCCCCTGGAAAAAATTCCAAGGTCACTCAATGAATTTCTGTTTCAAAAATCCAAATGAAATTCTGTTCAAAATCTAATTTAGTTTTGAGATCTTTTCACAGTTTTGCATAATTACTAAATTGTATCTAAAATAAGTATTTCAACACTCCCTCATCCTATTTGTACATATGAAGTTAACATGATGTTTAATTTCGAACCAGTTATATACTCAAAATTTTCATCATCATATATATTTCTTAGCATAAAATGAAGTTATTACAACAGTTTAATACGAAACAAAGTACTTGCAATGTGAATATGCACTAATTTATCTTTCTGCGTCAAAGGGAGAGAGAAAAAATTTTATGAGCCCCCCGTACATTCTCTTGAGCCCCCCCCCCCCCCTGTTATTCACTTCTAACTACGGCCTTGATGTTAAGCATTTCTTCTGAGGTTCAGATTTGTTTTGACATACTTAAAATTCACAGAATGCATAAAATTTAGAGCAGAATATATTAAATTAAAAACTCACACTCTTGAAATTAAACACCTGCATTGCGCACAACAGATTACCCAATACTGTAGCAGCTGGCTAAAAAATTCATCCATCCTCCACCTTACGCATAATAGAATAACCCATTCTCCAAACAAGATCACATGTTCCTCATTACGTACATATATGTCATAATATCAGCGCTAAACATTGCCGCCCTCTTCTCTTTAAAAAAGCACAAATGAAACATTTTAAGATAAAAGAAATAATTTCCGTTCATATGGACGCGCTTGACATTCCATTTCATTTCGGAGAGAAGAAAAATTTTACAACGATGAATGCGGGAAAGCGATTTTTTAAAGAACGATGCATGCGGGTTTCGTTAACATTATTTAAATATAATTTGTACAGGGACCATAGAAATAAAACGATCAATGCGGGAAAACGATGGATGTGGGAACGATAGACCGGGGCTTTACTGTATTGTATTTAATCTTTTGATATTAAATATTTTTTTCTAAAATAAAGTACTAGGAAAATAAGCTTAATTAAATCAGTGACAATAAAATGTTAATAAAAATTATTTTGACAGAAGGAATTGTGACACAAAACTATTTATTTAATACAAATATATATTAATAATTAAAAAACCTACTTTATTTAAAGGAACGCACAATATTATTTTTGTTAATATATCTAAAGAATATTTTAAGGCAACTATTTTATTCTAGATTAATGAATCGAAAAATAAACTTTAACTAATGTTATAAGGAGAAAAGCATTACAATTTTTATTTAAATTTTTAAAATATATATATATAGCATATTTTATCACTTTTATGTTTTAAAAACGTACATATATATATTGTAAAATATTAGAATAGAAATTATTCTTGAAAAATTTTTAGCTTTTAAATAATTTATTTTATTGCAATAATATTTATCTTAATCAATAAAATATAGATGACAGCACTATCAATATATAATTTAATTAATATATTAATCATATAGATGGCAGCACTAAAACACTTTTTTGTGTTTTGTACTTGAAGTTGTAGTAACATATTTTTTAGTTAAATAATTAATACAGTAATAATAATATTCGTTAAAAAATATAATACTACTAACAGTAGAGATTATTTTTTCTAAATGCATAATGAATATTTACGGTATAGTATATGATCTGCTAATTTTTTTATATAATTACTGTTATAATTTTAATTTTATTATCTATATAACTTATAACTGACTATAACCTTATCTGCTACAGAGTAACATGTAATTTATATCCACTTAAACTCTTAACTGAGTTTCACTTGTGCTACACATCAAGCTAGGTATAAGTATGTTAAATATTTTAGTATATATATACTTTTTAAGAAATATTATATTATCATTATTATGTCATATAGTTTTTATTTTTTTCAATGAATATCCTTTTTCTTAATCTGTAACAGTAAATAAAATCCGAACAGTAGGGTGCATTGTGGGACGAATTTCTTAGCTTTTAGCGCGTCCCATAACAGAAACTAGTTGGATGCTTTTGCTTTTTCATTAAATTATGCACCCCTGACGAGTGGTTTAATGAAAGAGCCTTCTAATCTCCATTTATCCATGTATCTTTTATTATTTTGGTAATCTGCCTTCTATTTCACTTCAAACTTCAACTGTTTTCAATAAGCTGATTGTAAAAATACTGGTTTCATTGGTTTATTGAATGGTTATCTGAATTACTTTGGTTATATTTATAAAAGTATATATATATATATATACATATATATATATATACTTGTTTATATGTATGTGTGTATTTTTTTATACAATATACACAATGACAGACTAACACACACTTATCCGCATATTGATTGAAAGAAATAGGCATAGAATTTTAAACAAATACAATAATAATTATTTTATTTATTGATTTATTTTACATTTATATCTTAGAAAAGATGGTATGCAAATAAACTGTCATAAAAGAACTCTTTCATATCAATAACGAAGAGTGCATTTGTTTTCTTTATAAATTTTGAAGCAAGATTATGTATATACCACATATTAGTCAGAATATCAATGAAACACTTGTTAATACTTGAGACATGAATACATTATACCACTTATATTATCGAGATGTTTCTATCAAATTATTCAATCGCAGTCCTGATATTGATTTATTGCTCAATCATTATATCATGAATGCAAAAGTAGCCTACAAACGTACACAAAGTTCAGTGCCTTGAAAAAAAAATACTCAAGAGCACTCGATAGCATTTCCCCTGTCATTGATTTTTTTTTCAGCAGGCTTTTGAACTCTGATAAACGCAATGTAGAATAAAGAAAAAATTGTGAAAGATGAAGAGTACTTTAAATGTTCTTCAGATATAATAGCCAGTTTATGACAAGTTCCTACAGACATAAATTGACTTTATAAATGATTTTTTTTATATTATTT
Organism: Maratus speculifer; assembly: GCA_964019185.1. Taxonomy (NCBI): domain Eukaryota; kingdom Metazoa; phylum Arthropoda; class Arachnida; order Araneae; family Salticidae; genus Maratus; species Maratus speculifer. Next base: position 225,272,037 of record OZ025296.1, on the reverse strand, counting down.
TAGTTTAATGATGAAAATAATAACTCACAATTATTTCTTTGGAAATTAATTTTACTCGAGAAGTTGGCAATATGAATGACGTGACCGAGTTATTATAAGAATATATTTAGCATTTTAACTCATCAGTTTCTTTGTTTTAATGCAAATAATAATCTTGGAAACTTTAGAAGTATTAGAAATATTTTGTGCGATATTTTCAATTATTTATAGTTATGCGCAGTATATTGATTATTTTAGGAAAATAAAACGCACACTTACTGAAATGAAAGAAATGAGAGTACAGCTTTACATTTTTACCAGAAAATTAGCATAAATGCTGAAACGGACTACTTTTCTATATTTATTATACGCAAAGACACACTCACATACATATATGTATATTGATAGAGAGAAATAGGAATTGAATTTTAAATAAATACAATAATATTTGTTTTATTTATTATTCTTTTTTTATATTTATATTCAAGTAAAAGATGGTATTCAAATAAAACTTCATAAAAGAAATCTTCAACTCTTCACATCAATTACGAAGAGTATCTTTGCTTTCTTTATCACTTTTCAAACAAGTAATATATATAAAGCATAGTAGTCAGAATATCAATGAAACACTTGTTAATACTTGAGACATGAATTCATTAAACGACTTATATTATCGAGATGTTTCTATCAAATTATTCAATCGCAGTCTTCATATTGATTAATTACTCAATCATTATATCATGAATACAAAAGTGCCCCCCTACAAGCGTACACAGAGTTCTCTGCCTTGTAAAAAATACACTCAAGAACACTCGATAGAATTCTCCCTGTCAATGATTTTTTTCAGCAGGCTTTTGAACTTTGATAAACGCAATTCAAAATTAAAAAAATTGTGAAAGATGAAGTGTACTTTAAATGTTCTTCAGATATAATAGCCAGTTTATGACAAGTTCCTATAGACATAAATTGACTTAATCAATGATTTTTTATGTTATTTTCGTTTAATGATGAAAATAACACTTGACAATTATTTCTTTGAAAATTAATTTTACTCGAGGAATTGGCAATATGAATGATGTGATCCAGTTATAAGAATATAGTTAGCATTTTAACCCGTTAGTTGCTTTGTTTAAAGCAACTAATAATCTTGGATACTTTAGAAATATTAGGAATATTTTGTGCGATATTTTCAATTCTTTATATTTATGCACAATATATTGATTATTTTAGGAAAATAAAACGCACACTTTCGAAAATGAAATAAAGGAGAGTACATCTTTACATTTTTAACTGCCAGAAAATTAGCATAAATGCTGAAACATACTACTTTTTTATATTTATTATACGCACTCACACACATATATGTATATTAACAGAGAGAAATAGGAATTGAATTTTAAATAAATACAATAATATTTGTTTTATTTATTTATTAATTTTTTACATTTATATCTAAGTAAAGGTGGTATTTAAATAAAGCGTCATAAAAGAAATCTTCAACTCTTTCACATCAATTACGAAGAGTATCTTTGTTTTCTTTATCAATTTTCAAAGAAGAAATATATATATTGCAAAGTAGTCGGAATATGAATGAAACACTTTTTAATACTTGAGACATGAATTCATTAAACCACTTATATTATCGAGATGTTTTTATTAAATTATTCAATAGCAATCTTCATATTGATTTATTGCACAATCATTATATGATGAATACAAAAGTGCCCTACAAGCGTACACAGAGTTATTTGCCTTGTAAAAAAAATATACTCAAGAACACTCGATAGAATTCCCCCTATCATTGATTTTTTTCAGCAGGCTTTTGGACTTTGATAAACTTAATGTAAAATTAAAAAAATTGTGAAAGATGAAGTGTACTTTAAATGTTCTTCAGATATAATAGCCAGTTTATGTCAAGTTCCTATAGACATAAATTGACTTAATCAATGATTTTTTATATTATTTTCGGTTAAAGATGAAAATAATAATTGACATTTATTTCTTTGAAAATTAATTTTATTCGAGAGTTTCGCAATATAAATGACATGACCGAGTTATTAAAAGAATATATTTAGCATTGTAACCCGTTAGTTGCTTTATTTCAAGACAAATAATAGTGTTGAAAACTATAGAATTATTAGAAATATTTTAAGTGATGTTTTCAAATATTCATATTTATGCACAATTTATTGATTATTTTAGAAAAACAAAGCGCACACTTGCTGAAATGAAATAACTGACCGTACAGCTTTACGTTTTTAATTGCCAGAAAATTGACATAAATACTGAAACAGGCTACTTTTCTATATTCAATACACACAAAGACACAATTACACACATATATATTCACACTGATAGAGAGAAATAGGAATTGAATTTTAAATAAATACAATAATATATGTTTTATTTATTATTATTTCTTTTTACACTTATATCTAAGTAAATGATGGTATACAAATAAAGAGTCATAAAAGAAATCTTCAACTCTTTTACATCAATTACGAAGAGTGTATTTGTTTTCTTTATGAATTTGTAAACAAGTAGTATATATATCGCATAGTAGTCACAATATCAATGAAAAACTTGTTACTATTTGAGGCATGAATTCATTAAACCACTTATATTATCGAGTTGTTTCTGTCAAATTATTCAATCACACTCTTCATATTGATTTATTGCTCAATCATTATATGATAAATACAAAAGTGCCCTACAAGCGTATACAGAGTTCAGTACCTTGAAAAAAATTACTCAAGAACACTCGATAGAATTTCCCCTGTCATTGATTTTTTTTTTTTTTTAAGGCTTTTGAACTTTGATAAACGGAATGCAGAACGAAGAAGAAATGTAAAAGATGAAGCGTACTTTAAATGTTCTTCAGATATAATAGCCAGTTTATGAGAAGTTTCTTTCTATATACATAAACTGACATTATAAATGATTTTTTTTTAAATTATTATCAATTAACTATGAAAGTAATAATTGACAATTACTTTAAAATTAATTTAATTTCAGAAGTTGACAATATGAATAACGTGACCGAGTTATTATAAGTATACAGGGTGTCCCTAAACAAATGGTATATACGATAGGGGGTGATAGAACACATCAAGACGAGTAATAGTAAATAGGAAACCAAGGGTCCCAAACGTTTTCCAAAGGAGATAGCCGCCATTAAAGTTTGGGGTCCAAAATTTCAAATACACATAAAAAACGGAAAAATTGGTTGATTGATTTGCGGTTTTCACTAAAATTATTCTTTATGTTGGTATTTTCTTGAAAATAAATTATAAAGATAAATTGCTAAAAATGCCGATAGAGGGCGCTTTAGACTTTGAAGTAATGAAAAACTATTTTTTGCCGTGATTTTTTGCATCTCATTAAATGGTTTCGTAAGCTTAGACTTAAACTTAAATTTTGAGCTCAAAATCTGAATAGTTGGAAGCGGTTAAGTAGCACAAACGTAACTGTGTTCAGAGAGTTTAAATTTCAAATGATTATGAAAAACGGAAAAATTGGTCGATTGATTTGCGGTTTTCACTAAAACTATTCTTTATGTCAGTATTTTATTGAGAACGAATTATAAAGATAAATTTCAAAAAATGCCGGTAGAGGGCGCTTTAGACTGTGGATTAACGAAATAATCCATCCTAATACTATTTTTTGCCATTATTTTTTGCATCTCATTAAATGGTTTCGTAGGCTTAGATTTAAACTTAAATTTTGAGCTCAAAATCTGAATAGTTGGGAGTGGTTAAGTAGCACAAACTGAACTGTGTTCAGAGGGTTTAAATTTCAAACGAAACGGAAAACTATAAAAAAAACGGAAAAATTAATCGATTCGTTTGCGGTTTTTTCTAAAACTACTCTTTAAATCGGTGTTTTCTTGAAAATAAATTTTAAAGATAAATTTTACAAAATTCCGATAAAGGGCGCCTTAGACATTGGAGTAGCGTACAACTATTTTTAACCGTTATTTTTTAAAATCTCATTAAATGCTTTCAAATGCTTAGATTTAAATTTTGAGATCAAATTCTGAGTCGCTGCGAGTGTTTATGTAGCGCAAAAGTGAACTGTGTTCGAGGGGGGGGGGTTAAATTTCAACTCCAGAACACACTTCAGTTTGCGCTTCTTAACCGCTCCCAACGATTCAGAATTTGAGTTCAAAATTTAAGTTTAAATCTAAGAATTCGAAAACATTTAACAAGTTTTGGAATGCATTTAATTAGATACAAAAAATAACGGTTAAAATTTGTTGTTGGTTACTCTGAAGTTTAAGGCGCCCTCTAATAGAATTTTTTGAAATTTATCTTTAAAATTCATTTTCAAGAAGATACTGACTTAAAGAATAGTTTTATTTTAAACCGCAAACGAATCGACCAATTTTTCCGTTTTTTATTATCATTTGAAATTTGAACCCTCTGAACACAGTTCAGTTTGTGATACTTAACCACTCCCAATTATTCAGATTTTGAGCTCAAAATTTAAGTCTAAGTCTAAGTTTACGAAAACATTAAATCATATGCAAAAAATAACGTAAAAAGTAGTTGTTCGTTACTCCAAAGTTTTAAGCGCCCTCTATCGGCATTTTTTGAAATTTATCTTTATAATTCATTTTCAATGAAATACCGACATAAAGAATAGTTTTAGTGAAAACCGCCAATCAATCGACCAATTTTTCCGTTTTTTTATAATCATTTGAAATTTAAACCCTCTGAACACAGCTAAGTTTATGCTACTTAACCGCTTCCAACTATTCAGATTTTGAGCTCAAAATTTAATATTTAAGTCTAAGTTTACGAAACCATTTAATGAAATGCAAAAAATCACCGCAAAAAATAGTTTTTCATTACTTTAAAGTCAAAAGCGCCCTCTATCGGCATTTTTCAAAATTTATCTTTATAATTTATTTTCAAGAAAATACCAACATAAAGAATAATTTTAGTGAAAACTGCAAATCAATCAACCAATTTTTCCGTTTTTTGCGTGTATTTGAAATTTTGGACCCCAAACTTTAATGGCGGCTATCTCCTTTGGAAAACGTTCGGGACCCTTGTTTTCCTATTTATTATTACTCGCCTTGATGTGTTCTATCACCCCCTAGCGTATATACCATTTGTTTAGGGACACCCTGTATAATTAAGATTTTCACCCGTTAGTTGTTGTTTTTTTTAATGCTAAATATTACATTAATTATAAATAGAAGTTTTCATATACGTCCATTAAAAACATTTCAAAAATATGCATTAAAATATTTAATTGCTATAAAGGACGTTAAATACTAATAAAAAGATTAAAATATCTCATTAATTTTTACATGTTTCGATTGAATTTACACAATCATCATCTGAAAAAGAAAATACAAATAAACACAAAGAATGAAAATATCAATAAACTATTACAAATGAAATTTATTTATTTTTTTTTAAAATAAAAATAAACGTGATACATAATTAAAATATAACGCGCGTGATTTTTATTTAAAAAAAAAAATTCATTTCATTTGTAATAGTTCATTGTTATTTTCCATCTTTTTGTTTATTTGTATTTTCTTTTTCTGATGATGATTGAGTAAATTCAATCGAAACATGTAAAAATTAATGAGATATTTTAATGTTTTTATTAGTATTTAACGTCCTTTATAGGAATTAAATATTTTAATGCATATTTTTGAAATGATAAATATTAGTCTTGGAAATCATAGATTATAAGCAAAATATTGGAAACAAACAATATAACACAAAATATTGGAAATATTTCGTGTAATATTTTCAATTTTTTATTCAAAACAAAACCTTTTTTCGTCTCACTTCTTCATCTGTCAATCGCAGAGTCCGTACTTAAAATCTGGTCAGTATTTCAAATTCTGTACACTTACAGCTAAATACCCCGTGTTACACGACACAGCAAACCATAAAATTTTGAAAACGTATATTATTTTAAATAAATTAATTTTTACAATCTGTAGAAATCAAAGCTTGGATGTAATGTATCTCACTAGTAAACAGAATGTTTTTCGCACAAACCCCGGTGCTGGAAGTTGAAATTTTCATATTAAGATGGATTTTATTAAAATATTTTTTTTTCTACTTAAGAGTTTATATTACTTTTATTATTATTGACATTTTCTGTTAATAATCATTGACATATATAATATTTATTGCAATTATTTTTTTGTGTTTTATAAACTATTGCGATTGATTAAAGATTCAGCATTTTAAATTCTGGTTACTTTTTTTTTCGTTTTTAGAAATTTAATTTTTTATTTATATCTTCGCAATTTTTTTCGCTTAGCTTTAGATTTTATTTAAATTATTTGTTTAAAATAAATAAATTACTTTTAGGATTATTTTAAAATTAAATTTATGGGTGTTACCATCTACGAAAATAAATTAATAATTATATGTTAACAATTTGAATTTATTAATTAAAGGATAAGTAGTTTTGAAAGAAATATCATACAAAACCCTCTGTACGATATGCGATACCACTTAAAAAGAAAAAAATGGAACAAGTATAGTTTATTCTATATAAAATAAGTGCAAAGTGAATTTGTTAATTCTCAATATACGGATTCATTATAGATGAAGTTAAATCTAAAAGCAAAAAATCCTTTCTTATAAGAGTATGTTTGTTAATTTTTTTGATATTAGTTCCATTTTTCATTATATACAATTTCTTAAACGCATTACCAAAATTTTTCATTCAATTATTCAGTGTCAGTTTTCTGGAAATAAAAGATTACGCCAAATATAAAATTTAACATTAAACATTGAGAGTAAAATAATATTTATAATATTTTTTAAAATTTATGTGGATGTTTACATTTTAAAGCAAAATATATAACTTGTACTGAAAACATAAGTAAAAAGATAACAGAAAATTTGTTAAATTAAATTATGAAAATAACAGTATTAATTCGTTACAAAATGATACATATTTAAAGTTCAATTAGATTACTTAACCTAATAAAATTGATGTAGTCCTATAAAATAAAAAAAAATTGACGCGCCTAAAATCGTATTAATATTACATTGTCATGAAATATAAATAAGAATCCGAATTAAACTTTGATCGGATATTTGGAAGTGAATTGGAAAAACATACATACGAATGCTATAAGTAAAATTAAAGCTTATCAAAATAACACAACTTTTTAAAGTACAATCATGAAAAGAAACAGCTTCATTTCGTTACAAAATAAAACATGTAAAAATACAATTGAGGATGTGAATTTCAAAACTCGCCTTATCGCTTTTGTTTTCTCTATCAGTCTATACAAAACTATACTAATGTAACAATGTAATCTCCAAATTTCTAATGAAAACCAATTAACGCATTTAAAGGTTTATTGCGATTTCCCAAAAATTGATTTTCTCGATAAAGTGCATTTTGTAAATCACGTCTTCATTTATTTTAACCAATCTAGAAGTTAATTAATTAAAATTAATTCTACCGTGAAACTTATACGGTGGTAGCACTTTCAGTAAAATCACTTTAAAAATATTTCTTTACCTCATGTAAAACGTTTTTGTAAGTGGAACAATGTCTGTGGCAAATGGTGTAGGAATTTGCCATGGGACAGAGCTGGAAATGTACGCCCTTTATGCTATTTTAAGCACTTAGTGTACGTTCCCTTAAAGCGTCGTCCAACTCATCCACTTTTAACCATAGAAGAGTGGTTTAAGTCATGAAATTTAAAGTTTCATAGTTTGATAAATTTTAATGTCAGATGAATGTCAACTTTTTTGTATTGATTGTTAGAGTGATAGAAAATTTTTACTAAATATAAGACCGGGAGACCATATAAAAATTTAATTTTCGGAATTTTTAATAAAACTTTTTTGAAGTAAATCGCTTAAAAACAATTCTCTACGTTTGTAAAATCATTTCTGCAATTGGAACTACATGCCTATGACTAATGATTTAGAAATTAACCATTGGTGACCGTTGAGAGTGGACACACTGTATATGTTATTAACATACACAATATATATAATACAAATATAACGCTTATAAGGTAAAAATTTATATTTAAAAATTTAAAACTATGTTTTTTGTTGTTGTTGTTGTTGTTATCTCGTGTAGTTGGTACGTGCTAAAACGGCCGTTTTGCGCCAGTTTTGATTCATTCATCAATCGTACCATCCAGAATATAACTCGGAACTTGTCCCCCTAAAATTTTTATTGAGTAAATACAAATGTGGCTTTAAGGTGTTTTAATTTGAAATTCTTTTCTTTTAAATAGGTTTTAAAAAACCAATTCTAATCAAATTTATATATTATTTTTATTTACTTGAAAATATAACAGGCTTATACTTTTAACTTCCTCCGTTTTGGGACAGATATTATGAAGGACCACAAAGACTAGTTTAAAAGTACTATAAAACATTTATATAGATGTATCGTTATATACATTGATGCTTATAATATGCACGCATTTATTAAAGAGATCTAAAAGTAAATTTAAAAATTCTAGCATTATTAAAATTAATTTAAAATGCGTTCTTTAATGTTTCCTCCGGGCGAAATTAGGACTGAGAAAGTTAACTGGAACATAGTAATCAAATTTGCGAAAATAATATTATATTTTATAATTAAATAAAGTTTTTATTTGCTGATTTTGAATTTAAGTATCATATGCGGATTTTCCGAAATATCTATCTATCTATCTATCTATCTATCTATCTATCTATATATATATATATATATATATATATATATATATATATATATATATATATATATATTTATTTATTTATTTATTTACATATTGCACAATGGCATAATTCAAGAAATAAAATAAAATAAAATAAAAATAAATGTTTTGATGAATGTTTTAGTCTATAAATCCATCACAGGTTTGTTACATAAATGAAAGCGAATTCCTGTTGAGAAATACAATTTTAAAATCATTAAAAGTTTATCAGTCGTTAGAGTACTTTGTGCTTAATGACCCACAAGACAATAATTTTCTTACTTATTGTTGAAAGATCAAAGGATAATCACATTTTTTTTTGTAAAAGTTACTAATGTCACGGCTGAGCCATTAATGGGAAAACAGATTGTTTGATGTCATAATTCCGCTGTTTCTTTCTAATATATTTAAGTATCTAATAGTAATGTTTAAAACTGTTCTATTATGATACAAGAGAAAAATTAATAATATTTGTTAAAAGCGGACATCTAACAATCATACATATTTCTATGTATTTTTCCTTAAAACATCTAAAAAAGGCAGTTTATAAATTTATTTAGCTATACAAATTTTATATCTACATGTATATCTATGTCTGTCTGTCTGTTTATCAAGTGCATGTTTTATTGCAGGGCATTCGGGGCAAAAGCCCAGCCCCTCTCCCCCCTAATTTTTAGAAACCTCAAAATTTTATGATTTTTTTATGAAAAAAAATTTCGATTACAATACTTTTTTCTATCTTCAATAGAAGAAAGTATTGTCATCGAAATCTTTTTCGAGTTCCGGTTTTCGACGGATTTACACGTTTTAGGGGTGAGAGATTCCAAAAAACATGTTTTTACAAAATGTCTTTCTGTCCGTGTGTCTTTGTGTCCGTATGTCGCCATTAGGGGGGGGGGGATTAGGCAAAAGAATATCAGACCGTGAGCTCCTTTTTGCTTAAAAAGGACCGCTTAAATAGAATTGCACAATTTTAACTGTGATTATTTGAATCAGTATTTAGAATGTAGCTCAGCCACTGTAGGGAATCAACCGGGGTATTAATGCCAAGGATTGGCGTTATTACCCCTTTATAGTTATTGCGCTGTACATTTTAAATTACAAATTATCTCGAGAAGATATCCAAAATCTTCAACAACATTTTGAAAGTCTATGAAATGTACTACAAATTTATGTAATTAACAAAGTATTTCCGGATAAAAAAAATAGTCTTCACATCACAAAACGTATCTCGCAAATTTTAGATCAAGCGTTAATTTTAGTTGCTTGTAAAAACAATAAGACCTAAAAATGAAACAAATTAACTTGAGGCTGTTTTTTGCGATTTATATGACTCAAAACCCTTCTGCACAGAGCACATGGGTGTCATTTACCAGATTATTTCATAATTATGCATAATATGAGCTCTTGGCATTATTACCCCGCCTGGCGTTATTACCCCAGGGTACCTTACTTAATAAGTAGGATTTTTATAAACACACACACACACATACATAAATCTATGATAAAGATCACTATAAATATCGGTGATGTACGGCCCCGTAAACAACTGTGCCAAGGGCTTCTAAATTTGCAAGTCGATCCCCGTGTCTATCTTTCTCCATATATAAGGATAAATAATAACGTTTAATCTTTTCAGCGGATATGTTCAATTGTAAATACATATTAAAAAAGAAAGATGCAGTTTGTGAATTTATTAAAGCAACATTTTCAATTGTAAATGTGTTCAATTAAGTATTTAATAATGTATACTGTTTAAAGAAAATAATTAACTGTCTGTAAATGTAATAAACTGGTTATTTATTTCAACAATTTTTATCTAAAATTATGCATTTCAAATGTACAATTTTTTTTTTCGGTTCAATGTTTTTTCTTCGTTTTACGGCTAATATTGACAATTTTGAGAAGAATGTTTAATCTTAATATAAAAAAAAACTCTTTAGGATAAAGAATTGTTGTGTTTAAATATTTTAAAATTTTATATTGAAAAGATAAAAAAGTATATAGATTATTTCCTAAACTTACAGGATTCCCTTATAAAAAATAAATATAAGAAAACTTTTATGATGACATACTTGTTCACGTTAATTCCTTTCGGACGAACGAGCGGTATACGTACCTTTTTAAGTGCTCAGAATGCTGCAATATTCTCACCAATTATTTTTAGTGTTAAATTTACATTATTTAATAAGAGTATTTTCGAGTTTCAATTACAGAAAATTCTATGTTTAAAAAAAAACGATGGATAAAAGATTAAAAGTTATGCAAAAGGTTCTGTTCGCGAAGGGGTTAAAATTTTTTGAAAGAGATTAAAATATAGTTAGAACAATAGTTGAAATTCTGTTATGTGTAACTCATATAAACTGACAAGCATTTTAAATCTCTGTTGAAAGTCAGTATCAGCAAAATTCATTCACAAGAAGGAAACAATTGTCTCTGAACAAAAAACTTTACCAGCAAAGGCAATAATACTCAATATTACGTCCGTGAATCAATTTTATCAACAGAACCATCACCGTGTTATGCTTTATATAAGTCGATAGTAAAATGTAGAATGAAATAAAGTGAGCTAGGTATTATTAAATATAAAAAGCAGAAAATAAGTTCAATTTCATTAACTATTATTTAAAGGTTAAAATGTTTTACCGGCACAGGGGAATAGCATAGAGGAAACATTGTTTGGGATGCGTTTTAACAACATTAAACTATTTCACGTTTTATGAAATAAATATACGTTGCTGAAGTTTACTACAATTTACTTCCTGCATAATAGAAAGCATATAGTATCTACAGGGATACTCAAAAGACTTCGGATACTCTACTGTATCCGAAGGCCTTTACACCAAGCTCTCAATATTTTAAAAACTTCTTTATAGTAAGAACGCACCTAATTTGTTACGCTTGCCGTGCAATCTTCGTCTTTTATTTTTCACATTTACACACTTCATTATTTTTTCACTTCCTGGATCTCCATATGGGAACCTGCGTTTGTCTCATTTAATTAATGCTGTTCCACCATAATTACAATTTTTGTATCATAATGATATGTTTTAAAGTCTGAGATTGAAAATAATGCAAACAAAATAAAAATTTTCACTGAAGTCAAATGGGAGACAAAATAATTCAGTTTTAAACAATAATATTGCATTTATACCAGGGCCGTAGCTAGAAGTGATCTATAGGGGGGGGGGGCTCATAATTTTTTTTCTCTTTCTATGACACAGAAAGATAAATTAGTGCATATTTACACTGCCAGTACTATGAGTTTTTATTAAAGTGTTGTAATAACTTCATTTTATACTAAGAAAAGTATATGATGATGAAAATTTTGAGTGTATAACTGGTGCAAAATTAAACATCCTGTTAGTTTCATATGTACAAATAGGTTAAGGGAGTGTTGAATTACTTATTTTAGATACAATTTAGTAATTCTGCAAAACTGTAAAAAGATCTCAAAACTAAATTACATTTTTGAACAGAATTTCATTTGAATATTCGGAACAGAAATTCATTTAGTGACCTTGGAATCTTTTCCAGGGGGGGCTGAGCCGCCCATAGCGCCCCCTTAGTTACGGCCCTGATTTATACTCAGTAGCGAAGAGCTTAAATATGATATTTATTTCTGATTTCAACTTTTATTCATTATAATAAACATTTTCAATTTTTAGATTGAAATTAAAAAAAGAACTATATTTATATAAACGAGGATTCCTTTTTCCATATATGTATTCTAAGGCACAGTTAATGTTAAAATTGTTGCGAAAAGTGTATGGAAATGGAGGGTTAGAGACAAAAAATTATAATGCTCTTCGCCTCTTTTTTGGTCTACTTAAATCGAATTATTAGAAAATTTCCACGATTTAATTTATTTTTATATCTAGTTGTTTTATTATCTGACATTTTATAATAACTCGACTTGTGTGTAATAAATATTTTATAAATATACCTTTAAACTTTAAACACTACACTAATGCGATTTCACACTGAACAAAATTTAAAATGTGGGAGTCATTTAAAGCTTGTTTAATTAAATCGCATTTTAATAAAAAAGGTTTTTTTATAAAAATTAACATCCAATTTAGATTTTTTATAAAATTTCAAGTACATATCATGCGTTGTATTTCATCCTCAGTATACTGTCAGTATAAATATTCATAGTGAAATTTTTCGAATTCCTATTTGCGCAATTGTAGAATTCACTTATGTTGTGGAAATGTCTACTTACTTACTTGGAGTTACTGGCGCACAGTTTTGAAGCTTCCAGATGTCTGGTCTAACAGACACCAGTTTTCTCTGATGCTGTATTCATTGCAAGATTTTCAGTTGTTGCAGCAAAACTTCGTGAAATACTTGGAATCCGCGGAAGAGATACACTGTTAAAATTTTGCCGTGAAAATACAAAGGAGCTACAGATGTGCTTTATCTTAAGTCTTATGTAAAATTACAGAAACTAGAAAAACAGAGATTTTGTTACATAAGAGAGCAACTATTCAGTATATTTACAATACACTCAGTAAATTAACATCCTTAAAAATGCAGAAAAATTTTAATAATAATATATTTAAATTAGTTATCAAAATCAGTAAGTCACTCTGTCAATCTTCTGTCAAATAGAAATAATTTGAATTTTTGAGCGCTAGAGTTTGAGCCTGATACCTCCCTCTTGATACTGCAAGAACATCCTACTGATTAAGTTATAAGAGTTTTTGTTATTTTGCTCAAAATATGACTTTTATGATTCATCGGGGAAAAATCGATAAATATCCTCACTAAAACCGAGGATATGATTTTCCTTTTTAAAAAAAAATATTCCTAACTAAAAAAAATAACATTATTAATAAAATTCCAAAATTCTAAGTGTGTATATTGAATTATAAGTTTTAACAAAGTTAAAAATATCTTTTAATTAAGATGACATCTCTACAAGGAATTAGATATAATATAAGGAAAATGTCGGTAAAATGACGATCGAGAAACTCAATCGAATGCATTTAACCAAGAACTAGAGTAAATTTACATCGAGTATTGTTTTTTCTGTATTTTTACAGAAATTTTTCTTGACTTGCTAAGTGCTACCAGTGACACACTTGAAAACTTACTCAAATTGTTAGATCAATAAAACGTTCATTTTTATTTCATCCGAATTTCTTTCTTTTTTTTTTAACCCAAACTTTTTTTTTTCAGACCCCGCAAAGCCATACTAAGTTTACTTCTTTAAGTTTGTTCTCAACTCCTCTAGTCAACAAGCGCAAAACATTTTGACACATTTAAAAATTAATTTTTTAACCGAAATAGACAAAATTGGAAGGCCTAACTATGGAAATGATTTCGAATCGAACTGCTTTTCACTTTATGATAATTTAGTTATGCATCGGGTTGTCAGCAATTTCTATTACATGATCACGCATTTTCTCACGTTGTAAGACTGTTTTTTCAGCTTTCATTGGGAAATGCCTGTCAAAACGCCAATTTTGATGGCTTAATCTCATATATCTATTGCGTTTGCATAAATAAATAAATAAATAAATAAATAAATAAAAATAAAAATAACGGAAGAATGAGTGCGATTAGATGATTTATGAACAACAACACCTGCAATTTTTATGCATTTCCGAACAAAAATAAATTAGAGCTTATGTCAAAAAGTAGCATTTTTTTAAATTCAAGAACACTCTTAAGTGCACTTTATATCTCTTTAAAGTTTGACCCATAAATTTGAGGACACCCTGAATAGAAATAAGAGTGCACTGTTAAAAATAAATCTGTGAATTCACGGTGAAACTACTGGCAGCAAAGTAGCTAAACATTTACCGTTCCGTTGGTAGATTTTCCATTTTGGGAAATAAAAGAAAGGAAAGCTCCGTTTGAAGAAGCAGTAACTTTTTGTTACAAGGTTTGATTTTTAATGATATTAATTTAATATAATTTTTAAAATTAATGGATCGATTAATCGTCAAAGAGTTCGAAATTTTTGAGCGATTTTAAGCTGCCATATTATTTTACTTAATTTATTAATTAATTTATTTTTTGTATAATTTGCCTCAAGCCGTCCTGAAGAACGAACTCGAGACCTTTTGATAGCGGAAAAAATCCTTACTGGCTGAGCCAAAGCTGCTAATGGCGGTTTATACAAACGGTTTGTCTTTTATGAGTTAGTGGGAAAATCTGTAGTGCTTTTTAAAGATTTCCTTTCAAATATATTCACGATTCACCTTTCACGGTTTATTTTATTTTGTTTTAGACTTATGCATAATGCTTATTATTTTTTAAAATCAATTTTAATTTTTTAACTAGTTTAAATTAAAAAAAAATCACTGTTTTTTTTTTCTTTTTTTTTCTTTTCGAATGGATGAATGAATGAAAAAAAAATATTCATTTTTTACAAAAATAATGTTATAGACAATTTTTTGAAATTGTCGTTCTCTATTTATTTACTTATTTATTGACTAATTAGTTAAAAGATTTTTTAATAAGAAATCAGAGAAAAATAACACAGAAGAAATGTAATTTAAAAGGGATTTTTTAATTTTCATTATTTCATGGCGTCAGTGGGATTCGAACCCACAATCTGCGCTCGCAGGCGATTAGCGGTGTGCTGCCTTGACCACTCGGCCACGGAGACTTTCACGGAGCGCAGTGTCTCCGTTTTTTGTTTTTATTTCCATCCGTTTCGTTATTTTCAGGAAATATACTGGAGTTTTCTGATTTTTAACAGAAAATGCGCTTTTGTTGTGAAAAGAGACTTTTACTGTGAAATTCAGGAAAAAAATATAAGTGAATTTCAGAATTTTTTTAACTGTGTGGTTAATAACGGGAATAACATGTTAGTCATGAATAGCAACAAGACACAAATATCGTCATTTATTTTCTCTAGATGACACTAACTCGCGTACATTTGATGAATACACTTGTCAAGCGTCATATCGTCTTAAAATCAAACAAATATAACGCCTTTTTTTATCTGTCCAAGAAGAATGTATTGGATTCGTAAAAATGTTCCAATTCCGGTTTCGAACGGCTTTCATCAAACATGGGATTTAGTTAAAAATTGTCATAAGTTGTTGCTAATTCAATTTTGACGCAAATCAGCTTACCGCTAGTGCTTCTATGGTGGATTTTTCAAGAAAATTTAACATGTATGAGATAGGAGAAATTTTTAGATCGGTCAACTTAGACAAGTTTTAATTGCATTTATAAGTTAATGTAATCATCATGATTATTAAATGTTTTTCTGTATACTTCATATATGTATTACACACATTATATATTCACAGCACCTTAGGAAAGTATTTCTGGCAAGTCTTTAACTGAATTTTTAGAATGTTAGCAAGCAACGTACTTCAAGTTCCAGATATTTTAAATAAGAAGTTCGAATAAGCTAGTAATAATAGTACAATCAGCTTTTAATTTTTCATTTTATTCGGCGTGTTGTTATAAAATCTGAAAGACACAAATAATGTATGTAACATTTTAATATTTATGAGCAAAATGTAATATTTGTAAATTGTAATAATCCTTTATAATTCTTTATAATATATCAATACATTTAATTTATAAAGATAAAATTACATTGTGTATTATGCCTTATACAAATAAATACTTCATATATGATCATGTATGTATTTTATGAAATATTTGACATATCCAGTAATATGTATTACATTTTGAACATTTCATGTAATTCAGTATCTGGTATGCAGAGGTGACCATATGTGTGTATGCCTTCAAGTTTGCCTGCATATATTGCTACTATCTAAGCAGGACATGTGAATTTAATTGAAATTGATTCCCTAACGTATATTGTATGACGTAAGATAATAGTAATAAGGAAATATACTATCTTCATATGCAATAATTTCATAAGAAAAAGGTTTTACATTAAATATGAGTTTATATTTAAAATATGCATTTCTTTGCAAAGACAGTCAATCAATATATAAAATATTTTAATAGCAGAACAGTAACAATTCCCTAAATTTATAGATTATTTTTTACATAACTCTGTAAAGAAAATAATGATAATAATAATAATATTATGATGCACAATAATATTTGAGATAAGTTACAATTCATATCATGAGTGAGTTTTTCATTTGGATAATGTTACGACATACATTTAATAAAAATGAGTCTTAAACAAAACATATGCTAAATTGTATACAAGTTGCAAGCTGCTTTTGGTTAGTAAAATATTTTGATGAGAATGCAAAAATAATTTTGGCAGGTATATAAATTACAAAATAACTGCCAATATCATTAATTGTATAAATGTATATATTGTTTTATTATTAAAATTAAAAACGGAATGAAAAAATAAAGTGCGTTAAACTTGATGTGAGCACTCATATGTATATGTTTGCACTATATGGGGGAGTAGCCCTATTTAAACCGTGTCGCCTTAAATGGACCGTCGGCATTCTGCCGTTAATTAGAGGAATATATGTCATAAACCACTGAAATCCTACTCATTAGAAAGTGTTAATTTATGTTTATTAAAAGCACCCCCATTCTTCATGTTGTTTTTTTCTGACATTTTAAAATAAAGTAAAATTATATGTTTCAATGTAATTTGTGCCTGCTAAAGAGGGAATATTTTAAAACTAAGTTAAATTGTCATGTTTTGATGTTCATATCTAAATTATGTTAAAAAAACGGCGTAGTTTTCTTATAACTTGGACCAATCTGGGATACCTTTGTGTGGGAGTTTCCTTTGTGATAAAGGCACTCTAGCATTTTAGTGAGATCGTGACGTCAATGTTTTAACATGTGTGGTGCGAAAGCGACATCTATCCTTTATTTAACTTTAACTTTCCAGAGTGTATGTGGCGCCCTCGAGTCTACAGTTAGCTGCGGTTAGATTATTATGCAAATTTATAGCTCCGTCTTCAGTTTGCAACGTATAAAACTATGATTTGGAGTGTGTTGTGAGTGTGTGGTGTGAGGTGGCAGTAGTCCGCAAGGTGAAATAGATTGTATCGTGAAGCAAAGTAAGGTGTTCTAAAGTGAGATAGCTAGCATTGTGAGCCGAGTTAGCTTGTCTTAAGCTGAGTTACCCAAGAGGAGTGCCAGTGGGTAAGAATTAATTTAATACGTTGAGTATTTTGAGAAATAAAGGTTGCTTGCAGCCACGGGCTGTTTTATTATAGATTTAAAATAGCTTTTAGCCGCAATCTGAACGTGAATCCGGAGTGAGTGCTCCGAACTGAGCTTTAACCGTGGTCGTGAGTATAGTTTACGATTTAATCTCTTAGTATTGTGCTTAGTGACTGAAATCTCGAACAGAGCTCCACTTTCCCATGTTCCAGAGTTTCAAATAAACTGTTTGATTTTATCTTATACTTAAGATTATGTCTTCATTTAACCAGCATACCCCAGACACGTCACACCTTATATTGGACAAGATAGTTAATCATAAATTAAAAAAATGTAATGAAATTCGAGGGCTATAGTTTTTGGACATTATTTTATTTTTACTTTTTAATAATGTATAATGAATTATTATCTCCATAAAAGTTTTTGAATATTATAATTTAATTTTCTTCTGTACATTTTGATCAACTTCTATACAGTTTAGGTTTGTATACACATAAAAAAATAAGATCATAGTGCCAAAAGTAATTCGCGATTCCCCATTGTATTGTCGCATTTAGGGTATATTTGGCATTCTATTAAATAAAAATATATGCTATATTACGCAAAAATTAATGAATATTGTGCCTTTAATTCAAAGAAAATTTCATTTGAAGAAATGGAATAAATATTTATAATGCAATCCTACTCTGTACGACTGTGCATTTAGTTGTGTTTTGCTTCATTTACGGCAGTTAAGGTTTACGGTGTTTAAAACCTAAATGCCCTCCAGCCTTATTTGTGACCATACATCTCATTCACGGCAAATTATCTAGAAAAAAAATTAAACTCTTGTAACAAAAATTATCCCGTAGCTATTATAAACTATCAACATGGCATCTTGAAAAAAAAATGAATAAAAAGCTTCTTTGTTATTTCTGTGCTAAACTTTATGTAGTGGATTATTGTAACTTAAAATCACTCATTCCGATGTTTCTAACATTAGTAAGAGCTCGAAACGAAACAAAATTTTACAAATATGTAAAATATCTAAACTCAAAGTTTCAAGTTAATCCGTGATAATTTTAAAAGGATGTAGTCTGCGAGACCGCTAAAAGTAGTTAATGGTTAAAATTTTTGTCGCTTGAAAAAAGTTTAAAATGCACGAGTATCTCGTCGCAAATTAACCTGTAAACTCCACATTATCGCGCAATTTGGAATTTCATAACTTGAATTTTGATGATAAAATTAGCAATATAATGATAATGAAATATAACTCATGATTTCTATAAGAAATCTAATAAGGATTAAAATGGGTTAAAAATATTTTTTGGCCCATTTCAGAGACTGAGAGTCCAATTCACGGAAACAATAGCTAAATTTGAGTCGTATTTGGGATTTTTTAAAATTAAAATAAAACTTAAGATTTTCAAAAAGAAATTTTTAGAAAGATTTATTTAATTAGTAGATGAATAAATTGAACATGTGCAGCGATATTTTGCAGATATTCCAAAAATAATGTTAGATAGAATTGAAAATAGTTGAAGTGGTCCAAATTCGACTATTGCTCCATATAATCCAGTTTTTGGCATTTAACATGAGAATAAATAATTCATACCCAAGAATCGAAATGCATGGTTAAACCAATTCCAGTTTAACTAAAAATGTGATTTGGGTTGACACCCTTTCTTTGTAAATATGTAAATACTGTAAAATTATTCAACATGTACATACAAACCAAAGTTTCATATTGATTGTTTTAATAAATAATATTGTTACAAATAACATGCTTTATATCAATAGTACAGCGAGAATGATAAAGTGAGAATATTATATAGAGTTGAACAAAAACTTAATTTTGGCTGAGCATATCCCTCAATACTAATAAATTATTTTTTTTCTCAAAAAAATATTTATCTATCATTAGCGATGGGAAGAAATTAGGCCTCAAAATATCATTTTTTAGGCTGCATATTTTTTAATACATAGAGATTAGAAATTATTGACCCACTTTTTATTATTTAAGCAGCAGTTATTGGGTTATAGGGCTTGTATTGCGGTTTTTGTTTTTTTTAAGCACACATATTAGTAGATAAGTTTATTTTCTTTGCTCCTTCTATTTTTATTTTTCGATCTAACTTTTTAATTTTTTCCCGTAAAGACAAGAATGATATGGCGTTAAATTTACATTTCAAATTAATCCCTTAAATGCCGCAAAAATCCCAGTTTAATTTCTATCACTTCTTCATCTTTAAATTTTGAGGCGTATTTCTGTACAAAATGAAGTGAAATATAAGAAATAAATCTTCTGTTAAAATGCATGGATTCAAAGTTGTTCATTTGTTTTATTATCCATAAAATGTATGTTTGCATGCATATTTTATTAGTTACAAAATGAGATTTGGAGTAGTTATAAACATAAATATGAGTAAATTTGAAATATGAAGATAATTTAAAATTTAAATTGTATTTTAGATTATGTTTCATTAAATAAAATTTATTTCTTACATATATATTCTATAACAGTAATTCACAGTATTTGTATGCAAATTAAAATTCATCATTTAGTAATTGTATATTTATTAAACTACTTTTATTTTTCAAAAGGTTCTGTTTTCCGAGTAATTATTTTAATTAAATCACTTCCTGCAAATAATTTGATAGCCAATTTCTTAAAAATATTTTATTACTTTTTGTATACGTTTATACTTATTAAAAGATCTTTTTGTCATTAATTAGAATAAAAATCTAATTTTCCGAACTAATGACTAACAAAATGCTTGATTATAACTTTTCATTTTAATAATTTTAATTGTAGCTCTAAACATATACTTTTAAATCCTGTAATGAAGTAAATTCCTTTAATTTAATTATTAAGACTCCTTAAAATATACCATGTATTATAAAATAGACAATAATGTAACGCTAATGCTTTTAATGAAGCTAATTATGATAAAGTTTAG
Organism: Maratus speculifer; assembly: GCA_964019185.1. Lineage (NCBI taxonomy): Eukaryota > Metazoa > Arthropoda > Arachnida > Araneae > Salticidae > Maratus > Maratus speculifer. The sequence goes on along the minus strand of OZ025296.1, from coordinate 225,251,328 downwards.
TGCTGTTAAACAGTAAAGCTTTTGATTTTGCCAAATAAGCAAAGTATTTCATTTGTGCTCTTGTTTAATTGGACAATTATTATTAAACTGCATGTTTAAAATATACAAAATTAAAGACACTTAAAAATTAATGTGTTTATTTTTATAATGCATTTTTCAGACTTAAATTATACGTTAATTTTTTGCACTTCATTATTAACTGATTGGGGATCATTTGAGATAGATGAGATATTTTGCATTATTTTAATGAGATAAAAATCATTAAATAACGGATTAATAGCTAATTTGAATATTTTAGTATGAAAATCAATAAAATTTCTACTAATTTAAAAGGTTTATATTAATTAATTTATTTTTTTATATTTTTACATGAAGTGTGCGGGACTGCGTATACATAACTTTATACTTTTTTTGGTAATTTTGCGCCCTCCCCCCACACTTATATCACGCCATCATACTTCGACTTCTCCCCCCTTCCCTTTAACAATGTCGTTTTCAATGTCTAAAAATTGCTTCGAATTCCAGGCGTCTCAATGTTATTCCATGACTTCAAATAAGTCGCTCTGAAAGCGAACGAATCTCTTTGTGTCGGAGCATCTTTGACGCCTGAAATGAACGATGTCACCACTAATAATCATTAGCCAACAAAAAAAAATATTTTTGTCAGTTTCCTGGTTCTAGATAGTGAATTATTACTAATTTTGGGTTGAAAAAAACGAATATGTAAATGTAATTTTTTTATTAGCTCTTGTTTTCAAGATACAATATAGCTCACTGGAGAAAGACACACAACATTCCACACCTCGATTTAACGCAAATTGAAGAAAAAAAATCCTGTTTTATAAATACAATACAATAGGCTTGTTTCATTAAATAATGTTCATTATTCAGAAAGCAGTGGTTGTTTTTAGCCTATTCTTGCAAACGTTTCCTTTTGAATTGCCTCTTGTATGTCAACGGCGGAGCAACTCTTGTAACAGTCCAGCAGTAGTCGGCCAGCATTGACTCATCTCAGCGACCCTGATATCTGCGTTCCATTGCAGAGATATCTTTGTGAAACCTTTCACCATGCTCATCGCTTACAGTTCCACAGTTTTTAGGGAAAAAATCAAGATGGGAGTGGAGGAATTGAAGTTTCAGAGACATGTTGCATCCAATGTCATGGTACTTTTGTAGGAGTTCTTTCACCAAGTCTTGGTAGTTCTCGGCATTTCTGTTGCCTAGAAATCCCCATACTACACCTTTGAAGGCTTCCCAGGCTGCTTTCTCTTTCCCCTCCAAAACTTTATCAAAAGCAGGGTCCTTCATTAATGTGCGTATTTGAGGGCCCACAAAGATTCCCTCTTTAACTTAGATTCAATCAGTCTTTGAAATTTTGTTCTAAGGTACTGGAAAGCCTCTCCATACTTGTTCATGGCTTTCACGAAGTTCTTCATTAATCCCAGCTTAATGTGCAGGGGTGGATACAGAATGTTTTCTAGATCAACTAGAGGCTCATTTTGGACATTTTCTCCCCGGGATTTAAATTTCTTGAAGGGCATTTGTCTTTTATGTAGTAAGAGTTTCTATCTCGACTGTCACCAAATACAGAAAACAGCAGTACTTGGTATAGCCTTATTGCATTCCCAGGAGTAAAGCAATTACTTTCAAGTCACCACAAATCTGCCATTTATGAACTTCGTATTTGATTGACTCGAGAAGTAATCTCACATTCTCGTATGTTTCCTGCATGTGAACGGAATGTCCAATGGGAATGGAAGGAATAATGTTGCCGTTGTGTAGTAAAACTGCTTTCAAACTAAGTTTGGAAGAGTCTATAAATAACCTCCACTTCCGTAGATTATGTGTTATGTTCATAGAATTAATCAAACCATTAACATCAGTACAAGCAACAACATGTTCTTTCTTCTCAAAAAATGAAAAAGATTCTTGTGACGAGTCCTGTATTCTGTGATCTTGACTTCTGGTTGGAGTAGATGCCATTGTTTCAGTCTTGATACCAGAAGCTCAGCTTTCTCCTTTGACAAGTCAAGATCTCTTACGAGATAATTCAGTTATCTCTGATTCAGTCTGTGAAGTTCATTCAAATCTTCTTCCTCAAAATCTGGGTCATGGGAAGTCCAGGTCTAATGACTTCTTCTTCTACCGCATCATCCTCTTCAATCTCATAGTTTTGAGGTGGTTCAGGTATTGGCAAATTAGCTGAGTGAGGAACGGGCCGAATGGCTGATGGAATACTGGGATACTATACCGATTACTCCTTCTTTTTTGTCCAACGTCGATTCATGGAATGGTTACCTTTAATTGTAAGGCGAATAGCAGAGAATGTCAAATGAATCGTGCACTGTTATCTTTCTTTGTTGTACTAACACTCTCGCCTGTTCAAAAGACGGTCAATCCCAGGGAAGGTGCTTCCGTCTGCTGGGGAAAAAGAACGTCAAATAGATTCTACAGTGTTGAATTTAGACACTTTTATATGGAGGGATTTCAGTGGTTCCGGGAGGGGGAAATTGTACTTTTTTACCATTGGAAACGCAAAATTTTAAATTTTCCGGGGGGGGGGACATTACATTCCCTGCGCCACACTCTGAAATCAACACTCAGATTCTACACAGAGAACGCAATTGAGACGAATTATAGCTATTAGGAATACCAACTTCAGAACATTCGATTTCCCATAGAACGACCATGGTGAGATTTTTCAAATTGGTTCATATCTTGAAAACAAGAGCTAATCTCAACTTTTTATGTTGATTTTCGTGTTTAGCGAGACAAAATACTTCGGAAATAACTATTTTTGAGCCCGAAACATTTTTGATTCAATCAAGTGAACCAATCAAGTGCTTGGAAATTTGACGATGGAAAAAACCATTTCTCAAGTGGCCAATGAAACGCTTAGGAAACCTGAGTTTGAATATAAATCATAAATTAGGCAATTTTAGCTTGAATTTTAATCGTTTGCTTTTTACTCTTTCCCTTCGTTTCACAAATTTTAAATTTCGAATTTACTTCCAACTGTTCTTAGAAGACATATATGTTTTATAAGTAACTACCCTTCAATATGTAAAGTTTCGAGACTCGTTTATACAATAGAAATCGCCATTTTGAATGATTTTTCCTTCTGCAATCCTCTGTTGATAGTTTCACTGACATAAATATAGTTTATGTTTTTTAGGTTTTAACAGTAATTTACATTTTAAATGCATTTAATACTTGCTGAGATTGTTTACCAATCGCTATTTAGAACGTTTTTATGATGCTTTTTCGTATTTTCATTTTTTTTTAACTTCGAATTTTTGAGGAAATGTTGTTGGGAATCTTTTATAAGTAACTACCATCCTAAATTTGATGTTTCTAGGTCATTCATTAACACAAAAATGGCATTTTAGAGCATTTTTTGCTTTTGCACCCCCTTTGAGGTAGTGACACCGGCATAAAGTATAGTTTATGTTAGAGTAAGGACTGTATCCATCATTTTGCTATCATCATTTTTTAAATTGGATCGTTACTTCCCCAAAATGCTTACTAAAATCAATTTAGAGCCTTTTTAGATCGCTTTTCGTTCATTTTCATCACTTTTAAATTTCGTATTTTTTTTTGTAAATATTCTTAGAAATAATTTATATCTTATAATAATTATTTTTGTTCTTTCTACGTCCTTCAGTAACATAAAACTCGCCTTTTTAGAACATATTTTACTCCTGCTCCTGACACTGAAATATGAAATAGTCTATGAAGGAGCCAGGGCTGTCACCATCATTTTGGCATCATTACTTTATAAATCGTTTCGTTACTTGCAGAGATTGCTAAAGGATCGCAATTTAGGACTTTTTAGAACACTTTTCGCGCATTTTCATCTTTTTCAAATTTTGTAATTCTCGGGAAATTCTCTTAGAGATCATTTATATCTTATAAAAAAATTTTTGGTTTCTTGGCATTTCAGCAACACACAAATCGCATTTTTAGAACGTTTTTTTTGTTTCTGCAACCCTTTTGTGTTAGTGGCATCAATATAAGGTATAGTGTATGCTTGATTCGGTATAAACACCATCATTTTTGCACCTTTACATTTGAAATAGGTTCTGTAGTTCGGGAGAGTCCCTACAAATAACCAAACTTTACCCCTTTATAATGTAGGAATAGATTATCTGTAAATTCACTACTTATTCTTAGTAGTAGAAATGCAGTTCCCAATCTCCCCTCTTGTCGAGATGTTTTATTAGTACCCTTAACTGAATGTAAATAGATTAACAAAAAACAAACTTAAAAAAATTAGTAAACGGCAGCATGTAATTGTGGGTTAGTTGTATGTAACTTAAGAAATTTATCTTTATTCATCTTATGCTTAATCTGGTCAGGTGTCTTGAACAGTGCTATATCTGTACCGAACTACGCGTATAATCTAAGTATAATGATCGAAGAATTGAGATAAAGGTTTATTTTCTTGTTTTGAACTCATGACTACTGATTTTTTAACTTATTATACGAATTGAATTTTTCTAAGTGAGCAAAAAAAATGCCCAAGCCGGGACTGCAACCCATATTGTTTGACTTACACTGTTAGAGCCTCCTGTGCGAAAACCAATTTGACATTTATATTTCAATCAGATAATCTTATTAACAATAACTCTAGTCTGCCATATAGAGAGCTTAACAGAATTAGCCTCAATCAATAGAACTCCATTTAAACTATATTTTTAATTCAGTCATATTCATTGGTAAATTTATACAAATTCAATTTTTCTAACTATGGAAAAAAATTCTCAAGCAGAATTCCTTTGACTTATATTGCCACATACTTTTTTTACAATATATTTTAACTGTATTAATTCGAACTGAATTAGATCGTAATCTGCTTTGATTAGCAAGATTTTAGACTACTCGCTGTCCTTTATTATTAAATAATGAAATTCTAAAATTTAAAGCATTTGAAATGAAGGTTTTACGTTCAAGTACTATTTTTTACTCAAATACAATATAATAAAAGCTGCAAAATCACAACTGAGAAATATTATTCCACTTATTTGCATTATCCATCCAAATTATTTAACCTCATCGTCTAAGTAGGTACACACAGTCGTTTATAGCTCTATTTTATTATATTCATTAAAATCGTAATATTTTGACGTTTGAGGTAAGATTATTTAGATACAGCTTCTTTTTGACCCAAAGTCTATCAAAGTCTGGGAGCTATTGAGCACGCAGTTTTTTATATGTATGTATGTATTTACGTAATGCGATAACTCATGATAAAAATATCCGATTTGCTTGAAATTTTGGATATAGCTTTATATTGATAAGGAAATTCCTTGATTCGTTTTGTTTGTTCATTTGATAAATGACTACCTCAAACGCCAAGGAGTACACGTGAAAAAAATTTGATTTGCAATAAATTAAGTTTAAAGATAATAGATTTTAAGTTTGAACATCAATAATAATTTACAGAATGGAAATAGGACACTGCCGCTTATTTTATTGTGGTTTTTTACCTCTTATTTCAATAACTGTTAAAAAGTAGAGTATAATTTTCTTTAAATTTATAATCAATAAATATTGATCATTATTCGCAAAAGTGGTTTATATCAAGAAAGCAATACACAAGTAGAAAATCGCTTATATTTCATTACCTGAAAACATAAAAACATATTTCCAGGTCGTCTGTGCATTTAGTTCATTTTTTAGGGTTTTTTTTGTCTGACAAAACTATTTTCGTCTCTGTCAACTGTCTGTCTGTCTCAGAGTCAGTACACAAAATCTCAGAGAATTTAAATTTTGTGTATTTACAGCCGGATACCTCTTGTTATTGCAAGCAGGTTTAAATATATTTAAAAATTATTACGTATGTAGCTCAAATTAATACATTTAATAAATGAAAAACGCGCTTATTTGTTTTTATATCATCATATTACATCATATTTATCATCTATTTTGACACGCGAAATGATTTTTTTTTATTAAATTCCTATTCATTTAAATTACTACACTGTAAAAAAAAATTGGGAAAGTTACAAAAATTTTTCTAGTAGAATTGTATTCCAAGAACTTTTTATGTAACGGCAACAATAAAAATTCATGTAACAGATACAGATTTGCACTTTGAATCAAACAAATTTTAAGGTTACTAAGAATTTTTTTGGGAAATCGTATTCCAAGAACTTTTTAAGTGACGATAACGAGCATTATAGATAAAATTTTAGTAAAGTTACCAAAATTTTAGTAAATTCTTTTGTAAAGTTACAGATGGTTTTAGTTTTGCTTACAAGTTTTGTAGATTGACATCATTTTCTTGTACAGTGTACACATAAAATTTTAGTAAGCATAAGAGATTTCGGTTAATTTAGATTACTAAGGTTACAGATTTTTTTTACAGTGTAGACGCCTCTGGTGATCAGTTTGTTATCCCTTAAATTTATGCCAATCTTTACAATATTTTAGTTTTATTCATAATTATCTCTTATCAGATAATTTTTATTTATTAAAAGATTAAAAGAACTTTAAAAAAAATAGAGGAGTTAAAGGAATCTTTTTAGGTTCTTCCATTAAAATTTATTCAGCTATAATACAAAAAAAAAGTTAAAATCTCTGTTTTTTAATTAATCTTTGAAAACAAAACCATTGGACTTTTTGTTATTATGAGCGACAAACTAATGAACGTAGCGCAAATTACATTATTTTTCTTAATTAATCAAATTAAGTTAATTTGGGTAAATTATGTTTATGACTCTGATGGAATGGAAATCTCAGCTGATAAATATAAATTTATCTTTCATGTAACTTTAATAATTAAATTCGGTTTTAATTGTCAAATATTTGAAACAATATTGTACGTACAATTACTTAAAAACTACCGTCAATTTAAAATGATGCAGAAACTGCTTCTATTGATTATGTTGAACTTCAATAAAAAATCACTTTTTTTAAGAATACCTAAAATTGTCATCGACATATGTTTATTTTCTTGAAAAAAAAAAATTATAAAATTAAAACTCATATTTCGCAGATTTTAAAGTTTTATTTTCTGTACCACATTTAATGTATGTGAAGTTTTAATTTTATACTCATGCATTACTGTTTCGCATTCTTGCTTTCCTACAATTTATTTAACTGTAAAAATTATTTATATAATGTTTTGTAAACACACCAGTCAAAGGTTTCTTTTTAACACTTTCCAACAAAGTTGAAAAGTGTTCGGTTTGTCTGGCCGTCTGGTCGAATGGCTGTCTGTCTACGCTCTAACTCTCGTAAATATACTCGGACTACCATGAAATTTTTGGATGTTATTGCGGTTTACCCTGGCACAAATACTATTGAAAATGAAGTTTCTACCATGATTAGTTTATTTACTGGGATAGTCAAAATTGTCCCGTTACATTACGGCATATGAGAAGAAATCGTTCCAAATAAACTAATGTTTCATAATGTCAAACATGTTCAAATTTACATGTTTTTGCAATTTGAATCCGCATTACAATATGCAATATGAAAAACATGCAGTGAAAATTATACTTATTATTCATTTACAGAGCCAAACAAAAGAATTCGCTTGCATAATAACATACAGGGGAATTGTTTGCAACGTATTTTAATTATGGTAAGCGATTTCACAAAAAATCAAATTGATATACGTCGCTGAGGCTTAATATGAGTAATTTTATGAATAATACGAAGTGGAAAGCGTTTACAGGAACACACAAAAGATTTTAGAAAGTATATTCTATCCGAAGTGCTGTACATTATGGATGATGGCTGTTGGATGGATGGAATGCATTTTAATACTTTCCAACAAAGTTGAAATTTGTTTATGCTTTCGATTTGTCTGTTCGTCTGTACGTCTGTCCGCGCTCTATCTCTCGTAAATATATTCGGAATGCCATGAAATTTTTAGATGTTATTAGTCTACCGTTAGTTCAAAACAACAGTATTTGAGGTAAATTTTTTTAACAAAAACCCATCATAAAAAATTTTGTTTCGAAATAGTAGTAAAAACATAATAAAAATATATGACTATCAATGGGAAGTGCTGCCTTTTATTCGACAATTTTAAACAATCGATCGTTTTATAATTTTGCTTTTTTTTTCATTTTTAACACTTTCTAACAAAGTTGAAAAATGTCTATAACTTCAGATTGTCAGTCCGTCTGTCCGCACTGTAATTCCTGTAAATATACTCGAATTGCTATGAAGTTTTTATATGTTATTGACGTTTATCCTAGAACGAACCTTACTGAAAATGAGGTTTCTACCATGATTAGTTTATTTACAGGGATAGTCAAACCTTTTTGATACATTACGGCCAACAGGTAAAAAATCGTTTTAAAACATTTTAAAGGTGATACTCCCTGTGAAACATACTCAAATTTATATGGATTTGCAAGGTACACTAAAATATGCATTCCGTAAAATATGCAGTGAAAATAATAGTTATTACTCATTTACTGGGCCATTCCAAAAAAATTCCACTACACAATAATAAATGGGGATGACGATTGTTTGCGACATATTTTAATTATGTTAGACGATTTTAAGTATCATAAAGATGATAAAAGCTGCTGAGACTTAATATGTCACGGATAATATGAAGTGCATAACATTTACAGGGACACACAAAATATTTCAATTTGTACATTCTATCCGAAGTACTGTAAAATGTCTAGGATAGCTAATGGATCGATTAATTGCATTTTCAATAGTGATATGCGCTTTTAGGTTTTACTAAATCTTGGCATATTACATGATGTGTATAAATGTTATAGTTGATATACAGGGTTATACAAATCAGCTCATAAAGGTTACTGAATATGGAGATAATTTACTTAAAGGTGGTTTTTAAATAAGATATGCATTTTTACATTGAACGGCTTTCAGTTTAATAAGAAATGTTTGTAGAATATAAATAAAATGATATACAGAGTCACGCAAAGGATCTGCATGGTTCCCAAGGATGATAATTTCTGGAAATGTGATTTAAGTAGTTTTAACAGTGTTTTTGTTTGAACTAGAAAAAAACTGGCATGTAATGAAGGTATTAAGTAGAAAATCATTCAAGTATGTTTCCATCTATTAGAATAAAGTGCAGAAAGAGAAATTTCAACCAGTTAGGCATTTTCTTGATAAAATAAATTTTCTATTAAATTGTACATATATCAACCAAAAAATCAAATACAGGGCTGTTCAAAAATATTGGAATACATATTTGGCTACGGACATTTTATTTCCCTAAATTAAAAAAAAAAAAAAATGTTAAAGATTTCACGAAGGTGTTTGAAAGTGTTTCACAATCATGCTTCGCATGATTTTTTTTACTTGTTTATCTTTTTAATTTATACCATTTTATTAATAAATGATAGTATCTTTTCCGCTTCATGTCAGAAATTGTAATCAAATCTATGCTCTGAGCAATATTGCTTACACTACGTTCTCTGAGAGAACTCTTAATTAATACAATACAGTAAAACTAGCGAAAATCGCAACAGAGAAAAGTTAATCCAATTATTATGTGTTTTGGCTAAGCAAGTATAAACTCTCGATTTCATTTATAATGCATTCTCTACACTACAAGCGAAATATTTTTTCTATTAAATTAATACTCTGTGGAAGCAGATTATATTTTGCACGTATTAATAGAGTATGCATGCAAGTAGCATCAATTTTTATTAATGGTTTTTTTAATAAAGAAACACATTTTATATTTTAAAACATTCAATAAGCTCAGAGCCTCAGACTAACGGAAATGCTTTATATTTTTGCATGTCTGTATCTCAAACAATGTAACATTTCACTTAATTTCATTTAATAGATTATTCAAGCATTTTATATATAATGTTATATTACAAGATTTTTAAAATAGTACAACCCATCGACACTCAAATTTCAAAATTCAGCAAAATTTTATTTCAGATGTCAAAACCAAATTATTTTTTTTTCTTTGTATACAAAGGTATTCATTTCAACATTCGTGTTTTTATCGCTGAAAATAAACTTCGACCAAGAAATAAGTATCTTAATGAAAATTACTACAAATAAAATTTTCGCTTATTTTTCAAGTATTGCAGGATCATATAAACTTAAAAACTAAGTTGAAAGAAAAGAAGGAGAATTAAAAGAAATAATTTAGTTCCTTTAATTAAAATTCTTCTCAGTCTCAACAAAAAGGTTGTTAAACTCACTGATTTTTAATTATTCTTTGAAAAGAAAAACCATTTGAACTGTCATTGTTATGAGCGACAAACAAATGAGTGTAGCTTAAATTAGGTTATTTTTCTTAATTAATCAAATCAAATTAATTTGGGCCAATTATGTTTATGTATTTATTTGAGTGGAAATCTGAGTGGGTACTTTTAGATTTATTCTTCAGATGACTTTAGCAATTAAATTTGACTGTTGAATTTTGAAATAGTTTTCAGTAGTTGATGGAAATCAAAACGTAATTGTATTTGAAATCCTTAGGTAAAATTGTTGCGGTTAGTTATTATTTTTAAATTTAACATGACGCATTAAAACCTAGGAAATTTTATGGAGATAAATGGAGGAAAATCCATCCACAGCCAAACGTCGAAATACAACTTCCATGCATTTTTCAATTATTCAAAATAAAATTAGTTTTTTTTTCATTCTTGCTTTTTTAACTTTTATTTAACTGTATATATGAATTTACGCATAGTGTTTTGTAAATCTTCTATTCAAAGGCCTATTTTTTATCGTTTAAATTTATACAATTTTATTAATTAATGATAGCATCATTTATTCGTTTTTTGTCAGAAATTGTAATAAAATCTATGTTCTGAGCAATATCTCTCGTACTATGTTTTGTGAGAGAACTCTTAATTAGTAGAATACAGTAAAACAAGCGAAAATCGCAACAGAGAAAAGTTAATCCAATTATTATGTGTTTCGGCTAAGCAGATATAATTTCTTAATTTCACTTATAATGTATTCTCTGCATTAAAAGCAAAATATTTTGTCGATTAAATTAATACTCTGTGGAAGCAGATTATATTTTGCACGTATTAATACAGTATGCATGCAAATAGCATCAATTTTTATTTACTTTTATTTTAAAAAAATAAAGAAACACACTGCATATTTTAAAATATCCAATCAGCTCAAAGCCACAGACTATCGGAAATGCGTTAAATTTTTGCATATCTTTTATTTCAAATAATATAACATTTCACTTAATTTCATTTAACGAATTATTCAATTATCTTATATATAATGTTATTTTACAAGCTTTTTAAAATAGTACAATCCATCAACATTCAAATTTCAAAATTCAGCAAAATTGTATTGCAGATATCAAAATCGAAAAACAAATGTATTAATTTCAACATTTGTGTTTTTATCGCTGAAAATAAACATCGACCAGAAAATAAATATCATAATGAAAATTACTACAAATAAAATTTTTGGATATTTTTCAATTATGGTAGGATCATATGAACTTACAAACTAAACGAGAGTTAAAAGAAATAATTTAGTTTCTTTAATTAAAATTCTTCTCAGTCTCAACAAAAAAGTATGTTAAATTCACTGATTTTTAATTATTCTTTGAAAAGAAAAACCATTTGAACTGCCATTGTTATAAGCAACGAAATAATGAGTGTAGCTCAAATTAGGTGCTTTTTCTTAATTAAACAAATCAAACTAATTTGAGTAAATTATGTTTAGGTATTTGGTTGAATGGAAATCTGAGGGAGTACTTTTAGATTTATTTTTCAAATGACTTTAGTAATTAAATTTCACTGTTGAATTTTGAAATAGAATTGTTTTCATCAGTTAAGGCAGTCCGGAACACAAAAATCTTCAAATTTCCTAATTTTTTTTATTGCATTAAAACTTTCTGTTTTCTATGCTTAAAATGACGTTTAAATCATGTTTTTATCTTAATTAGAAGCGAAAATATTAATTTTTTCGTTTTGATATGTTTTCAAAATCTAGCTTTCAAGCAATGGTTGTCATGAAGTGACTTCTTGCGAAAATGAGTTTTTCTTCAAGATGGATTTTTTCACAGTTTCGAGGGTTTAAATTGTTATAACTCAAGAACCGCTTAAGGTAAATACTTCAAACGCAAAGCATGTCTTTTTTTACTATTTTACTTTAATTTTGATTCCGAAAAATTAAAAAAATATATTTACTTTTGAAAATGTGATATTTTAAGTAAAAGTTAATCATTTGTTCTCAAATTATTACTTTAAATAATTTTATTTTTATTTTTTATTAATGTTTTTTAAATTCTGAATTAAAATTAAAATTTGGATATTTCTGTTTATTTCAATGTAAAAAAATAGAAAATCTACAAATAATATTTTGAGTTATAACAATTTTAAATTACCGATCTTTTGAAATAAATTCTAAATTTAAAAACATTTTAGACAAATTAAGTGATGTTTTACTTTGTGATTTTATTTACAAATGACATGGTTAACCATCACAAAAAAATTTCAAAATTTTAATTCAATAAATAAAAATGATTTTAAAATGTGTCCCGGACACCCTTAATGGAATTCAAAAACCAGTTGTATTTGAAATCCTTAGGTAAATATTTTCCGACTAGTTATTCTTTTTAAATTTAACATGACGCATTAAAACCTAGAAAATTTCATGGAGATAAATGGAGGAAAATTCATCCACATCCAAACGTCGAAATTCAACTTCCATGCTTTTTTCAATTATTCAAAATAAAAGTTAATGCTTTCTTTTCTTGCAAATAAATGCATTAATTTTAACATTTGTGTTTTCATCGCTAAAAGTGAATATCGAACAAGAAATAAATATATTAAAGAAAATTATTACAAATAAAGTTTTCAAATAATTTTCTTTTATTAGAGGATCAAACAATCTTGAAAACTAATAGAGAGTTAAAATAAATAATTTAGTTTCTTTAGTTAAAATTCTTCTCAGTCTTAACAAAAAAGCATGTTAAATTCACTGATTTTTAATTATTTTTTGAAAAGAAAAAAACATTTGAACTTTCCTTATTATAAGCGACAAGCTAATGAATGTAGCTTAAATTAGGTTATTTTAGTTAATTAATCAAATTAAATTAATTTGGCTGAATTATATTTACGTATCTGTTGGACAGGAAACCTGAGGTGATACTTTTAGATTTATCCTTCAGATGACTTTAGCAATAAAATTCAGTTTTAACTGTCAAATTTTGATATAGGATTGTTGGCATTAGATAATGAAGATCAAAAACTAATTCTGCTTAAAATTTTTAGATACAATTTTTCTGTTTAGTTATTATTTTTAAATTTAATGTAATAAAATAAAAGCTGCAAAATGGGGATAAATTGTTCCTTTTATTGCATGATTTCGTTGAAACAGGTGCACTGTCTTTTGTATCTATACTGCATTCTTTTAAGTAAAACCGTAATATTTTAATATTTAAAGTTAAATTTTATATAGGAAGCTTTTTTAGTATTTTCAATCCAGCCTGCATGAGATATTGTATTTAGTTAGTGAATTTTCTTGTTTCTTTCGTAAACATTTAAAATTTTAAACTCATTATAATAAATTTAAAGAAAAAGTTCCGTATGCTCATATAAACTAAACTGAACCACATTTTTAAGTATATATTATCTAAAATTTTAGTAATATTTCAATTAATGTCATTTATACTGTGCTAATAAATAAATTACCTTTATAAATTTATCTAACTAAACATGCTTTTAAAAAAAAGTAAAATCCATTTGCATACAAAAGTTGAAATTCTGCTTGCATGTTTTTTGTTTTTTTTTTTTTTAAATACTCAAAATAAATTGATTTTTATTTTCCTTGCAAGCAAATGCATGAGTTTCAATATTTGTGTCTTCATTGGTAAAAGTAAACTTCGAACTTGAAATAAATATTTTAATTAAAATTATTATTTCTAGAGTCTTAAAATAATTTTGATTAAAATAAAAATCAGATGAACTTGAAACTAATAGAGAGTTCAAAGAAATAATTAAGGTTATTTAATTAAAATTCTACTGAGATTTAATTAAAAATTTAAAACCTCTGTTTTTTAATTAATCTTTGAAAAGGGAAACCACACGGTCTTTTCTAATTATGACAGACAAACTAATAAACGTAGCTCAAATTAGGTTATTATTCTTCATCAATCAAATTAAATTAGCTTGCGTAAATTATGTTTAAGTCTCTACTACAGTAGAAACCGGCGGGGATAATTTCAGATTTTTTCTTTCGGATGATTTTAGAAATTAAATCCTGTTATAACTGTCAAATTTTGGAAACTAAATATTTGTCATTAGATAATGCACTTAAAAAACCGAAATTATTGGAAATTTCAGGATAAAGATATTCATTTTAATTATTATTTAAAAATTAATAAAGTTGAATAAAAGCTGCGAATTCAAAACCAAAAAAAGTATTTGTTGCTATAGGAGAGGAACTATTGAACAAATTTTAAATTAGGCTATTCTTTTTAATGAATGAAATTAAATTAACTTTGGTAAATCGTGTTTACGTCTCTGCTAAAGTAGAAACCTGCTGATAATTTTAGATTTATTATTTGGATGAAATTATCATTTAAATCTTGTTTTAATTTTCAATATTTTACACAGAACTGTTGTCAAATATAATGTCAAAAATCAAAAGCTATTTAAAATTTTGAAAAAAAAGATGTTCCATTAAATTATTATTTTTTAATTTATTAAAATAGAATAAAAGCTGCCAAATAAATACGTAAAAAATATTCCTGTTATTAATTTTTCTTGTCCAAACAGATATACTGTCGATTGAGTTTATATTGCATTTATTTTTACTAAAACCGTAATATGGTGGCATTTATGCAAGATGCAAGTCCGAAAGATTGTTTGTTAGAAGTTTTACTCCAATATACACAGAAAAGATAATTATTTTGATTAATTCTGATTAATTTTGATTAATGCACGTATTTCATATTTTAAATTTATCCTTTTCAATTCTTTTAAATATTTCGTGTTCTCAGAGAATTACATTACATTTTAGCATATCTTTTATCGGAAATGATGTTAAACTTCTTAATTAATTACATTTATCATATACTTTTTAAATTATTTAACTTAAAATACTATATCTCTAAACTAGATATTTAAATAAGAAAATCCGTGTTCATCTAAACATCGGAATTCAAATTCCATGCTTTTTCTAAGTATTTGAGTTATTTTCTTGTAAACAAATGCATCATTTTCATCATTTGTGTTTTCATTGTTGAAAGTACTCTTTGAAATTTAAATGACGATTTATGACAATAATTAATAAAAAAACTTTTCAAATAGTTTTGATTTATTAAAAAATCAAATGAACTTGAAATTTAATAGAGATATTAAAGGAATAATTGAGCTTATTTAATAAAAATACTACTGAGATTTAATACAAAAAAGTCTGTTTTTTTTATTAATCTTTGTAAAAGGAAGCCATTTGATGTTTTGTTATTATGATAAATGATCTAATGAACATAGCTAAAATTGGCTATTATACTTAAGGAATCGAATTAAATGAACGAGGATAATGTATGTTTACATCTCTGTTGGAGTAGAATCCTGCAGTGATAATTTTAGATTTATCTTTCCGATGATTTTAGCAATTAAATCGTCCTTTAACTGTTAAAAATTGGAAACTGAATTGCTGCCAGAAATGCAAGTCAAGAACCAAAAGCTATTTTAAATTTTGGGATAAAAGTGCCCCGTTTAATAATTATTTTTAAATTTAATAAATTAGAATTAAAGCTGTGAAATCTAAAAGGAATAAATAATCTTATTCTTACATATTTTCGTCTAAACAGGTATACTGTTGATTGCGCATTTATTACACTTTTATTCTTTCTAAAGGGGTAATATTTTGGCATTTAAGGCAAAATGTAATTCTGAAAACTTCTTTTATATAAATTTTACTCCAATATACATACAATAGATATTACTTTTTATAATATTTCTTTAGGGCCAATACACACCATGAATGGCTGGAAAGTCTGCTGGAACCAGCAAATATGTAATGCTAGTTTATGCTAGTTTATACTATTTTACTTGTTGGGGTAAAGCACTTGGTGCTTGTCTAGCAAAAAAATACCAGCATGAATTTCGACCTGGGAAATAATGTTAATTATTTCAATTAATCGCATTTATCATATCCTAAATAAAATATTTTATTTATAAGAAAATCTATCTAAACTAGCTTTTTAAAAAAGAAGACTCTACGCCCAAACGTTGAAATTTAACTTCCATGATTTTTTTTTCAAATATTCAAAATAAAATTAGAGTGAGTTTCTTATAAACACAAGTGCATCATTTTCAACATTTGTGTTTTCATTGGGGAAAGTACTCTTCGAATTAGAAATAAATATTTTAATAAATATTATTATCAAAAGGGTTTTCAAATAATTTTGATTTATTAACCCTTTCGGGTTCGATTGTTTTTCAGTTTTTAGAAAGAAATACTTTTAATAACATTCACTATCCATATGAATTAATCAGTGTTTAACGAAGATTTTATTGTCTGAAAGATAAAGAATATTGTTGTTTCGCGTACTATTCAAGTAATATTCTTATGAAAATAGCCTGAGGAAGAATTTTTGGCGATGTTTAGAAAATATTGTATTACAACAAGATTTAATTTATATTACAAATTTCTAATACATTTTACGTTTTATTACACATGATTCTTTCAGGAAAGTAAATTAAATTTTAAATTTAAAATCTGAAATATACATTTAAAATAAAAGAATCACAAATGGCGCAAAGAGAACTAAGCAAAAAATGATAATTATTATTATTACTAAAATCCTAAATATAAATACAGTCATATATAAAATGCATAGGCATATAGTAACATTGCTACATTTAAATAGAAGGAAAAGTATTCCTTAATGCAAAATAATACTTCATTAACAGACATGTACTATTAATAGTACACCAGACCCGAAAGGGTTAAAAAATCAAATTAACTTCAAAATTAATAGCGAGTTCAAAGGAATAATTAAGGTTTTTTAATTAAAATTATACTGAGATCTAGTAAAAAAAAAAGTTAAACATCTGTTTTTTAAATAATCTTTGATAAGGAAAATCATTTAACTTTTTTTATTATGAGAGATGAACTAATGAACGTAGCTAAAATTGTGTTAGTATTCATCATGAATCAAATTAAATGAACTTGGGTAAATTATATTTACGTATATGCTGGAGTAGAAGCCTGCGGTGGTAATTTTAGTTTTATCTTTAGGATAACATTAGCAATTAAATCCTTATTTAATTGTCAAATATTGGAGAAATAACTGTTGTCATTAGATAATGCAAGTCAAAAACCAAAATATATTGAAAATTTTGAGATGGGGGGGGTGTTCCGTTCAATTAAAATTTTTAAATTTAATAAAGTAAACTAAATTCTGTGAAATCAAAACGAAATTTTTTTTTCCCATACTGCATGTGTTCGTTTAAACAGGTACACTATCAATTGCGTCTATATTGCATTGCTTTTACTAAAGCCGTGATATGTTGGCATGTATTGTAAGATGTAATTTTGAAAAAAAAAGTTAAGTTTTGCTCTAATATGTATGCAAGAGATTTTTTTCGCATGTATTTCTTATTTCAAATTCATCAATTGCACTATATTTTTGTATAGGTTTTATTTAAAATATTTGTAATATTTTAATTAATATAATTTATACTGGGAAATTAATAAATTGTATTTAAACGTTTATCTAACTAAACTAGCTTTTTAAGAAAGAAAAATCCATCTACACCGAAACGTCGAAATTCAACTTTTATGCTTTTCCCAAATATCCAAGATGAATAGAATTCTATTTTCTTGCAAACAAAAACATCAATTTCAAAATTTGTGTTTTCATTGGTGAAAGTATTCTTTGAACAAGAAATAAATATTTTAATGAAAATTATTATCAAATAACTTTTCAAATATTTTTGATCTATTAAAAATTAAAAGAACTTGAAAACTAATAGAGAGTTAAAAGGAATATTTAAGGTTTTTTAATTAAAATTCGACTGAGATTTAATAGGAAAAAAGAAATCAAGAAAAGGGAGACCTTTTCTTGAAAGAAAAGGGAAACCTTTTCATCTTTTGTTATTATTAGGTACGAACTAATTAACTTATTTCAAATTTGGCTATTATTCTTAATCAATCAAATTAAATTAACTGTTATGTTTATGTCTCTGCTGCAGTAGAAACCTACGATTTAATTTTAGATTTATCTTTTCGTTGACGTTAGCAATTAAATACTGATTTAATTGTCAAATATTGGAGACATGACTGTTGTCATTAGATAATGCAAGTCAAAAGCCAAAATATATTGAAAATTTTGAGATAAAGGTATTCCGTTCAACTATCATTTTTAAAGTTAATAAAATAGATTAAAATCTGTGAAATGACAACGGAAAAAAATGTTTTCCTTTCTGCACGTTTTCTTTTAAACAGGTACATTGTCCATTGCGTCTATATTACATTTTTTTTTTTTTACTAAAGCTCTAATATGTTGGCATTTAAGGTAAGATGCAATTTTGAAAATTTTCTTTTTTAAAAGTTTTGCTCCAATATACATGCAAGAGATTTTTTTGCACGTATTTCGTATTTTAAATTCATTAATTGCACTAGATTTATGTATAGCTTTTATTTAAAATATTTGTGATATTTCAATTAATATCATTTATACTAGGCTAATTAATAAATTTTATTTAAACATTTATCTGACTAAACTAGCTTTTTAAGGAAGAAAAATCCAACCGCACACAAACGTCAAAATTCAACTTTCATGCTTTTCTGAAATTTTCAAGATATCAAATGACTTTTCAAATAATTTTGATCTATTAAAAAATTAAATGAACTTGAAAACTAAAAGAGAGTTAAAAGGAATACTTAAGGTTCTCTAATTAAAATTCGACTGAGATTTATTATAAAAAGAAGTCAAAACTTTTTTTTTTATTAATATTCGAAAAGGGAAATCTTTTGATCTTTTGTTATTATGGGAGACGAACTAATGAACTTATTTCAAATTTGGCTGTTATTCTTAGTCAATCAAATTAAATTAAGTGTTATGTTTATATCTCTGCTGTAGTAGAAATCTAGGGTTTAATTTTAGATTTATCTTTTCGATGACTTTAGCAATTGAATTCTGTTTTAATTGTCAAGTATTAGAAACAGAATTGTTGTTATTACATAATGTCAAAAATCAAATGCTATTGGAAATTTTGAGATAAAGGTATTCGTTTCATTTTTATTTTTAAATTTAACCTCTTGATTGCGGAAAAAGATGTGAAACATTTTTATATTTACCCGCTTTACGATTTAAAAAAAAGCGAAAAGAAAAAGAAAAAGAAAAAGAAAAAAAGAAAGAAAAGAAAATTTCTTTGTGATAAATTATTGAAGTTTCAGTATATGATGAAGATTATTTTTGAAAAGTTGTGCTAATAGAATAAATAAATAATGACGGAGACAACATGTGTTCCCGTCTCGTAATGAAAAGGTTAATAAAGTAGATTATAAGTTGCGAAAACAAAACTGAAAAAAAAATCGGCTTATATTATATGTTTTCATCTGTACAGGTATACTGTCGATTGCATTTATGTTTAATTATTTGTACTGAAGTGATATTTCAGCATTTAAAGCAAGATGTAATGTCGAAAACTTCTTTTTTAAATGTTTTGCTCCAATATACATGCATGAAATATTTCTTTTTTTAATGTCTTTATTTCCGCACGCATTTCATATTTTAAATTCAACGTTTACATTTTTTAATTATTCCATGACCTAATGTAATTGCACTAAATATTAGCATAATTTGTATCACAAATAATGTTAAACATAT
This sequence comes from Maratus speculifer, assembly GCA_964019185.1. Classification (NCBI taxonomy): domain Eukaryota; kingdom Metazoa; phylum Arthropoda; class Arachnida; order Araneae; family Salticidae; genus Maratus; species Maratus speculifer. The sequence continues at coordinate 225,231,533 of OZ025296.1, read as the reverse complement.
CAATTAAGTGCATTTATCATATTCTAATTAAGATATTTCATTTATAAAAATATCTATCTAAGCAAAAAGTGAAAAAAAGAAAAGTCTATCTAGATCCAAACATCGAAACTTAACTTCTATGCTTTTTTCAAAAATTCAAAATAAAATTACAATGACTTTCTTGCAATCAAATGCAATATTTTGAAAAAAAAAATCATTGGTGAAAGCACGCTTCGAACTATATATAAATATTTTAATTAAATTTATCATTAACAGACATTTCAAATAATTTTGATTCAATCAAAGATCAAATGAACTTGAAAACTAATAGAGAGTTAAAAGGAATAATTAATTAATTAAAATTCTTCTGAGATTTAGTAGAAAAAAAATTAAAACCTCTGTTTTTTAATTAATCTGTGAAAAGGGAAACCATATATTTTATTATTATTAAGAGCGATAAACTAATGAATGTAGCTCAAATAATGTTATTTTTTAATTAATAAAATTAAATTAACTTGGATAAATTATATTTGCATCTCTGTTGGAATAGAAACCTGCGGTGATGGTTTTACATTTATCTTTCAGATGACTTTAACAGTTAAATTTAGTCTTAAATGTCAAGTATTGGAAATAGGATTGTTTTCCTTAGATAATTGAAATCAAAAAAGAATTCTACTGGGTATTTTGTGACAAAAGTGTTCCGTTTAATTATTATTTAAAAATTTAATACAATACAATTACAATACAATTACATATGAGGAATCGATACAGAGAAAAAATATTCCGCTTAGTACACGTTTTCGTGTAAACGAAATTCATTGTTGATTGTATCAATATTACATTTTTTACTAAAAGCTTAATATTTTGATATATAATGCAAAATATAATTCAGAAAGCTTCTTTAAAAAAAAATCACTCAAATATTCGCATAAATGATATTTATTTTCATTAATAACTGTTGTTTGCATGCATATCATATTTTAAATTTATCACTTTCAATTTTTCTAACAATACATGATTACTGGAATTGCACTTTATTTTCGCATCTTTTATCTATATTAATACTAAACATTGTAATTCATCATATTTATTCTATCCTAATCAAAATACTTTATTTTTAAAATTTTTCTGTTTAAACTAACTTTTTTAAAATGAAAGAATCCATCTACTCTCGAAAGTGTATATATATATACGTATATATATATATATATATATATATATATATAATAACCTTATATATAAATAAATAAATATATATATATATATATGTAAGATTTATTTGAGACAGCTTCTTTATATGAAGATTGACTCCTATATACATACAAAAGATATATTATTTTTTATTAATGTTTTTTTCCTGCAAATATTTCAAATCTTACTTTCCTCATATTCAATTTTGAAATATCTCCGCCAGCCTAGATTAACGAAATTGCACTGTAATTTTGCATACATTTTAACTGAAATAATAATAAAATTTCCATTAATCTTATTTATGCTCTTTTTAAAACAAATATCTAAATTCTCCCATTTTGCTTTAAACATTTAAAATAAAATTTAAATTTACTTGTAAAGAAATACACCAGTTTTAGCATTTGTGTTTTTATTAATGAAAGCACATTTGGAACCAGAAATAAATATTTTAATGAAAATTGCTATAAATAGACTTTTTAAACAACTTTCATTTATTAAAAGATCAAATGAACTTGAAAACTAATAGAGTTAAAATGAATCTTTAATTAAAATTATTCTCGGTCTTATAAAAAGTACTTAAAAGGTCTGCTTTTGATTAATCTTTGAAAAAGGAAACCATTTGACCTCTTATTATTATGAACGACAAACTAACGAAGGTAGCTCAAATTAGGGTACTTTGCTTAATTAATCAAATTAAATTAGTTTGGATAAATTATATTTACGTCTCGGTTGGAGGGGAAACCTGGGGTGATATTTTAGATTTTTAGATTACATTTCCGATAACTTTAGCAATTAAAACAGGTTTTAATTGTCCAATACTGGAAGTATAATTGTATAATTATTTCAAAATATAGCTAGAATGGAAAATTTACAATAAATAAGGAGAAGGAATTTTTTATACTTTCTTTATAAAGATCACAACGTTATGCTTTTGTCATTTTGTTTTAGTTATATATTTATAGGGATTAAAATAAATAATAATAGTAATAATATTAAATTAATGGAAAATCGAAATACAATAGAATCCCAATAACTTGATATAGTAATAAAAATGTAAATTAAATGTCTTCATGAAATTTAGCCTAATCTATGTTATAGAGGTTAAATATATCTGTGTAACATAAGCATCATTTTGCGAATAGCAACATTTTGAATTTCAAAATTAAATTTCGGTTTTACAATTTTTCTATTGCAAATTTTTAAAATTCAAAACGATGCATAATTTTAATTCTTACATTGTCGTATAGGGAATTGTACTTTTAAATGCAATTAGTTTGAAAAATGTACATACATTTACTATTGAGATATCAATTTTACGTTTTTTTTTACATTATTTTTTAATCGTTCCAACAGCAGTCTTAGATTTGTATTAGAAAAAGACAGAATAGCAGATTACTCTATCTTTTTTATGACCATTTCGCAAAATTATATTTACTATTATTATTATTATATTTTGCATTATTATTATTTATAGTTTTATTATTTTTTTATTTTATTCATAATTATTTACTCACTATAGAATCCTTTAACGAGAGATGTAAACAATTTACAGTTTAGCTGCAGCAATATACAGTGCCGATATTTAAAAAAAGTGAAGTAATTTTTGTGCTATCAGAGTTGGATTATTTGAATAAATTATTAATATTTAATAGAATCAATATCAGATAAATTAAATATGTTAAATTTTAATATTTTTTGTAGAAGTGTATGAAATAAATTTATTGTTATGTTTTCCTTTTCTATTTTTTTCTTTTTCTTGTTTTTTTTTTTTTTTTTTTTTTCGTTTCTTTTTGTAAGAAATATTTTTACTCATAAATTATCATTTACCCTCAGCGGCTCCAAAGATGGGTTGGCTTTTTTTTTTTTTTTTTTTTTTTTTTGTCAATTTTTATTACTTTTGCCAATTTCAGTGGCTAATTGAATTTTTTTATCACTAAAATCGCTGAAATTTCTATTCATGTATTAGAAAATTATTTTATACCAATATTTTTATTCAAATCTATTTAACTTATTTCACGTGTTGTATTTTTAACATATTTTAGAAAGAAATCGCCGGTTTGAATCAAAATATTTTCATTTGGTACCAGTCAAAATGACCAGTATCGTGGTTCTACTGGTCATGGAAAATCGTAAAAAATAGTAAAATAAATAAATAAATAATAAAAAAACATTTTTTGTCACAATATAATAAATCGCCCCTCAAAAGGTTAAATTCTAAAATTTTATGTAATACAAAATCGAATATAATTAATCTTTAATTTAAATTATCAATCAAATAGCTATGAGCTTACATGACTTGCGGATGAAATTTATCTCTATAACTATGGACGCCTAAAGCATTTATCTTCTCTGCATAACTGATTATAATTAATCTATCTCTAAACATCATACTAATGGAAAGATTTTAAATTATGGATGATTTAAATAAACAAGTATACTAACGCAGATGCATCATGAAATATTTTTTGATTAGTCAAAAAGCATACTTCTTTAAAATTCCAAGTTATCACTGCATCCTTAAATAAGGGAAAAATCATACTTCTTTACTATTCAAAATAACCCTCATTCATTTTAGGCAATTAACATAACGATACAGATGCAATTATAGTAAATAAATAAAATAGTATGAAACTTCAATTGCTCGACATTACTCAAAAAACAAATTTGTTAAGTTATCGTCACTGCTGTTCTGTCGTGTTCATCATTTGATAATTTTTAATTAACACGTTCGCTGCCAATAACTCCGCCCTCTGTGTTAAGTGATTGAGAATTTGACGCACTACTGCGTGACCGGCAGCGAATGTGTTAACCAAAAAGCATACTTCTTCAAAATTGCTAAAAATTCCAAATAATCCTTATTAATTTTTGATAATTAATGTAATAACAAAAACGTAATTATACTAAAAAATAAAATAGATTGAAACTTCAGTTTAGTGATATTTGTGTATGGAAAACAAATATATAAAGTTTTCACTGCCGATTTCCTGGCGTGTGCATCATTAAATACTTTTTTATTAGCGAAAAGACACACTTCTTAAAATTCCAAACAATCCTTATTCATTTTAGGCAGTTAATATAGTAATGAAAATGCAATTATAGTAAAAAAAAAAAAAAAAAAAAAAAAAAAAAAAAAAAAAAAAAAAAAAACTAAAATAGTATGCAACTTTAATTGTTAAACATCATTCATTAAAATAAATGTGTCAAATATGCAGCATTTGATAATTTTTAATTAACACGTTCGCTGCCAATAACTCCGCCCTCTGTGTTAAATGATTGAGAATTTGACGCACTACTGCGTGACTGGCAGCGAATGTGTTAACCAAAAAGCATACTTCTTCAAAATTGCTAAAAATTCCAAATAATCCTTATTAATTTTTCATAATTAACGTTATAACAAAAACGCAATTATACTAAAAAATAAAATAGAATTAAACTTCAGTTTAGTGATATTTGTGTATGGAAAACAAATATATAAAGTTTTCACTGCAAATTTTCTGGCGTGTGCATCATTAAATACTTTTTTATTAGCGAAAAGACACACTTCTTAAAATTCCAAATAATCCTTATTCATTTTAGGCAGTTAATATAGTAATGAAAATGCAATTATAGTAAAAAAAATAAAATAAAATAGTATGGAACTTCAATTGTTAAACATCATTCATTAAAAACAAATGTGTCAAATTATCAATACTGGTTTGCTCTTGAATGCATTATTAAACATTTTTTGATTAGCCAAAAAGCGTACTTCTTTAAAAACCCAATAACCCTCAATCATTCTTGAAGATGGTGGCAAAACAGACTTAATAAGACTGAATTGTTTGAGCTGAGTTGCTGTAAAGTATTGCAAATATTTCAGTTGTAAATAAGCATTACTTCATGCTACTGATTTCCCAACATATGCAGTATCATTATTATTATTATTATTTTGATTAGCCCAAAAGTGTACTTCTTTGAAATCCAAATAAACTTCATCCATTCTTTAAAATGGTTGCAAAACAGACACAATAAAATTTATTTGTGTGAGGTTACTTGCCATAAAGAAATGCAAATATTTTAGTTGCAATTAAATACATTATAGTTCAGGGTGGAACTAAAAATATATACGGGTGTATACATGATGTAAACCATAAGAAGTAATTGAATACTTTTAATCAACATATACTCATAAGCTTACAAAGTGGTGCAAATGCATGGGTCTAGTGCAATCAAAAACTACGTATTATCAAATTTTACACATGCAGCAAAGTGCAAAAAATATTCTGCAAATTTATTTTAACGAGCAAAAAGAAAGAAATACCTTGGGTAGTCTTTTCAAACAAGATACTTATTCATTTTAAATACAATCTGAAAAATATTAATAGGGAAACATTTAGTGTTACTTTAAATAACTTATTAGTGCAATGATAATATTTTTTTATTCTATAAATTGAAATATGGTAAAATCTAATTTTTGTTATTATGTTTATAGGAAAGAAAAAATGTATAAAGCATGTAGTACTTTTATATGATATTTCAAAATATATTTTCATTGATCTTTAAAAATATATTTTTTAAATATTAAATTAGGGTCTCTGTTAAAAAAAATTTTTGGTTTAACTTTAGTAAATAAAATAAAAATGAAAATTACTTTTTTTTTATTCAGCTGTATCACATTTTTACTATCCATGAGAAAAGTAGAGCAAACTATAGAGAAAAAGAAAACTTTCCGCCAGTTAATCTTGCCGATTGAAAGAATTAATGCTAATTAATCTGATTTTTTCTTTCTGTAAGTTTTTTCATATCTAAAGTTTTCCAGATTGATGTTCATTAAATGCGATTAAATTATCAGTCACGTTCTGTTAAAAGACTCAAAGTGAAAAATGAGGCTTTTTATGTTCCTTTGTGGCGATGAAAAGAATGGCTTTAGAAACTTTAAAATAATAAGGATACTTAGAATTTGCGCTTTAAAAGAAAACCTTGAATTAAAAATTTCAATGTTTTATGAAAGAAGATATATTTCATAAGAGAACCGAGATAGAATATTTTTTTTAATAACTGATGATATTTTTAATTTTCTTTTGCGAAAAATTTAATACGGTATAAAAAAATAAGTTAACCTCAAAATTGTCTTAAGCAGTTTGTAACTATATATATATACATTCATTTGTGTAACTTAGAATCTTTTGATTTATTATAAAGAAAATAAATTTCGTAAATGAAGCTCATTAATTAAAACATTAAAAAGGTAAATTTCAGAAGCTTTAAAATTTTGATTTTCTTTTAGTCAAAATTATCGAAATAAAAATTATTTCAGAAAAAAAAACCGCTTTATTTCTTCATAGAATGCTTTAAGAATTTATAAGACCACTGACGAATCGGTGCACTTCTAAAGAAGAAAACACAGTATGTAAATTTTTAGTGTGTCTATTTTAAATTTATCGCAGAATGTTTTTTGTTACAAATACTACATTAAAGTTTAAGTGACATTTTATTAAAATCTTCACATTAAAAAATTCAAATAAGGTGACTGTTAATAAGACCATCTGTGGAATTTAGCATATTATAAGTCATATCAGAATCATTATAAAGCATATACGTTTATGTATCTTGAAAGTATTCATCACGCTACACCCACTACTAACTTACTAACACATCAACGCGATATTTTTCACTCACTTTTGGCTATCTTAAAAAATCTAGAAAAATTCATAAAAAATTATAAAAAAGATAAAAAATCAAAAATTTTAAAACTTTATAAAATACATAAAAATATATTTGTTGTAATGCTATACTTAAACTTTCTTATTTTTTATTTTGCTTGAGCTATTTTCCCCACAATTCCATTATTTTACTCTCAATTTTCCTTAATTGCTGCTACCATTAGGGACCTGTCTGCAGTTATTTCATCTCACGTTATGCTTCGGGGATGTGGGACTTGAGTCCCGGGCTCCTCGACTAAACTGCCCTAGAATCGCTCCGAAAAGTAAAGGTGCAGTTTTAAATTATGATATATTTGAAGATGCCGCGAATGTATGAAGAGTTCTCTGCAACCAATAAAAAAAAATTGTTTTTATAAGGATGCTATTAAATCTGGACGAGAAATAGCTCGGTTAATGAATTGCTCTAAAATTGGCTTTCACAATAAAATAATTAGAAAAAAAGATTCAAATTAAAAAATACGATTTGAAAAAAAAGGATTTTGACAGCACGGGATAATCGACAAATATTTCGATTATCAGATCAAAAGGGCAAATCAAAAAATTTTATAGCGTTTCAGCAAAAAATAAATAAATAAAATAATAATCATAAAAATAAATAAAATACAAAACTAAAAAAGTAAAAATAAATAAATACATATAGCAATTCGGAAGAGTTTTAAATTAAATAGCAATGCAAAATGTTATGAAATTATTGAAAAAAAAAACTATGTTAATGAAATAGTCTGAAATGGGTTAAAAATGTCATGCCATGGCAGAAAAAAGGAAAACAAATGACACTTTTAGATGAAAAAACAAACAAAAAGACAGTCTTGACGGTCCGAATGGCTATAAAAACTGTTGACATGATTTGAGGAAGGAACTGAAACAATGCTTCAGTCGACAAATAGGAGGAGGGTGATTAGTGGTTTGGGGAGCTTTTAGTCATGATAGATTATGCGATTTAACCAGAAATGAAACCAGAAACGTATGAACTCTGTGCAGGATTATTTTATATGATTATTTTATAACGTTTGGACCTCATTTAGGTTGTGGTAATTGGGCGTTTACACAGGAAAATGCTTCTTTCCATGTGTCTATATCCACCGAGCAATGATTTAAAAAAAGAAACAAATCGTGATTTGTCATGACCAAATCGAAGTCCAAACTTGAACCTTTTGGAAAACCTTTGAGTCATTTTAAGTCGCAAAGTTTATTGTAAATAATAGATAGTGTTTATCTTTCAATGGACTAGAAGTAGTCATTAAAAAAGAATGGTAAAAATTTTCTGTATCTGTACTTAACTAATTTTTCACTACGATGAAAAACAGTGTTTGAGGTTATAAGGAAAAATGGAGAACCAATATCGGCTTAATTTACGCATTATTTTTATTTAATACGTTTACAAGTGGTCTTATAATTTGTTAACAGTGCATTTTTCAATGATTGTTTATATTTTTGTTAACATATTCATTTATTGCATTACTCAAAATTGTTGCAAATTAATTAAAATTAATGGGTTGCATTTTTATATCTTGTTTATTTAAACTGTAATTAAAACTTTTATAAAATTCGTAATTTTGAAAATCAAACTGTTCTTATCTTCCTCAGTCCTGATGACGTTTTGAGGAGATATTAAAAACAAATTTTAAATTATTTTAAGTAGTTCTAGAATTGTTGAAATCACTTCTAGGGTTTTTAAATAAATGCATGCATCTCAAATGCATTGATATACACTGTAAAAAAAAATTCAAGAGGTTACTAAAAATTTTTTAGTAAATTTGTATTCCACAGAATTTTTTAGCAACCATTATAAACTTTTTTTTGCAAGTGAAACAAGCATTTCTTTTGAAAGCTGAACAAAAGAGTTTTTTGTGTAACTAACGTAAAAAGTTTTAGTATGAGCCACCAAGGAACTTTTAGTAATAGCTCCAAAATTAATTTTAAAAACCATTACGTGCGCCCGAAGGGCAGGAGCTTCCTTCGAACTGCATCCAGACTTCTGAAGAGGAAGATTTTCGGCAAAACCGCAATATATGGCAGCACCAAACATTCCTACCTGCTCCGACAGGAATTTCATAATCCCTTTATTAACGAGTACTTACACTACATACATTCGGGGCGTATTTGGCAGTGGCCAGTATCGAACCCGGGACCTTTTAGCTTGGAGTCCGTTACTATAACCACTATGCTATCAAGGCCACACCAATTCAGTTTTAGTAATAGCTATTAAAAATATAAACTATTAACTCTATTCGTTGCTAACTTTTTTCTAGTAATTCTTACAGATTTTCGGCCCCACCAGTGGCCGAGAGGTTCAGACCTCCAAACTGGTAGACGGTAGGTGCTGGGTTCGAACCCAATCGCGACCGTCGGCCTAACCGTTCGGAGTTTTCCGTGGTTTTCTTCGAACCTTGCGTAAATACGGGTTAGGTTCCCTTAGAAAGACCCCCCACGGAGGGCATCCCACCCCATAGGGCCTATATCCCATAGCGTAGATAATTGGCCGACATAAATACAAACAAACAAACAAATATTACAGATTTTCTTGTAACCGACTAAGATTACTAAATATTTTTTAGTAATTACAAGGATCACTAAAGTTTTTTTAGTAGATCGACCCTTTTTTTTACAGTGTATAGATTGTGACATCTTTGGAGATGATTTATAATAATTTTAAGCGGTTTTTGAGGACCCTCGTGATATTTTCCTTACGATTGAGGGGGGTTATAATTTCTAATGCTCTTTGCTTAAAATTACATCTACCCTAATTTTTGGTTAAAAATTTATGGACAGACATTTATATATTTTTGAAAAAGTATTTATACGATGAATTAGAAATAAAATTCATTTTTGCAGTCCATTATACAATAAATCTATATATCATTCAATCCCCGATTTTTTTTGGCAAATTTATCAGAAACGAAAATATTTTACCGAATGTTTTAGGAAATCATATTTTAGGCGTTTCTTTGTATGAATTGTGATGATGTTACAGAAAAAAGCTAGATGCACATTGGTTTATTTCAGTACATGCTAATTTCTTTACGTGGAGTGTAATTATATTATGGAAAGTAACATACGAACACTGTAATCTATTTGTTTACATTATATGTGGTTCTGAGTAATTTCTCAATAATGGAGTATGTAGTTATTTGCAAAACGGGGATGTAATTATTAAAATTTCTCGAAACACATACGAATCTGATAATTGAACAGATGACGTAAGAGGTATACTTAGTAATATGCGCCGTACAATAATCATATATTACTTATTACTAATACAATGAAGTTGGTTATTTTCATGTACCATGCAATAATCCTATATTACTTATTACTAATACAATGAAGTTGGATATGTTCATGTACCATGCAATAATCCTATATTACTTATTACTAATAGAATGAAGTTTGATATTTTCATGTGTGGTTATGTACCGTTGAAGTTTACCTTTTCCATAATTTGACTCAAAGAAATTTTAATCTATTTTTCCACCTTAAGGATCCTTGTCATTCAGAGACTCAAATCCCCTCTGTAAAGTTAACTCTATGGATGTATGAAGCGTTCTTACATTCAAAAAATTTCCTTAAGGAATTAATTCTTTCAACTTTTCTTTTCAGTGTTCTCTTTTTAAAGGATGTCTCGTTTTTATCTTAGTTTTCGAAATATTTATAAAATCTATGCATAATTTTATATAAAGTGTAAAAAATTTACTTCTAATTTGTTAGTTTTTAAAATATAAAATATAAAATTGAGCAAAAATTTATGAAATATTTTGACAACTGTGAAAGAAAAAGATATGTTTTAAGAAGAAAAATACTGAAAAAAAAATGAAAATATTAACTCTTAAGTTTTATTTTTTTTAAATATAAAAATGCATCAAACGCCCGTAGGTTTAACATCACTGAAGGGAATTCGGCCACTAAGTTAAGTTAACTGGGGTCGGTTAAGGTAAAGATATTTTTTGGTATTTTTTTAAATATAAAAATGTATCAAACGCCCATAGGTTTAACATCACTGAAGGGAATTCGGCCACTAAGGGCCTAGCACACTTACGTTAACGGGAGTCGGTAAGGTAACGGGTTAAGTTGACATCGGAGCTTTCCTGCGCGGTGCTCATAAATACAGGGCTGTGGAATCCAATGAACTAGAAATTCCAAAAAATCAAGTCTATAGTATCCTTCCCTTTTATTCTATTCTCCAAATTTCTGCACTCTTTGTCAATAAAAACACTTCCATGAGACGCATTGTGTCACAAAAGCAGGAGATAAAGATAAAACGGCGATGAATAAGATTTTTAGAAAAATTTCTTACCATATTTAATTTCAGAATTCTTCGACTAAAAAAAATTATGATAAGGTAAAGATTTCTATTCTGAAGGATAGATAAACTAAAGAATGGAACAGTTGACGAAGAATTATATGAAGGTAGATACAAAATTTTTATTTTGTAAAAGACAGAATTTTTGCAAATAATGTATGAAATATATATATGCCAGTTCGAGTGATGGCGGGAGGGGAAAAGTCAATATACTCTACCGTTTTAGTACTGCATGATATCAAAGCGTCAGTACTTTTTTGAACGAAATTAAACAATTTATTAGAAATTAAATCATGAAGTTTATTAAAAAGCAAATGTAAATTTAATCCCAATATGTTTCTACTAAATCGAAGTTCTAAAAATATTCAGATCTTTATCAGTCCTTTGGATACAGTATAGTGGCCGAAATCTTTTGTATTTCAAAGTACTTACTATTTGCTTTCTATTATACAAAAAGTAACAGATAAACCTCATCAACGTATATCAATTTGATAAAATATGAAATAATTTAATATAATTTAAACGCGTGCCAAGCACTGATTCTCCCTATACCATTATGTAATGGTATACTTTTGCGTAGCCCTGTAAATTAATAACAAATATTCTTCGCAACACAGATTGTGCAGATTGTATATTTTAGTATTCACTTTATAGATGCATATTACTTTTATTATGTTCGAAAGTGTGTAACATAATTAAAAAGAACTTGGAAGTATTTTCCCATTGGTCGTAATGTAACTAAATACTTTTGATTGGCCATGTAATTAAACTTTATATCCGATTTTCATAAAATTTAAAATGAGTAGACATAGTTAGCAACAATTATATATTTTTAATTTCAAACGATTCGGCTTAGTAGTTTTTGCTCTGTTATACGCTGACAGAAGAACGGACTTGCTGAACAACTAATAAAGGTGCTATTATTTACATAATTACGAACGCAACTAATAACTAAGGATAACTTAAATTATGAATTTAAATTAGAATAAAATAAATCTAGTATTTCTAAACGTTAAAAAATGGAGAAAATGAACTATATTACACATTAATTAAACACTCATAGTTTAACCACTCTTTTTAGAACAGAATAAAAATAAGCTAAACAAAACAGAGTGTTGTTATTTTCAGAAAAGTAATCTTATAAAAAAATTCCAGCATTCAGCTTTGGCAGACGATAAAATTAATTTTTGACTCATTTTCGTCCGGCGCCATTTCCTATTGAGATTATGAAAGTTGTTTTCTTCGAACCTTATTTCTGTTTGTATAATATTAATAAACCTTTATTTCATTGCCTTGTATTAAATGTAATTAAATAAACCACAAGTAATTAAAAATATATAATAAACTACTTTTACCGAATTTAATACCTCCGTTATTCATCGTACTAATACTAAATTGAATGTTTTGCTTAAGGAGTTAAAATAATTTTCCAGGTAAGAATCTTTGCCGCTATCATCAGTTCATTTTTTTTAAATTTATAATACTCATAAAATATTTATTTGTATGTGAACCGGTAAAATGTTCAAAGATAATTGAAACAGCAATATCTAATTAATCATTTCAACATTACATTATAGAATAAAATTTTAAATTATTAGTACAAAAAAAAAAAAAAAAAAAAAAAAAAAAAAAAATTAACATTAATATTTATCAAAAAACAATATTGTTACATTTCTTTCAAATGTTCTTAATTATCTTGCTACGTTCTCCTAATTAGCTATACAAATTCTGAATCTTCACTAAATTAAACCCTTTTCTTTGATTTTGATAAATCCGAATGAATATTTAATTTCGCATAACCTTTTAAAATATTTTTTCTTTAAATCAAAATGGCAATAAAGACGTAAAAGAGCGTGTATTCAGCAAGTAATTTTAGTTCAGGAAAACTTTCAATTTAAATTTTAAATTCGATCGATAATTGAAAATGACATTTCGATTACCCTAATTAAGTATTCAGTTATTTTTCATTTATAACAAGAAAATAAAAAAGGCTAAATCATCTTTAATTTATGCTAAAAAGATAACTTTCTTCGATATTTCATTGCCTTGAACTACCGCCTTATAACTGCATTAAATGAATCTCATAATTTTAAAATTATATACAGATTTATAATTGTATACAGATTACACATACTGTTTACTGATTACAATCAGAATATGAAATTTAAAATGGTTGCTCGAAGTCTTAAAGTATATTAATACGTTGAGTGCCACGCCAATCAGTGGTGATTCACAGGCTAATATTTGATATAAAACTGAAAAGAATTACATTGTTTTAAGCAATTACTAAAAATTTATTTAAAACTTACTTAACTTTTATTTATTACAGGATTATATTTTCTTAATAATTAATTAAAAATATAATTTTTCATACATATTATAATAAAATTAAACAATTCTGCTTGTTTTATATTATTCTTTTTCGTTTAACTATACAACTTTGCATATAAATACGTAAACTATTAATATTTTTTTATTTGAAACCATCTACATAAGTTAAATTTTATGTTTGGCATGTCACAACACCATAAATGAGAGTCATAATTAAAGCAACCATGTTCTTTTGTGATTATTTAAAATTTAATTTCATTAATAATTCTATTTTAAAATGTTACAATGGCAACATTCTTCTACAATAAATTAGCGAAAAGCATGGAAATTTGTTTAATTTAATGAAATTAGTCGACAAGATAATTAGACAGCACGAAATAAACTTATATGGACGATTTAATAATAAAACAATTTTAAATTATTTACCTGAAATTGCGGGTTACAGTTTTTATAAATTGCCGCCAGATAAAAATAGTAACATAGAATAACAGTTTTTAAAGAATGACATATCGAAATCAAATGTAAGGATACAATAAAAATATGTACACATATTTTTTAATTTAAATTTATAAAATTACAATCAATTTAATAAATTTACAAAATTTAGTAATAAATTTTCACCAAATGAAATAAGTGATTTAAAAGTAAACATATGCTTCATTACGAATGAAATAAAACAATCAGATATAACAATGACAGAATGACATATATTATAATTTATATGCGCCGTTTCGTTTGTTTTTCACAGTCCTTTGTGCCTGTTAAGGGTGTATTTCGATTCAAACTGCTTGTTTTCCGATTTATTTTTGAATTAACTTTTGCTCTCAAACACATGAAACTCGCAGATTCTCTTATTTAGAAAGTGTCACAAGGTGCCGTAAAGGTCAATTCTTTGATAAGTGTACAAAATATTGCAAAAAAAGCAATCAAAAATGGCAATTGGAACCAATTTTTCCAAAATGGGAGATAAGGGAACGAAAAAAAGGGTCTTCCAGAGAAGTTAATTGCTTATAAATCACATTCTAATGAATTGAGCGTAAAAGGACTTTACTCGGCACCTCATACGTCCCTTTAAGAATCCCCTCAGCAACTTTCATGATTCTACTTTTAAAAATGTGTCTGAAATTGTATCGGAAAATTTCGAGCTGCTGAAGATGGAAAAGCGTTTTTTTGAATACAGCCTCAAATTAACATTCGTTCCGAATCAAAATTTCAGTAAATGTGTTTCTTAAAACAATATGCAAAAATCTTATTTGCATTTTTCGTTTATATTAAACTGCAAAAAAAATGTTTTATGCTATAATGGTAGCACTCCTGCTGCAAATGGTATACCTTAAAATCTACAATAATAATCCGTAAAATAAGCAGTCATATTAAAGAAAAAGCAAGAATAAATAATTAATAACTGTTAGTTTGTTTATAAGACGGTCTGCTGTGTTTTTTTTACATTCTGTTATGTTAATGTTACGATATAATACTTGCAGCTAATATTTTGAATATTTAAAAAGTTGGTCCACGATTATAGATGAATTTTATTTATCTTTAAACACAATTCCGATACATACTATCAATAAACTAATAAAGGTATCGGTTTCTGGAGTTTTGGGGAAACGTTTCTTAATAATATTATCTATTATTCAGCATTTAAATATCGGAAAAGGATAAGTGTTTATTTTGAAAATCTGTTATCTAGATGATATTATAAATGTTTAAGAAAAGTGATCCACAATTCTAGATGAATTTCATTTGTCTTTAACCACAATTCCGATAAAGATAAACAATAAATTAAGAAAGTTGTCGGTGTCAGAATTTTACGGGAACGTTTCTTAATAATATTATCTATTACTCTGTTTTTAAACATCGGAAAAGGATAAGAGGTTATTTCCAAAGTTACCCGCTCCCTTTCTGAAAGTCTTTTTATAAGTAATATTATGAATATTTAAGAAAGATGGTCTACGATTCTCGATGAATTTAATTTATCTTTAAACATAATTCCGGTAAAGGCGATCAATCAGTCAAATCGATCAATAATCAAAAACTACGGAACTGATAGCTTTTTTTCTTAACAAGAAAAAAAGCTATCAGTTCCGGAGTTTTACGGGAATGTTTCTTAATAATATTATCTAGTATTTTGTTTTTAAATATCAGAAA
Organism: Maratus speculifer; assembly: GCA_964019185.1. Classification (NCBI taxonomy): domain Eukaryota; kingdom Metazoa; phylum Arthropoda; class Arachnida; order Araneae; family Salticidae; genus Maratus; species Maratus speculifer. The sequence goes on along the minus strand of OZ025296.1, from coordinate 225,215,885 downwards.
AAGATAAGTGTTTATTTCGAAAATATATCGGCTACCTATCTTAAATGTTCAACATAGGTAATATTATGAATGTTTAAGATAGGGGGTCCATGATTCGGGGTAAATTTCATTTATCTTTAAACACAATTTCGGTAAATACAATCAATAAACCAAAAAAGCTATCGGTTGAGGAGTTTTATGGGAATGTTTCTTAATAATATTATCCAATATTTTGTGTTTAAATATCGGAAAAGGATTAGTATTTATTTCGAAAATATATCGGCCACCTATCTTAAAGCTTCAACATAGGTAATATTTTGAATGTTTGAGAAAGGTGATTCACGATTCTGGGTAAAAATTTCATTTATCTTTAAACACAATTCCGGTAAATACAATCAATAATTTAAAAAAGCTCTCGATTGCAGAGTTTTACGGGGATGTTTCTTAATAATATTATTCATTATTCGGTTTTTAAATATCGGAAAAGGATATGTGTTCATTTCCAAAATCTACCGGCTGTTTTCTCAAATACACTTCATAGATAATATTTGAATATTTAAGAAATGTGGTCCACGATTATGTATGAATTTCATTTATATTTAAACACAAATCCGGTAAACGTAATCAATAAACTAAAAAATATATATCTTTTGGAGTTTAACGTAACTTTTTTAATTTTTTAATTTTATTCTGTTTTTAAATATGGAAAAATGATTAGGGTTAATTCTTAAAATCTATCGTATTCCTTTCTAAATGGTTATTCGTAGGTAATATTCTGAAAGCTTAAGAAATTCAATCCACGATTATGAATGAATTTCTTATATCTTTAAACACAATTCCAGTAAACGCAAGCAAAACGCCAAGAAAACTGTCGGTTTCGAAGTTTTACGGAAACTTTTCCTAATATAATTATCCATTATTCAGTTTTAGTTTAAATGTCTCGTGTAATGACAAATTAATGTCTTCTGATGATTTCTGACAATATGGGAAAAACTACAGAATAGTGGATAAAAAAAAAATGATAGTCCACAATTTATGTAAACGTTTAATAAATATCTGGAAAAGTTATTAATTATTATTATTATTATTATTTTGGTCCATTGTAGTTTATATACCGATTGGATATTTGAAAACGCTGTGAAAACGAAACATAATTACTAGATACAGAGCTGCCAATCATAAGAATCTTTAAGTATCAAGCTTTAAGTTTAGTAAACTTCCTCTTGTATGGGTGATTCTCAAAATAGGGGACGATTTCAAAAATGAAATCTTAAAAAAATTACTGTTAGCAAAATTTCTGAAAAAAATAGGTGTTGTTAATATAGTATTAGGTATACTTTCCATGTAGTCAGCAGAGCTGAATATTTAAAAATTAACTTAAAAAAATAATTAGTATTTTTTGAGCCATGCTAATGACAAAACAAATTGCATGGAATGAATATATTATGAAATTTTTTATTTTCTTCCTGTTTAAATATTTTTTTTCTATATTTAATTGCCTTCCTTTTCAGCAAATGGTTTCCATTTTTACATATATACATATAAGAAGAATAAAAACATTACCAAAGAGCAAACTTTGTTACATGAGCAACATTCTGACACTAACAATGCAAGAACCTGTCTTTGTGATTTTCCTACAGATTTAATGCATATTTTAGGGATAATAAATGTAATACCTAAATTTATACGTAAAATTAAACTTTATAAAGGATACAATATAAGCACTGGTTACATTTATGCACATAGGAGTCTGTAGCATGGACAGAAAGGCCATGCTAATGACACTGATATTTGTCCATGCTAATGACAAATTTTAATTTAAATAAGATTATGAGCCATAATATAATCACAATGCAATAGTCCTTTCTGGGGTTTTTTAAAACACAAAAGTTCTATGCAAATAAATAAAATAAAAATTTTAACTATAAAATAAACATGAAAATTATTATCCATTCTAATGACATACAATTGATGTACGTCCCTAATATTCAACTTCTATTCTTAAAATACAATACATGCTTCTATTTTCAGACTGGGATAAAATGGCCACTTGTTGCCATGGAGAAACTTTATATTTTCAAACTATTGTCATATGTGAAAATGAAATTTTGATTAATAACCAGCTGTTATAGTATGATCTTGTTTTGAAAATCGAATATGGAGGACAAACTTTAATTCTTTTTTTATGTACTATAATTTTATTTTTAAAAGAAATTTATTGGATAAATCCTCTCCTTGATTAATATAAATAAAGAATAACATTTGTTTATTTTATAAATATGATATTAACTCTTGAAAAATGCTAGTATACACAAGGCACAGCTGCTGTGCACATCCATGCTAATGACATTTTGAATCTTTATTCTCTTATTTTAAGATGTTTTTAACTAAAAAGTGAGTAATTCTTGAGTGCAAATAATGAATAATATTAAGAAAAACATATCTAAATATAAAAACATGACCGAAAACCTCTCAATTTTTTTTTTATGCCGAAAGACATAAATTGTCCCCTATTTTGAGAATCACCCGTATAAATTGCAATTTCTGTCGTTAAACAGAAATTATCATTAAAAAATTACAGTGCTTCAAAAATTTTGCAAATTATCTGTTGCATAAATATAATATGCGTGTTCTTAACCCTCTCACTGACAAATCCGTGTTAATACTTTCACTAAGCTCTATGTTTCACAGATTTAAAAGCTTAATATTTAAAATTATATATTGCTTTTGATTTAATGGATTTAACAAAAATTAGAACTCTCAAAAATTACGTTAATATTCGTAATTAAGTTTTTTTTTATATAATTTTGAAAGAATCATATATTTTTTAGCATTTAAAACAAAATGCATAGAAAACAAAGTTACAATTTTGACCTTTCAGACGGTAAAAAAAAAAAAAATAGTTAAATGTTAAAATGTTTTAAATAATGCATATAAAATCATGCAATAAATAAAAAACGAATAGTTTAAAATTATTTTGGATTTATTTTTATACACAAACATAAGATTAACTAATTTCAAAATATTCCTTAATCTAATATTTTAATAAAACGAGGCACAATCAAGCTCTTTCTCTGGTGGAAGATAAAATGAAATCTCTAGCGAAATGCCTTTATCTAAATTTCCCGCAGTAATCAAGATGAAATAAATTATCTCACTGTAGTTTATGATATGTCACAAAAATAAATTAACGATAAAGTTATTTCAGTGAAAAGAGTTCAGGTTTTATTCATGAATTCTGTGTTCATCAAACTGAAAGGAAACTTTTCTATAACATTTTTAATGATAAAGAAGATTCATAAAATTTTGATTCTAGATGATATATGAATGCACTTTATTAGTTTTATGGAGAGATTGAAAAATTATTTATCAAGTGATTTTGAAGTGCATTAAAATTTTTGGAATGCATTTAAAAAAGAAGGACATTTTTTATTTAAATCAATGAAAGTGGTTTTTTTATATAATTAAAATTTGTGTTTTATTTTACGAGATAAAATACAGGATACCTACAAGAAACCTCTCTGAATTCAAATGTTAATTTTATTTAAATTATTAGCTCTAGAGAATTGTGATTTACGGTGTCATGAATAAAACACAACAAATTTAATTTTACTACAATATTCTTTTTCTTTATATGATGCTTTTTAATGTCCATTCAAAAATTGCAAAACCCATCGATTCAGCTAAACCTGAGATGGTTTGAAACAAAAAATTTGAGATTGAATATCGACTAGACAGTCTGTGAGCTACGAACAGAAACATATCGAAATGCATACATAAACAAAAATGCAACTTTTTCAAACAAATAAACATTTGCAGCAATCTCGTGATACATCAATAATCACACAACATAAATTAGCGTATCCGGTAGAAAAAAATGCAGCAAAATAACTTCCGGTGTTATTATTGACGATAACATTAAACATGACATGCTGGGCAACACGTGGTTTTGGATGGAATTGCAAAGGACTTGAGTTTAATGGTTCTGGTTCTATAAATCAAAGTATTATATGATTTTACAATTTCTAAGGATAGATATTAAATAGTTCCTACCTTGCGTGCCTTTTTGTTAACTGAGACTTCATTTACTTATCAGGAAACATCTGATTACATACACGATGATATTGCTGAAAAACAATAATAGTACGATAAAACACGAGCTGAAATGATTGCAGAACCATGAAGTAGAAATATCATCTGAAATAGGGGTTTTGTAATCAGATACAATATGTATTTAATTCTTCCAAAGACTTTCTCAGACATATATGCTATTCATTACAAACATTTGTTATATACATAGGTGTGGTGGTTACTCGATAACCCCCCATATGTTTAGTTTAATTCAATTTTATTAGCCATTTTATTTCATATCACCTTCCTTTTTATTAATGTTCTCAATTTAAATTTTATTTCGGTTTCGTTTATTTTCATTTCGTCGCCTGTAATGTTTTCTTTCTTACTTAGCTTTCGAATGTTCCAAGCCGGTAAAATCCTGTTTGAAATTCATTCCTTCCGGTTTAGAAAACTTTCGAGAACTTTCTCGCTACTTCTGTGGGTGGAACTTCCGTTTATTCGGACACACCCCTAGCCTATCAAATTCCTTTCCGCAGGTGACGTATTTTAAGTCATTCTGCACAGGGCCACCTGCTTTGGCCTCCCCTCTTTACGTAATTATCAATTCTGTTTTTATTAAATTCATTTTTCTCTATACTTTACATCGTAAATTGGCTTATTTTTTCCTCACCCCCTCTTTTGCTCACTGCCAAATTGGCGTATTTTGGGATTCCAGTAACCTTTCGTCTTTTTCCCTTTGGCTCTCGGCCACCTGTCGGAGTTGCACTGCTAGACACCTGCCGTAATGGTTGCGGTCGGATGATTGTAGTTTTTTTTTTTTTGGTGGAAATGCCGGGGCATGTGTGCTCTCTTCGAGACCGTTACGTACGGTCAACATCTCATTCTGTTTTGATCACGCCATGGTTTAAGAATAGGCTGATTTTTTAGTGCGGTGAGGAGCATCTCCCCTTCAAAAGCATTCAAAATGTTATTGTGTTCTGTGCCTTCGCTTTTCGGATTTTACAATGTAAATAAGGGCACACCATAGACCTTCTGTTGGTTGTTCTCGTGGTGCCTTCATATCTAAAATTGGAATGTCGTCATAAGTCTTCTAAGTATTAATTTTGTTTTCATCATCTCATCGTTAACAATTTTCTTCAACTGCCCAAATTTCTTCATTAATCTTTTCATATAATCGCCGTCCTCTGAAAAAACAAGCAGAGATGAAGATGAGAAGATTTTCGTTTGTGAAATTGAAGAAGTTTTATTTACATAAAGTTTATTTATTTTCATTATTTGGCCCATCTTTATACTAATATATTTGAAAAATTTACGGGGCGCTTCAAAGAAGATATTGGTGTACATCTATGCACAATTGAGAATATAGGTATATCTCTATATTATTCTTCTTCTGATATAAATGTTTTGAAAATACATGTTTAAATGATGTCATGAAGGAAATGATGATATTTTCCCTTTTGAATCACAAAAAAATTTGTAGTTCGTGCTCTCAAGATATATATATATATATATAAAAAAAATGTGTTGTACTGAAAGATGTTGGTTTTGTTTGAAACATGTTAATTTTGGAGAAATATCTTCATTTATAAAGTTTTTTCTACTATGAGAAACAAAAAATGTTTCTATAAAGAAGAATTTCGAGTTTCATGTTAAAAAAAAATACAAGTCTTACACAAATAAATAAATATTAATTTTCAACCAAATAATGTGTATTAATTTCCTGTGCATGTTTGGATTCACTACTCATCATCTGCCAAGGACTATACAGGTAACTTTACCTTTTCTTCAAATTTATATTTTATAATTTTGTATTTAATTTATCTTTTTTTCAAGATTAAAAGAATATTTTTATTATTTTGAGTGAAGTAAGGATGGTCACTTGGGTCGTTTGCAGGCCCCCATTCTCCGCGATGTGCTGTCACTATCACGATCATTTATTTGGCCTAATTGTGGGTAGAAGCAAATAAAAAGTGTTTTTCTACTATCAAGTAAACATAACATCATCTAATATTTTCGTTGATGCCCTGACCAAAGCGTCAGCTCTAACACAACACTTATTTCCTGTGGTGCCGTCACCAAAGCGTGTCCAACATTCCATGACCATCCATTTTTCCTTTGCCACCATCGTATTTTTGTTATATTTATACATATTGTCGTCATTATCTTCAGTTAATTCTTCATTATTTTTCAAGTTATTTTCTTCATACATTAATATTATTAATTATATTTTATTGAGAGTGGTGCAGTAATTAATTGCAACATATTGATTCTATACTGAAATAATATTTTTCTGGAGCAGTCCATGATATATATATAACATAATTTTTCCACATATATTTTTTCTTGTCTTGCTATATTTTGCAACTAATATATATATGCATTATTTAACGGAGGTACTGGTAAAAATTATTGTTCATGCTAAGATAAATTATTCTTCTTGTCATACATATAATAATTTATGTTTTGAGCCATATTATATATAAATATTTACATAAAATATTTGGGTCTTATATTCTTCATATGATACTAATATGTTAGTATACGTTTTCTTCTTTTTTTAATATATAAAAATGGTTTATGACGTATATGAAAGTCATCAATATTTTAAATAACGAGTCAATTTATATATATATTATTCATCACAAGACCAGTCAATAACCAAATTTATCATGTCATATATTGAGCTCTTATATTAAATTTTTCATCATGCCTCCAAAAGCCAAACTAAATATTGCAATCCAACCTTTCGACGGTAACCCTCAGACTGTAGAATTTTTCTTCGATCAATTATCTGACTTACAGGAACTAAATAACTTTACAGACAAGGAACTTTTTGTTCTCTTTAAATCAAAACTTGAGGGCACCGCCTTACTCTTCTTTCTTGAAACTCAGTCACAGCTCAAGAACTCTAATTTTAATGAAATTCGAAAGGCATTTATAGACTATTTCTTACCCACAAAAAAATCTGTTTCTCTAAAATCTTTACAGAACTTGACCTTAGATTCAAATGAATCAGTTAAAAATTTTGCTTTTCGGTTGGATAAACAACTTCGACTTGCTTACCCAAAATTGGATCTTTCTGCTCTTAATTCATTAAAGTTTACTCATTTTCTTGAGGCTTTACCTAAACAAATCAAACGTAAACTCTTAGAAGAAAATATTACAACTTTTGATTTAGCTCTTGAACGAGCAACCTTTCTTCAAAATATTTATGACTCCCCCCCTAAAAAATCTTATGAAAATTTTAATCAAGCCTATTGTATCGATTCTGAAAATGTCCACGATAATTCTAGTAATACTCTTCATAAAACTCCTATAAAGCATACGAAGGATAAAATTTATCACAATTCTCAAACCAACTACTCTCCTTTACAAACTCAAAAGGACAGTTCTCATACTTCTCGTAATTTTCAAAGAAGACCTAGGACATTTTCGCCTTCTCCACCGAGACAAGAGGCTACAAATAAACGTAACAATAATTTTCGTCATCAAAACTTTCACCGGAAACGTCCTTATCAACCAACCTTTGACAAATATTCTCACAAAAAAAATTCTACATCCTTTTATCACAGACGAGATGTTGTGCAGTGTGCGTTCTGTGGGAAATTTAATCATCGTATGGACTCATGCTACAAATTCAAAAACATTATTGGTAATTCTAATCAAAACTCTTCAACTCAGGTTTCGTCTCACCCTTACAGAAAGAAAAGCCACACCTCTTCTTCTTCTGAAAATAACAACGTTTATCATTTAAACAAATAAGGGAGACTGGTTCTACTGACCGCCTTCTCTCCCGTAATTCTCATTCAGGGTCAGTACACTTTGACAACAATAACAAGCATCAACAATTGGACAAACGCTCGTCAGTCACTTTAGTGTCATCCACAGCTGTCCAAACTTCTCCTATGACATCAAAATTTAACAAATCTTCTTGTTCATATAACTCTTTGCCTTCCAAACAAAATTTTGAAATCAACGATGACATACAAGAAAATCATGTCATATGCAGTTCTTTTAACAACTCTTATGTTCTTCCATGCATTCTAATAAACGTTCAACATAATGAAATCTCCACATTAATAGATACTGGCTCAAGTTTGTCTCTCTTGGATGAAGAATGCTTTAATAGCATTAAATCCAGGCTTCATTACAAATTTTTATCCAGGAATGTATCCGTGTCAACCATAAATTCTAAGGTTTTCTTCAAAGGATGCATAGAGATAGCATTTAAAATTGATAAATATTTTTTTCATCATGTATTTTACCTTACAAAAATTCAAAATGTTCACTTTCAAGCCATACTTGGCTTTGAGTTTATTAACAAGCATTCTATTACTATTTCTCCAAGTTTTAAGTCTATCCTAATTAAGGACAAACACATTCCTTTTCAAAGTTATAATGAATCTCCTACTTGCTATTTTATGAATTCTGAATATAATTATGTGAATTCAAATGTACCATATTCTCTCGATGCACACAAAATGTCTTATTATGAAGAATCTATGTCAAATAATCTAACGAGTGATACTTACATTGATAATACTTGTGCAAATTATGATAATTCAAGTTTACAGTTGTCCAACAATTATACAACCTATCCTTATAATTATAATGTTCAAAATAATGGTTTGTTTACAAATAATATGGCTCATTCTGCTATGAATTTTCATAATCCTTATATTGATGATAATTTTACTTATTTTCCTAATTATTTTCCAACTGATTATGGTAATATGGTGAATTATGTGTCTACTAATGATAATAATATTCCTAGTAAGAATTTCTCATCTGAGAATACTAATGATGATAACTATTTTAGTGAAAAGCAAACTCATTTAAATTATGGTAATAAAGTCTTGGTGAATTCCAACATGGTACAATTACTCAATAGAGAAGTAATACCTCCTAATTCGTTTGTTTATTTACATGTTAAGTATCTCAATCCTCCATCTGAATATTTTGTTTTCAAACCAAATTTAAAAAATAAAGGTCTTATATTACATGAATCATTGCACTCAAAATCTTCCATTCAAAATGATTTATTTTTGGTTGTATGTCAGAATATATCAAAGCTCGATATTCATTTAAATAAAAATTCAATTATTGGTGAATGTATCAATGTAGATGAAAAAGATATTGAAGAATACTCTTTTGATTTAGAATTTGAAAACGAATATTGTACTTTAATTTTGCCATCTGAAGAGATTAAGAGAAAACGTATTCAAGAATTATCTCCAAATGACTTTGATCTTAAACATTTACCTCCTCATGAAAGGGAAGCTTTAACAAAATTATTATGTAGTAAAGCGCTTGCCTTTTCGAAATCTCTTGACACTTTAGGTCATACTGACCTGGTCAATCCTCAGTTTACCATGTTAAATTCTCATCCAGTAAAAACATTACCTTTTCCTGTACCACAAGCACTCGAGCAAGAAGCTCTTGACCAAATTAATCAAATGTTGAACGCTGGTATTATTGAGAGGTCAAATTCATCTTGGGCGTGTCCCATGCTTCTTGTTAAAAAGAAGAGAACTGATATGTCTAAGCCTCAAAAGTATCGTTTGGCTCTTGATTTAAGATTGTTAAATTCGATTATAATCCCATCATCATATCCTCTTCCTAGAATTCAAAATCTATTGGTCCAGTTGTCAAAATTTAAATATTATACCACTCTTGACTTACCCTCTGCATATTGGCAGATTGCTGTACCTAAAGATATGCAAGATAAACTTAGTTTTACTACTCCATGGGGAATTTTTACCTATTTACGTCTAGTATTTGGCCTGAAGACGGCCGCCAGCACTTTCCAACAATTAATCGACTCTGTTATTCAATTATCTCAAATTGATTCCTGTTATGCATATCAAGACGATATTGTAGTGGGTGCTAATTCATTTGAAGAAATGTCCATGAAACTCACAAAGCTTTTAGACACTCTCATTGCTAATAACATTACTCTGTCTCCTGAAAAATGTGCATTTATGCAAACAAGCATTAACTTTTTGGGTTTCCAACTCACAGATCATAAAATTCTTCCTATTACAAGTAATATTTTAAAAATTACCTCCTTTCCAAAGCCTAAAACCAAGAGGCAAACAAAGAGTTTTATCGGCTTGTGTTCATTTTATAGATCAATTATACCTAATTTTTCTAAATTGATTGCTCCTCTCATCGAAGTCACCAAGCCTAAAAATAAATTTTCTTGGAAAACTGAGCAGGAAAATGCATTTAAAAAATTACAAAACATATTTTTTCAAAAACCTATGCTCAATCTCCCTAACTGGAATGAAACGTTTTATGTTAATACAGATGCCTCAAAAACAGCAATATCAGCTGTTCTTATGCAGAAATTTGATGGTGAACTAAAACCTATCTCCTATTATTCCAAAACTCTATCTCAATCAGAAAGGCACTACCCTGCCATCAAATTGGAACTTTATGCCATTTACAAAGGCATAACAGCTTTCAAATACTATATCTTTGGTCGACCCTTTATTCTATTGTCTGATGCAAAACCTCTCAATAATTATAAAAAAAGCTACATCACCTGCTGATATTACTACTCGTTGGATGTTAGAACTGTCTGAATACTCGTACACATTCCAACATGTTCCAGGCAAAGAAAATGTCTTGGCAGATTTTCTAAGTAGAACTCCTCACATTCCTACTGAAGATCTCAATAATAATCCAGATCTTATTTCTTCACAAGAACCTCTACCTATTGTTGATAATCAAAACGATTTACATAATGACATTCCTCACTTTCCATGTGGTTTAGTTGACAAAATCCACCATACATGTCATCTTCAAAGTGACTCTTCACCTCCAAATAGTGATAATAATCAAGATCCATTATTAGAAATTCTTGATCACACCATCTTCTCTGAACAACAAAAGGACCCAAAAATTAAACAAATTTATGAAGATCTTAAAAATAACAAAAAATCTAAAAGTTTAAATGGCTACTATATTAATCCAAGTAATGAGTTACTTTGCTATAATGGTCATTTCTCTTCAGAAGATATCGAGCTACACAAAGCTGTTTTACCTCTATCACTTCGAGCAAAGGCCTTAAGAATTGCTCATATTACTCATACTGGAATTCATAAAACCATTGTTAATTTAAAGAAAAGATTTACCTGGAAAACCCTTGTTTCAGATACCATTAATTATGTCAACTCTTGTGAAATTTGTTTAGTAAATAAGAATCATAAAAAAAACACTGCTCCATACCTACCTGCACCACTCCCAACTGCTCCCAATCAAAAGGTCTCTATGGATTTACTCGGCCCATTGAGAAATCGTCAATATGTGTTGACCATGATAGACCATTTCTCTCGTCATTTAGAATTATATGCCTTGAATAATATCAGTGCTGAGTCAGTTACAAAAGCCTTATTGCATTATATTTCCACTCATGGAAAACCCGAATTAACTCTCACTGATCATGGCTCTCAATTTACGAGTGATATGTTTTCATATTTTAACAAAAAGCTTGGCATTAAATTGGAGCATAGTTCTGTAGCCCATCCCCAAGCTAACGGTTTAAGCGAACGAGTCAATTCTCAAATAAAATCATCTGTGAACACAATGGCTTCACAAGGATGTGATGTACCGACTGCTCTAAAAATTCACCAATCCATATATAATGCTACACCTCATCCAGCTACAAAATTCTCTCCAAATCTTCTTCATTTTGGAAGAGAGATAAACGACATTTATTCCAATTATAAAACTCAAGTTTCATGGAAAATTCTCAATACTGCATATGAAATTCATAAATTGATGGATATTATTGAAAAAATATACTATCAAGCTTACAAGAATAACGAATCATCTAGACAAAAGGTGTACCAAAAATCCAGAGAAAAATTAAAGTTTTCCAACATCAATGTTAATGACATTGTTTACGTAAAATTTCCCAATGTGTTTAACAAGAAAATACAAGGCCCATATGTGGTGAAGAAAATAATTTCTCCTGTGCTCATTCAAATTCAAGATTCCAATAATAGTCATGCTTCCCCTATGTTGATTCACACTAATCGAATCTTGAAGCTTCAAAAGAGAAATGAAGCACTGCAACATCCTTCAGTTTCTTCTGAAAATGCATCACATGATCAATCAGCTGTTGATAATGCATCCTCCACTCCTGTCAGACAACACTCTTCTATTCAAGTTTCAAATCATGATGCTGCATGTAGCACATCTCCTACAATTCTTTCTTCTTCTAAGTGTCAACAAACATCTTCTTGTTCAAGTAAATCAGTACTGTCACAAGCTCCTCCTGATAGCACTCATACTGGTGTTAAAAACAAGTCCACTCAATATAAAAATTATGATCTTCGCCCTCGCAATCATAAACTGTATAAGAAATAGACTAACTTTCTTTTTCCTTTTTCAGGATGACTATTGCTTTGTAGTATAATCAGTCTAAGCTAGCCAGACTGATACTCCAGTAAGAAGAATCACTATGTAATTTTTTTTTTCTTTTCTCCAAGCTGCAGGCAGCTGTTGTTATTTTTTTTTCTTCATTATTTAAGTCTTCTTCTCCCTGATACAATTCAGCAGTCATCCTCAGGATGTATGTATGTTTTTCAATAGTTTTATTATTTACTGTATTTATCTATAAGTCATAATTATTACAATATATACATATAATCTCATGGATGCCATACTCTACTACTGTTAAATCTTATAAAGTCTTTAATTACAATAGTTGATGCAAAAAATTGAGAAAGAATTTGTCTTTTTATATTCTTGTTATAATACTATATCATTATTTAAAGTTATTTTTGACAAATGTGCATTCTAATAAGAAAGGTGAAATTGTAATTGATATAAGGTAAACATAAAAATGAGTACTCATCAAATTATTTTCTCTATTGTGTCTGCTCTTTACAATGCATGCATGTTTTAACATTTAACCTCTTTTAAAAAAAAAAAAAAGAGAAAAGAAAGTGCATGATAAACTTATATATACTAATATTTCTTCTCTTCTTGGTGAAATATAGAAAGTGAATGACTCACCATAAGTAGTATATAATATTTTTTTTTGTATACTTTTGAGTGTTTATACTTTGGATCCAAAGATGTTTAATGAGTCATTATATATATTTATATAAAGCAAAATCTTGATTTATGACAAATGCAAAAGTGATCACTTACTTAATTTTTTTAAAAATGTTTGAAAATTACAAGTAAATATGTTCTAGATATCTTCTATATAGAAATTTTGACACAATTGATTTTTCTTTGTAAGTTGACATTATCAAGTCATATATAAGTTGACATATTCATATAAATTTCTTCCTTTTTCGGAATATTAAACATCTTATGTTTTATGTTTATTTTGAATGAAGTATAGTATTAAAGGTATTTATGCAATTATTGTCAATTTATATTGAAAATGTTTAAGAATATTCCTTTATGAGAGTGTAAAAATTCTCTCTTTGAAAATTATTATATTCAATTTGAAGATATTTTTATTGGAAAATAATATCATGCTTGTGTTGCCATTCTTTTTGCAACTTATTATTTTATTTTCTGCGAAAATGTGTTATTGAATAATACTAAGGTTATTCATTTAAGATTTATTGAAAGCTTAAAAGGCTATGTGGTGATATAAGTAAATATTTTTTTATGAGAGCCTAACTAATCTCTCTGCACCATTTATATATATATTTTTTATTGTTCAATTTTCAACTTACAAATTCATTCAAGTTATCATGTGTTATTTGAAACCATATATTTTATATATAGTTATAGTATGATTCATATACAGTTATAGTATGTTTCCATTTTGTTGACAACTAAGAAAATAGATATACATATTATTGTATAATCAAATATTTTGACATATGCTAAAAGCATTCTACTCTTATAGTGCATTTTGCACAGCCTAACAAGAGACTCGTTAAAGTTAAGGACTGTTGCACATAGACATAGACTTTAATTTTTTTTTTTGATATATATGATAGATACTTCTGGAAGAAATTTTGTATACCTTCCATGTTAACATATAAGGATTACTATCATAACAATAAGTATTTTTCTTTTAGTATTTGAACATCATGTAAACCAGTTATTTATATTCCTATAACTATTTCTGATACATTTATTTTGTGTAATTATTTAGTATATTTGTACATGTGTTAGAAAATATTGTCTCGATGAAAAATTGTCATTTTTGTCATCTCACCAATATTTTCTTTTGGGGGACCCTGGGTAATATGTGGTGGTTACTCGATAACCCCCCATATGTTTAGTTTAATTCAATTTTATTAGCCATTTTATTTCATATCACCTTCCTTTTTATTAATGTTCTCAATTTAAATTTTATTTCGGTTTCGTTTATTTTCATTTCGTCGCCTGTAATGTTTTCTTTCTTACTTAGCTTTCGAATGTTCCAAGCCGGTAAAATCCTGTTTGAAATTCATTCCTTCCGGTTTAGAAAACTTTCGAGAACTTTCTCGCTACTTCTGTGGGTGGAACTTCCGTTTATTCGGACACACCCCTAGCCTATCAAATTCCTTTCCGCAGGTGACGTATTTTAAGTCATTCTGCACAGGGCCACCTGCTTTGGCCTCCCCTCTTTACGTAATTATCAATTCTGTTTTTATTAAATTCATTTTTCTCTATACTTTACATCGTAAATTGGCTTATTTTTTCCTCACCCCCTCTTTTGCTCACTGCCAAATTGGCGTATTTTGGGATTCCAGTAACCTTTCGTCTTTTTCCCTTTGGCTCTCGGCCACCTGTCGGAGTTGCACTGCTAGACACCTGCCGTAATGGTTGCGGTCGGATGATTGTAGTTTTTTTTTTTTGGTGGAAATGCCGGGGCATGTGTGCTCTCTTCGAGACCGTTACGTACGGTCAACATCTCATTCTGTTTTGATCACGCCATGGTTTAAGAATAGGCTGATTTTTTAGTGCGGTGAGGAGCATCTCCCCTTCAAAAGCATTCAAAATGTTATTGTGTTCTGTGCCTTCGCTTTTCGGATTTTACAATGTAAATAAGGGCACACCATAGACCTTCTGTTGGTTGTTCTCGTGGTGCCTTCATATCTAAAATTGGAATGTCGTCATAAGTCTTCTAAGTATTAATTTTGTTTTCATCATCTCATCGTTAACAATTTTCTTCAACTGCCCAAATTTCTTCATTAATCTTTTCATATAATCGCCGTCCTCTGAAAAAACAAGCAGAGATGAAGATGAGAAGATTTTCGTTTGTGAAATTGAAGAAGTTTTATTTACATAAAGTTTATTTATTTTCATTATTTGGCCCATCTTTATACTAATATATTTGAAAAATTTACGGGGCGCTTCAAAGAAGATATTGGTGTACATCTATGCACAATTGAGAATATAGGTATATCTCTATATTATTCTTCTTCTGATATAAATGTTTTGAAAATACATGTTTAAATGATGTCATGAAGGAAATGATGATATTTTCCCTTTTGAATCACAAAAAAATTTGTAGTTCGTGCTCTCAAGAGATATATATATATATATAAAAAAAATGTGTTGTACTGAAAGATGTTGGTTTTGTTTGAAACATGTTAATTTTGGAGAAATATCTTCATTTATAAAGTTTTTTCTACTATGAGAAACAAAAAATGTTTCTATAAAGAAGAATTTCGAGTTTCATGTTAAAAAAAATACAAGTCTTACACAAATAAATAAATATTAATTTTCAACCAAATAATGTGTATTAATTTCCTGTGCATGTTTGGATTCACTACTCATCATCTGCCAAGGACTATACAGGTAACTTTACCTTTTCTTCAAATTTATATTTTATAATTTTGTATTTAATTTATCTTTTTTTCAAGATTAAAAGAATATTTTTATTATTTTGAGTGAAGTAAGGATGGTCACTTGGGTCGTTTGCAGGCCCCCATTCTCCGCGATGTGCTGTCACTATCACGATCATTTATTTGGCCTAATTGTGGGTAGAAGCAAATAAAAAGTGTTTTTCTACTATCAAGTAAACATAACATCATCTAATATTTTCGTTGATGCCCTGACCAAAGCGTCAGCTCTAACACAACAATAGGATTTTTCTTTATTAAAATTTACGGAGCCGAAAAACGGGCTTCAGTTGGTAAACAATATTATTTTTAGGTACTGAGCATTTAAAAAAATGCTTTTTTTTTCCAAAAAATGAAAGGTCCACACATAAAGTTCTGACGTCATATCTAGTGTTCCAAGAGGATTACTTCCTTTCTTTAAAACAGTTTTATAGTGCTTCCATCTGTTGAGCAGTTTGGAAACAAATATCCTATGATAACTCTGTTACTGCAATAGGAATATCGGTTGAACAGTCTGAGAGTTACCACCGTATCCCTTATTGAGGTGCATAGATAAAAAAAAAGCAACTTTTTTCAGACAAATGCGCATTTGCAGTAAACAATAAACTTCTTGTGGCATATCAATAATGTACACAACAAAAATGAACTGTTTCCGGAAAAAAAATTAAGACAAAATAAAATTTCCTGGCATATCAATAATAAAAACGATAAAACATAACTGTTTTCTAAAAAAAAAAAAAAATTAAGCAAAATAATTATCGACTGGACCGTATAAGAGCTACGAGGATCCCATATTAAACTGCATACCTTGATAAAAAATCAACTTTTTTAGACAAATAACCATTTTCATCAAAATAAACTTGTTGTCATGACATATCAATGATGCATAAAAATATAATTAACTATTACTGGAAAAAATGCAGAAAAATAAATTCGTGATGTTGCTATTCATAATATTAGAAACTAAAAAACTCTAAAACTCATAACTTGAGTACAATGACAATTTGGAATTTGGGATGTATTACGTGGGCACCATATATAATAGAAAAAAAATTATTTAATGTATTTTATATATATATATATATATATATATATATATATATATATATATTAAATTTCAAATAAATGCATTTTAATTATGTCATATATAATAACAATTGTCTGCATTTTATTCTACATAATTGAAGTTTAAATGCAAAATGTGTTTAACATGTCCCTTAAAAATATAGGGTGATTATAAAAAAAAACTATCCCGACATTTGGGCTCCTAATTATCATACCATTCACAGAAACTAAATGAAATTTCGGCAAAAGGTATTTCAGATATGCGCTCAAGAATGATATGGAAAACAACAGTTTCACTCAAACAATTACAGTTACAGTGAAAAAATTTTGAACAAAATCAAATGGCAACACCCAGTTTTTCGTATTGAAATGTGAGCTCCATTGTGAAAAACCCTAAATAGCGTTGGAATGGCAACTGTAGCATAAACATCGCCCGAGCTAGGCAAGGTAAATGCAAAAAGGACTTTGCCGTGCACCAGAGCATTAATGTTCATTTCATTTATGTCACACGTCACATCATTTCTTCGGCTGATATCCCAGCCTAATTAGTTCTCCACAAAACGAGAAGAAGAAATCAAGAAACGCACATTTCGGGTTCTGCGTAAGACACAGTCATGCCTAACGTCGTCACTCTAGGTGAAAGAAAAGGCAGTGCGAAATGCGAGCCGCGAATGTTGATTTCTGCCATTACGAACAAGATGCCGAATTCAGGGAAAGAACGTTGGGGAAATCGTAAAGATTTATTACCTGAATGGACAAAATGCCGCAGAGACATTACGTGTTTACCGCCGCAACCATAGATTACGGCGAGGCCCGTGCACTGTCGAAGCTGTACGGGATTTGATTCATAAATTTGAAGAAACTGGTTACACATCGATCGACTGTACGACCTTCCGTTCCTGTGGAAGCGGTTGCAGAATTCCATCAAACGATAACCACAGTTCGTCCCGCAATTGCACGCGGTTTTTCACGTGTTCTAAATCTGCCGAATTCAACCGTACGCAAGATTCTGCGCTCTATTCTAAACATGTTTCTGTATCTATTCCAGCGTGTCCCGATGTTGGAAGCGGAAGACTATAAATTACGGCTCGATTTTGCAAACCTATTCCTTATCCGGTTCGATGGAGATAGCAGCTGGCCTATACCGCATTCTGTGGAAAAATGAGGCGCATTTCTTGTTAACTGGTAACGTGAATTGGAAAAATTGTATGCATTGGGCAGAGAATAATCCACATAATGTGCTTGCATGTCCATTACACGAGGAAAAAGTGACTGTGTTTTGTGGTATAACGAATACGTTCGTCCTCGGCACTTACTTTTTTAAGAGCTTACTGCCGGTGATCTGCAAACGTGTACAGTAACGAGTACTTGCTATCTGAACATGATAATTCGTTACGCGATTCCCGAATTGCAACGGCAAAATGCTCTATCTGAAGTTGTGTGGATGTAAGATGGCGCTCCTCCGCATGTCGGGTCTTAACATAGTTAAACGTGTCTTAAGTCAACAGTTTAGTGACAGAGTTATCTAACGTCATTTCCCGCTTCAGTCGTCACCAAGGTCTCCTGATCTGACAACAATGGATTTCTGGCTGTGGGGATATCTGAAATCCAAAGTGTATCAGTTTCGTCCTCAAACTGAATCTGATTTGAAAGATGCCATCAGAACTGCGGTTCAGGAGATTGCTATTGCCGTGCTGTGGTGCTATCCACCATCTGCCGCATGCAAAGTCTCATCGTATATGAAGGAGGTCATGTGGAAATTTTGAGAAACACAATAAAATGTTTTTTTATGCTGATTCTCTGTCCTTATTTGTTGTCCTCACTTTTAGCCTATCAACCGCCGGTGGTTTTCATGCTACAATTGCCGTTCCGACGCTATATAGGTTTTTTCACAATAGAGATCACATTCCAATTATTAAAAAACTAGGTGTTGCCATTTGATTTTTTCAAAATTTTTTTCACTGAGCGCATTTCTTGAGCGCATACCTCAAAATACCTTTTGCCAAAATTTCATTCAGTTTCTGTAAATGGTATTATAGTTAGGGGCCTAAATGTCGAAATAGTTTTTTTTATAATCACCCTGTATATCTGAATAAACATATATAAATACTGTCGTCCAAGAATCATCATTCATTCCTATATAAAAATATGATATTCCCATAATGTGAGAGAATTGATTATAAAAATTTGTATGTCAACGCAGCGATGCGTATTCATTTAGTTCTTTTCTTTGTTTTGGTGTGGCTTTAACATTAATCCCACTGTTTGGATCGATAGTGAAAAGAAACATTTCTGTAAAATTTTTAATTACAAAGAAGAATTTTTACTATCTTTAATTACAAAGAAGGAAACTTTTTATTCTTGACATCATATACAATTTATTACTTTTATCAAGGGATTTGAAAATTATTTATGACTGCTTTGTAGCCGTGCTTTAACCGTTCGAGGATTTTAGGTAGATTTCGTATGAAATACTACCTATTGCATTGTCTCCCATGTTGGAATTTCTGAAAAATTTTTGCGGATCTACACGAATCATGACTCCTAGACCCCAAAACTACCATCAGTAAAAAAGTTTATATATATATATATCTATCTATCTATCTATCTATCTATCGGTGTATATCACTTTCTTCTAGACACGATAACTTCCATAATTATGCTCAGATCTTCTTCAAACTTTTACATAAAATCAAGGGGCATAAAATCTCGGTTAAGTTCGTTAATGGGCAAAATCGGACCAAGGGGGTGGAAGTTAGGAGGGTTTTTGTGAAAACAGAAAAAACGCGATAACTTTTTAATTAAAATAGATATCGAATCAGTTTAAACTTTATATTACTTCTAAAAAATGAGGAAAAAGTTTATGCGTGACAGATTTTTGATAAAGTTAAAAATGGGCTCAAGGGGCGAAAAAAACATGGTTTTTGGGAGAAAAAAAATCATAACTTCGTCAATTCTCAAGATATCAAATCCAACTAAATTTTATATAAATGTACTCAATATTATCTAAAACTTTTGTATTTACAAGTTTTTGATAGGACCAATTTTTACCGATGAAAAAAATTAAAAACGAAAAGAAAAAGGGGGGAGGAAAAAGAAAAAACCCATAACTTACTCAATTCTTAAGCAATTAAATCTAATTAAATTTATTTTACATCTTCACAATAATATCTACAACTTTTATATTGACAAGTTTTTCATAGAACCAATTCGTATAGCAAAAATAAATTAAACAAAAATAGGAGTTGGAGAAAAAACCTCAAATCCAAACTGCTTATATTCTGACTCATTTTAAAATTCATTTTTGATTTTAAACGCATCCAAATGACAGATCCTCTTATTTAGCAGCTATATAATGTGACGTATTGGCCAATTTTTTGATAAAGGCAGAATATATTTTTAAAAAGGCTGCCAGAAAAGGTATTTTGAACAGATTTCCCGAAGTTTTCATCATTAAAAAATTCATTAAGTATAACAAATTGCGTTCTTTATGAGTCATTTTTAAATTCATTTTTGTTCTCAAACCCATCCAATTTACAGGTCCTATTATTTACGAACTATATAACTTGACGTATTGGCCAGTTTTTTGATAAAGGCAGAATATATTTTTTAAAAGGCTGCCAAAAAGGGTATTTTGAACAGAATTTCACGAAGTTATCGTGATTAAAATTTGAGGAAATTTAAGAAATTGCGTTTTTACCGAGTCATTTTTAAATCTTTTTTTTGTTCTCAAACGCATCCAATTTACAGGTTCTCTTATTAAGGAACTGTATAATGTGACGGGGTGGCCAGTTTTTTGATAAAGGCAGAATATATTTCAAAAAAGGCTGCCAAAATGGGCACTTCGCACAAAATTTCCCAAAGCGATCATGATTAATGAACTGTGGGTATTCAAATAACAAATTGGTTATTTTATGACTCATTTTTAAATCCAATTTTGCTCTGAAACGCATTCAATTGACAATTTTTTGTTACTTAGGAACTATATAATGTGCGTATTCGTCGATTTTTTAATAAAGGGTGAATATATATATTTTAAAAGCTGTCAAAGTAAGCACTTCGCAAAAAAATTTCCCAAAGCGATCATGATAAAAGAATTGAAGTTGTATTCAAATAACAAATTGTTTATTTTATGACTCATTTTTAAATTCAATTTTGCTCTCAAACGCATTCAATTGACAGTTATTTGTTATTTAGGAACTGTGTAATGTGCCGTATTGGTCAGATTTTTGATAAAGGCTAAATATATATTTAAAAAAATCTCTCAAAGTGGGCACTTCGCACAAAATTTCTCAAAGCGATCTTGATTAAGGAATTGTGGATGTATTAAAATAATAAATTGGTTATTTTATGACTCATTTTTAAATTCAATTTTGCTGTCAAACGAATTTAATTAACAGTTTTTTTTGTTATTTAGGAACTATATAATGAGCATATTGGTCAAGTTTTTAAGTAAAGTAAGAATGTAATTCAAAATATATTGCCAAAATGGGCATTTGAGTAGAGATGGGCATTTTTTTTTTTTTTTTTTTTTTTTTTTTTTTTTTTTTGAGATGAAAACTTCGAAATCTACCTCCGCCTATAGGCCATGCCGAAAGGGATTTTTTCCTGTATTTGTATTAAGAATGCTTGTAAATCCCGGGATATATATGCATGTATAACTTTACATGAAAGTATGACAGTAATGAAAAAGACAAAAAAAATAGGGTGCAATAACAATTTGAACAACGAATTAAAATTTTCAAAACAAGAACAAATAGAACAAACGCCCTGCTCCTCGAATATGGGGGGAAGCAACAGGTATAAAAAAAACTTTAAAAATGTATCTTCACAGGTTTCGCAAGGCATGACAGACCTGCATACTCCATTAGTGTGAAAATTTATAAGTACAATAACGACAATAAAACCATATAAAGACTAACAACAAAACCATACAACAACCAAATTTACTCTTAATGAAAAAATATTTATAAATCGTAATTTTTAACATGTACACTGTTTTTGAGTAGAATATTTCAGGTCAAAATCTAATGAGATACTTTTCTGTTTTCACTTTTTAGGTTGCAGTTAAAATAAGAATGCTTTTTCAAATTCGAAATTGGTGAGAATTATAAGACCAAAATTCAAATTCAGCAGAACAGAAATAAATGAAAAATAAAACTGAAGCATAAAACAAAAATTATGAGGATATTTTCAAAACATCCATAATCGCAAGTTGAACTTCACTGTTTAAACAACTAAAACCAACTCCCATCTATTCCAGTTTATATCATTACTTATACCCCCAGTTTATATCCTTAGCTCTTACTTTTGTGCATCCTGATATATGATCTATAGATCTAAATATGCACTAAGTTGTGTATGAAAATTTAGAATAAATACAATTAATCAATTATCACAGTTTACAATTCATCTTTTTTAATTTACATAAATAGATGGAAATGTTCTTTACTAATTTTGTACATTACTGTAAATTGGGCACACAAAATTTTATGTTCTTCAGATTAAACTGAAATTTAATTCAAGAAAAGAGACGCAGAATAGAACTTAAAATTATACTCTAAAAATTTCTGTCCATAGATGACAATGAATACAATTAATTGCATAATCATGTATATGAATTGATTTACATTTTACAAAAAAACTTGTAGTATCTAACTAGAAAATTTTTTAATAAATTAAAAACTTGTTAAAGCAGTTTAACCCTGCATATGATCTTTCAAATATATACACATCATGTCATATGAAAAATTTATTTAAAGATAAAAACGCACTACATCTTAAAAACGTAACTCCTGCTTTATGTGTCTCTGTGAGAAGATAAAAGTTATTCACGTCATATTCTAAAATAAACATCGTATAGTGCACCTGAATAATACGTAATAGTTTCATTATTTTGTGAATAATTTACAAGTATTAAAATTTGTAGCAAACACTTAGAACTTGTATACATAAAATATCAAAATTCCTTCGAAGAATCCTGATAATGAATAATAAGTCCTTTACATACATGTAAAAATAAAATTTTAGTGCACTGCAAAAATTCATAACGATTTCATTATTTTTGAAATATTGTTTGAAATACCATTTATAATCACTATATAAAATTTTCCTTCATTGACCATAATGTAACGGCTGGCAGCTGAGTGTCTTTTTAAACGAACTATAAATAATATTCCACTTTCAATAGTAATCTATGGAATAAAATATTACCTAGAAAACTTCAATAACACACCGTACCAATCCTAGTATATTTAGCAAAGCAGGTGCATAGCAATACAAACCGTCTTCAAAAAAATCTTTCCAATTATGCTGGAGAATCTTAAGCAATACAAACATTTCACGCCTACCATCGACCTTAGCCACTGTGATCGATTTATTGGAAGCCAGACGACACGAATTGTGACGGCACCATTTATTGACCAACAATATATAAAGTAATTAAGAAGTTAATAAAGTTAATAAATACTAAGATGCTATTTTAAAGCAAATTATAATTTAGTATATTTAAATTAATTTACAGTAAAAATTGTTAATGACATTTTATAATGCTTCTTGTCATCTTTGCTTGTTCATTCATAGTAAGGGAGAGTGGTGTACCTTGGACATATGTGTACCTTTGACAGAAGCTAATATTAGCTTTACTTGTTTAGAACATTAAACAAGAACATTTGTATATTAAATATTTGCCATCAGAGGTCTCATTAAAGTTCTTGGCATTTGTCTAGAAGCTCAATTAATTGTACAATATATAAAAAAGGAAATTCCCCTTTCAAAGATAATTTTTTTAGATATTTCTATGTTATTTTTATAATAAAACATACCTATTTTTTAAATAAGGATTATGCATAATAAAGCAATGCTCTAGCTACTACACCATGTGCTTTAAATAAAGTTAGGCCTAACCATAACATCATGATTGGTAGTTTTGTTTTTAAGTGTTAAGTTATGTACCTTGAACCAAATAAAAGTGGTTACTTTGGACTGGATCCAAGATACACTAGGTATTGTCTAATGGATCTGAAAGGCAGCTTAAGAAGTTAAAATTTAGAAAGGATTTATTACAATCTTGGCTAAAATTAAATGTAATGAGTAATATAAATAAGCTTTGATGTCTTTAGTGATTATAGTAAATGTAAATGTTCTAAAGTTTTAAGTATGTTTAGACTTTCTTATTTTCATAGAAATTATTTATATAAAAAATTAAGACAAATGTATGTAGTGTAAAACATCATAATGTTTTATAAAACCTTTTCTTTTTTAAGTTTTGGCAATTTTTAAAAAAATTAAAAATTAAAAAGTCAAAATAGGTGCGAGGTACACCACCTTTCCCTACATAAAAATAAATAAATAAATAAAAAGTGCGAAAATAATTTTTTACTTATGCCATGTTAAATATCAAAAACTTGCATTTTATAGCAAATTTGGCATCTAATAATACAAACAATCTGTACAAAGTCAGAGAAAAGAAAAAAATCTCCTTAGTTATGCTTGTTATGAAACATAAACACTGAACAAAGTCATATCCATTGTTACTTATATGTCTTACATTTAGTGTTTGTCATAATTAGTAAATTTAGGTATTCTATGTACTGCATTCTAATTTTAGCACATATCTACCAACTAAAGTTAGGTTCCTAATGTAATTCTACTCACTATCTAAACAGTGCAAGCAGTTGTAATTGCAATTGATTTGCTGTGTTTATCCGTTAGTAATAGAGGAATATTATAATGCAATGTATCATCTGTTTACGTAATAGCTATTGTAATTATAGGTTACATTAGGGAATGTACAAGTACATAGCAGAATCTGATTATATTACTATCAAATTGAATATGAATGAAACATATTAATATAAATAACAAAAATATTGTAAAATTTTAATATAACAATGTATTAATCTTACGTAATAGATACTGTAATAGTATTGCGAAAAGGGTATAAGATAATGTTTGTGGATGTAAAATATTTCAAATTGAAATGTAATCTGTGATTATTTGATTCATTATGATAGCAATCAAAATGTCAAATAAAATTGATTTTAATCAATGGTTAAATTAATTTATTTTTCAGAAAAAGTATCATTTATACATGAAAATAAAATTAATGAAACTGTTTCAAATTCTTACAGAATAAATAAATCGTTTTATTTCGTTTCAATAATGTATTTAAATCACAAATTTTAAGTTACGATAATGCAAAATCGTTATAAGATAGTTTAATTTAAGAATATGCATTTGTCAAAAAATATGTATATATAATATAAAATTAAATAAATAATGGTTGTTTTAATTTTCAGACATTTACTATTAAAACTTAATAATCAAACATCAAACTGCCATATATGTTGAAAAACACTGAAATATATCAAGTATTAGGTATAATGAATAAATTATGTAAGTTCATAATTATCCACTTTGGATTGCTAGAATTCGCATAATTTTTTTACAAACATGCATATATTGTCTTTTACTTGTATTTATTTACTATAGTGTATAAATAAATAGACATTTTTCATGATGTTGGAAAAACATAATGAATGTATCAATTCGTAATTAGATAAATTCCTCTTTCTTGTAATCATTTATCTCTCTAAAAGTATGTATATATATATATACCGGGTGTCCCAAAAATGACTGATGGATTTTAAAATTCATAAACTTGCAAACGGTGACAGCTATTAAAAAAAAAAATTGCAGGAGAGTTATGTATAATTTCAGGAGTTTTTTTTACCGGAATTTTTTATTTTAGTTCGAATTTCAAACAAAAGGTGGCGGTGACGACGATTGAAGGCCAGGTGATCAGTGCTGAGTGAAGCGTCGACATGGCATTCAATCACCGTCAGTTCCACCTATTGTTTGAAATTCTAACTAAAATAAAAAAAAAATACGGTGAAAAACTCCTGACATTATACATTACCCTCTTGCAATAAATTTTTTAATAGCTGTCAACGTTTGCAAATTATTGAATTTTAAAATCCATCAGTCATTTTTGGGACACCCGGTATATATATATATATATGTGTGTGTGTGTGTGTGTATGTGTGTGTGTGTTTGCATAAGGTGTCAATCGGGGACTTCAATATGTATACACACCTTCAAACCTCGGACACACACTCAACCGGGGACGTCCTCGGTTGGAAAAATTAAAAATTTCTGTTTTATATTGTTAAGTGATGTATTTTTAGTATCAAGACATTAAGATGAGCAATATTTTTATAGGTCCTCATTTGCCGGTATTTTAAAGCAGTGTGTATAGCACACATGTGTGTCGCAGATAGGAGTGTGTATAAAGGAAATGTTATGTCCCCATTTGTGCGGTGAAAATACATGTTTCACGCATTATGAAGAAAAGGGGTTAAACTGGTTTCAAGGGGCGGGGGGAAAAATACTATTTACTATGTCGTAGTAATTTGTATCTTTTTTTCCACGCGTTTACTCAAACAGTTTTTTAAACGCACATACTTTGGGGTTATGTTTTCCAGTTTCTTTATTTATTTTTTTATTCTTTGCAAAGAGGAATCTCACAATATACTGGTTAGTTTAATGTAATGGAAAGTATTCAAATAATTTTTTGAATACAATATAAATGTATTATATTTACATTACTTATATTTATTATTCATATTTATTTATTTATATTTAAATTTTTAAATTAGTATTTTAATATTATTTATAATTTTAACTATATGCAATAATCCATGGATTATTTTCTATTATAAAGTTATTTATTAATATTTTATTACATTAAAATTATATTTATACTTACATAATATATATATATATATATATATATATATATATATATATATATATTATAATTTATATATATTATATTTATATATATTATAATATATATAAATAATAGTAATAATATAATATAGTAATTAATATATTAACATAATTTAATAATTAATTTAAAATAATAAAAATATGTAATACTATATAATAACAATAAATAAATTATAATAAACCATAATAATTATGTAATTCTTTTTCATTAGAAATTATCTTTTCTCATATTATAAATCGATTAAAAGCATTTGTAACATTTTTGTTATTTAAGCTATTATTTATTTAAGACATTACTGTCATGCACTTTCTGCAGACCTGAAACTGATTTTTGCACGAGTCAGACAGCGACGGATAAATTGTTTCAGAGTTGTGACCGAGCAAGAAATTTTCGGTCGATGCAGACTTCGTAATATTTGAACAAACCTTGTCGTATTTTTTAAAAATACAGAGATTGAAAAGACTTGCATTGAATAATCATAGAGACAAATATTAAAAAATAAATAAATAAATAAATAAAAATAATATAATATAATAATTTCTCTAAATTTCAAATTCAGCACTCCGACGAGGGAGAAGAGGGGTAATCCAATTTTTTACATTTTTCATTACATAAATATTAAGGAAAAATATTCATAAAATTCATGTTTTAAAATATAGCCAGAGAATTACCTAAATTTCATATCTTAGAATTTTCAATATTCTCAGTCCTAGGGAAGGAACAGGGAACAAAATTTTAACATGTCATTTAGTTTTTTTTTTTTTTTTTTCAAACAGAAATTTTAAAAACTATTGCATTAAATCACTATAAACACAGATAGTTAAAAAACAATTTCAGGATTTTCCAAAATTTTTGCACTTTTTTTAAAGTTGGGGTCAAAAATGAGATTTTCATATTTGAAAGAAAGTATAGTTGTTCATAATATTCTTGCTTTATTTGAAGATAATTGTTCATAAAAGTTAAAATTGTGGTAGAGAGCCTCTATTACGTCTTGGCTCCGGCATGTATTCCGTACTGATTCTCCGGTGGGTATTTCGTCCTCATTTGCTAGTGTGTTTTACGTC
Organism: Maratus speculifer; assembly: GCA_964019185.1. NCBI lineage: Eukaryota > Metazoa > Arthropoda > Arachnida > Araneae > Salticidae > Maratus > Maratus speculifer. The sequence continues at coordinate 225,188,097 of OZ025296.1, read as the reverse complement.
TTCGTTTTCCGGTGTGTATACGTCTTAACTCTCCGGTGTGTATACGTCCTGATTCTCAGGTGTGTATATGTCCTGACTCTCCGGTGTGTATCCGTCCTGATTCTTCGGTGTGTATACGTCCTGATTCTCCGGTGTGTATATGTCCTGACTCTCCCGTGTGTATCCGTCCTGATTCTTCGGTGTGTATACGTCCTGATTCTCCGGTGTGTATATGTCCTGACTCTCCCGTGTGTATCGTCCTGATTCTTCAGTGTGTATACGTCCTGATTCTCCGGTGTGTATACGTCCTGATTCTCCGGTGTGTATACGTCCTGATTCTACGTTGTGTATACGTCCTGATTCTACGGTGTGTATACGTCCTGATTCTTCGGTGTGTATACGTCTTGACTTTCCGGTATATTTTACGTCTTGACTTCCTGGTGTATATCTCGTCCTCTTTTGCCGATGTGTTTTAGGTCCTGGTTTACCGTTGCGTATACTCCGTGGGTTGTTGATGTATATTACGTCTTCAATTGTCGTTGTGTATTGCATCTCTCTTTGTCGGTGTGCATTCGCTATTCTTTTTCGGTGCGTAATATGTTCTCGCTTGTCAGTTGTATTACCATCTGGCTTGCTAATAATACATTATAACATGGGCTTTCGTTTTCAAAAATGTAATGATTGTTTTTACTTGGGCCCACTCAATTCTCCGCTGTAAAATACAATCTATAACAGATTTTCTGGCACAATTTTAGAAGGTGCAGATTTTTAGTAAGTAACATCACCTGAGCAGGATTTTTAATTTACTTTGGCATTCTTCGTACGCTTCGGAGAAGAGAGGGGATCATGGTTTCTGGGTTTGTCACAATCTCAGCAATGAAATCTTATTAAATGTAAAGTAAGTAAGATCCGAATAAGGCTATGGGGGGGGGGGGGAGAATTAATCGGGACGAGTCACACCTTTGTATCTCTATATAGATTTTTTTTTATGAATAATGATGAAGTGGCTAATGTTGAACTTTGAATGCATTTTTTGTAAAAGTACGCATAAATTTTATACCCAGTACTGCTTACATCTGTGTAAAGGATATAAAAAGTTTTAACTGAAGAAATAATAATATGATAATAGTAGATAAAGTAGAAGACAGGTTAACACGACTATTCCTTTGACAACTTTTACTTTGCTTATCTATGTCATTATAAAATGTGTAAAAGAAAATGCCTTAAATTGATCATAATTACTGTTTTTACTTGCTATATTACGAGGGGAATGTTAAAGAAGAATTTCTTTTGAAAACAATAGAACACTAAGTTGTGATAACAAAATTTTTATCATTATTTTGCTAATGATAATTTGTTTTTTGTGTGGGTTGAGAGGGATACTGGAAACTGAGATGGAAAGGGGGAGGGGGGTGCACACTCCTTTCATACATTGTTGAAAACATATGAGTTTGGGTCACTTTTGGATTCGAAAAATAATTTTTCACCCACAACATCTCAAAATTTTCTGATTCATTTTCAGACTTATTTTCAAATGTAAAGACAAGAAAATTGTTGAGGAGATTTTTGAAGAGACGTAGAAAATGTCATCTGATGAGATTTTTCGCTCATTTCATTAGAGTTTGATTTATAAACAATTATTTTCTCAGCATGACCTTTTTTTTTTCATTCACAGATCTCACACTTCAGACAATTCAAGTGAAAACGCCGTTTTTCATAGCATTTTTTTCCCAATATTTTCTATATTTATTTAAAAATCCACAATCACAGCACATTGTGTAGTTTCTAAATAAAAGATTTTGACACATTGATGCATTTGAGAGTAAAAATGAATTTAAAAATAACCCAGAAAATAATCAGTTTGGATCGGAATACTCCCTTGAAAATACAGATTCATAGGACCCTCAAAAAGGTTTCACCGGGGTAGCTGCCTGGCAAGTCCCTGAATAAGTCGGTCTCTGAAAGTAAAAACTCCAGATAAGAATAACTTTTTTTGCAACTCAGCCACCTCTATCGCCCTGGGTAATCGAGTGCAATCATGCGACTCAAAAGTTAAAATTTATCTTTAACTATGTTCCAAAATATTAAAATTATAAGTAAACTGAGATCAGTTTTATTATTACCATTTGATTATCAAGTTCTATCTTTTTCACTTCCTCGTTCAATAACGAAAAAGCTTTTAACAACGTTACAAAATATCTTTCATTCTTACATTTAAAAGGAATCTCATAATTCTCTATCAGTTTTCAAATATTGGATCAAAAAATTTTTATTACAAAAATTTTAATAAATTTTTCTTTTGGATTTTGAGTTACAATTTTAATGTGACCGTTTTTTTTTTTTTTTTTTTTTTTTTTTTTTACTTTTTTGATTTTGAATGCACATTTTTTATGAAGGAAACCACTTTCGAAACCCGTTCTGAAAAAGAAAGTCTTAAAAATACCTACAAATAAAATCAAACAAGTTACAAATTGCGCGTCAGATGCAGCAAATGAGGTGCGTTTCTACTATAATGAAGTTTTAAAAATGTTCAGACCTTTGTTTAATATACAGTTAGTGTGCTGTACAGTACTTCGGATACACTATCGTATCCGAAATTTTTTCTGTGAACAGGGCCGTAGCTAGAAGTGATCTGTAGGGGAGGCTGAAGAGATTTTAGGGGCGCTCATAATTTTTTTCTCTCTCTGATGCAGAAAGATAAATTAGCGCATATTCACATTGTAGGTACTATGTTTCTTATCAAACTGATGTAATAACTTCATTTTATACTAAGAAAATTATATGATGATGAAAATTTTGAGTACATAACTGATGCAAAATTAAACATCATGTTAGCTTCATATATAACGATTATTTCGTTATATATTGGTTATTTTCTTAAATTATTCCTTCCCCCCAGTCTCTTTTCAATTCAAAATCAGTTTTAAGTTGTCCTTCATTCCTTTTCCATTTTCTTTGCTTATTAATTCTCTAACCGAAAAATCGGCAGCTGCTTAACTTTGTCTGTGAGAAATACACTCACATATTAATCAACCGTTTAAAGCTATTTCCAGATGTCTGCTATTTCCGATCGAGGCAATTCTGCATTACCTTATATGGACATCATCTCTGTTTCACAGTTAAAATTTATGCTTACGCTTCTTTTCCTTTCTCGACAAAACTCTAAAAAGAATTTAACATCTGCGCAGTAAAATCTGATATCCCTTTGGTGTGCCTCTTTATTAGACATAATAACACGTGTAACATTTTATCGTTTGGCAACCTTTCCTTTCCCATCCCAGCTTGGAAACCATATCCAATTCTTATCTTGCCGGCTGCATTTTAACTGTATTTGGCGTATACTATCCATTGTGCATGGGCGAACTTGTGTATGTTGGCGATTTTCTATGATGCCAAAGGTGGCAGTTTGTTGCTATGTACGAGGGCACTTGACTCTCTGCGCTTGTCTTGTCAACGTGCTAATTTTTGGTTCGGAGTTTTTCTCCGAGTGCTGTAAGTGTGCCCCCCTTAGTAATATATGTCTAAATAAATTGTAACTTAGCAATCATCGTGGGGTTTTTTTCGAGCATCCGAACCTGGACTGATTCTATACTGATCATGCCTCTTCTAAGTATTCCAACGGAATAACAGCTACTAATATACGTGATCATACCTCTTCTAAACCTTCTAACAAATATATGCAACTACCCAAAATCCCTCAAGAAACTCTTCTTTACATAAATAACTGGTGCCTGACGGTTTCGTTTTTCCCCACATAAAAAAAAAAAAAAATATGGAGGGGGGTACAATCAACTGCGACTTTCCCGTGGATGTGATGCATTTCGGTTCTTCTTTTTCTTCTCTGCATTCCCCGGTAGAAAATGCTATTAGTCTGGCCTGCTAAGTGTCAACCGAAAAAGTACAGAGCTGTTCCCGTCCTGAAATTCCTTTGCTGGACACCCCCGTTTCCTCCCCTGTGTGCTCCATCTCAACTGCTTCGGAGGGTCTCCCCTCGAGATTCAATATCCTAAAAGAAATCTGCGGCTGATTGTCACCTGAGTGCTGGGTGCCCCTTTTGTCATCTCCATCGTCTGTGTGATTGACGTGTTCATCGCAGCCAGGTATCATCGAGGGCTGCATGTCCTCATCTTGTGCTTTGTGTCTTCCAGTGTGTTTTGTGTCTTTTGTGAACGTAGTCTACAGAAAGTTCATATAGCCTCATAGAAAATTTGGTGAATAACAGTATTCCTGTGGTGTGATGCATCGTAAAATCGTTCATCGTGCAAAAAAAATAGTGATTGTCTTCAATTCTGAGAAAATCCATCAGAAATAATTCATCGTTTATATCAGTTAACAGTGCACAAAGTAATAAATAAATAAATAAGAGAATTACAAAAATTCTCTAAATGAGGTGTCACCACCTTTGATAAGTGCATATTCAATTACCTGATTACAATATAAAATTTCTGCTAGTCTCCAGTGATAAAAAAAAAGAAAAAAAAGTGCACAACAACGAAAATGCAACCTCAAAAAAATCTACATTTTGAATGTGGGAGCAGATCGTGCCCCAGTTCCCTAAGCTTTGTCTTATTAAATTAGCAATCATTTAATTATTTTTTTTAAAAAAAACTCAATCTGTAAGTTACCCCAAGTATTTTGTTTATTTTATGTTCTGCTTCCACAGTCAGTACACCATAGTCGATATTGCAGTTTGGTGTTTTTAAATCATATTTAATTCAATAACTATTATAATCCTGTTATTGTGTTTTTGCAAATTTTTTTTTAAATTGCGAAAGCACGGTAACTGTTGTCATTTCTAATTATTTTTTGCTGACATTTTATGCAGTTTTTATCAGTTATTACATTTATGTGCTAGTGTTTCATATTTTACGTCCAACACCCCTTCGTTTTTTTTTAATTTGTATTTAGATTCTCTAATATGCTTAAATGTGTTTAACCAGTTTTGAACTTTAATTACAAGGTTAAAATAAGAACATTCTTTTTCATCCAAAAAATATAAATAAATCAGAAGGTTTTAAGTTACAAAAAAAAAGAATTTTTTTTTCCTAGTGTAAAGAAGTTAAAGGATTTTTTTTTCTCTTGCTTGCTAACAGTTTTTGCGGTTTTCTATAGAGTTTTCTTTGCTTTATTATCTAAAGTAAGTACTTTGTTAAAGTGAAGGAATATATAGATATAGGTTTCAAAGTGTAATTATTTTGCCATTTTATTTAATTTATTTTCTAAATGTGTTAATTTTTGTATGTGCTTCCTTGCTTTACTGTCATAAAAGGTTCAAATAATATATCTTTAAAGTGAGGTATATATTTTTTTAAGATCTATTTATTTTGCTAGTTTACGTAGTTTACTTGATAGGAAATTTACTTGTTTTCAATGTGCTTTAGGGTATAAGTTCGGTCTGTGTAACAATTTCTCTAAAACTTGTGAGCGTAAACAAACAAAAAAACTAATCATGGCGGCAAAACAAATTCCGATAAATATCATTCAATTTGATGGAGATCCAGATTTACTTAAATTTTTCTTTGATCAAATTCGCGTCTGTGCAGAAATTAATAAATATAACCCACAAACAACAATTGCAATCTTAAAGGGAAAGTTAGTTGGGCCTGCACAAAAATTTCTAGCCCAAAATCCTGACCTGCAAAAGATAACAGACCTCGATTTGCTGGAAAAGGAATTTGCGTCATTTTTCGCCCCCCCTAGTAAATGTGTTGCTTCTGTTGAATTGTCCAGTTTAGCACTTATGCCTTCTGAGACGATAAAAAACTTAGCTCATAGACTAAATGTTCTTGCGGCGACTGTTTATGCAGATATCAACGACGAAAGTGCACGCAACACTATTAAACTTATGAAATTTCTAGAAGCCCTTCCTTCAAATATTAGAATAAAATTACAGGAAGAAGGCATTAATGATTATAAAACAGCAGTTGAAAGAGCGCAAACACTTCATGAAATTTTAAGGAATGAGAAAATCTTACATTCCTTACCTTCGGTACACAGACCAGAAAATCTTATTGAATCGCAATTAAAAGAAATCTCTGAGAAAATAAATGCATTATCTTTTGTCCCTCCTGATACTAAAACCGAAACTGAGCAGAAAAATTTCCAGACTAGACCAAAACATTCCGCAGGTGTTTCACGCTTCAAAAAAAATTACAATAATCGAAACTACACTAGACGTTATTCCCCACACAAGTTTTCACAAAAAAAACCAGTTGTTTGTCAGTTATGTGGACGAAACAATCATGACGCTCTCTCTTGTTTTAAATGGAAAAGAGCAAATACTCAAAGGAAAAACAATTACACAAACTCCACGCCCCAATTTCAGGAAAACTGAAACAGAGATACAATTTTTATGCTGATGGTGTTGTGTCTCAGTCTAATACTTCTACATCAGCAACTTTTCCTTTTGACCCTGTATTACCTAAAATTTCAAGTTCGAGACTAGTTAATTCAGTAGCTTCCCAAACTTTTGACTCCATTAAGATAGCAAATAACATCAGTACACAAACAGAAAGTGATAATGTTCAGATAATTTGTAGTGTAAACACTATCTCACCATCCCTCCCTCTTGTTAAAGCCACTATAGCAAACCATGATATTACTTTGTTGGCTGATTCTGGTAGTAGTATATCTTTACTTTCACAAAAATTATTTAATCAACTTAAACCTGTCTTAAAATATAAAAGACTGTCCACTGACGTCAATATTAAAACTGTCAATTCTGATGTCTCATTTTCCGCCTGCATCAGAACATCCATTAAGCTAAAACAAAAAGCGTTTTCACACCACTTTTATATTGTTGACATACCCGAGTCTTCCAGTTTTGAAGGCATTTTAGGTTTTGATTTCATAACTAGATACAATGTTGTCATTGATACTTTTAACAAGTGTCTCCATGTCAACAATAATTTCTCTGTTCCTTTAAAAACCAGTAAAGAATCTTCTGGAGAGAAACAATCAAAATCATGCAATTCTTTGAGTGATGTTGTAATGAATCAAGCGGTGTTCTTAACTCGTAAAATTATATTAGAACCCCAACAACAAATATGGTGCTCTGTTTACACTTCCAATAACATCAACAATAACAGAAATTATCTATTTGAATATTTGGCACAAACAAAAGAATTAATAGGAAATGATGCCATTATTCAAATGAACAAATTATCCACTAAAAGAAAGAAAACTTCACAAATACATCATTTCTTTTCAATAACACTTAAAAACACTTCTGAAAAAACCATTCATCTCCCTAAACACACAAAAATAGGTCAATTATCTGAGATTGAAGAAATTCGCGACTATACTTCTGAAATGTCTGACAAGCAAAATAACTCAGAACAGCACTTTGTAAATTTTATTCAGGCGTCTAATGAAATCTTACAAAAAAGAAAGCAGGAGTTATCGGCTAATGATTTTAAACTTTCTCACTTAAAGTCTGACGAAGCAAAGAACCTAACTAAATTGTTACTTAATTATTATCCTGCCTTTTCCAAATCATTAGACACACTTGGTCATACTGATAAAATTGTACCTGATTTGAAATTCATTAATGATTACCCCATAAAGACTCTCCCTTTCCCTCTTCCCCAAGCTGTGCAGAAGGATGTTTTAAATCAAATCAAACAGTTACTTGATGCCAAAATCATTGAACGTCATTGTTCCGAATGGGCCTGCCCCATGCTTCTTGTTAAAAAGAAACCAGACGGTACAGGTATACAGAAATATAGACTCGCATTAGATCTCAGAATGGTTAATACTATAATTCAAGGTTCGTCCTATCCACTTCCAAAAATTCAAACTATTATTTCAAATCTTTCACAATATCGTTTTTTCTCTTCTCTCGACTTTCATCAGGCATATCATCAGATTGATTTGCCTGCAAAATTTCAAAATCAGCTCACATTCACTACAATGTTCGGTTCTTTTCGGTATAAGAGATTAGTATTCGGCTTAAAATCTAGCGCCTCAATTTTCCAAGCTTTAATGGACTCCTTACTTGATGAATTACAGTTAGAAGGTGTCTATACCTACCAAGATGATCTCATTGTTGGTGCCAATTCATATCAAGAAATGTGTGATAAGTTGGATAAAATTCTTGCAATACTAGTAAAATATAATTTAACGCTGTCCCCTAACAAATGCACTTTTCACAAAACCAGTTTAGATTATCTTGGATTTCACATAGAAAATCAAACTATTTCTCCTGTTCAGTCGAACATTGTAAAAATAACATCTTTTCCAACACCTACAACTAAACGTCAATTAAAAGCACTCATAGGCGTCATTACATTTTACAAATCTCTTGTTCCATCCTTTTCTGAACTTGTGCAGCCTCTCATAAACTTAACTACTCCAAAAGCCAAATTTAAGTGGACAAGCAAACATCAAAAAATTATGGACACCATACAGAAGATATTCTTTAATCCACCCATGGTTAGATTACCTGACTGGAACAAAAAGTTCTATTTAAATACTGATGCGTCAAATATTGCTATTTCTGGTGTCTTACTACAAGAACATGATAAACAACTATTACCTGTTGCATACTTTTCAAAATCTTTAAAAGCATCAGAAAAAAAATATCCTGCACTTAAATTAGAACTCATGGCGATTCATAAATCAGTTACTGCTTTCAAATATTATTTATACAACAGAGAATTTGTAATCCTTTCAGATAGTAAACCATTAGAAAAGTACAACAAAACTACAAATCCGGCTGATATTATCTCTCGCTGGCTCATGGATCTCTCAGAATACACATACAAATTTCAACATATTCCAGGTAAAAAGAATGTACTCGCTGACTATTTATCTCGCTGTAACTTTGAAAATAATCAACAGACTTTAGCTACAAACCCTGAACTTATTCATGACACTCAACCCTTACCTATTGTAGAATGTGATACTCCACACTCCAGCTCGAGTGATTCTAATATGCATGTTAACTGCCTTATTTCTGGTACACAAACAAATCCTGACCCTTTATTAGAAATTTCGAATGAAACATTTGCTACTGAACAACAAAATGACCCTACTTTGTCTGTTGTTTATAAAGAAATCTTAAGGAAAGGATCTTCTCAAAAATTTCCTAACTACTTCATTCATCCTGATTCGAAAGTATTAATGTTAAAGAAGGAAAATATTTTTAATAACACTTTTTCGTATCACATTATTGTTCCAAATTCACTTAAAAGCAAAGTCTTAACAATTTCACATTTATCTCATTTTGGCTTTAATAAAACTTATGAATTCTTGTCAGGTAGATATTTTTGGAAGGGTATGTATGTAGACACTTTAAACTTTGTTGCATCCTGTATCAAATGTCTTCAAACTAAACATCACCAAACTCCACCCGCACCTTTGCAGCCCACATACACTCCCAGGTACCCTGGTCACACTATTAGTACAGATCTCCTTGGACCGTTTGCTAATGGAAAATATGTTTTAACTATCACTGATCATTTTTCGAGACATATTGAACTCTTTCCACTTAATGACATATCTGCGAGTAAGGTTGTTAAATGCTTATTCTCTTACATAACCACCTTTGGGAGGCCTTCGGTTGTCTTATCAGACTTAGGACCCCAGTACACGTCTCAGGTATATAACATTTTTAATGATACAATGGGCATTAAGGTATTACACAGTTCTGCCTCGAGACCACAATCAAATGCGATTGCAGAGCGAATCAATAAGTCAATCAAATATTCAGTTAATATTCTTTTACAAGAAGGTCATTCATTCGAAAATGCAGTATTTATACACAAATCACTTTATAATGGTTCGAAACATGCAACTACATTATATTCTCCTAATTTTCTTCATTTTGGACGTGAACTTTCTCTAATTTTTGACACTTTTGATCAGTCGTGCAACCAACCCTTTCTTGATAAACATATTGAAGTACACAAATTACTTGATGATTTGAGTAAGATATATCACAAAGCTTATAACAACATTAAATCTGCTCAAGATAAAAGATATAAATATTACGGTCAGAAAGCTAAATTAAGATCCATTTTCTTAAAAGACATTGTATATCTAAAATCAAATGACAAGTTTAAAACAAAGTATACTGGTCCATATATTGTCACTTGTAAACATTCCCCTGTGTCATTCTCAATTAAAAGGTTGTATACTCCTGATAACACAGCATTTCGGGTACATATTGATAGACTTTTACTAGCACCTCCTCGTTATGGACATTTATTTGATGCGTCAAGTCATATAAACAACACTAACTTTAATACGTTTTATCAACCTCACACATACAATCTAAGAAACAGAAGCTAATGTAAAAACACTATTTATTATTTTTTAAGTCATGTTTATGATACCACATATCCAACCAAAGAGCTCATGGTTGTGTGTATGTTGTTTTTGACTGATCTTTAACAATATCATGGCTGGTCCATCACTGTTGCTCTGAAGATCTCTTAGAAACAATATTAGGTATCATTGTTATCCTCTAACACTTAGATAGGCTTTCATACTCACTAAAATTTTATTTACTTTTATTTTGTTTTCTTTTTGCAGTACACTTAAAATTTCTTTGACAATACTCATTAATTCAGTATTTTTCCACTAACCTCCCACTTAACATTTCTTGTACTGTAAGTCAAACATATTATAGTTAGATAAACAGGTACTGTACTTTAGAAAAGTAAACAAAAGATTCATGTAATTAAATAAAACACAGTTTTTATATATGTCTTGTTCATCACCCCACTCGATTGTGACATATTTTTCGTCTCTCTTCACTCTAGGATTGTCTGCCCATATTAGTTATATGATATACATTTTTTTGTTTTTTTCTTTTTGAATTCTTCCCTTTGAAGTCTTGTTCCCGTTCAAAATTAAGGCCCTAAGGGTTCAAGCTTCATTGTGTTGAGAGACAAAGTTTTGGAATTGGAGTTTCGATTCAAATTTTTGAATTGTGATTCCAATTCACAACAATTCAAGTTTTTTTCATGTAATTCGACGTGGGCTCCTTCAGAAGACCGCTAGTGCCTTCGGGGGAGCATCACAATTCCCTCCTCATCTAAGGCTAGGCCCTAAGCCGATGCCATAATACTTGTGTTGTACACAAGATTCAGGATGACGCATATTTTTATGGGCGTGCTTGGAGCACCTCTTTTTTTTGTCATCCTATGCTTCGGCATGAAACACTTTTTACAAAAACATTTTTATTTTTTTTTAATATACATCATATTACTCTTTTTAATTTTTTGAAAAATATAGTACTATTATGTTATTTTTGTGTATTGCCATTTTATATTCATTTAGTATTAGTTTCATGTTTTGTATATATCTTTCAAAATTTTTACTTGTGTCATGATAACAATCAAAGCTGCAGTAATATTTTTGTACTGTCTGAGTCGACTCAACTTATACATATAAAATACAGTACTACCTTGGATCCATGAAATACAAATATAAAAAAATATAGAGACTTTAGAACTGCTGACTGTTTTTGAATACAAAAGTCTCCATTATCATGACGTTAAATTTCTACATATATATATATAAAAAAAAAAAAAAAAAAAAAAAAACTTTTGCATTTATGTATGTTTTTATGTTATAATATTTTATGCTAGCCTATGCACATTGGACAGCAAAAGTTTTTTTTGTGGTGCACCGGGTGATATATATAACGATTATTTCGTTATATATTGGTTATTTTCTTAAATTATTCCTTCCCCCCAGTCTCTTTTCAATTCAAAATCAGTTTTAAGTTGTCCTTCATTCCTTTTCCATTTTCTTTGCTTATTAATTCTCTAACCGAAAAATCGGCAGCTGCTTAACTTTGTCTGTGAGAAATACACTCACATATTAATCAACCGTTTAAAGCTATTTCCAGATGTCTGCTATTTCCGATCGAGGCAATTCTGCATTACCTTATATGGACATCATCTCTGTTTCACAGTTAAAATTTATGCTTACGCTTCTTTTCCTTTCTCGACAAAACTCTAAAAAGAATTTAACATCTGCGCAGTAAAATCTGATATCCCTTTGGTGTGCCTCTTTATTAGACATAATAACACGTGTAACATTTTATCGTTTGGCAACCTTTCCTTTCCCATCCCAGCTTGGAAACCATATCCAATTCTTATCTTGCCGGCTGCATTTTAACTGTATTTGGCGTATACTATCCATTGTGCATGGGCGAACTTGTGTATGTTGGCGATTTTCTATGATGCCAAAGGTGGCAGTTTGTTGCTATGTACGAGGGCACTTGACTCTCTGCGCTTGTCTTGTCAACGTGCTAATTTTTGGTTCGGAGTTTTTCTCCGAGTGCTGTAAGTGTGCCCCCCTTAGTAATATATGTCTAAATAAATTGTAACTTAGCAATCATCGTGGGGTTTTTTTCGAGCATCCGAACCTGGACTGATTCTATACTGATCATGCCTCTTCTAAGTATTCCAACGGAATAACAGCTACTAATATACGTGATCATACCTCTTCTAAACCTTCTAACAAATATATGCAACTACCCAAAATCCCTCAAGAAACTCTTCTTTACATCATATGTACAAATAGGATGAGGAAGTCTTGAAACACTTATTTTAAGATACAGTTTAGTAACTCTGCAAAAGTGTGAAAGGGTCTCAAAACTAAATTAGATTTTTGAACAGAATTTCATTTGAATTTCCGAAGCAGAAATTTATTTAGTGACCTTGGAATCTTTTCCTAGGGTGGGGCTCAAAATGTTTTAGGGGGAGGGGGCTGAGCCGCCCATAGCGCCCCCTTAGCTACGGCCCTGTGTGTGAGTCACACCTTTTGTGTGTTCCAGTAAATACTGTATCTGCTTTCTATTATACAGGAAGTAACTTGTCAAAAACCACAACAACCTCTATAAATTTAATAATATGTATAATGGTTTAGTATAATTAAAACACACCTCAAACAATGCTTCCCCGTATACCATTATGTAATGGAGTGCTCTTGTGCGGTGGGGATTTTGTCCATAGAGTTTTTGTCCGTGGGGATTTTTGTCCTCGACTCATGGACGGGGGGGGGGGGGAATCTAGCTAATAATTTTTTGTGAGGGGGCCCAGGGGCTAGGCCTTGGGCTCTTTACAATTTTCACCGTCTCTGCTAATTATTTTTTTTGGTGTATTTAATTTCTTTAAGATTAAAATTTTATTTACAATACCTCTGTAATAATGGTAAATGAAATAATTTGAAGGCACTTGTTAAAATACAGTTTGAGATAACACAATTATTTTTCACTTCGAATTCGAAGATGTAGCTAGTGTTTATAAAAAGAAAAGTATTTGATCAAAGGAAACAGATAAGCAACTGAGGTAGATGCGCTTTTTTCCGAATCTGTTTTTTTTCCGAGTGTGTTTTTTTTTTCGAATGCATTTTTTTTCCGGTGCGCTTTTTTCCGTGATTCGGAATTGACAAGGGGATTTATTAAGAAACTATAAAATCGAACATTGTTTTTCATTTTTCGATAAATGTAGGCAGCCCTTTTGAAGATGCTGAAAAAAATTAATGTTTCCGACAGAATTTTTGCACGTAACAGCGTGATAAAGGTAGAACCCACGGTTATGGTTAAAAATGCTATTCACTTGGCGAAAAAACAGAAGAATACATATATATACGCAATATATTCATTCATTCTTATTATTATTATTTTTAATAGATCCGCCATAAGAAATTTCGTTACATTTTTAATTTTATTTTAAATGGTTTATGTTCATATTGTCAACATTGAGTTTTCTTGTGCCAAATCTCAAAATTTTGACTCATTTTCTGATACTTCCTTAACATTTCTACATTCTAAATATTAAGATAAGAATTTTTTTTGGTCACTTTTTCTATCTCATTAGAATATCTGTACCCCTTATTTCTTTCTTTCTTTCTTTCTTTTTTGCTCCAAAGAATATCTTTGACCAAAGTTTACATTAGGATATGAAAGTCGCGATCTTTATACTTATGCTATTCATCAATCGAGTTGAAATAATCGATACACGTTAATCGATACACGTGTTTAGCATTTACTTACTTGAAACTTAGAATCGGATCTCTGTAACTGAATTATATCCCTTAATAACTAATTTATCTCGACTTTATATTTATATAAGAACTGGTATTTATTACTTTCATTTTTACCTATTGACGTTTTCTCCATTGACCTTTTTTCCTAAATTCAATAAGAATATAGCACTCAAAAGTCCTGATTACACAGTCAGAGTTAGCTGTAGCCATGTGACTACAGCAGATGTGAACACTGAAATTAGTAAAATGATAATAAAAAAGAAGCTTAAAGCTTAAAAGAAAAAGTTGCTGTAATATCTAAATAACAGAAGTTATTACCGTCTAAAGTTAACGGTCTTTTAAAAAATAAAATAAATTACATCTTTATTTAGAAGCCAACTTTCCAAATTTCCGTGTGTATAGCTCACAGTAGCACGTATTTTCTAGAAATTTATAGTTTTATTTTATTTTATTTTTTATTTTATTTTTTGTGAATACGTAAATAAAAGGGTAATTAGAAAAAATAAAATAAAATAATTAGAGAAAAACTGTACTACAAATCACATTAAATCTGAATATTACATTAAAAAATATTTAGAAAAAAAATAGATTTAAAAAATATATAAATATATTGTATCGAAAAATGAAATTCTCAAAAAATAGCTTTGAGAGTAATTAAATTCTTCATTGTTTTATGCTGCGAAATGTGAATAAATATCCATTCAGAAATTCTCCTTTTAAATGCATGAAGGGCTTTTTAAGTCAGTCATTTTACTATGTGTCAAAATAGAAATCGTTAATATTTTTAATGTAAGTTCACCTAAATTTTAACATATGTTGTGTATGAATGGAGTTCAACGCATGAAGGTCATTAAAGGATAACCTTAAAGGAAGTGCAATTACTCAAGAAAAAACGCTGTGTCAAGTTTAGAGATTGAGTGCTTCATGTACTGAATCAGTACGGGGAACAGATAAAAACCTGAAAAACACCTGACAAAAATTTAGGAAGCCTACAAATATTCAAAATATGTTTAGTAATTTAACAAACTAAATAAATTGTAATTTTTCTTGCTTATCGTGCAAATTATTTAAAATATGTTTAGTAATTAGAAACCGAAATAAACAATTATTTTACGTGATTCATATGCAAATGATTAATAATATGCGATTTAAGAGTTATTATGAAAAAAAAAAAAAAAAAATCCACACTCAGTAACAGGACATTTTGTGGCCTTTCACAAAGCAATTTTTACCTTTAAGCATTTCAAGCATATTAATTCAGTGAGTTAAAAGCTGGATATAGTTGTTTTATGCAACCATTTTTTTTTAAATCATGAATGATACATAATGACTATTATAATGTCATCATTGCATCTCAAAAGTATGTCAAAAATTGCACCTTCCACGGCAGTTTTTGATTGATTTAGATTGATTTTTGCGATTTTTACTATTTCTCGGAAAACGAAAAATGCTTTTCGATTTCTTTTTATGTGAACAATAGTACCTGCAATTTTCATGTAATATATAAGAAAGTTTTATTTTATTTATTAATTTAATAATTTCTTATGTTTACGAATTAAAATAATTGCGATTTGAGAGCAACTTCAAAAGGTATGATAGCCACCAAATCAAAGGCTACATTTTAATCTGTCATATTATTCTCAAACAATGCTACATATTTGCAAAATTCATAAACTTTGAGAATACATTAAAAAATTCAAAATCTAGTAGCTTTCAAACCTTTTAAAAACCAGGGTTAAATTTTATTAAAATGCCCATAAAAATATTAAAAATCATTCTTTTTGAATTTTGGGGAAGGCCTAAAGCCTGTACAAAAAAAAAAAAAAAAAAAAAAAAAAAAAAAAAATCTTTTTTTTTACGCATTTTGTAATATTGCATCTCTTTCAATTATTTTCGCAAAAACCAAAAACGATTTTGGTTAATTTGGCAACCGTATGGTAATCTAATGATATTTTTCGAATACTCCCGTGTGCGTGTGTCTAGTATATGAACTGTTTAATAGGATACAGAACAACTTTAAAATATATTTGCTATTGAAACTATGCCTCTAGAAGTGATGGTTTAGGAAATGAGTCATTGGGAAAGAATTCGAGTATACTTAAAAAATATTTATCATAATTTTTTTAATTTTATTCAAAATTCATTAGTTTTCATAATTTTCCCCGTGAACTAATACCAAATCTGTCAGTAGCAGGTTTAATTTATTATTAATATAAGTTTATTAATGTAACTTATAGTATCAGTAGTATTTTAAAAAAAAAACAGAATGGAGAAAGGTTCAATTTAGGATTGTTTTAAAATTCATTCAGGCTGTTCTCAACTGCTCTGCTGTGACTGCAAAAACGATTTAAAATCAAAATGTTTTTTTTTTTTTTTTTTTACCTATAAATCACCCCATTGAGTTATAAGCGAATTCAGTCATATGAAAAACACATTTTCATCCCATCCATCATACCATTCATTTGAATGGTTATTCTCCTTTCACGCGGAAATTCGGTTCAAAACGCCAATTTTCACACTATTTGCTAAAAATTCTATTGTGTTTGGGAAAAAAAGAGGGGGGGGGCGGGAAATGAGTGCGATTAGATAGTTTCTGAACAACAATACATGCTAGTTTCATGCATTTCCGAACAAAAATAAATATAGATTCGTGTCATGCTTTTTTAGGTGCGTTCGTAATTATATAAATAATTACGAACGCACCTATTGCACCTATTGTTGTCGTTCAGTCCCTTTCTCTGTCTATCCGTCTGTCTGTCCGCATATAACAACGCAAAAACTACCCAACTGAATCGTTTGAAATTTAAAATGCATAATTATTACATAATTTTATCGAGTCATTTCAAATTTTATGAAAATCGGATGGATAGATCAATTACAGGGAGAATCAAAAGGATTCCGTTACATTACGGTCAATGGGGAAAAAAGTTTCAAATGCATTTTAATCGTTGGAAATTTTAAATATATATTTATTACATAATTTTGTCGAGTTATTTCCAAATTTTATCAAATTCGGATGCATATTTCAATTACAGGGACAATTAAAAGTATTCCGTTACATTACGGTTGATGGGGGAAAATGTTTCAAATGCATTTTAATGGTGTTACACTCATTCGAATGTAATAAAATTGATATGCATCAATATAGTACATATTATTATATACATTTTGCATAATCTGTTGTGCAAAGAATATTTGACATTGATTTACAAGGCCACACAAAAGTATTCCATTGTATAATGGTATAGGAAGAACATTGTTTGATGCGCATTTTAATTGTAATTATTTACAATTTTATGAGATTGATATATGAGAGATATATTTTTAAAACTTCGTTATCGTACGAACGCACCTCATTTGCTACGCTTCACGTGTATTTTTTTTTTTTTTTTTCACAACATCATTTTTATCCTTTCATGTATTTGATATATTTTCTGGGTTGCCAAATAACTGATCCAATATTTCTGTTTAAAAATTTGGCTTTTTATTTAAAAGAAGTTATTTAAAAAATTAATTAAAAAATATTCTGAAGATAAAATTTATAAAGTCAATTACAACCTATTATTTAAAATGTATTTTTCTTTTATAGGAGATCATTTATTATTGAAAATAATATTTTATATTTATAGATAACACTAAAAGTTTAAAATTATATTTGGAGCAGATGTGTTAATTTAATACGAAATTAAAAATTCGTAATAGAAAATCGTGTGGTTGAAAGTTTTAAGATTTAAGTTTGTTGTAAGAGTTTTCCTTAAAATTAAAAAAATTACGTACTCACTTTTAAACGCAAAAGCATGTTACTTACAGGCATGATTTTGAATTTACTTAAAATTTAATAACCTTTCATTTTTATATAGACTGAATTACATGTTGAATTATAAGCGATTGTCATTTAATGAAAATTTTTTAGCATTTTAACATCTGAAAATTCAGTTTAGAGCGTTTTATTGAAATTCAGTTCAAATTCTAAATGCTTTTTAACAGCATTTTGAGAAAAATTGCTTTTAATGAAAATTGAAAATACCGTTTGGTTTCATACTTTCGAAATAACACTATCTGTCACTCTCATGCAAGTTCAAACAAATATGGATTAAAGAATGTAACCAGTTTAGTTTTGAAAACAATCTTAAGGCTGTTCTCAAATTTAAAGAAGCTATTTTCTGGTACATTTCTGAATTCATTTTTCCTCGAAATCGCATTAAATTAGATGGTATTCTAATTCAGAATTTAATCGAATCACTTTTTCATTTCATGGTAAACGCATATGTTTTTCAGAACACGCAGTATAAGTTGGAGTTTTGAACCAAATTCTCGATATAGCAGTGAAAGAAAGAAGAAAAATTTGTTGTCACGTAACAAGAATGACTTATAACTCTAGGTAATTCATTTATTTGAAAAGGGAAAACATTATTTAATTAAAAATCGCTTCAATATTCCCGTTAATTTCATTCCGTTTTAAGCATAAAAATAAATCAGACAATGAGTCATAACATTTTGTGTTGTCAGTAGGGAATTTGTGAAGTACCTTAAGTGCAACTTAAGGTAATAAATTTTTTTACCCCCTTTTAGATGCATGTTTTTCCAATGAGAAAGCAATTCTCAATTTTGAAATCATAAGTAAATTTAATGTTCTTCATCTTCTTATAATTAACTTTTGTAAGCATGTGCATAAGAAAAACATGCGTGATTGTAAGAATTATATATTCAGTAAAAATCGAATTTCATTAAAAAATATAGATTTAAATTTCAGTTAAAATACCGCCTAGGATGAACATATGAACTTAGAATGAAGCACCTGAATTTACAGCACCTGAATACATTAATTTTTCGAAATCTGGTAATTTTCATATCTAAAAAAAAAAAAACAAAAAAAAAACAAGGTTAAATTTTATTAAAATGTTCATTAAAATATTAAAAACCATACTTAAAAAAAATTAAAGTATTTCTGTATTCACTTATTTGTTTCTGTGTATGTGTGTATAGGACACTACATTTCTTTTTTCGATTTAAGAGTGCTCTGAAAATGCACCTCCCCCCCTCCCCTGGCTTCATTCTCTTTGACAAATTTACAGATTAAATTTTAAGCGTAAAAGCATAATCCTGACAGGTACATTCATTGAAATGATTTGGAAGGAATAGTTTTTTTTTTAGTTTCCACTAATAGATTACACCTTAAAATATGATTAATTGTTTTCTCATGACAACTGTTACCCCACGTCTTCCATTTCCGGAAATACAGTTGAAAATGCATGGTAAAGTTTTCTAAAAGTTCCTTTGCCCTTTTTCGAAATAATCGAGAAAAAAAAAATACTATAGTTTCTGTGTAACAAACTGAAATCTATGTGAAAATTTCGGATTGAATGTTAGTTCGGAAGGAGAGGAGGGGGGGGGGGGGGATGAGGAGCGAATTTTCGATTTTTTATTAAAGCATATCTATACCAGTATTAGATTGAGCATTTCAAAAGTCTTAAAGGTAATGTTCTTCATAATTAAATAAAGATTATTACCTTTAATATTAACCTAATAATAAATTTTTAAAATAAACTTCGTTAATTAATGCTTCATGAACCAATCTAGTTCATACTCATATAAACAAGAGAAGTGGTTTTAACGCATATGTTCCATTTCAAAAATCGCTGTCGGCTCGGTCTTCAACCACAGGTAGATTTCGAAGTTAAGTATTAGTTTTAAAAAAAGAAAAAGAAAAGAAAAGAAAAAAAAAGATTAGAGGTAAACTCAGTTTATCATTTGGCCGCTTTTGAAGAGTTTTTAATTTCATTTTTCAGCACACAAAAACCCAAAATTTTATAACACTGCTTCAGATCAATTGTCATTCTATTAATTAGATTTTGATTTACAAACAATTACTTTCTGAATCACATTTTTCTTTTTCAGCACCGCTGTCAACTTTGACAGCATTTTTTTTTTAAATACATTTTACCTTTATCAAAAAAAACGACAAACATTATTCATTATATAGTTTATAAATAAAAAAAAGCTGTCAACTGCAAGCATTTCAGAGCCAAATAAAAAAACAGTCAGAAAATAAGCAGTTTGAATTTGCGTACAAGCTTAATTCCTCCCTCACTATCACGTCAGGAAATTTGGTTCAAAATGCCTGCTTTTGACAGCATTTTTCGAAACACATTCTGTCTTTATAAATAACTCGACCAATAAGGCACATTATATAATTTTTAAATCAGACAACTTTCCAATTGGATGCGTTTAAGAGCAAAAATTAATTTAAAAATTAGTCAGAAAATAAGCAATTTGGATTTGAATACACCCTCAATTTTTCAAGCCCTATTGCCTCAAAATGGCCACTTTGACAGCATATTTTGAAAAAATTCTATCTTTATGAAAAAATCTACTAATACGGCTCATTATATAGTCTCTAAATAAGAGAAAGTATGAATTGTATCCATTTGAGAGCAAAAATGAATTTGAAAAATGAGTCAGAAGATACGAATTTTTTTTGTTGAATACACCCTCAATTTTCGCTTCGGAAAATGTGGTTCAAAATACCCAATTTGACCATATTTTTTAAACATATTCTGTCTTTTTCAAAACATTGACCAATACGGTACATTATACAGTTCCTAAATAACAGAACTTATCCTTTCAAAAACATTAGTTTCCATGTTCCAGGATGTACGAAATCTGTTTTCATAGATCATTTATCGTTTTCAAACGGTCAAAAAAGCTTCCCTCCTCCTTCCCCCCACTTTGGATAAAATGTTGATTGTTTGTTCTTGACATAATACAGAGACCTGATATTTATATATTTACTATTACATTAACGTTATTAGTACATACACTATTTACGCAAAACTATGATTATTAGTCCCTTTCTTTTTTGTTTGTGTTTATGACGACCTAATATCTACTCTGGGGATATGGGCTCTAAAGGTCTTTCTAAAGGAATCCAACCCGTATTTACGCAAGGAAATTCAAGGTTCGAAGAAAACAACAAAAAACCCCCAACTGTGAGACCGACGGCAGTGATTGGGCTCAAACCTGGCATATGCCGTCTAGTAGTTTGGAGGGCAGAACCTCTCGGCGACAGGCGGGGATTTCAGTTTCTTGCAAAAGTTAGTCTTTAAGGTAACATCCCAGATTTTTATAACAATGTTAAAGTTGCCCCCACTCCCCTTTTTTTAAGATATTTTTTCAATGAGCAAATGTAATAATTAAAATCAAAAAAGAGAAAAATAAATTTTATTTCATTTTAAATTGCGACACCTTTCATAATAATTGTCGAAATGTAGATTTTTTTTTTTTTTTTATAATTGAAATATTTACTCCAGTTAGAAGGTTAGACATTGTCGAGTTTTCATTTCTCTTTTTATTTGCTTTATTTCTTTCAATAAAAAATAATGAACCAAATAGTATAAAAATTTAACTTCTTGCTCATTTTTAAATTTAATTTCGTTATAACCAGATATTTGAAAATTATTCAAGCAATTTTAGCAATTCTTGAAATACTGTATCAGTTTTATAGCCATCTTCGAATCTTTTAGAAATATTTCTGAAATTTAAAGATTCAGTGAAAATATTACTTTTTTTTTCTTTGTGTAAAAGTACTGTAAAAATAAAAGTAGTTTATCTGTGTAAGGAGGAAAATTTTTCAGTGATGTACAGTAAGCCTGTATGACATTACTAATAGAAATAAAAAATACTAAAATAACCAAATTCAGGACCATGGCAATTTTTCAGTACCATCAAACTCACGGACAAATTGGGGACGAAAGGTTTTTTCAGAATTTTGATATGGCATGACACACGTCACCTGAAACTTAGGGATTTTCTACTCATATCAAAGATTTTGTTTATTTAGCCGAATTTCGCTTTCACAAATGATTAAACAGGTTTATACGGATTCACATTGTTTCAATAATTGTAGGTTTGGAAATAACTAACCCAAGTTAACAGGATTCACATTATTGCTTTCGTATATTAAAACTAGTTATTATGTTCCAGAATTACTCAAAATATCTTTTTATTGCTTAATTATTGTTTTTAAACTATAGTGAATTTTCAGATTAGTTGTACGAGTTGGAAAAGAATACTTAATATTTAAAAACGTCCAATTTCCAAATTCTCCATTTTACATATTACTCCTTATATGTAAATTTTAAGCAATTTTATATATATATATATATATATATATATATATATATATATATATATATATATATATATATATATATATATATATATATATATATATATATATATATATATATATATATATATATATATAACTTTTTAGAAAAAATTTTCTTCAGTTTTTTTACGTCTAACTATTGTCAATCAACTTTTTTTATTAATATTTTTTTCTACTTTATCGATAAACTGAATTATTTCATTTAATATTTAAAAACATGCAAATCTTAAATTTTATCATACCATATCATTCTTAGCACACAAGATTTTGAAGTGTGCAAAGTGTGAAGGTTTTGAAGTGTGAAGTGTGCAAAGTGTGAATTTATAATTATGCATGATTAACTATTATCGTAGAACTCTTGGAAACAAAATGTATTTATAGGGAGCTCTCACCGTTAACCTTCTGTTTTGATACTATTTTAAAATATCAGATCTATTATCAAAGTATAATCATTGGAGGATAATCAGTTTTAGAAGTTCATTTTTCAGTTTTAGAATTATATATAAGATTTATCAGATTCACAATAAGATAATCAGTACTCTGGTTATTCCGCGCGAAATTTATTTGTTACATTTTGGTTTATAAAATTTTTAATTTTATTACCTTTTTCTTAAAGTTTTTATTTATTTTATTTTTACAGGGATATTATTTGCAGTTGCCGTTACTGAAAATAAAAGGTTATGCTTATTTTTCATCGGACATAAAAATTACTGATATAAGCATGATTATTTATCAAAATAGTAAAATTAATCTAACATATTGTGGCGAAATTCAAAGCTATTGAAGGTGTATTCGAAAAAATAATTTTCCACGAGAAAGTTCGAAATTTTTCGATACGTTTTCATTCTAATTTTTAATGGGAAATTAGACGGCTGAGGTGATTTTTGAGGAGATGTATAAGGTATCGTGTGACATCATTTTTCGCTCAATTCATTAGAATTTGATTTATAAACAAATATTTTCTCAATATGACCCTTTTTTCATTCCCAAATCTCCCATTTCGGAAAAATCGGTTCAAAACGCAGTTTTTGGCAGCTTTCTTTTGCAATATTTTTTGCATTTATCAAAAAATCGTCAAGCACAGCACATTGTGTAGTTTCAAATTAAAAGAATTGGCTAGTTTGATATATTTGAGAGAAAAAATGAATTTAAAAATAAATCAGAAAATAAGCAGGGAACAAAAATAACAAAAAAAGTTCTTTGAAAAAACAGAACATAAATTTATATAATTGTTGATTATGTAAATCATCTTTAAGAGGTTGTAAAAAGCACACGACAATGAAATTCAAATATAATATATCAAACACGAAAAGTATTTTTGTGCTAAAATAAATGCATATACATTTTTCTTTCACTGGGAAACATAAAATAATTCTTAGATATGACAGTCTGTGGACGGTAATTGTTGTTTTAAATAATTTATCTCATAGTTTTTTTTTTCTTTTTGCACTAATAATGTAAACAAGTTGGAAATTGCACGTTAACATTGCAAATGAGGTGCGTTTGTACGATAACGAAGTTTTAAAAATATTAAAATCTTGTTGATATAGTTGAGCGTACTTCGGATACAGTATAGTAGTCGAAATCTTTTTTTGTGTTCCTGTAAATATACAGAAAGTAATTTTTATTACACTTTAGAAACGTATATCTTATTCATAAAATGTGAAATAGTTGAATATAATTAAAACACGCCCCAAACAATGTTTCCCCGTATAGCATTGTGTAGTGGAATACTTTTGTGCGGCCCTGTAATTTAATAATAAAAATTCTTTGCATCACAGATTGTACAGAATGCATATTTTAGTATATACTTCATAGATTCATGCCAATTCTATTATGTTCGAATGAGTGTAACATCATAAAAATGCATTTGAAACTTTTTTTCCCATTGACCGTAATGTAATGGAATACCTTTGATTGTCCCTGTAAATGATCTATGCATCCGACTTTCATAACATTTGAAATGACTCGATAAAATTACGTAATAATTATATGTTTTAAATTTCAAACGATTAAAATGCATTTGAAATTTTTTTCCCAATTGACCGTAATGTAACGGAATCCTTTTGATTGTCCCCGTAATTGATCTATGCATCCGATTTTCATAACATTTGAAATGACTCGACAAAATTACACAATAATTATATGTTTTAAATTTCAAACGATTAAAATACATTTGAAACTTTTTTCCCCATTGACCGTAATGTAACGGAATCCTTTTGATTCTCCCTGTAATTGATCTATCCATCCGATTTTCATAAAATTTGAAATGACTCGATAAAATTATGTTATAATTATGTATTTTAAATTTCAAACGATTCGGTTGGGTAGTTTTTGCGTTGTTATATGCGGACGGACAGACAGACAAACAGACGGACAGACAGACAGACGGACGGACTGAGCGACAACAATAGGTGTTACGTATTTACATAATTACGAACGCACCTAAAAACAGGCTATCTGGGAACGGTACTCGACTTTTAAGAGAATTTTCTGAAGATGAAATTTTCGAATAGTGCATGTAAATCATTACCCCGTCCCAAATAATAATAATAATAATAATAGTGGAATGGTTAAAGGTAGCATGTAACCAAAATCGATTTACTAATTTATATTTAAATCTGTTTCTACTTAATATTACTTTTATAAAATATATAAAGTACTCAAACTTCCAAAATATTTTGTTTAAAATATTTGAAGAGTATTTATTTTGAAATAAATTATAATTGAAAAGGGTATTTATCACAAACCAAATTTTTCGCAAGCAATTAAAAAAAAACGATTTCAATTAATCATTATATACAATATAGTAATATATTATAGCGTTTAAGACATAAATATAATATATGGCGATTCGGTGCTTTTTCACGAAATAATATATCAGAGTGCATTCAAGGTTTTGATATATCCATGCAAAATGTATGAAAAAATATAATGACTATCCTTGGTAGTAAAAGTTATACATTCAACATGAAAACAAATATTCATATTTCTGCCTATTTAGAACATTTTGAGGTAACTGTAAATCCTAATGTGTTCAAATATTTTAAGTGGCACTGAAAAATATATGTATGATACAATAACTATATTTAATGTACAAAGTATCTTGCGTATCTTAAGATATACAAATTTCTAATATAATTTAATCCTAATTTTCTAATATCCCGAGATCAAACACAATGATTTTAGCATATAAAATAACATTCCCTACCCTTAAAACATATCCAAATTTCTGAGCGATTTGAAATGTTTTAAAGAAATAATAAAAAAATACAATGTTCGAACTTTAGATATGTGGTGTACATGTAAAAAACTTATGTAAGACTCGATGACAATGTTTAGTATACAACACCTATCTAGCTTAACAACGTTTAAAATTTCTTGGTGATAGACTTATTTTTACGACAGTTAGAGAGTCCCAAAAAAGCAAATAGACAGAAAAACTTAAAAATTTTGTTACAACAAACCACCATAGTCTATTATTATTGTATTGTTGTTGTTGTTGTTGTTGTTGTATGCGTATCTGGCCGTCTTTTTAGAGATAATATAGCTTATTCTGATCTCAAAAAATTCTATTTTTGAACACTACTACATCTGTACTGTACACATGTTTCAAAGAATTTTGTCTGTAATCACTAATGAATTGCAGTGTAGTTCGGAAATCCTTTCACGATCTTTATCCAGTGGGTGGGAAGAAGCAGGGACTGCGTTTCCACATTTCTCTTTCAAAAGGCAGTCAAACAAGTTGATCAAAGGAGTCTGACCACAGGCATTTCGGTTGCTTTTGGTGACAAAAAAAAAAAAAAAAAAAAAAAAAAAAAAAAAAAAAAAAAAGGTAATTTAGGTTAGGTAATGACCAAAGTCTGTGGGTCAATTCTAGTGCAGGAAATAATATATTGCTTCACATAAGACTTCGGTTAAATTATTTTTTTCTAAAATTATTTACGTTAAAGAAAATACGATCTTTAAGTTTTTTTAATATATGTTACTATTAAAATATATGCACAATTAAGGAGGGGGGGAGGGGTGTGGAAAGTAATATTTCATTGTGTATTGTAAACATTCTAATTTTTTTCAAATTAAAAACTTAAATTTCTGTTTTTGATTTTTAAAGTTATTTTTACGTGTGATTAGTTTCTTAATAGTGAAACTTTTTTTACGTTAATAATAATAATAATAATAATAATAATAATAATAATAACAACTTGTTTGAAATGTCGTGTCCACACAAATGTATTATCATCATCATCACTATTATTATTAACATTATTATTATTATTATTTTTATTATTATACAAAACTTCTTTAATTTTCTTAAATTTTACTTAAAATTTATATCCGAAAAATAGGGGAAAAAATTAAAATCAATATATTTTTTATTAAAATTCAGTTTGGTTAACGAATAGTTTAAACTTCTCAGTGATTGAGAAACAATCTTTCGGAGCACTTGTTTACTTTGCTACCTGCTGCCCAAATTTCATTAAAACCGGTGATACCACTGTCAAAAGTCCCCTTGTTAGGAAAAAAATCCGAAGTTTAAATATAACTTGTGGAAGAGTAAAAATTGCTATTTCTTTATTACTCTTTTCAATAATATTTAAATTTTATTTTTTGAATTATTTTCCCGAATTTCATACTTTTATTTTTACTAATAAGGAAAAAAACCCATTAAATTCTTATAGTATATATCTATATGTATAAAATAACTTGTCTGATTAACTGAGTCACTCACTCCATAAAAGCCAGCCAAAACTAATCCACATACATATACGAGTATCAAATGTTATAAAATTATTCCTTATGTGTCGGAAATTGATTTAAGAAGTGATTTTTTTTTCAAATTTGCCCTCCAAGGGGATAATTTAGGACATGTCTCTCCATATGTTAAGAATAAAACAAAAAAAACCTATTTTATTATTATTTTTTTAATTAATTAATTAATTTATTTATTTTTGCTTTAATATATTACAAAAAATATTTAAAACCAAATTATGGAGCTTTTAAATTTTAGCTATCAGGGTGAGCAGGGCGCAAAAACGGGGTATAACGTGTTTTTAACAATCACTTTTTCTTGTTTCAAAAAAAAAAAAACAAGCTTTTTTGTTTCAGAAAATTATAAACTCCAATACCTAAAAAACAATTTCTGGACTTTAAAAATTTCGCACCTGAGAGAGTCGGCAGTGATCAGGTGCAAAATATCTTATTTTCAGCTATAGTTTCTTATTTCAAAGAAAAAAAAGGTATGCATATGATCCTCCATTTAAAGTAATATAGATATAAATACCGAAAAATGACTTTATCGAAATTTCAAAATTTGTCTTCTTAAGCAGAAGGAGGGAGTTAATAATTTTTTACATTTTTCTTTATATTTCATTTAAAAAAATATATTTATAAATTTCTTGGTTTAAAATATCGCAAGAAAAAAATATCTAAAAATCAATTACTAGAATTTTTAACACTCATCTCTCTCCCCCCCCCCCCCCCAAGCGTAGCATTTAGAAGAAACATGATTTTCCCGCACCTTTTCATATTTTAAAGAAAAATAGAGGTTTGTAAGAAACTTGCCTTGAAATATTACAAAGACATTTATCTAAAAACCATTTTCTAGAATATATAAATTTTATCCCTCTAAGGAGCGAAATTAGAGAAAAACAAAATCTTCAAGCATTGTTTTATCTTTCAAAGAAAAATAGGTATTCATAAGATTTTTGCTTTAAAGTACTAATACGGATACAAAAACCGGAATTATTTCGTCCTATTTCGATAATTTCTGAAAATTTAAAAATTCGCCTGTCTTCCCTACAAGGCAAAAAGGGCGCAATATTATCATTCCCATTTTTTCTTCATATTTCAATTTCTAAAAAAGTATTCATAAGATTCTTGACTTGCAATGTCACAAAGCGGAATATCTAAAAATGAATTCCTGGAATTTCCAAAATTCCTTACCAAAAGATTTGAGACAAAAACATGATTTTCAAATTAACACAAATATCTAAAAACCAATTTCTGGAATTTTAAAATTTAATTTCCGCTAAAGCAGGTGCTGAGGAGAAAAAGCTATCTTCATGCATTGTTTCGTAATTTCAAACAACAAATAGAAAACTTTAGCTTCTTGCTTTAAATTATTATGGAAGAAAATACCAAAAACCTAATTTCTGTAAATTTCAAAATTCTCCTCCTAAGGAGTAATCGGGGCAATACCGCTTACCGCTTTTTATATTTTTCTATATATCTCAATCAAGAAATGATATTAAAAAAATTCTTGGCTTAAAATATTGCAAGGAGGAATACCTAAAAATTTTTTCTTAGAATTTAGAATTATCTCTTTCCAAGGAAGAGAGTGGCAAGGTTTTCTCATTTCTTTTTGTATTATAAAGAAAATAGAGAATCATAAGACTCTTGCCTTAAATTATTACTGGCATAATAAAAGATAATTCTACATTAATGTAAATAAATTTTAGACTTTGTTTCTTTTGCGAGAAAATAAATTGCACAATTTATAAATAATTTGAATTTTATTACATCTTTGTTAACATTTAAGAACATTGGTAAGTAATTTTTGTTGGGAGGTTCTCTTTATTTATTATTGAAGCGGTTGTACCTTTGAAAAGTACTACATTCTTTGAAAAACACCAGTTTTCGGGATATTGCGAGATAAACAGTTCGGGTACACTTAACAATCGTTTACAAAAAGTCTACAAAGCTTTTCTAACTTTACTTCTCTTTGAATGAAAAAGTTGTTTTAACAAAGAAATAATCCTAAATTGTTTCTTCCGTAATACAAAACCAAGATCTTTAGATATTTATTATTACATATAACTATTTATGTGAAACTAAGATCGTTAGTTGATTGCCTTCAATTAACATCATATGATACATGATACTAACATCTTTTATAATATTATTTTGAAATCAGAATAATAACCTTCGTTTTTAAAAATAGTTTCAAGAAAAATATCTGCAGATTTTAATCTTGATCTTCACATGTTGAAAGTAAAATAGGGATTGCGATGAGAAGTAGAATGAGTTCATTAGCAAATATGTGAAATAGCATACGTTACAAGACGCATATGTTGCTTGTATCTAATTTTATTCAGTATATTAAGCATACTGATTTAACACTTTTAAGAAATAGTTTTATAGTTGCCAGCTTTTTTGCTAACCACTATTTTTAAAAAGAGCTTTTCCTCTTATATGTCACGCAATCGCACCCGTCGGCCTAACCGTATGGAGTTTTCCATTATTTGCATCGAACCTTGGGTGACCTTGCATAAATGCAGGTTAAGATACCTTAGAAAGAACCCTACGGAAAGTACTCGTTCTCGGACCTATATCAACAGTGCAGAAAATCGGCCATCATATATAATACATCTTATCTGTCATAAAATATCGAAGATTAAATAAAATGAAGATTGCAATAAAAATATGGTAGCAGAAAGCACAAAAGTTGGCATTTTACCACTATCATATCTAATTTATCAAAGTATTTTTCTATGTTAAAGTTATAATGCATATAAACTTAAGACATTCAACATTTAAATTATCATTTATTAATTTGCAAATAACCAATTATAGGAATGGGTTAAAAATTTATTAATGACCCTGTTACAGACAAAGCAATAGATTTATCTCCAAATCATTCGATGTAAACTGTAAAAAAAAATCTGTACAGTTACTAAAATTTTTCTAGTAAATTTGTATTCCAAGATTTTTTCATATCTATATAATAAAGGCCAAACGTATCTGTGCGTAACGAATACGTCATTTTGCGAATGGCAACACTTTCCTTTGCAATTTCGGTTTTGTAATTTTCGCTACTGCAAATATGATACTTCTAAACATGACATATTTTAAATTTTTACACCGTCGTATAGCGAAAAAAATTTGCTTTTAAATGCAATTTGTTTCAAAGCTGTATTTCAATTTATTTTTGAGATATTAATTTTTTTATATAATTTTTAATACCAATTTTGTAATAGTGACAACAGTTCATTTTCTCCTAAAATTGAAAGAAAAAATGAATAAATACAAAATAAAATGCGAATACTGTGTGAAATATATCGTCTGTGATCGTGTCAATTTTGAATATATATTTTTTCTTTTCTTTCTTTCTTATTTTTTTTTTCATTCGCAATTATATCAAACATAAGAGCCTCAATTGATAACTTCATCACAATAACTTATCTTTATTATAATTTACTGATTACCTATGCAACATAAAATTTAATTTTAATAATTTGGACAACAGAATTTTATAGAAATAATATTTTGTTACTTTTAGCTTAAAATAATATTTGTTTGAAAGTTAGACGGATCAATATAAGATGCATTTTTTTAATGTAACTAATTTTATTGATTTATTATAAATGAATGAAACAGCTCCTTCTGAAACATTTTATTTCGTCGAATTTCGACAGGTTCCACCTCGTAACGATAACAGCAAAACTTCATGTTCAAAAATCTTAGTAACTGTGCATTTTTTTTTTCTTTTACAGAGTACTTCTAGAATTTTTTGAGGTTTTTTTTCTGTTTTTTATTTTCTGGTAAATAATTTATTATGAAGAACTTGGATTAGTACTGTACTGTTTGGCAATTTTCATTTCTTTATCTAATCATGCCATTTTAATTATTTTATTTGTTTGCTTTTTGGCGTGTAGGGGAAAGGGGTATTTCCATGCCCCTCCCCCCCTTTTTTTATTTTATTCAATTCCGAAATTTGGAGTTGTTTTCCATGTCAAAGTACCAATAACACTAAGGAAAAAAAGCATGTGTGTTTATTATTTCTATTATTTCTCTTCTATTGACCTGGAGACTAATGAATAGTTGCATTTTTTATAAATCCTTGAACTTGAAACATCTGAAATTGTGGCTGAAATTGCTGTTCATTATGCTGATTTTTTACAAGCCAGGAATTTAATAAGAACTACATTGTAGAAACATAAAACAATGAAGATCATTCCAGCTCCATGGGTTTTTCCGATAAAGTTTATTGAATCTATAGATGTTAAGTAAACATACATGACCATTGAAAAATCAGAAAATATCATAGCCTTTGCTGTTCATAAAAAGAGAAAAAAAAATGTGGCAAATAATTATTAAATCCTTACTATTTCAGTTATATTATCCATAATTGCCACAAAAAGTACCTTCAAAAGGCTCTGCAGAAAAAAAAATAAAAAAGATACGATTTTGTTTTCTTTTATTGTGTGTGTATGGCACGGCACAGAGAGAAGATCATACCAAATACAGACTAATGCTTTTATGCAAAATACTATGAAAATAATACTAATGTTGTATTAACATAATGTTAAAACTTGATTTATAACATAACTAATCTATCTTAAATAAAAATCTACATAAAAAAAACCTCATTTTTTCTAAACAAAAACTTTTCCGTTGCGAATATTAAATAGTGGCATTATTTAACAATGCAAAACGTGCTGCATTATACAAAAATGTTAGCTGATTTTCAACTAAATGCATTTTTAAACCATGAAACATATTCAGCTTGATTTTGAAAAATCATATTTGACATATTAAAATAATTTTATATTGATTTAAAACAGCATTACTTAATCTTTAATTAAATCTGTTCGAAATTTTCAACTAAAATCTTCGAGAAAGAGCTAATGAAATAGCAAATTTGCTCATTTCTTTTCTTGCGTATCATTTAATTTATATTCTTAAAAAGAAAAAAAAAAAAAAACTTTATTTTTTGACAGCGCAGTTTGACGCTTTCTAAATTTTAGTTAAATAAATAAATATGTAATATTTAGAATAATACTTGTTCTTTAATAACATATGTGACCACAACTGTTAGTAGAAATGTAAAATCAGGAAAGTTGTAATGACAACATAACTTTTCTACTTGAAAAGCTTGATTTATTTGAAACAATTACACGAATTGTTTTAGTAATCATGTCTGCGTACAAAAAAATGATCGAAATACTACTTTGTCTGTGTTTTCTTGAATAAATTTAGAAAAAGAAAGAGCTGTAATTTATAGTTGTATAGTTATCAAGAGCCCTAGATCTTTTTTTTTTCTTTTAATTGTGATATTTTTTAAAAATTATGTTCAGCTTGTCATAAAACCCTCATTTTTCGAAAACAACGCGAAACGAAATAAAACCACCGTCATGCATTCTACACTTTCTTAAACTATATCCACTCCACACTATTCAGAAAACTCTTCTATTATAGAAACCTTGTATTATAGGAAGGAGTTCTAGTTTTAGTACTTTACTAAGCTTCCCAGGTAGAATAGACAAGTTTTACTCTTATCTTGAAATTGGGGAACGGAAACATCTGTTGTCTATTATCTTCCCGAACGGGTTTCCGAACCTGCAAATCATTAATATACCCTCTTACAAAAAAAAAAAAAAAAAAAAAAAAAAAAAAAAATGCATATTTGAAATACTTGCATACTTGAAAATTATCACAACATCTACCAAAAGAATCCTTTATAGTTTGAGATTTTAAAAGCATTCTTGCTTTACTTCAAAGAAATACGATAATATTTGAAACGCATCTCACAGAATCAATGATTTAACTAATAATTCCAATTCGTGTTTTTCTTCTATGTTTTTTTTTTTTTTTTTTTTTTTTTTTTCCTGTGACATTTTAATTTTATTATAATTATCTCTAAAGATTTACACAGAGGCGGATTACCCATTAAGCTGAGTAGGCTGAAACCTAGAAAAAGAAACCCCGATGCTACGATTTTTTTTTTTCGGATTTTTTTTTTCATATCAGCTCTAGAACGGCCGTTTTTAACTTGTTTTTCCCCTATTTTGTTTGCAGTTTTTTTAATGTAGAGAAGACCTCGTCTATCCAATGCAAAAATCGCTTAAAAATATTGAAATGCAAACGAGATGTTTAAAAAAAATTTCTACCATAGAGCTTTGGTTTGGTTTATTTTATGTCGGCCGGTTATCTACACGTGGGATATAGGCCCTAAAGGAGTGGGGTGTCCTCCGTGGAGGGGGGAGTCCCCATAAAGGAACCCAATCCCTTTTCAAACAAGGATTAACATTAGAGAGTGGGGGTTTTTTGCTTGAAGTAGCTGCTTAAGAGGCTACACTAAACATGGAGAACACGGGATCGCTAATGTTAATTCAATGGGGCAGTTCTTTGGAAATTTGTCGCACGCATTTTAATATTTTTGATTGAATATTTTTGCGAAGAATAACTGAGGACGATCTATGACTAGTTTTCACTTTTTGGATTTTGGTTTCAGTTTTTCTTTTAATTATTTTAACTTTTAGAACCCATTTAAACTGGTTCTCAAAACAAAACTATCACGTACAAAAAAAAAAAAAAAAAAAAAAAAAAACTAACAAGAATTGAAAAAAGTAAAAACTGGCGCGATTATAGATCGTCCTAAGCTATCCTCTGAAAAAAAAAATTCATTCAAAAATATTAAATTTGTGCTAGAAATCTGGAAAGAACTGTCCCCTAGGATTAGCAATAACATTAGTGTCATAGAAACCGCTGATGATAGAAACATTCTTTCAACTGCAAAAACGAGCATAATTTAAATAGAGCTTTTCTTTTATTGCTGCACATGTGTACTACAATATGAAATTTTATTTTTTCTAAGGCCCCTGATTCCTAATAATGTTTATTCAGGAAAATATTGTTCGACGTCTAAAAAGGAATTTAAAAAGGTCCTTCTTTTTTACGATTAAAACTTATCTAATTGTGGAACTTTAAATTTTATGTAATTTCAATGTTTTTTTGCACTAAAAGTGTTTTTCCCTTTTGTGCCAGAAAATAGAAAAATATGTTGCTTTGAGGACCGAGGGGGGAGGGGGGATGAAGTTGTTCACAAAAAAAAAAAAAAAAAAAAAAAAAAATCTAGCCTAGGGGTTTGGGAGGTAGTTAATCCGCTTCTGGACTTACTCACAACAACAACAATAATAATAATAAAACTTTACATTCGAAAAATAAAGCCATAAATTACCCTTAGATATTATTCTACACAGATCGTATAATTATAATTCAGATAATGTGTATGGAGAAGTTAGAGTGTCTAAGGAGGGGGGGGGGGTATTAAAGAAATACAATACAGAGATTCTTTCAACTTGTTACATTGCTAATTTATATAAGCAAGGATCTTTTATATATTTAACTTTAATTAAGAAAGGACTTTGGATGTGAATGAGGGGAAGAGGGGATTACATACAGAACTTTTAAAAGGAATAAAATAAAGACAAGGAGAAGACGAATTTTCTTTAGAGGAAAATTTTCATTATTTTGCTTATTTAGATAAGGTTAAGATTTCTGTGCGTAATAGAAAAGATAAATAACTAATTTTTGAAATCACAAAGCATAATAGATTAATTACATTTTTCTTTTTTCTTTTTCTTTTTCTTTTCTTTTTTCATGATACCGTGTGGCATAAAGCAAGCTTCCAGATTAGAGTTAAATAAATTTACAATAAATTTATGATTGTAATATCATCTATACTAAGATTTAAATTTTTAAAGGAAAATGTTAGATAATATTGCAAACGGAAATTGTTGAAGTAATTTTTTTTTAGCATTGTTTGAACGTGTGAGCTAATATTTAATAAAATTCTTTAATTTTAATATGAATTTACAAATGGAAGGTTTTGATTTATGCAATATTTGAAGAAATATTGTACCTTGAAAAAATGTGTAATAAAAAGAGGTAATCACAGTTGTGGAGGAGGTAGAAAAAAAATACATGTGCTTCTACATTTTTGGAACTTTGGACTAGAATGTTGTGCGGGGGGGGGGGGATTCAAAGAGATAGGGAGAGAGAGGGGGGATGTTAAAGCGCGGGGTAAAAGGTTAATAAAGGATAGTTATTTATTTATGTTTTATCATTTGGTTTTTTTAAAAAATGAAATGAGATTTAAAGAGCTTACAGATAAAAATAATAAATAAAATATTGATATATGTATCATGAATCCAAATCATGACATTATACTGGGAGAAAAGTTTATTTACGTTTTCCTTCCAGGGAGGTAGGTTTCTGCGTGGGGGGGGGGGGGGGAATTTGGGGGTTTAAATAAAATTTCAGATTTTTCCAAATCGTTACATTGATATACTATATGTTATACATCGATGTTTATAAACATATTTCTTTTAATTTTCAACAAGAAATATCACTAGAGAAATAAAAAGAGACAATAAAATAACTCAAATATTTCTTATAGAGTCCGTAAACTCACTACATCAGTAGCTTATATATTGCAACATTTAATGTACATATATATATACATTAGAATATATTTATATATACATCATATATATATATCATATATATATATATATGAGAACAGAAGTAACTTCACTGATACATGTAAGCTATAGATATGGAGAGGTGAAAGAATCTATAAATTACATTTTCTTTTAAATTAGTCTTTGTCGTCTCCTCCCCCCCCCTCCCACACACACACAAAGAAAATTCCACACTCCCAACCAAATCTCAAGATTTTATCTCTTACTTTTCTGTTACCTGTCCTAAAA
Organism: Maratus speculifer; assembly: GCA_964019185.1. NCBI lineage: Eukaryota > Metazoa > Arthropoda > Arachnida > Araneae > Salticidae > Maratus > Maratus speculifer. The sequence goes on along the minus strand of OZ025296.1, from coordinate 225,152,445 downwards.
TCAACCTTTCTCTTACCTCAAAAGTTAGATAACAAAAATATTTCTCTTTTATTTATCTATATTTCACCCCGTTAAAATCTCTGTATGTAAAGTTTATTTTTTCGTACGTCTTCAATCAACATTGTTTTTATATATAAGCTGTCATTGTGATAAAATGAAAGAATCTGTAAAATCTGTTTCATTTTCTATAGTTACTGTAAAATGTATCTCCCCGGGCCTTGCCCCGCCCCAAGCAGAAGGCACGGCACTCCTTCTCGTTTTGAAAATAAAAATACGAAATTTCCTCAAATAAACGAGCATATCCTGGTCTCTGAGAGTAAATCTCACAATTTGAAAACATATTCTCAATTGCTCTGTTGAACTAACGCGAAACATTTTGACACATTTATAAATTCATGTTTTAAGAAAAAGCTATAAAATTTCAAAGTCTGATCATGGAAGCGATTTGGAAACGAACTGTGCTTTCCATTTTTTGACTAATAAATTACCTGTTGAGGTATAAACGATTTTGATCACGTGACAAACGAATCTAGGAAAAAAAGTGACCGGAAAAAAAGTTATCGGAAAAAAGTGACATAAACTACAAAAGCGGAAAAAAGTGACACGGAAAAAAGTGACAAGGGAAAAAAGTGACAAGGGAAAAAGTTACCGGAAAAAAGTGACAAGGAATTTTTATTATTCAATTTGGGGATTCATTGGTTAAGTGTGAAAGGGAGATGGGGGGGGGGAGGCTGATAATTCAGGTAAATGGGTTTTTCATGCTGAATTAACTGTTTTGGTTCAATTTTTGGATATTAGTTCATATTAAAAAGACGCTTGCCTGATTAGATTTGGGAAGAGATGATTAATCTCCTCCCCCATGCGCCCTAAATTAGATAAATGAATTTTTATGCAGAATTATCCAATGTGTGTCAAATTTTGGATATAGGTTCTTTCTGATAAGGCTTATATATAATGCCTGAAGAGGTTTGGGAGTTTAATGGTTAAGCATAAAGGGGGAACGGGAGAATAACCACTCTTAAATTAAATTAATAGCTTTTTATGCAGAATTATCCGATTTGTTTGGAATTTTGGACATAAGTTCATTATGATAAGAAGTATCTCAGATTAGCTATGGGGTTCTTTTGCTTATTAATAAAGGGGGGGGGGGCGGGCGATTATCTCGCCTCAAACTAGATAAATCGTTTTTAATGCAGAATTATCCGAATTGTTTCTGTGTTTCAAATTTTAAATGATGGTTCTTTCTGATAAGGTGAATCCCTGAATAGTTTTAAGAGTTTAATGCTCAAGTATAAAAGGGGAATAGAATAAAACCCGTCCTTAAAGTAAATAAATTGCTTCTTACGCTGAATTAAAGGATTTGTTTCATATTTTGGATTATAAGTTCATTATGATAAGGCGTATCCCTGATTAGTTATAAGGCGATTAGTTATAAGGTGATTAGTTCTTTTGCTAATTAAAAAGGGGGTGATTATTACCCCCCCCCCTTAAATTAGAAAAATTGTTTTTTATACACACTTATCCGATGTATTTCATATTTTGAATATAAGTTCCTTCTCATAAAGTGAATCCCGGAATAATTTTAAAGGTTTAAGGCTAAGTCGAGAGGAGGGGAACGCGGGATAACCCCCTTCAATTAAATAAATGGCTTATTACACAGTATTATTCAGTTTGCTTCAAATTTCGGATGTAGGTTCATTCTGACAAAGCATATCCCTGATTAGTTATGGGGTTACTTTGCTAATTAAAATGGGGGCGGGCGATTATTCCCCCCACCCTAAATTAGATAAATTGTTTTTTATGATGTATTTCAAATTTTAGATATACGTTCTTTCTAATAAAGTGAATCCCCGAATAGTTTTACAGGTTTAATGGCCAAGTATAGATGGGGGCGGGAATAGAGGATAATCCTCCCTTAAATTAAATAAATGACTTTTTATGCAGAATTATCCGATTTGCTTCAATTTTGGATGTAGGTTTATTATGATAAAACGAATCCCTGATTAGTTGTGAGATATCCCCCGTTCCCCCCTCTATAGTTAGCCATTAAAACTTTAAAACTATTCAGGAAATCACTTTATCAGAAAGAACCTATACCCAAAATTTGAAATACGTCGGATAGTTGTGCAAAGAAAAAAATTATCTTATTTAAGAAGAGGAGGGGACTATCCCCCGCTATCCCTTTTTATCTAGCAAAGAACCCCATATCTAACCAGGGATACGCCTTATCCTAATGAATCTACATACAAAATTGCAGCAAATCGGATAATTCTGCGTAAAAAGCAATTTATTTAATTAAAGGGGGTTATATTCTATTCCCCTTCTATACTTGGCCATTAAACTCTTAAAACTATTCAGGGATTCCCTTTTTCAGAATGAACCTTCATTTAAAATTTGAAATACATTGGATAATTCTGCATAAAAAACGATTTTTCAAGTTTGAGGCGAGATAATTGCCTCCCCCCTTTATTAATAAGCAAAAGAACCCCATAACTAATCAGAGATGGGTCTTATCATAACAAACTTATGTCCAAAATTCCAAGCAAATCGGATAATTCTGCGTAAAAAGCTATTAATTTAAGTTAAGAGAGATTATTCCCCCGTTCCCCCTCTATGCTTAACCATTAAACTCCCAAATATCTCCAGTCAATATATACTACATATAAGCCTTATCAGAAAGAACTTATATCCAAAATTTGACACACGTTGAATAATTCTGCATAAAAATCCATTTATCTAATTTAGGGCAGATGGGGGGGGGGGATAATCATCCCTTCCCAAAACTAATCAGGCAAGTGTCTTTTCAGTATGAACATATATCCAAAAATTGAACCAAAACAGTTAATTCAGCATGAAAAATCCATTTAACTAAATTATGAGCCCCCCCCCCCACCCCGGATCCCTCTTTCATACTTAACCAATAAATTCCCAAAATCAATAGTAAATCCCTAAAATCAATTCCTTGTCACTTTTTTTCCGGTAACTTTTTTCCGTGTCACTTTTTTCCCGCTTTTGTAGTTTGTCACTTTTTTCCGATAACTTTCTTTCCGGTCACTTTTTCCGTTTACCGTGACAAACATGTTTTCACCACTCTTTGAGTGGTTCTGCATCTTTCGCACAGAAATTTGTTTCAAAACGTCCTCATTGACATTATTTTCTGAAAAATCTATTAAGTTTGAAAAAAAAAAAAAAAAAAAAAAAAAAGGGAAACATGAATCCGTGATTGATTAGATAGTTTCTGAACATCAACACTTACTAATTTCATGTACTTCAGAAAAAAATAAATAAATAAATAAATAATTTTCATCATAAGTTTGTCTTTTTGGATTTAAAAACAGCCCTATCCACTCATTTTGTGAAAAACCCCGATAACAAAAAAAAAAAAAAAAAAATGTTTCACTGTTTAAAAGTTTTCTCCTTGTTCATTTCTATTACACAAATAAAAATCTGATTGAAAAACGACAATTTTGTTCTGGGGGTGAAATATCCCGTTTTCAGGAAATATTTCATCTTTAAATAAATCTATTGCCAGCTAAACACATGTCAACAGGCAAACCATTAAAATTTTGAGAAACGTGTTTTTAGTGAGTAATGGTTTACCCATTGCTTAACTAATTACTGTTCAATTTGAATAGCATATGCCTATTTCCTTTTAAACTGCAGGGAATGCCTCTTTTAAAATGTTTCAAACAAGATGCTGTTGTTGTACAAACATGTGGTGATCGGCTTATACACCCTGACTTATTTTTTTTAGGAGAAGGAAATCTTCCTGTGTATGTACATGCGTTTTGAGAAATAACACACTACTGCTTAGACCGGTCACGTGAGTAACAGGTGCAGTAAAGCGATTCTATTCTTTATAAATAGGATAAAAGCAGAAGGTAGTGAAAAAGTGTTCCCCTCTAATACTGGTTTGGTTGGAATGGGAATAAATACTGTCAGTAGTTTCGTATTAACCTGTCTCCAAGATTTAAAAAAAGGATTTTTTTCCCCCTAATAATACATTATTTTCATTTATATATTTTTTCAACAGACAAATGAAGATGTTAGGATTTTTTAGACACTTAAACAGGAATTATTTTTATTTATAAAATACTATAATATGAAGCAATTTTAAATGGTATGAAAAATAAATAATGCCATGAAGAAATGCTTTAAGTGTGTATTCCGATCAAAATCTCTTATTTTCCGATTTATTTTTACATTCACTTTTGCTCTCAAATGCACCAAACTTTGAAAATCTCTTATTTAGATACTATATAAGGTGCCGTGCTTATCGGTTTTTCTTTTGATAAATACAGAAAGTATTACAAAAAAAGCTCTCAAAGTTGGTCTTTTGAACCGAATTTTCCGAAACGGGAGATCTGGGAACGAAAAAAAGTGTCGTGCTGAAAAAATAATTCTTGATAAATCAAATTCTAATTAAGTGAGCGAGAAATTACATCTCACGGCATCTTATACATCACTTCAAAAATCACCCCAGCAAGTTTCATGTTTCTACTTTTAAAAATAAGTCTGAAAATGTATCGGGAAATTTTGAGCTCTTGAAGGTGAAAAATCGGTAAACGGAAAAAAAGTTATCGGAAAAAAGTGACAAGGAAAAAGGGTGACATGGAAAAAAAGTGACACGGAAAAAAAGTGACAAGGATTGGTTTCGGGGATTTATTATTGAATTTTGGAGATTCATTGGTTAAGTATGAAAGGGGGATCGGGGGGGGGGGCTCATAATTTAGGTAAATGGGTTTTTCATGCTGAATTAACTATTTTGGTTCAATTTTTGGATATACGTTCATACTGAAAAGACGCTTGCCTGATTAGTTTTGGGAAGGAACGATTACCCCCCCCCCCATCCGTCCTCAATTAGATGAATGGGTTTTTATGAAGAATTATCCAACTTGTGTCAATTTGCTTATAGGTTCTTTTCGATAAGGCTTATATATAGTATAAAGTGCCTGAAGAGTTTTAGGAGTTTAATGGTTAAGTATAGAAGGGAAACGGGGGATAACCTTTCTTAAATTAATGGCTTTTTACGGATAATTACCCGATTTGCTTCGAATTTTGGACATGGGTTAATTATGATAAGACGTATTTCTGATTGTTTATGGGGTTCTTTTGCTAATTAAAAAGGGGGCGGGTGATTACTACCCCCGGCCTTAAATTAGATTTTAAAAAAATTATGCACACTTATCCGATTTATTTCAAATTTTGGATGTAGGATCTTTCTCATAAAGTAAATTCCTGAATAGTTTTAAGGATTTAATGGCTATGTATTGAGGGAGAACGGGGGATAAACCCCCTTAAGGGTGTATTCAAAAAAACGCTTTTCCACCTTCAACAGCTCGAAATTTTCCGATACAATTTCAGACACATTTTCAAAAGTAGAAACATGAAACTTGCTGAGGATATTTTTGAAGAGATGTACAAGGTGCCATGTGCTGTATTTTTACGCTCAATTCATTAGAATTTGATTTATAAACAATTATCTTCTCAGTATGACCCTTTTTTTTCGTTCACAGATCTCCCGCCAGGAGAAAATCTGTTCAAAATGCCGTTTTTGATTGCTTTTTTCGCAATATTTTCTGCATTTATCAAAGAATTGACAATTACGGCACCTTGTGTACTTTCTAAATAAGACAATTTGCCAGTTTGATGCATATGAGAGTAAAAATGAAGTTAAAAATAAATCGGAAAATAGGCAGTTTGAATCGAAATACACCCTTAAATTAAATAAATGGCTTTTTGCGCAGAATTATCCGATTTGCTTCAAATTTTCGATGTATATTCATTATAAGAAGACGTATATCTGATTAATTATGGGGTTCTTTTGCTAATTAAATAAGGGAAAGCGGGCGATTAATCCCCCACTCTTTAAATAAGATTTTTTTTTTCACAATTATCCAACGTATTTCAAATTTTAAATATAGGTTCTTCCTGATAAAGTGAATCCCTGAATAGTTTTAAGGGTTTAATGGCTAAGTATAGAGCGATGAACGGGGGATAACCCACAATTAATCAGGACTTCGCCTTATCATAATGAACGCCCAATCAAAATTGGAATCAAATCAGATAATTCTGCGTAAAAAGCCATTTATTAATTTAAGGGGGGGGGGGGTATCATCCGTTCCCCCAGTGTTTACTTAGCCATTAAACCTTTAAAATTATTCCGGGATTCACTTTATGAGAAAGAACATATATCCAAGATATGAAATATATCGGATAAGTGAGCATAAAAAACAATTTATCTAATTTAAGGGGGGGGGGATAATCACCCGCCCCAATTTTTAATTGGCAAAATAACCCCATATGTAATCAGGGATACGCCTTATCATAATGGTTCTATAATCCAAAATTTAAAGCAAATCTGATAATTCTGCGTAAAAAGTAATTTAATTTAAGGTGGGTTATATTCTATTCCCCTTCTATACTTAGATATTAAATCCTTAAAACTATTCAGAGATCCACCTTATCAGAGAGAACCTATTTTTAAAATTTGAATGGGATAATTCTGCATAAAAACCTATTTTTCTAGTTTAAGGGGGATATAATTGCTCGCCCCCTTTATAATAAGCAGAAGAGTCCCATAACTAATCAGAGATACGTTTTATCATAATGAACCTATGTCCAAAATTCTAAGCAAATCGGATAATTATGCGTAAAAAATTATTAATTTAATTTTAGAAAGGTTATCCCCCGTTCCCTCTCTATACTGAACCATTAGAACTCCTAAATCTCTTCAGGCATTATATACTATATATAAGCCTTATCGAAAAGAACCTATATGCAAATTTGACACACGTTGGACAATTCTGCATAAAAACCCATTCATCTAATTGAGGACGGATGGGGGGGGGGGGGAGTAATCGTACCTTCCCAAAACTAATCAGGCAAGCGTCTTTTCAGGATGAACGTATATCCAAAAATTGAACCAAAACAGTTAATTCAGCATGAAAAACCCATTTACCTAAACTATGAGCCCCCCTCTCCGATCCCCCTCTCATACTTAAGCAATGAATCCCCAAAATCAAGTCTTTGTCACTTTTTTTCCGGTAACTTTTTTTCCTTGTCACTTTTTTCCTTGTCACTTTTTTCCGTGTCACTTTTTTCCGCTTTTGTAGTTTATGTCACTTTTTATCCGATAACTTTTTTTCCTAGATTCGTCAAACAAGGTAATCAAAGTTAGTCTATGACCGCAGGCATTTGTAGAATTCTATTTCTGTTGCTTTTGGTGACAAAAAAAAAAAAAAAAAAAAAAAAAAAAAAAGTAATTTAAGTTAAGTAATGCCCAAAGTCTGCGGGTCAATTTTAGTGCAGGAAATAATATATTGCTTCAGATTTCTTTCGGTTAAATTATTTTTCTCTAAAATTATTTACGTTAAAGAAAATACGATCCTTAAGTTTTTTGAATGTATGTTATTAAAATATGTACACAATTAAGGAGGGGGGGGGGGGTGAAAGTAATATTTAATTATGTATTGTAAGCATTCTAATTTTTTCTAATTAAAAACTTAAATTTCTGTTTTTGATATTTAAGTTAGTTTTATGTGTGATAGTTTCATAATAGCGATTTTTTTTTTACTTTGATACTAATAATAAAAACTTGTTTCATATGCCGTGTCCGCACAACTGTATTATTATTATTATTATTATTATTATTATTATTATTATTATTATTATTATTATTATTATAGAAAACCTCTTTGATTTCCTTAAATTTTACATAAAATTTATATCCGAAAAATAGGTGAAAATATATATATTTTATATATATATATATATTTAATATATTTTTTACTTTTTATTAAAATTAAATTTGGTTAGAGAATAGTTTAAACTTCTGAGTGGCTGAGAAACAATATTTCAAAGCACTTGTTCACTTTGCTATCTACTGCCCAAATTTCATTAAAACCGGTGATACCACTGTCGAATGCCCTCTTGTTAGGAAAAAAAATCGAAGTTTAAATATAACTTGAGGAAGAGTAAAAATTTCTATTTCTTTATTACTCTTTTAAAAAATATTTAAATTTAATTTTTTGGATGTTTTTTACCCGAATTTCATATTTTTATTTTTACTAATAAGGAAAAAAAATATTAATTTCTTATAGTATATATCTATATGTATAAACAAAAGTTGTCCGATTAACTGACTCACTCAGTCCATAAACAGCAAGCCAAAATTAATCCATATACAAATGTAACATCAAATGCTACAAAATTATTCCTTATGCGCCGGCAGTTCATTTAAGATGCGATTTTTTTTTTCAAATTTGCCTTCCAAGGGAAAGGGGGATAATTTAGGACATGTCTCTCCATATTTTAAGGATAATATATATATATATATATATATATATTATTTTTATATTTATTTATTTATTTATTTGCTTGAGTATATTACAAAATATTTAAAACCAAATTATGGAGCTTTTAAATTTTGGCTATCAGTGTGGGCATAGCGCAAAATCAAGGCATAAGGTGTTTTTAACATTAACTTTTTCTATGAAAAAAAAAAGTCAGATATTAAAAAGATACTAAAAAGATTTTTGTTTTAGAAAATAACAAACTCAAATGCCTAAAAAGCAATTTATGGACTTTAAAAACTTCGTACCTGAGAGGGACGGCAGGGATCAGGTGCAAAATATCTTGTTTTCCGATATAGTTTCTTATTTCAAAGAAAAAAAGATATTCATTTGATCCTCCATTTATATATATATATATATAGATAGATAGATAGAGAGAGAGAGAGAGAGAGAGAGAGAGAGATAGGTAGATAGATAGATAGATAGATAGATAGAGAGATGGAGAGAGAGAGGGGGGTGAGAGGGGGAGAGAGAGAGGGGAGAGAGAGAGGGGAGAGAGGGGAGAGAGAGAGAGAGAGAGAGAGAGAGAGAGAGAGAGAGAGAGACAGAAAAATGACTTTATGGAAATTTCAAAATTTGTCTTCTAAACAGAAAGAGGGAAGGAGGATTGAGGTAATAATTTTTTAAATTTTTCTTTAAATTTTATTTAAAAAACTATATTTATAAATTTCTTTGTTTACAATATCGCAAGAAAAAATATCTAAAAATCAATTGCTAGAATTTTTAACATTTATCTGCCCTCCCCCCCCCCCCCCAAAGCCGGTACCAGTAAAGCACAAAATTTGGCATTTTACCACTATCATATCTAATTTATCAAAGTATTTTTCCATGTTAAAGTGATAATGCGTAATAACTTAAGACATTCAACATTTAAATTACGATTTATTAATTTGCAAATAATTAGTTTCAGGAATAGGTTTAAATTTTATAGGTTTAAATTGATCCTGTTTCAGACAAATTAATAGATTTAGCTTCATATCTTTCAATGTACTTCTTGATTTTTTGAGGCATTTTTCGTTTTTTTATTTGCTTGTAAATAATTTATTATGAAGAAGTTGTATTAGTACTGTACTTTTCACATTTTTCATTTCTTTATCTAACCATGCCATTTTAATTGTTTTTTTCTTTTTGGCGTGTAGGCGAAAGGAGGATTTTTTTTCCCTTTTTTATTTTCCTTTCATTCAATTCCGAAATTTGGAGTTGTTTTTCATGCCAAAATACCCATATCACGAAGAAAAAAAAAAGCATGCGCTTTTATTACTTCGATTATTTCTCTTTTATTGACCTGGAGACTAGTGAATAGGTTCGTTTTATATAAATCGTTGAACTTGAAACATCTGAAATTGCTGTTCATTATGCTGAATTTCACAAGCCAGGAATTTAATGAAAACTACATTATAGAAATATAAAACAATGAAAATTATTTCAGTTCCATGTGTTTCTGCGATAAAGTTCATTGAAATTATAAATGTTAAGTGAGCATATATGATCATTGAAAAATCTGAAAATATCATAACATTTGCTGTTCATAAAAAAAGAAGAAAAATGTGGGAAATAATTATCTAATCCTTACCATATCTGTTATATTACTAATGATTACCATAAAAAAGTACCTTCAAAAGGCTCTACAGAAAAAAAAAGATCTGATTTTGTTTTCTTTTATTGTGTATGTATGGCACGGCATAAAAAGAAGATCATACAAATGCAAACAGATTAATGTTTGTATGGAAAATACTATAAAAATAATACTAATGTTACATTAATATAATGTTAAAACTTGATTTATAACACAACTAATCTATCTTAGATAAAAATCTTTATCAAAATAAGTCTTATTTTTTCTAAACAGAAACTTTTCCATTGTGAATATTAAGTAATGGCATTATTTAACAATTCAAAATGCATTATACAAAAATTTTAGCTGATTTTCAATTAAATGCATTTTTTCAATCATGGAAAATTATATTTGACATATTAAAATAATTTGATATTGAGTTAAAACAGCATTACTTAATCTATAGCAAATCTGGTCGTAAAAATTTACAAAAAAATTAGTTGATAAAGAGTTAATGAAATGATAAATTTGCTCATTTCTTTTCTTGCATATTATTTAATTTATATTCTTTAAAAAACTTTATTTTTTGATAACGCGGTTTGAAGTTTTCAAAATTTTAGTTAAAAGCAAATAAATAAATATGTAATATTGAGAATAATAGTTATTCTTTAATAACACATGTGACCACAACTGTTAGTAGGAATGCAAAACCAGGAAAGTTGAAATGACAACTTAACTTTTCTGTTTCAAAACCCTGATTTATTTGAAAGAGTTGTTACACGAATATAACAAATGTAATCATGTCTGAATACAGAGAAATGATCGAAATACTACTTTGTCTATGTTTTCTTAAATAAACTTAGAAAAGAAAGGGCTGTACTTATAGTTGTAAAGTTATAAAAAAATTAGTTGTAAAGTTATAAAAAGATTTTTTTTTTTCATTTTAATTGTGGTATTTTTTAAAAAAATTATGTTCAGCTTGAGATAAAACCCTGATTTCTCCAAAACGGCGCAAAACGAAATAAAACCATCGTCATGCATTCTGTACTTTACCGATTCTATTCAGAAAACTCTTCTATTATAAGAAGCATTTCTAGTTTTAGTAATGGAATAGACAAGTTCTATTCTTATCTCCGTTTAAATGAATTTATTAATAACATTGAATAAAAAATTAGCAGCAGATATAACTATTTTGTTCTGTACTTATCCATCTAATATGTATCTCCGAATATGTAATGTAATTATAAATATATTTAAAAATACGACGAATCTGTAATATGAATATGAAATACAAGGTATATTTTCAATTTTAAGTCAGTTAACACTTCACACATTAAAAAGGGCGATAGATATCTATCTGTAGCATTCGCCAAAACCTTACAGATGAATATTTCTAAAGTGTTGAAATAAGAATTCAAGTCAAATTTTTCATTAATATACAATTTTTTACAGCCTCTCTTCATTGATGTGTGTATGTCGGAAGGGGAGGGATAGCGCTTTTATTTAAAAAATAGTCTTATCTAATTTTTATATATTGAAGATCGTATTTTACCAGTTTTTTGGGGCACAAGGAGGAGGGGATGCATTGGCACGGATTAAAAAACAGAAAGAAAAGAACAAACAGAGACGGATTTTAAAAAGCCCCTTTGCCCCCCCCCCCCCTCCAAGCGTAAACCATTGACTTAAAGCGAGAGAGCTAAAAAATATATTTTTTAAAAAGCTAAATTCATCACTTTGAAATAAATTTATTAAAGAAAAGAAGTTTTCTCCACGTCCGGAGAGGGAAAATATAACAATGATGTGAAACTTTTTAAACGGTCTGTCTTTTAATGAAATATATTTCTACATTCATATAAATCAATTTCATACTTTTCTTCTTTTGCAAAAAATGATTAACACAACTTATATTTTTAAAAAAAAAGTAATTTATTACAATTTTATTAATAGTTTAAAACATTGGATAATAATTGATTTTAAGATGGTCACTTCCTTTATTATCAAAGCAATTTTAATTTTAAAAAATACTGCATTCTTCTAAAAAACATTTGTTTCCACAATACTGCCACATAATGGATTCGAACGTTCTCTGAATAGATCAATGAGCAGAACAAATGTTGTCAATCGTTCGCTAACAGTGAAAAAGCTACTGTGTCTTCTCTCCCCTCTTTGAATAAAAGGCTGTTTCAAAAAGAAACGATTCTAAATCGTTTCACATTCGACACAATACAAGGGTAAGATATTTAAATATTTACTACTGCAATTTAACTATTTAAGTGAAACTAAGATGATTAGTCTCCCTTCTTCAGTTAACTTCATATAATGAATGACACTAACAATTATCATAATGATCCTTTGAAGTCCGAAGAATTTTCTTTGCTTTTAAACGCAGTTTTAAGAAAAATAGCTACAGATGTTAAAAAACTAATAGCTAAACTTTTAACAGAGGTTAAAAATTACTGATGTTGTAAAATAATAAAGGCGTAACATACAAGTGTGGTGCGGAATGTTAAAAAAATTCCTTTCTTTCAAACCCATTCCCTTTGCAGCTTACTTAGTTCTTTGTGGTTTCGAACACAGGTGATATTCATAAGAAGAGATTTTTCAAAATGATTGCACTATAACCGGTACTTCCCAGGGGTGGAGAAGATAAGTCAGGATAGAAACTGCGGACGGAAGTGAGACATAATGACATAGCCAGGAGCATAAATGGGAAAGAAAATGAAATAGAATATTAAAAAAAGAATTTTCGAATTGTGTTTCTTTCGAATTTTTTCCAGCAACAAATTTAAAGAACATTTGCCCGCTATTTGTTGTTTTAAGGTAGCTTTAAATATTTTCATAAAAGCAGCTTAAAAATTAAACGAATTATTTTTAATTTTTTTCAAATAAATAAATAATTTTTGTTACATGGTTTGAATTATACTTTAAGATATTAACATTAATAAGAAAAATAATATAACCATTAATAATATATTTTTTAATTTGTACATCAAATTATATTAATTAAAAAAAAGAAAAATAAAGAAACATTTATACTTATTGATTGAACTTATAGGAATATTATAGATAATGTTAGAATCTTTTCTATCTAAAATATAAATTTTCATTTTCATTTCGGAAACAAAGGCTCGTTAAGATTGAACTTCGATTGTTTTGACTATGGAAGTCTATCGCTGTCTGCAGTTAAAATTTCATTGAAATCGATGATACCACAGTAGTATACTCACCTTGTTAATTATATACGGTGAACTTTAAATGTAAATGTTAAAAGAGGCCATTAGAGGAGTAGGGGTAAATTAAAATTTTTATTTCTTTATTGCTCTTTTATAAATTTAAATGTAATTATTTGCTTAATTGTTACTAAACTTTATGCTCATGTTGTTATTTAAAAAAACAGTGACTGACTATAATATATTTGTTCTACATATATAAAGGAATATGTCCCGACTGACTCACTCTTTCTCAACGGACAGAGAAATTTAATCCTAATATATGTAAGAAATCTTATGAAATTATTCCTTATGCGCCAAAAGCCTCATTTAAGTTTTTTTTTTTTTTTTTTTTTTTTTTTTCAAATTTGCCCTCCAATACAGAAAAAAGAAAAGCTCAAAGCAATTTTTTTTTACATTTGTTTCATTATCTTAATGAAAAGTGAAATAGAATTAAAAAAAAATCAGAATATCAAAAGAAAATATTTAAACTAATTTCTTGATTTTGCAAATTTAGACAACTAGATGAGGAGTATAGGGAGCACAAGATTTGTATGAAGTATATTCTCATTTGTCATCTTTTTCCTAAAATCTTTTTTTTTTTTTTTTAATTGCATATATAAATACTGAAAAATGGATCGCTGAAAATTTCGAAATTCGTCCTCCAACGAGGGAGGAAGCAAAACAGTTTTTCACATTATATAGATATATATGCATATATATATATATATATATATATATATATATATATATATATATATATATATATATATATATATATATATATATATATATATACATTTTATTTAAAAAAATGTATTTAGATATTTCTTGCTTCACAAGGATATTTAAATATCACTTGCTAGATTTTTTATCATTTTCCACCCCACAAGAGTATCATTTAGCAAAAATATGTTTTTCTCATGTATTTTCACAATTTAAGTTTTTTTTTTCATAATTTTTTTTAAATGTAGTAGAATAGCATATTTTTTTCTAAAGTTTGTATGTTTTTTTTTCATTTAATTATTTTTTTAAATTACTACTTTTACAAATATGAATATTTTTGCTTCGATTTTTTTTCACTTTCATCATTCTTCAATTTTTTTTCACTGTGTTGGAGTTTTAGAGGCATGGGATTTTACATTTAGTATGATCTTTTTTTCTCGTGTCTATCAAAATTGAAAGAAATTCAACAAAATCTCAGTTTAAATATTTCTTAAAAAATAACACTTGAATGTTAACACACTTGAATATTACACTAAAATATCAAATACATAATGAAGAATAAGTAAAAAATAAAAATAAACAAATAAAATAAATCAAATTTCTAACTTAGCAAAAAAAACCTTAGTATTTTTCGAACAACCAAGTTATAAAAATATGATCTGGGAGAAAAATCAGTTTCAAGTTTTCATTTGTATAGGTAATTGCACTGAATCTACTGAATAAAATTTACAATAGCTCTCGTTATATTTATCGTATAGGTAAAAATGAGGTATCAAAATCTTTTTTAATTAGAGAGACTTTCAGCTAATAGTAAATAAAGAAAATTGGTGTTTTGACGAATTTCAAGATTTTGTGTTCATTTAAATTTCTAAAAATGAAAAATAAACAAATAAATAAAATTTGAAATTGAAATTCAAAATAGAATGAAAATTGAGTCCCCAAAAATATAATGAATGTCAGATGAATGAAATATCATTAATTTATAGTAAAAACATATTCTTAATATTTTTTAAAAAATTGGCAAAAAATACGAAATTTCTTTTAATTAAATCTATTTTAATTAAAAGATTTCTACGTGCTTTTAGCAAAAAATTTCTACGTACATCACCGAGAATTGAACTAACAATTTCTTATTTAGAAGTGAGATGCTTCATCTCTAAGCTATGATGTCAACTGACAAAGTGTTCAAATTATGATTCTTATTATAAATGTTCTTAAATAAAGTTTAAATTTTATAATGCAAGTAGCAAAAATGAACGGATGACATTGATAAAATTTAGTTAATTAAAAATTTAGAGTTTTTCAAAATTTTATCATTTGTCGTGTGACACGAGGTTTTCAGCTGTAAGTACACAAAATTTGAAGTCTCTGACTTATACTGGTTTTGTGTTCGGGCTCTGTGACAGACGAACAGACAATGGAAGAGATGAATAAAGTTTCATGGGATGAGAGAAACCGTAAAATAAAATTCATAAGATTCTTGCTATAATGTATTACAAATACAAATACCAAAAAAAAAAAAAAAAAAAAAAAATGTAAATTTTAAAATTCCTTTCCCACACATACAAAATGCACATTTACAGTCATTTTCATTTACAGAATTATATTCATAAATTTCGTGGTTGTAAATACTGCACGGATGAATATATAAAAATGCATTGTTAGAACTTTGTAACATTTTCCTTCTCCGCAAGAGAATCATTTGACAAAAATATGATTTACACATATTTTCACATTGTAAAGAAAAACAGAGAATCATAATAATCTTTTCTTGAAGAATTAAAAACACAGATAGCTAATAATCAGTTACTGTACTCTGCAAATTTCGCTGGTAAACACTGATAGAAGCTGGTTGACGGGAGGTTCTGGGTTCGAACCCAATCGCACCCTCCGGGTCCCCATTCGGAATATACCATGGTTTTCTTCAAAACATACGAAATTACGGTTTTGGCTACATTAAAAAGACCCTGCTAGAGGGCACTCTCTATAGTCCTATATTACACGTCCAGATAATTGGGAACCATAAATAACAAAAATGAGAACATGAGACTTTTTTGTGTTCAAATCAAGGTGTGGAGTTGAAAAAAAAAAAAAAAAAAAAAAAAAAAAACATGTATGGTTTTATATTTTAAAGTTGTTATTTATTATTGCCTATTTCTGGACGTGGGACATAGGCCTAGAAAGAGTGCCCTCCGTCGCGCCGGGTTTTCTTTTAAGGTAGCTTAACCCGTATTTAAGCAAATTTTGAAGAAAGCTCCGAACAGTAAGCGCGCTATTGGATTCGAACCTAGCAACTCCCGTCTACCGTCTTCAAGAGCAGTACCTCTCAGACACAGGTTGGACTGATATTTTAAAGAAATAACAGATATTAAAAAGATTCTTGCTTTTTTTTCTGCGATTTTTTTTAAATAACCCCCTTCCAGGAAAGAGGAAGAGAAATACATGAGGCGAAAAGTGCAATAATACTATTATGCTCCTTTTTCTTCATATTTTAATTTATAAAAAATAAATTCATGAAATTACTGGTTTACAATATAACAAGAAGGAATGCATAAAAATCAATTCTTAGTATCTTCAAAACTCCTGTCCAAACGAAAATGGGTAGGACGTGATTTTGAAATTACTATTAATATATAAATTTAAATCGAAATTTCAGTCATTTATGTTATGAAGTATTGTAAACACAAACATCTAAAAACCAAGTTGTGTAACTTGTCTACATAATTATATTATCATTATTATTATTAATATATAATGACATTCTTTTACTTCCGTTAAAATTTATATCATATTTTCTGTAATCATTATGCATTATTTTTGTTAAACTTTAATTTTTATTTATTTATTTATTTATTTATTTATTTATTTATTTTTTTTTTAGCTAATTGTTTAAATTTCTGAATGGATGTGGAACAATACTTCGGCACATATTCTGAAACTTCAAATGCATTCTTTAATGTATAAACATAAAATAAATTTTTTAATGTGAATTTTATGGGGAAAATGTCTGAACAAATGTATCATATTTACAAGATATACATAATCTAATCATATTTGCTCATCATCTTCAGAAATAATATTATTGCACCTTTCCTTAGTCCACATCCTGATGAATTTTCCTAGAACCACGATTACCACTGGCGCAGATTTTGGAAAAAAAAAAAAAAAAAAAAAAAAAAAAAATTAAACAATATGCTGTCACAACTGACATAACTATATGATATCGAGTACATTCTGAGAAATAATTATCAAAAAGAATGCTAACTCATTCAGTTTAAATTAGCGGACAATTTATTTACAATTTTTATTTACATATAAACAAAATATTATTTACAAGTAAAAAATATCTTACATATGTCATCTACCCAGGCCCGTAGCTAGAAGTGAACGATAGGAAGGGGCTCAAGAGAATGTAGAGGGTAGGGTCATAATTTTTTCCCCTCTCTCTGACTCAGAAAGATAAATTAGTGTATATTCACATTGTAGGTACTATGTTTCTCATTAAATTGATGTAATAACTTCATTTTATGCTAACAAAAGTATAGGATGTTGACAATTTTGAGTGTATAACTGGCACAAAATGAAACATCATGTAAGCTTCATATGTATAAATAGGGTGAGGGAGTGTTGAAACACTTATTTTAGATACAATTTAGTAACTCTGCAAAACTGTGAAAAGTTCTCAAAATTAAATTAGATTTTTGAACAGAACTTCGCTTGAATTTTCGTAACATTTAGTGATCATGGAATTTTTTTGCATGCGGGGGAAGGCGGCTGAGCCGCCCATAGAACCCCCTTAGCTACGGCCCTGCATCTACCATGATATAAACTTACATACCATAAGTACTTTCTGCGTACTCGGTCCACTTATCAAAATACTCTATATTTCTCTTAAATTAGGATATCTAAAGCTATTTATCGGAAAATCACCCTTGATTTCCCCGTTCCACTTGCGATATATATCAAGAACCTCAAAGTCTTTCCCTCAAAACTCTACCAAGGAAAACAAAGCTTACCCCGAGAGAACAAAAAGCATTTTTGACCATAGAAACTATTACTTATACTTTCTCTTACGTCCAGATAGTTTGGGAATTCATTATTTCTTTATCTATGAAATAAGTTCTTAATTCGAAAGAGGAACTGAAGGATTGATACTCTAGGATTTGTTCACATAATGTTATCAAACTAAAATATCTCAAGTAACTTAAGATATGAAAAAAATGCTATCTTAAAATCTCAAGTACACAATGAGCAATATGAATTCAGTATATAAGTTAAACAATAATACAACAGTACCCTAAATAGTTATCTGCTCACTAGTACCTCACTAGTATCCGTAAACCTGCCAAATATGTTGAGAATTTTTATTTAAAAAAAAATATTGGTTAATATCTAGCTAATTTTATTATTTTAATTCCTTCCATTTTTAATATTTTATTTTTTTATTTATTTTGAAAAAAGATAATTTTCTGCATGATTTAATTTTGTCTTTGTATTTCTCCAAATAACAAATAACAATCTTTTCTGCTATACATCGGTGACACTCGTTAAGGTGAATCTCCGTCTGGTTTAACTATGAATGTCGACCTCTACCTGCACCCCAAATTTCCTTAAATTCGATGATATTACTGCTGGATGTTGTCTTTGTTAAAAACATACCATGGGCTTTAAGTATAACTTGTGGAAAGGGCTATTAGAGGAATAATTGAAAGAAAAAAATATTATTTCTTTATTACTCTTTTTAATTTAAATTTAACTGTTTGGTTGAATATAACTAAATGTCATGCACCTGTTATTTACTAATAAAAATGAAAATAAATAAATAAATAACATTGATTTTTTAATAGTGTATAATTATATACACAAAGAAACATCTCACGGCTAATTCGTGCTCTCAAGTCATCAATGAGCAGTCAAAACTAATCTTGTTACATAAATGAGGAGCTCATAACCATAGTATATCAATACCATTTCGGAAAAAAAGAAAGAGATTGTGCAATTAGAAGGTGCTTATAATATCTATTTTATCTATTACAACAGTGAACCCAACTTGTTTTCATATGCTTTCTCATATATGACATCTGTTTAACAGCATAGTCCAGTGTTAGTCATGCTCACACGCACAGAAAAAAATAAAAAGAATGATGTCCACTTAAACTGCTGCATAGAGCTCACAGACTATGCAGACTAATTGTATATTACAGTCTTATATAGAAATGCCTTTCAAACAAAAATATGGAAGAAAGTACCCCCCTATTTTCTTTTTTTATACTTAAACATTGAAGCCCCAAAACTAATAAGGGATACGTCTTATCATATAAAAAACCTGTATCCAAAATTCGAAGCAAGTCAAATATTTCTGCATAAAAACTCATTTATGTAATTTAAGAAACGTTGTCCCCCGTTTCCTCCTTTATAATTAACCATTAAAACTCTATTTAGCTAACTTCGTTGTCAGATGATCGCCCGTATCCCTTTTATAATTAACAAAAGAACAACACAATAAATGAGCGAAGCTTCTTATTCTTATGAGCCTGTATACATAACTCAGGCGCGGATCCACGAGGGGGGGGGGCGATCGCCCCCCCCCAAACCAGTGTTGAATTCAGACTTTTTTCCGGAAGGGATTTCTGTGACTCCGTCAGAGACTTTCTATTGTTCCGGAAAAAACGCGAATTTCATTAAAATGTCGCTAAAAAGCCCTAATTTTATCAAAGTGTCGCGGAAAAAGAGCGAATTTCGACAAAAGATCGCGGAAAAAGCACGAATTTTGTCAAAGGTTGCGCAAAAAAAAAAAAAAAAAGAAAAAAGAATTTTGACAAAGGATCGCTAAAAAAAGCGAATCTTGACACAAGATCGCTGAAAGCGCGAGTTTTGTCAAAGTGTCGCGGAAAAAATGTTTGCAAAATAAAACATTAATTCAAAGTATCGTGGAAAAAGAGCAAATTTTATCAAAAGGTCATGGAAAAAGCGCTAATTTTGTCAAAGGGTTGGGAAAAAGGAAGGCAAAGTATTGCAGAAAAAGTACTAATTTCGACAAAGAATCGCTGAAAAAGCGCGAACTTTGACATAGGATGGCAGAAAAAGCGCTAATTTTGTCAATTATCGCGAAAAAAACGCGAATTTCGTGAAATTATTATGGAAAAAGCACGAATTTCATCATAGAGTCGCAGAAAAAGGCGAATTTCGACAGAAGTTCGCGTAAAAAACGCAAACTTTGACATAGGATCGCTGAAAAAGCGCTAATTTCGTCAAATTATCACTGAAGAAGCGCGAATTTAATCACAGGGTCGCGGAAAAAACGCGAATTTTGACAGTGGATCGTGTAAAAAACGCGAACTTCGACATAGGATCGCTGAAAAGGCGCGATTTTTGTCAAAGTGTTGCGCAAAAAGTTTGAATTTCGTCAAAAGTTCGAGGAAAGATCGCTATTTTTTTCAAAGGCTTGCAAAAAACTGCTAATTTTGTCAAAGTACTGCAGAAAAGTGTGAATTTCGTCAAAGGGTCGCGTAAAAAATGCGAATTTTGAGAGAGAATCGCGTAAAAACGAGAACTTCGACATACGATCCCTGAAAAGGCGCGATTTTTGTCAAAATGTTGTGTAAAAAGCTCAAATTTCGTCAAAAGTTCTCGGAAAGAGCGCTACGGTTGCGAAAAGGGAAGGCAAAGGAACTCGGAAAAAGTGCGAATTTCGACATAAAATCGTTGAAAAACCTTGAACTTCGACATAGGATTGCTGAAAAAGCGCTAATTTTTTAAAGTATCGCGAATTTCGTCAAATGATCACAGAAAAAGGGTGAATTTCGTCAAAGGGTCGAGAAAAAACGCAAATTTTGACAGTGGATCATGAAAAAAACGCGAACTTTGACGTAGGATCGCTGAAAAAGCGCGATTTTTGTCAAAGGGCTGCAAATGAAGCGCTAATTTTCTCAAAGTATCCCGAAAAAAGAGCGAATTTCATCAAACGATAGCAAAAAAAGCATGGATTTCGTGAAACGAAAATCTCAGAATCGCCCCTCCCAAAAGATTCTCTGGATCCGCCCCTGACATAAATTGAAACAAATCGGTTAATTCTGCATGAAAGACCATTTACATGAATTATGAGGGGTAGTTTCCTTTATCCCCCCTTTGTACTTATGCATTGAATTTCAAAAACAAACTAGGGAAGCCCCTTTTAGAATAAATCTGTATACAAAATTTGAAGCAAATCGGTAAATTTTGCGTGAAAAACCTAAATTAACACGGGGATCATCCCCCCCCCATTCCCCCTCTTTAAACTTATCCAATGAACAACAAATACTAGTAACGGAGACACCTCATTAGAATGATCCAACATCTAAGATTTGAACGAAATCTACTAATTCTACATGAAAAACCCATTTACGTAAATTAAGGGGAGGGGCAATAGCTGCCATTCCCCTTCTTATACTGAACGGAAGAACTCTCAAAAGTAATCAGGGAAGCGTCTTATCACAAGCCTATATCCAAAATTTCTTGTAAAATTGTAAAAAATTTATCACGAGTTATCCAGTTGGGTACGTATGTACGCACGTACATACATATATACAGAACGGACGAGCACATAAGCTCTCTGGCTTTGATAGCCTGTGAGCTAAAAAATAATTTAAATTTGAACTCAATTTTTCAAAAATGAGTTAAGTTCAAACTTAACATCAAAAGGATTTCAAAGGAACAATATATATATATATATATATTTATCTATATATATATATACACTATATTGCCATTGATTATGGGACACTTGCGATTTTAGACATTTTACTAAATATCTAGAAAAATACATGAGGAATCATCTCGAAACTCTTAGTGTATAAATATAATAATATACGTCATACATCTCCGTGAAGATTTTTTACCGAAACTCCATAGGGGACCGTCAACAAATTAAAAAAGAATGAATATCTTTTGAATAACCCTGTCAAAACTAATGCCGCAAAAGCGCTCAAACTCTAGATTATGATTGAATGCCTTATTGCAATAAACTGTGTTCATTTTTATGCAAATAGCATGCATACTCGCAGAGTAATTAAGGTTTTTATAAAAATGGCCTCAAATTTTTCTAAGTTTTTCCCTTATAATTTTCAGAGTTCTTAATATAAAAGAATATTTTTTTCAGAAAATATGACAAACAACATTGCACACAGTACCCTGTAATCAGAATTAAAAAATAATAAAAATTATATGAAAAATGAGTAGGTTTACTAAATAATTTTTTACTGCGCATGCGTCAAAGATATCAACATTTCATTTGCATATTATGTTAGCTAAATGTATAGAGCAACTTTTGTAAAAGTCTCAAAATTATAGCTTGAAAATTCTGAAAGTAATCGTCTATAGAAAAAGGACAAAATCCGTTGTTTCCAAAATGAAGCAAAAAATGAGGGATTTTATCCAAAAGTAGTCGTAACATCCCGTATTGTGTATTCTATATTGACACTAATCAATGAATATATGGATACAACCCCTCTTGTTTTTGCTTCATTTTGAGAATAACGGATTTTCAACTTATTCAATTGGCGATTATTTTCAGAATTTTCAAGTTATGATTTTGTGACTTTCAGAAAAGTTGCTCAATACATTTAGCTAACATAATATGCAAATGAAATTTTGATATCGTTGACGCATGCGCAGTAAAAAATTATTTAGTAAACCAACTCATTTTGTATACAGTTTTCATTATTTTTAAATTCTGATTACAGGGTACTATGTGCAATGTTGTTTGTCATATTTTCTAAAAAAAATATTATTTTATATTAAGAACTCTGAAAATTATAAGGAAAAAACTTGGAAAAATTTGGGACCATTTTTATAAAAACCTTAATTACTCTGCGAGTATGCATGCTATTTACATAAAAATGAACACAGTGTATTACAATAAGACATTGAATCACAATCTAGAATTTGAGCGCTTGTGCTACATTAGTTTTGACAGGGTTATTCAAAAGATATTCATTCTTTTTTAATTTGTTGACGGTCCCCTATGGAGTTTCGGTAAAAAATCTTCACGGAGATGTATGACGTATACTATTATATTTATACACTAAGAGTTTCGAGATGATTCCTCATGTATTTTTCTAGATATTTAGTAAAATGTCTAAAATCGCAAGTGTCCCATAATCAATGGCAATATAGTGTATATATATATATATATTAGACTTTTATCGACTAAATTTTCAAAATTTTGTGAGCAATTCTTTTGAGTATTCGACATAAGGTCTCCATTTCCATTTTCCTCGTCGACTCTGTGAGCGAGTTTGGTTCAGGAAATTACTTTTTTCTATAGTTCAGACCAAGATGGGCGACTGGATTTATTTTCAAGGCAAGTTACAAGTAGTTACTAGTAGGAATGTGCTATATTATTGTTGAAATCTGAATAGGCAAAAATTTTCAGTCCCAGTTCCAATCCCCACCAGTGGCCAAGAGGTTCTGACCTCTAAACTGGTAGACGGCAGGTGCTGAGTTCGAACCCAATCGCGGTCGTCGGCTTAATCGTTCGAAGTTTTCCGTGGTTTTCTTCGAACCTTGGATTTACTTGCGTGAATACGGATTAGGTTCCGTTAGAAAGACCCCCACGGAGGGCATCCCACCCCATTAAGGTCCTATATCCCTTGCGTAGATAATCGGACGTCATAAAATAAACCTAAACCAAACCCAGTTCCAATCCAGCACATTTGAATAAAAAAATAATAGAAAATAACTATTCAAACTTTCGGGGAAATTTCCGAAATTTCTTGAGACGGTTTATATAAAAAGAAAAATATCCATGCTCAAATACTCAAAATTTTAGGACACATTTTCAGACTTTTTTTAAGGATAAAAACAGGAAACTTGCTGACGTGATTTTTGAAAATATCTATAAACGGCCGTGTATTTTCATTTTTCACTCAATTTATTGCAGCAATTTAAAAATAGTTATCTTCCCAGTATGACCCTTTTTCCGTTTTCAACACTATCGCTTCAGGAAATTCGGTTTAAAACGCCAACTTTGACTGCAGTTTTGGCAATAGACTCTCCTTTATCAATAAATCGACAAACCACCTCACAATATATAGTTTCTCAATAAGAAAACCTGCGGATTTGATGTTTTCAAAACAAAAATGAATTTAAAAATAAATCAAAAAATAAACAACTTGAATTTGAATACACCTTAATGATACTTATTATAAATGACGCATAAAATGCACCGTATAGTGTTGATGTGTGCGGTTATTTTTATTTTTACATCAAGACATTTAAAATTTTGTTTTATGCGAGGAGTTCTGATAAGAAAAAAAACAAGTTAGAAAAATCATGCGTTGAGCATAGATTATGAAATACTTTCCAACACTTCCTGAAATTTTTAACAAAACTTCACTAATGCTACTGTCTATAGGCAAATATGTATTCTAATACTTTTGAAAAGCCTTGTTTGATCTGTGAATTGATGTAGATACTATAAAAAGGGAAAATTTGTTTAACAAGAAAACGCGGAACAGTTTGAAATTTTCTTTCAGCAATTAATTCTAATAGATGGAGGCATACTTATATACTTTTGTTCAGCCCTCTAGTTAACCTAGGACCATTATTATATGCCAGTATTTAACTTTAATTTAGTTTGAACTGAAACACCCTTTAAACTACTGAAATCACATTTCCAGTAATTATATATCCTTTCGCGACTCATATATGCAATTCTTTGAGTGGCCCTGTATATCATTTTAACTATATTCTACAAAAATTTCTTAGTAAACAGGATGCAGTTCAGCTTATTTAAAAAAAAAAAAACCTTTAAGTAAATTATGCTTATTTTCAGTAGCCTCGAGCTCCTTTGTATAACCCTGTATATCAACTATATCATTTATACATACCATATAATATGTATAAATTTAGTGAAACTTAAAAGCGCATATCATAATCAAAACGACAGTTTATGCTTCCATTAGCCATCATCAATAATATACAGTACTTTTGATAGAACATACTATTTTAAATCTTCGGTGAGTCCCTGTAAATCTGTGCACTTCGTAATATGCATGAAATATCTTATATTAGGCCTCAGCAACGTATATCAGTTTTACTATACTTGAAACAGTTCAATATAATTAAAATATGTCGCAAATAATTTATTCTTTACTATTCTATAATGAAATTCTTTTGTGTGGCGCTGCAAATAATTTCTATACTTTTCACTTTATATTTTAGTGCAATTTGTAGATGAATATAGGCTTTAATATGTTTGACAGTGCGTAACATCATTAAAATTCATTTAAAACGATTTTTTTCCCATAGAACGTAATGTAACGAACAAATTTTGATTGTCCATATAAATAAACTAATCATGCTAAGAATTTCATTTGGAATAGTGTTCGTGCTAGGATATACATCAATAAAACCCAAAAATTTCGACAATCCGCTAAATTTTCGAGAGTTATTGTGAAAACAAGCGGCAAGATAGACAGATAAACCGAAATCATAAAGACTTCTTAACTTTGCTGGAAAGTGTTAAAAAATATTGGTCTCTCTCTCTCTCTCTCTCTCTCTCTTTTTTTTTTTTTTTTTTTTTTTTTTGTTTATATTATTTATTTTAAGTAAATGTGCAATTAACTGCATAGTACTCCGTTCAAAATATACTGTTTCTACTATACTTCTTTCTATATATTCTTTTGTAAACTATATTGAATGTTTAACTGTTTGTCGTTAAATTTACTCTAGAAATATCTGAATTATTACTAAACTCATTAATAGATTTATACGGTTTGGAGACTTAAAATTTTGAAAAATTCTGTATCGAAAAACCTTTTAAGACGGAATCATTTAGGAGTAAAAAAATTTCAATCTAGATTCCAGGTGACAATCCAGCTTTTTACATTTTTCATTATATTTCAATTAAGGAAAGTTATTCATAAAATTAATGTTTTAAAATATAGTCAGAGGATTACCTAAATTTCATATCCTAGAATTTTAAATATTCTTAGTCAAAGGGACAGAAAAGGGAACAAGATTTTAACATGACATTTATTCATTTATTTTATTTTATTTATTATTTTTTTTTAAATAGAGATTTAAAAAACTTGCATTAATCACTATAAACATAGATATCTAAAAAAAAATTTCAGGATTTTTCAAAATTTTTGCTCTTTTTCTAAAGTGGGACCAAAAATGAGATTTTCATATTTTGTTTTTAATTTGAAAGAAAATATAAATGTTTATAAGATTCTTGCTTTATTTGGAGACAATTCTTCATAAAAGTTAAACGTGTGGTACACTGTAAAAAAAAAAAAAAAAAAAAAAAATCTGCAAAGGTACTAAACTTTTTCTAGGAAACTTCGATTCCTAGAACTTTTCCTGTAAAGGTAACAGTAAAAATTCAAGTTTCAGAGTCGGTTGCATGAATTTTTCTTGTTATCGTTACATGAAAAGTTCTTGGAATGCCAGTTTCCTAGAAAAAGTTTGGCACCTTTGTCGATTTTTTTTACAGTGTAGAGAACCTCTATTAAGTCCTCGCCTGTCGACATGTATTACGTACTGATTCTCCGGTGGGTATTTCGTCCTCACTTGCTGGTGTGTTTTATGTCTTAGCTTTCCGGTGTGTTTATGTCCTGACTTTACGGTGTGTATACGTCCTGACTCTACGGTGTGTATACGTCCTGACTCTACGGTGTGTATATGTCCTGATTCTCGGGTGTGTATACGTCCTGATTCTCCGGTGTGTATATGTCTTGATTCTTCGGTGTGTATATGTCCTGATTCTCCGGTGTGTATACGTCCTGATTTTCTGGTGTGTATACGTCCTTATTCTCCGGTGTGTATACGTCCTTGGTTGCCGTTGTATTTCACGTCCTGACTTCCTGGTGT
Organism: Maratus speculifer; assembly: GCA_964019185.1. Classification (NCBI taxonomy): domain Eukaryota; kingdom Metazoa; phylum Arthropoda; class Arachnida; order Araneae; family Salticidae; genus Maratus; species Maratus speculifer. The sequence goes on along the minus strand of OZ025296.1, from coordinate 225,125,746 downwards.
GTATTGCGTCCTCTTTTGCTGGTGTGTTTTAGGTCATGGCTTACCGGTGTGTATGCTTCGTGGGTTGTTGATGTGTATTACGTTTTAAATTGTCGGTGCGTATTGCGTCTCTGTTTGTCGGTGTTGGAAAAAAATATTATTTTTATTCTTTTTGAATCATCAGTTTATTTTGTTGTTGTTTTTTCTCTTCTAATTGTTGCAACGCAAGTTTAAATAGATATAAAAATAATTTTTTTACCCTTTACTTCTAAAAGTGATGGAGTACCCCTGTTGCCAAAATTACAAAATTGGTATTACAAACTACGATAAAAATAATATCTCAAAAATAAATTGAGATACAGCTTTTCAACAAAATGCATTTAAAAATACATTTTTTCCCTTTGTTATGGTGTAAAAATTGAAAATGTGCGATATTTAGAAGCTTAAAAATTTGCAGTAGCGTAAATTTCATAATTGAAAATTCATTTCTTTTAATTGTTGCACGCAAGTTTAAATAAAATTATTATGTATATAACTAAAATTAATGGATTAAATAGATCACGTAAAAAATGTGCCTATTTGTTTTTATTTCATCATACTAAATCATATTTATCATTTATTTTGACACGCGAAATGAAATATTTTTTACATTTATTAAATTATTATTCATTTAAATTAAGAGCTGCCTCTATCGACCATTTTGGTCTCCTTAAATTTATGCTAAGCTTTGCTGTATTTTACTTTTATTCATAATTTTATTTACTTGCGTACCTTCACTAAATCTGCAGATTCAGATACAGGAATACAATTAATTAATTAATTAATTAATTAATTAATAATAATAATAATAATAATAATAATAATAATAATCAAAGTTAATTGAGATTTACAGAAAATAGACACTTATTTTATTGAAAATTTTCGCGATTAAAATACTTTCTTCTTGTGTGCATAAAAGATAAAAAAAAACACTAAAATGAATTTTAAGATTAAAAACTGAAGATTATTATTTATACTTATAAAGAAACAACATGTAAATTGTATCGTAGCACGAATTTTTTTCACAATGTCCGGGGTTGTTTGTGTGTATCAACATAGTAAATGTCCTCAGTTGATTGTAAAATAATGAAGTCCCCAATTGATTGTGTGTATCAAGTTCACTGTGTGTGTAAGTGTGTATCAATGTCCCCATTTATATAGCAAAAATACATATTGTGAAATTTTGTGAAATTCTGCAAATTTGAGAAAAATCAAAGTTAATTCATATTTAATATAGTATAAGTAACAATTATTCACCGGAAATAAACTTCTAAGTCCGTTATTTTCGAAGTCCCGAATTGGCGGTGTATACACCAAGTCCTGAGTTTGCACGTCTTGCCAACCTGTGTGTGTGTGTGTGTGTATTAAAATATCATAAAATTGAAATAGTTTTACGATATTTGCTTTACGAAAATGTTATGTAAAAAATTGAAGGAACTCCGTCTACAATTATCACAGTGAATCAATAGGGCTCAAATATGGCTGACTTGACATTTCAAATTTGAGAAATGTAGGCGCTTAAAAGCTAACCAAATAAATTACATATATATATATAAATATATATATGTTCTGTTAAATATATAGAAAAATGCATGAGGAATTATTATGAAACTCCAGGCGTCTAAACAAAAAAGAATGGATCATATATTTCCGCGAATTTTTTTTTCCAAAATCTCATGAGGCAGCGCCAACAAATTGAAATAGAACGAATAGCTTTTGGGTAATTGTGTCAATACTAATGTAGCCATAAGCATTCAAAACTGCAGATTATAATTAAGTGGCTCATTATAATAAGCAGTGTTAAGTTCTATGAGGATAGTCTGTATACCCGTAGAGAAAATGAGTTCTTTTCTTTTTTTTTAAATAAGAACACTCCCAAATTTTGCCGCGATTTTTGCTTATAAATTGCAGATTTCTTTACTAAAAAAATGTTCTTTTCAGAATATATGATAAACAACATTGCATATAATACCTTATAATCAGAATTGATGCATAGTAAAAATTGTATGAAAAATTAACAGGTTTACCAAATAATGCTCTACTGAGCATGTATGAACGAAATCAAAACATAATTTGTATAATGTGTTAGCTAAATGCATAGAGCAAATTTAAAAAGTCTAAAATACATAGCTTGAAAATTCTGAAAATTATCATCGATAGAATAAGCTCAAATTCCGTTGTTGCCAAAAGAAAGAAAAATGATGAGGGGCTGTATGCAAATATATTAGTATGTGCAATATTGTGTATGCTATACTGACACCAATCAATGGATATATGGATACGATACAGCCCCTCATCCTTTTTGGTTCAGTTTAGGAATAATGGATTTTGGGCTTATTCTATCGACAATAATTTCAAGCTATGTTTTAGAAACATTTACAAGAGTTGTTCTATACATCTAGCTGATACATTATGTGAATTATATTTTGATAGTCTTCACGCATGCGCAGTAAAACAGGGATTTAAACAGTATTCCAGTTTAACACTTCTATGCGGTCATAAATGGATGGCAGAGATGTTTAAAATGATGCATTTCTCCAAGGAATCTATTTTGAAGCATAATATGTTTATAAAATTATCTTAAAATAAAGGTTTTTTATAGAATCAGTCTCATTAGTTAATGAACAGATCATGTATTTTTATAAATTATTCTTAACTTTAAAAAATTTTTAGATGTTTGAGGTTTTTAAATATAAAGGAATGCTTTTTCGGAATCTTTGATGATTCGGATGAGTTTATTAACTATTTTAGTTCTTGATTAAAGTATATTTTTGTAGATTAAGAAACATCTGTTTTGCTTTACACTGCAGAAAAAGAGTGGTATATAGATACAATATACACCGTTCTTATTAAGAACAAACCGAAATAATAACAACTATATTGCCACTAATGTGCAATTATAATCTTTAAATTTTTAGATATATTTTCAATATTAATTATTTTATTGCAATAAGTTTCTTTTTAAGGATAATAATTGAATAGCTGTCGTTAAAATTTATTTTTTAACCAAATTTATCAATTTTAAATAAACATTGATCAAATAATAGAAAGTTTCATATATATTTAAAAACACCTGAGTTCTTCAAATGAAATATTTAATGACTTTAAAGTTACATAAATATTTACAAAAAGCATCTTGCATTTGTAATAAGATAATGGAAAAAACTTTATCTAACATACATCTATTGTGATTATAAATAATTGGGGGTTTGAATTTTTACAGAAAAGGCTATTTTCATAATTTATCTTTGCTGTCATTTCAACACAAAGAATAATGAAATTACTTTCCATTTCACACATTCTTTAGGTAAATAGGAATTTAGTACTTATTGCCTAAAATTCATAGCTATTCTGCAAATTACCAAAATAAATTAACACAATTTGTCTCAGAAGTTCTATCATAAATGAATGGAATTTATTTAACGATATTACTTTAATCAAATATGAATCCAATTTTATTAATAGCATTAATTTATTTAATCAATGTATGACTTATGGAGGGAATTATCCATTTTCTAAATACATTGAATCTTTCTTTATACATATTGATATTTTTATGTCCTTCATGCTTTTAAATGTATTTATTTCTTTTGCAAATTTGTAGCATATTTTGAAAGTTTCATATAAATTTTATTAATATATATTAATGTATATTATAATATAAATTTTATTAATACATATTAATATATATTATATTATATATTATATTATTAATATTATTAATATATATTTATGAAATATTAATTTTTTTCAAATTTAATGACATTTCTCTAATAGCTCAAAACAATTGTTAATAATGGCATCTTGGTATTATTAATACCATTTTATCTTTACAATTGAAAATATAACAAAGCCTTAAATATTATATCCTAACATACTTGAACAATTATGTTTTCATATACTTGTTTCGTATACCCAAACTAGTGTTTTATAAATTCTTTACATCAGAATAGCATTGTTCGCCAGATACGAAATGGAACCTGATACGAAAGCGTGATTTCACATGACGTAATTTCACAATCTGCTGGAAATTGTTTCGTATCTTATAGGAATGCTGGTATAAGATTTTTTTAAAAGAAAAAATGATTTCAGTAAGAAATAATCCCTATTAATTCCCTTCTTCCCTTTTCTTTAGCGTTTATATTAAAGACATCATTTGGAAGATTAATCAAAATGTTTCCAGTTTACTAATTTAAAAAAATCCTTAGAAATTTTTATTTTTTTTTTATAAACCATTTTGGGTTTATGCTTTTTTGACAACTTAAATTAAAAAATAAATAAAAAATAATAAAGCTACAATGGAATTATTATTTTTATGTCAATAAATTATACGTCAACGATTACAATTTCAGACGATTTTTGGTTTTCAAACATAAAGTGATAATCGGATATCGATTATTTAAAAATAAGATTTTATTTTGTCAGATATTTTTCAATAAATAATTTAATCATAATATTGTCTTCACTATTGATTGAAATGAAAGAACATTTCGATTTCAATTTGAAAATGACAGAAGAAAAAGAAATCTAATAATCCCTATCGTTATTCGTTTTTAGCTCACAGGCTATCATAGCCTGAGAGCTTATGTGCCAGTCCGATCTGTATGTACGTTCGTATGTTCGTGCGTAACGCGATAACTCATGATAAAAATATCGGATCCACTTGAAATTTTGTATATAGGTATATCCTGATAAGGCACTTCCCTGATTAGTTTTTGGAGTTCATTCTATATGTATAAGAGTGGGAACGGGGGGCTCATGCCCCTCCCCTTAATTGATATAAATGGGATTTTCATGCAGAATTAACAGTTTTATTTCAAAATTTAGATATAGGATCATTCTGATGAGGCGATACCGTGGCTGTTATTAGGTGTTCATTGAATAAGTATAAACAGGGGGAAGGAGGGTTCTAATCCCCCTCTCCTTAACTTGTTTAAATAGGTTTTTCAAGCAGAATTGTCAGATTTCGTTCAAATCTCTGAATAGTTTTGGAAGTTTAATGGTTAAGTATAAAAGAGAAGGATAACTCCTCTTAAATTACATAAATGCTAAATGGGTTTTTATCTTCTTTTTTCCACAAAATTTAAAAGTTTGGTTGCAATTCAAGTTACGAAAAAATCTTATTCAAATTTTTAAATTCTAATCTTAATTTTGTGATTTGAGAATAATTACGGATTTTTAATGTTAATTTCATTACATAATCTTCTATCTATCTATCGAAAAAAAATTGCCATTAAAAAAATAAAAAAATAAAGATTACTCTTTAAATTATATCTTCACGAAAACTCTGAAAAAAGGAGCAAGTAAAATAATGAAATGAACTTGAACATGCAGTATACGATAAAAAGTATTACAGATTCAAGTAGCTCATATCTTTTGAAATCTTTCCAATGGTAATGAAAAATAATTGGTTTGGAATTCTTATTTTTTTATGTACTTTTTGAATTGGCATATAATCCGGTAATACAAATGAGCCATATTTCAGGCTTTACAAAATGTAGAAATAAACACACATAGCATAATATAATAAAAAATACAGTTCGGCTGAAATAATTCATTCAGATAAAAATTCATTTCAGCTCAGATAAAAAGAAGGGATTCTAAGGATTTCACAAACAGAATTTCTGACGTTGTGGAAGATACCTGGTGTGTCGGGTATCACCCAGGTATCAGGCAGGATCAAACAGGTTTAAGAGCGTATATATGCCAAATCTGTTCCACAAAGTTCGACTACTTTCTGTACTGCAACATTTCAATAAAATGTTTCCTGTCCCATCAATGTGTTGCTATAGTTGTTCTTTTCTCTGTCTCTTTGTACGTACCAGTGTTGCCAATGGGCTTTTTTTTATTATTCAGGTTTCTTGACTGACATTAGATTTTTGAAATTGTAAAATTTCCTTTATTTTCACCTTAATTAATATGTTATTTAATAATGATAATTTTGCCATTTTCCAAAATTGTTGCCAATCAAGAAATCGGAATTTGAAAAGGAAGCCCATTGACAACATTGCTTTGTGCCGCAACTCGCAACTAAGGCATTTTGGACCTTGTATTCCTATATGATTCTGAGTCGTCTCATGCCCTGTACATCTTCTGCAAGTTTGTCGGTCTTAAAGTGAAACAACCTATATTTATATTTGACAATTTTTGTATTTTGTTTGCAGTTTTTTATAATTTTTGATAGTAGAGAGAGCACAGAATGTGAAGACATTATTTTCGAAAATATGTGTTTCTGCCTCAATGCTTAATTCGTGCATGATGAAGTGAAACAAGAGTAGTTAAAGATAAAATACTGTAAAAGTTAAATATACAGGACGATTAAAAAAAAAGTTGGCAAAATAATATGACAAATCAAGCATATGACACGGATAAAAAGTCAAATAGAAACATAGGGCTTCAAACCATTTGTTTGAGTCACAAATACAGGGTGTTTCATCCTAACTCAATTTGGGTTGACAGTAATAAGTTTTAGAAACCTGAAGAACATTATAATAAAACAATTAACAGACATTCTCATCTTTGTTTTAAATGTGATAACATTAAAGAAAAGTGGTAGAAGTTTGTACAGTATCATCGATTGCTTGAGCAATATATTTTTTCAGATCTTTTCGCAACGTTATCACATTTCACACAAAATAGAATACATTTCATTACAATGCTTTTATTTTCCTGGAAATTATTACTTTCAAACCAGGTGCAGCTAAAATGAAACACACTGTATTCGTGACTTAATATTAGTTTGCAATCATATGCTCCTATGCGATTTTTCATCCTTGTTGTATGCTTGATATGTCATATACTATTGTCATTTCTTTTCTATATCAACCGGTAGAGACCACCAAACATTAAAAGTTGATCAGCGCCTCCTCTTCATACCAAATCTAAACTTTAAATATAATTGTCTTTAACCGCTGCCATTGGCAAACGAAATAAATTGCTCTGTTCCATGAGCAAGGTGTTGCATTTTTCAAAACTTCGGCATTTTACTTATCCAACAACTTGAACTTTCGCATCGCACTGTCAGAAAAATTCGCCAATATACACTAAATTACTCTTATTTTTTCACATAAAATTTCCGTACTCTTATAAAACATATTTGATCCGTAAATTCATTTCGAATGTCTGAAAGGGAGGAAGAGATTCCGTTTATTTTTAGCACGCATGCGTATTGGATATGTTAATATTAAATTCGAATTTATTAAAAAAAAAAAAAAAAACTCTATAGATTAAGACGTCTAAGTTAGTTTAAAAAGATAAAAATGTATTTTTATGCTATATAAATACTTTCGCATAAAAACCCCAGCCACAATCTCAGAAAAAATCTTCCTGAACTTAATTTCAAAATTAAAAGATTTTTGCTTTCAACATCCTACGCTAGGATGGCTGGTTCGATTCCAACGTCAGCCGCTTTTCTTTTCCCAAACTTTCTTGAATTGACGGATATTTTACCTCTTGGAATGGAAAAAATGACGGATATCCGTCAATGGAAAGAAATATACCGGCAGCAGTGCTGCCAGTAGATTTTCCGTGAAAAGAAGAAAGTTTTTTTTAGAAAGTGCGATGTTCGACGACATTGAAATGAGTATCGAATACTTGATAAAAAGCATCTACACAAAAATTTCAGATATACTGAGATACAGCAACAATGCCGCAAAGGACATAATTAGAACACCTTGACAATACACAGTCACAACAGATTCACTATAAGAAGAGATATCCATATGGTTTGCCCATATGATTTATCGAAGTTACCACCTTCGAAACGATTAGCGTCAAGTTTATACAGTTTTTCTGCCATTTCTTTACAAATTGTATTACAGTAGATGACCCTTTTATTTTTGGTAATAATAGAAAAAAATGTATTTTAAAATTTGAACACAACCTACTTTTTTGGCAAAACGAAAATAAAATTCAAACACAGGAACAGCTTATGTTTCATTCTGATATGCTTTCTCAATCGAAAACAGCCTTTTGCCTGTGATTTAATCAACGTTCAGTGATATATATCAATGGATATGCATCACGATACATATCATGATATATATCGATATCTATTTTTAAATATCATGTATCATTTTTAAAATAAAATATTTTTGATATTTTTATTGATATTTATTCTTAAAATAACAAGATGTTTGATACTATATTTAAAGCTGCATATATTTGTTATTATGTATAGGTAACTTTATATTTTCAGTCAGAGCAAGGTTAAATGATATTTTCAAATGTTATTGATTCTATCATTCTGTAAGGAACTTTTGTTTCTTGCAGGGACTTTTTAAAAATCAATTAAACCAAATAGCCATTCTAGCCTTATATTTAAAGTTTTTGCTTTGAAATGTATAGAACTAATATTTATATGCGACAGTTATTTCGGGACAGCCATTAGAAAATAAACTGTCTAGTTTATATAATCAGTTGTACACAGAATAAATAGAAAATATTTTTTTCGGATTATGGATTAATTGATTCTAATCTGTATAAGATGTTAAGAATTAAAAAAAGACAAGCTTGCTTTTATGTTACAATCATCACTTAAAGTAAACTGTTTTATATTGAAATTTGTATTTTATATATTCCTGATTTTTTGATATTTGATACTAAATCCTAATAGTTTTTTAAAAATTTACTATAATACAAATATATTTATTTTTAATTAAATGATCGTCAGTTTTGTTCTAAATTAGAAAATATTATTTTCGGATTATGGATTACTTAAATCTAATTTGTGTAAGATGTTAAGAATTAAAAAAAAAAAAAAAAGACAAGCTTGCTTTTATGTTACAATCATCACTTAAAGTAACCTGTTTTATATTGAAATTTGTATTTTATATATTTCTGATTTTTTTTATATTTGATACTAAATCCTAATAGTTTTTTAAAAATGTATTATAATACAAATATATCTATTTTCAATTAAATGATCGTCAGTTTTGTTCTAACGCATAAAAGAAAGAAGAAATTCATTTTAAATTATTGTTTAAGTTTTAATATTAAGTGTAAATTTTTTCCGTTTCTTAATTTGTATCAAGCTTGATGGCTACTTTTTTATTTTATAATTATAACAGTTGGTTCCAGATGAAGAAATTTAGAATATCACTAATATATATTTCGCAGTTCTTGAGTGATAGTACATTATAGCAAACAAATGTTTGACAGTTCAAATCAATGTATCTAACTTGGTAAAAATATTTTGAAATTTTTTTTGTTATTATTGGATTCTTTTATTTTTAAATAGTAATATTATATGCCGACAAAAGAAATCTACAGACATAATTGTTTTATATATTTAAATTTAACTAATTTTTAAAAGAAGCTATACACATTTAAAAAAATTGTAATTTACAATTTTAAATGGATTTAAATTAAACCCATTTTGTGTTAGCTAAAATAATTATCTTTGATTTTTTTTAGAATTATGGCAATTAAGTTGAATAATATATAAGAAAAGCTTTCGAATAAAACTCAGCATTAATAACTATGTTCTTTTAAAATAATGAAATGTATTGATTAAAAAAACACGTAATTGTTCAATTATAGATCTATATGTAAAACTATCGGAATTTAACAGTAAATTAAGCGACAAGGATTAATAAAAGTGGTTACTTGAATGAAATAAAAATACTTAGAGTTTGAACGATAGAAATATAAAAATTTTCAAAGAGCAAATAAATTATGATTTAGTATACAACTCTGCATTATTAGATGCAGTTTAGTTAAACACAAAAATGAAAAAATGCATAAAACGCTATTTATTTTATATTGATATAAAAATTCAACAAACACAAATGAGATATTACATACATAAAACATACATTAAGGGCTAAAAAAAAAATCCCATTACTGTGGTGAAACATTTAATTTTAACATGAAATTAATCAAATGAAATCGGTCTGGTTATGTTATGAATATAAATAACTTTTCTGAATTCTCCCTGAAATAATATTTGTGCAATTAACATTTTTATTTCTCTCCTGATTCTTAGAAAATTAAAACTAATATTTATAATTTTTTCTGTTTGAGTTTTATCTAAATGAAAATAAATGGTATCCACCGACGCATTCTTGAATAATCGATCAGTTTTAGAGAATAAATGACCACTTTTAGCCCAGCAGTTATTTTTATGGATTCATTTGTTTAATGGGATTACTTTATTTGAATAAGAATTTCATATTTCTTACATCTTTTAATTTATTGTATTAAAAGAAAGACTTAAGGTTAAACTTTGTAATACTTCAAGAGACGTTTGCGATGAGCTTCTATTTCTTCATGTTTATTTAATGATTTAATAAAATTTAATGAAAGTGAGTACTTGCAATTTAAAGTTTATTTTATTTCTCCTCTAAAATTCTCTCAAAATATTTTGATATGTAAATTATATATACAGCACATTTTACTCGGAAACTGTATGTCATAAAATCTTTACACAAAATAATGTGTATTTTTATGCTTTATCTTAGGATATTATTCACAGAACATGTAAATATTTTCTATTACTCGATGTTGCAAAAACGGACTGGAAGGGCATTATGTTCTAAAAATAACGGGCGATTTTACGGAAATAGTACTGACAATTGGCACTCTCCGAAGCACAAGTCACTGTTATTTAATGGAAAAATTTCCGTATATTCCAGATTTTTTTTCAGTTTTTTCCCCAAAAGAAAACGAAAAATAATCTGGAATTTACGGGAATTTTCCACTAAAAATCAGTGAATTGTACTTGCAGCCCGATACCAGCACAATCTCCGTAAAATCGTGCTTTTTACAGCGTGGAATTACATTTTTTAAGTTGCTGTGATGTAATTTCTGGAAATGATTTCGAAGTGTTTGCGATTTTATTATTAATTGCCTTTATACGACTGTATAGTAATTAAATATTTATAAAAAATACGTAAAATAAATTGCTTATAAATAAACGCGATTATTTGTAAAACACAATAACGATAGTTAAGTTGTGTTGATTTTGTTTTTGAAAGAAGTAAGGACAGCATTATTATAAATGTCTGCTTTTTATTATATCGGTGCTTTATTGTTAAATTTACGACAGTCATTTGTAATAATTGATACATGAGTGAAGTAAAAAAATTGTTGAATTCGAAATTGACAGCATTATCAGAAAATTAAAGTACAAATAAATAATAATTTTTTACACAAACTTGCATTATTAATTTGAATTCAATAACAATAAAAATAAAAATGCTACCTTTAAAAAATTGATATAAAAATGTAACAAACACAAATGCGATATGACTTAAACAAAAATACATTTTAATCACAAAAGTTCCAATTACTGATGTGAGGCATTTATCTTAATCAAATAGAATCGGTCTGCTTATGATAAGAATATAAAAAAGTCACCCGTATTCTCCTTCAAATAATATTTCCACAATTAACTTTTCCTTTTTCTCCTCATTCTTAGAAAATTAAAACTATTATTTATTATTTATTTGGTGTGAGTTTTATCTAAATAAAAACAAATGGTACCTACAGGAGTATTCCAGGATTATTTATAGGTTATTTAGAAAATAAATGGCTACAATTAAGGAATAATTTATTTTTAGGAATATAATTGTTAAATGGGATTACTTCGTTTCAATAAGAATTTCATATTTATTAGATGTTTTAATTTATTGTATTAAAATAAAAACTTGGGGATAAACTTTTTAAAATATCCTATAGACATTTACAACGGGCTTCTGTTTCTTCATGTTTGTTTAATGATCTCATAAAATTTAAACAATGTGGATACTTGCAATTTAAATGTTGTTACATTTCTTCTTTGAAAAAACCAAAAAATTTTTTATCTAATTATACACGACATATTTTACTCGAATACTGTATGTGATTTTGTCGTTACACAAAATAATATCTATGTTTACGCTTTGTCGAAAGGTATCATTTACAGAACATGTAAATTTTTCTACTATTTTGTTTCGCAAAATCGGAGAAAAAAGGCAACAGAGTTACATTTTTTAACTGGCTATAATGTAATTTGAAAAAACTTTTCTAGTTGTTTGCGATATCATTATTATTTGAATTTATTAGAATGTATCCTTTGTAAATATTTATAAAAATACTTAAGTTTAGCTGGCTATAAATAAAAGTGACTATTTGTAAAACACAGTATACATAATGATGTTTTGTTGATTTTACTCGTAAAAGAAGTAATGATTGTATAATTATAATTGTTGACTTAATATTATATTAGAGCATTATTGATCAGTTTAGACAATTTATTGATTATTTATTCAATTAATAGTAAAAATTGACATTTGAGTGAATTAAAAATAATATTCAATTTGAAATCGACAGCACTGTAAAAAAAAATTAAAATATAAATAATAATAATTTTATACACAACTATGCATTATTGATGTGAATTCAATCATCCATAAAAATAAAAAAGCTACTTTTAAAAAATTGATATAAAATCAAACAAACACAAATATAATATTACTTAAACAAAACTACATTTTGAACACAAATAAAAATTTCCAATTACTGTTGTGAAATATTTAACTTAATCAAATAACATTAGTCTGCCTATTTAATGAATATAATTAAGTATCCCAAATTCTCCCCGAAATCATATTTACATAAATAGCTCCTTCGTTTTTTGTACATTCTTAGAAAATTAAAACTATTATTTATAATTCATTTCGTGTCAGTTTTATCTAAATGAAAAATAACTGGTATCCATCGACGTATTCCAGGATAATCTATCAGTTTTGTAGAATAAATGATCACTTTTAATCTAGCATTTATTTTTGTAGATTCATTTGTTTAATGGAATTATTTTATTTGGGTAAGAATTTCATATTTATTACATCTTTTAAATGGTTTGATTAAAAGAAAGACTTTTTGTTCAACTTTGTAACTTTTTAAAATATGTTTATGTTGTGCTGCTATTTCTTCATGTTAATTTAATGATATAAAAAATTTAACCACAGTGAATACTGGCAACGTAAAGTTTGTTATATTTCTCCTCTGAACTGCTTTAAAAATATTTCATTTATAAATTACATGTACAGCACTATTCTTAGAAAATTAAAGATACACATTATAATTTATTTTGTGTTACTTTCGTTTAAATGGAAATAAATTATATCTACCGACGTATGCCAGGATAACCTAGCAGTCTTAGAAAATGACCACTTTTAATCCAAACAATTTTTTATAGATTCATTTGTTTAATGGGATTATTTCATTTGAATAAGAATTTCATATTTAGTACATCTTTTAATTTATTGGATTAAAAGAAACACTTTTGGTTCAACATTGTTATTTTTCTAGTTATGCTTATGATTGACTTCTACTTCATTATGTTTATTTGATGATCTAATAAAATTTAACCAAAGGAACTGCTTACATTTTAAAGTATGTTTTATTTCTCCTCTAAAATGCTTTCAAAATATTTGATACGTAAATTGTGTATACCACACATCTTACTCGGATGCTGTGTGCCATTCTGTCTTTATATAAAATCAAATGCACGTTTATGCTTTATCTAAGGATATCATTTAAAGAACATGTAAAATAATGTAAATAAAACTAATAATAAATTTTAAACCCACAGCATTGTTTGAAAATTGAAGTACAAATAAATGATACGTTTCTATACAACTCTGTATTATTAGCTTGAAATTAACTAATCATAAAAATAAAAAAGCTACTATTTAAAAATTCAGATGAAAATTTAAGAAACACAAATGCAATGTTTCATAAATAAAACATACATTTTGATCACAAATAATCATTTCAATCTGCAGTTGTGAAACATATAATTTAATCAAATAAAATCGGCCTGCGTATGTTATGTATATAAATATGTTTCCAGAATTCTCTCTTAAATTTTATTTGGATAACTAACTTTTTATTTTTCTCTTCATTCTTTGAAAACTATTCTTTAAATTTTATTTGTGTAAATTTTATCCAATTTGAAATAAATGGTATCGACCGATGCATTCAAAAATCTATATATTTAAAACGCTAAGCGTTTTCTTTCGACATTTCGTGAGCAGAAACTACTGTGTCAAATTACACCATTAATTTTTTTAATGAAATATATTTGTCTACAAATTTGTTATCGTACATTCGTTTGATCAAAAATGTTATTAATTAGCTGTAATTATCAATTGAAATTTCACTTATGCGCATGCGCAATCCAAAAGTACTAAACGGTGTCTTAGAGCGAAGCTCTTCGCATGGTATAAATGCTCGTTCAGTTGAATTATCATAAGCGGTGGAAGCCGGTTGTATTTTTATCGGCACGTGTGATTCTTTTGAATTCTTTGGTTATCGTTATATTATCTGACTAACTACAAGCTTTTTTATCCCAGAAGGTTGATATTATTGAGTTTTTAAATCACTTTTTTGGAATGGAAAACTTTGTTGTACCGATAATAGGCGATGAAAATAGTGGGAGGTTTTTCGTTCAGTCTATACTTGCCAACTTGAATTTTTTTTTTTTTTTCGTAAAGGATTGCCGAAAACGCGGGGTTTTGAGAGATCGCGCCATCTAGCGTTTTTATTGGAAATAAATGTATGCTTTTGGTTTTTGACTTTTGTTTTTTACCGTAACTTATGCATGGTGCTGACACTTATGAATGAAAATAGAAAAAAGCCTTTGCACGACTTTCATCTATTTTCATCAAAACGTTTCGAGACATAAGCATACATTATGGTTGAGAGTAAAGTGTGAAATAAAAAAAAACATACCGTTTTGCCATTCAAATGGATCGATCGAGAGGATTTGAACGTGCTTTCAGATTAGACCTTAAGAAAAAAAAATTAACCAACGTTTTAAATGATGTCCTTTCTTCTCAGCTGAAAAAGACAGAAAGGAAGTAAAGAAAGAAAGAAAAATTAATTGTGTATGGTCAGTAAAAACTTGATTAAAAAAAATTTAAAGTCTTTTTCCTAACCGACTTAGTTTAAAATTACAAATACATATATTTTTCTAAAATAGGAACATAGTTTTCAGATGGGTGTCCTTAAAATTTACGAATTATTTTAAAGCTAGAAAAAAAAATTAAGAAATATGTATTACCTAAAATTTAAAATTATGATAGTTATCAAACTATGATATAAAGCTAAGAAATTATACATAAATTTTGAAGTTCCGAGATTTTCACTTTAAAATATTAATACATTAAACATCCAGGGGGAAAGAGAAAAAATCTATTATATTAAAATTAAATAAATAATTCATTACGATCTGTTAAATAATATTTTTTAAAGTATAATTTAAAAATCTAAACTGAGATTTTTAATTGTTATTAAAGAATTGTTTATTTCGGCGGTGTTGTGTTGTTGCGCTTAGTGATGCTTTTCTAAGTATCTTATTACCTGGCGTTACTTTTAAAACTACATTATATGTCTGGCAGACCTTTTGTAACTACTTGATGTGCCTAGCGTTTCTTTTTAAACTATCTTATGTGCCTTACTACTCTCTTTTACATACCCTTTCAGATGATTTTAACACAAAATATGTCAGTTAGCTATCAGTAAAAATTATATCATTTATCGGCGTCGAAAGAAAAAAAAACATATTGTCGATTAGCCGAGAAAAGATGTGAAATTAGCTAACAGGTTATGGAGAAAAAAATTAATTTGGTTGATTGTCTACAAGAAAAAAAATAAACCCTCTAATATTTTTTGATTGCCTACAAGAAAAAGTATTATCAAAATTAGTCTGTCCATCTAAGGAATTACTTTAACCTTACCGCCCATAGAGGTCAATATAGAAGCTTACTTAGCCAACTTTGTAGTACATTTTTTTCGTCAAGTTTTGAAGGGTTCTATCTAGTAATCTATTAATTTTAGAGAATAAATGATCATTTTTACTCTAGCGATTATTTTTTTTTATTTGTTTGTTAAATGTGGTTACTTTATTTGAAAAAGAATTTCATATTTATTACTCCTTCTAATTTGTTGGATTAAAAGAAAGACTAAAGGTTCATCTTTATAACTTTTTAAAAGACTTTTACGATAGCTTTCTATCTCATGTTTGTTTAATGATCAAATAAAATTTAATAAAAATGAATGCTTGTGTAATTTAAAGTTTGGTTTATTTCTCATCTAAATTACTTTGAAATTATTTTAATTCATAAATTTTATATATTGAACAACTTTTATATATACTGTATAACATTTTGTCCCTTTATAATGGGTATTTTTTATGCTTCATCAAAAGTTATCATTTACAGAACATTCTAACTTTTCTATCAGAAAATGGCTCAAAATCGGGTGGGGGGGGGTATATTTTTTAACCGGCTATAATTCAATTTGTAAATGCGATTATTATTAACTACTTGCTATAGCTGTATTAGTTCCCTCTTTCAAGTCGTTATGTCTTGTATATATTTATAAAAATTCTTAAATTCAACTTGAAAAAAATACTATTTATAAAACACACGATCAATAAATAGATGTTGTTGAATTCATTCTTTAAAGAAGTAAAGACTGTGTAATTGCTCACTTATTAATGCATTGATACTTCATTAATCAATGTGTATTATGCTTAATATTCTAATCTGATCTTGGAAGGAAATAAAAGTAATTTTGTATTTGAATACGATAACAATATAAGCATTTCGAATTTTAGATAAGTATTCATTCAGTATACAACTCTGAAAAATTAACTGGAGATTAATTAATCATAAAAGTAAAAAAGTTACTTTTTTTAAAAAATGTAACAAACACGAATGAGATGTTAGTTAAATAAGTCATACATTTTGATAAAAAATAAATTCCTACAATTTATTTGGTGTGACATTTAAATTTAACATGAAATTAATCAAATAAAATTCGTCCGCCTATTTTATGAATTTAAATATGTTTCTCGAATTCTCCTTGAATTAATATCCGCATAATTAACTTCCATTCCCCCCGTCAAATTCATAGAAAATTAAAACTGTTCTTTATATTTTTTTGTGTAAGTTTTATCTAAATGAAAAATAAATGGTATCTACCGACGTATTTCAGAATAATCTATTAGTTCAAGAAAATAAATGACTACTTTTAACCCAGCAGTTACTTTATAAATTCATTTGTTTAATAGGATTACTTTATTTGAATAAGAATTTCATATTTATTACATATTTTAATTTCTTGGATTAATAGAAATACTTATAGTTCGACTTTTTAATTTTTCAAAAGACGTTAACGATGCTCTTCTTCATGTTTATTTGAAGATATCAAAAAATTCAATCAAAATGAATGCTTGTAATTTCAGTTTTATTATATTTCTGCTCTAAAATGCTTTCAAAATATTTGATATGTCAATTATGCTTAAAATGGGTTTAAACATTTTTCTTTTTGAAAATAAGAGGGTTGTTAGAATTCATTCCATATCAACAATAACTGTCATAGAACGTGGGGTTGAAAACGATTTATTTAATTATAGCAGAAGATGATTCAACCCGTAAGACATAGTGACGTCACTGCAACTTCGTTGTGAAGTCACATTGTGACTTTGTGACCATCGATTGTTGATGTGACGTCACGTGACGTCGATGGAAAGTCACAGTGACTAAAATGTGAAGTCGTTATGGCCGTTTTAGAGCTCTTTTTTGACATATTACAAAGTGGTCACAATTTGACAAATTTGTGAAAAATGTGTCATTTGTGACTAATTTGACATTAACATTGTGACGAAACTGTGATAAAAGGAATGGTATCTAAATTGCCAGAAATATGTTTTTTAAAGTAAATAACATGTTTTGAAGAATATTTATAATTTTCTAAAAAATTTTAATAAAGTCACATCTCAGTCACAATGTGACGTCACTGAGTGGTGGCATTTTGGTCACAGATGTTATGTGACCAAAGTGACTCACAGTGACCATGCATGCTATGGGGAACCTTAACTGAAATTGATTTCTCGGTAATTATTTTGCGAAAAATAAAATATTGCATTAAAAATGTAACGATATATACTTTTTTAGTGGTATATATTAAGACAGTCTTCAACACAATTTAATATATTATCCCATCAAGAGTGAAAAATTAACTGAGACCGTAACTGGAATCTGCGATATACATTGATATGTACCTTGTTTTGTATTAAATGTGATAACAATGTGAAGTTCTCGAAAAAGAATGTGCGCAAGCAATCTACGATATTTCATTCTTCTGAGACCCGAGCAAAATAAGATACATATTTTTGTCTTAATATTAGTTTTTTAATATTATTTTTATGTTAGATATGTTATTCCTAGAATAGTGAAAAACATTAAGTTTTCAAATACCTCGAGAAAAGGATCTGACCGAGATACAAGATACTAAAAATTTGGACTTTAGAGCTAAATTCAATGCACAGTCAGTATTTAAACTCGGTAAACGCTTTAAAAATTTTAAATTTTTATTGATAAGGTATACTGACTTTTTTTGTTTTCGTTGTTGTTGTTCCTCGGAGAATAAAAATATGTATGTAACTTTTGTTCTTAATTAAGATCAAAAACTGGACCTCTTGAATTAAAAACTACAATAAATAAACATATATTTATGCATAATCACATAGCTACTAATTTATTTTTTATTCAAACCACTAAACATTAACAATATTTTTTAAGTATTTTTATATAAGTCGGGCAGATGAGATAAATCGCTAAATATTGTTCACATTGACATCAATTTTGCTGCTTTCATTTAATGTAAAAATATAATGTTTTAGCTTATTTCGCTTGAAATATATAATATTAACTTAAAAAACATAAATTACATACATTTGAAAACATTATTTCATTCCTTTACTTTAAAAATTATATATATACATTACCATAATTTTAATATGAAACACATAACCTATATATTTTAACATGAACGCTTAGTTTTTTTATTTACATGTGAGAAATTTAAGCTTCTATTGGTGAGGGGGAACTATGATTGGTGAGTTTTGGGACCATATAACATAAAAAAAATTATTTTGCCTTATTTAACCTTAGAAATCTGCAATTAAATAATTAAAACATTTCTGTTAAAGTTTTGTGAAAAAATGAAAAAGGAACCGTAAGCGTAAGCATCTGTTCTTATGAAGCATTATAAATGCGTTATTGATAAACCTAAATAATAATTTTTATTTTTAATTAGAACAAGTTTTTAAAGATATTTTTTTATAAGTGGTAATAACCGTGTAACATAAATACTAGAACTTCAACTCCAACAAACATACGTTAGATATCAATATAAATACATTCTTTAAAACAAATCTAGAATCTGCAATACATTTAGTAAATACAAGGAAAAAACATTAATATCTTTATTCGCATATTCAAATTTGAATAGAAAAATGAAATAAAAGGAAAGAAAACACACGAAACAAAAAATTAACTTTTTTGGCCAGAGAAATAAAAAGACTTATTTAATATTTATTTCTTAACATCTTTGCAAAGAACCTTAGACGGAATTTTTTATAACTATGGTTGAAATGGATGAGCTGTCACATGGTGTTTCTAGAAGCATATTTAAAAAGAAAGAAGTTAATTAAAAATATGTATGGGTTAAATAAAATTTAATATTTAACACAATAATAAAAGATAATGTCTTTATCGCCTGCTACATTGGAAATGAAAATAAATAATAAATAAGGAAAAATTTTTAGGTGAGTTCGTAATTTTTATAAATATGTATAATCCATAATAGTCGCCTAATCCGTCCGTCAGCATATAACAACGAAAAAATTATCCAACGGGATCGCTTGAAATTTTAAATATATATTTCTCTAGAAATTTGTCGAGTTACACCTTTTTTTTTTTTTTTTTTTTTTTTATCGGTAGTGTAGTTTATTTACAGAGACAATCTAAAACATTCCTTTACATTACCGGCATTGAAAAAAATTGCTTTCAATCCATTTTAATGATGTTACACACATTGAAACATAATGAAAAGCATGTGCATTTGTAAAGTGTACTAAAATATACTCTGTCGTATATCTAGTGCAAATTAGCTTTACTGCTCATTTTTAAGGCCACACGAAAGATTTTAGTTACATAATGGCATACAATAAAACATTGTTTAGGGTATGAATTAATTATGTTAAACTATTTGACATGAAATGAATTAATGTACATTGTTGATACACTAACTGTACAATAAAAGAAACATATTTTTTACAGAGACAATTAGAAAGAGTCCATTACATTGCGGATACTAGGAAAAAATAGTTTCAAGTTGAATTTAATTATTTTGCAACCTTTCGAATGAGTTTAACATTTATTGCACCAAGATCTGAATATTTATAAAACTGTTTATAGAACGAACACACCTCATTTGCGACGCCTTATATGCAATTTCCAAATTGTTTCCTATATGGAAATATCTGTACACATAAATTATTTCTGTGGATTTTTAGATGATATTAAACGTATTAATAACATACGTAACACTACTAATTGGTGACAAAAAAAAAAAAAAAAAAAAAAAAAAAAAAAAACATCATTTCGGATTAAAATTCAGATTACATTTATTTGCAAATTTAGATTAATTTATACATAGGAGACTAAAAGCCTATATTTATTCTAAAAATTCATAAAAATATAACAAATAATCACTTCAGAATGGATTAGTCGTTAGAGCAGCTGACAAACCTTCTTCAGATCCAGAGGTTTTTCCTTTCTAACCACTGGCTGAGTAGAACCCAACTACTAGGCAATAACTCAGTTTTACTGATTTGTCTGTTTGGAAACCATATGGAACCGTCTAATCGAAATGTGGTGGCGATCTGCTGGGATGGGGTGTTATACCTATATTTTAATCATAGAAGAGAAAAAAATAATACAAATTAACTTTTAACTTTCACAGCAAAAATATCATAACATACATGTATTACTTTTTAAACACGCTAACAAATATGCGTTTTTTTCTATGTTTAACCTTTAGAAATTTTCATTAATTATTATTATTATTATTGTCACTATTTACTCCGTCTAGATTTTTATGTTTGGTTTTATATATCTTAAGTTATTCTTTCCAAGATCTTCTTGTTTTCATTTAATAATTTATGGGTTTACTTGAAGAAATTTTATTATGCTAAAAATATTCTGTTAGGACATTTTAACTATACACTGGTAAATATATTTTACGATGTTCTTCATATAATAAAACTGCAGTTACTTTTATTTTTCTCAGGTGTTACTTGCCTGAGACTGAGAGATTTAATTAACACGTTCGCTGCCGCTTATGTGAAGATGTGATGATAGTTAATGCCGCACTGTAGAAGTGGGTTTTTCCCAGAAGCCGATTTATTTTTATAACAAAGAATCAGTGAAAGATTTTTCCACGCCAGCGCGTGACTGGCTATTGAACATCACCCCACATCACGCGCTGGCGCGTGAGTGGCCCCTTAAAGTTGGCGCCTTATCACGTGCTGGCGCGTCTGCGGCAGCGACCGTGTTAAATATTATTGATTTCATTTGACACAATTTACTTTTTAACACACAAAAATTGTTACCTAGTAAATCTGCTATTATTTAGACACTCTTTTAACAGAAAAACAATTTTTTTCATGAAATTCTCAAAATATACAGATATTTTCGGTGTATGACCTAGGGATTTTAAAATGCATATTTACGTCTACGATTTATAATGAAATTTAAAAAAATCTACATGGTACATAATGGATTTCTTTTTTAAAGGAAATTTTTAGTTTTAAAAAATATTTTCTTTATCCAACAACCATATTCGGCACACATGAAATACATATAACTTGGGAAAAGGTTTAGCAAACTAAAACATATTACCCCCAATAGAAACGAGTGTGCCGGTGTAGTTATTCAGCCAAATGTTCTGGATGTAATATGTCAAACTGTCAAACTGTGCTCGTATATCTCCGTCGTTCATAAGTTTAATAAAAATGATGGTACTTTTTGAAAGTAATGAAAATATATTTCAACAGAAACATGTGACTTGATATGACATCTAAAGATACAATGTGGTGGGCTGCAACGCCTTATGGATCATATTCCTTAAGGATCCCTTTGGATTTTAAGATTTTTTTTTGTTGTTGTCAATATTTTTCTTTCTTAAACGTGAAATGATAGTTTTCTGCGTAATACAATGCGTTTAACAATGGTAAAAAGAAAAAAAAAATAATTAATATGATTGATTTACTTATACAATGAGTTAACAGATCCAAGGATCTCTTTTGCATTCAATAATTATAATATATAATAAGGACGTCACAATCTCCACTGTCGATAAAAAAAGTCTTTAAATATAATCAAGATAAATTTAATAGTTTATTAATTAAATTTGTAACTGTCTTGGAAGTGTTTCTCTCTTGATGCGGTGGTCGAGCTTGTAAACATCAGTCACCCAGAGTGCCGGCGTTTGCTTGTTACTGGTAGGGTTTTCCAAGTTGTATCACAAAGTTCGAAGTATAATAGATACGCGTATACCATCAAAACACGTTACAATAATCAGTCTGGTATCGCTCAAATCATTTGCAACAAGCACGAAATGTACCAGAAATTAATTGGGCAGAAAGAAGTGTTTTAAAACGATTTATAAGCGTTAGGAAAGTGTTGTAACTGGTTTTTTGGTTGCATTTTTTCTCTTCAAGCGAAAACTACATATTTCATCTTCATTAATCATATAAACTGTGTACCGGACAGAAAGAAATGATAATTTTGGTACTCCAGGATGTAAGTTTGTTATACATTGCTCCTTTATTGAAAAGTTATAAAGTTATTATGGTTATAGACAGGGATCGTTAATATATTGCAATGAATACATAAAGTGTTATAGGTCTGGTTATCAAGTAATGAGACTTAATTTTTCGCGCCAAGCTGAAGGTCAAAGAGATTGATTTTGCAAGCAATAAGTGTAGTGGGTGTGGTGGTTACTCGATAACCCCCCCCATATGTTTAGTTTAATTCATTTTTATTAGCCATTTTATTTCTTATTACCTCCTTTTTATTAATGTTCTCAATTTAAATTTTATTTCGATTTCGTTTCTTTTCTTTTCGTCGCCTGTAATCTTTTCTTTCTTACTTAGCTTTCGAATGTTCCAAGCCGGTAAAATCCTGTTCGATGTCATTCCTTCCGGTTTAGAAATCCTTCGAGAACTTTCTGGCTTGTTCTATGGGTGGAACTTCCGCTTATTCAGACACCCCCCTTAACCTATCAAATTAGTTTCCGCAGGTGACGTATTTTAAGCCATTGAGTGCATGGCCACCTGCTTTGGCCTCCCTTCTTTACGTGTTTATCAATTCTGTTCGTATTAAATTCATATTTCTCCATTCTTTGCATCGTAACTTGGCTTATTTCTTCATCGCCCCCCTCTTTCGCTCGCTGCCAAATTGGCGCCTTTCGGATTTACAGTAACCCTTCCTTTTTTTTCCCTCCGGGCTCTCGCCCACCAGTCAGTCGCGCTGTTAGACTCCTGCCGAAATGGATGCGGCTGGTTGATCAGTGATTTTAGTGGAATTCCGGGGCAAAGGGTGCTCCCCCGATACCGTTAGATGGAACAGGTGTTGATTCTTAAAAATGTCCACCCCAAGATTATTCGAAATTGATTTTTTAAGGCTGCGAGTAGCAAGGCATCAATCTTAAGCATCCAGAAAATGATTCTGTGTATTACTTCTTCCTGGTTACAGATGTTACGTAAAGTTACATCATCATTTGTCTCCATGTAGATATTCAGGCCAGGATTATTTAGGAGTTGATTTTTAACGCGGCGAGAAGCAAAGCTACCTCCAAAAGCATCCAGAAAATGATCTTGTGTGTTACCTCTTCCAGGGTATAGATGCTGAGTAAAGTTATAGCATCATTTGTCTCCATATCTTGTTCGCCAAATATCTCATCAAAATCTTTAACCAAATTCGTTCCTCATTCTTCAATATTACTTTGTGTTTTTTTCTTACCCCTCTGAAGGAAACATGCGGAGGTGGTCATGCTCATCCACGATATGAGTTTTTTTCATTCGTAAAGTAATTATTTCATTATATCATTATTTGGCCCAACATTATATATATAAATTTTGAAATATCACGGGGCGTTCCAAAGGAAAATATTGTACATCTCTATGTAAAATTTTCGTCTGATATAAATATATTTAAAAGTACATATCTTTGATTGATGTTTAGAAAAAAAATAATATTATCTTTTTTTTCATATCATGAGAAATTTTCTAGTTCATACTGTCAAGACATATAAAATGTGTTATGAAAGAGAATTTTGTTTTTAGAAGATATCAATTTTATAATTATCATCTGTTGTGAAATTGTTACTACAGAGTACATGATTAATATGTACGAGTGCAAATAAATACATATCTGTGAAGAAATATTTATAGTCGTAAAAAAAATAAATAAGTTTTCATGAAATAAAAATATTCATCTTCAAAAATCTGTCTACATTTTAATTCCTGTGCATGAGTCTGGATTAATTGTTCTTCAAAAGCCAAGGACTTCACAGGTAACTTTTACTTTTTCAATTTTATATTTTTTATAATTTTGTGCTTGATTTTTATCATCATGAATAAAGATTTTTCCATTATTTTAAATGAAGCAATGATGGTCATTTTTGGGTCGTTTTGCCGGCCTCCATTCTTCGCAATGTATTAGTCACTTTCACGATCACTTTGGCCTAATTGTGGGTAGAAACAAATAAACAAGTGTTTCTCCTCCCATCTCTTCTTCTCACCCACTAAAGTAAACACAACAGTTCTTATTTCCTTTGGTGCAGTGACCAAAGCGTGTCCAACATTCCATGACCATCCGTTTTTCCTTTGCTACCATCGTATTTTCCTTATATATATATATATTGTCGTCATTATCTTCAGTTATATCTTCATTATTAAAATTATTTCTTCATGCAATGATTAATGTTGTATAATTATATTTTATTGAGAGTGGTGCAGTAATTAAATGCAATATATATATTGATTCTATACTGAAATAATATTTTTGTTTTCTGGAGCAGTGCATCATATATATATAACATAATTTATCCATATATTTTTTTCTTGCCGTGGTATAATTTGCAACTAATATATATACATTATTTAACGGAGGTGCTAATAAAAATTATTGTTCATGCTAAGATAAATTATTTTTCTTGTCATACATCTAATAATATATGTTTTGAGCCATATTATATATATATTTTTACATAAAATTTTTGGGTCTTATATTCTTCATATCATACTAATATGTTAGTATACGTTTTCTTCCTTTTTTTTTAACATATAAAAATGGTTTATGACGTATATGAAAGTCATCAATATTTTAAATAACGGGTCAATTTATATATATATTATTCATCACAAGACCAGCCAATAACCAAATTTATTATGTCATATATTGAGCTCTTATATTAATTTTTTTCATCATGCCACCAAAAGCCAAGTTAAATATTGCAATCCAACCTTTCGACGGCAACCCTCAGACTGTAGAATTCTTCTTCGATCAATTATCTGACATACAAGAACTAAATAACTTTACAGACAAGGAACTTTTTGTTCTCTTTAAATCAAAACTTGAAGGCACTGCCTTACTCTTCTTTCTTGAAACTCAGTCTCAGTTCAAGAACTCTAACTTTAATGAAATTCGAAAAGCATTTATAGACTATTTCTTACCCACAAAAAAGTCTGTTTCTCTCAAATCCTTACAGAACTTAAGTTTAGATTCAAATGAATCGGTTAAAAATTTTGCTTTTCGGTTGGATAAACAACTTCGACTTGCTTACCCAAAATTGGATCTTTCTGCTCTCAATTCATTAAAGTTCACTCATTTTCTTGAGGCTTTGCCTAAACAAATCAAACGCAAAATTTTAGAAGAAAATATTACATCTTTCGAGTTAGCTCTTGAACGAGCAAATTTTCTTCAAGACATTTATGACTCTCCCCCTAAAAAATCTTATGAGAATTTTAATCAAGCCTATTGTTTGGATTCTGAAAAAGTCCACGATAATTCTAATAATGTTCTTCATAAAACCCCTATAAAGCATACGAAGGATAAAGTTTATCACAATTCTCAAGCCAACTACTCTCCTTTACAAACTCAAAAGGACAATTCTCATGCTTCTCGTAATTTTCAAAGAAAAACTAGAACATTTTCGCCTTCTCCACCGAGACAAGAGGCTACAAATAAACGTAAAAATAATTTTCATCAACGTAATTTTTACCGGAAACGTCCTTATCAACCCACCTTTGACAAATATT
Organism: Maratus speculifer; assembly: GCA_964019185.1. Taxonomy (NCBI): domain Eukaryota; kingdom Metazoa; phylum Arthropoda; class Arachnida; order Araneae; family Salticidae; genus Maratus; species Maratus speculifer. Next base: position 225,099,564 of record OZ025296.1, on the reverse strand, counting down.
CTCACAAAAAAAATTCTACAACCTTTTATCACAGACGAGATGTTGTACAGTGTGCGTTCTGTGGGAAATTCAATCATCGTATGGATACATGTTACAAATTTAAAAATATTATTAATTCGTCTAACCAAAACTCTTCAACTCAAATTTCGTCTCACCCTCACAGAAGGAAAGGCCACACCTCTTCTTCTGAAAATAACAACAATGTTTATCATTTAAACAGATAAGGGAGACTGGTTCTACTGACCGCCTTCTCTCCCGTAATTCTCATTCAGGGTCAGTACACTTTGACAACAACAACAAACATCAACAATTTGACAAACGCTCTTCAATTACTTTAGTGTCATCCACAGCTGTCCAAACTTCTCCTATGACATCTAAATTTAACAAATCTTCCTGTTCACATAATTCTTTGACATCTAAACAAAACTTTGAGATTAATGATGATATACAAGAAAATTATGTCATATGCAGTTCGTTTAACAACTCTTATGTTCTTCCATGCATCCTAATAAACGTTCAACATAATGAAATCTCCACATTAATAGATACTGGATCAAGTTTGTCTCTCTTGGATGAAGAATGCTTTAATAGCATTAAATCCAGGCTTCATTACAAATTTTTATCCAGGAATGTATCCGTGTCTACCATAAATTCTAAGGTCTTCTTCAAAGGATGCATTGAAATTGCATTTAAAATTGATAAATTTTTTTTTCATCATATCTTTTACCTTACAAAAATTCAAAATGTTCACTTTCAAGCCATACTTGGATTTGAATTTATTAACAAGCATTCTATTACTATTTCTCCAAGTTTTAAGTCTATTCTAATTAAGGACAAACACATTCCTTTTCAAAGTTATAATGAATCTCCTACTTGCTATTTTATGAATTCTGAATATAATTATGTGAATTCAATTGCACCATATTCTCTCGATGCACACAAAATGCCTTGTTATGAAGATTCTATGTCAAATAATCTAAGTAATGGTATTTATTCTGATAATATATGTGCAAATTATGATGACACAAATTTACAATTAGTCAACAATTATACAACCTATCCTTATAATTATAATGTTCAAAATAATGGTTTGTTTACAAATAATATGGCTCATTCTGCTATGAATTTTCATAATCCTTATATTGATGGTAATTTTACTTATTATTTTCCAACTGATTATGGTAATGTGGTAAACTATGTATCTAATGATAATAATATTCCTGGCAAGAATTTCTCATCTCAGAATACTAATGATGGTAGCTATGTTGGTGAAAAGCAAACTCATTTAAATTATGGTAATAAAGTCTTGGTGAATTCCAACATGGTACAATTACTTAAAAGAGAATTAATACCTCCTAATTCGTTTGTTTATTTACATGTTAAGTACTTGAATCCTCCATCTGAATATTTTATTTTCAAACCCAATTTAAAAAACAAAGGTCTTGTGTTACATGAATCATTGCACTCAAAATCTTCTATTCAAAATGATTTATTTTTGGTTGTATGTCAGAATATATCAAAGCTGGATATTCATTTAAATAAAAATTCAATTATTGGCGAATGTATCAATGTAGATGAGAAAGATATTGAGGAATACTCTTTTGATTTGGATTTTGAGAACGATTATTGTAATTTAATTTTACCATCTGAAGAGATTAAAAGAAAACGTATTCAAGAATTATCCCCAAATGACTTTGATCTTAAACATTTACCTCCTCATGAAAAGGAATCTTTGACCAAATTATTATGTAGTAAAGCTCTTGCTTTTTCAAAATCTCTTGACACTTTAGGTCATACTGACCTGGTCAATCCTCAATTTACAATGCTAAATTCTCATCCAGTAAAAACATTACCTTTTCCCGTGCCACAAGCACTCGAGCAAGAAGCGCTTGACCAGATTAATCAAATGTTGAACGCCGGCATTATTGAGAGATCAAATTCATCTTGGGCATGTCCCATGCTTCTTGTTAAAAAGAAGAGAACTGATATGTCTAAGCCTCAAAAGTATCGTTTGGCTCTTGATTTAAGATTGTTAAATTCGATTATAATCCCATCATCATATCCTCTTCCTAGAATTCAAAATCTATTGGTACAGTTGTCAAAATTTAAATATTATACCACTCTTGACTTACCCTCTGCATATTGGCAGATTGCTGTACCTAAAGATATGCAAGATAAGCTTAGTTTTACTACTCCATGGGGAATTTTTACCTATTTACGTCTAGTATTTGGCCTGAAGACGGCCGCCAGCACTTTCCAACAATTAATCGACTCTGTTATTCAATTATCTCAAATTGATTCCTGTTATGCATATCAAGACGATATTGTAGTGGGTGCTAATTCATTTGAAGAAATGTCCATGAAGCTCACAAAGCTATTAGACACTCTCATTGCAAATAACATTACTCTGTCTTTTGAAAAATGTGCATTCATGCAAACAAGCATTAACTTTTTGGGTTTCCAACTCACAGATCATAAAATTCTTCCTATTACAAGTAACATTTTAAAAATTACTTCCTTCCCAAAGCCTAAAACCAAGAGGCAAACAAAAAGTTTTATAGGTTTGTGTTCATTTTATAGGTCAATTATTCCAAATTTTGCTAAATTGATTACTCCTCTCATTGAAGTCACCAAACCTAAAAATAAGTTTTCTTGGAAATCTGAACAAGAAAATGCATTTAAAAAATTACAAGACATATTCTTCCATAAACCTATGCTCAATCTCCCAAACTGGAATGAAACGTTCTATGTTAATACAGATGCATCAAAGACAGCAATTTCAGCTGTTCTTATGCAGAAATTTGATGGTGAACTAAAACCCATCTCCTATTATTCCAAAACTCTATCTCAATCAGAAAGACACTACCCTGCCATCAAATTGGAACTTTATGCCATTTACAAAGGCATAACAGCTTTTAAATACTATATTTTTGGTCGACCCTTTATTCTATTATCCGATGCCAAACCTCTTAATAATTATAAAAAGGCTACATCTCCTGCTGATATTACTACTCGATGGATGTTAGAATTGTCAGAATATTCGTACACATTCCAGCATGTACCAGGCAAAGAGAATGTGTTAGCAGATTTTCTGAGTAGAACACCTCACATTCCTACTGAAGATCTCGATAATAATCCAGATCTTATTTCTTCGCAAGAACCTCTACCTATTGTTGATAATCAAAACGATTTACATAATGTCATTCCTCACTTTCCATGTGGTTTAATTGACAAAATCCACCACACATGTCATCTTCAGAGTGATTCTTTACCTCCTAATAATGATAATAACCAAGATCCATTATTAGAAATTCTTGATCACACCATCTTCTCTGAACAACAAAAAGACCCAAAAATTAAGCAAATTTATGAAGATCTTAAAAATAATAAGAAATCTAAAAGTTTAAATGGCTACTATATTAATCCAAGTAATGAGTTACTTTGCTACAATGGTCATTTTTCTTCTGAAGATATTGAGCTACACAAAGCTGTTTTACCTTTGTCACTTAGAGCAAAAGCCTTAAGAATTGCTCATATTACTCATACTGGAATTCATAAAACCATTGTTAATTTAAAGAAAAGATTTACCTGGAAAACCCTTGTTTCAGATACCATTAATTATGTCAACTCTTGTGAAATTTGTTTAGTAAACAAAAATCATAAAAAAAAATACTGCTCCATACTTACCTGCACCACTCCCAACAGCTCCCAATCAAAAAGTCTCTATGGATTTACTCGGCCCATTAAGGAATCGTCAATATGTGATGACAGTCATAGATCACTTTTCTCGTCATTTAGAATTATATGCCTTGAATAGTATCAGTGCTGAGTCTGTTACAAGAGCTTTATTGCATTATATTTCCACACATGGAAAACCCGAATTAACTCTTACTGATCATGGCTCTCAATTTACTAGTGACATGTTTTCTTTCTTTAATAAAAAGCTTGGCATTAAATTAGAACACAGTTCTGTAGCCCATCCCCAGGCCAACGGATTAAGTGAACGAGTCAATTCTCAAATAAAATCGTCTGTGAATACAATGGCTTCACAAGGATGTGATATACCAACTGCTCTAAAAATTCACCAATCCATATATAATGCTACACCTCATCCAGCCACAAAATTCACTCCAAATCTTCTTCATTTTGGAAAAGAAATAAACGACATTTATTCCAATTATAAAACTCAAGTTTCATGGAAAATTCTCAATACTGCATATGAAATTCATAAATTAATGGATGTTATTGAAAAAATATACTATCAAGCTTACAAGAATAACGAATCGTCTAGACAAAAGGTGTACCAAAAATCCAGAGAAAATTTAAAGTTTTCCAACATCAATGTTAATGACATTGTTTACGTAAAATTCCCCACTGTGTTTAACAAAAAAATACAAGGCCCATACCTGGTGAAGAAAATAATTTCTCCTGTACTTATTCAAATTCAAGATTCTAATAATAGTCACGCTTCACCCATGTTGATTCACACTAACAGAATCTTGAAGCTTCAAAAGAGAAATGAAGCATTGCAATATCCTTCAGTTTCTTCTAAAAGTGTATCACATGATCAAGCTCCTATTGATAATGCATCTTCTACTCCTGTGAGACAACACTCTCCTACTCAAGTTTCAAATCATGATGTTGCTTGTAACACATCTCCTCCAATTCTTTCTTCTTCTAAGTGTCAACAAACATCTTCTTGTTCAAGTAAATCAGTACTGTCACAAGCTCCTCCTGATAGCACTCATACTGGTGTTAAAAACAAGTCTACTCAATATAAAAATTATGATCTTCGCCCTCGCACTCTCAAAAAATATAAAAAATGAACTAATCTTCTTTTTCCTTTTTCAGGATGACTCTTGAGTTGTAATATAATCAGTCCATGCTAGCTAGACTGATATTCCAGTAAGAAGAATCCCTGTGTAATTTTTTTTTTCTTTTCTCCAAGCTGCAGGCAGCTGTTGTTATATTTTTTTTTCTTTCTTCTTCATTATCTAAGTCTTCTTCTCCCTGATACAATACAACAGTCATCCTCATGATGTATGTATGGTTTTCAATAGTTTTATTATTTAATGCATTTATCTCTAAGTCATAATTATTACAATAGATACATAGTCTCATGTATGCCATACTTTTAAATCTTATAAAGTCGTTAATTACAATAGTTGGTGCTGAAATTGAGAAAGAATTTGTCCTTTTATATTCTGGTTATAATATTATGTCATTATTTAAAGTGATTTTTGACAAATGTTTCATTCTAATAAGAAAGGTGAAATTGTAATTGATATAAGGTAAACATAATGATGAGTACTCATCAAATTATTTTCCCTATTGTGTCTTCTCTTTACAATGCATGCATGCTTTAACATTTAACCTCTTTTGATAAAAAAAAAGAAAAGAAAGTCCATGATAAACTTATACATACTAATATTTCTTCTCTTCTTGGCGAAATATAGAAAGTGAATGACTCACCATAAGTAGTATATAATATTTTTTTTGTATACTTTTGAGTGTTTATACTTTGGATCCAAAGATGTTGAATGAGTCATTATATATATTTATATAAAGCAAATACTTGATATATGACAAATGCAAAAGTGATCACTTACTTAATTTTTTTTTTAAAAATGTTTGAAAATTACAAGTAAATATGTTCAAGATATCTTCTATATATAAAATTTTTGACATAATTGATTTTTCTTTTGTTTGAAAATTGACATTATCAAGTCATATACAAGATTCTCATATTCATATAAGTTCCTTTCATTTTCAGAATATTAAACATCTTATGTTTTATGTTTATTTTGAATGAAGTATAGTATTAAAAGTATTTATGCAATTATTGTCAATCTATATTGAAAATGTTCAAGAATACTCCTTTATGAGAGTGTAAAGATTCTCTCTTTGAAAGTTATTATATTCATTTTGAAGATATTTTTATTGAAATATAACATTATACTTTTGCTACCAATCTAACATATGCCATTCTTTTGCAACTTATTATTTTATTTTCTGTAAAAATGTGTTATTGAATAATGCTAAGGTTATTCATTTAAGATTTATTGAAAGTTTAAAAGGCTATGTGGTGATATAAGTAAATTTTTTTTTCATGAGAGCCTAACTAATCTCTCTGCGCCATATAAATATTTTTTATTATTGTTCAATTTTCAACTTACAAATTCACTCAATTTTTCATGTGTTATTTGAAACCATATATTTTATATAGTTATAGTATGATTCATATACAGTTATAGTATGTTTCATTTTGTTGACAGTTAAGAATATAATATACATATTATTGTATAATCAAATATTTTGACATATGCTAAAGCATTCTACTATTATAAGTGCATTTTGCACAGCCTAACAAGAGACTCGTCAAACTTAAGGACTGTTGTTTTGCACATAGACATAGACTTTAAATTTTTTTTTATATATGATAGATACTTCTGGAAGAAAATTTTGTATACCTTCCATGTTAACATATAAGGATTACTATTATAACAATAAGTATTTTTTTTATTATTATTTGAACAGCATGTAAAACAGTTATTTATATTCCTATAACTATTTCTGATACATTTATTTTGTGTAATTATTTGGTATATTTGTACATATGTCAGAAAATATTGTCTCGATGAAAAAATTGTTCATTTTTTTGTCATCTCACCAATATTTTCTGTTGGGGGACCCTGGGTAATATGTGGTGGTTACTCGATAACCCCCCATATGTTTAGTTTAATTCATTTTTATTAGCCATTTTATTTCTTATTACCTCCTTTTTATTAATGTTCTCAATTTAAATTTTATTTCGATTTCGTTTCTTTTCTTTTCGTCGCCTGTAATCTTTTCTTTCTTACTTAGCTTTCGAATGTTCCAAGCCGGTAAAATCCTGTTCGATGTCATTCCTTCCGGTTTAGAAATCCTTCGAGAACTTTCTGGCTTGTTCTATGGGTGGAACTTCCGCTTATTCAGACACCCCCCTTAACCTATCAAATTAGTTTCCGCAGGTGCGTATTTTAAGCCATTGAGTGCATGGCCACCTGCTTTGGCCTCCCTTCTTTACGTGTTTATCAATTCTGTTCGTATTAAATTCATATTTCTCCATTCTTTGCATCGTAACTTGGCTTATTTCTTCATCGCCCCCCCTCTTTCGCTCGCTGCCAAATTGGCGCCTTTCGGATTTACAGTAACCCTTCCTTTTTTTTCCCTCCGGGCTCTCGCCCACCAGTCAGTCGCGCTGTTAGACTCCTGCCGAAATGGATGCGGCTGGTTGATCAGTGATTTTAGTGGAATTCCGGGGCAAAGGGTGCTCCCCCGATACCGTTAGATGGAACAGGTGTTGATTCTTAAAAATGTCCACCCCAAGATTATTCGAAATTGATTTTTTAAGGCTGCGAGTAGCAAGGCATCAATCTTAAGCATCCAGAAAATGATTCTGTGTATTACTTCTTCCTGGTTACAGATGTTACGTAAAGTTATATCATCATTTGTCTCCATGTAGATATTCAGGCCAGGATTATTTAGGAGTTGATTTTTAACGCGGCGAGAAGCAAAGCTACCTCCAAAAGCATCCAGAAAATGATCTTGTGTGTTACCTCTTCCAGGGTATAGATGCTGAGTAAAGTTATAGCATCATTTGTCTCCATATCTTGTTCGTCAAATATCTCATCAAAATCTTTAACCAAATTCGTTCCTCATTCTTCAATATTACTTTGTGTTTTTTTCTTACCCCTCTGAAGGAAACATGCGGAGGTGGTCATGCTCATCCACGATATGAGTTTTTTTCATTCGTAAAGTAATTATTTCATTATATCATTATTTGGCCCAACATTATATATATAAATTTTGAAATATCACGGGGCGTTCCAAAGGAAAATATTGTACATCTCTATGTAAAATTTTCGTCTGATATAAATATATTTAAAAGTACATATCTTTGATTGATGTTTAGAAAAAAAATAATATTATCTTTTTTTTCATATCATGAGAAATTTTCTAGTTCATACTGTCAAGACATATAAAATGTGTTATGAAAGAGAATTTTGTTTTTAGAAGATATCAATTTTATAATTATCATCTGTTGTGAAATTGTTACTACAGAGTACATGATTAATATGTACGAGTGCAAATAAATACATATCTGTGAAGAAATATTTATAGTCGTAAAAAAAATAAATAAATTTTCATGAAATAAAAATATTCATCTTCAAAAATCTGTCTACATTTTAATTCCTGTGCATGAGTCTGGATTAATTGTTCTTCAAAAGCCAAGGACTTCACAGGTAACTTTTACTTTTTCAATTTTATATTTTTTATAATTTTGTGCTTGATTTTTATCATCATGAATAAAGATTTTTCCATTATTTTAAATGAAGCAATGATGGTCATTTTTGGGTCGTTTTGCCGGCCTCCATTCTTCGCAATGTATTAGTCACTTTCACGATCACTTTGGCCTAATTGTGGGTAGAAACAAATAAACAAGTGTTTCTCCTCCCATCTCTTCTTCTCACCCACTAAAGTAAACACAACAGTGGGATCTGTCAATTACAGATTTTAGCAGAAGTAATTTCGCTTTGAGCTTTTGCAGTGCGCAGATCACTTAAAAAATAGACACATGTTTGATGGTGGGGTTCGGTTTTCAGAATGAAACAAGCTGTTGAGCAGAGATACGAGGTAAAACTTTGCATGAAAATAAACAGACTGACTACTGCAAAGTTTTCCATGTTACAAGAAGACTACTGGAAGAATGCTTTGTCCAAAGATGAGATGTTTAATTGGACACAAATCTTTCAAAGATAGAAGTGACATCGATGATGAAAAACGTGCAGGACATTCATAAATTCTCGAACTTCAGGCATTGCTACTAAAATTTAAGCAGTTTTTGACTCTGAATGTCCGAACGATTGATAAGATCCTGGAATTTATAAAACCGTTTCCGTATTATATCCAAACAAAAGAGCACAAATGAGGAAAATTTGTGTCAAACTGGCTTTTCATATTGGTCCAGTTCATGATAAAATATAGTTCGCAACGCTATACCAATTACCTTATAGCCTCAATCTATCATCGCCTGATATTTTCTATATCCTGCTTAAAATATCATCGTTTGAATAATATGGAGAACATGAAAAAAAAATGTAATTTAAGAAATTACACCAACCATTTGAAAAATGTTTCACTCGAAAAATTCATCTATCATTTTAAGCTAAATACCAGTTGTTTTATTGTGTGTTATCCGTGCCACTGCTATAAATGACTTTATACATGCTGCAATTTGAAGGTACGGTTCTTTTAAGTTACATCACACCATTGTCGCTAAGCATAAAAACTGGCGACGAAAGAAAAATTTCAAACTAGGTAACATTGTTGGTGAGAAAGTAATCATTATTAAAATACAGCTTTGGCATATACTGTTATACTTGTAAGACTTTGGCATATACTGTTTGATTTTACAGAGCAGAATTTTGGTGATGGAGGTTTTAAACCAAAGTCGATCGCAGCACATGCATCTGTGAATGGGTCCATCAGACATTGAATCAAAAAAGTTTTTTTCCAGTTTTCCCAAGCCGATTGCTTTTTAGTTTTCTTTTTAGGTGGTGGAAAATCAAGAGTAATAGCTATAACATTTTCCGGCTTGTTAGAATCACTATTGGCACTCAAATTTTCCTGGTTAGAATTATCCGATTGTAAAACACCATGCCTAGTGAATTGGTCGCCCTCGAGACATGATGTTTTACAATAAACCGGTTCGGCATTAAATTGCTTCCTTTTTCGTGATCGCCTTTCAACACGTAATTGGCGGCTCGTAAATTGGCGGTAAAAGTCAGCGGCTCGATAATCTTTGATTTTCTCGTTTTCTGCATTGAAAGACGTTTTTTGACATTATTTCGTTTTATGCCATGCAAGGCATTCAACCAAAATTATCACCATTTAAAAAAATGACAAAAGGAATTAGAAATAATACAGTGCATATATATATATATTATACATATATTTTTTCATAAATACAAATATATTTTTTATGAAATATGAGTAGTAAGTAGCAAGTGATAATTTTTATCTGCTCATCTATTAACGATGACATCGGTCTTTTTACATAAATTAATAGTCAAACTATAAAAAAAAAGTAGTCAAATATCGTGAAAGTTCAGAAAGTAACACGAGATTTTCAACAAATCGTTAATTTTAATTATGTATGTTTGTATATATTTTATTTCAATTTTTTATTGATGCTTGAGTTCTTCTTGGTTAACCATCAGTACCAACCTATTCTACAATAAAATGAAACATTAAAATGGAAGTATTTGTTCCAAACCTTCTTATTAATATTCACTGAATACTAATTTCTTCAGAAAATTCAGTTAATAAAAAAAAGAAACAATTTGTGGAAATCCTTTATCATTCAGCTGTTTTTACAGAGCAAGTAAGAAACGGCTCAGTCTATGGATGATATCTTTCTGAATTTTCACGACATTTAACCGAAATTTTTTTATGAGTTGTTTCATAGAATTGATTATTAAATTATGTAAAAAAGATTGTTGTTATCGTTTGCTCATGTACAGAAAAAAATATTTCATACAAGTTCTTTTATTTCATAAAATATTTAATATATTTATAATGTAACTATACAATATTATTCTAATTACATTTTTTAAATTTTTCTGAAACTGGTGATAAATTTTGTTGAAAACTCTGCATGATAAATGCTGAAAACATGCCAGAATTTTATGAGCTTCTCCAAAAAATCGCCATATCTCCACGAACGTATGTGCTATTCTTGCAGAAATCGATAATTATACTAGGTGCGCAACTAAGTTCCTGAGTTTTTTCATCAATGAAAAACGAAAAATTTCAAGAGAAATACCAAAAATGGTTTATTGAAAGTATCGTCCATCGCTAGCTACACATTTTTCCCATCCGTCTGCTAATACATGAATACCACGAAGATAAAACGACTCGTCATTGGACCGAAACCATTTAACCCATCAATTTTGCATTTCTTCGAATTTAGCTAAGTATATCCCAGCTAAGTCATACGTCATCGACCAGAACAAGTGATAATCGGAAGGGGACAGGTCTGACAAATAAAGCGGGTGCGGTAGTAAATCCTGTTTCAGTATTTTGGTGGTGTCCTGCACGATGAAATTCGTTAGCACGGAACTTTGTCGTTCTGCAACATCACTCTTTTGTATCTCGTGTCCCATCCTGGTCATTGTTCGAGCAATGCATGTGTCAAATTAATCAGTTTTTGTCGGTAGCGATGCCTATTGTCAGCTTCGCCTAGTTTCAACAGCTTAGTACATGATTCCTTTCTCAATTCCCCAAACGCAGAGCGTTGTCTTCTTTCTGATCCGATTTGCCCATGCCATTCGATGTTGATGCTTCGTCAGGTGAAAGTTGCGGTTTTTTTCATTTAGGATTCTTGAAATACATCTACATCTCATCGCCAATAACAATTTGATGCAGGAAACTTTTTTATGTGCTAAAAAAGCGAAATTTTTTAATGACTCTTTTATTTTTCCTCTGTTTTCCAATCAACTCATGCGGCACCCATTTTCCTTCTTTTTGTCTTTTTCTCATGACAAGTAAGCGCTTGGAAATACCTTGGCAATTCATTTTAATGCTTTTCCTAGTTAATCTTGTTTTTTTATATCACCTTGCAACAATAACGCTTGATGATCGGCATCCTCAATTGTTTTGGTTTTCCGGAGAAATCGTCACTTATAAAACATTTAAACAAACCTTCACAGGTACTTTTCGATGATGCATGGTTTCCATAGACCTGCTTAATAAACGACGTCCTTCAGCTGCATTTTTTTTATTAAAGCAGAAAAACAAAACATCGCGCAAACGTTGTTTATTTGGCGCAGAACTCGACATCTTCGTTGTTTTAAAAAAAAAAAAAAAAAAAAAAAAAAAAAAAAAAAAAAAAAACATTTTTACTTTGTGATTTGTACAAAACTTCAGAGATGTATATCGTATACACGTGCCGTAACCGCCATCCATTCTAAAGCCCAAAACTTATTTGCGCACTTACTATTGTACCGTATCAATACATTAGTATATTGCAGCAATATAAAATTACGTGCATTTTAATTACAGACTTAGCCCAAGTATTATCATTTTTCTTTCATTTTTTATCAGATTTTTATTGTCATCCTTATCAAATAGACTTTGATAAACATAGAGTGACGCATAAACTTTATGATTCAGAAGTTCCAAAGGAATTTGAAAAGTATATTTTTAAATATTGGACAAAATGTCAAAAATTGTAAGCATCCAGTCATTAATGGCCATATCGAAAATATCAGAAATATATCGAAAATATTGAATATATATTGAAAATATCGGATATATATAAAAAGATAGGATATTTTTATATTTTTGAAAATTTCAAACGAACACTGGTCATAGATTTACATAGGCTAAAGAAGGAGAGATGCTAACGTAAGTTCTATAAATTATTCAAAAAGAAAGTAGCATTAATATGAATAGACAAAAAATTCTATAATGGTACGAACATGTTAAAAGGGGTAACTACGGGAGATTATTAAAAAGTATGGAAATTAGGAATCTACCTGATAAAATAAAGTAGAGAAGTCAGATAAGTGAATGAAAAAAAAAATGAACTATTCCAAGATGGATAATATATAATGAAAGAGAAAGAATGCTTCAAAAAAATCTTGAAGAGAGAAATATAACAACATTTTTGTTCCAAAAGAAACAACAGCAATGATCAAAATCCAAAAGATAATGGCTAAATCCACAATAATAATAGTATACAGTAAATAATCCTATAGAATGGTTGAACTGAATAATGGTCCTAACTAAACACCATTTTACCCTAATAGCATGGTCACAATGACGTCACAGTGACGGATGGGGGCTGCGGGTAAGTAGAAATGTGACATCCCTAATTTTGGTCAAAATGAAAAACATTAAAAATCCGCAAATTATATTTTGAAATTATTTTGAAAGTAAAATATTTTGATTTCATAAAGAAAAGACAAGATTTCAAGCCAAATATAACAAATTTCATTCCATACAACTGTTTTCAATAGCTCTTTAATATTGATAATTTATTACTATTCCATATTATGTTGTTTGATGTAAACCTTAATCTTATTTGATACAAAATAAGTTACTGAATTTTTTTCTTTTGTTATACTCACTAATGTCATTAAAACACATAGTTAAAGTTTCAAAATAAAATTTAAGTAATGAACTATAATGTAGTGATTTGTTTCTGAACTGCAAGTATACGATCATTTAATATAACGTGACGTGTGGCAAGGAGGGGAGGAGGGTTTGGTTCAGTGCGACACATTGTGACAAGGGGGGGGGGAGTGAAAAATATTGAAAAAATGTGTGACATCATTTATGGACTGCCCCTATCTAGTCTTAAAATAAAATTCTGCTAAAAATGTCTAAAAACTAATAAAAAATGTGTAAACACTTATAAAGATAATTATAGGATGCTATGTGTTTTATTAGTATTTTTCTGCATTACAAAAGAAGAAAAAATACATGTAGATATTAAATAACAAACATTTAGAAAAAACACCTCGAACGTAGAACTATAACTTAAATGAAAAACGAAAGGACTGTTCATTACTTAAAATATGAAAAATAATTGTAACTGTTCTGGTACAAGTGAATTAAATGAAAAATTCATATTCTTACCTCAATAATTCACATTTTCATACAAATGTTTGGATGAATTTATTTGCATAATGATTCGAGTCAAGGTAAAATTATAAATTAATTCTAATCAAATGTTAAATCGAATATTTCAGACTAGTTAGATTTTAACTTTGTTTTTATCTTATAAATAATTAATGTGCTTTAAGGGTTAGTTTTAAGTTTAGTTTTCTAAGTCTGAATACTTATTAACGAAGCAACATTTTTGCAAACTTATGATAATCTCATATAAACGATTCTGGGTCGCATAATACATTAATTAAGCTTAATATTTCTCAATAATCTCATTAAAAGAATATATTAAGATAATAAAATGCATATCAGTTAAATCTTCCATACCAACTATCACTTCTTCTTATCGCATTATGTAGTTAATAGTTTATTAGTTGCATTAATTAGCTAATAGGGAATGCAAGATATTATCAAGGATGGGACGCTCTTTCTAAACTTTTGGAAGACCTGACACTTATCAATCATTTTAATATAAAGTATAGGTTTTACATTAAATAATGTAATATTGCTGAAAATAGGTTTTTTCAGACTTTATTTACAAATTAATCTGGATACGAAATTATAATTATTGGATACATTATTAATTTTTAAAATATTCATTGCAAAAAGAAAAAGAAAATAACAATAAAAATAACAATAATGTGTGTTTCTACAGATGCAATATTACACAAATTTGTACGCTTACTAAAATTTTACCTGCAAAATTTTACCTACATAAAATGTGGAAATCTACAAATCTAGTTATCGTAATGCTACAGATATGTGTAGTTTTCCAAATGAATCTGCTAAAATTACTGTAATCTTTCTAAAATTCTACCTGTAATTCGGATTGCAGTTGCATGAAAAATTCTTGGAATCGTAGTTTCCTAAAAATTCTTCATAACCATGCAGATTGTTTTTATTTAACTCTCTCACTGACAAGGCCGTGTTAATGCATTCACTAAGCTCCAGGTTTAGCTTCAATTTAAGCACTATTTAAAATGACGTACTTCTGCTGATTTAATGGATTTTTACTAATATTGAACAACGATTAATGCTCTCAAGGATTACTTTTAACACTAGCAGGTTATGCCCCCTACAGTGTAAAAACAATCTGTAACCCTACAGATGTAAAGTTTCCAAAATCTATAAAATTACTAACTTTTTTTCTGTACATTGTACAAGAAAATATGTAAATCTACAAAAATATTTTTTGTTAATCTACAGATATTTGTAATTTTACAAACGGATCTACTAAAATTAGAGTTGTCTTTATAAAAGTTTAACTGTAATCTAAGTTGAAGCTACATAAAAAATTCTAAGAATTCCAGTTTCCTAAAAAAATTTAGTAACCTTACAATGTTTTTGATTTTCAGTCCAAACCTGTATCTGTTACATGAATTTTATCTGTTGCCGTTACATAAAAATTTCTAGGCATCCCATTTTCCTAGAAAAGTTTTAATAACTTTAAAAGTTTTTTCTTTTTTTTACAGTGTACAAGCACACTCGCCAACCATATTCAGATACCTTAGATTCTAGAAGCACCCTAATTTCATCGGTTTTAAAAAGATTGAATTAGAATTAAAAAGAAAACGTGGTGATCTCCCTGTAAACGGTTTCCATTTATTTTCGATTGATTGCATATTTTAAATGCCAAATCAGCCGCTGTTAAGAGATACAATGTCTGTTTTTATCTTTGATTAAAAAAAAAAGATATTTTTAAAAATAATCTAATGTAAAATGAATAAAGAAACAGAGTTAAGGAAAGGGTTAAAATAATTTTTCGACAGTGTTAAACGATGTCCAATAAGTATTGTAAAAATGTAATCTTCTTACATTTTTTGTCACATATTGTATGTCCTCTTTAGATAACAATGAGAAAATAAAATTGGAAATGTTATGGTATCTGCATTTTGTGAGGTTTGATTGATAATACTGGTCCCACGGCCATCTTCTTGTCAAACTTTAAGATCCAGACATCGAGTACGATATTTATATGTTACATGATCTTTTTTTCTTTGTTGCCGCTGCATAAAAAGATATGGAAACCCCAATTTCCTAGAACATATTTAGTAACATTACAGATATTTTTGCAACGTTTCAGATGTGTCTTTAAAAAACATTTTTATAAATTAAACTGCAGATTTCTAACAAACACAGTTCGAACTTTAATGGAAAAAAATATTTACAGCGGGAATATAATGCATTAAAATATTTTTTTTTAAATAAACAAACATGGTTAATAATTATTTATATGAAAATTGTTACATTTAATAGAGATTATCAAACCTATAAACATTTTATTTCTGTATCTTTTTTCCTTTGTTATTATCTATAATTTTGTCAATTATAAATTCTTAGAAAACTATAGATACATTATTTTAGGATATTCATTCTCATTCTTCTTCTCCCATACTTTTATACGGTGTGATTATGTCTTAAACTATGAATTAAGCAATCTTTAAATAATCGTATAAAAGGCTTACCAATGATAAATAATTAAATAAATAAAAATAAACTACCAGAAATTAAATTACATTACTTGATGAAGATCGTTTAAAATGAAGCATTTTAAAGATTATTTATTGCTGTTTTCTTTTATTTATTTTTTGTTTTGTCTTGCTTTTTTTTTGTTTTTTGCTGAATTTTTATAACTTTCAAGCAGTTTTTGTGTAAAATTTTGATGAAATTTAAGTGGGGCCAGTTTGAGAGCATTTTATTTGAATAGTAATAATAACAAAATTACATAATTCAGCCAATTAGTTTCAACATTTTCAGTTAACGTGCATTAATGTATATATATATTATATATATATATATATATATATATATATATATATATATCATGATTTATTATTTTTACCAATAGATTTTTATTATAAATTTTTTGTTATTTAATCCGAGCATTTTTTATGATTCAACTATACAAATATTTCTGTTTTGAAAAACCGGTGATAAAAAAATTAAAAATTCTGTAAAAGACATGATACAAATAGGATTATTTGAAGGTCTTTCTCCAAAAACATTAATCAGTTAAGTTAGTAAATGCTGAAATTCTTTAAAATATAGGGAAACTGATAAAATATGTTTTCCATTTCAAATACCTACTAATGTCATTAAATTTCTTTTAATAATATCAAACAAACGTAAATTTTGTTCCTCATGTTCACTTATTATGATACTTCTATTAAATATCTCATGATATTTTGTGTCACTTGGGGGATAATATCTAAATATTAAATATGTTTAATTTCAATTTTTAACATTTTACATTAAACTTTTTTTCGCTATTAAACTATTATTATGAACAATAAAACATGTACATGTACAATAATACAATACATTAAAAGTGTTATAGTTAATCCTTTGTGTTTCAACAACTCGGTTTTGAAAAACATTTATACAGATGTTAGATTACATCTTGTAAACATGTAAAAACTAGACGGTTTTGGCATCGATAAAAGTTTCTTCTATCTTATACATGTTTATATAACTTCAAAAATGCTGCATAGCAGCACCCTCCTATAAGGGCTGTTAATATATAACATTCTGATTTTGGGTGGAGGGGGGAGGTCTCGCACATGATATCGTGAGATATCCCTAGGAAGAGGGCAAGGGTTCTCTTTTGATATTGATATAATTTTTGGTCCAATTTCTTTTTATTTGTAACACAGTCTTTGATTTAAAATAGTGTTTTTTTAGTAAGTTATCTATTTTTATAAAATAATAAAACTATTATTATGATTACTAATTACTATCATAAAATTATTTAATTATAATTTATGGAATAGCTCGACGTTTGACATTCTTATTCTTCTTATGTCTATTCCCGTATAAACACGGTGTAAAAACCATATGTGATTTTGTTTAAGGAAGTTCATGTTTACTAATAAATAAAAAAAGAAAGAGAAAGAATTTTTCCCTACTTGCTTTGTTGATATTAATTTTTACATTATCCATCCAATCCTTCTTTCGAGACAACTGCAACAAGACTTTATTAGTACTGAATGCATTATGTAACAAAAAGCCATTATAAGAAATTTAAAATAGGAATTATTTATTTTTAAGTGTTTTTTTATATAAAACGATGTTTTATTGACTTGTCCTCAATTGAATCAATAAAATATGCAGAAAATAAATGCATTCAGTTTTGTGTATGACTAAGGAAAAAAAAAATTAAAACTTTTTCTATACATTGATAACGGGAATTTAAAATTAGGAAAAAGTTAATAACGTTATATTTGAACATCCCCTTAGTCAAATTACACCAAAATGTAATAAGCAATAACCTATCTCAAATCAAATTATTGCGAAAATCTTAAAGTACTCTGCATAACAGCGTCGCATATTAGGCGAAATACACCAAAAGGTAATTAGGATTATTTTTTATGATGAACTAACTGAATCTGAAAATCTATGCATTAGTTCTTGTGACAGATTTGTTGCAATAATCATGATTCAAAATGCGCAGGAACACCTCCTATGGATCAATTTACTCAAAAAAAAATAATCAGATGTAGTTGATATCAATATTTAGCGGACTCTAAAGTTTAGTGAAAATATGTGCATTATTTCTTGAAATAGAAAGTCTACAAAAGTTTATCACGTACAGACTTATAGAGTAACAGACAGGCATCTTATAAAAACATTAAATCGTGTTTAGATCCTTTTAAAATGAATAAATTCATCCAAAATCGCAAGTCGAAAATTTTTACGAATCGAGCATTTTAATTTTAAAAAGATAGAAGAAAGTAATAATAAAAAATATTAAGAATATAAAACTGAATGCCCACCAGTTACGCAAAGGTTCTGCTCTCAAAGTTGGAACATAGACGGTTCTGTGTTCGAAAAAATTCGTGCCCGTAGGCCTAGTCATTGAGAATTTTCCGTGGTTTTCCTCGAATCTTGGATTTACTCGCTTAAATTCGGATTAAAATTCTTTAGAAAGACCCCCATGGAGGACAATCTTCTTTTCCGGACAATAGCCTTCGTGTAGATAATCAGTCGTCAACAATAACAGTAGCAAAAAAAAAATATATTTACTACAAGAGACAATTTTTTTACTAATACAAAAAATAGAAAATTACACACTTCTCTTATAAATAGTATTCCTTATCTGATGCAAAATTATAAAGTATACAAAATTTCCTTAAATAAATCTATTTTTAGATGCTTCCAATGGTTACGATTTATAATTTACAAAAGTAAAATTGTCAGAAAATAAAAAACAAAAGAAACAAATAAAACAGAAAAAAGTCATTATCGTCATCAATTAAAACAATTATACGACAAATTTATATTAACTGTTGTATAAGAAAATAGGAGCAATAAGTAAAATCGTATTTTACAGTTTTCTCTGTAACATTGAACATTGAATCGTACTAGATCCGCAACACGATGATGCGAAAGGTTAACTTTAAAATAAACATTAATGTTTAAAATACGCCTATAAATCATTATAAAAGCTTTATTCTTATAGTATTACGAATGAATCAATAAAGTTTATTTTTAAATATTTAAATACAGTATGAAATACTACAAATCTGAAAGAATATTAATTTTAAGTTAAAAAAAAACTATTGTAAGAAACCTGAAATAATACTTTTAAATAATTTAACAAAATCACTTTCGGAAGACAAAATACAAACCGATTAGCATTTTAGAATAAAAAGTAAAGAAAAATTCTTTAAATACCATTTTAAAGAAATTGGTTTTAAAATATTAAGCAAGCAACGTTTTTAAGAAAGTCTTTTCTTTACATTTTTTATGAATAAAAAAGTAATAGAAAACTCTCAAAATATATTTCACAATAGATAACCGCAAATATTTCAGGAAACTAAAACAGAAATACTTAAACATTTTCTACAAGAAAACAAGGAATTCAAATACGCTTTTATATAATCACTAAGTGTTCTAAAATTCGAAAAAGAATACTGTAAAAAGAAATTTTCTTAATTTAAAAAATGAGAAATTCGATTTTCTGTTTTTCTTATTGCAAGATATATCTGAATTGGATTACCAATTTCTGTTTATTAAATAGAATTCCATAAAATAATATACAATGCAATTTTTTTTACTTTTGATAAATATATCATTTTTAAGATTCTAATGCATGTCTTTTTTACATAAAATTTTAGTTTATTTTCTGTCTTCACATGATTACTTTTGAATGATTTAATGCAATCATTTCTTTTTTTGTAATATTAAAAATATTTTTTTTTTCAAAAAATGCTTTTATATGATCTAAAACAACATTGTAGCAATTATTTAAACTGAATCTTTAATACGGAAATTAACAGTCTTTTAAATTAGTATTCAACATCATTCGGAAAAGGCAAACTATATAAAGATACTAGTTGACCCACCCAGCGTTGCCCAGTACCCGTTATAATAACCTTAAAGAACACTGAACTTTGTACGATTTTATACCTTTTGAAATTTTTTTAAATGAACCTGGTTTCGGGAACATTATTGCTATCCGTAATGTTTCCAACTATCCACTGGACTAACTGGATTCCGATTAACTGGAATATAACTGGTAATTTTAAAATATCTAGAGGACGCTAAAATTATGTTACAGAAAAATGCAATAAGATAGGACAGTTTTTCAAAAAGCAGCAAAAAAGGCACAAAGAAGGAGATTGATGTTCGAAACTGGTGGCAACTGAAGTCTCAGAAACATTTCTGTTGTACTAGCAATAGCTGGCTGACTTATAAAGCTATTAGGAAAAGAAGCTAGTGAATCAAATAATTTTTAAAGTAGTTGTAATAAAGGTATTAAAGGGAGCCAGCTAATGGTTAAGAATAGAACTTCAATAAGAAAACATATTAAATGATTTTAGTTCTTAGCACTTTAGACCGTGAATTAGACAAAATTAAGCATCGGTATAAACTAATCATTAGACTGGAATTTTAAAGAGATGTAAAAAAAATTGAACATGCTTATAAAAGTACCCTAGTGACCCTGTAAAAATGTAAAGGTGTTGGTCTGCGGAAAAGGATACAAAACTTTACTTTAAACCTTTTCATTCAGAATGTGAGAAAATTAGAAGATCAAAATTTCATGCCCACACAAAGCTCAAGGGACCCCGGATCATGCCCTAAGTGACTTTAGGGTGCCCTCGACTTTTAAATGAAATGTAACAACGTTAAAATAGATGAATAGGAAAAGGGTTCAAAAATGAAGATCACATTAAGAGAAGGCAAATTATTAACCATTTTCGGTTCAAAAACTTAACCAGGTATCTCCATAGTTCCAGGGACTTAATTGACATTTTAGTTGAGAATAAAAACTAGTCGTTGGGGGCCCACCGTAATACTTACCCATCATGGATATGTATATGAAAATAAAACATGTGAAAACTATTTATACAATGCATTGCAATTCATAAACAAAATTTAAATATTGTTAATATACATAGTAATGCTATATTAAAGAACTGTTGATGTACCAATTTCGACAAATTATATAAAACGACAAACTATTCAAGTAGTACCGAACTGCGTAAAAGAAACATCCTTATAACTCCAAAAATAATAATTCTATTAATTAACAGTTTATTGCGTCGGATAAAGCGTCTCTTTTCCAATTTAAATATACCTCTGAATTGAAATTTGAATAAAATACAGGGTCATGAAAAATCGAAGAATGTGGAAAACAGGATTACAAATATCTCGGCAACTAATAATCCGATCGACTTCGTTCTTGATGCAAAATTTGTGTTATTTTATTGCCTTTCACTTTCATTCCTTAAAATAAAAAAAAATCGAAAATTTTTATACACCTTTCATCAGAACGAATTCTTCGAAAGTCCGAAGAAAATAGTTCTGGATAATCGAGGTTTTTGATATTAAACAGGCTTCGTTCTATCCTTACATACTAATTACATACAAAATTTCAAGTCTTTATTTCAATTTGTTCGGGAGATAAAGCGTTTACAGACAGACAGACGAACGGCAATTTTTTTTTTTTTCTAAAAATATGTTTTTCGGAATCTTTACTATTTGAAACGTGTAAATCCGTCAAAATTTTTTTTCGACTTTCAAAACGATTGCAAGACTTACCCTATACTATGTGTGATGGGTAAGTAATAATCGGCTGACGGTAGAATGATGTTGAAGAAAACTGCTTGCAATTCGATTTATTATTATTTTTAAAAATCACCAAGGTCCACAAGAAGGTGATTATTATTCAAAAAGCGCGTTAGCTAAAATATAGTTTTTGTATTGTCATAACAACTTTTTAGAAAAAATGCTAGTTGATTGAACCATTTTTAATGGCTATATAATAAGGACCCATAAGGAAACAACTGATAGTTAAAAACGAGGCATTAATATGGAAACAAGTTAAAAAATTCCTTAGTACTTAACATTTTAGATCTACAATTAGTCAAACTTATTCATAAGCTTGAATAATATTTTAAGTAAATGCATAAAAAAATTGTATAAATGTTTATAAAAAAAACCTGTGACCTCAATAAAAATATCAGGGTATAGGTCCTGGAAAAAGAGTCCAAAACTCAACTTTAAAATTATGCACTGAGAAGGTGCGAAAATGAGGAGGGGGGGGGGGTATGCATCGCGAAAGAAATTTTCAAGGGCCTTGAACCGGGTCCTACGGGACCATAGGGAGCCCCAATGCCTTAAATGTAATATAATAACGTGTTAATAACTAAATGAAAGAAGAGTTCCAAAAATGAAGGTTGGATTAAGAAGGGGCAGTTTAATAACAATATATGGTACGAAAACTTCAATGGGACCTATACCTGGCCCGAAGAGGCAAGGAACTTATTCCTCATCTAGCTAGATATAAAATATTTTTGTAGTTATTAAAGTAATGGGAGGATGCTAAAACAATGATAAAGAAAATCGTAAGCAACTCGGATCATTTATAAAGAGATTGCATCAACAGCCCCAAGAACGCGATTAATATTTAAAATTGGTGGTAGCTAAACTCTGTGATTTATTAATTTATCATTTATTTATTTATTTTTATTTTTTGTATTAGTATTAGTATTAGTATTTTGTATTAGTTCAAGGACTTAAGAAGTTATTAAAGACAAGCAATAGAACTGTAGAATTTTTAAGAGATTTATAATAAAGGCTTCAAGGAGGCCAACTGAGTTGAAAAGAGGCCTCTAACAGGAAAACATCTTAAAAAGTCAAAATTAAGCATAAGGTATGACTTATTCGTTAGAATAATATTTGACAGAAATGCACAAATTGATTGGGTAAAAGTTTAAAAAAATATCCCTAGGGCCCAACTAAAAATATATGGGATTAAAAAAATAAAACCCCGAGGCCCGAATAAAATTTAGTCATAGCTGATGTGTGGCATTTTTTTATCGTTCATGTTGTTGCTGGAGGACCTAAGAAATTGTTGAAAGAAAAAACTAATGAATTGAACACCATTTTTAAAGGAGCTATAATAGGAGAAACAGGAGGGGCAGACTGACATTTAAAACTAGGGACTTAACATAGAAACATGTTAAAATGTTTTAGTATATAGTCCTTTAGATCTTTAATTAGTCAAAGAGTAGACTATGAGTTATTCTTTGGAAAAAAATATATTTTTTAAATACACCAATTGATTGGGTAAATGTTTAAAAAAGGCCCTAGTGCCCGGATAAAAATATCAGGATATTGGTCTTGGAAATAGACTCCAGGACTCAACTTTAAAATTTTGCATTAAGAAGATGAGAAATGTAGGAAGAAAAATATTTTTGTCTCACAAAAGTTCAGTGGCCCTTCGATGGGCTCTGGGATTCCATAAGGGGCAAATGTTCCTTATGGGGAATGTCAAATCTTTAAAATATCTAAATAGAGAATGAATCCTAAAATTAAAGATCGTTTTAAAAGGAAGCAATTTATTAATTATTGTTACAAAAACTTGGGCCCTATACATGGGCCCAAGGGACTAGGAATTTATTTCGCTTGTAGTTGGGTATAAAAATATTTCTGTACTTATTAAAATAATGTTAGGACGCTAAAACTATGTTAAATAAAATTGAAAGCAATTTGGATCATTTTAAAGAAGCTGCACCAAAGAACACAAAAAGCTATTGATATTTAAAATTTGTGATAGCAAAATCTGATAGTTTTTTTTCATTTTTTAGTGAATCGCACAATTTTTCAGAGAGCTATAATAGGGTCCTGGAGGGGCCAACTGACAGTTAAAACCAGAGCCTTCAAAAACCTACGAATTTTGCTTTGAAAAGTTACTACATTGTATTCACATTTTTGGTGCAGAAAAATTTGGCGTATTTGAAAAGTAGAGTTCTCCAGTAACCCTAGCCAAATGCCATATCCGCAATATGAGGTAAGCGAAAAGTTCCTGGCGCCATATTTGGCGACTCAAACTACTATTGTCTTGAAAAACAAATAAAAATCATATAATATAAAATTTAAAGTATAAAAAAATCCATAACATATAATTTTAACACAGAAATTTTATTGGTTATTTAACTTTTATGAATAGGAATACAAAAACCACCAAGTCTCGATGCTTGATGCGAGCAATACAAAAAATGGTCACCTTCTTAGCACTGATAATCTGTGTCATATAAATAATATATTTCTTTCATTTTAAATTATTACATTAAATATATATTTTAGATGTATATTTTTTAATATATATTTTAGATTTACGTAAATATCTCCATAAAATTATAAAAAAGCAATAATTAAATGTTCTTTTTTCCTTATAAAAATTTAAAGATTTAATCTACGAAAAACACAAGTATATATTTTTATTTATTTTTATGATAGAAATAAATAAAATTTTAAGTGTACTTTTATGGATTTTTAAAATATCGAGAGTAAAAAATGTAAAAGAAAATAACTTTCTGAATTTTTAAAATATGCAATTTAGCTTTCTTTAACAATATTTTAGGAGATACTCAAAATGAATTACTATTTCATAATTCTTAAAAACCGATAAATTATTAACCGACAATTTTGGTTCTATCGTTTTATTATTTCTTCTGAGAAAAAAAATGTTTCTGCTGAACATTTCATTTTATGTCTGCTTTTTACAAACATGTTTCTAGTGATATTGTACGAAAATTATCCTCTTAAAATAAATAAGACGTAGATTTTCTAGAACACATTAAAAAAAAATAATAATAATAGTAACGTACGTTTAGTCTTTAATTTTAAGGATTTTCAGCTTGAGTAGTTAAACTATATAATATGATTGAAAAAAAATATTTAGTTCTCATATAATATAAAAAAAATATCGCAGTTGTTTGGATTTTTTTTTTTTTTTTTTTTTTTTTTTTTTTTTGTATTTGTTAATTGAAAAAAAAAAAGTAAAAGGGACTTTTTTTTTGCAAATATTTGTTTAATGCTTCAAAATTTCTTATCAAGATCATATAAATTTTAACCATTCCATTGCCGCGACCAGATATATCCGTTTACTAGGCTGTAGGTTTCAATGCAATTGAAGCTGTATTTAAAATAATATAATTCTACAAATATAATCCAGTTTTAAGAAATTAAGTTATGATTGATTGTTTCAAGGCTTATAAGCATATATGTAACAACAACAACAACAAAAAAATACCATGTTAGAAAGTCCCTCATTTATTATAATTTAAAATAAATTACAGAGAAAACAACATTACAATTTTGCCCTTTTGCTAGGTGGTCAGGGGGTATCTAAATTAAATACCAAAATTTAACTTGTATTAATGTGGATGGATATACTAAAAATTACAACACTTTCAGTTTTTGTGATAGATGATGTGATGGTTTTTATAATTTGCAGATAGGTTACGATCATTTTTTCGGGTTAGGACTCAAAAATTCTGCACCAGAGGTTATGATTTCTATACCTGCCAGTTACTCAATGGTACCAACAAACACGAGGATTATTTTTAAAATTGCAATTAAATACCTACTACTACATTCTGTCTCCACTATTCATTTCGGCATTTCTTATTGTATGATTGATAGAATTTATTTTTTTAGGCACATTTTTTATAAATTTACTCTGATTGCATTTGGTTGGTTGGTTTTTGCTTACTGGATATAGGGATGCTGCACTCACAGATTATTTGCATACGAAGGAGTTAAATTACTCTCAAACCATATTTAAAAGGGAATCCGATGAACTGTTAAAATACAGTCGAGGTCCCTAGATCAAACCTGAAATTTACTCTCCAGTGGTTAAAATGAAGTTATCTATTTTGCTTATAAGAGAGATGGGAAATCCATTCATATTCGAGAAAAAAACAGTTTCACGAAAATATTATTAAGGACAACTAAGATAATTTTTTTTTAAATAAACACTGTCGTGGAAATAAGATGGGAAAGTGACTTAACAAGATTAAAAATGATTTAGTATTATTAATTTTTAAGACAAGCGTTTCACAACATTTAGCCATTATGTATGAAAAATATTAATAAGAAGTGCGATGCTTGTCTACAATCAAATTCTAACATTTAAAATGAGTTATATTTAAATTACTAAATGTCACCCCTAAAGAAAATGAAACTTGGTTGTTATGTAGAAATAAATTACAAATAATTTTAAAAGTACTTCAAAAATAAAATTACTTTGACTCAACATTGATATAAGAGCATATAAATAATTATGTATTATCTAGCTATAATTTCTAAAATTTCACATTGAAAAATAAATCATTTTTTAGTAATTAAATATCTGCCTAATAACTTTTTAAAATTGCTTCAAAAACATAAAGAATTTTTACAACTTTCCCAAAATCTACAACATCTTTTTAAAAATAGTGTTCATACTTCATAAAACAATTTCATAATTAAATATTTCAAAATGAACGGTATATTTTCATTTCGGGTATATTTTCATCAAATTAAATACGGATAATTTATTATTAATGTTTTAAAATACCATATTAGAAATACATTTAAAATTTAAATTTTCCCCTCTTTTCCTCAGAACATGAATAGAATAACGTTTCTTAAAATTTTTGTAATTAACAACTATACGTAAGTTTAAAATTTATTTCTCATATTCAATGTTATCGCAAATATGATTAATTTGCTGCAAAAACTTTCTAGCGCGTTTCATTTTCTTTCTCTAAATATCTTAAACTGATAAGATATTTTACCGAGAAAACCGTTAACTACATCTATTTTTGTGCATGGTTTGCCATATTAATGAGACTTAACAATTCCTATTAATCTCATAAAGTATTGCGTTATAAAAGTAAATTGCATACGTTTTAAATACTTCATAATGGTTATTTCTTATTCTTAATTAGGTAGATAATACGTTAATTCATTGCTTTAATTAGTCAATATTGTTATGAAAGCATAATTAGGATATCGCCTTTTTCTTCTTTTTTATATATTAGATATTTATTATAAAATATTATGTTACGATAGTAAAATGTATGCGTATAAATGTATGTAAAATCTTTCACAACTATTATTCCTGTATTTTAATGCATTACATTGAACATAGTACATTTAATACGTTTCAATAATTAATTGATATATGGAACGAAAGTGTAAAGAATTTTTAATTATGCTTCTTTTTTCTTTTTTTTATTAAATAAACAGTAATTTTCTATATTTTGTGAAAAGAATTAATTTTCTTACATAAGTTTTTAAAATGGTCATTAGTAGCTTTAAAGCTTCTGTTTAAACTAATTATGTACCGGGGCTGAAAAAAAAAATAAAATTTGTAGGTGCAGGAAAAATCTTAAGAGCCAGCTAGAAGTATTTTTTTAATTACATTAACGCATTCATTGCAAAATAGAACGCTTTTTACTCAAAATGGCATTCCGCTATATTTTTCTGATCTGTGTTATTTTGCTGCAGACTGTTAATAATAACAGTTGACTATTTAATTTAAAAAAAATCAGACTGATAAAAAATAAATAAAATATAATGGCACTTTTACATTTCAAAAATTAAATGGAATAAAATTGTAAAATCAAACCTAAAAACAGCAGATAAACTAATTTGATAACGTTTAATTCCCATTAAGAAATTATACGCATAAAATAACAATGCCTTTGAGATTTTGATTTGAAATGACATTTGTCAATTCATTTTTCGGGACTGAATTATTTGATGGTCCATTTAAATTTATAGTAAGTAAAATTAATGTTAAAAATTAATATGTAGGTAAAAAAAAGTTAGTCGCTAAGCGTAATTTTTTACGTGACCGGGCGACCTGGTACCTGGGATTAGTCGGACTCTGATTATGTAAAGAGATTGAAAGAAATGTATAAAATGTTCTGTAAAGAGAACCAGAATTTCTTCTATATCGTCTCTTTGACGACGATGCAGCTTGATTCCAGTTTCTCAGGTTTCTACCACGATTTCTTCTCATAAGCTCTGCGTAAATGAACGTAAATATATACAAAATAATTATTTTTGTAAGAATAAAATAAAAAATTAATGCCACAGAATTTGCTTAATATTCTGATCTTTGTATTCTCCTTATGTTAAAATTAGTCAATAATTCGACCGCGACGGGCGACGTGCGAGTAGATGCATTGTTGTGATGAGCAATCCAATCGTCTCTCACGTCTGAGCGGACAAGCTTAACTTGGTCCTTTAAATGGTAAAACACTTCATCGTAAAATTGACTTATGCCACTCTGCCCAAGCACGGGACTTGCTCATGCGAGCTTTTTTAGGTTTTGAAAACGAGAGAGTGAGCCCATATTTGAAGTTTCGTTTGAGGATTGTACTGGTATGCTTCGGCCTCATCACCAGTAGCTGCTTTCCAAAAGATCATCCAAAAATTGGTAATGTCTTGCAAGCAAATCAACAAGTTTTCGAAGGGGGTCAAGGACACGCACTCACTCTACTAGCGATCTACTCAATCCTATGTGTCAGAGGCAACGAATCCGCCTGCGTTTCGTTAGCTGTCACCCTCCACTACCTTACGCTGTTGATAGAATGGGTATGCGCGCTTGCCCCTTCTCGGAAGAAAATCAGTTTTTAAAATTTTGGGAACACGCCCTGTACACGCTAATTAAGATCTGTATCAGACTTATCCAAACTAGATTCTTTTTATTATATTCACGGTTCTAATGTGATCTCGTTAATGTTGTCGTCAACAGATGGTTCATAAAATTCGAATTCCGTGGTTTTAAGAAATGGAAAAAATCTTTATTATATTTTACTTATTTTTTAAAAAAACTTTTTGAATGTAATGAATTTAAATTTATCGAAGATAGTGTTTGAAATAAAAAGAAATATTTTATTAGATGCTCCAAAGTCTAAAAAGTCCCTGTTAGGGTTCGTACGCGCTCCGTAGTTTTCCATGTTAAATGCCATTATTTTTTATATTGAAAAATAAATAAATCTAATTCAAATGTGCAAAATTTGGCCTTATTTAATGAAACGTTAAGGAAGATATTTCTATATATTAATATCATTCTTAATATTAATATAATTCTATATATTTAAGGAAGATTTTTTAATAAGTAAAATTCTGATACCAAAGAATTTCCTATTCTTCAAATTCCAGGACCCGAACGAACCTGCTTGTGCTCTATAAATTGCTCTGAAAGTCAAGTCTTTCTATATTGAAACAACAATTTAGGATCACGCTCATGCGTTCATGAGTAAACATCACGATTTGCTTCAAACTGATAAATCGTTAAAGGGAATTTATGCAATGTTTGTGCAATTGCACACTGAAAAAAAATCGGTCAAGTTATTAAATGTTTTTTAGGAAACTGTGATTCCTAGAACTTTTTTGCCCCACCAGTGGATGACAGGTTCTACCCTAGAAACTGGTAGACGGTAGGTGCTGGATTCGAACTCAATCGCAATGTCGGACAAATCGTTCGAAGTTTTATGTCGTGTCATTCTAGCATTGGATTTACTTGCGTAAATAAGTTTTACGTACCATTAGAAAGATCCCTGCGGAGGGCATACTCTCCTTAGGACCTATATCCCTCGTGATGATAGTTGAACGTCATAAACACATTAAAACTAAAACTTTTTATATAACTATAACAGCAAAAATTTATGTAACAGAAATGATTAATCATTTTTTGCTCTTGCCGTTACATAAAATGTTCTATTAATTCCAGTTTCCAAGAAAAATTTTAGTAATTTATTTATTTATTTATTTATTTATTTTCCAGTGCACGAATCAGAAACAGTGTGTAAAAAAGTATATATGACTGATTAAACTTTGAAATAAAATAAAACTGTTCATGATGAAAAGAATCCCAAATACAATCACGAAAGACAAAAAAAAGGGTTAATAACTGGAAATTGTGCAAATGAAAGAATAAAACTTTGCATATGTATTGGAAATTCTACAAATTATGACATAGATCTGTAAGTGAAGCTTCTAAATGAAGATTTTGCTGGCGGTTTTCAGCAGCTTTCCCCATCCGTTGTGCTTACCGGAAATTTTCGACATGTGATGAGTACTAAGTTGCTACCATTTAAAACTAATGAGCTGTGTGACCCCATTTGTTTTTATAGTTCTGAGAATAGTGTTAATTGGGCCATTGGTTACCATATCCTGTGCTAGTTGGTACCCTGCTGCCCATACATTCTTCATTTTTTACATATGCCAGCCGTTGAAGTAACATTAAAAATATAAAGCAACCAAGTTTATTTGGACGCTGTATGCGCTCTTTACTGGACGTTATATTTAACATCTTACTTTCATCCCTAGAATGGCCTACGGACGAGACATCACAAGAGTTTTCTTAATTATACTTTTTTTAATCCTTTGATTGTTTCGAAATTTATATTTAAGTTCCCATTCAAGTTTATTGGAGGTTATGAGCGGCATATTTCGCGACGTTGGCCCTTCCTAAGGATTGCGAAGTTATGTCATGTTATTTACAAAATTTAGTTTCCAAAATAATGGAATTGATTACATTCGATGACATTAATATAAGTCATGTAAATTTAAAAAAAAATGCTCGAAACAAAAGAATTTATATATTTTAAAAATTTAATTTAAACTTAATAAAAACCCTTAAATAAGAAAAAAGTAGACATTAAAAAGGAAATTCAGACTTAATAAAGTTTGCAATCAAAGATCGTTTGTTGTAATTTTCCTAGATAACGAAATTTAATTATTATTTTGTATTTTCCGAAAAAATTCATTTAAATATGTAGAATAATATATAATATCTTCTTGTGTTGAAAGAGATAAAATAAATTTCTGCTTCATTCCCATTAAGCATCGTGCTTCATTTTCTTTTTCTTTCGGATGATTAATTTCAAACAAATTATTATCCTAAATTAAATATAAATTTAATATTTGAAGAATATTTTCATTTAAATTCAAATAATGAATAAGGCAAAAATTCAATTTTTTTATGTTCCACTATCGTAATTGTTTATAATAAATTTTGTAAAATAAAGTTTTTGAATTGTTACTATTTATTTTTTTATTAGTAAAATTATTTCAATAAAAAATACTTTTACAAATTGCTTTAAATTGATGGATTTATTTACTTTTTTCATACAAAAATCTTTTATATTTTAGGCAATATTAATTAAATAATATTTAATTCCACCAGTTCATATGAATTAAAATGCAAAAACCATTACTGTATTGTACTTTTTGCATTATCTATACTAATAAAAGAACAAAACACTGTCTGTGTGTGTGTGTACGTCTGCGATGGCTAGCAAAATCTACAGCATGTGCGAAGCTCAAACTTTTTTTGAGAGTAGCCCCAAGTCTCTCCTGATGCACCTGAGCTTCAGAATTTCGAAATTCTAATTATTAACTGAGTAATTAATTAAAATCGAGAGGTCACTCTCATAAAAAATCATCTTTTTCCCAATTTTTTCTCTTTCGTTTTTTTGCGGTTGGTTGGTTGTGTAAAATTTTTCGCAGAAGTGATAAGAAAGCTGAGACAGAATTAAAGAAACCCATGAACGAATGAGATAAGTGGAGGTGAAGTAAGCCTCAAAAAATGTTTGCAATATGAAACCATTTATCGCTCAAATTTTAATGGTCAAACAAAAGGACATGGAAGGGATTTTGTATTTTAAGACGAATTGAAAGTAATGAATAAAAATTGAAGCATATTTTAAGAGGAAATAGCAAATTTTTAAAATGGTCTTTGTTCTATTATTATTTATTAAAATAAATGTTAGCTTTTAAAATGAAGGAAATTGGAAAATTAGCAATAATTAAATATCAAATTAAAATTAAATGAGATAGTGAAAACATTTGATACGAACTAAAAATTTTATAACTAAAAATTTCCTTCATTAATGTAATTTTAAATGTTGATAACGTAGATGAAAAATGTTTATGACTTAATAATTTCATATAAATAAATATTTAATATATAATGATGAAAAAATTCTTTTAAAATCATGTATGAAAAATTAAGTAATAGATATTAATCTAAAATATAGATTTCTGACTGCAGACGATTTTAATGTATTAACAAAAGAATGTTATATTTTCAAGCAAAACGTTAAAATAATTTTCTATATTGATATTTAAAACACATATGATAAAATAATTAATTAATTTTTACTTCTGAAGTGATAGATTAGTTCTTTTTAAGAAACAAGAGCAGAAAAATACGAGTTTAAACCTGTTTCAATTGATAGGCGTGTCAAAGCAAGTGCTTTTGTTGGTACTTAATTGGACTTAATGTAGGGTTACATTTTTAGCAGTTTTTTTTTCTCCAAAGACCTTTAAAATTCATAGACTGGCAAAATATCAATTTAACTTAGGATTTTTTAGCACAGCTGTTACGTCCGATCGTTGGTACTTCGTACATTAGAATGTATGTGTGTTTAGCTATATTGCAGTAAATATATGTATAAGTATATATGAGGCTTTTTTTGCAGTTTTTTTAAATCATTAATTAAATTTGAATGCAATTTATTTAAGTTAAAATTTTATTAAGATTTATTTTGTTTTTAAAACAAAATTTATGGGCTGGCTGTTGACATACAGTTGTTCGAATCAACAGACGATTCATACACAATAATAAATTATCAAATAGCAAAATAAATTATTTATCAAAAATAGTCACTAAAAGAATAGTAGCGAAATATATTGTTTAGGCGTAACATAACCCGATCCCAACCAGAAAAAATCAGATCATACTCCGATCCAAGCAAGACAAAAATTCCATAAGCATAAACCAGACCCGAACCTAAAATTTTCATTTGAAAAAAGAAAAACTATGTATTTGATATCTGATCCGAATCAAATCGGAATCCCACAAAAATATTCAAATGAAGCATACCACAATCCGATCAAGGAAAAGCAATGTTCGTGCATATGCAACCCGACCCAAACCTAAAAATTATCTTTGAAAAAGCCTGAAAAATGACCAGAACGAAACCTGAAATCGATAAAAAATATTCCAAAGAACTATAACCTGATAAGAGCAAGACAAAATAATTTCCGTGAACATAAACCTGACTCGAACCTAAAATATTCCATTTGAAAAAAAACAGAAATTTTATGCAAACTACATCTGAATCCGATCAAAATATTCGAAAGAATCATAACCGGATTCAAATGAGAGAAAATATTTTCCGTGGACATGAACCCGATCCGAACCTAAAATTCTATTTGAAAAAAATACCTGATATTTGATTTGAACCAAATATGAACCTGACAAAAATATTCACAGAACCATATCCGAATCCGAACAAGACAAAAAATTTCCATGAACATGAACCCAATCCGTACTAAACTAAATCTGAATCTGACTAAAATATTCCAGAGAAGCATATCCTTATTCGAACAATGCAGAATAATTTCCGTTGATGCGCAACCCAACCTGAACCTAAAAATTCCATTAAAAAATGAAAATCTGAACTGAACGACATCTGAACCCGAACAAAACATTCCAAAGACCCAAAACCGGATCCGAGGAAGACATAATTTCCCTGGACATGAATCCGACCAGAACCTTAAAAATCAATTTGAAAAAATACCTGAAATCTGAATCGAACCAAATCTGAATCCGACAAAAATATTCCAAATAACTATAACCAGATACGAACAAGACAATGTAATTTCCATGGACATAAACCCAATTCGAACCAAAATATTTGTAAAAAAAAAAATCTCGAAATTTGAACCAAATCTAATCTGAACCTAACAAAAATATTTCAGTGAAGTATAACCTCACTGGAACTAAGTAAAATAATTTCCATGGAAGTACAACCCGACTCGAACCTAAAAATTCCATTTGAAGGAAAAAAACCCCACGAAATCTGAATTGAACCGAATCTAACTGAACAAAAATATTCCAAACAACAATAACCGTATCCAAAGAAGACAAAATAATTTCCATGGGCATGAATCCAATCCGAATTTAAAATTCAAATATTTTACAAAACATAATGCGCTCCGTAGCAGTGGAAAATGAAACTAAGTACTTAGTGCGAGATGGTTAAGATATTTCGTTTATAGTTAGTGTTAATTAGAACTTGGTTACGGTTAGGTAAAAGTTAGGTTGCAATTACGTTCTGGTGAGCCTTATGTTATATTTAATTTCCGGTTAAGTTACAGTTAGGTCATGGTTAAGTTACAGTTAGGTTAAGGTTAAGTTGCGGTTAGGTTGTTTTTAGATTATGGGTACGTTATGATAAGGTGACGGCCAGGTTACATTTATGGTATGTTTAAGTTACAGTTAGGTTACTATTAAGATACAGCTAGGTTACAGACAAGTTATGATTACAATACAATTAGTTTAGATTACGGTTAGGATTTTGTTCACAGAATGAACATTACGCATGTTTGGTAAAAAACACACACCTATTTTTGTAAAATGGCTCTGAAATTATAATGCTATATACTAATATTTTAGCTAATCATCGAGAATCGATTTTATTCGCGGTATAGTCGGATTTAAGAGTGATATAATTTGTTTGAAATTAAAAATATTTCACTTGGGATATCTATGTGAAAAAAGTATTTAGTTAAGTCACTTAACAGTAGCGTTGCAAAGGTTAGAAAAAACCCGGTTTAAACCCGAGAATAAACCGGGTTTTTAGGGATAAACATGGAAAAAACCCGGGATTTTTTGGAATAATTCGGTTTTTTGGGAATAAACCTGCACTGTTAAAAATTTCGTGCTACTTTGAACCAAGATTTTTTGCTCGCAACTATTACCAGCTGCCACCATAGGATGCTTCAATCGAAGGTCCAAATCTTGGAACGAGTTTACACCATATTATTTGAAAAAATAGTACTATGGTTCAACCGAAGTTCCAAATCTTGGAACAAGATTTCAGCATCTTATGGTGGCAACTACTAAGCACCAAATTTCGTTTCAAAGTAGCACAAAATTTTTAACAGTGTAGGAACAAACCTGGTCTATTGGAAATAAACCCGAGAATAGACTGACTTTTTGCAACTCTACTTAACAGTAATTTTAAGGATAAATATCAACACATTAACACGAAAATCACGCAATCGTTGGACACATATTCCCTCCTGCGTTTCTTATTGCTGTCATTTTGGGTATTTTTGCAGCTAAATATTAGTTTTTTAAACCGATTTTTGACACAGTCAGGGGGCACGTATTTAATATAATGTACACTGTAAACAATTTGACCATTTTGCTGCATCATCACTCCCCCGCTTTTATAGAATATCTCTCTTTTGACCTATGAGAATGCTCCATAATAGGCTGAAGTAATCATTTTCTATAAAAGCAATGGAGTGACGATGCAGAAAAAGATTCAAATTTTTAAGAGTGTGTTTACACATATTTCGAGTTAAAGATAAAATCATAAAAATTTTAAGTTCGTTTAACTTTATTATTACGGACCCGGGCAACGGTCCGTAGTATTAAAATAAAAATTATAGACCATAAACAAGCACTAAAGAGTTCGTTTATTTGGTCACGTACGTCAAAAGTAAAATAAATTGTGCTACTTGAATAAAAATCCCTGGCATATGTATATATATACAGGGTGTCCGAAAAGTCTGGAAACGGCCGAATAACTCGAGAAATACATATGAGATTGAAAAACGTAAATATACGTGTTAAATATTTTTAAATAAGCTACTCTGTGATACCAAATTTGACCTTCGAAACCGACCCCCTGGGGGTCAGAGGGGGTCCAACTTTGAAATCTTAAATTATAACCCCCATTTTTTATTGCAGATTCGGATTCTACGGACAAAAATACGTAACTTTTATATTTGATGTTTATTTCAAATCTTCGTTTACCACGGTGTAATCGAGCATATTAAATCGATCCATATTCCCGCTTTTCCAACGGGATTTTCCCTAATCGAAACTGATTGGGCAGAATTTTTGACGTCAAATTCTACGTCTTTTGTAGGAGTAGCGTTTCCTGAAAATCAACCGTGGCGATTATTTCAATAGTGGTACACTGTTAAAAATTTGACCCATTTGCTGCAGCGTCACTCCACAGCTATTATAGAATATCTCTTTGGTGACCAATGAGAATGCTCCATAACACAGTAAAGTAATCGTTTTCTATAAAAGCGATGGAGTGACGATGCAGCAAAAGGGTGAATTTTTTACAGTGTACTTTACTGTGTTATGGAACATTCTCATTGGTCATGAAAGAGATATTCTATAAAAGTTGTGGAGTGACGCTACAGCAAATGGATCAAATTTTTAACTGTGTAGCACTACCGAAATAATCGGCACGGGTGATTTTCAGGAAACGCTATTATTGCAAAAGACGAGGAATTTGATGTCATAAATTCTCCCCAATTAGTTTCGATTAGGGAAAATCCCGTTGGAAAAGCCGAAATATGTATCGATTTAATATGCTCAATTACACCGTGATAAACGAGGATTCGAAATAAACATCAAATACAAAAGTTACGTATTTTTGTCCGTAGAATCCGAATCTGCAATGAAAAATGGGGATTATAATTTAAGATTTCAAAGTTGGACCCCCTCTGACCCCCAGGGGGTCGGTTACGAAGGTCAAATTTGGTATCACTGAGTAGCTTATTTAAAAATATTTAACACGTATATTTACGTTTTTCAATCTCATATGTATTTCTCGAGTTATTCGACCGTTTCCAGACTTTTCGGACACCCTGTATATATATATATATATATATATATATATATATATATATATAGAGAGAGAGAGAGAGAGAGAGAGATACACTGTAAAAAAATCTTTTAAGTTACTTAAAGTTTTCTAGGAAACTGGTATTCATAGAACTTTTTAGGTAACAGCAACAGAAAAAAATAATGTAACAGGTAGAGATTTGCACTGAAAAAAAAAATCTATAACTTTACTAAGAATTTTTTAGAAAACTGGAATTCCAAGAATTTTTCATGTAACTGTAACCCATGTTACAAAAATATTTTTTGTAAGATAACTCTAATGTTAGTAGCCTCATTTATGAAGTTACAGATTTCTGTATCTTTACAAAAATTAGTCTTCTCGATTTAAACCTTTTTCTTGTACAGTATACAGATAAAATGTTAGTAAGAATACAAATTTTGGCACCTTTACATCGGTAGGATTACAGATTTATTTTTACAGTGTATTACAATGGCTTGTATGCTTGAGAGGCTATCTGAGTATATTATTGAAATTCTGTACTTGCTTTTTCCCATCCACTCAACTGCACGATGTACCGCTAGCAATTTCGCCTTGAAAACGGTGTTTTCTAGATTTAATTTTAATTGAAAATATGACACAAGATCGAGTTTTCATAAACACAGAATGCTAACCAAGTCCCTTCTTCTATTCTAAAGCCGTCTGTGTATATTTGTATTTCCATTTGGAGGTTTTCATATGCCTTGTGTAGGTAATTTTGTAAAAGCACACTGGTGAATTTGGGGATTTGCCTTGATAGAACTCTAGTCTAAAATTTTCTACTGGTGTCCCCAAACTTAGAACTTTTCTCGATGTAGCAATTTGAAGTACTCTGAGATGCAATGGAGGGATTCCTATTAAGGCACAAAGTGCAAGAGTGGCCGTTTTTGTATATGCGCCCGACACAAAAAGAAGGCTCCGAGCCTGTGTTGAGGACAGTAAACGAAGCCCATGAGATTTCTGTAGGTGGTCGTACCAAACTGCTGCTCCGTATGTTATCTTTTTTTGTAAGATTGTTGTAACCAGATTTTTAAGATATTTTAATTTATTCCTCCTTTTTTATGTAAGTTTTAGTTGATTCTCAACTACTGAATTCAGCCCTGATCTTTTATTTCTTATCTGACGCAATAATGACAGTGTATTATCTAGGATTAAACCAAGGTACGGAAGCGTATTTCCAGACTTTAGTTTGTAATTATTTATTTTAAAATGAGAGCTCTTTTTAGATATTTTGGTTTACTGAGAGTTAATACCTTTTATTTTCCGTAGGTGATGTTCATTTGGTCTGCCCAGTCACTCACTAATTGCAAATCCTCCATGGCCATCTCTTCTAGTATTTTTCTTGTTCTTCCATACACTACCAACAATATATCGTCTGCAAACGCTATTATTCGAAATCCTCTTGTTCTTAGTATATTTATTAGTTTCTGTATAAACACTCTCCACAAGAAAAGGCCTAAACAACAACCCTGAGGGCAATCCTGAGAAAGTCAATGCAAGATATCTAGTACCCAATTGGGATAAATGGCTCTCTTCGATAAATAGGTCCTTATGGTGTTGACATATGCTTCTTCTATTTGTAACTCTTCTAATTGTTGCATTGTAATATCCCACGGTAAATTGTCTAATGCATTCTTAAAATCTATTGAGAGGAGGGAAATATATGAAGTCCATATGAATTCCATATGAAGTCTACCCCAAACACGATTTGTATCAAACAAAAAAAGAAAACTCTATTCAACCGTAACCCATAATCTTTGCCGAATATTTTTCTTCGAAACGCAACCCAACTAGAACCAAAAAATCGATTCCAATTGAACCCGAAAATAATTCCTCCGAAATGTAATCCGATCCGAAAAAGTGAAAATAGCTTTCATCGACAAACACACATTGAAACCTTGAAGTCAACCCGAAACCTGTTAAAAACGCGAAAAATAAACCATGAAACCTTATTCGGATACGAAAATAACAAAAATATTTTTTGTTGACACGCACCGACTGGAACTTAGAAATTCTATTTGAAGTCAACCCAAATTCCGATTCATATCCGAAAATTTTCAAAGAGCTGTATTCTGATCCGATAAAGATAGAAAGATTTCTGTCGACATACGTACCGAATGGATTCTCAGAATACCATTTGAAATCAACCCGAAACTCGATCCGAAAAAGCAAAATAACTTTCATCGGCACGCAACGACCAGAATATTAAAGTCCATTTGGAACCCAATTGGAACCCGAAGAATAAAATCCATCTAATCATATCGTGATCCGAGAAAAGTAAAACAATTTCTATCGAAAGTACCGACAAGAACCTGAAAATTCTATTTGAAGATACCTCCAATTCAAACCATTAAAGAGAATCCGCCAAACCGTATCCATCAGAGAAAGTGGAAACAATTTCTATTGACACGAACTGAACAGAATCTGAAAATTCCACTTGAAGTCAACCCGAAACCCGTTTTGAGCCCGAATTAAATCTATCGAATCATATTCCACTCCGAGAAGACATAACAATATCCATCGACACGCGAGAACCGAAGAATTCCAATAAAAGTCATCCGACAGTAATTCGATCTATGCAAAACAACATACTTTCCGTCGAAACGCAACTCAACAGAAATGAAAACTTCTTTTAAAGCTACTACATTTGAAGTTATGCTTAGACTCTTAGTCGTTGTCATCATTTCACATTAAAAAAAAATAGAGGAGTGTCGCGATGTGGGGGAGGGGGTATTTTTTGTCAATTGAACAAGTGTTTATTAACCTTTATAATTAACCAATTATAAAAATCAAATCTGCCAATAAAGCTGTTTTATTTTTCTGTTATTTTTTCTTCTTTTTAAATTAGATTTATTCAGTAACCAATCGACTCAATTGACTTATTTTTATATTGTTTTGATTCAATAACCCACCGTATTTGTACATAATTGTAAAAAACAACAAAAGTTTGCTTCATCTGCAGGTGCCATTATTGTAAAACTTTCCTAAAATT
Source organism: Maratus speculifer (assembly GCA_964019185.1). NCBI lineage: Eukaryota > Metazoa > Arthropoda > Arachnida > Araneae > Salticidae > Maratus > Maratus speculifer. Next base: position 225,059,862 of record OZ025296.1, on the reverse strand, counting down.
CATTTCATAATTTTCACCAGATACTGATCTTTTATGCATAATGCTGGGGAAATTTTCAAAATCCGACTGATTTCAAAATTTTATTATTGCAGAATTTAACTGATATATGTTATACGTACATATAAATTTAATTAATTTTTATTTTTCTTTTCTTTTTGTTTCGTTTTAAATCAGATTTCTTAAAGAACCTACCGCCCTCTTTTTGGAAAATATAAAAAATCTCCTTTATCTGGATATGTCACTATTGTACTACTCTTCTCACTTACTTTCCACTTTTACTCACTTACATTGTTTTGATTTAATAACCAACCTCTCTTGTACATGAATATGAAAAACAACAAAATTTTGCATCATTTCAAATGCCATTACTATAAAACTTTCCTAAAATGCATTTCACATTTTTTAGTAGACACCGATCTTCTCTGCATAATACTGGGAAAACTTTTAAAACTGACTGATCTGCAGTTTTCATTATTACAAAAATATTCTTATAGCTCTTATTCTCTCTTATTCTTTTATTTACTTATATCTCTCAAACAAATGTTAAAAATATTTAAATTTACTAGCGATTACATCTTTATTTCTTAATAATACCTCATCTTTACTCATAATACTTTAAAATGCGTATATTAATCATTATTTTTTTCGAATTTTTAATTTTAAATTCTAATTTCTTCATAAATCTTTATCAACGCATTATTTTGTGTCTCCTTCTGAAAAACCTTAATCTATTACAAGCAACCTTCTCCATAAAAAATCCACTAATTTATTTTATACTTTCATCTTAAGACATTTCGTACTTGCTTCTTAATAAAATTTTTTAAATATTTATTTAACATTCCATATCCCAGCATGCATTGCAAATCCATGCACCAGTCAGTTGCCACTGCCGTGTTACATAATAATATCCTGCCGCCAATAGACGAAGAACTCCATATCGTTTCCATTCCTTCGCAGTTTTATTAGCTCATAGGCTATCATAGCCTTATTAGCTCATAGGCTATCATAGCCTTAGAGCAGGGCTGTCCAACGCGGCGCCCGCGGGCGCCATGGCGTCCTTTGAAGGTTTTTTTGGCGCCCTTTTGAAGGAAAAAAATTATGTTATAAAGACTTCTTTGTTTAAAATTATTTATGTTTGCACCAGAGATACTTTCAAAACCTGTGAAAAGACATTAAAATTCAGAAACATACTTTGAAAATGTAATCATGCATATTTTCACGATTTGCATTTTTTTGTATAAAGTGTAATTATGATTATTAAGTTTTATTAGAATTAGAAATACCTCTTTTTAATACTTAAGGAGTACCAGAAAAAGAAACGTTTTTTGCCTCCCCTCGTTCCGCTCCTCTGAAGGTGTTCATGAATGTTCAGTTTTTTCTTTCTTCTATTGTCTCATTATTGGGCCATCGGCTGTTTTATACGAATAATAAATGGGGCTTAATTTTTCCTCTTGATTTTTTAAATTTTAAGTTCTTTTTTTTCAATTTGATTAGAAAAATTCATAATTTTCATTTATGAAAGCACTTTTAGACTATCTCTATGAAATTAAAAATATGGGTTTGTTACTATCATGTCTGTATTTGTTTTTTTACATCTTATAAAACTAAATTCAGGCCTTCAAAATAAGTCAAATCTTGTTTTAATACCTTAAAAGAAACCTAGCAATATCTCTCATTTCCATATTTATTTATTCTCTTGTTGTTCTTATTATATTCGCGATTAAAATTTCTGGCAACTTACCTTACAAACATTTTTAGATAGGTCTCTCATAGAAAATGCATAATTTGAAATTTTGCACATAGCTCCAGAATTATAAGGGTCTTTTGCCTATTGCTGTAGAATTCATTTACATTATGTTGAGATATGTGTGTATACTAAAACTGTGCGATAATATTGCTGTATAATTTCAGTCAGGCTATTAATGGCGCCCTTCGTTTAATGCCAATACCTGAGGTGCGCCCCTGCTCACTAAAAGGTTGGACAGCCCTGCCTTAGAGCTTATGTGCCCGTCCGTTCTGTATGTATGTGCGTCCGTGCGTAACGCGATAACTCATGATAAAAATATCGGATCCACTTGAAATTTTGTATATAGGTATATCCTGATAAGGCGCTTCCCTGATTAGTTTTTGGAGTTCATTCGATATGTATAAGAGGGGGAACGGAGGGCTCATGCCCCTTCCCTTAATGGATATAAATGGGTTTTTCATGCAGAATTAACAGTTTTTGTCCAAAATTTAGATATAGGATCATTCTGATGAGGCGATTCCGTGACTGTTATTATGTGTTCATTGAATAAGTATAAACAGGGGGAATGGGGGGCTCATGCCCCCCCTTAATTGATATAAACGGGATTTTCATGCAGAATTAACAGTTTTCGTTCAAAATTTAGATATAGGATCATTCGGATGAGGCGATACCGTGACTGGTATTAGGTATTCATTGAATAAGTATAAACAGGGGGAACAGGTGGCTCATGCCCCTCCCCTTACTTGATATAAACGGGTTTTTCATGCAGAATTAACAGTTTTTGTCCAAAATTTAGATATAGGATCATTCTGATGAGGCGATTCCATGACTGTTATTATGTGTTCATTGAATAAGTATAAACAGGAGGAACGGGGGGCTCATGCCCCCCCTTAATTGATATAAACGGGATTTTCATACAGAATTAACAGTTTTCGTTCAAAATTTAGATATAGGATCATTCTGATGAGGCGAGTCCGTGACTGTTATTAAGTGTTCATTGAATAAGTATAAACAGGGGGAACGGGGATTCTAATGCCCTTCCCCTTAACTTGCATAAATGGATTTTCAATCTGAATTGTCAGATTTCGTTCAAATCTCTGAATAGTTTTGGAAGTTTAATGGTTAAGTATAAAAGAGGGGAATAACTCCTCTTAAATTATATAAGTGCTAAATGGGTATAAGTATTAAGAATTATCCGATTTGCTCTGAATGTTGGATGTAGATTTTTTAATATGATAAAGCATGTACTTGATAGTTTAGGAAGTTAAATGATTAAGTATAAAAAAGGAGAAAGGGGAGAGCTGTTTCCCCTTCTTAATTTTTTTTCGAACGAAATTAACGAAAATACAAGGCTGTAATGTACAATTAGTATGCGTAGCCTGTGAGCTCAATGCCATCAGTTTAACTGGGCAATATTCTTTTTATATAGATTGTTTAATCGCAGTAGGAGCAATTTGTAAAATTCATTAGTTCGCCCAAAGTTTATACTCAAATCCAGTATTCGTATATTTTTTTCGAGGAGGGGGGACAAATCCACGTACATGAGTTTTTGAAAATTAACTTCTGTATTTTCATTTATTTATTTATTTGTTAATGCTACAAAACTTGTTTTCAGGTGTTTAAGATTCCTGTAGGTATCCAAATTATTATTTAAGAACTTATCGCACTATGTAATTATCCAAGTTCCGTCCTCATCCGTAAGATAAATTCCGCATTAAGCAAAAATTGTTTTTAAAAAAATTTTTTGACGAATAAAATTACTTCGAAATTTATAAAAATAATTATCTTGACTGTTCATGTTTCTAGATAATGAATTTTATATATTAAATTTAAAGTTTTCATATCGACACATGATATACAATGTGTAGTTATTGATTTTTTTCTGTCCGTAGAGAATTTTAAAGAATTGTTCAACTCTTTTCGTGAGTTTATTTTTTAATACAAAGAACATAAAAATAAAAGTTTCAGTCTTTCCAGTCATATTTTTAGATTAAATATATTATTTATTTTATTTTTCTCCAAAAATGAATTATTTTGTGGAAAAGATCAATTTTATTTTACAATTCAAAATACAGCGTCTATTAATAATAATGATAAAAAAGTTAAAAAAAATTGAGATGTGTGCACATTTTTTGGATTTGCCTGTATTTACCAGTGTGTTTTCATATTAAACTCAAAATTCTTTTATTATATAACTTTACATTTACTTTAATTAATCAGCTTGTATATTTAATGACTACAAAAAATGTATGACATTTTATATTCGAACTTTCCCCTCTAGATTTTCAAATTAAATTAATTTTAATATAAAATAAATTACTACGAAGTAAAACTTACACAAGATAAATTTGTTCGCCTTTTATCTAAAATACCACAAAAACATTATTACTTTTTTTCGTTGTTACGATAAAAAATATTTAATTAATGATTTGCAAGCACGTAATCAACTATTTCAATTTATTTCGCTCCCTTTAATAACCTGATATATTGAATGCTCTAAGTAAATTTTCTTTTTTCTGAGGGATTAGAGCGAAATATTTTTAATTAATGAAAGCGTGTTATAATTAATAACATAAAATAATTTAATTAAATCATTTAAATGACAGTGATTATAATTATGTTATAAACTATAAATAGAAAGAAAATTATTACTACAAAAACACATTTACTATTTGCTGATTTATAATTTTTTACTAATGTTTTACAACATCATTTAATATGTGTATGAATAAGTAGGTCTTTTTGCGCACATTCACGAAAATATTATTAATTTATTTTTATTTAAAAGATCATCGAATATTCGGTACACACAGCACACGAGGGAAGTGAAAAAATCGAATTTTTCATAGATGGGACATTTTCGAGATTTGTCAAATTTTAGAAATAAGTTTTATCTAAAATATTGATTTCTTTAAATTTAATAATTTTTTACGAGATTCTTTGAAAGCTATACATTTATAACTTTCGTAAGGGCACTTTGAACATTAAATGGTACGAATATTTCAGTACTCAATTACCGTTCTAAAATGTAGAACTAAAACATTATGGTGCTAAAATATTTCGAGCTTAAAGGATTATAGTGCTGGAAGACTTTAAAATAATATATTTTATGCACTGATAATATATGTTATTTTTTTCGAAATGTAATTTGTATAATTTGATATTTTTCAATAAAAAAAAGTAATTAAAGCTGTCAACGCCTCCGATAATAAAATTTTTGTGAGATAAGGTATTTCTTCGCTAATATTAACTCTTACGTGTCTCGTGTACTTTTAATAGTACAGCTCATGTCATCGAGTATTATTTTTTCATAATGCTTACTTAGTTATTTTCTACGTAAGGAAACGATAGTATATGGTTAATTATTAATCTGACTTCATTTAGGTTTTTGTATTTAGTAATAATAAATCTACTAAGAATGTATTTGTTAATAATACATAACTTTACATATTAGTGCACAAAAATAAGAAATTCACTGAGAACTTGCACAATTAAAAGTAAAATAAAATATAAAATCAACGTTTCAAGTCGTCTTCAGAAAAATAAATGTAAATAAAATATAAAATGAACGTTTCAAGTCGTCGTCAGAAAAATAAAAGTAAAATAAAATATAAAATGAACGTTTCAAGTCGTCTTCAGAAAAATAAAAGTAAATAAAATATAAAATCAACGTTTCAAGTCGTCTTCAGAAAAATAAAAGTAAATAAAATATAAAATCAACGTTTCAAGTCGTCAAACATGATGGGGAAATTCCACAGAGATATTTAAAATACTAATTAGTATCAGAAAAGCGTAAAACCAACAAAGGCAAAACAGGTCTATTAAATTTCGTATTGTTGTTTTTTATCGGCACGGTAAAAATAAATGTTATATAGCGAATTATTTACATTGTTCGCAATAAAGTGTTAGTAAAATGCTAGTACAGTATCAAAAATAAAAATTTCAAAATAATTGCCAAAATGGCTGCCCAAAACCAAAATTATCTGTTAGAGATGACAAGAAACTGAAGTGTATATTTAAGAAAAACCGTTTTAAAAGTGTGCGATTCTCGCACCTAAAAATGAAAGGAAGAAGTAGTTGAAGATTCCGCATCTGACAACTTTAAGGCATCTCCATAAAATTAAGTTTGAATCTCGTGTACCGAAAACAAAACCTCTCGTGAATGCAAAACAAATGCGTATACGATTGAATTGGTGTAAATCAAGACGTTTATGAAACAAAGAAGTTTGAAAAAGTATATTATTCAGTGACGAAAATATGATTTGTGTTTCATATTGGTACTCAATATATTCATGTTTGGAGAATGAAGCAAGAAACATTTAATAAAGAAAGCTATAAATGTTTCGTAAAAGTTTCTGCAAGTGTCATAGTTTGGGGTTGCAAGAGTGCAGAAGGACCTGGAAATTTATGCATCATTTACGAAAAGTTTAACTCTCAGCTACATCAAGAAATTTGGAATATTACATGATTCGATTATCAGAAGATTTATTTGAAGATTATTTCATCTTTCAACAAAATTTAGCTTTACCGGATACCTCGGTGTCAACTAAGAATTGGTTCCGTCAACGCAAAATTAAGGTACCTCTTAGGTCACCAAAATCACCTGACATTAATCCCATTGAAAACGTTGATGTATCATGAAGAAAAAACTCCAATAAAATCCTTTTTCTAGTAAAACTGACTTAGTGATACATATAAGGTCTAATTGTGCTAATATTGATAGAAATGTTTGTAAACACTTTGTATATAGAATGCAAGATCGATTTACGCTGCTATGAAACCTAAAGAGGATACTACAATATATTAACTGCCGTTTACTTCATTTCCATAATGCAATATTGTCGCGTACATTAAAAATATTCTAATATTTTGGACCAATCAAAATTTTATTATACTAGTTTGATGTATTTTGAGAAAGCTGTATACATACTTTATTGTACTGTATTTTATATTACTTAAATGTTAAAATATTATCTAAACATTCCATATTTAATTCATAAGAAATTTAATTGCATTCACTGTGTATCAAAAATAAATAAAAGAAAATATCTTTTCTTATTACATTTGCACAATTATTCCGATATTTTTAATATGATGTGTATAATAATTTGGAATAAATTAATTAAGATAAAATTGCGAATTTTATTATTATTATTATTACATCTGTATAAGTGAATGTTGGAAAAGCAAATTTATTTTATCTAATAATCAGAAACTGCATTGTGTTTATTTATGATGAAATATAAATGTCAGAATTTCATTTAAAATTTTATTACAAAAGAGATAAGTTTTTGGTGTTTTTAAGAATAAGTTGATACTTTGATAAGGTATCCGAAATTTGCTGTATGGTTTTGTTGTTGTTATGATTTTTTTTATTCGGTCAATAAATAAAGAATATTTTATTTAATGTCATAATGCTTTTTGCTTGGCATTTCTCATGATTTTCAAATTTTACAATTATTTGAAATGAAAATGGCGCATTTTGATAACTGATTTAAGTAATAAATAATTTATGCTATTTTTTTCTGAGGTTTTTAATTACTGTCAATTAGTTTTTCAATATTTCAATATATGTAAGTCATTCTAAATTATATAGACATTTTTTATGGAATTTTGTACATCCGTTAAGAATAAGACATTTTAAGTTTTCAATTATACACTTTGCTTTAAAAAATCCATTCTACCATTCATCATTTCTATCCATTTATTTTACCATTCGCCGAGGAGCTTTATTTTACGACATATCAGAAAAAAGTTATTTCTACTGCTATGCATGATTTATTATAATTAACAGTATTCCTGCGAAATCACAATTGATAAAATGCGACTTTTATAGTCTCGATTCGAATGGAAGAATAGGACTAATTTCTTTAAGGATTATTAGCTGGAATGAAAGGCTAAACAATTTAGATTTTTATGTAACCTAAATTTTCTGTAATCGTCTTAATGCAGTAAGTACAATTCTATTACTGTAAATTTCAAATAGGTAAAATGGCGATTTTTATAACCTCGAACAGAATATTTTACACTCTCGAGCGAATACTTTATAGCTTGAAACTCGAAAAAAGTATAGAATCCATTGTTACTGGAATTCAACTGGAAGCATGCTGCAAAAACAAAACATTATTATTTTTTTCTGTGTATTTGTGTATAGGTAGTACATAGTGTACCCGAAGTTGTTTGTAGAAATTTTTCTTACAATTCGTTCATACCGATAAATAAAAAATATTCTTTATGGGCATTTTCATCTACGTCGCTTTTACTCACATAATATGATGAGACATTCAAGATAAGACATATTTTTATTTTTCCACATAATTACCAAACACGTTGAGATATTTATTAAGTTTATATATTTGAGAGATATTTGAGATATATTTGAGAGATATTTGATCGTTGAGATATTTTATAAGTTTTAAAAAGTCCTCGAGGAAAACTGGGGGCTTTGCATACGGAAGAAGCATTTAACGACTCGTCCATGTCCATATGCAAAGCCCTGATGTTTTCCTTTAGAGCTTCTTGCAGCATCAAGGATTAGGACAAATGTCTCAACATGCTTGGTAAATATATTGACAAATAAAGTTTTGTCGTATGTTTCATGTCTCATTATATTGTTTGACTTTCATACACACCTCTGTCCACCGACAACAAGGGAAACTTGTTTTCGGATTCCCCCTCGTATGTAAAATTTCAATTTTTTAATTTTATTTTTCACTTTAATAAGTAATTATCTACCTACATTACTTTACCAGTTGCCTAGCAACTTCACTTCTTATTGCCACCCCCCCCCTCAAAAAATCACCTATTGCGATTCCAGATTAAGAAACTTTTCGAAGAAAAAATTAAAATAAAATGTACACTAACTATATCTAGACATAGATACTCCAACCTCGTGAATAATTGTAATAAATTTCAATTTTTTGATTTTATTTTTCACGTTAATAAGTAATTATCTACCTACATTACTTTACCAGTTGCCTAGCAACTTCACTTCTTAGTGCCACCCCCCCCCCCCCTCAAACAATCACCTATTGCGATTCCAGATTAAGAAACTTTTCGAAGAAAAAATTAAAATAAAGTGTACACTAACTATATCTACACATAGATACTCCAACCTCGTGAATAATTGTAATAAATTTCAATTTTTTGATTTTATTTTTCACGTTAATAAGTAATTATCTACCTACATTACTTTACCAGTTGCCTAGCAACTTCACTTCTTAGTGCCACCCCCCCCCCCCTCAAAAAATCACCTATTGCGATTCCAGATTAAGAAACCTTTCGAAGAAAAAATTAAAATAAAGTGTACACTAACTATATCTACACATAGATACTCCAACCTCGTGAATAATTGTAATAAATTTCAATTTTTTGATTTTATTTTTCACGTTAATAAGTAATTATCTACCTACATTACTTTACCAGTTGCCTAGCAACTTCACTTCTTAGTGCCACCCCCCCCCCCCTCAAACAATCACCTATTGCGATTCCAGATTAAGAAACTTTTCGAAGAAAAAATTAAAATAAAGTGTACACTAACTATATCTACACATAGATACTCCAACCTCGTGAATAATTGTAATAAATTTCAATTTTTTGATTTTATTTTTCACGTTAATAAGTAATTATCTACCTACATTACTTTACCAGTTGCCTAGCAACTTCACTTCTTAGTGCCACCCCCCCCCTCAAAAAATCACCTATTGCGATTCCAGATTAAGAAACCATTCGAAGAAAAAATTAAAATAAAGTGTACACTAACTATATCTACACATAGATACTCCAACCTCGTGAATAATTGTAATAAATTACAGTTTTTTGATTTTATTTTTCACGTTAATAAGTAATTATCTACCTACATTACTTTACCAGTTGCCTAGCAACTTCACTTCTTAGTGCCACCCCCCCCCCCCCTCAAAAAATCACCTATTGCGATTCCAGATTAAGAAACTTTTCGAAGAAAAAATTAAAATAAAATGTACACTAACTTAATCTACACATAGATACTCCAACCTCGTGAATAATTGTATATTTTTGTTCCATAGAATTTTAATAGTAAACATCTGAAAAGTATCATCTAAAAACATGAAATTATGTTTAACATAACATTTGTTAAAAGTCTGATTTTTTAAATTTTTAGAGAATGTTAAATGCGTAAAATATACACAGGTAAGCTAATATTTTGAAACTGAGATTTCAATATATTAAATATGAGATGATAAATAAACTGAATTCCATAATTAACGTAACATCCCATCTTCACAGGCATATGCACCTATTCTAAAGTTTTAATAATGTGTAAATTGATTAGCAATATTACATGTTCTTTGAAATAAATATCGCTTCATTTTTTTTAAATTAAAAATGTTGAAAACATAGAGTACATTTTTTTTTCAGACAACTAAATTTGTTTCGTATAGCGTTTAACTTAGTAATTATCGCTTTATATAAAAAATGAAGCAGCCAGGAGATAAGATACACAATCAATGTGTTTTTACATCACTTCAAGAACCGAGGTCAACTTACAGTTATATGTCCACATTGTAATGATTCGATGCCCCGACGGAACTTTAAAGTATCATTAAACTAACTTTTTATTAAATTAATTTAATGTATCGACTAAAAGTAATACTGTTTAAAATGAGTTATATATACTGTACTTGATTTCATATTGTAAAATTATTTTTATAAGAGTAATTGTATTTCTGTTTGTATCTTTTTAGCTTTCTTCGTGTTGAAAGGTTGTGGAGGAAAATTTCAGCTAAGAAATATTTTTATATTTTTCTTGTAAGATTGTACCATTTGTACATTTCCTGATTCTACAAAATACTAATAGGTATAATTAAAAAAGAAGATTATGTTGGAATTATTAATGTTGTTCAAAATCCCAAATTCAAATGTAATTACATCTAATTGGCAAAATACTTCCAAAGTATATCGATTTATTGTGTAAATTTTCTAAAATAGTTAAAAAAAAAACATAAAAAATGCATTAGATGATGAAATTTTCATTAATTCAAAATTTGAGATATAAAGGGTTAAACTGCAGTTTGTTTACATAGCTAAATCATTTTTATGAGTTCGGGAGGATATTGTGTAGTACTGTCATCAATACATTTTAATCCGTAGTGGGTAGTGGGATATTCTATATACCACCTACGATTTAAGAATATTTGCGCAAGAAAAATTTTATTACACTTTATTTTCCTAACTTTCCTGGGAAAAATGTCATTAAGGGGGCTCAGAGGTTGAAAACTTTAAAAAAAAATCGCTTTTCTTATGATCTAGTTTAATTATTCAAACAATTCAAAGACCGCATAAAAATATTTGCATTTTTAACGGAATTATCAGCATTTATGTATCAACACTTTCATAGCCGCACCCATATAATTTCAACTGTAAGTCGCGTTTTTTCAAAACTTGATTTTTGATGACTAACACCAAGATAAAAAAAACTATTTGATGGAATGGCTTATTTTTTTTGCATGCATATAACATTATTATCTATAGAATGAATTAAGGATATATATATCACTTAAAAAAAATCATTAAAAAATCTCTCAAATTTGAAAATTTAAAAAACCCCTAAAAAATACAATTTTTTTCATTAAAAATACTCAAAATATTAAACTATCTAAAATATATTAATTCATGCATAAAAAATAAGCCATTCCATCAGATAGTTTTCTTAAAATTTTGGTGTTAGTCGTCAAAAATCAAGTTTTGAGAAAACGCGACTTAAAGTTGAAATTGTATGGGTGCAGCTATGAAAGTGTTGATACATAAATGCGGATAACTCCGTTAAAAATGCAAATATTTTTATGCGGTTTTTGAATTGTTTGAATAATTAAACTAGATCATAAAAAAAAGCGATTTTTTTTAAAAACTTTTAACCCCTGAGGCCCCTTAACGACATTTTCCCAGGAAAGTTAGGAAAATAAAGTGTAATAAAATTTTTCTTGCGCAAATATTCTTTAATCGTAGGTGATATATAGAATATCCCAGTACCCACTACGGATTAAAATGTATTGATGACAGCACTACACAATATTCTCCCGAACTCATGAAAATGATTTAGCTATGTAAACAGAATGCCGTTTAACTCCGTTAAAAATGCAATAATTTTTATGCGGTTTTTGCATTGAGTTAAGAATTAATTGAATAATCAAACTAGATCATAAAAAATCGATTTTTTGAAAAGTTTTCAACCCTTGAGCCCCCTTAAATTGCCCTTCCTTACTTGAAAAAAGTTTTTTTTCCAAATTTTTGCTAGGAGTTCCAAATTACACAAAGGGTTAAAGAGGAACAACATTATAACAATTTCTTACATTAAATAAAATTTTAAAATGAAATAAAATCACGTTTTTACGAAATTCAATAATTTTTCTTTAATTTACTGTAATTTCTGTAATAAACGTTGCTTTTATATAAATTAGCGAAAAAATATGTTTGTTTTTAATAGAATAAAATTTAATATATTAATGCAGAAGATGTCTTTAAATTTTTATGAAAACAATAAGTCAGAAACGTTCTATCTACATCACATATGGAGATAGATAGATTTTCTAAATGCTCTCATGAATAATATTTACATTACTAGCTTATCTTCTTTCCCAAGTTACTGAATATTGAAATTATTTTTTCCTTATTATGTGCAATTTCTAAGTAAATTGAAATGAAATCTTAGAAAGTAAGTGCTCTAAGATGAACTTCTCCTTTTCAAGATATATTACCATTCTAATCCTAGTACTTATTTTATGGAGGCATTTATTTAAAGGGATTACTTTAGTAGAATAAAGATTTCCTAGTTGTTCGTGCTTAATTATATTTTATTAAATGAATGATATATGAAGTGGGTTTTCTCATTTTTCAAAAGACATTTAGTGTTAGTTTTTTTATTATTTTCTCCGGCTGCATGCATGTTAAATTGATAAAAAATATTTGATTACGCGAATCTTTCTTTTTTGATATTTTGACTAACTAAGAATTAACTTGATTTCAAATTTCGTTTCCGTACGAAATTTGCAGTAAAATTTATATATTTCTGGGAAAAACATATTCATATTCAGAGAATGCTCGTTTGGTTGTTCCTCATAGCTTCATCATTTCTGAGTATTAATGAAAAATAGTAAATATTATTTCTAGCATTTTCCTCAAATATCTCACTTGGAATTAAGAATGTATATTCTTTAGTTCTGTTATAAATCAGTGGAAGAGCTGGGAGTTTACACCGGGAAATATTACAAATTGACTTGAAAATAAAAATAACATGGTGACTAAATGGTGCACAAAATTTTGCAAAGTTTAAAAACTAGAGAAATATAAAAGTAACATATAAGTATATTTAAAAAATATATAAGCAAATTTAAGAAATTTAACGTTTCAATGTTCGTCTGAGATCTTCATGAGGAAAAAAATCTTTATACTACTTCCAAACTGATAAAAAACACCTTGAAATGCCAAACAAAAAATATAATGAACTTCTGAATTTCAAAACGGTTTTACTTTGGTTGGAAACAGTAAAAAGATGTATTCCTGATGAAGTTCTCAAAAAAAGATCGAAACGCATGAATTTTCTTAATTTATTTTAATATTTGTGTAGTTTTTAAACTTTGCAGAATTTTGTACATCATTTAGTAACCATGTTATTTTTAATTTTCCAGTTCATTTGTTATAAAGATTTTTGAGCACTATGCTGTCATTAGCGGTTTTTCTAAGGATCTGAAGGGTTGAAGTTGTCGTAAAATGAATTTTACAAGTTAGAACTAGTTTTTGGGGCACGACCATATTACTTGACGATCATGGATATGCGTAGTATAAAATATGAAAGCAAAACATATCCGAACTATTTATTATATGCATCGCAATTCCAAAATAAAATTTAAACATATACTTAAATATTTTTAACGCGTAGTTATTAGCTCTATTAAAGAGTTACTGATGAACCAATTTCGATGAATTATACAAAACGCGAAAATACTCAAGCAATACCATATCGCGTAAAAGAACATATTAACTAACAATTTAGTGTGTCGGATTAAGCGTCTCGGGGGCTCGCAGAGGCCATTGCCGATACAAGTTAAGGTGAAATGTGCCTCGACCGTTCATAATATGTGAAGAAGCTCCATCATATTTGATAAGAAATTAATTAACACAACTTATATGTTATTGATGGTCTTTTACTTCCAACATCTGGGCGCGCTGGTACCGATAAAGAAACATGCGGATTACTGAGCGCTGTAACTTTAAGACCATTGATTTCGGTATATCAACTACACGAGATGCACCTTTTGTAATTTGCATGCATCCTCTCGTGACTGTGTGATGCACTTTCATAACAGTATCCTCAGGAACAGTTGATCGTCCGGATCGCGGACTATCACAGGTGCAGCCAATTTCTTCGAATTTCATTACTAAATCAGGACGATCTTGTGAAATGCATAGGACACGTATTTGGCGATGTTTTCGACGGTAAAAGCGCCAGGTTTTTCTAGCATTCATCTCATTCTGATAATAGTTTTACAAACTCACCACGAACGAAGTCAGTTTGTTGGCATCTGCGAGCTCCGACTGAAGAACTAACATCCACATTAGGGCGGAGCGTAAAAAACATTTTTTCGAAATTCTTTTCTCCCTAGCGCGGAAAAGTTGTCTAGTGGTATCAGTAATATACTCACAAAATTTTAAAACAATCAATAAATATCTTCCGGTTCCACTTTTGGGTCGAAATATGCAATTTTAACCAAAAATGTTGTAATTTTTCACATTTCAGTAATATTTTGAATTTTCAATTTTTTCTTCGCCCTAGTGCGGAAAAACTTAAAGAGTACATAAGGAACACAAGTCCAAAATATTGGAGTAATTAAAAATACCCTCTGGTTCCACTTTGGGCTCTAAATTTGGGAAATTTGTCGAAAAATATACAAATTTTCACATTTTAGTCATTTTTTTTTCAATTTTCTATTCCCGCTGGCATGGAAATGTTCGAAGAATATGCAAGAAACATAAGTAAAAACTTTAGAATAATAAATAAATATCTTCCGTCTTTCTTTTCGGGGTCTAAAAATGTCAAAATAGCCAAAAGGTATGTAACTTTTCACATTTCAGAGATTTTTTTTCTTATCAATTTTCTCTTCTCGCGCACGCGGAAAATTCGGAAAATCATATGACAAAGATAAGTGTAAAAATTTAAAATAACTAATAAATATCTTCTTATTTAATTTTTATTAATTGAACTGGCAAATTCATGGCATTAATGTACTCAATCATAGAGCAATCATAGAACATAGAACAATCGAATCATAGAACAATCGAATTAAAAGCGATCTGAGGGAAATTCCTCTAATAAGTTCAGCTTTCTGTTCGTTTACTGTAGTGTTACTGTTGGTTTAGTGCTCCGCTCGTGATAGGTTCTTAATGAAATAGTCAATTTTAGCTTCTGTAAATTATTGAAAAATCATACATCTGAAAGTGTTTACAAAATTTTAATTTTTAATATTGTGTTGAACTCATAATGTGCATAGAAAATATTACAATATCACAATTAAGGAGCAGTATACACGGGATTTTTCTCATCCCATTTTTGGGAACCTACTTAATTAAGAACTGGCGTTCTGCCAACTTATGAACATATAATGTACTTTTTTGTTGGTGAGAAATGAATCGAAATATAATTAAAAATCGGACCCACCTTTGGGGTGATAGCGGATTATGGGCTGAAATGGTTTAAACAATTTAGCAAGCTCCTCAGTTCCAACGATTTCTAGGCCAAGAATAGTCCAAATGATTGGTTCATATAATGATAAATACAAGAGTATAAAGAAGTTTGACGCTAAAGAACAGACGAAGTCAAAATCGAAAATTTTCTTATTGGAAGGGAAAAAAACACCTGTTAGAAATTTTTTCTTACAAGAGTAGATCTCTAGAACGATGTAAATGCCCACGTGATATAAAAATTCTAGAATTGGAAGAAAGTTTTTTAAGGATCAAAGAACAGCAAGGAAATTGTTGATAGACCCAATTGATACATTCGGAAACACGGTCCACAACACGGAAACTTAGTAAATGAATGAGCAGGCTCGAAAAAGAATAAGAAAGTTTCAGAAAATGGTATAAAATGGAAAAAAACAATCACTACTGCTTCATCGAAGACTTAGAGTTATTTAAATCTTTTAGTCTTGTTGATGAACAACTGTGTCACGATCTTAGTGATAAACATTTAGTTTCATTGCATTCGAATATAAATACTATAAGTATATCACGAACAACCCGTCGTCCTGCCCTAGCCAGAACTTGAGACACAATAGGAGAGTCCGACTAAGTTGAAGTATCAGTAACAGGCGCATTTCTTGAAGACTTGCGAGTTGTGCCACGTGACGACATGTCCAAAGTTATAGACAGGCATAATACAAGCAGAAAAAGAAATAAATATCGCATGAAATGCCAAGTCCAAGATTAGAGTTTCAGATCCACCAATATCTTGAAAAGATTGTATTTTGACCGTCGAAAAGATCCAACTTTAATTCAGAAGAATATTGAGGGAACGCTCCATGAACAAAGAGTGCTTGAAGAATACTGGACACTTATAGAAGAACCTGGCTGTGATTATATAGAGCAAGTGTCACCAATAACCTCTTCTGCTATGTTTCTGATATGATTTTCCATAGTTTCCGCTCCAGCAAGAAGAGAAAATTGATAAAAAAAATCTCTGAAATGTGAAAAGTTATATACTTTTTGGCTACTTTGATATTTTTAGACCCCGAAAAGGAAGACGGAAGATATTTATTTGTTATTATAAAGTTTTTACTTATGTTTCTTGCATATTCTTCGAACATTTCCATGCCAGCGGAAATAGAAAATCGAAAAATAAAAAAATGACTAAAATGTGAAAATTTGTATAATTTTCGATAAATTTCACATATTTAGAACCCAAAGTGGAACCAATAGAGATATTTTTTAATTACCCTAATATTTTGGACTTGTGTTCCTTATGTACTCTTTCAGTTTTTCCGCACTAGGGCGAAGAAAAAATTAAAAATTTAAAATATTACTGAAATGTGAAAAATTACAACATTTTTGGTTAAATTGCATATTTTGACCCAAAAGTGGAACCGGAAGATATTTATTGATTGTTTTAAAATTTTGTGAGTATATTACTGATACCACTAGACAACTTTTCCGCGCTAGGGAGAAAAGAATTTCGAAAAAAAGTTTTTTACGCTCCGCCCTAATCCACATCCCACTTTTTATCCATTTTCTACGCTGACTATCTGGCAAACGACGTTCCGTGATTGTTATTTTGTCTCTGTCCTATTCAAATTTTCTTCGTGCGCCTTGCTCGCGTTTTTTGGGCAGCATTCGCTGAGCAGATTTTCTGCGAGCATAACGCATCCGTTTTTTCCAAAAACCATACCGTTCCAACGCTCTTTAGGGTTTTCGCATGCGCTGAGCATTTTGCGATGAAAGAAAAAGGTTGTTGCAATTGGAAAATTTTGAATTTCTGTAACTAACCGTAACCGTGAGCGCCATTTTATTGCCATTCACAGAATCTCGAGCTCATACCTCTGAATAGCTATATCTGAAATTTCACCTCGATCGGTTGAACGTACTGGCCGATAGACCTCCATATATCAGCAAAGATTTTTTATGACCACCCAGTATATATATAAATATATATGTACGTATATATAGGGAAAAAAAGAAAATATGGAAAGTGTTATCTAAAATTGTCGGTGTATACAAAGTGCCTTATAACAAGTTAGCATTTATGATATCAAATCTCTCAAATTAATTTTACAGTTATAAAAATGAAAAATCTTAATAGTATGTAAAATTAAATTTCTAAATTTCATATACCAAAAATAAATAAATAAATAAAAAGTTTATCAATAGTTGAAAGCAGTTTATAAAAAATCGAAAATTATTTCATATCAGTGTTATTGTTTTCTCGCTTTTGGTTTGTTTGTTTATTTGTTTGTTTATGCCGGCCAATTATCTACTCTAGGAATACAGGACCTGAGGGGAGGGGTGCCCTCCGTGGGGGTCTTTTTAAGGGAACCTAACCCGTATTTACGCAAGGAAATCTAGTGTTCAAAGAAAACCACTGAAAATTTCGAACGGTTAAGCCAACGGTCGCGATTGGTTCGAACCCAGGACTTATAGTCTACCAGTTTAGAGATGAGAACCTCTCGACCACTAGTGGGGATTATCTCGCTTTTAGACTACTCTATTAATTCCAAGATGGTGATATTATCTTCTATAAGTATACAATTCGGTGCAAAATTATAACAACGGAACAAAAATCAAGTAATCAGTCTGCATTTGCTATAAAAATGCTCAAATCTTTGTGTTAAAATGAAATATATAATATACCCATTAATATTATAGTAGTCGTTTACAAATTTTTTTTTATATATTTTTAAAATATTTGAAAATATGTTTTTTGCTATATTTACAGCAGCATAATGATAAAAACGCTATAAAAGCAACATACATTTATTGCATTTCATTGCTAAAGCGAAATACATTGTGACTTCAAAAGAGTGCAACAACAACATCGAAACACCACTTCAAAGAATTGCTGTTAAAATTAAGTGTTTAAAGATTGTCAGTTTTAATTTCTTACAGAATTCAACAATTTATGTTTCTACAAAATTCGTATGGAAGCCGAAAATTATTTCGAAAATATCTTAAAGTTTGATAGTTTCTATATTTTCAATTAAAAGAATGTTAGAAGCTAGATAAAGACGCTAAGATTTGTATCGACTGTACTGATCCGTACTATCGGTACTGTAATGCATCAATATCGACTGTATCAATGTCGTTGTTTATTAATAAAAATGTCACGAGTTCTTAAAAAGGAAAAATCAAACTGGTATCTGCACTTAACATCTGAAAATAAAATAGCCTACACACCATTTTCAGAAACTTACCTGACAAAACAAACGAATTGGCCTAAAATTATCTTCGGTACAGAAAATAAATTAAATATTGATATTCTGGAGGTATTCATTTACATTAGCATGCGCTTCAAAAGGAAACACTCGTATTTTCCACACATCAATTAGCTGTTAGCTCCAAAAAAGTGTTGGTTACATTTTTTTTCCAAGGCAAGCTTAGAATAGCTTTTCCATACAGATAAACAAATAGAAAGACTTATATTAATATGTTAGAATGTCATTTGTTTAACATGAATGAAAACATTTACCGGCTTTAACAAAATTTTTGACAATACAATGCATAAATTCACCCTGAAAAACACACAAAGAGTTGTTTGTGAATATACAAGACTCTCAAACCTAACAGATTATTCAATAGACTAAGCGTAAATACTATAAAGATCATTTGCGATTTTATAATGCGAAATACATTACGAAAATTTATGAAATCGAAAGCAGATTTAATATCTAGAATTCGGTAAATATGACATCTTTTTATTTCTTAAAGAATTCGAAATTATGTAAACTCTATAATACAATGTTGCATTGAAGTTATCGCAAACAATGCGAAATCGAAGCTATAAAATCTACCCGATAATATAGACATCGTCGTTTTACGTGTGAAAAATAATTTAAATATCTTACAAAAAAAAATGAAGCTTCAAAAACATTTCACTTAAAACTTAACACAAACTTTATTCCAGAATAATTCTACTACTTCTTTTTTTATCATTGCTCGTGAGCATCTGCGAAAAATAAAACCACGACCATGGAGTCACCATGAAAGTGCGGACACTAAAGCAATTATAAATATTAATCTAACTCGCGACATTCTCCCACCTTGAGTTTTCGACAGTTAAACTCAACAATGGGTACAATAAAATATAAAATAAAATATGACTAATACTTACATTACAGTGATAAGATACAATTCTTACAATATTACATTTCTCAAAACAGGTAAATAAACATTTTCTTCTGCAAAATTCAAATAAAATTAAACATATTATTACAAATTCAAATTAACACTATGAAATATACTAAAAAATAAGAATAAAGTTTTTTGTTGAAACAGTATTTAAAGTTAATAACGTTTTGGGACAGTCACTATTCTGCCACTTCTCGTTCTTAATACTGGATCCTTAGAAAGTTCTTTTGGAATCTCTAAATTGTAAAGTTTTTGGACAGGTCTCAAAAGAGTCACGATTTTCAGTTTTTAATCGTGCAACTCTTGGGTGGCCATCTTTACCAGAAATAAGTTCTTGCACTCGGGCTAAAGCCCAATAGGCACGTTTCTTATCAGACTCTACGAGTACGACATCACCAACGGTAAGTTGCTTGACATTCTTTTGCAAAGAACTTTGCTGGCGCAATTGTCCTAAATATTCAATACGAAATCGCTTACGTAAGTGTTCTCGAACATGTTGCCTATACTTAACTCTTTTATTTAATTCTTGCGCGTCAATTGCATCAAAATCTCTCACATCTGAAGATCTTATGTCCTGTAAAAACATTGATGGTGTTAACGGTGCTAGATCGTTCACATCTTCAGTAACATAAGTTAGAGGTCTAGCATTCACAACTTGTTCACAATCACAGAGCACTGTGAGCAGTTCTTCGTAGGATAATGAAGCTCTACCTAGAACTTTTCTCAGGATGCGTTTCACCATTTGTATCAATCGCTCCCACCAACCGCCCCACCAGGCAGCGGTAGGTGGGTTAAATTTCCAGCGAATCTTTTGTGTTGCTGCAACGGCAAAGATTTGCTCCCAATCTATGGCTGAAAATGCTGTGTCTGCCCCGACGAAATTTCCGCCGTTATCAGAATACACGGTGGTTGGTCTTCCTCTTCGTGCTATAAAACGCCTGAAAGATTGGAGGAAAGCATCTGTAGATAATGACGTAACTAATTCTAAGTGTATGGCCCTATACACTGCACAAGTGTACAGAACAATCCAAGCCTTTTCCTCATTCTTTAAATATAATGGGCCGGCTAAATCAACTCCAATTATCTGAAACACCGCTGCGTCTTCAACTCTTTCTGCTGGTAATGCAATAGAAATCGATTCTGTCTTTTGTGCACTGAATCTTCTGCATCGTACACATTTCTGTACTACTGCTCGAATAGTTTTCCTAGCTTTTACGATCCAGTAGTCTTCTCGTAACGATGTCATCATAAGAGCCACTCCTGCATGCAAAAGCTCTTGGTGTTTCCAGGAGATCAGGCGCTGGACTACAGGATGGTCAGAAGGCAAAAGAACAGGATATTTAAAATTGAAAGCATCTTCTCTATAAATAACTTGCGTTTTCACTCTTATAATACCATTTTCATCTACGATTGGTCTTAAGCTACGTATCTTCTGATTATTCTTCTCGTTGAATCTGTCTTTCTGAATCAAAATTATCAATTTTCTTTCGGCTTGTTCTAATTCCAAACACGTAAGTTCAGAAACTTCTTTTGAATTAGGATTTTTTAAATTGTTTAAGAATCTTAAAATCCAGGCGATCAATCTTATAATTTTCTTAAAAGATGAAAACCGTCGATAATACCAATCACTAGATTCTGTGTTCTTGTTCATTGCTGAAATGACACTTTTCCGTTTTTCAGAGTTAATAATTTCTTCATCGGGAATTTCGGCACTTTGAGGCCAAGTATATTCAGGTTGAGCCAACCAATCCGGTCCCTCCCACCATCTTAGTTCTAAAAATTGTTCAATCGAACAACCTCTGGAAGGGATATCTGCCGAATTAAATTTTCCTACAATGTGTCGCCATTGGTTCTTTTGAGTTAAGGATCTGATTTCTTCTACACGATTCAAAACGAATGTTTCCCATAGAAATCTCAAATAATCTCTATCATCTTCTACTCTAATACCAATTTGTAGAAATGCCTTCTCTATATCGGATACTGCACCAACAGGATATTTCCGAAACCGATGCAATATAGAAGGAATCATTTCAATCAAATTTAATCCCTTATCTAGGCAATCATTTAGAGAAGGGGAACCTTTAACATGAGCCGAAGCGTCAAAAACTGGTCTAACTTTAGTAGTTTCACTCGATTCTTTAAATACAGGTCTGTGTGAAAAATAATGTACTTTGGTTTCTTTATTATCAACCACCCTTTCAATTATTCCTGCATTCATCCACGAATCAAATACTTCGCTATATACTTCAATTATATTTAAATTAATTAACTTTTTCCTCGTTGTAGCAAGTCGCTTTTCGGCCAATTCTCTATTGTTAGGTAAGCAAGCTTTATCTAGCACCCATGGCAATGCTACTTCGTATCTCCCTTCTGAATCTATTCTTATATTACTCTTAAAATGCTGCATAGTTTCTTCATGAATTTCAGATTTAGTTTTGGATTCAACTGGATCCGTTATACCCATAATATCCAGCTTCCACAAATCAGCAACGGAACAATTGTTCCAAAGTGATGAAATAGTCATAGCAGCCTTATTTGTTTCTGATTTAATACTTGGAATTTTCCCCATTAGAGTCCATCCCAAATGGGTTTTTACCGCAACCGGACCACTTTCTAAAACTTGAATATTTCCGGTGAGTAATTTTCCGGCCACATCAGAACCAATCAATAATTTAATTTCATTTTCGGTTTCACATGAACTATTTTCAACATCAGAAATTTTAATGCCATATTTATTTAATTCTGATAACCAAGGCCCAGTTGGCACTTTTCGTATTTTAGAACAAATAACAGGAACATCTAAAACATGCATATCACATTTATAACTGTTGTCTATGCTACTTAAGTGAATTCGATACTTATTATGCTTTGTTTCACTTGTTTCAATATTACCAAATAATGTGTGAATTAATTTAATTTCACCAATACTTTTATAATTCAAATATTTAATTACATCTCGTGATAAATAGGAACGTTCGGATCCTGTGTCAATAACTCCACGCACGATTTTCTCTTTTGCATTGTGCTTTACACGGACACTCAAAGTTTGGAGTAACACAGTAGGATCCGAAGCTTGAGTAGTTAAAACAGTGTCACTACTCCCTGATTCATGTTTATGACTTTCTAACGACACATTACCACCTTCATTAAAAACATTTTGACATAATATAAAAAAATGTCTTTTACCACAATTCGTGCATTTAGTTTAGAGTTACAATTGCGTGAAATGTGGTTTTTCTTCAGGCAAACAAAGCAAGCTTTTTTCTTCAAAATTAAGTTACGTTTCTCATCAAAAGAAAGCGAACTAGCTTTAAAACATTTTTCTGATAAGTGACACTGGTCACAAAATATACACAAATCTTCACGTTTTTTAACTAAATTCTTATTAGACTTATTATTTATAAATAAATCTGTGGCAGTTGGCATTGAATTATATTCATTATTACATTTATGATATTTCTTTGGGTTTTCAAAACCAAGATTGGAATGAGCCAAAAGAACCCGCTCTTCCGCAATAACTTCATTTTTTAAAAAATCAAGGATAGAATTTAATTGGTTCTTACCTTGAGCAGTCTTCTCACGCTGTCTTTCCCAGATTTTTAATATATCATGAGGTAGACAAGATTCTACAAGTGGCAAAAGTATGCTGGCATATTTCTCTTCTGTGACACCTAAGGATTCTAGAGACCTAAGTTTTGTCTCTAGATTATCATATAACGACGATAAATTAAAATTCTTGCTTGATGATCTATTATTATTTAAGACTAATTGAAGAAGGTCTCTAACATATATCTCAATAAGTGTATCTTCTCTGCCAAACCTTTCTTTCAGATGTAGAATTACTTTTGGATAATTATCAGCAGAAACCGGATAACTATTTACTATCTGTGCTGCTTTGGATTTCGGCGTTATCGCTTGTAAAAGATAAACAAATTTCAAATGGTCATCTAAAGTGGTGTCTTCATGAATTTTGCTGAATGAATTCCAAAAGGTTAACCATAATCTTGCATCGCCATCAAACGGCTGTAAACTTATTTCTGGTAAGCGAAGTGGTCGGGACAGCGTTCTTTCAACATCTGTATAATTCTGCGATCGGAGTTGTTCTTCGATAGGTTTCACCAAAAATGTCTTTACTTTTTGCTTTATAGCAATAAATTTTTCTGTATACTCTTCGCAAGCTTCAAATTCTTTACAATAATCTTTTTCTATAACTTTCTCTGTCAACATAAAATTCAAAATTTCTTCATCTACAGCTCGCAATCTTGTGCTTTTATCTTCCAGTTGACACATTAAATTCTCTATTAAATTAGCATCTGGAGTTGCGTCGTTTAAAGCTTCATTTAAAGCATTATAAGTTTTCGTAAATCCAGCTCTAAGAGGAGTTCTTTTGATTTTCAAAGCATCCATTTTTTCAATGACAACGTCTGTTAACAAATAAAAAACAGTTACTTTTCACACGTCCCTATTAGTTCGGACGCCACATATCGCAAACAATGCGAAATCGAAGCTATAAAATCTACCCGATAATATAGACATCGTCGTTTTACGTGTGAAAAACAATTTAAATATCTTACAAAAAAAATGAAGCTTCAAAAACATTTCACTTAAAACTTAACACAAACTTTATTCCAGAATAATTCTACTACTTCTTTTTTTATCATTGCTCGTGAGCATCTGCGAAAAATAAAACCACGACCACGGAGTCACCATGAAAGTGTGGACACTAAAGCAATTATAAATATTAATCTAATTCGCGACAGAAGTTAGTCAACATTAAAGAATCCCAACTGAAATGCAATATCTCTATAATTTGAAAAACCTATTAAATTTTATCATTTTGTTGCCAGTATCAAATAGAAAAACAATGCATTATATCATATTCAAAACATTTGTTTTAGAATGCTTTAGCTCTATTTATATTGACTATTTAATTTCATAAATTGATTTCATCTGATTTATTTGCGTGTCAATATGGATGTATTTTTTCTAAGAGAATTCCATGATCGTTTTATCATTTTGCATCTGGTTTAGTTGGACTGACCAATCCTTCAAAGATATAAAATTAAAAAAAAATAGTATCTGAACATCCAGATAATAATCTTTTACAGAACATAAAAAATAATTTGATCTACAATTGTTAATGTTATTCCAGAGTAGACGAATTTTTGTAACCTCGAAATAAAAAAGAGAATATGGTTCATTGAGACAATATGTGAAAAGCGAGTGGGAGGGAACAAAATTAAATGTCGCATGACACATCTCAGTTAAAATAACAGCATTAACCCGTCAGTAGTCGGTCTTTTTGCCGCCCGTATAACTTATATTCTCCTAATTCATTTTCCGTTACAAATACAAAGGAGATCTACCATATAGTTCATTTTAAAGGTTTCTGTATCACATTAATGAAGTAACAGGACAACTCTGTTTTACCTTCAGTTAAATTTTTAGAAATCTACGGAAAAAATCTACGGAACAATCCCTAATGTCAGTTCGTTTTTACTTTTTCCCATTACTCCAAATCTCATGATTAAAATGCACAACTTAAGAAAATGGCTTATTTATATCTTCATTGAAATGTTATATTCATATATTAAGTAAAAAATATTTACTATTTTACTTTTTTGTATCCGGGGGTCCAGAGGCGAAAAGACCGAGCGCGACTAATGACGCTGTGAAGAAAAGTCGCGACTACTATTGGGTTAAAATTATCACATAAGCAGATTAAACTTTGAAGTTATATCAAAATTAAACTGTTTTGTGTTCCTAAAATAAAGATAAGATTGAAAGCCAAATATAATTAATTATCTTCAAAATTACAAATTACTGTTTTTAATTACTCTTTCATGTTAATAGTTTATTAATATAGTATATTATTATTATTATTATTATTTGTGACACATTAATATTATTTCATACAAACATGTATTAATTTTATTGTTATGCTCACAAATGTTATCAGAATATGTAATTACATTATAGTAAAAGTTTAAAAGTAAAATTTAAAGTATGATCTACAACGTATTACTGTATTTATGAATTACAAGTAATGTTTATGCAATATATCGTGATATTTGACAAAAGGGAAAATGTGCATACTGTGAGGTGTGACACTTTGTGACAAAAGAAAGGAGAAGGTGTCAAAAATATTTTAAAAAATGTGACAACATTTATGGACAGCCCCCGATCTAAATTACACAACTTTAAAATCTTAACTCTTTAATATATTTCTTTAAGTAATACATTTTATAGCTACTGTTTTGAAATTATCACTTTTAATCATTCCTATCAAGATTTTCTTTCATGTTATTATTAATCTGAAAATGCCAATTTCTCATAACGTATAATTATTATTAGTGTTCACTTTCTACTTTTTATCCGGACATTTAAACATCCAGTATTTTGTTTTAAACACAATATCTACAATAATAAAATCATCATTAAATTAAATATCTATGAAATCCATATTATGACATAAAAATAAAATTAATATCTTTTATGCATGTTTTAACTTATTTAAATTTTGCATTTACGTAAACACCATGATTGTATATTTTTAAACTTTTGTTCCCTAATATAATTAATACATAACTGCCTATGTTGCTTCTCAAGTACATCATTATGAATTAAGAATTATTTGGCAATTTTTATAATATCTCCGATAGTACATAATAATGAGATTATCTTTAGAATTTGCATGCATTAACAGGGATTGCACAGATTTGTATTGGATATAATTAAGCATAATGTTGCGCTTTCATCTTGCTAAAGAAGTTTGCCTATTAAGAAAATAAAATACACATTTATGAAAAATTGCATTATGAACACCGTTACTTACTAATAATTGCAATTAAGTTTTAAAATCTAGCTAAAGCAAATATTTATAACGAATATCCCGCAGTTATTTTTAAAAACAATGGTTTTTAATAATATACTGAACGCAAGGACATAAATTTAGCCATAAAGTACAAGTGCAACAAGCATGACTCTTTTGAAAAAATAATAATAATAAGTGACTAAGGATAAAACACGATTAAATATTGAGTAAATTTTCATTTTGTAATAAGTAATACCTTTTCATTTAAGGTGCAAATTTAGCTAAATGAAAAGACCCTTTCATTAATGCTAATGCTATGAATGAAAACTATAAAGATATCTCGGTTGCATTTCAAAACTTTAATATAATTACTTATTTATTTTTAATTGGATAGTTTAGATTGATCTGAATGTGCGCAGTATTTTAATTTTCCGATTTTGGTTGCAGGTATTTTTTATGAAGGTACTTTCGCTTTCCAAACCGGTTCCGAAAACAAAAACGTCATCATAAAAAATGTCTCCAAACAAAATCAAACAATTTAAAAAGGACCGGCATTCAGATAGATCTTAGATATGAAATGCAAAAGAAAAGTATTTGAAAATATAAAAAAAGGAGATATCTTTATAAATTTCTTTCATAGGATTAGTATTAGCAAACAGAACTTTTCAATTGAATGATGTTGCCTCTGAACAGTCTATAAATGTTGATCATGTCTTTATTTTTAAACCATTGTTTTCATTCTTTTCTTAAATCGCTGAACACATTTTCCTATTTTAAAATATTTGTTCAGCAATCTAACTAATAATAAGTGAATGTACACAAATTTTTAAATTTAGCCTGTTATGGTTATTTAAAAATTATCGCATAAGTATTCTTTTTATGTACATTAAAATTTCCATAATTTAGAGATCATTTTAGACATTTTTATCGATACACGAAAACAGTCTACATTTTATCACATACCATATTTCCCTAAGTATGTCTAACGCTTTGCAATTAACTTTCTAAAAAGATACATTAAGTTATTAGAATATATTATTTGTCAAATATTATGTAGTTATTACGGTTATTTCCTAATGAATACAATTCTT
Source organism: Maratus speculifer (assembly GCA_964019185.1). Taxonomy (NCBI): domain Eukaryota; kingdom Metazoa; phylum Arthropoda; class Arachnida; order Araneae; family Salticidae; genus Maratus; species Maratus speculifer. Next base: position 225,032,345 of record OZ025296.1, on the reverse strand, counting down.
ACGAGAAGGTATTATTATCTAAAAAGCTCGCAATTTACGTTATTTTAATTTTCGGAAAAGATGCAACGAATTTTAAGGGATCTTGCATCTTTTATACTCGTCTAAAATCACTAAATCATTGAAATTATGAATTAGCGTATCTTCATTAATTATTCATGTATAAACATGAAATTTTAACTATTGATTAAACAGATTACGCTTTTAAACATAATACAACTAGAATGTAATTAGCCTTTTACAGAATTTGTGTATTGGTGAAATTAAAATTGGTCTTTTTTTAAACTTCGTAAGTCACTGCGTGCATGATATCTTCAGAACACATCTATGGATTGTTATTTAATTTTGATATTATAATAAACATTTATATAGTTTCAAAATGATCTACTCTTACGTCAAATTACTTTATTAACTATGTAAAAAAATATAAACATTTTTATAAAAATAAAAATAAAAAGCCCTTACATTTTTTAATGAACAAGAATAATCATAACTAGGTATTTCCATGAGTAAATGTCGTGTAAGTAGCATTATTAGTAACTGCTAAGTTGTTGTCCTCCGTTATTTTCGAAAGGTTTGCATGGCCTTATTCAGTTAATGAAGTATCTCTGATAAAATAAGTGAAATTTTTCCATTCTAAAATACTGGTATCCAAAATCGTAGTATGTGACTTACAGGACATGTGCTCATAGAAAAACGAAACTCAAAATATTATTCCATAAATACTTATATTTAAATCATTTTAGTCACATATATTTGCCCATTTTTTGCATCAAATTTTGTAACAGTTTATACATACGTTCTCGTGGTTCGAGCGCGCAAAAACATACGAAATAAATAAATAAATAAATAATAATAAACTCATTTACTTTCTACAATACGCAAACTCTGTAAAAGGCTAATCAACTTCTAATGGAGATTCTGATTGGTTTTTTCTAATCTGATTGGTTGTGAACAAACCAATCAGATTTGTTCACAACCATGTCTAACAGAGGGGACATTTAGCTATGTCATCTCTTTTACATCCCCTATGTTATGCATGTACATTTAAAATTTTGAATATATATTCAAAATTATTATATAAAATGATTACACATATGCTATTTGTTGTACTTTTTATTAAATTTAACGCTTTTTTATATATGAATAAAGCAAACGTTTAAAAAAATTGTAACAGAGGGGGACAAATAATAATTGTAAAAAAAAATTATTTTAAAGAAATTAGAAAAACGTTTGTATATGACAATTATTCCTGTAAAATTATGATTAGGAGCCATTTAACGTACTATAAAAATTAAAAAAAATATATAAAATCACCATATTTTTTAATAAATCATTCATCTTTTAAAAACTCACACGTTTAACACTACAAATCAAAATCATTAAATACCCACTATTTTTCATAAATTTTAAAGATAACCATGCATAATTTTTTAAAACAACTATTAAATCCATTAACTTTTATAAATTGCATTTAAAATGACACCAGATACTTCAAGATAACATAAAGTTGAAAAATACATTACTGGTTTCAGTTGGCATGAGATATTATAAAGCAAAATCTGTTTAATTACTCATGTTTATATATAAAAAAATTTTGAGAATATATTTATTCAATCTTTGAATTTTTTCGCATTTAAAAGGCACAAAACCCCTTAATAAAAACTACTTGTACGGGAAAATAAGCTTCCCGAAGAAGGAGAAGCATGCAGGAACTGCAATGAATTTTAACTTATTGATTTCAGATTATTTAGTGGAATAAACCTCATCAATGCTGCACAAAAAAAAAAAAAAAAAAAAAAAAAAAAAAAAAAAAAAAAATGTTTACGAAACTGTACTATGATCACGAAAAAATATATATATTAGCACATTCGCAGCCACTAAAAATCACATTTCCATCCTCAGAAGCTGGATTACAAAACAGAATTTTAATATCTTGGCAACGAGAATCTTTTGCTTAAATTTTAAGCTTTTACCACCGATTTAAAAAAAAAAAAACGAAATTTCTCTGTAGTTGAATCACAAGATACCCCGATTGGCTAACGCAAATTTAACAAAATACTGGTAAGAATAATAAAGGATTCTGCACACATTAAGCGGTGATCCAGGTGATCGACGATCTATCACGTTGTCGGCATACAAAGAGCTACCGATGCACTTGCGCGTCGAAGGCAGCAAACAAATTAATCTATTCTGAGTGACATGTTAATCTTTTCTGAGTCACCCAAGTTATCAAAAAGCGTTCTTTATGTTTAACCCCTTGAAGGGTGGTGGTATAAAATATATACCACTTAATTTTACGTGAGAAACGTCACATCGACACCAGAATTTTGAAATGAAAATTTTAATTTCATCAAGTACGTGAAGAAAAGCATTTATCTATTTTGAAATAACTCTGGTGTCAATCAATGATTTCAGCGTTTTAAGTACTTTGCCCCTCAAAGGGTTAAAAACCTCGAAAAAGCCTTTGTTTTCAAAATTTGCAGAATAATTGGTAAAAACGAATTTTTTTAAGATGCCCTTCATCAATCTAGAGGTTTCTAAGTAAATTTTATATTAATCAGTTAATCAGAACATTAACCAGTCTCATCAAACATCTCTGTACCCCAATTTTTAAGTTAACATTTTCAGACACGTAACTGAATTTGTGCATACAATTTCAACAAATTAAGGTTACTATTCATATTAGAGTTATTTCTTCTAATTTATTATGTTTTTTTTATAAAACTTATTTTTTGAATATCAAAATATTTATATGAACTAAAAGATTTAAAAAATGTTATTCAAATTTCAGAAAACTAATTATAGCACTGTAAAAGCAACTGACAAATGTTTTTGAAAATGGCGGAGGTTAATAATTTTTTACACATAAATTTTCATTTAAATTTATGAAATTACTTTTTATTCTTGGGTTTTTAAAGATAAAGCGTAGCTTTTTGTAATCATGGGGGATTCTGAAGAAATTACTGGACATTTTCTTTCTTGATCATAGTACATTTTTCTAGAATGAGAAATATCTGTCTTTATTGTTAAATTTTCAAGAAAAAACACTTACATAGAAATCTCACCTCTTCAATACCGAAAACATCGAAGAAATGCCAAAACAGCTGTAGATGTGATCGTGGACCCAAAATTGCTCAGTCGAAAGCTAAATTAATGAAAAATCAATGAAAATATATAAAACCCGAAAGCTAAATTAATGAAAAAGAATGTCATTCGTCACTGTAATATCTTTGAAACTTCGATAATTGAATCGTTATATTATTCGATTCACATTCGATTCCATTAGACAACATTACATCAACATTCGTTGTGACGATTGGCGGTTGTTTTCAGGATTCATTTAGTAATATCACTTATGTATTTGAAGAATTGCTAATATATATAAAAAAATCAATTCCAAAAATTGCCACTTCCTGTTATATTACGAATGTTCAGTGTCACAGCTCTAAATAATGAGCTTGGCCATCATATGCAGAACAGCGCCAATGAGTGCTTCTATATAATTAATGTCTCTTTTAATTTATGTGTTATGTGATATGAATATAAACGATTAACATCTTAGGACAACTGTAGCGTTAGCGCTTCTGGTAAATGTGACTATTCTAGAAACATATTCCAATCTTTTAAAAATTGCTTAAAAATGTATATCCTACGATACAAATTCATTTAACCTATCGATTAATCGCGCGATATATATTGTCTATACTTTGCGAGTTATTCGTACTTTTTGGTAATAATTATAGAAATATTTAAAAAAAGCCAATAAAACTAATAATTGTTTATGGAAGAATTCCTTATTTTTTTTAATTTATTCCTGTATTTAAAAGTGACAAATTCTCTTTAATTTTATATTGCTATATTTCAGCCATTTTCCCTTTTTTTTCTTTTAAATAAGAAACTATTGTAATTGAAATTTCTTTCGATTTCTCTTTTCCGGCGGATGTACAGTCATAGAAAATAAAAGTAAACATCCTAGTAACACTGCAAAAAATATCTTAGAATAAAGTTACTGGTACCAAACAAAGAAAATAGAATCTACTTTTAATTAATACAGCTCATATTCAAAATATTAGAATAATTACCTTTTTTTAGAAATTGAAAATATCGTTTGGTAATTTAATGTCTTTTAATGAAAATATGCAAACGATATTTTTATTAAGAACTTATTGTTGATTAAACTTACTTGTTATCTTAAATTTAATATCATTTTTGAAAAGATTAATTGCAAAAAAAATTATTTTGAAAAGTCAAAATATTAGAATATTTATTCAAGTGGTTCAAAATATTAGAATATTTCACATTCATTCTCCTTTAATTATTACCAATTCTTAACTGGTGGCATCATTGATTAAATTCAGACTATTTTATTTAAAATCAGTATTCTTTTTTGCAGTTTGTTTCTTTTTCGTCTTAAAATGGGCCGTGTGAGTGATATTCCTGAATCTATTAAACTTCGTATGGTTGATTTGTATCGGCACGGTAAAAATCAATGTTTTATAGCGAATTATTTACATTGTTCGCTATCGAGCGTTAGTAAAATACTAACACAATATTCAAAAATTGAAAAATTTCAAAATAATCGCCGAAATGGTGGCCGAAAACCAAAAACATCTGCTAGAGATGACAGGAAACTGAAGCGTATAGTTAAGAAAAACCGTTTTAAAAGTGTGCGATTCTTGCACCGAAAATGGAAAGAAGAAGGAGTTGAAGTTTTTACATAGACAACATTAAGACGTCTCCATAAATTTAAATTTGAATCTCGTGTACCGAAAACAAAACCTCTCATGACTGCAAGACAAAAGCGTATAAGATTGAATTGGTGTAAATCAAGACGTTTAAGGAGCAATGAAGATTGGAAAAATATATTATTTAGTGATGAAAGTATGTTTTGTGTTTCATATGGTAATCAAGGTATTCGAGTTTGGAGAATGAAGCAAGAAGCATTTGATAAAGAATGCCTTAAACGTTCCGTAACATTTGCTGCTAGTGTCATGGTTTGGGGTTGTATGAGTGCAGAAGGACCTGGAAAGTTATGCATCGTCTACGAAAAGGTTAACTCTCTGATATATCAAGAAATTTTAGAATATTACATGATTCCATCATCAGAAGATTTATTTGAAGATGATTTCATCTTTCAACAAGATTTAGCATCCCCCCATACCTCGGTGTCAACTAAGAATTGGTTCCGCCAACGCAACATTAAGGTACTTTCTTGGAAACCAAATTCACCAGATCTTAATCCCATCGAAAACTTATGGTGTATAATGAAGAAAAAACTTCAAGAAAATCCTCCTTCAAGTAAAACTGAATTAGTGGCACGTATAAAGTCTATTTGGGCTAATATTGATAGAAATGTTTGTAAACACCTTGTATATAGTATGCAAGATCGATTGTACGCTGTTATGAAAGCTAAAGGGGATGCTACAAAATATTAATTACCATTTACTTCATATTCATAAGGTAATATTGTTGCGTAAAATAAAATATTCTAATATTTTGAACCAATCTCAATTTTATTCTAATATTCTGGTGTGTTTAAGGAAGCCGTATACCTAATTTATTGTGCTGTATTTTATATTTTATTAATGTTAAAATCTTATCTAAACATTCCAGATTTAATTTATAAGAAATTTAATTGCATTTACTTAGTATAAAAAATAAATAAATGACAAATAATTTTTTCTTATTACTTTTTCTCAATTATTCTAATATTTTGAATATGATCTGTATACATAAAATTTGCTTAAGGGCCCATCTGCATATTAAAACAAACCCTAACGCTTTTTTTCGCTAGCAGTACCTAATTCACACAGCATAAATAAAATATACACCCTTCAGTTAGCCTAGAAATAATTTTTCATTCAGTTTGTAAAATAAGTATACGAGGAATTAAGTAACGAGAAATTAAAACTAGCATACTTCATGGGTTATTTCCAAATTGAATTTTGGTATTCGATTACTGACCACGAGAGCTTTCTGCTTGATCAAGGTATATTAATCGCCACTCAAACACTCATTAAAGACTGCTGGATCACAGAATAGAAAAAAAAAAAAAAAAAAAAAAAATTCAAAGTCACTTCTATGGTAGATTGCCTTTTAAACCATCGTTGTCTTCTATAAGCCTAATTTTAAAACAACTTGGAAGAAAATTTTGAAATCTCGGAAGTGCTTACTTTCAGCAATTTCCGCGATCAATAAAGAAGGTTCGGAAAAATAATTTCGTTTGTAAAGGAATTTAAAATTATAATAAATAAATAAATAAATAAATAAATAACTTGTAAATTACAACGACTATTTGGAAAATGAAATTTTCATAGACTAAAATTTTAAAGACTTATAAATAAATTATATGTTTAAATTAATTATAATAATAAACATCATTTTTAGGATGATTATAACGAGTCATAAATTAAGTATGCTGTGCATTAAACTTTAATATTCTTAGACCAATGATAAAAGAGAGTCATTTATATATAGGTAAATTTAACTGTTTAAAATGTGATTTTTATTGGATGCGTTAGTCAGACTGACTTCTGAACGCCTCTTATTACGTACGACATGGATTAAACATTCATTTTCCTGGACCCATCACAAACAAATTTTAAATGAAATTTCATTTTTACAATTTTTGAACTGCATTTTTTTTACTTCTAAACATCTCACATTTTAAATTTTTACACCATTGCGTAGAGAAAAATATGGACTTTTTAATGAAATTTGTTTAAAATCTTTAATTGTTTTTAAATAATTATACTTTTTAAAGTTTTTTGTTACACTTTTTGTCATTGTGGCAACAGAAGTATTGTATTGTTAGACATTAAACTTGGACCAATCAGAAAACGAAAAGAATAAAAAGCAGAAGTATTTCATTCTTAGACATTAAACATGAACGAATTAGAAAACGAAGAAAATAAAATAATTTGCGGAATTCGACAAATAAATATTCAGATATACTTCAAATTTCCCAATTCTCTACCGAGGACAACAATTGTTTTTCCAAATAGATAAAAACTGAGTAAACTTCGATACAGTTTTCAGATAAACTGCAATATAAATTTCAAACAAAATGTATTTGAAGGTAATTTTATTTCTCTATTCGACAATGTAAAAATTGGACACGTTCCAGATTTGGAAGATTAAAAAATTACACCAGAAATTAATGAAAGCTAAATTTAATCTTCTGGTATTGCCATAATAAAATGACGTCAGCGTCTCGCGCGTAAACGTTTTTCATTTCTAATGTAAATAAGAAAATCTAGAATCATTTATAATTTAAGTAACATAAAATAATGTCTTTTTAAATTGCAAATATATAATAATTGTATTTCAAAAAAGACATACTTTTGTAGCAATGAACAATTTAGTGCGATACAAAAAAGTATTCTGATATGTATTTTTTTTAATTTCATAAATTTAGAGTTCGTGTTTTAACTGCAATAAAATTCTAATATCAATATAACTAATATCACTAATATCAATAAAACTACGGTTTTACGTTCTTGTAACATATTTTCATTAAACAGAGCGGGAAGTGTCATTTTATATTTCCTTTCAAACGAAGCAAATTGTAATTTCCGCTTCGTTTATTTTATATATTTTCTTTCGTTTCATTTAGATTTGCACTTTAGAAATGCATTTCATAAATTAAATTGCATATTTTTTGCTCTAGGATAAAAGTTTGGTATGCAGTTTTTATTTTCCTATCTAATGCCATACGTTTATGAAATTACAACGGAAATTTTTAATATTTAATGTTTAATACTTTTCTAAGTTGTTGAAATTATGTAACGTAGTTGGATGAGACAATACCATTTTTTTTGTCTCATGCTTGTTAATGCCTCATAATTCGCAATTACAGTGCCAAAATTACAGGACAATATATGCCCATCATGGGGATTTTAATGATATGAAATTCCATGCATTAGTTCTTGGGATAGGAGTACAGCTAAAATCACCTAAATCAGGAAAAAGTCAGAATAGCAGCACTGAGTGATTTATACAGAAACTTAATCTGATGCAACTTAGGTCAACATCTGACAGAATTTGGAATTTAGGAAAAATCCATGCATTAGCTCTTAAAATAGAGTTATTGCGGAAATTGCAAAAAAATACAGCATAGCAGCAACATCTGTTGGGTTATTTCATAAGAATGCACTAAACGCCAATTCATTTCAAGGACGAACTCAATCTTAAGTTTCAGGCAAATCCGTGCATTACTTCTGGAGATTGATTTATTGTGGAAATCATGGAAAATGCTGCTTATTGGTTCCATAAGCTGAGCGATTTACATGAAAAACTGAGCAACACCAATTTATATCAGATATTAAGTGAATGTATTTTTTTATGAAATTTCTTGCCTTAGTCCTTGAGACAGCGCTCACAAAACTTATGTCTCACACAGACAGTAAACACTTTGTAAAAATTTTTTTTTCGCGCTCTCTGATGCCTAAAACATGTCAATAGAAATCCGGAAATCGAAAATTTTCACAAATGTGATACATTTTATTTGTAAAGATAGAAGAAAGTAAAAATATAGATTATATTTTATAAGTTCTTTCCATATGTATATGTTTTTAATATTTTTTATTAATAAAAAGTTTTTATATTCAATTTATTTATTGTTGAAAATTTTATATCAATGTTACAATGTAAGATATGGAATTAAAAGCTTAAAAACAGATTATTTCATTTGAATACATAGTATATAAAAATGATTATACTAACTTTTAGGTACAAAGTTATAAATTACAGGTTTTAAAATTCGTCATTAATTTATTAGTATTTCTCTTTCTAAACTGTTTAGGTATTACATCTTTTTATACTGTTTAGGTATTATGAGCGTATTTTTAGTTATTTTAAAAAATGTGTAATTTTAACAAATGTATTTTTGCAATATACCGCCATCAGATTTTAGAAATAAATGAAATTTAACAAATTACAACTATTTTGAAAAGAAAATTCTAATCAATTTGACATATTTGACTCATATTCGGATGATGAAAGCTTACCTGATTTAAGTTTACTGGATTCAGATTCAAGTTTATCCAATGCAAATGGTCAGCAAATGATTTTATAATAATAGGCATGGTGCTGTTGTGGTTGTTCGTAAGCTTTAGAATAACCTTTCCTGCGTATTAGCATTTCTAAACTTTTATAGGCAAATTCATATCTAGTCATATTTTATACTATTTGCTGCACATAATGCCTTCTAATGCTTTAGTTAAGGGATATTAGTCGTTAATATGGTGGGAAAAAATCATATTTAATTATCTGAATGTTCCCAATAGGGGACATTGTTCATTTCCAGTGATCATTTTCCAGTGGTCATTGGTCATTTGTATGATTTTCTGTACATTTTCCCATAAATGATAGAAATGTAACTTCTGTTTCAAAAACTCAAGTTATCTAATTCGAAAAATCTATTTCAAAAAATCATTTTTATGACTGATCATTTCCCAGTGGTCATTGGTCTTTTTAATGATTTTCTGTACATTTTCTCATAAATGTTAGGAATGTAACATCTATTTAAAAACATGAAGTCATCTTTTTACTATTTCTGCTAATTATTTCAAGTCAATATTGATTAATTTTAATTTATCATAAATTTTTGAACTTATGTTTCCAATTGGGAACGTTGGCCTGTAAAATGTTAATTTAAATAATTTTGACCTTAAGTTTGGCCGGTTCAACTTTTTTATGTTTTTTCCAAATTGTTTCCACTAGAGACTCGCTTGTTTAGAATGTGGATCGAGATCTATTAAACCTGGTGTTCGAAAGATAATCGAAATAAGAGAAGAAAAGCTAAAGGATCATGGACTTTAAAAAAAGTACCAAAAATAAAATACAAACACCACAAGGTCCATTTTTGACTGACAACAAAATCAATTTTCCAAATAGTTAATAAAAACAGTAATTATTGTCTTTAAAGTTGTGTTCTATTATTGAATATGATATGTATGCATACAAACCGTATTTATAAACCATATTTGTCAGAACATTTTCCAAACTGTATCTTTACATTATGTTGCAGATTAACGAATAACTTGTAGATTTTTTTGAGTTAAATATATCGGTATTCAGAATTTCTAAGCAAAGAAGGTGGGCTGATAAGAGCTATTTTTCGTCCATCATATACCCTAAAAAAGTTTCGAATTTCGATAATTGTTCAGTAGGTTTGCATAATTAATGATGCGTATTTTTGTTTAGTATTAGCTTTACATGATAAATAAAATGGTAATACATAGAAATTATAGACCCAAAATCGAGTGTTTTGGCTTTTTTCTACATTTTTGACGTTTTTTACGTCTTTGAGTTAATTTTTTTAAGAAGCGCTCGATGAACCCAATTAATTTTGATATGCAATGATACTGCTCGTAATAAACTTTCTTAGGATCATTATTCTATTTGGGTTGAATGAGCGCTTCTACCTATTAAGGAAAAAAATTCGTCCGGGAGAATCAAATTCACTGTAATCGGAACACGTTTATTAGTATTATTTTTCCGTACTCAAAAAATATTTATGTTGTTGAGAGGTCAATGTTGTTTTCTGAAACTTTTTTTAAATATTTTTAAAAGAAAATACCATTAATAATGCTTGGATGTCAATGTCATAATTGTAAAGAATTAAAAAAAAAATTCGTATGTGTTCTAACAAAAAAGTTAAATCGATACATAGATGTTCCAAAAACTGCGATATGTAGAGTGGTTCTATGTAAAGTTCTAAATGTAGGTAGTATGTATTTCGAGATCTTCACTCTTGAAATACTTCTATTTCTTCTTCTGATGTAAAAGTAAGAGATTATGCGTCAATGATTACTGCCGACGAGACCACAAATAAGAAACCCAAATAAGAAGATTATACATTTATCAGTACCTCATTGTGACCTCTAACACTTGTTGTATATTGTATAATAAGCGCAGAGAGTGTTAAGAGCTGCATCGTTATTGCAGCGAAAGCTATTGAAATTCAAGTCTTAGAAACTAGAATCTATATTTCGTCGAGAAAACGATGCTGTAAAACTTATATTTTTTAATCGGTCTTCAGTTAATTATCTCTGAAAGATTTACGCTCTGTAAGTTAGAATACATCGATGTATGAAATATATATTGAAAGTATTTAAAACAATATCTGAAATGTACAAACCAGAAGGCCTCCATTTTGATACACCTGGACACTTTTCTAAAATCGATTATTATACTCTCATGGGTATATCTATGAATCATTTTAGATATAGTTTTAAACTAGTAAAGTTCAAAATATGTTCCTCAAAAAAGGGATAATTTTGTATTCGCTTTTCAGTGTTAATCGTTAAGCTTAGAACTTTTCTCTCTAATGGTGTTCTGTCCACATTAGTCATTATAAGAAAAAAAATCTTCTTTAAATATGCAAAATAGACATAGATTAAGAGCTTTGTCCGACAACACCTTGGAATAGAGCTTATCACCAGAACACAGGTAATTGAAAAATGTACGAGGCAATCAGCAGGAAGATTATGTATTCCGAATAATGACAATGATACTGTTATGAATTTTTTCGATAGAACGTACATTTACATCCAGAAGAGGGCGAAATAATCCTTTCAGAGGAATTCATTCTGATTATACAAAGGAATACCTTTCGTTAAGCGTAGAGTAATCGTCACTACTTCAAATTATATTTTGGATGTCTTCGGCCCTTACTTCGTGAATTCAAAGAAAAATTACGCTAACATACTTACACATGTATTATAAAAAATTCACATAATACCAGAGAGTTCCTAAAGCTGAATGATGTTGAGGGAACTGATATATTTTTACGGAATTGTTTGGAACTTCTTCAAGAAAGAAATATCGAACATGACACGACAAGATTCCTAAATACGTAGCAACATTTTCCAACAGAGGATACTAAGGGACACCTTTCGTAACCAAAGTTTGATTGTTCGACACGAAAGTGTTAAAAACTATATCTATAATACTTGGATAAAAAAATATAGAAGCATCATCACAAAATAGCACTGTTAACGTAAAGTAGTGCAAGTAATAGTCGCATGTTGCTTCTGTATTATGGTTTACTTGTGTCATAACTCAAACAAATTTAAAAAAAACATGTATTAAATATGCACATATACTTCAAGACGCGGCCACTTGATGCTCCAGTAGTGATTCTGGTGAAGCAACTAAAAAGGAAAATAATCTGAAACATATTGCCAAAAGTGTCTGAAACTGTATGATTATCTTTTTTGTTATTTATTATTTCTAATATTTCCTATATTGAAATAAAAGTCTTAAAAAACTCCATTCATCGCAATTTTTCATTTAGTGTCGTATTTACACAAATTTCTTGAATTAAATCTAATGACAATAGTGCTTATGCTCATTCTCATTAATATACATCATATTTACTTAAATATATACTTTATTTTCCGACCAATTATTACGCTTTCATCAAAAACGTTATTATTTTCTTATTTGTTATGAGGTATTTTAATGAAAAAAATGTATGTCACATCTAGGTGCTGATGAGTGAAAAATGGCCTTATCAGCCCACCTCCTTTTAAATGCAAAGCCACTTTAGAATTCTCTTTAAAAATATAATTTGTTTAAGTAGAACTTTTAAAATAAATTTGAAGCGTAACAGATAATTACCGATTCAAATTATTCAAATAAAGTCTAAATGTATTATAAATTAGTTTTGAATTATGTCAAATTTATCATTTTTTTAACCAGTAATAAAAAAATGACCGACTAAAATAATAATCGATGGAGTGTGAAATAAGTCATGCATTGAAAAACACATATGTAATTGAGCCTGAAAGCATACAAATATACAATCAGTCGGTCAGTCTCACGAAATAAAAAAAATGTGTGTGTGTGTGTGTGTGTGTATTTTTGTCGTCCGATTATCTACACTAGGGATATAGGACCAGGGGGAGTGTCCTTCGTGGGGGACTTTCTAAGGGAACCTAACCCGTATTTACGCAAGGTTCGAAGAAAACCACGAAAACTCCGAACGGTTAGGCCGACAGCCGCGATTGGGTTCGAACCCAGCACCTGCCGTCTACCAGTTGAGAGGTCCGTACCTCTCGGCCACTGGTGGGGCAATAAAAAAAAAAAAAAAAAAAAAAAAAAAAAAAAAAAAAAAACTTTTTGATTAACAAATTAACATAGACAAATGAAAATATACTATTTGTCCGTAAATTTCGTTTATTATATTTAATTATTAATAAAAAATCGGATTTCGTTTCCATGGTCAATTAGTAACGTATAATTTAAATTTAAATACTTAAACCATTTTTAAAACAAATATATAGCAAAAGTAATTAATATTACATTAATAGCATTGTGCTGCTATTCATTACAATATTATTTATTAATTAATGCTAAAAAGAAAAATAGGCTATTTCAAAACAATTGAATTTTGTGATAAATAAATATGCATAGTTTATTATTTATATGTTTAACACAGTATTTATTCTGATATTTTAAGGCGTTAACTTTGGAACTGCATTTCAGAAAACATGTCCAGAATAACACTGCTTAATAAATGCTTAATTAGAAGCTTCATGCTAGTTAAAAATTTATTTCTTAATTACATTCGTTATCTAAGATGTGATTAATATGTTTTCAAATATTTCTTTTCTGCTTCACTTTCTTGTTTTAAATATTTAGTGCACAGATATGGTTTCTTTTTTTTTTTTTAACTAACGTTAACTATATCTAATTTCTAGCATCATATCCCATATTAATTAGATGTAATTTTTCATATTAATCTCATAAAATATTACTATCAAGATAATAAAATGCATAACTGTTAAATATTCCATAATGCCTATTTCCTCGTTTTAATGAAACAGTAAAGTAATTAATACTTAATTAGTTGTTGTAATTAGTTAATGAGTATTCAGATTTTTTCTTCAGCTGCTGTCATCCTACTTTAAACAAATATTGTTTCCTTTCATTTGATAGAATATGCGAATTTGTTTATCAACCGTTAAAATAAATAAGTGGAACTTTTTATTGAAAATGTTTATTAAGGTTTGTGTAATTTCGTACCATGCATTAAAATAAGGTTAGCAGCATATTTACTTGATAAACAAACATTAGAAAAAAAATCTGTCTGTAAAAAATTTATTAATTTTACGAGTTTTAAAGAGATGGTAATCAACTTTCAAAAGGAAAATTTATTGAAAATGTTTATTAAGGTTTGTGGAAATTTTGTACCGTGCACTAAAATGATGTTGCAAGTATATTTACTTGTTAAACAATCATTAAATTAATAACATTTATCTGCAAATAATTTAAAATTTTTCGAGTTTTAAAGAAATTATAATCGACTTTAGATATCTCCTCCTCCCCACGCACATTTCTATTCAACTCGCCTATCTCTCTGTTTTAGGTAGATTTCGTATGAAATACTACCTATTGCATTGTCTCCCATGTTGGAATTTCTGAAAAATTTTTGCGGATCTACACGAATCATGACTCCTAGACCCCAAAACTACCATCAGTAAAAAAGTTTATATATCTATCTATCTATCTATCTATCTATCTATCTATCGGTGTATATCACTTTCTTCTAGACACGATAACTTCCATAATTATGCTCAGATCTTCTTCAAACTTTTACATAAAATCAAGGGGCATAAAATCTCGGTTAAGTTCGTTAATGGGCAAAATCGGACCAAGGGGGTGGAAGTTAGGAGGGTTTTTGTGAAAACAGAAAAAACGCGATAACTTTTTAATTAAAATAGATATCGAATCAGTTTAAACTTTATATTACTTCTAAAAAATGAGGAAAAAGTTTATGTGTGACAGATTTTTGATAAAGTTAAAAATGGGCTCAAGGGGCGAAAAAAACATGGTTTTTGGGAGAAAAAAAATCATAACTTCGTCAATTCTCAAGATATCAAATCCAACTAAATTTTATATAAATGTACTCAATATTATCTAAAACTTTTGTATTTACAAGTTTTTGATAGGACCAATTTTTACCGATGAAAAAAATTAAAAACGAAAAGAAAAAGGGGGGAGGAAAAAGAAAAAACCCATAACTTACTCAATTCTTAAGCAATTAAATCTAATTAAATTTATTTTACATCTTCACAATAATATCTACAACTTTTATATTGACAAGTTTTTCATAGAACCAATTCGTATAGCAAAAATAAATTAAACAAAAATAGGAGTTGGAGAAAAAACCTCAAATCCAAACTGCTTATATTCTGACTCATTTTAAAATTCATTTTTGATTTTAAACGCATCCAAATGACAGATCCTCTTATTTAGCAGCTATATAATGTGACGTATTGGCCAATTTTTTGATAAAGGCAGAATATATTTTTAAAAAGGCTGCCAGAAAAGGTATTTTGAACAGATTTCCCGAAGTTTTCATCATTAAAAAATTCATTAAGTATAACAAATTGCGTTCTTTATGAGTCATTTTTAAATTCATTTTTGTTCTCAAACCCATCCAATTTACAGGTCCTATTATTTACGAACTATATAACTTGACGTATTGGCCAGTTTTTTGATAAAGGCAGAATATATTTTTTAAAAGGCTGCCAAAAAGGGTATTTTGAACAGAATTTCACGAAGTTATCGTGATTAAAATTTGAGGAAATTTAAGAAATTGCGTTTTTACCGAGTCATTTTTAAATCTTTTTTTTGTTCTCAAACGCATCCAATTTACAGGTTCTCTTATTAAGGAACTGTATAATGTGACGGGGTGGCCAGTTTTTTGATAAAGGCAGAATATATTTCAAAAAAGGCTGCCAAAATGGGCACTTCGCACAAAATTTCCCAAAGCGATCATGATTAATGAACTGTGGGTATTCAAATAACAAATTGGTTATTTTATGACTCATTTTTAAATCCAATTTTGCTCTGAAACGCATTCAATTGACAATTTTTTGTTACTTAGGAACTATATAATGTGCGTATTCGTCGATTTTTTAATAAAGGGTGAATATATATATTTTAAAAGCTGTCAAAGTAAGCACTTCGCAAAAAAATTTCCCAAAGCGATCATGATAAAAGAATTGAAGTTGTATTCAAATAACAAATTGTTTATTTTATGACTCATTTTTAAATTCAATTTTGCTCTCAAACGCATTCAATTGACAGTTATTTGTTATTTAGGAACTGTGTAATGTGCCGTATTGGTCAGATTTTTGATAAAGGCTAAATATATATTTAAAAAAATCTCTCAAAGTGGGCACTTCGCACAAAATTTCTCAAAGCGATCTTGATTAAGGAATTGTGGATGTATTAAAATAATAAATTGGTTATTTTATGACTCATTTTTAAATTCAATTTTGCTGTCAAACGAATTTAATTAACAGTTTTTTTTGTTATTTAGGAACTATATAATGAGCATATTGGTCAAGTTTTTAAGTAAAGTAAGAATGTAATTCAAAATATATTGCCAAAATGGGCATTTGAGTAGAGATGGGCATTTTTTTTTTTTTTTTTTTTTTTTTTTTTTTTTTTTTTTTTTTTTGAGATGAAAACTTCGAAATCTACCTCCGCCTATAGGCCATGCCGAAAGGGATTTTTTGATATGAGGTTAAATTTTGGAATACGGTATCGGATGTTTTTTAAAGTAAGAAGGCATAGAAAAATAATTCGCTGTGGTTTTGTTTATTGCCCTTTTATTTATAATTTTAAATAGCAAAACATTTTTAACGATTCTTCCTATGCGTGAACCATTCATATGTACTGCATGAAAATAGTTTTTATTTCATTTGTTTTGCTTTTACTCAATTTTGTATGCATAAAATTTTAAAAGAAAAAATATACTGTTCAGTTTTGTTTTCCATTGAAAATCTTTAATTGTTCCTTTTTTCTACTTTATATAAACACTTTGTTCTATATCTTTAATATATTCGTATATTTTAACATTATCCTTATCAAAACCGATATAGATCTAATATAACTGTGTTTAACTATATTTTAGTAGATTTAATTGCTTGAATTTCGCGTTTCTATCTAAAATTGCTGCAGAGATTGAATGAAATTTCCTAAAAGTTCGGCCGCCCTATTAAACCTTCCATACATGAAAACTAAAAGCAGAGTCAATTAAAAACAACAGACCAAATGTAAGATATTAAGGAGAATATGAGTGGAAATATCATGTGGCATCGTTTCCTGGTTACAAAAGGATAAAAGGCGAGATTAAGTATAAAAAGATAAGGGAATTGAAGAATAGAAAATAAGAATTTTTTGGCAGTTAGCACCAAAATAGTGAAGAAATAAGAATTAAAAGACAAGTTGTACCCCTCCCCTCCCCCTTCAAAAAAAAAAAAAATCTAAAGGAATGGTGAATGTGATCAATATTTTTTATTGATTTTTCCTAAGACTTTTTTTGCCAGGCCGTGTGAAGAGAAAACTGCGCCCGGAGCAAAATTTCAATTTGGCGCCCTCTTCCATCCAACTTTTTTTTTTGTAACAGGCCAAAAATGATGTTGGTAGTATAAATTTAGCACCCCCTACATTTACGCGCACGGGGCAAGTGCCCCTTTAGCATAGCTGTTCTGGGATCTCTTCCGCAGTTTTACCATTATTTGTAGAACATTTGCTGAAATATTAAATTAAACGTTAAGCATAGGTGTCGGGAATCTCTCGAGACGTACATAGGCATACCACCTGGCTTTTCGGGGCAAGATAAACATCAAAATTCATACATAAATCAAGGTGCGATCCACGGTTGCATGATGACTCTATGTTACGACTGTAGTGAAAAAAAAACTGTAAGGCTTCTAAATTTTTTTCTAGGAAACTGTGTTTCCTTTAATTTTTTACGTGTTTTCAAAAACTAAGATTATGTAACGGATGCGGGTTTGCACTGCAAATCAAAATATGTGTAAGGTTACTAAATATTTTTTTACGAAACAGGGATACCTAGAACTTTTCATGTAACTTCAATCCGGCTTACAAATGAAATTTTAGTAAGACTTCTGCAATATATCGTAGATTCTTTTGTAAAGCTACGATTTCTGTAGATTTACAATCGTCAGTTTTGTAGACTTATTTTTTTTTTTTTTTGTACAGTGTTCAGATAGAATTTTAATAATTTAATACAATATATAATAATATATTTTTAATTTCGTCCGTGGTACGAAAATAAGGACTGAAAGAAGGACGAAATTGCAAAGACGCTACTTTGAAAAATGGCGATGCTTCATTTCTTTTAAAGTAAACTAACCATTGTTGGATTCACTATCTCATACTGTTGACATCTTGCAAACATATAATACGCGCAATGAATAGGAAATAAATACTTACGGCAAAGTAAATATCGTTCTGCAAATGACGTAGCAAGTATTTAGATATTCTAAAATTAGAAAATCGGACATTAATAATACAAGAATTCGTCTTGAAGAGTGAAATTTTCATTTCTGCATAATTTTATCTTCCTTTCGTTTTGCATTGCGTGATCACTGGCGCCACTTTCAGAGAAGCGGGGTATTGAATTTGGACGAAATTAGGGAAGGGGACGAAATATGGGCACTTTACCTTATTTATAGAATCACAAACATTTTTTTTACAGTCTGCGTAATGAGATTGTACCGTATCCATCTGTTAACTTGAGTGGAAACAGATATAAAGTGGGCTATGTAGAGGGAGGCTTTAAGACTCGTAGTGTCAACATAGTGCTGGGGAATTTCACACTAAATCAATAACTCTTCATTTAAATATGGTACGTTTATGTATTATCAAAAAAATTCCAATAACAAACTTATTTAATTGGTCTATTAATAAACTATTAAAAGGAAATAAATATCTTTAAAGTTACCAAACTATCTTTAAAAATTTTTGGATTTCTAGAAAATTTTATGTTACGGTAAAAAAAAAAAAAATCATGTAGCAGTATCGGTTACAAGAATTTTTGCTGTTACAATTTTAAATTTAAGAATACCAGTTTTCGTAGGAAAATTTTAGTAACTTTGAAGAATTTTTCATCTACAGCATAGAAGTTTTATTTTTCTTTTCACACATTATGCTCTTCTCGATATAATATAGATCTAGAATTTTAATTTAATTCTCTATCTAAAAAGTGGTAATTTTCACTATCATGTTCAAGAGTGGATCTTTTCTTTCAATTAAAACAAGTTACAGGAAGCAATTTCTACTGCATACTCCTTCCTATTTAGGATCGTAATGCATTTAAATATATTGCTTTTATAAAAATTTTGGTATTTCCATAAGAGTGTATTTGGTTAATTAATCTGTTTATTTTTATTTATATTTTACAACAATATTATAAAAATTCATATACATTTAATCACTTTCAAATTTAAAACATGAATAAATTTCACTGTATTTTAATAAAATTCCAGTATATCTTTAGATATTAAAAAAGACAATTGTCATGGTGAAGCCATTTTTTCATAAAAAACGCCGTAGATAAAGGAATAATAATGTGAAAGATCAATTTCAAGTAAACCTTTTGGAAAAAAACATGACATATTTCAAAATTAAATTTCAAAAATTACCACCAGCAGCCAAAAAAAAAAAAAAAAAAAAATCTGAATAATTTTGTGAGTCTACGTATATGATCTGTACATGCATGAAATACATACTATGCTTGCATTTTGTTAAGTTACATATAGTACAGGACGGATTAAAATTTCTCTTTAGCGACGTTTGTTAATAAATGAACATGTAATTAGACCTTTTGATACGTTCCGTATAAAAACGATCATAGAATCTCACATGCAAGTTAATAAGCAAAAAAATCCCTTAAATTGTAAAAAGCGTACCGAAACTGAAAACTCGCGTTCATTTATTATTGCTAATAAAAAGTGCTGTAACGAAATTCTTTTTTGTGTCCCTGTACATGATAAATAAGTGCTATTAACGTCATATTTTACTGTAAAATTCTTATAGAGTACCTCAGTAGCTCCTATAGATTTCGATATGTTTAAATTCGTGTAACATTTTAAAAATATACCACAATGTATTTTACGCCATAGACCGTAATATAATGTAATTTTATTTTTAATATCCCTTTAAATGAGCTATAGATACTACAAACTTCATTTTATATACCGAACATGCCTCTACATCATATATGAATAGCATTGGAGTTCACATATGATTACGTGAATTAGAACAGCTGCAGACGGCGGACAGACGAGAAACTACGTATACAAGTTTTTTAAAAAAATAAGAAACAGTGTTTAATTTCAAATGACTGAAATATTTTTGTTTATATATTTTAATGCTGTCGTGTATAAAAACAATACTTAGTGTGTCAGAATGTTTCATTTTATTGGTTGTAGAAAAATATTATAATGACTACAGTCGTAACGGCATAGTTTAATTTTAGATAACACTTAGCATATTAAAAATATTTTACAATATATAGTTGAAATATATATATTTTTAATTAAGTAAAATAAATACATTAAACTCAAATTTCTTTCGAAACTACAAGAAACAAAATGTTATGAAAGAAAAAAAAATACTCGAATGTTAAATTTTTTATTTTCAAAAATGTGAAGTTCATATTTTGGATATACATTTACAGAAATAATAGCAATAGAATTACCTTTTCATATTTATATCAACATTTTTCATTAAACAAAACGGGGAACGTCATTTTTTTTCTCTTTCAAAAGAAGACAAATTGAAATTTCTGCTTCATTTATTTTACACATCTTCTTCAATTTCGTTCTGTTTTATTTCAATATGTTTCATATTTTGCAAATTATGTACGAGAATTGGATTATAGATATTTTCTTCTTGAATTTGTAAATTAGGATGTAAATTTATATTCTCTAGTCTATTGCTTTGCTGTCCTTATCAGATTAATAATGGAATACTGAACTTAGAACAGTTTTAAAGTTTTATTTTTTTATTAGAAAATGTAGGAATTGTATGAAACAATTTAGTTACTTCGAGAAAGTTTAATTTTCCTTCCTGCTTTGTGACAATTTATTTATAACAGCAAATTTATTCTAATTTTGATTATTTGAGTGGATTAGTAATTTAATAATAATGTGAAAACGGGAAATTTTGACATTTAATTATTATTTTTTCGTTCATAGTATATTTACATTTTTGTATGTATTACGGTATGTAAGAAATATTTTCTGTTTTAACATATGGCATTTGAAGTGCGAGTAAAAAAGAAAAATCATGCAATTGGCAACAACTGTCGGACAGTTGTACTAGTGATTAGCGGCTGAAATCACATGACAATATTTAATTTCCTACCATTGCACATCTTTAAATATGCTTTGCTTTGAAATTTTAAACATTAAATTAAATATTAAATGAAATTTAAATATTAAATTAAATATTAATTGAAATTTTAAGAATTAAAAGGAAATTAAATGTAAATTGTTATGCATATTTTATCGTATTTAAATATGCCTTTTATTAACAGAAATAAATCTAATTATTTTTAATATCAAAATTAATTTTTAATTAAATTATCAATGCATAGCATTTTAAAATTAAAAAACATTCTGAAATGGCATATTTAACTAATTATTGTATCTAAAAATAAATATAAATCTTAAATTGATATTAAGGGGTCTCAGATTTATTAAAATTATAAAAAATATAAAAATAAATCATTTTTTTTTTTAGTTTTGTTCACCTGACGAAAACATATTCCTCTCTATCTTGTGTCTGTCTGTTTGTCTGTGAGTCCATACACAAAAACTGTATAAACAAGAGACTTCAAACTTTGTTTATTTACAGCAGAAAACCTCATGTCACACGAAAAACCATAAAAATTTAAAAATTCTATTATTTTAGTTAAATTATCTTTATCAATGACATATTGTTCATTTTTGAGATTAACATTTTAAAAAACAACATTAATTTGAACAATTTGCGAGTACACCTAATAGCTTGGAGGTAAAGCTTCTCGCTTGTAAACAGGAAATTGTTAGTTTGATCATCAGTGCTGCAAGGTGAAATTTTCATTTTAATATGGTTTTAATAAAAAAAAATTTCTTATTTTTGGGGTAACTTAAGGGTTTATATTGTTAGAGTATCGTTCATGTGATATACATAATATTTTTCGAATTCAATTTTTTTTCTAGTTTAAAAACTATTGCAATTTATAATTGATTAATGATTTTAACTTTTGTTCAAATTTTTTTTTTCATTTTCAGAAATTTAAAACTTTATTTATATCATCGTTTTTATTTCGTTTTCCAAAATATTTGTAGTTTAGATTTTATTTAAATTATTTAATTTTAACATTTTTAATTAGATTTAAATTAATAACTTCCTTTTATAATTATTTTTAAATTAAATTTATTCGTGTTGCCATCTGTGTATGAAATTAAAAATTAAAAATTAACAATAGGGAATTGCTAGTTAAAATATAAGTTGTTTTGATAGAAATGTTAAACGAAACCCTCTATGAGATCTGGGATTACACTTATCTACTCGTTAACATTTAATATTGGAAAATATATCTATGATTCAAAAACACAATTTTAAATGCGATGAAAGTTTGTTCTTTCGTGTGATGCATTGAAAAAATTGCAAGACGTAGAATTAGTATTTGTAGAGAGCAAACTGTCAGATACTTGACGAGCATATATCATACTGATGTGATAGTCTACGAGCAGCATTACAAAATAAATTTATTATCCAGAATGAACTTTTTTGTGTCTAATTATACCCCAGATTGTATTCATTACGTTGAATCTAAATAAATTTGCATTTAAAGCACTTTTTTTTTTTTTTTTTTTTTTTTTTTTTTTTTTTTTTTTACGATACAGTTTTATTAAGCTAATACTAAATTTTGAAAAGTTCAACAAAGTAGTTGGCTAAAAAAATATATTAATTTTTGAATAATGAAAAATGAAGGTTCAGCTTTTACATACTATTTAAAAACACAATTTTAAAAGGGATGAAAGTATGTTCTTTCGTCTCATACATTAACAAAATTGTAAGATTGTAAGATAAATTAGTATTTGTAGAGCAAACTGTCATACATTTGACGAGCATATAATTAGTATTTCTAGAGAGGAAACTGTCATACATTTGATGAGTATATATGATATTGATGTGATAGTTTACGCGCAGCATTATAAAATAAATTTATCATCCAGAATGAACTTTTTTGTGTCTAATTATACCCCAGATTGTATTCATTACGTTGAATCTAAATAAGTTTGCATTTAAAGCATTTTTTTTTAATTTTTACTATGAAGTTCTATTTAGCTAATACAAAATTTTTAAAAGTTCAACAGCGTACTTAACTGAAAAAATATATATTATATTTTAAATAATGAGAAATGAAGGCTCATTTTTAACATACTAAATTGAAACGCATGTTTTGAAAATTTCATGAAAAAATATTAAAAAGTTTCTGCGCTACTCTACGCGTTATCCTCAGACACTACATTTGGAGGGAAATTGCTTTAAAGTTTCAGAAATGCAGCTTCAGCGTTGCAGAGGTACTAAATATCATAACTTCTGTTCAATGGGAATTTTAAAAATATAATTTTATCAAAATGTCCAGAAAAGAGGGGAGTTTAACTACTAAAAAAAGATGATTTTAAAAAAATATATTAAAGCTTTAGTACATAACGTTTTTGTGTCCTTAATAAAAATTTACTTTATTAAAAATATTCCATTTATCATGAAAAATACAGATCAACCGATCAATTATTTTTTAATTGGAATGTTTCAATAAATGCTTAGAATGTTCCCACTAAAATACCTATTAAAAAAGAAGCCCTCCCCTCCCCTTGAAATAAAATGTTTAAAACGGTTAAACATTTTAAAGTAAAGAATTAAATGAAAAGTTCGGAATATAAAAATACATATTATTAGAACTCTTGGTATCTAGACAGAAAGTCATCGCTCTAACTATTCAACCACTTAGCACATAGCCATTTAGAAATAAAATATTAAATTAAGTAGGTATCCAGATATTTGGAGATTTGGTCACGTGATAAAAGCCGAGATATCACTAGTGCCAAATGTCCAGTTTCATCTACTTATTCAAAAATTAAAGACAATTGTTGAAATTGAAAACTGATTTTTATATAGTCAGAAACTAAATTTCAATTCTTCGTGGCACATGTACTATAAATGAGGACCCCTGAAGCCAAGGGGTATAAGTGACAAAATTGAAAAAATTGAGTTAAGTGCACAGGGTATCTGTAAATATGCTTTTTTCATTTAGGTAAAGAAATATAAGTCATTTTCTGATTATTTGGGGAGTTATAGAGATAAACCACCTTTTTCGAAAAACAAACAATATTGATTAATTATACATAAAGAAAATTGTACTCTATTTTTTTAACAGTTATTGAAATGAGAGTTCAAAGATTAGAATGAAACAATCAGATGTTTTCTATTTCAATTTAATGAATTGTTATTGATGTTCCAATTGAACATCAATTATCTTTAAACCCAATTTACTCCAAATCGACATTTTGTCACTTGTACCCTTTGGCTTCTGGGCTCCTGAAATATGGTATTCAATAACTATACATTAAAAATTTTGAAGTTAGTATACATATATGTATGAATATGCTGCTTTTCTCTACATACTATAAAATAAAAGAGAGAAAAAAAGTCTCAAAGTTACTATTTTTTATTCAAATATTTAAATAGACACGTAAATTTTTGCTTAAAAAAACTAGATCTGTTTGAGATTTTCCTGTCGGAATACTAATTTTAGATACAGAAGAATATGTTTAACTAACTAAAAATTTTATTATTCCCGATCGTGCAAAGTATGAGCATGCTTATAAATTATTAATACAAAAAGAAAAATAATATTATTTACAGTCATAGTACAAAAACTGTATTCGTGAATTAATGTTATTTTATGTTTTAAACTAAGTAAAAGAAACTCAAATTAATAATTTAATATTTAAAAGTAAAAGAATGCATGTTAATAAGATTTCTTTCATTCGTTTTCTGAATATACATTTCAAAGAAAATTTCTGTTGCGACAGAAGTGTCCTATAGAAAGTCAACAAATAACATAATTTCAAAACAACATTCTCAATGAACACATGGACTAGAAAATATTTCCGTTTGATGTTATACTAGGAATTTCTTTAATTCATTCACGATTTCTCAAGAACTTACTTGATTCTGAATACGACGAATCTTTTTGTCGTTTACAAACGAACTGTAAAATTTTTTTTTAGAAATATATTTTTTCATATCTATAGAATCATGCCATTTTTTTCTATTTCATTTCATTTACTTTTTAGATGCATTTTTATATGTATAAACAAGCTGACCTACTCGGCGTTGCCCTGGTCCATAATAATATTGTTAAACGAACTTGAAATTTCTATGATTTTATATTGAACTCGAAATATGTTTAAATACATTATATTTAATACGTGGCCCCTGACTGTGTCAAAAATCGGCTTAAAAAATTTTGATATTTAGCTGGAAAATTACTCAAAATGACTGCAATGGGAAATGCGGGAGGGCATATGTGTTTAACGATTGCGTGTTGATATTTATCCTTAAAAATTATTGTTAAGTCACTAAACTAAATACTTTTTTCACATAGATATCCCAGGTGAAATATTTTGAATTTCAGACTAATTATTTCATTCTTAAATACTACATTGTAACCTTAAATACCATATTGTGAATGAAATCTATACCCGATGGTTAGCTAAAAGGTTAGTATAGAGCAGGACTGTCCAACCCGGCGCCCGCGGGCGCCATGGCGCCCTTTTGAAGATTGCACGTTACTAGCATTTTTCAGAATAAAATTCTTTTTTTTAAGCATGCTTTATTAAAAATCATTTATATTTGCTTGAGATAATTTTAAAACCTATTGAAATATATTTCACGCATAAAAAAATATCGTTGTTTCGCTGGCCCATTATCTGTTTTATAGACTAGAAAGGGCTTGCCATTTTCTTTCTCAGAACTTTGTAATTTTAGGTAATTTTTTTTTTATCTATAAAATCATGCGAAATTATTTCCATTCTCTTCCACGGTCTCTTTAGAACCTCCCTTAGATTTGATCACTATATAATGCCCATCTTTGTTTCTTTACTTTTTATACCGACAAATTTACACCTTCAAAATAAATCTATATTTTTGCGTCCCCAAAAAATCTAACAATATCGCTGGTTACCATTTTATTTTAACATACGATTTTTATCTCAACAAATAGGCGAGATTTAGTTTTCTGGTTCCTTAAAATATTTTTTTTTATATACCCCTCGAAAAAAAACGTATAACGTATATGTCCAGGGAAATTTTTTTGTGTTGTTCGGATCCGATTTTGGGTCTTTGGAATATTTTTGTCGGGTTCAGTTCGGTTTTTGTAATGGAATTTTCAGGTTCAGGTTGAGTTGCGCATCCACGGAAATTATTCTGTATTGTTCGAATAAGGATATGCTTCTCTGAAATATTTTTGTTAGGTTCAGATTTAGTTCAGTTCAGATTTCGATATTTTTTCAAAAACATTTTTTAGGCTCGGATTGGATTCATGTTCATGGACATTTTTTGTCTTGTTTGGATCCGGGTATGGGTCATTGGAATATTTTTGTCAGGTTCATATTTGGTTCGATTCAAATTTCAGGTTTTTTTTTTTCAAATGGAATTTTTAGGTTTGGATCGGATTCATGTCCACGGAAATTATTTTCTCTTATTCGAATCCGGTTATAGTTCTTTGGAATATTTTTATCAAGTTCATATTTGATTCGATTCGAATTTCAGGTATTTTTTTCAAATGGAATTTTTAGGTTCGGATCAGGTTCATGTCCACGGAAATTATTTTCTCTTATTCAAATCCGGTTATGGTCCTTTTGAATATTTTGAACGGATTCAGATGTAGTTTGCATAAAGTTTCAAGTTTTTTTGAAATGGAATATTTTAGGTTCGAGTCGGGTTTATGTCCACTGAAATTATTTTGTCTTGCTCTTATCGGGTTATAGTTATTTGGAATATTTTTATCGATTTCAGATTTCGTTCTGGTAATTTTTCGGGTTTTTTCAAAGAAAACTTTTAGGTTCGGGTCGGGTTGCATATACAGGAACATTATTTCTCCTTGTTCGAATTGGGTTATGCTTCATTTGAATATATTTGTAGGATTCAGATTTGGTTCGTGTCAGTTATCAAATCCATAGTTTTTTTTTCAAATGAAATTTTTAGGTTCGGGTCGGGTTTATGCTTATGGAATTTTTGTCGGGCTTGGATCGGAGTATGGTCTGTTTTTTTCGCGTTGGGATCGGGTTATGTGTTAACAAGCCAAAACATTATGTTTTGCTACTATTCTTTTAGTGACTATTTTTGATACATAATTTACTTCAGTATTTGATAATTTATTATTGTGTATGAATAGTCTGCCGATTCGAACAATTGTACCTCAAACAGCCATTTCATTTGTGTTTTAAAAATAAATTAAAGTCATAATACAATTTTAAATGAAATGAAATGCATTCAGATTTAATCATTGATTAAAAAAACTATTAAAAAAGCCTCGTATATACATACATACATATATATATATATATAGCACTTTAAGAATAATGTGTAACGGCAGATCCAAAGTCCCGTGCCATAATGAAAAATGATATAAAACTTTTAAACTTTAAAGGAAATAAAAACGAGTAAGAAAAACAGTATAAAGACAATATAAAAAAGGCTGTGGATCTCAACAGCGGTGGGCAGTTTTTTTTTTGGGGACTATATATATATATATATATATATATATGTATATATATATGTCACATCCCACATCTAATTTACTAAGAAATCAATACATAAACTATAAAAATATTCTGTAAAAATATTCTTAAAAGCAATAACTCACTAACATGTAAACCGTTAAGCAAAATTGAAGAACTAATACGTGAACTATAAACTAATCCATCAAAATAACAACTCATAAATAACTTAACCATGAAACGTAAAAGAAAAACAAACAAGGAGATGGGCGGCATGGCTAATGACATGAAATGCTGGGTTTAATCAGATTTTATGCATGCAACATCCCCCATGCCCGTCACAACCAAAAATGAAATTAACTTAAAGAAAACCAAACAAAAACTAAATCATCGACCTGCGATACCCCTCATATTACTAGCAATCGAAATCATGAAACTTGTCGAATCTGTCAAGTTTATTCAATAATGATTTCAGTTCATTTCGACGACAACTACCTTTAGCAATATCGTTCATAATACTTTTCATAAAGTTCCGAGGGTAACTTGTTCAGAATCCAAACTGCTCCATTCCACAATATCATCAAACACATCTCCTATCTTTGAACTCAGCCTATCGATACGAATCAAACCATTTCTGAAGATGTTTCTATTTACTGAAATGTGAACACATGAATCGAAATGCGTTAACTTTAAAGTTAGGAAACTAAAAGTATTTCGTTTATCGAATATCTTTGCAGCCAACTTTTACCGCTCTAAAAGTATATTTACATCCAAAAATTCTATACATCTACAATACAATGAGTAGGGCTCTAATTTTAAGGAAGTAGGGTAATATATAAATCATGATGTGTATTATCGTTATTTAATTTAACTATTAAAACATCATCCATTCATTTATAGCACAAAATATTTCTGTTTGTTACGTTCATATAAATGTAGGTATATGTCAGCTAAAACTCCCGCGCCCCAATGGAATGCCCCGAATTTGTTTGAACATTTTTTTTACCATCAAAAAGGTAATTTTCTTGTACAACAAATTGAAATAAATTTTAAAATAAATCGATGTCAGTTTCTGTATGACACTCTGAATGACACTTCTGTATGACACACATAAAATTCTACAAATTTCTCTTTTAACTCCGTTAAATCTACTGTATTGTAAAGGTCTGCAAAGTCATATGCATACAGACCAGTAATGTGTTTTACTTTTTTCAGCTTATCCAATAAGATGTAACTATTTTTTATAATAAATGTTGACTCCCTATTTATCATTCTGCAAAACACTCCAGTTAAAATCTCTTTCAATTTTTTGCTAACTACTTCAATGTAAGAACCAAGACCACAAATAATGCTTCTGAATTTAATTGGTTTTTGTGAAATTTAGGAACTAGTATAAGATATGGGAAATTTTGAGCTTTTTTGTTTCAACTTTACTTTTTAATAGAGTGCTTTATTTTATTCTCTACAACTGTGATTTTTGAATTAGAAGTTGATTTTGAAGTTGATAGTGACATTTATTGTTATAGCAATCATTCAAAAGCGTACAGTAAAGTTTCTTCCATATCAATGAATGTTTGAATTTGTGTTAGCCTTGTCAACGTATGTAATTATAAATTCTTCTTGGAGATTCTTAATTGATTTTGTTACATTAATGTATTCTTCGCGAGACATACCGTCACAATCTCTAATGTATTCACTCTTTAATTCCTTTAGTATATGATACTTCCATTCTTGAAAAACACTACTTGGTAAACTATACCTTTACAATAATTTATGTATAAATATATCTAAATTTAACCTAAAGCGCTTAATTATTTCATTTTTAGTTATGATACGTTTCACTCTATATTTTGTTCCATACTCCATCAACTTCCTCAACTCCACATCCCTTACTATGTTTAAATTGCCAGTAATAACATGTCCATAGTCTTTATCTATATAATTTATATATTCACTATCATTGCAATTACAAATGCTTTCTCCGGTACTTTTCTCAAGATTTTTTGCAAAACCGTTATAATTAAAAATTGATATATATATATATAGATATAGATAGATAGATAGAGATATATACAGGTGTGCAAAATTTAAGGACAAAGGGATTTTCAACCGATAATTTTCGCGCGAATATTCAACAGGAAGTAATATAATGCAAATAATTACTATCCCTGCAAAACAACTAGTCCATATAACATCTCATTCAGGTCACTCATGGTCACAAGAGTCACAGTCACTACGGCGAAACAAAAAATAAGAAATTCCATGCGTCTCTTTTATGAGTCTAAAGTGACTACTAAATGTGACTCCACTGTCAGGTCACTGCGACTGCTGCCTTGTGACTAGTCACCAGGTGACTTTACAGTGTCGTTTTACTGAGACTTTCATGTGACAGTCATTTGGAAGCTCAATTTCAAACTCATTGTGAATGTTGCATAATTATAAATAACCAAATAATGTCACATTAAAGTCAAATGGGGACTTTCTGTCACAAGACTTTGTTAAATGGTAACAGAGACCCTACTGTGAAGTATCCACTGTGAAAACTGGTGAAAACTCACCATGTGACTTTAATGGGACATTGTTTGGTGATTTATCATAATGCAACATTCACAATTACTTTTAATTTAGTCTCTAAATGACAGTCACGCGAGAGTTTCAATAAAACGACACTGTAAAGTCACTTGGTGACTCGTCACAAAGCAGCAGTCCCAGTGACCTGATAGTGGAGTCATATATAGTAGTCATTTGAGACTCATAAAAGAGACTATGAAATTTCCTATTTTTTTCACTATAGTGACTGTGACTCTTGTGACCATGTGTGACCTGAATGAGAGGTTATATGGACTAGCTGTTATGCAGGGATAGTAGTTGTTCAAATTATATTATTTCCTTTTGAATATTCACGGGAAAATTATCGCTTGAAAATTCCTTGTAAATTGGCATTTTGGGACTCCGTCCTTAAATTTTGCACAACAGGGTATATATATATATATATATATATATATGTATATATATATGCAGGCATTTATTCGTTTGTTTTCTACACAAAAAACCCATTCAGCTATTCAAAAGTACTGCAAAAATGAAAAAAAAAACATTTAGTTTTTATAAGTAAAAGAACAGAGGTTTCCTAATGAGAAACCAGTTACCAAAAAGGTTAAATAAATGTACTAGATAGTCAAAAAGCATATGGAATGAAAACCTTTTTTGAGTTAAAATATGTGTGAAACAAGAAAACTAAAAAAATTCATGATTTCCTAAACATGTACCGTAAAATACTGAAAGTAATAAACCTCTTTTAGTAGACAAAAAATTCTAATGATTTTAAAACAGACTTTCATTTGGAATTTTCATGAAATAATATCGTAAAAGGAAAATTAATCGGGTGAAGGGGAGGTATACATGGATTTTATTATATTTCACAGGGTTTATGCGATTAGCAAAATAAAAATTAATCAAATTAAAATTTTTCAGCTTTAGGAATCTTTTCTATATATGCCAAGTATTTTCCATTAATAATGATAACAAATCT
This sequence comes from Maratus speculifer, assembly GCA_964019185.1. Classification (NCBI taxonomy): domain Eukaryota; kingdom Metazoa; phylum Arthropoda; class Arachnida; order Araneae; family Salticidae; genus Maratus; species Maratus speculifer. Next base: position 225,001,196 of record OZ025296.1, on the reverse strand, counting down.
ATAAAACAAATGTACATAAAATAATTCAGGTATTAAAAATATTTTACATAAAATTATATTATGAAATAAAATTATAAAATTTATGCACAGAAAAAATCAATATCTACTAAATTTTAATGTTTAAAATGAAAAAAAAATATATGTGTGGCACTCGGGGACTGCCGCGGTAAAGCTATTGCATAGCATGTTTTATCTACTTATGCAAAAATACCGCGTCAATGTCTGCTGAAGTCTATCGAAGGATACCACGCCGAAGTCTGCCAAACTCAAACGTCGTTAGCCGGAGTGTTAGGATTTTTTCTCGTTACCGAATTCCTAGATTCGGTCGCCGCGCTCAAAGCCCGCGATAATAGCTATGCAATAGCTTAATAAACTACAAAACAAAATTTGGTCGCGCTACGAAAATTAGATCGCGCGTTATAAAAATTTTAAATTTTTCGACCCTCACGGTGGGCGGTCTCCTGTCACCAAAAATTAACACTGTCTCTTAATAAATTACCAAACAAAATTTGGCCGCGGTACGAAAATTAGATCGCGAGTTATAAGCATTTAAAATTTTTCGACCCTCACCGTGGGGGATCTCCTGTCACCAAAAATTAACAGTCTCATATTAAATTACCAAACAAAATTTTCCCGCGCTACCAAAATTATATCGTGAGTTATAAGCATTTTAAATTTTTCGACCCTCACCGTGGGGGGTCTAATGTCCCCCAAAAATAACACTGTCTCATAATAAATTACCAAACAAAATTTGGCGGCGCTACGAAAATTAGATAGCGAGTTATAAGCATTTTAAATTTTTCGACCCTCACCGTGGGGGGGGGGGTCTAATGTCCCCAAAAAATAACACTGCCTCATAATAAATTACCAAACAAAATTTGGCCGCGCTAAAAAAATTAGATCGCGAGTTATAAGCATTTTAAATTTTTCGACCCTCACCGTGGGGGGGGGGTCTCCTGTCACCAAAAATTAACAGTCTCATAATAAATTACCAAACAAAATTTGGCCGCGCTACGAAAATTAGATCGTGAGTTATAAGCATTTTAAATTTTTCGACTCTCACCGTGGGGGGTCTAATGTCCCCAAAAATTAACACTGCCTCATAATAAATTACCAAACAAAATTTGGCCGCGCTACGAAAATTTGATCGCGAGTTATAAGCATTTTAAATTTTTCGACCCTCACCGTGGGGGTTCTAATGTCCCCAAAAATTAACACTGCCTCATAATAAATTACGAAACAAAATTTGCCCGCGCTAAAAAAATTAGATCGCCAGTTATAAGCATTTTAAACTTTTCGACCCTCACCGTGGGGGGTTTCCTGTCACCAAAAATTAACCGTCTCATATTAAATTACCAAACAAAATTTGGCTGCGCTATGAAAATTAGATCGTAAGTTATAAACATTTTAAATTTTTCGACCCTCACCGTGGGGGTTCTAATGTCCCCAAAAATTAACACTGCCTCATAATAAATTACGAAACAAAATTTGGCCGCGCTAAAAAAATTAGATCGCGAGTTATAAGCATTTTAAATTTTTCGACCCTCACCGTGGGGGGTCTCCTGTCACCAAAAATTAACAGTCTCATATTAAATTACCAAACAAAATTTGGCCGCGCTACGAAAATTAGATCGTGAGTTATAAGCATTTTAAATTTTTCGACCCTCACCGTGGGGGTTCTAATGTCCCCAAAAATTAACACTGCCTCATAATAAATTACCAAACAAAATTTGGCCACGCGAAAAAAATTAGATCGCCAGTTATAAGCATTTAAAATTTTTCGACCCTCACCGTGGGGGGTCTCTTGCCACCAAAAATTAACACTGTCTCATATTAAATTACCAAACAATATTTTGCCAAGCTACCAAAATTAGATCGCGAGTTATAAGCATTTTTTATTTTTCGACCCTCACCGTGGGGTGTCTTGTGTCACCAACAATTAACAATGTCTCATAATAAATTACCAAACAAAATTTGGCCGCGCTACGAAAATTAGATCGCGACTTATGAGCATTTTAAATTTTTCGATTCTCACCGTGTGGGGTCTCCTGTCACCAAAAATTAACACTGTCTCATAATAAATTACCAAACAAGTTTGGCCGCGCTACGAAAATTAGATCGCGAGTTATAAGCATTTTAAATTTTTCGACCCTCACCGTGGGGTGTCTCTTGTCACCAGAAATTAACAATGTCTCATAATAAATTACCAAACAAAGTTTGGCCGCGCTACGAAAGTTAGATCGCGAGTTATAAGCATTTTAAATTTTTCGACTCTCACGGTGGGGGGGGGGTCTCCTGTCACCAAAATAAATAAGACCACCAAAATAAACATTGTCTCATAATAAATTACCAAACAAAATTTGGCCGCGCTATGAAAATTAGATCATAAGAAACATAAGTTTGAGACTTGATATCCTAATATCTGAAAAATACCACGTCAATGTCTGCCGAAGTCTACCGAAGGATACCGTCCCGAAGTTTTCCGAACGGAAACGACGTTTGCCGAGTGTTAGGTTTTTTCGTTACAGATGTGTTAGGATTTTTCGCGTTACGGAATTTTTGGATTCGGTCACCGCGCTCAAAGCCCGCGATAAAAGCTATGCAATAGCTTAAAAAACATTAATACTAGAATACATAAAACTAATCCGATTCTGATACACTAATATGTAAAAGGTTAGATAAAAATAGATTGCATAATATATAATTATGTAAAAAATATGAAAAGAAAAAAACAGAAAATTTGAAAAACAGAAGGTTTGGAAATGTTAGAAAATCAAACTTAAAGGGGATAGCAATTTTCAATAGACTAAAAATTCACATATAAAAAGGGGACTTACTTTCGTAGGGTAAATTTGGTGAAAATGCCGTAGTTTTTTATTTAATTGCTTTAAAAATCTCCTGTTAATTTTATATGTTATTCATTGATTTTTTCTTAAAGTTTGCATTCTTATGTATGATTTAAAATATAATTCATTTTACAGATATTATATAAAGGAACGAAAATTTTGTTCGGTATCTTATCCAACATTTTGGCATCTTACCCCAAGGTAAGGGTAATAAGACATAACGAGAAATCCCCCCCCCCCAAGGTGATGTGAAGAATTTAGCGAACAAAGTAGATTTGACAATCATTTGTGCTTTTCAGAAAAAGCAGGCACCAGTACATTCTAAAAACATTAGATTTCTTTCTCTGGTATTTAAAATAAGATTCTATAGGCAAATAGAGAAGTCATGCAAAAGATTCTGCACACTTACCAGGAGTGTTAAGATGAAAATGCAATAAAAAAGCACCTCTAAAAAGTCTGTAAAAAGACTGCAAACGGAAATTATTATGGGAAATTATGTTTCGTATGATTTAAAACATATTTCATTTTACACAAATTATATAAAGAATTGAAATTTTTGTTCGGCATCTTACACAAAGGTATGGGTAATATGACCAACGAGAAAACTCCGATCCCCTCAGGATGATGTGAAGAATGATGTGAAGAAACTATATTCCCGACCTTTTATAACTTTCAGTAAAGGCAAGTACCAGTACTTTCTAAAAACATCATACTTCTTTCTCTGATATTTAAAATAAGGTTTTCATAGGCAATTAGAAATGTCATGTAAAAGATTCTACACACTTACCTGGAGTGTAAAGATAAAATTGCAATGAAAAAATAAATCTAAAAAGTTTGTAAAAAGACTCCAGACGGAAATTATTATGGAAAATTATCTTATGTATGGTTTAAAACATATTTAATTTTACACATATTATATAAATAAACGAAAACTTTGTTCGGCATCTTATCACAAGGCATGGGTAATAAGGCTAACGACAATACCCCGGTCCCCCCGATGTGATGAGAAGAATTATACGAAGAAACTAGATTTGACAATCGTTTATGCTTTTAAAAAAAGACAGGTACCAGTACTTTCTAAAAACATCAGATTTATTTGTCTGGTATTTAAAATAAGATTTGTATAGGCAAATGGAGAAGTCATGTAAAAGATTCTACATACTTTCCAGAAGTATTAACATGGAATTGCAATAAAAAGAATCTCTAAAAAGTTTGTAGAAAGATGTCAAACGGAAATTATTATGGGAAATTATCTTATACAGGGTGAGTCATAAATATCGAAACAATAGGCTATCTCCTTAAATATTGCCCCTAGACCCATACTTCCAATTGCAAAAAATCATAAAAAAGTGAAATTTTTGATAAGATAAATTGCAAACTCCATGGGGGGTCTATTTGAAAGATTACGAAAAATAACTTTTTATACGGCCCCCGTAAAATAAAAATTCCAATTAGGAAAACTTTCCACATCTAGTACTGAATAATACACAAAAAGTTGCATCTTCATATCTTCAAAATTCGCAGAGTTATATCTGTTTGAATAATTCATCAGGTTTTAAGGGATTAGACACAAATTGAAATGCGCGCAATTCAAAAGACAATGTTACTTTAACAATCCTAGAAAAAGTGTAAAAAATCTATCTTTTGAGTTAGAATTTTGATTTTTTTTCTTTTTTGTGATGGTTAGCCATATAATTTGCTAAGAAAACCACATCCTAAAATTTATCATAAAATTTATAAAAATTTCATATGATTAATACTGGTTTAAATAGGATAACTAAAAATCTTTATAACTGCAAACGTTATTTATCGGATTTTGATTTCTTTCCATTTAATTAAAGATGAAAATCTGATTTTAGTTTTGTTTCGGGCTTTTTGTTTTTTATTATTAATTTTAGAACTATTAAAAATATTTATCGAAAAAGTAATAACTTAAAAAAAATCTATTTTTAAAGTAAATAATTTTTCAATTTTTTTAAACAAAACTAATGTAAAATAATTAAAAATGACATGTTTCAAATTTGTACTTTTTCCCTTTAACAATTCTTAACTTTTAGAAATTTAAAGACAAAAAATAGTCGGGAAAAAATTCTTTATACAGAAAGACGAAATGTATTGGTTTACTGCCCATCAGTTATTTAAAAGAATGCTTTTCAAAGATGGAGATTAAGTCTTTTTTTTAAATTTAGCTTTCACAACTTCAAGCTTTTTATCGTCCTGAAGAGGCTGTTTAACAATCTGTATTCTCGGCACAGGTCCGATCAGGACCGAGACGTTACTTTTTTCTGTAGACTCGCCTATCCGGGTCTAATGTATTTTTCATACCAGGGGGGGGGGGGTATTGCTTCCTTGTATTCCAATCTGTATTAAAATCACAGTCTCTGACTGATCTAATACGTACTTGAAATAAGTAAAATTTCGTTCAATCAAATTTTTTACGAAAACCACATAGAATTTAAAATCGCTTTTATTTTACAAGGAACAAAACTTTATAATTTATTTTTTTTAAGAATAGTATATTTAAATGCTAAAAAATTAAACACAATAAAACCAGAAAAAAAAATCTGCCTATAGCGGAATTCTGTCTTAAGCAGAAAATATGTTGATCCTTGCAAAATAAATACAATAATACCTAAGAAAAAAATTAAACTTCATTTAGTTCTCCTAGGAAGCGCATTTGTCTATACGTATTTTTTCTTTCCTGTGTGATTTCGTCTTAAAAGACTTTACTCTATTACATTTTTCAAAGTCTCCAAAGCATGGGATATCCAGGGATATGGATAAGCGATATTAAAATATAAGTGAAACATTTACATATAACAGAGATTCATTGATAAAATAAATATATCACAGCCTTTGGCGCTTTTTTAATAATAAAAAGTATTAATATAAAAAACGAAAAGCTTTATAAGCATTTGTGGTCAGAACTCGTTCACGCGAAACAATTTTTAAGTACACTGAAGTAAAAAACTGTGTAAAAATTCACGGCTGAGCCGGCCTATGAATTAAGCTTTTTTCCAGTCTGGTCCGGATTATGATTTTAACATTTTTCCTTGACAGGCAGAATTTTTATCCCTATGGGTCGTTTGGGACCGGACCTAGATATTTCGATCCATGCAGACCTCCAATTTTAACGATCAACATATTTGAAATCTAGTTTTGATTTAAATCAATACGCTGCTTTATTATATCCAAATAAGAGGAACGGTCTTAAATCGATAAGCAATAACGGACAATTTGTAAACGATCCCTTATTTGCTTTGAAAATAGATCAAACATTTTTCTTTAAAGATAGAAAACCAACGAATATAAATGCACAAATAAAGTATGAGAAGGTAGCAAATAGCTATTTCGAATCTACTAACGAGATTCTTCATCAGTGCAAAACTCAGCGAGCTAAAAGTAGCAAAACTGAGCAAAGAGACAGAGAGACGCAGGCTTATATACCCGCTATGGGAACAATCCCGCCTAAAGAAAAGCAACCAATGAGAAGAAAGCAGCCAAAACCAACTGAGTGGACAAGTAGCGACATCTATCGGAAAACAAGCAAAACAAAGACTAAAAAGCGAGTGAAAAAAAAATATTAAATTAAATATTTCCAAATACTTGGAAAATAAGGAGTACTAGATAAGTCACTGACTAAGGAGTGAGAATTTTTTATGATGTGGTAAGCTTCCCAAAAATCAAGATCAAGAATAGAAGGACATTTATGGATGATGGTGGCTGACGAAAAGTTAAACTTATGTTGAGAAGACCAACAATGTTGAGCGATAGAGGAACGTTTAAGCTCCTGATTTTTGACATACCTTTTATGTTCCATTAAACGAAATCTGAGAGCACGTTTAGTCTGACCAATATAAGAAAGACCACATTGGCAAGAAATTTGGTAAATACCCCAGTTATCTAAGTGATCAATGGGGTGCTTAAGATTTGAAAAAGCAATTTTATTAACAGGAGAAAAAATAACATTGAAATCGAACCTTTTTAAAATTTTAGCAATTTGCTGACTGATTTTGGGGAAAAAAGGCAAAACAACCAAAGCATTGGAATTCGAATTAAAGTTCTTACTTTCAGATTTTGTGGATTTTGTCAATTTTCTATGAATAGAATCTATAATATTAGGAGAATAACCACGATCAACAGCAATAGCTTTTAGGTAATTAAGTTCATCACTGAGTAACTGAGGAGTTGAACAAATATTGGAAGCCCGGAAAACAAAAGTTTTAAAAGCCGCAACTTTCTGATTAGGGGGATGAGAAGAATATCTGTGAGGTGGAAGACTGACCGCAAAAGGTTTGCGAAAGACAGTAGTCTGAAAATTATCTTCATTGCGAATAACAAGAACATCCAGAAAAGGAAGGCAATTGTCCGATTCAGTTTCAAAAGTAAATTGAATGCAAGAATCAATAGAATTCATGACAGAGAGAATATGATTTATATCAGAATTCACTTCAACTAAAGCATAGATATCATCTACATAACGAACATAGAACGGAAATTTTAAGACTTCAAATAATTTTATTTCAAAGTAATGCATGTACAAATCGCATAAAGTCGGACTAAGAGGATTACCCATAGCCAAACCGTCAATCATACGAAAGAAATTCCCGTTAAAAACAAAAGTATTTTGAGATAAGCAAGCACGAGTTAGATGAATAAGCTCCTCGATTTCGAAAAAGGAAAAATGAAATTCACAAAGCCTTTTCTTGAGGCAATCTAAAGCACCTTCGACAGGAACATTGGTAAATAATGATTTAACATCAAAAGAAACCATCATGTGGCCTTGTGGCTTAAAACTGTGAAGTTTCTTAGAAAATTCAAAAGAATTCTTAACCGTGAAAGAATTACTGCTTGAGAGAGGAGAAAATATGTAAACAAGATACTTGGCAAGTTTATAAGAAGCCGTACCGATACTGGAAATAATGGGTCTAAAAGGAATGTCAGGCTTATGGACCTTAGGTAAAGCATAAAACCTGGCACAATGAGCAATTGAAGGAATAATAGACATCTTTAATTTGGCAGGAATAATGTGTGAAGACTTAATGGCAGATTTGATAGTAGCAATTTCATTAGAGGAAGGGTCTTTGTGGATATCCACATAGGGACCATCATTAATTAATATCACTTATTAATTAATGCGAGTTATATCACTTACATATCTCTCTTGGTAATTCTTTTCCTGATTTTGATTCTATAGACAGAATTTCATGGAATAGAGTCCTCAAAGCTGCTTCGATTCATTGCGCAGATTTAAAAAGGAAATTTAATACGCTTTGTAATAATTCTTTCGCCAACAACTCTATAAATTTACCTACTGTTAACAAAAATGCTGTTCTCAATCTTTCTAGAGTTGCTTTAAGTAATAATCAGCTAAATGCTCTTAAATTAAACAACAATTTCTCTGTTTCTGCCCCTCCTTCGTTACCCCGTCTAATTGCTCCTATTGAAAGAGCCTTTAAGCATAGCGCTATTTCTCCTTCTCAAAAAGAGTCTATTAGGCATCTCATTGCCAATACTGTGGATTTCAATTCGAATATTTATAAGCCAAATCTTAATAGTTCAGTTAAACATTGTCTAAAAAGTTTGTCTTCTGATCCGAATTTGATCATAACTAAGGCTGACAAAGGTGGTCAGATTGTCGTTCTTGACAAGTCTTCATATTTAGAAAAATCCCATATATTAATTAATGATGGTCCCTATGTGGATATCCACAAAGACCCTTCCTCTAATGAAATTGCTACTATCAAATCTGCCATTAAGTCTTCACACATTATTCCTGCCAAATTAAAGATGTCTCTTATTCCTTCAATTGCTCATTGTGCCAGGTTTTATGCTTTACCTAAGGTCCATAAGCCTGACATTCCTTTTAGACCCATTGTTTCCAGTATCGGTACGGCTTCTTATAAACTTGCCAAGTATCTTGTTTACATATTTTCTCCTCTCTCAAGCAGTAATTCTTTCACGGTTAAGAATTCTTTTGAATTTTCTAAGAAACTTCACAGTTTTAAGCCACAAGGCCACATGATGGTTTCTTTTGATGTTAAATCATTATTTACCAATGTTCCTGTCGAAGATGCTTTAGATTGCCTCAAGAAAAGGCTTTGTGAATTTCATTTTTCCTTTTTCGAAATCGAGGAGCTTATTCATCTAACTCGTGCTTGCTTATCTCAAAATACTTTTGTTTTTAACGGGAATTTCTTTCGTATGATTGACGGTTTGGCTATGGGTAATCCTCTTAGTCCGACTTTATGCGATTTGTACATGCATTACTTTGAAATAAAATTATTTGAAGTCTTAAAATTTCCGTTCTATGTTCGTTATGTAGATGATATCTATGCTTTAGTTGAAGTGAATTCTGGTTCTTTCGGAACATTTTTGTGCTTTCAAAGTCTTTGTGTCAAGTTCGCTGCTGTCATCCTGACAAAAATTCCAAAAATTATATTTAAAGTAGGGTAATCCGTACCCACTTCTAAATTATTGTCACCTCGGCAATAAAGGAAATTTTGTGTTCTCAAGTGCCGTGTTCGTCAAGAACATATCATCCTGTGATTTCCAAAAAGTTCTATTATATAATGTGCAATATCAAGTATCAAGATATGCTCCAGTTTTGTGCTAATTTCTTTAATATCAGTTATGTGTGGTAGTATCATCGCGACAAAATTCAAGAAAGTATAAAAAAAAAAAAAAAAAAAAAAAAAAAAGAGTAATCTGTACCCATTTTAAAGGTGTTGTCAAATCTACAATGAATCAAGCTTCTGTTCTTATTTTTAACAGTGCTTTCTTCTTCCTCAATTGTGTGTTTTAAGTGCGTCATCCTGACAAAAAAGCAAGAAAATGCATTCGAAAAGGGTAATCCGTACCCATCACATTGGAAATAATTGAAAAATATTGTCGACATGACAATAAATAATGTTCTTCAGTCTTCATAAGCAACAAAATATCTTCTAGTTTTTAAACATAACTGGTGTTTATGATTGAAACTTCTTCATTTCGTCATATAATAGTTTTCTACTTATAACCTGATTTTGTTCTTAGAAGTGTTCAATGCCTATTTACTTCTGCGTGCTTTGACTGTTATGTGAATCATCGACAACCTTTATCTAAAAATAGATTTTTATTTTGTTTGTTTTTACCGGTAAAAGTTGAAATTATTTTTTTTTTTATTGTTTGTTTGTTTCTCTTTTTACTTTCTTCTATCTTTACAAGAAGAAAGTATTGGATTCATGAAAATTTTCGACTTCCGGTTTTCGACGGATTTATACGTTTTAGAAGGTCCTGAACACGTTTTGACTATTTTTAGAAAATGTCTGTCTGTGAGTCTGTCCGTCTGTCTGTGAGTCTGTGTGTCTGTCTGTGAGTCTGTCTGTCTGTATGTGACAAAAAATTTGTGGGCGCTCTATCTCAAGAACTAATGCTCGAAATTTAATAAAATTTTATATTCAGTTAGACCTTGATATGAATTAGTGCCTATTGGTTTTTGGTGAAAATTGGCCTGCAGGTGGCGCTGCTATACTACGTTTTTCATGATTTTCAAGATTGCTATATCTCAAGAACTAATGAACAGAATTACACCAAACTTCAGATTCTGTTACCCCTTGATATACATAGACGCTGATTAAGTTTTGGTGTAAATTGGCCAAAGGTGGCGCTGCTATGCCACGTTTTTCATGATTTTTATGACAGCTATATCTCAAGAACTAATGCACAGAATTTCACCAAACTTCAGATTCCGCGATACCTTGAGATACATAGTTGCTGATAAGGTTTTGGTGTGAACTTCCCTATAGGTGGCGCTGCTATGCTTCATTTTGCACGATTTTTGCGATAGCTATATCTCAAGAACTAATGCAGAGAACTTCATCAAATTTTAGTTTCTTTTACACTAGAATATATAACATAATTAGACGCTGATTACATTTTGGTATTAACCTTACAACAGGTGGTACAGCTATGTTGCATTTTGCACGATTTTTCCGATAGCTATATCTTAACAACCAACGCACAGAATTTCATCAAACTTCAGATTTTGTTACAAAATGACATATAACATAATTACACGATGATTACGTTTTGTTATAAATCCTTCAACTGATGGTGCTGCTGTGCTATATTTTACACGTTTTTTTAAAACTAGATATATCTCAAGAACTAATGCACAGAATTTCATCAAACTTCAGATTCTTTTACACCATAACATAATTAGACGCTTTTTTACATTTTGGCATAAATTGTCCAAAATATGGTGTTGCTGTGCTACGTTTTGCAAATTTTTTGTTATAATTATATCTCAAGAACTAATGGACGAAATTCCATCAAATTTCAGATTCTGTTAGGTCTTGACATCAATAGATGCTTATTAGGTTTTAGTATAAATTACCCACCAAGAGGCACTACTAAGCTCATTTTCTCAGAATATTAATTACATTTTGCGTTTTAGGCTTTTCGGATACCAGAATCTCATTAGGCTAGCTCAAATGTTCGAGGAAATTCGATAATAAGTAACTTTAAAGTCACCACGTTTTTTATATATATATATATATATATATATATATATATATATATATATATCATGTATTTATGAGATAGAAGAAAGTTTCGGGATTGACACATCCAACTAGTTTTTTGCTGGCCAGCTGCGGGAAAAAAAAGTTTTCATTTTCTTTTATTTATTAAGACAAACGCTGTTTCACATATTTATATAATTTTTGTTTGTTTTGTTTTATGTTGATTTTGAATAAGATTATTAAGAAACATTAGTTTTCTGAAATTGAAAGTGATTTATTTTGATATTGTTTTTAAAAGCAAGGATTCTGAGTAAGTGAATTTTGTTTTGTTTTTTAATCTGTGCACAGAGTTTAAAAATGATTTTGATAAATTTTATTATTTCGTATGTTGTTTATTTTTTAGATGTAAAGTAAGTTCTTTATTCATATTTCGAGTTGTTTTCATATTTATGTGTGGTTGATAATTATTTCGCACATGAATTACCTATAATATTTCATATATTTAAAATGAATGATTTATGTCATTGGTAAGCTAATTTGGTAAAAAGGTTGAATTTTAACGTATAATAATATTTCTTCTAAATATTTTCATGAGCTCATGATTAAATTAGTGGTATATTTTAGTATGTTTTAAATTATTTCCTGCATTTTTTTAACATTTATTTATGAAAATTTATCCATATTTACATGTTTTATTTACCTGTAAGGGGAAGGTAGTCATTTTGTTCTTATTATTTAATGGGTCACGTATCTAATAATTTTCTAATTTAAGCATAAATAAACAATATCAACAACAATTTGGGAAAAATGGCATTTCTTTCTAAAGGAAAAAAAATCGATTTGTTTAATTTGGGCACAGAATTAGAGTTAGATGTAGATAAAGATGATAAACTATCAGTCTTACGTGAGAAAATTATGAAGTGTCAACTGCTTAAAGACGACGAACAATTTGTTAAAGAGGCATTTATTGCTATCGTGGAAGATCGCAAAAAACAAGAAATTGCAGAACAACAAATGATTCAGGATAAACGTATTGCAGAGGAAAGAGCATATGAGCTAGAAAAGCTTAAGCTACATGCTCAAAACCCTACCGCGACAACAGTACCACAAAATCAAATAGACCAGATGCGTATAGATATTAAAAATATCTTGCCAACATTTATTCCTGAAAAGGAAGATATGTCTTTGTTTTTGACAATGTTTGAACGTCAAATGAAAATGCTTAATGTCTCCAAAGAATTTTGGGTTTCTCAATTAATTGCCGTACTTCCGAACGACATTGGTAAACTAATCGCCAGAGAACCAGAAGAGATGTTCAAAAATTATTCTTATATTCGTGACATATTGCTTAAAAGATTTAAGTTGACAGCAGAAAAATTTAGAGTATTATTTACCCGACATCAAAAAAGAGAAAATTCTACTTGGAAGGATTTTTATTTTGAACTTAGAAATTATTTTGAGGGTTGGTTATCCGAATTAGAAATCAATTCATTTGAAAAACTAACTGAACTAATAATCGCTGATCAGATTCAGAAAAAGTGTCCACCAGAATATAAAAGTCATTATTTAGATAGTTGGGACAAGTTAAATGATCCTGTCGTGTTGGCTGAAAAGCTAGACATTTACGAAAACATTAAACCTTCTTCTCAAAAGTCAGCAAGTTATCCAAAAATGCGTGAAGCGCAGAAACATGTTTTGCCGAAAAATTCAAATGGTCAAGAATTCTGGAAAAATCAAACACCCAAACATGAAACTAACGAACATTTTTCAAATTATAAAAATAATCATTCTTCTTCAAAATATACAAATTCAAGATACGAAAACACTGATAAACGTCCGATTATAAGTTGTTATGGCTGTGGTAAACAGGGTTTTGTTAAAGCTAAATGTCCTAATTGTTCCCCATCTACGCAGACGCAATCAGCAAATTTTCATTCCCTTCATCTCAAATCTTGTTCTATCAACACTCAAGCAACACCTTTGTTGTACATAAAGGTAAATGGTGTTACAGGGGTTTCTTGCGCAGATACAGGAGCTACTCATTGCATTGCTGGGGAAATGTTATACAAGATTCTGTGTGACCAAGGAACTGTGTTCGAAGACACCGGTGTAAGCATAACACTTGCTGATGGCCTACGAAAAGAAACCAATGTTCTTCAAGCAACAATCACTGTTGAAATAGAAGGTCGTACAACTAGTACAACGATTTTTGCCTTACCCGAAGCCCAGGGAAATAGAACATTGTTAGGCATAGATTTTTTAAATAAAATGGGGATCGTGCTAGACATGAGAAGCCAAAGTTGGTATTTCCAGAACAATCCTAAACGTAAAATTCCCTTTTCTGATGATCCTTTCATTACGACGCCTGAAATCTCAGCACCAACTGCCACAGTTAACTCGGTTATGTTAAGAGAAACAGAAGGTCAGCATCTATCAGAAGTACAAAGAAAAAGGTTTAATGATTTACTTGAAACATTTTCCAATACCTTTCGACCAGGGGGAGAAGCAACACCCGTCGTCGAACATCATATAAATACCAGAGACCATCGTCCTATATCACTACCTCCTTACAGGTTACCACCGGCAAAGAAAGAATTGTGTAAAAGCCAAATTGATGATCTTCTAGCCAAAGGAATTATTGAAGAATGCGAGTCTCCATACTCTGCACCAATAGTGCTCATTCCTAAGCCAAATGGTAGTGTTCGCTTATGTGTAGACTACAGGAAGCTGAATGAAGTTACTATACCAGATACCTATCCACTCCCTCGTATGGACGATCTTTTGCATCAGGCGAAAACTGCTCAGTTCATGACAACGCTGGATCTGAATGCTGGTTACTATCAAGTGAGTGTCTATGAACCTGATCGAGATAAAACTGCTTTTGTTTGCCCTCTAGGAACATATCGCTTTCGAAGAATGCCGTTTGGTCTCCGCAATGCCCCTGCAACGTTTCAGAGGACAATGGATAGCTTTCGCAAAGGACCCCCAGATGTAAATATTCTCACTTATCTTGATGACTTAATTGTTTTATCATCAAGTTTTGAACAACATGTAGCTGATCTTGAAGCTGTTTTTAAAAGATTAGACAAATGGAAACTTTCTGCTAATAGAGAAAAATGCAACTTTGCTTGTACCAGAGTAAAATATTTAGGACACTGGATCACACCAAATGGCCTAGAAGTTGATCCTGGGAAAGTTAAAGCTATTGTGAGGATCCCACCTCCGAAGAATACAAAACAACTGCAATCCTTTCTGCAGACATGTTCATGGTATCGCCGTTTTATACAAGACTTTGCAAAAATATCCAGACCACTTAGTAATCTCACAAAAAAGAATGTGGAATGGCACTGGGGTGCCGATGAAGAAAATGCATTTCAAACCTTGAAGCAATGCCTCGTTTTAGCGCCAATATTGAAACAAGCTGATGAAACTAAACCTTTTTTCATTCGAACTGATGCAAGTAGTTATGCTCTGGGAGCAGTACTTCTACAGGTTGAAGGTGCTGAAGAGCATCCGATTGAGTATGCAAGAAGATTGTTGACTGCTGCAGAACGCAACTATCACACCACAGAAAGAGAAGCACTTGCTGTTGTCTGGGCTCTTAATAAATTCAGAGGATATATTGATGGAACAGAAGTTACTGTGGCATCCGACCACCAGCCTCTCCGATGGCTCATGAGTTTAAAGTCACCTTCTGGAAGACTTGCCAGATGGGCTTTGCAATTACAAGAATTTAATTTGAAAATAGAATATATTCCAGGCAAAGCTAACGGCATAGCTGACATGCTTTCTCGTCCTGTTTGTGATCACATCAATAAAGAAAGTTGCGATATTTGCGCTATAATAGTTGATATTCCTTCTAAATCATCAAGTGATTTACGTGCTGAACAAATGAAAGATGAAGAATTAAAGAAAATTATTAAAAGTTTCGAAGATGAAAAAAAACTCTTGACTATACTAATTGGACTGATCGCGGTTATATTATGAATCAAGGAGTTTTATACAGGTATTCTCCAAGTTCGGAATCAGAAGAAGCTAAACTAGTTGTCCCGTCACATGAAAGGGAGAAAATTTTAAAAGAACACCACGATTCACCTACGGCTGGTCACTACGGTGCTGAAGGTACGTTAAATAGAATATCCAAAGGTATTATTGGACTGGAATGCGTTCATACATTGCAAATTATGTCAAAAATTGTGTTGAATGCAATAGGTATAAGCCTTCTAATCAAAAACCATCCGGTTTGTTACAAACACCAGTGTATTCACAAAGATTTGAAGTTCTATCAATTGATCTTTTTGGCCCTTTACCAAAAAGTAAAAACGGTAAAAGGTGGATATTTATAGTAGAAGACTGTGCTACAAGATGGGTGGAATTGTTTGCCCTTACACATGCTACTGCAGCGCAGTGTGCAACTACGTTGCTTGAAGAAGTTATCCTTAGATATGGTCTACCGAGACGTATAATATGTGATAACGGACCCCAATTTGTTAGTAGTGTGATGCAACAACTTTGTTTTCTTTTAGGTATCAAACAAAATCCAACTCCCATATACCATCCCCAGGCTAATCCTGTGGAGAGGAAAAATAGAGATCTCAAGCCGAGATTAGCTATATTAGTAGAAAATGATCACTGCTCTTGGGAAGAAAAGCTTCCAACAATCCGTTTTGCACTAAATACTGCTAAGTGTGACACTACTGGAGAAACTGCAGCATTCTTGCAGTTTGGAAGAGAATTGAGAACAACGGATGATGTTCAGCATGACATTCGTGCTGTAATTCAAAATGATAATTTTGTGCCTGAGATTACTCCATATCTCAAGAAATTCGCAAAATTCACCAAAGAAATCAAAGTCAAAGTTGAATCTAAGCAAGATCAGAGGAAAAAATTTGCTGACCGTAGTCGGAAACCGGGACATAGTTTTGTTCCAGGAGACAAAGTTTGGGTTGACTTACATCCAGTAAGTAAAGCCTCTAACAACAAAACGTCGAAGTTCATGCGTAAACGTGATGGACCTTACATCATTTTAACTCAAAAATCACCCACCACTTTTGTCATAGCAAGTATGGACAGTCCAAATGATCCACTTGCTACATGTCACACTTCTGCCTTAAAACTATGTAATAACTCTGACATAGTGCCTGTCGCACCCATTAAGAAACGCGGTAGGCCACCAAAGAAAGTTACTGGTTCCACACCGGGACGTTCGCGGAACCAGAGGGGGAGGCTGTAACAGGGTGACTGCCTTCCCTAAATTATAGTATCTATAGGTTCTATCTTTACAAGAAGAAAGTATTGGATTCATGAAAATTTTCGACTTCCGGTTTTCGAAGGATTTATACGTTTTAGAAGGTCCTGAACACGTTTTGACTATTTTTAGAAAATGTCTGTCTGTGTGTCTGTCCGTCTGTCTGTGAGTCTGTGTGTTTGTCTGTGAGTCTGTCTGTCTGTATGTGACAAAAAATTTGTGGGCGCTCTATCTCAAGAACTAATGCTCGAAATTTAATAAAATTTTATATTCAGTTAGACCTTGATATGAATTAGTGCCTATTGGTTTTTGGTGAAAATTGGCCTGCAGGTGGCGCTGCTATACTACGTTTTTCATGATTTTCAAGATTGCTATATCTCAAGAACTAATGAACAGAATTACACCAAACTTCAGATTCTGTTACCCCTTGATATACATAGACGCTGATTAAGTTTTGGTGTAAATTGGCCAGCAGGTGGCGCTGCTATGCCACGTTTTTCATGATTTTTATGACAGCTATATCTCAAGAACTAATGCACAGAATTTCACCAAACTTCAGATTCCGCGATACCTTGAGATACATAGTTGCTGATAAGGTTTTGGTGTGAACTTCCCTATAGGTGGCGCTGCTATGCTTCATTTTGCGCGATTTTTGCGATAGCTATATCTCAAGAACTAATGCAGAGAACTTCATCAAATTTTAGTTTCTTTTACACTAGAATATATAACATAATTAGACGCTGATTACATTTTGGTATTAACCTTACAACAGGTGGTACAGCTATGTTGCATTTTGCACGATTTTTCCGATAGCTATATCTTAACAACCAACGCACAGAATTTCATCAAACTTCAGATTTTGTTACAAAATGACATATAACATAATTACACGATGATTACGTTTTGTTATAAATCCTTCAACTGATGGTGCTGCTGTGCTATATTTTACACGTTTTTTTAAAACTAGATATATCTCAAGAACTAATGCACAGAATTTCATCAAACTTCAGATTCTTTTACACCATAACATAATTAGACGCTTTTTTACATTTTGGCATAAATTGTCCAAAATATGGTGTTGCTGTGCTACGTTTTGCAAATTTTTTGTTATAATTATATCTCAAGAACTAACGGACGAAATTCCATCAAATTTCAGATTCTGTTAGGTCTTGACATCAATAGATGCTTATTAGGTTTTAGTATAAATTACCCACCAAGAGGCACTACTAAGCTCATTTTCTTAGAATATTAATTGCATTTTGCGTTTTAGGCTTTTCGGATACCAGAATCTCATTAGGCTAGCTCAAATGTTCGAGGAAATTCGATAATAAGTAACTTTAAAGTCACCACGTTTTTTTTTTTATTTATATATATATATATATATATATATATCATGTATTTATGAGATAGAAGAAAGTTTCGGGATTGACACATCCAACTAGTTTTTTGCTGGCCAGCTGCGGGAAAAAAAAGTTTTCATTTTCTTTTATTTATTAAGACAAACGCTGTTTCATATATTTATATAATTTTTGTTTGTTTTGTTTTATGTTGATTTTGAATAAGATTATTAAGAAACATTAGTTTTCTGAAATTGAAAGTGATTTCTTTTGATATTGTTTTTAAAAGCAAGGATTCTGAGTAAGTGAATTTTGTTTTGTTTTTTAATCTGTGCACAGAGTTTAAAAATGATTTTGATAAATTTTATTATTTCGTATGTTGTTTATTTTTTAGATGTAAAGTAAGTTCTTTATTCATACTAGCATACCCAGCCCGCTTCGCCGGGCTTAATTTGAAGGTTTATTTAATAATTTATGTGTATGGTACGCTTCTCTCTCAGCTCGCGACGGATCCCCCGGTGACTCTCCCCGGACCATCGGCACTCCACGTGCGTCGGGTGAGCGTCAGAACAAACTTTCAGCATATACATATGGGTGGTTGTACTTGAATGCACAGACCTGCGCGTTTTTTTCTATCTTGCTTTTATACCTCTGGACCGAGTTGGCGCATTGCCAAGATTTGCTTCCTCTGGACCGAGTTGGCGCATTGCCAAGATTTGCTTTCGCCTGTGCCTCAATTATCCTCAGAATTCCTTTTATATATATAGATTTCGAGTTGTTTTCATATTTATGTGTGGTTGGTAATTATTTCGCAATGAATTACCTATAATATTTCATATATTTAAAATGAATGATTTATGTCATTGGTAAGCTAATTTGGTAAAAAGGTTGAATTTTAACGTATAATAATATTTATTCTAAATATTTTCATGAGCTCATGATTAAATTAGTGGTATATTTTAGTATGTTTTAAATTATTTCCTGCATTTTTTTAACATTTATTTATGAAAA
This sequence comes from Maratus speculifer, assembly GCA_964019185.1. Classification (NCBI taxonomy): domain Eukaryota; kingdom Metazoa; phylum Arthropoda; class Arachnida; order Araneae; family Salticidae; genus Maratus; species Maratus speculifer. The sequence continues at coordinate 224,982,250 of OZ025296.1, read as the reverse complement.
TTTATCCATATTTACATGTTTTATTTACCTGTAAGGGGAAGGTAGTCATTTTGTTCTTATTATTTAATGGGTCACGTATCTAATAATTTTCTAATTTAAGCATAAATAAACAATATCAACAACAATTTGGGAAAAATGGCATTTCTTTCTAAAGGAAAAAAAATCGATTTGTTTAATTTGGGCACAGAATTAGAGTTAGATGTAGATAAAGATGATAAACTATCAGTCTTACGTGAGAAAATTATGAAGTGTCAACTGCTTAAAGACGACGAACAATTTGTTAAAGAGGCATTTATTGCTATCGTGGAAGATCGCAAAAAACAAGAAATTGCAGAACAACAAATGATTCAGGATAAACGTATTGCAGAGGAAAGAGCATATGAGCTAGAAAAGCTTAAGCTACATGCTCAAAACCCTACCGCGACAACAGTACCACAAAATCAAATAGACCAGATGCGTATAGATATTAAAAATATCTTGCCAACATTTATTCCTGAAAAGGAAGATATGTCTTTGTTTTTGACAATGTTTGAACGTCAAATGAAAATGCTTAATGTCTCCAAAGAATTTTGGGTTTCTCAATTAATTGCCGTACTTCCGAACGACATTGGTAAACTAATCGCCAGAGAACCAGAAGAGATGTTCAAAAATTATTCTTATATTCGTGACATATTGCTTAAAAGATTTAAGTTGACAGCAGAAAAATTTAGAGTATTATTTACCCGACATCAAAAAAGAGAAAATTCTACGTGGAAGGATTTTTATTTTGAACTTAGAAATTATTTTGAGGGTTGGTTATCCGAATTAGAAATCAATTCATTTGAAAAACTAACTGAACTAATAATCGCTGATCAGATTAAGAAAAAGTGTCCACCAGAATATAAAAGTCATTATTTAGATAGTTGGGACAAGTTAAATGATCCTGTCGTGTTGGCTGAAAAGCTAGACATTTACGAAAACATTAAACCTTCTTCTCAAAAGTCAGCAAGTTATCCAAAAATGCGTGAAGCGCAGAAACATGTTTTGCCGAAAAATTCAAATGGTCAAGAATTCTGGAAAAATCAAACACCCAAACATGAAACTAACGAACATTTTTCAAATTATAAAAATAATCATTCTTCTTCAAAATATACAAATTCAAGATACGAAAACACTGATAAACGTCCGATTATAAGTTGTTATGGCTGTGGTAAACAGGGTTTTGTTAAAGCTAAATGTCCTAATTGTTCCCCATCTACGCAGACGCAATCAGCAAATTTTCATTCCCTTCATCTCAAATCTTGTTCTATCAACACTCAAGCAACACCTTTGTTGTACATAAAGGTAAATGGTGTTACAGGGGTTGCTTGCGCAGATACAAGAGCTACTCATTGCATTGCTGGGGAAATGTTATACAAGATTCTGTGTGACCAAGGAACTGTGTTCGAAGACACCGGTGTAAGCATAACACTTGCTGATGGCCTACGAAAAGAAACCAATGTTCTTCAAGCAACAATCACTGTTGAAATAGAAGGTCGTACAACTAGTACAACGATTTTTGCCTTACCCGAAGTCCAGGGAAATAGAACATTGTTAGGCATAGATTTTTTAAATAAAATGGGGATCGTGCTAGACATGAGAAGCCAAAGTTGGTATTTCCAGAACAATCCTAAACGTAAAATTCCCTTTTCTGATGATCCTTTCATTACGACGCCTGAAATCTCAGCACCAACTGCCACAGTTAACTCGGTTATGTTAAGAGAAACAGAAGGTCAGCATCTATCAGAAGTACAAAGAAAAAGGCTTAATGATTTACTTGAAAAATTTTCCAATACCTTTCGACCAGGGGGAGAAGCAACACCCGTCGTCGAACATCATATAAATACCAGAGACCATCGTCCTATATCACTACCTCCTTACAGGTTATCACCGGCAAAGAAAGAATTGTGTAAAAGCCAAATTGATGATCTTCTAGCCAAAGGAATTATTGAAGAATGCGAGTCTCCATACTCTGCACCAATAGTGCTCATTCCTAAGCCAAATGGTAGTGTTCGCTTATGTGTAGACTACAGGAAGCTGAATGAAGTTACTATACCAGATACCTATCCACTCCCTCGTATGGACGATCTTTTGCATCAGGCGAAAACTGCTCAGTTCATGACAACGCTGGATCTGAATGCTGGTTACTATCAAGTGAGTGTCTATGAACCTGATCGAGATAAAACTGCTTTTGTTTGCCCTCTAGGAACATATCGCTTTCGAAGAATGCCGTTTGGTCTCCGCAATGCCCCTGCAACGTTTCAGAGGACAATGGATAGCTTTCGCAAAGGACCTCCAGATGTAAATATTCTCACTTATCTTGATGACTTAATTGTTTTATCATCAAGTTTTGAACAACATGTAGCTGATCTTGAAGATGTTTTTAAAAGATTAGACAAATGGAAACTTTCTGCTAATAGAGAAAAATGCAACTTTGCTTGTACCAGAGTAAAATATTTAGGACACTGGATCACACCAAATGGCCTAGAAGTTGATCCTGGGAAAGTTGATGCTATTGTGAGGATCCCACCTCCGAAGAATACAAAACAACTGCAATCCTTTCTGCAGACATGTTCATGGTATCGCCGTTTTATACAAGACTTTGCAAAAATATCCAGACCACTTAGTAATCTCACAAAAAAGAATGTGGAATGGCACTGGGGTGCCGATGAAGAAAATGCTTTTCAAACCTTGAAGCAATGCCTCGTTTCAGCTCCAATATTGAAACAAGCTGATGAAACTAAACCTTTTTTCATTCGAACTGATGCAAGTAGTTATGCTCTGGGAGCAGTACTTCTACAGGGTGAAGGTGCTGAAGAGCATCCGATTGAGTATGCAAGTAGATTGTTGACTGCTGCAGAACGCAACTATCACACCACAGAAAGAGAAGCACTTGCTGCTGTCTGGGCTCTTAATAAATTCAGAGGATATATTGATGGAACAGAAGTTACTGTGGCATCCAACCACCAGCCTCTCCGATGGCTCATGAGTTTAAAGTCACCTTCTGGAAGACTTGCCAGATGGGCTTTGCAATTACAAGAATTTAATTTGAAAATAGAATATATTCCAGGCAAAGCTAACGTCATAGCTGACATGCTTTCTCGTCCTGTTTGTGATCACATCAATAAAGAAAGTTGCGATATTTGCGCTATAATAGTTGATATTCCTTCTAAATCATCAAGTGATTTACGTGCTGAACAAATGAAAGATGAAGAATTAAAGAAAATTATTAAAAGTTTCGAAGATGAAGAAAAAACTCTTGACTATACTAATTGGACTGATCGCGGTTATATTATGAATCAAGGAGTTTTATACAGGTATTCTCCAAGTTCGGAATCAGAAGAAGCTCAACTAGTTGTCCCGTCACATGAAAGGGAGAAAATTTTAAAAGAACACCACGATTCACCTACGGCTGGTCACTACGGTGCTGAAGGTACGTTAAATAGAATATCCAAAGGTATTATTGGACTGGAATGCGTTCATACATTGCAAATTATGTCAAAAATTGTGTTGAATGCAATAGGTATAAGCCTTCTAATCAAAAACCATCCGGTTTGTTACAAACACCAGTGTATTCACAAAGATTTGAAGTTCTATCAATTGATCTTTTTGGCCCTTTACCAAAAAGTAAAAACGGTAAAAGGTGGATATTTATAGTAGAAGACTGTGCTACAAGATGGGTGGAATTGTTTGCCCTTACACATGCTACTGCAGCGCAGTGTGCAACTACGTTGCTTGAAGAAGTTATCCTTAGATATGGTCTACCGAGACGTATAATATGTGATAACGGACCCCAATTTGTTAGTAGTGTGATGCAACAACTTTGTTTTCTTTTAGGTATCAAACAAAATCCAACTCCCATATACCATCCCCAGGCTAATCCTGTGGAGAGGAAAAATAGAGATCTCAAGCCGAGATTAGCTATATTAGTAGAAAATGATCACTGCTCTTGGGAAGAAAAGCTTCCAACAATCCGTTTTGCACTAAATACTGCTAAGTGTGACACTACTGGAGAAACTGCAGCATTCTTGCAGTTTGGAAGAGAATTGAGAACAACGGATGATGTTCAGCATGACATTCGTGCTGTAATTCAAAATGATAATTTTGTGCCTGAGATTACTCCATATCTCAAGAAATTCGCAAAATTCACCAAAGAAATCAAAGACAAAGTTGAATCTAAGCAAGATCAGAGGAAAAATTTTGCTGACCGTAGTCGGAAACCGGGACATAGTTTTGTTCCAGGAGACAAAGTTTGGGTTGACTTACATCCAGTAAGTAAAGCCTCTAACAACAAAACGTCGAAGTTCATGCCTAAACGTGATGGACCTTACATCATTTTAACTCAAAAATCACCCACCACTTTTGTCATAGCAAGTATGGACAGTCCAAATGATCCACTTGCTACATGTCACACTTCTGCCTTAAAACTATGTAATGACTCTGACATAGTGCCTGTCGCACCCATTAAGAAACGCGGTAGGCCACCAAAGAAAGTTACTGGTTCCACACCGGGACGTTCGCGGAACCAGAGGGGGAGGCTGTAACAGGGTGACTGCCTTCCCTAAATTATAGTATCTATAGGTGGCGCTATTGCCACCTTCGGCAAAATATCCGGAGATATTTTGCCTTCCTTTTCTAAAAAGACATGAAATGAAGTGAAGTAATTGAGTTTTCAGTTAAGATATAAGATTGGGATGTGTGTTCGCTATACATCTCTCTTAGAGATGTTCTTTGTGCTAAGTAATTTTTATGAATATTCAATTGATTAAGTTGCGCTCGTCTTGCGATTTGTATATAATGTGATATGTGTTGTGTTGTCTACAATAAAATTGGACTGTAACATCTCTGTTCTATATTTTAAGTACCGAATAACATCCCACAAGATTTTTTTTTTATCTCTCAACATGAATATTAAACAAATGTATATTCATGAGATATATATAAGGTAAAGAAGACAGTAATAAAAACTGTAGAAAATCAGGATATAAAAAAAATACCTCAAACACTGTCATAAGCCATTTAATTCCATGTGACAACTGTATTCCCCCTGTCTTAATATAAATGTAGTTTAAATAAAACTGTGATTTAATAAGCCTTTACTTGTGTAAAAAAAAATTGAGTTATTCCATCATGTAATCTTTTAAATGTAAAAATGTATGAGAAAAATGAAATTTTAAGTGAATTGTACAACAGGTAATACTGAAGAGAAAAATTGTGTGTGTGTGTGTGTGAACTCAGCCTCAATTAATATGTGCTAAAGAATTAACTGGTATAAACCAGGAGAAGGCTGCATGTATGTAATAAGAAAAATGAAAACCTGTGCATTACCTATAAGAAAATTCGTGAACAATAAATATATATATATATTCACGTGAAATGTCTTGGACCAAAAGGAATGCCATTGATGAGGGAAAAAATAAGAAAGGTGAAATCCCACAAAATTGTTATCCACAGACCACAAGCTCATCCGCGTAGCATGCCGCAAAAGTAACATTGTAAAACCTTTGTAAAATAAAATACCATTGTAAATACCATTGCCGCATGCCAAGCAACGCTCTCGCGATTGTGTAGAAAAACAAATTAGGATTTTTTTTTTTTTTTTTTTTTTTTTGCTAACGTAAGAAACAGACAGTATGTGTACAAGAACCCAAAAACACCTACCAATGAGTGACATTCAATTACGTAATTAATGAATTAACAATCATCAAACAACTCAATGAATAAGGGTTAACTTGTCTAAATGAACTACATGTGTTATGTAAAAAGAAACTCTGGTTAAACTCTAAACCAGATACAGTGAACTACGTGTTTTAACTATGAACTATGTGTGAAGTGAAAAAAAAACTGTCGAATACTATGGTTAGCAAAAGGTTAAAAAAATTTAAGTGTATAGGCATAAAATATTACCGGAATATCAAACGTGACAAATATGTACAATTAAAAACTGTAAAAGTATTTAACTTCCTCGATTTAAATACTCTTGATGTTTAAGGTATAGCTAAGAGTCATGCCAAAACAATTGTGATTATTGTAAAATAATAAAAATGCTTACAATATTTTTGTGTGTACATGGTGATCTAAACAAACTGCAGTAAGTGCATGTATTTCTAAAAGCTTAACTGTGTGAAAATTTAAAGTGTCATTTAAAATAGAGGAAAGTACAAATGATGTAATGGTCATACCTGTTTTAGCATATATACTTTTAAAGATAAAAGTATATCTAACTAGTGACAAGAACCAAAATACTATTGTATCAGAAACATGTCCAATTTTAAAGATGTACTATAATATTCTGAGAAATATCATTTTGTGAAATGATATAATTAGCATCGAGTCACCATCCGCGTCCAATCAGTCAAATTTTATCAGTAAAGAAAAATGTATATGGAAAGGCATGTACATATTATAATTTATTTCCTATATTAAAATCCTTAACGTATGTGCTGGCAGTTTCCAGAGTGTTGTATGGATTTTTAGAAAAAAATACATTAAAAAAAACTACTGTTTTATCTAACAAAAATAATTAAAAAGAGGTTCCAAATTATATCTTAAAGATAATGTACATTAAAATGTGGTTTACTTTCTAAGAAGTAATGTGTTACATATTCTATGAACAAAGATGTGTATTTTCATTGAACTAATGTGTAAACAATCTATGAATAATAATATAAAACTTCAACGAACTAAAGTGTACATCTCTATGAACTACAACGTACGACATGACTGAACACATGTATAAAATCTCTATGAACTACTGTGAAAAACATCGATGAACTAACGTGTAAAATTTCTATAACTAAACGTGTAAATATTCTATGAACTAAGTTGTTTATTCGGTGAACTAAAATGTCCAGGAAAAAGATGATTTTTTGTTTTAACAAAAATGAATGTAACTAGTTCCCCATGTACAACAAGAATGGAAAGTAAAGCGATGAACTAGTGTAAAATCAATGAACAAAGAATGTGCGATGAACTCCTGTGTTTTTTCTATGAACAAAATTCTCATGTGTACCAGGAACTAATACATTATATGACAAAACAAAAAAACAAGTGTGTAAAATAATTGAAGATGTAAATAAAGTGTCTTTATAACAATTTAAACTTCAAAAGAGGAAAAATGCCTGTTCTTAACAGTAAACCAACCAGCATGAATGAGTGTAAAATTATGTAAAACAAAATAGTTTTTTTGTCTGCAGAGTAAAATAAAAGGAATGCGATCATGACACAGTATGTAGAAAAAAATATTACAGAAGTACATAAAAATTATGACTGAATTCAACCAAGGCGAGTGATATCTTTGAACCATAACCAAAAATGATTTTTTGAGAATGAAGTGTAAGTATGTGTATGCATGCAAAGCCAGGTTGAATATGAAACCACAACAAATATGTACAAGCGTTGCAAGAAAAAGGAAATCTCTGTGAAATATCTTCTAACGAATTAATTTGAAAACCGCGAGGTCGCGCGTGACCACTCTTCAGTAATGTCATGTCTAAACAAATAAAAATTAAAAATGTTCTGCACATGAAAAAAAAACGGGGAGAATTTAGCAAAGTGTCGAATAATAGTAAATTTTAAAAAATGAATTAATGAATTTTGTAAATGAAGACAAACATTCTCTCCCTTTCCGTAGGTAAGTGGCCATCTTACCCCCAAAAGGAAAAGAAACCCTTAAAAAAACCATTCCTGACATTGTGCTACCTCTAGAAAATAACACAATGCAAGAAGAAATCTATCGAAAACAGTCTCAAAATATTAGAAAGAAAAATTAAATATTAACTGAAATTTAAAAATACAGAGATTTCACATGTACTAATGTGTTCTGGTATGCAACAACACGACATACAATTGATTTAAAATGTATACTAGTACGTTATATGTTTTAACTGCCTTAATGAAATAAATAAAATCTCTCTTTCTGTTATTATTAATAATAATATTGATGACTCGAGCAGGTATTAAAAAGTTAAGAGAAAAGCTTGTGACAGGTTGAGATAATTTAATTAAAGGAAATATTATATTTTACACATAAGATCTCCAAACCTAAAAACATATTATATTTGCGAGGATATTTTAAAATGTAAATTATTCAATGTCTAATTGCTGTCAATAATTTAAAGTTTAGTAAAAAAAAAACAAGTGAAAATTTACCATAAGCGAAAACAAATTTAAGCTTCTCGCCTCATTCATTATATTTCTAAATTTGTCAACATGACAACCCATAAAATATTTTTATAATGGTATGTCGTGATATACCACTTAATGAACTTTATATGTTATGAACATTAAAATAAGATATCTATACACAAATATGTAAAAGGCATATAAAATTAATTACCTATATCTATGTAATAAAACAAACATACACATTGATTATATAAAAATTGTAAGACCATTCTGTATATTATCAAATAAATGTCTAAGAAATACTATAATATTTAAAGAAAATTATCTAGATATATTTTTATGAAATAACCTTTAAAATGAAAGTTCTTATAATGTTATAATTACTGATGAAGAATAATCATGCGCATACGTTTAAATATTATATGTTATAAAACAGTTGTATTCTTTATATACTCAGAATAAAGAAACAAAAAAAATTCTGTAATATTTAGCTGCAAGAAATAGCTCTACCTACATAGATATAATCAATAGGCAAGATCATTTAAAGATATTGATAACATATATTGAATTACGCAATAAAGAAAGTGATTATTACCTTTAAGTACAAATCTAAAAATAAAGTATTATCTGTAAATAATACTCAATACAAACACAGTAAAACATAACTTACCCTTTGATTATGGAATTTTCAAAGCATAATAAAATGTAATTGAAATGATACAATTTTATGTATCTCAAGATGAAGGCAGTGTCAAATATCTAGAGAGGTGCATACATCTTTATTTATTACAAGTATTCATATTTATCTTTCTTTATACTTTTTTTTAAACTTCCAAACATGCAAAAAATAATAGTCTGACACAAAACCATTCTGTCTTATTTACCTGTAAACATGAATATTTTAGATGCACCATTAACTTACCTTTAACTTCTTCTTTTTTTTTTTTTAAATCACATTATAAAATCAGGTAACAAGATATATATAACTGTAAATTTATACATATGAACGTCAGATTGTGTATTTCAAAAGGACTCGCATTGCACAGTAAATAAAAATGTAGTCTTTATAGAAAATAAGTAAAATAAAAGAAATTTTTTTTTAGCACAATCATCTAAAAAAAATACGATTTATAAAGTGAATATTCTGAATTCTTTTTTTTAAGATTGTCTTAATACTTTGAATGAAATTTCAGTTAGAGTGCGCAGTTGATAGATACTTAGTTATATGAAAAATATCCTTTTTATCATGTTCTCATATTTGGCGTCTTATTTCTTAAATAGCATTTGTAAAACCATGAAATATTTCGACGTAATCTAAGAAAACTTCTAACTAATATTATTCACAAAAATAAATATGAGCATGAGAAAACAACGCATAATAAACAATAATTGAAATAAAATCACTCATCATATTATTCTAAAATAATAACAAAAAAGTCATGTAATTAAAATAGAGATTGAGCATTAAAATCATAAAATATAAAATGCATATATTTTCTCGTACTCACATTTTATACCGCAGATGTTTATTTATTTTCTTCACTATCTTTTTTTTTTTTTAATCACTCCATTGTTTTAATTTGGCAGCATTCTCACGAGTGCGCTAATTTTTTTATTTCTTTTCATAATAGATTTCGACAATTCCTTTTTTTTTAATTTTTGAAGAAATGCAATATATGCACGTTGGCAATCGAAGACACACAAAATCCAGCGCAAAAACACCTAATCTATGAATGTAGATTAAATTGCAGATCAAACACGAAAATCTGTAGCACTGAGCACACTGCGCACGATCCATCTCTGAAGTAAACAAAAACTACTGAAGTACACAAAGTAGAAATAAAATGCACTATATTGCCGAAAGCAAGGCTGCGAGTTTATCGGAGGCGCAATAGGAGTCACAACAGTCTACCGCAGATTCTTAGGCGTACATCGGGAGGAGCAGGCGTTAACGAGCAGGAGTTCTTTACGCTGAGCCTCATGAAATTTTTTGATCAGAAAAATCAGCCGCATCCAACATGAAGAATGGTTCGGCGCCGGGAAAGAACTCCAATGCGATCCATTAGGGGAAAATCCGGCAGCGACAGTCCGCATTCTATAGGCACCGTAAACGATAGTCTATGAACTAAGAACACTCGTAGTATCTAATACTCTATATTCCGCAAACGTAATAGATAGTCATCTGTCGGGGAAATAGGCTTTCAAAAATCTTGTAATCAGCCAATGAATAAGATAATGTCATACTACTCAGGTAGATAAATAGTCAAGATAATGTCATACTACTCAGGTAGATAAATAGTCCAGATAATAGTCCAGATATAGTCCAGATATAGTCCAGATAAGTGCTAATAAATAGTCCAGAAACTAAACTTTCAAGCAAATCGAAGCAGGCAACTAAAAGCAGGCAACTAAAGCAGGCAACTAAAGCAGGCAACTAAAGCAGGCACCATCCCTTGACGTTTAAAAAAAATTGCGAATGCCTGGTGTAGGCACCATAAATTTATATATTGTAGATCTGTAATTTAAAGTATGTTGACAGGTTCTTTTTAAAAATGCATTCGCTAGTTATAGGCTATGATCGCTTAAGACAATAAATGCTCTTTAAGAAAAATTATTTATTTGCAGTAAACTTCAAAATTTAAGGGTTTCATACAGAAAAGTTAGGGATGGTGCCTGAACGCATTTTTTTAAGAAAACAGTCTTCACATGACTGAGTTCATGAAGCGAGAGGGAGGCAATTAATTCCTCACTGAAAAATTCACACATTGGCATCACACAATTGGCGACATTAAGCATATGAAAAATGACTGATATCATCTACGCAAAATTATCTGTTACGCTTAAACAATAAAAAGATTTTGAATTTAATAGCAGGGCAACCAGAAAACAGCAGTCCTAAAAATACGCCAAAAAGGAATCCGACTGCCAATTCGTACGTTAGGAGCATATTTTGGGAAAATGTTCTCAAAAGACATAACAACCATTATCTACATGAAAAGACTCTTATGCAACGAATAAGTTAGACTTAAAATTACGCAGAGAGGAAAATGAACTTTCACTGACCGCAAACACATTCGAACTTTATTCTTTTTTTATTTGTTTCCAGCAAGGGTGAAATACGCATCCTAATGAATTCTCTTTATCTGATAGCCGTTTTTCAGTAATAAGGCAGATGCTAGATGTTTTTCTTTCTTTTCTTTTGAACGGAAAGTTATTGTGGAATCGAAAATAAACGTTAAGATAAAATGGACATTTAATTAAAGATTAGTTTTAACTGTAATTTAGAAAAATGTAAAATTTAAGAATACTATATGTGATTCTACATCACAAGGGCGCCTTAAACTTTGGAGTAACCAACAACTATTTTTAACCGTTATTTTTTGCATCTAATTAAATACTTGTAAAAGTTCAAACTTAAATTTTGAGCTCAAAATCTGCATCGTTTTGAGTAATTAAGTGCGGAAATTTGAAATGTGTTCGAGGGGTGGGGAGGGTAACATTTTAACTCCTGAACACTGTTCAGTTTCCGCTTCTTAACCCCTCCATCGATTTGGAATTTGAGCTCAAAATTTAAATCTAAGCATTTGCAAGCATTTAATTAGATACAAAAAATAGCGCTTAAAAATAGTTGTTGGTTACTCTAAAGTTTAAGGCGCCATCTATCGGTATTTTTTGAAATTAATCTTTAAAATTTATTTTCAAGGAAATATTGACATAAAGAATAGTTTTAGTGAAAATCGCAAATCAATCGACCAATTATTTTGTTTTTTATAATCATTTGAATTTAAAACCCTCTGAACACAGTTATGTTTGTGCTACTTAACTGCTTTCAACTATTCAGATTTTGAGCTCAAAATTTAAGTTTAAGTCTACGCTTACGAAACCTTTAATGAGATGCAAAAAATAACGATAAAAAATAGTTGTTCGTTACTCTAAAGTCTAAAGCGCCCTCTATCGTCATTTTTTGAAATTTATCTTTATAATTTATTTTCAAGACAACACTGACGTAAAGAATAATTTTAGTGAAAACCGCAAACGAATCGATCAATTTTTCTGTTTTTTATAATCATTTGAATTTTTGGACCCTAATCTTTAATGGCGCCTATCTCCTTCAGAAGACTTTGGGACCCTTGGTTTCCTATATGAAATAGTGTTCTTTTCCTATTCCCTACCTCCCCACCAAATATTGATGATGAATTCAGAATCACCCTGTATAAAATAAAATTGCAATAACCTTAGATCGACTTATTTAACGTTTAAATTTGTAGTCTAGGATTTTAATGGGATAAATGAATGCTTAAAATAAGTCTTCAAATTTTTAATATTAAAGAATATGCATCGATCAACTTACTGAAAGCTAAATAAAGAAAAGGAAAACATCAAAGAAAACACAAATATATGCATACACAAAATTTTATTTTCAAAACACATAAATTGTAGATTCAAACCACACAAAAATATACAATTAAAAAATTGATCACATAAAATTATTTTGCTACACTTAATTATTCAATTTAAGTTTTTATTTTTTTTTATTTGTTTTAAATAATACACATCGATACGCGCTCACTGCACAATCCTATAGTCGGCTTAGCCAAAGAAAATTATGCATTAATCTTAATTTTGAACATTACTTAATTCCATTTTAATTTAGTAATTAAAACTTAAATAGTGAATATTTTATATTAAAATGTGTGTCAAAAAATATTTTCCAAAATGGCCCTCACTTGGAATAATAAATATTTTATCACCATTGTCTCCCTGGCGTTGACCATATTCAACTCAGTTTTAAAAGATGCGAAAAATCCACTACACAGTTCATTGAAAATCCTTGAGGCACAGATATAATATTCTTAATTGTTCGCTGATTATTACATATCTGACACACACTGTTTATCACTTATCTGACACGCACTGCTTATCACACTGTTTATCTGGTCGAAGCTGCACCACTTCCTTTTTAAATGAAATTATGCATCAACAAGCATGATTGAAATGGAATTGCAGACAGCTATACTGATTCTTTGCAAACAAAAATTGTTCATCAATAGAAATGCTCAAAGCAAATCACATCACGAAGGGTTGTCTACACTGAATCTCTTCGGCAATTACATTGTCCAGAATATCACACATCAAGCACCGATTTTCGTCCAAAGAAAAGTTCTTTAAGTAATTCCATAATAACTGATGCTGTTGCTTCACGTGTGTCGATCTCTAAAAATCAGAAAAATTCTCAGAAGAAACAAATTTTCTGTTTTTTTTTTTTTTTTTTTTTTTTTTTTTTTTTTTTTTTTTTGAATCGCCGCTATTTGTTGGTCTACATAAAACTCAATTTATTGGTCCTATGTAAATTCTCCCAGATTATTGAAGCTTGTTATTAAAGAAGGTAGGTCGCTTTATATATTCGCTTTTTTCTTTCTTTCTGGCTCTCATAAATTACGCCTATCGCATCGTTAATTCTCTTCGCTTGCCTATTCAGTGTTACGTCAAAGTGGTGCCAGGCTGAGTTTTATAGCTTTTAGTGCATTGATGTCTGGTTGGGATTTTTATGGTGAGAAAGTTCAGAATAAACACATGTAATCTTTTTACAGATCTGTTGTTATTTTATTACCCCAATTACTATAAATAAATAAAGCTTGCAGATTTAATAAAAGTAGCTTTTATTTTTTAATGATAATTAAAATTATTATTATTATTATTATTACTTGATTATAGTTACTATATAAAATATTTTCAAAATTTCACTTTAATTCTTATATATATATGTATTTATATATTTTGGATTGTGCTGTTTCATTTTTTTAAATTTATTATTATTATTTTAAGCGATCTCGTAACATTATCTGTACGACAATAACAACACATTTTATTAGATTGTTTTAAATCAAAAAGTGTAAGCGTTAAAAATATCAGTCTCTAGCTATTTGCGAAATTCAAAAACACGCGCCATCTAACCTTTTGTCGTATTTTATAATTTGCTCAAGCGGAAGCATCGATGTGAAGTTAGTTGTAAACACTGCGGCAGCCATTTCGTTTTTAGTGCGAACGCCGACTTTGTTACAGAAACACGTGCTGTGCCAGTCAAACTCACAGGCCGTGGGTAAATCTTATCAAAGACAGTTAATAATTGATCTCATCACTAATTGTAAATTTGAACTTTATCTGTTTTGTTATTTTGATCACCAGCAAGTTTTGATTTTCATTTAAAATAATAGGTTATGTTTGATTTTACTTTGATTCATCAGTCCCTATACCACCAGGCCCACGTCGTAAAAATGACTAGGGCCAGAAATACTTGTTATATACTTATTATACCTTAAAATACTTATCGAAGTGAATGGTCCTTTCAAATGCAACAAACTAGATACTATACTCACGGTATAGAATTAGAACTTTACTGATAGCCATTGAAAAACCCCTTTCTCAAAATTGGGCCATAAGTTAACCAAATTTTGAAGAACCACCCGTATGAATTAATTAAAATACCGCAAAATTTATTACATTTTATTCAGAATAATTTAAATAGTAATTCAAACTGTTGGCCAACTTATAAAATCGCGGAAATATGGAAATTTTCCGATTAATCAAGAATAAAAAAAATCAAAAATCAAAAATCAGAATCATAGGTACCATTTAGACCTGTCTTTGTCCATTCCGAATCAAATTTTCAGAGCTGTACGTGCGATATATTCCCCCTAGCAGTCTCACACAATCATCTTTCTTTTATTAGTGTAGATCTATCTATGTTATTAAATTAAATAACAAAATTTGTTTTACTTAGACAATATTTTCAAAAGAATATGTTTCGAATACAAGAGCAATTTCATATTTAAATTTGATTTCCTTAAATAGTCTCATGACGAAAATGCGGCGAGAAGCAATGCAAATACTTGATGGAAACTGTGCTAATAAACTCAAGTGTTTGGTTAACATAAATCAATCACCTAACCTACTTATCTAATTTCCAGTTATTTGACTGTGTTTCTCTAAATAAGGTAGTTAATTTGCAAATGCAGTTTTTTGAGTTTAAGGGGACATCATTTATCTTACAATTGATCAAAAAATCGATTTTTTCTTTAAAAATGATATGATAGTCTGTTTGATTGTGAATATTTTGTCACCGCATTTTTACTCATGCAACAATTATATCGCAAGATATTGTATGTTCTGTTAATACACTCAGCACAGTTACTTATACAAATGAAAATTTTAAATGGTCTTTTCTCCATTTTCATATTTTCTTCACTTTTAAGATATAAAAATGCTAAGGCCTTTTTTCTATTTCAGATAAAGATTTAAACTTTTTTGAGTGCGACCGTTATTATATATGTGCACGGAACTAGTATTCTGGATTTTCTTTATTCTTTAAAAAATGAAAATATAAAGAGATGGGTTGAACATAATAATTTTATTTTGCGCTAAATATATTAGTAAATAAAGTTAATAAATATAAAATTAGGTGTATCTAAAAGTCCATGAGCAGTCTTTTATAATACACATTTAAACATCTTTAAAACAGTGAGCAAGAATATTAGTCTTTAAAAAAGTAGTAGGAATTTTTAAATATTTAATTTTTTACAAATAAACTTTAAAAAAAAATTATTTCTAAATGTATCGTTATTTTTTTAAATGTACTTTCATTTAAACATAAAAATGCAGTGAGTTCACAATTCAAACTATATTTAAAAGAGTGTTGAAAAGGTAAACTGTTAAAAACTATTGCAGTTTGTTGTAGATTTTCAAATCTATATATTTCTGGTATTGAATGGTTCAAATAATTACTTTTTTAATACATTTCATTGTTATATATTAGGATATCACAGTTGTAATCATTGATAAATGATGACAAAAAAGACATTTTTTTATTATTTAACACGTATTGGAATATACAGTCCCTGGCGAAATTATTAGACGCAGTTGTTTTTATTAGTATATTTGATATGTAATGCCCTAAGAAATAAAGGGGTTTTTACTTTATTAAATTAATGTTTAACATATATTTTCCCAATTCTAGGGTAAACTTCAGTTGATCTGTCGTATTATATCTCTGTTCCAAGGTCAACAGAGCGAAAACACGCGATGATTGGGTAAGTAATTCACTAGACATAAATTATATTGAATATGAGAGAACTGGCCATAACAGTGTTAACAAACAAAATCCAGCTCATAGTGAAACATGTCCTTGTCTGGGATCATCGCCGACACATAAAAAAAAACAATTGAGTTTGGTATAAACAGCATGAATAGAAGCACTAATTACTTTCAAAGAAGGCTGCAAAAAATATTGACATTTTTTGAGTTTTCAAGTTTTAAGTTTTACAAGTTCAGCAATTTTTTATTCAATTTACAGAAGTAAATAATTTTAAAATCATTGGCATGCTTTTTATTTATAATAACGCTGAAAATGATGATATAGTCAATTGTAACTATTTACACAGTACTGTCATCTCCATGAAGCTAGTAATATACTACACATGAAAAAACGAGTGCGTCTAATAATTTGGCCAGGGACTGTAATGTATTATACATTTAAAATAGAATTCTCATAAAAGTTTTAGAAACATTTAGTGCATGACAGATGTAATTTTTCCAAGTGGTCTATAAAAGCCCAAACCAGGAAACGAACCGGGATGTATAGGCTGAAGCCGCCAATGCTCTTCCAACTGAGCCATCACGTACACAAACACTCCCGTAAAGCATGGTGACGTCGCTGCCACGTCGTTGTGAAGTCACATTTTGATTTTGTGACCATCGATTGTCGATGTGACGTCACGTGACGTCGATGTGAAGTCACAGTGACTAAAACGTGAAGTCGTTATGGCTGTTTTAGAGCTCTTTTGTGAACGTTTCACAAAGTGGTCACAATGTGACAAATTTGTGAAAAATGTGTCATTTGTGACTAATTTGACATTAACATTGTGACGAAACTGTGACAAAAGTGACGATATTTAAATTACCAGAAACATGTTTTTTAAAGTAAATAACATGCTTTGAAGGATATTTATAAATTTCTAAAGATTTTTTAAGAAAGTCAGATCTCAGTCACAATGTGACGTCACTGAGTGGTGGCATTTTGATCACAGATGCGATGTGACGAAAGTTACTCAAAGTGACGTCACTGTGACGTCACTGTGACCATGCATGCTATTAGGGACTGGAGGACTATTTCACCCAAATGACCTCAAGTATCACAGAATCTGCTCTGATACTATGGATCAGGTCGACAGTGTAAATCGAAGATCCATATTTGGAACTGCAGAAAACGCTAGTTCAAATCCTGCGCCGGACTTTTTCCCCCCACTTAGAAAATTTGCATCTGTTACAATTAATTTACCGGTTGAATAATCGTATTTAAAAGATAATCTAATTCAGTACATGATCCCCCAAACTTAAATGATAATTTTGTGTTGGCAAAGTGTTTAAGCGAACGAATATTTATTATAAAAAGAAAATGAATGATAATGAACTTGCATCTTAACTATAAGGCAATGCTTTCCAGATAGTAATTAATTATTTGCAATAGTTTGTAGAAAACTACAAGGTATTGACAGATATATATGCCTTTTCTAAATACTAAATCTCGATTTATGTTTCAAGTTTTGCTAAAATAAATCCAATAAATTTGCAGTTTTATGTTTACAAAATATTACATCTTATAATTCAAAATGGATACTTGTATAATTGAAAACATGTAATTTAAATTTTTGTTTCATTTGTGTAATTTTTAAGTTATTTTAATTTTACTTTTTTTCGTAATCCATGACATGTAAAAATAAATAAATATAATAAAAATTAAATAATAACAATAATACGAAATTTCCATAATTATATATTTTAAAACTGTATTCTGACAGAAAAAATAAAACATTTTCCTTTTTAAGGGAAAAAAAACCTTTTAAAAGTTCTTTTTAAATTTAATTAATTTTACAAACTTATCAAGTTAATTTTTGATTAATAAATATATAAAAATTTAGAATTAAATAAATTTTTTGTCTGCATTTTTTTGCAAATAAAAAATAACTATTCTTATTTCAATTATGTTTACTTCGTGTTTTTTACTCAAATATAAAAGTAATTATTTTCTGAAAATAATAAAATGAAGTTCTAGAATTTTTGTGAAATGAACTTGAGCTAATTTAAAATAATAACACAGCATTTTTTTTATTGCTTATGACACGCAATTTATATCCGTTCTTACCCATCTCTCGCAATATAATAAAAATATTAGCTCTTTTATTATTATTATTATTATTGCTGTTATCATGAAAGAAGTGGTCTGATTTAATTATGAAGAAAAGTAACATTTTGCCGGTTCGCTATTAAATTGAGAGAAAGAATTAGAATGCACTTTTTTCTTTGTATAATAAAAATAAATATCCAATGTTTATGTGTAATAAAAAAATCATAATTCTTGTAAATGTTCTACGCTCAATTTTGTAAAGAAAAAAAAACATTAAAATAAAATTGGTAGTTTTCGGTTAGCCAGTGTTATATCTGTACTTTGGATAAAAAAGGGCCAATGTCCAAAATTGAGAAATTTGAGTTAAATGGACGAATGTATCAGTATATTATACAGAATCGAGTAAATAAAAGTATATATCGAGTAAATATAAAGTATACTCGATATAAAGTAATTGTTAAAAGGGCCTGTACGGAGGTGTACTTAATTAAAAAGAAAAACTAAAAAGAAAAAGCAAGTAGACTGTAAATTTAATGGAATGTTTATTTTTTTAAGAGTCGCTGCTTGTTGCAGTATTAGAGCTTGTTGCTAAGAGACTGTTTCTCTCAATCCACTGCGTCACACAACACGTGAGCAGGGTTACAGTAAATTGCCGATTGGCGTATAATTGGCGTGGGCTGTGTTTATCGCCAAGGCGATGTTACAAGAACACAATACAGAAGCGGAACATCCCGCCCGGCGTTGAAATATTTTTATATTTCAAGATACATATGCAATACAAGTAATAATACAATATGATACAGATTATAAGCAAAAATAAATAAATAAACACAAATAATACATGAAAAATTAATACATAATAAAGCACATTTAAAGTTTAGGATCTATGATGTTGTCCTCAATGGGTAATATACTTATTTTTGAAATAGGTCGTTTAAAATTACCCTTAGCGGTACGAACTTCAACTACCCTGACTATCCCGTCCGCGCCTGGGAAAACCCTATTAATGCGCCCTAGTGACCAAGTGCAAATGGGTAATTGTGAGTCCTTAAGCAAAACTAGCATTCCTGGCAGAATATTAGGCTTTTTAAATAGCCACTTGTTTCTTTCTTGTAACTGGCTCAGATAATTATTCTGCCAACGTTTCCATATTAACTGCGTTAATTTTTGAGTCCTTTGCCATTTATTTAGCAAATTATCTTTGACCTCACTTAAATTGGGTTCTGGAACTAAATTAAGAGGCTTTCCTATGAGGAAGTGACCAAGAGTCAACACCTGAAGATCGTCAGGATCTGTTGACAAAGGACAAAGTGGTCGCGAATTTAAAATAGCCTCTATCTGTGTGATAACTGTCAGGAATTCCTCGATCGTGAGATGAGCTGAACCCACAGCTCTTTTTAAGTGGTATTTGAAAGATTTGACTCCTGCCTCCCAAAGGCCACCAAAATTTGGCGCCCTAGGAGGGGAGAACTTCCAGTTAATACCTTCAGAAGCTAAAAAGTTCGAAACTTCATCACTCGTAACAAGTCTACGTAAATGTTTTAGTTCTGCTGAAGCCCCAACGAAATTTGTAGCATTGTCGCTAAAGATTACAGAGCTTTTCCCACGACGAGCGAAGAATCTTTTTAGAGTCGCTATTATAGCCTCGGATGTCAAATCTGAGACAAAATCCAAGTGCACAGCTTTAGTGACCATACATACAAATATGGCAACATAGATTTTCTGAAAAGTACCCTTTCTTTGACCGTTATATTTTATTTCAAAAGGCCCACTTAAATCTAATCCCACATTTGAAAATGGGGAACTGGGCACTATTCTTTCAGGAGGGAGATCCCCCATCATTTGACTAGCCGTTATAGGTTTAATTTTAAAGCATTGTAAACACTCATGTACAATTTTACGCGCAATATTTCTGCCACTAAGCGGCCAATATTTTTGACGCACTGTGTTCAAAAGAGATTGGGGTCCTACATGAAAATCTCGTTTATGATAATATTGAAAAATTAGTTTCGTCAAGCGACAGCTCGCCGGAAGTATAATGGGGTGTTTATGATCAAAATTCAAATTTGATTTTGCTAGTCTTCCTCCCACCCTCAATAAGCTATCTCCATCTAAAAAGGGATTTAAGAATTTTAACTTACTTGCGCGATGAACCGAAGATCCCGCTTGGAGGGCCGAAATTTCATTTTTGAAATACTTTACCTGTTCATTTTTTATTAAATAAACCTCTGGCTTTCTTAATTCCTCCAGCAACAGAGGGCCGGTTGCAGATGTTGCTTTTTTACATTTATGTATGAATCTGAAAATATAAGCTAAAATTCTAATTAATTTTTGGAAATTATTGCTAAGATTAATTAAATTATCACAGAAATTAGAGTCAGTATGAATAGCGAATGTCAAGTTGCTGGGAGCTTTAAGCTCACTAGAATAATGTTCATCTTTAATGTCACTTATATTAGAGTCAGTTTTTGCTATTGTTTCTTCAAGAATTGAAAGAGGCGGGCCATGCCACCACAACTGGTTAGAAGACAGGTTTTCCACACTTGCACCTCTTGATATCAAGTCAGCTGGATTGTGTTCTGACGGAATATGAAACCATGGAAAGTTCTTAGTTAGTTCCTTAATTTGCACAACGCGGTTTCCCACAAACGTTTTCAGGAGATGAGGAGCAGTGTCTATCCAAGCTAAAGCAATAGTTGAATCAGAAAACAAATTGACTGAAGCTACTTGTTTGTCTAATGAATTTAAGACCTTGTTAGTGAGTTTAGCCAGAAGAAGACATGCTGACAGTTCGAGACGTGGCACTGTTATTACTTTGGTTGGACACACGCGGGATTTACTACATAATAAGTAACTGATGGTTTCACTAGAATTAGATGTTTGCATGTATATCACTGCGCCATAAGCCTTGGAAGAAGCATCTGCGAAACCATTTAGCACCACTGATTGGTTCACAGCTAGGAAGCATCTTGGTACTTCAATGGATTCCAGTTCTTTAAGACTTTCGAGGAAGGTTTCCCATTGTTTGGCAACATGAGAGGGCAGCTTCTCATTCCACTCTATTTTAAGAAGCCATAGCTCCTGCATGAATATTTTTGCTTTAGCAATCACTGGCCCTAAGAGACCGAGAGGATCATAAATGCGGGCAATTTGCGAAAGTACATCTCTTTTTGTGAAATCACTCTTTGTGTTGATATTAACTTTATACCTAAACGTATCATTGAAACTGTTCCACAACATCCTTAATGTTTTAACAGTTATTTCTTCAGAATTTCTGTCCAGGGGAAACATGTGATTATCAGTAGATTGGATCTCATTGGTACACCATTTGTGTAAAACCATCCCTCCCTTTAGGAGGAGTTCAGTTAATTGCGATTTCATTAATCTGAATTCTTCTAAATTGGATGAGCCCGATAGGCAATCATCCATATAAAAGTCCTTCAAAACAATTTTCGATGCTAACGGGAATTCCTTTTTCTCATCTAGAGCTAATTGTTGTAATACTTTGGTGGCTAAGTAGGGAGCACAAGATGTTCCATACGAAACTGTTGTTAGCTGAAATACCTTAACCGGGGATGACATACTGTCTTTCCACAAAATTTTTAAATATTTGTACTGGGATGGATTTATTTCTATCATCCTAAACATTTGTTTAATATCCGCAGTAAAAGCATAAATATGCTTTCTAAATCTAATTAATATCGAAAAAAGATCATCTTGCAGAACTCCACCCTTACATAATAAATCGTTCAAAGATTGGGTTCCGTTGGTTGACTTGGCACTAGCGTCAAAAACGACGCGTAGTTTTGTGGTTTTACTAGAGGGTCGTAAAACGCCGTGATGTGGTAAGTAATAGCCATCATTAAAGTTCGTGTTTTCTTTTATTTCATGCATGTGATTTAAATCTCTATATTCTTTAATAAATTCTGTGTATAAATTTTTCATAACAGGATCTCGATCTAAACGTTGCCACAGAGAGTTTAATCTTTTCAAAGCAAGATTTTTGGAATTTCCCAAATCGGGTTCTAAAACCTGTGGTTTAAACGGCATCGTGACCACAAACCTACCATCCGGTTTTCTGAAGTGCGTTTTATCGAAGTGATCATTACAATATTCTAATTCTTTACTGTTACTGGGTTTTAAATTTTGTACTTCTTCAATTTCCCAAAAAGACTTCAAAGTGTCATTAAGTAATTCAAGATTTTTTGTTAAGAAACAATAATTAGTATTATTATTATTTACTGTTTTGTCATAAATACAACCAGATACAATGTAACCAAAAATGCTTGATTGCAAGTATAAATTATTGCCTAACTTTATTTTTTCTTCATTTAAAAGAGAAAAATACAGTTCAGCACCGATAATTATCTCCACACTGCTTGGAATGTTAAATTTTTTATCCGCTAAACAAATATTTGCTGGAATTTTTAAATCTGATATGTTTATCTTTTTCGAGGGCGTGAAGTCACAAATGTTTGGAACGATTAATAACTCAATATCATAACTGGCACTATTCATTTTATTTGACAACTTTGATTTGATTCTAGATTTAATGTAAATAGGCAATTTATTTATTCCACTTACAGGAATATTTATTTTCTCCTTTTTCAAGCCTAATATTTGTGCTGCTTTAAATGTACAAAAACAATTCTGAGATGCGGAATCTAATATTGCCCTGAAAGGAATTTTGATGCCATTTACATCTGTCAAATAAATTATTGCAGTGCTAATTAAAACAGATTTATTATTATCATTTTCATATGAAAAAAATGAATGAGCAGTAGTTTCGTTTTGTGATAAATCTTCCGAAACAAAATTGCTATTTATTGTTTCATGTATTGGGAAATTGTTTATAGGATTGTTTACTGGTGTTGTATAATTATGTAATGATGAATGGTGGCTTGCGCTCTTGCAAACATGACAAGTGCTTTTTGAATTACAATAATTAATGAGGTGGGCTGAACTTAAACAATTGAAGCAAAGTTTATTTTTCTTAACAAGGTTAATTCGCTCACTTAACTTCATATTTTTATATTTAACACAATGATATAAGGGGTGGTTTTCGGTTTTACAAATTACGCAACATTTACTTTGAGGTTTGTTTGTTTTTATGAATAAGGATTTTGCAGTATATTTAGAGGATACATTAGAACTTATACTATTTAAGATTTGACATCTTCGCTCAAGAAATTCTAAAAATTCATCAAAATTAGGCACTTCATTATCCTTTAATGTTAGTTCATATTGTTTACGAGTTTCGTTATCTAGTTTATTTAGAATAATATTCAGCAAAATTGCGTTCGAGAAATTATCTCTATCATACTTTAAGATCTTTAAAGCTCTTAAATTTTTCTTCACGTTATCCAATAAAATGCGGAGATCCTTAGCGGACTCCTGTTTAATTACATGAAGATTTAAAATATTCTTTATATGACAATCTACCATAACTCTTTTATTCTCGTATCTTTGTTCTAACGCATTGAAAAGTGAAACATAATTTTCATCTGGTGTAAGCAAACTCCTCGCTTCACCAGTCAAAGCAGAACGCAAATAAAATAATTTTTCATTATCTTTTAAATTTGAATTATCATTAATAAGCTCGTTAAATGTACTTTTAAATACGGACCATTCTTCAATTCTGCCACTAAAAACCGGCAATATGACCCTAGGTAGCTTAATGCTAGACGTTTTAGCTTGGTCCTGTTCAATAGATTTTTTATTAGAATCAGTATTTTCATAATAAGCATTAATAGAGGATTTTAAGCTTACCTCTAGTTTTAGAATATCCTCGTCCAGTTGACTCAGTATTTTTTCAGTTTCTTCCAACTTTTCTTCCTCTATTATTCTATAATATTCCAGTTTAAGAGCTTCAAACTTTTCTTCAGTTTTCGACAGTAAATCCAGGTGGGCTTTCCATTCGGATAAATTAAATGTTTTTCCATCCGTTGCGTTAAATATCCTGGTGACTTGGGCCTTGATATTCCCTCGCCTTCTGTTCAATGCTTTTATCTCAGTTTCCGACATTATTCAACTTGTTGACGAAATTCGATAAATGCAATATTTAATTCAATAGAAAAGACACTGATTCGTTCATACCTCCGGCTCGACGGACCAAATGTACGGAGGTGTACTAAATTAAAAAGAAAAACTAAAAAGAAAAAGCAAGTAGACTGTAAATTTAATGGAATGTTTATTTTTTTAAGAGTCGCTGCTTGTTGCAGTATTAGAGCTTGTTGCTAAGAGACTGTTTCTCTCAATCCACTGCGTCACACAACACGTGAGCAGGGTTACAGTAAATTGCCGATTGGCGTATAATTGGCGTGGGCTGTGTTTATCGCCAAGGCGATGTTACAAGAACACAATACAGAAGCGGAACAGGGCCAAAGTCCTCCAAATATTAGATTATTGAGAAAAAAATATTTTGTTCAGGCCTATGTTACTTTCTGTTAATGTATAAGTGGCCAATGAAAAAAAAAACTAAATCAATGTAACATTAGATTGTAGTGAGAAAAACATTACTAAAAAGAATGGTACAACTTTGGAAAATAACAGTACAGAAATCGTAGCAAGATTCTTAAAATCTACCAAACTTAAATTGATTTTGCTGCCATTTGAGAAAAAAGGACATTGACACTTTTTGTTCCAAGGTACAGATATATACATGTATATCTGTACATATACATGCATATATGTTGTATTGTGGCACATAGGGAGTGTAATAATTCAATCGAATGCATTATAAATCCGGTCAGTCATGTATGAACTCATTTACTTCGATAAACAGCCGACATTTTTCAGATGTAAGTGGAGGTCGTGAAGTGAAACATACAGTCAGTGGAATAAATTTAGGTAGGATTTTATCCGTGCCAAAATAAGTTGTCATCTTTCGCTTTTATAGCAACACTCATGTAAAACGGTTCCCATCGTTCATTATAAAATTCAGGTCTTGATGTTACGAATGACAGTGACAGTTGGTATTAGAAAAAATACGAATGAAAAAGATATCGTCATAAGAAAACTACCAGACAACATAGGATATTAGCAGCTGAAAAATCGAATAAATTCTCTGTCTTCACCGAGTGCAATTGTTTCTTCATAACCTTTCAGTAACATAAATAAAAACGTTCACACATCTAGCTAATGAGAAACAAAAACGGAACGTGTGAAGATCCAATGGCTGGGTGGGAGGGTGGGGGTAATTTTGCAAAGAGTGCGACCAAAAGTAGCGTAGGTACATTAGGAGTAAAAAATATCCCAGTGCGAGAAAGCCCTCAGTCTGAAATGAATTTTAAAAAAATGGATCTTTTAACAACATTCAATTTTTTGAAATTTCTGAAAGCATTCATCGAAAGAATAATCTCAAAATTCGTTGTTTCAAAAATGAAGCAAAAAGATTAGTGGATGTATCTATATATTTATTGATAAGAGTCAAAATAGCACGCACAATATAGTACGTACAGTTATATTTGGATACAGCTCTTCATCTTTTTGCTTCGTTTTGGGAACATCGAATTTTGAGCTTATTCTATCGATGATGATTTTCAGAATTTTTAAGCTATGTTTTTGAGACTTTCACAAAAGTTGCTTTATACAATTAACTAACACACTATGTAAATTACATTTTGTTTGCTTTAATGCATGCGCACTAAAACCTTATTTGGTAAACATGTTTATTTTTCATAGAAATTTTATTATTTTTTAATTCTGTTACAGAGTATTATTTACTGTATTTTTGTCACATTATCTGAAAAAAACACTTTTTTATATTAAGAATTCGGCAAATTATAAGCAAAAACTTGACAAAATTTGGGATTGTTTTTATAAAAACCTTAATTTTTGTATGAGTATACTTAATATCCTCATAAAAATAGACGCAGTTTATTACAATAAGACACTTAATCATAATTAACAATTTAAATTCTTTTTCTACATTAGTTTTGACAGCATTATTCAAACGATTTTTGTTCTTTTGTCAAATTGTTGACGATCCTCTATAGGATTTAAAGAAAAAATCTTCACGGTTATACACTATATACCCAAAGATGACCGTCCACTTGCGATTTTAAACATTTTGTTAAATGTCTAGAAAAATACATGAGGAATTATCCTGGAACTCTAAGTGTGTAAACATGATAATACAGGTCATACATTTCTGTAAAGATTTTTTCCCGAAACTCTGTAGAGGATCGCAACAAATTGAAAAAGAATGAACATCTTTTGGATAACTCCGTCAAAACTAATGTAGCAATGTGCTCAAACTGTAGATTATGATTAAGTCACTTATTGTAATATAGTGTGTTTATTTTCCTGCAGATAGCATGTATATTCGAAGCGAAATTAAGATTTATATTTAAAAAAATCCCAATTTTTTCCAAGTTTGTTGTATATAATTTGCAGAGTTCTTAATATAAAATAATCTTCTTTTCTAAAAATATGACATACAACATTTTACACAATGCTCTGTCATCATGATTAAAACACAATAAAAATTTTACAAAAAATGAGCGGTTTAAGTGAATATTTTTTCATTGGGCATGCATCAAAGATATTAAAATTTCATTTGCATATTGTGTTAGCTAAATGTATAGAGCAACTTCTGTAGACATTTCAAAAACATAGCTTGAAAATTCTGAAAGTGATCGTCTATAGAATCAACTGAAAATCCGTTACACCCAAAATAAAGCAATATATATATGTATATATATAATTACGGTAAAAAACTCCTGACATTATACATAACCCTCCTACAATTTTTTTTTAAATAGCTGTCACCGTTTGCAAGTTATTGAAACGTAATATATATATATATGTTACAGGCCAAGCCCGATTTTAGGCCAAACTAGATTGGCCTAAGCGAAACCGGTCTATCCTAACGCCCATTGGATAAACTAGGTTTTTCCTAGGCCAAACCGGTTTATCCAACGCCCATCGGATAGACTAGTTTTTCCTAGGCCAAACTAGTTTATCCTAAGGCCCTTAGGACAAACTAGATGTTCCTATAGGAACTCTTATAGGATAATCTAGCTTAGACTGCTGTTTATTGGTCTGAACTGGTTTATCCTAGGCCAATTCAATTTGGCGTGATTTTATTGAATTCAATGACCGCCTCAACGCTAACATTTTTGTTTGTCCTAGGCTGATCTAGTTTATCCTAGGCCAATGTAGTTTTACGTGTTTTTAGCGCACGAGCGTCAAAGCCAGAGAAATAATAGGCTCACAGGTTCTGTATGTATGTATGTACGTATGTATGTACACATGTATGTACGTACGTATGTTCGTAACGCGATAGGTCTTGGCAGAAATAATGTAATTTGACATGTTTTTAACTCATAAAGCTACCAAAGCCTAAAAACTTATGTGCCCGTATGTTCTGTATCTATGTATGTACGTAAGTACGTAACGCAATTATTCTTGATAGAAATAATCGATTTGCATCAAACTTTCAATATAGGTTTTTCTTATAAGGAGCTTTTTTAATTACTTTTGGAGGTTATTGGAGAAGAATAAGTGTGTGTGTGGGGGGGTGAGAGGCTGATTTGCCCCTTCCCTTCATTCAAATAAATGGATTTCCATGCATTATTAGCATATTTTATTAGCATAATTTTTTATATAAATTTTAGATGTAGGATTGATTGGTTCCTCCATGAATCACACCTCCATGATTAGTTGTGAGTGTTCATTGTTTAAGTATAAAGGGAGGGGGGATAGGAGTAACGCCCCATAATTTATGTAAGAGCTTTTTTTCGCGCAGAATTTACGGATTTGCTTCAAATTTACAAATAAATGCATTCTGGTAAAGCGCTTTCCTAATTAGTTTTGAGGGTTAATTGAATAAAAACAACCAGAATAACGGGGCAAATGTATTTTGGCAAATGTGTTTTTCATGCAGCATTAACCGATTTGCTGCAAAACTTGGATTTGTTCATTCTAGTGAAGCACTTCACTGACTAATTTTGATGGTTCTTCGGCAAAATATAAGGGAAAACTTAGAATTTATTTATTTCCTTAATTTAGATAAATTGGTTATAATACAGAATTATTCAATTCGCTTAAAATTTTGGACATGAATTCATTTGATCTGGCGCTTCTTAAATTGATTTGAGTTTTTCTTTTGTTTAAGTATAATGGGGTAGTGGACGTTTTATCGTCTTCCTTAAATTAGATAAATAGGTTTTTATGCAAATTTATCCGATTTGCCGTAAATTTTGAATATAGTTTTTAAGGCGAATCCCTGAATTGTTTTGAGGATTTAATGATTAATTATAAAGGGAGGAATGGGGCATTACCCTCCTTAAATCAAATGAATTGTTTTTTGAACAGAATTATCTGATTTGCTTCAAATTTTGGATAATTGTTTAATTTTATAAAGCGTATCTGCGATTAGTTTTGGGGGTTCAATGGTTAAGTATAATTGGGGGAAATAGAAAAAAGTAATCCAACTTACTTTATTTTTCGAGGGTGTTATTCTTTAAAAAAAAATAAGGCTGTAATACACAATTAGTGTAAACAGCCTGTGAATGCAAAGCCATCACTTTATTTGGGCAATATTCTTTTTAATATTGATCCCGACTACTGCTCCATAGCTAACCTTGTGCAAAGGGGTTTTGTTATCACCCTTATATCATGTAATTTATTCGAAGGGTTGTGGAATACTGTCAGAGATTTGCACGGGCCGGAATTTCCAGACCAGGGTCCCGCCTGACCGGGCTGCCAGGCCTCTAAAAATGTTGTGTTGCTTACATTGCTTTTTCTTTTAGAGTTGTGTATTTTTATTGTTTATGTCTAAAATTTAGTCTTAAACAAGGAACATCCACAACTAATCACGGAGGAGCCTTGTCACAATGATCCCATATCTAAAATTTAAAATGAAAACTGATAATTTTGCATGATAAATCCATTTATCTAAATTAAAGGTGGGGGATTATCCTCCCGTTAGCTCCCCTTTATTCCTAACCAATGAATTCCCAAAATTAATCAGAAAAGTACCTTATCAGAATGAATCTATATCCAAAATTTGAACCAAATCGGATATCTCTATCAAGAGTTATCGCGTTACGTACATACGTATGCACATACGTACATACATGCGTACATACATGCGTACATACATGCAGAACCTGTGAGTCCATTATTTCTCTGGCTTTGACGCCCGTGAGCTAAAAACCATAAAACTACATTGGCCTAGGATAAACTAGATCAGCCTAGGACAAACAAGAATGTTAGCGTTGAGGCGGTCATTGAATTCAATAAAATCATGCCAAATTGAATTGGCCTAGGATAAACTAGTTCAGACCAATAAACAGCAGGCTAAACTAGTTTATCCTATAAGAGTTAGGCCAAACTAGTTTAGCCTAAGAAAATCTAGTTTGTCCTATGGGCCATAGGATAGACTAGGCCTAGGAAAAACTAGTTTATCCGATGGGCGTTAGAAAAAACCGGTTTGGCCTAGGAAAAACTAGTTTATCCGAAGGGCGTTAGGATAGACCGGTTTGGCCTAAAATCGGGTTTGGCCTGTAACATATATATATATCAGGGGTTTTAACCAAATATAGTAGTACCATATTGTGTATTCTATATTGCCGTTAATCAATAGATACATATATACCATTCCTCATCTTTTTGCCTCATTTCAAGAATAACGGATTTTGAGCTGATTCTATAGACGATCACTTTCAGAATTTTAAAGCTATGTTTTTGAAATATTTACAGAAGATACTCTAACCATTTAGCTAACACATTATGCAACTGTTACTCATGAAAAATGAAAAATTATTCCTTAAACTTGCTCATTTTCATACAATTATTATTATTTTTAAATTCTGATGACAGGGTATTGTGTAAAATGTTGTTTGTCATATTTTTAGAAAAAAAAAAACATTTTTTTATGTAAAGAACTCTGCAAATTATTATTTCTTTACTTATTTTCTAAAATTTCCCCTTAACACTAGAATTACCGAGGCGGGTCGTCGGTGACCCAAGACGTGGTTTTTCGTTCGTATCACTGTTGCTTTTCAAAGTAAAACTTTGAAACTGATTGACTTTTCCTAAATACTTAGTATAATGCCTTAACACGAATTTAGTTGAAATCGGGCAAAAACTTTTTTATATACACATCTTTATACCTAGAATTACCATGCTGGGTCATCGCTGACCCGAACAAAATAATTGCATTTTTCATTTATTTCATCAAGGATTTCAACTCTACATTTTTCAATAACATAAGAATAGTGTTAGGATATGTTCCACACTTACTTTTCACAAAAGAGAAAAAGGAATGTGCGTATGTACAGGTGCGGGATCATGATCTGTTATGCATTTAAAAGGTAAATGTGTGAGTTTTTATGTTATTTCAGACTGCTGTAAGGATGATGTAAATATTTGTAATTAAAAAGAATATTTTGCCTCTCATAAACCTCACCGGGAAAAAAAAATCTTTGCTTGTGGCATTCGCACATTTGTAGTATTGGCATCACTATGGAGGTTTCTTGTATGAGAAAATTTTAAAATTGTAACGTGAATTGTCATTAAATGAGTTTAGTGAAGAAATTTAGCGATGAAGTTAATATTGTCATCCTCTGATGAGGCTGACAATTTTGACATTAATGACGAAGCATTTTTCTTAAAAATGACAGTAAAATTTCATTGTTCGAATTCAATACATGTGGTAGCAAGCTGAATGAAAGTAGCCAAATAAATGCTATGAGAAAAATTAAGAAACACAAATAAATTGTAAGTATTTTGAAGAAAATTAAAAATAAAATAATTCACTTTTTGAAATAATTCTAAAATGTAGGAAAAATATAAAATAAATCGGTCTTCAAAGCTATTTTGAATATCGAACTATGTGTACGGAAGAGCCGCAGTGTTCAATATCTTCTGACTTATGCAAAATCTGATTCAAAATCTAGTGATCATAAATGTTTCGGTAGTTTTTAAATGCACAACAGATTCTAATATAAGTAGAAAAGTCTTCTTGCTAATATTATAGATAAAAGCACTGTAAAAAGAACGTGAGGATATCCGTCCATGCACCAGCACTGAAATTACAAACAAATGAGAAACGTTGCCAAATAAAGCAATGCTAAGACAAAGAAACTAACACTGTTTGCAGAAACTGCCTTTAACTTGTGTGTGTATCATGCACAGAAAAAAAGAAAAAGAAAAAAGTCCATGGCATTTTGTCTGAATTGATTAGATCGTAAACTGTATAAAAGGTAAAAATGTAAGTAAAAAATAGTCACGAATATGTATATATATATAATTTTATTGTATTGGAATATCTAATTAATGTGTAGGAACATTATTACACAATTTAAATCGATAAATCATACGTATGTATATTATTAAAAAGTTATAAAAATCTCAAAGCATTTTAAAAAAATTAGAAATAAAAAAAATTCCTTTATGATATTTAATTTCAAAATTTCATATTATGTAAAAGTCTAAATGCCAAATTGCATTAATTATTAATTACAAATCATTGCATTCACCAACATTAATTATTGTGTATTAGGGCGGAGCGTAAAAAACTTTTTTTCGAAATTCTTTTCTCCCTAGCGCGGAAAAGTTGTGTAGTGGTATCACTAACATACTCACAAAATTTCACAACAATCAATAAATATCTTCCGGTTCCACTTTTGGGTTGAAATATGCAATTTTAGCCAAAAGTGTTGTAATTCTTCACATTTCAGTAATATTTTTAATTTCCAATTTTTTCCACTTTAGTGCGGAAAAACTGAAACAGTACATAAGAAACACAAGTCCAAAATATTAGAGTAATTAAAAAATATCTTCCGGTTCCACTTTGGGTTCTAAATATGCGAAGTTTGTCGAAAATGATACAAATTTTCACATTTTAGTCATTTTTTAATTTTTTAATTTTTTGATTTTCTATTCCCGCTGGTATGGAAATTTTCGAAGAACATGCAAGAAACATAAGTAAAAAACTTTAGAATAATAAATAAATATCTTCCGGCTTCCCTTTCGGGATCTACAAATGTCAAAGTAGTCAAAAAGTATGTAAATTTCGAAATTATCGATAGACCCAATTGATACACTCGGAAACATGGCTCACAACACGGAAACTAAGTAAATACAGGGTCGAAAAAGAATAAAAAAGATTCAGAAAACGGTATAAAAAGGGGAAAAACAATAACTTCTGTTTCATCGAAGGCTTAGAGTTATTTAAAACTTTTAGTTTTATTGATGAACAACTGTGCCACGATCTTAGTGATAAATCTTTAGTGTCTTTGCAATGGAACATAAATACAATATGTATATCAAGAAAAAACCCATCGTCCTGCTCTAGCCCGAACTTGAGACACAATGGAAGTATCCAACCGAGTTGCAATATCAGCAACAGACACACTTCTTGAAGACTTAGGAGTTGTGACACATGATGACATGTCCAATGTTATAGACGGGCATAACACAAGAAGAGAAAGAAATAAATATCGCATGAAATGCCAAGTCCAGGATTAGAGTGTCATATCCACCAATACCTTGAAAAGATTGTATTTTGACCGCCGAAAAGATCAAACTTTAATTCAGAGGAATATTCAGGAAACGCTTCATCAACAAAGAGTGCTTGAAGAATACTTTACACTTATAGAAGAATCTCATTGCGATTATATAGGGCAAGTGTCACCAATAACCACTTTTGCTATGTTTATCATATGATTTTCCATGCTTTCTGCTCCAGCAAGAAGAGAAAATTGATAAGAAAAAAAATCCCTGAGCTGTGAAAACTTACATACTTTTTGGCTGCTTTGATATTTACAGACCCCGAAAGGGAAGCCAGAAGAAATTTATTTATTATTCTAAAGTTTTTTACTTATGTTTCTTGCATGTTCTTCGAAAATTTCCATGCCAGCGGGAATAGAAAATCAAAAAATTAAAAAATGACTAAAATGTGAAAATTTGTATCATTTTCGACAAACTTCGCATATTTAGAACCCAAAGTGGAACCGGAAGATATTTTTTAATTACTCTGATATTTTGGACTTGTGTTTCTTATGTACTCTTTCAGTTTCTCCGCACTAGAGCGAAGAAAAAATTGGAAATTAAAAATATTACTGAAATGTGAAAAATTACAACATTTTTGGCTAAAATTGTATATTTCAACCCAAAAGTGGAACCTTAAGATATTTATTGATTGTTGTGAAATTTTGTGAGTATGTTAGTGATACCGCTACACAACTTTTCCACGCTAGGGAGAAAAGAATTTCGAAAAAACGTTTTTTACGCTACGCCCTATTGTGTATCTCTATCTTCCATGTAAAACAAGAATAGCGTCTTTAAGAGTCATGGGTCAGAGGTGACCCACTCCGGTATTTCTAGGTATGCAAGAATCGCGGTAATTCTAGTGTTAAATACTTTGCAAGAACGATTATATTTGATAAATATATGCCATAATGAATATAGTGTGCCATATTGTACAATATTTAAAGTGAAATTTAATAAATAAATAATATAGGTTTGATTGTCCCACGTTCTCTCAATTATTCTAATGCCACAAAATATCTTACTGTCTGAAAGTCGTGTGGTACAAACACATATCTGATCCAAAAATTCATTAAATATTATGACGTATCGATATCCTAATATATTCGTTTGATCTTTATTAATATTCCATTTTATTTTTATTTTTATTAATAATATTATTATTATCACTATTCTTATGATCAATAATAGAATGAAATTTCAAACTAAAAAATAATGAAAATCCCAACAAAGACTTTGATACTAATAAATATTACATAATAATATTAAATTATGGCTTTTGTAATATACGAATGTAATTAGATTTTCTTTTATGTGAAGTGAACTTCTGGAATTTGATCAGTCATTCTTTTGCAAATTAAATATGTTTCCCTTAAATGAAATACGTTTATGACACGGAATTTGCTTTTTTATTCAGTTCAAAAAAAGAAAATTGAATCATTTCAATGTTTTTTTTTTCAGCTTAGGGAAATCGTGTGATTTAATTATGAAGGTAAAGCAAGATTTAATCGTTGAACTATTACAATATAGTTTGAAAAACAATTCTCTGGAATATTAAGAGTAAATGTTTTAGTTTAAACGAAGATTTTTAAAAATGTTTGCAGCAGAGAATTTTTGCAAATTCATAATTGTTTACATTAATCTCTGTTTGATTTAAGTTTTTACAGAATTATGTAAAGTTATACGTATTTTTCTAGTTAGATATGTATTTTTGGTATACACGAAAAAGGCACGATACATCTGAATGCGCGGTATAATAGAAACATTCTTAAATAAAGGAATGATTATAATTTTTATGTATATAGTTTATGTTTGATATACATTTAAATATTTTTGTATATAAATAAATAGCTGTAATATCTGTTTGCGAAAAATATATAAATTGAATTTTATTTATATTTCCCTTAAACATAAATTTTATACACATTTTACACATTTCATAGGAAAAGGTCGAAACCCCCGATACATCTTTTTTTCAATCAAATCTTGTAAGTTCCAAAATTTGTAAATTTATAATTGGCATCAAGGTACTCTAACATGTTTTATAACTGTTTAGACAAACAAAAATTGTTTTAAAGACGTTTCCTGTTTCTACAAAACAAAATACCGAAAGTCTGCAAATTTCAATTATTGAAAATGGGTTCTATATAAGGATTTGTACGGTACTTCCATAAGAATCGCACAAATATTAGGATTGTCAGTTATTACAGAAAAAGATTGTTTTTATGAATTTAGTTGATTAATAACAGTTATTCTGCCCCAAAAATATGTAATATTTACTAAACTAACTTTTTTTTAATTCCTAAAAATTCTCTGATATTTTTATAATTTTCTGACTATCTTCTTTCCATTATTTTTCTACTTTTGATTTTTAATATGTAAAACAAAACAAAACAAAACAAAAAAGAAAAGAAAAGGCTTGTTGCTTGAAATGAAAATAACTGTATCTGAAAAAAAAAAGACTAACGTAATAATCACTCTCTGCGTAGGTGCAGTCGCAATGGACTCGCATATCACATTCGTATTACTGAACGCGGATATCCTTTCCCCACTCATATCCGTAGAGAAAATACTATGGCAGAATACACAATTGACTCATTCCATGGTAACTTACGTTACACTTAGAACAATTTACTGCAGTAATTTTAGTAATACAACACTAAAAAATAAATAAAAATAACATTATTTGTCAATGAAACCTGAGGGACAATGAGGGACAATTTGGATGAAAATTATCTAAAACATTATAAAGAAAATTACACTTTTTATCATAATTTACATTCCGTTTTCAGTAATGTCAGTTATCATAGTAAATAAAACTAACAAAATTTATGAAATAAAATTAAAATTAGTTAATTTTCATCTAAATTGGAAGCTGAATAAGATTAATTATCAAATCATGTCAAATTTACATTTTCAATAATTTTTTTGTGTGCGTTATATTACTAAAATTACTGAAAATGATTCGAAATGTAACATAAGTTACCATGGAATGATCCAACTGGCATTATCTTTCCCTGTTAGATGTCTCCTTTTTAAGATTTAAAAAAACCTATTTCTGCCTTTTCAGTCTGTCTTTTCTTACGTTTTGCTCTTTTCTCATCAAATTTATTCCAGGCAATTTTTGAGGGCCAAATTGTGTTTTTTTCGGAGTAAATCGGTAACCAGTGTCGCACCTGTATTCTTGCGACCATGATAACTTTTTTTTCACAGCGTGAAATGGGACTGGAAAAGATTCTTGAGGACGTGACCCCACAAATTAATTTACCCCCCCCCTCCCCAGTGTTCAAACAGAGCAACTCTAAGTAGTCGATATTCGGACCATTTTTATCTTAAAGTTAAAACTAGTGTTACTCATATAGTAAAATACAAATAACATGCGTGCAGCATTTGAAAAATAAACATCTCGAGAAAATAATTTAATCATCAGTTCAAACTAATATATAATTAGCATTTTATTTTATTGATGTATTTATGCGAAAAAATATATATGTCCCAGATTATATTATTCTGACAATTTTACCTTTGCTGTTTGTAAAAGAAACTGACTTCAGCGACATACTATTCGAAACTTTCTTGTCTAAACTGCTTTCAATTGCAAACTCTGCCTATCGCCACTATGCTGAGATGCACTTAATTCTCAGAGCACCTAGTAGCCCCTATTTGAAATTTCTTCTTAATTAAAAATAATTATTAAAAAAAACAAGCTATATGTCCGAAGGATCGAAATAAGTAACCGCTTTGTAACGAGGAGATAATGTACTGAGGAAATTGGGCAACTCTATCTAAGATTTAATTTTAAAATCTTTTAAATTCTGTCTAAGATTTTATAAATGTAACCAAGGGGAAAAAGTTAACAATCAATCATTTTTCATTACTTTAACTATCCAATTTCAATAGGGGTAATAATATTTAAAATAGTTATCAGTTCACATTTCAATTTATAATTTTTATTCCTCCAGTTGCACTTATTTACCTGCATTGTCTTATATGGTTGATATAATTATTATTATTATTATTATTATTATTATTATTATTATTATATGTGTGTGTGTATTATGCTTTTCTACTTCATTACTTGATTCAGTTTGTATATGGATTTATATGTCCTGGTTTATTGACGTCTACATATTTTGGTTTCGATTAATCTGATAATGGTAGAAAATTATGCATTAGGAAAATTTCCTGATTCTACCTGAGATATTAATAAAATTTTTTGTGATTGCGTGTCATTTCCATAGAAAACGGGCCACGTACCACAATTTCCAATTTTATTCTTATTTGTAAATGTTTCAATATTGCTAATTCCATTTGATTGTCTTTTCATGTTTAAGTTTGTTATATTTGGTTATTATACATTCGGTTTAGATGTTGATTTGTAGTTTTATATAATGGTGATATCTATATCTATATGTCTATATATATATATATATATATATATGATGTAAAAATACAAACACTGTGAAATTAAACAAAAAAGAAAAAAAAGAACTATGCACTTTTAATTATTTATGCATAATTATATTTTTTCTTGAACCTCAACACAATAACCAATATATTTTACTTTATTTTTTAAATTTATAGGTCTCTTGAAAATTTAAATTATGTTTTCAAAAGGAAATAAATGTATAGATTTCTATCTGTCTATATATATATAAGTGAGTGTGTCCGTTCTTAATGAATGTACATGTAATTTCATAGATATATAAATTAATGAAGGTTCTAAATATAATTTATGTTATATATTTGTTTATATTTTACATTTATGTTATTTAAACTGACAATTAAAAAAAAACTAACAAAAAACCTATACTACAAGGTTATTATAAATGAATCATCGGGTTTTGATGCGTTACTGAGTACAAAAACTAGAAAACGTATATGTTTCCATGACAACTCAAACGAGAGGGCGTTAATTATAATTTTGGGCTGCGTATGTGTCATGTGTGTCTGGTTGTCATGGTTGCTGTGCGAACGTCATTTTCAAAATGACAACTGGACAGCAGAAAGCGTTTTGTGTACTAGTATTTTCAAGGTGTGAATCCCATATAACCGTTCTGAAAGCATTACGGAAGGCATACAAATGCAACCCAACAAACCATTCTGCGCTAGTACCGACAGTTCAAAGAAAACGGTTGTTTATGTAAATGCAAAATTTACGGCAGACCAAGCGTGACTGAAGAAACAGTGAACTGAGTTAGAGAGAGTTTCATCTGTAATCCCAAACAATTAAATTCACGATGAATTAAGACTGCAATCGCGACCATGGACGTTAATCTTGTATATGTTCACTTTATTTTCATGTATAAACCATTATTGCAACCCAATTAAGTTCCAAAATCAACGCTTCGGAAACGCTGATTCTTTTGTAATAACCCTGTATTTTTTTTAATGGAACATTTTGAAAATAATACAAAGTATAATTACTCCGATATTTAAATACAAGCAAAAATCCATTCTTAAAGTCTCATTTATATTAAATATAATTTCTTCATTCGAATGATAGAATATCCAAAAGTAATGAACTTCGCTTTTTATAAGCTATCGAAATTGTTTATAACTAGTTTTAATAACCTTTTTAAATTTTTCAAAGACTCATTGAATAATCGTTGTAAAATGTTATAAGTACTTCCTTTCAAAATCATAATACAAAGTTTTACTTCATTCACTCTAGACATTGAATTTTATTTCAGTTTTTGTCTTTTACATTGCGTTTCGAACAAATTTTCGCATAAATTGGATCACAGATAAGAATTTATTTCTTTTAATATACAGAGCGATTATAAATAAATACCCCAAATTTACAGGGATATTAAAAGGAGACTAAAAATATGTAGTTGTTACTGGAAATGAAAAATAACAGAAGAATCTTTAAATTTAACACATTATAATTGGTCAATGTGAGCCCTTCTTAAGATGAAATATAGCGAGGTTATCCAAATTAATTTAATAAATTTTCATCAGTTTATTTTGTTTATTTTAACAAATGATGAATGATATTATTATCATTTCAAAAAAGAATAAAATAAGCAAATAAAACAAAATAAAAAATCACTGAATTTGCTTTATTAGTAATTAAGTGAACACTATTGAAATTGAAACAATTTTTTGTCATTTTTGGCTTTTTGAAAGAAAATTGTTCCTTTAAACTTTCAACTGTTATTTTTGGTTCCTGATGAACAGCAACATTGTATTTTTTTTCCATTTAATACATGTAAAGTTAGGATATTAATATATTATTATCCTGCTTAATAAATTGTGAAAAAAATTCGTTTGAAACTTTCGATGTTTTTTAGGATTTATGAAATAAAAAATAGGTTTAGTGAAAATAAACGATACCGATGCAAATAAGGTTGATAATGTATGTAATATTTGGTAACACATAATATATCAATAATAGTTTCCCTTTTTAATAGTATTTTAAAGTTTTTAGACTCTTTTGTTTAATTTAACCTGGTTTTTGTAAATAAATATAGCATTTTTAAATCAGTTTTTAACACATTTCCTCACATCTATATTTGTAAAAATTACTTTCACAGCTATATTCCAATAATAACGCAACATTTAATTTCTCATCACATGTGTGTACATTTGTAGCGTTAGCACAAGCGTGGGTTAAACCTCACTCTATTTTATCTTTCTTTCACATTTTTGGCTAAATATATTTTTCTAAAACGTATCTACTGTTCGGTATTGTAAAACGTATACGAATAACTTCTTTTTGGAGAAAAAAACAGGCTTTCCGTATTTATTTTTAGTTTTTGTAACATAATCTGTAATCACGTTTTTTTATAAAAAGTATGCAAAAGATTTGTTTTACTCCTTCAAACATTAATTATTTCCCAAAATGGATATTAATTACATTTAATAACTTTCGATATATATATATATATATATACATATATAATACAAAAATTCAAAAATCTTTTCAATAAAAGGTACTTTATTTAAAAAGTTGAGCTTTTAAAATTATACAATACCTTATAAAAAGAAACTTGTATCTCATTTTTCATATTAAAATAAACGCATTTTTTACATATTTTGACATGTAACATTTACATAATTAACATCAGCTTTTTTTTTTCCATATTCCTGAACTTTGAAATTATTTTTCCTTATTAATTCTTTTCCCAAAGCAAGTTGAAATAAAATCATTCAGTGTAAGTGTTTTAAAATAATCTTTCCTTTTCTATGATATATTACCAGTCTAATCCCAGCAGTTATTTTATGAAGTCATTTATTTAATGGGATTACTTTATTTGAATAAAGATTTAATATTTGTCGGTGCTTAATTGTGTTTTCTGATATGAGTGATATATGAGCTTGACATTTAATGTTATTTTCTTTTATCTTCATTTTCTCTCTCTCAAAATATCCTAAACAATGTCTAATTAAATTACGTATTGATTTTATTCCAGTTATGTAAATGAAAGTCCATTTTAACTTTTGAGAGCTAGTTTAGGTCGAAGTTTTGTGTTAAGGAAAAAAATGAACGATTAATGAAAAAGTATGTTGTCCAATTAGACTAGGAAATCTGCAGGTCAGGAACCTCAACGTCAGCTCTGCATTTCATTGTTTTAAGTACAGTTTTGGTGATATTCAATTTCCTGCACACCACCATTTAAAGCTTTCATATTACGTAAATATTTATAAGGGATAAATGACAAAGTCTCAGACATTAGAGACGTTAAATTAAAAAATTTGTTTTGTCAGGATATGAGATATTACTTCTTGTATTTTTCAATATAATAAAGTAGATTTCGTCATGGGGCTAAACCTCCTAGGATCCGCGTGGTCTCATTAAATTCCCATTTGTAACTTTCTAGTGATTGTGCAATTGGTTATCGTAAATATTAGATTTCTTTTAACTCTTTAATTCATAAACATAAGCAACAGTTTGGACAGGCATTTTATATGAATCCCTTTGGTAACATGGGTGTATATATGCATCTTCAAACAATGCTTAACCCTTTATCTACCGCATTATGAATTCATTGAAATTTTACATTCAGATTGTTTAAACTAAATTAATAGATTCATATAATTATTTAATAAATATTTAAAGGATTTTAGAAGGATTGAAGGATTTAGAAAGATTGAAGGAATTAAAAGGATTAACTGAACATGGATTTAGAGGACTTTTGTGCAATTTTTATATCTCCACTCAAATCTTTTTAATTTATTAAATATAAAAAAATTAAATATTTTTAATTATTTTCATAGTATTTTCGAAAAATTTAAAATATACAAATATGATGTTCGTACAATCTAAATACAGAAGTATTTCTGCATTGAAAAATCCCCATCCCGCTCCCTCAGCGCCAAGAATGCTGAAAATATGCAAAGGCAAATGAAATCATTCTGTTAGGATTATTTTTGTTTTGTGTATCCAAGAATACTTTGGGAACAAGATAATGTAATGTATCTGTAACTCATTCAAAATTGTAATACAATTAACTGACGTATTAAAAGAATTTTATAATAAGTTATTAATATAATATTATATAATATTTTAATAGTACTTATAAATACCGTCGGTAGATTAAGGGTTAAAGCACTTATTTTTCGTACAACTAGAAAAAGAAAAGTAAAATTTTCCCTCCTTAATTAAAGCATTTTCTTGCTTGATAAACTAAATTTAATGACTTGACAAAAAGTTGTGTCAACCGAATAAAATTAATGTAAAAGATGCTAATCCCGAATTTGTTATCCTAATATCCCTATTTGCCTGCAAATCACAAACTCCTACATCTAATGTATCAGAAACTTCTGTAAATGTAAATCAAATAGTCTAATTTATAAATTGAATGTTTTAAAATTTTTGTTTCCGAAGAAAAAATTTCCTATGCCGTTTTATAATGATAATGTTTAAAATCTTATCTAAATACATAATAATCTACTCGATAGCATTAACTTACTACCCCCCCCCTAAAGATAGGCATTTTTGAAGAGCTTTATAGCTAACAAGTAATAATTCATCATCTTGTCCATTGCCAATTAACACCAATTAATTAACTAATTAACCAATTAACTAATTAATTTTCAAAAACTTGATTTGGCAGGATAAAATGCTTTTGTGATAACCTTTCAATAGAATCCAAATTCAATTTAACATCGTTATCTCATAAATACCGTTCATTTTAATGCAAACTTATGTTTCAGATCAAATTGATTGACGGAAGATTTAAAATAATCTGTTATTTCCCTCAATCGGCTTTGATTTCTTATGTTTCGTAATCTGAATTATTTGAATGGTTTTTACACATAATACAAGCTGTTACCCATAACGTCATTCCCGTAACATAAATTAAAGATAAATTCATTAATGAAGCAAATCACTTCACACTTCATAATTAAAAACATAAATAATTTACCGACTCTTAATCACATTTTAAAGGTGACAATATGGAATTTCATATTTATATGGCTTTGGCATACCTTAGTCACAAAAATGTGTTTTATCCCAATTATCATAAACAATTGCGAAAAAAAGTGCAACTAATCGCCCAATCCACAAAAAAGAGGACATGCGGATGAAAATTTAAATTTCTTTAAATATGATTGAAATTTTGCATATTAACTTTTAGTAGTGCACTATTTCATATTTTATCAAAAAAGAATTAAATTTTTGTCATTAACATACTTATTTTAATTAATAAATTGATACTATGATTTTGTAAAATAGACTGCGGCAAAAATCTTTACATTTCATGGTCTCGTACAGCTGAACAAACATTCTGAAAATCTC
This sequence comes from Maratus speculifer, assembly GCA_964019185.1. Classification (NCBI taxonomy): domain Eukaryota; kingdom Metazoa; phylum Arthropoda; class Arachnida; order Araneae; family Salticidae; genus Maratus; species Maratus speculifer. The sequence continues at coordinate 224,939,675 of OZ025296.1, read as the reverse complement.
CAAGCTTGTATACATATGATCTGACAGCTATTATTGAGAGTTTTGCTGCAGAGAAGTGTTCACTAATATTCATTACAAAAGATAAGCGTATTTAATTACTCTTAATTATCGTGTCACATCCGCAACAAAAAGTTACATTTATATCTCTACAGAAAAATATTTTTGATTTAAAGTTATGAAACTTTATATTCAAAAATAGTTTATTAAGATACTTTGAATTACAGACACAAAAAAATTAATTAATATTTTAATTATAATTATTGAGCGTTGCGGGCGTGACATTTCCCTGTTGCGGGTGTGACATTTAATTAAAGTCACACCCGCAACGTTTTTTAAAATTGATTACAAATGCATATTTAAACAAATTATATGTAAATTTATATAAGAATAATATGCTGAAAAGCATGTACTTGGCAGCTTTAACTATATCCTTTGATTTAATAGAGTGAATTCCATAAATTAAAGTTAATAAGAGTTAATAAATAAAAAATTGCATCATCTGAGCATGTGACACTGTGTGCAGTGTTGATTTATTCAGTTTGGATTGATAAAATTGTTGCTTTACTACATGAAAATAATTTTATTAGTGATATATGATTAAGAAAATAATTTTATTAGTGATATATGATTAAGAAATTAATTTAAAAGTTAAAATTTTTATAGAAATTAAAAAAAGAAAATTACGAAACAACATTTTAGCAATTTTCTTTCATTTTTCTTAAATCTTTTTTTTTATTTTGTTATTTGATAGTATTTATCTAATATATATAGTTTTAGTTTTTTAAAATAAGTAAAGCAATATTAGGGGAAGATTTTTTTTCTCTTTTAATTCAGATTAAATAAAAAGTAGAAATAAGAATAATAGAAACTGTTAAAATATTTATTAAGTTAGCATAAAATGTATATACTCAGTTTAAAATTAACCAAAATTTAACATAGTTAACTTTATGTAAGATTAGAAATTTCAAGGGATAAATATTAACAATTTGTTAAGCATATATTTTTGGACTTGAAGTGCTATATTTATTCAGTTTACACATTAATTTCTTCTTTTTTGCAGAGAATGCAAAGTACAGAAAGATCACAATATCATCAAAAAAAAGATAAAACCCTTTTAAATATGAAGCATATCTACAACAAGAGAAGGAAAGAGACAAAGCAAGGAGAGAAAAGAAGAGACTATTTAAAAAAATCATGGTAAAGGATGGCAATCCTTTTGCATTTCATCTCACGGTAAAGGATTTGTCATCGGGGGTTGGTGCAGTTGCCAAGAAAATGGTAATGCTAGCAATGCTCTGCAACTATAAATTCACCTTCAGATTTTGCCATGTGTGTAGAAAAAGTCCTAAAAAATATAAAAGAACTTTCCTGAATGTGAAATGTCAGAAGATATTGTGAAAATGCTTCATACATGCTGGCACCAAGCACAATCAGAGCTCTCAATGTTCAATCGATACATCATGTTGTTTCTATTGACGTAGGAACAATTAATGTAGCAATAACTTCAGAAAGTGATCACAAGAGTATTTGTTTGTTACCATATTTTGTCAAAAATATATTATCCAACGATAAGAGTGCAGTTGGAGATTTTGTAGAAGTTGTTTTCTTCTCCTCATTAAAAAAAAAAAAAAAAAAAAAAAAAAAAAAAAAAAAAAAAGTGAAATTTTTGATGCACAAATAAGACAAATGAATAGGGATGATGTAAAATAAGAGTATCTGAAAAAAAATTAAGTTGCTGTGTATATTTGGCTCAGTCAGTCAGATGTATCCATACTTTGACAAGAATATAATATACATCTATGAATGTGCAGTTGGAGATTTTGTAGAAGTTAGTTTATTCTCGACATTAAAAAAGTTAAAACTTTTATGGACAAATAAGACAAATGGATGGTGACTATATAGATATAGAATGTTTGAAAAAAATTAAGAAAACATGTATATTTGACCCAGTCAGATATATCCCAGGAAAAAAAGAGCATTTTTGTAAAAAAAGCTATCACCACCAAAAATTATAAATTCAAGATTAGAAATTAAATTTGTTTGATATTTTCCTCTCTAGATAGTATAATTGTAATATTGATTAATTCTTTAATTAAAAAAAATCTGCCTTGAAAATATTTGTGTATGTCATTATTTTATTGGCTTTACAAGTCACACCCGCAACGAAGATTTTGAATATTTTCTACAAAATCAAAAATTGAGTAAGTGATTTATTTTTTCATAGAATAATTTTTTAAGTATTACTGTCTAATATTTAAAAAAATCAATTCACTCAAGAGATGGGAAATACAGTTATTTTTGGTTAACAGGTTACGATGTTACACACTTGCACAAGTAACAGGTTCAAACAACCTGTTATTTTTATAACATGTATCTAATAGTATCCTGTCAAGAGTTGTTTTAATTAGAAGGCCTTTAATAAGATGTCTAAAATAATTTTGGGACGAGAGTATAGACGCTGTTTTTTGATCACATGAATCAAAACCATTAATGTCAGTTTTTGCTTAAAATCTTAATTTCTACAGGACAAAACTTACCTAGTTATGCTACTTTTTAATTTCAAGCATTTTCAGCTTTTTGGCACTAAAAACAGGAAGCAAGACGTTTCGGTCCCGCTATTTCGGTCCTGCCATTTCGGTCCCGCCGTTTCGGTCCCGAGACATTTCAGTCTCGAGACACTTCGGTCCCGATACACTTCGGTCCCGAGACATTTCGGTCCCTAGCCGTTTCGGTCCTAATACATTTCGGTCCCAATACATTTTGTTCCCCAAGACTTTCGGTCCCTTCTCCTGCAAATCCTTAAAGAGCAAGTATCGCAAATCTAAGTTTTGGTTATAGAAGAATATTTTTTTAGATGTTAAAACACCTAGAAAGCTATAAGACCGAAGAATCGTATTTTATTATTATTATTATTATTATTTCTTAAGTATTTAAAAAACAGCTTTTTTAAGATAAATCGATTTTTTATGATACAGAGTAAAATTTGAAACTGTTTTGTAATTGGAACTATAAATCTAAAATTAATGGTTTAAAAATTAGCTTTTTGTAAACGATAAGAAAAATTGTGTTAAAATAAACAGTGCTTTAACAACATGTAAAAAAAGAAATTTGAGAAAAAAGAATTTGTAAAAAAAGAAATTTGAACGCCGACTTCATTACAGCCATATTTATCAAGGCCTATCCAAAGATAATCCAAAAGAACCTGAAAATGTTATTTATAAACTTTCAATTAAAAGCAATTTATCGAAACGGATTTTTATTACTTTTTCAAATTAAATACAGTTGTACTCGCGCAATTAATGCGGTGTTATTATCTTTCTACTATTTACAATGAAACGTAATTGCAGTAATATAAAAAATTTCCTTGCTCTGCTTTTCTAAAAACACAGTCTTAAGAAACTAATAAATAAATAAATAAATAAATAAAGCATATCCCCCCCCTTCCAAAAAAAATCTAGCGTCATACACACACAGAAAGAAAAACAAACTTCTGAAACTCCGTAAGCATTACATTTTTAACTTCCTAAGTCAAAGATACCGCCGCTCTGGTCAAAAGTATAACAAAAACAAAATAATTCCCTTCCTCTGATTCCCTTTAAACATTCAAAGTCAAAGAAAACACCACATGGGCAAAAATGGCTGACGAAATTAACTCTGTCAATGGAACGAAATCGAAATTAATCCCATCCTTTGATATCCCTTGTTAAAAAACACCTTTGATATTTTAATTCCAATGAAATCCATCTAATAAAATGATTCCATGCAACACTATTATCTGCAAAACAAATTATAACATTTCAACTTATATGAATGTGATGAGTTAAAAAATGTTTTTTCTTCATCCTGTTGAATAAAAAGAGTTGCAGTATTAGAAGTATTAGAATTAACAGTAATGAATAAACGGAGTTTTCAGAACATTTTATGACAGTCGTAGCGGTTTTTTTTCTTTTCTTTTCTTTCTGGCAAATGGCCAGGTGTCTGTTCGCTAGTGAAATGGACTTTGATTGGGTGTTTGGGTAGGGCTATCCAGCTACTAAAGTTTACTCATTCTGCATGGATAGAGAATGGTGGATGATACTTTCTAGATATTGAAAGCTGACACGAAAGAAAGATTTGTGACTGTCTGCAGTTGATTACGATCTCTTTCGGTTTGCTTAGGCAGTCGTAATAAGAGTTTTAAAAAAGACTTTTTTTTTTTTCAAAGTATATTTTAAAGGTCTTTTTATATTAATATCGAAAACAAATTTTGAAAATTTTATTTTTATTATAATTTAGCATTTTTTTTCTCTTCTTTTTTACATACTTTGCAGATAATGCGTTCCAAATTTAACAGGGACTTTCCGTTAATCTGATACTTAATACTGCACCATAAAAGAATAACGTTGTTATTTATCCTAATACGTTAAATAATGTCCATCTCTAATTCACTCAGTTGTCATAATTTACAGAGTTTTGCGTTTTTGCACTGAAAGATGAAAATGCATGTCCTTTTTATGTCACAGCAGCAACAGGTGGAAATTATTATATATTTTTTAAATAAATGATACATTGGACAATTTTCAGATTTGGATAAATGTATGTGTAATTGGTCTACATTGAAATTCATACAAATTGAAACCAATGCTCAAAAATATTTTTGCTGATGACTAATTTAAGTTGTGTAAATGTCACACCCGCAACTTTGGATTGGGCATAATATAATAAGGTAGGCAAAGTAAAAATGTGGAAATCAACGAATCTGTATTCGTGATAAGATTAACAATTCTGGCAGAATATACTTCTATTCTAAGTAATATTTGCGAAATTTCGATATGTTTTCATTGAGTCCTATAAGATTTTAACAAAACTCACTATAATTGAAATATTTTAAAACGCTATTTAAAAAAATGATAAATATGGGGTAAAAATCCGATTACCAAACGGCGATTTACAAACTTGTCTTTAGTATACTTTGACCTTCCGAGCCTTATTTTTTAATACCGGTGGACATAAAATGATTATCATTAACGCAGTTGTATCAAAAATTTATATTTTATGAACAAAAATTTATTTTTTTTTAAATAAAAGAGTTTGTTTTCGTATTTTCTGAAATTAAGCGGCATTAAGAAGTAACACTCGTCAAATAACATTATTTATGTCAATCTAGTATTTGGTTTGTAAGAATGAAAATTTTTATTTCTCTATACAATGATGTTTTTTCGACAGATATGATTTTGCGAGGCATAATTCTGACTGTCTATTTGATTATCAAAAAAAACATTTTCTTATTCAAATTTTCGATTAAAAATTAATTTTTTCTGTTAGCCGTGTGCAGGCGATAAACCGTGAGATATTGGTAACTTATTTTCAATAATAAGAATTAACATCACAACGCAAAGTCTTTTTATTTCAATCCCAAAGCAAATTTGTCTTATTTTTAATATATGAGGTCAAATCAACATGCAATTTAAATGACATGCAATTTAAATACGATCTGCCCCAAAAAGAAGTTGAATACTCCAGAACTTTCAGAAATGATGACAGAAATTCTCCTAATAAGTCAGTCATTTGCTTTGTATTAGAAAAGTTATAACATGTCCCAAAAGTGATGTCAGCAAGTTTTTCTATAAAAAAAAAATTAACCTGTATAATATGACAAAATATGCAATATGGAAGAAAGAAAATAAAGCATATTGTTGCTGTTGGACAGACGACATGTTAGGTAGAGATGAGAATGACATTAAGTTCAGCTGTATCAACGACTGTTCGGAAGATACTGACAGACTTTCCACATGCTCATAGTTTAATTTTATACTATGACAGATATGTTCTTCAGAATAAAAACGAAATGATATCTTATGCAATTGCAATTTTTATATGCAATCTGATCCACGTATTGTGGAGATTATTCTAAGATATTGTACACCAGGACAATCATGTGTGAAAGAAGAAAATAATATTCAGAGCCAAAGAGAAAGAGCAATGGATGTAGTAGAATATTTTTCGCCACTTTCATTTATCTCATTATTATTATTTATCTGTTGCTGAGATTAAATCACAGTAATCCATTTACAAGCCTGAGAATCAAACCAGAACAATTCATAGATTTCCACTCGTGTAGCAAAAAAAATGCCTATAATCTCATTCTGTACTAAGCATGCTAAAGTAATTTCCGAGAGATGAAAGGTTCTATTTTCAAAATATGTTTAACACTAGAGCCGCGGGACTTTCGGTATACCTAGAACCGCGGAGCGGGTCAGTTTGACCGAAGATGAAAAAGGATATGTAAATATGCTCGAAAACTTAATTTTGTTAGTTAAAACACAGTATTTTATTATAATAATCAATATTTCGCACTATTTACATCATATTTTACACATGAATTCATCAGAAGTTACCTACATTTCAGAAATCGCTATTATTCAAACGTTAATTTATTCTAATTATATTTCCTTAAGTACGATGAAAATGCATTGAAAAAATATTGAACATACATTTTAAACATAAATAAACATTAATAAACATTAATAAATAAAACAGAATATCCCATTCAAATAAGTTTAGATATAAAATCTAAGAATATATTTTTAAAATATAAAAATTAGGAGTCACTTACTAGTTTTGCAGATTTATCTAATCCAATTTATTCTATGCATTGATTAAAAAACATGGTTAAAGATTTTGCACATTTACCTGAAACGTGTGGGTACATTATATTTTGAATAATTATCTTTAGATTTATTTTCATTTTTTATTGTTATAAGAAACTCTTTAATGCTTAATTTGTGTTTTCTATCGTTTTTACGGTTTCTTCTTTCCCAAATGACATTTTTTTTAGGGGGGAAGGGAAGAAATAAACAGTTCTTTTACGTCTTCTACCTAGGCTTGAATAAATTTACGTATGCTAATAGATAATATGCATATACGATTAGGCATATACTAACTAATTTACGTTTAAAGATTTGCGTAAAACCCAAGCATTGATAGTAGCAAAATACAAAATATTATAAATTGAATTCACCGGCCTCCTATAAGACACAAGCTTGACAAATGCAGACTTCCAGTCATCTGGGAAATCACACAGCTACACTTAATTTAGTTGCGTGAAAGAAGTGTATTTAGTATTTTTTTTATTATCTAAAACGTGAACATTTAGATGTAGAATGCTAAACAATAAAACATTTTTACTCTTTTCTAAGTGTGTTGAAAGAATAGCCGCAATCTAATTCCAATTTTGACATTTTACTGAGACTTGTGTATCTCGTCTTGGGCATTTTACAGTTTCTGTAAGGTCAGTTTCTTATTAACATCTGCAAGTATAGCTAGAACATGATACGATACTGAATTTATTAGGTTTGGTAGTCATATACTGAGTAAACCTACTAATGCTTCTGTTAGGCCCTTTTATATAATTAGACTTGCAGTTTTCTAGTCATCATCTTTATTTTTAGGTGTTAATGTGTAAGTTAATGCTAATTTATTTTTTAGATTTTCTTGAGCATAAAATTCAAATTTTGTCTCTTCTCTTCAAATTCTTCATTTTTTTTTTTATATCCGATGTTTTATCAGATACATTTCACAAGATTTTATTCAATACTGATAAATTTCCATCTAATATTCGAAAGAAAAAGTCCAACAATGTTAAAAGTATAGCCAAAGTCGTTGTCACTTTCATTTTCATCATTAGAATTTAATTTTTCTTTTATTTACAGGCAGATATTCATCCTCAATCATTTACATTTTCAATCATTTTCAGGTAATACTTGCTAACATTCTAAAGTTTCTTTGACAGTAATTTTAAGACATCGGAAAATTTATCTATACTTCAATAAATGCAGAATAAAAGCAACTTCAGGACTACTTCTAAATATCTCTTGTAATTTTCTACTGCAGTCATTCATTCTTTACATCAAGAATATAAGATCTTCAATGGAAATTTTCACTATCCCCCTCATCCAATTCTGCCTTAGAGAAATTAGGAATGAGGCAGATGTACTTTCTCATTACTTCTAAAAATATGCTTCTACTATTTTGTCATTTATGCGTAAAAACATAGTACGGGCCAAACTGACCCGCTTTGCGGTTCTAGGTATAAGTAATTGTAATTGAAAAAATATTTATGTTATTCGCTATTAAATACGACAAATTGTTGTTTACCTTAAAATATTAAAAGTCAGAAAAGGAAACATTTTTTCAATGAAAACTTTTCGCTTAGAGAGAAATTAAACATCAATTTGGGTCAAATTGACCCGCTCCGTGGTTCTAGTGTTAAGAGAAATGAGCCTAACTGTAGTATAAAATAAAACATGGTTCATGGAATATTCCGAAATTTCAACTTACAAAAGTGTATCAAACTTATTTTGTTGTTTTAAAAAGAACAAGAAAGTTTTTTTAAATTGATATATAAAGTCTTTTCTTTTGATCAAGAGTATACTTGACTGTAATACGAAAAATTTCATTTATTATTCGTATCAATTTCATTTAACAATATAATCACAATTTTTTGTATTAATTTTGATACTCTCCCACTGAAATAGAATGAAAAAAAACTATTGGGTTCCTATTTAATAAAATTAATTATTTAAGCTATTTTATGTTCCGTTAAATAATATATTTAACTTACGTATATTCATTAGTTTTGTGAAGATGGTTTAATTAGTATGAATAAATGGAAGCGGAAATTTGCTGTTACTGTGCTACAATATAGATAGTAATAAATATTTCACTTTCATTGAAGTTTATTCGAATTAATCAACGAAATTTCACTTTGTTAAACTATAAAAAATTACACAAATTAAGAAAAATATGATTTTTTTCATGATATAACTATCTTATTCAAAGGATATAACACGACGTTTGAAAATAATATTCTATAAAAAATTTTAAATGTAAAAAAATCCATAAAATGTTATTTAAAAACTTTGATTTCGTAGAATTACTGTCTGTACCTACATATGAACCTATTAATTCCAAAAGTTTTTTTAAAAACTTTAATAGCTGCACGTACACAGCGGGCTGATTTTCAAAGTCTTCTAAATCGAAATTGATTTCGGGAGAGATATAACCTTCTTATTCTCAGGTGACGATATGTAAAATGAGCGTATGTAAATGAGGGTATGTAATATGAGCGTTTATGTTATACACCGAATTTGAAAACTCAGACAAACGTGCAGCCAAAATTTCCAACCAATATAAATAATGTATGAATCTAATTAGAAATTTTATAATCCATAATTTACCATTTAAATCCGTCAGTCATTATAAAGCATTTCCTTTCAACAAATAAAAATAGAAAAATGGTCTGAATTGCCGTACAAAAGCATATTTGTGCAAAAAAAATATTTTATAATTTCTGAACGAATGAACCAAATGTAACAAAACGTTATACAGCTCAATACAGGTACCTTACCAACATACCCACTTAATTTTAAGTTAATTATCTGCAGTTATCGTGGAACAAACAGACAGACAAATTTCGAGACAGACGGAATACTAAAAATTTCCCAACAAACACATGATTTACGGCCTCAAACCATATTCGTTGCGGCCATACTCAGTTAAGGCCATTTGTAGCCAAACAATAGCGTACCGTAAGTGAGGCGCCGCTAATTGCGGCAGTTGCCGCCGAACCGCACGCGATTCGGCAGCGAGAAAACGGTTGCGTTTTTTTTTTACCCGTCATCATTGAAGGGCAGTTTCGGGCAAGCTTGAAATGGCCCCTCATCATTTAAAAAGTACAGGCCCAATATTATCCGACCCGAATATTACATTAACGCAAGAAAATGTATTTTTTTCTTTATTTATTTTAAAATAAGCTTAATTATTATAAATGTGGCATTTATTAAAAATGTAGATACATTATGAGATTTATATTTAAGACAGTAAAATAGATTTTTTTTTAGTTTAAAACTTTAAGGAATATATATATATATATATAAATGTAACAAACATTTACATTTAAAAAATGTAAAATATTTCCAAACTATACTTCGATATCTTTGCATGGCTATATTTTTATGGTTATGCTAGAAATAATGAATGTATTAATTTTCAATTTCTCTTGATTTTAATAGCTGAAATAAACAAAATACAAATTTATAGGAAGTACACAAGACTCGGAACAACACAAAATATTTAATTACAATAAAATGCATTCATTTATTGAACTTTTATATTGTGCAAAAAATCTACTTGAAATTTAATGATAAGCGTGATTTTTTTTCCCTCCAAGTTTCATGAAAAAAATATTTGCTATGAACAAGTGAAAAAAATATTGCTTTTTTTGTTTCAACAAGCACATTTTGTTGAATATAAGAAAGTAGAAAAAGTAGAAAATAAACTGTTTCTATAACACAATTTTTTAATAACATTTGAAATATATTTTCATGTAAAATAAAATTCTTTGAAAAGGAATTTAATGTTCTAAATTCAATGTAAAATAAAAAATAAATAAAAATGATTTTATCAAATTTCTTACAATTTATGTATATTTATTTGTTTTATGATTAATATTAAATTATTATTAAAAAACACAAATGTCATATACCTGGTTTTAAAGAAGCAAAAACCTGGATTTGTTTGAAAACATTAACATTTTGCTATATAAATATATAATATGTTTATTATATAAATATAAATTCCCTAATTTAATTAAAAGATTTTTTTATGAAAAAATTAATCATAAAACGCATAATGATTTGGTTTTGAAATGTGCAATAATATTTTAAATAAATATATTTTTGTGAGAACTTTGGAATAAAAATGAATATTGTTAATTTCCGGAATGTAAATTTATTAAATAGGAAGAAAAGTGCAAATATAATATGTTTGGTGCATTGGTTATAAGTGATAAACATGATGAATCATTGGAAAAACGTTTTAAACAATTGTTTAAAACAACTTTCATTTATTGGTTCGTCACATTTACTAGAACGTATAAAAATAATTGTTTTCATAATAATAAAACCAAAGAACTTATATATGTTATAACTTCTTTAATAAAAATTTCCCACGAAACATTTTTTCGAAAGGAAATCTCTCGCCATTGCCTTCTTAAAGAGCGGACAGTCGCCAAGGTCATATGAGGTGCAGGAAAATTTCTCGGAAAAGAACTCGGACCCCCATGTTCGTCCCCTCCCCTTCCCTTCAATTTTGCAGAGTCTCGCATACGCATCTTCATTTCATTCATTTGGAATTGCACTGCAGTGAGGATTGTACAAGTAACTCATACAGCATATATGTGTGCTAGTAAATTATTTGTAAGTCTTATTAATTTTTGTTTATTCATTAAAGAATTGTAATTTTAATTTAATCTGTGTTTTTTATACATTTTGATTTTATTTTGTATAATTTAGGGAATTTATATATTAGATTGGACAGTAACATTTTCATTTCGGCAAATGTAAAATAATATTTATCTTAAATAACAGGATTTACTGATGCTATGTTACATTAAAATTATGTTTAAATTAGCAAATACTGATGCTTTTTACAAAGTAATTGATTACATAGCGAAAGCTTGGGCAGATTAATTTAAATAAAGTTTTTATTCTTATAGGTGAAAAATACTTTATTTTCCTTTTCTATTTCTTCAAATACTGTAAAATTTAATTCAAATATTGTAAAATTTAATTCTATAGATAATTGTTTGATGACTTATTTTCTTTTTGCTGATGAGTGTCTATATTGTTTTGAAATATTATATGTATATGTATCATTTGAGATTCTTTAAAATAATTTGCTTCAGTGGAATTTTTTGTTTAATTAAAGAAAAAGAGAGAAAGCTTGAGAAAAAACTTTTTTTTTCTTTTTCTAAGTGAGAAATTTGATAATAAAATTTGATTAAAGTAATTCAATAAAAATTAATAAAGTTCAGAAAATCAGAATAAAATGTAGAAAACTGATTAAAATATTGGTAAAATTTAAAATTACCGTTAAAAAAAATCCTAGTTATTTAGGAAAAGTTAAAATAATTTGTATATATTTTTCATCTTTGATAAACTGTGCCCTGAAAATTTATATATTAAAAAAAAGAGAAAAAAAACTTTAATTATTTTCTAAGTTAAATAGAAATTTAATGTATTACAATATAGGTGCATCACGCAATAAAAGTAAATATTATCTTACATTTGCCAAAATAAAAGCGTTTAAAAATTTCTTACAAAATAAAATCAATATATGTATAAAATGAATTATAATAAAATAATTAAATAATTCTTTAATGAATAAGCCTAAAATACTGGAAAAGACTTGCAAATAAATGTATAAAAAACAATAAACAAAAGTATAACCCAAACACATTTTAAGTTATAATATACATTTTATATATTAGATCATATTAAGATTATATGCATAATTTGAGTAAAAATTCAAAATTTTTTCTGTAAAAAATGGTTATCAAAAATACAAAGTGCTTTGTGTGAAGAAAAAAAAAAAACATTAATGCTCATTTACGTACAATTTTCAGGAAAACTATAAGCTTATTTAGATTAAACTTTATAAATTTTTTCAAAAACACAGTACATGATATAGTGAATTAATAAATTTGTTTATTTTTTCAATAATATACTTTTAAAATTTGCACGACATGCAAATATTTAAAAGGACATTGCATATGAATTTTAAAAATATATAATTAAAAAAATAATTCATTATGTCAGATATTATGTTTTGGATATTTTTTTTATAAAGTTCATAATAAGTGGATTTATAAATTTTATTTATTTACTTTTAAATGTACCTAAGAAATTTTTTTTAAATATAAAAACATTTTATTATTTAATTAAGCTTCTATTATTTTTTTTTAGAATAAATTTTGAATTATGCCTAAATAATCTTTAGGGCAATTTAGTGGCTAGCTTTACATCATTAAATAACCTTAAAAGGCATTTTTATGGGCAGCTGTGGGCTAAATTTAATATTTGGGAAACACGACTGGCAGGGAGATGGCGAGCTTCCGTCAGGTCTTTATTTTTTATTGGCCTTTAAAAGAGTGAATGTGGCCAGTTTGAGGCTATACACCATTTATGGTAAAAAGTTTGTGGCGTGATTAGCTTGTGGCCATAATGCGGCCGCCGTGACACATTTTTTACGAAGCCGTTACGGCCAATGTTAGTGGGCCTCAATCAGACACTTGGGGCCAAGGCTATCGAAGCCATAAGCGGCCCGTTAGTTATGCGTTTGTTGGGTTTCGTGTCTCTGCATGAAGTCTACTCTGATGTTTCGACAATTATGACAAGTTATTTTATGAATAGTCAAACGAGCCAACTTCAAAATTTTTATCTTTCTCGAGCTTGATGAACTAATTTTCATGAACAATCAGCGAATGGTAAAGCTCAACCTAACAATATCATTCCTCGATGTAGCAGATCCAATCGATCGCCAAAAATTATTACACCGTAAACTCTGAGGCTTCATCCAAAATTGCAAAGAAAATGTGATATCATAAAATGAAATATCATATTCTGACTGCTACTTATTACTCTGACAGCTACTCTAAGCTAGTAATTAAAGCTGAAAAAATTCCTCACTTTAAACACATATGAAACAATGATATTAAATAAAAGGATTTTGATGTCTAATTGCCTGGTCAGAGGCTGAACAACCCATAAACAAAGGAATAACTGCGTGTTTTACCTTTGATCAAAATGTTGTTGTTGTTTTTAAATGAAAGAGAAAATAATAAAATTAAAGCTAGAACCTTGAAAAAAAAATGATAAACCAGATGATACTGATTACAATAAAACAAAGAATTTAAATCTTGCCTAATTAGTTAAGTTATGAAAAAAAATTGCAATGTGGTCAAAGGAACAACACTTTTCTCTTTATGAGATTTGTGTTCAAATTTAAAGTAGTTAAATCTAAATTTAGGTAACACTTCAAATTATATTACAAAAAGTACAATCAATTTGCATTTTTAAATATAAAAATGCCTTAAAAATACTCTTAATAACCTAGATAAAATGTTTGAATATTACATCTTTTAATGCTAAAAACATAAAGTTCATATTTTGTAAATGAAATTCAAGAAATAATACCAATAAAATTACCATTTCACATTGTTGTCACATATTTTTATTAAACAGAACGTGAAGTGTTATTTTATTCCTTTTAGAAGGTAAATTGAAATTTCTGCTTCATTTATTTTAAATATTTTCTTTCGCTTTGTTCAGTTTTATTGGAAATTGTTTCATATTTTATAAAGTTGTGCACATAAATTAAATTATAGATATTTTATTCTACAACTGGTAAATTACGATATAAATTTATATTTATTATGTTGGTGCAATATTTTTTTTAGATTATAAGCAAAATACTGAATTTACATAAGAAAAAAAGTTCTCAAAAATAGTAGAAATTATGTAAAATAATTTGGGAAATTCTTATTTTTATTTTGGTTAGTAATGTTATTAGAGGAAAAGTAAGGCTCATGTCCCAGGAAAAAATATGTTATATGACAATTGAGCCCCGATTCCTTTTTACCCTTGTCATTAGAATACGATGATGGTGGTGTAGTTTTTATCCATTCTTTGGGTACCATGTTTTATTTACGCTGAAAATTCGTGAAATACTTTTACGACTTTATCGGTAATAATAATTAACACTTCTAACTAAAATAATTTTTGATTGTCTTGTGAATGTGTTGCAGATGTATTGTACTAGGAAAAACAACACCATTCCCTTTTTGACATTTTTACCCAAATTCATTGTGATTAAATTTTAACTTGGTAAACTAATATGCTATGCAAAATGTTTCATAAAAAACAAGTTCAATCAATTTGTTTTTTTTAAATAAAATAAATGCAATACGAAAAAACTTTTTAATTATATAGATAAAATGCTGCTTGAATATTATATCTTTTAATTTTAAAAATATAAAGTTCATATTTTGTAAATGCAGTTCAAGAAGTAATATCAATAAAACTACCATTTCATATTTCTGTCACATATATTCAAAACAGAATGGGGAATGTTATTTTATTTCACGTAGAAGGTAAATTGAAATTTCTGCTTCATTTATTTCATATTTTTCTTTCGGTTTATTCAGTTTTATTTGGAATTGTTTCATATTTCATAAAATTGTATGCGCAAATTAGATTATAGATATTTTATTCTAGAATTGATAAATTATTATGTAAATTTGTACTCGTTATTGCAATGCAATATTTTTATTAGATTATAAACAAAATACTAAATCAACAAAAGGAAAGAATGTTGTTAAAAATTGTAGAATTTATGGAAAATAATTTGAAGAATTTTTATCTCCATTTGGTTTATTAACGTTATTAGTGGAAAAGCAAGGCTCTGGTCCCAGAAAAAATATGTTTTGCTGACATTGGAGTCCCGATCATGGTGATTGAGTTTTTATCCTGTCAGTGGGCACCTTGTGTTATTTACGTTGAAAATTCGTGAAACACTTTTACATCTTTATCGATAGTAAAAATTAACTCTTCTAACTAAAATTGTTTTTGATTTGCTTGTGAATGTGTTATGAATGTATAATTCTAGGAAAAACAACAGCATCCTTTTATGACATTTTTACCCAAACTTATTATAGTTAAACTTTAATTTGGAAAACTATGCAAATGTAGATACTATGCGATTGCATATTCTATGTTTATACTATGCAAATGTATCATAAAAAATATCAATTTGTCAACCAACTTGTATTTTTAAATAAAATAAAAGCAATGCGAAAAAAACCTCTTAATTACCTACACTGTAAAAAAATTCAAGAGGTTACTAAAAATTTGTTAGTAAATTTGTATTCCACAGAATTTTAAGTAACCATTACAAACTTTTTTTTTTGCAAGTGAAACAAGCTTTTTTTTGTAAACTGAACAAAAGAGTTTTTTGTATAACTAACTTAAAAATTTTTAGTATGAGCCACCAAGCAAATTTTAGTAATAGCTCCAAAATTATTTTTAATAACCATTACGTGCTCCCGAAGGGCAGGAGTTTCCTTCGAGCTGCATCCAGACTTCTGAAGCGGAAGATTTTCGGCAAAATCGCAATAGATGGCAGCACCAAACATTCCTACCTGCTCCGACAGGATTTTCATAATCCCTTTATTAACGAGACACTACATACATTCCGGACGTATTTGGCGGTGGCAAGCTTCGAACCCGGGACCTTTAGCCTGGTCCCGTTACTATAACCACTATGCTATCAAGGCCACACCAGCTGTGTTTTAGTAAGAGCTATTAAAAATATAAAATTATTAACTCTATTTGTTGCTAACTTTTTTCTAGTAATTTTTACAGATTTTTTTTGTAACCGACTAAGATTACTAAAAATTTTTTAGTAATTAAAAAGATCACTAAAGTTTTTTTAGTAGATCGACCCTTTTTTTTACATTGTAGATAAAATGCTGCTTGAATATTATATCTTTTATTTTAAAAAATATAAAGTACATATTTTGTAAATGCAGTTCAAGAAATAATATCAACAAAATTACCATTTCATATTTCTGTCGCATATTTTCAAAAAAGAACGGGAAGTGTTATTTTACTTCTCGTAGAAGGTAAATTGAAATTCCTGTTTCATTTATTTCGCATTGTTTAATTTTATTTGGAATTTTTTCTTTTTATATAAAATTGCATTCACAAATTACATTATAGATATTTTATTCTAGAATTGATAAATTAAGATGTAAATTTATACTCGTTATTCCAATGCAATATTTTTATTAGGTTATAAAAAATTACTGCATTTACAAAAGGAAAGAGAGTTGTTAAAAACTGTAGAAATTATGTGAAATAATTTGAGGAATTTTTTTCTCCATTTGGGTTATAAACCTTATTAGAAGAAAAGCAACGCTCTGGCCCCAGAAAAGATACTTTATGGTGCCAATGAAAACCGGACCACATTATACCCTTGTCAACAGAATAGGATCATGGTTGGGGAGTTTAATCCTGTCGGTACGCATTATGTATTATTTACACTGCAAATTCGTGAAACAGTTTTACAATTTTAACTGATAATAATAATTAACACTTCTAACTAAAATCGTTTTTGATTGACTTGTGAATGTGTTATGAATGTATTGTACTAAGAAAAATATTATGCAAAAAGTGTTATTCAGATTATATAATTTTTCCAGAAATATATTTTTTGATATATATGGCTCAAATTAGTCAACTCACTCTGTAATCTCCTGCAATTTCTTTCTATAAATACAACTGTCTTTTATTTCCTTTCGAAAATTGTACAATTTTAAAAACTTCATGTTGAAAGTGTCTTATATGTTTTGTTTTACGCTGTTTTAAATTGTGTGGCGTTTATAACATTTTGTTAATTCGGTGACAAAAGGTTTTGCAGCACAACATTTCTGTAGGAAAATATTTTCATTAACACAATTTTGAACACTATTCAACGCAATTAACAACACTATTTGTTAAACACACTTCTAGATAGTAACAATTTTGCAGCATATTAAGAACGCATTTCTAGATAGCAACATTTTTGAAACATATTAAAAACATAATCACAACACAAAAACGTTTTGTGTACGAAGTTTTCTAATTCATAACACAATCATGTGTTGTAGATTTAGTAGCGAAAAATATTGAAAAATGTGCTTAATTTTATGTGTTGAGAATTTGCAATGCCACACGACATAAAATAAGATATTTCGGTTTAAAATTTTATTTTATTTTCTGCAAAATGTTTAATAAATTACTGTATAACACGATTTTATATTAAATTTTGAGATACTTAGATAATTTTGATGGCATCATCTATAGGTTACAGTTTAAATTAAATTTATTTTAAATTTTCAAATGATAACTTAAAAGAGTTATAATAATTTTTGATTTTTTACTTACTGTTCATTTAGTATTAGCTGCTCTAAAGCATTTTTGACTGAGATAGATGCTGATAGTGGTTGAAATAAAACAATTTGACTAATTAAAACAATAAAATTAATTACTGGTTATCATTTTACAGTTAACCCCCTTTTTTGACAGGCTAATGTGCCCGAAATTTGCAATAAGATATTTTTAGCTTTTTTTATAATTTAAATTACATTTTTCACTCAAAGTAATAAATACTGCGAATAATTTTAATCTTGATCAAATTTATGTTTCTACATTATATAGATATATGGGAATATTTAAAGATATTGAATACGTATACTAAACTTTCCTAGCTGTAAGAAAAGTAATTTCAGATTTTTCTTTCATGAATGGGTGATGAGTACTTTTTCAATTGTTACACGTTTGAAATAAGATAGGAGAATTTTGGCAGAAAAGAAATACCGAGTAGAATTCATGCTATGAAATTTCGTTTAGAATAAGTTATTTAGAATTTTCCGATAATGTTTGATTTTAGTTCTAAGTATAAGTAACAAGACATTTGCTAATCATTGTTGATAAACCCTGTGTATTTTTTATCTTTCTTGATGTTGGATATGTAAATCGCAAATTAATAAAATTCCGTTTGCAATGCATTTATATTCAAATAAATATTGAAATTTTATGTTTGACATGCAGAGACATTATTAAAGTTTGCTAAGAATTTACTCAAAAATATCTAAAAGAAATTTAAAAGAAAAAATTGTTAAATTTTAAATTGAACATTATTGAATAAAGTGTCATGAAACTTATTAAAAAGAATGCATTTGCTCAATGGTTTAAAAATATTGATTGCGTTCAATGTTCTTGAAAATAAATTGAATAACGAAATTCTACTCTGCAGGCAGTTTTTCTTCGCAGACATGATCTGTACTTTAAATGTGAGATTTATATGGAAGTTTTTCCTGTGCCCAGTATAGCCACCGTAGTTGATATATTTTATTCAATAATACTATTTTTGTTAATTTATAACTTGATACTGCAAATAATTTTGTTGATGTAACGGTTATTTTTTATAAAACGTAATCATGCAAAATACCAAAGATTAAAATTATAAACTTAATAATACATTATTGTATAATTTTCATTTCGATTTAACTTTGTAATTAATAATATAAAATTAAACATGTTTATATTTCTATTTTGAAATGTATATATTTATATTTAGAAAAGTGCATTTTTGTACTAAATCTTTTTTATTTCGTTTTTCAGAATAGAAAGAGTTTTGAATGCATGTAGTTTTTCATAAAAATATATTTAATTTATATTTATATTTATTCATTATTATTTATTTTATTATTATTATTATTATTATTGGTGTGTGGTTTTAATTTCTCTAATAAGTGCTTAATATTTTGCACGATTTTTTTTACATAAAAAAGTTTTATTGTTAATGTACAGATTTAATTTATTGCAATAGTCATATAATTAATGTGCTTATTATTATTTTTTGGGATAATATAGCCGCGGCTTCGCATACAATGCTTAATTTGTATAACGATGGTAAACGAGTTTGATATGCTTGATGTAATGGCTTATAAAAAAAAGACGGGGGGATAGAAAAACATCAGTAACTAAACAATTCCTGACTTATTGTCTACATTAAATGTTAAGTGCATTAATAAATTCACTACACATACTTTTTTTCCTGATCATATTTCGAGATATTGAATAATATATTCTGGACATACAAATTCAAAAAAATCAGTTACCGAAATTTTCACGTGTATTTTTAGCAAAGATTAATACAAAACCATTTATGATTTAAACAGTAGTTAGATACTGTTTTGTCAAACTGGAAAATGTTATTTTGAATACTTTGTATTTGTTTAATCAAATAATGCTTGAATGAGTTATAATATCCATTGCTTGAATGAGTTATAATATCCATTCGCTTTTAAACTTTTTGATTAAACATATAATTTTTTGAACATTGATAAACTTATATGAGTTTCAAATGATTGTTGTGTCACGCTATTCACAGAAAATAATATAACATGTAAGCTATTAAAATGCAATCAATATATTTTAATAATTCCACATGTGATTAAATATATCAATTCCATGTGTTACGAAAAGATAACGTCTATATTAAATAGGATGCCCTCTCCATGGTAACCCAGAGTCATTGCTCATCATAGGATATCACTGAATAATTTACGTATGATAGGATTTAATAGAATGAAAAAAAAACTTTTATCAATATCCTTTTAAGTTTTGTTTTGATTTTCACAAAATTTAAAATGACTAAATTGATCAACACATGTATGTATTACCTTTTAAAACATTCGGTTGAGTAATTTTTGTGCTGTTATATGCGAATAGACGGATGGACCAGAAGACGACTCTAGGTGCTATGCATTTATATAAGTATGAAAAGCCTAAAAGTAGAAAATCAATTATATTATTTTCTGATAATGAATGATTCATACTTTCATATGTTTGGTTAAAATATGGATGACGTTTTAATAATATTAATCAGATTTTTAGAATTAAAATTATAACTGTTTGCACTAAATATCAACAACTTCACATACATCAGGTGTAAATTGTTAAAGTAGGTGAAAAAGCCCGGGACAGGATTTGAACAAGGGATGCATTGGTTGAAGCCGCCAATGCTCTTCCAACTGAGATATCCCGGACGAATACTGTAGGACTAATTCACCCAGATAACCTTAACGATCACACAATCTAGTCTCATACTTTGGATCAGCTCAACAGAATGTTAACATATGGAACTGCAGAAATCCCTGCATACGAAATTACATTGGATTAATTTTAATAACACAATCATTCAGTCGAAAAATGAATTATAACAGATTGTAAATTTTTAAAATGGGTGAAAAAAGTCCAGGCCAGTATTGGAACAGACTTATCTAAAGTATCAGGAGTGATTGTGTGAACATGAGGGCTATTTGGGTGAATTATTCCATCAGCATTCGTCCAGTATGGCTCAGTTGGAAGAACATTGGCTGCCTCAGTCCTGGTTCGAATCCTGGCCCAGATTTTTCTACTCCGTTTTGAAAATTTGCATATGTTATATTTCCATTACCGGTTGAATAATCGTGTTATAGAAATTAATCTAATACTTCATATGTATGCTTAAAGATCATTTTATATCACCTACAGCGACAGAATTAAATTTCAAGTTTTCATAATTGATTTTTTTATAAATAAATAAATACTTGCATAAAATAAAACTTTCGTTCTTTTCTTGAATCAAATACTGGAAACATATCTCCGAGAAAAATTTCGATATCAAAAAGTATCTATGCGGAAGTCAATAGGTTCGAGTATTTCGAAACTATATTCTCAAAGAGCGCATGAAGTGGAATGCATATCCTTTGATGTTTCACTAAGAATTTCTCTAACTCATTATTAATTTCTATAGAAAATCCTTATTTATGAACACTAGAAATTGTTTTGTCGATTTCAAACAAACTGTGAAAACTTTCGCAGAATTATGTCTGTTTATATTCATGAAGTCAAATAATTTTTTTTTTGTGAAATTTCCTTTTTTTCTTGTTTTTTTTTGTATATTGGCTAGAAATAAATAAGTAATTAAATTTTAATTTAATGTAATTTATACCACTTAAACATATAAATATGTCATCGTGCAAATAGATTCGTTTTATTTATTCATTGACGAACGTTTTTTTGGCACTAATTTGTGAAAAAGTTTTAAGTCTTCATTAAACAAGCAGATTTTCTTAAAAGGATACTAAACCTTTATAAAAAAACTCAACTATAATCTTAAGAAGTTGTAATCAAATTATCGTATCTAAAAGTCATTTAAAATATTTCTGTTCATAGTTATCCATTAACTCATTTTTTTGAAAATACAATGTTAATAAAAATTTAATCAAATTTAATGATATGTAGAAAGTTTTGTTTTTCTTTATCCCTTAAGTACTAAAATTTTAGAGTACTGAAGTAGTTCCACCTTAGAATTTGATTACAATTCAATTTGTCATCTTATTTCAAGTAGAAGGCGGTAGATAGTATGAGTATTCGGTAGTAATTAAGATAATAAACATATAGAATTTTTTTTAAATAAATCATTCACTTAACATATTTATCAAAAGTTCAGTTATTAGATTTCTCGATTCTGATAAGACGATTAATTCCCAGAAGAAGATTTCAGGATTCAAAAGAAATACGATTTGCTTTTTAAAGTTCATTTTTTAGCTAATGTTACAGCGATCGATAAGTGTGTGTTTTTTTTTTTTTTAAATCAAATACATATTAATAAAAGATTCAATGCGCAAATAAATCATTTTTATTTAACCATTGATTAATATTATCCCGACTCTAATTTGCTAAAAAATTTAAAATCTGTATTAAGTAAACAGATTTTCTTAACAGGATACTAAATTCTTTTAAAAGATTTAACTTTGATCTTGAAATGTTGCAATCAAATTATCGTATCTAAAAGTCATTTAAAATATTTCTGTTTATGGTTAGCTATGTTATTCGAAATTATATATGTTATTCATGTTAATCGAAATGTATCTAAAATTGTAATAAAAAATGATAAATGATCAATGTAAAATGATACGTAGAAAATTTAGTTTTTCTTTATACCTTAAGTATTACAATTTTAGAGTAGAAGAGTAGATCTAAAAAGTAATCAAATTCAATGATTTATAGAGAATTTTGGTTTTGGAATTTTAAAGTATTTAAAGAAATTTCTAAGTATTTTTTAAAGTTTTTCATAATTACTATTTTTTTATTTTAGATTATCAATTTTGTTATATGCGTGTATAAAACGATACCCTTAATTCAAAGAAAAAAAAATATATCGGCTTATTTACGGAAATATATGCATATCGTATATATATTGGAAATGTTGTTTATATTGTATTTTTATAAATATTAATATAGATTATTAAATTATATATATTACATTATTTAATTAAAGTATACACTACCGAATTAACTACTTTAGACATATGAAATTGCATAACATTCCTGATAATGAGGTTTAAATGACAGGAAATTTAACTGTTAAAAAATGGTTTTTTTCGTTTGCAGAAAATATAAATATTAAAATAAAGCCATAATCTCTCAAGCATATACTAAGCATCTTTAATAAAATTATACTTTCTAGTATAAAAAGGAAAAAAATACAATAAGTACAATCGTTTACTTCTTTGGAAAAAAAAAAATAACTATCATAAGTTAAATATTCTTCGAATAATAAAATCAAAATGAGACAAAAATATTATTTTTTTAAAACTTTTTACAACAGTTCTTCACCAGAAAAATGTAAACTAATTAATTTTAAGTTCTTTGAAAAGAGAAACAAAAATAAATATTTTCTTAATGCAATTAGCAGAATTTTTTTAAAAAAAGTTTTCCACTATTTTAAAAGTTTTCTTTCTTGTATGAATGTTTGGATATCGCAAAATAAGAAAAAAATTGCTTAATTTAAAATTATGTAAATAAAAGAAGATTTATTAAAAGATTTTTTTTTATTATCAATTCAAGATCTTATTTTTTCTGTATGCATAAGAACGAGATTGAGACCAATTTTTATCAAAATAAAAACGTATGTTTAAATCGCGATTCATCTTTATTAAAATTTTATGAAAATACATTTAAAAAATATAGAGTCAATTTTCTTTTTTTACAAGTTCTTTTTAAATAATATGTTACACTAAAAGCATTTAGCTATTTGCAAAACTTTTCAATAAAATATTTGTTCTGCATTGCTTGTAATAAAACGTTTTTAAATAAGACTTCATTACGTTGATTTCTTAAAACAAAATCAAATGAGCACTTTTGTTCCACTGACCAGAATTTCTCAAACAGTTCTTCATTTTTAAATTCTTTTTTTACTTTTTTTTTAACAAAGCTGAAAAGTGTCCATGCTTTCACTGTTTAAACTACAGGTGACACGTTGCACCTTTTAGGGGTGAAAGACTTGTCTCACTGGTGACATCCCTACGGGAGCCGGAATGGCACCTTTACTTAGGATGAAAAGATGGCACCCCTAATCCAGATTGCCTAAAAATAAAAATAAATTATAAAACGACTTGTTGCCCGCGAAGGATTTGAACCCACAATGTCTGGTTGCAAGCTCAACACTCTAACCGTCCGGCCATAGAGCTCACCTTCAAAGTCTCCCTGAAATGTTCAAATGTCCTAAAATTCAAAGAATGCTTTATATAAAAAGCACGCCAAAAGTTACCCATCCGAAGTTCTAAATGAGATTGGGGTAGTGCATGCACGGTGATAGTCTTCGTAGGGAGAAATTTCTGTTTTGATGCACGAGTGACGGCGAGTTCAAGTGGAAATACACTCGTCAAAAAGCATGCGCTAATGACTAACTAACGGGTGAAAATCTTCCAACGGTATGCATTGCGCGGCACACTAATTAGCGTGAATCACTTAGGGAAGGATCAAACGGCACCCCAAATACATTTTCAAGCCCTCGGGTGTCAAATGGTAACACTTTTTTACCCCTGGGCAACAAATGCAACCAGTTTGCAAACTTTATTTTTAACAGTGTTCCGTTTGTCTGGCCGTCTGGCCGTTTGTCCACGCTCTATCTCTCTGAAATATACTCGGATTGTCCTGAAATTTTTGGATGTTGTCGACCTAGCACAATCCATGTTTCATAAAAAGTTGGTAGCATGATTACATCACTTACACGGACAGTCAAAAGTAATCCGTTTAATTACTGTCAAGGGTAAAAATCATTTCAAATGAATTTTAAAGTTGTTACACCATTTTAAACGTAATAAAACTTATTTACAAAGTGCAATAAAACATGTATACTGTAGAGAATGCAGTTTAAAGAATAGTTACACAAAAGATTGTCACACAAAATAATTCCATCACATAGTGGTAAAAGGAGGTATTGTTTGTGGCATACTGTAGATATCTAACAAGTAACTAATTTATACATAATGAAATTTTAAAAAGCCGTTAAAATACAATATAATTAATTTCATGCATAATACGAAGTGCATTGCAACAACGGGGTATACAAAAAATTTCAGAAATTATAATCTATCCGAAGTACTTCATATTAGTGATAATGGCTTGAAATTCGTTTAAATAATGATATGTTTTTTTTAAGTTTCCCTATATTTATGTAACCTATAATAAATGTATAAATGCTATAAATCATATACAGAGCTACACAAAAAAGTTATAAAAATTAATGAGTATAAAGTTAAATTGATGAATTATATATTTTTTAAAATGTGTCATGCATTTTTACGCTGAACTGAATACATTTTACTAAGAAATATTTATAGAATATACACTGTAAAATATTTGTGTTACGTTACTCCATAAAATTGGTGACAGCCACGACTTCCATTTTACAGAGTAATTTTTTACTTATACAATGGTGTAATTTAAATATATATATTATTGATGTAACTTCGCAATGTTACACCAGTTATATCGGTTAAAGTACTCCACAAAATTGGAGGCAGCATGGCTGCCACCAATTTTATGGAGTAACGTTGCACAAATATTTTACAGTGTAGGTATAATGATATGAAGGACTGTGCAAAGAAGTAGACACTTGGCCGTCTGTGATAATTTTGGAATGGACGATATGATAATTTTTTGAAAATTGATTTAAGTAATTATAAAAGTGTTTTAGTTTTAATTAAATTTAGCTAAATAGTAGTGTTTAATTACAGAGCAGAGCAAAAAAAAAAAAAATCAAGTATATTTCCATATAGTAGTATAAATTGCTGCGATGAGAATTTCAACTTGCTCATAATTTTGTTGCTAAATAAAATTTTTGCACAATATAGTATGCATATGAACCAACAGATTAAATACAGGGATGTTGAAAAGAATTGGAATACATATTT
This sequence comes from Maratus speculifer, assembly GCA_964019185.1. Lineage (NCBI taxonomy): Eukaryota > Metazoa > Arthropoda > Arachnida > Araneae > Salticidae > Maratus > Maratus speculifer. The sequence continues at coordinate 224,914,003 of OZ025296.1, read as the reverse complement.
GGCTATGGACGGTAACTGCTGAAATCCTTTTTTCAAATGTTTTATCAATTTTCTAAGATACTTATTTACACATCTTAATCAACTTATTTCTCCTAATAATGAAAATTTGTCAAAGATTTCAGGAAATACTGGAAAGTGTTACATCATTTATATTTGACGCATGATTTTTCTTTCGATTAATGAACAAAAAATAAGTTAGTACGAAAAAAAAAAGAATTATCTTTATTATTTCAAGCATTTTTTGCATCTTTGTATTATTATTTATATTTTGCTACATTTTTATTAAAATTGTTTGCATTGCTATCTTACCAAATTATAAAAATAACTATTTGAAAGGTGTTGCAAAACTAGAGATATTATTTATTTATTTTACCTGAGATTTTTCAAATCCCCACGCATTCATTATCAAAGCAACATAAAAGAAGATAATTGATTAGAAATAGAAAATATCAAAATAAAACAAAAACAAAAACAGTCCGCGTGTTTAAACAAAGTCACGATGAATTCATTGAAACACCAAGGATATTGTACCAGAGTGTAGAAATATTACATGAAATCACTTCATTGCAAACAGTATCTTTGTTAAGCAAAATTTCGAGGGATTCGCGGATAATAGAGAAGTAATGATTGGATGTTGAAAAGATTATTTTAGCTTTGTTAAACTTTATCAAACTATTTTCTTTTTCTTTTTGTTGCATTAAATATTTTACATTTTCATTGTTTCATTGTTTTTATTGTTTCATTAAATATTTCATTTCAATAAATATTTCATTAAATTACATACATTCTATAAAAATTAAAAAAAATTATTTACTGTGAAAGACTTTTTTATTTCGTATAAGGCAGAATTTTATTTTTATTTCTTATTTAAAACAAAACAAAACAAGCAAACAAACAAACAAAAAACTAATATATGATTTTTTATTTCTTTATTTTATTTTATTTCTTTATTTATTTTATTTCTTTATTTTTTTTTTTTTTTGAGGAAAAGTTGTAACTAATCGTTGGAGGACATCGTAATACTTACCCATCATAGATACGAATAATATAATATATGACAATAAAACATGTGTAAACTATTTATAAAATGCATTACAATTACAAAACAAAATTTAAACATATATTTAAGTTTTTTAATGTACATAATAATGTTCTATTGACGAATTGCTGATGAACCACTTTCGACAAATCATATAAAACGCCAACCTACTCAAGTAATATCAAATTTCGTAAAAGAAATATCATTATAGCGCCAAAAATAATAACCATACTAACTAACAGTTTACTGCGTCGGATTAAGCATCTCATTTCCAATTAAAATATATCTTTGAATTGAAATTTAAATGAAATGCAGTGTCATGAAAAATCAAAGAATGTGAAAAACAGGATTGCAAAAATATCGGCAAATAATAATCCGATCGATATCGTTATTTATGAAAAAATTGTGTTATTTTATTGCCTTTTATGTTCATTTCTTAAAATAAAAAAAAAATGAAAATTTTTACTTACCTATCATCAGAAAGTATTTTTCTCGAGTCCAAAAAAAAGGGTTCCGCATAATCGAGGTTATTGATTTTAAATAGACTTCGTCCCATTCTTACATTCTAAGAACGTAAAAAATGTCATGTCTCTATCTTAATTTGTTCGATAGATAAAGCGTTTACAGACATACATACAGACAGACGGACAGATGGAAATTTTTCTTAAATAGGAGGAACTGAGGCTCATTAATACACGTGTCACATTAATATACCCCCTGTCTGCGCACAGTGTCATTACAGGAATTTTCACAACAGCTCCAAAAGGTGATGCTAGTGCACTCAACTATATACAGAGAGTCTAGGGATGGTTCAGTAGTTTGATGAAATTGGAGAGATGATTTATTCTTTTTGTAGGTCAAAAGTAAATTTGAGTTGTACAACTGAAATGGTATTATACAATTGCTCCATTATTTTCCACCGAAAAGAATACTCTCCCTGGCAAGTAAAGCTACTTTTTATCAGTTCCTCATTCTTTATTGTTAGACTAGCGAGCTACGCCCGCTAGCTGGGCCACTTTTTCCAAACGAACCTCGGTATTAAGCAGTATATAATAAACAAAAAAATTCATTTAATAGGCAAGTCTTGGTGTTCGAATCCTCAAGCACAAAAAAAGTAAATTAAAGAGCCATAATTCCGATAAAAATATGTGATTTTGCACGGTGGGCGCCACGTGTACTTGAAAAAAAAAAGATTGTGGATCGGAGCTATGGTCGCTTCGCGCCCATTGTCCCGTTAAAAATATTTGGTTTTGCACGGTTTAGACATTTTTTCGTATTTTTTAGTTCATCAGATGCAGATTTTTACGCAGATTCTGAATAAGTAATCAGTTTTTTTCTACTTTAAAAACTGTCTGCATGATGGTTTAAGAAAAAAGGCGCAAAAAAAGTTTCGATAGTCCTGTTTTATTTCTAAGTTCAATATTTTAGCGAAAACTACGGTAAATATTCTACGGCAAGTCAAAAAAATTGATGCGGAAAAAAACGCAATTAGAGCCGGTAGAAAAAGAGGTTTTCGGCTGTTTCTTCTTTTAGCCAAAGAGGAAAAATTCATGTCCTTCACCGCAAGGTGGCGCAGTGTTCTGCTTCGGAGCTCCGTTTGGGAATTGAGATATTTTTCGTTCCGATTCCCAAGGGGTTTTTAATTCATAACTTTTTTAATTTTGGTCCCACGGTCTCGAAAATGCCCGAAATGACTTCCTCGGAATTTTTCCAATCGAAAGACACCTCTCGCGACTTCCAACTCGCCCGCGTTGCGAACTGTAATCGGCTTCAAGCAGACAGACAGACAGACAGAGGCGCACGGATTTTATTAGTATAGACTAGCGAGCTACGCCCGCCAGCTGGGCCACTTTTTCCAAACGAACCTCGATATTAAGCAATATATAATAAACAAAAAAATTCATTTAATAAGCAAGTCTTGGTGTTCGAATCCTCAGCACAAAAAAAGTAAATTAAAGAGCTATGGTTGTTATGTGCCCATTATCCCGTTAAAATATGTGATTTCGCACAGAGGGCGGTACGGGCCCATCGTGCGAAGCCGGCCCACCGGCGCTACGAGCAATGGTCGCCATTGTCCCGTTAAAAATATTTGGTTTTTCACGGTTGGCGCTGCGCGTCCATAATACATTTTCTCGTATTTTTTGGATCATCAGAAGCAGACTTTTACGCAGATTCTGAATATGTAATCAGTTTTTTTCTACTTTAAAAACTGTCTGCATGATGACTTAAGAAAAAACGCGCAAAAAAAGGTTTGTTTATTAAAAACTGCAAAAGACTGCTATTAAAAAAAAAAAAAGTAATTTCATTAATATCACAAAGAACATAACTAACAAATAATTTTGGCAGCTCGTTTTCCGTTTGTACTAACAGAAATTAGTATTAATCGCGTAAATCTTAGGTTACACAATATTCGTGTATGCTACCAAAAAGAAAAAGTATGAAATGAGCTACAACGATTAATACTCACATACAGAATAAATATATGAATAGCCAGTTACATCTGAGATCCTCAAAATATTAATTAGCAACACTATTACCTCTTAGTGAACATATCTTGCTGTGCTTAAATAGTTGTACTTATTATATTAATTAAACAGTGTTTAATATTTTTTACCAATTACTTCTTTTTCTCTTATACATTCTTTGACAAATTGACGGGAGAAAAATAGGTTTTCGGCTGCTTCTTCTTTTAACCAAAGGGGAAAAGTTCCTGTTCTTCACCGCAAGGTAGCGCAGTGTTCTGCCTCAGAGCTCCGTTTGAGACCTGTTTGGGAAATAAGACGTTTTTCGTTCCGATTCCCGACCGGTTTTTAATTCATAACTTTTTAAATTTTGGTCCCACGGTCTCGAAAATGCCCGAAATGACTTTCTCGGAATTTTTCGAATCGAAAGACACCTCTCGCGACTTCCAACTCGCCCGCGTTGCGAACTGTAATGGGCTTCAAGCAGACAGACAGACAGACAGAGGCGCACGGATTTTATTAGTATAGATAAATTATGAAGTGTTAGATTTGAAACTCATTTTATTCAAAATGGCTGTATGGGGTACATTGATACAGTCTATGTCGGGTCACACTGATACAACCTAAATCCATTTCTAGTTCATTTTTTCATTATCTTTTGTTATTTCTTTTACCATACACTCCTTAATCCAATTATTTTTCGCCAAAAATTTCTAATATTAGTTTTTATTGAAGTGAAATAGCTCTTTTTATATACATATTAGAACATTTTATGGTATTTTTGCAAGCAGAAGACCTACAAATTTACTCAACGTCTAGTGCTAGTAGAACTAACAAAAGAAAAGGATGACAGCCTGGCAAATCTCGAATTTATATCGATTTTCCAGGAAAAAAGTATTTTCGAGATGAAAAATGTTAAGTAAGAGAAACAAGCTGCAGAACAGCAAAGGATAATTATATTATAAACAGAATTTTTTATATAATTATCTGATATTTTCTGTTTATAAACAAAAAACCTGGTAATTTTTTCAAAGGAGATTTTGCTGGACCGGATATCGTAATGTTACCACAGCCAACAATCAGTCAAGTAACAACGAGAACATCAAGTCATTATTCACTTAATTTTGATTGATTTAATATTGCCTAAAAATAAATTGTGGGTGAATTGAATTTCTATAAATAAATATAAAATAGTTTCCTAACTATTTTTCTATGAAAAATATGCATTGGTGTAATTTTGTCTCCAATTTTCTCAGACGTATCAAAATGTCCCATGAGGTTTATCAATCTGTCCCGGGGATGGGGCAGAAAGATTCAAATGACTTTTTTTTAATTACTTGCAAATATAATGTATAAAACAATGATTGTACATTTTTATAATACACTACACAAGTTTTGCTGGCATACATGGAAAAATAACTTGAAATTTCTGCTTTCAAGACACCAAAAAAAAAAAAAATCTTAGAAAAAAGCTGTATCAATGTGCCCCAGTTCCCCCTACTTATTTCGGAATCTCCAGTATCTAAAACGTGTAAATCCGCCAATTTCGTTTTTTTTCTTTTTCTTTTTCTTTTTTTTTAAACGATTGCAGGACTTACCCTATACTACGTATTATGGGTAAGTAAAAGAGAAGAACATGACATAGTATAGGATACAATGTACTTAGAACTTTTCCAACAGAGGACAACACCGTCAGACATAATTGTGAGTGGTAAAAGAAGCTGACATAGGAATTAATTTTTTAAAGAAACATCACGCTAACGTGTTTAATATCACTGCTGACAGTTTTATCGTCCTTTGAATCTTTTCAAAAGAGTTATATTTTTATGAAACCGCTTAATTTTAATTCTCGAATGTCACAATGACGCATTAATTTTGATAATAATTCTTTTTAGTTCCTTATACGGTGAAATAATCTCCCTGTGCGACTATTTCCCGGAACAAAATTATTTTTCCCGTCCAAAGAAATCTGCATTTGTATACTGAACTTCAAAAACATTTGGAAACAAATGTTTAAAAGATAAAATCGTAAAATCAAAGCGAACGTCAATGTATAATTTTTTAAACGTGTAGAAATTATTTTTTCTGATATTTACATTTTTATATTTTTTCCTAATTTGCCAAAATTAAATGACACTCTATGTGCACCATGAGAATCCTAAAAGCATGAAATTCCGTGCATTGGTTCTTGAAAAATGACTATTGTGAATATCGAAAAAATTGCAACATAAAAGGGCCACCCGTTGAGAGATTAATACAAAACATAAAGAGCATTGATATTTATCAAGCTAAACCAGAATCTGAAATTTGATGAAAATTAATGAATTAGTTCTTCAAATTGAGCTATTGCAAGAATCAGAAAAAAATCAACATAGAAGCGCCACCTGTTGGGCGATTAACAAAAAAATGTAAAAAGATATTGTTTATATCTCAGATTTAATGAACTGGAAATTTGAGAAAAACTCGTTCATTACATGTTTAGATAGAGTTTTTGCAGAAGTCGTAAAAAATGCAGCGCAGCAGCATCAAATTTTGAGCGATTTACACTAAAATCTAAACAACATCATTCCATGTGCACTAATTAAATAAGAAGTTTGATGTAAATCCGTACATTAGTTATTGAATAGAGCTGTTGGGTAAATTGTAAAAAATACAGTATAGAGGCGCTACCTGCTAACAGATTTACACCAAAATTTAATCAGAATCAATCCCTATCAGGGACTATCATAATATAAATCTTTATTAATTTTCGTGCATTAGTTCTTAAGACAGAGCTATTTCAAAAATCGGGAAAGATGAAGCATAGCAGTGACACCTGTCGAGTGATTTACACCAAAATGTAAACAATATTATTTCATGTCAAGATGTAACTGATTCTGAAGTTTGATAGAAATCCGCGAAGTATTTATTGAGATAGGCCTGTTGCGCAAATCATAAAAAATGCAGCATAACAGCACGTTATATACCAGAAAATCAGGTGATGCAACACTATCTGCTGGCTGATTTATAACGAAAACTAATCAGCATCAATTTACATCAGGTTCTTTTGAATATAAATTTTTATTAAATTCCGTGCATTAGGTCTTGAGATAAATCGTCCCTTAAATGCATGTCACATAGAGACAGACAGACTGGCAGACATACAGACTAAAGATTCACAGTCAGACATTTTGGAAAAACATGTTTTTTGGAATCTCTGACTCCAAAAACGTGAAAATAGATCAAAAAACGAAATTCGATTATTTTTTCATTTTTGAAAACTTTTAAGTAAGTAATTTTTATTTGTTGATTTTAACAAATTTTGATTACATCTACTCATTTTTATAATTCCTTGTAATTCTGTATTTTTGCGTCGCTTTATCATCTTTAAGCTAGGTGTCTTGTCAATAGCATGACTTAAATAACATAATTTATTACGATGGAGCAAAGGAAACAACAACAAAATAAATAAATGAAGGGTTTGTGAGCGGGCGAAAGGTTAAATTAAATTTATATTTCAACATGTTTAGTATTTAAAATATAACATCAAGAAATAAAATTTTAATTTGTAAGATTTGTTTTTAATTTTATTTTTAAAAAAGCATAGAAGTCACAGAACGATTTAAAGAATATGCGAAGATATTTAATCTGAGTACTAGATAACAGCCAAGAAGCAAATTACATAGGGCAAGCTAACATAAATCATTTGTTTATCTACTGTATTAATCTCTGTTTCAAAATTGCAATCCATGATATTAACCTTAATATTATGATTTTGCTAAATTTTCCCAACAAAATCAATTTCGTAATGCTTTAGATACATATCATAAAGACAGCAAAGATAAATCAGTTGTCAAGTTTTGTTAATATCTCTTTTGTATGACCTATTTATAATCTCTGTTGCTAATAATATCGGATGCAGTTTGTTAGATTTAATGTATTTTTTAATTTTTTAAATCGCTCGCAGAAAAGGATTATTCGCAGCTTTCTAAATTGTTAAGAGGCATTGTCATAATTATTTTAAAATTAAAATCCCTGATATTAACCTTAAATTTGTGATAGATATTTTGCTAAATTATCCAAGCAAACCCAATTTCACAAGACTTCTTAAAAAAAATCTATTTTTGTTGTACAAATTGACGTAAACGAGAAACACATCATAAAGACGAAAAAGTTACATCAGTTGTCAGTTTTTCTAATATCTGTTTTGTATGTTCCATTTATAATCTCTATCGTTAATAATCTCAAATGCAATTTCTTAGATTTACTAAATTTTATTTTTTGTGAAATCGTTTAGGGAAAAGAATTATTCGGAGCTTTCTAAATTCTTATGGGGCGTTGTAACAATTGATTCAAAATTACAATCCCTGATATTAACCTTAATATTGTGATATATATCTTGCTAAATTTTCCAAAGAAAGTAAATTTCGCAATCCTTCTTTAAAAATGATCATTTTTCACTGCATAAATTGACGTATTTAAAACGAAAAAAAAAATCATTTGCCAGTTTTGTTAATATCTGTTTCTTATGATCTGTTTATAGTAACTATCATTAATGATTTCGAATACAATTTGTTAGATGTACAAACTTTTATTCACTTTCAAATTGCCTCCGGAAAAGGATTATTCTTCAATTTCTAAATTATTAAGGGGCGTATTAATAATTGTTTCAAAATTGCAATCCCTGGTTTTACCCTTAAAATTGGGATAGATCTTTTGTTAAATTTTCAAAACAAAATCACCTTCGTTATGCTTCTTTAAAAATGATCACTACACGAATTGACGATTATGAAACGAGATACATATCATAAAGACGGCAACGATAAATCAATTGTCAGTTTTGTTAATATATGTTTTGTATGCTCTATTTATATAATTGCTATTGTTAATAATTTTGAATGCAATTTGTTAGATTTATTACATTTATTGTTTTTGAAACATCTTCGGGAAAATTATTACTGCCGCTTTCTAATATGTTAAATGGCGTTGTAATAATTATTTCAAAATTACAATTCCTGATATTAACCTTAATAATGTCACAGATATTTTGCTAAATTTTCCAAAGAAAAACTATTTCGCAATGCTTTTTAAAAAATGATCTCTGCTGTACAAATTGATGTACAGGGTGATTCTAAATTTCTTTTACAATAAAAGAGGGGTGATAGTACACATCAAGAAAAACAATATTAAATAGGAAACCAAGGGTCCCAAACGTTTTCTGAAGGAGATAGCCGCTATTAAAGTTTAGGGTCTAAAATTTCAAATAATCATAAAAAACGGAAAAATTGGTCGATTGATTTGCGGTTTTTACTAAAACTATTATTTATGTCAGTATTGTCTTGAAAATAAATTATAAAGATAAATTTCAAAAAATGCCGATAGAGGGCGCTTGAGACTTTGGAGTAACGAACAACTATTTTTTGCCGTTATTTTTTGCATCTCACTAAATGTTTTTGGAAGCTTAGACTTAAACATAAATTTTGAGCTCAAAAGCTGAATAGTTGGGAGTGGTTAAGTACCACAAATGGAACTGTGTTTAGAGGGTTCAAATTTCAAAAGATTATAAAAAACGGAAAAATTGGTTCATTGATTCGCAGTTTTCACTAAAAGTATTCTTTATGTCGGTATTTTCTTAAAAAAATTATAAAGATAAATGTCAAAAAATGTCGATAGAGGGCGCTTTAGACTTTTGAATACCGAACATCTATTTTTTGCATCTCATTAAATGTTTTCGGAAGCTTAAACTTAAATTTTGAGCTGAAAATCTCAATAGTAGGGAGTGGTTAAGTAGCGCAAACTGAACTGTGTTTAAGGGGGGGGGGGGAGGTTCAAATTTCAAATAATTATAGAAAATGGAAAAATTGGACGATTCGTTTGCGATTTAAAATAAAGCTATTCATTAAGTCAGTATCTTCTTTAAAATAAATTTGAAAGAAAAATTTCAAAAAAATCCGTTAGAGGGCACCTTAAACTTCAGAGTCACCAACAACTAATTTTAACCATTATTTTTTGTATCTAATTAAATGCTTGCAAATGCTTATTAAATGTTTTCGGAAGCTTAGATTAAAACTTACGTTTTGAGCTCAAATTCTGAATCGTTGGGAAGGGTTAAGAGGCGCAAACTGAAGTGTGTTCAGCAGTTGAAATTTAACCTCCCCCCGAGCACAATTCAATTTTTTGCTACTTACACACTCCCAACAATTCAGAATTTGAGCCCAAAATTTAAGTCTATGCATTTGAAAGCATTTAATGAGATTAAAAAAATAACGGTTAAAAATAGTTGTATGCTACTCCAATGTCTAAGGCGCCCTCTATCGGCATTTTTTGAAATTTATCTTTAAAATTTATTTTCAAGAAAATGCTAATTCAAAGCGTAGTTTTAGCGAAAACCGCAAACGAAATGACCAATTTTTCTGTTTTTTATAATCATTTGAAATTTGAACCCTCTAAACACAGTTCAGTTTGTCTACTTAACCACTCCCAACTATTCAGATTTTGAGCTCAATATTTAAGTCTAAGCTTACGAAAACATTTAATAAGATTCAAAAGATAACGCCAAAAAAAAAGTTGCTCGTTACTCCAAGTCTAAAGCGCCTTCTATCGGCATTTTTTGAAATTTTGTCTTTATAATTTATTTTCACGAAAATACCAACATAAAGAAGAGTTTTAGTGAAAACCGAAAATCAATCGACCAATTTTTCCGTTTTTTATCATTTTTTTGAAATTTTGGTCCCTAAACTTTAATGGCGGCTATCTCTTTTGGAAAACGTTTGAGACCCTTGTCTCCTATTTAATATTGTTTGTCTTGATGTGTACTATGAGCCCTCTTTTATTGTTAAACAAATTTAGAATCACCCTGTATATGAAGTGATATAGAAATCAAGAAGATGACAAAGATAAATCAGTTGTCAATTTTGTTAATATCTATTTTGTATGCGCTATTTAAAACTATATCATAAAAAATATCGAATGCAATTTCTTAGATTTACTAAATTATATTAATTTTGAAATCGCTCGCGCAAAAGGATTATTTTCCGCATTCTAAATTGTTAAGGTGTGTTGTATTAAATGTTTCAAAATTACAATCATTGGTATTAGTCTTAATATTGTGATTGATGTTTTGTTTAATTTTCAAATGAAAATCAATTTCTTAATACCTCTTTTAAAAAGATCTCTATTCGCTTCACAAATTGATGTATATGAAACAAGATACATATCATAAAGATGGAAAGTTAGATGAATTGTCAGTTTTGCTAATGTGTTTTTTTTATGCTCTATTTATCAATTCTATCGTTAATAATTTCGAATGCAATTTGTTAGTTTTACTACATTTTATTATTTTTGAAATCTCTCGTAAGAAAAAAATCATTCGCCACTCTCTAAATTGTTAAGCGGCGATGTAATAATTGTTTCTAAATTACAATCCCTGATAGTAACCTTGAAATTGTGATCGATATTTTTCTAAATTTTCGTAACAAAATCAATTCCTGCCGCTTTTTTAAAAATGACCTATTTTGTCTCGACAAATTGACGTATATGAAACAAAATATATGCAATAAAAAAGCAAAAATATACGAATTATCACTTTGTTTATTATCTGTTTTATATGCTCCATTTATATTTGCTATCGTTAATAATTACGACTGCAGTTTGTTAGATTTACTACATTTTATGATTTTTGGAAATCGCTCGCAGAAAATTATTATTCGCAGCATTCTAAATTCATAAGAGGCGTTTTAATAACTGATTTTAAATTGCAATCCCTGATATTAACATTAATATTGTGATTGATAACTTGCTAAATTTTTCAAAAATATAAATTTCACAATTCTTCTTTAAAAATGATTACTTTTCAGTGTACAAGTTGAAGTATATCAAACGAAATACATATCATAAAGACGACAAAAATAAATCATTTTTCAATTTTGTTAAGGTTTGTATGGTCTATTGATAATTTTAGTTGTTAATAATATCTACTGTAATTTCATAAATTTACTATACTTTATTATTTTTGAAATCGTTCGCGGAAAATCATTATTCGCCACTTTATAATTGGTAAGGGGTGTATTGAAATTATTTCAAAAATTACACTCCCTGATATTAAGCTTAATATTGTGATAGATATCTTGCTAAATTTTCCAAAAATATAAATTTCTCAATTCTTCTTTAAAAATTATTACTTTTCGGTGTACAAATTGACGGATATTAAGCGAGATACATATCATAAAGACGACAAAAATAAATCATTTGTCAAATTTGTTAATGTGTGGTTTGTATGGTCTATTGATAATCTCTATTGTTAATAATATCTATTGCAATTTGATAAATTTTCTAAATTTTATTACTTTTGAAATCGTTCGCAAAAAAGGATTATTCGCCACTTTCTAAACTGGTAAGGGGCGTTTTGAAATTATTTCAAAATTCCAATCCCTGATATTAATTATAATAATGTGATAGGTAATTTACTTATCTGTTAAAAAAATCACAATGCTTCTTTAAAATTGACCTTCTTTGTTGTATAAATTGACTTAGATGAAACAAGATACATATGACTGGGATAATGGGCAAGATGAACGAGATACATTTTGAAAAAATTTGAAGTAAGTAATTTTTATTTGTTTTTTTTTAAAAAATTTTGATTAAATCTGCTCATTTTTATAATTCCTTGCAATTCTGTATTTTTGCTTGGTTTTATCATCTTTAAGCTAAGTTTTACATTATATATAATGCAGCATAGCAGCGCCACCTGCTGAATGATTTACACCAACAACTAATCAAATCTAGTTTATATCAAGGTATCACAGAATCGAAAGTTTTGTGAAATTCCGTGCATTAATTCTTGAGCTAGAGCTATTGCGATAATCACGAATAATGCACCGTGGCAGCGCTAACTGTCGAGCGATTTGCATCAAAATGTATTCAGCATCATGTTATATCAAGTACTAATTAAATCTAAAATTTTATGAAATCCATGCATTAGTTCTTGAGGTATGTGTAATGTAGAAATTGTGAATAATGCAGCATAGCAGCTCCATCTGTTGAGCTATGTATACCAAAAACTAATCTGATCTAGTTTTTATTATTGTCTAACAGAATCTAAAGTTTAGTGAAATTCCGTGCTTTAGTTCTTGAGATAGAGCGCCCAAAATTGTTTTGTCACATACAGACAAACAGACTCACAGACAAGTATTTTGTAAAAATATATTTTTCAGGTTTTCCGACCCCTAAAATGTGTAAATCCGTCGAAAATCAGATTTCGAAAATCTGCACGAATCCAATAGTTTCTTCTTGTAAATATAGAAGAAACCAAAAATAAAGAGTGTAATATATAGTTTAAAAGATACGCGTTAATGTTCAAGAAAAACTTCGCGTCGAGTGCTTGATATATATATTTTATATAGTATATAATTTTTTTCTCTTAATTATTTTTAAGATTTTGAGGGATCTTGGTGCCTTTGAACTTTTTAACACTTTCCTGCAAAATTGACAAGTGTAATGTATTCGGTTTGTCTGTCCGTCTGTCCCCACTCTATCTCCCGTAAATATACTCGGATTTTTATGCAATTGGTACCTTATTTAGGGTGCCCTGGGCATGTTGGGTATTGTTTATGAAATATTCGGGATTAACAATTCTTTTACAGGGTCACCAAAAATTTATCCATTACGTTATTGTATATAGGTAAAAATGGTTTGCAGATAATTTTAATGACACTACGCTATTGCAAATGCATTGGAAATTATATAAATCACTGAATTTTACCACAACAACGGAAAAACTGGTCATTCATATAATTTTAAACCTATTTACAGAGACACACTTAATAGAAAAGTTATAATACTCTCCTTGTGTTATAATTGCGGAAAACGCGTTTTCAATTTCGGCATGCGCTACCTAATTTAACTGTTTTTTATATGCGTTTGTAATTGTATAAACACGTACGGTCGTCGTCTGATCCATCTGTCTGTCTGTCCGTCTGTCTGTACGCATAAAAGGAAACAAATACGCAACTAAATCATTTTAAATGTTAAATGTATATGTGTTGCAGAATTTTGTTGAGTCATATCAAATTTTAGTCATATCGGATATATAGTTCAAATGAAGGGATAGTCAAAAGTATAAAATAGTTTCAAGTTATTTTTTATGGTGTTACATCCTTCGAAACATAATGAAAAGGATATACATTTATAAAGGGAGCTAAAACATTTTGTAGAATATACCACACAAAGAATATTCACAGGTTTATTTACAGGTCAACACAAAATCATTCCGTTACATAATGGTATGGGGAGGGCAATATTTGTGACATATTTTAATTGTGTTAAACTATTTCACATATAATGAAATTTATGTATGTTGTTTTGGTTCAGTACAAGTTACTTCCTGTGTATTAGGAAATGCGTTTCCATACTGATGAAATAGACATAACACTTCAAATTATTAAACAATGCAATTTTGTTAAATTATCCTGAGTGTTTTGGAAAGTGTTTCATAATCTATGCTTATCCCATGACTTTTTCTTTCTTGTATTATGTATATATATATATATATATATATATATATATATATATGCATGTTTATATACTTAAGTATTTCAAGGTACATTTTTGGTATAATAATAAAGGATACAATAAAAGAAAATCATTTTACGATTTGTTCGTTTTCCCTGACAAAATTCGAAAAAATTAAACTCATTTTCAGTACATTTTAAAATGTGTCTTCTGGTACAATCTTTAACAATTTTTTTAAAACTATTCTGAGAAATGTGCGCTGTATTTTTAAGAATAGAATGTATCATAAGTTTTAAGAGTAAAAAGGAAAGATGCATGGAAATGTAAATTTACAGTAAAAACTGAATTTATTTTACATTTTTCTGTGTAAAAATCATTTTTTCTTTTACTTTATTTTTATTCCGATATCTAGTTTTCTAAAACAGACCATCAGGAAGAAGAAAGAAAAAAAATTAAGTCGCTTGAAATAAATATACAAAAGTTTGAACATGGTTATTCGGAAAAGAACAAAGAAAAATCGCTTTTAATTTAAGCGGATTGTTGCATTTAAAGGTACAGCGATGTAATAAAATCAGTTTAAACTGTATTTTTGATACTCGGATCTTTACAAAACATCATCTCAGTGATAATAAAGTATAATTTAAACGAAAAATTTGAAAATCGATAATTCTCGTAATTTATCGCAAAATGAAGGGGACAGAGTCACCCTTAATTTAGTTGCTTATAATACTTGAAACGTTTTACGAAAATACTAAATATTTTTCGTGCTATTTACATAATACTTATTTTGTATTTGATCAATATATTTGTTTCGCATGTAGTAGAAATTTCGAATTTAAATTTGATATATGTTACATCTGTCATTTCATGATGAATATGCGTGGAGAATCGGTGTTACTACTTGACGTAAATTCGAATAATGAGCACTTGGGATTGGTTAACATAAATCATTTGTCTGAACTATTTATCTAAATTTGAGTACTTTGATTTCGTGACAACTGTAATATGCAGATTATTCCCCAGATGCGGATTTTTGCATTTAACAATGTATAATATATGTTATAGCTTTTCAGAGGTGAAATTTTGTCTCTAGTTTAATGCTTCGTAAAGGCGCGATCACATTGGGAAATAGGTGAAGCTTTAAGCAAAACACACAACTTTTTCTGATGCAAAAGAGGTGGGGTCAGCCGCGAAAGGGTTACTGGATGATGCGTAGAAAGTTTCGTCTAGGTAAACAAAACTCAGCAAGAAGTTTACAACAGAAAATTGTTTATCGCCCACACGGCATCTAAAGTTATGAGTAAAATAAAAAGAGTTCCTCTAATAGTGGCAATAATTAAAAATGAATTTTTTTTTATTTTTTTTTTTTAACACTGCAAATACTCAATAAGTTTTAGCACCCCCTTCCCCCATATTTTGGCGTTCTATTCTTATTTTAACTCCAAAAGTTCGTAAAAATTCGTTCAGGAAAAGAAAAATAAATGGTATAAATGGTTAAAATTGTTTTTTAAGGATAAAATATGTACTTAAATTTACTTTAAAAAAATGCGAGTGTAGATGTTGATTTTTAAGTCAATATATAATTTTTCAATGTTTTTCTTTAAATGTAATAAATTTTGGATGGATTTTATTAAATTTTAAGAAATTTCATGCTTTTTACATTGATATATATTGTAATACACTATATATTTATACAGGAATAAGTTTAGGAAAATTTTAGGTCCTTTAAAGGAC
Organism: Maratus speculifer; assembly: GCA_964019185.1. Lineage (NCBI taxonomy): Eukaryota > Metazoa > Arthropoda > Arachnida > Araneae > Salticidae > Maratus > Maratus speculifer. The sequence goes on along the minus strand of OZ025296.1, from coordinate 224,898,280 downwards.
TCAAAATAATTTATCCTCAAACTGCACCCTTCATAATTTCTTTTTTTAATCACCAAACAGGACCCTTCACAAAATATTTTATCTTGAAATAGGACATTTCACAAAATTATTTCTTTATTAAATAGAGCTTTTACAGAATTTTTTCACTTTCAAACTGAACTTTTCACAAATTTAATCATTTAAAAATAAAAACTGGCCTGTAAATAAACAGTTGAACTCATCAAAGATCGCATTACTTAGCTTTTTCATACATGAAGGATAGAACCTGAAGATTTTGATAATTTAAAATTCACAAAATTATGACTGAATTTTCACAAATATTAGAAAAACTTCACAATTTAACAAAAACAGGACCCCGTGAAAAAAGTCTGGACAGACTCTTGTTATATATATATCAGGCATGAAAGTGGGAAATGAGAAAAAAGGTGAAAATTTTTTTACATCAATACAGTGTGTGAGACTTTTTAAATTTAAGTATCATTTTAATAGCTACCTATGCAATAAAATTAAATATAATTGCGCATATGATTGTTTATATATATATATATATATATATATATATATCTAAGAAGTATTAACAATGTTAAAGGCATAAATCCAAATAAATATGATCAACTTATGTGAAGTACAGTCTTTAATGGTTTAGCTGTTAAGTCTCTCTCCCCCCTTTCTTTAAAAAAATTCTCTTCACTAAATTGATGTTTGCTTCAGAAATACATCTCGAAAAAGGTATCACAGAAATTATCCAGAAGTGTTTATAATTAGCACAAAATATTCTATTCCAAGAAAAATTTCCTTTCCCTTTAAATTGTTATGATAAAAAAAAAAAAATCCATGAAAGGTATTTAGAGTAGTTACTCTAAGCATCTTTCCTGAATGATTTTTTTACACGACTTTCAGATGCTTATATGATATAAGCTCACCTTTCATGTTATATCTCTTTTGCACAATAACTCAAGAACAAACTCCAAGCATTTAAATAGACAAAATGTCAAATTACTAAATTTTCCAGGCATCCCCCCCCTCCCTTATTATCCTTCCAAAGTTTTTCTTTGCATTTTTGCATCAATCTAGAGAAAGCCCAAAATTTCTTTAGGAAAAGTGGAATTCCACCTTTAGGAGGAATTCTTAATAAAATATATTTATATTTTATTAAAATATAAATACATATATCTTAATAAAATATATTTATATTTTTTTCCTTTCTTTCTGCCAAGCATCTCGCTTTTTTACTGAGATTTTTAATTACAAATTTAATTAATTTTCATGTGTTGAAGTACATCATATTATTACAGCATAACCCTTTTTCTTGAAAGTAGTTTGCTCCATGATTTAGGAAAGATATTTTTCGCCTTTTAACTACTAAGTTTCTGCCATCAAATAAGGAAAATTGTTTTTTACCAAACTAGTAATAGCTTGAAGGTTATCAGATAAAATGTTATGCACTGTTAATAATATAAATTAATAAATAATTTATAAATGTTGAAATAGTTTCAAATAATATATATATTTGAAACATTAGTTTATATTATATTAGTGTTTATAGATGTTTAAAATCAATTGTGTAAGTAAATATTTTTTTATAAAATTTAAAAGTTTTATAATCTTGCATTTTATTTAACAATAAGATTAAATGCAATGTTAAGAGGATTTTGTATTTTTACTTATTATGTGCTTTGATGGTGTTTTGTTGGTTTTCATATTTCTAAAAATAATAAATGTGTTATTTGCATTCCATAACTGACAAAAATCTTCTAAACATAATTCTTATCATTTTAAAATATTATTATATAATTAGCAAAAGACACCAGATATAATTCCATTATTTTTGAAAAAGGACTTAAAACAGGAAACAAGGAATGACAAGGGATATCCCACGGCATCTTCATGTTACTAACACAAACCGTGTAAATACCTCAGAATTAGATAATGAAAATAATACAATTCACTTTGTCCCCATAAAAAAAAAACTCCAAATAATTATAATTAAATAAAAAAAAAATTATATATTATCGCCATATTATGTAGACGCCTTTTTCATTAATTTTCATTTTTAATGTTTTACAATAATCCACAGCGTTCGAAATCCTTGGTGGTCCGCTGGTCCGATAATAATAGTTAAAAATACTTCTAAATTTTATAAATATTTACTTACTACTTAGAACATTCGCAGCTTGTAATCATCGAAAATTCATGGCGACGGTATTTGGATTTTGCTATTTTTAAGTGCCGAAGGATCCTTATATCATTGTCCCGCAATGAATTCAATTAAATATTTTTTTAATGTGAAGTTTTTTTGACGCATAAAAAACCGTTTCTTGCGTTTAGATCTTAAATACTTTATTTGTTTTCTATACAAACGAGCGTCCATATACACTGACAGCCGCCATCTTGGTTTAGACGGCCATTCAAAGGAGTGACGCAGACAATCTGCTTGTATGCTATTGGTCAGATTACGCGCTGCACGCAACATTTTCCATTTGGAATGGAAAAAGTTTCAGCTAATGTTTCGCATTTGAAATCTCAATCGCACGGCGTTTTTCGCGAAGCAGCTGCAGCCAATGCTGCATGTTGAGCTTAATGTTTCATTTACACAGTGTGTGTGATCGCGCTTTTAAGCGTATTATTCTGAATTTTCCTCGCTATATATATATATATCACTATTATATTCATTGATGTGTATACAATATTTTAAAAAGCCAAATGAATATTGTAAATGTGTAATTTATGAATTTCGATATTTTCTATCATTTTCAAAGGATATTCTATACGAGAAATCTGTAATTTACTTATGTCCTGTTATTATATCCTTTAATACAGTAAACATCCTCTAAACCGGCACATTTGGGACTTGAAGCAAACCGGATTAGAGACGAATGCCCAGCAAAATGTGTTAAAGAGTAAAATTAAACAAAAAATAACCTTATGAGATGTTTTTTATTCTTTAATAATCTTAAATAATAAAGTGAAATTGCTCAATTTTTCAAAGCGCAACTTGATTGCTATGTACATGATTATAAAATAGAAATTTCAAACGTAAACCTCTTGCATCTACAAGTATCTAGAATAAATCTCGACTATATATTTATTTAGTAGAAGACTTTTTTTAGGAAATTATATTGTATTATGCGGAGTTTCATAATTTCCGCGGGGCTGTACTGAGAAAACGTGACTATTGTAATCAAGACATCAGCTGATTATTCCAAGCGATGTTGTTTGATGCGCCCACTTAATCTTCATAAGAGTCAGCGCCTTTTTTGACTGTTTGGTTGTTAAATCTCACAACAATTGCCTTATCTGTCAAAATATATCATCTCTGTTGGTTCATGAAATTTTGCTTCAATCCACTCCTTTATTTTTTATCAATTTAGTTGCGTTTCAGAAAATTCTGCCTGATTAACCAGCATGTCTGAGTTTAGAATGCTGGATTAGATATGTTTACTGTAGAGATGGTTACATGCACTGTTAAAAAGGACAAACATGTAATATGTGTGAAAGATGATGTAATTTTGACGGTGGCAACAGCAGACGATTAAATAGGGAATTTATTAGTTTAATTTATTTGTTTGTTTATTTATTTATCAATGTATAGGCACGATTCCGGCGGGTCCCCGGTTCGAATCCGAGTTCGGGCATGGATAGTGTGTTGTCCCTTATAAGTGTAATAAATATACGTAATGGATATCTGTAATAAAAAGTGTTCTGTATTGTCTCTGTTTCTGTCTATTATGGATCAATCGAGGCGACAACCATAGTAGCTATATTCCTCAAAGCACTGTCAATTCAAAGTTCAAAGGCACGATTCCAATACACGACCCATTACAGTGTACTGGCAAGTTTTGTACATTATAAAACAATTTATTCATATTAGCTCCTTGAAAAGCGAAATTTAATCAAGATTTAATTAGAAGAATGTAATAATTTTTTACTTTTATAATTTGGATGAAAAATAATGTAGAACTGCTTTTCCTTATTTTAAAACTATTTTTTTGAAGTTCTGGTGTGAATTCAAATTTACAATTGCTTTTCAAAGCAACACTGCATGTGTCTTTAAAAGAGTTATGACAGACCACAGTACTAATGCGATAGTTGCTACAGTAGTTAAATATACAGTTAAAAATTACCTATAATTAGTATTATATGATTGACTTCAAATTTTGCATGTTTATTGGATAAAAGGCAGTGTGTTGATTGTTTGGAATGCCTACATGATGCATGAAACATTCAAAATGCGTAGTATACATAACAATTTTTCATGGAAAAAAAAGAAAAATTAGAAAAGTGTAAGTAAAGATTTATAATAAAATAATAAAATAAAGAAACATCCTTAATTTAATATAATTAGGATATTCAGTAAAAAACAAATCTAGTTTTTTTTTATATAAATGTTAATTCAGTTAATTAATTTGTAAATGTATTAATAATATAATCAATAAAAATCACATTTATTTGATAATTAGATTAATATTGTAGATTATATTGTGTTCTATTTAAAATATGGAGTAGATAGGTTAATGTGCAATGCGAAAAACTTTAAAATTAGGTAAAGTAGACTACTACACTAGGCTTAATTAAAGTTTATTATAATTAGCATGAAAAGACACAATACAATTAAATACCTACTTAGGCAATTATCCCCCATATATGAATTACTTTATGCAGACCAGTAAGTTATACGATTAATATACACCATGTCAAATGCGCAAATTTAGTTAAACATAAGTACACATATTACAACAAAAATTGCAGTCCCAGAAATTGTCGCTCGTTCTGATAGTCCAATAGCCGGCTGCAGAAAAAACTATGTTATCGAGCACAAGAAACAAATATTTATTTTACTGAAGAATAGTAATAAGAGAATCTAATGATCTAAGTCTACCAGAAGTGAAGTGGTTCATAAGCTAAAAATCAATACCACTAGTGGTTTACTAGTCCGTTTAACATTTTGTTTGCTGTACAATCAAATATATGAAAACAATAAAAACTGGGAGCAGGAAAACACAATGATAAACCTACTAGTGAGCCACTAGTGCTATTAATTTTTGACTTTGCATCACTTCTCGTCCAGCGGATATGGATCCTCAGATTTTTCTATAATTACCCTTCCATAAAATAAAGAATATCTTCTTGTGATTGATAACAGAGGTTTTTATACTGTCGGTCTATGATGAACATCTTTTGTGTGTCACTGTAAAATAACGATAAAAGCTATGAATATAATATTTTATGATAAACATATTCTAATAAATCTCATTAAACTATATCTATTTCATTCGTCTTTGGAATCGTTCAATCTCATTTAAAATCTCTGCAAAGATTTTTTTCATCGCAAAACAATAGAAATGGAATTAATTTGTGTGACTATGTAATTGAACGATAAATGCTGCACACTCCACATCATACAGAAAGAATTTTGTAATACACCTCAGACATAAATAGCAATTTAATTAAATCTGCAATAGTTTAACATCATTAAAATATACTGCAAGCAATTATACTCATATTTTACTATGCAGTACCGCAATCTTAATGTCTCTGGAAAGGAACTGTATTTGTTCTACGTGTTTTTATGTATATTAAATATCACTAACATATACCAATTACATATGGCAATCTGAATATGTTTAAATGAACTAAAGGACGTACAGACCAACGCAGACATACCGAAATCGTTAACACATTTGAGCTGTACCAGACAGTGTTGAAAATGTTACAGATATTTGGAGAAATATGTAACGATCCTAGAGAAAAGTATTCACTAATGAAAAAAAAAATTCTGTATATCTTATTAATTTTTCAAAAACATCTTGCACGGAAATTTTACTTAAAACAACTAAAATGTTAGATTCCATATTAAACATGAAGATTAAACATCATAATGGCCCAATCATGCATTCTACAGAGATGAAATTTAAAAGGTATATAAAATTACGCGGCAAATTAAATTTAATTTTGCTGATTCATCTTAATTTATTTGGAGTTTTGAAAACTGATAAAGATATCGTTTCTGTTAAATATTCAAAAAACGTAAATATTTAACGAAAAGTTTGTAACTGCCAAATAATGTTAGAAACTTCAGGTGTAAATATCCGAAAATTTTTCATTCGATTGTGGGGTGCCCACGTGGTCAGTTTTTTTACCTCGACTTATTTTTTTCAATCAAAAATCTCGTTTATAATTTTCGTAGAAGATTATCTTAAAGGGATTATTTTGCTCACCCTGTCCCAAATATATGACATGATTTTTTTTTATTAGAAAATACTGATTTTCATAAAACAGATAATTCAGTAGGATTCCTCTTCTGTGGCATTTTAATATTAAAGTTCTTACTATAAATAGAGTTATCTTAAATGATTCACCGGGTTCGAAACACAGTGTTATAGGACTCCCAAATAAGGATGATACGTGAGTAGGTAAATACACTTACCAATTAAAAAAAAAAAAAAAAAAAAAGTTTTTTATTTGTTTTTGTGAAGCAGCTCATCATTACTCCCGTAACGGGTATAGACACAGACATGTAACGTATGGAAGAAACTGGATTACTTTTAAGATATATGCTGGGTATCAAAGAGCGCAGCAACATTGAAATTTTGTAGTATACCAGAAACTTCGAGACTGTTTGTATCTGTTAATGTATCAATGTCTTTGTACGTGGTATGCTTGTAAATAAACAGTCTTATGAAATCCGATGAATCATTTAGGCTTACCCTCTATATCAAATATTCTTTAAAATACTAATTTATTCATGTGCAGCATGTAAAATCTTTATATATAAAAATCTTCTGTGCGTGTGTATGTAATTGAACTCCTCCTAAACGACTAAACCGGTTTTGATGGAATTTTGTGTGTGCGTTCCAGTAGGTTCGAGAATGGTTTAGATTCACATTTCGTCGAAATTGATTCAGTACTTTTTTAGTAACTAGGCAAAAACTATTAGTTAGTCATTTTTCACTAATTAAAAGTGTTGAATAAGTTCGATGAAAGAGTGCGGAAGGATTTCCCGAGCGGTCTAAGGCGCCAGATATAAGCTCTGCTTCTCGAAGAAAGAGATCGCGTGTTCGAACCCCGCTCCTGTCAAACGTGTATGCTTTACAGTAAAATAGCCTATATTATAATTTTGATTAACTGACTTCAGAAAATCGTTAACTTTTAACAAAAAAGAGAAAAATAAACTTTTCTATCAAAAATTGAACCGACTTCAAAAAATACTGAAGAGTGAAAAATATTTTTCTTACATAATTGTAATAAGAAATTAAATTAAGAGCGTAGTGTTTATTGTGCGTATTACTATATTTAAGAACATTTATTTGATTTTCTGGTGTCTGTTCCAGGAAGGACAACGTCTGTCGGTGACAAGACAACGTCTGTCGGGTCCGCTAGTAATCTATAAAATTGAATTTCGTATATCCTCGTACATAAGTCGGTCTCCTAACTTTCGAATGCAAACTCTGGAAAAAAATTTATCTCTCTAACTTTTCACTTCAATTTTATATAAACTCAAACCGAAGATTTCACTTGCCAAAATGAAAAAAAAAAAAAAAAAAAAAAAAAAAACATAGAAATGTTTTAAATGATACATTATTATTATTTGTACATTTTATATATTATTTTATCATTCATATCTTTGAAAAACAGAATTGTACAATATTTCATGCTTTTGTTTTTGCTTTTTTAACTGACTTGCTTATAAGTCACCTCTCCCCCCCCCCACACACACACATACACAATTTACTTCTTGAAGTCTGTCAGGTAATCCTGCTTTTACATACGAGATATGATTTTGGTAAATTTTTTTGTTGGTCGTAGATAAATTTATTTAGTTTAGTATTTACTTAATGGTATAAAGAAATCCCTTTTATGAATCATTCAATCAATTATTTCATCATTTGTTCTTAGAAAACATTTAAGAATGCGAAATGAATTAAATTGAATTTTATTGATTAATTTTAACTTAATTAGGAAAATACTTAACCTAATTAAGAAAGTAAACAAAACATACAAGTACGCTTTTGTTAAGTACAAGTACTCAATTAAAATATATTAGAATGGCAACAAAACGGCTTTTATTTCAAAGTGATGAAATATGTGTTGTTGCTTATGACTTCCAGTTAGGGGCTGTGCTGTGCAATTAGACCGTTATCAACTTTTTAGTAATGTTGGATCCCCCTTTTGATATCATGCATTATCATCCCACAAAACCCTCGTTCTGGTAAAGATTTCGTTATCAAAGTGTAAAAATGTTTTGATATTTAGAAATTATTCCTTTTATTCGAAGTGATATACAAAACTGGTTGCATTTATTATTCGCATACTTTATTAATTCAAATGAAGAGAAGTCAATACAATGCCATTTTGCATATGAAAAACTTTTTACCAAATAACACTTAAAAGAAACTGTTACTATGTAAAATGTATTTCATAATAGATTTTCTGTTACATAATGAATTCAACAGTAATAAAATCATGTTGCATTTGCCTGGACGGAAGAGGGGGGGGGGTAGTAGCTAGAAAATGTTATCGGCAAAACATGTGGACAACATTCCTTCTGTTTTTCTTTTACCTATATGTAAACACAAGCTTCATTTCAAATTTACTTCATCTATGGTTTCTCGAACCGCGATTGTATATCGTATATAAAGAAGAATTTGAATTAAATAATTTTAGAATAATTTAGTTTTTATATTCATAACTTTGAATTTTCATAAAAATAGGTAACATGCTATTTTGTACCAAATAACCTATTACAAATATGAAGAGAAATATTTTAAGAGATGAAATGGGATATTGACATCAAAAGACAATCCCCCTCTACCTAGAGACATCTTACGCTATCATATGCAAGATCTCTCTTTTCCCCAAAAAATTAAAATATTATATTTCCACAGTCTCTTATCTACTCAAGGGATATTGCTCGAAGAGGAGGATTACTCTCCATGGGGTTGCTTCTAAGTAAACAAAACACATAAGTGCGCAAAAAATCTTAGGTTCGACGAAACTACGGAAAACTCCGAATTATTACACTGATGGTCACAGTTGAGCTGGAAATCATCACCGCTTCCTTATCAGCTTTGACAATGGAACCTCACAGTCGCTGGTAGAACCAAAGGATAAACGGGAACTATGTATTCAAAATATTATAAAATATCGTATACGATTTACATTGTCCAATTTTCTACACTGTACAAAATAATTTTAATATGGGCGTTCATGACCGAGTGGTTAAGGCATAACATCGCTAATCACTTGCGAGCGTAGAAGGGAGGATGTTTGGGTTCGATTCCCATTGCCTTCATTCCACTTTTTCTCCGATTGTATCTCTCTTGTGTTGTAAAATTTCTTTGTGCTACCTCTCTTGTGTTGTAAAATTTCTTTGCGCTGCCTCGCCTGTGTATCGAGAACACAAACATTCGATATAGCACATAAAATCCGAGCACACAAATCAGATAGATATATGATGTTCAATAAATAAGTAAAATAATAATTAATAATAAATATTTTTTAAATAATAATATATTTTAATATTTATTTGTCTTCCACTATAACCGAAATTAACATTGGAATTACAATTGTTCCCTATAGAGATAGAAACTAATGGGAGACTATTTCTATACCTTCCTAATCTCACAAATGCATCTTACGTACACATTTATCTTAAACCAATTAAAATGCCACTTTTTGAAGATTAAACGTTGCAATGAAGCAATCATGCATTCCATAGAGATTGGAAGTTAGAAAAGCATTTAAAATTACGTCACGCATTCAATGTAATTTTACTGATATATTTTAATTAAATTAGAAAGCAGAAAAAGAATGCAGCCATCGTTTCAGTTAAATATTTAATTAATGTTTAGCAGAATGATATTCAAAAGCGTTTCAAAGTATAAAATGAAATGTCACGTATTGTTAAAGTATATTAAGTTTTGAAATGTTACTATAAAATATCGATTTGTAAGCAGGAGAGTTATTAGTAAATAGATAGTTTTCTGTATGCAGATTTATTTTAAATGTCATTACAAAGAAGTTCAAGCAAGTACAATACAAATTCAGTTTTTTTCTCATTCAAACAAAAATATGCCCATGGCGGCAGTCGAACTCAAAACCTTTCCCTTTCATTGCTAATGCCGTGTCGCGCTGACCAATTACCAGTGGTGGACAATTTGCCGGATAATTAGTCAGATAATTTTATTGGCAAACATGTCGTTCATCTTGTCATTCATGAAGACAGGTCGAAATTAGAGGGATAACGCGTGCAGAACGGAATTCATTGTTCTTTTCGAAGAAAATTGAACATAACCTATTTTCGATTTCATCGCCAAAAGGGGGTCGTTAACTGTTTAAGTTGAACCATTTAATCAAAAATGTATTCAGTAAAAATATTTTTTCATTTACATCCAATAAACGAATATACTTCACACCGCCAGTTCATGCGAAATATACATGAGATATTATAATACATTTTTATCTAGAAAAATTTATTTTTCCTCATTTTACGCAAAATAAAGGGAAATGATTCCAGGGTAGCACACCCCCTCCCAAAAAAAATGGAAATTGCCAATTTAAAATTCGTAATTTCGTATCTTTCAGAAACACGATAGGAGATTTACCTATTCTAGCTGGACAAAAAAAATCGGCTCCAATTACAATCGCATCGTCATAAAATTGAAAATGTTATTGATATGCATGCACTACGGCTTGTTCATTATTGCAAATTGGTGAGTGTTGTAGTCATAATTTCCTTATATGAACTTTCAAAAGAATTTTATTATATTACGGCTTATGGGAAGAAATATTTTGCTTTGATTATCAATGATGTTTAATAATTTTAAAACCAAAGTAATTTATAAATACAATTAGTCTGTCTATTATGAAAAAAGAATGAGCCTAAAAATTCATTTTCTTGAAGATAATTTTACAAACACTTATTATTCTTCAAAATGGCTTTATTCTGTATTAATGTATCGTTTTAAAAAACTCTGCAACCGTTTTATAACTGCCTAGAAGTGTTAAACTGGAATTCTGTTCAAAATGCCGTTATGTCTTTCTGCATACTCTCCAAATTACCAAAACAACGATCTTTTAAGCTCGATTTTAATGCAAAGAATAGAAAGGGTCACACTGTTAAAATTCTGCACCATTTGTTGCAGCGTCACTCAAGTTCTTTTATAGAATATCTCGATTCTGACCAATGAGAACGCTGCAAAATACAGTGAAGTAACCGTTTTTTTTTATAAAAATAGTGGAGTGACGCTTATATAAATGGTACAAAGTTTTAACAGTGTAGACAATGACAGAGTGAGGTTGTATGGCGGTTCGGGAAGTGTTGAGATGCTGTATTTTACTAGGAATCGTGTCAATTTGAAAAACCAGCATGTCACAAATTTTCTGCTTTCGAAGTTCTTGTGTTAAAATTTGATACACAATCGGTTTTTTATGTTCGAACACCTCCATAATCTTTAGAGTGCTTGTCTTATGATCAAAGAACAAAAGTACTTACATTTTAGCCACATTGTCTGAAATTTGAGAATTTGATGATCGTCCAGTGCATTGTTCATCATCGATGTACTCTCTTCCATTTTTGAACGCCTTATGCCTCCTAAACATTGGCTTCATGAGCAAAGAACTCATTTACTAGGTTTCTTGTAACATGGGAAGTATCTCAGTCACCAATTAGTTTAGCTTCATACAACATTTTTTGGAGACAGTTTGCTTCATTCTGAAAACCTAATGCATCCATTACTTAAACACGTGTCTGATTATGAGTGATCATTGCGACGCAAAGACTCAAAGCCAACTGATTTCTACTAGACAGCTGGGTTGCCATTTTGGCCTCTACATTCAATTAAAAACGTCGAATTCACACCAGAAATTCTGAAGGAAAAAGTTACACTTTATATAACCACGAAACGTCTGTCATTGAGTAAAGAAAACAACACCTTATAAAAGTTCTGGTGTGAACGTAAACTTTCAGATTTAAAAGATTGAAAAAAAGAGGTCGAATCTGGCAACCCAGCTAGACAGATCCGCTTGCAAACACTGTCGATTCGGCCTTCTGCTTCACATGAAAAATTCATTCCATTACTTAAAGGACAGACAATCTAACTACAAGAAGTGCACTATAAGATGCTTCAATAAAATAGCATGAATAATATAAAATATAAAGCGCTACCTAAATAAGTATGAAGTTCACCACAAGTTGCTTCAATAAAATTGCATGAATAGTATGAAATATAATAGTACTATATAAATAAGTATGAAGTGCACAACAAGATGCTTCAATAAAATAGCAGGAATAGTATGAAATATAACATCATTATATAAATAAGTATGAAGAGAATGATATTAATATAATGATAGGATATGATACAGATAATGATTAAATAGTGTAGATAGCATTTATTGATCATTTGCAGGGACGCTAAAAAGAATTTCTTTACATTATGGCATGTGGAGAACAATCATCTGTGGCATATTTTGTCCATGATATACTATTTCAAACATATTTAAAATACATATATCTTCGGGGTTCCCCATAAGATGATTATTGAATATGATGTTCAGCACTCATTTTTCATACACAGGACTTCACAAAAATGAGTTTTATTTCAATCTCTAAACAATAATTGCTGGAAGTGCGTTTTCAGTTGTGGAACATTTTTTAAAAATTTAAAATAGAAATCAAGTACATTCAAATTATAAATAATATATCCCTGTTGCCTCGGCCTATAGGCACAGGTAGATTTTGCAGTTAAGTTCTCATTTGACCAGCAAAAGATAAAATATAATTAGTGAAAGACCCAGTTCAATAACTTTATTTAGCCGCTTTTGAAAAATTTTAAATTTCATATTTCTGTAAGAGTTGGTTTTATCAGAATCATCTTAAGGAAAATGCTCACTTTGACAGCATTTTTTGAAATATATTCTGCTTTCATAAGAAGACTGACGAATACGGCACAGTATTTTGTTTTTGAACAAGAGAAACAGACAATTGCATAAGTTTGAGAGCAAAACGAATTTAAAAATGAGTCAGAAAATAAGAAATTTGTTATTTCAATACATCCTCTATCCTTCAATCTCGATTGCAAAAAAATTCTTTATTTAGTTATCGAAACTGTGAGATTATATAAAACATATATTTCGCCATAAAACTATTGGTATTAAAAAACAGAGTTTACAATTAAGAATTTGTAACCAGTCGTAATTTGCAATAGAGTAATATTATATGTTACATAAATTTGCAGTGGTACATTTACTTACAACTGGCAACTGTTGACCAAACTGGTCGCAAATTAAAAAATTTAACCCTTGAAAATCATCATGTGCACTTCATTGTATTTTTCCTCCATAACAAAACTGTTTCAACCAAATTCACATTTTCATTAAATTTTAAATATTTCTACCGTTTCATAATACAGGAATTTTTTTTGTTTATCTGGCTAGCTTAAATTTTGCGGACAATGATAAAAAATAGGGCTTGATTAAAATTTATTATATATATATATATATATACACTACCTGGTCATTGATTATCGTTCACTTGCGATTTTACACATTTTGTTAAATATCTAGAAAAATACACGAGGAATCATCTCGAAACTCTTAGTGTATAAATATAATAGTATAAGTCATACATCTCCGTGAAGATTTTTCCCCGAAACTCTATAGCAGACCGTCAATAAATTAAAAAAGAATGAATATCTTTTAAATAACCCTGTCAAAACTAATTAAGCAAAAGCGCTCAAACTCTAGATTATGATTAAGTGCCTTATTGTAATACACTGTGTTCATTTTTATGCAAGTAGCATGCATACTCGCAGAGTAATTAAGGTTTTTATAAAAATAGTCACAAAACTTTCCAAGTTTTTTCCTTATAACTTTCAGAGTTCTTAATAATAAAATAATATTTTTTTCTAAAATCTAATCCGTTGTTTCCAAAATGAAGCAAAAAAAATGAGGGATTTTATCCAAATGTAGTAGTACATTCCGTATTGTGTATTCTATATTGACACTAATCAATGAATATATGGATAAGCAAGTAGCATGCATACTCGCAGAGTAATTAAGGTTTTTATAAAAATAGTCACAAAATTTTCCAAGTTTTTTCCTTATAATTTTCAGAGTTCTTAATATAAAATAATATTTTTTTCTAAAATCTAATCCGTTGTTTCCAAAATGAAGCAAAAAAAATGAGGGATTTTATCCAAATGTAGTAGTACATTCCGTATTGTGTATTCTATATTGACACTAATCAATGAATATATGGATACAACCCCTCTTGTTTTTTCTTCATTTTGAGAATAACGGATTTTCAACTTATTCAATTGATGATTATTTTCATAATTTTTAAGGTATGATTTTGCGACTTTCACAAAAGTTGCTTTATATATTTAGCTAACATAATATGCAAATGAATTATAATCATCAACTTCTCCGCCCGTCTGTTTGCAAATCCTTCCGTTAGAATGCAACAGCCTAAAAAAGATCTAACCGTATAGAATGAAATTTAGTGCATATAACTGTGGTTGAAATTCCACGAGCTTTAAATTTTATGAAAATCTAATCAAAAAAAAAAAAAAAATATATTAATAAACGTTTTCTACATTCTAAGAAATCTAATCATTCGAAATCAATTCAATAATATCCCATATGATAGGTAATAATTCAATATTGCCATGGTGATTTGGTCTTATTTTAGACTGATACATAATTTTTCAACTTTATTAAATTTAATATATACAATCGATTTTTTTTTACTCATTCATTTTTGCATAATAGTGCAAGAACTATTGCATCAACATCTGAATATTTATATATCTACAATATGAACGCACCTTATTTGACACCATTAACGTACCTTTTCCCATTTGTTTTTTCTCATTTGACATAATATTACTAAAATATATGTATGGTTTCATATAAAGCGTTAAAATGTTACTCATTGTTCGTCAGAATTTATCATATAATGTATTAATTATAGCATAGATTTTAGAAGTACAGGATGAACATAAAATATTGAGCGCATTTTAAAGTTCTGTTAAACAAGAGGTCCACCTCTGTCAATTCATCGTCTAAAAATGTTTCCTACAAGTTATAAATAAGTAATAAGTAATAGTAGTCTCGAAATATAACTGCCGTAAGCAAAAATGAATGGTCAAAATATTCACAATTCAACAATCTGTCAAATAATATTAAAAACAGAAAATTTGTTATCCTTAAAAAAACTGTCTTTATTTGAAACTATTTACAACGATTGAAATTGAATTTAACTGGAAGAGTTTTGAAATTTTAAATTTTTTTGTTCTTATACAACTGAACCGATTGTACTTCCATTATTTACTGGCGAATAAGATATGAAAAGTGTTAGTATTTTAAATCTTCACATCTGTTACAATTTATATTTGTATACAACACCCTAAGCAACTTTTAACTGTAGCATTAAGTATTGGAGATTATTATTACACAGTGATTTGCGAAAAGTTAGAAGTTATTTAAAATTTTTCGCAAAACTGTTATTATATATGATTGTAAAACATTTATTAAAGAATAAAGGATTTTACGATTACTTTCTACAAATACTAAATTTATTAACATAAAAAGCCTGTAAAAAACCTGAAATTTTATGATCGTCAAATATAAAATACACTGTTAAAAATAAATCTGTGAATTCCAGGTGAAACTACCGGCAGCAATGTAGCCGAACTTTTACCGTTTCGTTTGTAGATTTTCCGTTGTGGGAAATACAAGAAGGGAAAACTCCTGTGTAAGAATCAGTAACTTTCCGTTACAAAGATTTATTTATAATAGTAATAATTTAATATAATTTTTAAAAATGACTTACCGATTAATCTTCAAAGAATTCGAAATCACCGAGGGATTTTAAGCTGCTAGGTTATTTTACTTAATTGTTATTTTGGATAATTTAGTTCACGCCGTCCTCAGGACCGAACTCGGGACCTTCAGATTGCGGAACAAATTCTTACGAACTGAGCCAAAGTTGCTGATGCCGGATCGTACAAAGCATGTCTTTTATGAGTTAGTGGGAAAATCTGCTGTTCTTTTTAAAGATTTCCTTTCAAATATATTCCTTAGAATGTTTGTAAACGGATTATTTTAGATTGATGCATAAAACTTATTATTTTTTAAAATCATTTTGAATTTTTTAAATAGTTTAAATTAAAAAAAATCACTGTTTGAAACCACCTTTTTTTTAATCAAAATTTTTTTATTAATAATTTTATAACAACATATATATATATATATATAGACTTTTTTTTTTTTTTTGAAATTGTCGTACACTATTTGTTTCTTTATTTATTTATTTTTCGGCTAATAAATTAAAAGATTTTTAATAAGAAAAAAAGAGAAAAATAAACAGAAAAATGTAATTTTAAAGGAATTTTTATGTTTCATTATTCCATGGCGCCAATGGGACTCGAACCCACAATCTGCGCTCGCAGGCGATTAGCGGTGTGGTGCCTTGACCACTCGGTCATGGAGCTCCCCACACAACGGAGTGTCTCCGTTTTTTGTTTTTATTTCCATCCGTTTCGTTTTTTACAGGCAATATGATGGGACTTTGTGATTTGTAACGGAAAATACCCTTTAGTTGTTAAAAAGGAGCTTTTCTGTGAAATTCAGGAAAAAAATGTTCGTGAATTTCAGAATTTTTTTTAACAGTGTATAAATGGTATAAAAATACTATGTATAACATAATATGAATAATATGCAAAAAAAATGAGAGATCCATTTTCCTCATTTTCACAGAAAATCCTCTATGATTATGAATTCAAAAACATTTTAATAATGAATCATATTTTTTATTAAATACAGAAAAACTATGAGTAGTTTGTAAAGTTATTTATTTGGCTATAACATCTGACATCGTACAGTTCATTGCAAATTAACAAACTCTTCTTTCATTTATATCATTTCAACATATTACAATAACAAGTTTAAAGAAAAATACATATTAAACAAGAAAATGACTTCGATTTGTTGTGTGCAAACGATAGTTTTATTTACATAAATAAAGAGTAGAAAAAGCAAGAAATACTTCATACTCTTGTAGACATATCTATTGGCAAGCATTCTATTTTTAGAATGTGAAACCTATTTTCCATGCATAACCTGCATAAGGAAATATTTTTTCGAGTTATTGAAAAATGCATATTTCTTTTTAGTTCTCAAGTGTCGTGTTTTTTTCTCTTTCACAGTCTGTTGCTTTTTAGATGTATGACGATATGTTATTGGTTTTTTAGATTTCTTTTAAAGGAAAAAAAAAACATTTTTTTAAGCGCAAGGAAATAAAATTTCTATTAGAAAGTGAACGCAACATTTCAAAGTACCTGTTTGAGAAGAATCAATGTACACAAACACAGATATATATACATATACACACATACATATACACAGTCTGTTTCTTCCTGAAGTATGATGATGCATTACTGGTTTTTAGATTTTTTTAAGGGAAAAAAATATGAAATTTTTAAGTGCACAAAAACAAAATTTGCAATAGAAAGTGAATGCTACATTTCAAAGAACCTGTTTGTGAGGAATCTATATTTATATATATATATGTGTGTAAATATATAATTGTAAAACAATACATGAACCATGGAATTAAATACAAAATTACCGCATTGAAACATTGGTAAAAAATAAATAAATAAAATGAATACATATAAATTTGCAGATCCAAACCACATTCCTTAGGCCCACTAATAGTTTGGAACTAAAAACAAAGTGTTGTTTCATCTTCGCATTAGCCATGAAAAAGCGAAATAATAAAAAATTTTTGCTACAAACACAGATAAAACCAAAATGATATTGAAAAAAAAAATTATAATAAAATTATTAAATTTAACAGAAAGATAAAGAAAAAATAGAAAAACATACCATACACTATAGTTTACCATAAAAAGATACATGTATAATATAGGACAAAAAATCAAGTATATCAAGATATTGAATTTAACATGTAGAAAATTAATTATATCATTAAACAACTAGAACTATACATAAATAATTTATCAAATCCCAATGTGATATGGTTAGACGATATATTGCTAATCATAATGGAATTTTATATGAAGAGGTATCAGAGAACTACATCACTAGAAATTTTAATCACTATACACTAAGGTTATGCGCAACACAGCAATTAGCTTAGCGCATAATATTTATAAAATTGCTAAAAAAATTTTTAGCTACCTCAGCTATATATTAAAAATATATATTAGATACCATAAATAGGAAAAGATTCATAATGAATATTTCATTAAATATAAAAAGATACCAAAATATAAAATATCAAAATATACATACATTGATAATTACTTGCGCTAAACGCAGCATAAAAATTTGAATGCTAATATAACACCAATAATTCTAATACAATATATGAACCATTGAATTTAATACAAAATTACCGCATTGAAACATGGTTAAAAATAAATAAATGAAATGAATACATATGAAATTTGCAGAACTAAATCAGAATCATCAGGCCCAAAACATTTTGGGTTTACAAATAAAGTGCGTGGTTTCATCCTCGCGTCAGCCATGAAAAAGGCAAAATAATACGAATTTGCGGCTTCCAACATAGATAAAAGCAAAATTAAATTGAGGAAAATCATTAAAAATAAATTATAATAACTTAAATTAACATAAAAATAAAACAGAAAAACATACCTAAAGAGTTACATGTATAATATAGGACAAAAACAAGCATCTATATTCATATATAATTTATGAATGGAAATTGTGAAATAAAAAATTTTAATAAGGATAATAATTTACTTGATATTTGTATATATATGAACAAAAAAAAATATTTCAGGTATTATAAAAAAAATTCATACATATATATAGGTTTTAACTGTCTAATGCAATTATTTTTAATATTTTTTCTAGTTCATCACTTATTTTATTATTATTTTTACATAAGTAAATGTGCTCACACAGGTATATATATATATATATAAAGGTTTATGAACATAACAAAAGAGTAGAAACAGCAACATACACTGCATAATCTTGCAGCCAAATCTATTGGCAAACATTATGTTATCAGAATGTGAAATCACTTTCCCACGCATAACCCACCGAGGGAATTAATTTTTCGCTACACGGGCAAATGTAAATTGCTTTTTATTTCACAGATTTTATTATTTTTTTTTTTTTTCACAGTCTGTTGCTTCTGGCAGACTTGCAAAAGATTAAAATTTTAATGTTGTTCTCCTTCATTTTGTTTAAAATGCTTGAAAAATATGATTCTCTTAACACAAAAAACAACAATTACAAATATGAATGTAATCCTTAAGAGTATTAATAATTCTTCAATGCAGTGAAAATTCATTAAATCTATAGAATTAAATTATCTGAAATATTGCTGGCTAGTTCCATGGGTTTTGTAATGTAAGTCACATTACCTTATAATTGCTATGCTTGTTTGCCACCGTTATTTTCGAAAAGTCTGCTTGGCCTTATTCAATTAATGAGAATGTGCCGACAAAATAAATCACATTTTTTCGTACTAAAATACTGGTAGCCAAAAATCGTAGCCTGTGACTTACACTACAAGTACTCATGGAAATAGCCTGCTTATATTGCACTGAAACTTGGAGCTTAGTTAATGAAATATTACATGTCAGACATTTATACGTATATGTATATACATACACATAAAACCATTATATATATATATACCATATAGATATACGAAGACTTTAATATGGATAAGAATTTAGTTGGTATTAAGATAAGTTCGCAGTTTATAAGAAATAAATTATATGACTTTTAATTATTCTAATGTGATTATTTTTTTCCTTTTTTTAGTTTATTATTATTTTTATTATGCAAACATTAACACACACACACAAATATGTACATATATAACGCATGAATATAAAAAAAAGTTTATCCACATAGTAGAAGTGCAGAAAGAGCAAGATATACTGCACAGTCTTTACTCAAATCTACTGACAAGCATTTTTTTTATCAGAATGTTAAATCTCTTTAACATGCATAACCTGCCTAAGGATATATGGATATATCAGTCATTTTTTTTATTTCACAGTCAGTTGCTTCTTGATGCATGACGATATATTATTGGTTTTTAGATTTCTTTTAAGAGGAAAAATATGATTCTTTTAAAAGCTCGAAAATAAAATTTCCATTACAAAATGAATACAACATTTCAAAGTAAATATCTATCTATCGATCTATCTATATATATATATATACAGGGTGTATCTAAACTACTGGGAAAAACTTTAAGGGGTATAGTACACATAAAGACAAAAAATATTAAATGGTAAACTAAGGGTTCCAAATGTCTTCCGAAGGAGATAGGTGCCATCAAAGTTTAGGGTCCAAAATTTGAAATGATTATAAAAAACAGAAAAATTGCTCTATTCGTTTGCGGTTTTCACGAAAACTATTCTTTATGTCAGTATTATCTTGAAAACAAATTATAAAGATAAATTTCAAAAAATGCCGATAGAGGGCGCTTTAGACTTTGGAGTAACAAACAATTATTTTTTACTGTTATTCTTTGCATCTCTTTAATTTTTTTTTAAGTTTAGACATAAACTTAAATTTTGAGCTCAAAATCTGTGGTAAAGTAGGGCAAACTGAACTGTGTTCAACGGGGGTGGGTAGGTTCAAATTTCAAATGATTATAAAAAACAGAGTAATTGGTCAATTGATTTGCGGTTTTCACTAAAACTATTCTTTATGTCAGTATTGTCTTGAAAATAAATTATAAACATAATTTTCAAAAAAATGTCGATAGAGGGCGCTTTGGACTTTGGAGTAACGAACAACTATTTTTTACCGTTATTTTTTGCATCTCATTAAATTTTTTTAGAAGTTTAGACATAAACTTAAATTTTGAGCTCAAAATCTGTGGTAAAGTAGCGCAAACTGAACTGTGTTCAATGGGAGTAGGTAAGTTCAAATTTCAAATGATTATAAAAAACAGAGTAATTGGTCAATTGATTTGCGGTTTTCACTAAAACTATTCTTTATGTCAGTATTGTCTTGAAAATAAATTATAAACATAATTTTCAAAAAATGTCGATAGAGGGGGATTTAGATTTTGGAGTAAAGTACAACTATTTTTTACCGTTATTTTTTTGCATGTCATTAATTTTTTTTTATTTTATTTATTTTTATTTTTTTTTTTTAAGCTTAGACATAAACTGAAATTTTGTGCTGAAAATCTGAATCGCTGAGAGTGGTTTAGTGGTATCAGAACATGTTCAATGGGGGTTGGCTTTTTTCAAATTTCAAATGATTATACAAAAAGGAAAAATTGGTCAGTTCGTTTGCGGTTTTTTCTAAAACCATTCTTTATGTTAGTATTTCCTTAAAAATAAATTTTAAAGATAAATTTCAAAAAAATCCGTTAGAGGGCGGCTTAAACTTTAGAGTAACCAACAACAATTTTTAACTGTTATTTTTTGTATTTAATTAAATGCTTGCAAAAGCTTAGACTTAAATTTTGAGCTCAAATTCTGAATGGTTGGGAGGAGTTAAGAAGCGCAAACTGAACTGTGTTCAGGAGTTGAAATGTTACCCTGCTCACCCCACGAACACAGTTCAATTTTTCGCTACTTAGTTACTTACAACGATTCAGATTTTGAGCTCAAAATTTAAGTCTAAGCTTTTGAAACATTTATTTAGACAAAAAAACTAACGGATAAAAATAGTTGTTGGTTACTCTAATATTTAAGGCGCCCACTAACGGAATTTTTTGAAATTTATCTTTAAAATTTATTTTCATGGAAATACTGACATAAAGAATGGTTTTAGAGAAAACCGCAAACGAATCGACCAATTCATCCGTTTTTTATATTCATTTGAATTTTGAAAATCCCCACCCCCATTGAACGCAGTTCAGATTGCACTACTTAACCACTCTCAACGATTCAGATTTTCAGCTCAAAATTTAAGTTTATTTCTAAGCTCCTTAAAAAATTTAACGCCATGGAAAAAATAACGGTAAAAATTAGTTGTACGTTACTCCAAAGTTTAAAGCGCCCTCTATCGGCATTGTTTGAAATTTATCTGCATAATTTATTTTCAAGCAAATACTGACAAAGGATAATTTTAGTGAAAACCGCAAATCAATTGACCAATTTTTCTGTTTTTTATAATCATTTGAAATTTGAATCTACCCATTCCCATTGAACACAGTTCAGTTTGCGCTACTTAACCACAGATTTTGAGCTCAAAATTTAAGTTTATGTCTAATCTTCTAAAAAAATTAATTAGATGCAAAAAATAACGGTAAAAAATAGTTGTTCGTTACTGCAAAGTCTAAAGCGCCCTCTATCGGCATTTTTTGAAATTTATCTTTATAATTTATTTTCAAGACAATACTGACATAAAGAATAGTTTTCGTGAAAACCGCAAACGAATCGACCAATTTTTCCATTTTTTATAAACATTTCAAATTTTGGACACAAAACTTTGATGGCGGCTATCTCCTTCGGAAGACGTTTGGGACCTTTAATTCCCCATTTAATATTATTTGTCTTTATGAGTACTATCACCACTTAAAGTTTTGTCCTGTAGTTTGGATACACCCAGTATGTGTGTGTGTGTGTGTATTGCATACATATAACTTAATGAGTGAAAAATGAGTAACGAAAAACTTTAATATGGTAAAAATTTTCTTGGTTTGTTAAACATGTTAAAAAATGACAACAAAATATGTAACAAAATTTATAATTCTCTTTATTTTAAATGTTTAATCTGATTATTCTTTACCTTTTTCTTAGTTTATCATCATATTTATTGTCTATACAACACACACATGTAGACCCTATATATACAGGGTGTTTCTAAATTCATGGTCCAAACTTTAAGGGGTGAAAGTACACATCAAGACAAACAATTTTTAAATAGGAAACCAAGGGTCCCAAAGTCTTCCGAAGGAGATAGGCGCCATTAAAGTTTAGGGTCCAAAAATTCAAATGATTATGAAAAACAGAAAAATTGGTCGATTCGTTTGCGGTTTTCACTAAAATTATTCTTTATGTCAGTATTGTCTTGAAAATAAATTATAAAGATAAATTTAAAAAAAATGACGATAGAGGGCGCTTTAGACTTTAGAGTAACGAACAACTATTTTTTACCGTTATTTTTTGCATCTCATTAAAGGTTTCGTAAGCTTAGACTTAAACTTAAATTTTGAGCTCAAAATCTGAATAGTTGGAAGCAGTTAAGTAGCACAAACTTAACTGTGTTCAGAGGGTTTTAAATTCAAATGATTCTAAAAAACGGAAAAATTGGTCGATTGATTTGCGGTTTTCACTAAAACTATTCTTTATGTCGGTATTTTATTGAAAATAAATTATAAAGATAAATTTCAAAAAATGCCAATAGAGGGCGCTTTAGACTTTGGAGTAACGTACAACTATATTTTACAGTTATTTTTCGCATCTCATAAAATTTTCTTAGAAGCTTAGACATAAACTTAAATTTTGAGATGAAAATCTGAATCGTTGGGAGTGATTAAGTAGAGCAAACTGAACTGTGTTCAATGGGGGTGGGGAGGTTCAAATTTCAAATTATTTTAAAAAGCGGAAAAATTGGTCGATTCGTCTTCCGTTTTCGCTAAAACTATTCTTTATGTCAATATTTTCTTGAAAATAAATTTTAAAGATTAATTTAAAAAATACCGATAGAGGGCGCCTTAAACTTTAGAGTAACTAACAACTATTTTTAAGCGTTATTTTTTGTATCTAATTAAATGCTTGCAAATGCTTAGATTTAAATTTTGAGCTCAAATTCTAAATCGATGGAGGGGTTAAGAAGCGGAAACTGAACAGTGTTCAGGAGTTAAAATGTTACCCTCCCCAACCCTCGAACACATTTCAAATTTTCGCACTTAATTACTCAAAACGATGCAGATTTTGAGCTCAAAATTTAAGTTTGAACTTTTACAAGCATTTAATTAGATACAAAAAATAACAGTTAAAAATAGTTGTTGGTTACTCTAAAGTTTAAGGCGCCCTCTATCGGTATTTTTTGAAATTAATCTTTAAAATTTATTTTCAAGGAAATATTGACATAAAGAATAGTTTTAGCGAAAACGGCAGAGGAATCGACCAATTTTCCGTTTTTTAAAATAATTTGAAATTTGAACCTCCCCACCCCCATTGAACACAGTTCAGTTTGCTCTACTTAACCACTCCCAACGATTCAGATTTTCATCTCAAAATTTAAGTTTATGTCTAAGCTTCTAAGAAAACTTTATGAGATGCGAAAAATAACGGTAAAATACAGTTGTACGTTACTCCAAAGTCTAAAGCACCCTCTATCGGCAATTTTTGAAATTTATCTTTATAATTTATTTTCAATAAAATACCGACATAAAGAATAGTTTTAGTGAAAACCGCAAATCAATCGACCAATTTTTCCGTTTTTTATAATCATTTGAATTTAAAACCCTCTGAACACAGTTAAGTTTGTGCTACTTAACTGCTTCCAACTATTCAGATTTTGAGCTCAAAATTTAAGTTTAAGTCTAAGCTTACAAAATCTTTAATGAGATGCCAAAAATTACGGTAAAAACAGTTGTTCGTTACTCTAAAGTCTAAAGCGCCCTCTATCGTCATTTTTTTAAAATGTATCTTTATAATTTATTTTCAAGACAATACTGACATAAAGAATAATTTTAGTGAAAACCGCAAACGAATCGACCAATTTTTCTGTTTTTCATAATCATTTGAATTTTTGGACCCTAAACTTTAATGGCGCCTATCTCCTTCGGAAGACTTTGGGACCCTTGGTTTCCTATTTAAATATCGTTTGTCTTGATGTGTACTATCACCCCTTAAAGTTTGGACCATGAATTTAGAAACATCCTGTAGACACTATATTGCCATTGATTATGGGACACTTGCGATTTTAGACATTTTACTAAATATCTAGAAAAATACATGAGGAATCATCTCGAAACTCTTAGTGTATAAATATAATAGTATACTTCATACATCCCCGTGAAGATTTTTTACCGAAACGCCATAGGCGACCGTCAACAAATTAAAAAAGAATGAATATCTTTTGAATAACCCTGTCAAAAGTAATGTAGCAAAAGCGCTCAAACTCTAGATTGTGATTTAATGCCTTATTGTAATAAGCCTTGTTCATTTTTATGCAAATAGCATGCATACTCGCAGAGTAATTAAGGTTTTTATAAAAATGATCCCAAATTTTTCCAAGTTTTTTCTTTTTAATTTTCAGAGTTCTTAATATAAAATATTATTTTTTTCAGAAAATATGACAAACAACATTGCACACAGTACCCTGTAATCAGAATTAAAAAATAATGAAAATTGTATAAAAAATGAGTTGGTTTACAAAATAATTTTTTACTGCGCATGCGTCAACGATATCAAAATTGTATTTGCATATTATGTTAGCTAAATGTATAGAGCAACTTTTGTGAAAGTCACAAAATCATAACTTGAAAATTCTGACAATAATCGTCAATTGAATAAGTCGAAAATCCGTTATTCTCAAAATGAAGCAAAAACAAGAGGGGTTGCATCCATATATTCATTGATTAGTGTCAATATAGAATACACAATATGGGATGTACTACTGCATTTTGATAAAAGCCCTCATTTTTTTGCTTCATTTTGGAAGCAACGGATTTTGTCCTTTTTCTATAGACGATTACTTTCAGAATTTTCAAGCTATGATTTTGAGACTTTTACAAAAGTTGCTCTATACATTTAGCTAACATAATATGCAAATGAAATTTCGATATCTTTGACGCAGTAAAAAATTATATAGTAAACCTACTCATTTTTCATACAATTTTTATTATTTTTTAATTCTGATTACAGGGTACTGTGTGCAATGTTGTTTGTCATATTTTCTGAAAAAAATATTATTTTATATTAAGAACTCTGAAAATTATAATGGAAAAACTTGGAAAAATTTGGGACCATTTTTATAAAAACCTTAATTACTCTGCGAGTGTGCATGCTATTTGCATAAAAATGAACACAGTGTATTACAATAACGCATTCAATCATAATCTAGAGTTTGAGCGCTTTTGCTACATTAGTTTTGACAGGGTTATTCAAAAGATATTCATTCTTTTTTAGTTTGTTGACGGTCCCCTATGGCGTTTCGGTGAAAAATCTTCACGGAGATGTATGACGTATACTATTATATTTATACACTAAGAGTTTCGAGATGATTCCTCATGTATTTTTCTAGATATTTAGTAAAATGTCTAAAATCGCAAGTGTCCCATAATCAATGGCAATATAGTGTATATATAAAAGATGCATATAAATAAAGTTAACGTATATAATAAAAGAGTAGAAAGAGCAAGACAAACTGCACATATCTTGTAACCAAATCTAATGGCAAGCATTCTGTTATCAGAATGTGAAATCTCTTTCCTATGTACAGCTTGGCTAAGGAAAAAATTTCTTCCTTATCGGCTAATATATATTGCTTTTTATTTTTCGGATGACATTTTGTTTTTTGCTTCTCGATGTATGACGGTATAATATTGGTTTTTTGCATTTGTTTTAAGGGGAAAAAAGTGATTTTTTTAAGTGCACGAAAACAAAATTTTCATTAGAAGGTGAATGCTACATTTCAAATTACCTGTTTAATATACACATATATATACATATATAGAGATAATTGATGCATATAAAACAGGTTTATGTGCGTAAGAAAATAGTAAAAATCTATTGCAAAGCATTCTGTTATCAGAATGTAAAATCACGTTCCTATACATAACTTGCCTAAGGAATGCGCTTTATCGGCAAATGCATATTGCTTTTTAGTTTTGAAATGCCATTTTTTTTGTTGCTTCTTGATGTATGACAATATATTATTGGTTTTTAGATTTCTTTAAGGGGGTAAAAACATGATTTTTTAAGTGCATGGAAACAAAATTTCCATCAGAAAGTAAATGCAACATTTCAAAGTACCTCTTTGAGAAGATTCAATATATATCCTCCGACGGACATGCAAAAAGGTAAAATTGTAATGTCATTTTGTCTGCATTTTTTTGTAAATGCTAAGAAAATATGATTCTCTTAAAATTAAAATAAGACCTTAATTAAAAATATATATGTAATCCTTCAGCGTATTAATCTTTCTTCAGTGCACTTAAAATTTATTAAATCTATAGAATTAGATTATCTTAAATATTGATGTGTATATATATATATATCTGTGTGTGTGTGTGTGTGTGTGTGTGCGTGTGTGTGTGGGGGGGGGGTGCATAATTTAATGAATGGAAAATAATAAACGAAAAAGTTTTATACGGATAAGAATTTAATTGGCATTTGTTAATATACATATTAAGGAAAGAAAAACAAAATGTATTACACAATTTATAAGAAATAAAGTATAGTATCATAAAAAAAAATCTTGACACTTGCAATTTTAGACGGTTTTTTAAATATCTAAAAATGTACATAAGGAATTATTCTGAAACTTCAGGTGTGTAAACAAAACGATACAGGTCATACATTTTCATGAAGGTTTTTCACCGGAATCGCGTAGGGGACTGTCAACAAGATTATTTGGATAACCCTGTCAAAACTGATGTAGCAAAAGCGTTCAAACTGAAGATTATTATTAAGTGGCTCATCATAATAAACTGTGTTCATGTGTTTTATGAATATAGCACGTATACTCGTAGAGAAATTAAGGTTTGTATAAAAGCGGTCCAAAATTCTTTGCAAAAGTTTTTTTGCTTAAAATATCCGAAGTTCTCAATAAATATCAATGTTCTTTTCCAAAAGTATGACAAACAAACTTATTCATAACACCCTATAATAAAAATTTTAAAACAATAATAATTGTTTGAAAATGAACAGGCTTTCTAAATAAGGTTTCAGTCCGCATGCGTGAACTCAATCTAAATATAATTTGCATAATATATTAGCTAGATGTATAGAGCAAATTTTGTGAAAATCCCAAAAAGCTAGCTTGAAAATTCTGAAAATTATCCTTGATAGAATACGATCAAAATCCTCTGTTCTCAAATGAAGGAAAAAAGATGGGTAGCTGTATCCAAATATAGTATTACGTGCAACATCGTGTAGACACTAATGAAAGGAATATGGATACAGCCCCTCATCTTTTTTCTTCATTTTGGGAATAACAGATTTTCACCTTATTCTATCGACGATACTTTTCAGAATCCTCAAACTAGTTTTTGAGACTTTCACAAAAGTTGCTCTATACATCTAGCTAACATATTATGTAAATTGCATTTTGATTGCGGTGACGCATGCGCAGTTAAAACCTTATTTAATAAACCTGTTTATTTTTCATACAATTATTAATTTTTTTTTTAATTTTGATTATTGGGTTTTACAAACAATATTGTTTGTCATATTTTTGGAAAAGAACATGGATTTTTATTAAGAACTCTGCAAATTATAAGCAAATAACTTTGGTTATTATAAGCAAAAAAACTTGGGAAATTTTGGGATCGTTTTTATAGAAACATTAATTGCTCTACAAGTATACGTGCTATATTCATAAAAATAAACAAAGTTTATTACAATAAGCCACTTAATCATAATCTGCAGTTTGAACACATTTGCTACATTAGTTTCGACAGGGTTATCCAAAAGATTTTCGTTATTTCTCAATTTGTTAACGATCCCCTATGCAATTTCAGGGGAAAATCTTCGAGAAAATATATGACCTGTACTTTTTTGTTTACACGACCGGAGTTTTAGAAAAATTCCTTAAGTATATTTCTAGATATTTAAGAAAACGTCTAAAATTGCAAGTTTCAAGATTTTTTTTTTTTTTTTTTTGCAGACATTGTATATGGCTTCTAATTATTTATTGTGATTATTTTTTTCTTTTTTAAAGTTTTTTTTAGTTATATCCTTATTTTAATTATTTAAACATACAGACACAGACACGGATATGTATATAACACATGCAAATAAAAAAAATTTATATACATAATAAAAGAGTAGAAAGAGCAAGATTTGCTTATAATCTTGTAGCTAATTATATTGGCAAGACTTCTGTTATCCGTATGTGAAATCTCTTTCCCATGCATAACTTACCGAACGAAATATTTCTTTTTTTTGTCTTATCGGCAAATGCATAATGTTTTTTACTTCTCAGATATCGTTTTTTTCTATTTCACAGCTCGTTGTTTTTTGATGTATGATGATGTATTATTGGTTTTCAAATTTCTTTTAAAGTAAAAAAGCACGTTTTTTTTAAGTGCACGAAAATAAAATTTCTATTAGAAAGTGAATGCAACATTTTAAAGTACCTGTTTGAGACGAATCAATACACACACACACACATACATATATATACAGTGCTCAGCAAAAGTTTAGACAATGGTAGATTTCGCTTCTATATAGAGAAATATGTACCAAATTTTTATAATTCATATGCCATACATTTCTTGTGACTTATCCCTTATTCACAAACAATAAATTTTACATTTTACATTTTTATATAATATATAACGACAGAAGAAGAAATTAACATTGTGGAAAAAGTATAGACAATTTGTATATTTAAAGAGAAATAACTACAAATTAATATCGAGTTGCACCCACACGTTGTCTGCAATTAGTACAAGAATGTTACATTTCATCGAAGAAACTAAATGCTGCGTCACTTGCGGGTCTATTTTGTACCAAACATGTTCAACAGCAGCTCAAAACTCATTAACAGAAGAATATTGCAAAAATTTGCATAAACCTTACGACATATGATGTTATAAAGGTTTTCCATTGTATCCAGATCAGGGCTAAATGCCGGCCAGTTGAGATCAGTAGTATTCTCAGAGTTAAACGAAGTTCTTGTTTTGTATGCAGCATGGATAGAGGCATTATCTTGCTAAAATCCATACTTTGGACCATGTGTTGCTTAATAACCACTGAATAACTCCACAGATATTCGAGCATTAAAGCAAAGTGAGGACCAAATCATTAAAAAGTCAACTCCTTGTTGTCGATTTAAGAAAATCCCAGACTTTTTAAGCAAGTCGTGCCAATAGTATGCCCACCCGTTTAGGCCATTCAAATTTTTTGATATTGAATATCATAGCGTACCATTTGGGTCCATATGACATATGATTGCAAGTTCATTGCATTCTCGCCAATTTGTAGCAAGATTTTAAAGCTGATTCTTTTATCATTTTCATAAAAATTGATTTATCTCTTTCTGTAATTCATCTACAAATCATATCCGTCGACACAAAAAGTCCTGACTTACTTTTAATGGGACTAACAATCAATATTTGTGAAAATGCAATTTATGGATTTTTGTCATCTCATTTTCTGGTCACACACAGTCTTACAGAATTATATTTTGTTTAGAAGGAGTCACCCTTAGACTATGCTTCATAGACAGATCACTTTGGACGATTCAATGCTGCTGAAGCATCTGCAACAGTCTTCCCTTTCGATTTCAGTTTTCCTATTTCAATAACCTCATCTAACTGAATATTTTTAGCTCGCGGCATCTTCATTAACTGATGCCATATCGAGGTATTCTTAAATACTTCAGACATGTGACATCATAACTTAGAGATTTGCATTTCTTCATGAGCAGTTGGCAAAAAATCAAAAAAGTGCCTAAACTTTTGCAATGTGCAAATTTTACTTTTTTAAGTTAAATTAAATATTATCTTATATTATAACCATTATTTATATCCTAAAGTGTTTAAAATATATTTAAAAATAAGTATAGCCATTCGTAAAACTCAAGCGTTCGTATTTTTGATTTAAAGGTTAAATAACACCAGTGTCTAAACTTGTGCTGAGCTCTGTATATATTATTTGTGTAAGTATAATTTAACTAGGACTTCCCTAAGAGGGATTAGTCTGAGCGATATTGCTGAGAATACACATTTAATAACTTGAGATAAGTAAAGAAAATGAGATGTTACCTTTAATTGGTCATTCATTGTGATAAAATTAATGAAAATAAGCATATTGAATCATAGAATTACAAAATCTTATATATAAAGTTGCATATAATATTTTTATAAAAGGGAAAGCAAACCATACATGAATATAAAATTGGAAATATGCAAAATGTTAAAGGTAATACAGAAAATAAAACACCAAATTTTCCTATATTGGAAATATAACTCTTTGAAATGATGTCAAGAGCATAAACAGAAGCTCCGCACTAATTTGAGAAACTATAAATAACATAAACTATTATGATTGCAGAGAATGGAGTGTTATTTTATATAGTATGAGATCCGTCCGAATAGTTTATAGTAAGAAGTACCGAATTGTAAGAAGGCAACAGCCAATCACGGAAGAGCATAAACAAAACTAGATAGACAATGAAGGAGAGGAAAGGAAGAAGGGGGGAAGGGAAATAGGAAAAAAACGGGGTAAATTAAAAAATTAACTAAAAGGAGAGATTAAAATGAAATAAAATGTACGCAAAAAATATATAAATTAGTAATAAATAAATTTAAAAAAAAATTACATAAAAATAAAAAATAGTTTACAATTATAAACACACATGAATAAACCTGAAAAAATTGTATACATAATATATACAGGGTGTCCGAAAAGTCTGGAAACGGCCGAATAACTCGAGAAATACATATGAGATTGAAAAAACAAATATACGTGTTAAATATTTTTAAATAAGCTACTCTGTGATACCAAATTTGACCTTTGAAACCGACCCCCTGGGGGTCAGAGGGGGTCCAACTTTGAAATCTTAAATTATAACCCCCATTTTTTATTGCAGATTCGGATTCTACTTACAAAAATACGTAACTTTTGTATTTGATGTTTATTTCAAATCTTCGTTTATCACGGTGGAATCGAGCATATTAAATCGATACATATTCCCGCTTTTCCAACGGGATTTTCCCTAATCGAAACTGATTGGTCAGAATTTTTGACGTCAAATTCCTCGACTTTTGTAGGAATAGCGTTTCCTGAAAATCACCCGTGGCGATTATTTCAATAGTGCTATACTGTTGAATATGTGTTTTCCACGGATGCAATGAGGTTGTCGATAAGAGTTAAGGAATCCTTTTTTAAGAATTTGTCCTAAACGAGCATTTATATCTTATAAGTTACTGTGATGGCAAAGTTATAGTTTCTAACCCCAACAGTGTCCTAGAAATTGCTATATTCTCAATGAATTGGGTTTAAAACTTTTTCTAGAAAAAAAAAAATGTTTAATTTGTGAAGTTAAGTTGTCGAACGTTTTAGAAATCCTTCATAACAAGAACATTATATCTTAAAAGTTGCCACAAAAAAAGCATTTTAATTTTTTAGTCATATCAACATCAAAGAATTCTCAATTTTAGAACTTTTTTGCTCGTGCATTGATGGTGATTATTGTTCCTACGCAAAATATAGTATATTTTGCAGCAAAGATGGTTACCAACATTTTTTGCCCACATTATTTTTTAAATCGGCTAGGTACTCCCAATGATAACGAAAAACACACAAACGTTATTGCTTTATAGCATAGAAATATAGAATCAAAAGCTAATTGAAATGAAAAAAACTTCTTTAAACACCATAAAATAAGTTAACTGCGCAAGGCCTTTCGAAAGAACTTAGTCTTTCTTCGTCAGGCGCAAAAAAGACGTGCGTCCACAATGAATGTAGCGGCACGACTGAAGGGGAATGCGGGAGGGAGAGGGAGCAAGCAGAAGGAACGGCTAATAGGAAAGAAGAAGGCAACAGCCAATCACGGAAGAGCATAAAAAAAACTAGATAGACAATGAAGGAGAGGAAAGGAAGAAGGGGGGAAGGGAAATGGGAAAAAAACGGGGTAAATTAAAAAATTAACTAAAAGGAGAGATTAAAATGAAATAAAATGTACGCAAAAAATATGTAAATTAGTAATAAATAAATTTAAAAAAAATTACATAAAAATAAAAAATAGTTTACAATTATAAACACACATGAATAAACCTGAAAAAATTGTATACATAATATATACAGGGTGTCCGAAAAGTCTGGAAACGGCCGAATAACTCGAGAAATACATATGAGATTGAAAAACCAAATATACGTGTTAAATATTTTTAAATAAGCTACTCTGTGATACCAAATTTGACCTTTGAAACCGACCCCCTGGGGGTCAGAGGGGGTCCAACTTTGAAATCTTAAATTATAACCCCCATTTTTTATTGCAGATTCGGATTCTACTTACAAAAATACGTAACTTTTGTATTTGATGTTTATTTCAAATCTTCGTTTATCACGGTGGAATCGAGCATATTAAATCGATACATATTCCCGCTTTTCCAACGGGATTTTCCCTAATCGAAACTGATTGGTCAGAATTTTTGACGTCAAATTCCTCGACTTTTGTAGGAATAGCGTTTCCTGAAAATCACCCGTGGCGATTAAATTTGCCCCATTTGTTGCAGCGTCACTCCACAGCTATTATAGAATATCTCTTTTGTGACCAATGAGAATGCTCCATAACACAGTAAAGTAATCGTTTTCTATAAAAGCGGTGGAGTGACGATGCAGCAAAAGGGTCAATTTTTTTACAGCGCTTTTTACTGTGTTATGGAACATTCTCATTGGTCATGAAAGAGATATTCTATAAAAGCTGTGGAGTGACGCTACAGCAAATGAATCAAATTTTTAACTGTGTAGCACTGCCGAAATAATCGGCAGGGGTGATTTTCAGGAAACGCTATTATTGCAAAAGACGAGGAATTTGATGTCATAAATTCTCCTCAATTAGTTTCGATTAGGGAAAATCCCGTTGGAAAAGCCGAAATATGTATCGATTTAATATGCTCAATTACACCGTGATAAACGAGGATTTGAAATAAACATCAAATACAAAAGTTACGTATTTTTGTTCGTAGAATCCGAATCTGCAATAAAAAAGGGGGGTTACAATTTAAGATTTCAAAGTTGGACCCCCTCTGACCCCCAGGGGGTCGGTTACGAAGGTCAAATTTGGTATCACTGAATAGCTTATTTAAAAATATTTAACACGTATATTTACGTTTTTCAATCTCATATGTATTTTTCGAGTTATTCGACCGTTTCCAGACTTTTCGGACACCCTGTATATATATATATATAAAATAATAATAATAATAATTAGATAATAAACTTAATTATGAAGCAGTGCTGAAAAGATTCTTCCAGGCAACGGAGAGGGTTTTAGAATCAGATTTATCATTAACAATAATATCACGATTAATATAAATAGCTAAATTTTCAAGAAAGTCTAACTCAGAGGAACTATTGGCATTAAAAATAATTTTAGCAGTTTGAAAATTAAAACTATGGCCGGAATCCCAAGAGTGTTTAGCAACAGAAGATTTAGAAATTTCTTGATTAATGACATACCGAGAGTGTTCTTTTAGGCGTTTTTCGAGATTTCTTTTAGTTTGACCAATATACGATAAATCACAGCCATTACAAGGAACATTATAAATACCCCATTTTTGGACGTCAGGGACAGGACATTTCATGGAAGGAAATTTTAATTTATTGACTGGTTTATAGGTAACATTAAAATTGAAACGTCTTAAAACTTTAGCTAATTTAAAACATAAAGGAGGGTAAAAAGGGAGGACGACCAAATTATCAGGTTTACTTTTATCAATATTAGAAAGAGTGGAATTGTTAGGGGGTTTATTGAATTTGCTCACAGCAGAATTAATGATAGAAGGATTGAATCCACTTTTTACAGCAACAGATTTTAAGTAATTGAGTTCATTCTTAAGAGATGCAAAATCGGAACAAATTTTGAGAGCACGATAAACATAAGTATAAAAAACACCGATCTTTTGATTGACAGGATGATTTGAGAGAGCATGGGATGGATTAGAGACAGAAAAAGGTTTTCTGTCTTTAATCCACCCCAAAGTAAAAAGTAAACCTGATAATTTGGTCGTGCTCCCTTTTTACCCTCCTTTATG
The DNA here is from genome assembly GCA_964019185.1 of Maratus speculifer. Taxonomy (NCBI): domain Eukaryota; kingdom Metazoa; phylum Arthropoda; class Arachnida; order Araneae; family Salticidae; genus Maratus; species Maratus speculifer. The sequence continues at coordinate 224,863,353 of OZ025296.1, read as the reverse complement.
TTTTAAATTAGCTAAAGTTTTAAGAAGTTTCAATTTTAATGTTATCTTTAAACCAGTCAATAAATTAAAATTTCCTTCCATGAAATGTCCTGTCCCTGACCTCAAAAAATGGGGTATTTATAATGTTCCTTGAAATGGCTGTGATTTATCGTACATTGGTCAAACTAAAAGAAATCTCGAAAAACGCCTAAAAGAACACTCTCGGTATGTCATAAATCAAGAAATTTCTAAATCTTCTGTTGCTAAACACTCTTGGGATTCCGGCCATAGTTTTAATTTTCAAACTGCTAAAATTATTTTTAATGCCAATAGTTCCTCTGAGTTAGACTTTCTTGAAAATTTAGCTATTTATATTAATCGTGATATTATTGTTAATGATAAATCTGATTCTAAAACCCTCTCCGTTGCCTGGAAGAATCTTTTCAGCACTGCTTCATAATTAAGTTTATTATTTAATTATTATTATATATATATATATATATATATATATATTATGTATACAATTTTTTCAGGTTTATTCATGTGTGTTTATAATTGTAAACTATTTTTTATTTTTATGTAATTTTTTTTTTTTATTTATTTATTACTAATTTATATATTTTTTGCGTACATTTTATTTCATTTTAATCTCTCCTTTTAGTTAATTTTTTAATTTACCCCGTTTTTTTCCCACTTCCCTTCCCCCCTTCTTCCTTTCCTCTCCTTCATTGTCTATCTAGTTTTGTTTATGCTCTTCCGTGATTGGCTGTTGCCTTCTTCTTTCCTATTGGCCGTTCCTTCTGCTTGCTCCCTCTCCCTCCCGCATTCCCCTTCAGTCGTGCCGCTACATTCATTGTGGACGCACGTCTTTTTTGCGCCTGACGAAGAAAGACTAAGTTCTTTCGAAAGGCCTTGCGCAGTTAACTTATTTTATGGTGTTTAAAGAAGTTTTTTTCATTTCAATTGTGTATAACACCAGCTTCAATTTTATACATTCAAAAGCTATTTATCTCCTATTATATACACATAAATTATCTAATTAGTGCTAGCAGATGCATTTTAAAATATACATAGATTAATATGATGCTTCATTTTTCTTTTCTTAGTATTTCTTAGTATTCATTTTTCATTTATTTGTATTATTCAGTAAAAAACTTACTTTCTTAAGCCCGAATTACGTCAAACTTTTTATAAAAGCGCCAAAGTCCATGTAACAGCGAAGTATTGCGAAGAGTATTAAATACAAGGTAGTAAGACACTTAGCCAAGCGCAGGTAATAAATCGCCAAATATTGTTCTTTTCGTCCTCTCTCGAAATGCATTTTTTCCATACATTTAAAAAACACGATTTTGTGTCATCTTATTTAAAATTCAATTAAATAAATAAGAGGAAGCAATGATAGCATAAATCAAAACATTTTATTTCAGCATCAAGGAATTGTATCGTAGTTACACATATGGAACAAAGCTGCTTTTGGCCAAAAAACGTAGTCTTCACTAAATTTGAATCTGATTAAAAAAAGTACCGTGATTAATTAAAATGTTATAGGCAGAGCTGCCAAGTCTCCGGCATTTTGGATACCGGTATTTTAATACAGAAAATGTTTTATTAAATTGGAACATTCTGTGGATTTAAAAAATAACTTTTCCTGTAAGAAAATTATTAGTTATTAGCCTCCGATGCTATTTCTTTCAGACAAGCTAAAAAATGTCGTGTCATCAGCGCTGAATTTTCTACTCAACCGATTTTGATAATTATTTTTTAAAATGAAATCTATTTATTTGTAGTTGTGCCCATTTTAGTTATTTTTTAATTTATTTCCATTTTTGTATTTAATTTTTAATTTTTAATACTTTCTACAATATTTCTTCAAAATGGTGGCAATTCAGTTTAGCTTTTCTCTCGATAATAAAAATTTATTTTCCAAAATGATTGCGTATAATTATGCACTAATTGAGGTAAAAAATATGTTTACTGAGAAATAATATTAATAATGTAAATAAAATAACAGAAAATAATTTATGATAAAAATTAATGTCTAAAGCAAAATAAGAAAAATTTCACATGAGGAAAATGATGTCATTCAGCAACCAGATAAATGGGAATTACAATATTATTACGGATGCTTTTTTCATATTACTAATAATAGTAACTTTTAAAAAAACATTTGAAGAGAAAATGACGTCACTATTTAATTGGTCGCATTTTTACTCATAACGATATTAGGTACTACTCTGTTATCACGTCGACCAATTTTGCCAAATTATACAAATCGCCAAACTAATAACCAAATTATACATATTGACATAATTTTTTTAAATAACGAAAAAACAAATAATTAGTAGAATATTTATAAAAAATTAATAAAAAGTCGAAATAAAAATCACTTAATGACATTTTAAGCACATGAATCGTATTTAATGTCATTGAATGTGACATTCACGATCATCCATTATTGGCATTTAATCTTATATTTTGGTGATAGTTTTTTCGTCTACGGGTAACCTGGTAGTACCCGATATTACATTTCAATATTTCTTTCCATTATGGACACTGAGATTGAGATTTTACTTTCAGATGACTTCAGATAGTGAAAATAAGGTCACAGTAAAAATAAAATTAGTTTTTATTAATATATATATATATATATATATATATATATATATATATATATATTTGTGAGTGTATATAAAATAAAATTTCTGGATTTCGCCGGCATCCAGATTAAAATTTTAACTGAAGATATGCGAATATTTGCATGCAAAATTGTAACTGGCAAACTTGACATTTAGTTTGTAAATATATTTATTATATATTGATTCAATAATGTAATTATTTTTTCTTTTTTTAAACCAAATCGATTGGGTCTTTTAAACATTTCATTCGTCGAATTAGACAGGATTCCACTCGTTTTATTGTTAAATTGCATTTCCTTTTACTCAGAGTTTTTAAAAAAGCGTTTAAACTAAAAAAAAATCCGTTTTTGATGAATCTAGTCAATGAAGAAGTAGCACGTCAAATTGTATCTCTTTATTATTCCGCAATTCCAATGTCTCAGAGAGAAATTGCTAATCAATTGGGTATTTCACGCCGTTCTGTTTGCTATTATATTGATAAACACAAGAAAAATGAAGTTAGTTCATTGCAATCTAAACGGTGTCGCCCTTCTAAAAACCTCTATCATTTTTTTTCTAATCCGAGACGAAACTGAATTCTGCAATGGCAGAATCTACATTCAACTTATATTTTATTTTTCTCATAATTTTATTACTCTTAATATTTAAATGTGAGATGTTAATACTGTAGCGCATTTCTATATCAAAAATACTTTTTTCCTTATTTCTTTTTTTTTTAATAACAAAAAATGTTTCGTTTATTCCTTTTTTTTTTCTTTGAAATAAATAAATAACGTGTTATTACAGCATGCTATATGTATCTGGTAATGAAAACGATGTTTTCGCCTAATTGGCATAAAAAATCTCACCAAATCTGGTGCTTATATCTCTAGTATATTATCTCAAGTATTTTATTTATGCATACTATAATTGTTTTTACATACCACTTACTTCTTCTTGTATATAAAAATAGGTAAGTGGCCCCTAAATAAGTAATATGGAACAATAATTTCTCCTCGGCAATTAATTTTTAATTGAACAGTATCCACGTGAAAAATTAAAATAAAAAAAATTCAAAGGAAAATAAATATGACGTCATTTATTATATTATCGGAAGTTTTGTTTGCACAGATATCATATACACACCGAGGTAACTAATGGACACTAAATTGATATTATTTTGCCTGGCATAGCAACCCGACTATTGTTATTTAGTTAATAAAATGTTTTTTTATTTCCTTTCTCTTCTTTAAAATTATGTAAACTGTTTTGTTCTATACTTATTATTTAAGTACTAATTGTTATTATTTTTTAAATAATAGAAAATAATTTAAATATATATATGAAACTGGTATTCGAAAACGATGTTTCCGCCAAATTAGTGTAAAATTTTTTTTGCCGATCTCGGCGCGTACATGACAACTGCGCTGTTTTGTTTATGTATTAAGGATACTTTTAGATCATAAATCCGATTACAGAAAATTAGTCAGATTATTTAATTAGAAGTTATTAAATTTATGTTTTTTTTAATATGAAACAGACGAAGAAAAGAAAATTTTTTATTGCTGCCCGACTGGAGAATTAACCTTGATGTTATTTGATTTTATGCTTGATGTTATTTTAAAAAACTATTGAAATGGCGAATTTTTTATTATTTGTTAATGTTTTTTTGTTTATATTATTGCAAACATTTTTCCTCTTTTATACACGCATCACCTTGGCGCGATTTTTTTATGATGCCGATTTGGAGAACACTGCGTTTTCAAATATCAATTACATTTATATTATTTTTATTTATTTTCTATTATTTTAAAAAGGAAATAATAATAATAAACTAAGTCAATAAATAATTATGGAACAAAACAATTTATATAATTTTAAAAGAAAAAAGAAAAATAATGAAATAGTTTACTCAAAAATAAATAACTATTACCGGATTACCACGTGAGGCTTAAAATCGCAATTTACTGCAATCGCGCCAACGGGATCCGTAGATGACACCTGCACCTAAATATTATTGGCAATATACAATTATTATACAATTAATACAATTTGTTTATATAATTTGGTAATACTTGATAAACCCATCGACCAAAAAACTATCGCCAAAGTATAAGGTTAAATGTCAATGGATGATCGTAAATGTCACATTCATTTGACATTAAATTTGTTATACGTAATTGTTACTTCATCAACCAATTTTTATTCGATGTTTATTTGTATTTCTATTAACATTTTAGTAATTTATTCATTCTTTGGTTATTTAAAATAAAAATTATGTCCATTTGTATAATTTGGCGAAATTGATCGACCGAATAATCAAGTAGTACCCATTATTTGTTTACAGTCTATCTGGATATTTAAATTGTTAGAATTAGCGTACTTATCGGGCTCCCGCCAAGTCATACGCCAAGCAGTCGTTAAATCTGTGTTTTAGTCTTACTATTATATCTTTTTCATCTGCAGTTATTTCACTATCACCAAAAAAGCAATATTTTCAATGTGTCGGAAAAATTATTATAATGAAAAAATATTTGCAATTAATTTATCATTCATTACAATTAAAAAAATTGTAAGGAAAATAAATATACTTTAAAATTGGTTAAGAAAAAAATATACATGAAATCTCGACAGCTGAAAATTTTGTTTTTCATAATTACGTAGCAGTTCTAATTAACGATAAACCTTATCAACAGAACTTTGTCAAATATTAAACTATTAGACACTACTTCATTACCCCGTCGAACAAAAAACTATCGTCAAGCTATAAGATTAAATGCCAATACTGGATTATCGTAAATTTCACATTTATTTGAGGACAAACATAAAATAAGTCTGGTACATTCGTAACAATATCGTTTCTAGCACTTTTAATGTTTGACATTAAAAATCATAATGGAATCGATTACAGAAGATAGAAAGATTTTATTAGATGCAAACTAAAGACCTATTTTTCTACAAAATTTAGTCATCAAGATTATTCTGATTTAACGGCTGCATGTTAGCAACTGTTTTATAAAAGGAAGAGGCAGTGAAACTGATGTAATTTTAATGTTATTTAAATAATACAGCTTTAAAACACTCTTTTTATGCTTCATTGTTCTAATAAATATATAAGTGAAACACCCTTCTTCGTCTGCCACCCCCACGAAGGGCACCCTTTCCTTAGGGCCTATATCCCATGTGTAGATAAATGGCCGTCATAAATACAAACAAACAAACTCTTCTATATCTGTCAAAATTCTTTACATTTTTTACTCTATGTATTCTTGCTGGAACAGATTAAGGTAGATAGGAAACTACAGTAGACCTGCTAGAAGAGGACGTTTATTAAAAAATGTAACATGAAATGACATTGTGTGTAGGCTACCAGAACTATACATAGTGCAAGTTCAGATGTCGGGGTTTTAAGAACTAAGAAATGATAATGTGCAATCCGAAAGTTAATAGAAGTTGATAATCAATCTCACTAATCATTGCAATGCCCTCTAATATAATAGTGTGATGACTCGAGAACGTTTTGATTCCTGTTGCCATAACGATCTCATGTTCATACGAAACTCTACTATAAATGATAAAATAAAAGAGATGAATAAAAGAGGTGAAATAAAAGAGGTGCTTCATTGCCCAAATTTTCGACAAGACTTACAATAGTAGAATATTGCAATGGCGTTGGCATGATTTTCTGCAATACGGAAGAACATTCCAGGGTGGTCTATACGGGTGCACGACATTTCGGTCCCGCCATTTCGGTCCCGCCGTTTCGGTCCCGCCGTTTCGGTCCCGAGACATTTCGGTCCCTGGCCATTTCGGTCCCGAGACATTTCGGTCCCTAGCCATATCGGTCCCGAGACATTTCGGTCCCGAGACATTTCGGTCCCTGGCCATTTCGGTCCCGAGACATTTCGGTCCCTTGCCATTTCGGTCCCTGGCCATTTCGGTCCCTTGCTATTTCTTTACCGGCCACCTTATAACTTGGTTTCTGATTGATGAAGGCCTACTAAATGCTGTTAGCTCAACATTGTTCTGTCTTTTTTTAATATTTTTATCCTCCTGCTCCCCTTCCCTCAAATTTTATACAAAGCTGAATATAATAGTCCAATAAGTTTAATCTATTGTAACTCGTGATAATAAAATCACAGCAAGTTGAAAATTTGATTAAATAATGTTATATAATTTTACACTGTCTTTATTATTATTATTTAACATAATGAATATTTTAAGTTTTATCATATATTCTTTGTATTAGGTATTTTATCTATACAAAAAACTAAAATACATATTTTATTGATTGTTTTAGCACACTTTCTTAGAATCTTTAAATTAGTGATTTCCTAACTAGGCGTTCTACGAAAATTTTTTGTTTAAAAAATAAAAATGCTCCAACGACCTTTTTTATGTAATAATTATTGGTTGCATTTTTTTTTTTTTTTTTTTCCACAGTTATTTTACTTCATGAAGACAATTTTTGTGAATTAATTTTATTGAAAGTGGGCTTATTTCTTTGTAATAAAATGATTATTTTTCAATTTTATATAATAATGTAATTATTATTTTAAATATTTTTATTTTCAAATTTTAACTGACAAAACTAAGCTTTTTTTAATTTATCGTTTATTTATTTATTTATTTGCATTACCTTTTCGCTCCCACTTTCACAGAAAAAAAAATTGACAATTCTTATTTTAATTTTATTATTGATGGAATTAATAGTTTTAAATTTCATTAACTTTAAATATAAAATAAATAAATAGGTAAACAATAAGTTTCAGTTTATAACTACTACAAAACATAATGATAAATTGAATATAAAACAGATTATTTATTGAGTTTATTTAAAGTAAAATTCGAAATGCGTATTAATAATTTTATCAATTTAATTAAATAAAGATTCATTAAATTAAAAATACATATGTTTAATAAAATATTAATTTTAAAATCACTAACTGTTTTGAGATTTAATTTATAGCAATTATTCATCACCATAAGTTTTTATTCAAAAATTATTATTTATTTCAAAAAAGGAAATTATTATTATTATTATTATTATTATTATTATTATTATTATTATTATTATTATTATTATTATTATTATTATTATTATTATTATTATTATTATTATTGAAAAATCAGTAACGTAACGTAATAATTAAACATAATAATGCAACACTGTAACAATGCGTAAAAATATTTCTTAACAGTGTTAGGTAACATTATTATCCAGATGCAGATTTAAATTTTCTGAAACAAAGTTATAGTTTACAGTTCGCAAAAAGCAATCATATATTAATTAATTATTTTTAAAGAGTAAGAAAAATATCAGAAACTAACCAATAAATGAATAAATAATATATTTATTTTGAGAATCCTTATAATTTTTATATATCCTAATGAACTTGATAACATTAAAGTAGCTGAAATTTAAAAAATATGTTTTTTCATTTTTGCTATAATAAGAGCTATAAACTAGATTTTAAACAAGTAATTGATAAATAAGTCACTTAAACAATTAATAGTTAAAATAATTTTGAATTCTTATTAAGAAATGTGTTTGATAAAAATAATTTAATTTTTAATTTTTTTTTAATTTAACAGCATAATTATTAATGCTTTAAAATTTTCTAAGATTATGTTAATCATTAAATAAAATAACGTATAACATTAAGTAAGAAACAAATCAAAACCGAGTGCCGGGAATTTTTAAACACTTATAATTTTTTATGTTGGTGTTCCTATAAAATTTGAAATATATGCATATAAGTACCAGCTAAGTACTACTATTAACCTCTTTTAAGCAAAAATTCTGCATGTCAATCAATTGTCAACGCCCATCTGAACAAATAGTCATCTTTATACAAGATAGCTAGAAAAGCTAGGTAGTTAGCTTTATTCTACTTATCTTGATCTTTATACACTTGTCAGATGAAATCCCTCATTCTATAATACAATGTCCTTTTTACTCTGGAGTTCAAATGCGGACGGACCTCCCAGATTTGACTTGTGTTTATTTCGCTCGTAGTTTTTGAATGCAATAAGCATAAAAAGTGTTTAATGTATTAAAAAGGATTTGTAATTCCTGCATTGTTATATGTAAAAAGGTTGTTACACGTAAAAAGTTATTTCGTAGCAATAATTGTTATATGTAAAAAGATTAACGCAAACTTTTAAATAGTTTTTTTAATAGCGAAATAAAATAATTATTTAAAAAATAAAATGTTTTAGTCAATCCCGATGTAGAACTTAAAAAATAATGTGGCTTTATCACAATTCCATGTTAAAAAACCCCTTAAAAAAAAAATTGTAAAATGCTATAATCTAAAAATGATGTGCCGTTAAATAATAGGATGAAATAAAGATTTCTAAAAATATTTGCAGATTTTTTTTATTATTATTAAACACATATTGTACAAATTATATGCAACTGAAAATGTGTAGGCCATGGACATTTGCTTAAGCAAATTAAATTCGACTTATACGTGTTTTTAAATTACCAGATCTTCATGATTGAGGAACTTCTATATAAATTTACAGAACAATCCTCCCCTCACTCCTGAAAACAATTACTTCTGTCATATTAAATTTGCATGGCGTTTAGATCCGCTGCAATATGTTTGAGTTTGGATCCGAGTTATACGTGTAAGCGGTTTTTGGGTACTTGTTACTTCTAATTAATTGCATTACACTAAAACTTTATGTGGCTTTCAGTTAAAAAACCAGTGTTGAATTCAGACACATTTCTCCGGGAGGGACTTATGTGGCTCCGGGGGGATTCAATAGAGTCCTGGGGGGATTACACTTTTTTACCACTGAAAACACAAAATCTCAAAATTTCCGGGGGGGGCATTGATAGCTCTGGGGGGAATGACCCGCCCCTGAATTCAACACTCTAATATGTTCCCTATAAAATTATGTCAGATATTTCCCGTGCACAAAATTTCAGCTTGCTGGAGAAGGGACCGAAATGTCTGAGGACCGAAAAGTCCAGGGACCGAAATGTCTCGGGACCGAAATGGCCATGGACCGAAATGTCTCGGGACCGAAATGGCCATGGACCGAAATGTCTCGGGACCGAAATGGCCAGGGACCGAAATGTCTCGGGACCGAAACGGCGGGACCGAAACGGCGGGACCGAAATGGCGGGACCGAAACGTCCTGCTTCCGGTCTATACTGCTTTAAAATAAATTTTTTAACGCACCATTTTCTTTGAATCAAGGTTCGTTTGGAAATATGGACCAGCGAAGTGGGCATAGCCTGCTAGTACAGTATAAATTAAATCTAAAAAATAACCCCCGTTGCCCCTTTTTGGATAGAATAAAAAAAATCAAGGTCTAATTCCAGTATTGCTCCCAGGTATGCATACATATTCCAAATTTGAAAGTTGTATGCCAACAGGAAATGGATGAAAAATGGGAAAAGATGCCACGTATGCACCAGGGTACATAATTGGCTTCAACATGGCATTATTTTACCTGAAATGGTAACCCGGTTTTATTTATTATTTGTTTATTTACTCATAAAATGTTTAATTACTTTCATTTCCCTTTTTTTAATTATATGAAATGTTTGTTTTTATAGTTATTAATTATTATTATTATTTTATTTACTGTAAGTTCTTTTTCGAAATAGAAAATAATTTAAAAATGTGTATGTAAGCGTTACTTGAAAACGGAGCTTTTGCCAAATGGGCTTTGAAAAAAATTGCGCCAAATCTGATGCGCGTAAGGCATCCGTGCCGAAAAATTAGTGACCAGAAATGACTTCCACACACAAACAAAATATAAGTTAAAAGAAAACATGCAATAAAAATAAAGGGAAAATGATGTCATAAAAGAAGCTTTATCTTTAAAAACATAATTGTTTCTAATTTTCACACGCGAAATATGTAAAATATTCTTTTAGAGATCAAAAAATGATATTAAGAGATTATTATAAAATCTCAAAATCAAAGTTTCTATGACATTTGTTTTGATATAAAAAAATAACAGTTTTATTTTCCTGCATGATTAAATTTTAAAATGTTTTATTGCATTCAATATTTCTGAGTGCGTAAATGATTACTATTTATTCCATGTACTGATTCGGTTATCTACGAAAATATCCAGCCCGTGAAAATCACGCACACCAAATTTCTGTGACGTATGCAAATAAATTGTGCTTTTTTATCAGTTTTTTTAATATAACTTTTAAACTATTTGGAACTAATTTTTAAAAGTAGGTGCATTCCCTAGATTACCTTCAAAGGTACCTTCTGGTACAAACAGAATCGAAATCCGACAAGTACTTTTTGAGATTTGCTTGACGAAAGAATTTTTTTGACTTTTAATATCGTTACGTACTCTGAGTATAAGACTTTGCTACGCTCAGACAACTAGGACTTCCCTCAGAGGGATTAGTCTAAGCGATATTGCTGAGAATACGCATTTAATAACTTGCGATAAGTAAAGAAAATGAGATGTTACCTTTAAGTGGCCATTCATTGTGTTAAAATATGATGAAAACAAGCATATTGAATCATAGAATTACAAAATCTTATATATAAAGTTGCATACACTATTTTTATAAAAGAAAAGCAAACCATGCATGGATATAAAATAGGAAATATGCAAAATGTTAAAAGTAATACAGAAAATAAAACAGCAAATTTTCCTATATTGGAAATATAACTCTTTGAAATGATGTCATGAGCATAAACAGAAGCTTCGCACCGATTTGAGAAACTATAAATAATATAAGCTATTATGTTTGAAGAGAATGGAGTGTATTTTATATGGTGTGAAATCCGTCCGAATAGTTTACAATGTTGAATATCTGTTTTCCACGGATGCAATGAGGTTGTCGATAAGAGTTAAGGAATCCTTTTTTAAAAATTTGTCCTAAACGAGCATTTACATCTTATAAGTTACTGTGATGCCAAAGTTATAGTTTCTGACCCCAACAGTATCCTAGAAATTGCCATATTCTCAATAAATTGGGTTTAAAACTTTTTCTAGAAAAAAAAATGTTTAATTTGTGAAATTTAATTTTCAAATGTTTTAGAAATCTTCCATAACGAGAATATTATACCTTAAATGTTGCCACCAAAAAAAAAGATTTTAAATTTTTAGTCATATCATCATCAAAGAATTCTCAATTTTAGAACTTTTTTTTACTCGTGAATTGATGGTGATTATTGTTCCTACGCAAAATATAGTATATTTTGCAGCAAAGATGGTTACCAACATTTTTTGCAAACATTATTTTTTAAATCGGCTAGGTACTCCCAATGATAACGAAAAACACACAAACGTTAATGCTTTATAGCATAGAAATACAGAATCAAAAGCTATTTATCTCCTATTATATACTCATAAATTATCTAATAAATGCTAGCAGATGCATTTTAAAATATACATAGATTAATATGATGCTTCATTTTTCTTTTCTTAGTATTTCTTAGTATTCATTTTTCATTTATTTGTATTATTCAGTAAAAAACTTACTTTCTTAAGCCCGAATTACGTCAAACTTTTTATAAAAGCGCCAAAGTCCATGTAACAGCGAAGTATTGCGAAGAGTATTAAATACAAGGTAGTAAGACACTTAGCCAAGCGCAGGTAATAAATCGCCAAATATTGTTCTTTTCGTCCTCTCTCGAAATGCATTTTTTCCGTATATTTAAAAAATACGATTTTGAGTCACCTTATTTAAAATTCAAATAAATAAATAAGAGGAAGCAATAACAGAATAAGTCAAAACATTTTATTTCAGCATCAATGAATTGTATCGTAGTTACACATGTGGAAAAAAGCTGCTTTTGGCCAAAAAACGTTGTCTTCACTAAATTTGAATCCGATTAAAAAAAGTATCGTGATGAATTAAAATGTTATAGGCAGAGCTGCCAAGTCTCCGGCATTTTGGCTACCGCTATTTTAATACAGAAAATGTTTTATTAAATTGGAACATTCTGCGGATTTAAAAAATAACTTTTCCTGTAAGAAAATTCTGCTGTGCAATAAGCGGGGGCTTGGTATCTCTCTATAGGAATATTTCGTACTGATGTACCAGCTTTGTAAGGTCTTCAGTTGGCAGAATGCCGAGCCGATTCCATTCAGACTTTGGGGGTAATAGCCTATGAGGCCGAGAAATGATATTAAATATTGTTTTCTATTTTTTGTTCCGAGTGAAATTTTATTTTAAAATTAATAGATTGTGGACCTATTATTAGTTCTCTGAATAACCTTTCCAAAATATATATTTTCTCCTACATTTTTTTAATTTTAATAAAAACATGTCTTTTTTTTTTTTACATTAATATTTATGACTAAAATGCAGTTTTAACGTTTGCTTGGCATCTGACTTGGCGGCTATGCAAGAAATTCGCCAATTCTAACAACCTAAATATTCAGGGCACTCATATACTCACTGGGATTTACTTGGCGCCAGAATGGCGTTATTTTGCCTAATATGGCAACCCTGATATTGTTTATTTTTTGATAAATTGTTTATTTACCTTAATTTTTTTAATTATATAAAATGTTTTTTGCTCTATTGTTATTTGTTTTTTAAATCTATATATATAAAAGAAAGTCTGGATTTCGTATTAATCACAGCACAAAAAATCTGCCGAACCTAAAATCTTGAAAATTGGGGTAAAAATACTTCTGATAACATCGAGTGCCGCTAAGAAGGGATTTTGGAAAATTCCTCCCCTAAGGGAGTTAAAAAAAGGAACGAACTTTAAAAAAATTCCTAAAAAATCGGCTTTTGTAGTTATTTTTCAACTGATAACATATTTTAGTGTATTTTTTCATGCTGAATCGAATGGTACCAAACAAATTCTTTTAAGTTCAGTAGTTCGCGAGATACTTCACATTTTCCTGATTTGGCGGTATCTTCGGCGCAAAAACCTGAAATTTTCAATCCTTTTCTATATATATAAAAGAAAGTTTGGATTTCGCATTAATCACAGCACAAAAAAATCTATTGAACCTATAATTTTGAAAGAGAGTTCTATAATCAGGTTAACATGATTATGTAAGCTATATTTAATTATCTCAATATATATAAAACGCAAAGTGAAATTTTATTGCGTCCGCTTATAACTTAAGTTCTACAATATAGATTTTAATGGATTTTACATTGTTAGTTGGACAATTTTTCAGAAATTTTGTAACAAATGAAATGTAGCATTCTACGTTGTTTAATTGAATGCTTAGGAAATGTTTTTTTATCAGATGAACCCAATTACAAAATTTTGGCTTTATTTTAAAAATTCCGCTGAATGAATTTTTATGTGATTAAAATTGTTAATATGTTGAGCGCTACGTCATTCATTGGTGACTAACATTGAACTTTCCGTTTAGATGACTGATTTTTCACCGATGAAGATAGTCTAAAGTACGATATAAAACTAAAAATTGCTATGATATAAAAATTTCGTTTGATTCAAAATTTCTTTAAAAAAATATATAAATAAAATAAATAAATAAATAAATAAATAAAACTGACCAGCGTAGCGGGCGAAGACTGCTAGTTTATTATATTTAAAAATTGTTTTATTTATTGTTATTTTTTTAATAATAGAAAATAATTTAAAAATGTATATTTAACCAGCATTCGAAAATGAGGTTTTCGCCAAATTGACGTTAGAATTTTTTTTTTTTTTTTTTACCAAACCTTGCGCGTATATATCTGCGTCATTTCACATTTTCATGTCCAATGTATGCAAATAATATAATAAATAATGTACACAATAATGTAGCGAAATAATTTAAAAAAATTGCTAATCTGGCAAGTTTTAAAATCACATCATTCAGGCGTTAATTCTAAAAAGATTAAGTTACGCTATATTGCGAGGGAAAAAGTTATAACCATACCTTTAAATCATCTTTTTTATTATATTTGTCTTTTTTTAACTTATTTTAGTGTAACTGAATTACAATGCAATGTTTAGAAACAGATAATTGAATTAAAGAAACAAAAAGGTATTCGCCAAAAAAATTCGACATACCTAGGATGTTTAATAAATAAACTCATCCTTGAGATGGTACAAACTCTCCCATTTTCGCATTGGACTCGCTCTTTTCGCCCATGCGCAGTTCTGTCCAGGTTTCTCTCAAACGTGGTTTATCAGTAATCTACTTTTTAACCTTAAAAAAAGCAACGACCATTTTTCGGGTACAAATGTATTCCTAATTGTTCCATTTTGCATACAAGGTAATGAATGTAATATTGATACATCTATGGTGATAAATTTCCAATAATTTTTCAAATCCCATTTATTTCGTTAAAAATATAAATCTTTTATTCATTTAGTTTAAAATAAATGGTTTTTATTTAATTTCATAATACTTTTGAAATATCACTTTTTATTGGCCATTTTTTTAAAGCATTTAAAAAATCGTTGTTGTTATCAGTGAAATATAGACTTTGGTCTGTCCGCATTTTACTTTATTATTATTATTATTTATAAATGGTGGAGAAATACTCATACTTAATCCATAACGTACATAATATATGACTCTGTTATTACATAAGTCACCTTTTTATCATCATAAAAATTATGTTTTTACTGATTTTTATTAACTTTATGGGAAAAATTTTGTGCTTTGAGCAATAGATGTCCTCATTTCATTTATTTATTTATTTTAACAAAATTATTTGTATTTAGAAGAATTTTTATTTAAATAGGAAATCCAAATGTCGCTGTTAATAAAAAAGAAAGTTACAACAAAAGTACAAAACGAGTAGACGCATATTATCAAATATGGAAAAACGACGAATCCAAAAAAGACTCCGTATGAAATATCATCTTTTAAAGCAAAAAAACGAGGTCTGATTATCGAGCTTACTGATTACGAAATGTGCATTACATTAAAATTTTTAAAAAATCAATTTCTAATTCCAGTATTGCTCCCAGGTATGCATTCATATTCCAAATTTCAAAGTTGTATGCCAACAGGAAATGGATGAAAAATGTGAAAAGATGTCACATATGCACCAGGGTACATAATTGGCGTCAAAATGGCATTATTTTACCTGAGATGGTAACCCGGCTTTATTTATTTATTATATGTTTATTTACTCATAAAATGTTTATTTACTTTCATTTCCTTTTTTAAATTATATAAAATATTTCTTTTTATAGTTATTAATTAGTATTATTATTTTACTTACTGTAAGTTCTTTTTGAAAATAGAAAATAATTTACAAATGTGTATGTAAGCGTTATTTGAAAACGGAGTTTTCGCCAAATGGGCTTTGAAAAAAATTGCGCCAAATCTGATGCGTTTGTGGTATCCGTGCCGAAAAATTAGTGACCTGAATTGACTTCCACACACAAACAAAATATAAGTTAAAAGAAAACATGCAATAAAAATAAATATAAAGGGAAAATGATGTCATAAAAGAAACTTTTTATATAAAAACGCAATTGTTTCTAATTTTCACACGCGAAATATATAAAACATTTTTTTAGCGATCAAAAAATGCTATTAAGAGATTATCACAAAATCTCAAAATCAAAATTTTTATGACATTTTTTACTATAAAAAAATAACAGTTTTATTTTCCTCCGTGATTAAATTTTAAAATGTTTTATTGGATTCAATATTTCTGAGTGCGTAAATGATTGTCTGAGCGTAGCGAAGTCTTTATACTCAGAGATACGTAACGATATTAAAATTCAAAAAAATTCTTTCGTCAAGCAAATCTCAAAAAGTACTTGTCGGATTTTGATTCTGTTTGTACCAATAGGTACCTATGAAGGTAATCTGGTGAATGCACCTACTTTTAAAAATTAATTCCAAATAGTTTAAAAGTTATATTTAAAAAACTGATAATAAAGCACAATTTATGTGCATACGTCACAGAAATTTGGTGAGCGTGATTTTCACCGGCTGGACATTTTCGTAGATAACCGAATCAGTACATGGAGTAAATAGTAATCATTTTCGCACTCAGAAATATTGAATGCAATAAAACATTTTAAAATTTAATCATGCAGGAAAATAAAACTGCTATTTTTTTATATTAAAAAATGTCATAAAAACTTTGCTTTTGAGATTTTGTGATAATCTCTTAACAGCACTTTTTAATCGCTAAAAGAATGTTTTACATATTTCGCGTGTGAAAATCAGAAACAATTGCGTTTTTAAATAAAAAGTTTCTTTTATGACATCATTTTACCTTTATATTTATTTTCATTGCATGTTTTCTTTTAACTTATATTTTGTTTGTGTATGGAAGTCAATTCTGGTCACAAATTTTTCGGCACGGATACCACAAGCGCATGAGATTTGGCGCAATTTTTTTCAAAGCCCATTTGGCGAAAACTCCCTTTGCAAATAACGCTTACATACACATTTTTAAATTATTTTCTATTTTCAAAAAGAACTTACAGTAAATAAAATAAAATAATAATTAATAACTATAAAAAGAAATATTTTATATAATTAAAAGAAGAAAGTGAAAGTAAATAAACATTTTATGAGTAAATAAACAAATAATAAATAAATTAAGGATCAAGTTGGTATAAATGGCGCTACGCGCCATACACACCACAATATCTCATGAGAAGACATGAGATGAGAGAGAGAGAGAGAGAATAATAAATAAATAAAGCCGGGTTACCATCTCAGGTAAAATAATGCCATTTTGACGCCAATTATGTACCCTGGTGCATATGTGACATTTTTTTCCCATTTTTCATCCGTTTCCTGTTGGCATACAACTTTGAAATATGGAGTATGTATGCATACCTGGGAGCAATACTGGAATTAGACATTGATTTTTTTAAAATTTGATCCAAAAAGGGGCAACGGGGCTATTTTTTAAAGTTTTATACAATTTATACTGCATAAAGGAGCCACTTACCTATTTCTATATACCAGAAGAAGTAAGTGGTATGTAAAAACAATTATAGTTTACATAAATAAAATACTTGAGATAATATACTAGAGATATAAGCACCGGGTTTGGCGAGATTTTTTATGCCAATTAGGCGAAAACATCGTTTTGATTAGCAGATGCATATAGCATGCTATAACAACACGTTATTTATTTATCTCAAAATGAAAAAAAAGGAATAAATGAAACATTTCCTGTTATTAAAAAAGATATAACAATCAATAAATGTTAATATTTTTAGAACAAACAATTTATTATAACATTTATATGATAACCAGCATGTTAGGCAACTAAACGCCATTTTGGCACCAATTAGGTACCTCGGTGTATATAGGGCATATATGTGCCATATTTATTTGTAAAACTGAGCATGAAAGTTTACCAGGTGTGTTTTCATAGGCGCTTATATCTCTTTGCAACATAGCGCACCTTTCGAAGCCAAAACTGCACAAAAGAAAAAATAATCAATATTTGCAGCATTTTTTTTTTTAATGTAATGCACATTTTGTAATCAGTAGGCTCGATGATCAGACCTCGATTTTTTGCTTTAAAAGATGATATTTCATACGACGTCTTTTTGGGATTCGTCGTTTTTCCATATTTGATAGTATGTGTCTACTCGTTTTGTACCCTTTTTCGTAACTTTCTTCTTTATTAACAGCGACATCTGGATTTCCTATTTAAATAAAAATTCTTCTAAATACAAAGAATTTTGTTAAAATAAATAAATAAATAGATGTATCAATATTACAATCAGTACCTTGTATGCAAAATGGAACAATTAGCAATAATTTTTGTACCCGAAAAATGGTCGTTGCTTTTTTTAAGTTTAAAAAGTAGATTACGAAATATTCCTATATAGAGATGCCAAACCCTCGATTATTGCATAGCAGAATTTTCTTATAGGAAAAGTTATTTTTTAAATTCGCAGAATGTTCCAATTTAATAAAACATTTTCTGTATTAAAATACCGGTATCCAAAATGCCGGAGACTTGGCAGCTCTGCCTATAATATTTTAATTAAACACGGTACTTTTTTAATCGGATTCATATTTTGTGAAGACAACGTTTTTTGGCCGAAAGCAGCTTTTTTCCACATGTGTAACTACGATACAATTCCTTGATGTTGACTTATGAATGTTTTGACTTATGCTATTATTGCTTCCTCTCATTTATTTATTTGAATTTTAAATAAGATGACTCAAATCGTGTTTTTTAAATATACGAAAAAAAATGCATTTCGAGAGAGGGCGAAAAGGACAATATTTGGCGATTTATTACCTGCGTTTGGCTAAGTGTCTTACTACCTTGTATTTAATACTCTTCACAATACTTCGCTGTTATATGGACTTAAGACGCTTTTATAAAAAAAATGACGTAATTCGGGCTTAAGAAAGTGAGTTTTTTACTGAATAATACAAATAAATGAAAAATGAATACTAAGAAATACTAATAAAAGGAAAATGAAGCATTATATTGATCTATGTATATTTAAAAATTCATCTGCTAGCACTAATTAGATAATTTATGTCGTGTATATAATAGGAGATAAATAGCTTTTGATTCTATATTTCTATGCTATAAAGCAGGCCTGTCCAACCTTTCACTAACCAGGGGCGCATCTTGGCTCTTGGCACTAAATAAAGGGCGCCAATATTTACATGACTAAAAACATGTGGCAATATTATCGTATAGTGTTAGTATACACGAACGTCTTCACACAATGCAAATGAATCGTACAACGTCAAACGAAAGACCCCCTACAGATATGGAATTACGCGTATTAAATTTCAAGTTATGCATTTTCTTATGAAAAGACTATATCAAAAATGTTTGTAGGGTAAGGAGCCAGAAACTTTAATCGCGTCTATAATAACAATAATATTAAATAAATAAATATGAAAATCCGAGATGTAGCAGAGATATAGGTTTCTTTTAGGATGTGAATAAACGGTTTGCTTTATTTTGAAGGCGTGGATTAGTTTTATGAAAAGTACAAAAGCAGACAAACATGATAGTGACCAAACCATGTGGGTGGTTTCAGAGGGATAATCTGGAAGTACTTTGATAAATGGAAATCATTCTGCGCTGTTTATTTTTTTCTAAGCAAAATTATAGAAAAAAACAGAAAAAGAGAAAAAAAAAAAACCTGAAAATTTTCAAAAGTCCAGAAAGAAAAATCAAGCCTTTATAGCCTTCAAATTAAACTGCTCTCGACTTCAGGAAACAGCTTCAGATTTTAAAAATATCGCTGATAAAATAGTAATGGTTTTAAAGAAAGCATTATTTATAATGGAGTTTTACTTTTAAAATGTTTAAAAACACGAGATCTTCAAGAGGGCGCCAAGAAATTCTTCAAAGGGCGCCATGGCGCCCGCGGGTGCCGCGTTGGACAGCCCTGCTATAAAGCATTAACGTTTGTGTGTTTTTCGTTAGCATTGGGAGTATCTAGCCGATTTAAAAAATAATGTGGGCAAAAAATGTTGGTAACCATCTTTGCTGCAAAATATACTATACTAGCGGACCCGACAGATGTTGTCCTGTCACCGACAGACGTTGTCCTTCTTGTCACCGACTCCAGAAAATCAAATAAATGTACGTAAATATGGTAATACGCACGATAAACACAACGCTCTTAATTTATTTTCTTATTACAATTATGTAAGGAAATTATTTTTCACTCTTCAGTATTTTTTGAAGTCGGTTCAATTTTTGATAGAAAAGTTTATTTTTCTCTTTTTAGTTAAAAGTTAACGATTTTCTCTAGTCGGTTAATCAAAATTATAATACAGGAAATATTATTGTAAAGCATACACGTTTGTCAGGAGTGGGGTTCGAATACGCGATCTCTTTCTTCAAGAAGCTGAGCTTAAATCTGGAGCCTTAGACCACTCGGACATTCCGTCCGCATTCTATTCATCGAACTTATTCAACACTTTTAATTAGCGAAAAATCACTAACTATTAGTTTTTGCCTAATTACTAAAAAAGTACTGAATCAATTTCGACGAAATGTGAATCTAAACCATTCTCGAATCCACTGGAACGCACACACAAAATTTCATTAAAATCGGTCCAGTCGTTTAGGAGGAGTTCAGTGACATACACACGCACAGAAGATTTATATACATAAAGATAATAAGTATTGGTACTACTTAGTTATCTCGTCAACCATAAAATGGTCGTCAAACTATGAGTTTAAATGTCAATAATGGATGATCGTGAATGTCGGATTCAATGACATTAAATACAATACAAAGAATTTTAGAATGTCATTAAATGATTTATTTTGTACTTTTTATTTGTATTTTTTGTTAATATTCTTATTAAGTGATTTTTATTTCGGCTTTTTATTTGTATTTTTATCAATATTTTTTCTATTTATTTGTTTTTTTCTGATTTCAAATAAAAATTATGTCAATATGTAAAATTTGGCTATTAGTATGGCGATTTGTACAATTTGGCGAAATTGGTCGACGGAACCTAAGTACCTAAGTATTTATAAATGTATGGTTGCATATTATAATTAACTTGATTATCCCATCTATCAATTTTGCCAAATTGTATAAATCACCAATCTCATAGCAAATTATTCATATTGACATAAATTTCATTTTAAATAATAAAAAACAAATAAATAGAAAAAAATATTGATAAAAATACAAATAAAAAACCGAAATAAAAATCACTTAATGACATTTTAAACAGGTGTATAATATTTAATGTCGTTGGATGCGACCTTTACGATCATCCATTATTGGCATTTAATCTTATAATTTGACGATGTTTTTTTTTTTTTTTTTTTTTTTTTTTTTTTTGAGTTTTACAAATGAGGAAGAATTCAATAACCTGTTTTTTCCCCCGTCAACCATAAAATGATCGCCAAACTATAAGATTAAATGACAATAATGGATGATCGTGAATGTCGGATTCAATTCGTATGGCGATTTGCACAATTTGGCGAAATCGGTCGACGGATCCTAAGTACCTAAGTATTATAAATGTAATGATTGCATATTATAATTAACTTGATTATCCCATTTATCAATTTTGCCAAATTGTATAAATCACCTATCTCATAGCCAAATTATTCATAGTGACATAAATTTCATTTTAAATAATGAAAAAACAAATAAATAGAAAAAATATTGATAAAAATACAAATAAAAAGCCGAAATAAAAATCACTTAATGACGTTTTAAACAGGTGTATAATATTTAATGTCGTTGGATGCAACTTTACGATCATCCATTATTGGCATTTAATCTTATAATTTGGCGATGTTTTTTTTTTTTTTTGAGCTTTACAAATGAGGAAGAATTCAATAACCTGTTTTTTCCCCCGTCAACCATAAAATGATCGCCAAACTATAAGATTAAATGTCAATAATGGATGATCGTGAATGTCGGATTCAATTAGTATGGCGATTTGTACAATTTGGCGAAACTGGTCGACGGATCCTAAGTACCTAAGTATTATAAATGTAATGGTTGCATATTATAATTAACTTGATTATCCCATTTATCAATTTTGCCAAATTGTATAAATCACCTATCTCATAGCCAAATTATTCATATTGACATAAATTTCATTTTAAATAATGAAAAAACAAATAAAAAGAAAAAATATTGATAAAAATACAAATAAAAAGCCGAAATAAAAATCACTTAATGATGTTTTAAACAGGTGTATAATATTTAATGTCATTGGATCCGACATTTATGATCATCCATTATTGGCATTTAATCTTATAATTTGGCGATGTTTTTTTTTTTTGCGCTTTACAAATGGGGAAGAATTCCATAACCTGTTTTTTTTTCCGTCAACCATAAAATGATCGCCAAACTATATGATTAAATGTGTCAATATGTAAAATTTGGCTATTAGTATGGCGATTTGTACAATTTGACAAAATTGGTCGACGGAACCTAAATACCTAAGTATTTATAAATGTATGATTGCATATTATAATTAACTTGATTATCCTATCTATCAATTTTGCCAAATTGTAATTTGGCGGTTTTTTTTTTTTTTTTTTTTTTTTTTTTTTTTTTTTTACAAATGGGGAAAAATTTTATAACCTGTTTTTTTTTTTCTTTTGCATTAAATGAACGATATTTTGATTTAATGTAAGGGTAGACATCATTAAAGGCCTTTTACAAAAAAGTCAATGACCAAATCCTAAGACCTGGAGACCAAACTGGGCGCCAGGGCGGAGTACTGAACCAATTTCGATGAAATGTGAATCTAAACCATTCTCGAATCCACCACAACACACACATAAAATTTTATTAAAATCGGTCCAGTCGTTTAGGAGGAGTTCATTTACATACACACGCACAGAAGATTTTTATATATAAAGATTTTGCGTAGGAACAATAATCACCATCAATGCACGAGCAAAAATGTTCTAACATTGAGAATTCTTCGATGTTGATGTGGCTAAAAATTTAAAATCTTTTTTTTTTTTTTCTTTTTTGGTGGCAATTTTTAAGATATAATATTCTCGTTATGAACGATTTTTAAAACATTCGAAAATTTAATTTCACATATTAAACACTTTTTTTCTAGAAAAAGTTTTGAACCCAATTTATTGAGAATATTGCAATTTCTAGGATACTGTTGGGGTCAGAAACTATAACTTTGGCATCACAGTAACTTATAAAATGTAAGTGCTCGTTTAGGACAAATTTTTAAAAAAGGATTCCTTAACTCTTACGACAACCTCATTGCATCCGTGGAAAACAGATATTCAACATTATAAACTATTCGGACGGATTTCACACCATATAAAATACACTCCATTTCTCTTCAAACATAATAGTTTATGTTATTTATAGTTTCTCAAATCGGTGCCAAGCTTCTGTTTATGCTCATGACATCATTTCAAAGAGCTATATTTCCAATATGGGAAAATTTGGTGTTTTATTTTCTGTATTACTTTTAACATTTTGCATATTTCCAATTTTATATCCATGCATGGTTTGCTTTTCTTTTATAAAAATAGTATATGCAACAAGATTTTGTAGTTATCACAATGAATGACCAATTAAAGGTAACATTTCATTTCTTTACTTATTAAATGTGTATTCTCAGCAATATCGCTCAGACTAATCCCTCTGAGGGAAGTCCTAGTTACTATTTACTCCATGTACTGATTCGGTTATCTATGAAAATATCCAGCCGGTGAAAATCACGCTCACCAAATTTTTGTGACGTATGCAAATAAATTGTGCTTTTTTATCAGTTTTTTTAATATAACTTTCAAACTATTTGGAATTAATTTTTAAAAGTAGGTGCATTCACCAGATTACCTTCATAGGTACCTTCTGGTACTAACAGAATCGAAATCCGACAAGTACTTTTTGAGATTTGCTTGACGAAAGAATTTTTTTTACTTTTAATATTGTTACGTACTCTGAGTATAAGACTTCGCTACGCTCAGACAATGAATGGAAAATAAGTAACAAAAAGTTTAATATGCGTTAATAATTTACTTGGAATTTTTGTTTATATACATAATAAGCAAACCACAAAAGAATGTATTTCGCAGTTTATAAAAAAATTAAATATATAGGTTTTAATTGTTTAATGTGATTATTTTTCCCTATCGTTTTTTAGTTCTTTCATTATTTCTATTACTTAAACACACACACACACACACACACACACATATATATATATATATATATATATATATATATATATATATATATATATATATATATATATATATATATATAATAAATGCATATAAAAAGGATTATGCACATAAGAAAAGAGTAGAAATCTATTGTTAAGAATTCTGTTTTCAGAATGTGAAATGAGCTTCCTATGCATAATCTACCTGGGGAAACATTTTTTCGCCTTATCGGCATATGCATATTGCTATTTTGTTCTCAGATTTAATTTTTTTTCTTTCACAGTTCGTTGCTTCTTGATTTATGGTGATATTTTTCCGTTACATCCTTTAGCACAGCGCCATCTTGTTGGACTTTTAAAACTAAAGCATTAATTTTAGAAGCCATTTTATTGAAAATTATGATCCATAATAGCTTCTATACTATTAAACGTTTCTTAGTTCTTAAATTCTTTTACCTCATCCAGTGAATAGCGTAAACCGCTCCTTGCGCTGTTCCACTGTAGGGGCTCGATTTGACCCCAATTGCGACCGTCGGCCTAACCTTTTCGAGCTTTCCGTGAATTTCTTCGAACCTTGGATTTCGTTGCGTAAATACGGGTCAGGTTCAATTAGAAAACCCACATGGAAGGCATCGCCACCATTGGACACACATACACACTGTAAAACATTTGTGTTACTTTACTCTATAAAATTGGTGGCAGCTACGACTTCCATTTTACAGAGTAATTTTTCACTTATATAATGGTGTAATTTAAACATGTATTACTGGTGTAACATTGCAAACTGGTACTAGTGTAACATTGCAAAATTGGAGGCAGCAAGGCTGCCACCAATTTTATGGAGTAACATTACACAAATGTTTTACAGTGCATCGTGATGATAAATGGCCGTCATGAATTAAACCAAAAAACTTGTGCTATTACACAAAAAGTGTATACACTGTAAAAAAAGGGTTGTCTACTAAAAATATTTTTGGTGATCTTTGTAATTACTAAAAAATTTTTAGTAATTTTACTCGGTTACAAGGAATCTGTAAGAATTACTAGAAAAAAGCTAGCAACGAATAGAGTTAATAGTTTTACATTTTTTAAAAGCTATTACTAAAACTCACTTGGTGTGGCCGTGATAGCCTATTGGTCATAACACCAAACTCCAGGCTGAAAATACCTGGGTTCGATGCTGGACGCCACCAAATATGCACCGAATGTATGCAATGTAAGTACTCGTTAAATAAAGGGATTATGAAAATCCTGTTGTAGCAGTTACCATGGGTAATGACCTCTGGACTTTCCCTCCCCTTTAGAAACATGTGAGAATAGAGCATGTAGCAATGTTTGGTGCAGCCATCTATTGCGGCTTCGCCGAAAATCTTCCGCTTCAGTAGTCTGTCTTTTTACCCATTGGATGCAGGTCGAAGGACGCTCCTGCCCTTCAGGCACACGTAATGGTTACCAAAAATAATTTTGGAGCTATTACTAAAATTTGCTTAGTGGCTCATACTAAAAAGTTTTAAGTTAGTTATGCAAAAAAATCTTTTGTTCAGTTTACAAAAAAATTTTTGTTTCACTTGCAAAAAAAAAGTTTGTAATGATTACTAAAAAATTCTGTGGAATACAAATTTACTAAAAAATTTTTAGTAACCTCTTGAATTTTTTTTTACAGTGTAAAGGCGATAGTACTTTGTCATTTAATGTTTGAAAATAGTGGTTTCGAAATTTGAGAAAAACAGTTCTCTTAACCGTTTGCGGTGCAGGAAAAATTCATTGCTTAAGTGTTGAAATTAATGATTGACACCAGAATTCGAAAACAACTTCATTGGTTAATATGAAAAGACTGTATTTTACACATTGAATAAATTATATTTTTTTAAGAAAAATTTTGGTACCAATGAGGCGTCCGGGAATTAAAATTAAGTGATTTCGTATGTATAGCAGCGAGCCTCAAGGGGTTAAGGGTTCAGTCAGGATGAGTGCAGAAGTCCGTAACACAGGATTCCATCAAAGAAGAGGGGGTTATCGACACAGCCCTAAAATATATTACTGATACTACCAGCGCTTCTAGGATATTTTGGAATTTTGACATTCCTTATTGTAGGGTATGGAAGTGTTACGAAAAATTATCCAATCTATTCGTAAAAGATCAGCCGTATACAATAGCAACGCCACACCATCCGTGATAAACTATTGATTTTACTCTAACTTTTTTTTCCCAGAATGGCGGTGGAAGATACTTGGATGTGGAAAAACATATGGGTGATAAGAAAAACTTTTATCTCTGTGAAACCCGTAAATACTCAGAACTGGCAAATTTGAGATAACAAATTATCAAGGAAATTTTCTTGCTTTCGCTAAATGTGTCATCGGAAATGATCATAGGTCCATTCTTCTTTGAAAGCATTACCAACAACAGGACTGGTAACCTGTTACGTTACTCCCCCCCCCCCCAAAAAAAACCCCAGAAATATCGCCAAATGTTAATAACTTTGTCATTTTGACACTTAAGAAATGACGATTTCTATATTATATTTTTTTCATGGAACAGTGTGCCCCTCCATACATCGTTTCGTAGGTATTTCAGTTTCTACGATAGAAATTCGTAATAAAAAGCCGCTGCTTTCAAACTGCATGACCACCTGGGTCCACTAATCTTACCTAATGCAACTTCTTGTTATGGGATTACTTAAAATCCACGGTCTACACCTTGTCTAAGAAATAACTATGGTGAAAGATAACATAACACAGTATTTAGGGAGATTCTTGCAGACATTTTATTTTCTGCTGCTGTGCATCCACTGTAAAAAAATTCTGTAAAGGTACTAAACTTTTTCTAGGAAACTGGGATTCCTAGAACTTTTCATCTATTAGTAACAGCAGAATCTCGCGTAACAGAATCGGTTACATGAGTTTTTGTTGTTACCGTTACATGAAAAGTGCTAGGAATCCCAGTTTCCTAGAAAAATTTTAGTATCTTTACAGAATTTTATTTTCAGTAAACTATGCCCAGAATGGAATATTTGGCCATTAAAAAAGAAGCGATATTGAACTTATAATTAATGTGCTAAATAAAAGGTACTACTTTTATTACCGAAATGATTCTATCTTTTTAAAAACTTTCTTTCTACTTATACAGGGCCTAACGGTGACATTTGGAGCTATTTTTAATCGTGGAATCTTTCGTTACCTGTTTTGTTACTTAGCCATCATATGTAGTATAGGGTAAGTCTTGCAATCGTTTTGAAAATCGAATTTTTTTTGACGGATTTACACGTTTTAGACACTAGAGATTTCGAAAAACATATTTTTAGAAAAAAAAAATTTGCCGTCTGTCTGTCTGTCAGTCTATCTGTCTGTAAACGCTCTATCTCACGAACAAATAGAGATAGAAACTTGAAATTTTGTATGTACTTAGTATGTAAGAATGGGACGAAGCCTGTTGAATATCAGCAACCTCGATTATCCGGAACTATTTTTTCCGGATTCTTGAAAAATTCATTCTGATGAAAGGTATGTAAAAATTTTCGAATTTTTTTATTTTAAGGAATGCATGTAAAAGGCAATACAAAAACACAAATTTTGCATAAAGAACAAAGTCGATCGGATTATTAGTTGTCAAGATATATGTAATCCTGTTTTCCACATTCTTCGATTTTTCATGATCCTGTATTTCATTCAAATTTCAATTCAGAGGTATATTATAATTGAAAATGAGACGTTTAATGCGACGCAGCAAACTGTTAGTTAATATGATTATTATTTTTGGAGTTATAAGGATGTTTCTTTTACGTAGTTTGGTACTTCTTGAGTAGTTTGGCGTTTTATATAATTTTTTGAAATTGGTGCATCAGCAATTCATTAATAGAGTATTACTATGTGTATTAATAACATTTAAATTTAGTTTGTTGTGTAATACATTGTATAAATAGTTTTCACATATTTTATTTTCATATGCATATAAATGATGGGTTAGTATTACGGACGGTGGCCTCCAAGGACTAGTTTAATTTTACAACAAAATTTTGTGCAATTATTTTAATAAGTTTTCGCTACGGAACACCCTGAGTACTGTCAAATTATTTACGGCCTTTTTCTGTATTAACACAAAAATTTCTGTAGCTTACCCAAATCCGAAGAAATAAACTTATTTCGTATCCGTTTTATTGTAATAGTTTTATGTTTTTCCACTCTCAGTTTCGTTGTTATAATTCATGTAAAATGAATTGATATATCATGTAATTGATATATTTAGATTTCATATGCAAATGTAAAAGAACATAGAAAAAAAAGGAACAAAGATACATTTTAAGAACAAATGTATGCGTTTAAAACTAATTTAAATGCCACTTCTAAGGTTAAGTACTCTTTCAAACCAGTGATGCATTTAAGGAAATTTAATAGGTATTAACGAAAACGTTCGGTATTTCATTTAAATTTCTTGATTGAATCTAATCTTTGTGGTTTGTAAAGTTTCGAGTGAAAAGAAAAAGAAGTCCTTTGTATTCCGAAAACCATTAATCTTGATTTAAATTAAAACAAGCAATGCTTTTTTTTCAATGTTGTACGGCAATGTAAATTAAATAAAAGTAACATGAAAAATCATTATAATGAAAAAAAAATGTTTTGGAGATAATGATAGATCTTTATATGTCGATATTTTTTTCTATTTTCTAATCCTTGAAAATTAATTTAAAAAAAAAATCCAATCGTAACGGAATACTAAAATACTGTGACTTTCTTTAAAATCTATTAACCTGCAACTGGTGACAGCTATTAAAAATATTCTTACTGGAAGATTATGTATGATGTCAAGTTTTAGTTCCAAATATCAAAGATAGATGGGGCTACAAACAATATGCACTTAATCGAAGAAAAAAAATATAAATCACCCAGCTTTGATGCAACGGAAGGAGATTAAATCTGTGTTCTCGGTCTCATATACGACTACAATCTTGTTTTAGGGCCCTAATCCATATAGTTATCCACTTTACTTTGCATCAGTGATAGATAATTTTGTTTTTACCCTTGATTAATATCCTAGTGCTTTCAGACCGATCTGTTGTTTCTATTTTAAACTAAAAGCAGTAAAAGAACTTCTGACATCTTGCATAATTTTCCGGCAACAATTTCTTTATTGAGAAGTATTGATAATTTTTAACAATTCCTGCACCATTCGACATTTCAATAAATATGAGCCAAAGATTTCAGGGGCAGTGATTATATTTCTCGAATTATATTATTTGACCCGACATACTTGCGTATAAGTCAAGAGAATTCTAATAACTTTCGACAAGAATAAAGGGGTAAGGGAGAGATCAGATTTAAACTTATACGCGAGTCAATTAAAAAAGAATAAAAACATCAATTACTGCAAAATTCCGACTTTGTATGAGCATCAACAATAAATTAGTATATTAAATACACAAATAATAATAATTTGTAATTAAAAGATATTCTAAATAATTTGTTTTTATTTTCTTATTACTTTTTCGCATTAGAATGCGAAAGCGTTGGTTTCATTTCAAGCAAAACTGAATTAAAAAGTAAAGAAAGCCGATTTAGAAGCGAATCGACTTATAGTCGAAAATATACTGTGAAACATGCAGTTAGAAAACAATAATATAATAATTAATGAAAAAGGGTAGTGGTTTAAATTAAAATAGATGTGTTGACATGGATGGTAAATAGATTATGAGTAATACTCTTCCCATTATGGCTTTTTTCTATAAATAAACTACTGTATATTTTTATTGAAAAGAACTGGCCATTCCCTTCAGCTCCTGCAGCATTTCAAATTTCTATTACAATTTTCAAAAGTTTTAAGGATAAATGTACATTTAAAAAAAGAATATGTTATCTATTTAAAATAGGTTTTTAGAAAACCAATAATGTAAATAAATTAGTTAATGATAAATAAGTAATGGTTTGAATAAAAGGAGATTTGTCGTCATGAAATGTAAATAAATTAAAAATAATGCTTTATTCATTAGTGTAACTAATGATGCTCCGGAAATAAAATTTAATTTATCATGTCAGATGAAAGATAAGATATTTTCGCCATAAGATTTTAAATAAAGGAGTATTTGTGATATCGAAGTGAATTCTCGACTAAAGTATATAGAAGTAATAATTCAATTTATAAAATTTATGATCAATTCTAAAGATGCCTAATGACATCAGAATGCTGCAATGCAAAGCAATTATTCAAAGTAATTTCCGGTTGAACATGCTGCCTAAGAAATTTAATGAATTCAAATCAAATTAATTTAAAATCTTTATGGCTGAATATCACATAAATGTGCATTTTAGTGTTTCAGATCTTCATTATTGATTTTAAGCAAATAAAATGTAAAATTTTTTTATTGTAATTTCTTTAGAACTGTTGTTTTAAAAATCAATAAATCAAAAAATATGATTTTATAGCAATTTCATTATTTTTTAGAAAATTTTAAACCTTAAAAATGTCATTTTTGTGACAGTATCTAGGACCAAATGTAATATTTAAAACATGTTCTCTTCTAACAAAAATAAAATAATATTTTTAAAATTTTCTAAGTATTTAAAAAAAAATATTTTGTTTTTAAAGGATAATATTTTTTTAATTAAGTTAATTATCATGCATAAGTAATTAAATTGTATTTATGCAAGCCTATGCATCATTTTCATGACACGCGAAAATAACTTTATAAATGGTCAAAGGATGGCGCTATTATTCATTTTAACAGTATTTGGATGATTGAAAACCTACATTAAGCACTTGTGGAAGAAAAAGTTTGAAGAAAAAAACAAGTAAGAAAAATCATGTGTTAAGCATAGATTATGAAATACTTTCCAACGCTCCCTGAAATCTTTGACAAAACTTTATTATTTAGGGAAATAAGATGCTAGTCTATAGCCAAATATGTATTGAAATACTTTTGAACAGCCTTGTATTTGATCCGTCGGTTGATATACATACATACAACATAATGGGAAAATTTAGTTTAGCAAGATAATGCCTAACTGGCTGAAATTTCTCTTGCAGCATTTTATTCTAATACACGGAAAATACTTCGATACATTTGTTCAACCCTGTAATTTAACCAGTATCTTTACTACATGCCAGTATTTTGTTAAAATTTAGTTCAAACAAACACATTCTTAAAGCTACTTAAATCACATTTCCAGAAATTATCACATATGGATGACCATGTAGTTATATCTTTGCATGACCTTGTATATCATTTTATCTATATTCTACAAACATTTCTTAGTAAACTGAAAGCAGTTCAACGTAAAAATGCATAATTACCTCCTTTAAGTTAATTACTCTCATATTCAGTAACCTTTATGAACTCTTTTGTGTAACCCTGTATATCAACAATAACATTTATATACACCATACAATTTGCAGACATTATGTAAAACTTAAAAGCGCTTATCGTAATTGAAAATGAATTTCAACCATCCATCAGCTGTCATCGATAATTCACAGTATTTCGGATAAAAATATAAAATTTGAAATATTTTTTGCATCCCTGTAAAAGCTATGCACTTCATATTATGCGTTAAATATTAAGTCTGAGCGGCGTATATCAATTTTATGATAATTGAAACCGTTTAGCATTATTAAAATATGTCGCAAACAATTCCCTCCTTTATTATTGTGTGCCCCACCAGTGGCCGAGAGGTACGGACCTCTCAACTGGTAGACGGCAGGTGCTGGGTTCGAACCCAATCGCGGCTGTCGGCCTAACCGTTCGAAGTTTTCGTGGTTTTCTTCGAACCTTGCGTAAATACGGGTTAGGTTCCCTTAGAAAGACCCCCACGAAGGGCACTCCCCCTGGTCCTATATCCCTAGCGTAGATAATCGGACGACAAAAATAAACCAAACCAAACCTTTATTATTGTGTAATGGGATTCTTTTGAGTGGCCTTGTAAATGAATAATAACTATTATTTTGACAGTATATTTTACAGAACCCGTATTTTAGAGCACTTAGCGAATCCATGTACATTTGAATAAGTTTGACAGGATGTAACATCTTTAAAATTCATTAGAAATGATCTTTTCCCACTGGCCACAAAGTATCGGAAAACTTTTGACTATGCCTGTAAATAAACTAATCATAGTAGAAATTTCATTTTCAATAGGGTTCGTGCTAGGGTAAACATCTATAACATACTAGTGAAAAATGCTCCAAGGAGCAGTGCAAAAGCAGAATATGATTTTAATTGAGCATTAAAAAGTAATGGACAAGTTTATTTTTTGGAAAAAGTACACAAACATTTAAAAGTAATGAACAAGTTTATTTTATTGAAAAAATGCCCAAGCATTTAAAAGTGAGGGACAAGACTTGAAACTGAGTCAAGAACTAGTAAATAATTTCCTCAAGACTTGAAAATGGCTGATCATGCCCTTATGTGACAAGCATATTCAACGTCCTTTTTTTATCCCTGTCTATCTTAGTATAGGCATGTTGGCAGAATCTAACACTGTGCTTTAGAAAAACTCAGTTTTCACAACAAGTATTAGATACAGTATCTATATTAAACACATCCTGGCCCCTCTTTAACAAAGCCTTGATATTACTGCTTTGCACTGTATTTACTCTTATCACAACCATTTTTTGCACGCAATCTTATCACTAAAAAAACAGTTTTTCTATCCAATCTTTTTTCTAAAAATTTTTAGGCGTATTTTTATTAGCAAAAGATAAAATAGTGCTAAAATTTTTATATTTTCATAAGTAATCGATAAGTTTATCAAAAGCACTGTATATTTCAAGCAAATTTTGATTTTAATAAAGTTAGAATACCTGATAAGCACGTAACATGTACAACCAAACAGCAACTGCTTTTCCATTTTTCTTATGTACTTGGACATAATAAAATTGCCATAAGAGTTACTACTTCACAAGTAAATTGTTAAGGAGCAGCATGTGGTAAATTTAGGTACTTCATCAAAAACTTGCTCTGAAAGTTAAGCTTTTATAGAGCACAATGTTATATTCTGATAACGTGTCAGTACTAAGATAGACAGGGATAAAAAAAGGACGTTGAATATGCTTGTCACATAAGAGCATGATCAGCCATTTTCAAGTCTTGAGGAAATTATTTACTAGTTCTTGACTTAGTTTCAAGTCTTGTCCATCACTTTTAAATGCTTGGGCATTTTTTCAATAAAATAAACTTGTTCATTACTTTTAAATGTTTGTGTACTTTTTCCAAAAAATAAACTTGTCCATTACTTTTTAATGCTCAATTAAAATCATATTCTGCTTTTGCACTGCTCCTTGGAGCATTTTTCACTAGTCCTTCTATTTTTCCATATTCCATAGGGATACTGCACTACTTGTTTTGTATTTTATATGTAGAAAACAAAATCTTATTTGTATTGAAATTAAAAAATACTACATACTCTAATACTCTGGTGTTACAAATTTAAAAAACTTTTTAAACAGGTTTTTCTATACCAAAATTCTACGGTGGTTTAAAAAAAAATAATAATCAGTTTTTTACTAAAGTGAATAACATAATAAATCATTTCAAAGAATAGATTTTTCATTCAAATATCCATTATTTTTGCCAAAAACAGGAACTTTTTTTATGCAAGAGTAAAGTTTGATCCAAAAACCATGATACAAAAACTTTCTAATATCTTTTATAGCATCAGATACGAAGTCTGCTTCGTCTCGCGGCATTTTTTTACATTTTTTAGTTGATTTCAAAAGTTTCTGTCTTTGCCGTGATTTTTCAACTTCAGCTGCCCATTTTGACTTCTCTTTTTCCTGTTTGGCTTTGTCCATTGCCTAAAAAGATATATAGTGATGATTCTGCATTGTTACCATCATTTTCAGTGTATGTTTTTACCCCTTATCACAAGTTTTCATAAAAATTAAGCAAACGATTACAATAAAAGAATTTGCCCTGCTTTTACTTACAATTTGTTCTAAGACGTGCTCTTTTTCGGGTAAAAACGCCGATTTTTCGGTTGAATTCAAACTTTTTCTTTTTAGTCGTCGCCTCTCATTTTCTGCCGTCCGTTTTTTTTCTTGATTCAAACGCTCGGATCTTTTTTTAGCCTACAAAATTCGAATTTAAAAATATAAAAAATTACTAGAAAAATAAATGCCGAAAACACAAATGATTTTAATTATTTATCTACAATTTTAGTTTCTTACGTGAAGTTTATCTAAGGCCATTTTCAATTTACGAAAATTTTTTAATTGTCAAATACAAAATTTTGTTGACACTATCAATTTTTAGTTAGCGCACGATTATTACAAACAAATATATATATATATATATATATATATATATGACATACGATACTCACACTATGTTTACACAGACGTGTTTTCCTAATCTAAGGCAAGCCTAAGCATTTTCTATTCAAGAATGTGGTTTTACTCTCTTGAACAAGTTCGTTTACACTACAACATCTAGAATATACACTGTAAAAAATATGAATATTTTGCTGCATCGTGACTCCCCTGCTTTTATAGAATATCACTCTTTTGGCCAATGAGAATGCTCCATAATAGCCTGAAGTAGTCGTTTTCTATAAAAGCGGTGGAGTGACGATGCAGCAAAATAGTCATATTTTTTACAGTGTATAGTGTAGAAATCTGCTACACTGTTAAAAATCTGCTGCATTTTGCTGCAACGCCCTCCACCACTTGTATATATATCTCTATTCCAACCAATGAGAAAGCGCCATTTCACGGCCAAGTAACCGTTTTCTATACAAGCAAGGGAGTGCGTTGCAGCAAAATGCAGCAGATTTTT
This sequence comes from Maratus speculifer, assembly GCA_964019185.1. Lineage (NCBI taxonomy): Eukaryota > Metazoa > Arthropoda > Arachnida > Araneae > Salticidae > Maratus > Maratus speculifer. Next base: position 224,828,468 of record OZ025296.1, on the reverse strand, counting down.
AACAGTGTACACTATAAAAAAAATTACTCATTTGCTGCATCGTCACTTTTATAGGAAACGATTACTTTGCCGTATTCTGGAGCATTTTCATTGGTCAAAACAGAAATATTCTATAAAAGCGATGGAGTGAGGATGCAGCAAAAGGGTCAAATTTTTTACAGTGTATGCAAACAGCAATAAAATTTTTTATCCTTTAACCCTTTGCGCTCTGGTGTAAATTTCTTCAAAATTCCAAATGTGACATTCGCATCAGTAATTCTAAAAGAAAAAAACATGTTAAAGATATACACGAAAAAATGCATTAAACCTTGTTCAAATAAATCTGGTCGAATTTTCTGGTGCCGTTGTGACAATTTGGAATTACAATTATGTAGTAGAAAATTCTACCATCAGAACTCAAAAGGTTAAACGTGCAACGATGGTACTGAAATCTAAAGTATCGATCGCAGCAACATCTGCGGATTTCCTAATACATTGTTTAGATTAGCAAAAGTTGCGCAGTTTTAGAAAAAAACGCAGATGTCACTGTTATCTTTAGATTTCATCAGCATCGTTGCATATTTAAGGAATACAATATTTTAGCGCATTTTTTAAGTATTACTGAAGTACACCGTTAAAAAGTGGACCCATTTGCTGCAGCGTCACTCCACAACTTTTATAGAATACCTCTTTTATGACCAATGAGAATGCTCCATAACACAGTAAAATAACCGTTTTCTATAAAAGCGGTGGAGTGACGATGCAGCAAATGGGTCAAATTTTTAACAGTTGAAGCCAATTTCTACACTATACACTGTTTACAATTTGACCCATTTTCTGCAGCGTCACTCCACAGTTTTTATAGAAACCTCTTTTATGACCAATGAGAATGCTCCATAACACTGTAAAACAACCGTTTTCTATAAAAGCGGTGGAGTGACGATGCAGAAAATGGATAAAATGTTTAACAGTGTAGCCAATTTTTACACTATACACAGTTAAAAAAATTGACCGATTTGGTGCAGCGTCACTCCACCGCTTTTATAGGAAACGATTGCTTTACTGTGTTATGGAGCATTCTCATTGGCCATAAAGAGACATTCTAAAAAGCTGTGGAGTGACTCTGCAACAAATGGGTCAAATTATTAACAGTGCACTGTTAAAAACCTGCTGCATTTTGCTGCAACGCCCTCCACCATTTGTATATAATATCTCTATTCCAACCAATGAGAAAGAGCCATTTCACGGCCAAGTAACCGTTTTCTTTACAAGCAGGGGAGTGCGTTGCAGCAAAATGCAGCAGATTTTTAACAGTGTGCATATCCTTGGCGCTATAGTTTACAGGAGTGGTACATTGTTCAAAATTTGAAACTTTTGCTGCATCGCCACTCCATCGCTTTGATAGAATATCTCTATTTTGATAGATGAGAATCCTCGATAATGCATTTAAGTAATCGTTTTCTACTTATCTACTATATCGTTTCCGTATATTTATTTTTCAATCAGCACCAATGTGCGCACTTTATTAGAAGACGCGCTCTATTAGAGGGCACATTCTATTAGAATAAATACGGTATATACTTATAGTAAATACACTTTGTTAAAGTACAGGGCCCCAATATTTGACAGGTATGCCATGCATTTTTGCCATTGTGCTAAAAACAAAATATAAATAAATGAAAAAAGGGATAAAATATAAATTTGGCATGGTGCAAAAAATTGCCTAATTTAAAATTAAAAATCAAATTTGACAGCCACCAGGGCTAGACACCGTGCATAATTATTCAGTAAATGATTCATTAAAAAATGACAAAAATCAGCATGTCAAAAATTTCAAAAAAGTTTATAATTCGTTAAAAAATTAAGTTAAAAATAAGAGAAAAAAAAGCATTCTGTATTTTTTTATGCTTAATCGAATGGTGTAACTGGTTTTTCTCTCCGATGATCAGAAGTACCTTAGATTGATGACTGATATTCTTTTATTTCATCTTGTAAAAAAACTATTTAACGTAAAGCTATGAATTTTTGCAGGATTAATTAGCATTGCAAAATCTTTAAAATAAACTTTACCGCAACATTCTATCTTCAATAGAACGTTAGATATACCCATTTATGACCAAGTTTGGAAAATACGCAATTTCAGAAAAACCGCCCAGCGAAATAACGTTTTCTCGATGACTACCCCGGGATAAAAAGTTTGTCTTTTGTTTAAAAAAAATTAAGTTTTTATCTTTAGTAGTTTTTGAGAAAAGTGCTGTGACACAAAATTTTTGTCCGATTTTCAGAATACTCTACAGTACACCTACAGTATGCCATAAAAAAATAATTTTTGTGCTATGTTGTGCTTCTTGGTCAGACGAACATTTAAAAAAAAAAATCATCAAAATTGGATAAGTATTTAGTTAGTTATTGCAAAAAGAAAAATTGAAAAATCCGTGTTTTTGCGGTTTCCTATGCTTAAGCATTATCGCTCAATCATATTACTGTTGCGCGCTGCCGCGCGCACAATGATAAAAATTTCAGAGCAATCCGAGTGTATTTACGGGAGTTAGAGCGCGACCAGACGGCCAGATGGACAGACGGCAAGACAAACCGAATGCATCAACACTTTTCAACTTTGTTGGAAAGTGTTAAAAATAGGTAAGTTGTAGCATTATTTTTATCGTTTATATGCTATGCGTATGTTTATTGCTTGTCATTTTCTAGATGCTTAAAAAATAAAAAATATATTATTTTAATATAGAATGTGTATAGTTTTATTTTAATATAGAATGTGAATTAGAAGAAGGAAACGGGCCGATGTAGACTTAACGAAAGCATGCTTTAATAATAGAACGAATTATTGGCAATCCGTCATTTTTGCGACGGTCATTTTTGTGACGTCGCGGCAATGACTGCCATCGTCTGGAATGACAACATTGTTGTGAAAATGACATTTCTCCGAGATTTACTATTATAAGGCCTGGAGTTAATGCAGTTTTTATTTTTTGTTTAGAATTAAAAGATTTGTTGAGGTAGGATAAGCTTTATATAAGTTTTCTACACAACTTTTTTAAGCTTAGTTCTGTTATTTATTTAAATATTTCTATTATTTTTAATTACTTAAAGGAGAGGATGATAACCACTTGTAAAAAATAGTTTTTTTCCTGGAAATAATTGTATTTTTTATTGAAAATCAAAGCACCGTATTTTCGGTCGAAAATTAAATTAATTCAGCCGCATATTAAATTAAAACACATGCGTTTACTATACTAAATTATTAATTTGGGTGGATCAAAAGAGGAATTAAAGATATTTTTGTTTAACATTACCATTGTCCAGCTGAATGTCTTTTCTTCTCTCGTGAAACCACTTCCTACCAGATTAATAAAGTAATTGAAAAAAAAGATAACCTAAAAGTTAGTGACTGGGTAGCAGTGTTTCTTTTTTTCAGATCAGTGGTATACACGTAAATGAAAAAAATATATGTGTATTATTATATTAAAATAAAATTGAAACACAATATTGCAATTTTTTTATTCTTTCTTTTAAGGTATCATTGAGAATATTACTCAAAATATTTTGCTTCTGTCCTTTATGACAATATGTGGAAAAAATAAGTTTGTATGGCCTGAGAGAGCAGATGTCCATGAAATTCATATGCAACTTTATCCTATGCAAAATTACTAATTCTTCTGACCCTGCTTCCACCAGATATTTTAAATTCCAGGATGAAGATTATAATAATGTTCAACATGCTTTTCGTGTATTTAATTCATTAAATTTGTAACTAGAAATATTTTAATACTATAAAGTTACTTCATATTTTTTCATTGTTCTATTTATTCTCTTCACAATATTTTATCTATTGTTTTAATATGTTTAATTTTTAATATATACAAACCTATTTCATCATTAAACAATGTCATTTTTGTGATAAAGAGTCACTTCAATGTTAAAGAGGCATTTCATTCACAAACTGTCACTTTAGTGACAACATTTTAAATATCTTTTAAATGTTATAATAAAAAATTGAATGTAAATAAACTAACAATTTTTAATGTACAATTAAGAGGTATGCAGTCAATAATATTTGCCATTAATATAATTCATATTTATAAAAAATATTTTTTTTAATTTTTATTTTTTTAATTTTTAAAAATGTTGCTTTTTATATTTATTTATTTTTAAAATTGAGAAGTACTTTTTAAAAAAGTTTCAGGTCATGTTTCTTAATGAATATAAAACCAAAAATAATTGTTTTTCTGTGGTAATTTTCATTTGAGAAGGTAAATAAAATTATGAACTTTTATTGAAAACTTTTAATATATTTTTTTAATTTATGATTGATCTCTGCGAAACTTAGAATGTCTAAGATAGACTTATTTGAACTTATTTAAAAAATTTGAAACTCATATATAGAGTTTGAAAAAAAAGTTTATATGTTATTTAGCCTTATCAGAACTAGTAGATTAATTCCAATTTAAATTTTTTTTTATGAAGACCAGACATTTATCATGCATTTTGTATTAAACTGAATGAATTGAATATACTTCCCATGGATTTTATATGTTATATAATGTACATTATGAGAAAGTTTTATACAAAAATTTATAAGTAAGCATCCATAACTGATTTATTCTTCATATTTTTGGTTTCCTGAGATTGTTCACTAAATATTTATACTTTGGCGCTGTTTTTTTTCAATTTGTTAAGCTAATTAGCATTCGTTTACACACTGTTAAAAATCTATTCCTAATCTGAATCAAATTTTAGTGGACCGTATCTGCCACCATAAGGTGGTGAAATCTCATACCAACATTTATAGCTTCCTATTTCAACCTCGTTCCAACTATTGGATCTATGCTTCAAGAGGAGCTCCAAATAATGGTTCAAGATTTCACCATCTTACAGTTGACGCTATTGAGCACCAAATTTTGGTTAAAACCAGAACAAAATTTTTATCAATGCAGCACATTCGCCAACTTCGGCTCTGCTTTTAATTTTTGATAATTTTCCTAATAAAATTTCGGTTTCATGCACGGAGGATAATAAGACTGCTAACATACTACTGCTAATGTATTTACTGACTTTGATAAGATATAAAATATCCTTCTAAAACACAGGAATTACCAACTTTCGATATTTTACAAACAGCTACACATATGTTTTATATTCTGCCTACACCAATTAAAATTTTAAGTCTGTCTAATTTATAAGCTATCTGCTTTATGTATACTATATGGCCATTAATCATCACTTTAGGCCAATTATCGCATTGTTTCTATTTAAAAATTACTGTAAACTTTTATTGAAAAGGGCTGACCATTACCATTAGCTCCTTCAGTATTTCACATTCCCATTAAAATTTACAAAATGATAATAGTATATTTTAGAAAAAGAATGAGTTTGATATTTGAAATATGTTTAAAAAAAATAAAAAATATAAATAAAAAACTAGCTAATGATAAATAAGTAATGGTAAAAAACAAAGGAGATGTGCTCTTATGTAATGTAAATAAATTAAAAGTAATGTTTTACTGATTAGAGTAGCTAATGATGTTCTAAAAATAAAATTTCATTTATCGTTTCACATGAAAGATAAGATACTGGCGCCATGAGAATTTAAATAAAGGAGTAATTCTGATATAGAAATGAATTCTCGATTAAAGTATATAGAAGTAATAAATCAATTTATAAAATTTATCATCAATTTAGAAGATACCTAATGACAACGGAATGTTGTAATGCAAAGCAATTATTCAAAGTAATTTTCGATTGAACATGTTGCCTAAGAAATTTAATGAATTCAAATCAATCTAATAAAAAAGATTTATAAATACTATAGATAGTATAAGTACTAGTAGATTTATTCCAATTTAACTTTAATTTTTTTTACGAAGACCAAGCATTTTTCATGCATTTTATATTAAATTCAGCTGATTGAATATACTTCCCGTGAATTTTATATGTTATATAATGTAGACTATGAGAAAGTTTTATACTAAAATTCTTAAGTACGCATCCATAATTGATTTGTTATTCAGATGTTTGGTTTTCTGAGATTGTTCACTAAATATTAATACTTTTGGGCTGTTTTTCTTTATTTGTTAAGCTAATTAGCATTCGTTTACACACAGTTAAAAATCTTGTCCTAGTTTGAACCAAATTTTAGTGCTCCGTAACTGCCACCATAAAATGGTGAAATCTCGTACCAACATTTGGAGCTTCCTCTTTCAACCTCGTTCCGACTATTGGATATATGCTTCAACAGTAGCTCCAAATATTGGTTCAAGATTTCACCATCTTACAGTGGCAGCTATTGAGCACCAAATTTTGGTTGAAACCAGAACAAGATTTTTAACAGTGCAGCACATTCGCCAACTTCGGCTTTGCTTTTAATTCTTGATAATTTTCCTAGTATAAAACTAGTGTTTCATTTACGGCCTATAATGAGACTGCTAATATACTACTGCTAATGTATTTACTGACTTTGACAAGATATAAAATATCCCTCTAAAACACAAGACTTGTGAAGTTTCAATGTTTTACAAACACTTGCACATATGTTTTATAATTTGCCTACAGCAATGAAATTATTAACTCTGTCTCATTTTTAAGCTATCCATCAACTTACATTATATATGGCCATTAATCATCGCTATAGGCCCATTATCGCTTTATTTCTATCTAAAAATTACTGTCCACTTTTATTGAAAAAATCAGACTATTATCACCAACTCCTGCAGTATTTTACATTTCCATAACAATTTACAAAAAGGATAATAGTATGTTTTTGAACAGAATATGTTTGCGATTTGAAATACGTTTTTAAAAAACCAAAAATATAAATAAACTAGCTAATGATAAATAAGTAATGGTTTGAATCAAAAGAGATGTGCTCTCGTGAAATGTAAATAATTTAAAAAAAATGTTTTACTCATTAAACTAACTAATGATGTTCTGGAAAAAAAAATTCATTTATCATGTCAGACGAAAGATAAGATATTGTTGAAATAAAAAGTTAAATAAAGGAGTGTTTGTGATAGAGAAGTGAATTCTCGATTAAAGTTAAAAAAGTAATAATTCAATTTATAAATTTTAAGATTAGTTCTAAAGCTGCTTAATGACATGGGAATGTTGTAATGCCAAGGCAATTATTCAAAGTAGTTTCCGATTGAAATTGTTGCCTAAGAAGCGTAATGAAATGAAATCAAATTAATTAAAATAATTATCAATAATACAGATTAAATACAAGTAGATTAATTCAAAATTAATTTTTTGGTACTTATGTATTAACGCCACCGCAGTTATCTTTTGGATTCCTTGTTGCTTTGTTTTTTGCTGATTTTTAACGCCATTTTTTAGTATTTTAGTGCTTTTTTAGTGTTTTTTAGTGCCTTTTAGTGCATTTTTTTGCTCATTTTTGACGCCATTATTTTTGTGCATGTGCGAACAACAAGATCGTCCTTTATTGGCTCATTAGCGCAAGTTCTGCTTCGGTGGCGTTAATAGTTAAGTACCTTTTTTTTAGATACGGTTCGAAGGAGTCCAAAAATTTTCCTATGGATTTTATATTAAATTGAATAGATTGATATATTTCCCATGAATTTTTTATCTTGTATAATGTACATTATTAAAACGTTTTATAGAAGAATTCATAAGTACTTATTTTTAATTGATAAGTTATTGATATTTTTTGGTTTCCCGAGTTTGCTCACTTAAAATTTATGTTGTGCTGCTGCATTTTTTAATTTTTTCTACTCATTAGTATTAGTACAGCACATGTGCCAACTTCGGCATAGCTTTTAACTCATAGTTATTTTCCAAGTATAAAAATTCGATTTCACTTACATCGGATAGTAAGACTGCTAACATACTACTGTTAATGTACTTATTAAATTTGATAAAATATAAAAATTCCCTGTAAAACACAGGACATACCAATTTGCGGGGTTTTACAAAAACGTACACATGTGTTTTAAAAAATGCCAACACCCATTACAATAAAACCTCTGCCTAATTTATAAGCATTCTATCTTACATACACTATTTAGCCAATAATGACCACTATAGGGCCATTATCGCATTCTTTCTATGTAAAAAGTATTGACTATTTTTATTGAAAAGAGACGGCTCTGCATCAGCTCTGCAGCTATTCACATTTACCTTACAATTTTTAAAAGTTTTAAAGATAAAAATATATTTTAGAAAAAAGATATATTTGCTATTTGAAATATATTTTTACGAAACAGAAAATATAAATAAATTAGCTGTCGATAAACAAGCAATGGTTTGAATCAAAGGAGATATGCTGTCATGAAATGTAAATAAATTAAAAATAATGCTTTACTCAGTAAAATAACTAATGATGTTCCGAAAATAAAGTTTAATTTATCATGACAGACGAAAGATAAGATATTGGCGCCATAAGAATTTACATAAAGGAGTATTTTTGATAACGCAGTGAATTCTCGATTAAAGTTAAAAAAAGCAATAACTTAATTTATAAATTTTAAGATTAGTTCTAAATCTGCTTAATGACATCGGAATGCTGTAATGCAGATGCAATTATTCAAAGTAATTTCCGTATGAACATGTTGCCTAAGAAATGTAATGCATTCTAATTAAATTAATTAAAAATATATATCAAAACTAGATGAAACTTTGGTAGATTAATTCCAATTGAATTTTAATTTATAGGGTAATAATACGGTCCGAACAAAGACCAGATATTTCCCATGAATTTTATATTGAATTGAAAAGATTGCATAAATTTACCTTGAATGTACTAGCTCTGACAATAAAGTTCGGTGAATGAATTCAGAACGGTCGATCTGGCAACACTGGGGAAACAAAACGCTGTACCTACATAGAGGCAGATGTTGACCATCATCCCCCACCGTTGTTCAGTTGAGCGTCATTTATGTTCTGTGTAAGATGTGCTTTACTAAGTGCTTGCTTAGTGTGTTTGTTATTAACTGAGAATAGGAAAATGATCGAACAAAAGATGAGTTTAAAGTTTTGTTTTCAGCTTTGGCAAAACACCGAACAAAATTCATAAGGGATAGGGAAAATTATACATCCACCATGCTCGAGAAAACTCAATCCTCCAGTCTTCTTCCTATTTTCATGGCTCAAACTCTCCTTGAAAGCGATTTGACCATATTGCTGACATTCAACGAAACGTGACGAAGCTTTTGAACTTCATCCCAAAAGAAAACTTCTTGCGAATTTCCCAGAACATGTATAGCAGATCTCAGCGGTGCATAGTTATGGGAGATAACTATTTCGAAGGATGGTATGGTAACTTTCATTAATATTTCATCTACATTAATGTTACAGGACTATTCACCGAACTTTATTGTCAAAGGTAGTATATTGAACCCTTGAATATATTCCCCTATGGTCTATAATATGCATTATTAAAACAAGTTTATACAGAAATTCACAAGCTGGCATCCATAATTGATTAAATAGTGATATTTTTGATTTCCCGACCTTGCTCACTAAATATTTATCTTTTGCTGCTACATTTTTTAAATTCTTGAGCGCATTATCATTCGTTAGAGCACATTCGCCATCTTCTTTGCTTTTAATTCTTGATTATTTTTCAAGTATAAAAATTCAGTTTCACTTACGGCGGATAAGGAAACTGCTGACATACTACATCTATTGTATTTACTGACTTAGATAAAATTTTACTGTGAAATACAGGATTTACCAATTTTCGTGATTTTTTTTAAACGCACACTCCTGTTTTATAATTTACCTACACATACTAAAATTTAAAGGCTGCGTAATCTACAACTTTTGCCTTATATATATAAACATATACACTGTTAAAAATCTTGTCCTAGTTTGAACCAAATTTTGGTGCTCAATAGGTGCTATTGTAAGATGGTGAAATCTTGAAGCAATATTTAACGCTGAAACACAGCTCCAATATTTGGTAAAAAAGTTGAAATTAGAAGCTCCAAATGTTGATACGAAAGGGGGTAGCGGGTTAGGGGGGGTCTGGCGGCCCCCACCGAATCTGGTAAAATCGTTCCAAAAATCTTGAAGAGGGTCGAAAAACAAGCAGTATAAGCTTTTTACCGACATTACAACCCCAAACGAAAACACAGTAATGGCGAAAAATGATTTTTTTGTGATTTTTATTTTTTTCAACCAGTTTAATTTATTTTTAAATGGTTTAAACGCAATTAAAAATTTGTTTTGGATGTGTAGGAGTCCCCTGAATTTTTTCAGATTTTTTGGTCAAGTAAAAACATGTGAATTTTAGATTTAAATGCGAAAAAATCGTGAAAAACGCGTCATTTTCAAGATTCAACCCTCTAATTTTTAGTGTTGTTTTCATTTTCCTGAAAGGTGCTGTATAGTATAGATAGCGGCAATCGTCTTCTTTCGAATGCAGGCAACTGGACTCAATTTGGTCAATTTTGGTGAGCGGGGCGATTTTTTGAAAAAAACTCGAATTTTCAACTTTCGGTAAATTACGGCGCGTACTTGGTATAATGAGTCTTTGCTGTAAAAGATACATCTCTATAGGGGTTTTTGAGGTCGCTAATCACGAATTTGATGTCAAAAATTTTTTTTGACAACAAATTCACCCATAAGTATTTATTAACACAAGTTTGATAATGTAAAATATATCATTGAATCACAGCATTTAAACAATTTTAATATCGTGTTCAACTAATATAATCAATGAAACTAAATTTTTTGGTATAAATCATACTTTATTCAAGCTTACGTACTAGTCACACAGTAATATAAAATAGCATAATACTTTTTTACAGAGCTAAGTTAACAATTTTACAGTTTTAATCCTCGTCGCTATCTTCTTCAATAACAGGTTCAACGCTTTGAACAGAGAAAAGATTTGTGAGAATCTGTGCTGGACGAATAATACGCGACAAATATTTCGCATGCCCTAAGAAGTAAATGATAGTGGCCACATGTGCACAACAACCGACAGTTCTGAGGTCATTCGACCAATCGCATACGTATTCTTCTATACCACTTCGTCTAATAGCGTTAGGAAAGTTTTTACGTAACACCTGTACTTTTTCCGACTTGTGTGCCTCGATTGAACTTCGCATTTCAAAATTGATTTATCTTCCAACAAGTAATGCATATTAAGAACTCCATCTTCAGTACATAATTCTGCTAAATAAGAAACGGTCTGTGATAACTGGTAAGACCCTGTAAAAAGTATCTTCAGATCTCTTTCTGTCAACTCCGGAAAGTCTACAACATCATTTGACGTCAGAGGTCTGAAGATCCTTTTTTTTCTGTTCCAGTTTTTCTCTTCTACCACTTTCGCTAAATCCTTATTAACGTTTTTTCTGAGCAACATTCCGTTAGTGATCTCATCTTGTAATTCGCTATCACAATTGAGTCGTTTTCTGTACAAGTTAAGCAGAAAATTCGCTATTTTGCAATAAGTTTTAGCTGATAGCGAACGTTTATTGTCAAACTCATGTTGCAAGAGTTGGAATTTGGTGCCAATGATCCCATGAACAGCCTCTACTACCCATCTTAGTTTAGTTACAAATCGACTGTTATTCGCCTCTTGAGTCGTTAGTTGTTTCCTTTTTCCTTTTAACGCAGGCATCAAAACAACAAATCCTTCAGACTGTAAGAAATTTTTTACATCTCGAAATCCTCTATGAAGTATAAAGACGTCGCCTTTTTGAAGAAGTGATCTTAAACCGCTTGGATCTTTAAAAATCTCCATCATGATTGTAGCATCATTAACCGTTGCTTCGTAAGGCCCGAAAACATCAACCACAAACCCATCCGTGGTACAAACCGTGAAGGGTTTAAAAAGTGGAACTTTTTTTGCCCTGAATACGATTTTCGTTGATAACAATTGTTGCTACTTTTTTCATGTTGAACATACGATCCATCAGCTATCAAAACTAGTCGATTCTCAAAACCGTGTAATTTTTTCACGTACGGAGAAGTGTGATTAGCTATCAAGTCTTCTCGTGAACACGCTTGCACCCCAAAATGATATGGCAAAACGTTTTTATTGAAGGAATTCAAGACTGAATCGCAATAATCAGATACTTGTTGATCGTATTTAATATTTTTACATTATCAAACCTGTGTTAATAAATATTTATGAGTGAATTTGTTGTCAAAAAAATTTTTGACATCAAATTCGTGATCAGCGACCTCAAAAACCCCTATAGAGATGTATTTTTTATAGCAAAGACGCATTATACCAAGTACGCGCCGTAATTTACCGAAAGTTGAAAATTCGAGTTTTTTTTCAAAAAATCGCCCCGCTCACCAAAATTGACCAAATTGAGACCAGTTGCCTGCATTCGAAAGAGGACGATTGCCGCTATTTATACTATACAGCACCTCTCGGGAAAATGAAAACAACCCTAAAAATTAGAGGGTTGAATCTTGAAAATGACGCGTTTTTCACGATTTTTTCGCATTTAAACCTAAAATTCACATGTTTTTACTTGACCAAAAAATCTGAAAAAATTCAGGAGACTTCCACACATCCAAAACAAATTTTTAATTGCGTTTAAACCATTTAAAAATAAATTAAACTGGTTGAAAAAAATAAAAATCACAAAAATCATATTTTTCGCCATTACTGTGTTTTCGTTTGGGGTTGTAATGTCGGTAAAAAGCTTATACTGCTTGTTTTTCGACCCTCTTCAAGATTTTTGGAACGATTTTACCAGATTCGGTGGGGGCCGCCAGACCCCCCTTAACCCGCTACCCCCTTTCATAATCATGTGGTAGCAGCTACTGAGCACCAAAATTTGGTTTAAGCTGGAGCAAAATTTTTAACAGTATATTTATGGTCGCACGTTGCTTAACATCAAAACAAATTTTTATTAGAATTACAAAAACCTACTATTATACAAATATATGATGTTTTCTTATTATATTAAGAATTATCAACTTTATGTAGAAAAATATTTCCCTGAACTGAACACTTTTATGCAAGATTTAAATATCAATTTCTATCTCTCAAAATTCGAAAAGTAATGCTTTAAGCAATCTATTTATGCGCAACATATTTGATATAAGTAATAGAAATAGAACTAAAATTAGAATAATTATATATGTTTGGGTAATTTGGATAGTAATGGATTTTATCCATGTGACGTCAAAGTAAATATATAAAAGCATAATACCAATAAGCGTGTTTTCGTCCAATAAACTTTATCAGAGGATGCATACATAACATAGGCTAGAATAACTGTTGCCGGGTACATTCGTGGGTAAAGTCCATTAGACTCTACGTGAAACAGGAATGACGAGAAGCTTTTTTAAGGCCATGTTTCGAGTCATAGGCCGAGGATATACTGAGCTTATTTCTGCGTGTTAGCGGGAGAGGTTAAACTGTTTAGGTACACTAGGCAAAGGCATTTTCATTTTATTTTTATCTAAATCATGTAAAATTTTCATCCTCATATTTTATTTAGAATTTAGTCTGTTAATATGCAAAGTGTTTTCATTATTATTTTCTATTTTTTCTTTTTTTTTCTTTTTCTAAGATCTCAAGGCGTAGGCTCCTTCCATTTTTATTTTTTACTTACCCATCATACGTAGTATAGGGTAAATCTTCCAGTCGTTTTGAAAATCGAAAAAATATTTTCACGGATTTACACGTTTCAGATAGTAGAGATTCCGAAAAGCACATTAAAAAAAAAATTGACGTCCGTCTGTCTTGTTGTGTGTCTGTAAAAGCTCTAACTCACAAACAAAGTGAGATAGAGACTTAAAATTTTGTATGTGCTTATTATGTAAGAATGCGACAGAACGTATTTAATATCAGTAACCTCGATTATCCGGGACTATTTTTTTCGGACTCTCGAAAAATTCATTCTCATGAAAGGTACATAAAAATTTTCGATTTTTTTTATTTTAAGGAATGAACGTAAAAGACACTAAAATAACACAAATTTTTCATAAAGAACAAAGTCAATCGGATTTTTAGTTGCCGAGATATTTGTAATCCTGTTTGCCACATTCTTCGATTTTTCATGACCCTCGATTTCATTCAAAATTTAATTCATAGATATAATTCAATTGGAAATGAGATGCTTAATCCAACGCAGTAAACTGTTTGTTGATATATTATTTTTGGAGTTATAAGGATGCTTCTTTACGCTGTTTGGTACTACTTGAGTAGTTCGGCATTTTATATAATTTGTCGAAATTGATTCATCAGCTATTCATTAATAGAGTATTACTATGCTTATTAACAATATTTAAATGTATGTTTAAACTTTGTTTTGAAATTGCAATGTACTGTATAAATAGTTTTTACATGTTTTATTTTTTACATTATATTATGCATATCCATGATGCATAATATAAAACGTTAAAGTGTTACGGTGTAAGTATAAAGTAAGGGTTAGATTAATTGCAAGTTGGTTAAGTGTTGGTTATGTATTACGCTTAACGGTTATGTAATACTTAACCGTACGCTTAAATGTTGAAATTAATGACTGACATCGAAATTTAAAAATAACTTAAATTTGTGAATATGAAAAATCAAATTTTCACACTTTGAATAAACCGCTTTTTTGATCTAATTTCCGGTGATAATGTGGCGTTTGAGAATTATAATTAAGTGATTTTTATACACCACCACTCCTTAAAAGGTTAAAGCTCTCTGCATTTAAGTTCTAATGTTTAAAATTCCTTCTTGTTGTTCGAGGTTAATTTATTTATTTATAAGGGGAAGGCCAGTTTGGTAAATTTAAATTGCTTAATGTTCAACAAATATGCAGCAAATGGTATAATTTATTTTCATGTAATCGAAAAGGCAAATTCAATTGAATTACGCATCGATTTGGTTAAATAACAAAAGATTCAGATTAATAATAATAATAATAATAATAATAATAATAATAATAATAATAATAATAATAATAATATCAATAATAATATAAATATGAATAAATCCATGTTTTTCTTTCAGTTTTAGCATGAATAAGGCACAGCGTTGAAGTTCACGCATTTTTCCTATCACTTTTTTTTAACAGAGAATTTTTTTTAAATATATACCAGACAGTTGCACCATAAAATTTAACTAATAAGAATGTATTTATTAAAATAAACACATTGTTCAGTGGTGCACAAAACAAGAATTTTAATCTACATTTGTACAATTAAAATAAAATAAAACTATCAACGTTTCGCGCCGTCTTCTGCGGGCGTCTTTATTAAAATATGATAGCGGAAGGACTAAGTTTGCAGCTTGATCGAGAGATAAGATCATGTTATCTCTCGATCAAGATGCAAATTTAGTCCTTCCGTTATCATATTTTCCCGAAGACGCCCGCAGAAGACGGTGCGAAACGTTGATAGTTTTATTTTATTTTAATTGTACAAATGTAAATTAAAATTCTTGTTTTGTGCAGCACTGAGCAATGTGTTGTATTTTAATAAATACATTCTTATTAGTGAAATTTTTCTGATTTAATCAATGAAAATATAGGATAAAAAAAAAAGAAAAAAAATTCTTATTAAAAATAGTTGTAAGACAAAAAGTAAATGTTGACGGCTGTGGCAAAGACGCTTCGTCTTTCCATAAACTTATGCTCTTATTAGAAAAATAAATAAATGATAGGTAAAGTTGTACAGGATTTCCCGCTAAAAATAAATAAATGATTGTGAAAAAATATTTAAAATTGAAAGTGATATGTATTACGGTTAAGTACATAACAGTTAAGTATTATGATGGCCCCCAACGACTAGTTTACAACAGCCCAAGAAAACGGACTTTATAATCTACTGCACATACTTAGTTTTCAGAGATATGGGACATAGGTCTCGGCCGCCTCCTCAAAAGAACCTTAGTATTGTCGTCATATACTATATGCAAAAAGGTGATTGACCAATTACCATTTTTTTACGTTTTGTTAAATATTTAGAAAAACACATGGTGAATTATCCTGAAACTTCAGTTGTGTAAACATAATAGAAAAAATCCTGCATTTTGCTGAAGGTTTATTCACAGAACTCCATCGGATACTACTAACAAATAAGAAAAGAACGAGCATCTTTTGGATAAACTTGTCAAAACTAATGCATCAAAAGCGTCCAAACTACAGATTATAATTACGTGGTTTATTGTAATAAACTGTGTTAATTTGCATTCCGATATCGTGTATACTCGTGCAGAAATTAAGGACCAAATAAACCGACCAATAGACCGAAATTTGCTAAGGTTTTTGCTCATTTTTTGAAGAACTTTTAGTGTACAAAAAATTTTTATTTAAAAAAATGTAACAAACAACAATGCACACAAAACCCTGCAAAAATAATTAAAAAATAATAAAAATACTATGCAAAATGAACAGGTTTAACAAATAACTTTTTTACTGCGCTTGCATGAAAGCAGTGGAAATGTAATTTGCATAACTTGTAGTTAATTGTATAAAGCAACTTTTGTTACAGTCTCAAAAATATAGACTGAAAACTATGAAAATAATAGTCTATAGAATAAGCTACAAATCCGTTATACTGTTCCTTTGAGGTACGCCGCTGGGGCGATATCATGTTTCCCTGCTAAATTTGTTTTTCAGACTAATAATAATAAAAAAATAAGGCAAACCTTATTTATTTGGGGCATTTTTGAAACTGTGTACTTGAAGGAAATCTCTTTTTAAAAGGTGGTGCCAACCGAAGAGAATTTGTGTAATACAGCCTGGAGTTCGAAGGGCTAAATATAGACCATAACTATGGGCCAAACAGGGAAACGGCCAAGCACTTGTTAGCTCACAGGCTATCATAGCCTGAGAGCTTATGTGCCCGTCCGTTCTGTATGTACGTTTGTACGTTCGTTCGTGCGTAACGCGATAACTCATGATAAAAATATCGGATCTACTTGAAATTTTGTATGTAGGTATATCCTGATAAGGCGCTTCCCTGATTAGTTTTTGGAGTTTATTCGACATGTATAAGAGGGGGAACGGTGGGCTCATGCCCCTCCCCTTAATTGATAGAAACGGGATTTTCATGCAGAATTAACAGTTTTCGTTCAAAATTTAGATATAGAATCATTCTGATGAGACGATTCCGTGACTGTTATTAGGTGTTCATTGAATATGTATAAACAGGGGGAACGGGGGGCTCATGCCCCTCCCCTTAATTGATATAAACGGGATTTTCATGCAGAATTAACACTTTTCGTTCAAAATTTAGATATAGCATCATTCTGATGAGGCGATTCCGTGACTGTTATTAGGTGTTCATTGAATAAGTATAAACGGGAAACGGGGCTCTAATGCCCCTCCCCTTAACTTGTACAAATGGATTTTTCAAGCAGAATATTCAGATTTCGTTCAAATCTCTGAATAGTTTTGGAAGTTTAATGGTTAAGTATAAAAGAGGGAAATAACTCCTCTTAAATTATATAAAAGCTAAATGGGTTTTTATTAAGACTTATCCGATTTGCTCTGAATTTTGGATATATATTTTTATATGATAAAGCATTTCCTTGATAATTTAGGAGGTTCAATGATTAAGCATAAAAAAGGAGAAAGGGGAGAGCTGTTTCTCCTTCTTAATGTTTTTTTCGAACGGAATTAAGGAAAATACAAGGCTGTAATGTACAATTAGTCTGCGTAGCCTGTGAGCACAATGCCATCAGTTTAACTGGGCAATATTCTTTTTATTTTATTTGTCTGAACAGTCTCTCTTAGGCAATGAACCAACTCGTGAAGTTGCAGAGCTTCTGGTTACCGTCGGAACACCGCATACATAAAACTTTAGCTTCGTGTACATAGTATTCAAACTCACAAAGGATACAACAAATATGCAACAGGGGATTAAAAAAAGTAGATCAATTTATTCATCTATAAAATATGAAAACTTGTCACTAAAATATAATTTCATTACAAGTCGTGAAATATAAATATTTTTAATCCAGTCACTATCATAAATATACCGCAAACTATATGGAATAGTGTGAAGTAAAGTTATTAAAAAAACTCTCACATGTAAGTTAGATGTTATTTTTATTAAAAAAAACAATATTAAGTTTAATTAAAGAAGGATAACATCCGAATGCATACATTCAGATTTTTTTGGCTGTGAATGCATTAAGCATAATAAATTTTCTTTTTAAATGAATTGCCCAACGTCTTTTTTATTTTAAACTATTAGTTTTACTTACAAAGCAAATTATCTACGTCAAGTTATCGGTATAAAAGTATTTTATTTCAATTAACGCTAACTCCACAATTTCCCGTCAGGGTTATTACATATCGGTTTTGCAGTGAGTAAGGAATTCTTTCATGATTATAGATGTGTCCTTTACAAAGTTAAGGAGAGGGAAGAGAGAAAAGATTTTTTGAAGTTTTTTTAAGATTAATAATATGTTTCATTAGATAAGAAAATAACTTTAAAGCTTTATAAACCTAACAGCATATATATATATTTATATGTATTACTATAAACGTTATGAGAAAATTCCATTCTATTCTTTAAACAAGTAAGAAAAATCATGCGTTAAGCATAGATTATGAAGCACTTTCCAACACTTAATGAAATCTTTAACAAAACTTTGTTATTTAGGGAAATAATAGTGTATAGCCAAATATACCCAAGTATGTATTCCAGTACATTAGAACAGCCCTGTATTTCATATGTCAGTTCATATAATGGGAAAATTTAGCTTAGCAAGAAAATACCCAGTAGCTTAAAATTTCTTTTTCAGCAATTCATACTATTAGATGGAAACATTTTTGAATACTTTTGTTCAGCCCTGTAGTTTACATTGTACCTTTATTACACGTCAGCATTAGGCTAAAATTTATTGTAAACTAAAACACTTTTAAAACAACTGAAATCACATTCTCATAAATCATTATTCATAGGCGTCCATGTACCGAATTCTTTGCGTGGCCCTGTATATCCCTTTATCTATATTCTGCTAACATTTCTCAGTAAATTGAAAGCAGCTCAGCGTAAAAATGCATAGCTTATTTAAGAACCACGTTTAAATAATTTACGCTCATATTCAGTAATGTTGGCGAGCTCTTTTGGGTAGCCCTGTATATCAACTATAACATTTATACACACCATATAATGTGCATATATTTAGCGAAATATAAACGCGAATATCATAATTAAAATGCATTTGATCCCTCCATCAGCCATCATCGGACACATATACGGTACTTCGGAAAGAATATACTATTTGAAATCTTTTGTATGGCCCTGTAAATGCTATGTACTTCATATTATGCAAGACAGTAGCGTATAATTTATATTAAGCTTCAGTGACATATATCAATTTTATTATACATGAAAAAGCTTAATATATTTAAAATATGTCACACACAATTCCCCCTTTTACCATTATCTAATGGAATTATTTTGTGTGGCCCTGTAAATGAATAATAGCTACATTTTAACCTTATATTTTATAAAATGCATATTTTAATATGTGTGACAGGGTATAACATCTTTAAAATTCCTTTGAAACGATTTTTCCCCATAGGCCGTAATGTAATAGGAAACTTTTGATTCGCCCTGTAGATAAACTAATCATGGTAGCAACTTCATTTTCGATAGGACTTTTGCTAGGGTAAACGTCAATAACGTCCTAAAATTTCATGGCAATCCGAGTATATTAACGATTTTCCCCCATAGGCCGTAATGTAATGGGAAACTTTTGATTATCTCTGTAGATAAACTAATCATGGTAGATACTTCATTTTCAGTAGGGTTCGTGCTAGGGTAAACCCCAATAACGTCCTAAAATTTCATGGCAATCCGAGTATATTAACGATTTTTCCCCATTGGCCGTAATGTAATGGGAAACTTTTGATTCGCCCTGTAGATAAATTAATCATGGTAGAAACTTCATTTTCAATAGGACTTTTGCTAGGGTAAACGTCAATAACGTCCTAAAATTTCATGGCAATCCGAGTATATTAACGATTTTTTCCCCATAGGCCGTAATGTAATGGGAAACTTTTGATTCTCTCTGTAGATAAACTAATCATGGTAGATACTTCATTTTCAATAGGGTTCGTGCTAGGGTAAACCTCAATAACGTATAAAAATTTCATAGCAATCCGAGTATATTTACGGGAGTTAGAGCTCGGACAGACGGACAGACGGACAGACGGCCATCCGGCCAGACGGACAGACGGCCAGACAAATCGAATGCATAAGCACTTTTCAACTTTGTTGGAAAGTGCTAAAAATACTGTTTTCCTAAGTTATTAAATTTGTTCTCATATGCAATTTCTATCAACTGAAACTGTGTAAAATTATTCATCGAAATGAATCAACATTAACAAAAATTGCATTTTCATTGTTTATTTGTGTGAAATGAATTTTTCAACTGATTAATTTTGATTTAGCATAAATTAGAAATGGGTTGTCAGTTTCCCTTAGAGAAATGCATTTTGCGAAAAATATATATTCTTGAAACCAATTTAAATGCCAATCCCAAGATTAAATGTTTCTATGAACCACTGAAACATTCCAGAAAGGCTAGGAAATTCGATCGTCTCTAAGAATTATCTGATGAATTTCATTTAAATTTCAGGATTAATTAAAGTCCCTTTTGGTTTATGAAATTTACTACAAACAGCATGGAAAAACGTTAAATCGTAGAATTTTATCGTACTTTTTGCTGTTATTAAAAACGCGTTTATGTTCTTAAGTATATTCTATATAGTTTCTTCAGAAACGTCATTAAAATTGGAACAATTTTTCATATATTAGGCATGATATAATGAAAAGTTACGAAACAACGTAACAATAAAACCGGTTGAAATTTCAATATGGTGCTTTAAGAAAACGTAGTGATACATCGACGGACATGATTGGAGTGTCCAGTGTGGTTGTGCGCATGTACGAGCGTCTGCGTAAGAAGGAGAAGACTAGCAGATAGTTTTGTGTTCCGTTCACGTGATGTGGCAGTTTGTGTAAATATATCCTAGCTTTTATATTGGAAAATTCGATGATTAAGGATTGGCGAGGTGTTATGAAATTTCTCACTGCATCAGACTTTGATCAATTTGCTGCTCCTCAATCGTCGACATTTACAAAATCCCATGTTTTCCTCACATGTACTGCCACGTTATTTGGACGGAACGCATAACTATCTGCTTCTGTTCTCCTTCGTGGGTCCTCGCACACATATACACAATCACTCAGTCTCCAATGGCACCCCTCGATGTCTTACTATGAAATAGCAAATAGCTTATTCAGATTTCAACCGGTCTGGCTGTGACGGCATTTCGTACCTTTTCATTGAAACACCCCTAGCTTATGTATTTTTATTGTTTTACTAGTTCAAATATACGCAAAAATTTGAACAGAAATCTTTTTATTAATAAATTTCGATGCTTTAGATAAGATTGTCTAGTCAATTTCTTATCATTTTTTATCATAAACATAAAAGATATCTATGTGTATATGTATGTATACATCCCAAATGCAACATCATATTACTGAATATGTTTTGCATTTTATTCTCCGTCTTTGGAAACTAATTTAACTGTTATAAATAAATTATTAATCTAACTGTTATAATTTTTAAAAATATTTCCAATATAACAGTTTTAGAAGTATTGTTTTTATATCCCATGCATATGGTACATATCGTGAGAATTTTTTTTTTCAAAAATTGATAAAGGGTTTTTTTATGTTTATGAAATAAGTTAAAAATTTTCGATCGTGAGATTTTTCGTTAATTTTTCAAAAAAGTACTAATTTATTTATTTTAAGCTTAAAAATCTCGCATTTTACTAAATTTTTAAAGCTAAATAAAATTCGTTTTAAACTCTTTCCAATACAGTATTCTGCATTCGGGTTTTCTGACTGTCTGTTTTTCCACGCTATAACTTGCACAAATATATTCGGATTTTTCACGGAATTGATATATGTTACACATGTCATGCATTGAATACGAAATGGAAGTACATTTACAGGGACACTCAATAATGCCATTAAATTAGAGTCAGTGGTGACAAATACTGTACAGTGCATTTTAATAACATCACGCTATTTCAAATGTACTAAAAATTGCTATACATCAGTGAATTTTATAACAAGATTATTACTACAGAATAGCAATTTCACACCATTTATAATTCATTTACAGGTATATAATTTGTCTAAAATTTTAGTCTTGAAAAATATCATTTTCCAAACAGTCGTTGTTATTTCTTAAATTAAATTTTTTAATTTTTACTTTATTTTCGTTTTTAAAACGATATAAATAATTTTACTCTATAATTATTAACAAAACATTTTTTTAATTTATAATTATTTTCTTTTTAAAAAAATAAAATTTTTTTAAAATATATACATGTAACTGGTATTTGAAAACAAAGTTTATGCCAAATTGGTGTCAGAAAAATATCGCGTAAATGTGTTAAGTCCATGAGATCTGTTCCATAACAACGAAGTCTGGGTTACCTTATCAAGCAAAATAATGATACTTTGGCGCCAATTAAGCACCCCGTTGCGTATATGACATTGGCGTCATAAAAAAAATCGCGCTAATGTGGACCTATATGACATCTGTGCCATTGCTTATTAATAAAATTGTTTACATAATTTTATTTTACATTCTAAAATTACATAAATTAATTTGCTCTATAGTTTTTAATCAAATTGTTTTTTTTATATATTGATATTCCTTTTTTAAGAAAATATGTATGTAACTGGTAACGATATTTTCAACAAATTGGCGTCAGAAAAAAATGCGTTATTGTGGTGCGTATATGAAGCTGTGACATATCAAATACATAAAAATTGAAAAAAAAAGTTTGTCTATGTGAAAAGAATAAGTTTTTAAGAAATACATTTCTAAAAGTCACTTTCTCGTTCAAACGATTTTCTCTATATAGTTAAATCCCTTATTCTGGAAAAGTACCGATAATTTAATTGTTGTATCCGTGTGTATAAAGCACGGCTTTTTTTCAGTGTAGGGGCTTTGGCGTACTTTATTACGATTTTTTGACGAAAGATATAAACAGCTACTAAAACAAAATTGAAGAAGTAAGTTAAATCAATAAACTTTTTATTTATATCTATATTACTGTTATTTTGTATAAACAGTTTTCTTCTGTTTGTATTAAAAACTTGTTAAATAGGTTCTTTATATTTAATAAATTACGTAAATACTAAAAGATTACTTAATTTATATGAAAACTGAGTGCGTTGTTAGAAAACATGTTGCCAAATTTTATTTTCTCGTCAAGGTCATTTTCTCAATCTCGCTAAAACCCCTATATTGCAAAAGCACATGCCACATTGGAATTGGGCAGTAAAGAGAACAAATAATGCAGCACCGAGTAGTGGTGGTTATGCTAATGAAAATGTAAAGACTTACATTTTCATAAGGAAGAGTTCCAGATACTATTCCGGTTTGAGCGATTGGCAAAAATATCGAAAATGGTGACAAAAAGTCAGTATAGCTATCGATCTTATTTCTCAAGATGGCGAAAAAGACTGACTTTTAAATAGTTTTTAAGCATATATCTATTTAATTAACATTATATATGCCACATATTAAAAAATACACGATGTTTGCATAAATATTTTTATGTATATACATTTTACATATATTTTTCTATATATCTAATTATATATAGAGACATACATATATAAAGCATAATATATACGCCAAATAAATAAATATTTCATACTTATATTTATTTTTATAATTTTATGTATATATTTAATATATTTATTATATATGTTAAATAAAAACAAAAGCTATAAATTTTTCTAAAAAATTACACAAAAAATAAATGAATAAAGTTCAGTCCAGTAATACAAGAACAACCCCAAATGCTAGAGATCGCAACCACTTAGATTCGTTTAATGCCAAAAAAAGTTCGCTAAAAAATTGGAACAAAATATGGAACTCTTCCCTATTCATATATTATTATTTAAATTCTGATCCTTAGATTTTGGAAAAAAAAATTAAATGCGCTGAGTTTAAATTAAATTGCGGTGAACATATTAGGGGATATTAATGGTTTTCAATGGGAAATTCACCAAGTTGGCTTCATATATAGCAACTAATTTTTGTCGCCAAATCTGGCGATATTTGGTGATAATGCGCCAAGTTGGTCATAATTTCGCGATATAATGGTAACTTTGTTACTGGAATTTTTCAACAATTACTCATTACGTCATTATAATGAAGCGGTCCTTCCGGAATTGTGAGACACATGGAGAGACATGGAGTTTATATAAATAGTTTTAATCTATATCTAAACAGCACCTTGCCTGCTTCGTTTCTAATGAAATATGTTTATTTCTTGTTTATTCATGTTGAATAAAACTTTGTGTAATATATTTATCTAAAGCGTGTTATTAACTTCAGCGTCAGTTCAAATTATCACTAGTTATTTTTTACATGTTTAAAAACTATTATAGGTGATAATATTTGATTTCCCATCTCATAAAATCTTTTATGTCGGAGATAAACCTACACTTCTTTTAACAATTATTTTGTCACATATTTAAGACACATTGCTGTTAGTAGGGGTCGATTAATATTAGGGGTTATTAGGGGTCGATTTTATGTGCATTTCTGTTGAAATTGCAACTTACGCGGACTTCATTAAATATATTTGTACCAATTTTAAAATCAGTTGTCAGAAAAATAATTATAATTTAGAAAAACAAGTATGTATATCTTTTTTTTAAAAATAATTTTACAATTAATTTTTAGCAATGAAATCACGCTTGATATTATTGAACTAGCGAGCTACGCCCGCTAGCTGGGCCAGTTTTTCCAAACGAACCTCGATATTAAGCAATATATAATAAACAAAAAAATTCATTTAATAAGCAAGTCTTGGTGTTCGAATCATCAAGCACAAAAAAAGTAAATTAAAGAGCTATGGTTGTTATGCGCCCATTATCCCGTTAAAAATATGTGATTTCGCACAGTGGGCTCTACGCTCCATGGTCGCCATCGTCCCATTAAAAATATTTGGTTTTGTACGGTTGTCTCTGAGCGGCCATAAGACATTTTCTCGTATTTTTTGTTCATCAGAAGCAGACTTTTACGCAGATTCTGAATATGTAATCAGTTTTTTTTCTACTTTAAAAACTGTCTGCATGATGGTTTAAGAAAAAACGCGCAAAAAAGGGAGAAAAAGAGGTTTTCGACTGCTTCTTCTTTTAGTAAAAGGGGAAAAGTTCTTTTCCTTCATAGCAAGGTGGCGCAGTGTTCTGCCTCAGAGCTCCGTTTGACCGCCGTTTGGGATTTGAGACAATTTTCGTTCCGATTCCCAAGAGGTTTTTAATTCATAGCTTTTTTAATTTTGGTCCAACGGTCTCGAAAATGCCCGAAATGACTTCCCCGGAATTTTTCCAATCGAAAGACACCTCTCGCGACTTCCAACTCGCCCGCGTTGCGAACTGTAATCGGCTTCAAGCAGACAGACAGACAGAGGCGCACGGATTTTATTAGTATAGACTAGCGAGCTACGCCCGCTATTTGGTTTTGCACGGTTGGCGCTGCGCGTCCATAATACATTTTCTCGTATTTTTTGGATCATCAGAAGCAGACTTTTACGCAGATTCTGAATATGTAATCAGCTTTTTCTACTTTAAAAACTGTCTGCTTGATGGTTTAAGAAAAAACGCGCAAAAAAAGTTTGTTTATTAAAAACTGCAAAAAACTGCTATTAAAAAAAATAAGTAATTTCATTAATATCACAAATAACATAACTAACAAATAATTTTGGCAGCTCGTTTTTCGTTTGTACTAACAGAAATTAGTATTAATCGCGTAAATCTTAGGTTACACAATATTCGTGTATGCTACCAAAAAGAAAAAGTATGAAAATGAGCTAGAACGATTAATACTCACATACAGAATAAATATATGAATAGCCAGTTACATCTGAGATCCTCAAAATATTAATTAGCAACACTATTACCTCTTAGTGAACATATCTTGCTGTGCTTAAATAGTTGTACTTATTATATTAATTAAACAGTGTTTAATATTTTTTACCAATTACTTCTTTTTCTCTTATACATTCTTTGACAAATTGACGGGAGAAAAATAGGTTTTCGGCTGCTTCTTCTTTTAGCCAAAGGGGAAAAATTCCAGTTCTTCACCGCAAGGTAGCGCAGTGTTCTGCCTCAGAGCTCCGTTTGAGACCTGTTTGGGAAATAAGACGTTTTCCGTTCCGATTCCCGACCGGTTTTTAATTCATAACTTTTTAAATTTTGGTCCCACGGTCTCGAAAATGCCCGAAATGACTTTCCCGGAATTTTTCGAATCGAAAGACACCTCTCGCGACTTCCAACTCGTAATCGGCTTCAAGCAGACAGACAGACAGAGGCGCACGGATTTTATTAGTATAGATATTTAATACGTGAATTATCACTTGCTTACTAAGCGTAGAAACTAACAGGGTGAAAAATATCCTAATAGGGGATCGAAACCGGAACCTTTTGACGACCGCTCCAATTGCTCAACTATTCAAGTTGCGAGAACGATGCCCACCTTGACATTTTTCACACCTACACTGTAAAAAAAAGGTCGATCTACTAAAAAAACTTTAGTGATCCTTGTAATTACTAAAAAATTTTTAGTAATCTTTGTCGGTTGCAAGAAAATCTGTAAGAATTACTAGAAAAAAGTTAGCAACGTAGAGAGTTAATAGTTTTATATTTTTAATAACCATTACTAAAACTCACTTGATGTGGCCTTGATAGCATAGTGGTTATAGTAACGGACTCCAGACTAAAAGGTCCCGGGTTCGATACTAGCCACCGCCAAATACGCCTCAAATGTATGTAGTGTAAGTACTCGTTAGTAAAGGGATTATGAAAATCCTGTCGGAGCAGTTAGCAATGTTTGGTGCTGCCATCTATTGCAGTTTTGCCGAAAATCTTCCTCTTCAGAAGTCTGGATGCAGCTCGAAGGAACCTCTGCCCTTCGGGCGCACGTAATGGTTATTAAATATTTTTTTGGAGCTATTACTAAAATTTGCTTGGTGGCTCATACTAAAAATTCTTAAGTTAGTTATACAAAAAATTCTTTTGTTCAGTTTACACAAGAAATGCTTGTTTCACTTGCAAAACAAAGTTTGTAATGGTTACTAAAAAATTCTGTGGGATACAAACTTACTAAAAAATTTTTAGTAACCTCTTGAATTTTTTTTACAGTGTATGTTACATCTAAAAATTATGTGCTTATGAAGACTATTACATCTTGTGCTGCAGTACAGCCTTATCAACAAACAGGTATGAAAAAATGCCAAGCTGGGCATCGTCCTCATTGTTTATATGGGAGAACACTTGGAGTGCTATTCCAAGGGTACCGGATTCAATCCCGGGCATGGATATTTTTGTCCTCTTGCTACGCTTAGTTAGCAAATGATAATTCACGTATTAAATATTATATATATATTCTATTTTTCAGCATTTTAAAAGTTGCTGAAAAAAGAAATATTTCTTAACTGTATTGCACGGATATCCCATACAACTATAGCATCAAAAATGCAATTTTAATGTTTATTCACATGACTGTGTGTGTAATTGTGCAGATTTAATTTAGAATAAAATCTCAAATGATTTAGAAGTTTTCTGCCATTTTCCACAGAGAAATGAATTCTACGAGAAAATGTAATTCCTTTAAATGAATATAAACACCAATGACAAGATTACATGTTACTTCGAACCGTAAAAGTATTCCAGTGATGACGGCAAAATTTGATAGGCATTAAGAGTTACGTTGTTCATTTTATTTAATTTACTGCATAAACCCAAGACTTATTTTACTTATGAATAAAAATACGGGAAAGCACAAAAAACCCCTTTTCTTGTATAATTATGAATTCATCTCTAAATTCGGAATTAATGGTTTTTTTCCATTTATTGGATCTAATGAAGGAGGTGATTATGAACCACAAAGTAACTTTAATCTGAAGTTTAAACTGAATTTTAATCTGTAATTTTGTGTTTTACTGTATATACACAATATAAAGAAATATGTTTTATCATGAATAAGACATATTTCAAGAAGCATTATTTGTTTAACAATTACTATAAAAAAGTTCAAAAATGTCGAAAAAACTCGCATGCCAAAGCACATTGTACACGATACAGGGTAGACGGTAGGTAGACGGTAGGTGCTGGGTTCGAACCCAATCTCGACCGTCGGCCTAACCTTTCGGAGTTTTCCGTGGTTTTCTTCGAACCTTGCGTAAATACGGGTTAAGTTCTCTTAGAAAGACACCCACGGAGGGCACCCCACCCCTAAGGGCCTATATCCCACAGCGTAGATAATTGGCCGACATACATTCAAACAAACAAACACGATACAGGGTGTCCACTTTCAACAATGGACAATGGCTAATTCCTGAACCGTTGGTCATTGCATATAGCTCCAATTACAAAAACTGTTTTAAAGAGGAAAAGAAATATTTACAAGCGATTTGGGTCAATAAAAATATTTCTTTAAAAGTTACGAAATTTAAATTTTTATACTGTCCCTCGATGCTATATGTTGTACATAATAAAATTTCCCTATTACATTGACAAATAAGACAAAGAAAGTCGTATTCAAATAGCACTAAAATTTGCCGAGTTATGAAGCTATAAAAATGCATGACTTATACAACTTTTCTGCAATGTGATGACAAATAAGTTCGGCTCGCTACGAAGGGTCTTATGCCAAGTTCTTAAAGTATTATTAAAAATTATTTCACATGTGACTGAGTTTTGAAAAAAAATGGTACAAGTTTTAAGATTGTGCCAATTATTTTTTTTTCAGGCTTGTTTAATAACATTTTAAAATTTGAGCCAGTTTGTAAAGAATTGGGGCTGTTAATTTTCATATTTTTATCTAACAAACATATATGTTTTTTCCCCTATATATTTATCATAAATTGTCTATTTTGCATTAATATTTTGGGATGATTAAATATTTCAAATTTATATTGTAATTTTAATTTTACTTTCAACCACATTTTTACACATTTTTGACGAAATTGTATTTCTACTACGTTTATGAACGACCCCTAATGTGAAGCAGAAGATATGTTCTAATTTTAAATAGCTATTTCTCGATCAATTTCAGTCGTAGGATATTGGGACTTTTTTTGTTTTACTTGTCAGTGTAACAGGAAACTTTTACAAAATATTACTTATAGGATCGGTGGACCATGTAAAAATTTAAATTCTGTAACTTTTTAAGACATTTTTTATTGACCCAAATCACTTTTAAAATATTTTTGTACCAAATCTTTGCAATTGGAACTATATGTCTATCACTGGCATTTTAAGAATTAACTAATGACCACTGTTGAGAGCGGATACCCTGTATAGTACTCAATCTAAGTAATAAATCTCGTTTATGTTTTTTTTTTTTTTTTTGTAGTAATTTATTATATAAAGAAATTATTAATTGCGAAAATTGAAGAACTGTTACAAGATTTTTTTATTATTATGATTAGAAACACACTGTTTTTACACAGGTGTCAGCGTATCACCTGCAAATTGTAGAACGAGAATAGAAATATATAAAAATTTTCAAAAAAAGAATAAGGGTAATACGGACTATTTTATAGTGTTTTTAATTGAGACTAGTGGTTGACCTTCTGGGTTTTTATTTAATAACGAGTTCTAAATTCCTCAATAGTTTACTCTTTCCATACTACAGTTGTGGTTATTAACGAGCTTTTATTGTCAAGAAATAAAACAGTGGTAAATGCGAGTTATCAGTAAATTTCATGGTAACAAGTGTTCGTGATTATGAAGATCCACCGCCATTTGAAAAGAAATGAACTTTAGCTAAAAATACGAACGGATAGTACAGTGGGGGACAGAATTAAAAGAACAATTGAAAATTGCACAGAAAAAAAATTATTTCTAAGATAAATAAAGTGAAATTTGTACACACAATTATTTTTTATACTGGAAATCATTGTAGAATGCAA
Source organism: Maratus speculifer (assembly GCA_964019185.1). Taxonomy (NCBI): domain Eukaryota; kingdom Metazoa; phylum Arthropoda; class Arachnida; order Araneae; family Salticidae; genus Maratus; species Maratus speculifer. The sequence continues at coordinate 224,798,568 of OZ025296.1, read as the reverse complement.
AACATTGGAAAATACAAAATATAAATATTTTATCACAATTAAAAAATTATGTCATTGTAAAAATTATACAAAATTTTAAGGACAATGAATGTTTTTGCTTGAAATAGACTGATAATTATCATCTCACCGCTTCTTCTCAATCACTTTTATCAGTCTTGACATCATGAAGTTTGACAATTCCTTAACAAGTTGGAAATTGCACGTGAACGTAGCAAATGAGGTGCGTTCGTACGATAACGAAGTTTTAAAAATATTCAGATCTTGCTGATATAGTAGAGCGTACTCCGGATACAGTATAGCAGTCGAAATCTTTACGTTTCTGTAAATATGCAGGAAGTAATTTTTATTACACCTCAGCAACGTATATCTTATTCATAAAATGTGAAATAGTTGAATATAATTAAAACACGTCCCAAACAATGTTTCCCAGTATAACATTATGTAGTGGAATACTTTTGTGTGACCCTGTAATTTAATAATAAAAATTCTTTGCATCACAGATTGTAAAGAATGCATATTTTAGTATATATTTAATAGATTCATGCCAATTCTATTATGTTCGAATGAATGTAACATCATTAAAATGCATTTGAAACTTTTTCCCAAATGACCATAATGTAACGGAATACTTTTGATTGTCCCTGTAAATGATTTATGCATCCGACTTTCATAACGTTTGAAATGACTCGACAAAATTACGTAATAATTATATTTTTAAATTTCAAACAATTAAAATGCATTTGAATTTTTTTTCCCATTGACCGCAATGTAACGGAATCCTTTTGATTGTCCCTGTAATTGATCTATCCATCCAATTTTCATAAAATTTGAAATGACTCGACAAAATTATGTTATAATTATGTATTTTAAATTTCAAACGATTCGGTTGGGTAGTTTTTGCGTTGTTATATGCGGACAGACGGACAGACGGACAGACAGACAGACGGACGGACAGACAGTCGGACAGACGGACGGACTGAGCGACAACAATAGGTGCTACGTATTTACATAATTACGAACGCACCAAAAACGTTCTTGGGAAATTTTGCGTGATCATTTTTGATGGAAGACATGAGTGTTGTGTTTACTTTAGTGGGTGAGAAGAAGAGATGGGAGGAGAAACACTTGTTTGTTTTGTTTTCTACCCACAATAAGGCCAAAGTGATCGTGAAAGTGACAGCACAACGCGAAGAAATGGAGGCCGGCAAACGACCCAAAAGTGACCATCCTTACTTCACTTAAAATAATAAAAATGTTCTTTTAACCTTGAAGATGATAAACTAAATACAAAATTATAAAATATAAATTTGAAGAAAAGGTAAAGTTACCTGTGAAGTCCTTGCCAGATGATGAGTAGTAAATCCAGACACATGCACAGGAATTAATACACAAATTGGTTGAAGATTAATATTTATTTATTTATGAAATACTTGTATTTCTTTCATGAAAAATCGACTATCTTCTTTATAGAAACATTTTTGTTTCTCATAAAAATTAAACATTTGTTTTATAGTAAAAACTTTACAAATGAAGATATTTTTTTTTAAATTGATATATTCCAAACAAAACCAACATTCTTCATCATAACACATTTTTTTTGATATATCTTGACAGAATGAACTTGAAAAATTTCTCGTAACACACAAAAGGAAAATAACATTATTTTCTTCAAAAAAGAATCATCACTTAAATATATGTATCTTTTAAATATATATATATATTTTCAGACGAGTATTTTATATAGATATGCACCAATATTTTCCATGGAACGCCCCGTGAATATTCAAATTTATTTATGTGAAGATGGGCCAAATAGCAAATTAAAATGACGAAAGAAATTATAAAGTCAATACGTTATGTAAAATGTATGATCACTTCTTGAAAGAACATTCTTCACCTCACGAAAGAAAATATTCACCTCTGCTTGTTTTCTCAGAGGACTGAGATCACATAAAAAGATTATTGAAGAAATTTGAGCACAAAAAGTAGTTGAAGAAAATTATTAACGAAGAGATGATGAAAAATAAAATAAATATTTAGAAGACACATGACGACATTCTAATTTAGATATGAAGCCACCACGAGAGCAACAAACAGAAGGTCCATGGTGTGCCCTTATTTAAATTGTGTAATCCGAAAAAGAGAAGGCACAAAACACAATAATTTCGGGATGCCTTTGAAGGGGCTTTGTTTCTCGCCGCGTTAAAAAATCAACCTTTCCTGAAACCATGGCGTGATCATAGCAGCATGAAATGGTGCCCGTATACAACGGTCTCGAGGGGCGCACACATGCCCCGGAAATTCCACCCAAAACTTCCAATCATCCGACCGCATCCATTACGGCAGGAGTCTAACAGCGCAACTGACGCAGGTGGCCGAGAGCCCAGGGGAAAAAGAGAAAAGGTTACTGGAATCCCAAAATACGCCAATTTGGCAGCGAGCGAAAGAGGGGGGGGTGACAAAATAAGCCAAGTTACGATGCAAAGTATGGAGAAATATGAATTTAATAAAAACAGAATTGATAAACACGTAAAGAAGGGAGGCCAAAGCAGGTGGCCCTGTGCTGAATGACTTAAAATACGTCACCTGTGGAAACGAATTTGATAGGCTAGGGGTGTGTCCGAATAAACGGAAGTTCCACCCAAAGAAGTAGCGAGAATGTTCTCGAAGGATCTCCAAACCGGAAGGAATGACTTCGAACAGGATTTTACCGGCTTGTAACATTCGAAAGCTAAGTAAGAAAGAAAACATTACAGGCGACGATATGAAAAGAAACGAAATCGAAATAAAAATTAAATTGAGAACATTAATAAAAAGGAGGTAATAAGAAATAAAAATGGCTAATAAAAAATGCATTAACTTAAACATATGGGGGGGTTATCGAGTAACCACCACATATTACCCAGGGTCCCCCAAAAGAAAATATTGGTGAGATGACAAAAAATGAACAATTTTTTTTTTTATCGAGACAATATTTTCTGACATATGTACAAATATACTAAATAATTACACAAAATAAATGTATCAGAAATAGTTATAGGAATATAAATAACTGTTTTACATGCAGTTCAAATAATAAAAAAAATACTTATTGTTATAATAGTAATCCTTATATGTTAACATGGAAGGTATACAAAATTTTCTTCCAGAAGTATCTATCATATATATAAAAAAATTTTAAAGTCTATGTCTATGTGCAAAACAACAGTCCTTAAGTTTGACGAGTCTCTTGTTAGGCTGTGCAAAATGCACTAGAATGCTTTAGCATATGTCAAAATATTTGATTATACAATAATATGTATATTTATTTTCTTAGTTGTCAACAAAATGAAACATATTATAACTGTATATGAATCATACTATAACTATATATAAAATATATGGTTTCAAATAACACATGATAACTTGAATGAATTTGTAAGTTGAAAATTGAACACTAGTAAAAAAAAAATATATAAATGATGTAGAGAGATTAGTTAGGCTCTCATAAAAAAATTTACTTATATCACCACATAGCCTTTTAAACTTTCAATAAATCTTAAATGAATAACCTTAGCATTATTCAATAACACATTTTTACAGAAAATAAAATAATAAGTTGCAAAAAAGAATGGCAACAAAAGCATGATATTATTTTTCAATAAAAATATCTTCAAAATGAATTTAATAACTTTCAAAGAGAGAATCTTTACACTCTCATAAAGGAATATTCTTAACACTTTCAAAATAGATTGACAATAATTGCATAAATACTTTTAATATTATACTTCATTCAAAATAACATAAAACATAAGATGTTTAATATTCTGAAAAAGGAAGAAATTTATATGAATATGTCAACCTACAATTAAAATCAATTATGTCAAAATTTCTATATAGAAGATATCTAGAACATATTTACTTGTAATTTTCAAACATTTTTTAACAAATTAAGTAAGTGATCACTTTTGCATTTGTCATATATCAAGCATTTGCTTTACATAAATATATATAATGACTCATTCAACATCTTTAGATCCAAAGTATAAACACTCAAAAGTAAACAAAAAAAAATATTACTTCTTGTGAGTCATTCACCTTCTATATTTCAACCAGAAGAGAAGAAATATTAGTATGAATAAGTTTATCATGCATTTTCTTTTTTTTTTATCAAAAGAGGTTAAATGTTAAAACATGCATGCATTGTAAAGAGAAGACACAATAGGGAAAATAATTTGATGATTACTCATTTTTATGTTTACCTTATATCAATTACAATTTCACCTTTCATATTAGAATACACATTTGTCAAAAATAACTTTAAATAATGACATAATATTATAACAAGAATATAAAAAGACAAATTCTTTCTCAATTTCAGCACCAACTATTGTAATTAAAGACTTTATAAGATTTAAAAGTATGGCATACATGAGATTATATATCTATTGTAATAATTATGAGTTAGAGATAAATGCATTAAATAATAAAACTATTGAAAACCATACATACATCAAGAGGATGACTGTTGAATTGTATCAGGGAGAAGAAGACTTACATAATGAAGAAAAAAAAATAATAACAGCTGCCTGCAGCTTGGAGAAAAGAAAAAAAAATACATAGTGACTCTTCTTACTGAAATATCAGTCTGGCTAGCATCGACTGATTATACTGCAAAGCAATAGTCATCCTGAAAAAGGAAAAAGAAGGTTAGTTTATTTCTTATACAGTTTATGATTGCGAGGGCGAAGATCATAATTTTTATATTGAGTAGACTTGTTTTTAACACCAGTATGAGTGCTATCAGGAGGAGCTTGTGACAAAACCGATTTACTGGAACATGAAGATGTTTGTTGTGACTTAGAAGAAGAAAGAATTTGAGGAGAAGTGTTACATGCAGCATCATGATTTGAAACCTGAGTAGAAGAGTGTTGTCTCACAGGAGTGGAAGATGCATTATCAACAGCTGATTGATCATGTGATGCATTTTTAGAAGAAACTGAAGGATGTTGCAGTGCTTCATTTCTCTTTTGAAGCTTCAAGATTCGATTAGTGTGAATCAACATAGGGGAAGCATGACTATTATTGGAATCTTGAATTTGAATGAGCACAGGAGAAATTATTTTCTTCACCACATATGGGCCTTGTATTTTCTTGTTAAACACATTGGGAAATTTTACGTAAACAATGTCATTAACATTGATGTTGGAAAACTTTAATTTTTCTCTGGATTTTTGGTACACCTTTTGTCTAGATGATTCGTTATTCTTGTAAGCTTGATAGTATATTTTTTCAATAACATCCATCAATTTATGAATTTCATATGCAGTATTGAGAATTTTCCATGAAACTTGAGTTTTATAATTGGAATAAATGTCGTTTATTTCTCTTCCAAAATGAAGAAGATTTGGAGTGAATTTTGTGGCTGGATGAGGTGTAGCATTATATATGGATTGGTGAATTTTTAGGGCAGTTGGTATATCACATCCTTGTAAAGCCATTGTATTCACAGACGATTTTATTTGAGAATTGACTCGTTCACTTAATCCGTTGGCCTGGGGATGGGCTACAGAACTGTGTTCTAATTTAATGCCAAGCTTTTTATTAAAGAAAGAAAACATGTCACTAGTAAATTGAGAGCCATGATCAGTGAGCGTTAATTCAGGTTTACCATGAGTGGAAATGTAATGTAATAAAGCTTTTGTAACAGACTCAGCGCTGATATTATTCAAGGCATATAATTCTAAATGACGAGAAAAATGGTCTATCATGGTCAACACATATTGACGATTTCTCAATGGGTCGAGTAAATCCATAGAGACTTTTTGATTGGGAGCTGTTGGGAGTGGTGCAGGTAAGTATGGAGCAGTGTTTTTTTATGATTCTTATTTACTAAACAGATTTCACAAGAGTTGACATAATTAATGTTATCTGAAACAAGGGTTTTCCAGGTAAATCTTTTCTTTAAATTAACAATGGTTTTATGAATTCCAGTATGAGTAATATGAGCAATTCTTAAGGCTTTTGCTCTAAGTGACACAGGTAAAACAGCTTTATGTAGCTCGATATCTTCTGAAGAGAAATGACCATTATAGCAAAGTAACTCATTACTTGGATTAATATAGTAGCCATTTAAACTTTTAGATTTCTTATTATTTTTAAGATCTTCATAAATTTGTTTGATTTTTGTGTCCTTTTGTTGTTCAGAGAAGATGGTGCGATCAAGAATTTCTAATAATGGATCTTGGTTATTATCATTATTAGGAGGTGAAGAATCACTCTGAAGATGACATGTGTGGTGTATTTTGTCAACTAAACCACATGGAAAGTGAGGAATGTCATTATATAAATCTTTTTGATTATCAACAATAGGTAGAGGTTCTTGTGAAGAAATAAGATCTGGATTATTATTGAGATCTTCAGTAGGAATGTGAGGAGTTCTACTCAGAAAATCTGCTAAGACATTTTCTTTGCCTGGAACATGTTGGAATGTGTACGAGTATTCTGACAGTTCTAACATCCAACGAGTAGTAATATCAGCAGGTGATGTAGCTTTTTTATAATTATTAAGTGGCTTTGCATCAGACAATAGAATAAAGGGTCGACCAAAAATATAGTATTTAAAAGCTGTTATGCCTTTGTAAATGGCATAAAGTTCCAATTTGATGGCAGGGTAGTGTCTTTCTGATTGAGATAGAGTTTTGGAATAATAGGAGATAGGTTTTAGTTCACCATCAAATTTCTGCATAAGAACAGCTGATATTGCTGTTTTTGAGGCATCTGTATTAACATAGAACGTTTCATTCCAGTTAGGGAGATTGAGCATAGGTTTTTGAAAAAATATGTTTTGTAATTTTTTAAATGCATTTTCCTGCTCAGTTTTCCAAGAAAATTTATTTTTAGGTTTGGTGACTTCGATGAGAGGAGCAATCAATTTAGAAAAATTAGGTATAATTGATCTATAAAATGAACACAAACCGATAAAACTCTTTGTTTGCCTCTTGGTTTTAGGCTTTGGAAATGAAGTAATTTTTAAAATGTTACTTGTAATAGGAAGAATTTTATGATCTGTGAGTTGGAAACCCAAGAAGTTAATACTTGTTTGCATAAATGTACATTTTTCAGGAGACAGAGTAATGTTATTAGCAATGAGAGTGTCTAATAGCTTTGTGAGCTTCATGGACATTTCTTCAAATGAATTAGCACCCACTACAATATCGTCTTGATATGCATAACAGGAATCAATTTGAGATAATTGAATAACAGAGTCGATTAATTGTTGGAAAGTGCTGGCGGCTGTCTTCAGGCCAAATACTAAACGTAAATAGGTAAAAATTCCCCATGGAGTAGTAAAACTAAGCTTATCTTGCATATCTTTAGGTACAGCAATCTGCCAATATGCAGAGGGTAAGTCAAGAGTGGTATAATATTTAAATTTTGACAACTGTACCAATAGATTTTGAATTCTAGGAAGAGGATATGAAGATGGAATTATTATGGAGTTTAACAATCTTAAATCCAGAGCCAAACGATACTTTTGAGGCTTAGACATATCAGTTCTCTTCTTTTTAACAAGAAGCATGGGACACGCCCAAGATGAATTTGATCTCTCAATAATGCCAGCGTTTAACATTTGATTAATTTGGTCAAGAGCTTCTTGCTCAAGTGCCTGTGGCACGGGAAAAGGTAATGTTTTGACTGGATGAGAGTTTAGCATTGTAAATTGAGGATTGACCAGGTCAGTATGACCCAAAGTGTCAAGAGATTTTGAAAAAGCTAAAGCTTTACTACATAATAATTTGGTCAAAGAGTCCCTTTCATGAGGAGGTAAATGTTTTAAATCAAAGTCATTTGGAGAAAGTTCTTGAATTCGTTTTCTTTTAATCTCTTCAGATGGTAAAATTAAATTACAATAATCGTTCTCAAAATCCAAATCAAAAGAGTATTCCTCAATATCTTTCTCATCTACATTGATACATTCGCCAATAATTGAATTTTTATTTAAATGAATATCCAGCTTTGATATATTCTGACATACAACCAAAAATAAATCATTTTGAATCGAAGATTTTGAGTGCAATGATTGATGTAACACAAGACCTTTATTTTTTAAATTGGGTTTGAAAACAAAATATTCAGATGGAGGATTGAGATACTTAACATGTAAATAAACAAACGAATCAGGAGGTATTAATTCTCTATTAAGTAATTGTACCATGTTGGAATTCACCAAGACTTTATTACCATAATTTAAATGAGTTTGCTTTTCACCAACATAGCTACCATCATTAGTATTCTCAGATGAGAAATTCTTGCTAGGAATATTATTATCATTAGTAGACACATAATTCACCATATTAGCATAATCAGTTGGAAAATAATTAGGAAAATAAGTAAAATTACCATCAATATAAGGATTATGAAAATTCATAGGAGAATGAGCCATATTATTTGTAAACAAACCATTATTTTGAACATTATAATTATAAGGATAGGTTGTATAATTGTTAAACAACTGTAAATTTGAATTATCATAATTTGCACAAGTATTATCAATGTAAGTATCACTCATTAGATTATTTGACATAGATTCTTCATAATAAGGCATTTTGTGTGCATCGAGAGAATATGGTGCAATTGAATTCACATTATTATATTCAGAATTCATAAAATAGCAAGTAGGAGATTCATTATAACTTTGAAAAGGAATGTGTTTGTCCTTAATTAGGATAGACTTAAAACTTGGAGAAATAGTAATAGAATGCTTGTTAATAAACTCAAATCCAAGTATGGCTTGAAAGTGAACGTTTTGAATTTTTGTAAGGTAAAAGATATGATGAAAAAAAAATTTATCAATTTTAAATGCTATCTCTATGCATCCTTTGAAGAAAACCTTAGAATTTATGGTAGACACGGATACATTCCTGGATAAAAATTTGTAATGAAGCCTGGATTTAATGCTATTAAAGCATTCTTCATCCAAGAGAGATAAACTTGATCCAGTATCTATTAATGTGGAGATTTCATTATGTTGAACGTTTATTAGGATGCATGGAAGAACATAAGAGTTGTTAAAAGAACTGCATATGACATGATTTTCTTGTATATCATGGTCGATTTCAAAATTTTGTTTGGAAGGCAAAGAATTATATGAACAAGAAGATTTGTTAAATTTAGATGTCATAGGAGAAGTTTGGACAGCTGTGGATGACACTAAAGTGACTGACGAGCGTTTGTCCAATTGTTGATGTTTGTTGTTGTTGTCAAAGTGTACTGACCCTGAATGAGAATTACGGGAGAGAAGGCGGTCAGTAGAACCAGTCTCCCTTATCTGTTTAAATGATAAACATTGTTGTTATTTTCAGAAGAAGAGGTGTGGCTTTTCCTTCTGTGAGGGTGAGACGAAATTTGAGTTGAAGAGTTTTGGTTAGACGAATTAATAATATTTTTAAATTTGTAGCATGAGTCCATACGATGATTAAATTTCCCACAGAACGCACACTGCACAACATCTCGTCTGTGATAAAAGGATGTAGAATTTTTTTTGTGAGAATATTTGTCAAAGGTGGGTTGATAAGGACGTTTCCGGTAAAAATTACGTTGATGAAAATTATTGTTACGTTTATTTGTAACCTCTTGTCTCGGTGGAGAAGGCGAAAATGTTCTAGCTCTTCTTTGAAAATTACGAGAAGTATGAGAATTGTCCCTTTGAGTTTGTAAAGGAGAGTAGTTGGTTTGAGAATTGTGATAAACTTTATCCTTCGTATGCTTTATAGGAGTTTTATGAAGAGTATTACTAGAATTATCGTGGACTTTTTCAGTATCGATACAATAGGCTTGATTAAAATTCTCATAAGATTTTTTAGGGGGAGAGTCATATATATTTTGAAGAAAGGTTGCTCGTTCAAGAGCTAATTCGAAAGATGTAATATTTTCTTCTAAGATTTTGCGTTTGATTTGTTTAGGCAAAGCCTCAAGAAAATGAGTAAACTTTAATGAATTAAGAGCAGAAAGATCCAGTTTTGGGTAAGCAAGTCGAAGTTGTTTATCTAGGCGAAAAGCAAAATTTTTAACTGATTCATTTGAATCTAAGGTCAAGTTCTGTAAAGATTTTAGAGAAACAGATTTTTTTGTGGGTAAGAAATAGTCTATAAATGCTTTTCGAATTTCATTAAAGTTAGAGTTCTTGAACTGAGACTGAGTTTCAAGAAAGAAGAGTAAGGCAGTGCCTTCAAGTTTTGATTTAAAGAGAACAAAAAGTTCCTTGTCTGTAAAGTTATTTAGTTCTTGTATGTCAGATAATTGATCGAAGAAAAATTCTACAGTCTGAGGGTTACCGTCGAAGGGTTGGATTGCAACATTTAATTTTGCCTTGGGTGGCATGATGAAGAGAGAAACAAAAATTAATCTAAGAGCTCAATATATGACATGATAAATTTGGTTATTGACTGGTCTTGTGATGAATAATATATATATAAATTGACCCGTTATTTAAAATATTGATGACTTTCATTTACTTCATACATCATTTTTATATATTAAAAAAAAGAGAAGAAAAATATATATACTGACATATTAGTATCATATGAAGAATAGAAGACCCAAATATTTTATGTAAAAATATATATGATATGGCTCAAAACATAAATTATTATATGTATGACAAGAAAAATAATTTATCTTAGCATGAACAATAATATTTACCAGTACCTCCGTTAAATAAAGCATATATATTAGTTGCAAATTATACCAAGGCAAGAAAAATATATGGATAAATTATGTTATATATATGATGCACTGCTCCAGAAAACAAAAATATTATTTCAGCATAGAATCAATATATATATTGCATTTAATTACTGCACCACTCTCAATAACATATAATTATAAAATATTAATCATTGCATGAAAAAATGATTTGATAATGAAGCTATAACTGAAGATAATGACGACAACATATATATATTTATAAGGAAAATACGATGGTAGCAAAGGAAAAAACGGATGGTCATGGAATGTTGGACACGCTTTGGTCAGTGCACCAAAGGGAATAAGAAACTGTTGTGTTTACTTTAGTGGGTGAGAAGAAGAGATGGGAGGAGAAACACTTGTTTGTTTTGTTTTCTACCCACAATAAGGCCAAAGTGATCGTGAAAGTGACAGCACAACGCGAAGAAATGGAGGCCGGCAAACGACCCAAAAGTGACCATCCTTACTTCACTTAAAATAATAAATATGTTCTTTTAACCTTGAAGATGATAAACTAAATACAAAATTATAAAATATAAATTTGAAGAAAAGGTAAAGTTACCTGTGAAGTCCTTGCCAGATGATGAGTAGTAAATCCAGACACATGCACAGGAATTAATACACAAATTGGTTGAAGATTAATATTTATTTATTTATGAAATACTTGTATTTCTTTCATGAAAAATCGACTATCTTCTTTATAGAAACATTTTTGTTTCTCATAAAAATTAAACATTTGTTTTATAGTAAAAACTTTACAAATGAAGATATTTTTTTTTAAATTGATATATTCCAAACAAAACCAACATTCTTCATCATAACACATTTTTTTTTGATATATCTTGACAGAATGAACTTGAAAAATTTCTCGTAACACACAAAAGGAAAATAACATTATTTTCTTCAAAAAAGAATCATCACTTAAATATATGTATCTTTTAAATATATATATATATTTTCAGACGAGTATTTTATATAGATATGCACCAATATTTTCCATGGAACGCCCCGTGAATATTCAAATTTATTTATGTGAAGATGGGCCAAATAGCAAATTAAAATGACGAAAGAAATTATAAAGTCAATACGTTATGTAAAATGTATGATCACTTCTTGAAAGAACATTCTTCACCTCACGAAAGAAAATCTTCACCTCTGCTTGTTTTCTCAGAGGACTGAGATCACATAAAAAGATTATTGAAGAAATTTGAGCACAAAAAGTAGTTGAAGAAAATTATTAACGAAGAGATGATGAAAAATAAAATAAATATTTAGAAGACACATGACGACATTCTAATTTAGATATGAAGCTACCACGAGAGCAACAAACAGAAGGTCCATGGTGTGCCCTTATTTAAATTGTGTAATCCGAAAAAGAGAAGGCACAAAACACAATAATTTCGGGATGCCTTTGAAGGGGCTTTGTTTCTCGCCGCGTTAAAAAATCAACCTTTCCTGAAACCATGGCGTGATCATAGCAGCATGAAATGGTGCCCGTATACAACGGTCTCGAGGGGCGCACACATGCCCCGGAAATTCCACCCAAAACTTCCAATCATCCGACCGCATCCATTACGGCAGGAGTCTAACAGCGCAACTGACGCAGGTGGCCGAGAGCCCAGGGGAAAAAGAGAAAAGGTTACTGGAATCCCAAAATACGCCAATTTGGCAGCGAGCGAAAGAGGGGGGGGGTGACAAAATAAGCCAAGTTACGATGCAAAGTATGGAGAAATATGAATTTAATAAAAACAGAATTGATAAACACGTAAAGAAGGGAGGCCAAAGCAGGTGGCCCTGTGCTGAATGACTTAAAATACGTCACCTGTGGAAACGAATTTGATAGGCTAGGGGTGTGTCCGAATAAACGGAAGTTCCACCCAAAGAAGTAGCGAGAATGTTCTCGAAGGATCTCCAAACCGGAAGGAATGACTTCGAACAGGATTTTACCGGCTTGTAACATTCGAAAGCTAAGTAAGAAAGAAAACATTACAGGCGACGATATGAAAAGAAACGAAATCGAAATAAAAATTAAATTGAGAACATTAATAAAAAGGAGGTAATAAGAAATAAAAATGGCTAATAAAAAATGAATTAACTTAAACATATGGGGGGGGGTTATCGAGTAACCACCACAATGAGTTCTTGCTTGTTTTGAGATTATATACCATTTTTGCATACTTTGTCTGCCAGAGTACCCAACACATTTCCCATTGGATTCAGATCAGGACTTCTGGCTGGCCAATCAAGTAATTTCACGAAATTAGCATCAAAACACGAGTTTGAAGTTTCGGAATCAAGAGCCGAGTCATTGTCCTGCTGGAAAAAATAGTCTTTAATCACTATTAACGGTGCTTCTGGTAAAAGTTTATCGCCCAATATATCATTGTAACTCGCAGAATTCCTCCTATCCTGCACAAAAACTATTGGAGTAGTTCTACCAGTTGTGAAATCTCCCCAGACCGTAGGTGAGTCACTTCCAAATACATGCTTTGCGAAAATTGTTTTTTTCCCTACGAAGATCATACTAGAAGTTGCAAAAGCAATCTAGTCTATCCAAATAAATCTTTTTCCCATCGGAAAACACAGAATCTCACTTTTTTCCCATAGTATCGCAGTTTTTGGCAAACTCCATCCTGAGTCTCTCATAAACTTTTGTAACAGACGGTTTTGACACATGTTTACTATAGCGAACATTTTTCTTTCGTTTGTAAAACACGTCGAACAGATCGAGCACTTGCATTCTAAGTTCAATTCATGTTTTTTTCCGTTTTTTGGAGCAAATTTCCCTTATTATCATTCTTTTATCCCATACAGAAACAGAAGATGGCCTGCTTGTATGTCTTTGCCGTCCATATTTACCGATATTTTAAAGATAATTGTAAATAACCGTTCTTGATCTATTGAACTTTGTAGAAAGTTAGCATTCAGAAAGTCCTGAATTTTGAAAGACATCCATTTTTCCTTTCTGAAACTCCAAAAACTTTGCGCCTTACGGCAGACTGAAAAACAGGATAATACGATCCCAAACCTTTACTACTCATTTATATTGTCTGGAAATTCCGTGTGCAGATCAACAAACATGCAAATTTTACTTTTTAGAACACACGAATCAGTTGTTCTTATAATTTTGTCTATATAAGGTGGCTGAATAAATTTGTAATACATTTTATGAATAGGAATTTACCACATATTTCCATAAAAACATACACAAATAATCTTCATTTTTCATTGGTTTCCATCCATTAAATTTGCATACGCTTCCTGCCAAATATAACCAAGATGTCGCAATTTTTGTCTTGCCCTTATAATTGTGACCACCACTGTAGGACCTCATTTCCGAACAATTAAAAATAAGCTTTACTGAACTTCGATAAATCAATGAAACATACATGTCCCAATATTCACAATTGGGAATCAATATGTATGTTTGAAGATATTCACTTGTTTCTGAAAGTTCACAGTTAGCTAAAAGTTGGCTGTTCTTTCAAGTTTTAGACACGCACCAACTGTCCATCTTTTATTAAATTGTTTTCCTTTTGATTATCCTAGGGTAAAGTTTTATCTTTTAAAACTGTCATTTTTCTTCATCTGTCATGTTTCATCGTTTTTCTGTTTACCTATCCTCAATAAAGTTTGTTTCAATCCTTCTCATGCGTCATGCATTTTCGATTTTGCAATATCGTCAAAAATTATGCTTTTACAAAAGTCGTTTGCGGCAACACTTAGCTTCAATTTTTTTTATTAGCTCACAGGCAATTATAGCCTGAGAGCTTATGTGCCCGCCCGTTCTCTATGTATGTACGTAGGTTCGTTCGTGCGTGCGTAACGCGATAACTCACGATAAAAATATCCGATCTACTTGAAATTTTGTACATAGTTATATCCTGACATGGCGTTTCCCAGATTAGTTTTTAGAGTTCAGTCGTTATGTATAAGAGGAGGAACGGGTGGCTCATGCCTTTCCCCTTAATTGATATAAGTAGGTTTTTCATGCAGAATGATTAATTTCCGTTTAAAATTTAGATACAGGATCATTGTGATGAGGCGCTTCCGTGATTTGTTTGAGGATTTAATTTGATAAATATAAACAGGGGGAACGGGGGTTCTAGTGCCCCTCCAATTAATTTATACAAATGGGTTTTTACGCAGAATTATCAGATTTCGTTCAAATCTTTAAATAATTTTGGAAGCTTAATGGTTAAGTATAAAAGAGGGGAATGACTCCTCTTAAATTATATAAATGGTTTTTTATTAAGAATTTTCCCCTTTGCTCTGAATTTTGGATATAGATTTTTATATGATAAAGCATGTCCCTGATTAGTTTAGGCGGTTCAATGATTAAGTATAAAAAGGAGAAAGGGGGGAGCTGTTACCCCTCCTTAATTTTTTTCGAATAGAATTAACCTTGAAAATATAAGGTTGTTATGCACAATTAGTATGCGTAACCTGTGAGCTCAATGCCATCAGTTTAACTGGGCAATATTCTTTTTATTCTGGATGTGTAATCCGACATCGAACACTTGTGTATGGACGTACCATCTATCTGCGGATTGTCTAACTGTCCCAAGTTTCAATAAACCTTGTTTCTGTCCTCCTCATGTAATGTCATGTTTTTCTTTCTCAATATCGTTAAAAACTATTCAAGAAAAGAAGTTTTAACTAGCGTTAACCAACCGCACTCTTATAAAAACTTCTTAAAAACACCATAAAATATACTAAAATATGCTAAAATCATTCTTCTTCAGGAGCAAAGAAGACGTCCGTCTTCTTTGTAGTGCCTATGTTTTCATAGCAGACGGACATCTTCTTTGCGCCTGTAGAAGAAAAACCCAATTCTTTCGAAAGTATTTTTGTATAATTTGTAGTGTCTTTAAAAAAATGTTTATACCAATTCATTTAAAAACAATGTATTTTAATCCTTTCGTGCATAAATTATTTTCCATTATTATTCATTATTACTTTTTTTAAAGCTTTCCAACAAAGTTGAAAAGAACTTATGAATTCGGTTTGTCTGTCCGTCTGTCCACGTACTAACTCTCGTAACTATACTCGGATTGGCTTGAAAATTTTGGAAGTTATTGAAATTTACCATAGCACAGGACCTCTATTGTAAATGGACTTTCTAGCATGATTAGTTTATTTACAGGGACAGTCAAAATGTTTTAATTACATTACGGCCTATGGGAAAAAATCGTTTCAAATGAATTTTAAAGGTGTTACGCACTGTCAAACCTATCAAAGTTGATATGAATTTACGAATTGCACTAAAATATGCATTTTGTAAAATATGCAGTGAAAAAATTAGCTATTATTCATTTACAGGGCCACAAAATATAATTTTATTACATGAAGGTAAAGGGAGAATTGTTGCGACACATTTTTGACTAATAGTTTGATAAACTATTTCATGTATAATAAAATTAATGTTCGTAGCTGAAGCTTTTAAGTTATCACACACAATATAAATAGAACATTTACAGGGACACACAAAATATTTTAAACAATATATTTTATCCGTAGTACTGTATATAAACAATAATGGCTGATAGATAAATGAAATTTTAACACTTTCCAAAAAAGTTTTAAAAAAAAGTTTATGCATTCGGTTTGTCTGTCCGTCTGAGATCATGGCTGTCTGTCCGCGCTCTAACTCTCGTAAATATACTCGGATTGCCATGGAATTTGTATATGTTATTGGCGTTTACCCTAACACGAAAACTATTGAAAATGAAGTTTCAACAGGAGAATGAAAGAAAAATGCCCACGTGGAAACTGAACTTTTTTTGCACCACCATGAGAAAGCATATCCACATTCACTATGACAATTTCCAATCAGTGCCTTCAGGTTAAGTGCCTTAATTCTTTGTTTCATTTTTATACATTACTTCTCACTCTCAAAAGTGCATTCTTTCAGAAATTATTGTGACTTTTATTTATTTATTTATTGTTCCAATCCTTCCTCCTCGTCTCGAATAGAAAGTGCGCCGATTTTCGTTTGATTTCGGTTATCTCTTAGAGTTAGAGGGAGCCTAAATAGTGATACTTATTTTATAACGGCCCTAAACTGTAAAAAAAATGCAAAGGTTCTAAATTTTTTCTTGGAAATTTGGATTCTTAGAACATTTTATGTAACGACAAAAACAAAAATTTATTTATGAGATATACTTTTGCTCTGTAAATCAAAAATATTCTAAAGTTACTTTATTCTAAGAATTTTTTAGAAAACTGGGACTTGTGGAACATTTATATGTAATGTTAATCCGGTTTACAGATAAAGTTTTAATAAAAATTCCTGTAATTTTAGCGGATTCAAAGCCACATATTTCTTTAGCTTTACAAAAACTAATTTTGTAGATTTACATCATTTTTGTGTGTACATTGTACAGATAAAATTTTAGTAGGTGTATAAATTTCTATAACTTACCACTGGTAGAATTGCAGATTTTTAATTTTTTCCCTTTTTTTTGCAGTATTTATACATATATATATACGCACATACAAAAAATCATCGTCTACTTTATATTATATTAAATTTTTCAGTAACGCTCACTGAATTTCTATGTTGTTTTTGTTACCAAAATAACTAATTTATCTGTAATCGGCATACAAATTTTATCAACTTTAACTGGTATAAACTACATTTTAAAGCTTTCGATACACGAAAAAAAATTTCGAGAAAGAGTTTTCGCTTAGCGTAAATGTATTACACGATTTAGATATATGCCATCAGTTTATCTTAGGCACGTACTTCTTACGAACAAATGTATTACTCTTAAATCAATTTAAATGCTAATCACGAGATTAAATGTTTTTACGAACCACTTAAGCTTTCCAGAGAGAACAAAAAATTAATTAGACATTTAAGAATTATGTGATGCGTTTCATTTAATTTTCTTAATTAATTCTAATTCATTTCGCCTTTTTAATTGTGTGTCGAAAGTGCAAAAAATATTTTATAAGACAAGACACGTTTCATGTATTATTAAATATAAAAAGAAAGTCTGTGTTTAAGAACAATCGAATTTTTGTATGTTATAAAGATATTTTTTTCTTTCTTCTTTTTTTCTGCTTTTTGTTCTTTCCTTTTATAATATAAAACGGAATAAAATATTATTTTAGAAAAAAGTTAAATCGTATATGTGTTTTTTTATTCTACGAAGTAATTGCCTCATAGTGGTCTATAAATTTCAAATGTCATATTGGTAAGAAAGTCTTACAACTCTTTAAAAACAATTTAGCTGTTCCTCGCAATCTGTATGAGTAAATATGGATCAAAGGCAATTTAGAGCAATTGCTAGTTATGAGTTCTCGCAAAAGCATTATGAAAAAGCTGTTGTAATATATTAAGAAAATAATTTTCCAATTAAATATACATGATAATCATAGTAATAAAAGTATTTCGTGTGTCACTATACATCAAGAAAATCAATTATGTTTGACAGAAAATCCAGGAAGTAAAAAGTATATTTATTTCTCTAAATATAATCATATAGTTAATTGTTTCAAGAGCATGCAGATGCTCAAACAGAGATATTTATAAAGTGTTAAACATTTTCTTACAAATAACTTTAAAATTAGATACAATCAATTTACCCTAAATTGCTTTTTTGCTTCCTGATTTAAAGATACGATCTCTTTATGAGATTATTACATTTTCATTTGTTGTTATGATAAATTTTAATAATAGACCAGGAGGCGGCAACACATACAATTACCTCAACGGAGTTCACGGCTGAATTCAAGATTTTTTTAAAACTGGATTCGTATACTAAATCGGTCTGCTAAGTAATATCTGGGTGAAAAATACATGAGAAACCAATTTTATCGGTTGTTGCTATTGTATACGATTACGTGTACGATTACGATTGATTTTTACTTCACCCCCCCTCCCCCCCCAAAAAAAACCTCTTAAAAGACTGGGAGCAGGAAAAAACTATGGTAAACCCACGAGTCAGCCACTAAAATCTGATTTTCGGGTTTTTATTCACCATAATTTAGTAAAGTAATTGGGTTTTAATATGCAAACCGAGTTTTAACTTATTCTGGAAATTCAGCTGTAGACTCGATGAGTCGATAGCTTGTGCTATCGCCTGCCTGTCTTTAAGATGCATGCAGTTTTTTCGCTGCTCTTGTTTATATGTATAAATATTTTTTTTTTCTTTTCCATAATCTTTTATTTTTTTTTAATAATATTTTTTTCTTTTTCCATAATGGCGATCTGCGAAAAACAAGCCACATGTAATGAAATATTTCTGCACAATTAAAGAAATTTTAAACACAACGAACATCTCAAAATATATTCAATGCGGATGCTGATTGCCGAAAGATATAGAAGGTTAAAATAAGTAGTTTAAACTTACCTCTATGGTTTTTATAAATCGCCCAATCCACGAAAAAATGGACATGAGGATGAAAATTTAAATTTTTTTAAATATGATTGAAATTTTGCATATTAACTGTTAAGAGTGTACTATTTCATATTTTATCAAAAAAGAATTACATTTTTGTCATTAACATACTTATTTTAATTAATAAAGTGACACTATGACTTTGTAAAATAGACTGTGGCAAAAATCTTTACATTTCATGGTCTCGTACAGCTGAACAAACATTCTGAAAATCTCCAAACTTGGATATATATGATCTGACAGCTATTATTGAGAGTTTTTGTCTGCAGAGAAGTGTTCACTAATCTTCATTACAAAAGGTAAGCATATTTAATTACTCTTAATTATTGTGTCACACCCGCAACAAAAAGTTACATTTATATCTCTGCAGAACAATATTTTTGATTTAAAGTTATGATATTTTATATTCAAAAATAGTTTATTAAGATACTTTGAATCACAGACACAAAAGAAATTAATTAATATTTTAATTATAATTATTCAGCGTTGCAGGCGTCACATGTCCCTGTTGCGGGTGTGACATTTAATTAAAGTCACATACGCAACGTCTTTTAAAATTGAATACAAATGCATATTTGAACAAAAAATATGTAAATTTATAAAAGAATAATATGCTGGAAAACATGTACTTGGCACCTTTAACTATACCCTTTGATTTAATAGAGGGAATTCCAGTTAATAAATAGAAATTTGCATCATCTGAGCATGTGACACTGTGTGCAGTTGATTTATTCAGTTTGGATTGATAAAATCGATGCTTTACTGCAAGAAAATAATTTTATTAGTGATATATGATTAAGAAATTAATTTAAAAGGTAAGATTTTTAAAGAAATTAAAAAAAGAAAATTACGAAACAATATTTTAGCAATTTTCTTTAAATCCACCTTAATGCACGTTTACATCATAAGAAGTATATTTTCTTGAATTTACATGTTTCTGTGTTCAGTAGTTTGGGTTTTACGTTGGTTATCAGTCAGTCAGGACAAATTATTATATATATATATAGACATTGCATGAAAAATCATGCAGTTAATTCCGAAGAAAGGATATTAGATGGAGAATAATTCTAAGTTAAAATCCGAATGTTGCCTTTAGTCACATCTTGGTATAAATAGTGTTAAAATTGATGTTATTAATAACCATTCATAGCCAATTATGTATTCCAATACTTTTGTACCGCTCTGTACTTGATCTGTAGGATGGTATAGATTGTATAATATGTGTTAATTTATTTAAATAAAAGGTTAATACTTCATCTTTACAATATATACCATTATAGACAAGAATATACTTGAATACTTTTATATATACGTAGTATTCTACCTACTACTTTTCTGTACAAATTTAAAAGTTAATTGAGACTAAAATACCCATAGAATAACTAAAATCACATTTTCAGGAAATACCATCCATAGTGTGCCATATACACCCAATTCTTTGCGTGACCCTGTACACAAGTTTATATTACATGCTATAAACAACTTTTATTATGCTAAATGCAGTTCAGTGTAATATAACTCATTCATAGTCCAATTTTAAGCAATTTAAGCTGATGCTTTGTAACGCATGCGAATTTTTTTTAATGTAGCCCTCAATACGATCGATAGCACTTAAGCACACCATATAGTATTAACCTTTAACACTGTTAGCGGTCTAACAGACCGCTGAGTTTTTCAAGTTTCGGAGTTTAACACGTAATTTTTAGTTTAACTATAGATACTGGTCAAATTTTGTTTCGTTTGGAACCCCATTATTATCTCTAGACACTCTTAAATAGCTGAATTTTAATTATATGATTCCTGTATATAAAGTTTTATTCAAAAATAATATTCTGAGAGTTAATTTAACATTTTATTCATCTTTGGATTAACCGGAATGACAGACTGCTCACAGTAATTATGACACAATTTTTGTCACAGCAGTTAAGGGTTAAGAATTTAGTTAAACGTATAAACGCATATCATAACAAGCTAAAAATCGCTAATGTACAGTACTTCGAAAACAATAAAGCATCCGAAATCTTTTGTGTGTCCCTGTAAATGCTATGCATTTTTCATTATACATGAAGTAATTTGTAATATACCTAAGCAATATATAGCACTTTTATTAGATATAAAATAGTTTAACGTAAATAAAATACAGCGCAAACAGTTCTCCTTTCATTTTCCAACTTTAAACAATTCTAACTATGTAATAATTGAACTCTTTGTGCGGCTCTGTAAATTACTAAATTTTTTAATCACATATTCCTTAGAATGTATATTTTAGTGCACTTCATAAATGAATGTAAATACTATAATGTTTGAAAGTACGTAAAATCGCTAAAATATATTTGAAACACTTTTATTGTAAAGGCCGTAATGTTTTAAATGCTTTAAAGTGTCCCTGGACATAATGTTTTTAAATGTCCCTGTAAATGAAATGTACCTTCTACAAACCTCATGAACAATACATGTAATGTTATTGTAAATGTATGAAAACAAGTGAAATTAGTTCATGTACATTTACAAAAGTTAGAGCACGGACAGACAAGCCGAAGTCATAAGCATTTTTCAACTGTGTTTAAAAGCGCTAAAAAAGAATAAAACACCTAAATACGACATTTTAGTTCGTGCCGCTTTTTCACAAGATCCCGATTTTTGTTTCGAAACTTTAATAAAAGAAAACATAGTATTTAAAATTTTATTTATTTATTTAATATTATTAAAAAAAGACTTTTCGCGTTAAAAACAAATTAATATTTTATTTTATCTAGCTGATTTTCTGTTGTTTAAATTGAACAAATATTTTTTTTTTTTGTTTTTGAGGTACATAACATATAAAAAAAATTCAATAAGTAATTTTGTTTTTTTTAACTGTATTTTTAAATCAAAAACTAAATCTTATTTTTTGTAGAAAAAAAAGAAATATTCAATTAATTAATTTCACTTGTTCAGTAAGTAAAATTTTAATTAATAAATTCGTAAAAATCTAGACTGAAACAGAAGATGTTTTCTTTCGTCTTAGTCATAAAAAAACCATATTTAATGGTCTTGCATTTGCATTTTTTTGTAGGGATTTTCAGAAATGTGGAAATAATTAGTTTTTCTTTAATGCCAAATGAACTTCTGGATTTTGATGAGACATTCTATTACAAATGAAAAATTATTTCTAATAAAAGGTTTTTCTTTTAATAACACTCTATTTGCTTTTAGATACTTTGTTAATAATAATAATAATAAATAAATAAACATATGAGAGTTATGTATAAATAAATAAACATATGAGAGTTATGTATAAATAAATAAACATATGAGAGTTATGTATAAATAAATAAACATATGAGAGTAATTATATAAATACGTAGCACCTATAGATTTTGTTCAGTCCAACCGCATGTCAGTACGCATATAACAGAGCAAAAAATACCCAACCGAATCATTTGAGATTTAAAATATATAATTTTTATATATGTGTGTCATATCATTACAAACGTTACGAAAATCGGATGCACAGTTTCAATACTAGGTCAATCAAAGTATTCCGTTACATTACGGCCTTAAGGAAAAAATAGCTTCAAGGGCAATATAATGATATCGAATACAATAAAATTCAAATGCATCTATGAAGTAAGTACTACAGTATACATTCTGTACAACATGTTGTGTAAACAATATGTGTTATTCATTTACAGGGCCTAACAAAAGTATTTCAATGCAATGGTATCGGAGGGAAATTGTTTGGGGCGCGTTTTAATTATATTAAAACGTGGAAATTTACCACAATTTACTTTCTTTAGAATAGAAAATAGACAGTATTTACAAGGACACACGAAAAATTTCAGCTGCTATTTTGTATCCTATGTGCTGTATACTATAACACCAAGATCTTAACATTTTAAAAATTATTTCACATTTAAAAAGAAATATTGAAAAAAAAATCAATTTAGTACGGACATGCCTCATTAATCGAGAAAAATACCTTTTCTTCGTATATTGTGTAGGGTATCTTTGCAAGCGTTCATTGCAAGCGAACTCAAAATTATAAGGTACCCTGGGGTAATAACGCCAGGCGGGGTAATAACGCCAAGTGCTTATATTTTGCATAATTATGAAATAATCAGGTAAATGACACCCATGTGCTCTGTGTTGGAGGGTTTTGAGTCATATAAATCACAAAAAACAGCTTCAAGTTAATTTGTTTCATTTTTAGGTCTTATTGTTTTTACAAGCAACTAAAATTAACACTTGATCTAAAATTTGCGAGATACGTTTTTTGATGTGAAGACTATCTTTTTATCCGGAAATACTTTGTTAATTACATAAATTTGTAGTGCATTTCATGTACTTTTAAAATGTTGTTGAAGATTTTGGATATCTTATCGAGATAATTTGTAATTTAAAATGTACTGCACAATAACTATAACGGGGTAATAACGCCAATCCTTGACTTTAGTACCCCGGTTGATTCCCTACAGTGGCCGAGCTACATCCTAAATACTGACTCAAATAAACACAGTTAAAACTGTCCAATGTTTCTCATATTTCTATTTAAGCGGTCCTTTTTAAGCAAAAAGAAGCTCACGGTCTGATATTCTTTTGCCTCATCCCCTCCTCCCACACCATACCTTTTTATTTTTCTTACACTTTCACAAAAAAATTAACATTTTCAATAGCTTAGAATGCAATTTGTCAATTTCTAAGTTTGTAGAGTTTGTATTTTTAGAATTTGGCTATCTACATGCAATTATTCCATCTTATTTCATAGTTTTGTTTGCATGGCGTTATTACCCATATAGGTGGGTAATAACGCCAAATAGCATTGGTCAAGAAAAAACGCCATTACATTTTATGAATACATATCTGTTAAATTATTTTATTTTATATAGATAGTCAATGAGTTGCTGTATCAGATCCTATATTTGCTTGAAAAATACAATCTAAAACTAAGCCGTGAAAATTGGTAGAACCTTAACGTGGCGTTATTACCCCAGGGTACCTTATATATTTTTTAATTTTAGGTATTATATTTTCAGCGATAGCGTCGATAATATAGTGCAAAAATATTTTCCTCGCCATCTAACTCCAAATCTACAAAAACTAAAATTGTGGAAAAAGTTGAGGTTATGCATGTTACTGTAAATCTTGTAGATTGCGATTACTCTAGATTTCACAGATTTTGAGAAAAATTCGTTCTTCTGTTACACACAAATTTAGATTGTGGGTACTGAGCAAAAGTTTTGAGGAGCGTTGGAGATAACTCTCATAGCAGAAGTATAAAACAATTGTCGATAATAATTTTTGAAAAAAATTCGTCGGTAATTAGCCGAGATATTAGACCGTAAATACAAGAACAATTTGAACATAAATAATTTCCAGAACGACATATTCTGCATACCATCGACTTTTAAAGCCTAGATAACACTTTTAATAATATATTTGTGGAATGAATGCCTAGTAGGAGTACAAAAGCTGTAAAATTCATATTGTTGCAAACATAATAATTTAATTAGAATTAATCACAAAAATGAGGGTTCGTACGCATAAGAAATTAAAAATAAGCTATCCATTTTAGTACCAGGATTTTTTTAAATATTATTTGCCTTATTTAAAGTACAACTTTCATTACATCTGTTATAAAGGACACTACCTTACGAAATTAAAATGTCATTTTTAAAATTTTCTTATGCATGCGAACCTATCATAAATAATATTGGGCTTGTGACTAGTTTGCACTGAGTGGGTCTCTACTTATGACTCTTGTGTATTTAAAAGTTAATTAGAAAACTATCTAGAAAAAAGCGTCAAGAACCAAAGCGGCTTTGCAAATTTTTGAGCTCTTTTCTACACAAGCTCCTTTAGCACAATAACAAATTGAAACATTGAAAAGCATTTTGTGTTATCTACACTGGAAAAAGAAATGGTTATTACTGCACTGAATTTAGTTTTACGAATTTCAAGTGAAACTTATATATCATTATTTTTTATTTTCAGAACCGAGTCTAGTTCATTATAAATACCCCAGTATAAAATAAAAAAAGAGTCACACATAATAGCAATATTTGATATTATTTAGGATTCATATATCTTTGAATTCTTATGGTGTATCTATTCATACTTTTCTAGTATATATATATATATACCTATAACCAACCCTACTTTGTATAATGTTTTTACAAAGTTTTATTATTATTTCAGCAAAAATTCGTTTTAATAATACAGTTAACTTCTTCGCGATGAGAGCACTTTGCTTATAATTTTTAATTTTTCAGATAATAAGTTGAAACTGGTGTTAATCAATTGAAGGGAAAAAAACTTCTTTAAAACACCATAAACTAAATTAAATTGCTCAAGGCCTTTCGAAAGAATTTTTTCCAATGGTAGAAAAAATGGTAGTCTTCCTTCGTCAGGCGCAAAAAGACGTGCGGTCTACTATGAGAAATGCAAAGTCGGAACAAATTTTGAGAGCACGATATACATGTGTATAAAAAACACCGATCGTTTGGTTGACAGGGTAATTTGAGAGAGCATGGGGTGGATTACCAACAGAAAAATGTTTTCTATAAACACAAGTTTTGAAAGAAGAATCACATTTGGTAATTATAACATCAAGGAAGGGGGGTTTATTACAATTTTCTAACTGAAAAGTAAACTGAATATGTGTATAAATAGAATTGACAGTTTGAAGAATGGTAGAAATAACAAAAGGATTAGAGATTAAGACAAAAGTATCGTCAACGTAACGTATTCAACATTTAAAATTAATGAGATTTAATAATTTTTCTTCAAAATAATGCATATAAATGTGACAAAGGATGAGAGATAAAGGATTACTCATACTTAAGTCGTCTGAGTGTTTGAAAAAATATCTGAAGTTAAAAAAGATCCTACTTCTTCGTATCTTTCCACTCTAAAAAAAAGTTGTTTAGAAATCTGTTGTTCTAAATGACAACACTAAACATTGTGTTATTGCTTCTGCAGCCATTTGTGTTCGTTTTTATACTTTACCTAAATTTCACCAAACCAATATTCCCTTAAGACAAATTGTCTCTAATATTGGCACTGTAACTTAACCTCTTGCCAAATTTTTAAAATCCATTTTTTCTTCTTTACGCATTTCCAATTTTCACACAGTAAAATATTCTTATGAATTCGTTAGTAAATTAAAAAGTATTAATCCATCCAATTGTTCTATGCTTTGTTTTGATGTCAAATCTTTATTTACTAATGTATCGATTGAGGGCGATTTTTCTTGCTTGGAAAAAAAGATTACACGAATTTCATTTCTCTGATATTAAAGTCAAAGATTTTCTTAATTTAACTAATTTTTTCTTAACTCTAACTACTTTCAATCTGATAATAAATCCATCAAACAGTCAGGCGGCTTGAATATGGGCAATCATTTATCATCCATTCTTTGTGATATTTATAAACATTTTTAGCATACTTATTTTGAAGAAAAAATTTTAAATCTGATTAATTTTAAATGTTGGATACGTTATGTGTACGATACTTTTGTCTTAATCGATAATCCTTTTGATATTTCTATCATTCTCCAAACTGTCAATTCTATTGATAAACATATTCAGTTTAATTTTTAAGTTAAATATTTGTAATAAACCCCTTTTCTTGATGTATTAGTAACCAAATCTGATTATTCTGTCAAAACTTGTGTTGATAGAAAACATTTTTCTGTCTCTAATAACAGTCGCTCGTCCACAAGAGGTTAGTCATACGTATGTTTTTTATACTAAACCCTCTGAGTGCAATTAACACTCGCACTTGACCATTTATTTTATATTTTAATGATTTTTGTCAATTTTTCCGCAATGGTGAAAGGAATCCGGATTCACCCTTCTTGTTCAATATAGCATATTTTTTTTTCTCAATCAGTGAAGTTTTTGCGAAATTTTTAAATTTTCTCGATTTTAAATTGTGTTTTTTTTAGTTTTTTCGGATTTTCTCTTATTTATAGACGGAGACGAGTAATGCATTCATATCAGCTATTTTATGTTAAAGATTTATAAGTGTGCTAATTAAAACCTCTATTGCTTATTAATTAAATATAGAAATTTCACTTCTTTTTCATGCAGTTAAAAACATATAAGATCATTACATTTTAAAAACGTGTAATATAGGGTTAGGGTTAGTGAAATCTAGTTAATCTCTGATGTATTCTTTTTTCTAATTGGATGATGCAAAATTTCATATTAACTGATAAAAAAACATGGTTGCAGAAAAATTTTGCTTTTAACGATGCTTGTCACAAAAACTTAAAAGACTTCTTCCACAGGGTGAGAAAGAATGAAGTTCTATAACTTTTTCTGTTAGTATTAGAAAGTGTTGCATAATCTGACCATAATGTAATATTTTTAGTTCTTGTCAAATAAACATTTCAATAGATAAATATATAAAAAACACAAAAATAGACACATATATACATCTTAATACAGCATATTTCTAAAAGCCCGCTATGCAAGCAAACATTGCAATCACAAAATATACATACAATCCAATCTCTCTATAAAGAACTTCCATATAATGAATTTCTTTCTTTGTAACAAATTTATAAATTAAAATGCCTCTTTTACCCAAGATTACATAGAAAATAATCCACATATAGCAGAATAACTACACTATATGGCCAAAGATAATCGGTCACTTACGATTTTAGATATTTTGTAAAATATCTAGAATAATATATGAAGAATTTTCCTGACATTCCAACTATGTAAACATAATAGTACAGGTCATAGATTTCAGCGAAGATTTGTTTCCCGAAACTCCACAGGGGACCGGCAACAAATTAAAAAAGAACAAATATCTTTTGGATAGCCCTACCGAAACTACTGTAGAAAAAGTGTTCAAACTGTAGATTATGATTAATTGGTTTATTGTAATAAGCTCTGTTCATTATGTAAATACCAATGATCATAGAGAAATTAAAAATTTTATAAAAACAGTCCGAAGTTTTTTGCTTATAATTTGCAGAGTTGTTAATATAAAAAAAATTCTTTCAGAAAATATGACAAACTACATTGTAAACAATACCCTATAATCAGAACTAAAGTAAAAATAAAAATTGTATGAAAAATGAGCAAGTGTCCTAAATAGAGAATTTCTAAACTTTCTCCCTGCGTAGAATTCTAATGAATAATCTTAAGTTTAATGTAGAGCGTAAAGTTCCTAAAGTACGGAGTTAAAGGATGCATAATCACCTCTTAATCCACATTTCTATTTATATGATTTATTGAAACATTTATGCACTTTATGGCAAAAGTGATATCGGTCACTATATGGCCAAATTGGTGATCGGCCACTTGCAATTTTAGACGTTTTGTTAAGTATCTAGAAAAAAATGAGGATTTGCGTTGAAACTCCCAGTGTGTAAGCATAATAATATGGGTCATACATATACTGGATATTTTTTTCTTAAAACTCATATGAGGAGTCAAAAGAACGAATACTTTTTTGAATAATCCTGCCAAAACTTATATAATAAAGGCGTTCAAATTGAAGATTTTGATTAAATGTCTTATTATAATACTATATTCACTATGCATGTGTAAATACAATCAAAATATAATTTGCAAAATGTGTTTGGTAAATGTATAGAGAAAGTTTTGAGAAGGTTTCAAAAAGATAGCTTGAAAATTCTGAAAATTTTCGTCAAGAGAATAAATTTAAAATCGATTGTTTCCAAAATTAAGTAACAAGAGAAGTGGCTGTATCCAAAATATCCAATGATTATAAACTGTGTTCATTTTTGTGTGAGCAGCATGTATGCACGTGGAGCAATTCATGCTTTTGTAGAAACAGCCTCAAATTTGCCTAGCATTTTCCCTATAATTTGCTGAGTTCTTAATAAAAAACAATTTGCTTTCCAGAATATGTCATAAACACCATTGTACACAATACCCTGAAACTAGAATTTAAAAATAATAAAAATTGTAGTAAAAATAAGCAGGCTGTATACTAAATAGTGTTTCACTATGCATGTGTGAATACAATCAAAATATAATTTACAAAATGTGTTTGCTAAATGTATAGAGAAACTTTTGAGAAAGTTTCAAAACGATAGCTTGAATAAACTCAAAATCGATTGTTTCCAAAATTAAGTAAAAAGATGAGTGGCTGTATCCAAAGTATCCAATGATTATGTCAATCTATAAATCCCAGCATTGCACGCAATACTATACTTGGATGCAACTCCTCATTTCCTTGCTTCGTTTTGGAAACAACGTATTTTGATCTTATTCTATTGACGATCATTTTCAGAATTTATTTATTTATTTATTTGAATAACATACATCCGACTTGTGTGCTCGACATGAAAGCATGCTTATAAGTCAATCGTCAATATACAAGGATGATATTCAGAATTTTTAAGCTTTGTTTTTGGAACTTTTACAAAAGTTGCTCTACACATTTAGCTAACACAATATTAAGTGAAATTTCGATGGTATTTACACATGCGCAAAAAAACATTATTTAGTAAATCTACACATTTTTCAAAAAATTCTTTTTTTTTTAAATTATGATATCAGGGTATTGGGCACAAAGTTGTTAGGTATATTTTCTGGAAAGAGCTTTTTTTACAATAAGAGCTCTGCAAATTATAAGCAAAAAACTTAGCAAAATTTGGAGCTGTTTTTATAAAAATCTTAGTTTCTCTATGAGATCTCTGCTATTACTTTCTCTGCTATCCAGAATAATTCAGTTAATCATAATCCACAGTTTGAATGTTTATGCCACATTAGTTTGGACAGAATTAACCAAAATATATTCACCATGTTTCACTTTGTTGACGGTCCACTATGGGATTTCGAGAGATATCTGC
Source organism: Maratus speculifer (assembly GCA_964019185.1). Classification (NCBI taxonomy): domain Eukaryota; kingdom Metazoa; phylum Arthropoda; class Arachnida; order Araneae; family Salticidae; genus Maratus; species Maratus speculifer. The sequence goes on along the minus strand of OZ025296.1, from coordinate 224,768,613 downwards.
ACGGTAATATATTATCTGTAATATTTTATGTATACACCTGGGAGTTTCATGATAATTCCTCATGTATTTTTCTAGATATTTAAGAAAATGATCAAAATCGCGTGTGACCGGATATCTTTGGCTATATAGTGTCATATATAACGCATTTTCGGGAAAACGTTACTTATTTATTCAGAAAAGCTTTAATGGATGGTACAGAAAGGATAAACTAATTATTTCGCAGTGTATTGATGTTAATAATAATGGTAACAGCAACAATCTGAGTAAATGTTAAAACATACAACAAAATAAAAATTATTATGATGTGAAATAATGAATTATTTTTATGTCATAAGAAGAGGTCTTCATATTATAGAAAATATTCGCGATTAAAATCTGCATTCCGTATATAATACGTATATTTTCCAGATTTGTTGTTATTTTATATATGATTTTTCAATTTACTTTTAAATAAATGTTTATTTTCCGATTTGAAACTGATTCAATTATTTTAGAAATACAATATGAAGTTTATATTTTGAATTAAATATCTCAAAATATTAATTACGAATCATGCGTCACCATAGAATAAATTTTAAAAAATTGTACATTGTGTAGAAATTTCCAAGTAATTCTCTACATAACGAATTTTTTGATTGAACAATTGATTTCGTTACATAGAGTCTCGACTGTATTGCATTTCTGCAATAAAATAGCGATTATTTTAATAACTTCCTAAATAAAGAAGATACAAAAGAAAAAAAAATCGTAATATTTTCCTTTAATACATCATCCACTATCGTAATACCAATGCCATATGAAAATGCAAAATCTCTTTCCAATGTATAAACTGTCTATGGAAATATTCTTTCGCCTTATCGGCAAAAAGTTATCTCTTTTTAGTTGTCAGATTTATAGATTTCTTTTTTCTATTTTGCATGTTATTGATTTTTGATATATGTTGATATAATATTGCCTTTTCGAAAAGGAAAGTTTCAGTTTCAGAAATGTTGAATACATATCGAAACAGGTTCATAGTTTAAAGTAGTAAAACGGATTGTTTTTTGTCCTTATATTAAATGAGAAAAAAATGTGTATTAAATATGATATTACTTGATAATAGTAAGAAAACGAATAGTAATAGTCATAGTCGAAAGTAGTTAATACTCTTGAAATTCTTTAACATCTCTTAAACTGTTGTAATTTTCTTTTAGATAGTTAATTACATAATTTGAGTTATTTTATATTTTTAATAAGATAAATTCTTGCATTCTGAGCCAGTTTCTTTTATCCTAATATGTGTTAAAGTGTCAAATCAATATGTACGTTTTATAATGAAAAATATTTTTAAAAGTTTAAACTGCAAAACTGTTTTATGTATTAATTTAAATTTATTTATATAATGAACGTAATTTATTTGAATTTTGAAATTATTATTACATTTCATAATTGATTAAACAGAAGAATATTTTATTGTAATTTAAAAATATTTTTAATTAATTGAGGTACAATACATTAAATAAAGTTATGAGATTGCATTTGAATGTCTGAAATTATTTTTTTCAGATTATTTTATTAAATTTTAACAACTTTATTTTTACTCCAAAGAAATGTTCGAAGGTCACGACGCTAATAATTGAAATTTTATATGCATTAATTTGATTAAAATTTGTAGTACATGGTGATATGTATTTATTACATTTTAATTATATTTTTTAAAAAAGTATAAATTTATTTATAATGCAACTAAACTTCAAGTAAACATAAAACTAATCTCTTAAGAATTGATAAAATTGATACGAAAAAATAATAAAAATAATTGTGATTTTATTTATACCCAATGGGTTTTTAAAGTTATTTAGCTAGAGCTTCGATTATATAATTTTAGAATTTCGTTCAATATAAATAAGATGAATATTAGAATTTAAATTTAGTTTCATTAATTTTTAAGAACTTAACATTTATTCGCTTAATTTTTAAGCTTTATTTGAATTGTAATTACTTTTTTTTCATTTTCAGAATTAATTAAATTATGAGTGTGTATTTGTATGACTAAAGATTATTTTTCTTTCGTCTTCTTATTAAATTACAATATTATTTTTACTCCGAAGTTATGTTTGAATGTTACTACTTTAAAATTCGAAATTTTATCTGCATTGATATATTCAAAACATGTAGTCATGTAAAACTCTATAGTACATTATGTTAATACATTATTTACACTTTAATTATTTTTTAATGAAATATAGAATTTATTCACAATGCAATCAAATTTCGAGTCGACGTATGCTAATTTCTTTGTTGAACTGTTTCATAAATTGGAGAATGACTTAAAGAAATTCTCCTCATCACGAGCATTTGTAGAATGCATTTGTCATTTTTAAAACGTATTTTTCTGCAATACAAACTTTTCAATAATAAAAGATTCATTTGTATGAAGTATTATTTAAATTTAACGCCGATCAACATTCCGTCATTTTTGACGGGAGGTTATATACTAGGCTAGAATAAAAGACTAAATCGTTGATTTTATCGCTTTCACCCTGATGATGTACATGGCATTTTCGAAAGTGCTTCATATCAGATGTATTTTATTGAGAATAAAAAGATACTTTAATCCTTAATTCCCACGATAGAACATGTTCTAGAAGTAATGTATTTCAGAAAATCGAATTTTACACCACAAAAATTCAAGGGCTATTTTCGTTTTATTTAAATACGGAATGTTCTGCTATTAATTAAAGCAAATACTGCTGTTTTTATTTTCTGGTAGGAATTAAGATATACAAATTAAAATATCTCGAAATATCTCGGGCAGTTTGAGATCCAGAGGGTTAAGTAATTTAAATAATTTTTGGCGTTTACGAAATTTTTATACAATATATTATTCTAAGATGAATATAAAGATTTCAAGAACTGTTTTATATCATTTTTCATATAGTTCTTAAATATACTGATGGACAAAATTAAGAGATTGGAGGTATTTTCACATATTTCTCAGAAAATATCTCATAAAACATGGGCAGTTGACTGTCATATAATGACACTATGGCGCTGGTGTCGCTGAGATGTAGTTCCGTATTTTTGTGGGCGTTGCTAAGACAGCAGGAGGTATAAAAGTCTGCAGCTAGCTGCTCAGCTCACTCCACTCTACAACACAGTAATGATTTGTATAATGTTTCTTGAATAATCTTGTTGTTTTTTGTTGATTTTTAGGTAAAATGTGTGAACATCATCGTTTAGACGATGTTTTGAGGTGGAGAATTGTGGATAGAATTGAGGCAGGACAGTCCCAAGATCAGGTTTCTAGGCAATTGGGTGTAACTCCAAGCGTTGTTTCGACTTTGTGGAGTCAATTTCAAAACAGTGGGACAGTGTCCAGAAGACCAGGACAAGATCGTCCGAGAGCAACAACGCCCAGAGAAGACCAGTATTTGCTACTTACAGCCAAGTGCCAAAGTACGTCTACAGCGACAAAATTGTCTAGGGACCGTGCTGCTGCCACAGGAACATTAGTTTCAAGGAAGACTGTTGCTAGGAGGCTCGGTGAAAGAGGATTGTATGCCAGGAAACCCGCCATTTGCATCCCACTCCCTCCCTTCCACAGAAGAGAGCATGCGCAATGGTGCAGACAGCACCAACACTGGACACAGCTCCAGTGGGCTAATGCTATGTTCACAGATGAATCCTGATTCAGTCTTCAACCTGATTCTTGGCGAATATTCATATGCAGGGAACCTGGGACCCGATACCATCCCAGTAACTTCATGGGAAGGGACCATTTTCCTGGTAGAAGACTTATGGTTTGGCAGGGATCATGCAAGATACCCGCACACCGCTCCATGTATTTGACACTGGTTCCGTGAATGCCCAGAGATACAGGTAGGAGATCCTACAATGCTACCTGCATCTTTTCAGGGGTGCTGTTGGTCCCGAATTCGTTTTTATGGACGACAATGCCAGACCACATACGTCTCGCCTGGTGGAAGAGCATCTGGAAATTGAGGATATTCATCGAATGCATTGGCCAGCCAAATCTCCTGACCTTAACCTCATTTAACATGCTTGCGATATTCTTGAAAGGGCTATTGCGAGACGCCAACCCCTACCCAGAACCATTCCGGAGTTAAAAACTGCTCTGGTGGAAGAGAGAGAGTCTTCCCAAGCAATCCTTAACTCTCTTATTAACAGCATGCAGCCTCGTTGTGCATGCTGTCTTTTCATTGCCACATTTCATCATGTATTTCAGTCCACATTTGACTGTTGGCAATAACTCTTGCCAATGAATGGCACTTTAATTTTTGCATCGTCATACTATAAGTTATATCTATACCAATTTTCATTTATTTTTATCCAGTATTTCTTGAGACATTTGGGAAATGCCTTCCTTCTCTTAATTTTGTCCACCAGTGTATAATATAAAAAAAACTGTTAATTATTTATAATTCTGTTATAAGCTCTAGAGTTTTTAATTCATTTCAGAAAGATGCTCTTTACAAAGCAACGAGATGAAATATCTAAGTCAATACGTTTAATTATATGGAATTTGCCAACATTTTTTTGCAAAGAATAATTGAATTTTTAAACTTAATTACTATCTGTTATAAAGCTTATATTAACTTTCACACAATAACATAAGAATTAAATGTTGAATATTATTTTATAAAACAAATGCAATCGATGTAAATTAGTAATCTTACAAAGTAATTAATGTTTTTCTTGGGAATGAAATTTAATTAACGATGTCAGATGAAAACTAAGACAATGATCTCAAAAGAATTCCAACACAAAACGGCAACAGTGATAAACGATTAAATTATCTTTTAAAGTTAGAAATTTATTAATTCAATTTATAACTTTCAATGCTTAATGGCTACACTTCGTATTATCAAAGGAACTATTTAACAATTGAATTGTTAAAAATAATATTTTTTACTCATCTAGGAAGCTAAGAAAATATTTTTATTCTGATCAACATCTTCTATATATATTGTAAATTATTAGTTCATAAAAATATCTTTTAATTCTATAAAATACTTTGAATATGAAAAATATATATATATATCTTATATTAAATTAAAAAGAATTGTATCTTGTGAAAAACTATTATAAAGTACTTAAGGTTCATTTCCAAGAAACTTAATTTAAAAGTAAAATATTTTTTTTATTAGCAGTTCAACAGTCATGCACTTGAAATGTTTACGATAGACACTTGAGTGTTTTTGATATAATGTGATGAATATTTAATGTATTAAAAATGTTCGGGTATTTTATTATTCATTATAAATTCTTTAGAAAAAGAAATGCATCTGACATTTTTTTTATTGTTATAATTAAACTATTCCACTTAAACCCTTGAGGGACTGTGGGATATATTTCATCCCACCTACGATCCCTACTTAAAAAAAATTTGAAACAGAAAAAAAAATTAAATTTTACTTTTTTAACTTTGTTGAAAAATATCGCAAATTGCTCCTCCTTTTTTATGCAATTATTTGCCTGTGAAAGGGTTAAACGAAGCAATTTATAACAATAAAAGCACGATCGAAACATTTCTTACCAAAATATGTGAATTTTTGTCAATAAATTAACTTATTTAGTGAAAAAAAATAATAACAATTATGAAAAAATAGTGTTTAACTACTTGTTTTATTATTTGTTATCACTTCTTTCACAAATTCTTCATACACACTTCTTGAGATTCTTTGTCACCAAGTGTTACACTGCAACGTACCCCCTTCCCCTCCTTGTCACATGTCACGCTTGGTCACATAGACATATCCACTCAGTTCAGAAACAAAGCACTATGTTAAAGATCATATATCAAATTTTATATTTAAGCCTATAGTGTGTGCTTTAATGGCTTTTGTGAAAATAACAATAAAAATTATTTGTGACTTATTTTGTATGAAATAACATCCAAGTTTACATTAAAAATCATGATTAATATCAATAGATATATAATATTCAAATAGAAGACATTTGAAAACAGTAGTATTTTGGAATTTGAAGCAGAATTTAATAGTATATTTCGCTTTAAATTTTATTTTTACTTTATGAACACAAAATATTTTAATTTCAAAATAACTTCGAAATTTAATCTTCTGGTTATTTTTAACCAAAATGAGTGATGTCACATTTCTTCTTATCCCCCTCTCACCCCCTCGTAACAAACTGTCACAATTTCATGATCTCCCCTCCACCCTCCAAGGAAGACATCATTTATGGATCGCTCCTTATAGAAAAGTTTTCTTACGTGTGAATCTATAACAAACGCAATTGAATTAAAATTATTGCCCTTAAAATGAAGTAATTGATATTTACATAAATTGTTTGTGCCTGGGAATAAAATTTAATTAATCACATTAGACGAATAATAAGATAATGATCCCAAAAGCATTCAAACACAAAGCATCAACAGCGTTAAACAAATACATTATCTTTTGTAGTTAGAAATGTATTAATTCAATTTATAACTTTTAATATTTAATGACTAACACACCGTATTCTTAAAAGAATTCGTTTATCAATAACTGAATTGTATAAAAAAACATTCTTTACTGATCATAGAGTCAAAGAAAAGCTTTTTTGGATGTAACGAAGGATGTAAATAATTATAGTATAAGGAGATTTTAAATTTAGTATAATATCTATAACAGATCTATAAAAATAAAACAAATCTGAATCTATAACAAATGCAATCAAATTATAGATAATGCTGTTTAAATGAAGTAATTGATGTTTAAATAAAATGTTTGTACTTGGGAATAAAATTTAATTAATCACGTCAGACGAAAAATAAGATAGCAATCCAAAAAGCATTCAAACACAAGGCATCAACTGTGATAAACAAATAAATTATCTTTTGTAGTTAGAAATTTATTAATTAAATTTATAACTTTTAATATTTATTATTTAATGACTACACACCGTATTCACAAAAGAATTTGTTTATCAATAACTGAATTGTTAGAAAGGATATTCTTTATCACGGAGTCAAAGAAAAGTATTTTCTTCAGATCAACAGCATTGAAGTATTTTATGACTACTTTAAATAATTAAAGTATAAGGATGTTTTAAATTTTACAAAATACTTTAAATACAAACAAGAAAGAAAAATCATTTGTCAAGCACAGATTATGATACAATTTACAGGCAATATTCCATTGCAAGTAAAGTTTTCTTATGTGTAAATCTATAACTGTTGTCATGTTAGTTCAAAATATGTTTAAAGTTAAGTCAAAATAAACAAAACATGACATACTTTAGTTTTTACCCTCTCCAGTTTAATAAAAACTTCGTCGAATCGCCATTGCATTTCAGCCGAACTGCCGGCATGCCGAGATAAAAATACGTGATTTTTGAGTGTTCTAGTGCAGTGATTTATTGAATCACCGGTGATTGAACTGTTCACGTCCGTTCATGAAACTCGATCGGCGGAGCGTTCGGAAAGGGGTTTCGTTTGGATCAACCAATGGCGATTCTACGTTGGTTTTTCTCTTTGAATTGTGAATGGCATCATCTGTGAAGTAGAGTTCTGTTTGTATATAAAGACAGCTGTGTTCGATGTTCTTTTGCCTTCATCTTTCAAGCCATTATTGTTGGTATAGCAGCAGCTGCATTTGTTCTGTAATGGCGCAATGCAATAGTCGAAATGTTTTATGTTTATTTTATTTTTAAGCATAAGCTATGCTTACTTTTCTCATTGTAAATAAATCATCGTGATCGTTATGGAATAAACTAAAGTTTGCTGAACCTGCTTTGTCTTCACTCAAGTCTTCCACATTACACTTTTTAAAGACTTCCACTTGCCATTATGCTGATTTAGTTGAAAGTATAAAACATTTGGTTATGGGCCCAGGCCCGGTAAATAACCATGCTTTTGTTTTTTATGTGGAAGTAAAGATTTTTTTGGAGCTGAACTTTCTCTGTGCCGATATTTTCCCTGTGCCGATATTTTCCCTGTGCAAGAGCTTTGCCGACGGCTGATTCTGTGGACTTTATCTGTAAAATTTTTGCCGATTTCCAAAAGTTCTAATCGAAGGGGCTGATGGATGCAGTTGAAAACATCACCCTACTCAACGGCAGCAAGTGGGAGACATGGAAGCATGAAGTAAAAGTTTTGCTGTTGCACTTCGGCGCTTGGGATTTTATTGAATGTGCAGATGAAAGTGAGAAGCCTGTTAAAGAAAAGCTAGATTCAGTACCTTCTAAAACCGACACTACTAAGCCTTGAGATGATGGGAAAGAGACACCTAAAAAACCAGATGTAGAGGAGCAACTTACTTGGAGAGAAAGGCAAGATCTGAAGTTAAGGAAAAACAGAGCATATACAATAATTTTCCAGTCCTTGAGTACAGAATTTCGGCCATTAGTTTCCAGTACTACAGATGGAGTGACAGCATGGAGAATTCTGCATGAGCATTTCGAACCAACAACGAGGGCTCGTGTGATACAGCTGCTAGATGTTTTCTTCAGTACGAGATACGTTCCAGGTGAAAATTTGGGACTGTTCTTATGTCGAGTAAAGCAAGCCGCCGAGCGTCTTTGGGATGTTGGTCATCAGTTGCAGCCTTTGTACTTGGTTTACCAAATGATTCGTAGCGTCCCTGACAGTTTTCAAGCCACTGTGCAAGCAATTTATAGATGGAGCGACAAGGACTTTGTTCCTGATAAAATAGAAGCAGAGCTCTTGTTGGAGGGGAATCGTTTAAAGCTGTCCCAGAAAGTTTTGGCTGATGTTAATGTTGCTTATGCCAGTGAGTCTCATGTAAAACCAGGTAAACAAAAATTTGGTCCGTGTTTTTATTGTAAAAGTTATGGTCATATAATTTCTAATTGTAAGCTCAGAATAAGTAAAAATAATGGTCGAGATTCTAAGGTTAATGCTCCTGACACATCCAGTGATAGTAAAAATAATTTTGAAGCTAAAAGTAAAAGTAATTATTCTAGACCTAATGCTAAAAGTAAATTTCAAAATAAATCTTTTAAAGTTAATCCTAAAAAAAATCTTTTCAATCAGAAACTATTAATATTGAATGTAAAACAACTTTTAATCATACCTTCTCTGAACTGGAATGTAGTTTAATTAAACTTTCTCCCGAACTGTGCGAGGCAAATTCCTCAGATCTGGGCTACGGGAATACCCAATGGGTTTTTGATACGGCAGCTACAGCACATTTTTGTAGCAATAGAAAATTATTTTTCGACTTTCAGCCAGTATCTGATTTGCACATGTCTCTTGCAGTTGGGGAGAGAGAATGTCCAGTTGAGGGAAAGGGTGCAATTCAATTTTTAATAAAATGTAAAAATGGTAAATTTAATCGTATTATTTTAAAAGATGTTTTGTTTAATCCCCATTTAAGAAGAAATTTACTGTCAGGAGCAAATCTTGAAAAATTAGGACTTAATTTTGCTAGTAAAAATGGGAAAGTTTTTTGTATTTGATAAACATAGTAATGAGCTATTTTATGCTTTGAGAAAAAATGACCTGTATTTTTTAAAGCCCTCTAAGTACATAACTCAATGTGAAGGAAATAACAACTCAGTCAATTTTTCAGCAAATCAAATAGAAAAAATAAATGTTAATGAATTGTGGCATGAAAGATTCTGTCATATTAACAGCGAATATGTAGTTAACACAAGTAAACTTAAATGTGTTTATGGTTTACCTATGCTATCAAAATTGACTGAGGATTGTATTTCTTGTAATTTAGCCAAATCAAAACGAATATCTTTTAAACCAACAGGTCACATAAGGTCAAATTTTCCTCTCCAGCTGCTGCATATGGACCTATGCGGCCCATTTCCGGTTGCGTCTCATGGTGGTAGTTGTTACTTTTTGTCCATACTAGATGAATTTTCTAGAAAAGTTACAGTTTATACCCTGAAATATAAGTCTGACGTTTTTGAGACCTTTCTTAAATATCAAAAAAGAGCCGAAAGGTTTTTAGATAAGAAAGTAGTCTCAGTCAGAACTGACGGAAGCCTTGAGTTTTGTAACCAAGAATTTGACAAATTTTTAGAAGATCAGGGAATAAAACACGAAAAGACGATCCCGTATTCACCGGAAATGAATAGTTCCGCAGAACGTTTCAATTTAACAGCCCTCGATGGAATAAAAACCCTTCTTAACTCTAGCGGTTTATCCCAGAAATTTTGAGCGGAGTCTCTTTTGTGTTTCACCTATGTGTGGAATAGAGTCTGTCACAAAAATTTTAAACAAACGCCATTTTGAACTATATTGTGGGAGAAAACCTTCTGTATCTCATTTTAAAAAGTTTGGTTGTCTAGCTTATGTTGGTATACCTAAACAAAACAGGAAAAAGCTCGATATGAGAGCTAAACTGGGTATAATGTGTGGGTATGCACAAACAACAAAAGGTTACCGCATTTGGCTAATAGACGAACAAAAAATTTTTGAGAATATAAATGTAAGGTTTGATGAAACTAAAAGGGGGGTGGATGTCATAAAAGAATCCAGATTTCCATCTTTTTCATATTTTGACTTTCCTGAGGATGGGGATATTTTTCCTGTAATAGATGAAATTTTTGAATCTAAAAATAGATGTGATAGCCCGTCCGAATTAAAGGAAAGTAGTTTAAAATGTCAGAGTCCTGTAAAAATAGTTTCTGAAGTTAAAACAGATGGAGATTTGGATTTAATACCATGTACATCCAATAACTGGGTAAGAAGTGCTGTTCCTCGTAAAAATGAACCAAGGACAGACATTTATTATGGTATAGAGGGTACTAGAGTTAAATTGAGGTCCACAAATGATGCAGTTAGGTATTGTGCAGCAAATAACATAAAATTTGATGAACATTTTTTTTATTTTAGGGGTAAAAATTGTCAATCGGGTAAAGTTTCAATTTTTTTAATAATGAAGCAAATTTAGTAGAGGTTAAAATCCCCAGGAGTTACAAGGAAGCTGTTAAAACCCCTGAAGCATCTGAGTGGGAGGAGGCTATGAACCAGGAAATGCAGGTCATGTATGACCGCAATGTTTGGGATTTAGTCGAACCACCAAAAGATGCACAAATTTTGGGTAATGGATGGGTCTATACCGTAAAACGAGATCAAAATAATGAAATTGTAAGATTCAAAGCACGCCTTGTGGCTCAGGGGTATAACCAAATTAAAGGTTTAAGTTATGATGAAGTATTCAGTCCAGTTGTTAGTTTTTCCATAATGACACTTTTTCAATATTATTGTATGTTTTTTTAAATGGTTAAACGTTCAAGTTGATGTAAACAATGCATACTTATATGCAGATTTGGATAAGGTCATCTATATGCAGCAGCCGGAAGGTTTTGTTTTGGAACAAGGTAAAGTTTGCAAATTAAATAAATCGTTGTATGGTCTCCACCAAAGTGGAAGACAATGGTTTTTTGAAATTGACGATGTTCTTTTAAAATTAAATTTTCAGAAACTTAACTGGTGTAATTGTGTTTACATATTAAAAGATAAACTTGTTCTTTTGCTGTATGTTGATGATATTATCATATTTGGAAAAACTGAAAGTGATTTGGAATTTAGTGTAGATTTATTACAGAATTTTTTTAATTTAAAGGTTCTAGGGAAAACAATGAAGTTCTTGTACATAGAATTTGAAGAGGATGGTGATAAATTGTATATACGCCAGACTTCTTATATAGATAAGATTTGTGATTTGTATTCCAAATATAAATTTCCTATAAGCTCTGTACCTATGTCTAAAGGACTTGTTTTGTCAAAATTGGACTCTCCTGTAAATCATCAAGAAATAGAAGAAATGTCTAAGTATCCCTATAGAAACCTAATTGGATGTTTAAGTTTTATTGCTGGTCGAACACGACCCGATATAATGTATGCAGTAAATCTACTATCCCAATTCCAATTTAATCCAGGTATAAGACATTGGCATAGTTTATTAAAATTACTTGGTTATTTACAGTATACTAAAGATTTTAAATTAGAATTATCCAGAGTAAATGAACTAAAGCTTTATTGTTATTCAGATTCAGACTTTGCGGCAAATCGTGATGACAGGGTTTCCATAGGAGGTTACATTTTACTTTTAGATACGGCACCAATTTCTTGGAAAACCTTTAAGGAAAAATGCATTAGCCTCTCTACTATGGAAGCCGAATATGTTACTCTCACAGAAGCAGCAAAGGAATTGATGTGGGTGAAAAATGTACTTGAAAATGAAAGTTTAAAATTAAATTTAATTGAATGTTCTTTATTCTGTGATAATCAGGCAGCAATTTCTTTTTCTAATTCACCAGTTGAAAATCAAAAGACCAAACATATCCACATCAAATATTTATTTCTCAGAAATTTAATTTATGATAAAGTTTTTAAATTAAAATATATTTCTAGTAAGTTAAATTTAGCAGATCCATTTACAAAACCGCAAGTAAAAGAACAATTAATGAAATTTTGTAGGCAAATTTTCAAAATTTAAACTCACAATTATAGTTACTCTGTTCATTGCCATGTCCATTGATATGACATTCATCAGAACTTTTTTTTATATAAAATTTAAATTTGTTTAATAATAGGGAGATGAAAAAAAAAGTTTATACAATTTGGTCGTTTCTGATTAGTACCTGGCCGGTGATCTGTAAAATTTTCCCCGACTTGATAGTAATTAGACAGACTGTTTTTTCTATTGAATATTGTATTTTTGAATATTGTATTTTTGAATAAGTGTGTTTTTGAATAAATTTATGTAAATTTTTTTTGTAATGCCCTGGAGAGGCTAAAAAGAGGGCTGCTTGTTGTCATGTTAGTTCAAAATAAGTTTAAAGTTAAGTCAAAATAAACAAAACATGACATACTTTAGTTTTCACCCTCTCCAGTTTAATAAAATCTTCGTCGAATCGCCATTGCATTTCAGCCGAACTGCCGACATGCCGAGATAAAAATACGTGATTTTTGAGTGTTCTAGTGCAGTTATTTATTGAATCACCGGTGATTAAACTGTTCACGTCCGTTCATGAAACTCGATCGGCTGTGCGTTCGGAAAGGGGTTTCGTTTGGATCAACCAATGGCGATTCTACGTTGGTTTTTCTCTTTGAATTGTGAATGGCATCATCTGTGAAGTAGAGTTCTGTTTGTATATAAAGACAGCTGTGTTCGATGTTCTTTTGCCTTCATCTTTCTAGCCATTATTGCTGGTATAGCAGCAGTTGCACTTGTTCTGTAATGGCGTAATGCAATAGTCGAAATGTTTTAAGTTTAATTTATTTTTAAGCATAAGCTATGCTTACTTTTCTCATTGTAAATAAATCATCGTGATCGTTATGGAATAAACTAAAGTTTGCTAAACTTGCTTTGTCTTCACTCAAGTCTTCCACATTACACTTTTTAAAGACTTCCACTTGCTATTATGCTGATTTAGTTGAAAGTATAAAACAATAACAAATGCAATTGAATTAGAAATAATGCTCTTGAAATAAAGTAATTGATGTTTGAAAAAATTGTTTGTGCTTGGGAATAAAATATAATTAATCACATCAGATGAAATATAAGATAATATTCCTAAAAGAATTTAAACGCAAAATATCAACAGCGACAAACAAATAACTTATCTTTTGAAGTTAGAAATTTATTAATTCAATTTATTGTTTTTAATATTTAACGGCTATACTCCGAATTGTCAAAAGGGATTCTTAATTAAGAAATGAATTGTGGAAAAGAAACTTATTACTGATCATGGAGTCAAAGAAAAGTATTTTCTTCAAATCAACAGCATTTAAGTATTTTATGAAGGGTGTAAATAATTAAAGTACAAGAATATTTTATATTTTACAAAATACTTTAAATACAAACAAGAAAGAAAAATCATTTGTCAAGCATAGATTATGATACAATTTGCAAAAAAAAAAAAAAAAATATTTCATTACACGTAAAGTTTTCTTACGTGTGAATCTATATCAAATGCAAATGAATTAGAATTAATGCTCTTGAAATGGGGTAATTGATGTTTGAATAAATTGTTTGTGCATGAGAATAAAATTTAATTCATCACGTCAGACGAAAAATGAGATAACATTCCTAAAAGAATTTAAACGCAAAATATCAACAGTGACAAACAAATAACTTATCTTTTGAAGTTAGAAACTTAATTATTTAATTTATTGCTTTTAATATATAACGGCTACATTCCAAATTGTCAAAAAGAATTTGTTATTTAAGAAATTAATTGTGGAAAAGAAACTCTTTACTAATCATGGAGTCAAAGAAAAGTATTTTCTTCAGATCAATACAATTTAAGTATTTTATGAATGATGTAAATAATTAAAGTATGGCGATATTTTAAATTTAATATAACATCTATAACAAATCTATGCAAATAGAACAAATCTGAATCTATAACAAATGCAATCAAATTAGAAATAATGTTTTTTAAGGGTGTATTCGAAAAAACGCTTTTTTACCTTCAACAGCTCGAAATTTTCCGATACAATTTCAGACACATTTTTAAAAGTAGAAACATGAAACTTGCTGAGGGGATTTTCGAAGAGATGCATGACGTGTCGTGTGATATCATTTTATGTTAAATTCATTAGAATTTGATTTATAAACAATTAATTTTCAGTATGGCCCACTTTTTCGTTCATAGATCTCCGGCTTCGAAAAAAATCGGTTTAAAATGTCGTTTTTGATAGTCTTTTTTGCAATATTTTCTGCATTTATCAAAAAACGACAATCACGGCAACTTGTGTACTTTCTAGATAAGACAATTTCCCAGTTTGATGCATATGAGAGCAAAAATGAATTTAAAAATAAATCGGAAAATAAGCAGTTTGAATCGAAATACACCATTAAATTAAGTATTTGATGTTTAAATAAATTGTTTGTGCTTGGGAATAAAATTTAATTAAAAACATCAGACGTAAAATAAGATAATGATCCCAAAAGCATTCAAACACAAAGCATCAACAATGATAAAAGTAAATACATAAATTATCTTTTGTAGTTAGAAATTTATTAATTCAATTTATTAATTTTAATATTTAATGATTACACTCCGTATTGTCAAAAGAATTCGTTTATAAATAACTGAATTGTTGAAAAGAATATTCTTTACTGATCACGGAGTCAAAGAAATGCATTTTCTTCAGATGAACAGCATTAAGGTATTTTATGAAGGGTGTAAATAATAAAGTATAAGGATATTTTAAATTCTACAAAATACTTTAAATACAAACAAGAAAGAATCATTTGTCAAGCATAGATTATGATACAATTTACAGACAATATTCCATTACACGTAAAGTTTTCTTTTGTGTAAACCTATGACAAATGCAATTGAATTAGAAATAATATTCTTGAAATGAAGAAATTGATGTTTGAATAAATTGCTTGTGCTTAGGAATAGAATTTAATTAATCACGTCAGATGAAAAATAAGATAACAATTCCAAAAGCACTAACGCAAAGCATCAACAGTGATAAACACATATTTCATCTTTTTTTAGTTAGAAATTTATTAATTCAATTTATAATTTTTAATGATTAAAGGCTACACTCAGAATTGTCAAATAATTCGTTAATTAAGAAATGAATTATGGAAAAGAATATTCTTTACTGATCTTGGAGTCAAAGTATTTTCTTCAGATCTACAGCATTGAAGTATTTTATGAATAGTGTAAATAATTAATGAATAAGGATATCTTAAAGTTTACAAAATACTTTAAATATAAATAAGAAAGTCAAGTCAAGTGAATCATAGATTATGAAACTTTTTCCATTATATTCATACACTGTAAAAAAAAAATTCAAGAGGTTACTAAAAATTTCTTAGTAAATTTGTATTCCACAGAATTTTTTAGTAACCATTACAAACTTTTTTTTTGTAAGTGAAACAAGCATTTCTTTTGTAAACTGAAAAAAAGAATTTTTTGTATAACTAACTTAAAAATTTTTAGTATGAGCCACAAAGCAAATTTTAGCAATAGCTCCAAAATTACTTTTAATAACCATTACGTACAACCGAAGCGGAGGAGCTTCCTTCGAGCTGCATCCAGACTTCTGAAGCGGAAGATTTTCGGCAAAGCCGCAATAGATGGCAGCACTAAACATTCCTAACTGCTCCGACAGGATTTTCATAATCCCTTTATTAACGAGACACTACAGACATTCGGGGTGTATTTGGCGTGGCAAGTTTCGAACCCGGGACCTTTTAGCCTGGAGTCCGTTACTATAACCACTATGCTATCAAGGCCACACCAACAGAGTTTTAGTAAGAGCTATTAAAAATATAAAACTATTAACTCTTATTCGTTGCTAACTTTTTTCTAGTAATTCTTACAGATTTTCTAGTAACCGACTAAGATTACTAAAAATTTTTTAGTAATTACAAGGATCACTAAAGTTTTTTTAGTAGATTGACCTTTTTTTTTTACAGTGTAATAATATAACAAAATTTCACCGTATAATGATTTGAAAAATTATGTTTTTTTTTTTAAATATTTTGAAAATGCGTAATACGTTTTATATCCAAATTTCAACGATCCAAATTTACAATCGTACAATGATCCGAATTCTTTGAAGAAATATGTATATGATAAATGTATGTTTATCTATTAATTACACTGCTGGTCATAAAAACTGCAATACTATGGAAAAAAAGAAAATACAAAAACATATTTATTGTACGTAAACAGTATTTATTGTAGTCGCTTTGCTGACATTCCACGCTGCCGTAAAATTCGTCGCACTCTACAAGCAAACTGGGCATGCTGCAGACACGTTTATTTCGTGACTAATGGTCCGCTTTCTGGTTGTACGGTTTTGCAGGCCCGAATTCCCTCCTGAACGTTAGCAATGCAGGAAATTGAGATCCTGTTCAGTATCAGATCCTGCGTTCAGTATGACCCGCAAATACACACGGATTCCATATTCAAATGACAATGGCTGGATTTAGACAATTTTGACGGGCGAAACCCCGGAACGATAATCCAAACTCCAAAAAATCAACGATTCTGACTCTATCGAATTCCGACACTTGCTGATAAGCATTTTTTATTATTATTCGAGGCATAACAGGATATACTGAGCAAGCGCCGATCTTACAAGGGGTTTTCCGAATGAGAAATCCAAGGGGAGAGTCGAAAATCGAATTTTAAAAGGATCCTGGACACATTTTCAAATAATTTACATTTATCGAGTTAAAATTTATTTTTTAATGATTAACCATGGCATTTGTAAACAAACTCACATGATAAATCTTTTTATATATTTTTTTGATTTAAAAGTTATTTTTTTATATAAAATTGAAATAGTTTAAAATAGTTATAACTCGAAATATTATTTATAGAATTTCATTTTTCTTCATTTTAAAACACAGAAGTACATTAGTTTTTATTTTAATCCAGCATTTTTAAAATTATTATTTGAAATAAAAAATTAATTTAAGTGAAAAATGATGTACCTGTAAATAAAAATAATATAGTCAAAACTAATGTATATATATTTAAAATTTGTTCAATCAAAATTAAAGTAAAATAATTCAAAAATACATGTTCCAAGTTTAAGCCATTCAACTTTAACAGTTTTTGACATATAAAAATTTCAATACAAGAAATGGTTAAAATACCCGCCACGATGAAAAACGCATTTTAAAAAGAAATCATTTCCCGACAAACATTATTTCAATGCTAGATTTTGAAAAGAAAGTCCTTCCGGCAATGCCGGGAGGAAGAGGTAGCTTTCATATACTTATATATTTATTTATTTATTTTAAGGTAAGTTACATTGTTCAAAAATACTAAGCTCAAATTAGTGGAAATAATCTTATAAAATTAGTGATTTTATAAGATTGAAACTAGTTTTTGTCAAGACTGAATATTAATAGGAATTTTTAGAAATTAGTCATCTTTTATTTAACCTGGTTTTATTTTAAGCGATTTAGAGAGTCACCAAATTCCACGATATCATAAAGTGTATGCCATTTTAAAGCAACATTGTGGATCGTTCAGATCAGACCGTTTCAAAATGTCAGCCATAAGCAAAATTCAAAGTGCTATAACTCAGTCATTTTTTAAGATATAGACAAAATAAAAAATGTTCTGGAATTGTTGTTTTAAATTATAACACGTAAAGGAAAAATATTTTTCAATTTTTAAGTTTTTCGCATTTAATTTTAAATTTTTAAATTTTTAAAAAATTTAAAATGGCCACCATTTTGAAACAAAGTGGTGGATAATGCTGGCCAACGAACTCGGTCGAGACATTTGTATATACTATGTACATCCCAAATTTCATTGAAATCGGTTCATAAATACGCGTGTTATCACGTGACAAAAATCAGATCGTTTCAAAATGTCAGACATAAGAAAAATTCAAAGTGCTATAACTCAATCATTTTGTAAGATATAGACAAAATAAAAAGTGTTCTGGAATCGTTGTTTCAAGCTCTAACACGTAAAAGAAAAATATTTTTCAAATTTTGATTTTTTCGCATTTAATTTTAAATTTAAAAATTTTTTAAAAATTTAAAATGGCCACCATTTTGAAACAAAATGGCGGATGATGCTGGCCAACAAACTCGGTCGAGACATTTGTATGTACTATGTACATACCAAGTTTCATTGAAATCGGTTCATAAATACGCGTGTTATCACGTGACAAAAATCAGATCGTTTCAAAATGTCAGCCATAAGAAAAATTCAAAGTCCTATAACTCAATCATTTTTTAAGATATAGACAAAATAAAAAGTGTTCTGAAATCTTTGTTTTAAGTTCTAACACGTTAAAGGAAAATATTTTTTAACTTTTTATTTTTTCGCATTTAATTTTAAATTTTAAATTTTTAAAAAAATTTAAAATGGCCGCCATTTTGAAACAAAATGGCGGATGATGATGACCAACGAACTCGGTTGAGACATTTGTATGTACTATGTACATACCAAGTTTCATTCAAATCGGTTCATAAATACGTTAGTTATCGCATGACAAAAATCAGATATATATATATATATATATATATATATATATGGTTATATATATATATATATGTCAACATTTGAACGGAGGGTGGTTTTGGGGTCTGGGGGTCATGATCGGTGACAATATACCAAAATTTTCCGGAAGTGCTTTCCTCCGGACGGCTGCAATAGGTAGCTTTTTACTTTTTGTAATGAAAGCTACCTAATACCATTGTTTAAGAATTAGTATTTTATGTTATAATTAAGATAAAAACCTGACTTGGAGGTCATTTTAAGAAGAAAAAAAACAGAGAAGTGTTTAATGCAATGAAATTAAAAGATTTTAGTGTCCCGTACACCTTTAAAAAATATTATATCCGTAAATAAACGGGTTTAATAAATGGTGTGCCATACACATCTATGCCCATCTATGAAAAAAAAAAAAATAAAAAACTTACTTTTATCTTTGTGAAACATAGACATATTAATATGGACTGTTGATAATGGACATCAAAACTTAATTTGGTAAATATTAAAAAAAATCAGCAATAAGAAACTTAACATTTCAATGTGTATGGACTTAATTTGTATAAAATAATACGGAGTATTGAAATTATACTTCCACATGTGATCAAATGATCCAAATTTACTCAAATCATACATTATTGACGGTTATGAATCCTTTCAAACTTAGACAAATTTACAGTTTCCGGTTAATAATCAATTCGTTATGTGGAGTGCATCTGAGTTTTATACATGGACTTTTTTTTGTAAAAAAGTATGTAATGTCACATAAAATCTAGAAATTCATTAAAAGGGATCATTTCTATTAACTTCATTAAAACACTTATATTTACAGTTCGGTTTTAGTACTGATATAAAGTCTTTAAAGTAAAAAATAAAAAATAAAAAATAAAATAAGAACAAAATATTTTTACCTTATGTATAATTTTTCTAGAATGACATGTTTTATTTTTTAAATGGCAATATAAAAATCCATCTAAGAATGGTTAGCCGATTAGTGTTAACAGCTCAAAGAGTGTTAGGAATTGGCTGGATACTATCTCAAAAAATTGAAGTAAATCGTTAAATACTGCGTGGAAAATACATTAACATAAATTAAGGGGGGATTACCTCCCATTTCTCCCCCTCTTAGACTTATCCAACGAACTCACCAAACTAATCATGTTGATGACCTCATCAGAATGATCCTATGTCTAAAATTTGAATGCAATCTGATAAATCTCAATGAAAAACCAATTTGTCTAAATTAAGGGTGGAGTGGAGAAGGGGTGGCAGGTTAGCTCCCCCCCCCGTCCCCCTCTTAACTTATCTAATGAACTTCCAAAACTAATCATGGTGGTGCCCTCAACAAAATGATCATATGTCTAATATTTGAATAAAATCTGATAAATCTGCATAAAAACCATTTTATCAAAATTAAGAATGGGGGATTAGCCCTCGTTCTTCCCAGCTTTATAATTATTTAATGAATATCCAATACTAATCACGGAGAAACCTCATATGCATGATCCTATACCTAAACTTTCAACGAAAACTGATAATTCTGCATGAAAAATCCATTTATGTAAATTAAGGAGAGCGGCTTTAGCACCCGTTCCCCTTCTTATACTTATCGAGTGAACTTCCAAAACTAATGCACCTTATCAGAATAAACCTGTATCCAAAATTTCAAGTTAACCCGATATCTTTACCATGGGTAATCGCGTTACGCGGGTCCACACGCACGTACATACATACAGAACGTACGGGCACATAAGCTCTCAGAATTTGATAGCCTATGAGGTAAAAAATTTAATAGATGCTTTCTTTTTATAACACGTCTGCTAGATAATTTAACTTTTTAAATCCTTCTAGAAAAATAAAGTTTTTACGGAAATAGTCAACGACGACGTCTTGAAAACTTAATTGGTGAAGAGACACATAAAAGGCGGATACTCAATAATTTGTATGCTATCATTATTTTTTTTGCGTGTAATCTGTATCAATACTGAAGTTAAGTACTTAAGAATATCTAAGACGTATCAAAGACTATTCATGAATAATTTTGCAATACATTATTAAAATTGAATCATAATCAGAATAATTAAATTGATATATATGTTACAGGCCAAACCCAATTTTAGGCCAAACTAGATTGGCCTAGGCCAAAGTAGTCTATCCTAACACCCATCGGATAGACTAGTTTTTCCTAGGCTAAACCGGTCCATCCTAACGCCCATCGGATAAACTAGTTTTTCCTAGGCCAAACCGGTTTATCCTAACGCCCATCGGATAAACTAATTATTCATAGGCCAAACTAGTCTATCCTAAGGCCCATAGGACAAACTAGTTCTTCCTAGGTCAAACTAGTTTGGCCTAACTCTTATAGGACAAACTAGTTTAGCCTGTTGTTTATTGGTCTGAACTAGTTTATCCTAGGCCGATCTAATTTATCCTAGGCCAATTCCATTTGGCGTGATTTTTTTTAATTCAATGATCGCCTCAGCGCCAACATTCTAGTTTGTCCTAGGCTGATCTAGTTTATCCTAGTCCAATGTAATTTTGCGTGTTTTTAGCTCATGGGCGTCAAAGCCAAAGAAATAATGGGTTCACAGGTTCTGTATGTATGTATGTACGCATGTATGTATGTATGTAACGCGATAACTCTTGATAGAAATAATATAATTTGACATGTTTTTATCTCATCAGCTACCAAAGATTGAGAACTAATGTTCCCGGTGGATTCTGTATCTATGTATGTACGTAAGTACGTAACTAAATAATTCTTGATAGAAATAATCGATTTGCATCAAACTTTCAATATAGGTTTATTCTTATGAGGAGCTCTTCTGATTAATTTTGGGAGGTCATTGGAGAAGAAAAAGGGGGAGGGGGAGACGAGAGGCTGATTCGCCTCTTCCCTTAATTCAAATAAATGGGTTTCCATGGATTATTAGCATATTTTATTCAAATTTTAGATATAGGAGTATTCTGTTGAGGCGCCTTCATTAGTTGTGGGTGTCAATTGTTTAAGTATAAAGGAGGGGAGAATAGGGGTAACGCTCCATAATTTATGCAAATGCTTTTTTCACGCAGAATTTACTGATTTGCTTCAAATTTTAGAAATAGATTCATTCTGGTAAGGCGTTTCCCTAATTAGTTTTGGGGAGTAATTGAATAAGATTAAAGGGAAGAACGGGGAAATCCCAAATAATTTCGTTAAATGGGTTTTTCATGCAGAATTAACCGATTTGCTGCAAATCTTGGATTTGTTCATTGTGATAAAGCGTTTCCCTGATTAATTTTCGTGGTTCTTTGGTTAAGTATAAAGAGGAAATGTACAATTTATTTCCTTCCTTAAATATATAAATTTGTTATAATACAGAATTATCCAAGTTGTTTAAAATTTTGCTCAATTCAATAAAATTCATTTGATCAGGTGCTTCTTTAATTAATTTGGGTCTTTTCTCATGGTTATGTATAATGGGTTAGTGGACGATGTATCGCCTTCCTTAAACTAGATAAATGGGTTTTTATGCAATTTTATCCGATTTGCCGTAATTTTTTCTTTAAAAGGCGAATCCCTGAATTATTTTGAGGGTTTAATGATTAAGTATAAAGAGACGAATGTGGGATTACCCTCTCTAAATCAGATGAATGGTTTTTTGAGCAGAATTATCTGATTTGTTTCAAATTTTGGATAATTGTTATTTTTATAAATCGTATCTGTGATTAGTTTTGGGGGTTCAATGGTGAACTATAAGTGGGGGAAATGCGAAAAAGCTATCCAACTTATTTTATTTTTCGAGGATGTTATACTTTTAAAAAATAAGGCTGCAATACACAATGA
The DNA here is from genome assembly GCA_964019185.1 of Maratus speculifer. NCBI lineage: Eukaryota > Metazoa > Arthropoda > Arachnida > Araneae > Salticidae > Maratus > Maratus speculifer. Next base: position 224,745,860 of record OZ025296.1, on the reverse strand, counting down.
CTGTAAACAGCCTGTGAATGCACAGCCATAAATTTAACTGGGCAATATTCTTTTTAATATTGATCCCGACTACTACTCCATTGCTAACCTTGTGCAAAGTAGTTTTGTCATCACTCCTATATAATGTATTTTATTCGAAGGGTTTTAGAATACTGTCAAAAGTTTGCACGGTCCAAAATTTTGAGTTCCGGGCCTCGCCTTTCCCGAAGGAAAGTTATTTATCCGTGACCCGGTGTAAAAATTAAAAATTCAACCCGAGCCCTGCCTGTACAAAAATATATGAAAAAAGACTCAGTCCCGCTCAATATGGCCCTATACAATTTTTGCAAAAAATTCAGAATTTACTTAACATACAATTAGGATTCCTTTAAAAAATACTGCATACATATATATTGGATGAATTTACAATGAATTTTTAAATTACGAGGTGTTCACAGAATGGAAAATACACAATGTATTATTGGTTATTTAGATTCTTAGACCTTTCAATATTAAAGCAGGGATTCATTAAATAATTAATGTAGTTTAGAACAAAAGAAAAAAAAGGAGAGTTATAAACATCATAACTAATCTGTTCAGTAAAAGCAAATTTGTGAATATGTTTCTCTGTTATTCCTTAGACTTTTCTTAAATCCAAAAAAGCTACATCCTAACACATTTAAGAACTAATTCATTTTCGGAAATGCATAAGATTAACAGGAATTCTCACTCAGAAATATGTAATCGAATGGCGTTAACCATTTTTTCATAAAAGCGATGTACCTTTGAGAAAATACTATTAAAGCTACGTTTTGAATCGAATTATCGGTTACGACTTCACGAAAAGAAAAACTTGATGCCGTGACAAGAATAGCTTATATGTCGACAAGTAATTAATTTCTAAAAAATGGAAAACGCTGTTCGATTCCAAATTATGATAAGCTTGGGCTTGAATATGCAATAATAATAATAATAATAAATACAAGCCTGATCTCAGTTGGCACGAGTCTGCAGAAAAAACAAAAAAAGAAACACCATGTAAAATGCATTCTGTCTTTACGGTGGACATGTGAAATTCCTGTATTGATGTTATAAGCAATTACTTTTGACATACATTTATACTTATTCTAGTGAAAGACATGTTTTTTACTGGCCAAACCCGATTTTGAGCCACATTATATTAGCCTAGGCCAAACTATTTTATCCTAACGCCAACTATATAAACTAGTTTTTTATACGTCAAACTTGTTTATCTAAATGCCCGTAGAAAAAACTAGTTTTTACTAGGTAAGAGGGTAATCCTTCATTTTCCTTTCATACTTTACCATCAAACCCTCCAAAAGTATTCAGGGAATCGCCTTATCAGAAAGAACCTATAACCAAAATTTGAAGCAAATCCGTAAATTCTGCGTTAAAAACCATTTATCTAAATTATGGGGGGGTTACCTACATTGCCCTTTCTTTTACACTTAAACAATAAACATCCACAACTAATCCCGGAGGCGCCTTGTCAGAATAATTTTATACCTAAAATTTTAAATGGAAACTGAAAATTCTGATTGATAAATGCATTTCTCTAAATTAACGGTGGGGGATTAGCCTCCTGTTCGCCCCCTTTATTCTTATTCAGTGAATGTCCAAAACTAATCAGAAAAGTATCTTATCAGAAGGAATCTACATCCAAAATTTGAAGCTAATCGGATATTTCTATCAAGAGTTATAGCGTTATGTACATTCGTACGTACACACGTACATGCATGCGAACTACATACATACAGAACCTGTAAACCCTTTAATTCCCTGGCTTTGACACCCGTGAGCTAAAAACACGCAAAATTACATTGGCCTAGAATAAACTAGATCAGCCTAGGAGAAACTAGAATGTTGGCGCTGAGGCGGTCATTGAATTCAATAAAATCACGCCAAATTGAATTGGCCTAGGATAAACGAGATCGGCCTAGGATAAACTAGTTCAGACCAATAAACAGCAGGCTAAAGTAGTTTGTCCTATAAAAGTTAGGCCAAACTAATTTGGCCTAGGAAATACTAGTTTGTCCTATGGGCGTTAGGATAGACTAGTTTGGCCTAGGAAAAACTAGTCTATCCGATGGGCGTTAGGATAGACCGGTTTGGCCTAGGAAAAACTAGTATATCCGATGGACGTTAGGATAGACCGGTTTGGCCTAGGAAAAACTAGTTTATCCGATAGGCGTTAGGATAGACTAGTTTGGCCTAAAATCGGGTTTGGCCTGTAACATATACAAACAAAATAAAAATAGATTATAAAATTAATTCAAATCCTAGTTTCTGTTTATGGATAATGAAGCTAATTTTTAAATTATCTTTTACAGCTTGAATTAGATGGAAAAAGTTAAATTTATTGGAACAATTAAAAGATTAAATTTAATATAAAAATATTTCATTAAGAATGTTAGTCGCTGAACTTCGGAATTCTCCTTCATAATGTTAATTCCATGGGCGTTTGACACATACATATTACATTTAAAATACTTTCCAGGGAATAAATATTTTTAATTTTTTTTCTCAGTGCTCTTTACTTAAAGAATGTATCTTTGTTATTTAGTTTTCTAAATACTCCTTAAATCTACAACACTCAATAAATTTGGCTTACCAGTGTATAATAGATGTTAAACTTTAATTAAAAATTACGTACTACTTACAATATAAAGTAGAATCAATTTACTACAGTTTCGAACAATAAAACTTGTTCATCATAAGGGAACATTAAGAGACAAAACCAACACGATACAAAGTTTACCTAAACTTTGTATTGAGTTGATTTTGTCTCTTGTGTTGGTTTTTTCTATTGTGTGTTGTATTATCAAACAGTGCAATAAGTCCTTTTATATTATCCTTAAATCTACGCTTATTTAAGTATTAAAATTGTACTTCCAGTTCGTCAGTTCTTAAAAGATAAAATATGAAATTAAGCATAGATTTAAGAAAAAAGTGGGATCCTTTAAGAAGAGCATACTGAAAAAATAATTCAACAATATAAATTTCCTGGTGAGATATTTCGAAGAGAACGATGCATGAAACGCCCATAGATTTAACATTGCTGAAGGAAGAAAATTCAGAAGCTGTGTGATCAGCAACCTTAAGCATTAATCATAAATTTTAACAATTTATAATGAAATTAGGAAAGTAATATTTTTAGGAATTAATATTTTTAATTTCTTTTTCTCAGTGCTCTTTTCTTAAAGAATATATCTTTGTCTCTTAGTTTTCAAAATATTCATTAAATCTACGCTGTTTTTTTTTTTAAGTATTAAAATTGTACTTCGTTAATCGTACATTTCGTCAGTTCTTAAAAGATAAAATATGAAATTAAGAATAGATTTCAGAATTATTTTCTAAACTTACAACAAAGTAGGATTCTTTAATCCTCTGGATCACAAATCATCCGAGATTTTTTGAGATATTTTATTTCCCACCAGAAAATTAAAACAGCAATATTTGCTTTAATTGATACCAGAATATTCCGTATTTAAATAAAACGAAATTAGCTATTGATTTTTTCAGGTGTAAAATCAGATTTTCTGAGCTACATAATTTCTAGAGCGTGTTCTATCATGGGATTTAAAGGGTTAAAAAGAGAATACAGAAAAAATAATTCAACAATATAAATTTCCTGGTGAGATATTTCGAATAGAAGGATGCATCAAACGCCCACAGATTTAACATTACTGAAGGAAGAAAATTCAGATGCTGTGTGATTAGCGCTCTTAAGCATTAATCATAAATTTTAACAATTTATAATAACTCAAGTATTGAGAATACATGCCAATTTAAAATTCTTTCTTTCTCAGATAATCTAAGAAATGCGCAACTTAGAAACAATGTACGCTTACAAATAATTGTGTGTAAAATGCTTGATATAATTTTTACAAGTTCTAAGAACTGATGATGCGTTCTACAGGATTAAGGAATTTTCATAGTCATTAGGGATAGTGTAATAAGTGTCATCTAATGTTCTTCATTAAATTCTGTGTCTTTGTTATCCTCCTAATTTAATTAGGATTCCCGTGTTCATTAAATATTAATTGGTGGTATAAAGTCTTCTTCTTAAGTAATTTAGTGCTAAGAAATTTTAAGCTGTATGAGGAGTTATAAGAGGGAGGAGGGGCCTCGCGAAGAATTTTTATTGGTGGGGGAGAGAGTCTTTAATTCCCAAGTCAAAATTCGGTATTTGCCAACTCAGTGAAAAGCAAACATAAATAGTTCTCATCGTTTGCCAACTAGTTTTATAATTAAACCAAGGTATCACAATTAGAAAATGAATTATTGCTTTGATTTATAAAAAGATTAATATTATTTCTAATTATACTGGTACATTTTGTCAAATCTATTAGAAATAGAAAGTGTATTGTAGTTTTTTTTTATTAAAGTTTTGAACTAATTTGCTAATTCAAATTGTAAATTTGCCTACTGTAACAGCATTTGCAAATGTTTGTGGGGGAGGCTCCCTCCCTGCATCCCCCCCCCTTAGCGAGACCCTTGATAGAAATGAGCGGGTTCAAATTCTACCGGTTCAGAAAGTGACGGCGGCTGATAATCCTCATTTCAATTATTTTAGAAACTAAGAAAATTTTTAATATACAAATACTTTCTGATGAATTTTACAGCTAATATGAAAGCGTCCCTACTCAAAAATTAACAGTTATGTCAAAAGTAGGGGGACTTTTCTAAATTATATATTAGTAAATATACACAAAGAAAATTGTTAAACATTGGAAATAACTAATTTCACAATTCTTGTAAAAATAATATTGCATAAATCGTGAGTTAAGTCAAATATAAATCACTCATGCATTCAGGTAATTCTACATGGTAATTTGCACTTTGCTTGTGCGATATTTAATTTAAAAGAAGTACAACTTGGAAACAATTACATCCACCTTAAACAAATTAAATTGTGATATAAGATTAATTGTTTTCTATAACCAATGATGCATGGTTTCGAGATTAGTGAAATTCGACAGGAAGTAAAGATTGTATAATTAGCATTACTTAATTTTCTTGACTAAAGCATAAGTCATTATTAATCGAATAATTTAGTTATTATCCCTGTGCTTATTAAAAATTATTGGGTAAAATAATCCTTTTTCTTATAATATTAACAAATGAGGGCATACTTAACATATACATAACATCTTACTAATTAATATAACAATGTTATGAACATAAGAATTTATTGCACGTTGTGTTAACGATGTAAAATGATTAACAACAATTAAATTATCCTTAGAATACAGTGACATTATCTGCCATTACTAAACTTCAACAAAAGTTAAAGAAGTAAAGGTTTTTATAATTTTTATTCTTTATTTTACTATAAACTAATGTAATTGATATAATGAAAAAAAATATTCCACCCTTTAACTTAATTCTGTTTTACATCGTCAAAGTTTTATTTTGTACGAGATACATATAGTTATTCATTTTAAATATTTTATTCAAAATTGTACTGTTATAAAATGGAAGAAAAAAATATTTTTAAATATCAATGACTGATGGTCTGTGTATTTAAAAAATATATTCTTTAAAAAACATTTGGTGAACTCTTGTTAAAAATTGTAATGATTTTTTTATTGATTTGTCTTATCATCATGTTAATTTTTAAATATTTTATAGTTAAATAACTATTATAAAGGGCAAAATCCCCAGTTATTGACGCTCAACCAGTAACTGAAATTGGTATGAGCATGTTCTTGGAGAAATCTGCAAAATAATACCATTAATTGGCACCTTATACACTTATTTTCATTTTTCAATTAATGTGTTCGCAATTAGTAATCTAAAAACCAATTCAACGGGAAAGTAACTTTTTAGAAAACAAAAAAGTGCCATTTTGAGGAAACCATTTTCTTTTTAAAATTAAGGTCTTGATTTTTTATTCTTTTATAACGCAACTATTCTTATCTTTTCTTACTATTATACCTGTTGAAATTTGTAAAACGATGATTATGAGACTATGTACAGGATGTCCAGCAAATAACACCCTGATTTCAAAATTAAATTTCTCAAAAACGAAGATCTACCAAATAATGCAGTAAACGGTTTGTTTATTAGGTAAGTTGTAAAAATCTTATATAGAAGTTTCGTACGGTGAATATTTTAAAAAGATTGTGCTCTAATTAAAACAATGCCTGATTTAACATTTTTCTTGTTTTAGTATTTTTTGCAGAGAACAAAATTTTTGGCGTACAGTGCCATATTTTAACGATTTTTGGAAAAAAAGTTTCGAAATTTCAAAAATTAAGTTCGAAAAATCGTTAAATATGGCACTGTACACTGAAAAATTCATTCTCTACAAACAATCTAAAACAAGAAAAATGTTAACTCCAGTATTCTTTGCAATCAATACACAATCTTTTCAAAATATTCACTGCTTGAAACTTTTGTATAACATTTTTACAGCTTACCTAATAAACCAACCGTTTATCGCATAATTCTGCCGATCTTAGTTTTTGAGAAATTTAATTTTGAAATCAGGGTGTTATTTGCTGGACACCCTGTAAATACTACCGCGGACAATAAAGTTCGGTGAAAGAATTCAGAAAAACCGATCTGACAACACTGTTGAAACAAAACGCTGCACCTGCATAGAGACAAGTGTTGACCATTTTCCCCCACCGTTGTTCAATTGAGAGTCGTTTATGTTCTGTGTAAGACGTGCTTTACTAAGTGATTATTCAGTGTGTTGGTTCTTAACTGAGAACAGGAAAATGAACGAGCAAAGGATCAGTTTAAAGTTTGGTTTTAAGCTTTACAAGACACCCCAAAAAAATCATGAGGGGTTGTACAAATTGAATATCCACCATACTCGCTAGATCTCAATCCCCCAGACTTCTTCTTATTTTCACCACTCAAACTCTCTTTGAAAGAGATTTGATCATATTGTTGACATCCAACGAAACGTGACGAAGCTTTTGAACTCATCCCGAAAGAAGACTTCTTGCGAACTTCCCAGGATATGTATAGCAGATTTTAGCTGTGCATAGTTATGGGAGATGACTATTTCGAAGGATGGTACAATAACTTTCGTTAATATATCATTTGCATTAATGTTACAGGAGTAATCGCCAAACTTTGTTGTCATCGTTATCATTTTTTAATAATTTTGGACCCCCTCCCCCCCTTTGATATCATACGTTATCGTCCCTCGAACCCTCCATCCCATCCTTTAGAATGATATCGTAATCAATGTGTAAATTTTCTTTTATTGTTAGAATGTAATTCTTTTGTTTAAAGTGATGTACAAAACTGGTTACATTTGTTTTTCGCATATTTTAATGTTTCAAATGAAGAGAAATCAATAAAATATCGCTTTGTATCAAATAACACTAAAAAGAAATAGTTACTAATTAAAGCTATTTCATTATACTACCTCTGTCCGAAATTAGTTGACAAATTTAAATTTTTTGTACTGATTATTGATATTGATAGTTTTATAAATTTGTTTGAACTTTTTTCAGCGATTTCAGAGTCCTATGCTATGAATCAACAACATTTACTTATCAAGCATTCCATCCGTCTCTTTTTAAACCAGTATCAAATTAGTATTAAAAATACAGGTTTTGAAAATGAATAAGCTACGCCCCATTTTATTAGGACACCTTTACTAGTACTCGAATAAAACTATTTTTCAGCTAATTATTGTGAATTTATAGGAAGAAAATTATGTTTTTTCGAGTCCCAACTTGGTCTTTCTACCGCTGTCATAAACATAACTTTCATAAAAAAAACCTTTTGCTTTTACAGTGCTTCAAAGGTTCAGTTTCATCTAGATTGATGTAAAAGGAATTACCAGTTTTCGTAATATAAAACCATTTTTTATCAATATGAAAAATGATCCAGCAAATCCGAAAAGCATCCATTAGTTTGAACATGCTTTAAAAAAAATTGTGACGAGCTTACTTTTTACTGTCTTGACTCAATGGAGGAAGAAGTACGCTTCAAAACTTTTCCCTCTTTGACACTTTTGTGCAATGCCGATTTAGCAATACTAACAGCACATAATAAAATCCGCAGTAACTGCTTTCGTTTTATTTGTACATCTTTGATTTTGCTTGATTTCTTAGGAAATATTTTTCTTTTGTTCGCAAGTTACAAATTTTTTGTGGACTTGTATTGTAAATTTCATCATCATTTACTTTTGATGTCTCTATCTGCTTCCACAAAAGTGATTTTTTACTTTGATGAACTTTAAATTTAATCACCATGGCTTAGTGTATCCAAATGCTGCAGTAAAATTTTCACTTTTTATTAAAGTCATTTCTATTTTTAGGATATTTTTGAAATTATTATTCATAATTAGAATTATCGTCACTTTTTTATTAGATTGAGTCACATTACTTCTTAATTATATTACTTCACATTCGAGTTAAATACCTGGCATATCAGATTATATTCATTGAAGTATAATTTTATTTGTGTCAATCTGCTAAAGTGCATCGGAATTTATTTATGATTCTACTTATTTGAAATTCAGCAACTAATTTGGAACACAATTTTTTACTTAAATGTAGAAACAATTTTGGAACAAAGGGAGCAGTTTTTTTGTTACGTAATGCAATTAACAGTAATAAGTCTTCTTGCACCGAAAAGGAAGTATGGTGAGGAGTACATAGAAACTCTTATTATCAAAACATGTGGACAACATTCTTTCTTTTTCTCTTTCTCTTTTACTTATTAGTAAAGATAGGTTTTATTTCAAATATACTTCACATAGGGCTTCTCGAATCGTAATTATGTATGCATGCGCATGTGAAAAATAATAGAAATGTCAAATGTTGGGATATTTCATATTAGAATTCATTTTTTAATAATAATTTACTGATGTTGTATTTTCATAAAAATAGATAACATATCTTATAAAAAAAAAGATAATACATTATTTTATGTTATAGTTTTAAATTATCTATCATTACTGGCCCTTAACGACTTCATCCAGTTTCTTTTTGATAAATAAATAAGGCCAGATAATACATTTCTTACCTGAGCAATCCTTCATGGTGGCCATATCTTTCATGAGATGTGTTCAGAAAATAGTTTACTTTTTGTAGCTGCAAAAATAACTGTGTATAATTTTATTATATTAAGAGGGATGAAGCGTGAATTTTTTCTTGTGCGATGCACACATAAAATAATTTGATTATCTTCATACTTATTTAATTGGCATTTTTCTTGATTAAAAATATCAATTCTAAAATATATCAAAGAGATATATGAATTGGATTATATTTATATTCAATTTAAAAAGAGAGAGAGTGTTGAAAACATTGCATCCGTCTCACTCTGATCCATACTGCTACATGAAGAATATACGGAAAGAGGAAGAAAGAGAAGTCTATTATTAGAAATGTTATAGTAATAAATTTTGTGTAGAGTCTGAACAAATTCTTTTAAAACGAAAGTTCAAAGTCATTTTTCGTGCTGCACTGTAAAAAAAAATCTGCAAAGATACTAAACTTTTTCTTGGAAACTGGGATTCCAAGAACATTTCCTGTAAAGGTAACAGCAAAAATTCAAATTTCAGAATCGGTTACATGGTTTTTTCCTGTTATCAATACATGAAAAGTTCTTGGAATCCCAGTTTCCAAGAAAAAGTTTAGTACATTTGCAGATTTTTTTTTTACAGTGTGGGACATTATCGAGAGAGACACTCGTCGTGAGATGCTGTTATCTGGTGTTGATTTTGCTAGTTGAAGATATAGCACACTTTCCAAGATTCAAAATATTCTAAACCAAATACCATGTAACAAATAAAAAAGATAAAATTGTGATTTGATCAAAAATGATATCGATATCTTGAAGACAACCTCCTTCCACCCAGAGATATCATAGGATATCATGTGCCAAATCCCCCATCACCCCTAAAATGATAACTTTATATTTCCACAGCCTCTATGATACATTAAATTCATAATCTATAGTTTATAGTTATTTAGTTTAGCTGAATGGAGATGCCAGTCGCATTTACCAGGAATTTTATTTTACCAGCCACTGTTGGACTTGTAAACTATAGGCTATATTGAAGAAAGTTTAGACATGAACATTGAACAGTTATTGAGCAAGTTAAAAATTTATGTAATAAATGAAATTTTCTCCGAGTAAGCACAATCGTAATTAACGAATAATTGTATTTGACTCGTTTGTCAATTAATGGTTCATAAATACGTGCTATTAGATATATGCATCCTTATAATATGATAAATGTGAATATGTGTCTAAAAGTTCGAATGAAGTCAACATCAAAAGGATGAAGTAATCTCTTTGTATATTTGCAATATAGTTTATAGCCCGGAAAGGAACACAGGCTAATTTTTAATATTTATATTCAAATATTTTTTTTATAATTGAAAATTACATTATATTTTTTTTTATAATTGAAAATTACATTATATTTTTTTATAAAAAATCAATTGACAATTTCCCCATAATATTTAATCGGTATTAACCGTCTTTCCCGTTTTTGCCAAGAAATAAAAATTCCAGAAAAATAATTTCTCTTTAGTAATAAATTTCAATTGAAAGATTTTCGCGTGATAAAACAAAAAGAAATAGATTAAATAAGAGTTTAAAAAAATGTCATGCTGAAATCATATTGGAAACAAAACATAAGTTTTTAAGCATTCATTTTTAATAATACAAGGTACACGGATTTTGAGTTGGACAAAAATCTTGAAAAGATAGGTACAGTATTACCATGATTGCGTGACTACACTGTAAAAAAATCTGTAAAGTTACTAAACTTTTTCTAGGAAACTGGGATTCCGAAAACATTTCCTGTAACGGTAACAGCAAAAATTCAAGTTTCAGAATCGGTTACATGAAAATTTCCTGTAACCTTTACAAGAAAAGTTCTTGGAATCCCAGTTTCCTAGAAAAAGTTTAGTAACTTTACAGATTTTTTTTTACAGTGTACTGCATATAACCACAACGAGGTCGCAACAAAACTCTGCTTTTTCACGAAATTTTTGTCTAAGGTAACAGTTTTGCAGTTTTTATTATAGTTGCAAATTATTGTATTATCATACTTTTTAACAGATGTGATAAAAGATTTTTGAGGCAAACCTCGATTATTCCGCAACCCACAAAAACTTTGGTCGCAACCCATCAGTGGAATGCTACCCATAGATGGGGAACTACTGATTTAGACGATGACACACATGTATCTTTAATATGATACAATGCAGGATCTAACGTACAGTGGCGATTCTAGGGTGGGTGACCAGGTGATCTAAATACCCGTAATTTTTTAAAGTTCTGTTCCCCTTATGTAACCAGAATATTTTCTGCTGTGAATCAAGTAGAAAATAATTACTGTTTTTTGGGCACCCATCCTGATTACACCACTGAAGTAAATGTTTAAACATGGGAGAGGTAACCGCAAGATTAAACTAGTCGTTGGGGGCCACCGTAATACTTACCCATCATGGATATGTATATGAAAATAAAACATGTGAAATGTACAATGCATTGCAATTCATAAATAAAATTTAAATATTGTTAATATACATAGTAATGCTATATTAAAGAACTGCTGATGTACCAATTTCGACAAATTATATAAAACGCCAAACTACTCAAGTAGTACCGAACTGCGTAAAAGAAACATCCTTATAACTCCAAAAATAATAATTCTATTAACTAACAATCAACTGCGTCGGATTAAGCGTCTCATTTTCAATTAAAATATACTTCTGAATTGAAATTTGAATAAAATACAGGGTCATGAAAAATCGAAGCATGTGGAAAACAAGATTACAAATATCTCGGCAACTAATAATCCCTTGGACTTCGTTTTATATGCAAAATGTGTGTTACTTTATTGCCTTTTACGTCCATTCCTTAGAAGAAAAAAATTCGAAATTTTTATATACTTTTCATCAGAACGAATTTTTCGAGAGTTCGAAAAAAATAGTTCCGAATAATCGAGGTTGCTGATATTAAATAGGGTTCGTCCCATTTTTACATACTAACTACATACAAAATTTCAAGTCTCTATCTCAATTTGTTCGAGAGACAGACTGACTGACAGACAGACAGACAAACGGAAGGCAGAAATTTTTTTCTAAAAATATGTTTTTCGGAATCTCCACTATCTAAAACGTGTAAATCCGTCAAAAAAAAATTTTTTGATTTTCAAAACGATTGCAAGACTTACTTTATACTACGTATGATGGGTAAGTAAAAGCGAGGTCACATCAATCAAGGTCACTTGCCATGAAACAGACGGGCTTTAAATTACAGCAAAATGTATAGTTATAATTATTTTTATTTTTATTTTTTTAGGAGGGGGATAATTGTGGGTAATTTATCGATTGTTATATCTATGAAATAAAACTGCACAAGCGTAAAAATCGTTGTTTTCATTTGTTTGTTGTATTTATATATTAAAAATATACAGATATTTTGCTTACAACAATGAATGAACTGTATGCGTACTCTGACATCCAATGTCTACACTAAAGTGCTTAATAATATTCGAATCTGTTGTAAAATAGTTTGTTCTGGGTTGTGTTTACGCAAGGAAATTCAAGGTTTGAAAAAAAAACACGAAAAACTTCGACGATTAGGCTGAAGACGGCGATTAGGTTCGAATCCAGCACCCGCCGTCTAACATTTTCGAGGACAGTACCTCTCAGCCCCTAGTTGGGTCCTAGAGTGAAATGGATTACCATAGTCTTATTAATATTTTCTGTTTGGCAAAAAGAGGCACTAAAACAACTTATGAATTACGAAAACAGAATAATGTTTTTCTTTTATTCTTCTCTTTAAAACATATTTTTCGATAATTGTTTACAACAAAGATATTGTCGTTTGTAATAAGGGCAATTTTTATACGGTGACTTAAATTGTAAATGTTTAACTTAATACTTAAAATGAGTTAATTTTAAAAAAATGGTTTAAATGTACAAAGAAATAAATCAGAAAACAGTTTGCGAAAGGACAGTGAATAATTCAATAAACTTAAATATAATTTTAAACAGGCATTTCAAATACACATTTGTATTTTCAATTTTGAAAATTATTGGAGCACGTTAACGATCAAATAATGTTGTCATATGTTGTCATATCAACCTCGAGAATTCATTCAATAATGATTTATATTCTGAATTTAATGAATCATTCAAGTGGAAATGAAGATTTAAGATAGATTTATATATTTGACCCAAGACACTCGAGGAACTTAAAACCAAACTTTAAGCTGAAGATCATTCATTAGTCTTCTACTTACTGGAAATTCTTAGACGGAAATTTATAAATATACTTGACTTTACAGTCAATTTATGATAAATATTATGATAGTTTGTAAAATTAAAATAGACATTTAAAATGAAATATTTCTTTCAAAGAAAGCATAATATTTTATTGATTAAATGACATTAACAAGTAATATTATAAGTAATACATGTTAAATATGTGCTACATTGTTCATTATAAAAAGTACACAAACATCAAAACCTTTTTTTTATATATACCTTCCAAATGACTGCTTAAATTATACCAATATTAATTTATTTTTATAATCATACGTTGTTAAGAAATTATCTTAAGAATATTTAAATTTTTAAGACAAACGGCGAATTTGATTGGATAATTCGGAAAATTGCTTTGAATTATACTGGTATTATAGCTTTTCTATCAAAATGAAAATATGCAAGAAAGAAAATGAAGTTGCATAGCCGGTTTTTATTCAATACTATTATTTAAAGAGCCATTTTTGTGATACAGAAAACAAAAGAAAAAAATTCGATGGTAAGAATAGTCTAAAAACACAATCGTATTAATTTAATTAGTAAACCTAGATGCATGTACTTATTAATATTTTTGTTAACAATTGATTCTTCTTTTAAAATAGGTTTTTATTTTATCATGTGCTTTGATTATAACTAAATAAACTAAAACTTTGTATATATAAGTTTTATACAGAAAGCACAAATAAATGTATTAAAATTTCTTTCCGGTACATACAAAAATACTTTGAGATACATACATATAATATGTATATATTTTTAAATACACTAAAATATCTTAATTTTTCTTTAAATATCCAGAACTTTTTCAACCATTATAGGACCATATTCGGTAAGGATTCAAACGCTGTTATTATTTTTGTTATCACTTATTCGAGAACTGTCTCGAAGAAATTACTGTAATTTATTTTTGTACTTCAGGTAAGATTCCAGCTATTGTTAGTCAAATTTTCAAATAAAGAGAACTTTTATCTATTATGATACATATATCTTCATACTCCATGGGTATAACATGATAGTGAACCGGTGCAAGCTATATCTGTGTTAGCAATTATTTCAACTGATTCTCTTATAATGGCTTCCAGGTAATTCTCATTACGAAAAAAGATTTTCGATTTATTAAAATCTATTTTTATAGGTTGAGTTTTATTTAATCTTGATTTTGCGGAATAGGGTCGATTCAATCTCAGATTTGCTTTATGTTCTTTAAAACTATCACGAAAATCTTTCATCGTTATACCTACATAAATAAAATATTTACTATCAATATGGAAACGTATAATGTATATTCCAGATCTATTGATTTCTTCAACAGGATCAATTTCAGTATTTAACAAGTCTTTTAACTTTACTGAACACTGTAAAAAAAAAAAATTCAGGAACGTTTCGATCTCAAACGACACGTTTCATTTCTGAAAAGAAATTTGAAGTTTCATTTTATTCCGTTTTGAATACCGAACTTCTGAAAAACGATCGAAAATCTTCCTGATACTACAGCTCATATTCAAAATATTAGAATAATTACCTTTTTTTTAGAAATTGAAAATATCGTTTGGTAATTTAATGTCTTTTAATGAAAATATGCAAACGATATTTTTATTAAGAACTTATTGTTGATTAAACTTACTTGTTATCTTAAATTTAATATCATTTTTGAAAAGATTAATTGCAAAAAAAATTATTTTGAAAAGTCAAAATATTAGAATATTTATTCAAGTGGTTCAAAATATTAGAATATTTCACATTAATTCTCCTTTAATTATTACCAATTCTTAACTGGTGGCATCACTGATTAAATTCAGACTATTTTATTTAAAATCAGTATTCTTTTTTGCAGTTTGTTTCTTTTTCGTCTTAAAATGGGCCGTGTGAGTGATATTCCTAAACTTCGTATGGTTGATTTGCATCGGCACGGAAAAAATCAATGTTTTATAGCGAATTATTTGCATTGTTCGCAATCGAGCGTTAGTAAAATACTAACACAATATTCAAAAATTGGAAAATTTCAATATAATCGCCGAAATGGTGGCCGAAAACCAAAAACATCTGCTAGAGATGACAGGAAACTGAAGCGTATAGTTAAGAAAACCCGTTTTAAAAGCGTGCGATTCTTGCACCGAAAATGGAAAGAAGAAGGAGTTGAAGTTTCTACATCGACAACATTAAGACGTCTCCATAAATTTAAATTTGAATCTCGTGTACCGAAAACAAAACCTCTCATGACTGCAAGACAAAAGCGTATAAGATTGAATTGGTGTAAATCAAGACGTTTAGGGAGCAATGAAGATTGGAAAAATATATTATTTAGTGATGAAAGTATGTTTTGTGTTTCATATGGTAATCAAGGTATTCAAGTTTGGAGAATGAATCAAGAAGCATTTGATAAAGAATGCCTTAAACGTTCGCTAAAATTTGCTGCTAGTGTCATGGTTTGGGGTTGTATGAGTGCAGAAGGACCTGGAAAGTTATGCATCGTCTACGAAAAGGTTAATTCTCTGATATATCTAGAAATTTTAGAATATTACATGATTCCATCATGAGAAGATTTATTTGAAGATGATTTCATCTTTCAACAATATTTAGCGTCCCCGCATACCTCGGTGTCAACTAAGAATTGGTTCCGCCAACGCAACATTAAGATACTTCCTTGGCCACCAAATTCAGCAGATCTTAATCCCATCGAAAACTTATGGTGTATAATCAAGAAAAAACTTCAAGAAAATCCTCCTTCAAGTAAAACTGAGTTAGTGGCACGTATAAAGTCTATTTGGGCTAATATTGATAGAAATGTTTGTAAACACCTTGTATATAGTATGCAAGATCGATTGTACGCTGTTATGAAAGCTAAAGGGGATGCTACAAAATATTAACTACCATTTACTTCATATTCATAAGGCAATATTGTTGCGTAAAATAAAATATTCTAATATTTTGAACCAATCTAAATTTTATTCTAATATTCTGGTGTGTTTAAGGAAGCTGTATACCTAATTTATTGTGTTGTATTTTATATTTTATAAATGTTAAAATCTTATCTAAACATTCCAGATTTATTTTATAAGAAATTTAATTGCATTTACTTAGTATAAAAAATAAATAAATGACAAATAATTTTTTCTTATTAATTTTTCTCAATTATTCTAATATTTTGAATATGAGCTGTATACGTATTTTTAGCTATTTATCATTCTTAAAATAAAACGTTTCATTCTCAAAACGGATCTATTCTTTTTAGAAAAGGCAATTAGTTGCCGTTTCCAAAAAGGAACTTTAGGGGATACTGTAAAAAAAAAATTAGAAACGTTTCACATCTCAAACGAAACGTTTAATTTCTGAAAAGAAATTTCAAGTTTCATTTTATTCCGTTTTGAATACCGAACATCTCAATAATGATCAGGAATCTTCCTGCTACTATCCGTATTTTCAGCTATTTATCATAATTAAAAACTTTTCATTCTCAAAATGGATCTATTCATTTTAGAAGAGGCAATTAGTTGCCGTTTCCAAAATGGAACCTATGCAATTTTTTATTTTATTTATTTTTTCATTGGAGAGACAAAAAGACCTATTAAATACTAAAACATTCTCCCATCGTCGAAAGCACTATATTATTCCAAAATTGTCCTCTTTGACTAATAAAACTGCGCAAAAGTAATAAATGGTGCCAAATTCAATGAAAAAATACATAAAATCAAGCTTTGCTACAAATTGGGGAAAGCAGAAAAGGACACTCATGCATTATTAGTGACTCATGCAAGTGCACAGATTAAAAATTGTGAGTAAACAATATGTTTATGAATGATCCAAAGACTTTAGAGACAGAAAGGAAATTGTTGATGGTGTGTCATATTCGGTGCCGAACTTCAACAAGTACAACCCTAAGAAAACATAGAACGTGTGCTGTAGACTTCTCTCCTCCTACTCACCTTCAGTGTTTCGAACTTTGCAGATTCATCTGAAAATGACTACTTAATTTATCAATATTTTTGAAAAAATTTCTAATATTGCCTATTTGTTTCATGTCTTTTACAGAATTTTTATTATTTTTCACCGGTTTTTCGAAACAGAATTTTTTGTCAAGCTGAATCAGAAAAATGCTCAGATAAAATAATTTAAAATTCACAATAAAAACGTACTGGTGAGACTAATAGTTCATGATTTCGATATGGATGCCTGTACGTGGTACGGGCAAATCATAATTGGCAAAAACACATTTCCCGTATGACGTATGGAGAAATCAGGGAAAAGTTAAACAACATCAGCCATTGACGCATTCAGATTGTTTAATGAACCTTGTTGTAGTTGCTGTTTTTTGATCCCTTAAGGCCCGGTGAGAAGCATTCAATATCTGTCTAGCTGTCTTAGTCGAACGAAGCTTTCGAAGCAGTTTTAAACAGTTTTACAAGTGTTGCCAAAAGTGTGTTGTGGTTAATGAAGATTATTGTCAAGGCCGATGAAGGTTTTTTGTTTGCAGTTTTTTTTTAAAGTTCGTTACAACTCTTCAATATTTTTCAGAACATGTAGATTAAGCATGTCCTTATAAATCACACATAGTTAGAAAAACAAAGAAGTAATCCTTAAATGTTCAATAATATATTGCGAAGAGTAAAATAGGCGTGAATTAAAGATATATAGAATTACATTCAACTAATTGTTTACACATATTCCATTTTAGTGTAGTTAAAAATATCAATTAAGGATATATGGAATTGCAATTTTGTTTTTCTGAAAAATGCTAGAATCAGTTTTAAATGGGTCTTTTGTAAACAAGGAAAATGAGGAAAAATTTTATACAGTGAAAAATGTAGTTTTGAAATCAAATCTTATGACTTAAGGATGTTTGTATTATAATTTACGTATACAACTTTAAAAGTATAATAAACATGACAAATTCCTTCTTATAAACTGTTTTGTAGCACCGAATCCGGCAATGACCTTATTTTTTCATTTTCACGTAAGGAGTTTCTCTAAATTGTAAATTTTAAAGTTAAAAAGGATAAAAAAAGCGAAAAAAAATTTGATGCAATAACACAGATAAAATTGTAGCATTTTATGAGTTTTGCTATATGATTCTAAATTATTTTATTGCACTGAACCGAAAAATAACTATTATGTTTTACGATCGTTTCAGTAAATTTCAGAAATCACTTTTTTTAAAGAAAATATTTTAAAACTCTGATAGCTGATAAAATGGACGTTTTTTTAAATAATAATTTACTTTTTTTTTTTTGCTTTGTGCTACACTGAAAAAAAATCTGTTAAATTTACGGTAAAAACTGCTGCCAGAAATGTTGCCAGAATTTGTTGCTTAAAAACTGCAGTAAAATTAGATGTAATAAAAAATATTACATTTAATTTTACTGCAATTTTTATGGCTAAAAATTGCTGGAAACATTACTGCCAGCAGTTTTTGCTGTGAATTTTACGGATTTGTTTCACAGTGTATATATATACAGGGTGATTCTAAATTTTTTTTTACAATAAAAGAGGGATGATAGTACACATCAAGACAAACAATATTAAATAGTAGACCAAGGGTCCCAAACATTTTCCAATGGAGATAGCCGCCATTAAAGTTTACGGACCAAAATTTCAAATAAACATAAAAAACGGAAAAAAACGGTCGATTCATTTGCGGTTTTCACTAAAATTATTCTTTATGTCGGCATTTTCTTGAAATTAAATTACAAAGATAAATTTAAAAAAATGCCGATAGAGGGCGCTTTAAACTTTGGAGTAACGAACAACTATTTTTTGCGGGTACCTTTTGCATTTCATTAAATGTTTTCGTAAGCTTAGACTCAAACTTAAATTTTGAGCTCAAAATCTGAAAAGTGGGGAGTGGTTAAGTAGCACAAATTGAACTGTGTTCAGAGGGTTCAAATTTCAAATGATTATAAAAACGGAAAAATTGGTTCATTGATTTGCGGTTTTCACTAAAACTATTCTCTATGTAGGTATTTTCGTGAAAATAAATTATAAAGATAAATTTCAAAAAATGCCGATAGAGGGTGCTTTAGACTTTGGAGTAACGAACAACTATTTTTTGGCGTTATTTTTTGCATCTTATTAAATGCTTTCGTAAGCTTAGACTTAAACTTAAATTTTGAGCTTAAAATCTGAATGGTTGGGAGTGGTTAAGTAGCACAAACTGAACTGTGTTCAGAGGGTTCAAATTTCAAATGATCGTAAAAAACGGAAAAAATGGTCAATTCGTTTGCGGTTTTCGCTAAAACTAATTTTTAATCAGCATTTTCTTGAAAATAAATTTTAAAGATAACTTTCGCAAAATGCCGATAGAGGGCGCCTTTGACTTTGGAGTAGCGTACAACTACTTTTAGCTGTTATTTTTAAAATCTCATTAAATGCTTTCAAATGCATAGATTTAAATTTTGTGCTGAAATTCTGAATCGTTGGGAGAGTTTAAATAGCGAAAAATTGAATTGTGTTAGAGGAGGGGGGACGGTTAAATTTCAACTCCTGAACACACTTCAGTTTGCTCTTCTTAACCCCTCCCAACGATTCAGAATTTGAGCTCAAAAATTAAGTTTAAATCTAAGCTTTCAAAAACATTTAATAAGTTTTTGCAAGCATTTAATTAGAACCAAAATAATAATGGTTAAAATTAATTGATGCTTACTCTGAAGTATAAGGCGCCCTCTAACGGAATTTTTTCAAATTTACCTTTAAAATTTATTTTCATGAAGATACTGAGTTAAAGAATAGTTTTATTTTAAACCGCAAACGAATCGACCAATTTTTCCATTTTCTATAATTATTTTAAATTTGAACCTCCCCCCCCCCTTAAACACAGTTCTGTTTGTGCTGCTTAACCACTCCCTACTATTCAAATTTTGAGCTCAAAATTTAAGTTTAAGTCTAAGCTTCCGAAAACATTTAATGAGATGCAAAATATAACGGCAAAAAATAATTGTTCGCTATTCCAAAGTCTAAAGCGCCCTCTATCGACATTTTTTGAAATTTATCTTTATAATTTATTTTCACGAAAATACCTACATAAAGAATAGTTTTAGTGAAAACCGCAAATCATTGAACCAATTTTTCTGTTTTTTTTTTATAATCATTTGAAATCTGAACCCGCTGAACACAGTTCAATTTGTGCTACTTAACCACTCCCCACTTTTCAGATTTTGAGCTCAAAATTTAAGTTTGAGCCTAAGCTTACGAAAGCATTTAATAAGATGCAAAAAATAGTTGTTCGTTACTCCAAAGTCTAAAGCGCCCTCTATCGGCATTTTTTGAAATTTATTTTTATAATTTAATATCAAGAAAATGCCGAAATAAAGAATAATTTTTGTGAAAACCGCAAATCAATCGACCGATTTTTCCGTTTTTTATGTTTATTTGAAATTGTGATCCCTAAACATTAATGGTGGCTATCTCCATTGGAAAACGTTTGGGACCCTTGGTCTCCTATTTAATATTGTTTGTCTTGATGTGTACTATCACCCCTCTTTTATTGTAAAAAATTATTAGAATCACCCTGTATATATATTACTGTTAAACATATAGCATATTCTCCATTGTTTGTTTCAACGTTCGTATGCTGCCTTGTGCTTTTTTTTATATTGCTATGGAATTCACCATGATGACACCTTTTATTTAAAGCTGATACAAAGTTTCATATGTGTCTAACACATTTCATTTTTTTATACGGCTTTGAGAAATTGCTTTGAAAAGTTTTGCTATTCTTTTACTTTATAGCTTTAAAATTTGAAATATGTCAATATTCAAGACGCAACTATCTCTTAAAATGTCATCCAATACATAACTCAAGTTGAGCCGAAATTCGCTCATCTCCTGTTTTGAAAGGCAGCTTCTCATAAAGAGTTGAAAAAAATCAAGTGAGTGAGTAGTTTTTAAACAAATCAAGATGAGTTATTTAAATAAACAATTTAAATCAAGATAAGTAAAGTAATTAAAATCAGTTCATTCGTGATTCAATAAATTGCAGCTGTTTTCCGAGAAGCCAAATCCACTCTTTTGTTGTTTTAAGAGTGAACAGTTATAATAGAACAGATGTAAATCCAAATGGTTGAAAAACGTCCGGGCCAGGATTCGAACAAGATTGTATTGGCTGAAACCGCCAATACTCTTTTAACTGAGTCATCCCGGATACGAACACTGGAGGACTATTTCATCCAAAAAATAACTTTACGACCATATAATCTGGTCTGTGCTCTGGATCAGCTTAACAGAATAAATCGGAGGTCAGTGTATGGAACTGCAGAAAATCGCTGCATATTAAATTACATTAGATTAATTAAAACACGATTGTTCAATCGGTAAATCAATTATAACAGATGTAAATTTTCCAAGTGGGTGAAAAAAGTCCGGGGTAGGATTGCCGAACCAGTCTCTGGTTCGAATCTTGGCCCAGACTTTTTTTCACCCACTTGGATTCACCACAGAAAATTTACATCTGTTATAATTGGTTTTTGATTGAATAATCGTGTTTGAATTAATCTAGGGACTCCGTGGCCGAGTGGTTGAGACACCGCTCTGCTAATCTGGAGGTTGCGGGTTCGATTCCCGCTGGCTCCATTGCACGCACACTTTGTGTGGAGCTCCTGGTTGTATTTCTCTTGTGATGTAAAATTCCTTGTGCTATCTCATCCTTTGTATATTGACGATGACTTATAAGCAAGCTACTATGTCGAGCACACAAATCAGATGTATGTTGTTCAAATAAATAAAATAAAATAAAATGAATCTAATAGTTATAATAGAAGATCATATTCGGATTCAGCGCAAAACAATAATAAAAAAAATAATAATCATCAAAAAGTAATAAAAACATAACCATCGTATATAATTTATAGGATGAAATTTTCGCAATTTTTTTATTAATATTTTTGAAATGTACAATTTTTGGAAAATTTCGACATGAAGTAATAGTTAAAAATTAAGATCATTTTAGGATTCAGCACTAAAAGTAATAAAAATCATTTATGAAATTTTAAAAAGCACAGTTATTGGAGGCTTCAGTAGTTGAATTAATAATAAATTCATAAAATTAAATAAAAGTAAATGGGATTTATTTGTTTATTTATTTACTTTTATAAATATCAACACATATAACCACTAAGCTGTAATGGAATGTCTTTCGTGAAATAAAAATAAATGTGTAATAGCAACTATTGTTGAAATACTTAATAATTTGATTTTCTTAAAATATTCACAAAGCGTATTAATTTGAGATAGCAGTCCTAATAAATTTATGAATATATGCACTTACCATAATCTTAGTTATCACAAAAACTCAAAAATGCTTTAATAAATTGTAAATTTGAAAATTATAAGGTAATGCTTTTATTAAGATTCAATGAAAATATAAAATTTCAGTAATAATATTAAAACATAAATATCATATTTAACTACATAGAAAATAATTCTAATTATACCGAAATGTACACAGTAACGCTTAGTTTTTGTTATTTATTAAAATGAAATGAATTCATAAAACTTAATGATTCAAAATATATATGTAAATTGATTCATGTAAATGAAATTTAAAGCAAGGTATAGGACTATTTAGAATGTTTGTTTGTATTAATTTGTTATGCAAATATAATTATAATTTCTATTTATGTATCCTTCGGCAACAGTATATGCATTTTTATATTTAGCAATTTTAAACATTGACTATAATTACCTCGAAATAGCAAATTGAAATGTGATAAAATACATAACCGATATGAAATTTTATGAATCATAAATGAAATCTATAATATTAATCTATCCCCATAATACTTTGTGCGATAAAATATTATTAGATACATGCATCAGTTGTAATATACTTGATTGGATTTTATGTTATATGTATTTATTAAATACTTGCTGCTTAAATGTTGCATTTCAAACCGCTACACTTTTATTTCATGTGTAGAAATTTTTTGAACCATAGCATCGTACGCTTCCTCGTGCACTGTTAAAAATCTTGTCCTAGCTTGAACCAAATTTTGGTACTCAATAGTGGCTTATAGGATGGTAAAATATTGACTACTATTTAGAGCTCCTATTGAAGCATAATTCCAACATTTGGATTGAGTTCGATCTACAAAGTTTGGTACGGGATTTCATCATCTTATAGTGGCAGCTAATAAGCACCAAAATTTGGTACAAAATTGAGCAAAATTTTTAATAGTGTGCTTCTTTTTATGTTCACTGGGGTTCATAAAGGCTCCATTTTTTACTTAAAGTTGTAAAATTTTGTATATGCATGTAATACACTTGCCCCTCCCCCCCTTTTTTTTTGTTAAAGACTGAAAAAAAATTTTGCTATTTTTTCACTTTAGAACTTTAAAATTTGCCATTCGTAAAAATTCAGGATGCAGCGATTTTTAAAAAAAATCAGATTTACCGCTAAATATTACAAAAAAACAAATATTAATATTAAAAAACATAATCATCATATCTATTTTATAGTAAGAGATTTTCGCTATTTTTTATGTTTTATTTTTGGAATGTATATTTTTTGAAAAAATTCGGCATGAGGTAATAGTTGAAAATTAAGACCATTTTTGGATTCGGCGCTAAAAATTGTCAAAAGTCACTTGTGAAATAAAAAGAAAAAACACAATTATCACAGGCTTCAGAAGTAGAAACAATAATAAATTCATAAAATAAAAAAAGGAAATGGATTTATTTTCGTCCATTCGTTTATCTTATTCATTTTCATATAAATATCAAACATCCACCTAACCACTAAGCTGTAATGGGATGCCTCTGGGAAAAAACATTATAGTGTAACACCAAGAATCGTTGAACTATTTAATAATTTTATTTTCATAATATATTCACAAAATGTTTTAATTCGGGAAAGCAAGAAATTTATGAAAATATGCACATACGCTAATCTCATTTATCGCAAAAACTCAAAAATGCTGAACGATAAGTAAATATGAGAATTAAAAGGTGATGCTTTTATTAAAATTTAATGAAAATTTAAAATTTTATTAATGAAATTTAAACATGGATATTACATTTAAATACATGGGAATTTATTCTAATTTTATTGAAAATTACACAGTAATGCTTAGTTTTAGTTATTCACTTTAGTTATTGGCATGAATTCATTAAACTTAGTGATTCGAAATATATAT
This sequence comes from Maratus speculifer, assembly GCA_964019185.1. NCBI lineage: Eukaryota > Metazoa > Arthropoda > Arachnida > Araneae > Salticidae > Maratus > Maratus speculifer. The sequence goes on along the minus strand of OZ025296.1, from coordinate 224,721,469 downwards.
GTAAATTGATGCATGTGAATGAAATTTAAAGAAAAGTACAGCGCTATGTAGAATGCTTGTTTGCATTAACTTGTTGTGCATATATAATTATAATTTCTAATTATGCACACTTCCGAAGCAAAACACACATTTTTGAAATTAGCAATTTTAAACATTTACAGTAATTTCAATGCAGCAGAAATTTAAAATATGATAAAATTTTTAAACAATATGAAATTTAATGATTCATAAACGAAATCTGAAAAATTAAATTAAGCCCATAATATTTTGTGAGATAATTTTTATAAATAATATTTGATACATACATCAGTTTTTTATGATTTTATAGATTTTATGTTACATGTATTTATTAAGTACATGCTACTAAATGTAAATTATTAAATTCCTTTATTATCGTCTTAGTAGTCAAGATATCGAAATAAATTGTGAAGTTACAAACTACGCAATAATTAATTATATATTTTACGTAATTTGATTAAACAAAATTTTTCTTCCAAAGACAGAATTTTCTTTACGACTTACATATTTCATAATATACTATGCTCATTATTTTTAAAGCGGAGAGTCTTTATAAAAAAAATAAAAAAAAAGACTTTACTTATTTACTTTTTCGTTAAGGGGGCGCGGTAATCTTTAACATTTTTTTTTTTTAAATTGAAACAAAATTCTATCAAGAAACTGCTAGATTTCTCAGTAAAATTTAAAATAAAAAGTAATTTAAACTATGTCTTCTAATTTTGAACACTTTGAATTAATAATAACTATATAGAACTTTTTTTTTATTATGAAAACCAATACTTAATTTTATCAAATAGATCATAAAAAAATAATAAAATAATAATAATAATCAAGTCAATTAAAAAGCGCCCTCTATCGACATTTTTTGAAATTTACCTTTATAATTTATTTTCATAAAAATACTGACATAAAGAATAGTTTTAGTGAAAACCGCAAATCAATTGACCAATTTTTTTCCGTTTTTTATGTTTATTTTAAATTTTGGACCCAAAATATTAATGGCGCATATCTCCTTCAGAAGACGTTTGGGACCCTTAGTTACCCATTTAATGTTTGTCTTGATATGTACTATCACCCCTTAAAATTTTGCCCAAGAGTTGAGTTTAGATACACCCTGTATATACATATAATTTTCAATCAAATTTTTATTCTTAACCCTCTCGTCATCCCGAGCCTTATAGGGGTTCCTACTTCGAAATGCAAAATTTGAAAAAAAAAAAGACTTTTTATTTCGTTTTCATTTGGTAGTACCATTCAATCATTTAGATAGAAAAAATAAAAAGAATGATGCCCAGTTAAACTGATGGCATAGAGCTCACAGGCTATGCAGACTAATTGTATATTACAGACTTATATAGCAATGCCTTTCGAAAAAAAAAGGAAGTATCCCCCCCCCCCATTTCCTTACTTTATACTTAATCATTGAAGCCCGAAAAAAATTAGGGATACGCCTTATCATATAATTAACCTGTATCCAAAATTCGAAGCAAGTCGAATAATTCTGCATAAAAACCGATTTATGTAATTTAAGAAACGTTGTCCCCCGTTCCCTCCTTTATAATTAACAATTAAACCTCCATAACTGTTCAGAAATTCAACTTATCAGAAAGAAACTTCATCCAAAATTTAAAGCAAATCGGATAACACTGCATAAAACTCTATTTAGTTAACTTAAGGGAAAGGTAATCGCCCTTACCCCCCCCCTTTATGATTAACAAAAGAACACCACAACAAATGAGCGAAGCTCCTTATTACTATGAACCTGTATTCAAAAATTGAAACAAGCCACTTAATTCTGCATGAAAAACCATTTACATGAATTATGAGGGGTAGTTTCCCCTATCCTCCCTTTATACTTATCCAGTGAATTTCAAAAACAAATCAGAGAAGCGCCTTTCAGAATAAACCTATATATAAAATTTGAAGCAAATCGGTAAATTCTGCGTGAAAAACCTTATTAAGACGGGGGGATTCCCCCCATTCCCCCCTTTAAACTTATCCAGTGAATACCCAATACTAATCACGGAGTCGCCTTATTAGAATGATCCTACATCTATGATTTCAACGAAATCTTTTAATTCTGTATGAAAAACCCATTTATATAAATTAAGGGGAGGGGCAATAGCCCCCGTTCCCCTTCTTATACTTATCGAATGAACTCTCAAAATTAATCAGGGAAGCGTCTTATCATAATAAGCCTAAATCCAAAATTTCATGTAAATCGGATATTTTTATCATGAGTTATCGCGTTACGTACGTACATACAAACGTACGCACGTAGATACATACAGAACGGGCGGGCACATAAGCTCTCAGGCTTTGATAGCCCGTGAGCTAAAAATTAAAATTAAAACAAAAATAGCATTTTTTTTTTACAATTGTTGTTTTATTATTTTAAAAGAGAATTCAACTAATTTTGTGAACTGCTTTATCTCTTGAGTTGCTTATTTTTTGCGTATTAAAATACTTTATTTTTCTTTAATCTTCTCTTAATATGTGCTTGCTTGCCTCTTAATGTTAAGCCTAACAGATTCCTTAAATACATGAATGTGGTTTGAGCCTCGTGTTTTAGACTTGAATAAAAAGAAATAAAATAGAGCAATATTGCAAAAACAAAACCTTTTTGTTTATGATTTATAGTGGTATTTCAAAAGTATTAAAGTAATTTTTTAAAGTTAAAATTTTAAAATTTAAGAAATTTAAAGTTTAATTTTAAATGTTAGATTTTTTCTCTACTTTTATAATAATTTGATGACGAGAGGGTTATCACTAACTTGCAGGTTACTTCGCTATTTACTATTCCAAATTTCATCAATAAAATCTGATTAAAAACATGACTAAAAAATTCCGGTAAGAATTCATTTCGGTTCGTAGGGACAAATATTTGGCTAATGAATTGGAAAAGATCATTTTTCTTCATATAAAGAAATAAATGGTCTTCCTAAACACAACAGCGATTTTGTCCTGTCAGAGAAAAAGCATAAATTTAGTATAAGCACTCCTCGCTTATAAATGGGGCCGCAGAAAATGCAATGTAGAAAGACAAATGTGTCCTTAGGTATTTATCTCAGACATTTCAATCCAATTTATCACGTGGTTGGTATTTAAACTGTTACATGCCTTTGAACTTCCTCTTAAGGACGAGATAAATCACTTTGATGATAAAATATAGAAGTCATTCATCGTATTCTACATTTTAAACAAATACGCCTCTTCAAATATGTCAGAAAATGAAGCATAAATTCCATGCAAAATTTATTAAGTGGAATAGATATTATTGTAATCAATACTTTCAACTATTTGAAATTGCAATAAAATTGTATTGACATATAGTTTGAATTGACATAATTATATGGACTATAATTATAATTGTCAAATAATATCTAATATTGTGTGTAATGGTGATTCATTATACTGTTTATAAACTGTAAAATGTACAATCGTGGAAAAAAAAGAGTAAACATTCTCTACTGACTTTTCAGGATAAGAATCGTAGAATAAAATTAGTGCCAACCTATTGGACAAAAGTCTACTTTTAAATGGTGCATACTACCTCTGACAAAAAAGTTCGGTGTGTGAATTCAGAACGATCTATCTGACAACAATGGGGAAACTAAACGCTGCACCTGCATAGAGGAAAGTGTTGACCATCTTTTCCCATCGTTTTTCAGTAAAGCGTCTTTTATGTTCTGTGTAAGACGTGCTTTACTAAGTGTTTGCTCAGTGTGTTGATTCTTAACTGAGAACAGGAAAATGAACGATCAAAAGATCAGTTTACAGTTTGGTTTTAAGCTTTGCAAGACACCGAAAGAAAATCATGACTGGTGGCGCAAATTGAACATCCACCATACTCGCCAGATATCAGTCTTCCAGACTTTTTCCTATTTTCACCACTCAAACTCTTATTGAAAGAGATTTGACCCTGTTGCTGACATCCGACGAAACGTGACAAAGCTTTAGAACTCCATCCCAAACGAAGATTTCTTGCGAATTTCCCAGGACATGTTTAACACATCTCCGTGGTGCATGGTTATGGGAGTTAACTATTTCGAAGGATGGATTAATTTTCGTTATATTTCATCTACATTAATGTTACAGCACTATTCACTGAACTTTATTGTCAGAGGTAGTATAAAATTTACTTATGGGTCAATCTAAGTATAATTACGAACACTATGTTTTTTCAATAGCAGTTCCCAATTCTGACAACATAAATTCGACCCATCCTTCAATTAGCCCAAAATAAATTTTAATGCAATTTGTACGATATGTTTATGAGAAATTAATTATTTTTAAACAAGCCTACCTTTAGGGGCTGTATACAAAAGTTCGGTACTCGTTTTTTAACCGAGAGAGCTACCTTCTTGATCAAGACATATTAGGTGCCAATCATGCAATCATTAACCCTTTATCTGCCGCATTATAAATTGATGCAAATTTTATTTCTGAAGCCTTTCACGTGAATTGCTTAAACTAAATTTAAAGATTTACATTATCATTTAATAAATTTTTGAAGGATTTTAGAAGGACGGAAGGATTTAGAAGGATTAATTAAATTTTAATTTAGAGGGATTTTGTGAAATATTTATAACCCCCACTCAAATCTTTTATTTTAAATTATTTTCTTAGTATTTTGTAGAATTATAAAATGTACAAATATGATGTTCTTACAATATAAATATAGAAATATTTCCGAAATGTAAAATCCCCATTCCCTCTTTCAGCTCCAAGAAAGCGGAAAAGACACAATGGTAAAAGATATCATCCTTTTAGAAATATTTTTGTTTTATGCAACTAATAATGCTTTTGGAACAAAGTAAAGTAATGTATCTGTAATTCATTCTAAACAGCATTATAACTAATTCACGTATTAAAAGAAACTTATAATAAGTTATTTTAATGGTACTTATAAGTACTATTTTTAAATAAAGGGTTAAAGAGATAGATTACAAGATAGCATTAAAAGTTTCAAAATATCCAATTGCTTCTATCGTAGATGTCCTTTTGTACTGTGATTTTGCCCTTTTTTGACATAATTGGAAAACTATTTGAAAGAAAAAATTAAAATTTTGGATTTCCATAAAGCGGGACTTAATAAATCTACATGCAACATAAAAAATTGTAGGTTGCAATTCATAATTTTTTTCGAACATTAATTTCATAATTCTTAGTTTATATCATAAATTTATAAAAATTGCAAATACAATGTATTGATGTTTGGGAATTTTAATATTGTTTATATAAAAAAAATTTCTCTTTCTTTTTTGTAAAAAGTAAGAATATTAGGAATATAATTTTAGGAGATATTAATAAAAATATGAAAATGTAATTTAACATTAGAAACGCTAAATTTTGAGTATTTACAACTCAAACACTTATCATTCAAATGACTTGAAATTTGGTAATTAGGCATAGTTTGAACCGAATATTTGAAATAGCACTGTTTAGTCTCTAGAAATGACACTAGAGTTTAGTACTGAATAATGAAGATAGAGGGCATCAGTACACATTTGATCCTGTCAAAAAGAGACTTTATTGGCTTTAATTAATTATTATTTTTTATTATTTTCTAACTCATCTGTATTTTTAAGTTCCTAATATGTTTTTCATATATATATATATTGCATTTTATCATCTGTAATTCATCTTTTTAGATTGTATTCTTTATTCTGCAGTATTGTTGTCTGCGGGACAGTGTGTTAGAGCAAAATGTTATGTTTCGCAAGGATGTTTATTAAATCTCAAGTCTATTATTATCTATTAAATATCTCTGAAAAGCCCAACTAATCATCTTTATTTGTGTTAATAACCTTTCATTAAAAGGTATATAATCAGCAAACAAAAATATAAAATAGTTATTAAAAAATTCAATGATTCATAAAACTGAATACTGATACCGGAATAAAGTAAAGAATAATTGTGAACGTCGTCAACGAAGCATGTTCTACAGGTAATATCCTTAAACCTTCTGATTATGGTTAATAAAATCTCATCTATTCATTTTAAAATCTCTACAAACACGTTAGAATTGGGTTCTAAAGGCCTATAGGACACTTTTCTGTAAAACTACTAAATTTAAGAATTTTTGAGGGTCTACATAGATGCTGTTTAAGACTAGATCATTATAGTAGTATGTTTTCTTTTTGTAATGCAAAAGATGCCATTTTTATACATATAACTATCTTTTAGTTTTTAAATAACCGGAATTTATTTTATTTGGATACGTCATTTCATTCCAGCTGCTTTGAAGTATTTTCTCAGGTGAAATTACTTATTTTAAAATAACGTAATGGAAGTAATAGGCTGATAAAGAAGAGTAATTAGAGTAACCAATATAAGATGCATTGTTTTATTGTACAATTTTCTATAACTAATTTTGTATGTTTATTATGAATAAGTATTCTTCCATGTTCTTCTTAAAACATTTTCCTTCATCGAAGTTCGACGGGTTCAATCTCGTTACTTTAAAAGAAAAATACTTGTTTAATTAAGGTATCATATCTGTCACCATTTGAATGCACCATTTAAAATGTATAATGCAAATAAACCCATTGTAATAGCGACAACTAAAATTGTGTCCTTCAACTCAAGTCAGGCGAGGATTGGAAATATGTTCAATTTATACATAAATGTTGAATCCAACAATCAGTAAATGAATTTATTTATTTATTTATTTATTTATTTATTTATTTATTTATTATACAGTTGCGTTAAACGTTATCTATGCCCATCATGAGAATTCGAATGACATGAAATTCTGTTTATTAACTTTTGAGATCTGATTATCGCTAAAATTACGCAAATCATGCAAAACAACTGCCATTTGTTGGGTATTTAAACTAAACTTAATCTATAACTTTTTATGTCAATATCTAACCGAATCTGTAATTTGATGAAAATCCGTGTATTAATTCTTGTATTAGAGCTATTCCGGAAATTCTAAAAAATAAATGCACCATTCACAAATGTAACATAGCACCGTCATCCATTGAGCGATTTACATCAAAATATAGCAAACGTCTACGAAGTTTAAAGGGTTAACTTATTGTAGAGTTTTATGAAAATCTAAACATTAGCTCTGGAGATTACTGTATTGCGGTAATCGTAAAAAATGCGGCATCGAAGCACCTACTGTTGAGCTACTAACATTGAAAAGTAATCAGCACCAAATTATTTAGCGGAATACCTGCATATAATTTTTTATTAAATTCCGTTCATTATTTCAATGAGCTAGAGCGCCCTAAAAATTTGTGTCACATACAGACAGACGGACAGACTCTCAGACAGACCATTTTGTAAAAACTTATTTTCTGGTATCTCTGACTCCTGGAACCTGGAAATCCGTCGAAAATTTTCACGATCCGAATACATACTTCTTCTAAAGACAGATGAATGTAAAAATTAATTGAAATCTCTTTCTGTTATGTATGCATTTTTAATTTCGAATTAACTGGGGGAAAACTTAAAGATTTCCGTGCTGTTTCTGTAGTTTGATTGGAAGTGTGCATATATAATGCAATTATGTTAAGACTTGGTGAGGTGTCCTGGCACTTGATATCGGAATATATTTCCCGGGTAAATCGTTGAGTTAAATGTGATTTTTCATATTGGAATCATTTTTAAATAATACTTTTTTTCTTTTTGATTTTTTTGTACTACTTGATTATCCCGTCGACCAAAAATTTATCGCCAAATTACAAGATTAAATGCCAATAATGGATGATTGTAAATGTCACATTCGATGACATTAAACACGGTACACATGTTTAAAACATCATTAAGTGGTATTTACATCAACTTTTTATTTGTATTTTTATTCATGTTTTACTAATTTATTGTTTCTTTCGTTATTTAAAATAAAAATTATGTCAACATGTGTAACTTAGCTATTAGCTTGGCGATTTTTAAAATTTGGTGAAAATGGTCGGCGGGATAAACAAGTAGTACCATTTTTTAAAACTAAATATTACTTTTGTAGATATTTTTTTTATTTTTTTTTTTTAAATCAAATTTATATCAATCTACTTTTATAAAAATAAAAAAGTTGTTATTAAAGCCCTTAAATTGATTATACAATTATTTCCTTCTAAAATATAGAATAAACAACGTTTTGCATCGCTATTGTTCTGCCGTATGCGCATATATTGTGCTGTTGCCTTAATCAGGTAAGAATTATGGTTGAAATGACACTTGTAGTAAAATAAACAGAAGGAGTGTTGTCTAACAGTTTTGTCGATAAGAAATTCAGTCTGTTTTTGTCTCCAATGCATTTCGTAACAGAATTTATTGTTAAACACTTTTAACCCTTTTAGTGCCAAGGAGCATCGTCGCCCTGCTCTGTCGTCGTGCTGTATTTGAAAATTCACTTGTGTCCGACATTTCGAAATCAAAATTAGAAATATTAAAAAAATAATAATCACGTTGTTTATATAAAAAATATGAGATCGAAGATAGTTAGAATGCAATATAATGAATAAAAACAACAAACACGGTAACACGGTCGTCACTATGTTTATCCAATGTTCGAAATTATATCTCAACCAGAAAAACAAAGATATATCTTCACAGCTTAGAAAAAAACTGCAGAAATGAAATGATGATGTTTTTCATTCACAGTTTATTGTTTGCAATTAAAAAACTCGGTATTTCTGTTGCTAAGCGGCAATAAATAAAATAAATTTAAATAGAACTTTATCAAACACTGCGCTCGGCACAAGTGAACTGTCAAAAGGAACGCTATCGCGACGCTGGCATTTTTCACAACTAGCGAGAGCAGCGCGACAAATAAATAATTTTTAAATATTATTTCATACAAAAAAATGAGATTTTTTTTCATTTCATCTTTTTCGAATACACACAGTATATGAATAATAAATGTATAGCCATATCAGTGTAAACGAAAAAAATAAAAATAAATAAAAAAGGACACAAATAATGATATGATTTTGAATGAGAGAGGGAGAGGTTTTAGTGTATGATAGTGTTTGATACCATGAAAGGGGAGGGGGCTCCCGAATTACATAAAGCGTAGAATGTTATGTACGTATAGCCTCATTTCGTCAATTATAATATTTTTTAAATATAAAAAATTAACTATAACCTTTTTTTCTGATGATTTAAAGCTGACAAATTCCCTTAAATTTTTTTATTGATTTCCAATATTTGGAAAAATAAATTTCTATACATTAAAAAAATATTTAAAACATATTAAACCAAGAATACAAATTACAAAAATTTAAACACACCCTTATTCAATCAATATTTTATAAAATAATTAAAAAATAAAAGCTCAACAACTCAATAAACAATAAAATTTTATAAAAAATAATTGTTAAAATTTCACGGGTAATGATTATAAAATTAATTCAGTCATTTATGATAATCACGTAGTTATTAAAGACCTTGTATCAATAATCAGGAAATCTGCTGTTATGATTTATATAAATGTTTCAATAAATCATTCAAACAGAAATGGGTATTAAGAAGGGATTAAGTGGCGCTTAACTCAGCACTTAAAGAACTTTACGCTATACATTAAACTGGAGATTATTCATTAGAATTCTACGCATGGAGAACATTTAGATGTAGGTTAAGATTAATACTAAGATATCTTTTTCGTGTTTTTATCATTTTAATTAATTAAATTAAACATTTCTGTAAAATTTCTATCCGTAAATTTAGTGATAAATTTAACAACAAGTAGGAAATTTTACGGAAAACGTCTCAAATGAGGTACGTTCGTACTATAACTAGTTTTATACGATTAAGGCCTCATAATAGGCACAGAAAAAAACCCGGATGATAATGTAAAGTCTATGGGAGCGTTCTTTTCAAATATCTCGCTCAAATTTTAATAATATTTTTACTTGATTTTTTTGCATAGGATAGCTGAGGACTACTTACAACCGGCCTAGTTTTTACTTTTTCGATTTTATTTATATATTCTTTATATTACGATAGTTTCAATTTCAGAACCGGTTTAAATCGGTTTTAAAGTTAAAGTAATTTTTTTAAAAAAATCTGAAACCAAAACTGAAAAAGTACAAACTAGGCCGGTTGTGGATTGTCGTCAGCTATCCTATTAAAAAAAATCATATAAAAATATTAAAATTTAGGTGAAATAATTGAAAAGAACTCCCTCATGGACATTACATTATCATCCGGGTCTTTTTCTGTGCCAAGTGTTGCGCCTTAATATGCTTTGACTAGTTCTTTAACTCGATAAAATAATGTAATGATTATACATAAAGTCGAAGCCCGTTATAGCGAATCTGGTATATAACGAAATTATGGATATAACGAACGAAAGTTTTAACCCCGCTGTTTCCTATAGTATTTAATACTAATTTGTCCTTTTATAGCGAACTTCCGAAACCTTAAAATCGGCTATAGGGAAAAATTTTCTAAAGTTGATCGCAATTTCTTAACTTTTCCGCAGTTGTGAAAAAAGTACTTCAACTGTAATTTCATAAGAAAATGTATGGCGGTTCATAGAACATGGTACAAATTTACAATGATTTTTCTTCATTAAAAAGTACAATAAATTGTATTCTTTCTTTTTAATGACAGCCTCTCTGCAGGTGTGATCCCGCTCACCCGTAGGTCATTTTCCCTTACTCCACATGTGTATGCAAGACTTATTTCTATTTGTTTTCATCTTTAGTTAATTAGCATGGTGTCAGTTTAATTCAATCGATTTCAGTCAATTTAATTCATTAATGATAATATTTAATAGATTGTATCCTTTATTTTATATACATCATTATTGAATATACTCATAGCAACTAATGATTTACATATTTTTTGAACTCCAACATTTTTCTTAACACTTCGGATAAAGCGAACCACCATATATAGCGAACAAAAACTTCGATCTCTTGAAGTTCGTTATAACGGAGTTTGAATGTATATATATACGTATATGCACTCAATTTCAAAAAATTAGATTACATAGTTTTGTGATATTATATGTGGACTAGAAGACGGCTATATATGTTGTGCATTTATATGATTAAAAAAAAAAAATTTAAAGAAATAAATTTTTTTTTCTAATATGACACTCTATTCATAGTTTTCTGTTGTTTATATATATAGGAAAAGAGAAGCTGATATCGGAAATAAAATGAACAGGATGTTTTATAAAATAAATTTACCTATTTGAACCTGCCTGTAGTTTTAAGGAATAACCGGAATAAAACCGAAATCGTCGCACTATCTGTTCAAGAAGTGGGAAAAACAATTGAATAATGAAAAAACTAATAGCAATAAACAACAACAGATGGTGCTACAGTCCTTGTAAAATCGTTGTAAAAGGGTCATTCCACGTCAAATGAGCAAAAATGTAAAAAAAGCCGTGGCTGCATAGAATCCGATTTTAATAAAATTTGAGATACGTGTTCATTTCATATTCAAATGTATGTGTGCACAATATTTTCACGAAAAATTAATTATTTTATCAATTTTGGACATTTAAAAAACTTGTGATATAGAATGGCTTGCGGATAATCGTCGAAAGTTGCAAGTTTCAAGTTCTATATTTTGAAAACTATTTAACAAACATGAAGTTTTTTTATGATATTGAAATCTCTGGATATCAATCTTTATATTTATTGAGTAACAATAATTTGGTAATATCATAATTAATCAAAAATTGGTTGTAATTATTTATAAAGGATTTAAAAAACATATCTGAAATTGATGCAAGATGTAGTACTATGTATAAAGATCGAATTCTCAAAGTTTCAAAGTTGTTATTTATTTCCTTCATCTCGAAAAAAACTTAGAAACTTTTAAAAAAATGACAAAATCATAATTATTCCTCTTATGTTACCTCAAAAAACAATTAAAGAACAACTCCTACATCAACACTATTACACGTACATAAGAATTAATAAGTCTATGACACACTAAAAAAGTTTCAATACTGCCTTTTTAATTTCTAACATAACAAAAATGGGTTCAAAAAACTAATATTTGAGACATTCTAAAGACAATCTCTCTTTGAAAACACGCGCTTTTTTGGAAATTTCCTACTAAAATGAGATGGGTCCTGCCATCTATGTTTGTTAATTGAATTTAAAATTTAAATACAGTTATTTTATAAAAAAAAATAGTTTTTCTTCTATACAAATTAAAAATATTCTTGAGGCAAAAATAAACTGAAAGCAAGAATAAAACTCCGTATACTTAAAATATACACTTTTATCTGTAATATCAAAGAGTTTAAAACTTTTAAAAGCTTTTATTCGCCTCCAAAAAAATGAAAAAAATGTTGACTTTTTAATCAGCAGTTTTCACTATTTATTTTTTTTCTGATAAAGGAATGAAAAAGGCATGAATTAAATTATAGATGCATTAAATATATCCAATTAGCTATAATGGCAAAAAAATTTGAATTTGGAATAAGTGTCCTTCATTTTAACACATATAACTGAAATATTTTATTTTTTCCACGATTTTTTTTATTATTTATTTATTTTTAAATTATAAAATAAAAATACAATTACTAAATTATGCTAATCTGTTACTTATAGTTCATTCTTACGTGTAAATAATTTTTATTACAATCTTTCCATTCCTACGGCAAATAATCAAACTTGAAATTTCAAGCATGTACACAAGACATCGATTTCGTCTCAACTTTAATGTAATTTTTTATACTGAAATAAACTAGTCCGAACTCTACTACTTTGCGTTTCCTCGTAAATGATTGTGATCTAATTATATGATGATTTTCAATAAAATCTGTGACATGTCAGCCACACCTGATTTGCTCATTTGGTGTGGAATGACCCAAAAATATCAATGGTAATAATTATAAAGTGAATCAAGTCATTTATACTAATCACGTAATTATTACAGATCTGATATCTATAATTATGAAATCTGCCGTTATGATTTATATACATGTTTCAATAAATCATTCAAATAGAAATGCGGATTAAGAGAGGATTAAGGTGGCGTTTAAATCAGTACTTTAGGAACTTTACGCTATACATTAAACTGAAGATTATTCATTAGAAATCCATGCATGGAAAACGTTTAGATGAATGATAAGATCAATAGTAAGATGTGAGTTTCGCGTTTTGATTATGTGAATTAAACTAACTTTTTCCTGTAAAATTTCAATCCGGAAATTTTGCCCTAAATTTAACAACAAGTGAGAAATTTTACATCAAATGTCACAAATGAGGTATGTTAGTAATAACTAGTTTTATAAATATTAAGATCATGCAATATTTTGCAACATTTTTATCCAAAGTACATGAAAAAGGATTATTATTTTTATGTAAATTAATACTTTCGCTGGTGCTAGGATACTTCTTAACCCTCAAATTTTTCTTCTCTTTTTATTTATTTTGATTTCGTAATCATTTCTCAACAATATGCAAAAAACCGCATAAAAATTTGTATTAGTTTACTTATTATAATAGTTTTATTAAGACTACATGTGTACTTTTAAAAGACTTTAAGTCGCGCATATTCAAAACGAAAATATTGTAATAATATGCTCAGTGTTACAAAATAACTGAGCATCACAATCAAAAGAAATTTTTACAACATGTTCATTTATGTATAGTCTAAAATTTAAAACCAGTAAAAGATAAGATTTTATCTTACTTTTTTCTTTTGTACTTCTCTTTAGTACATAATCTTTAAAAAATGGAAAATTATTATTTTAATTTTTAAGTTAACTTTTTAATTTAGTCAATATTTTTTTTAGAAATATTTTGGTTTTAGTATAGAAATAACAATATTATGAATATATTTTCACAAAGAATATTCCTTTATAGGGTTATTTTTCAAATTTATCATGCGCGGGAGGGGCGTTTTTTTTCTGTCATTATCATATTTGTTTTTAAACTTATTATTACAATGTTTATTTATGAGTTTAAAAGTATATATGTATATTTAAATATAAATATTAATACGAGCTTTATACTTAAATGAAGTTTAATTTTTATATTTGACTTATTTAGCTTTTTTTTTTTTTTTTTTTGGAGCTTAGAACACACTGATTTTATTCTTTTTTTAACGTGTTCAAAAGTATCCTACCTCCTTAAATTCAATAACACTGTAATGATATGACAGCATCTTAAATAGGACACAATCTCCATGGCAATTTTGAATTATTACATATCATAGAATATCATTGAAATACACTGGTGTCCAAAATTTAAGCATAATTGGTAATTAAGTAATTATTTTTAAGTAATGAAAGAAATATGAATCGGAATGTGCTGAAACTCCAGGTGTGTAAACAAAATAGTACGCGTCACATATTTTCGCAAAGAGTTTTCCCCGAAATCGAACAGGGGACCGTCAACAAATTGAAAAAGAACGAAGATCTTTTGGATAACCCTGTCAAAACTAATGTAGCAAAAGCGTTCAAACTGCACATTATGATTAATTGGCTTATTCTAATGTACTGTGTTAATTTTTACAAGGATAGCATGTATACTCGTAGAGAAATTAAGGTTTTTATAAAAACAGTCCTAAGTTTTTTGCTTATAATTTGCAGAGTTCTTAATATAAAATAGTGTTCTTTTTTGAAAAAATGACAAACATCATTGTACACAATACCCTGTCATCAGAATTAAAAAATAATAAAAATTGTATGACAAATGAGCAGGTTTACTAAATAATTTTTTACTGCGCATGCGTGAACGCTATTAAAATTTCATTTGCATATTATATTAGTTAAATGTATAGAGCAACTTTTATGAAAGTCTCAAAAACATAGCTTAAAAATTCTGAAAATTATCGTTTATAGAATGAGATCAAAATCCTTTATTCCCTAAATGAAGCAAAAAAATGAGGAGCTGTATCCATATTCCATTGTTTAGTGTCTACACAATATTGCACGTACAACTATATTTAGGTAAAACCCCTGATTTTTTTGCTTCCTTTAGGAATAACGGATTTTGAGTTGATTCTATAGGCTCCCATTTTCAGAATGTTCAAGCTATGTTTTTGAAACTTTTACAGAAGTTGCTCTATACATTTAGCTAACACAATATGCAAATGACATTTTGATATCGTTGACGCATGCGCAATGAAAAATTATTTACTAAACATACTCATTTTTCATACAATTTTTATTATTTTTAAATTCTGATGACAGGGTATTGTGTACAATGATGTTTGTCATATTTTCAGAAAAGAACATTATTTTATAATACGAACTCTGCAAATTATAAGCAAAAAACTTGGAAAAATTTAGGACTGTTTTTATAAAAACCTTAATTTCTCTACGAGTATACATGCTATCCTTGTAAAAATTACCACAGTACATTACAATAAGCCAATTAATCATAATGTGCAGTTTGAACGCTTTTGCTACATTAGTTTTGACAGGGTTATCCAAAAGATCTTCGTTCTTTTTCAATTTGTTGACGGTCCCCTGTTCGATTTCGGGGAAAAGTCTTCGCGAAAATATGTGACGCGTACTATTTTGTTTACACACCTCGAGTTTCAGCCCATTCCGATTCATATTTCTTTCATTACTTAAAAATAATTACTTAATTACCAATTATGCTTAAATTTTGGACACCAATGTAATTAAATATGATACGATTAAACCAAATAAAAAACTACGTTAATATCTTTTAAATTTTGGATTAGTTTTAATAAATTTTGAATGATTTGACAAAGTTATGCAAAACATTGATATATATGCAAAACATTGAGCGATTTGGTTGAAAAGTTTTTGTGCTGTTATATGCGGACAGACAGACAAATGGGTAGACTAGAGAACGACTCTTTGTGCTGTGTATTTATATAATTACGAAAGCAATTAAAAATTGATTTTTTTTTCTTATGACAAATGATTCATCCTTTATTTGTTTTGTATGTGCATAGAAAAAGATAAGTTGACATTGGAAATTAAATATGGAAAATGGTTATACCAGAAATATCTCAAATCGTCTATGAGCTGTTTGTAATTTTAAGGAATAACCCAAATGAAAACAAATAAATGTTCTAACTTTTCAAAAAGGAGTAGAAACAATGGAACAATGAAAAAAATAATAGCAAAATACGATAACAGGGGCGTCATGGGACTTGTCCATAATGCTCTTATAATCCTCCAAAAATCAATAATTTGTCATTTCTGCCCTAATTTTTATTATTAAAGAGAATACTTTTAATATTAAAGCTCGATCTGGCAGCTGTAGATGTATGTCGTGCAGAGTTACTGGCAGAAAATAACCGCTTCTTGATTTTGATGATGCCTACAGCAACTTTTATACCGACAGAATCCGTAGCGCCATCATGCTACAATTTTTAATTGTCCCATTGTTCTTCCCACTTTTCAAATAGAAAGGTCACCGATTTTGACTTTATTTGGGTAATTCCTTCAAGCTACAAATGACCCCAAATAGAGATATTTATTTTATAACAACTCGGTATGTTAGTTAACCCGTACTAGAAAATTTCTGTCTAATTCAGTGTAGTTTGAGGAAAATTCCATGTGAAGCGGACAAAATGTGTCGCACGTAACGCTTAGCTATGCCGAGATTTATTAAAATACAAGCTGTTAAAATATAAATTATGTATTGAAATTAAGAATTCCGTCCTACATTTCCATATTAATATTGTTGTTCTAATTTGATGATACAATAGCATTTTTTATGTTAATTTTTTGAGAGTAACAAAATATTTAGTCAATGAAACTACACTTTTTAATGATATAAAAAGAAAGCCAAAAAATAAGTAAAAAATAAAAAATAAAACAGTAAATCGCTTAAACGGTGCTCGAGAAAAAATTTCGCACAGTTTAGAATCCGAAAAACTAGAATTAATATATATATATATATATATATATATATATACGTATATATATTTTATAAATTTACACTATATTATGCGTTCGATAAGATCGGACTGTTCAACTATGAATAAAGATTGCAATTATTACATCAAGTGCATTACAACATTATGTAATCAGATAGAGAACATTGTGTATATTTGCAGTGCATTTATAATGCTGTAATAAGTTACATTATAAAAGAGAAAAATATATTGGTTATACTTTCAAAATGTTATTGAATTTTTTTATGGCAAAACGATATTTTTATTTAGGCAGTTCTCACTTGTTAATTTGACATTCCATGTTTTCATATTTTCCCTTTCTTTTTTTTCTTCCTTTACAAGAAGAAAGGGTTAAATTCAAGAAAATTTGGGACTTCTGTTTTTCGACGGATTTACATTTCCTGGGCAGAAATCGCGTTGTTTTTTTACAAAATGTTAGATGCTTTATCTTAAGAATTAATTCACACAATTTCATATAAATTTATATTAAGCTAGTCCCTGATGTAAGTTGGTGCTGATTAGATTGTGCTGTTAATCGCCCAACACACTGAGCTGCCATGCAGCATTTTTCACGATTGCTGCAATAGCTCTACCTCAGGAACTAATCAGCGGATTTTCATCAAACTTCAGATTCAGTTGGTCATTTACATAAGTTTGTTTCGATATGATTTATATTTATGCATATCTTTAAATTTTTTCAGTTGGTTTTCAAGCACTTATGTAATTTGACTACCTTGTGTATTCCTTCTTATACTAGTTTATGTAGCAGTCAATTTCATATAGTCCTAATCATATTAAAGTCCATTATGACGCATTTTTTTGTAATTGTTTTGAATCTATCTATTTGAGTACATTACTCATGTTTTTAAACATAAAAATAAATCTTTATAATAAATTTATAAAGATTCGTAACAGTTGTTTGTGGTTTTTGCTTTCTGTTTGAACTTGAGCACCCTTTCAAGCAAATCTTCTCTACAAAACTTAAAGAAATATTTTATCCATAGGGGTCATGCTCAGCTCATACAGTGGAGGAGAATATAAGTAAAGGGTCAGTCTTGCCCGAAAGCAGAAATCGCGGAAGCGCTTTCGCCCCACCAGTGGCCGAGAGGTTCTGACTTCTCAACTGGTAGACGGCAGGTGCTGGGTTCGAACCCTTTCGAGGCCGTCAGCCTAACCGTTCGAAGTTTTCGTGGTTTTCTTCGAACCTTGCATAAATACGGGTTAGGTTTTCTTAGAAAGACCTTCACAAAGGGCACCTCTTAGGGCCTATATCCCTGGAGTAGATAATCGGCCGAAACAAAATAAACCAAACTGAAGCTCTTGCTACTTCTGAAACCATATTACATAAGAAAGTCCTAACAAGTGAGTGAGATACAAAGTACATATGCTCGCGTGTTTACGAGGATGTAGAGTTTAAACACGTGCTTGGCGTTTACCAAATACCTAAAGCAAACAAAAATTACAGCGTTGTTCGTTCTCAAGGTTCTAAGATTAAGTTAAGTCACATATACAGGGGCACTTTTTAGGGTTGTACGATTACCGAATTCTTGTGGTCAGGAAAGTGTAAATGCGCTTTAGAACATGCGCTTTAGAAAAACGTTACGGACAGGCGAACCGCTGCAAGACTCACAAAGTATCTGGAAACTTTAATGATAGATATCTGCAGGATTTTTAAACTGCAGCTGCCTATTCTCATGAGAAGAGATTGTAAAGTTGTGCAGTCGCAAACAGGATTCATTTAATTTACTTTATTTCTTTAATTCTCGAAATATTTTTTGCAGAGCAGTTAAGAGTTACTTTTATTCATAGTTCTATGTGAAAGTGAACAGAAAGGCATGATAAAAAATTATGTTTTCTTTTTAAGTGAAGCGGTTTTTGACAGTATTACTTTAATTTATCAACATGTAAGGGGGGATGAATAAGGGTAGAGGTACAACTTTAAATGTAAGCTTAAGTTAAAAAAAAAAGAATTTATTTGAGGATGAGCAGAATCTCAATGTACAAGTCGTCCCTGATACGACTTGGTGGTGATCAGTTTTTTGTAAATCGTACAATACATGGAGCTGCTATGCTGCATTTTTAGTGGATTTTGCAATAGCTCTATCTCAAGAACTAATTCACGGATTTCCACCAAACTTCAGATTTAGTTAGTCTGTGATATACGTTGGTTTATGATATACTAGTTTAAGTTTATATGTAGATCTTTAAATGTCTCCAATTATTTTACAAACAATTTTTATATACTCTGTATGTATACCCTTTAAATTACTTGTTATTTAATTATTATACCATTTTTATCATATCACCAAATCAAACTAAGATAACATTCTTTTGTATTATTTGCAAATGTCTGGAATATATGTATTTGAGCGCATTTCTCATGTTATTAAACATAAAATCCTATTTTATCTGAAGTTTGTCAACTTCATAATATAAAGTTTTACTTGCGATTTCGTGACAATCTCTCATTTGACACATTTATAACTAAGTGATCATTAGCTTGTATTATATATTCCTATTATTAACACGGCATTCGTTTAAAATACTCTAAGTCCATGAACAGCATTTTTAACTATTCGTTTGAAACAGCAAGGTTATCACGAAATACTTATTACCTTAAAATGACATTTAGCCCAAAGACTAATTTTCTCCCTAACTGAATTTCAGTGAGAAAATGTAACGTGTAATTTGTACGATATTTATCAACTGCACATATCAAATTTAATATTGTAATTTTTATAATAAGGAAATTAGAAAATTATGAATTCGGATTGTATTAAGATGGTGTACATTTGTAATGCATATGTAATGCTGCAGTAATTTATACTATCAAAGAATATAAATCTATATTATATTTTGAAATATTATCAAATTATATTATGTTAGACGAATATTATAAATTACGCTTTGGACACTCGTTAAGTAGAAATTCTATACCTTCATATTTTTCCTTTCTTCCTTCTATTTTTAACAGAAGAAAGTGTCAAATTCGTGAAAATATTTAACTTCCAGGTTTTGAGGGAGTTAAAAATTTTCCCGGTCACGGTTTTACAAAAGTTATTTATGTGTGCGTGTGTCTCTAACTCTGTCTGATTGTCGGTATGTAAATCAAATGGTGTGGGTGCTGTATATTCAAGATCTAATGCAGTGAGTTTAAGAAAAAAATTTAAGCAGGTAATCCGTGATATGAATACGTGGTGATTAGTTTTGGGGGTAAAATTTCCAACACATGGGACTGCGATAGTGCATTTTTTAGCATTAGCTCTATCTCATGAACTGAATCACGTCTTTCCATTAAACTTCAGATTCAGTTAGTCTCTTTTATGCACTGGTTTGTGATATAGTTTAAATTTATTTAAGTTTTTAAATGTCTTCATTTATTTTTCAAAAATTTTTGTAAATGTTGTATTTATCCTGTGAATTACTTGTTATTTAATTAATATAAAAGTCATTATCATATCAGCGATCATACTAATGTAATGTTTTTATGGTTTATTTGTAAATGTCTTGAATCTGTCTATTTGAGTATGTTACTCATATTATTAAACATAACCATCTTATCGGAAATTTACCAACTTCATACTACTAAGTTTTACTAACTATTTCGTGACAATCTCTCATTTGACACTTTTCTGACAGAGTTAGCATGTATTATCTATTTCTATTATTTAAAAAGACACTTGTTTAAAATTCTCGAAGTCCATCATCAGCAATTTAAAGTATTCATTTGAATCGGCAAGTTTATCACGAAGTACTTATTGCCTTAAAATGACATTTAGCACAAAAGACTAATTTTGTCCTTAACTGAATTTCAATGAGAATATGTCACGTGTAATTTATAATAAATTATCAGCTCTACATATCAAATTTAATATTGCAATTATTATATCAAGTAAAATATAATATTATGAAATTGGATGTTAATAAGATAAGTATATTTCTAGTAAGTCTTTAATGATGTAATAATTTCTATTTATTATACTTCTAAAATATTACATCCTTGTAATATGTTCTATATTACATATTATATTATATATATATAATATTATTCAGTGTATTATTTATTATACTGAAATAATATTATTATTTTATTTCAGTTATAATATTATTATAGCTTATAACTTATATTATTATATATTATTATTATATTATACATAGTAATTTGATTATTATATATAATATTATAATCAAATATTATTATTGGTCAAATATAGTAAATGAGATGTGTTTGTGAGATGTTCACATAAATCTTGTTATGTTCGAAAGCACTCGAAACATTTCGCCCCCATTAGCTGTAATGTAACAAGATGCTTTTGATTATCCCTGTAATTAAACTATACATCTAATTTTCATAAAACTGAAAATGACTTGATAAAATTATGCAACAATTATGTATTTTAAATTTCAAACGATTTGGTTGGATAGTTTTTGCTTTATTATATACGGACAGAAGGACGGACTGAACGACGACTGTACATGCTACCTATATACACTGGTTTGCAAAATTTAAGGACGAAACCCAAAATGCCAATTTTAAAGGGATTTTAAAGCGATAATTTTCACGCGAATATTCAAAAGAAGTAATATAATTCGAGTATTAACAATCCCTGCATAACAGCTAGTCCATATAACATCTCATTCAGGTCACACATGGTCACAAGATTCACAGTCGTTACGGCGAAACAAAAAATAGGAAATTCCATACGTCCCTTTTACGAGTCTCAAATGACTACTATAATATGTGACTACACTGACAGGTCATTGTGACTACTGCTTTGTGGCGAGTCAAAGGGGTGACTTTATACCGTCATTTTATTGAGACTCTCGTGTGACCTATCATCTGCAGACTCAATTTCAAAGTCATTGTGAACGTTGCGAATTTGAATAAATGCGAATGCGAACGAAATTTGATAAGTTACCAAATAATACCCCATTTAAGTCATATGTTGACTTTTTATTACTTTTCACAGTGGTTACTTCAAAAAATGGTCTCTGTCACCATTTGACAAAGTCTTGTGACATAAAGTCTCCATTTGACTTTAATGTGACATTATTTGGTGATTTAGCATAATGCAACATTTCCAATGACTTTGAAATTGAGTCTGCAAATGAGAGGTCACACGACAGTCTCAACGAAACGACATTGTAAAGTCACCTGGTGATTTGCCAGAAAGCAGCAGTCACAATGACCGATCAGTGCAGTCACATATAGTAGTCATTTGAGACTCATAAAAGAGACGTATGGAATTTCCTACATTTTGTTTTGCCGTAGTGACTGTGACTCTTGTGACCATGTCTAACCTGAATGCGATGTTATATCAACTAGCTGTTTTGCAGGGATAGTAAATATTAGAATTATATTACTTCCTTTTGAATATTCGCGTGAAAATTATCTTTTGAAAATCCTTTGAAAATTGTTATTTTGGGATTCGTCCTTAAATTTTGCACACCAGTGTATATGATTACGATTGCACTTATAATTGAATATCTTGTTACATAATTTTAAAAATTATTTATATTTGTAATGTTTCGAAATTGGAAAAAAAAGTACTACATAAAAATATACGAAGTTAAATATCACTATAAGCCAACAGACAAAGCATATTGAAACTTGAACTATGCGTTTGTAACTTCAACTTTATACGTTACTTTATTACGTTTAGAAATATGAAGAAGAAAATTTAATAATAAATCTTTGTAAAAATGCTGTAATAAAATCTATTGTAATATATCTATTCAATTTAAAAATATTTGTCGTTTAAATCATTGTCAAAAATGAAGAAATCAATTTTAAAATAAATCGCAATAAAATATTATCTAAATCAAATTTATTAAAACTTCTTTTTAAAAAAAGTAATTTGAAATCTTTAAACATAGCTTAAATGGCATGAAACCAATTTAGAATCTAAATTTTCAGAGAAAAACGTAGTATTTATTATTCGATTAAAAATGTAGTATTTATTGAAAAATTCTTTAATTTAAATTATAATTATTTATCTTTTTACTATAAGTACTAAATATTTAGTCTACGTCGATAAAATTTTGAAGATTCCTAAATAGAATAAGAAATATCGGCTTAAGCATTTTTTTCAATTAATAATATTACTTCAATTTTTATTACCAAGAAATAAAATATTTACTTGCAAATATTTTTAAATCAAAGAATGCATATCTGTGCATCTAGTTTGCCCATTAAAAGCAAAAATTTTTGAAAAAGTATATTTTTTAATATATTTTTTTTAATATATATATTTTTTAATATATTTGCTGTAGTCACCAGTAATTGGCACCTAGAGCACCAATGTATGACACCTTGTGGTCCAGTAATTGGCACATGTTTATATATATATATATATATATATATATATACAGAGTGATTCCAAATTTTTTTACAATAAAAGAGGGGCGATAGTACACATCAAGATAAACAATATTAAATAGGAGACCAGGGGTCCCAAACGTTTTCCAAAAGAGATAGCCGCCATTAAAGTTTAGGGACCAAAATTTCAAATAAACATAAAAAATGGAAAAATCGGTCGATTGATTTGCGGTTTTCACTAAAATTATTCTTTTTTTTTGGCATTTTCTTGAAATTAAATTATAAAGATAAATTTAAAAAAATGCCGATAGAGGGCGCTTTAGATTTTGGAGTAACGAACAACTATTTTTGGCCGGTATTTTTTTATCTCATTAAATGTTTTCGTAAGCTTAGACTCAAACTTAAATTTTGAGCTCAAAATCAGAATAGTGGGGAGTTCTTAAGTAGCACGAACTGAGCTGTGTTCAAAGGGTTCAAATTTCAAATGCTTATAAAAAGCCGAAAAATTGGTCGATTGATTTGCGGTTTTCACTAAAACTATTCTTTATGTAGATATTTTCGTGAAAATAAATTATAAAGATAAATTTCAAAAAATGCCGATAGAGGGCGCTTAAGACTTTGGAGTAACAAACATCTTTGTTTTGGCGTTATTTTTTGCATCTTATTAAATGCTTTCGTAAGCTTAGACTTAAACTTAAATTTTGAGCTCAAAATCTGAATAGTTGGGAGTGGTTAAGTAGACAAACTGAACTGTCTTTAGAGGGCTCAAATTTCAAATGATTATAAAAATTACAAAAATTGGTCGATTCGTTTGCAGTTTTCGCTAAAACTAATTTTTAAATCAGCATTTTCTTGAAAATAAATTTTAAAGATTTCACAAAATGCCGATGGAGGGCGTCTTAGGCTTTGGAGTAGCGTACAACTATTTTTAAACGTTATTTTTTTTATCTCACTAAATGCTTTCAAATGCATAGACTTAAATTTTGGGTTCACGTGCAATTTCCAACTTGTTTCTATTATAAGCAGTGAATGATGTTTAGTATAGTTTGTTATATTTTCGAAGATTTTTAAAATAGAATAACAAATATAGATTTAGGATTTTTTAAATAAAATCTATAAATTCTGTGGAAGAAGTAAAGTATTTAGTAAATAAACATGTAATAAAACTACTAAATATCTAAGTTTTTGTTGTAATCACTAAATTTTTAATCTAAATCAATTTCGAAGATTCCTAAATAGAATAACAATATAGATGTACGGGCATTTTTTGGTTTCTAAATAATATTATTTCTGTAGTTTATATCAAATTTGGATTGCATACTGTTAGTAATTCTTGATAAGCTACTATAAATGTTTCATGAGCAGCGTTAAGAAGAAAAATTAGAATAGTTAGAATTAGTTAGAAATTCTTCAAAGTTACTATAAATGATTCGTGACAGCATTAAAATATAGTATTAGTAAAAAACCGTTTAACAAAATCCCCAAATATATATTTTTCCATTACAAACACAATATGTCTAGAGTAAATCGTTATACTATCGAAGAATCCTAAAATATATATTTAATAAGCACAAAATGTCACCCTAGATCAGTTTCGAAATTTCCTAAATACAATAAAAAATATAGATGTAATAGGGTTTAATTCCTTTTTTTTTCGGTTAATAATGAACATCTTATGTGGAATTTATACTAAGTCATTAAAGCATAAATTTTTTTTAGAAATTCTTCATAATCTACAATAACTGATTCGTAAGCAGCATTAAATATATAGTATTACTAAAGAACCGTATAATAAAATCCCAAAATATCTATTTTTCCGTTGCAAACACAGTATGTCTAGAGTAAAACGTTATACTATCGAGGAATCATAAATAGAATAAGGGATATAGATGTAAGATTTTCTTTTCTTTTTCGTTTTCCAATTATAATTATTTATATAATTTATACGAAATCAGGAAACCATCGAAAACTTTAAGAAATTCTTACTAAACTAAGCACTTCATGAGCAGCATTAAGATACAGGGGTAATCATCATCAAATACTTTATAAATATTCATTTTACTGTGTTATTATACCCTTCTAATAAGGTTAATACGAAATATCATGCCTAATTATCCTATCAAATTACGCACTAAAAATATACCCAATTATCATTAATGTATAAAATTGCTGAACCAGCTAATTATCTAAAAATAAGAAAGACTATGTTCGAAGCAGCTCTTAAAAGCTTGTTAATTTTAAATAAGGCAAAAATGAAATTTAAGTAATAACTTTTAAATCGCAGTGAAGTAGTAGTGTTGAAATTTATTCCAATTATCTTGCGAAGGAAGCAAGTTAGAATTAAAAATATATGAAATCCGTAAAATTTTGCAACCTGAATGTAAAGTCATATTTTAAATATTATGATGATTATTATCAAAAGAAATGTATGTTTATGTTAAATTTTAACGAATTGAATCTGTGGATATAAGTGAAATCATATTTCCAGATATAGTTCCTATAATACAAGTTACGTTTTCAGAGATTCTATAAGATTTAGAAATTATATTTTATAGCTATAATATATTTACGTATAAAATGTTCAAGCACAATTTTAAAGAATTTTTTTTTGCTCTATACATTGCTATAATTTCTATTATGTATTAAATAAACTTTTGCTGCTGCAGTTGCTACAGCTGTACATTAATTTTTTTTTAATTTTGTAAAATGTAGAATAAGAACAAAGCTAAATGTTCTATGACTTTTTTTATGATTTGGATAAACATTCTTTATAGAGACCCCCCCCCCCTAAACAAATATAGATGACTATCAGTCTTCGCTCTCTACCGCTGGTAGGTTTCTTGGTGTCGATTAATGTGTTCAAATATTGTATTGAAACGAAAATAGTTATTTATTTAATAATTTCCAACCAAAATAATAAATGCTAAAAGCTTTCGATAAAAAAGGGAGTTTTCAATTTCACTGAAATGTTACAAGTGAATTGTTCGGATACTTACAAAAAAGAAATAAACAAATTTCTGAACTGTGTGTTTTTTTAAAAAGAAATTTTCAGAAAATAATATTACAAACTTTTTAAAAGTTTGTTAAAAGGTGTTTAATGAGTTTGTAATACTGATTGCAACATAATTTTTGCATCTTTTACTATGTTCCAGGTGAGGAATTCCTTTACTAATGAGGCGTAGGGTCTAATGGGGGAACATGTCATATGTAGTCATCGAGTGCTTTAACATTCGATTTTGCTGTTCACTGTTTTGGCTGAAACCCACTGCCACTTATATTATATGAAATTTTTTAATACTCGGCTGCTTTTGGACTATAACCCATCGCCGCACGTTTTCTGTATTTTCTTGTTGGATTTTTAACTTTTAAAACATATTTACTTTTGTGAGAGAGTGTTATAGTCCAGGCTAAATAAATACATTTGATGGATTATTTATATATATGTGTGTGTACGATCAGGACGTATATATTTAGAGTATTGTTGATAACTCTGCTCTAAATTACGTCACTTAACAAGAATACTCTAGAAAGATCACCCGTAAATATAGCAGTCGTGTAGCACAAACTCGTAAAGCAATAAATTAATTTCCTTTCATACGTTTTCCATTTAAATTAGACAGAAACAATGAGTATTTTTAATCACATATATTCATGTTGCACATTACAGTAAAACAATTCGACTCGTGTTGGTTTAAATTTTATATCAGCGTAAGATGTAGCCATTATAAATAAAAGCTGTTATTCTCACCATAGAACTTCACTAGATAAATAATTATTTATCAGCTGACAGAAGTTTTACTAGCACAAGAAAAACGTAAAATAATCCGCTCCGAAGCTAATGTAACAAGGTTATAACTGAATATGCACTAAAATGCAAGATTTTACGGAAAAAATTATTGTTTTAACAGATTCATGGCTGCCAACTACTACGCCTATTTACAGTCAAATAAACATATTAGAAACAGAAATTTTAGTAAATAATTAAGATTATCTATTGTAATGCATAACATTGAATATATTTGCTATACATTTTACTAAAACATTTTTGTGGTTCCAAACATGTTTATAATATTTAAATAGGCGTAGAAGTTGACAGCTCTGCAGATTATCTTTTAGAGTAAAATAAAATGAAGAAAGCGTTGATTCGCATGGGTATAATGATAAGTTAAATGTTATTAAAAGAGAAGGGAAAAGTTAAGTATTAAAAGAATTAAAAAATAGTTAATTTAGAATTAAGGTGAAAAATTTATACTATTACATATATTTAAATTACTTATACATATAATATTTACGACCAGAAAATATCCATAAATGGTGATAGAGTTTTGAAACAAATTTCATTTGATAGAACACTCTTTCTTTTATTCGACGATATAAAAATTCAAATAATTGCGAGAAGTTCAGTTAAAAAACTTAACACTAGAACCGCCATTAGGGGTCAAAATGACCCCAGCTAGAATCAAAATAGTCAATTCGAACCAGAATTTTCTTCATAAGATGTGTTAAATATAAGAAGTACAAAAATAGACTAATTAAATAAGTTAAATAGTGTAAAATAAAAAAAAATCTGGTGCGAAATACTTTTTATAAAACTTTAGTAAAATACCCGGCTGTTTTAGTGTTATGATGAAAGCAAATTTGATTGATTTAATCACAGCGTCTGTCGTTGAGATGACGTCAGTGTTACTCATAAGCATATTTCTGCATTATTATATAAGGGTTTAGAAAGTTTTATTTCTACCTTTAAAGAAAAAAGAATACTTTAATTTCATCGTAGTTTTATTTTACTATTTTTCTGAGCACAATACTAAAACTTATAATAATATTTGCATATTGAATTCAACTACAGAAGGGTACAGAAAGGCTCACGTTTTAAGAAAAAAATCTAAGAATATCTTACTTCCTTTTGGGCGTATCACTCGTAAAAGATTTTTTCCTGAAAGAAGTAAACAGTCTTTCAAAAGTTACTTCTTAGAAAAATAAAATATGCAAACGCAACGCTTTTTCCACTTGTTGAATCCTGAAATTGAATTTTCTTTGAATTTATTTATAAAATTGCATTTCATCTTCGTTACTTTCTTCGAACATGTTTATTTAAACTAGATTTCTATAAATAATGAATGTTTTTTTTTTCAAAAAATTAAGATGGAAAGGTTATTTTTATTTTATTTTTGTTGTTTATTTCTAGAGAAAAAGTGATTGCACAAGTCGAATAGGATATATTTTTACATATGATTATATCGATCCAGACAGTCTGTTTATTATTGAATTTAAAAATATAATATAAACCATTTTGTTTTATTAAATATTTATTATTACCTTAATTTTTAATTAATAATTAGTAAATTTTAATTAGTAATTAGTAAATTTTATTATTACCTTTAAAAAATTTCTATTTTGCTTTCAGTTTTTCTTATTTATTATTATTATTATTATTTTTTTTTAGTAATACTAAATTTCTGAAATTTATAATTGTATTTGCAGTATTTGCATATTAAAGTCAACTAAATCTGATATTTCAACAGAAACACACCCCTATTTAAAAAAATCTATGAATTCCTTGCTTTTTTGAGAGTGTGTTACTAATAAAAGTTTTTTTTTATGTGTGTAAACTAAGCCGTGATTCTACAGTTATTACAAATAAAATTGAAATTCTAAAATGCAACACTCCTTTCACTTGTTTATCGCTTAGTTTCAATTTTAATTGAATAGCTTTAAAAAAATACATTTTCGACTTCATTGCTTACTTTGACAAAATGTTCTTTTTAAAACTTGATTATCATAAATAATGAATATAGCTTTTAAAAAAGCTAAAAAGGAAAGGTTATTTTAATATTATATTTGTTGCTGAATGCTTACTCAAATTATTTCTTACTTCAGTATAATTCATTTTGCTTTATTACATAGATGTTTAGAAACTTTTATTTGTTAATTTCAAGATAAAAAGTTCTCATTTTACTTTAAACATCTCCTTTTTTATTTTATTTTTTGAATAACACTAAATTTTAAAATTTTATTTTAGCATTTGCATATTGAAGTTAACTAAATCTGATAAGGCAACAGAAACGCTCACATAAAAAAAACTTTATTATGTTGTGAGAGAATTGCTCGTAAATGATAGTGAAGAATTTTCCTAAAGTCACTTCAGACAAAATAAAGTTCTCGAACGCAACTTTTTTCCCCACTTGTTGAATGCAGAAATTGAATTTGCTTTTAATATCTTTCAAAAAATATACTTCACATCTCTTATTTCCTTCACTGGAATAGGTTTTTCTTTTAGGTAGATTTCGTATGAAATACTACTTATTGCGATCTTGGAATTTCTGGAAAATTTTTGCAAATCTACGACCTCTAGACCCCGAAACTACCATTAGTAAAAAAGTTCATATATATGTATAAATATATATATATATATATATATATATATTTCACTTTTTTATGTACACGATAACTTGTTTAATTTTGCCCAGATCTCTTCCAAACTGTTACACAAAATCAAGAGGCATAAAATCTTGGTCGAGTTCGTAAATTGACAAAATCGGACCAAGGGTGTAGAAATAGGGAAGGTTTTTGTGAAAACCAAAAAAACCCCATAACTTCTTTATTAAAATAGATATCGAAGCAGTTTAAATCTTATATTACTTCTAAAAAATAAGCCAAAAGTTTCTAAATAACAGATTTTTGATAAAATTCAAAATGGGTCTAAGGAACGCAAAAATATGGATTTCGGGAGTTAATAGTTCATAACTTTGTCAATTCTCAAGATATCAAATTTAACTTTTTTTTTTAAATATAAATGCTCTTAATGTTATCTAAATTTTTTCTATTGACAAGTTTTTGATAGGAACAAATCTTATTGCAGAAAAATTTAAATACCGAGACAAAAAAAGAGGTGGAAGATGAAAAAAATCCATAACTTCGTCAATTCTTAAAATATCAAATCCGAATAAATTTATCATACATTTTCTCAATAATATCTGACCTTTTTATACTGACAAGTTTTTCACAAGACCAGTTCTTATATCAAAAATAAATTAAACAATAATGGGTGATGTTGTAAAAATCTCAATTCAAAACTGCTTATATTCTCACATATTTTGCTCTCAATCTTATCCAATTGGCAGTTTATCTTATTTTGGAACTATATAATGCTTTGTATTCGTCAGTTTCTTGATAAAGGTAGAATATATTTTTTTTTAATGTAGTGAAAACTGCATTGTGAACAGAGTTTCTTGAAGCGATCGTGAACGAAAAATTGAAGAAGTATTCAAATAACAAATTGGTTACTTTCTGAGTCAATTTTAAAACCATTTTTGCTCTCAAACGCTTTCAATTTACAGGTTCCCTTATTTGCGAACTGTATAATGGGCATTATTGTCAAGGTTTTTGATAAAGAGAGAAAATATTTTTAAAAAAGCTGTGAAAATAGTCAATCGAACAAAATTTTCCTATTCGGTCGATATTGGAGAACGGAGAAGCTATTCAAATAAAAAATTGCTTTTTATGACTTATTTATAAATTCAATTTTACTCTCAAATGCATTCAACTGACAGTTTTTCTTATTTAATAACTATATAATGTGCCTTATTGGCCAGTGTTTCCATAAAGCTAGAATATATTTCAAAAAAGGCTGTCAAATTGAGCATTTGTGCCGAAGATCGTTGAAGATGATTCTGATAAAAGCAACTCTTACAGAAAAATGAAATTAAAGGTTTTTCAAAAGCGGCCAACTAAAGTTGTTAAACAGGGTTTATATCTAATTGTATTTTATTTTTTTATTGTCGAAATCAGCACGTAACTTAGAACTCTTCCTTCGCCTATAGGTCAAGCCGACTTTTTTAACTTTATTTCCATAAATTACGAATACATTTTTTTAGAAAAACGTTAAAAAAAAATTATTTTAAAAATTGTGTGTTTGTGGTTTGCATATAACTTAAAGGTGAACTGAATGTATAGAATATGAAAATTTTATTTTCCCATATAATTCTATTGATCAGGACAATCAGTTTATTTTATTACAAAATGTGAAAATGTAATAGTGCTTAATTTTGTTTTATTTTCATGTTTAACAAGTTATCTTTTTGTCTTAAAAGTTTATTCACTTTTACTTTCGATATCGTTATTTTTTCTAATTAAGACTAAATTTTTGTAGCTTGTAATAGTATTTTCGTATTGAAACCAATTAAATCTGATAAAACAGGAAAACGCATTTTTTAAGAAAAAAAATAGGAGTATCTTTCGACATATCTTTATTACCACGCGCAATATATATATATATATATTATGAAAAAAATAAACAGTGTTTCTAAAAATTATTTCAGTTTAAAATAAAATTGTAACGCTTTTTCCTCTTGTTTAATGATGAAATTGAATTTTCTTTGAATATATTTCAAAAAATACATTTCATCTTCTTTAGTTATTTTGTCGAAATATGCTTTTTTAAAATTTGATTTCCGTAAATGATGAAAACATATTTTTTAGAAAAATTAAAAAGGTAAGGTTACTTTTATTTTATTTTTGTTTTTTAACTCTAACTCAAAAGTGAATTGAATAGAGAAGTCAAAGAAATTTCATTTTCATACAGAATTTCTGTGATCCCAACAGCCGGTTTATTATTGGATTTAAGATATAATATATTTTATTTTGCTTTATTATATAGATGTTTTGAAATTTTTAGTTTTACTTTAAAGATAAAAAACTCTCATTTTACTTTAAGGATTTTTTTTCTGAGTAACACTAAGTTTTTGAAATTTATAATAGTATTTGTATATTGAAGTCAACTAAATCTGACGAAATGTACAGTTTTTGAGAAAAAAAGTCTAAAAATATGTTACTTCATTGTAAACATATCATTCGTAGAAGAAGATATTAATTTATTTTTTCAATCAAGTAAACAGTGTTTCTAAATTAACGTTAAAGCAAAATAAAATTCTCAAATGCAGCGCTTTTTTCTTACTTCTTGAAAGCTGAAATTGAATTTGCTTTGAGAATGTTTCAAAAAATACATTTTGCCTAGGTTATTTTCTTCGGTAAAAGAATGCTTTTAAAAAATATATATTTTCACAAATAATGAACATACTTTTTTATAGAAATATTTCAAAAAGTAAAGGTTATTTTGATTTCTGTTTGAAATAACATCTGACTCAAAAGTGAATTGATTTTACAGGTCAGGAAAATTCTAATTTAATTTATGATTCTATAGATCAAGACAGTCTAATTATTAATGTGTTCAAAATTGTGATACAATTCATTTTGCTTTCTTATGTAGATATTTAGGAAACATTATTTCTATCTTTTAGGATAAAAAACCCTTTTTTTTTTTAAGCAATCTTTTTTTTCTAGTCAATGCTAATTTTTTTTAAAAAGTTGTAATATTATTTGCATATTGAAGTCATCTATATCTGACAAGTATAAGGAACGTGCACATTCTAAGAAAAAAAAAGTCTAAATAGATGTTACTTCCTTGTAAACATATCATTCGTAAAAGTAGTTTTTTTAATGAAATAAACAGTGTCTCTAAAGTTACTTTTGACTAAAATAAAATTTGCAACTCAAATGATACACCTTTTTTCTGCTTGTTGAATACTAAAAAGGAACTTGCATTGAATATCTTTCAAAAACTACATTTCGCCTTTGTTATTTTCTTTACGAAAATAAGTTTTTTAAACTTGATTTCCACAATTAATGAATATATATATATTTATTTAGAAATATTTCAAAAAATAAGTTATTTTTATTTCATATTGGATGCCTATGTCAGGCTCAAAATTGAATGTGATTTGTAAGTGAAGAGAATTTTAATTTCATTTGTAGTTCTATTTAATGAGACAGTTTGATTATTAATGAATTTAAAAATGTAATATAATGCATTTTGCTTTAATATGCAGTTATTTATAAAAAAAAATAGATTTAATTTTAGGAATAAAAAAAATCTTATTTTACTTTCATCAACTTATTCTTTTTCTGAAGAACACTAAAGTGATAAATTATATAGGATAATTAACTTATATAAGTTCATTAATGACTGTTTATGTTCATGTAGAATTATACTGAAAGAGATTCTGTGCTTACTATTGATTTAAAGATGTAATATATTTTATTTTTGTTTTATTATATAGTTATTGAGAAATTTTTATTTATCCCTTTAAAAATATTTTTTTTAAGCTATTCCATAGCTTTTATCGCGGGCTTTGAGCGCGGTGACCGAATCCAAAAATTCCGTAACGCGAAAAATCCTAACACATCGGTAACGAAAAAACCTAACACTCGGCTAACGTCGTTTCCTTTCGGAAAACTTCGGAACGGTATCCTTCGGTAGACTTCGGCAGACATTGACGCGGTATTTTTCAGATATTAGAATATCAAGTCTCAAACTTATGTTTCTTATGATCTAATTTTCATAGCGCGGCCAAATTTTGTTTGGTAATTTATTATGAGACAGTGTTTATTTTGGTGGTCTTATTTATTTTGGTGACAAGAGACCCCCCCACCGTGAGGGTCGAAAAATTTAAAATGCTTATAACTCGCGATCTAACTTTCGTAGCGCGGCCAAACTTTGTTTGGTAATTTATTATGAGACATTGTTAATTTCTGGTGACAGGATACACCCCACGGTGAGGGTCGAAAAATTTAAAATGCTTATAACTCGCGATCTAATCTTCGTAGCGCGGCCAAACTTGTTTGGTAATTTATTAGGAGACATTGTTAATTGTTGGTGACAGAAGACACCCTACGGTGAGGGTCAAAAAATTAAAAATGCTTATAACTCGCGATCTAATTTTCGTAGCGCGGCCAAATTTCGTTTGGTAATTTATTATGGGACAGTGTTGATTTTTGGTGACAGGAGATCCTCCAAGGTGAGGGTCGAAAAATTTAAAATGCTTATAACTCGCGATCTAATTTTTGTAGCGCGGCCAAATTTTGTTTGGTAATTTATTATGAGGCAGTGTTAATTTTTGGGGAAATTAGACCCCCCCACGATGAGGGTCGAAAAATTTTAAATGCTTATAACTCACGATCTAATTTTCGTAGCGCGGCCAAATTTTGTTTATTCATTTATTATGAGTCAGTGTTAAGTTTTGGTGACAGGAGACCCTCATGGTGAGGGTCGAAAAGTTTAAAATGCTTATAACTCGCGATCTAATTTTCGTAGCGCGGGCAAATTTTGTTTGGCAATTTTTTATGAGACATTGTTAATTGTTGGTGACAGAAGACCCCCCCCCCCATGGTGAGAGTCGAAAAATTTAAAATGCTTATAACTCGCGATCTAATTTTCGTAGCGCGGCCAAATTTTGTTTGGTAATTTATTATGAGACATTGTTAATTTCTAGTGACAGGAGACACCCCATGGTGAGGGTCGAAAAATTTGAAATGCTCATAACTCGCAATCTAATTTTCGTAGCGCGGCCAAATTTTGTTTGGTAATTTATTATGAGACATTGTTAATTGTTGGTGACAGAAGACACCCTACGGTGAGGGTCAAAAAATTAAAAATGCTTATAACTCGCGATCTAATTTTGGTAGCTTGGCAAAATATTGTTTGGTAATTTATTATGAGTCAGTGTTAAGTTTTGGTGACAGGAGACCCTCACGGTGAGGGTCGAAAAATTTCAAATGCTTATAACTCGCGATCTAATTTTCGTAGCGCGGCCAAATTTTGTTTGGTAATTTATTTTGAGACTGTTAATTTTTGGTGACAGGAGACCCCCCACGGTGAGGGTCGAAAAATTTAAAATGCTTATAACTCACGATCTAATTTTCGTAGCGCGGCCAAATTTTGTTTATTCATTTATTATGAGTCAGTGTTAAGTTTTGGTGACAGGAGACCCTCACGGTGAAGGTCGAAAAATTTAAAATGCTTATAACTCACGATCTAATTTTCGTAGCGCGGCCAAATTTTGTTTGGTAATTTAATATGAGACTGTTAATTTTTGGTGACAGGAGACACCCCACGGTGAGGATCGAAAAATTTAAAATGCTCATAACTCGCGATCTAATTTTCGTAGCGCGGCCAAACTTTGTTTGGTAACTTATTATGAGACATTGTTAATTGTTGGTGACAGAAGACACCCCACGGCGAGGGTCGAAAAATTAAAAATGCTTATAACTCGCGATCTAATTTTGGTAGCTTGGCAAAATATTGTTTGGTAATTTATTATAAGACAGTGTTAATTTTTGGTGACAGGAGACCCCCAACACGGTGAGAGTCGAAAAATTTAAAATGCTTATAACTCGCGATCTAATTTTCGTAGCGCGGCCAAATTTTGTTTGGTAATTTATTATGAGATTTTGTTAATTTTTGGTGACAGGAGACCCCCACGGTGAGGGTCGAAAAATTTAAAATGTTTATAACTCGCGATCTAATTTTCGTAGCGCGGCCAAATTCTGTTTGGTAATTTTTTATGAGACTGTTAATTTTTGATGACAGGAGACCCCCCACGGTGAGGGTCGAAAAATTTAAAATGCTTATAACTCGCGATCTAATTTTCGTAGCGCGACCAAATTTTGTTTGGTAATTTAATATGAGACTGTTAATTTTTGGTGACAGGAGACCCCCCACTGTGAGGGTCGAAAAATTTAAAATGCTTATAACTCACGATCTAATTTTCGTAGCGCGGCCAAATTTTGTTTATTCATTTATTATGAGTCAGTGTTAAGTTTTGGTGACAGGAGACCCTCACGGTGAGGGTCGAAAAATTTAAAATGCTTATAACTCACGATCTAATTTTCGTAGTGCGGCCAAATTTTGTTTGGTAATTTAATATGAGACTGTTAATTTTTGGTGACAGGAGACCCCCACGGTGAGGGTCGAAAAATTTGAAATGCGTATAACTCGCGATCTAATTTTCGTATCGCGGCCAAATTTTGTTTGGTAATTTATTATGAGACATTGTTAATTTCTGGTGACAGGAGACACCCCACGGTGAGGATCGAAAAATTTAAAATGCTCATAACTCGCGATCTAATTTTCGTAGCGCGGCCAAACTTTGTTTGGTAATTTATTATGAGACATTGTTAATTGTTGGTGACAGAAGACACCCCACGGCGAGGGTCGAAAAATTAAAAATGCTTATAACTCGCGATCTAATTTTGGTAGCTTGGCAAAATATTGTTTGGTAATTTATTATAAGACAGTGTTAATTTTTGGTGACAGGAGACCCCCACCACGGTGAGAGTCGAAAAATTTAAAATGCTTATAACTCGCGATCTAATTTTCGTAGCGCGGCCAAATTTTGTTTGGTAATTTATTATGAGATTTTGTTAATTTTTGGTGACAGGAGACCCCCACGGTGAGGGTCGAAAAATTTAAAATGTTTATAACTCGCGATCTAATTTTCGTAGCGCGGCCAAATTCTGTTTGGTAATTTTTTATGAGACAGTGTTAATTTTTGGTGACAGGAGACCCCCCCACCGTGAAGGTCGAAAAATTTAAAATGCTTATAACTCGCGATCTAATTTTCGTAGCGCGACCAAATTTTGTTTGGTAATTTATTAAGCTATTGCATAGCTTTTATCGCGTGCTTTGATCGCGGCGACCGAATTTAAGAATTCCGCAACGAGAAAAATTCCTAACAATCCGGCTAACGAAGTTTCAGTTTGGCAGACTTCGGGAAGGTATCCTTCGATAGACTTCAGCAGACATTGACGCGGTATTTTTGCATAAGTTGATAAAAAATGCTATGCAATAGCTTTACCGCGGCAGTCCCCGAGTGGCACACATATTTTTTTTAATTTTATTTTCAACATCTTCTTTTCTGAGTAACACTATTTTTTTAAATTTATAATGGTATTTGCATATTGAAGTCAACTAAATCTAATAAGTCTAAAAAACATGCATTTTTTTAGAAAAAATATCTAAAAATATGTTACTTTCTTGTAAACATATCACACATAGAAGATTTTATTCTACTTTATTTTTTAATGCGGAAATTGAATTTTATTTGAATATCTTTCAAAAAATACACTTCGAATTCGTTATTTTCTTCTTTGAAATATTTTTTTTTAATTTTATTTACTCAAATAATGAATTTATATTGTTTGTAGAAATATTTCAAAAAGTAAAGGCTATTTTGATTTTCTGTTTGATGCTAATTTCTGATTCAAATGTGAATTGTATTTACAGGTCAAAAAATTTTAATTTCATTCGTAGTTCTACTGACAAAAAGAGCCCGATTATTGATGAGTTAAAAAATGTAATATTATTCATTTTGCTTTATTATGTAGATATTTAGAAAATATTATATTTATCTTTAAGGATAAAAAATCTTACTTTATTTTCATCAACTTATTCTTTTTTGAATAACACTAAACTGATAAATTATAGAGGATAATTAACATATATATGTTCATTAATGACGATTTATGTTCATGTAGAATTCTATGATAGAGATTCCCTGTATATTATAGAATTAAAAACGTAATATATATATATATATATATATTATATTGTTGTTTAGAAAATTTTATTTCTCTCTTTAAAGATTTTTTTCAACATCTTTTTTTCTGAGTAACGCTAAATTTTTGAAATTTATAATGGTATTTGCATATTGAAGTCAACTAAAATTGATAAGTTTAAATAAACGTGTTATTTTAAGAAAAAATTCTAAAATTATGTTACTTCTTTGTACACATATCACACATAGAAGATCTTTTTTTTTTAATTATTAAGCTATTGCATAGCTTTTATCGCGGGCTTTGAGCGCGGTGACCGAATCCAAAAATTCCGTAACGCGAAAAATCCTAACACATCCGTAACGAAAAAACCTTACACTCGGCTAACGTCGTTTCCGATTGGAAAACTTCTGGACGGTATCCTTCGGTAGACTTCGGCAGATATTGACGTGGTATTTTTGAGATATTGGGGTATCAAGTCTCAAACTTATGTTTCTTATGATCTAATTTTCATAGCGCGGCCAAACTTTGTTTGGTAATTTATTATGAGACAGTGTTTATTTTGGTGGTCTTATTTTAAATCATGATTAATGGAGCATAGCAGTGTTACCTGTTGAAAGATGTACATCGCACTACAAATTCAATCTCACAGAGGATGAGATGGAGAGAGAAAGAGCAGATGTACATCAAAATCTAATTAATTTTAGTTTATGCTAAGGTCTAACAGAATCTTAAGTTTTGTGAAATTCCCCGTAATAGTTCTTGAGGTAGAGTGTCCACAATATGTTTTGGGACAACCGTCTAAAAAGTAAAAATGTTTCAAAAGTCAGAAGTCGATAATTTTCACAAATGGAATATTTTCTTGTAAAGACAGAAAAAAAAATTAATTATTTTTTATTTCGTAAATTAAAGCTTTTTGAATAGAATTTTACATCATTTGTTGTAGTGAATATTTGTTTGTTAAATGAATGTTTTTGTATATGGCAGGCAAATTAATCTCCAGCGTGATATATGTAATTGCCGTCCAAAAATAAGAAATTAAGCTTTATATTTCTTGATTCATACTTTTTCATAATTAAATGAAAATATTTTTAAAGAAAATCTAAATAACATAAAAATAGCAAGCGTAAATTTTCCAATTGGGTGAAAAAGGCTGGGCCAGGATTCGAACCAGGCATGAATTGGCTAAAGCCGCCAATGCTATTGCAACTGAGCCATCAGCGACAAATATTCGAGAACTTTTTCACCCAAATAACCTTAACGATCACATAATTTGGTCTGATACTTTGGATGAGCTCAGCAGAATAAATTGAAGATCAATATATGAAACTGCAGAAAACGCTGCATATGAAATTGTGTCAGATTTTCCAACGTCCGCATATGATCCAACGTCCGGTGAAAAACGTCCGCATATTAATCTGTTTAATACCCGTTCTGGTTATTACGTCTGGTTGTTACGTCTTTTATAACTACTTTACCAATTGAATAATCGTATTATAAATTAATCTGCTATAACATAAATGTGTTTTACATGTTTGAACGAATTTAGATGTTTGTACATATATATAAATTTGTGTGTTTGTGTAATTATACGGTCTTATAATATTAAAATATTACGATGAAAAGTTTTTTACTGCTTATTTACTGTTGTGTAATGAAAAAAAGTACTACATGAGTGTATCTTTGAAAATTTTGAAAACATTCTAAATTAAAAAAGTTATATGTTTCGCTAATAAAAGTTCCTTTAACAAAATAACGTAGTATTTTTTAATAAAAAAATTCTAAATTTATTTATGTGTTTGCAAAATTTTCTACTTGCTGCTACATATAAATATAGAAAAAAATGAAATATAAAATAAAATAAAATAAAGGAATATAAAGAAAAATTAATGTTTCTTGACTTACATTGAGTTCATAAACAAATTCGCGTTATAATAAAAGAAATTCGATTAACAAAGTATTAATTTAGATATTTGAGCTTAAATGTTCATTTAATTTTTCTAATAGTTTGGAATTTTTGAAACAAAGTTACATCATAATAGTTTTAAACTATTCTTTCAATTTTATTAAAGTAAGACATATCATGTCGTTTTAATTATTACTGAAATAAATTGATATTTACCTTTTACGTCGATAAAAATTAATTATTAAAAAACATTAAATCTTCATTTAATTTCTTTAAATATTCATAATTTTTGAAACAAAGCTTTATCAAAATCCTTTTAAGATATCTGTACATTTTTTGTAAATCATATTCATAATATTATTTAAATTAATAATGTAAAGGATTGGTTTTTTATCTTTTACCACATTAAAGTCTTATTTTGAAAAAGATTAAATGTTCATTTAACTTCTCTAATCGTTAATTTTTGAAACAATATTTTATCAAAATCTTTTTAAATTATTCGTTCATTTTTATTAAAATCAGACGCATGATATTGTTTTCATTAATTAATAGTGTAAAAAATTTTGCGATTATAAAAATTAAGTACGAAAAACACTGAATCTAATAAAATCCTAAGATGAAACACAATATAACACCTTGATTCAAATATAAAATACATAATATTAACTTTAAAAAGTCCACTGATTCACTTAAAATACGATTAAAATTTTTAAGACGGTGCTACGGATTAAAAATATACAATTTATTTAAAACTTCTTGGTCCTTGCAAACCTATTCAAGCCTAATTTCTGACGAAGAGCTTGATATTTTTTAAAGTTCATATTATATATTTCGGCACTCATGCCTTCATTAGATATTACAAATATATAAATAACATTAAATTGAGACTATTCGTATCTTGTTCGACGAGAAATTGCAGAATTCCTTTAAGTAAGTTTTATCAGCTCTCTTCTATAAATCATTCAAATGAGAATTGAGATTTAGGGAGGATTTAGACATTTAACCCCAATCCCTAAGGGTAAAATCATCTACTTGCACAGAAGATTATTCATAATATGTCTAAGTAAGGGGTATATTCAAATGGAAATTGAATGTATATACTTTGTATTTGAGTTATTCGAATTGATCGAAATAATTATAAGTTGTATTGAAAATTGTCTCTGTGTGAAAATGTTTGAATTACAAGTTCATAAATATCAGTTTAACTTTCAAACAAAGAAAATATTAAAAAATAAATCTAATAAAAATATGGTTATGAAAATAAAAATAAACAGAAAATATCTGTAACGCAAAAGAAAATTCTTTTTAGTTTAATTGAAAATGCGTATATAAATTATTCAGTGATTAAATATAATTTATATATGCATCAGCGTAAAATATGCATAGCATCAAAATTAAAAACACGTTAAAAATAATCCCAAAGTTTCGGAAT
Organism: Maratus speculifer; assembly: GCA_964019185.1. Lineage (NCBI taxonomy): Eukaryota > Metazoa > Arthropoda > Arachnida > Araneae > Salticidae > Maratus > Maratus speculifer. The sequence continues at coordinate 224,680,591 of OZ025296.1, read as the reverse complement.
TTGTTTGCATTTTAGTATATTATCTTTTAACAAGCTATCATCCGGGGATAATTCACCTCAACGGAGTTTACGGTACACACACCACCATCACTATCGCAAACATTAAACTGAAAACATTTTCAACTTTTGAGATACCTCACAGAAATATTTTCAATTTAAACCTCTCGCTGATTATCTCGCGATTTCCACTGAGATACATTTTTCATTCTAATTACCCGTAAGCCATGGTGACGTCACTGCGACGTCGTTGTGAAGTCACACTGTGACTTTGTGACCATCGATCGTCGATGTGAAGTCATTGAGAGTAAAATGAGACGTCGTTATGGCCTTTTTAGATCTCGTTTGTGACGTCACATTGTGAACATTTTGTGAAGTCACGGTGTGACAAAGTTGTGAAAAATGTGTCATTTGTGACTACTTTGACATTAACATCGTGATGAAAGTGTAACAAAAGCGACGTTGTGACAAAAGTGTTTTTTAAAGTAAATAACATGTTTTGAAGAATTTTTGTAATTTTCTAAGTATTTTTAAGAAAGTCACATCTCAGTCACAATGTGACGTCACTGTGTGGTGGCATATTGATCACAGATGTGATGTGACCACAGTGACGTCACAATGATGTCACTGTTACCATGCAGGCTATGAGGGTAATCCTCTATGATTATTGCTACCAGTTATTTTTTATTGTAAATTTCGCCTAGTTCAATCAAAGCCTTTTCCCGAAAAAATTATACAAAAATTATTGTTTTGAAAAAACAATAAAGGTTGGTAATAAAAGATTGGTAGGTAATAAAAGATTGAAGATTGGTAAATAAGGGATTTTTGACAAAAGAGTTAATCATTGAAAGGTTTGATGTTTCTGATTGTGACTGTGGTGTGTGTAACGTTAACTCCGCAAAGGTTCGGAAACCTCTGATAATACATAGTACGATTCAAATGTTCGGACAAAAGTTGTAAAAAACATTTCCCTGAATAGTTCACAGCACCTAAGCATATCCACCTTTAAAATAGTCCCCTTGGGCGACGATACACTTCTGCCAGCGTTCGTATAACATCTGGAAGCAACACTGGAGCCATTTTTCGCAACCTCCCATAAGTCTTCCAGCGATGTTGCTTTCACCGCATCTAATGTCTAAAAATGGCCTCTTTGTAAATGTTTTTCCATTAATACACTGTAAAAAAATGTCAGATTTTTCTGAATGTATAAAAATGTACTGTAATCAAAAACGAAAATATGGTGTGACCTCTTCTAACTCACCTAAGTTTTCGAAAACTGATCCTTTACCTTTAAAAATTTCAGAAAACTATTTGTTTTCAAAATTTAAAGAAGAATTTATAAAAATTAATTTTTATTAGCTGCCCGTCCTTTTCGGAAACGTGTGTAAGTACCTTTTACAGTTCAAAAATCACTTTTCTCAAATCAAAATATCACTTTTTCAGATAATACCAATTCATACGAAATATTTTGATATTCAGAGAACATGTTTAATAGACAAACATACAATATTAACAGTATTAACATTAATATGAAAATTAACATTATTTTGCTACAATTGCATGCACAAAATCAGTGATTCAACTGAAAATGTTTACTTGAGAATTGGTAGTATCCGAAAAAGTGATATTTTGATTTGAGAAAAGTGATTATTGTACTGTAAAAACTACTTAGAAACGTTTCCGAAAAGGACGGACGGCTAATAAAAATTAATTTTTTTAAATTCTTCTTTAAATTTCGAAAACAAATAGTTTTCTGAAATTTTTAAAGGTAAAGGAAGGGTTTTTGAAACCTTATGTGAGTTAGAAGAGGTCACAGCATATTTTCGTTTTCGATTACAGTGCATTTTTATACATTCAGAAACATCTGATATTTTTTACAGTGTAGGGCCAGGTAAGAGTCACATGGGGCCATGTCCAGTAGATAGGGGGGATGTGAAAGCACATTAGTGCTAGTTTTGACGAAGAATTGCTTTTGTGGAACTATATAAATCTCGTTTCATTATATCCTTATTCATGTCAGACTTTCTAAACTCATTTATTGCACTTTTTAAACTATTTTTTTTTTCATTCAACTAAATCGCGGTTAAACAAAAAGTTATTATATTCACTTCATTTCTGAATCCAAACAAATAAGTTTTAAAAAGGAAACATTTTGTTATAATATCTCAAACTTCACAATTTAGAAATTTCGATATCGATAATATAAAGTCCTGAATAGGTTTCTTCTGATATTGATTTTCGTTATAAAGTATAGAATCAAAGGCAATCTTAAAGTAAGCAAGAAGTATTTCAATATTTAAAATGAACTCTGATCAAGAGGAACTATTTTGAGTATTAAATTTAAACAAGAATCAACTAAACTTTTAATTTAAAAGATATTTTCTATTTGTATTGAAATATATAAAAAAAATATTTTTTATTTAAAAAAATAATGTCAAAAAATTGCTGAACATATCAAATTTGGTTCAACAAGATTGAAATATTAAATGTATTTCTTTGGATTTCGTTCCTCTGAGACGAATTTCCATTTGTGTCTGTCTGTACGTCACACAAAAACTGCATAACTGAGAGACTTCTGTACTTACAGGTGAATATCTCATGTCATACTACAAGTCATAAAGTTCTTAAAAAGTCTATTATTTTAACTAAATAAATTTTTGTCTGAGAGAAGCGAACTCTAATACACAGCTATGAAATGATATTAAATTCAAGCATAATTCTTTCGTGAAGCAAAATCTGGAAAAAAAAATACATGTTGGATTTCAATTATGATCGTACTAGAAGGTACCTATGAGGGTAACCTACTAAATGCACTTTATATCAAAAGTTAGTACCAAATAGTTTAAAAATTATATTAAAAAACTGATAAAAAAGCACAATTTATTTGCATACGTCACTGAAATTTTGTGTGCGACACTTTTCACCGTCTGCATGTTTTCGTTGACAACCGAATTAGTGTACATGGATTAAATAGAAAACATTTACGCTTGCAGTAATATTGAAGTGCAATAAAACATATTAAAATGTGTTTAAGCAAGAAAATAAATCTCATTTTTTAATTTAAAAAAGTCATAAACACATTGATTTTGAGATTTTGTGATAATATCCACAATAGCAATTTTTATTCGGCAAAAGAATATTTTATACTTCTTGTGTGAAAATTTAAAACAATTATATGTTTTAGTAAAATTCTTATTTTATTTATTTTTACTAGACGCTTACTTTTAACTTCCTTTTTCTTTGCGAGTGAAATTCAATTCTCGTGACTAGATTTTTAGCGCAGATGTTATATGCGCACCAGATTTGGCATGATTTTTTTTCTAACGCAAATTTGACAAAAACCTCGTTTTCAAATACTGATTATATATACATTTTTAAATTGTTTTTTTTTCACTTTAAAAAAATAATAATTACTATAGAAACAATTGGAGGATTAATAGACGGCTTACTATCACATGCAAAATAATGCCATTTTGATGCCAGTTGGTATCCCGGCGCCTATATGACATCTGTGCCAAATTTTAATCCATTTCCTGTTGACATGGAGCTTTGAAATCAGGAATATGTATGTATTCCTGGTAGTAATACAGGTGTTGGACATTGATTTTTTTAAAAATAAATCTCTAAGTGCGGTAATGGGGAAATTTTCTGAAACATTTCGGACGAAAGTGTTTTGCTTAATTTTTTCGCCACCGAGTTTTCGAAAAAGGCAATTTTCTTTGAATCACAAACATATTTTTAGTTAATAAGATTAATTTTAGAAATAAAAATAATTGATGCGAAAAATAAAGTATTCTAGGCACCTCAAGTGGGATATATACCAGTCGCTCGACCCCAACGACCTAATGATTACGTTTTATTTCCAGTGGAGAAATCAGCATTAGGTTCAACCCGTAGTATTTGTGGAAAAATACTCATGATATATTTACCACAATAGAGCCAAATTTTAGCTACTCGGCGAATTATCGCCTAGTTTGGTGACAAACATAAGTTACCACATGAAGCCATGACAAAATTTTATTTTTATCTCCTCTAAATTTTTTAATTTCGTGCATTCAAATGTTTGTATTTTATTTAAATAATTTTATTTGTTCAAAATAAATAACTTCCTTTTACAATTACTACATTTTTTTTAATGAAAATTATTGGTGCCACCATCTGTGTAATAATTTAATAAATATAAATTAAGAAATTGGTTTTATTAATTAAAGGACAAGCTATTTTGAAAGAAACATTAAACGAAATACTCTGTGCAGTCTTCGATCACACTTACCCACTTGTTTCTTTTTAAATTTTAAAATATTCTATCGTAAAAAGTTTCGGCAAAAGACTGCAAATTGTAAATTTTGCTTATTTTTTAAATATTGTAAATTGTAAATTTTGCTTACTTGTAATATATTTCTTCATTTTAGTTTACTATGAATAAATATTTATTTATTTATTTAATCAGCTGTTAAAAGTAATATTTTATCTTAAACATTTTGAAATTTTGAACTGTCTTGTTAGGGTTAACCTTATAAATCTTTGAAAAGAAAAAGATAGTGATTTATCTCCTTTTTTTACAAATTATGCAGATTTTATTCCTCAAGGGAACATTTATAATGGATATCATTGCCTCATTACACATGTATTCACAAAGTGAATAGGGTCACTTATTAATTCGAATATTTTATGGTGTTGAATACAGAGAATAATTTTAGAACTTTGAATTCCTCTTACATTTTCTATTTTGTTTTTTGCAAGCAAATTGTGATCATCAGAACTTTATCAGTTTTAGATCCAAAAGGTCAATAAATTGCGTACGTGCGCCTTATTTATTATTTAAGCCTTTTTCTTTAAATTTTCTTGATAAATTAAGCAAAATTTACATTTACCCACTTATTTTTTTTTTTTAAGTGAAGGATTCTATATCGAAAAAATTCTAACAAAAGACTGTAAATTGTAAATTTTGCTTATTTTAGTTTTATAATATTTTTTTTTTAGTTTTAGTCTGCTACGAATATTTATTTATTTATTTATTTATTCAGCTGTTAAATGTAATATTTTATCTTTAAGATTATCTTTTTGAATAGTCTTGTTAGGGTAAATCTCATAAACCTTTGAAAAAAAATAGATACAGAATTGTTTCCAGTTTTTACAATATATGCAGACTTTTCTCAAAGGAGCGTTTATAATGAATACCATTGCCTCATTACATATGTATTCACGAATTCAATAGGAAAACTTATTCATGCAAATATTTTATGGTGTTGAAAACAGAGAATAATTCTAAAACTTTGAATTGCTCTTATATTTTCTATTTTGTTTTTTGAAATCTTATTGTAATCAACAGAACTTATCAGTTTTATATCCAAAAGATCCATAAACTGTTTACGTGTGGCTTATTTATTATTTAAGTCTTTTTCTTCAAATTTTCTTGATCAAATAAACAATTTTTTTCATTTACCCACTTGTTTCTTTTTAAAATTTAGGATTCTGTATCGAAATATTTTTTATAAAAGACTGTCAATTGTAAATTTGCTTATTTTGATTTTTGTAATACATTTTTTTTGCTTTAGTTTACTATGAATAAATCTTTATTTATTTATTTATTCAGCTCTTAAAAGTAATATATTATTTTAATAATTTTCTTTTTGAACAATCTTGCCATGTTAAACCTTATAAATCTTTGAAAAAAAGATAGAGAATTATCTCCTATTTATACAAATGATGCAGATTTTATTTCTCAAGGGAACATTTTTAATGAGCACCGTTGACTCATTACATATGTATTCACGAATTGAATAGGGTTACTAATTCATGCAAATATTTTATGGTGTAGAATAGGGAGAATAATTTTAGAACTTTGAATTGCTCTTACATTTTCTATTATGCTTTTTGAAAACTAATTGTGATCAACAGACTATCAGTTTTTTTTATCCAAAGGATCCATAAACTGTGTACGTGTGGCTTATTTATTATTTAGGACTTTTCTTCAAATTTTCTTGATAAAATAAGCAAAATTTACATTTATACACTTGTTTCTTTTAAAAGTTTAGGATTTTCTATCGAAACATTTCTAACAAAATACTGATAATTGTAAATTTTGCTTATTTTAGTTTTGTAATACTTTTTTTGTTGTAGTTTACTATGAATATATTTATTTATTTATTTATTTATTCAGCTGTTAAAAGTAATATTTTATCGTTAAGATTATCTTTTTGAATTGTCTTCGTAGAGTAAACCTCATAAAGCTTTGAAAAAAAAAATAGACAGTGAATTATTTTCAGTTTTTACAAATGATGCAGATTTTTCTCAAGGGAACATTTTTAATGAATACCATTGCCTCATTACATATGCACTCGCGAATTGAATAGGGTCACTTATTCATGCAAATATTTTATGGTGGTGAATACAGAGAATAATTTTCGAACTTTAAACTGCTCTTACATTTTCTATTTTGTTTTTTGAAAGCAAATTGTGATCATCACAACTTTATTCGTTTTAGACCCAAAAGATCAATAAACTGTGTACGTGCGCCTTATTTATTATTTAAGCCTTTTCCTCCAAATTTTCTTGCTATCAATTTAAGCTGCAGTTTGCAAGAATTATTTCTTTCTAGTCGGTAGATTTAAAATAGTGTCAATTCCATCGTAATTGATGTAAACTTAGTTATCGATAATTGTTTTCTAAACTTTATAAAAAAAATTACTAGAATAGACAGAACAATTTTTTTATAATTTAAAATATTTTTCATTGAGGATTTTAGTACCAAGATACCTGCAGATTATTTTAATCTCTGTTTTAGTCCCAAAAATTGCATTTTGCAATTCTGTAACTGAAGCAACCCAAAAATAGCTCACATCGTTTCTAGTTTCATTGAAATGTAAAAATTATGAGAACTATCCGGTTAAAAGAAGTGATTTTATATTCTTAACGACACTAAGTAATGACAAATTCCAATAATAAAATTTTTAATAAATTTCCGAAAAAAAATAGTATTTACATTTCTATCTCACGTTATTTTAATTCTGTATCTTACGTTAATTTTCACTTTACAAAGACAATGAAGATATTTAACTTTGTTCGTGAATATTACTGTAATAATTTTAGTTTGTAAATTAATATAACAATTACTGCCTTTTTGTTAGTGTTTATGTAAAGAACACAAAAATATTAATCTTTCCGGTCATTCCCTTAAATAACGTAAACTATTAATTTTATTTTTCCTCCAACACAAAACTTTTCTGTGGTTATTGTGTTTATGTGCTACATTTATATAGATTGCGTGATGTATTTTATCAACTATTTACAAGTGGAAAGAAATGTGTATTTCATGTTATACGTCTACTGTTTCACATCACAGTAGATAAGCTTTAAAATTAATCACGATGCTTCAAATTATCATAAATAAGCATTCAGTTTTATGTTCTTAAATACTTTAGTTTGTAACTGCAACACTTAAGGACATTATTCTTTTTTTTCTCATCACTATTGATTGCTGTTCTGTAAGAAAATATCACTATAACATTTTAATAAAACAAATACCGACTGTGTTAGCAATTTACCAGCAGATTTTCCATTAAAAGCAGATTCGATGTTATAAGAAAAATCTCGTCAATTAACAATCAGAGATGGAAAAGAAAGAATAAACTACGGCCTTTAAATATTTATGACATTTCGCTCAATTTAAAACGTATTGAGCTATTCAGAATTTTTTAGATATTGCAATGAATTAGTTTTTATACAGATATGACTTTCAATTTAAATAGGAAAATAACCATGTCTTATGAAATTTTATTTTTTACTTTTGTTACATTTTTACAGTTATCTTTTGATTCTGTAAATTATGTTTAAGCGATAATTATAGCGAATATTAGATTAAAACGCAAGATATATGGCAAGCAGATTTTTTCTACAGCTAAAACTTTTATTTTAAAGCAATGATAATTTTTCAGAAATTTTACAACATTCATTTTTTTTTTAAACTGAAATTACTGATCTTTCTAAACTGTTTGTTACGTATGATCTCATATTTATGCTCTATCACCAAATAGTTTTTACTATATTACTTCATTTATGTTTAGGCCTTTAGTAATAATATTAATTATTATTTTTGATTAATTATCTTTGCGCCGTTTGCGATTCTATTATTTTAAACGTATATTTCACTCATTAAATTTAAAATAAAGGTTACTTTTTCGAAATAATCCTGTGTAATAAAACGAAAAAAAGTATTAAAATATCGCAATATAAGTTAAAAAATTTTGTATAACGATATTTTCTAAACATCTCCAAAAATTCTTTCTTAGCCTATTGTCATATGAATATGAATTGAATAATACACAAAACAACCACATACATTGTCTTTAAGACAATGGCATATTCGTTAAACACTAATTAGCCTATATGAATGACTAGTGTTAATCTTATTAACGTAAAAACAATTTTTTCTAAAAACTGAAAAAAAAAATCGGACCTGAAAGGGTTAATCTATTAAAAATGTATTGAAACTTTGCTGAGTAGAGCATTGTCAATGCTTATGTATTGAAATTAATGAATGACACCGGAATTTCAAAACAATTTTATTTGTAAATCAGTAATTAATGTTTCGCGCATCTGATAAAGTGAATTTTTTTAACCAAAATTCTGGTGGCAGCAGAGTCTGTGGGAGCTAAAGTTAAGGCCCCACACTAGGCACAGAAAAAGACCCGGATGGTAATGTAAACTCTATGGATTATTCTTTTCAAATATCTTGCTCAAATTTTAACATTTTTAAATGTTTTTTTGCAAAAGATAGCTTAAAAAGATCCACAACCGGCCTAGATTTTACTTTTTCGATTTTGCTTATATATTTTTTTATATTACGTTAGTTTCAATTTCAAAAACCGGTTAAAAACCGGAATTTTTTTTAAAAAAATCGGAAACAAAAACTGAAAAAGTAAAAACTAGGTCGTTGTGGATCGTCCTCAGCTATCTTGTGCAAAAAAAGCATGAAAAATATTGAAATTTGGGCGAAATATTTGAAAAGAACGCCCCCATAGACTTTATATTATCATCCGGGTCTTTTTCTGTGCCTACCGTTGCGCCTTAAGTGTTTTCATAGACGTAGCACCGCCCCTCAAGGGGTTAAGCATTTTTTTCGAACTTTTAACGTATTTATTTATTTTCGTTGTTGACTTAAAAAAAGTATTTCATAATATAAAATATTTCTCTACGCATATAATTTTATAGATAGACAATAACCCCTTCTTTTTTTTCAAATTATATTATGAGCAGATTTTTTATTTAATGCAGATTCTATGTTATGAGAAAGAATCTCGTCGATTAAAAAGTAAAATAAAAAAGAATCAGAAAAGAAACGGAAAGAATAAACTACGGCATTTAACTATTTATGACATTTCGTTCAATTTAAAACGCATTTAGCTTTTCAGAATTTTTTACATATTGCAATGGATTGATTAGTTTTCGCGCTATGTATGTATGACTTTCCATTTAAATAGGAAAATACCCATGTTTTATGAAATTATATTTTTTTTTACTTTTGTTACATTTTTATAGTAATCTTTTTATTCTGTAAATTATCGCTATGTGAAAATTATAGCGAATAATAGATTAAAACGCAAGATTTATGACAAACAGTTTTTTCTACACCTAAAATTTTATTTTAAAGCAATGGTAATTTTTCAGAAATTTTTCAGCATTCATTTTTTAAAACTGTAATTGCTGATTTTTTAAAACTGTTTGCTACATAGGATCACAAATTTATGCTCTACCACGAAATTTTTTTACAAATCAAAATCACTTGTGAGTTGTTTAAGAGTAAATGGGGGGGAGGGGGGTAGCTAAAAATTTCCTTTATCAGAGAGCTAAAAAACGTCTGGCATTTCTGATTTATGTAAAATACTTCCACACTTTTATAAAACACATGAATTAAAGTACGTATGAATATTGCGATAAAATTTAGTTAAAGATAATAAACGAATATTAAAATGTTAAAGCAAAATTAATATGAATGTGTGTTACGTCAAACTCAAGTTTTACTTTTAAACCATTAAAAATGTGTTGAGGCCCCACACTATTCCCTAAAAAAGACACTGATGATAATGTAAAGTCTATGAAGGCGTTATTTTCAAATATCTCGCTCAAATTTTAATATTTTTTTATGATAGCTTTAATTCCAGAACCGGTTCTAGCCGGTTTCGGAAATTAAAGTGTTGGCTCTTAAGAGTCCACAATAGTCACAGAAAAAGTACGCAAAAAGACCCGGATGACTATGTAAAGTCTATGGGAACGTTCTTTTCTAATATCTCGCTCAAATTTTAATATTTTTGCATGATTTTTTTGCACAAGATAGCTGAAGGCAATCCACAACCGGGCTAGTTTTTACTTTTTCAATTTTTGTTTCAGATTTTCTTAAAAAAATTACTTTAACTTTTGAAACCGGTTTAAACCGGTTCTGAAACTGAAACTATCGTAATATAAAAAATATATAACCAAAATCGAAAAAGTAAAAACTAGGCCGGTTGTGGATTGCCCTCAGCTATCTTGTGCAAAACAATCATGCAAAAATATTAAAATTTGAGCGAGATATTAGAAAAGAACGCTCCCATAGACTTTACATGGTCATCCGGGTCTTTTGTGTACTTTTTCTGTGACTATTGTGGGCTCTTAAGGCGCAACACTAGTCACAGAAAAGACCCGGATGATAATGTTAAGTCTATGGGGGCGTTATTTTCAAATATCTTGCTGAAATTTTAATATTTTTACATGTTTTTTATGCATAGAATAGCTGAGAACGATCCACAACCGGCCTAGTTTTTACTTTTTAGGTGCGTTCGTAATTATGTAAATACGTAGCACCTATTTTTGTCGCTCAATCCGTCCGTCTGTCCGTCTGTCTGTCAAAAACTACCCAACTGAATCGTTTGAAATTTAAAATACATAATTATAACATAATTTTGTAGAGTCATTTCAAATTTTATGAAAATTGGATGGATAGATCAATTACAGGGACAATCAAAAGGATTCCGTTACATTACGGTCAATGGGGAAAAAAGTTTCAAATGCATTTTAATCGTTTGAAATTTAAAACATATAATTATTGCGTAATTTCATCGAGTCATTTTAAATGTTATGACAATCGGATGTATAGATCAATTACAGGGACAATCAAAAGGATTCCGTTACATTACGGTCAATGGGAAAAAATTTTCAAATGCATTTTAATGATTTACACTCATTCGAACATAATAGAATTGGCATGAATCTATGAAGTATATACTAAAATATGCATTCTGTACAATCTGTTATGCAAAGAATTTTTATTATTAAATACAGGGCCACACAAATGTATTCCACTACATAATGCTAAACGGGGAAACATTGTTTGGGGCGTGTTTTAATTATATTCAACTATTTCACATTTTATGAATAAGATATACGTTGCTGAGGTGTAATAAAAATTACTTCCTGCATATTTACAGAAACAAAGATTTCGACTACTCTAGTGTATCCGAAGTACGCTCTACTATATCATCAAGATCTGAATATTTTTAAAACTTCGTTATCGTAGGAACGCACCTCATTTGCTACGCTTCACGTGCAATTTCCAACTTGTTAAATTTTTGTTTCAGATTTTTTTATAAATTACTTTAAATTTCAAAACAAGTTTAAACCGGTTCTGAAATTGAAACTATCATAATATAAAAAATGTATAAGCAAAATCGAAAAATTAAAATCTAGTCAAGTTGTAGATCGTCCTCGGCGATACTATGCAAAAAAAAAATCATGTAAAAATATTAAAATTTGAGCGAGATATTTGAAAATAACGCCCCATAGACTTTACATTATCATCCGGGTCTTTTTCAGTGACTATTTTGGGGGCTTTACACTTTGCGGAGCAGAACATTGTCAATGCTTATGTATTGAATTTAACGAATGACACCGTGATTTGAAAACAACTTCATTAGTAAATAAAAAATTGCTATGTTTCACGCATCTGATACACTGAAATTTTTTTTAACCAAAATTCTGATGCTTCTATGGTCTGTGGGAGTTAAAGTGAAGTGTTTTCATAGACATTGAACCGTCCCTCAAGGGGTTAAGAAATAGTTTTTTTTCGAACTTTTAACTTGATTTATTAATTTAATTGTTTTCGTTGTTGACTTAAAAAAAGGGTATTTCATAATATCGAACATTTTACTACATATATTAATTTACAGATACCCTTTCTTTTTTCAAATTATATTATCAGCAGATTTTTTATTTAATGCAGATTCTACATTATGAGAACAAATCTCGTCGATTAAAAAAATAAATAAATAAGAATCAGACATGGAGGCGAAAGAATAAACTACGGAATTTAAATATTTATGACATTTCGCTCCATTTAAAACGCATTTAGCTTTTCAGAATTTTTTTTACATATTGCAATGGATTAGTTTCTGTGCTGTGCATGTACAACTTTTTATTTAAATAGAAAAATACCCATGTCTTATGAAATTTTATTCTTTACATTTGATACTTTTTTATAGTAATCTTTTTTATTCGAAAAGATATGTTTAAGCGATAAAAATAGCTAATATTCTGTATTCTATGCACGAAATAGTGCACGATATTAAATATCATATTTTTTCATAAAAGAAAGCGAATTATAAGTAAAAGAATCAGTGCACGTAGTACGCATTAATTAGGATATTTATGTAAGATAAATAATAAATTTGTATAAAAAACCATAAAAATATATATAAACTTGTTCACTTACGGTCATGTTTTACTTAGACTAGTGATGGTCTATTATACGTTTCAGCCCGAAATGCGTTTTTATGGTATTTTTACATAATTTTATTATTTATTTGGGGTTTATAACCAGTTTTTCGATGTTGTTTCATCTAATTTATGTGAGTGTTGTATTGTCTTTGACATGTAATATGAAATATGTTTTTCATATAGACAGGTTATTTTTTTAAAATCTCTTAAGTATTTTTTTATTTAACTCTAAATCCGTTATTCTAAAAATAAAGTAAAATAATGAGGGGCTGTATCCATACATCAGTTGATTAATGTCAATACAGCATACACAATATTACATGCACCAATATATTTCGATACAGATCCTCATCTTCGCTTCCTTTTGAGAACAACGGATTTTGAACTTATTCTATTGACTTTAATTTTCAGAATTTTCAAGTTATGGTTCTGAGACTTTGATAAAGTTATTACATTATAAAAGTATGATTTAGCAAACACATAATGTACATTATAATTTGATGGCTTTCATGCATGCGCAACGAAACATTATTTAGTAAGCCTGCTTATTTTTCATACATTTTTTATTATTTTTCAATTCTGACTAAAAGGTAATTTGTACAAAGCTGCTAGTCATATTTTCTGAAACTAACTTTTAAAAACAAAAAATTAAGAACTCTGAAAATTACATCAAAAGAACCTGGCAAAACTTCGGATGGTTTTTATGAAAATCTTAATTTTCCTAAATTTTGCTATCCTCATGACATGAACACTGTTTATTACAATAAGCTATTTAAGCGCAATCTACAGTTTAAACATTTTGTTAGATTAATATATAAGATTATCCAAAAAACATTAGTTCTTTTTTAGTTAATTGATGGTCCTTTATAAAATTTCGGATTTTTTTTTAATTATTATAGCAGAAATGCATCACCTATTCTATCCTGTTTACAAACCTGGAGATTCAGGCTAATTTCTTATGGTTTCTCTAGATATTTAGCAAATCATCTAAAATTGCAAGTTATCTTTGGTCATATAGCTTGTATTTAAGGCAGTTTTATAAAACTAATAAATATTGTTTCTATACAGCAATCAAAAAATTCAAAAATCAAATACGTATATATTTATATTCCAACTAACTCATTAATTTAGATATGTATATGAGAACATAAAAATTTACCATAATTTTAAACTATTTTCTTACGCTTTGTAGGAAAAATTTTACGTTTTTAAAAATTGTCTGAAAACAGAACTGGTAAGTTAGGAGATTTTTTTCTATTCATAAACGACGCCATTCCGTTGAAAAGGATTTCAGCGGCGAAAGGTGCCTTATTCTCTAAAAAAGGCAGATTTCCAGCGGTTCATTTAAATCGGGAGTTTAAATATTGCTACTCTCACCTAAAAATATTTGAAAGAGATATTTGTATCCACAAGGTTACAATTAACTTGCATGCATTTATTTAAAACAATGTAACTAACTTTATAACTTTTTATTGAAATTTGATAAACCAGAATATATAATAGTGTAATAGAATACTTTATTTGAAATGCCTTAACTTAAATTATTATTATTATCATTATTTTCCCTTTTCCATGCATAAATGAAATTCTGTTTTATTTGATTCTTTTTACAGACATTCTATTTTTTTAATTAAATGTTTAGGAAATTTTCGCTATGTTTAGTTCGATGTGTAGTTCATCTTGTTTTTTTTTTTTTTTTTTTTTTTTTTTTTTTTAATGTATATATATTTTTTAGCATATGCTATCTCTGTCTGCCTCCCACACATACTTTTTCCTCTTGGATTTAACCGATCTTTAAAGCAGTCGATAACAATATTCGCATATTTAATTACAATAAATCAAATAAAGTTGGTGAAACTCGCTCTTAAAAAGTAAAAGGAAAAAAGGAAATATACCAGAATGGATTAAACACTGCTCCTAAAAATATCTTAAAAGTAAAATAAAATTTCAAACGTAATATTTTTTTCAATTGTTGAACGCGAAAAAATGAATTTATTTTGAGAATATTCCCAGAAATACATTCACATCTCCCACTCCATTTTTTTCTTCCCTAAAATGATATATTTGTTATTTTGGATTTTTGATAAATAATGAATTTATTTTATTTTAAACCATTAATTGTTTCACATTTTTATTTTATGTGTATAGCTCACTTCTATTTCAAATTTTAATTGAATGCATGCGTTAATGCAATTATACCCTAACACACAATTCTAAAGGTCCATGCAGTGTCTTCACTATCTAGTTAAAAATCGCAAGAATTAAATTAATATGATATTTTGACTTTTAAATTCGTTTTCCTTTCGTTTATTTATTTGTTTAGACATAGCCTTAATTTAAAATTAAATCCACAAATAAATCATCGTGCATTTTCGAAATTGTAAAAAATATTTCATACTTTGCAACGACATTTTTTTTACTTATAAATATTAGGAAAAAAGAACTTTTTGGTGAATAGGAATTATTGAATTCCTTCAAAAGTAGCTATTATGGATTTAAATTATATACTTTCTTTAGATAAAATTAAAATTCTAAAAATTTAATTTTTAAATTGTGAAAATATTGCAACGTTACTTCTAATTAACTACCACTTTAAGGGCCAAGTTTTTTTTATGGAATTTCATGGATCTATGGAAATTATAAAACATCGACGTTCCTAGATAATATTTAGAGACCAAAAACTCCAAACTGGAAATATCAAGTTGAAAATTTATTTAAAGTTTAATACGCTTATTTATTTATTTATTTTTATTTATTATTTTTATTTTTATTTATTTATATATTTATTTAAATATTTATTTGTTTTTTGCTTTACTATGCATATTTTTAAAATATGTATATACATAAGTAAGTATTAAGTATAAGTAATACATATAACTGTCGGGATATTTTTCGTGATGTTTTCACAAATCCATTGAAGGATTATTGCACATCTTTTAAGGTTATTGTAAAATGAATTAGTATATTTTTTTCATATTTCAGAAAGAGATTTAATTCTTTTACTTGAAACAAAATTTATTTTAATTTCTTTGAACTATTAATAAATAAATTACATTACATTTCCTTACTTATGATTTATGTTTAAACCGTAGAAAACGCGTTTAATTTTGAAGCCAGTTAAAATGAAAAATCCTGTTAAAAAAAATAAAAAAAATAAACACCCTAACTAACTATATAACAAATTACTGTAAAAGAGAATTAATGCTTCCAAGCGATTGATAATGAACTTTCTTCGAAAATAAATTGAAATGTATCTTCACTACCTAAAGAGACATGTATTTGCTTTTTCATTAAAATATTTATAGTAACGTTGCTTCATTAAATATGTACTCACATAAAGAAAAGGCTTACTCATCCAAACTACAATTTTATGGCGTTGATTGGAGTATACATATTAAGCAATTCTTACACTTTCTTCACAAATTCTTTTTTTGTGCTTTGTCAAATTAAATTATAACAAAGTTGAACTGCTTTCGTAATTGGTAATATATAAACTATTCACCGTGCTTTGTCCAATATTTAGACATTTTTTAAAGGCACATGAAGCTGCACTATAATGAAGTAATAATAAAATTAATTAAATGTTAAATTTTTAACTGTAGGCGTAAAAAAACTAGAGTGAAAAGATTACGATGCTAAATGATTATGGGTCTATAAGATTATGGAGCTGGAGTTTTTAAAATAATATATTGTTGCGTATATCGGGTTCTTTTGATCTTATGGTTAGACAACTTCAAACTCTTGTCTCTTAGAAAAGTAATAAATAATTTATTTAGAGACCTTCAGAAAAACAGAGTTATCGAAACTCCCAAATATTAAGGTTAGATATTCAAAAATAACTGTTCAAATCTATCGTACAAGTACAGATATAGATCCCAGAGACTCTTTATACAACGTCTCAACACTAAATCACATTCCAAACAACGTTTATAAAACTCAAGCAAACTTGCTTAAACAATCGCCTAGTAGTTCACTCAATGACTGGCTGATAAATAATAACCACATCAGCTTGTATCGGCTCTCCTATATATAGTCTCGCCGCATGCACTGGAAATTTCTAAAACCTTCTCGAAAAATCCAGAAAACCACAGAATAACATTCAATGTATCAATATACCTAAGGGGAGGGGATTACCATAGAGAGGGAAAGGTTACCATCGCCAACAATCGCCACGTTTGTCGCCATCTTGGCGATATATCGCCAAATTTGGCGACCAAAATCAGACGCTACTTAATCAGTGACGCCAACTTGGCGGTATCTTTAATATTTCGCCAATCTGCCGTAGACATACACTGAAAAATAATAGACAAGTTTGCTCGATAACAGAGACAATGTACAAAAACTAATATTGGTAAAGGAATGGAGCTTAATAAGATTATTTACATTATTTTACAGTACAAACACTAACTATTTACAAAATTCGAAACACTACCCCCTCCTCAAAGATTGCACTTCCCGGGCAGTGCAATCCTTGAGTTAGAAGAAAACACTTAAAATAAATAAATAAATAAAATAATGATAATAATAATAATATTTACATAAATAAGAACTAATTACTATTTACATATTTACAAAAAGTGACTTTCATGACCATGGTCTGAAATTCCAGTTTTGAAGTTCTAATCACTTTGGCCAAAATAAGGGGCTATCCGGTTATAATGTACGACCTTGGGCTTGGTGTGTGGCGATTTTTGTATGCGTACGACGACGTCATTCAGCCTGTGACGACTGTGTAAGGACCGTCCCAGTTTCTTTGTAATTTTGGCGACAGTCCCTTACGACATATGGGATTCCACGACCAAAATTTGTCACCTTCGTTGAACTCATGTCCAGTTGCCTCTATGTCGTGCCGTGCTTCATCTTTTCTAATGACAGTCCGATTCGGTTCCTCGCTAGAGAATGAATCTCCTCAATCCGTGCCTGGAGTTCATCTGCGTACACCTCGGGCGATAAAGGAGCATCATGAGGACGGCCAAACAAAAGATCCGCAGGTAAACGAAGATCACGACTAAAGAGCATTTGAGAAGGGGAATAACCAGTGGCCTCATGAGTAGCACTACTGTAGGCACGCAGGAAAAGAGGTAATTTCTTCTCCCAGTCCTGTTGATCTTTAGACACCAGGAGGGAGAGGCTATTTAGGATGGTACGATTGAACCGCTCCACCATGCCGTCCGACTGAGGATGTAGATGTGTAGTTCGAGTTTGTCTATGCCGAGTATTCCACACATTTCCTTAAACACAGTGGAATCAAAGTTTCTTCCTTGATCGGAATGGATTTGAAGAGGAACTCCGTATCTGGAAACCCAGTGTTGAACCAGTATGTCTTCCAGGGTTACCGCCTCTTGTATAGGAATGGCGTAGGCTTCAGGCCACTTAGTGAAGTAGTCCATGACAACGAGCATGTACTTATTGCCATCAGATTTTCTAGGAAGATAACCCAGGATATCTGGAGCAATTCGTTCGAAAGGAGCTCCTACATTATAACGCTGCAATCGTCCATGGGTGGGCCTCTTTGGACCTTTACGTGCTATACAGGTGTCACAAGTTCGACACCACTTCTCCATATCACTGCGAACACTATTCCAGTAAAAACGCACTCAAATCTTTTGCAGGGTCTTCATTACACCAAAATGACCTCCTGTGGGGCTACCATGAAGTTCTTGAAGGACCATAGAAATTCTCGCCTTAGGAAGTACTAGTTGCCATCTACATGTCTTTCCATCATCAGACTCCCATTTTCGGTACAAGATACCGTTCTTCAAAAGTAGGGAATCCCAGAGAGCCCAATAACGTTTAGTCGTAGGATGGTAATGGGCTATGTCTTGCCAGATGGGCTTCCTGTTAGACACCACTTTCAGCTCTAGAATTGGCTTAATTTCAGGATCAGCAAATTGATCTTTACGCAGGCTCTCATCACTCCCCTGATCTTGCGATGATGTGGACCCAGATGTAACTTGTCTTACTATAGGACCTTTGACATTAAATTTCTTCTCAACCCGGTAGCAATATTTACAATTCTCTGAGCAGGGTCTTCTTGAGAGAGCATCTGCATTTCCATGTGATGAGCCTTTTCGATGGAGTATCTCCATATCATACTCTTGAAGCTTTTGTATCCATCTGGCTATCTGGCCTTCAGGGTTCTTAAAATTCAATAGCCAAGTTAGAGAACCATGATCATTTCGGATCAGGAATTTTCGACCGTAAAGATAGTGATGGAAATGGTTTACGGCTTTCACTACAGCAAGAAGCTCTTTTCTTGTTACGCAGTAGTTTCGCTCTGCCTTTGACAATCACTTGCTGAAATAAGCGATAACACGCTCCTGGCCATCGATTTCCTAGGACAGTATAGCGCCAATGCTTTCGTTACTTGCATCCGTATCAAGTATAAACTGTCTATCGATTTGAGGATATGACAGAATTGGAGTGGATGTTAATGACTCCTTAAGCTTTTCGAAAGCATCGTCACATTCCTGTGTCCACATAAATTTTTGATTGGCTTCTGTTAATTTATGAAGTGTCCTTGCAATCATCGAGAAGCCTTTGACGAATTTTCTGTAATAGGTGCATTATCCTAGAAAACTTCGAAGCTGGTGAACATCTGCTGAACGATTCCAATTTTTCACGGCCAATATCTTCTCCGGATCAGTCCAAACTCCTTCAGACGAAATGATGTGTCCAAGGTAGCCGACTTCATTGCGAAACAAACTGCACTTCGAAGGGCTTAAATTCAAATTAGCTTCCTTTAATTTTTGTAGCACCCGCCTGAGGTTGTTCAGATGTTCATCAAAAGATTTTCCTATGATTATGATATCGTCTAAATAAACAAGACATGCCTCATATGACAGCCCCTGGAGAACCGTTTCCATAAAGAGTTCAAAAGTTGCAGGTGCATTACATAAACCACAAGGCATTATCTTGAATTGCCATAATCCTTGTACCGTTGTGAAGGCAGTCTTCTCGCGGTTGTCGGGATGGATCTCAACCTTCCAGTAACCACTCTTCAGATCCAGAGTCGAGAACAAAGTGTTGCCCGCAAGTGTGACGAGAGTGTCGTCAATCCTTGGTAGAGGGTAACTATCCTTTTTGGTAACGTCATTCAGTCGGCGGTAGTCTACACAAAATCTTGTAGAACCATCCCTCTTTCTTACTAATACAATGGGAGACGCCCATGGACATGTCGATGGTTCGATGACGTCATTCTCTTCCATATCCTTAATTAAATTCTGCACTTCTTCTTGCTTGGCAAAAGGTAATCGTCTAGGGTGCTGTTTAGTAGGAGAGTGATCTCCTGTATCAATTCGATGTTGTGCGATTTTGGTTCGTCAAAAGTCTTTAGATGTTTGGGAGAATAAACTTTAGAATTCCCTAATTAAACTTTCCGCAGCATCTCTCTGGTTTGGATCTAAGTCTGTATTTTGTAACAAACCCTTGATTCAATTATCTGAAGATTTCTGAGAGTGATTGGAATTTTGACTTATGCACGTCACAGGAGCACAAGACGCTATCACCTCTACTTTCTTGATATTAATCGTCTTATCACTGATGTTAGCTATTCTGACTGGAATGATCTTTTTCGAGAGGTCTACTACAGAAGAAGCCACCAATACTCCTGCTTGTGTACTATTGTCTTCGGGATAATCTATATGGCCAAATCGGTAATTAGTTTCATTTTTAATTACAGCAGGAACTAAAAATCTGTTCTTGGATCTAGATTGATGTCTTCTTTGGATATTACTATTTGTTAACATTCAATTTCGTTATTTAATCCAAAAAGGTTTATTTCTTCAAATTTAAAGAGCATTTTATGATTTTTGAAATCAAATTTGAAGCCAAACATCTTCAGGAAATCTAGCCCGATTAAGCAAGGGTCTGTTATGTCAGCCACATATGCCGTATGATAATATTTCGTTCCTCCAAATTTGTTGATTAAATTGGCCTTTCCATATATGCCTATGTTGTCGCCCGTCACTGTTTGCAGGGTAACGCAGGGCGGAGTCCAGATGAGTTTGCATTTCAATTTCCGAGCCAAATCTTCTGTTATTATTGTCACATTTGCTCCTGTATCCACAATCATACGGCATTGAATCTCGTTAATAAATCCTATCACATATAATTCATTATCGCCGCCACTCATTTATGATAGTGAAGGATCTTCAGTTGGGGCTTTTTATTCTCTGGTAACCTTAAATTCATTTCACGTTCGTAGGTATTAGGGCAGTTTCTTTGGAGATGTCCTCTACCACCGCATCCTCAGCATGTGAGATTCTGTCTTCTTGAGCTTGTTCTTCCATATTTTAAAGCTTTAAGCTCTTGATTTATTTTCCTAATTTCTTTCAAGACGTCGATCTCAGTGTCTGAGCTTTTGTTCACCGTTGCCCCTCAGACTGAATGACGATCTCTTCGGCTGGCTTGTGTAGCTGCTTCCAACTTTAAGGCATATAGTAATGCAGCCTTTAAATCCTGCACATCTGCAATTCGTACCGCTCTTTGCACTTCTGGATCTTTTATTCCGTCTAGAAATTACTGCAGTGAGAGCATTTCCCGTACATTTGTTGGGCAGTCGATGAATGCTAAATATGCAAGCCGTTCTATTTCTTAGGCAAACTCTTGAAGGGTTTCACCCTATTTTTATGACGGCTTTTCATTTATATTCTTGTATAATCTTTAAAGAATTTTTCTCCGAATCTCATTTCAAGTGCACAACTCAGAGTCTCAAAATCGGGTTGCGTTATATCGGGCAACGTTTGCAGCACATCGGCAGCTTCTCCTCTCAAAGACGCTGCTAGCTGACAAGCTTTCACCTTGTCACTCCACTTGTTCGCTTCGGCTACAATGAAAGAATAGGGTCTTGTAAACTTGCCAGGAACTCTTTCTGTCCTAAGTCGGCAGCTTAACGTGCACAGGAGAAGCAGGCGGATTCCTAAATTCTTCATAATTATCTCTGGGCGCTGAAAGCTTCTTCTCAATATCATGTATTATTTCTTCTATTTTACTCTCCATCTTCTTTTCAACATTGCTAACTTCATTCTGAATTTTCTCTTCTACTTCCTCTATTTTTCTTTCCATTTTCTCTTCAACATTATTAACTTCATTCTTTATTTTCTCTTCTGCCGCCGAGAACTTTTCTTCTAAAGTTTTCTTCATTTGTTCTTGTCTTCTATTAACTTCCTCTTTCAATTCTTCCATTCTCTTTTGGCTTCTCTTCATTTCCTCAGTCACCTCATCTTGGCATTTGTCAATTTTATTTGTCAACTCTTCCATTCTTTCTTTGTTTTTAGTCATTTTATCAAATAACTCTTCTTCGAATTTATTCATCTTTTCCGCCAACTCTTCTTGTCCTTTATTCATCTTTTCTGCCAACTCTTCTTTGCCTTTATTCACCTTTTACGCCAACTCTTCTTGGCCTTTATTCATCTTTTCCGCCAACTCTTCTTGGCCTTTATCCATTTTATCCGCCAACTCTTCTTGGTCTTTATCAATTTTATCGATTTTATTCCTCAATTCTGTCTTTATGCTATTGATAGCATCTAATAGTTCTTTCAGTTGTCCGTCCATAGCTCTTGTTTTCGAAATAAGATTCCGACTGCTGACACCAAAAATTGTTGCGTATATCCTGTTCTTTTGATCTTATGGTTAGACAGCTTCAAACTCTTGTCTCTTAGAAAAGTAGAAAATAATTTATTTACAGACCTTCAGAACAACAGAGTCTTCGAAACTCACAAATATTACTAGATATTCAAAAATAACTGTTTAAATCTATCGTACAAGTACAGATATAGGTCCCAGAGACTCTTTATACAACGTCTCAACACTAAATCACATTCAAAACAACGTAGATAAAACTCAAGCAAACTTCCTTAAACAATCGCCTAGTATTTCACTCAATAACTGACTGATAAATAATACCACATCAGCTCGTATCGGCTCTCCTATATATAGTCTCGCCGCATGCACTAGAAATTTCTACAACCTTCTCGAAAAATCCAGAAAACCACGGAATATGACATTCAATGCATCAGTATACCTAAGGGGAGGGGAGTTGTCATAGACAAGCGTCTAGAGATCACACTTTCTCAATTTGATCCTGCGGGGGATCGGCCACTGCGCATATCGTTCCCCACAAGACGTAGTGATTTTCGCGGATTTTTGCATACTGCACATATATTTCCGTGCATGGAGATTGTAGTATTTCTCTGATGAAGAAATAGTAACAAATTTATTTTCGCGCGCGTGTTTCTTTCTAATCATCGCTCCATTGATGAAGATGTAGTATTTGTCTAATGAAGAAATACATTTATATTATTACACAGAAATATATTTATTATACATTTATGCATGTAATCCCTTCATCGATGGCGCGATTCTCCTTCATTTTAAATGCATACATATTTATTTTTTTTTATTATTTTAGTTTCTTTCTATTTAAAACTGTTAATTGTTTTGATAGATAATTGTAAAATTTTCCTTCCAATTCCAATTACAAAAAAGTTAATGAAATTTGAATTTCCGTCAATATAGTTTGTAACGGTTGGGTGCTCGTATTGGGTGTTGAATGCAGACATAACTCAGAACGTAATTAAAAAGAGTTTATTTAAAACGATTAGGGCTCAAGGGGAGTGGAGCAGTTCTGTAATTTTAACAACTGATAACAATACTAAAAGGTTAAAATCATACTCACAGCTCCGGCGCTAGTTCAATCGGGGCACTTCAGATTACTTCTCAGCTATATGTCGGCTAAGCTGCTAGATAAAATCTTATTAGACAGCCCTTGGCTGTATATGTATTCTTTATTAACTTTTAAATAGTCAAGGTAATTACTATTAACTTCTTACCACCAGCCAACTTCTCGAGTCGAATTCCAAAACTCCTTGTCAACTCACTGAAGGCTTGCTAATACTTGATATCGCTTACTCTAGATCACTACTAGCTGGCCAAATGCCGCGAGACACACTCCTAGCTGGCTAATGTCGCTAGACACACCTAGTCGGCCAAGGCCGCTTAGACACTCTACACACACTCAAACTCCAAGCTTTTATATGTTGCAAACTGAGATACTTCAAATTTACATATTACTACTAACTGCGACATAACTGTAGAATCCTAGAAAGACACACACGCTGTAGAAAGTTAAAGTAAAAGAGAGGATAGATGTCGCTTTTACGCTTACACATGTTAAATCATTGACGTCAGAATCTCAAAAATGCTAGAGTGCCTTTATTGCAAAGGTCACTCCCTCACAAGTTTAGTGGTACATTTTTGCCAGTACTTGGCGAACAAATGTCCAAGTTGGTATCCAAACAAATTACTCACCATTATTTGACATTTCAGACAAAGCAGTATTAATAGCAAGAAAATAATTATAATAACATTTGAACACATAATTAGTTACAACAGTAATTGTTTATACTCTGTAATGATAAAAAAAAATCATATGCATCACCAAACTATGCTAATGGAAATTGAAGTTTCATTAATTTTATATGCCAAATACTTTTTTTTAATAATATCTTTGATATAATAATTACTTCTTCATGAAGAAAAGCTATAAAAAATCTTTTTTTTTCAAGTTTACAGTTTATGTACATGTTGTTTTACATTTCCATAGACTTGTTTTTAAATAGACTGACTTATATCGTAATTTTGTAATAATTTCTAATTCTAAACATTTTAAGCAGCTTAACCCTTCAGCAGATGTATAATTAAATTTCCCTTAAAGATAAAGGAAAAACACATATGAAATAATATTGTAAAGGAAAAATTACATAACATTAAGATATTGTAATTTATTATTCATAACATTATTTGAAATATATATATATCATCATCATCATCATCATCATCATCAACCGTTTTCGATCCACTGCTGTATGTAGGTCTCCCCCATATTTTTCCAATGTTTTCTGTCTAGTGCTTTCGTCATCCAATTTACACCAGCCACTTTTCTAATTTCGTCACTCCATCTTACTTGTGGTCGTCTTCTTGGTCGTTTTACATCTCTGGGATACCACTGTAGTATATTTGTGAAGAATTTGCAAAAAGGCTATCCTTACTGTTTTCCAAATGTCTAAAAAGGTCAGATGTACCAGAAGATTGGAATAATGCTGTGATGGTACTACTTTACAAGAAATGAGAGAAGGAAAACATTAAAAATTACCGTCCGATCAGCTTACTGTCCGTCATTTATAAAATTTCCCCCAAAGTTTTAACGACAAGACTTGAATCAGCTCTGGACTCAGCTCAACCTAGAGAACAAGCAGGATTCCGAAGTGGATTCAGCACAATGGATCATATCCAAACAGTAAGGGAACTCATAGAAAAGCATAAAGAATATAATTTACCTCTCTGCCTTGCCTTTATTGATTATGAAAAAGCTTTTGATTCCATCTACACATCAGCAGTAGTAGATTCTCTGGAGGACATTGGTATAGACAAACCTTACATCAATATCATAAAGAAGATTTACAAGAAAGCAACAGCAACCATCCGTTTAGATAAAGGAAAAGCGCAGATCAAGCTCGGAAGAGGAGTAAGACAAGGAGACACCATTTCACCCAAGCTTTTTAATGCTGTCTTAGAAAATATCTTCAAGAAGCTGGATTGGGAAAACAAAGGGATTAGAATAAAAGGAGAATTTTTAAGTCATCTCCGGTTCGCTGACGACATTGTAATTTTCATTAACAGACCTGAAGAATTGGAAATTATGCTAAAAGATCTTGCAGAAGCTAGCATCAATGTGGGATTAAAAATAAATTTAGAAAAGACTAATGTGATGTTTAATTCATTTACATCAAAAAAGAAAATTGTCTACAAGAACACTGAGATTAAAGAAGTGCAAAGTTATATGTACCTAGGACAGGAAATATCATCGGATAATAGTATCTTGAATGAAATCAATAGAAGAATAAGAAATGGGTGGAGTGCTTTCGGGAAGAACAGTATTATTCTGAAGAGTAATATGCCTCTGTTTGAAAAGAAAAGTTTTTAATCAATGTATTTTACCTGCATTAACCTACGGAGCAGAAACATGGACACTAACAAAACGGATGATACAAAGATTACAAACAACACAGAGAAGCATGGAAAGATGCATGCTAGGCATAACTAGAAGAGACAGAAAGAGAATAACCTGGATAAGAAACCAAACAAAAGTTTTTGACATCCTTGAAAGAATCAAGCAGCTAAAATGGAAATGGGCTGGGCACATTGCAAGAAGACATATATATATATAAGGACACGGATGTCATGTACGCACAATATCGGCGCGATTTTTTTGTCTGACGCCAGTTTGGCAAATACTTCGTTATCAAATATCTGTTACATATATATTTTTTAATCAATAGAGTGCAACAAAATGGCGATTTTATGCTTCATATGGTAATCCGGTCATTGTTGTTTAATTATTTATAATTTGCTGATTTACTTTGTATTTCCTTTTATAAATCGATATAAATTGTTTTGTTCTATTATTATTAATTAAACTTTTGTAATTTATTATTACAAGGTAGAACCCGTCAAATTTTGACGAAAGAAAATGTATAAGAAGGAACTGTTTCATTAACTTATAATAAGCCTACAAAATTAGTTATAGTAAAAAATGCATTTTATATTGCTTTTTATAAAAATTAGCATTTTAATTTGATAATTTTGATTGAAAACTTGAAGTCTCAATGGGCTGTTAGCTAAAATAGATATTAAACTTTTGATATTCTTTTACGTGTAAATCAAAATTTATAAATGAAGTCAAAATTCACCGGGTTTTATAACAGAAGATATTTAATTTTTTATTTTTCCCCTTTTAATGAGAAAATTGGCAACATAAAGATACAGCGCTCAATTTTTCCTTTGCTTTAAATAGAAATGGGATACTCCTGTTGCCACGATTAGAAAAGAGGTATTTAAAGCTGCAAAAAAATTAATATTTCAAAAACAAATTAAGATACAGCTTTCAAACAAATTTCATTTAAAAGTACATTTTTTCCGTACACGATGGTGTAAAAATTGAAAATATACGACATTTAGAAGTTTAAAAACTTTTAGTGGCAAAAATTGCAATACCGAAATTCATTTAAAATTTGAAAGTGTTGTCATGCTCAAAATGACGTATGCGTTACGCGCAGATACGTTTGGCCTTTACAATAGAGATTTCCTAATTAAAATAATAGAAAATGGTTAAAAAATATATATCTAACTCATATTTGTCAAAAATATACGTCATGGACGGAAATATATTTGTGCAGTATGCAAAAATCCGCGAAAATCGCTACGTCATGCGGGGAACGATATGCGCAGTGGCCGATCCCCCGAGGGATCAAAATGAGAAAGTGTGATCTCTAGACGCTTGTGTTGCCATAGAGAGGGAAGGGTTACCATCGCCGACAATCACCAAGTTTGTAGCCAACTTGGCGATATATTGCCATATTTGGCGACTAAAATTATTCGTCAAAAGTGACGCCAACTTGGCGATATCTTTAATATTTTCCAATCTGTCGTAGACATACACTGAAAAATAATAGACAAGTTTGCTTGATAACAGAGACAATGTGACAAAAACTAATATTGGTAAAGGAATGGAGCTTAATAAGATTATTTACATTATTCTACAGTACAAACACTAACTATTTACAAAATTCGTAACACTACCCCCTCCTCAAAGACTGCACTTCCCGGGCAGTACAATCCTTGAGTTAGAAGAAAACACTTAAAATAAATAAATAAATAGTATGATAAGAATAATAATAAGATTTGCATAAATAAGAACTACTTACTATTTACATACTTACAAAAAGGAAAATTCAAAACCATGGTCTGAAATTCCAGTTTTGAAGTTCTAATCACTTTGGCCAAAATAAGGGGCTAGCCGGTTATAATGTACGACCTTGGGTTTGGTGTATGGCGATATTTGTATGCGTACGACGACGTCATTCAGCCTGTTGACGACTATGTAAGGACCGTCCCAGTTTCTTTGTAATTTTGGTGACAGTCCTTACGACGTATGGGATTCCACAACCAAACATTGTCACCTTCGTTGAACTCATGTCCAGTTTCCTTTATGTCGTGCCTTGTTATCATCTTTTCTAATGCCAGTCCGATTCGGTTCCTCGCTAGAGAATGAATCTCCTCAATCCGCGCCTGGAGTTCATCTACGTACTCCTCGGGCGATAAAGGAGCATCAGGAGGACAGCCAAACAAAAGACCCGCAGGTAGACGAAGATCACGACCAAAGAGCATTTGAGAAGGGCAATAACCAGTGGCCTCATGAGTAGCACTCCTGTAGGCAAGCAGGAAAAGAGGCAATTTCTTCTCCCAGTCCTGTTGATCTTTAGACACCAGGAGGGAGAGGCTATTTAGGATGGTACGATTGAACCGCTCCACCATGCCGTCCGACTGAGGATGTAGAGGTGTAGTTCGAGTTTTGTCCATGCCGAGTAGTCCACACATTTTCTTATACACAGCGGAATCGAAGTTTCTTCCTTGATCGGAATGTATTTGAAGAGGAACTCCTTATCTGGAAACCAAGTGTTGAACCAGTATGCCTGCTACGTTTACCGCCTCTTTGTTGGGAATGGCGTAGGCTTCAGGCAAATTAGTGAAGTATTCCATGACAACGAGGATGTACTTATTGCCATCAGATTTTCTAGGAAGAGGACCCAGGATGTATAGAGCAATTCGTTCGAAAGGAGCTCCTACAATATAACTCTGCAATCGTCCACGTGTGCGCCTCTTTGGACTTTTACGAGCTATACAGGTGTCACAATTTCGACACCACTTCTCCACATCACTGCGAACATTATTCCAATAAAAACGCTCTCGAATCTATTGCAGGGTCTTCATTACACCAAAATGACCTCCTGTGGGACTACCATGAAGTTCTTGAAGGACCATAGAAATTCTCGCTTTAGGAAGTACTAGTTGCTATCTACATGTCTTTCCATCATCAGACTCCCATTTTCGGTACAAGACACCGTTCTTCAAATGTAGGGAATCCCAGAGAGCCCAATAACGATTAGTCGTAGAATGGCAATTTGCCATGTCTTGCCAGCTGGTCTTTCTGTTAGACACCTCTTTCAGCTCTAGAATTGGCTTAATTTCAGGATCAGCAATTTGATCTTTACGCAGGCTCTCATCACTCCACTGATCTTCGATGATGTAGACCCAGTTGTAACTTGTCTTACTATAGAACCTTTGACATTAAATTTCTTCTCAACCCGGTAGCAGTATTTACAATTCTCTGAGCAGGGTCTTCTTGAGAGAGCATATGCATTTCCATGTGATGAGCCTTTTTGATGGCGTATCTCCATATCGTACTTTTGAAACTTTTGTATCCATCTGGCTATCTGGCCTTCAGGATTCTTAAAATTCAATAGCCAAGTTAGAGAAGCATGATCAGTTCGGATCAGAATTTTTTTACCGTAAAGTTAGTGATGGAAATGGTCTACGGCTTTCACTACAGCAAGAAGCTCCTTTCTTGTTACGCAGTAGTTTCGCTCTGCCTTTGACAAGCACTTGCTCAAATAGGCGATAACACGCTCCTGGCCGTCGTGTTCCTGGACAGTACAGCGCCAATGCTTTTGTTACTTGCATCCGTATCAAGTATAAACTGTTTATCGATTTGAGGATATGACAGAATTGGAGTGGATGTTAATGCCTCCTTAAGCTTTTCGAAAGCATCGTCACATTCCTGTGTTCACATAAATTTTTGATTGGCTTCTGTTAATTTATGAAGTGGCCTTGCAATCATCGAGAAGCCTTTGACGAATTTTCTGTAATAGGTGCATAATCCTAGAAAACTTCGAAGTTGGTGAACATCTGCTGGACGATTCCAATTTTCACGGCCAATATCTTCTCCGGATCAGTCCTAACTCCTTCAACCGAAATGATGTGTCCAAGGTAGGCGACTTCATTAAGAAACAAACTGCACTTCGAAGGGCTTAACATCAAATTAACTTCCATTAACTTTTGTAGCACCCGCCTGAGGCTGTTCAGATGTTCATCAAAAGATTTTCCTATGATTATGATATCGTCTAAATAAACAAGACATGCCTCATATGACAGCCCCCGGAGAACCGTTTCCATAAGGCGTTCAAAAGTTGCAGGTGCATTACATAAACCACAAGGCATTACCTTGAATTGCCATAATCCTTGTCCCGTTGTGAAGGCAGTCTTCTCGCGGTCGTCGGGATGGATCTCTACCTGCCAGTAATTACTCTTCAGATCTAGAGTCGAGAACCAAGTGTTGCCCGCAAGTGTGTCGAGAGTGTCGTCAATCCTTGGTAGAGGGTAACTATCCTTTTTGGTAACGTCATTCAGTCGGCGGTAGTCTACACAAAATCTTGTAGAACCATCCTTCTTTCTTACTAATACAATCGGATACGCCCATGGACTTGTCGATGGTTCGATGACGTCATTCTCTTCCATATCCTTCATCAAATTCTGCACCTCTTCTTGCTTGGCAAAAGGTAATCGTCGAGGGTGCTTTTTAATAGGATAGTGATCTTCCGTATCAATTCGATGTTGTGCGATTTTCCTTCGTCCAAAGTCTTCAGATGTTTGCTAGAATAAACTTTGGAATTACCTAATTAAACTTTCCGCAGCATCTCTCTGGTTTGGATCTAAGTCTGGATTTTGTAACAAACCCTTAACTAAATTATCTGAAGATTTCTGAGAATGATTGGAATTTTGACTTATGCACGTCACAGGAGCACAAGACGCTATCACCTCTACTTTCTTGATAGTAATCGTCTTATCACTGATTTTAGCAATTCTGACTGGAATGGTCTTTTTCGAGAGGTCTGTTACAGAAGAAGACACCAATACTCCTGCTTGTGTACTAGTGTCTTCGGGATAATCTATATGGCCAAATCGGCAATTAGTTTTATTTTTAATTACAGCCGGAACTAAAAATTCTGTTCTTGGATCTAGATTCGCCAAGTTCGAAGCCCAACTTTATCCGAAAATCTAGCCTGATTAAGAAAGGATCTGTTATGTCAGCCACATATGCCGTATGATAATATTTCGTTCCTCCAAAGTTGATGATTAAATTGGTCTTTCCATGTATGCCTATCTTGTCGGCCGTCCCAGTTTGCAGGGTAACGCAGGGCGGAGTCCAGATGAGTTTGCATTTTAATTTCCGAGCCAAATCTTCCCTTATTATTGTCACATTGGCTCCTGTATCCACAATCAAACGGCATTGAATCTCGTTAATAAATCCTATCACATATAATTCATTATCGCCGCCACTCATTTTTGATATTTGAAGGATCTTCAGGTGGGGCTTTTTATTCACTGGTAACCTTAAACTCATCTCACGTTCGTAGATTTTGGGGCAGTTTCTTCGGAGGTTTCCTGTATCACCGCATCCCCAGCACGTGAGATTATGTCTTCTTGAGGTTGTTCTTCCATATTTTAAAGCTTCAAGCTCTTGATTTATTTTTCTAATTTCTTTCAAGACGTCGATATCAGTGTCTGAGATTTTGTTCACCGTTGCCCCTCTGACTGAATGACGATCTCTTCGGCTGCCTTGTGTAGCTGCTTCCAACTTTAAGGCGTATAGTAATGCAGCCTTTAAATCCTGCACATTCGCCATTCGTACCTCTCTCTGCACTTCTGGATCTTTTATTCCATCTACAAATTACTGCAGTGAGAGCATTTCCCTTACATTTGTTGGGCAGTCAATGAATGCTAAATTTGCAAGCAGTTCTATTTCTGAGGCAAACTCTTGAAGGGTTTCACCCGATTTTTATGACGGCTTTTCATTTGTATTCTTGTATAATCTTTAAAGAATTTTTCTCCAAATCTCATTTCAGTATACAACTCATAGTCTCAAAATCGGGTTGCGTTATATCGGCCAACATTTGCAGCACGTCGGCAGCTTCTCCTCTCAAAGACGCTGCTAGCTGACAAGCTTTCACCTTGTCACTCCACTTGTTCGTTTCGGCTACAATGGAGAATTTGGTCTTGTAAACTTGCCAGAAACTCTTTCCGTCGTATGTCGACAGGTTAACGTGCACAGGTGAAGCAGGCGGATTCCTAAATTCTTCATAATTATCACTGGACGCTGAAAGCTTCTTCTCAATATCTTATATTCTTTCCTCTATTTTATTCTCCATCTTCTTTTCAACATTACTAACTTCATTCTTAATTTTCTCTTCTACTTCCTCTATTTTTCTTTCCATTTTCTCTTCAACATTATTAACTTCATTCTCTATTTTCTCTTCTACCGCCGAGAACTTTTCTTCTAAAGTTTTCTTCATTTCTTCTTGGCATTTATTAACTTCCTCTTTCAATTCTTCCATTTTCTTTTGGCTTCTCTTCATTTCCTCAGTCACCTCTTCTTGGCATTTGTCAATTTTATTTGTCAACTCTTCAATTCTTTCTTCGTTTTTATTCATTTTATCAAATAACTCTTCTTGGCCTTTATTCATCTTTTCCGCCAAATCTTCTTTGCCTTTATCTATTTAACCGCCAACTCTTCTTGGCCTTTATCAATTTTATCGATTTTATTCGTCAATTCTGTATTTATGCCATTGATAGCATCTAATAGTTCTTTCAGTTGTCCGTCCATAGCTCTTGTTTTCGCCATAAGATTCAGACTCCTGACACCAAAAATTGTTGCGTATATCCTGTTCTTTTTTTCTTATGGTTAGACAACTTCCAACTCTTGTCTCTTAGAAAAGTAGAAAATAATTTATTTACAGACCTTCAGAACAACAGAGTCTTCGAAACTCACAAATGAGTCATTCCACACGAAATGAGCAAATCAGGTGTGACTGACATGTCACAGATTTTATTGAAAATCATCATATAAGTAGATCACAATCATTTACGTGGAAACGCAAAGTAGTAGTGTTCAGACTACTTTATTTCAGTATAAAAATTTACATTTAAGTTGATACGAAATCTAGGTCTTGTGTACATGCTTGAAATTTCAAGTTTGATTATTAGCCCTAGGAATGGAAAAACTGTAATAAAAATTATTTACACTTAAGAATGAACTATTAGTAACCGATTAGCATAATTTAGTAATTGTATTTTTATTTCATAATTTAATAATAAATAAATAATAGAAAAAATCGCGGAAAAAATGAAATATTTCAGTTATATGTTTTAAAATGAAGGAAACTTTTTCCAAATTAATTTTTTTTGCCATTATAGCTAATTGAATATATTTAATACATCTAAAATTTAATCCTTGCCTTTTTCATTCTTTATGAGAAAAAAAAAATAAATAGTGAAAACTGTTGATTAAAAATTCAACATTTTTATCATTTGTTTGGAGACGAATAAAAGGTTTCAAAAGCTCTAAACTGTTTGATATTACGGATAAAAGTGTATAGTTTAAATATACGGAGTTTTATTCTTGCTTTCAGTTTATTTTTGCCTCAAGAATATTTTAAATTGGTATAGAGGAAGACCGATTCTCTCGATAAAATTTCTGTATTTTAATCTTAAAATCAAATATTAAATGTAGATGGCAGCATTAAACTTTTTTTACCAAGAAACTTGCAAAAAAGTGCGTTATTTCAAAGAAAGATTCTCCTTAGAATGAACCCTTTTTTTAACCCATTTTTATAATGTTAGGAATCAAAAAGGCAGTATTGAAACTTTTTTAGTGTGTCATGGACTTATTGATTCTTATATATGTGGAATATTGTTGATGTCGAAGCTGTCCTTTAATTATTTTTTGAGGTTAAATAAGAGGAATAATTGTGACTTTGTCATTTTTTTAAAAAGTTTCTAAGTTTTTTTTTAAGATGAAGGAAATAAACAACAACTTTGAAACTTGGAGATTTTGATCTTCATGTATAATACTACATCTTTCATGAATTTCAAAGATGATTTTTAAATCCTTTAATTTTTATAGAGTTTAAAAATTTTCAAAAAATTACAAAATTTCAATATTTACAACCAATTTATGATTAGTTATGGTATTACCAGATTATTATTACTCAATAAATATAAAGTTTGATTTCCAGAGATTTCAATATTATAAAAAAATTCATTTTTGTTAAATAGTTCTCAAAATACTGAGCTTCAAACTTGCAACTTTCGACGATTATCCGCAACCCTTCTATATCACAAGTTTTTTACATGTCCAAAACAGATAAAATAATTTATTTTTCGTCAAAATATTGTGCAGAACTACATTTGAATATGAAATAAACACGTATCTCAAATGTTATTAAAATCGGCTCCTATGCAGCCACTGCTTATTTTACATTTTTGCTCATTTTACATGGAATGACCCAAATATTACTAGATATTCAAAAATAACTGTTCAAATCTATCGTACAAGTACAGATATAGGTCCCAGAGACTCTTTATACAACGTCTCAACACTAAATCACATTCCAAACAACGTAGATAAAACTCAAGCAAACTTGCTTAAACAATCGCGTAGTAGTTCACTCAATGACTGACTGATAAATAATAACCACATCAGCTCGTGTCGGCTCTCCTATATATAGTCTCGCCGCATGCACTGGAAATTTCTACAACCTTCTCGAAAAATCCAGAAAACCACGGAATAACATTCAATGTATCAGTATACCTAAGGGGAGGGGGTTACCATAGAGAGGCAAAGGTTACCCTCGCCAACAATCGCCAAGTTTGTCGCCATCTTGGCGACCAAAATTAGTCGTCAAACGTGCCGCCAACTTGGCGATATCTTTAATATTTCGCCAATCGTAGACATACACTGAAAAATAATAGACAAGTTTGCTTCATAACAGAGACAATGTAACAAAAACTAATATTGGTAAAGGAATGGAGCTTAATAAGATTATTTACATTATTTTACAGTACAAACACTAACTATTTACAAAATTCGTAACAATATGTTAACAAATGTCAGTAAATATATATATATATTTGTCTATCTTAAAGTCAACAATTACAAATCTTAAAAAAACGTAAAAGTCTCTTCTTTCTTTAAATGGATATATATAAGGTTTTTCATCAAAATTTTTATAGTACCATTACCTCATTAATTATGCATTCACAAATTGAAAAGTCTCACTCATCTAATCTACAATTTTATGGCGTGTATTGCAGGAAATATAAGAAGCAAAGTCAACATTTTCTTCACATTCTCTATTGTGTATTTAGGGAAAATAAATTATAACAAAATTGAACTGCATTGGTAACTTGTAATAAATAAAATATTCACCATGCTTTATCTAATATTTAAGCATTTTTAAAAGCATGTGGAATAGTAATATAATAAAATAGTAATAAATTAGATTAAACAGTAATAAAATAAATTAAATGGTCAAGTTTTAAACTATAGGCGCAAAAATAGAGCCAAAATATTATGATGCTAAATGATTATAGACGTAAAAAATTGTGGTGCTAGAAGGTTTTAAAATAATCTATATTAAAATAAGGTTTTAAAATAATATATATATATATATATATATATATATATATTTACTTTTAATAATGTTAACCATAAAAATCTTCGAAAATAAATGGAAGCGTCTCTTCTCTCTTTAAATGGATATATATTTGGTTTTTCATCAAAATATTTATAATAGCACCGCCTTATTAAATATGCATTTACAAATTCAAAAGGCTCATTCACCTAATTTACAATTTTATGCAGTTTATTGGAGAAAATTATATTTAGAAATTTCTACACTTTTTCATAAATCTCTTTTGTGTGCTTACTCAAATTAAATTATAACAAATTTGAATTCCTTTCGTAACTAAAATAAATAAACTATTCACCGTAGTTTATTAATATTACTCATTTTAAATGGTACCTTCAAAAGCATTATAATAAAATAGATTAAACAGTGATAAAACAAATTAAATGTTTAAGTTTCATGCTATAGGTATAAAAAACTAAAGCCAAATGTTTATGATGCTAAAGAATTATAGACCTAAAAGATTGTAGTGCTAGAAGGTTTTAAAATATTATACGATAAGCACTGTCAGGATATATATATACACCTTTCTTAATGTTAACCTTACAATCTTCGAAAATAAACGGAAACGTCTCTTCTCTCTTTAAGTGGATATACATTTGTTTTTTCTTCAAAATACTTATAGTAGCATTGTCTCATTAATTATTCATTCATAAACTGAAAAGGATTACTCACCTAATTTACAATTTTATGGCATTGATTGAAAAAAATATATTCAGCAATTTCTAGATTTTCTTCACAAATTTCTATTTTGTGATTAGTCAAATTTAACTAAATTGAATTTGAATTGCTTTCGTAACTAAAAGTAAACAAACTATTCACCATATTTATCCATTATTTAGTCATTTTTATATGTGTGCGTGGAACAATAATATAATAAAACAGTAATAAAATAGATTAAATATTTAAGTTTTAAACTAAAGAAGTAAAAAATATTGAGCCACAAGATCATGCTGCTAAATGGTTATGGACCTTAAAGATTGTAGTGCTGGAAGATTTTAAAATAATACATATTAAGTACTGTTAGTAAATATAAATACATATATATATTTGTATTTCTTATCGTTAACCTTTACAAATCTTCGAAAGTAAAAGGAAACATTTTTTCTCTCTTTAAATGGATATATATTTGGTTTTTCATCAAAATATTTATAGTAACATTGCCTCATTGATTATCCTTATATATATTATAAATGTGAAAGTGTGTCCGAAAATTGGAATGAACTTGGCTTCAAAACGGATGGATCAATGTCTTTGAATTTTTGTATATAGATAAATTATTGACCTGAAATGAACATAGGCTAATTTTTATTTATTTTATTCAAATACTTTTCTTAATAATTCAAAATTTCACTATTTTTCATACAGAATAAATTGAAAAATTTTCCATAATATTTTAATCATCTTTCTTTTTTCGTTGCCAAAAAATAAAAAAACCGGAATAATTATTTCTCTTCTGTAATTAATTTTCAATTGAAGGATTTTCACGTGATAAAACAAATGAAATAAATAAATGGACCCTATTCTGTTTTTCGGTTCGAGGTTAAAAACCGCAATTTTACCAATTGTGACGTCAGAGGAATACTGTTTTCCTTCTTATATCAAGCAGACGATTATATAAAATTTCTTTTACACTTAGAAGACTTTACAAGAATATAACTTCACACTTCACAAGAATATAAATATTTTAGTAGTTTTTCCAGATATTAATCCGTAATAAAAATTAACCTTTTTCTTTCTTTCGGTTCGAGGCTATAAAATTAAACTTTTTACCAATTGTGACGTCACAGGAATACTTTCCCTTAAGAATTTTAAAAATATCAATGTAACGTCATATTTGGAACAAATTATAAGTTTTCAAGTTTTCATTTTTAATAACACAATGTATTTTTGAGTAAGTGCTAAAAAGAGACGATTGTGACGTCACATATTAAAAATAAAATAAATATGCTCTGATATTGCAACGAAATGAGATTGAATTATGATATCAAAGGTTATTATTTAAAGAAAATTAAGTTTATCATCTGAGCGGGGTTAATATAAATATTTAATATTAAAATGAAATAAGTTTTTTTAAAGGTTAAATATTAAATGACTAGAAAATATTAATAATTTATAACGCAAATTTATCTATATCGTAAATGACATAATGATCAATGAAAAATACTTTTTATCATTCTTAGAAAGTAAGAAAAAGTCAACTAATCAAAAAAATATATATGTTTGTGTGTTAATTCTTAAAATTGTTCAATTCTGAAAATATAAATAAAAGTCACTTTAAAAATGCACTT
The DNA here is from genome assembly GCA_964019185.1 of Maratus speculifer. Taxonomy (NCBI): domain Eukaryota; kingdom Metazoa; phylum Arthropoda; class Arachnida; order Araneae; family Salticidae; genus Maratus; species Maratus speculifer. Next base: position 224,643,129 of record OZ025296.1, on the reverse strand, counting down.
TCTGGTAGAATTTTTATAAATCTTTGTAAAAATTATATAAATCATGTATCGGACTATGCAATAAACTGGATATACGGTCAACTGTGCAATAGCGATTCCCGTAAATATGAATTGAATAATTTTAATCGTTCTTTTTAATAATTTAAGCTAAATATGCGGTCGTATCGTATATCTGCACGTAATATACAGGATTGTACAAAAGAATTCAAGTACGTTTCTGTCTATTATTAGAAATTGCTAAAGGTGAATTTTAATCTTCGTTATACTTTTTCTAACTAAGCAAAATTTTAACGTTGTATTTAGAATATTTACAAACACATAGATCATATACATAACTGCAGAAAAGAATGGGCCGGCCAAGTTATATATTATGGAAATGTTGGATATTTTTTTATTACCTAGATAAATTGATTTTTCTTTCTTTGATATGGAATTGTGAAATGCACTTCAACATGATTTCTGTACAATTGGGGTGCGTTACAGTTGTTCTACAGTATAAGTGGTTGCAATTTCATTTTCGCGATTGTTCATATTATCTAACACATTTCCCTTTTGTTTGACAGAGTTCTTTAAGTCCCCTATAAAGAAAAACTACTGCATAGCCTCCCATAAGATATGTGTTAGTTATATAAGTTTTAAATTATTGTTAATGAAACATTTTGTTTAATTAAAGCGTTTCTTTTTTTAATGCTACGTGAACGACGTCACGGGTAACAGCTAGTATATTCATAAACTAAAAAGGATTATTCATCTAATCTAAAATTTTATGGCATTGATTGGAGAAAATATATTCAGCAATTTCTACACTTCCACCTCATTTTCTATTTTGCATTTAGTCAAATCAAATTAGAACGAATTTGAATTACTTTCGTAATTAGTAATAAATAAAGTATTCACCTTGTTTTATTCAATTTTCGGGCTTTTTTATAAGGCACAAGGAGCATAAAATGATTTAAATTTTTGATTTTTCAACTATCGGCGTAAAAAATAGAGCTAAAAGACAATGTGTTAAATTACTACTGACCTAAAAGTTTATGATGCTGAAAGTTTTTAAAATAATATATATTATCCACCTTCAATAAATATATATATGAAAAATTGTCTAAAAATTCTAGTTCCATAGAAATCTATTCAGCAGTGTCTATAAAAGTATGAACTTATCATAATACATATTGCCTAATTTTAGAACCATGTCTTATCATTCTAAAATTAAACAATGGATAACGAATTGTTATAAACTAAAACTTTATATAAAAAATTATCTAACTAACTGTCCAAGTCTTATTAAAAACCGCATACAAAAACTTTTAAAAATTGCTGATCATTCATAATTCTTTTCACTTGATTAAAAAACTTTTGCAAAAATTAAGCAACAATTATATGTTATATAATTAATTCTTTACATAAAAATTGTCTAACTAACAGTGCAATGCCAACAAATATTTTTCATAATCGGATTATCATCTGATTATAGAACTTTAAAATACTTACTTTATGGTGTATGTAAATATTCTACAGATATACATACAACAAATACAATAAACCCTAAGTGGAACTGAGTGAATAACGAAGTGAAAAATCAGCCAGAGCAAGGAATCAAACCTGGGTTCACAGCGAACTAGATTGTTGGTCTATCACTGAGCCACTCCGGCTGATTCCTGGCTCTACTTTTCAATTATTCTATTCTCTCTTACTTTTCAATCCAGTGTGATTTGTTGTATTTATTCTATGTATGTCAGTTAATGTCTGTATATATGTTTAATCGTTGAAAAAAGGCATTATTTATGTATATACATGTTTTAATACTTATTTTTTATTGCTTAACGCCTTCATACAATAAATACAATAAACCCAACTAAGGGGGAAATTAGCCAGTGCCAGGAATCTAATCCGGGTTCACACAGAACTAGGATGTTGCTCTATCACTGAGCAACTCCGGCTGATTCCTGGCTCTGGCTAAATATGACACTATAGTAGTCCTGGAACAGTAGAATATTTGTATACATATTTAATCGTTGAAAGAAGGCGTTATTTATGTTTGTATATGTGTTTTAATACTTATTTTTATTCAATAACGCTTTCATTCATTAAAAAAAGGTATATATAAATATTCTACTACCATATATACAATAAATGCAGTAAACCGAACTGAAATGAAAAAAATAGTCAGAGCCAAGAATCAGCCGGTGTCGCTCAGTTATAGAGCAACAGCTTTATAATGATGTGGTCTCTGATTAGATTCCTGATTCTGCCTAATTTTCCACTGCATTTGGGTTTATTGTGTTTTTTGCGTGTATGCTTGTAGAATATTTATATATAACTTTAATTGTTAAATGAAAGCATTATTTATGTGTGTATGTGTGTTTTAATTATTAATTTTTATTGTATAGTACCATAATTTATAATATACCAGGTGTCACAAAAATGATTGATAGATTTTAAAATTCGACAACTTTCAAATGGTTATAGATATTAAAGAAAATTTTTTCAGGAATATTATGTAAGATATCAGTAGTTTTTATACTGCGATTCTGAGTTTTAGTTACCAATAGAAGCAGATAGAGGGCGCTGAAAGCAATAACTGCTAAATCCAGGCTCGTTTTTAAGTCCCCTCTCTTCTTCCATGAGAAAAAGGAGATTGAAATGCATTGAATTTGTACCGAAGTACCAAAAATCGAGTCTAGTCTTAACACACATTGCTCTCAGCACCATCTATTATTTAGAATTCAAATTAAAATCAAGAATCAGAGTAAAAAAACTCCTGGCATCATACAAAATTTCCTTATTTTTTTTTTTTTTTTTTTTTTTTTTTTTTTTTTTTTTTTTTTTTAATATCTGTCGTCGTTTATATACTATTGAATTTTATAACTCATCTGTTATTTCTGGAACACCTGGTATGTTGCTTATGTGAGTACAATATATACTCTATTCATTTATTCTGTTTCTGAATAAAATATATCCCACTTTTAATTGACTAAAACAGAAAATTTAATTTATGACTTGCAAAACAAATCAAAAACCATATTTTGAAAAATGTAACATTTATCAATTTATCTAAAAATATTTAATAGTATTTAAATAAATACATGTCATATTTTTAGCTTCAGAAATTTAAATATAATCAATTTTCTTTTTCTTGATATTGCAATTTTTAACAATTTAAATTCACTTCATCAAACATATTTTGTGTTTCTGGAACGTCTTTATATTCTTATGATTCTTAAAAGCTTTAAAATTTCGTCTTTACTATAGTATTTTCTACAGAGGCAATAAAAGATAATTCACTTAATATAAATTATATTACATTTTGCAAGTAAATATATACAGTAGTGTTTATTAGTTTGATGGGCTTTAAGATTTTTAATAATAATAATATGCAGGGAAACAGAATCAGAATAAGTCGTGAAATTCAAATTTATTTAAATAATTGAATTATATATTTACTATTATAATTTCAAATTTAATCCTATCATAATTTTAAACAATTTTATTTAATTCGCATAGTAAATTTATGTATTTATTTTCTATAAATATGCTTGCCTTTTAATCTTTTAAAACTGCCTATTGAATTTTATAAAATTCTGTATTAGAAAAGACGTGTCGCTTATTACGTTTACTATGTTAATATAAGGAATAAAGACTTAAAAATAAGTCAGTTCCTTGTAACATCTTTTTACAATAATAGAAAATATTAATCAAGTTTAAATACCCTATTAAGTAGAATATATATGCTGGTGAACTCATTTAATAAGTGTTCGGCTAAGATAAGAATACGATTAAAAGCACACTTTTTGAAAAATCATTGCAAAATGACATAGTATTCATAATTCTTTATTCATGTTTTATTGCAAATTAATAATTTGATTTAAAAAAATCATATACAGGGTGCCTCAAATTTAATTACAAACTGCAAGGAAAGGTTATGTACGCTTAAAAAAACAATTTTGTACAGCAATGAGGGTTCAGAAATGAAAACTTTTGCCAAAACCAAGAAATGCTGTGGAAATGTAATCAAGCATCTTATTGGTATAGCAGTGACAGGAAGTTCTCAAATGTGCCGCTACCAACGTATTAACAACACTCCATATTAAATAGAACATGATTACCATGCAACTTAGAATCATTATCTATGATGGTTTATCTGTCAATCTACTACGTATGATAGGATTTAATAGAAAGAGGTGAACTTTTATTACAATATTTTTTATTTTTTATTCTGTTAATTAAAATTTGTAAAGACATGACAAAATTCTTCAAAGATTATATATACAAAATTTTTCAAAATATTCGGCTGGGTAATTTTTGCGCTGTTGTATGCTGACTAACGGACGAACAGACGGACTGACCAGAAGATGACTATCTACTTATTACGAACACATCTACGGGGGGGATGAAATTTTGAACTTTCATAACTTATCGGAATGTTTTATTTATTTATTTTTTATTTTTTTCATTTTTTATATTAATACGATTGAAAATACATTTACATAATTAGGTTTTAAAATACTAAGAAACTTTCCTCTTTAATATTATTTTTCTTAAAATAATGCTGGAAAACTTTTCAAGAAAAGAAAAGAAATATTTTATTTTGAATAGAATAATCTTAAAAAATTTTCATTTTATAATTATGTGCATTATTTAGGTATTGCATTTCGTTATATATCTTTAAAAAATACATAAAATGTTTAAGAATATATTATATTTCTTCCGAAAACAATTAGAGCTCTACACTCATAACAATCATCTACATTTATATTAAAGAAGAAAGAAAATCATCCTTATAATCCTTATAGATCTCAAAATCATATATTTCTTAAGAAATAACTTATATGAAATTAAATACTATTTCTTTTCTCATTGCTTCACATGTTTTACAACCACAGCATTATGTGTTTTATATATTTATAAAAAATTAACAAAAATAATGAATAAGGGACACTATGTATGTAACTTAATGCGGGAGTTTTACTAAAATCTTAATAAGAAATTTAGAAACATTACATGACTTTTACATACAGGGTCATTATAAAAAAAACAATCTCAACATTTGGGCCCCTAACTATTATACCATTCACAGAAACTGACTGAAATTTTGGCAAAAGCTATTTTTAGGTATGCGCTCAAGAATGATATGGAAAACATCAGTATCACTCAAACAGTTACGGTTACAGTGAGAAAATTTCTAAAAAAACAAATAGCAACACCCAGTTTTTTGTCTTGGAATGGTAATCTCAATTGTGAAAACCCCTAAATAGCATTGGAATGGCAATTGTAGCATGAAAATCACCGGAACTTGACAAAGGAAAAGTAAAAAGGACTTTGTCGTACACCAGAACATTAATTTTCGTTTCATTTACGTCACACTTCACACCGTTTCTTCGGCTGATATCCCAGCATGATTTGTTTTCCACAAAACGAGAAGAAGAAACCAAGAAACGCAAACTTTGAGTTTACGTAAGACACAGTCATGATTGACGTCATTACAAGTGAAAGAAAAGTCACTGCGAAATACGAGCCGCGTGTGTTGCCTTTTGCCATTTTAAACAAGATGCCGCTTTCAAGGAAAGGATGGGGGGAAATCGTAAAGATTTATTACCTGAATGGACAAAATGCCGCAGAGATATTGCGTGTTTACCGCCGCAACCATGGATTACGGCGAGGCCCGTGCACTCTCAAAGTTGTACGGGACTTGATTCATAAATTTGAACAAACTGGTTGCACATGCGATCGACGTCGGTCTGGACGACCTTCCGTTTATGTGGAAGCTGTTGCAGAAGTTCATCAAACGATAAGCACAGTTCGTCCCACAACAGCACTGAATATGCCGAATTCAACTGTACGTAAGATTCTGCGCTCTGTTCTAAACAAGTTTCCGTATCGATTCCAGCGTGTCCCGATGTTGGAAGCAGGAGACTATCAACTACGGCTGTATTTTGCAAATCAATACCTTATCCGGTACGATGAAGATAGCAGCTGGTTTTTACGCATTCTGTGAACAGATGAGGTGCATTTTTCGTTAACTGGTAACGTGAATCCAAAAAATTGTGTGCACTGGGCGGAGAATAATCCACATGATGTGCATGACCGTCCATTACACAAGGAAAAAGTGACCGTGTGGTGTGGTATAACGAGTACGTTCATCCTCGGCCTTTACTTTTTTGAGGAGGTTATTGCCGGTAATCTGCAAACGTGTACAGTAACGAGTGATCACTATTTGGACATTAGGGTGGTTCAAAAAAACTTTTTTCGAGATAAACACCATGACACCCCCTACTTTTTTTACATTCACCCATAGTATCTCACTCCTAAAATTATGGCTGTTTACACCTACAGGAAGATGGTGCTCAATGACACTTCTTTTTGGTAATTTTACACAATTTTATAGTTTTCGACTACTGGGAATAAGTGTTTCAACTGCATAATTTTTAAACTAAAGCTGACTTTTTTAAGGTTTTATAATTCTTAGTAGATAATATAAAGTTTACTTTAAATATTTGTCAACAGTTTTTCTGCCTAATGCATTTGGCAACATTGCAACACTTCTGGCACAAGAAGTTGCCATTTTGTAAGCAAGGAACAATGAAAAGTTCTACAAACTGATTCTACTAAAAAGAAGAGAGGATTGTGATTTTATTATAGATGAATGAAATAAACGCAAAATGTATTTGGCTAATGAAGATAAATAATTTATATAAAAAGCAAGAATGCTTAAAAGGAAAAAACAGGTAGAAAGACAAAAAAAAAAAAAAAAAAAAAAAGTCAGACATTTTATTTACTGCTGTTTATTCAGTAACTGATTAAAAAAAAACTCCACTTCTCAATCAGATGTTGTTGATGATGATGTTTTTTCCTCCAAAGTAAAGAACAATCATATTTACAATCCTAAAAAGAAACAAGACTTGTCTAAAACACAACTGTTCCCATCTAATGTTATTTATGTTTTAGATTGTAACAAGACATCTGATCATGAAGCTCTGCGTTTGATTGTTCCAATTGTATCAGCTCTGGGACATGATCTTTGTGCACTTACCTTTCAAGAAGCATTATAGAATGATAAAAAAAAGCTTGTTGAGAAAAAAAAGCTAGAAAAGAATACATTAATTCAGCAATTTATGATTTCAAACCAGATTGTTGTCTAGTCCCCCATAGAAACGGAAAAAAATTATCTGAATGTTCTGGATTAGAAAAGGTTGATAGGTTGCCAGTACTTGTTTCAGGATCTGGTATTGAAAAGCTCCTTGGTGTGCCCAAGTTGAGTGGCGGTTGAACAGCAGAAAATATAGTGAATTCTATTTTCAACTTATTACACATGTAGGGTGTAGAGATAAACATTCAAGTTTTATGTTTTGGATAATATGACTGTGAACACTAATTATGTAAAAGGAGTATTTATTCATTTAAAAAAAATAAATTGGTCGTGAATTATTGTGGCTAGCCTGCAGACACCATGTCATGGCCTTAATCTTGGGCAAGGTTTTTAGCCTGTGCCTTGGACTTTTCAGTTCTCCAGAAATCCCACTCTTCAACAGATTGAAGAATGTTTGGCAAAGAATTGAACACATAAATATTTAGGGGATATAATTGAAAGAAAACATTTTGAAATTCAACCATTGCTTGTCTTTTATCTGTAGGTAAATCTACGGTCATTAGAGATAATTACAAAGAGTGTCTGAGTCAATACTTGCTACTTTGGGAAATCCACCAGAGTGCACCAAGTGCTATTCATCATGCTCGGTGGATGGCTAATCTTCTATACACTTTCAAAATTTTTCTCTTCTGGTAACAATCAGAATTTTTCCATCTAACTAAGAGGGAAGAAATGCAGCTTCAATGATTTGTAGAATTCAGTGCTCTTCTTTACAGTAAAGCATGAATAATAGTTCCACTTGTAGCTGAAGCTCTTGCAGTTGTCTTGCAATTATGGAAAGATTTGAGAAAATATGAGATTATTGATTCTGAGACTGGACTATGAGTAAGGAAAATCCAAGAAAATCACATGTGATATCTTGAATGAATTGAATGGTCAGATTCTTGTGTGATTGTGTCATTTTCAGACACAATACCAACAAAAGAAGAGTCAAAAATTATTGCAGGAATGAACAATCAGGAATGTTCATAAAATGTAAGAGGACAATCAAACTTATTGAAAGATGATGCAAGCCTTGGAAGTTTCGTAACAAAAAGAACTGTTGAACTCTCTTCTCGTTTGAGCATTAATGACTTTTTTCTACAACTTTCGCCTGAAGAATGGAAGAACAATATCAATTATGAAAATGGTAAAACATATGTAAAAAAACTAAGAGTGGTGATTGATACTGTTGAGATAAATGTGCAGATGATTCAAAAATTCAATAAATTTTTAACAATTGATGAGGTTAATAAGCAGTCTTTGCATTTGTTGAAGTAAATAGGATTATCACATCTAAGACAGCAAAAAAATAAATTGTTGATATTATTACTGACATTTTGCTAGACCTTACTAATAATGGAAACATATAAATAAAAGATACACTTAAAAAAACGGCTATTACCTCAACTTTATGTCAATTCAATTGCAAATGCCTGAATATCTCTAAAAGTCAAAATTTGACAGTTAATTGAGCACCATCTTCTATTTGCAGTACGAGATTAAAACTTTGCCAGAATAATAGTATAAGCATATGTAAAAAAAATGAAGGGGTGTCCTGGTTTGTACGAGAAAGTTCATTTTTTTCCATAGGTTTGTGAACCACCCTATTGGACATGTTATCTCGTTACGCGATTCCCGCATTGCAATGGCGAAATGCTATATCTGAAGTTGTGTGGATGCAAGATGGTTTTCCTCCACAAGTTGAGTCTTCTGTCAAACGTGTCTTAAGTCAATAGTTTGATGACAGAGTTATCTCCCGTCATTTCTCGTTCCCGTCCCATTTCCCCCAAGGTCTCCTGATTTGACACCAATGGATTTCTGGCTGTGAACATATCTGAAATCCAAAGTGTATCAGTTTCGTCCTCAAACTGCATCTGATTTGGAAGATGCCATCAGAACTACGAATCAAGAGATTCCTATTGCCATGGTACGTACTGTAGTGCTATCCACTGTGTGCCGCATGCAAAGTCTCATCGTGTGTGAAGGAGGTCATGTTGAAAATTTGTGAAACATAATAAAATGCTTTATTTTATGCTGCTTCTCTGTCCGTATCGGTTGTCCTCACTTTTAGCCTATCTACCGCCGCTGATTTTCATGCTGCAGTTGCCGTTCCAACGCCATATGGGGGTTTTCACAATGAAGATCACATTCCAATACAAAAAACTGGGTGTTGCCTTTGATTTTTTCGAAATTTTTTCACTGTAACCACAACTGTTTGAGTGACACTGTTGTTTCCCATCTCATTCTTGAGCGCATACCTCAAAATATCGTTTCCCACAATTTCATTTAGTCTCTATGAATAGTATGATAGTTAGGAGTCCAAATGTCGGGATATTTTTTATAATCACCCTGTATTTATAGCGTGAAAAAATAAGATTTTTGACAAAAGATAGTTAAAGTATGTTTCCATATAAAAACATTTTGGGCACTTTTCAAATGGGAGGGTCGATTTACACACGAGTATAAAACAATTTCAAAAACTGATACTTTAAAATGAGAAAAAAAAATAGACAGTAACTATGAAAAACTTTTAAAATGCATAAAAATCTCTATGAATGCTTTAAAACTCCAATCTTTTAGAATGAAAAAGTTACCAACCCTCATTCATTATCCAAACCATTATCAGATTTTTCAAACAACTCATTAAAACCGATTTCTTTCATTGATACATCGGTATGAATATCGACAGTTGCCTAATTCCCCATCATCATAAACACCTGCCGTCTTTTAAAAATAGGGTAGCATCTCCAGTTCTATCCATCGCATTATTGATGCAACATTTTTTTAAAAAGGTCAAACGACCATTCTTATGGATTTCAATACGAAAATTGGATATTTGTACTGTAAAATGGGAAAGTAAAAAGATAGCAAATATAAAAACTTTATATATAATATAAAGCTTATATATATATAATATAATATAAGTATAAATATTTAAATAATACATCCATTTGGTAAACATTTCTAAAATAACTGTTGAAAATGTCACCTTAATGTTATTTGAGAATAATAAGAAAGAAATTTCAATTTGGCTTAAAATAAATACCATTAAACACATTTTTCTAGAAAACAGAAAATTCTAAAAATTTTAATAACATATTTTACATTATTTAGAAAGAATTTTCACTTAGAAGTAGTTTTAGGTATATTTCAAGAAGCAAGTGTTATATAAAATAAAATTTAAAAAACATGTAACTAACAATTATAAAACAAATTTCGAGAAAAATATAGAAATGTATACTAATATCGTAATGCATTTTAAAATTTTACTGCACCAAAACCATTTATGTCAATAATAATTTAGCTCGTTTCTGTAGACAGAAAATTGAAAAATTCAAAATTTTACCCACGTGTCCTTAATGATTAATGAAACAAATTATGAAATACAATCAGCTATTAAAAGCTAGTTCGTCAACACTTTCACATTCGTAAAATATAGTATATTCCCGGCCAAAAATACTTACTTACACGTAAATTGAGATCTGATATAAAGAATACAAGGATTTAACACTGATATTTTGACATATGCCCATATCCATGTAAGTTAAATATTACTAATAAAATTTTGGAATAAGGTTTACATTGTGATATAAACTCTTACATGGATTTAAAAAACTAAGATTTCTGGCGTAAATGAATATATAACCGTATGATAATGTTTTAAATATATGTTTGCAATTTTCAAATAAAATACGATAATACATTTATTTTCGTTGAACAGAATCGTAAGAAAAAAAATTGTTCATACATTTCAATTTGAATTACAATAACTGAATCGAATTTTTAAGAAAAAATATTTCTAATGTAAAAAAAATCCGTAAGCGACACATAAATATTTAAATCTATGTTTATAATTAATAAATAAATTATACAGAAAAATTTATTTTCGTAAAGTTGTATAAAAAGACGAAATTGCTCATCTGTTCATGTTTATTTGAAATAACTATATAAAACATTTGTAAAACTATATTTCTAATTTTAAACGAACATCTAAGCATAACACAATACATTAAAATTATATAACGATTTACAAATAAAACATGAAAATACATTTATTATCGCTGAGTATGACACAAAGGTAAAATCACAGTCTTTTTTTATTTAATTTGAAATAACTAAATTAAACTTATTCATGTATGTGTGAACAAAATTTTAGCAGAAATTGCCAGAATTAATTTAATATTATACTTAATTGGCACTTTTTTATTTAATATGCAGGAGTATCAGAATTAATTATTCAAATTTGGAGGGAAAGGTAGAAAAATAGTAAAAGATAGTAATTTCATCTAGAAAAATTTGAGCGTAAACGAGCACAAGAAATGGTAAAGGAAACTGTGTACCTACAATTTTTGCTAAGGAGCACAGCTCTCTGATAAATAAAGCCAGTGGATAATTAGTCCGATAACTTTTCAGAAGTAACATAAACCATTATACATTAAAAGAATATGCAAACATGCATCTAACTGACGATGAAGCGTGAAACAGCAGTTAAGTAAATGTATACAGAATGCTTTTCCGAATGTCATAAACATCATTATTGAACATTTTTATACTTTGATCAGTGGTACGAAACTGGATCAGGTACCAGTATGTGTTTTGATATTGGAATGAACCGACCAATACAGAAAGTTAATATCGAATAGCCTATTATACAGCGTTCTGCATATATTTGAGCTATTCGTCCACTTTCCTAAATCGCACTAGATGCATATAAAATGCAAAATATATGTACGTATGCATATTAATTTAAGATTTAATGACTTATGTTACCTCTGCAAAGTCACTTTGCTGAATCCTGTTGTGCTAGACATATCAGAGAGCATTGCGCATGCGCAAGAATTGTAGATATACAAGGCTTGTTACACAGATATGCGTTAATTTGCGTCAACATATTCCTATGTGAATTTGTCTTTTTTTTTGCTATTTTCATTCTTGATACACCTTCTATAGATGAATGAAATAAAAAGTATAAAATAAATAATCTTATGTATAGATAAAATTGAATTATAATTTAAATTAAAAAATAAAGAAATAATCCACAGTTAAAAGTTTCTTTTTCTGTGGAATTCTTAAGTGTATAATGGATAATAATGTTATTTATAAAGAAATTTCATAACACTGCAATATTCTTAAACTATTTTTATTAACCTAATGAAAAACTAAATTACCTTATTAAAATCACAAATGGAACATTTATACGTAAATGTGAATTTCCAAAACGTGCAAAGACATAGCATTAATCATCCCAATTTTATACTTATACATTTTGATTCAATATTATTCATAACGTGTACATGTAAAACACATGTCCTGATGAAAATACATTGCATGCATATTATGGCATGATATCCTGTATGTGAATGAATATATTAGCGTATTTGTGGAAATATGCTGTATGTTAAACATTTGTAAATGAAGTATGGAAATGCATTTATTTTCATTTGGTAGGAGATAAAGATGAAATAGATCAAATATTGTAATTTTGTTATAAATATCTCAAAGTTGTTTCCTTTAGAACTATTAGTCATAAGAAAATAAATTACAACTTTTCTTAAATTTCGGTTTGCCAGTCGACAACTTTGATCAAATATTGAAATTTTTTGATAAATAACTCATTCATCGTTGTTTTCTTTTGAACTATTAGTCATAAGAAAACAAAAATTGCACCTTTTCCTAAATGTCGGTTTCCCAGTCGACAATTTTATACAGATATTGTAAAGAATATTTAAGTCTGCCTGATTTTGCAATGATTGTGCTGTTCAGACTCGTCTATATTTATTCATAACATAGAAATATATCCAGTCAATCCTTGTATGTTTCGAAAAATGCGTAAAAATTTTTGAATTTTTCTAATCACGTTTCTTTGCAAAGATCAGAATTAAACGCCTATTATGACATAGTGGATATATATAGTGAGGTTCTTTCTTTCAGATCTCTCCAATAAGATATTTAAGCTGTAATCAAAACCTGTAAGGAGGTTTCCCCGATATTGATGTACTACGAGGGTGGTTCAACAATTATTGTTCCTAGTGTAAATGAAATATTTGTAGTGCAATAGTTGATATTTGGTATTTTAGATGTCTATATGTTCAGTTTCAGAGCCGTAGATGCTATATATTATGATACTTTTGGAGAGAGGAATCAAGTTTTAAACACCTAGTTTTAAAAAGTTTTCAAGGGAGGTGAGGGGGGAAAGGCTGATTTGGAGTTCATGGGGCTAAATTTGTAAACGCGGATGAGACGTGACTACATCACTATGATCCCGAGTCCAAATGACAGTAGCCACTTATCACCCACTGCCACAATTATAGCCCCATAAGCATCAAACCAACCGTTCACCCCTATTCCCCATTCACTTCGTCCCCTAAGTATATATTAATATTGCAGTTACGGTTCTGAAATTCAGCATTTAGGCATCTAAGGCTACATCAACCATCCACGTAAAAATATTTTATACACAATAGGGACAATAATTAACCATAAGAATGAGCTTGACACCTGGACAGTGGACTTAATCAAAGGATGTGAGTGTTGATAAGTAGTAGGGTTTTCGTCTACTTACTAGGGAAGTGCAAGAAGTGTACGTCACCGATTTTGACGAAAGAAGTATCATTGGAATGATCTCATCGTTATCATTAAAAAACTCAATAGAACTCGTCGGAAATGAGTAGTTTTGAGAATCCGAAAATTTATGTCAAGTAGCTAGAGCACACTTACGGGGGAACCGTAAAAAATTTTAGTCTCGATTCTGACGAAAGTGGTATCGTTGGAAATATCTTATCGTGAGCAGCAAAAAACTCAAAAGAACTACCAGTTGGAAATGGTCCGTTTTCGAAGTGTCTGACAATTTATTTCACATAATTCGTGCACACCTTAGTGAACAGAAAAAAAATTAATCTCTATTTTGAAAAAAATTACATCTTTGGAATGATGCCGTCGTTAGGAATAAAAAAACATGTAGAACTAGCATATATATCCTTCCAACAATAACATTTTCGTCAAAATCGAGATTACATTATTTTGCAATTCCCAAGTAAATGCGCATTGGCAACGTGACATATATTATGGGATATCTCGAAAACGCTTCATTTCCGACGGGTAGTTCCATTGAGTTTTTTACTGCTCATGATGATATATTTCCAACAATGCACTTTCGACAAAAAAGAGACTAAATGTTTTGCGTTTCTCCAGTAAGTTTGCACTAGCTACGTGACATAAATTGTCAGATATCTCGAAAACGTATCTTTTCCTACAGGTAGTTTTATTGAGTTTTTACTGCTCACAATGTGATCTTTTCAACGATACCATTTCCGTTAAAATCAGTGTCTTACACTTCTTGCAGTTCCCCAGTTAGCATAAATGAATATTTATTGTCACGGAATCTATTTAACTGAGTGGCATTAAAAATGTTTTACGTTTCTAGAAAAGAACCTTTCTTGAAAAGTTTGTGATTTTAGCATAGCAATTAAATATTTTTCAATCGCAAAGAGAGAGGTGTCTTAATATTTTTGCTTGCAATTATATAAAAATAAATTTGTTACTGCCTTGTTCTTCCTTTATTTAAAAAGAAATTAATATACGATTTAAATGCTTAAGGGGGCTCAGGGGTTGAAAACTTTTCAAAAAATCGATTTTTTATGATCTACTTTGATTCTTCAATTAATTCGTAACTCAATGCAAAAAACCGAATAAAAATATTTGCATTTTTAGCGAATTTATAAGCATTTATGCATCAACATTTTCATAGCCTCACCTATATATAATTTCAACTTTAAGTCGCGTTTTCTCAAAACTTGATTTTTGACGACTAACACCAAGATTTAAATAAAAAGAATATTGCCCAGTTAAACTGATGGCATTGAGCTCACAGGCTACGCATACTAATTGTGCATTATAGCCTTGTATTTTTGTTAATTCCGTTCGAAAAAAAAATAGGAAGGGGAAACAGCTCTCCCCTTTCTCCTTTTTTATACTTAATCATTGAACCTCCTAAACTATCAAGGACATGCTTTATTATATAAAAAATCTATATCCAAAATTCAGAGCAAATCGGATAATTCTTAATAAAAACCCATTTAGCATTTATATAATTTAACAGGAGTTATTCCCCTCTTTTATACTTAACCATTAAACTTCCAAAACTATTCAGAGATTTGAACGAAATCTGACAATTCTGCTTGAAAAATCCATTTATACAAGTTAAGGGGAGGGGCATTAGAACCCCGTTTCCCTCTGTTTATACTTATTCAATGAACACCTAATAACAGCCACGGACACGCCTCATTAGAATGATCCTATATCTAAATTTTGTACGAAAACTGTTAATTTTGCATGAAAATCCCGTTTATATCAATTAAGGGGAGGTGCATGAGCCCCCCGTTCCCCCTGTTTATACTTATTTAATGAACACCTAATAACAGCCACCACATCGCCTCATCAGAATGATCCTATATCTAAATTTTGAACGAAAGCTGTTAATTCTGCATGAAAATCCCGTTTATATCAATTAAAGGGAGGGGCATGAGCCCCCCGTTCCTCCTGTTGATACGTATTCAATGAACACCTAATAACAGTCACGGAATCGCCTCATCTGAATGATCCTATATCTAAATTTTGAACGAAAACTGTTAATTCTGCATGAAAATCCCGTTTATATCAATTAAGGGGAGGGGCATGAGCCCGCCGTTCCCCCTCTTATACATATCGAATGAACTCCAAAAACTAATCAGGGAAGCGGCTTATCAGGATATACCTATATACAAAATTTCAAGTGGATCCGATATTTTTATCATGAGTTATCGCGTTACGCACGTATGAACGTACGAACGTACATACAGATCGGACGGGCACATAAGCTCTCAGGCTATGATAGCCTCTGAGCTAAAAAACTATTTGATGAAATGGCTTAATTTTTTTTGCATGCATATAACATCATTATCTATAGAATGAATTAATATATTTTAGATAGTTTAATATTTTTAGTATTTTTAATGAAAAAAAATGTATTTTTTAGGGGTTTTTTAAATTTTCAAATTTGAGAGATTTTTTAATAATGTTTTTTTAAGTGATAGCTATATCCTTAATTCATTCTATAGATAATGATGTTATATGCATGCAAAAAAATTAAGACATTCCATCAAATAGTTTTCTTTTATCTTGGTGTTAGTCGTCAAAAATCAAGTTTTGAGTAAACGCGATGTTTATAATAATTACACGGTTGCGGCTATGAAAGTGTTGATAAATAAATTCTTATAACTCCGTTAAAAATGTAAATATTTGCATGCGTTTTTTTGCATTGAGTTAAGAATTAATTGAATAATCAAACTGTATCATATAAAAAATCGATTTTTTGAAAAGTTTTCAACCCCTGAGCCCCCTTAATTAGAAAATGTGACCGCATTTAAAGCTATTGACCTTTAGATGCTTGTTAAAATCTATTATTCGTAATTTATAATACCTTGAATAATGCAATAAAACTCCAGTTATATCGATTAATAATTTCTGGACATATTCCAGATGTAGTGAAATTCAGATATTCAGGGATATCATAAAAAGAAGGTTTTATTAGAGAAATTTTTTTTTACATAAAATTAATAATTCTTTAATAAGAAATTATACTCTTCTTTAATAAGAAATTATACTTATTATCTACAAGACATTAACCCTTTTTTAGGTCATTTTCAGTACAAAAAAATCTATTTATAAGACATTCTTATGTGTTAGTTGATCATGTCCAAAAGTATTAATTGTTTTCTCAAATTTTGTACTGCCTTAGAATTACCTAAGTAAAGACTTAATAAATGTAAGTTTTAACATTGATTTAAATAAATATATGAAGAAAATTACTTTTTTTAACAAACGGTTAAATAAATTCGTTTTTCAAAAAGGTTTCTTTTATATAATTTCTATTTCCTGATATCGAACTGCATATTTGGCGTCTCGAACGACTGGGCTAATTTAAGTTTGTATTAGATAATCGTTGAATGTCAAAGATCTAAACTTCATACAAGTAATTATAAAATTTTTTGCATTATGGGAAGCTCAGAGGAATTGTTATTTTTTTTCTTAATAGAATTTAAAACCAGATAAAATAAATTATTTTAAAGATTATATACCATAGGGCTTTTTTACTAACGAGTTGAACAATTATATCCTGTAACGTTATAATGTACTACAATAATTTGATTCAACATTATGCATCATGACATGTTTGAACACATTACCTTTTGTCCAGTATCCAGTTTAAGCTTAATTCTGATAGGTTGTATTTTACGATAAAAAGATAATTATTTTATTCTGTATTATTTACGTTGAATAATTTTTAAACTCTTAATATTACAAATAGTTTGAATGTTTTACTTGCTGTTTGTTCATTCTGAATATTTTTTAAATAATTTTAATTCTACATTTAACCTCTAACCTGTAAAAGTTCTATAACTCATTTTAGAGCGGGGAAGGGTAGTTGTATACTACATATGATATGACACTTAGATGCATGTTTTTCTTTATATTTTATGACGTCTGCCATTGCACTAATATATATATTAAAATAGAAAACCATCGGTCTTTAACGTTCCTTATTCAAAAGTAGTTATTTAAATATGACATAAGTAGTAAATAAATATTTTTGCCTCGTATCAGGTTCAATCATACTAATATTAAATATAGCTGAGAGAAATCTTGAATGTACTCATAAATACATGTCGAATAAAATTAAGGCTAAAAAATCTTTTGCGGTAAGTCTAAGTTGAGTTAATGAAGCCTTTCGTTGTTATTATCATTATTACTACTAAAAATAATGCATTTCAAAAAGTATTTTTAAAACAAAGTTGAGAACAAGAAAAAAACTTAGGAAAAGTTATGCTTACTCCCAGCTCGTATTTACGAACAAATCTTTAATAACGTAATCATCTTATTTATCTTATTTCGAAACTCAAAATAAGCAAAAGGACAATTATTCACTCATAAAATACTTTTTAACTCACAAACAAAATTCATAATATAGAATATAATACAGTTTAAAATATTAAATTGATTATAATTCGAGTATCGACTATATGCAAATGAGCAAATGTTTCTTTAAAAGAAAATGTTCGCACTGTTTTCAACTTTATAAAGCTTATGCACTAATCCAGCAATCAATCAGTCATCTATGGTGATTTTACGCTTGAAATTGCAAAGAAAGTTTTAAACACAATGGCGTGACAATCTCAATTTTGACGCTTTTCCAACAACGTGATCATTAGCATGAATTATTTATTCCCATTATTACAACAGCGCTTGTTTAAAATTCTTGTTTCTACCCTTCGTCAGAAACATTAAATATTTTTACGACCGGCTAGTTTATCACTGACTTTTAAATTACCTTGTTCATGTAGAAGTACGGATAAATCAGGCAATGTTTTCATTGTTTAGTTGGACTTTTTAATCAAAAAGTATAAAGGAATTATGAAAGTTTAAAATATAAGGAATATTTTATGGAAGTTGTTATAAAATTATCAACTTATAGGATTACAAAATAAAAGCATAATTTAACTTTTATTCGGAATTATCATTGTTAATCAATATTCACTGTTTTTAGTATTAATAGAAAATTTTTATAGTACAGTATATTTTCGCTACTCCAAAAAACCACCTATTCAGAAAAAATGCAGATTTTTTTAATCTTAAAAATAAGAAACATTAAAAAGACGTTCTTTAAAAACTTATATTTCTTGTTATACAAAGAAAGTTAAATAAATACTTACATAGATCCTAAGCTTGATGAAAACGTTTGAAGCCAAATTGGAATAAAATATTGTACTTACAGTATACAGTTCCAGCATACGTCGGCACCATTTATTCAGTTTTGTAGAATCATTTTTAATAACTTCTGAACAACAAAAATGACTAATTTACACACTCTTAAGAAATAAAATAAGTGTTTTCATACGAAGAAAGAACTCTGAATCGACAAAGTAAGTTGTTTTATGTCGTTGTTGACTCACATGTATGCGAGGAAAAGTAGTGTATTCATTGCTTAGGTATTACAGTTCTAGTTTTAATTTGAAGAGTTTGTCATATATTAGCAGTGAAATTTAAATTAAGTCATTAAAAATAACAGAACCTGTTCACCACGAGTCGATGAACTCTGTGTAGGCCTGACACTAGCGTATGTCACTATTTTTAATTTATGCTTTAACTTGCCAACACGTTGATTATTGATAATAAATAACCACCTATTCCAAATTCTCGCTATATTGAACTATGTTCGGTTCCATTTACTTCGGAATAGCGGGGGTTTACAGTATACTATTATATAAAATGTACGTTCCTCAAAATAATAAGACTAAGTGCAATATTCCACCTTGACTCTATCACAAAACACACAACTTTAAAAAGCTGATCGTTTTCAAGCGGGGGTTTACAGTATACTATTATATAAAATGTACGTTCCTCAAAATAATAAGACTAAGTGCAATATTCCACCTTGACTCTATCACAAAACACACAACTTTAAAAAGCTGATCGTTTTCATTTTAAACACGACAACGTTATTAAGAGGTTATCCAGGTAGTAAATTCAATTTAGCAACAGAAAAAAAAACAATAATTTTTAACTTTTATTTAATAATAAATTACAATGATCAAATAAGTTATGCTCTCTTCCACATCGTATTTAACAGCAAAAATTTCATAATGTATTTTACTTATTTATCTTATTTTGAAATGCAAAGTTTAGCACTAGCATGTAACTGACGTTTTTTTTTTTTTTTTTTTTTTTTTTTTTTTTTTTTTTTTTTTTTTACCTTGTTAATGTAGAAATCTGGATATATCAGTCAAAGTTTTCATTGTTTAGACGGACTTTATAATCAAAACGTATAAAGCAATTATGAAAGTTTAAAATAGATGGATTATATTTTATGGAAGTTATTATAAAATTATCCACTTATGGGATTACAAAATAAAAGCATCATTTAACATTTATTTTAAATTATCATTGTTAATCAATATTAATATATTTTACTACTAATAAAAAATATGTAAAATACAGTATTGTCCCCTTATACTGAGCACTGCTGTGTCGAAAATCCGCCTACTTCGAACAGTGTTCAGAAAAAATACTGATTTTTTAAACTTAAAAACAAGAAAAATGAAAATACTTTCGTTAAAAACGCACATTTATTGTTACACAAAAAAGTAAAATAAAGGCATACACAGAGCCTTCGCATGATGAAGACACTTGAAGCCAAACTGGAATGAAAGCTGATCCTTACAGTATGAAGTTACAATACAGGCCGGCTCCATTTATACAATGTCGCACCAGAGGCGTGATCAGTAGCGGCAGTTGCTGCCACGCTGATGAGTCGGGTTCAAATCCTGGTAAGGCATGGATGTTGGTCTATTTGTAATGATACATATGCAATGGATAATAAAAATTGCACCGACTTCTCGTTGTTTCTCTGTATATTACGATCATTCGAAGCAGAAGCCTTAGCTCCTGTAAGCTACAAAGCAATCACCTGTCAAAGCAAACAATTCATACAATTGTGTAGAATCCTTTTTAATTACTGTTAAACACAAAAAATAACTAATTTACATACACTTTAAAAAAATTAGTTTTTTTTTTCTTTTTTTTTTAAGTTGAAGACTTTATTCTGAATCTAAAAAGAAACTTGCTTTCTTTATTATCGTTGACTCAAGATTTATGTGTGGTGAAAAAGCTTATTAATTGCTTTGAAACTACAGATTGTAGTTTCTATTTGAAGAGTCTGTCATATATTAACAGTGAATCTTAAATTAAGTTTTTAAAACGAACGGAACCTTATCACCATGATCCGATCAACGCTGTATAGAGCAGACACCAGCGGATATCCCTACACTTAATTATTTGCTTTAACAAGACAACACGTTGATTATTATTAATGAAATCCGCTCTTTCCGAATTTCCGATAAACCGAACAGCGTTCAATCCCAATTAGTCTGGAATAGTGGGACTCTACTGTATACTTCAAAATAAAAATATACGTTTAGTAGATAAAATCAAAAGACGAAATGCAGTATTCCACCTTGATTAAATCATAAAAATACATGTATACTTTAAAATGCCAACCATTTTATTTAAAACGTGACAAAGATATTAAAATCGGATTATACAGAAAGTAATTTTCGTTTAGCAACACATACACAAACGAGTCGGAATTTGCGTTTTAGACGTAGCAAAAAAGATGCATTCGTACAAAAACACAGTTTTAAAAATATACAGGTTTTATACCGTGCACCTGTGCTTAAAACATCTCCAAAACCTATTTAGACCTCTTAGTAATCATTTGTATTGATTGAAAACGTTGAATCTGGGTGTTTTTGTAATTTTGTAAAGAACGCAAGAGTTTTTTAAAAATAACCCTATTTGTTTTTAAAAAGTAGTTCAAGAATATGTTTTACAATGATATATTTTTCATTTTAAGTGGAAAATTTGTTTTTCAATAATTATAACAATAATAACAATTAATAATATAAAAACAATTATGTTTTAGTATGAAAAAATGCTTTTTATTCATTTCAAAATAATTCCTGCATACGAGAGTTAAATGAGAATTAATGATAAAAACATGTAATGATTCATTATTCGATATAAGATGGACGCAAATCGCACCCAATATCAAGAAAAGCAAAAAAAAAAAAAAAAAAGTTGACGCATTTGCACCAAGGAAAGTCTTTGTTTGCACTTGTTTTGCACAAATAGGGTATCACGTGACTCAGACGATCCGAAGAAAACAAACGCATGAAGCTGTCCACAGGCTTTCTTTCTAAGTTAACTCAAAGTAAGTATTGTGCCGTCAATGTGACTGAAAAGCTTAAGTAAAAAGTGTTACGTGTATCACATGACTTTGAGCATTAAGACTCGTAATGATATCATGCCTTTTTTTCTGTACTACTAGAAGAAATTAAAATTTTAATTTGAAAAAAATGCCAATCGTTTTACACTTTATGGATAAACATTAGTGTTTCAGGTTTTTAAACTGAAAGCCCAATGAATCCGCGTTCTTATTAAAACCAATATTACTTTTTTTGTATATATCGAATAGTATTAGTAAGTTCACTTTCTTTTAAAAATGTCACATTATTAAAAGGAACTAAAATCCATTTTCTAAATCGAATTTAATAACTACTATAATATTTTTCATAATATTTATACTGAAGTTACAAAGAAATTACAATTTAATGACATAAATTTATTGTATTTGGTAAGAAAATACTTATATATGCATACATTGCAAGGCAGACAAATACTTTCGAAGCATTGTCAATATTTAAAGAGATATACACTTTCTTACTTTTCTTTTTGCAAAATTGTGAATGCAGCTAATTTCCATAATTATTAAACCTATGTCTTGCATTAAAACATTAATGTTAATAGTAGTTTTATGAATGCATATGATTTGTCTCTTATATAATGTAACATCCGACATTTCAAATTAGTTTGACAAGATGTCACTCAATGATTCTAAATGAGCTTATGCTTCGGAAATGGATTGACATTGGCTGTTATGTTTAAGTTCATAATCCTCCAATTGGGTTTATAATAAATAACCAGCATTATTAGAATCATTAATTCTCTTCGTATGAGAAATTCAGCATACAATTTCTCTCTCTCTTTTTTTTAATATATTCAATTCATATATATAATGACAATTTTTCACCATTAATTATTTTCAAATTCTTGTAACATTTAAACTTTCCAATGTATTTTAACAATATTTTGATTATATGTATTATATTTTAATACCATACCTTATATTTATTCTTTCTTTATGTTCTTATTTTAGAAAACCTTTATCTGATAAAGGAAACACGTTCCCTAAAACCAATTTCTCTTATCTATGTTTTAAAAAAGCATTCGATAAAACATATATTTATTTGAATACATTCGTGTTCGATATACAGTAAAACTTTCCTTTAACAAAGTCTAATGCACCAGGAGTATCAGAATTATTAATTAGAACCCTATGAAAAAAATCCAGCATAAATTTCTCTTTTTTTTTAATATATCAATGTATGCATGTATATATATCAGTGATATCAATCTTGACGAAAATCTTATTTATATTTAAAATCTTAAACAAAATATGGAACATTTAATAATAATTTTGAATATACATGTGCGGAAATTACATAAAGTTTTCGCATATCATGTTTTTCGTACTTTGTATTTAGGTTGGAAATGGATTCAAATAAACATTATTTTTCAAATCTTTTTGATTTCTCATGCATTAATTTTATTTTGGCAAAACAACATTGCTTTTTTAATGAAAATATAGCTAGTAAATATTAATAGGATAAGGCTGTTAGGTCCTTCCAGTTGTTGATGAATGCGCGGCTATTGTCTAATCTTAGTGTGTGAATTTCACATTCCAAACAGCAGGCTTAGTAATGGTTTAGAGGAAAATTAGGTGAAACTGGTGATTTACAAATGTCTTCAGATTCCGAATCCTTCGGGCTCTTAAAAACATAATGTGCTTTTTTGGAGAATGTACTTCAAGCTGGAAACAAGCATGCAAGCGACGATTTGATATGATACACCGAAATAAAATATTTAGATATTTAAACTCAATTTATTATTTTTTACGGGTTTAGAAGTAATTATGGGGAAACTTGAATCCAAAAAAATTCTTCGAATTTTGTATCTCTCTGCTCCCACCACTGTTAACATGCTCGTTTTGGGTAGGAGTTTATTTTGAGATTGTCCGGTGTGAAAGAATTAAATAAAACTCGAGGTCTTAAGAGCCCACAATAGTCACAGAAAAAGTACACAAAAAGACCCGGATGATCATGTAAAGTCTATGGGAGCGTTCTTTTCGAATATCTCGCTTCAATTTTAATATTTTTGCATGATTTTTTTTGCATAGGCTAGCTGAGGACGATCCACAACCGGGCTAGTTTTTACTTTTTCGATTTTGGTTATATATTTTTTATATTACGATAGTTTCAGTTTCAGAACCGGTTTAAACCGGTTTCGAAAGTTAAAGTAATTTCTTAAAGAAAATCTGAAACAAAAATTGAAAAAGTAAAAACTAGCCCGGTTGTGGATCGCCCTCAGCTATCTTGTGCAAAAAAATCATGCAAAAATATTAAAATTGGAGCGAGATATTCGAAAAGAACGCTCCCATAGACTTTACATGGTCATCCGGGTCTTTTTGAGTAATTTTTCTGTGACTATTGTGGGCTCTTAAGACCTCTTCTAAATTTGACTTCTCTTCATCTCCAGCTTTTTTGAAAACCAATCTGATCCTTTTGCGATATAAACTGCGTGACAATAAACAGTCGGTTGGGAATATAATTGGATGAAACTTGAGCCTTCAAATATTTTGGAATTCTGAATTCCCCTCTTATTCTCTTTAAAACCAACCTGTTCTTTTTGGGATACAAACTTCAGTTGGAAACAATATGTTTAGAGGGATATTTGATTAAACTCGAGCTTTTAACTGTTTTTGAATTTTGGATTCCCCTTCTATGCCAAGGGGGTAAGGGGGTACATTCCGCTCTGACTCGGAATAACAGGTTTAGAGTAAAATTATGTGAAACAGTTTTTCCTAAATATTCTTCAAATCGTGAACAGTATTCAAAATGTGATAAAAAGGTAAATTTCAATCATTGAAAAAAAAAGCTAAGGCTAGCATGTTTCAAACTAGACAACCTTTTTATTAAGCACCCAAATTAAAAAAAAGTGTGGTAATACACTTTGTAATTGGGTTAATAAGAAATCTTAATAATAATAATGTCTTTAAATCTCTAGAAGAAATTTTTTTATTATGCATTTTTTTTATTCCTGCATAATAAAATTATTTTGAAAATACCTTCGTAAAATTTTATTCCATGATTTTTCGTATTTTAAAAATCTTATTCAATTTTTACTTAATAAAATATGCAAACTCTACAAAAAAGTTTTTACCTTGCTTTCTGAACCGAGTAATAAAATATAAGCTACAAAATAAATATCTTGAATAAAAAAAAGAAAAATAAAGCATTCTCATAAATATTAGGAACAACTACTAAAAGCATTTTATTTTCACTTGGTTTTTGAAAGCAGAACAAATTTTATACAATTTGTTTTGCAAAAGAACCCAAAATAAAAATGATAAATTGAGTTTAAATATCTAAATATTTCATTTCGATGTATCATACCAAATCGTCGCTTGCATGCGTGAAAACATTTCGAAATTCAAAACGCATATTAAATGAAGCGATAATGTTACGAATATTCGCTTGTAAATTCCTCAAAGTAATATGTGGTAGCGAAGGGATTTTTTGGTTTCTTTTAAGATAATTCTTAAGGTTGCATTCAATCAATTTTTCTTTTGAAATATCTTTGATGATGACCAAGTTAACTATTTCAGTCCAAAATCATAAGATAAAATCAAACGAAATTTCAATCTTGTATTTTAAGAAATAAATATAATTATGAATAAATGAAACTGTATAGCTTTCTATTTGTTAAAATATTTCAAGTAAAATTAAAATTGATTTTAAATATCTAAATGCTTTTTTTTATTTGTTTAGATAAACCCATGCATCAAAGAATCAAAATTTCGTAATGCAAAGTAATTTAGTCGTAATGTTATGAATATTTACTTATAAAATCCAATAAATTATATGTCATTCTTAGGAAAAATTTCGGTGAAATACGCTTAATGATGAGATAAATGTATACTTAAATCTGATTTTATATGAAGATACAAATGACAAATATTGCATTCCATAATTTTAAATAAATGAATATATATGTATCAAACGTTTATATATATATATATATAGATATATATAATACCATTAAAAGTAGACAAGATTCACCAATGGATTTTATCAATAAAACAATAAACCAAAACGAAGAATTAAATTGAATTATAGTATACAGTATTAACCATTTGAAATTAACCATTGAATTTAATAACTTATAGCACATTGAACATGGAAGGAAAAAAGAATAATATGAATACAAATGAAATTTGTAGAACCAAAGCAGAATCTTCAGGTCCCAAATACTTTGGAACTACAAATAGAGTGTGTGGTTTCATCTTCGTATTTGCCATGAAAAAGCAAAACAATACGAATTTGGGACTACCATCACACAAAGACCAAATTATTAAACAAGGAACAAAGATATTTTACAAAAAGGAGTTGAAAGTAAGTAAAAATAATAGTTATCCATAACAAACAAAAAAGATAGCTGAATGGAAATATAATTGAACCGGAAAAATAATTAATAATCGATATTAACATAAAATTAAATTAATAAAATGATTAAAATTAGAATTAAGAGATAACATTCATATTAACATATAACTTAAAATACATTATTGTTACTTTAATCAGTAACATTTATAGTGACTTTACATGGTAAAAACTCATTATCTTAATATAGGATAGTAAAAATTAAAAAATAAAATAAAATAAAATAAAAATAAATGAATAAAAATTAAAAATAATAATAATAATAATAATAATAATAGTAATAATATTATTAATAATAATACCAAAAATTATATCAATAACATTAAAAATAATTTGATAATTAAAATATAGCTATTTAACTATAGATATAACTAGACATATATCCATATATTGGTGTAAATTAAACAGTATATATATTTATATATACGTATATATATATATGGGCCCATATTTCGGCCCAATTGGGCCCAAATCCATTGGGAACCCATATTATTGTCCAAAGATTCTGCTTTGGTTATACAAATTCCATTTGTATTCATTTTAATTATTTATTTTTCCTTCCATATTCAATTTGGTATAAGTTATTAAATTCAATGGTTCATATTTTGTAAAACAATTAATGGTTTTATATTAGCATTCAAATTATTATACTGCTTTTAGCGCAAGTAATTATGAATGTATGTACAACTTGATATTTGATAATAATGTATCTTTCATTTTGAATAAAATAATCATTATATTTTTTTCCTATTTATGGTATCTTTTATGTATTTTTAATATATAGCATAAGTAGCTGAAAATATTTTTAGCAATATTATAATTATTATGCGCTAAGGTAATTGCTGCGATGCGCATAATCTTAGCGTTTTGTCATCACGGTTTCTATTATGTAGTTTTCTGACCCCACTCTAAGGATTTTCCATTAATAGTAACAATATATCATTTAATCATACATTTATTGGGATTTAATATACTATTTGAGGATAAAATTATAGTTGTTTAATATTATAATAATTAATTTAAATGTTAAATTCATTGTCTTGATATACGTATAGTTTGTACATGTTTTAATTATTTTTATTTTTCTCCTTTTCGTTTTGCTATCCAGTTTAGTAATTTTGATGTGCTTTGTTTTTCATGTTTTTTCTTCATTTAATTTTGGTTTTATGTGTGTTTCTAGCCCCAAATTCATATTATTTTCCTTTTTCATGGCAAATACGAAGATGAAACCACCACTTCATTCGTAGTTCCAAAGTATTTGGGGCCCGAAGTTTCTGCTTTGGTTCAACAAATTTCATTTGTATTCATTTTAATTATTTATTTTTCCCTCCATGTTCATTATGAAATAAGTTACTAAATTCAATGGTTCATATATTGTAATACAAATTATGGTTTTACACACACACACACACATATATATATATATATTATAATAATAAGGCGATTTGCTGTAACAACATATCGGCTCCCGCTGGATAACATCTTTGCTGTCTTAAGAAGTCTTTGCTGTCTTATTTACTTGAAAATAATAAACAGGGTTAGCAGCCGTAGATGAAAGCCATGGAATTGTACTCCTTGGGGGTTTCTCTAATAAAGTGCAAAACAATCAGTTTTTAGTTCTTTATTAATTTTGGGTACGACCATAAGTTACTTCACATGTCACCATTCTGCACAAATTTACACTGGACAACTTTTCTAGGACTGTATCATCTCCAACATTCGAAATGATTCCAAATCTGAGATGGGCCTCCGAGCATTTGAAAGATTAGCTACATTCTGCACGCTCTGGTCAAGCAAAATGTGTCTCTCAAATTCCAAGCCAAAACTTGCCCCTCCCCTTTTCCACGTAAGAAATTTAAAGATCCATTAGGATTGTTTTCAACGCAAAGACAACCCAACTCATTATCTCCTATTGGTAGCTGGGTGTGACTATTTGTGAGAACTTATTACCTAATCACGTAATAGCGTGACCTGCTGACGCGCAAGGCGTATGAATATTCCCTAGCAGACGATTAATTAAATAATAAAACAAAATTAGAGTTTCGATAAATGTTCTAAAAAGGAAAAGGGATTTGTGTACTGAAAGAAAAATTTCGCAATAAGATATTGGCATTCAAAAAGCACTCCGGCTTTTTTAAAGAAAATAATCAATAGATTATCACTAAGTTAAAAAAATAAAAGAAAAGAACTTTAGCTGTTAAAATATTAATACATTACAGAAACTGAGAATAAAAGCATGTTCCAGTAAAACGTTAAAATTAAAAACTCAGGGCCGGCAAAATGGCGCAATTTTTTTATTTATTACAAATCCCCCCTTCCAAAAAGACGGGTGAAAATGCAGGTCTGAGACCTGCAAATTCACCGAAAAGGAGCTGATACAGACTTAGATCACGAAGTTTTCGATTTAAGTAATACTAACTAAATAATAATAAGAAGAAAACTAATTTTTTTATATATATATTTCTTTTAAATATGGAATTTAAATTTAGGAGCAGTAAGGTGATGAGTGGAATAACCATTAAATTTACATATTTAAATAGGAACCAACAAAAATACAAGATATGATCTTGTTTAAAATACATCTCATAAAGTAATTTGAAAATATAAACAATTACTCATAGTATATTTTTTAACATGAAAATGAAAAACAATAATGTTGAATTTTTTCTTGACAATTACGAACCTAAATATGATGAAAAAATTTATTAGAGATTTCTGAAAATCAAATTTAAAAGTTTGGTTCAAAAGTCCAGCTAAAAGTCACATTTGGAATGGATTAGTTCATTACCTCCTTTCAAAGATGTCTAATTATATCGTTATAGACCATCCAATTTCATCATCTAACATCATGATATTAGTTCAGTTTTTTTGTAAGAAAGTCCTAGAACATTCATAACAGTTGAATTTTTGGAACTTTTGTGAAAATATTTTTTATAATCATATTTTTATATAATAACACATTTTATAATATAGTAATACAGTAATAGTAAAATTTAACAATGTAATAAAGGAACATAATAAGGAAAAATACCAGTATAAGTAAACATCATAATAAGTATAAGTAAATCTCCCTATAAGTATAAATAAATATCACAAAAGACATTCTTTAAATTCTAATTTTTATACTTAATCCCGTTTATCACATCTCATGTATTTGGGATGTCACCATTCTGCACAAATTTACACTAGACAACTTCTCTAGGACTGTATCATCTCCAACATTCGAAATGATTCCAAATCTGAGACGGGCCTCCAAGCATTTGGAAGATTAGCTGCGAAATTTAAGAGTTACCTATTCGAAATTTCTGTAATACATTTCTACTTTTGAAAAAAATTCCTTTTTAAAAATGCATTTTAACTTTATTCTAGCTTTACGAAAAAAAAAAAAAAACGGTACTGGATTCATAAATAATTCGACTTCCGGTTTTCGCTGGATTTATACATTTTAGAAGGCCTTATGCACGATTTGATGGTTTTTAGAAAATTGTTCTCCGTCAGTGTGTCTGTGAGTCTGTGTATCTGTCTGTATCTGAAAAAATTTTGTGGACGTTATATCTCAAAAACTAATGCACGGAATTTCCATCAATCTTTAGATTCAGACAATAATCTATATGAGATGGTAATCGCTCTATATTTTGGCGTAAATCTTTGTACAGTTGGCACTGCTATCATGTATTATTCTTTATTAACGGAAAAGCTATATCGTAAGAACGGATGCACACATTTTTATCAAACTTCGGATTCCATTAGTCCCAGATATAGATTATTGTTGCTTAATTTTTGATGCAAATCTCTCAAAAGGTGGCGCTGCTATTTTTTTCTTACTCACACTTTCTACAATAGCTATATCGGAAGAACTAAAGCATGACTTTTCATCAAGTTTCATATTCAGTTTCACTGTATAAATTGGTTTTAAACAGTTTTTGATGTAAATAACGAAAAAGATAACTATTAAGAATTTGTTTATTAAAAATACAACACATTGCTCAATGGTGCACAACACAATTATTTTAATATCAACTTGTACAATTAAAAAAATAATAAAAATATCAACGTTTCGCGCCGTCTTCTGCGGCCAGGAAAATATGATAATGGAAACCTTCCATTATCATATTTTTCTGAAGACGGCCGCAGAAGACGGCTCGAAACGTTGATATTTTTATTATTTTTTTAATTGTACAAGTTGATATTAAAATAATTGTTTTGTGCACCGTTGAGCAATGTGTTGCATTTTTAATAAATACATTCTTAATAGTTAAATTTTATGGTGCAATTGTCCAGTATATATTTAACGAAAAAGATGTCAACTGCTATGCAGAATTTCTTACGATTTCCATTATAGACTTTTCTGAAAAACTAATGCATGGAATTTTATCTAACTTCAGATTCAGTTAGGAGTTCATATAAGTGGTAGATTGTTAGATTTTATCTTTAATCACCTAACCTACTGTAACGATGATATACTGCATTTTTGAGGAAGTATTAACAAGCTGAGATAGAAGAAAATTTTCTGTTTGCCAAATTTAACTGGTTTCATTTCTGAATGGTAAAATTATTTTGGGAGTAATTTCACTAATCTAATAATAACCTAATAATATAGAGTAACTTTTACTAATCAAAAATTTTATTCTTTAATTTTTCTTAATATTTTCAATATTTCTTAATAAAGTATGTAATTTCTATCAATAGTTTTCACGATGATTTCTGAATCAAATAATAAAATATGAGCTACTACATAAATATCTTGAGAATAAATAAGAAAAAGAAGCAATATCATAAATATTAAGTACAGCTACAAAAGGCGTTTTACCAATAATACTTTTTTATTATTATTATTATAAAGCAGAACAAATTCTATTGAATTCAATTTGTAAAAGAACTCGGAATAAGAATGATAAATTGAGTTTAAATATCTAAATATTTCATTTCCATGTATCATACCAAATCATCGCTTGCATGCTTGAAACCTTTCGAATTTCAAAATGCATATTAAATGAAGTGATGATGTTACGAATGTTCACGTGTAAATTCCTATAAGTAATGTATAGAGGAGTAGGAGCGTTTCGGTTTCTTTTACGAGTATTCTAAAGGTTGTATTCATTCAATTTTTATTTTAAAATACCTTTCTTGATAACAAATTAATCTATTTTAATCCAATTTTACAAGATAAAATTAAAAAAGATTTCATCTTGTAATTTAAGAAATAAATATATATGAGTTAAGGAAACTCTATAGATTTGTACATGCAAAACTAATAGAGCAAAAGGAATAAAAGTGATAAATTTAAATATCTAAATAGTTTACTTCAATTTATCGGATAAACTCCCCAGTCCTGAGACCAATATTACGAGGGGCCACAAAAAGCAGCTTAAAATGACTATAAAACATCTACAAAGATGTATCAGTCATCATACATATCGATACTTAAAATATGAATATATTTATCAAAAACGGTCTACAATTTATTTTAACAATTCTAGAGACATTTAAATTACTGTGGTTGCCAAAGTTGTGGAAAGCTTTATGTAGCTTTTATTATACAAAGGTAAACGATTCCTGTTGCAGCCGTTCCGACGAAAGCACTTCCCTAAAATTTTGGTATACTTTCACCGATGATGATTCCAAAACCACTCTCCGTTCAAAGCTTGATACATATTTATAGATGCATATGTATCTATGAAGTATACAAATTTAGAAAACATTGAAAAAAAAGAAATTCATAAATTCAAATAGCTGCCATTTTGAAACAAGATGGCTCGCCAACAAACTCGGTCAAGACATTGGTATTTACTGTGTGCACATAAAGTTACATTCAAATCGATTTATAAATATAGGATGTACAGCATTAAAAACATCAAATGTATGTATACACAAATATATATCAACATTTAAACATAGGGTGGTTTTGGAGTCTGGGGGTCATAATCAATGAAAATTTGCCGAAAATGCTTACTTTTGTATGGCCGCAATAGGTGTCTTTTTCACTTTTTGTGATGAAAGCTACCTGAAAGTTTCCCCATTTTCACCCACCACTGTATTTTAAAGTTTGTCTATTAGTGTTTTCGACAGGCCACATCAGAATTGGGAAGGATAAATGCATCGATTGTATGCGACAAATATTCAGAATTTCGCAAATGATAGTAAATTAAACATAATATTATGAGTATTTACTTGCAATGTCCATTGAATAATCTGTCATTTTTATTGAAAGTGTTCTTCGAGAAACTCAACAGATTGTTTTCTGACACCCATTTTTCCCTCTCGCTTCAACAATGCATGTAACCCGATTGCTCTCGATCTAAAGGAATTTTATAAAGTACTTTTAAAATTTAAATTAAAATAAATAAATGCGATTATTAAAATATAATGGGGTCAGTTACATCTATAAATAAAGTACTTTCATTTAAAAAAAATATTATCAATATCGCTTCACTAGAAACCTCAGGCCAGATTACTATAAAATAGCCTTATACCAAAGCCTTATACGTAAATTACTATGAGGAATATTATTATTCCAAAATTACAGTCAGTAGTCTCTGAGGCAGCTTTGACTGAAATATGAATAAAAGTTCAAGATTACTTGTAGAATACTGATTCTATACTAAACTTTGCATACTAGAGTATTAAAAAAAGTTTGACCTATTCTGATATCTATAGCAATAATAACAGAGATCCAAATGAAAAATAATTCACTACTACACACAGCTAAACTGAAAATTAGAAAGTAATACATGAAGACTGAATAAACAGCACTGTGAAAGTTTATCATCTGCAGTTATGCTGAATGAAATATATTTTGCAACAATGTGTTTAACCCTGCTGTTCTGTTCGCATTTACTATACGTATGTAGTGTTCGGGTCAATGTGACCCGATTTAGAATATTACCTTTTCTAGCAGTAAATGAAAATAACTATTTTAGAAATAATTAAAAAAATAGTAAAATAAGCTTAAATAATCAAAATAAGCTTAAATAAGCATCAAATAATACGAAACACCATTAAAATAACTTTAAAATATTTGAATACTTACTTTTATTTACAATTTGGACAAAAATAGCTTACGTGAAATTTGCAAGTGTGTTTTTTGCAATTGTAACATAATATATTAGTTTTGTTGTCGTTGGTTTATGGGCAGAACTTGCATCTTGCACGTTTAGTACACAATGAAGTGTTCTCATTTGATTCCGAGGTAAAGTTTGCACTTTTACTACGCATTCTATTCACAATTTTGACTGAATTCTCGCTTCTGGGAAGATGCTGTCTTACTTCAATGTGTGGAAGAATTAGAGATTTCCCCAATTCTTCTAAAAAGAGTCTTCGTTT
Source organism: Maratus speculifer (assembly GCA_964019185.1). Lineage (NCBI taxonomy): Eukaryota > Metazoa > Arthropoda > Arachnida > Araneae > Salticidae > Maratus > Maratus speculifer. Next base: position 224,609,466 of record OZ025296.1, on the reverse strand, counting down.
GGTTAATTTATTTTCATTCCATTTGCTGTTTATTGAAATCCACAGAATAAATGCATTGTAAGCAGATGTATCAAGCATATTATAGAATACTGTCATAGGCCAGCGATTTGTTTTTCTCTTATAAGTATATGTACTCAAAAGTGGATCAAGACTATCCACCGCCTCTTTAGTTGCATTATAATCTAATATCATTTGTGGTTTTTTGTCAGGTCTGTCGCTAACTTCATTTTCATGATGGAAAGTGCTCATAAGAATAACATTTTTGTTCTTTTTAGGGATGTAGTTTACAACTGTTGTATCTTCTGTAAAATAAAATGATCAGCTGTGCACTTCTTTGTTTAGCATTTTCTCAGGAAGTTCGAGCTTATTTTTTCTAATGGTTCCAAGCATAGTCATTTTCCGTTTTAGAAGAAGTTTTCCCAAGTTATAGGATGTGAAAAAGTTATCACATGTAACATTGTGCCCCGAATACCCATAAGTAAGGTCACTCACTACCCGCATACCCTGACTTTTCTCTGGCTTTGATCCTTGATTTTTTCCAGTATAAATTTGTGCATTCAGTACATACGAAGGTTTTCTATCATATAAAGTCCATATTTTTATTTCATACTTGGAGGGTTTATTAGGTATATATTGTTTGAAAGGACATCGTCCACGAAATGCTACTAATTGTTCATCTACAGTAAGATTTTCACTTGGATTATACAATTTAGGTTGAATTTCTATCCACTTTTCCCAAATATCTCGAACAGCAGCTAATGTATCTACAGACCTTCATTCTTGCCTGGTAGATTTATTGTCAAAACGAATAACTCTCGATATCATATGAAAGGTTTCGAGGGACATTGTAGCACAAAATATATTTCTGCCTGTTTCTTGATTCCACGAACTTTTTGCTGATTCTCTATATGATTTGTACACACCAGCTAATAATAATAATCCGATGTATGCTTGAAAAGTTTCAGTACTAATATCTTTTCACTCTTTTTCATACACTTTTCTTCCTTCTATATTAGTCATTTTTATGATTTCGTTCTCGATTGTAGAATTGAATACCGTCGCGAATGCACTTTTTATGTCAGTTATCCTTGTCGTTGCATATTTTGTGACAACTGGAGTAGTTTTTATATTATTAGCAGACGTTAATCGACTAGAATGAAGAAGGGGATTCAATTTCCATACTATTTCACGATTCTTAGACTGAATACTCTGTATATTGTGCGTCTTTTGAATATCAATATCAAAATCGTTTTCAGATCTTTCACTTTCAATTTCCTCACTTGTATGATTTTCATACTCAGACGCATTTTCCTCTTCGCTGTCAGAGGCTTTCATTAACTTAGCAGTATGAGCATCGCTCAAATTTCTACGATTCACCATTTTTTTTCACTAATACTCAGAGATACAACTGTTCTTCAGATTATTAGAAATTGAAATACAGCAAGAAAAAAGGAATGCTACTAACAGGAGCATTTTTTCCCTTCTGCCAATGATATCAACATTTGACTTTGCTCTCCTGTCACGTGATCTAACACCTGTGCCAACGAAACAGATTTCGAAATAGATACGTTGCAGTAACTATTCTTATTGAATGATTCCAAACAAAATTAAAAGTGCATGATAAAACTATTTTTTAACTCGGGTCAATATGACCCGAACAGTACATTAGGACAAAGTTAAAAAATATCTCTTGGACATATAAATAAACGTAAATACTTCTAGGAATATACAGTTATATTACTAATGAACAAAGTCAAAAAGTTTCATGGAAATATGTCTGCGCTAATTTTATTTATAAGTGAACAATAAAACTTTCGGGTCAAATAGACTCGAACAGAACAGCAGGGTTAAAATTGTTGTATCCAAGTATAGTAATACGTTATATACTAAGACGTCCAACCTTATTGTGTAGGGGGAACTGGGGCACATTGATACATCTTTTTTCTAAGAATTTTCTTGGTGTCCTGAAAGCAGAAATTGCAAGTTATTTTTCTATGTGGTGCCAGCAAAATCTGTGTAGTGCGTTATAAAAATGTACAATCGTTGTTATATATATTATTTTTGCATGTAATTTTAAAACAAATAAAAAAAGTCATTTGTATCAATGTGACCCATCCCCGGGGCAGATTGATACACCTCATGGGGCACTTTGATGCGTCTGGTAAAAATGAAGACAAAATAACACCAATGCATATTCTTCATAGTAAAATAGCAAACTATTTTTTATTATTTATAAAAATTCAAAATCACCCACACTTAATTTGTAAGCAATATTAAAGCAATCAAAATGAAATGTATAATGAACTGATGTTTTGGCTGTTCTTTGTCTGATTGTTGGCTGTGGTAACTTTGTCATATCTAGCACTTCAACTCCAGCATTATCTTCTTTCTTAGGAATTATGAAAAAATTACCAGGTTTTTTGTTAATAAAGCGATTTATAAAGAGAAAATAATGGATAATTTTATAAAAAATTCTGTTTATAATATAATTATCCTGTATAATTATCTGCAGCTTGTTTCTCTTACGTAATATTTTTCATGTCGAAAATATTTTTTTTCTGGAGAATCGGTATAAATTTGAGATTTTACAGGCTGCCGTCCTTTTCTTTTGTTAGTTCTTCTAGCACTAGATGTTGGGTAAGTTCGTGCATCTTCTCTTTGCAAAAATATTATAAAATGTTCTAATATAAAGAAATTAGAGGTATTTCACTTCCATAAAAACTAATATTAGAAATTTTTAGTGAAAAATGGCTGGATTAAGGAGTTTATTGTAAAAAAAATAATAAAAAGTTATAAAAAAATGAACTAGAAAAGGGTTTAGGTTGTATCAATGTTCCCCGACAAAGACTGTATCAATGTCCCCCATACAGCCATTTTGAATAAAAGGAGTCTGAAATCCTATACTTCATAATTTATCTAACAAAAAATAATGAGAAACTGATAAAGAGTAGCTTTACTTGCCAGGGAGAGTATTCTTTTCGGTTGAAAATACTAGAACAGTTCTAAAATAGCATTTCAATTGTACAACTCAAATTTACTTTTGATCTACAAAAACAATAAATCACCCATCCCGTTTCATCAAACAACTAAATCATTCCAAGACTTTCTGTATGTAGTTGAATGCACTAGCATTACCTTTTGGAGCTGTTGTGAAACTTCCTGCAATGAGCCTGTGAGCTGTAGAGGGGGTGTATCAATCTGCCCCATGTATCAATGTGTCCCAGTTCCCCCTATGTGTGTGCTATATTGACACTAATTAACATATATATGGATACAGAATCTAATTTTATTGCTTCCTTTTGGGAACAACGGTTTGTGAGCTTTTTCTACCGACTATAATTTTCAGAATTTTTAATCTATTTTTTTTTTGTCTTTAACCAAATTTGCTCTGTATATTTCGCTAACACTTTATACATTTTAAATTTTGATTTCATTTGAGCACGCACAGAAAAACATTATTTACTAAAACAGTCCATTTTTCATAGATTTTTTAAAAATTCTGATTACAGGATATTGTATGTGGTGTTGTTTGTCATATTATATATATATATTAAGAACTTTGCAAATTATAAGCTAAATTTGGGACTGTTTTTAATAAGACCTAAATTTCTCTACCAGTATACATGCTATCCTGATAAAATTCAACACTGTTTATTGGAATAAGCCACTTAATGATAATCTATAGTTTGAACGCGTTTACTCTATTAGTTTTGACAGGGTTATCCAAAAGATATTCGGATTTTTTTTTCAATTTTTGATTATGCCCTACGGGTTTTTAGGAAAAAGCCTTCTTGGTTTATATAACTTATCTACACTCCCGGTGATTCAGAATATTCCCACTTGTAATTTTCTAGCTATTTAACAAAATGTCTAAATTGCAAGAGACCGGTTCCCTTTGGCAATATAATGTATTAACCATAGTTAGAAACCTTTACCTTTAAATATCCTCTCAACTATAAACTTTTTTGCAGAAACATTGCATTTTCTCTTCATGCACTGTTAAGCAAAATACTAAAAGCAACAAAATGGTGAATCTGAAGCAAAGATACAATTCTATATTTTAAGTAATCCACTTATAAAAATTTATGCTCATTTATAAAATTTATTTCCACGTACAACACAATATTAATTTTGTTCTGCATAAAATAAAGTATATAAGGATTACATTCATCATAATAATCTAACATAAAAAGCATTAAATGTGAAAAACTTGAATATTTCTATTTAATACATTCTAAATAAATTCATTTAATAAACTAGTCGTTGGGGGCCACCGTAATACTTACCCATCATGGATATGTATATGAAAATAAAGCATGTGAAACTATTTATACAATGCATTGCAATTCATAAACAAAATTTAAATATTGTTAATATACATAGTAATGCTATATTAAAGAACTGCTGATGTACCGATTTCGACAAATTATATAAAACGCCAAAATACTCAAGTAGTACCGGATTGCGTAAAAGAAACATCCTTATAACTCCAAAAATAATAATTCTATCAACTAACAATTAACTGCGTCGGATTAAGCGTCTCATTTTCAATTAAAATATACTTTTGAATTGAAATTTGAATGAAATACAGGGTCATGAAAAATCGAAGAATGTGGAAAACAAGATTACAAATATCTCGGCAACTAATAATCCGATCGACTTTGTTCTGTATGCAAAATGTGTGTTATTTTATTGCCTTTTACGTCCATTCCTTAGAACAAAAAAATTCGAAAATTTTTATATACCTTTCATCAGAACGCATTTTTTGAGAGTCCGAAAAAAATAGTTTCGTATTATCGAGGTTGCTGATATTAAATAGGGTTCGTCCCATTCTTACATACTAACTACATACAAAATTTCAAGTCTCTATCTCAATTTGTTCGGGAGATAGAGCGTTTACAGACAGACAGACAGACAGACAGACGGACAGCAAAATTTTTTTTTCTAAAAATATGTTTTTCGGAATCTCCACTATCTAAAACATGTAAATCCGTCAAAAAAAATTTTTCGATTTTCAAAACGATTGCAAGACTTACCCTATACTACGTATGATGGGTAAGTAAATAATGATAGCAAATACATAACAGGTTACAGAAAAACAATGTGTTTTTATTTACGAGTATCAATGCTCCACAACCTTGATGTGATTAAAAATTGATTATCCCTATAATTCCTATGGTAGCACGTATACTACAACCAATGTTTAAATTTAATGGATTTTTTTAACTCGGTCATTGAAAATTCACACCAGAAATATATATATGAATATTTGCTTTATTTAATAACAGAGAATCCGTATTTTGAAAATCCAATAATTAAAATGCGATTAATTATATTAAAAATTGTACATAAAGTAAGTTTTCCATCTCGTTATTAACCTCTTCAGACCTGATGTATCCTATAGAACACACATCTATTAAATTTTTTTCATGTTAAAAAAGCAAAATTGTTGTGAAAAGAGATTGCCGAACTAAACAAAATAGCAATTTCTTATTTATGGAGCTTTATTGGCTAGCTACGGATTATGTAAAATGGATTGCAATGGGTTATGTAAGAGTGCAGCTTACATATACGAAATGAACAAAAAATAAAAAGTAAACAACTTTAGTGTGCACTAAGATATCATTTGAAGAGTTTATTAGTAATAAAAATTTATCACACACACACACACACACACACACACACATATATATATATATATATATATATATATATATATATATATATATATATATATATATATTATTTATGTTTTTGCAATGCAAAAATGAAAAATATAATTTTAAAAAATCCACAGAAATTGTAAAAAAATATATACATTTTGAGTCCCCATGAGTCATAACTTATGTACTAAAAAAAGAAAAGAAAAAAATTCTGTCCAATCTTTCTTAGCCACCATTTTTGTAATATAAAACCATATCGAAAATAAAAAAAAGCATGTAAATAAAGCCTGGGGTCTGAAAAGGATCTAAATTTATGTACGTATATGCAGGGTGTCCCTAAACAAATGGTATATACGCTAGGGGGTGATAGAACACATCAAGACGAGTAATAGTAAATAGGAAACCAAGGGTCCCAAACGTTTTCCAAAGGAGATAGCCGCCATTAAAGTTTGGGGTCCAAAGTTTCAAATACACACAAAAAACGGAAAAATTGGTCGATTGATTTGCGGTTTTCACTAAAATTATTCTTTATGTTAGTATTTTCTTGAAAATAAATTATAAAGACAAATTTCGAAAAATGCCGATAGAGGGCGCTTTAAACTTTGAAGTAATGAAAAACTATTTTTTGTCGTAATTTTTTGCATCTCATTAAATGGTTTCGTAAACTTAGACTTAAACTTAAATTTTGAGCTCAAAATCTGAATAGTTGGAAGCGGATAAGTAGCACAAACTTAACTGCGTTCAGGGGGTTTAAATTTCAAATGATTAGAAAAAAAAAACCGGGAAAAAATGGTTGATTGATTTGCGGTTTTCACCAAAACTATTCTTTATGTCGGTTTTTTATTGAAAATGAATTATAAAGATAAATTTCAAAAAATGCCGATAGAGAGCGCTTTAGACTTTGGATTAACGAAATAATCCATCCTAATACTATTTTTTGCATCTCATTAAATGGTTTCGTAAGCTTAGATTTAAACTTAAATTTTGAGCTCAAAATTTGAATAGTTGGGAGTGGTTAAGTAGCAAAAAATGAACTGTGTTCAGAGGGTTTAAATTTCAAACGAAACGGAAAACTATAAAAAAACGGAAAAATTAGTCGATTCGTTTGCGGTTTTCACTAAAACTACTCTTTAAATCAGTGTTCTCTTGAAAATAGATTTTAAAAATAAATTTCACAGAATGCCGATAGAAGGCGCCTTAGACATTGGAGTAGCGTACAACTATTTTTAACCGTTTTTTTTTTTTTTTTTTTTTTTTTTTTTTTTTAAATCTTATTAAATGCTTTCAAATGCTTAGATTTAAATTTTGATATCAAATTCTGAGTCATTGCGAGTGTTTAAGTAGTGCAAAAGTGAACTGTGTTCAAGGGGGGGGGGGGGGGGTTAAATTTCAACTTCCGAATACAGTTCAGTTTGCGCTTCTTAATCCCTCCCAACGATTCGGAATTTGAGTTCAAACTTTAAGTTTAAATCTAAGATTTCGAAAACATTTAACAAGTTTTGGAAAGCATTTAATTAGATACAAAATAACGGTTAAAATTTGTTGTTGGTTACTCTGAAGTTTAAGGCGCCCTCTGACGGAATTTTTTGAAATTTATCTTTAAAATTCATTTTCAAGAAGATAATGACTTAAAGAATAGTTTTATTTTAAACCGCAAACAAATCGACCAATTTTTCCGTTTTTTATAATCATTTGAAATTTAAACCCTCTGAACACAGTTACGTTTGTGCTACTTAACCGCTTCCAGCTATTCAGATTTTGAGCTCAAAATTTAAGTTTAAGTCTAAGCTTACGAAACCATTTAATGAGATGTAAAAAATCTCGGCAAAAAATAGTTTTTCATTACTTCAAAGTCTAAAGCGCCCTCTATCGGCATTTTTCGAAATTTATCTTTATAATTTATTTTCAAGAAAATACTAACATAAGGAATAATTTTAGTGAAAACCGCAAATCAATCGATCAGTTTTTCCGTTCTTTATGTGTATTTGAAATTTTGGACCCCAAACTTTAATGGCGGCTATCTCCTTTGGAAAACGTTTGGGACTTTTGGTTTCATATTTACTATTACTCGTCTTGATGTGTTCTATCACCCCCTAGCGTATATACCATTTGTTTAGGGACACCCGGTATACTATGTATAGAGCTTAGTATTAAAAGTAGAATATTAGTATTAGAACTTAATACTGGTAATATTTCATTATATTATTCAATTATTTTAAGAAATTAGAACGATAAGAAAACTTCTTTGCTTAAGATTTAATAGTATTACAAAAGTTAGACAACGATTAATTATAATACATAGAGTTCGTACCTAAATCCAATTATTCATCGCTTTATTAAATCTAACGGTGTATTATGAGTCATGAATACTTCCAATTTCTAACGTTAAGAATCTAATAAATTTTATATTAGACCTATACATAATTTAACTTTTGAAACAACTTTCATTTTCACTTGAAGCGTGAATATTTAGCTAATGATTTGAAAATCGCGATTTTTCTTCCTTTAAAGAAATAAATGACTTTACTTGACACAACAGCTATTTCGTCCAGTCACAGCAAAGGCATAAGTTGTACATAAAACAACTCCTTTGTTATAAATAGGGCTTTTGGAAATTTAGAGCATTAAGACAAATGTGCCCTCAGGTATTTATCTCAGCTATTCCTATCCAATTTATCAAGTGGTTGGTATTTAAACTGTTACATGCCTTTGAACTTACGCTTGAGAAATAGATGAATCATTTTGATGATAATAAAATATAGAAGTTATTCATCTATTTTATGAAATAAATGTGTCTGTTTAAGCATGCTTGGATATTAAATGTGTATTTCTTTCTTTATCGATACTTTTTTATTGATCTGATTAGAATTTCAGATAAAATGATCATGTATGCAAATCTATTCATTCTATTCGTATGCAAATATAAATTATAATAAATAATTATCGAAATTAAATTAAATATATCACGCTCTTTTTAATAGTAAAAAATAATAAATATAAATTAATAATAATAAATGAAAGCGCATGATATATTTAATTTAATTTCAATAATTATTTATTCCAGTCTTCATGTTCATTACGTTTGTAATTTTATTTTCTATTTATATTCTGAAGATGACTCGATTACAAAGAGTTCAAACATGTAAATAAAAAAATGATGTTTTTTTTAATGTTTTATTAATACAACAATGTCTTATAAGAAAAATATTTATTTATAATATAAATTCTTACTTTTTTGCTGTGGAATATATATTATTAATATTACGATATAGTTATTAATGGACGTAATCAAGACTTACTAGTGTTACTTTTCACATTGAAAGCTGCTTTCTTTATTTGTACTATACAATATATCTTTGTACACTTATTTGCACCTAATTGCACATAATATGTTGATAATAAAATAAACTAAGTTAACCCGACAGTAGTCCCCCCCCCTCCCCAGTGTCGGTCTTTTTCTGCCAATATTTATTAATTTATCCTAACTCATATTCTTTTTTAAATGCTGTGGTGAATTGTCATGTGGTTGACTTTAAATGCTTCTTCATCATCATAATGAAGTAACATCTCTATTTTTTCTTCAGGTGCATTTTTACTAGCAAATTTGAAATTTGCGAAAAAGTCTACGAAGCTATCTCTAATATCAGTTCATTTTTTACGTTATCCCATTGTTCTAATCCCATTGATTAATTGTATAATTTAAGTAACTTGCAAATTTATAATTTCTTGAAAATGTAATATTCGAATATTAAGTGAAATCTACTTATTTCACATATCTACATGCGGAGACAGGTGGCAAAAATATCGAGCGCGGCTAATAACGTTCTTAAAAAAAGACGCGACTACTCTCGGGTTAAAAATGTTATAACAGTGATAAAAAATCTTTATATAAATTAATGAACGTTTCATTGTACAAACGGTAACATTTTTAAAATCATTTTTAATAAAATAATTTATTTTTTTAATAAAAAGGATAAAAAAATGGCTTAGGTTACAATCAAACCAGTTATCTGGGTTATATGAAATATTTTTCCCCTAAGAAGATGCAACAATTTTCATTTATATTTTGCAGAAAGTACCAGTACTCTCTAAAAACATTATGCTTTGCAGCTATGACTTATATAGGCAAATAAAGCATTCAAGATTTTGGAGATTTACGAGAAATGAAAAGATGAAATAGCAAAAAAAAAGCACACTTAAAAGCACGCGTACCCAAATTAAATTATCATTAAGGAGCCCTCTTACTAACAACTGAAGGTCTACGTACATTAAAACCAAATAAACCCTATTTTGTCCAACATGGCCTGTCACCCCAAGTAACCTTATATTACATCGAATTTTCATTAAAAAACTGTCTGGATACCGATCAATCTAGCACTAAAATTAGATCTGCAGGTAGATTCTACCAACATGTGACTTGGCAGGATAGTTCCACTGTAATATGCTAATCGAGTTCTATTCAATTCTACAATTTCTGCCGTGCACACAAAGAAATGATAGTATGTTCAGTCGCCGCGCACTGTTTTTATGCAATCAGAATAATTCTAGAAATTTTTATAAAGTCAAATAAATTGAATTTTAAATTTAGGTGGAAAAATTACCAAAACAAATATAGATACAAATGCTCAAAATTTTCAGTAATTGGGTATATTTTTTAACTTGCTGAGTACTCTGTCAGTCACCAAAGACAAACAGTGAACATTCTGTTTAGACCGCATCGATCACCGGTGATTGATAGTGTAAAATGCAATTTTTATCCTATATTAATATTAAAGTATAAAAACCCAAGTTACAATCTCATTAAATACGAAATCTTCAAGAAATTAACTTAATAATTAAAAGATTTTTAAAGAACTTGATCAATCCATATCCATCTGAAGCAAAAACAATGCAACACGATATGCAATTTTTATCTTATATTAATATTAAAGTATAAAAACCCAAGTTACAATCTCATTTAATGCGAAATCTTCACGAAATTAACTTAATAATTAAAAGATTTTTAAAGAAATTGATTAATCCATACCCATCTGAAGCGAACACAATGCAACACGAAATGCAATTTTTATCCTATATTAATATTAAAGTATAAAAACTTAAGTTACAATCTCATTAAATAGGAAATCTTCACGAAAATAACTTAATAATTAAAAGATTTTTAAAGAAATTGATCAATCAATACCCATCTGAAGCGAACACATTTTCTTCAAAGCGTTTACCTGGTGTTAAACTACAGCACAGTGTTATTGTGATCGACTCGAAACGGCGCGCTGGCTGGTTCGAACGCAGCTTCTGTCACTTTTAATTTTTCTTAAAATGACGATTATTTTACCTCTTTTAAAGAAGGAAAAAACGGATATTCGTCAGTTGAAAAAAATATACCGGCAACATTGTTGCCAATAGATTTTCTGTGAAAAAAAATAGACTTGACCATGGATACAGAATATTTTTCTTTGATTTTTTGAGAATGTAATTTATATTCAAGATCTAAAAATTCGAAATGCAAATTAAAGCTGAAGATAGAGTTTTAAATAGCACGAATTCATTAAATATATAATTTAAAAAGTAATAACCATGATGGAGTTTTAATTAATATTCACTTACATTTAAAAAGTTTTAATTCTTTATTTTATACATTCAGAAAAATTACTTTCATTTTTGATAAATCATTCTTGGTAACGTAGTGGATGAGCTTTATAAAAAACAGAATAAAGAATTTTTCTATGCTACGAGTATTTCAAGATATGTTTACGATGGGAACACTTGTTTAAATGAATTTTTGAATAGGACATATATGATACACGAAAAAGGGGATTTTATGTGTTGCATGGGATAAAAAATGTGTGGAAGCTTTAGTGAAAATTTATATTTTATGTTCGTGTTCTAATAAAAATTTAATTCTATCTTACTTTATCTGTTATCAGAATTTTAGAGCAGATAAAGTGTTTTTAGACGTTGCATCAAATATTTACGAAAAATGTTTTTGATACCTTCGTCGAACATGATAATTCTATACCAAGTTATTTTTTTTCTTGATGTAAAAGCATGTATACGTTTTATTTGAAGATAACATATGCATATTTTATTTTTTAAAAACTCATATTACTTAAACTGTGAAATTTTCAAATTCTGAAAATAAAAATTTACTTTTACTATGTCTTAGCATCCTGACATTGTGGAAATATCCGTTTCAGTTTCTTCTCTATTTAATTTATGATATATAAAAAAGATGCATTTTTTATTCGTTCACTAAAGTTAAAAAACTGTTCAGGGAAATTATTTTACACAGCAGTTTCATCAACGTAAGGGCGTCATAGAATATCACAAATCATATTCATACTACAAAATGCCGCTGTTTGATTATCTGATATATTGAAAGTTTGAAAGCAATTCAAAATTTCAAGAGGTAAATTTATTTTCCATTGGAGAATGAAAGATTTTCCATGTAAAATCCCTAAATTTTGAATAGCTTAAATGAAAAGATAATTTTTGTATAAATCATTTTTTCACATATGTATGACAGAATAGTGATATTTTAATTCTAAAATATTTTTATATTCTTGTGTTTTTTTAGGTCTAACATTTTACTTTTGTTTGTGGAGCATGTTTACAACACTGTAGCTCAACTTTCACGTAATGTTCAGATTTATTTGTTAATTCGTGGAAGCCAGGAAATGACGCAATAAAAAAATACTCATTTTTTACAAAGACTATAATCACATCTTGCTGGTAGCTATGATTTTATTAATTCTGACTTGAACCATGTCAAAGCTAAGAAGAATTACTCTACAGTGCCATATTTATACCTGATAAAGAACAAACATGCTGGCCAGAAAAATTACAGTCATTTTCAGTGACAACCTTATTTTAATTATGAAAAATTATTTGTAAAATACACAATTTTTTACCTTCCTCATATATTTGTTTTATAAGATACAAATATTAAGCATAAATTAGAAAAACTAGAAAAAAGATATTTATAGGGTATATCAGAAGACCCTTCACATTACACACATCACAGTGTCACACGTCAGGAACTTGACAAATTGAAATTCTAGTATTTCCTTTGTTTTATTTATTATTATTATTAGAAATGTAATATCTCCTGACAAATGCTTCTAAGGATATATTTTATTATAATTTACCAAAAAAATTGCATTATATAACATTCAATAGGAATTTTACTGCGCGGACTGCAATTTCTGTATTTTTTATATTCACTGATAGTCACATTTTGAGTGAAAAAAGGGTCTATATTGCCTTTTAAATAGTTTTTACAATATATGATTACATTAAAAAATGATTGAAGATTAAATTCATAAATTTAAAATTTCATAATTCAAAGTTATCATTATTGTAATGACGGAAATGACAGCTCTTTTGTAGACACAGATGAAATACATAACCCGAAATTTTCATTTCATATACGTCTTTAAAAATGTGGGAGTATCCATTTCAGTTGCGTGTTTATTTGAATTCAGGATTTTCAAGAGGGAACTACTTCTCTGTTATTCGACAAAAGTTAAGCCCTTTAAAAAATGGTCGAATCCTTTGAAGTAATGGGGAATAAAAAATATAATAATAAAGATTTTTTTTTTTTACTGAAGTAATCAAATTGTTCAGAAAAATTATTTTACACATCTGTTTATTTATGTACAGTGTCTCACATAAGTGATGGGACACTTGTGCTTTACAAAAGGAAACTAATCAAATAAATTAAAAAAGCATGTACACATTTTTTTTTTGTGGGTGTGTTTCATACTTAAATTTAGTAAAGATTATTACATAACATACATTTTATCAAAATATTAAAATATTAATTTAATAAAAATACAAATGTTTAGAACGGAGCAAAAATAGCTCACATTAGTGATGGGACACCATTATATATGCAACAAAAATCGTCTGAAATAAGCAATAAAAATATTTTTTGGGGTTTTATTTTTACTTAAAAGCAATTGGCAATAATTTATAAAATCGTCTGCAGTATTTCTCTCCAGTTTATTTTGGAATTTTTGTGTTTTTTACCTCTGTGTAGTCATGAATGCTAAACGAAAAGAAACTTCGCCTGAAATTCGAAAATTAGTTATTAATTTGCATATTGAACGTGGAAAATCTATTAGAAAAACTGCTGAAACAGTTAACTTGAGTCGTTCAACAGTTCTCAATATCATTAAACGATATAAAAAGAATCATATGATTCAGGATAAAAGAAGACCTGGCCGACTATCAAAGCTATCCAATGGAATAAAGCGAATTATCGTTCGAAATATAAAAAAAAATCCAAGAAATAGTGCTTCAAAAGTTGCTGCTGATTTACAAGCATTATATGGAATAATTGTTAATCCTGAGACTATTAGAAGGGTAATTCGATCTGCTGGATATCACGGTAGAGTAGCCAGGTAAAAATTCTTCGTAAGTGAAAAGAATAGAAAACTCAGACTAGCTTTCGCAAAATCCAACATAAATAAGAATTCTGATTACTGGAATAAAGTTATATTTGCTGATGAGAGTAAATTTAATATTTTTGGTTCTGACGGTAGAATCTTGGTGTGGAGAAAACCCAGGGAAGAATTTCGCAAACAGAACTTGGTACCAACAGTAAAACATGGTGGAGGAGGAGTTATGGTATGGGGGTGTATGTCGTCCGCTGGAGTTGGTAATCTTGGTTTATTGACAGTATAATGGATCAGTACAAGTATATTGATATTTTAAAGCAAAATTTGAAATCTTCAGCACTAAAATTGAACCTTCATAACGATTTTAAATTCTACCAGGACAATGACCCCTGTGACGGTATATTCATGCTGGGTGTCATTTATCACATTATATGCAGACATACTCAGTAATTTAGGTTAAAACAACACAGTTTATTAAAATGATAAGGGCTAAAGGAAAGTGGAGCCAGTCTATAATTTCACTCACTGAGAACACTATGAAAAGCTAAATCATACTCACAGGCGTCGGTCTAGCTCAGCCGGGGCACCGTCTAACACTTGACACTATTTTCTGGCTGATCTACTAAACAAATCTTAATTTCACAGCCCGTGGCTGTGGATATTTCTTTATTTGCTCAAATAATCAAAACGGAACGATTCTAAACTTTCTTACCAAGGCCGAACCTTTAATCCACTATCTGAACTTCTTTCCGCTTTACTGGAGGCCGTAGCTATTCTCTAATCGTCAGCACCTTAATAAACAATCATCAACTTCGTTGTCCAATGGCGGAATACACACAGAGGCTGCTGGCTACTACCAGAAACACACAGACGCTGGCTGCTGGCTAAGGCCAGAAACACACACAGACGCTGGCTAAGGCCAGAAACACACAGACGCTGGCTGCTGGCTAAGGCCAGAAACACACAGAGGCTGGCTGAGGCCAGAAACACACAGAGGCTGGCTGAGGCCAGAAACACACAGAAGCTGGCTGAGGCCAGAAACACACAGACGCTGGCTGCTGGCTAAGGCCAGAAACACACACCCCACAAACTTACACCCAAGCTTTTATACGCGACAAACTGAGATACTTCTCATTAACATAATACTAATAACCGCGAGCTAACTGCGGAATTCGAAAGAGCACACACACTCTAGAAAGTTAAAGTAAAAGAGAGGATAGATGTCACTTTTACGCCTACAAAATGTTAAATTATTGACGTCACGATCTCAGAAACACTAGAGTGCCTTTATGTCTAAAGGTCACTCCCTCACAACCCCCCCTCGAACTCCGCAGAGAAAAAGGGCTGGGCTAAATGCATGCCCAGAACTTTTTCTTGTTATAAATTTCGAGCCGTAACAAAAACACAGTGATGGGTGAAATTTAACGCCGAAACATAACTTTTTAAAATATTAACTTTAACCCATCACAACCAAAAAAAAACTCAGTTTGCCTCAAATAATCACATATCCAATCCAACCATTCTTCTATCTTACAAATAGCCTCCGTAAAACTTCCAAAAACTCGTAAAACTTTCAAAACTAATTACTTCTTCTCTCAAAACAACCCACTCCACTGGGAGTGCTAAAATTTCTCAAAACACTAACCTTCCGAAATTTCCTCAATATTGCAATGCAACTATAACTTTACCCAAAAATTTCTCCATAACTTTTAATATACTAGAATTCGCACCAAGTCCAAAAAACCCAATGCGCAAAAACTTTCCTCATCCAAATTCCGACTTCATCTAAAATTACATTTACTTCATACTAAACTAACTCTGCTACTACGTAATACCTACATCCCCATTAGCCAATGAACTAACTCCCAAACTTCTTCAGACTTAACTCCACTTGAACAATAATTGGGGCACATACGTACAGCGGCATATCGCTGTGCTTATGCAACAATCAAAAAATATCAAAAATTTACAAAATGACGTCATCAATCTCTTCATCTGTATTAACTAAAAGAAAAATAGCAGAATCAATACATAACAAAAGGTATACTTCCCTGCAAGAAAATCACATTAACATTCAATTTTAATACAATACAATTTCAAATTCAAATGCAGCTTAAAACTTCGCAACTTGCGGAAACCATTCTCAACTAAAGTACAAAACGCAACTCATAAAACACGAACGATAAGAAGAAAGTTAATTCATTAAATGTTAGTATAAGAGATAGAAACGCGTGTCAAGGACTTCTTGACCGCAAAACACGTGCGCGCCTGAACCGCGGCGCGTGTACAAAATAACCCAAATTACTATCTGTACTTTCTGAAAATTTAAACATACATTAACATACATTTTATAACACATGAACAATATAACAATATAATAACATTTTAAACAAATAACATAACCATTTAACAATAGATCCAGAATTTTTCAAAAGCAGTTAAGACCAAAATTTTCAACATACATAAAACTAACAATTTTGCAAACAAATTTTGAACACAATTAAGCACTAAACGTGAGTCCGTCAAAAAATTCCAAAAATGGCCAAAAAGTACCAAACAGTCTTTCTGCTTTCTATTCTTTCACATTGCTACCACATATATGCACTCTAATAGAAATTTAATAAAGAACATTATCACCCAATCATAGAGACGATTCGCTGCTGGCAGGCTTCATACTGCAAGATGGCTTTCTCCTCCTGTCCCAAAAGGCTTGTACGAAGGATCTCTCGTCATCAGAACTGTACGGTGACGCCACAGTTGACTGTCGTGCCTGCAGCCTGGTTCTGAATGGATGCCGTGGAATACTCGTAGGTTCCACTCGACGACTCTGCTCCGGCCGGTTCGCTGGGTTCACTCCATGGCGAGGTTCACACTGTTGTTGCCGGTAAACTGAGAGTTGTCTCCTCTTTCTAGACGCACCCGAAGTTACCGAAGATCCAAGGCCACGTTTCTTTCCGGACCTATGTAGTTTCTTGTTAGGCAAAGATTCGGCATTTAAAGTTCGCTTAACAGTTTTACGAGTGTCCAAACGAAATCTTTTCTGGGGATTAATCACTGTAGATGGTGAACTATTAGTTAATTTATGCTTGTGAGGTTGTTGTCTAATAGATGGAGGAACTGGACAATTTATAATTTTTCGTCTTTTATGACACACAGAGTCCGATGTATTTGACACAGTTCTCTTATTTTTATTATACTTTGCTCTCGGATTGCTAGGCTTTCGACTTTCAATAACAGTCTTTGGAGCTGTTTGACCAAATTTTCTTCTTGAATATTGATGAAAAGAATTAGACGAAGAAGTGCTGGACTCGGGACACTCATTGGATCGGGAATTTCGCGAAACACCACTCGACATATGAGAACCTTCACTCCCATTTTCTCTAAACTTATACACTCTAACCTGATCCAGATTAACAGTCATTCTTTCACCATTGACATCAACAACCAAATTATTATTTCGAACTTCCAAAACCTCGAACGGACCTACAAACTTCGGACTAAACTTAGCTACTCTCTTTTGACGACTCGAACTTAACCAATGCTTTTCTACTAACACAAAATCTCCAACTTTCACTTCTAACTCCCTTCTACGCATATTATAATACTGAGCTTGTTTTTCTTGCGCTTTTCCCATTTGAACCTGAGCTTCCTTAACCAACCTCTCAATATCCTGACACATGTACTGACTTTCCGCATCTGACACCATAACTAACCTTTGGAATGGAGTAATAACTTTTCTACCCAAAAACAATTCAGCAGGCGTTTTCCCCGTTGACTCGTGAACTGCCGTACGAAGTGCGTACGCAAAATGTTGAAGAAACTGGTCCCAATTTGCATGATGAGAACCAACATAAGAAGAAATCATTTGAATTAATGTACGATTTACACGTTCAGCCATATTAGACTGAGGACGATACGGAACAGTAAAAGAATGATCGATCTCCAGCTTTTCACACAGAGCCTTAAATATATCAGAAATGAAACAAGGGCCATGATCGCTCACTACCCTAATTGGTGCACCATATTTAGAAATATAAATATAGAAAAATGCATCGGCAACTGCAGGTGCAGAAGCCTTCCTGAGGGGGACTAACTCTACCCATTTACTAAAATAATCAACTATAACTAAAACAAATCTATATCTTTTAGGATTAGACAATGGATAAGGACCGATTAAATCTACACCTACACATTCATTAGGAAAATTTACTTTAATAGGAATTAATTTGCCAGCTGGACTTACATTTTTATAATTATAACGTTGGCATGTGCTACAGCTGGAGACATAAGCGCGCACTGCTTCCCGCATTTTAGGGAAGTAGCAGGATTCACAAATTCGAGCATAAGTTTTCCTGATTCCTAAGTGACCTGCTAATGGATTATCATGAAATTCTTTCAAGATGGCCTTACGAAGACTAGCCGGAATAAAAACTCTTAATTCTCCACGTGAATTTACAATTTTAGAATAAAAAAGAAGACCATCGATAAGCTTAAAAGATTGGGACCACTTCTCAAACATAGGCACATCTGCGCTCGGGACATCATCCGGATTAATAGTAATTTTATTTAAACTCACAGAAGGCTTTTCCGATTTGACCTGTGACTGCATACCTTCCGAAATACAGTCACTTACCAGTTTAACTGACCCGACCTCCTCACACCTCTCCTTTGCACTGATCTACCTTCAAAATTCTCATCCGAAGTTAATCTCCTTACTTGCGAAGAAACATTCCTGTCCCGTACTCCCCCAATACGATCATAACCACTATTCTGTCTATTTCCATGCATATTTCTCTCACCACTTCTAAAATTATTAGCACCACCACCATTCCTATTACCATTACTCGTATTCGACATATTACGACCAAATCCATCACTTCTATTACGCACATTACTATCCGGAAATCGCTGTCCCCCTCTCACAAAATTACGTTCCCCCTCATTTCTCAAATTACTATCCGTGACAGGCCTCTGCCGAGGGTTACGCAAATCCCGTTGATCCGAGCTATGCCGAGACTCATACTTCGATAATATCTGGTGCATTTCTGCAAAATTCTTCGGTGCTCTAACTTCAATAAAGTCCTGTATATTTGGATTAAAAAGAGGAAAGACAATGTCCAACAATTCCTCAAATGTAATATCGAAATTTAATTTATTTTTTAGTTCCAGCTTACGAAGATAAAATTTCGACGCCGAATCATATATATTCTGCTTATTACAATAGAACTCTTTTCTCAAAATACTTTTATCTTTAACGGGAGGAAATGCCTTCTTTAACTCAATTACAGTTCGTTCAAATCTTTTCGCTTCCTCAGTAATCAAAAACTTTCCTATATTTTCTAACCACAAAAGTGCTTCGCCCTTTAACGAGCATTTAAGCACTACGTATCTACTTTTTTCAGGTATATTATTGAACAAAATATAATCATCTAATTTAACTAAAAATTCACTAATATCACCCTCACCGGTGAAATACACCCGTGGCACAATCTCAAAATGTCCGACATTTCGTTGGGCGCCATTTGTGACGGTATATTCATGCTGGGTGTCATTTATCACATTATATGCAGACATACTCAGTAATTTAGGTTAAAACAACACAGTTTATTAAAATGATAAGGGCTAAAGGAAAGTGGAGCCAGTCTATAATTTCACTCACTGAGAACACTATGAAAAGCTAAATCATACTCACAGGCGTCGGTCTAGCTCAGCCGGGGCACCGTCTAACACTTGACACTATTTCCTGGCTGATCTACTAAACAAATCTTAATTTCACAGCCCGTGGCTGTGGATATTTCTTTATTTGCTCAAATAATCAAAACGGAACGATTCTAAACTTTCTTACCAAGGCCGAACCTTTAATCCACTATCTGAACTTCTTTCCGCTTTACTGGAGGCCGTAGCTATTCTCTAATCGTCAGCACCTTAATAAACAATCATCAACTTCGTTGTCCAATGGCGGAATACACACAGAGGCTGCTGGCTACTACCAGAAACACACAGACGCTGGCTTCTGGCTAAGGCCAGAAACACACACAGACGCTGGCTAAGACCAGAAACACACAGACGCTGGCTGCTGGCTAAGGCCAGAAACACACAGAGGCTGGCTGAGGCCAGAAACACACAGACGCTGGCTGCTGGCTAAGGCCAGAAACACACACCCCACAAACTTACACCCAAGCTTTTATACGCGACAAACTGAGATACTTCTCATTAACATAATACTAATAACCGCGAGCTAACTGCGGAATTCGAAAGAGCACACACACTCTAGAAAGTTAAAGTAAAAGAGAGGATAGATGTCACTTTTACGCCTACAAAATGTTAAATTATTGACGTCACGATCTCAGAAACACTAGAGTGCCTTTATGACTAAAGGTCACTCCCTCACACCCCAATCACACTCACTGCTCTGAACGTTAGACTCTGGCTGCTATATAACTGTCCTGAAATAATAAAAACACCACCACAATCTCCAGACTTAAATCCCATAGAGAATATTTGGCAAGAATTGGAATTAAGAATTCGCAAACACACCATTTCTTCAAAACAACAACTAAAATCGGTGCTTCAAGAAGAATGGGGTAAAATCACTCCACAAATCACAAAAAAATTAGTCGAATCCATCCCAAAAAGATTAAATCATGTTTTAAAAGTAAAAGGAAATCCAACAAAATATTAAAAACTTTTAAAAAGTAAAATTTTTGGATAAATATTTGAGGGAAAAGTAAGTGTCCCATCACTTATGTGAGCCATTTTTTGCTCCGTTCTGAACATTTGTATTTTTACTAAATTAATATTTTAATATTTTGACAAAATGTATGTTATGCAATGATTGTTACTAACTTTAAATATGAAACACACCCAAAAAATTTTTGCACATGTTTGTTTATTTATTTTATTGCAGTTTCTTTTTATAAAGCACAAGTGTCCCATCACTTTTGTGAGACACTGTACATATTTTCGGATTGAGTATAAACAGTTCTTCATTGCGCTTTTAACTGTTCCCATAATATAATATTTAAACATTATAAAAGATTGTGGTACATTACCATATGAAAATTAAAGGCAAAACAATGCCTCTAATCTTACGGAGTAATGCATATATATATATATAATCTAGTAATTTAAGGGGACACAGTACCTTGAAATTAATCAAAATATTCATTTTTTTAATATTAACTGAAAGTTTCTTTAATTGTGAATATTTTGACATCTCATTTTTATCTATACGACAATCGTGAGATACTGTAAATTTTATTAATAGATCTATTGCAATTACACATAGAAATGGAAATTTTAAACTGAGTTTTCACCGTGTTCTTTTTTAGGTAGCTTTCATTAAAAAAAAATAAAAAGCTATTTATTGCAGCCATCCGCAGGAAAGCACTTCCGGAAAATTTTGGTATATTTTTTCCGATCATGACCACCAGACCCCAAAACTACCCTCCGTTCAAATGTTGACATATATATATATATATATCTGATTTTTGTCATGTTGTAACTATGTTATTTATGAACCGGTTTGAATGAAACTTGGTATGTACATAGTACATACAAATATCTCTACCAGTAATGTCTTGGTCATTGCAAATGTCTTGGCCAGCATCATCCGCTATCTGATGGCGGCCATTTAATTTTTTTGTAATTTAAAATTTTTAATTAATATCGCAAAACTTAAAAGATAAAAAATATTTTTCTTTTATGTGCTAGAACTTAAAACAATGATTACAGAACACTTTTTATTTGGTGTTTGCATTTGTTCTTGATACAAAAAATACAGAACATTTTTTTTTCGTCTATATCTTGAAAAATGGCTGAGTTATAGCACATTTCTTGTGTTGCTCAAATTTTGAAATGATCTGATTTTCCTCAATTGATAACACGTGTATTTATAAACCGATTTACATGTACCTTGGTGCGTCCATAGTACATAAGGATGTCTGGACTTAGTTCGTTGGCCAGTTTCATCCGCCATCTTGTTTCAAAATCGCGGAATAATATTTTTTTTAATTTAAATTTTAAAATTAGGTATAAAAAAGTAAGAAATTGAAAAGGATTTAATTTTGTGTGTTTGACCTTGATAAAAAGATTCCAGAGAATTTTTTGTTTGAAAAATGGCTGATTTATAGCATTTGCAATTTCCAGCGTGGTTGACATTTTGAAACGGTTTGAAATTTGTCATGTGATAATATTTATAAACTGATTTAGAAATAACTCTGTGTGTACATTAGTGTGGAGTGAAAATCGAAAGTTGGAATTTTGATTTTGGATAGCAGCCAAAAGTTGCCTTTTACTTTCTCTAATACACGTACAAAATTTCATGAATTTTGAAAAACTTCTTGAGTTCCCTACCAGGACATTTATATTTTCATTGATTTATACGATAGATTCTTATCATAAATTGTACATTAACAGGAATTTTTTGGTAATCTAATTTGTTATTTTTATATTTAAAGTGTTTAGTATAATTCCTTTCATAATTTCAAACTTTGAGTCTTTATTTTTAAATATTTGAAACGGTTTATTGAGTTTTAAAAATTGTATGTTGTCATTTTTACACTCAAAATGAGTGTGTTTGTAAGCATATCGAAGTTTACCATTATTAGAAATTGCTGATTCTTCAAAACTAAATAAAACTGTTTAGCCAACAATAGCAGGATGCTATAAAATATCTTTATATATATAAATCTTCTGTGCGTGTGTATGTCACTGAACTCCTCCTAAAGGACTGGACCGATTTTAATGAAATTTTGTGTGTGTGTTCCAGTGGACTCGAGAATAGTTTAGATTCACATTTCATCGAAATTGATTCAGTAAGGCAAAAACTAATAGTTAGTGATTTTTCGCTAATTAAAAGTGTTGAATAAGTTCGACGAATACAGTGCGGACGGAATGTCCGAGCGGTCTAAGGCGGCAGATTTAAGTTCTGCTTCTTGAAGAAAGAGATCGCGTGTTCGAATTTCGTTCCTGACAAACGTGTATGCTTTACAATAATATTTCCTGTATTATAATTTTTACTAACCGACTTCAGAAAATCGTTAACTCTTAACTAGAAAGAGAAAAATAAACTTTTTTGTGAAAAATTGAACCGACTTCAAAAAATACTGAAGAGTGCAAAATAATTTCCTTACATAATTGTAGTAAGAAATTAAATCAAGAGCGTACTGTTTTTCGCGCGTATTACCATATTTACGTACATTTATTTGATACTCTGGAGTCGGTGCCAGGAGGACAACGTCTGTCGGTGACAGGACAATGTCTGCCGGGTCATATTATTATTATACAAAACAATAAATAAAACACAGCAGTAGTTGTAAAGTTTCGCTAAAATCAGAGATTAAAAAAAATCTAAGAGAAAACATTGAAGGCATCAATTACTGTAGTTTCCCAAAGACGTATTGATTAAATAATAGGCTATAACTTTTCTGAATATCAGAAACTTATTCAATCCCCCCAAATCAAAGGAAAATATGAAAAATGGGAGAAGAACTTATAAGTGAAAAACATAATCTCTGATTTTAAGAGTGAAATTAATTGCAATTGGGACACATTTCACTATCTTTTGGACCAGGAAAGATCATTGCAGGAAGTATTAAAATATTGCGCGGAAAAACATTTAAACCTTGATAAATTTATGTCAATAGTTTGTGACTGAACAACTGTAAACATTAAGATAAAAAATCATGCTAAAAAATTTTTAAAACTAAGATTTAATCATCCGTTGTAGTGGTTCATATGTCAGCTTTCTGCAAAGGAATTGCCACTAAATCATTGAATTTGATAAAAAAAATAAAGGCTCACGAGCTTTTCCTGTTCAACCTGTTCCAATTAGAAAGTCGCTGCATCAATATGAACAATAGACAGCTATGGAAAATTAAAAATATCTCCTCCCATCACCTAGAAATGAACTCTGGAGAGTTTAATGCAGACCAAAATTATTTTATGGCATGTGTAAAACATTTTCAGCTGGTTGATGCTCCTCAAATCTGATAAATCGTAATCCAGCAAGAATGTCGCACTCTAAATGCCAATTGACTACTTGGTTAGCAGATTGGAAGTCAGAATTCATCCCAAACTGTGAAAGTTATGGCTGAATTTGTAATGAAAGTACATTCGTCTATGTTTTTTAACTTTAAAAAAGATTTTTCTTTAGAAACTAGAACTCAATATGCTTTTTTTTTATCTAAACAATTAGGTTGTTTCGTTATTCGAAGAATATTATAGAAAATTGTCGAGCCCGTTATTCAACAAAACGTATACTTCTGTCATTGAAATGAAAATTTACAGGAACGATAACTGATAAAAATAAATCATGTTGGAGAATTTGGATACCGAAGAATTTTGAAGATGAAAGATACTGTATGTTCTACAATAAAATTCATAGATAAGTTTCATATTCCAATAATGAAATTCAGTGTTACAAACTATATAAAGATTATTGACTGGCAAGTGTGTAAAATCAGCCCACATTCTTAATAGTGTAACGAGAGAGGAACAGGAAATTCTCAGAAAAAGATCGGAAATTCCATCTTTTCAATTGAAAAATTCCCCTGTTAGATTCAAGTGTTCGAAAGATGCGTAAACTTAGTTGATGAAGCGCCATTAGCGGCTGTAGTAGTAGTAGCAAGAAGCAGATATATATGAGCAAAAATCAAATCACGAAAGGTAATACCTAATTTTGATAACAAAGACCAATATAAATTAGAGTGGAATGAAAGATCGTTTCACAATACATCGTATATATTCTTTTCATTACATTACTATATATATAGAAAACTGCATTTCCTTTATAATTAGGGAACTATCTGTCCTGTGTATTCGAAAAGCAAAAGTGAACTTCATGATGAATCATTGTGTTTCCTCTTCTCTGCGACAATACGATCCACATTTTAGGGTTTTATTCGCGATTCAAAAAGTTAAAACACAACGATACTTAGATCATTCACAAGTAATACTTTAAGAAATCATTTTTATCGGTTATTTTGCTGAAATAAGAAATTGAGTTTAAAAGAAATGTCATTAATTTACATTACATAGGAAATCTTGATTTTCACATGAAAAGAGCATATTTTTTAAGAGCTGGCAGGGAGCTAACGTTGAATTCTAATCGAAATTAAATTTTTACCTCATATTCAGTGTACCAAAAGGCAACGTTTTAGACCTAACCAAAGAAAAAATTCCAAAAAAAAATTTTTTTTGGTCTTTTTCACTCCGCTCTAGCGTACATAGCACATACCAATGTATTGACTGAGTTCACTGGCCAACTTCATCCGCCATCTTGGTTCAAAATGGCGATGTGCAAACGATGTACAAATGAAAATGATGTACAAACAAAAAATTAGAAATTGAAAAAAGGTTCTTTCTAAAGTGTTTCATCTTAATAATGAATTGTGGAGTATTGTTTGCTTTGTCTTTACCTTAAAAAACGCCTGAGATATAGCAGTTTGTGTTTCTAATGTGGGTGGCATTTTTTTAAATCAATTTTCCCGCAATGGCACTCGTATATATTAGTCGATTTCGATGTGAGTGTACATGTGCACATGAATTAATATTTCGACCAAGATCATTGGTTTTGGCATACACTTCATGATATCGTGGAATTTGGCGACCCTTTAAATCGCTTAAAATAAATCCAGATTGAATAAAAGATGGCTAATTTCTAAAAATTTCCATTAATATTCAGTATTGACAAAAACTAGTTTCTGCCTTATATAATAGGATTCCACTAATTTGAACTTTGTATATTTGAGTAATATAACTTAGTTTAAAATAAATAATAAAAAAAAGTATATGAAAGCTACCTCTTCCTTCCGGCAGTACGGAAGGATTTTTTATAACTTGCTTGTTCGATAAACTCTAAGGCGTTTTTGATAATAACATAACATTTTGTGAATTTTCAAAGTATTTTGTCAAAGATTCAGATATCCGAGAAAATACTCTTATATATATATATAAAAAAAGGAAAGTTGATAAATTGCTTGATTATTTTAAAATGATAACTTTTATTTTTTTTTAAATATTTCTTGATAAGATATTAACATATCCCATTTTTAAGCAATGAAGAATTGTGTAGAAGATTGAGATATCCGAAAAATACACGTTTATATATAACAAAATGAAAGTCGATTTCATGTTTCACTATCTTAAAAGGATTATTTTCAACTTTTTATGAATATGTATTATAAATCAGTATTAGTAAAATAATAACATACCCCTTTGTAAATAAACAAAGTATTGTGTGGATGATTGAGATATTCGAGAAAATACACATATATTTGATTCAAACTGTTGTCCTGTTCATTATGTTTCGAGTTGTCATCGTCCTTTACAAATCTCTTTTTATTTAACTAAGGATTTTTTTATATTAAAAATAATACAACTAATTTGAGGGACTTTTCCTGCAAACGAAACTTCTTTATCATAATTTCTTCAATTCTAAGATTTTTATATGACGAAAATTTTTTAATTGCTCGGTGTTTTTGTTTCCAGATACTTTCCATTGTGAGTCTCTATATAAGATTACTTATGTTACATAAAAATACTTTAATAATAATGCAAATATTCTTATATATATATATATAGAAGTTTTATTATCTGCATTAAATAAAAAATACTCAATAACGTATATATTATCCGATAGTTTTCCAATAGTCTCTAATGAATTTATGTTCTGCTACTTTTACAATTACAAAAAAAGTGTAATTGATATAACACTTTAATAATATAAAAGAAAAGTTTCAATTTCTTTAAAACCTGCTTTGACTAGGTGATAAAATACAATCCTTAAAATAAAGAATAAAAAAAGACTTCGTGTTATAGTCTTCATCTGCAGATTGTGAAACCGCAGAGGAATTTACTGTTCTTTGAAATCGATTGAATTAATCTTTGACAACATCTATAACTCTTGGTTCAATTTCTATAAAGGACTTTCTCAAGTTACTTAAAAAGAAAAGAAGTTCCGAAAAATGATTTGTAAATGAAAGATCGAATAATTTTTGTGTTCATATAGACTATTTATATTGATCTTTTCAGAGGAGGAGAAAAAGATGAATTATTTTTATTTATAAAAGAAATTAACGGAAATAATGAAAATAAAAAAATATATATATCATTTAAAAAATATATCATAAAGAAATATTATACTCGTTATATTTTGAGCTTAAGTTATAATGTTTATGCCGTAAAATTATTTATCATGAATTCAAAAAATATTTAAAATGTGAAATTAAAGTTATGCACAATGGATAGGGGCATCTAATATATCTTAAGAATATAAAAATATTAAGAATAAGATTTATTTAAAATCTATAAACTTCTTTGAAAAATATAAAAAGTTAATTGCACTCAACTTTTGGGCAGCGAAAAATCTTTTTATGTTGCCTATTCATTTAGAATTAATAACGCTTGGTTTATAAATTTCCTTTTAATAAAAGTACAAATAAGAAAATAGTTTCATGTGCTATAGCAAATAAACATTCATGTATATAATTATTTCATGTTTCCTTCTTTTGAAGTATTTGAAAAAGATTTACAAGTAAAAATTTTAAACAATACGTCGAAAGTTCAAAATGAAAACAGTAGTTTCTTCTGAAAATTTACTATTAATAATATCTAATAAGGGAAAATATGGGACATGGTGACGCTAATTTCTTCGAAACTTTTAGAGATGAACAAACATGCGATTACACTCAGAAATACAATGTAGTGCATCTCGCATTTGTCATAAATAAACTAAATGGCATCTAAAGTGGATTCTTGGCTGCCAATATAACACTTTCGCTGCTGCTTACTTGAAGATGTGATGATAGTTAATGCCGCACTGTAGAAGTGGATTTTTCACAGAAGCCGATTTACTTTTTATAACAAAGAATCAGTGAAAGGTTTTCCCCCGCCTGCTCGTGACTGGCTATTGGACATCACCCCACATCACTCACTGGCACGTGAGTGGCCCCTTAACGTTACCGCCATATCACGCGCCAGCGCGTGATCGGCAGCGAATGTGTTAATATAGAGAAGTCGTAAAATGTCCGTCAAATGTGGCGCATGAGGTGAGCCTATACTATAACTAATCCTATAAACACTCAGATCTTGGTTCAATAGCAGTTGCTCTTTTATGCAAAAATGCATGAATATATAATTTATTGCGATTGTATGTATATATTGAATGCAATAATGCGAAAATAATAGAACTCAATGTTATGTAGAACGCATTCACCATGGCAATTCTGAAAGAATATCTATCATGGGATATCAATGAATTAATGATGTTGGATAAGACTCTATAGAATGAGGGAATCTTTTATCAGTTTCTTTTAACGTTTTAATACTATTTTCAAAAATTTTAAGTGGGTCAATAAAATTCTGCGACAATTATACTTATTAAATTTCCAACCACTTGGTTGCGTACATTTTGCTCTTTAATATGTGGACGAACCGTCGGAAAATGCATGTATAAACTAGGCGACTGTAGGTGCTACCTATTTATATAATTACGAATGCACATAAAAAATTAAATAAGATACTACGGCCGATGTATATAATAAACACTTTCTATTACATAGCTAAATTTCAAGAAATCCGTACATGAAAAGATATTTTGCATAATATATTTTTCAGGTGCAATTTTAAAATTTCTGCTGTTGCATAATGCTGTAAGACGTTATCTGAAAAATGATGCAGTAATATATTTATTATTCATACAATATACAGGCAGGCTTCATAGATAAGTTCTCCTCAGTGAGATATGAATTGCCTCATAGTTTATTGATACACGACATTTTTTATCAGATCTCTTCATTCAGACTCCAGTTTTATTTATATTTTTTTCCACTTCAGTTATGAATTTATACTAACAAACTGACAAAGAAAAAAGATAGAAATGCTAAAAAAAATTCATTTTGTGCACATAAAATTTTCTAATACAGAGAGATTCAAAAAGCATACTTTTGGCATTTTCTTAAAATTTTATATTTTATTATTTTTCCATTGTAAAAACAATAAAAAGGTGAAATAATTATACCTTTAATAATTTTTATTAATAATGGACTCAACAAATAATATCGCAACACACAAAAAATTACCTTTTTATTTTTGAACATTTCTTACATTTTTGCTGCAAACCATTTTAATGCAACGCATATATCGCTAAAAAGCGCTATAAATAAAAAAAAGCTTCCTTGTTTATTTCTGCTATCTTTCAGGCTCCATTTCACCAATTTTTTTATTTTTAACATTATTTATATCCGCGAAAAAATTTGTAAATATGTGTATCCTGTATATACACCGGGACTGAAGAGATTATGGTTTCAACTACTTTGGATGGGTGCTCACTTTACATTCCCTAATCCGAAAATTGCATACAGAGAGAGATTCCGAAGATAAGATTCCGAAATGTTCCATGTTTTGTCTTTAATTTTGATCACCATTAAAAATTTCCTAAAGATTTTCGTTGATTAATCCATTAGCTTTCTTTATTTGCAATTGTTGATAGTATATGGAAAGGGTATTCATATTATATGATGATAGCTTGAGACAAATGATATTACATGCTAAAGACATAATTATTTATGAATTTCATGATCATAATCTCTTTTGCGTCAAAAAAATGGTGATACATTGTAGGCTAATCACTGATTTTTCGGTTTTAACTTTATTAAATAATCTTTTTCTATCAAAGAATATACCATTTGCCTAGAAGAATTCCAATAAGGAAGCAATCTGCAAATCTCCCGATGATTTTTTTTTCATTCCAATATTTTTATTCATAAATACTTGTTTTACAGAGTGGAAAAATACACGCAATTAAATTAAGTGAATATTTCTGTAAGATTTTACTGGTATCCGAAAACTCTTGATGTTGACAATTATGCATATGGAGATATTATATCAAACTTACATCGGTTTGTATAAAAAGTATTAAAATCACAATAGTTACGGACTCGAACACTGTTAGCATAAAATACAAGTATTTTTACAAGTAATATTAAAGATAGAGGTAGGTAAAAATTTAAAATAATGAAATATTTTTCCAGATAACATTCACATAAGCAGGACATTTGAACTTTTCTGATATTATCTTGGAGTGACAAATTTCACATGATAAATTCGCAGCGAATTTCCCGCAAGGTAGACCATCACCCAATTGCACAAGTAGTTTGTTGTAAAACTGATGCAAGACAGTCTTTAATTCACGAAACGACGAAAGGGAAAAAATCCGTCTGCTGAGATAATAGACAATTCAGCCCATGCTTAGAAAGTGTAGAAACTGTGTACTACTCAATGGCAAGGCACACACATCATTATTACCGTTATAGAATTCCACTGTCATTTTTGTTGGTTTTGTTTTGTTGTTGGTTTTGTTTTGTTTAAGTTGGAAAACTATAAAAAGGTATTTATTAATTAAACTTTTCAACTGTCGTTAATTTTTGTAAAGTAACATTTGATCTATAATCTAAAAGTTATTTTGTTTAAAAATCCTGGCAAATTACAAATTATGCTGATTTACGACTAGTTATGTCATTTGATCATTTTAAATTTCTATTGAAAAATTTCAGCTGAAAAATCGTTATTTTTTCAGCTCCTCCATAGTTTGTGGAAATACACCTGCAAAGAATGCTAGATTATATTCATTAAAAAACATTTTACCGATTTCAACTACGTTAATTTAGATTCGTTAAATCAAGTTATGAAAAAATCTATTTTTTTTCCTTCAAAACCACTAAAATAACAGAAAATATTATTTCCTATAATAAAATATAAATATTACAGGATAGAATACACATAATTTTAAATTATATATAATAAATCATTTCATTATTCTATATTAATATATATTACATCATCCAACAAATCATTTCACTTATACGAATACTATTTATCAAATAATCAGCAAATATTTATTTGTTTAAGTTAAATTCCCTTGCTGTTGTTACTTTAAAGATAAATTATTTTAACAATAAACACAGGCGATCGTTAATCTTCCAAGGTAAATGAAAATGCATTTAAAGAGAATTCTCAGAATTACCCCTCCACAGTTTCAATGCAAATGGATATAAATAGTACTATAAATCATCTCTTTAAATACATATATTTAAGCAAATGGTAAACATTAACGAAATTTTCATTGAGAAGCTTAAACAATGGTAATTAGTTCACGAAAAGTGACTCATAATATCCCTCAGGAATATAAAGTGAGAAGTCGACTATTAATTAAAAATGTACATGTTGCGCTTTCAAATTGTACATTGACATGGCGCAGCTTAATGCATCTTGTATAGGTGTTCCTCTATTTCATTACTGTATTATATATGTGTATACATATTAATAAATATACATAGATATATATATATGTATGGATATATAATAAGAAAATAAAATTGAATAAAAATTAATAAAAATTAATAAAAATTGAATAAAATTGAAATAAAATTGGTTCATTAACCCTTTATTTAATCACGGTACTTATAAGTACCATTAAATTAAACAAGCTAACTTATTAAAAAACTATATTGATACGTCAATTAGTTGTAATACTGCATAGAATAAGTTACAGATAGATTACTTTATTTTTACATTTTATATTTCTACAAAATACTATGAAAACAATTTAAAATAAAATATTTGAGTGCGGCTGTAATGAATCACAAAATCCCCGTAAATTCAAATTTAATTAATCCTTCTAAAAACTGCAATCCTTCTAAAATCCTTCAAAAATTTATTAAACGATTATGTAAATCTTTACGTAAAAAGGCTTTTACGTAAAAGGCAATTTACGTAAAAAGGCTTTAGAATGTAAAATTTTCATGAATTCAAAATTCGGTAGATAAAGGGTTAAAAAGCTTCCTTTCTCAATTCATTCAACAATCTTATTTTACTAAATTATTCTACTTCTACTCTTATTCTACTAAATTAATATGAAACAACATTCAATTGGTTTCTGCATTT
This sequence comes from Maratus speculifer, assembly GCA_964019185.1. Lineage (NCBI taxonomy): Eukaryota > Metazoa > Arthropoda > Arachnida > Araneae > Salticidae > Maratus > Maratus speculifer. The sequence goes on along the minus strand of OZ025296.1, from coordinate 224,577,458 downwards.
AAATCTCTCTTTATTTTAAATTGCGTAAATTCATATTAATTAAATTCAAATAATCTCTAGATTCACTTTCTGCAATTATTTTTTTCTATAAAAAACTCTTTTTATTATCCAAATCTTGAAGCTGAATTCATTCTATTTACAACATTTATCATTTTTATAACATTTCTTTTTTCTTTTCATATATATTTTTTAATTCAATTCATATTCCCATATTCATATTCATAACTGAATTCATTTGAATTTTATGACGCGTACAATAAAGAGTCCCACTGCCTTGAAACACACTTATTGGATAAATTACCCCTGAATTAGCAAAGATCCGTACGCATTTCCGAGACTTTCAACAAGATGCAACAGCTCGGAGTGATGAATTTTATTAATTTTGAATCGTCTAAAAATAAATAAAAAATATAATATAAATAAAAAAAAATGTTGCTTGTAGAGAGATTTATTGAGTCTATGCCTGCTGCCTAATCCTTTGTGATATTTTCTAAAATGTCCCAAAATTTACGAAAATATTTTTAAATCTTTGTTGAACAAACTTAAAAGTTTGTTCAATTCATACAGTGATTTCTCTTCTAAAGTCTGCTACATTCACTGGCATCATTGATTGAGCATGGAATCCGTTTCTTTCTTTATTTCCCTCGATAATGTTATATTTACTACAAATTGTGATTTGATTGTTGAGAATGATGGCTTTACGAAAAAGGAAATGCTCTTATCCGTCATAGACATATACCGGGTGTCCCAAAAATGACTGATGGATTTTAAAATTCAATAACTGGCAAACGGTGACAGCTATTAAAAAAAATTTTGCAGGAGGGCTATGTATAACGTCAGGAGTTTTTTTACCGCAATTCTTGATTTTAGTTCGAATTTCAAACAACATATGGCGTTGACGGTGGTTGGAGGCTAGTCGACGCCGAGACTTACTTCATTCAGCTTTGACGCAAAAGAAGGAGATTAAGGCTATGGAGTACGTCTCATTCTACAGTACAGTCTTGCTTTCAGACCCCCGATTCTGGACTCATTCGATATGATTTCAATGGAATGCGTTGTTGCCATGGAAATAACAGATTGTTCGATAGTGGAATACAGCGTTCAGAAGTGGGCATAAATTTCGCAAGCAGTATTTGAGTTTGCAGAAGATTTTCGTTTAGGAAGTTTTATCTTCCCGGATTAAATTACTTTTTTTATGGCACGATTTAAAGAATATTTTATGCATCATATTTTAAAACTAGATAAAGAGATTTTTTTCAATTTGATGATTTTTGTTATATTCTAAAGAAGTTTTAGATCTTTTAAGAAAATTCGTCAGTAGATTTTTATGAATGTTCAAAAAATAATCATGAAAACTACTGATAGTACATTATTATGTAAAATAACTACCAAAAACAAATATTATAAGTTGCCTTGTTTAGCCCTTTTTAATAGAATTAGTCTATCGTTGCATTAAAATAGAAAAAAAATAAAAGAAATGTGAGTTAATTAAAATTTATTTTCCCGGATTAAATTACTTTTTATGGCATGATTTAAGGAAAATTTTAGGCACCATATTTTAAAACTGCACTGCTAAAACTTTGAAACCTTTGCTGCATCGTCACTTCTCCACTTTTATAGCAAGATATTACTTCACTGTATTATGGAGCATTCTCATTGGTCAAAATAGGGGATATTTTATAATAGCAGTGGAGTGACGATGCAGCAAAAGTTTCCAATTTTTAACAGTGTAGGTGAAGATATCTTGCTCTTACACTGTAAAAATCTGCTGCATTTTGTTGTATACGCACTCCGCTTGTATAGAAACGGTTACTTGATTGTATTATGAAGCATTGTTATTAGTCAGAAAAGAGATATTATATACAAGCGGCGGAGTGTATGAAGCAAAATGCAGCAGATTTTTAACACTGCGGGGCCCGACTCTGAACTCATTCGATATGATTTCAATGGAATGCGTTGTATCCATGGAAATAACAGATTTTTCGATAGTGGAATACAGCGTTAAGAAGTGGGCATAAATTTCACAAGAAGTATTCAAGTTTGCAGAATATTTTCGTTTAGGAAGTTTTATTTCCCCGTATTAAATTACTTTTTATGTCACGATTTAAAGAATATTTTATGCATCATATTTTAAAACTAGATAAAGAGATTTCTTTAATTTGAAAATTTTTGTTATATTATAAGAAATTTTAGATCGATTTAAATTGTTATATTCATGCTCAATTTTGAATATTGTATTTTTCTATAGAATAATTTGTTATTTCCATGACAACAACACATTCCATTGAAATCATAACGAGTGAGTTCAGAATCGGGCCCCACAGTGTTAAAAATCTGCTGCATTTTGCTTCATACGCACTCCGCCGCTTGTATATAATATCTCTTTTCCGACCAATAACAATGCTGCATAATACAATCACGTAACTGTTTCTGTACAAACGGGGTGCGTATACAACAAAATGCAGCAGATTTTTATAGTGTAAAAGCAAGATTGTAGCAAAATATCTTCACCTACACTGTTAAAAATTGGAAACTTTTGCTGCATCGTCACTCCACTGCTATTATAGAATATCTCTATTTTGACCAATGAGAATGCTCCATAATACAGTGAAGTAATCTCTTTCTATAAAAGTGGAGGAGTGACGATGCAGCAAAGGTTTTAAATTTTTAACAGTGTAGTTTTAAAATATGGTGCCTAAAATATTCCTTAAATCATGCCATAAAAAGTAATTTAATCCGGGAAAAGAAATTTTAATTATCTTACATTTATTTGATTTTTTTCTATTTTAATGCAACGATAGACTAATCCTATTGAAAAGGGCTAAACAAGGCAACTTATAATATTTGTTTTTGGTAGTTATTTTACATAATAATGTACTATCAGTAGTTTTCATGATTATTTTTTGAACATTCATAAAAATCTACTGACGAATTTTCTTAAAAGATCTAAAACTTCTTAAAAATATAACAAAAATCATCAAATTGAAAAAATCTCTTTATCTAGTTTTAAAATATGATGCATAAAATATTCTTTAAATCGTGCCATAAAAAAGTAATTTAATCCGGGAAAATAAAACTTCCCAAACGAAAATCTTCTGTAAACTCAAATACTGCTTGCGAAATTAATGCCCACTTCTGAACGCTGTATTTCACTATCGAACAATCTGTTATTTCCATGGCAACAATGCATTCTATTGAAATCATATCGAATGAGTCCAGAATCGGGGGCCTGAGAGCAAGACTGTACTGTAAAATGAGACGTACTCCATAGCCTTAATCTCCTTCTTTTGCGTCAAAGCTGAATGAAGTAAGTATCAGCGTCGACTGGCCTCCAACAGCCATCAGCGCCATCTGTTGTTTGAAATTCGAACTAAAATCAAGAATTGCGGTAAAAAAACTCCTGACATTATACATAGCCCTCCTGCCAAAATTTTTTAATAGCTGTCACCGTTTGCAAGTTATTGAATTTTAAAATCCATCAGTCATTTTTGGGACACCCGGTATATATATACATACACGTTCTGTATATACGTGTATGTGTGTGTGTTATGATGGATGTGGCGTTGATGACGTGCATTATGAAAAATAATCAAGTAACTATTAATCAGAAACGTAATTGATAACTCTATTTTAATTAATATAGTTTGTGTGTTGTGTTATTTATTGTTCCACTTACAGGCATTGGAATTACGAATTGATGGTTTTGTTGCTAGTGTATCCTTTGTACGAAAATTTTGCCTATTTCATAAGGTAGGATAGCCGATAGCTTATAGATCTCACATAGCAATTTCCATTCTGATATACACCATTAAATTAGGTAGGTCACGAAAAAAATTTTTACTTAGAGGTGGGTCGCGTACCAATAAAGTTTGGGAACCGCTGAGTTAGAGCATTGGATTCTTTATTTAAAGCGTCGTGTCGATAGAAGGACAAGAAACGGAAATTTATGAATAAAATAATAAATTTAAAAAAGTAGCATGAAAGAAGGTAATATAAAGCATAGGTCAATCTGATATTAAAAAAATGCATTTGAAATGGACTGGCAACTCGTGGTTTTAGCATTTCAAAGTGGAACAGTTTTTAGAAAAATGTCTATCAAGGGAAAATGCTTTTTAGATTAGAATTTTGAATAAACTAAATATTAAAATACGCATATTAAAATAAGAAGAAGTTAAAGAGAAATAACAAATAAGAAATTATTGAGAGACTAAGAAACAGTGATAGGTTAGAAAATTGATTAATTTAATAAAGTATCAGGGGTTTTTTTGGTAATATTTACATACATAGCAATAAATGGGCTAATTAAAAAATAAGAATAACTTCCTTTAAAACATGTCTGTTTCGTTATAGACCAGGAGGCGGCAGCACAGACAATCAACTCATCGAGTTCATGGGGGAAATTCCAGATTTAATTAAAACTCGATTCGAATATTAAAACGCAATCGGGCTGCTAAGTCACATTTTTGTGGAAAACACCGTGAAATTCAATGTTAGAGGGGCACATGTAGGTTTACCACAGTGTTTTTCTATATCCATCCTCCATGTTTTCTAGTCTTTGGATGCAGGAAAACAAAATAATAAGCCTATGAGTAAACCGATAAAATGAGCGCTTCGACCAAATTAAGACTTGGCAGACCAATTGCGTTTTTGTATTCGAACTGAGTTTTAACTTAATCTGGAACTTTAGTCGTTAACTCGATGAAGTGATTGTATGCGCAGTTGCCTCTCTGTTTATTGCAAAACAAAATAACAGACGTAAATTATATATTAGAGTGAAGCTGAATCTAGCAAATAAGTGTTGTTCCAATTACCTAATACAGAGTTTGACGAAATCCTATGTACACACATTATAATACATTAAATAACCTATAGTAAGCCTCAGAAGAAGTTTCATTATATATGAAATAGTTTAACAGAATTAAAATAAGCCTCAGACAATTTCCCCGTACATTATCGTGTAATGAAATTCATTTTTGTGGCCCAGTAAATGAATAGTAATTATTATTTGCACAGCCTATTCTACAGATTACATAATTTAGTGCACTTCGTAAATGCATTTATTTTTTATGTAAAGATGTTAATCCATTTTTAAAAAGTTAATCTTTAAAATACATTTATAACTATTTCTTCTCAATGGTCGTAGTGCAATAAAAATATTTGGGCTGTCCCTGTGGATAAAATAAACATGCTACAAACTTCACTTGAAATATGGTTCATGCTAGAGTAAACATAAATATCATTCAAAAATTTCAAAATATTCTGAGTATATTTACGAGGACAGAGGGACAGACAAATCGAAACTATAAACATTTTTCAATTTTGTTGGAAAATGTTAAAAATGAAAAGAAAAAAAACAGATGACATATAAGTAAAAATTTTATGTAAAAATAAATACAATTCATTATCAATTTAACACTCTTGTATAACATTTTACCATTTTTTTGCATAATAAGCTTTGTATTAATTACTCCAGATATTTTCAATTAAATATAGCAAAGAACTCAATTTAAATATTAAAGTAAAAAGAAAATATTATAAAATTTGTTGAAAATGTAAATCCGGGTGTATTCCTGCTTATCAACAATAGGTTAAATTCACATTATCTCTGAAATAAAAAAATAATTTGAGTTTTATTAAACGAACTCGCGTGTAATTCTTCCGGAATATTTTTTTACATTTTAATTAACTGGAATATTGCGAAAAAAAAGTAGCTGAAGAATATGTATTCTTTGCAGGTAATAGTGTTAATTAATTTAATAATTTTATTTTCAATTAATTTCGATCTTAGTGACAACATAATCCATGATTTTGCTTAATCAAACATTGTGTTTCTGATTAAAAAAAGTTCTTTAAATTTATTTTCAACATGACATCATAATCCAAGAAAGATATTAGAGGACGGAAGAATTTTTTTCTTTGTTTTCTTGAGGAATATTTTAATATAAACAGTTTTAATTATTCCCGGTCATTTTTATTCTCCTGAGATTAAAAAAAATAAGAGTAATTGGGTATAAATTTTTTCTTGAAAGAAACATCTATCATGAAATGCAATTTTTTTATTTTTTTATTAATTAATTTTTAGCACTTCTAATTATGCATTTTTTTAAAAGAAGTGAATTAGAAAATTTACAACGTAAGAAGTATTATATTAAAGTTATTCTTTCTATAAGTAATTGTAGAGTGTTTTCGAATACGTTTAAATTTATGACTAATAAAAAAAACTATGATATTTTGCGGTACATTTGATTTGTTTCACATGGAAAATTAGAGAGATATGTTTAATATAATTTACACAATATGGCCAAAGATGACCGTCCACTTGCGATTTTATACAATTTGTTAAATATCCAGAAAAATACATGAGGAATTATCCTGAAACTCTAAGTGTATGAATATAATAGTACAAGTCATACATTTCCATGAAGATTTTTTCCCCGAAACTCCAATAGGACACCATCAACAAATTAAAAAACAATGAATACCTTTTGGATAACCCTGTCAAAACTAATGCAGTAAAAGCACTCAAAGGGCTGATTATGAATATGTGGCTTATTGTAATAAGCTGTGTTCATTTTTATGTCGATAGCGTGTATACGCGTAGAAAAATTAAGGTTTTTTTTTATAAAAACAGTTCCAAATTTTTCCAACATTTTTACTTATAATTTGCAGAGTTCTTAATATAAAATAATATTATTTTCCGAAAATATGACAAACAACATTGCGTACAGTACCCTGTAATCAGAAATAAAAAATAATAAACTGTAGATTATGATATATGTTCAAACTGTAGATTATGATTAAATGGCTTATTGTAATAAACTGTTTTTATTTTTACGCAGATAGCATGTATACTCGTAGAGAAATTAAGGTTTTTATAAAAACAGTCCCAATTTTTTCCAAGTTTTTTTCTTATAATTTTCAGAGTTTTTAATATAAAATAATGTTCTTTTCTGAAAATATGACAAACAGCATTGTACACAATACTCTATAATCTGAATTAAAAAATAAAAAGAAATTGTATGAAAAATCAGTAGTTTTACTAAATAATTTTTCACGGCGCATGCGTCAACGATATCAAAATTTCATTTGCATATTATGTAAAGAAAAAGATCAATTTTTTAAAAAGTCTCAAAATCATAGCACGAAAATTCTGAAAATAATCGTCATGAGAATAAGTTGAAAATCCGTTATTCCCCAAATGAAGCAAAAACAAGACGGTTTGTATCCATATATTCATTAATTAGTGTCCATATAGACTAGACAACTTGGGACGTACTACTACATTTGTATACCCCCCCCCCCTTTTTTTTGGCTTTATTTTGGGAATAACGAAGTTTGTATTTATTCAATAAACTATCACTTTCATAATTTTCAATCTATGATTTTGAGACTTTTACAAAAGTTGCTCTATACATTTAGCTAATATAATATGCAAATAAACTTTTGATATTATGGGAGCATGCGCATGCGCAGTGAAAAATTATTTAGTAAACCTATTCATTTTTCCTACAATTTTATTATTTTTTATTTCTGATTACAGGGTATTGTGGGCAATATTGTTTGTCATATTTTCAGAAAAGAATATTATTTTATATGAGGAACTCTGCAAATTATAAGCACAAATCTTGGAAAAAAATAGGACTATTTTTATAAAAATCTTAACTTTTCTACGAGTATATATGCTATCGACATAAAAATGAACACAGTTTATTACATTAAGCTACTTAATCATCAATTTAAGCGCTTTTTCTACATTAGTTTTGACAGAGTTATCCAAAAGATATTCATTCTTTTTTAATTTGTTGACGATCCTCTTTGGAGTTTCGGAAGGAATCTTCACGGAAATGTATGACTTGTGGTGTTATATTTAAACATTTAGAGTTTCAATATAATTCGCCATGTCATTTTTTTTTGGATATTTAACAAAATGTCTAATATCGCAAGTGGACGGTCATTTTGGGCCATTTCTAATTATATAAATAAAAATTAGCAGTACAAAATGCGTTAATAAATTATTTGTAGTTCTTACAAAAATAATATTACGCAATATATTACTAAACAATAACAATTAACGAATGTCACTTTTCTTTGCAAACAATCCGTACATGTGAGAATTGCTAATCTGGATGTAAACAAAACTTTTTTACACGTGATAGCGTGACTCTCATGCACTCGACACTCCTCCAGATAGGAAAGAATATTAACTTTATTTTTCCCTTATATTAACACCGAAATGTTTGAAATCTGTAGTTTTTCTCATAACGGAAATGTACATTATAAAAATGTTCAAAGGCCAGTTTAAGCACATAGCGAAAGAATACGTGGTATGCATATAAAGTGCTAATTTTCAATACTTAACAAATGGAATAAGTGTAAAAGTAAAAGGAAAAGTTTGAATAAATCCACACTTTTATAAGCATTTAGAGAGATTGTTTAAGTTTTTAATTTTTTAATTAACTTTAAAATTATGCTTCAAATGATAAACACATCGCATTTCAATGTTCACTTCAAAGTAAATTTTGTAAAAAAAAAAAAAAAAAAAAAAAAAAAAAAAAAAAAAAAACATTGAATTATACTACATTTTTATTGCAATTTTTTTTTTATTTTCAACATAATAAGTTATTACTGCGTTTTCTAATTATATAAATAAAAATCAGCAATACAAAATGCGTTAATAAATTATTTGTAGTTTTACAAAAATAATATTACGCAATATATTACTTAACAATAATAATTAACGAATGTCACTTTTCTTTGAGAACAATCCGTACATGTGAGAATTGCCAATTTGGATGTAAACAAACATTTTTTAGACGTAATAACGTTACTCTTCAGCTTTTGACATTCCTCCAGAAAGAAAAGAACCGTTAAGTTTTCCTCTTACATTAACATCAACACAGAAATACTGGAAATCTTCAGTTTTTTCCTTAAAGAATATGTACATTATAAAAATGATTTTAGGTAAATTTAAACACATACAAAAGAGCACGTGGCATGCATATGAAGTGCTAATTTTCAATAAGTAACAACGGAGTAAGTTTATAATTAAAAGTAGTTTTAACAAATCCAGTAATTTTTGAAAAAAAATTAAAAAACATTCTTCAAATAATGAACTCATTGCATTTTAACGTTCAATTAAAAGCAAATTTTGAAAGAAAAAATGTGAATTTTTTTGCAAAACGCCTTTATTTTCAAAATTATAAGTTATTACTGTTTTTTCCTAAATATATAAAAAAAAATCAGCTATAAAAAATTTCTTAATACAGTATTTGTAGGTATAACAAAAATAATACTAAACAATAATAATTAACGAAAATCACTTTTTTTGCGAACTATACGTGCATGTGAGGATTGTCAAATTGGATATAAAAGAAACTTTTTTTACACGTGATAGCGTGGCAGCAATGCGTTTAACACTCCTCCAGAAAATACATTAACTCTGTTTTTAACTTACATTAACACCGACACAGAAATGCTCGAAATCTGTAGTTTTTCTCATAAAGAATATGTACATTCTAAAAATGTTTAGAGATCATTTTAAAAACATAACAAAAGAACACATGGCATACACATAAATAGTTAATTTTCAATGAGTAACAAAGCAATTAAGTTCTAAAACTACATATGGTTTTATGAATCCCACACTTTTATTAGCATTTAAGTAGATTGTTTAATTTTTCATTTTTTTTAACTTTAAATTGTGCTTCCAATAATGAAGCGAGCTCATTCCATTTGAATGTTCAACTAAAAGTAAATTTAGAAAAAAAACGAATTACATTACATTTTTATTGCAAAATTTCTTTATTTTCAAAATAATAAGTTATTAATATGTTTTCTTATTACATATATAAAAATCAGCAATACAAATGTGTTAAAACATTATTTTTAGTTCTTACAAAAATAATATTACTCAATATATTACTAAACAATAATAACTAACGAATATAACTTATTTTGCCAATTACCTCTACATGTGAGATTTGTCAATCTGGATATAAATAAAACCTTTTTAGAAGTGATTGCGTGACTGTCATGTATTTGACACTCCTCCAGAAAGAAAAGAACATTAACTCTGCATTTCCCTTGCATTAACACCGAGACAGAAGTGCTCGAAAACTATAGTTTTTCTCATGAACAATATATACATTATAAAAATATTTAAAGGCCAATTTAAACACATAATGACAGGCCATGAACTTGGACATGCATATAAAACGGTAATTTTCAATACGTAATAAAGGGAATAAGTGTAAAAATAAAGATAGTTTTAACAAATCCATTAAGTTTTGAAAAAAAAAAAACTTTAAAAATATTCGTCAAATAGTAAGCTTATTGCATTTTAACGTTCAATTAAAAGTAATTTTTTAAGTGAATCTTATTGTACTTTTAATGCAATTATTTTTTTATTTTCAAAATTATAAGTTATTACTGTTTTTTTTTCTAATGATATAAACAAAAGATCAGCAATAAAAAGCGTGTTAATACATCATTTGCAGTTCTTGCAAAAATAATATTACTCAATATAAGGTACCCTGGGGTAATAACGCCAGGCGGGGTAATAACGCCAAGTGCTTATATTTTGCATAATTATGAAATAATCAGGTAAATGACACCCATGTGCTCTGCGCAAAAGGGTTTTGAGTCATATAAATTGCAAAAAACAGCTTCAAGTTAATTTGTTTCATTTTTAGGTCTTATTGTTTTTACAAGCAACTAAAATTAACGCTTGATCTAAAATTTGCGACATACGTTTTGTGATGTGAAGACTATCTTTTTATCCGGAAATGCTTTGTTAATTACATAAATTTGTAGTGCATTTCATGTACTTTTAAAATGTTGTTGAAGATTTTGGATATCTTCTCGAGATAATTTGTAATTTAACATGTACTGCGCAATAACTATATCAGGGTAATAACGCCAATCCTTGACATTAATACCCCGGTTGATTCCCTACAGTGGCCGAGCTACATCCTAAATACTGATTCAAATAAACACAGTTAAAACTGTGCAATGTTTCTCATATTTCTATTTAAGCGGTCCTTTTTAAGCAAAAAGAAGCTCACGGTCTGATATTCTTTTGCCTCATCCCCCCCCCCCTCCCACACCACACCTTTATTTTTCTTACATTTTCACAAAAAATTGAACATTTTCAATAGCTTAGAATGCAATTTGTCAATTTCTAAGTTTGTAGAGTTTGTATTTTTAGAATTGAGCTATCTACATGCAATTATTTCATCTTATTTCATAGTTTTGTTTGCATGGCGTTATTACCCATATAGGTGGGTAATAACGCCAAATAGCATTGGTCAAGAAAAAACGCCATTACATTTTATGAATACATATCTGTTAAATTATTTTATTTTATATAGATAGTCAATGAGTTGCTGTATCAGATCCTATATTTGTTTGAAAAATACAATCTAAAACTAAGCCGTGAAAATTGGTAGAACCTTAACGTGGCGTTATTACCCCAGGGTACCTTATAACAAAACAATAATAATTAACAAATATATGACATATTTACACGAACTATAGATATATAGAGAATTGTCAATCTGGATGTAAACAAAACATTTTTTGCGCATGATAGAGAGCTGACTCTCCTGCATTTGGCACTCCCCCAGATAGAAAAGAACATTAAAGGGTCTTGTAACTTTTTAACTTGTTGAAAATCAATAAAAACATTTACAGTTTGAATTAGTGTAACTCCTTTATTTTTTTATGTATAAACATAAAATTTTGGATTTTAATTAAATAGATTGTGCTTTTTGATACAATACCATGCATACTGACTAGTCTTTTGCAGAATTTGTGTACTGTTGAATTTAAAACATCTCTTTATTTCATTCCGTAAGTCATTGCGCGCATGATATCTTGAGAACGTATGTAAGGATTTTTATGAAACTTAATGTATATTATATGCATATATGTATTTTTAAAATGACCTACTTTTCCCTAGTAGCAAACCAATATTGGTTCGACGTTGCGCTAATATTTCATTTATTGGAAATATTGCAAATAAAACAAGAATATTGCCCCAATATTGGGGTGTTTACATTTTGCCCTTATTTAGCCAATATTTGCAGCCAATATTATGGCAATATTGAGATTTCATTGGAAATATTCCCAATGAAACACCAATATTGTACAAATTTTGGCTTTACATCGGAAATATTTCCAATGAAATTCCAATATTTAACCAATATTGGCGTTTTATTGGCAATATTTTCAATGAAACCCCAATATTGGCACAATATTGATTGCAAATATTGGCTAAATAAGGGCAAAATGTAAACACCCCAATACTGGAGCAATATTTCATGCCAGTATTGCGCCAATGTGCCAATATTGCTCCAATATGTAGCCAATATTGGTCCAATATTGTTTGGCTACTGGGGTTAGATCAAAATTATTTCATTAACTATTAAAAATCAATATTTTTGTTTTTAAAATAAAAAAAAATATGTTTTTAATCAATAAAATTAGTCACAACTAAATTTATTACCATTCTAAATACTTAAAAGTAATTCATTTTAAACGCACATATCTGTTTATTAACTACACTTAATTTCATAATAATTCAGATATAATTTCTTGAGATATCGTGCGCGCAATGATTTACAGTGTGAAAAAAAGAGATTTTTTAATTTCAACAATACACAAATTCTGTAAAAGACTAGTCATTATCTAGTGGTATTATATTAAAAAGCATAATCTGTTTTAAAAAAATCAAAAATTTCATGTCTATACATAAAAAAATAACAGAGATACGCTAATTTAAACCTTCAATGTTTTTGTTGATTTTCAATAAGTTAAAAGGTACAAGACCCCTTAACATTACTTTTCCCTATATTAACACCAACAAATAAATGCTCGAAATCTGTAGTTTTTTTTTCCTTAATGAATATGTGCATTATAAAAATGTGTATAGGTCAATATAAACATACATAAAAGAACACATGGCATTCATATAAAGTGCTAATTTACAATACGTAACGACGGGAATAAGTATAAAATTAAAAATAATTTTAGCAAATCCACTAATTTTTGAAATAAAAAATTAACGTTAAAAAAATTCTTCAAATAGTGAACTCATTGCATTTTAATTTTCAATTAAAAGTAAACTTTGCATTAATAAAAAGTAAATTTTATTATACTTTCATTGCAAAGTTACTTAATTTTCAAATTAATAAGTTATTAATGCGTTTTATAATTATATAAAAAAACAGCCATAAAAATGTGTTAAACATTATTTGTAGTTCCTAAAAAAATAATATTACCCAATACATTACTATAAAATGATAATTAACAAACATATCATTTGATTTTGAGAACTATCTGTCCATGTAAGAATTGTCACTATGGATATAAACAATTTTTTTTACGTGTGTTAGCGTGATTTTCCTACCTTTGACACTCCTCTGATAGAAAAAAAATAATAACTTTGTTTTTCCCTTACATTAGCACTGACACAGAAGTGCTCGAAATCTGTCGTTTTTCTCATACAGACATATGTACAATATAAAAACGTTTAGTGGTCAATTTAAATACATAACGAAAGAACACGTGGCATACATATAAAGTGTTAATTTTCACTACTTAACAAAAGGAATAAGTGTAAAAATAAAAGTAGTTATAACAAACCCATATTTTTACGAGCATTTAAGGAAAATATTTAACATTTCAATTTTTTTAAACTTTAAAAATATGCTTCAAATGATGAACGCATTGAATTTCAAAATTCGATTAATAGTAAATTTTGTAAAAAACGAAAAATAGGAAATTTTATTACATTTTTACTGAAAAATTTATTTATTTTCAGAATAATATGTTATTACTGATTTTTCTAATTAGTAAATAAAAATCAGCAATAAAAAATGTGGTAAAACATTATTTGTCGTTGTTACAAAACTAATAATACTCAATATGTTGCTAACCAAATGTGCAATTAAATAAAATGTTCTGAAGAATTTTTGTTATTTTCTAAAGATTTTTAAAAAAGTCACATCTCAGTCACAATGTCACGTCACTGAGGGGTGGTATTTTGGTCACAGATGTAATGTGACCATGCATGCTATGAGGGCAGCTAGAAAAGAACATTAACTTTGTTTTTTTTTCTTACATTAACACCGACACAGAAATGCTCGAAATCTGCAGTTTTTCTCATGAAGAATAAGTACATTATAAAAATATCAATTTAAAAACATAACGAAAGAATACATGACTTGCATATAAAGTGCTACTTTTTAATACATACCAAATGGGATAAGTAAACAAGTAAAAAGTGTTTTCACAAACCTTCTCTTTTTTTTTGCATTGGAGGAGATTGTTTAATTTTTCAATTTTTTTAACTTTAAAAACATGCTTCAAATGGTAAAGTCATTGTTCTTCAATGTCAAAATATAAATAAATTTTGCAATAACTAAATAAATAAATAAATAGTAAATAAAGATTTTAAAAATTACATATTTAATTAAAATTTTCAAAAAGTAGAAGAAAATTTGATTTTTTAAATCTATACTACATTATTAAATTTTAACATTTCTGACAATATTTATTTTTAGATTTACAAATGTGTACTACAAAACACTGCGCATGGATATTTAGATATATCTAATATTGCATTTAATATAATTTATTTACTGATGAATGTAGTGTAAAACTTTAAAATCTAACACACCTTCATATACATATATTTTAAAAAATAGTAATGACCTTAAAGCTAATTCCATATGCAGATTTAAGACATGTATGATAAAGAACATACACAAAAAATTTTAAATCATGTATCCCAAATACAAACAAAGCCTTAGCATTTTTAAAACATGGAAGTGAAAGAAAATAGGAACATGAAAAATCCGTATTAAGTTTTCATTTATATAGGGTAACTACGTTGGATGCATTCAGATTATTTAAAAATATTTCTCGATATAATTGTCGTAGGTTAAAAATTAAGTAACAAGATATTCACTATTAATAAGGCTTTGATTTAATATTTAAAAAGAGAAATAATTTGTTGATTAATTTTGAGGCAAACTGTTCCATTAAAGTATTCTAAAACTTTACGCTTAATTTCATCTTCTCATTTGTTTTTATGAAATATATAAAATGTAGGAATATGTAAGATTGACACTTTTTTTCTGGTTATGAAAATTTCACCAATTATATTTACGCTGATCAGAAAACGTGAAAGGTTCTTCACAAATGTGTTACAAAATTTACATGCTATTATTGTGCTTTCTAATTATATAAATTAAATTTAAATATCTAATAAGGTATTTTTGGTTTATTGTTTCTTAAATATCATATTTTTCACTTATTCTAGCATTAAATACAATATTTGCAGTTGTTATTAATATAATATTATTCAATATATTACTTTTAGTAAAAGCACTGGTTAACATGGTTTACATACTTTTGCCGAAATGTGTATTTTTTTCATGGATTCTAATGCACTGAATACGGGAAAATTATTGTAAAAAATCTGTCATGTCTTGTTTTAAAAATATTTACTAAATACTTAAAAGAATAATAACGTAAAATAAAAAATAAAAAATAGAAATGATTGATTTTACTCTTTATTTTATAATTTTCTTGATACGTTTTTTTCAAAAAGGCCTACAATAATCTCTTAGCATACTTTTGTCCCATAAATCTTTGTGTCAGTCTTTAACCACTTAATTGTCGCCCCCGAGATATTTACGGACACTAAGCTTCACGACTTTTATTCAGAATTGTTTGATCGCCACCAGTTTTATTAAATAATGTAATTGGTTTTATTCTGGTTCCACGTTACTTGTCATTAAATAAGAGGAATAATTTTTTTAAAGTGACGGCAATAATAAATTGAATTTTTAAATTAATGGAACCATTAAAGGGTTAAAACTTTATGACCTTGATGAAAACGCTCGCCCTGATCATCACTCACGGTGCCCAAATTTTCAGGAAATAAATGGAGTTGTAAATGGAGAAAATGTACTTCAGAGACATGTTCACAGCCAATGCATGATAGTTTTTTAATAAAACTGCAATATTTTTTTCCTAATCTTAATCTTTATGATTTCCTAAGAATCCTTCCGCTTTTCGCCCATTGATATTGTGAGACAAATACTTTATCCCAATCTGCGCCCTTCTCCCCTACTAAATTTTCGTTTTTCTTTTTTCTTTTATAAACTTCAAAATTTATGATTTAAAAAAATGTGTATTGATAAAAAATGAAGATCAGTTTTGGATTCCGCGGTATAGAATACAAAATAACCAATTTTCAAAAACTAAAAAACATGACACAAGCCATTTTTGCAGGCTAGTGTAATCTAATAACGTTTCAAAATACGTATAGTTTTATAAAGAATTGGTGCAGTTAATTTTCATCCTTTTATTTAACAAAAATTCTGTTTTTTTCTTCTTAAAGGTTTATTACAAATTTTAGTCTTTGTATTAATATGTTTAAATGATTAAAGATTTCAAATTAATCTTGCAATATTGGTTTTAATCTCGACTTTTCTTTTAATATGTCTGACAAAATTATCTTTGTACTAAATTTGTGAATGAGCAAAAAGATATGCTCGGATTTTAAACAGCTCCCTAGTAACAAACCAATATTGGTCCAACGTTGCACCAATATTTCATTTATTGGAAATATTGCTAATAAAGCGCCAATATTGATTGTATATTTGAATTTAGTTGGAAATATTTCCGATGATAATTCCTAATAATGAATAAATGATGGCGTTACATTGGAAATATTTCCAATGAATTCCCAATATTGTACAAATGTTGGCGTTACAATGTAAATATTTCCAATGAAACCCCAATATTTAACCAATATTGGCGTTTTATTGGCATTATTTCCAATAAAACCTCAGTATTGGCTGAAAATATTGGCTAAATGAGGACGAAATGTAAACACCCCAATATTGGAGCAATATTTCAAGCCAGTATTGCATCAATGTGCCAATATTGTTCCAAGATGTAGCCAATATAAGACCAATATTGTTTGGCTACTGGAGCTATTATTCGATCAGTTTTAATCGTAGAATAACGGACCCTTTTTGTCTTGGTTGTCAGTTTAACAGAAACATTTCCCTAAATACAACTTATAAGACCTTGAAACAGTATAAAAATTGAAACTTCGTGAAATTTTAAGAAAATTTTTATTGACCGAAATAGTTTTAAAAGTATTTCTTTGCCTCATTCAAAACATTTTTTAACTAGAACTGTACGTCTATGACTAATGGTTTAGTAATTAGCCACTGATTACGGTTGAGAGTGGACACTGTATAGAATTAAAAAAATAATGTGACGTGATAGATTTTTTTTAATACCACCTTTAGTTATTAAGAAGTAGCATGATAATAAAATGAGTGTTTCGTCAAAAGTATATAAAAAAATGTTTCAATTTGTAAAGCAGTGTAATTAATTTATTTAAAAATTTTTAAGAATCATCAATGCAAGTTTGTTTGTTTTTGTTTTATTGAACAACATATATCTGATTTGTGTGTTCGACATGAATCCTGCTTATATATCATGGTCAATATTACACGAACGAGATATCACGAAGAAATTTTACAACGGATAGGGAGATATACAACCGGAAACTCCACACAAAGAGTGCGTGCAATGGAGCCAGTGGGATTCGAACCTCGAACCTCCTACGCTCGAAGACGATTAGCAACATGGTGCTTTGACCACTCGGTCACAAAGGCTCCATCAATGAAAGTAAGAATTACCAGCGTAGATGTAAACAAAAAACTTTTCAACGTGTTGGCGTGACTGTCAAACATTTGACATTGCGCCAGAAAGAGAACAACATTAACTTTGTTTTTTATTTATATTACCGCCAAAAGTGCTAGAGATCTTTAGTTTTTTCGATCGAAAGTTTGTAGATAATAAAACGAAACATTAAGACTCAATTTAAACAATTACCGAAAGTCTGAGGGGTATACATTTAAACTGCTAATTTTCTGTATGAACTGGAGAGAATACATATCTGTGGCTCCCGGTAATAACCAGGTAAGGCACATTTTTTTTTAAATTGAGATAATTTGGGAAAATGTAAATTTAAAAGAGTATTTTCATCTGCTATGTACTGAAAAATGAAAATCGAATACTTCCCGTCATAGGGCGACTATAAATTTTCATTTAGAAATTGAAAAAAAAAATTAATTGATTCTCAATTAATAAAAACCATTTTTATGAAAAATTGAGATAATTTGGGAAAATGTAAATTTAAAAGAGTACTTTCATTTGCTATAGTACTGAAAAATGAAAATCGAATACTTGCCGTCATAGGGCGACTATAAATTTTCATTTAAATTTGAAAAAAAAAATTAATTGATGCTCAATTAATAAAAACCATTTTTATATAACTATTTTGGCGAAAAAAAGTTCTTATGACATAATTGAATGTAGTGAAAATTATTAAGTTCTAATTTCTCTTTTAAAAGTAATGATAAAAAGACATTTGAAAATTTTAAACATTAATTACTCAAAATATAAAAAATGTGCCTAACCTGCTTATTACCGGAAGCCATAGATATATAAAGGAGTATCAATGAGTTTTTACTTTAACATAAAAATAATTGATGGAGAATTATGAAATTGCTACATTTTATTAGTTTTTTTTTCTATGTAATTACCAAGCACAATAACACATTTTTGAAAATCTATTTTAAAGAGGAGGGAAAACGTATTCCTGGAAACATGGTAGCCGCTCCGAAGGTAGGAGAGACAGCACTTTTGTAAGTCCTCCCCCCCTCCGAATCTGTTGACATTGGAAAAGCCAACGACTTATGCTATGCATTCCGAAGGGGCCCTCACCCACAATTTGTTTCCCATGTGATCACTTTTTTTCATTTGGCCCCTCATCACATAAAGGATCACAAATTATACAACAATCCCAACGGTTAAAAAAGTTAATAAAATGTCAAAACAGTTTAAAATATTTATTTCATGGGGGAGAGGGAAGGAGGTGATCTTAGTACAAAAATTAATTTCTGCATTTTTTCCCCTTGAAATAGAGATAATTATATAAGTCATTATTAAAATGAATAATAAAGTTTTTAAAAGGCGTCATGGTGGATGCTTAAGTAAGATAACCAAACCTTGAAATTTTACGAGCAAATGAAGAAGAGTGCATAAAACAAAGTAACATTGAAATATTATTGAAATCTATAAAAAAAAAATTTCGTTCGATATCTATATGTATATATATATATATATATATATGTAAAAAGGAAAACATGATTACATTTTACACAGATTTTTTGGACTTATCGAACTTTCATTGAGGTAAATAAATAAAAGAGAATTAGATACTTAAGTACTTACGTGCCCGTTTCATAGATTTCTCTTGTTGATTTTTTTTTATTCCTAAAATACTCATGTAACTTTTATGCTGATTGCCTATAATAAAGTATACATAAGTATTTACTTAATTCTTAGGGGATTATTTAATACATTTTCTTTCATTGGTGCTTCTTTTAGCGATCTCGATTGCAAGCCTTTTTTTTACAACGCTCTTTTGTTGATATATAATTTAAATAATTAGCCTGTTTTAAATTTTTTGCAGTTTATTACATGTTTTCAAAAAGAACCTAATACCATATATGCAAAAAAAGAAAAAAAACGCGTGCGAAACACAGTCCTATCTGGTCTAGTAGTTAAATAGTAAATAGTTTAACAGTTTTCCGTTTTTATCGAGGAGCTGGGCCAAAGAAAGAAAAAAGGGTGAAATAAACATATATAGAGAGACAGAAAGAAAAAAATATCTTTTCTTCGAGATATTGAAATGTAATTTAAAAAAATTCTCTGTCAAAAAATGCGCTTAAATGAAAATATTTACAAAAGTTCAGACTTTATATCAAATGAACATTTGCTTGTGGGAGCTGAATTCAAAGAATACCCATTATAAAGTCACGGTAAAGACATTGTAAAGACATTATAAAGTTGTGGTCCAGTTGCCGCATGTAACTTTAATTTACTTATACGAATAATTAAAAATATTTTTTTCAATGGGTGATCCCTTTTTCTAGATTTTCAAAATAAGTGCTTACTACTTTTATTAGTTTACATCATATTAAAATTTTTAAAATATCTTATCATCATCATAATAAAAAGCTTTATAAAATTAATTTTTGAACTTTATACTGTAAAATGCAAGTTACTGAAATGATACAAAAATGCAATTTGAATTATACAAAATTTATATTTAAATGACGTGAGAAAAACATATAAAGGAGTTTAGCACATTTTAGTCAATAATTACCCATTTTTTTAAAATTTTTGATCAACACTTTGAAATTTACTTTGTAAGAATATATTTAGTATTTTGTCTAATTAAGATAATTAAAAATAGCATATTTATTTTAAATTAAATTTTTGTACTTTGTTTGTCTTAACATCATATTTATATATTCGTAGAGCTATGTCTATCTAGCGCATACTGTCTGAAATTCTGTTATGCATAGAAGTAACTTTATAAATAAAGTAAAAGATTTCCAGCGGAATGCTTGCTATTTGTAAAATGTTTAAATGTTTTATGGATTTTAGAATAAATCGATCATAAAGATATACTTAACCATCAATTTAAGAGCCTGGACAAAAATAATACTGCAATTTACAAGCGACGAAAGTAATAAAATAATCCATTAGCAAGTTCGTGACCGAAAGTCGTAAAAAAAATGCATTTGCCGCCGCGATTAATTTCAATAAAACTAACTAGTACTTTCAGGAAAATCACTCAAATCTTTGGAAATAGCATTCAGGAGTACTTCACAATTTAATATTACGAAACCGCACGAAAATAAAACATTAATCTATCCGAAACAGAAATTTGAAATAAAAGTTCATTTTATTTATGCAGAGTATGTTTGCAAAAAAATTAAGGATTTATACTTTCTCTGTGTTTCGATTTAAACGAAATTTTTTAAAATTATATTTTATTATATTTTAATTATCGTCTGTATCACTAACTTATTCTTTACTTTAAAATGCCACGTGAAAATAAACAGCAGACTTAGGTATATGCGCTTAAAGAAGAGAAATAATCTTATTTGATTATTAAACAAGTAAGAAAAATCACGCGTTAAGCATAGGTCATGAAACACTTTCCAACACTTCCTGAAATCGTTAACAAAACTTTGTTATTTAGGGAAATAAGATGCTACTGTCCATAACCAAATATACATTCCAATACTTTTGAACAGCCATGTATTTTATCCGTCGGTTTATATATATATATATATATATATACTATATAATGGGAAAATTTAGTTTAGCGAAAAAATGCCTAACTGTCTGAAATGTGTCTTTCCGCACTGTATTCTAATTGATGGAAAATACTTCAATTCTTTTGTTTAGCCCTGTAATTTACCTAGTATCTTTATTACACGCCAGTACTGTGTTAAAATTTAGTTTAAACACACACTCTTAAAACTACTTAAATCACATTTCCAGAAATTATCATCTATGGGTGACTATGCTCTTAATTCTTTGCGTGACCTGTATATCATTTTATCTATATTCTACAAACATTTCTTAGTAAACTGAAATCAGTTCAACGTAAAAATGCATAACTCACTTAAAAACCACCTTTAAGTTAATTACTTTCATATTCAGTAACCTTTATGAGATCTTTTGTGTAATCCTGTATATCAACTATCAGTGGCGCCAACCACTGATATGTTCATGATACTATCATGATTTTGGTTATTGGGTGGACTCAAAAATTTTTTGAACAAATACATATATATTGGGTGTGCTCAATTAATATTGAGTGGATGTAGATATCAAATTATTGGGTGGGTTCGTGCCCCATGGGCCCATATAAGTTGGCTCCACAGTCAACTATAACATTTACATATACCATATAATTTGCAGAACATTTAGTAAAATTTAAAAGCGCACATCATAATTGAAAATGCATTTCAACCATCCATCAGCTATCATCGATAATATGCAGTACTTCGGATAAGAATATAAGATTTGAAATATTTTGTGTCTCCCTGTAAAAACTATGCACTTCATATTATAGTTAAATATTAAGTCTCAGCGGCATATATCAATTTTATGGTACTTGAAATCGTTTAACATAATTAAAATATGTCGCAAACAATTCCCCCTTTTATTATTATGTAATGGAATTCTTTTGAGTGACCCATGAAATGAATAATAACTATTATTTTGACTGCATATTTTACAGAATGCTTGTTTTAGTGCACTTCGCGAATCCATATAAATTTGAATGAGTTTGAAAGGGTGTAACCCCTTTAAAATTAATTATTAAACGATTTCTTTAAATTGGCCGTGATGTATCGGAAAACTTTTCACTATCCCTGTAAATAAACTTATCATAGTAGAAACTTCATTTTCAATAGGGTTCGTACAAGGGTAAACCTCAATAACATATACAAATTTCATAGTAATCCGAGAATATTTACGGGAGTTAGAGAGCGGACAGTCGGCCAGACGGCCAGACAAGCCGAATGCATAAACACTTTTCAACTTTGTTGGAAAGTTTAAAAAGGTTTAAACTCTTCTACACATAAAATAACTTGACATAATTAATTAAACCAGTGAATAAATTCGATAGCAGATCGCGCAGACGGTTTTGTTTGAATTTTTTCCAACAAATTATCGTCTGATTAATAAATCTAAATTGTTAATTTATAACTATTAAACTCTTACATAGATGGTTGTAACAACAAATTTAATTTAAAAATAATTATAAAAGGAAGTTATTTATGTTAATCGAATTAATAATATTCAAATCAAATTATTTAAATAAAATCTAAAATAGAAAAAAATAACGGAGATATAAGTAAAATTCTAAATTTAGAAAAGAGAAAAAAAATTTTTTAAATAAAACTTTAAATTCTGAATGATTAATAAATCGAAAATGTTTTTTAAAATAGAAAAAAAATTGAATTCCTAAAAATATTACAAATTTCAGATGAACGAATTTCTTATAATATAAACTCTTTAATTGACAAAAAAAATATGAAATTTCTTCTTATTTAATCCAATTTAATGCATCGTTTGCGTTCGCAAACCCGTTCCACTTTAAGGTTTATTTTATGTTTTTGGGGGTAACTGAATCCAAATTTCAAACTTCCATTTCTTTTTCTTTTAAGCTTTTCTAACGAAGTGATTGAATACCACTTTGGCATTCAAAAACAAGTTGGAAATTGTACTTCAAACGTTACAAATGAGGTGCATTGTTACTGTAATTAGTTTTATAAATATTCAGATCTTGATGCAGTAGCAGTCGCAATCTTATGCAAAAATGCATGAATACAAAATTTATTAAGATTATATGTATTAATTTCAGTAACAAGAAAAGAATAGGATCTCATCATAAATAGGACGCAATCGCCATGACAACATACAATCATTACCTATCATGGGGTATCATTGAATTAATTGTGTATTATAGAATTGAATACAATAAAGGATTTTTTTATTAATAGCTTTTTATTTTTTGATTGGATATTCAAAAAAATTTAAATGACATAGCAAATTTCTTAAACCACAAACCATAAATCTCAAGTCTATCGATTGCATAATTTTTGCTCTGTTATATGAAGGGAGACGGATAAACAGGCGAACCGCACGAGTACTACACTATATAGCCAAAGGTGACCAGCAATTGCAAATTTAGACGTTTTGTTTAATACCTAGAAAAATACTTATGGAATTATTCGGAAACTCCTGGTGGTGTGTCAAAAAAATAGGTCAGGTCATATGTTTCCGCGGAGATTTTTTTTTCAAAAAATACCATAGGGGACCGTCAACATAAGAAAAAAGAATGATGATCTTTTAGATAACCCTATCAAAACTAATGTAACAAAAGCGTTCAAACTGCAGATTATGATTAAGTGGCTCATTGTAATAAATTCTGTTCATTTTTTGAGCATTTGTTATATCGTTCACTATAGCATTTTATTATGAGCATTTATTATAGCATTTTGACTCGTAGAGAAATTAAATTTTTTATAAAAAAAGTCCCAAATTTCGCCAAGTCTTTGCAGTGCTCTAAATATAAATATGTTCTTTTCCGAAAATATGACGAACAACATTGTGCATAATACCCTAATCAGAAATAAAAAATAAAATAATAATTGCATGAAAATTAAACGGAATTACTAAATAAGGATTCAATGTTCATGCGTGAACACAATCAAAATATAATTTGTATAATGTGTAAGCTATACGTGCTGCATAGTTACTCAAATATAGTAGTACGTTTAATATTTTGTATGCTTTATTGACTGTGCTATATACAGATCAATGAATATATGGATACAGCCCCTCGTCTTTTTGCTAAATTTTGGTAATAACGAATTTTAAACTATTCCATCGACAATAATTTTCAAAAATTTCAAGCCTTTTTTTTTTTAACTTACACAAAAATTCTCTATAATTTAGCTAACACAATATGCAAATTATAACTTTTATTTCTTTCGCGCATGCGTGAACATTATTTAACGTTAGTAAACCTGATTATTTTTCATACTATTTAGATTACTTTTTATTCTGATTACAGGGTTTTTTGTACAACGTTGTTTGTCATATTTTCTGAAAATAATTATATATATATTTATATATTAAGAACTCTGCCAATTATAAGCAACAAGCTTTGCAAAATTTTGCTCTGTTTTTATAAAAACCTTAATTTCTCTACAAGCAATTTCTAATAAAAATGAATGCAGTTTATTACAATAAGTCATTTAATCAAAATCTGCAGTTTTAACGTTTTTTTCTTCATTAGTTTTGACAGGGTTATCCAAAAGATTTTCATTCTTTTTTAATTTGTTGACGGTCTCTGTGGGATTTGGGAGGGGGGGATCTTCGCGGAAATATGTATCCTGTACTATTCTGTTTAAACACATGGAGTTTAAGAATAATTCTTCATTCAGTTTTGTAGATAATTAACAAAACGTCTAAAATTGCAAGTGGCCGGTCGTCTTTGGCCGTATCGTGTATAAGTTTTACGCATTTATATACTTAGGAACGCACTTAAAAAAAGTAAAAAAATCGAATTGCCTTCACGACTCGATTGTGATCTTATCACATAATTTATTTTTCAATGATAACGATTGATTTAATAAAAGAGAAAATAATGGAAACAGTTTTAAAAATAACAATAAATTTGAAAAGAAAAAACATTTCAAAATATTTCATTAAATTTAGAAATATTTTTTTTCTGTGAAATAGGGGAAAGTAATAACTTCAGCTATTTTATATATTATGAGAAATGGAATTTTCTCAAATAACTTGTAAAAGACTGAGAGCATTTGAATAGGAAAATAAAGTAACTTGTCATTTTACAGTTTAATGTAAGTTAAAACTTTCGAATTCCATTTCTTTTTAGTAAAAAGCACGGGGAAGATTTATAACAACTTCACATCATAAAAGAAACTTTTCACTTCCTTCAAACATGTATGAAGAGAATGATAAATAGCCACTCTCCCAATTAAGAACGGAGAAAGAAAATCTATTTATTTACGCCAGCAGATTGTGATCATAGATAAAAAAATTAATGTTCGTCAATATAGGCAAAATTAATCTCAAAAAATGTTTCTGGAATTTATTTTTCATAATTTTATGGAAAACGTTTAATGTATGAATACAGCAAAATATTATTTTATATATTGTAGCTTTCTAGCTCGTTTACCAGGTAGGACATACTTAAGTAATTTATCAGTAATTAATAGTAAAATAACATAAATAGAAAAATAGAAAGAAAAAACAAACAAAAGAAAACACAAATTTTGAATGCAATAAAATATTTTTGTATTTCGGATACCCTTAACGCATAATTGTAAAGCATAATTGGTTTGGTGTAATAACGCCAGGCTAGGTAATAACGCCAAGTGCTAATATTTTGCATAATTATGAAATAATCTGGTAGATGTCACCCATGTGCTCTGCGCAGAAGGGCTTTGAGTCAGATAAATCGCAAAAAACAGCTTCAAGTTAATTTGTTTCATTTTTAGGTCTTTGTAGTACATTTCAAGGACTATTAAAATGTTGTTGAAGATTTTGGATATTTTCTCGAGATAATTTGTAATTTAAAATGTACAGCGCAATAACTATAATGGGGTAATAACGCCAATCCTTGCATTAATACCCAGGTTGATTCCCTACAGTGGCCGAGCTACATCCTAAATACTGATTCAAATAACCACAGTTAAAACTGTGCAATGTTTCTAATAATTCTATTTAAGAGGTCCTTTTCAAGCAAAAAGAAGCTCACGGTCTGATATTCTTTTGCCTCATCCTCCCCCCTCCACAGCACACTTTTATTTTTCTTACACTTTCACAAAATATTGAACATTTTCAATGCTTAGAATGCAATTTGTCAATTTCTAAGTTTGTAGAGTTTGTATTTTTAGAATTGGGCAATCTACATGCAATTATTCCACCTTATTTCATAGTGTTGTTTGCATGGCGTTATTACCCATATAGGTGGGTAATAACGCCAAATAGCATTGGTCAAGAAATCACGTCATTACATTTTATGAATACATATCTGTTAAATTATTTTTTTTATATAGATAGTCAATGAGTTGCTGTATCAAGTCATATATTTGTTTGAAAAATACCAACTAAAACTGAGCCGTAAAATTGGTAGAACCTTAACGTGGCGTTATTATCCCAGGGTACCTTATTTGATGCGTCTGATTTAATGAAAGATAGAAATAAATAAAAGCTTACAAAAATTGTTAAATCTATAAAGAGTTTTCAAGATATTTCATTAAATTTAGAAACACTTTCTCTGTGAAAAAAGGGAAAACAATAACTTGTGAAAAAAGGGAAAATAAATTTTCTCAAATTACTTACAAAGGACTGAGAGCACTGAAATAGGAAAAAATACCCTGTCATTTTACTGTTTAATGTAAGTTAAAACTTTCGTATTCTATCTTCTTTTTAATAAAAATCATGGGGAAGATATCTAACAACTTGACATCATAAAAGAAACTTTCCACTTCCTTAAAACATGTAGAAACAGAATGATAAAATGCTACTCTCCCAATCAAGAACGAAGAAAGAAAATCTCTTTATCTTCACCAGCAGATTGTGATCATAGATAAAAAAAAAAACTAATGTTCGTCAATATAGGCAAAATTAACCTCAAAAAATATTTCTGGAATTTATTTTTGATAATTTTATGGAAAACTTTTAATGTATGAATACAGCAAAATATTATTTTATGTATTGTAGCTTTCTAGCTCGTTTACCAGGTAGGACATAGTTAAGTAATTTATCAGTAATTAATAGTAAAATAATATAAATAGAAAAATAGAAAGAAAAAACAAACAAATAAAAAACACAAATTTTGAATGCAATAAAATATTTTTGTGTTTCGGATACCCTTAATGCATAATTAATCATTTGATGCGTCTGATTTAATGAAAGATAAAAAATAAATAAAAGATTACAAAAATTATTAAATCTATAAAGAGTTTTCAAGATATTTCATTAAATTTGGAAATAATTTCTCTGTGAAAAAAGGGAAAATAATAACTTCAGCTATTTTATATGTTATAAGAAATGGAATTTTCTCAAATTACTTATAAAGGACTGAGAGCACTGAAATAGGAAAAAAATAACCTGTTTAATGTAAGTTAAAACTTTCGTATTCTATCTTCTTTTGAATAAAAATCATGGGGGAGATATCTAACAACTTGACATCATAAAAGAAACTTTTCACTTCCTTAAAACATGTAGAAACAGAATGATAAATTCCACTCTGCCAATCAAGAACGAAGAAAAATCTCTTTATCTTCACAAGCAGATTGTGATCATAGATAAAAAATTGATGTTTGTCTATATCGGCTAAATTAATCTCAGGAAATCTTTCTGAAATTTATTTTTCATTTTTTCTTTCGTGTAAAACTTTTAATATAGCAAACGAATATAGCAAAGTATAACGAATATAGCATATAACGAATATAGCAAAGTATTATTTTATGTAATTTTCTAGCTCGTACAATATATAGGACATAGTGCAGTAAAGTAAAAATTAAATGTAATACATACACACACACACACACACACACATATATATATATATATATATATATATATATATTTTACACCATTTTTCACCAAGTGCTCCAAAATTGACACTATTGTGATAGCATTGCCAATTGTACTTTTCATTAAATACTCACTGTTAAAGGTCATCCGGATTTTTTTAAATAGAAATCAAACTATAATTGAGTAATCATTAAGTTAACAGAGATTTTAGAAATGTAGATTTCCTTTCGAAAACGCAGGATGCTTGGAGTAACCCCCCCCCCCTCCCCCCAGCCTCCTCATATTTTGGAATATAATTTTGAAAACTTACGAAACACTTATTTACTCATATTTGTTATACTATAGGCTTGTCAAGTTTCAAGATTATATTTTCATGGATTTATGAGGATAAGATATATCAATCAAAATTTAAATTTGCTTTCGTTTTTTCCCATTAGGAATCGAATTAAAAAAAAAATAATGCTTAAAACCTCTATTCTCCTTCATCATACATATACATCGCAAAATTTCAAATTTATATGTTATCAAGATATGGGTGAAAATTGGATTACAAGATTTAACTACTACATACAAACATACAAACATAAAAGTGAGCGAAAAGGAAACTTGCAGGAAAATAAAAATCTAAAATAAATAATTAAATAAATATAAATAAAAATTAAATAAAATAAGTAAATAAATAAATAAAAAAATTGCGTATTATTATTTAAAAATTTGACATGAAAATTCAACCTTTATGTTATATATTTTTCGGATTTACAAAAAATAATGAACAAATTTCGTAATTTTTTTCCAAAAATAAATCTTTCATTTCTTTAAACCTGTCTAAACAGAATGATAGAATATCTTATCACAATTAGAAAAAAGGAAAAATCGTTATTCACTGTCATCAGTAGATTGTAATCATAGAAAATAAATCTTGCAGCGAAGATATTTAATGAATTAATATTATTAAACATTTCAAAATATTTTATTTGATTTATGAACAATCGTTTATTTATAAATTGGAATTAAAAATAAAACGTAACATTAATTTATAAAAGTGATGGAATTTCTTCTAATGAGTAAGAGTAGAAAAACAACAACAGCAATGAACCTTATTTTAAAGTTTCATATTCAATACAGACATTTCCATTCTAGATAGCTAAATATTAGTCTTTTTAATACTTTTTCTCAATAAGAGCAGAATTTCAATTCAATTAAAGCTGTTTAAACAGAATGATAAAATACTATCTTCCTATTAAAAAAATGAAGTTATCTATTTACTGTCACTAGTAGATTGTGACCATAGCAAATAATTCATTTTCAATGATATTTGCTATATTAGCAGTTTTAAACATTTCAAAAGGTCGCATTTCATATTTTTGAAGAACTTCTAAAATGGAAGTGTTATAAAAAGTAAAATATAACAATACTTTGCAAACAAGAGGGAATATTTTTTAATAAATAATAGTAGAAAAATAAGAACAGCAAACGTTTAAAGTATTTTAAAGTTTCACACACAATATAGATATTATCTTTCGAGAAAACTATGTGTTAGTCATTTTAATACTTTCACTCAATAAAAGCAGTATTTCAATTTTTTAAACAGTGTAAATGGAATGACCAAAATACTGACTCTTGATTAGAAAAGTATATAAAAAGTTTTCACTGTCCTCAAACGATTGCTATCACAGCAAACGATTCATACAGCAGCGATATCTGCTGTTTTAATCTTTTTAATCATTTTAAAAGGTTACATTTATTATTTTTGAACAACAATTTACTGTGAAAATGGAATAAAAAGTAAAAATAAACCACATTTTGTAAAGGAGAGGGGATTTCTTCTACGGAATAAGAGTATAAAAGCAAATAAAGCAAACATGTGCCGTATTTAAAGTTTCATATACAATATAGATATCCTGATTCGAGAATAGTATATGTTAGTCGTTTTAATATTTTTGCTGTATGAAAGCAGAATTTCTGTTTCTTTAAAACTGTCTAAACTGTATGATAACAATACTGTCTCCATATTCGAAAAGTGAAAAAAATAATCTATTCACTCTCTCCAGTAGATTGTGATCACAGCAAATAATTCATACAGCATATTTGGTGCATTAATCTTTTTAATCCTTTCAAAAGATTAAATTTGGTATTTTTGATCAACTGTTATTAGGAAAGTGGAACAATTAAACAAAGTATCTATACTTTGTAAAAAAAGATGGTATATCTTTTAATGAATAAGAGGATAAAAACAACAACAGCAAACATGTGTCTTATTTTAAAATTTTTCTTATGCAATATAGACCTCCTCATTCAAAAAAAAAAAAAAAAAAAAAAAAAAACTGTTAGTTTTTTTAATACTTTCACTTTATAACAGCAGACTTTCAATTTCCTAAAAACTGGTTAAACAGAATGAAAAAAAAATGTCTCCGTAAATGTAGAAAAATGTAAAAATATCTATTCATTGATACCGTTAGATTTTGACCATAGCGAATAACAACAGCGAACAGCAACAATAATTGCTGCATTAACATTATTGAACATTTCCAAAGATTACATTTGATATAATGATCATCATTTCAAATATAAATGGAATAAAAAAAAACCTTTACTTTTATATGGGATGACATTTCTTTAAAGGAATAAGATTAGTAAAGCAACAACAGCAAACATATATCATATTTTAAATTACACATCCAATATACAGGGTGTATCTAAACTACTGGGCAAAACTTTAAGGGGTAATAGTACAGATCAAGCCAAATATTATTAAATGGGAAACTAAGGGTCCCAAACGTCTTCCGAAGGAGATAGATGCCATCGAAGTTTAGGGTCCAAAATTTGAAATGATTATTAAAAAACGGGAAAATTGATCAATTCGTTTGCGGTTTTCACTAAAACTATTCTTTATGTCAGCATTGTCTTGAAAATAAATT
This sequence comes from Maratus speculifer, assembly GCA_964019185.1. Lineage (NCBI taxonomy): Eukaryota > Metazoa > Arthropoda > Arachnida > Araneae > Salticidae > Maratus > Maratus speculifer. Next base: position 224,546,496 of record OZ025296.1, on the reverse strand, counting down.
ATAAAGATAAATTTCAAAAAATGCCGATAGAGGGCGCTTTAGACTTTGGAGTAACGAATAACTATTTTTACCGTTATTTTTTGCATCTCATTAAATTTTTTTAGAAGTTTAGACATAAACTTACATTTTGAGCTCAAAATCTGTGGTTAAGAAGCGCAAACTGAACCGTGTTCAATGAGAGTGGGTAGGTTCAAATTTCAAATGGTTATAAAAAACAGAAAATTTGGTCAATTGATTTGCGGTTTTCACTAAAATTATTCTTTATGTCAGTATTGTCTTGAAAATAAATTATGAAGATAAATTTCAAAAAATGTCGATAGAGGGCGCTTTAGACTTTGGAGTAACGTACAACTATTTTTTACCGTTATTTTTTGCATCTCATTAATTTTTTTAGAAGCTTACACATAAACTTAAATTTTGCGCTGAAAATCTAAATCGTTGAGATTGGTTAAGTAGCGTAAACTGAACAGTGTTTAGTGGGGGTGGGGAGGTTCAAATTTCAAATGATTATAAAAAACGGAAAAATTGGTCGATTCGTTTGCGGTTTTCTCTAAAACCATTCTTTATGTCAGTATTTCCTTGAAAATAAATTTTAAAGATAAATTTCAAAAAATTCCGTTAGAGGGCGCCTTAAACTTTAGAGTAACCAACAACTATTTTAAACAGTTATTTTTTCTATCTAAATAAATGTTTTTAACTTAGACTTAAATTTTGAGCTCAAAATCTGAATCGTTGTGATTAATTAAATAGCAAAAAATTGAACTGTGTTCGTAGGATGGGCAGAGTAACATTTGAACTCCTGAACACAGTTCACTTTGCGCTTCTTAACGCCTCCCAGCGATTCAGAATTTGAGCTCAAAATTTAAGTCTAAACTTTTGCAAGCATTTAATTAGATACAAATAAAAACAGTTAAAAATTGCTGTTGGTTACTCTAAAGTTTATGGCGCCCTCTAACGGAATTTTTTGAAATTTATGTTTAAAATTTATTTTTAAGGAAATACTGATTAAAGAATTGTTTTAGAGAAAAACGCGAACGAATCGACCAATTTTTCCGTTTTATATAATCATTTGAAATTTAAACCTTCCCACCCTCATTGAACACAGTTCAGTTTGTGCTACTTAACCACTCTCAACGATTCAGATTTTCAGCACAAAATTTAAGTTTATGTCTAAGCTTCTAAAAAAATTTAATGAGATGCAAAAAATGACGGTAAAAAATAATTGTACGTTACTCCAAAGTCTAAAGCCCCCTCTATCGGCATTTTTTGAAATTTACCTTTATAATTTATTTTCAAGACAATGCTGACATAAAGAATAGTTTTAGTGAAAACCGCAAACGAATTGATCAATTTTCCCGTTTTTTATAATTATTTCAAATCTTGGGCCCTAAACTTTGATGGCGTCTATCTCCTTCGGAAGACGTTTGGGACCCTTAGTTTCCCATTTAATATTATTTGTCTTGGTGTCTACTATCACCCCTTAAAGTTTTGCCCAGTAGTTTAGATACACCCTGTATACATTCCCATTAGATAAAGCTATATGTTACAATATGCTATTTAAAACTATATATTAGTCTTTTTAATATTCCACTGTATAACAGCAGGGTTTCAATTCCCTAAAAACTGTCTACGAGAATGATAAATTACCGTCTCTCAATTAGGAAAGAATAAAAATATCCTATTCACTGTCATCGGTAGATAGTGATCGTAGCCAATAATTTATGTAGCAACGATAATTGTTACATTAACATTCTTAAACATTTAAAATGATTACATTTGATTCTTCGATCAGCATTTTAAATGTAAATTGAAAATAAAATAATTAACTTGCACAAATAATGATGTTTCTATTTATGAATAAGAAATAAAAAGTAGATAAATATGTATTTCATTTTAAAGTTTCATATCAAATAGAAGAATTCCCATACGATAAATCTATATGAATGTATTTTTAATAAGGTGTTTTGGTGTAACAATGCCAGGATGGGTAATAACTCAAAATCTGATATTATGCATTATTATGAAATAATCCAGTAAATGATACCCATGTGCTCTACGCAGGAAGGTTTTGAGTAACACAAATCGCAAAAACAACTTAAAGTTAATTTGTTCCATTTGTAGGTCATATTGCATGATCTAAAATTTGCGAGGTAAGTATTGTGATGCGAAGACTATTTTTTTTATCCGGATATACTTCGATTATTACATAAATTTGTAGTGCATTTGATATACTTTCAAAATTTTGCAGAAGATTTTGGATATATTCTCGAGATAATTTGTAGTTTAAAATGAATTGCGCAATAAGTATACCGGGGTAAAACCCGGTAGATTCCTAACAGTGGCCGAACAACATCCGAAGGGGGTTCATTTATTAATATTGTACAGCATTATTATCATTATTGAAATGGTAAGATTAAGGGTTGGAACTCCGATATTCAAAAATAATCTCTCTCTCTCTTTTTGTTCTTTTTCATACTAATGTAAAAAATAATCTAAAACTCTTGTAAATAAAACTATATCAAAATGATTTCAATATTCTAATTCGAACATCTTCAAAATCAGGTTTCTATTAAATTTCAACTGAATTGGTTCAATTCAGTTCTAAATTTTAACTATCCGCTTTCTCAGCGTTTGGTTTTTCAAAAGTTTACAAATTTAACTTTTAACTGATGTGACAGAAATTGTAACGTAACTAATGCGAAGCGGTTTGTGAGACCGCAAGATTGAAAGATGAATAAAAAGCGGGAATGGAGGGTAACTCATAGGATTGTTTTTTTGCACTAAACTTTTTATACAAGATTATTATACTTAATATTCACCTATTTAAAAGTGTGTGGTGATAGTACTAAAGTTCCAAATTAAACAAAATTTTGGTAGTGTTCGTAGTTGAACTGAAAATTACAAGTTAAACTATAAAACTAAAAGAAAAACATTAGACTGTTAGACCGGTAACATTAGTTAAAGGTTAAAAGGCAATCAATGATTAAAAATCATAGAATACTACTCCTGTAGAAAACTTTTTGTAGAGAATTAATTCTAATTAAATTTAATATATTCAAATATTTCTAACAATATAACGAGGACTCCAAACGAAAGATAATTTCAGTTGTAGCTATAGACAAACTGGAAAATACAAGTCAAACTCTAAAATTTGGGTGGGGGGGGCAGCGTTCAGTGAGATTGCTAACAGCAGTTAAAGGTTAATTTTGTTGTTAATATAGAGATAATGTTATGTAACTACATAAATCATGTATAAAATTTAATAGAAGATCTCACAGGGATAATATTTTTTATCAAAAATTTTATTTAATTAAAAAATTATTAAAGCATGTTTTATATAATACCAACGATATAACTTTAGGTTTGGAGAATTTGCATTAATGTAGAGTTATGCGTCAAAAAATATTTACAAAACTGCTATAATAGTATTAACACAAATATTTATTTCATACAACTCTGGTTATAAAATTTCACACGGTTAAAATATTCCATTATAAATGGTTAAAACCATGCAATGTTTCTTATAATTATATTTAAGAGGGACTTTTTTAGCAAAGAGAGGCGCAGGTTGTTATATTCTGTTGAAGCCCCTTCTCACTCCTTTTTCTGTCACTTTCACAAAAAATTGAAATTTTCTATCGCATAGAATACATATATGGGAATATAAATACTGATTCAAATAACCACAGATAAAACCGTGCAATGTTTCTAATAATTCAGTTTAAACGGTCCTTTTTAAGCAAAAAGTAGCTTAGAATCTGATATTCTTTTGCCTCTTCTACCCCCCACCCCCCAACCATACCATTTTTTTTTTCACTTTTCACAAAAAAATTTAACATTTTCAATCGATTAGAATGCATTTTGTCAATTTCTATAGCTATAGAGTTTGTATTTTTAGAATTGGGCAATCTACATGCCATTATTGCATCTTATTTTATAGTTTTGTTTGCATGGCGTTATTATTCATATAGGTGGGTAATAATAACATTTCAAAAGGCAAGTACACTCTTAATTCAAAAGAGCGAATTTCGCACTCAATAAAGGAGCGAAATATTTTATCAAGACTTTCATTCCTTCTTGAGAGAAACGCTATCGAAAAGGGGTGTTTTGCAGAAAAAACTCGCCTGATAAACCGTCATTATGGGAGCACACGCAGAAAAACTCCTTTTTGAGAGAATTACAAGCAACGCGACCTGAGATGAATGTCATTGGTTGTAACCGGGTCACGTGCTACATTGTTTGGCCTTGGCCTTCGTTATCGCCATGTTTTAAAAAGTGAATGAGATGTTTGACGCTTTGACGTTAATTCTAGCTGCATATATTAATGACCAAAAGGATCCAAATCTTGCATCCATAAAGAATAGAAATGATCATACTTTACCCGCAAATATTAATAATAACAATAATAAGGAGAGTTTATCCTTTCACACGATAATACAAGCCTAATGGCAGAAAACAAGATGGAAGGTGACCGATTTTAGAAAATGAGGATTTTTCTCCTGCGGTATTTTCAGAGATTCCCGAGCATACGATTACGAGGTAATTTTGTTGTATTAGACTTTTACATTGTATATATTATTTTGGCGTTAATTTTATTACTTTTAAACAGAAAATGTTAATCACTATGATTTTTTTCCTTTTATATATATATATATATATATATATATATATATATAAATGCATTCTAAAATATTTTCTAAATTTCACATTTTGTTTTAGTATAATTACATTTGGAAAATTCGGAACAATTTACGGTGATCTATAAAATACTCTTGAAAATATTTTTTTCTTATATTCAAGCAGCATAATTATGTTCAAATTTACTTTATGTAAACAAATTTTTACATAAAGTTAAGCATTTACATTATTATTTATTAAGGTATTTTGCTAATCACACAGAGAAATATTTGTGGAACATAGATCCATAATAATTTTATTATTTATTTATTTATTTATTTTAATCGGATATGCGCTCTATTTTTGTAAAAATATTTCATTAAATAGTATACAAGTATTTATTAAATTATATTCACCTAGATGTGCACTAAAAGCTGAATTCTACATTTAAGCATTTGCAAATGTTCGTTTAAATAGAAAATAACCACCTTCTCCTGACAGTGGTAAACTTTACTTAAAAATAAATTATAGATATGCATCTTTGTATATATCTAAATGAGCATAAGTTATTAAATATCTGTATGGTTTGAATATTTTAATAAACGTAAAACATATATCCTAAATAAATAATAACAATAAAAAGTTTTTATTTTTATATATTCTACATTCCACAAATATTTTTCAGTATCATAAAGTGAAATAAAGTAACATATAATAATATAAGAAACACAAAACGATATAAGAAACATACAAGAAATTATTATTTTGATATTAAAAGTAATAACGCCAAGTAACGCTAAAATTATGTATATAATGTATAAATACAACAAAATATCTCATTATAAAAAAGATAACAGAAAAACAATGTATCTTATGATTCTAAGTTAGGAGAAAAATCTTGTCTTGATTTGAAGATTTTGTTTTCCAGTTTATCATTAAAAAAAAAAAAAAAAAAAAAAAAAAAAAAAAAAACTGCATCATGATTAGATTTTAAAAAAATGAAGGGTTTTGAAAAACAATTCTGTACGCGCGCAGCGTGGGAGGGGGGGGGGGGGGGCAAAATGTGGATTTGGGTGAAGTTTAATAGAAACAGCGAAACATAGTGTCTGACATGATATAAGTAAGTTTAGTTATATATCTTAATAATTCGAGATTTAGCTTTTATAAACTAATATGTAAAACAGAAAATTAAAAAATTTTTACCATTAAATATGAATTTTAGTAGTATCATATATATATGTTATATCTCAATGGATGAAATCGTTTCTAAAATTTCTCTCCAATTGTTACATTTATACGTATATAAATAGAAAAAACTAAAAATTAACTTGAAATTTAAAAAAATCAATGAAATATCTAAAACTAATTCCAATAAAAAACTATCTAAAACTAATAAAAAAATTATTTATTAAAAAAAGGGTTATTAAAGAAAAAAATTCTTTTTTTTTGTATTGAATATATTAAACAATAAAATAAAAAGTACTAATTTCTAAAAATAATACTAAAACACTCCTTTGGTAATTGTGATTTAGTCAAAAAGGAGTGAATAAATAGCTTCTCAAAAAGGGGTACAATTACTCCTTCTGTCGATTAGTTTAGTCCAAAAAAGACTAAAAATAGCTTATCAAAAAGGAGTGAAATCGCTTATCAAAAAAGAATGAAATTAAACACTCCGCAAGATGTATGAAATTCACTCCTATAGGATAAGTGCATCTTCAAAACCGGAAAGGAGCGAAAAATAGCTCCGTCAGAGTTAAAAACGCTGGATTTTTTAAGAGAGTACATTTGATGCTATGATCAGCATTTCAGATTTAAATGGAATAAGATGATAAGTAATTTATACAGGTTATCCACTCTCAACGGCGGCCAATGATTAATTCCTAAACAATAGTCACATATACACACATACACATACACATTTAGACATAGTCAAATAGTTCCAGTTACAAAAATGTTTTAAATGAGACAAAGTAATATTTTAAGTGATTTGGGCCAGTAAAAACATTTCTTAAAATTTATAAAATTTAAATTTATATACAATCCCCGGTACTTTAAGTTATACTTAATATCTTTTTTTCCAATTACATTGATATGTAAAAAAAAAAAATCTTTATTTCTAAAATTGACAGAGGTATGAAAGTTTAAAAATGAATGATTTATACCATTCTTTTTTTTTTGCATCTGAAAACAAATCAGTTCGATCATAGTTTGAGGGAGAAAATAACAAGTGCGTGTAGTATTTAAGAAGTTATTCATGTGCATCGGTGCTTTAAAAAAATTACAGATATTGCGATAGAATTAACTTTTATTAATTTTCAAATTGTCAAAAATAATTGTATTTTAACATATGTTTTATTTTGTAAGAATTTTGCACTCTTTCTTTAAATAATTTCTATATGAAATTATGTTATGCGTTTTTATTTAACTTCAACGATCTTATGTGTGTTTTTTTATTAAAAATTTTTTTCCGAATTTTAACTAACTTTTAAATATCCGATAGAGATTTAATTTTACATACTGAGTTAAATCCGATGATAATCTAATAATATTATGATTTTTGGTGGTTACTATTTATACTTTTTTTACAGGAAACACAAAAAATTTTAAATAAACGTTTCTCCGTAGACCATAATGTAACGAAACATTTTTCAGCGGCTCTGTAAAATAAATTATGAACGTTATGTAATTCATTATAAATACCATGAATGGCATCGTAAGATGATTGCTAGAAGTGCATTTTTAGTTATGATATGCGTTTTTAAGTTTAACTAAATTTTTGTATATTGCGTTGTGCGTATAGATGCTGTAGAACATATACTGGGTAACACAAAATAAACTTATCAGGGTTACAGAATATGAATAAAAGTAGCTTAAAAGTGGTTTTTGAATTATTTATGCATTTTTATGCGGAACTGCATTTACTAAACCAAAATATGTTTATAGAGTATAGAAAAATGATATATAACTATGGAAGATAACTTCTGGAAGCGTGACTTTAGTAGCTTTAAGCGTGTCTTAAACTTATTTTAACTAAATAGTGGCATATACATATGTAAAGATGGTAGGCAAAATACAGGGCTGCGCAAAAGCATTGAAATATGTTACCGTCTATTGGGTATAAATTCAATAAAGTCTAATTTCAATCTATTAGGCGTTTTAAAACCCATTCATGGTATTTATAATGAATTACATAACGTTCATAATTTATTTACAGAGCCGCTGAAAAATGTTTCGTTACATTATGGTCTACGGAGAAACGTTTATTTAAAATTTTTTGTGTTTCCTGTAAAAAAAGTATAAATAGTAACCACCAAAAATCATAATAATATTATGATTCTATCTACCTAATATTATGATTCTATCGATCTACCATCTTTACATAAGTATATGCCACTACTTAGTTAAAATAAGTTTAAGACACGCTTAAAGCTACTAAATTCACGCTTCCAGAAGTTATCTTCCATAGTTATATATCATTTTTCTATACTCTATAAACATATTTTGGTTTAGTAAATGCAGTTCCGCATAAAAATGCATAAATAATTCAAAAACCTCTTTTAAAATACTTTTATTCATATTCTGTAACCCTGATAAGTTTATTTTGTGTTACCCAGTATATGTTCTGCAGCATCTATACGCACAACGCAATATACAAAAATTTAGTTAAACTTAAAAACTCATATCACAACTAAAAATGCACTTCTAGCAATCATCTTTAATCTTTTATCAGTATTTCTTAATCTTTTCAATCTTTAATTTCATAATCTTTTATCAGGTGCAGTATAGTATACGAAATGTTTTGTATGTCCGTGTAAATACTATACACTTTCTATTGTACAGGAAGTTACTTGTAGTGAACCTCAACAATGTACATCTAAATCATATGTGAAATAAGTTAACATGATTTAAATACTCCGAAAACAGCGCTTCACCACAATGAATTATTTTGTGTGGCTCTGAAAAATGAATACTAAATATTTTTTGCACCGCATATTATACGGAATTGTTTTCTCATTGGCCATAATGTAATGAAAAATTTTGACTTTCCCTTTAATTAAACTATGTAGCCAATTTTCATAAAGTATTACATGACACAACAAAATTTTGCAAAAATTATATATTTAAAATTTCGAACTATTCAGTTGAGTGGCTTTTGCTCTGTTATATTAGGAAGTCTAGACAGACGGACAGACGGACGGACTTATCAAACGAAGACTATAGGTGCTAAGTATTTATATATAAATACAAACACACCTAAAAATGAGAGGAAATTATATGGAGGAATTTTAACATACTGCTACAAATTGTCAGAAATTGCGCATAATTAAAATATAAACCTGTTAAAAATATTTAGGATAGGATATATTTTATTACGCTATGCTAAATATCATAAAATCAGTTTTACATTTAAAAAATTCCGATTAATTTCCGGTGAAGTGGATCAACTGCAATTTCCATACTTTTGATATGATTATATTGTTACTCTTAAACACTACTTTTTCTTACGATTTATATGTATATATATATATATATATATATATATATAAATATTGAATTTTTCTGATATTTTCTTGTATTCGGACAAACTATTAGCTAACGAGAATCTTAATTCATTAAAAAGTAACTTCATTATCTTACAATTTAATTTTTGTTTAATTTTTAAGGGAATATCTGAAATTCAGGGCATAATGATAGTTTACAAAAGTGATAAAATAAGTGAATTTCATTATCATAACGTTTATAATTTTTTAGATAATTTTTCAGCTAGTTTCTTGAATTCAGGGAAAATGATATTTTACAAGAGCAATAAAGTAAGTGAATTTCATTATCTTACCATTTATTATTTTTCACTTAATTACTTTCTTTTATCTTCAATAGAATAAAGTATTGTAATCGAAATTTTTTTCGACTTCCATGTTTTAGGGGTCAGAGATTAAAAAAAAACATGTTTTTACAAAATCTCTGTCTGTCCGTTTGTATGTGTGTGTGTGTGTGTGTTGTGTGTTTGTGCGTGTATCTGTGTGTGCATCCGTATGTCGCTATTCTACCATAAAAAAGTGTATGAAGTTATGCATAGAATTGAACCAAATTTTTTGTGAATGGTTTTGGTTGTGGCAAGCAGGTCCTCCTTCAGTTTTTAAATATTCCGCCGGGAATGGGCGCTGCAATCGCGATGTCCGTGTCATTTTCAATATTTTACCGACCATAAGTGTATGAAGTTATGCATCGAATTAAACTAAATATTTTGTGTAAGTGTATGACTATGGCTAGTTGGTCCTCCCTGAATTTGAAAAAAATCCGCAAGAAGGGTATACTATAGTTCTGTACTTTAAAGTATGTTGACCAGGTTCTTTTTAAAATGCATTCGCTGGAGTTGTAGGCTATGATCGCTTAAGAAAAGAACTGCTCTTTAAGAAATTTATTTATTTGCAGTAAACTTATAAATTTTAAAGGTTTCGTACAAAAAAGCTTGGTGCCTGAACGCATTATTAAGAAAACAGTCTTCACATGACTGCCTCGTAAAGCGAGAGGGAGGCAATTCAATCCTCACTCAGTAATTCACACATTGGCATCACCAAATTGACGTCAAAGAACATATGAAAAATGACTGATATTATCTACTCAAAATTGTCTGTTACGCCTTAATCAATTAAAAGGATTTTGAATTTAATAGCAGGGCAACCAGAAAATAGCAGTTCTAAAAATACGCCAAAAAGGAATTCGATTGCCAATTCGTACGTTAGGAGCATATTTTGAGAAAATTTTCTAAAAAGACACAACAAAGAGCAAGTAAATGCAAAGACTATTATGCAACGAATAAGTTAGACTTAAAACTACGCAGAGAGGAAAATGAAATTTCACTGACTGCAAACACAGTCGATCTTTATTCTTTTTTTATTTGTTTCCAGCAAGGGTGAAATACGCATCTTGATGAATTCTCTTTATCTGACAGCCGTTTTTCAGTAATAAGGCAGATGCTAGATGTTTTTCTTACTTTTCTTTTGAACGGAAAGTTATTGTGGGATCGAAATTAAAACGTTAAGGTAAAATAGTGTTACGAATTTTGTAAATAGTTAGTGTTTGTTCTGTAAAATAATGTAAATAATCTTATTAAGCTCCATTTCTTTACTAATATTAGTTTTTGTTACATTGTCTCTGTTATCAAGCAAACTTGTCTATTATTTTCAGTGAATGTCTATGGCAGCTTTGCGAAATATTAGCGATATCGCCAAGTTGGCGTCACTTTTGGCGACTAATTTTGGTCGCCAAGTTAGCGACAAACTTGGCGATTCTTGGCGATGGTAACCCTTCCCTCTCAATGGTAACCCCCCTTTTTGATATACTGATACCTTGTTTGTTGTTCCGTGGATTTTTCGAGTTGGTTCTAGAAATTTCCAGCACCTGCTACGAGCCTATGTAAGAAGAGAAGCGATGCGAGTTGTGATTATTATTTACCAGTCAGTCATTGAGCGAACAAAGCGTTTGTTAAGCGAGTTTGCTTGAGTCTTATTTACGTTATTTTTAATGTGATTTAGTGTTTAGACGTTGTATAAAGAGTCTCTGGAATCTATATCTGCACTTATACGATAGATTTGAACAATTATTTTTGAATATCTAGAAATATTTGTGAGTTTCGAAGACTCTGTTGTTCTGAAGTTCTGTAAATAAATTATTTTCTACTTTTCTATAAGCAAGAGTTTGAAGTTGTCTAACCGTAAGATCAAAAGAACCCTATATACGCTGCAACATTTGGTGTCAGAATTTGGGATCTTATGGCGAAAACGAGAGCAACGGAAGAGCAAGTGAATGAGTTGTTGAAAGCTATTAATGGATTATCAAATAAAATGGATAAAGGCCAAGAGGAGTTGGCGGAAAAGATGAATAAAGGCCAAGAAGAGTTGGCGGAAAAAATGAACAAAAACGAAGAAAGAATGGAACAGTTGACAAATAAAATTGACAAAGGCCAAGAAGAGTTATCGAATAAAATCGACGAAGTCCAACAAGATGTGATTGAAGAAATGAAAAGAAGCCAAAAGAGAATGGAAGAATTAAAGGAGGAAGTTAATAAAAGCCAAGAAGAAATGAAGAACACTTTGGAAGAAAAGTTCTCATCGGTAGAGAGAAGAATAGGCTCGGTAGAAGAGAAAATAGAGGAAGTAGAAGAGAAAATTCAGAATGAAGTTAGTAATGTTGAACAGAAAATGGAAAGGGAAATGGCGGAAGTAGAAGAGAAAATTCAGAATGAAGTTTGTAACGTTGAAGAGAAAATACTAGGTGAAGTAGATGAAAAGCTAAATAAAAAAGTACAAGATCTTGAGAAGAAACTTTCTGCGTCCAGTGGTAATTATGAAGAATTTAGGAATCCGCCTGCTTCTCCTATGCAAGTTAAGCTGTCGACATACGACGGAAAGAGTTCCTGGCAAGTTTACAAGACCCAATTCACCATTGTAGCCGAAGCGAACAAATGGAGTGACGAGGTGAAAGCTTGTCAACTGGCAGCATCTTTAAGAGGAGAAGCCGCCGACGTGCTGCAAACATTGCCCGATATGACGCAACTCAAATTTGAGACTCTAAGTTGCGCACTTGAAATGGGATTCGGCGAAAAATTCTTCAAGGATTATATGACAATACAAATGAAGAGCCGCCATCAAAAATCGAGTGAAACCCTTCAAGAGTTTGCCTCGGAAATTGAACGGCTTGCAAATTTAGCTTTCATTCACTGTCCTACAAATGTACGGGAAATGCTCTCACTGCAATATTTTGTAGACGGAATAAAAGATCCAGAAGTGCAGAGAGCGGTACGAATGGCAGATGTACAGGATTTAAAGGCTGCACTACTATATGCCTTAAAGTTGGAAGCAGCTACACAAGCCAGCCGAAGAGATCGTCATTCAGTCCGAGGGGCAACGGTGAACAAAAGCTCAGACACTGAGAACGACGTCTTGAAAGAAATTAGAAAAATAAATCAAGAACTTGCAGCTTTAAAATACGGAAGAACAAGTTCAAGAAGACAGAATCTCACGTGCTGGGGATGCGGTGATACAGGACATCTCCGAAGAAATTGCTCCAAAATCCACGAACGTGAGATAAATTCAAACAGTCAGCAGGGAAACTAAATTTTGGCAATCTCGCGGGGCGGAGGTTGCCAGAGAATGAAAAGCCCCACCTGAAGATCCTCCAGATATCAAAAATTAGTGGCGGTGATAATGAATTACATGTGATAGGCTTTATTAACGGAATTCGATGCCGTATGATTGTCGATACAGGAGCCAATGTGACAATAATAAGAGAAGATTTGGCCCGAAAATTGAAATCTAAACTCATCTGGACTCCACCCTGCGTTACCCTGCAAACTGTGACGGGCAACAAGATTGGCATATATGGAAAGGCCAATTTAACCATACACTTTGGAGGAACGAAATATTACCATACGGCATATGTGGCTGACATAACAGATCCTTGCTTAATCGGGCTAGATTTTCTGAAGAAGTTTGGCTTCAAGCTTGATTTCAAAAATAACAAAATGCTCTCAAAATTTGAAGAAATAAGTCTTTTTGGACTAAATAACGAAATTGAATGTAAACAAACAGTAATAGCCAAAGAAGACATCAATCTTGATCCAAGAACAGAATTTTTAATTCCCGCTGTAATTAAAAATAAAACTAATTACCAATTTGGCCATATAGATTATCACGAAGACAATAGTAAACAAGCAGGAGTATTGGTGGCTTCTTCTGTAGTAGACTTCTCGAAAAAGACCATTCCAGTCAGAATTGTTAACATCAGTGACAAGACGAAGACTATCAAGAAAGGAGAGGTGATAGCATCGTGTGCTCCTGTGACGTGCATAAGTCAAAATTCCAGTCACTCTGAGAAATCTTCAGATAATTTAGTCAAGGATTTGTTACAAAATACAGACTTAGATCCAAAACAGATGGACGCCGCGGAAAATTTAATTAGGGAATTCCAAAGTTTATTCTCCCAAACATCTGAAGACTTTGGACGAACTAAAATGGCACAACACCGAATTGACACGGGAGATCACTCTCCTATTAAATAGCACCCAAGATTTTTACCTTTTGTCAAGCAAGAAGAGGTGCAGAATTTAATTAAGGATATGGAAGAAAATGACATCATCGAACCATCGACCTTGGGCGTCTCCCATTGTATTAGTAAGAAAGAAGGATGGTTCTACAAGATTTTGTGTAGACTACCGCCGACTGAATGACGTCACTAAAAAGGATAGTTACCCTCTGCCAAGGATCGATGACACTCTCGACACACTTGCGGGCAACACTTGGTTCTCGACTCTGGATCTGAAGAGTGGTTACTGGCAGGTAGAGATCCATCCGGACGATCGCGAGAAGACTGCCTTCACAACGGGACAAGGATTATTGCAGTTCAAGGTAATGCCTTTTGGTCTATGTAACGCACCTGCAACTTTCGAACGGCTTATGGAAACGGTTCTCCGGGGGCTGTCATATGAAGCCTGTCTTGTTTATTTAGATGATATCATAATCATAAGAAAATCTTTTGATGAACATCTGAACAACCTCAGGCGGGTGCTACAAAAATTAAAGGAAGCTAATTTGAAGTTAAGCCCTTCGAAGTGCAGTTTGTTTCGTAATGAAGTCGCCTACCTTGGACACATCATTTCGGCGGAAGGAGTTAGGACTGATCCGGAGAAGATATCGGCCGTGAAAAATTGGAATCGTCCAGCAGATGTTCACCAGCTTCGAAGTTTTCTAGGATTATGCACCTATTACAGAAAATTCGTCAAAGGCTTCTCGATGATTGCAAGACCACTTCATAAATTAACAGAAGCCAATCAAAAATTTATGTGGACACAGGAATGTGACGCTGCTTTCGAAAAGCTTAAGGAGGACTTAACATCCACTCCAATTCTGTCATATCCTCAAATCGATAGACAGTTTATACTTGATACGGATGCAAGTAACGAAAGCATTGGCGCTGTACTGTCCCAGGAAATCGACGGCCAGGAGCGTGTTATCGCCTATTTCAGCAAGTGCTTATCAAAAGCAGAGCGAAACTACTGCGTAACAAGAAAAGAGCTTCTTGCTGTAGTGAAAGCCATAGACCATTTTCATCACTATCTTTATTGTCGAAAATTCCTGATCCGAACTGATCATGCTTCTCTAACTTGGCTATTGAATTTTAAGAACCCAGAAGGCCAGATATCCAGGTGGATACAAAAGCTTCAAGAGTACGATATGGAGATACGCCATCGAAAAGGTTCATCACATGGAAATGCAGATACTCTCTCAAGAAGACCCTGCTCAGAGAATTGTAGATACTGCGACCGGGTTGCGAAGAAATTTAATGTCAAATGTCCTATAGTAAGACAAGTTACAACAGGATCTACATCATCGCAAGATCAGTGGAGTGACGAGAGCCTGCGTAAAGATCAACTTGCTGATCCTGAAACTAAGCCAATTCTAGAGATGAAAGAGGAGTCCAACAGGAAGCCCAACTGGCAAGACATGGCCCATTACCATCCTACGACTAAACGTTATTGGGCTCTCTGGGATTCCTTACATTTGAAGAACGGCATCTTGTACCGAAAATGGGAGTCTGACGATGGAAAGACATGTAGATGGCAACTACTACTCCCTAAGTCGAGAATTTCTATGGTCCTTCAAGAACTGCATGGTAGCCCCACAGGAGGTCATTTTGGTGTAATGAAGACCCTGCAAAAGGTTCGAGAGCGTTTCTAATGGAATAATGTTCGCAGTGACGTGGAGAAGTGGTGTCGAACTTGTGACACCTGTGTAGCACGTAAAGGTCCAAAGAGGCGCACCCGTGGACGATTGCAAATATATAATGTAGGAGTTCCTTTCGAACGAATTGCTCTAGACATCCTGGGTCCACTTCCTAGAACATCTGAGGGCAATAAGTACATTCTCGTTGTCATGGACTACTTCACTAAGTGGCCTGAAGCCTACTCCATTCCTAATCAAGAGGCGGTAACCGTAGCAGACATACTGATTCAACACTGGGTTTCCAGATACGGAGTTCCTCTTCAAATCCATTCCGATCAAGGAAGAAATTTTGATTCGGCTGTGTTCAAGGAAATGTGTGAACTACTCGGCATGGACAAAACTCGAACAACACCTCTACACCCTCAATCGGACGGCATGGTGGAGCGGTTCAATCGTACCATCCTAAATAGCCTCTCTCTCCTGGTGTCTAGAGACCAACAGGACTGGGACAAGAAATTGCCTCTTTTCCTGCTTGCCTACAGGAGTGCCACTCATGAGGGCACTGGTTACTCCCCTTCTCAAATGCTCTTTGGTCGTGATCTTCGTCTGCCTGCGGATCTTTTGTTTGGCCGTCCTCCTGATGCTCCTTCATCGCCTGAGGAATATGTCGATGAACTCCAGGCGCGGATTGAGGAGATTCATCGTCTAGCGAGGAACCGAATCGGACTGGCAACGGAAAAGATGAAGACACGGTACTGCACAAAGGCAACAGTACATGAGTTCAACGAAGGTGACAAAGTTTGGTTGTGGAATCCGATACGTCGTAAGGGACTGTCGCCAAAATTACAAAGAAACTGGGACGGTCCTTACACAGTCGTCAGCGGGCTGAATGACGTCGTTGTACGCATACAAAAATCACCACACGCCAAACCCAAGGTCGTACACTATAACCGGCTAGCCCCTTATTTTGGCCAAAGTGATTAGAAATTCGAAACTTGAATTTCAGAACATCGTCATGAAAGTCACTTTTTGTAAATATGTAAATAGTAATTAGTTCTTATTTATGTAAATTTTATTATTATTGTTATTATTTATTTATTTATTTATTTATTTGTTTATTTATTTTAAGTGTTTTCCTCTAACTCAAGGATTGCACTGCCCGGGACGTGCAGTCTTTGAGGAGGGTGTAGTGTTACGAATTTTGTAAATAGTTAGTGTTTGTTCTGTAAAATAATGTAAATAATCTTATTAAGCTCCATTTCTTTACTAATATTAGTTTTTGTTACATTGTCTCTGTTATCAAGCAAACTTGTCTATTATTTTCAGTGAATGTCTATGGCAGCTTTGCGAAATATTAGCGATATCGCCAAGTTGGCGTCACTTTTGGCGACTAATTTTGGTCGCCAAATTTGGCGATACATCGCCAAGTTGGCGACAAACTTGGCAATTGTTGGCGATGGTAACCCTTCCCTCTCAATGGTAACCCCCCTTTTGATATACTGATACCTTGTTTGTTGTTCCGTGGATTTTTCGAGTTGGTTCTAGAAATTTCCAGCACTTCTACGAGCCTATGTAAGAAGAGAAGCGATGCGAGCTGTGATTATTATTTACCAGTCAATCATTGAGCGAACAAGGCGTTTGTTAAGCGAGTTTGCTTGAGTCTTATTTACGTTATTTTGAATGTGATTTAGTGTTGAGACGTTGTATAAAGAGTCTCTGGAATCTATATCTGCACTTATACGATAGATTTGAACAATTATTTTTGAATATCTAGAAATATTTGTGAGTTTCGAAGGCTGTGTTGTTCTGAAGTTCTGTAAATAAATTATTTTCTACTTTTCTATAAGCAAGAGTTTGAAGTTGTCTAACCGTAAGATCAAAAGAACCCTATATACGCTGCAACAATAGATATTTAATTAAAGATTAGTTTTAACTGTAATTTAGAAAAAGTAAAATTTAAGAAAACTATATGTGATTCTACATCACAAAAAGGGCACTGCATTCGCGATTTTGGGGCCATTTTTAATATTGTGCCGACGAAAATTATATGAAGTTATGCATCGAATTGAACCAATTTTTCGTGTAAGTATATAGCTATGGATAGTTAGACCTCCCTGAATTTGAAAAAATTCCGCCGGAAGGGAGCGCTGCAATAGCGAATTTTATGCCATTTTTAATATTGCACCACCTAAATGTGTATGAAGTTAGTAATTAATTAGTAAATAATTAGTAAATTTTAGTAACTAATTTTTTTCTATAACATTATTTTTCGGTAAGGCAAGTAGGTCCTTCCTGAATTTGAAAAAAATATCTGCCTATCATTCTATTGTCTATCGGCTCGTGCAGAGACGGAAATTTGTTTTTACTCCGATTAATTGACTAAAGCAGAAATTTAAGATGAAAATCAAAGTTAGTATGGTATTGAATTAAAATTATTAAAATATTAAAATGAGTAACTATTTTTTTTAATATTAAAATGTACGTATGAGATCATTGAGAAAATGATAGTTTACGAGAGTCATAATGTAAGTGAACTTAGCATGTTACTACTTATCATTTTTTATTAAATTTTTCAACGAGGTTCCTGCAGTCTTGGGTAAATGATAATTTACGGGAGTGATGAAAAAAGTGAATTTCATTCTTTTACCATTTTAAATTTTATATTTAATTTTTTAAGACTTCGTTGTATTGAGGGAGAAAAGATATATTTAGGTGAGTGATTAAAAAAAGTTAATTTCATTATGTTACTATTTATCAGATTTTGTTTAATTTTTAAGTGAGTTTTTCGCAATTGGGGGAAAAATATAGTATACGGAAATGGTAAAGTAAGTGATTTTCATTATCTTACTATTTATCATTTTTAATTTAATTTTTCTGCGATTCTCTTTTATTCAAGCAAAAATTCTATATTACGAAAAAGATAAAGTAAGAAAATTTCATAACATTCCCATATATAATTTTTTATTTAATTATCGAGTTTCTAGCAATCGTATGAAAACGATATATTTCAAGAATTAAAATATTAATTTCACTATCTTAACATTTAAATGTTCCTTCTAATTTTGCAGCGAATTTCTTAAAATCGGGATAAAATTTGTGTAAGATACGATAAAGTAAGTGAATTTCATTATGTTACTTTTCAGTGTATTTTTCTTTCACAGAGAGATTTTTGGATTCGGTGAATAATGATAGCTTATGAGATTAATTAAGTGAATATCATTACATTGCCAATTATCATTTTCTACTTGATTTTTCTGGGAGTTTCTTGTATTTGGGAAAAATTATGTTTCACAAGATCGATAAAGTAAGTGAACCGAACTATCTTACCATTAATCTTTTTTAATATTAAGTGACTTTATTGCGAACGGAATAAAATTATAGTTTACGAAACTGATTGAGTAAATAAATTTCATTATCTTACTATTCACCATTTTTTATTTTACTTTTTCAGTTAGTTTGTTGTATTTGATTTTGTAAAGGATTTTCTTTATCTTACCATTTATCATATTTTAACTTTCATCTAGTTTCTTGAATTAGGAAAAACATTACAGATTACTTGAGTGATAATGAAAGTGAATTTCATTATACAGTAAAACCTCCATAACGGACACTCCCGAAAGCAGAGAATTCTATTTAACTGACAGTTTTCAAATCCCCACTCCCAAAACTTGAATTTTTGTATGTTTAACCACTGAATAACGGACATTCCGAATAATGGACAGTAATTTTGGCAAAAAAATAAAATAAAATAAAATAAAATAATATATACACATATATATATATATTAATGAGAAAAAAATTAAAATCCTTTAAATTTACCAGGATAATGTGTCACAAATTTTGTGGTCACAGATATATGTGGGGATGAGCTGCAGAAAATCCCCTCTCCCCCTACATTTATCATTGACCCCCCACCCTCGGATGATTTGAGCTTGTGTGTGCCTTTAAGAAGAAGAAAAATACAGTAAACAGTTCTTTTAGAAAAAGATGATTCAAAAGGATTAAAACTACTAACAGACTTAAAACTTAATACTGGAAAAAAATTACATGTAATCCCAAGTAAAAGCAAACTTTTGTAACAAATTTTTTGTACAAATGTAATAAACAAAGGATAAAGGTATGGGCAAATTTATTTCAGTTTTATTGCTTTAAAAATTATTTTAATTTCTGGTTAATTATATAATAATGGTTTTAGGACATTTTAAAATCGGCTAATGAAACATTAAGCATTCATTAGCAATTTTTCTATCTCTGAGGTTTTCCCAAAAGCGGAAACCTCCAAATAGCGGACAATTTCTGCGCTCCCAAGGTGTCTGTTATTTAGAAGTTTTAATGTATTATTATTTATCATTTTGTATTTAATTTTTCAGGGAACTTCTTGTATTCGGAGAAACATTATATTTTACGAGAGCAATAAAGTAATTGCATCTTACAATTACATCTTAACATTTTACATCTTAACATCCTTACATCTTTACATCTTAACATTTATATATATAACTAGGGGGGGCTCCGCCCCCCTGATCGCTACTCTCGCAAACCCCCCGCGTAATTGTTTCGCTATTCCAAGTTGTAGGCTACCCCTGCTTGCTGCGCTCGCCAATATCCCATTGAATCGCTTCGCGATTCCGTTCGGTATTGCTTTGCAATCCAGGTTGGAATCGCTTTGCGATGCCTTATTTTCCGTACACTGTTAAACATCTGCTGCATTTTGTTGCAACGCACTTCCCTGCTTCTATAGAAAACGGTTACTTGGCCGTGAAATGGAGCTTTCTCATTGGTTGGAATAGAGATATTATATACAAGCGGTGGAGTACGTTGCAACAAAATGCAGCATATTTTTAGCAGTGTACACTAAATTTTGGAATTCATCCCTCTCCTCATTGGTCAAAGCATAGACGGAGCCCTTTCCTGATTGGTCTATTCGAATCAAGGAAGGTGTGGTCCACCCGGACGCGTTATTTCCGGAAGCCTTACTCATCAGCATCATTCCAGGAGTCATTCCTGGAGATTTGTTTAAGGCTAGTTTTTTTTTTACTATAAAAGGATAAAAAGCCAAAATCTGAGTATTTCTTGTTTTTTACGGGAAAATGATTTTTTACGAAAGCGATAAATTAATTTCATTATCGTACCTTTTATAATTTTTTTATTTAATTTAAAAATTTTTTTTAAATCGGGAGAAAATAGTCGAAGGGCCTACCGCACAAAACCCTAAGTCATCGAGCACAAGAAAAAATCCTTTATTTTATTAAAGAGTAGTAATAGCGGAATCTAATGATCCGTGTCTGCCGGAAGCGAAGTTGTGCATAAACCAAAAATGAATACCGCTAGTGGTTGACTCGTAGACTTAGCATTATGTTTTCCTGCACCCAATTTCTATATTTTCATAATTTTAATTGTACGGCAAACACAATGTTAAACGTACGAGTGAACCACTAATGGTATTAAATGTGGGCTTATGCACCACTTCATTTCCAGCAGACATGGATGATTAGATTCACCCGTTATTACTCTTAAATAAAATAAAGGAATTTTTATTATGCTCGATGACTTAGGGTTTTGTGCGGTCAGCTCTTGGACTAAAATGATAGTTTAAGAAAGTGGTGAAATAAGTGAAATTGATTATCTTACTCTGTATCATTTTCTCTTCGGTTTTAGAAAATGATAATTTACGAGAGTCAAAATATAAGTGAACTTCGTTATCTGCCCATTGCTCACTTTTTATTAAAAATTTTAGCGGGATATATTATTATTATTATTATTATTATTATTATTATTATTATTATTATTATTATTATTATTATTATTATTATTATTATTATTATTTTGAAATTGAGATAAATGATAATTTACGAAAGTGATAAGTCAAGGTTATTGCATTCTCTTACCATTTACCATATTTTATTTATTTTTTCGGCGATTTCTTTGTATTCAGGGAAAAAATTACATTTTAAAAGAGTGATTAAGTAAGGGAATTTCATAATATTACTATTATAATTTTTTATTTAATTTTTGACCGCGTTTTTTGCACCCCGGAAAAAATGATTTCTTACGAAAGTGATAAAATAAGTGAATTTTGTTATCTCGCCAATTATCATTTTGAGTTTAATTTTTCAGCGATTTCCTTTTATTCAGGTACGAATTATATTTTACGGGAGTTATAAAGTAAATGAATTTCATTATGTTTCAATTTATAATTTTTTGTTTAATTTTTAAGTCAATTTCTTGCAATCAGGGGAAAATGATTGTCTACGATTGTGATAAAAAATTAATTTCATTATGTTATCTTTAATTTTTTTCCCCGTTTAATTTTTAAGCAAATTTCATGAATTCGGGGAAAAATGATTCTAAACGAGAATGATAAAATAAGTGAATTTCATTGTTACTATTTATCATGTTTTTATTCATAATTTTTTATTTCAAAGCAAGTTTCTTGAATTCGTGAAATAACCAATGTTTACGAGATTCATTAAGTCAGTGAACTTCATTATATTACCAATTATAATTTTTTAAAAAAAATTCTTGTATTCGGGGAAAAAATATGTTTCGAGTGATAAAGTAAGGGAATTTAATTATTTTATTTTATCTTACTTTTATAATATTTTTTAACTTTTGATTGCCAACTTTTAACCGGTTTGCGTATATTGTACTCGGGTTAAATTAATGTTTTACAAAATAGATGAAATAAGAAAATTTCATTATCTTACCATTTGTCATTTTTATTCTGGTGAATTTTGTATATTCTGGAAAAAAATGATACCACATGAAAGTTTTGAAGTAATTGAAATTCATTATACAGTAAAAAAAAAATCCGTTAAATTTACGGCAAAAATTGCTAGCAGCAGTATTACCAGCAGTTTTATCGTAAAAGTTGTAGTAAAATTAGATGTAAACTTTTTTATTACATCTAATTTTACTGCAATTTTTGAGGAAAAAATTGCTAGCAACGTTGCTGCTAGCAGTTTTTGGCCTTGAATTTAACGGATTATTTTTCTTTTTCATATTTTTAATAGTGTATTTTATTATTAATCATTTTCTAATCGGTTTTAGAAAATGATAATTTACGAAATCTAAAAACAATTAACATTTATCAATTTTTAATAATTTTTAGCGATAATTTTTTTGTTTCATTTTTTTAAAGCACGATAGATGATAGTTTACATGAGTAATAAAGTAAGTAAATTTTAATATCTTACCATTTTTCATTTTTTAAGATTCGCAGAGAGTTTCTTTTATTCATGTAAGAAATATACAGGGTGATTAAAAAAACCGTGGACAAATTGCTATGACAAATCAAGCATACAACAAAGATAAAACTAGTTGTTGGGGGCCACCGTAATACTTACCCATCATGGATATGTATATGAAAACAAAACATGTGAAAACTATTTATACAATGCATTGCAATTCATAAACAAAATTTAAGTATTGTTAATGTACATAATAATGCTATATTAAAGAACTGCTGATGTACCAATTTCGACAAATTATGTAAAACGCGAAACTACTCAAGTAGTACCGAACTGCGTAAAAGAAACATCCTTATAACTCCAAAAATAATAATTCTATTAACTAACAATTAACTGCGTCGGATTAAGCGCCTGATTTCCAATTAAAATATACTTCTGAATTGAATTTTGAATGAAATACAGGGTCATGAAAAATCGAAGAATGTGGAAAACAAGATTACAAATATCTCAGCAACTAATAATCCGATCGACTTCGTTCTATACGCAAAATATGTGTTATTTTATTTCCTTTTACGTCCATTCCTTAGAACAAAAAAATTCGAAAATTTTTATATACCTTTCATCAGAACGAATTTTTCGAGAGTCCGAAAGAAATAGTTCCTGATAATCGAGGTTGCTGATATTAAATAGGGTTCGTCCCATTCTTACATACTAACTACATACAAAATTTCAAGTCTCTATTTCAATTTGTTCGGGAGATAGAGCGTTTACAGACAGACAAACAGACAGACAGACGGCAAAATTTTTTTTCTAAAAATATGTTTTTCGGAATCTCCACTATCTAAAACATGTAAATCCGTCAAAAAATTTTTTTCGATTTTCAAAACGATTGCAAGACTTACCCTATACTACGTATGATGGGTAAGTAAAAACACATAGGAACATAGGGTCGCAAACTACTTACAGAGTCACAAATACAGGGTGTTTCATTCTAGCTACATCCGGTTTGAAAGTAATAATTTCGAGGAAAATAAAAGTATTGCAAGTAAAATGCAACGATATGTACCTTATTTTGTGTGAAATGTGATAACGTTAAGAAAAGATCTGGAAAGATATATTGCTCAAGCAATTGACGATACCGTATAAATTGATCATCACAGTCCCAAATGTGAGGTGACAAGTGCATATAGCTGGTGCGCATAATGCAATCTTCTACCACCTTTGTTTGGAATAATCACATTTAAAACAAAGATGAGAATGTCTGTTAAATGTTTTATTAGAATACAACTCAGAATTCTGAAATTTATTACGGTCAACCCAAACTGAGTTAGGATGAAACACCCTGTATTTGTGACTCAATAAGTGGTTTGCGGTGTGTTCCTATGTGATTTTTTATCCATGTCGTATGCATGATTTGTCATATCAATTTGCACACGTTTTTTTAATCACCCTGTATATTGCGAATGTGATAAAATAAGTTTATTTCATTATATACCCTTTTGTAATTTTTGTTTAATTTTTTATTGCACTATAAAAAAAATCCATTAAATTCACGGCAAAAACCGGAAGTTTTTTCCGTAAAAATTAAAGTTAAATTAAATATAATAAAAAATTGCATCTAATTTTGCTGTAAATTCAACGTTCTCTCTCTCTCTCTCTCTTTTTTTTACAGTGTGGGTTTTTTGCAATTGGGGGGAAATGATAATTTTACGAGATTGATGAAATAAATGAATTTCATTATCCTACTATTTTTATAATTTCCATTTAATTTTGCAGCAAATTTCTTAAATTCGAGGGAAAATGACAATTAACGAGAAAATAAAGGAATGTGAATTTCAGTATGTTGCATTTTATCATTTTTATTTAGTTTCGCAGCGAGTTTCTTGCTTTCTGGGATAATTATAGTTTACGAGAGTCATTAAGTAAGTAAATTTGATTACAGTACTATTTATCTTTTTTATACATAAATTTTCAGGGAGTTTTTTGTATTCGGGTAAAAATATGTTTTATGAGATATTAAAGGGCCATTTATGTAAAATGAGCAAAAATTCTTAAAAAGTGTTGCCCCCATGGTAACCGATTTTAATAAAATTTTATACACAGGCTTTATTCATATTCAAATAGACCTCTGCAAAATATCTTGAGAAAATATAAATTATTTTAGTTTTAGACATTTAAAATCTTATGATATAGAATGGCATGTGTGCAATCGTCCAAAGTTGCAAGTTAAAAAATAAATAAATGTAAAATATATATATATATATATATGCGCATTACCACACCGAAATATACGATTGAAATTTGACAGTGGTTAAAAACATGACAACAAATTATCCCTTTATATTTCCTTGGATTTATTTTTACTTTAATTTATGTATTGAAGTAAATTCCGTCATTTTTTATGATTTTTTCCCTATAAATACATGTTTTGCATTGTATATTTAACTCTTTTTTACCTTTTCGGGTTTCATTTTTTTCAATTTTTAGAAAAAATATTTTTACGTTACTTTCTTTTTACTTTAACTTAAGTACTGAAATAAATTTCCGCTCTTTGTTATGAATTAGCCCTTATAAAGTGCATTTTTTGCCTTGTATATTTCAGACTTTTTAACTCTTTCGGGTCCTAATGCTTTTTTCAGTTTTTTAAATAATTACTTCTACATTAATAGCCTCAGCAGCTATCCCAATAGAATTATCAGTTTTTAACGAATATTTCGTTGTCTGAATCACAACTACCCGTAACGCATGCTGACGACACTGCGATGTTGTTGTGAAGTCACACTGTGACTTTATGACCATCGATTGTCGACGTGGCGTCACATGACGTTGACGTGAAGTCACAGTGAGTAAAATTTGAAGTCGTTATGGCCGTTTTAAAGCTTGTTTGTGATGTCACATTGTGACCACTTTGTGAAGTCATAGTGTGACAAATTTGTGAAAATGTGTCATTTGTGACTACTTCGACATTGACATCATGACGAAACTCTGACAAAAGCGACGTTATGACAAAAGTGTTTTTTAAAGTAAAAAAGGTGTTTTGAAGAATTTTTATAATTTTCTAAAGATTTTTAAGAAAGTCACATCTCAGTCACAATGTGACGTCACTGACTGGTGGCATTTTCGTCACAGCTGTGATGTGACCACAGTGACTTACAGTGACGTCATTGTGACGTCACTGTGACCATGCACGCTATAAGGGGAATGTTCTTCTTTTGTATGCTTTTGAATTCATATTAATATAACAATAAGCTAAGGAATAGTTTTTGGTGATGTTTACAAAATATTGTATTACAGCAAGATTTAACTTATGTTAAAAATTTCTAATGCTTTTTGCGCTTTATTACACATGATTATTTCAGAATCATAACTTTTATTTTAAATTCAAAGAGTGAAATGCGTGTTTAAAATAAAAGAGTCACGAACAACGAAAAGAGAATTAAGCAAACAACATTAATTTTTATTATTACTAAATGCCTAAACATAACTAAAATCACATATTAAAGTCATAGGCATATATTAATATTACTACATTTAAATAATAGCAAAAGTATGTCTTAAATCAAAATAATATTCCATCAAAGGACATTTACTTGTAGGGGGAACTGGGGTACATTGATACAATTTTTTTCTGAAAATTTTTTTGGTGTCTAGAAAGCAGAAATTTCAAATTATTTTTCGATGTGATGTCAGCAAAACCTGTGTAGTTTGTTATAAAAATGTTCAATCGTTGTTTTATATATTATTTTTGCAGGTAATGTTAAAAAAATCAAAAAAAGTAATTTGTATCAATGTGCCCCATCCCCGGGGCAGATTGATACACTTTGATACGTCTCGGAAAAATGGAGACAAAATAACACCGATGCATATTTTTCATTGAAAAATAGTTAGCAAACCATTTTATACTATTTATAAAAATTCAAATCACCCACACTTTATTTGTAAGCAATATTAAAGCAATCAAAATGAAATGTATAATGACCTCATGTTCTGGCTGTTCCTTGTCTGATTGTTGGCTGTGGTAACTTTGTCGTATCTGGTACTTCAACCTCAGTATTATCTTCTTTCTTAGGAAAGATGAAAAATTACCAAGTTTTCTGTTTATAAATCGGCTTATAAACAAAAAATAAAAGATAATTATATAAAAAATTCTGTTTTTAATATAATTATCCTGTGCTGTTCTGCAGCTTGTTTCTCTTACGTAACACTTTTCATGTAGAAAATACTTTTTTCTCTGGAGAACTGATATAAATTTGAGATTTTCCAGGCTGCCGTCCATTTCTTTAAATAGTTCTACTAGCACTATATGTTGGGTAAGTTCGTACGTCTTCTCTTTGCAAAAATACTATAAAATGTTCTGATATAAAGAAATTAAAGCTATTTCACTTCAATAAAAACTAATATTAGAAATTTTTAGCGTAAAATGGTTGGATTAAGGAGTGCATTGTAAAAAAAAATAATAACAGGTAATGAAAAAATGAACTAGAAAAGGATTTAGGTTGTATCAATGTGCCCCGACAAAGACGGTATCAATGTGCCCCATACAGCCATTTTGAATAAAATGAGTCTCAAATCCAATACTTCATAATTTATCTAACTAAAAAGACTGAGAAACTGATAAAGAGTAGTTTTACTTGCCAGAGAGAGTATTCTTTTCGGTTGAAAATACTGGAACAGTTTTATAATACCATTTCAATTCTACAACTCAAATTTACTTTTGACCTACAAAAACAAATTATCACCCGTCCCATTTCAACAAACTACTGAATCATTCCAAAACTTTCTGTATATAGTTGAGTGCACTAGTATCACCTTTTGGAGCTGTTGTGAAACTTCCTGTAACGACTCTGTGTGCTGTACAGGGGGTGTATCAATGTGCCCCATGTATCAATGTCCCCCAGTTCCCCCTACAGTAAAATCCCAATCTATCTTCCCGCATCCATCGTTTTCCAGCATTGATTGTTTTATTTCTACGGTCCCTGCAAAAATTATACTTAAACAATGTTAAAGAAACCCGCAAGCATCGTTCTTCAAAAATTAATTTTCCCGCATTCATTGTTGTAAAATTTTTCGCCTCACCGAAAAGAAATTGAAAGTAATGTTGAATGTATGTTGTATACAAACTGGAATTACTTCTTTATCCTAAAACAACTCATTTGTGCTGTTTGTGTTGATGATGGTGACAATAATACAGTTGAAGAGTGGTTGGCAGAGGATTTGATTATGTTTCCATTGATCAAGGAGTTGCGACATGTGGTGTCCTAAACATAAAAGTAAATGTGTGACAATGCAAAATAAATAAATAAATAAATAAATAAATAAAAATGGTGGAGAAACAGATAACGTTCATACCGATGAAGCTGAGCCACCAGTTCCAAGTCTCTCTGATGCAACTACGGCATTTGAAATTGTATGAACTTTTATCTATGCATATGAAGTTACAGAAAAATGCCTTTATCTTTAAAATTTATTTTCTGTTAAAAAAAAAAACTGGACGAAAAACCAAACAAAATTATTAATTTTTTTAAGTAAAAATATCACTTTTCTTTAACTTCGATTTATTTCTTTTACAGTTTAGTAAGCAACAAATTAGTACTTATTAGTATGCTGTATACATTGCATGCATTAGTAATGCATAAACGTTGTGTTTTTTCGTAATTTGAAGTTAATCCGCATTCATCGTTTTCCTGCAATTATACTTTTCTTTCCCGCACTCTTTGAAAAACTTTGAATCGAGGTTCGACTAACATAGTATACTAGACCGAAAAGGTTAATAACCTTTATTTTTATTATATTTTATTTGCAAATAATTAAGCACCAAACCACTCCGTTTTATCTTTTATCTTTCTTTTATCTTGTTTAATAGGATGTTTATCAAATATTACAAAAACAATAAAGCATGTTCAATATTTTCTCTGCAATATATATGTTTTAACTTCTTTGTATAGCCTTATTTAGCGTTTATTTCTAAAAGTATGTAAACATTAAATAAATCTTTCCAACTTCTTTCAATTACTACTGGACATTGCCCATTAAGTTGGAAGTCACGTATTCACTCTTTTGTTTTACGTGTTATTTTACAGTAATCAGGAATTTTTAGCGTCATTAATAAAAGTAGCCTTTTAAATACTAATTGTACTTGCACAAAACTAACAGAATATTAACAAGCTTTGTGTTGAAAATATAGTAAATAATGCATGTTAATCTTTTCTTAGCTAAAATAGTGTCGAATTCATGATTGTCACGCTACCCATATGTGCATAAATTAGTATACATCAAAAGAGATAAATTTGCATATATGAGTGATTAGTCCGACAATGACATGCATAAAACATTTTTAAAGAGTTATATTTTAAAGAAAGAACATAATAATAACGTTTTAAAAAGGTAGTTACTTTTCATTGTATAAATAAAAATATTTATAAGCTATCGTAATAACATCGATTGGATAATACATGGTAAATTAAAATCGAGATCATCATCATAACGACTGAAGGGCCTTGAAGAAAAACGATGTTATTCACAAATTACATATTTTTGGCTACATTACTATTTTACGAGAACTTCACATGTTCTTTTCCGTATGTTACTTCTAATTACTAAAAAGGTATAAAGAAAAATAAAAAAAAGTACAAAATAGTTCTATTTTGTTGACATTTTTCAACTCATCACTTAGTCAGATTTTAAAAACAAATTAAAATTGATATTCCAAAGTTGCACGCCCTAAGGTGCATTGAATTGAAACGCCATCATTGAGTTTTTCATGTGCCGCATGTTAATTTAATTTTTTAATTTACTATTTTATTTTACTATTTATTATCTTTTTTTATTATTATATTTTGAAACCACTAAGAAATTTGTGCTACAGTTTCGGATTTTGTTGTTTTGACTTTATACTTTAATTTGCATTAAACTGTAAGGCCATCATTCCATTTTAATTATTTTTAATTTGTTTTGAAAATAACTCTATGATTAGTTGTAACATGTTAACAAAGTAAAACAATTTTCTATTTTCAAAATATTCCTCACATCTTTTTAGCAATTACAATTGATATATTAATACAAGGTGTGATTTTATTATATTTTGTATTCTCTGTATATAACAATTTTGAACAGAGTTTTTAGAATAGCTACATTTATTTTTGCAGAAAACCATAGTGGTCTATAGATAGTACTACTCTTGAGCAAAAAAAAGGTGCTACTCGTTGCTGCCAAATGAAGTGTCACATAACGATAGAAAAGAAGACAAAAAACGTTTTACAGCGATCTCTAAATTTAGAAATAAAAAAGGCATCAAACGCCACTAAAGTCCGATATGTCTATAACGAAATAAGTTCTTAAACGTGCAAATTCCATTTTTTAAATCTAAATGTATCTGCTATAAAAAAACATGGTCAAAAATTTTCCAGCGGTTATTTGTGACATCATCTTATATGGCTTTATTATACGGGGTATTCCTAAATGAATATCAGGGTTTTAGCTCTTGGCAGTATTTATTACATAAAACTTAAAATTATAATTAATGCATAAAATGAAAGAGCAACTCAAACAGTTTTACCTACAAGCTAAAAAGTATTCAATGTGAGCATGCATACATCATGTCGATAGCTCAGTTCTTCAGAAACGATAATTAGTGAAGTTGTTCTGTTTAGACGCTCAGTCGATCTAACGGTATGTGATTTCTATCAGGGGGGGGGGTAGTAAAGAATCGTGAGTATGTGCCTCCAGTATCAGCTGACCATTGCAGCTGTTGCAATAATGGCCTCACAAACACTAATCAACGTTTGTGAAGATCTGAGAAATTGTCTTGATTTGTGCCGTGTAATGAAAAGATGTCATATTGAACATTTGTAAGCTTGTAAACTAAACTATTTAAGTTGCTTTTTCATTTTTTGTATTAATTATAATTTTAAGTTTTATGTAATAAATGTAACCAAGCGTTAAACTAAGATATTCATTTAGAGAAACCCCGTAATTTAATAATCATTACAATCTTATACAGATAAACAAGTGAAAGTGGCAGTGCTTGTCCGTAGAAAAAATTATAACTTAGTAAGTATTACTGTATAATATTGCTATCGTAGTGTCAAAGACATTTTTACTTTTAAAATTTAATCTCTTATAAACTATTTCCGTTTACAGAGGGTTTAATGAATTAAGTAGAGTAAAGCATTTAAAAACAAAAAGTTCCAATTTAGACAGGTTTTCCAGATACATTCATAAATATTCTGTTAAATAAATATATAAAATGTATACAATCAATCTGAGACATGGCGAATACTCTTTCATTGCTCGTAAACAATCTTTAAAAGCCATTATGCAGTATTTACTTGCTTGTGTAAGAACTTTAAAGAACTCATTATCACCATTTCATCGAATTTATTCCCACATGAAAAGCTTTCCTTTTGAATTATCATTAGCGTTTACTCATCATTAGGAGATATATATTTAATGAATGATTTCTGGTCCAATTTATATCCTTTAAGTGTTTAAAGAGCGAGACTGTAAATATCTGAATTTCCCTTTTAAGCGCAATTTTCGTTTTCCACAAAGATTAACGACAGTTTATATTCGTTCGTAGGCATTGAGATATTTTAAGAAGTAGCAATAAAGCTGTGCGACACATGAATATTTGCCATAACTATTTTTGTTGTTGGCATAGAAGAAGTAGGTTTTATTACGTTAGAAAATTAAATATACTGTGCCTGTCTTAATTATAACAAAATGACACAGAAAAAAAATATTTAATATAATTTAATCATTTTTTGTGCAATAGCATCTATTGTTAGACTCGGTTCACAGTGCTAATTTTCTCTGATTCAGCAGATAAAAAGTTAATTTTCGGGTATTGAAATTTTTCAGAGCAGTATTTTACTTTTTTTTTTCAATATAATATACCAAATATATTTTGAGAAAAATCGCTTAACACAGTCAGTCAATTGTAGTTTATCTCGTTTGTTTTCATGTTGGGATATGCTTGCTAAAGCGGAGATTTTTAATGTTTTCCGTAAATGGGTCCGCTGCAAGTGTTATGATTTAGCTGATACGATTTTGTGCAAAGAGGTAGGTTTTGTGAAAATACTTTTGTTTGTTTGTATTTATGTCGGTCAATTATTTACAATATGGGATATAGGCCCCAAGGGGTGGGATGCGCTCTGTGAGGGTCTTTCTAAGGAAACCTAACCCTTATTTACGCAAGGAAGTCCAAGGTTCGAAGAAAACCACGGAAAACTCCGAACGGTTAGGCCGACGGTCGCGATTGGGTTCGAACCCGGCATTTACCGTTTACCAGTTTGGAGGTCAGAACCTCGCGGCCACTGGTGGGGCTGAAAATACTTTTATAATACACACACTTTGAAATTATATTGCTCCTAATATAGTTTCTGTTCCACGATAACTGTAGTGGTAAATTCAATTTTGCTAGTTCGAAAATCTATCATTAATCAGTTATAATTTCCTTGGATATTATCTCGCAGTTGAGTTGCATATTGACTTGCATATTTTAGAGAATATTGTTTGTTGAAACATGAACTTTTTGAAATCTTTAATGATCTGGCGATCATTATCCTAAAAATATAATAGCAATCAAAATTGCCAATTTTTACACATTGGCACACATCATTAAGAAAATTCATCAACTTATTTATTTATTTATTTATTTTTAATATATATATATACTGATATCTGACCATTTTTGTAACTCTAAGTTCTTTTTCGCGATATAGTTTGGACTTTTTGGCGCATTTATATTGGCTGGATGCAAGTAAATAATCTATATTCATAATCTTTAATTCTATGCTATATTCATATTGATCTATTTCTTTTAAAATGTAAACTTTAAAACATATCATTTAAACTGATCAACTCATGCCTTAAAGTGTTTTTATTTAAAATACTAAAAGAATATAAAAACAAAAAGAGAGAGGGAAAGAAAAAATTATCCTATAAACCACAATTTAATTTGAAATCAAAGAATTGTTTTCCATATATATACTAAAATTATAAAAGTAACTCTTGGATTTAAAATAATTGGGGAGGTCTCATTACGGCAAAAATAAAAGTACTAAGTTTTCATAAGTGTATATATAACTGATTTTGGCATCTATGCTTGATATCAACTAACTTCTGCCTAGCAGAAAATAATTGTTCATTTTAGAATATAATAATGGCAGCTGAGGCGCCAGTTTCTATACTAATAAAATCCGTGCGCCTCTGTCTGTCTGTCTGTCTGTCTGCTTGAAGCCGATTACAGTTCGCAACGCGGGCGAGTTGGAAGTCGCGAGAGGTGTCTTTCGATTCGAAAAATTCCGGGAAAGTCATTTCAGGCTTTTCGAGACCGTGGGACCAAAATTAAAAAAGTTATGAATTAAAAACTGGTCGGGAATCGGAACGGAAAACGTCTTATTTCCAAAACAGGTCTCAAACGGAGCTCTCAGGCAGAACACTGCGCTACCTTGCGGTGAAGAACAGGAACTTTTCCCCTTTGGCTAAAAGAAGAAGCAGCCGAAAACCTATTTTTCTCCCGTCATTTTGTCAAAGAATGTATAAGAGAAAAAGAAGTAATTGGTAAAAAATGTTAAGCACGGTTTAATTAATATAGTAAGTACAACTATTTAAGACAGCAAGACATGTTCACTAAGAGGTAATAGTGTTGCTAATTAATATTTTGAGGATCTCAGATGTAACTGGCTATTCATATATTTATTCTGTATGTGAGTATTAATCGTTGTAGCTCATTTTCATACTTTTTCTTTTTGGTAGCATACACGAATATTGTGCAACCTAAGATTTACGCGATTAATACTAATTTCTGTTAGTACAAACGGAAAACGAGCTGCTAAAATTATTTGTTAGTTATGTTGTTTGTGATATGAATGAAATTACTTATTTTTTTTTAATAGCAATCTTTTGCAGTTTTTAATAAACAAACTTTTTTTGCGCGTTTTTTCTTAAACCATCATACAGACAGTTTTTAAAGTAGAAAAAAACTTATTACATATTCAGAATCTGCGTAAAAGTCTTCTGCTGATGATCCAAAAAATACGAGAAAATGTATTATGGGCGCGCAGCGCCAACCGTGCAAAACCAAATATTTTTAACGGGACGATGGCGACCATGGCGCGTAGCGCCGGTGGGCCGGCTTCGCACGGTGGGCGCGTACCGCCCACTGTGCGAAATCACATATTTTTAACGGGATAATGGGCGCATAACAACCATAGCTCTTTAATTTACTTTTTTTTGTGCTGAGGATTCGAACACCAAGACTTGCTTATTAAATGAATTTTTTTGTTTATTATATATTGCTTAATACCGAGGTTCGTTTGGAAACAGTGGCCCAGCTAGCGGGCGTAGCTCGCTAGTCTATACTAATAAAATCCGTGCGCCTCTGTCTGTCTGTCTGTCTGTCTGCTTGAAGCCGATTACAGTTCGCAACGCGGGCGAGTTGGAAGTCGCGAGAGGTGTCTTTCGATTCGAAAAATTCCGGGAAAGTCATTTCGGGCATTTTCGAGACCGTGGGACCAAAATAAAAAAAGTTATGAATTAAAAACCGGTCGGGAATCGGAATGAAAAACGTCTAATTTCCCAAACGGAGCTCAAACGGAGCTCTCAGGAAGTACAGTGCGCCACCTTGCGGTGAACGACAAGAACTTTTCCCCTTTGGCTAAAAGAAGAAGCAGTCGAAAACCCCTTTTTCTCCCATCATTTTGTCAAAGAATGTATAAGAGAAAAATAACTAATTGGTAAAAAATGTTAAACACGGTTTAATTAATATAATAAGTACAACTATTTAAGCACAGCAAGATATGTTCACTAAGAGATTATAGTGGTTCTAATTAATATTTTGAGGATCTCAGATGTAACTGGCTATTCATATATTTATTCTGTATGTGAGTATTAATCGTTGTAGCTCATTTTCATGCTTTTTCTTTTTGGTAGCATACGCGAATATTGTGTAACTTAAGATTTACGCGATTAATACTAATTTCTGTTAGTACAAACGGAAAACGAGCTGCCAAAATTATTTGTTAGTTATGTTGTTTGTGATATTAATGAAATTACTTTTTTTTAATAGCAGTCTTTGGCAGTTTTTAATACCGAAATTTTTTTTTTGCGCGTTTTTCTTAAACCATCATGCAGACAGTTTTTAAGGTAGAAAAAAACTGATTACATATTCAGAATCTGCGTAAAAGTCTGCTTCTGATGAACCAAAAAATACGAGAAAATGTCTTATGGGCGCGCAGCGTTAACCGTGCAAAACCAAATAGTTTTAACGGGACGATGGCGACCATGGCGCGTAGCGCCCACTGTGCGAAATCACATATTTTTAACGGGATAATGGGCGAATAACAACCATAGCTCTTTAATTTACTTTTTATTGTGCTTGAGGATTCGAACACCAAGACTTGCTTATTAAATGAATTTTTTTGCTTATTATATACTGCTTAATATCGAGGTTCGTCTGGAAAAAGTGGCTTAGGTAGCGGGCGTAGCTTGCTAGTATAACCATAAAATTAGTAGTAATATAACATCGTTTTAGTGAATTCAACAGTATATTTTAGCTTAAAGTTACATTACTTTATATTTTTACTGGTTTTTTTTAACCTTTACAGTTACATACTGCCAATATTGTACTGTATATCCCCAGCTGCCAGTATTATACTGTAATATCAACAATTGTTTTTTGCAGTGTAAGATCCGTGCCAGATGTGAAAAAAAAACATAGCTAGTGATAATTCTAATTATAGCAATTGAAAAATAGCAATTATTAATTATTTTAATGATAATTCATTGAAAATTTTGTCTATTGTCTTTCTCAATATAATCCGAATCTCTGTAATTATGTATATCTTACAGGACAAACCCGATTTTAGGCCAAGCTAGATTGGCCTAGGTCAAACTTGTTTATCATAACACCCATCGGATAAACTAATTTTTCCTAGGCCAAACCGGTCTATCCTATCGCTCATCGGATAAACTAGATTTTCCTAGCCCAAAGCGGTCTATCCTAACGCCCATCGGATAAACTAGTTTTTCCTAGGCCAAACTAGTCTATCCTAAGGCCCACAGGACAAACTAGATTTTCCTAGGCCAAACTAGTTTGGCCTTACTCTCATAGGATAAAATAGTTTCGCCTGCTGTTTATAGGTCTGAACTAGTTTATCCTAGGCCAATACAATTTGGCGTGATTTTATTGAATTCAATGACCGCCTCACCGCCAACATTCTAGTTTGACCTAGTCTGATCTAGTGTATCCTAGGCTAATGTAATTTTTATGTGTTTATAGCTCACAGGCGTCAAAGCCTCAGAAATAATGGGCTCGCAGGTTCAGTATATATGTATGTACGCATATATTACGTATGTACTTACGTATGCACGTAACGCGATTACTATTGATAGAAATATTCGATTTGCTTCAAATTTTAGATGTAGGTTCATTCTGATAAGGTACTTTTCTGATTAGTTTTAGGAATTCATTCGATAAGTATAAGGGGGAGCGGTAGGCTAATCCCCCACCGTTAATTTAGAGAAATGGATTTTCATGCAGAATTATCAGTTTTCATTTAAAATTTTAGAAATAGGATCATTTTGACAAGGCACCTCCATGATTAGCTGTGGATGTTTATTGTTTAAGTGTGAAAGAAATTGCTATGTAGGTAACCCCCCCCCATAATTTAGATAAATGGTTTTTGACGCAGAATTTTCGGATTTGCTTCAAATTTTGGATATAGGTTCGTTCTGATAAGGCAATTCCCTGAATAGTTTTGTGGGTTTAGTGGTTACGTATCAAGGAAAAAATGAAGGATTACCCTCTTACCTAGGAAAAACTAGTTTATCCTATGGGCATTTAGATATACATGCTTGGCGTAGGAAAAACTAGTTTATCCAATTGGCGTTGGGATAAAATAGTCGGGCCTAGGTTAATCTAATTTGGCTCAAAATCGGGTTTTCCCGGTAAAAAAACATATCTTTCACTGGAATAAATGTGTGTCAAGAGATTTTGCTTATAACATAAATACAGAAATTTAACATGTCGATGGTAGAGACATGATGCATTGGACATGGTGTTTGCTTAATTTTTTTTTCTGCAGAATCGTACCGTGCTGAGATCAAACTTGCATTTATTTTATTATTGTTATTATTATTACTATTATTTTTATTTGCATATTCAAGCCAGATCGGAGCTGAACATAACTTGGAATCGAATAGCGTTTTCCATTTTTGAAAAATTAGACATATAAACTATTCTTGTCAAGGCGTCAAGTTTTTTTCCCGTTAAATCGTAAACGGTAATTCGATTCAAAACGCAGTTTTAATAGTATTTTTTCAAAGATACATCGCTTTTAAGAAAAAATGGTTAACGCCATTCGATTACATATTTTCTGAGTGAGATTGCCTGTTAATCGTATGCATTTCCGAAAAGGAATTAGTTCATAAATGTGTTAGAATGTTGTTCTTTTGGATTTCAGAAAAGCCTTAAGGAATGACAGAGAAATATATTCACAAATCTACTTTTTACTAAACAGATTCAAATGTTATGATGTTTATAACTCTCCTTTTTCTTCTCAACCTGTTCGCCCCTCCCTCCATCTTATTTTTATCCAATGAATTCCCAAAACTAATCGGAAAAGTACCTTATCAGAATGAACCTACAACCGAAATTTGAAGCAAATCGGATATTTTTATCAATCGTTATCGCGTTGCGTACATGCGTACGTACATACATACAGAACCTGCGAGCCCATTTGTTCTCAGGTTTCGACGCCTGTGAACTAAAAACACGTAAAATTAAATTGGCCTAGGATAATTTAGATCAGCCTAGAACAAACTAGAACGTTGGCGCTGAGGCGGTCATTGAATTCAATAAAATCACGCCAAATTGATTTGGCCTAGGTTAAACTAGATCGGCCTAGGATAAACTAGTTCAAACCAATAAACAGCAGGCGAAACTAGTTTATCCTATAAGAGTTAGGACAACCTAGTTTGGCCTAAGAAAATCTAGTTTGTCCTATGGGCCTTAGGATAGACTAGTTTGGCCTAGGAAAAACTAGTTTATCCGATGGGCGTTAGGATAGACCGGTTTGGCCTAGGAAAAACTAGTTTATCCGACGGGCGTTAGGATAGACCGGTTTGGCCTAGGAAAAACTAGTTTATCCGATGGGCGTTAGGATAGACCGGTTTGGCCTAGGCCAATCTATTTTGGCCTAAAATCGGGTTTGTCCTGTGACTTATCCTTATATATATTATAAATGTGAAAGTGTGTCCGAAAATTGGAATGAACTTGGCTTCAAAACGGATGGATTAATGTCTTTGAATTTTTGTATATAGATAGATTATTGGTCTGAAATGAACATAGGCTGATTTTTATTTATTTTATTCAAATATTTTTCTTAATAATTCAACATTTCACTATTTTTCGTACAGAATAAATTGAAAAATTTTCCATAATATTTATTCATCTTTCTTTTTTCGTTGCCAAAAAATAAAAAGACCAGAATAATTATTTCGCTTCTGTAATTAATTTTCAACTGAAAGATTTTCACGTGATAAAAGAAAATGAAATAAATAAATGGACCCTATTCAGTTTTTCGGTTCGAGGTTAATACCCGCGATTTTACCAATTGTGACGTCAGAGGAATACTGTTTTTCTTCTTATATCATGCAGACGATTATATAAAATTTCTTTTACACTTAGAAGACTTCACAAGAATATAGCTTCACACTTTTCAAGAATATTAATATTTTAGTAGTTTTTCCAGATATTAATCCGTAATAAAAATGAACCTTTTTCTTTCTTTCGGTTCGAGGCTATAAAATTCAACTTTTTACCAATTGTTACGTCACAGGAATATTTTCCATTACGAATTTTAAAAAATATGAATGTAACGTCATATCTGAAACAATGTATAAATTTTCAAATTTTCAAAAATTCTGTTTTTTTTTTTTTTTTTTTTTTTTTTTTTTTTTTTCGTTTTACGGAAACCACCCCCTTTTTTACACTTTCTAACATGGTCTAAAAGTGTTTACGACTTCAACCTGTCTGTATAACGGATGCCGAGTGCCTGGGGTCTGCCGTCTGTTTGTCCGTGTTTCAACTTGAGTAAATATAGTGGGATTCATACGAAAATAACATACGTTATTGAGATTTGCCATAGCATCTGCGTCATTGAAAATGAACCAGGTAGCAATTATAGCAATAATCACAGGAGCACTCAAAAAGAGATTTACATTATTTTAAATTATGGTCTACGGCGAAAAAATCATTTGTGGTGTATTTTGATAATGTTACATAATTTTAAATGTAATGAAATTTACATGCATTTTTAAGGTTTACAAGAACATGGTTACTATCGAATATGTTAAGAATAGTACTTATAGTGTGCGTACAGGGAGCTCAAAAGTATTTCAATATATCATAGTCTGTGAAGAAAACCCATTTGCAGCGTATTTTAATAATGTTATTTTATTAAGGTTATTTTAATAATATTGAAATTGATATCAGTTTCTGAAGTGCACTAAAACAGGATTTCTGTAGAAAATGGGGTGAAAAGGTTTAACATTCATTTACAAGATCACAGAAAAATTTTCGGTAATATAATAGTCTACGGGGAAAAAATATATTAATTGCGTTGCACTATTTCAAACATGATGAAATTAATATACTGAGATAATCAATACAATGATAAATATTGAAATTTCTACAATATGCTTACAGTTATGATTTGCATCACATTCGTTGTTCATTTATAGAGACGCATAAAAGATTTTGGACCTGTCTCCAGATCTCAGATATTGTATCCAAAGTATGGTCTATTAGAAAAGATTGCTGAAGAGCTTTTTCAATTATTGTACGTATTTTAAGGAAAACTAATGCATCCTGAAGTTCAACTACATTTTGTATAATAAGAGATGTTTGTAGAATTTAAATAAATCATGTATCGGACTATACAATAAACTGGATATATGGTCACCTGTGCAATAGCGATTCCCGGAAATATGAATTCAATAATTTGAATCGGGTTTTTTGCTTGAATAATTTAAGCTAAATATGCGGTCGTATAAATGTTTGCACGTAATATACAGGACGGTACAAAAGAATTCAAATACGTTTCTGTCTATTATTAGACATTTTTAAAGGTGAATTTTAATCTTCGTTATACTTTTTCTAACTAAGCAAAATTTTAACATTGTATTTTGAATATTTACAAACACATAGATCATATATATAGCTGCAGAAAAGAATGGGCCGGCGAAGTTATGTATTATGGAAATGTTGGACATTTGTTTTATTACCTAGGTTTAACACATGATTTTTCTTTCTTTGATATGGAATTCTGAAATGCACTACAACATAATTTCTGTACAATTGGGGTGCGTTACAGTTGTTCAACAGTATAAATGGTTGCAATTTCATTTTCGCGATTGTTCATATTATCTAACACATTTTCCATTTATTTGACTGAGTTCTTTAAGTCCTATATAAAAAAAAACTATTGCATAGCCTGGTATAAGATATGTGTTATATATTTTTTAAATTATTGTTAATGAAATATTTTGTTTAGTTAAAGCGTTTATCTTTTTTTAATGCTACGTGAACGACGTCACGGGTAACAGCTAGTATAATGATATAGTTTGAATTTGACGCGACTCGAATACAAAGGAATTGTTTGTAAACAATGTTATGAAATATTTATTTGCTACATATTTGATTATGGTGCCCACTTCTGACTTCCAATTCCACTCCGAAGAACCCATTATCACTAATACACCTTACATATTCCTATATTAAAAGCACAATTTCAAAATTATCATTACCGTATACTCATAATTAGTAGTTCTGTCATTAATTAATGATTTTTGTTACA
Source organism: Maratus speculifer (assembly GCA_964019185.1). Classification (NCBI taxonomy): domain Eukaryota; kingdom Metazoa; phylum Arthropoda; class Arachnida; order Araneae; family Salticidae; genus Maratus; species Maratus speculifer. The sequence goes on along the minus strand of OZ025296.1, from coordinate 224,506,107 downwards.
ATTTATATACTTTGATTGTTATAGATTTGGAGTGTAAAACAGACAGTAAATACCTGAATTCTTTTTAGAAATTTACGTTTTAGGAAACATTAACCATAGCTTACATTTGTTTCTAAGAAGCTTTATGTTGTGACAGAAGTATTATTGAGGTATTTTCACCGTTAGTTTTTAAAAACATGTGTTTTATTTGGTGAATATTTGTCACAGTACGTTAAATAACACACATTCAATTTATATATGTAATTATGACACAAAATTTAGTTTAATGGCAATTAGAGCTTTCTGATTCTTTTGTTTTGCGTAATGATAATATGAAATAAATTTAGACAAATTTACTTTATGTCTTAGATTTAGATGTTATTTGTCATAGATCATTTTAAACATTTTCTGGTGAGACATCGAATAATGTTTTGTAAAAAATACATACAGTAAACTCCCAATTATCCACGAGTGGGTTATCCGCATTGTGGATTATCTGTGAGTCTCAATTTCAAATTGCGGAAAATGTCGCAAAAAAAGAACAAGTTGGAAATTGCACGTAAAGCGTAGCAAATGAGGTGCGTTCGTTGATAACGAAGTTTTAAAATATTCAGATCTTGCTGATATAGTAGAGCGTACTTTGGATACAGTACAGTGGTCGAAATCTTTGTGTTCCTGTAAATATGCAGGGAGTAATTTTTATTATACTTCACTAACGTATATCTTATTCATAAAATGTGAAGTAGTTTAATGTAATTAAAACACCCCCCAAACAATGTTTCTCGTATAACATTATTTAATGGAATACATTTGTGTGGCCCTGTAATTTAATAATAAATATTCCTTGCATCACAGATTGTACAAAATGTATTTTTTAGCACATATTTCATAGATTCATGTCAATTCTGTTATATTCAAATGAGTGTAACACCATATAAATGCATTTGAAACTTTTTTCCCCATTGACCGTAATGTAACGGAATACTTTTGACTGTCCCTGTGATTGATCAAATGCATCCGCGATTTTCATAACATTTGAAATGACTCGACAAAATTATGTAATAAATATACGTTTTAAATTTCAAACGATTAAAATGCATTTGAAACTTTTTTCCCCATTGACCGTAATGTAACGGAATCCTTTTGATTGTCCCTGTAATTGACCTATCCTTCCGAGTTTCATAAAATTTGAAATGACTCGACAAAATTATGTAATAATTATGTATTTTAAATTTCAAACGATTCGGTAGGGTAGTTTTTGCGTTGTTATATGCGGACAGACCGACGTACTGAGCGACAACAATAGGTGCTACGTATTTACATAATTACGAACGCACCTAAAAAAGAGTTGCATTAACAATTCACGTTAAATTGACACTGATATAGCCAGGATTACAATCCAGTCCTCCAGTATGTAACTGATGAAGAAGTTGTAGAAGAAGCGTTAGGTATCAATTTTGAAGAGAGCAATGAAGAAGATGGTAAGAATCAAAAGAAAGTGAGCCATGGAGCAGCTTTAGATTACGTTGAATGCCTTATACAGATTTTGAGAAAGAAAATGACGCGTCACTTCTAAAGGAATAATTCAAAAACACTTCAATCCTACATAAAGAATATGTTTTTCAACACAAAAATAAGAAAAAAAAAGAAACGAAAAGAAAAAGAAACTTTTCACTGATTTTTTAAAGAAGCAAATTTACAATTTAAAAAAATATATACATCATTCGTTAAATAATAAGTAAACTATTAAGATTTTTGTTATAGTTTGAATTCAATTTGGTGGGTAGCTGTCATCATAAAATGATGAAATCTCGTACCGACATATGGAGCTATTGTTAAAGCATAGTTCCAATTGTTGGAACGAAGTTGAAATAGTAATCTTTAAATATTGGTACAAGATTTCACCATTTTATGGTGGCTGTTACTGAACACCAAAATGTGGCTCAAACTAAAGCAAAATTTTAACAGTGTATGTTTATTTTACCTATTGTGCGTGTGAATTATTTAAATGTATTTTACATTGACAATTATGTATACAAACTGTTCAGGTGCATATTTATGTTTATTTATTCATTTTCATAATTTTGTGGATTATCAGCGAATTCGGCTTATCTGCGATAGTCGCTCCACTCGATTTCGCGGTATAATCGGGAGTTTAGTGTGCTAGTCGATAGCTGCCAGTATTATACTGTGAAATTAACAGTTATTAGTAGGGTAGTAGTGACATATTAGCGACATGAGGTGGAGTGTGGAGGAGGAGGAGAGGAGGATGAGGTCCTTCACCTTCTGTAAGAGGGAGGTAGGATCACCACCACCTGAATGAGAAGCTTATCTGATGGAGAGAGTGTCATACTATAGTAGGATGATGGGGAGGGCTTAAAATTGAGGGGGCTTAATTTTTTAGGGTTTGAAACTTATAAGATCATACTATAGCAGAGGGGTGGATATTTTGAGTCTGTTACAGTATGATGGGATTTTTAGAGAGGGGAGGGCTTATTTTTTTTAAAGGGCTTAAAATTGAAGGGGACTTTAAAGTAGAGATTGAAATCAACTTAGAGTAGGAAGGATATTTGAAAATGTGTAGTGGATGTTTTGAGTCTGTTACAGTATGATGGGACTTTTAGAGAGGGGGGAAGGCTTATTTTTTTAGGAGGGGCTTAAAATTTTTTAGAGAGTTTAAATTAAAGTAGAGATTGGAATCAACTTAGAGTAGGAAGGATTTTTGAAATTGTGTGGTGGATGTTTTGACTCTGTTACATTACATGTGATTTTTAGGTAATGGGGAGGGCTTAATTTTTAGAGGGATTATTTTTCTGAGGGGCTTAAAGGTATTTTTTTAAGATTGGAATCAACTTAGAGTGGAAAGGAAATTTGAACATGCTGTAAAATATGAGGGGGATGTTTTAGTATGATGAGATTTTAGGAAGGGGGAGGGCCTAAATTTTAGAGGTGCTTAAGTTTTTTTTTATTTCGGGTCTGAAGTTTATAATATCATATTACAGTAAAGGGGTAACCTGCCCATTCCCCCCCCCCTAGGAAGATTTTCATTTTGGTGCTGCCCTCTGTTGATTGTTAATCGAATTTTTGTTGGAAAATAATAATAATTCAAAAAAATTGAGATTTCCAAAAGGTTTGAAGGGGATTCGATTAAATTTTAGAGGTGCTTAAGTTTTTTTTATTTCGGGTCTGAAGTTTATAATATCATATTACAGTAAAGGGGTAACCTGCCCATTCTCCCCCCAGGAAGATTTTTATTTTGGTGCTTTCCTCTGTTGATTGTTAATCGAATTTTTGTTGGAAATTAATAATTAAAAAAAATGAGATTTCTAAAAGGTTTGAAGGGGATTCGAACCTGTAAAAGAATTTCTTGACTTGATAATTTGTTGTGGATTAATCTATTTCATAGTTGTATAAAAACTTTGATTAATATACTCTTTTGTTTTATGAAAATTAGAAAACTTTTTTCATAAAGATTGAAAAATGTGTTTCGTAAGTTTAAAAAAATATTTCAAATGATTAAATAAAAGATTTCATAAGTTTTAAAAAATCAAATGTTTAAAAAATGATTTACAAGTTTAAAAAAAATATTACAACTTATCAAAAAATGAGTCTACATATTTATATTATCTTACTACCGACATTACAGAACGTTCTTAGTTAAACACTTATAAACGTCAGCAAATGTATAAAAGCAGTTGATACTCTCCTGTTTTTATTAAGGGGACAGTGGATCCTTTATTTATGCAAAATCGTCCATAGCAAAATCTTCGCAAAAATGTCTATTTATGTGGTATAATAATGCCAAAGCAATTTTTTCTTATAAAAATATCATTTATGAAGGTTTTAAGATGAAAATAATAAAGGTAAGTGTATTTATATACTTTAAATCTGTTTTTCTCAAAACTAAATTTTCAGCGTTTTTAGATTTTTGAAATGCTCCTTCCGACGTAATTTTTGAGCAATATTTATGAAATTAGTAAGGCAGTTTCCTGACATTGTTTAGAAAGGAATTGTGTAAGCTTTTTAAAATTCGTCTTCATTAAGATAGTCAAATTTCATTTTTTACTTATTAAAAGGAAAAATTTTGATGAAAATCGATATGAAATTTAGAAAAAAATCTGTAAAATATTAACTATTCAAGATATTAAAAAAATCATACACAATTTTTTTATAATGGAGTTTTAAATGATTAAAACGCAAAAGCAAGAAAATATCTCAAAAATTAAAACACGAGGAGCATTTTAAAATTTCCATTAAAAATTTAAATTTTTTTTTTTTAAAATAAAAGTTTTAATAAGATTAGAAATTTTTTTGAAGGTGTTCTATATACTTTTGGTGAAATGTATGCGTACACAAAATTTCATGTTGTTATGATGAAAATTAAAAAAGAAACATTTTAACGTCCACTGTCCCCTTAAAAGTCATACTAACTTTATAAAAATGTTTTCAAATAACAAAAAAAGCTGTTAAGTTATTAGATTTTCCCCTTTAATTACATCTCATTGATAAGTTTTAATCAACCATCCAACCATTCAACTGTTTTCACAATCAACTAATATGTGAGTTAGGTTTTCACTTTTAATTGATAAGTTATTACATTCCCCCTTCAATTACATCTCATTGAAAGGTTTTAATCAACCAACCAACCAACTTTTTACGTAATCAACTATTTATTTTCCCTAGCAATCAGCTATTTATTTACCCTAGTAACCAAAAAACTTTTATCGACACATGAACAAAATTTTAAGATGCAAGACTCGTCCTTTTTAATCGAAAAAACAATGACTTATGTAATAATTTTTTTCTTACTTAAATGAAACCTTCGCATGTGCATAGTAAAACTTGGAAAAATTCATTTATTATACAAATTTAAAGTTAACAGACAAGGTCTTCACACTTCTTTTGTTTTACTAACATTTTACCAAATATCTTTAGAAATCAACAAGGTTTTAAATAATTATTTTAATAAAAACTGTCATTTGTAAGAAACATTATTGAACTAACTTGGAAAAATTAACTTGGCAAAGCAGGTTTTCACTGTTCCAACTTAGTAATATTCATAACTTTACATGTTAATCAACCTGTTTGGTTATGTCCCAGCATGGCTTTATAAAATATATCTAAAAAACCCTTTAATATTAATATTTAAAAATATACAGTTAGTCTTTTAGAGATAATTATTTTCCCTTCTTTTATTTAAAAACTTTTTAAAATAAAATTAATACAGTTGCCAATTTATCTGAGTGTTATGAAATGTGCATGCAAAACTTTTAATTATAATTTTCACATTTTAGTATTTCAAATTATTGTTTTCAAGGTGTCCTAAATTTGGAAAAATAAAAAAATATTTAATTTTCATGCATAATTAAATTAAAATAGTTTAATAATAAAGACACATTTAACATTCTGTACTCACCTAATCCATCACCATCGCAAAGGTGTGTCCAATGCAGTCAAGTGTTTGGGAAGAAATGAAAAATTCAAAGTCCTTATCAAAAAATGTTATCAGATAACCATATCAAAAGATCTGTGACGTTACAGAAAATGTGTCACCAACTGATCACGTGATGTATACTACGGGGACTAGTGCTTTGTTTTCTAGATTGGCTCTTACAAAAATTCATTTATTAAGTAATTCAATCATTCTAATAATTATTAATTAATTAATTAATTAATTAATTTAATTAATTAGTTTAATTAATTCATTGTTAAAATGTTTAACAAAACATGATAATTCTTCATCATAGATATTACTTACAATCAGCATTTGTTTTGAACTAGTGAATTTTCGTATCCTAATTTTTAAGATATCTAGCACTTTTTCATTTCTTCCCAAACCCTTGACTGCGTTGGACACACATTTGCGATGGTGATGGATTAGGTGAGTACAGAATGTTAAATGTGTCTTTATTATTAAACTATTTTACTTTAATTATGCATGGAAATTAAATATTTTTTTATTTTTCCAAATTTTAGTACATTTTGAAAACAATAATTTGAAATACTAAAATGTGAAAATTATAATTAAAAGTTTTGCATGCACATTTCATAACACTCAGATAACTTGGCAACTGTATTAATTTCATTTAAAAATATTTTTAAATAAAAGAAGTGAAAATAATTATCTATAAAAGACTAACTGCATATTTTTAAACATTAATATTAAAGGTTCTTTTTAATATATTTTATAAAACCATGCTGGGACATACCCAAACAAGTTGATTAACATATAAAGTTATGAATATTATTAAGTTGGAACAATGAAAACTTGCTTTGCCAAGTTAATTTTTCAAAGTTAGTTCAATAATGTTACTTACAAATGACAATTTCTATTAAAATAATTATTTAAAACCTCGTTGATTTCTAAAGATATTTGGTAAAACAAAAGAAGTGTGAAGACCTTGTCTCTTAACTTTAAATTTGTGTAATAAATGAAATTTTCCAAGTTTTACTATGCACATGCGAAGGTTTCATTTAAGTAAGAAAAAAAGTTATTACATAAGTCATTTTTTTTTCGATTAAAAAGGACGAGTCTTGCATCTTAAAATTTTGTTCATGTATCGATAAAAGCTTTTTGTTTACTAGGGTAAATAAATAGCTGATTGCTAGGGAAAATAAATAGTTGGTTACGTAAAAAGTTGGTTGGTTGGTTGATTAAAACTTATCAATGAGATGTAATTGAAGGGGAATGTAATAACTTATCAATTAAAAGTGAAAACCTAACTCACATAATAGTTAATTGTGAAAACAGTTGAATGGTTCGATGGTTGATTAAAACTTATCGATGAGATGTAAATAAAGGGGAGTATCTAATAACTTAACAGCTTTTTTTTATTATTTGAAAACATTTTTATAAAGTTAGTATGACTTTTAATAAAAACAGGAGAGTATCAACTGCTTTGTGGTAGTAAGATAATATAATGTCGGTAGTAAGATAATATAATTATGTAGACTCATTTTTTGATAAGTTGTAATATTTTTTAAAAACTTGTAAATCATTTTTGAAACATTTGAATTTTTTTTAACTTCTGAAATCTTTTATTTAAACTTTTGAAATATTTGTTTTAAACTTACAAAACACATTTTTTAATCTTTATGAAAAAAGTTTTATAATTTTCATAAAACAAAAGAGTATATTAATCAATATTTTTATACAAATATGAAATAGATTAATCCACAACAAATTATCAAGTCAAGAAATTCTTTTACAGGTTCGAACCCCCTTCAAACCTTTTAGAAATCTCAATTTTTTAAATTATTAATTTTCAACAAAAATTCGATTTACAACCAACCGAGGGCAGCACCAAAATAAAAATCTTCCTGGGGAGCAATGGGGAGGTTACCCCTTTGCTATAGTATGATATTATAAACTTCAGACCCGAAATAAAAAAAATCCTCTAAAAATTAAGCCCTCCCCCTTACCTAAAAATCTCATCATACTAAAACATCCCTCTCATATTTTATAGCATGTTTAAATTTCCTTCCTACTCTAAGTTGCTTGCAATCTTAAAAAAAATACATTTATGACCCTCAGAAAAATAAGCCCCCCTAAAAATTAAGCCCTCCTTCTTACCTTAAAATCACATCATACTGTAACAGACTCAAAACATCCACCACATTTTCAAATATCCTTCCTACTCTAAGTTGATCCCAATCTCTACTTTAATTTAAACGCCCTAAAAAATTTTAAGCCCCCTCAATTTTAAGCCCCTCCTAAAAAATAAGCCCTCTCCTCTCTCTAAAAATCCCATCATTTTGTAACAGACTCAAAACATCCACCACACATTTTCAAATATCCTTCCTACTCTAAGTTGATTTCAACCTCTACTTTAATTTAAACTCCCTAAAAAATTTTAAGCCCCCTCAATTTTAAGCCCTCTTAAAAAAATAAGCCCTCCTCTCTTTCTAAAAATCCCATCATACTGTAACAGACTCAAAACATCCACCCCTCTGCTATAGTATGATCTTATAAGTTTCAAACCCTAAAAATTTAAGCCCCCTCAATTTTAAGCCCTCCCCATCATCCTACTATAGTATGATACACTCGCCATCAGATAAGCTTCTCATTCAGGTAGTGGTAATCCTCCCTCCCTCTTATAGGAGGTGGAGGACCTCATCCTTCTCTCCTCCTCCTCCACACTCCACCTCATGTCGCTGAATTGTCACTACTATCCTACTGTTATTTTTGCAGTCTAAGATCAGTGCTAGATAACAAAAAAACATACGTGATAATAGTTATAATTTTAGCATTTGAAATAATTTTAGCAATTAAAATAATTGAAATAAATTGAAAAATAAATATTAGTTATTTTATTCACAATTAATAAAAAATTTTTCTATTGTCTTTGATAGATTTATTAAAAACTATTGTCTGTAATTATACATATAATGCATAAATTTTTATTCTGATACGACTCGAGTACAAAATAATCGTTTGTAAACAATTTTAAAAAGTACTTATTAGCTACTTATTTAATTATGACGCCACATCTAAGTACCAATTTCCATTCCGAAGAATCCATTATCACTAATACACCTTACGCATTCCTATATTAAAAGCACTCTTTTAAAATTATCATTATCGTATATTCATCATTAACAGTTGTGTCTTTAGTGAATGATTTCTAGTCCAATTTATATACTTTGGTTGTTTGAAAGTCAGAGTAAAAGCAAGGTAGTAAATACCTGAATTTCCTTTTATGAGAATTTACGTTTCAGTAATCACTAACCATAGCTTACATTTGTTTTTAAGAATCTTTATGTTGCTACAGAAGTGTTATTGAGGTATTTTCACAGTTAGATTTTAAGCATATTGTCTTGTGAATATTTGTCACAGGACGGTATATAACTTATATTTAATGTATATATGTTATTATGTCCCAAAGTTTAGTTTCATGGCAAAAATTCTTGTCTTATTTGTATACCTTACATAACGATAACGTGAAATAAATTTGAGACAAATTTATTTGAAATTTTAGATTTTGATATTATTTGTCATAGGTCATTTTAAACATTTTCCTATAAGATAATCAATAAGTTCTACATAAAAAATATATTGTGTAAACTTACCAAGAGAAATATATTTTGTGATCATACAAAAATGTAATAAGTAAGGGTTCATCAGCGTTTCATTAATAGAGCATTATAATCTATACTAAAAATATTTAAATGTATGTTTATTTACTTATTTATTTATTGGAATTACAGTGCATTTTATAAATATAGTTTGCAAGTGTTTTATTTTCATACATTATATTATGCAAATCCATGATGTGTAAGTATTTCGATGGCCGACAACGACAAGTTTTTGTAAATGTAACGAATAATAACGCATTAATAAAATTTTTGCCATTTTTTTTTTGCAGGTGCATATATGAATATATTCAGTAAACATGTAAATGAAACATACAAAATTGTTTTCGCTTGTGATGAATACGAAACGTATGAACTACAGTCGAGTCTCTATACAACGAAACATCATCTAGAGAATTTCTCTACTTAACGAATTTTTTGTTGGAACAGTCAATTTTTTTCATAATTACATTAAAATATTTATCTCCATTTAACGAATTTTTTCAAAACGTTTCAAATTATATTATATTTCAAATTAAGTTTTTTTTCGTGGATTTCTGGTACTCTCCGCTACCTTATTCATTATGTCAAAAAAAATATATCATTCCCCTCCGCCCTTAAGAAAAACATCCTTTTTTTTGCATAATCACACGTGACTTTGTTTTAACCAAGATGATCATGCTTTCTAGGAAAAGATTGAAACATATCACAAAGCATCCTAAAAGATAAATCTATTCTATTGTCGCCTTGAAAATGTTGTTTGTTTCTTGGGTTGGATAGTAAGGAAAGGATAAAAGCGTAATTTCAGGAAAGGTCGTCTTTTTCAGCAGGTTTACATCTACCTAAACTAACTCTCATTAATTTTAGAGTTTAGAGAAGATGCTTGTTGTTTGTGGCGACTTGGAACATTTTTTGTTGTGAGATATCATTTGAATGAGGGATTGTTACGGGGTTGTTTATGGTTATGGGATTTTCTTCTGCATCTGCATAAAATCTCTTCTAGGATAGTGATAATTCTCTCTGATAAAGTAATAATTTTGAAAATAATCAATAAGACACTAGATAAAAAAGGAAGTGACAAAACCTTTTGATATTCCAGCAAAATTCCGCTAAATATTTCAAAAACTTAATTAAACAGATCAAAAAACAATGCTGTTTAAAAATTTAAACATTAAATTAAAAAAAATGCCGTTCTCTATTCAACGAAATTTTCTATACAACGAATTTTTTGACTGGACAATTTATTTCGTTGTATAGCGACTCGACTGTATATGAAGTATTTGCTGGTTTTACAATGTGTGAATGTTCGACGAAAACTTGAAATAAAAAATATATCCCTTCTACTTGTTCTAACTATCAGCAATGAAACATCTTTCAGGCTTATGAATGGTGATTAATGATGTGAAGATTTGAATGTAATCGCCTACGTCTGAGCTCATGAGTAATAGACGATCTAATTGTTACTGCCTTTGCTTCGATCTCATATCCAAGGCTACCAGAGCCGAATAATTTTGTATTCTATTCGCTCCGCGATACATAAACAAATAAACTAAATTTAAAGCATGTTCTGCAAATGTTGACAAATTGTGTACCTTTTTTTTTTTTGAAAAAAATGGTGCAAGATAGAATTAAAGCTAGTCATTGGGGCCACCATTATACTTAATCATCGTGGATAAGCATAATAATTACATATGAAAATAAAACATGTGGAAATATTTATAAAACGCATTGCAAATGAAAAACAAAATTTAACATATAAGGTACCCTGGGGTAATAACGCCACGTTAAGGTTCTACCAATTTTCACGGCTTAGTTTTAGATTGTATTTTACAAACAAATATAGGATTTGATACAGCAACTCATTGACTATCTATATAAAAAAAAATAATTTAACAGATATGTATTCATAAAAAGTAATGGCGCGATTTCTTGACCAATGCTATTTGGCGTTATTACCCACCTGTATGGGTAATAACGCCATGCAAACAAAACTATGAAATAAGATGAGATAATGGCATGTAGATTGCCCAATTCTAAAAATACAAACTCTACAAACTTAGAAATTGACAAATTGCATTCTAAACTATTAAAAATGTTATTATTTATTTATTTATTTATTTATTTATTTTTTGTGAAAGTGTAAGAAAAATAAAGGTGTGGTGTGTGTGGGGGAGGAGGCAAAAGAATATCTGACCGGGAGCTCTTTTTGCTTAAAAAGGACCGTTTAAATAGAATTATTAGGAACATTGCACGGTTTTAACTGTGTTTATTTGAATCAGTATTTAGGATGTAGTTCGGCCACTGTTGGGAATCAACAGGGGTATTAATGCCAAGGATTGAAGTTATTACCTCGGTATAGATAATGAGCAGTACATTTTAAACTACAAATTATCGCGAGAAGATATCCGAAATCTTCTACAACATTTTGAAAGTACATGAAATGCACTACAAATTTGTGTAATAAACAAAGTATTTCCGGATAAAAAAAACAGTCTTCACATCACAAAACTTATCTCGCGAATTTTAGATCAAGTGTAAATTTTAGTTGCTTGTAGAAGCAATAAGACCTACAAATGGAACAAATGAACTTTAAGCTGTTTTTTGCGATTTATATGACTCAAAACCCTTTTGCGCAGAGCACATGGGTGTCATTTACCAGATTATTTCATAATTATGCATAATGTTAGCACATGGCGTTATTACTCCACCTGGCGTTATTACACCAGACCACCTTATTTAAAAAAACGTATATTTAAATAGTTTAGTATACAAAGTAATGCTCTATTAATGAACTGTGGATGAACCAATTTCGGCATAGTTATAAAACGCCAAACTACTCAAGTAAAGACCGAATTGCGTAAGAGAAACATCTTTATAATTCCAAGAATAATAATCATATGAACTAACAATTTACTGTGTCGGATTAAGCGTCTCATTTCCAAATATAACATATCTTTGAATTGAAATTTGAATGAAATATAGGCTCATGAAAAATCGAAAAATCAGAAAAACATTATTACAAATATCTCAGCAACAGACGTTCTTTATGAAAAATTCTTGTTATTTTATTGCCTTTTATGTGATTAACTTAAAATAAACAATTTCGAAATTTTTTATATACAATTAATCAGACCGAATTTTTTCGAGAGTCCGAAAAAATAGTTCCGAATAATCGAGGTTAGAGATACTAAATAGGCTTCGTCCCATTCTTACATGCTAAGCTCATGCAAAATTTCAAATCTCTATCTCAATTGTTTCGGGAGATAGAGTGTTTATAGACACACAGACAGACGGACGAATTTCTAAAAATACGTTTTTAGGAATCTCCAGTATCTAAAACGTGTAAATCCGTCAATTTTTTTTTCGATCTTCAATGCGATTGCAAGATTACCCTGTACAACGTATGATGGGTATGTAAAACTTTTGCCTGTGGCTTCCCTGTATATACTCCGTGGACGCTTACCCCCACAAGCTCTTGAAGATGCTCTAAAATAGGGTAAAAAAATAGGGTAAAATCACCTATCATTACCTATACACCAGTAATGAACTCTTATTCCTTTCTACAACGCTGGACGCAAAACGCCAAAAATTTGAATTTAGCTCCAATCAGATATGATAAAACGATTTCTGTACTGTCATATATTTTTATTTTAAATATTATTATTATTATTATTACTATTATTATTATTATTATTAACTATTTGGAAAAGTTTTGTTTTCCTCGGTAGAGAACTTGGAAATCTGAAGTATATCTTAATGTTTTTAAAGGTTTAATTCCGCAATTTATTTTATTTCATTCGTTTTCTGATTGGTCCATGTTTAATATCCGTTGAATTCCGCAATTTATTTTATTTTATTCACTTTCTGTTTGGTTCATATTTAATGTCCAAAAATGGGATATTTCTGTTGCCAAAATAGCAAAAAATGCAATAAAAACTCAAAAAATTATATTAATTTGAAAACAAATTATGGTAAAGATTTCAAACAAATTGCATTTAAAATTTCATTTTTTGAATTTATGCAACAGTGAAAAAATAACAATGTGCGAAGTTTAGAAGTTCAAAATTTGCAATTCCGAAAATTTGTAAAACTTAAATTTCATTTCAAATTTGTTTATAATGGATCCAAGAATTTAAATTTTTAATCGATGTCGTACGTAATATGAGGCGTTCAGAAGTAACTACATAAATTAAAAATGCACATATTAAACAGTCAAATTTTATATCTCTACTGTTTTTTCATCATTGGTCAAGGAATATTAATGTTTAATGCATGGCGTATGTTATGATCATCATAAAAATGATGTATATTATTACTATTAATTTAAATATAGAATTTATTTATAAGTCTTTAAAATTTTAGTCTTCGAAAATATAACATTCAAAAATTTCGTTGTAATTTGTTACAGTTTTGATATTTTTATAGTTATTTTATTTATTTATTTACTTAACGCACGTCGCGAAAACAGGGGCTACTTTGCTGATGCTTCATTTTTTCTGTTTCAACTTTGGTTTTACTAGTAAAATTGTTAGTGAGTAAAGTTGGGATTCGTGCTGTGTACGAATTGTTCAGAATGATTGTGACGTGTCGGTTTAATGAAGACATATTCTGAGTAGAATTAAAAACGCAAAACTTTTATTAACTGTAATTGGGGAAAGGGGAGTGGAAAAAAGTTCGATATTTAGGACAATTAAACACAATAATATGAGAATAATTTTTAGCTTGTACTCGCGTTACAACTAAGTTCGGCTTAAATCACTAATTCGGCTCTTCTCTTCAGGTCGTGGACTACTTTCACTAACCTGTAAATAAACAGCCAGTGGCTGCACAAATATCTGTATTTTAAATAACCACAGTGCAAAATTACTCTGAAATAACTCTGACCGAACTCCTGTACTGAGGTTTTCTACTTTCATTAGTCACACGTCTGCTCTACTACTCGTCGCTGGAGGCTCTTCCCAACTCACTACGACACACACACATCCTCCAACTCACAACTTACAGCTTTTATACTTTGCAAACTGAAGACGGAGCTAGAAATTTGCAAAAAAACCCGCAGTTAACTGTAGATCGAGGGCGCCACACATGTTAGAACATTGCGATCCCACTCAAAACACCGAAGTGCCTTTATTAGGGATACTCCCTTACAGGATAAAAGAAGAAAAGTAAGTTTTAATAACTTATATAAAGTTTGAAGAATTTGTAAACATATTGGTGTAATTAAAATAAAGGTAATAATCCAGTTATTTGGAGTATTCCACTTCAGATTCTGTTCTTTCTTGATCGCAGTAGTAATGGCCCACACACTTTTTTAATTTCTTTTATCTTTACAATAAAAAAAAATACTTTATTCGTGAAAATTTTCACATTATGGTTTTCGGTGGTAAGAAGGTGGTATTTTTAAAATACCTATTTATTTTTTACAGGAATTGGGTGGTATCAAAAAATTTATTTTATTATTAATACGACATTAATCAAGCAACAAAAGTGTTAATAAATAAATAAATTAATCAGTAAGAGGACAGTTTAGCTTTTCAATATTTTGTTTATTTTAAAAAGTGTGCTTTCAAATTGTGAACTCCAATGTTAGTCTCTCTAATGTTAGCCTCTCCAATGTTGCCCTTTAATTCCAGTGTTCAACTGAAAGTACATTTTATAGGGGGAAAAATAAATGTCTATTAATTAAAAGTTTAATTTTTGTATTGATTTTTTTAACTTTCTACTATTTTTTTAAATTTCTATTATTATTTTTATTCAGTATTGATATAGTGTTAATTTTGTTTTAGAGTTTAAATGTGCATTACACAAAACTACATTTGGAATTTAACCTTCCCACTGCCGCGACTTGATATATTCGTTCACTAGGCTGCAGGTTTCGCTACAGTTGAAGCTTTATTTAAATTAATATAATATTACAAATATAATCCAGTTCTAAGAAATTAAGTTCTGATTGATACTTTGAAGGTTTATAAGTAACAAAAAAATTATACCACTATAGAAAATATCTCTTTTATTAACATTTAAAATAAATTGAAGGGAAAAAAATTTGCTTTTTTGCTCTGCGCTCAGATGATTAAGAAACATATAATATTACATTTAATATACTTTTGTCACTGATGTATACAGAGTAAAACGGTCCAATCTAATACATCTTCATATATTTAATATTTAAAGAGAAAAAACTGAATCCGAATTTCAGGCGCAGATTTATTACATATATAACAAAAAATGTACAAAATAAAAAGAATACTGCCCAGTTAAACTGATGGCATTGAGCTCACAGGCTACAAATACTAATTGCACATTAAAGCCTTATATTTTCAAGGGTTAATTCCGTTCGAAAAAAAAATTAAGAAGGGGAAACAGCTCTCCCCTTTCCTCTTTTTTTTATACTTAATCATTGAACCTCCTATACTATCAAAGACATGCTTTATCATATAAAAAATCTATATCCAAAATTCAGAGCAAATTAGATAATTTTTAATAAAAACCCATTTAGCATTTATATAATTTAAAAGGAGTTATCCCCCTCTTTTATACTTAACCATTAAACTTCCAAAACTATTCAGAGATTTGAACGAAATCTGACAATTCTGCTTGAAAAACCCATTTATATAAATTAAGGGGGGGGGGCATTAGAACCCCTGTTCCCCTTATTTATACTTATTCAATGAACACCTAATAACAGTCACGGAATCGCCTCATCAGAATGATCCTAATCTAAATTTTGAACGAAAATTAATTCTGCATGAAAATACCATTTATATCAACTAACGGGGGGGGGCATTAGAGCCCCTGTTCCCCCTATTTATACTTATTCAATGAACACCTAATAACAGTCACGGAATCGCCTCATCAGAATGATCCTAATCTAAATTTTGAACGAAAACTTAATTCTCAATTAAAATCCCATTTATATCAACTAACGGGGGGGGGGCATTAGAACCCCTGTTCCCCCTATTTATACTTATTCAATGAACAACTAATAACAGTCACTGAATCGCCTCATCAGAATGATCCTAATCTAAATTTTGAACGAAAACTTAATTCTGCATGAAAATCCCATTTATATCAACTAACGGGGGGCATGAGCCCCCCGTTCCCCCTCTTATACATATCGAATGAACTCCAAAAACTAATCAGGGAAGCGCCTTATCAGGATATACCTATATACAAAATTTCAAGTGGATCCGATATTTTTATCATGAGTTATCGCGTTACGCACATACATACAGAACGGACGGGCACATAAGCTCTCAGGCTATGATAGCCTGTGAGCTAAAAAGTGTGAATATCTGAAATTTAAAAGTAGGAAAAAAGAAAATAAAAGAAAGAAAATAAAAGATAAAAAGCATTAAAATTTTTAATAATTAAAATGAAGAAAACATGATCATTGAAAAAAAGCCTTTTAATGTTTTAATTTGTGTGGGAAATCGCGTTGAGTGAATTAAAAATTTGACAACATGTAGCGATATAATTCCCGTATGTATAAAAATGAGGAAACGAAATATTAACAATTAAAAACACTCTAATGTTCTAAGAAGCAAAAAGATTATTGACCAATTTTCAGGTAAACCGTTTCTTTAATGTCATTCCAGAGAGGTTAGAACTCTAGAAATTCCTTTTCGACGAAATAGATGGCGCTGACTATCGAAATAAGTTCTCAAAAGACTGGAAACAACTTATTGTAAAAAAAATTCAGAAAGAGCAAAGAGAATTTTTAATCTAAAAATAAAATCTTTATATTTGCAAAGAGAAATGTCAGATAGACGTCTTTTCCAGTCGAAATTTTGATATATATCGAATTTATTACATATATATTTGTAACTGAAGAAGATCTGTTAGTTTACGTCTTATTAGCAATATTTTACCGATTATATGTAGATAAAAAAATTATTTTCTAGCTTACTGATGAAAATTTTGATAATTTTCAAAGAATAATCATATACAAATAGCACAAAAATATCAATGAATATCAATGAATATCAATGAATATCAGTTAATAAGTAAATTATTTATCATTTTCTTATAAATGTTAAAGAAATTATAAACTATAATTTAAATAGAAATTAAATAAATTAACTATTAAAAACTGTTATTAACTATTAATAACACGAGGATTATCTTGACGAATGAAATAAATTAGTTTTGGCGAAATGTTTAACAGCATGTATTTTATTTTAAAATAGTTAATGAAATTGTTTCTTACAGTAAATGTAAACATTAGACATAAGCAGAATACATTACAGAAGCGTTAAAATAAACCGGAAATACCAATGCAAAGGAATGATATTTCAATTTAAATTTATCGCGATGTTTTTCTGTTAAAATGAATATCTTTAAAAAAATGAAAAATATATTCAGAATGTATTAACTGGAAATTAAAAAAAAAAGAAAAAAAAAACGTTAAAAAATATAGGGTAACATCCCCAGTAATTGGCATGCACCAGTGATTGTCACATCCTACAAACATGTCCTAAAATAAGATTTATATCCAATCTTTTAAAAATACAAGACCATATACCAGTTATATGCTCATTTACGTTAAAGATTATAACTTTAATTTATGCTACTAGATGAGAATAGTGCCTAGGAAAGAGAAACAATTATGGCTTGTATCAAATTAGCCATTTTTGTTGCAAATGCTTTTTCTTTGGCTTAAGGAAGTCATGCTTTTCAATTCATTATTATCTGATTTATATTGTATTTTAAATTTTAATTGACAACAGTTTTGTTTAGTTAAAAGTTACTTTAATTGTGTTAGTTACTTTAATTGTGTAAAAGTATTTTCGACACAAATATTTGGATTTCTGAATTAATGATAGATGTCAATTAATGGTGCTCCAATTTTTCTAGTTCCAAGTAATTGGCACCTATTCCAATTACAAAGAATTCGCAAGTAATTTGAGATTAAACCACTTATTTTGGAAGTACTTTTAAAGTTATAGACTAATTTTGCTTATTATTTGTTTTTATTTGAAAATATGAAACATTATCAGTAATTGAAATCCATTAAAGCTTCATATGACAATTACTGGAGACAGCATGACTATTACTGGGTATTAATATAAGTATATTGTATTGTTTTAAAGTGTTCACATTTTAGACTAATATGCTGATTTCTTACTCTCAAAAACTTGAATTATGACATCTTCATCTACAGTAAATTCATTTAAAGCGATTGAGTCCAATGCAAAATGTAAAGTTTTTTTTTTTTTTTTTTTTTTTTTTTTTAACATAAACATGTGCCAATTGTTGAATCACAATGTGTCATACATTGCTGCTCTAGGTACCAATTACTGGTGATTTCAGCAACTTTTTATAAATATATTTTTATAAAAATACTTTTTCAAATCTTTTTGCTTTTAGTGGGCAGAATAGATGCACAGATATGCATTCTTTGATTTAAAAATATTTCCAAGTAAATATCTTATTTCTTTGTAATGAAAATTGAAGTAAGTTTAAAGACAAATTCTTAAAGTGCCAATTACTGGGGATGTTACCCTATAAATAACTTTTCATAATATTATTATCAATGTAATAAACTCAAAGAAGTGATACATTTAGCTTTTAATTTTTCAGGTAAAATAGCCATTAAAAGGCCTAATTAAAAAAAAACATAAATATTAAAACTATACAAAATCAAATTATTTTTTTTCAGGATAAAATTTTAATGCATAATTGTACGAGGGTTGATATGAAAAGTCCCGGTCTTGAAACAGAAATAACGTCACTAAGTCTAGTTATACAAAAACATTGTGTAGTACTATCCCTTTCTAGTTTATACCCACATTTTCACATCAATAGCCTAGTTATTGTTTGACTGGCAGCATTTAAATAAAGACTATTTTAGAATTTTTAAGAAAATAAAAAGAATTTTAAAAAATGTATGATAATCACATGTTTCCGTTTGAAGGTTATAGGGCCTAAACAAATAAAAAATATATAGAGAGCACGGTTATAAGGTGGTTGCAGAGTTTAAAATGGGACGGACGAGAGCCTCCCGCTCGCTGGATGTTTTGTGGAAGTTATAAAAAATAATTGAAAATTCCTGAAGGACCACAGATTAAAATTTTTGAAATAACGAATGCTATTAATATATCAAAAGGGTGTTGAGATTATGTTTAAACTTATATTTTGATCTTCCACATTGTCTGTGTGAGTTGGGTGCCGCGTTTATTGACAAACTTATGGTGGTTGTTTTGTGGGACGGAAAGGGAATTATTTTAACTGATTACTTTGAAAAGGGTAAAAGTTTCGCTAATGGCTATTATGCAAGTTTACTGCAACATTTGAGAAACAAGGTAAAGAAGAAAACGACCTCATTTGGCGAATAAAAAATATTGTTTCATGGCAATGCTCCAGCAATCATTGCAGCGAGAAAAATATACGGATTAAGGTTCGAATTTCTTAAACATCAACGCTTATTCGTCAGATTTAGCATCTAGTGGCTACCAACTATTGTTAATTCCAAAAAATACCTTGGAGGACGAAGATTTCAGAGCAACGAGAGGGGGGTAGATGTCATTGATGTCGTAAACAAGAGTTTTGAAGAGCTCGACGAATCGCATTATACAGATGTTTTAATTAACTTAGAACAGCGATATGATAAACTTATTAGTTTTTTGAAAATTATGTTGAGAAATAAAAATAAAGAAAAATATTCTATGCCGGGCTCGGGACTTTTCAGCGGATTCTCGTATATCTGTCATATCTAAAAATCAACTTTCCGAAATATTATGTTAATAGCAAAACAATATAGTGCAAATTTAAGTAAAAAACCCATTTAGACATGTGAATATCCGTCAAGCAAGTTTTAAAAAATACGCTGTTCCCCGATTTTGAAGTAAACTGTATTTTTAAAACATTATTTTTATTTAATTTAGTGAAAATTGACTTTTAAATCCGTTATGTAGGTAGTTTATTGTCATAACTGTAAAGAAGCTTTCTTGTTGAGAATTCTATTTACAATTTAAGTATTTCTCTTATACTTTAAGATTGTTTTTTGTACCATTTCTACTTAAAGAAAATGAATGTCACTAGATGTTAATTTCGAACTTTATTTTAAATTTATTGTAATATTAACTTTACTATATTTATAAATATCCCTGTTTCAAAAATTTTGAAAAATATTCATTCCAAACTGAAAATATCAATGTTTGAAAAATTCAGCAAAACTGTTTGATGGAACGTTTTACTATTAAAAATTCAATGTTAGTCTTTCAGAAATGAAGCGTACATCATAAGTTATCATTTAACGTCGATGTCTTAGTGAAAAAGAGAAATATATATGTTTTCTATTTAAAGATTAATAGATTCCAGAAGAGAGAGAAATGTGAAAATTAGAGCATAGTATTAAGTATATTCTTTTAGAAATATTTATAATTTCAAAGTTCTCACCGAATATTTTTTTCATGGTGAACTAATGCTAACGAAAACATGTTTTATGGAAATCTGTAATCTATTGTGAAGTATTAATGAAGTTAAACACATTTGATAAAATTATTTCATTTTTTGAAAATATTTCACTAGCTTATTGATTTCAATAGCTTAAATATCGATCTACCGTGGGCTTAAATGTGCTTAAATGTGGGTATATATTTATTTTTCTCAATATATCAACAAAAAAACTTGTTTTTCAATTTTTTTGAAAAATACAAGAAATTAAATGAAATACAAAGAACATTTGGATTATCCTGCAACGATAAATTATTCATTAAGAGTTTAAAATTTAGCTACGTTATACGTTCTTTCAGGTAGTAATTGAAGTTAACAAATATACGAAATTTATTTCATGTAGGGGGAACTGGGGTACATTGATAGTTGGGGCACATTGATACACCCCCTGTACAGCACACGGGATCACTACAGGAAGTTTCACAACAGCTCCAAAAGGTGATACTAGTGAAATAAACTATATACAGAAAGTTTTGGAATGATTTAATAGTTTGATGAAATGGGATGGGTGATTAATTGTTTTGGTAGGTCAAAAGTAAATTTGAGTTGCACAATTGAAATGGTATTATACAACTGTTCCAGTATTTTCAATTGAAAAGAATACCCTCCCTAGCAAGTAAAGATACTCTTTATCAGTTACTCATTCTTTATTGTTAGATAAATTATGAAGTGTTGAATTTGCGACTCATTTTATTCAAAATGGCTGAATGGGGCACATTGATACAGTCTTTCTCGGGGCACATTGATACAACCTAAATCCTTTTCTAGTTCATTTTTTCATTACCTTTTATTATTATTTTTTTTACCATACACTCCTTAATTCGACCATTTTTCGTCAAAAATTTCTACTATTAGTTTTTATTGAAGTGAAATAGCTCTAATTTATTTATATTAGAACATTTTATAGTTTTTTGCAAACAGAAGACGTACGCACTTATACAATATCTAGTGATAGTAGAATTAACAAAAGAAATGGACGGCAGCCAGGCAAATCTCATATTCATATCGATTCTCCAGAGAAAAAGATATTATCGACATGAGAAATGTTAAGTAAGAGAAACAAGCTGATGAACAGTACAGTATAATTACATTTTAAACATAATTTTTAATATAATTATCCTTTATTTTTTGTTTGTAAACCGATTTATAAACAGAAAATGTAGTAATTCTTTCACCTTTCCTAAGAAAGAAGATAATTCTAGAGTTAAAGTGCCAGATATGGCAAAGTTACCACAGCCAACAAAGAGATAAGGAACAGCCAGAACATTAGGTCATTATACATTTCATTTTGATTGCTTTAATATCGCTTACAAATAAATTGTGCGCGAATTTAATGTCTATAAATATATATAAA
This sequence comes from Maratus speculifer, assembly GCA_964019185.1. Lineage (NCBI taxonomy): Eukaryota > Metazoa > Arthropoda > Arachnida > Araneae > Salticidae > Maratus > Maratus speculifer. Next base: position 224,484,245 of record OZ025296.1, on the reverse strand, counting down.
ATAGTTTGCGAACTATTTTTCTATGAAAAATGTGCATTGGTGTTATTTTGTCTCCATTTTTCCCAGATGTGTCAAAGTGTATCAATCTGCCCCGGGGATGGGGCACATTGATACAAATTACTTTTTTTGATTTTTTTTAATTACATGCAAAAATAATATATAAAACAACGATTGTGCATTTTTATAACACACTACACAGGTTTTGCTGACATCACATAGAAAAATAACTTGAAACTTCTGCTTTCTAGACACCCCAAAAAAATTTTGAAAAAAAAGCTGTATCAATGTCTCCCAGTTCCCCATAAATATTGCATACATTTTATCATTTTTATACATTATTTTCTTTCTTCATCTACAGGTTACTCAACTCATGATATCTTCATTTCTTTAAAACATCGTTTCCGCATTCATACTTTTATTTTTAGCTTTTTCTCAAAGTGAAGTTTTCAGATATGCAAAGCATCCTTTAGAAATAACTTAGGCATAAAATGTCTTGAGATTTACTTAGTTTTACTTGCTTTAATTTTTTTTTTTTTTTTTTTTTTTTTTTTTTTTGATGAAATATACTTTGCTTAAGATAATATATTATTTAGTTTGGCATTCAAATTGTAAAAAAATGAAAAAGTTGCAACAAATTTTACGAGTTTTTTTATTACATATGTAATTGCTCTAGCATCAGAGGAAAGTATTCTTTTATACTGCCAATAGTCTGAGAGAAATTTATTTTCTTTATTATGTATTTACAAAATGTCAATAAATTGATTTGTTTTTGAGTTTTAATGTTTCGCTGAGATGTCGATTTTTCACATAATTTTGATTGAACTTCACTTTAAAAATTTTATTTCCGAGTAATTTCTTAGATTTATTTATTTTAGATATTTTTTAAAGTTTTAGCTTAAATGTCATCATGACCAATTCGTATTAGGAAAGAATTTTTTAAAAAGACTAAAAACACTACCTTCGGATGTTACCGTTACGTTAACGTCACCGCTAATTTATCGGGGCTAGAGTATATACAGATTATTTCATGCGGCAAGCCTATTCAATATTTCAGATTATTGTAGCTATAAATGTCCAAGTAAACCGATTCTGAATTGCGAATTGTGTTTATTAATATAGATTTAATCACTTCATATTATTTGATACAAAAAAAGATATGTGTTTCTTATTCTACGTCAATATAATATAATCATGAATGAACATATAGAACAATTATTTCCTAGCTAACCACGATTTTTAAAAGTGTTTTTTTCTATTTACAGACCGGAGAAACCAATACATAATAGAGATTTAAGAAAATCTTTATAAGAAACAGTTTTTTTCACTGTCACTGATTTTCGGAGATGCTTTCGCGTAGTTTTATGATGTCTGAATCTGTTTTTCAAGCTAGAATATTAGTGAAGGTTCTTTTAATTATTTGCGCAAGAATGTTAAGTAGTATCATTTTGAATATTTATAATATGCCCAATGTCATTTACCACGTGACATCGGAAGCAGCATCTCTTATACAAAATTATTCTGTTATTTTGGTTCGTTTATTCCTTTTTTTAAAATAAGAAACAAGTTACTTGTCTTTTGTGAATATGTGAAGTGAGAAATATATCACAGTGTTGGGAATGTATTATAGACATAAAAACACGCATAAAATGCTAGCATAAGATAAGGTTTAATACTGTTAACTTATTGTTTGTCTGTAAAACACGTTTGTTGAAAATTAAATTTCTTTACACAAAAATTAATTCCGTAAAAAAAACCACATTTTTAGTTAAGGAAACGGAATAATATGCTTTAAAACTACACGGAAAGGTTTCCGAAAATAATTCTCAAAAAATAAATTTTGTGTTTATAAACCTTTAAAAAAATCTTGAAAGTATATTGATTTTTGAGATTTCTAAATATAAAGCACGCTTTTCGATTTTGTATGATATTGGGAAGTTCTTAATCAGAATAGCATTGTATATTTTTATTCATGATAATATCAACTATATTTTCGTGTTTTCGTAAAATAAAATATATTTTTTATAAGATGTATTATATCCAATTGTTTTTATTTCCTCTACTGTATTTTTAAGAAGATAAATGGAATTTCATATGAAAAATTGCGCTTAAAGGCATTTGTATAAGGGTTGTCAAATGAAAAAGAGAGTATAATTATATGTGAATAAATTTTAGAAACAGCATTATAAGTATAGTATCTATGAAATAGTTGAACAAAGAATAATTATCATGGTCATTGATCTTAGGACGTAGGAAGGGAACGGATGGCTTCAGTATAGAAATGCTTTGATTGCCAAAGAATCTTTTTTTATGTGGTCTTGCACGTCTTTGTCACAGGCAATTCCCGATTATGACTATTTGGAAACCTGGCCACAGACAAATTATGGAGCCCTTTTCAAATCATTGCAACTTTATTCAAATAGTGCAGATGGTCACTCATTTGTGTATGAGCAATGCATAAACATATTTTCGCTCATTTGATATAAATCGAGGAAATTATTAGCTCCGTCAATTTTAAATTAAATAACTTAATTAATAAAAACACACTTTTTTCCTTAGTAAAGAACAAAATTATGTTACATAACTTTAGCAATTTGTTATATTACTTTAAAATGAATCTAATAACTTCAACATATGGAAGAGTTGGAAATGGAAAAGGAAAGTAAATATTTTATTATTTAATGTATGGACTTGGGGTTTCCTTTAGGTAAGGGGCACATGGACAATGTTCCGATTTGCCCATGCGGTAATAGAAGCTTGGTCACAGGTGAATATTTGATCTTCAACAGATTTTTTTTACGGTGACGAAGATATGCGACCCCACACCGCTTTCATCTTACGATAAATTTGGGATGCATGCTCTCCTTCTGTGATAAGAAATTGAATAACTGGGCTGATTTAAAGGAAACCATCATGCAACCAATTGCTGAAATGAGGATATTGCTGCAAATCCGTCAAGTGAGCATTTGTAACAAGAAATACCACAACGCCAATTATCTGCAAACACATTAACACATTAACACATTACAATTTCATACTTATACAATGAACTACAGCTAAAGTCTCCTTTACATTTGGGCATCCCTTATAGCTAATATTTATAAAAAATACCTCAAAATCATTTTTTGATTTTCTACATATTTATATCTTATTATGGACGATTTTATTTATTCTTATTTATTCTCAAAATTCTAACTTCGATTTATTTCCCATTTTAGTTAATTTTAAGTAATCTTCTGAGATATTTTATACTTCTATAAAAGATTTTTCAAAATCAATAAACATCATTATAAAGTATTGGAAATTAAATTAAATAGGTTCTATGTAAAGGCTAGAAATAAAATTCTTCGATTATATTTGGTAAGTAAAGTTCTACATTAAATCATTATTGTAATCATAATAAACCTTACATTAAGAGAATGATCGTAAACAACCTATCTAGATTTTAAAGTTTGGTTGGGGGGAGGGGGTACAAGTGTTTTTTAATATAAAATGTGTGACCAGAAATGATCACATAAGCATCATCTATCAAGCAGTGCATTGCAACTTTGGAATATCTTTCTTCATCAAAAGCGCTTAGATTTTCGGGTACACGTTCTAATACGAAAAATACTTGTTTAAGTTACTTCTATTTTCCTTTTAAACGTTGCCAGTTATTTTTCGGTTACCCTGTATATGTGAAAAAACAAGGAAATTGTTGTCTTCATTACAATATTTTGTTACATTTAAATTCAGATATTTACTTCTGCGCTTAATCAAGTTCTTTTTAGAATATTAACTGTATACTCAGTTTTTTTAACTCAAGGAACTATTAAATAAAGAAATTAAACAAATTATTCTGGTTCTGTCATTGAACTTTCATAAATAATCTGAAACGGAATATTAATACATTCTAGATAATTTAAGGAATGCAAATACTTAAATATTTCAATAGTCTCTAGGGGAAATTTGGAAAACTCAGCAATTCTCCAAGCTCAATTTTGAAAGTAAATAGCAGTTCCAAAATTTAACTTAAATTGAAATTGAAATAAAAATTCTTTTTCAGATCAAAAGTTTAAGTTGCTTTTCATGAAAATAAATAAGAAGTGTCTTGATTAATAATAGTAATCTTGATTAATAATAGTAATAAAAGTAATCTTGATTAAAGTTCATCTTAAATATCGAAATACTTGTTGTATTTTAAAATATTGCTATTAGTTTCTTTTTCATCTTACAGAAAATCAAGCCCACCAAAAAATTATTTCGGGCTTTATTTTAACTATTCGTACTCCAAATTCAAAAATTTCGAAATCATTATTTATAAACTTTGTAATTTTGTTTTCTGTATGTTACAGCATCATTGTTTTAACAAATGTTTCGATATCAAAAACACTATGCAATGCAAAATAATAAATAAATAAATAAATAAATAAAAACATGTTTTCTAAACAATGAAAATTTAATGTAATTGCAAACAAATGTTACTAAATGTTATAGTGCTACTGATCCAAACTTGAAAACTTCAGCAATTGCTTAAGCTCTTTTTTTTTTTTTTTTTTTTTTTTTTAATAAAGAAAAAACTTTTATTTATGTTTTAATTTAAATATAAAATATCTTTCAAATTAGAAATTTAATTATTTTCTCTTTGAAATTAATATTGAACCAAATTTGAAATGTTCATCAATTCCTAGAACTCATTTTTTAAAGTAAAAAAAAAAAAAAAAAAAAAAATTGTTGAAAATGAAATAGATTTTTTTTTTAATCAAAAACTTAGTTTCTTGCTAAAATTAATAAAAAAAATAGTGTGTCTTGTTCAGAATTCATTTTAAATATTGAAAAACTTCTTGCATACTTTAAGATTCCCTTTGACTCTATGCTTTTTAAAGAAAATCAATGTGAGTAGAAGCTTATTCCGGATTTTATCTTAATCATCGATATCGAAAATTCTAAATTTTCGGAAATATTCATGAGTTACTCAGTATTTTTAATTTTGGGATGTTTCAACAAAATTTTTTCTTTTTTAATTTTATGTGTTTGAAATCAGAAATGAAGTAACATTTTTTGATTTAACCGTGACATAGTTATATAAAATTAAAATATCTTAAAAAGTGTTATAAAAGACATTTAAATTGATGACATGAATAAGGATAAAGTGAAAAAAATATTAATAAAACGAATTGTTTCGCTTTTCTCTTCAACAATGAAATTTGTAGAAAGATTTTAAAATTAAATTAGGGATATATGAATTGGAATTTTTTTTTTTTTTTTTTTTTTTTTTTTTTTTTTTTTTTTTGAAATGGCAACTGCAGGCACATCTAGAATTAAACATCTTTCACATGAAAATAAATAGTTCATTAGAAAGTTCTGGACAAATTACTTTAAAATAGTGTTGATTTGTATATACTTATATTGTGTAAAATTGTTTTAAAAGATACAATAAAACAGATAGATGCTGTATGTTTAATTCTATAGGTAAATCAAGCACGTTCAAAATATTATCTCAACTTAAAACATGAGTAAACATTAAACATTTGTGTACTGATGCATACAATTTGATGCCAGAATACGAATCTAGACACTTAAATTAGCTAAAATAAATATTTTCATTAATTCCTGCAGATAGTACCCAAATTATATATAATGATAATAAAAAAGGTAACTTTTGTGTGTTTTTTTGTGTGTGTCACCTATAGGGGTAGTTTACCAGTTATGTATCTGAGACATCTGTCGATTGAACATTTGTAACAAATTCTACTAAAACTTAATCTTATAGCATACATAAGAAAATATATTTGCATTTCAATGTTATTGAATCAAATATGAAATGATCTGCAATTACTTGAACTCATCAATTAAAAGTCGAAAAAACTTTTATTTATATTTCAATTTAAGTAAAAAATATCTTTGAAATTAAAAGTTTAGTTAGTTTCTCGTTAAATTAATACGTAAAATAGTGCCTTTTGTTCGGAGTTCATTTTTAAAGCTGAAATACTTCTTGCATACTTTAAGACTACCTTTGTTTTCCGTACTTTTAAAGGAAATCAATATCAGAAGTTTATTCTGAACTTTATTTTAATTATCGATGTCAAAAATTCTAAAGTTTCAAAAATATTCTTCAGTAATACAATATATTTTATGTAGGGATGTTTAAACAAAATGTTTCATTTTTAAAACTTATATGTTTGGATTCAGATATGAAATGAATACACTAAGTTTTGATTTAAAACCAAAATACTTTTAAAAAGTTTTCTTCCAAATGCAAGCAAATACAAAATTATTAGATAACCTAAAATTAAGGAACGAGTAACATAGTACCCAAAACATTATTTTGATAATCTTTCTATTTTCGGCCGAAAATGAATACGAAAACGCCCAATTTTTCTTCACTAATTGCATTAATCTTTTCCTTCAGTACATACATAGATATACTTAATTACAGAATTGGTCAGAGTTGGCTTCATTCCCTTACCAAAGCTTTTTATTTTCATATACACTGTTAAAAATTTGAAACTTTTGCTGCATCACTACTCCACCGCTTTTACAGAAAACGATTACTTCACTATATTATGGAGCATCCTCATTGGTCAAAATATTCTATAATAGCGTTGAAGTGACAATGCAGCAAGAGTTTCAAATTTTAACAGTGTAAAATAAACGTAATTAGTTAATCAACTACACAAAATAGAATTCTTATTATATAAATCCCATCTAGTTTTAAAAAAAAGGTTTTAAGTATGCATACCTCAATTTATCTTTTATAATGACTTTTGTCAATGATCATCTGTTATCTAGATGTTTCATAAAGATTATTCAAAATACTTCTGATTTCAAACTAAAAATTTTGTAATATTTTGCATATTTTAATCACGTAAAAATCATTTTCAAATTTTAGTCATACATGATTTTTTTTCTTTATGACTTGAACACGTCTGAAGTCAGTCATGGACTGATAATTATAAACAGTGAAGTTCACAACAATAAACAAAATGTTGCTTTTTTGAGCTGATTTAGCAAATCAAAGAGAATTATTTAAAGTTTTCGAAGGAAGACATAAACTTTTTGGAATACTGATTGTTTCGTTTGAGTTTCAGTGTAGTAGAATTTTCTGTAGCATTTTCGCCAAATGCGAATTTTTGGCGACACACACATTCTTGAAATGAAAGAATAAATAAAAAGTTTTCTTCCAAATGCAAGCAAATAAATAATTATCACATGATCTAATATTAAGGAATGACCAAAACAGTATCCGAAACATTATTTTGGTTATTTTCCTATTGTCAGCCGAAAATGAAAACGAATACAAAAAGGCACAATGTTTCTTTAGTAATTAATACACACATAAATATACTAACTATTAATTAATTACAGCATTGGTCAGAGCTGGCTTCAAACCCTTAGCAAAGCTTTTTATTTTCATATAACATAATCGTTATTAATTCCTTAACTGCACAGTAAAAAAATACGGGATATTTTACGGAAATACTACTGGTAATCTGAACACCAGTACAATTAACTGTTTTTTAACGAAAAAAATTTCCTTATATTCGAAAACATTTTCCGTATTTCTTTGAATTTACGGGAATACTTCCATTAAAAAACAGTATACTGAACTGGCGTCCAGATTTCAGTAGTATTTACGTAAAATCGCCCATTTTTTTACAGTGTATTTAAAATGGTTTTCTTATAATTGAAATTTCATCTAATTAAAAAAAATGTTTTAGGTATGCATACCTCAATTTATCTTTTATAATGACTTTTATAAATGATCATCTGTTATCTAGACGCTTTTTAAAGAGTATTCAAAATACTGTCAAAATGCTACGATTAAATCAGCATCTTTTAAGTCAAGTAAAAAGCATTTTCAACTTTTAGTCATACATGCATTTTTTTTTCTTTATAATTTGCATACGTCTGACGTAGTCATGGACCGAGAATTATAAACTGTGAAGTTCATAACAATCAATAAAATGTTGCTTCTTTGAGCCGATTAAACAAATCAAAGAGTATTATTGAAAAATTTCGAAGGAAGGCACAAACCTTTTGAAATAGTGATTGTTTTGTTCGAGTTTCAGAGTGGTAGAATTTTCTGTAGCATTTTCGCCGAATGCGAATTTTTGACGAAACTAACACTCTTGTAATGAAAAAGCGGATTTTGCTTCTCAGAAAACAGCTGTAGTTTATTGGATCATGCATGGGTTGTCTTTTAAGCTTTTTACTCATCTTCATTTAAACTGCTTACTTTAATTACTCATCTTTTGATTTTAATTACTTAAAAGCAACTTGTTATTTGTGCTGTTTTAACTCTTTATCAGAAGCTTGCTTTCAAATCATGAGTAGATTTCGGCTCTGCTTGAGTTATTTTGTGGCTGAGGTTTTAAAAGAGCACATTTTGTATCGAAATGGAAAACGGGAACAAATTTTCAATGTATCTATACCGAAAATAAGCATAAAAAATTTGAAAAATGGGGACAATATATTTTTTTCGGTGGACACTACACCTCTGTAGAAATATATATTTCTATTTTTAAAAATCGTATGACTAAGATATTTATCAGAATATCTAATTAATGTTGAATAATGCAGCGTTTAATTAAAGTCTTCTAATTTCCGGAACAGTCAAAGAATTGTATATGTTTCGAAATATTTAGTAAAAAAATTAAATTATAGATTGTAGTTTATTCATCCTTTTTATCCTGACAGTAAATACGTTCAGAAAAAATTCCATATAGAATTTATTTAATTCGACTAGTAATAAAAGTAGATTGAACATTTCATACAAAATAATTTGCTCAATCATATTTAGAAAACGCGTTGAAGAAGCTGAGCTAAATATTTTTTTTATGTAATTGATTTCTCCACCATTTACCCAGTTTTAACATTTTATCTTAAACAAAAAGTGTTATGCGATACATTTTGAACTACAAAACAGTTCTCTGTTATGGATAGGATTAGAGCGCGTTTATTTACACTATTCTTATAAGAATTGTGAGATTTCCATGCAATATGTTTTGTTAATTAAGGGGCCTGTCCATAAATGATGTCACACTTTTTGTTGAATGTTTGTGACCTCTTTCCTACCCTTTGCCACAAAGTATGACACTTCACCGCACCCCCTGCTCTCCCTCCCTTGTCACATATCACGCTAAATTAGATATATATATACTTGCAGTTAAAAAAAAATCACTATGTTATAGATCATATTTTAAATTTTATATTTATTGTGAGTTTTAATGACTTTTTTAAGAATATCAATAAAATTGATTCGGATGAACTTCTTTTGTGTGAAATAAGATTCAAGTTTACAAGATAAATTACAATTAACGTACATTAGTAATTTAATATTAATATGAAAAAGCAATTGAAAACAGTAATATTTTTTAATTTAAAATGGAAATTAATAGTATATTTGGATTTAAATTTTATGTTTATTTCATTAATACACAGTACTTTAAATACAAAATAACTTTAATAACAACTATAAAATTTAATCTTCTGATTTTTAATGTTTTTATTTTAACCAAAATGTGTGATGTCATATTTCTTCTTACTCTCTCTCACCCCCTTGTCTTAATTTCACGAACCCTCCCCCTCCTCCCTTCCAAGCGTGACGTCATTTACGGACGACCCCTTATTCCAAAACCAAATTATTCTTCTAAAAATTTTGCTAAAAGCGTGCTAACTATCGATTTATTAAACTAATTTAAATTAAAATATTATCTAAAAATGAAATTGTTATTATATATGTTGTTCTGTACATCTTATACATTAGCGTACACTCTTTAAACGAAAGAGTGGATTTGGCTTCTCATAAAAGAGCTGTAATTTACTGAATCGTGAATGAGTTGTTTTTTAAATGCTTTACTCATCTTGATTTAGATTGCATATTTAAATAACTCATCTTGATTTAAATTGTTTAAAAAAACTCACACACTTGAGTTGTTCTAAATCTTTATGAGAAGATGCCTTTCAAAAAGTGAGATGATCGAATTTCGGCTCAACTTGAATTATTTTTGACATTTTAAGGGAGACCCGTACCCCATTTTCGGCCAAAAATCACCAAAAGTTCAATTTTTTTAAGAAAACGATAAAACACATATTTGCGAATATCCATGCAAAATTTCAGAACTCGGGGACACTTGGAACAGGTAGAAAATGAGCTTTTTAAATTGTACTCACTATAGAGTTTAAAGGACTAGCGGCCATTTAAAACGTGTTTTCCTGAAAATGACTTTTTTCATATTTTGCCTAAGTTCAAAATACTAAGGCTCAGTGGTAAAATGATTTAGAAAGAAAGTGTTTATGTTTTTAGAATCTTAAAAAAAAAAAATTGCAACAAAAGTAAGGAGAAATATTTTTTTTAACTATTTCTGAAAATTTTACATAAATTGGTAAACATGAAAATTATAACGAATTTAAAGACATTTACCATGCGTATTTTCATTTATTTTTTTTTTAGCCGATTAAAATAGAAAATAAAAAATATCTCTCCTTAGTTCTTTTCTATATACTGTAACATTATTTAAGAAATTTTAGTAATACCAAAATTTTGAAAATTGAATGAGGAATAGTAATTTTAATAAGTGTATTTTTCGACAAAAAAAATCATAAAAATCCCCATAAAAAATATACTTTTTAATAAAAAGTGAATTTTTTTTGCTAATTATTCCTTACAAGAAGATTCTTAAATAGTACACCAAAATTCATTACTTTAAAATCAATAATAAAAAAATTGGGTTTTTTTCTTACGGGTCTCCCTTAAGAGAGTAAGTAATTATTCAGATGAATTTTTTTTTAATTCAGGACATAAAAGATAAAATATTATGCGAATGTCAAAAATCAAAGACATTTAGAGCTCTCCTTGTAGCTCCTGATATTCAGATTTACTAGTTTAGATTTAACCATTTGGAAGATGGTGTACTATTAATAGTACATGTCTTTTAAAGAAGGATTATTTTGTTTTGAGAAATGCTTTCCCCACTATTTACATGTAGTAAAGTTAATATATGTTTATGTTATTATATAACTTTATTAATGTTTAGGCATTTATTTATAACGATTATTGTTATTATTTACTTAATTCTGTTTTAGCCGTTTGCGATTGTTTTATTTTAAACATATATACCAGTCTTTGAAATTGAAATAAAAGTTACTTTTTTGAAAGAATAATGTATAAAAAGGGGGGGGGGGGATTAGAAAGTTGTAACATAAGTTAAATCTCATTGTAATACAATATTTTATAAATGTCTCCAACAATATTTCCTTTGCTTATTGTCATATGAATATGAATTGAATACTACGCAAAAAACAACATTCGTTGTCTTTCAAACAATGAAGTATTCGTTAAACACTAATTAATCTATTTGGATAGCTAGTGTTAATGTTATTAATGTAAAAGTATTTTTTTTTCTAAAAATTGAAAGAAAAATCGGATTCAAAAGGGTTAAACTTAAGGTAAGAAAGAAAGAGCAAATCAAATAATTTCATAACTTTTATTTGTAATAATAATTATAATAAGTTATTTATTTCTGTTTGCGCCGTTTGCGATTCTTTTATTTTAAGCATACATTTCAGTTTTTAAATTTGAAAAAAAAAAAAAAAAAAAAAAAGTTAATTTTTTTAAAGAATCATGTGTATTAAAGCTCAATAAAGAAAAAAAAAAAAAAAAAAAAAAAAAAAAAAGCTGTAACATAAGTTAAATATTTTTGTAATACAAGATTTCATAAATATTTCCAACAACATTTCCTTTGCTTATTGTCATATAAATATGAATCGAATCGTACGCAAAAGAACAACATTCGTTATTGTTTCAGAAAATACTAATAAATCTATTTGGATAGCTAATGTTAATGTTATTAACGCAAAAGTAAATTTTCTAAAAATTGAAAAAAAGAATTGGGATCCGAAAGGATTAAACTTAAGGCAAGAAAGAAAGAGCAAATCAATAATTTTCACAACATTTATTTATATTAATAATTATCATTATTTACTAAATTCCGTTTGCGCCGTTTGCGATTCTTTTATTTTAAACGTATATTTCAATTTTCAAATTTCGAATAAAAGTAAATTTTCTGAAAGAATCATATGTAATAAAACTCAAAAAAAAAAAAAAAAAAAAAAAATTGTAACATAAATTAAATCGTATTGTAATACAATATTTTATAAACTAGCAAAAGCCATGCTTTGTTTGGATTCACGAAGTATTATGCTATCAGATAAATATTTGAAAGTAATAATATATTTTTTCAATTACTTTTGCATCTTACTTTTGCATTAAGCAAAAATGTAATTTAAAGTTTCGGGGCATTTTAATTTAAAAATGTATTTCAACCAAATAACTATGAATTTCCTTAGATTCACTGGAAAAAAAATACGACTTCTTTGCTACATCGTCACTCCACCGCTTGTATAGAAAACGGTTACTTCAGGCTAACATGGAACATTCTCAGTGACCAAAAGAGTGATATTCTATAAAAGCGGGGGAGTGACGATGCAGCAAAATAGTCATATTTTTTACAGTATTGTTTATTTATGATATAAGACTGGTATAAATAAAGATATTTTCGAAGTAGAATTATACAAAGTATTAATTAATTTTATTTGTTTACAATTCTTTTATTGCCACTCCACAAAAACATATAAATGAAAATATTTTCGAAGTAGAATTATAAAAAATATTATTTAATTTTACTTGTTTACAATTCTTTTACTGCCACTTCACAAAAACATTATAATTCTTTTAAAATTCATAAATATCGTCTGCTTAAATGATTTCACAAAATAAGAATAAATTGTGTATTTGAATTCCTAACACAGAAAAATACTTTTATAATTAAATGTCAATAAGAGAATTTTCACAAATTTTAATTCATTAAAAATATGCTATAATTTTTCCAAAAAAAAAGTATTTTATAAATTTTATAAAAGAAATCATGAAACTAAGTTAAAAGGAATGAGCATAGTTTGAAAATCTGAAAGCAGTTTTTGAGATATTTTGTCAGAATAATGAAAATATATTTTATTTATTTATTTATTTAATGATCTTCTAGCTATAATCACTGACCCCATGATTTAAGTTTTTTCTTCTGAAAACGTACATGTTTCACGTTTTATTTGAAAAAATGCGTTCGTAATGGAAAAGCATGTAAAATAAATTAATTAAAATAATAATTCATTGAAAAGTATTTCTATAGAAAAATAATATTCTGCAAATCTACAGATCATAATTTATATTTGTGTTTAATTTCAAGTCAAAATACTGCACAGTTTTTTTGTAAAGTGTACGACAAAGTGTCATTTGAGTGGCCTAGTAGAAGATTCGCTTCGCTCATCCTAACAACTTTTCCTTTGCTTATTGTGATATGAATATGAATCGGATAGTACGCAAAAGAACAACATTCATTATGTTTCTGAAAATGAAATATTCATAAAATACTAATAAATCTATTTGGATAGCTAATATTAATGTTATTAACGGAAAAGTAATTTTTTCTAAAAATTGAAATAAAAAATTCATATCCGAAAGGATTAAACTTAAGGCAAGAAAGAAAGAGCAAATCAATAATTTTTACAACTTTTATTTATATTAATAATTATCATTATTTACTAAATTCCGTTTGCGCCGTTTGCGATTCCTTTACTTTAAACGTATATTTCAATTTTTAAATTTCGAATAAAAGTAAATTTTCTGGAAGAATCATATGCAATAAAACCAAAAAAAAAAAAAAAAAAAAAAAAAAAAAAAATGCAACACAAATTAAATCGTATTGTAATACAATATTTTATAAACAACTTTTCATTTGCTTATTCTGATATGAATATGAATCGGATAGTACGCAAAAGAACAATATTCATTATGTTTATGAAAATGAAATATTCATAAAATACTAATAAATCTATTTGGATAGCTAATGTTAAAGTTATTAACGAAAAAGTAATTTTTTCTAAAAATTGAAAGAAAAAATCAGATCCGAAAAAATTAAACTTAAGGGTGTTCTCAACTGCTCCGCTCAACAAGTGGAAAATGTTTTGACACATTTACAAACTCATTTTTTAACGGAAAGATATAAAACTTGAATGCCTGACTATGGAAGCGATTTCGAATCGAACTTATTTTTCCATTTTATGATAATTAAGCTACCTATCGAGTTATAAGCTATTTCGATCGCGTGATCACCCGTTTTTCTCCTGCTTTTCGCCCGGGTTTTCTGCTTTCGTCGGGAAACGTGCTCAAAAACGTCAAATCTGAAGGCTTGTTATGAAAAATCTATTGTGTTAAAAAAAAAAGCAGAAAAATGAGTGCAATTATTTCTGAATAACAACACCTGTTATTTCCATGCATTTCTGAAAAAAAAATAAATTAAAGCATATGTCACAAAGTTGCCCTTTTTGATTTAAGAACAACACCCTTAAGTTAATAAAAAAAGAGGAAATCAATAATTTGCACAACTTGTATTTAAAATCATTTATTACTCTGTAATAATTTATCCGTTGTTTAAACTTAAATGTATGTTACAGATCAGCATAGTCACTTTTGGCTTACAGTTTTACACATATGCAGCACAAAGAACAATTTTAAGCATAATAAAAGTAAAATAACAAAAAAAACAATGACACAATTACTATCATATATTTTATAAAATATGAATTATATTTATATTACTGTATGAATACAAAATACTATGATTGTTTTAATTACTAAAAATACTTGATGCTTTCTCCAGATTGTTTCTTTTTAATTTTTTTCACTCAATGCATGTTTTGTTTTTAGCTTAAAATATTTATCTTTTTAAAAATTATTTTGCAGGTAATAAAATGCAACATATTTTTTTATTGTTTAATGATTGTATTATAAAGGAAATATTTCAAATTTACTTTGCATAGTGATAAAACTTTATATTATTTTAGAAAATAATTTTAAATTTATACACATATAAATTTCTTGAGATTTTAGCAGATGTATGGCGATACGCGCTGCTAAACCTTTCACAAGTTTAAAAGTTATGTAACTGTTTTTAAATTAAAGTACGATGTTGATTCTGTAGAGGTATTTAAGATTAATTTAATTATAGGTTTTCTTTAATAAATATGACAAAAAAAATATCTTATAAACAACCTCAATTTACTAAAATGCCCTTTAAATTTTCTTTAATAAAAAAATTAACACTGATTAGTAAGTCGTACAAATTAAATAAATTTGAGTAACAACACACTTTAAGTATTGATTTGTTGTACGTAGACATATTTTTAAAAACATCTATAAAATGAAATAAGAAAATTACATCATTAAAAAAAAATTGTGATGCCAAAGATTAAAAAAAATATTCATATTAAAAGTGGAAATGTTTTGAAAATTAGATAAAACTAGTAAATGAATTATATTTTAAGAAACAATGGAATTTAGTAATTTTATATAAATATTCAATTTTATAAACTCATTACGAACGTGTATATATGGATACTTTTTAATTTCTTTTGCGAATATTTGACTTAATGTAAATACTATCCAAATAAAAAAAAATATTGTAATACATAAAAACTTCTATTAAATAATGCTGAAAGTGAATTGTATTCCTAAAAGTATCCCAATTCATAAAATCATGGTTGAAAATCATATATTTTTTAAGTTTTGGTAACCGCTTTTTAATTAAACATATAAATAAAAACATCTTAATACTAAATCATAAAAGTACTTGTTAAAAAAAAATTGTGCTATCTTTCATTAAGAAATTAAACTTTCACATCAAAATAGGAAGCATTTTGAGAATTCTGGAAAATTTAAAAATGAATTATAATTGACAAAAGCAAAATTTATCAAAACAATATAAAACCCAATTTTATAAAATCATTATGAAAAAATACATATTTTAAAAATTTTCCTTTTCAGTATATATCTCAATCTTAATGAATGTATGACTTAAACATTATGCAATCAAAACTCTGTCATGCGACAACATTGCATTAAATAATAGTTGAAATTTTTACATCTTTTCAAGCATTCTCTAACAATATATAAAAGAATTTAAACACTAAAGACAAAAAGTTAAAAAAAATTTAAATGCAAAAATGAAGTTGAATAAAATAATCATAACATTTAGAAATATTTGTAAAATATACCAATTTCTTTAAACCATTATATAAAAATTTCGCATTTTTTAAAAATTGCCTTTTTATTATCAACTCAATTTAAATTGTGTACAAACAAAATGCTGGAATATATGAAAAATAAGTTAAATACACAATAATGAAATTAATTCTGTTTCTGGCATCATCATCCCATATAATTAAATCATTGTTGAAATTTTCACATTTTTTAAAAATAATGTCTATAAATATATCAAGGAATCTAAACACCAAAGACAAACCGATGAAAAAAGCCTTTTAAATGTTAAAATCAATTTTTTTATTCTTCTGTTATTAATGTAGAAATACTAAAATTCATCAAATCATTATGAAAATTTTGATTATTTTTTTCCAGTTTCTCTTATAAGTATGTGACTCAATGTAAACAATATAGAAAGAAAATACTGCAATATGCGAAAATTAAGTTAAGTTAAACAATCATGAAAAATATTTCTATTTCTAAAAGTATCCCATTTCATAAATCACTGTTGAAAATTTCCAAATAATACCTATAAATATATAGTAGAACATAAATACTAAAGACAAAGAGCTAAGTTTTTAAAATCTAAAAATAAAGTTTACTTAAAGTATTCATAAAATTTAGAGATATTTGTAAAAGCACCCAATTTTTTTTCACACGCATTTGAAAAAAGAAATCAAAATTATTTTATCTTTTCTATAAATATATGGTAGATAATAAAGAATACAGACAAATATTTTCAACTATAAAAAATGCGTTAAAAGAATGTGTATGTGATGAAGAAATGTGTGTAATAGTCCTGAAGTCAGTAAAATATGTAAACAGAATCAGAAATAGAAATTACAAAACCTTCTGCTATGCAAGTCCACAGTTATAGAAGAATAAGTTAAAAAAAATTTGAAAACAATACGATAAAGCATTTATACATATAGTAACATGTCTGTGCTCAACAAATAAGAAGCTTTAGCTGGCTTTTCTCGAAAATTATCTCTTTATATCCACTCGTTTAGTAAACCTCTCAGTAAATGAAGCCGAAGAATCCGTAATCAGTGCGAGAATGAATACCTTTCGTGAAATATATCGCTCTAAAAACGAAATCACAATGAAACCACAACAATAGCTTTGTTTCTCTTTTTTTCTAATACTCTTGTTTTGAGAAGCCCCAAACGCTTCATTGATGGCTACACGTTCAGCAAATAACCACATTGAGTTTTCGAGTTTATATCCACAGACATTTCTTTATCGAAGAGCATTTTATTCCAAATGGAATGTATCTAATGCAGTGCAAGCATCATGTAGACGTGACGTCAAATTTTTCATGAGTTTTATATATATATATATATACACACATTAGGGCAGGATACCCGGACATCACGAACAACGATGCCACATATAGGGCGCAATTTTAGCTCATGCCCGGACGTTGTAGTACGTAAAATCTAGTATTTACCATTGACTATCTGTCAAAATACTTTAAATTACATTTATATCTTTCGTACTTCCGGCCAATATACAGCAGAAACATTAGTTCACTCTTATATGTAGGCCTGCTGCTCCACGGCTGGATTATGGTGATACTGATGCCTGGAGTACTCCGAGTGATGATGATGATGATGATGATGGGTACTTGAGGCGTTGTTCCTACTGTGAGGATGTACCCTTATCCGGTTGTTGGCTGCAGCAGCGGCTGTTACTACCGTTTGATTCCTAGGATCTGGCTCCAGAACGCTAGAGTCCATGTTTCCATAATTTAAGCCATCCTTGTTGTCGTTTCTATCTGCCTAAAACAAAGAAGAACTTTAATGAAACAAATACATAAAATGCCAGTTGTACACTTAAAATTATTATTATTCTCAAATTAATGAATAAGGAAAATCACCAAATTGAAGATTTTATGAAAACAAAATTTTATTTCGGACTCATTGATATCAGTTTAATTTGCTTTTAAATTAATAACAGATTTGATTTTTCATATGATCCAAAAAGGTGCAAATTAATTCTTTAATATTTTAATTTAATATCCTGAGTTATGTTTAATAATAGAAATATGTATATAATGAATAGAAGTAATTTATTTTAAATATAATCTTGAATCGAACTAACTACATCACGTTTAAAATCAATTAAAAATAAAATAAAATATGAGTAGATTTGAAATTCTCACAATTTTAAACAAAAAATAGCAATATCTACATATATATATATATATATATATATATATGTTTGGATATGGACATATCGTCAACTGAGAATAATAAGATTCTATCTGTGTTTTGGAAAAAATTGACTTGTCGATATAGAAATGCTCTATTTACATCACTGAAGGCTCTCTGAATTAAAATTTTGTCATAATACTATTGTAATGTTATATATGAAATATATGTAACATTATTTTGATTCAAAAATGCCTTCATAGATGCAAATAGATCCTTTCTATATCGACAAGTCATTTTTTTTAAAAACACTGATAGAACCTTATTATTCTCAAGTGGCGATATATCTGCAATTTGCTCGTTAATAAACGTTCTTCCTACAGTATGTACTAATAAAAAATGTCTTCTAAATAAATATACAAACATCTTCCCTTATTAATTATTGCTACACTCACATGTATTATAAGCAAAATGCACATTTCGATAAGAAAACCAGTGGGTTGTAAAACCTTTACTCACTTGAAAACTTCCGCTCCGTAATGATAAACCAGTGGGTAGGTTAACTATGAATTTATCGTTTAAATATAAATATTTTTTTCTTTTCTTTAATAGAATACTTTAGCTCAATCTTTAGTATGACAATTTTTTACTTGTTTGATTTTGGTTACGGATTTTTTAAAAAGAGAATTTCTCCGGAGAAGGGGACACTTTCGGAATTAGTTTTGAAACAAAAAGTACCTTTTTAAAAAAATATCTGCACTAAAATTAAAAAAGCAAAAAGAAAAAACCAATCATAGTAAAGATCGAACTCAGCTATTCTATGCATAAAATATCTTTTAAAAATATTTAAATTTAAACGAGTAATTCGAAATTAAACATGCCCATTGATTTAACATTACGGAGTGGGAGTTTTCAAGTGAAGACTTCCCTTAAGGGGTGTCAGGAATTTAAAAGCTTCCTTTTTTTTTATATGTTAACAGCTACCTTTTCTGAACATTTTAATATAATTGTTTTCTCGAAATTCTCATTAGAACAAAAGTTCTGGGTTTAGAATTTTACCCGCTCAATAGCGGAAGCGGCGTTTTTAGAACTTGTAAGTCATTTTTCTCCAAATGATATTTTTTTTCACAGCACGCACGATATCACAAAATCTTGTACGTATTTTCTCATAAAATTTTCAAAATATATGTTTCATGTTGATCTGTATAAACTGGACCTAAAATTTCCTTTTTATTGTTGAAAAAAAATATTTCTTAGCCAATTATGTCGTTGAAATTTTCAAAAATTTGTATTAGTTAAATACTACTTTGTATTAAAAATAGAAAAATGCTTTAAATATAAATTTATTTATGTTCAAGATATTTACTTCATTGATTTAAAATGTTGGCAATAAAATTTTAGCGTTGAATTTAAACCATTATTTAATATAATAGAAATGTATTTAATGAAGTCTTAAATGACGTTACTAAACAATATTTTTTTCATAGTTGAGATAAAAGAAAATACTGCCGAGAAAGATTACTATGCAAATGATATGCCTCATTTTAAAATAGAAAATCATATAGATAATATATGAATTTATTAATATTTATCCAACATCTAAGTAATTTGTTAATTTCAAAAACGTGTAAAAAACTGCAAAATGCCAACATTAAAAACAATTTATCTCGGAACGATAAGTAAGCGTAATATTAGAAGAATCCCCTTTTTTTTCAGATAAACCAGACTAACATAATTGGTTTAATTACATTTTATAATTGAATATATATTTTAAGTGTACTCTATTTTTAAAGGCATTCAAGGTTCAATACATATAAAATTCCATGCTGTAGAATAAGATAAACCACATAGTCTGGAAGAGAACAATATTATAGTTTAATACCTATTACTTTCTTTTTCATGTTTGTATGCACAGAGGTCTTCAATTTCTTAGTATTTCCCATACATATGAAGACATTTGTGCCCTAAACTGAGCTTAATTATTGCAAATAAATGATAATTTTCCTACTTGGCCTACGTTTTCGTATATCCAATCAGTTTTATGGGGATAATTTCGATGAGAGGAAGTTAATGCATGTATCTAGGTGAGTTTTTATGTAATGGGAAAACAGTTTCATATGTTGGTCAATTCTCCAGCGAAAAAAAAAAAAAAAATGTGAAACGTACTAATTGAATTCAATAGCGAGTTCAGAAGAGATCTAACTTTATCAAGAGTTGAAATTTGAGTTCTTTGGTAAAAGTTTCAAGGAACATGCTTTAAGATTTAAGTGATACTTATTAAAATATCTTATACGAAGTAAAGATGGAATATTTTTACAACAATTTGAAAGGGAAGTAACCAGGGATGTAGTGGACGATATACGGTAGTATACGCCGTAAACCTTCTGGATTTATTAAAAGAGCACCGTATACCCTCTGTTTCTCGAGAAAACTATAGTTTACACATTCTAGGGTATACTCTCTGTTTCGATATCCTCTGTTATTTTTACGATTACACCCCTGGAAGAAACCGAAATTGAGTGTAAAATGTTTTGCTTACTAATTAACTTTCCGTTTAAAACAAAAAAGAAATAATACCCCACTATATTTTGTTATGTTGTATCATCAGTGACAATAAGTAAATTGAAAGAATAGAGTCATAATATAAGTTGAGTATAGCAATGTAAGTCATTCCAATCCAGTATACAGCAAGATTTTTCAATATATGTATTTCTGCACATCACATCATGCGATTTGCGTTGTACATACTTGCATTCACGCTTACTTAAAAATTTAAGATCGCAAATCAAATTATCGACAGAATACTGATAAAACGTACACGGTTGTCATTATCTGACATATTTTGCTCTAAAAAGACATTTATCTGCACTATAATAATATAATAATAATTGAAACAGTTTATTTAAAAGCATGTTGTGTATATGAATACATTTTGCACATACCAGTGTTGGATAACAACAATCATGCGCGATTTATTTTAATTAGGCCAGTAAATAGAACTACGTCTGACGACAAGCAGTGCATCTGCGATTGTAATCCTGACAATTGAAAGTTCCCGGCCTGCATTTAAAATTTACTATTTATTTAATGATTCTGTAAAAATTTGTAACGATTTAAAATGCTCATAAGCATTTTTCTATGGTACCATCAAGTTGTTTGCCGCCAAGTCTGGTCGGATCCCATGAAGTATTATTTATTCCAATTAAGCTTTTACACAGATGATGGCATCATATTAGGCCATATCTATTCGATATTTTTCTGTTAAAAAAATAAAATATTTGAGATTACCCATGTAGAAAAAAATATGAGATAGTATATTTTAAAAAGAAATCATTGAAAAAGTCTAAGCACATTCATTTTACTGCATCTATGCAAATAACATGCATGAAAGCGTCTAAGTTCTGTGCTACGCAAACAAGGTCTGCCCCCACCTTTGCAATCTTTTGCTTTCTCCCTCTTATTTCAAAGCTCGACGTCCAGTATTCTGACGTTTCCGGACGTAAAATGATCCGGCTTTGTCCGGATCCCGTTTGTGTTCTCCTGGAATAGCACAGAGCTCTGGAAAGCACAAACACATTCAACATTCATAAGTCCGAAAACACTATATCAGAATACGTACCTATTACCTTATTGATTTACTGGTGTCTGATCGTTCATAATAGGTAAAAAAGTGAAAGGAGAGGCCATTTGGTGTTGCAATGTAAATATAAAGCAGAATATAAATAAAGATATTATTTTGCTGCAAAAAATTATAATAGAAATCTTTATCAGTATGATAAAGAATGTAAAAAAGGAAAAAAAAGTTGTACATTTTATAATAACATTTTTTTAATTCATTTTATTTTTTTAATACATTCGATGTTTTTAACGCAAGTATAACATTTACAAAGTAGGCTGTAAAAATTATTTCATTGATTTTTAATAATATTTTATGAAGTAAACATTTATTGATATAATCACATTACTTATATTTTAATAATTCTGTATGATAAATAATTATAAAAATATACTCATAAATATGTTGCAAGCAATTCACAAACAGAAACATTCAAAGTCTAAAAAAATTATCATAATACAAATTAAGTGCATTATTATTTTAGTGATATGAGGTTTGTTACATCATATTAAGTAACAAAATGAAGAAAAGTTCATTTGCTATTACGATAAAGTTTAAAATTGAAATTAATAAATAAAAACGGTACTTTTAAAAGCTCTTTGTAAAAGTGCATTTTATATACAAAGCTGCAGAATATAATACAAATTAAAAAATTGCAATAGAAAGCTATATCAATATGACAAAAATGTAAATAAAAAAGCTGTTATAACCATTATAATATTAAAATTATTTTATTTATTACATGTATTTTTATACATACTTTTTTACATACATTTAAGACTTAAGAAATAGGCTGTATAAGTAAATTTCCAAACTGAAGGGATTTTTATACAGATATTTAGTAAAATATTTGTAAATGACACTGTTTTTGACTTAGTCATTTAATTAAAATCATAAAAAATCTGTACGATAAATAAAAAAAAATATACACGTATATATATAATTTTCAATCATTTTGAACACAGATTGATAAATTATTTTTTAAATATTTGTTGTTTAGTAATTCAACACATAATGATTAAATTACACAAAAATAAATGAAATAATTAATATTGTATTCTTAATATTTTTAAATTTGATCAGAAATATTATTATCTTTTACAGAATAATTTTTTTAAAACAGAGCAATATAACAGTTAATTTAACTATTTTTACTTTAAATGATATTTTAAAGTTTATTAGAGATAATCAAGGAATTAGTACTTGATATAAAGGTATTATAAGGCATGATATGGTAAATATAGAGCTTTAATAAATAATTGAAATAAATCTCTTTTTTTATGATTGGTCATGTTAAGAAAAAAATATTGTTATTCGTATTATTAGATATTAATCTTATAATTAGATATTAATTTTATTATTCGATATTAACTAGATAATTATTCTATTATTAGATGCATAATTTCATAAGAGGTGCGATAATTACGTAGGACATAATATGGTAAAGTTAAAACTGAAGGAAATAACTCAAATAAAACTGTGTTTCAAAAATGAGGCTGCACAAAATAAGACCTCCATCTGTAACAAATAAGCAAGTAAAATTTGTTTCTTAGTTACACACACACACGCACACATACACACACACACACAAAAAAAACATTTAGTTAATAATTTCCCAGACTAATGTTTGTTCGGAGTGAGTAAATGCTAGTTAGATTAATCACATAATTTTATTCGTTGAATAAACTTTTATTGAACAAACAAAATGATTCTGCTAGTGCAACAACAACAACAACAACAACAACAACAAAAATAAAAATAAATATAAAAATAAAATAAAATAAAAAATAAATAAAAAATAAAAAATAAAAAAATAAATAAATGAGGCAAAATTGGTTAGCACGACTATTTTTTTTTTTCTTGTTTTAACACAATTGTTATTTCTGTGTATTTTCACCTTGATATCGACGAATAAAATATTTAGAAAAACATTAATCAATTCTCGTATAAAATTTAGTCATACTGTTTAAGCTCCATTAAAAATACCAAAGATGCCAAAAAAGCATCTCGACCAAAAAACCCTCTGTTTTAATATTTCTACGATGAAGATATAAGAAGAAAATTGAATTTGTAAAAGCGAACAAAAAATAATAATATGATAGAAAATTATCTTTGAGTCAATCTTGAGTTCTTCCACTATTTATTTATTTTTTACTTTTTTACTACAGTGGAACAGTATTTTCTGTACGTAGTTCAAGTTAAAAAAAGTGTTACACAGGAATGCTATTATATTACTACCACGCCTACAATGTTATTTGTAGTGAAAAAAATTCAGGCTTCTGTGAATCAAATTTCACAATGTTGCTTTTTTTCCCACGGATTCTTTCTGTTTGCTTAAATCACATTTTCTTTGTGCAATAATGATGTTGTCTGACGATAGATTTTTTTCTCAGCTGTTATTGGTTTAAAAATATTTTTCGCTTGGACTGAAAATAAGCTTAAGCTACTATAGTAAAAAAAAAAAAAAAAAAAAAAAAAAAAATAAGTTATATTTTTTTCATTTGAAACTATTTTTTTTATCTATATTTATTTGGTTTAAAATATTTTCAGATTGGAAAATATGTAGCAATATCTCATGCAGTCCTGCATTGGATTATGCCAGTCTGTATCAGATGTAAACAAGATGTAGGATTACTAGAGTTTTAAGTTTAGTATTTGAAAAACAATTATATTTCATGCTTATCATGTTTTTTTTTTTTTTTTTTTTTTTTTTTTTTACGGGTAATTCAATGATTATTAATAAGTAATACAAAATAGTTATTAAGTTTGATCTTTGTTTGACAACATAAGTTTCAAAGAAAAGGCAACATTTTTAAAAAGTGTTGTCTAGTAACACCTGTAAAACATTACTCTGGAAAGAATAAAGCTAGAGTTGTTAACTATTTTTAAGATGAAAAAAAATGCTGTATTACGAAGTAATAATATTTGAATTATCTATAAAAAATATTAGATATAATTAATTTGATAATATTAAAATTTAAACTACAGTAACCTTACTTTTTTGTCCAAACACTTCAACATTCTCACTTTTCACTGAATCGAAAAACATTTTACAAACATACATATATATTTTTCTTTAATGAGCCGTTTTATTTCCAGTCTATTATTTGAAAGCTTAATTAAATTTATAATATAATTAATATGCATAATTTTAAAATTTTAGCATTTTAACTACACAAATAGAAGGATTTTCGCCTGAAGATGTATTTTTAATTTTGAGAAGGATATCCAACGTATATTATAATTGTACACAAATATCAGGCTGTTTAGACTCCGAAATTAAATTTTTTTCACATGTCTTAAACAGACAAAAAATGGCTACTTCTATTTTTCTATGATTTGAATAATTGGTAATCGGTTGTTTTTTATCTCCTTCGAACAATGTTCTCTCAAAAATCGACAATCGACAACAATCGACAAACATCATTGAATAATTTTTTCTTGTACCAACAGAATATTAAAATAATTGATTTTGTTCAGAAATCTTACTATAAAAAATGTATTTTTTAGACAATAAACAACTTTATGACATCCATAAAATCCTTTTTTTTTTTTCGTGTGTGTGTATCATTGGATCTAAATCTTTCCCGTTCGTATTTATTGTTCTTCTGAAGATTTTTCTTTTAAAATATAAATGTAAATTTAAAGAAATATCTAAATTTATCAACAAGCTTTGCGTATACAGTTTAACAAATGAAGCATACATTTTTCTAACCTTATTTTATTTATAAATATTATTATAAAAATGTTTGTTCAGACAATAAACAAGTTTATAGAGTCTATAAAATGCTTTTTTTTCTTTTTTTGTTTCTTTTTAACCCGTGAGTAGTCGCGACTTTTTTCACAACGTCATTAGTCGCGCTCGGTCTTTTCGCCGCTGGCCCCCCACATACCAAATATGTAAATTAAGAAATATTTTTCACCTAATATACGAAGATAGCCTTTCAATTAATCTATAAATTCGCAGTTTTCTTAAGTTATGCATTTTATTCAAGAGATCTGGAGTAATTAGAAAAGTAAAAATGAACTGACATTAGTGATTGTTACGTAGACTTTTTAGCCAATTTCAATTTTCTTTCTAAAAATGTACCTGAAAGAAAAACAGAGGTGTCCTGTTACTTCACTAAGGTGGTCGAGAAACTTTCAAAATCAGGTACCTGGTAGATCACCGCTGTATTTGTAATGTGATACAAGTTAGGAGAAGATAAGTTATACGGGCGGCGAAAAGACCGACACGCGACTACTGACGGGTTAACCTATAATAGAATCTAAAATGTTGCGTACGTATCCATTGTTCTTCTGAAGATTTTTGTTTAAAAATATAAATGTAAATCTAAAAAAAAGAAAAATCGAAATTTAATAAAAAATTTAAAAAATACAGTTAAAAAGAAATAAAGCAAAATTTTTTCTAACCTTCTTGCCATCTTTATAAAAAGGGTCTTCACCGATTGTAGCAATTTTTCCTTTACTCGTCGCATTGGTGGAGTATGGAATCGTCTTTGCTGTTGTGAGATCTGCCCTGTCATTATCAGGACAGCCGTTTTCGACTATGCTGTAATAAAGTAAATAGATTGCATAAGTATAAAACGAAAATAACCTTGGTACATGGAAAAAATAGTTCAGTTGAAACAACTATATTTTAATTAAAATAGCTCCAACCAAATATTTTGATTGAAATGACCAAATTGTGGTTGGACTAACAAAATAATTTTGTTAATTCGTCAAAAAAGAAAAAAAATGGCTATTTCAACAAAAATTTTTGATGGAGCTATATTGACCAAAATTTAGTTGCTTCAACAAAACATTTTTTTTTTCTGTGTAGAAAGACGTGATTAGTATTCTAAAAAATACATTTCTCAAAGTATCAAGTCGAAGATGAAAAACTGAAACGCAAGAACGAAATATTGTTTTATGTTGAAGAGTTTTCATTAACAATAAAGTGAAAATAATAGCTAATGAAACAGATTTTGCTAAAAATGTGTGCATAAAATGTGTTAATTGTTAATAATCCGTATTTTAGTAATTAATGTTGTAAGGCAACGTGTCTGAATTTGTGGTATGTGGATTGTTAGTTATTAACGAGTTCTGCCCTTATAACCTTCTTTGCTTCCACTCCCAACCCCCAATACAGAAAAGTATCAAATGAATTCAAATTGCACACTATATGATACAACGTGGTGTATGTTTACATATGTGCAGAAATCACAATGCAAAACTCAGTGTCTTTCTATCGCTACGCCTGGTGTACTGTTTTATTTCTAATAAAGGAATATTATAATGGTTTTGAAAGGTGTGCCGCATACATCATATCTCTAAATGCTCTGAAAAACAGTATTTTAAGATAATTTTCTTGCACTTATCTAAAGGCAGAATAAAATGTAAGAAACTCTTGGTATAAAAGAATGGGGTTTCGAATTTATGAGGGAAAACTGTCAGCACTACACGCTAATCCGAAAATAATTTGGTGAGAAAACCTTTACAACTATGAAGGCCTATTTATTCTTTACAATATGGTTTTGCTCCATCTCTGAGAGACCAAACATGTTTACTCAATATTTCAGTTAGATAAGTTAGTGATCGAAAATTTAATTTTATTAATAATAATCAATATGTTAAATTAATTTTTCAAGCTCAATATGTTAAACTAAGCATAGAACAGATTTTAAGTTGCACACAATTTAGATACATTCTTGTTTATATTTACCACATCTGAGACACTTTTATACAAAATAAATAATGTTATTAAGACAGATGGTTCCTAACCTATTTTGAACCCCCCCCCCCTAGGAAAGCACCTGTAAAATCACAATCTAAATCCCATATCACAAATACTCTCTATAATATATACTGTGTGTTACATATTTGAAAAATGAAACTTATTCATACTGAAGAAGACTAGCAGAAACTTTGTAATAATTTTTCAGTCTACATATATTTACTTAGTTTCTGTCACAATACATTTTAAACATAATTCTATAAATGCAACGATACTATACATATTCGCATTTATACCAAAGCGAGTTATAGTATAAAGACGTATTCTGTCAACAACAGACATATCAGACAAATAAACAAAGATATCAGAAATACAAGGCTCATTCAAAAAATAATCAACAAATTGTGAAAAATTGTAAAATGTACTAAAAGCAAAAAAGTCCTTCTGGCCAGTACCAAGAGGAAGAGGTAGCTTTCATATTTCTTAATTTTCTTTAAAAAAATTAAGTTACATTATTCTATTATACAAAGCTCAAATTACTGGAGCACGCTTAATAAAAAATTCTATACTTGTTTTTTTTTTACTTGTTATAACTCAGTCATTTTTAAGATACAGTCGAAACAAAAAAATGCTGTAGAGTCTATGCATCAAGCTAAAACTCATAAAAGAAAAATCTTTTTTAACTTCTATTTTTTGTTGTTAATTTTAATTTTTGAATTTTTGAAAAAAAATTAATGGCCTCCATTTAAAAGAAGATGGAGGATGAAACTAGCCAACGAACTCGGTTCAAACATCGGTATATAGTATGTACACACCAAGTTACATTCAAATCCTTTCATAAATACGCGTATTATCATACGACAAAAATCAGACCGTTTCAAAATATCAGCCACACTAGAAATTCAAAATGCTATAACTCAGTCATTTTTTAAGCTATAAACAAAACAAAAAATGCCCTGAAATCTTTGTATCAAGGTCAAACACAGAGAAGAAAAATGTTTTTCAATTTCTATTTTTTTATACTTAATTCTAAACTTTAAATTAAAAAAAATAATTTAAATGGTTTCCATTTCAAAAAAAAAAAATGACGGATGATGCAGGCCTACGAACTCCATCAAGACATTAGTTTATACAATGTACACACCAATTTTCTTTAAATCGGTTCATAAATGTGATAGTTACAGCATGACAAATATCAGATATATTTATAATATATATGTTCATTTTTAAATGTATGTTTTACAATCTACAACATTGTACGAAAATTGAATCTTCCAAGAATTTTAATTATGAATTATTCTTTTCTAGACATTTTGCATGCATCAGTAATTTTTTTTTTCGTTTTTTTTTTTTTTATTTATGAATAATATTTATAAACTTTAAACAAAGTTTTAATAAAGTTGATAGGATATAATCATTAAGTTGATTTATTAGATTAAAAAATAAACATGTAGAATAAAAATGTAATTCTAGAGATGTCAAGTTGTAGAAATCTGTATACTTACTAAAATTTTAATTTTATACTGTACAAAAAAAAAGCCTTTGTAAGGCCACAGATTTCTGTAGCTTTACAATAATAATAATAATAATAATAATAATAAAATTAAATATTAAGTAATTTTGCTAAAATTATATATGTAACTTTGGTTGCAGTTACATGAAATGCTCTAGGCATCCCAGTTTCCTAAAAAAAGTCAGTAACCATACAGATTGCTTAATTTACAGTATAAACGTGTACCTGTTACGTGAATGTTTGTTGTTCCCGTTAAGTAAAAATATCTACGAAACCCAGTTCCCTAGAAAAAATTTAGTAAATTTACACTTTCTACAACAGTGTATGGCAGTTATATAAACTCTACAAAAAATGAGTCTTTTTTTTCTAATTTTAATGTGATGTCACCGCAAATACTCAAACTTTTACACAGAAAAAAAAAAAAAAAAAAAAAAAAAGCAAGCAGCGAAAAAAATAGTAAATTCTGTTCCATAGCAAGATAGTGAGATATAAAAAGTCCAGCAAAAGAAAGTTATATTAAAGTTAAAGTTAAAGTTATATATAAGTCGTTAAGATTCGATTTGTTTGTAATTTTTTTATAATTTAAGGTTTATGAGCTATGAAGATGTTTTCATTTATTCAGATAAGCAGCGCCTTTTTTTCAATGCAGTTGAATTACATTTTCCCAAAAATAATGTTTTAACATTTAATTTCATGTATGTGTCGTTAATTACATAAAAATGTGATTAGAATTTTAATTTAAAAAAGCCTATATACATTGCATAATGGAAATTTTTATAAATGTCTTACCTTTCAGAAGCTGGTTTGAAACCACTTGATTCTGTAAATTAAAAAAAAAAATAGAATTAACAGTAAATTTAAGAAAATTTAATGAAATTGCATGTTACTAAAATACTTATAAATCATATTTCAGACATTTAAACCAAAAAAAAATGTTATTCGAAAATTAAATTCCTAATAGCAGGTCTGCCACAGGTGACTACTCTTAAATTCAATTTTATCGGTATTTTTTTAATATAAATTTTAAACTATATTTTCTTTAGAAATGCTATTTATTTGTATTTAAAAATTATTGTTTGCGTTATATTTATAATACCAGGTGAATTCTCGCTCATATTGAAATATTTACAAAAAAAAAAAAAAAAAAAAAAAAAAAAAAAAAAAAAAAAAAAACCTTGGATTTGCAACCGGTGACCTGTATTGCTAATTAAACACCTAGTGGATCAAAAAGTGAAACAGTATGGATATTTTACAAAGGCGGACAAAAATCAACAAGTAGTATAATATGAGCAGGAGTTGAGATTATTTCAACCATTCTTCGCCGCCGTTCGGAAAATAACGAGTCAGAAAAATACTGAATATAATGCACTTGAGAGCGCTAGGTTAAGAGAATCTTCATTAGTATACTGTATTGTACCTCTGATATGTAAGGGTTTTGGTATAAAATTACTCAAAAGGAATTTGGATAAGAAGAAAGGAAAACATAATACAGGTTTTGGATTTTAGCTGAAGCTGTTGAATTCGTGTCCGGCGTGCAGTATTTATCAATATTTCGTTAACCAATATTTTGACCCATATTAAGGAAATACTTTGGTTAATAACTCTTTCTCCAAGAAAGTTTAATGTAAATAGATAAATAAATAATTATATTTCACACACGCACACAAACACATTCTAGACATTTTGAATGCATCAGTATTTTTTTTTCGTTTTTTTTTTATTTATGAATAATAATTATAAACTTTAAACAAAGTTTTAATAAAGTTGATAAGATATAATCATTAAGTTTATTTATTAGATTAAAAAATAAAAATGTATTAATTCTAGAGACGTCAAGTTGTAGAAATCTGTATACTTACTAAAATTTTAATTTTATACTGTACAAAAAAAAAGTCTTTGTAAGGCCACAGATTTCTGTAGCTTTACAATAATAATAATAATAATAATAATAATAATAATATATGTAATAAAAAATAATAATATAATAATATATATATTACTATATATAATAATATATTAATATATAACAATAGTAATTATATATATATATATATAATATACATATATATCCGCGTATATTTTGCACCCTCGACTTTTGGCACTGGAAAAAATAAATAATAATAAAATAATATTAAAAAAATAAAAAAAAATAGGAGTAGAATACAAGTAAAAGACGAGAGTAAATACGGTAAAAAAAATGTTAATATTAAAAAAAAATTGTTAATCACCTATTCGTAGCTTTACTAATAGTCATTTTCTTAATATAACTTACTTCTTAATTACGATCAAGTAATTAACCATTGCATCGTGGTGCCAGTTTCATAGAAACTCTGAAGAAAAAAAGAAAACTCTGACATTTAAAATAACATTTTTATTTCTTATGTGTATTTTCTAGAAAAATATTCTGTTCACGTACGAAATATTTGCATGTGACTATACTAATGTTAAAGGTTATATTTGCAGTGTTTAACCTGATGTGAATAAACATTATATCTTTCGTTGTCGTGAGAAAATAATTTATCAGATATACAAAAGTAAATATTAATTCATTCATGCTTTGCACATTATTTTTGTAACGCTTTCATTTTGTAAAATAATTTTTTTTGCATATTTTTTAAAAATAATTTGATTTTTTATGTAATATGAAAAGTGTATGAAATATGCAAAGATGACATGATAACAATTATGCTTAAAATAAATGCTTTTTTTTTAATTTAATTTTTTAAGATTGAGAATTGTAAAATATAAGTTTATTTGAGCTTTTTCAACTAAGTATCTAAATGAATAAGTCATAATTTTAGCTTGTGGATATTTTTGAAAAGTGTATTTTTTTAAATTGTGAAATTATATTTTTAAGCCTATTTTTTAGGTATTTTTGTAACGTATAAAATATAGGGCGCTTGGCACAGATGGGTATTTTTTTATCAGTCATTTAGACGTCAGTTATTTATGTAAAGTCCTTTTCTATGTAAAATCATTTACCTAAATCACTCCGAGCAATAATTCTTGAGATATAGCTATTGTTGAAATTTTGCATAATGCAGAATAGCAGCCCCAGCTGTTGAGCGATATGTACCAAAAACTAATCAGCTCCATTTTATATCAAATCCTAACAGAATCTAAAGTTTTGTTAAAATCCGTTCATAAATTCTTGAAATAGAATGACCACCAATTTTTTGTCATATACAGACACTAAGATTGACAGGGTGACAGACTCACAGGCGGCACTGTCTAAAAATCATCAGATTGCTTCATGAATCAAATACTTTCTTGGAGTAAAGATAGAAGAAAAAAAAGTCTTCTACTTGGAAGTATGAATATATAAACATGCTTTATAACAAGTTTTATGAAATTAACCGTATGTTTTCCGTATGTTACATATGTATATTAGTTCCAAATGCAATGCAATTTTTATACTGTAATATTTAAATTTCGGGAGTATATCTGATATTTTCAAAGGAGAACTTTTTTTCAAATTTAATTTTTTTATTTTAATTTGTTGTTTACTAAATATCTTTGTTCATAGTCATACAAAATCAAAGAATAATATATTGTTTTTATTAAGAAAATGTAAAAATCATAAGATAGTGTATCCTTTTTTAAGACAGAAAGATTTTTTTTTAATGTAGAGTTTACATGATGAAGTGTTACCAGTAAATGTAGCTATTTTGATAGAAGTTGTTTTGCTATGAACAGTACTTTTGTCAACGAGCATCTTTTCTTATTTTAATTCATATTTATTGGTCATGAAAAATTTATCAAATCTCAGAAATAAAATAAAGAAATACTTCATGATGTATGATGTTGTGCTCTATAATCAAAAATTGAAACTATATTTTAAAAACATTATACTTAAGTTGGGAGCATGAGAGCCGGTCGTTGCAGCAACTGAAACTTAAAAAATTCGCGCTTGCGTATTTGAATTCTGGTTTGTCGTCTGCTCGAAACCAAACCAGAGCGAAAGACTGATGTAATATCAACCAATCTCATTTTTTGGAACGAAAAATTTCATAAATCTTTTTCTAACCGTATTTGAAAATATATGTATGATAATTGAAACTTACAAAAAATTTAAATTACATGTACATTTTGTCGCGCATGAGTAGATTTTAACTACGAAATTTAGTATGTTTAAATAAGTAATGAAAATTAAAAATATATATGTAATGATGATAATAATAATAATGATAAAAATAGATACAAAATACAAATATTTATGTCTGTAAACCAGAATTCTTTTTGTCCGTATTTAAAATTATTTATGATTATTTCAATGCCTAATCTAGTATTTTTAACAAAGAAATAAATTTTCGTTCTAAAAAAATAAATGCAAGTGTCATTCGAACTCATATAGAAAAATTTCAAAATACTTACGCTACCAACCATGCTACAGAGTTGCATATCCCAATGATGAAAATTTATTCGATTATAAAGAGTTGTTTTGTTTAGATTCGATCTCGAATTTTGAGATGAGAAAAAAGAGCTCAAATACGCATGCGCAAAATTTGTAACTCTCAGTTGCTGCAACGACTGTTTTCCTGGTAGCACCAGCGCCGTGTAATGAGTGCTGTTTTTGGATGCATGAAAGCCTACCTTTATTCTTCTCCTTTATATTCTATCTTAATGATTTAAATTTCCAAAAACAATTTTGAAGATTTTTAAATCACATTCTCTCAGTTTTGACGGATTTATATACTAGTATAAAATAATAATAATAAATTTATTGCATATTTCATTTCTAGTTAATAATTTCAATCATCTGAGGTATTTCTAAAGGTATTTGAGATCATGCTTTGCCAAATTTTTACTCATAATTAAAGTAAATTCACCCTTCTCCAATCCTTCTGTATATTTAATCATTACGAATTTCTATAAAATGTTGCGAATTAATTTCGTAATTAAATACATTTCTCGAAGCAATACAAATTTTCTTTAACAAATATATTGCATATAATTAATATGTCAAACAGAAATAATTTTTACCTTAATCAACTGTTCATAGAATAAAACATAGTCGTGATGTTAAAATAAACTACTTGTTAATTATCATAAAGTAATTAATTATTGAATTGTATGCCGATGCCATAGAAACCTCAAAGGAAGTGATAAATGACATTTAAATTAGATTTTTTTCCCTTATATTTGGTAAGATTAAATTCTGTTAACAAACCAAACATTTTTGTGTGACTAGACTAATGCTAAGTATATCATTCGTGATGGGAAATCTTGTTCGAACAAACGCTATATTTTGTCATTGTAAGATTATTTTATAATAAAAAAAATTATATATAATAAAATACTAGCTGAATGAAAATGATTTTATTATGTATGTGAAAACATGATTAAGTTTAGGTAGATGTTCTTTTAGTTAATTAACGATTTTAAAATGTTAACCGCTTGAAAGGCGGTGGGTTGGTTGATCTTTGTCGACCGATTATCTGCACTAGGGATATAGGTCCAAGGTGGAGAAATGACCTTCGTGGGGGTCTTTCTAAGGGAACCTAACCCGTATTTACGCAAGGTTTGAAGAAAACCGCGAAAACTCCGAATGGTTAGGCCGACAGCCGCGATTGGATTCGAACCCAGCTGAAGGGAGGTGGGATAAAATATATCTAACTTCATTTTAATTGCAAAATGCCACATTAACAACAGTATTTTGAAATGGCAATTTTAATTTTATCAAATACGTGAAGAAAAGCTTTTAAATATTTTGAAATCAGTTTGTTTTTTAATTCTGATCTCAATCAATCATTTCAGCATTTTGAGAATGGAAGTACTTTGTCCCCCAAAGGATTAATTAACAAATAACTCCTCTTATGTTGCAATTAGAGAAACAGTGAAGTAGTATATTTCTAAAACTATGTAAAAGTACATGGGTACCAAGTTTTCAATTATAAATATTCAAAATATACTATAAAGAGCACAGCTAACTATATTTAAATTAAGGTATTTATAGTTAAAGTATGACAAATAAAGCTTTTTTTAGAATTGTATTTGGTAATATTATATACTTTTTGCATATCAAACATTTTTAAGATGTATAAACATTATAAGATTTTTCTCACATGTGTATTAAGTAATATACAAAAAAAGATTAATCAAATGAAAAAGTATATATTACATATTTGAAAACTTTGCGAAGTTTGGAGTGATATAATCGTCTTTTTATTTGTAAAGTATTTTTAGAGAATAAATTTGTTAATTGCCTTTCTTATTCCTCCATTAGAAGAATAGTCACGTAGCATGTTTCTAAAAGTACATGCGAGTTTGTCCATGCATGTGTTTAAAGATACATGCAAGTACCTCGATTTCAGTAATAAATATTCATATTTTATTATTAATAGAACAGCTACTTAAAATGTTTCTAAACATACGAAATAATATATAATTCAGTTTAATCCAATATACCATATTTAATTCCTGTATTGTATTCAAGGGGACTTACATAAAGGAACTATATGTTTGGAAAAGAAAAATCTTAAAATTTTCTCTAAAAAGTTTCACTACATCAAAATCTTCTTCTTTTTTTTTTTTTTTTTTTTTTTTTTTCGTTTTAAAAAGACGTATAAATCATATTTCTATCTTAATTAGAACAGGAAATATTTTTGTTCGTTTTGGTTAGTTTTCAAAATCTAATGTTCAAGCAGTGATTGTCATAGAAATGAGTTCAAGTGAATAATAATTTTTTTAAAGTTATATTATTCATTTTTAAATTTTTACTTTAAATAATTTAACTTTTATGTAAATTTATATTTTTTAACTACTGAATCGAGATTATAATTCGTATATTTTTGTTTATTTAAGTGAAAAAAATAGTAATTCTAAAAGTATTATTTCGAATTATAACTATTTTAAATTACAACATTTTAAATAAATTGTAAAATTAAAATTATCTTAAAAAAATTATGATGTGTTTTATCACGTGATTTTGATTCCATGTGAACCCCGCCCGCTAATTTGGACCCCGTAAATCCGGATTTCCGAATAACTCGGACCGTTTTTTTTTTTTTTTTTTTTTTTTTTTTTTTTTTTTTTTTTTTTTTCAAGTTTGAGAAGCGATTGGCTAATTTCCATAACATTAACTTGTTTCATCGTCGTATATCGAATTAAAAACACATTTTCTGAAATCTTTTCGGAAGAATTAAGCAAAGGAAACATTTTTACAGTCTGTAAATATTCCACAAATTTAACATAAAGGTGATTTTCTGTAAGTATGTTTTGTTTTATTTCATGTTTCTAATTCTCCAGCTAATCCGGATTTTCGATAATC
The DNA here is from genome assembly GCA_964019185.1 of Maratus speculifer. NCBI lineage: Eukaryota > Metazoa > Arthropoda > Arachnida > Araneae > Salticidae > Maratus > Maratus speculifer. The sequence continues at coordinate 224,447,902 of OZ025296.1, read as the reverse complement.
CGGACTGGGTCCGGCCTCAAGAATTATCGGGAAATTTACTGTCTTGCTAACGATCACATAAAATTTCAAAGTTTTAATTCAATAAATAAAATTTATTTTAAAGTATGTCACGGACCTCCTTAAGGGTCTTATGTAATACCATATGTTTCGATGCTTATGAGGCCTATGAGTTAATATTATATTTTAATATTTTAAGATTTATTTTTTTCTCAACCTAAGCCGCATCTTTATGTATATATATATAAATCTTTCATGAGATGTGTAGAAAAAAAAAAGAACAAGCTCTTCGTGCTAATTACTAAACTTTTAAAATAAAAATCCGAACAAACGAAAAACGAGCACAGGATCTCATTTAAACATGGACCAATTGGGTTGTGATACTGGGTAACAAAACTTGACATGTAATTTTTGAAAAACGAATGCATTAATTTTTTGTCATTATACAAATAATAAACAATGTAGTTATTATATGTAATAATCAAGACATATTTATTAGACACTCCACCTGAGAACATTCCACAAAATTATTTTCCTGTTTGGAATAGCACAAAAATTAAAATATATATTTATATATTTATCTGAATATGTACTTATATAGCCAGATATCCGTGACATAGCTAGATGAAGTTGACACTTACACGGAAAGCAAAATAAGATTTTCTTATTTTTACAGTAACATCAATTATAGTACTTAGCTTTGCATGCAGCAAAGCATATAATCGAAAAACCTTTAAGAATGAGATTGTAGATGAGATTTAGGGGATAATTTTATCTTTCTACACAATCCCCTATCCCCGTCTGAGGACACAAATGGGCATATGCTGTAATAAAATGGTTTTTCGAAAATTTACGTAGATAAAACTGTTTGTGTAGAAAGACCGACCTCTATAAGGTATATTAGTGAAATAAAGAAGAAAAATTGGCTATAGTAGCCTAGGGATCATAGCACCGGTAGCGCAGGTTATTTTAGTTTAAAATAGTGATTTTTTACAGTAAATTTGCTTATTGAAGTGAATATAATAGATCATAAAAAATACTTTCATCCATAATGTAAAGAACTAGCAAATAAATTTTTAATTACAAGCTATTAATTTTAAAGAACTAATTAAATTTTACATATTTTTCAATAATATATCGGTTTGATACATTTTCCTAAAAAACTATTGAATAAGCCATCGTAAAAAATTTTGTGGTGTCAGAAAACAGGCTATTCGAGAATAATAAGAATCAATTTTTATTTTGGTTTAAAAATAAAAAATGAAGATATTTTATTTAAAATCCTTGAAAATACTAAAAATTTTAAGAATATATTTTCCACTCGGACCTCAAATAATAGATATTTTTACAGAAACAAATTAGTTGGATTGTCTTGAAAAGTTTCGACTGTTTGAAAGTAGAAATTTTGAAAAATGTATCAAAGCATAAAAAAACACATTTCGAGAAAAAAAACAAAAAACTACACTATATTGCCATTGATTATGGGACACTTGCGATTTTAGACATTTTACTAAATATCTAGAAAAATACATGAGGAATCATCTCGAAACTCTTAGTGTATAAATATAATAGTATACGTCATACATCTCCGTGAAGATTTTTTACCGAAACTCTTTAGGGGACCGTCAACAAATTAAAAAAGAATGAATATCTTTTGAATAACCCTGTCAAAACTAATGTAGCAAAAGCTCTCAAACTCTAGATTATGATTGAATGCCTTATTGTAATACACTGTGTTCATTTTTATGCAAATAGCATGCATACTCGCAGAGTAATTAAGGTTTTTATAAAAATGGCCCCAAATGTTTCTAAGTTTTTCCCTTATAATTTTCAGAGTTCTTAATATAAAATAATATTTTTTTCAGAAAATATGACAAACAACATTTCACACAGTACTCTGTAATCAGAATTAAAAAATAATAAAAATTGTATGAAAAATGAGTAGGTTTACTAAATAATTTTTTACTGCGCATGCGTCAAAGATATCAAAATTTCATTTGCATATTATGTTAGCGAAATGTATAGAGCAACTTTTGTAAAAGTCTCAAAATTATAACTTGAAAATTCTGAAAGTAATCGTCTATAGAAAAAGGACAAAATCCGTTGTTTCCAAAATGAAGCAAAAAAATGAGGGATTTTATCCAAAAGTAGTCGAAACATCCCGTATTGTGTATTCTATATTGACACTAATCAATGAATATATGGATACAACCCCTCTTTTTTTTTTTTTTTTTGCTTCAATTTGAGAATAACGGATTTTCAACTTATTCAATTGACGATTATTTTCAGAAATTTCAAGTTATGATTTTGTGACTTTTACAAAAGTTGCTCTATACATTTAGCTAACATAATATGCAAATGAAATTTTGATATCGTTGACGCATGCGCAGTAAAAAATTATTTAGTAAACCAACTCATTTTGTATACAATTTTCATTATTTTTTAATTCTGATTACAGGGTAGTGTGTGCAATGTTGTTTGTCATATTTTCTGAAAAAAATATTATTTTATATTAAGAACTCTGAAAATTATAAGGAAAAAACTTGGAAAAATTTGGGACCATTTTTATAAAAACCTTAATTACTCTGCGCGTATGCATGCTATTTGCATAAAAATGAACACAGTGTATTACAATAAGGCATTCAATCATAATCGAGAGTTTGGGCGCTTTTGTTACATTAGTTTTGACAGGGTTATTCAAAAGATATTCATTCTTTTTTAATTTGTTGGCGGTCCCCTATGCAGTTTCGGTAAAAAATCTTCACGGAGATGTATGACGTATACTATTATATTTATACACTAAGAGTTTCGAGATGATTCCTCATGTATGTTTCTAGATATTTAGTAAAATGTCTAAAATCGCAAGTGTCCCATAATCTATGGCAATATAGTGTATATACGAGACCCCATTAATTAAATTACGTTATTTGAAAACCTTCTAGCACCATAATTTTCGTTTCATAAATACTTTGCTCCAATATTTTAATTCTATTTTTTTAGGCCGATAATTGAAACTCAACAACCATCGAACCATTGTATATTCCATGTGCTCCCACGCCGACCTTTTTTTATCGCTTTCGGGTCTATCGTAAAATTAATATATGTAGCTAAAAGCATGCTAATAGTATATGCTTTTTTATCGAGTATTTTTTTGACCTAAGAATTACTTAGTTACTTTTTACATATAAAAAGGATAGTATATATCTATATTTTTCTCTTTGGGAGTTAATTTGTGTTTTGACATTTTGTGATAAAAATAATAATTAAAGATCTCTTAATTCCCTTTGTACCATTGACGATTTATTTTATTTATACGTATATTTCACTGTTTAAACTAAAAGTTACTTTTCTGAATATATTATTTTTGATAAAATGCAAAAAAACATTATAAAATTGTAATACCCTCTCAAATCCTGTTGTAACATGTTTTTTCCCAAACACCTTCAATAATTCTTCAAACTGTAAAAAAATCCGCTAAATTTACGGCAAAAACCGTCAGCAGTATTTACCGTAAAAATTTCAGTAAAATTAGACGTAATAAATAAAGTTACATCTAATTTTATTGAAGTTTTTGCCATAAATGTAACTAATTTTTTTAAGTGTATTATTAACGTCATTAAAATAAAAGTAATTTTGTTCTTAGAATGGAAAACAATACGGACTCCAAGGGATTAATTTTAATCTTTCTTTTTTACACTTAGCATATACAGCGCACCTGCGACATTTAATTAACATTCTTAAATCAAAAATGTGCATTTTATGCCGGATTATATAGTATATTACTTCAATTAATAAAGTTTTTTGAATTTTGTTTCAAATATAATGATAAATAAGAGCGAACAGAATAATTTTTGCTTTCATTTCCAATCCATAGCGGGCTACATATCCTTGATATTAATATAACTTATTCTTTATTCTTGATAAAAAGTTTAATTAATGTATTATATATTGGAGTAAAGGCTATGTCAATGTCGCGACATGAAATATCAAATTCTTTCTTCTTGTATCCGCTAATACTACTATATTCTGTTAACGAACGAAAGATTTTTATGTGACTAGACTTTGCTGATGATGTCATTCGTATTGATTAGGGTTATGAGAACAGCGTTAATATATTTTCAATGAAATAATTATTGTTATATATGTACCGTAATGTATAAAGCAAAACAAAACAAATGAAAATCTTTAAATTACTTTTGTTTCAAATCTTTACAATGCGTTACATGTTATCAAATATTTACTATTAAATTCGCTTAATGTTTAAGCTTACTTGCATACAAATTTAGTTCAATTTAGTTCAATTTTTGTTTGAAATATAATATTTTAAATGATATCCATTACATAAGAATACAAAAAAAGTATTATACATAAAATTGAACTGAAAATTATTTAGGTAAACTTATTTTTTTACATGTTGTTTAATACATAAATTGTTACAGTATTTAAATGCACATTTAAAGATACAAAAAATGATTAATTGATGAAAGGATTTTCATTTAGAGTTAAATGATTACTTTTAAAATAAATATTTTTGATTATATAATTAAATATTATTTATTACATTTTGTATTTTACCCACTTCGTTCGAATTTGTTATTTTCAATTAAGTATTAATTTCAAATAAATTTGATATTCAAGCTTCTTATATCATTTTAAACTGCAAATGCTTTTAAGCTAAGGGTTTATGTTTAAAAGTATTTAAGTGATTATATAGTATTTCTTCATAAATTCCCACGAACACATTTAAACACAAAGACTTTTCTACAAATATCGAGAATTATTTTGATAATTATATATACGAGTTGCATAAATGCAGCTTTTCTTTTACAAATTTATTACATATAATTAATATGTCAAATAAAAGAAATAATTGTATGCGTTAATCACCTATTCATAGCGTAACGCATATCCGTGACGTTAAAGAAACTTACTTGTTAAATATGATAAAGTAATTAATTACTGTATTGTATGTCAGCGTCATGTGTAAGTTGAAGAAAGTGATAAATGACATTTAAATTATCTGATTTTTTTCAACTTATATTAGGTAACGTTATATTCCCGAAGCATTTGTGTGTGACTTGATTAATGCTGAAGATATCATTCCTGATGATTAAGCTTATATGAACAAAAATATTATTTGACATTATAAGAAAACTCTTTCATCAGATAACATGCAACATATAATGAACGATTAATTAAATAAGAAAACTTGGTTTAACTGCCGTAAGAAACATCATAAAAATTATTGCTATAAAAAGCCCATCCATTTTTATACTATATTTTATTCACTACTCCTTAAATAGAAAACTCAATTTATTGGTGTAAAATAGAACCTATAAAGTTCGGAATTATTTAAAAATTTTAAATAAAGTTTTTTTATACATATTTTGTAATTTTGTGATGAATTATTTTAAAAAAATAAGTAAGGATTGTTTTTATATATGTGTCGTACTACTTTTAATTTAAATAGTTTTAGTCTTAATCAACTATTCATAGCGTAACACATTCTTGTGACGTTAAAGAAACTTATTTATTGAATATGATAAAATAATTAATTACTGTCAGTGCAATGGGGAATCTTAAGAAAGTGATAAATGACATTTAAATTATCAGATTTCTTCTGTTTATATTTAGTAACTTTATGTTATCTTAATAACGAAGTATCTGTATGGGGACTTAACCAATAGATATATAGATACTTGATAATAGATGAAGATATCATTCCTGATGTTTAAGCTTAATTTATGGGTGTAAAATAATATACGTGGATTTCAGAATTATTTAAAAATTTTTAAAAAGGATTTTTTCTCATATATTTTGTGCTACTTTTAATTAAAAGACGTAATTGTTAGCCTTAATCACATATTCATAACACACTCGTAACGTTAGAGAAACTTTTTTGATAAATATGATATAGTAATTAATTACTAAATTGTAGGTCAGAATTATGCGGACTCTGAAGAAAGTGATAAATGACATTTAAATTATCAATTTTTTTCTACTTTTATATGATAACATTATATTCCTTTAAAGATCTAAGCATTTGTATGTGACTTGCTTAATGCTGAATTCCCGATGATTAAGCTCATATAAACAAAGAAAATATTTGCCATTCTAAAAAATGTTTTTATCAGATAACATGTAACATATAATGAACGATAAATTAAATATGAAAACTATTGTTTTATCTACCATAAGAATTTTCATACAAGCTATTGCAGTAAAAAAATATTTTTATAGGTTTTTTTTAATATATTAATTATTCGTTAAATCGTAAAAGCAATTTATGGGTACAAAATAATACATATAAATTCAAAATTATTTAAAAATTTTAAATAAGGATTTTTTTATATATATTTCATGATTTCTGATGAATTACTTTAAAAAAAATCAATAAAGATTATTTTTTATATATTTTATGGTACTTTAAATTAAAAGAAATAATTTTTAGCCTTAATCACCCATTCAGAGCGTAAGGCGCAGTCGTGACGTTAAAGAAACTTTATTGTTAAATATGATAAAGTAATAATTTTCTGTATTGCATGTCAGTGTGATGGGGAGTCTGAAGAAAGTGATAAATGACATTTAAATTATCAGTTTTTTTTCTAGTTATGTTTGGTAATTTTATATTCCCTTAAAGATCTAAGCATTTGTATGTGACTTGATTAATGCTGAATATATAACTCCTGATGATTAAGATTATACGAACAAAGAAAGTATTTGTCATTATTAGGAAAGGAATTTATTAAATAGCATATAATGAAAAGTCAGCTGTTGTTATAGCTACTGTAAGATTCATTATACGAGTTATTACTTTAAAAAACATATTTATATTAGTTTTTATATATTACTTTCTAGTTAAATACAACAGTTATTTGTTGGATGTAAAATATTATATATGAAGTTTGAAATTTTTTTAGCATTTTAAATGAAAATTATTTTTATAGATTTTTTTAACTAAACGAAATAAATAATTGTTACTGTTAATCACTTATTCATAGCATAACACATTGTCGTGATGTTAAATATATTAATGCAATTATCTTTTGCATTGTAGGCCAGTGTTATAGAAATTCTGAAACAAGTGATAAATGAGATTTAATTGAACATACCTTTTTTCTGCCTATATTTGTAACATTATATTCCCTTTAAAATATAAGCATTTTAATGTGGCTTCACTATTGCTGAAGATGTAATCTTTGATGATTAAACTTATATAAACACAGAAAATGTTTATCATTATGACAAAATGTTTATATTTTATATTACATATAACATATTGGGAACGATAAATGAAATGAAAGTTGTTATTTTAGCTACCGCAAGAAACTTCATCCGAGTTATTACTATCAAAAACATATTTCTATTATTTTTATATATTAATTACTCATTAAATAAAACAATCGTTTGCTAGATGAAAAATAATATATATAAGAAATCTGGAATTATCTTAGAATTTTAAATAAGGAGTATTTTTAATTTTTTTGTTATGTTTCCATTAATTAAACAAAGAAATAATTGTTACTGTTAATCATTTCATCATAGCTTAATGTATTGTCTTGATATTTAAGTAACTTATATGTTAAATATGATAAATTAATTAATGGATCTCATTGTAGGCCAGTGTCATATAGATTCTGAAGAAAGTGATAAATGACATTTAAATGATCAGATTTTCTTTATGTTTAGTTTTGGAAACATTATATTCTCTTAACGAACGAAGCATTTGTATGAGATTTGACAAATGCAGAAAACAAAATCCCTTATGATTAAGCTTATATGAACAAATGATACATTTGTTATTGTAAGAAAACATTTTTATAGATATAAATAATGATGGAAGATAAATTAAATGCAAACAATTGTGTTAGCTGCCATAAGGGTCTTTATATAAGTTATCACAATAAATTAGATAAATTAGACCATATTTCTTTTACATTTTTATTTATTAACTTATTGTTCAATAGAAAATTATTTGATAAATGAAAAATAATACATATATACTAAAGCATACGGAAAACCCCTGCGAAAGCGACCGCGTTCCTTTTCAATGAAAACTGATCGCTCCAAGAGGTGATGTCTTAATGAAGGTCATGTTTAAATTTAGATTTTAATTGTTGAAAAAATGTAGCAAATAATTTTACTAAAATTTATTTTAGTTATTTTTATTTATAGAAAAGAATTTAACTATCAAAATAAAAGATAACTACATAAGTTAATTACTGCAGAACATAAAAAAAGAATACACTAACATTTGCTTTGATTTTACGATTTTATATTTTAAAACTTTTCTTTCCAAGTACTTTCGAAGTTCACTAAATAAATACCACTTTTTTGGACAGGAACAATAACTATTTCATTACTTTATCTATTTTTTTAGACTTTCCTGACAGAATTTCACAAGAAAATTTATTGATCGTCATCCCTAATTTACCATCAAAGTGAAATTCATCGCCGAAACAGGCACAAAAGGAAATAAACACTCAAAAATTACTGGACTAAAAAAAAACTTAGTTCTTAGTCTAGAAGTTTGATATATAATGCGCTCTCCGTAATTATTTTTCGAAAAAAATCTTCTTCAAGCGACCAGGAAAAACAAAATTTGTTTCATTTTCTTAAAAAGGTCACTGAGGGAGGGTGTTCAACTGGGATTGTCGCTGAATGTCGGTAAAATTAGTATTGAGCCTACAGAAATAAATTTAATTCTATGAAAAAATAGTTATAAAATATACATGCTATGTAATTTTATATAAAACGTTTAACACATTAATCCAATAATCAAAATTTTTAACAGGCTGATAATTCTATTTTAAGTGGTCTTATACCTTTTTACATCTCCCTCGATATTGCAAAAAAGTGTTAATTTCAAGCTCTTTAAACTTTCTATATACTTATTTAAATTACATACATCTCTATAATATACTTAAACTATATTTAAGACTTTATAAAATGCAAAAATAAACTATTCTAGTTCAATATAATAGAAAATACAGTTATTGCAATATTACAAAAGTTTTTCGTATTGTATGCAACATTCCGCATGATAGCTACTTTTAAAATAGATTTCTAAGCATGAAAATTATGTCAAAATGAGCTCTAATCTATGGTTTATAGAATGAATTAATATTATTGAGATAAATGAATATTTTCATTATTTTTTTAATTTATTATTTTTTTTCTTTTTCTTATTTAATTGAATTTTTAAAGTAGTTTCAGTCAAAGAAAATACACATCTTTAATTAGTTGCATAAAACTTAGTTTCAAGTTCATTTTTAAGTTTTATGTTGATATAATTAATCTAAATTAAGTTATTGTGCAGATTGTGGCATGACATGTGAAAACATTTTGCAATATTAGTTGGGATGTATCTTTTACTAAAACTATGTGTTTATTTTTTTTATTTCATAAAGTGTTAAAAATATCTTAAACATATTATACAATTTTATGTAATTACAATAAATACCTCAAAAGTTTGTGAAACTACATCAATTTTGCACTGTCGATAGAGATTGCAAAGGTTTTAAGATCCCTTGAAAATACTGTTTTTTTTTTCTCTAGTTGCATAAAATAACTTAATTAAATGTATACATATTTATACATAGAATATACATTATATAATTTTTAAAAAATTACTTACGTATTTCAAAACCAGGGTTAATTTTCGGCCTGTCATATTTTCTAAGTTAAAATCTAAAAAGTTGACACTTTATACTTTAATTAAATGGATATAAATACTGTTTTTCTAATTGTATTTATTTTAATAGTTTTTGCTTTTAAAGTTGCATAATACTAGGTGTATTTTGCACATAGCTTATCAGATGAATTGTTTTTGAACATTTGTTCATGTTTTTTAAATTTTAACCTCTATTATTTTAAAATTCATTTTATGTCAATTTAATAACCATGAATTTTAATGAATAAATAATTCGTTTAGCTAACAAATTGCGCTATAAAATGTATTTTGCAGAGCATATGATCAGCAAAATTTACATTGAATTGTTTATAAATTGCAAAAATATATAGGGATAAATGTTTAATTGCGTATTATATAACAATATGCTATAAATTACCAACACTCCTTTTCTAAAGATATTTAATTAACGAACCATATAAAATTAATTTTTATACTTATCATCCATTATCTAATGCTTTAGTTTATATAAGATAAACTATTCTAATTTTTGGGGGGCTTAACAAAATGAAACAATACTTACGACTGAAGCAACACTTTTCCTTTTTGAAAAGGCAAATAAGTAAAGATATTAAGCATATGAGGACTAGAACAATCACAACAGCTCCACCAATCAGCATCGTAAGAATGAATGGTTCTGAAAGAACAATAATTAAAAGAAAATCTATTAAACAATTACATATTTTCTTTTAGCTAATAGTGCATTGTTAATATATTATCGTAACCTTGTAAAATGTAAATGTGAAAACATATGTTTAAATATTCAACGTGTGAATTATTTAATCATCATAATTTACAAATGGAATTCAGTTGCTGCATTTATAAATACAGAAACGTGCGAATACAAATTATGTTAAATATCCGATGTTTATTTATAATTTAAATTCATTAGATTAAGAAATTTATTTATATTCTTAATCTTTCATTATTTATTGAAAATGTTATTTAAACAATTCCAATATTAATAAGTTGATGCATTATAAATTCAAATATTTAAGTTAATTGAAATTTAGAAATTCAGATTAATTAGATTTGCTAATATTTTTTTCTAGATACACAATTTGTTATAGAAAAAAGTTTTAAGAAAACAATAGTTTTCTATAGCATAAAAGCAATAGAAAAAAACATTATGAACATAGAATAAAAATTATGTAATATATTAAAAATATGATGAAATAAAATATATATATATATAAAAACAGTAAAATCATCTTCTTGATTAAGACATATTAGCCACAACTCAAGAAGTTATTGAAGATTTATTTAAAAATATGTAAATGATGAAGTTTCAAAATATCTAGTAATTCCTATCATAGATGGCACCTTAAACCATCGTTTTACTGTTTGTTAAGCATAATTTCAAAGCTACTTAAAAAGTGAAAGTTTGGATAAAGCAGAATTTAATAAAAATCCATCAGAAAAAAAATGTAGGTTGCAATTCATAATTTCTTCGAATATTAATTTAATAATTCCTATCATAAAATTATAAAAATTACAAATTCAACGTTTTATGTTTGGATATTGTAGTATTATTGCTATGTAAAAAATAGCACTTTAGAAGTATAATAACAGTAGATATCAATAAAAATATGACAATGTATTTTACATTAGTACTAAACTTTGAATTTTTATAATTCAAAAACTTATCACTCAATAAAATGAAATTCGGTGTCTAGGCATAGTTTGAATCCAATGTCTCGTTTTAATATGCAGATTGCCTCCACAACAAATTTTATGTACATTATTTAAAAGTAGACTTTATTTCTTATCGATTGGTACCAGTAACCTTTCTTTTATAATTATTTTTTGAGGAGTAAATAGAGAGAGTTTACTTTTTTTCCACGACTGTATATATTTTTCCAGTGATCATACCACATTTTTAAATTTCTGTACAACTATCTTCTTTTAAATGATTATTATTTTTTAAAATCATTATAATATTTTTTTTTACTCACATTAAAAGAGGATTTACTAAACTAGTGCTATTAGTGATCTAGAGTATTTCTTTTCCCCAATTGTTCCTAAAAGCTCCCCGTAAGGCATGGTGACGTCACGGTGACCGTCGATGTGACGTAATGTGACTTCGATTTGAAGTCACAGTGACTAGAATGGGAAGTCGTTATGGCCGTTTTAGAGCTTTTTGTGACGTCACATTTTGACCATTTTGTGAAGCCACGGTGGGACCAAAATGTGAAATTTGTAAAAGCTCATTAAAAACTTATTAGTTGTGCTACAAAACATTGCATAAAAATGCTATTGGTACTACTTAGCTTATAATAACGTCTGCTATAAAATGCTGCGCATGTATTTTGGTTTGGAAAGGCTTGGTATACACAAAAAAGGCTAAACTATGGTACACCGCAAAATATTTCGGCACGATGTTGATTTAAGATCTAAATAAAGATATAATAAAATTATATAAAATACAGGAATATAGATAATTTGAGATTGTAACAACATCATCTTGTTAATTATTTGAGAATTTTAAATGCGGATTATTCGATTCTAATTTAGTTTAACATGATCCAAACATTTATTATACAAAACATTTAGAAACACATGGAAAAGGAATATTATTAAGCTTTAGAAGTCAAGACTTTAGTGATAATTGATGACAATCTAATATTTAATTACAACCATTTTTAAAGATAAATAATGCTATATATAAAGAAATATATGCTATATGTTTTATTTTTTATTATCTTAATGACCCTCTTAAGTCATTATTTTTGAAAATGAAAGGAAAGAATACTAATATAAATTGCTAATTTAAATTTGTTTCATCCAGAGGGAAAATATGTGAAGCGGATATTTCGTTTTACTACAGCCCATATATAGACTGGAATTTTAATCTCAATTTTTATGGGCATTGACAATTGCAATTTAATTTTTTAGCTTGCCACTTTTATAAATAAGCGTATGTGAGTTATTTTGTATCTATAACTCGTTACTTCACTCACAGCATTTCTTAACCATTTTCTAAAGAATAAATAAATGCTGTAGCCGCTAATGCTCTTTCAACTGAGACATCCCGCACACGAACACTGGAGGACTATTTCACCCAAATAACCTCAACGATCATATAATCTGGTCTGATACAATGATCAGTTCAACAGAGTAAATCGAAGGTCAATATACGGAAGCTGCTGAAAACGCTGCATACGAAATTATACTTGATCAATTTAATAAGACTCAGTTGGAAAAGCATTGGCGGCTTCAGCCAATACATCCCTGGTTCGAAACCTGGCCCGGACTTTTTTCATCCACACGGAAAAATTTACATCTCTTACAATTAATTTACCGATTGAAAAATCGTGTTATAAATTAATGAAGAATAAATAAATGCCGTATTCCGTGTGCATTCTTTTTTTTCACCTTTGGAATAAGGTATTTGCTCTGAATTCAGTTTAATACAATCAACAAGATGGATAGCTCATATACGAATTGTGGGCATAGAAATTGTTAAACATGACATAATATGAATTTTTTTTCATCCAATGTGTAACCATAGAATCAGGTTTTTCTTCATTAATTTCTAAAATATAATGATTGTTGCTTATATATGTAACCCATTCTTAATCATATTATTTTAAGTATTTGTTTTTAATTCATATTATTTATTTTGTTATTATTACGTTTTGTTTTTGTTTTTTAGTTAGAAATCGATGTCATGTAAATTTTCTTTGAAAAAATTGGTATGCGGATATAAAAGGTTCGCCGCCGCTGCTTTACATATAGAAGCACTTTCGGCATTATATTCGGGTTTTTCAATCAAATTAGTCAGAAAAGTATATTGTTCACGCATTTTCTTTAAAACTTGTGCTATAAAGTAATTCGCATTATGGGTTTAGCCAGAAATTTAGAAAAAACGAAATGAATAACTTGCAACAAAAATCGACATATAACAACGCTTCTCAGCCTTTTTCATTTCAAGTACTTTTTGTTAGACATTTTATTTTAGCAGTATGGCCCCATATGGCCATTTATGTCTTTCAACATTTTATTAACGTTTTACTCTATTTTATTATCAATTCTGAAGTTATCACTTTTTGTATTTTTTTCATACATATAAAATTACATTTTGATTTGGGGGTCAGAAAATGACTCCACCCGGTCCTACATGTTTCGAAATTCTTCCTTCCAACAATATTACATTTTTTATATCATTTTGTGCCTTCAGCTCTTATGTATAATATTAAGATAATTTTAAAAGTAAATTTTGGGATTTTATATGATCTGGTAAATTAATATATATTTTTGACAGTGGGGTCTGTGAATGACTCCATATGGCCTTTCATATTTGAAATTTGTGCTTGGTCATCAAGAGGTTAAATATCCTATAAAACAAAACAAAAAAAAAAAAAAATGAAAAAAACATACCCTTAAATAAATATGGCCATTTTTCCTAAAATATCTGCTTTCCCCCTCTACTCAACTAGGTAATCCAAATATTACTAGATAGCGTTGTAGGTACAACGATTTCATGCAAGCGATTGTAGGTATTGTCAAAGGTATCGTCATGTGTTTGATTTAGTGTCATTTTCACTATTCAATGAAATGAATCGCGATTTATCTGTCGAAGAAGCACACGTTTTGCAACTTGCTGACGCTTATAAAAAATTCTTAGGCATTTTTATATTTTGATATTAGTATTATGGTAGTTAGTAATTTCGAAACTGTTCACCTAACAAAAACACTTTGACAGTTGATCCAACATAATGTGGAAATCAAGCAGATCAAGGGGACTTGTCCATTATATGTCAATTTAATCACTTTTTTATTATTTATTTATTTATTTGCCAATGAAGTATTGGTCTAAAAGTGTTTTTTGAATAAATATATATATTTTTTTACACATTTAAAAAAAATCTTTTTCTCAAAATCACAGCTGAATATGTTGATCGATTCTGGGTTCCAAGAGTCTTATACAGCAGATAATATAACAGCATTATCACAGCTTGTATTTGTATTTGTATTTATGTCGGCCGATTATCTACACTATGGGATATAGGCCCTATGGGGTGGGATGCCCTCCGTGGGGGTCTTTCTAAGGGAACCTAACCCGTATTTACGCAAGGTTTGAAGAAAACCACGGAAAACTCCGAACGATTAGGTCGACGGTCGCGATTGGGTTCGAACCCAGCACCTACCGTCTACCAGTTTGGAGGTCAGAACCTCGCGGCCACTGGTGGGGCATCACAGCTTGTATATAATTTTTCATGCCCTAAAAAAATTAGATGATTTTTTAAGTTTTTATAATGTTTTTTTCTTTATGGAGCGTTAGTATAAATGGCAACCTTGGAAACATAAAGAACTTATGAGGGTAGGATTTTTGATAAATAAACAAGATACGAAAATAAAACATTTATATTCTTCCGAGTATGTTCAAAATGTAACTTACGAATATGCACAAAAAAGCATAGGCGTGGTCAGTCTTCTGCAATTGATTACACTAAAAGTTTTTTTTACCCATAGATGACAAGGTGGAGATTTTATATGGACCCAGCAGAACTTTTTAACGAATATGTATTTAAAAAATATAATAATGCTTTCAACATTTTATTGTTGAGTTTCACTCTATTTTATTATCAATTCCGAAGTTATCACTTTTTGTATGAAAAAAGTACATATAAAATTACATTTTGATTTGAGGATCAAAAAATGACTCCTCCCGGTCGTACATGTTTTGAAATTCTTCCTTTCAACAATATTACATTTTCTATATCATTTTGTGCCTTCATCTCTTATATATATTATTAAGATAATTTAAAAGTAAATTTTGGGATTTTATATAATCTGGTAAATTAATATATGTTTTTGACAGTGGGGTCTGTGAATGACCATATGGCCTTTCATATTTGAAATTTGCGCTTGATCATCAAGAAGTGAAATATCCTATATAACAAAAAAAAAATGTGAAAAAAAACATACCCTTAAATAAATACACTCTACTTTGTATTCTATACTCAGAGTATTGCATAC
The DNA here is from genome assembly GCA_964019185.1 of Maratus speculifer. NCBI lineage: Eukaryota > Metazoa > Arthropoda > Arachnida > Araneae > Salticidae > Maratus > Maratus speculifer. The sequence continues at coordinate 224,432,232 of OZ025296.1, read as the reverse complement.
ATACAGTATAATATTTAATTCTAACAGCGAGATTTCCGAATGACCCCATATACCTTTTCATATTTAAAATTTCCATCTGGTCATCAAGAGGTTAAACATCACATATAACAAAAAAAAATAAATAAATAAATAAATAAAATAAACGAAAAATGTACCCTTAAATAATACGCTCTATTTTGTATACCACATTCTGAAGATTGTATGCATACTGTTTAACAACTAATACCTCATTTTAATCGACTATTTTTTTTCCAAAAGTTTATGCATTAAATAACAATCATTTATAAATGATCCATAAATAATTCGTATATTTCGCAAACAATAGCAAATTAATTAGTAATGTTTACGCTATAAATTTTCCAAAAATAAATAAATTTGTTTCTCGACGTATTCATAAAAAAACATACACCCCAATCCAATCATATATCATACGTTTTATGATAATGACACAATTTTTCGCCGTTCATTTAACTAGAATATTTCAACATTATGTGCATCAAAAAACATTTATCATTATTATGTTAAGGAATTTTCTATTATATCTCACCTTTTTCTTATGATTCTTATTTATAACCAATAAATAATGAGAAAAGCTTGGGAGCTGAAAATAGCAAAGCAGATATAAGCATTTATTTTCGTGATAAATAACAAATCTTTGAGTTTTTCCGATATGATTAACGACTATTCCATTAAAAGATATCGATCTCTAAAGGTATAAAAATAGCTTTTCTCTAAAGGTAATCTGGACAGTAAATCCATTGCGGACTTTTTCTCCTTCTAATAAATTGGAAACTTAGTTTTTTTTCCTTCTATTTTCATGCAGTCAAAATGGCTTCTGCAGTGGAATTTCTTCCGGAATTATTTCTCTTTAGTTAAATTTTACGTTAAGGAATGTTTATGGTAATTACAGATACATTAAAATTCCCTTTTTTTAAAAAAAGAAAGAAATTTTAAAAGTTATTAAATAGCTATAATGTAAAATTGAATTGAACATAAAAATATTTTTTGATTTAATAAATGTTCAAATTTAATATTAAATATTATATATTTTATGAATGTTAAATAAATTTTTAAGTTAAAATGTTTGATAAATTTATTCCAGTTATATATTTATAAAGTTCATTAATTTCTATCGGAATTATTTCTCTTTAGTTTAATTTCACGATAAGGATTGTTTATAATAATTATAGATACATCAAAATTCCCTTTTTTTAATTAAAAAAAAAATAAAAGTATGAAATAACTCAAATGAAAAAATGAAACGAACATAAAAATATTTCTTGATTTAATAAATCTTTAGATTTAATATTAAATTATATATATCTTATGACTTTTAAATAGATTTTTAAGTTTGACGTTTTTATTTTAGTTATATATTTATAAAGTTCATTTAATTATCTTTAGAACAGATAATTAAAAATTGTTAAAGGCGCAAAATTAGATTTTGTCTAAAGTTTTATTTAGACAATAAATATATTACAGGCTTTTTTTTTTCATTCTAAAAAATTTGTGATGCAGTAATCTTTTAATTCCATGCATATAAAATGGATTTGTCTGTCAAATTTATTCTGAAATTATTTCAATTTAGTTAATACTATGAAATGTTTATGGTAATAAGGGATATATTACAATGTGCTTATTAAAACCCCAAGGACATTCATCTTTACAAAAATTCAATGAAAAAATAAGATGAATATATAAATATTTATCAACATATAAGACCATTAATTGTAAACAATATGAACATTTGAATTTAATAGAATAAAACATATTGAACATGAGGAAAAAATTGTAATAGATAAATAAAATGAATATAATAAATATTGAGACTTAATAAAATACTATGTACATTTTAAGAATAATAGATAATTTTAAGGGGGGGGGTTAAGGTTTCTATTTCATTTTATTTTTTATTTATTAGATGTTCAGATTAAATATTAAATTTTATGAATGTTAAATAGATTTTTAAGATAAAATGTTTAGTGATTTTATTTCAGTTACATATTTATAATGTTCATTAAAGTATGTCTAGAACAGATAATTAAATATTGCTAAAGGCACTAAACTAGATTTTATGTCACGTTTTTCTTAGAAAATAGATATATAAAAGGCTTCATAACACTCTAATAATTTTGTGATACAGTTTTATTAATATTATTGTTATTTCCATGCATATAAAATGGATTTTGCTGTTGAATTTATTTAGAAATTATTTCAGTTTAGTTAGTTCTAGGGAATGTTTACGGTAATAATAGGTTTATTACAATACGCTTCTTAAAAACCATAAGGACATCCAAACATTACAAAGTTTGAATTAAAAATTATATATATATATATATATACTACCTCTGACAATAAAGTTCGGTGAATAGTCCTGTAACAGTAATGTAGATGAAAAATTAACGAAATTTACCATACCATCCTTCGAAATAGTCATCGCCCATAACTATGCACCGCTGAGATCTGCTATACATGTCCTGCGAAATTCGCAAGTAGTCTTTTTTTGGGATGGACTTCAAAAGCTTCGTCACGTTTCGTTGGATGTCGGCAATAGGGCCAAATCTCTTCCAAAGAGAGTTTGAGTCATGAAAATACGAAGAAGTCTGGAGGATTGAGATCTGGCGAGTATGGTAGGTGTTTAATTTGCACCATCCCTCATGAATTTCCTTCTCTGTCTTGCAAAGCTTAAAACTAAACTTTAAACTGATCTTTTATTCGTTCATTTTCCTGTTCTCAGTTAAGAACCAACATACTGTACAACCACTTAGTAAAGCACGTCTTACACGGAACATAAACGACGCTCAACCGAACAACGGCGGGGAAAGATGGTCTACACTTGCCTCTATGCATGTGCAGCGTTTTGTTTCCCCAGTGCTGCCAGATCGGTCGTTCTGAATTCATTCAAAGAACTTTATTGTCAGTGTTAGTATTTATATATATATATATAATAAATATTCAGACTTAATAAGCACTGTGTATATTTTAAGAATAATAGATCATCTTAAGGGGAAATCTTGAAGTTTCATTTCATTTTATTTTTTTATTTAAATAATTTTCAAATTTAATGTTAAATTTTAAAAAAATTATGAATATTTAATAGATGCTTAAGATTTACTGTTTGATATTTTATTTTAGTTACATATTTATTAATTTCATTTAAGTATGTCTGGAACAGAAAATTAAAAATTATTAAGGCTAAAATTAGATTTTGTCTAAAGTTTTACGTAGACAATAAATATATTACAGGCTTTTTTTCATTCTAAAAAATTGGGGATATAGTTTTTTCTTTATTTCTATGCATATAAAATGTATTTTGCTGTCGAATTTATTATGATATTATTTTCAATTTAGTTAGTACTTGGTAATGTTTATTGTAATAAGGGATATATTAAAATTCGCTTTTTAAAAACTCCAAGAAAACTCATGCATTACAAAATTCGAATGAAAAGTTTTGATGAATATATCAATATTTATCTATATATGTATAATAAATGTTCAGACTTAATAAAGAACTATGTATATTTTAAGAATGACAGATGATCTTAAAGGTAAAATTTAAAGATTTTATTTTAGCTATATATTTGTAACTTATATAGGGGAGATGGGGAATGATAGGGACATTTTTAAATGTTTACACTTATAAAAAATAATTATATTAAAACATGTCATTCTCATGTTTGCGTCTAATTCTCCTCTAAGAACCTTTACTTTGATACTAAATGAACTTCTTTTCCTCAAGTCGAGTAATTTAAAATCTTTGCTATTTTTTGTAAATCGCGAGAAATGTTCCTTTTTACCGTATTGTACGGGGTACCCTAAGTGGGTTGAAATGGGCACAGATAGATAAAACACTTTTACGAATTTATATATTTCTTTAATTTACAATGATATTTTTCAAAAGTAAAAGCTAATAATATACAAATAAAAATAAAATATATTGCAATCCATAATGAAACAAAAACAAGAAAAATAATTTATTTAGGGCTACTTTAAATATAAAAACTTTAAATCAGTCAAAAGTGTTAAGAAAAATTTAGCTCTACCTGTCTCATTACCAATTACGGATTTACAAATAATTTCATCACAATATCATTAATATTTTCGTCATTGATGTCAGTAGTATCGGTAAATACATCATGATTCTATTCTTTTTTTTTCTGAAAATATATACTTCGAATTCGGAGCTCTGTTATTAAATCTGTTTCATCTTAGGTATTTGTTATATTCTCTGTGAATTTAGAATAATTCATAATCAACTGAAGGTTTTAAAAATACATAAATTTTAGCTTTATTGAAACTTGTACTTCATGTTAAACTAATGGCTATAAGTTTTCTTAAGAGAAAGTACTGAATTTCGTTGATTAAAATGTTAGTACCAATCAAATCACCTTTCTTGTTTGTTAGCTAAGATAGGGACATATTTGGTTGAAATTTTTAAAGAAATTTATCCAAAAAAATGCCTAAGAAATTTAATGCACATATTCACAGATGTCAAACCATGGTTCATATTAGATTCTTGAAGTAAGTATGAAGTTAATTGTTTTTATTTAGTTTCACCAAAAACTTTTTTAATATACAAAATAGGCGCATTGAAATCCATCTGCTTGTGTATTATTAAATGTTAGAACAATTATTTTTAAATAGTTTATTTTTTTTATACCAAAAAGTAAATTAAAAGTAAAAAAAGAAGTTTTTGCTTTCACCATGTACATAGCTACAATTGCTGCGTTAATTATAATAAATATTATGATAGAAAAAATATCGCTATTATTTGAGCAAAAGCTCAAACTCAGTTTATTTTATTTTCGTCTTGAAATTTGGAATTTCCGTTTCATGCACAGTATCCCCTTCTAATCACTTCATTGTGGAAGAAGCTAATAAAAAAAACCTGTTTAAGATACATAAACAACTTTTCATTAAATGTAATTTGGACTACAAATCTATGACAAACATTTTGCCCTTTTAATAACCTCTTAAAACTTGATAACTTAGATTTTTTTATCTTTAAAAACTGTTTCATTTTATTCAAATTCTGAGATAAAGGAAATTTATGAAAACGGATTTATTGTTTCTCATTTTTAAAGACTCAAAGATTATTGATATTTTCATTTAAATATTTTCTAACTCATAAAAAAATATACTAAAATTATTTTAATGTTCATAAATATAATATAAATTTATGTAAAAGACGCGAAAATATCTTAAAGTATACTAAAAACCATTAAAAAACCAAAGCATTTTGTGAGTATATAAGCAATCTATATTTTTGCACCTTTATAAAATTTTCAACTTATAAACAGTAAACAGGTAAGTAAGCATTGTTAAACTTTCTATTATATATTTACCTTTTTTTAACTAAATGCATAGTCTTGTGTATATAATGTTAATAAAATGTATCTGGGATAATTTGATGTGAATTGCCGTGTTGTACAAAATGCCGTATCACGTAGTTTTCATATGCGTAGGCTCTGTAGAGAAACGCCCTACAGCAAGAGGGTATCCTATTGATATTTTAAATTCCGTTTGCATTCTTTTTTACAAATTTTTTAATGTGATTTCTTATTGCTAGATCGTCTTATCACTTGTGCAAAATGCTCAAAATCTTTTACGTAACATCTCTTTTTGCCAATATAAATCTTATTTTAAATACAAGAGAAATAAATCTGGTGTTTTTAGAGAGTACTGATACCTGCCCTTTCTGCAAAGCGTAAATGTACGAAGATACACGCTTCTTCAAATTAATAGGTGGGCCGAGGATTTCGCGATGGCCATCATTCCCGTACTTTGGGCTAAGAGACCGAAATGCAATACGAAAACAAAATTTTCGATGATTTCTATAATATCTGTAAAATAACATATCTTTTTAAATCGTACATAAAAATACAAACTTTAACAAGAAATCAATGAAAAACAAATAATACCAATAGGCAATTTTTAAAGCAAGTAAATAAAAAACTACGGCATCTCCGCCCAATTTACCCGACTAATAGTAAATCAACAACAATAATTTTAACTGTAAAATACACAAAAAATCATTTTAGGCAGGATTTAGCTTCAAAAACTTCTTCGTGCAGCGTAGCGGGGAAAGAGATAGCCTCAATAAGTTTCTGATATTTCATTTTCAAATCTTAAAAAATTAAAGCTTTAAAAATATCTGTTACTTTACGCATTCCGGTTTATTTAAATACAAAGCTTCACAAAGAAAAATATTGAAATACACATAATTATTAGTTTCGTTTTATGCACTCTTTTCATAAAATTAATAGGGAAATACTCCTTTTTTCCTGACTATTTAAAACTTCCATGAATAATTCATTACAACTGCAAAATATTCCGTGTTCACACTTTTAAACAATCGGTAGCGTAAAATATGGAATTAAAAGAGCTGAAACAATTACTTCGCACGAAAACTTGTGTGTTTATCGATAACAAATCTCTATAACACCACACAAAAAAATAAAAATGATTCCCTAGTGTCTATTTGCAGATATAAAATTATTTTGCATTTTGATAGGAAACATTGAAAAACATAAAGAACAAAGAGAGTTTGTTATTGCCCTTTCGTTTAAATATGCAAGTATCTAACAAAATATAATGCATTCTTCGCTTAAATTTACGTTGCTAATGCAAATCAACGAACGGAATCACAAATACATTTCTTTTTGATTTTATGCATATATTTATTTGAGTGTTTGTTATTAGGAAATGAATTTTAAATTGCATTCGCTTGCAGTATTGGATTAAAAAAGGATATGCATAATACAAAAATGTAATGATGTTTTGTAAACACATTTGTTTTATTATTATTGAAGCGACTGATATCGGAAATGTTTATGATGCAAATAAATTATTCTATATGAATTTTTAACTTTAGAAAATACATTTTAGAAAATATTAGTGTCAAATTCTGTCATAGATTCTATTCGATTTATAGAAATTTAAGTTCATAATTCTGAGATTTTCAAATTCGCGGAAATGTTTTTGTTTAGAAAATCTTTAAAATACATGATTAAAATATTTTGAACCGGAATTTCAATATAAGTAATAAATATACAATCCGTGCAGTATTACAAAAGCTTTTCCAAAAACATTTGTTTTTGTCAAATGGTAATTGAAATTGAAAAGAATTTTCGACGAGTTGTAATTCAGAAAATTCATAAATAATACATTTGAAATTGTATTCATAAAATGATAATCTGGAACTGTAATTTTAAATTCGGATACCTTTTTAAAATAAAATTTTAAGATTTCTAGTAGCTGCTTCTCATTTTGATCTAAGATATATTTTTAGAAAAAAATTACCAGAAAGATTTATTACCAAGGCAATGAGTACATAAAAAAGCTCGCTGATTAGTGGCTTTTTTATTTATGTGGCTTTTGCCGCCGCTTTTACAGCTTTTCTCGCCCTAGCATGGTGTGACTGACTACAGAATAAGAGCTAACTTTTATTTATTTAGGGGACAAATGAACTGGTCATTTGTGATCCCTTTTCGCAATCGTGTTTATGTTGACTAATGACAACCTGTTGAAATTTCGCTATGCATTCACTATGCATTTTTTCTATTTTATGGTGTTTTTCACAAATTTTATTGCTTTGATTTTTACTTATGTAGTAGGTGTTGTTTCTACTAAATAAAAAAATGCACTGTGTTTTCGGCAAATGAAAGCATTATGTGTCAAATAAAACGGTGAATCGGTGGAACTATTCTTTTAATTAAGTTAAAATGATAGTCTATTTTCATTAAAATATCATTCACTCTTCTAACGGAAATCAATATTAATTTCTTCATTTGAATAAACTCGACAATGTCGAATTTAGAACTACACAGTTAAGGCGCAACACTAGTCACAGAGAAAGACCCGGATAATAATGTAAAGTCTATGGGAACGTTCTTTTCAATTATCTCGCTAAAATTTTAATATTTTTACATGATTTTTTTAATAGGATAGCTGAGGACGATCCATAACTTGTCTAGCTTTTACTTTTTCAATTTTGGTTCTATATTTTTTATATTATAATAGTTTTATATTATAATTAATTTCAGAACCAGTTTAAACTGGTTTTGAAATTTAAAGTATTTTTTTTTTAAATCTGAAACCAAAATAAAAAAAGTACGTAATATTTTATATATTTTTTATAATATGATAGTTTCAATTTCAGAACCAGTTTAAACTGGTTTTAAAATTTAAAGTAATTTTAAAAAATCTGAAATCAAAATTGAAAAAGTAATATCTATTCCGGTTGTGGATCGTCCTCAGCTATCCTATGCAAAAAAAAAATCATGTAAAAATATTAAAATTTGAGAGAGATATTTGAAAAGAAAACTCCTATAGACTTTACATTATCACCCTTGTCTTTTTCTATGACTAGTGTTGCAACTTAAAAACCTGCAGCATTTGCTGCATAGTCACCCCACCGCTTCTAATGTACATTTCTATTTGGACTAATGAGAATGTTTGATAATGCATAAATGTGAAGTAACTGTTTTCTATAAAATTAGTCGAATGACTATTCAACTAAAAGAGCAGGTTTTTAATAGAGTAATAAAAAATTACTGTTGAAGTTTTATTGTTTTAATTTATCTTGTTTTATAGATTTCTCTTAATCGTGAAATTATTGTTTATGATAAATCTGATTCGAAAGCGTTCTCCGTAGCCTGGAAAAGCCTTTTCAGCACTGCCATACAATTAGATTTTTTTTTTTGTATGAATTATGTACACAATTTGTATATGTATATATGTGTGTTTATAATTGTATACAAATAATTTTTTACTTACTAATTATTATTATTATTATTATTATTATTATTATTATTATTATTATTATTATTATTATTATTATTATTATTATTTTGTGTGTGTATTTATTTTCAATATAATCTGTCCTTTTACTTAATACTTTTTACTTACTTTTTTGAATTTTTTCCCATGTTACCATTTTCCTTTTCCCTTCCCCTCCTTTATTGTATCTCTTGTACGTTTTGATTATGATCTTCCGTGATTGGCTGTTTCCTTCTACTTTCCTATAGGCTGTTCCTTCCATCTTGCTCCCTTTCCCTCCTTTTCACTCCAGTCGTGCCGCTACATTCATAATAGACGCACGTCTTTTTGCGCCTGACGAAGAAAGACTAAGCTCTTTCGAAAGGCAATGCGAAATTAATTTATATTACGGTGTTTTAAAGAAGGTTTTTTTTTTCACTTCAACTGATTAATACCAGAATCAACCTATTACATTATAGATTTAAGTTCTAATGCTTTTATTTTGTCTTTTAAAATGTCAAGATCTATAAATTCTACAATTGAAATATTTAAAAACTATTTTTTAGTCAAACAGAAGGTAATATCAAAGAAAGTATAATGGATAAGCTCTTTGTAAAAAATTAGCGTTGCCCTTGTAAAAAAAATCGTTGGGACATTTTGGGTTTAAAAAATAATTTAAATTTGAATCGAATATCAAGTGCAGAAAATCGATTGTATCTCGAGGAAATGTTTGATTTTGATCATTCTACGTTCTTTTGGAAAAATCGACCAACAATTAATTTTCGTGTCTTTAAGGTTATTATCATGATATGGGTAACACAGGACGTGTCTGCTAGTATAAATAATAAAATATTATCTAATATTAAAATACTACAGAGAGAAACTGCAAGAAAAAAACACACATTTTCTATGTCTATTTTTCATAAATTCTTGTTTATTTTGCAGAAAATGTAAAGACCTTTCTGTTTGCTAAAAATAGTTTTTCTTTACGTGATTTTCTTTTCGAATATATAAAGATTAAACTTTGATAACGCACATTTGTGTTTTTATTGGATAAAAACAGACAATACACAAACCAATAAAAAAAAATTGAAATTGAGCGAAAATTGAAGTTGATTTTTTTTTTTTTTTTCTTGAAATTTTATGTTAACATTACCACCATATTTATTAAACTAATGCGAGAAATTACCGTCTAAGGATTAAGCTGGAAATTTTATTTTGATCTTATAACATTTTCTATTAAAGCAAATAATGTTAAATTCAAATAAGTACATTCAATCCAAGCTAAATTATATTTACATTAAGCTCTTATAATAAATTACTCATTTTTTAAAATCATTATTTAATTATTAAACTACAAAAAATAGACGACCCTTTTCTAATAATCACAAACTTTATTTTAATTTTAAAGTCTTCGGAAACTCATACACAGGTATCATATATTGAAAATTTTGCTAATATTTAAATGCCTCAACATTTATTCAAATAAGCGCATTATTTTAAGTACTAGGCATTTCATCAAAGGAAATTATTTTCAATGGTGGATGTTTTCGCTTGTATGTAATATGGTTACATGTTTATACGCTCCTTTTAATACAGATGTAATTGAAACAGGATATTTGTGTATTTCGTACGTGTTTAGATACTATCAATGAAACAATAACATTTGAGAATATGAATCGCTGTCATATTGAGAATGAATTAAACATCCTTTGACTAACTAGTAATAAAACGAAATTGACAATGCATCAATTGAACAGTTATTTCAAGCTACATTACGTTAATATTTGCTCTAATAACGTGTAATAAATTATATTTTAGATTTGTATTTGGAAGTTAATATGACTTGAAATTTAAATATATAATGTCCTGAAGTAATAACACCAGGGTTAGGAATAACTCCATGTCCTATATTTTGCGTGGTTATGAAGGAATCTGGGAAATAGTACTACGGGTTCTACGCTGAAAGTTTCAAGTCATATGAATTATAAAAAAATAACCTCGCTAAAAATTAACTTGTTAAATTTGTACACCTTATTGCTCTAATAACCAATTTAGAGTCAACACCCGATCTAAAATTTGTCACGTAAATTCTGTGATGTGAAGACTATATACTTGTTAAGAAATACTTTGAATATTACATAAATTTGTAGTGTATTTCATGTACTTTCAAAATGTTTTGGGATATTTTGTAAGTTGTTCTTGTAATAGCTTGTATTTAAAATATACAACGCAAAATATATACCAGGATAATAACGCCATTTATTATTGTTCTTTATTTTTTTTCAGTGGCGGAGCTACATTTTATATATTTATTTTATTTTATTTTTTGCACGAAGACCATTATTATTATTGTTGAAAATGAAAAAGAATAAAGAGGAATTTGTAAGTCTTAAACGATAATATGTATGTTTTAATTGCTGCTATTTTTTTTCATGTCAGAAGAATAAAATATCAAATGATTATTATCGCATCTTGATATCGCAATTAATGGTAAGTAAAAGCTATTGTCATTTTGGAGGACTGTAGAGTTTATATCATTTAATAGGACAATTACCGTAATTTCCGGCGTATAATCCGCAGATAAAACAATTCATTTTGGACCCAGAAATATTATATAGGGATTAAAGACAAATATTTTTGATGATGTGATAAGTTACATTTCTTTAAAAAAAATTCTGGGTCTAAAAATAACTGTTTGATCTGCAGATTATACCCCGGAAATTACGGTACATGCCATTATTCCATCTTATTGTATAGTTCTATTTGCATCGCGTTATTACGCACATAACGATTAAACGAATCGTGTAGGTATGCGATTAATCGTATTAAGCACCGAAGTATTATTGCAGTATTCTGAAAAATTTGGAAAGTGTTTTATAGTCTATGCTTGAGACATTATTTTTCTTTCTTGCTTGCTTTATTATTATTATTATTATTATTATTATTATTTTAATGAACAGAGGGATTTAAAGTAGCAAATTCTATATTTTAATTAGTTTATATTGATTACTTTAATAAAAATATCTGAAACTCTAAGTATATAAAAATATAAAACATCATCAGTGTAATGTAATGCTTAAAAGCTATTTAATAATACCTCAGGTATGTTCGGCATGAAATTATGCAATCTGGCAGACAAGCAAACAATTAAGATAATAAAATTTAATTGCGAAATATAAAATATTAGTCATTAAAAGGTTACTGATAAGGAAATACTAATAATGAAAAAATTAAGTTCATTATATTGAAAAAAAAAAGAAATTTTTTTTGAATGAGGTTCATAGAAATAATCATTAATAATAATAATAATATGGGATCTCTGAAAATCAAAGAAAATATTTCATTTAATCAAGACATATTTTCTGTTTTGATGATACATGAAAACGAAAATCAAAATTAACAAACTAGAAAAAAAATAAAAGGTTTTAATGAAAGAATAAAAAAATAGGACCACCCAAGACAATAAACTATACTTTTAAATAAATTCTATTATTTAAGCTAAACCGAAAAAAACAAGAATTACAAAGGAACATATTTGTTATTATGATTGCATGACATCCTTAGCATTAAAGGAAAATTAAATTCTGAGAAAACATGTATGAAAACATTACATAAAGCTAAAAATTGCATTTCTACTCTTTTTTTTTTAATTTTCCAAAAGATTATTGTTGTCGCACTGATGTAAAAGTAATAACAAAGAGAGAAACTTACATTTAATATCTTCAAAAATTCTACGCCACTTAGTTTTACTAAAATGACAACAAATTCTGATAACATATTCAAATAATATATATGTCATGCCAGTTGAAAGATAATGAACTTCTCTTTTCTTCTTGAATAAATTATTACCCCCTTGCGAATCGTTTTGCTTATTTTCATCACAACATGAGAAAATTTCACACAAACATGGTCTTTTAATCTAATTTGAATATCTCTATTCGTCATGATGATTTCCATCTTTACAGTGAAATGATTACTAATATGGTAATATGAGTAAGGTTATTCAAATAAGCCCTTTATTCTACATGCTGCGCATTTCATCAAAGATAAGTAATTAGCTATGCAGATATATTCGCTCCTGTGTAACTTGGTCAGGGCTTTATACTAGTTTGTTAATGTAGACGTTATTGTAACATAATACTTACGTGTTTTGTATGCGCCTGAAATACATCGATCAAGTAATAACACGTGGTAGCGTAGAACCTTAATTATATTTTGGTGTTAAGCTAGCATTAGGGAAGTGAGAATAATATGAAAGTAATGGATAATACGCTCGGAATAGAATAAGAACCGTATAAGTTTAACATTTACTACAAAAAAAAAAGTATATATATGAAATGTTGGATAATCAGTAGTTATACTACTTGTTTTACATAAATTTGGTGTACATTAATGAAGGTATAGTCTCTCTATTATAAGAAAACGCTAACTAACGCTGTCACCGCGAAAAAGGATTTTTATGTGAACAGAGGATTTTTCTTGAATAATAATTATAAAAATTTTTCATATAATAAAATATAAAAATTGGTAGTTTTATATAAAAAAAGATCATCAGAAATTGTGTCACTTTATTTGTATATACCAATACCATTTTGTATAAAATCTGGGTACAAAAAAGAAGCACATCATCTCTCTATCCTAAAGAAAAGTAATTAATGTTGTAACTGCCAGAATTCAATTTTTTTACCGAAGATCTTCTTGAGTAATAATTATAAAATTATTGCGAATGAAAAATATAAAAAAGTAGTTTTATATAAAAAAAAACATAATAATCAGTTTATCATGCCACATGTTTTATATCAATTTAAAGCACATTAATATAAGCATAACAACTTTATTTTGAAAAAAGTAACTGACGCTGTCACCGAATTGAATTTTTGTGACCAAGGACCTAACTTTGCTAATATTTAGAAAATGGTTGCACATAAAGTATAAAAAACGGTAATTTTACAAAGAGACGATAATCAGTAATTATACCAGTTGTTTTGCATGAATATAAGGGTACATTAATGTAGGCATAATCTCTCAAAAAAAAAAAAAAAAAAAAACTAAAATTGTAACAGCTGTAAGGAGATTTTTTTTAACCGGAGGTATTGTTTAAATAATATTTACAAAACTATTGCATATATAATTATGTAAATTGGTAATTTTATAAAGAAATGATAGTCAATGATTATAACAACTGTTTTACATAATTTTTTTGCACCATAATGTGCTCATAATGTCTCTATTAAAAAAAGTGACTAACGCTGTCACCGCCGTAAATGAGTTTTTGGTGACCACTTGTCTTTCTTGTGTAATAATTTAAAAAATATTGCATATAAAAAAATAAAAGCTGATCGTTTTATAAAGGTATGAAGATCAGTAACTGTACCACCCGTTTTACATAAATTTAGACTACATTAATCAGATATAATTTATGTATCCTAAAAATTAACTAATGTCGTTGCTGCTGTAAATGAATTTTTTGTGACCGAAAGTCATTTTTGGCTAAAAATTATAAACCTATTGCATATAAAAAATACATAAATTGGTAGGTAGAAAAATAAATTAGTAGTAAAATCAGTAATTACACCACTTGCTTTACATAAATTTGAAGTACATAGAAAAAATATAAATTCGCTATTCTAAAAAAAGTATCTAAGGTTATCACCATTTTAAATGAATTTTGGTGACTGAAGTTCTTCTGGATTAATAATTACAAAACTATTTCATATGAATTTATGAAAACTGGTAACTTTATAAAGAATTTGTAATCAATAACTATACCAGCTGTTTGAATGAATTTAATGTACATTAATGCATTATTTGACTTATGACTGTTTAGTAAAATGAAATACATATAGGCACCTCTCACTTCCAGGGCAACTGAGTACGATTCTTGACCTTTTTCATTCTCTATCACTAGGGAATATGTCTTGGAATCACCGCCTTCTACATTTAATATCGTTAACTTAGCTTCGTAGCAGTCATCTTTAGTGGCTATCTGTAAAAGTAAATGCACAGATCATTAAATTACAGGTAACAACGAAAGTTAGTGTCGCGAAATGGACTACATTTATTTAAATTAAAGTTTTTGATTGGCACCACTTTTTGAAATTTAAAAATGATCCTTAATTAATTACATATTAATTAAGATGAAATCAAAGGGAACGATGCCGTTTTAAAGGAAGTAGTGCCAATCAAGAAATCTGAATTTGAAAAAAAGTAGCCCACTAGCAACTCTGACGAGAGTGTCGGATTAACCCCTTAAGGGACGAGCGACCACATAAGGAGCTCAGAATCTTTGATTATTCTCACCAAAAAAATTTTATTGCAAATTTTGCCTTATTTAATTCGAGCCTTTTATCGATAAGAAACTGGTTATAAATGATTAAAAATTCAATAAAAGTCGCTTGTCCGGAAGGAGTTAAGCAATGCTCAACAATGCAATTATTCTTCTAAAAAGGAGAAAAATCAACAAATTAACCATTTAAACGCCAATGTTCCCAAATGGGAACATTGCATTATTTGATATACAAAGCATATATTTTCCAACGTAATAACCATGTCTTTATTTTTCCTATAAAATATAAGGTTGATTTCAACTTTTGAAAAAAAAAATATTTATGTTTAAGCATTTATCACAGATATAAGGAATATGCAAATTCATTAATTTTCCTAAAAATATATTATTTATTTTTATCATTTTCTCTATATTGCTTACATTTGATCGCTAGGAATCTAAATATTTTTGGAATTCAAGAAAATACTCAAGAACAATATATAATAGCATATAGCGGAAAATGATTTGTTATATATGCATAGGTTGTTAATCAAAAATCATGTTCCAAAATGCGAATACTAAAATGAAAACAGCCAAAAAAAAAAAAAAAAAAAAAAAAAAAAACTGCAGAAATATAATTTTTTGTTATTTTCTAAATTTGTATGCATAAATTAAAACATTTGAAGCTGTAATATAGGAAAAACAAAACTATTATTACATTGCGATATTAATTCGGCGTGTAAACGGTTAATGTTAAAACAATTCAAATTTTAATACATCAAATCTTAATATAATATATTTTACTTAACATAGTGCGTATCACGTTAATTATTGTGGTTTAATTACAAAACTGAAATTGCAGTTTCTAGTAGAATTTATTTCATCTAAAATTTTCGGTTTCTTGTAATACCTCATATAAAGTGTTTATTATTAAAGTGTGTAACTCAGTGTTGCCTGTGGGTTACTTTATTAAAATTTATATTTTTTATTGACACCACTCTTTTGAAACGGTAAACTTCCCTTTGATTCCACTGTAGAGGATGTGCAAATATAACGTTATCAATTTTTTAGTAATTTTGGATCCCCTCCCGCTCTTCTGATATCATATGTTATCATCCTTAGAACCCCCTTCCTCCTCTCACGGTAATGATATCGTTATCAAAGTGTAAAAACCAATGTGATTCATAGAATTTATTTCTTTTGTTCGAAGTGACATTCAAAACTGGTCACATCTATTTTTTGCATACTTTTATGATAATAAAATTAATAAAATTTAATTTAATAAAAGTTAATAAAATATCACTTTGTATATGAAAAAAACTTTATATCAAATAATACTTAAAAGAAATAGTTACTGTTTAAAGTATTTCATAATAGCTTTTTTCTTACATAATGCATACAACAGTAATAAAGTCTTTATGGCCTTGCCCTGAACGTTACAATTGTGGAAGCCAGATTGAAATTCTTATCAACAAAGCAAGTAAACAACTTTCCATCTTTTCCTCTTTTATTTATTAGTGAACACAAGCTTCATTTCAAATACATTTCATTTATACATTTTCTCGAACCGTGATTATATATGCATACACATATGAAGAAGAATAGGAATGTTAAACATTGGGGTGTTCCATATTTTAGAATTAAATAACTTTATTATAATTTAGTGATTTTAATAATAACTCAGTATTTTCATAAAACTAGATAACACACTAGAAAAATATAACATGCTATTTTGCACCAAAGACCATGTTACCAAAAAAGAGAAAATTTTGAGTGGATCAAAAATGCTATCGATATCAAAAGACAGACACATACTATCCCTAGTGATAGCTTACGATATCATTTGCCAGACCCCCACCTCTCTAAAATGATAACGTTATATTAAGACAGCTCTTTAATGACATATTAATTAAGGTAAAATCAAAGGGAACTTTACCGTTTCAAAAAAGTGACGCCAATCAAGAAATCTGAATTACTATTAAAAAATTGCCCCCCCCCCCCTGGCAACAATGATGAAAATGAAGGATTATGCAATGCGCAACAATGCAATTTGTCTTCCTACAAAGAATGAAATTAACAGATAAAATTTTAAACAATCTAAATTTTAATATTTCAAAACATAATGCAAAATATTTTGCTTTACAAAAGGTGTATCAAGTTAAAACTATATTTTAATCATCAAAAATTAAATTTCCGTCATTTAAGCCTTTAACGGCTTAAAGCCTTAAGCCTCTTACAAATAGGTAAAATTGAAATGTTATATTCTCTGCAGTTTGTTTTAAATGGTATGAAAATATGATTCTTTCAGCATTGTTAAACACTTAATTACAAATATGAATGTAATCCTTGAAAGTATTAATCATTTTGGCACGGATGTCATATACGCACCACATTTGCACGTGTTTTTTTGCCCGGCCAATTAGGCGAAAATTTTGTTTCTGAATATAAGTATTGTATGCAAAAACATCCCGTGATTTTTTTTCAATATAAAAATAAAATAACATGATAAAATGATAATATATGATACATGATAAAATAGTTTAAAGAATTAAAATAAAATGTAACAGTAAATGAACATGAGTTTAATAAAAAAGTAAACAATAAATAAAGAGCTATAAATAATGAACTTAATAAGTAACAAAACTGTAAGTATAATATTCCCAATAATTCGCAAATATTAATACTTGTAATCATATTGAATGCATGCAGTTGCATAATTTAATCAGCACATTTCACTGAAATCTTTAATTTTTTTCCATTTTATTTCCCTAACAATTGTTATAAATTTATTATACGGATCTTCTCCTTGGCGCAGATTGCAATGCAAAATTGGTTGAGGAAGAAGCACGTGTAAATATGGTGCGTATATGACATCTGTGCCAAATTCATTAAAAGTATAGATTTACATTATCTTAATATTGCTTATATTGCAATGAAACTTGGATCTTAGTGAATGGAATATTTCGTGCTAAACATTTAGAGGGTTAATTGAAATTATAACTTACCGTAGTATTTATTTATGAGTAAAATTTTTGGTTTCTTGTAATACCACTTATAAAGTGTATAATGTAAAAATGTAAGACAGTGTTGGCAGTGGACTACTTTTTTAACCCTTTGCGGCACAGACAATTCTGTTGGTAAAATGCGAAATTATAGACTGACACCGGAATTTACCACCGAGTTATTTAAGAATAAAGAACTCCTTAATTTAAGCTTTCATTGTAACAGCAAAGTTTTATTAAAATATTTTTGTTGCCGTTTTCAAAATTGAAATTATAATTAGGTGTGCTCAGAGTGGGTTAAATTTAGATTTCTCGATTGGCATCACTTTTTTGAAAGTGTAAGTTTTCCTTTGATTTCACCTTATTTAATATATCATTAAGTGAGGTGCATTCTGCCAGTTACAAAAAGTGGTGCCAATCAAAAATTTGAATAAAATAGTGTGGGCACAATAATACTCATCCATTATAGATATCAATAAAATGTAAAAATAAAACATGCGTAAACTATTTATAAAATGCATCCCAATTTCAAAATTAAATTTAAACGTGTATATAAATATTTTTAACACATAATAATTCTCCATTAATGAATTGCTGATGAACCAATTTCGACAAATTATATAAAACGCCAAACTACTGAAGTAGTACCGAATTGCTTAAAAGAAACATTCTTATAATTGCAAAAATAATTACCATATTAACTAACTCTTTACTGTGTCGTATTAAGTGTCTCATATCCAATTAAAGTATATCTTTGAATTGAAATTTGAATGAAATACAGGATCATGAAAAATCGAAGAGCATAGGATTACAAATATACATAAATAGGATTACAAATATACAAATAATCTCAGCAACTAATTATCCGATCGACATCTTTCTTTATGCAATTTTTTTTTCTTTTGTGTCGAATCTTTAAAATAACAAACTTCGAAAATTTTTATGTATCTTTCATCTGAAAGAATATTTCGAGTGTCCAAAAAAATAGTTCCGGATAATCGAAATATTGATATTAAATAGTCTTCATTCCATACTTGCATACTAAAAACATACCCAATTTCAAGTCTCTATCTGAATTTGTTCGGGGGATAGACTGTTTAAGACAGACAGACAGACGGACAGCATTTTTTTCTAAAAATATATTTTTCGGAATCTCCAATATCTGAAAGGTGTAAATACGTCATTTTTCCCCCGATTTTTAAAACGATTGCAAGACTTACCCTAAGCTACGTATAACGGGTAATTAAAAAGTAGCCTATATTGATACCTTATATGACTGATTTTTTTACATTGTACGTAACTTAAAAATGCAGTTTCAACAAACGAAATTAAAGTAAGAATGATTAATTGAAATCTAAACTGAAGTACGTGTTTCAATTTACCAAACAGCAACAAAAATATTGAACTATACCGTGCAAAGCAGTGAAACTTGTTTGTTCTTAAAGAGTAAAATGAACAAACAAAAAATGCTAGTATTAATATGCCAAATTTTAACACATTACCTTTTTCTTTACTTAAGGTGTACCATATTTTAAAAAATGCGTAATTGTAATAAATAATCGCAATGTAATTTAGTTTACGAAAGAGTAATTTTAAATTTTTAAAGTTAAATATTTTTTCTCATTGATTGCTGAGTTTGATCTTTAAAATGTTTTTAATTACAATTTTTAACATAGTTTTTCTTTTGCAACTGGTCTCAAAAGTGAAAGTATCGTCTCAAAATATCTGCGAACATACTAGGAAAATTTAAAAACGGCCTTTGTAGAACTCTTCATCAATCATAGTAAATATTGAAAGAAATTAAAAAGGCAATATACGGGATCTCCAAGCAGCGTAAGATCTTAAGAACTTGGAAATCGCACAAATTCCCTGGTTCCGTCAAATGCTCCTGCTTTTTATTTAAACTTGCACAGATACAAACCATGAATTCGCATGCTTCTGAATGGTAAGAAATAAGAATATCACTCGGAAAATTTCCAATAGTAACAATTTTGCAAAGAGATCTGTCAAAAAACGAGTAATGAGCTAAAAATAAGAGGTTTAAACAGAAATCTCAGGTCGGTAAAATCTTAGAGTAAAAATAAATGAAAAAATAAAAAAAGAAATGCGTCTTTAAAAAAAATTGGAATTCACACTGACTAATAGAATGTATTAAAAAATGATGGGGTAAATTAGAAATAAACCAAAACCTCTATATTTAAGTGAGCAAGATAATAATTAATTTAAGTAGCATTTATTAAAATTAATGATAGATATTATTAAAAAATAGAAAATTAGGGAATATGTCTGTAATTTAGCGTAATAAAAAGAGAAAAAAAGGAGATACCGCTAGGAAAAAATTAATAATATAACACACATAATAATATGCATAGATAACCATTAATTGTGTTACAATATATGAAATGTTCAATTTAATAGAAAATTACCACTTTGAAACATGGTGAATAAATAAATGAAATGAATGCATATAGAATCTGCAAAACCAAAGCAGAATCCTCAAACCCCAAATATATATATATATATATATATTTGTACAGAATACACTCATCATATTTCAGATATTTCTCCTTCAGGGATAATTTTATTTTATTTGTATTATAGATCTTACGTGACGAATTTCGTCAGCTGTGTGTCTTGCCGTACTTGTATCTGTATCGAGTCTGAAAGTATCCCATTCCCAAAATATTTTTCTTGGCCTGGGATCAGCACAAAACTGGACAATGATAACTGCTGTTTCATCTTTATCGACCACCAAATGAGACGTGACATGGGAATCTGATATTATCTGTGGCGGACCTGAAAGAGATAAAAAAATAAAGTTTGTTATTATTATAAAATTGATGTAATAAAATGATCATATCTTCATGTCCTTAACAAGATTAGAAGATATCTATTATTTTCAGATTTTATATATGAGTCTCAGTGTTTCAGATAAAAAGGCACTTTTTTGCATTTTAATAACTATTTTTATCTTAAAGACCCATGAAACTTCTTGAAAAGTAAAACGAAGCAGAATTTACGAAATATTTAACATCATGTATTTTACTTAAACATAGATATAGAAATGATTTTTTTTACAGTAAATGTACACATTATAACTCATGTATATTTCAAAAGAAATCAATTTCATGCATAAATTAAGTTCGATATTATTCCATAATTTCGATAATATATTTTTATTCTCAAGAGAATGGTAATCTATAACAAAGATTCTTTTTTTTTACATAGAATTAAATGTACTTTTAAGAGACGTTTAGAAAATAAATTCTACTTAAACATCATAAACAATAACATAAAAGGATTTTCTAAAAGCTTATTAAAAGTATGGTATATATTTTTTAAAGGACTCTATACATATTACCAACACAAAAACCCGACGTCTGTATACTATCTGGCGAGTTATGAACGGTCACTTGCAGTTTGTTACAAACGTTTTGTTTAATATCTAGAAAAATATTTGAGAAATATTTCTGAGACTTTGGCGGTGTAAATAGCATAAAAGACGTCATGTATTTATGAGATTTTTTTTCGAATCTCCATAGAGAACCATAAGCAAAAAAAAAATTAATAGATTTATCCTTACCCTGTAAAACCTAGTGTCGCAAATTTGTTGTTAGCACAGTAATGTCGCAAAAGTAAAGTTGTAGTACATGATTATTAGTCTCTTATTATAAACTCTGTTCCATTTTAACGGAATATCACACATACTTGTGGAGAAAATGACCCTTCTATAAAAACATTCCCAAATTTCAACAAATTTTTTGCTTATAATTTGCAGAGTTATAATAATAAAAATATATATATAATAAAATTAATGTTTTGTTTTGTAACCATGACTATGGACATTGTACACGCTTCTTTCTTTCATTGTAATGCCTTTCAATTTGAATAGAAATAATAAATGTTGAATGAAAAATAAGCAGATCCATCAAACAGTGTTTAAAATGTGCATGCGCGAATCAAATCAAACTATAATCTGCTTAATATATTAGCTTAATGTATAGAGCAACTTATAATACAGTCTCAAAAACACAGCTTTGAATTTCTCAAAGTGATCGTTGATAAAATAAAGTCTAAATCCGTTGTTCTCAAAAGGAAACAATAAAATAAGTACCTGTATCCAAATATAACAGCACGTGCAATATTGCGCATGCGCGATTGTACCTAACATATACTATATTTGGATACAGCTCCACATTATTTTGCTTTTTTTTTTTTTGGAAGCAACTGATTTCGAGCTTATTCTATTGACATTCACTTTGAGAATTTTTAAGGTATGTTTTTATATCTTTCGCATAAGTTGAAGTATACATTTAGGCTGATATATTATACACGTTATATTTTGAATGTACTTGCGCATGCGCAGTAAAACATCATTTAGTATTATTGTGTATGCATCAATGATTCAGCGATTCAAAGTTCAACGATTAAAACCATATTCTTGTATTTTACATATATTTGTCAATTTCAATATGACCAATATTAGCAAATTCACAACATATTTGGAATGTACATAATGATAAACATTTGTCCAAAAAAAAAAAACATTTTGAGCAGCACCTAAGTAATTATCATTGCGAAACGGTAAGTAAAAATCCTTTGAAATCGGTTTTATTTACAACTAATGTATAATAGTTTTCAAAATAAGTTCAATTAAGTACTTTCACGAAATATCCTTTGTGTCAAAGGAACGCGAATTAATTTTCTTTCACATAAAATTTACCCATTAAAATATTCCTATAATGAAATATCGCGAACACCTGTTTAATAATAGAACATATTTTGCGGAAAGTGCGGTGAAATGCACTAATCACTATTAAAGAATTGGTGTAAAAGTCCTTTGAAAGTAAGTCTCGTTCTATTAATTCCATTAGGCCACACCTTAAAGTATATTAGATCATTTATTTTTCCCGAAAAGTTCCTGTAATATGGTACACAAATCATAATAGGTAGAAGTTGGAAATTCCTAATCTTTACCGCTCATTTTAATTTATAAATTTAAAAGAGCGTTTCGCTTTTAAACCTCTAGAGTGTAAGTAGGTCAAAATTTATATTATGTTTAATTAAAGTGATGTTGGGGACACTTAAAATTTATTAATTAACACCCGAGATAATAAATATAGTTTGATAAAATTTAATTTCTAACATCGACATTAATAATTTGCGATTATTACCCTCTTGGAAATTGTGATATGATGTATTCATTTCATTTATAGAGGTATTAAAATGTACCTTTGGGCGACAGCCTGAAAAGGTAAATGTTCTGTAATTGGAAAACTATGTATTTTATTTAATTTACCCAAGATATCACTTTATGAACAAGATTGGGTTACTACGCTGGTATTTTGAATTAAATATTTTTTTAAAGAATGCAATTATAAAATATCCTATTTTAAAAGAACTGAAGTTAAGTGTATCTTTTATTCTATAAGGCATAATTTGATGTAGTATTAAAAATCAAATATATGATAATCGCAGTAGTGCACTGTAAAATAAATAAATAAATAAATAACTTTAATAATACAGATATAAAGTGTTATCTGTAACACGAATTGTAGTTACAAAAAAAAAAAAAAAAAAAAAAAAAAAAAAAAAAAAAAAAAAAGCTCTGGAATCCTAGTTTTGTAAATAATTCTTAGTAATCTTATATAGTTTTTGTTTTAAAGTGAAAACATATATCTGCTTCATGAATTTTTGTTGTTGCCGTTACGTTCTAGAATTTCCAGTTTCCACGAAAAACTTAATATTAAAGTTTTTTTTCTTTAACAGTGTAAGATGAAACTTAAAGCAAATTTTTTCTTAATAGAGTAATTGTTAATGTAAAAGTACAGAAATGGTTTACAATCTAAAAGATGATTAGTATAATTTATTTATGCTTTAAAAAATGTAGGAGAGACCGGTGTTAGTTGTGCCAGAGGCAAGTTGTGCCATCGAGCTTCCTGAGTGAGCCAATAGGTTGCAGCATCTATCGCGTCATGTGAAAGAAGAGGTTGATTATCTCAATGTGCTGGTATTTTTTGAAGTATAGCGCCGCGTTGTTTACCAGTTAAAAATAGTTATCTTGTTTTCTATCGTAAAAGTAAATTTTGTGACCTACATTTCAATCATCATTGCCACTAACGATACTGTGGTACGTAAACTTCCCTAACAGTATTTAAATGCTTATATTTTGAGCTGTTATCTATATATTTCACTTGTTATTCATGCCAACATTTAGAAAACTAATGAAAAAAGTTCAAAATAGCGTAACGCAGGGCTAGTTGTGATGATGTCTAAGAGGCACGTTGTGACAGTATCACTACTAACCGCAGTATAATTTTTAATGAGGTTTTTTATATTTGAAGAGAAATAGTGCAAAATTACAACAGACATACTGAAAGAGCTATCTGTCGGAGATGAGATCGTTTAAGACCAGAACGACAGTGAAAAAAATAAATATGTAACTGTTAATAAACCAAACTTCGTTTATTAAACCAAGCAGCAATAACTTTAATTAATGATGGTGAGACTGCAGTACCGTCTTCAGAAGTAAGAAAGCTTATTGAATTAGATGATTCTATGACAATTGATAATAGCAATGTGTCAGTGGTAAGCCTTACAGAAATAAAATCACTTTCTAAAGGAAGACTTCGAAAAGGCAAGTGATCTATTCGTAAATGTTTGAAATCTGCCATTCTAACGCACACCTCTAAAAGAAAAAATTCAAGCAGAACAAAAAGAAAAAAAATTGAAGAAGAAAAAGCAAAAAAGAAACTGTACGGAAGAAGTGCATAAAAATTTATACCTAAGTTATTGAAAAAAAGGGAGAAGAATGTATGGGATAGCTCTGAAGATGACGAAAATTGCTTATGCCTACTTTGCTTGGAGCAATACAAAATTTCTGGACCCGGAGAAGACTGGGTGCAATGCATGACATGTAAATGATGGGCGTATGTCAAATGTACCAAAAATGAACCTTATTATGTTTGTATTAAATGCAAATCAGACGCTGAAACAGGCGATGACAATGAGTGATTAAAAGTATAGAATATAGGCCTACACATTGTAGTAGGCTCCCGAGTCAAAGATCAATATGACTAAAGATTAGTGCCGGCTTATTTTTTTTCTTTCCTGTTTGAAACAGTTTTTTTCTTTTTATTGCTAAGTGTCTCTAAAAGTATCTTTATAAAGCATTAAGAGTTTACAAGTGTTAAGAATTTAACTATTTTATTTTCATTTGATTTATAATATTATTAAAACATAAAAATGTTTTATTGTGTTAAGAACGTTATAAATGAATAAATTTCTCATTCTTGATTTAACATATTCCATTTAATCACCTTTCTTACGTAATTTGTATATGTTACAATCTACTTGTATGTGTCGCAATATGCCCCAAGCATGTCACAACTTGACCCGTATCGAGGGTTAGTAGTGACAAGTTTCGAAGTTACGCAGAATTCATTTTGTGTTATGAAAAACGTTAATAATGTTAATAGTGGTTTTATAAATATCTTACGCAAGACTTACTCTAACGGTATGATGAACTAAATATTTCGCTTCAGTTCAGATGTTACAGCTAATATAAAAAATGTCGCAAATATCACTACTAGCTCCGGTCTCTCCTACTTTCGGATATGTACTTAGTATGTATTACTTTTTTTTAAAATAGGCAATCTGGAATATGTTGCAGCAACGCAGAAAGTAAATTTGATTATAACAACATGTTTACATTAACAGAAATAGTTATTATTTAATTAGTTATTATCTAACACTAAATTATTTTCTATCAAAATTATTTTCAATCGTGATACTTTAACATCATTTTTGTTGTAACGAATTGCGTAGCGACGAATTGACCCCACAATGAATTGTCACTGCGACGAATTGACGTCATGAAGAATTGTCACGGCGATGAATTGAAAGCGTTGAATTGTTCCGCGATGAACTGTGCACAACGATATCACGGGACACATGCGAACAGTTCAGTAAATATTTTTCAAATCTCAGTAACTGAGTCACAAAGAGTTTAAAAAGCCAAATACATGTGTGTTCGCAAATAGTGGTACTTAAGATTTTTACTACCTCAGTATAGTTTACATATCTATACATATATAAAATAGTTTGTCCTGACTCACTGATAATCAACACACAGCCTAAACTACTGAACATAAAAACTTGAAAATTGGGGAAATTATACTTTTTTATGATGTAAGCGTGCTCTAAGATGGGATTTTCGAAAATTTTCTCCATAAAGTAGGCAAACGGGGTGTAAAAAAATCTGTAACATCTGCCTATATCTCACCAACTATTTAAGAGAGCTGCGTAAAATTCCAGAAAATAAATCTACTAAAAAATAATTAAACATATATTTCAACGATTTTAGAAATTACCTCTCTGACGGGTTTAAAAGGGAGTCAAACGATTTTGAACATTTGACACATCTAAGCAGCAGTTTTAGTAGAAGCGTGAAGTGGCAGAAAATAAATCTATTTAAGGGAGACCCGTACCCCATTTTCCGCCAAAAATCATCAAAAGTTCAAAAAAGTTTTTTTCTCAGAAAACGATAAAATACATATTTGCGAATACCCATGCAAAATTTTAGAACTCGGGGACACTTGGAGCAGGGAGAAAATGAGCTTTTTAAATTGTACTCACTATAGAGTTTAATGGACTAGCGGCCATTTAAAACGTGTTTTCCTGAAAATGACTTTTTTCATATTTTGTCTAAGTTCAAAGTACTAAGGCTCAGTGGTAAAATGATTTAGAAACAAAATGTTTATGTTTTTAGAATCTTAAAAAAAATTGCAACAAAAGGAGAGATATTTTTTTTTTAATTATTTCTGAAATTTTTACATAAATTGGTAAACATGAAAATTATGACGAATTTAAGGAAATTTACCATGCGTATTTTTATTTATTTTTTTAGCCGATTAAAATAGAAAATTAAAAATATCTCTCCTTCGTTCTTTTCTATATACTATAACACTATTTAAGAAATTTTAGTAATACCAAAATATTGAAAATTGAATGAGGAGTAGTAATTTTAAAAAGTGTATTTTTCAACAACAAAAAATCATAAAAATCCCCATAAAAAATATACTTTTTAACAAAAAGTGAATTTTTTTGCTAAATATTCCTCACAAGAAGATTCTTAAATAGTACACCAAAATACATTACTTTAAAATCAATAATAAAAATTTTGGGTTTTTTCTTACGGGTCTCCCTTAAAAAACAATTAAAGATGTGTTTCAGAGATTTTAAAATCCCCCCCCCCCCTAGAAGTTAAAATGGTGGTCGAAAAACTTCAAAATTGCATTAGACCCGATATGTGACATATCATCACTAAGCTCTTGGATCCTCTTTCATATTATGAGCTTTCTCCCAGCATCCCAATTCCCCCTCCCCTCCCCTGGAGGTGCAGTTTTCGAAATTCCAGTGTTTTATCATTACATATCGGATTTTTTAAGAGATCCTCTGATAAATGTAATTTATAATATATTAAAATTTTAAAGAGAGGAGAATGTTTTATACCGGGGATGCGTGATAGTTGAAACTTTGGGGGGGGGGGGAGGATTTCTAAATTTGTCCTACATTGCTCAAGTGACGTATCATTTGAAAGCTCTTTGACCATTATTTCAAATTAAACGCCTCCAGCTGCTCTCTCCCCACTTTGCCCCGAGGTTGGCACTTTTCTAAATTTGGCCGATATCCCTCAAGTGCTGTATTATTGAAAAGCCCGGTGGCCACCTATACATTTTATGCGATTCCCGTGTCTTTCACCCCAATTTGCCCCTTTCGGGGGTTGCAATTATTGTATTCCATCAGAAGATTTTTTAATAATGCGAAAATTATCGAACTGATCTCAATGAAGTTGAAAAATGAAGAAAAATTTTTTGATTCTATTTACCGTCCATTTAAATCATGTTTTTACCACCAGGTGTGCCTTTACATTTTTTTTCTTTTCTTTTCTGCTTCTTATTGACGAAAAATTTTAAATTCTGATACTAAAACTTCTTTATCTTTTTATACCTATTTGCGCCTTTTCAACTTTTTGCAAAAAGGGGATACCTTCACGTGACTTTTTGACTATTGTGGTTCCCTTTTAGTCTTTCTTCGGTTGTTAATTCCGTCGATTTTAGTTGTCGTGTATTTATTAAAATAATTTATAAGCATGTAAAAATATGACGATTGTGTATTTTATGGTGAACATTTTTTAGATTGGTAAATTTTAGAGAATCGCTCACCATTACCTATATACTGAGAGCAGCTTTAGGTAGAAGTGTGAAATTCAAGATAAAAAACAAATTAAAAATTATTAAACATTTATTTTAACAATTTTAGAAATCCCTCCACTTCCAAAAGGGTTAATAAGAAATACGAAAATTTAGGCTATTCCGCCATACTTTAGCAGCAGTTTTAGATAGAGACATGAATTTGAGATTAACTAACCTAATAAAATAAACTTAACCATGTATTTTATCTATTTTAGAAATTCCCACCTAAGCAGGTTTAATGGAATGATCGCAAATTTAGGATATTTTGCTCTATTTCAGCAACAGGTAAAGATAGAAGTAGTAAATTCAAGGTAATCCACTTACTACAAAAATAGTTAAACATAGATACTTTATCATTTTAGAACTATTTTGCCTATTACGTCGTCAACATCGACTTTTAACAGTATAATGTAAGGTTATATGAATAAGACAACAATTATGGACTTTTGATTTGGTATTAAGGTTTTTTCTTTACTAGATGTATTGCGTTTGATTCAAGATTCTTTTAGAGAACCGACCACCGTAGTGAGCGAAGACTGCTAGTCTTTATATGTATAACTCTTCTGTGAGTGTGTATGTCACTGAACTCCTCCTAAACGACTGGACAGATTTTAATGAAATTTTCCGTGTGTGTTCCAGTGGATTCTAGAATGGTTTATATTCACATTTCATCGAAATTGATTCAGTACTTTTTTAATAATTAGGCAAAAACTAAAAAAGTTAGTGGTTTTTCGCTAATTAAAAGTGTTGAATAAGTTCGCTGAATATTGTGCGGTCAGAATGGCTGAGTGGTGTAAGACGCCAGATTTAAGCTCTGGTTCTCGAAGAAAGAGATAGTGCGCTCGAACCCCACTCCTGACATAAGTATATGATTTGCAATATTTTTCCTGTATTACAATTTTAATTAACCGACTTCAGAAAATCGTTAACTTTCGGCTCAAAAGAGAAAAATAAACTTTTCTATCAAAAATTGAACCGACTTCAAAAACTACTGCAAAGTGAAAAATAATTTCCTTACATAACCAGGACAACGTCTGTCGTATCCGCCAATCCTTTATAATCATGTACACATTGTGAGCTAATGGAGTCAAAATATTAAAGAAATGAGTAACTGTAGTTATAACAACTTTCATTTTTAAATAATATTTAATATTCTTTAACTAAGTAAAGTAAAATATTGTTTAAAAAATACTACATTCTATTGCAAGAGTGTTATTTTTTATTTTTCTGAAATAACCGTATTAAAAAATTTTTAAACTTTATTTCTTTTATCGTTCAATATCGAAATTTTTTTTAAAGTAATTTAATTAAAACATGAGTCACAGAATTAAAAAAAAAATATGTCAGTAAGTCCTTATTTCTTAAAATTTTATCAACACATTAAATTAAAAACTATGTAGAATCGAATATAATAAGTTTTTCTGCAAGCTTTTAATGATAGGAAAGAAATTTGAAAAATGCAGTTTAAAAGTTTCAATCTTTGTTTGCAATCTTTAATTAAAAATTTTAGTGGAAAACCACGCATTTGCGATACAAAATTGCCAGAGCATTTCAAAATTACATCATTATTTAGTTTTAATTAAAACGGCGTCGGGGTCGTTTAAAACTTCTTAATTAACACTTAATCAAAAAGATTGTCCGCCAAACATAATTTTTTGACTTGGTTTTGTGTTGAATTAAAATCATAAAAGAGAGGATTGGACCGCTAATAAAAGAATTTTTAAATATTCCTTTCAAATAAATTACGTATGATTTTATTTTCTGATTGATGATTACACAGGAGAGAAATAAAAAGAAAATAGGTTTATGAATTAATTTGATAATTGTTTTTATTGCCTCGAAAATCTTTTTTGATGAACCGAATAAGGAAAATGAAATTTTAAGTGAAATTAACATAGAAATGATCAATTAGTAAATACTTGAATCGTTCATGAAATTATCAGAGTTAACGCTAAAAGTGTTTTACAAAATTATTTATTAAATTGAATGGTGTTAATCTAAAACTGTACTATTTATATAACACATAGAGCAGGAATTTTTTTCATACATTATTAAATCCATTCATATATCATTTAAGTTAAGTAGAAATAAAAGAAATTCTGTTTCAAGCTAAGTTAAATCAAGCGTTTATTAAAAATGCTGAAAATGCGTTTGATATGATGCTTTTACATCGTTCTTCTTCACTGTTGCAATAATGGGAACGAAAAAGTTCCGAGATTGTTGATTGTCACTGTTTTTTTTAAACAGAAATATTTGGCGTTTTTAAAAATAGATGAAAAATCCTAAAAAATTAGGTGAGTTATACTATTTTAAAAAAGGGGTGACAGTCATTAATCTCAAATAAAAAGGCCCCAATCTGGCAAAACTACAGACAAAAATATCGCTTTCGTAAAAACAAAAGAAGATGCCTGTAACTATAGTGTAAAAAATGACATGTTTTTTTCTTTGTTTTTTTAATCTACGAAAATGTACAATCGCAGTAAAGAAAAAAAAGTAAACACTCCCTCTATTAACTCCTTAACAAATTACCGTAGAAAACAAATTACTTGTACCGAAGGATTAGAAATAAAGTCTATTAAAAGATTTACATAAAATTCGCTTAGAGGATTATCTGCATATAAAAACAAACCCTAATTTGTTCTTTTCAATAGCAGTACCCAAATGTGGCAGCATAGAACAACTTTACTGACTTCAATTAGCCTAAAAATCAATTGCAGAATGTGTAATAATGTAATTTTCTTAACACAAAAGTTTGTACCAGATTACATATTTTACCTGTATATGGTTTGTTGCATCATGAGCAGTAACATGTGCTTGCATACTTAGTAATATGATTAATCTGAATTATATGTAACGTACCCTGGGGTAATAACGCCATGTTAAGGTTCTACCAATTTTCACGGCTGAGTTTTAGTTTGTATTTTACAAACAAATATATGATTTGATACAGCAACTCATTGACTATCTATGTAAAAAAAAATAATATAACTGATATGTATTCATAAAATGTAATGGCGTGATTTCTTGACCAATGCTATTTGGCGTTATTACCCACCTATATGTGTAATAACGCCATGCAAACAAAACTATGAAATAAGATGGGATAAATGCATGTAGATTGTCCAATTCTAAAAATACAAACGCTACAAACTTAGAAATTGACAAATTGCATTATAAGCTATTGAAATTGTTCAATTTTTTGTGAAAGTGTAAGAAAAATAAAGATGTGGTGTGGGGGAGAGGATGAGGCAAAAAAATATCAGACCGTGAGCTTCTTTTTGTTAAAAAGGACCGCTTAAATAGAATTATTGGAAACATTGCACAGTTTTAACTGTGTTTATTTGAATCAGTATTTAGGATGTAGCTCGGCCACTGTAGGGAATCAACCGGGATATTAATGCCAAGGATTGGCGTTATTACCCCGTATAGTTATTGCGCTGTACATTTTAAATTACAAATTATCTCGAGAAGATATCCAAAATCTTCAACAACATTTTGAAAGTACATGAAATGTACTACAAATTTATGTAATTAACAAAGTATTTCCGGAAGAAAAAATAGTCTTCACATCACAAAACTTATCTCGCAAATTTTAGATCAAGCGTTAATTTTAGTTGCTTGTAAAAACAATAAGACCTAAAAATGAAACAAATTAACTTGAAGCTGTTTTTTGCGATTTATATGACTCAAAACCCTTCTGCGCAGAGCACATGGGTGTCATTTACCAGATTATTTCATAGGTATGCAAAATATTAGCACTTGGCGTTATTACTCCGCCTGGCGTTATTACACCAGACTACCTTATATCCTGTAGCGCATACATCACATGTGAAAGGTGACGAGCAAGAACCATATCCAAATTTAGGTCGCTTGACGTAGTTGATGAAACTATTATATAATTCAAGGTATAAGAAAAATTCTTCCTTTAACATCTTCAGTTCCGAATAATAATACAATAATAATACAATATTTATTCATTGTTTTTTTTATTCAAACAAAATGATATTGTAAATAACAGAAAAAAAATCTCTTTTCTTTAATTAATCCTTCTGGCTGTTAGTAATTTAGATTCAAAAATGTGGATCCAAAACTACAAACCCCCTTTAAACAATGATTTAATAGCCATTAACCTATTTTAACACAATAACAAATTTAAGAGCTTTAAACAAATAAGTAATCTACAAATCGTGAAAATAAATATTGAAAAAGTTTTAAGTTAAATGTTTATAAAAATCTATCACTTTATTGGTCACACTATCTCTTGAACTTTTTTTAGGTATTTTAGAAACTCAGAGATGCAGTTTTATGAGAGATTCAGCTTATATGCAGGAATTTATTCGTTTGTTTTCAATGCAAAACACATTCAGCTATTAGAACGGGATGTAAAAATGTAAAAAAAAATAGATTTTTAATTTTTATAAATAAAATAAGAAATGTCCCCGGGTGATGATCCAGGGATTGAAGATATTAAAGTAACTACAACATGGGGTGAAATACCCTGGGACTAACAATGAAAAAACGTTTTCTTGGTCAAAAATTTATTTTATTCTTCAACATATTTTTCTTCCAGAGTGATACATTTGATCCAGTGATCTTAAAACATTTCGATACTTTTCATATAGTAAAATTTGTCAAAGCCTTCAAAATATGCATCAGTTTCGCAATTACATCATCATTTCATGAAAATCTCTTCCCCAGGAGACTTCTTTTCAAGATAAGAAACAACTAATAGTCGCTGGGGGCCAGATCGGAAGAATACGCGTTACGAGGGAGCAAATCATAATTTATTTCATTCTATATTTTTATCGTTTTCATTGTTGTGTAAGCCGGTGCGTTGTTTTGGTGAAACAGCACTTAACATCCCTTTACATGACCACGACTCGTAAAAAAAAAGGCCGACGTATCATGAAACTTTGACATCATTCGAAAGTTCGTTCTAAAAAAAGTAATATGGATATTTGATTGATGCTGCCATCTAGTAACGAGACCCGGGATTTTCACCCCATGCAGTATAAGATTTAAATGTTCAAGGAAATTTATAGATAATGTACAAATAATATTCATCTAAACTGACATTTTTAAAACGTTACGTTAATTTTAATGTAATTGCATTAAAAATATTTTCTCCTGTATTATATCACACGTCTGGCAAATTTTCAAGCTAAGTTAAACTACAGTAAAATTTTAATGTAGCTAACTTAAAAATGATTTTTAAAAATTCATGAAATATAACAGCTAATTTGAAATACATTCAATAAAAGTACGATAAACTTGCAGATGTTTTCGAGATAAGTGGCAAAATCCATTAAAGATCTAGAAATCTCAAATCGATTCTAGAAAATGATTCCATAACCGAACTTCGAGGTACTTTTATTTTATGTATTACAGGGTAAAATATATTAAAGATAGGTCCGTACTTAGATGCATTAGCTTAAAATTTGTTATTTCATATGGCGGAAGCATCGTGAGATATGTGCCAAAATGGGTTATGTATTTCAAGAAATATTCGTAATAAATTTATTCCATAACTATGTTATTTTGAAATAAAAGTATCATGATGTATAATTTTTAGATATTAGATAATATAATATTTAATGCATTATCTTTTAAACGATTAGATTTGATATATTACTTTTTATATTATATTATATTCAATATCAATTTCTATAATTATATTTTATTTATATGTTGTTAATGAGATTTTAAACACAGTAATAAAAGTACAGTCGAAATCAGTTATAACGTACTTTCACGGGACCAGAAAATATGATAAGTAATAATCGAAGTACGTTATAAGCAATTACCAATAAAATGCAGTGCAAAACGTGAAAGAGAAAGGTGCATAGAATTATACGCAATAATAAAGTTTTAAAATGCAAATTTCATAAGTTTATGACAATAAGAAAAAGAAATTACTACTTGCATGTTTATTTTACAAAAAATAATCTTGTATACCATAAAATGGGGTGAATGGGAATGAAACTTCCCGGTCGTACAAATAAATTCATTATAAATATATGTGATCATATTTTTAGTTGCCAATTTTTTATAAGAAGGTAATAACATTAAAAGATGGAAAAATCTGTGTTGACGTGTTGGCATCACAACTAGGGTACATAAAAAAAAACTTCAAAAGGATCCTCAAAAACTTAATTTTTCAACGTCTTCAAAACTTTGTATGTAACTATAGTATTTTTCGCATTTTAAACCCAAGAGAGTGGATTTTTAACTAATGATACACCTGTAAACGATATGCTGTATTAAATTCTACTTATTTCTAAATTACGTAATGAAAAAATGAAAAATGCCTTGTAACATCAGAGGTTTAAGATTTATTCGGTGAATCGGAAGACGTTTTCTCTCATGGTTTATTTTTCTATACAATTATAGTTTCATGTAATATATGAAAACATACGTATGAATATGCATTGTAAAAATACTTTGTTTGTTCTAATTACTTGAAGAGTTTCAATGTGCCAAGAAGTTACTTGGTTAAACTAAAGAGTCAACGCCTAATCCTAAACACACATGGAACACACAATAAAAGAATTTAAAAATAGCATATTAGTTAGAAAAGCTGCACACAATTATTCTCTGACATCAACAACATTACACAAACATCTAAAAAGGAAAAACCAATTAAAAATAGAGGGGTGCAAACAGCACTGAGGGCGTATTAGTAGATCCTATTAATACATGTAGCGATTGGAGCTACTTAATAGATTCACTTACCCAATGTATACTAGTAAAGGACAAAACACGGAACAGGGCGGAATTTCTATTAAAGTCTACTTCTGCAATTCGAATATAATTTCTTAAAATAAATTTTAAATTTCTTGATTTCAAAGCTGTTGTTTAATGTTTTAAAAGGCATATCTTTACTTGTATATAAAATAAAGGCTTGGTTGCACAGTAACTACGTGTTCCTATTCCCACCTTATCATTATTACCTGATTTTATTAACCCTATCAAAGTTTGAATCGGAATAAATAAAGATTATAACATCTGTTCCGATTCAACCCTATCTGCGGGTTGAATAGGAACACCATTAAAAAAATAAATAACATATATATAAACAGTAAAATTGTTTCGTTTTTGCTTAAAAAATAAAGAACAAAAGAAGACCGAAGTTTCTAGTAGAAAAATGAAAAAAATTATAAATCAGTTGTTGCTTTTTTTAACGTTAAATTTAAAAAGTGTTCCGATTTACCTCATTTTATGGTACATTCTTGATTTCTTTAGTTTCATGACACAGTAAAATAAAGACACTGCTTCAAAACAAAAGAAACACCGACAGTTTACGTTTATTTAGAACTTAAAAGGATTAAATAGACATGTCCTTCAACTGCCGTTGGCCTACTTTTGGGACTTCGTGATGGTTTTCATTATTTACTTCGTTTGCAATAAAATAAAATAAAATAAAATAAAATAAATAAAAACTTTCTGAAAGATGAAAAACTTTTCTTTGGAATCCGTCTTTGCCTTTTTCCATTGTTAAGCCTCCCCGTTGTTGTCAATAACCACAAACGGTTGAGAAAAAAGGCGATAAATGCTCTTGAAGGAGAATATTTAAAGAACGAAGTAACCAAGCTTTTCAATTCACTGGAATAAATACCCGAGACAGATTATGTATTTGGAAACCAAAAACGCAAATTTGCATCCAAATTTTATTTCTAGTCGTCAAAAAATACGTCATAACCGGATTAAGGCTTGTAGATAGTCCGTTATAACCGAAGTTCTAAATAATTACTTATACAGGATTTCATTCGGGACCAAGCTTCTGAGTAAGTTATAAGCGAAAGTACGTTATATCACAGGAACGTTATAACCGGTGACAACTGTATGTATGAATGTCATGTAAAATCGTCAAAATTAAACTAATGTTTGGTGAATCCGATAAAATATGTTTAACAACGCTTCAAATTCGTTTATTCTGGAACGGAAAAACGTGTATATATGCTTTTATAAATGTATTTTTACCACTTTTGGGATGTATTAGCTCACTTTATATTAGCATCCTGCATTGATTTTTGCGTACATATATTTTTTTTAACGAATAATTTTAAGATCGGGATTTTTGGCATATTAGTTGCCCGACATTTAATTGCAAAAAGTATGTGTAATAAAATATAAATTAAAAAGTGAGTATCAAAACTTGCGTTATCAAAATAATAGAATTCCACTGAGCCTATTGGTTTTCATCTTAGAAGAGGAATGGACTAAACAAATGACCTCTTTGTTCTCTTCGACAATTCTTAAAATATTCATCGCCGAAAGGGTGTCTTTTTTTGACGGTGATCCCTTTAGATCAAATTTATACTTTTATTCTCATAATAAAAGAAACGTAATGCAGGTGAAATAAGTCTTGGTGGCTGGTGGGATCGACGGCGAGCGAAACCGGTTTGGCGCACATTCTTCCCACCATCACGTGATGGTGGGGATGTGTTCAATGCTTCAAGAAAAAGTTGATATTTCTGAGTCCAGTTATGTGAGAAGTCTATGGTTTTCATCGTAAACCAAGACTTTACAAAATCAAAAATACATGATAAAACTGTTTTTTTTTCCTTGTTGCAGTGTTTTTCTTTCAACAATCTAAAAATATTTTTTTCTTGCTTTTTAATTTATTATAAATCTTGCAAGTAACATTTTTGTAAATCGTTAAGTTAAATTAACAAAATACCTTCTTTTGCTCATAATAGGAGAAAAAGTAATGAAACCGACCAAGTGGCTCTTGAGTTATATCAAAAGTTAAATGAATTTTAAATTTTAAATTATAGATTTTTAGAATAAAGTTTACAAAACTTGTTGTGTTAAAAAGAAATCATCTATTACGGAAAGATTCCTTTTAAGGAATAAATATTTAAAAATGGCTATAATTAAAGAATTTTTTTTTCACAGTCGGTATCCTTAAAAGCATGAATAGTCTATTTTCATGTCTTTTTTTAACTTTAGAAGCAGCCATTTATGTTATTGAATTGTTACTGAACTTTTTGCGAAGACATGTGCATAGAATTTTGTATCGAGTTTTTATGTTATGACCTTAATGAATTATCTTTCAGATTTTCGATTTCCTGTAGAAATTTTTGAAAATATATTCGTCAAAGCATAAATCCTCCTAAAAAATCTATTTTTCGTGCTTTTCAATTTATTATAAATTTAGTGAGTAACATTTTTCAAAATAATTAAGTCAAATCAACAAGAAACTTATTTTACGCATTAACCCTCTCCGGCGCGGAGTAAGTTTAATTGAAATAATTATCTGCCACCAGAATTTATAAACGAATTTATTAGGGAATACGAACTTGCTTATTTTCAGGCATTTTATCAAAGGAAAATTTTAATTAAATATTCTTGGTGCCAGTAAAATTAAAATTAGGTGTCCTTTTTAAGGGACACCGCGCCGGAAAGGGTTAAGGGAAAATAGTAATGAAATTGACCAACAAAGCTCATGAGTTAAATCAACGGTTAAAAGAGTTTTAAATTTTAAATTAAAAAAATTTTAATGAAATTTTCAAAGTTTTCAAAATTTATGGACTTTCAAAAATATGTTTGGAAATATTCATTTCAAGCGAAAAAATATATTTAAAAAGAACTGTAAATAAAATACTATTTTCACACTCGATTCCCTTAAAAGTATGAACAATTTATTGTCAAGTTAAAATTTTAAACAAAAGCGGTAGTCATTTATGTTACTGAATTCGACCTTTTTTTAAGCTGAAAAAAGGCTTGTTCTTCACACTTATTTTTTTTTCTTTTCACAAAATTCCGATTTTCTTTTTAAAGAGATAAAATGGAATAATAAAAATATTACTCAAAGCGTTTATTTTTAAAATGCACTGAAATATAGAGTGAATTTTTTCCTACATTTTACTAAATCATATTTATTGCATTTCTTATGCAACATTTTATAACATAAAATTCATTTCCATCTGTGACTGATATGGTTTTCTCATAACTATAGAATTATTTTAAGCAAGAGCGCATTTTAAATTTAAAAATAAATAGCCTAATCCAATATGTCTGCGTCGATTATTATTTATTGTTTCTGTTACATATTCTATTCTGTTGAATGCACATTTACTTGAATGTTAGTTTCTGCATATCAATGGAATTCTACAAAGATTGATCAAACAATAGTACTCCGTACCCTGAATTTCAAGACATTGAAAAAATTTATTTTTAAAATCCACGTATATTATGCATTTTGTAGTAGTATATATGTGCTATTTTATATATTTTATTCAAAATATCTGTCATGGAATTTTTTTTTATTTTAAAGTTAAATATCTAGATATTTTCAGTTGTGATTTAAATTTCATATATTTTATAAACATGTATTTATTATTTCAGTTATTCATAGCCTTAATGTTGTTTTATAGCATAATGGAATGAATGGGAGATTTTGGGAGATCTTCTTCTATTTAATGACAAAGCTTAAAACTTTATATTATAATGTACGTGAAAAATGCAGAAACAGTCAAAATACATATTTTTTAATTAAAAAAATAAAAATAACACGAAACTATTTTTTTGGAAAAAGAATGAAACATACGTTAAAAATAAGAATTAAGATATTTCTAAACTTCGATGAATGAGGAAATGGTGTGTTTGAACACAAAAATTAAACAATCTCCGATAAACATATACTATAAAGGTTAGAAGACAAAAGAAGACAAAGGTTACTAATATTTTAACAAAATCAAATTGATCTGTAAAGTTATCGAACGAATTGAAAATTTCCAACTGAGCGAAAATTTGCAGACAACTGGCGAGCAGTTCACTGGCTTTCAAAATTGGGAAAATATTATTACACACGGATAAACAAAATTACATTTCTTAAGCTTTGTGATACGAATTAAGTAAATGCGTGGGAAAGTAACACAAATATTTAAAATATATTTTTTGCAAAGAGAAATTATATCGTTTGTGAAATAAATTTGCAATAAACTAGATAAAATAGAAAAAAAAGCATTTAATTGATGAATAAAAACAAACAATAAGCAAAAATCATCGAATTATGTAACACACGGTATTTTGGCATTTCACGTATTTAAATTTAATATTTTGTTTCAATTTTTATGATAAATTGGCAATTAAAAGATACCATAACTATAATTTTCATTTCCCTTTTACTTTAATAGCAATGTAGTACTTCAGCTGTCATGATTATAAAATCGGTACTAAAAGAATCTACAAAATAATAATAATAATAATAATATATCAAAAATAAATTTATTTACAGCTTTCAAACTAATTTAATCCAAAAGTACAATTTTTCCTTTGTACGATGGTGTAAAAATTGACAATGTTCAATGTTTAGAAATGTGAAAATTTGCAGAAGTAATAATTACCAAAACCGAAATTGCATCGGGGAGTATCTGTGCTTAACAGATACGTCATTCGCAGAATGACGTATGTGTTAAGCACAGATATGTTTGTTCTGTATAATATAAATTGTTTTTACAAACGCCTAGCAGGATCGCAACTGACTTAGAATAATATTTCTGCTTAAAATAAATAAATCGATTTTGTTTTATAAGATCTGAAATTGAAGACTTTTCATAAACAAATTAATAAAATGTTAGTTAAAATTAGATCAGGATCGGATGTATACTTTATTTCGTTCTCACATTATAAGAAAATTAATATTGCATCCTAATTTTAAATAGAATATGGATAGAATATTACCTAAATGTAAAGAAACTTCATTATTTACTTAAATTTGAATGAATATGCACAAACAGACCGGATAAAATATATATATATTACAGGGTGGCAAGTGGTCAGGGAAAACCGGGAAAAACATAGTAAAGAAAAGAGAAAACAACCAGTGTTTTCTTACAGAAAATACTTCAAATAATATAAAGATATTACATAAACTGAATTTATTTTTAACAAAAAACTGATATTTATCATCTATATTGACTGTGTTTTTATCTAACCACTCGCCACCCTGACATACAATTCACTAGTGTAAAGCAAATATATA
The DNA here is from genome assembly GCA_964019185.1 of Maratus speculifer. Classification (NCBI taxonomy): domain Eukaryota; kingdom Metazoa; phylum Arthropoda; class Arachnida; order Araneae; family Salticidae; genus Maratus; species Maratus speculifer. The sequence continues at coordinate 224,391,957 of OZ025296.1, read as the reverse complement.
TAAATATTTGAGCATACAAATATTTCAAACGATGTCTAAAACATGCATGGATAAAGAGTGAGATATTGAAAGAAATATTATTTTGACACAGAACGTTACAATTTTAAATTCTTCTTTTTTTCTTTTTCTTTTTTTTAAATTTTGAGATGCTTTTAAGCCTAAGCAGAGTAAAATATATCATTTCTTTCGTATCAGTCACCTTTAGAGTATTTTGCTAGTTTAGTATTGAGATGGGTAGAATGGTAATAAGATGAGATAGATAGCTGTAAGAAAAATGTATTGAAAATAACAGTTTTTGGACAGCCAAGTCTTCGAAACAGACAAATGTATGATTAAAAAAATAATTTAAAGTATTTAGACAGGATATGGAATTGGTTTTGAAAGTATATTTTCCTTTACAAACAATACTTAAAAGTGAATAAGAAAATAGGATTTTCGCGTAAAATGTCTTCGAATAAGTTTTTTTCATTTAAATATCCATAACCTGTCAACAAAACGCTTGTATTAACCGAGCATTTGAATCACCGAATGCGTAATATTCGCGAAAGATTTCAGTCTTTTTTTACAACAAGCAATTTGGATTGAAGTAAATAGAAAATAAAATCTATGATGCAGATGTCATAAAAAAGCTTTTTTACAAATTAAAATTAAACTTTCATTTTTACATATAAATTAAAACTGGAAAATGAATTGCTCAATTCGTTCTGAATATATAAGAATGTTAATGTTGCATCTTATCTTAAAATTTATGCTGGATAATATAGAGATTAATTCTTAGGAATGACCCGTAATTCATTATGCTTAAAAGAATATATTTACATTGAAAGTAAAAAAGAAAAAAAATCTGAAGAGGGAAGGGAAATTTATATAAATAATGTATAATGAATGCGTTTGGATATAAAGAGCAGTATACCGAAAGGAATATTATTATTTCTTTCAATAGCTAATACTATTAATATTATACGAAAGGTTTTTATTTTTGTATTAAATATTAAATTAAATTTTAGAAGGAATTACAAAATTTCAGATGAAGCATAAACAAATAAATCTTTTTTTGGATCTGTCATTTTTTTCTTCTTTTTAAGATTTTGTGGTATTTGGCATGATAAAAAAAATAAATAAAAAAGGAAAAATGTAGGACAGAAAACAATGAATCTACTTATTGAAAGTGACTGGTTTTGGAAAGTCGAATCTTCAAAAGTCACTATTGTTACGATGAAGGTTAATAGTATCAATAGTCCAGATTAAGAAAATGTTTAATACCCTGACCGCCAAGCAAAAGGGCAAAATTGTAATGATGCTTTCTCTGTATATATATTTTTTTAATTCTAATTTTTTTCCCAACATAACATAATATTTTTTATTACGTATTGGTATATGAATCTCCAAAATATTAATCATAATTTAATTTATAAAAACATCAGAACTATATTAATTTAAATAATGCGACTATTGCAGGGAAATCTACTGTTAGTGAAAAGGTAAACTACATGGCCATAGATGGCCGTCCACTTGCGATTTTAGACGTTTTGTTAAATATCTCACAAAATACATGAGGAATTATCCTGAAACTTTAAGTATGTAAATGTTAGTACAAGTCATACATTTCTGAGAAGCTTTTTTTTTTCGAAACACCATAAGGAAACGTCAAAAAATTAAAAAAGAACGAATATCTTTCGGATAACCCTGTCAAAACTAATGTAGCAAAAGAGTTCAAACTATAGATTGTGATTAATTGGCTTATTGTAATACACTGTGTTCATTTTTATACGGATAGCATGTATACTCGTAGAGAAATTAAGGTTTTTATAAAAACAGTCCCATTTTTTTTCAAGTTTTTTGCTTGTAATTTTCAAAGTTCTTAATATAAAATAATGTTCTTTTTTGAAAATATGTCAAACAACATTATACACAATACCTTGTAATCAGAATTAAAAAAGAATAAAAATTGTGTGAAAAATAAGCAGGTATACTAAATAATTTTTCATTGCGCATGCGTGAAAGCTAGCAAAATTTCATTTGCATATTATGTTAGCTAAATGTATAGAGCAACTTTTGTGAAAGTCTCAAAAACATAGCGTGATAATTCTGAACGTGTTCGCCGATAGAATAAACTTAAAATCCGTTATTCCCAAAATGGAGCAAAAATATGAGGTGTTGTATCCAAATATAGTAGTACGTGCCATATTGTGTATTATATATTGACACCAATCAATGGATAAATGGACACAACCCCTTATCTTTTTGCTTCATTTTTGGCATAACGAATTTTAAGTTTATTCTATTGACGAACACTTTTACAGTTTTCAAGCTGTGTTTTTGAGATTTTTACAAAAGTTGCTCTATACATTTAGTTAATATAATATGCAAATGAACTTTTGATAGCCTTCACGCATGTGCAATGAAATATTATTTATTAAACCTGCTAATTTTTCATACAATTTTTATTATTTTTTAATTCTGATTACAGGGTGTTGTGTACAATATTGTTTGTCATATTTTCAGAAAGGAACATTATTTTATATTAAGAACTCTGAAAATTATAAGCAAAACACTTGGAAAATTTTTGGACTGTATTTATAAAAACCTTAATTTCTCTACAAGTATACATGCTACCCGCATAAAAATGAACACAGTTTATTACAATAAGCCACTTATCCACAATCTATAGTTTGAACTTTTTTGCTACATTAGTTTTGACAGGGTTATCCAAAAGAATTCGTTTTATTTTAATTTGTTGAGGGTCCCATATGTAGTTTCGGGAAGAAAGTTTCACGGAAATGTATGACCTGTACTATTATGTTTACACACTTAAAGTTTCAGGATAACCCTTCATGTTTTTTTTGAGATATTTAAGAAAATTTTGAAAATCGCAAGTGAAAGATCATCTTTGGCCATGTAGTGTATATCAGCTCCCGGCGGTGAGGAGGTTAAAGTTTATTTTCCTTCACAATCGACATAATTAATAAAATTAAATCACATTATTCCAAATTATTTGTTTCTTATATATGCACTGATGTACATCACAGAAGTTGTCAATAAAGCTACGTATTAATAGAAACGAGATAACTTGTAATATTTCCAGAAAAGCTCATGTCTGTACACTAAAACTCGATTTAAAACAAAATTCTGATAAATACATTGATGATGACCGGTTTTGACATATAAAAAAATAAAAAAGTTCATTTCTCTATAGAAAATTAGAGCTGGAAAATATCCATACGTGACTTTGTTCTCAAATAATAATTAAAATCCGCTTTTAAACTTAGGAATGTAGAACCAACTGAATAAGAATGGAGTTGATATTTATTCTATTATTGCATATTTTTAAATTCTTATGCACAGATAAACAATATAATCATTTTCTTAATTTGCTTTGTGGAAGGAATCTCAAATAATGTATAAAACATATATGGATAAAGACCAAGATTTTGGAAAAATGCATCATTCTAATGCGAAAATTAATCCTTTTCACGCACGAAATCGCATTATATCTTACCGATCATATTAAGATATTAAAAAAAAAAAAAAAAAAAAAAAAAAAAAAAAAAAAAAATACGAAAGTAAGTAATTTCCTCGAAATTCACTAAGCCTATTACAAGAAGTTTTTTAAGGGGGAAAATGGGAATATATAAAAAAATAGAGATGATGTGTTCAATATGTATTTATAAGTTGCAAAAATATTTTAATTTTCAGCTGTGAAAATACGCTTGAAATTATTGAATATTTAATACATGGAATATCACTTGCCAACTAAGCGTAGAGAAAACATTGTAAAAAATGTTCAAGCCGGGGATCAAACAAGGAACCCTTAACTCGTTTATTCCCTATATTCAATAATATCTTAATAATTTTTTTAATAATAATAATAATATTCAATAACTTTTTTTCAATAGGAATCCCTATATTCAATAATTTATATTTAATAATTCAATATATTTAATAATTTTTAATAATTCAATAATTAATATTCAATAATTTTTATTCAATAATTCAATATATTTAATAATTTTTAATAATTCAATAATTAATATTCAATAATTTATATTCAGTAATTTCATAGCTGAAAATTAAAATATGTTTTCGCAATGCTGGGTTTGTTTGTGTCTCATGCTATGCCTCAAGATTGTGTGCTCATGAAGACTATTCCAACTTGTGCTACAGTGCAGCTTTACCAACATATGAGAAAGGAAAATGGCAGGTTGGGCCTTGTTCTCGTAGCTTAAGTGGTAAAGTACTTGGAGTGCTATGCCAAGGGTTCTGAGTTCTCCCCCCCCACACCCACTTAAATTTAATCTTAAGATTACCTGAAGAAATATGCACTTTCTTCAGAAATTCCACAGAAATCTAAAAAAAATTTTGAAGATTTTGAAATTTTGAAGATTTAATTTTACCTTTAAAACTATCTGCAGATTTTTTAAAGATATCCTTAGAAATATCTGCAGATTTTTTTTTAAATGCGCTAATTTACTAAAGATTTTCTACAGAAATTTTCTTAAGATTTTCTTCAGCTTTTTTCTAGTGGGCCGGGTTGGACATTTTCCCCAATGTTGGTTCTACGCGTAGTTAGCAAGTGATATTTCATGTATTAATTATTCAAGCTATATAAATTTATGTAGTTTGTTGTAGATTTCAATTTGCATAATTCCTGACGATTTTAATTATAATTAAGCATAAACCAGTCAGCATGGATTGCAAATTTTTACAAAACGGTTTCCGAGGAAACGGTTTTTAAAGCTAGCATATTTTCCATAAGATTTCACTCAGTTTTGTAATCTCTTAAACGTATTTCTAGTATGGATTAAAACAGGAATAGAATAAAAATTGAGTTTAACCTCTTCAGACCTGAGAATAAAATAACTCTACAAATACATATTTATTGCTTTTGCATAATCGAAATGACACCATAGATGACAGAAAGAGTCATTTTTATGAAATCAGTACTTTAGGGGACTGGTAATTTAAGTTTACAAATATGGACATAAAAGTACTAATCCCCTTAAAACACCAGTTTAACAATAAGTAATATAAATTTACGCAATAACAAAATTAAGGTCTTTAAACAAGTAAATGATCAGCAAAGCCACAAAATTTTTTATTGCAAAGTATTTAAATTAAATAATCATGAATAATCCTTACTTTCTTGGCCACGATGACTTGAAGGTATTTTTGAAACTCTGATGAAAATAATATTTATTTTATGAGCTAATATTCATCATTGCTGACATTTATTGGTTTTGTTTTAAAGCAAAAAATCATTCAGCTATATAGTAGTAAAGTAAAAATGCTAAAAAATCGAACAGTTTAGTTTTTATGAGGAAAAGATTGGAGGTACACATTTGTGTACCTCAGATCTGAAGAGGTTATAGACATGTCTTTATTAGACGTGTTTAATCCTTTCGGGTCTGGTGTACTATTAATAGTACATGTCTTTTCCCCGAATTTTCTTCTGCTTTAACAATTATTTTGTTACTTTCTATATTTAGAAATGATAGTACATGTCTGTGACTTCCTTTTTATGACTTCATTTATGTTTTGACACTTAGTAATAACAGTAAGAATAAAAGTTTATTTTATTCTTTTTGAACTGTAGACGATTCACTTACTTTATACCCATATTTCACGCTGTAAATTTAGAGTATAGTCTTCTTTTCTGAAGGAATTATGCTTGATAAAACGCAAAAACATTAGAAAGTTGTAATATCTTTTAAATCCTGTTGTAATACGATGTTTTCCAAACGTCTCAAAAAATGTCTTTAGTCTATTATCGTATAAATATATATTTGATAGCACACAAAATAAGTACACTCGTTGCATTTCAGACTACGAGATAATCTTTAAACATCAGTAAGTCTATTTGGATAGCTACGATTAACATTATTAAAGTAATAATAATTTTATTCTCAAAATAGAAAAAAAATCGTACTTAAAAGGGTTAAGTGCAGATGCACATGAAAACAGTATAACCAATTTATATAATTCACATGCGAATGAAAAAAAGAAAGTTCCTTACATCTGTTTAGAAATTTATTTCAAATATTGTCTAAAACATGAAACGATAAAAAAGCAAAATATTGAAACAAATATTGCTTTTATGTGGAAAGTTATCATATTCAATTTTTTATTCATATTTAATTTTAAATTATCATATGACGGACGTTATAAAATTTGAGATCAAACAGAAACAAATACATCATTTTTTTAGACCTGTCAGTTTAAAAAATTTTTGAAGTGTCTATTTCAAGGATAAAGATAGAAAAAAGTAGGGGATAGAAAAAAATAATAAGGCATGTATTTAGGAAATAATTAGTGTTAGACATCCAAATTCCCGAAATAGAGAAACTTACAATAAGATGAAGGTTTACAGCTTTTAGAGAATATATACAAATTATTCACAGAGTATTTTTTGTACAATAATTGCTTTTATAAAAAGTTAAATAAACAAATGATATTTTCTATGAAAATACAATTGTATGGCCGTGCCTATTTGCATACTATCCAAATTATGTCAACAACATCTGTGTTTTCAGCTTCTTTGAAAAAAACGGATTTAATTTTTCTGTTTTATTAAAATTTTATTTAAGGCTTTTCGTGAAAATAGCCATTTTTCCCCATACTGAAATGCGATATAAAATAAGATAAAAATGAAAGCTATATATTGAAACAAATATTTTTTTTAATGTGGAAGGTTACATATTCATATTCAATTTTAAAATATAATTTGATGGGCCTTATAAATGATGGACCTCTTTTTTCTTGGATCTGTCAGTTTTAGAATATTCTGAACTGTTTATTTCAAGGATAAAGAAAGAAAAAAGTGTGAGATTGAAAAAATAATGAGACATGTATATTGTAACTGCCATGTGTTGGACGGCGAAATCCCCGAAATAGAGACACTTACAATGAGATTTACAGCCTTTAGAGAAAATGTAGAAATAATTCATGGAATATATATATATATATATATATATATATATATATATATATATATATATATATATATATATATATAATAGGGTAAACTATGATTTATGGTTTATATTTTCTGTTATCATCACATTACTCCGTTTTTAATTTATTTATTATTATCATGTTGGCGATAATTATTTTTATTTTTCCCTTTTCATTTTGCTATCCAACTTCGCAGTTTTGATGTGCCTTGTTTTTGATGATTTTTTCTTCACATGGTTTTGGTTTTGTGTATATTGGTAGTCCGAAATTCGTATTGTTTTGCTTTTCATGGCAAATAAAATGGAAGATAAAACCATTTCATGGAAGATAAAACTACACACTTCATTTGTTGTTCCAAAGTATTTGGGAACTGCTTTGGTTCTACAAATTCCATTTACATTCATTTTAATTATTTATTTTTTCCCTCCATGTTCAATGTGCTATAAATTATTAAATTCAATGGTTCATATATTGTAATACGATTAATGGTTTTACGTATACATGTATATGCGTGTGTGTGTATTTACAAAAGATATTTGTATAAAAAATAAAATGTACATACGATGTTTTCTATGAAAATGTAATCATATGACTTTACACGTTTATAAATTATATAAAGTATGTCAACAACTTCTGTTTGCAGCTCGTTTTAAAGAAACGGTATTTTTTGGTTTATGAAAAAAGAACAATTATTTTTCATATTGAAATGCAATTTCAAAAACTATTAAAACAAATGCGATAATATTGGACACATAAAAGATTTTTAAACAATTTTAAAAATAACATAAATTTTTAGCTAGGAACTAAATATATAATAAATGCATAAATAAATAAATACACAATTTAAACTTATGTATACACACTAATTCATAAATATATAAATACATAATTTCAAACTTATGTATGGACAATAATACATAAATGTATAAATACATAATTTCAAACATAAGGGAAGATAAGACTGAATGCAGTTCTACGGAAAAAAGCGAGTTTTAAGATAAGTTTCCTCGAAAACTACCCGACCCACAAAATACGGAATCTGTATTTAATGAATTATTATATTTTTTAATGACGTTTCCATCGTAATTTCAATAAGACATAATATTTTTTCGTTTTGGTTTGGTTAAAAAACCTTTGTCTTGAACACGACTTCCAGTGAAAATGCTTTTTTCTTCATGATGATTTTTTCCCTCATTTCTCGCATCTAAATTGTTATAACTCAAGAACCGTTAAAGATAAATTGCTGAAGCTTGGAACATGTCATTTTTAATATTTTGCTTTAATTTTAATTTAAGAAATTAAAAAAAATACTTCTTTTTGAAAATACGATATTTAAAAATTAAATCACTACTTTTATTTTATTTCAATTATTTTTAATTTTGTATTTAAATTTATATATTTTAAATGCTGAATCAAATTTAAAGCGTATATATTTATGTTTATTTAAATGAAAACTTATTGAAGTTCTACAAAAAATATTTCGAGTTATAACAATTTTAATTTATACAAAATTTTAATCAATTTTAAATTATTTTTTAAACTCTGAGAAGTGTTATCAAGTGATTATGTTTACAAATAATATGGTTAACTTTTACAAATAATTTCAATATTTTAAATCAATAAGTAAAAAAAAAATATTTTAAAATGTGCCTTGGGTCCTCTTAAACTTATTTTATTTACTTGGAATAAAACAAGAATAGAATAAAAATTGAATTTAAAAACATGCCATCATTAGAAGTGTAAATGCAGATGCACATGAAAACATTATAACCAATTTACATAATTCATATCTGAATGAAAAAAGAAAAGTACTAACATCTACTTAAAAAGTGTCAAATAATGCATAAAGCATGAAACGATAAAATAAGTGCCCTAAATAAAACTCAGTGTCAACAAAATCGAAAAAATAATAAACGTTCATTCGATTCTACCCTAATAGCATGCATGGTCACAGTGACGTAACAGTGACGTCACTGTGAGTCACTTTGGTCACATCACATCTGTGACCAAAATGCCACTACTCAGTGACGTCACATTGTGACTGAGATGTGACTTTCTTAAAAATATTTAGAAATTTATAAATATCCTTCAAAACATGTTATTTATTTAAAAGAAACATGTTTCTCGCAATTTAAATATCGTCGCTTTGTCACAGTTTCGTCACAATGTTAATGTCAAATTAATCACAAATGACACATTTTTTTACAAATTTGTCGCATTATGACCACTTTGTGAAACGTCACAAAAAAGCTCTAAAACGGCCATAACGACTTCACATTTTAGTCACCGTGACTTCACATCGACGTCACGTGACGTCACATCGACACTCGATGGTCACAAAGTCAAAATGAGACTTCACAACGACGTTGCAGTGACGTCACCATGCTGTACGGGTAGCTACTCAATGCGAAAAACAATGTAATGTTATAAATTACAGCGATTATTTGGAAAATTTTATTTTCAAAGAATAAAATTTTAGACTTATAAATAAATTCTATATTTAAAATAATAATAATAATAATGATAAACACTATACTTATGATGATCAGAACGTGGTTTGTGTAATAACAGTCATTTACAACCGTGATTTACGTCCTATATTACATAGGTCATGGATTAAAAATTAATATTTTTGCACCAATCATATACAAATTTTAAATGAAATTTTAGTTTTACAATTTTCGTTACTACAAATTTTTAACCTTCTAAACATCACACATTTCCAATTTTTACACCATCGTGTTGTATTGAGAAATAAATGTACCTTTAAATGCAATTTGTTTGAAAGCTGTATCTCAATTTGTTTTTAATTTATTAATTTTTTTGTAGTTTTTAATACTTTTTTTGTCATCTTGGCAACAGAAGTATACCATTTTTGAACATTAAGCATGGACCAATCAGAAAATGAATAAAATGAAAAAATAAGTTGAGAAATTCAACCAATAGAAAGGTTCAGATATGCTTCAAATTTCCCAATTCTCTACTGAGGAGAACATGTATTTTCCCAAATAGTTAAAAAACAAAATATTTAATCAAATATTACTTTGATGTGGAAGGTTACATTTCATATTCAATTTTAAATTGTAATTTGACGGATGTTATAAAATTTGAGATCAAATAGAAAAAAAATCCATCATTTTTCTTGGACATGTCAGTTTTAGAAATTCTTTATTTCAAGGATAAAGGAAGATAAAAGTAGGGGATAGAAAAAATAATGACATGTATTTAGGAAATACCTAGTGTTGGACAGCTAAATCCTCGAAATAGAGAAATATACAATAAGATGAAGATTTACAGCCTTTAGAGAAAAACTACAAATGGTTTTGGGAGTATATATACATATATATATATATATTTACAAAAAAATATTTTTATAAAGATATAAATACACAAGCGATATTTTCTAAGAAAATACGATCATATAACTATACTTTATTTATATACTATCCAAATTATGTCAACAACATCTGCATTTTCCAAGCTTTTTTCAAAGAAACTATATTTAATGATTATATATATAAAAAAACCATTTTTATACTGAAATGCGACATCAATAAAGATTTAAAAAATGCCATATTATTGGAATAGTAAAAAAAATTTAAACAATCTAAAAAAATTAATTTTTACCTAGCAACTAGACTTTTGATACATACATTTTTTCAGTCTTAAGGGAAGAAGAATCTGGGTTCAATTATGCGAGCTTTAATATACATTTCCTCGAAAACTACTCGACAGATTGAAAAAATTTGGAATCCATATTTTTTGAAATTTTATTAAGATCTCTTATAGACAGTTTTTTCTTTGGGTGGAATAGTATATATGCAATTCGCTTACAATATCGTACCCGAATGACAATATACTATTGTACAACAAGGTCTGAATATTTTTAAAACTTCGTTATTTTACGAAGTCACCTTATTTGCTACGTTTGATGTCCAATTTGAGAATTGTTTTACTACAGAATCGTAACTGGAATAATTAAATAAGTAATTGCGATATCAGGCAGTTACAATTTTAAACGTGATTCTGCATATTGTACTGAACACGAATAAAATAAGAATTATGAAAGAATAAGAACGGAATCTAAAGGCATGCCATTGTTACATTCTCAGAACATAGATACAACATTTTCCCTACCTCTATTTATAAAATTGTACGTTAGCTTGGGTTTAGAATTAAACAAAAGGACATTATGAATGTAACAAATCAAATTGCATCTAATAAAATCATCATTATATTCTTAGTAGATATACAAAGTTATCATTGAATCAGTTTAAGAAATTATAAGTTATTTTATTCTTAGCATTAAAAAAAGTATTTCACAACTTCAAAATAGAATTTCAACGAACAACAATACTCTGATGAGGTAAAATTTAAAATCTTTTCAATACGTTTTAGTTCCTTATAAAACCTGAACAAGAAAATAAATGCAATTTAAGGTTCTTTTCTTAGAAACGCAGAAATGAGAAGACTTGATTCTCAATTGACAACATCCAGCTTATTCATTAAAGCTCACAATTGACCTATTCATTTAAACACTATAGTTGTTCATTAAGCTCGAAATCTTTAAACAAGATTCTCTAAAAATGAAAACATTACCTTGTTAACAGAGAGATTCATTCATCTCTTGGTATTGACAAGAGGTAATTTGAGCTATTCGTAGCTTCAAATAAGTTCATCAAATCTAACAGTGTCCTCTGAGGGATTTCCCTTTGTGTTTTACAATAATCCCTACGTGACTTCCTACAAAGTAATCTGGGGGATTTTAATTATTGCAATTTGATGCTGCTTTAATGCTTTTTAAGCACGAAAATGACTCTTGCACTAAAGACGTCTGTGAAGACAAGAGTAATGAGCTCCCTTTTAAAAAAACTGTCCGTAACATTTATCGCAACTATGGGCTGTAATTAGCAACGCATTTTTAATGACATGGGAAGCGTTCGTGCTTCAAGTAATTCAGACACACCCTTTCTCTAAGCAACCCCTGCAACACTTACGAAAATTTGCTATTTTTAAAACTTACTGCTCTCCGTGAAGCTGGTTAACATACAAACTGATTTAATAACTAAAATGTGTATAAATATTCAATAAATATATTTTATCAAAGTATCAGATAATTTTTCAGAAAAAAAAATATTTTCTTTATTAACTTTCCGTATGTATTTAAATACTATTAATGGTATGTTTAAAAATAAAGTTTGTTTCTTTTAAAATGCATTTCATTATTGTAAATAAGAGAAGTTACTTAAAGAACAACCGGTTTTAGTAACAAGAAAAATATATTTATTTTTCCTTTTTACCAAATTCTTGTTATTAAACTGTAATTCTTTGGAAAAATAATGACCACATAAATTTATTTTTTTTTACAATTTTTGTAGATAATTTTATATTGTTAGTGGTTATTTTTATTTGTTTTTATTAAACATGTCGCTTTTCTGAAATTGTAAAAAATAGTTAACATACAACCTGACCGCAAAATACGTATTTTCAAAATTTCTTTTAATTAAAACTAAATTTATTTTGTCATGCTAATTAATTTCCTGCATTTTATAATTTTTGGTTAACATTTTAACATTACCAATGAGATTTTATAAAAGAAAATCTATATGCTTTTAACACTTGTTGACAATCTATAAATCAAAAAGATTAACGCACAATCTGTCCTAATGAAATATATGTACGCATATTTTTATTGACATTTCTAAATAAAGAATAACTAATTTCTCTAGAACAAAATAGTTTTCTCATTTTTTAAGGTTTCGTTCATCTTACGAAACTCTATTCGTCACAATTCTCTGTTTGACTGTCCGTCACTGGTCCGTACACAAAAACTGTGTAAGTCAAAGACTTCAAATTTTGTGCTTTCAGCCGAATGCCTCGCTTCACTAGACAACTAATAAAATTTTGAAAAAATCTATTTTTTTAATTAAATCAATTTTATAAATGTCATCCGTTCATTTTTGCGATTTTAATTTTAAAAGAGAATTTTAATTTCAGCGTTGTTCATGTCTTTATCTAACATCATAGCTTGTAGATAAAGAGTTTCACTAGCTAATAAACAGAAGATTCTTAGTTTAAACCCCGATGCTGGAGCTTGAAATTTTCATTCTAAGATGAATTTATTTAAATAAAATTTCGTATTTTTTGCAATTCAAAGCTTATTTATTCAGGTGTTTATAAAGTCCCGGACCCATTTTGATTTTTAATAACTCATAAAATAATGAAGATATAAACAAACTTTTGGCATTTATTGATGGGATAACTTTTATATTTTCCGTTTCAGGTTTGAATATCTTTACATTTGTAAATATCGTTTTTGTAAATATCGTGAATGACAGAAAATGTCATACAGGCATGTTTACCGCTACCTGGCGTGAAACTGACTATCGACTTGATATTCTCCGTGCGACGAAGGGGGCACACGTGGAAGTTTATTGACAAGAATCATGAAACTTTTTGAGTCTATCAAACCATTTATGTTATTAATTTTAATCCATCTTTATTATTTTACGAGTTATTAAACATCAAAATGGATCCGGGAATCTATAAACACCCTGTATATATATATATATATATATATATATATATATATATATAATACCATTAAAAGTAGACAAGATTCACCAATAGATTTTATCAATAAAACAATAAACCAAAACGAAGAAGAATTGAATAGAATTGAATTATAATAAAAAAAAATAGTGAAACGAGTATATCTGAATAAATAAATAAATAAAATAAAATGAATGCAAGGAAATTTGTAGTCCACAGAACAGAATCATCAGGCCCCAAATACTCTGGAACTACAAATAAAGTGTGCGGTTTCATCCACGTATTAGCCATGAAATAGCAAAATAATACGTAATTGGGGCTACCAGCACACAAAAACCAAATTATTAAACAAGGAACATAGAAATAAATAGTTGAAAAAATGAAAAAATATATATATTAAAACAATAGCGTGCAGCAAATAGTGTCGGAAACAAGAATACAAACTAACCCTATTTATGCACGTGGAAATGATAAACATTACATCATATATAATATGGATAAAAAGTAAACAAAATATTGAGAAAAAAAGAAACTTATCTGGTTATCACCATTAATGTAGGGGACAGCGCTATAAAATTGTTAATAAATTATAAAAGCAGGAAGCAATAGTTTATTATACAAGCTAAAAAAGTACACGTAGAAAAACCAGTTTGTTAGTAATGCAAGCAAAGGATCTTAGCAGGATCAGCAGGGTTGCTCTTTTTAAAATTAAGAATGCCATGCGCGCCAAATGGCGAGATAAATGTTTTGAAAAAAAAACTTGTTATGATTTATCTATAACGAACAAAAAAGATAAAGCAGAATGGAAATATAATTGAACCGGAGAAAATAATTAATGATCGATATTTACATAAAATTAAATTAATAAAATAATTAAAATTAGAATTAGGTGATAACATTCATATTAACTTATAACTTAAAATACCATTTTGTTGCTTTAATCAGTAACATTTATTGTGACTTTACATAGTATAAACTCATTATCTTAATATAGGATAATAAAAATTAAAAAAATAATAAAATGAAATAAAATGAAACTAATAATAAAAAAATTAGTTAATTAATTAATTAATTAATAAAAATAAAAAAATATACATAAAAAAATATAAAATATAAAAAAAATAATTATTAAAAAAATTAAATAAATAAATAAAAATAATAGTAAGAATATTAATAATATACCAAAAATTATATCAATAACATTAATATTAATTTGATAATTAAAATATAGCTATTTAACTATAGATAAAAATAGACAAATATCCATATATTGGTGTCAATTAAACTATTTAAAAATTATGTTAAAATAATGTAAAAATAATGTAAAAATAAATAACCCACTCTCATTATTTTTTTAATTAACCTTCGCGTTTTTATCCAGACAACACCACCCTCCTCCGTACTCTAACATCTACCCTCCCATTCGACCTATTTATATATTTTTTATTACTTTTATAACATTTTTAATTTTTTATTATTATTTTTATATTTTATCATTTTTTTATACATTTTTTACGCAAAGAATTAATTATAAGATCATGTAATAGCTAATTATAAGATCATGTAATCTCTAATTATAAATTAAAGAATATATGAATTTTTTAGGATAACCATTATTTATAGCATCATAAACAAGCTTTTTAATATTAGTATTAATTAAATGGGAAGAA
The DNA here is from genome assembly GCA_964019185.1 of Maratus speculifer. Lineage (NCBI taxonomy): Eukaryota > Metazoa > Arthropoda > Arachnida > Araneae > Salticidae > Maratus > Maratus speculifer. Next base: position 224,376,784 of record OZ025296.1, on the reverse strand, counting down.
CATAGACATTTTATTTTATATGAATGGTTAAGTATTATATTACGATATACAGAATTATGAAGACAAGATTTAAAATTAGTGAAGGTATTGACTTTAAAATTAAATTCTTGCCTTTTGTCATAAATATCAGTTATAAATTTGTTCTCTTTTAATATAATTTTAATACCTAAGAAATTGATTGTATTATTAAAAAATAGGTTTTTTGAAAGTTCTAGATTAGAAGGATAATCAACGGGGAATTGAGATATACAGCTGTTATCAATATCAATTAATATTACATCATCTATATATCTATATAAATGTATTTTATTATTTAAATAATGACGTTCATAGTAATATAAGTCAGATAATTCACCAGATGTACTACCACCTTGTGGTATACCAACATTTTGAATATATATATTGTTATCATGCATGATAAAATTATTATAGATAATGAAATTGGTTAAGGTATGAAAATAATCAGAATCGATATTATGTGATATATCGAACTCGTGTTGATATTTTTTAAAAAGCTCATTAATGATATTATGTAAATCCGATAAATCGATATTATTAAATAAATCTTTAAAATCATAAGTAGTGATATTTTTTATACATTTAAGATTTTTCATAATATGGACCAGTCCATAACTATTTTTTATGCAATGTGTATTATCACTTTTTTTGTAATGTTATATATTTGATTAAGAATTACTAATAGAAGTTTGTTAGCAGCATTATTATATGTATTGCAACCAATTGTAACAGTTCTGAATTTAACAGGATGCTTATGAAATTTGGGTATAAGGACTAGATAAGGATATTTAAAGTTTGTAGGGTTAATGTCTAATAATTTATAGAATCCATTAATTTTACGATTATTGGCAAGTAAGTTATCATTAATTTTTTGGAATGTGTTATTATTAGATATACTAGATGCAAGCAGTTGATGATAATAAGATTTACAAATAATTGCATAATTATTTGGAGATTTATCAACATAAGTTATTACAAAGTTTCGTTGTAATTTATTGATTTGCTTAATCAGACGCTGTGTATTTACATATTCAAGGTGTGAAATATTATATTTTAAGAACCAGGTTAATTTATCGATAACTAATAGTTTCCATTGATTGAAATATTCAATGGGTTTATTATAATAAATTGCAATTATATATATATATATATATATATATATACACAATTTTATTAAAACCATTCAATTAATTTTTAAAAAATGAAGAAACAAATAAACAGTTTTTTACAGACTAATGCGCAAAATGCTACAAAAAGAAATGTAAAAAATGTATATAACAAAACCAAAAGAAATTCCATATCCCCAAAATACATGGAAGTCTTCATCAGGGAGGCCCCTCCATGTAGGGGTAAATAAAGAGAAGTTTCTGAAAGGATGTAGGCTCATAAGCTAAATTACATCCTTAGCCCCCAACTTCTCAGATTTCAGAAATCAAACTCAAACCTTCAAAAATATTATAAATATATACAAAAATTTTTTAAAAAAAATACCAAAGGACAAGACCAAAAATTACACAAACAAAAAAGGAAAATTACCTACAAACCTAAATATAAAAAATAAAATTGTAAAATACAAACCCCCAGGAATACAAAACCCTCTTCAGCTAGTGGGGCCATTCACTAGCACTTCAATCTCGCCCTAAATTGAAATCAAGCATCCGTAAGTAAAGAAACACTGAGACTCAGAAACTTTCAGTTAACATATAAGATGGATAACAGTTAACCATTAAAATCTTTTTTAAACCACTCATAGCCAATTCTAGATCTGTTTTATTATTGCAAATCCTGCGGATCCTGTTAACTTGTGAATACATAATATTTTTTAAAACTTTATTGCTAATACATGAAAACCAGTAAGTGAGGCTATTAACTTCAAAATTAAAATCTTTCCTTTTATCATAAAGTCCAATCAACCATTTTTCCTTGTTTTTCTTAATTTTAAGATCTAAGAAAGTAATTTGTTCACCATCATCGGTTCGGTTCAGGACGAGCTCTTTAGGGTAAATGTTAAGGCTTATTTCCTCAAAATTATTGCAGTTAAATACTATAAGATCGTCTACATATCTAAAGAAGGAAATATTATTGAAATTTTTTTCGTAAAAATATAAAAATAAATTAGAGAACGCACTTGAAAAACTTGTTCCCATTGGCACCCACTTATTTTGTTTAAAATAATTAATTCCATTAAATAAAACATTTTCAAATAGGCAAAACTTAATTAAATCAATCCAAAACTTCTTATCTACCTTTAAAACATATTTTGATTGCAATACAATCATTGGCAATAACCTTAAAGTTTTAGATTTTTTGAATGATAACTCATGGAAAATTACTTCTGTAAACACTTTTGACTTTGAGAATCTGTTTGGCAGCATTCCTCACAATTTGATTGTGGGGGTATTTGAAAATATTTATGTTGAATTTGAATATGTTTTAAAAGTAGATAAGAAGTTTTGGATTGATTTAATTAAGTTTTGCCTATTTGAAAATGTTTTATTTAATGGAATTAATTATTTTAAACAAAATAAGGGGGTGCCAATGGGAACAAGTTTTTCAAGTGCGTTCTCTAATCTATTTTTATATTTTTACGAAAAAAATTTCAATAATATTTCCTTCTTTAGATATGTAGACGATCTTATAGTATTTAACTGCAATAATTTTGAGGAAATAAGCCTTAACATTTACCCTAAAGAGCTCGTCCTGAACCGAACCGATGATGGTGAACAAATTACTTTCTTAGATCTTAAAATTAAGAAAAACAAGGAAAAATGGTTGATTGGACTTTATGATAAAAGGAAAGATTTTAATTTTGAAGTTAATAGCCTCACTTACTGGTTTTCATGTATTAGCAATAAAGTTTTAAAAAATATTATGTATTCACAAGTTAACAGGATCCGCAGGATTTGCAATAATAAAACAGATCTAGAATTGGCTATGAGTGGTTTAAAAAAGATTTTAATGGTTAACTGTTATCCATCTTATATGTTAACTGAAAGTTTCTGAGTCTCAGTGTTTCTTTACTTACGGATGCTTGATTTCAATTTAGGGCGAGATTGAAGTGCTAGTGAATGGCCCCACTAGCTGAAGAGGGTTTTGTATTCCTGGGGGTTTGTATTTTACAATTTTATTTTTTATATTTAGTTTTGTAGGTAATTTTCCTTTTTTGTTTGTGTAATTTTTGGTCTTGTCCTTTGGTATTTTTTAAAAAAAATTTTTGAATATATTTATAATATTTTTGAAGGTTTGAGTTTGATTTCTGAAATCTGAGAAGTTGGGGGCTAAGGATGTAATTTAGCTTATGAGCCTACATCCTTTCAGAAACTTCTCTTTATTTACCCCTACATGGAGGGGCCTCCCTGATGAAGACTTCCATGTATTTTGGGGATATGGAATTTCTTTTGGTTTTGTTATATATATATATATATATATATATATACAGGGTGTTTCTAAATTCGTAGTCCAAACTTTAAGGGGTGATAGTACACATCAAGACAAACAATATTTAAATAGGAAACCAAGGGTCCCAAAGTCTTCCGAAGGAGAAAACCGCAAATCAATCGACCAATTTTTCCCTTTTTTAGAATCATTTGAATTTAAAACCCTCTGAACACAGTTAAGTTTGTGCTACTTAACTGCTTCCAACTATTCAGATTTTGAGCTCAAAATTTAAGTTTAAGTCTAAGCCTACGAAACCTTTAATGAGATGCAAAAAATAACGGTAAAAAATAGTTGTTCGTTACTCTAAAGTCTAAAGCGCCCTCTATCGTCGTTTTTTGAAATTTATCTTTATAATTTATTTTCAAGACAATACTGACATAAAGAATAATTTTAGTGAAAACCGCAAACGAATCGACCAATTTTTCTGTTTTTCACAATCATTTGAATTTTTGGACCCTAAACTTTAATGGTGCCTATCTCCTTCGGAAGACTTTGGGACCCTTGGTTTCCTATTTAAATATTGTTTGTCTTGATGTGTACTAACACCCCTTAAAGTTTGGACCATGAATTTAGAAACACCCTGTATATATATATATATATATATATATATATATATATATATATATATATTATCACTGACATCTATAATGTTTTTTGGAATTCAATTCGCTTTCCACTGAAGGAAATATCAATTGTTCAGCATCTTTAAATTCTTTAAAAAAATTTTCGTTTTCAAAAATTTAAAATTGTTTTTATATCCCCGCTAATTCTTTTTAATTTCGGATTCTTAAAAAATAAGGAGATTGGAATTTTATTTAAATAATTTGTTTAGAAAATTTTTAATTAGGTTAAAATAAACAATTTCCTTTATAAATATTTAAAAAATAAATGTATTGATGCTACCATCTATATATGAATTTAAAACTTACAAAATAATAATTTTAATTGATTAATTAATGAGTAAGTTATTTTGATAGCAATTTTAAACGAAATTCTTTGTGCGATTTGTGACTACACTTATCTACTTGTTTGTCTATTTGCATTATATGCTATATTAATACGTAAGCTATTGTATTTTATCAAAAAAGTTTATATTTTGTTCTTTTTTCGGTTAAATTACAGTAAAAATTAATAAATGTTTATCTGTAAAGCCTGTTTAATTTGTCCCATGGTTGACTTAAAATTTGTTAATTCTTTAATTAAATGTTTTATAAAGTCTAATATAATTAAATCAGGATCATCCAGTAAAAAAATTTGTGCAAAAAATAAGCTATGATTTCTTTCAAGAAACCACAAAACAAAATCAGATTCTTTGTTAAATTATTAATTTAAATGTTATTACAGATATTATTTCATATTCTTTCATCAAATATTATCGTTATTTATACTTTATATAAGGACACCTAGTAGGTAAATTAGTTGAAATTTTTGAGTTTTTAATTGTCGGCCTAAAAATAGGGCTAAAAGATTCTGGATTTTAATAAACTTTTAAAATAATAGATTCTAAGAACTGTTTGTTTTTTCTCGAAATATATTTTTTATGCTTTGGTACATTTTTTCTAAAATTTTCTTTTATTAGATAAACAGTCGAGACTTGCCAAAATTGTCTAAGTAACTTGGTTCTTTAAAAATATCTAGCATTATAGGTCGGGATGAAAGAGAAATTTTAACAATGAAAAATATTCTTAAGTTTAGGATTTTCAAATTTTCTTCTAAAATACTTTTTAAATTTCTTTTAAGCCGAAATCAAAATTGCTTCTTATTATTCGTAAATCGTATTTTTATTTATTAGTTATTATTTACCTATTTATTTATTTATTTATTTACACCACAATTAATTTTAAGGTCATATATTTAACAGTTTTTGTGAAAAGTGCTGGGAATAGGCATATTTTTCACAAAAATTGTTAGAGATACATAAAAATTTAATTAGTTCTTAGAAACTAATTTTGCATGAAATTAATTTAGTTTGATTTATATATGGGCTAAGTTTCGTATATTTAATGTAAATAAAAATATCGTTTCTTTAGCTAGTTTTAAGCAAAATACATTATGTTAAATATTTCTCAAAAACTGCTTCAATTTTATATTGCTTACTTATACGAATTAAATCTAATTAAAAAATATTTTAAACAGTGTTATGTATAATGGTGTATGTATTATGTATAATAATTAAAAAATTATTTGTATCGATGTTTTTTTTCATTTTGTTAAAATATTTTAACTGCACTGGCATAAGTTAAAGGCAATTTTAAGTTAGGAAAGAGCAAAGTTTAACTTTTGACTTATCCTATATTGAATTTAATTCATCGCAATTCACAATTTAAACAAATTGCAAAAGATAAACATCTCCAAATTTGCGTTGAAAATTGAGCCACCAACCACAGAAAATACCTTTTCATAACAACGACCAACTTTAATAACTCTGCAGCTGACAACAAATATCTTTATCAAATATTTTCGAAATATTTTCTATAGACATGCATCCAAAATAAGTTTCGAGGAGAAATATATTTAATATTCGGATTAATTTTCGAGTTTCTCAATATGTACCTTAAGGATCGATCAAGATAATATAAGTTAAGTAATTAATTAAGGTATATGAAACAGGAAATTTCAGAAACTCAATAATTCCTGGCAGAGAAGATTTAAAATTCAATTTCCTGATAACTAATGCAAATTATAACACTCTTAACGATTTACATTTCACTGAAACTTTATAAGGAAAATCGCCATTGTTCTTGCTTTATGATCTAGTTAAAATTGTCTTTTTTCAGCAACATATCAGTGATCTTCGAACATTCATGGATCGAGTTCATAAAGTATTTATTTTAAAATTTTTTACTAAAATTTAAAAAAATAAATATGAATGAAAGGATTTTTTTTTTCGTATAAACTGCTATTGAAAATTGAATCCATTTTAAATTATATGAAATGTAAGTTAAATTTGAAAAATAAAGCTTTATGTACCTGGTAAGTTTATACATATTGATATAAATCACATTTATTTTTAATCTTTAGGCCATTGTTTTATTGGTATAAAACAACTTAACTATAGAGTAATGTTTGGTCAACTTTGAGGCAATCGCTTAAGCAAAAAATCTTAAATGTAACTACGAAACATCTCGAAATTTCTGAATAGGTATGGATTTTGACGATTCTAGTACCGTCCGAAAATCCTTGTCTTAAAGAAATGTTTAGTAACTAAACTCCAAAATCCAAAAGTTATGATATTTTGCAGCGTTTCGTTCACGATGTATAAGCAATGAAAATTAATTCTGAAAAATGAAAAAAAAAGTATAAAAGATTGGGCTTACAAGGAAGGTCTTCATACGGGCATACTCAGAAAAATCTGAAAAAATTACAGAATATATTTTTCATGATGATATATACGTTTATAAAATAAATTTTGCGCAACCTCGATAGAGCGTCTATATTTAAAAAAAAAATCATTTATTCGGCGATTTATCCCCGATTGGCGATGAAACAGAATTTCAAATTACGCTTTTTTGCCGAATACTCTTTAACCTCTTCGTGACGAGAATCATTTGCTTAATTTTTAATCTTTTATCACCAGTTTTTGTAAAAAGAAAATTATTTGTCATTGAATCATGAAAATTTTCTGATTAAATAAGGTAAACTTTACAATAAAAATAACTGATAGGAACAGTGAAGGATTCTAAGCGACAATTAACAAGCAATTATTATATATTAGAAGAGTTTGCTTCTGGGGAGGAAAAATCCTGCTTTCCAAATCTCGTAATGCTTTCATATTTTCTCGACACATATTCGAAAATATTTTATTTTTTTACAAACCTTCTACTGAAATTCCGCCGGTAAATTTAATTGATCCTTTAGTGCATACGTAAGTATTACAAGTAGAATTTTTTCAACATATTCTGAATGTGTTCAGTAAGTACCTTCCTTTTTAGTTGGAAAATTGTAGAAGAGGTTCAAGACAAGACTTTTATACTGTAATACAATTATATCGTTCTTTATTTGAGGATGATTTCGGAGACTCTTGTATGATTTATCAACAATTTTATTTACAAAAACAATATCATGTTTTGTTACAATAGAACAATTATGTTTTTTCATTGATTTTTAAGAATCTCATGTTGTTTTTCCTTTTATTATTTCTGTTCTTCCGACACTGAAGAAGAACGACTTCATGAATTAATGGATTCCAGAGTGTAATTCTTAAACATTTTTTGATCTTCGTAACAAGAGCTTTCGAACGATGCTTCTCTCGTCCAAATCGACAATTTGCATAAAAAATATTCCCTTGTTAGATCAGATAACTATAAATTTCTATACAGTTTTCAGTTAAATTTCAGAATGATCATTTCTTTTATAAGATATATTGGAAAATTATTGAAAGTTTTATATCCTCTTTCTATTTTAACAAACCATAGAAAAATATTTTTGGTATTTCTAATTGCTTCATGAGTGTGAGATTGGAAAGTAAACTAGAAAAATTTATTATAAGTATTCCTAAAATCTTCTGAAAATAAAAGTATTTGAAATAATTTTTGTAATAATATGTAAATAGTAGGAAAAAAACTTTACATAAATTACAATGAAATCAAAACAATGCAAAGGACGCGTCTCGAGCTGGAAAATATAACAGCTCGTCATCAGCCACTGTAAACACGTGATCTTAAAGGTGACAAAGGCGCAAACAGAATGGTTTCCTTTCTAATCTTGTCCCTTTTTGGACATATGTTTAAAGTAGCTGATGACCTGCTTATATATATTCCAGCTCGAGACGCATCCTGTGTGGATTTTTATTTATTTATTTATTTATTTTTGATCATTAATACAATATTTTTTATTTTAATTGTGATTTATCGCCAGATATTTGGTACTGTTTCAACTATATACATCTATTTAAAGTGAAAAAAAATGCAATTTTTTTTTCACAAATAATTAAAATCAATTAGAAAAAGATTAAAAACGCATAAAAATATTTTAAAAAACAAAACATGAAACGTTTTGAAAATTTTTAAGGCTTCTCTTTATTAAATATAAATATATACACGAAATCACAAGGGATAACGTAATTCAACTTGCAGTTGTCTTGCATGTGTCTGCAGCAGTTAGATACAGAGAAATGAAAACACTCGGTGAAGCTAGTTCCCTTCCGTCAAAATATACCATTTGAACCTGAGTCAACTACCCACACTTTTGTTTATATGTTTCTCGCCCATGCAATTTGAATTATGTTAACTCTTATGACTTTGTGTTATTCACTGTAAAAATAAATAAATAAAATAAATAAATAAATAATAAAAAAGGTAAAAAAAAACTGTAAATTTATTATTGGTGGAAAAACGCTTACTTTAAAGAAAATATCTGTAATTTTTCATTAAGGCGCAACACGTGACCCAGAAAAAGACCCGGATAATAATTTAAAGTCTATGTGAACGTACTTTTCAAATATCGCGCTCAAATTTTGACACTTTGCATGATTCTTTTGCTGAGGACGATCCACAACCGACCTAGTTTTTACTCTTTCAATTTTGGTTTCAGTTTACAAAGAAAGAAAAAAAACCCTTTAATTTCAAAACTGGTTTAAAGCGGCCCTAAAATTAAAACTATCATAATATAAAAAAATATATATAAGCGAAATCGAAAAAGTAAAACTAGCCTGGTTGAAGGTGGTTCTCAACTATCCTATGCAAAAAACATCATGTAAAAATATTAAAAATTGAGTGTGATATTCGCAAATAAAACCCCCATAGACTTAACATTATCATCCAGGTTTTTTTTCAGTGACTAGCGTGGCCTCTTAAAACATTTTTTCTCTGTAAAAATTTTACAGTTTTTTTTTTTTTTTGGTGTGTGTGTGTGTGTTTATAATTTTGAAGAGTATCTTTAAATAAGTTCGAAACATTTAATCTTTTGTTTTTAAAATGATTTTTTATGTGTTTTTTAACTGTTTAATTAACTTGTCTGTATTTATCTAATTGTTTCCATATATACCTATGGTATTCATGTCAATTTCTAAGCTTCATAAAATATACCATAATGATTGATTAACAAAACTTAAGTTTGACAACTGATTAGATAGATCCGAAAAGTATTTACTAGAATTTAAAAGTTCCATAGTAATTATGATTTAAAGTCAATATTCTGTACTAACACGGATACTATTTCCCAAAGTGAATTTCACGTCAAAGTTAATTCATACTTGTTTCAAAGTTCTAGTTTCACAAACTTGTTTTAAAATTTTAGTTCTAAAATAAAGTCGAATAACGAAATATTGCTAGTACTTCAATTACTTACTTAGAAACTTCTAACTAAAAATTGAAAAAGGGTATAATGACTTAGCGGTATTAAAATTATCATTAAATACACGAGTATTCTTGGAAATAGTTATTTTTCCAGCTTTACTGCAAATGATATGAATGTGAGAAATAACACTACTTTTATGTGGTTTTACACAGACTAATTAAAAATAAATTAATATTTAATCATTAAAATATAAATATGAGGATGTCAGATTTTCTTCATGGTATAAACTTTAAAATATAGAAATAATTACTGAAAAAGCGGTACAGATACATAAAGATATTATTTATTTAATATATTCCTGAGATCTTCCGGAAAAACATGCATGCATTTTTAATATAGCTTGCAAGCATGTCTATATTAAATTAAGAGCATTTAATGTATATTTTTGTTGAAAATACACATTAAAAATTATGCTTTGTATACATAATTTGGTATACGTTCGTTAATTTAACATGTATTGGCAAATTCAGGGTGATCATAAAAAATCTTCCTCAATATATGAAAAGATATATGGCTTAACCGATCAACCAGTCGAAAAAATATTTTAGATGTAGTTATAAGTAGGTATGCGCTCGAAGTCATGATGATATAAAACAACAGAGCTTTCACGGTCACAGTTACAGGGAAAAAGTTTCAAATTTTTTGAATGGCAACACCCATTTTTTCATGCGCAATCTCATCAGCTCATTGAAAAGCCATACATGGCTTTGGAATGATACACGTAAGATGAAAATTGTTGGTGAAAAACACTTCAAAAAAAAAATTGTAAAAGACCAATGAAAAATTTTTTTAGTAGCCTATTTTTTCCCCTTTTTAACTGAGTAATGTTGCAAGATTTGTTTTAAAATGTGCTTTTGAGATTTGTTTTTATACACATAGAAAAACTAAAAGTGTAATATTTGTTTTAGAGTGCTGAATATTACATTACATAGGAACTGCTTAAGATTGAGTATCACAATATTACATTACATAGGAACTGATTAGGATTGAGTACCAGAATATTACATTACATAGGAACGGATTAGGACTAAGTACCAGAATATTAAACCGGCAATTTTAGTCATAAATGTATCGTTCCAACACCATTTATGGTTTTTTACTATGCTTATTTGTGCAGGAAATAAACTGATGTTGCCATTCTAAAATTTCAATTTTTTTACTCTAACCATAACCACGAGAAATCTATTGTTTAAATCATTACGATCTCAAGTGAATATTTTCAAACAAATAAATCTGAAATTTCCGTACCATTGGTTAAGTGGTTAGATCGTTAGGGGTATATGTATCGCGTAAGTTTTTTTAATGACCACATTGTATTTTGCTTTATAACGAAAGTAAGTGCTTTCGCATTATAATGTTGAAAAAAGAAATTAACTCTCAATGTTTATTGGATAGATTTCCTTATAGAAGGTTTTACATAAACAAAATTCTTTATTAAAATTTGACTAATTATTGCTTAAAAATGAAAAACTAATAAAAATTCCATAAAATCATGTTTAAACTTATACTTTTATTCCCTGTTTTAACTAAAACCCTAAGTGTTTAATGTAAATTTAGAATTTTTCAAAAAAAAGTGCCCCGAAAGTAGGCCCATACCTTAACTTGTCTCAGTGTAGCATTTCTTTCAATTAAGTGCTGTTTTCTTTATGTACACTTTATAAATAACTGTACATTTCGACACATAATATTATTAATACCAACTACGTAGCCACTCAAGCCTAAAACCACGTTTTCAGCTTTGAATTTTGAGATTTAAAATTTAAGTATTTTCTAACGATAAAAAGTCGTTTATAATTTTACCAAATGCAGTCTTAAAAATAGTATAAGTTCTGATTAATGTGATGCTTTAATTTTTTTATATTGTCTCCCGTTGTTCATATAGTGATTCTAGTATTAACTTAAAAGGAAAATTATTTCCTTAAGCTGTTTAAAAAATTAGACAATAATGCTTTAATAGAGATTATGACGTTTGAAATTTTATAATTTCTAATGTCACATGCAACATGCGGCAGCATAAGACTTGTACATACAATGTTGATGTATCTTTTTTAAACAAGAGCATATTTTGAGCATGTTCTACTTTCTAATTCTGTTGAAAAGGGGAAAATATCTTTTTCCATTTTATAACATAAAATCATGAATAAGCAGTAAAAGGGAAAAAATAATTAAGAAGCAACCTAAAATTATTTCACTCGTTAGGAGGCTCAAAATATCATTATGTCAAAATATCATTATAAGTAGCTTTTTTGCGATATATATATTTTTTACTTAATGTTCCACAAATAAATACATATTATCATCTAAGGTACAATGTAGAAATATCTTTAAAATAACTAAAGATTTTCTACGAAGGTGGAATTCCTAGGATTTTTTATATAACGGGAAAAAAGTGGCAGATACAAGTTTGTACTATAAATCAAAATATCTGTAAGGTTACAAAGAATATTTTAGGAAACTGGGATGCCCAGAAGCTTTTGTGCAACTGTAGCCGACGTTACAGGTGAAAATTTAAAAAGTTTCTGTAATTTTAGTAGTTTCTTTTGTAAAGTTACCAATTTTTTGTAACTTTACAAAAATTAGTTGTGTAGATTTATATCATTACTGTGGTATAGATAAAATTTTAGTATGCATACAAATTTACGTAAATTTTTATCAGCATTACTATTTTTTAACCGCGTAGCTTATATATATTTGTATAAAAAATGTATTTAAATATTAAACTTTAATTACCTATTACATCAAGGAACAATTCTTCCGATTTCGCCGGATTTAACTGTCCATTGATTACATTAGATGCCTGACACAGATAGATTCCCTGATAACTGTAGGTAACATTTGGTATGAGAAATGTGGAATTGTTTGTCCTTTCTTGCCACATCACAGGATCGCCACTAAATCTCTGTAGCCAAGAATATCTGAAAAAATACATAAATAATAATTACTGGCAATGTCATAACATGTAAAAATATTAAGAGCAAAAATGTCAGTATAGTGCTAAAAAAGTCCAGTGTTCCTTAACACACTGAGTGCTATCCCCACAAAAAAAAATCTGTGGAAAATCTATAGGTTTTTTGGCCCAAAATCTGTGGGAAATCCAAAGGTATTTGGCCCATTATGCAGATATTTTTAAGAATATCTTTAAAAAATCTGCAGATAATTTAAAGATAAAGCTAAGTGTGCAAATTTTCTTCAAATTTCTGTAGAATTTCTGTAGAAAGTGTCAATTTCTTGAGATAATCTTAAGAATATTTTTAATGGGGATGGTGACTGTCACTGAACTTTCCGTTTAGGCCGCGTATGTAACCATTGACTTACTGTGTAAAATATGGTATAAAAAATATATTGTTTTAAGTAATTATTACGAAAGTATAATCCTTTATAAATAAAGGCTAAGTGAATTTTAAATAAATTGTCAGTAATTACTTAAAACAATATAATTTTTTTTAGTTTTATATCATACTTTAGACTGACATTACGTTAACTGGTGTAAGTCCTAAGATGAATGTTCCGTGCCAGTCACCGGTGACTGACATGGAATACAACGTGTTAAACTACGAACATTTATTATGATAAAGAAATGAAAAAGAATCAGTAACCGAATTCAAGTCACCGAATATTCCGAACTTGTTGTTCTGTAAAAGCTGCTCTGAAACGTTTTCTAAATTACAGGCAGCTAATAAAATATTACTTTTATAGATTTTTTTAATTTCAAAAATAGACATTTTTCTGAAGTTTCCAAAAATAAAAGAAAATGTTTTCGATTCTTATGTCTAAAGATGTTACTGCACATTTTCGTTGATTTCTGTAAATTAAGAAGCATCTGTTTTTTATCCCAATGTAGATTACATGAAGCCCCACATGCCAATTGAAAAAAATATATACTAGGTATAAATTTTCAGTACAGTGATACAGGTTAACTTTTACGCACATTTATGAAATTTTGATCAATTCCACCACTGTGGATGCTTGGCGATATACGTAAAATGTGCTGCAAACCTCACGCTAGTGATGCTACTTGTATTTAAGAAAAATCTTTGCCGGTAACTCAAGTGATATAACAGCTTTAAGAGCCCACAATAGTCACAGAAAAATTACTCAAAAAGACCCGGATGACAATGTAAAGTCTATGGGAGCGTTCTTTTCTAATATATCGCTCAAATTTTAATATTTTTGCATGATTTTTTTGCACAAGATAGCTGAGGGCAATCCACAACCGGGCTAGTTTTTACTTTTTCGATTTTGGTTATATATTTTTTATATTACGATAGTTTCAGTTTCAGAACCGGTTTAAACCGGTTTCGAAAGTTAAAGTAATTTTTTTAAGAAAATCTGAAACAAAAATTGAAAAAGTAAAAACTAACCCGGTTGTGGATTGCCCTCAGCTATCTTGTGCAAAAAAATCATGCAAAAATATTAAAATTTGAGCGAGATATTAGAAAAGAACGCTCCCATAGACTTTACATGATCATCCCGGTCTTTTTGAGTAATTTTTCTGTGACTATTGTGGGCTCTTAAGCATTTTTTTCTGTTTTGGGCAACAGTTCAACTTTTGAGTCAAAATTAGCCCAACTAATTGTAGTGCAATCTACCTGTAAAATGTTTATGATATTAAAATCCTAAAAAAGTTAAAATGCTCCTCATTATTCTCAAACACGTTTTGGATTTTTAATTTTGAGAAACTGAGAAACTGAGAATCTGCTCCTCGCGCCCGTTAATATATTAAGTACTTTTAAATTATATTTTAATGGAAGCGCAAAATTTCTTAATTATTTAAGATTCACTATATATTCTTAATTAGATTTAATTAGTTAAAAATTATGCTCTTAATTCATACAAAAATGAATATTTTTCAAATTTCAAATCATTAAATTTGGACTTCTGTAAGCGTCTGTAATAGAAAGGGTTTTTTTTGCACATTTTTATTCTGTTGTTTTATTACTAAAATTGTAGCTAATTTTAAGAAATGTTTAACACATGTGTTTTTTTTCATTTAATAGGAAAATTAAATATAACATTTCACCCAAATTATACACTTTGAAGCATGCTTTATCAAAAATGTTTCTTTTCACATGGCTGTATTTTATGAAAAAAATTTCGTATTTTGATTAATTCTCAAATCTAAATTAATGTTTTTCCTGACACAAATCGATTCTTTCCAGTTTGAAACTATTACTGCATTAGATTATTAATTTTTTGTTTGGTCCACTAAAGAAATTTAAAAAATAACATCCATAAAGTTTGTTACATTTTTAAAAAATGTTCATTAAAAATTAAGAGGAAAAACTTTTTTTTATAAAAATAACCACTTTTCCTGACGCGTTTATTTTCCTACACAAAATTTTAAACTTTCGAAACTTCTATGAAAAATGTGCCCATATCTATCTATGAGTGCGTGAGTGCATTTTGGGTGTACATTTTCCCTGTGAGAAAATACTTTTCTGGGCCATTCTTTTAAAGATTTATATTTAGCATGGGAATAGGAGGATGATTTATATGCTTTTAGCGTGTCATAAAGAATTTCTTCAAATTTCATCATTCTTCAAGTAAGTTTGACAATAGAAAAATAAATAAATAGCCTTACATCTTAAAAAAATGATGGAGTATAAAAATAAAAAAAAGAAGAAAAATATTTTAAACTATTTTTAGTTTAAATACAAAAAAAGGAAATGTGCTGTTTTTTCCATGGAATACTACATTTCGTCATCCTGTATTTCAATTTAATTTCTAAAATGAACTTTTCCCTATAATGCCAGCAATTTTACCACAGAAATGAATAATTATTGAACCAAAATATTATTCAAAAGGAGATGAAATTTATAAGTAAAAAAGTTCGCATTCATTTATAATATTGAATTTGTTTCCTTATTTTAAAAAATTCAAATTCCTAACGCAAATTTTAGCTTTTTAGCTGTACTTTAGATTCGTGTAAAGCTATAAAATAGAATTGTATTATTTTAAATTATTTTTAAAATATAATGTTCTTCAATTTTATGAAAAATATACCAAAATAAATCAATATTGATTTCATCAGAATATGTTTATAGGAATATAGACTCTTATATACTTTGTTACATTTTTTTTTCAAAATTGTTCATTAAAAAGTAAAGAAAAACCCCTTTTTATATAACTAACGCTTTGTCTAACACGTTTATATTTCTACACCAATTTTAAATTTTTGAAACTTCTATGAAAAATGCGCGCATATCTATCTGTCTATGAGTGCGTGCGTGCATTTTGCGTGTACTTTTCCCTGTGAGAAAATACACTTCTGGAGCATTCTTTTAAAGAGTGATATTTAGGATGGGAAACGAAGGATGATTTATATGCTTTTAGCGTGTCATGAAGAATTATTTCATATTTCATCATTCTTCAACTAAGTTTGACAGTAAAGAAATAAATAAATAGCCTTACATCTTAAATAAATGATGGGGTATAAAAATAAAAAGAAAGAAGAAAAATATTTTAAACTATTTTGAGTTTAAATACAAAAAAAGGGGGAAATACGCTGTTTTTCCATGGATTACTAAGTTTCGGTGTCTTATATTTCAATTTATTTTCTATAAAGAAATCTTCCGTAAAATGCCAGTAAGTTTACCACGGAAATGAATAATTATGAAACGAAAATTATTATTCAAAAGTAGATAAAATTTATAAATAAAAGTTTTCGTATTCTATTATAAAATTGAATTTCTTTTCTTATTTTGAAAAATGCAAATATCTTAGCTTTTTATTTGTAGTTTAGATTCGAGAAAAACTACAAGATAAAATTGCATTATTTTAAAATATTTTTTAAACGCAATGTACTTCAATTTTCCGAAAAATATACCAGAATAAATCAATATTGTTTTTATCAGAATATATTTATAAGAATGTCAACATTCATACACTTTGTTTCATTTTATCAAAACTGTTCATTAAAAAATAAGAGAATTTTTTTTAAAATTTTAACTAACCGTTTATCCTGACAAGTTTATTTTCCTACACAAAATTTTAGACTTTGGAATCTTTTATGAAAAATGTGCGCATATCTATTTATCTATGAGTGCGTGAGTTCATTTTAAGTGTACTTTTTCCTTGTGAGAAAATACTTTTCTGGACCATGCTTTTGAAGAGTGATATTTAGGATGGGAAATGGGGGATGATTTATATGCTTTTAGCTTGTCATGAAGAATTATTTCATATTTCATCATTCTTCAACTAAGTTTGACAGTAGAGAAATAAATAAATAGCCTTACATCTTAAATAAATGATGGAGTATAAAGAAAATAGAAGAAAAATATTTTAAACTATTTTGAGTTTAAATACAAAAAATGAAATACCTTATCTTTCCATAGAATATTACGTTTCGGTATCTTATATTTCAATTTATTTTCTATAAAGAAATCTCCCATAAAATGCCAGCAAGTTTACCCCAGAAAAGAATAACTATTAAACGAAAATATTATTCAAACGTAGATGAAATTTATAAGTAAAAGTTTTCATATTCTTTTATAAAATTGAATTTTTTTTTTCTTATTTTTAAAAATGCAAACACTGGACGCAAATTTTAGTTATTTAGCTGTAGTTTAGATTCGTGAAAACCTATAAAATAGAATTCCATTATTTTAAAATATATTTTAAACACAATATGCTACAATTTTCCGAAAAATATACCAGAATAAATCAATAATGTTTTCATCAGAATATATTTATAAGAGTATCAACATTCATACACTTTGTTGCATTTTTTCAAAACTGTTCATTAAAAAGTTAGAAGAAAATCCTTTTTTAAATTATAATTAACTGCTTTGCCTGACAAGTTTATTTTCATACACAAAATTTTAAACTTTCAAGACTACGATGAAAAATGTGAGCATATAGATCTATCTATGAGTGCGTGAGTGCATTTTTCGTGTACTTTTTCCCTGTGAGAAAATACTTTTCTGGGCCATTCTTTTAAAGAGTGATATTTAGGAAGGGAATAGGAGGATGATTTATATGCTTTTAGCGTATCATGAAGAATTTCTTCATATTTCATCATTATTCAACTGAGTTTGACAACAGAGAAATAAATAAATAGCCTTACATCTTAAATAAATGATGGAGTATAAATAAAAGAAGAAAAATATTTTAAATTATTTTGAGTTTAAATACAAAAATGAAATACACTATTTTTCCATGAAATATTGCGTCTCGGGATCGGATATTTAAATTTATTTTCTTAATAAAATCTTCCGTAAAATGCCAGCAAGTTTACCACGGAAATGAATAATTATTCAACGAAAATATTATACAAAAGTAGATAAAATTTATAAGAAAAAGTTTTCGTATTTTTTTATAAAATTGAACTTGTTTTCTTATTTTGAAAAATGCAAATTCTTATCTTTTTTCTGTAGTTTAGATTCTTAAAAACTATAAAATAGAATTGCATTATTTTAAATTATTTTTTAAATACAACGTGCTTCAATTCGAGGAAAAATATACCAGAATAAATCAATACTGTTTTCATCAGAATATATTTATCAGAATATCAACTTTCATGTATTTTGTTCCTTTTTTCCAAAGCTGTTTATTAGAAAGTAAAAGAAAAGCTCCTTTTTATATAACTAACCATACTACCTGACACGTTTATTTTCCTAAACAAAATTATAAAATTTCGAAAATTCTATGAAAAATATGCGAATATCTATCTATATATGAGTGCGTGAGTACATTTTGCGTGTACTTTTTCCCTGTGAGAAAATACTTTTCTGGGCCATTCTTTTAAAGAGTGATATTTAGAATGGAAAACGGAGGATGATTTATATGCTTTTAGCGTGTCATTACAAGAATTTCTTCATATTTCATCATTCTTCCATTAAGTTTGACAATAGAGAAATAAATAATCTAATACCTTAAATAAATGATGGAATATAAAAATAAAAAAATAAAATAAAAAATATTTAAAACTATTTTGAGAATAAATACAAAAATTAAAAATGTTTACATTCCATAAAATATTACGTTTCGAAATCTTATAGGTCAAATAATTTTCTAAAACAAAGTGTTCTTATAATGTCAACCACAGAATTGAATAATTATTAAACGAAAATATTTTTCAAAATGACATTAAATTTATAAGTAAAAATTTTCGTATACTTTTATAAAATTTAATTTATTTTCTTATTTTGAAAATTTTAAATGTTTAGCGCAAATTTTAGCTATTTAGCTGTAGTTTAGTTTCGTGAAAACCTATAAAATAGAATTGCATTATTTTAAAACATTTTTTAAACACAATATGCTTCAATTTTCCGAAAAAATATACCAGAATAAATAAATATTGTTTTCATCAGAATATATTTATAAGAGTACCAATATTCATACTCTTTGCTACATTTTTTCAAAACTGTTCATTAAAAAGCTAAACAAAAACCCTTTTTTTTTGTATAGCCTTTGCCTTGCCTGACACGTTTAATTTCCTATACAAAATTTTAAACTTTCTAAACTTCTATGAAAAATGTGCGCATCTATCTATGAGTGCGTGAGTGCATTTTGCGAGTACATTTTCCCTGCGAGAAAATACTTTTCTGGGCCATTCTTTTAAAGAGTGATATTTAGGATGGGAATAGGAAAATGATTTATATGCTTTTAGAGTGTCATGAAGAATTTCTTCATATTTCATCATTTTTCAACTAAGCTTGACAATAGAAAAATAAATAAATAGCCATACATCTTAAATAAATGATTGAGCATAAAAAATAGAAGAAAAATATTTCAAACTATTTTGAGTTTAAATAAAAAAAAGGAAATACACTATTTTTCCTTGTATTTCAATTTATTTTCTTAAATGAAAATTTTTATATAATGTCAGCAACTTTACCACAGAAAATAATAATTATAAAATGAAATATTATTCAAAGTAGACGAAATTTGTAAATAAAAGTTTTCGTATTATTTTATGAAATTTAAACCTTTTCTTTTTTTCAAAATTCAGATGCTTAACGCAAATTGTCGCTTTTAGTTGTAGATTAGATTTTTGAATAACTATAAAACCTAATTGCATTATTTAAAATTATTTTTAAATAAAATTTCTTCAATTTTTCGAAAAAAAAAATACCAGACTAAATCAGTATTGTTTTCACCAAAATGAATTTATAATAATTTAATATTTTGTTTATTCAAATGTGATCTTACTTTAAAAAACAAATATACGGCTCCACTGGTCACTAATTTATTAAGTTCTGTTATTTTGATAACTTAATATTAACATAAAGCATCTATTTTATTTTCTATTTTTTATTTAAAAAATATTTCTCTTATTCTTCAAAGTTTATGTTCACGTAGTCGTATTCTTTTTTAACTTGAGATTTCTTTTCCTTCGGATAGATAAATTTTACAATACACAAAGCTACATCTCCATGTATAATTGAATAACACATACACTTTGAAACAACCCAAAAAGTTCATGAAAAGCTTACAAAGGCATTCTTTTCGCTAATACATTTTTATAAATATGCAACGAAACTATTTCTTATATTGCAAATGTTTGTTCTGTAATAGTCGTATGTTTCATCTTCCCAGAACTATCTCGTGCATATATTAACACTTATAACTAGAGAAAACAGCTAGGAACTATGCATGTATGTAGTTATCATTTTAGGGGGAGGGGGAGAGATGGTCTGCCCATGATATCGTAAGATTGCAACTTTTTTTTTAAAATAAGAATCTCTCCCTCCCCCTCCTTGTTGTGAGACATTACTACTGTTGAATGCATTATGTAACGAAAAGCTGTAAAAAATAATTTTAAACTGAAGTAACTTTATTTCATCATTTCAAATTAAGTTACTTCATATGTAAAATGATATTTTATTAACTTCTTTTCATTTGAATAAATAAATTATGCAAAAAATCACAGCTCTATGTTTCGTCTTTCAAGAAGTGTTTCATCGGATTCATAAAATTTATAATACAAAAAACATCAGATCCATTTCAAATTGAGTAATTCGTATACTTAGAAAGAGCCTTAATTTTTTAAAGAAAAGCTTGGCAGTTTCTTGAAGGGGTAAGTAACTCATACACCTAGAAACAGCCGCAAGCACTTTTTTTAAGTATTATATTAACGTAAAACTGCATTGATTTTATTTTATCTTGAGGATTATTTTGCTTATACTTCAAACGTTACCCCATATTATTTCTATGTTTTATATTTTGAGGAATGCTTCATTGGATAGATAAAATTTATCATACAAAAAAGAACACACCTATATCAACATGAATAACTGATGCACTAAGAAATTGCTTTACATTTTGATGAAAAGCTTCTCAAATCCTTGTATAACTAAGTAACTAATACACCTAGAAATAGCCCTAAGACTATGCAAAAGTTGTAAGCACATGTTTTTAGTATTATAACAACGTAAAACTCCATTGATTTTATTTTATCTTGAGAACTCTTTTGCTTATACTTCAAACGTTACCCTATCATATTTCTGTGTTTCATATTTTGAGGAATGCTTCATTGGATACATAAACTTTATTATACAAAAAGCAACACATCCTTGTCAACATGAATAACTGATGCACTTAGAAAGAGCTTCAAATTTTAATGAAAAGTTTCTCAACGCCTTGTTTACTTAGGTAACTAAAACACCTAGAAACAGCCCTATGACTTTATGAAGATGTTGTAAGCGCAATTTTTGTAGTATTATATTAATGTAAAACTGCATTGATTTTATTTTATCTTGAGAATTATTTTTCTTATGCTTCAAACGTTACTCTATCTTCTTTCTATGCTTCATATTTTTAGAAATGTTTCATTGAATACATAAACTTTATTACACAAAAAACAATAAATCCATGTCAAATTGAATAGCTCATGGACGTAGAAATATTTTTAAATGTTAAATAAAACTTTGCAGCTCTTTGTATAACTAAGTAACTCATATACTTAGGAGTAATTTTTAAACTTTATGAAAATATTCCAAAAATATTTTTTTGTATTATATTTACGTAAAACTGCATCGATTTTATTTTATCTTGGGAATTATTTTGCTTATACTTCAAACGTTACCCTATCATAATTCCATGTTTCACATTTTGAAGAGGTGTTTCATTGGATACATAAACTTTATCATGAAAAAAAAAACCAACTGATCTATGTCAAATTGAGTAACTCATACAGTAAGAATTAATCTTTAAATTTTAATGGAAATCTTTTCAGCAGTATAACTAAGTAACTCATACACCTGAAAAAAACCCCTAAAACTTTATCGAAAAGTTGCAAGCGCATTTTTTTAACAAAAGATACATATCAAATTCAGTAACTGATGCACTTAGAATCAATCCTAACATTTTAGTGAAAAGCTTTGCAGTTTCTTGTATGAATTATTAATATGTCATACACTTTGACACAACCACAAAGGTTTGTGAAAAGCTTGCAAGAGCATTTTTTTAGAATTATATTAACGTAAAAACTGCATTTCTTTCATTTTATTAAAGAATTATTTTGCTTATGCTTAAAACATTACCCTATTATAGTTCTAGATTTCATCTGTTTAGAAATGTTTCAGTGGATACATAAACTTAATCATTCAAGAAACAACAGATCCATGTAAAATTGAGTAACTCATACGCTTATAAACAACCCTAAAACTTTAAGGAAAAACTTTGTAGCTCTATGAATAACCAAGTAACTCATATACTTTAGAAAGAACTTAATAAGCTTTATCTATTATAAAACTTTATGAAAACTTGCAAACACAATGTTTTAGAAAAAAATAATTCGCCGGATAAATAAACGTAATCATATGTAAAGCAACAGACAAATGTAAAACTGAGTATTCACACACTTACAAACAATACTAAATTTTTAAAGAAAAACTTCCACTTAGAATTACCCCTTAAAATTTTAATGAAATGCTTCAGCACCACGAGTAACTGAATAAGTCATATGCCTTAAAACAACCCTAGAATTTTATGAAAAGCTTGTAAAAGGAATTTTTTCAGTATTATATTAACATAAAACACCATACATTATATATTGTTTAATATTTATTTTCCTTATCATTCAAAACTTATCCTGACCTTAAAAATATTTCATATTATAAATACTCTTTATCTATTATAAAATGGTCAATTTTCTAGCTTTATATAGTTTGTTGCCCTCCTGTATTGCATATATAATGCTTAAAGTCATAAAATATATTTAAACTATTCTCCTTGAGCTGATCGTCTTATGTAATTAAATTTCAAAATTCCGAATATACATATTAAATAAACTTTATTTATTCTGCTACACACATTTCTAAGGAGAAGATTAATTTCAACAGCGCATATTCAGCGGCTTGATAATAATTCATCTGTTCAGAAGTTAAATAATAATGCCTTTACGATTAATCATATATATTAAAATTCGAAAATATTCATTATTTGCTAAGAAAACTCATTATTACTATCACAATTGTTTGATAATAAAGAAAATTAAAAAAATATTTATGAAATTTTGCTTGTAAAATAACTCAAAGTATTATGTAAGAAATTGACATAATTGTTTTTCTTTCATTCTTTAAATTTATG
This sequence comes from Maratus speculifer, assembly GCA_964019185.1. NCBI lineage: Eukaryota > Metazoa > Arthropoda > Arachnida > Araneae > Salticidae > Maratus > Maratus speculifer. Next base: position 224,353,498 of record OZ025296.1, on the reverse strand, counting down.
TAATATGGAGCTTTAATAGTTTAATTTAAAAAATAGTAAAGTATTTGAGTCATTTTTTCCCGTCCCTTATGATTGAATCAATAGAGATAAGAATTTATATGCGCAGTGATAGTACGCGTAATAAATCAGCTCCCATTGATTTATTTAGAATATGGAGCGAGATGTTTCATAAATAAAATAAAAAAGTCTAGACAGATGTGCCAATTTTAAAACTTTCTTTTTTCGCTTTCATTCTAAAATTTAAAAACAAAAGTTGTTGCGCAGGTTATTATTTCATTTTCATTACTTCATTAGAACACTAAGTTTAATTTTCATCTCTAATTTCTACTTCATTTTGCTATTTGGAATAAAAATTAGTTAATCCTCTGCCATAGAAATACTCAAGGTCAGAAGACACGAGGTGTGACGTCATGTTTTCGACGTTATTTCTCAAATTGTTTTTCAGAAATATATAATATCGTATAACTTAATAGTAACCGCATTCATGCTATACTAATACTTAAATATTCAACTGTAAATATTTGGACTGTTTATATTCAGTCAAATAAATTGAAATGTATTGTGTATTTAGTATACATTATTCTAAATTTCATTGTTCTCTCATTTCAATTGTCACGCAGAAATTAATATCAGAGAACATAGCCCTCAATTTTAATATTAACTCATTTGTAACTTGAAGATTAATTATAAGAGATAAGTTTTCTAATAAGTCTCTGTCATATTTTTAAATGAAGTAATACTATTAATAACATTGGCAACATTTAAATGAATAAATAGAGATTAAAATTAGCACATTTATAAATATAACAAAAAATATCTTTAAAATAATGACTCAAAGCTAAGAGAAGGGTTAAAAAAAGTTTACAAATATAATAAAAAAAATATTTCATAACAAAAGACAGAAAATGCAAAAAGGAATTAAGCGGCATGCTTTTTGATTATTTTCCCACATACCGCACTCATACTAGTGTATACCGCGCACCCCTTATTTTACAAGAAAAAAAAATAGGATTTTTTTTTTTTAAATCTCGTATATAACGCGCACCATGCATTTAAAATCAAATAAGTGAATGGCAAAGGAATTTAAGTAAAGAAAGTGGAAACAAACATTGCGTTTGGCCAGAAAGGAAGGCAAAATTACATTTTTAGACTTCGGGTTAGGGAATAAATGACAGGAGTCAGGAGTGAGGGACGGCAATGAGAATTGCTAATTAGCGTTTAAATAAGTTTAGTAGCGTTTTATAATTAAAAAAGTGCAAGGAGTGAAATAACGATGCAGCCATATTTCTATAACGTAAAATGTTCGAAGTGTTAATGTTTTCTTTGAATTCATATCTTGATTCATAATGTATATCGTGTGATTACATCCAACAGTAAAAAATTATTCCCTGTAAAACGTGCACCTATGAGTTTTGTTTAAATTTTTTCAAAAAAAAAAGTGCGCGTTATGCACGAGTAAATAACGTAATCACCAAACATATTTAGTCATTTAGTTGAACACAGGATAAATTGGTTTAACTTGGCTTGGCAGAAATCACACCCTAGACTATAGATTTGGTACCTTTACAGTCGTTTTCACAAAACGTTTACTGTTACACACGTTTACTGTTTCAAAAAAGACATTTTTCTAGATAAGTATTTTCTTCTACACTGTAAAAAAAAAAAGGTCGATCTACTAAAAAAACTTAAGTGATCCTTGTAATTACTAAAAAATTTTTAGTAATCTTAATCGGTTACTAGAAAATCTGTAAGAATCACTAGAAAAAAGTTAGCAACGAATAGAGTTAATAGTTTTATATTTTTAATAGCTCTTACTAAAACTCAGTTGGTGTGGCCTTGATAGCATGGTGGTTATAGTAACGGACTTCAGGCTAAAAGGTCCCGGGTTCGAAACTTGCCACCGCCAAATACACCCCGAATGTCTGTAGTGTCTCGTTAATAAAGGAATTATGAAAATCCGGTCGGAGCAGTAAGGAATGTTTAGTGCTGCCATCTATTGCGGTTTTGCCGAAAATCTTCCGCGTCAGAAGTTTGGATGCAGCTCGAAGGAAGCTCCTCCGCTTCAGATGCACGTAATGGTTATTAAAAGTAATTTTGGAGCTATTACTAAAATTTGCTTTGTGGCTCATACTAAATTTTTTTAAGTTAGTTATACAAAAAATTCTTTTGTTCAGTTTACAAAAGAAATGCTTGTTTCACTTGCAAAAAAAAAGTTTGTAATGGTTACTAAAAAATTCTGGGGAATACAAATTTACTAAGAAATTTTTAGTAACCTCTTGAATTTTTTTTTTTACAGTGTATTCTAAAACAAGAAAGAGTCACTGTATGCCAAATCTGGACTGGGATCTACATTCTATTTGAAATTTTGCAACAATTGTTAAGTTTCATGAGCAGTATGGTGATGGTAATTTAATGAAGGAAGATGACACACAACATGCCAAGTCGTTTACTTGGATGGCTTCATGTTATCGTTTCAAAGTCGCACAAAAATGATCCCTTCCCTGGACGACTTGCAGTTCAATTGAGCTACATTACCTACCTTCACATACTTTGTAGATCATCGGGCACAATATTCATCCAGTGATAGTCATTTTAAAAATGATTTCTGGTCTTTTAATTATTTTCTTGTATTGTTTTTCTTTTCATCCTCGTATTAAAGAATGGAATATGTCATTTGAACAGCAGTTATGTTTATAAAAAAATCTGAATAAAGTATTGGCTAACTTATTGTTCTGAGGTATCTGATTTTGGAAGGTCCCAGGTTGTCTAAAAATCTCCAATATACTAAGATGCGTTGTCCAATGTACTAAAACTCTCCTGAAAAAAATATTTAAATGACAACGAAGCCCATCTAGCAGATTTTTTAAAGCCCTGATCTTTCATAATAAGATTCATCTGTTTATAAATCTTTTCTCCGTAATCTATAATTAAGCAAAGTAAATTGTCATATTATATACTAAAATCTTTCGTGAAAAATGCTCGAAAAATTTGAGAGCACAATTGAAATCTATGCAGCAAAACTCAAGCTATGAGCGGCCAGAATGTTATTGCATTTTACATATACAGTAAATGTACTTCTATATTCATATTTGTATTTTAAGACACACAAGATTTACCATTAGTTTATGACAATATACATAAATTAAAAAAAATCCCAGTCGGCGTCGCCTATAGGCGGAGGTAAATTTCGAAGATAAGTGCACATTTCTACCAAAAAAAAAAAAAAAAAAAAAAAAAATATCATTAGAGATAAACTCAGTTTAGCAATTTTATTTAACCGTTTTTGAAAAATTTTAATGGTGTTGCACTCATTCGAACATAATAAAATTGATATGCATATTTAAAGTACATATTATAATATACATTTTGCATAATCTGTGGTGCAAAGAACATTTGTTATTGATTTACAAGGCCACACAAAGGTATTCCATTGGATAATGGTATAGGCAGAACATTGTTTTATGAACATCTTAATTGTAATTTTATCCAGTTTCTTTCCTTAATTTATTTTTAACATAGATCCTGATCAGATCAATAATATAGACTATGATGTGTATTTAAAATTTTGAAGCAGAGGATGGTAAAAATGACTTAGCGTATTCCATATGCCGTCCCTACAAAACTGCACTGAACGCAAGCCTCTCCAACTACAGGTTAATAGTGTTTTGTGTTGTCTGATGATACTATAGGTAGTATTTTTCGTATAATATTAAACCATTATTCAATCCAACATTGCAGAAATTGCTACAACCATTTTGTCTATTATTTAATACCACATTTTATTAAAAGAAAAAAAAAACGTTATTTTTATATTGCAGTAGCAAATTTTATAGAAACCCAACCCCGTAGCTTATTTTTGCAATGCTGTAGACTCTCAGAACAACACTTTTTTGTCAAGAAATTCTGCTATTTAAAAAGCGGATCAATGCGAGTTCTGCCTATAAATATATACATTTTATGTGTTGAAATACTGCAATCTCATCTGTTGATCAAAAATGTAAATAAAGCTACTTATTCACATTTATTTACCGACAGAAATTTCCATTTCATTTGCAACCTGTTTCCAAACTCTTTCTTCTTTACTGCTTACTCTTCTTTAATAAATGTTTTATTGAGTTTTGAGTTTTTATCGGATACACTCTAAGGGATACAATGCTATATAAAGTATTCCAATCACATAAATCTTAACGTTCGACTGTAGGAATTAATCTCTGGGATTTCCAAACACATGTAAATTTTAATAATGGTAATTAAACACTGACGACCATTCCTTCTGGAATGTATCCTGTAATGCACTTTTGTATTACAACCACCAATGGACAGACGAAAAATTCCCTAAAAATGTAATTTCAGCGATATTATTGGGACTAAAAACTTATAATTTGGTCTCGTGACTACTTTTTACCATGTGAATAGCTTACCATGTGTTTATAACATATTTGTAATTTAAAGAGGCAAAAGGATTGTAAAACGTTCCAACTAAGACATATTTAGAATTTTTACGTTATAAATTTAAATGTGTAATAAAAATAGATTTTTTTTTCATAAGCAACTGAAAAACCTCGTACAATCCGAATAAAACAGAACGGATTGCCCTGTAAAACATAATGTAAAGTGTCCATAAAGTGTCCGAGAGTACTTCAGTTACAATGGTATATTACAGCGGTTTAATATAAATTATTTGCAACAAACCATAAATGAAGTTGAAGATGCATAATCCTAGTTTTACAGACAAACATTCAATATGTTCACATTTAGTTATATAATATGCATCCACCTTAAGTTCAATTCCTCAATTTCGGTGAACAAGTACTTCAATTCTTTATACTATTATCATTAGGTAGGGCGAACGTAGATATTATTTTTTTAATCCCCCCACCCTCTTAAAAATCGCTTGGCTCTAACGACTTTTCAATATTCAGCCCAGCAATAAAGCTTTTCTTTCAGGAGTTGCAATTCTGCATGTGTGGCACTGCAAGTGAATCAATAAGAAAGCACTATTCGTGCATGGGCTTACCATAGATGGTTTCACTTACTCTTCATTTGGGACTATAAACCAATACACTACAAACTCATATCTGATATTTATTAAAGTTCATAACTTGAATATTCTTCTATAGCCATCCTGTATATCAGGGCTGTCCAACGCGGTGCCCCTTTGAAGTTTACTTGGCGCTCTTTTGAAGATTTTCTGTTATTAAATATTTTAGAAGTAAAATTCCGTTATAAAGAATGCTTTCTTTAAAACTATTAATATTTTATTAATAGTCTATTAATATTTTAAAAGAGATATTTTAAAAGAGATATTTATTTTGCCAACAGTATTTGGCATACTGTTGGCTTGCCGGGGTACATTAAAAACAAGAAATATATTTTGAAAATTTAATCATTCCTAAATTTGCGATTTTTAGTTAGTTTTTCTAGTTATTTTCAATACTAGAGAAATAAGAGAAAAATAGATGTTTTCATCACCCTTTCCCCCTTTGAAGGTACATGTACACAAAAGCTCAGCTTTTTCCTTTTTGCTCTTGTCACACCTGCCCATTGGCTGTTTTATATGAAGGATAAAAGGTATTAATTTTTCTAACTTGACTTTTGAAAGTTTAGATTAGAGGTTTTCTTTTTCTATAATTTTTTTAGAAAAATAAATAAACAGTGCAGAATGATTTGAATCTATGAAAATACTTCCAGACTATTCCTCTGAAACCACTCACATGGTTTGTTCACTATTATGCTTGTCAGTTTTTGTAATTTTCATAAAACTAATCCACGATCTTCAAAATAAATCAAACCCTATTTACACATCCTAAAAGAAATTTAGTAATAACTCTAATTTTCATATTTATTTGTTATTATTGTTATTATAGACTTATTTAAAGTTTCTGGCGCCTTACCCTGATACAGACTTCTCTTTAAAAAAATTTTAATTTGAATTTTAATACGTGCATCTCCTGAACTTTAGGGATCTTTAGTTTACCAGTGTACGATTCATTTGGATTATGTTAAGACGAGTGTGCATACTAATACTATGGGACAATACAGGGTGTCCCCTCTCAACGGTGGCCAATGGCTAATTTCTAAACCGTTGGTCATACACATATAGTTCCAATTGCAAAATTGCTTTAAAAAGTTTAAAGATTTTTTTTAAGCGATTTAGGTCAAAAAATGATTCACTAAAAAATTACGAAAATTAAATATTTATACGGTCCCCCGGTCCTATAAGTGATATTTAGAAAATTTTTACCACTACTCTAACAAGTAAGACAAAAAAAGTCCCATTTTTCTACGATCAAAATTGACCGAGTTATAGCTGTTCAAAGTTGAAGCATATTTTTTGCTGCAAAATAGGGGTCAGTCACAAATTTACTGTAAATAAAAATAAACATCAGATAGAAAATTTAACTTTAAACATTGAGAGTAAAAAAATGTTTACAATGTTGTTTCTGAATTTATGTTGACATTTACATGTTAAAATAAAATATGCAATTTGTGCTAAAAATATAAGTAAAAAAGTAACAGAAATTTTGTTAAATTAAACTATGAAAAGCAACAGTCACAAATCGTTACAAAATGATACATATTTAAAGCTCTATTAGATTACTCAACCTAACAGAATTTGATGTAGTCCTACACTGAGAAAAAAAAAATACTGCCCTCACCTAGAATGAATAGTTAGTCACTTTCTGAATACCTAAACCAGAACTATAGATGACCGAACTATACGAATAGGTTGAAATACTAAGCTTAATAGCCGAAGTGACCTAGCATTTCTAGTCTCTTGTTTTCAAGGTGACCAAACGGTATTGATTCGTATCAGTAACGAGAAATTATAGCTTGATTTCGGAAATAGTTTGAACAACTAGAATTATAGTTACTAAATCGAACCTCTTGTGTTCGCATCTATTTGCTGAGATTTTTAAATAAGTATTACAATGAGAATATAGGAAAACGATCTTGAATTCTTGTTTTAGGTTCTAGAACTCTCATATAATGGTAACTAGAATTTATAAGGATGACATGGAACTATTTTTTCTAGAGCCACAATTTAGATTCTAGATTCCAGAACTGTATTTTTTTCTTAGTGTATAAAATAAATAAATGGAATGCACATAAAATCGTATTAATAGTACATTGTCATCGGGTTTAAATAAGTATGGGAATTGAACCTCAATCAGACATTTGGAAGTGAGTTAAAATTTGAATATAAGTTTTGAACTAGGAAAATTTACATAGGAAAACTATGAATAAAATAAAAGCTTGTCAAAATAACATACCTTTTTAAAATAAAATCACGAAAAGAATAAGCTTCATTTGCTTACAAAATAAAACATACGTAAAAATACAATTGAGGATATGACGACTTATCGCTTTTTGATTTCTCTATCAGTCTATACAAACCTCCACTATTGTAACAATGCAATCTCAAAATTTATAATGAAAACCAATAGATGCATTTAAAGTTTTTTTGCTATTTCCCAAAATCTGATTTTTTCGATAAAGAGAATTTTGAAATTCATGTCTTCAGTTATTTTAATAACCAATCTAGAAGTTAATTAATTATAATTAACACTACCGTAAAACTTATACGGTGACAGCGCCTTCAGTTAAATCGCTCATTTAAAACATTTTGTAATTGGAACTATATGTCTGTGACAAATAGTTTAGGAAGTAGCCTTTGAACAGCGTTGGAAATCGACTCCCTTTATAATACTTTAAGCACTTAGTGTACGTTACCTTAAAGCTCAGTCGAACTCATCCGTTTTCAGCTATAGAAAAGTGGTTTAAGTCATGAAATTTAAAGTTTCGTAACTCGGTCGATTTTAATGTTACATGAATGGGACCTTTTCTGTATTACTTGCTAGAGTGTTGAAAAAATTTTACTAAATATCACTTATAGGACCGGAGGGACCGTATAAAAATTTAATTTTCGTAATTTTTTAGTAAAACATTTTTTTGACCAAAATCGCTTAAAAAACAATTCTTTGCCTTTTTTAAAGCATTTTTGCAATTGGAACTATATGTCTATGACCAACGGTTTAGAAATTAGCCATTGGCCACCATTGAGAAAGGACACCCTGTATAACCATACATTTTCAGTCACGTAAATAATGGCGCCCTTTACTAAGTGCCAAGAACCAAGGTAAGCCCTGATTACTAAAAGGTTGGACAGGCCTGCTGTATATATTTCTTTTTTTTTTTCTAAATGCATGTTACTTCGTAAATATTAACAATATTCTATGTTGCTCGAAAATGCTTTAAATCAAAGATAATTGAAAGGCATAGTTAGAGTTATGGATATGACTAATTTATCTGTAGAAAATGTATTTATTATTCAAATTCAATGCCACATGATTTCTTTGTAAGTAAGCTGTGTAACTTATTTTCCAGTGCTTCATGTCTTATCATAGTATAGTTGTGGTTTCAAACTTTTCCAAAATATATTTTCACTGAATGAATATACTTTATAATGTTTAAAATTTGCATTTATACATTCTATACGCATTGTTCCCCAATATCAACACTTATCATCACAAATATAAAGATTAAAATCTAAATGTTTGAAGTCTTCAATTTTAACTGAACCGGTTTCTGCATACAAATATCAATGTTCTTAATATGTGAACTTCCTTAATTCTGCAGCATACATTGCCACGGAGAAAATGAATTTGGAAAGAGATATTTCAGGATGTCTGAATATTACCTCATGATTTGCTACTCATGATTAACCTCATGAATTACATTTTGGAAATAATAATCATTATTATTATAAAAGGAGTGAATTTAAATAAACAAAAGGAATATTTACATTAATTTGATTCCGATGATTATTCTCTCTTTTGTGGTGCGTTCACAATTATGTAAATACATAGCGCAGGTTGTAATCCTGTTTGACCTGTCCGTCTATCCGCATATAGGAATTCAAAAGCTAATCGATCGAATGGTTTGGAACTTAATGTATGTAATCCTTACAGAAATTTTCCCGGTCATACAATTTTTATGAAAATCGAACCATAATTTAAAATCTCATTGACAAAAGTTTTGTTTCTTCTATTAAATCTTATCATACGTAAATAATTCAGTAATATATCACCTGACAGGAAATGATTCTAGTTTGCTATGGATAGTATTCCATTAAATCCTGTCATACATATTTTATTCAATGATTTCTCGTGATAGGTAAGGATTCAAGATCGCCACGATGATTGCTCATATTTAACATAGTCATATTATTTACATATTACAGAGATTAACATATATAATCATAAAAATGTGTATTCATGTATTTACTCACGATTGCATTTAGCGTGTATATATTCATGATTAACCTTCTGAAATATATTTTGAATATAATTATCATTATTCTTATATAATAATAAATGAAATGAACAAAAGGAATATTTATATTAATTTGATTTGGTTGATTACTCTGTCTCTTGTGGTGTGTTCATAACTACATAAATATATAGGATCTATAGTCCTCATCTAGTCTGCCCTTCTATACGTAAATAACAGCTCTAAAATTACTCCACCATATGGTTATATATTTAATATACATATCGCTGCATAATCCTTTCCAACTGTAAGGGATTTTATGAATCTTTTATAAAAATCAAATCAAGATTTAACAAAAAACAATAATAAAAATGTTCTTTATTCATTTAAATCATATCATACGTCATTATTTCAATAATTATATCCCCTGATAGGTAATTGTTCTAGGTTGCCATGGGTATGATTCCTTTAAATCCTGTCATACGTAATTAATTCAAATAATTTTATGATAGGTGATGATTCTAAATAGCCACGGTGATAATGTCATGTTTAACATGGTGTCATATTATTTATGTATTAGTGAATTCAATTTATATAACTGCAAAAACAAATACTGAACTCATGTATTTTAGGATAAAATTGAAACACCTAAAACACTAAGATTTCAATATTTTTAAAACTAGTTATAGTATATTAACATTATAAAAAATATTTCTCTTTGATGTTTGAAAAAGTTTTAAATCAAATACAATTGAAAAGTACAGTTTCAAATATTAATATAACTAATTTTTCTGTAACAAATGTCTTTATTATCCTAATGCAATGCAACGTCTTTTCTTAGTCATATTACTTAGTTTCCAATTCTTCACATCTTATCACTGTATAGTTTTGTTTTCAAACTTTTCTAGGATACATTTTCACCGAATGATCATACTTTATCATGCTTAAAATATGCATTTTGAATATTTCATACGCTTTGTTCTCTAATATCTATTCTCATCCTGATAAATATAGAGATTAAAATCTAAATATTTGAAGGCTTCCAATTTAACTGAACCTGTTTCTACAAACAAATTTTAATTTTGTGAATATGTACATTAAGCGAACTTCCTTAATTGGACAGAATACATTTCCACGAAGAAAATAAATTTGAAAAGACGTATTTCAGGATTTCTGAATATTAACTCATGATTAAACTCGTGAAATATATTTTGAAATTAATTATCATTATGCTTAGAAAAGAAGTGAATTTAAATGAACAAAAGGAATACTTACATTAATTTAATTTAGCTTATTATGTACTTTTTTGTTATTCATTCATTATTATGTAAATACATAGCCTCTATAGTAGTCATCTTCTCTGGCCTGTTCGTCTATCCGCATACAACAGCGCAAAAACTAATCGACCGAATGGTTTGAAATTCAATATACACAATTGTAGCAGAATTTTTTTCACGTACAGATGATTTTATGGAAATGTTTATGTAGCTAGAATAAAAATTTAAAAAGGTGTTAATAAAAGTTTTGTTATTTACATTAAATCCTGTCGTACTTAATTAATGCAACAATTTCGCATGATAGGTAATGATTATAGATAGCCATATTTATTACATCATATTCAACAAGACACTGCAAATGGGCCAATTACAAAGCAGTACTCACGCATACGCCTATCTAAAACGGTTTCGGCTACTCTTTATTTAGGACTTAGAACCAGTACACTACAACACTTACAGATGATACCTATTAAAGTTTATAACTTTACCATTATTCTATAGACATCATGTTTAAAATTCTATTATGCAAATGCATGTTATTTCTTGAATTAAAGCATTTATCTATGTTTTTTAAGGGTGTTTTTAATTCAAAAAGGGCCACCTTGTGACACATGCATTAATTTATTTTTGTTCGGAAATGCATGAAACTAGCAGGTGTTGTTATTCAGAAATTGTCCAATTGCACTCAATTTTCTGGGTTTTTTTTAACACAATAGATCTTTTATAACAAGCCTTCAAAATTGACGGTTTTGAGCACATTTTTCCTACGACAGCAGAATAACCGGTCGAAAAGCAGGAGAAAAACAGGTAATCGCGTGATCGAAATAGCTTTGAACTGGATAGGTAATTTAACTATAATAAAATGGAAAATTAAGTTCGATTTGAAATCGCTTCTCTACTCAGGCATGTCAATTTTATAACTTTCCGTTAAAAAATGAATTTTTAAATCTGTCAAAACGTTCTGTCCTTGTTGAGCGGAGCAGTTGAGAACACCCTTAAAATGTTTTAAAACAAATTCAATTCAGTTTCAATTATTAATGTGACTAATTTTTCTGTAGCAAATGTCTTTATTATTCTAATTCAATGCAACATCTTTTCTTAGTAAGTAGGATGTATTACTTATTTTCCGATGCGTCGTATCTTATCACAGTATAATTATGCTTTCAAACTTTTCCAAAATATATCTTCACTGAATGAATATACTTTATGATGTTGAAAATTTGCATTTTGTACATTTCATATGCATTGTTCTCTAATATAAACTCTCATCATCATAAATATAAAGATTAAAATCTAATTTACAATTCAGGATTAACCTCATAAAATATATTTTGAAAATAATTATCTTATAAAAGGAGTGAATTTAAATAGCAAAAGTAATATTTAAATTACTTTGATTTCGTTTATTATTCACTCTTTTGGGCTGTGTTCATAATTATATAAATACATACATTGGAAAAAAATGTTGAATTTACGACAAAAACTGCTAGAAGCAATGTTGCTAGCAATTTTTGCTGTAAAAAATTGCAGTAAAATTAGATGTAAATTTTTTATTACATCTTGTTTTACTGCAATTTTTACAACATAAACTGCGGTCTGCAATGTTGTTAGCAGTTTTTTCCGAAAAAATTGCAATAAAATTATATGTGAATTTTTTATTACATCTAGTTTTACTGCAATTTTTAAAGCAAAAACTGCTTGAAACATTCCTGCCAACAGTTTCGCCCTAAATTTAACGGGTTTTTTGTACAGCCCACTGTAGTCGTCATCTAGTCTGCCCGTCTATTCGCATATAATAGCTCAAAAGTTACTCTAGCGTATGATTTTATGCATACATAATAGTTGCAAAGTCTTTTCCAACTATAAATGATTTAATGAAACATTTTATGAAAATCTATTCAAAATTTAAAAAGACAATAATAAAAGTTTTCTTTATTCTCTTAAATCACATCATAAGTCACTATTTCAACAATATATCTTTGGACAGTAATTGTTCTAAGTTACTAGAGATATTATTCCATCAAATCCTGACTTACGTAATTAATTCAATGATTTTTCATGATAGTTAATGATTCTAGATAGCCATGGTGATTACGTCATATTTTACATGGTGTCATATTATTTATGTATTATTGGACTCAATATATATAAATGTAAAAAAAAATTGAATTCATGTATTTTAGCATAAAAATGCTACACCTATATCACCAAGATTTGAATATTTGTAAACTTGAAGTATTTGTAAATTTGAAGTTGTAATATGTAAACGTTATTATAAACATTTCTCTATGTGTTTTGAAAATGTTTTAAATCAAATGTAACTGAAAGGCATAGTTTCAATTATTATTTTATTAATGTGACTATTTTTTCTGTAGAAAATGTATTTATTATTCTAATTCAATGCAACATCTTTTCTTAGCAAGTAAGCTGTATAACTCATTTTCCAATGCTTTGTATCTTATCATAGTATAGTTGCACTTTAAACTTTTCCAAAATATATTTTCACGGAATGAATATAATTTATGATGCTTAAAATTTGCATTCTGTACATTTCATATGCATTGATATCCAATATCAACTCTCATCATCTTAAAGATATAATAATTAATATCTAAATATTTGAAGTCTTCAAACTTAACTGAACTGATTTCTACGAACAAATTTCAATATTCTGAATATGCGAACTTCCTTAATTCTACGAAAGACATTGCCACTGAGAAAATGAATTGTAAAAGACGCATTTCAGGATTTTTGGATATTAACTCATGATTTGCAGCTCATGATTAACTGCATGAAATACATTTTGAAAATAATTATCCTTATTCTTATAAGAGGAGCGAATTTAAATGAACAAAAAGAATATTCACATCAATTTGATATCGTTGATTATTCACTCTTTTCTGGTACGTTAGAATTTATATAAAGACATAGCATCTACAGCTCATATTCAAAATATTAGAATAATTGAGAAAAAGTAATAAGAAAAAATTATTTGTCATTTATTTATTTTTTATACTAAGTAAATGCAATTAAATTTCTTATAAATTAAATCTGGAATGTTTAGATAAGATTTTAACATTTATAAAATATAAAATACAGCACAATAAATTGGGTATACAGCTTCCTTAAACACACCAGAATATTAGAATAAAATTTAGATTGGTTCAAAATATTAGAATATTTTATTTTACGCAACAATATTATCTTATGAATATGAAGTAAATGGTAGTTAATATTTTGTAGCATCCCCTTTAGCTTTCATAACAGCGTACAATCGATCTTGCATACTATATAAGGTGTTTACAAACATTTCTATCATTATTAGCCCAAATAGACTTTATACGTGCCACTAACTCAGTTTTACTTGAAGGAGGATTTTCTTGAAGTTTTTTCTTCATTATACACCATAAGTTTTCGATGGGTTTAAGATCTGGTGAATTTGGTGGCCAAGGAAGTACCTTAATGTTGCGTTGGCGGAACCAATTCTTAGTTGACACCGAGGTATGCGGGGACGCTAAATCTTGTTGAAAGATGAAATCATCTTCAAATAAATCTTCTGATGATGGAATCATGTAATATTCTAAAATTTCTTGATATATCAGAGAGTTAACCTTTTCGTAGACGATGCATAACTTTCCAGGTCCTTCTGCACTCATACAACCCCAAACCTTGACACTAGCAGCAAATTTTACGGAACGTTTAAGGCATTCTTTATCAAATGCTTCTTGCTTCATTCTCCAAACTCGAATACCTTGATTACCATATGAAACACAAAACATACTTTCATCACTAAATAATATATTTTTCCAATCTTCATTGCTCCATAAACGTCTTGATTTACACCAATTCAATCTTATACGCTTTTGTCTTGCAGTCATGAGAGGTTTTGTTTTCGGTACACGAGATTCAAATTTAAATTTATGGAGACGTCTTAATGTTGTCGATGTAGAAACTTCAACTCCTTCTTCTTTCCATTTTCGGTGCAAGAATCGCGCACTTTTAAAACGGTTTTTCTTAACTATACGCTTCAGTTTCCTGTCATCTCTAGCAGATGTTTTTGGTTTTCGGCCACCATTTCGGCGATTATTTTGAAATTTTCCAAATTTGAATATTGTGTTAGTATTTTACTAACGCTCGATTGCGAACAATGTAAATAATTCGCTATAAAACATTGATTTTTACCGTGCCGATACAAATCAACCATACGAAGTTTAGTAGATTCAGGAATATCACTCACACGGCCCATTTTAAGACGAAAAAGAAACAAACTGCAAAAAAGAATACTGATTTTAAATAAAATAGTCTGAATTTAATCAATGATGCCACCAGTTAAGAAGTGGTAATAATTAAAGGAGAATTAATGTGAAATATTCTAATATTTTGAACCACTTGAATAAATATTCTAATATTTTGACTTTTCAAAATAATTTTTTTTGCAATTAATCTTTTCAAAAATGATATTAAATTTAAGATAACAAGTAAGTTTAATCAACAATAAGTTCTTAATAAAAATATCGTTTGCATATTTTCATTAAAAGACATTAAATTACCAAACGATATTTTCAATTTCTAAAAAAAGGGTAATTATTCTAATATTTTGAATATGAGCTGTATAGTTGTCATCTTGTCTATTCGTCTATCCGTATATAATAGTGAAAAATCTACCAAACCGAATATTTTGAAATTTAATGTATATAATCGTTTCAGAATTTTATGAAAATCAAATCAAAATTTATAAAGACATTTATAACAGTGTTGCTTATTCTTTTAAATCCTATCATACGTAAATAATTCAATAATGTATCCCCTGATAGGTAATGGTTCTAGGTTGCAATTGATATTATTCCATTAAATCCTGTCGTACGTAATCTATTCCATGATTTATCAAGATTGATAATGATTCTAAATAGCCACGACGATTACGTCATATTTAACATGGAGTCATATTTTTTACGTACTGAATTGAATAAATAGAATCGTGAAAAAAAGCTTGAATTTATGTATTAACTTATGATTGCATTAATAATGTATACACTTATGATTAACCTTCTGAAATACATTTTGTAATTAATTATCATTATTCTTATAAAAAGAGTGAATTTAAATAAACAAAAGGAATATTTTCATTAATCTGATTCCGATGATTTTTCTCTTTGTTGTGTTACGTTCATAATTATGTGAATAGATAGCACGAATAGTCGTGATTTGGTCCGTTTAAAACATTTATGCAGTTTCAAATGAGAAAATGAATTAAATAAAAAAGGAAATTGATTAGAACAAAATAATTGTGTAAAAATTTAAACATACATTTATTAAGCTAAACATAAAACGAAGCCTTTAAAAACAACTTTTAATTTCAACAAAAAAGAAAGAAAAATATAACCTAAAAATAATAATAATAATTTTCAATGATTATACGTATCCATCATATATCTTATATAACATAGGGGAAAGTCTGAACATCTATATTTTTAGGATATTGTAAAAAGCTGAAATCTGAAAAACTTTTTCGAGGAAAGATTTTTATGACTAATAACCGTTTATGCTAGTACCATAGACAGCAAATTACTAGATACCAATAAAAGAGAATAAGAAAATGACATAACTTTTATGGTTACTTTTACTTATCTTTTTGAACGCTTTCTCTGATTGGTTGAAATACAGCTCATTTTGGATTAAGGATTATGAGAAAGGGGGGGGAGGATTGTACTTTTTGCTTATATATGAATAAATAATGAAACAACGTTAAGGAGCACAAATTATATAAAATAATAGATGTTAAAAAGCATACAGCTGCTTCGGAACTTTTAAAGTCCCATCATCAGTGCTAAAAATAAGTGTAAAATGTAAAAGACAAGTCACATCATTAAATAAAAATAAAAACGTGCATCGCAGCTCGCTGCTAAGGCGAACTAACCATAAAACGTCGCGAAACAACAATAAAAGCAAACTGACACGCGCATTCCAAAGGAGACCAATCAGATATTTCTTTCCACGTAAAGGGGGGATGTTAACTTCAATAATAACCTCCCTATATTTAACATCAGCCGCATCCCGTTGTATAAGAAATCTGAAATCAAATACAGACATAGTTATCAGTAAAGCCTATAAAGGCGGACAGATTGTTGCTATAAATTAATCCGACTACCTTAACAAAACTTAGGAATTAATATATGAAGGCCCTTAAAAAAGATTAATTCTGATCCCTCTCAAAAAGAACTCAAACCAATTAAATCTACTATTGAGAACTCCACCCTTATTTCCAATAATACCAAATCTTCTCTCATTCCTTCTGTCTCACATTGTGCAAGATTTTATAAACTCCCAAAAGTCCACAAACAAGGCATTCCATTCAGACCGATTGTTTCTAACATCGGTACCGCTTCCTATAAATTAGCAAAATTTCTTACCTCTATTTTCTCCCCCCTACTCTCTAACAATATTCATACTTGCAGGAACTCTTATGAGTTTGACAATAAACTTCGTAATTTCAATCGTACACAAAACAGTAAAATGGTTTCTTTTGATGTTAAATCCTTATTTACCAATGTTCCAGTTCAAGGTGCTCTAAAATGTCTTGAATCGCGTTTGCGGGAATTTCATTACATAAACTTCGAAATTGACGAACTGATTCACCTTACTAGCATTTATCTCTCACAAAACACATTTATTTTCAATGGTAACTTTTATCGAATAACTGATGGTTTATCAATGGGCTCCCCCCTTCGTCCAATCCTTAGTGACTTTTACACGCATTATTTCGAATTAAAACTATTCAAAAAACTAACTTTTCCATTGTATATCCGCTACGTCGAAGACTGTCTTGCGTTGCTGGACTCTGATATCCTTGATCTTACTAATATTCTTAAAGTTATGAACTCAACAGATGACCATATTTAATTTACCTATGAATTTGAAAATAACAATCAATTACCTTTCCTGGATGTTTTGGTTTCCGCGACTCAGACCGCAATGTTAATTTATTTATTCTTCAATATTTTATAAAAATCGGTCATCAAATTTCTAAAATTTTGTCAAAATTTGATTTAAAAATAACTTTTACTCCTTTCAATAAAATACAATTCTAAAATTTCAAAGATCCAATAGATGATTTATCACATTGGGGTATTTATAAGATTTCTTGCAAATGCGATAAAATGAACATCGGTCAAACGAAGCGAGCTTTGAAAAAACGTTTGGGAGAATACAGTGCTTACGTTAAAAATTGTGAAATAAAACGTTCCGCTATCGCTAACCATTGTTGGTCCAATAGTCACAATTTTAAATTTTCCGAAGCCTCATTAATACAATATTGTTCATCAATGTGTGATTTAGACTTTTGGGGAGCTTTTCATACATGGAAAAACTCTAATAATTTAGTTAATGACATGTCCAGTACACCCAGATTTTCTGAAGTTTGGTTTCCTTTCCTGTTATTTCACTCCCCAACCCCCCTTTTCTCCTTTATTTGGACTCTTCCAGAGGGAAGAAACATCTGATTGGTCTCCTTTGGAATGCGCGTGTCAGTTTGCTTTTATTGTTGCTTTACAACGTTTCATGTTTAGTTCGCCTTAGCAGCGAGCAGCGATGCACGTTTTTATATTTATTTAATGATGTGACCTGTATTTTACATTTTACACTTATTTTTAGCCCTGATGATGGGACTTTAGAAGTCCCGAAACAGCTGTATGCTTTTTAACATCTATTATTTTACACAATTTGTGCTCCTTAACGTTGTTTTATTATTTGTTCATTAAGGATTATGTTTGTTGAAAATGCGAGATAAAAATTTAAAGAATAAATTAATTTCGGGGAATATTAAACGAATTTTTTCCGTGATGTATTTTTTTAATGCGCAAATGAAGTAATATACTAAATAAACAACCAATGAAAATATTATAAAATAATTGTAAACTATTTGAAAGGTAGCCAAGACTTATCATTTTTAAAGAAGGCGCTTTGTCACTACGAGCTACGCGATCATCTACCAAAACACTACATGTTTTTAAAACATGTTAATTTATAATTTATTATAACACATTTTAATATAATTATAAATTAATTTTATAATAAATATTTTTTTAAGATTTCGCAATTACTGTATGCTTAATAATATTATTACGGTCAATTGTGATCTTCCGTGACTGGGCTACCATTTAATTCTTTTTGGGCGAAGTTTTCTTTATTTTTATTATTCCCTTGTGGACCTGCATATATATATATATATATATATATATATATAAGTTATTTCAAGACAAATAAAAAAATAATTTAAAAACAACTATAAAAAATAATAAGAAGAAGAATTTTCATTGATTCCATCCAATGATTCTAATGATGCATCCAACATATATTTTATGTAAGAGGATAGAAGGAATTCTGAACATCTATACTTTTATTATATTCACGTAAAAGCTGAAATCTAAAAAACTTCTTGGAGGAAAGATTTTTATGACTAATAACCATATATGAAAGTGCCGTAGACAGAACATTACTAGTTACCAATAAAAGGAAATAAGAAAATGGCCTCGCTTTTACAGTTACTTTTACTTTTCTATTAGAAAGCTTTCTATGGTTGGTTGAAATACGATTATGTTTGTTGAAAATGCGAGATAAAAATTTAAAGAATAATTTTATTTAGGTAGAACATAAAAGAGACATTTTCGCCCTGATATACATTTTTAATATCCAAATGAAGTAATGTATTCAATAAATAACTAATGAAAATATCATAAAATTATTTTAAACTATTTGAAAGATAGCCAAACTTTTCATTTTTTTTAATGAGGCTTTTTATTCCTTAGAGTTCCGTAGATCATCTAACCAAACACTACATGTACTAAAAACATGCTAATTTATGTTTTAATATAATATATAATATAGTACATTTTAATATAATTATAAAGTAATTTTATAATTAATGTTTTAAAAAAGATTTCGCCATTACTATATGTTCAATGATATTGCCACGGACAATTGTGATCTTTTGTAATTGTGTTGCAATTTGTTTTCTTTTGAATAGGTGATTTTTATTACTACTAAAACCTCATAATACGCAGTCAATTTAGTTTATGCTGAATAATCAAATAAGATAAATTACATATAAAAAATGGTTTTTATAAAATGGTTACGACAAAAATGTCGTAAATCTTGAACTTTTGCAAAGTGTAAAAGGGCAATTTTCTTTAGATTAAATAAGATAATCTAAAAGAATTCATTCATTTTCTTAATAATCTAATTATTTTAAAGTTTTCTTTCTTATTATTATTCACTTGTATATATGTATATATATATATATATACCAAACATTTCAATACAAATCAAAAACATTTTTCAGTTAAAATATACATATATATAAAAAAACCTGCTTTTAATACTTTTCAGTGATTATACGCATCCATCTTACATCATATATAAGAAGGGGAAACGTCGGAAAAAATATAATTTTACGATATTCACGTAAAAGCTGAAATCTGATAAACTTTTTGGGAGAAAGATTTTTATAACTAACAAACGTTTATGATTGTGCCATAGACAGCGAATTACTAGTTATAATAAATTACTAGTTATAGTTATAATAAAAGAGAATAAAAAATGGCAGCGCTTTTATGGTTACTTTTCCTTTTCTATTCGAAAGTTTTTCTGTTTGGTTGAAATACAATTCCTTTTGGATTAAAAGTTATGTTTATTAAAAATCCGAAGTAAAAATTTATAGAATAAATTTTTTGAGCGAAATATGAAAGAGACATTTTTGCCATGAGATAACTTTTTACAGAGCAAATGAAGTTATGTATTAAATAAAGAGAGCTTCGTAAATTGTCTCTCCAAACCCTACATGTTCTAAAAACATGCTAATTTGACCTATTTTTTTATATTTCTCAATTACTGTACGTTTAATGATATATCCATGGTCGCTTGTGATATTCTGTAAGTCGTGAACCATTTGTTTCCTTTTGATTAGGCGATTTTACGGCTATTAACACCACATGTACCGCTGTCATTATAGTTTATACTGACTATTCGAATACGATTAATTACACATTTAAAACACAGTTTGTACAAAATGATTAAAGTAAACATCTCGATAGATATCGAACTTTTGCAACGCCTTGAATAAGAATTTCAAAGAATAAGATAATCCAAAAGAATTTAATCGTTTACTTAATAATTTATTTTTTTTAAGTTTTACTTTCTTTATATTATTCACCTATCTATCTATCTATCTATCTATCTATCTATCTATCTATGTATATCTATCTATCTATCTATCTATCTATATATATATATATATATATATATATATATATATATATATACAGGGTGTCCCTAAACAAATGGTATATACGCTAGGGGGTGATAGAACACATCAAGACGAGTAATAGTAAATAGGTAACCTGGGTCCCAAATGTTTTCCAAAGGAGATAGCCGCCATTAAAGTTTGGGGTCCAAAAGTTCAAATACACATAAAAAACGGAAAAACTGGTCGATTGATTTGCGGTTTTCACTAAAATTATTCTTTATGTTGGTATTTTCTTGAAAATAAATTATATAGGTAAATTTCGAAAAATGCCGATAGAGGGCGCTTTAGACTTTGAAGTAATGAAAAACTATTTTTTGCCATGATTTTTTGCATTTCATTAAATGGTTTCGTAAGCTTAGACTTAAACTTAAATTTTGAGCTCAAAATCTGAATAGTTGGAAGCGGTTAAGTAGCACAAACTTAACTGTGTTCAGAGGGTTTAAATTTCAAATGATTATAAAAAACGGAAAAATTGGTCGATTGATTTGCGGTTTTGACTAAAACTATGCTTTATGTCGGTATTTTATTGAAAATGAATTATAAATATAAATTTCCAAAAATGCCGATAGAGGGCGCTTTAGGCTTTGGATTAACGAAATAATCCATCCTAATACAATTTTTTGCCGTTATTTTTTGCATTTCATTAAATGGTTTCGTAGGTTTAGATTTAAGCTTAAATTTTGAGCTCAAAATCTGAATACTTGGGTGTGGTTAAGTAGCACAAACAGAACTGTGTTTAGAGGGTTTAAATTTAACGATACGGAAAACTATAAGAAAACGGAAAAATAAGTCGATTCGTTTGCGGTTTTTGCTAAAACTACTCTTTAAATCAGTATTTTCTTGAAAAAAAATTTTAAAGATAAATTTAAGAAAATGCCGATAGAGGGCGCCTTAGACATTGGAGTAGCGTACAACTATATTTAACCGTTATTTTTATCAATCTCATTAAATGCTTTTAATTGCTTAGATTTAAATTTTGAGATCAAATTCTGAGTCGTTGCGAGTGTATAAAAAGCGCAAATTGAACTGTGTTCGAGGGGGGGGGGGGTTAAATTTCAACTGCTGAACACACTTCAGTTTGCGCTTCTTAACCCCTCCCAACGATTCAGAATTTGCGTTCAAACTTTAAGTTTAAATCTAAGATTTCGAAAACATTTAACAAGTTTTGGAAAGCATTTAATTAGATACAAAATATAACAGTTAAAATTTTTAGTTGGTTACTCTGAAGTTTAAGGCGCCCTCTGACGGAATTTTTTGAAATTTATCTTTAAAATTCATTTTTAAGAAGATACTGACTTAAAGAATAGTTTTATTTTAAACCGCAAACGAATCGATCAATTTTTCCGTTTTTTATTATCATTTGAAATTTGAACCCTCTGCATACAGTTCAATTTGTGCTACTTAACCACTCCCAACTATTCAGATTTTGAGCTCGAAATTTAAGTTTAAATCTAAGTTTACGAAAACATTTAATCAGATGCAAAAAATAACGTAAAAAGTAGTTGTTCATTACTCCAAAATTTAAAGCTCCCTCTATCGGCATTTTTTTGAAATTTATCTTTATAATTCATTTTCAATAAAATACCGACATAAAGAATAGTTTTAGTGAAAATCGCAAATCAATCGACCAATTTTTCAGTTTTTTATAATCATTTGAATTTAAAACCCTCTGAACACAGTTAAGTTTGTTCTACTTAACCGCTTCCAACTATTCAAATTTTGAGCTCAAAAATTAAGTTTAAGTCTAAGCATACGAAACCATTTAATGAGATGCAAAAAATCACGGCAAAAAATAGTTTTTCATTACTTCAAAGTGTAAAGCGCCCTCTATCGGCATTTTTCGAAATTTATCTTTATAATTTATTTTCAAGAAAATACCAACATAAAGAATAATTTTAGTGAAAACCGCAAATCAATCGACCAATTTTTCCATTTTTTATGTGTATTTGAAATTTTGGACCCCAAACTTTAATGGCGGCTATCTCCTTTGGAAAACGTTTAGGACCCTTGGTTTCCTATTTACTATTACTCGTCTTGATGTGTTCTATCACCCCCTAGCGTATATACCATTTGTTTAGGGACACCCTGTATATGTATTAAGCAAAAACATAATTTGCAGAACAAATTAAAAAAACCAAGATTTATTTCCTACACTCTTTAAGCCCGAGAAGGGACAGATATTAAGATAATTGATTTATTCATTTCGACATTTAATATTAAATTTTGGTAACAAATAAGTTAAACCAAGTGAACATGAAAAAATAAAAATGCAATTCAAACAATATTATACTTAACCACCCTAAATCTTAGATACCGTTCAAATGAAATCGAAATTTAATATTAATATAAAATATAAAATATAAAATATAATATAAAATAATTTAATATAAAATTTAATATTAAATGTCGAAATGAATAAATCAATTATCTTAATATCTGTCCCTTCTCGGGCTTAAAGAGTGTAGGAAATAAATCTTGGTTTTTTTAATTTGTTCTGCAAATTATGTTTTTGTTTAATATCTCAAGTTTTTTAATAACTGTTGCATTCAGGTGAACTCATTTCAAAATGAACTGAGGGTACCATCATCAGGACTTCTTTATGCGGTATCGTGTCACAATTACTGATGTAATTCACCCAGGACCATAGCTAGAAGTGAACTATGAGGGTAGAGGGCTGGGTGAGCTCAAGAGAATGCCTAAGGGGCTTATATTTTTTTTCTGTCTTACGCAGAAAAGATAAATTAGTACATATTCACATCGTAAGTACTATGTTTTTTATCAAGCTATTGTAATAGCTCCATTTTATGCTAAGAAAAGGATATGATGATGAAAAATTTGAGTGAATATCTAGTGCAATATTAAACATAATGTTAGCTTCATATGTGTAAGTAAGATGAGCGAGTGTTGAAACACATACTTTAGTTACAATTTAGTAATTCTGAAAAACTGTGGAAGGACCTCCAAATTAAATTAGATTTTTGAACTAAATTTCCTTTGAATTTTAGGAACAGAAATTCATTTAGTGACATTGGAATCTTTTCCAGGAGGTTCAAACTATTTTTTTGGGGGGGGGGGGGTGCGGTAGATCTGAGTCGCCCGTAGCACCTCCTTAGCTATGGCCCTGAATTTTTCAATGATTAATCTAAATTGTTTTATTAGTGCACTAATGCAGGTTGTTGAATTTTCGAAAATATCTTCTAAATTGAATATAATAAATCTTTAATAAAAGCATAAAAGATATATATTATTAAAATTAACATAAAATAAAATTTTGTGACATCAAGGACTAAACAGTGAAAAGAAGTCGAAGTTATGAGTTCCGTACTTTTTACTATGTTAAATTAACATTGAGGATTGACTCTGGAAATAGAAAGGGCTGCCGCGCAACACTGAAATACCAAGATATGAATTTATTTTTCTTGAATATAAAAATAAAAGATGGATGCGTAAAGACTTGTGAATGAAAATATGAAAAAAAAAAAATAAGAAAAATTCCGGTAAGATTGCACTTAAAATCACAATTATATGCTATTTCAGAATAAATTTGAAAAATTCGTATGAAAATGAACTTCGGCAGTACAAGATTTACAGTTCAAAAATTAATTGCCCCTATCAAGCAGTGTGTGAAAGCTATATAAGAAATCTTTTTTGGTGTTATCACACAATATGAAATATAATATTAATAACGAGTATATGAATAGCATGTTCTAGAATATAAATGTAAACGTTGAATATTAAGATTTTTTTGCAGTATAATAAAAAATAAGAAAATTTCAGGTGGGAAAGTTAAAAAATCACAGAAATATGCTATTTCATACTAAATTTGACAGATTTATTTTAAAATCAAAATTAGCTTTGGCAGTAGGAAAATTAAAGTTCAGGTCTGAATGGCTTGAAATTTATATGGTTCTGAAAATCTCTTTTCGTATCAAACAAAGATTTTGTATTGAATTCAACTTCAATAGATGTATTGTTTCCAAACTTAGATGGAGATTTAATTTGAAAAAAAAATACATTGTTGTAAGACTTGAAACAACTGTATTCAGATTTTATAATAAAATACATAGTTATAGAGCAAGAAATTTTCAACAAAATTTTCTTTTTGTAGATAAATAAATATTTTATTTTTTTAATTATATTTTGACAGTGATGATTTAACATTTTTCTAGAAGCAAGATGTAAACGTCTGTAAGATTACTTACAAAACGTGTACGATGTGTTATTTTCATGTCATCACAAACAATCCACTTATTGTTCTGGTTGTCATTTGAATGCACCATTGCTATATAATGTCCGGAATCAATAAACATTCCTTTATGCAAAATAGCAGATTTCGTTTTAAAGGTTATATTATTTATTAAAACCTTTTGATTCGAGAATCCTGTTATAGGGCACATAATTTTAAAAGTTTCATTCGAAACCATAGAGTTATTTGTTGATGAAAATCGGGCTAGTTGTACAAACAAATACTTTCCGCAAGAATTCAAGCGAGTTTGAGACATTTTAGTTCTGTTTTTACAATGAACACAGGCAATGTTTTCAGCCTGCCATCGTGTTAGGAGATCATTAAAGTTAATAGTTTCTTTCTTATTATTAAAGTCATGTGGAAATCTCACAATAAATACATTAAATGGATCTGTACTAATGCATATATCTCTAGAACTTGGGCAGTTATTACATTTCTCCCAAAGATCTTGCTTCAATTGGAAAAGATCTATTGCATTGACATTTTCTCTAGTCAAATTTTCCAATAAGTAATCAAGAAATTCTAATGGGTCTTGATCAGTTCCATTATGAAACTTTACATGAAGTGTTTTTTCTGAGTTCAAGTGTATCTATAGTTTCAATCTGTGGATTTTGCAAAGTAGTCAGTAATTTTTTCAAAGCTTTTGTTGTAGGACCTGGATCAATAACTTTTTCTTCAATTTTTTTTACAAATTCTGGAATACATAATAGAGTTTGCAGCATAGCATTTGCGTAACATGATTGATCTGTATTTTTAAAACCTTTAAAACCAGAGCAATTTAAATCAGTAACATGGTTTTTATCATTTTTTTTTTTCACTAACAATTACTGGCATGTCGGATAAAACAATTATTTTACTCTCAGGGTATTTTCTGGGATATATGACTAATTGGGGTAAATCAGGTCTTTATTCCTTTCTAAGACAATTATATTCCTTAATAGCATTTGGTGAGGCATAAACTTTACTTGTATCGAATTTAAGAAGATGTAAACTTCTAAACATGTTACTCTGGATAAAGCAATGTAAGCCATACCACTTTCAAAAATATTAGGACCAAAGTTAATCATTACACAATTGAGGCTCATTCCTTGGTTTTTGTGAATAGTTATTCCATATGCTAGAACAATAGGAAATTGGGATCGCTTAACATAAACATTTTTCATTAATTCAAATTTGACATTTACTCGTTCAATGTAAATTTCGCTAGCATGGTTATCAAATAAAATGCCTATTGATATAATTTTTCCAGATGCATCTTTTTTAAAGCCTTTAACAGTGCCCATTGAACCATTAACCAGGCCCTTTTCTACTGAGAGGTTTCTATGTAACATAATTCTACAGCCCTCACAAACTGAAATTATTGACTCTAAGCCAGCTGTATCAGATGATTTTTGTTTTAGTTTTTCCAATTGTTTCATTACTGTGTGAGGCATTTCTTGAAATCCATTAATAGTATCCTCAGCTGGAATTTCTACAAGAGTATTTTTAGTCTTCTGTAGCATCACTGAGTTAATTTCTAGGCATAATTTATTTGCTGGTAGCAAGCATACTGGATTTAAGTTTTGATTCATGAGGTTAAAGTAATAATCCGCTATCTTTTCTATATTATCAGTATTAGGGATAAGTCTTGTTTCGAGTATTTTCATGTCATCCGAAGTAATTTCACCAACTCTGATCCTATTGAGGAGTTCTGCATATACCATGTCATTTTTTTGTCTGTTATTTATTGTGAGTTCATCATAAAGAAAATATTCTTTCCAAATATTAATGGCGCCAACTGATCCAATTAACTTTCGAGCTTCAGTATGAGTTAATTTAGAATATGGTGGATTTCCTTTCACTGGTTGAAGTTGTAGAAGGTCTCCAAAAAATAAAACGGAAATTCCACCAAACAGTTCATCTTTGCCTGTAATTTCAATTAACCTCAAATGAATATATGACAAAAGTAATGATGAAACCATAGATATTTCATCCACTATTAGAAGTTTCAGATGTGCTAGTGTTTTTTGCATAATAGCTAAACTATTCACCCCAAGTTTATGATATTGGGCTGTTTTACCATGCTCTACAGGTAACATTAACAGTCTATGCAAGGTCACACCACCAATATTAAGAGCAGCTAGGCCTGTGGGAGCAGCAACAGCATTAGTGAAGCTATTATTGAAGAGCTTTGAAATCATATTTTTGATTACATGAATGAGAAAACTTTTACCTGTTCCACCACATCCACTAACAAACATTGTTAATGGTTTGCCTGATACAGGTTTAGAACAAAAATGATTTTCAACTTTTTCAAATATTTTTTTCTGATCAGCATGCAATTGTGAAACTTGAGTAGCTAAATTGGTTGCGTTGGGAACTAAATTTTATATCATAGCTGCTGTTACTTCTGCCATGGCATTGTCAGCCTCAACAATTTCATGACCCTGGAAAGCATTTAGCATATCGTCATGAAAAATGTCGTTTTCGTAAACTTCTTGTGTACATTTTTTTAGCGCTTCCTCTAATTTTTTCTCACCTTCTTTTAACACATTAATTCTATCATGGTACTTCATCATTTGCTTCAATTTTGGAAGATGACTTTCAAAGGATTCCTGATAGTTAACATGGCCACCCAAAAGTACACTTTCATCACGCCAAGGAAGGAAAAGCATCAAAAGGCTATGATAGTAATTTTCCCGTTCAGTATCAGATTCTTCAGGATCATAATGAGCATGTTGTATTAGAAAAGGCTTAGATCTTTTCTTTAACAGACCAATATTATTTTTAAGTTGTAAAGCATTATTTGGAATTTCTTCCTTTGATTTTAGTGGTACCCGATAATAAAATGATGAAAAATCGTACAAGGATATATTTTCAAGTTCATCTGGTCTATTGGGATAAACGCCATCTACCATTTGAACCATAAAAATATCTTCACTGGTGGGATCAGTTTCCTTAAGTTTGTTGAGCTCTTTAAATGGTTTTAATAATCGTTTTCTTTTTTTTTTTTTGGTAGTATTAATGAAAATAATAGATTCTGATTTTCCGTAAAGATGATGTCCAAGAATTCTATCAGAAACTTCATATGCACCACACTCTCGATGTGAAATGGCTTTCAAACCAAAACTAAAAAGACGGCTGCGTAAATATTTGCTTGCCAATTCATTCCAGAGATCTTCCATGTCGGATTTTTCTTTTTTCGTAATATAAGATGTTATATAACGAGCCACTGCTATTTCTTTATCTGCAATAAATTGGACATCAACATTAGCTTTCCATATATATAAAAGCAAAGGATTATAATCATTGATGTACATTTCAGCTGATGTTCTGGGGAGTATGTAAAGGCGTTTTTTTGACTTGGAAGATAAATGGTGTCTTATACTAGAATGCACATCATTTAACTTTGCAACTGTAGCTGTTGTTCTTGGAAATTTAAACCGACATCTGGTGAGAAATTTGTCTCCAGATTTATATTTTCTTTGACAAGTTGGATTGCATCGATGAATTTGATACTTTTGAACATATTCATGCAAAGTTGGACTTTCAATTTTATCAGGAAGTGAACAAGTGACATATTTTTGAATAAATTCCAATATTTTTTTTTCGCTGGTATTGCCAATCGTTGGTGCATCTTTTATCCAAAGTACCCTATGAATATGAGGTGTTCTTCTTCCTTGATATTCCACTCTCCAAAAGTAATGTTCTACTTTTCCAAAAATGGCATTTTCTTTATTCATAATAACGTGTTTCCAAAGAGCTTGAAATCGGTTGTGATAATGCAAGGAAACAGCAACTGGATCTGAGTAACACAACTCTGCAATACTTTTAGGGGCAATTTTATCAGAATATGACAATCGCAGGTGCTCATGCAATTCGAACCAGTCATATTCCGCACAACTTAGGGTAATAAACCATGTTGGACTACCAAAATTTTGCATCATTGTCTTTAATTCTCCTTGTCGTTTGTACCAATATTCCTGTGTACCTCTCATGTTTTGCATAAAAGCTGATAAAGTAGTTTCAAGTTCTGTATCTCTAGCAACAAACTTATCAATGAGAGAATTAACTGGCATTTTTTTATTGCCAGTCATTCGAAGCATAAAGTTAATACTATTGATCATGGATTTTATCTCACTTTCATAAAAGCAATGAAAAAGGTATTGTTCATTGAGAGAAAACCTTCTATCTTTATTCAATATTCTAGTAGCTCTATAGTCAGCTTCTGTTAATTCACCAAAAGGTTTATCAGAATATCGACCACCTTCGCCTGTGGGGAATAAATCAGGAAAACACATTAAGTCTAAATTTTTTTCAAATAAACTAACAGCTTCTTGTTCAATTTTTTTCATTTGAAATGCTTCTAAAACACCTGTAGGATTTTTTCCGTTGACGGGATGGATTGTGTATTGATCAAAGAGCATTTTTTGTTGAGTTTCAGATAATCTATACAATAAAGCATCAGGTTGCGTGGAAATACGATTGTATATTTCATTACAATTACCATAAATATAATCAGAATTACACTGAGCAACTTCAATATCAGCATATAAGGGATTAATTTCTTTTAACTTTCTCAGTGCTTTCATTACCAGTTCAAGCCTAATAATAGATTGCCAAATTACTTTATTTTTAGTTGGATGGCCATTCACTAGTATATGAAGTTCATGATTATCTGGTAAACCTCGAGGAATCATGTCGATATTATTTTGCAGAGGTAAATGGAAATAAATAATTTTACCTTTAATTGCTCTTGTTAAGCCAGAATGGTTTAAAGTCTTTAGCTTGGTACCTAATCTAACTACCACTTGAAATGCTTTACACTTTTGAATAAGTATTTTTTCAAACATATTTAATTTTCTAATTTCATCAGGTATTGGATGAACTTGTAATCCATTGAGGAAGCATCGCTCAGGAACTTTACCCGATACAATTCGCTTGTAGCAGTAATCGCAGAGATTTAATTTCTCAAACAGTTCTATATCAGAGCCGGATTTCTGCAAAAGCCAAGCTGTTCTTAATATATTGAATGCAATATTTTCTGTATTTTTTAAATTATAATTGGAAACCAGTTTAGACACAGGCGTAAGTTTTCTTTTTTGGTACAATTTTTCACAGGAATCACAAGGAGTGTCGTGAAATTCATTCATTTCTCGTAAACAGTGCAACAAGGGTTTTTCAAATTGTTCCAGCAATTCAACTTCTTTCCAAATAGGTCTTATGACAGATGCATTTGAATTTGTTTCAAAATTGTTTTTCCTTTTTTTATTTTTTAATAGACCGCTCAATTCTTACACTACCGCTTTTACATCAATAAAATCAGCGTTTAGAATGGCTTTATCAATTAAATTGTATGCATCAAAAAGTCTTTTTATTTCATACACGTGTCTAATAAGAGTTCTCAGGCCACTATAGTGAGGTGACAATTCAGTCATGACTCTCAAGATGCTCTTACAATTGGAATTATCTAAGCAATGACCTGCATGACCCAATTTAAAAACACAGATTTCATCATCTTTTACGTAATACGATTTATGCTCACAACAATCTACATTTGAAAATAATTCCTTTGTAAAACTGCCTTGAGAAGAAGCAAATATATGCAGAATATGCAGTAATCTTTGAACAGTATTCTCTCGAATGTAGCAGAGAGGTCCACATTTCCACATTACAGTTTTCGGATGATGAACATCAATATTTTTCTCAACAGACAAATCACCTAGAGCGATATGTTCTAGTTTAGACTTGGAAGAACTACTGTAGTCATGATCTAAATGTATGCTAAATGAAGGATGATATGCTACTTCCCAAAAATATGGCTCTGAATTGGAGTTGTGAATTCTTTCACCACCAATTATTTCACATAAATTTTCTGCAGTGATATTTTGAGTTGATTTTGTTAACATCTGTTTACATTTGTTTGAAAACGTTTTTGAAGCCGATAAACTCTTTGCATACAGAACTTTTTTAATATGAATAGCTTTACGAGCAAACAACTGAGCTTTTATTTGAGTTCTTACAAATTCAATATTTTTTCTTCTGCTTTGCTGTGTTTTGTTTGACTCATTACACTTTAGCAGATTTTTCACTAAGGCAAGCTGTCGATATCTTGAAGGATTAGATTTTTTAGAAGTGCGAACCTTACTATGATTTGAGTATTTTTTTGTGTTCCAGTACTTTAGCTTATGTTTATTAATCTTTGATTTATTTTCGAAATAATATGAAGCGTTACGCTTCTGTAATTGACTTTTACATATTTTTTTATAATATGTTATTCTTTATTTTTGATAATTTCCCGGTTTCGACGATAATATCGTGAATATTTATTAGATTTATCGTATAATGGTTCAGAAATAAATACTCTTCGTATCGGGTTAGGATGTTCTTCAGTTGGGCCATTTAAGTCAACAAAATGCCGAGAGCAGACATACCAGTCTCTAGTCACCGTTTTTGTATTGATTCTACCACAAGCAGATTTCCGCAAGTCTTTTTGAGGTTTGGGAAAAGGAAAAAATAAAACCCCCTGCATAAAGTCTTTATAATGGTAGCGTTCATCACTCTTGCAACCAGTAAATTTGCATTTTTTCACCATGTTTAAGTTACAGTGCTTAGATGTATAGTTCTAGACATTCACTTCTAGTCACTACTGTACCAATAAAATGTAATTATTTTTTTCCATTTCATGTACAACTATATATGTACTTACTTTCTGCATTTCTTCATTTACACGCTTCTTAAAAATGATTACAAAAAATACAGACAGTTTATCTAAATAGTTAAAAGCACATAAAAATCGTTTAAAAACAAAACCTTAAAAATTTTGAACTTGAAGCTTCTCTTCAGTAATACAAATAAACAGAAAATCACAGGCGATTACATAATTCAAATTGCAGTTGACAGCATGTGCCAGAAACAAGCACGGAGTTAAGGCAAGTTAAAATGATATATTCTGGTGGCAGAGAAATAGCTTCACTACACTCATATTCAATAACGCGGGTTAACTCTTGAGTCCATGTTAAATGCTGGACATGAATTTAGATACAGAGAAGGACTTCTCACGCAACTGTGACGCTGCAGTAAATAGGTCAAATTTTTAACAGTGTTCATATATCATAACTTTCCTTTAGATGCTACTTGATTCATTAACTCTAGAATGACAGTAAGAGATCATTTTGAACTTTGCCATATGAAGATATTTTGGTTCGAACCAGAAATTCAAATGACTTAAATAGTTTAATAACTTAAATAGTTTTAAATAAAAATTCTGGTGTTTAATACATTTTTTAAAAATTGGAATAAAAATTTCCGTTTTTCTAGTGCTAATGAATTAATGAATGTCAGAGCGCGTCAAAGTGCTTCTATGAGTTAATCCAGAGCAAAGTATTTTCATATGGTAGTACATATTAAAATACTCTCCTTTCAGTCATAAAAACGAAAAATTAAGATGTTACCAAAAACGCAGTATGATTTAATAAATAATCTGCAGTCATCTAATTAATCAATAGCGACATCGGAAATGAGCACTGCTACTTGCACTCTAAACAATTTTACCCTTTTGCTGCATTGTCGCTACTCCGCTTTTAGAGAATATCTCTCTTTTGACCCATGAGAATGCTCCATAATTGGGGGAAAGTAATCGTTTTCTATAAAAGCGGTGGAGTGACGATGCAGCAAATGGTCAATTTTTTAAAAGTGTGTATATTGTTTTCGAATCTGATAACAGGAACTTTTCTGTCTCCATATGAGTGTGACAACATTCTATACTGTTAAAAAATTAAAACTTTTGTTGTATCGTCACTCCATAGATTTATAAAATATATCTATTTTGACCAATGAGAATGATCCATAATACAGTAAATTAAATGTTTTTTATAAAAAAGGTGGAGTGACGATGCAGTAAAAGTTCCAAATTTTTTACAATGTATGTTCAGACTGTGATTTGACAGACAAGGTTTTCCAAACTACACAAAATGTGGAAATTTTCTATTCCAAAACTTGACGATACTGAACGAGTACTATTATACGAGTTCAAGAAGTTAGATTCACTTTAATGTCAAGCACATAGAAAATATTTCGCCATTTCCTTTTCTCTAGACTCGTATTAACCTATCAAATATCGCAGCATATTACCACTTTGATTTCGAGGAATTCCGTCAGAAGAAAATCTTAAAACATTCCCATTTATAATTCGATAAATGAATCTGAATCTTAAGACAGTGTCGATACACATAAAAATGCACTTTAATTCATTTGTACATTCGGCATGCAACACGTTGGCACGATTGGAACAAAATGGCTATTATGTGTCTCACATGCTAACCTGGCTATCATTGTATACTTATTAATAAATTATTTTCTTGTACTTTCTTTTTTAAAATGGGTACTTCTAGGTTATCCCGTCGACCAAAAACTTATCGCCAAACTATAAGATTAAATGCCAATAATGGATGATCGTGAATGTCACATTCAATGACATTAAATGCGATTCACGTGTTTAAAATGTCATTAAGTGATTTTTATTTGTATTTTTATTAATATTTTTATTAATATTTTACTAATTATTTATTTTTTCGTTATTTAAAATAAAAATTATGTCAACATGTATAATTTGGCTATTAGTTTGGCGATTTGTATAATTTGGCGAAATTGGTCGACGGGATAACCTAGAAGTACCTTAAAATGATATAAATTGTTTTGTTCTATTGAAAACGAAATTTTCACCATCAATTTTCGCAAAAATTGCGCCAACTTGATAAGTATTAGACATCTGTACCAAAGGACAGAGCGTTATAAGTATTTCAAATGAGTTTACATTTTATAATTTCATACAAATAATGCATCAAAAGAGTTTTATAAAAATATTAACTTGAAATATAAAAAAACAGCTACTTTTCAACAGAAACTCTTTGTGATGTTTTAAAAATTAAATCGTGTAAGTTTCTTATCATTTTAACAATCATAGGAATAATAAATTTAATACAAATTAATTCAAACTTAAATTTTATTCAATGATTAATTATTTGTAATGTTACAAGTTGAGGAGCGATTTTAAAAAATCGCCAAATTGGAAATTAAAAAAAATATTTGAATGATTAGGTTGATAGAATTGGCTAATTTATTGCAGTGCTGAAAACTCTTACGCCAATTAGTCGTTAATTCTGCTGTTTAGCCTTAAAAAAATTGCCAGGAATTGAGTTTGAAGGCCTAGTTCTGCAGATTTACTAATTTCATTACGTACCAAGGATGATATACTATTATTTTTTACTATTATTTTTTAATACCATTATTTTTGAAGACTTTTATTTACCTTAATTTATTTTGATTTTCTTCGAACGTATATGGCGAAGACATTATAAAAATTGTGGTATAGATACAAAATTCAGGCACAAATATCATATACTGGCTTTGGCGCGATTTTTTTTCAGATGCCAATGTGTCAGAAACACCACTTTCAAATACCATTATTTAAATATATATTTTTAAGTTATTTTCTATTATTTTGAAAAAACAATAAATAGAAAAAAGCTTAATTTACTTATTTTCTATATTTCTTCAATTAAAAATCGCCTTGATCCATCAATTAATATTAGAAAATATCTCTTTATTACAAAAATCATGCTTCATATTTATTATTTTCTGAAAATGATTCTTTTTCCTGGTACCAAAAGTTTAAAAATCTCCGTTTCACTTCCAATATGAAGTCTTAAATATGCCGTTTTTAATTCTTACAAAAAAAAATTTCTTTTTAAATCACGTAAAAATTATTAAATGCTACAGGAAATATGTTCATTGATCACTAGATTTTCCTTTTTTTTTTTTTTTTTTTTTTTTTGATTGGAGGATTTTTTTTTACTCAATTAGGTGCTTCGAAGAAAATCTGTGGCAGCGCGTACAAAAGGTGGGAAAATGTCTAGTAAATAACTCATTCAATGTTAAATTCCCTATTAAAATAACATTACGGAGTCGCATTGGAAATAAATATAGCATAGCACTACCGTGCTATGCTATAATATACACTTGTCTTGAAATGTCTTGTATATACATATATACAAGACATTTCAAGACAAGTAAAAAAAAAAAAAATTAATTTCAACAATAACAAAAAAATATCAAAAAATAAAACATTTTTAATAATTTACAATAATTATACATGCTTCCATCATATATCCTATGCATGAAGGAGAAAAGTCTGAACATTTTTACTTTTATGATATTCATGTAAAAGCTAAATTCTCAAAAACTTTTTTGAGGAAAATTTTTTATGAAAAATAACCATTTATGATAGTGAAATAGACAGCAAATTACTAGATACCAATATAAGAGAATAAAAAAATAGCATCACTTTTATGGTTATGTTTACTTTTCTTTCAGAAATCTTTCTCTAGTTGGTTGAAATAGAATTCGTTTTGGATTAAGGATTATGTGTATTGAAAATGATAGATAAAATTTATTTGGGGAAATATGAACAAGAAATTTTCCCCATGATATACTATTTAACCTTTTCCGGCGCAGTGTGTCCACTCCCTGGGCACACCTAATTTCAATTCCAAACTTTAAAAAAAGCACTAATAATATTTTAGTAATATTTTACTTTTAAAATGACAGCTTAAATCAGGGAGTTCTTAATTTCTAAAAAATCTGTAGTAAATTCCGGTGTCAGTCAGCAATTTCTCATTTTACGAACAGAATTTCTCTGCGCCGGAAAGGGTTAATTCGCAAAAGAAGTAATTCACTAAATAAATAACCAATGAAAATATAAAAATACTGTAAGCTATATGAAAGATAGCTGAAACTTTTCATTCTTTTTACGGGACTTTGACTGACTAATCGCTTTTACGTGACATCTTTTTTTTCTTTTTTCTTTGTCTGTAGTTGAATGAAATGAAATTCATTTTTGCCTTAGGCTTATGATTATAGAATTTCTGAAATAAGAATTTTAAAAAAGAAGAATTCTATTTGGGAAAATGTAAAAACTAGAAATTTAGCTATGACATTTCTTTTTTTTTATTGAAAAAGAATGAATGTGAAATAAGTTAAAGGTAT
Source organism: Maratus speculifer (assembly GCA_964019185.1). Classification (NCBI taxonomy): domain Eukaryota; kingdom Metazoa; phylum Arthropoda; class Arachnida; order Araneae; family Salticidae; genus Maratus; species Maratus speculifer. The sequence goes on along the minus strand of OZ025296.1, from coordinate 224,317,377 downwards.
TCAAAAATATATTTTTCGGAAATTTAAATTTTATTAAAATATTTCAATTTATAAAGATTTTTTTTTGTATATTTCTGTTATTCAAACCGAGAAATTTGTTAAGTTATTAATAATTTCAATTTATGTAGCTATAATATGAGACTTCAATTTAAAAGTTAATTGTTTCTATTATGTAACATTAAATATTTTCATTCTTTTAAAGTAAAGTAGTTTACAATACAAGTTATCGTAATTTATTCCAGAAAATGCTGAAAAAAAATTATATACATCTGACCACAAGACAATAATAGGGTAAAAATAATTTATTTAAACATTTTTTATAGCATTATAGTATGTATATATATATATATATATATATATACACTGGTGTCCAAAAGTTAAGCATAATTGATAATTAAGTAATTATTTTTAAGTAATGAAAGAAATATGAATCGGAATGTGCTGAAACTCCAGGTGTGTAAACGAAATAGTACGCGTCACATATTTTCGCGAAGAGTTTTCCCCGAAATCGAACAGAGGACCGTCAACAAATTGAAAAAGAACGAAGATCTTTTGGATAACCCTGTCAAAACCAATGTAGCAAAAGCGTTCAAACTGCACATTATGATTAATTGGTTTATTGTAATGTACTGTGTTAATTGTTGCAAGGATAGCATGTATACTCGTTGAGAAATTAAGGTTTTTATAAAAACAGTCCTAAATTTTTCCAAGTTTTTTGCTTATAATTTGCAGAGTTCTTATTATAAAATAATGTCCTTTTCTGAAAATATGACAAACATCATTGTACACAATACTCTGTCATCAGAATTTAAAAATAATAAAAATTGTATGAAAAATGAGTATGTTTAGTAAATAATTTTTCATTGCGCATGCGTCAACGATATCAAAATGTCATTTGCATATTATGTTAGCTAAATGTATAGAGCAACTTCTGTAAAAGTTTCAAAAACATAGCTTGAAAATTCTGAAAATGGGAGCCTATAGAATCAACTCAAAATCCGTTATTCCTAAAGGAAGCAAAAAAATCAGGGGTTTTACCTAAATATATCTGTACGTGCAATATTGTGTAGGCACTAAACAATGTGATATGGATACAGCCCCTCATCTTTTCATCATCATAACAGGGTAAAAGTAATTTATTAAAACTTTTTTATAGCAATATAGTATTATATATATATATATATATATATATATATATATATATATATATATATATATATATATATAGTAGCATTTATTTAAACTTTTAAAGAGATAAATAAGAGCTCAAAATTATCCTTTAATTAAAAAAAGGGGAACATACTCAATCGAAGTTCCAAACCAATTCTCTCATTTTTACAATTATATGCACCAATCATATATGTTACGTAAGTGAGAGGAAAGGTCTGATCATCAATATTTTTATGTTATTCACGTATAAGATGAAATCGGAACAACTTTTAGGAATAAGGAATTTCGTGACTAATAATCCTTTATGATAGTGCTACAGACTGCAATTTACCCGATTCCAATAAAAGAAAATGTCATCGCTTTTACGGGACATTTTTTCCCCTTCTTTCTTTTGTGGAGATGTTTCCAGTTGGTTGAAATGAAATTCATTTTAGCCTTAGACTCATGATTACAGAATGTCTGAAATAATAATTAAACAACAACAACAATAATAATAATAATGATAATAATAATGATAATAATAATAATAATAATAATAATAATAATAATAATAATAATAATAATAATAATAATAATAATAATAATAATGGAAAGTAAAAATTTTGCTTAGAAAATTTCATTTTTTTTTTAATTGAAATGGAATTTATGTAAAATAATTTAAAGATATTGGCAAATATATTTTTTTTCTGCAATAATTTTTTATTTAAATGTTTCAATTTATGAAGATTTTTTTTGTATATTTATGTTATTCAAAACGGTAAATTTGTTGAGTAATTATTATTTTTAAATTATGTGGTTATAGCATGAGAATTCAATTTAAAAGTCAATTGCTTCTACTGTGTATCATTAAATATTTGCATTTAAAAAAAAGGTTACCATAAATGTGTAATTACCATTCCAAAAATGAGTAAAATAAATTAATATACAATTCACCAAACACAATAACAGTGTAAAAGTAACTTATTAAAATTTTTAGAGCATTATTGTGTTACATATTATATATATATATATATATATATATATATATATATATATATGGAAATTCTTCTTTAAAAAGTTCTTTTGAACACATAAGTAAATAAACTCGGAGGTAAATTAAATTCTGACACCGTTTTTAAACTTTTAAATGACTTATATTAAACGTTAATATTTACAAAAAAGATATTTACATAAGACTATTTACAAAGCAAACAATCATAACTCTAATTAATCAATTACATCTTATACGGGAACTCGTCTTCATCTTACGTTCTTTTTACACCAACTTAAAACTAAAAACATTCCATTCTCCTTTCTTCCGTTCAGTTCTTTTTTCTACCGCTTAAATCGTCTGGCTTCTTAGGAATTAATAGTTTCTTCAAAATCGTCTGCCTCACTGAGAGCCTGTTCATCAGAGTTGCGATGCGTAGAAAATAATATGCAGATCTAATAGTGGAGGAGATTTCCCATATTTCGGCCATACTGATGAGACATTCGTCCTCGAATGTATTCTTGTTGGCTGGAAACAGCAGCTGGATCATCTGAAAAGATAAAGAAAAAAAAAACACAGCAGCATCCAAAGTCTAAATTGAAAAAAAGAAGTCATCATTCAAATTCTTTATCAAAGTTTAGATTATTTCTTGAAAAATTTCATATATTTTTTTTTTCGCGTCTTTTCGTCTTCTCTTTCTTACGTCCTTTCATCTTTTATCTTACGTCTTTTCGTCTTCTTCTTTCATACGTCTTTTCATCTTCTATTACCTTACGTCTTTTCGTCTTTTCTTTCTTACGTCTTCCGTCTTCTTTTATCTTACGTCTTTTCGTCTTCTTTCATACGTCTTTTCATCTTCTTTTACCTTACGTCTTTTCGTCTTTTCGAGAATAAAGTTAAAATTCTATTAGTTGTCAGTCCAGAGGTTTGTCATAGTTGGTATAGTGTCAAAATCGGTGAAATTCTTTTTTTTTCTTTCTCAAGCTTCGTCCGTCCACGACTTTATGTACTCTGCGCAAGTACTGGTGACAATGGGACCTTCATTAAATCCAAGTTTCTTTACATCGTAGGTGTCATTATTTTTTACTTTTATGACATTGTATGGACCTAAATATTTTGGTTTTAACTTCAAACCTGGACCTTGTTGTGTGCGTTTTATAGCAACCACATCATTAATCTTAAATTTGTTAGCTTTCTTTCGTCTGAGGTTGTAAGTTTTACGGTTATCTTCTTGGACTTTTAAAATCTGTTTTTTAGCATTTTTTCTCATATCTTCGCGATTATTTGTAAAATCAGATTGTATTTCAGCATTCAGAAGACTAGTAATTTCAATGTTATATTTTAGTTTCATTTTAGTACCAAACATCAATTCAAAAGGAGTTGTGCTTATACTTCTCTGAAAAGTCGAATTTATCACCTGTTGGACGTTGCTTACATGTGTATATCATTTTTTAGGATTATCGACAGACAATTTAGACAGAACAGATATTATGACAGAATTTAGACGCTCAACTTGGCCGTTAGACCTGGGTAATCCAGTGGTAATCGGGATATGTTTAATATTTTCATTGATGCAATAATCTTCAAAAGCTTTAGAGGTAAATGCAGGACCTTTATCTGATATAATTCGAACTGGATTTCCAAAGATAGATTTTTGGATTTCTAATTTAGAAATTACTTCGGCAGCATCGGTAGATTTTGTGGGATACAACCAAACAAATTTTGTGAATGCGTCAATGACCGAAAGGATATGTTTGTAATTTTTATTAGTGCTTTCTAATGGACCTAAGTGATCAACATGGTACGTATGTAATGGAGTTTCTTCTTTTTCTATTGGGTGAAGTAAGCCTTCTTGTTTACCACATTTTCTATTAACTAAAATACAGGGAACACAATTTGCTATACATTTCTCAATTTTTTGTTTAACTTTAGGGATGTAAAAATCATTTTCTAAACTTTTCTCTGTTCGTGCAACTGCGTAATGACCTTTTTCGTGAACGGCCTTGATTATATTCATTTGCATGTCTTCCGGTACAACTAATAAATCATTACCATTAACACATTTATAAAGAACATCATTTTTAACTAGATAATCATCATAAGATTTCACCTTTAGGATTTCTTTTATTGTTTTAATATGGTCATCGGTTTCTTGAGCTTGGATAATTTTTAAAGTTAAGCTATCTTGGATTACCATACAAATAGGATACCTACTTAATGCATCGACATGTCTCATACTGCTACCCTGTCTATGTTCAATAACATAATCAAAATCGGATAACATTATTGCCCATCTAGCTATTTTTGTACTCATTTCTTTTTTATCCATAGTCATTTTAAATGCATTACAATCGGTTACAATTTTAAATGGGATACCTAGCACATATACTCTAAACTTTTTCAGGGCTTCAATTACAGCTAAAACTTCTAATTCGTAACTAGTGTACTTTCGTTCAGCTTCGGTGGTTTTTTTACTTGCGAAATAAACTGGATGAAATTGATTATCTACTGGAGATTGTTGCATTAAAACAGCTCCATAGCCATCAATACTGGCATCACAATGGATTTCGGTCGCACTTTTGGGATTGTAAATTAAAAGTACTGGTTCTGACGACAAAATACGTTTGAGTTCATTAAAAGCTCTTTGTTCTTCTATATCGAATTTAAATTTTGAATCTTTTCTTAGCAGGTCACTTAACGGTTTAGCTATAACCGAATAATTTCTTATAAATTTTCGAAAGTATCCTGTCAATCCTAAATAACTTTGAACATCTTTGGTACACTTTGGTTCGGGAAAATTTATTACTGCTTTAGTCTTCAGTGGAGAGGGATACAATTTACCATTTATGATTCTATACCCCAAGAAATCAATTTCACGCTTCAAAAAATTGCATTTTTTAAGATTTAATTCTAATCCATATTCCGATGCAGTTTCGAGTACAAGTTTTAATTTTTCTAGACCTTCAGCTTCGTTTTTAGCAGGTATTATTAAATCATCCATATAAATGACAACAATGTGATCTTTTAATAGGTTTCGAAATACATTATAAATATACTTTTGAAAAACACTAGGGCTATTGGTCAACCCGAATGGACATTTCAAAAATTCGTATTGTCCTTCATGAGTAACAAACGAGGTGTATTTCCGCAAGTCTTCTTCAACATCTACATGAAAGAAACCGTTTTTCAAATCTATGGTGGTAAATACTTCGGCAGAATGTAATTGGTCTATTACATCATCAATAACTGGCAAGGGGAAATGCTCGCATACTGTCTTTTTGTTAAGTTATCTGTAATCAACACAAAGTCTCATTGTGTTTTTTTTTTTTTTTTTTTGACTAACACAACCGGCGAAGAAAAATTAGAAGAACTTTCTCGAATTATTCCCTGAGCTAGCCACTCCTCAATTTGGTTTTCGACTATTTTTTCTTGCATGGCGGTAATCTTCGAGGAGAAGAACAAACTGGGATTTCGTCAGTTAAATTAATTTTCATTTTAACATCTACTGTTTTAGTTTTAATTGGTACATAATTTTCAATTAAAGAGTATAACTCTGAACGTAATTTTTTGTCAGCAATGTGAGTTATATCAATTTTAGGCTCATCCAAAACATTTACAATATTAACTAAAAAGTCATTAGACTGAACTTCAGCTTTAAACAGTTTCACTTTATTCTCAGAAATAGTTAATGTACCTTGATGAATAACATCAGTGCCAATAATTAAATCGAAATTAATGCAACTGTCCTTAACGACAAAAATAGTAACTTTAAATTTTGAACCATCTACTTCGATTTCTGAATTGAAACAACCTTCTGGTTTAATTGAGGCTTTTCCTAGACCGGTCAAAGAGATACTCGTAGGTTTTAATTCTACAAAGTTCTTCAAATTATCATAAATACTTTTCTTTAACAAAGTCTTTTGTCTACCAGTATCTATTAAAGAGATTAAACGCAAAGAATAAAGCTTTATCTCTTTCAGAATTAAATCTTGGGATGTAATAATGTTTACTTGTGACTGAGCATTTTTAACACTTGTATCTTTAGATTTATTACATTGAAATGATTTATGACCATAAGCGTTACAAGCAAAACAAAGCGGCCCTTTATCTTTATTTACACAGTTAATACTCTTATGATTATTCCCGCCACAATTAAAACAACGCATATTTGGCTTTACAGGCTTAAATTTGTTCTTAACTTCAACTTCGGATTTAATTTTAGGCTTAGCTCCTTCATATTTATGAAATTTTGCATTTTCATACTCCGATCTTATTTTTTCATAAATCTTTAATTTTTGTTTAAATTCAGCAATATTGGGACAACCATACAAAAAAGATTTTTTAGAAATGGGGTCATTAATTCCATTTATTACATACTGAATAAGGGCAGAATCTTCAATATTGCCTTTTGAGCATAATTGTTTCATATTTAAAAAATATTCATCTAACGATTCATGTGGTCTAATTTTTCTTTTGGACAGCAATTCGTGTAATTCAGCTGAATTGCACGTTTGACCAAATTCAGATATGAGTAGGGCTTTTAATTTAGACCACGAATTAATATTTGTTTCACTTTCAAGAAATAATTTTGCTTTGCCTGTCATACGGCGTTTAGCCAAAATCAATTTGTGCAAATCACTAACGTTAAATAATAAAACAATATCTTCAAAATCGGCAATCCATTTATTAATATTTTGTACTTGAGTACCTTCAAACATTGTAATCATACTTTCAATATCATTAATAGAAATGCTTGGTTTAATAACATAATCAGGAATTAGGATTTTCTGATTTTCATTACTTTCACAATTAGAACTACCAGAATCATTTCTCATATTATTCTCAAAAACAGTTGAAATATTTTTAGTTTTATCTTGTAAATCATCATTAAATTCATCGACACTTTCGTCATCACTAAGAGTACCTACATCGGCTATCATATTAATTTTTAAAATATTAAAATCACATAAACTAGAAATTATTCTGGCAGCAATTTCATCAAAAGTTCCCGAATTATTTATACACAAAACATTGCAAATGGTAATTAAGTCGTTAACAGAAAAATTATCTTTAATTTCTTTGAATTTAGTTTGATATTCATCGGAATCTACTTCAAACGTAAACCCAGTAAAATTCCGAATTCTACGTCGATTATTTCTGTCACCGATTTCTCCAAAAATTAATTTGTGCAATATCTTAATACTAGCTGATTTTTCAGTTTTCAAAGAAAACTCTAATTCCTTTAAATCAACTAATTTTTCCATTATTGAAAAGAAAAATGAAATAATAAACTCACTTCATAATCAGATGCTCAGCTTCACACACTTTGATAGCACTTTCGTCGCAAATTTATACCTCTTCTGAAATAGCTTTGTAGGCTTGACATTCCATCACAGTTCTAAAAAATATCGGCTTCCAAGATATTAAAAAAAATATATTTCCATCTCTGTGGGCGTGCGTCTGTATCTCACTTACTGAGACCAAAATTTATGGAAATTCTTCTTTAAAAAGTTCTTTTGAACACATAAGTAAATAAACTCGGAGGTAAATTAAATTCTGACACCGTTTTTAAACTTTTAAATGACTTATATTAAACGTTAATATTTACAAAAAAGATATTTACATAAGACTATTTACAAAGCAAACAATCATAACTCTAATTAATCAATTACATCTTATACGGGAACTCGTCTTCATCTTACGTTCTTTTTACACCAACTTAAAACTAAAAACATTCCATTCTCCTTTCTTCCGTTCAGTTCTTTTTTCTACCGCTTAAATCGTCTGGCTTCTTAGGAATTAAGTTTCTTCAAAATCGTCTGCCTCACTGAGAGCCTGTTCATCAGAGTTGCGATGCGTAGAAAATAATATGCAGATCTAATAGTGGAGGAGATTTCCCATATATATACATGTATATACAGTGGCGATCAAAAGTTTCCGGCCAGTTAGTTTCTTCAATTTATTTACCATTATTTATTTGGTTATTTGCCATAATTACCATTATTTACCATTTATTTGGTTATTTACCATTTATTTATTTGGTTTCAGCAGATAAGAAGCACAATTGCTTCAAAAGTTAGGAATATTTGAATGACCTCTGACCACGTGATCATTTGATTGGATACTGAAGATTCTTCATGCAAAGGGGTAAAATTCGAAGTTCGCGTGTGCAAAAGTTTCCGGCCACTTATCATGCTTTAGTTTTTCTATCGATAAAGTGTTTTTTGGTTGTGTTTATGAATGAATCAAAGTGTCTACCATAGTCTGAATTCAAAATCGAAAAGTTCAACAATTATTGTTCATAAATGAGTGATTAGTGTGTCGCTAAAAGGCCAATCTTGTCGAGATATTGCGGCAAAGTTATCGATCGGTAAAATCGACCGTAAACGATATTAGAAATTATATAAAGATGGCCGTGGCCTTCAGGGCTTTCAAAGGTCCGGGAGACCCCGAAAAATTACTATTCCTGTGGACAGAATTATGAGGAGAAAAACAATTGTTAATCTGCATAAAAAATCCGTACTGCGATTTACGGAATGAAAATATTGCTGAAATAAGTCTGTATACCATATCAAGATGCTGACGTGATGCACGACTTTATGGAAGAGTCGGTGTTATAATTTTTTTATAGTTAAAAAAAAATAAATACAAACGGACCCGTCTGACGTTTTCCAAAAAACACAAAGTATGGTCAAGTGAAAACTGGAAAAAAGTTATATTTTTCCATCAATCGAATTCGAAAGAGTTTTGGAAGTGATGGCAGACACAACGTCTAATGACCTAACAACAAAAGATATGATTCGACCTATGTCATTCCTACAGTGAAGCGTGGCGGAGGGCACGTTATGCAGTGGGGAGTATTTTCTTCAAAAAGTGTCGGTCCGTTATTTGAAATCCACAGCCAGGTTAATGATACAATGTATAGGATACCTTTCAAGACCGTTTTCTGCCTTATTAGAGAAAAAAAAATTCATCACATATATTTTTCTTAACATGATAACGACATAAATAATCTATGCAAACCTCGATAAGCAATGGTTTTTGCACAAAAAATTTCTTTTTTGAAATGATCAGACCAAGCGCCGAACATGAATCCAATAGAAAGTCTTTGAAAAGAAGCTGACAAAAGGCTTCGGAACTATAAATATTCCAACTCAGCCAAAATTTATATATATATATATATATATTATTTTTTAGCATTTTCTAAAACATTTAAAGAGAAAAATAAAAGATGAAAATCATCCTTTAATTAGAAAGAAAAGAGAAAATACTCATTCGAAGTTCCAAACTGATTTTCTCATTTTACACACTTTATATGCACCCATCGCACATGTTATGTAAGAAGGGGGGGGGATTCTGATCATCTATATTTTTATGATATTCACGTATAAGCTGAAATCTGAAAAAATTTTAGGAGTAAAGAATTTTATGTCTAATAATCGTTTATGATAGTGCGACAGACTGCAATTTACCCGATACCAATAACAGCATAAAAGAAAATGGAATCGCTTTTACGGGACATTTTTTCCCTTTCTTATTTTTGGGGAGATGTCTCTATTACGTTGAAATAAAATTCATTTTGGTCTTAGTCTTCTTACGATTATAGAATGTCTGAAATAAGAATTTAAACGTATATACATTATTAAATATACAAATTAGGGAAATATAAATGTAGAAAGTTTTGATATGGAATTTTCATTTTTTTTTTTTTTTTTTTTTTTTTTTTTTTTTTTTAATTAACTCATGCAACATAATTTAAAGGTATTGAAAAATATATTTTTCTGAAATTAAATTTTTATTAAAATGTTTTAATTTAGTGAGATTTTTTGGATATTTCTGTTATTCAAAACGAGAAATTTGTTAAGTTATTATTAATTTAAATTTACATTGTTATAGTTTGAGAATTCAATTCAAAAGTTAATTGTTTTCATTATGTAATACTAAATATTAATATTTTTTAATTTGAAATAGGTTACTAAACAAGTCATTGTATTTTATTCCAGAAATGCATGAAATAAAATAATATACAATTATCAAAAGACAATGACAAAGCAAATATTATTTGTTAAAACTTTGTTTTTAATAGCATTATATAGTATTTTATATATGGTTTTTATTTTTTAATTTTAAGTATTTATTAAAACTTTTACAGAGGAAAAAAAGCTGAAAATCATACTTTAATTTGAAAAAAAGAAAAGAAAAGAAACAGAAATCAATCAAAGTTCCAAACCAATTTTCTCATTCCGTACGATTATATGCATCCATCATACATGTTATGTAAGTGGGGAAAAGTCTGATCACTTGTATTTTTATGATATTCCCGTAAAAAGCTGAAATACAAACAATTTTTTGGAATAAGGAATTTTTATGACTAATATTCATTTATGATAGTGCGACTGACTGCAATTTATTCGACACCAATAAAAGCATAAAGAAGATGGCATTGCTTTTATGGGACATTTTTTCCCTTGTGTCTCTGGTTGGTTAAAATTAAATTACTTTCGGCCTTAGCCTTATGATTATTGAATGTTTGAAATAAGAATTAAAAAAAAATAATTCTGATCATGGAAATGAGAAAAACAGAAGTTTAACTATGATAATTTCATTTTTTATTGAAAAGGAATTTATATAAAATAATTTAATGTTATTGAAAAACGTATATTTCTGCAATAAAAGTTTTTTTTTTAAATGATTCGATTTCGTGAAATTTTTCGTATATTTCTTTTATTCCTAACGGGAAGTTTGTTAAGTAATTTTTAATTTTAATTTATGTGGTTATAGTACGATAATTCAACTTAAAAATTAATTTTTCTATTATGTAGCATTACCCTTCCGTCAAGCGCACCGTTGTAAAAAGTACAAATTCATTTTCTTTAAAAAAAAACAAAAGAAAATTTAAGCAGTAATGTGTGTTAATAACCGTTTGTATTCGTTTATTGGATCTCTTTACCAGTTCCTCAAAGTTATTTGTATTTCAGATTGCGCAACTAGCTGCACCTGTCATTTTAATATTTTAACAGTGCATGAAATGATTAACAGTGTGCAATGTTTATCTGTAAACAGCCTTCAAAAAAGCAAATCTTACGCTTGATATGGGAAGCGACTAATACAGATGAAATACAGGACTAATTCTGTATATCCGAAATTACTTAATTATTGTTTAGTAATTCATTATTAATTTTTATTCTTTGTGATTGTAGTAGCAAGCAGTTTTTTATGCATCTAAACTTTTGCTTTATAGTATGTTCTAACAAAAAAAAGTATATTGCGGAATACTTTCATAAATTGTGATCAGAGATAACTTATATGTTTTTTGTAAGTTTAAGTATTTGTAAAATTTAAATAAAGCAGCAATAATTTATTGTTTTTCGCTTGTTGTACAATTTACAACGCGCGCCGCTCATGTGATCAAAATTTGCGCGTCCGGCGAAAGGTTAAATATTTGCATTTTTTAAAGTGAAATAGTTTACAATACAAGTGATCGTATTTTATTCGAGTTGTGGATGAAATATTATAATATACAATTGATCAAAAGACAATATCAGAGTAAAAATAATTTATTAAATCTTCATTTTTTTCAGCAATATATATTATTTTTTAGCATATATTAAAATTTTTACAAAGAAGAAAAGCTGAAAATCAACCTTTAATTTGAAAAAAAAACAGAAAAGAAAAATCAATCGAATTTACAAACTAATTTTCTCATTTTGTACGATTATATGCATCCATCAAAATTATTGCAAGTGTATATGCTTCCAAGTAGGAAAAAGTCTGATCATCTATATTTTTATGATATTCACGTAAAAGCTAAAATCTGAACAACTTTTAGGAGTTAGGAATTTTATGACTAATAATCGTTTATGATAGTGCGACAAACTGCAATTTACCCAATACCAATAAAAGCATAAAAGAAAATGGCATCGCTTTTACAGGACATTTTTTCCCTTCTTTCTTTTGGATGTCTCTAGTCGTTTGAAATGAAATTCATTTTGGCCTTAGGCTTATGATTAAAGAATGTCTCAAATAAGAATTTAAAAAATAATAATTGTAATTGGAGAAATGTAAAAACCTGTTATTTTATTTTTTTAATTAAAAAGGAATTTATGTAAAAATATTTTAAATGACTTAAAAATATTTTTTCTGCAATTAAATTTTTATTAAAGTGTTTCAATTTATGAAGATTTTTTTTTTATATTTCTGTTATTCAAAATTGGAATTTTTTTCAAATAATTATTAATTTCAAAATATGAGGTTTCAGAACGAAAATTCAATTTAAAAGTTAATTATTTCTATTATGTAATACTATATATTTGCATTTTTAAAGTGAAATGGGTTACAATATAAATCACCTTATATTATTCCAGAAATGGAGGAAACAAAATAATATTCAATTGAGCAAAAAAGAGTAACAGGGCAAAAATAATTTATTCAGTATTGTTTTTATTGTAGTATATATACATATATATGCATATTAGCTTTTATTAAAGCTTTTACATAGAAAAGTAGAAGCCGAGAATGATCCTTTAATTAGAAAAAAAGAGAAATAATCTAAATCGAAGTTCCAAATAAATTTTGTCATTTTGTACAATGATATGCATGCATCATACGCGTTATGTACAAGGGGGAAAAGACTGTTCATCTATATTTTTATGATATTCAATTATAAAGCTAAAATCTAACAATTTTTTGGAGTAAGGAATTTTATGACTTATAAACGCTTATAATAGTGTGACAGACTGCAATTTACATGATAACAATAAAATCATAAAAGAAAATGGCATCGCTTATCCGGGACATTTTTTTTTCTTTCATTGGGCAGATGTCTCTAGTAAGTTTAAATGAAATTCATTTTGGGGTTAGGCTTATGATTATAGAATATCTGAAATAAGAATTTTAAAAAGAATAATTCTATTTGGAAAAATGTAAAAACTACAAGTTTAACTATAACATTTCCATTTTTTTTTTTTGATTGAAAAAGAATTTATGTAAAATAACTGAAAAGTATTGAGGAACTGTAATTGAAATTTTATTAAAATGTTTCAATTGAAAAATATATTTTTTAATTAAATTTTTATTAAAATGTTTTAATTTAATCAGATTTTTTGTATATTTATGTTACTCAAAACGCGAAATTTGTTTAGTTATTATTTATTTTATATTATGCAGTTATAGTATGAGAATTCACTTTTAAAGTTAATTGTTTTTCTATTATGTAGCATTAAATATTTGCATTTTTATTAAAGTGAAGTGTATTACAATACAATTCATCGTATTAAATTAGAGAAATGGATGAAATAATATAATATACAATTGACCAAAACACAATAACAGGCCAAAATCATTTTTTAACTTTATTTTTTATAGGAATGTAGTTTTATGTATTTTTTTTTTTACATTTTTTAATGTTTTACTGAGAAAAATAAAAGCTGAAAATCATACTTTAGTTATAGAAAAAAAGACAGAGAGAGAGAGAAAATCCAAATCGAAGTTTCAAACTAATTTTATCATTTTCTTCGATTATATGCATCCATCATACACGTTATGTAAGAGGGGGAAAAGTCTGATCATCTAGATTTTATGATATTCACGTAAAACCTGAAATCTGGACAATTATTAGGAGTAAGGAATTTTATGACTAATAATCGTTTATGATAGTGCGACAGACTACAATTTACCCGATACCAATAAAAGATAAAAGAAAATGGCATCGCTTTTACGGGGCTTTTTTCCCGTTTTTCTTTTGGGAAGCTGTCATTAGTTGGTTGAACTGAAATTCATTTTGGCCTTAAGCTTAAGATTATAGAATCTCTGAGAATGCCGTCCTATTATATAGATATATATATCTTTTTTTTTTTTTTTTTTTTTTTTTTTTTTTTACAGTTTTAATTTATTATTTTTATGTTTTAATAATTTGTTTATACATTTATTAAAGCAATGTCTTAATTATTTTTAAGATCACGTAATAACTAATTGTATACCAAAGAATAAATGAATTGTTTAAGAAAACCATTATTTAGTGCATCATAAATTAGATTTTTAATATTAGCATTAATTAGATGAGAAGAACATAAACGTTTTATTCTATATAAATGATTAAGGATTGTGTTACGATATACAGAATTATGAAGACAGGATTTAAAAATTGTTAATGTATTTAATTTAAAATTAAATTTGTACCGTTTTACATATATATATATCAGTTATTAATTTGTTTTCTTTTACTATAATTTTAAGATATAAAAAATTAATGGTATTGTTAGAAAGCAGGTTTTTTGTAATTTCTAAATTTGCTGGTTAATGTATTGGGAATGGTGATATACTGGTATTCTCAGTGTCAATTAAAATCGTATCATCAATCTCTCTCTCTCTCTCTCTCTCTCTATATATATATATATATATATATATATATATATATATAATAGATAGGTAAGTAGATATATAGATATGTATAAAAATATATAGATAGAGGGACAAATAGATTGATAGATAGTACAAAGCAAATTTCAATTTTAAACTTAAAATGCACGCATTTATTTTATGTAAAATAATGTCATTTGCATCCTTTGAATAATTTCACATTTACGATGTAGTCTTAGGCAACATCTATAGAAAAGTATGCTTGTGATGTCAGTATCGCTAAATAATATAAAAATCCTACAAAAAGCGATGTCGTCATTAAATAAATTCAATAAACAAATTATATATCTAATAATTCATATTCATTTGTTTATAATATTTCATTGATACTGAAAATTAAATATACTTTATAAAATCTCCATCTTTTATGAGAAATCCTTCCTTTATATTTCTTCATAATTCGGAAAATGTTACTGCTCAGGAATTAATAAAATTATAATGTTTCAGCCACACAAATATTCACAGTAATCTACTTTTTTTTCTTTTTTTTCCTGCAAAAATTGGGTGCTTTAATTTCCAGCATTACAGAAATTGCATTAAATATTACAAATAATATTAATAATATTAATAATGATAATCTAAAAAGAGATTGATTTCAAACAAATTGCATTTAAAAGTACTTTTTCGCATATGCAATGGTGTAGAAATTTAAAATCTGCTAAGGTTAGACGTTTGGAAAAATTCAGTA
Organism: Maratus speculifer; assembly: GCA_964019185.1. Lineage (NCBI taxonomy): Eukaryota > Metazoa > Arthropoda > Arachnida > Araneae > Salticidae > Maratus > Maratus speculifer. The sequence goes on along the minus strand of OZ025296.1, from coordinate 224,302,132 downwards.
GATTATCAGTATTTAAACCTACAATGATACTTCCTTTTACGTGTGACTTATGGTTAGTAACATTATTTTTTAGTCTAAAAGAAATATTATATCAGGGACTCATAATGACACTTCAGTCATTAATGTCCAAATACAAAATCATGTTTTGAACTTTTAATAGATTAATTGGTTCCGTTATATAAAATCGAATTAATGGATCTTTTAACTTAAAAATTATATATATAGTTATAGAAAATTCATTGAATATTTTGTCAATTGAAAAAATGTATATTTTTTCAATTAACGAATTTTGTGAAATATTTCGTACATACATTGAACGAAAAACAAATTACACGAATTGAATCTTTCCAACTAAACGAAAGACTATTATTTAAATTTCATAAATGCTTGGTTTAATAGGAACGTTTTTAAAAAAAATTATTTAAATTTTACTTTTTTCAAGATTATAATATTGAATCAAACCTTAAATCTGTATAACATTTTTGATGAAAATTTTTTCAAAGAATAACCATTTACGACAGTACGATCAATAGCAAATTACTGGATACCTATAAAAGCGTTAAAGAAAATCTCGCAGCTTTTATGGCATCTCATTTCATTTGGTTCCACTAGTTAGTTGAAATGAAATTCGGTTTGCTCCAGGACATATTTATTTATATTGAATATATCAGATAAGACTTTTAAAAATAATTTTACCGCGAAGCATAAAAAGAAATTTTATTCAATGTGGTATATTACTTAATAAATAAATTGGATAAAAAATTGTGTACGGTAATTTGAATGTAAAGGAGATTTTTTTTTCTCTCTTAAATATTACTCTTTCTAATTCTATTTAAGGTATACATTTTAAATTCTCAAACTTAAAAGACAAATATTATTATTCAATGCCATTATTTTTTTTTCAAGATATGTTTTTAAAATAATTATATTATGATTTTTTAAAAAGTTTGATTGCTTCTGGATAAATTAATGCCTTTTTGTATATAATAGAGTGGTCTATTTTAGATTTTTTTAATTATTAAAGAATCCTATCCACCTACCCATATTATTATTCAATGTACTACTGTAGCATTTCTTTCTTGCACTTTCCCTTACGGGAGCGATGGATAGGGGTTAAGACCATTTCAAATACAGTAAGGGTAGGCAGGAATTCTGCTGGAATGGGCAATAAATTTTAATCGTAATAATAGTTTAATCTTAAATAGATAATCTGTTACAAGGGAATGTGAGCTAAATGGCCGAATGGATAGAGTACTGAACTCGAGACAAAGGGTCTATGTGTTCGTTTCCGTTGCTCTCAAATTGTGTTCGCGTATTATTATTATTGGTTGCTTTATATTAATAAATAAGATATATTTCATAAAGATAAATTTTTATATTAATAATACCGAAATATGTATTGCTATTATAATAATAAAATACTTATTTAAATACGAGAAAATGAGATATTTCGTGATGAATTCTAAACGCTTTTTAATATTCAAAATATCATTTAAAAGAGATTTATGTATATGTTAAGAAAATTAAAAAATAAAGATTATGCGAAACTATGTGTTTGCCCGTAAAATAACATCTTGAATATAAATTACTTCTTGTTTATAAATTATTACTGTAGTTAGTGGAGCAAGTTTTTCTGCTCTCCCCACTCTTCCCACATGCATTTGGAATGGATTTAATTCCTATCCATCGCTGTCGTAAAGAATACACCCAGAAAAAGGAGTTGGTTAAAACAACAATACATGTTTTGTTGAGTACATTTTCTTTGTTTTAAGCGATTTTTTTAGTTAAAGTAAAAAATCGGGTTTCTTATGTAGACAAAAAAATATTGTTAACTTTCTTATAAAATTTTAACAAGATTTCATCAATTCTATATGAGTTTTACTAAAGTCTTGTATTTTCAATTTGTAATTCCAACAAAAATTTGTTGTTTTTGCAAAATTTAAATGGTTGTGCAGTAGCCATAACTCTGTCAAGTAATTTTGTTTAATTGACTTATATAGCTATATAGAATTAACATAATTTTTTGATTAAAAAAAATAATTTTCCAATTGAGACGGATTAATGACGTTATTATTAAGTTATTATGCATTTCGGATGAAAATTGTGGGCAAAAAATTGCAAAAATAAATCAACAATATATTTTTTTGTTTATTCAAACAAAATTTCCATTGAATAATATAAAAAAAGATTTGTTTGTCCAAACAAATTTTTGTTGATTCAATAGAACTTTTCTCTGTGTGTAGCACATGAAAAAGACTTTAGTATATACTATAGGTGCAGATTCTCGAAATGTTTAACGAGCCATTGCCTCCTAAACCCAAGTATACCAGTCGCCACAAGGACTTAATTTCTAAGAAAAATTACAAAAAAAAAAAAAAAAAAAAAAAAAAAAAAAAAAAAAAAAACTCGCGAATTTTATTGAAAGATCGCAGAAGAAAAGCTAAAAAGCTAATTTTTTCAAAAGATCTTAAAAAAAATATTAATAATAATAAAAATAAAAATAAACTCCTTTGTCGAAAGAATTGCTGAAAAACGCGATTTTCGTCAGAAGATCGCAAATAAGTAATGTAGTTTTCTTGTCAGAGGGTTGCTGATAAACGTAATTTTAGCCAATGATCAAGTAAAAAAACCCGCAAAATTTGCCAAAGGAAGGTAAATTTGATGCTGAAAATTGTCGCAAGTCAAATGATTTAGTCCCCACGCGGTGACTAGCGACCGTGAATCTGCATCTATATAATGTAAAAGATTAAAATAATAATAATAACAATTTTAACTGCAGAATATAAAAAGAAATTTTTCAATGAGATATTTTATTTAATAAATGAATTCGATGTAAAGTCATATAAGATATAAAGACAGCATTTTTTTTTTCTTAATTCCTTTTATCGCAAATTACGGATTAATGGAAATTTCACATCCTTTAGCATTTTCCATGAATTTTCGAAACTAAACTAGAATACTCTCACAATCGTTAAATGAATTTCAGAAGGTTTTTTCCAATAAAAAGTAATTAAATCTGACACATATGGATTTTGTGCAATATTTATAACTTTACTCAAATATTTGAATTAAAGTATAATTTAATAATTTAAAGATTTAGTAAACGTACAAATATAATGATCTTAGAATAGTTAAATAGAAATATGCTCTAACTCAAGTAAAAAAGCCTTTCTTTAAAAAAAGAGTTTTTGTTTATTGCAACCAATAATGCTTTTGGAGCAAAATAAATAAAGTAATAACTTATTCGGTAAATTATTGCTACAAATCGATACATTAAATGAATTTTATAAGACGTTATTTTAATATTATATCAAAGTCTTTAAATTACCGTCCAGACACAACGGGTTAAACGTAGTAAATTCCATTTAAGGCAACTAAAATTAGGAATATTCTTTCTGTTTTTGAAAGATTTTTTTATTTATGCAACGTTACAGTAATTCATTTTAAATATAAAGAGATCAATTCATTTTACATTTTTTTTTATAATTGATGAAATAGTCAAACTTTTCGTACATACAAAATAAATAAACAAGAAAAAATAATTAAATGAATAAAAATAATTATTTTTTTATGATTGACGTTTAGTGGATGATTGATTTAACAGAATTTTTTAAGAAAATTTAACTATACGTTTATTAAAACGCAATTGGAAGTAATATTATTATTGATAATTGATTTAATAGATTTTTTAGGAAAATTTAACGTTTTTATTTTCACGTTTTTCAAAATATATTAACTGATATATATATATATATATATATATATATATATATATATATATATATATATATATATATACAGGGTGTTTCTAAATTCATGGTCCAAACTTTAAGGGGTGATAGTACACATCAAGACAAACAATATTTAAATGGGAAACCAAGGGTCCCAAAGTCTTCCGAAGGAGATAGGCGCCATTAAAGTTTAGGGTCCAAAAATTCAAATGATTATGAAAAACAGAAAAATTGGTCGATTCATTTGCGGTTTTCACTAAAATTGTTCTTTATGTCAGTGTTGTCTTGAAAATAAATTATAAAGATAAATTTCAAAAAATGACGATAGAAAGCGCTTTAGACTTTAGAGTAACGAACAACTATTTTTTACCGTTATTTTTTGCATCTCATTAAAGGTTTCGTAAGCTTAGACTTAAACTTAAATTTTGAGCTCAAAATCTGAATAGTTGGAAGCAGTTAAGTAGCACAAACTTAACTGTGTTCAGAGGGTTTTAAATTCAAATGATTATAAAAAACGGAAAAATTGGTGGATTGATTTGCGGTTTTCACTAAAACTATTCTTTATGTCGGTATTTTATTGAAAATGAATTATAAAGATAAATTTAAAAAAATGCCGATAGAGGGCGCTTTAGACTTTGGAGTAACGTACACCTATATTTTACCGTTATTTTTCGCATCTCATAAAATTTTCTTAGAAGCTTACACATAAACTTAAATTTTGAGATGAAAATCTGAATCGTTGGGAGTGGTTAAGTAGAGCAAACTGAACTGTGTTCAATGGGGATGGGGAGGTTCAAATTTCAAATTATTTTAAAAAACGGAAAAATTGGTCGATTCGTCTGCCGTTTTCGCTAAAACTATTCATTATGTCAATATTTCCTTGAAAATAAATTTTAAAGATTAATTTCAAAAAATACCGATAGAGGGCGCCTTAAACCTTAGAGTAACCAGCAACTATTTTTAAGCGTTATTTTTTGTATCTAATTAAATGCTTGCAAATGCTTAGATTTAAATTTTGATCTCAAATTCTAAATCGATGGATGGGTTAAGAAGCGGAAACTGAACAGTGTTCAGGAAATAAAATGTTACCCTCCCCACCCCTCGAACACATTTCAAATTTCTGCACTTAATTACTCAAAACGATGCAGATTTTGAGCTCAAAATTTAAGTTTGAACTTTTACAAGCATTTAATTAGATACAAAAAATAACGGTTAAAAATAGTTGTTGGTTACTCCAAAGTTTAAGGCGCCCTCTAACGGTATTTTTTAAAATTAATCTTTAAAATTTATTTTCAAGGAAATATTGACATAAAGAATAGTTTTAGCGAAAATGGCAAACGAATCGAACAATTTTTCCGTTTTTTATAATCATTTGAAATTTGAACCTCCCCACCCCTATTGAACACAGTTCAGTTTGCGCTACTTAACCACTCCCAACGATTCAGATTTTCATCTCGAAATTTAAGTTTATGTCTAAGCTTCTAAAAAAATTTTATGAGATGCGAAAAATAATGGTAAAATACAGTTGTACGTTACTCCAAAGTCTAAAGCGCCCTCTATCGGCATTTTTTGAAATTTATCTTTATAATTCATTTTCAATAAAATACCGACATAAAGAATAGTTTTAGTGAAAATCGCAAATCAATCGACCAATTTTTCCGTTTTTTATAATCATTTGAATTTAAAACCCTCTGAACACAGGTAAGTTTGTGCTACTTAACTGCTTCCAACTATTCAGATTTTGAGCTCAAAATTTAAGTCTACGCTTACGAAACCTTTAACGAAATGCAAAAAATAATGGTAAAAAATAGTTGTTCGTTACTCTAAAGTCTAAAGCGCCCTCTATCGTCATTTTTTGAAATATATCTTTATAATTTATTTTCAAGACAATACTGACATAAAGAATAATTTTAGTGAAAACAGCAAACGAATCGACCAATTTTTCTGTTTTTCATAATCATTTGAATTTTTGGACCCTAAACTTTAATGGCGCCTATCTCCTTCGGAAGACTTTGGGACCCTTGGTTTCCAATTTAAATATTGTTTGTCTTGATGTGTACTATCACCCCTTAAAATTTGGACCATGAATTTAGAAACACCCTGTATACAATACATATATATACATATATATATATTAACTTCAAAACTGTCATGTATCAAAGAGAATGTTAAAAAAATTCCCTGCTGGCTCGGCCTACGGGCGGAGGTAGATTTCAAAGTTACGTACAAACTTCACCAGCAAAAAATAAAAATAAATCAAGATTAGAGATAAATCCAATTTAATCACTGAGAATTAGCTCGAAAGACCTAAACTTTTCGTGAAAATTTTAATATACGTGCATACAAACAGGTATATATATATGGAACATATTTAAAAATCGCGAACACAAAGCCGGAGAACTTTAAAATGCTGAAGTATGGCAATATTTATATAGTCTGGTTTTTATGATGTTTCAATAAGTTTTTACAAACTCACTCGACGTTATGTATTCACCTGCTTTTCATCCATTATATTTCCAATATGATGTGATATTTGCTAAAATAATAATAATAATAATAATAAATCCGTCAAAATATTTATTTTTTTTTTCCGTTTTCATGCGCAAACCTTGCTATAGAAAAGTTATGACGTAATCAATTATTGAATTTTTACTAAATTCATCAAACTATTTTTTTCCGTTCTTACGAGCAAAACTTGCAATAGTGAAGTAATTGTTGTATTAAGAATTTTATTGTTTTTTTTTAATTGTTGGCAACTCCTATAACAAAATATGTTTATTGTTTCCTATCATTTTTTTGTAAGACCTGGTTTTGTCAAAGCCATGTTAAGGCTATATTGCAATTTTTGAGCCATTTCCACCCTTTTGGGCCGATTTTGCTCATTTTGCAATCCCCGCCGAGATATTAATAATTTCATTTTATTTGGCAAGTTTGAAGACGATTCAAGCACAATAACGACTTTTGTAGTGCGGACAAAATTTAGTACATAAATACATACATACACACATATATATGCATATATAAACTTTTTAGAAGATTTTGGGTTCCTGGGATTTATTAAAAAGTTATGAAGAAATCTTTCAAAAGGCGTACCATGTTAACGATTGCAATAGGTAATATCTCTTATGAAATCTACCTAAGAATATAATACTAAATACGGTTAATAGTAACAGTAAAATACAAAGATAATAAAATGCGATAAACATTATCGCCTATTTCCAAAAATAGAAATAAATATTTAAAAATAAATCATTAAGTCAAAAACTTATTAAATTTTTTTGTTCTGCAAGGATTACGAAGTATTTTTTATGGATTATTTTTTTATGATAGCTTCTTCTTTTCTCTAATTATTACAGTTTGGAAACGCTAAGCAGATTAACATGCTACTATCTGGATTAAAAAAATACATACGAGATTACAGAAGAAAGACTTACTTAGACTTCATTAAAAAAAATACGTGAAATTTCATCGATTAGCCTTCTAGCGCTATCGATAAATGAATGTAATTAGCACAATCCTTATTATTATCATTTTTAGCAATGAATAAAATATAGTTAGCTATTTTTAAGAGAATTACTGTCAAAAAGATATTAAAAAATTAGTTTAAGCAAAAAAAAAAAAATATTTTAAACACTTTCAACTTACATTAGAATTTTGAAACACCTTTTTGGAATTTCTTATTATAACTTTAAATCTTAAGATTATTAGATTAGAAAATATTTAATATTTAATATAAATTAAACTGCTAAAAATTTCTTTAAAATATACAAAAAAATCTCTGTAAATTTACATTATTTCTCGATAACATGTATTCGAATGGTTTTCTCGGTCATCATTTTACGCATATTTCATTTATCTTATATCTAATTTCCCTGTAGGGATTTATTTAAAGATATTTTTATCTTTGTTAAATTTCGTAATTCAAACTGCACAATTGTGAAATTCTTTTGCAATTTTCTTAGAAATATTTTTAAAAAAAATTGCGTATTTTTTTAATTAGGATAATTTAAAATGCAAAAAATCATCTTATTAGGTTTAGTGGGGATTTTTACCGATGAATCATAAAAGATATATTTTGTGCTCAATACACTCAGAAAAAAGTTTTGTTGAATCAACACAAATTTGTTTGGTCCAACAGATCTTTCCGTTTAAATATTGGTCAATGGAAATTTTGTTTGAATAAACAACAACAAAAAAAATTATTAACTTTTTTTTTTTTTTTGCAATTTTTTGTCTACGATTTTCATCTGAAATGCATAATAACCTACTAATAACGTCATTAATCCGTCTCAATTTGAAAAGTTTTTATTATTTAAAAATTATCTTAATCCTTTATAGCTATATAAGTCAATTAAACAAAATTACGTGAGAGAGTTATGGCTATTGCACACCAGTTTAAATTTTGCAAAAACGACAAAATTCTGTTGGAATTACAAATTGAAAATGCAAGACTTTAGAAAGACTCAAATAAAATTAATGAAATTTTGTTAATTTTCTTGTAAGAGTGTTAACAATATTTTCTTGTCTGAGCAACAAAACCGATTTCTTACTTTAACAAAAAAATCGCTTAAAACAAACAAAATGTTCTCAACAAAACCTGTTTTGTAGTTTTAATCAATTCCTTTTTCTGGTTGTAGAAATAGCTCTTATGGCTCAGTTAGTAAGGCGTTCCTCCCGTTTCTAGAGGTCTTGGTTTAAACCTCAACACGGTCAGAAACAAATTGTGTGAAAATTTAATGATGCAGCAGTTCAAATTTATTTCAAAATTTTAAATTCTAAGAAGCTCACTGAAGTTAGAATGATTCTCTGATTTTGAAATCTAAGTTAAACTTTTATGATTAAAATTAAATTAACAGAGTCTTGTGTATTTTTAACGATTTTAATATATAAAGTCTGTTATAAATTTATTAAATAAGTTATCCGTTTTTTAACAGAATCTAGATTTTCAATCTCTGTAATTTTAAAGATAGTGGATTACCTGTAGATTCCCTGTAAATTCACAAAAATGTTTTTAAAAGTTTACATATAAATACATGTACATTAGCATTATTAAATCTTATTTAACGCTTTCTATCCTGACTGTTTTTTTAAGTAACTCTAGAGAAAATTATGTTAAAATTTATTTAATTCGCCTGCTAGTAAAAGTCGTTTTTACTTTTGATACAAAATAATTTCCCCAATCATATTTAGAAATCACAGTAGAAACGGACGAAACTAAATATTTTTAATGGTGTTATTTTCTTAATCATTTATCTAGGTGTGACTTATTCCTATTAAAAAATGTTATACGAAAAATTTGCAGTTACAAAACACTTTATTGTTACAAATAGCATCATTATTCATTTATTTATACTGTCTTCTAAGAGTTGCTGTTTTTGGTGAAGCTTCCAAAACAGCATTTTTTTGTTAATATTAGATAATTGAGATGCTTTGGCATCTTAGATATTAACGTAAATAGTTATCTTGATAGATAGTATACTTGTTTTTCGGTGCCTTTTGTATAATCAAATATTATTTTTCATTTGTTCAGTTTTATATTTTAAATATATTTTTTTAACCTGGCTTCCGGTAGAGTTTAGGCAATTGGGATGTAAGGGATCGTTGGACAGACCGCGCACCGCAAAATATGGAACATTTTTTTTATTATTATTTATTTATGGCTAAGCAATTTTTTTAATTAAAATTCAGGCTTTAAAGGCTAAAACCCTAAAGTGTCTGCCTTCTGCAATCTATATTCGCAAATCCCTCGTACACAACACACAGGCTCTAAAACGCACTAATTTGCACTGCTTGAAAAATATTTCCCAATTACGAAATCTTAAATGGTATTATCTCAAAAGTGGCAGTTTTCTGTAACCTATTTACCGCACATTTTCCGTTGAGTGGCGTATTTTTGCGTTCTGAAATGCGCATTCACCGTTACCAATATAGATGATATCTGTTTTCGTGATCGACTAATACACAATTACGCTTTTGAAAAGAAGCTCGTATAACAAGGCGTTAAAATGTAAAGTAAAGTAAGTATAGTATAACAAGACTTTAAATTCCGGGATTTTAAAGTGTCTAGAAGAAACATTTTGACTAAGATGATTTAAAAAAATGATTATAAATATAACATTTTAATTATATCGTTTTATATATGACATAATATTCACTATTTAAACACTTTTCACGCGGAATAAATTTATCATTTTAAAGTTTTCCTTTATTTTCAATATCTATAATACATCTTCTCTCATTTGACTTCAGAGCAGGAGTTGTAATCTATTTAGATTATTTCAAATCTTGGGTATAGTAGCATATTATTCTAAGATTGAAATTACAATTGTGTTTAATTATCGCTAGGTAATGAAACATAGTGTAACGCATAGCGCACCAAACGCATTTTTCCCACCAAAATTGTCACTGGAATTGACGCTCTTTCCGATACCGGTATATCATCTGTGCGCATACGATGCTTGACGGCAGAAACAGAAACTTGTCAACAAAAAGGAAAAATGATAATATATTTTTCTTTTTTCTGGCGCGAGGGGGGTGAATAAAAAAAATACAATTTCAAAGTGCTATAAAAATAATAATTGTTATTAACTATTAGTGTTATCTCAATAGTTGCAGAAGACTTTAATTACGCAGTTTTATTGCATATTTATTAAAATTTGTCATAAATGAATCTTAATTTGTTTTGGTATATTAGCAGCAAAGCCTGGTTTACTCAGAAGTATTGTAAACGCTAATAGTATGTTTATTAGAGCATAAACTAGCCGAACTTTTCTCATCTAAACGCTTCCATATTGTCAAATATTTTTATTCATTCATTTTGTTTTTCAAATTTAAGTGGAAATCACAATTTTTACCCTCCGTCCTATAACAAGCATTTACACTTGTCATTAATAAAAAGAAAAATATTGCAGGTCAGCATAGGTAAACCAAGGGAGCGAAAGGGGTAAATATGACGTATTTTTCAGCATTTAATGCTTTTTGCACATAAAATAAGCTATTTATTTATAAGTTTACTTTCTGTTTTAAAATACACGCTTAAATATATTTTTCATTTGAAGTGTATATAAATATCGTTGTTTGGGCTTTAAATATTTCTAATGCTCTTGAAATGATTTTTTTCGCTGTCTCTGTATATATATATATATATATATATATATATATATATATATATATATATATATATATATATATAAGAAGTAAAGATATAAATAAGTTCGCGTATATTTACGAAAGCTTGAGAACAGAATAAGGGATAGACAAACCGAAATCATTAACACTTTTTATAACTACGTTGAAAAGTGCTAAAAGAAGTAGCCAATGAAAATCTAAATTTTTCTAACATTAAATTTCTTTTGCCCATTCATTCTAAATATAAAATTAGAATGATGTTGGGCACAGAAAGACTCTCTTATCTTACGATCATTTGCTTTATCAAAAATGTTTTACTACATAAAAATAAATCATATCATTCCTTAAAAACATTTCCAGACTAATAACGACATATGCTTTCTGCATAGACTTAAAATAACTTATGCACCATAAAAAATATATCAGAAAGTGGTATTGCATTTTTCTCATGCGTAGATTTTGTTCTTTTTATGTTGAATGTATTCTCTTTTTGGTTGAAATGTAATCCAGTTCTGCCCAAGGCAAAAATTGTGATGAAAATACGTGGGTAAAATATTTCAAAGGGTTACCTAGCTTAAGGCAAAAAGTGTAAGGAAGCTGAAAAATTTTTAAGTGAAAAAAAAACTTTACGCAAGAGAATTTAAAATTCAAAATGTACTTATTCGTATGATTCGAAAGATCGAGATTAAAAATAAAATATATAAAGGAACTATATTTCAGGCTTTAAATTATAATTAAAGAAAATGAATAGATATGTGAAAAACTATTTTAGAATTTTTTGCAGCGCAGAAAAAAGATTTTAATACTTTTTTTTAGAAAAATGATAGTTAAATGAAGACTAATATTATTATTATTATTATTATTATTATTATTATTATTATTATTATTATTATTAGCATCATCATCATCATTTTTAAAAATATTACTAATATTATTTTTTATTATTATTGCTGCTACTATTATTACTACTACTATTACTACAACTACTACTCTTATTATTATTTTTACTGTTTCTATTACTATTGCTATTACTACTGCTACTGCAATTACAACTGCTACTACAAATACTAATACTACTATTCTTCTCCTTGTTACTATTATTATTGGTATTATTTTTTTATTATTATAAGTTTGACAATATTTGTATATAAGATTTTTATTCTTAATCATGCAATTAATAATTTTAATGATTCTACGATATAAATATTACAACGGAGAAAAGTGAAATCAATAATAAAAGTGAATAAATTTTGTTGTTACTGAGGTCGAAAATATGAGGAAGACTACAAAGCTATAGCAAATAACATAGAATATTTACATAAAATACCATCAGTAAATCTTAGTTTCGAAAACAAAGAAATTGCAAATTCGTATATGTTTGTTACATTTGGTCTTAATCTCTGCAGTAATTAATAGTTTCACATATCCTCTCAAGAATTGTAATACGCTCAGTCTCATCATGATAGAATACAATGTCGCATAACTACATAACGCTGCTATAAAACTAAATTATGCGGCCGTCATATCCAAGATAGCAACAATTTAACACTAAATGCGTATTATAACTGTTTGATATTTTGTATACAGTAATTGCTTGATTATTATTATTATTAGTAGTAGTATTGAAAAAGAAAGACTTTGGCTTACGAAGTGAAAATTTATTAATTAAAAGTAAAATTCAATATTCCAAAGCATACAATATAGATAAAAACAATATGAATCACACATTTTATTCTTTATGTTTTTTGTTATAAAATACAGAATTGTATTCAGAGAATAAGTTCGAGTACTATTTTATTTGGAAAAAATTTATTTAAGTCTATTTTTTTTAATTATCCATTAGAAAATAAATAAATAAATAAAAATCCTTTTAGATGGAAAACAGTGATAACGTCACTCTTGAGTTACATAATAGAAATTCTTCAAAAATAAATAAACAAATAAATTAATATAAAATAAAATAAAATAATAAATTTAAATAATATACTTACTTAAAAACTTACTTAAAATTCTTTAAACTTCACAACAACAACTTTCCAACGATGTAATAATTCTTAAAAAGTTTTTAATAATTTGCAGAATTAATAATGATTTTTTTTATAAAGATAGAGAAAAAAACGCCAATCGAAAGTTTTATTAGTAACATAATTCATTATAAATATTACTTGCTGTGTAGAAGTAATATTTACAATAAATTCTGTAAAATTCCCATGGTAACATATCAGAACGAAGGCAGATTTCACGACGTTAAATTCTTATTATTACATTTGAATTATTTTGTAAAAACACAGAAAAAAGCTAGACTTTCTGTATACCTACACCATTTCTGAGTTAAATTCATTTGATGAGTTTATCAGTTGTCGTTTTACATACATTTTCTTTATTTTATATCTAACTGCCTATAGAAGCTTCAATGTCTTTATTTAAAATCTTTTTTATCTAAGCTAAATCTTGTAATTCAAACTACACATTTTTACTCAATTTTATTAGAAATATTAATAAAAAATTACATAGTAAATTATAAAGTATTTTTTTTATTTAAAATAATTTAGAATTATAAAGAGAAAAATTATCTCTTAAGAGTTAGTGAGAATTTTTATCGGCAATCCCTTTGCAGTTGTTTCCGTCATCGTATGTCAGAAGTTTGGTAATATTAAAAGTAAACAATAAATTAGATTCACATTTTTCCATTAAAAATGTGTATTATGTATTGGTCTAAAATAAATTAAACAAAATTTTTACGAATTTTCTTACGAACATATTTCAAGTTAAATCTTTGAAAAGCATGATATATATATATATATATATATATATTTCTCTCGCTGAATGATGAAAGATTTGTAATCGATATAAATAGCTCCTATAGATCCGTCAGGAAGGGTTTTCCACTGCCAAACTGCCAAAAGGAGCCGGGTTCAAACCCCAGGCCGGTTATAAACCAACTGTGCAAAAAATAAATGATGCAGCAGTTCAAATTTACTAACTTATTTAAGTTGTTTGAAGATCCTGAATATTGGATGATTCATTAATTTTGAAATCTAAATTTAATTGTTAAAAATAAATTTACAGTGTCTTGTCTATTTTTAACGGTGTTAAATTATGGAGTCTATTATAAATTTACCAAATAAACTTTCTGTTTTTTAAAAAATTTCTGTTTTTTTATTATTATAAGCTCTGTAATTTTAAACAAGACGTAAGATAATGTACTATTAGATTCTCTGGAATACAAAAATTTAAAAGCACCAAATATATTATATAAGCAGCAGGCCGGTATTTAGCGAACCGTATATTTAACGTGCCGTATTTAGCGTACCGCTGATATATTTGGTGCTTTTTAACGTTGCTCATTTTTGTATTCCATTGCATTGCACCAAGCTCTATCTGAATATCTATTTGTTAGATTATCTGTAATTTCACAGAATTTTTTAAATAGAGTAATAGTTAAAAGTTTAAAAAATAATAATAGAAAGTAACAAACGAAAAAAAATATGTAACACCTAAGAAGAAATTATACATTTATCGGTTAAGCCGAGTAACCAGGGTTGGATTATATCAGTTTAATCATATCAACTATATTATTCACGAGTTTATTGTTATTTACGGTATTATTTTAGAAACAACCTAAACACAATTTATTTTTATTAGATATTTTGATAATCAAATGCTATAGCTTCATTTAGAAAAATATTTTTTCACCTAAGAAGTCAAGTTTGTTTAAGAAAATAATAAATAAAACTGAAAAAGTATTTGATTTTTTTTATTTATAATATGAGTATAAAAATGAAATAATAAGATTTAATTTTAGCACCCGTACTTTTTAATTTTGTTCAAGAGTAAGCAGCAAAAATTTCCTTTTGATGTTAAGATTTACGTGGACACAGTTTTAAATATACCAAGATGTAAAGTTGATATCTTAGTAAAAATTATATATAAGACTTTTTATAATTCAGTAAAAAAATATCGTGTTTTCTTTCTTGACTTCTTTTTTGAAAATACTTTTCTTTATAATATGACACAAGTGTTCACATGTGTAAACTAAAACTAAAATATAAGTGCAAAGAAAAAATATAAAAAAAGAATTATTTTCATTTCCTAACGCGTTACAAAATCTCCATAGTTTTCGGACCTTTATTTTCAAAAAGATATCTCGAGCTTTTCATAATTAAAAAAAAAAAAAAAATCAGAATGAGTTTTTACGTGTTTTTTTACGAATGAGTTCTTGTTTCTAATGAAAACTTAAAATGCAGAGAAAAAGAAGATTATTGTATACTAGTTGTCTTTCTTAATTTACATTTTAAAAAAAATCTAAATGTTGTTACTGAGCTTTTCATATTCAGATGTTATTATTTTTTTCAACTAACAAGGAAGGTCTCCATTGAGGGCATACTCAGAATTTTTTGAAAAAAAATACGAATTAAACTACTCACGTAGGTAATAAAGGATCAGTGAAAATTAGCGGCGGAATTACATTATTAGATATGTAAAAAAATAAAATAATTTGGAATAATTGGCGTGAAAAGCTGAAAGCGACGCAGGATTTGGCGAGCAGTGTATTTCCTCGCCAAAAACAGCCGAGTTTAACGAATCTGAAAATTGATTTTAATTGACTTCACTGTTAAAAATCTGCAGCATTTACTGCAACGTCACTGCACTACTTTTATAGAATATCTCTCTTCTGACCAATGAGAATGCTCCATAGCACGGTGAATTGACCGTTTTCTATAAAAGCGGTGGAGTGACGCTGCAGAAAATGGTACAGATTTTTAGCGGTGTTGTAGCTTGTGTAACACTGTTAAAAATCTGCTGCATTTTGCTGCAACGCACTCCACCGCTTGTATATAATATCTCTATTCCAACCAATGAGAAAGCTCCATTTCACGGCCAAGTAACCGTTTTCTATACAAGCAAGGGAGTGCGTTGCAACAAAATGCAGCAGATTTTTAACAGTGAATTTTTAATTTGGAACAATTTTAATCAATTTAAATTGTGTTTTAAATGATAAAATATATTGATTTCATTTTGTTATAAGTACATATAAACGTATATGACAAAATAAACATGCAAAACTAAAATTACTTAAACTAAACTTATTTAAATAAATTGAACATAGAAAGTTTTTTCATTAAAAAGCATTCGAAGCTTAAAAGCGTATTTTTCAAAATTTCGTTTTTTCGCCAATCTGAGATAAATCGCCAAATAAACGAAATTTTTATTATTTTTTTACGGACTTTATAATGAGGTTCCGCCGAAATTTTTTTATAAACATATATAACTATATGAGAAGAACATTCTGTAATTTTTTCAGATTTTTCTGAGTATGCCCGTATGGAGACCTTCCTTGTAAGAACATACTTCATTTCAATTGGCACACGCTTGCGAAATGTGAAATAAGATATTTTTAAAATCAGTTGAAGTTCGAAATTCTTAGAAGATATTTTTACAGAGAAAAATATTTCAATAATCATGATAATAAAATATCTATGGAAAATAGGATTAGAATTAGAAACAAAATTCTAATTTTTTAAAAAGAAAAATAAGGATTTTTCCCGTATATTTTAAATGTTAATAAGAATTTGTTTTTAATGTTCCATGCGTATTCCATATCAATTATGATCCCCAATATTTTATGTTTCAGTTTGGTTTACGTATAAAAATAAAACTACGCATTGGATTTTGTATATCTGAATATGAAGGTAATTTTCCCCCTAAATGTTATGAAAATTTTCATATATTTCTGCATTTAACCAGGTTTAACTTTTTCAATTTTAACAAAAACTATGCGCAGTTTTATTTATGTAGAATTTAAACTAAGTTAACATAAAAAATATTAGAGATTTTAATTGATAAGCAATGACCACAGAGCATTTTCGAATGTTTTGAAAATGCTTAATGTATTTAGGAAAATTTCTTTATTTTTCAATTTCTTTTTCTTGTGTAATAAATGTGTAACAAAATTCATGTAGTGTGCCCTTTAATTTTATTTAAAGTACATTGTAAGAAGAAAAAATATTAATTTACGGCAAAACCTGCTGGCAGCAATGATGCCAGAATTAAACAAATATTCATTATTATTGTTATTACTAGATGGCTAAATATTAGTGAAGTCATATAGTAAATGCATAGACACATATTAACATCAGTACAAATAAACAATAACAAAATCATTTGTTGCATGAAAATAATACTTAAATAAAACAAATGTACTATTATTAGTACACCAGATCCGAAAGGTTTAAAGTTTTATGATTTGATTATGATGCTATCTAATATAACATAGTTGCATTCCTTGAATATTTTAGGTTAAAGTATTCTTAATAAGAATATGTGAGGAAATAATGAAAACGTTATCGCATATT
This sequence comes from Maratus speculifer, assembly GCA_964019185.1. Taxonomy (NCBI): domain Eukaryota; kingdom Metazoa; phylum Arthropoda; class Arachnida; order Araneae; family Salticidae; genus Maratus; species Maratus speculifer. The sequence goes on along the minus strand of OZ025296.1, from coordinate 224,284,917 downwards.
CAAATGGAACTCTTGCTTTCTTTTTCAGAAAGAAAAAGGTTTAACCGGAAAACAAATACAGCAGAAATGTTTTGTGAAGCATGTTTTTGAACTATCGAAAAATTAAAATTGAATAGAATTCTTATTGATACCCTTTAAGCGTCCTATCCGGGTTTTTTCGTCACGTAACTTTTGAAATCAAAAGCTGATTTAACACATAAGTCGATAATTAAGCTAATTTTTGAAGTGAAAGATACAAATAAACATTTTTATCCCAATAACTTTTATAGCTACTATTTTATTAATTGTTAAACTTGAATGGAAAATTTTGCAGGATGCCAAACATATTTTGGTTTATTGTACACGAAAATTTCAAGAAAATATCCTCCTATTTATTTCCACAATAAAACTAACACACTAAACAAGGTACAATTTTTAAATATAATATCAAGTAATTAACACTGACCCAAATTAGGGCCAATGTTTCCATCATATGCACTCGCCTGTGTAGTAATATATTACTGCAGATATACTGTAAAAAAAGGTTTAATTTATGGCAAAAATTGCTGGCAGCGTGTTGCCATCAATTTTTGACATAAAAATTGCAGTAAAATTAGATGTAACTTTATTTATTACATCTAATTTTACTATAATTTTTATAGCAAAAATTACTGGCAACATCGCTGCCAGCAGTTTTTGCTGTTAATTCAACGGATTTTTTTTTGTAGTGTAGTGGACACGTTGATCATACTTTAATTATTATAAACTATTATAAATTACACACATATGTATTTATGTTATTAAATGTGTATTTACATTGGAATGGGAAATTTCTAAAAGCTGTAGTGACGTATTAAAGCTGTTGATTAGATATCAAGAAATCGACAAGTTACTAACAGGTTTCTGCACGTGAGCAGTCACTCTCCCTGATTAGAGATCAAATAGATGAGAGTGAGTTTCGATGTTTAAGTAGTAACTCAACAAATTAAGAGAAATTTAAAATTCTGTCTTTCCAGTGCATTAGAAGAACCTCATGAAGAACCTTAGAAAATATTCAGCCTCGTACGTGTAGCAGACTTTGCTATCACCAATACGCACAGACGTATAGTACTAAACTTTATTTCATCAGTACAGAAGAATACCTTAAAAACTATTTGTTAAATATTACGATGGTTATTTTAGAAAAACTTGCAGCGTTAAAGATAATTGATATTTAAATGAACAATTACCATGATTTAATTGAACAATTAATATTGAAAGGTAAAAATATATCATTATTATAGTACTTTATATAAATTGAATTTCATAAAAATCTCGGAAACCAATTCCATACTTCCACAAAAAGAAACATTACCAAAGGAAAACTATTCTCTAGGCCAACTCTTAAAAATATAACCATCTTTTTCTATTTTCCTTATCCATTTATCTTTCTATCAAACCAGGACACAAAAATATTTATCAAAAGTCACAAGGAAACTCCTCTTTTGCGGATGATGAAACTCTCTAATCAAAGGAAGTGCTCCAGTCCATTTTTTCTCATATTCCATATTTTTTTCACCTTCCTGTTCTTTAACCGAGTAAATAAACTAAGAAAGCCACTCTACATCAAATGTCACTTTAGTTTATTCTATTCTATAAAGCTCAGTGAAGATCACGTCCCTTTCAAATTCCGGTTTTAGCTTTTTTCTTTATTTGGAAAATTCACTCTATCTAAATATGCAACCCAAATCGTCGATATTTTACCCTTAAACTTAAATAGCTTTCAATTTTTTTTTTTCGCCGCTATAATTGAAAGAGTCACTTTAGATTTTCAAAGATGGTTTTAAATTGATAACTTCTGAATGCTGTTTTATATTGAAGCGATGATTTTTGAAAGACTTTAAAGATATGTTTCCAAAATGTGTTTCAGTTTAACTGTTAAATAAAAAGAACTTTGCGGAAAACTTTAATTTACGAAGATATTTGAAGTGATACTATGACAATTTCAAAATATTTGATACATAACTATGCTATTTTTCTCGTTATCAAAATTATTTCTCGATAACTTTAACTGTAAATAAATCAACGTTATTTCATGTGTTAAATAATTTATTTATAACGAAATCGTAATTAGTTTATTTTAATTTTATGTTCTTAATGTGAATGAAGTAAAATAATTTGAAGAACGTATGCACGTGTTTAATTCAGGTATTTTAAAATTGCCTTTTTTAAAAACAAGAGTAAATTTTAATTTTATATACTGAATTTCTAAAGTGTTTGGAATTATTAATGTTAAAGAACTGAAGAACATGTAATTAGTTTCAGGAATACATTTTAATCAAACACCTCAAATAGTTTTTATAAACCTATTGTGCATCATACTTATGTCATTTTAATTATTGATTGTTTTACGCTTAAACCGCTTATCTTCCAAAGTCATCCAAAATGACATATTTTCAAAAATCTTAGAGAATGAGGGTTTCCCATAAAACAACTTCTCTTTTTTCTTCTGATTGAAACAGTGATTTGGAAGTACACACATATCACCAGGTAACTTCACATCTTTAGAAGGAACTTTTAACCTCTTCGCTACTGGAGATTATTACAGTATTTTTAATTATTACTGAATTATTTCTTCTCTCGTTTGACTTCAGAGCGTGATTTTTGTTTTATTTTCATTAGCTCGAATCTTAGAATTCGAAACATATTATTCTTATATCGAAATTTCATTTATATTTGAGTATCATTAATAAAATGGGACAAAACTGATGTACCCATTTGGATACTCAGGGACTGAAGAGGTTAAAGAACTATTCTATGGAGATCTTACGAATTAACAGATACCATTCATTTCTTATACCTTTCTGTTCCGATTTTTTATCCTTTTTTCAATTTTTAGAAAAAAAAATTCTTTTTTTGTTAATAACATTAACACTAGCTATTCAAATAGATAAATTAGATTTTAAGGAATATTTCATTGTCGAAAACATAACGTATGTTGTTTTTTACATCTTATTCAATACAAATACATATGACAATAGACAATGAAGAGTTTTTGGAGATGTTCAGAAAATACTATATTACAACAATTTTAAATTAAGATTGCAGCTTTCTAATACGAATTGCGCTTCATTACACATGATTCTTTCAGAAAAATAACTTTTAATTTTAATTTTAAAGGATAAAATATATGTGTAAATATAAGAATCGCAAGCAACGAGAATTAAGCAAATATTCATTATTTTTATTATTCACCATTTTATTATCACCAAAAATTAGTCGAAAATTTTCAAAAATAGTCAAAACATTTAATTGCCTTTTGACAACTAGCAACCATGAATCTGCACCAATATTAAGAGACTACGTTACGCTTCTTTTAGGGCACCCACTGATATACTAAATATATTTCAATGTATTTAAAATAGTGTAATATCATTAAAGTATATTCCAAATGATTTTCGCACCTAAATAATAATCAGGTGGAAATTTTTGAGCCTTCCTGCAAATGAAATACAAATTCTACAAACTTAATTTTCAACATTGATCATTCCAAAATAAAACTAAATAACATGGCAATTAAAGGATTTCTATGTGAGTTAGAATTCGTGTAAGCAGACCAGTCGGACAGATAGACTGAATTCATAAACATGTTTCATCTATATTTAAAAGTGAAAAAAAAAAGAAAATATAAGATTTTTTTTTTCGAATAACAAGCAGTTGAATTACCGGTAATATGTATATATATATAATAAGTATTAAGCATAGTTAATTTGTTAATAATAAAATTAGTGAAACTAAATTAAATAATTTTAGAAATTGTTAAAAGCATTATTTTGGCTGAGCATAAGCAATGTATACTATAATTTATTAAATTAATCATTTATTTTAGTTTAGAATTCATGTTCTACTTACAAAGAGAAACTAAAATCTGAAATTATATCAAAAAGTAGCTTTCCCATTGGCGACTTTTTTTTATTTAGTTATTTTTATCAAGATAAAATATTTTTTCTACGAAGATTATTAAAGAAATTCATAAAAAAAGATACAAAAGATTTAAAATAAATTTAAAGTTTCGAATTAAAAAAAAAACTGACATATGCCACTTATTTAAAATGTTACTCGAAATACATTTAACGGAAAACAGTCATTTTTTATATTTTTGTATAAAATCTTCACGTGTTGTTTTTATTTTATTGCAAATGCAGGCGTCTTAATTAATTCATTTTTGAATGTTTTTTTTCTACTTGGACAAATAAATGTAAGCTTTTGAAAGTAAAAAAAAAAAAAAAAAAAAAAAAAAAAAAAAACTAAATTTGTTAAATAAAATATTGCTAGGGAAAAGGAAAAAAATATTGTAACGTGATCATACATATGTTCGCAAAAATTAAATAAATCTTACATTTTAAACCACCGGAAGAAATATTGAGGTACAGGTTCATTTGGTTTTAGAAGTTCGTTAATTAAAACGAAATGTGGAATGACTCCGCTCGACTTTTTTTACACAAGTGTACAACTCCAAAAAGTAAACAAGTACATTGTATGTCAAACGTGGAAAATGATGCATGTTAGTTTTATAACTAGTTATATATAAATACAGGGTGTCCAAGAAGTATCGGGACAAAATTCAAGGGGAGGTAGGGCACATCACAAGGATTCATATTTGTATAGATACTCATGATCGGAAACGGTTTCTTAGAGTGGTAGTGAAATTACGATCCGGGCCCTGATTCATGCAGGCGCTTCTCCGGTGCATGGAAGGTCTAATGTTCTTTAGAAAACATAAGGAATTTACTGAACTTCCTCAGCAGCTGCAATGATGTGTACAACTAGTTCCCAGAACTTTTCAGTGTTATCCCGGTATTTTTGCAGCACTAAGAATAATTAACATTTTTTCACTCCCTGTTCGTGTCCTTTCTTTCATGTGTTTTGTGTCGTCACTACTGCGCCTGGAAGGTGTTTCCGATCATGCGTTGCTAAGTAAATCTGAATCGTTGTGATAACCTCTACATTCCCTTAAAGTTTGTCCCATTATTTCTAGGAAACCCTGTATATATATCGAAGATTGTGCAGTAGCTGTTGCATTCGTACGCAAAAATGCACGAATACAAAATTTATTAGGATTATATGCATGTAAAATTTAATTATACGGAAATGGGAGTCTAGTTTAAATACGACGTCATCACTATGGCAACCAAGAATCATTACCTATCATGGGATGTAACTGACAAGGAAGGTCTCCATACGGGCATACTAAGAAAAATCTGAAAAAATTACAGAATGTTCTTCTCATATAGTTATATATGTTTACAAAAAAAATTTCGGCGGAATCTCCTTATAACGTACGTAAAAAAATAATAAAAATTTCGTTTATTTGGCGATTTATCTCCATTTGGCAAAAAAACGAAATTTTGAAAAATACGCTTTTACGCTTCGAATACTTTTTAAAGAAAAAACTTTCTATGTTCAATTTATTTAAATAAGTTTAGTTTAAGTAATTTTAGTTTTGCATTTTTACTTTACTTTAAGTGTAATTTTGTCATATACGTTTATATGTACTTATAACAAAATGAAATTAATATATTTTATCATTTAAAACACAATTTAAATTGATTAAAATTGTTCCAAATTGAAAAATACACTGTTAAAAATCTGCTGCTATTTGTTGCAACGCACTCCCTTACTTGTATAGTAAACGGTTACTTGGCCGTGAAATGGAGCTTTCTCATTGGTTGGAATAGAGATATTATATACAAGCGGTGGAGTGCGTTGCAACAAAATGCAGCAGATTTTTAACAGTGTATGACATGGTCAATTCACCGTACTATGAAGCATTCTCATTGGTCAGAAGAGAGATATTCTATAAAAGTAGTGGAGTGACGTTGCAGTAAATGCTGCAGATTTTTAACAGTGAAGTCAATTAAAATCAATTTTCAGATTCGTTAAAATCGTCTGCTTTTGGCAAGGAAATGCACTGCGTGCCAAATCCCGCGTCGCTTTCAGCTTTTCACGCCAATTATTCCAAACTATTTTATTTTTTTACATATCTAATAATGTAATTCCGCCGCTAATTTTCACTGATCCTTTATTACCTACATGAGTAGTTTAATTCGCATTTTTTTCAGAAAATTCTGAGTATGCCCCCAATGGAGACCTTCCTTGTGAGTTAATTACATATGATAGTACTTAACAAAATGAAGAAAACTCTTATTAATGTGTTTTTAAACTTAAATCTTATTTCATATAATTTAAAATGACTCGACAAAATTCTGCAACGATTACATATATAAAATCTCAAACTTTTCTTTTGGGTAAATTTTACGCTGTTATATGCAGACAGACAGATGACAACAAAACATGAAGACGGCGAAAAAAGTATTTTTTGTAAGTAATGAAAAATAATTTATGCTTGAGAGTGTTAATAAATATTGCATGTAGTTATATATATCAAGTGTTATAAAAATAAATACTATTTTCATACAAATATTTTTATTCTTATGTACATATATCACATATATTTCAAATTAAAACTTCATATGTCAAAGTAAAACAAAATTTATGAACTTTTATGAAAAAATATGCATATTGGAAAAAAAAAAATTAAATGCGCAAGAGACATGTGGATGAATCTATTCCAATAGCAAAAAAGACAACTCCAAAGACTAAAGATCGCAACCACATCGATTTGTTTAATGCCAAAAAAAGCTTGCGAAATATATGTATATACATACATACAGGGTGTCCAGCAAATAAGACCCTGATTTTAAAATTAAATTTCTCAAAATCAAAATCGATAGACCGGCGGTAAATGTTTGTTTATTACGTAAGCTGTAAAAATCTCACACAAAAGTTTCGGATAATGAATGTTTTGAAAAGATTGTTTTCTGATAGAAAATAATACTTGACATTTTTCTTGCTTTAGATTGCTTGTAGAGAATGAGTATTTGCAGGTTATTTATTTCTTACAGTGTCATATTTTAGCGATTTTTGGAATAAATATTTTGGGATTTAGAAGTTTCGAGAAATTTAGTTGGAAAAATCGCAAAAATGTGCCACTGTACTCTGAAAAACCCGTTCTCTACAAGCAATCTAAAGCAAGAAAAATGTCAAGTCAAGTATTCTTTGCAATCAAAACACAATCTTCTCAAAATGTTCACCGTTCGAAACTTTTGTGTAAGATTTTTACAGCTTACGTAATTGGCATTCTAAGATCTTGCAGTGTAAACCAATCGGCACAGTAAGAGGTTTTTCGCGATATCTTAAAATTTGATTTACTCGATAAGGCAAGTTTTGAAGCTTATGTCCGAATTCATTTGTCATGTAATTAGTCAAAGTTCAATGGTTCAAAGTTTCATGTAATTGCTTTAGTGTTTTACCGTGTATATCTTAGACAATATTTTTTAACAGGATACTTATATACATACGAAAAATGTAAAATATAATACATATCATTTTTTTACTTTACTATAAACATAGAAACGTTGAATTTTAATATATAAAACATCTCATCATTTAAAATTAAAGACATCCGATGCTATTTCCCCCCACTCGAAAACGCTTGTCGATGTCTTAAACTTGTTGAATTTAGCTGTATTTTATTATTGTTATTATTATTATTATTTTCGTTAGGGATATACTGTAGTCGCCCTCAGCGAAATTTGACTTTCCATAACACTTTTAGCATTAGTGCAAAATCCTGCAATTTCATTGGCTATCGCACTATCGGTAAACCGAACTTCTTTCCCTGAAGGGAGAAAATGTGCACAATGTATTTCTGTGAAGAGAGCATAAGCATTATCTAGTCCAGTGGTTAGGGCTAGGGCTGGTTAACAGGCATTTGTGAACTTAAATTTGCGTGCTCTGTGCTCTATAGAGTTTTGATTTGATCTTTATTCAACCAGTTAATGAAGATCTGTCGATTTTTTTTCTCAGTATCTTTGTAATTACTTTATTGTCAGTTAGATTTTTTAAATTAATTAATTAATTAGTAATAATTAAAGTAATATATTCACTTAATCGATTTTTATTTATTTATTTTTTTTGTTGAAATTTGAGAAACAGATAAATATAAATTATCAGAAATTATATATTAAAAGTTTTATTAATATTATTATTATTGATGCATAAAAATATTTATTAATTTAAAATGTTTTACATTATAAATCTTTTGTTTTTAGTTTAATATAGTTAATAAAATCCTATTTTAAAATTCACATGACTTATAAGGTATTTTCTTAAAAATTAAATTTATCAAATTATTAAAATGTAACAAATATATTTTATTAATTTATTTTTAAAATATTTTTTGTTAGAAGTTTAGAGACAGATAAATACAAAATTATCGGAATTAATATATTAAAGCTTTTTTTATTTTAAAATTACCCTTGATATATAAAAATCTTTATTAATTTGAAATATGTTCTTTATAATATTTGTATTTTAGCTATGAGAAACATATACGTTTTAAAAAGAAATGCTGCTAGGACGCTTATAAATTATTATTATCAATAAATATAATTGCTGAAATGAGTAACAGTATTGTTATCTATAAAATAAACTTTTTTCCTTTCAGGCAAAGAAGTTCAGTTCATCAATAGCTAATTAAATTGCAGGATTTTACACTAATGCTTAAAGCTTTGTGGAAAGTGAAATATCGCTCGTCCTCATCCATTCTCTTCCGCCCTACATCGAAAGGTATAATGATCAATAAATACAATTGATGAGCAGTACTGTTACTCGTAAAATAGACTTTTTTCTTTCGGGCAAAGAAGTTCAGTTCACGAATAGCCAATGAAATTTCAGGATTTCACACTAATGCTAAAAGTACTATGAAAAATCAAATATCGCGAGTCCTTATCCACTCGATCCGCCTGACATCGAAAGATATGATTTCACAGCTGCCGCAATTTTCCGATGTGTTAAATGGCTTTCTCCCGGCTGCAATTTCAGAAAGAATCACGTTTTGAGCACCAGTCTTGGCGAGTTGGCGAAAGCGAGAACGTTCAGCTAGCTGCATTGCCAAACACAAAATAAACTAAGTTCAAATGTGTCATAAAACATATCATTAATAGAATTATATTTATTACATGAGAATCTTTACTACTGTTTTTAATTAACTTCTCAATTTCTTCGAATATAGCGAGTTAAGGAAATAATATTTTTGAATTAAGAAAAAAAAAACCCTTTGTTTAGATGTTTGTGAAATTTAAAGCATTTTAATCTGAAAAAGCTCTTTGTTTTAAACCATGTTTTAATCGTAAACAACGGTGAATAACATTTCCTCGTATTATAGTTTTTGCTTGATAACATTTACGAAAAAACAAAGGTTGCTATTCGCTAGGCGTTTGACGTCACAAACAAGAAAGGGTGTGTAGCATTGACTTCATCTCCGCGCCAATCGTTGTTCTGGGGAAAAGGTGCTCAAAACGTGACTTTTTCTGAAAAAGCCTCCCGGCTGGACCCAAAAGTCAGTGTCTCAAAAAATTATTGAAGTCACTGAATTTAACCCACATGCACAAGATTTTAATTATAAATGGAATAAAATGTAAAAAAAGTATTTAAAAAATATTTTCTTTAAACATTCATGTCAAAACTTAAATGTTGAATTGAAATATGATTATGCCGAAAACAAGCTTTAACCTTCTGCGAGTTCAAAACTGTTTTTAAAGTGCATCAGTATATAATCCTTATTATTTTACAAAATTGGCCGGCGTCTAGACGGCTTCAGGCGTCCAGACGGTCATTCCAGAGATCTATTTCTATTTGGCAGAGCACAAACATGTTTTGTCTATCTGTCGGATAAATTTACTTGAAAAATATTTTTAAATTAACCTATGAAAGTCAAAAAGGAGGTACGTGAGGTAATGGAGGTAATGGTATGATTGTTTTAGAATGGATAATAAAGCAGAAATAGAAAATTTCATAGACAAAATACAATTTCACATGATATGAAAAATTGTATGATATTATACGTTTGAATTATATATCGTATAATAATTTATGTCTTTATTATATTCATTTCAACACATACACTCATTTAATTTTATTTTTCCCTAACTTTGTTCAAAAAAAAATAAATACAAGATTCTTCCTTTTTTTAAAAGATATCGCTGACTTTCAAAATTGAAAATCGGGACAAGTCTGGACAAACAGGTTTTATTAAAGAAGAAAATAAAAGTGTAATGATTACAAGTTTTAATTCTAGCATGATTTTTCCAGCAAAATGTGAGACAGCTGTTCTGGACTTCTGATTTCTAACGTACTATAAGTTCAATTTGTTATGTTTATAAACATGTTCAAAATACTATTCAAAAAAGTGTTACAGTTAAATAACAATTAACAATCATATATGTATGGTTACTTAGCTTTCTTAATATAATCATGTAGATATGATTTGTTATAGTTGTACAACCGAAATTAAACTTTTTGTTCTGGACTTCGGATTTAGAATGGACTGTAAATTCTATCTATTGTATTTATAAATACACACAAAACTCAATTTTAAAAAATATGATTTGTGTTCAAAAATAATTAACAATCATTTCTGCATATTTACAAAGTTTTGCTAATATAACCATGCAGACATGATTATTAAATCTCGTTTAACCAAAATTATATATATTTTTTTCTCAACTTCCGTATTAGAGCGGTCTCTAAATTCAATCTATTATCTTTATAAACATACGTAAAACGCAATTGAAAGAAATATATTGTGATTTTGATTGAACAACAATTAACAATCATATCTGCATGATTACATAATTTTATTAATAAAAAATGTTAGAAATTGAAAAAAAATATAATGATGCCTTGAAGACATCAAAAATTTATGTGTATGGAAAGTCATAGTCATGTTTAGATATTTTGAGGTATGTCCATAAAATACTTTCCTACTGACATTTTGTGTAACTGGTATTTTGTGTAATTGTCGTGGGATTTTTTACTATTTTCCATTGATTTTGAAAATGGGTCAAATCGATTCTATGTTAGTAATACATTCCAATAGATTTCACCAAATTTCTGAACGGTCACCACCTCTTTGCTTTATCCCCCTTAACATCTCCTCCTTTTGCGCCATATGCCATAATATGGACATGTCCTTCTGCATTTATTTCAGATCTATCTCTTGATTCGCCTTTCGTTCTGTTGCCTTTTTAGGCTTTTTTGCTAATTTATCTGTACTGTCCGTAACTTTTGCACTCCAGTGTAATACGGGATTGTTCTAAGAAAGATAGTATAGGACTTTGTAAATATTCTTTTGGATTGGAGCTAGAAAGGAAGACGAAAAAGTGGGTTAATGATTTTGAAAATAATAATGCAAGGCTATGAAGTACTTATAAATTAAAAGATGTTCTTGAAGCAAGTATTAAATTTTCCATCTGAGTAAAAATATCTCAGGGCTAGTATCAAACCCAGAACATTTGACTGCAATCACCGATGCTCTTTCAACTGCGCCACTTGAACGACATCCCAACCAACACAATATTCTCAGAGCTAAACCATTTTGTCATGTCATTTGGACAGTTATTTGAATCAGCATAACAAAAAAGAACTGCAGGCAAAGGACTGTATTAAAAATAATTAAAAGGGATGTTATTGTCGTGTACAGAAAAGAATTAAAAATATCATTTTTTTTTTTTTTTTATTGGTCGAGGAAACACACTGATTAAAGGAAATTCGTTTAGATAATAATGCGTACTTGCTTTTTTTACATAATTATGCATTTTCTTGATTATGCGTTTAACTTTTGGGACTTGAGGCATGCAAGAGACCGAAGGACTAAGAGGTAAGTATACTTTTCCAAATCGTGATTGTCTATAGCTTTGGCATAAAAAAATCTCGAAAATAAATTTTTAGTAAAGCTCTATTTATATGTAAGGGCAAATGACTGACAACACTTAGTCTTCATATATTAGCTACTCAATTTTTCTTACAACATTTTTTTTTATAAGATAAAGTTTCTGCAAAAAATTTTAAACTGGTCGGATGTGGCAATCCTAAAATTTTCTTCTATCTCATACACGTTAATGCTTTTTTTTTAATGAAACATAGAAGCGTCACCGGTTAGGTAATTTTCATCAAAATCTAATCTGCAGCATCTTTTTTCAAACTCAATTTATTGTGAAATTTGATGAAAATACGTGCACTAGTATTTGAAATAAAATTATCGCGAAATTCATAAAAAAACTAGATAGAAGTGTCATCTGTTGAGCCATTTACTCTAAAAACTAAAGAATACTAATTTATATCAGGGATTAACTAAATTTGAAATTTGATGAAAATCCGTTAATTAGTTTATGAGATAGAGCTATTGCAACAATCATGAATAATGCCGCATAGCAACGCCACCTGTTGAGAGATTTACTCCAAAAACTACAGAATATTCTTTTTTATCAGGTACTAACTGAACCTGATGTTTTATGAAAAAGCGTGTATTAGATCATAAGCATGAAAAATTCCGCATAGCAGCGCCCCGTCATCAGAGATTTTCTTCAAAAATTACAGAATACTAATTTATATCAGAGACTAAGTAAATTTGAAGTTTGACAAAAATCCGTGCATTAGATCCTGAGATAGAATTATTGCGATAATCATGAATTACCACATAGCAGCGCCACCTGTTATGCCATTAACACCAAAACATATAATCAGAGCCATATTGTATCAAGGACAAATGGAATCTTACGTTTTAAGAAAATTCGTTCATTACTTCTTGTTATATAGCTATTGTGAAAATTGGGAAAAAGGCAGCATAACAACGTCACCTGTTGGGCGATATACACCAAAAACTAACCAGATCCAATTTATATTAACGCTTAACTGAACCAAAAGTTTTGTAAAATTCCAGGCATTAGTTCTTGATATTAAGTGCCCACAAAATTTTTACCACACACATACATAATGACAGAGTCACAGACTCATATTTTGTGAATACATATTTTTTGGAATCTCTAACCCCTGAAACGTGTAAACCGTTGAAAATCGGAATCCGAAAATTTTCATGAATTCAATACTTTCTTCTTGTAAAAATAGAAGAAAGCAAAAATACGCATTTAAGGAGCTAAAATTTATGCATCTCTAACTGTAATTTTCACTATTAATGCATCACATATGAAGTGTAACATGCAATATAAATATACACCTTTCTATATCGACATGTCCAAGTGAGTAAAAAGTACAGAAGTTTTGCGCCTAATCAATATCAAAATACTGGAAAAAGAACGAATAAGGGTATAAATGTTGAAACATATCAGATGTATATTGGTTTACTTGACAGAAACATCATACTGCAAAGGAAAAGAAATGCAAATGCAGAGGAGTGAATTCCATCTTTAAGCCCCAGGTTTGAAATTTGTCCTAATTTAAATATTTGGTACATTCTCTGGAACATTTGCATATTTACTTTATTTTTAAACTTGACAGCTGAAAACTCAAATATCGTAGCATTAAATTTATTGAGGGAAATTGTAATCACGAAAAAAAAAAAAGGCAAAGAAATCCAATCTTATTTACAGCATATGTGAATAAATAGATTAGTTTATAGGGGAAAGTGTTCTTTTTACTTTATTTTATTTTGTGTGTATGTTTTTAGCAGAATAATAAATTAATTTTCTAAAACTATACACGGATATAATATTTTATCTTTTAAATCTAAATTAAAATCTTTTTTAATAATAAGAGAAGTATTTAATTTGATATATGCAGGGGTTTTACTGCCGCCATTTTTATATATTTTATTTGTAATACAAAAATTATCTGTACAGTATAATTTATTTGGTTAATTTAAACAACGTGTGCAAGATAACTATACCATGATAACTACTTTAATCATATAGTAGCACCATTACAAAGTAAAAAATTTTTTACTTTTGTAGTCCCAGAGCCTGATTAATGATGACTTCCGTTTGACATAATTGGATGATTTCCATTTAAGATGAAAATGTTGTGAAGCAGCTATTTTAAATTTATTTTTATCCTTTTGTACATATAGGGAGAAAAACAATTATAAACAAAAACCTATATTTATCTACATTTTTATTTAAATATTCTTATGTATGTTCAAATGCATAAAATAGAATATTTTTAGACACTATATAAAACAAGGTAAAACTCGTTAAATATCGACAAAAGAAAATGCTGAAGAAGAAACTGTTTCATTGATTTATAGTAAACCTAGAAAATTCGTTACAATAAAAAAAATGCACCTTATATTGATAAGTTTAACTCTTAAATAATTGATATTTAACTTAAAGTTAATAAAATATCCTTTCTATAAAACTCAGTTGTAGAAATTGTAAAAATTAAACATTAATCATACATGTTAAAAATATTAAAAGATCTGTTATTATTATAAAATTATCAATTAAGGCTCTTATGTTAGCATTCAAAAATTAAAAAAAAAAAAAAATATTCCACTTTGACTCAATCATCGAATTTTCTCCCCGTGAAATCTACACCTGACATCATTTTCCCCATATCAAAATTTCCATATGTACCTTTCATATCCGTATACACCTTTTCAAAAAAATTGGTATTTTAATTTGAACATATGAAATAATTTTAATTTAAAACTAAAAGTCTGGATGGTATTAGCTTTAAGATAAGAAACTTAATAATCTTTTAAGCATAAATGAAAATTTGTAAATGAAATCAAAATTCACCGGGTTTTATAAAAGATAATATTCTTAACACAGTACATACTTTAATTAATTTTTTTTCACTTTTAATGAGAAAATGGCAACAAAAAATACAGTAATCTGTTGTTTTAGGTGCGTTCGTAATTATGTAAATACGTAGCACCTATTGTTGTCGCTCAGTCCGTCCGTCTGTCCGTCAGCCTGTCCGTCCGTCTGTCCGCATATGACAACGCAAAAACTATCCAACCGAATCGTTTGGAGATTAAAATATATTATTAATATATAATTTTGTCGAGTCATTTCAAATTTTATGAAAATCGGATGAATAGATCAATTACAGGGGCAATCAAAAGTATTCTGTTACATTACGGTTCAATGGGGAAAAAAGTTTCAAATGCCTTTTTATCGTTTGAAATTTAAAATATATGATTATTACGTACTTTTGTCGAGTCATTTCAAATTTTATGAAAATAGGATGCGTAGATCACTTACAGGGACAATCAAAAGTATTCCGTTACATTAAGGTCAATGAGGAAAAAAGTTTCAAATGCATTTTAATGGTGTCACACTCATTCGAACACAATAAAATTGTAATGCATCTTTGAAGTACATGTTATAATATACATTTTGCACAATCTGTGGTGCAAAAAACTTTTGTTATTGATTTACAAGGTCACACAGAAGTATTCTATTACATAATGGCATAGGGAGAACATTTTTTGTTGCGCGTTCTAATTGTAATTAAATAATAGATAATATTTAATTGTAATTAACTATTTAACATTTTATGAGATTGATATAAGTTGCTGAGGAATACTTCAAATTATTTCCTGTATGAAAGAAAGCATATAGTATAGCATATGATATACCTTTCTGAGGTATAATAAAAATAACTTCCTGTATATTTACAATAACGCAAAAAAAATTCGACCACTATACTCTATTCAAAATACTATCTATTATAACAGCATGATCTGAATAAATTTAAAACTTTGTTATCGTACGAACGCTCTTCATTTGCTACGCTTCACGTGCAATTTCCTATTTGTTTATTTTTGCTTTTAATAGAAATGGAGTCCTTGTGTTGCCACAGTTAGATAAACGGTATTAAAAACTACAAACAAATTAATGTTTCAAAAACAAATTAAGATACAGCTTTGAAACAAATTGCATTTAAAAGTAAATTTTTTCCTTATACGGCGGTGTAAACATTGAAAGTTGGCGATGTTTAGAAGTTAAAAAATTTGCAGTAGCAAAAATTGTTAATCCAAAATTTCATTTTACATTTCAAAATGTCGTATGAGGTTAAGCACAGATACGTTTGTTCTTTATAATATAGATAGTTACCAACTGAATACTAAGTCCTGCACTTCCTCTTAAGTTTAGTAAACATCTGGGCATCATTATATATTATATATGATAGAAAGATTCAACATCAAATTCATAAAAAGCGTTATAATGTTAGTTCTAAAACTGATGACATATCCAGGGTTTCTCATATGTCCTTTAAAAAAAATACCAGTATATATATATATATATGTATATATATATATATATATATATATATATATATATATATATATATATATATATATATATATATATATATATATATATATATATATTAAAACTAAATTCGTGGTAGGTTTCTGCCACAATTACAAGAAAAACGCTCTGGCTGGTATGTTTCCTAGAAATTTATAAATATTATTTTTATTTATTTTTTTAAATAAAAGTAAAGTCCGAAAAGCGGAACAAGTGGGAGCTCCGAATATCAGAAGCTAAAAGGACATTTTCGTGCTTCAACTGTGCTAAAGAACAAATTTGTGACTACGCCATTTGTCACGGAATGCGCCACTTTGCATTTTCATAGGTCTGAATACGAATACATCTCAATCAGTTTTGTCTCTTGGAGCGATTCGAATTTATACATGGCCGAACCCGGTAAATGAGTTTGACGTAAAAAATTTCTGACATAAAAACGTTAGATTCTCAATTAAATGTTTGCCGAGGTTAATTTTTACCCACATCTTCTGCATGTACGGCGTCATCGTCTATGAAGAACACAATTAAGAATTTTGTAATATGAATAAAATTATCTGTTTTTTTTTCTCTTGTCGCTATTACCGGTAAATAATCGCATTGCTTTTTCTGCATGTTTGTGTTTTTCATGTTCCACTTTTGACAACAAAAAATCGTTTTTTTTTTTTTTTTTTTTTTTTTTTTTTTTTTTTTTTTTTTAACCTGTTAATGCGTTTTTTACTACGAAGTTTATAAGAAGAAAAAAATTATGTTGCTTGGCATGAAACTCACTTTAAGGATACAGTCACAAGAGAATCATACGTCATCATTTTTTTTTAAATTATCTTGTATAATTACATTGATTTTTCAGCTTTTAAAAAAATATTAGTGTTTATATATGTGTTAGAGAAATCTTTGGATAATTCCTCCAAAGTGTTCTGATTTATTGTAAAATTCACTATGTATCCTAACTTAATTATTATAAACTGTTGATAGTTTATGCTATGCTTCTGAAACCTCTAAAAAAAGTTAACAATACTTCTTCAAGCATGGGCATTTTTTAAATGCATTTTATGGTAATACATTCACAATGCTACTGAATCGAATTTGAGAAGCTAATTTGCCAATTTTGGGTGTCAAGGTGATTCGGTATAGTGACCTAAAAAACAGCATCAAAAGTACGACAAACCATCACTATGATTGTAGAATCATGATATACACCTGCAGATTAGGTTAACTAACAAACAGAGAAAAAACTCTGTACATTATAATTCTGCTGAATGTTCTTATTCATACCAATATCTTACTCTTTTATCTTCAATATTTCTGTCTGATCATAATCACAGAATCGTGTTCTATTAATATTTAAAAAATTCAGTTGAAATATTAAAAATTTGATAAAAAGATATATTTTATTATATATATTAACACTGTGCATTATAATTTCACTGAATACTCTTAAGCAAAACGGTATAATTTTCAACAACAGAGTCCAGTGATATGATTATAACAAACTCTCTTTCTATGAATCTTTAAAAGATTCGGTTAAAATTATGAAAATTTGATAAAAACTATACAGTTTACTAAATGTATTAAAAAACTATAAATTGTAACAAAATTATAGAATTTTTTTCAAGGTATTTTAAAGGATATTTAGCATGTGCAAAAAAATATAATTACTTTGGCGCAGGATTTCCTTCTGCTTCACAAACCAGTCTTGTACTTTGATATAGACTCACTGTCGTTCGAGGAGATGGATATACTCTGTTTATTTTTGGTTTATCTGAAAGTAAAATTATAACAGAATAAATAAAATGTGGGTTTATAAAAGGTCTTATGTTGAAATTATAAATCAATAATCATTTGCTAAAAAATTATGTTACCAAACAATAGCTAAAACAACTTGCATTCTCTTATTAGAAAATATATGTATTTCAAAAAAATAAAATCAAAATTCCAGTGCTAAATTTCCATTGAGTAAATAATTAAACTGCATATCAAAAATCGCAAATAAATAAAATGAAATTACTTGCAAGTGCATACATATAACATAAAATTATGTTACTAAAAAAGATACACCTTATAACGATGCTCTATCATACAATATCTAAGCACTGTAACAGGAAAAAAAACTACTCTACAAGGCTTAGTTTTTTTTTTTTAATGCGCGACAAAAATATATAGGTTGTAATTAATGATCAGAAGATAGGGAAAACTTATAAAAATAAAAATAAAACCATATTTTATGGAAAAATCAACTTTTTATTTCAGTTCCACATACGGTACACTGAGCCTTAACTATATTTTTTGGTATAATGGAAATAACTATTATATATTTTACTTTTCTATATATCGCAATTTATAATAAACAAAATCATAAAGCTAATATAATAAATTTGTTATTTTTTTATTGATGTAAAGATCAAAAACAGTTATTATATTTATTTAAGCGAAGTTCTACGCGACATTTGTCGCAAGATAAGAATGTTTTTCCTTTGCAACCAGGATATTTGCATCGATGTGTTTTTTCACCCTAAACAGGAAAATACTGAAACCCATCACGTCTGACATCATGAGGAGGTAGGATTGATGTATCTTGCTTCTGCCTTTTTTTTCAGTTTCATCAGATAAACTTGGTCTTCCTCTCTTTTTGTTTATCAATCGTCCAAACATGCATACATTTTTCTCTATACTTCAAAGTCCTTCTGTTTCATTTGGGTTGGGGTATGCTGCTGCTCCCCGATTCTTCTGTACAATAACCAGCAATTGATAAGAGTTACATCTAGAGGATGGTAAAATAGCCTCAAGTACAATTTTCTGATCCTAATTTTAATTTTATATTTTCCTAGGAACGAATCTAGGAGGTCCACACCACGTATATGCTGGTTATATGTTTTGGTTATTCGGGAGCAATCCACTTGTATGTATTTTTTTTGTTTCTTGCAGTATCGTCTTGTTGTTTCTATTGGCTCTTGACCTACAAAAGACGAAGATAAAACGACTGGTTTGTTATCGTACCACATAACGAAGACAATATCTGTATTATCGCAATTTGCTACCCATTGTTCTGAATATCTTCTCTGGAACTTTTCTTTTTTTAGGTATTTTATGGAAGGTATTTTGAGGTCTTTTCCTAAACGATCTTTGTTGACAGTTCCTAGCGACTGTATTCCCTCTTTGGCCCAAAAACAATAATCTCTGGTGACGTATAATAATTATCAAAGAATACTTTGATAATATATGCAAAATATAGGCTTCGTTATAATACGCAGTATTTTTTCCGAGTCAAAAATTTTCAATAGCTATTCTTTTTTTTTATTATTATTCAGAGAAATGACTAACGTTTCACTTTCATTCGAATTTCACACTGAGAGCAGTATAACAAAAATACAAACGACATCTTTAGGTAAAGATTCATATTACTACATTGCTAAATGTCAGTAGCTTCTATCAAGATGTCAAGAGATTTCGCTACTAATAGTATAATAGCTGTAGAAACTATTAAAGTCGGTGTTTCACATATGGAACTGGGTGCCTTGTAGGGTTACATTCACGGCAATGATGCCAACAGTTTTTGCACTGAAAATTGCACTAAAAATTGCAGTAAAATTAGAATTCAATTTTTATGTTACATCTGATTTTACTACAATTTTGTTTGGAAAGACTTGCAGCATAATAGATGAAAGCTTGCTTTAAGGAAAGTTCGGATTTATTGGGCTTTTTTTTGCCGTAAAATCATTAAATTACAATGATATATCTCTCCTTGACGACTCAAGATTTAAAACAAAGAAAAATAATATCAACATTAAAATGACCAATGTTGATGACCGTGGGATGAACGGTTTGGATTTTTAATGTTTTTTCATGTATTATTAAATTACTTGTAATGTATTTTAAAATAAATTTTCATTATGTGTATGCGCATGGAAATAACTTTAGTACTTTTTCTTTCTCTTTTATATGAATTGTAATTACTTGTATTTCTTTTCTTATTGTTCTAAATATTTAAGTGATACTCTCGCCTGAGTAGATGGATATATTCTGTTTATTTTTGGTTTATGGGAATGTGAGTATTTAATAAATACAACGATTTTTTTTAAACTCTTACTTCGAATACAAGATATCTACATTCATATAATAAAAATTGTTATTACAAAAGAATAGCTAACAATTCTGCATTGCTTATAATGGAAAATGTCTATGTTTATTATTTTATTTTGCTAAATATTAACACAGAACTGTCATAAGAAGAGAGCGATATACTCTATTTAATTTTGGTTTATCTGGAAGTAAGATTATAAAAGAATAAATAAAATACAGGTTTATTAAAACTCTTGTGCCGAATTAAATAAATAAGCATTCATGTACTACTAAATAATATTGCTAAACAATAGCTATCATCTCAGCTCTAATTTAAGCAGGAAAATATCTATATTTATATTATTATTTTGCTAAATATTTAAATAATACTATATATTTCTGTACTGAAAGGATATTATTTTTTGAATGAATTTTTTCATTTCAGAACATGATACATAAGAAAGAACTTTTTAGAAACGAGTAAGAAGATTAGATATATACTCGTGTAGATGGAATTAAAAATTTATTTTAAGAAGCTAATTTAAATTAAAATGCTATTGAATCTTGTTTTATTACCAGTGCCTTGGCTGAATAAAACTGAGGGTTGCAATGAAAAAAAAATCTATAAATAGAGGATACAAACACAATAATAATAATAATAATAATAATAATAATAATAATAATAATAACATTTATTATTAAGTAATTGTTTTCCAATAAATAAAGTAAATAACCAGTTGCATGGTTTAATTTTAAACAAGCAGATAAATTATCTTGAGTTAAAATATCTAAAAAAATAATATTTTCAATATTTTTTTTTTATTATTAAGTAATTGTTTTATAATTAATAAAAAATAACCAGTTACATGGTTTAATTTTAAACTAAATAAAGAAATTTTTTCCCTTGTGTTTCAAATCAAATAAAACAAGTTGGAAATTGCACGTGACGCGTAGCAAATGAGTTGCGTTCGTACGATAATGAAGTTTTTAAAATATTCAGATCTTGGTGATATAGTAGACAGTACTTCGAATACAGTATAGTGGTCAAAATCTTTGTGTTCCTGTAAATATACAGGAAGTAATTTTAATTACACCTCAGCAAAGTATATCATATTCATAAAATGTGACGTAGTTTAATATAATTGAAACACGCTCCAAACAATGTTTCCCTGTATAGCATTATGTAGGGGAATATTTTTGTGTGGCCCTGTAATTTAATAATAAATATTCTTTGCATCACACATTGTACAGAATGTATATTTTAGTATATATATATATATACATATATATGTGATGATTTAAAAGTTAGGAGCCAGAGACATCAACGCCGGGTTTCCCTTTCACCGCAGAGAAGTCATGGCCACCGAGGAAAATAAATAAATAAATGTAGAGAATCCAAATAATTACTCATTGGCTGCTGTAAGTTCATTTATTTAATCCGCAATCATGAGAAAAAGAAAAGCTCCTTTTGCGAACTATCTCTAACCGAAATATCCAAAAAAATATTCCATCATTTACTTAAACCAGCCGTACTCAGTCACGAAAGAACCAAGAATCTTATTTCTCAACTCGAGGCTTCCCCTTTTAAATCTAAAAAGAAAATTCCAGAACCTTCTGTAACCTCAAACCATCATTCTTTTATGTAAACAGAATTCTTGTCCAGCTACGAGACTATTTTCCACAGACGATAAATTTATTTAAAAACAATATTATTTAACCAATTTATAATCGACTCAGGATTTCTTAGGCAGACGATTTTTATAAATGATTAATTTTAAGAGAAAAAGAAAAGAAATGAATTTATTAATATGCACACTATCAAAGGTTGACGGCTGAAAAATAAATAAATAGATAAAATAAAATAATATTTTTTGAAAGGTATGGGTTTGGAATAAGACTTAAAAAGGGTTGATAAAAACATAGAAGAAATTAGTTTTATTTGGAATATTAAGAAATAAAGTTTAATTAAGAATATTTTTAATTTAGAGCCATCTTTTTAAGTTTACGCATACTGGAATAATGTTTTTTAAGGAAAATTAAGAATTTATATCGTCTGCATAAAGATTACCAGATTAGATTTAGAAACAAGATTTTAACTTAATAATTTGAAGTAAGTACGGAACATTATTATAAGAAAATTAAGATAGTATAAAGGTTAGTTTTGGCGAAAAATTTTAAAATTTTAAACATATATGTATATATACGTCATAGGTTCAAGTCAATTTTATTTTGTTCGAATGAGTGTAACAACACCATTAAAATGCATTTGAAACTTTTTTTCCCATTGACCGTAATGTAACGAAATACTTTTTGTTGTCCCTGTAATTGATCTATGCATCCGATTTTCATAAAATTTGAAATGACTCGACAAAATTATGTAATAATAATATGTTTTAAATTTCAAACGATTAAAATGCATTTGAAACTTTTTCCCCCATTGACCGTAATGTAACGTAATCATTTTTATTGTCCCTGTAATTGATCTGTGCATCCGATTTTCATAAAATTGAAATGACTCCACAAATTATGTAATAATTATGTATTTTAAATTTCAAACGATTCGGTTAGGTAGTTTTTGCGTTTTTATATGTGGACAGACGAACGGATTGAACGAAACTATAGGTGCTACATATTTACATAATTACGAACGCACCTAATAACAAGAGGTAAAAACTAAACATAAAAATTTAATTGCACATGCAAGATTCTCCTATTAAATTCAATTTTGACATGAGCAGATATATGTTGCTTTGCCTTTTAAAAATCATATTTATTGCAT
The DNA here is from genome assembly GCA_964019185.1 of Maratus speculifer. Lineage (NCBI taxonomy): Eukaryota > Metazoa > Arthropoda > Arachnida > Araneae > Salticidae > Maratus > Maratus speculifer. The sequence goes on along the minus strand of OZ025296.1, from coordinate 224,261,946 downwards.
GCAATAGTATGCTTAAAATTTTCTGAAATCGTTTTACATTTTAATTTTTCTTTTTTTTTTTCAAAATTTACGTCTACTAAAATATCAATGTTTTTTCCAAAATTACATTAAAATTACATTTTAAATTTACATTATGTGTATGCGCATGGAAATAACTTTAGTACTTTTTCTTTCTTTTTTATATGAATTTTATTTACTTGTATTTCTTTTCTTATTTTCTAAATATTTAAGTGATACTGTCGCCGAGTAGATGGATATATTCTATTTATTTTTTAGTTTAGGGAAATGTGAGTATTTAATAAATACAACGTTTTTTTTTTAAATCTCTTACTTTAACTTCACGATATCTACATTTATATAATAAAAATTGTTATTGCGAAACAGTAGATAACAATTCTGCATTGCTTAAACTGGAAAATGTCTTATTTTATTTTGCTAAATATTAATACAAAACTATCATAAAAAGGAGAGATATACTCTATTTAATTTTGGTTTAACTGTAAGTAAGATTATAAAAGAATAAATAAAATACAGGTTTATTAAAACTCTTGTGCCGAATTAATTAAATAAACATTCATCTACTACTAAATGATATTGCAAAACAATAGCTATCATCTCAGCACTAATTATAACAGGAAAATATCTATATTTATATTCTTATTTTGCTAAATATTTAAATAATACCATATATTTCTGTACTGAAAATATATTTCTTAGAGGATGAAAATTTTCATTTCAGAACATGATGCATAAGAAAGAACTTTTTAGAAACGTGCAAGAAGATTAGATACAATATACTCGTAAAAATGACATTAAAAATTTATTTTTAAAAGCTAATTTAAATTTAAATTCTACCGATTCTTTTTTTATTACCAGTGCTTTGACTGAATAAAACTGAGTGTTCCAATGAAAATAAAATCAATAAATAAAGGATACAACCATAATCGTAATAATAATAATAATAATAATAATAATAATAATAATAATAATAATAATAATAATAATAATAATAATAATTATTATTATTATTATTATTATTATTATTATTATTATTATTATTATTATTATTATTATTATTATTATTTCAATATTTTTATTAGTTGTAATTGTTTTGCAATTAATAAAACAAATAACTAGTTGCATTGTTTAATAATAATAATAATAATAATAATAAAAATAATATTTTCAGTACATTTTTATTATTAAGTAATTGTTTTGCAGTTAATAAAACAAATAACCAGTTGCATGGTTTAATTTTAAACTAAATGAAGAAACTTTTTTCCCATGTGTTTCAAATCAAATTAAATAACAAGAGGTAAAAACTTAACATAAAAATTTATTAACACATCCAAAATTCTCCTATTACTTTCATTTTTTACATGAGTATATATATATATGTTGCTTTGCCTTTTAAAAAGCATATTTATTGCATGCAATAGGATGCTCAAAGTATTCTGAAATCTTTTTACATTTTACATTTTTTTTTCAAAATTTATGTCTTCTAAACTGTCAATGTTTTTTCATGTTATTTCTATCACTTTTCATAGTATCTATGATTACAAATTTGCAGTCACTGTAAAATTTCTGTAATTCTGGTAGAAAAAAATGATTTTTTCAGAGAAACAACTCTTTTAAAGCAAAAGAGTATTCTTATGTAAAAAAAAGTATGGATTTTGTAACATTTACAGGAAAAAAGTTTTGATGTAAAATTAAGGTTGTTTTTGTAAATTAAGCGGTTTTACACTGTTACCAAAATTATAAGTTTTTTTCTGTCAATTTAAGAGAATTTTTTTTACAGTGTACTTTAAATGTATTTGCTTCCTTATCGAAATAATGCAAAGCGATTTTACCAGTAATGCAAGTATAAATCCCCTTTAAAACAATTTAAAACAAACCAATTAAAATATTTGGGGATTCTGCAAAAGTGACTAGTTTTGAAATTTTCTAATTATTTAATAGCATTATTCACCGGGTTAAGAAATCTAATGATTTTTTATACTGTAAACATTAAGTTAAATTTAAAAAAAAGCCGGTACAATTTATTGTTTTTTAAAGGAAAAAAGTTCCATAAATTTCAGAAAATTTGCCGTTTTCTCCTGAAATTTATGAACTTTTTTCCGTTAAAAAATAGAAAATTTTACTGGCTTTCCGATTACCAGTACAATCTCCGTAAAATGTCCCTAAAATTCGTAAATCTCCATACATTTTTTCCCGGTAGTGTGGGATTACCAAGTTATGAAGTTACATGTCTGAAGCACATATTTATCTGATAAAACAACTATTAAAATATGGCTTTTGAAATTAATTATTTTAAAAGCTTAGTTACTCTAAAAATCTGAAAAAATTTATTTCGATAATATTTCTCTTAATAACTAAAAATGAACTCTTTCACCCGATGTAAGTAATTTTTTTTTCTTTTTATAAATGATACAAATAATCTGTTAATAAATATTAATGTCGATCGTTTTTCTTTTAATTTTGAATGTTTAGAAATTTTTACTTTTATTGTTCATTGACTGTTTAGCATAAAATACAAGTGATTACCAATATTTAAGTTAACATTTTTTTTCATTTTTTTCTTTGCTGTTTTCGCGCGTGATTACTTTTATTCTATATTTTAAATGATACAAATAATCTATTTAAAAAATGTTAAAAGAAAAATGATTGCCATTAATATGTATCTTTATAAATTGCTTGTACGCTCAATAATGTACATCAAAATTAATGTCGTATGAAAATAATGAAAGAGAAATTGAATAAAACAAACATATTCAGAATTTTTAGAATCTAGGTGAGCTTTTAAAACGAATAATTTCAAAAGCATTAATTTGTTTACATTGTTAATTGACTATTTTAATAGAATTTTCAGCATCAATTACATATGATTACAAATATTTAAATTAAAATTTATGACGATTTTTTTTCAACATCACTACTTGAAATAGTACATTTATTTTAAGTATCAATAAGTGATGTCTTTTGATTTCATTCCAACTGGTTACTTTAGTATTCTATGCGAATTCTGCATTTATACTTTAAATATTCACTCTTTTAAATTCAATATAACATTTCAAAGCACAAGCATTCCTATTTAATCTTCATGCAGCAAAACCAAAGAAACTTTAGTTTAAATACATTCTCGATATTTGAAAGCAGTTCAAATCATATTTTACCGGTAACAAAAGCATTTATTTATATAATTAATCTGTTCATTAAGGCTGAAAAGAGAAATGCAGTGAAATATGAATAATTGCAGAGCAGTAATCTGTTGAAACAATAGACTGACGCTAAAGTTGTGTCCCGTAAATTTTAAAGTGTAGTAAATAGTGACAATATAAAGAGACGATTTGGCTGAAGGAATTTGACAACAACAAAAGTTTTATACAGAAAGAAAACGCCTCTTTTGCTTTGAACTTCATTCTGATCAGAGTTGTCAGCTGCAGATGCTGTTTGAATCAGAGACTTTTCTTTGGAAAATAGAATGTTTGTTTCGTATTTACTTGTCCATTTTCAGCTGCAAGAGACACTTATCCTGGGAAAATATATTTTTGAAGTGTTTTTAAGCTGATGGTTTTCTTAAAATTGTGTTTTGATCGTATAGTTTTTATAAAAAGATGAAAAACTTTACGCCATTAAGATATTGGAAATACACTTTTAAACTTAATTTTAGATGCTGAGATGGTTTTATATATAAATATTAATAAAAGTGTATGGAAATATATCAAACGCAAACCTGTGAATGTCAAAATTAATTTTTTCAGACTTATTAAGTCAAAGTCAATATATTTTTTAATATGAGTGTTTATTGCACCACAAACTTAAAAGCTTCAAAAATTTTATTTTGTTGGAAGTCACTCTATTGCTGTATTTATGTAATAAATGAAAAATTTCAAAATTTTACATAGTTTTAATATTAGTAGTTTCTGAAAAAAAAAATTATAACATTAAATGCTTTATAACAATAATACAGCAAGTAACTAATGGTTAACAATTTAAGGTTGGTCATCATTCTCTTAGAGTTTTTCCCTATGCTGAAATTTTTAAGTATCTTAAAAACCTCGGTGCACCACACCATCTCATGGTGTGTATGTATACATTTTTACGTGTGGTCATATGAATAATTACGAGTACTAAAGTGTCTTCGTAACGTTTCCAATATATTTCGAATTTTTAAAAATAAATAAATAAATGAATAGATAGATAAAAAATAAAGTTAATTAGCAGGCAACATTATAAATTTGTTCAAAGCTCTTCTAATATATTTTCTGCTATATTATATATTTTTAAAGATTAAATTGAACATTTATTTATTCTGGTACATTATTTATTCCAGTATATTTATTTTGGTACATGTCATAAAAATTATTAAAAAAACAAATGAAGTAAATACAAAACTTATAATTTTTCATCCATAAAAAGATATGTTAAGTTGTTGCGCATTTCTTGCATAAATTCAAGTCTATGTGTGAGACATCTGCTTGAAAGACATGGAATCGTCATATTTAATATAGATCTTCTGAATTTTTTAAAAACTGCATTCTGAGATATTCATGGTGCATTTCCATACTTAAATGCATGAAATTTTTATCGATCACTACAATTGATGAATTATTGATGGATGTGTTGTGAATTATTGATGTATTGATGAATTGATTCAGGTTGTTCTTATGATTATGTATTTTCTCTATGTATATAGTTTTGTTTATGTATTACATCTAATCATTTCTCTTTTGGGGTTTTTATAATAATAAGTGCTATTCAAAAGCTGAGATCTCGAAAACATATATCAGCAAAGTCAATTTCCTATATTTACACGGTAATTATTTAATTTATTAATACTGTGGCTTGATTGGTTTGGTATTCATTATATGTATGACAATAAAAATTTTACCCTAAACATGGTTCATACCTATGTGGCTAACTTCCTTTTTAGATAACGGAAAAACATTAAATTTTTCCAGATTAATATAAAAAAAAGCTTCTTTCAAAAGAAAATAATAAAATATGTTAAAGTTTTTATTTTTATAGTTACAAATTACCGTCAATATTACACACAATACGTTGCATTTATATTAAAAGAGAAAAGTACGAAAAATAATTAAAAAGAACGATTTGGATTCATTCAAAATCCCTCATCAACTGAATACTAACTAAAAATTGCTCAAAGGTTCTTAAAATTAACGAAACAGAAATTATTGCCTGTAAAAGTGTGTGAGTCTCCTCAGATCACTGTTTTTTTTTCAAATTTTTTCGATTTTTTAAAACTATTTAAAATTAAAGCTTAAATATTTAGGATATAAAAAATGCCTTATTCTTTGTTCAATGATAATTAGATGCAAAGTTATAACTCAAAATATAAATCCGAAATCAACTTTCTGAAACTGGAAGTGACTGTTTAAACAGCCAAAAAAGATAAATAATGCATTTTAAAACAAAAATATAGAATGTATAACATCACACAAATATATAAAAACCAAGAAATATGATGGATTTTAAAGTTGTACACTTTATACAGGATTTTTTTTTACCTATGTCAAAATCTTAATTTGCAATTTCTGGAAAACTATATTTCTCATTGTGTACGTTTCCGCGAAATACCATTTACGAAAATTTTTTCACATATTGAACTAAAATTTTATTATAAGGTTCTGCTCATATTTTGGTATATTATTAGGCAAAATATTGCTAGCAAGTTTATATGCAATAACTTAAGAACTATTTTTATTGAAAAATACAAATTAAAAATCATAAATTTAAGAGATAATGCAAATTTTTTTGCTTCATCACACAAGTAAGTAATTTGGTAATATGTTTTTGAAAAAAATAAGAAATATATTGAATAAATTCATTATCGAAATTTTGGCATAAAAGCACTTCTTTATTAAATTTTAAATATTGGCTAAATTTTAAAAGTTTAATTAAAATTCTACTAAAAAGTTATATGGATTCATAGTATACAATACCCTGTTTGAACTGAATACAGTACCCTGTTTGAACTGAATACAGTACCCTGTTTGAACTAAAAACACATGTGTTTGATAAAATTATCATATTTAAAAAATGTCCCCGAGAGTAGGCACGGACATTAAAATGGAACCTTAGTAAAACTAACATTGAGATATTCCAGTGATTTCTATAAAATTAATAAGCCATTTTTTCGAAGAAAAGGAATTTAGAAAGGGTCATGATGAATGAGCAATCGATTATACTTCAAGATATGTATTCTTTAAAGCATAATGAAAATTCTCTTTGATTCTTAAGCACTTAAAATGCAAATTTTTGAACTCCAACAACAAAATTTCCCGCAAATGTAATGCTTTCGCATGCGGAAATAAATTTGGGAATTTATCAAAGAGCAGTAACTAAATGAAGAGCTTATAAAAAAAATCAAAATCATCCTTAAGAAAATCTGGTAACTATCTTTTTTTATTTCGATTAACATTTCACAAATCTCTGTAAACGAGTGTCGATTGCAAGTGATGATGTTTCCAACCTATTTTCGAACTTCAAGATCTTTGTCACATCTTTCTGTTATACGTTGGAAAAAAAATGTCGGGGGGATTTCATTATTTATTTTGTTCTAACTTTCAGTTACATACCAATGATTTAACCTTCCACATGCTGTAAATACAAAATATCAAACTTCATTTAAACTAGTTAAAACTTTATTTCTAAAAATATAATCTGTCAATAATATTTGTAATACCTTAATCTAGGGTATTAAAAATGTAATAAATTTTTTATACGTGTTCAAATGAAAGTGATAATAAGCGTCGCATTTGACAAAACAGAACATAATGAGTAATTCAAAGCATGCTTACACACCTAAATAACACTTGCATTCAAGTATAGAAGGATATACAAATGAAGGATATACAAATATTCTATAGTCATATATGTGGAAGCGACATTCTTGCTCCCACTAGCGTGACTGTTATATGTCTTGTAGCTTTCCCATATCATCTCTCTGAGACCAAGACTCTCCAGCAAGGCAGTCGATTAAAGGGTTATATCAAATTCACGTGAAATACCGAAGTGAGCTGAAGAAAACGTTTTATGGAACGATTGTTGTGAGTCGGAAAAAAGAATGTTCCAGGATGATGACTTCCCGAGTGAGATGTGCATTAATTAACTAAAACTTATGATGGTTTAAATTGTAAATAGAGCTTTGTAAATAATCTTCTTTTCTTGTAAATAATTTAATAGTTAATATAAGTTTTAAAATTTAATTGGAGTCAGATTCTATTATATGGCTCTCAGTTTAATTATAACTTGAAGAAATTTGGATTTTATATATATACAATAAATATAATAAACCCAACTGGAGTGTAAAATGGTTGTAAATAGTTAAAAATGGCATTTTTTAAAGAAAAAACTTGGTTTATCAATGAAATATTGCAGACCCATATATTAGCTGGAGTGCCTCAGTGACAGTTCAATAGCATAGTAAACTGTAAACCGGGTTCGGTAATTGGCTCTGTCTAATTATTCACTAATGTTAGGTTTATTGTATTTATTGTGTGCATGTTTGTAGAATATTTATCTATACCTTTAATGAGAAAGTTATTCATTTATTATTGGCTAAAGCTCCATTTGCATCTCGCTAAATGATTGAAACATGACTTAAACAATAACGACACAGAAAACAGTGTGCAAGTGGTTTTCAGTATAGTAAGAGTATGAAAACAGTCAAATTCCAAGAAAATGTTCGTTTATTACAAAAAGTTTAGAAAAATGTTTAAATTAAAAAAAAAATAATTAATTTAACCAAATTAAATTGTACAATATAGCTTAAACATACGATCAAAAGAAAATAACATTACTTTCTGTTTTTAAAATTCTGCTGTGTTCTTTTTTTCTATTCAACAGTAAACTATTATATAATGTATCATAACAAAAATATATTTCAGAAAAAAATAACTAAATTACGTTGTAACATATAAGGAAATACATATTTTACTGTATAATAGTCTGATAAACAGATCAGATTACAACAATAAAATTAAATTTGTACCAACTCTCGCAAAGTAAGATACGTTAATCGCTGACGCTATCATTTACAGAATTTCTCTCTTTCTTTATTATATTTTCTTCTTTCTTTTCTCTCTACTTTTTCTTTTTAACGTGAGAAAATTTCGATAAGAATATTTACTTTTCGAAATTTTAAAAGAAACAAGAAAGAAGGGAATGACATCATTCAAACTGTTTATCTTATTTTTTGTATTATTTTAGTACTAACGGTTCATATATAAAGTATTTGTTCAAATATGCTGAATTTAAAATTAAATAAAATCACATAGTTAAATGTAAAAAAAAGACGGCAGTAAAAATAAGAAAGGAAACATAATTAAAATTCGATTGTAAGCCTTTTAACTAAAACGAGACTTAATATTTCATTTAATTTCCACCACTGTTTTTTAGCTAAAAACACTTATTATACATTCTCAAATCATCTTAAAAAACACCTTTATATATAAAAAAAATTTACAAACTATGCACTATTTCATTTAAGTGAAATTTGAATCCAAATATAATTTTTAATTTGAATAAATCTTTTATTACTGAAAATTTTATTTCTCACATTAATATTTTTATTTAAGTATAAAAACCGATTGCATCTCATATAACTGAAATATGATGCAGATTATGAAAGTTTAATTCAAATACATCTCTCTAATGGAAAAGCTATATTTTTATCAGAAATTTTTCAGGAGAGACGAAAAAATGTCAAGCGAAAATATACTTAAATTAATCGAAATGCCAAATGCTTGAAAAAGGTTTACCTTTCATTTAATTTTTTTTTCTTAACTAAAACCATTTTTTTATAAAAAGCCTTTCTTCAGAAAATGCAAAAACTTCTAAGAAGTTTCAGACAATTCTCTTTCAAATCGATAGATTTTCAAAGGAATTGCCTCAAAGTCTTCGCCTTTACATTTTACAATGGAACTTCAATTTGCTGCAGACATTTATCTGTGTGAGTTTTCTCTTTTCAGGACAGTGAAATCCTTTAAGTTAAGCTTAGCTGTTTTCAAAGATAGAATTGTGAGAAGTGCAAAGCTGTTCACCGATATCTTAATCAGCTGCATATATTGCAGAGATAATAAATTGTCTTTTTTTCTTTTACAAAATACTTTTCCCAATATTTTTTACTTAAGAGTGTTTGAAAAACTTTGGGTTTTCATATTTATTTATTTTTTTCGCTGATTTTTGCATATAAATAAGTAAATAAATTTAAATATTATGCATAATTGTTTGGTGCAAAATTTGAATAACTTTTTTAATGTGTGTGTGATTAAAATGACCTGCCTTTTTGTGAAATGATAAAACAAGTTACATTAAATGAAATTAAAATACGGAAAGGGAAAAAACTTATTATTGAGGACGTTAGTTTTAAAATTCGCCTAATCAAAACTTTTAAAAAAATTGTGTTTTCTTTGCCAAACTATTCTAGTTATAAATATGCACTGAAAAACCAAATAATCTGCAAAGAAACTAAACTGTATCCTGTATTTTGGGCACTCTAAAATCTGTGTTTACAATGAAACCAAAATATGTTGTTAAAGGCTTTTCGCAATAAAAAAAAATTAAATAAGGCAACTTTTGAAACTCACGCATTACAATAGTGATTTAATAAATTGGGTCGTGTTAATGTCTTTGGCTAATGTATATACATTTATGGTTGATCAATATAAATGTCTTTTAAATCATATGTTATAAAAAGGCATTTAACACAGTGAGTTTTGAGAGTCCAGTCAATGAAATACTCTATGTTAAACTTAATTGTTTTCAAAGATGGAATTGTGAGAAGTGCAGAGCGGTTCACCGATATCTTAATCAGCTGCATATATTGCAGAGATAATGAATTGTCTTTTTTTTTTCTTTTACAAAAGACTTTTTCCCAATATTTTTTACCTAAGAGTTGTTTGAGAAACTTTGGGTTTTCCTATTTATTTATTTTTTTTCGCTGTTTTTTGCATATAAATAAATAAATAAATTTAAATATTATGCATAGTTGTTTGGTGCAAATTTTGAATAGTTTTTTAATGTCAGTGTGTTTTATTTGATTAAATTAACCTGTTTTATTGTGAAATGATAAAATAAGTTACAATAAAGGAAATTAACCCCCTCACAGCGGAGCAAAAGTACAAAAATGAATAGTTTTTTTTCTCTGTAAATTATAAACAAATCTAAAAAAAAAAAAAAAAAAAAAATTATTTTCCAACATGACATGCAATATTTTATTAAGCAAATATAAATTTAAGTTTGAGAGTATCAATCTTAAAAAATATTTTAAATCTGAATTATAGTTGTAGAATTATATAAATTTAAGTAAGGTTTGTATTTCTGTGAAACCTGCAGCTTAGTGACCGCATCTATCACTTTGTGGCAGAAAGATACGCAAAGGGGAAAAATAAATTACTGAGGAGCTGAGTTTTAAATATCAGCTTATCAAAAAAAAAAGTGTTTTTTTGTAGATATTTATTAAATTATCAATATTTAATTTGTACAGCTTTCAATAAATTATATTCCATATTCAACGATTATTTTTCCTGCAATGCTACATATTGAAATTGATGTTGAATTTAAACAAAAATAAATAACATCATTTGAGTTATCCTGTATTGATTGTTTTAAATTCACCTATGCACTTACAATTTTTATTAAGAAATTTTTTTTAAATTCCTTATATATTTTTTTAATTGTATATACTTTTAATGCTATATTATATGTCTTATTTTTAATCTTTTATGTTATATTTTTAATGTATTTGTATTTGACATTCAGTTTATATAAGTCGCAAATTGCACGTTAAACATGGCCGCATTCGTGTTATAACTAGTTTATAAATAGTCAGGCACGATACCTGTTGCATTACAATTATATATATTAAATTTAGTAATATAGAAATTTTATAGCTCCATTTTAAATATGGCATAATAATCAGGTTACCCTAGAATAATTAATTATCATGTGATAACACTGAATTTATTGCGTATGATAAGATTTAATAAAATCAAGAAAACTTTTAATAATAAATTTTTTTTAAGTTTGACCTGATTTTTATAAATTTGAAATGACTCGCAAAAAAATTGCAATGATTTGTATATTACGTTTCAAATTATTCATTTTGATAGTTTTTCGATGTTAAATGCGAACAGACGTGCGGACCAAAAACGACTATTGTTGATACATATTTATAGAGTTATGAATACATCTAAAAATGTATGAGTTCATTAAGATAAAAATGATACATAATGGAATAAAATAAAATAAAATCCTCGTATTTCCAGAAAAAAGCACTACATTGAGGCGGTTAAAAATAAATTCCATGCATAAATATTGAAGTTACTACAGTTTTTCAGTGGAAATACATTCCCCAGTAAAAACTTTTGTGGCAAAAGAATATCAGTAGCAAGCACTCTAGTATCAAAATGTAATTGATGCCTGGATATTCTTACAAAATTCACGTTTGTTTACATATATTATTTTTTTTTTTTTTTTGCCTTTTTGCCAATTCTGATTTATTTGGATCGGAAAGCAATAGCTTAAAGAAATACCTTTTCTGCCTGAACGTTCATTCAATATTTACATAAAGACATTTTTCCAAAAAAAAAACTGGATTTTTATTTTATGCAATATGGTTATACGTAAATCTTATAAATGTAAAACATTTCTGTATTAAAAAAAACTGTACGCACATGAATTACAAATTGTAAATATTTGGGTATGAGTGCTACATAACAGATTATATATTCAGGGAAAAAATTCTCGCGTTTTCTCGCAAGGAACGTAAAGTGAATAAACGAATATCAAAAACTATTACATGAAACATCAGTATTTCGAGAAAAAAAATAAAGTGGTCCCATAAATTTTTTTCTTGCGGATTTTGTTGCATTTCTCCTACATTACTATTCAAATGAATTTATACTTTAAATTAATAAAATGTTTATCTAGCAAAATTTATTAAATCAGAAACCTGGTTGCTCACCATGCATTTAAAGAATGGTTAATAAATCAGTAATCAAAAAAGTTTCTTCGAATAGTTACATTTTTTAACTATTTTGGAACAAGATCGAAAAAAAATGTGTTTAATGTTAAAAAATTTTGTACAAATTAATACTACGCAAAATTTCCGAATATATTTTAAAAGCTCTTTTTTTAAGCGCTTATATAACGATTTCTTTTTTTTTCTTTTACTTCTTAACTTTAATTCTATTTTTATTCACATATTTTAAAACACACAATAAAAAAATAGTTAAAGGCGTATACCATATGCTAAAAGTCTAAATATTCCAATTTACAGAAACAAAACTGCTATAATTAGAAAGACAATAATAAATATTAAGCAGAAATATTGAAGCTTCTATCTGTTTTGCAGTGGAAACATATTCTTCAGAATAAAGTTCTTGTGACATTAGGCATACACCATACTATTGCAAACACTCTTGTATAAAAATGTAATTGATGTCTGGATGAGGTCTTCCAGAATTCATTTTGTTTATGTATTTCAGTTTTTTTTCGTATTTTCTTTCTTTCTGCATTTATTTGAAACGGAAAGCAATAGCTTAAAGATATACTTTTCCCCCTGAAAGTTCATTCAAGATTTACATAAAGATATTTTCCAAAAGAGCTGGATTTATATTTTATGCAGTATGGTTATATGTAAAGCTTTTGTATGTAAAATACTTCTGTATTTAAAACAAAAACTATGCACGTGAATAAGCATAATGCTAAAAGTCTAAATATTCCTATTTACAGAAACAAAACTGCTGTAATTAGAAAGATAATAATAAATATTAAGAAAATATTGAAGTTTCCATCTCTTTTTCAGGGGAAACACATTCTTAAAAAATAAAGTTTTTGTGACATAAGGCATATACTATACTATAGCAAACACTCTTGTATCAAAATGTAATTGATGTCTGGATGAGGTCTTCCAGAATTCCCGCTGTTTCTGTTTCGCAGTTTTCTTTTCGTATTTTCTCCCATTCTGCATTTATTTGATACGGAAAGCAATAGCTTAAAGATATAATTTTTCCCCTGAACGTTCATTCAATATTTACATAAAGATATTTTTTAAAAAGATCTGGATGTATATTTTATACAGTATGGTTATATGTAAAGCTTTTGTATGTAAAATACTTCTGTATTTTTAAAGAAACTCTATGTACGTGAATAGGAAATAGCTAAAATTTGTGTATGTGTGCTGCATAAAAGATAATATATTAAGGGGGAAAATTCTTCTCACATTTTATCGCAAGAAAAGTAAAGTGAATAAATAAATAACGAAAACTAAGGTTAAAAACATCAGATTTTCAGAAAATAAAGTGAAAAAAAATAGCCTCATAAATTTTATCTTGTAGATATTTTTCTAAAACATTACCATTCAAATATATTTCTACTTTAAATTTATAAAATGCATATCTAGAAAATTTATTAAATTAGAAATATAGTCACATAGCCAAATATTAAGATATAAATAAATTAGTAGTCAATAATACTTCTTCGAAAACTTACATTTTTTATTGAAAATGTAATTGAAAATTTACATTTGGTACAAGGTCGAAAAAAAAAATTATTACATGTAATTTTTATACATATTTTTATGCATTTTAATACTACACAAAATTCAAAAGTATTTTTTAAAAAATTCTTCATTTAGTTACTCGTATGCAGATTTCTTTTTTATTTATTTTAATTATCTGTTGTGATTTTTTTTATCCATATACGTAGGATAAAAAATTTAAGTTAAAGTCGCATACAATTATGTAATTGGTGTATATCAAATAATATAAGTCTAAATCTTCATATAACCAAAAACAAAAAAATCTATAATTAGAAGGTTAAAAATACATTATGCATAAACATTGAAGTTACTCTTGTTTTTCAGTCGAAGCATATTCTTCAAAATAAAGTTTTAGTGGCATGAGAGTATCTATATCAAACACTGTTGTATCAAAATGCAATTGATGTCTGGATGAAAAGTCTTCCAGAATTTCACGTTTGTTTATCTATCTTAGTTTTTTTCGCATTTTCTCCCATTCTGCATTTATTTGAATCGGAAAGCAATAATTTAAAAATATACCTTTTGTCTTTGAACGTTCATTCAAGATTTACATAAAGATATATTTTTCCAAAGGAGCTGGATTTACATTTTATGCAACATGGTTACAAGTAAAGTATTTGGATGTAAAATATTTTTTATGCTTAAGAAACTATGCACATGAATAAGAAATCCCTAAAATTTAGGCATCAGTGCTGCATAACAGATAATATTTTCAGAAAAAAAAATCTTCTCACATTTCCTCGCAAGGGAAGTAAAGAGCATTAACGCAAATTGAAAACTAATGCAAAAACATTAGAATTTCAAAAAACAAAAAAGGCAGTCACATAAAAATTTATATTGTGGATTTTTCTTGTATTTCTACTAAATTTTCATTCAAATATATTTACATTTTAAATTAATAAAAAGATTAGCTTGCAAAATTTATTAAATCAGAAATCTGCTTTCTTCACCAAACATTTAGGAATGAATAAATTTGTAATCAAATAGTTTCTTCGATTATTAACATATGTTAACAATTTAGGAACAAGGTCGAAAAAAATCTGTTTTATGCGATATTTTTTTATAGTTTAATGCAACATATAATTCACGACTATATTTAAAAAAATTATTTTTTTCAGGTACATATTACATATTTCTTTTGTTATTTATTGTATTTCTCAACCATGACTTTATTTTTATCCATATATTTATGAACGCATATGTAATAAAATATTTAGTTAAAGGCGTATACATAAAAAATACTAAGAGTCTAAATGTCTAAATCTTCATGTTTATTAAAAAAAAAAGTGTGGTAATGAGAAAGTCAAACATAAGTTATACACATAAATATTAAAGTTACTCCAATTTTTCAGTGAAAAAACCTTTTTCAAAATAAAGTTTTTGTGGTATAAGGCTATTTATATCAAACATTCTTGAATCAAAATGTAATTGATGTCTGGATGAGGTCTTCTAGAATTCAAGCTGTTTATGTTTCTCAGTTTTTCTTCCATATTTTCTTCCATTCTGCATTTATTTGAAACGAAAAGCAATAGCTTAAAGATATACATTTTTTCCTTGAACATACATTAAAGATTTACATAAAGATATTTTTCCAAAAGAGCTGGATTTATATTTTATGCAGTATGTATGGTTATATGTAAAGCTTTTGTATGTAAAATACTTCTGTATTTTTAAAGAAACTCTATGCACGTGAATAAGATATTTGGATATGAGTGCTGCATAACCGATAATTTATTCAGGGGAAAAATTTTTCTCATATTTTCTCGCAAGGGAGGTAAAGTGAATAAGCGAATATCGGAAACTAAAGTAAAAAACATCAGATTTTCAGAAAATAAAGTTAAAAAAACTAGTCTCATAAATTTTATCATATGGATTTTTTTCTACTACATTTCTACCGAAATATATTTGCACTTTAAATTAATAAAACGCATATCTAGCAAAATTTATTAAATCAGAAATCTAGTCACCCAGTCAAATATTTACAAAATAAATAAATTAATAATCAATAATACTTCTTCGAAAACTTACATTTCTTATTGAAAATGTAATTGAAAATTTACATTTTTGTACAAGGTCGAAAATAAATTCTATGAGATATGATTTTTTATGCATATTTCTTATGCATTTTAATAGTACAAAAAATTCTACAGTATTTAAAAAAAAATATTTTTTAGTTTCTCATATGGAAATTTCTTTTGTTATTCCTTTTATTTTTTTGTTGTGATCTTCTTTTATTCACATACTTAGGAACACGCATTTAATAAAGAAAAAAATGAAAGTCGTATACCATTATGTAAAAATACTAAAAGTCTAAATCTTCATATTACCAGAAACAAAAACTCTGTAACTAGAAGGTTAAAAAAATGTATGCATAAATATTGAAGTTACTCTTGTTTTTCAGTGGAAGCATATTCCTCAAAATAAAGTTTTAGTGACATAAGGGTATGTATAACAAACACCCTTGTATCAAAATGTATTTGATTTCTGGATCAAAAGTCTTCCAGAATTCACGTTTGTATATGCATCTCAGTTTTTTTCGCATTTTCTCCTATTCTGCATTTATTTGAATCAGAAAGCAATAGCTTAAAAATATACCTTCTCTCTGAACTTTCATTCAAGATTTGCATAAACATATTTTTCCAAAAGAGCTGGATTTACATTTTATGCAATATGGTTACATGCAAAGTATTTGGATATAAAATACTTCTGTATGAATATTTAATATGTGGCTATCACGTTGCTTACAAGTCATAGAACCAACATAGTGAAAAAAATGTCCAAGCCGGGTATCGAACCCGGAATCTTTGGAATAGCGCTCCAAGTGCTCTACCATTAAGCTACGAGGACAATGCCCAGCTTGTGATTTCTCATTTACATTTTGTTGGTAAGGCTTCAACTGCCGCACAAGATGTTAACGTCTACATGAGGATACAAATCTGTGGCGTAACATGAGACACAAATAACCCTGCATCCGTGAATATATCAATTAATTATAATTTATTGATAATACATTAATTTCTGTATGTTTAAAGAAATTCTAAGCACATGAATAAGAAATCGCTAAAATTGGGCATGAGTGCTGCATAAGAGATAATATGTATTCAGGAAAAAAAAAATCTCACATTTCCTCGCAAGGGAGTTAAAATGAATAAATGCACATCTAAAACTAATGCAAAAATTTAAGAATTTCAATAAACAAAATAAAGGCAGTCACATAAAATTTTATCTTGTGGATTTTGTTGTATTTCTACCACATTTGCATTCAAATATAATTTTATTTTAAACTAATAAAAAGTCTATCTTGCAAAATTTATTGAATCAGAAATCTGCTTTCTTCACCAAACATTTAAGAATGAATAAATTTGTAATCAAAAAGTCTCTTCGATGTCTTACATTTCTTAACAATTTAGGAACAATGTCAAAAAAAAATCTGTTATAAGTGATATTTGTTTGATAGTTTAATGCAACACATCATTCATGACTATATTAAAAAAAATTCTTTTTTTTCAGTAACACTTTTATATATTTCTTTTGTTATTTATTATTCTTCTCAACCATGACCTCGACTCTATTTTTATCTATATATTTATGAACGTATATGTAATAAATTATTTAGTTAAAGGCGTATACATAAAAAATACTAGGAGTCTAAATGTCTAAATCTTCATGTTTTAGTAATAAAAGTGTGGTAATGAGAAGGTCAAAAATAAGTTATATGCATAAATATTAAAGTTACTCCTATTTTTCAGTGAAAATAAACCTTTTTCAAAATAATGTTTTTGTGACATAAGGCTATCTATAGCAAACACTCTTGTATCAAAATGCAATTGATGTCTGTATAAGAAGTCTTCCAGAATTCAAGTTTCTTTATGTATCTCAGTTTTTTTTCGATTTTTCTCCCATTCTGCATTTATTTGGATCGGAAAGCAAAAGCTAAAGTATATGTACCTTTTCTCCCTGAACGTTCATTCAAGATTTACATAAAGATATTTTTTCCAAAAGAGCTGGATTTACATTTTATGCAGTATGGTTATATGTTAAGATTTTGGATGCAAAATATATTTATGCATTTTAACAGAAAATCTACGCGAATGAATAACAAATTGCTAAAATTTGGGTATGAGTGCTGCATAACGGAATATATACTTAGGAAAATAAATTCTTCTCACATTTTCTCGCAAGGGAAGGGTATTGAACAAACGAATATTGAAAAGTAATGCAAAAACATTAGAATTTCAGAAAATAAAGTAAATAATAGGTGGTTATATACAAATTTATATTACGGATTTTGTTGGTTTTTTGCCACATTTCCATTTAAATGTAATTATATTTTAAAATAATATAACACTCATCAAGCATAATTAATTAAATAAGAAATCCACTTGTCCCACACAACATTTAAAGATTAAATAAATTAGTAATCAAAAACTCTCTTTCGAATATTTGCATTTTATAACTATTTTGAATAAAAACGAAAAAGAAATCTGTTATAAGTGAAACTTTTTGTGTAATTTAACTTCACAAAATTCCCGAGTATATTTCTTAAAATTTTTCTTTTAAGTTCTCATATACAGAATTCACTAGTTATTTATTTTACTTCTCAGGTATAATTTTATATTTAACCACATATTTAGAAACACAGATATGATAAAAAATTTAGTTAAAAACATATAGCATTCTTTAAAATAATAAAATATTTTCCTAGCAAAAATTATTAAATCAGAAATTCGGAACATTAAATCAAACATTTAAAGAATGAAGATATCAGTAATAAAAAATGTTTCTTTGAATATTTACATTTTTAAACTATTTTGATTGAAGGTCGAAAAAAATTCTGTAGTATGTAAAAATTTTTGCTTAACTTGATACTACACAAAATTCCCGAGTATATGTTAAATATTCTTCTTTTAAGTGCTCATATACAAATTTATTTTATTATTTCTTTTATTTCTTAGCTATGATTCTATTTTTATCCACATATTTGGGGACAAGCACATAAATAAAAAAATAGATAGGGGGTCCTGAACAGAAACATCTTCTAATTAAAAAATACCGTATTAAATATTTCTATGTTTTTTCTAATTAAAATGTCGTTTAAATCATGGTTTTAAGTTAATTAGAACAGAAATTTTAATTTTAATGTTTTTCTTTTCTTTTTTCATAGTCTATCTGTTAAGAAATGTTTATTATGAAAAGGATTTTTTAATGCATTTTTCTTCTTTTTTCCCCATTTCTCCTATTTAAATTGTTAGAACTCGAGAATCGTGTAAGATAAATGGTTTAAAATTGGAACCTGTTGTTTTAAATTCTTTTATTTAAATTTGTTTCAGCAATTTAAAATATACATATATTTATTTTTTTAAATGTTACTTTAAAAAAAATAAGTAACGGATTTTATTTTTCAAATATTAAATTTAATTATTTTTAATTTTCATTTTTTTTCTAAATGCTGAATGAAAATTAAAATTTATATATTTTTGTTTATTTATATAAAAAAATTGAAATACTGCAAATAATATTTTAAGTTATAATAACTTTAATTTACCCGAATTGTATAATGAATTTTAAAATTTTAATTAAAAAAATATGATATGCTTTATAATATTATTATTTTATTTACATGTAATATGCTTAATTAACAAAAAATTTCAAAATTTTTAATCAATAAATAAAAAATACTTCTAAACGTGTCCCGAACACCCTTAAATGCGCATGCTAGGAATAAAAATGCTGACATTCTAAAAGCCTAAATCTTCAGATTTCTAGAAACAACAATGCAATAATTAAAAGTTTAAAAGTAAATATTATGCATAAATATTGGAGTTACTCCTGTTATACAGTGTAAACACATTCTTGAAAAAAAAAAGTATTTTTGGCATAAGGGTATCTATAACAAACACTCTTGTATTAAAATGTAATCGATGTGTGGATTCCCGAATTCACGTTTGTTTATTTATCTCAAGTTTTTTTTTTTCGCCTTGTCTTACATTCTGCATTTATTTGGATCGAAAAGCATTAGCTTAAAGATATATTTTTATCTCTCAACGTTCATTCAAGATATGCATAAAGATATTTTTTTTTCAAAAAAATCTGGATTTACATTTTATGCATGGTTATGTGAAAAAACTTTTGGATATTTTTTCTCTATTTTTAAAGAAACTCTACTCACATGAATAAGAAATTTCCAAAATTTGGGTATGAGTGTTGCATAACAGATTATATATTCAGCGAAAAAAATCTTCTCGCATTTCCTCACAAAGGAAATAAAATGAATAAACGAATATTGAAAACTAATGCAAAAAAGAAAAAAAAAACAATTAGAATCTAGAAAGAAAAGTAGTCACATAAAATTTTAGTTTGTTAGTTTTGTTGTTTTTCTTCCACATTTACATTCAAATATTTTTATACTTTAAAATAATAAAACCTTTATCTTGCAAATTTATTGAACTAGAGATTTGGTTGCCCTACAAAACATTTAAAGTATGAACAAATCAGTATTCAACTACGTTTCTTTGAATATTTACATTTTTTACCTATTTTGGTGCAAGATCGAAAAAGAATTTGTTTTCTGTTGTACTTTTTGTCTAATTTTATACTACACAAAATTCTAAGTATGTTTAAAAAATTCTTATTTTAGATACTCAAATAGAAATTTCAATTCTTATTTATTTTACTTCTCAGCTATGATTCTATTTTTAGCCATATATTTAGGAACATACACATAATAAAAAATTCAGTTAAAGACGTATACCATGCATAAATATGCTAAAAGTTTTAATCTTTATACCTCCAGATTTAAAAGTACAACAATATAAAGGTTAAAAATGAATATTATGCATAAATATTTAAGTTAGTCTTATTTTTCAGTGGAAGCACATTCTTCAAAATAAAGTTTTTGTGGCATAAAGGTATCTATAAAATCACTCTTGTATCAAAATGCAATTTATGAATGTTTGAGAAGTCTTCCAGACTTTATGTTTGTTTACGTATCTCTGTTTTTTTCGTATTTTCTTCGATTCTGCATTAATTTGGATCGGAAAGCAATAGCTCAAACATATACCTTTTCTGTCTGAACGTTCATTCAAGATTTACATATAAATATTTTTCCAAAAGAGCTGGATTTAAATTTTATGCAGTATGGTTGTCTTGTAAAGATTTTGGACGTAAAATATTTCTGCACTTTTACAGAAACTTTACGCACATGAATAAGAAATTACGAAAAATTGGGTATGAGTGCTACATAACAGATAATATATTCAGTGGAAAAAAATCTTCTCACATTTCCTTTTAAGAGAAGTAACGTGAATAAACGCATATCGAAAACTAATGCAAAAAACGTCAGAATTTCAGAAAATAAATATGAAATAGTGACATTAATTTTTATCTTGTGGGTTTTATTGTTTTTTCCCTACATTCCTATTCAAATAACCTCTTGCCATAGGAATTTCTGCGCTCACATTAAATATCTCTTATAACTTATATATCGGGTGATCCAGAAGTTCCGGGAGTTTTGAAATGTTAATAATTTGCAAACTATAAACAATGGAAGTATGCGGTTTTCACAGAAACTTATGGGATTTGTTTTTTCGATGAAACAAACATATTATGTTAGTTACATTTTTTGCCAACAGGTGGCGATAAAATTGATAGTATTATTTTTTATGGTATGATAAAGCTCACTAAAAAGAACGAATTGGTGTCCAAAGGTTATAAATTTTCATTATAACGCCCATAGCTAATAAGTACCGACGTGAGCCGATGCAAAGCAGCGTGCACAGCATCTTCAGAGCAGAAAGAAAATCCAGAAGAAATTTCAGTTCATCGTGATTTTACAATTGTACTCCATTCGCACTCTCCATGAGCTGATGATTTCCATTGAGTATTGGCAACGAATTCTACCTCATTTACGATTGCAACTGACATTTGGGTACTCCTGCTTCGATTGCGATCTTCCAATGAGCCCTTTTCTCAAACTTTGCTTACCATGGCATTTCAGATTTGTAATCGTCATTAAATTTTTTGCAGTTCTAACTTCACGTATTGTACCATCAGAAAACAACTCGACATGCAAAGAAAGCATGTCTAGCATGTCAAAGAAAGCGTAGCAGTTACTCATCAAATTTTGTATAAAAATTTCCTTTTCAATAAAATTTCAACAATCTAAAAAAAGTGTTTGAACATAAACCACCCTTAAAACAAAATCTCATCAATATCCTAGAAAAGATGCTTAGCAATGAACTCATGTGTCTATATAACGCATGGTATAGGTGCATTCAGTCTTGTACAGCAGCGCCACTTGCTAATAAAAATTGTAACTATGTATATTTTTAAGAAATTCATTCTAAACAAAAATCCCACGTGTTTCTGAGCATATATCTGAAAACCGGACCTTTATATTATGCATAGTTTCCTAATTATTAACATTTCAAAACTCCCGAAACTTCTGGATCACCCGGTGTTAATAATAACTCTTATAAAACTACTATTTAAAACAAGCAGGTGGAGATGGAAGCTTTAGGTAACGTAATTGTCTCAAACAACACAATAAAAAGAATGTTGCCCCATTAAACTGATGGCATTGAGCTAACAGGCTACGTCTACTAATTGTATATTACATCATTATAGTTTTAAGGGTTAATTACGTTCGAAAAACAAATTAAGGGGGGGATGGAACATCTCTCTCCATTTTCCCGTTTTATAGTTAATCATTGAACCCCATAATCTAATCAGGGATATGATTTATCTTAAAAATTTTGAGCAAAAACTTTCGGACAATTTTTCTCTATTTTTAAGGAAACCCTACGCACATGAATAAGAATTTTCTAAAATTTGGGTATGAGTGTTGCATAACCAATAATATATTCAGCAAAAAAAGATCTTTTCGCATTTTTTTCGCAAAGGAAATAAAGTGAATAAACAAATATTGAAAACTAATGCAAAAAAAAAAAAAGAAATAAAAAAAAATTAGAATTTCGTAAAAAAAAAAGTAGTCACATAAAATTTTAGTTTGTGAGTTTTGTTGTTTTTCTACTACATTTACATTCAAATATTTTTATACTTTAAAAGAAATAAAACCTTTATCTAGCAAAATTTATTGAAATAGTAATCTGGTTGCCCCATAAAACATATAAAGAAAGAACAAATCAGCATTCAAATACGTTTCTTTGAATATTTACAATTTTTAGCTATTTTGGTGCAAATGCAAGGTCGAAAAAGAATATGTTATATGTTGAACTTTTTGTCGAATTTTATACTGCACAAAATTCCGAGTATATTTAAAAAATTCTTAATTTAGGTACTCCAATAGAGATTTCAGTTCTTATTTATTTTACTTCTCAGCTATGATTCTATTTTTATCCATATATTTAGGAACATACATATAATACAATATTCAATTAAAGGCGTATACCATGCATAAACATTCTAAAAGTTTTAATCTTTATACTTCCAGTTTTAAAAGTACAACAATAAAAAGGTTAAAAATGAATATTGTGCATAAATATTTAAGTTAGTCTTATTTTTCAGTGGAAGCACATTCTTCAAAATAAAGTTTTTGTGGCATAAAGGTACCTATAAAATCACTCTTGTATCAAAATGCAATTTATGAATGTTTGAGAAGTCTTCCAGACTTCATATTTATTAATGTATCTGAGTTTTTTCCGTTTTTTCTTCCATTCTGTATTTATTTGGATCGGAAAGCAATAGCTTCAAGATATACCTTTTCTATCTGAACGTTCTTTCAAGATTTACATAAAAATATTTTTCCAAAAGAGCTGGATTTACATTTTATGCAGTATGGTTATATGTTAAGATTTTGAATGCAAAATATATTTATGCATTTTAACAGAAAATCTACGCGAATGAATAACAAATTGGTAAAATTTGGGTATGAGTGCTATTTAACAGATAATATATTCAGGGAAAAAAATTCTCACATCTTCTTTCAAGTGAAGTAAAGTGAATAAACGAATATCGAAAATTAATGTAAAAAACATCAGAATTTCAGAAAATACGATCGAGATAGTCACATAAAATTTAATCGTGTGGATTTTGTTGTTTTTTACTACATTCCTATTCAAATAACCTTTTGCCATAGGAATTTGTGAGCTCACATTAACTATCACTTATAACTACTATATTAATAATAACTCTTATTAACTATTATTTAAAACAAGCAAGGTGGAGATGGATAGCTTTAAGATAACGTAATTGTCTCCAACAACACAAAAGCTGAATGCTTACACTTTCTTATAAAAATAAATTATAAAATGACTTTTCTTACAGCACACAGCTTATAACATTGTGACAACATTGAAACAAAAATATTATTTCCAGTGACACGTATAAAACCCATTTCCGCCTGATATATCGAAATATTTCAAAGATTTTTAGAAATATTGGCGGATTCTCTCTATTTATTGATACTATTTTAAAGTCATATTCGCGTTTCTTAATAACAAATTAAAGAAGGTGAGTTCTATCATTGATACAATGTTGGATTAAAAAAACACCCAATTAATAACATTGGATTCATAATATCGGAGCTTTATTGATAAATTTTCATATAAATGCAAAAGTTACAAATCTATCGTCACTGTGAAAAATTCTGTCCGTTAGATAGTTAAATAAAACAAATAACAAAATAGTTAAAAAATATATTTAAAATTTTGATAAAATATGCTTAAAAAAATACTATCCGACTTCAAGAAAAGCGCTAGAAAGAAGTTTAAGAGTTTTGTGCCTTCAGCGCAATAGGCATCATATTACACAGGTGCTTGCACTCTGATACGCGAAGAAACATTAAAGGTTGATTTTGAACTTTCGATACCTACTTCCGTTATCAGTTGGTATCGGTACCAGTCTTTCGGTTTGGTGGAAAACAGAACTTGCCGGGATCAAGATATATTTGTGCTGTTATCGAAATCAGAAACTGTTCATCATCGCTGTTATCGCCCAATCAAAAGCCTAAATCTTTGCTATTTTAAATGGGTACTCTATTTAAAATCTGCAGCTACATCTGCATCGTCACTCCACCATTTTTATATAAAACAAATGGTTTATTACGTATGGAGAATTTTCATTGGTCAAAGTAGAGATATTCTATGCAAACGGTGGAGTGGTTATTCGGCTATAGCTGTAGATTTATAACAGTGTAAATTTTCTTATTGATAAATCTGCTTTCGCTAACTTCGCAAAATCTATCTAGATCCCGATCTTTCTTCAGTCCAGTTTTCAACGTTGAAGAAAAGAGATATCGTATCTGTGCAAGAGTAATTGCTTGCGAAATGAACACATTTAATTGGACAAATGCTTTATAAAATTTAAATTTATAAAGTTTTTATTTTTTGTAAAAAGTTCTAATCATCAGAATTTAATGAAATTAAAATGGGACCACATGGGTATATAAAAAAAGAATTATCAAAATTTGTTCATACTTAAAGAAGTTATGAATTAACAAGAAAGACATACTGGTCGAATTCATAACCCCCTCCTTTGAAGTCAGTTAAAATCAGGTTTTATCAATGGATTGCTTACATTTTAGTAACAACATTTTCGTTAATCTGTCACAAATCTGTAGTCAAACCAGATAATTTTAACTTAGTTCTTAAATATATTATTTTATGATTCAAAATATTTAAATATTTTAAGTAAAGATTTTTTGAGACCTTAATTTTGTAAGTTGTAGACATGAAATATGGAAGAATACACGTAGAGTATTGGTTTATATCAGAAGTTTCTTTGCATAGTTTCGTACAAATAAAGAGAGGTTACATATTAAGTTTTCAAATTAATTTAAGGCACAAGGAACATAAAATGATTGAAATTTTTGAGTTTTTAATTATCCACCTAAAAAAAGAGCTAAAATATTATGGTGCTAAATGATTATAGACCTAAAATATTATGGTGTTGGCTGGTTTTAAAGTAATATACTTTAAAGTTTGCGGGTGTGTAAATACCTTTTTTTTTTTTTTTTTTTTTTTTTTTTTGAACAGCATTTTTATTCTTTGGTATTATTTTCTAAATTTTTAATTTGAGTAAACACATGAAAAGATGCAAACATCTACATGATTACTGGAAATTTTTCTGTTGAAAATTTCTTTTAAGAAATAAAAATTTGAAAAAAAAACATTTAAACATTTTAAATAATATAACCCATTCTGCGGGGTTTTTTTAAGGTATACGTATATATTTTATTTGGAACTACATTTTTTAGCATTTTTATGGTGCCAGTGTTATTGACACGTACGTTTGTGTTTTGCATGATAGATTTATTAATATGCATATATATATTCAATTCTCGATCTTTTTGTTTTAGAAAACAACTTTTAATTGCTATTAGAAATTTTTAAAAAAATCAAGATTATTTCACTAAATGTTAATTTATGATACATTTGATAATTTAATATGAGAAATTTTCATACAGTTTAATTTCTTTATAAAATAAAGTGTTTGTGTGCTGGAAAATAATATAAAATTAAAATTAAAATGCACCATTTGAAATATATTTTCAAAAGTTACTGCATTTATCTTTTGTACGTAAGGTTTTCCATAAAAGAAATAAAGTTTAAGAAATCCGCTTTTTATTCGCAAAACCAAAAATAAACAAAATGAATAAAAAGATGCATTAAAAGAAATTCAGATATCATTCAGATGCAAATATGCCATATAAGAACCAAATTTAAATACGGTTTGAATCTCATTGTTGATGGAAATTCGAAGCCAAATCAATATTTTTTAAGGATATAAGAATAAAAGTGATTTAACATTCACAAAAGAAATATCTCGGAAAAAGTCTTTTTTTCATTTTTAACTTAAATTTAAGGCAGACTTTATATAAAATTTAGCAATCTTTAGAGTTTGCATAGGATGTATATAATTTCTTCTAAGTGTTTAAATTAATTTTCTGATAAAATTTCGAAAGCAGGTACTATTATTCTAATAAAAATGAATTACACAACATAATTAGTTTATGCAGAAATCATTAAAATAATATTGATTAATTATGCATTATAAGCTCTCTATTAAAATATGCATTAGGTATTATAATTAAAAAGACCGAATATGGGTATCTATTTTTTAGTATGTCTTCTGCGAGTTTTATCCAATGAAAGTAGCAAAATCGACTATAATTTTTAAAAATAAATATATCATACAAGTACAGAAATATAAAACATGATATCTGCTTGGATATATGATTTTATGAGGATTTTTATATGATACACTTATCACAGTGTCAAAGAACAAGAATAAAGTGAGAAAATACGAAATATCTTAAAGTGATTTGATAACCGAAATCATGTTTCATTGGCCATGCAAGAAAATGTTTTATTACCTTTGAAGAATTATCACAAAACAAATATATATATATATATATATATGTATATGATATAATAAATATACATAAAAATATATATTTATAAATATATATATAAATATATATTTATAAATATATATATAAAATAAAATAAAATAAATAATTTCATTAAACAATTTCATTTTCTGTTTCCAATAAAAAAGGTAAATATTGTTGTTGCTTATAAATATGATATACCTCTAAGTAAGAAGCTTTATAATTACAGATACATAACTTTGGCAGAGAAAGGTGCTGTTTCTTGAAATTGTAGGGTGGATTTTCCAGATTTTATAGATGATTTTCATTGGCATGTTGTAACTGGTAATTTAGATATCATTAAGAATAAAAACTTAAAACTTTGATAGGCTTCGGTACCAAATTCAGATTAAATAAAAAAATTAATAAAGAAAATGCTGTTTTAAAATTTAAGGGAGATTTGTCTGCATTTGTTTTAAAAATGTGTTACAAATTCAATGTGCCTTTTGAAGTTTTTAATGAATGGAGGTGGAATATTTAAAATAGTTTTGTTAATTTTGTTGACAAAAAATTAAATAATAATCAGTACACTTACCATCGTTTAAATAAAGAGGATTGCAGCTAGATACAATTTTTACATAAAAATTTTGTTATTGTTCCTGTCGATAAGGCTTCATCTAATTATGCAATCATTTGAAAATTATTTTACATAGAAAAAGTTACTAATGAATTGAATGATACTAAATATTATCAAAAATATAATTTGAATTACAATACAATTATTAAAAAATTTAGCGCTTATTCAAGAAAGGTTAAAAATCTTTATGCATACAATTTTCCTGTTAACAATTTTCATAGTCTTCCTTTTCTGTTTTTGACACCCAAGTTTCACAAAAATCCTATAAAATTTAGATGTATATGCTGCAATTCCAGAGGTATTGGTAAAAGTTTCAGTGTTAAGTTACAGGATTTTTTGAAGTGAATTTATGGGTTTTTAAAATTTAAATTTAAAAATTCTAGTTATTTTTGGTGTATCAATAACAGTATTGAAGTTTTAAAGAAAATAAACACGCCTACAACGCCCACAGATCTGTTTACTTTTGATTTTGAAAATCTTTTTTCAAATATTCCTATTGATCTGTTGTTTAAAACTCTGGAGGATTTGTTTGATACTTTTTATATCGAGGAAGAGATGGGTATTAATAGAGATTTTATAACATTCAATGGTTCTATTTTTTATCAAGTATGTGGAATAGGTATGGGTACAAATTTTTCAAGCACTGCAGCTAATCTTTTTATATTTTTTTTTACGAATATAAATTTATTTTAAATTCTAACAAATCGTTCAGAGTTTTGAGATATATCGATGACATAATTGTCTTTGATTGCAGATTTTTAGACTCGATTAATCATATTTATCCACCTTGTTTAAAGTTGAATTGTGCTTCTGATGATAATTTACATGTTGTTTTTTTGGATCTTGACTTAAATATTATTAATGGTGAATTAGTTGTCAAATTATTTGATAAAAGGATTTTTTTCAATTTTAAAACCCACTCCATGCCTCATTGGCACTCTAATTTAAGTAAAAGAGTTTTTATAAATATTATTTTTGGTCAAATAATTAGATATTATAATATATGTGGTCGAAAAAAATTTTGGAGACACAAATTTTTAAATTTGCTGCAAACTTGTTTTATAATAATTTTTATCCTCATAAATTTATATTTTATTATGTAAATGAATTTAAAAAAAGATTTCTTGAAGTGGCAACAGCAGGGCCAAACGCCATAATGGAGGTTTCTTCTCGGTTGTTGAATTGATGAGGATCTGTGAATGAAAATCCACTTAAGGAGAGTTCACAGGGCGATGGTTATCAACCTTCGGGAATTAACAGACCAGGTTTGAATATGGAGAGAGCTGAACAACGGAAGGACAATTCAAAGAACTTAAATCTTTGATGCTGAGCTGTTACCATCCTAGGCCTAACAATTTTCCCGCTCATGCAAGTATGAAGGTGTAATGTGATAATTTTTAAACATATATCTTTTTTCTTTTTTCTTCACAGGTGGGGGCATCACATGCTGCATGTCTATTTAGTTTAGTTTATTGTTTAGTTACTGAGATTTTTACATTTGTTATTTTTTGAAATTTCAGAATACTTTGTTACGAGTTGATTTATGCTATGGTTTTGTTGATGGCTATTCATTAAGTTCAGTTTTTAATGTTAATTCATTTTATAATCTTGGTTTATTAAATACTTGATTTATTATATTCAGTTATTCTCTTTTAAATTCTTTATATAATTGGAGTATACGGTTTTGTGATGCCTTGCGAAACCTGTGAGGATACATTTTTTAATAACTTTTTGATGCCTGTTACTCCTCCCACCTTCTGAAGAGCAGGTAGTTTATTTTTTTTTTTTTATGGTGTTCTTTTACACTTCATTGTTGTTGCACCCATTTTGTCATCTTTTCATCATTTTCATACTTTTCTCATAATATATATATATATATATATATATATATATATATATATATATATATATATATATATATATATATATATATAATGCAGGGTTCCACTAAATGATTCATTCATTTTCAAAAGTTTGTATATTCAATAGTGTTTGTTCACTTAAAAATATAATTGATGTATGAAAATGTTTTCTGCGCATTCTAGAAATGTTCTATGTACGGCCTTTCGTCTCCCAATACGTGTCCGAAACTAATGCTGGTCTTTTTTTTAAAGATAGCTTGTTTGCATTTGAATATTTTTAAATTTTTAAATGATTACTTTTGGCTTTGAGTTGCTGCTAATCTGTACAAATTCCGTTTTCTTTATTTTTTTTCGCAGGTTTTTTATGAGAATACTGTCAATTTTTACACTGGTTCTAAATGTAAAATTAAAGCAATAAATAAAAAGTAATGTTATTATTTTAAAAACTCATATAATTATGTTTTATTCCTTGCTTTTGCACAGCAAGACAAAATTAGTCGTTTTGAGCCACCGTAATATTTACCTATCATGGATCTGCATAGTATGAAATATGAAAATAAAGTATGTGTAAACTTTATAAAATACATGCAATTCTAAAATATTACATTCTAAATACGTACTAAATTTCAAGTCTCTATCTCAATTTGTTCTGCAGATAGATGGTTATAAAAAATCGTGGATTGATGACGTCAGAAACTTTAAATTTTCTTTCACAAAATTGTGTTAAAGAAACAGCCTCCAAAAAATTCAGAAAATCCAAAAATGATAATAATATTAACTAACAGTTTATAGCGTCGGATTAGAGTTTCATTTTAAATAACAATATATCTTTGAATAGAAATTTGAATGAAATATAGTGTCATAAAAAAAGCGAAGAAAATTTAAAGTATGATCACAAATATCTTGGCAACTAGTGGTCCAAGTACCTTCATTTTTCAAACAATTTTTCTTTTCATATTCACTCCTTAAAGAAACAATTTCGAAAATTTTTGTACACCTATTTTCAGAATAAATATCACGAGATTCCGAAAACATAGGTCCGGATAATCGAGGTTACTGTAATTAAATAGATTTTTCACATTATAAAATACCAAGAACATACCAAATTTCAAGTCTCCACACCCATACACATAGATAGATGGCCTTTTTTTCGGTTAAAAATGCGTTTTTCGGAATATCCTGTGCGTAAAATGTGTAAATCTATCAGATTTCTTTTCGATTTTTAAAACACTTACAAGATTTTACGTATTATGGGTAAGTAAAACAAAACTGAAGGATAATTAAGAAATGAAGAGGGTTATTAGCGCACTAGGTGTCCTACACATAGCTAACCAATAACAGTATGATTTTGTTTCTTATTCATTTAAAAATAATTTGTATTATAAGTTCTTCTTCCAGACGCCTATTAAATTATTATAACTTCTCTACTTAAAATTATTAATATTAGAACCTATACAAAAAAATTCTAACAGCACAGTAAATAATTTCTCCAATAAAAATACTTCGGCAGAGATTCCAGCCAATGAGTAATGAAAAAATAGGTATTTCACTTAGCGCCTACATAACCTATCGCCCACGTTGATTTAATTGTTCGGTGTTTTCCTGGGCGAACCTTGCGTAAATTCGGGTTGGATTTTGACTGAGAAAATCTCCATCGGATGGTACCCTCCCCTCCCTTTCCTTTGGACCTAAATCTCCAGTGTAGATAATTAGCGGTCAAAAAAATACCATAAATTTTTACATTAACGGGCTTTATCTTTCAATAAATGGATTTTGTCTTCAATTTACGAGATTTGAAATATTAGCTAAAAAGTATCATTAATGCAACAATCGACGTATACAATTGTGTAAATTTGCATTTTTTATAAAATTTGTTTTGATAGTCTGTTTTATGTACCTATTTTCAAATCTAAGAAGATAACATAAAGCTGAAAGTTCTTGATATAGGTATATTTTATTTAGAATAGCCAGTACATTATGAAAGCGGAGTATAAACTATGCTTAGCTTTTTAATTATTTTTTCTTTTCAAATTGATTTATCAAATATTATACAATTTTTACTGTTTTTAAATTGGATGTTAAAAATATTTCTGCCATTCATAAAAAAAAAATAAACATAAATAAAATAAAAATAAATAAATAAAATAAATAAAATAAAAATAAATAAATAAAATAAATAAAATAAAGTTTCTAAATTGTTATTTAACCATAGAACCTCGAAGCTATTTTCAATTTCCTTAGACTAATTTTGTAAATTCAAGTCCACTTTAAAGCTAGAAATTACATTCGTGTCTAAAATTGTCTAAGAAAATTTCCAAATCTAGATTCAATACATTTTGTACAAGATAAAATAATTTTAATCTTTTTCAACATAGCAAAAATACATTATTCTTATTTTTTCATGCTAGAAAAGAAATCCAAACGCAAAAAAAAAGTTTTTTATGCATTTCTTAGATATTTCTTTAATTTATTAAAACGAAATGGAGCCTTTTTTACAAGACAGTTTTTTCTTATTAATCATGAAAATTAAATCTTTTAACCAAGATTTCATAATTACATTATTTTTCCATTTAAATATTGAAATTTTCTGAATATCAATAAAAAACATTACACAAAAAATAAACAATAATAAAATTTTAATAATCTTTAGTGTTAATTAAAAAATAAAGTATTTTAGTTTATTAAATTTACCACAAAAGTATTTTAAGTAATCGATTATTTAATTATGCATGTTTTATTTGTGGGGACAGAAAGCGTTTTTGCGTATTTTAAATATAAATTTAATTTAATTTTATGTAAACTTGCATATTTAATTTTTATTAAAATGTATTACAGAAGGGAAAATGTTTCTTACTGTATTAAAGATATACGAAATATTTATTTTTGTGTGGAAAATTTCAGAAAATATATGCAAACTGCAATGTGTTTAATTAATGTTTTCATTTTCTGTTTTATTGGAAAAAAATTATTAAATTTATTAAATCCTTTAGATTTTTAAATAAGGAGATTTTAAGAAATACACCTTTAATAAACAACAACATTTGAATAAACAATTTTATTTTACTTGAGAGTGGTGTAACGAAAAATTAAAAACAAATATTACTAACATGTTTCGATTTTATCTAATAAGAACCCTAATTATACATATTTTATATAATTATGATTGTAGTTCTTATTTGATTGAATCGAAACATGTCAATAATATTGTTTTTAATTTTTCGTTACACCTCTCTCAAATAAAATAAAACTGTTTATTCAAATGTTTAGATTTTTTTTTTTTTTTTAATTTTCTGTACAGAATCTGTTGAGAAGATAGACATATCAATATATTTCGCTAGATCTTGATTGAGATTTATGTTTGTAAAATAAATAAATAAATAAATAAATAAATAAATAAATTAAAAAAAAAACATTTTTTTTTTCAGATAAAGAAATACAGGAAATTTAGTTAAACATAGAAAATTTTTAATTTAATTAATGAAACATAAAGTTTTTTTTCTCAAAACACATTCTTCTGCATTACAAAGATACTAAAAACAATATATCAAGCATAATAATCGTTTGTCACAAATAATAGCCGATGAAACCGCTCAAGATTTTGCTTACAGTAGCCTTTTTGATTTTGGTAATTTCATCCCTTTAAACATGTAGTTCGATTACATGTTTTTAAAAGTTGTTTTATAGATTTCATTAAAAGTTTATTTATTTATTGATGAAGTTAAAATTGAATCACAGAAGATTAGCTAAAAATAAATGCTGGACACTTGCAGATTAAAAAACTATTTATACCGAACAAAAAAAAAAAAAAAAAAAAAAAAAAAAAAAAAAAAAAAAAAAAAGGCATTGCTCATGGAGGAATGAGATAGGTGGAGGTAAAGTAAGCCTCAAAAAAGGTTTGCAATATGAAACCCTTTATCGCTCAAATTTTAATGTCCCCCCCCCTTCAAAAAATAAAATAAAATAAAAAGCACGTGGAAGGGATTTTTATATTAATAAGACGAATTGAAAGAAAAGAATTACAGCTGAAGCATATTTTAAGAAGAAATGGCAAATTTTTAAAATGATCTTTGTTCTATTAGTTATTAAAATAAATGTTTGCTATTAAAATAATTGAAATTGATAAATTAGCAATAATTATATGTCAAATTAAAACAAAATAAGAGATTGAAAATATTTGAAGCGAACTAAAAATCGCATTACTAAAAGTTTCCTTCTTTACAGTAATTTTTAATACTTTATAACGTAGATGAATTTATCTTGTTTGCAGATAACAATACGTATAAATAATTCAAGTAATTCGAACTAATTAATAAAGAATTTCTTTAATGGAATGAAATTTTCAAATAGATCTCCATTTTGCCTACATCAGTCGCTACTAATTTACTTAAATATCTTTATTTCTTTTTAAAAACATATTAATAATTCCATTTAAATAAATATTTAAATTATAATGATGAAAATATTCTTTTAAAATCTTGTATGAAAAGTTAAGTAATAAATATTGATCTAAAATCTAGATTTCTGACTGCAAACGATTTTAAGATATTAACAAAAGAATGTTATCTTTCCAAGCAAAACATTAAAAGGAATTTCTATATTGATATTTAAAACACATATAATAACATAAAGAAACAATTTTTACCTGTGAAGCGATACGATAGATTAGTTCCTCCTACATTTTCCAATCGCGTGTTATAGCCAATAATGGCACAAATTGCCATTTTATTACAAAATTTTAATCCACAATTTAATAACAATTTCGACGATAAATAACATGAGCAAAGAAATATGGATTTAAACCGGTTTTAATTGATAGGCATGTCAAAGCACGTGGATTTGTATGTGCTTAACTGACTCAATGTAGCGGATTTTAGGGTTACATTTTTGGCGTCACCATTAGACATTATACTTCCACTCTATTAATTTCATTTTACTCTCTGGGCAATGCCAATTACTGAAAATCTGATTTTGAATTTATTTTTTGTCCATTTCATAAAGTTTTTTTTTTTTTTTTTTTTTTTTTAATACATATATATACTGAAAATGACATTTATAAATTTTCTTCGCAAAGAAAATTGAGAAGACGACTTTGTTTTCTGTACAGAAAATTTTGCTGAAGATGGAAAGAATTTACTTTAATTTGAGGAAAAATAAGATTTGCAATAAATAAATAAATAAAACTAGTTCTTCAACTATTCATTTGAATGTCTTTTTTTAAAGCATTTCCATTTAAATACTTAACTGATCAATTTTTAAATAAATAAATAAACAAAACTTTCAAATACAGTAGAACTCCGCTATTTCAGACCCCGTTTATCCGGATCTCCGTATAATCCGGATCGGTTTGGTCATTTTTTTTTTTTTTTTTTCAAGTTTGAGAAGCGATTGGATAATTTCCATAGCATTAACTTGTTTCATCGTCGTATTCTGAATGAAAAAAAAACTTTTTCTGAAATCTTTTCAGAATAATTAAACAAAGTAAACATTTTTATTGTCTATAAATATTCGATGAATTTAACATTAAGGTGATTTTCGTTAAGAATGTTTTATTTTATTTCATTTTTTTCTAATTCTCCGGATAATCCGGATTGGGTCAGGTCCCAATTAATCCAAATTATTGTGTTTTACTGTAGTTCTTTTTTTTTTCATGTCTTTTACAGAATTTTAATCTGTTATCATCAGTTTTTCAAAATAGAAAGTTTTGCTATTTGGTCAAAAAAATTCTTGGATTAAATAATGCAAAATTTGCAGTACACATTTAAAAGTGAGAATAATATATCATGAAAAACACGTTACCCATATGGCGTACGGGCAAATCATGAAAGTGGCTAAAAATGTGAATGTTTTTATCAAACATACCGTATTTACTCGTGTATAGCGCACACGCGTATATAAGGCGCACCCCTACTTTACAAGTAAAAATGGCGATTTCTTAAAATCTCGTGTATAACGCGCAAAATAAATTTGATACCCTAATGAAGAATAACCTAATGGATATCAGTAAAGAAAAAAAAAAAAGGTCGAATCAAACATTACACCCGACCAGAAAACAATGCATTTTTAGGTCTTTGGGTTGTAAGAGAATGACGAGAAATAGGAATGAGTGACGGTAAAGAGAATTGCTAATTAGCGTTTAGATAATGTCACTAGCTCTGCTGTATAAAAACCTGCAAGAAGTGAAATAAATATGCAATAATACTTCAATTAAGTAACATTTGCCGAGTTTTAATATCTTCTTTGAATAATTTCTTGTTTCATATATATATAGTTCGACTGCATCAACAGTAAAAAATTATTCCGTGTATAAGACGCACCTAGGAGTTTTGACCTAATTTTTTGGAAAAAAAGTGCGCCTTATACACGAGTAAATGTGGTAATAGAAAAATAAATTTTAATTTTTTATTTAGTTTTAAACGAAAATTCAAATCCTAAGTTTAAGTTGCATTGAATAATTCTGTCAAAATAAAATATGTGTTATAATGTGCCTAATTTCAGAAAAACAATAACGAAAAATTATCTCGATTTTATGTAACATATAAAGTATAATATGAAATATTCCGCTGCAAAGAATAAAGAATGTCACGTTGCAAAATATCAAATAGAAATGTCATTTTTTCGATCGAATAAATATGTTTTTTGCAAACGTGGATTTAGATAAACGAATAACATTGTTTTATTTTTTTCAATTGTATGAAAACAAAAATCTTTGTCGATTTTGAAACATATCATATTCAGTGATTTCTACAGAGACAAATAAAAAAGCTTTGCACAAATCGCATTCCTTTTATTTTGTTTACATTGTATTTTAACAAAATATAAATGTCGTATATTGACATCCATAAGCAATCACATGCTTAAATATAAATCCACACAGAAGTGTATAAATATATGTACAGATATATATTATTATGTGTAAGAAAATTCTTGTTAAAATTTCATTTATTTGTAAAAGCATTGTGTAAGAAAATTCTTGTTAAAATTTCATTTATTTGTAAAAGCATATTTTTTTCTTTCTGTATTTCTATATAGGTATGCATAGATACGTGCAAGTATTTGTTTATGAACGTATTTAAATAAAGACCGATTTAAGTAGTAAAATATGCTGTAATAATAATTAATAAAAAAACAGTATTTTTACTATGAATTTTGCTTTAAAGACGTATTTGCTTCTTGTATGTAAAAAATCTCTATATATTTCACTGTTTAAACTTACATTTTGCATAAAAATGTATAATTTTATTAGGTTTTTAAGCAAGCAGATATTTGTTGCAAAAAACCAATGTGTTCGTATTTTACCATGCAACTGCTCATTACGTACACCTATTTACTGTTTGGTTATTGCAAACTTACAAGTCTAAACCACCAAAATACGACTTGGCAAACCGATTTGTTTTAATATGCGAATTAAGGTTTAACTAATCCTAGATCTTCATCCGTGAAATTGATGAGATGACTATCTGTGCTGCTACTTCGCAGTTTATTAGTAGTATCTTAATTGCTAATTTTATTGTTTATTACAGTAAATTTTACGATTATAAACTGCCTTTAATAACTTCAGTAATATACTGTAAAATCGGCATTTTTCTTTTTCCACAGTAGCCTACAGGTAATATCTGACTAAACAGGGCCCAAAAAGTGCTTAGTAGGTAGTTTGTAGTAGTCAACTGATGTCAAAACAAAAAACAATGATTATTTTAGCTGTCTTATAATTAATATATGAACACGGCCAGATTTCTCTTTAGAAGGATCCAGGAACAACAAATTGTAACGAGTAGTAAATTAGTTATAAAATGCAACAAAATAATGCATCTTTTATTGTCTGTGGAGTTAGTCCATTTTGAAATATTTATAGCCGGGTTAAAAACTTGTTTAGAACCAAACTAACCTTAAAAGCATTTCATTTTATTATTGCTAGATTCCTTAGAGCGTGATGCCTAGTTAAAAAGTTACCTTGAAAACATATTAAAAAAGTACCTTTAATATCACTTTTATGTAAAAGAATAATAAAAACAAATTATTATTATAGGTCAAGAACATTCTAAAAAAAGAATAAATTTTTGCATTAAAACAGGTATAGTGATGATATAAAACGACTTGTCTATATGAGTAAATTGACAGGTAAATTGCCAAATACATGTATGTGCATGCCTGGTGAAACAATTTCAAAAACACATTGCTCTGTGTATTTTCATAATAACACATTTGGCTAAATACGCACTTGATGAATCAATTAAACATAAATAAACTAAAAATACTGCAGTTTTTGTAGATTGAAAACTCTAAAAGATATGTGCGAAAATTTACAAATTAAAACAAGTATATTGATGGTGCAAAAACGACTCGCTTAAATCGTAAAGTGGCGCGAAGGTTGCCAAATGTATTCCTGGTGAGTCAGTTTCAAAAAACACATTGCTCTGTGTATTTTGATGATAATACATTAAACTTCGTGAAAGTGTAAAAAGTTATCAGATAACTGTGAAGTACATAGTTTAACGCGTAAAGTTCACATGAGTAACCACATATCTGTGTAACATATCTGTGTGAACGCACCTAAAAACGTATCGAAAATACACTTTGAGTTTTCAGTACAAACGATTCGCACAAGTTAATTGGCAATAGTAAATATTCACTAACACTTTCTAATACCACTGAAACACGTGCATAGGATAGGATACTAAGTTGACACTGATGAAGATATTGGAATGTAATTGAATGGTACAGTTAATTTATAGATATGTATACTTCTGGCTTAATTATAGAGTTGTGTAGCTATATTGTCAGTCACGTTTGTACGCTATGTTCTCATTGAGTGATTTTAGGTTAATACCACATAGAAAGTGGTTTAAACATTAAGGTCAATCCCATTTCGATGAATAAGACAATAAGCTATTACTTTATTTTGTGATAAAAAATTGAATGTTTCTTTATTTATCTGTAAATTCCGTTGTAATTTCTAAAAATTGGAAATATCAGCATTTTCTATCAGAATGAGATAATCTTGATATCGTAAATAAATTGAAGTTTGTATAATGTGTAGTATAAAGATCAAAAACTGTTTATGGTTTCGCAAGAGGAGATTATGTCGCGGATTATCATATTTGTACAATAGTAAACCAAAACCAATCATGTTATTAAAAAATAAATAAATAAATAAATAAATAAATAAAGGGAATACTCTATAAGCGAGACTACTGAAAAACTCACAATCACAGTAGGGTAAGTCTATTTTCATAAAAATGATAATAATAATAATAATAATCATTCCTAATTTAAAAGAGGCGGTTAGTGACAAAATTTCACCTACATTTTGCTTTTAGTTTTTATTGGTGGATATGCCTTTTAAACACCGGCGAAGTGTCGTTTTTTTTAAAGAGGCAAACAATTACAGCTTTTAATAATAATAATAAAATTAATGTGATTTAAGAAATTATAACGACGATTCGGAAAATGATATTTTTCAAAGACAAAAATTATAGACATAAATAAATTCTAGATTTAATAATAATAATAATAA
Organism: Maratus speculifer; assembly: GCA_964019185.1. Classification (NCBI taxonomy): domain Eukaryota; kingdom Metazoa; phylum Arthropoda; class Arachnida; order Araneae; family Salticidae; genus Maratus; species Maratus speculifer. The sequence goes on along the minus strand of OZ025296.1, from coordinate 224,223,036 downwards.
TAATAATAATAATAATAATAATAATAATAATAAACATGATTTTAATGATGATAAAAACGTGGATTACGTGATAACAGAGTCATGGATTACGTGCGCCACGGATTAAACATTAATATTTCTGAACCAATTTTAAATGAAATTTTAGTTTTATAATTTTTGGTACTGCAAATTTTAAACTTTATTGAAAATATGAAGTAGAAATGTCATTTTTTGGATGGAAATAAATATGTTTTTTGCAAACGTGGATTTCGATAAACAAATAACTTTATTTTATTTATTTATTTATTTATTTATTTTTAGATACATAAAATGTGAAATATTTTAATATTTTTAAAACGCACTCCAAATAGTGCTTCCCCCTATACCATTGTGTATTGTAGTACATTTGTGTGGCCCTGTAAATTAATAACAAATATTGTATGCAATACAGATTGTGCAAAATGTATTTTTTAGTATATACGAACGAATCTGTTATATGTGGACAGACTGACGGATTGAACGACGACTATATGTGCTACGTGTTTATGTAATTACGAACGCACCTAAACACGTATCAGAAATACACTTTAAGTTCACATTTCAAAATATTCGCACGGATTCACTGGCAATAGTAAATCTTCAATAATACTTTCTGTTATTGCTGAAACTCGTGCATAGGATAGGATACTAAGTTGACACTGATAAAGATAGTGAAATGTAATTGTACGGTACAGCTAATTTATAGATATGCATAATTCTCACATAATTATAGAGTTGTGTAGTTGTGTTGTCAGTCACGTTTGTACGCTATATTCCCATTGAGTGATTTCATGTTAGTACCACATAGAAAACGGTTTTAACATTAAGGTTAATCCCAAATTGATGAATAAGACAAGAGGATATTATTTTAATATTTGGATAAGAATTTGAATACTTATTTATTTATCTTTAAATTCCATTATGCTTTCGAGAAATTGGAAATATAAGCATTCTCTATCAAAATAAGATAATCCTGATATCGTAAGCTTAGTTAAGTTTGAAAAACGTGTAGAAAATAGATTCAAAACAATTTACAGTTTCGCGAGAGAAGATCATATCGTGGATCATCATGTTTGTACAATAGTAAACCAATAGTTTAGTGATAATAAAAAAGGGTATATTTTATAAGCAAGACGATTGGCTATAAAAAAAATGAATAAAAAATGAAAAGATACATATAATTTGTTTATTTATTCTCATAGTGAACGAAACCTCTTTTAGCATACTTTCTCATATACTGGATGTTTCATGATTATTGGGACATACTTTAAGAAGTGGTAGAGGACATAGAAAGATTTCAGATTTGCATAAAAACCCATGGTCAGAAACGATTTCCTGGCGTGATAGGTATGTCTCAAAACAAAGGAAAGAAAGTACACAAACAGTGACATAAAACACGTATATTATTCTTTGTGCTGCAAAAATACCGGGAGAATGCTGTAAAGTGTTGAGGAACTTGTTGCACTCGTCTTGGCAGCTGCTGGGGAAATCTGAGAAACTCCCGGCATTATCAAGCACATTAGAGCTTCCATGCACCCGAGATGCGTTTCTCTGCATCACGGCTGAGGATCGCAATTTTGCACGCCTACTTTAATGACAATTGTTGTGTCTTTAGTGTTTCTTAGCCTGTATCAGTACAGGTCTAATGCATAATTATACTGCTATAAGCAGAGACACTATAGTAATGCTGTGGAAAACACCTGAAATAAAACTGTGTGTTGAATCGGAGAGACATCGAAATGGCAGGTTTTTGATGACAACAGTTCTTTATATATACTTCATTCAATCATGTAAACTTGTTATAAAATACCTTCATAACAGCATTCAGTTGATTACTATTCAGAGCAAACTTTGTTTAAAAATGATAAAGAGAATCATAAAAAATATTTCTTTAAAAACAGCATTAAATTTCATTAGACTGGGAGCTTTTTCAAAAAATAACTTAAATTTAAATTATGACATTTATACTATCTCAGAAACGGAACCAGACGATTCTACTTCTGAAAAAGGGAAGGTCTAAGACTAGCCGATTACGGAACACCTAATGCCATCTATCCAAGCCTCATGTCAAAACTTTTGTTAATTTATGTTTTAAACTCAAAAAAGCCATAAGTGACATGTAAAAGCGGCTGATTAGCCAACAGTGTTCTTTTTTTTAGTTTTCTGCAATACTAAGGATAATAAACATATTTCTCTACTTATCCGTGTTCTGTCCTTTTTTCGGTTTTATGTTATAAGTACTATGTCAGGAAAACGTTTCCGATCATGGGGAGCTGTGCAAGTCTGAATCCATGTGATGCCCCCTACTTTTCATTAAAGTTTAACCCAATAATTCTCGGACACCCTGTATGACATTTGATTACAGACTTGATTCACTGTGGGACTAAATAACACAGATTTTATTGTCGTTTTAAATCGATTATCGCTTTTTTTCCAGATGATCTTCTATGGTTGTGAGCCTCTGATATAGATTAAAATATATACATTATAGGAAAAAAATACCAGCCATTTTTTATGTAGCTTTATTGTTTTTCGAATTTGTAAGGTAGATTCTCTCTCATTCAAAGATTTCAAGCATAGAAAGAGTTTTAAATCTTGAGCTCCAGCCCACTTCAATGAATCAAGCAGTAGGATACAATTTTAATTTTTTGGTAAAAATTGATTAATTTTTTTGTATAAATTCCTATTTAGAAAGATAGCACTAAAAAAAGAAAAGCCCATTAATTAACGAAAAAGTAAAATAACACATCTGCTAACTTTTACGCTTTTTTCCTATCTCTTTTTTCGCTGCGAAAATTTGTCATTGAATCATTGAAAACGTGGAATTAAATTAGGTAAACTTTTCTATTTGGAAATTGTAGTAAGAAAAATGTATAAGATTTGTCAGTATGATATAATTACAAACTACAATGTACAATAACTTTTTATCAGTTATCATGAATTCCAAATCTCCGAGCTTCAAAGAATTATTTATAAAATGTAATTTTCTTTCGCGCTACTAAATCAAAAAACGTTTCTGCATAGTTTTTATATTACATTAAACATTTTTCAACCGGAATATAGAATTTTAAAAAAACTAATAAAGTTTCTTTACAGACTATTTTGGAATGTCAGATTCACCTTAGTTCTCTACATGAAAACATAAAAACATTTCAGAAATGCTTAATCAAACACATAACTAAATAGGTGTTTTAAAATCTATGGAAATACTTACCAAAACAAAAAACAAATGAAAAAAAAACCATTAAATTGCCTTGGTATGACTACACGAAAATTCCTAACAAGAAATAAAAAGCGTAAGTAGCTTATTAATAAAAATAGTCCGGTTATCAAATTTCAAACTAAGGATATGGGAATCCTTTTCCATATCCATTTTTTTAGGTAACGTCATCATACAGGATTCCGCATTAAATAGCTGTGCAATTTTGGAATCTTTAGAAATATTAATGTAAGTCGGATATTGCAATGATGTACCAAATTCCGCGTATTTTTTTTTATTTGTTTTGTATTACAGAAGAGCTTGCTTTCAATAAGGACAGAGCTTTCTGCAACTAGGTTAAAACCGACTTTTGGCTTTAAGAAAGGTGTTTGGCCAATGTGTATCAGTATATGTCGAGCATCGAGTGTTTTTACCAACAATTTTCTTCTCTTTGACAAAGACTTAAGTTTATCTGAAAGCGTTTGGAATAACTTTTTTATCATTTTGACATATAATGTTTTTAGTTTTGAAAAACATTTGCATATATTTTAACACACCTATTTAGTAATGTGTTTTGAGGAAGCATTTTGAAATAGTTTCACGTTTTTATTTTAGAAAACTTTTAAATATTTTCAGCTGAGTAATGCTTATTTCACCGTATTAGAGTTTCATACGTGTTTCTGAAATATATTTGTTGGGCATTATATTGTTTCCATGAGAAATAATAGCATTTAATGCGTGCAGCAATTCATTTCCTACAGAGAAATTAGTATCAGCTTCAATAATGAGTTTTTGTTAAAATGTACTAAAGCAGGATTGCCACAATAGTGCCAAATGTTGGCCAACATGGCGAAATAGTGCTAAATTTGGAGGCAAAAATAGGCTACCATATAAAAAACCAACATGGCGATAGCTGGATAATTTGGTCAAAATTCATAATTTTATTTTTTGGTGATCTAAACAATATATTTTTTAAATTTATATTTACACTTATTAAGACTATATTATTTTTTATATTATTTATTTACACTTATTAAGACTATATTATTTTAAGACTATATTATTTAATTATATTAATTTACCTATAATCTTAAAAATGCTACGATTCTGTAACTAATACTCCAGCTTTCAATAAATTTCAGCAATTTCTGCACAAAGACGTTAAATTTAAGATGTTCATGACCTCATGGTTTTAAAAATTTGCTATAGAAATTTTCACAGATTTTTTGCATTTACATGAAAAAACGTACATGTATTGCTCTATTTGGGATTTCAGTTTTATTTACAATATTAAATATCTTAAAAAAAAATAAAATTCGAAATATATTCATTTTATAATTTCTGTATGTTAATAAGTTATCAATAGAATTTTCATACTCTCATTTGTTTAATATCTCCTCTAGCAAAAGAATTTTCATAAATATTTAATAAGCAAACACTAAAAAAACAGTTATAAATTGCAGATAGTGTAAATTATCATATTTAAATACCGATATTAATAATACTTTATTAACTGTTGGTAAAATTTATGCGATCTTTTGCGTTAATTTAAAAGAATTAATTTCAGTTATAGGGGCACTTAAAAAAATGTATGCACAAAACAAACTAAAGCTGTTAAGTATTTTTTATGTTATGTTTTTACACTATGAAATATCAGAAACTGGAACAGCATAAACATTACACTTGCATAAGAGAAATGGTCTGAATAAATTTACTCGCGATCGTTTTCTGTTAATCCCCTAAAATAAATACTTATTTTTTTTTCTTTTAAATACCCATTACACTGCACTTTTTTATCTTTATTACATTTTTACCCGCATAATTTACTAAAAGAATTACTTTCTTTTGTATTTTAAGTATTAATAAATAATCGTTTTTTTTTCTCCTTTCTTAGAAAAAATGCTTCTATTGAACAGATTTTTTTTTCTTTAGGGTTAATAAATAATCACATTTCTTTTCAAAAGAGAGAAAAAATATATTAAAATTTTACCAAGTTATATATCATTATAAAACTCCAAACAATGTGATATTTCTTTGAAAGGTTATAACTTAGAATATAATGGTGTTTTATGCAAACAATTAAGATTAAAATGAAGATTTCGATAGCGGACTCTTTTATTGAATTTTTTATAAAATCGATACTTTATAATAATCAATAAAGTTATTTACTTAAAAAAAAATTAAGTATGTTTTTTTACAACTAAAAACGTTGGTAAGGGACATGAGTTTAATTATAATTCTGTACAAACATTTCATATATTTTGAAATTGTCATATATATATATATATATGAGTGTGTGTGTGTGCGTGTAATTTTTGTTACTTTACTAAGAAGTATCAAACTATACTTATACAAAATAATACAATTTTAATCGAATTGAAAAATGCATTGTATACAATTTCTATCAATCCTAACATTTATAGAATTATCATTTAAATTTTAACATTCTAATATTTTTTCAACAAATAACGTTCGTAAGGGACATGAGTTAAAAATAATTCTAAACAAACATTTCATATATTTGGAAACTGTCATGTACATATATTTGTGTGCGTGTAATTATTGTTACTTTAATAAAAAGTATATAACTGTGCTTATAAAAAATAATACAATTTTAATCTAATTGAAAAAAGCATTGTATTCATATCTTCTATAAATACCAATATTTATGGGATAATCATTTAAATTTTAAGAGAGATCTGAGTTGGACTGTTGAAAATACACAGCTAATTAATTTTCGGGTATGAACATTTAAATACTCAAGAACAGAAATAAATCCTAACAATTAATGTTCTTAAAAAATCCCAGATGCACATAAAGTTTTTTAACTTTCATTTGAAATTTAATGTTTCTTCAATAAACAATCAAACGTGACATGCCTTACGCAAGAGATTTCTGAAAATCTTATTGTACTAATGAGCCCAAGTTTCCTTAATGAGTAGAGATATAATATGTGCTTTAAATGACCTTAACTAGAAAAAAAAATCTTGATTAGTTCTTGAGAAATCAAGATTCTTGAGAACGCAAGATTTTTCTCTCTTGTTTCTGAATCTTTCTTTCGTTTCCACAGTCATCTTTCAATTTACTTCAGCAGTGATAATTATCCACGTTAAATAATAATAACAATAATAGTGGATCTTTTAAGTAGCTATAATGAATAAATTTTAGTTTCATGCATATTTTTTAATGCTTCGGATAGGGACCGCATAAACAAATCTCACATAGAAAAGATACCAAAGCCTTAAGTTGTAAAAGATTAAAAATAACTAAATAGGGTATTTTTTTTTATATTTTACTTACTTATTTTCAATATGCAAACCTTCTCAAAATGTCTTATTTAAATATTCAAAATCCAGAAAGCACATTTTCTCGTGATGAACTTGTCCAAAATAGCTTTCTTCAACTGAAAATACTAGAGGTTTTTTTTTATAATTCTTTCTTTAGTATATGTTAAAAAAGTACTTCAACACATAAGTCCACAACCAAACTTCCGTTCTTTTATGTTTATTTGTTTATGCAGGAATTTTCAAATTATGTACTTTTACGCTTTTTTATGTATAGCGCTAAAAAAAATCCGCCCCAAAAATCCCAAACCGCACAGAAACAAGTTTGACTGTAAACCTCCTTTACTTGAAATTATAAGTAAATTAGCTGTAAAAAAATTCAGTTTTTTTACGACTTTATTTACAACGCATTCTATGAATGTCAAAACCTGTGCTTTTTCTATTTCCTAATTATTCGCAGCTATTGTGCAATAAAATATGAGTTTATTTAATCAAATTGCTCTTGAAATTTTGGTCACGATTCCTGGCATTTAAAAATAAATTTCATTGATGTGGATTTTTTTTTTTAATCGATCAATAAACAAATAAAGTTAGTATATGGATCGTTATTTTTTTAAATCTCATAATCAGAAAAAAAGTGTAAAACTGGAGAAAAAAAATCTTTTTTGCATCTACATGGGTGAAATGATCCAAAAAAGTTTCACATGAACGCTTTTTGATGAGCTTTTGAAAGCATGGATTTTTTTATTATTATTCTTTTACTCTTTTTTTTATTTCTCCTTTAATAAAATAGCTATTACACTTCACTTTTGCATCTTTATTAACATTTTTTTTCGAACACTTAATTGAAAAGAATGCACAATTTCTTTTTTAATCATAGATATACATTTTTTTCTTCTATAGGAGAGGGAAAAAAAGCTATTTTGACAAAAGAAAAAAAGTAATAAAAAACAGCATAAAAACTTCAAACTGTGAGTTTTTATATTTTGTTTTTATGAATTGCCGTTTGAAATGTTAAACCTTCTTTAGTGAAGTAGTTAATTGATTAATTCCGAATGGGATATTGAATACCCATAGTCTAAAGGGGAGTTTTTAACTGTGGGTAAAATAATATCATATTAAATTCTAACAAGATAAAAAAAATAAAAAAAATAATAAAAATTAAAAGCCACCAAACATTTTTATCCTTTTCTGATTTGAAAATGGAGATATGTTCTGTATCAAAATATTTATTTAATCAGTTACATGACTTTGTTGTGTTCGAAATGTTACAGTTTAACGCCACTGCATTGAATTGCAAAATAAGTAAAAGAAAAATCTGTGAAAATACTGGGACTTTTCTAGGTAACTGGGATTAGTAGAAAGGGGTTTTTTCGTGTGTGTAACGGCAATAATAAAAATTCATGTAACAGATACACATTTATACTGTATATAAAAAAAATGTAAGGTTACTAGAATTTTATAGGAAACTATGTACCTAGAACTTTTAATGTAAGTAAATTTTTAATGTAATGTTACCTGGGTTAAGTGGAAAATGTGATTACTGTAATTTTTGTGGTGTCTTCTGCAAAGTTGCATAGTTCTGAAGCTGCACAAAAACTAATTTTGTAGATTTACATCTTTTTTTGTACAGTGTATAGATAAAATTTTAAAAACTAAACAGATTTCTGTAATATAAACACATGTAGAATAACATACATATATATATATATATATATATATATATTTATATTTATATTTATTTATTTATTTATTTATATATATATAATCAATGTGTCTATTTAGCATTGCCCTTGATAACGGGCTAAATACCACATTTCCTATATTATTCCAATTTTTGACAACTCCTCTGTTTGATATACCGGGTGATCCAAAAGTCAGGACGAACTTTACAAAATAGAATAACTCGAAAACGAATGAAGATACAAAGATACGGTTTGCACCAAATGGATGGAAAAGAAACCAGATTTTGTGTGACAACAAAAAAATATTGTTCTATTGGCGACCAACGGCATCACTAGCAGCATTGAAAGATGCCATCCGCCAAAACGTGTCTGCCATAAAGCAAGAAATGCTACTAAATGCTATGAACGGTGTAGTGCCTAGTCTCACAGCTGCATTTATGAATGAGGGACAGCACATTGAACATTTTCTGTTGTACTAATTAACTGTAACTAAGCTGACTTGGAAATTGTCAACATTTTTTCATTTGCAAATCATCTTTTGGTGCAAAAAACACTACCGTGTCATTTTTTGGATGTCAACGGCAAACTATTTTTTTCGTTGTCACACAAAATCCGATTTCTTTTCCATCCATTTGGTGCAAACCGTATCTTTGTATCTTGATTCGTTTTCGAGTTATTCATTTTTAAAGTTCGTCCTGACTTTTGGATCACCCGGTATATATATATATATATATATATATATATATGTGTGTGTGTGTGTGTGTGTGTGTGTAAATAGATAGATAGATAGATACAACCATTAATTATAAATCAACATATAAACCAATAATTTTGTACAAAATTGCCACAATGAAACATGTAAAAATAAATCAAAATGAATACAATCAATACTTGAAAAACCAAAGTAGAATTCTCAGGCCCACAAACTATTTGGAAATACAAATAACGTGTGTGGTTTCGTCAGTGTATCAGCCATGAAAAAGAAAAATAATACGAATTTCAGCTACCAACACACATAAAACCAAAATAAAATAGAGAAAAACTTTGAACATAAATCATAACATTTTAAAAAATGAATAGAAAACGTGAAAAACAACCGGACATTATAGTTACCCTTAAAATGATATAGCAAAAAATCATTTGATTTGACAATACTAAAATCTAAGCTCAATATCTTCATATAATGTAAAAGAAGGAAAAAATAGATAATTAATATATACATTTTATGCACTTAGAAATAATATTTTAGGTATTATCCAAATTGTTAAAAGTTAGATTCAAGTTAATTTTTAACAATAATTATTAAATTATATCAATAAATTTAATTTATATGCATGTATTACACAGTTTCGTTTTTGAATGTTTTTTTTCTTCATGTAATACGATCTATTAAGCAATATAATAGCATAATACTGTTTCTTTAAAATTCCGTATGGGTTATTAAAAATATGTCTGAAAGAAGAACAATGGACTCTGCATAATTTAACAATGGATCATCAATGGATACTGAATAAAGTTGGCGACAACTCAAAGGCCTTTTAAAATAACTAGCACTGTAAAGAAACACAGTTTCAGTGGATGTCAAAATGCTAAGCTACTAGGTATCCCAAAATGCCCCTAACATTGTTCCATTCCATTTATATTAAATTCGGTGAAATTGTTTATATGTTAAATAGTCTATTAATAGAAGGCATATTTGTTAAAGGTGACCACTATGCTTAGAGTCTAGATTCATTTTTCATACTTTAATAAGTATATAGTGTTATCTTAGAAGCTTTTACAAAAACTGAAATGCATATTTTGTATAGAATTTTTGGCATAAAGCACCCCATCTTTCTTTACCTACTAAGAATTTTACACTGTAAAAAAAAAATCTGTAAAGGTACTACACTTTATCTAGGAAACTGGGATTCCAAGAACTTTTCCTGTAACGGTAACAACAAAAACGCAAGTTTTAGAATCGGTTACATGGATTTTTCCTGTTATCATTACATGAAAAGTTCTTGGAATCCCAGTTTCCTAGAAAATGTTTAGTACCTTTACAGATTTCTTTTTTACAGTGTATGAAATACCACTTTAAATTAATTTTCAAAACCTCCCTAAATCAAATAACTATCAAAATATAGCGCTTCTTTGTACTTAAAAATCTATAACTTTTTCTTAATAAAATATTAAAAATCAATGAATAAATAAGTCCAAAGTTAAACATCTCAAAAACTTCAAATAATGTTTTTCATACATATTTTTTAACTTTTTCGTTCCTTTATAACAAATTTCGAGCAGAAAAATAACTTTACAAACTAAAAAATTGAAATTTGAAAACTTTTTCACAAGATGCTATAAAATCAGAAAATCCATTAAGTTTACTGCAATGCATTTTTAAAATGAATTCTTATTTAATTGAAAAACTTATTAATTTTTGATGAATCTTTTTTTAATCGTATCCTAAAAGTATTATATTTTTTTCCTTTTAGAAAAAACATTAATTTAGTTCGGATATATTTTGAATTAAAGAGTTTTCTACAAATATTAAGAAAAAATGTAAAGATTTTTATACATAATAAAAATAAATAAATAAATAAAGCCTGTAACTTTTTCTGAATTTTAAATCGAAAAGGAAGAAAAACAAAATTACAATTTTATAATACACAAGAAAGGAAAATACAGCATAGAATATATAAGACTTTCCAACACAACTGAGAATACATTAACGGTATTTCTCAATTTACTAAGATGAAGAATGATGTCTAAATAAAATATACCACTATTGTGTGCAACCCTGTATACGATCTATAGATTTGTATGCCTACTACTTATGCTAAAAGCTAGTTCAGTTAAACGCATAACAGAATAGAAAATTTCCATTCAGAAATTTCTGCAAATAAACGGATATTCAAGAAAACTTTTGTGCAGCTGTGTATAATTTATAGAATCTATACACCAAGTAACATATAAAAAATAATTAAATCTAAAATTCATACCACAACTGAAAACGCACTTCAAACAACTATTGTTCTAAAACTTCGACAGTTCAAATATTCTACATTTTCTTCTGTGGCCCGATTCTTTTATATGTCTCAGTAAATGAACGATAAATTCCATACTCACCACATTCTATAGTCAGAACCTTGTAGTACACTTCAGTGAAAAATACCAATTTCGTTATCTTTAAAATAAGATAATATAATTAAAAAACACCCCAAACGATTTCGTCCCATACACGGTCGTGTAACGGAATTATTTTGAGTGTCTGTGTAAATTTGTCGTGAATACTATACGCTTAATTTTCGATACTGAGCATGCTAGCGTAAATCCCAATAACTTACATAAATTTCACTTACGGGAATAAGGGGCATCCCACACTGAGACGACAGACAAACATGAAGCGCGACATGTGGCGAAAAAACCGGTCGAAACAAAGAACTAAGTTGCTTCAAACTTGTTTTAAACCAGTTTTACACTCAAATTCAAGCGACATGTGTTACTTGTCGAAACTTGACAAACCACAATCGTAAACGCTTTTCAACTAATTTAAAAACATGTTAAAAATTCACGAATAACAGAACAATGAAAGAAAAATCAAACAGTAAACTAATACCAACGCTTTATTATTCAAAAACTTTGTACTACCAGGTATTAACTTATCTCATTTTATTTATTTATTCTTATAATGCTCAGAAATTTTCCACTGTAGGCATTTAAGTGTAGTTCTTCATCCTGGGTTATATAAAAAGCATGCGAAAATGCATAACTGAATATAAAGTATATTAGAAATTTATGTTGACCATCTATGTTAACCTGGAAAAATATAAAATGTATACTATAAATGTAAGTGAAACGATATCGAATTAAATATATTTATCAAATAAAATATTCTTTCGTTGCATAAATAAACATTTCATCAAAAATATTTTATTTTTTGGTTTTACGAACGCTAATAAAACTATGTGTTGTTAAAATAATACAAAATAATTTTGTATTATTATTATCATTCGACCTCCATATCTCATTGACATCGTTACAGATATGATCGGCAAAATTCTAACAGATCAAAAATCTGGTATTTTTGAAATCCCCATCACTTTATCAAATAATGTTAAAAAAGTCTACATCTGTATGACAACAAGCAAACTTTTAATTAGAATTAAAGAGCATCGCAATGATATTAAACAATATAAACAGAATACTGCTCTTTCTCGCTTCTACTTGGCGAACAAGGGTTGCCGTATTAACTTTGATGAGGCCAAAATAATAGTTCCGTGCAATAACCCAGTTGAATGTAAAATAAGAGAATCTGTCGAAATCATTGCACGAGAAAATAAAACTTGTAATCATAATTTGGCCTGCAATATACCAAAAATATGGCATAACATCATAAAATCTTAAATTTTATCTCGTTGCAATATTTTAATGTTTACTCACGTGTAAGTGGCAACATTTTTAAACTTTTAATTCATTTCGATTTTAATTTATTAGAAATATTATCTCTCGATCAGGATGCAAACTTAGTCCTTTCATTATCACATTTTCCTGAAGACGCCCGCAGAAGACGGCGCGAAACGTTGATATATTTTTTTTATATATTAATTGTACAAGTCCATATTAAAATTCTTGTTTTTTGCACCATTGAGCAATGTGTTGTATTTTTAATAAATACATTCTTAGCAAAATAATTTTGTTAAAATAAATGCTTTTCCTAGTGCTAATAAAAGAAAATTATACCATGTATTAATTTATTTAAGTGATCTGATGATGTCCTATATATATATAGTATAGAATTTCAAATTTTACAACATACAATAGACTCTCTGAAAAGCGAACTCTGTATAAGATGAAGATTTGTCTGACTGAGGAAGATTTTTATGTTACTGCGAATTCATTGACACAGAGTAAAATTTTCCTAAGGCGGAATACTGTCTACTAGGGAAAATTTTCTCGGTTCCCATCCATTCCGCCTTAGACAGAGTTTACTGTATTAATACTAAATAAATATGCTGTATCTTAGGTAAGTACGGAATTTAAAAACAGGTTATAACTTTACTTATTCATTGTTAAGGGGAACTCTAATTTTGACACATTGAAATTATATTTTTTTATAAACATACATCTATACAACTTTATTGTGCATAAATTAAACTAAGAATCTGGATTTAGTGAAATGGATGGATGTCATTTGAAAAAAGAGGGTCAAGCTGTGGACAACATAATTCATTTTATAGTCTGAATATAGAACAGTAAGACACTCCGCAACCCCCACAAAAAAAAAAAAAAAAAAAAATCAACAAATAATAAATTAATGAATGAATGAATTTAGAGCTCATGTAGCCTTTTTGACAAATATACATTTTTCATGAAATTGCATGCGTTTAGAGTGAAAAATAAATTCTCACGCTTTTTTGTTCAACTTACACAGAAAATCATACAGATGTGTACATTTCTAGTTTCACTAGTAAAATATCAGACAGTTAATTTCAAAAAAGATCATGTTGATTCAAATGCCGATTAAAAAATAAATAAATAAATAATCTGAAAAAAAAGAACTATAAAATGTTTAATATTGTTGTTGGCGTGTACTCAATTTTTATTGCTTTAAAATTGCCTTTTCACTTTCTGCATCGATTTTTATATAAAACATGATTTTTGTGTTTATAAGCTGCACTTTAAGCGACGCAAAAATAAGTAAGTAAATGAAAATAAAATAAAACAACTTTGGTCAAAGTGGAGTTATGCCATAAATTAAAAGGTATATTATACGTATTAATTATATTATTCTAGTTGCATCTTCTTTCATGCAACATACAAAAATGAAAATAATAACAATGCATTTTTAAAAAAATTGAAGAAATTATTGGACGCTGCAAAATGGAAATAATGTGTTAAAATCTAGAGTGAATTTACTCTGTCAAAAATAAAATAAAACAATTTTGGTTGAAGTGCTATTACGTCATAAATTAAAGCAATATTATATACATTATTTATATTATTTTAGATGCAACTTGTTATACATAACTTACAAAAATGAAAATAATATAAATACATTTTAAGGAATAGGAAGGAATTATTAGAAACCGCAAAAAGGAAATAATGTATTAAAATTCCTCGTAAATTTAGTCTCTCGAAAATAAAATAAAACAATTTTGATTAATGTGCTGTTACACCGTAAATTAAATACATATCATTTTTAAAAAAAACTTACATTACATACATATATACATGCAATAATTATATTATATTACATTAGTTGCAACTTGTTACATATAACATGAAAAACGAAAATAGTAACAATACATTTTAAGGAAATGGAGAAATCACCGTCCGTCGCGGGAAAAAGGAAATAATGTATTAAAATCTAGGATGAATTTAATCTGTCTCTTTCAGTATAAAGGCATAACCTATTGTGATTTACAAGGATATCGAATAGGAAACTTTTGTAGTATTTTATGAAAGATACTTTACTATTGTAAAGTAGTATTGAGACCTGCAAAATGTAAGGAAACAACAAAGAATGAAAGGCAGAGGAGGTGTGTCTGGGGGTTATAGCGGGGTTACCGCTTCTTCTACTTCCATGAGTGGCTTCTTCATATTACATATCCAGCGGGCGCAACCTTTGATGCTTTGTCTCTTGAGTTCGGGGTAGATCTTATCAAAAAGGTTGACTATGAGTGCTGAATTCAGGGATAAGCTCATTGAGTTGCATAGATAGATATCTTGTGCAGGTCAATGTTGAATGAGTTACATGTTACGTACTAAATCATATTTTTCGAAGACCTCCTTTTCAACGAGTTTGATAAAACCATCCAAATACAATGAAAAAATATAAAAATTTCTAATTTTTTGACCAATAATAATAATAATAATAATAATAATAATAATAATAATAATAATAATAATAATAATAATAATAATAATAATAATAATAATAATAATAATAATAATTATTATTATTATTATTATTATTATTATTATTATTATTTATTTTTTTGTGATTTTGAGTTATTATATTATTATCTACTTCTACTCTGAGTACCACAGTTTGTCTGTTTTTTTACGGTTATGTAATTGATAATAAATAATAAAAAAGTATTAATAAATAAATGTACTACAATTATAAATATTCATATGACTAACCAATATGACCGCCATTTCAACGAGTTTGATAAAACCATCCAAATACAACGAAAAAAAAAAATTTCTTAACTTTTGACAAATTATTATTATTATTATTATTATTTAAGTTTTTGTGGTTTTGAGTTATATTATTATCTACTTCTGCTCTGAATATCAGTCTTTGCCTATATTTTACGGTTATGTAATTGATAATAAATAATAAAAAAGTTTTTAATTTTTTAAGAAATAAATGTTCTACAATTGTAAATATTCATATGATTAATCAAAATTCCCTTTAAGAATTTCCCTTGATGAACATATTATTCCATTAATAAGGTATTTGTAATGTTTAAACTATTTACTCATCATTTTTATATCCATGTTTTTGGGTTGATACATTAAACGTATAATAAATCATGTTCTTTTATTTCGATTTTACCTTTACTACCATATAATTAGACTAAAATGGCATTTAAGGCAATGCAGAAAAAGTATTATAAAAAAAACTTATTGAAGGAATCTATTCTTGTATATTTTGCCGAAAAAATCCAATAATTTTCAAAATATATGAAAGGAAACAATATTTAGAACTATGGCAAAATGCATTTCATCTGTCGGAGAATGACATGAAGAAAAAACAAAATTCTACAATAAAAAAACGGGAAAAAAGCCGAATGACGGTTGTTTGACAATGTAATTTATGCATCATTTTACTTTAAAACTACATTGATCCGTGCTTTGTACATATAAAAATTTAAGAAAACAAATTAATATTTGTAACTCAGATAAGGACTTGATTATTTTTCTCGGTTCATTTTTGCCGATTTGATAAAGCCAAGTAAGTTCATATCTTATTTACTCTGAAAAAAATAAATTTTTTTTAGACTTTAATTTTTATAATTTTGATGTATTATGTAATTAGCTATTCCAATCATAAATGTAAGTATTTACAATTTTTATGATTAAGTTCTTGGTAATGAATATTAAATATATTTAATTACAAGAAAATAGATAATACAATTTTAAATATTCCAATAACAAACCAATGTTTGTAGTTTTGTTTTATTCTTCCAGGGTTGCAGTTGATGAAAGCATTAGTTAGCATGGTATTTGTAATAATCAAACTATTTATTACCATTTTATACCCTTGTTTTGCTTTTCCTGTTTTTAATATATAACAAATTTGGAGATTTTATTTTGGTTCAATGTTAAATAACAAATAAATAGACAAACTGATATTTAAGGAAGCCCCGAAGTAAATGCTAAAATACTACATAAACATATTTTTTCATATTTTGCAGCATGCAAAGCAAATATATTTCGAAATAAATGAAAGAAAATATTTCTTGTTACGAAAAAACACATTTTATCTGTAGTAAAATTGGAAGTATAACAAAAATTTTTTACAAAAGGATAGACGTAGAAAAAGGTAAAACTAAACATTCTGAGTGATGGCTTTTGACAGTGTTTCTTGTCTAGTACAGTATAACGCAGATTTAATGATTTCAAAAATTATATTACAAACTAACTGTAAAGACCAGGATCTAATTACATTTATTTCTTTGGTGCATAGTTATCATTTTAACAATTGCTTTTTTCTATTTAACCCATATCTGCTGCTAGTGGTCTCACCGACCGCTGATTTTTCAAGTTTTACAGTTTAATTTGTAATTTGTAGTTTAACTATAGATACTGATCAAATTTTGTTTCGTTTGGAAACCTAATACTATCTCTAGCGACTTTTGAACAGCTTAATTTTATTTATAATAGTCCTGTATATGAAGTTTAATTCATAAATAGCATTCTGAGAGTTAATTTAACATTTTATTCATCTTTAGATTAAGCGATCTGACAGACCACTCACAGTAGTTATGCGACAATTTTTGTCACTTCAGTTAAGGGATAATGATAATTTTCATCAATACCTGTATTAAAATGCTTAAAAATTGTTATAAGTGGCAAAATAAACTTAAAAAAAGCAAAGATACCTTTATTTATTCCCTATTCGATATGCTTCGTTTGCATCATACGGCAATATTATATGAATGTTGCCGAAAAGAACATAAAATGATAAAAAAATATAAGATTTGCCAAGTTACGATGTCTGCATGAAAAACATTGAAATTAAGAGTCTCTTTTTAAATTTAAATCGCAAAAATGAAGGATGACATTGATAAAATTGATTTAATTAAAATAATGTTAGACTTTTTTCAAAAATTTATGATTTTTCGTATGACAAGAGGTATTTAGCCGTAAGTATACAAAACTTGGTATCTCTGATTGATACATATTTTGTATATTGACTCTGTGACGGATAGACAGACAGGGATATGAGACGAATAGAGTTTTGTCAGATAAACAAACCTGAAAAAGGTAGAAATAATACGACATAGTATGGAAACAACGAAAAGGAGATTCATGATAAGAACAAAAGATATTTTCCAGAACTATTTTCATTATTTTGTGTTTTTATATTATATTATATGTAGGTCGAATCTTAAGAAGCGACTTCTATTGAAAATGGAAAACCATTTCTCACATTTTGTGATATATATTTTGTTTCAAATCGCGTTTGAAAGTTATTAAAATTTATAATAATATTAAAAAATATATTATTTTGTACTGTAATGCATAAACACTTTCCATGCATTCGGATTGTGTGAACGCTTTCCATGCATTCGGATTGTCTAACCGTCTGTCCACACTCTTACTCCGGTAAATATGTTCGGATTTTCATGCATTTGGTATAATTTATGTATGTATGTCTTAGGTATGTTTGATATTGTATATGAAGTGTGTGGTATTAACAATTCATTTGCAGGGACACACAAAAGAATTCCGTTATATTATAGTCTATGGTGAAAACATCATTTGCAGAGTTTTGTTTTTTTAATGATATAATGCTATTGCAATTGTATGAATTCTGATCACTGAATTTCACAACGATTATGTAGAACATATTCATAGCATTTTTACTTCATTTCCAAAGACACACAAAAGAAACCGGTTACAGCACAGTATCTAAGTAATAATTGTTGGAAAAAAGTTTTCAATTTCGGCATGTGGTTTTAAATTTAATTGTATTTAGATGCGATCATAATTATACAAATATGTATACACTGTAAAAAATATTCGTTAATATACACAAACTTTTCTGTAAAAGTTTACGAATAGTTTCATTTTTTGAAAAAAGAGAAGAATTTCCGTATTTTGACATTTTGGAATCACTAATCCCACTAAATAACGAAAATGCTCCGTTTTTTTTTTTTTTTTTTTTTTTTTTTTTTTTTTTTGTCAATTTTCGGAAAACAGTAGAGTTTAGTGGTGCCATCTACCAGGAAAATAAAAACATTATAACGAGATGATGTTTTTTAAACAGTTTGCTAGAACATTTCTATTTCATTCTGTTTTAAAATTAAAAAGCTAACGTATTTTTAAAATATTAATAAAATAATAATAATTAAAAAAATTATTAATTCTTTTTAAGTTTGAAATAGGTGAAAGGGAAAGGTGATTATGATTTTAAAATTATGTTTATTTATTATTTATTTAGTTTATTTATTTTGAATCATATATATATATATTTTTAAGTGCGTTAGATATTTTGAAAAAAGTGTAAAAAAATTCTACTTTTAATTTTAATATATATATATTTTAATTTATTCAAATTAAGAAGTTCGCACATAAAATTAAAAAAAATATATATATCAAAATATATAACGGAAATTATTATAATTTTGGCGATTACATAAGTAATAAAAAATCAATAACTGAAATTTATTTTTATAACCAATTGTAATTATCTTTATTGAGTTTACTTTAGATTGTCATAAAATAACTTGTTAAATGCACTTTTTTTTCTTTCTTTTAGTATTTTGGTATTTTTTTAAATAAATAAATAAATATCAATAATATTACAATAGAATTTTAAAACTTTTCCAAAAAAGAAGGAAACAAAACTCTTAATAAAGTCTTTCATGCATGTAATATTTTAGACTAATTTTTATACACATAAAGCTAAAATTACTAAGCTAAATATTCGAAATTGTGGAAAGAAAATCTGTAAAACATTTAGAATTATCCATTCAATAGAAAAATATTATCTCTACAAAAACAAACCTGTGTTCAAAATCTTATCTTTACTTTATGAAATGCATCCGAAATAACTAAAGATATTTGAAAAGGTCGTTTGAATAATCCTGGTGCAATGGTATTATACTGCAAGATACGACAGAAGATGTCCCGAGTTCCAACCCCATGGAAGGTATGTGACATTTATTCACTGTTGCTTAAATTAAATGTATATAATGTGTCCCTGATGTTAACGTGTCTTTGAAAAGTAAAGAATAAGAATCACAAAGATGTTAGTCTATCCTTGAAAAATTCTTTTAACTTTTCAAACGAAATTTTTTACATAAAGAAATACTTAAAAAAAACCCGAAAATATTTTGTGAAAAAACGGAACTATTTCTGGAATTTACGGAAACTTTTTTCCGTTAAAAAATGGAAGTAGTACTGGCGTCTAGATTACTAGTGCTATTTCCGTTTTTTAAAGGAAATTTTTTTTTACAGTGTAGTACTTATAGTCATCGTTTGATCCGCCCGTTTGTATGTCCGAATATGGCAGCAGAAAAACTATACAACCAAATTGTTTAAAATTTTAAATATATAATTTTTACAGAATTTTTTGAGTCATCTGAAATTTTAGTAAAATTGAATATACAGTTCAAATACAGAGACAGTCCGTTACTTTACGACTGAGGAAATAAAATTGTTTCAAGCGCTTTTTAATGATGTTATACTTGTCGAAAGAATATGAAACTGATATGCAATTCTGAAGGAAACTAAAATATACATTTTGTAGAACATACCGCACAAAAAAATTTATTATTCATTTACTGGGCATCACAAAAGAGTACTGTTACATAATGGTATAGGGGGGAAGCGACATTATTTGCAGCATATTTTAATTATGTTAAATTGTTTCACATATATAAAATTATTATGTGTTGCTTAGGATTACTACACATTACTTTCTGTGTGATAGAAAATGCGTTTCTTTATTCTTGAAATTCATATAATATTAACTTATTAAACAATAGAGTGTTGTTGCATTATTTTGAATCTGTTGGAAAATTTTTCATAATCTATTCTTGGTGCATGATTTTTTCTTTCTTTTTTATGTTACAAACACTGATAAATAATTTTTTCTTTATTTTATCGTAATAAAACTTGGCTTTTACTGTTTTTTGCAGATTCTTTAAGAGTCATTCCATATAAGAATCACTCAGAATCAAGGGACCTGTGATTAAATGGTAAACAGATTTTTGTGATTTTTTTTCCTCAGTGAGATGACCATTAGTAATTAAGAAATACAAAATATTAATTATGTGGAACCATCGGTTTTAATTTGGTGGGAGTCGAAAGTCAGTGTCCCGCCTGAAAAATTGAAAATTTGAGTTTTGCATAGTATTTCTGATATTGTGCAATGACGTTATCCCAGAAAACAAATTGCATGGTTGTAATATATTAGGATCAGCGTTTGCTATTCAAGAATAAAAATTATGGGATATGTGTAAATCAGTCAGCTTGGGGGCTCCAAAAGTTGAATTTTTTTAAAAATTTTAGTAAAGTTTTAACACCTGTAGCTTTTTGTATTAATATCATCCCTTCATTTTTAACTGTTGTATGCTTTTTATGGTCAAATGAAACACAGAAAATAGGAAAGTAGGAAAGTATCCTTTAAATCTAGCGTAGTTTCACTTTGATTTTTTATGCGATCTATTTCATAAATATTTTCTAGAGGTATGTTTGTTTATACTTTTCTAGTACCATTCCAAATCGTTGGGCCTAATCAGTTCAGAAACTAGAGATAATCCACTTGACCTTGTAGAAGCATATGGCCCACAAGCACAGTTATTTGATAACTTGCATAATTAATATTCATCCATGTTTAAAATAGTTTTTATAGACAGTATTACTTTCAAATAGGCAATATACAACAAAAGTGAAGTAGCTTATAATTATCTGGTTTAGACACTTATTTTCTTTTAGTTAAACACCAATTCATTCTTCTCATTTTTTCACTTCACTGCCTCTAACATAAACGTTTTAAAAATATTTATTGTTAACGATAAATAATACAATTGATGTTAGAATAAAACTAGTCGTTGGGGGCCACCGTAATACTTACCCATCATGGATATGTATATGAAAATAAAACATGTGAAACTATTTATACAATGCATTTCAATCCATAAACAAAATTTAATTATTGTTAATATACATAGTAATGCTATATTAAAGAACTGCTGATGTACAAATTTCGACAAATTATATAAAACGCCAAACTACTCAAGTAGTACCGAACTGCGTAAAAGAAACATCCTTATAACTCCAAAAATAATAATTCTATTAACTAACAAGTAACTGCGTCGGATTAAGCGTCTCATTTTCAATTAAAATATACTTCTGAATTGAAATTTGAATGAAATACAGGATAATGAAAAATCGAAGAATGTGGAAAACAAGATTACATATATCTCGGCAACTAATAATCCGATCGACTTCGTTCTATATGCAAAATGTGTGTTATTTTATTGCCTTTTACGTCCATTCCTTAGAACAAAACAATTCGAAAATTTTTATGTACCTTTCATGAGAACGAATTTTTTGAGAGTCCGAAAAAAATAGTTCCGGATAATCGAGGTTGCTGATATTAAATAGGGTTCGTCCCATTCTTACATACTAACTACATACAAAATTTCAAGTCTCTATCTCAATTTGTTCGGGAGCGTTTACAGACAGACAGACAGACGGACGGCAAAATTTTTTTTTCTAAAAATGTGTTTTTCGGAATCTCCACTATCTAAAACGTGTAAATCCGTCAAAAAATATTTTTCGATTTTCAAAACGATTGCAAGACTTACCCTATACTACGTATGATGGGTAAGTAAAAATACACATATATGCGCTTCTTTTCACTTCATTAAAGAAAAATTCACATTTCTCTTTTCTTCACTTCCCTCCCTATGGCAAAATAATATAAAAAAATTATTATACAATAAATAATACAAATGATGTTAAAATAATAAAATATATGCATTTCAAAAATAATTCTCAAGTGCTTTTATTTTTGGCAGTGAATGCATGAATGCTATGGCCGTGGGGAGCATATTTCCTAAACGCTATTTTCATTACTCCATGAAAACTGCTTTAGTGCCCATAATTATGTTTAGTGATTTTAAAAGGTGAATAGTTATTGTACATTTCTATTATTACATTAGAGGCTTCTGACTTTAATACACATCTAATATACGTCATATAAAATAAGCAAAAATGCGATTTTTTGGAAGTTTCGCATTAAATTTTGGAATACATTAAAGTTTGCCTATGGAAGGACCTACTTTTCTGAGTTTCATTACTTTACAGGAAAGCATACAGCAGTTAAAAATGATAGAATGATTTCAATGCAAAGAGCTATGTTTAAACTTTAGTGAAATTTTGAAAAAAAAAAACAACTTTTGAAGCCTCCTAGCTCACTTATTTACACATATCCAATAATTTTTATTCTTGAATAGCAAACGGAGAAACTTATATAGCACAACCATGCAATTTGTTTTGTAGGATATCTTTATTGCATGCAATGAGCGATGCTATGCCAAACATAAAAATCCAAAATTTCATTCGGGGTACTGGCCTTTCGACCCCCCACCAAATTAAAACAAATAGCCCCACAGCATTAGTAATTTGGATTTCTTTCTTGCTAGTAATCATCTAACTGAGAAAAAATAATCACAAAAATCCGTTTACCATTTAATCACATCCTGGGTGATCCTTATATGGAATGACTCTTAAGAATAAATAGCTAAAATAATATTTTCTTAAAATTCTTTTCACTTCACGTCTAAAAGAAATAAAAAAAAGAAGAAGAAAAAAAGAAAAGAAAAAAAGACAAACCTAAATCTACCAACTATTATAGATGCAGATTTTCTGCAAAAACACGCAGGAATGTTTCAGAAGGTAAGCGATTGTTGTGAGAAAACTGAAAAGAAAGAAAGAAAAAAAAAGACATTGAAAGGAAACAGCGCAAATGGAGAGATTGGACACGGACAAAAGATATTTTCCAGAACTATTTTCATTCTTTTGTGTTTTATTCCTATCAAATATTTTATTTCGAGGGCGGCTTTAAGAAGCGACTCCTATTTAAAATAGGAACCATTTTTCATATGGTCTGATGTACATTTTGTTTTATGCTGAAAGTCTATTAAAATTTATAATGAAAAAAAGTACATTTTTATTTGTAGTATAATAACTATTTAAATGTGCCAATCCTAAATGTTTTTTATCTCATTCATGTTAATAAATATTCTATGATAGATAGGAAAGTAAAAATAAGTTTTAAAAAATTGAAAAATTACCATTATTTTAAAGCAGCTGTACATACATAACGTTATCACTTTAGGGGTTAGGGGAGAGTGGTAGTAGTATAGTAAGTATACAGTAAGCTATTTCTGGGGGGGGGGGGTGTAGTTTGTTGTTCAATATTGGTATCATTTTTTATCTTCCTGATTAACTTTTGTATCAAAATGGTTTCCATTTTTACGAAAATGTAAATCATCAAAACAGTACAATGTTTATAAAATCATTCTATTCTAAAATATGGAATATTCCAACGTTTTTTGCATTTTCACATTTAGTCTGGAAGCTTTTAATTTATATAGAATTTCTAACTTTTTTCTACCACAACATAAAAATATATACAAGTATAAAAGAAAGGGGAGATAAAGATAATTTTGATGCTGGATTTTTGAAGTTTTCAGATTTCTGAATGCTTGATTTTTGAAGTCAAACTCTTTGTTTCCCAACCGCTGCAGTGTGAACACTTTCTGTTGCAATGTACTTAAAAAAGCAGTTTCTTGATATACATTAATAAAATAAAAACCTGATGGTCTCTTTTGATTGTCCCTGTAATTAAACAGTAGATCCGATTTTCATGAAATTTGAAATGACTCGACAAAATTATACAATAATTACATAAGGTACCCCGGAGTAATAACGCCACGTTAAGGTTCTACCAATTTTCACGGCTCAGTTTTAGTTTGTATTTTTCAAACAAATATATCATTTGACACAGCAACTCACTAACTATCTATATAAAAAAAAATAATTTCACAGATATGTATTCATAAAATGTAATGGTGTGATTTCTTGACCAATGCTATTTGGCGTTATTACCCACCTATATGGTTAATAACGCCATGCAAATAAAACTATGAAATAAGATGGAATAATTGCATGTAGATTGCCCAATTCTAAAAATACAAACTCTACAAACTTAGAAATTGACAAATTGCATTCTAAGCTATTAAAAATGTTCAATTTTTTGTGAAAGTGAAAGAAAAATAAAGGTGTAGTGTGGGGGGGGGGGGGATGAGGCAAAAGAATATCAGACCGTGAGCTTCTTTTTGCTTAAAAAGGACCGCTTAAATAGAATTATTAGAAACATTGCACAGTTTTAACTATGTTTATTTGAATCATTGTTTAGGATGTAGTCCGTCCACTGTAGGGAATCAACCGGGGTATTAATGCCAAGGATTGGCGTTATTACCCCGTTATAGTTATTGCGTGTACATTTTAAATTACAATTTATCTCGAGAAGATATCCAAAATCTTCAACAACATTTTGAAAGTCCATGAAATGTACTACAAATTTATGTAATTAACAAACTATTTTCGGATAAAAAAATTGTCTTCACATCACAAAACATACCTCGCAAATTTTAGATCAAGCGTTAATTTTAGTTGCTTGTAAAAACAATAAGACCTAAAAATGAAGCAAATTAACTTGAAGCTGTTTTTTGCGATTTATATGACTCAAAACCCTTCTGCGCAGAGCACATGGGTATCATTTATCAGATTATTTCATAATTATACAAAATATTAGCACTTGGCATTATTACCCCGCCTGGCGTTATTACCCCAGGGTACCTTATTTTAAATTTCATTCGATTTGGCTGGGTATTTTTTTGCTCTGTTTTATGCGGACAGACGGACTGAATGACGACTATAGGTGCTACGTATTTATGTAACTATGAAAGAATCTAAAAAAAACAGGGAAGAACACGAAAGAACAGGATTGGTGATATTTTTAAATGAATGAGAAGTAGAAATCTAATGGCGGAATGGACCCAAAATGCAAAAAACAATTGTAAATTCTTCATATGGCGGCATTTGACTCCATAAACAGAGTTTATATATGTATTAATATTTATTACTGCTTCCATTTTTTTGTTATAATTATTATTTCCCAAATGTTCGAGCTTCCTCAACTTCTGCACATTTTTTTAATCGAAAAATGTTTTAACTAAAATTTTATTGATGATAAATACTACATTATAACTATAATCACTGTAATTATTATTTATTACCCATCTACAGCAATAACTGCATACTATTTACTACTATTGTTATAATTATATGATTATTATTCTATAATATTCTATAATATTCTATAATATTTATAATGTTGTAATGTTTTAAATAAAATTTCATCGATATTCGCAAAACACTTTTTGGAGAACTATATGGTATATTATAAACATTCAACTGCAATTTTAACGTTCCACTCTTAATACTGAACCCGCCAAAGGCTGAGATTATGCTCTCGGAGCTCGTAAACGGGATGTGCTGGGTTCAAACCCAGTCGCGCCCGTCGGCCTAACCGTTCGGAGTTTTCAGTGGTTTTTTCCTAACCTTGAATAACCTTACATAAATACGTACTAGGTTCTTTTAGAAAGATCCCTCACGGAGGGCACTCCCCTCAGGGCCTACATCCCTAGTGCAGGTAATCGGCCATCATACATAACACCATAACATCATAACACCACTTTAATTACCGTTTATAAATGCATTATTTAGCACATAAAACTCATAAAAATTAAGGAATGCATAGAAGAAGAGAAACTTAAGAAAAAATACACATAAGTCAATATTTTTCAGAAAAAATTATTCAAACGAACTCTTTATTTGTTAATTATTTTTATTAAAAATATTAATGTAATTCTAAAAGTAGCACAACGTTTTAATACGAGTCTACACGACAATATTATTTTTAATTAATTTTTCTTAACATTCGTAAAGCATGTACTCTTAATGGATTTTGAGGTTATTTGTTTGATGAATTTTTAAATTCTATTTAAATGTTTTCTTCCATAAAATGCTTGTAATTACATATTTGCAAGACTACGTTTTACTGTTTTCATATCATAGAAAATTGCAACTTACTAAAAGAAAATAATTACATCGCAAAACTTAAATACCATACATTTGGAAAGAAATGCGGTATACCTGTTTTATGGGTTATAATAATGAGAAACATAATTAGATACCTAAAATAACCATTCTTTTATTTTTACGGTCTGTGAACAAATCGACGTATAAAAAGAAGGTTTGCAGATTCTCATTAAATTTTTGGGGAAATATAATAAAAATATTTTAGAAAAAAACAAAGCTAAATCTATGTTGCCAGAAATAATTACTATCATGAAACCACAAGACAGAATTAATATTGGTTAAACTTTTCTCGTCTTATAATATTAAAAAGAAAAGTAGGCAGTACTTTTTAATGATGCATTGATAAAAGGTGTATGTTTTTATGACAAGCAGTTTTACTGAAATAAATAAAAAAGGAAGACATTTTAAAAAAGAGAAAAGTTTGTAATATTTTAATGAATAAAAATGAAAACATATGACGATACGCTATTTCCAATTTGTTTTTAACACAAAATATATAATATGAACTTTAAAATGTTCAGGTTTACTTAAAACAAGATTAACCAAATAGAGGTGTTAATATTTAATTTTATTTAAAAAATCTTAGAACTTTCAAGCGTTAATCAGGTTCTTCCTCATAGAATATTTTAGTTTATTTATACAAATGTATTATTTCGTTTTGAAAATAAACGTACCAGTAATTATTACAGTTGAAACTAGAAGTACTTTTCTAGATTAAACTTACAGAAAGAAATAATAAAGTAAATGGACTGCAATTAATAATAATATATATATATCTTTTCTCAGTAAGTTTAATCAAAAAAACTACCTTAAATTTTATTTTAATTTTAATTTGTGCCATAAATTTTAAGAATGTTCAATCAGCAAAACTCATCTGCCTTTATTTTAATGTTTTATTTCCTTTAGTATTTAGACTAAGAGTTTTCGTAGGTTCAAAACCTAATGAGACGATTTGTATTTTTATGAATGGAGATCAATTTGAAACTTTTTAAAAATTTAAAAATTTTCTGTTGTCTGTCACGAAGGAACAACATATTGCCAATTTTAAAAAATAATTACAATGATACTCGAATTACAAACGGTTTATAATAAAATATGTGCAGCCAATATTTATCCAAATAAAAAAAAAATTAACTCTAAACCATCTTACTGGTCAGATATTTTTATAATGCTCACAACATATTTCCAAGACTAAATAACACAGGAACTTAAATTTGTGAGCTACGTTAAGGCAGAAGTTTGAAGAAGTGGTATTCAGAAAAAAAATCTCTAAAACATTAACTGTTTAAATAATAAAGAACTTGATACACAGTTTTGTTTGTGATGGATTAAAATCCAAAATCGAGAAAATATTTAAAAAATTAAAATGCAAAGAGCATTTAAAATTTTGTTTTCAAGTCTAATTAAAAAAATGTTAAAACTATAAAAAGACTGGAAATTTCTTTTAAAATGTTCTTTTTTACTCACAATGAAATGTATATTTGCACAAACTTTCAAATCTGTTTTATTAAAATTAAAATATATTTTTTAAAACGTGTATCCGTCTTCTTAAGAGATGCAGTTTCCGTTTCAGCTTTAAGCTAGGCTGGGTAGGCCTACCAATGTGGTTTTAGCTCAGAAAACCTCGGCCAACAGTATG
This sequence comes from Maratus speculifer, assembly GCA_964019185.1. Lineage (NCBI taxonomy): Eukaryota > Metazoa > Arthropoda > Arachnida > Araneae > Salticidae > Maratus > Maratus speculifer. Next base: position 224,194,809 of record OZ025296.1, on the reverse strand, counting down.
ACTAACATCATCACGGGCCGAAGCCAACGGGAGGACCCGGAAAAACCTTCGTTGAATGAGACCTCTATGTGCTAAATCTTTAAAAAAAAACGCACAATTTGTTTTTTTGTAGTCGTGCCAAGTATCATTATATAATCTTACATACTTTACAAATTTTGAAAGATTAGATATTACAGTTTCATACGGTGCTGAACAAGTAAAATACAATAAAATTACCCATAACAAAAGAATTTCAGTTGTGAACCAAACGAAGAAAAGTCACTTAATCGAAATTATAGATACAACCAAACCAAACAATGTCAAAAAAGTGTATTTTCCCTTATCTGGACAAAATGCTAGATAACATTGTAACCCTTCAAAATAGTTTAGTTGTTAAACAAAGTTGAGAAAAGCAGAATATGTTACCGAATAATATTTTGAACACTATAAGTTTTAGGCACTTTGTACGCTAAAATAATACTACTAATAATAAACGACATTTATCTAGCAGATAAATAAATTTATATTGCTTTAAATCCCATTTCAGAAATACTAAGAAAAAAAATCAGCTATTAAAAAATATTTATGTAGCTTATTCAAAAAAAAAAAAAAAAAAATCTAAGAATTGATAAATGAGCCGAAAATTTACAGAAATTAAAACGCACAACTTCTTCTATTTAGTAAATTAGACACATAATCGAGAAAGCAGCAATTCAATGGAATGCTCCACCCTTATTATGCAAGAGATGTTCGTGAAAATGATAGTGTTCGACACGAAAGCACTTCCATTTAATTTCTTTCCAATTCATAATTATATTAGTGAAAAGAAAGGAAAAATGTTTCAAAGTACATTCATTATGCAAAATACCCTTTTGTCTTTCTTAATTTCAAAAAATAAATAATTTGAAAAGCAGAGAAAAAAATATATTTATTTTAACCGCATTACACTAGCTTTAAGGTGAACTAAGCTATTTATCGAAATATTTATGTAGCCCATACAAAAGAAAAAAGAAAGAAAGAAAATACCATAAGATTTAATAAATGATCCTAATATCTACAGGAATTAAAACACATAACTTCTTTTATTTAGTAAATTAGATATATTAGCGAGAAAGCTGCAGTAAAATGAAGTACATTATCTTCATGGTATTACACTAAAAGTTCAAACCGAGAATTATTGTCATTTAGTTTAATTTTAATTGATAACTGAACTGGTGAAAATAATGGAAAAAAAATCAATGCATATTCAATAAGCAAAATACCCTTGTGTCATTCTTAATTCCACAAATAAATAATTTGTCCAATAGAAGAAAAAAGTTATATCCTTTTAAATTGCAGTATGTAACCTATTCTAAAAAGAAAAAAAAAATGAAGATTTTGATAAATGATTGTAAAATGAACAGAAATTAAAACACATAACTTTTTCTATTTAATAAATTAGATGCATTAATGAGGAAACTGCAGTACAATATAGTACACCACCCTTATTATGTAATTTAATGCTCGTAAAATGATAGCATTCAACTCGAGAACATTTTCCTTTAATTTCATTTCAAATCATAACTGGACTGTTGAAACGTAAGGGAAAATGTTTCATTGTATATTCATTAAGCAAAATACTTTTTTGTTTCTCTTTATTCGAAAAATAAATAATTTGTCCAGCAGAGAGAAAGAAAAATATCTCTTTATTCGCGCTCACTAGCTTTAAGGAGAACTTAGCTAATTAACGAAAAAAATATGTAACTCATTAAAAAAACTATAAATAGTCAGAAAAATAATAAAAATAAAAATAAAGAATCTGAAGACGTGATAAATGTTTGTAAGATGTACAGAAATTAAAACACATAATTTTTTTTATTTAATAAAATACAGTTGACTCTCGTTAATTCGAAGTCGGATAATTCGAATCTTTGCTTAATTCGAACTAAACATAAAGTCCCGAAATTTTCAATGACAAAATAATGTTAAACTTTTTCATTAATTTGAAATAATTTTATCTTGACATCGTTTAATTCGAACTAATGATAATTCCTATTTTTCATTCTTCCTTTCTTTCTCACGGATTTCAGATCATTTGAATAACTTTCTTTCTTTGGTTTTTGTGAAAATTGTTCCGAACGAGTATACATATAATCCCATGTATTTGTTATCCCCTTTCTAAGTGCTCCGTCTGTCCATCATTGAAGCTTCAAATTTTTCTTCCATTGTGCTTGTTTCTAATCTTTTAATTAGTTTATGTATTTATACATTCCAATTTAATATTAAGTCATATTTTGATGATAACAGATATAATAAATTAAAAAAGCACTATAACATTAATTCCTTTGTAATAGTACCATATTAAGTATGTTCATATTTCATACTTTCCATAATTCGAACTTTGGATAATTCGAACATTTCTTGTGGTACCGAAGAGTTTGAATTATGGAATTATCGAACGAGAGCCGACTGTGGATACATTAGTGAAAAAGCTTCTGTACAATCGAATACTCCATCCTTATTATGGAATTTATGCTCGTATAAAGATAATATTCATTGCGAGAACACTTTTCTATAATTTCAATCATAAAGAGACTGATGAAAAATAAGGAAAAATGTTTCAACGTATTTTCATTAAGCAAAAGACCTTTTTGTCTTTCTTAGTTCCAAATTTAAATAATTTGTCCAGATAAGCAAAAAAAATGTGTCTTTTTTAATCGCATTATACTAGTTTTAAGGAGAACTAAGCTACAAAATGTTTATGTAAGTTATTATGCCAAAAGAAAAGAGGAAAAAAGGGAAAAAAGAAAGAAAGAAAACACTAAAGACTTGATAAATGATCTTAAAATGTACAGAAATTAAAACACATAATTTCTTACACTTCCAAATTACACACAATACTGAGAACGTTTCAGTATAGTGGAATGCTCCACCCCTATTACGCAAATTTTGTTCGTACAAAGATACAGTTCAAACTCAGAACACTTTCATTTAATTTAATTTCCAATCGTAACTGAATTAATCAAAAGAATGGAAAAAGTTTCAAAGCATATTCATTAATCTAAATATCCTTTTGTTTTACTTCATTCTAAAAATAATTATGTTGTCTAGTAGAGTGGAAAAAATATCTCTTTTAATTGCTTTATACTGACTTTCAGGAGAACTAACCTATTTCACGAAAAAATTATGTAACTCACTCAAGAAAAAAAAGAAAGAAAACACTGAAGACTTGAAAAATGATCCTAAAATGTACAGAAATTAAAACACATAACTTCTTTTACTCGGTAAATTAGGTACACTAGCGAGAACATTAAATTACAAAGGAACTTTCCAACCTTATTATGCAAGTTATGTTTGTATAAAGATAGAGTTCAAATTAAGACCACTTTAATTTTATTTAATTTAATTCCATTACTGGAATAGTGAAATCACTAGCTTTAAGGAGAACTAAGCTATTTCTCGAAAAAAATACGTAACCCAATAAAAAAGAAAAAAAAAACTTGATAACCATTGATAAATGATTCTAAAATATATTGAATTTAAAACACATAACTTCTACAATTTAATAAATTAGATATGTTAGTGAAGAAGTAGCAGTACAATCTTGAACCTTACTATGGATTTATGTTTGCAAAAAAGTGCCTTTATTACTAAAACACTTTTGTTTAATTTCAATTCAATTTCTAACTGCACTGTTGAATAGTAAGGAAAAATGTTTTAACATATATTCATTACGAAAAATATCATTTTCTCTTTCTTGATTCCAAAAATAAATAATTTGTCTAGTAGAGAAAAAAAATCTCTTTTAATTGCGTTACACTAGCTTTATGGAGAACTAAGTTATTTCAGGAAAAAAATATGTAAAGCATTATTTTTTAAAAAAAAAGAAAAACTGAAGACTTGATAAATGATTTTAAAATATACAGAAATTAAAACACATAACTTCTTCGATTTAATAAATTAGATTTGTATCTTATTATGGAATTTATGTTCGAATAAAAAATGCCCTCAATGCGAGAGCACTTTTATAATATTTCAATTCATTTCATAACTGGACTGGTGAAAAGTAAGGAAAAATGTTTTAAAGTATTTGTAAATAATTGTATAAAGTATTTGTAGTATTTGTATAAAGTATTAATATATTTCAAAAATGAATAATTTGTCCAGAAGAGGCAGCGCATATATAAAGTTACCATTTTAGGGGGGGTGAAGGTGGTCTGATACATGATATCGTAAGATATTTCTAGATTCAGGGATTGAGTTGTCTTTTGATATCGATATTATTTTTGATGCAACAAAAAAAATATCTTTGTAACATTGTCTGTAACTCAAGTTAGCAGGTTATCTGTTTCTTTCTTTTTTTTTTTTTTTTTTTTTTTTTTTTTGGTCAGTTATCTATTTTTAGGAAAATACGAAGTTATTATTAAAATAGCTAAAGTATTATAAAATTATTTAAATCTAAAGTATGGAATATCTCAACATCTGACCTTCATACCTGTACGAATATATAATCAGTGTTCGAGGAACCATATGTGAAGTATATTGGAAATGAAGCTTGTGCTTATTAGTAAATAAAAGAGAAAGAAAAGGAATATTGTCCACTTGTTTTGTTGATAAGAATTTTTATCTACTCCTCACCGTTCTACTATTTGGGGCAAATGCAGCAAGACTTTATTACTGTTGAATGCATTATGTAACAAAAGGCTATTATAAAATACTTTTAAATACTGTTTCTTAAGTGTTATTTGACACAAAGTGATATTTTACTTAGTTCTATTCATTTGAATCAATGAACAACGCGAAAAATAAGTACAATTAGTTTTTTGTATCACTCCAAACAAATAAAAGTAAATTCTAAGAATCAAAATATCTTTACACTTTCTTAAAGGTATCATGGGGGTCCAAGGTATAATAACGTATGATAGCGGAAGTAGGGTTGATAACGTTATATTTCCATAACACCGAAGAGAAAAAAAAATATTTTTTTTTATTGTATTATACTATCTTTAAGGAGAACTAAAATATTTCATTAAATATTTATGTAACCCCTTCAAAATCATACTAATAATAAATAAATAAATAAAAAAGAAAACACTGAAGACTTGATAAATGATTCTAAAATGGACATAAATTAAAACACATAACTTGTTCAATTTAGTAAATTAAATATATTAGCTAGAAAGCTGCAGTCCAATTGAATGCTCCAGCCTTATTATGGAATCTATGTTTGTAAAAATATAACATTAAATGAGAGAACACTTTCATTTAATTTCATTGATGACTGGATTGGCGAAAAGAAAGGAAAATTTTTCCAGCGTATATTCTTTAAGCAAAATACTCTTTTGCCTTTCTTCCACAAAGTACTGAAAGTAAGTCCTCTCAAAATATAAGCCCCCCTCCCCCCCGTCGTCACTCTTACATATTTTGAAAGCTGTATGTATCTTCGGAAATTTAAAAATTTCAGACATATCTCTTCACCCTCTCACTTTTAGCTATTTCACAAAAGTTCCAATTACAAACATCCCTTAAAATTTATTAGAAATGCCAGTCTGCTAAAACGGGTGTGGCTTACTTTTGGTAATTTACGGTAATTCCAAAAAGGAATATTTTGTACAGAAAAGAGAAAAAAATACCTTTTAACTACACTAGTTTAATTCAGATCTAAACTATTCCTCGAAATATTGACCTAAACTATAAAAAATAGATAAAATAAAATAAAGTAAATAAATAAATAAATAAAAATAATAAATACAATATAATAAATAAATAAATTAACAAAGTTTGGAAGACTTTGACGAATGAGTAAAACATTTAATAAATTGAGTAGAATTGCATGAACATACAACGGAGTGATTTGACCATATTACGCAAATGATACGTTCGTACAAAGATATCGTTAAAACTGCCAACATTAATTTTTCATTTATCAAAAATCTAATTTAAAAATAAAAAGAAACTATGAAATCTAAATGTTACAAAAATCGAATAAGTTATTTTTTTCTATTGGAAGTTAATAGTTAAAGAAGCGTGCAAAAATAAATAAATAAAAAATAGTAAATAAGGCTACTAGATGACGGTTTAATATTAATTGCTTTACGAAATAATAGTAATACTAAAAAAAAAAAAAATATCTGTAAAGAAAAATAAATTTACCATCCTTGTTAATTACATCTTAAGAACTTGTGACAGAGCTCAGCTGTTTCATTGAATGTTTAAATAATCCATTCAATAAAAGAAAACTCATAAGACTTTGATTAACGATGCTAAAATTTATAGAAATTAAAACTGGCATTTTTCTCTATTTAATGAATTAGATGCATTAGGGAGAAAGATGTAGTACAATGGAAAGCTCCACCCTTATTATGCAAAGATGTTCATATTAAGATCGCGGTTAAACCGAATCCTTTTTATGGTAATTCTAAATATTTTGTTCAGCTTTAAAAAAATATTTTAACTGCATTACACTGGCTTAAAGAAGAACTAAACTGTTTCACGAAATATTTACGTAACCGTTCGGAAAAAATAAATATAAATATAAATATAAATATAAAGTGTGGAAGATTTTGACAAATGGGCAAAACATGTATTAAACTGGGTAGATTTGCACGAAAACCTCAGTATAATGGGGTGTTTCGCCCTTATTTTTAAAAAAAGTTCGTAGAAAGATACATTACAAATTGTGAACACTAATGTTTCCATTTGTCACAAATAATTTAATAATTTAATTTAATAATTTTTAATTTTAATTTAATAATTTAATTTAATAATTTAATAATTTTTAAATGTAAAAAAGAAACAATGAAATTTAAATGTCACAGAATTAAAATAAACTATTTTTTACCAATGGAAAATAAATAGTTAAAAAGAGCGGAAAAAAGAAAAATGGACAACTGGATGACTGTTTAATAATAATTGTTTTAGGCTTTTCTAATGCCGAAAAGAAATAATTTTTATAGAAAGAAAAATAAATTTACCATCCCTATTAATTGCATCTTAAGAACTTGTGCGAGAACTCAGCTGTTTCATTGAATGTTTAAGTAATCCATTCAACAAAAGAAAAGTCGACAGACTTTGATAAACGATGCTAAAATGCATAGAAATTAAAGCACACAATTTTCTCTATTTAGTAAATTAGATGCATTAGGGTGAAAGATGTAGTACAATGGAGAGCTCCACCCTTATTATGCAAACGATGTTCATATCAAGATAGCGGTTAAAGCGAATCCTTTCCCTCAATGTTTCAGGCACTTTAAAGCAAGAGAAACCATTTATTTTATTCTGAATGTTTTATTTTTTTATGTTTCCCTAAACTAAAGTCTAGTAGCCTATTTAACACCGTTTAATAGACAATAATTTTGTAGCTGAGATTTAAGTTATGAAAAGGCAATAAGTATGAATTACAAGGTCTGCTCGAAGTATAAAAGTTTGAAGATATACCCATTCATACGAATTATTACTAGTTGTATAAAATTTTAAGGACACATACATACATATTTACCTTTGTTGCAACTAATAATGAAAAATCCAATTAAAATAAATAAATAAACAAGCAAAAAGAAAATGTTTCCGTAGTGAAGTAAGTTTCATAGTTATTATTATTATTTATTACTATTACTATTATATGTACCTATTATTCCACTTTTCATTAAACTATAAATTAAAAAAAGTAAAAAAAAAAAAGAAAAGAAAGTAATTTACTGGATAACAAATATATCTTAAATTATTTGAAATTCTCTAACACCAAAAGTAGTTAAGAATTATTAAATTGCTTATAAACTTACATACGTTATATATTCAAATTCACATTAAATAGTTATAATTGGAGTACAAAGAACTTGGGACAGGATATAAGCATGCAGATTGATTCAAAGTGTAATTCACATGAATGGACAGCTTATTCTTTTTCTAATTGCCGGTCATCTTTGGAGAAGTTTTCTCCCCATCACTGTTCTCCTGACCGCTTCACAGCTATGAATTTCTGTGCACGCAATTGCATCAAATCAAATAACTCCTTCTTGTAACTCTTGAATGTTAACTATTTTCTCTAGATGTCATAATTTATACGTAAATATTAGATTTTAATTGATTTCAGGAACTTTTGATATACGAGTAAGTTTATTAGACTATAAATGTCTTTTTAATGTCAGAGTCTAGAGTTGTATAATAGTATAATCTTAATACCTTTATAATGTCACTATTTAATTAACAATTCATATAAAATACCAGCAAAAAAAAAGAAAAGAACAAAACATTTCTGAAATATAAGCCATAATCTTAATACTCGAACATTTTATTTTATTTTTTTCTAGCTTTAAATAGAAGAGACTGGTGACAGTTTTTATCATGCGTTGTTTATGTGAAATGGCGGCCCTTGCAGTTTAACATTATTTAGAGCTCAGCTTTTATTTTTTTTTAGTTCTGAAAGTGGCTTTAAAAGAAGGACGTTTTAAATCCTTTTCTCAAGAAAAGAAAACTCATCTGGTGCACATAACCGATGTAAAAAGCATACAACTGTTGAAAAGCCTAGAACTTTGACTTTTTTAGAGCAAAATGTGACTCTCATAAAAGTCACAAAACCTTACAGTCATAAAACCTTAGATTTAAATGCATCAGGGATAACTATGGTCTAACTATTGCAAGGCCGATTTATCACATGGCAGTACACCATAACGAACAATCAGTTCAAAAAGACCGAGAAAGATTTTAGCTAGGGCTGGTAATTTTTTTAAACGTGACATACTGTTACTAACAACTATAAGAACTACAGAAATTTAAAAAAAATCACTAAATGAAGTTATGAGAAATGACAATCTGTTACAAACTTTACATTTTTCAATGAGTGTCAAGATTTTTTTTTGTTCGTTTGTTTGTTTCTGGCACTGTAATTTTGTTCAGAAATTTAACTATGCTCTTTACCAGCACTTTTTCGAGAGGCAAGAGATAATTTGATATTTCCTTTTAATCGACCTCTTTTTAATTAGAAAATGATTAAGTCGTTAGAACTGCTATTTTGATGCTGTACAAAGGTAATGTTTAAAGCACAAATTTTTTCGCACAATTTTTTAGGCATTTTCAATATTAAAAGATTCATATATCTTGCCTTAAACGTTTTTGTTTTTTTTGGCGTTTAGAATAAATCTTTTGCAAGATATACTGTAATTATATAGTACCTTTTAAGTACACATTAGTTTTGAAACTCAAGTAAGCAAAAGTGAGAAGACCAACAAAATGTTTGATATATAATTTTCTGTTAGAGTGTGTAATTTTCAAATCCATTTTACCTATTATTTTTTTATTGCAGATTTTTTGGAAAATTATAAAACAAATTACATTTATTTTCACAATTCATATAAAAAATTATTTGAGTATAAAAATGAACAGTAAAAACCAAATACTAGAGAAGTAAAATAAGCTTCTTTCTCACAATCGATTAATAGATAAGAAGGATGAAAGAAATGAAAATGTATTACCGGATAACGATTAAACCGTAATACTTCCAGTCCTCTCTAATTCCAAAAATAAATAATTTCTCTAGAATATAAAAAATAGCATCCCCGTTAATCGCATTACAGGAGGTTTAAGAAAAAATAATCTATTTCAAAAAATCTAATTCATTCAAAAAATAAAATTGCGAAAGTTTTTTTTAAACTAGTTTAAATATATATAGCAATTAAATCAGACAACTTTTATATTTAGTAAAATTCATACATATGGAAATGAACATCAGTAGAGAAAATGTTTTTACCTATACGCATTGGATATCTGTAGAAATGTAGTAATTAAACTAAGGCTAAACTTTCACCTTTAATTCCTTTAAACAGGTTTAGTCAAGAAAGAATATCGATCTAAGTATAAATTTTGGTAGGTTCTTTAATGTGTGCATTCTGCGGTATTTGCTAAGTGTTTATAATTTAATGCCAAATAAAAGGCAATATCAAATAAAGGCAATAAATAAACCATAAAACATACATGAATATGTAAAATTCAAGCCAAAAAAAGATCCAACTAAATTTAGAGAGAGAATATGTGTTAAAAAAATAGAAAAGTCTCATTATTATTACTTTTTTAATCCTAATATGCAAAAACATTAGCTTCGTGACGTTTTAATGGTTTCTATATTTAACTATGAAGAATTCACATTTAAGATATTAGCGTATACGACTTGGCTTAACTCTAGCATTATACTAAAGTAGCAGCTGCAATTATCAGTTTGACAGCTAGTGAAATATGTTTCCATAAATCATGTTATGACTCACGCGCATAATCTAAAATATAATCATCTGCTTGTACGTTTCCAGTAACGGAAATAATGATAGGAATCATGTGTCATATTCAATCATTGTACAATGTTTATGCATGTTCTAGAGCGCATATTACCAAAAAACGAGACATGATATGTTATTTGAATATTAAGGTTCAAAATGTACCTTATATTAAACTTAGCATCTGCCAAACAAAATTTATTTACCTTTATGAAGTTAATTTAAAACATTAAATAAATAAAATTGGAATTCCAGTTTTGTGACTTGTTTACATTAGAAAACAAAATGATTATCTGTCAAATAAATTTAACAATGACATAAAAAGAACTTTTTTCAAAGTGTGTTGCATATTTATAAGATACATTTCTGTAAAACGAAAGGTAATTTCGCTTGTTTCGTTTTTTGGAAGTTTTGTTTGTATGAGGGCGTTAAAGTAACAAACATCAAAAATTGCATTTAACTATTTAGCATTGTATTTTTAACTTATTACGCTTTTAATTTATTAACTTTTTTTTTTCAAATGAATACTGATACAATATATTTTTGACAAAAATGGATCAAATAAATTTAGAAACTACATGCACAAAAACATTAACATCGTGACGTTTTAATGGCTTCTATACTTAGCTATGCAGAATTCACATTTAAGATATTAAAGTATACGGATTTTATCTGTCAAATAAATTTAATAATGACACAGAAAGAACTTTTTTTAAAGAGTGTTACATATTTATAAGATACGTTCCTCTAAAATGAAAGGTGATTTGCCTTGTTTAGTTTTTTTAAAGTTTGTTTGCTTGATAGCGTTAGAATAATAAACACCAAAATTTGAATTTAATTATCCTGTATTATGTGTTTAATTTATTGTTTTTTAAATTAGTAATTACTAATATTTCTTCAAGTGAATACTGATATAAATGTTTTGACCAAGATGAATCAAATAAATGTAACAACTGCCCACACATATTGTTTTAATGAGTGTTGCATATTCACGAGATAAATTTTTGTAAAGTGAATGGTGATTTGGCATCTAGTTTCTTTATTTTTATTTTTAATTTTTTCTCTTTCTGTTTCCATAAAAGTGTTAAAATAATAAACTTCAAAAATTGCATTAAGAATTCTGCATTGTATTTCTAAATTGTAGAAATTCTTTAAATAAATACTAGTGTAATATAATTTTTAGCTAATAGTTTCTCTTTTTTCTGTTAAAAAGAAGGCATTCGAGTGATAAACATATAAAATAGCATTTATCCTGTATTTTTTAATGATTAATTACTAAAAACTCTCAAATAATTACTTATATAAAAATGTATTCTGGAAAAAAATGAAGAGGAGTGATCATTTTCCACTTTTATATCTCTCTACTATCTAGACAGATATGCGATTACTCAAAATACTTGCACATTCGCCAATTATCTGCAATTATCTTTTTTTTTAATTACTGAGTCGTGCCGTAACTAAATCGTAACTTTTTGTTATTTTTTACAATCTATAAGTCGACTCCCATTTTCAATTCCCAAATTTTGTCTAAAATTCTTCTACTTATACACGAGTATATACGGCATGTAATCTTTTATTGTATGGATTTTTATGTAATCTATTCAGCATAACTACAGTCAATAGTACTTACATTTTACATCAACTGTGATCTCCATCTCTTCACTTTGGCCAATATCATTTTTAGCCGAACAGCTGTATACTCCAGAATCTGTTCTTCGAATTGGACTAAACTCTATGTAATCTTTGATATCATATATTCCAGAATGTCCCGATTTCCTCCATATGATGTTAGCTTTTGGATTTGCGTCAGCACGACACCTTAGCGTTAAAGACATTCCTTCTACAATTTCTTCTTTGGGGCGGCCTTCTAAACTGATTTCTGGAGGATCTGGAAAGAAAAAAGAAACATTTTAAATAAAAATTTAAAAATATTAAGTAAAAGTAATAAAAAATCATTTTGTATCAGCAGTCAATGTAAATTTTTAAAAATACGGTTAATTTCATGATTACATGTTGTTTAAAAGAATTCCATTATAATAAGCTAACCTGATGTAAACTTAGATTATTAAAAAATGATTTACGTTTAAACGCTTAGTAAAAACCAGAAACTAATGAATTTATTATAAAAGTGCATATTTTTTTCTCTTTTTTAAGATGCAACAGTAGAAAAGACAACACAATCATAATTTAAGCTACTTTTTTTTTCTCAACATATAGCAATAATTCAATTAGTATTAAGCTGTTAAATGAGATAAGAAATTTTTAAGTGCATTATATTACAATATTTTTTGTTTATATTTTATACTTTTTATTTTTTAAAATATTTTGTTATTATAGATAGCGTGGTAAACAGAAGTTGCCACAGATAATTTCAAAACTAAACCTTTTAATCTATATCCTATGAACATATCACATATAAAACACATTACACACGAAAATACATTTGCCACAGTATTTTGGTGTACAATATAAAAGTTACATAGATTAATACTAATGTCAACTTGAGCACTTGTGGTATTCATTATATTGTGAAATGTGCATATACAAATGGCTATCTTCTCCGAAAATGCTTTCCAGATTACTTGTACAACTACAAATAGAAAATGTTATATAACTTGAGTTTTCTCCCATTTTTTTTATTTATTTAGAGATATGAAAAGAAAAACAAAAACATTTGAAATCAAAGAAAAAATAAAACTACATTTGCGTTTCTAAATGTTGGATTTCTTGAAATTTAATTATATACCATTTGTATCAGGTTGTATCAATTATGCATGAATATCATATTCAAAAATTTATATTTTGTTTCAACAAAACACCCGGTTGTCGAAAAAAATGTCTGAAACGTGCATTTTTTTTTTTCTTAAACATGTAATTTTTTTTTCATAAAACTTTTACATAAATAAAATTATTTTGTTTGAAATTCTTGCAGAATGACAATCATTTTGTCTGTTTTTTGAATGAATTCTATTATTATGAAACATTGTTTCAAATAACAAATTGTTTCATTATGATAAAAAATGAATAAATAAAGGCTGTAATTAAAGTGCTTTTAAAAAACATAACACGATTTCAGAAAATAACAAAATATTTGCATGGATTTAAATTATTGCTTCCAAAAATTATCTCTTATTTTATTCTTTTTAAACGTAACTCACATTAAATAAATTGTTTTAACAGTTATTAAGAATATGTAAATTTTGTGTAATCTTTTAAGGATAGAAAAACGGAAAACATATTTCAACGAAACGCTCTTGTTTTTAATCTGTCTTTACAATACTTTCTATGCTATAATTTGCATTAATTAAATTCTGGAATGAAGCTTTGACATAAACACAAGATAAAATCTTTCCAATTTAAAATTATTTATATCTTTAGTCGCATGTCAAAAAGTATTTATTTCTAAACAAAATATAGATATTAAAATAATATGTTACAAACTGAAAGAAAATTAAATTACAGCGTTAATAGATAAAACAACGTAAAAATAAGTAAATAAATAAATAAATAAATAAATAAATAAATAAATAAAAATAACTTAAGTGTGCATGCATTCCGCAATGTTTATTAAAAAAAATATTTAAAAGAATAAATAAATGTTATTTGTTTTTTCCTTTAAGAGTGATTTACATCTCTTTATAGGTTATCACTAAATATGAGAAATTATATGACATTAAATTTGTAAATAATACTTGTTGCAAGCGTAGAATTTGAAGACCTCTCATATTATAAATATTTAAAATTAAATAGGTATATTATTATGCATTCTATGTAAAACTGTATTTGAAATTAATGTAGAATTTTATCTAAAGGAATGTTATATTATTCTATTAGAACTGGGTTAAATCATACATTAACACTTAAGCAATTATCACGCGCGAGTAATTACCCAATACTTGTAATTCCTTCCATAAGTATATGTAATTAAACAAGCTTTCACCAACTAAAGCAAGTAAAATAACAGTAAAATTTAATACCATAGATTAAAGTGTTAATACCATAGATTAAAGATTATTTTTCTAAAGTATTAAATATTATATAGTGTTCAGTACAGAAATTTTTGCTTCATTTTATTTTTATGCTTTGACCGTTTTCTGGATGCAAAAAATAAGAGTTGAAATTTAAGAAAACACGATATTTGCATTTCTAATGATGTAATTAGAAAAAAAAACAAATACCACTGATCTCACGTTGTGACAATTATTCATACATATTAACTTCCAAAATGTATATTTTGCTTGAGAAAAATATTTCATATTCACGATAAAAAAAAGTAAACTTTCTATTTATTTGTAAAAAGAATGATTCCGAGCTTGTCTGTATTTTTCTTGTCAAACTGAAAATCTCTTCTGAGGAGTGTTTTCTGTATTTTTTAGAAAACGTTTTTTTATAATTCGAAAAGTTTTGTTTTATGTCCTTGGAAAAACATATTTATTCTATCGCTCTTTGAAAGCACTTTAGGACATGACACGTTACTTCAAGTTAGAAATTGTTTAATTATTAATAAAATGATTAAATAAAGTCTGTAATTAAAGAACTTTTAAGAAAAATGCAGTATGATATAAGAAAAAAATAAAATGTAAAAATATTCGCAAGGGGTTAAATCATTAATTTGGAAAATTATCTATTACATTAATCTTTTTAAACGTAATTCGTATAAAATGAATCCTTTTAACAATTATTAAAAATGTATAAAATTTATTTTAAACTTTTTAGGCTAGCGAAAAGGGAAAATATATCTCGACACAACGCTCATGTTTTTAATTTATTTTTACAATATTTTCAATGCCATAATTTGCATTAATGAAATTCTGGGGTGAATCTTTGACATAAACACAAGATAAAATCTTTCCGATTTATAATTATTTATATCTTTAGTAGAATGTCAAAATGTATTTATTTCTAAACAAAATACAGTTATTAAAATAACACGTTACAAACTGAAAGAAAATTAAACAGCGTTAATAAATGAAACAACGTAAAAATAAGGAAATAAATAAAAGGATATTCTTAAGTGTGCATGCATTCCGCAATGTTTATTAGAAAAAATATTTAAAAGAAGAAATAAATAAAATTTGTCTATTCTTTTAAAGAGTGATTTACATCTCTTTGTAGGTTATCATTAAATATGAGAAATTATATGACATTAAATTTGTAAATAATACTTGTTGCAAACGTAGAATTTGAAGACCTCTCGTGATATAAATATTTAAAATTAAATAGTTATATTATTATGCATTCTATGTAAAACTGTATTTGAAATTAATGTAGAATTTTATGTAAAGGAATGTTATATTATTCTATTAGAACTGGGTTATATTATACATTAACACTTAAAAAATTATCGCGCACGAGTAATTACCCCATACTTGTATTTCCTTCCAGTAAGTATATGTAATTAAGAACGCTTTCACCAACTAAAGTAAGTAAAATAACTGTAAGATGTAATACCTTAGATTTTTAATTAATTTTCTAAGCAGTAATTATATTCCACATTTTTCAGTACAGAAATCTTTGTTTCATTTTATTTTTATGCTTTGACCGTTTTCTGAATGAAAAAAAAATAAGAGTTGAAATTTAAGAAAACACGATATTTGCATTTCTAATGATGTAATTAGAAGAAAAAACAATTATATACTACTGATTTCATGTTGCATCAATTATTTATACATATTAGCTTCCAAAATTTGTATTCTGCTTGAAAAAAATATTTCATATTCACGAAAAGAAAAAAAAAAAAAAAAAAAAAAAAAAAAACTTTTTATTTATTTGTAAAAGGAATGATTCCGAGCTTGACTGTATTTTTCTTGTCAAGCTGAAAATGTCTTCCGAGGTGTGTTTTCTGTATTTTTTAGAAAACGTTTTGTTTCAGGTCCTTCGAGAAACATATTTATTCTATCACTCTTTGAAAGCACTTTAATATAATGACACGTTACTTCAAATTAGAAACTGTTTAATAAAACTAATAAACAAAGTCTGTAATTAAAGAGCTTTTAAGAAAAACACAGCATGATTTCAGAAAATAATAAAATGTAAGAATATTTGCAATGGGTTAAATCAATGATTTGAAAAATTACCTATTACATTAATCTTCTCGTATAAAACAACATATATAATTACAACGTATAAAATTACAACTCGTATAAAATAAATCCTTTTAACAATTATTAAAAATGTATACATTTTATTTTAAACTTTTAATGATAGAAAAAACGGAAAATATATCTCGAAGCAAATTTCTTGTTTTTAATTTATTTTTACATTGCTTGCAATGCCATAATTCGCATTGATTAAATTCCGGGGTCACGCTTAGGCATAAACGCAATATAAAATCTTTCCAATTTCTAACTGTTTGAATCTTTAGTCGTGTGTGAAAATGTGTTTCGAAACAAAATACAGATATTGAAACAATATATCACAAACTGGGAGAGCGTTAAATAGTGTTTATAAATTAAATAAAGGAAAGATCGAAGGAATTCTCTTAAATATGGTATACATTTCCCAATGTTTAAACGTAATACTTAGTGAAAGAAAAAAAAATACATATTTAAAAGTTATTTGAAAAGGGATTTATTTCTCTTTATAGGTTATGACTAAATTATAAGAAATTAATTAGATTAATTTTGTAAATGATGCATGTCACAAGCATTGAATTTGCTTTCAAAATAATGCCCTTTTTTATTGTAAACATTGAAAATTATTCTACATACTATGTAAAACTATATTTTAAATTAATTTGGAGTTTTTTGTAAAGGTATATTACATATGTACTCACATATGTACTTATTACACACGGACACATACATCCTTAAGCATTTTATCTGTGTAATTCGATAAGCATAGTTAAACAAAATATCACAATCGAAAGAAATTTAAATAATGGTAAGATATCAAATCAAATAAAAAATATTTCTAATTAGTTTGCTAAAATATCATATTTTTCAATAGATAAATCTTTAATTCTTTTACATTTTACTGTTTTCTTAACCATAAAAAACAGTTTAAATGTAAGATAAACACTGCATTTGCATTTCTAATGATGTTCTTAAAAAATTAATTATATATAATTTATCTCATGTTGCATCAATTATGTTCGCATATTAATTTGCAAAATTTATATTTTGCTTCAGAAAAATACCCGTTTCAGTGATAAAAAGAAGATTAAAAGAAATGTTCTTTTTCTTTTTAAAAAGAATGATTCCGAAATTGTCTATATTTTTCGTATCATACTCAAAATGTTGTTTAAAATGTGTTGTGTGTATTTTTTGTAAAACTTTTGTATAAATTAAAAAGTTTTTTTTTTTTCAAATTCTTGGAAAATGACATATACCCTATCTGTTTTTGAAAACACTTGAATATTATGACACATTGTTTCAAATAAGAAATTTTTTCATTTTTTTTAAATGAATAAATAAAGACAATAATTAAGGAGCTTTTAAGAAAAATAAAGTATGATTTCAGAAAAAAGGTAAATAACAGAATATTTACACTGATTTAATTTATTGATCCAGAAAATTTTCTATTATTTTAATACTTTTTAAGCTTAAGTTGCATAAATGGAATCCTTTTAATAACTAATACGAATGTACACATTTTTTAAAATCTTTTAAGGGTAGAAAAAGAGAAAATATATTTCAACGCAACGTTCCGATTGTTCATTTATTTTTACAATACTTTCAATGCGGTAATTTGCAGTAATATGTCATTTGCTGTAATTAGTAATTTTAGACATAAAAACAAGATAAACGTTTTCCTAAATTTCTAATTATTTATACCTTTAATCGTGTGTGAAAATATGTTTTGAGACAAAATTAAACAGATGAGACTAAATTAATAGATATTAAAATAATATATCAGAAACTGGAAAAGCGTTAATTAGATTTAATAAATTATATAACGGAAAAAGTAAAGGATTCACTGGAGCGGGTATACTTTCCTCAATGCTTAAAAGTAATAGTTATTAGAAGAGGAAAAATACGTTTATTTTTAATTCTTTGAATAAAGCTTTATTAGCCTTTATTGGTTATCAGTAATTTTGAAGAAATTAAATATCATTAATTTAGTAGAAAATATCTGTCGCAAGCACTGAATTTGCTTGCAAAATGAAATTCCTTTTTTTATTGTAAAAATAAAAAAAATATAGTCATATTTTTTAAATACTATGTAAAATTTCATTTGAAATTAATGTAGAATTTTATGTGGAATAATATTACGTTATTCTATTAGAATTGCATTAAATGATACCTTACCATACCTGTATCCATCGCACGCGAGAACGCACTTTCTCCGTGTTATTCAATAAGTATTGCTAAACTAGTTTTCACAACAGAAATAAATTTAAATCATAGTAAAAGATAAAATTAAATAAAAAATATTTTTAATTATTTTGCAGAAGTATCATATTTTTAATAGATATATCTTTAATTCGTTTAACTTTCAATGCTTTTTTGTTAATGAAAAGAATAACTGTTGAAATTTAAGATAATCACTCCATTTAAATTTCTAACGCTGTACTATAAAAAATTTAATTATATACAATTTATCTCATGTTGCATCAATTATGTATGCATATTTATTTTCAAAATTTATATTTTGCTTCAGAAAAATAAACCCGTTGCCGTGATTTAAAAAAAAAAAAATCTTTTCCTTTAATAAAAAGTGTGATTCCAAAATTGTCTACATTTTTCTTGTCATGCTGACAATGTTGTCTAAGACGTGTTATCTATATTTTTCTATAAACTGTTCTATAAATTAAAAGTTTTTGTTTCAGATTTTTTGTAAAATGTCATTTATTCTATCCGTTTTTGAAAATACTTGAATATTATGACACATTGTTTCAAATAAGAAATTGTTTAATTTTTTTTAAATAAATATATAAGATCCTATTAAAGAACTCTTCAGAAGAATACAGCATTATTTCGGAAAAAAGGGAAATAATAGAATATTTACATCGGTTTAATTTATTGATCAGAAGAATAATCTATTATTTTATTCTTTTTAAACTTAACTCGCATAAAAGGAATCCTTTTAACAGTTATTAAAAATGTATGCATTTATTTTAATCTTTTCAGTATAGAAAAAGAGAAAATATATATCGATGCAACCCTCTTGTTTTTAATTCATTTTTAGAATACTTGCAACGCTATAATTTGCATTAATTAAATTCCGGGGTCACGCTTAGATATAAATACAAGACAAAATGTTTCCAATTTATAATTATTTATATCCTTATTCGAACGGGAGATGGTCTTTTTTCAGAACAAGTACGGGTATTAAACAAATATATTATAAACTGAATGAAAGTAAAATATCATCAGTAAAATAAACATATAATTAAATTCTTTTAACCAGATACACATTGCTTGATGTTAAAAAAAATAATATGTATGATGGAAGAAATGAATACATTTTGATTATTCTTTCAAGAGTTCTCTTTATAAATGATCGCTAAATTTGGAGATATCATATAACAATAAAATAGTAAGGTATACGTGTCGCAAACATTAAATTTATTTGAAAATCGAAACACGCCTTTTTTATTATAAATATTAAATATTCTATAGTTATATTATTGTGCATTAGGGTGTATCACGAAAAACATTTTTTTGAAATTCAAAATTTCAAGCTGATAAATAGTTGTTACTGTGATCACATATTTACACCTAAAAATATTTTTGAAATGAAAAAAATATTAAGGTCTTCCGGAATGAGGGTCAAACTTAAACTTTTTGGTCTAAAATGTACTTTTTTCATATTTTTATAATATATGAATATAAAGTAATTGCTTTTTGAAAAGTACAAAAACATAAAGTTTAGATAGGCATTTGACATCAAAAAAATATTCGTTTCTGTCATTAATTTTAAAGGTCTCCTTCAAACGAATTACAAATCTCATTAGTTTACCAAATATCCAAGATTTTCAATTTATTTTGTTGAAGGTTTTAAATTTATTACAGGTATTTTTTTAGATCTGAAAGCCTCTGGATTTTATACAAATAAAATATATATTAATTTTTAATTAGTTTATTAGTCTAATTTGTTTTGGCTCATGACATTAGAAACAATTTTTAAAATATCATACACACAGAAACAAATCAAAGTAAAATTTAAAAAGTTTAATATTTTAATGAAAAAGGTTATTTCTGTTTATCTTGATAAGTTATCTTGCCAAGTGGAAAACCTGGAAACTTTTCCCATGCAAGGTGCCTGCCAATGGCAAATAGAGCCATGCGTTTATTGATTGCATCAATTGTTCAAACTCCACAATTGAAAAAGCCACTTGAACTTGGCATGAACATTTATGCCATGATGCTCATGGTTTGACATAAAAAGTCAACCTAGTATTATTTATTTATTACAATTATTTTTAAATCATACAGTATATGAAATACTTAGAAGGAGAATTTAAAATTGTTGTTCAATCAGCTCTACTGAGAAAGCCTTTACGATACATCCAGAATATTTCCATCTATGAATGTTGTTTAATTCTCGAAAACATATGCGATCTCTGGCAAGCAAAAAGATAGAAAAAGTTTGAAAAACCGAATTAAATGGAAAGAGAGTTTTAAAACCAGCACAAGTTAATTATAAGGCAATAGACTATATAGATCTGCTTCATTGCAAATCTACTATACACTGTTAAAAATAAATCTGTGAATTCCAGGTGAAACTAACGGCAGCAATGTAGCCGAACTTTTACCGTTCCGTTAGTAGATTTTCCGTTATGGGAAATCCAAGAAGGGAAAACTCCGTTTGAAGAATCAGTAACTTTCCATTACAAAGTTTGATTTTTAATAATAATAATTTAATATAGTTTTTTAAAATTAATGAATCAATTAATCGTCAAAGAATTCGAAATTACCGAGCGATTTTAAGCTGTTATGTTACTTTACGTAATTATTATTTAGTGTAATTTAGTTCACGCCGTCCTGAGGACCGAACTCGGGAACTTTAAATTACAGAACAAATCCTTATGAACTGAGCCAAAGCTGCTGATGCTGGATTGTACAAAGTATGTCTTTTATGAGTTAGTGGGAAAATCTGTAGTGCTTTATAAAGATTTCCTATCAAATATATTCCTTAGAATATTTTTAAACAGTTTATTTTATTTTATTTTAGACTGATGAATAATACTTGTTATTTTTTAAAATCAGTTTTATTTTTTAAATAGTTTAAATTAAAAAAAAATCACTGTTTAAAACCGCTCTTTTTTTTAATGAATAAAAAAGTTTTTTTTTTTTTTTTTTTTTTTTTTTTTTTTTTATTAAAAAAAAAGATATAGACATTTTTTGAAATTGTCGTACAATATTTATTTATTTATTTATTTATTTATTGGCTAATAAATTAAAAAAAATTAATAAGAAATAAGAGAAAAATAAACAGAAAAAATATAATTTAAAAGGGATTTTTTATGTTTTCATTATTCCAATGCTCCAGTGGGACCTGAGCCCATAATTTGCGCTCGCAGGCGATTAGCGGTGTGGTAACTTTGCCACTCGGCCATGGAGTCCCCCACAGAACGGAGAGTCTCCGTTTTTTGTTTTTATTTCCATCAGTTTCGTTATTTTCAGAAAATATGGTGGAATTTTGGGATTTGTAACGGAAAATGCCCTTTTGTTGTGGAAAGGGACCTTTTCTGTAAAATTCAGGAAAAAATGTTCGTAATTTTCAGAATTTTTTTAACAGTGTAGTAACGGAACCACCTCTTATAACTAACTTGAGCAAACAGCATATTGAGTTGACTGTTGGTTCTGGAACTAGTGATAGGAGTTAATTTATTTTTTTTTCATACACACAGACAATTTTGAAAATTATAAAGGGAGTTACATCAGTGTCTAAACACACAAAGGTCAAAATGGGTTCATTAGGTAAAAATTGCTGGACAAAAAATAAATTCCAAAGTTTGAAACAAAGCGTCACTTCATATCTGCAACTACAGCAGTTCAAGAATAAAAATGTAAAACTTTTCTCTACAGCATTAATTAATTAATTTTTTTATTACAATAGCAATAAACTTAATTTAATACTTTTGTTTATTACGCACATTTGCACTTCACTGCAATATAAATTATATATTTAAACCGGCCTAAACAAAAACTTTGATTGCAAGTTAAATAGCTGCTTACACTTCTGGTGCACTGCTTAAAACCACCAAGGTAATTTATCAAGATAAGCTGACAATGAAATCGAGATTTATTTTGAATAACGTTTTTCAAATTCGATGTTTACCTATTGTTTTTGTAATCTTTTTCATTTAAAAATTTAATATTCCAAGTTTTACTTTTATATATCTATTTATTTATTCATTTTTGTATGATATTTAAAAAATTGTTTCTAATGTCATGAGCCAAAATAAATTAGACTAATAAACTAATTAAAAATTAACATAAATTTTATTTGCATGATATCTGGAGGTTTTCAGATGTAAAAAATTACCTGGAAAAAAATAAAACCTTTAACAAAGTAAATTGAAAATCCTGGATATTTGGTAAAATAATGAGATTTTAAATTAGATTCCGGGAGACATAAAATTAATGGCAGAAACAATTTTTTTTAAATGTCAAATGCCTATCTAAACTTTATGTTTCTGTACTTTCAAAAAAAAAAAAAAAATCATATGTTTTAAAAATGAAAAAAAAAACAACATTTTAGGTCAAAAAGTTTAAACTTCATCCTCATTCCGGGAGACTTAAATATTTTTCCATTACAAAAATATTTTTTGGAGTAAATATGTGATCATAGTAACAACTTTTAACCAACTTGAAATTTTGAATTAAAAAAAAAAGTTCTTCGTGATACACCCTATTGTGCATACCATGCAAAACTACATTTAAAATTGATGTAAAATTTTATTTAAAGATATATTGCATTATTTTAGTAGAACTGGGCTGCATAATACATTATCAAATGATTATTTATCGCTCACTTGTAAACACTTAATTAGAGAAATTTGAAAATCACAGATACTGAAATAAATTTTAACAATCTAAAGACTTCAAAGATTTCAAGACTTTCACGACAAAAAAAAGTTATCTACTATAGGTATTTTTTAAAATTTTCTGAATTGCGATTATATTTGATAATGTACAATATAGAAATCTTTACTTCATTTTTTTATATTTAAAATAATTGTTTTGTTCTTTGCATACATTGGAAATTAAATAATTTACATTTATGTGAAATTTAATCGTCAAAAGTATCTGCTGTGAATGTCAAAGTATTTATTATTGAAAAGAACAAAAATCAGAAAACAAATTGGATCTTTGTTAAAGCTCTAAAAATATTCACAAATGGTTGAAATGTAAAATATGGTATCTCCCGCAATTTTTTTAAAAAATTTTCCTGAAATTTTATATGACAGGTTTTTAAATTATTTAAATTTTAACATTTATACTCTATACTCTTTTATAATTTTTTGCCTTTAGAATTATGAAATTGGTAAAATAATGTATATTTTTAAATTAATGGCATATGTATCTTTTATGTAGTAATGTTAAAAATAAATTTATACATGATTGTTACGTGTGTAATCGACTAAAAATCGATTCACTGTAATCGATTACTAAACCAGTGAAAATAATAGTTTCATTGTTTTATGGAAACGTAAACATGCTAACCTTAGCTCCTTGATGCTACCTTAACTTGCCTTCAGTAAAACACTTCATATTACCACTTGTATAATATTATAGAAAGAGTATAACTTTATAACGTAATTAATTTTATAAAACTATATATTTTTAACTATATAAATTTATATACATAACTTTATATAACTTTATATAGATTTATAATTTTATAACTTTTTCTGTATATGTATTTATTGTTAGTTAGAAAATTGAGAGTTTATAATGCTATTTAAATTTTAAAGAGAAAACTAATATTTGAATTTTTAACATAAAATAAAAAAATGGATAATTATGCATTATGATTTCTCAATTGCATAAATTATTCATACACACAAAAATCCAAAAAATATATATAACTTGATGTATAAATGCAATGTACCAAGAAAAAAAGAGATCTAAAATATCTAATTAAGAAAAAATAATGATATTTCCCACCACTTCAATATTTCTCTTGTCATCTCCAAAATGCTGTCTAAGATTTTCTTTTACACACTTTGCATAAAAATTCGCCTAAAACTCAAAAAGAAAAAAAAAACTGGTTAAATGGAACGGTAAATATTCTAAAGTATCCCATTTTCTTTTTTTAAATTTTACACTTGCATATTATTAAAATTTAGTAAGGTACACTTTATAAATTTTTATGGTTTTTTTTCTCTATAAAATGTACTTTTCAATATCATAGCTAGAGTTAATTGAAAAATCCGTACAATTCTGCATCATGTTTTTTAAATTGCATTAACAATTTTTATTAATATTTTTTATTAATATATTGCATTTAGTTACTTGTATATTCATACATTATTAAGTATTATGTACATTTTGAATTTTATATACCTCATATAAAACTTAAAATATAAATTTAATTCCCTTATAACGTAAAATATCCCATTATAGAAAAAACTCTTTTTTTTATTTCTTAAAAAAATAATAATTACAATTACAATACTGCCAAAATTTATTTTTTCATCTTAAAGATATTGCCTGTATATTTTCAAAAAATTTCGAATAAATTAAAGTACTATTATTCGGATTCTTTGAAGATTATACATTCAAACAATTTTTAAAAGAAATCCAGTGTTTTGATAATTTGTATCAAACCAAGAAATTGTTTCAATATCGCAGAAAAAAAGTCGTAATTAAAGAGCTTTTAAGAACAACAACCCGTATTTAGAGCAAAAAAATAAATTAAAGTTATTCGCGTGGGTTTGAATTATTGCCTCAAAATGTAGTAATTATTTTAATCTCTTTAAATGTCTCTGACATAGAAAGAGGCTTTTTAACATTTATTAAAAATGTATGCTATTTATTTTAATATCTGAAGGATGCAGAAATGGGAAATATATTCCGAAGTAGCCTTCGTGTTTTTAATTTATTTTTAGAATGCTTTGAACATGTTTTAAACTGCGTTAATTAAATTTCGAGGTCACGCTTAGATTTAAATACAAGATAAAATCTTTCCAATTTATAATTAATTTTATCGCTATTTTTATGTGGAAATATTTTCTTTTCAAGGAAAAAACTATCGGTATTAAAGTAATATTTTACAACTGATGGAAAATTAAATAACGTTGATAATTTTAATATGTATGTAATAAATGAATTTTCTGAAGCGGAAATGTATTCCAGATTATTATATAAAAAATATCTATTTTTAAAACTTTAAAGAGAGATTTATTTATTTTAATAGCTTATCAATAAATTTAAAACAATGATAAGAATTTAAAACTGTAAAATATATATGTCGCCAATATCAACAATGATCAGAATGGCGAGGGGTTAGATAAAAACACAGTCAATATAGATGATAAATACCAGTATTTTGTTAAAGATAAATTCAGTTTATATAATATCTTTATATTATTTGAAGCATTTTCTGTAAGAAAATACTGGTAGTTTTCTCTTTTCTTGACTATATTTTTCCCGGTTTTCCCTGACCACTCGCCACCCTGATGATGGATGTAATTATTTGCAAAATCAAAATATGTGTTGATATATATATATATATATATATATATATATATATATATATATTAATTCTTGTTCTTTATGCATAATATTAAAATATAGTAGAAATTATCCAAATAAATATTGCAGTGATTTATTAGAATTCGATTAAGCAATCTGATACAACATATAAATCACTGAAATTCTTTATCACGGCCTAAAAACCATTTCATATGTAATATGATTAAGACTGCATTTATATTTTAAGCACATTTTCAAATGAGAATTTCATCTGCACAATTGCAAATTCGCCTATATTTTCTAAAATAGTACAAAAATTCATAAATATTTTTAACAAATTTAAAGATTTTGTTTCATATTTTTAGAGGGTGACAATTATTCAGTATGTTTAAAAAAAAAATCTAAAATTATCGAGAAATTATATATCAAATTGGATATTATTTCATTGCAGAAGAAATACATGCATACATACATAATTTAATTTTAAAGGCGTTAAAAATAAATATTTTTGAATAAAACTGCAAATTCAAATAATGATTGCGTAGGTTAAAATTATTGATTCGGTAAATTATCTGCTATTTTATTAATTTATTTTTTTTTTAATTCTACTTGTAAAGTATTTTGTATAAAAAGAAGCCTCTTAACAATTATTAAAAATGGGTGGGATGCTGGGATTAATTTTCATCTTCACGGGTGAAAAAATGAAAGATGTTATTCAAAGTACATTTCGTGCTTTTTTTAAGTATCGCTTTCAACATGCTTAGTTTACAATAAATACATTTTTACAGGAATTTTAAACAGATGACAATTACTTTCGGATGTATAATTGTTACTTATGGAAATTTATTTATTTAAAAATAACTTTTGGTTATAAATGTAAAATATTACCAGAATGAAAGGAACAGAACTTTTAATTTGAAATTATATAATACAAATAAAATTTTAATTAAAAAAAATGACAAACTTTAATATTCCAAATTGTGAAAAGCTCGAAACCTCAGCCAAACGTTTAACTAACTATGCTTAAAAGCATAATCACTTTAAGGAGATTTTGAGTTGTTATTAACGTTATGCCTAGTCTATTGACAAATGTCTTATAATTAATGAGCCATTGGGAGAAATAGTCTAACTATAGTTTAACGTCCTCAGTCCCGAGACAAATATTACGAGATACCATAAAAACCTGTTTTAGATTAGTATAAAACATCTCCATAGATATACGAGACTATATATCAATGCTTATAACATGCACTCATTTATTAAAAATGTCTGAAAGTAATTTTAACAATTTTAGAAAGATTTAAGTTCATTTAAATGAACTTCTTTAATGTCTATACCAGTCGACATCAGGACTGAGGAGGATAAACACTACATCGCAAGTTTTTATTGAAATAAAAGTATTTTATTAAAATTAATTTGTGAAAAACGTGATATTAAATGAATTTCATTGAAAATAAAATTACAAGTTTAAAATTATGAAAATAAAAATAAAAAGTAAGTTAAAAATTTAAGGGAGAAATTTAAAATGTTTAAAGAGTTATAAGCACAGTTAAGAAAAAAATATGTACACATAGCTGAAAAAGGCAGATGGATATGGGGAGGACGAGATGTCACGACACAATTGACTGAAATCTTAAATTTATCGAATTCGTTCTTTAAATTTTTCCGGTAGGATCTTCCATAATCGGGCCTATATTATTCAATGCAATATTGGAAAGGGTCGGAGTCCCCCCTGTTTCGTAAAGTGGAGTCATCGTGATGCGGTTGTTACTCATTAGATTTGGTTTATTTTGTGTCGACCGATTATCAACTCTAGGGATTTGGGCCCAGGAGGAGGAGTGTCCTTCGTGGGGGGACTTTTTAAGGGAACCTAACTCGTATTTATGCAAACTTTCTAAGAAAACCACGAAAACTCAGAACGGTTTGGCCGACTGCCGCGATTGGGTTCGAACACAGCACCTGCAGCCTACCAGTTGAGAGGTCAGAACCTCTCGGCCACTGGTGGGGCCAGGTTAATCATTAGACAAGCCTATATTATTTTACATTAATCTTAAAGAAAAAAAAGTTTTCTTATCTTTAGAGCATTAGATTATCACTAAATCTTAGCTAAGTGGTTGAAATTAAATTAATTTTGTTAAAACGACTGAATTGCACATAAATTATATCCAAAATAAAAATATGTGTTATGTAATTGAATATTAAATTGGCTGAGTAGAGTTTAATCGAATAATCAGGAATATAATATTAAAATACCTTTTTTTTAAAATTAATTACAAAGATTTACTGGATGTTTATTTATGAGCCTATATAAATTATTTTCTGTCCAAATCTCTTCAAATGGTTAGTAACTGCAAAATAAAAATACAAAATCAGATTTTTTTATTCATATATGCTATATTTCTTCTTAGGATTCTTTGAATAAAATTATTTAGCTATTTTCTTTTCTTCATGTTGCAGTGATTTTAGAATTATGCTTTCAAAATAATATTTAAATTCTAAAAGAATACATTTACATTGCTGAGTAAAACGTAAAAAAATTATCATAATTGTGCAGCTCGAATATAAGTTTAGCATCGAAAATGAATGCATATGAAATTCCAAAACATATATTTTTCCACATAAAAGATGATTTTTTTATCAAAGAAAAGAGGACTAATAATACCTTTTTCTTATCAGCAAAAATTATTTTAATGTCGTCTGTATTTTACTTGTCAAGGTGAAAACATTGCATAACGCATATTATAGGTTATTTTCATAATTGTTAAGTATAAATTAAAAGGTTTTGCTTCATTTTTTGTGATACATATTTATTCTGTATGTTTATGGTAACCTTCTGTATCTTTAAGCTGTATTGTTTCATTTTAGAATAAAAATTAAACATCATAATTAAAGAGTGATGCATATTTTGAGTAAAAAAGTAAAAAAAAAAAGAATGTTTGTGTGGGTTTAAAATTTTGCTTCGGAGCTAAAGATATTATTTAAATATTTTTAAAAGGTTTTTGGATAACAGGAAGCCTTTTGGATTTATGAAACATGGATACATTTTATTTTAATTGCTACAAGATAGGAATCTCTAAAATTACATTTCCAAACAGCTGTCTAGTTTTCAAATTATTTTTACAACGCTTTCAATATACTTTAACTTACGCTAAATTAATATTGAATTCACTGTTAAACTTAAACAGAAAGTAAAATATTTTCAGTTTATAAATATTTTTATAGATATTTATGTATGAAATATATATTTACTTGTGAAAGAATTGTTGAGAACGCAGAAATAGTTTACAAATGAAATGCAAATAAATTAATCTAATCACTTAAAACGGTATGGCACAAATAATAAATGAATTTTCAAAAATAAAATTATTTTTCGTATCACTGAAAATACGAAGGAGAGAAATCTGTATTTCGGTTGTTCTTTAAAAAATGCTTTGTTTATCTTTATAGCTTATCCATAGAAGAGGACGGAAAGGATTATTGATGGTACAGAAATAGAAACATATGAACATATATTTCATAGAACATATGAAATAGAAATAAATAATGTTAATAACTTAAAAAGAAATGGCGCAAATAAAAAATGAATTTTTGAAAGCAGAATTATTTTTCGCATCATTAGAAACATGAAGGAGAGAAATCTCTATTTTAGTCGTTCTTAAAAGAGTGCTTTGTTTTTCTTTATATCTTATCCATAGAACATCACACAATACATGAATAAACAAAAAATCACGAAAAGAATTACTTATCTAACAGAAATATTTTACAAATGAAATCCAAATAAATAATGGTGAAAACATGAAACAAAATGACGCAAAAATAAGTGAATTCTCGAAAACAGAATTATTTTTTGCTTCATTTTAAATATGAAAAAGACAAATTTTTATTTCGATTATTCTTCAAAGAATGCTTTGTTTCTCTTTATAGCTTATTCATCGAACAATGCAGAGAACAAACATATACACACAGCATAGAAATAATTATTGATGATACATAAATATTTTAAAAATGAAGTACAAATAAATAAAGGTAAGAACATAAAACGAAAGGGGAAAATAATAAGCGAATTTTTTAAGATAGAATTATTTTTTTGTGTCATTGGAAACATGAAGGAGAGAAATCTATATTTTGGTTGTTCATTAAAGAATGATTTGTTTCTCTTTATAGCTTATCCATGGAACAGATCAGAAAACATACATACACTGAACAGCACGGAAAGAGTTTTTGATGGCACAGAGATATTTTACAATTGAAATACAAAAATAAATAATACTAATAACTTAAAAAGAAATGACACAAATAATAAGTAAATTTTCAAAAACAGAATTATTTTTCGCATCCTTTAAAATGTGAAGAAGACAAATTTGTATTTTGGTTGTTCTTTAAAAAAGGCTATTTTTCTCTTTATAAGCCGGCACCACAAAATACTAGGATATCGACACAAGAAAAAAGATCTTTATTTTATGGAAAAGTAATAATAGGGAAATCTGATGATCCATGCCTGTCGGAAGTGAAGTGATACATAAGCCAAGATTAATACCACTAGTGGTTTACTCGTTGGTTTATCATTTGGTAGGATTAATAAAGGAAACTTTATGAAATACAAATTATTTTACAACTTTACAATTATTTCATATTGGATTGGACTGGAATTCCTAGAACTTTTTATGTAATGGTGAGAGCAAAAATCATGTAGCAGAATCTTTTACAGAAACTTTGTTATTGTTAATTGTAACAATTGTTAATTGTAACAATTGTTACTTGTTAAATTTAAAACTTTATTGATTTTTTTGACACAATTGAACGAATACATACCTTTAGAATTCTCTTAATGGGCATAGATTGCCATTTAATTTTAAACCATGATAGTGCACTTTGAAGTATTAACATGCATGGGATAGAAAAAAATAGGATTGGCACATCCGACTAGTTATTTTTAACTTTAAATAGCCTACACAGAAAACACTATTTAGCAAACTCACCTAATTCATTTGTTAATCGTCAAAATTAAAAAGACCTTTTAAAAGTTTGAAGACAAATTATTCTCAGCAATAAAAATTAGTTATTTTTAAAAAACCTAAATTATATTACATCAAACCATAATCTAGAAATTAATGATGCATTTTTTATAAATCAGTATTACATTGACTTAAGCTTGGTCAATCATTTATTAAAAATAGATCACGTTATTAAAAATAGAGCACGTTTAATAAAATGCTATTTCTAACCAAAATATCTGTAAAAATTAAATAGATTAAAATGTCTGCTTACATAAATAATCATCAAATATAAAACAAAATGAGGAGAAAAAAAAGATTTAAATTCATTTTGCATCATTTCAGTGCTGAACTAAAATAAATAAGTAATTGGAACAAAATACTAAAATTTTATCCATTTTCTAAACCATTAAAAATAATATTTAAAGCATAATTAATAGTTTAATAAATATTTATGAAGAGTGATTAATGGTTTTTAAACTAGAATTAATGATTTACCATTCAAAATATTTGTATGTTTAATCGGTAAAGATATGATTTATTTATTTTGATACTACTTTTGTTGTCGTTGTTGTTGCATAATGTAATTTAAATTATTTTTTTTAAATTTTATAAAAAAATTATGAAAACCATATCAAAAATAAATCATTTAGATTTAAAAAAAATGAATAATTTATTTAAAATTGAATCCTTAATTTCTTTCATAACTTTTTTCATTCTAAAAGTACTGACTTCACTTATCAATCAACTTGTTCAAAATATTCTAACATCATAAAAAGTCATAAGTGGGTAACTTCAATCATTAAAATATATTTAGCTGGAGGAAAAAAAAGGCGACTTAAAGTAAGAATAGAAATTTGATAGAAAATTCCTGAACTTCAAGCAAGTTTCATAAAAATACAATATTGCACACAAAATTAGCACATTAAACAACCATTTTAATTTTTCTTGATTTATTATTATTATTACTATCATTATTTGCCCTTAAAATTGTGGCACGATATTAAGATTAAACAGAATAAGACGGCCTATATGTTTCATTAACCCATTGGTGCCTAGCGTCCCTTTTTAGGGACGTTTATAAAAAAGGCAATAAAACACTCTTCACACCAGTAAATACAAAGATAAATAAGCAGCATTTCTCACAAGGCAAATTCCTCAATGAATTAAGATAAAAGTTTTTTGTATTTTAAAAGTGGTGGGAAACCCAGAATTTCATTTTTAATGAAGAAAATAGTTTGAGCATTAATGGGTTAAAACAGGGATTATAACTGTGGTCCAGAATACAAGGATAGTTTGTTGACACAATACATAAAGAACATTTATGCAAATATTTTCATCTTCATTTTAATACTCATGTTATAGTATTTTCTTTTTTTATTTTTACTAAGAATTTCGTTGTTGTGTACAATTGCTACATGTATGATTTCTTTTCACTCTGACTGAAATAGTTTACGCTTCATGTTCTACAGGTATCATATTGCACACAAAACTAGGTAAAAAATCTTAATTCTTTTCCATTATTATTGTTATTATTATCATACATTTGAATTTCAAATAAATGCTCGTGGTGGCTGTATTTTCTTTTTAACTATCGACAATAAATTCAGTGTTATGCACAATTCATTCATCAAGAGTTTGCTTAAAAAAAGTATCAATATTTTCTTTATAACTTACAAGATTATGGGGATTAAATCCAAGAGTTTATTTGAATAAAGATTATATGTAAATCAAAGAAAATACTGTAATTTAGGTATATAAGTTTAAAAATTAACATTATTTTACATTGTGGTGTAATCAGTTTTATGTATTTATTTCCATGATTTGTTTATTTAACATTTTTGTGAGTTTCAATATTTAGAAAATATGAACAATAAAAGGAATAAAATAAATCATTTCTAAAGACACAATTTTAAAAGTCTCAAAATACTAAATACAAAAATTTAAACTATTTTAGATATATGATAGCTTATTTTAAATAATTAAATGGATATACATCTTTTCTCATTTTAAATAAAAAAAATAATTGTTTCTTTTAAATGAATATAAATATAATTTACAGAAATTCTATACAACGGAAAAAGAAAAAAAAATCAAATTTCATTCCATTGCATTCATTTCAATTATAAAATTTTCGCTGAGTAAAAATCTATTTTTGCAAATTTATAATTAAGTTTCTTAATATAAATAAACAAATTATTATATTTCATTTGCGAATACTGGAAGAAACAATTTATGTAAAAAACTTCATTGTAATGAAGTTAATATACTTTTAAACAATAGTATTTAAACTTATTTGAAAATAAACCATTAAAAATATAATAATCTTTTTAATTTGTATAAATTTTTATGAAATTAAGATCAATGCAGTTTCTTCTTTTTTCACTGAATTTCGCTTTCTAAAAATCTTTCCAGATTATGTTTTGGTAATTGCAACCAAAAATGCTCTAAAAAATCAATTTCAGTTGGAAATATACTAATTCATTACAGATTATTGAATGAAGGTATCTTTTACCTAATATTAAACAAAGCAATTGTTTCTTTTATTGATATTTAATCTTAACTTGCAGAAAATATATAAAATGCAAAAGGTAAAAGGATAAACATCACAAAAGTTATTTCAAAATAGAAAGATTTGATCAGAAAATCTATTTTTATGTAAATAAATAAATAATTAAATATCATCTGAGAATGAAGAAGAAACTTATGGAAACAGGATTTAATTAAATTGAAAATTATATATATATATATTTAAACAATAGAATTTAAATTTGTTTGAAAAAACCCCGCATGTATCTGAAATATTATATATATATATATATATATATTTATTATTACTATTATTATTATTATTATTATTATTATTATTATTATTCATGGTTCTTACAGATACCGTTATTTTCCAGGTGCTATACCAGCATTTCTTCATAGAAAAATAAATTTAGTTCAAAAACGTGAAATTTCGTGTTACTTAGTTATAGATTTTCTACAAGAAAATACTGGTGCCAAAGAATTTCCTACTCATGAAATTCCAGAACCCGTACGAACCCTGTTATTGTTGATGTATATTTTCATTAAACTAAGACCAAAAAAGTTTGTCCGTTAAGTCATAGACTGTTTTCCAAAATCTTCTCAGATATTGTTTTAGTAATTTCAGTTAAATATTTTCATAATAAAAATTGCTCCGAAAAAGATTAATTTCAATCAGAAATACACAAATTCAATAACGAGTATACACTGAATGTAATTTTTGTTTCATTTTAAACAAAAATATTATTTTTTTTATAACTATAACTTGTATGAAAAACAAATGAAAAATATAAAAGTTCTAAAATTAATTTCAAACAGTAAACTTTTAGTGAATAATGAAATATTTTTATGTAAGTAATTTTTATGTAAGTAAGACATATTTTTTAGAAAAAATGCTCTAAAAAATCAATTTCAGTTGGAAATATACTAATTCATTACAGATTATCGAATGAAGGTTTTTTTTTACCTAATATTAAACAAAACAATTGTTTCTTTTATTGATATTTAATCTTGCAGAAAATATATAAAATGCAAAAGGTAAAAGGATAAACATCACAAAAGTTATTTCAAAATAGAAAGATTTGATCAGAAAATCTATTTTTATGTAAATAAATAAATAATTAAATATCATCTGAGAATGAAGAAGAAACTTATGGAAACAGGATTTAATTAAATTGAAAATTATATATATATATATTTAAACAATAGAATTTAAATTTGTTTGAAAAAACCCCGCATGTATCTGAAATATTATATATATATATATATATTTATTTATTATTACTATTATTATTATTATTATTATTATTATCCATGGTTCTTACAGATACCGTTATTTTCCAGGTGCTATACCAGCATTTCTTCATAGAAAAATAAATTTAGTTCAAAAACGTGAAATTTCGTCTTACTTAGTTATAGATTTTCTACAAGAAAATACTGGTGCCAAAGAATTTCCTACTCATGAAATTCCAGAACCCGTACGAACCCTGTTATTGTTGATGTATATTTTCATTAAACTAAGACCAAAAAAGTTTGTCCGTTAAGTCATAGACTGTTTTCCAAAATCTTCTCAGATATTGTTTTAGTAAATTCAGTTAAATATTTTCATAATAAAAATTGCTCCGAAAAAGATTAATTTCAATCAGAAATACACAAATTCAATAATGAGTATACACTGAATGTAATTTTTGTTTCATTCTAAACAAAAATATTATTTTTTTTTACAACTATAACTTGTATGAAAAACAAATGAAAAATATAAAAGTTCTAAAATTAATTTCAAACAGTAAACTTTTAGTGAATAATGAAATATTTTTATGTAAGTAATTTTTATGTAAGTAAGACATATTTTTTAGAAAAAATGCTCTAAAAAATCAATTTCAGTTGGAAATATACTAATTCATTACAGATTATCGAATGAAGGTATCTTTTACCTAATATTAAACAAAACAATTGTTTCTTTTATTGATATTTAATCTTAACTTGCAGAAAATATATGAAATGCAAAAGGTAAAAGGATAAACATCACAAAAGTTATTTCAAAATAGAAAGATTTGATCGGAAAATCTATTTTTATGTAAATAAATAAATAATTAAATATCATCTGAGAATGAAGAAGAAACTTATGGAAACAGGATTTAATTAAATTGAAAATTACATATATATTTAAATAATAGAATTTAAATTTGTTTGAAAAAACCCCGCATGTATCTAAAATATTATATATATATATATATATATATATATATATATATATATATATATATATATATATATATATATATATTATTATTATTATTATTATTATTATTGTTATTATTATTCATGGTTCTTACAGATACCGTTATTTTCCAGGTGCTATACCAGCATTTCTTCATAGAAAAATAAATGTAGTTCAAAAACGTGAAATTTCGTGTTACTTAGTCATAGATTTTCTACAAGAAAATACTGGTGCCAAAGAATTTTCTACTCATGAAATTCCAGAACCCGTA
This sequence comes from Maratus speculifer, assembly GCA_964019185.1. Classification (NCBI taxonomy): domain Eukaryota; kingdom Metazoa; phylum Arthropoda; class Arachnida; order Araneae; family Salticidae; genus Maratus; species Maratus speculifer. Next base: position 224,158,984 of record OZ025296.1, on the reverse strand, counting down.
CGAACCCTGTTACTGTTGATGTATATTTTCATTAAACTAAGACCAAAAAAGTTTGTCCGTTTAGTCATAGACTGTTTTCCAAAATCTTCTCAGATATTGTTTTAGTAATTTCAGTTAAATATTTTCATAATAAAAATTGCTCCGAAAAAGATTAATTTCAATCAGAAATACACAAATTCAATAACGAGTATACACTGAATGTAATTTTTGTTTCATTTTAAACAAAAATATTATTTTTTTATAACTATAACTTGTATGAAAAACAAATGAAAAATATAAAAGTTCTAAAATTAATTTCAAACAGTAAACTTTTAGTGACTAATGAAATATTTTTATGTAAGTATATAAAGTTCATAACATACATAAATAAATTTTTAAATTTTATTTAAGAATTATATGAGAATGTTTATAGAAAAATAGTATTTTTTCATTGAATTATGTGTCAAATCATTTTTGTAAAATTCATGTACACTGGCGGTCAAAAGTTTCCGGCCAGCAAAAATTTTTCAGTTAATTTCTAAATATACCCATATAAAGAGTAATCTCAAAGTGACATTTATATATTTTATTGACATAATAGTTAGGAACTTACTTATAGAAGAACATGTAAATATCAATAAATTTAACTGACAAAATTAAGTATAAAGGAAAAAGCATGTTCTCAAAAGTTTCCGGCCATCTTTACACTTTTTTAAAAAGTGCAATTGTAATAGAAAATTACAGTGATCAACAACATTTACGATTAGTTTTTTATCGTATTACTGTTTTATTAACTTTAGCAATAAGTACTGCGGCGCAGCAATGTGACATTCATACAATCAACGGTTAAAGATTGTCTATGGTACGTTTTTCCCTCATTTCTTGCAATTTTGGCGAAATTTCGGCTGAGTTGGAATATTTATTGTTCCGCAGACTTTTGTCAACTTCTTTTCAAAGATTTTCGATTGGATTCATGCTGGGCGCTTGGGCTGATCATTTCAAAAACGAAATTTTTTGTGCGAAAACCATTGCTTATCGAAGTTTGTAAACATTATTTATGTCGTTATCATGTTAAGTAAAATAGATGCGACCAATTTTTTTCTCTAATAAGGCAGAAAATAGTCTTGCAAGATATCCTTATACATTGTATAATTCACCTGGCTGTGGATTTCAAATAACGGACCGACACTTTTTGAGGAAAATACTCCCCACGGCATAACGCGTGCTCCGCCATGCTTCATTGTAGGAATAACATAGATCGAATCATATCTTTTGTTGTTAAGTCATCGGACGTTGTGTCACCATCACTTCCAAAACTGTTTCGAATTCGATTGATGGAAAAATAGAACTTTTTCCAGTTTTCACTTAACCAGACTTTATGTTCCTTGGAAAATGAAAGTAGGGTACGTCGGTATTTTTTTTTTACATCTGAAAAATTTTTAACTCCGACTCTTCCATAAATTTCTGTATCACATCAGCATCATAACACGGTAGACTAATTTATTTCAGCAATAGTTTCATTCCGTAAATCGCAGTATATTGCAACGGAATTTTCATGCGGATTATCAATGTTTTTCTCCTGATAATTCTGTCCTCAGGAATAGTAATTTTCCGGGGTCTCCCTGACCTCTGAAAGTTCTAAAAGCCGTAACCATATTTGTATAATTTTGTAAGTATTGTTTACAGTCGATTTTACCGATCGATAACTTAGACGCAATATCTCAAGAAGATTGGCCTTTTAGCGACAAACTAATCACTCATTTATGAACAATAATTGTTGAACATTTCAAATTTGAATTCAAACTATGCTATACACGTTGATTCATTCAAAAACACAACCAAAAAACACTTTATGGATAGAAAAAAACTAAAGAATGATAAGTGGCCGGAAACTTTTGAGAACATGCGTTTTCTTTTATATTTAATTTTGTCAATAAAATTATTGATATTTCCACGTTCTTCTATAAGTAAGTTCCTAACTAATATGTCAATATAATGTATAAGTATCGCTTTGAGATTCCTCTTCATATGGGTATATTTACAAATTAACTGAAAAATTTTTGCTGCCGGAAACTTTTGACCGCCACTGTATATTCCTATTATATTAAAATCAATACAATTTGCATGTTTCGTTTTGTTTTGTTTCGTCAAAAACTTTTCTGATTATGTTTCTGCAATTTCATTTAGACATATTCTACGAAAATATTGCACTAAAGAAACTGTAATAACTGCATTTGCGCCTGAAGTATTTTAATGATTCTTTTCAGCTTTATGTTTAAAACTTTCACGTTTTTCATGTTGAGAAATGCGGCTGAAAATGAATTTTCTTCGGAATTTCCAATTTACGTTGAAACATTCATTTATGGTTAGGGAAGACTGTACATTTTTTCGTATTGACGATAACTGAAATTAAACCTTTGGAATGTATATGAATGATATAAATAATTTAACGGAAAAGTATTTTTCAGAGATACAGCTCTGAATTTTAATAAAATTCTGATGCTAGTAAAATTTACGAAACGTATTATCATGCTCATATATTTCGTTATTCATTTCAAGAAGGAAATTTATGTTTTTGTTTTTTTAATCATTCTTAATACCAAGATAAAATTTGAAGGATTTATTAAAAATATTTTGTAAACATATGGACAAAATATCAATTGATGAAAACTGACAGAATTGGAGTTATCCTTGGAACGTATTGCACTGGAGTATTATTTTTTTCTGTAACATGGGCTCAGACGTTATTAAACAGAGAATAAAATATATGAAGAGTATTTTTAAATATATCAGTTATGCTAATTATGAGATAAATTATATCACGTTCTAAAAATTTTAAATATCAAAGATAAATCCCGGATGATTTATGAAAACTATTCTGTAAGTGACTGAACAAAATAATTGCATTATACAGATTTCACTGCAGTTTCCTCGATGTCATCAATAAAGAGAACGCGACACAGAATCTGAATCCAAATTTCGGTAATCTTCCTATTTTTGGCCGAAAAAATGTCTCTTTTAAAAAAATTAATATTTACATAAATTTGCATAATTATCATTTACTTATACGTGTTACCCAAATTCGCTTTCTGTACTTCTGACCATTTTTATTATTATTATTATTTTAATATAAAATAATAATGATTAAATCATCACACGAAATGTTTTTTCTTCCTATACGAATTTCATTTCATTGGTTTCAACATTTCATTGGTCAAAACATTTCATGTTTTTGGTATATATATCAAATTCGATTTGTCGTTTGTAATGATTTTTGCAAATGATAATCTGTCATACTAAAATATACTGTTGCATTAATACTCTTTTATATTAATTTATTTTATACTGAAAGAGTAATCAAAACACCAATGCGACTTGAAAATAAACATTTTCTATTAGTCTTAAGTCTTCGTCATTTAATGTGTACGTGAAATCCGTCGCCAGAATGTAGTTATACATGCCTTGCTTGCTTTGTAAATTACACCCACATAATGAGTCAATCATGTTCGATCATTATAAACAGAGAAGTTCACCGTAACAAATAAAGTGTTTTATCTCAGCCGATATATCTCATGTTAATGAGTCATGATGAAAATTCGGATTTTCGGAATACAGATAGTTTAGGCCCAGGCGAATTTTGACAACATTATCGTCGAAAACAAATTTTCCGCGAAACTTAGATTTTATTCTGAAAACTAAAACGAAACCGAATTTTCGGTCGACATCTGTGTATCAAATTTCATGTAAATCAAAGCAAGTATCTTCAAACTTTTACTGCCGAATGTTTATCTCTTTTAAGAATTAATTTATACCAAGGATTGGTTAATGCAGAGGAATTTGTATTTTCAATACTGAGAAAAAATATAGTTCTGGCATCTAGAATCTAAATTGTGTCTCTAAAAAAATAGTTCCATGTCATCCTTATAAATTCTAGTTCCCTTTGCTAGAAAGTTCTAGAGTCTCCTATCAGAATTCAAGAGCATTTTTCTATTTTCTTTCTGCCAAATTTATTTTAAAATGTCTGGAAATCGATGCGAACACAAGAAGTTTGATTTAGTGACTATAATTCAAGTTTATGAAATCATATTTTCCCCGGTTATAATTCACGAAATCAAGCGACAATTTTTCGCTACTGAAACGATTCAATATTGTCTCGTCACTCAGAAAACAAGAGAATAGAAATTCTAGATCATTTCGTCTATTCTGCTTAGTTGTTTACTCTATTCGCATAGTTGGGTCATCTATATTTCTAGTTCGGGTATTCTGAAAGTGACTAACTATTCATTCTTGGTGAAAGTGATATAATATTTTTCTCGGTGAATAAAATAGCTGTTTGCGAGTGAAAGAGCTGCTCTTAAGGTCAGAATAAATGTATATTGAACAATTTTTCATATCGGTGTTTTTCTCTTTTGTGTAGTCATGCGGTGCTTTTAATTTTTAATAGCTTTTTAATGAAACTGACGGACATTCTGCAGTAGAAAGAAATTTCCATTAAGTCGACCTAATCTTCTTATCTCTATTGCTTTATTGAATCTCCCCACTTTTTGTGAATAAACCACAGACGGGTGGAGAAGAATGGGTTTTCTGGAAAAGAGTTGAATAAAGAAAAAATAAGTGTTTGTATAAAGCCTCAATGTCTGCTAAAACCCCTCAAACTTTATCACCACATTAACAGGCCACCTTGCATAACGTTTAACTTAATAAATCATTATCACGGTATATATATATCTTAGATAACAATTATATTAAATAAAAATAGCTACACATATTTTTAAGTAAAATACATATTCAAAGAATATATGCAATGTGTTTGGATACCACTGTACAAAAAGTGTAGAATAAGATTTCCTATCATGAGATTATAAAAGTTATGGAATGAGCCATACCTCGATGTCACATAGTTATTGAGAAAAATGTAAAAGAAAAAGTATGACGTCACTTACCCCCCCCCCCCAGTTGTTTGCATCACCCATTCGCCATTATATTGATCGAATATAAAGTACATTTCGAAATACACACGAACGGTTTATACTATGACTAATCAAAGAATGCCTACGGTGTGAAACTGTCGCAATTTAAAGTAAACCGAACCTTGATTGTTTCTTTGTACATTAGACGTACATCTACCGTCTATTTTTTTATAGTTGTACCCATTCATAACCCTAAACGGTTTGGCGTACAATATTTATGTTTTGAAGTACTTTATTATATAAACTCTTATTGCTCATTCTGTCTGAAATTTCATGATGTTCAGTTAGAGCTCTTATAATACGCATTTCGGAGTGCGGTTGTGCCTGTGTTGACGGTAGCGAATGGGTAGAAAGTGGCTTGAGAAGGTGGCTGAAATGCGGTTATTGCGTCAGCCTGGCCTATAGTAAAAATGCAGATCTACAAGCAAACACATTTGTCAACAAATCTATAAGTACATTTTTGCCATAGCAATCATTATTGCAGACTCGCCTTTGCAACGGAGGTCATTGATGTCATAGACCTGATAAACGTATATCAATCAAATTTTCCGAGCTTATGTGTACAGTAGGTGTCATAAATAATGGCCAAGTGTTTTTTTCTTTTTTTAACCAATCCACAGTATTGAAACCCACAGAAACTTCAGCTGCCTTTTCTTTATGCCTTAGGTTCAAAAAAGCTTATTTTTCAGGTGCTGTGGAATTGACGTCATGCATTTCACTTTTAAGGTTTCTTCTAGAATTATGCTTTTAAATGATTTGATATTCAATACATTTCATGCATTCTGAGTGATGACTGTCTTTCCATGAAATTTGTGTGGTGGAAGTCCCTGTAAATGTCTTCATAACATTGTACTATAAATCTGCTGTAAATGGAACTTTTTAAAACTCTTTAACATTTTCCCCATAACTTTCGATTATATTCCATTTTCCTCCATTTTTTTCATTTTTTTTTCAAAATTTTCTCAAACTAGATGTTTTTAATTTAATTCCGTTACTTTCTTAAAAAAAAGTTTTTAGGGAAATAATAACTTCACTTATGACTGAAATATTTAAATAATTCTCTTTCACTTGATATTCAAAACTTTCACGTGCTTCACACTGGAGAAGTATTATTTAAAATAAGTTTACATTGCTATGCATAAACTTACTCTTTATGTATGAAATAATGTGTCGTGTTTTTTATTTATTTATGTTGGCTGCAGAAGAATTCAAATTAATCTTGAGAAATTTATGTTAATGATGATGATGGTTTAACGAAAAAAAGTATATAAAGTATTCTAGCGCACGTTTCAATAAAATTTTCATGCAAGGTGGGCTTTTAAATAAAATTTCACTAACATATTCATTCTTATGCATAACATTTCCTTGAAGTATTTGGTTAAAAATAACATTTTTATTTTTTATTCTACCAGTGAATTTAAAATTAAATTTGAGAAATGCATTTGTATCGTACTTATTTGTAATAAAAAAAATAATAATAACCAGTATTTTTTTTTTTAACTGAATATGTAAAGAAGATTTCATACTATGTTCTAGTTATGTACTATATTTATTCATGTCCGTATTGTTTTCTTCTTTTACAATGCTACGGGCTCAAATTTTAATAAATAAAAGCAAAAACATTTTAAGGGGACAGCTTATCTCAAATATGTGAAAAAAGTCGATTTTCCTTTTTCTTATGTTAAGTGCTTAAATGTTAACAGTGAGTGTTTCACAACTCATTTTTTACCGATACAGTAATTATATCGCAAGAAATTGCAAAAATTGTTAATGAATTTAAGGCAAATACACACACAAATTATAACTTTAAATGGCTTTTTCTCTGTCTTCATATTACATGTTTAAAAAATGCTAACTTTTATTATTATTATTATTATTATTATTAATAGAGATTTATAATTTTTGGATATGTTCATTACTATAAATGTGATACATCTGCAAATGAAATTAGCCTTAAGACTTTTTGTTATTAAAAAAAGAGTATGCATATGAAGATATGTTAGATTTCACCGCTTTATGCAATATAAACAAATAAAAAAATTAAATGTAAAAAAAAAAATGGACAAAAATATCAGTATAGCTGGTCATCTGTTTGACATCCAATGAATGCCCGTAAGATCCAAATGTAAAAATGTGAAAAAAGGAAATAATAATAAAACTGAAAGAACCTTTATTGTGTGTGGAACATATGATACTTAATTGAATGAACCAGTAAAAATTATATGTCGGCTGATTAGACATGGGAGAGAGTTCGTGAGCTCCACATGGAATCTCAAATAAAATTTTACTGAAGTGAAAGTAATAAGATTAGTATTTATTTAGCTTAGATCCTAAATAATCCAGACGCATGCGGACACCTGCTCCGGGATCTATATTTGAAAGGTCTTTTACAGTAAAAATTAGTTCTTTTGTTGTTGTTAAGAGGATGCTTAATGGTTGAAATTGTACAAAATAAACAAAAATTCTTTTTTGACCAAAAATATTTTTAAAGATTTATGAAGAGAGTGAAGCTCTCCTCTTTTCCACTCTGCTTCATTAAGCTTTTCCTTTCAAATAAGAACAAACCACATCATCAGAAAACTAATGATTAAACTTATATCAGCTTATTAGTCCGCTATTTTAAACAGAAATTCATTTTTTCTGATAATGAGACAAGTTTTAACAATTTATAATAACCAATTGGGGGGGGCATTTTTCTATTAGACATCTTATGACATACGTTGATAAAGCAAAGTATATGTTTGCAAACAAATATTCCGCTGAACAATCCGTCATTTTTTTCTTCTAGATCCTCTTTCCTAGTATTTTTATTAAAGTTGTAATCACATTTCTTGTGATACCCTATGATACATGTGAGTAGTATATGATACAAAAATGTATACCATATATGTAATAGATATGACTTTTTAGTACTAGGTACTGAAGGAAAGATACGACTGGGACGTCACACCCACTCGCATTAATTTTCGTTTAACGTTTTATACTCATTTATCAAACGAAACTAAATTTTATCCGAGTGTTTATATACATTATATATTTTTTAATATTAATGTTATTATATGTTATTATATGTTATGTTATATGTTAATGTTATTTTTAATGTTATATATATTTTAATTCATGTGCTTAATAAATCTTTACAAAAAATTCACACAAGTTATTGGGTGAAAGTATATGTTGGGTGAAAATTGAACTATAATTTGTGGGTTGGTGTAGTTGATAATCAGTTTCATCCAGTTTATTCCGCCAGTAAAAAAAACCACCGAAGCTAAACGAAAGTACAATAGCTACGAATTAGAAGTTTTAGCTATAATTGAAGACCTGAAAAGGTTTAGAGTATATGTGCTAGGTATTCCATTTAAAATTGTAACCGATTCTAATGCATTTAAAATGACTATGGATAAAAAAGAAATGAGTACAAAAATAGGTAGATGGGTGATAATGTTATCCGATTTTGATTATGTTATTGAACATAGACACGGTAGTAGTATGAGACATGTTGATGCATTAAACAGATATCCTATTTGTATGGTAATCCAAGATAGCTTAACCTTAAAAATTATCCAAGCTCGGGAAACCGATTAGCATATTATAACAATAAAAGAAATCCTAAAAGTAAAATCTTATGATGATTATCTAGTTAAAAATGTTGTTCTTTATAAATTTGTTAATGGTAACGATTTATTAGTTGTACCGGAAGACATGCAAATGAATATAAACAAGGTCGCTCACGAAAAAGGTCATTACGCAATTGCAAGAACAGAGAAAAATTTTGAAAATGATTTTTACATCCCCAAAGTTAAACAAAAAATTGAGAAATGTATAGCAAATTGTGTTCCCTGTATTTTAATTAATAGAAAATGTGGTAAACAAGAAGGTTTACTTCACCCAATAGAAAAAGAAGAAACTCCGTTACATACGTACCATGTTGATCACTTAGGTCCATTAGAAAGCACTAATAAAAATTTCAAACAAATCCTTTCGGTCATTAACGCATTCACAAAATTTGTTTGGTTGTATCCCACAAAATCTACCGATGCTGCAGAAGTAATTTATAAATTAGAAATCCAAAAATCTGTCTTTGGAAATCCAGTTGGTATAACATAAGATAAAGGTCCTGCATTTACCTCTAAAGCTTTTGAATATTATTGCATCAATGAAAATATTAAACATATCCCGATTACCACTGGATTACCCAAGTCTAACGGCCAAGTCGAGCGTCTAAATTCTGTTATAATATCTGTTCTGTCTAAATTATCTGTCGATAATCCTAAAAAATGGTATAATAATGTAAGCGATGTCCAGCATGTGATAAATTCGACTTTTCAGAGAAGTATAAGCACAACTCCTTTTGAATTGATGTTTGGTACTAAAATGAAACTAAAAAATAACATTGAGATTACTAGTCTTCTGAATGCTGAAATACAATCTGATTTTACAAATAATCACGAAGATATGAGAAAAAATGCTAAAAAACAAATTTTAAAAGTCCAAGAAGAAAACCACAAAACTTACAACCTCAGACGAAAGAAAGCTAACAAATTGAAGCTTAATGTTGTGGTTGCTATAAAACGAACACAACATGGTCCAGGTTTGAAGTTAAAATCAAAATATTTAGGTCCATAAAAAGTCATAAAAATAAAAAATAATGACACCTACGATGTAAAGAAACTTGGATTTAATGAAGGTCCCATTGTCACCAGTACTTGTGCACAGTACATGAAGCCGTGGACGGACGAAACTTGACAAAGAAAAAAAAAAGAATTTCACCGATTTTGACACTATACCGACCATGACAAACCACTGGACTGACAACTAAAATAATTTTAACTTTATTCTCGAAAAGACGTAATACAGAAAAAGACGAAAAGACGTAAGAAAGAAAAAGATGAAAAGACGTCAGGTAAAAGAAGATGAAAAGACGTAAGAAAGAAAAAGACGGAAAGACGTAAGGTAAAAGAAGATGAAAGGACGTAAGAAAGAAGAAGACGAAAAGACGTAAGAAAAAGAAGACGAAAAGATGTAAGGCAAAAGAAGACGAAAGGACGTAAGAAAAAAAACGAAAAGACGTGAAGAAAAAAAAAGAATTCAAATTTATTTTGAAAGAAATTATTTAAATTTTCATCATGATGACTTCTTTTTTTCAATTTAGACTTTGGATGCTGCTGTGTTTTTTTTTCTTTATCTTTCCAGATGATCCAGCTGCTGTTTCCATCCAACAAGAATACATTCGGGGACGAATGCGTGATCAGTATGGCCGAAATATGGGAAATCTCCTCCTCTATTAGATCTGCATATTATTTTCTACGCATCGCAACTCTGATGAAAAGGCTCTCAGTGAGGCAGACGATTTTGAAGCAGCTATTAATTCCAAAGAAGCCAGACGATTTAAGCGGTAGAAAAAAGAACTGAACGGAAGGAAGGAGAATGGAATGTTTTTAGTTTTAAGTTGATGTAAAAAGAACGTAAGATGATGATTTCCCGTATAAGATGTAATTGATTAATTAGAGTTATGATTGTTTGTTTTGTAAATAGTCTTATGTAAATATATTCTCTATAAATAATTTAAGTTAATATAAGTATTTAAAAGTTTAACGGTGTCAGATATGAATCAATTATGAGTTAACCATGATTCCGCAAGAACTTTTAGGAAAAAGAATTCCACACACACACACACACACACACACACACACACACACACATATATATATATATATATATTACAAATTTAATTTTTTTTGCCAAAATTAACCTTTATATTATATTAATTTCTTTTTAACAATATTCCGTACTTAGTTCAACTTATTAAATTAAAATTTTGTTAATGAAATTTAATCTATTATTCTTTAAGGAAACGATATAAATCCTTAATTCGCCTTAAAAAAAACATTTATTCCAATATGCGTAAATTTAAAAAGATGGCTCTAAATTAAAAATATTCTTAATTAAACTTTATTTCTTAATCTACCAAATAAAATTAATTTTTTCCTTGTTTTTATCAACCCTTTTTAAGAAAGTCCTATTAAATTTATTCCAAAACCATACCTTTCAAAAAATATCATTCTTTTTATTGATTTATTGATTTATTTTTGTCTTCAACGTTTGATATTTGTGCGTATCATTTCCTTTTTTTTTTCAAAATATCGTCTGCAGGATATCTAATCCAGTGTTCGATTATAAATTAGTTAAATAATAATTTTTTTAATTAAAAATTATCGTCTGAAGGAAATTAATCTCGACGATGGACATGAATTTTGTTTACATGTGAAAATCATGGTTAGAGATTAGAGAAAGTTCTAGAAGCTTTTATTATTAACTTGGGTGATGAGGCCCGGAGATGGATGGAATCTTTTATTCGATGTTTTCGGGTTTGAACGATTTAAAAGCTAGACGAATGTTTTTTATGGAATATTGCTTCGGAAGGAAAAAGCATTCTCCCTCTGAATATCATTGCATTTAAATAAATCTTTTGGAGCAGCAATTGTGGAATTTAATGAAGTTTTTAAGTTTATTATTTTACTTAATTTTTATCTCGCCTCGACTTCTGTGACATAATATGGGGAAACTTGCAAATAATATTAATTGCTCCTATCTCAAAATGTCACGTATATGTGCATCATACAATAGTTTTTAATGTATTTGTGATTGAAAAATGACTGGAATAAAAGAAAATTTTAGTTTTCTTATCATTATTTAAAAATCTATACAGCACTCTTGTTTCGTAAAAAAAAAAAAAAAAAATTGGCAATTTTTCACATTACATATATGCAGTTTAATATAGGCACCTTTTCTGAAAAACAATTTTGTAAGTAATAATAATAACTTTGCTTATGACTGAAATATCTAAATAATTCCTTCTCGCTCGATATTTAAAACTTTTTTCGTTTTATACCAGAGATTTATGGTTCAAAATATATTTAATTCAAAATTTCGTTATGTTTTATATAGATTGTTTTTTATCTTCTGGAGAATTTAAATTAAACGTGAGAAAAACATGTTAAAGTTGCCGATTGTTTGAACGAAAAAATGATAATAATTTCGTTTTGTTTTTAATAAAATTCTCATGTAAGTAGGATTTTAAAATGGTTTTTCATAAAAAAATTCATTGTTATGCAGAAGTCTTTCTTCCTATTATTTGCTTAAGAATGTATCCATATTCATAGCTTGAGCCTGTGAAAACCTGAGGTTAAACGAATGGTTATCCGGGATTTGTTAGCATATTTTTTTTCTTCAATTTATTTTTCTTTTTAATGTTATTATTTTTCTTTTTTAATTATTTCGTTTAGTTTGCAAATTCAGCGCATATTGAAGTATAATTACGTACGAAAAAAAATTTTAAAATATCAGTTCATATTTCCTATATGAAGCTCAAAAGTCACTTGCAGAATATATGTATAATACGGAGTATATTGACCCTCTAATTGTCTTTGTTTTTTGGATTACTAGCGGAAAATATATATACATATATATCAAATGTAATTTTAATTTGATTATATAACAGATACAAAATATAAGAAAAGATATATGAAAGAACTGTGGTTAATTACACTCGTACAGATAATGCCTACATTTATAATAAAGTAAACACAGCACTGGCGAGAAGTAACCACATAACAATTCTAAAGGTGGGAATTTCGCAAATAAAAAAATAGCAAACTATGAAAATTTATATAACTCTTTAATACCAGAGGCTATAAAAATTAACACTTCCGAAACGAAAACATGTAATGATATGACTGATGGGCTTTTTGACTCTAGATTGTCAAAAATTCTTAATAAGAGGAAAGGGGAAAAGAGAGGAAAATGAGGGAATAATTGGATCTTCAGATAAAATAAAATGGGGAGGAGAAATGACTTTATCTTTTAATTGAAGACGTTCCACGGCTGAAATGAAAACGTTATTGGGATTGATATTTTAAATGTCGCGTATAGTGTGTATGTTTTTAATAATGAATCTTTATATTTATGATAATGACGATTATTATAACAGGAAATAAAGTATTCGTGTATAATATAAAGTAATGCCTTGAATTGATGTAGAAAAGAAATTGATGTAGACAAGATGTGTTCAACTTTATTTCTATTTTCTAGATCATTTGATGTTGGAACTGTGATTTTTTCTATAGATGACGACAGGATATCAGGATTTAGAGTATGATTTAGAGTATGGCCTGTCGTTTTCTCTGGTACTTGCATTGTAAAAAAATAATTGAATTTTCTGGTTGAATAGCAGCTTTTTATTGGACTGAACGTTTACGGTATCAGAATTTGGTGAATGAGCGACAAAATAAAACATTATAATACATGAGCCTACATTCCCTGGATTAAGTGGGCCTGTTCCATAGCATCATTTTATTTTTTGATCATCAAATACAAATAACTGTTAATATTTTAAAAACACAGAATATGTTTATATCACGCGGAATCCACAATAATGCAATTTGGGATTCCGTAGCGTAAAGTTTATTAGTAATAAAGTGCTAATGATATACATATGATTATTATACGAAATTTCATCAAGAATCAATCCACATAATGCATTTTTATCAAAATATTCATTTTGTCGTTATTGAAAAATGTAAATCAATGAAAACATGTTTTCAAAATACACTCGGATTTGAGACAGTACTCGCTGTGAATTCTCTTCAGTTCGCAAATTACTAGTGCAATAAATAAATAAATACCATAATATAATTTTCTTGTCATTATTTTGAATGCGATGCAGATGGTTTTGCTTTAAAAAGAATGTTTTTTTTTTTTCAAATATAATTATAAAAAGATATAAAGACAAGTTGATTTATGTCTGAAATATTTAAATAATTCTGTTTTGCTTGAAGCTTAAAACTTTCACGGATTTCAAATTGGAGAAGTTCAAAATAAATTTCCTTCTCAGATTCATTATTATGCATAAACTTTCTCTTTGTAACTAAGAAACTTAAAAAAAAATATGCATTAGAATTTAAATTAAACTTGAAAAAAGTATGTTAAAGTTGTTGATTGTTTAAAATTGAAAACAATAGTAAAAGATTTCGTTATGCATTTTAATACAATTCTCATGCAAGAAGGAACTTTAGAATATGTTTTCGTGAAAAATCCGTTATTATGCATCAGTCCTTTTTTACATACTTACTTAACGAAAATATTAATCTGTATATTTTTGTTTTTACTTGCATATAAATTCAGACTGAATTCAAGAAAATCATCTGTGTAAAACAGATTTGCAATTCAAACAATTAAATCAGTAACAAGTAAACAGAGAATTTAAAAGATAATTGTAGTAATATTTTATTCAAAAGTATTTAATACTTCCGCTAGATCAAGTTTTAAACACCAGTTTTTCATTATCTTCATTATGAAGAAGAAATCATTTTAATACAGATGATTTTCGACGTTTCATTTTAGAGGTCTGAGATCCCGAAAAACATGCTTATACGAAATATCTATCTGGCCTTCTGTTTCTATATGTTTGTTTGTCCATATGTCTGGTTTGTACCATCGAAAACTGTATGAATGTATGCACTGAAATAAACCAAATTGTTTCTGCATCTTTTCAGCTATAGACAGCAGGCCGTCTCTGAATGGGGAAATATTCTGTGTATAATTTACAGTGTGTGTATTTTTCTGTGTGTAATTCACATATTAATAAATCGTTAGCGAATAAATAAATAAATAATTATAAAAATAAAATTATTTTTTTTTTTTACTTTTGTCGTTGGTTTGATCAGATGAAAATTGCATGGTTTGAAAAAAGGTTTTTTTTCTCCTTATCTTTAAGATTTGTTGTGTAAAATTTAATTTAGACATGTTCTTTGAAATGTTGTTTTGAAAAGAATTAATGATAGCTTTTTTATGAGTAACATATTTAAATATTTATTTTTCATTTGATATTTAAAACTTTCACGTGTTTCATAACCGGAAAATGTATTTTGCAAAATAAATTCACTTCTGATTTTCATTATTATGCGTAAACTTTTTTTCTTTATGGTTGAAGAAATGTGTGTTATTTTATTTTATTTATTTTTTAATCTTCATGAGAATTCAAATTAAACCTGAAAAAAATTATGTTAAAATTGTTGACTGTTTTAACCAATTTAAATGATTCTGTTTTGTGTTTTGATAGAATTTTCATTCAAGTAGAATAAAAAAAAAATTTCATAAGTAATCCATTGTTATGTAAATCTTCTTTCAAGTTATTTATGTGTATATATATATATTATTTTGACTGCGTAAAAATTGTGATTGACTTTAATATGCTATTTGAGTGGTTCAGGTTTGAAAAAAAAAATGTTTGGTAAAACTAATATACAATTCAAAAAAAAAAAAAAAAAAAAAAAAAAAAAAAAAAAAAAAAAAAATGTGTATTTTTGTCAAGTTTAAACTGTTTTGCCATAATATAAAACAAATAATGACTTCTGAAGTTTATAATTTGAAATTCTTAAAAATGCATTTTTTAGAACCGGAAAAAATATGGTGCGAAATAAATTTACTTTTGAGATTCATTATTAAGCGTAAACTTTTCTCTTTTATGGTTGAAGAACTGTGGGTTATTTTATTTTATTTATTTTTTTAACCTAATGTGAATTCAAATTAAACCTGAAAAGAGTATGTTAAAGCACTTGATTGTCTTAACCAATTTAAATGACCTTGTTATGTGTTTTATAAAAATTTTCATTCAAAAAGGATTTCTAAAATTTCGAAAGAAATCCGTTCTTATGTAAATCTTTTTTCACGTATTTTCGAAGAGAAATTATTTATGTTTTTTTTTAATATTTAAAAAATGCATATAAATTGTGATTGAATTCAATAGATTATTTGAATGGTTCAGATTTGAAAGCCAAAGAATTTGTTTGGTAAAATTAATATACGATTGGAGGAAAAAAGTATAGTAGAGTGCCGATTTTACGGACCAATCGCGATTAGGGCCTATACTGTTATTGGATAATCTGGATAATTGGGCAACTCTAAAAAATTCTAAAATACTTTTGTAATTGGATCTATATGTCTATGATTAACGGTTTAGGAATTATCTTTTCGAAACCGTTTTAATTGGACACATTGTGTAATTTGAACTAGGTATCATGTTTTGACAATATAGTGATAATCACACATAGTGCATGGTTACTAAAGGAAATTTAATAAGAAATCGAACTGTAGAATTTACTTTTATAAAAGATTAAATTTTTTAAATGAAAAATATAAATTAATGAAATCGTAAAAAAAAACGTGACATTTGTAATTTTTGCTCCGAAAGAAATCAAACTAATATGTAGTTCACGGATTAATAAATTGTTAGCGAGTAAATAAATAAAAAAAAAATAAAAATAAAATGATTATTTTAGTTTTGTTATTGTTTTGAAATAGATGCAGATCGGATGGTTTTAAAAAAAGTTTTTTCCTCTCATGTTTAAGATTCTATGTGCAGAATTTAATTTAGGTATATTCTTTGAAATATTGTTTTGAAAAGAAATAATAATAGCTCTTTTATGGCTGAAATATGTAAATAATTCATTTTCACTTGATATTTAAAACTTCCACGTGTTTCATAACGGGAAATACCATAAATTTACTTCTGAGTTTCATTGTTATGCGTAAACTTTTTCTCTTTATGGTAGAAGAAGTGTGGGCTATTTAATTTTATTTATTTTTTAATCATCATGTGAATTCAAATTAAACCTGAAAGAATTGTTTTAAAGCTGTCAATTGTTTTAACCAATTTAAATGATTTTGTTATGTGTTTTAATAAAATTCTCATTCAATAAGGATTTTTAAAATACGTTTTCGCAAGAAATCCATTATTATGTAAATCTTTCTTCACACATTCTTAGAGAAATTATTTGTGAATTTTTTTTTTTTTTTTTTTTTTTTTTTTTTACCTGAATGTAAGTTGTCATTGAATTCAATATATCATTTGAATGCTTCAGATTTAAGAACCAAAGAACTTTTTCGGTAAAACTAATATAAAATTAGAGATAAAATATAGTTCATTATAGTCAAGTTTAAACTGTTTTACCTTAATATGAACCAAATAACGATAGTAGAGTTTTTAATTTCAAATTCTTGAAAAGGCATGGTGCGAAATAACCTTCTGAATTTCATTATTATGCGTAAACTTTTTCTCTTTATGGTTTAAAAATTATGGATTTTTTATTATATTTATTTTATTACCTTCATGTGAATTCAAATTAAACCTGAAAAAATTACTTTAAAGCTGTTGTTTGTTTTAACCAACTTAATGATTAGATTATGCGTTTTAATAAAATTCTCGTTGAAGAAAGATTTTAAGAAAAAGTTTTCGTAAGAAATCCACGGTAAATCTTCCTTCACATATTTGCTTAGAAAATTATTTATAATTATATTTTTTATTATTTTGTTGCGTATAAATTGTGATTAGATTCAATATATTGTTTGAATGATTCAAATTTGAAAATCAAAGAATATGTTTGTTAAAATTAATATACGATTGGAGAAAAAGAAAAAGTACAGTAAAGAGCCGATTATCCGGACCAATTGGGACCAAGACCGATCCAGTTAATGAAAAATCCAGATAATCGGACAACTCTACAAAACTCGATCTTTTTCTTTTTCTTTTCTTTTTTTTTTCTTTTTGTAATTTGAACTATATAACTAAGATTAACGGTTTAGAAATTAGCCATTCGACACCTTTGAAATTGCATATCTCGTGTAATTTGAACTACACTGTTAAAAAAAATTCTGAAATTCACGAATATTTTTTTCCTGAATTTCACAGAAAAAAACCCTTTTCACAACAAAATGGAATTTTCAGTTAAAAATCAGAAAAATCCACCATATTTCCTGAAAATAATGAAAACGGATGCAAAAAGAAACAAAAAACGGAGACAATCCATTACGTGATAGGCTCCGTGGAGGAGTGATCAAAGCACCACACCGCTAATTGCTTTCCAGCGCAGATTGTGGGTTCTAATCCCACTAGCTGCATGACAAAATTAAAAATCCCTCTTAAATTCCATTTTCTTTATTTGTTTTTCTCTTCTTTCTTATTAATTTTTTTTAGCTAATTAGCCAAAAAAAGAATAAATAAATAAATAGTGCATAACAATTTCAAAAAATTGTCTATAACATTATTTTTGTAAAAAATGAATAATTTTTTTAATTCATTCATTCAAAAAAAAAAAAAAAAAAAGAAAAAAGAAAGAAAGAAAGAAAAGAAGAAAAAAACCGAAAAAACCTGTGATTTTTTTAAAATTTAAACTAGTTAAAAAATTACAATTGATTTAAAAAATAATAAGTATTATGCATCAGTCTAAAATAAAATAAAATAAACCGTTTACAAATATTCGAACGAATATATTTAAAAATAAATCTTTAAAAAGCACAACAGATTTTCCCACTAACTCATAAAAGACATACTTTGTACACACCGGAATCAGCAGCTTTGGCTCAGTCAGTAAGGATTGATCTGCTATCGAAAGGTCTCGAGTTCGATCCTCAGGCCGGCTTGAGGTAAATTATACAGTAAATAAATGAATTAATTCAGTAAAATAACATGGAAGCTTAATTTCGGAAATTTCGAATTCCTTGACGATTAATCAATTCATTAATTTAAAAAATTGTATTAAATTATTATCATTAAAATTCAAACCTAGTAACAGAAAGTTACTGTTTCTTCAAACGGAGTTTTCATTTCTTTTTTGTTCCAAAAGGGAAAATCTACTAACGGAACGGTTAAAGTTCGGCTACTTTGCTGCCAGTAGTTTCAACGTGAATTTACAGATTTATTTTAACAGTGTACGTATAATGTTTGGATAACATTGAGATGATGAGATATACTGCATGAATACTATTTGAAGTTCGATAAAAAGTTGATGCTCATTTACTCAAAAGAAAAAAAAAAAAAAAAAAAAATATGAATTTGTAAAATGCATTCTAGACAATCTATCCTATAAAGTAAAAAAATAATTCATAATTTATTAACTCAAACGTTTTACAGTTAAAAAAAGAGGATTTTTAGATAATCCATTGAAAGAAAGGATTTCATTTATTACTGGGAAATTTAGGTTATTGATAATTAAGCAGTCGAACTGCGACATTTTCTTTTATCAAGAATTAATTTTTTTAAAAAAGAAAAGTATAAATTAATGCAATCATGTAAAAAAAAAGAGAAAAAAAAAACGCCAGCATTTAAAATTTTGCTTTATGTAAAATGGAACTGGTGTGTAGTTATTGATTAATTAATTTTTAACGAATAAAAAAAAATATAAGCAACAATAAAAATAAAATGATTATTTTACATATGTCGTTGTTTTGTTGTCTGTTGTCGTTGTTTACTTATGTCGCTATCCTTGCAAATTGCATGAATAAAAAAAATCATATCTTTAAGATTTATGCAAAATTTAATTTAGGCATGTTCTTTGAAATATTGTTTTGAGAAGAAATAATTATAACTCTTTCATGACGGAACTATTTTAATAATTCTGTTACGCTTGATATTTAAAACTTTCATGTGTTTCATAACAGTGATGGTACGAAATAAATTTACTTTAGAGTTTCATTAGTATACATAAACTTTTTTCTCTTTATGGTAAAAAAACTGTGGATTATTTTATTTTATTTATTTTTTAATCTTCATGTGAATTGAAATTAAACCTGAAAGAATAAGGTTAAAGCGGTTGATTGTTTTAACCAATATTTTTTATGATTGATGTGATTATATTATGTGTTTTAATAAAATTCTCATGCAAGATGGATTTTGAAAGTAAGTTTTCGTAAGAAATCTATTGTAATGTAAATCTTTATTCACGTATTTGCTTAGAGAGATTATATATATATACATATATATATATATATATATATATATATATATTATGTGAATATAAACTGTGATTGAATATTAAATATATTATTTGAATAGTTCACATATTTAAAAACCGAAAAAATGTTTGGCAAAACTAATATACAATTGGACAAAAAAAATTTAGTCTATATTAGTCAAGTTTAAACTGTTTTACCATAATGTTAAAAAAAGGACTATTGCTGGAGTTTTTAATTTGAAATTCTTGTAAATGCACTTTTCATAACAGGAAAAGGTATGGTGCGAAATAAATTTACTTCTGGGTTTCATTATTATGCGTAAACTTTTTCTCGTTATGTTTGAAGAACTGTGAGTTATTTTAATTTATTTATTTTTCAATCTTTATGTGAATTCAAATTAAACCTGAAAAAGTTATGCTAAAGCTGTTGATTGTTTTAACCAAATCATTTGGTTATGTGTTTTAATTTGTAAGATGGATAATAAAAAAAATCAGGCAATGACGCCATTTTTATTAACATCCGCCATTTTGAATTCATACAACTTTACATGATGCGTCCTCCTCTTATGTACATTGTATTTATATAAAGTAGATACTGACCTATAGGTTAATTCTGATCACGATTTGCAGTTTTTACCTTATTTTGGTCTTGTAGCATTCGGACTAAATGAACAAATTAAGTCCAGCTTCCGGAGTTTTCATTATTCTCCGTTTGGATTCTTACGCTCGTATTCACCAACTACCTCGACCACGCGTTATACCAAAACCCTCGGTCAAACTCTGAAATGGTATTCATCATTAATCCAGATTGGACGTCTCCTTGATAATGTCCAATCAAATAATAAGATGAATTTTATATGAGCATTTGACGGAAGTGTTCTAGGTTGAGGTAGATGATGAATAGAAGCATTAGTCAACACTTTAAAATATAAGCACCTATCATCCTTTCAGAAAAATAAGTTCAAACTTTTATGAATCGATAGAAAATTCCTTTCTTTACCATAAAAAGGGCTTGAATTTGAGAGAAGCATTTGCTTGAATTTTCAAACGAACTGAATCTTTCTCCGTCAGGCGAATAGAGACTTTTTTGAAGATGTTTTTTTTATAGTGTATTTAAGAAGTTTTTATCTGTTCAATTTCATTTTTGGACATTAAATATGGACCAATCAGTAAATAAGTAAAATAAAATAAGTTGCGGATTTTAACCAATAAAAAGATTCAGATATACTTCAGATTTTCTTGTTCTCTACTAAGGACAACAAATATTTTACAAATAGTTAAAAAATTAAAAAAAAAAACTTTACAAAACAGACATTAATTAAAAAAAAAACAGAAATAAAATAATAAAACTAATGAAAATGTCAAAGAAGGAAATGTTCTCGAGAGAGTTGGTGGTACATGAAAAAAAAAATATTTCTCTTTAAGAAAACTGATTAAACGCACAGTAAAAATTTAGTCGGAAAAGATTCGTAATTTACACACAATATGTTTTTTTAAATATTTTCCTTTAATTCCCTAAAATATATATATTGCCCATGTTTCTAAAGGTTAAAGAACGCTTTACTGAATCGTGGGCAATAAATTTTTCTGTATGCTTTCAATCATGTTTATACTACTTGTTTTCGTCGATAAAATATATGTCCTTGTAGATATGTACCTTACATATTTAAAGGCTATTCATATTATTTTTTCTATTTACTTGGGATTGGGGGACGGGGCTTTGGAATGTGAGGACATATGTCGAAAAGCTGTTAAATTAATTAGTACATTGAAAAAATGGCAGGTGTTGCTTAACCCTTTCCGGCACGGGTAAAATCTGTTAGTAAAATGAGAAATTATCGACTGACACCGGAATTTACAAACGAATTTTTTAGATATTTTGAATTCCTTAATTTAAGATGCTATGGTAAAAGAAAAAATTTACTAAAATATTATTGGTGCCATTTGCAAGTTTTAGAATTAAAAGTAAGTAACCCATACCGGGCACAGTGTGCCTGAAAGGGTTAATACCGTGAGTCCCAAAGATGACTGTTGGATTAAGATTCAATAACTTGCAAAGGGTGACAGACATTTAAAAATTCCTACAGGAGGGTTATGCATGATTTCCGCAGATTTTTTACTGTGATTTTTGATTTTAGATTTCAAGCAATAAATGGCACTGAGAGCAAAAAGTGCTCAGTCCAGAGTCGATTTTTGGTACTTTGGGATCTATTCAATATGTTTTAATCTACTTATTTTCGCATGGAAGAAAAGAGAAGTCAAAAAACCAAACCTAAATCTAGCGGTAGGAGCTTCCAACGCCATCTATCACTGCTATTTGTAACTAAAACTGAGTATCACAGCATAAAATTTCCTAACATATTACATAACACGCCTGAAACTATAGTTTTAACTATCTGTGAGAATTTACAAGTTATTGAATGTTAAATTCCATCAGTCATTTTTGGGACACCGGATATATGAAAAAGTATAATAATTACGAACGCAAACATATAATAACCTGGTCCAAGTCACTCAAAGTGTTCTTTTTTTTCTATAAAAACATCAAAAAAACAATTTACTTACAAAGTTTAAAGAAAAAAAAATGTAAATAATTTTTTATTAGCTACTCTATTTTTAAAAAACATTTCATAGAAAATTTTAAAATGCGGTAACATGTTTTCTCTATCCGGAAAATTGGTTTTCGGACTTATTTAATTCCCATGCAAATATTTTTGTTGCTTAACAAAATCTGTGCATGCAATTATAATAAAATATTGTTAATTTCCACATTCTTTAATGTTAATATTGTATGTTTGTCTGTTACACATGTATTTTGAATATCAAAATATTTACCTGACGATTTAAGCATCTGTAATAATGATATTTCGATTTCAGAACTGAGAAATCATTATTGCGCTGCAAAAGCTACTCAAAAACGATTCCGAAAACAAAGGGGCAGCTAATAAAAATTAATTTTTATAAATAATTCTGGAAATTTCGAAAATACTAAATAGTTTTCTGAGGTTTTTAAAGATAAAGGAATGCTTTTCAGAATCTTCGGTGAGTCGAAAGTGATTACTCTATACTTTGGTTCAAGATTATAATATATTTTTGTTGATTAAGAAATAGCTGTCAGTTTTTTACAATCTAGTTAGATAACTTCAAGGTTTGGTTTGTTTTATGTCGGCCGATTATCTACTCTAGGGATATGGGCCCTTGGGGGGAGTGCCCTTCGTGGGGATCTTTCTAAGGGAGCCTAACCCGTATTTAAACAAGGTTCGAAGAAAACCACGAAAACTCTGAATGGTTAGGCCGATGGCCGCGATTGGGCTCTAACCCAGCACCTGCTGTCTAGCAGTTGAGAGGTCAGTGGTGGGGCGGGATAACTTTAAGAATGCATCTCTAAATATAGATCCTAGTTTTAATAATATTTAACGCATGCGATATGCCCAATACATACGCAATGTAAATAAAACGTTCACAATAATAAAAAAAAATCTATCAAACTCGCTTTACTCTAGGAATAGGGAAAATGTTTCTTTCTCGCGAATTTTTTTATGTACGTCAATAAAAATTTGCAAGAGAACATTATTCTGTAAGCATTGATGAAAACTAATTTTTGATGCATTTTGCGTATTATTGTAAGAAAATAATATTCATGAAAAATTTATTAAGCCTTTATTGTCATAAATTATCTACAAAAGCGCATGCAAAATCCCGACTTTCCTAAATCTTTATAATGCCATGAATACAATTATTTTTTAAAGAATAAAAATTTAATGCTTTTAGATATGAGTCGAAAAATTGAAATTACAGAAAATCATGTAAAGGATTTCGAAAATTCATTTTCTAATGTATCGCATAAATCCATTTTAAGTGGAAGATATGCGATATTCTTTTTTTGCGCTATATTTTATTTGAAAAAAAAATGAAATGCTTTTATAGGAAACAAAAAAGCCATTTAAATATTTTATACAGGACAAAAGTATTCTATCATTCTAAAAATTAAATGTGCTTTGAAAATACTTTTGTCATTTCAATTCGAGGCACATTCTATGAAATCGAGCTGCATCCATTTTTTTTTTCAAATGTAGAGGAAATGCTTCATGAATTGGCATAAATATAAGGAAAAAATTACGAATTTTACTATGCGAAGTTCTAGATATTTTAAACTCATAACCAAAACTTAGTTTTTTTCCCCATCGAGTACAAACATAGATCTTGTACCCCCTTTTCTCCTCCACAAAACATATTTACAAAGAGAATTTTACTAATTTTTTAATAACAGCTTTACTTTAAAATTTGAAATATGTAATCATAATATATGTAATACAGAACTACGTAATCTAATTCTCAAATATTAATTAAAATCCTGGAAATGAAATCTGAAATATTTCCGCATTATACATGATCCTTAAATAGTAATCTCTCTTCTTTTCCACATCATTCTTAGATTATTCGATAATTTTAGCTTTAGTATTTCTTTTACTCGTAGGTTTAGCATTGTGTTTGCCGTGCAATCAAAAGTATGAAAACATGGAAAACTGGGTGCAGGAAAACGCAATGCTAATCCTACGAGTCGACTATTATAGTTTCATTTTTGGCTTATGCATCACTTTGCTTCATGCAGACATGGATCATTAGATTCCTCTATTACTACTCTTCTATAAAATAAAGGGTGTGTGCTCGATGACTTAGGGTTTCATGCGGTCGGCTCTTGCACTAAGACTTGAGAACAAAACAAAATCTACATTTAACGCCCCTTTAAACTGGCGAACGGGACATATGCCCCCTCTCCCCCTACAAATCTGACCCTCAGCTAAAACTGTATTAAACTTTTCTGACTTTTACTTTTTTTAGGCTTGGTGTTTATATTAGTTTTATTATATTTTGAGTTTTAGTTTTGTTTTGGAACATGTATGATTTGTTCTTACATCTTACTTTATTGTGTGTGTGTCTTGTTAATTTTGTTAATTATTTTTTCTTTGTTCCGACGGTCAGACGTTTGTCAAATTGTTAACAGGTGTTTTTCATTTTTATCATTTTGTGTATTTTAGTGCCATGGCACATTATTGCTGTATATTTTACTTATGTTATGGAATGGCCCGTTGTTTGTGATTTGGCTGGTTGGTAGTGGAATATTTCATACGGGGATTAAACACCTATGCTAAGTTTTTGGTGGGTGCCCCGGGTGGGTGTTCCCGTTCATTAGTTTTTGCCCTGTATGCGGATTACAACTGATGAGTTGTTTTCATTCTCTGTGCCACTACTCACTGTTGTGCTGTGAGAAGATTTTAGGTGTGCCGTAAAATTTAATCGAAGATACGACGGTCTTTAATCAAAGATACGACTGAAACGCCATGCTCACTCACAGTATTTTCACTCCGACATTTATATTCATTTATTATAACTAACTACATTTTATGCAAGTATTTATATGTACTATAATTCATGTTTGTTGATAAAATTATGCTAGTACTTCACGCAAGTTAGAAGTGTCTAACTTATTTAGCTCTCTGAAAAAGTCTTCTTTTCAGCTAAAAATCCCATTAACTCATAAAGTATTTCAGCAATTTTTATAAAAAAAAAAAAAAAAAAAAAATTGGTGGTATTATATAAATATAAGGTCATATGTGGCAAACCGTAAAAAAAAAATTCTCCAAAATGGAAAATTTTTGAAAATTGAAGTTGCTCCAAAATAAAATATTTTAGTCGGAGAAAAAAAACTGTCTTCTATAAATCTTGAGTATTATCTAGTAAATATGGATTCCAGATTGTTTCAAAACTGGTCGATTAGTTTGCGAGGAAACGGGTTTTAAATCTCACATATTTTCCGTAGCTTAACTACAAATATCTTGTATATATATATATATATATATATATATATATATATATATATATTGCATTGGATAGCTGAGGTCTATCTCTATATTTCCGCTTTTTTAATCTCTCAATTTTAATTGCAGATATTTTTTATGAAGTTACTTTCACTTTTGAAACCGCTTCAGAAAATGAAAACGTCATTATAAAAACTATCTGCAGCCAAAATCGAAAAAGTATAAAATGCAATGCAGAAATGGACTTCAGCTACCCAATGCAAAAGAAAAAAAATATTTGGAAATGTCAAAATGCAAATGAGATATTAAATATTATCCTTTCCATAGATTTAGTATTAGCTCGTGGGTATCTTCGCCGAACGGAACAGGCACGTTAAAAAAAATCATCACATTATGTATAGTTTCTAACATGTCGATATATAAGTATTTTCTTCCATATTACCATTGCATTTATAAAATACCTGATTCATTTACAAGTAATAGATGTATAAAATAAAGTTTTTCTAAACAAAAATAGTTAAAAAGTAGGTTACGTTTAAAGTGCTTCGTAGAACATTTAAGAATATGCTATTGGCTTTAGTTTCATTCTAACGGATGATAATGCGCGATCACATTATCTTGAGGATTACGGTTTGGAGAGAATAGAATGGTCAGCTCACTCTTCAGACTTGAATCCAATAGAACATCTTTCGGAATATCTTGGTAGACAGGTTGTGGCTTTAAGTCCTACTTCAAGCTCATTAAATGAGTTGGAACAAGGCCTACTCTATGTCTGGTCAGGGCTATTTATTTCGGTGTGCGACAATTTAATTAAGAGCATGGAAAGACGATGCAGCCAATGCATTCAAGTACGGGGTGGCCATATTCTGTATAAGAAACAGTTTTCTGATGTTTCTGTCACATTTTACTGCATAATACTTCTATGTACTGATATCTCCTAGAAATTTCGCTCCATGACTGCTTTTTTGTTGTAATTCCATTTATACTTTTAAATTAAATAAATTTCTATGTCGCATTTAATAAATAACAGTTTAGCGCACATTTCCTCGAAATTTGTTGTTTTATATTCACTCATTTGCAAATTAGACGCAAAAAACCGGTTATATCTAACTTTTGGAGGACAGTGTAACATACGGGGTGTTTTTAAATGAATGTCCGGGTTTTAACATTTGTTAATATTTATTGCATACAACTTAAAATTATAATTAATACATAAATTGAAAGAGCAAATCAAACAGTTTTACTTACAAGCTTAGAAGTGTTCAATGTCACTACCTTTCGTCACACCGCACACAACAAGTCGATATTTAAGTTCTTCCCAAGCGTTGATTAGCAAAGAAATTCGGTCAGACGCTCACCCTATATGACGCCATGTGATTTCTACCTGTGGGGATTCATAAAACTTTGCGTGTATGTGCCTCCATTACCATCTGACCATTACAGCTGTTGAAACTATGACCTCACAAATATTAATCATGGTTTAGAAAGAACTGAGCTATTGACTTGATGTGTGCCGTGTGACTCTCATTAAACACCTGTAAGCTTATAGATAAAACTGTTTGAATTGCTCTTTCACTTTATGTATTAATTATATGTTTTACGTAATAAATACTACCAAGCGTTAAAACTCCAGTGTTCATTTAAAAGCACCCCGTATGATAACTTTGTCGTCATCGCAGAAATTTTAAAATAAATATTCAGAATAAGCTTCCATGATAGCGAAGCAGAATGACTTTCTTTAAATTCAAAAGCTTAAAAGATTATTAAAAATAGTTTATAAATTTATATTTTGTTCTTTTTGAACTATTATAGCATCGTTGAAACACGCTAAAGAATAAATCAAGAACCGAAAAAAGCAATAAACATGCAAAAAAAGTAAATATTTGCAGAAAATGAAAATCTATATTAAAATAATACGAAAGTAGATATGCATAGAATAAAATAACAATTAAATGTGCTCTACATTTCTTTGTACAAAATATCACCATGAAGTAAAATAACATCAAAAGTAAAAAATGTTTTGCACTTACTATTCAAAAAATTCATAAAAATACACCAATCAATTCGAACTTGTTTGAAGGTTAAAGGCCATATATAAGAAGAATCGATATTTGAAAGGTATAAGTGTAGCTAAATATAGAAATAAATTAGTAAGCTATATGCATACTAGAAATTTTTTGTTCGCAAAATGTCGTAATAAATTAAAATAGAGAAACGTATGTAATATGAGAATAATCAAATAATATAGTCTTTTGTAAAGTTATTTAAAATCATCCTAAATTATTTCGACATTTATTATCCTTTTAGAGAATTACCCACAAGAAATTTTCTTAAACCATTTGTGCCTGAATTTTTATTAGCTCTGTTAGTTGAATATTTTGTTTGCAAACTAATCTGAAAAAAAAGTTTTGTTAAAATTATTTATTTATTTTATAAAATGTAAAACATACTATATATCAGAATATGCATAATATTCATAATAACTTTCACCTTGTATATCTTGAAAATTGAAAATTCTCTTAGCTCCAATAAAAATCTTCATTTTAAGGAAATAAATATCTATCTTATGCTGTCATCTTTCGTTAACAGATAAAGACATTTATAGATACTTATTGTATACAATTTTCATGTTATATATATATATATATATATAAAGAAAATTATAAAATTTTACTAAATTTCAAAGCGTCCCAAAAATTGACACCAAGTCATAAATGGGTTAAAAAGAAGGCCTACTAAATATCATGCATAAAACTAAAAGTTTTTATTATTATTATTTTAAGTAAACTGCATAATCTACATGTAAAAAATAA
This sequence comes from Maratus speculifer, assembly GCA_964019185.1. Taxonomy (NCBI): domain Eukaryota; kingdom Metazoa; phylum Arthropoda; class Arachnida; order Araneae; family Salticidae; genus Maratus; species Maratus speculifer. Next base: position 224,130,614 of record OZ025296.1, on the reverse strand, counting down.
GTATTTCACTTCTATTCAAATCTTAAATACAGGATATAAATACACATCCAAGTTTAAAATAAATAGACTATCTGATATTTTATATGAAATAAAAACGAAATGCATGTATGGTAAGAGAAAATCAAAGAATTTTGTATTTATTCAATTCATGGTAAAGGTTTTCAGTATTTCACATAGATTGAAAAACCGAAATTCAAAAATAAATAGTTAAATATACTTGAGAAAATATTATATTAGATGGAGCTAATTTAAAAATGTAATGAAATCATTTAAAAAAAACTGACGGAATTTTTTTTAATGCCCCTTTAATCGAAATATTAATATTTGACGCCTACTGTCTAGTACCAAACATATCATAGTAATCACCACTTCGCAGCAATCCGAGTACAGTTACATGTGTTGGACTGCGAACAATCAGAATGTCAATTCATAAGCACTTTTCAACTTTATTGGAATGTGTTAAAATTAAAGCAAGAAAATTTAAATGAAGGCACTAATACAACAAGAAGTCTTTTCTATGCATAGATATTTATGAAATGGATGTAAATTTTACAAAAGTGTCTAAGTTCTATAGTCATCTTAAATGTTACACATATATACATATATATTTGTATCATGTATTAATACTCGATTTATTATTTTTTACTCAAATTTTGCATAATGATCATTTGTAATATTCTATAATAACTCGTATTATGCAGCATTTTTATTAGCACTTTCCAACAAAGTTGAAAAATGCTTATGCATTCGGTTTGTCTGGCCGTCTGGCTGTCTGTCCGCGCTCTAACTGACGTAAATATACTCGGATTGCCATGAAATTTTAGGACATTATTGACGTTTACCTTAGCACAAACCCTATTGAAAATGAAGTTTCTACCATGATTAGTTTATCTACAGGAAGAATCAAAAGTTTCCCATTATATTACGACATTTGGGGAAAAATCGTTTCAAAGGAATTTTAAAGATTTATACCCTGTCAAACATATTAAAATTTATATGCTTTTACGAGGTGCATTAAAATATGCATTCTATAAAATATAAGGTGAAAATGTATCTATTATTCATTTACAGGGCCACACAAGAGAATTCCATTAGATATTGGTAAAAGGGGAAATTTTGTGTGACATATTTTAAATATATTAAGCTGTTTCGTGTATAATAAAATCGATGTATGTCAATGACGCTTAGTATAAATTATAAGATACTGCCTTCCTTAATAAAAAGTACATAGTGTTTACAGGGACACACAAAAGATTTCAAATAGTACATTCTTTCCGAAGTACTGTACCCAACAAACACATGACTTACGGCCTGCAGACGATTTCATTGCGGCCAGAAGGAGTTAAGGCCATTTGTAACAAAACAATGCGGTACCGCAAATGACCCGCCGCTAGTTGCGGCAGCTACCGCCGAGCCAGTAACGGATCGGCGATGAGAGAACAGTTACATTTGCTTTGCCGGCCAACTCCTAAGGGTCAGTTTCCGGCAATAATGTAATGGCGTATCATACTATAGAAAGCAAAGGGCCGTTATAATCTAACCAGCTTTTTTATTTAAAGAAAGAGAGAGTATTTTTTGTGTCTTCATTTCTTTCAGGAATTACTTCAAATCTGGGTTTTAATAAACATATAAATATGTTGTAAGTTTTATATTTAAAACAGTAATATAGATGTCATATTTTTATTTAGTTTAAAAATATTTTTTTTTTATAAATAATAAAAATTGCTCCCAAAATGTATAAAGTATTCCAAATAATTTCTTCAGGCGCTCTTTTGCATTCATTATTTATCAAAAATAACTAAAAGAAAATGAATAAATGTTTAAAATACATTAAAGATATTTAAAATAAATATTAAAATAGAAAAAGTCTTTAGATTGTTCCTAAATCAGTCTCTGTCTGCTCTCCCCACCTACTCTGTAATGTAAAACTCTCGTATACATACATGTATAATTTTTAGTTGTAAATGCATAAATATTTCTAAAATTGCCTATTACAGTATTTCTAAAATTGGCATAATAGCCAAATTACTTTTTTTTTTAAGGAAAGATTTTTTTTCTTAAAAATAAAAAAGGTTGTTTTTGGGGAAAAAAAAAGAAAAAAGAAAGGAAAAAAAGAAAGAAAGAAAGAAAATAAATACATTTCGATTTCCTTGCCTCTGCAAGCGTGGGTGGAAGACAAAGGTTGTGGGCTAATAATTCTCCCTTAAAATGAATAATTTTTCTGTAGAACAGTACATTTTTTAAAAATTCTTTTGTTCATTTTGTTTAAAAAGTGTTTTACTTTTTTCCTGTGTAAAAACATGCTTTTGACACATTTTGTTACATCAATTACTTTCTGATACATTTAATTATTTTTGTACATAAATGAATAAAAATTGTTTTTGTAATCGAACAACTTTTTTCATTTTTCATGAATGTGTATATCTGAAATGGAATCCACACTTCCATACATTTTTCTTAACCGGCGCCCTTTTACACTCATCATTTATATATTTAAAAAAAAAACTGAAAGAAAATGAAAAAAAATAAATAGATTAAAATAATTTAATATAAATATTTAAACAAAAAAGTCCTTATATAAAAGTAAATTTCAGTAAAGGTAGCAGATCTTTCAGAATATGCTGTGAAGTTTGATGTTTTGTACCAAAAAGCTGGACGCGAGAGCACGGGAAATGGTAAAAAAAACGGAAATAATAAAAATTCAATCGCTTACAAGTTGTAATTCATGCCTAGATTTAAAAAAAAATGAAACGAAAACTGCTCAATGACAAATCGCTATAATAATCATTTGGTCAAGATTAATGTTTTTGCGCTTAAAAATACATCACAAAATGTGTAGAAAAGATTCGGAACATTGAAAGGGGCGCAAAAAAAAAAAAAAAAAAAAAAAAAAAAAAAAAAAAAAAAACATTTTTTTAAAAATATGCTTTTTTTAAAAAAAATTAAAAACATAAGCCCACTAGAATCGCAAGTTAACGGAATATTTTCAATGATTGCTTTAAAATTACTAAAGATTGTACAATCATTTCTTAAAGTTCTTTCTTAGAGAAGTAAATGCCTAAAACTTTGATAAAAGTATTCTATCTCTATGTATATTTTTTAACTTAAATTTCTGTAATATGACTTTTTATTTTGTTTAAAAAACATCATACAATCTTTTTATTTATGAAAAAATGATTAAAATGCAGTAAAACACTGTGTAAGACGGAAATCTATATATTTCGCAAAGATTTTCAAGTCTCTGCGAATTTATTGAGATAGAATAAAATTTATTTATGGCGGAATATTGTCTACGATAGGAAACTTTTTCGATTCAAATCTATTTCACCTTACACAGTTTACTGTATTTAAAATCCTGAAGAGTTGTCGTTAAATTTGCGAAACGTCTCCTTAAAAAAAAATTCCATTAAATATTAAAATACATAAAAATATATCCGGGCTGTAAGAATGTATCGTTAAATAGACATAATTTTTAAATCCAGATACATCAAATAGACGTTTATTTTACTATATCTGTAAAAAGATTCCTTATCTTTCTCCCTTTTTTTCTGAGGAATTTCAAGGACACATCAGTGACCTAGCAGTTTTTCGCTGAGTCACTCACCCCTCCTCTCCCCCGTTCCCGTCTTTGTCAATTATCTCTGTCATTCCTTATTCCAACTTCACACCTGATGCTAGCTGGCACGCTGGTGCTGCAGTCTTTATCTCTGAGGATATTTACACATAAAATATTGTAAGTCTTTTCAATTTTTGTCTATTCATTAAAAATGTTTAACTCTAAAATATTTCTGCATCATTTTATTGTATTTGTTTTTATATTAGAACCGTATTAATACGTATTTTGGTTTTCGCAAACGCACAATAACATTTATTTAATATTTATTAAATTTAGTTTTCTTCAAAATTTCATTTAATTTGTATCATTAAATGTATTTTTTTTACACGAAATGTTTTATTGTTGGAATTATATAAAACGATTTTAAATATTGTGAATTTTCGATGTTACTTTCTTAACATTTTAGTTTACTTAAAATTAATTGTTTCCATGAGGTTTTTTTTTTAAATATATACAAATTTTAAAGAAAAGGATTTTTTCCCCCTTTCTAAGTGCGGATAATAATTTCTCCTTGGTGAAAATGCCATTAAAACCAATAACTAAATAATTTTAATGCACTAAAGAAATAGAGTAACGATAAAACGCAATATTAATTACTCGAAATACTTTTCTGAGAAAAGATTATAATTATTTTGCTCAATTTCGAAAGGAAAAGCTAATATTATCTGATATAAACAAACTAAAAATGTGCACAAGAACGAGAGACAGTTATATATATATATATATATATATATATATATATATATACAAAAAAAAAAAAAAAGGTTCGTGACTTATATAAACATCAAACTCTATTTTTATTTATTTTAAATAGCTGTGTGATTTTTTTTTTTTTCATAAATTGAAAATGATGCAAAAATAATTGTGATTTAATGTACTTTAATGAATAGACATCAAATATTAACAGACTTAACAATAAGAGAAACTAAACACCACATACATATATAAAATAGATTTATTTTAATATAAAATACATAATAAATCATATTAAGAATATATGTTATTTAGGCGTAAGTTCAAAATGTGTTTAATAAAAAATAATTGTTAAATAATAGCTTGAATGACAAATGTTTCTTCATGAAAAATAAATATAGAAATAATAATTTAGGTTCATTTTTCAAAAATGTATAAATTTATTTATCTTGAGCTTTTTATAAATATTATGCTTGGCATACTGATTTTATTTTTCAAATTGTATATGAAAAGCAACTGTTTATAAATGGCATTATTTATACCTATATTTTTTTTAATGCATAATAGAATAAATAAACAAATTATTAAGTTCAATATGCCAAGTATTGTATTTTGGAAAAATTCAAGAAAAGTAAATTTATGTATACATATATTTATTGTACCTAAATTATTCTTAATATATTTATTTTTCATGCAGAAACATTTAATCATTCAAGCAATTCTTCAATAAATATTTTTTATTCAACAAATTTTGAATTTATGCTTAAATAATTTTTATGGCAAGGCAGTGGCAGGCTTTTGGAGAGTAGAAATCATTAAAGGCTCTTTTGCGGGCAGCTTTTGGCTAAATTTAATTCTTACAAAACACAAATGGCATGGCTAGGGCAAACTTCTGGCTAGCTTTGATTGTTAATGGCCTTTAAAAGAATAACTGTGGCCAGTTTGAGGCTGTCTGATATTTTGGTAAAAAGTTAATGGCACACTTGTGGGCATCTTCTTGTGGCCGCGTTCTGGCCGGCGTGACAGTTTTTTGACGGAGCCGTTACGGCAAAGAACGGCGGGCCGTCACCAAACACTTTGGGCCAGCGTTAACGACACCTTTAATGGCCCACAAGTTATGTGTTAGTTGGGTATCTGCATCCGATGATAGCTGATGGATGGACGAAATGCATTTTAATTATGATATGCGTGTATAAGTTTCACTAAATTTATGCATATTATATGGTGTGTATAAATGCTATAGTTAATATACAGGACTACCCAAAAGAGTTCGCCAACGTTACTAAATACGAGTATAAATTACTAAAAGGTGATTCTTAAATAAATTATGTATTTTTACGCTGAACTCCATTAAATTTACTAAGAAATTTTTGCAGAATATATATAAAATGATATACAGGGCCACGTAAAGAAGTGGGACATGGAGCCTATGAATGATAATTTATGAGAAAGTGATTTTAGTTGTTTTAAGAGTGTTTTAGTTTAAAATAAATTGTATCTTAACACTGATGTATAATAAAGGTACCTAGCAAACTAGAAGACTGAACAAAGTATTCAAGTATGTTTCTATCTATTAGTATAAATTGCTGAAAGAGAAATTTGAAGCTAGTAGGCATTTTTTGCTAAACTAATTTTTCCCATTATATAGTATGTATATAAACTGACAGATTAAATACAGGGCTGTTCAATAGTACTGAAATACACATTTGGCTATATTTGGCTTTATTCTTTATTTACCTAAATAACGAAGTTTTGTTAAAGATTTCAAGAAGCGTTAGAAAGTGCTTCATTATCTATGCTTAACGTATGATTTTTCTTACTTGTTATATCTAATACGAAGGTGTAACTATACACTTTATTTTTAGTCTCAAGGCATTTAGAGTCTGATGAATCTATTTTGATTCTACAGTAATTTCCGTTTTATTTTATTTATCCTATATTTGCTACTTATTTATAATAAATCATCAAATTGTTAAGGGGATCAAACTTTATTATTTATACATTCGTATCCTTTGTCATAGTTTGCAATTGTTATTAATTGTTATAATTACATATATGTATATACATAAGTGTCTGTGTATTCATACACTTAATATACAAAAAAATACAGAGCAAAAATTTTAACAGTTAATTAAAAACGTCTTTAAAAATACATACTAACATTCTTCTTTATGCAATTTCATCATGCAAATAAGGTGCTTGATAAATATAATTTTTTAACACAATTTACGGCGTTTCGTATTCTTGATATTTTCGCAATTCGTACATAATTTATACTTATAATCGAAACTTTTAGTATTAAAATAAAGCCACAAACTATAAATGCGTTTGAAAATAAAGAAGGTGGTCCATTGTAGGCAAAGATTATTTTGGAAATGCATAAAATTTTACAAAAATATTTAAGTTACATTCAAAACAAGAATTTTACATATGATATTTTTAAAGAAATAAACACAGCCAAATTTTCTTACATTTAATTAAAATACATCTGAAATGAATCGGAAAAATTCGTGTTAAACGTCTTTTATATTATGCGTGATAAAATGCATTTTCTAAACACGATTTATGACATCTCATGCTCTTCATATTTTCAAAATTCGTACTTATTTTATGCATAAAATCGAAAATAACAACAAAGTCTCAAATTGTAAATATCTTCGAAAAAAAGCGAAAACTCCTCTGCGTGTGAGGGTTATTTTAAAAACGTATACAAATTTTATAAAAGTATTTAAGTTTTGTCCTCAGGTTAAATATTACATGTGTTACATTTCTTTAACAAATGAATAAATAGAGTAATTTTGTTTTCACATTCATAAAAAAAAACTTATGAAATTAAAGACCAAAAATCATGTTAATCTTGTTCTTCATATACCTGCGTCATGCAAATAAAATTCGTGATCAAAAACCTTTCTGAAACTGAGTTTATGACGTTTCATGGTCTTCAGATTTTAGAATATCGTATTTATTTTATGCAAGATATCGAAAATAATAGCATTGAAACAAAATCACAAATTGTAAATGTTTCCCAAAAAGAACGATAAGTCTACTATTATTAAGATAGTGACAAGATTATAGTAAGATTATTTTAAAAATGAATATAAATGTTATAATATTATTTAACTTCTGTCCTCAGCTTAAATATTACATAGGTATATAATTTTAACACATGAATAAACAGAGTTATTCATTTCAATGAGAGCAAAATTTGTTCATATTTTATGCATAAAATCGAAAATAACAGCATTAATATAAAGTCACAAATTGTAAACGTCTCTGGAAATAAGGCATTAAGTACACTACATGCTACAGTTATTAAAAAAAACTAATATATATTATATTGATGTATTTAAATTCTGTCTCAGCTTAAACATCATATGTTTTTCTCGAAATATGAATAAACAAAGCAATTTATTTTATCACATTTAATAAGAAAACTTTTAAAATTAAACGCACAATGTTCAAAGGCAAAATTCATGTTATTCTTCCTCTTTAATGGGATGGTGAATGTTAATTTTTTTTTATTTTTCATCATATCAATATGAAATTTTTTGCATATATACATTTCACCAAAATCACATAGAACACCTTCACAAAAATTTCCAATCTTTTTAAATTTTTAAATTTAAAAAAAAATTTAAATTTTTAAACGAATTTTTAAAAGGCTCTCCGTGTCTCTTAATTTTTTAGATATTTTCTTGCTTTTATAATTTTATTACTTAAAACTATAGTATGAACAAATTTGTGTAAAATTTAAAAAATATCTTAACTAGTTAATATTTTACAGATTTTTTTCTAAACTCCATATAGATTTTCATCAAAATTTTGCCTTTTAATAATAAGTAAAAAATTAAATTTGACTATTTTAATGAAGACGAATTTAAAAAAGCTTCTATAAATCCTTTCTTAACAATATCAGGATATTTTCTTATCAATTTCATAAATATTTATCAAAAATTACGTCGAAAGAAGCATTAAAAAAATCTAAAAATGCTGAAAATTTAGTTTTGAGAAAAACAGATTTAAAGTATATAAATATACTTAACTTTATTATTTACTTCTTAAAATCTTCATAAATGATATATTAATTAAAAAAACTGTTTTGGTACTATTATACCACAGAAATAGACCTTTTTTGCGACGATTTTGCTATAGACGATTTTCTCACATAAAGGTCCACCGAACCCTTAACCACCCATGTCCTGCAAGTATGCTGTTTGATCAAAAGCATTTCTGAAACACAGTTTGTATCGTTTCGAGCTCCAGATATTATAAAAAATTTTCCATAATTCATGCATAAAATCGAAAATAACATCACTTAAATAAATCCTAAAATTTGAATGTGTTCGGAAAGAAATAGAAAAGTGCACTGTATGAGAAGATTATTTTTAAAAATAATATAAATTTTATAAAAGGTTTAAGATCTGTCCTCAGCAGATTCTGTCCTATGTCTCAACCCCTCAATGGTCACATTAAATTACGGCTTAAAAATTCAAATTCCTTATTGCCACCAGTTTTTGGATAAAAAAATTATTCATCTTATTTAATGACAAGTATAATGATACTAGAATAAAATCAATTACACTATTTTATAGAACTGTTGGGAATCAGACAATTCTGAATAAAAGCCGTGAAGCTTGCTGCCCGTGAATATCTCGAGAGCGAAGATTAAGTGGTTAAATATTACATACGTATATTTTTTCACCATATAAATAAACAGAGCAATTTTTTCAGATTTAATTAAAAAAAAACTTTTAAAATGAAAGGCAAAAAAAATCGTGTTAACCTTCCTCTTTATGCAAATGCATCATGCCAATAAACTGCGCGATGAAAAACTTTTCCGAAACACGCGTTTCATGATCTTTATTATTTCGATATTGGTGCGTATTTCATGCATAAAATCTAAAATAACAGTATTAACCCTTCACTGTAGGATTTTTTCTATTGTTATAAAAAAAATATTTGAAATCTATGTATTAATGAAATAATGGGAAAAATATTTAAAAAAAAATTACATCTGAAATTTCAGCTAAAATTTTATTTTTTATGTCGTGTACCCTGTATACACAATTAAGGTTTATAAATATTGTATTGCTATATTTTGCAATTTAATGGGTTTAAATTAATCAATTTTATATGCTTAACACTCTCCAATTAGCTTTTTATTATTATTTTGAAGTATTCAGTAAAAATAATAAAAGTAAATTTGGCCTTAAAAGCTTGTTCATTTTTTTTTTCTCTCCGAAGGATAAATTCTAGTTTTGTGTCAAATGCAGCCATCTCACATGGACAAAATAAATTATATTCTATTCTCTGGACTGTTCTTGATCAGTTACAGTGATAATATTGGCCAAATTCATGACACATAATGGGAACTCTTGTATTTTTCGGTATGTGCCATATATGGCCCAAAGGTGCAGTGAAGGGTTAAAATTAAGTCAGAATTTGTAAATATTTCCGAAAATAAGGCGACAAATCACTATATTCGAAGAATATTTTAAAAGTGAATATAAATTGCATAAATATTCTGTCCGCAGGCTAAATATTACAGATGTATATATTTTTTAATTTTTAGATGGAACAGAGGAATTTTGTTCTTATTTAATTAAAAAACGTATGAATTTATAAAACGAAAATTCGTATTAACTTTCATTTTTAAGAATATGACCTTATGCAAATTATGTGCGTAAGCAAAAACATTTAGGAAACACCGTTTGTGGCATTTTGACGGTTTTTCTTTTTAGAAAAAAATACGTGTATTTCAGAGATAAAATAAAAAAAATAACAGCATTAAAATAAAGTTACAAATTGTAAACGTCTCAAAAAAACCCTGTTATTTTAAAGTTATTTTAAAAACGAATATAAATTTTATAACATTATTTAAGTTCTGACCTTAGCTTAAATGTTACACATGTATATATTTTTTTAACATATGAATAAACAGAGCGATTTTTTCTGAATTAATTAAAAGACGTATTCTGATTAATGAAAGATTCGTGCTTATTCTTCTTAATGCACCTGCATCATACAAATAAATTGCATTATCATAAATACTTCCAAAATAGAATTTATGGCATTTCATGTTTTTCACATTTTTAAAAACGTACACATTTTATGCATGACATCGAGAATAACAGCATTAAAATAAAGTCAGAATTTGTAAATGTCTCCGAAAAAAATCACTGAATACGAAGAAAGTTTTATAAGATTATTTAATTTCTGTCCTCTGCTTAAATATTAAATATTTTCTCAACGTATGCATAAACAAAGTAAGCTCTTTTTTTCTGATTGAATTAAAAAATTCTGAAATTAAAGGCACGAGGTTCAAAGACAAAATTATTGTTTACCTTCCTCTTTATGCACCTGCGTCGTGCAACTATAGCGCGTAAACAAAAACATTGTAGTTTCTACACGTAGTTTCTATATTTCGGGGTCCGGGTATTATAGAAATTCTTACATATTTTATGGATAAAATCGAAAATAACAGCATTTAAAAAAAACCCTCAAATTTTAAATGTGTTCAAAAATAAATCGAAAACTTCACTACATGCAAAGATTATTTAAAAAAAGAATAAACAAATTATAAATGTATTTATGTTCTATCATTAACTTAAATATTTACATTTATTTATTTTTTCAACATATGAGAAAATATAGCAATTTTTTTCACGTTTAATAAAAAAATATATAAATTAAACATAAAAAAATCGTATTAGCTCTCTTCTTTGGTATAATTCACGTGCATTATACCAATAAACTGTGCGATGAAAAACATTTCCAGAGCACAGTTTGTGTGCTTCATGATCTTGAGTTTTTTTAAATTCGCAAGTATTTTATACATAAAAGCGAAAATAATAGCATCAAAATAAAGTTACAAATAGTAAATGTTTTCCAAAATAAAGCGAAAACATCCATTTCAAAAGATTATTTTTAAAATGTGTATAAATTATATAAATGTATCAGCTTAAATATGTATCAGCATATGCAAATTTCTCCAACATAAGATTAATCCTTTTCCTACCAACGGTACTTATAAGTACTATTAAAAAACTTATTATAAAATTCTTTTAATACATCAGTTTGTTGTAATACTGTTTAGAATGAGTTACAGATACTTTACTTTATCTTGTTCAAAAAGCATTATTGGTTATACAAAACAAAAATATTTTTAAAAGGAGGATTCATTTTGCCTTTGCATCTTTTTAGCTTTCTTGGCGCTGAAGGAGGAACATGGGGACTTTTCAATGCGGAAATATTTGTATAATTATATTGTAAAAACATCATATTTGTACATTTTATAATTTTACAAAATACTAAGTAAATAATTAAACATAAAAAATTTGAGTGGGGTGATAAAAATTGCAGAAAATCCCTGTAAATTCAAATATTTATTAACCCTTTCCGGCACGGAGAAAATCTGATGAAAAATAAGAAATTATCGTCTGACACCGGAATTCACAAGCGATTTTTTTAGATATTTTGAATTCTTTAATTTAAGCTTATATTGTAAAAGCAATTTTTTACTAAAACTTTATTGGTGCCATTTGCAAGTTTGAAATTAAATTTAGGTATCCCAGACCGGGCACAGTGTGCCGGAAAGGGTTAAATGATTATGTAAATATTTTAATTTAGTTTAATTTAGTTAGAATCTAAAATTTTCATGAATTCATAATGCTGTAGATAAAGGGACAGAACATTTTTTTATCATTTTTCTTTTTAATTGATGAAATTAAAGACCAAAAATCGTGTTAACCTTCTTCGTTATGCACCTAGCAATATAGTGCGTAATCAAAAACATCTCCGAAACACAGATTGGGTCATTTCATAGTTTTGATTTTTTCCGAAATTCATACATATTTTATACATAAAATCGAAATTAGCAGCATTAAAATAAAAATAATAGTTTTTTTTTAATTGTCAATAATAGTTTTTTTTTAAATTTTGTTTTATGGGATGCTTGTAGTTTTTCATTTCGAATTAACATAAACGTTTCAATCTCTTAACAAAGATAGCTTAATATGCTGTTGCCAAATGAGAAACAAATGCCTAATCGTAACCCTTTGGTACAAAATAAAAGAACTTTCTATCTTAACTTTAAAATAACCTATGTAGAACTATGTACTATTTATGAAAACCTTCCCTGAAACAATATCTCTTATAGCATAAGCTCCATTAAAATCCCTGCTGTAGAACCGGAGGTGTAAGCGGAAAACCGAAAATTTCGGCTTGTATTTTATATTATATATAAGAAGATGACGTTTAAACCATGTTTCTATCTATTTTAAAAGAGGAATTATTATTATTATTATTTTGGTTTGCTGTCAAAATTTAGCTTTTAAGTAATGATTGTCATGGAAATGTCTTCTTGTAAAACTATATTTTTCTTCATAATGTTTTTTTTTTTTTTTACAATATCTTGGATTTAAATTGATAAATGCTTCAAACTTGAAACATGTGTTTATGACTGTTTTACTTTAATTTTGATTCAGCAAATTAAAAATATATTTTAAAAATAGATTTAAAAAATATTTTAAATAGATTTTAAAAAAATAATTTACATCATTTTTTCTTATTTTTAATTTAAATCCTTTTATTTCTTTAAAAAATTAATGTTCTTAAAAATACCAACTAAAAATTAAAATTTAGGTATTTCTGTTTATTTAAATCTAAAAAAATGAAATTTTATTATTAATATTTTGAGTTATAACGATTTTAAATTATTTCACTTTTTAATAAATTTTAAATTTTAAACTTAAAAAAAATTCTGAGATGTTTTATCATGTAATTTTGTTTACAAGTGATATAGTTAATCATCATAAATAAATCAAAAATCAAAAATTTAACTTAATAAATAAAAATCATTTTAAAATATCTCCCGGACAGTCTTAATTAAAAAAACTTAAATTTAAAACTTAAAATTAAATGTAAAAAAAAAACAGTTTTAAACTGCGCTTTATGCAAGTGCGTCATTCAAATAACCTGCGTGATCAGAAACATTTTTAAAATACAGTTTATGGCGTTGCATGCTCTTGCTATTTTTGTAATTTCATTTTTTTATTATAAAATCGATACTGACAACATTAAAATAAACCAAGAATTTCATTTTTTTTATTGTTTATTAAATAAATATATTTGACTGATTGATGTTTGTTTTTAAGATTAAATAGGAAAGTGCTGAACAAAAAAAAAAAAAACTATAAAATGTGGTGTAAAAATAATATTATAAAAAATTCAAAATGATGTTTAATGTATCCAATGAACATTTCCTTATTGACCAGAAACCTCCATGCATTTAAATATCTCCAAATGTAAAACATTATTTAAAATGAATTAAAAAAAAAATTACAACAAAATCTTTTAATTCCGTTGCTGCAGCAGAATTTAAAACAATCCTGTGACATTCATATATTTAAATGTGCACAAGCGTAATAAATACGTATAGAATTATGTTAAATACACATGAAGCTTCAGAAAATATTTTAGACTTTCCTTTTTCATTATGCATCTCTATTGCGCGAAAAATATGAGAGAATGGAATGGATTTTCTATTATACTCATTTTACTTTAAGAAATCATAAATATTTTATGCATGAAAACTAAACTTATAGTTAGAAATAAACCACGCATTTCATTTTATTTATAAAGAGTTTATTAAAGCAAAAGTGTTCAATTCGTTCTTTACATTTTTAGCTTTTAAATAAATGATATTGAAAAACGAAAAGTATATCGTGCAATTTTATTTGTTTACAGATTTTCATATAAAATGTAGTGCACTCATAAAATATTTATTTGCTTACGAATTTTCACCATGGTTTTATTTACTTTCAAAAATGAAACGAAGATCTAATTGAATGTAAAAGCACAACACGAAATGAATATAAAATAAGAAAAGGTCTTTTAATTATGTTCCTACCTTCTATATTAAAATGATATAGTAACAACCATATCTTTTAACATACAAAAATATGACAAAAATCTTGCATATGAAATTCTAAATATTCAGAACAAATTTAATGTTATTCTTTTCATGTGTACAATTGCACTAACAAAATATCCATGTCAGATGGATTATTGTATGCACTACTTATGGTACTTCGTTTTGTAAAATCATAAATATTTAATGCATGACATTAAAATCGCAACTATTAAAAATAACAATGCAATATGAAAGAATTTCATTTCTTTCTAGACAATAGATGAAGGATAATAATATGAAACTGCACAGCAGAAAAATATGAGGGAAATCGAAAATAAAATTTCTCATTTACAAAATTTTTGAGAATGCGAATCTGTTTTTATTTAGAATTTTCATTACTTTTCTCACAAAGAACTTCGTTAGAAGTATAAATTGTTTTATATTGGTAAGAATAAAACATAGAAATGTTTGAATATAATTATAATAGCTTTCATGAGTTGCAAATAAATAGCATACAAAGGCAAACATTATTGGGAACATGATTTAATTTCGTATGAATAAATTGTGATTTTCTACTTAAACATTTTTCTTTATTTAAAAATCCAATAGAATCACAAATATGAAACATTTATTTATACGACATATTTGGTTAAACAAAACATTTCATATATCACATCCCTGGTTACGTCATTATCAGGTAATGATGTCCTACGAGATAATCAATGATTTCGATTTTGCGATGTATATTTGCGTGTATCCCCGATTAGGTTCTTCGTGTTGAAGAAAAATTGACACCTAGCAAAAATATCCATACTATATCCATGTACATGTATACACATATTTTAGGCAGAAAATCGCATCATTTGCATACATTTATATTGTATCTTTTTTTGCATGAGGATGGTTCAACAATTACTATCCCGAAAGCATGTAAAATACTTGTACTAAAGTGGTTGATGTGGAATATTGAAGCATAATGTCTTAGATGCCTATATGATTCATTTCAGACCAATAGTTGTCATATTAACATATTAACATATTTTTTTGGGGGGGGGAGATTTAAAAAGGAGGGTGAAAAGCTGGTTTGGAACTTATGGGGCTAGATTTGTGACAGTGGATGAGACGTGAATGCAGTCATTTAGACTCGAAATCATAGTGATGTAGACTCGTCTCATCCACTGACACAAATCTAGTCCCAAATAGCTCCAAATTAGCCATTCAGCTTCATCCCCTCCCGTTTAAAAACCTTTTAAAACTAGTTGTCTCTCTCATGTCTAAAACGAAAAAAATATGCTAATATAGCAGGCGGTTTTGAAATTAAGCATATTGTCATCCAAAACGCATCAACCAAACGCAGTACAAATATTTTATATACACTCTGGATAGTAACTGTTTAGTAACCCTCGTGCTTTGAACAAGATTTCTCCAATCGAAATTCATTTTACAGCCTGTATTCGCTCCAAATCTTTGTACCAAAAAGGTGTTTAATTTAGCAAAGTACCCGTAAAACATGGTGACGTCACTGCAACGTCGTTCTGAAGTCACATTTTGACTTTGTGAGCATCGATTGTCGATGTGACGTCACTTGACGTCGATGTGAAATCACAGTGACTAAAATGTGAAGTCGTTATGGCTGTTTTAGAGTTCTTTTGTGACGTTTCACAATGTGACGAATTTGTGAAAAATTTGTCATTTGTGACTAATTTGACATTAACATTGTGACGAAACTGTGGCAAAAGCGACGATATTTAAATTGCCAAAAGCATGTTTTTTAAAGTAAATAACATGTTTTGAAGGATATTTATAAATTTCTAAAGATTTTTAAGAAAGTCACATCTCAGTCACAATGTGACGTCACTGAGTGGTGGCATTTTGGTCACAGATGTGATGTGACCAAAGTGACTCACAGTGATGCCACTGTGACCATGCATGCTATTAGGGTAGCGCTATAAAATTGATGCAAATCACGATTTGCTATGCATATAACAATGTTGGACAAATTATATGCATATGTTTCAGATATGGCCAGAAGCTTTACCATTATTTATTTATTTATTTATTTATTTATTTATTTATTTATTTATTTGAGTGGTAAATATATTTTTATGGGGAAAAAATACATTTATTTTCCAAAGTCCATTTTCTGAAGAAAGTTAAAAAATATTTTTATTATTTTTTTTTTCAAAATTAATCAGAAAACTTTATATATTTAAATATAGCTTTCAAATGAGCCTCCACCTTTGAAATAATGTGTCAAAATTAAACAAAAATAAAATTCATTGCGATTAATTCATAACATTTCAATCCATTTATCTTCCCGTTGTTATTTAATTGTAAGGTACTATTTTAAAATTGAGTATTGTTATAAATGATGTAAATTTTGAAAGTTTTCCAAAAGTCCTAGCCACTACTTTATGTCTTCAAGAAATAAATGTAAGCAAATATACTAAGAAAAATGTGAAATAATTTTAAATAAGGGATTCGTTTTTCTGCAATCTCCTTAAAATTTTACTTACAAGAAAAGCCTCTAATACTTATATTTCAAGCAAGGAAAAACAAAGCAAAATTCTGGCTAACTTAATTTAAAAACTTTGGAAAATGAAAAAAAAAGAATTTATTTTACTTTATGCATTTATGTCAAGTAAATGCAGTGCGTGATAAAAAGCATTTTGAAAAACTACTTAGGCTGTTTTCTTTGCTTGATATTTTGAGAAATCGTAAATATCTCGTGCATGAAACAACAAAAAAAAGTAAAAACAAGAATGAAATAAACTACGTATTAAATGAAGTTTCATTTCCTTTAAAGATTGATGCACGGAGATTTTTACATATAATTTCAATTTTCGCATAATCAGAAAATACCATTCTGTCAAAAGCCGAAACAAGAGCGGAAATTGTAAGAATGAACGACAATGATATTCAATTAATGTAATTATCTTAGAGATTTTCAGAATATGTTTTTACTAGAAAAAAATTTAGACTCGAAATAAAATTACTAAAAAAAGAAACTACATTCAACAAAATTGATATTTAACAAATTACAACGATTATTTGCAAAATAATATTTTTAAAGAATAAAATTTTAAAGATTTATAAATAAATTCTACATTTAAATTAATAATAACAATAAACATAATTTATATGATGATCATAAAGAGCCGTATATTACGTACGCCATGCATTAAATATGAATATCTCAAGAAAATTGATATAAAAACAGTACTTTATAGACATACAACTTTAGCTATTTAAAATGGGTATTTTTATTCTATTACGTATTATCGCCTCCTATTACGTATGATATGGATTAAACATTAACATTCCTAGACCCGTCATATACAAATTCTAAATGAAATTTCAGTTTTAGAATTTTCGGAACTGCTATTTTTTAAATTTCTAATCATCGCATAGTTTAAATTTTTACACCGTTGCGTAGTAAAAAAATGCACTTTTAAATTAAATTTGTTTGAAACCAGTATCTAAATTTGTTTTTGAGTTATTAATTTTTTTTGTAGATTTTAATACTTTTTTTGTCATCGTGGCAACAGAAGTATTCCATTTCTAGACAATAAGCATGATCAATCAGAAAACGAATAAAATAAAATAAGTTGTGGAATTCAACCAATAAAAAGATTTAGATATACTTTAGAATTCCCAATTCTCAACCGAGAGCAACAACTATTTTCCAAATAGTTTAAATTTATATGTATATTATTTTAATACTCAAAATAAATAGCCAATCTGAACGATCTGGGTTACAGAATATAAGTGAAACTCATTTATTTAAATTTTAAACTCAACCAGACTTTTTGAATTTAATGCATTTTGTATGTGGCTGTCGAACAACATTTTTTATTTCTTTAAGGAAAAAAGTCAATAATATTGATGAAACATTTTATATTTTCAACAGTTTTTTTTTTTTTTTTTTGAAAATATCGTTCAAATGGTGAACTCATTACATTTCAATGTTCGCTAGTTTAATGATCACGTATAATTAAGCATGAATTACGTATATATTTTGGATACTACTTGGTTATCCCTTCGACTAAAAAACTATCGCCACATTATAAGATTAAATGCCAATAATGGATGACCGTGAATGTCACATTCAATTATATTAAATATGATGCACGTGTTTAAAAGGTCATTAAGTGCTTTTTATTTCGACTTTTTATTTGTATTTTTGTTAATGTTCTACTAATTATTTGTTTTTTTATTTTCGTTATTTAAAATAAAAATTTTGTCAATATGTATTATTTGGCTATTTGTTTGGCGATTTGTATAATTTGGCGAAATTGATCGACGGGATAACCAAGTAGTACCATATTTTATATATATTTTTAATATTAAATTTTTTTGGATGTTTCCGTTTTCAGAAGAAAACAGGAAGATTACTGAAATACATTTTCAATCTTAAAAATCTGTTTCCGTTTATTTTTAATCTCTTGACGGATCCATATTTTTCAAAAAACTTTCAAATATGACTATTTTTTTTCCGTGTCTTTTACAAAATTTTTTATTTTATGTCACGGTTTTTCAAAACAGAAATTTTTTCTTAATTAAATCGGGAAAATGATCGAATTAAATAATGCGAAATTTACATAAAAAATTTATTGGTGAAAATAATAAATCATGATACGAATTCGTATGCCTGTACGCACGGAAAAATCATAATTGGCAAAAACAAGTTGCCCGTATAACGTACGGGCAAATCAGGGAAGCTGTTAATAACACGAATAAAAATAATCAGTCTTTACTCCGTATTTAAAATATCTTTTTTTAGGCTGTAATAGTGATCAACAGTGTATAATTTAGTTATAATTAACAATTAGTAAAGTCAGCGGTTTTACACGCATGTTTGGTGAAATGTTAATAATAATATTTGTCTACTTGTTAACATTAACTATAAATTACTTTTTAGCGATAGTATTCATAAAATATTTATAAAACAACAAAACGGTTCGTTTTCAGTATGTTATTTTACTATTTATTAATGGTAAATTTTAAATAAATAATCGCTTCTGTTTGTTTTCATTTGATTGTAAATATTTCACACATATTTTAATTGAAGATATACACAAATATGGAATTTATGAAAATAAAAAAAAATTCCTTGCAAACTTCCTTATTTTCACAAATTCTACAAAAATATATTAAATTCGTTTTTCATGTATAAAAATGTATATAAATACATAACGCAAAATACAAGACAATTCAATTTAAAAACATAATGGATTTGAACAAAGATTTTAGATTACCTCCTTTTCATGCATTTGCATCATGCAAATACTGTGCGTGATAAAAAGCATTTTGCAACACTACTTAAGCTGTTTTTTCTTCATACTTTGAGAAATCGTAAATATTTTATGCATGGCAGGAAAAATTAAAGCATATAATCGTCCATTGATCGAAATTCTGTTTTTTTTTCTTTTCTTCTTTTTAAAGAATGCTCTATATATCAAATTCAATTCATTCCACGACGCATCAGAATGTATATTTTATTGATCTTCACAAACAGATGTATTTTTTCAATGAGATAATTTGTAAAGATAAATATTAAACAACAATAAAACTGATGTAGCTAGATTATCCTTGTGTATTTCTACATTCGAGAGCGCTTAAAATAACGCTTCGATTTAAACCTGTCTGCTTCAACGACTTATCAACATTTATTATACATAATTTTTAAACCATCATTCACAGCGGAATTTCATAGCTTCTTATATTTATTTAAAATCGTATTTGTTTTCTTAGTGAACTATAGATGATTTTATAAATGATAAATTTAAATATAAGTGCTGGAATTTAATCTATAAATTTTATGTAACTGAACTATTTTGGCGATATTAAACATTTAATAGCGCTTAAAATAACGCTTCAATGTAAATCTGGCCGCTTCAACGTGTATATTATATTTTATCATACACTATTTTTCAGCATCATTCACAGCGGAATTTCATAGCTTCTTATATTTACTAAAAATCGCACTCGTTATATTAATAAACAATAGACGATTTATTAAATGAGAAATTTAAATATTAGCGCTGCAATAAAACTTATGTAACTGAACCATCTTGGCTGATTTCTATATTATATTCAATTTTAAGAGCGTTTAAAACAACTCTTCGTTTTAAATCTATCTTATTCAACATGTTTAGCATTTATTTATTATGCATATTTTTTCAGCCATTATTGACAACAAAACATTCGGTAGTTCCTAAATATCTATTGAAAATCTGACTTTTTTACGTTAATAAACAAGAGACTATTTTATAAAGGAGAAATTTAATTATTACTACTGCAATAACACTTTCTTCGGTGAAAGCATATATATTCGCTCGACGCAAACATTATTTGGCCTCATAATATGTAACTGAGCTGATACATTTCTAGCGATAAGCAAGATGTTGCTAATGCTAGTATAATACAAGGATTATTAAAGCAGGGAACGTGCTATACGTCATTTTGATATATATGTCCGATTCAATTAGCTCTAGAGCTTATGCGTGAAATTTCTCCTCCTTCTTGCCAGTTAGTCTTTAACCCCAAACCCACGGTTATTCACCCGCCGTTAATATTAGAGTGATTAATAAATCTTCATTAATCAATTTAATTATGGAGATTTTCAATTAATTTGTAGCTCTGCTTTATTTATTATTCATTGACATTAAGAAAAAAATCATTCTCAGTTTTACGTATCTGAAAGGTGAGAGATCGCTGTTTTAAAAATCACATGTCGGACGTAGTCGTAAGCAAAATATCATTGAAGGGGTAAGGGTAATTATCAAAAGAACTATTTAATTTTTCAATCTTTGAAATCATGTTTCATGTTAAAAGTAACGTGTTGACTTTGTTACAACGTATCTTAGAATGCTATTTTATAGTTTATAAATCTTATCGGACGCAATCGTATATAAAATATGATTAAAGGTGTCAGAGTAGTTTTTAAATGAATTTTTGGTTTAATATCAAAATCTTTGAGGTTATTTTTCACATTAAAAGAGTATTTTTTTCTTTAATTTTGCTTAAACGTATGACATTAGAGTATTTTATTGTTTATGAAGTCTGGTCGAACATAGTCGTATATAGAATATGACTAAAGTAGTACGGGCAATTTTCATTTGATTTGCAGATTTCATGCCTCAATTTTTGAAATCATGTTTCACATTAAAAAGTAATGTGTCAATTTTATTTAACCGTATGTCAATGTACTATTTTTTGTTTATAATATCTTGTCGTATGCATTCGTATATAGAATATGATTAGAGGGGTTAGGGTAATTTTTAAATGATTTGTTGGTTTAATATCTCAAACTTTGATATCATGTTTCACATTAAAAGGTATTTTTTATTTTGTTTAAACGTATGTTATTAGAGTATTTTATTGTTTATGAAGTCTTATCGGATGTAGCCGTATATCGAATATGACTAAAGTGATAAGGGTAATTTTCAGATGGTTAGCTTATTTATTGTCTCAATTTTTGAGATCAAACTTCACATTAAAAAGTAATGTGTCACTTTTATTTAACTGTATGTCAGTATGCTACTTTATACTTTATAAAGCCTTTACGGACGTATTCGTATAGTCGTATATGTTGGAAGTGGTAAGGGAAAAAATTTCTAGTCAGTTGCTGGTTTAATGTCTCAATCTTCGAGATCATGTTCAGAATCAAAAATTAATCTGCTGATTTTCTTTAACTTAAGTCAATATTGTATTTTACTGTTTATAAAACGAATTTATTAATGCATTTATGGATTTTTAAACATTTAAGTACAACCTTATGGCAATGATATCTGATCACTTTTCTGAAACAGGTCAACAAAATAAATTATAGTTAAAGGAATTCTAGTAAACGTTGGGTAGATAACTACTTGTAATAATAATTATTATTTCGCCTGAGTGAAATTGTCTAAAACATTTGTCCATGATAGGTTAGTTAGAAGAGTGTATATTTAACAAATATCCTGGCCTTGAACAATCTTTCCTTCGGTTGGAAAAAAAATATATAACTGATATGATTTCTCTACTAATCAGCATGATTGTAAAAGAACAGAAAGGAAATTGAAAAAAAAAATCTACGTTGTTCCTATTTATTTAGCTTAAAACAGTAATTACAACATTACACCTGTAATGCTTTTGTAGGTTAAAAAATGCATGTTAATTTATTCATTTCTTTAATGTAAATAAATAGCATTACTTATGTATACCGCCTTTAATTACATATGTATAATTCATGTATTATTCTAAACTCCATTGAGTCTAACATGGTAATACTTCTCTAGGTTAAAAAGAAAAATATATTTTTTTAACTCATCAGTAACTGATTTATGCTATATTTAAAAATGATGTCAATCAATATCATTAACTCTCAGAGATTAATGTTTCTTCAATTTAAAAAAGACTCATAAATAATGACTTAGAGACTGTGAATATAAAACGCTGTCATTTGAGGGGGAAGAGGTGGCATATGATATCGTAAAATATCTCTAGCAGGAGGGGGGTCGTCTTTTGATAATGTTTTCATTTTTCATTTAAGAAAAATTTCTTCTTTTTATTTGCAACATGTTCTGTACATCAAAATAATCTGCTATATATTTTTATCTGTTATCTTTTTTTATGGAAATACAAATGTACTATTATAATCCTTAAGTTATTATAAAATTATTTAATTTCAAAATATGGAATACAGCAGGATGTGACATTCCTATTCTTCTGTCATATGTATATAAATTTGCTGTTCGAGAAACTGAGTACGATACATGTTTGAAATGATACTTGTTGTGTTTCGTGGTAAATAAATAAAAAATGACCACTTCAGTTGATAAAAAGTTTTGTCTATTCTATTACCCCCACCCGTGAGTAAGCTAGTAGAAAGACATTATTATTGTTGATTGTATCACGTAACAAAAAGCTAATATTATATATTTTTTAATTTAAATAGCAGTTATTTTTTTTAAATGATACTTGATATAAAGTTATTTCATATAAAAAGTTATAAAATGTATAACTATATCTGTACAAGTACATGTAGATTACTCCATTCTACAAGAAAAAAAAGGAAAATTTAAACTTTAGACATTGATAACGATATAATTACTGAAAAGGAGGGGGGGAAGAGTTGAGGAATGATAACATATGATATCTGGTAAAGGGAGTGAGTACAAAATTGCCAAAAAATTGATAAAGTTATATAAGCATAACCACTAATATTGTGTTAAACCGCCAAAAATCATTTATACAGATTCCTTCTTATCAATTCTAAAATATCTTCAAGGATGTTTTAATCTTAAAATGGCATTTCAATGGAAAATGACAGTTCAAATTAATCGTGTGTGTCCATTTTTAAACAAAAATTAATTATGAATATGATTATTTTTGTAGTCAGTTTCAAACTCAATCCTTTAAAATATTTTTAGAGTTTTAGAAGAAATTCTGTAAGATCCAATCTATATAATATAGTTTTTAAAATCAACTTTGGGATGAAATAAGCGTGAAATCATTAATTCGTTTTAAATGCAAAAGAGCAAGGAAAATACATTGTTGCCAATATATGTAGTGCTTCCTAAATAATGCGTCTTTTGAAAATAAATATTCTTAGCACTTAAAAATTACTCAAACAACTTTTCATCCCTTAATTAGCTGTTGCTACATGCACACTAATGTGTTAAAAATCAGAGTGACTAATGCCTCTGCCAACACTGGTGTGGGCATTGTTCGTGAGGGGATGTAACTTGGGAGGTCTTAGGTTCTACCCAACTTCTTAAAGGGCTGTAAAACGATATTGATTAGTATTTTTATATTTGTTTATGTAATGCATTACTCTTCTAAAATTAGAAGTATTAAAATATAATTTACTTTCTTGAAATATGCAGGTTACTCAATATGCAAAAATAATACACAAAAATAAATCAATAAATCAATAAATATACGTACTTCAGATTTTTTTTCGAAAAGAATTTCTTTTATAAATTTTATTTTTTTATTGTCAATATATCTTTCTCTCAAGTAATATGTACCGTATAACTATGAATGAGGTATTATTTGATAGTAATATTTGTCTACAACTGGCATCGCATACTGAATTCAGTTAATATGTAACGTACAACGATGAATGAGGTATCATTAGATGAGATATTTCACCCACATCTGACAACGAATGCCAAATTTATGTAGCGTTCAATGATGAATAAGGTATTATTGAATGAAGTGGAGGGAGATTTCTTATACTTGACTGTATTTTTCGCGATATTTTTAGGCAAGTGTCGTCATGCATATTACTGCTGAAGTCAACCACACTTTTTCTACTTACATACAAAAAAGCGCAGCGTTGAGAGGAGTATTATATGGAAGTTGCTTAAAAAGAATTTTGACATAGAACACTCTTATTTATATAACCTTTTCGGGTCTGGTGTACTATTAATAGTACATGTATTTTAATGGAGTAAAAGTTTGTTTGGAGAAATACTTTTGCTATTATTTATATGTAGTAATGTTAGAATACGTCTATACGTTTACTAAATTAATTCCTTTATGTTTAGGCATTTATTAATAATAATAATTATTATTTCCTTAATTCACTTTGTGCCGTTTGCAATTCTTTTATATTTCACATATATTTCACTAATTAAAATTAAAATAAAAGCTACTTTCCTGAAAGGATCATGTGTAATAAAACGCAAAAAGTATTAGAAAATTGTTATGTAAGTTAAATCTTATTGTAACGCAATATTTTCTAAACATCTCCAAAAATTCTTCCTTAGCGTATTGTTATATGAATATGAATTGAAAAGTATTCAAAACAGCAACATTCGTTATCTTTCAGACAATGAAACATACGTTAAATACTAATTAATCGATATGGATAGTTAGTGTTAATCTTATTAATGTAAAAGTAATTTTTTGTAAACACTGAAAAAAATTCGGACACGAAAGGGTTAAAACAATGCAGTTAATTATAAATTAATGAAAACTGTGTCAGAAAG
Source organism: Maratus speculifer (assembly GCA_964019185.1). NCBI lineage: Eukaryota > Metazoa > Arthropoda > Arachnida > Araneae > Salticidae > Maratus > Maratus speculifer. The sequence continues at coordinate 224,105,410 of OZ025296.1, read as the reverse complement.
TATACTGATAGATGGCATAGCGAAAAAATCTCAGTATCGACTGGCTTATAATTAAGAATGATTAAAAAGGATTTATTTTTTTATGATTAAGAAAGTTTATCTTAAGGCTGCTGGTCACTCATTTACTGAATTCCCTTGCTTAATGTTAATTCTATGGACGTTTGATGCATTTTTATATTCAAAATATCGCCTCTGGAAATTAATATTTGTAATTTCTTTTTTTAGTGTACTCTTTTTTAAACATGTTTATTTTTTTCTTAATTTTCAAAATATCTCTGAAAGTTGCAGTTAATTGTTGTTAAGTGTTGAAAATTTTACTCCTACTTTATAAGTTTTTAAAACATAAGATATTAAATTAAGCAAAGATTTTAGAAATAGCTAGAAAACTAAGAAAAAAGGGCATCTTTCAAGAAGAGAACTCTGAAAAAATAAGTTAAATATATTAAGTTCCATAGGAGTCTTTTTTTTTATAAAAATGCATCAAATGTCCGTAGACTTAACATTACAGAGAGTAATTCGGAAAATGAGTTAACAGAAGCCTTAAGGATGACATTGTGCGCACAAATCTGCGAGGTCTCTTTATTAAAAAAAATTTTAAGAGCACATAGAACATCTGAAGGGTGTTCTTAAATCAAAAAGGGAAACTTTGTGACATAAATTTTAATTTATTTTTGATCGGAAATCCATGAAATTGGCAGGTGTTGTTGTTCAGAAACTACCTAATCGCATTCATATTTCCTTTTTTTTTTTTTTTTTTTTTTTTTTTTTTGCAAACGCAATAGATATTTCAGAACAAGCTGTCAAAATTGACGTTTTAAACGGTATTTCTTGACGAAAGCACAAAAAACAGTCTCACAAAGGGAGAAAAGGGCGTGACCACGTGATCGAAATCGCTTATAACTCGATAGGTAATTTAATTATCATAAAAAGGAAAACTAAGTGCGGTTCGAAATTGCTTCCGTAGTCAAGCCTTCCAATTTTGTATCATTGTGTTAAAAAATGAATTAATAAATGTGTCAAAACATTTTGCGCTTGTTGAGCACAAGTGGAATACAACTCTCAACAAGTAAAATGAAGCAGTTTTTGCGAAAGATTTAACATGATACATGTTACTAAAAAATAGAGATAAACATGTTTTTTTATTAATTATACACATTATAACAAGTATTTAAATCTAAAGAAATTAATTTCATGCATAAATTACTTTTCAAGAACTAATAAACTTTTAACATAGCTATGAAATTTTTTGAACAATATTCCTGTTAGGGTGCCCTTTTCTAAAATATTGTTAAATACACCACCTGAAAATTTGTTGTGCTACCCATGAAAAAGTTATTTGAGAATAAGAAAAAGCAATTTTCATTTTGGCTTTCATTTCCCATTACATACTGAAATTTTAATACAAAACCCCCGAGTATTAGGCGAGTATCATCATACACATTGTTTCTGATATGAAACACCAATTTTCTATTTATGTACAAAACGTGCAGCTATTTGACCAGAAATAGACTAAAATGTTTTACTAAAAAACTTTGAAAATTCTAAAAATTTTTAAAAATTATTTTTCATTATTTGAGTTTTGTTTCACTCAGTCTTATAATGTATATCTATATTATAAAGGCCAAACGTATCTGTGCGTAACGCATACGTCATTTTGAGAATGGCAACACTTTCCCCTGCAATTTCGATTTTGTAATTTTCGCTACTACTAATTCTACACTTCTAGACATCGCACATTTTAAATTTTTACACCGCCGTATAGAGAAAATATGTACTTTTAAATGCAATTTGTTTGAAAGCTGTATCGCAATTTATTCTTGAGATATTATTTTTTTATAGTTTTTAGTACCAATTTATTAATTGTGGCAACAGAATCACTCCATTTTCTCTTATAATTGAAAAATAAAGATAAAAATAGAAATTAAAATGCTTATACTATTTCAAAATATCGCCTGTTATAAAATCCCATAAATTTTGGTTGTATTTCGTTTAATAATTTCGATAATTGAGTTTTATAGTATTTTGTTAATTTTAGCTTAAAATATTGTTTGCTTGAGAGTTAGACTGACCGATATGAGATGCATTTTTTACTGTAACTAATTTTGTAGATTTGTTATAAATCAGTGAAACAGTTCTTTCTTAAAGATTTTCTTTCGTCGAATTTCGACGAATTCCACCTCGTATTTTTAAAGGACAAAGTTAGTTACCAAATTTTAAAAGTTCCAAGTCTTTACCTAAAATAGAATTTTAGAAACGTGTACCAAAGCATTAAAAAAAATACATATATACATTTTGATTAAAAGGTAAAGAATATATACACCCCCGAAATGATTAAAATGCATCACTATAAACAGAATCTTTTAGATCCATAATCATTTAGTACCACACAAATTTCGCTCTTTTTTTAAGCCAATAATACTGAAAACTCAAAAATTTTAACTATTTTATATTCCATGCGCCCTTAAGCTTATTTAAGTCACTTTTAGCAGACATAATTATTATAATTATTGAAAAAAAAACAGTTCAATTTTTTCTAAATATAATACTTATTATAGAAATATTTTAAATATTACTGCTTTCGTGCATATTTTTTTCGTCACAAAAATGATTTCACATATTTATAAATTTGGATATTTATTTTTTTTCTCGAACAAATAAAACAGAATAGGAATGTTAATTTCCCAAGAGATATATGTTTTATTATAAACTAAGCTAGAAATAAAAATTGTTTGGCCTATATATACAAAACTTATAGGTATGTTTATATATAAAAATAATAATAATAAGCCTTTTTCGAAATCCATTTTAGCATATATATTTTTATTTTTTGAAAAATTTACTTCGATTTTCTCGATGCATAGACCTTATTATACAATAGCTGCAATTCTTAATACCTTCTTTTATACATTTTTCCATACGACAATGATGTAAGGTGGTCTGGTGTAATAACGCCAGACGGGGTAATAACGTAGTGCTAATATTATGCATAATTATAAAATAATCTGGTAAATGACACCGATGTGCTCTGCGCAGAAGGGTTTTGAGTCATATAAATCGCAAAAAAAAAACAGCTTAATTTGTTTCATTTTTAGGTCTTATTGTTTTTAAAAGCAACTAAAATTAACGCTTGATCTAAAATTTGCGAGATACGCTTTGTGATGTGAAGACGGTTTTTTTTTTCCGGAAATACTTTGTTAATTACATAAATTTGTAGTACATTTCATGGACTTTCAAAATGTTGTTGAAGATTTTGGATATCTTCTGGAGATAATTTGTAATTTAAAATGTACAGCGCAATAATTATAGCGGGGTAATAACGCCAATCCTTGGCATTAATACCCCGATTGATTCCCTATAGTGGCTGAGCTACATTCGAAATACTGATTCAAATAAACACAGTTAAAACTGTGCAATGTTTCTAATAATTCTGTTTAAGCGGTCCTTTTTAAGCAAAAAGAAGCTCACGGTGTCTTATATACTTTTGCCTCCTCCTCCTCCTCCCCCCCCCCCCCCTACAGCACACCTTGCTTTTTCTTACACTTTCACAAAAAAATTAACATTTTCAATAGCTTAGAATGCAATTTGTCATTTTCTAAGTTTGTAGAGTTTGTATTTTTAGAATTGGGCAATCTACATGCAATTATTCCATCTTATTTCATAGTTTTGTTTGCATGGCGTTATTACCCATATAGGTGGGTAATAACGCCAAATAGCATTGGTCACGAAATCACGCCATTACATTTTATGAATACATATCTGTTAATTTTTTTTTTTTATATATATAGGTAGTCAATGAGTTGCTGTATTAAATCATATATTTGTTTGAAAAATACAATCTAAAACAGAGCCGTGAAAATTGGTAGAACCTTAACGTGGCGTTATTTACCCCAGGGTACCTTAATATAAATTTGGAATACATTTTTTTCTCGTTTTTAACTTATGTATTTTTATTTTTACGAAAATTTTAGTTCTATTTTCTCAAAGTATAATTTTTATTATACAACAGCTTCTCTTACCTATGCCTTCATGTATACTTTTTCTGAACAAAAAGAATTTAACATTTTTTAAATTTACAAATTTGTTATTTTTCAAAAAAAAATGTAATAGATATTTGTATATTTCAAAGTACATACTTTTTTATTAAAACCAACTAGGAATGAAATATATTTGGTCTATATGTACGAAATTTCTAATATAGTTTCAAAGAAATAAAATAATATAAAATCTTTTTTAAGACGATTTTATCATACATATTTTTATTTTTTGAAAAACTCAAATTTCTTCGACAGATAATTTTTGTAATACAACAGCATCAATTATTAATGTTTTTTTTTTTTTTGTACATTTATTTCACACAAAAATGATTAAACAGATTTATAAATTTGGAAGCCTTTTTTTTCTCAAACAAATAAAATAAAACAAAAATTCATATCTTTTCAAGCAACATATTTTTTTTTATAATCTCGTCTGGGAATAAAAATGATCTGGTCTGCAGTACGGAATTTCTAGATCTGTTTATATATATTTATTATATATATATATATATATATATATATATATATATATATATATATAAGTATATATATAAAGACTTTTAATTAAGCCTAATGCTAGCTAGGAGTAAAAATGATTTGGTCTTTTTTCGTTTTAGCCATTTTTAAGCCCATTATATCAAATATGTTATTATTTTTTTGGAAAAATTAATTATATATTCACTCATATATTATATATCCACTCAAAAATTATTTAATAAATTTATAGACTAGAAATTTCCTTTTTTCCCAAGTAAAATAAAATATATATATTTAGTTTTACGAGCGACATACATTTTAGTGTAGCCTCAGCTAGGAACAAAAATGGTTTGGTCTGTGTGTACAAACTTCTAGGCCTGTTCATATAAGAATTGCGCTTATCTAAGCATTTTTAATCTCAGAGAACATCCAAAAAACATCTCTGAAAGTAATAAATGTTAGGCTGGGAAAGAAAGTTACCAGGGGCAAAATAGCTTTAAGCTTAAGAATTAAAGTTAAAAATATTAATTGGAACTTTAAACTTTTGAATTCAATTTTAAATTTTAGTTTTAAAAAAGGGTTAGTTTTTATCCTTTTATATCCCTCCCCCTCCAAGTTGAGGTCCACCAGATTTGCCTGCAAATCTGGGGAGACTCCCTAGGAAAATGGAGAAGACAAAATTGGATAAGAATTTACTTATACAACGCTAAATTTTTAAGGTTAATATTAAAGTTAAATCTAAAGTAAATTTAATGTTAAAGAAAAGTTTTCTAAGATGTGAGAACTTAATTTTTCTGCTGGAAAAATATTGAAAATTTAAATTTTGAGGCGTAAATTTTAAGGAAAAAACTTTAATAATTTAAGTTTTTATGCTAAAAGTTTGGGATATGGCTCTCGAGACGACTTGACCGAACCTTACATATGAATTAGGAGTATATTATGTGACAGAAAATATAAAAAATATAAACATGATGAAAAACTAAAAACAACATAGGTAATATATGGAAAAACATAATAAAATAATTTGTAATAGTGACCATTTTCTTATTTGGAAGTCCTTTGGTCAACAGGTTTCTGCTTATTTAGTTAAAGTTTTTAAGCACGTATTTCACATTTTATATGAAATTAAACTGTCAAAATGTAAATTTATACAGAAATATAATATATGAAATTGCACATAAAAATAGGAAAAGTTTAAAAAAAATCTTTTTCATAAAATTTGAAAATTATGTGGTTATGAAAGGACGTTGCTAAAGGTAATATAAAAGAGTGATAAATATAAAAGTACACTGACATATGATTACTGGGGAAAATATATTTTTCTATGCACAAAATATTCAAATTATAGAAATATTGGTAAATGTGAAAAATTTGAAAGGTTTCTTCACTTATTTTGGAAATGTTAAAATATTAAAAAAAAGTTGGCATATAAGATTGATAAAAATATAAGATGTAAATATCAAATATAATAAAAATACTGAAATACGTATAAAAATAAAGTAAAAATAATATATTGAAATCTATTTACATTATTTTTCCTAAACCGTTTAAGGTTTTAGCAAATCCTAAACCTCAGGGAGGTTTTAGCAAAAATTAAAAAAAAGAAAAATGAGCTTGGGTTGAATAGTTTGTGTGAAGATGCAAATGCAGTTTACCACTAAGTAAAGGTATTTATTATTTTGCAGACTGAGATATGTTTTTCCCAGTGGCATTCATAAACCCAAGTTACAATTTAATAAACCACATCTACATCTCATTGTTAGCTCATAAAAATTTCCAAAAAAAAAAAAAAATTCAAAGAACATTTTTCCTCACTAATGCCAGAATGCTCTTTGTTTTCCTTGCAAATGTTTATGCAAATAGCAAAAATCTTTAATTTTTAAGGTTTTTACTACTGCAAATAGGACCAAAGGGGGAAAAATGGTGAAATATAAAATAAAGAAAAATAAAATAAAATAATGGATCCTGATTCAAAACAAATAGGCCAATGATCCAACATTTAAAGCACATGGGCAACTTATTGACATTTTGTTGTTATTACTGGATACTTGTATTTTCATTGAGGGCCCGAGTATATCTTGTCAATAGTTGCCACATTTGCTGAGATGGTAAGTCATTGAATCCTTTTTGTTTGCAGAGAGGTGTGTTCTGGTTGAATTTGACAAACTTTAAAAAAAATGTTGTAAAGACTTAATGGGCTGGAACCATGGTCATCTTTAAAAACTTATATGTGGTGTTAAACATTAATGGACTTACCACGGTTAAAGTGGGGTTACCACGGTCATGTCTAAACCAAGGACTGAATTATTGCAAAATATTTTTACTATGGTGGGGGCGTGACCTTCATCTGTTATTTAAAATTGACAGGGGTGAAATACTTGTTCAAATATATTTTTTAATGAAATGGAACTTGTTAAAAAATGGACTAAATAAAAATGGTTGGGGTGTCCAACTCACTGGGTAATGTAAATAGGGAAGGAACATAATATATTTTTTAAAACAATACTGTGTAAAAATAGTAAATTAAAAACTCAAATATTAAAATATAATATAATGCAAAATATAATAATTGGGTATACAAAAATTAAAATGAGTAATAAATTGTATAAAATTCTATATATGAAAAGAAATACTTGGAAAAATGAATTGAGCATGTCTTTTATGCAAAAATAAAAATACTTGTATACACAAAAAGGCTTGAAATATGGAGTAAAGTAACACATAAACTGACGCAACTATCTATTTACAAATATGTGGAAATCTGAATGTGCTCATCTGAATTTATAAAAAAGGAATTAATAAGGATTTTCGTGGAATAGGAATTTTCGTGCAGTTTGAATGTTCGAGGTTCGGTGGAAAGGCAGGGTTTTTTCACGGCAGGTAACCATCGTGCGGACTTTAAATAATGTGACGACTCGGGTGCTGTAGTCGTGGCATAATAAGTTGGATTCGGGAACCTCTTGTTGGTTCGAACTCTTTTTATTTGGTCGCTCAGCTTACAGATGGAACCGCGAGTCCGGTCGGAGGTCGCCCAAGCCGTTTACGTTGATTATGAAGGGTTTACATTGCCGTAGGTTCTGCAGGCCTCTCACAACTGCAAAATCTCCCGTTTTTCGAGCTTGTTCTTGCTAATATGTTAGGGATTGTCATATTTTCCAGCAGAGGGCACAGTTGTGAATTAGGGAGGAACATTTAATTTAATTGGTTAAGAAATATCTGGGCAATCTGACGTAATTTAGGCGCGGTTGTCCAGGGCTGCATGCTGATCCTACAAATTAAGAATTGCGCTTATCTAAGCATTTTTAATCTCAAAGAACATCCAAAAATGATCTCTGAAAGTAATAAATATTAGGCTGGGAAAGAAATTTACCAGGAGCAAAATAGCTTTAAGCTTAAGAATTAAAGTTAAAAATATTAATTGGAACTTTAAACTTTTGAATTCAATTTTAAATTTTAGTTTTAAAAAAGGGTTAGTTTTTATCCTTTCATATATATATATATATATATAAAGACTTTTAATTAAGACTAATGCTAGCTAGCAGTAAAAATGATTTGGTCTTTTTTCGTTTTAGCCATTTTTAAGCCCATTATATCAAATATGTTATTATTTTTTTGGAAAAATTAATTATATATTCTCGAAATATAATTTTTATTATAAAACAGCTTCAGTTATTCATGATTTCGTGTATATTTTTTCCACTCAAAAAATTTAATAAATTTATAGAATAGAAATTTCCTTTTTTCCCAAAATTGTAAAATAAAATAGATATATTTAGTTTTACGAGCGACATACATTTTAGTGTAGCCTCAGCTAGGAACAAAAATGGTTTGGTCTGTGTGTACAAACTTCTAGGCCTGTTCATAAATATATATATATATATATATATGTGTGTGTGTGTGTGTGTATAAAGCATTTTTTTAAGCTGATTTTAGCATATATTTTTAATTTTTGAAAAAACCCAGTTGAATTTTCTTGAAATATATATTTTATTACAAAACAGATTCAGTTATTAATGATTTCCTGTACATTTATTCCTGGTAAAAAATTTTAAGCTAAATTCGTAATTTTGTTTCTTTTTCAAACAAATAAAATAAATTAGAGATGGTTTTCGCAATAATAATAATAGATATTCTAAGAAAAATAATTATTTTGATTATTAAGACGTTATTTCTTTATTAATAAAACATTCAAAATATATTTAAAATATATTATTATACATTTCACATATATACTATTTCACATTGATAGAAATATTTAATTTTCCGAGTGGTACACATATCATTATAACCTGAACTTGGAATAAAAAAAAATATTTGGACTGCGTTTACGAAACTTCTTGGTCTATTTAAAAAAAAAATAAACAAATAAAGTCTCTTTAAAGCTGACTTTAGCATATGTATATTTATTTATTTTAATCATTTCAGTTTTCTTGAAATAAATTTTTTATCATATAACAGCTTTCATGTGTATATATATATATATATATATATATATATATATATATATATATATATATATATTCACACAAAATGATTTAATATATTTATAAATGTGGAGTTTTGTTATTTTTATCAAACAAATAAAATTAAATATAAATGTTTATATCCTCAAAGCGAAATACATTTTATTTAGACCTCAGCGTGGAATAAGAATACGGTTAAATGTGTCTTTTTTATCCGTGTTATTGATTTCCGGGAAACTAATTGTACGTTCTTCAATGAAAGTGCGTGACACAGGAAGGGATGTAATGCCAGCGGATGCTCACCTATACATCAGTGAATTGACAAATCCATTGTGTTCCCTGGCATATTTTGGTAGTAAGTAGAACTGGTTTATGTTACACCTATTGCTGTAGTATAAATCACTATTGACTAGCAACAACAATCACAAAAATATGGATCTGTTTGTTTAGAAAAAAAAGAAAAATATCTGTCACTTGTCGGTCGATAAGGGGAAAATAATTACAATTTAAAAGGAATACGAAAAATTCTAACTGTGAAAATTTTATAGATATTTTTAATAAAATTTCAAACAGTGCACATTTAAGAAACATATATAATTTAATAAATATTTAAAAAAATTTAATGTATAATTTAATATTAATATATGACAACATTAATAATTTATAGCTTTATTTTAAGTGAATAAGTATTGTAGCATATATTTTGCATTGAATATATCAATTGCATTGAGTTTATTTTTAAAAGGAAATAGAAAAAAAAGAAAAGACAGAAAAGAAAAAAAAAGTCAACCCCTTCTTTTATAACTGTGTACTTTTCTTTATTTTGGATCAAATGCATTGAAATATTTTTTCTAAAAAAATTTGAGAAGTCTTATGTATAACGATTATATTTATGTTTATAATACACATTTCAATTTTTAAGTTTTCAAGCAGAATATTTTTATTAAAATTACTTGAGTACTTTTTCTTTGTGTTTTACAAGAATAACAAGCACCATTGAATTAATCATTTCTAATTACTAAAAAGTCTTAAAATGTATAATAGTTATTAAAAAGTAAACCAGGAATAATAGGTAAATTCTTATTTATTATGTATTCGAGACATACAAACTAAGAAAGGGAATGCGAATGAGTAATCTCTATACTTTAATACTATAATTTTAACAAGTTTTCAAATTTTAATATGGAGTGTTACATTCTTAGACATTATTTTAATTTATTAAAAATTGGCTATTTACATATACATGGAATTACATAAAAAAATTTTGACATGCCTGTGCCTCTGACTTAATTTTTTAATGTGTATGACATTTACGACTTGATATGAGCGCGAAAGATGGTAGTAGGTTGCGATATTTCGCAGGGAACTAAATCCAATTTTACTAAAAATAAATCAAAAGTTTGTTTAAAACCATGGGAAACTCCACATATGATTGAAAACAATAGGCCAACGGGCGCTATAATTTCCAATCACAGTAATTTCCGTCTATCAGCTTTAGAGAAAAACCCCTGGGTCACTGGAAGAACAACTTAATTTTTTAAACAACTTCTGACGTAGTTTACATTAAAAGGATATTTTTTCCGAATCATAAAAAGAACTATTGAAAAATTATTCCGTAAAATCTAAAAAAAGATTTTTTTTAATCATCTTCATAACTGTAACCCAATTTAATTAACAGAATTGTTTTTAATCGCTTTCTAGATTACCAGCCAACTACTTTCTGCTATTTATTTAATTTTGTTATGTTGTATATACAACTGTAATGTTACTCACATTAAGCACGGGAAAATGTCTTCCTCAAAGTCCCCAAATTACCTCAAAACATGAAAAGTCCTTCCGGCAATGCAGGGAGGAAGAGGTAGCTTTCATATACTTATATATTTATTTATTTATTTTAAAGTAAGTTACATTGTTCAAAAATACTAAGCTCAAATTAGTGGAAATAATCTTTAAAAATTAGTGATTTTATAAGATTGAATACTAGTTTTTGTCAAGACTGAATATTAATAGGAATTTTTAGAAATTAGTCATCTTTTATTCAACCTGGTTTTATTTTAAGCGATTTAGAGAGTCACCAAATTCCACGATATCATAAAGTGTATGCCATTTTAAAGCAACATGATGGATCGTTCAGATCAGACCGTTTCAAAATGTCAGCCATAAGCAAAGTTCAAAGTGCTATAACTCAATCATTTTTTAAGATATAGACAAAATAAAAAGTGTTCTGGAATCGTTGTTTTAAGTTTTAACACGTAAAAGAAAAATATTTTTCAACTTTTAATTTTTTCGCATTTAATTTTAAATTTTAAATTTTTAAAAAAATTTAAAATGGCTACCATTTTGAAACAAAATGGTGGATGATGCTGGCCAACGAACTCGGTTGAGACATTTGTATGTAGTATGTACATACCAAGTTTCATTGAAATCGGTTCATAAATGCGCGTGTTATGACGTGACAAAATCAGATCGTTTCAAAATGTCAGCCATAAGAAAAATTCAAAGTGCTATAACTCAATCATTTTGTAAGATATAGACAAAATAAAAAGTGTTCTGGAATCGTTGTTTTAAGTTCTAACACGTAAAAGAAAAATATTTTTCAAATTTTGATTTTTTCGCATTTAATTTTAAATTTTAAATTTTTTTAAAAATTTAAAATGGTCACCATTTTGAAACAAAATGGCGGATGATGCTGGACAACGAACTCGGTCGAGACATTTGTATGTACTATGTACATACCAAGTTTTATTGAAATCGGTTCATAAATACGCGTGTTATTACTTGACAAAAATCAGATCGTTTCAAAATGTCAGCCATAAGAAAAATTCAAAGTGCTATAACTCAATCGTTTTGCAAGACATAGACAAAATAAAAAGTGTTCTGGAATTGTTGTTTTAAGTTCTAACACGTAAAAGAAAAATATTTTTCAAATTTTAATTTTTTCGCATTTAATTTTAAATTTTAAATTTTTTTAAAAATTTAAAATGGCCGTCATTTTGAAACAAAATGACGGATGATGCTGGCCAACGAACTCAGTCGAGACATTTGTATGTACTATGTACATACCAAGTTTCATTGAAATCGGTTCATAAATACGCGTGTTATCACGTGACAAAATCAGATCGTTTCAAAATGTCAGCCATAAGAAAAATTCAAAGTGCTATAACTCAATCGTTTTGTAAGATATAGACAAAATAAAAAGTGTTCTGGAATCGTTGTTTTAAGTTCTAACACGTAAAAGAAAAATATTTTTCAAATTTTGATTTTTTCGCATTTAATTTTACATTTTAATTTTTTTTTAAAATTTAAAATGGTCACCATTTTGAAACAAAATGGCGGATGATGCTGGCCAACGAACTCGGTCGAGACATTTGTATGTACTATGTACATACCAAGTTTCATTGAAATCGGTTCATAAATACGCGTGTTATTACTTGACAAAAATCAGATCGTTTCAAAATGTCAGCCATAAGAAAAATTCAAAGTGCTATAACTCAATCATTTTTTAAGATATTGACAAAATAAAAAGTGTTCTGGAATCTTTGTTTTAAGTTCTAACACGTAAAACAAAAATATTTTTCAAATTTTAATTTTTTCGCATTTAATTTTAAATTTTAAATTTTTAAAAAATTTAAAATGGCCGCCATTTTTAAACAAAATGACGGATGATGCTGGCCAACGAACTCGGTCGAGACATTTGTATGTACTATGTACATACCAAGTTTCATTCAAATCGGTTCATATATACGTTAGTTATCGCATGACAAAAATCAGATATATATATATATATATATATATATATATATGGTTATATATATATATATATATATATATATATATATATATATGTCAACATTTGAACGGAGGGTGGTTTTGGGGTCTGGGGGTCATGATCGGTGAAAATATACCAAAATTTTCCGGAAGTGTTTTCCTCCGGACGGCTGCAATAGGTAGCTTTTTACTTTTTGTAATGAAAGCTACCTAAAACAGCAGAACATGATGATATTTAATTTGCTTTCTAAAATTTTATGTACGCTGGATGCACTAAAAAAATTACTTCATGTTAACTCAATTAAATTTTATTTTATTTTTATTTGTCTACAATTTTGATTAAATACTAATGATTGAAAAAAATGCATTCGATTTTATTATCCATTAAATGGTCTTTCCACAAATATATAATTTTCTGGTATTACTTAAACAGAAAATCGTATTATGCACTATAAAAACGCCCAAAATACGTCTTTTTGAAAAAGTTTTCACAGTTTTGGCAATTACCAAACATCTGTTTTAATAAGTTTAAAATGGTTTAATATAATACACTACAACGCACTAATATAATTATTATACTTTGCTATCTATTTTTCTTCGAAGAACCTTAAAGTGAGAGATTAAAGTGAGTCTTAATTTTGAAGTAAGTTGTTAAAAATCATTAAGAAGTACTTTGTCTCATTTGTTTTACGATTTATGTCAAAAATATCCTCTTTTGTATTGCACTGATGAAAAAATACACAATTCAACCATAAAAAAAAATTAAGATCTGAGTAATTTCATCAAGTTTTATATACATACTTTATACATGCAGATTTTCCAAATCTAATATTACATTTTCGTTTAAATAGATTTAAGATGTACGCATAGTTTTGATAAATTAAATATTCACTGAAATGAAAGAAATACGATTTTAAGATTAAAAATATTAATATTTAATCTTAAACGTAAATTAATGCCCGTTTAAGAAAAAAAAAACAGTTTTAAAATAAATAGTAAGTGAAAGAAAAAAAGATGGCAAATTTTGGTCTGAAAAAAAGTTTATTATATATTCATGATATTTAATATTTTTTAAAAGATAATTTAAGTTTTTTTTTCACACACACAGTACAAAACCAAAAATTATTAAGAAAATTACAATATATCACTTTTAGAAGATTTGTTAACTATAAACCCTCCCGCGCACTGCATTAATGAAAGAATGCAGATGAGTTTGGCTTGTATCCAAGGATAAGGGTAATATAAAGGTATAAGTAATTTCTATAAATTCTATAGCAATTCTGAATATGTAGATTTTTCTCAGTCTAATATTTATTTAATATGCTTGACTTTCAGATACATGTCCTTAAGCTACGAATATAAAACGTTATGTCTTTTTCTTTTTGCTTTTTGAATACATTAAAAATGTACTGATATCTCTGATGAATTTATCTCTACTGAAATGTATAAACAAATGAATTAATAGTTACAAAATTGAACATGGGATCTTAAGCACATACTAAAGCTCATTTTATCAGTATAAAAAAAAAGAAAAACCACAAGTGATAAATTAATGAAATATCTAAGAGAAAAGTTCAGTACATTTTTATACATTACAATTTCAGTCGATGATAAAAAGTAATTGCAATTTTAATGCCGGTTTAAGTTATTAATCGGTGAAAGGGATCAAAAGCACTTAAGAGTGAATTCAACATAGATACAATATCAGTTAAATTTACAATAGGATATCTAAGAGAAAATGTAATAAGTTATTTATGCATGGTAATTCCAGTCAGTCATGAAAAAGGAATTGCGGTTTTTAAAAATTTTTTATTTTATTAAGCTATAAAAGGTAAATTAATTCACTTAAATGTGAATTTAATATATAAAATATCAATCAAATGTAAAATAGAACGTCTAAGAGTAACTGTAATGAACTGCTATGTATGAGAAACCTTGTGCAATGATAAAGAATAAATTATAGTATTATTTTGAAAAAAAAAATGCGGTGTTAATAATTATCAATTTTGGTAATCTATAAAAGGCAACATAATACAGGTGTGAATTTAACATATAAAGAAAATCAACCAAATGTATAACATAAAGTCTAAGAATAAATGCAAAGAGCTGCTATGCATGACAATTCTTTGCAATGATAAATAATAATTTGTAGCATTGTTTTACATAAAAAAATGCGGTCTTAATAATTGCTAATTTTATTACATAGGCTATTTCCATGAGTACTTGTGGTGTAAGTCACAGGCTACGATTTTTGGCTACCAGTATTATAGAACGAAAAAAATGTGATTAATTTTATTGGGACATTCTCATTAATTGAATAAGGACAAGCAGACTTTTTGAAAATAACGGTGGCTAACAAGTATAGCAATTAATAAGCTATGTGACTTACACTACAGAACCCATGGAATTAGCCCATATAAAAGGTAATAGAATGCCAATAAATATGAATTTTACATACATATCTATAACGGAAAGTCTAAGAGTAAATGTAATAATAAACTACAATTCTTGTCAAATGATAAAGAATAAATTATAGTATTAAAACATCAAAATAAATTAATAATTGCCATAAATGATAAAAACAAATTTAAAAGGTAAAAAATACTTTTATTAATTCACATTCCACATGTTTTATTGCATTCATTGCCACCAATATTTTCAGTTATTAAAATTAGACAAATATATTCGCAAAAAGAATTTCGATTGAAAAAATGGTAAACAAAAAGTGGGTAAATGTGTTCGCAGATTGCACAGATGGTTTCATATAATATGCATTTTTTTCAAAACAACTTATCCTTTAATTAATAAATCCAAATTTCTAATTACTAATTAAAAATTCTTACATGCATGGTAGCAGAGATGAATTTAATTTTAAAATAATTATAAAAGGAAGTTACTGAAATTAATAATTTAATGAAATTAAAAGTGCTCGAACAAAATTATTTAAATAAAGTCCGAAATTCTTTATTTTTTTAAAACCCGAAAAAAAAATAGCGGAGGTATAAATAAAATTTTAAATTTCTAAACGAGCGAAAAAAAAATGTTTAAAATTTTAGTGCTAAATTATTAATAAATCGCAAAAGTTTTTTAAATTGAAAGAAAATTTAATTGCAAAAAAATTTATGACTTTCAAATTTAAAACATTATTAGAAGCAACGAAATATATTTGAAAAGAGTCACAACTGTAATGAACAAGAAGATAATTTTTGTAGTATAATGCTAATTTTCAAACCATTTCGTTATATCATTGTAATCGAATATTATTATTTAACTCCAAACGAAAGTGTTAACAATCCGAAAACAGAAAAAAAAAATCTCCACTGTAGAGTCTGATTCAATTTTTTAAGTAACTGAAATTAATGTTTACATTTACTGTGAATGGACTTTGAATCAGCCCTTTTAGTTAGTTTTCATTCGACGGCAGACAGATGTTTTACATCACACATAAAAGTTTAGAAAAAAAAAACCTCTTCTGAAAACAATTACTGATCGATTGTTTACTATATAACCTAAACGGAACCTAATAATATAAACCCTTAATTTGGCCAAAAATACGAAATTTTTATTTTTTAAATCCAACTCAAAATGAAAATTGCAAGTCATAGCATCGATGATCAAACTAAAAACCTTCTGCTTTTTAGCGAGTTGCTTTACCTGCAAGCCATGATATCTACACACAAAGAATTGAAGTTAAGGTTCTGTTCGCAAAAATGAACGGGTGTCACTGAAAAAAATATTTTAACGAAAATAACGGACTTTAAAAATTTTTATGATTTGTCGTATGACACGAAGTATTTAGTTGTAAGTACGCAAAATTTAAAGTTTCTAACTTATAAAGTTTTTGTATATGGTCTCTATAAGAAACGGACAGAGACGAACAGGGTTTCGTCAAATGAAACAAAATCCAAAAATCAAGCAAACACAAAATTAATGAAATTAACTGCGGTATTAAAAAAGGGTATTTGTAAGTCTGAATTACTTTATATTACTGTTTTATTATTATCCTTTTCAGTCCTGATCTATCTTACAGGACGCACATGTTTACGTGTTTTTTTTTCCACGTATATAAAAACGTTAAAAATAAAAAAGTAGACTGAATGAAGCCTAGCAGATAGAAAAACTAAACAAAATAGCATTAAAAATAGCTTTTTATTCAAAGAAAAAAAAGCCGGGGCCAGAGACTTTATTTCTACACATTGCTAAAAAATATTAATTATTTGGAAGTTAGAATATCTGTAACTTAATTAATTATTCTAGTTTTTACTCATTCATAACTAAATAATTGTCAGAGCGTTTGCAATGTCGTTACTGAAAATCGTGCTCTTGCCTTATAATATAGATAGCATATATCTACATTTATTTATATTTCATACAAATGTGAATAAAATTTAAAACTTCAGCTTCTCGTTCCATAATAATAAGATCAGTACGATAAGAACAGATCAGCATGGAGTCGAATTTATTAAACCTACATCATTATTCTTCACAAATATGTAAAAATTCAGAAACGCCCTGCTGCGATTAAAAATAACATTAAAAATAAAAGATGAGTTTTTTCAATACATTCCCATATTCTTTTTGAATAAATAACGGAAAAAAGAGCACACAAATTAAGCATATTCAGAATCTAATCTTCTATTATAAGCCCTCTTTTAACGTCCGATGAAGAGACAGACAACAAGCAGTGCAAGAAAATGGCCACCCCCATAGAGTGTGACCGCAGTTACAGTGAAAGAGATCCCACGGCGAATTTTATGCTCTGTCTAGCGCGACCGGCAATATATGAAAAAGGATGGATGATTTATAGTGACTTTTTTCTCCTTATTCCGCTGTTTTTTTTCTTTGAATATCGTTAGTCATTTTCAGAGTCTATTTAATAAAGGAAAAAAAATGCGTAAATTGAAGTAAGAGGGGATATCTTTTTTAAACTTATTGAATAGGTAAGCAATTTTTCATACAAAACGAATTTCCACATAATTTGCTGCCCTTTTTGAAGATTATTAATATATATATATATTTCAAATGAGAGTTTAAATGCATTATTATCGTTAACAATTGCAGTTTTTAGTGTAAGGGTGTATATATATATATTCAAACCTTTAATTATTTTTTAATAGATTTATTTTCTGCTGTTTCATTCTTCTACTTAAAATGACTGTTGAGAAGGGCCGAATATTCTAAATTGCTCGACCTCATTTTTAGCCCCATCAGATGGGCAATTTCTGAAACCGCTGAAATATATGTTTGTTGTGTTTGAGCTGACGCTTTGGTCAGGGTATCAAAGAAAATATAATGTTATGTTTATTTGAAAGTGGAGAAAGCACTTTTTATTTGCCTCTACCCACAATTAGGCCAAAGTGATCGTGATAATGATAGCACATCACGGAGAATGGGGGCCTGCAAACGACCCTAATTACTCTCTTCATTATTTCATTTAAAATAATAAAAATATTCTTTATCCAATGATGAAGAAAAATCAAGTATAAAGTTATAAAAATATAAAATTAAAAAGGTAAAAAGTTACCTGTTGAATCCTTGGCTTTTGATGACAAATAAATCCAGACAATAGGCACAAGAAATTAATATACGAACAATTTTCGAAGAAAAAAAAAATATATTTTATTTCATGAAGAACTTGTTGCTTTTTTCATGAATAAATATTTCTTCACAAATTTATATTTTTGGTGACTCGTACATATTAATCTCTCACTTGATAAACAACCATTTCATAACATATGTTAATCACAACTATTGCTATCTCCAAGCAATAAAAATTCTTTTCATAACATATTCTAGATATCTCAACAACATGTAATTAAACAATTTTCTTCATGACATAAAAGGAGAATAAATTATCATTTCTTTTTGAAAAAGAACACCTCTCATAATATGAACTTTCAAAACAAAATACATCATACTTCATATTGTATAGATACATGCCAATATTTTCTTTATAACGCCCCGTAAATATTAAAAAAAAATTATATATATATTGGGCCAGATAATGAAGATAAAAGGACTTATGCAAATAAAATTTCTTCACCTGACGAAAGAAAAAAATCTTCACCAAGACGTCATGTAAACTATAATATTATTTCTTGAAAACAAAACAGTTCTTCACCTCTGCCTACTTCTCAGAGGATGGAGAATAAAAAGATTATCGAAGAATTGGGCACATTAGATTTGTAGAAGAAAACTCGTTGATGAAGAGATGATGAGAAAATGAATGAATATTTATAAAATACGTGACGACATTTTTACAACACTTGTGAAGATAACACGAGAGCATAAACTGAAGACGTATAATGAGACCTTATATAATTTCCGTAATCCAAGAAGAGAATGCACAAACAAAACAATTTTCGGGATGCTATTGCAGTGAGAAGTGCCTTGCTACTAGCCGCCTTGAAAACTCAACATCATTTCCAAAAAGAGAAGGCACAAACGAATACATTCAGGAATGGATTAAACCACTTCATTGCTCCTCGCAGCACAGAGGGACTTGGCTTAACAGAAATCAACATCACTTTCCTAGATGAATTTTGAGGGCAGCACTTTTTCTTTGCCGCACTTAAAAAAAATCAGCATCGTAATAATCTCAACATAACAAAAAAAAACCGTTCCATCCTTCGTTAACGGGGGAGCACCTCTGCCCCGAACTTTCACTCATGCGACTGCATCCATCACAGCAGGTGTCTATCGGCGCAACTGACGCAGGTGGCCGCGAGCCCAGGGGAAAAGGAGAAAGGGTTATTGTAAATGCAAAATACGCCAATTTGGCAGTTAGCAACAGAGGGGGTGAGGAAAAACTAAGCCAAATTACAATATACAGTATGAAAAGATATGTAACTAATAAGAATAAAATTGATAACCATCTTAAGAAGGAAGGCCAAAGCTGGTGGCCATGTACATAACGGCTTGAAATACGTCACCTGTGAAATTTAATTTGATAGGTTAGGGGTGTGTCCGAATAAACGGAAGTTCCACCCAAAAGAACTAGCGAGAAAGTTCTCGAACAAATTTAAAACCGGAAAGAATGATTTCAAACAAAATTTTACCGGCTTGGAACATTCGAAAGCTAAGCAAGAAAGAAAACATTACAGGCGACGAAATGAAAATAAGCGAAACCGAAATTAAATTTAAATTGAGAACATTAATAAAAAGGAAGGTGATATGAAATAAAATGGCTAATAAAATTGAATTAAACTAAACATATGGGGGGGTTATGGAGTAACCACCACATATTATAAAAAGGAAGGTGATATGAAATAAAATGGCTAATAAAATTGAATTAATTCAATTTTATTAGCCATTTTATTTCATATCACCTTCCTTTTTATAATATGTGGTGGTTACTCCATAACCCCCCCATATGTTTAGTTTAATTCAATTTTATTAGCCATTTTATTTCATATCACCTTCCTTTTTATTAATGTTCTCAATTTAAATTTAATTTCGGTTTCGCTTATTTTCATTTCGTCGCCTGTAATGTTTTCTTTCTTGCTTAGCTTTCGAATGTTCCAAGCCGGTAAAATTTTGTTTGAAATCATTCTTTCCGGTTTTAAATTTGTTCGAGAACTTTCTCGCTAGTTCTTTTGGGTGGAACTTCCGTTTATTCGGACACACCCCTAACCTATCAAATTAAATTTCACAGGTGACGTATTTCAAGCCGTTATGTACATGGCCACCAGCTTTGGCCTTCCTTCTTAAGATGGTTATCAATTTTATTCTTATTAGTTACATATCTTTTCATACTGTATATTGTAATTTGGCTTAGTTTTTCCTCACCCCCTCTGTTGCTAACTGCCAAATTGGCGTATTTTGCATTTACAATAACCCTTTCTCCTTTTCCCCTGGGCTCGCGGCCACCTGCGTCAGTTGCGCCGATAGACACCTGCTGTGATGGATGCAGTCGCATGAGTGAAAGTTCGGGGCAGAGGTGCTCCCCCGTTAACGAAGGATGGAACGGTTTTTTTTTGTTATGTTGAGATTATTACGATGCTGATTTTTTTTAAGTGCGGCAAAGAAAAAGTGCTGCCCTCAAAATTCATCTAGGAAAGTGATGTTGATTTCTGTTAAGCCAAGTCCCTCTGTGCTGCGAGGAGCAATGAAGTGGTTTAATCCATTCCTGAATGTATTCGTTTGTGCCTTCTCTTTTTGGAAATGATGTTGAGTTTTCAAGGCGGCTAGTAGCAAGGCACTTCTCACTGCAATAGCATCCCGAAAATTGTTTTGTTTGTGCATTCTCTTCTTGGATTACGGAAATTATATAAGGTCTCATTATACGTCTTCAGTTTATGCTCTCGTGTTATCTTCACAAGTGTTGTAAAAATGTCGTCACGTATTTTATAAATATTCATTCATTTTCTCATCATCTCTTCATCAACGAGTTTTCTTCTACAAATCTAATGTGCCCAATTCTTCGATAATCTTTTTATTCTCCATCCTCTGAGAAGTAGGCAGAGGTGAAGAACTGTTTTGTTTTCAAGAAATAATATTATAGTTTACATGACGTCTTGGTGAAGATTTTTTTCTTTCGTCAGGTGAAGAAATTTTATTTGCATAAGTCCTTTTATCTTCATTATCTGGCCCAATATATATATAATTTTTTTTTAATATTTACGGGGCGTTATAAAGAAAATATTGGCATGTATCTATACAATATGAAGTATGATGTATTTTGTTTTGAAAGTTCATATTATGAGAGGTGTTCTTTTTCAAAAAGAAATGATAATTTATTCTCCTTTTATGTCATGAAGAAAATTGTTTAATTACATGTTGTTGAGATATCTAGAATATGTTATGAAAAGAATTTTTATTGCTTGGAGATAGCAATAGTTGTGATTAACATATGTTATGAAATGGTTGTTTATCAAGTGAGAGATTAATATGTACGAGTCACCAAAAATATAAATTTGTGAAGAAATATTTATTCATGAAAAAAGCAACAAGTTCTTCATGAAATAAAATATATTTTTTTTTTCTTCGAAAATTGTTCGTATATTAATTTCTTGTGCCTATTGTCTGGATTTATTTGTCATCAAAAGCCAAGGATTCAACAGGATGACTTTTGCTTTGTAATATATTCAGTCGAAGCTAGCCGCACTGATTGTCCAGCAAGAAGAATCGCTATGTAATTTTTTTTCTTTTCTCCAGGCTGCAGGCAGCTGTTATTATTATTTTTTTTTTCATTTTATTTAAGTCTTCTTCTCTCTGGTACAACTCAACGGTCATCCTCGGGATGTATGTATGAATTTTCAATAGTTTTATTATTTACTGTATTTATCTATAAGTCATAATTTTTACAATATTTACACATAATCTCATGTATGCCATACTTTTAAATTTTATAAAGTCTTTAATTACAATAGTTGATGCAAAAATTGAGAAAGAATTTGTCTTTGTTAGAATATGATATCATTATTTAAAGTTATTTTTGACAAATGTGCATTATAATAAGAAAAGTGAAATTGTAATTCATATAAGGTAAACATAAAGATGAATACTCATCAAATTATTTTCTCTATTGTGTCTGCTCTTTACAATGCATGCATGTTTTAACATTTAACCTCTTTTAAAAAAAAAAAAAAAGAGAGAAAGTGCATGATAAACTTATTCATACTAATATTTTCTTCTCTTCTTGGTGAAATATAGAAAGTGAATGACTCACAATAAGTAATATTTTTGTATACTTTTGAGTATTTATACTTTGGATCCAAAGATGTTGATTGAGGCATTATATATATATTTTTCCAAAGATGTTCATTCAGTCATTATATATATTTTTATCCAAAGATGGTGGTTAAGTCAATATATATATTTATCCAAAGATGTTTAATGAGTCATTATATATATTTATATAAAGCAAATTCTTGATTTATGACAAATGTAAAAGTGATCACTTACTTAATTTTTTTTTTAAAAATGTTTGAAAATTATAAGTAAATATGTTCTAGATATCTTCTATATAGAAATTTTGACACAATTGATTTTTCTTTGTAAGTTGACATTATCAAGTCATATATAAGATTGACATATTCATATAAATTTCTTCCTTTTTCGGAATATTAAACATCTTATGTTTTATGTTTATTTTGAATGAAGTATAGTATTAAAGGTATTTATGCAATTATTGACAATTTATATTGAAAATGTTTAAGAATATTCCTTATGAGAGTGTAAAAATTCTCTCTTTGAAAATTATTATAGTCATTTTGAAGATATTTTTATTGAAAAATAATATCATGCTTTTGTTACCATTCTTTTTGCAACTTATTATTTTATTCTCTGCGAAAATGTGTTATTGAATAATACTAAAGTTATTCATTTAAGATCTATTGAAAGCGTAAAAGGCTATGTGGTGATATAAGTAAATATTTTTTTATGAGAGCATAACTAATCTCTCTGCACTATTTATATATATATTTTTATGGTTGTTCAATTTTCAACTTACAAATCCATTTAATTTATTATGTGTTATTTGAAACCATATATGTTATATATAATTATAACATGATTCATATACAGTTATAGTATATTTCATTTTTGTGCACAACTGAGAATATAAATATACATATTATTGTGTAATCAAATATTGTGACATATGCTAAAGCATTCTACTATTGTGATACATTGTGCACAGCCTAACAAGAGACTCTTCAAAGTTATGGACTGTTTGTCTGCACATAGTCTTTAATTTTTTTTATATGATAGATACCTCTGAAAGAAACTTTATATACCTTTCATGTTAACATTTACTACAGTTGGTATATTTTCATAAGGATTACTATCATAACAGTAATTATTTTTTTTATTGTTTAAATATCATGTACAACAATTATGTATATTCTTATAACTACTTCTGATATTTATTTTGTGTAATTATTTAGTATATTTGTACATGTGTTAGAAAATATTGTCTCGATGAAAAATTGTCATTTTTGTCATCTCACCTGCTGATATATAGGAAGATGTTCCAGAATTTTCGACCCCTTCGTTTTCCCCCTTAATGGTGGAAATTTCAAAAATCCCGTCTTAATGCATCATAAGAAGTATATTTCCCTCCAATTTTCATGCTTCTACGTTCAGTAGTTTGGGGACTGATTATCAGTCAGTCAGGACAAACTATCTTATGTATATATAGATAGATATATGCATGTATACGTTTTTAAATGGAAACGGGAAATGAAAAATGTAATTGATGATAAAAGACCAACGACATAGAGGGCTATTATGATTTTTAAAGAGAGCTGTTTATGATTTATAAAAAAAATGACACATTGTTCAAAGCACGAGTTTTCTGATACTACCAAATCATTGTAATACAAAAAGCTCTTTTTTTTTTTTTTTTTGCGAAGTAGAAACAGACCGGAAGTAAACATATTTAAACAAGCATATCAACAATTGGGGCGATTAAATGTATTTCATTCCTTTATTAACTGTTTTTTAACCCTTTTTAATCTTTTTTTTATGTGCATGAATAATTATGTAAAATCGTAGCACCTATAGTCGTCGATCAATTCGTCTGTCTGTCCGACTATAAAAACGCAAAAACTACTCAACCTATGAAATTTAAAATACATAATTATTGCATAACTTTTTTGAGTCACTTCAAATTTTACGAAAATTGGACGTATAATTCTAATTAAAGGGACAGTCAAAAATATTCCGTTACATTACACTCAATGGGTAAAAAAAATGCAAGTGCATTTTAATGAAGTTGCACTCTTTCGAACATAGTACAATTCTTTTACATCTATAAAATATATAATCAAATGTACATCCTGTACAATTTGTGGTACAAAAATCTTTTTTTGCTACGTCTGGTATGCAAATTCCGGCTTGTTTTTATTCCGTTAGATGTCGTTAGATCATTTTTTGCAGTCTATTTAATTAGAAAAACTTCATAAATTAAGGTCGGAGGAATATTTTTTTAATTCAATGAATAGCTAAGCGGTTTTCCATATAAAGAGACGTTCCACATAATTCGTTAATATTTTTGTGTATTATTAATTGAGGTATTTGAAATAAAAATTTCAATGTATCACTAAAGCTGATCATTGATGTGTTTAATGCAAGCGTGAAAAAAGTTATTTTTAAACACAAACGATAAAAGGTAAAATGCAAATGATGATAAAAGACCTAACGACTATTATAATTTTTCTGTGCTGGTTACCCATATTGCTTGTGACCAAAATCACACGATAAAAAGTCTTATACCTTGTTTTAAATTTTAAATTAAAATTATATTAAAAAAGTGGTGCAAATTAAAATCGTTATAACTCAAAATTATATTTATAGAATTTCATTTCTTTTATATTTAAATAATCACAAATGTCTAAATTTTAATTTTGATTCAGTATTTTAAAAATATTAATAAAAAAAGTATTTGAAATAAAAAATTGAAAAAAATTATTTAACTTTTATTAAAAACCATATTTTTAAAAGTAAATATTTTTGTAATTTACTGAAGCAAAATTGAAGTAAAATAATCAAAAAATGTACGTTTCAAGTTTGAAGCATTTATCTTTAATAGTTCTTGAGTTATAGCCGTTTGCATCTAGAAATTGTGAAAAACCCATCATAAAGAAATACGTATATTCACAAGAAGTCATTTTCGTAACAAGCAGTGCTTCAAAGCGAGATTTTGAAGACAACCCAAGCGAAAAAATTAATGTTTTATATTCTAATTAGATAGAAACATGATATAAACGTAATTAAAAAAAAAAAAAAAATGTTTAATGCAACAATTTTTTTAAAGAAAATTTGAAGATTTTTTTTCCTTGGTCTCCCTTAAATAAAACAAAATACACCATTTGGGAAATACATTTGATTAGAGTTTTAAATTGAATTGTGTGCATATCTATACATATAATATGATTCAATACACTAAAATTAAGATAATGTTTAATGTTTATATGAATAGGTATTTTTTAGTATACATGAATTTTAAATCACTGATTTTTTTCATCATTTTAATGCATTAAGTGAGGTATTGTGATTTTTTATAGAGTGTCAGTTATCATTAAAATGCACTGAAATAATTATCAAAACACGTCCTCTAGTATGTGGAAAACTTCTTAGTCGAAGATATATATATGTGCGTGTGTGTGTGTGTATTGGTGGAAATTATTGAGCTTGTGTTTACGTTTGAAATGACAGCGATAAACACGCTTGCGATTCATACATTAACTATTCAATGACACTCTATTACGCTTAATATACACTCTATAGCCATTAATGACCGGACATTTTCAATTTTAGACTTTTTGTCAAATATTTTAAAAAATACTTGTCAGATTCTTCTGGAACTTCAGTATTATATAGATTGTGTTTGAACTCTTATTTATCAACGTCCATTTAATAAGGAATTCAATTAAGAGACAGACAAAAAATTAAGAAAAATAAATATATTTGGGATCATTTTCTACATTAAAATGTACGAAATGATATATTCCACATTAACAGAAATTTATACCTACTATACAATATTTCCAATGATTTTTGTAAGAATAGCAAACATTTTCGTAAAAATATAGATTTTTTTTTTTTTTTTTTTGAAAAGTTAAAAGAAAAAAATTCTTGAATGTTTTTAGTTTATATGATGCAGGGTTTTCAACCAAATTAAACGACTGAAAAGTGGGCAAAATGTTGAAAAAACTATACAATGCAATTGGAATTTAAATATATTAACTATTTTATGAAATATGAGTATTTGTCTGAAATATTTTATCTATGCATGTATAAACGATAACAACAATATTTTTACATAAATTAATAATGACATGTCTGGAACAACTCGAAAAAAAATTCCGAAATATATTGGTGATAGAAGTTAGCTGATTTTTAGTTCTCGCTGAAATCATCTGAATAATAAGAAATTTTCCAAAAATTGTCAATTTTTTTTTCTCAAAACTTTTTGGATAACTAGAAACCAGAATGAACATTTCCATGATAAGAAGAAATATTAAAATTAAAGTATTTGCTCTAAATCTTCTTATAGATATTAATTAAATGCTGACATTTTGGGAAAACTCAGTAAATAAAAAATGACAATTTGTGGATAATCCATTGTCATCATTTTACCCTTTATCATCATTTCTAAAAGTTTTTATTTCTCTTTAATTATTTTTACTGCTCCCTAATTGTGATCCTTATGAAAAGAATGTCGATAAATATCAGGTCAAACATAATCTTTATAAACCTGAAGTTCCAGATCATTCCGACGAGTATATTTTTCAATATTCGATAAAATGTCTAAATCTGAAAGAGTTCGGTAATTAATGGTAATCATTGTATAAAGTACATTTTCATTTTAGGCGATTTCTGATATAAAAAAAAATCGCGTAATATTATATATCTGCAGAATGTTTAAAGATGTTTAAGCTGCAATATAACAAAAGTATTTAAGCAGCATTAATATAAGCAGTTTAAAAAATATTTAAATGTGCTTCATAAAGAATAAATAAAAAGTATTTAATATTTTATCCAGTAGTCATTTTAAAGATTAGCTTTGAAAAATCTATCTTATACCGCAAAAAAATCTTTCATAGAAAAAAAATCAGAATTTTCTAAACAGGAAAGTTATTTGTCAACAGTGTTTCAACTTTATTGGCATATCAGGGGTAAAAAGCTGTCATTTTCTCCCATTCTTTTTTGTAAAATGACAACAACATTTTGTATTTGAGTACAATGCCACGGAGAACAACAAAATAATATTACCTCGGATGTTTATAAAAACAGGTACATTAAATAAAAACCTTTATCGCAAGCAATTAGAAAAAATATGTATTGGAAAAATCACTAAGCTTTATAAAATATCTAAGAAAATGTGTCATTTTTTTCTCTGTTATGACGTGAAAATATAGATTTTATTTCATAACTGTTCTTTTTTTTTTTATTTCTCCTCTGACCGCGTTACATTAACTACCAGTTTCTAAAAATGACATTTTTTTAATCTGCAAAATAAATGCTCAACCTCTATCAATTTAATATTGTGTGTGTCTCAGAGGGCACACATATGTTTTGAATTACCTTCTTTGATTCCAAATAATCAATAGATTAGTTTGCTAGGAAGTCTCTTTTTTCCCTTCAGTGGGGGAAAAACTGTTTTTTTCCTGTTTGAGCAAAAATAAATAATAAAAAAATATGACCAAAAATTTTTTATTGAACATTGGTAAATAAGTATTTTTTTTTTCTATTTGTCCTCAGGGGAATCTAAAATTAATCATTTTATTCGCTGCAGTTAACAAAAAACATTTAAGTGTTTAAGATTTACAGAAACGTATTGTAGATATGATTTATAATATTTATAGAAGTAGTAACAGAAATGGAAAATTATGAATTTTTTCTCATGATAAAATATCCCTGTACATATTGGATTTTCGAAAAACATTGTCCTCTGGATTTATTTTTTAAATATCAATAATACTAGTCATTTAATATAAATTACAAAGCAACGTAAAAAAAGATATGTAATTTTACGATAAATATGGATTTTTAGGGGATCAAATGTGAAGAATAACAAAGTTTAAATTTGCATTGTGATTTGTACATAAAATTTTCCAATGAATAAATATGTCTTCTATTCCAATAAATTCATATACAAAATCACTTTCATAAAAAAACTCGCGCGGCTTTTATTCCTTAAATATTGATAATAGACATATATTAAAAATTGCAAAGTTATGTAGTAAAAAAAGAGTAAAATGTTATGAAATCGATAAAAATTTTCAAGAGATTAAATTTAAAGAATTGCAAAACTTAAATTTGTATATTGCTTCCGTAAAAAAAGAAACATTTTTATTGAACATTAATACATAAGTAGCTTTTTTTTCTATTTGTCTTCCGTGGAATCTAAAATTAATCAATTTCTCTGGTGTAGTTAAAAAGA
Organism: Maratus speculifer; assembly: GCA_964019185.1. Lineage (NCBI taxonomy): Eukaryota > Metazoa > Arthropoda > Arachnida > Araneae > Salticidae > Maratus > Maratus speculifer. Next base: position 224,076,776 of record OZ025296.1, on the reverse strand, counting down.
ATATTCAAGTGTTTAAGATTTATAGAAATGCACTGTAGATAGAATAAATATGTTTAGTTTTAGGCGATTTCACATGAAAATGAAATCGTGCAACATCATAGTAACTGAAGAATATAATAATATTTAAACCTGCTACATAAAGAATAAATGAAAAATATTTAAAATGTTATTCAGTAGTCCATTTTAATAATTAAGTATGAAAAATATATCTTAGACCGTAAACATTCTTTTATAGTTTAAACATAATAAATAAAATAAAATAAATCTCTATTTACTAAACAAGAAAAGTTCTTGTCAACAATGTTTCAACTTTATTCGCATATCAGGGGTAAAAATCTGTCATTTTCTCCCACTTTTTTGTGCAAAATGACAACAACATTTTGTATTTGAGTTCAATGCGACGGAGAACAATGGAATAATATTACTTCGGATGTTTATAAAATCAGGCGCCTTTAAATAAAAAACTTTATCTAGAGCAATTAGAAGAAATATGTATTGGAAAAATCACCAAGCTTTATAAAATATCTAAGAAAATGTGTAATTTTTATCTCTGTTATGACATGAAAATATAGATTTTATTTCATAACTGTTCTTTTTTTAATAATGTCTCTATGTCTGACCTCGTTACTTTAACCACCAGTTTCTAAAAATGACATTTTTTTTTTTTAATTCTTCAAAATAAATGCTCAATCTTTTTCAATTTAATATCGTTTCTGTTTCAGAGGGCACACGTGTTTTGAATTACCTTCTTTGATTCCAAATAATCAATAGTTTAGTTTGCTAGGAAGTCTCTTTTTTCTTTCAGCAAGGAAAAAAAAAACTGTTTTTTCCTGTTTGAGCAAAAAAAAAAAAAGTAAAAAAAAAAAAAGACCGAAACATATTATTGAACATTGTTAAATAAGTAGATTTTTTTCCTATTTGTCATCAGTGAAAATATTTTTTTCCTCAATTAATCATTTTCTCTGTTGTAGTTAAAAAGAACATTAAAATGTCTAAGATTTATCGAAATGCAATATAAATAGAATATATATGTTTCATTTTAGGCGATTTCACATAAAAAAATCGTGTAAAACCATATAACGTAAGAATATAAAATTATTTAAAGTTACTACATAAAGAATAAATGAAAAATATTTAAAATTACCCAGTATATATTTTAATAATTAAGTATGAAAAATGTATCTTATACCACAAAAACTTCTTTTAACGTTTAATCCTTATAAAAAAAATAACAAAATCACAATTTACTAAACAAGAAAATTACTTGTCAACAATGTTTCAACTTTATTGGCATATCAGGGGTAAAAAGCTGTCATTTTTCCTCACTTTTTTTATGTTAAGTGACAACAACATTTTGTATTTGAGAACAATACCACTGAGAACAACGAAATGATAATACCGCGGATGTTTATGAAACTAAGTACATTAAACAAAAACCTTTATTTCAAGCAATTAGAAAAAAAAAATTGTATTGGAAAAATCACTAAGAATTTTAATATATCTAAGAAAATGTCTCACTTTTTTTCTCTGTTATGACATGAAAATATAGATTTTATTTCATAACTGTTCTTTTCTTTATTAATGTCTCCATGTCTGACCTCGTTACTTTAACCACCAGTTTCTAAAAATGACATTTTTTTTTAATCTACAAATTAAATGCTCAAACTTTTTCAAATTAATATCGTTTATGTTTCAGCGGGCACACGTGTTTTGAATTACCTTCTTTGATACCAAATAATTAAAAGTTTAGTTTGCTAGGAAGTCTCTTTTTTGCTTTCAGCGGAAAAAAAAAAAAAAACATTTTTTTCCAGTTTGAGCAAAAATAAAAAGTAAAAAAAAATGACCGAAACATCTTATTGAACATTAGTAAATAGTAGCTTTTTTTTTCTCAGTGGAATCTAAAATTAATCATTTTCTCCGGTGCAGTTAAAAAGATCATTGAAGTGTTTAAGATTTATAGAAATGTATTGTAGATATGATTTATAATATTTTTACAAATATTAACAGAGGATTATGGGAAATTGTGAATTTCCTTGTCATCATAAAATATGCTTGTACATATAAGATTTCCTAAAAACATTGTCCTCTGTATTTATTTTTTAAATATTAATCATACTCGTCATTTAATTTAAATTACAAAGTAACGTAAAAAAGAGATATGAAATTTTACGATAAATATGGATTAAAATTTTTACGGGATTAAATGTGAAGAATAACAAAGTTTAAATTTGCATTCTGCCTTGCATATAAAATTTTCCAATGAATAAATATGTCTTCTATTCTAATAAATTCATATACAAAATCGCTTTACAAAAGAAGTCGCACGGCTTTTATTCCTTAAATATTGATAACACACATGAATTAAAAATTGCAAATTTACGTAATAAAAATGAGTAAAATTTTATGAAATCGATTAAAAATTTCAAGACATTAAATTTAAAGATTTGCAAAATTTAAATTTGTATACTGCCTCCGTAAAAAAAAAGAAAAAAGAAAAGAAAAACATTTTTATTGAACATTGATATATAAGTAGATTTCTTTTTATTTGTCCTCCGTGGAATCTAAAATTAATCATTTTATCTGTTCCAGTTAAAAAGAACATTGAAGTATTTAAGATTTATATAAATGCAGTGTAAATAGAATAAATATGTTTCATTCTAGGCGATTTCACATGAAAAAGAAATCGTGCAACACCATATAACTGAAGAATATAAAAATATTTAAAACTGCTACATAAAGAATAAATGAAAAATATTTAAAATTTTATTCAGTAGTCATTTAATAATTAAGTACGAAAAATCAGTTTTATAACTTAAAAACTTCTTTTATAGCTTAATTCTAATAAATAAAATAACAAAATCACAATTTACTAAAAAAAATAGTTGTCAACAATGTTTCAACTTTATTGGCATATCAGGGGTAAAAAGCTGTCATTTTCTTCCACTCTTTTATGTAAAATAACAACAACATTTTGTATTTGAGTATAATGCCACGGAGTTCAAATAAGAGACCGACAAAAATTAAGAAAAATAAATATATTTGGAATCATTCTGTACATTAAAATGTACGAAATGATATATTGCACATTAATAGAAATATATAACTACTATACAACATTTCCAATGATTTCTGTAAAAATAGCAGGCATATTCATAAAAATATAGTATTTTTTTAAAGTTAAAAAAATTCTTAAATATTTTTAGTTTATATGATGCATGGTGTTCAACCAAATTTAACACCAGAAAAATGAGCAAAATATTGTAAAAACAATATAATGCAATTGGAATTTTAATATACTAACTATTTCATGAAATATGAGTATTTGTCTGAAATATTTTATCTATGCATGCACGAACGATAACGACAGTATTTTTACATAACTCAATAATGAACTTTCTGGAACAACTCATTAAAAAATCAGAATTATATAGGAGATAAAAGTTAGCTGATTTTTAGTTCTCTCTGAAAGCATCTGAATGGTAAGAAAATTTCCAAAAATCGTCAATTTTTTTTCTTGGAACTTTTTGGATAACTACAGAATGAACTTATTCCATGGTAAAAAGAAATGAAAATATGAAAATTAAAGTATTTGTTCTAAATCTTCTCATAGATATTCATTAAATACTGATATTTTTGGAAAATTCAGTAAATAAAAAAATGACAATTTGAGGATAATCGCTTGTCCTCTTTTTCCCCTTTATCGTCATTTCTAAATGTTATCATTTAACTTTGATTATTTTCACTCCCCCCCCCTAATTGTCATCATTTTGAAAAGAATGTTTAATTAATATTAATAATTAAGTATGAAAAATGTATCTTATACCGCAAAAACTTCTTTTACAGTTTAATCATAAATAAAATAACAAAATCACAATTTACTAAACAAGAAAATTACTTGTCAACAATGTTTCAACTTTATTGGCATATCAGGGGTAAAAAGCTGTCATTTTTTTCCCACTCTTTTATGTAAAGTGACAACAACATATTGTATTTCAGAACAATACCACTGAGAACAACGAAATGATAATACCGCGGATGTTTCTGAAACCATGTACATTAAATAAAAACCTTTATTTCAAGCAATTAGAAAAAAAATGTATTGGAAAAATCACTAAAATTTATAAAATATCTAGGAAAATGTCTCATTTTTTTTCTCTGTTATGACATGAAAATATAGATTTTATTTCATAACTGTTCTTTTCTTTATTAATGTCTCCATGTCTGACCTCGTTACTTTAACCACCAGTTTCTAAAAATGACATTTTTTAAATCTACAAATTAAATACTCAAACTTTTTCAAATTAATATCGTTTTTGTTTCAGGGGGCACACGTGTTTTGAATTACCTTCTTTGATACCAAATAATTAATAGTTTAGTTTGCTAGGAAGTCTCTTTTTTTTTTTTTTTTTTTTTTTTTGCCTTCTTTCAGCGGAAAAAAATACTTTTTGTTTTCCAGTTTGAGAAAAAATAGAAAGTAAAAAAAAAAAAAATGACTGAAACATTTTATTGAACATTAGTAAATAGTAGCTTTTTTTTATTTGTCCTCAGTGGAATCTAAAATTAATCATTTTCTCCTTTGCAGTTAAAAAGATCATTGAAGTGTTTAAGATTTATAGAAACGTATTGTAGATATGATTTATAATATTTATACAAATATTAACTGAGGATTATGGGAAATTGTGAATTTTCTTGTCATCATAAAATATGCTTGTACATATAAGATTCCCTAAAAACATTGTCCTCTGGATTTATTTTTAAAATATTAATCATACTCGTCGTTTAATTTAAATTACAAAGCAACATAAAAAAAGTAGGGATAGGAAATTTTACGATAAATATGGATTAGAATTTTTACGGGATTAAATGTGAAGAATAACAAAGTTCAAATTTGCATTCTGCCTTGCATATAAAATTTTCCAATGAATAAATATGTCTTCTATTCTAATAAATTCATATACAAAATCGCTTTACAAAAAAGTCACACGGCTTTTATTCCTTAAATATTGATAACAGACATGTATTAAAAATTGCAAATTTACGTAATAAAAAAGAGTAAAATTTTATGAAATCGATTAAAAATTTCAAGAGATTAAATTTAAAGATTTGCAAAATTTAAATTTGTATAATGCCTCCGTAAAAAAAGAAAAAAGAAAAGAAAAAACATTTTTATTGAACATTGATATATAAGTAGATTTTTTTTTCTATTTGTCCTCCGTGGAATCTAAAATTAATCATTTTCTCTGTTTCAGTTAAAAAGAACATTGAAGTGTTTAAGATTTATATAAATGCACTGTATATAGAATAAATATGTTTCATTCTAGGCGATTTCACATGAAAAAGAAATCGTGCAACACCATATAACTGAAGAACATAAAAATATTTAAAACTGCTATATAAAGAATAAATGAAAAATATTTAAAATTTTATTCTGTAGTCATTTATTAATTAAGTACGAAAAATCAGTTTTATAACGTAAAAATTTCTTTTATAGCTTAATTTTAATAAATAAAATAACAAAATAACAATTTACTAAACAAAAAAAAAAATAGTTGTCAACAATGTTTCTATTTTATTGTCATATCAGGGGTAAAACGCTGTCATTTTCTCCCACTCTTTTATGTAAAATAACAACAACATTTTGTATTTGAGTACAATGCCACGGAAAACAACGGAATAATATTGCCCCTGAAGTTTATAAAACCAGGCGCCTTAAATAAAAAACTTAATGTAGAAAAATTAGAAAAAATACGTATTGAAAAAATCCATAAGCTTTATAAAATATCTAAGAAAATGTGTCATTGTTTCTCAGTTATGACATGAAAATATAGATTTTATTTCATAACTGAACTTTTTTATTTATGTCTCCATGTCTGACCTCGTTACTTTAACCACCGGTTTCTAAAAATGACATTTTTTATCTGCAAAATAAATGCTCAACCTTTTTCAATTTAATATCGTTTCTGTTTCAGAGGGCACACGTGTATTGAATTACCTTCTTTGATTCCAAATAATCAGTATTTTAGTTTACTAGGAAGTCTCTTTTTTGCTTTTATTGGGGTAAAAAAAAACTGTTGTTTTCCTGTTTGAGCAAAAATAAAAAATAAATAAATGACCGAAACATTTTTATTGAACATTAGTAAATAAGTAGCTTTTTTTCCTATTTGTCCTTAGTGAAATTATTTTTTTCCTCAATTAATCATTTTCTCTGTTGTAGTTAAAAAGTACATTGAAAAGTTTAAGATTTACAGAAACGCAATATAAATAGAATATATATGCTTAATTTTAGGCGATTTCACGTAAAACAAAATCATATAACACCATATAACTTAAGAGTATAACATTATTTAAAGTAACTACATAAAGAATAAAACAAAAATATTTAAAATTATATTCACTAGTTATTTTTATAATTAAGTATGAAAAATGTATCTTATACCTCAAAAACTTCTTTTATTGTTAAATCCTTATAAATAAAATAATAATATCACAATTTTCTAAACAAGAAAATTACTTGTCAACAATGTTTCAACTTTATTGGCATATCAGGGGTAAAAATCTGTCATTTTGTCCCACTTTTTTATGTAAAATGACAACAACATTTTGTATTTGAGTACAATGCGACGGAGAACAACGGAATAATATCACCTCGGATGTTTATAAAACCAAATACCTTAAATAAAAAGCTTTATCTAGAGCATTAAAAAAATATGTATTGGAAAAATCAGTAAGCTTTATAAAATGTTTAAGATTTTTTTTATTTTTTTCCTTAGTTACGACATGAAAATATAGATTTTATTTCATAACTGTACTTTTTTTATTAATGTCTCCATGTCTGACCTCGTTACTTTAACCACCAGTTTTTAAAAATGACATTTCTTTTTAAATCTGCGAAATGAATGCTCAGCCTTTTTTCAATTTAATATCGTTTCTGTTTCAGGGGGCACACGTGTTTTGAATTACCGTCTTTGATTCCAAATAATCAATAGTTTAGTTTGCTAGGAAGTCTCTTTTTTGCCTTCAGTGAAAAAAAAAAAAAAAAAAAAAAAAAAAAAACCTGTTTAAAAAAAAAAAAAAAAAAAAACCTGTTTAAAAAAAAAAAAAAAAAAAAAAAAAAAAAAAAAAAAAAAAAAAACTGTTTTTTTCCTATTTGAGCAAAAATAAAAAGCAAAAAAATGACCGAAACATTTTTATTGAAGATTGTTAAATAAGTAGCTTTTTTTCGTATTTGCTCTCAGTGGAATCTAAAATTAATCATTTTCTCTGTTGCAATTAAACAAATCAAATATTGAAGTATTTAAGATTTATAAAAATGCACTATAGATAGAATATATATGTTTCATTTTAGGCAATTTCACATTAAAAGAAAAATCGTGTAACACCATACAACTTAAGAATGTAAAAATATTTAAAGCTGTTGTATAAAGAATAAATGAAAATATTTAAAATTTTATTCAGTGGTCATTATAATAATTAAGTATGAAAAATCTATGTTATATCATAAAAACTTCTTTTATAGTTTAATCCTTATAAATAAAATAAACGGCGATTTCACATAAAAAATAAATCACGTAATACCATATAACTGAAGAATATAAAAATATTTAAAGGTGCTACATGAAGAATAAATAAAAAATATTTAAAATTTTATTTAGTAGTCATTTTAATAATTAAGTATGAAAAAGCTATCTTATACCTTAAAAACTTATTTTATAGTTTAATCCTTATAAATAAAATAAACAAAATCACAACTTACTAAACAGGAAAATTACTTGTCAGCAATGTTTCAACTTTATTGGCATATCAGGGGGTAAAAGCTCTCATTTTCTCTCACTCTTTTATGTAAAGTGACAACAACATTTTTTATTTGAGTACAATGCCACGGAGAACAACGGAATAATATTACCTGGGATGTTTATAAAACCAGGTACATTAAATAAAAACCTTTTTCTCAAACAATTAGAAAAACATGTGTATTGGAAAAGTCACTAAGCTTTATAAAATATCTAAAAAAAAGTGTCATTTTTTCTCTGTTTTGACATGAAAATATAGATTTTATTTCATAACTGCAGTTTTTTTTTATTAATGTCTCCATGTCTGACCTCGTTACTTTAACCACCAGTTTCTAAAAATGACATTTTTTTTTCGTTTGCAAAATAAATGCTCAACCTTTTTCAATTTAATATCATTTCTGTTTCAGAGGGCACACGTGTTTTGAATTACCTTCTTTGATTCCAAATAATCAATAGTTTAGTTTGCTAGGAAGTCTCTTTTTTGCCTTCAGCGGGGAAAAAACTGTTTTTTTTTTTCCTGTATGAGCAAAAATAAAAAGTAAAAAAATTACCGAAACATTTTTATTGAACATTGATAAATAAGTAGCTTTTTTTTTTCTATTTGTCCTCAGTGGAATCTAAAATTAATCATTTTCTCCAGTGCAATTAAAAAGAACATTGAAGTGTTTAAGATTTATAGAAACGTATTGTTGATACGATTTATAATGTTTATACAAATAGTAACAGAGGATTATGAGAAATTATGAATTTCCTTGTCATTATAAAATATACTTGTACTGGACATGCAGGGTTTCCTAAAAACTTTGTCCTCTATCTTTATTTGTTAAATATTGATCATATTCCTCATATAATATAAATTACAAAGTAAAGTAAAAAAAAGGATATAAAATTTTACGATAAATATGTATTAAATTTTTTTACGGGATTAAATGTGAAGAATAACAAAGTTTAAATTTGCATTCTGCCTTGTACATAAAATTTCCCAGTGAGTAAATATGTTTTCTATACTAATAAATTCACATACAAAATCGCTTTTCATAAAAAAACTCTCGCGGCTTTTATTCCTTAAATATTGGTAATACACATATATTATAAACTGCAAAGTTACGTAATAAAAATGAGTAAAAGTTTATGAAATCGATTAGAACTTTCAAGAGATTAAATTTAAAGTATTGCAAAATTTAAATTTGTATACTGCTTCTGTAAGGGAAAAAATATTCCAATAAGTAAAATGTGACTCATACTCTATGCAATCGTCCGATATTACTTTTCCCGTTTGTGAATTCATATCTAGAAAAGAAAATAAGAAAGAAAAAGTCATGCGTCAAGCATAGATTATGAAGCACTTTCCAAAACTTTCAGAATAATGTAACAAAACTGCACCGTTTAAAATATCAAAATATAAAATATATATTATTATAAAAGTAAAATATTACGTCCCAATTCACCATATGGAAATGTATAATGCAGTTAAAAACCGAATTTCAGTTGTTCCCATCTACACTCGAAAAATATCCGAATTTTTTAGCAGCTCTGTATATGATATAAAGATTTGTAACTATTAACAACATTTTTTTCATTTAAGATATACACATATTTCAGTTGAAATTTTCCCTTCAACAATTTCTTTTAACAAAGAGAATGCATGTGAATGCTTTTGTGCGCCCTTTATATGAGGTATATTATTTATGCATAAAGAGTAATAAGAAAAAATCTTATATTTAAATTCGCATACCAAATTTTACTCTAGATCAATTATTACGCAAAAACAATACTGTAACCGATTTGTTTTGTGTGTCCCTGTAAATTAATAAGAAATGCTACGAATTCTCTGTTTTACCGTGATTGTATTCAAATTCAGTGATTTACATAAGTTTCAATATATTAGAAATAGCGCAATGTCATTAAAATACTATCCAAACGATATTTTCCCATATACCATAAAGTAATTGAACTCTTTTGAGTACCTCTGTAAATGAAACAATCGTACATACTTCATATGTAGTACCAAACATCATTTCTTAATCTTAAACAAGCTGTATCAATTTCATGAAAACCCGAGTATATTTGCAAAATGCAAATCATTCATTTGGAATTTTTATGATTTTAATGTGGGGAATTCCATAAGTATTATAATATTCAGGTCTATGTAATTAAATTAGAAAACAAATGGCATTTATCACTTTGCAAAATAATAAAAATGTTTTATTTAAGAGAGAATAATTACAGTAAATTTATGCTTGCATGCATATCTCCGTTCTTTTAAATATAATGTTATTTGCAGTTTTATTTCTTCTTCTACGCTATTATTTTTTCTTCATTTTCCAGCAATTATCTTATTATCTTTTTTTTTCTTTTTTGTTTTGTTATTTATTGATTTTTTTTAACATAAAAAAGAATGAAACAAGAAGAAACAATTTTTACAAGTGGGAATAACTGCTGTATGTAAATTGAGAATAAAAAAACGAGTTGTGATGTTTTCCTCGTAACTGATTTATTATACATTATTTACGATTTATTTGACATTTACATTATTTATTTGACATTATTTACGATTTATTTGACATTTATATTATTTATTTGACATTATGTACGATTTATTTGACATTTACATTATTTATTTGACATTATTTACGATTTTTAATTATTTTTTTATTACCATCAAAGTGATTAATTTTAAAAAAAAATCTTTAATAAACTAGAAAAATATTTCCTTTTATGCATAAACTGTATCAATCATCAAAGCATTCACTGAAATATATGCCATTAAAAAAATACTTATTCTTGAAAGCAAATAACGACAAAAAATTATATAAAAAACTAAAATCACACACACACACATACGCATATCTATCGGTATCACGTATGATACACGACTGAAATTACAACCAAAAATGTAGTACCAAACATGATTTCTTAATCTTAAACAAGCTGTATCAATTTCATGAAAACCCGAGTATATTTGCAAAATACAAAATGCAAACCATTCATTTGGAATTTTTATGATTTTAATGTGGGAAATTCCAGAAGTGTTATAATATTCAGGTCTATGTAATTAAATTAGAAAACAAATGGCATTTATCACTTTGCAAAATAATAAAAATGTTTTATGTAAAATAGGATAATTACAGTAAATTTATGCTTCCAAGCATTTCTCCGTTCTTTTAAATATAATGTTATTTGCAGTTTTATTTCTTCTTCTACGTTATTATTTTTCTCCAATTTCCAGCAATTATCTTATTATCTTTTTTTTTTCTTTTTTGTTTTGTTATTTATTGATTTTTTTTAACATAAAAAAGAATGAAACAAGAAGAAACAATTTTTACAAGTGGGAATAACTGCTGTATGTAAATTGAGAATAAAAAAGCGAGTTGTGATGTTTTCATCGTAACTGCATTTGACATTATTTACGATTTTTAATTAATTTTTTTATTACCATCAAAGTAATTAATTTTTAAAATATCTTTAATAAACTAGAAAAATATTTCCTTTTATGCATAAACTATATTAATCATTAAAGCATTCACTGTAATATATGCCATTAAAAAAAGACTAATTCTTGAAAGCAAATAACGACAAAAAATATATAAAAAACTAAAATCACACATACACACATACGCATATATATCGGTATCACGTATGATACACGACTGAAATTTAAATATTAATGGAAGAGTATTTAGAAAATTTCTCCAAAAACGAATGTAGACTTACTTTTAACAGTTTTGTCACAAGTGTCATGTTTAGAATTTTCAGCAGAGTTTTGAAGTTTACGAACTTGATAGTCAGAATGAATTTAGAAATTAATAGCTTAAATAAAATGAATACTATTCTTAATTTTACCTAGACCACTTACATTTTGACAGTCAAAAATTGAACAGAAATTACTCCACTTACACTACAGTCGAGATTTAATTATTCTCTCGAATATCTTGCTTGTGTTTTTCCTTACATGTCAGATAGGCCAGAGTGATTTGCTATCGATCGCATAACGATAGTAATATTTTTTATTAAATAAATTTCACTTTTGTTCATTTGTTTGGATTTTAACAAGAATCGCGACTCATGCTTTTTATTTTAATTTTTCTTTCTTTCTTTTTTTTTTCAGAAATTTTGTTTCTTTATTATTTTTTTCACATATATTTTGAGTACAAATTTTATATTTTGCTTTAAATATCTGTTAGAATTAAAGTAGATTTCAAATTTATATTGTAATATTAATTTCACTATCCACTATTTTATTTTTTATCTGGCAAACATTTATATTTTAATATTTTTTTTAATGTTTTTTTGGCTTGAATCGCTTAGCAGTATTTCTTTACCACATTTAAAACATTTTTGTAATTAGAAATATATGTTTATGACTAACAATTAAAAAATTATCTTGTGACATAGTTAAAAATGCACACCCTGTAAAAAAAAAAAAAAAAAAAAAAAAAAAAAAAAAAAAAAAAAAAAAAAAAAAAAAAATTATTTAAGAAGTTACACCAGTTATTTGAAAAATGTTTCACTCGAAACATTCAACTATCATTTTAAGCTAAATACCAGTTGTTTTGTTGAGTATTATCCGTACCACTGCTATAAATGACTTTATACATGCTGCAATTTGAAGGTACGGTTCGTTTACTCCATTGTCGCCAAGCATAAAAGTTGGCGACGAAAGAAACATTTCAAACTATGTAACATTGTTAGTGCGAATGTAATCATTATTAAAATACATCTTTGGCATATACTGTTATACTTGTAAGACTTTGGCATATATTGTTTGATTTTACAAAGCAGAATTTTGGTGATGGAGGTTTTAAACCAAAGTCGATCGCAGAACATGCATCTGTGAATGGGTCCATCAGACATTGAATCAAAAACGTTTTTTCCAGTTTTTGCCAAGCCGATTGCTTTTTAGTTTTCTTTTAGGTGGTGGAAAATCAAGAGTAATAGCTATAACATTTTCCGGCTTGTTAGAATCACTATTGGCACTCAAATTTTCCTGGTTAGAACCGACCGATTGTAAAACGCCATGGCTAGGGGATTGGTCGCCCTCGAGACATGATGTTTTACAATTAATCGGTTCGGCATTAAATTGCTTCCTTTTTCGTGATCGCCTTTCAACACGTAATTGGTTTTCAGCGGCTCGATAATCTTTTTATTTTCTTGTTTTCTGCATTGAAAGACGTTTTTGCAACAAACCAAATACAGTATTACTTAGTTATCCCGTCGACCAATTTCGTCAAATGATACGAATCGCCAAACTAGAAAGCAACTTATACATGTTGACTAAATTTTTATTTTAAATAACAAAAAAACAAATAAATTAGTAAAACATTAATTAAAAGTCGAAATAAAAATCACTTTATGATTGTTTAAGTACGCGTATTGTGTTTAATGTCATTGAACGTGACATTCGCGGTCATTCATTTCTTTGGCTTCGGCCTTTTCCGTATCTGTTAATTTCCGTCTACCTATTTTTAAATTTGTTAGTTTTCTGCTTTATTATAATGATTTTAAACATTTTAATTTCCTATTCAAATAAAAATTCTTCTAAAAGTAAAGAATTTAGTTTAAATTCAAATAAAAATTCTTCTAAAAGTAAAGAATTTAATTTAAATTCAAAAGTGACCACGTCATTTTGTCAATCCTCCACCGAAAACAACAACCATTTTTCAATGGTTAATATATATATATATATATATATATATATATATGTATATTTATATATATATTTATATATATATATATGTACAAAAGCTTTGAAAAAAGAAAGAAAAATGTTATGGATTTATTTACAACAAGGCAGAAATGTTAAGAAGGAATTGTTTCGTTGATTTATAATAAACATATAAAATTAGTTGCAATATTTTTACATTAGGTAGTTTATTTATAATTTATATACAGTTAAACGATTTTAAAACTTTCATTTCAAAGTAGAAAAATAAAACTGGTTATTAATATAAAGATATAATGCAACTATTTTCAACATAACGCAATCGTAATTATAAAACTATCAGAATTTATGTTTCATAATATAACAAACAATTTTGAAAGGTTAGAAATTGTCTACAGAATTATAAAAATACATACTTGAATGCAATATTGCCTTTTAAGAAAATATGTAAAATGCATATTTTATTTCAAACCAGTAAAATAACGAAAAAAATACGGAAGTAATACAGTTTACAGCCTCGTATAAGGTTTAATCTGACTTTCATTTAATTTAACGTGATAAAAATCAGACGCCTTTTGCTTTTATTATATGATATTTATGCATGAGTTAATCTTCAGACAAAGACAAGTTCAGCAACCTTGTGTCCCGGAAACGGATGTAGTCTTTAATAGCGATCTGATATCTGTTTCCAGAAAAGTGAAGGTAAAATTATTTGAGAATGGTGATTCTGGAACTATTTTTTATTCATTTATTAACTTATTTTTTGTATATTTCCTTTATTTTTTTAATTATTTATCTGAAATGATTTCGTGTGCAGAGTTTTATATATATATATATATACAAAAACAAATATTTAATATATTTTTCAAATTACAAATCCATTTCAAAAAAGGTTTTGATAAGAATAAAATAATATGTGAAAGTAACTGTTTTAAAATATTTAAGAACCATAACTCTGAAAGACTTTTATTTATTTATTTATTCTTTTATTTTTTAACGAATTTTACTTTTTGAGAGTAAAACTTTTGTTTTTATTTGTAAAGACATACGCCTAATTTCTATATAAGGTGGTCTGGTGTAATAACGCCAGGCGGGGTAATAACAGGGTGCTAATATTATGCATAATTATGAAATAATCTGGTAAATGACACCCATGTGCTCTGCGCAGAAGGGTTTTGAGTCATATAAATTGCAAAAAACCGATTCAAGTTAATTTGTTTTATTTTTTGGTCTTATTGTTTTTACAAGCAACTAAAATTAACGCTAAAATTTGCGAGATATGTTTTGTGATGTGAAGATTATTTTTTTTATCCGAAAATACTTTGTTAATTACATAAATTTGTAGTACATTTCATGGACTTTCAAAATGTTGTTGAATATTTTGGATATCTTTTTGAGATAATTTGTAATTTAAAATGTACAGCGCAATAATTATAACGGGGTAATAACGCCATTCCTTGGCATTAATACCCCGGTTGATTCCCACCAGTGGCCGAGCTACATCCTAAATACTGATTCAAATAAACACAGTTAAAACTGTGCAATGTTTCTAATAATTCTATTTAAGCGGTCCTTTTTAAGCAAAAAGAAGCTCAAAATCTGATATTCTTTTGCCTCATCCTCCCCCCCCCCACACACACACACCACACCTTTATTTTTCTTACACTTTCACAAAAAATTGAACATTTTCAATAGCTTAGAATGCAATTTGTCAATTTCTAAGTTTGTAGAGTTTCTATTTTTGGAATTGGGAAATCTATATGCAATTATTCCATTTTATTTCATAGTTTTGTTTGCATGGCGTTATTACCGATATAAGTGGGTAATAATGCCAAATAGCATTGGTCAAGAAATCAAGTCATTACGTTTTATGAATACATATCTGTTAAATTATTTTTTTATATAGATAGTCAATGAGTTGCTGTATCAAATCCTATATTTGTTTGAAAAATACAATCTAAAACTGAGCCGTGAAAATTGGTAGAACCTTAATGTGGCGTTATTACCCCAGGGTACCTTAGTTAAAATTATGCACTGTCGAAAACAGCATTGCTAAGTTAGAAAATATGTAAATTATATGTTTTATTTCGAACCAATAAAATAGCGAAAAGTACGGAAATAATATAGTTTACAGTTTCGTATAAGATTTAATCTGAATTTCATTTAATTTAACGTGATAAAAATCCGACGCCTGTTACGTTTATTATCTGATGTTTATGCATGAGTTAATCTTCGAATAAAAACAAGTATGGCAACCTTGTGTTGTGGAGACGGATTTAGTCTTTAATAGCGATCGAATATCTGTATCCACAAAAGCAAAGGTAATAAAATATTTAAAAATACGGTAATTCTGGAACTATTTTTTTTCATTTACTAACCTATTTTTTGTATAGTTCCTTCATTTAAAAAAATATTTATCTTAAATAATTTTGTGTGCAGAGTTTTTATTTTTATACGCAAAAAAACAAATATTTTGTATATTGTTTAAGTTACAAATGTATTTTTTTAAAAAGTTTTGAAATTTTTAAAATTTTATGTGAAAGTAAATGTAGTAAAATATTTAAGAACTATAATTCTGAAAGATTTTTATTTATTTATTTAATTATTTTATACAATTCCTTTATTTTTTTAACGAATTTTACTTTATTTATAATCAAATTAAGAGTAACAATTTTATTTTTATATTTAAAGATATATATAGAATAACTACACTTTTAAAATTACGAATGCATTGTCAAAAGCAATATTGCTATGTTAGAAAATATGTAAAACGTATGTTTTATTACCAGCAGTAGAATAGCGAAAAAAATACAGAAGTAATATAGTTTACAGCCTCGTATAAGATTTAATCTGACATTTCTGTTACTTTTATTACCTGATGTTTATGCATGAGTTAATCTTCGGATAAAGACAAGTTCAGCAACCTTGTGTTCCGAAAATGGATGTAGTCTTTAATACCGATCTCATATCTGTTTATACAAACGTGAAAATATTAAAATATTTAAGAATAGTAAATCTAGAACTATTTTTCATTCATTTATTAACTTATTTTTTGTATATTTCCTTTACTTTTTTAATTATTTATCTTAAATGATTTTGTGGGCAGAGTTTTTATTTTTATATACAAAAAATTTTTTTAGTATATTGTTCAAATTACAGATGCATTTTTTAAAAAAGGTTTTGACAAAATAAAATAATATGTGAAAGTAACTGTTATAAAATATTTAAGAACCGTAACTCTGGAAGACATTTTATTTATTTATTTTGTACGATTCTTTTATTTCTCAGTTTTATTTAATTTTTACTTTTTGTGAGTAAAACGGGTTTTTTTATTTGTAAAGACATACGCCTAATTTCTATATTGTTAAATTTACGGATGCACTGTCGAAAACAGCATTGCTAAGTTAGAAAATATGTAAATTATATGTTTATTTCAAACCAATAAAAAAGCGAAAAGAGTACGGAAGCAATATAGTTTACAGTCTCTATAAGATGTTATCTGATTTTCATTTAATTTAATGGGATAAAAATCAGAAGCCTGTTACGTTTATTATCTAATGTTTATGCATGAAATAATTTTGGGACAAAGACAAGTTCAGCAACCTTGTGTTCCGGAAACAGATATAGTCTTTAATAGCGATCTCATATCTGTTTCCGCAAAAGTGAAGGTAATAAAATATTTAAGAATATTAATTCAGAAACTATTTTATATTACATTTATCAACTAATTTTTTTGTACAATTCTTTTTATGTTTCACGAATTTCCATTAAATTTCCATAATTTTGTATGCAGAATTTTTATTTTTGTATACATAACATATATTTAGTATATTATTGAGTTTACGAATGCATTTTTTTAAGTATTGCTAAATTTAAAATAATATGTGAAAGTAAATGATATAAACTATTTAAGGACCATAACTCTGGGAGATTTTTATTTATTACTTTTGTAAAATTCCTTTATCGCTTTAACAAATTTTACTTTATTTTTAATCATTTTGAGTGTAAAGATTTTATTTTCATCTGTTTAACGATGTTATTTAGATAACGACGTATGTATAATTACTACACTGTTAAAATTACGAATGAGCTTACAAAAGTAGTATTGCTAAGTTAGAAAATATGCAAAATGTATGTTTTATTACAACTAATAAAACAGCGAAAAATGTACGGAAGTAACATAGTTTACTGCCTCGTATAAGATTTAATCTGACTTTCATTTAATTTAACGTGATAAAAATCATAAGCCTTTTACTTTTATTATCTGATGTTTATGCATGAGTTAATCTTTGGATAAAGATAAGTTCAGCAACCTTGTGCTCCGGAAACTGATGTAGTCTTTAACAGCGATCTCATATCTGTTTCTACAAAAGTGAAGGTAATAAAATATTTCAGAATGGAGATTCTGGAACTATTTTTTATTCATTTATTAACTTATTTTTTGTATAATTTCTTTAGTATATTTTTTAATTATTTATCTTAAATGATTTTGTGTGCAGTTTTTTTTATTTTTATACATAAAAATCAAATATTTAGTATATTGTGTTAAGTTACGAATGTATCTTTAAAAAAAGGTTTTGATAATCTTAAAATTTTGTGTGAAAGTAAATGTATTAAAATATTTAAGAACCGTAATTCTGAAAGATTTTTATATGTTTATTTAATTCTTTTATGCAATTCTTTTATTTTTTAACGAATTTTACTTTATTTTTAATCAATTTGCGTGTAAAAGTTTTATTTTTATATGTAAAGATGTATGTATAATTAGTACGCTGTAAAATTACGAATGTACTGTCAAAAATAGTATTGATAAGTTATGAAATATATGAAATATATGTTCTGTTTCAAACCTGTAACATAGCGAATAGAATATGGAAGTAATAAAGAGCGAAATTATTAATATAAAAAATAATATAAGTTAAGCAATTGAAAAAAAAAACATAGTAGGTATTCCCAGCTATTTGCGTAACTTGGCTTTGTAAAGTTTTGAACTTAATAAATTTACACTTTTTTTCTCCTTTTGAAACTGGTTTAAAGGATAAGAGGCTGTCTGTAAATGATGGCATACTTTTTTTCAATATTTTTTGACGAGGTCTGCCCTCTCCCCTTTTTATCACAAAGTGTCACACTTCACTATACCTTGTCTCCCACTCTTGTCGCATGTCACGCTGTATTATATAAACTTATACTTGTTGTTCAGAAACAAAGCACTACGTTATAGATAATATTTCAAATGTATTTTTAAATTTTAATTATGTATTTTAATGATATTTGTGAGTGCAAAATAAAAATGATTTATGAACTTATTTTGCATGAAATAAGATTAAGATTTACTACAAAAACCAAATATACTACATTAATAAAATAGTAATATGAAAGCGCAGTTGAAAACAGTGTTATTTATGAATTTAAAATGGAATTTAGTATATTTGGCTTTAAATCTTATCTTTATTTTAACAAAAAAAACTTTAATTTCAAATTAACTACAAAGTTGAATCTACTGAATTTTAATCCCTTATTTTAACAAAATATATGACATCACATTGCTTCTTTCCTCCTCCCACCCTTATATCACAAACTATCACTAATCCGGATTTCCTGGAGGTACCACAGCTGTTCGTTGGATTCGAAAAACTCTTGACATACTTCTTCAACTGTATTATAGGATTCAAAATGTACGGCTCTTAAAAAAAGTGTTGCATTGATAGAACGATATCATAATTGGATGTAACCGCGTCTTGAACGGAATTCCTGAACTGCTATAAATATACCACTGGTACTCCTATATACCATACAAATTCTGGTAATTTTAGATTAGAGACATTTTGCTCAACCTAATATGTATATATAATTATATAGCATTATGCCAACTTATTTATAAATTTTGACTGCAGAGTGTCTCATAAAAAAATCGTCAAATTATTAAGAGGTGTTATAGTACACATACTTTTATCAAATAATGGATGGTCGGAAATAAAGCACAAAGGTGTTAGTACTTTTCAAATCTTTGTCTATGAAAACGCACCATTCTCGTTTCGAGTTATCGGAAAAATACGGCACCAAAAGCATGCAGATATGATTAGGGAATAAGAACAACACAACATTCTGCTTTGATTATTGCATGAACGCCGTACATCCTTATGTAAAACTGTCAATCACAATAGGAATGCATTGGAAGATGTTGCTTTTCAGTAATAAGTAAAAGATTTATATGCATTTCATCCACTAAATTGCAAATGTAAGTCGCTCGGAGACTCATCGTTTAGAATTTATTGTATTCGCATATGATTAAACTTGGTTTAGCTATTTAATTGTTCTTTGTGCGTTTTTGCCTCGTACACAGTTAAAATTTTTGTCCCAGTTATAACCAAATTTTGGTGCTTAGTAGCTGCCGCCATCAGATGGTGAAACCTCGTACTTACATTTGAAGCTCCCGTTGAGGCAGAGTTCATATAAATGTAATAACATTGTAATAGGAGGTTCAAAATGTTAGTACGAGATTTTATCACCTGATGGTGACAGATACTGAGCACTAAAATATGGTTTAAACTGGGACAAATTGTTAATGGTGTATAACAACGTTACCCTTAACGCTCTTTAGAACCTTTACGTTTTAATTCTCACCATTCATTCTTTGCTGAAAGTTGTTTGTTTGGATGTGTACTATCACATCTGAAAGTTTTGCCTAGCGTTTATGAAACAACCTGTATGTATATATACATATATATGGAGAGATAGATAGAGTAAATGGAAACACATTTATGAAAATTTAATGTATGTAAATGTGTATGTAATGAAAATGAAATCACAAATGTATAAACAATATGGCAGAGTGCTAAAGATGAACAAAAACATATATATATATATATACAGATATTCTTTATAGCATACTTAGTAAAAATAAATCACACCATAACACATTTTATAAAATTGTAATACTCTTGTGTTTTATTAAACTCTATCAGAAAATATAATTAATTTGCCGTCCACCGAGAACTAATACAAAAAGAATTTATTTGCTCTCTAATGTCCAAGAAAAGTGTTTGTGTCAAGGATTTATTTCACTTTTTTGAAAAAAAAAGTTTTTAAAGTTGAAGGCAAAACTTTCTAGCAAACTAAATTATTGATTATTTGGAACCAAAGAAGGTAATTCAAAACACGTGTGTACTTTGAAACAGAAACGTTATTAAACTGAAATAGGTGAGCTTTTAGATTGAACAAAAAAAAAGAATCATTTTTAAAAGCTAGTGTTTAAAATGACAAGGTCAGACATCATAGACACAAATAAATGATTAAAAAATATGGTTGCGATATATAATCTATATTTTTATGTCATAGAAAATATGACATATTTCTTAATTTTTTTAGAAATTTGTAGATTTACATCTTAATAAATTTTCTACATAAAGTATTTTTTCTATTTTAATAATATCTTTAACAAAGTTTTTTTCTTTTTTTTAAATGTAGTCTGCGAGTGTGGGGTACAAATAAACACAAATAGTGCAAATGCATTAAAAAAATAGTGAATATGAATTAACTAGTTTAGTAAATTGAGATTTCCTCATTTTAGTAATTTTTGTGATAACATTTAAACTATAAAAGAACTTTTTTTTATTATTAAAGATGTTTCCAGATATCTCCATTCGATTTTTGAAAATCTATTTTTTTCAAACATTTATGTTTTTATTAGTATTATTAGTTTATTTAACTATAAATTCCTTATATAATTCTCATAGTAAATTCTCAGATATAGAACTTAATGCGTAAATCATATTTATATACACGAGGATTATTTAAAAATTAAGGACCATTACCAAATATCTATTGATGGGTAGTTATTTTGAAAAAAAAGAGTGATTTACTGTATATTATTTATTTTAATTTTCTATATATTATAAGCAAATATTGAATATTTTATGTGATGTAGTTTGCAAGGGATAAAACGATAGGATTAAAAAATGATAATAAAGTTATTAGGCAATTTTTTTATACTTATTACAATGAAATCCCTTATAAGTTATTTTATATTTTTATTTATGTATTTTATATTAGTCACCAGGTATTGTTTTTTAAGCTTGAGTTCGGTATAAAAATGTTTTAAAACTTTGAAAATGGCAATCAATGTACTGTAATCGGTTAGCTGAAAAAAAATATCTATGTTAAATACAAATTATTCCAAACTTATTTTTCAATTAATCAACAATTTCATCTACAGAATATTAAGATAGTAAGCGGCCTTTAGATTCAAAATTTATAATTTTATATGGAGATATATTTTTAAATCAACATAAAACATATTTATGTGCTGTATTTGTATCTATCTATGTATTTGTATCTATATATGTACAAAATTTTGCTTTTTCTTATTATCTTAATTATTTATGATTTTATTCATGCATGTAATTGATGCATCAGGAGAAATATTGAAATATTGTCTGTAATTACAAAAACTACAATTCAATATTAAAACGTATTAGAAAAAAATTTAAGAACAACAGTTTTTAGAAAAAATCTATGAATTTTAGTTTTAATTATTTGGATTAAATTTATTTTAGAAAATACTAGGTTCATAAAAAAGTTGGATTATGAAACTAATTCGATGTTTTTTTCCTTGTGTAGATCACAACGTTTAATCTGTAGGATTTGTTAAAAAAGGATATAAAAAGCATCACGTAAATGTCTACTAAATTAAATCCATTTACATTCATTAACATTTCAGGAATTTATTTTTTATTTGTAAATTCCGAATACATACCAGAAACGCTTAATAGTAATTTTCGTTTCATTCAATGACTAGCATTTCTAGATTATGAAGTAAAAATTATTCTTTCAGAATTTCTGAACATAAAATGTTTCTTGAAATCGTCGCATATATTCGCTAAGATGAAAATGGAATATGAGATTAAAAATGTATACATATATGGATCTAATTGTTCTCTACACCAAAAATTTATATTGAATTAATTGTATATTTTTTATTTTGTTTTGCCGTATGTCATAGTGACATTATGTGAAATAGAAGATTTTTCTCTTAAATTCTCTTTTATTTTATTTATAAGATGGTTAAGTATAGGGTAAATAAGTAATGGAAAAAACTAGAAATACAAGGGAAAATAATTGTGGGGTGCGTTGTATGTTAACTCAACAATTTATATATATTTTAAATTCTAAAAATGGTTATATATTCAGATTCTAAAGCTTTATTTTTGTATATTTTAAAATCTATAAATTTTCTAAAAAAAGTTTTTTTTTTTTTTGTTTAAATTTTAGTTATGGTTTGAAAATTGATCATGCTTTACTTCATTTCTGTGTTTGATAAGGAATAATTTATATTGTTTATCCCCGTAAAATGTTCAGTGTTTGACAAAATAAATTATAAATAGGGGCAATACACCATTTTTTACCGTACTAAACTGGGACCTATGACCCACATACCCTACATACAGAACATAATGAAAGTTAACTGAAATAACAATTCATGTTCTGATTGATAATTGCAAAATTTGCAGACTGTAGCGTAGAAATGAGTAACTCACTTTGAGTGTCTCACTTTTCGTTTCATCGGGTCCTCCTGAGTCCGACGATTTCGAATTCGAGCCTCAAACATTCTATGCCATCAAAACCCGAGCCTGCCCAAGCCCAATACTAAAAGTATGCAATTCAAGAAAAAAAAATGCTTAAATATAATAGTTGTTCTGAATAAAATTTCTTTTTTAAACAATTTATTACATGGAAATAGCTGTTAGTGGATTTCTGTAATGTTCCATTTCCTATAAGAGATACACATCTTAAATAATAAATTATTCCTTTCTCAAAACAATCTTTTGCAATTCTCGGGTTCCTAAAAACAAGCTTTGATTAAAAAATAATACTGTTGTCCGATCCGATACTTTTAATGTTGTTTTCATATAAAATTAATGCTGTCTTCATGAAAAAAAAAAAAAACGATTATAACACACACAATACGAATCTAAAAATTTTCAAAACTTAATATAATGCATATTGACTTAAAAAAAAATCTTTTCCTGTTAGATCACTAAAAAATAGCAATGAATAAACGTTCTAATTAAACATTATCTTAATGATGCCATATAAAATCAGTATTCTCATCATCGTCTGTGTGAGACATAAATAAACAAATACCACAAATTTTCTTTCAAAACAGACTTCTAATGGAAAAAAAAAAAAAAAAAAAAAAAAAAAAACGCTTTTTACTTTCCATTTATTTTGATCAAAATAGCATTAAAATGACTTGAACAGAAATAAGAAATTTTTAAGAAAAAAGTTTTTTTTCTGTACGAAAATAAACAAAATCTTCAATTTCATCAAGAATGAGCTCGAGCCGTCCGAGCCCGAAGACTAGTATAAGAATAGGGCCAGATCCCGTGTCAGGCTGAACACATCTCATCTCTGAGGCGTGACTGGTATCCGAGGCGTCCTACCTACGATCCAAGTGCTGAGACAACAAACAGATTTAAAAAGAAAATTGGAGACATAGAAACTCGGAAAAAATTAAGCTGGAGGCTCTAAAGCTGTCAAGTGATCTTCGCGGCTTTGAGATTACTTTTTTGTCTGTCATTAAATAAAGCGAATACTGTTGCTTAAATTTTGTGGTATCAAAAAATTTTAGAAACAAATTGAGAAAACACTTTTACATGGTATAGTGTACTGGCAAACCTGTAAGAATATAACTTTTGACTTGTGAGCATTGATTAATATATGTAAATTGAGTGTTTCTCAAACACGGGACAAGCATTATGTAGAAATAAATTATATATAAATATATATACCCGTGTATTAAAAAATATTAAAAAAGTATTTAAAAAATCCCTTTCCGAGATCGCGTTCCTGCAAATCGAATTTTTTTTTCATACCCCATTTAAATGTTTAAAAATAATAATGAACTTATGACACTCCAGCATGTTGTTTTCGTTTTTAGAAATTTAACTATTTAATGACAATCTTAAAAATGTTAGGATTGAAAGAAATATAATACAATGCAACTTTAAACTCGATTAAAATTGCATTTCTTTGTATTAGCCTAGTCTAATACTTCTTAATAAAGTAACAATAAAAACCTTTATCTATTTATCTATTTATCTATTTATATATTTACAAATTTATATATTTACATATTTATATTTATATATTACATCATTTGAAATCATATCTATATTTCATAAAACCATTTTGTTTGTTAAAATGAGTACCGTTTTGAAAATTGCATTTATTTTCATTTATTCAAAGTACAAATTATTAAAAAAATTAAAGGAAAAAATATTTTATAAAACAGAAATACTGGCATAAAATTTTAATCTCTGTCAGATAAAATAATTAACTTCATATTCAGACGATGCTACATAAAAATTTCTTTACAAAACTTTCAATAAAAAATGTTTAAATCAATATGTTTTTCCTATCCGGGCAATTATGCGAACAGAAAAAAAAGAAGAAAAAGTAGAAAAATCTTAATAAACTAAGCTATTGATTATTTACAATCAAAGAATTGTATTCAAAACGCATATTCCCGACGAAACAAAAATAATATTAAATTGAAAAAAGGTTGATCATTCATATTACAAAAAATATGAATCGATTTTTAGTATATGTTTAAGTAAAGAGTTAGGTAGTTACGTAAAATTTAAAGAAACATTAATAATAATTTAAAAGAAATACAGATATGGAATATATATATTTTAACATCATATTTTTTAAAAAAGTGACACATTTTCGAAGAATTTTTATATTACTTAGATATTTATCTAAAGCTTTTTTTTAACTTCTTTGGATAAATCTAATTTTTTATATCATTATTTCAGAAACACCTGTGATGATATTATTTTTTTTTCTTGTGTCATTCTACTGAAATACAAAATGTTCTTGTCATTTTGTAAAAAATGACGAAAAGAAAAAGGAATAAAAATCAAGTATTTTAGTGCCTAATTTCCTAATATAAAACACAAATTTGACATGTAATTTTTTTATATTCATTAAATTTCGGTACTTTATTTTCTTTTTACACGTGAAAAAGCTGTTTTTGTATGTATCCCTCAGTTTGGCTGTTGTTCAATATTAAAACTTGTTTAAGCTATTTTTAAAGTTACTTTGGAAAACTCTATTATTCGAATATATTTATAATATTTTTTTATTATAATATTCATAATTTTTATAATATTTTATAAAATTAAATTATGTATCTATAAATAAGTTATGTTACAGAGCTACATATTTTTTTAGTGTTTATTCAGACTCTACAACGTTTTTTCTTTTTCTCATTTCTTTTCTTTATATATATTTTTACATTTCTAAACCGAATCTTACTTCGCCCCCCCATTCTTCACAATTTAAATCCGGTTTTAACTTTTTATAATAAATTTTATCCACTCGACTTTTGACTATTTAGCGATTTTAGAATGTTCTCTATTAAAATGGACATTTTTCGACAACAGTAAAATAAATTCGGTTTCAAATCTTTATTCTAAAACAATTAATTTTCTTATCCGCTGTATTTCATGTATGTACAAGAATTTTATGTGTCCCCCCCCCCTCCCTCGTTCCGTTGCTATTTTCTGATTTTCCTTTACCTTATTGTAGCAAGAAAAAAAAATACATGGTACATCACAGTACTTGAAAAAATAATAGCCTATGGCTCGGAAGTATGGGCAAACAACCTAAGATACGCGGACAAGAGCCAACTCAACAGCATACAAAGAATTTGTCTGTTATCAATAACAAAAACATATAAAAATGTATCGACACACACGCTCCAAACACTATTAGGCATCCCCCCAATTCTTCTAACGCTAAGCTACAAAAATCTAAAAAACGACATATTAAACAAAACAAACGTTCTCATACACAATGGTAAAACAATAACACACACCAACATAGAAGACAAAATCCTTAAATATCAAATTAATCCAGAAATCCACATTAATAACCTAATAGCGACAGATAAAATTCTACCTCAAAATAACATCATAAAAATATACACAGACGGTTCGAAGGGGGAGGAAAACACAGCATATGCAGTAGTAACATTCAACTCAAAAAATAAAATTTATGAAAAATCTGTAAAAATCCAAAAAGATAATACAGTTTTTCAAGTAGAACTACATGCAGTCATTGCATCGATAAACTGGGCACTGACAATAGAATACACTAAATTCCAAATCCTATCAGACAGCCAGTCAACAGTAAAAGCTTTAACAAAATTATTCCCAAACAACCCAGATATCTATAACATACAAAAAACACTAACTCAGAATAAACATAAAATATTTTACATTACATGGATAAAGGGACACATAGGCATAGAAGGCAATGAGCTGGCGGACAAACTGGACAATGACGCTGCTCAGTACTGCGATCTCCCAATAGACCGAGGGATAAAACGTCCTCGGTCATATCTTAATAAATGTCTGAAGCACAATATGCTGGATGATTGGCAGTACAACTGGGATAACTCAGGGAACGGCAGATTTACCCACTCCATTGTACCAAAGGTTCAAGCCTCTCTAACATGCAAAGACAAAGTTTCAATGTACTTTCTGTCAGGACGCGGTAGCTTCCCCACCTTCGTACACAGCATAGGGAAAAAAGAGAATAATCTCTGTCAGTGTGGCGTCAGGGGAGATCCGCTCCACTACATCTTTGGAAACTGTAAATTTATGAAATTCAAATTTAAAAGAAAGCACGACACTGTATATGAAGATATAATGTCAATAATAAATGATCAAACAAAAATAAGACAACTTTATCAAAACTATAATATTCTAAATGAAAAATACTCTTTCATAAAATACAAATTTCTCACGTAAAATGGATGTACCTATGAGTGCCTAAATATAACATGAAAATAGTAATAATGCATAAAATGCACTATCTTAAAAACACTCACATACCAAACATTGACACAGTTACGCACATATAGGCTCCTAAAACGCACTGTACTCTTCTCATTTTTCAATGTATATAATACAAAGTAATGTTTATTTTATTGTAAATACTAGTGAAATGAGTAATGTAAATGTAATATTTTTGTTTAATGTAAATACTAGTAAGTTCTTAATGTTAGCACCATAAAATTTATATAATATCTCATAGTATCATAGTATTCTACAGTGAGCAGTACTTGTTTTAATGTATATATAATTGTATTTTTCTCATTTTGTCATTGTAATTATAATCAAGTATTGTTTTATTATTGTAAAAACTATTTTTCTCAATGTATTGTAATTTAATAGTGAATACCAAACAATGTCATGTATAACCCCAACCAGGAATACTACAAGTAAAAACCGGCACGCCCTGAATGAATAGGGTTGCCAATTGTGATTGCAATTGTAAACTCCAAGTGATTTAAAAAAAACAGGGATCTTCTCCCTTGCTGATGCTCCCGGCAACGGGAACATGGCTGTGGTCCGCTGAATAGTGGACCCCCCTCCTGCCTTGGGCTCGGGGCTTGTCCTGACCATATGCCAAAAGCGGGTCCCCAAGGGGGGTGAAGTCTGAAGTCTGTAGCAAGAAAAACATTTCAGTAATTTTTACTATTAACACCTCAATGACTTAATTCAAGTTAACCCTTTTCGGTCCGAATTTCTTTTCAATTTTGAGAAAAAAATTATTTTTACGCTAATAACATTAACACTAGCTATCCAAATAGATTAATTAGTGTTTAACGAATATTTCATTGACTGAAAGATGATGGATGTTTCTGTTTTGCGTACTATTCAATTAATATTCATACGACAATAGGCTAAGGAAGAATTTTCGGAGATGTTTAGAAAATATGGTATTATACTAAGGTTTAACTTATATTACACTTTCTAATACTTTTTTGCCCTGCATCACATATAGTTATTTCAGGAAAGTAACTTTTATTTTGAATTTAAAGAGTGAAATATATGTTTAATATAAAAGAATCGTAAATGAATCAAAGAGAATCAAGCGAATAGTAATTATTATTGCTAAATGCCTAAACATAAATGAGGTCATAATAGTAAATGTATAAACACATGCTAACATTACTACAAGTAATTAATAGCTAACGTATTTCTTAAAACAAAATAATACTCCATCAAAAGACGTGTATTATTAGTAGTACACCAGATCCGAAAGGGTTAAATATAGTTGCAAAAATATTTCTATTGTGCATTTGTGCCCAAGCGTGTTGAAAATATAAATTTAATCTGGATTTTTTATAATGGAGTTTTTTCAAGATTCATTTGATTCTAAAGCGGAGTGAGCTCACTACCGTTTATACATTACGAAAGTAGTGGACCTTCATATAGAGATTTGTTTAATTTGAGGTTTGATTATGGAAAAACAATCAGCGAAGTGATTGAATATTCTTTAAAAAATATATATTTAATATATATTAGTAATATGTATAACGATTCATAGTATTTTATTTAATTGCATTAAGATGCAAAGACGGATATAAAAATATTCTATGTGTATAAATGTATACATAAAAAAAATATTTTTTTTTTGTTTCCAATCTTTGCGAGAAATAATCTACATATTTATACAGGGTGAGTCATAAATATCGAAACAATAGGCTATCTTATCAAATATTGCCCCTAGACCCATACTTCCAATTGCAAAAATTCTTAAAAAAAGGTGAAATTTCTGATAAGATAAGTTGCAACTCCATGGGGGGTCTATTTGAAAAAATACGAAAATTAAGTTTTTATATGGTCCCCGTAGGCAAAAATTCCCAATTAGGAAATTATTCTTTATCCATTCCTAAATTGAACAAAACAAATTTCATCACCGTATCTAAAAACCCCACAGAGATATTAAATCTCAAAATCCTCAAAAATTCCTGACTTACACCACTTTTCCCTGCCTCTAAATGCCGATTTCTTCACTCAATTTCAACGCTAGTTAGGGAACATTCACAAATTGCAATTTAATAAAAATCGGTTTAAGCTAGCGCTTTTTCTTTGGACATAAAATATCAGCGTATAGTTTTTACGTTAAATTTGTTTACCAGACGTCTGCCTGGGTCAAAATATCTAGGTTAGGTCCCAAACTGACCCATAGGGGGAAAAGATCGGCGTAGCCTGAAAAAAATGTCAACATCATAACCCGGACCGATCTGGAAAATAGTTTAAATCATAGCCCGGTTCAGTCGCAAATTTCTACATAGTTTTTTACTTCGGCTTGGGAAAAAATTGTTTTATATGGAGGAGTTCTGACCAAAAAATTCTTTTATAGCTTTTCGTTTTTTATATTTATACTTTTTATTATAAAAGAAGCGCCAAAGGCTGTAATATATTTTTTTTATCAATGAATCTCTATTTATATGTAAATGTTTCACTTATATTTTAATATCGTTAATCCGTATCCAATGCGTTGGAGACTTTGAAAAATGTTATACAGGAAAACTTTTTAAGACGGAATCACATAGGAAAAAAAATACGTTATAGACAGATGCCCTCCCTAGAAGATGTATTTTAAGCTTATTTTTTTCTCAGGTACTATTGTATTTATTTTGCATGGATCAGCATTTTTTCCGTTTAAGACAGAATTCCGACATAGGCAGATTTTTTTTCACTGGTTTTATTGTATTTAATTTTTTTAGACTTTGAATAATCTATTTAAAAAAAATAAATTTTAAAGTTTTTTCTTTTCTTTTCTTTTTTTTTTCTTTTCTTTTTTTTTTTTTTTTTTTTTTTTTTTTTTTTTTGTAAAATAAAGATTTTAAAATCTATATGTTTTTCGTAAAAAAATTCGATTGAGCCGAATTTTATTTATTTTATGCGCGTATTAAGCCAGTCAGAGACAGTGGTTTTAATACGGATTTTGTCGAGACCGGGTTTGAAAATTTTATCCAGTGTGCACCTAAGTTGAAGGAAGCAGTCCCCTCCCTTATGAAAAGTACGCTAGTACCGGCCTGGCGAGTCTTCAGAAAAAAATAACATTTCGGTCCTGGCCCTACCTGGGCCCAGAATACAGATTTTTGAACATCCTCTGGAGGACGGTATAAAGCCTGAAGTTATCAGAGCTAAATTTAAAAAGAAAAAAAAAGACTTAATCTGCATCTTAGAAAAAGCATTTTTTTAAATAACTGACGGACATTTAAACAATACACTTCGTTTTTCTGCATAATGATTTTCCCCCTCTATTTCTTGTCTTTAAGTTATTAAATGTTAAGAATTTTTAAAGGAAAATGAACTTGAAACACGTCATTTTTCATTTTTCTACATTAGTTTTGTTTTGGCAAATTTGAAAAAAATGTTTACTTTTGAAAAAATGTTTGTTTTTAAAAATATGATTTTTTAAAAAGTTTAATAGTTTTAAAATTAATATAAAAAAAACCTTGGAACAAAACTATAATAAGATTATCATCTTTAATTAAATGGAAAGAAATTGAAATCCGATAAATAATGTTACGAGTTATAACGATTTTTGATTGTCCCATTTAAACCGGTACTAACCACATGAAACTTTTATAAATTGTATGAGAAATTTTAAGATGTGATTTTCTTAGTTAATTATAAGGCTAACCATCACAAAAAAGAAAAAAATCAAAATACTAACTCAAAAAATAGATTTTTTACGCGTTTCCTAGAAGTGTTAAAGTAACAGTTTTTTGAATTGCGCGTATTTCAATTTGTGTCTAATCCCTTAAAACCTGATGAATTTTTTAAACGGCTATAACTTTGCGAATTTTGGAGATATGAAGATGCAACTTTTTGTGTCTTATTCAGGACTGAATAAGGAAAATTTTCCTAATTGGAATTTTTGTCCTACGTTGGCCGTATAAAAATTTAATTTTCGTAACTTTTCAACTAGACCCCCCATGGAGTCACAATTTATCTTATCAAAAATTTCACATTTTTTAGTGAATTTTTTCAATTGGAAGTATGGGTCTAAAAGCAATATTTAAGGAGATAGCCTATTGTTTCGATATTTATGACTCACCCTGTATAACATAACAAAAATTAGCGCCACAATTTATTTATTAAAGGTACACATATGTTTTTACACACATAGACATAAAAGATGAATAAATTAATATTTCTTCGATGTATATTGTAATCAATAAAATATTAATTTATCCATTGTTGTTCCGTTATCCTGCGCTGCCTTATAGCCAGTCGGTGACGCCTTCCATTTTTGATTTTTAGTGAGAATTTGCATTTGCTTTTTTAAAGGCATCATTATGAAACAAAAAAAATTCTTAATTATTTGAAAACCTAAATTTTGATTTCTAATTCTCCAGGTCGAGTTGTTGCTTTTCTTATCTTTAAAAGTTTTGTTTCGAATGGATTATCAAATAATCCTTAATTTTCTACTAATTTTACTCCCCATTTATTTGTCATTGTAATCTTCGTGAATTCTCAGAACTACTAAATAAAATGTCCCAAATGAGATAAGAGTAGTCAGCATGTTATGTAGCCCAATCTAACTGCGAGAAGCTAAAAACAACAGGGTGAGTGTGATCGCTGATCACACATAGGCTTTCGTTTAATATATATTTCAAAGCAACTTATCCTTTAATTAAAAATTCCAAATTGTTTATTTATATGTATTAAATTATAACGTAGACGGTAACTCCAATAATTTTATTTTGAAATTGTTATAAAATGAAACTATTTCTTTCAATTAAATTAAAAATGTTCAAATCAAATTATTTAAATAAAATCTAAAATTCAAATTTTTTTTGAAAATCCGAAATTTAAAAGAAAAAACATTACAGTTGATATAAATAACTTTTTTTATTTCTAAAAGTGAAAAGAATTGTTAAAAATGTTAAATGCTGAATCATTAATAAATAGCAAAAGTTTTTAAAATAGAAAGAAAATTAAATTATAAAAATGTGAAAAATGTCAAATGAATGAAATCCTTGTAATATAAACCCTAAAATTGGCCCAAACTTCTTCTTATTTTCTTACGGAATTTCTTTTTATTAAATTCATCTTATTATGAAATTTTCAAATTCCAGCATCGGGCTTCGAGCTAAAAAATTTCTGTTAATTAGCGAGATACTTTAACTCCGAGCTATGATGTCTACATGAAAATATACTTTTTCAAAATTTTATCTTGTGATTCGGAGTATTCAGCTGTAAATACACAAAATTTGAAGTTTCTGGCAAATACAGTTTTCGTGTACGGACTCTGTGAGGGACAGGCAAAGAACAAACACGAATAGGTTTTCATCAGATGAATGAAACCCTAAAAAAATGGCGAATGAAGGCTTTTACAATAAAAAAAAGATCCAAAAATCATCGGTAGGGATATGGTTGAACTCTCGAATCTTTCATCCATCACATTGTTTAATCATTCTAAAATATTAAAGATCTAATAAATCAAAGAATTTAACAATTAAACAATTAAATTAATTAAATTCAATACACTGTCATTGACGGAAAATTGATTTTTTTTTCTGTATTTGTTTAAAATGCATTTTGTGAATCTGTATTATATCCATGATATTTAATTTTTTAAATACAAGAACATGTCTGAAATTTTATACTCTGTCAAAGTAGAAAATTCAATTCCCATTCCAAGCTAATCCCAAAAACTACTTAACTTTCTAATGCGCATTAAAAAAGTTTGTGTCAAAGGTTTTTTTTTTTTTTTTTTTTTTTTTTTTTTTTTGTTGAAACACGAAAAAACCTGTTTCGTTTTTTTCCACCAAAGGCAGAATAAGAAACTGTTCCTAGCAAACTAAACTATTGATTACTTATAATCAAAGAAAGTAATTCAATACACGTGTGCCCTTTGAAAATGTAACGATATTAAATTGAAAAAATGGTCGAGCATTTTTTTCTGAATAATATTTTTTTTCTGGAAATCGGTGGTTTATCTAACGAGGGCAAACATCTCAAAATTAATAAAAAAGTTATACCTCTAAAATAAAATCTCTATTTTTATATGATAAGAAACAAGTATTTATGTATATATATATTCTTTTTTCAGCTCTTTGTACACATAAATATTTCATCAGCAGAATTAATCCATTAAAGTATCTATTTTATAAAATTAAAACAAATTTTTTATACATAAATTATTAAAATATTCAATGTAAATATATGTATAGTCAAATCTAAATAAAGTGCCAACAAATGCGCCGTAATACCGTACAATATCTAAATAAAGTGCCAACAAATACCGTATACAAGTCGAAAATTTCCGGTTCAATGTAAAAAATGAGGTGCATTCGGGCATCTGGATTCGAACTGAAAACCTTCTGTTTATTAGCGAGATCCTTTTCCTCCAAGCTATGATGTCGACACGAAAAACGGTAGAATAAGATTTCCTTTTAAAGTTATATAGGTAAAATCAGCGGATGCCATTCAAAAAAAAATATTTAATTAAATATAGTCTATTTTTGAAATTTTATGATTTTTCGTATGGCACAAGGTATTCAGCTGTAAGTACGCAAAATTTGAAGTCTCTCATTCGTCAGATGGACAAAACTAAAAAAAGTTGTCGGATGAAGGATTCTGCAATAAAAATAGATCCAAAAAATCCCCGGTAGGGAGAAATGTGACCTTTCAAATCTGTCTTCCACCACAATGTTTAATCATACTAAAAAATTAAAGATCTTAATATAATAAAAAATTTGATAATTATATAGTTGAATTAATTAAATTCAATACACTGTCACTGACGGAAAATTGATTTCTCTTGTATTTGTTTAAAATGCATTTTGTGAATCTGCATTATATCTAAGACTTTTTTTTTAAATTCAAGAACATGTATGAAATTTTATACTCTGTCAAAGAAAGTAATTAAATTCCCATTCCAAGATAATCCCAAAAAACTACTTAACTTTCTAATGTGCAATAAAAAGTTTTGGGTCAATGTTCTTTTTCTTTCTTTCTCTCTAGATTCATTGAAACAGAAAAAAAAACATGTTTCGTTTTTTCCACCGAAGGCAAAAAAAAAAAGAAACACTTCCTAGCAAACTAAACTATTGATTACTTATAATCAAAGACAGTAATTCAATACACGTGTGCCCTTTGAAAAAGAAACGATATTAAATTGGAAAAATGGTTAAGCGTTTTTTTTTTCAGAAAAAATATGTCATTTTTAGAAACGAGTGGTTTATCTAACGAGAGTAAATACAATAAAAAATAATAATAAATTATACCTCTAAAATCAAAGTTGTATTTTTATATGATAAGAAACAAATGTTTACATGTGTTCTTTTTTTGGGATCTTTATACAGATAAATATTTCACCATCAGCATTAATCTTTCGAAGTGTTTATTTTATGAAATTAAATATGATTCTTTATACATAAATTATTAAAATATTCAATTTAAGTATCTATATTTATGTATGTAAAGTCAAATATAAATGAAGTAACAAATGAGTAAACTGTAAAAAATGACAGATGTTTCTTAACCCTTTCGGGTCCGATTTTTTTTTTCAATTTTTAGATTTTTTTTTTTTTTTGTTAATACCATTACGCTAACTATCCATGTAGATTAATTAGAGTTTAACGAATATTCATATAGCGATAGGCTAAGGAGTAGTTTTTGGAGATATTATGCTACAACAAGATTCAACTGGTATTATAACATTCTTATACTTTTGTTTTCGCTTATTATACAAGATTCATTCAGGAAAGTAATATTTATTTTAAATTTAAAGAGTGAAATGCATGTTTAAAATAAAAAAATTCGCAAACGGTGCAAAGGAATTAAGAAAATATTTATTATTATTATTATTATTATTATTATTATTATTATTATTATTATTATTATTATTATTATTATTATTATTATTATTATTATTATTACTAAATGTCTA
Source organism: Maratus speculifer (assembly GCA_964019185.1). Lineage (NCBI taxonomy): Eukaryota > Metazoa > Arthropoda > Arachnida > Araneae > Salticidae > Maratus > Maratus speculifer. The sequence goes on along the minus strand of OZ025296.1, from coordinate 224,041,547 downwards.
AACTTTAATGAAGTCGTACAATAAATGCATTGACATATACTAACGTTACTACATGTAAACACTAACATAAGTGTTTGTTAAAGAAAATAATACCCAATTAAAAAAAATAATTACTATTAGCAGCACACCAGATCGGAAAGTGTTAATCTACGAAAATGTACATTAATCTTTATCGGAAATACATAACAAGTCAGAAATTCTACGTCAATTGTAGGAAATGAGAATTACAACGAAATAATAAAATATATATTTAGATCGTGGTGTAATAGTATACTGTACTTCGGATGCAGTATAGCAGCCGAAGTCTGATGAATACTATCTGTTTCTCTTATACAGAAACTAACTTATAGTAAACTTTAGCAATATCAATATATCCTGTATATCAATTTCGTAAAATGTGAAATAATTTTATCAAACTAAGACGCGGCCCAAACAATATTTTCCCCTGTACCATTATGCAATGAAATACTTTTGTGCGGCTTTGTACATTAATAACAAATATTCATTCTACCACACATTGCTCAGAAAATATATTTTAGAATATACTTCATAGATGCATATAGCGTTTTTTTATGTTCAAAAGAGTTTAACATCATTAAAATGCACTTGAAACTGTTTTTTTCTATTGGTCGTAATGTAAAGGATCAGTTTGTGATTGTCCCTGTAACTGAACTATACACTCGATTTTTATAGAATTTTGAAATGATTCGAAAAAAAATATGCAACATTTATATATTTTAAATATTAATCGAATAGGTTGGATAGTTTTTGCTCCGTTATATGAGGACAGACTGAATAAGTGCTACCTATTTACATATTTACGAACGTACCTAATAACACAATTTGAGTCAGCCAAAATACTGAAAAGTGTTTTTTTTATCTTTAAAAATCTAAAACATCCTTTTTTTCGATATTTAAATCAGAATATAAAAAATATATATATTAGCTTCCCTTAATTTTCAGAAACGTTTTTAGAAGCTTTTACAATGCACTGATCAGTTCTCTGTATCCGGGAAATAAATTTTTCGAATTCTACCAGTTCTCGAGTAAACATCTGCAGCTACATAACTGAATTTGTGCATGCTATTGTAACAAAATATTGTTAGTTTTCATATTAATATTAATGTTGTTAATATTGTATGTTTGTCTGCTAAACTGTTTTCTGAATATCAAAGTATTTACATAAGAATTGATTTCATTCGTAAAAGTAATATTTTGATCTAAGAAAACTAATTATTGCATAGTATAAACTACACGGCTCCTACTCGGCCCGTTTTTTGAACACCATTTTTTTCTATGAAAAATCTTCTTTATAAATTTCATAAACAGTTACATCGAACAGCCCGAAAATCTCTATGAAATAAAATTGGTTTTCAAAAATCGGTCTCGTATGAACCATAAAACTACTCAATAACCTTTCTGAAAATGAGGGGCAGCTAATAAAATTTTCATTTTTATAAATTCTGCTTTAAATTTCGAAAATAAATGGTTCTTTTAGATCTTTACTGGAACCTTTTGTGGAATCTTCGATAATTTGTAACTGTTATTGTATATTTTAATTCTTTCTTATAGTACTATTTTGTTAATTTAAAAATTGTTACTTTTTACAGTGTATACGTCATACAATGGTGAGAAATACCCAAGGGGATGATCAAAAATCTCTACTTTCTTTGTATAAGCAGTCTACTTGTAACGAGTATTTTAAGCATAAACAACAAACTAAAATTCATGCGTAGATTATGAAGATTATGAAGCACTATTATGAAGCACTTGAAGATTATGAAGCACTTCCCAACACATTCTGAATAATGTAACAAAAGTGTAAAGTAAAAGAAAAAAATATGTCGTATTTCATTATATGGAAACGTATAATGCATTTCAAAATCAGAATTATTAAAATTTTTTAGCAGCTTTGTATATGACATAGGGACCCGTAAAGCATGGTGACGTCACTGCAACGTCCTTGTGAAGTCATATTGTGACTTTGTGACCATCGATTGTCGATGTGACGTCACGTGACGTCAATGTGAAGTCACAGTGACTAAAATGTGAAGTCGTTATGGCCGTTTTAGAGTTCTTTTGTGACGTTTCACAAAGTGGTCACAATGTGACAAATTTGTGAAAAATGCGTCATTTGTGACTAATTTGACATTAAAATTGTGACGAATCTGTGACAAAAGCGACGACATTTAAATTGCGAGAAACATGTTTTTTTAAAGTAAATAACATGTTTTAAAGGATATTTATAAATTTCTGAAGATTTTTAAGAAAGTCACATCTCAGTCAAAATGTGGCGTCACTGAGTGGTGGCATTTTGGTCACAGATGTGATGTGACCAAAGTGACTCACAGTGACGTCTCTGTGACGTCACTGTGACCATGCATGCTATTAGGGGATTTGTATCTATTACCAACATGCATTTTAAAATTTAGTTCATTTAAAAGGTATATATATTTCAATTGAAAGTTTCCCTTCAGTAATTTCCTATGATAAGGAGAATGGTATGCGAACACTTTTTTGCAGCCTTATATATGAGGTATAGAATTTATATATAGAAGGTGATATGCAGAAGACTGTTTAAATTTAATAGCGCATACCGAATTTTAAAACGTACTCTCCAGCAATTACTACCCAAAGACAGTACTGTAATCGATTTATTTTGTGAATCCCTGTAAATTAATAAAAAATGCTATGTATTCCCTATCTTATCGTGATCGTAGTGAAATTCCGTGATTTATATCAGTTTCAATACATTTGAAATAGCGTAATGTCATTAAAATACTCTCTAAACGAATTTTCGTCGTACACCGAAATGTAATCGAATTCTTTTGAGTTTTCCTGAAAATGAACAATCGTACATACTTAATTTACAATATTAAATATGCTTTGGTAATCCTAAATAATTTGCATGAAAATAACAGTATATTTACGGAAGTTAGAACATGGACAGACGGACAGACAAAACCAAATGAATAAGCACTTTTCAACTCTGTTGGGAAGTGCTAAAAAAACAGTGAAATATGTTTACACAAATCGAGATAAATAACAGTGGTTTTCTATACAGTTGTATTAAAATGTCTTTTTTCTTCCGTCAAGTGGGTAATTTTTTAATCAATTTTCATAGAATTTTAGAATAATTAAGAAAAGTTTTATTTTTCCTAGCCAACTGATACGAATCACAGAAAATGGAACGTATTCAAACTGATACGTATTTAAATTGATAGCTCGCAACCACCTCGTTATGGTGGATTTTCACATGCTTATCACTATCAAATAAATGATTTTTACATTATTTTACTTAAGAATATTGCCATAAATTTATAAAATAACACTAAGTGAAAAATTCAACACTCTAAAACATCTGGTATTCTATAAAACATCTGGTACATCTAGTATATTTGAAATAAACTCAACTTATGCTACTACTAAAGTTACACCGGTTTTCACAGATAAAATTCCCATACATACAGTGAACAAAACATTTTCCCCCGTGAAATTAATCTTAATTAACTGTTAATTTTCAACATGTCTGATATTTATAAAGCAGCGCTCATCGGAATAAGAATGCAATTTAAAAAATCGGGGGCGGAAAAGATGTCTTCTACTGTAACTGTAAAAATGATTTTTTTTTTTAGTTTTTTTTTTTAAATCTGAAATGAAAAGCAACTCAATCATTGTAAAAATTTATAAAATTAATGAAAGAAAATAATAATAATATTAATAATAATAATGATAATAATTGAAACACGTGATTTTTAATAATCCAGAAAATTTCCCAAATTACTTTTTCTTAAGTGCAGTGAACGATAAAATATCCATAATGATTTCAAATATTTTTAAAATCAATAATTCATAATAAATTGGTTGATTTATATGGAATAAAAATGTTCTTGCATAAAGTTTTCAATTTTTCATTTCTTATATCAATATAAATAAATTATTCTCCAATATTTCTTCGTATAATGCATTTTTTCTTCCCGAATTAATCCCATATTTAAGTATTTGTAACGAAAATAAATATCATTTTTATGTCATGAAATTAATTTAATATTAGATAGAAATATTAGTTAGAAGACATAATTATTCACTAACGAACTACATGCTAAGCATTGATACTTCCTTGATTTGATTACACAAAATCAGGTATGATTCAACTGATTTAGTAAAATGTTAAGTAACTATAATGAGATTTAATAAGGATGTGTACTGTGGAAAAAATGAATCTACATTTATGCAGAAGACATCGTTAGAGAAAAATACTTTTCTGTTTGGTTGAGTAAATAACCTTAACTGATTATCAAATAAAAGAAATATTTAATTAATAAATGGAATAACTTGGAAAATACCGAGAAAATTTCGGAAAGCATAATGTTCGAGAAGAAAGTTATTTTTTAAAAGAATTACTATCGAAATTCGGATTTTGGCTCTAAGAATGATTAATAAACAGAAAAATGGATATATTAGATTAGTTTAGTAGAATAACCTTAAATTTCTTATAAAGATTCATTTAAGCTATAGCTGTTAGTATCGCTTAATTGTAAAAAAAAAAAAAAAAAAAAAAAAAAAAAAAACATTCGATCAATTTTGAGCCATTTGATAGAGATAAAAAAGTAGAAAATATCAAATTTATTTAATTTATTAAATAGGATGTATACACTATAACATATAAAATTGCTTAATCGTATACATAAACAAGAACTTATTTATAAAATTAAAGAAAAATAATACATATCGAATAACATTAATGATGAGCTATCTACGTTTTGCACTATTTTAATATAATGTTGACAATGTGAAAATAATTAAAATAAAAGAAAGAATTATTACTGAAATTCTGATTTTGTTTCTAAGAATAATTAAAAATAATACTAAAAAAAGATAAATTGGATTAGTTTAGCAGAATAACTTTACGTTTGTTCTAATGGTTCATTTGAACTATAGCTGTTAGTATCGCTCGATTGTAAAAAACGTTCGTTCAGTTTTGAATTTTTTGATAACATATAAAAAAAACAAAATCCAGAAACATGATTAATTTGATTGTTAAAAAATCGCATTCAACGTTGTATCAATAATTAATAGGGAAGAAAAAGCCTGGATGCAAAAGGTCTTGTATCGCACAAATTTATAAATTTTTGTTTTATTATTATTATTATTGTTATTATTATTATTATTATTATTATTATTATTATTATTATTATTATTATTTTGTATAAAAATGCTCTTCTGGGTCTCCTTTGAGTATGTATATGTGTGTTCTAAATGAAGTGTCAGTGTGGGACTGCGAAAGACAAAGCAAACATAACGTGGTGAGTATGATCATAGTACGCAAGTTGCATATCTTTGTATATTTATATATCTAAAATGCAGAACATCCAAAATAAAACGATTAAATGCGCTTTTCTTGTTGGCGATAAGTTAGATAATATCATATTAAGATGTCTTCGACTAATAAAATAAGATTTTGTTCAAAGAATTTTCCTGACATTATTTTTGAAAATGTTATACTCTGTAAATCTGTCGTTTGAAATAAAATATAATTTCAATTATCATGTTGAAGTTGACGAAAAAGAAGAAATCTAATAATTCCTATTGTTTTTCTCTGTTGTCTCTCTTTTTCGGAAAAAGAAAAAAAAAAAGACTAATTCTGTTGCCATTACAAATTGTCATTACAAAAAGTAATTAAAATTTAAAAAAATATTTCAAAAACTAATTAAAATTTTAAAATTCTTTTAACAATTTTAACATCTGTGTATCAATATGTATAAATGGTGTTAACTTTCCATCCAAAACTTTTATATATTAAGAGAAATAGCCACAAAACTTTATCAATCGTTTTATAAAATCCTTTCTAATATTATAAATCGGAAAGTGAATTTGTTTGTTGTTTGTTCCGCTTTCACGCCGTAACTACTGAACCGATTGCTTTGAAATTTTGCAGACGTAAAGTTAGAAGTCCGGATTAAATAATAGGTACTTTTTATCCCGGAAAAAATTGATATTCCAGAGGGAAAACAAAAATATATGGATGTTTGATGGATGGATTGGAGATGGCGCTGTGTGTCGTTTAAAACACGATAAAATATTGCAAACAAATATAAACATGTAAATTTAGAAGCTAAATGATACGATAATGAATCCCCGAAAATGAGGAATTCCCGAGGGATGACGTACAATTTGCTTTATCGTCTAAACTGTTTTTTTTACATCTACTTATATATTGCAAACGAATATGAACATGTAAATTTAGAAGCTAAATGATACGTTAATGAATCCTCGAAAATGAGGAATTCCCGAGGGATGACGTACTATTTGTTTAATCGTCAAAAATGTTTTTTTTTTTACATCTACTTATCTTGAAATAACTATAAGTCAACGAATTACTAATTGGTATAAGTATTAGTTACGTTATTTAGTTCTTGAGGTATGCGATAGATGGCGCTGGGTGTTTTTAAAACGTGGTAACGATGTGCAGTAGCTGAATAATAGTTAGGTTAGGTTAGTTTAGTGCTTTTTTTCTAGGTAGATATCTAAAGTAGTTATTGTTTTTTCGATAGGTAATTACGTCGCTTTGTTCGTCGTTTAGATTGTTATAGTTTAGTTTGGGATTTTAGTTTAGTTTAGGTTTATAGTTTACTCATATTTTCACATTGCCTCGCAAACATAAATCTAATTTGTCGAGCACCTCATCTAAAGCTCGGGCAATGAAAATTGCCCGATCTCAAGAATCGTCTCTCCATGCTGAATTAAGAAGGCGCGAACAAGCAGAGCGTCAGGCTGCTTCGAGAGCTGCTGCGCTACCATCTCAGCGCCAGCAAAGATTTGAGGAGCAAGCCGCTCGCCAAGCTTCTTTGAGGGATTCTGAGAATGATATTCGTACTCAAGTCCGTTTATCGCAACAGGCTCAACGTCAGCATGGTCAGTTCTATGTAGTGTGTTCCCGGTTTTCCAGTGCCCAAAATCTGCATGTTTTTGCTCCACAAGGGAAAACATATAATATAGTGTACCATTCAGTTTTGGTTTAACAACTAATCGTATCCAGCATTACATCGCGCTTCTTACATTTTTCCGCGGAAATGAGAAGTTTTCTTATAGTTGTTCTTTATACCGCAATATAACCGAATTCCTCGCGGGCGAAGTCGCGGGCGGAAAGCTAGTACTTTCATAAATCCGTTTCTTTAGGATTATATATATAAGTTAGATGTATTGTTGTTAACATGTAAAATGATATTTAAAATATTTATTAAAACACAACACATTTGCTCAGTGGTGCACAAAACAAGAATTTTGATTACACTTGTAAAATTAAAATAAAATATAAATATCAACGTTTCGCGCCGTCTTCTGCGGGCGTCTTCAGGAAAACATGATAATGGAAGGACTAAGTTTGCATCTTGATCGAGAGATAATATTTCACTTACACGTGAGTAAAAATTAAAATATTGCAACGAAATATTTTTTTATTTATTTATTATTAATTATTATTATTATTAATTTAATTTTTTCTCACGTGTAAGTGGCAACATTTTTAAACTTTTAATTCATTTCGATTTTAATTTATTAGAAATATTATCTCTCGATCAAGATGCAAACTTAGTCCTTCCATTATCATATTTCCTGAAGACGCCCGCAGAAGACGGCGCGAAACGCTGATATTTATATTTTATTTTAATTGTACAAGTGTATATTAAAATTCTCGTTTTGTGCACCACTGAGCAAATGTGTTGTGTTTTAATAAATATTAAATTTTTTGGTGCAACTGTCCTGTATATATTTATGATATTTAAAATGATTGAAAATATTAAAAATTCATTTTACTAGAAAAACTTTTTAATTTTAAGGAAAAAAAAATGTATATATATGATTCGTATAAATGTGTAAATAAAATATTCAGAAAATATATCTTCAAATAAAACCATTTTTTATTTTTTTTCTCATTATTTATACAATCAAATATTTGCACTTAAAATAAATATAATTTTTAGCTAACGAAATTAATTTAATGTTACACAAGAAATATGTTACTTTTAAAATATCAGTTATATATAAAAATGTTAAGCATTGCTGTTTTCTTTATTTGATTACAGAAAATCAGGTATGGTACACTTGATTTCCCAAAGTATTAAAAAGAAATAAATAATGAAAGTCAATTTCTTCATCAATAATGCGCACAGGGAAAAAATCATTTGCGCAAAATACTCCTTCGTTAGAGATAAATGTGTCCTAGTTTGCTTGAATGAATACGCTTAATTAATTACTGAAATAAGAAGTATGATATGTAGAAGAACAAGTTGAGAGATCTATGAGAAAAACGTAGAATATGTAGTAACATAGCGAAATAAATACATAAAGAAAGAATTATTGTTTTTTTTTTTTTTTTAATTTTCATGGTCGTATGTTTCCTGAATGATTTTCATATATTATTTTTAAAAAAAATTAAAGAATTATATGAGATCCCGAACTGTCTAACACAATACCCTGAACAAATAAAATTTCACCTTAAGTTAATCGTAAATGTAATATGAACTTAAAATATTTATTACTTCCTCAGCGTGTGACATTATAGTAGCATGTTAAAAATGTAATACTTTAAAATGCACGTTTCTTTAAATCTTCGAGTACTTTCGGTTACATCCAAAACCTTCATAAAGGTGAACATGTCTTATTAACATTCATTTCATTCAAATGCTTCTTTTCACTTGATATGGAGGAGTTCATTACTCTCTGGGTGAGCTAGAAAGTAGTTATCTAGGCTAATACGTTGAAATTACACGATTCCATTGAATATTTTGTCATTATTCTTATATAAAATATCGATTTTCACTTTTGGCTAATTCCATGGGTTCTGTAGTGTAAGTCACATAACTTATTAATTGCTACACTTGTTAGCCACCGTTATTTTCGAAAAGTCTGCTTGGCCTTATTCAATTAATGAGAATGTGCCAATAAAATTAATCACATTTTTTTCGTTCTATAATACTGGTAGCCAAAAATCGTAGCCTGTGACTTACACTACAAGTACTCATGGAAATAGCCTTTTTTAATTAGACGACATATATACCGAAAAATATTCGAAGAAAGAACTTAAAGCTATTGGATGCATCGCAAAGTAAATAGGTTTTTCATCATACATACTTGTAAACTTACCTTTAAATTCATATATCGTGATAGCAATAAGAAATTAAATCATAAAAAATAAATAAATACTGAAGCTTTAAATGAAATTCTGGCTGATTCAAAAAAATCAAGTATGCTTTATTGAAGCATGGTATAAATTTGATAAACTTTCCTCCTAGAAAAATAAGAATTGTTTTTTAATAAATTGGACTCAAACAAGTGAGACGAAATTGTTCGTATAGATATAATCTTTTTAGAACCACTGATAATAATGTAATGGCATATATGATTGTAATGTAATATCTCCATGAAAATAGAAAATTTAACGATAGAATCAAAAACATACAGCAGATATTAAATTGTATCACCCATCTACAGCTTTATCAATTTTAAATTGCAAATAGGATATTATGTCAGATTTTGATCACCCGAAAACTATATATTCAAAATTAAATTGCTATTCTCAATTCAAGAGATCCCATAGTTATTCTGTATAAAGGCAATCAAACATGTAACGGTACAGTGTCAACAAATTACCTCATATATGAATAAATATCCTAAATATGAAAAAGAATAACACACTACAATATATTCCTCCACAAAAACTTCAGAGATTTCAGATTCAGTACAGGTATCCAGGCCAATTACTTCTAACACCCAGGGGCACATATACTCCCTCATTTCAAACAAAGAGAAACGTTTAAATAAACAGAACATTAGTAAAGAATTTCATTCACTGATGAATCTTGCGAGTGTAATCGAAAATACTCGGAGGCTCAAATAAATATGCAACTTAAAGTTTTATATACTTTATGTTTCTAGTAAGTAATTATACTTGTACGTAACTCTCTATATTATATTTATTTTAAGCCATCTTTTAAGTAAGCTATGGATGTTTTAAGTTCAGATCATATTGGTTTTCAATTTCGTAGAATACATAAAATTTTACATCTATGTCATAAACATTTGAAAATTTCGTGTTAGTTTGAGTGAGTTAGGTTTAGTTTAGATGGAATAAAATTATATTACGCCTATATATTATGTATAAATTTCCAAAAAATAGAAAGAAAGAAAAAAAAACTTAATTTTCTATGTAACAACTTCTAAGTACGTCCAAGAAGTCCTAATTTTAGATTTTTAGATTTAGTTAAAATCGTAAACATAAATAATCAAAAGAACTTTAAATGTTTGCAACATCACTTATTTAATTTCAACAAAAATAAATATTTGCTTAAATTTCTTAATAGCAAATATTTCGTTTTTTATGCTCACGTGAGTAAAATATTTTATATTTTTTTGTTAAATAATAGTTTTATCTTAATTCTTAATTAATTATATTAAATATTTGTATTGAATATACAGATGACTTCTATCTCGTGAAATGATTTTAATATACAATAAAAATATGGTTTATGAAAAATAAAGGAGTAATTTCATTACAATGATAATTAATAATTACTCAAATTTCCTAAGATCAAATATTTATTTTGCTATTAAATGTAAATAAAACATTCTTTAATGCTTCATTATATAACAGATTTATTTTCTCTCTTTCTTACATATATTAAATATTTGCATTAAAAATACATATAATCTTTTTCTCATGCAATATATTTAGTATTAAATAGCGATAAAAAACTTTAGTTGCACGAAATAAAAGCTTAAGACTTGCCAAAATTTAATATTAAATCGGGTATAGGTAGAATAATTAGAAAAAAATCATTAGAAAATACACAGAGAAATGGGTCAAACGTAATTCTATATAAGAAAAAACCTGAAATATATTATTTGAAATTCTGGGAATTTTACAAATAAAGTTTAACAACTATAAAGAAATGTTTTACAAATGATATCAATTTAAAAGAATATTTGCTATTTAAATATATTTTGAAGTTTATAAGAAACTTAGCGTTTGGATGCACGTTTGTGGAACATTAATTATAAAACGAATTCCAAATATTTGAAACACACCTGATTTATTTTGAACAAAAATTAATATTTGTTGAAATTTGGTAATGGCAAATATTTCATTTTTTATGTTAATGTGAATAAAACATTTTGTAATACTTCATTAAATACTATTTTTGTCTGCTTCCTTATTAATTAATTGCATTAAGTGTTTGTATTGAAAATATATGTAATTTCTATCGAACGAGATTAATTTAATATTAGATAGGAATATGGTTTAGGAACTATTCGAGAGTCATTTCATTAGAATGATAATTAATGATTGCATGTAATTTTTATCTCATGTAATACATTTTGCAATAAATAATTTAAAAAAAACTTTCGTTAGAAGAAATAGTTATATATCAAGGAAATAAAAGCTTAAATTTTGTCTAAACTTATTAAATCTCGTAAAGGTAGAGTAATTGGAAAAGTTTGTTTGAAAATAAAAAGAAAAATGAGGCAAGAATAATTAGGTATCGAAAAGAAAAAATATACATTGCCTAAATTTCAGAAATTTTAACAAACATAGTTTAACAATTACAGAGAAATATTTTACATATCATATCAATTACTATTCAAATATCTTTTACGGGTTCCTTAAAAAAATGAGCTTTTGGGTGCATGTTTGCATAACAAAAGAATTCCAAATATTTGTAGGTTTCCCTAGTTTGAAAAAAACATTTAATATTTGCGTAAATTTCTCAATAGTATTTTTTAAAATGTGAATAAAACATTTTGCCATGCGTACTTTGCATAATAGTTTTGTCTTCTTTCTTAATTAAATGTATTAAAGATTTATACTGAATATACAGATAACTTCTAAACCACGAAATCCATTTAATATACAATAAATATACGAAACGTTTATGAAACATGAAAGACTAATTTCATTAGAATGATAATTCATAAATCCTTAAATTTCTTAGTATCAAATATTTAGTTTGCTGGTAAATGCAAATAAAACATTCCTTTATGCTTCATTAAATAACATTTTTATTTTCTTTCTTTCTTAAATGTATTAAATATTTGCGTTTAAAAGACAAGTAATTTTTATCTCATGTATTTTATTTATTATTAATTAATGATAAAAAAATTAATTACAAAAAATAATTGTACATTAATGAAATGAAAGCTTAAATTATACCTTATCTTAATATTAAATGCAGAAAAATTAGAAAAAGTAGAAAATTTCGTTGTAAAATACAGAGAAAAATAAGTCAGTCGTAATTATGTATGGGGGAAAAACTGAAATATAATGCTTAAATGACTGAGTATTTTCCAAAAAAATTTAACGATTATAAAGAAATATTTGACAGATATTATATGAATTTGAAATACCATTTGCTATTTAAACATTTTTAATGGGTTTTTTTTATGAAATTTTATGTTTAGATGCATGTTTGCATTACACCAATTTGAAATAACATTTGCTATTTAAATATCTTTTAAAGTTTTCTATGAAATGAAATGTTTGAACGCATGTTTGCTTTATATCAATTTGAAATAAAATTTGCTATTTAAATATCTCTTAAAGTTTTCTATAAAATTTAATGTTTGGATGCATGTTTGCGTAACATTAACTTATAAAACGAATTTCAAATATTTGTAAGATAATTGATTTGATTTGAACAAAAATTATTAATTCAAATTCTCAATTCGTTAAATAATAGTTTTATTCTCTTTATTAATAATTATATGTATTAAGTATTTGCGCTGAAAATACACGTAATTTCTACCTCACGAAATAAATTTAATATTGGATGAGAATATGATTTATGAAATATTGGAGAATAATTTCCTTAGAATGATAATTAATAACTGAATGTGATTTTTATCTTATATTATACATTTAGTATTAAATAATAATAAAAACTTAGCTAGAAGAAATAGTTATACATTAATGAAATAAAAGCTTAAATTTGTTCTGAACTTATTATTAAATAATTAAAGGTAGAATAATTAGAAAAATCTGATAAATAATTTTTAAAAAGACGAAAGCATATTCATGTATGGAAGAGAAATGAAAAAAATATGTATTTTATCTGAATGTCTAAGATTATCTCAAATAAAATTTAACAATTAAAGAGAAATGTTTTACATATGCTTTACAAATATATTTTATATGTTTCTTGGAAATTTAGCTTTACCATATAAGTTTGTGTAATATTAACATATCAAAAGGATTCCAAGTATTTGAAAGGAGTTTATTTGAAAAAAAATGCTTAAGGTTTTCAATAGCAATTTTTTAATGTGAATAAAAGATTCTGTAATATGTACTTTGATAAATGATAGATATTTCTACTGAATATACAGATAACTTCGACGTCATGAAATTAACTTAATATGGAATAAATATATGGTTTATAAAATATTAAAGTGTAATTTCATTAGATTGATAATTAATAATTGCTTAAATTTCTTATGATCAAATATTTAATTTGCAAATAAATCTAAATAAAATAGTTTTAATGCTTCGTTAAATAATAGATTTATTTTATTTCTTTATTACATATATTTAAAATTTGCATTAGAAATACATGAAATCTTTATCTCATGTGTTATATTTAGTATTATATAATGATAAAAAAAATTAGTTACATGAAATAATTATATATTAATGAAATAAAAGTTTAAGATTTGTCTTAACTCAATATTTAATCGAGAAAAGGCAGAATAGTTAGAAAAATTCGTTGGAAAATACAGAGAAAATTTTAATTATGTATCAAAGTGAAAAAAAAAACATAAATATATTTTTTAAATGTCTAGGACTTTTCCAAATAAAATTTATCAATTACATAGAAATATCTTCCAAATAATATCAATTTAAAATAACATTTGCTATTTAATGTCTTTTAAATTTTTCTAAGAAATTTAGTAATTGCATGGATGTTTGCGTAACGTAAACTTATAAAACGAATTCCAAAAAATTTTAAGTTCACTGTTTAATTTGAACAAAAAATAACATTTGCTGAAATTTCTGAACAGCAAATATTTCGTTTTTTTCTGTTAATGTGATTGAAACTTTCTGTAATACTTTGTTAAAGTCAATAGTCTTTGTTAAAGTAATAGCTTTGTCACCTTTCTGAATAATTAATCGGATTAAGTAATTGAACTAAAAAAAAACAGGAAATTTCAATCTCACAAAATGAATTTAATATTAGATATAAATATGTTTTATGAAATATTGGAGGGTAATTTCATTCGAGTGATTATTAATAATTTCTTAAATTTCTTCGTGGCAAATAATTAGTTTACCAGAAAATGTAAATAAAATATTTTGTAATGCTTCGTTAAATAACCCATTTGCTTCTATCTCCATAACTATCTTCAATATATACACTTAAAAATAAGTGTAATTTCTATCTCGTGTAGTACATTTAGCATTAAATATTAATATAAAAAACTGCATTTAGAAAAAAAAAAATAATTATACGATAAAGATATAAAAGCTTAAATTTGAAGTTTATTTATTATTAAATCATGAAGAGGCAGAATAATCAAAGAAATTTGTTGGAACATATCAGAAAAAAGAATCAAGAGTAATTATACAGGGTACTACTCTGTTATCCCGTCGACCAATTTCGCCAAATTATACAAATCGCCTAACTAATAGCCAAATTATAAATATTGACATAATTTTTATTTTAAATAACAAAAAAACAAATAGTTAGTAGAATATTAATATAAATATAAATAAAAAGTCCAATTAAAAATCACTTAATGACATTTTAAACACGTGAATCGTATTTAATGTCATTGAATGTGACATTCACGATCATCCATTATTGGCATTTAATCTTATAGTTTGGCGATAATTTTTTGGTCGACGGGATAATCTAGTAGTACCTTATACAGTAAAAGAATATATATATATATTTATATGTGTGTGTGTGTTATCTAATTGTATGGAATTTTTCCAGATAAATTTTAACAATCATAAAGAAATATTTTACAAATGATATTAATTTAAAATAGCCTTTTTTATTTAAATATATTTTAAAGATTTTTAAGAATTTATCTTTTGGATGCATGTTTTCATATCATTAAATTATAAAACTAATTCAAAAAAAATATTCACTGATTTAATTTGAACAGAAATTAACTTTAGCTTAAATTTTTGAATAGCAAATATTTCGATTTTTTTCTGTTAATGTTAATAAAACTTTCTGTAATACTTTGTTAAATAATACTTTTGTTTTCTTTCTTAATAATTAATCGTGCTAAGAAATTGAACTGAAATAAATGAAATTTCTATCTCACAAAGTGAATTTAATATTAGATAAAAATATGTTTTATAAAGTATTGGAGAGCAATTTCATTAGAGTCATAACTAATAATTTCTCAAATTTCTTCAGAGCAAATAATTAGTATGTAAGTAAATATAGTAAGTAAAAATAGTTTGTAATGCTTCGTTAAATAAGTTATTGTCTACTTTCTACATAACTATCTTAAATATATACACTTAAAAGAAATGTAATTTTTATCTCGTGTAATAGATTTAGTATTAAATAATAATATAAAAAATTGCATTTAAAAAAAATAATTATACAATAATGAAATAAAAACTTAAATTCGAAGTTTAATTATTATTAAATCCTAAAGAGGTAGAATAATTAAAGGAATTCATTAGAACATAATTAGAAAAAAGGTTCAAGAGTAATTATACATTAAAAGAAGATATATATGTAGATATATATATATAGATTATGTATGGAATATTTCCAGATAAATTTTAACTATCATAAAGAAATATTTTACAAATGATATCAATTAAAAATATCATTTGCTATTTAAATATCATTTAAAGATTTTGAAGAAATTTAGCTTTTGGATACATGTTTGCAAAACATCAAGTTATAAAAGGAATTCCAAAATTTTTTATGTTCAGTTATTTGCTTTGAACAAAAATTAACTTTAGCTTAAATTTCTGTATAACAAATATTTCGTTTTTTTTTTGTTAATATGAATAAAAGATTATGTAGTACTTTGTTAAATAATAGTTTTGTCTTCTTTCTTAATAATTAATCGTATTAAGTAATTGAGCTGAAAAAAATGAAATTTCTAATTCAAAAAATGAATTTAATATTAGATAAAAATATGTTTTATGAAATATTCTAGAGCAATTTCATTAGAGTGATATTTAATAATTTCTTAAATTCCTTCAGAGCAACTAATTAGTTTGCAAGTAAATGTAAATAAAATAGTTTATAACGCTTCGTTACATAACACATTTGTCTTCTCTCTTCATAACTATGTTAAATATTTACACTTAAAAATAAATGTATTTTTTATCTCGTTTAATACATTTAATATCAAATGATAATGTAAAAAAAATGCATTTAGAAAAAATAGATATACATTGATAAAATAAAAGCTTAAACTTGAAGTTTAATTATTATTAATCATGAAAATGTAGAATAATTAAAGAAATTCGTTGGAACATAATAGAAAAAAGTCAAGAGTAATTATACATTAAAAGAACATGTAAATGTTATATCATTTAAATATGTAGAACTTTTCCTGATAAATTTTGACAATTATGAAGAAACATTTTCCAAATGATATCAATTTAATGCAAAATTTCTTACTTAAATGTCTTTTAAAAGTTTCTTAGAAATTTAGCTTTTTATGCATGTTTGTTTGTTAATTTTACGTTTTTGTTGTAACAACTTTATGCTGTATTGTAGTAATTGTTTAAATTTAGAAAAAAGTATCAAGGATTCCTAAAAACCAGATGTAAATTGAGGTTTAAAACTTATTTAATTCATTTTATGGAGTTGAAAAAGATGATATAGTAGAATTTCCATGTAATTCTATTTTCAGAAACAATACAATGAATTCCAAATACTCAGTAAATATACTTAAATTGCATTTTTAAAGCAGAAAAAAGTAAGCTGTAACTTACAATAAAAATTATTTATAATTTTGAAAATATTTTTAATACATATTATTGCAACTGGCGTATGATTTAATATTGTTTTAAATTCTCAAGAGCGATTTTTTTTCAACTTTTTTGTAAATATAAATAAAATGTTCCAAAACTTCATATAGTAAAAGCTCATATTTATTCTGTCTTAAATAATCATATTTTTTTTCTATTTTCATTATTATTATAATTTTTTGCACAAAATAATTAATTTAATTTTAGATTAAGTATTACATTTAGATTAAGTTACATTAAGACATAGTTATGCAGTAATGAATCCGAAAATAGATATTGATGTTTTAGTGATTTGATTACATAATAGCAAGTATGATGTAACCAGTTTCGCAAATTTCTTTCTTTATTTAATTACGGTGAGATTTGTTTTATTTCCGATATTTTGTAAATTTTCAACAAATGCAATATTTTTATCCAAGCGACGTCGTAATGATTAAAAAATGTGTTCTAGTGTGGTTAAGTAAATCCTCTTAACTTTTAACATATTAACGAAATGCTAATAATTAGATGAATAAGGATTCAAATAAATCACGAAACTTGAACGGTAGGAGAATTTATTTACTTTTGGGAAAATGTGCATCCAAATGTACGTTGCAGCTGATGGTAAGAAATTTGAACATTTCAATTAAAGGTACATTGTTATAACTACCGTAAAGTACGGAAAGTAGGTCCTCTTTAGCGCACGGGATATTTTAAGGGGCTTATAATTGTGACTTTTTATGAAAATGATAGGCAAATTGGGAGGATATTTTGAAAAGGAAGGCTTATAAATAGCACTTTTCCAGAAGAAAATCTGCACAAATGTCAGAGTGGAGAAGCACCAATTCGGAAGAGGCACACTTTCGGTATTTTGCTGTACTTGATTTTTTTCTCTAAGATCTTTTGTCATGTCATAGTACAAGAAATCATGAAAAATCAATTACGTGTTTTAATTGCTCGATTCTTCGTATTAATGTCCACAAGGCATCTTTTCGTACAAAATCAATGAAGCGTAAATCACTTTTATTCCCATATCTCTTTCCGATTTTGAGATAGGAAATAAACTCCACAGATTTCCACTAGGTGACGCCTTAGGTGTTTCATTCAGTAGCGTATGTCTACTTTATTATACCTAGAACCTACATATTATGACATCAGCTTTTGCCCTTCAGAAATTATTGGTGTGACAACAGACATTAGCGAGACTTTTGGGTATCTTAAAAAATTTCTTAAATTTTATATTAAAACTAGAGAGCCCAGAAAATTTAGACAAGTTAAAAAAAAATATTTTACACCAGAATTTTGAATTTAAACCAGTTTAACATTTTTGTTTAACCTTTTTATTTAACGTTTTTCTTCTGTTTATCTTTTAAACATATTTTATAATGAAATTTCTAGTTTGAACCGAAGTATATTCATAAGGTAGCGGTCAAAATGACCGCTAACATTCATGTGTTAAGTTGTGAAGTAAAAATCCATAAATTGTAAATCGTAAGACTATATATAACAAATATCCATAATATTAGAACATGTGAATCGCTCTTTTCATGGAATTATATAATAATTAATAGCTGAAATTTCTCAAAAGAAAAATCTTTTCTTTTGTATGTAAACATAAATAAAAGATTGTAAATATAATTCGTCAAATAATGGATTTTCGAAATTTCTTAATTAATAGAATATTTAAATTTTGAAATGAAATTAAATAATATTTTCAATCTCATGAAATGTATTTAATATTAAATTATAATTTTAATGTGAAGCATTGTTGTGATAAATGATGATCTGTAAATTAAACACTAGTATTCTGGCTGCTAAAATCATTACATAAAATCAGATATGTCTCATTTGATTTCGATAAACGTTAAATAATTAAAACAAGATATTGTCGCTTTCTTCGCTTAAAGAAAAAGTTAAATTTATTTATGTAGGGCTTTTTAAATAACATTTTAAATTAGGTGATTGAATATATGTAATCTATACTACTATATAAAATAATTATAATTTGTTTATTTGTTTGTTGGAGATAACCCGTGACACTACAGAACCGATTTCAAAAGTAATGGTATCAAAATGATGGCGTTGGTCCCTGTTCAAAGATAGGCTATATCTTATATCGGTGCCACTACATCAAAAAGATGTTAGAGCAAAAAAGTTCTAACAATGTGATTTCTGTGTTACTGAAGGGCTTACAAAAATGAAATTTAGCATGGTAGTAACGTATTAGATATAAACTATCGCTAAGACCATTCTTTAAAAATTTAAAAGGTCTATAATGCACGAAAAGCATTCTAAGAAATTTTCTGTATCGCAATTTCTACCTAATCTCAGGAAGTATCAAACCGATTTCAAAAGTAATGGTTGGAAATTAGTGGTACTGTCCTTGCTCTCACTTAATCACTATTTTATGTCGGTGGCACTGCTATCGGGAATTACAAGTGTAAAAAACATTCTAAATTGCGATATTCGTGTAATTGAAGATCCTAGAAAAATTAAATTTGGAATGATAGTTATAACAGATAAATGATCTCTATAAACATTTTCGAAAAAAAAATCGAAATTTAAAAGGGGTCAAAATGTGAGAAAAACGTTTTAAAAAACATCCTAAAAACGGTTTCTACA
Source organism: Maratus speculifer (assembly GCA_964019185.1). Taxonomy (NCBI): domain Eukaryota; kingdom Metazoa; phylum Arthropoda; class Arachnida; order Araneae; family Salticidae; genus Maratus; species Maratus speculifer. The sequence goes on along the minus strand of OZ025296.1, from coordinate 224,021,941 downwards.
CAATATCAGGAAATAGAGAACCGATATTTCAAAAATGTTGTTAAAACGATGGTTACACCCCTTGCTCCAAGATCGGCCATATTTTATGTCGGTGGCACTACCCTAAAAGGGGATGCAAGAGCAATAAACGTTCTAAAAATGCGATAATTGTGTTACTGAAGGGTCTAGATACATGAAATTTGACAAGATGATTACCAACTTAATATAAATAATCTCTGTGAAAATTTCTTAAGAATTTCGAAGTTTTAAATCGTAAAAATGCTGAAAAGCTTATAAAAACGTTCAAATTTGCGATTTCCGTGCAATCTCAGGAAATGCCAAACCGATTTCTAAGACAATGGTTGGGAAAAGATAGTGACAATCTTTACTCCAACATGGACTCTATTTCATATCGTTGTCACAACCACCTGAGTGTTGCATTATCAAACGAATTCTAAATTGTGATTTTTGTGATACTGTATGGACTAATAACTTAAAATGCAGCACATTAATTACTTGTAAGATGTAAACGCTCTGTGTGAACAGATTCTAAAAAATTTAAAATTTAAAATCGGTGCAAAGGCGCGGAAAACGTTTTAAAATGTTCTAAATTGCGATCTCTACGCAGCTTCAGGAAATATGAAACAGATTTCAAATGTGATAGTTGAAAATTAATGTTGACATTCCCTGCTGCAATAAAGGGTATATATTATGCAAATGGCACTACATCCGGAGAGTTTGAAGAACAAAAAAAAGGACTAAATTTGCATTTTTGAGATACTGAGGGGCATAAAAATTTGAAATTTGGCATTGTAATTATAAAATGTAAATGATTTCTAAAACCCGTTGAAAGCAAATTCCAAATTTAAAAGGTTGAAGATAGCAAAAAGTATACTGACGATGTTCTAATTTACAATTTTTATGCAATCTTCGAAACCGATTTCAGAAATAATGGTTGAAAATTGGTGGTGATAGTTCTCGCTCAAACATAAACTATGTTTTAGATCAGTGACATTATAATCATAGGGTTGCAGGAGCAAAAAACGTTCCAAATTGCGATTTCTGTGATAGTGAAGAGTCTAGAAACTTTAAATATGGCATGGTAATTACTTATAAAAGGTAAATGCATTCTAAGAACTGTGAAAAATTTATTTGAAATTTAAAAGGAGTGAACTAAGGAAAGGAGCAAAAAGTGTTCTAAAATATTAAAAATCCCTGTCGGCTGGGCCTATAGGCGGAGGTAGATTTCGAAGAGTGCTCATTTCAACAAAAAAATATATATGATTAGAGATAAACCCAGTTTAATAACTTCATTTGACCGTTTATGAAAAATTTTTAATTTCTTTTTTCTGCAAAAACTGGTTTTATCAGAATCATCTTAAGAAAAATTCAGCTCAAATGCCCATTTTGACAACATATTTTGAAATAAAATCTGAATTTTTTTCAAAAAATCGACCAAAACAGTACATTATACAGTTCCTAAATAACAAGAAACTGTCAGTTGAATGCATTTGAGAAAAAAATTGAATTTAAAAATAAGTCATAAAATAACCGATTTGTTGTTTGAATACATCCTTAATTCTTTAATCATGATCGCTTCGGAAAATTTTGTGCGAAATACTCAATTTGACAATATTTTAAAAAATATATTCTACCTTTATCAAAAAACTGGCCAATGCGTCACAGTATATAGTTCCTAAATAAGAGGATCTGTAAATTCGATGCGTTTGAGAGCGAAAATGGATTTTAAAACGAATCATAAAAAACGCAATTTGCTATGTGAAAACTTCCTTACATTTTCAAATCACGAAGACTTCGGGAAATTCTGTTCAAAATACCCTTTTTGGTAGCCTTTTTTGAAATATATTCTGTCTTTATCAAAAAATCGATCAATGCATCACATTATATAATTCCTAAATCAGAGGATCTGTAAATTGGATGCGTTTGAGAACAAAAATGGATTTAAAAACGAGTCAGAATAAAACGCAATTTCTTATTTAAAAACTTCCTTAAATTTTCAAATCACGAAGACTTCGGGAAATTCAGTTCAAAATACCCTTTTTGGTAGCCTTTTTCGAAATATATTCTGTTTTTATCAAAAACCGGTCAATGCATCACATGATATAGTTCCTAAATAAGAAGATCTGTAAATTGGATGCGTTTGAGAACAAAAATGGATATTAAAACGAGTCAGAAAAAAACGCAATTTCTTATTTGTAAACTTCCTTAAATTTTCAAATCACGAAGACTTCAGGAAATTCTGTTCAAAATACCCTTTTTGGTAGCCTTTTTCGAAATATATTCCGTCTTTATCAAAAAACTGACCAACGCATCACGTTATATAGTTCCTAAATAAGAGGATCTGTAAATTGGATGCGTTTGAGAACAAAAGTGGATTTAAAAACGAGTTAGAAAAAAACGCAATTTCTTATTTGAACTTAAATTTACAGTCCCGATGACTTTGGTAAATTCTGTTCAAAATACCTTTTTTGGTAGCCTTTTTTGAAATATATTCTGTCTTTATCAGAAAATTGACCAGTGTGTCACTTTATACAGTTTCTAAATAAGAGGATCTACCATTTGGATGCGTTTAAAATCAAAAATGAATTTAAAAATGAGTCAGAATATAAGAAGTTTGGATTTGAGGTTTTTTTCTCCAACTCCTATTTTTGTTTAATTTCTTTTTGCTATACGAATTGATCCTATGAAAAACTTGTCAATATAAAAGTTGTAGATATTTTTGAGAAGATGTAAAATAAATTTAATCAGATTTGATATCGTAAAAATTGACGGAGTTATGGATTTTTATCTTTTTTCAGCGCTTTTTTTCTTTTCGTTTTTAATTTTTTTTCACGGGTAAAAGTTGATACTATCAAAAACTTGTAAATACAAAAGTTTTAGATAATTTTAAGAACATTTACAAAAAATTTAGTTGGACTTCATATCTTGAAAATTGACAAAGTTATGAAATTTTTCTCTCAAAAGCGCTGTTTTTTTTGGTTTTTTTTTAGCCCCTTGAGCCCACTTCTAAATTTATCAAAAATCTGTCATGCATAAACTTTTGGCCCATTTTTAAGAAGTAATATAGTTTCAAACCGATTCGATATCTACTTTAATAAAGACGTTATGGCGTTTTTTCGGTTTTCACAAAAACGCCCCCTATTCCGACCCCCTTGGTCCGATTTTGCCCATTAACGAACTTAGCCGAAATTTTATCCCCTTTGATTTTATGTACCAGTTTGGTGGAGATTGGTGAAGAATTATAGAAGTTATCGTGTCCATAAAAAAGTGAGATATATATATATATAAGGTACCCTGGGGTAATAACGCCACGTTAAGGTTCTACCAATTTTCACGGCTCAGATTTAGATTGTATTTTTCAAACAAATATAGGATCTGATACAGCAACTCATTGACTATCTATATAAAATAAAATAATTTAACAGATATGTATTCATAAAATGTAATGGCGTTTTTTCTTGAACAATGCTATTTGGCGTTATTACCCACCTATATGGGTAATAACGCCATGCAAACAAAACTATGAAATAAGATGGAATAATTGCATGTAGATAGCCCAATTCTAAAAATACAAACTCTACAAACTTAGAAATTGACAAATTGCTTTCTAAGCTATTGAAAATGTTCAATTTTTTATGAAAGTGTAAGAAAAATAAAGGTGTGGTGTGGGAGGAGGGGATGAGGCAAAAGAATATCAGACCGTGAGCTTCTTTTTGCTTAAAAAGGACCACTTAAATAGAAATATGAGAAACATTGGACAGTTTTAACTGTGTTTATTTGAATCAGTATTTAGGATGTAGCTCGGTCACTGTAGTGAATCAACCGGGGTACTAAAGTCAAGGATTGGCGTTATTACCCCAGTATAGTTATTGCGCAGTACATTTTAAATTACAAATTATCGAGAAGATATCCAAAATCTTCAACAACATTTTAAAAGTACATGAAATGCACTACAAATTTATGTAATTAACAAAGTATTTCCGGGTAAAAAGATAGTCTTCACATCACAAAACGTATCTCGCAAATTTTAGATCAAGCGTTAATTTTAGTTGTTTGTAAAAACAATAAGACCTAAAAATGAAACAAATTAACTTGAAGCTGTTTTTTGCGATTTATATGACTCAAAACCCTTCTGCGCAGAGCAAATGGGTATCATTTACCTGATTATTTCATAATTATGCAAAATATAAGCACTTGGCGTTATTACCCGGCCTGGCGTTATTACCCCAGGGTACCTTATATATATATAGATAGATAGATAGATCAACTGGTGCGATTGCAATAGGTAGTATTTCATACGAAATCTACCTAAAATGATTACAAAAGTATTAGTTGCGTATCAATGGTGACAGTTTTTCCTTCTAAACAGGCTTTATAGTATGCTGGTTCCACGAACCTCTGGGGTTGGCAGAAGCAACAAACTTTATAAAGAAATCCTTTAAGAACTTTCTAAATTATGTTTTCTACTGATTCTCAGGGAATACCAAATACATTTCAAAATTAATGTTGGAAATTCAATGGTGATGGTTGGTCTCTGTTTAAACTTAGGTCTTTTATGTTGGTGTCACAACCGTCGGAGGAGTAATAGAACAAAAACAAAACTAGCGCCGTTGTCACCATTTTTATTTTATTTTATTTTATTTGTTTATTATTATTATTATTTTGTGACATGGGAATATTTTTTGGCTTATATTAAGAAAACTACCGCATAAAAAACATCAAACCGGTAGTATTATAGAGAAATGTTTATAAACCAATGGAGACAGACAGAGGCCGAATAATAATTTACAGAGATATTTAATGTTAAGGTTTGTCAAAATCGTCCCATTTAAGAGTATTTATGAAAGCAAAAAATATGCTTAAGAATTATATAATGTTGCTGATAAAATAATTAGAAGTTCCCGATGTGCAGACTGCATTTAATTTTAGATATTGACTAATTTTATGAAGGTTTGTTTCAAGTTTAAATTCAAATATTCAGCATTTCGACAGATATTTTTACAAATTTTGAAAGAAGACATTATTTTATATTGCTGCAATTTGTAAAAACTGCGCAAAGAAAAATATTTCTTAGAAATTAAAAAAAAATATTTACACTTGACTATTATAAACAGAAAAGGAAACCTTTCGAATTAGAATTAAATGAGTATTGAATATATAATAAAATAGTACTGAAAAGCGGGAAAAAAATGAAAATTACGTCTTTAAAACAATATATTTCCATGAATTAATGCACATGTCTTAAACGTAGTCATATTTAAAAATTACGTCATATTTTAAATCGTAAAATAATAATATTGCAAAACAATTTAAATTAAAGCATATATTTACATGAGAATATCAAATTTCTATTTTTTAAAAGTATTTTTATATTATTGTATTTTTGTTTAATTGCTACGCAGAAATAAAACTATTTCCTTTCTGGCAACAGAAGTACTTTCACGTGAATATCAAAAAGATAAAGAAAACTTTAGAATAATAAATTCTATAATGTGTGATAAAAAGAGTAACAAGAAGAAATTAAATCATATTTGAAATGATAAAATCACAATATTACAAAACAGTTTGAAATTAATAATATATATTTACACGAGACATTTATTTGATATTTAGAGAGGATCTTTTTAACAACTGTTGTGAATAAAGTAAAACAACGCAAAGAATATTTCCTTTCTAACAACAAAAGTATTTTGACGTAAGTATTAAAAAAAAACTTTTGTGAAAATTACGCCAAATTTAACACCCTATAGTTTTTTTTTAATTATAAGTATTCGAAATAAGACTAGTTTAACCGAAAACTTCATATTTAAAATGTATTAAACATGTTATTGAAATTTATACGTCAAATGCATTTTTGTATAAACATTCTATATAATATCACTGATAAACAAGGTTTCTGTTTCTAACTAAGTATGTGGTGACTTTTATATTTTAGGTGGTGCTGTGAAAGAATATACCATTAAAAAGTTTCCATCACACACAGATTTTTAAAAAATTCAAAATCCTGAAAATCTCAATTTTGTAGTATTTATTCAACACATACACCTTATGAAATTTATCATTTGGTATTTTAGTAATGACAAAATTTTAAATAAACATTTATAAAGCTTAAAATTAATATTTAAAACACTGAAAGTATGCATTGTTTATAAAGTTTCAGAAAAATATAGATTTTTTTGTAAAAAGAAATGATATTAATAAGAAATTTCATGCTTTAAGTAGCTGTATATGTCTTAGATGTGGGTGCTCTCTTATAGGTCATTGTTCCGAGTTATATTGACAATTTAAAGCAGACATTAAGCCACTTATATCATTACAGTAGCGTAAATCATCTTTTCTTTTAAAAAATGTTGAATATTTCTTATATCAATCTCGATAAATATATAACTTTATATTGTTTTTCAGGAGATTCCAACCTTGCAATCTTGATCAAGTAATTCTGAGTTTTTCTTTGATAAATTTAAGTCTCTCACAAAATCATTTAATTCTTTTTGAGTTATTAGGTGTGGTTCTTCATTTATGCCAGGAGAATAGTTAATATCAGATGTAGAGGAAGTTTCAGTTTCATCGATTTCCATTTCTACTGCTGCATCATCATATGTGAAATTCTCTGGAGGTTTCGGTATTTTTAAATCATCATTATGTAATGCTGGTCACATTGCTGAATCTAAGTTCGTGTACTTAATTTTATGTTTACTTCTTGCAAAGAATCCTTTAATTTTTGTAATACATTAGTAGCAGTCAGTTATTTGATCCTTCGGCATGTTTTATGTTATGGGTATAGCAAAGGACATACACTCTTTTGTAACTTTCATCCAAGTCCGGAAGTTTGTAGAACGTTGTGTATAACAAGAAGGAGGTGCTTATTTCTTATCTCGTTCAACTATTTTATATCCAAAATACATATGATAGGCGCATCGATGCTTTTTCAAAGTTAGCTCCCCGCACACACAGCAAAAAGAATCGGGTTCATTAACGCATCCTCTAGACATGTTTTACATATTGTAGAGGAAGATATGATAATTATAATAAAAAATTAATTAAAAAGTCTTACAGAACAAAGAAACAGTAGTATATTTGCCCCGAAAGATAAGTTTAAACTGTCAGGGATTTGCATTAAAGTCAAATACTGTTGGGGTGGCTAGAGTTGTATGTTCAAGGTCGCTAACATAAAATTTGTTAGGGGGACATCTGTTTCTACTCTCTTGCTGTATCTTCTATCGTTGTAATAAGAAAAAGGAATGTTTGTGTGAATCAAATACACGAAAGAGAATAATATAATATAATTATAATGCCTATACGATGCCTACATACTCCAAAACGTATTAATGAAATTTCTGAAAATTGGAGGGTGATAGAAAATTTTTACAAACATATTCTTTTTCAACAGCTTGAAATCTATAAGAAACACCCAATATATATAGAGAAATCGAAAATTCGTTAAAATTTGTTTATCAGTGTATCCTGTATAAAACAAAACAAACAAACAAAAATTATGTTTCTTCAGATCAATGAAATTAAAAGTATTTAGAAATGTATTTACACACCACATGACTTCAATTGATAATATGGAGATAACAAAGGATGATACATTTAGATTTTCCATGTGTTAATCTGTACTAACGCAAGAAGAATGTTTGCCTGCCTGTCTGTGTGTCTAGGAAATAACGATTTGAAAATATGGATGACGACAATCCAAATGCACCTGAAGCTAATTTTTTTGATTTTTTAATAATCCGTCGAAATAATAATAATCGCCGAAATTTAAATATTACCACAAAAAAGTTCTGCCGGTGTGAGCCCATTCTTGAAGAAAAAAAAATAATAATAATAATCTGATTTTATGATGGCTTTCCACCTTTTCGAGCTCTTTCTAAATGCGCAGTGACAAAATATTATAAATAATGAAAAACGAAAAAAATTACACTTGAATTTTGTATTTTTTTCTGTCCAACAACCCAATCCGTAAAATAATAATAATAATAATAATAATAATAATAATAATAATAATAATAATAATAATAATAATAATAATAATAATAATAATAATTTTTAGAATAAGCTTGAAAATGATTGGTTTCGTGCTCATACCCCCCCCCCCTTCCTTCACCCAATATATTTTTTTTCCACACCAACCTTCACCTTCGAGATAGACAGAAACACGAAAAAAAATACGAATACATTTTTCTCTATATAAATGCAATCTGTTTACAAGAAAAAAAATGGGTATATACGTTTTGAAAAAAAAAATAAATAAATAACACCAAAAGCATTTCTTTTCTCGGCGACACTTTTTTCTCTAAGATAAATTAACCAATTGTTTGTACATAAATACAATATTTTACGGCACTAAATTTACGTTAGCTGCAAAAATCTCGATACATATGAACGATTATCATTTTAAAGCATTAAACATTCCGGTTAAATTTTGAATAACTGGGTGCATTTTGCTCCAAATACATATTTACATTGTCGTATAAATATTTTATAACATTATATTTATAAAAGTGCAGCATTTATTTATTTAGAAACTATACATTAAAAACTTATAAAATTGTTACAATTTTGACGGTAAGAACTTTTTTCTTTTTAATATTAAATGACCGGATGTAAAGTAAAAACTTGAAATTAACATTGTTATTATGCCTAGTATACCCTATGTTAGCATCCGAAGGAAGTGAGTTTCCTACTTTTACATTCTTTTGGATGCATTTAAATTAAAAAATAGAATCATACAAACCCGATTATGTATGCTACCGAAGGCAGAAGGTCTTTATCGTTTAGTTTTGTTTGAAAAGGTTTTTTCATTTAAAAATACTTAAAATCACCCAACATTTATTTCATCTATAATAAAGGTTATTATTAGGTAACTCGATCTAGACGAATCACCTAATAATTAATAAAAATATATAACAGAATTATAATATGCATTATTGTGTTTAAAACTATAAAATAAATTTTAGTTTAGGCACTTTAAATAGTAAATCTTGAATTAAAAATAACAAATATTCATACAGTTTAATTATATATTTAACTGTAACTTTTATCATAAAAATTGCTAAATATTGCTGTAATTAGTTTAGAGAAAAAAGAATAATTCTCAAAATTAATATCATGTGCTAATAGTAAATATTATACGTTATGTATGTATAATAAAATTATGTCGTTTCTCAAATAAATTTTCTTCTGCTTTCCTAATTAATCGTGTAGTTAAATATTTGATTTGAAAACAGATAACATTTTTATATCACGATAAAATATTTAATATTAGATAACAATAATAATTTGAAGGCATTGTAATACAATCAATAATTGTGATCTGAATATTTGTATCTTCATAACGAGATTAGGCAAAATAATTAACGATTCATTTTTTTCTTTTTTTTAACATTAAATAACTATGATATGAATTATTTTATCGACAGACGTTGTATATAGAAATGATACAACGTATTTTTTTCTGGGAGAAAACACTTTTAGAGAAAATGTGTCTTATTTGTGCAATGAAAATTCGCTGTATTACTTTTTAATTAAAGATTTTTAGTTTCATTAGCTCAGAAAAACATAGAAGAAAAATAATAAAAAATATAGATAATGGTAATATAATTAATATTTTAAAAAGCAATTACTATTAAATGTGTAGTTTTGCATTATAATTAATATAAATAAATGTAATATATACATAAGTAAGTTATATTAACTTAACATTATACTTAACTTATACTTAGCACTATACTTAAATATAAAAAATAATATTAAATTTATAAATGTAAAATTTTAGAAACCAAAACACAAATTTAGAAAATCATTTTGGACATGGCATGAATTTAATACAGCAGTAAATCTTAAAATAACAATAACAATAATAATTAAAAACATTTTAAATTTCAGTTACATCGTTAAAACATTTAAAAAAAAAACGTTATATCGTTTAAAAAAATTAAATCCTTTCTTAAATGAAATAGCTTTAATTATGTAATATTTATGATAAATTAAAGTTTTTTTTTCTTTTTTCATAATTATTCTTACAGTTTATTCATACTTGCACAGTAAATAATTATAAAAAAATATATATATTGTTTTCATAAAATTTATTTACCATTAGATTAAAACATTATTCTGGAGGAAAATTTATAGATTCATAAATTGCAAGCTTAACATTGTTATCTTCTTTATTTGAATACACAAAATTAACGTATGATTTAATTAATTATGAGATTTCATTTTCTCAATGCTTTATAGAATGAAAAAAAAAAAAATGAAATCATGCATAACGTATCGTTTTTAGCGAAAAATGTGTCCTGGTTTGGTTGAAAGAATACAATTAATTATCAAATTGAAGAACAGTATAATAACTAATAGGGGAAAAAATAAAATAATAATAAAAAACAAGAGCGAAAAATAATGCTTTCGGCAAGATTATGAAACACTTTCCAACACATTCAGAATAATGTAAATAAACTTTCTAGTTAATAAAAGTGAAAGACCATGTCTAAACAAATAATTTGGAAATCTCAAGCATATTTCAAAACCCAATACATACAATTACAATCAATGGTTTAAATAAATATCCGATTTTTTTTGTGAATCCCTGTATATTCCCAGTCCACTCTTGATACACAATTGAATAATTATTTTTATGAATCTGTCTAAGAGAGTCCTGTTACAAAAAAGTTGAAATTTTCTAAAAACTGAAAACTAATTTTTCTAAACTTTTTTTTTCATCTTAAAATGACGTTTAAATCATGTATCTATCTTAATTAGAAAAGGAAACATTAATTTTTTGTTTTATTTTGTTTTTAAAATCTAAATTTCAAACAATTGCTGTCATGGAAACGAATCTTTGTGAAAATGCTTTTTTTTCATGATGGGTTTTTTCATTATTTCTCGCAATTAAATTGTTGTAAGTCAAGAACCGTAAAAGATAAATGGTTGAAACTTCAAACATATCTTTTTAAATGGTTTTACTTTAATTTTGTTTCAGGAAATTTGAAAAAAAGTTTTTACTTTTCAAAATATGATTTTACTTAAAAGATGTTGAAATATTTTCTTACCTTCCAAAAACACTCAGAGAGTGACTAATTGCAGATTCCAAAAACAGTAACGTTCAGATGTGCTCTTAAATATTTCTGAAATAAAATGTGGATTTGCCATCTAAATTTTGTTAGTATTTCAATAATTTGTGGAAATGTGTTCTTATTGGAGCTCCTTAAGGGTGTTAGTCAGTCAGCGACCAATTTCCCCTCGTTAATGTTAAGTCTTTGGGCATTTGATTCATTCTTATACTTAAAATATCTTCTCGGCAAATTAATATTTTTAACTTCATTTTTCAACTTTCTTTTCTTAAAGGATTGGTCTTTTTTTCTAAGTTATCAAAATGTTAAAAAACTCTATGCATAATTTAGCCGTATTTACTCGTGTATACTGCGCACCCCCTACTTTATAAGAAAAAATGGCGATGTTTTAAAAATCTCGTATATAACGCGCACCATAAATTTTATATGCAATAAATGAGTGACTAAATGAATTTCATTAAAGAAAGTCAAAACAAACATTGCATGACGGCAAAAACAAGGTGAAAATAAATTTTTGGACTTTGGGCAGAGAGTGAATGACGGGGGGGGGGGGGTAGGATTAAATGAGAGCAATGAGAATTGCAAATTAGCGTTTATATAATGTTAATGTATAATAAAATGCAAGGAGTGAAATAAAGATGCAATATTACTTCGATTAAATAAGATTTTCCGAGTACTTATGTTTTCTTTGAATACATTTCTTGATTTATATGTATATCGTGTGATTACATCCAGCAATAAAATAAAATATTCCGTGTATAACGCGCACCTATGAGTTTTGCCCTAATTTTTTAACAAAAGAGAGCGTTATACACGAGTAAATACGGTATATGAAGTGTTAAAATTTTATATCAGTTTTTAAATCATAAAATATTAAAAAAGCAATTTTAGAAATATTTTGACAACTAAAAAAATAAATGTGCCTTCCTTGAAGAAGAGAATACTGAAAAAATAAGTTAAAGAAATAAGTTCCCTGAGGAGATAGATTCAATATAATAATGCATCAAACGCTCATAGACTTAACATTATCGAGAGAATTCGGCCGCTGAAGTGACTAGCACCTTTAAAAGTTTTTTCGTAAAACTTTTTCAAGATAATTAAAAAAATTCTTGAAAAGAGGGCTATTATAAAGTTTGCACTGAAAGTTCCCTAAATATTGTTTTATAACTCGATGATTTCTCGAGGTTGATTTACAGCATTTATAAATATTTTATCTGTTTCATATATATGATTGTACATTACATAGTTTGAGGGTTAAAGTCTAACTTACAAAACATTAAAGTTTGCTTTTAGATACAGATTTTTTTAAAATATATATAGACATACATTTATAATGATTAAATCTTATTTGGTAACATTAATTTTGCAAAAAAAAATATATTTGATTACTATTTGTATATGCGTGGTTATTAAATATATATTTTTTAATTGTATAAATAAAAAAAATATCTTAAATAATTGTGTACTTATATAGCTATAAAAATAAATTTAATTTTCAACTATGATATTTTTTCACAGCTTAGAAAAAACTGCAGAAATAAAATTATAATGTCTTTCATTCAAAGTTTATCGTTTGCAATTAGAAAACTTCTTACATTTTGGTATTTCTGTTGCTAGGCAACAATGTTTTCCACAAAGATATGACTTGGTAGACCTACTGCGTTTTGATATGCTAATCAAGTTTTGACAAATTCTGGAATTTCAGCCGTAAACCCAATGAGGTGATTGTCTCTGTTACTGCTTCCCGGCCTATTAGTATGCATTTTATTTTTTATATCGTCACTACTACAAGATTTCAGTTTTACGAATTCGTCAATGATAAATCTTTCCTGCACAGATCATGCGGATAAAATTGAAAGTCACTCTATACAGTCACAACCAAATTCGATAAGTCTCTGATAACATTATGTCCTTACTTGGTTCTTTAAGAACCTATACTAATCTCAAAAAAATGCTCTATCTAACATTAATCCTATGGGAGACTTCGTTATATCTTTCTCATTTGTATTTTAATATTTTTAAATGAAACTTTTGCATGGTTTTGGGTGCAATATTTTTATATAAAGGTAATTTCACTTTCAGTGCAATACTTACAGAATATTATAACAATACTTCCCTGTTTAATATGGTAAAAAAAATCAACATATATGTCTGAAAAATAATTACAAACACTGTGCATTATGATAATAACGTTACTAGGATTGTTAATTTTGAAGCACATACGACTTCAGTCATTAGGCAGTCTACAAAGATGTAATAATGATGTTAAAATAAAAGGGATTTTGTAAAAATAAAGTAAAATAAAATAAAAATAAAGAGATATTACAAAATGCTTTCGGAAAAGGAAAAAAGTAAAATTACAATACTCACACAAAATTTCCAACTGGACTACAATGTCTTTCGCTTTAGTATCATAGGCGTCGTGAATCGCAACACATTTTAGCATTTTGTGATTATCCTCTTTAGTGAATGTCATATCGAGTGCACTAATAGCTTGCCACGTTTTTCGTTTTTCGACATCGCGTAGATTAGTCTGATTTACATTCGTCGTCAACTCTGCATCGTTTAAAAACCATTTAAGGGTGGCTGGAGGGTTGCCTTTACGAGCCAGGCAGTGAAGTCGCTTGGGCTCATTTGCTCTGGTTGTAAAGGGATCTCCTTGGCCAATCTGTATTGTTGTGTCTTCTATGCGAGGTGGGTATGGCGCCTCTGAAATAAGAAAAAAATAACGTTTATAAACAAATAAGATTTATTTTAATACTCAATATTTTAATTACCGTACACAATCTAAAATTTTAAAACCATCTTTGAAAGTAACAAATATAAATACATTATTATTATTATTATTATTATTATTATTATTATTATTATTATTATTATTATTATTATTATTATTATTATTATGAAAAGACATATTTTATTATAATACCCCAAAATTTAGAAAATATATACATTTTTTTAAATGCACTAAAAAGTATAAAAGTCTTAAAAAATCCTTAAATGCGCGGAATTTGAATGAAATTTAGGTGAACTCGATTCTAATGATTAACGGATTTAAATAAGAATTTTGGTTATTTAGTCAGCTACATATATGGAAACACTTCATATATGGAATTCATATATACATAATTACTTAATATCTATATCTTCTTACATGGAAACTTATCTTTGCCGTCAATTTTGTCAATATTTCGCCAAGTTGGCTAATATTCCTGCCATTAGTTCAATGTAAAAAAAAAAAAAAAAAAAAAAAAAAAAAAAAAAAAAAAAAACATTGAAAAACGTACAGTTTGTGACAGATGGTTCTTATTGATTCATTCATCAGTGATGTTTTTTTTATTTCAGCAGTTGTTGTAATTGACATCAGCAGTAAGCAGCATTATATAAAATTCAAGGACATGTTTGAAGTATTTCTCAATCTTTTTGAATGAATTTTTCATTTTCTAGAACTGCCATGTGGTAAATCGGCCGTGCCTTTTTTAGGACATTGGTGCGTGTAAATCTCACACTTTACGATTTACAGAAACATTTTGTTGCATTAAAGTAAAAACAGTCATTGTTCAATAATTGTAAGATTTTTACGTCGATTACGTGCATCAGACGAGTGTCTTTTGGAAGCAAAAATAATTTTTAAAATCTCTTTTTTCAAACCACTATCAAAATTTAAGAAAATAATCGTACAAATCTAAATCGTATTAAGCTGCAAAGACCACCGCTTCACGTAACCAACTCATTAGAGAGACTCTTACGTGCCTCTTCTATTTAAAACAGGAAAAAAGAAGATAAAACATTCTATCATTGAAATTGTGGCTTTAATATCAAGATTATTATTATTATTACTATTATTATTATTACTGTTATTATTATTATTTGCTGGCACTGTACTTTGTAGCGTATATAATCGGCGTTGAAGCTTATAGTGATTTCCCCGTAGAAAATTAAACTATAAGTGAGTAATCATTAATTGGCCGCATGTTGCAATTTTAAAACTCCCTTAGAAATGGAATTTTAAAATATCAGTTTCTCTCTTCAATTCCATTGCCTTCAGGAATAAGTATATCTTCCAAATTTCAAAGTTGTATATTAATAGAAAGTGGTTAAAAAATGTGTCATGAGATTCCACGAACACACACAAACATAATTATATGTTAAAAGAATGCACGTAAAAATTAAGGACTTTACGTTGTCTTATTTTAGCCATGAGTTTTAATATTTATTTCATCTTTAAATTTATGGAAAAGGACTCATAAATAGAAGTTTCTTCTGTAATATCGATTAATAAAAAATCACTGACATAGTTATAAATCATTTCACAGCGTATTCCAGTATAATTAAAAAAGGAGCAGGATTACATGAGAAAACTTTGATTAAATTAGAAAAATGCTATATTTTTAGATGTAGAGATTTTCAGTAATATATATATATATATATATATATATATTGCGGAACCCAATATATAAAGAAGATATTATTGAAGGTACTTGCTCAATGTGCATTTTTTTTATCAAAGTTCCGGGAAAAAAATAGGATGTGCATTGGACATGAAATATTTATGAAATCTTTAAGAGACCATATATTCTTTCATACACAGACTTTTAAGATTATTAGAAAAGAAACAAGCCGCTTTTAATTGAAGTCAAAATCCCAACCCTAAAACCGTTTTAAATGAGTTTAGATTGGTTGCGAACACTTGCTATGGCTACTTCAGTCAAATGAAAAGATCCGTTCGCTAACGCTAAATCTATGGAAGATATCTCGGTTGCATTTCCATATTTTTAAATAATTTTTTTCTTCTTCTTTTGTATTGAATAGCTGAGATTGATCTGAATGCAGGCCGTTTTTTTTTACTTTTTTCTATTTTGGTTGCAGATATTTTTTATGACGGTTCTTTCGCTTTTCAAACCGGTTTCGAAAATGAAAGCGTCCTCACAAAAAAGATCTGTAAACAAAATGAAAAAGTGCCTGCACACAGATCAATCTCAGCTATCGAATGCGAAGAAAAAGAAGTCATTTAAAATTATTAAAATGCAACCATGATATCTTTATAAATTTCTTCCACAGTATTAGCATTAGCGAACGAGTCTTTTCATTTTAATGAAGTAGCCTCTTAAAGGTGTCTTTTAAGGTGTATTTAACTGGTCCGCTCAACAAAAGTAAAAGGTTTTATTTTTTAACGGAAGGATATAAAATTGAAAGGCATTATTGTGGAAGCGATTTGGGTTCGAACTGTGCTTTCCATTTTTCGATAAATAAAATACCTATTGAATTGAAAGTAATTTTCATCACATGACAAAGATATTTCCCACCCTTCCTTCAGTGGTTATTTTTCTCGCGCGTGGGAATTCGGGTCAAAACGCCCACTTTCAGCCTATTTTCTTTAAAAAATATACTGCGCTTGCAAAAAAAAAACAGAAAATTTAGTTTGATTGTATAATTTCTGAACAATAACACATGCTATTTTTATGCATTTCCGAATTAAAAAATAATAATAAAACTTGCGTCGTAATTTGAAAGTTTGTGTCTGAGAACAAACTTTAAACGTCTGCTGTTTAATAAAATTAGCCCAAGTTCTCCGTGCATATTTTGTTTGTGCCGAACGATTTGAGTGATTGCCGATATCATACTGAAAACGTTTTGACGGTATAGGTAGCATTTAAGTATGTATCTAAAAAACTTAGAACTCAAGCTTTATTCTATTTAACTGAAATGCTTCTGCAAATTTTGTTATTTATCTTCTTTCTTCCTAAACGATCGCAAGGAAGATTTGCCAACACCTAATTTTTGAAGTGCACTGATGTTACTCTTTTGCTTTTGCATAATGCAAAACTTGCCGTGTAAGAGCGCTCTGCTGTTTATATTGTTAACTGTTTAAATGACACAAACATAGGAATTCAGAATAAACAGAAGTAGGGAGTATAGAAATTTTCTTTGTATTTCTTTTTTCTTTATCGTTAATTACTAATAATATTTCCTGTGTCTTTTCTTTCTCCATAATCATATGGGTCATCTGCCAACATCGAATACTCGATCTGTAGTTATATGTTTCCGTTTAGTATATGGATTATTTGACATAATGGCTATGTGCAGATTGTCTTTTTAACTGTTTCAATAATTCAAACATTCTTATGTCGGTAGCAAACAAAAGAATTTGAAGTAGACGATATAGAGAGTTTCTTCATTTTTTTTTCCTACTAATTACTACCTGTATCATATTTCCAGTGTCAAAACAAATTTAATAAAATGTTTCTCATATGAAAGAAAGCTATACCTATATTATAGAAAGGTAAAGTTTGTTTATTTCTAGGGGAAATCTGTGCAACTGCCGAACCGATTTAAAAGGCAATGGTACCAAAATCATGGTGTTTGTCGCGAATCAAACATAGGCTTCAATTATAGGCTTATGTCGATTTTACTAATCCAAAGGGAGTACAGAACCAAAAAACTTTATAAAAACATGTTTCTAAAAATATTGTTAAAAAATAAAAATAAATAAACGAACGTAAATGTGCGAGAGACGTAATAAAAACGTGCTTAATATCGATTTTTAAACAATCTTAAAAAGTAACGAAGCAATTAAAAAAAATAATGGTATAGAAAATGATGGTGATGATCCTTGCTGCAACTTAAATTGTATCTTTTTACGGTGTCACTACCCCAAACGCGATGCAAGAGCAAAAAAAAAAAATCTAAAAACGCAAATTTTGTGCTACCTAGGGGCCTAGAAGCATGAAATTTAGCATGATAGTTACTTATGAGATATAAATGATCTCTAACAACATTTCTTCAAAAATTCGAAATTTAAAAGGGGTAAAAAGGTGCAAAAAGCATGCTAAAAATGTTCTAAATGACGATTTGTAATCAAATTTGCGAGATTAGCGCAATTTTGGCGACTAATTTTCGTCGCCTGATCTAGCGATATATCACCGAATTTGCGACGAACTTTTCGACATTTCGTCACCTGAGGTTAATGTGGTTTTATATGTGTTTTTGAAAAAAATGACTTACTGATATAGAAAAATTCTATTTGTATCTATGAAGGCATTTCTGGATTAAAATTATGTCATTTAATGATCGTAAAGTCATATGTAAATAAAATATAATGTAATTTTGAAGCACAAATGCATTCATAGATACAAGTAGAACCTATTTATATCGATAAGTCATTTTTTTCAAAAACACAGATAGAACTTTATTATTCTCAGGGGACGATTAGAAAACAGAACCGAGTCCCTCCGATTATAACGCCTTTCGGTTTCACACTATCTCCGCAAATTTCGATTGATCCATTTTTAAATCGTTTGTCCCATTTCCAAATCGTTATTTTATCTATATCTATGCCTATATTATAAAGAGTTAAAGTTTGTTTATTTGTAGGGGGTAATCTGAAAAGCTTAGAAACATGAAATTTGGTTTATTAATTACTTATAAGATATAAATAATCACTTAGAACATTTTCTAAAAAATACAAAATTTAAAACGTGTGAAAATGCTCGAAAAGCGTTCTAAAAACATTCTAAATCGCGTTTTTTAAACAATCTCGAAAGTAACGAACCGATTAAAAATAATAATAATGTCAAAATGATACTGACAATCCTTGCTCCAACATAGGCTATATCTCATGTCGGTGTCTCAAATCCAAACGCGGTGTAGGAGCAAAAAAAAACGCTCTAAAAATGCATTTTTTGTGTTACTGGGGTGGGGTGGGGGACTAGAAGCATGAAATTTAGCATGGTAATTTACTTATGAGATATAAATGATAAGTAACAAAATTTCCTCAAAAATTTTTTAATTAAAAGGGGTAAAAAACGCAAAAAGCTTTCTAGAAACAATGCAATTGGTGATTTGTAAGGAATCTTGCCAAGAGAGCTTAGTGGCTGGCGAATAATTTTTGTCAGCAGATTTGGCGGTATATCGTCCAATTTGCGAGAAACTTGGCGGCATATGACGACAGAACCGAGTACCTCAGATAGTAACCCCTTCCAGTTTCGCCATATCTCTACAGATTTTCTTCATTCAATTTCCAAATCATTTGGCCCATTTTAAAAACCGTTACGTCTATACCTATGTTATAAAGAGGTAAAGTTTGTTTATTTATAGAGGGTAACTTCCAGAACTACCAAACCGATTTCAAAATTATGGTACCAAAATGATGGTGTGCGCCTCGAATCAAACATAGGCTGTATATTATATCGATGATACTAATCAATAGGGGATGCAGGATCAAAAAAACGCTCTAAAAATACGATTTTTGTTTTACTGCAGTTTCTAGAAACATGAAATTTAACATAGTAAGGTGGTCTGGTGTAATAACGCCAGGCGGGGTAATAACGCCAAGTGCTAATATTTTGCATAATTATGAAATAATCTGGTAAATGACACCTATGTGCTCTGCGCAGAAGGGTTTTGAGTCATATAAATCGCAAAAAACAGCTTCAAGTTAATTTGTTTCATTTTTAGGTCTTATTGTTTTTACAAGCAACTAAAATTAACGCTTGATCTAAAATTTGCAAGATACGTTTTGTGATGTGAAGACTATTTTTTTTTCCGGAAATACTTTTTTAATTACATAAATTTGTGGTATATTTCATGGACTTTCAAAATGTTGTTGAAGATTTTGGATATCTTCTCGAGATAATTTGTAATTTAAAATGTACAGCGCAATAACTATAACGGGGTAATAACGCCAATCCTTGGCATTAATACCCCGGTTGATTCCCTACAGTGGCCGAGCTACATCCTAAATACTGATTCAAATAAACACAGTTAAAACTGTGCAATGTTTCTAATAATTCTATTTAAGCAGTCTTTTTTAAGCAAAAAGAAGCTCACGGTCTGATATTCTTTTGCCTTATCCTCCTCCCCCCCTACACACACACCACACCTTTATTTTTCTTACACTTTCACAAAAAAAATGAACATTTTCAATAGCTTAGAATGCAATTTGTCAATTTCTAAGTTTGTAGAGTTTGTATTTTTAGAATTGGGCAATCTACATGCAGTTATTCCATCTTATTTCATAGTTTTGTTTGCATGGCGTTATTACCCATATAGGTGAGTAATAACGCCAAAAAGCATTGGTCAAGAAATCACGCCATTACATTTTATGAATACATAACTGTTAAATTATTTTTTTATGTAGATAGTCAAAGAGTTGCTGTATCAAATCATGTATTTGTTTGAAAAATACAAACTAAAACTGAGCCGTGAAAATTGGTAGAACCTTAACGTGGCGTTATTACCCCAGGGTACCTTAGTTACTTATAAGATATAAGTGATCTCTAACATTTCCTTAAAAATTTGAAATTTAAAAGTGGTTGAAAAAACGTGAAAAAGCATGAAAAAGCGTCCTACATTGTTAAAAATCTACAGGATTTCCTCCATCATCACTCCACCGGTTTGATAAAAAAAAGTTGACTAGACTGTATAATGAAGCTTTCTCATTAGTCAGAATAAAGATAATCTATAAAAGAGGCGGATTGACTGTGATAGAGCTATATAGGCCTTTAGAAAAGAAACTTTAATTTTCACATGATGATTAATTTTATGATGTAAATGCATAAGAAGATTGTTTCTAAAAAAATAAATACTTGAGGTTAATACAAAAAAGAACGTATGAATTGCGCATAAAAGTTTTAATGTATTATCTTAATGAATTATCTTAAATTTTTGTTATTTTAAGTCTCATTTCGGAATAATGCACGTAATAATAAAATTTTGTCAAATTGTTATTTAATCGGAAATTTTTTAATTCTTCCTTAATATACAATTACTTTTAATAAAAAACAGACATACAAATATCTTTTGGCATATTTCAACTATTAATTGAGCAAAGCTGCGTGTTTTGCTAGTAGATTATATTAAGGAAAACTTAGTTTTATAATATTTTATAAAAAGATAAATGTACTAGAATAAATATGGAAATTTATGTTAATTTATGTAATAAGGTTTATAAATCCCCCCTCCAAAAAATATTTCATTACTAATATGCCAACTAAAGTGAATGTTTTTGCATCCAATGAAAAATAATCTTAATGTAAATCAAACATTTAAAGAAATTTAATCTTTTATTTTTTATTCATATTTATCATTATTTATTTTTTTGCTCAAGAAATTTTACAAAATTTTCTATAAATTCGTGTTTTATTTCAAATTTTTAACGCTAAAATAATATGATTTATAAGCGTAACGATTTTGTCTTTTTCCAAACAAACAAATGGGGCAAAAAATATTATTTCATTAATAATATGCCCCTGTAAAGCGAATATTTTTGCATCCAATGAAAAAAAATTAAGTTAAAGCAAACATTTAAAGAAAATGTTTTATTTTGAAAATAATTCGCATGAAAATTTATGCGTCGCTTACTCTCTCACTGTTTGTTATTGTAAGTGTATAATTTCTCTGTTTTAATTTGCAGTTTTCCAACTTCTCAATAATAATTCCATTTGAACATATTTTTTATTTCACTTCTTCATATGCGAAAAAATGTTATACAGTATAAAATTGCAGCATTTTAGTCTTATGTTAAAATGCAAAACAAAAATAAATAAATAAATAAAAATTAAAAAAAAAATACTTTTCTAAAGTGTATCTCTGAATCTTTAAGTTATATTCATGTGAAATTCTTTCTCTTTTAAATTTTCAATAATTCATATTTGTAGCGAAAAAACTTCTATATTTTTATCGAAAAATAAAAAGGAGTAAATTAATTTTCGTAAAATGTAAATAATAAAGCACATAGAAATAAAATCTTTTTATATGTATACGTTATAGTAGTTTTATCTTTAAACTTAAATGCTACTAGTAAGTAAAAAAAAAAGAAAAAGGTGCATTGTTTATCAATTTTATAAAACCTTTTTTGAACCATTAAAAATTCATAGAGCGGAAAATTTTCTTGAAAAATAATACAAAAAGAAAAAAAATCCATTTTGTTTTTTCAGAAAAATTTCTACGGCATTTCTCTAGACAAATAAATAGTTTATTCGCTTATATCCGCAGGAAAAACTCATTTTTCATGATTATATTAACATAAATTTTCTGCTGCATAATACAAAATACATGCAAATATAGGGATTGAAAACATATTTATTATCCTTCCTGATAATACAGTTAAAGAGTATACATTCAGTTAATTATCTGACTGCATATGAAATATTTTTTTCCGTGTATTAAAATCTATTGTATAAAGATATATGTAAAAATGTAAAAAGTATCGTATTATTATATAAAAATAGCACCGTACCTTATATTTATAAACAATAATAATATTAATGTTGTAAAATCGTGTTGTTGCGATATTTAATCATATTTCATGAAAAATAAATGATTTAATAAAAAATATTTTGCATTTTCCAAAAACAATAAAAAAATGTCATTATCTACAGGAAAAAAAGTTTTGTCCTATATCAGTTTTTCTTTTATTTATTTATTTATTTTATTTTATTTTTATTTTTTTTATTTATTTTTTTTGTTGTTGTTGTTTAGTTTACAGACTAGAAATATGAGTTATTTATTTGGTTTTTGGATACAGAAAATTCATACAAACTTTTTTTTTTTTAATTTATTCATCTTGAAAAATGAAAACTAATATTAAATACGAAAAAAAGACCTTTGTATCACCAAATAAATACACTTATTCTTATGTTGTTATCATTCGATAACAGATAAAAACATTTATAGATAATTGTTTCATACAATTTTCCTGCTATACACAAGAAGAAAATTATACAAATTTATTAAAATCACCAAAAGAGGGGCATCGGTTATAAATGGGTTAAGTAAAGTTAAATTTAATCGTCTGATTTTGCCACTGTCAAAATGCAGTCAATGTTGTGCATGGACATGACTGCTCGTTATAACACAGGATGCTTCTAAATGGATATCGGGGGTTTTACGCTCGGTAGTATTTATTACATACGACTTATATTTATAATTAATGCATAAAATGAAAAAGCAAGTCAAACAATTTTACTTACAAGTTTACAAGTTTTGAATGTGAGTCCTTTCGTCACATGGCACACAGCAAGTCAATAGGTCGTTTCTTCCCAAACGTTGATTAGCAAAAGAAATTCTATTCAAACGATCACCCGATCTCACGCCATGTGATTTCTTCCTGTGGAGGTTCATATATTGTGTGTATGTGCCTCCACTACCATCAGATCATTGCACTTATTGCAACAATGACCTCATAAACACTAAACAACATTTGGAAGGAAATGAACTATCGACTTGATGTGTGCTGTGTGACGAGAGGTGCTCACATTATACACTTGTAAGCTTGTAGGTAAAACAGTTTGAGTTACTCTTTCATTTTATATATTATTAATATATAAAATGAAAGAGTAACTCAAACTGTTTTAATTATAATAATTTTAAGTTTTTTATTTAATAAATATCATCAAGCATAAAAACTCTGATATTTATTTAGAAACACCCCGTACATATGTATCAAGATATATATCTATATCAGTATACATAACTGTTCCATTTTATGAGAATTCCTAATTTTCATGAAGCTAAAGTCTTTTTTTAAACAGTGATTTATAAGTTTCCCTCGTACATTTAATGTCAAATACATCCTAGCTACTACGCTATTAGAACTTTTTTCCCCAACCTAGACACTTTCCAGCCATTAACGTTTCAAATGAATATTAACGTGTTAATTTAGAAAATTAATGGCAAATTTGTAAATCTAAATTAGAAAAGTAAATTAATAAAGTGAAATTAGAAAGTTAATGTCTTGCTTTAAAGTTAACGGTAGATTTATTAAAAGATAAGATGAATATTATTAGCGCATTTAAAGAATTTTAGCGCAGTAGATGCATCGTTAAAACGATATTAAAATCTGATGTTCTGACTAAAACGGCAGAATAAGAAGACTGTTTATAGTATTATTTTATACGGACTATTTAAAAATTAAAAAAAAAATGGTTATTTTTAGACTTACGGTGTGTGAATAAAGAATCTAATCGCGTTTGGAATCCGAAGTATTTCAAGTTTTTTTTTTTTTTTTTAATTTACATACATGTAATGAAAGAAATTAAGTTTTTGTGTATTATCAAATGTTATAATTATTGTTAAAAATTTAAAAAATATATAGAATAATCTAATTTATTTTCTCATTAATTTTAAATTTGGAGATTTTAAAAAATACAATAAATATTGATACATATTTTATCCATAACATCTAGACTAATTCTAAAAAATGTATATGTTAGTATACAATAACAGTAACGTCTTAATAATATACAACAGAAATGTAACTCAATAAGTATGCATACATGTCGAATACATACTATGCACCTACTTTTCTTACAATGCAATAATCAAAGAGGAGAAATATTTATTGAAACGAAAAAAAATCAGTTCGTAAAAAATCGAAACAAATCTTATAGCATAAGGTGTATTTATTTAATAAGAAATATATTTACGTAGTATTATATCTCTGAAGATACATGGTCGAAAACCTTATATGTTGCTGTTAACTCAGTTTAAACTAGTATGCTATTAAATGCATAACATGGTTAACAATGGTAAATAATATAAATATAAACTTTAATTAGGGAGCTGTAGCATGCAAATAAATAATATATAATAAAAAAATTATAAACTATCGTAAAAAAGTAACTACAAATTACCATAAATAAATTATAATGAAAATAATGTATATGATTGTCAAAAGTAAAGATTATTGTAATTATTATTGCTGGCACAATTTGCGGCGTAGATATGCAAACATATGTTTAGTATATTTAATATTAACGAACAAAAACAAGGCAAAACGCAAAAGTAATTATTTGTGCAAATATTTATGATACATTATTCTTTTAGTTAAGAAACGTAATTGTTAAGTTTTTTTTTTTTTTTTTTTTTTTTTTTTTTAAATACAATTGCATTAGAAATTCTTTATATGTAATATTTCCTTTTCAAATATTTCGTAAATCTATTTACAAATTTTTCAACGCAAAATCCTTTTTGTATGTTTATTTTTTTCTAAAACTTTCGTCTTTTGAATACGTAAAAGCTTATATAATGATATTTCAAAGTATTTGAAAGTAGCATTTTAAAGATAAAATGTTAGAATAATGCGTTTTTATAAAATAGATCTGTCTAGCTTAAAAGATAAGATTAAGATGACATATTTTTAGCACCTCTTTTGAAACAGGCTGAAATGGTAAAATGTTTCAGATATACATCATCATTAATTTCATTTTTAAAAGAAATGTAAAAATAAAATATACTTAGATATATTTATCATGGTAGAAATATTTGTATTGAACAATTTTTACATTAGTTTTTCGTTAATAATCTAAATTTTGTTTGGTATGAAATGATAAATAACATTATTTGCCTAAAATTAAAAATATCCCAATCTTATGTCCTTAAAAACTAAATCCTTAAAAACTAAACTCGGAAAATGCGGAAGAGATCCTATTCAATTGTTCAATGTGCAAAAATGGAATAAAAATGGAATATTTATTTTCTAAATATTTCAGAAAAAGTTAAAACTACTGTTATGAAGGTAAATTAATTTGAATATTAAAAATAAAATTCGGCAAAGTACCGTATTTGAAAAGTTATAAGTGCAGTAAGTGAAATACAAAAAATAAATAAATAAATAAATAAATAAATAAATAAAAATAAAAAAATAAAAAAATTAATAATAGAAAAATAATTAAAAAAACATGCAATTATTTTTAAGGCTAAGATTAGAAAAAGGCAATATCTACTTTTTAAATTTCTTTTTAAAAATTCCTTTATTAAAACACAGCACGGCAGTGCTATGCTTTATTTATTTCGAGTGCGAGTCCGTAATGTTATTTTAATACGGAATTCAACATTAAACGAGTTATTTACTAGACATTTTACCCGATTTTGCACGCGCTTCCACAAATTTTCTTCGAAAATACTAATTGTGTAAAAATAAATTTCCAATCAAAGATTTTTAACGACAATTCCGCAAAAAATTCAGGCTTCTAATTGGTCGATCTGTATTCGTTAATAGCACAAAATCTACTGGATCCCGCCCAAGTTCTCTTTTGCCGTTAGCGAAATGATATTGGCCAATTAGAAGCCTGCATTTTTGCGAACGTTTCGCTGTGTACATGAAACCGAGGCTAACAAAAAAGAAAGTCTTCCGCGGTGCATCCCATGTATCTTTTTTTACAGACCGCTAGAATGACGTAGTGTTCTATTCGTTCACCCGCATTGGTGTATTCGAGCATCACGTGACCCCAGCGGTCTGTAAAAAATAAAGATATCTGGAATGCATCGCAGTAGCCTATCTTTCTCGTTAGCCTCGCGTCAAACAGTGATAAGTTTGCAAAAATGCAGGCTTCTGATTGGTCAATCTCATTTCGCTAAACACCGAAAAAAATTTCGATCAGAGCCACTGTTGCAGAGATGCGAGTTCTTTCCAAAGTGCGAAATCTTAACTGGATAATTTCTTGTACACACCAAAATGGAAAATCTGTATAGATCCTCACAACATCGAAAATGGAGGATATTCCAAATCTTCGTTCGAGGCTGTAAAAGGTCACGTGGTACCGGTAATTTACCCAAAGAACTTCTAACTGATAAGCAGGGAGGCTGCTACTGCTTTCCCTTTGCACTGTTTCATTGGCTGGTGTGGATTTACATTGCATCTAACGAAGCTTTTTGCCTTGACCAAGTGATCAAAACGTAAATGGAATATCCTCCATAGGTGTCAATTAACTAAAAATAAACATTCAAAGTACTCTTATATGTCAGAGCACAAGTTCCTGTGTATCAGGATCCTTTCTATACCGGATGCACAAAGAAATTAAAGTGCATTGCTATGTGTATCGATACTGTCTTGAGATTCAGGCTCAGTTATCGACTTAAATATAGGGACGCTGTTAAAAATTTTAAACTTTTGCTGCATCGCCACTCCATCGCTTTTATGGAGTATCTGTATTTTGGCAAATGAGATTATAACCACAATACATTGAAGTAATCGTTTTCTATGTAAGTGGTGGTGTGACGATGCAGCAAAAATTTCAAATTTTTAACTGTGAATGATTTCAGTTTTCTTCTGACGGAATTTCTCGATATCAAAGTGGTAATATGCGAGGATAATTAATAGGTTAAGACGAGTCTGGAGTTAAGAAAATATTTTTTATGACCTTGCCATTAAAAGGAAGCTAATTAAATTCTTGCAGTCGTATAATAGTACTCGTTCAGGCAACTATCGTCATGTTTTGGAATATAATATTTCCACATTTTCTGTAGTTTGGTAAACCATGTCTATCAATTCATAGTCTGAACATACACTGTTAAAAATCCTGATTCATTTACTGTATCGTCACTCCACCACTTTTATAAAAAAAACTATCATTTCACTGTATTATGGAGCATTATCATTGATCAAAATAGATATATTTTATAAAAACTATGGAGTGACGATGCAGCAAAAGTTCCAAATTTTTAACAGCATAGAATGTTGCCACTCTCATATGGAGGCAGCCAAGTTCCTGTTATCAGATTCAAAAACAATATGTAAGCACCAGTGCTCATTTCCAATGTCGCAGGTTAAATTGAATCAATAATTGTGATACGATACTGCATAAAGGAAGTCTTGAAGATGATACCCTCAGTTAATTTTGAAATGAGTTCATATGAATGCAATAGTTATTAAAAAACTTGAGATATTAAACTAAAACATAATTTGCAGAACAAATTAAAAAATATATATTTCCTACACTATTTAAGCCCGAAAAGGGACAAGTATTAAGATAATTTATTTAGTTATTTCGACTTTTAATATTAAATTTTGGTAACAAATAAGTTAAACCAAGTAAACATTAAAAAAAAATGAACTTCAAAGAATATGATACTTAACCACCCTAAATCTTAGATACCGTTCAAATGAAATCGAAATAAATCTAAGACTTTTTTTTCCAAACTCATCTTGCAGATTTTGTATTATGTTTCCGGTAGGTGTAAACAAAATAAATAGGCAATTTAAAAAGCAAATGTTCAGAAAAAATCTGAGAATCATTTCGATTTTATTTTAACGGAATCTATGATTTAGGGTGGTTAAGTATCATATTGTTTGAATTTCATTTTTATTTTTTAATGTTCACTTGGTTTAACTTATTTGTTATCAAAGTTTAATATTAAATGTCGAAATAACTAAATCAATTATCTTAATAGCTGTTCCTTCTCGGGCTTAAATAGTGTTTGAAATAAATTTTGATTTTTTAATTTGTTCTGCAAATTATATTTTTGTTTAATTATTTATACGTGATTGCTACTGTTTTTAAATGGTATCTAGTTAATGTAATAATGCGAGAAATTAGTCTTATTTTTAATGAGATAAAAAATAAACTAATAACATAACTATGTTTTTTGTGAACGAAATTATTTAAATTATTTTTATATTATACTTTTTAAGTACTATTAGATTTTGTAAGTATTAAATAAATTTAAGAAAGTTGTTTACAATAATTTATTACGAAAAACAATAATTAAACGAAATTATTAATGTCAGCTCGATTTTCTCTTTTCCGTTTCATGTGAGAAGAGTGAGAAAATCTCGAGTATTTATCCATTAATATTCTTAAGAGAAATAATTCATTTGTCCGAAATAAATGTACGAAAAATGTTTCTTCACAATTTTATTCCTTGCTATAAAGGTGCTATTCTGACCTTTCATCATTTTATTCCTGGTAACCACTTAGTCATACAATTTACAGAAACACGAATTTTATTTGTGCGATAAGTAAGTGTAAATCATATTCAAAATACAGTTTATATTGCGAAATATAACCACAAAGAAAGTGCCTGATTTTGTAATGAAAATACAGTCGGCTTACGTTAATTCGAACTCGTCGGGACGAGATGAAATGTTCGAATTATGGAAATTAAGAGGTGAAAACATATTTAAATGGGTGCTATTACAAAGGAATTAACAATATAGTAATTTAAAAAAATATTTCGGCCGTCATAATTAAAATATGATTTAATAATAAATTAAACGATATAAATACATAAATTATTTATTAAGGTATTAGGAACAAGCACAATGAAACAAGGGTTGAAGGTGTCATTGATGGACAGGCGGGGCATTAAGAAAACAGGTATCAAATGAATGGGATTATCTGTATGTCAGTTTTAGAACAATTCTTACAAAAATAAACGAAAGAAAGTTATTTTAAGGATCTGAAGTCCGTATGAAAGTGAGGAAAAAAGAAAAATCGGAATTCTTGTTATTTCAAATTAAATGAAGTCAAGAGAAAATGAGTTCGAATACATGAAAATTTTTCAACGTTATTCTGCCCTTGAAAATTTCGGGATTTCATGCATAGTTTAAACTAAGCGAAAATTCCATTTATCCAATTTCAAATTAAGGAGAGTCGACTGTATGACAAATAATGGAATTTATAGCTATTAAGTCAACCGGAATGTTCTGTCGTATAATGTTATTTCTCATGCACTTTTTAAAAATTCGTATTTCTTCAATTGTACCACATTTTTGAAATGTTAAAATTTCCATAATTTTCATGTTTTAAATTAAAGGGCTATGGTGCATATATAATGTTACCAATTTAGGGGGAAGGGAGTGTCTGGCGCATATGGTATCGTAAGATATCACTAGGGGGGAAGGGGGGTTAACTCTTGATATCGATATCATTTTTATCATCCAATCAAAATTTTCTATTTTTATTTGTAACATGGTTTTGGCTCCAAATATGTTACCTTTTTTTTAAAGCCAGTTATTTGTTTTATGATATTTTTTTAAAAATTAAAATCACTATATTACAAATTTATCTAATTTTAAAATATAGAATACTCCCAATGTATAACATTTCTATTATTCTTCATATGTGTATGGATATGTAACCTCCGTTCGAGAGGCCATATGTTAAGTATATTTCAAAATAAGCTTTTATTTACTAATAAATAAAAGAGAAAAATGTTGTACAGTTCACGTATAAAAACATTTCATATTTATTTACTTAGAAGGTGTCAACAAATAAAAATTAAATTAAAGAGTTGACATGTTTCGGTTCATTAATAAGAACCGTATTCATAACATATAAAATCAGTAGAAAATTAAATGACACTGGATATAAATATAATTTTTTTAAAAAAATTAAAAAAAAAAAATTATATTTATATCCAGTGTCATTTAATTTTCTACTGATTTTATATGTTATGAATACGGTTCTTATTAATGAACCGAAACATGTCAACTCTTTAATTTAATTTTTATTTGTGACACCTTCTAAGTAAATAAATATGAAATGTTTTTATACGTGAAAGAAAAAAGGTGAAGTGATTTTGTTTTAGTTTTTGATAAAACGAAAGCTAACAACAGTTTTAATGTTGTACAGTTGTTTTGTTGATAAGAATCTCTATTTGTCCCCAACCCTCTTCCATTTGGGGCAAATGGAACATAACTTTTCACTATTGAATGCATTATGCAATAAAAGCTAATATAAATTACTTTTAAATAGTAACTATTTCTGTTCAGTGTTATTTGATATAAAATAATACTTTATTGACTTCTCCTCATTTGAATCAAGTATGGCAAAAATAAATATAACCAGTTTTGTATACTACTCCAAACAAAAGAAATAAATCCCAAAACTCAAAAATGTTTTACTCCTATATAACGATATCATTACCGGGAGGTGAGGAGAGGGGTTCAAGGGATGATAACCTATGATATCGGAAGAAGAAAAGGGGATCCAAAAATTACCAAAAACTTGATAAAGTTATATTTCCACAGAGCGTAAGGTGTAAACAATTGGAATTTTCTATTTAAAAAAAGTGACGCCAATGAAGAAAATTGAATTTAAAAAATGTATTCACGAAATAATATAATATGACAGAACTTTGCAGTTGACCTAATACAAAACTACTAAAATGGGCAATTCCTAAAACTTTCTTCTATCTCATACATATTAATCTTCAAAATCTGCATAAATTAAATGCCAGTCTATGCCCACGCAGAGGATGCAAAAGACATAAATTTCCGTGCATTAGTATTTTAGGTATCATTATCACTAAAATCATGTAAACCATGCAAAATGTAGCATATCAGCGTTAACTGTTGGATGATTTACACCAAAATCTATTTAACAACAACTTATGCGAAATCGGATTAAATCGGAAGTTCGATGAAAATTTACACATTTTTTTTTTTTAGATACACCTTTATGGGAAAATCATGAAAAATGTAGCATAGCAGCACCCCCTATCGGGCGACTGATACGAAAATAATATGAGTATGAATATTTATAAAAATATATATCTAAATATGAAATCCGAAGAAAATTCGTGCACTAGTTTTTGAAATAAAGCTATTGTGTAAATCCTGAAAAAGCAGCATAGCAGCGCCACCTCTTGGGCACCGTAGAGCAAGACGTTATCAATAACAACTCGTATCAAGCACTAACTAAATATGACATAATCAGTACGAATATTTATAAAAGTATATCTAAATCTGAAATTTGATAAAAATCCATGCATTACTTCTTGAGATATGGCTATTACGGAAATTATGATGAATGAATGCATACCAGCAATATCTCTCAAGCGGGAAATACCCAAACTAATAAGCACCATTTTATATCAAAGTCTAACTGAATAAAAATGTTTGTGAATTCTGTGAATTTGTTCTTGAGATAAAACACCCACAAATTTTTTGTGACCTGCAAACAGACTTACAGTCATTTTCTAAAAACATCATATTGTGAATTTTAAAATGTTTAGACTTACTTAAAAGGCGATTAAATAATCAACTATAGATGTTAAAAGTTAATTTTATTTAAAAAAAAAAATCTTAGTACTTTCAAACCTTTAATCAGGTTCTTTCTCAGAGAATATTCTCTTTTATAAATACAAATATAAGATCTCGAGACTCGTGGCTTGAAGATTGAGTTAGTAATATTTTAGGTGAACGGTAAAAAGAAATATTTGATTGCTGTACCATGAAATTTCAATACTTCATTTTCTCAAACTGTCAGGATTTTATCTTTAGGATGTTAAACCATAAACTGGATATATTATAAGACAGCACATCATTGCACACTTTATTGCTTTTACATAGGATTTCTATGGATTTTCTTATAATCTTTATATATAAAAATCTTCTGTGCGTGTGTATGTAACTGAACTCCTTCTAAACGACTGGACCGATTTTAATGAAATTTTGTGTGTGCGTTCCAGTGGATTCGAGAATGGTTTAGATTCACATTTCATCGAAATTGATTCAGTACTTTTTTAGTAATTAGGCAAAAACTAATAGTTAGTAATTTTTCGCTAATTAAAAGTGCTATAAATATAAAAGAAAGTCTGGATTTCGTATGAATCACAGCACAAAAAAATCTACCGAACCAAAAATCTTGAAAATTGGGGTAAAAATACTTCTTATAACAAAAAAAGAACGAACAATTAAAAAATTCCTTTAAAATCGGCCTTTGTAGTTATTTTTTAACTGATAACATATTTTAGGGCATTTTTTCATTCTGAATCGAATGGTACTAAGCAAACTCGTTTAAATCCAGTAGTTTGTGAGATAATTCACATTTTCCTAATTTGGCGATGTCTTCGGCGCAAAAAAACTGATATTTTCAATCCTTATCTATATATATAAAAGAAAGTCAGGATTTCGTATTAATCACAGCACAAAAAAATCTACCGAATCAAAAATCTTGAAAATTGGGGTAAAAATACTTCTTATAACATCGATTGCCACTAAAAAGGGGTTTTCGAAAATTCCACCCCTAAGATGAGTAGAAAAAAGAACGAACTTTTAAAAAATTCGTTAAAAATCGGCTTTTGTAGGTATTTTTCAACTGATAACATATTTTAGTACATTTTTTCATTCTGAATTGAATGGTACTAAACAAATTCGTTTAAATCCAGTAGTTCGTGAGATAATTCACATTTTCCTAATTTGGCGATGTCTTCGGCGCAAAAAACTGAACTTTTGAATCCTTATCTTTATATATATAAATCTTTTGTGCGTGTGTATGTCACTGAACTCCTCCTAAACGACTGGACCAATTTTAATGGAATTTTTTGTGTGTGTTCCAGTGGATTCGAGAAGGGTTTAGATTCATATTTCATCGAAATTGATTCAGTACTTTTTTTTCTAACTAGGCAAAAACTAACAGTTAGTGATTTTTCGCTAATTAAAAGTGTTGAATAATGAATAAGTTCGATGAATAGAGTGCGGACGGAATGCCCGAGCGGTCTAAGGAGCCAGATATAAGCTATGCTTCTCGAAGAAAGAGGTCGCGTGTTCGAATCTCGCTCCTGTCAAACGTGTATGCTTTCCATTAATATAGCCTGTATTATAATTTTGATTAACTGACTTCAGAAAATCGTTAACTTTTAACAAAAAAAGAGAAAAATAAACTTTTCTATCAAAAACTGAACCGACTTCAATAAATACTGAAGAGTGAAAAATAATTTTCTTACATAATTGTAATAAGAAATTAAATTAAGAGCGTAGTGTTTATCGTGCGTATTACTATATTTAAGTACATTTATTTGATTTTCTGGAGTCGGTGCCAGGAAGGACAACATCTGCCGGTGACAGGACAACGTCTGTCGGGTCCGCTAGTTGATAAGTAATAATTGGATGTTGGGAATATGATTTTCGTATGATCAAAATCTATTGTGATATTCTGTTTGAGATATAAACGTGAGAGTGCGATAGATTGGCGACGAAATTCTACATCTGCTTTATGTTCTTTTATACTTTTTTTGAGTTTTCTATTGGTTTCCCCGATGTATTCCATTAATTAATTGCAATCAATTTTAAAAGGGATGGTATATACACCAGCTAATTCAACATCCGGTGTTGGATTAATTTTTCTACAAATTACCTCTTTTAATTTCTTTGGTGGACAGGCTTTAAATAAGCCTGAACATTTTAAAATTCATATTGTTACGAATTTTGTAAATAGTTAGTGTTTGTACTGTAAAATAATGTAAATAATCTTATTAAGCTCCATTTCTTTACTAATATTAGTTTTTGTTACATTGTCTCTGTTATCAAGCAAACTTGTCTATTATTTTCAGTGAATGTCTATGGCAGCTTTGCGAAATATTAGAGATATCGCCAAGTTGGCGTCACTTTTGGCGACTAATTTTGGTCGCCAAATTTGGCGATATATCGCCAAGTTGGCAACAAAATTGGCGATTGTTGGCGATGGTAACCCTTCCCTCTCTATGGTAACCCCCCCCAGGTCTACTGATATATTGAATGTTTTTCCTTGGTTTCTGGATTTTTCTAGAAGGTTGTAGAAATTTCCAGCGCATGCTACGAGCCTATATAAGGAGAGCAATGCGAGCTGTTATTATAATTATTTATCGGTCAGTCATTGAGTGAGCTACGATTAAGCAAGTTTGCTTGAGTTTTATTTACGTTGTTTTGAATGTGATTTAGTGTTGAGAGTATAAAAAGTCTCTGGAACCTACATCTGCACTTGTACGACAGATTTGAACAATTATTTTTGAATATCTATTAATATTTGTGAGTTTCGAAGACTCTGTTGTTCTGAAGATCTGCAAATAAATTATTTTCTACTTTTCTAAAAGACAAGAGTTTGAAGTTGTCTAACCATAAGATCAAAAGAACCCTATATACCCTACAATATTATTCATTTTATGTTAAAAGCAAGGCGAAATTTTCATTCCGTCATATATTTTATATTTATTCATCATATTGTGTTCAGGACCTTATAAAATGTATAAATTAATCGAAAATGGGTAGTCTAAAATTTTACGAGTAAATACATCCTTTTTTTTAAAAAAAATATAAGAAACTAAATAAGTAAATAATTAAAATAAAATGCTTTTTGATTCTTTTCTATGAATAAGATCTTTCGTGTATCAGAAGCTCAACAGATGTATTTTTAATGAATTACAAAATACGTATTTTACCGTAAAACATTTTGGCACGGGAAAATTTTTAGAACCCTAAAATCGATATTATATCAAAATGTAGAAATCAGATTTATAGTAGAAAAATAAAGATGATCAATATTGTTTTCCTGATCAGAAAATGGATAGAAAGTGCTATATTTCGTATATATTTCCAAGAGGTATTTTTAAAGTACGCAAAAACAAACTCAAATATGCCGTTTCAATGTTTGGAGATACATGGATGCTTATCTGATAAGTAAGCGTAAATGATCTTATATATTCTCCTACTGTAGTCAATGTCCGCGTATATATCGCAAATCCAAGGAATTGCTGCATAAGATGCAACAGTTGAGCTGTGTAACAGTTTATAACAAGAAGTTCTCAATATCAACTTATATTAAGCACTGATTCTGAAGTTTGTTGACAATCCATGCATTAGTTCTTAATATAGAGCTAATACGGAAATCGGGAAATTTGATGCATAGTATCGCCACATTTCGAGCAATATACACCAAAAACTAATCAGCAACATTGTTTATCAAGGTCTAACTGAATAAAAAGCTTTGAGAAATTCTGTGCTTTAGTTATTGAGATAGTGTACCACATTTTTTTTGTCACACGCAGACATACAGACATTTTCTTAAAACCATCAAATTGTGTTCAGGTCCTTCTAAAACATATAGTTTAATTTAAAACGGATAGTCTAAAATTTTCTCAAATGGATGCATTATTCCTGTTAAGATATAAGAAAAATAAGTAAAATAAAATGCTTTTTGATATTTTTCAATAAATAAGATCTTTTGTGTATCAGAAGCTCAATAGACTTATATATAATGAATTACAAAATATGTATTTTACCGTAAAACATTTTGGCACGGGAAAATTTTTAGAACCCTAAAATCGATATCATATCAAAATGTAGAAATCAGATTTACAGAAGAAAAATAAAGATGATCAATATTGTTTTCCTGATCAGAAAATGGATAAAAAGTGCTATATTTCGTATATATTTCCAAAAGGTATTTTTAAAGTACGCATAAACAAACTCAAATATGCCGTTTCGATGTTTGCAGATACGTGGATGTATATCTGATAACTTAGCGGAAATGATCTCATATGTTCTCATACGCTAGTCTATCTCCGAGTATATGTCACAAATCCACGGAATTGCAGCATGAGATGCGGTACATAAAAGTAATGCGAGTTTTATAACATAGATAGACGCTGGTTTATGCGTGCTACTTTCTTTAATATTGCCTCATATTTTACATTTTTTTTTTGAATGAATAACACAAACTTGAATATGTATGTATATATATATATATATATATATATATATATATATATATATATATATATATATATATATATATACATATATATATATATATATATATATACATATATATATATATATATATATATATATATATACAGGGTGATTCCGAATTTTTTTTACAATAAAAGAGGGGTGATAGTACACATCAAGACAAACAATATTAAATAGGAGACAAAGGGTCCAAAACGTTTTCCTAAGGAAATAGCCGCCATTAAAGTTTAGGGACCAAAATTTCAAATAAACATAAAAAACGGAAAAATCGGTCGATTGATTTGCGGTTTTCACTAAAATTATTCTTTATGTCGGCATTTTCTTGAAATTAAATTATAAAGATAAATTTCAAAAAATGCCGATAGAGGGCGCTTTAGACTTTGGAGTAACGAACAACTATTTTTTGCCGGTATTTTTTGCATCTCATTAAATGTTTTCGTAAGCTTAGACTCAAACTTAAATTTTGAACTCAAAATCTGTAGTTGGGAGTGGTTAAGTAACACAAATTGAGCTGTGTTCAGAGGGTTCAAATTTCAAATGATTATAAAAAACGGAAAAATGGTCGACTGATTTGCGGTTTTCACTAAAACTATTCTTTATTTAGGTATTTTCGTGAAAATAAATTTTAAAGATAAATTTCAAAAAATGCCGATAGAGGGCGCTTTAGACTTTGGAGTAACGAAACACTCTTTTTTGGCGTTATTTTTTGCATTTTATTAAATGCTTTCGTAAGCTTAGTCTTGAACTTAAATTTTGAGCTCAAAATCTGAATAGCTGGGAGTGGTTAAGTAGACAAACTTAGTTGTGTTCAAAGGGTTCAATTTTCAAATAATTGTAAAAAACGGAAAAATTGGTCGATTCGTTTGCGGTTTTTGCTAAAACTAATTTTTAAATCAGCAGTTTTTTTGATCAATCAGTGTTTTCTTGAAAATAAATTTTAAAGATAAATTCCACAAAATGCCGATAGAGGGCGCCTTAGACTTTGGAGTACCCTACAACTATTTTTAACTGTTTTTTTTAATCTCATTAAATGCTTTCAAATCCATAGACTTAAATTTTGGGTTGAAATTCTGAATCGTTGGGAGTGTTTAAGTAGCGAAAAATTGAATTGTGCTCGAGGAGGAAAGAGGGTTAAATTTTAACTCCTGAACACACTTCAGTTTGCGCTTCTTAACTCCTCATAACGATTCAGGATTTAAGCTCAAAATTTAAGTTTAATTCTAAGCTTCCGAGAAAATTTAAAATGCTTTTGCAAGCATTTAATTAGAACCAAAAAATAATGCTTAAAATGAATTGTTGGTTACTCTGAAGTTTAAGGCGCCCTCTGATGGAATTTTTTGAGATTTATCTTTAAAAATTATTTTCAAGAAGATACTGACTTAAAGAATAGTTTTTATTTTAAACCGAAAACGAATCGATCAATTTTTCCATTTTCTATAATTACTTTAAATTTGAACCTCCCCCTCCCCCTCCCCCTTGAACACAGCTCAGTTTGTGCTACTTAACCACTTCCTACTATTTAGATTTTCAGCTCAAAATTTAAGTTTAAGTCTAACCTTCCTAAATCATTTAAAGAGATGCAAACAATAACGGCAAAAAATAGTTGTTCGTTACTCCAAAGTCTAAAGCGCCCTCTATCGGCATTTTTTGACATTTATCTTTATAATTTATTTTCACGAAAATACCTAAATAAAGAGTAGTTTTAGTGAAAACCGCAAATTAATCGACCAATTTTTCCGTTTTATTTTAATCATTTGAAATTTGAACCCTCTGAACACAGCTCAGTTTGTGTTACTTAACCACTCCCAACTACAGATTTTGAGCTCAAAATTTAAGTTTGAGTCTAAGCTTACGAAAACATTTAATGAGATGCAAAAAATACCGGCAAAAAATAGTTGTTCGTTACTCCAAAGTCTAAAGCGCCCTCTATCGGCATTTTTTGAAATTTATCTTTATAATTTAATTTCAAGAAAATGCCGACATAAAGAATATTTTTAGTGAAAACCGCAAATCAATCGACCGATTTTTCCGTTTTTTATGTTTATTTGAAATTTTGGTCCCTAAACTTTAATGGCGGCTATCGCCTTAGGAAAACGTTTTGGACCCTTGGTCTCCTATTTAATATTGTTTGTCTTGATGTGTACTATCACCCCTCTTTTATTGTAAAAAAAATTTGGAATCACCCTCTATATATATATATATATATATATATATATATATATATATGTATGTATATATTTGTCAATAGTTATTTTTGAAAAACTATGAACTGCTTAAAATGTAATTATTTGAAAAGTAAATGCCCACTATTTAATTTACGAGTATTTAATAAATGAAAGGTTTGTTGTGTAAAAGAATTCGGAAAAATAAAATTATCTAATATTTTTTTAAAATTTATATTGCTGAATGGAAAGTAGCTGCAGAAAATTACTATAATGGAAATATATAATAGAATATATAATAATATATGCATACATATATAATATAATAGAAATATGTAATTATTTTTTATTTTCAAAATTAAATGTATATATATTGTACTTCAAACCTTTTATAAGAATAAAACAGATAAATTATGCAAGAGCATAATAATCCACTAACTTTTTCAGGGCCATTCTTTTTATATTAATGAAAGTATTTTATTTATTTATTTGTTATTTATTAAATTTCTAATAAAAAGAACGAAAAAAGGAAAACAATAAAAATTTACAAATAAAGAAATATCTTAATTAATAAAGCAATAACGTCCACATTTGTGGAAATTGAATTTTAATAGCAATTTATGAGTGAAATGATTTTTTGTAAAATAAAAATCTAACACTAATTTTCTTCATTACATTTCTACATCTTTTCAGAACTTAAATTAGTAGCTAATTTTTATCACTTTTATTACTAACAATAATTTTAATAATAATAAAAAAAGACCACATCTGTGCCAAAAGTCAAGAGCTTAAATAATGAAATTATATTAGCTTACATTGTGGTTGCTGCTGTTATATAAAATGTTCTAGAAATTCCAATTTCCTAGAAAAAATTTAGTAAATTTACAGATTATTTTTTACAGTGCAATTGTTATTGATAAATTCTTTACTTATTTCATTGATTTTATTTGTTCAGCCATTCTTTCCTCACCATAAGTTTGTTAAAGTTTAGATTGCCATTACATAGATGCTTTGTGGGATAGAAATTTTAAATTCAGTTAGTTCACCATCGCAATGCTTGTATTTATGGGTCATTAAAATAGTAAATAATGTTATGACAATACAGATATATTTATTGTTTTAACTACATTTGCCCTTTTAGAGAGGATTTTCAAATTGCGCAAAATATACCTTTTAGAATCAAAAGATAAAAACAGAAATATATTATTAATTTAGTCTCGTAATTGTTGCAGGTTGCAAGTGGTTCAGAACTAATAGTTGACAAATAATATATGAATGAAAAATATTACGCATTTGAGCAGCAATGATTAATCTACATTTAAGCGGTAGGAAAAAATGCACAAATTGATCTTCAATTCGCAATACCGCAAAAAATTTGCGAGTTCGAAAGACTAAAAGTTGGTTGAAAAAAAAAATTATTCACTCTTAAAACGAGTGACTTTGGTTTCCCAGGAAACAGCTGTAATTTATTGTATTGTGAATGAGGTGTTTTTTAAACGTTTTAATCGTCTTGATTTAAATTGCTTTTTTTAACTATTCATCTTGATTTAAATTGCTTACAAACAACTCGCTACTCGAGGCTGTTTCATTTCTTTTTGAGAAGCTGCCTTTCAAATCGCGAGATGAGTGAATTACTGCCTCAACTTCAGTTATTTTGTGTCTGCGGTATTAAGAGTTTATATCTTCCGGTATAGCATGCCCTATAAGTTTTGCCGAAATATTGAAAAGTCCACATTATTGCAATTTTATTTAAATTGTGTGTATTATAATAACTTATGTATTATAATAACAAAACATAATGTTGAAATATTATTTAATTCCATCAATATCTTCCGGCTGCGCAAGTGCTCTAAAGTTATAAAAAGCTATTACACATAAATATTGACAAGCTAAGTAAAATGAAGGATTCGTGTAAAAATGTGATTCTTACCAAGGAAATATTAATCGATTTAAATAATATTTCAGAATTATGTTTTCTTCTTATTATACATAATAATTTCAGTTATTATATTCAAGAAAATGCTAATTATTACTATTATTATTTTAATAATGTGATTTTTTCAAACATCTCGGCTAATTTTACAGCACATGCTCAACCTGAAGAAGATCTGTCGAAACTTATTTCAGGGTCCTCTTTCTGTGAAATTGTGACTTTTTCTTATATTTCTGAAAATTTTAGTCATAACTTTGTGAATTACAAATTATTGATGCATTCAGGTTTTATCCTTCATGTATAAAAAAAGAGCTAAGTAATATGTTATTTGGTGAGTTCAACTGTAAAATTATTGCCTAGATTTTATTTTTAATTGGCTAAATTTCTGAAATGTCCAATTGGAAGATGAAAAAATTCTGTAAAAGATCTATCTAAAACAGATATAAATTTGTTAAGGGTCCTGTTTTAAGATAAATTATTCTGTGAAATGTTCTTTAAAGGACCAAAAAATTTTCTAAATGCACACCTGGGAAGATATAAACCAATTTTTCTTCTCATTGTACCAAATTTTTTGTCTCTCGAATTTCCAATTTTTCCGTGGTATTGTGAATTATAAATAATTTTTTGCATTTCATCGCCCCAGTATAACTCGACCTAAAACAAAACAAAACAAAACAAAAAAAATATGATAGAAAAATAGTGCCTTTATTTTATGCAGTAAATTTGACAATAATATGAATAATAGCTTTAACATTTTAGAAAATGATAAAAAACATTAAAATGCATATGCTATCAGATATCCATCAAGATGACATCGACTTAAGTAAATAAAGCTTAAAAGGGTAAATATTGATAGTCTTCTCTTCCTGAACACATACAATAAAAGACAAAACATTAAATTTCTTAAA
This sequence comes from Maratus speculifer, assembly GCA_964019185.1. NCBI lineage: Eukaryota > Metazoa > Arthropoda > Arachnida > Araneae > Salticidae > Maratus > Maratus speculifer. Next base: position 223,980,629 of record OZ025296.1, on the reverse strand, counting down.
GAATTATTTTTTTTTTTCAATTCGAAACATTTGCTTAAAAATACGTCTTGTTTAAGCCAATATAACATACTTCTGAATAAAACATACTGCGCTTTCTCCGTCCCATATTTATTCTAAAAAGCCATTTCTTTTATTGATTTTTCAATAATCAAACTTAAAAGACATTTCGTGAATATATTTTGAACTCTTCTCATATATTTACCTTTCAATTTTCACAGAAAATGTCTCACGATATACAGAAATCATTTGTACATATTTGAACAATCTGTTTTATTACACTATAAAAATTTTCGCTTCGCTTCCCTAATGCAGTCCTTTTGTCGTTCCTTCTAATAACAGCCATTAAAGATGTCTTTGAAATTTGGAATACACATAAAAGTGAAACTAACGTATTCATTGTATAAAATCTTTCTACAAAGCATGAATAGCAGGTTGCTGGATAAGTCTGAAATATTTCATCGTGTTTTATGTGATTTCTTATTTTTGAAAAATTGTGACATTTGAATTCTAAAACCTAATGTACATTTGTGAGTTTTACATAAATATATGTTTATAAAATCAAAAACAGGGTTTACTGTAAAAACAAAATACCCAAATTGGGTTGAAAGATTTTTGGGTACAGCATTGTTCCAATTTGGAAAGTTCAGTTTGTAGCACAAAATCGTTTTAAATAAGTTTGATTTTTAATGACATTAAAACAATTAAAATATCTTAGATAGTATATACATTATACTTCAGAAATTTTGATTAAATTAATGTTAAAAAAAGATCTGCTCTGTTTTGAACCATTTTGGGTTATCTATTTTGGAAACAATACTCTACCATTTTGAAATCCTTACTGTACCATTTCAGGAAAATTACTATACCCAAAAATCTTTCAACCCAATTTGGGTCTTCAATTTTTACAGTGTTTCACAAGATTGTAGATAAATATTCGATGATGAATTATAGTTCTGCTCTGTTATCCTATCGACCGATTTCGCCAAACTAATAGCCAAATTATACATATTGACGTATTTTTTATTTTAAGTAATAAAAAACAAATAATTAGTAGAATATTAGTAAAAATACAAATAAAAAGTCGAAATAAAAGTCACTTAATGATGTTTTAAACACGTGTATCGTATTTAATGTCATTAAATTGACATTCACGATCATCCATTATTGGCATTTAATCTTATAATTTGGCTATAGTATTTTGGTCGACGGGATAACAGATTAGTACCGAATTATCTATTAAAATCTTTTACTTTTAAAATCAAATCAAATCAAAAAGTTATAAGTGTTTAAATGTGCAATTATAATAAAATCTAATGTTTTCTTCTGTCGTTCCTTCTAATAATAGCCATTAAAGATGTCTCTTAAATTTGGAATACATTTAAAAGTGAAACTAACGTATTCACTGTATAAAATCTTTTTACAAAGCATTAATAGTAGGTTTCTGGATAAATCTAAAATAGTCTGGATAAGTCTGGATAAAAAAAAACAAACTAGAATGAGTATTTGCAAAGTGTAGCAGAAGGTCCACTACTTTACACACAACTACTTTACAGTGTGACATGTCAGAAAAATAACAATCTGAAATTTTCAGTCTTTTAATTGCTTTATTTGTGTTATGAGAAATGTAATGTCTCTTAATAATACATCTAAGAACACTTTTTATTAGAATGAAAAAAATTGCATTGTTTGCATTAACATTTACTAGAAAATTTATTGCGCGAATTGCAATTGTTGTATTTTGTGATTTCTCCCATAAAGCTAAAATACGTGGTGGTGAAAAGACCCCAACCTCTTTTTTAGATAACAAAGAATAGTCAGTTTAGAAATCCAAACTTGTTAACCCTTATTTCTGCCGACATCGTTATTTGCTGGGTGGTGAAATATTTTGCCTATTTCTCAAAAAGAAAACTAAGGAGAAAAATAATACACAATATTGCAATATTTTGATTTGTTGTAGTATAAAATATTTTACGGATTTCTTTCAAAAATGAATACTTAAATGATTAATTTAAGCGAAAGTAAGCCAAATTTTAGCCCATAATAAATTCTAATGATTTTAAAAGGGGCTTATAATTGAGACTTTTTGAGAAAGACAGGTGAATGGAAGGGCTTTTATATGGCAATTATTGAAAACAGAAAACTGTACATATGTAACAAGGGAAGGTAGTGTGATATCATTTTATATCGCATACATTATTCTTTATAGATAATTAATAATATCCATTCTAAGGTTAAAATTTAATATAAACTATATGGATAAAAATGCACAACTCTATTTCTTTCTGTGTACCTAAATGATAAATTAATCTACTTCCCTTTTATGTTTTACTTATGTTACTAGATGACTCAATTCGTTTCTCTAACAAAAGAAAATAATAAAAATGATATTATTCACAGCCATTTAATTCGAAAGATTCGTTTCGCATTGCATCCGCCTATGCATTTTCTCTCTGAAAGATTTAAATTTGAAAATTTCTTAAAAGATAGCCAGAACTGTGGTTAGAACAACACTTGTATAAAAATATTCCGATGTACTTTTAAATTTCTGTTGCCGCTGATCTACCGCATCCGTTCCAATGGTATCGGTAGTTTTCAAATTCTTCTTTAATTTCTCACATACCAATATTTCAGTGTTAAAAATAAATCCTTGAATTCATATGGTAAAACAGGGTTCGCACACTCCTTATATTTTGTAAGGACTCCGGTACCACTATTAATGACAAGAAAATTTATATTTAATTTTTAAGAAATAGAATTCGCAACCACCTCCTCGATTTGCAATTTACGCACTATTTTTCTGCTGTGAAATACATTGAAAATACTGTAAAATTTTAGTGGTAGAGCTGTGCGAACCCTGTAAAATTACTGGCAGTAAAATTGCCAGTTTCCTTTTAAATTCACGTTAGTAGATTTTCTGTTTTGGGAAATAAAATAAGGAAAATTTTCATTTGAAGAACCGGTAACTTCTTATTATAAATTTGATGTAACAATTGACTTGTGGTGCCATCTATCAAACAGTTTAGAAACACCTGTATTTTTGACCAAGGAAAAAGTAACACCGCTTCGTCGAGGTGATTCGAACTGATGACCTTTCGCATAGGACCTTTCGCTCTAGCTATCACTCTATAGGGACTTTAAATGCTCGTGATTCTAAAGTTATGTAGTAAATTCTGCACTGTGTTTATATTTTTGCAACATAGATTGTAAATTTATCGATGCTGTTATAATTCTTGCAAGTTTTAATTACTATGGCTAATTTATTATTATGATTTTGGTATGCTTAATGAATAATTAAATGTTTGGTTAAATAATTTATAACAGAAATTTTCTTTGCTTAATGAATGATTAGAATATGATTCAGTTAACTTTTTGCTCAGATACTTCTTAGTGTCAGTACAGTTGCGATTCAGAAGCACGATCTTGAAAATCTTGTTTCTTTTCTGTGCAACAAAATGTCAGTTTTTTAAACATTGAAAATGATTTTGTGATAGAGAACGGAATATCTCCGTTGTTTCCTTCTATCTTCATCAGTTTCTTTATTTTCAGTAAATATATAATGAAATTTTCCGATTTTTCGCGTAAAGTGCCATTTTGTGGTGAAAAGAGTTTTTTGTGTGAAATTCAAGGAAAATATATGTATGAATTTCAGATTTTTTTAACAGTGTTGTCTGTTTATTATCTGTCAAACTTTTCATCTTAATTTAAATCGCCCCAATCTAACGGTTATAGTTTGGCATGATCTGTGTCTTAATCAATACCTATATCATGCCAAAACCTTTAGAAATGAAAAATGTGAACACAATCACTTTCCGCCTTTTCTTCATCATGCAAGGATATAATTTTGCTTTTTGTGTGAGTCAATGTGGTCACTTTCAACACATGTATGTGTTTTCTCAACTCTTCATTAAGGATCTATTTTTAAGCTTGAAATATTTCCAATATAATAAGTTAAAACTGGTGATAATCAATTGAAGTGAATAAACTTCTTTAAAACAATATAAAATAAATTATAATGGACAAAGCCTTTCGAAAGAACAGCCTTTCGAACTTTCTTCGTCAGGCACAAAAAGACAATTAACAAAAACTTAAAAATAACATGAATTCCATTTCTCTGATATTATATTTAAAGATTTTGTTCATCGTCTTTTCGCACCTGACGAAGAAAGCTCTTTGGAAAGGCCTTCCGCAATTTTATTTATGTTATGGTGTTTTAAAGAAGTTTTTTCACTTCAATTCAAATACTATGTTTAATTTTCTAAGCCTGTGCTTTTGCTACACACACGCATTTCCTACTGTATCACGGAAATATTCGGTTTTATTTTAAAATAAATACTAAAGTCATTTTTTTAATCTCCTCGTATTATACGAAGTTTTTTGAAAGAACTCACAACAACAAATAAAGTATTACAAGTATCGGAAATCTTCAAAAGTATTTTTTAAAATTTATTTTTAATGAAATGACTGTAAACTATTTTTTATTATTCTTTTCTTTTCTCAAAGAAAATAATAGAGTGGGTTACATGGGAACATTATAGTAATACATAAAAAAGTACTAACTTTTAGCTAATTTTTTTTTTTTTTTTTTGAACTTACAGCGCGAAGTTTATAACTTTCGCAGACAATAGCGGTGTGCAGCTGAAACTATGAATGAAAATACAGAACAGGAATTCATTCAAAATAAAACTGATAGGCTCAGAACTTTTTGATGAAGGGCGAAATAAAGTGATCCAGTGAAAACGAAACAGCGTGAAATCGCAATTCGAAGTGCACAACCCAACACATTACCTGTAGAAATATAACTAATATTTGTTGTTGATTAACACAGATGATCTAGACTGGATTAGTTGATTCCAAATACTTTTAATTTAGAATAATAACGAAAATGATAATATAAAAAAGGAGCAATAAATGTTTTAAACTCACTAGATTTCTGAAGAAGTCTAAAGGTAGAGAATGTAATAAGCTGATGATTTTTTAAATTATTTTTTCATTTTGCGTTATATTACGATAGGTTTTGATAAAAAATTTTAGCAAGTATACACACATGACTAATTTTGCTATAAATTTGCATTAAAAAATAAATATTTTGTATTATATGAGACGTTTTCAGAAATTTTTATTTTTATTAATAAAATTTCATCTAGTTTTAAACATATTTGTATGATTTTCTCATTATATTAATCTAGTTTAAATTAAAATGTGCACATAAAAGATGTTTCCGGCTTTATTTTAAACATAAACTTTAAATAACTTTGAAACAAACCTTTGTAACCAAACTTTAATGTAAATTGATATCTTCCGCAGTCACAATGGTTGCCCATCGAGTCCATTCTTAAGCATGCTGGGAATAATAATTCTGGGGGAACTTGAGCAGGAAGTCCGCACTGTTAGATTATGCGGTCTGTGTAAGATTTTTGGGGTTTTCAATGCGCAAGAACAACAATTCTCGTTTCATATATTACTTGATGTAACTCATTCGCATAACGGTGGAAAGCTCAGAATCTCCTAATATTAAATTTTGTGAAATTCATATTCAAGTATATTCAGTGCAACAAATAGTGATTTATTGGTGAAATAAGTTTCACAAAGATAAGTGAAAATCATATACAAATGTTCAGTGGGAAACAAAAACCGAAATGTTAAAGTATTTTCTTTTTTGTAGAAATAGATGTTTTTGCATAGATATTTATTGGAATGTTTTTAATTTTTACTTGTTCTGTTTGAAGTGAAAATTAATATAATATGAAATAAATGGCAGGAAACAAATATACAACAAAAGAAGTTTTCTTTTTAAGTAATTCAAAGCATTAAATAAAAATAAAATAAAATAAAATAAAGTATATATTTGTAATTTTCTGATTCCTTCAGATATTTAATAGAAATGAGGCACAAGATTTTAAAGCATTATTTTAATCAATTATTTTTTTATTTATATATTGCAATTGAAATTCATTATAAGTATCTAAGTACTAATCCTAATTCATTTTTTCCCTGCTAATTTAGACAGCAAAAAATTTATAACAACAAATTTTTCATATTGCAATTCAAAAAAAAAAAAAAAAAAAAAAAAACCTGATTTTATTTTAAAAATAGAAGAAAAATGTATATACAGAGTGCGAATATTGTATTAACGAAAAATCCGCTATAACGAAGACAGTATCGTGATCCATTAATTTTTATGTTACATGACTAGGACAACACTAGTTAAAATTTTCATCTAAATTTGCTTTCATTGATCTTGACACATGCTCATTTTCCTCGATATTAAGATTCATAAAATAAATAGAAAGCATTTTTTTTAATATGAGATTTTTTCATTTTTAATATATATATATTTAAAATTTATTTAATCATGGCTAATAAAATCTTTAATGAGAAAAAAAAAACAGGATCATTTTCATTTTCTTTTATTTTTAATTATAATAAAAGTCAAGTGACTTAATTATTTGGTTATATGTTAATGTTTAAACGAGAACCATTAGTCGAAGTGGTGGAGATCATTACTTCAAATTTGGAGCAAATCACAATTATACAGCTTGATTGCAATTAGAATGGATTTGCCGTTGGTAAATGAATAATACATGTCTCTTAACAAGATACAGAAGCTCATATAATCAATGAATCTTTTATTGCATTAGATATCACAATGGCGATGTATTCATGTAACTTGACCATGATGCGTTAAGTTTTAATGGGTGACGTGTTATGGTAAAGTATCGTGAAATCCTTTTTAATTAGATTATGTAATAAATAATGTATCAAAAACACTATAAAACGTTGTTTCATTTCCTTTGTTTGGGAAATCTACACTTTATAATACAATATAATATTTAACAACGTATATTAAATAAATGTTTACTATGTATAAGTTTAACAATATGCAATAACAAAACTGCATTTGCTTTTCAAAAACAATTTTATTTTTTGCATTATATATCTTCAGGAATGATGTTTTATACATAATAAATTTTAGACATGAATGTAAAAGAGTTATTTTTTGTACTTATAAAGTATGTTTAAAATCATCTATAAACTGTTATTCAAATTAAGCGAGTTCAGGATACAAAAATCTTCAAATTTTATTCAAAAATCTTATTGCAGTAGACATTTATCAGGGTTTTTTTTATGATCGACATTTCTCTGGAGTATTTTATGAATAAAATGACGTTTAAATCGTGTTTCTATCTTAAATAGAATATAAATTGTTATTAATATTTTTCATTTTGTTTTCAAAATCTAGCTTTCAAGCAATAAATGGCATGGAAATAATTTTAACAAGCATGGATAAAACTTCTTTTGAAAATGCGTTTTTCTTCATGATGTTTTTTTGTTATTTATCGGATTTAAATTGTTATAACTCAAGAACCGTTAAAGATAAATGCTTTAAAGTTGGAACACGTCTTTTTTATTGTTTTACTTTCATTATTATTCAGGAAATTTGAAAAATATTTACTTTTGAAAAGATGATTTTTTTAATAAAGCTATATCATTTGTTTTTCAAATTTTTAATTTAAACATTTTTAATTAAAAATATTTTTTAAATGCTGAATCAGAATTAATATCTGGATATTTTTCTTTATTCAAATGTAGAAAAATTGAAATTCTATAAATAATGTTTTGAGTTATAAACATTTTACATAAACCCACTTTTTTAATACATATTTTTTAAATGTGAGAAGTTTTATCATGAGATTTTGTTTACAAATGATATGATTAATCATCGTACAAAATTCAAAATTTTAACTCAATGAATAAAACATATTTTAAAATGTGTCTGGGACACCCGTAAGCAATACGGTCAGTATAATCATATAACTTACTTTATAATAGGACGTCGAATTAAAATCATGCTTTTTAAGTTAGGTTCTCCAAAACAACTCTAATTGTATATTAAATTGAAAGTTATGGTATGTTTAGCTGCTGTTAGCTGAAAACAATTACAGTATATTGCATTTTATCTTCGTACCCATCGTTCTATGAAGTTCCTTTGCCTGTGGTCTATTCTGTTGAGCTTCTCTAAATTACAGACCAGATTTTATGACCTACGAGGTTATCGGAGCAAAAATTGCTCACCGGTTGTCGTACCCAGTTAGCTTAAACGGTAAAGTATTGGCATGGAAAGCCAAGTATCTTGGTTCGATTCCCGACCTAAAAAATTTTTCGCTCAGTTGGAAATATTTAATTGGTAATTACAGTATAATCAAATTTGTTAGTTCATTATAATACAAATCATGAAAATATAATGAAAAAAATCTTTTAAGGCAAATATTCTTCAATGAAATATTTTCTAGCATTTCTTTCTTTAAAATACTGGATATAAATAACAATACTGAATAAATTGCCACAAATTCATCATTATACCCGTACTCACACCGAATTTATTAATCTCATAAATATTGTCCATTAAATCAAAATTTAATTGAAATTTTTGGTAATCATAATTAAAATAAAGATAACGTTTTCAAAAAAGCTTAGTTGGATTGAGATATAATTCAGTTTCATATTCAAAGATTTTATTTCCTTTTTAAAAAAAATATATGTTTATATATTTATTTATTGTTATCATATGTTTCTAAAGTAAAATTATGTTTAAATAAAATGCAATTTGTTTAGAATGATACATATTTACATCACTGTGCATGAACAGTACTTTAAAATACGTAATTAATAACTGTTATTTTGTTGTGAAATCACTTTTTGACTAGATTAATTTTAACTATGAAATACGGCGACATTATTTCAAACTTACATACTTGATTTCTTTCTCAGGTGTTTGAAGAATTGCCCTCCTTATAGTGCAAGGGGCGACTGCACAAAACCCTCAGTCATCTAGCATAAGAAAAATATCCTTTATACTATGTAAGAGTCGCCATCGGGGAATCAAATGATCCATGTCTGTCGGAAGCAAAAAGGTGCATAAGCCAAATATTAATATTGCTAGAGGTTGACTCGTACACTTAGCATTCTGTTTTTTTGCACTCAGTTTGCCGTATTTTCATACTTTTGATTGTACGGCAAACACAATGATAGACCTACGAGTGAGCCACTAGTAGTATTAATTTCGGGCTTATGCATCACTTCCTTTCCGGCAGACATGGATCATTAGATTCCCTTATGGTAATTTTTCCTAATATAAAGGATTTTTCTTGTTCTCGATGACTTAGGGTTTTTGCGGTCGGCTGTTGGACTATTAGAAAAAAGAATAGTCATCATTTCCTAGAAACTCGGTGATAAAACAAATGAAGAGTTGCGTTTACTATACCATCGTAAATACAGTCACTGAAAAGTCCAATATCAGGCTACTTGTAAACAAATTCAGACGAATCGGTAGCGTGGCGAGGGAAAAGCGTCCAGGACTACCACCAACATCTGACGATACCGTCAAAAGCATTTTTGAGGCAGTTAAAAGAAGCCAACTTTCACAATTAGCCTGATATTGGTCCTTGTTGTTGGCTGTTTTCCGTATTTTTTAAGGGTACAACTGACGCACTGCTTCATATGTTTTACCACCAAATGAGAAATTAAATTAAAAAAAAAAAACATCGTTTCCAGGAAACGAGGGCTATACTTTCTTCTAAGGAGAGCATTTCTCCAAATAGCTGTAAAAGAAATGATTATTGTTTGCTTAGAAATAGATCGTTTTTTTTCATCTTGTAGATATATATATTATCATGTATGAAAGTTAATGTTCTTTACCAAAAACGGTTTCAACGGCAACTTTCAACTTTGGTAAACTTTCAACGGCTCATAGGTCATTTTCTTGACTAAATAATTAAATTGTCATGAAAAATTCATTTTTCTAAAAGACTTTGAATTTCTATTCTTCTAATTCAGATGGATATCGAATATTATATTCGATCCGTTACTTACAAATCCATCAATAGGTGGGTCGGTAAAGTTGTTTTTGTCCATCTATTACAGTTGCAGTTACATCTTTCCTACATTAACAGTTTCTGCGGTATGCTATATAATGTTTACTTTATTAATACAATCTCCAATTATTGTTGCATTAATAATAGATATCTAATAACATGAAAAGATATATGATGCTAATCAATCCTATTGTTTTTTTATATGGATACATAATTTGATATGAGGACTCTATTTACTGATTATAGAATATTTTCTATTTAAAAGTGCCTCATCAAATACTTAACACTTCACAAATATTCAAAACTACAATATTATAATCTCTTATGAAATCAAACTATGCATTCTTCCGAATTTATTTCTCTATATTTAAAAAAAAAATATCTTGGACTCACTCTATTTTTTATTGAATTCTTTTTTTTTTTTAACCAGAAAATATATTTTACCTTTAGTGAATATTTTAAATTTGAACTGCCATAAAGACTAATATCGATTTTTCCCTCCATTCTCAACAGTTTGAAATTTCAAAACTTATTTACACCGAATGCAAAATATTTCTTTAAATCTTCCCTAAATATTTCTGCATCAGCCGAAAAGAAAATTCTTCCATCGGTATTCTCCTAATGCATAACGCTCATAACGAGTATAGGTGGCCGGTAATGCTGTTTCTGTCCGGGCGTTATGGTCGCAGTTACGTCCTGCCATCATCAACAGTTTCAGCGGAAAATATCCGTTCCCCGGATAGATCTGGACCCACCGGAATCATTCATATTCGCGACTCAACTCCATTCGAGGGAGGAATCGTCTTATCTCCAATCTAAAAATCTCATCACGTTCACACATCAGCGGAGTTTGACGGTCTCCCTCCCTCCCCTCCTTTTTACGTTTTCAGGAAGAAAGGGAAAACTTTACAGTAAAAGGGATTTTCAATGTAAAGTGCAGATTTTTACCGAAATAACGTATTTTAAAATGCATAGACATATAAAGCTTTTTAGAGGCTGTTAAAATGATTTTAAAACTTTATCTTAATACTGTTCTTTAATCTCAATTTAAAAGCTCAACCAACCGTATTTGTTTTGTCTTTTAGTAATTATTATTATTTTAATATATAATCTTAATAAAGTACATAAATCTTATTATTAAATCTTAATAAAGTACAAGACAACATGAAATTTCTACAAGTATTTTTTTTTTTTTTTTTTTTTTTTTTTTTTTTTTTTTTTTTTTTTTACATTTTGATTTCTAATTTATATAAAGAAGATAGAACCCGCCGAATTTCGGCGAAGGAAAACGCTTAAGAAGGAACTGTTTCATTGATTTATAATAAACATTCAAAATAATTCAAAAATGTATCTTATATTGGCTACTACCTAGCCGACTTGTTAATCTAACTCGTTATTTCGCAAACAAATGGGCTAGTCTATTCTATTTCGCTAACAAATGATATTTAACCTAAAGATAACAAAATAGTATTTCTATGGAACTCAGTTGTAGAAATTATTAAAATTAAGCTTTAATCATATATGTAAGTAATAAAATATAATAAAGATATGTTATTATTATAAAGTTATCAATTAATGCTCTTATACTTGGTATTTTAAAATGAAAAACAGCAAAACTTATTAAACTTTGACTGAATCATAGAAATTTATCCCTGTGAAATCTAATCCCCACATCATTTTCGCCATCTCAAAATTTCTATATGATCTTCCCATATCCGTATTCACCTTAAAAATGATGTATTGATTTAGTCATTTTAAAATAATTTTAATCCAAAACTTGAACTGTCGATTACTATTAGTTGATACTAAACTATTTATATTCTTTTAAGTATAAATGAAATTTTCTGAAATAATCTTCATGCAGTAAATACCATAGACAATATTCCTGTGACTTCATATAAAGTAAAATAGCCTCGAACTCGAATCAGACATTTTGTAAAAACAAGTTTTTCGGGTTCTCTGACCCCTAAAACGTACAAATCCGTTGAAAACCGGATCTAAGAAATTTTCACGAAAGTAAGACTTGCTTCTTGTAAAGATAGAAGGAAGTAAAAATATTGAGAAATGGTGGTATAAAAAAAAACTAAGAGCATTATTGAAATTAATAAGTTTTATATATGTATAAAAAAGAGGTAAAGGTTTTAAATTAATATATATATATATATATATATATATATATATATATATATATATATATATATATATATATATATATATATATATAAGTTTAAAATATGTAAGCATATTTAAGAAAATGAACAATTCGGAGACAGCTGTACAGCGCAGGTCAGCCTAGGACAAATTCTAGGTCACCGCACTGGTCTAAAAAATGCATTTTCATAGTTTTTTTTCTTTTGTTGATTCAAAATAAAAGTGTTCGATAGAAACTTAAACTGTAACCAAATATCAGGAATATATTTTCTTTATCGAAAGATATGGAGAATTAAAAAATAATGACTTAAAGAATGATAGAGATATAAAATAAATCTATAAAAAACTATGGATGTGAGGAACTCCGGCGTGTACCTTGACATCTATATTTTAATCAAAAAATATCCGACAAATTTATGTATTTAAAGATAACAGTTAAAATTATAGAAATCAAAAAACTCTTTTAGTAAAATGATCCAAGCAAACTCTTCTTGCCTGCTTGGAGTTCGGGCAAATGTTAAGACACCACACTGCTGAATGAAAGAGACCCCGAATGATAATGTAAAGTCTATGGGAGAATTCTTATTAAATATCTCGCTCAATTTTTTTAATTTTTACATGATTATTTTGTGCATAGGATAGCTGAGGACAATCCACAACAGGGCTAATTTTTACTTTTTTCTATTTTGGTTTCAGATTAAAAAAAAATAAAAAAATAAATAAAAAATAAAAAAAAATAAAAAAAAACTTTAATTTTTAGAACCGGTTTGAAGCGGTGGATTGTTCTCAGCTAAGCTATACAAAATAAATAAATAAATAAATAGATAAAAAATAAAAAATAAAAGTTTTGGTTTCAGATTTTTAAAAAATTATTTTAATTTTCGAAACCGGTTTAAACTGTTTATGAAACTGAAACTACTCTAGTATAAAAAAGAATATAAGCTCGGTTGTCGATCGGTCTCAGCTAAGCTATGCAAATAAAAAATATTCAAATTTGAGCGAGATATTTGAAAAGGACACCCCCATAGACTTTACATTATCATCCGGGTCTTTTTCCCTCAGTAGAGTGGTCTCTTAAGGGGTAAAAGTGCTATATTTCAGCATTGTTATGTCGAAACATTTTCCATTATTCTGGTGTTCTATTTCAGGTCTATACGTATGTCATTAAATCTATTATTTTTTTTAGGTACACATTTTACTTACACTTTTTTTGCAGAAATCATATTTACATTTTCAAAGAAATAAAGTAAAAAAATAGTTTTGAAATGAAACATTCTAATTTTATTTCTACAAAAAAAGTGAGTTTCTTTTATTTAGAGAAATATTCTATAAGTACATATCAGAGTTTAATCGATATTTTATACTTTTAAATATTATATTTAGATTTGATATTTTAAAGTGCCTTTACTGAAAAGCATTGCATTTTTAAATGGTTATCTCTAAGCGTACATTTATTAAATTTTCCAATTTTTAAATCTATGCACCTGAAGTTAAAAAGACCATCTCTTTAGAATAAAATAAAATTGATTTTTCTAAACGATAAATCTATCAAAAATGCAATAATTAAAATGAAGAGCTCATATTAAAATTATATTTCGATCAAAAGACAATTTGCATTTACCAGAAAATATAAAGAGAAAAAAGTTATTTTTAAACAAAATTTCATTTTTGAGGAGTATTTAATTTTGCTCAATTTGATTCGATTGTCAATTATTTCATAAAGTAACAAATTTCCTATTACAATAATTAAAAGCTAATTCCTGTCAAAGTAATGATACATTTTTAATTATTACTAAAGTCATACAATTAAATCATTTTTCATTAGATTCTTCTTAGTAACTTATTAATTATTTAAAATCTAAAGGGATTATTTTCTGCAGCATTTTTATAATATTTTAGGTAGCTTTCATTACAAAAAGTAAAAAGCTACCTATTGCAGCCGTCCGGAGGAAAGCACTTCCGGAAAATTTTGGTATATTTTCACCGATCATGATCCCCAGACCCCAAAAACACCCTCCGTTCAAATGTTGACATATATATATATATATATATATATAACTATATATATATATATATATATATATATATCTGATTTTTGTCATGCGATAACTAACGTATTTATAAACCGATTTGAATGAAACTTGGTATGTACATAGTACATACAAATGTCTCGACCGAGTTCGTTGGTCAGCATCATCCGCCATTTTGTTTCAAAATGGCGGCCATTTTAAATTTTTTTAAAAATTTAAAATTTAAAATTAAATGCGAAAAAATTAAAAGTTGAAAAATATTTTTCTTTTGCGTGTTAGAACTTAAAACAACGATTCCAGAACACTTTTTATTTTGTCTATATCTTAAAAAATGATTGAGTTATAGCACTTTGAATTTTTCTTATGGCTGACATTTTGAAACGATCTAATTTTTGTCACGTGATAACACACGTATTTATGAACCGATTTCAATGAAACTTGGTATGTACATAGTACATACAAACGTCTCGACCGAGTTCGTTGGCCAGCATCATCCGCCATTTTGTTTCAAAATGGTGGCCATTTTAAATTTTTAAAAAATTTTAAAATTTAAACTTTAATGCAAAAAAATCAAAATTTAAAAAATATTTTTCTTTTACGTGTTAGAACTTAAAACAACGATTCCAGAACACTTTTTATTTTGTCTATATCTTACAAAATGATTGAGTTATAGCACTTTGAATTTTTCTTATGTCTGACATTTTGAAACGATCTGATTTTTGTCACGTGATAACACGCGTATTTATGAACCGATTTCAATGAAACTTGGTATGTACATAGTACATACAAATGTCTCGACCGAGTTCGTTGGCCAGCATCATCCGCCATTTTGTTTCAAAATGGTGGCCATTTTAATTTTTTTAAAAAATTTAAAATTTAAAATTAAATGCGAAAAAATTAAAAATTGAAAAATATTTGTCTTTTACGTGTTAGAACTTAAAACAACAATTCCGGAACACTTTTTATTTTGTCTATATTTTAAAAAATGATTGAGTTATAGCACTTTGAATTTTGCTTATGGCTGACATTTTGAAACGGTCTGATGTGAACGATCCACAATGTTGCTTTAAAATGGCATATACTTTATGATATCGTGGAATTTGGTGACTCTCTAAATCGCTTAAAATAAAACCAGGTTGAATAAAAGATGACTAATTTCTAAAAATTCCTATTAATATTCAGTCTTGACAAAAACTAGTATTCAATCTTATAAAATCACTAATTTTATAAGATTATTTCTACTAATTTGAGCTTAGTATTTTTGAACAATGTAACTTACCTTAAAATAAATAAATAAATATGTAAGTATATGAAAGCTACCTCTTCCTCCCGGCATTGCCGGAAGGACTTTTTTATTAGGAAACGCATGAAATTTGAAATAGTTTCTGTTAAGAGACTATGTATTCGGACTATATTTTTTATTTTTTATTCTTTACGCACGAAATATCTCTTAAAATATGGTCAAACTAGGTGTTTTGAACCGAATGTCCTCACGCAACACTGCGATATAGGGAAAAAACCGGTCGTCAGCCGACTGGATTCAATTACAACCCAATGAGTAATTTATTTATCAAAAATGAAAAATTCTTTTCGATTTCTGATAGCTTCGATCGTTACTCTTGCCAATTTTAGAACTTTAATTTAAAAAATGAGTTAGAAAATGTGTCGGAAATTTTCCTGAAGTTGTTTTTTAAAAACACCTAAACATATACTACTTTTAAAATAAGGATCCATTTTTCTTTAAAGGGTATGAATCTGCACTTTTGATAATATTAATTTACGTTATTTAAGGGTGTTAGTCACTCAGTGGCTGAATTCCCTTCCGTAATGTTATGTCTGTAGCCGTTTCATGCATTCTTATATTGAAAATATCTCATTAAGAAATTAATATTTTTAAGTTCTTTTTTCAGTTTTCCCTTCCTAAAGGATGTTTCTTTTTTTCCCTAGTTTTCAATATATTTCTAAAATCTATGCATAATTTTAAATGAAGTGTTAAAATTTTGCTTCCAGTTCGTTAGTTTTTAAACCATAAAATATTCAATTGCGTATATTTTTTAGAAATATTTTGACAGCTACGAGAAAAACTGACATTTTTTAAGAAACAGACACTGAAAAAAGAATATAAAAAGATTAATTCCTTTAAGGAGATATTTTTGATTATAAGAATGCACCAAACGCCCATAGACTTAACATTACAGAGAAGAATTCGATCACTGTGTGACTGGCACCCTTAGGGACAGTTAGTATCTTATATATATATATATATATATAGTGTTACGAATTTTGTAAATAGTTAGTGTTTGTACTGTAAAATAATGTAAATAATCTTATTAAGCTCCATTTCTTTACTAATATTAGTTTTTGTTACATTGTCTCTGTTATCAAGCAAACTTGTCTATATTTTTTTAGTGTATGTCTATGGCAGCTTTGCGAAATATTGGAGATATCGCCAAGTTGGAGTCACTTTTGGCGATATATCGCCAAGTTGGCGACAAACATGGCGATTGTTGGCGATGGTAACCCTTCCCTCTATGGTAACCCCCCTTTAGATATGTTGATACATTGAATGTTGTTCCGTGGTTTTCCGGTTTTTTCTAGAAGGTTGTAGAAATTTCGACCGCATGCGGCGAGATAGAGGAGATATATAGGAGAGCCGGATGCGAGCTGTTGTTATTATTTACCAGTCAGTCATTGAGTGAACAAGGCGTAAGCAAGTTTGCTTGAGTTTCATCTACGTTGTTTTGAATGTTATTAAGTGTTGAGACGTTGTATAAAGAGTCTTTGGGGTCTAAAGCTGTAATTGTACGATAGATTTGAGCAGTTATTTTTGAATATCCAGGAATATTTGTGAGTTTCGAAGAATCTGTTGTTCTGAAGTCTGTAAATAAATTATTTTCTACTTTTCTAAGAGCAAGAGTTTGAAGTTGTCTAACCATAAGATCAAAAGAACCCTATATACGCTGCAACATTTGGTGTCAGGAGTCGGGGTCTTATGGCGAAAACAAGAACAATGGACGGACAACTGAAAGAACTATTAGAAGCCATTAATGGAATAAAGGCAGAATTGACGAAAGGCCAAGAAGAGTTGGCGGATAAAATGAATAAAAACGAAGAAAGAATGGAACAGTTGACAAATAAAATTGATAAAGGCCAAGAAGAGTTGGCAGAAAAAATGAATAAAGGACAAGAAGAGTTGGCGGATAAAATGAATAAAGGCCAAGAAGAGTTGGCGGAAAAAATGAATAAAGGCCAAGAAGAGTTGACTGAAGAAATGAGAAGAAGCCAAGAGAGAATGGGAGAATTAAAGGAGGAAGTTAATAAAAGCCAGGAAGAAATGAAGAAAACTTTGGAAGAAAAGTTCTCGTCGGTAGAGAGAAGAATAGATCCGGTAGAAGAGAAAATTCAGAATGAAGTTAGTAATGTTGAAGAGAAAATGGAAAGGAAAATGGCTTAAGTAGAAGAGAAAATTCAGAATGAAGTTAGCAATGTTGAAAAGAAGATGGAGAGTAAAATAGAGGAAAGAATACAAGATATGGAGAAGAAGCTTTCATCCTGCAGTGGTAATTATGAAGAATTTAGGAATCCACCTGCTTCTCCCGTGCACATTAAGCTGTCGACATACGACGGAAAGAGTTCCTGGCAAGTTTACAAGACCCAATTCACCATTGTAGCCAAAGCGAACAAATGGAGTGACGAGGTGAAAGCTTGTCAACTGGCAGCGTCTTTGAGAGGAGAAGCCGCCGACGTGCTGCAAACATTGCCCGATATGATGCAACTCAATTTTGACACTCTAAGTTGTGCACTTGAAATAAGATTCGGAGAAAAATTCTTCAAGGATTATACGAGAATACAAATGAAGAGCCGCAGTCAAAAATCGAGTGAAACCCTTCAAGAGTTTGCCTCAGAAATAGAACGTCTGGCAAATTTAGCTTTCATCGACTGCCCAACAAATGTACGGGAAATGCTCTCATTGCAGTACTTTGTTGACGGAATAAAAGATCCAGAAGTGCAGAGAGCGGTACGAATGGCAGATGTACAGGATTTAAAGGCTGCATTACTATATGCCTTAAAGTTGGAAGCAGCTACACAAGCCAGCCGAAGAGATCGTCATTCAGTCCGAGGAATAACGATGAACAAAAGCTCAGACACTGAGAGCGACGTCTTGAAAGAAATTAGAAAATTAAATCAAGAGATTGAAGCTTTAAAATATGGAAGAACAAGCTCAAGAAGACAGAATCTCACGTGCTGGGGATGCGGTGATACAGGACATCTCCGAAGAAATTGCCCCAAAATCCACGAACGTGAGATAAATTCAAACAGTCAGCAGGGAAACTAAATTTTGGCCATCTCGCGGGGCGGAGGTTGCCAGAGAATGAAAAGCCCCACCTGAAGATCCTCCAGATATCAAAAATTAGTGACGGTGATAAGGAATTACATGTGATAGGCTTTATTAACGGAATTCAATGCCGTATGATTGTCGATACAGGAGCCAATGTAACAATAATAAGAGAAGATTTGGCTCGAAAATTGAAACGTAAACTCATCTGGACTCCACCCTGCGTTACCCTGCAAACTATGACGGGCGCCAAGATAGGCATATATGGAAAGGCCGATTTAACCATCAACTTTGGAGGAACGAAATATTACCATAGGGCATATGTGGCTGACATAACAGATCCTTGCTTAATCGGACTAGATTTTCTAAAGAAGTCTGGTTTCAAACTTGATTTCAAAAATAACAAAATGCTCTCAAAATTTGAAGAAATAAGTCTTTTAGGATTAAATAACGAAATTGAATGTAAACAAGCAGTAATAGCCAAAGAAGACATCAATCTATATCCAAGAACAGAATTTTTAGTTCCAGCTGTAATTACAAATGAAACTAATTACCGATTTGGCCATATAGATTATCCCGAGGACAATAGTAAACAAGCAGGAGTATTGGTGGCTTCATCTGTGGTGGACCTCTCGAAGACGACCATTCCAGTCAGAATTGCTAACATCAGTGATAAGACGAGGACTATCAAGAAAGGAGAGGTGATAGCGTCATGTGCTCCTGTGACGTGCATAAGTCAAAATTCCAGTCATTCTGAGAAACCTTCAAATCATTTAGTCAAGGATTTGTTACAAAATACAGACTTAGATCCAAAACAGATGGAAGCTGCGGAAAATTTAATTAGAGAATTCCAAAGTTTATTTTCCCAAACATCTGAAGACTTTGGACGAACTAAAATGGCACAACACCGAATTGACACGGGAGATCACTCTCCTATTAAACAGCACCCTAGACGATTACCTTTTGCCAAGCAAGAAGAGGTGCAGAATTTAATTAAGGATATGGAAGAAAATGACGTCATCGAACCATCGACAAGTCCATGGGCGTCTCCCATTGTATTAGTAAGAAAGAAGGATGGTTCTACAAGATTTTGTGTAGACTACCGCCGACTGAATGACGTCACTAAAAAGGATAGTTACCCTCTGCCAAGGATCGACGACACTCTCGACACACTTGCGGGCAACACTTGGTTCTCGACTCTGGATCTGAAGAGTGGTTACTGGCAGGTAGAGATCCATCCGGAAGACCGCGAGAAGACTGCCTTTACAACGGGACAAGGATTATGGCAGTTCAAGGTAATGCCTTTTGGTCTATGTAACGCACCTGCAACTTTCGAACGGCTTATGGAAACGGTTCTCCGGGGGCTGTCATATGAAGCATGTCTTGTTTATTTAGATGATATCATAATCATAGGAAAATCTTTTGATGAACATCTGAACAACCTCAGGCGGGTGCTACAAAAATTGAAGGAAGCTAATTTGAAGTTAAGCCCTTCGAAGTGCAGCTTATTTCGCAATGAAGTCGCATACCTTGGACACATCATTTCGGCGGAAGGAGTTAGGACTGATCCGGAGAAGATATCGGCCGTGAAAAATTGGAATCGTCCAGCAGATGTTCACCAGCTTCGAAGTTTTCTAGGATTATGCACCTATTACAGAAAATTCGTCAATGGCTTCTCAATGATTGCAAGACCACTTCATAAATTAACAGAAGCCAATCAAAAATTTATGTGGACAGAGGAATGTGACGCTGCTTTCGAAAAGCTTAAGGAGGCCTTAACATCCACTCCAATTCTGTCATATCCTCAAATCGATAAACAGTTTATTCTTGATACGGATGCAAGTAACGAAAGCGTTGGCGCTGTACTGTCCCAGGAAATCGACGACCAGGAGCGTGTTATCGCCTATTTCAGCAAGTGTTTATCAAAGGCAGAGCGAAACTACTGCGTAACAAGAAAAGAGCTTCTTGCTGTAGTGAAAGCCATAGACCATTTTCATCACTATCTTTACGGTCGAAAATTCCTGATCCGAACTGATCATGCTTCTCTAACTTGGCTATTGAATTTTAAGAACCCAGAAGGCCAGATAGCCAGGTGGATACAAAAGCTTCAAGAGTACGATATGGAGATACGCCATCAAAAAGGCTCATCACATGGAAATGCAGATGCTCTCTCAAGAAGACCCTGCTCAGATAATTGTAGATACTGCGACCGGGTTGAGAAGAAATTTAATGTCAAAGGTCCTATAGTAAGACAAGTTACAACTGGGTCTACATCATCGCAAGATCCGTGGAGTGACGAGAGCCTGCGTAAAGATCAACTTGCTGATCCTGAAATTAAGCCAATTCTAGAGCTGAAAGAGGAGTCCAACAGGAAGCCCAGCTGGCAAGACATGGCCCATTACCATCCTACGACTAAACGTTATTGGGCCCTCTGGGATTCCTTACATTTGAAGAACGGCATCTTGTACCGAAAATGGGAGTCTGACGATGGAAAGACATGTAGATGGCAACTACTACTCCCTAAGTCGAGAATTTCTATGGTCCTTCAAGAACTGCATGGTAGTCCCACAGGAGGTCATTTTGGTGTAATGAAGACCCTGCAAAAGGTTCGAGAGCGTTTCTACTGGAATAATGTTCGCAGTGACGTGGAGAAGTGGTGTCGAACTTGTGACACCTGTGTAGCACGTAAAGGTTCAAAGAGGCGCACCCGTGGACGATTGCAACGTTACAATGTAGGAGCTCCTTTCGAACGAATTGCTCTAGACATCCTGGGTCCTCTTCCTAGAACATCTGATGGCAACAAGTACATCCTCGTTGTCATGGACTACTTCACTAAGTGGCCTGAAGCCTACACCTTTCCTAATCAAGAGGCGGTAACCGTAGCAGACATGCTGTGGTTTAACACTGGGTTTCCAGATACGGAGTTCCTCTTCAAATCCATTCTGATCAAGGAAGAAACTTTGATTCGGCTGTGTTCAAGGAAATGTGTGAACTACTCGGCATGGATAAAACTGGAACAACACCTCTACACCCTCAATCGGACGGCATGGTGGAGCGGTTCAATCGTACCATCCTAAATAGCCTCTCTCTCCTGGTGTCTAGAGACCAACAGGACTGAGACAAGAAATTGCCTCTTTTCCTTCTTGCCTACAGGAGTGCCACTCATGAGGCCACTGGTTACTCCCCTTCTCAAATGCTCTTTGGTCGTGATCTTCGTCTGCCTGCTGATCTTTTGTTTGGCCGTCCTCCTGATGCTCCTTCATCGCCTGAGGAATATGTCGATGAACTCCAGGCACGGATTGAGGAGATTCATTGTCTAGCGAGGAACCGAATTGGACTGGCATCAGAAAAGATGAAGACACGGTACGACACAAAGGCAACTGGACATGAGTTCAACGAAGGTGACAAAGTTTGGTTGTGGAATCCGATACGTCGTAAGGGACTGTCGCCAAAACTACAAAGAAACTGGGACGGTCCTTACACAGTCGTCACCAGGCTGAATGACGTCGTCGTACGCATACGAAAATCGCCACACACCAAACCCAAGGTCGTACATTATAACCGGCTAGCCCCTTATTTTGGCCAAAGTGAATAGAAATTCGAAACTTGAATTTCAGACCATGGTCATGAAAGTCACTTTTTGTAAATATGTAAATAGTAATTAGTTCTTATTTATGTAAATTTTACTATTATTGTTATTATTTATTTATTTATTTATTTATTTGTTTATTTATTTTAAGTGTTTTCCTCTAACTCAAGGATTGCACTGCGTCTTGACGTGCAGTCTTTGAGGAGGGGTAGTGTTACGAATTTTGTAAATAGTTAGTGTTTGTACTGTAAAATAATGTAAATAATCTTATTAAGCTCCATTTCTTTACTAATATTAGTTTTTGTTACATTGTCTCTGTTATCAAGCAAACTTGTCTATATTTTTTTAGTGTATCTCTATGGCAGCTTTGCGAAATATTGGAGATATCGCCAAGTTGGCGTCACTTTGGCGACTAATTTTGGTCGCCAAATTTGGCGATATATCGCCAAGTTGGCGACAAACTTGGCGATTGTTGGCGATGGTAACCCTTCCCTCTATGGTAACCCCCCTTTAGATATGCTGATACATTGAATGTTGTTCCGTGGTTTTCCGGTTTTTTCTAGAAGGTTGTAGAAATTTCGACCGCATGCGGCGAGACTATATATAGGAGAGCCGGATGCGAGCTGTTGTTATTATTTACCAGTCAGTCATTGAGTGAACAAGGCGTAAGCAAGTCTGCTTGAGTTTCATCTATGTTGTTTTGAATGTTATTAAGTGTTGAGACGTTGTATAAAGAGTCTTTGGGGTCTAAAGCTGTAATTGTACGATAGATTTGAGCAGTTATTTTTGAATATCCAGTAATATTTGTGAGTTTCGAAGAATCTGTTGTTCTGAAGTCTGTAAATAAATTATTTTCTACTTTTCTAAGAGCAAGATTTTGAAGTTGTCTAACCATAAGATCAAAAGAACCCTATATACGCTGCAACAATATATATTAAGAAATATGGTTGAAATAGTGAACACAATAAATTTCTGTTCAACGAAAGTATTTGTTTTAAATACATATAAATTACGTAAAGATGAAATGTAGATAGATGCAGATAGCGTAATAAAAAAAGGACTATTCGCATGAAGGTTGGATCTCATTTGCAAATTTATTACAATTTGGTAACATTAACCTCATTTTTTTTTGTTATGCGGATGGAAATATCACCAATCTTATTATTTTCCTGGCGGAGAGCATATTTTATTCTCCGCTTGTATAAGAATGAAATATGATATATGTATTAGAAACAATGGATTAATCGTGAAACAAAGTATCTTAATGCATATAGAAGTTATTTTTTTTTCGCTACAGATATATATATATATATTTCTACAAAATGAATTTTTTAATGCCTGTATTTTAGATGAAATGAGCGGAAAGTTCATATTTTAAATCAATTTAATGGAATACGAATGAAGACAACGAGAATAACGTTTAGCAATTGCTCCTGGGTAACATAAATGTACTGACTTCCGATAAATTTTATTTCAGCCATAATAAGTAAAAGATAGAAACCGCCACAAGTACAAATTTGGTGTAGTTTGTCATAGAATTTATTTAATACTTTAAACCAATATTTACAAAAAACTTGTTTAATTTTTAGTAAGTCTGATATTTTTTCTTTATTTAGCTTTTAGTTTTGTTATAAGTAAGAATCCTTGTGTAAAATTTGAATCCGAGAAAAGTAAACTCTAGGATGAGTAACATATTAAGATTTTTTAAAAACGACTTGGGAAAATTCCCCAAAACCATTGGTAGCAAAAGAAGCTTTTGATAAATTCTTCTCTACAAATTCTTATAAAATGTACAATTTTATGCTTAAAAATTGCGTCTTTAAGAGTAGAAAAGATATTGATTACTCAGGTTTCGAAAGGTAAAATAGGACTATGTGGAATTTAGAGTAAGTAAAAAAATAATGCATAATTTCGTTGTTTGTTTAATTACATGTCTTTTATATTAAGAAACTAGCTAAAAGTTAAATTTAAGGTCTAACAATCCACTAAAAACCCTGGTTTAAATGCCCAGCCTGTTCTCTTCATCATGAGCATTGAGGTGCTCTACGAGTACAAATTATGTCCTAGTGAAGTAGTCAACTTAATATGAAAAATCTCAGTGTTCAGTTCCAAAGCATGCTTGGTATTAATTCCACCAACACCGAAGAGATAAAACATGAAGTAAACCCTGCCCTGTCCGGATCCCAGAATGAAACTGAGGACCTGTAACGTGGTAGATAGGCGTGCTGACCCCTATATATCTGTAATTCAAACGAGAAAAAAAAACAGTTGTATGCTTTTACAGTGAAGAGGGCAGAAGTCAAAAACTTAATGCTGCCCATAATCATATAGTAATAATAATAACAATAACAATAGCAGCAGCAGTAGCAACAACAACAAATAAAAATAATAAAAATAATAAGAAGAAGAATAAGAAATAAACATATGTGATTATTATTATTTGAAAGAAACCGCTCTGTAAGACATATTTTATTTTTAAAAGTACATTCCAGTAACTGAAAGCATTGGGAAGCGCTATGCCATCAACAGCCCTGACATATAATAATGATCAAACAAAAATAATGTGTATCCTTACCTCTGACTGTTAACTTTACTTCTGGAGACGTTAGCGTTAACTCCTGTAGAGAAGCCTGTGTCACCTGACACTGCCATAAACCATCGTCATCTTCCAACTGTGTGTTTGTAATAGTAATTCCACAGTCACCATCATCAGGTTCTCTGTTAAATGTGTATTTTCCAGGAATTTTCCCAACGACGACGCCATCTTTGAGCCAGGCACACTCACCTTTTCTATTCCTTACTTTACAAGGTATCACTATTAACTCACCAGGATTCACTTCCCTGTCTTGAGGAAGAGTGTCAAAGACTTGTAGAAACTGAATTCCTAAAATGGAAACGATATAATTCAGTACAAAATTCCACAAATTAAAACTCATCTGTTGCAAAAAATTAATAATATGTTATTTTAAATATTAAAATTTATATTTCAATTAAATATACTAAACAACAACAACAACAACAAAATGTTACTATAGATCATGTGTTTTATTTTAAAGATGGTCTAAAGACAAAAACACATAAATAAAATAAAACTCAACGTTTCGTTTAAATCTTTAAAAACCATCTTCCAAGATTAATTTGTATTCAAACTACAATTTGATTATAATTTTTTTTGATGCAGCATATGTTGTTTTTTCCACCTGGTTTGTGCTTTTAGAAAATTTTACTCTTGAAGATGGTTTTGG
Source organism: Maratus speculifer (assembly GCA_964019185.1). NCBI lineage: Eukaryota > Metazoa > Arthropoda > Arachnida > Araneae > Salticidae > Maratus > Maratus speculifer. Next base: position 223,955,406 of record OZ025296.1, on the reverse strand, counting down.
AGATTAATCCGAACCGTTGAATTTTATTTTATCCCAGTGTTTTTATTTTTAAATCATCTTTCTATTTATGATTAATGTATACGTTGGATAACAACATATTAATTTTTAAAATGAATTTTACACTGCAAAATCCTTAATTATTATTCAATAAACAATTTAAGTATCTCAAAATACTGCTTGAAAAAATTATGAATAAAAAAATTTGAATACTGCAATTTAAAACACAAAAAATAATAAATATTAGTACTGTTTTCAATTATCTTACTAGGAAAAGGTATTTTACAGTTTGTTATCTTCAATTTCATTTTTAATTTGTTATATTTTTTTTAAACTCGTTTAATTATTTAATTAAATATGTTATTAATTTTTGTTATTCATACGATGTTTACTTTTTCTTTTATAATTAACGCTTTAAATATACTTTGAATTTGTAGTTATGTTGCATTTTCTGAAAAAAAAAATTATAAAAATTGAGAAAAATGTCGAACAAAATGTAAATGTACTATTTATTGCGGTTAATATGAATTATATGATAGTATAATTTATAATAGTATAATTTATGTATCATAATAACTGATTTATGTTATTCATAAAAATAATATGAATGGAGTGATACTTGGTGATAATAAAATATAAATGTACTTGCTACAAATTTTATGATTTAAAAAAAATGATCACATAATACCTTCAACAGAATTTTTTTTTCCTTTTATTAACATAGATTCTTCTGACTCTTTTATACCAGTTTTTAGATATTAATGAAGTACTTACAGCTAATGAAGTTTCATACAGAATATATAGATTTTTTTTTCAAATCCTTTAGAATAGCTGATTTTAGCTCCAGAATTATATATATAATTGTTTAAATTGTTTGAAACGCAAAACATATAAAATATGAACTTTAAAACATTCCGTTTTACTTAAAAGGCGATTAATATAATAAAAAAGAGACGTTTATTTTTATTTAAAATACCGTGGTACTTTCAAACCTTAACGCGTATCATCATCAGAGAATATTTTAAAAAGTAAATGCTGTTTATTTATATAAGGACGTCACTCCGTTTTCAAAATGCGAGAGCCTTTAGAGATATCTTAAGAAAACAGTGAACGTTTTAAAATTCATATAATATATTTTATGTTTGTATTAAGATGAAATATTGCGTTTCGTTTTAGGATATTATTGAACATACATTTACATTTATAGATTTTTTTCAAATCTTTTAGAATAGCCGATTGTAACTCCAGATTTGTTTAAATCCTCAGTTGTTTAAATTGTTTGGAATACAAAATGTATAATGTGGACTTTAAAACATTCAGTTTTACTTAACCACTTTTCTGGCAATAGGTATTAGAAAACAATGCTAAAAGGCGTTTAAAATAATCAAAAAAGGATGTTTAATTTTATTTAAAATATCGTAGTACTTTCAAGCCTTAATCAGACTCTTCACCACAGAATATTTCTATAACTAGTTTTTATTTATTTATCCAAATACCTGATTTAGTTTTGAAAATGATCGAACCAAAAATTATTACAGTTGAAAGTAGAAATAGTTTCTTGCATTACACTTAATGAAAGGAGATATGTATTAATTGCAGTCTATTTACTTGATTATTACACTCTGTGCTCATTCACCACTTTTCATTTTTAAATGCCTGGCTTGAAAATCAAATTTACTTCGATTTTCAGAATGTTTGAGAAGAAAATTCGGTAAAATGAAAATATTTAACTGCTATACCATAGATTTTAATACGTCACTTTGCTCAAATTGTCAAGATTTATTTTCAGGATATTAAACCATGAACTCGGTATGTTGTATTAACGCCCTATCATACAATATACTTTGTTCATGGTTTAATATGTATATCATTATTAAGTTACAGAAAAAAAATATTATTATTAATTTTTATTTAATTAATCAAGTTTTCTATATTTCTGTTCAGTCCAAGAAAATGTTACTTCTATTTTCAATCTTAATAATTGTTGGTACACGCATTTTCAAAACGGAGTGGTGTATTTATACAAATAAACAGCATTTACTTTTTGAAATGTTCTCCGATAAAGAGCTTGCAAAGGCATGAAAGTACTGATATGTATTAAATAAATTTACATATTCTTAACTTTTTATATCCCTTTTATCATTTTATTCACCTTTTAATTAAAGCAGTGAATTTCTTAAAGTTCATATAGTATCTTTTACATTTGAATCAAGATGAAATATTTCGTTTTATTTTATATTATTGAACACACTTTTATATTTAAACATATACTTTTTTTCTTCAAATCTTTTAAAATAGCCGATTTTAACTTCAGAATTGAACACTCATTTATTTAAATTTTGTTAGTTACGAATGCACATTAATTAATTTCGTAATATATATTTAAATGTAACATTTATTTTAAATTTTAAAAAAATGCCAGAATCTGAACAATAAATTGAAGTGAATTGATATTCGTATTTTATTTTTTGCATACTTTTTAAAATAATTCGTATGCGAGAGACGACTGGGTAATAAACATACTTCTTTTATCTCAAAGATAAAATAGAACTGTAGAAGATTCAAGAATTTTATTCAAATATTTCTAGACTAGATTACTTATTCATTGTATGCTGAAATATACAAAGCTTCGAAATTACACTTTTTTTTATTCTTTTACGAAAATCAATATTGTAACAAAATATATAGAAACATCGTAAGTGGAAAAGTGCCTTTCTAAATCGAAAACAAACTTTTCAAACTTAGAAAATTAGTATCATTTCCCCCCATTCCTTTCAACTCATTGAACATAAAGGGATCCAGAAGCCATTCGTATTACACTGAAAAAAAAAGCTATAATAAGGTGTAAGCTTCTCTCATTTTGACAAGAATAAATCAATGAAACAAGCGCGCAAAGCTACGCAATGGTAAAACGGCATATACGAGCGCCATCTAGCGTAAATTAAGTTTAATCTAGCATATGATTGACACAACAGATTACTTTAAAAATCAGGAAACAGTATGAAAAAAAAATATATGTAACGCAAGGATCTGTGCATTAGTATGTCTTTTCGAAGGCTTCCTTCAAATGAGAGATGATTTAGAGTTACATATTTTAGTCAAACTTGGGGACCAAATACAAGCCCAATTATAATAAGCGTCACTCAACTTTAAAATTATGTGAATGTCTTTCCTTTATATCGATCAACTTAGAAGTACAAGTCGGTTCCATCTGGGAACCCATTTTGTGAAAATGCATTTATTAATATTTTAAAGGAACATGAGTGTAATTACATACGGGTTTGTGTTATAAATAACTGCAGCGAGTAGCAGCGAATGGAGCGAAAGACGAGTTTCCAATAATGAATGTTTCCCTTTTACTTCAAATAGGTTGTTCTACAAGCGACATTACTTAAATTAAATTCTCCTACTCTTTGAAGAAAATCCCAAGCAACTTTAAAATGATTGTAAGTCGAAAGCTCGTTTCGATAAGTAGCATTGCGTATTTTCTGCAAAATGCTAATAAGGAATGAAGATTTGAAATGTCTACAATATATGTCATGTATTTTAAATACAAATGCTATATTTTGATATATTTGTTTGGAAAAAAAAAAGTTTTTATAACAACCTGCTACAAATGAAAGTTTAATTGCATTGTAACAATCATACACTATTAAAAATAAATAAATAAATAAATAAATAAATCCGAAAACACTATTAAATAATAAAATTGAAAAGTTGCTAATTTTTTTAGGGTATAAACTAGGGTATAATGCTGGAACTTTTTATGTAAAAGCAATAACAAAAATTTATGTAATAAATATACGTTTGCACTGTAAATAATAATAATAATAATAATAATAATAATAATAATAATAATAATAATAATAATAATAAATGGAAGGTTCCTAATAATATTTTAGGAAACTGCAATTCTTTTAAATTTTTATGTAGTTGCAACCCAGGGTATAGGAAAAATTTTAGTATGATTACAGTTATTTTAGTAAATTCTTTTGTATTGCTGCAGATTCTTGTAGTTTTACAAAAACTAGTTTTATATATTAACATCTTTTGGATGACTTTCCTTTATGTACATCAACTTAAAAGTACAAGTCGTTTCCATCTGGGAACCCATGTTGTTAGAATGCATTTATTAATATTTTAAAGAAACGTAAGTTTAATTACATACGGGTTTGCGTTAGAAATAGTTGCAGAGCAGCAGCAAATGAGCGGAAGACGAGTTTCCAATAATAAATGTATCCATTACTTAAATAAAATTCTTCTACTCTTTGATGAAAATTCCAAGCAGCTTTAAAATGATTGTAGGTCGTAAAGCTCATCTCGATAAACAGCATTGCGTATTTTCTGCAAAATGCTAATAAAGAATATATATTTAAAATGTCTACAATAAATGTTATGCAATTTAAATACAAATGCTATATTTTGAAATTTTTGTTTGGAAAAAATAACAGCTTTTATAACGACTTGTTACAAATAAAAGTGCAATTCCATTGGAGCAGTTATGCCCTCTAAAGGAAAAAAAAGTATATCACAAATTAAAAAAATCTATAAAGTTATTAATTTTTTCAAGGAAACTGGGATTCCTAGAAGGATTTTTTTTACGGCAACAACGAAAATTTGATATGTAAATCTGTAAATCACTGTAAATCAAAAAGAAAAAAAATCTGAAAGGGTATAAAATTTTTTTTAGGAAACTAGGATGCCTTGAAATTTTATGTAGCTGTAACACAGATTAAGTATAAAATTTCAATAAGTTTACATAAAAAGTTTTTTTTGTAAAACTGCAAATTTGTGAAGATTTTGCAAAAAAATTTTTTTTGAAGATTAACATCTTTTTATGTACAGTGCACAGCTAAAATTTTAGTAAGCATGTACATTTCTATAACTTTACAACTGAAAAATTACAAATATTTTTTTATAGTGTAGATGGAAAAATGACCTTAGCTTCTTTAAAAAATAATAATTACGTATTTCAAATACGGCTTCAAATAGCGTATGATATTAAAAGATAAATTAATAAAGTTAATATGAATAAATTATGTGGTGTAAAATATTATGACTTAAAGAAAATGGTAGTGCCTCTGACAAACAGGAATTATCATACATTTTGGATACCTTAATGCTTATATGTAATATATATCTAGATTTAAAAAAGCATTGCGTATTTTCTGTAAAATACTAATAATGAATATAGATTTATTTTATCTACAGTAAGTGCTATGTAATTTAAATACAAATGCTAAATTTTTTGGGGGGGGGGTTAAGCTTGTCACGATTTTTACAAGTAAAAGGGAAATGTCATTGTTACACTTTATAGAGGAAAAAATAACTTTACCTTGTTTACAAAATAATTCTTAAGTAATTGAAAAATGGATACAATTAACATATAACGTACGTCACATATGTATCATGTATGTAACATATGATGTAACATAATGTCAATATAATATATAAATAATATTTAAATTTTACTGTTTCTTTTAATAAAAACGTATCGTAACTAAAATTACCAATATTAAACTGATATGTTTAAAGTATAAAACCTTAATTGTAACTCAGAAATAAGTAGAAATATACCAAAAATGTAAGACTGGTAAACATCGAAATTATTTACCATTTTTTAAAAACTGATATTTTAGCTGAAAGATTTTCTTGTAATATCTTACCAACAGTATACAAATATATATTAATAAAAAAATATGATTTTTTTTAATGTGATTTGTTGTGTTTTAATTCTTTTGTGGGTTACATTACTTCTAAAATGATTTGGAAAGGCACATTTAAAGCACAAAGAGGCGATTTTTGTTTTAGATTTTTTTCAGATTCTTTCGTAGTAATTTTTTAAACTGCAAAGTACAATTTTTTTTACCGATTTTCAAACTCATGCATTTTATTATTGAACAATGAACATGCTAATAGTTTAATGTTTGTTTTATAATGGACAGTTCAAAATATAAGAGGTTGTGAATGAATGATTAATTATATGTGGACATGATATTTAAAAATTACCTAATCTAAAATTAAATCTCTGTTATCTCTATTAATCAATTCTGTTGGTAAACACGAAAAAAAATTTGCAAAGAACTAGTATCATCCTGTATTTCTGATATTGATAAATATTGGTATACTAGGAAAACAATGGACGCCATTAAAAGTTTTTTTTTCTATTCCCCAAAATTCGATTTCCAGGATAAAGGCAAATTTTCAAACTGACGTACCCATACGCATAATAGCTTTTCATCACCTAAAATTAGAAGATAATAAATATTCCAGAATTCGTTAAATTCCAAATCCAAAGTATACTGTCGAGTCTCTCTATATCGAAACTCCATACATCGAATTTCTCTACATAACGAATTTTTAGCAAGAACGGTCCTCTTTTTTCATGATTACATTAAAAACAGTCTCTATATAGCGAAATATCTATCTCCATATAACGAATTTTTTCATAAAATTTTCTTTATTTATTCAGATTTTAAAAAGCTTCAAAATCTCATGGAATCAAATTTTCATCACTTATTTTTTATTTATCGCTCAAGGCTGAGTTTTTTATATTGCTTCTCAACCTTGAATCTCCTTGATTTTAAAGTCCAAAGAATTCATTCCCCCTGCCCCCTTCCCACACATCTTTTAAGATCCTTCGAGAAACAATGTCAATTTAATTGTTACACATGTATAAAACCTGGATCAATGTGGTAATTGAAGTCAGTGTTGTTTTCAAGAGGGTGGCCTGGGGGGACATTCACTCCCGGAGCAATAAGAAATAAGATCGCCCCCGAAAATTTGAGATGTTGTGTTTTCAATGGAAAAAAAAAATTTACGTTTTTCTGCTGTGATTTTTATTAAGCTTTTAAATAAATATGTATATTCTCTTTTTTGAAACTGTTCAAATAATTAAGAAATAGGATATTACGTTAATATTTATATTAAACACTTCAAAGTTAAAATTAAACGTATAAAAATAATACTTGTTCAAAATTTGCACATTAAACAGAAATTTTAACGGCTATCTCTATTCAACGAATTTCTTTATATAACGAATTTTTTACTGGAACAATTGATTTCGTTATATAGAGACTCGACTGTATGTGAGTTATTAATTTAAGTGAGTTATTAATTTTACTATGTGAGTTATTAATTTTTTTTTCCGTTTTTAGAAAAAATTACTTTTACGCTAAACATTAATTTTACTAACATTAGCTATCCACATAGATTAATTGGTATTTAACGAATATTTCATTGTCTAAAAGGTAACGAATATTGTTGTTTTGGGTGCTATTTAATTAATATTCATATGACAAAAGGTTAAGGAAGAATTTTTGAAGATGTTTAGAAAATACTGTATTACAATAAGATATTAAATTATATTACAACCTTCTAATACTTTTTACACTTTATTGCGCATGATTCTTTCAGGAAAGTAACTTTTATTTTAAATTTAAAAAAAAAAGTTAAATATATGTTTAAAGTAAAAGAATCGCAAACGGAGCAAAGAGAATTAAGGAAATAATGGTTACTATAATTATTACTAAATGTCTACATAAAATGAAGTCATATAGTAAACTCGTTGACATATACTAATAGTACTGAATGTAAATAGTAATAAAAGTATTCTTTAAAACGAAATAATATTCCATTAAAAGACATGTACTATTAATGAAACACCAGATCCGAAAGCGTTAAACAGTGCAAAAAATGACGCGTGAAAATCTTTGTTGTCACTATTAATCAATTCTGCTGGCAAACTAGAAAAAAGAAAAAAGAAGAAGAAAAAAATGAATCTGCAAAAGAACTAATTTTATCCAGTATTTTTGATAACGATAAATCTTGATTTACTATAGAATCAATGGACGCCATTAATAGTTTTTTACTTTTTTCAAAATTTGAATTCTGGGATAAAGGCGAGTTTTAAAACTTACGTCCTCATACACATTAAATCTTTTCATTAACTAAAATTAAAGAAATTTTTGAAACATTATTTCATCATGAGCTAAAGTCCAAATCTAAAGTATATGTGAGTTATTAAGCAGTGCAAAAAATGTCATGTGAAAATCTCTGTTATGTCTATTAATCATTTTTATTTGTTTAACAGACATAATAGAAAAAAAAATCAATCTGCAAAAAAATAGTTTTAATCTGTATTTCTGATGTTGATAAACCTTGGTTTATAATGAAACAATGGTCGCCATTGAAAGATTTTTTTTTTGAGATTTCCTAAAATTTGATTTCCAGGATAAAGACGAGTTTTAAAACTGACACCTTCATACACTTAAAAGGTTTTCATCAACTGAAATTAGAAGACGTTTTTAAAACATTATTGCAGATATTCCAGCTAGATACCCGATTGATTGTATATGTATTTTATAATTCCGTGTAAAAAATAACATTCTATGAGAAAAAAAAAATATATGCAACTCAGCACGACCGACGTGAGGTAGATTAATGGATCATCTATCAAATAAATGTAGAATTTCCGAGAATACACTCTTTAAACCATTGTAAAAAAATATATATCATGTCTTCAAATCAAGGTTTCTCATTCGAAAATATCAAGGTCGAGTAAATCATGTTTCGAATATGTAATCATAAATAATCTATAAAAACATTCTAAATTCAAAGGAATAATCTATCGTATTAATCCCCAATGTATATCATAAGTGAAATCGAAACTGAAGAAATCTTCTTCGAACGTTTCTTTAACTAATTATTTAATGAGATAAAAATAGGTATTTACAGTTCTTTGTACATATTTACACAACTTTAAATCATCTTGGAGACACAATGCTCCGATTCATATCTTTTCTCAAATTAATTGTCACATCTTTTATCTAAATCAAAACATTCGAATCAAAAACGGAAATCGTCTACACTCTGTTTACAAACTTCAGAGTGTTCTAAAAGTGGAAGTGGAAATCAAAGAAATTGCATAGCGCGTAGCGCCATCTAACTGCAATTCTTTTTCTTCACACTCCCCACCTGAACTCGTACAGAGTTCATCAATAAATTCTATTATGAAAATAAAAAAAATTTTCATATCAGTATTTTCAATAATCTAATAAAATTTTCATATCAGTGTTTCAGTAATCTGATACAATTTCAAAATTCAAATGCAAATATCAGTTTCAAATACAAATATCAATTTCAAATTCAAAATATGAATTAATTCTAAACAAAGTAATCTAACAAAATCTATTAATTATAAACGAAAAAGTATAAAATTCAAACAATATAATAAATGAAAAATATTACCTGCAATTAACACAATAAAAATGACAATTTTTTTTCAAACAGTTAATATACTTACTTATGCTAAGCTTCAAATAATACTGCATTCAAAGTAAACAGAATAACTAAAAAGAAAGAAAACTTTTAGAGTTCTAAAAGAGATTAAAAAAAGAAAGAAAGTCTATTAATATTCATTAGTCCATAATTTCTAAGGGATATAAATGTTGGACAGATCTTTTCAGCACTCCATTGGCTGTCTTTATTTCATATGAGCGAATGTTGTTGTCTCTACCTGGAATCGCTCTCTGAATTCTGCCAAGTTTCCAGAGAAGTTTATTTGTTATATCGCCTTCGATTAAGACAACATCACCCACTTTTAGTGGTGTATGTGAATTGGGATTTTTCGATGAATGGAATGTTCTTAAATCTAGAAGATATTGTTTTTTCAACTTCGACCAAAGTTGTTTTAGTAGTAATGATTGGTATCTTTTTCTATTGAGAAGTGCCGATCTTTTTGAACCATTTTCAATTACACCGAAAAAGTTAATAGGAAGTGAAAGTTCTTTACCAAAATTCAAAAAATCCATTGGAGTGAGAGGAAGAGGTTCATCATATTCGTTATACACATATGTCAAAGGACGCAAGTTGAGGATAGCTTCTACTTCAACCAGTAGTGTCGACATTTCTTCATAGCTCAATAGAGCTTTCGTAGACACTCCTTGACTGATTTCACAAGTCTTTCGTAGAAGCCTCCCCACCATGCAGCTCTTTCAATGATATTTTTCCAAAAATTCTTTCTCTTGCAAGAAATTTCAAAAAGAGATTGTTGGAAATGACGTCGTATAAATTATCGACTTCTTGTTTAGCTTTTTTAAATGTCTTCGCGTTATCTGAATAAATGACTTTACAATTTCCTCTTCGAGCTAAGAATCGTCTAAAAGCAAGGAGGAAAGAATCTGTAGTCATGTCGGTAACAAGTTCTAGATGCAAAGCTCTGGTAACTCCGCAAGTGAATAAGACAATGTAAGATTTCTTAATTTCACCGAAGTTTTTCACGTAAATAGGTCCCGCAAAATCTAAACCACAAATTGAAAATAGGGGAGCTTCATTCACTCTATCTTTAGGTAGAGGGGCTGTGATTTGGTCTGCAGGTTTACAAAGATATTTTTGACAAATGAGGCACTTTTTAATGAGACTTTTCACTAACTGTCTTCCTTTCGGAATCCAATATCGAGATCTAATTTTTGTCAAAGTGTGAGCAATTCCAGCATGCATCATCTTTTCATGATCTTGACGTACAATCAGCGTCGTTAACCAGGAATGTCTAGATAAAATGATTGGATGTTTTTCTTCTGTTGGAAGATCACCAAATTCTAGTCTTCCTCCTAAACGTATGATTTCTGATTCATCTATAAATGGAACAAAGTTGAATAGGGATGAATTCTTTTCTACTGAATTATTATTTCTAAGAGACTCAAATTCATCTTTAAAAAATTGTTTCTGTTCACTTCGTATTAAGTATTTTTCAGCTTCTAGTAATTCTTCAGTTGTTAGTGGACCGCTAACTTCAGTAGATTTTTTCAGCTTTATTACAAATCTTTTTACCCAAGCAGTTGTTCTTATTACTTTTTCCAAATTGCTAAATTTTTCTATACAGATAGGATTTTTAATTTCTTCAGTTATACACTCGCACTGCAATATGTCATTGCGTTTTTTCTTGTATTCTAATTCATCTTCATCAATTATTTCTTTATCTTCAGATTTTGGCCAAAATTCAGGGGGTATACTAAGCCATTTTGGCCCAAGTAACCAAGTAGGATTATTGATGAATTTGGAGACTTTTGCTCCTCTTGAGACAAGGTCTGCGGGATTGTCTACCCCTGGGCAATGATGCCAATCAGAAGGGGATGTCAGCTTACGAATTTCTTCAACACGATTCCGCACAAATGGTTTGAATTTTTCAGGTAATCCTTTAATCCAAAAGTATTTAATTTTTGAGTCCGTCCAATAAATGCATGGAATTTTTAGATGTAGCGCCTTCAAAATGCTGCAGCTTAATTTAGCTGAACATAATGCAGCCATCAATTCCAGTCTTGGTAAAGTGAGAGTTTTTAAAGGAGCTACTCTGTTTTTAGAAGCTACGAAAACTGTTCGAATGCCCTTTTCAGAGGTATATACACGTAAATAGGCAATTGTGCCAAAGGCTATTGTACTTGCATCGGAAAATAAATGCAACTGCAAATTAGCAATTTTCTCGTTTGGAATTTCGAAAAAATAATGTCGAGGAATAGACAATTCAGATATTTGAGGAATTTCACTACACCAGTCTTTCCAAAGAGAGATTAAATCTTTTGGGATGGCCTCATCCCAATCTATGCCTAATGACCAAATTTTTTTGCTGCAAACATTTTATTCTTAATGTGAAGGGTCCTAAAAATCCAATAGGATCAAACACTCGACCCAACACTTGCAAAATATACCTCTTTGTGTCAATTCTTTTAGAAGCAAACGCCGCTAATTCACGAGTGTCAAAATACAAAAAATCGTTTAGACTGTTCCATGCTATTCCTAAAACTTTGTAAGGAACATTTTCTGTTTCAGATGTTTCCAAATTATCACTGGAAATTACATCGTTATTTTTCCATAATTCTTTTAAGGATTTTGAATTAGTGTGCCACTTATGTAATGTCATACTAGCTTCTTTAAAAATAGCTATAGACTCTAATGTAGTTGATAAAGCTTGCTCGACAGAAGATTGACTTCCAATTACATCATCTACATAAATATTTTCATTTAAAAACTCGACAGTTTCTGGATATTTTTTGATATATTTCTTTAAGTGGTGTTTTATTGTGGCTGCTAACAAAAATAGACTACAATTTACCCCAAATAAAACTCTAGTAAATCTATATATTTGAGGAAGGTTAGATTCATCAAAAGGGTCTTCTGAAAACAAAAATCGAGATACATCTCTGTCTTCTTCATCTACTAATATCTGCAAAAACGCTTGTTTTATATCGGTTGTAAAGGTTTTAATCGAAATCGTAACAAAATATCAAAAATTTCAGGGTACAAATTCGGACCTGGGTGAAGACAGTTATTGAGAGATTGTGAATTTCAATCATGAGCTAATGCATCAAACACAATCCTTAATTTACTTGTTACGCGGTCTCTTCTTATCACTTCTCTGTGAGGTAAATAAAATTCAACATGTCCCTTATCTTCTGAATTAGGAACTAATTCTACGATTCCCTGTTTTAAATAATCATTTAATACATCTTTATATTCAAAAAACAACTGGGGATTTCTAACAAATCTTCTATTTAATTTAACTAATCGAGATTCTGCAATATTTCTGTTATCATCCAGACGCCCTTTCTCCAGTTTCCAGGGCAATTTAACTTTATATCTTTTGTTTTCATATTTAATATCGCGTTCAAAATTTTTCATTATTTCAATTTCAAAAGGGTCAGAATCTTGTTTAATATTAATAATCCCTGAAGTTTCAAGATCCCAAAATTTTTTTATTTGATCAGAAATTAAGTGTTCTTCAATAATTACGTTTAAAATCAATGAAGATTGGTTTTCGCTTTTTCTACCTTGGAGGCACCAGCCAAAGATGGTTTCAACAGCAACAAGATTTTTGTTTAAATGTTTTATGTTACTTGTTACTATATCATAATAGTAATCGACTCCTATTAGAAGGGAAATAGGGTCTTGACATTGTGGTGAGTCAGCAAGGGTTAAATTCTGTAAAATACTCATCTCACCAAATTCTTTTACTTCTGGGGGAGGGATATCAGATCCAGATATTTCGTCTGTTACCAATGCTTCTATTTCTAAATTAGACTTCGAAAAATGTTTATTTTCTAATTTAAGTTTAACAACATCATAATTTTTCTCAATTGGGATTTTACTTCCGAATGTGAATACCGATAATTTTTCCTTTCTCAATATTTTAAGTTGTAATTTATCAGCAATTTCTCGAGTTAAAAAGGTTCGCATTGCAGCAGTATCCAATAATAATCGAACAGAAACTTCTTTATTTTTATTTTTTACTTTCGCACAGCAAGTTTGCAAGAAAATTCGGTTTTTTCCAATACACGAAATAGCCGAAATAATTTCATTAGTTGTTTCATTTTGTGCATTCGCTGTTTCCAAATTTCTATCTGTACAACTTGTTTTATTTGGTGAATTAGATTGTTTACAAATAGCTCTGTTATGTCTACCCTGACATGTCGTACATCGTATCTTAGAAGCACAGTCCTTAATTCGGTGTTTTGGCAAAAGGCAGAGGTAACATCTACCTTGCGATTTCAAAATATTTTTCTTTTTATCAAGATCAAAAACATTGCATATTTCTGACGAATGATTACTCTTACAAAAGATGCAACTTTGTTTCTCTGTGTTCTTTTTGTCTGAAACTGTAGTCATTAATTCATGCGCGGATGAAAAGTTTAATTCTCTTTTAGGAGATTTCGTAAATTTTTGTTTGTTTACTTCTAATCTATTTGATTTTGAAAATGAAAAAGCCAATTCGCGACTTTTAATTTCGGTTTGCAAGAAATTTAGTAATTTGTTTATATCAGGGTTGCATGAAGATTTAATGTTTTGCTTGTTAAATTCCAAATTTAAATCTGATGGTAGCAATTTTAAAACTACGGCTAAAAGCATAGAGCTGTAAGCCTGTGGTTCGAGTCCCAAAGTGGTCAACGATCTTACATTAATTTCAATATCATCATGAAGTTTCTGTAATTTTGAAGTATCACTAGATTTATAAACCGGGGATAAGTTTAACAATTTATTTAAATGGTGATTGATTATCATCTCTTTATTCCCAAACCTACTTTCAAGAATTTTAAGTGCTGCACCATAATTTGATTCAGAAACTTCTAAGCCTTCTATGGCGTTTAAAGCAGATGAACCTAAGTAACTTCGCAAATAATTGTATTTTTCAATTTTTGTCAGTGAATTATTATCATTTATCGATACTTTAAAAGTATTCCAAAAGTTGGTGAATTGCGTGCAATCGCCATAAAATTTCTGTATATTCAATTTTGGAAGTTTCACAAATTTATTTTCATTATTGGGGGTAGAATCCTTAACCGAACTATTGTTGAAAGGAATAATGTTTTTATTTTCTTTAAGTTTCTTTTCAGCGCGAAAATTCGTTAAGGATATTTTGTCTGCATAGTCATATACTGTATTCATTTCATTCTCATATTCGTCTAAATTCAAAAGTGGTTCTATTTTTTCATTTATTTCATCTAAATTACTTGATTTAATCTTTAATTGGTTAAAAGATTCTTCAAGAGAATCAATATTAACGGTATCATTTTTTAATATAGTCTCTATATTATTTATCAATTTCGTGACAGAACTTCTTAAAATTGTTCTGTTTTTCTTTAGCTTTTCTAGGTCAGCCATAATTAACACATCAAAATACAATTATAAAACTCTTACCTTTAAAAGTCTTCGGAAACACTACCTTTAAAAATCTTCGCAATCAATAATAATCTTCTGTATTTATCATACTTCAATTTCGTTCACGGCCTCTATATGCACCATTGTAAAAAAATATATATCATGTCTTCAAATCAAGGTTTCTCATTCGAAAATATCAAGGTCGAGTAAATCATGTTTCGAATATGTAATCATAAATAATCTATAAAAACATTCTAAATTCAAAGGAATAATCTATCGTATTAATCCCCAATGTATATCATAAGTGAAATCGAAACTGAAGAAATCTTCTTCGAACTTTCTTTAACTAATTATTTAATGAGATAAAAATAGGTATTTACAGTTCTTTGTACATATTTACACAATTTTAAATCATCTTGGAGACACAATGCTCCGATTCATATCTTTTCTCAAATTAATTGTCACATCTTTTATCTAAATCAAAACATTCGAATCAAAAACGAAAATCGTCTACACTCTGTTTACAAACTTCAGAGTGTTCTAAAAGTGGAAGTGGAAGTCAAAGAAATTGCATAGCGCGTAGCGCCATCTAACTGCAATTCTTTTTCTTCACCATTTCACTGTTTCTCCGAACCACGCTCGGGCTAGAAGATTTTGCTTGCTTTGTTACTGAAAGCTTTTTGTTATATTAATTTGTAACTTCGAATTTCTTTTCATTAATAAGTTGGTCTGGTGTAATAACGCCAGGCGGGGTAATAACGCCAATTGCTAATATTTTGCATAATTATGAAATAATCTGGTAAATGACACACATGTTCTCTGCGCAGAAGGGTTTTGAGTCATACAAATCGCAAAAAACAGCTTCAAGTTAATTTGTTTCATTTTTAAGTTTTTTTTTTTTTTTTTTTTTTTTTTTTTTTTTTTTTACAAGCAACTAAAATTAACGCTTGATCTAAAATTTGCGAGATGCGTTTTGCGATGTGAAGACTATTTTTTTTATCCGGAAATACTTTGTTAATTACATACACTTGTAGTACATTTCACGGAATTTAAAATGTTGTTGAAGATTTCGGATATCTTCTCGAGATAATTTGTAATTTAAAATGTACAGCGCAATAACTATAACGGGGTAATAACGCCAATCCTTGGCATTAATACTCCGGTTGATTCCCTACAGTGGCCGAGCTACATCCTAAATCCTGATTCAAATAAACACAGTTAAAACTGTGCAATGTTTCTAATAATTCTATTTAAGCGATCCTTTTTAAGCAAAAAGAAGCTCACGGTCTGATATTTTTTTGTTTCATCCCCCCCCACACACACACCACACCTTTTTTTTCTTACACTTTCACAAAAAATTTAACATTTTCAATAGCTTAGAATGCAATTTGTCAATTTCTAAGTTTGCAGAGTTTGTATTTTTAGAATTCTACATGCAATTATTCCGTCTTATTTCATAGTTTTGTTTGCATGGCGTTATTACCCATATAGGTGGGTAATAACGCCAAATAGCATTGGTCAAGAAATCCCGCCATTACATTTTATGAATATATATCTGTTAAATTATTATTTTTTATATAGATAGTCAATCAGTTGCTGTATCAAATCATATATTTGTTTGAAAAATACAAACTAAAACTGTGCCGTGAAAATTGGTAGAACCTTAACGTGGCGTTATTACCCCAAGGTACCTTATTTAGATATGTTTTGCGATTGTATAAGACAAATAATTTAGTATGGAAGAAGTGGTTTTAGATCTTATTTAAAATTTGTAGTATAAAAAATGATGTAGTAAAGTGCTTAAGCAAAAATATACACAATGTACTGCGATTAACGTCCTGGACAGGCGTAGCAGTGCAAAATCCGGGAATTGCAAGAACGCGGTGATGCTAGCATTTGGAAGGTGTTTATCTGCGCCAGTCCAATTACATTGGTGCCTTTCAGAAGCAAGTGGTTGAACTTGAAACCCACTTTAAAACGTAGGTGTTAAATTTTTATTGTCAAAGTCGACATGGAGCAGAGAATAAACATTAAATTCTGTTTCAAATTCTTCAAAACCGCAAACAAAACTAAGAAATGTTGAGACAAGTGTACAGAAAGTATGCATTATCCTGTTAAGCATTTTTAAGTGATTTATTTTGTTTGTGGGACATCCACGAGTGTGTGGAAGGTGAAGTGCACGCTAGATGACCGCTGTACGTGTGTACGCCAGAAACAATTGAGAAAGTTTATGAGCACGAATTGCTGATTGGTTGTTCGAGTGCTTGCCAGTAAACAGAATATTTCCAACGAAGTGGTTACCTAAATTTTGGCACGGTAGCTATTTGAACAACATTTGAATATTTGATTGCCAAAAAGGAACCGCTACAGACGATAAAACCAAGTCTGTAGAGCATAATATCCCTCCCAGTAGCCTTTTTAAAGGTCTTTATAAAAATTCAGAAACTAGAGCTGAAGCCATCAGACACACGACAGTGGGTCTTATATATATATATATATAATCCCGCATCAGAGCCGCACCCGCCAGTTTCAAAAGAGCTTAACGCGGCAGAAAGCAGGTGAGAGAATACAGGCGGAGAAAATAACAAAAGTGGATTCATACCGGCGGGGAACAGATCCCCTACGTGACAATGGACGGATGAATGTGCGACAGAAATAACTCGCGACAAGGAGCAGCAGAAAATGTTTGAAGATATTGAAACCATAAAGAAAATGGTGACATCCCCATTAAAGAGCATTCTGAAAGAAGGCTTTAAAAGTTGTTTTCAAAACTTATATAGCCAAGCACAGAATTTCATTATGACAGCCAAGAATTACTTCGAAAAATATTAAATGGATATTAATTTGATATAATATTTTCAGGAGTTATTAGATAACTCTTGAAAATTAATGGCCGCACCTTGTATTTTTCACCATTATATCATTAACGTCTTTAAAATATCTATTGGATCATTTCGTTTTCATTTGTGAAAATTACTTCGTACTGAAAAAAATCTATCACACAATTATTAGATATTAATGTCGACATCTAATGTGTAATAATTAACTGGTAGAATTTTCTGATACGAATTGAATTTCACCAAACCGAAACGACTTTGCGAACGACGTAATATATCGGTGAGAGATTTTGAAATCCTTATACAATAACCTTTTGATCAAAAAATAATATGTATCGATAAAATATACAAAAACGAATAAAAAAATTCGAAGCAATTTATGCTTCGAGAAAAACTTTACAGCAGCAATAATGTAAGATTACGTATAATAGTTTAAAACCTTATGTTGAAACCCTTCAGGCATGATCCCTTAAAACCTCATTTTCATTCAGTGAGCGGAAACATTAGATTTGTGGTCCCCTGCGAGACTTTAAGCCCTTCTGAAATTCTTTGATGTTGTTTGAAATGTGGATGGCGTGTTTTCGGTGATGCACAATTTTTCACGAATTACGGATGGAATAAAAAATGCGGAGTATCCAATGTATCATTGTCAATTACTTTGAAAGGAAAGTAAATACAAGATTTTTTTTCTGGAATAAAAAGAAATAAAACCGCTTTTTTAAGATTACTATATTTAAAGCAAAGTATTTATTATAAATACACATCATTTCTGACTTAAATTAAACCAACTTTAATCATTCATTATGGAAATATTAATGCGATAAAGAAAATCAATATTTTTAAAACCCTTCTGAAATCCTTTGATGTTGTTTAAAATGTGGATGGCGCATTTTCGGTGATATACATTTTTTCCCGAATTACCGATCTCGAAATGCGGAGTACCCAATGTATCATTGCCAATTTTTTTGAAGGGAAAGTATATAGAAATGTTTTTACTTTAATAGAAATAAAACTCATTTTTAGGAATATTATATTAATAAAGATATTAATTTTATATGCTTTTCATTTCTGACTTAAATTATCATTACTCTTTTATTATGGAAGGACGTGAAGATGTTAAAGAAAATCAATACATTAAAAACCCTTCGGGAATCCTTGTTGTTCTTTGAAATGCGGAGGGCGTGTTTTCAGTGGTACACAATTTTTCAAGAATTACACATGGAATAATAAATGCGAAACATCCTATGTATTATTGTCAATTATTTTGAAGAGAAAGTAAATACAACTATTTTTACAGAAATAGAAATAAAACCTATTTTTAGGAGCATTATACTATAAAAACATTTATTATAAATACTTATCATTTCTAAATTAATTGCTTTCCTGATTTGGCCGTACGTGACACGGAAAACGTCTTTTTTGCCAATCATGATTCATTTTTGTCGATCCCACCGAAGCTAGCATAAGGGAGAAAAATACGGGTTTCTGATTGGTCGAAAAACTGTTTGCAAATAGATCATCTTGAGTGCTAATGTACGTATTAGGAGCGTACATGGGTATACCATTAAAAAAATAATAAGAAGAAGAAATTGCATTTTTTTTAAAAAGTAATATAGAACAATTGAGTTTGACGCCGTAAAATGAAAATACTGTTGTTTCTAAATAAATTGTTCTGATTGTGTATATATGTGCATATCATGTTAAAAAAATAGAAGTAGAAATGACAATTCTATTTATAATTTTAGAAAATTAATACAGAACAATTGTTAAACATCCTGATTAACTTCTTTAATTATAAATTTCGAATTATTTATTTCTTTATACATTAATAAATATGCAAAAACAGAAGGGAAATCCAGCTTTCAAAAGTTTTCAAACAGAAATTGATGATTAAATTAACGTAAACTCAAAAATGAAGGAAAGCAAAATTATTCAACCAATCAGAAGCCCGTATTTTTCTCCCCTATGCTAGCTTCGGTGGGATCGGCAAAAATGCATTCATGATTTGTCCGTGCCACGTACAAGCACATAATTTCAAATCATTATTTATTATTCTCAGCAGTATTTTTTACTGCAAATTTTGCTTTATTTAATCCGAGCATTTTTCTGGTTCAATTAGTCAAACATTTCTGTTTTGGTAAACTGGTGATTAAAGAGTAAAAATCTGTTAAAGACGTAAAATATAGGCATTATTTGAAAATTAAAATATATATATATATATATTGGTTAGTTCAGTGGTTAAATTAAAAAAAAATTAGTCCTTCATTATGGAGGGGCATGAATATTTTAAAGAAAATCAATATTTTTTAAGCCCTTCTGAATTCCTTAGATGTTGTTTAAAATGTGGATGGCGTATTTTCGGTGATGCACAATTTTTCACGAATTACGCATGGAATAAAAAGGCGGAATATCCAATGTGTCAAAGTCTATTATTTTGAAGAAAAAAATAAATAGAAGTATTTTTACTGGAATAGAAAAAAAAACTATTTTTAGGAATATTATACTACAAAAAAATATTTATTTTAACTCTTTAATTCTCATGATAGAACTTACAAATCTTGGAATTCCACATCCTTGACATTAAAAAGATCAGAAAATCTGACTATACAAAAGAAACTTTCATTATTAATTTCGCTTTATTTCAATAGTGAATGTCTGTTATTAATTAAAGCAAATATTACTATTTTAATTTTTCGGTGTTAATTTGGAATACAGAAATTAAAATATCTTAGGCGATCTAGTCCGGTTTGGGATGTAAAGGGTTAAATACTTATCATTTCTGAGTTAAATTAAACCAACTTTGGTCTTTCATTGCGGAAGGACACGAAGATTCTAATGAAAATCAATATTTTTAGCTCACAGGCTAGCATAGCCTGAGAGCTTATGTGCCCGCCCTTTCTGTATGTATGTTCGTTCGTGCGTAACGCGATAACTCCTGATAAGAATATTCGATCCACTTGAATTTTTGTATATAGGTATATCCTGATAAGGCGCTTCACTGATTAGTTTTTGAAGTTCATTCGATATGTATAACAGGAGGAACGGGGGGCTTATGCCCCTTCCCTTAATTGACATAAATGGGTTTTTCATGCAGAATTAACTGTTTTTGTTCAAAATTCAGGTATAGGATCATTCTGAGAGGTGATTCCGTGACTGTTATTAGGTGTTCATTGAATAAGTATAATCAAGGGAAACGGGGGTTCCAATGCCCCTCCCCTTAATTTATATGAATGGGTTTTTCAAACAGAATTGTCAGATTTCGTTCAAATCTCTGAATCGTTTCGGAAGTTTAATGGTTAAGTATAAAACAGGGGGATAACTCCTCTGAAATTATATAAATGCTAAATGGGTTTTTATTAAGAATTATCCGATTTGTTCTGAATTTTGATATAGATTTTTGATAAAACATGATAAAGCATGTCTTTGATAGTTTAGGAGGTTCAATGATTAAGTATAAACAATTTAAATGGGGAGTTTTTCCCCTTCTTAATCTTTTTCGAACAGAATTAACCCCTGAAATTATAAGGCTGTAATGTACAATTAGTATGCGTAGCCTGCGAGTTTAATGCCATCAGTATAACTGGGCAGTATTCTCTTTATTTAAAAACCATTTTGAAATCCTTTGTTGTTGTTTGAAATGTGGATGGCGTGTTTTCGGCAATGCACAATTTTTCACTAAAACACATGGGATAAAAAATGCGGAGTATCATATATATTTTTGTAAATTATTTTCAAGAGAAATAAATAGAAGTATTTTTACTTGAATAGAATTAAAACCTATTTTTAGGAGTAATGGAATAAAAAATACACATGGAATAAAAAATGCGAAGTACCTGATAATTCGTTGTCAATTAGTTTGAAGACAAAGCATGCACAGGAATTTTTAACCCAATATAAATAAATCCTACATTTAAAAGTATTACATCATTAAATAAATTAACCAATAATATTTATTGTTTACAGTTATTATTGCGGTTTCTGAAGTAAAATTAAACTACATTTGATCCTTTATTCTGAAAAAATACGAACTTGTTAATCATAATCAATATTGTTTCCCCCCTTCTGAAATTTTTGATGTTGTTTGAATTTGGATGACGTGTTTTTAATGAAATACATTTTTTCTAACTTTTTAACATAGGATAAGAAATGTGGAGCATCTGTGATTCATCACTTCTCAATTATTTCAAAGAGAAAGTAAATACAAGTATTTTTATTCGATCAGAAATAAATCACATTTTTAGGAGCATTGTATTAAAAGATATATAAATAATTATTAGGAATATTTATTATTTCAGTTTATGAGTTAAATTAAACGAACTTTGCTCTTTCATTACAGAAAGATGTGAATCTGTTAAAATATCAATATTTTTGAAGTCCTTTTAAAATTCTTTGATGTTGATGAAATTTCGATGGTGTATTTCGGCGGTGAACAATTTCCCATGAATTATACATAGGATTAAAAAGCCCGGAGCATGCTATACACCAATGTGAATTATTTTTAAGAAAAATAAATACAAGTATTTTTACTCGAATAGGAATAAATCCCATTTTAAGGTTTTATATGTTACAAAAAATATTAATAATAATACTTATCATAAATCTTCATTATTCCGATTTATAAGTTAACTAAGTCAATCTTAGTCTTTCATGATAGAAAAATATGAAAATGTTAAATAAAATAAATCTTCTTGAAGCCCTTTTCAAAATTCTTTAATATCTGAAATGTTGACGACGTTAATTTTGGTGGTCCACAATTATTCACGAATTATACATACAATAATAAAAAGAAGAAGAATACACGAGGAATATTCGATTCATTAACATTTATTTTCAAGAGAAAAGTAAATTTTAATACGTTTATCCGAATAGAAAAGTAAATTTCCATTTTTAAGAGTATTAATTATTAAAAAATGTATTATTAATAATATATAATATATATATAAAGAAAACAACTTTTTTCCATCATAAAAATACATACATGAATATGTTAAGGAAAATAATATTGAATAAGTTCTTCTGAAACCCATTAATGTTGTTGTAAATCTCAATGGCGTGTTTCGGTGGCGAACATTTTTTCAAGAATTACATTAATAAAGAATACGGAGCATCCGATGAATCATCACGAATTGTTTTGAATAGAAACTAAATACAAATATTTTTACTCGAACAGAAAAAAAACTCCACTATTAGGAGTATTGTTTATTATAAAAAATACTCATAATAATATTTATAATAAATATTAATTATTTTAATTTCAGAACTACTAAAAAAAATCAGTCTTTTATAAAGAGAAAGACGTGAATATGTAAAAAAAAATCATATTGTTTAAGCGCTTTTTGAAATCCTTTGATTTTGTTTGAAATGTGAATTCCGTGTTTTCGGCGGTGAACAATTGTTCAAGAATTACATATAGGATAAAGAATACAAAGCATCTGATGCATCATCACCAATTATTTTGACTAGAAAATAAATACAAATAATTTTACTCGAACAGAACAAAAACTCCACTATTAGGAGTATTGTTTATTATAATAAAAAAAAGAATACTGCCCAGTTAAACTGATGGCATTGAACTCACAGGCTACAAATAATAATTGTACATTAAAGTGTTAATTCCGTTCGAAAAAAAAAATAAGAAGGGTTAACAGCTCTCCCATTTCCTCTTTTTTTATACTTAATCATAGAACTATCAAAAACATGCTTTATCATATAAAAAATCTATATCCAAAATTCAGAGCAAATGAGATAATTCTTAATAAAAACCATTTAGCATTTATATAATTTAAAAGGAGTTATCCCCCTCTTTTATACTGAACCATTAAACTTCCAAAACTATTCAGAGATTTGTACGAAATCTGAAAATTCTGCTTGAAAAACCCATTTATATAAATTAAGGGGGGGGGGCATTAGAACCCCTATTCCCCCTATTTATACTTATTCAATGAACACCTAATAACAGTTACGGAATCGCCTCATCAGAATGATCCTAATCTAAATTTTGAACGAAAATTTAATTCTGCAGGAAAATCCCATTTATATCAGCTAAGGGGAGGGGCATGCGTTCCCCCTCTTATATATATCGAATGAACTCCAAAAACTAATCAGGGAAACGCCTTGTCAGGATATACCTACATACAAAATTTAAAGTGGATCGGATATTTTTATCACGAGTTATCGCGTTACGCACGAACGAACATACAGAACGGACGGGCACATAAGCTCTCAGGCTATGATAGCCTGTGAGCTAAAAAAGTACTAATAATAATATTTATAATAAATAATCATTATTTCGATTTCTAATCTACTGAAAAAAATGCTTCAGTCCTTTTAAAGAGGAAGACGTGAATATGTTAAAAAAAATTATATTGTTTAGCACTTTATCTACCGAATTATTTATCAAGAAATTAATCTACCTCAATATCTTCTTTAATATCTGAAAATATACTGGAATTTTTAGATAACACAATTGCGGAATTAAGAAGTGTTTTTGTTATTAAAACTGATCAAATGTATTGGTAGTTATAATTTTTTGTAAAGTATTTACGAAAAAAAAATAATCAGATTAATTAACGAAAATTACTCTTTTGAAAATATCACAATTCTTAAAAAAAGCAATGAGCTTAATTGCATCATGATCTCCTCTCTTTAAATAGAAACGCTTTTGCAGTTGAATATGTTTCATATAATTTTATTTAAAGAAAGAAAATTATTAAATATAAAAATTAACAATAAAACTACTACTTTTTGAAAATATTTAGCTTCGACTGTTTTTCTATTCTATCTAAATTTGATTCTGAAAAGTGTTTTGTATGAAAAGAATAAAAAACTTTTATTAATAGATAGAATAAATAAGTTTTATATGAAGTTTTCCTTAATGGTACTTTAAAGTACCGTCAGCGCATAAAAGGTTAAGCGCTTTTAAAATCCTTTGATGTTGTTTGAGATATCAAATAGCGCGTTTTCGGCGGAGAACAGTTTGTCTCGAATTACATATACGATAAACAATACAGGAACATCCGATTTTCAGTGCCAATAGCTTTGAAAAGAAAGTACATACAATTATTTTTACTCGAACAGAAAAAATTCCATTTTTAGCAGTATTGTTGAGTTTGAAAAATTATTAATGATAATATTGATTATAAATAAACATTATCTCGATTTTTAAGCTATAAATAAACACAACAACAAAAATAATCTTTGGGGGGGCACCAAAATACTTACCCGTCATGGATATGCATAATGTAATATATGAAAATAAATCATGTGTAAGCTATTTATAAAATGCATTTTGCATCTCAAAAATACGATTTAAACGTATATTTAAATTATTTAATATACAGAGTAATGCTCTGTTAATGAATTGCTGATGAATCAATTTCGACAAAATATATAAAATACCGAACTACTCAAGTAGTACCGAATTGCGTAAAAGAAACTTCCTTATAGGTCCAAAAATAATAACCGTTGCTGCGGATTAAGCTTCTCATGTCCAATTAAAATATATTGTTGAATAGAAATTTGAATGAAATACAGGGTCATGAAAAATCGAAGAATGTTGAAAACAAGTTTACAAATATCTCGGCAACTAATAATCCGATCAAGTTCGTTTTTTATGCAAAATGTGTGTTATTTTATTGCCTTTTAATACCATTCCTTAAAAAAACGAAATTTTTTATATACCTTCATCATAACAAATATTTCGAGAGTCCTAAAAAAATAGTTCTGGATAATCGAGGTTAGCACGCTTCGTCATTCTTACATACTAAGTACATAAAACAATCCATGTCGCTATTTCAATTTGTTCGGGAGATATGGCGTTTACAGTAACCTAGACACATAGACAGATACACAGATATACAGACAGTAGAAAGGACGACAATTTTTTTTTCTAAAAATATGTTTTTCGGAATCTCTAGTGTCTAAAATGTGTAAATCCGTCATTTTTTTCTTTTTTGAGTTTTAAAACGATTGTAAAACTTACCCTATGCTACGCATGATGAGTAAGAAATACTTTAGTACGTCATAAAGATAAAGATGTGAATATGTTAAAGGGAATCATATTGTATAAGCGTTTTTGAAACCCTTTGATGTTGTTTGAGATGTGAATAGCGTGTATTCAGCTCTGAATAATTTTTCTCGAATAAAATATAGAATAAAGAATGCAGGGCATCCAATGCATCATTATAAATTGTTTTGAAATGAAAGTGAATGCAAGTATTTTTACTCGAACAGAAAAAAGTTCTAATTCTGGGAGTATTAATTTATTGTAAAAAAGTACTACTAATAATATTTATTATGTATAATTATGTTTCGATTTTTAAACTGAAAATAAATTCTAAACAAAACGACAACAACAACAAAAAGAATACTTTAGTCCTTCATAAAGAAAAAGAAGCGTCAAGAATTAAAGAAAATCATATTGTTTAAGCCTTTTGTAATCCTTTGATGTTGTTTAAAATATAAATCGTGCGTTAGGGCCAGAACAATTTTTCAAGAATTACATATATAATAAAAAATGCAGAGCATCCTATGAATCATTACCAATTGTTTTGAAGAGAAATTAAATACAAATATTTTTACTCGAACAGAAAAAAATTCCATTTTTTGGAGTATAGTTTAGAATAAGAATTTATGTATAATGATATTTAGTATGAGTAATCATTATTTCCATTTTTAAGATGAAAATAAAAACAAAAAATAAAACAAAACAAAAAAATCTTTTAGTCCATCATAAAAAGAAAGTTATGAACTGAAATGTTAAAAAAAAATATTTTTGTATAAGCGCTTTTGAAATCCTTTGATATTGTTTAAATTGCGGATAGCGTATTTTCGTCTCTGAACAATTCTTCACGAATTACCTATAGAATAATGTATGCGGAGAACGATACATCATTACAAATTGTTTTCGTATATACAAGTATTACTATTCGAATAGCAAAAACTTCCATTATTAGGAGCATTGTTTATTACAAAAATATTATCAATAGTATTTATAAAAAAAATTTGTATTTCAATTTCTGAGTTTTTTTAAAAAATTTCGTTTTTCACTGTTAAAAATAAATTCGTAAATTCATGGTAAAACTAAAGGCAGCAAAGTTGCCAGACTTTTTCCGTTCTGTTAACGAATTTTTCGTTTTAGGAAATAAAATAAACGGAAGAAATACCTTTGAAGATGCGATAAACTTTCAAAATAAATATATGGCAGATAACGGAGAATCTTCCTTGTTTCCTTCCATTTCCGCTCGTTTCGTAATTTACAGAAAAACTATTAAATTTTCCGATCTTTAACGGTAAATGCTTTATTGTTGTGGAAAGTGCCTTTTTCCGTGAAATTCAGAAAAAATATATTCGTTATTTTCAGATTATTATTCAGCAGTTTTCAATAAGAGAAAAACACGTATACGTTAAAGAAAACCAGTATTGTTAAAGCCCTTCTGAAACACTTTCAAGTTATTAAAATGTTTGAGGGGGACTGTTCAGAGAAGGAAGGCATGCCTGTAAACATAGAATCCTCCCCAGTCACCTCTATTAAGGTCTTTAAAAAATTACATTTTTATTTAGAAGAAAATATTGACTAAACTCAGCCGCTGAAACACAGACCGCCCCCTTGCAACAGAGAGCGGAAAAGAACGATGAAATACATATATATATATATGTGTGTCTGTGTGTGTTTGTGTATATAATTTTAAACGTTGCTTATAGTTACTTTTTCATTATTCGCTGATTCAGAAATTCCATAAGAAAATACATGTTTTTAGCTCATTGTTCATAAATTATTCTCATTGTAAAATCCACATTTAAAGTTTTTAAATAAATCAATATTTTTTATACCTTTCTGAAACCATTTGGTGTTTTTTGAATTGTGGATAGCGTGTTTTCGGTGCTGAACCCATCTTCATGAATTATATGTAGAATAAACAATGCGGACTATCCGCTACATCATTGTCATTTGTTTTGAATTGAAAGTAAATAGAAGAATTTTTACTGGAAAAAAATAAAAACCCCATTTATAAGAGTATTGTTTATTAAAAAAGAGTTAAAATTATATTATATGGATAGTCGTTATTTCGATTTCTTAGTTATAATAATAATAATAATAATAATAATAATAATAATAATAAACTTTAGTTCGTCATTAAGAGAAAGACGAAATATGTTAAAGAAAATCAATATTGTTTAAACTCTTTTAGAAATATTTTGGACGTTGTTTGAATTGTAGATGGCGTATTTTCAGTTCTGCAAAAAATTCTAACGAGTTACATAATGGAATAAAAAATGTGAAGTACCCGATGCATCATTATGATTTATTTTGAAGAAAAAGTAAGTATTATTATTTTCAGTCAAATAAAAAAATGCGATTTTACGACAATTATGTACAACGACACGTTATTAATATCATTACTTATTAGAACTATTTATAGTCCAGGCATTTGGTGATCAATAACAGCAAATAAATGCAAGTTTTGGTGTAGTTTTTATATTTGGTGGCTTTATGTTTTTTGGGTCGCTGAACATGAATCGGAAATTATCCAACAAAATTTATCTCGGAAAATACTTTTTTTTTTCAAAAAAAAAAAAAAAAAAAAAAAAAAAAAAAAAAAAAAAAAAAGTAAAAAAAACGTATATATATATAAATATATATGTGTCTACTATATAATGTGAAAATTTAGTTTCGCAAGAAAGTGCTTAACAGGTTGAAATTTCTCTTTCGGCAATTTATACATATATATATATATATATATATATATATATATATATATATATATATAATATTAAAAAATAATATTAACCCATTTAAGGCCAAAGGGAAAAGAGTCAAAAGAAACACGCTATTTTTTTATTATGATATTAAAGAAAAAGCAAACAATGATATAAGAACAAATATATATATATATATATATATATATATATATATATATATATATATATATATACTACCTTTGACAATAAAGTTCGGTGAATAGTCCTGTAAAATTAATGTAGATGAAATATAAACAAAAATTACCATACCATCCTTCAAAATAGTCTTCTTCCATAACTATGCACCGCTTCGATCTGCTATACATGTCCTGAGAAATTTGAAAGAAGTCTTCTTTGGGGATGGAGTTCAAAAGCTTCGTCACGTTTCGTTGGATGTCAGCAATATGGTCAAATCTCAGTTTAAGGTTTGGTTTTAAGCTTTGCAAGATATCAAAAAGAAATTCATGAGGGGTAGTGCAAACTTAACATCCACCATACTCGCCAGATCTCAATAATTCAGATTTCTTACTATTTTCACCATTCAAACTCTCTTTGAAAGAGATTTGACCATATTGCTGTCATCCAACGAAACGTGACGAAGCTTTTGAACTCCATCCCCAAAGAAGACTTCTTGCAAATTTCTCAGGACATGTATAGCAGATCGAAGCGGTGCATAGTTATTGGAGAAGACGATTTTGAAGGATGGTATGGTAATTTTTGTTAATATTTCATCTACATTAATTTTACAGGACCATTCACCGAACTTTATTGTCAAAGGTAGTATATATATATATATATATATATATATATATATGGAAAAGAATCATCAAGTTTTTTAAGCAAGATGAAATTAATATAAAATTTTAGTACACAATATTTTACGATTAATTTTTAACTCTTATATCATAACTCATTAGCATAAATTGTAATTCATATATATATATTATGCATTATAATCAGCGCGTTTGATCATAAGATTCACAACTAAGTTTATAAATTGAACAACCATTTTTTTTAAGGATTTGGAAATTTGTATTTCAATATATACACAACAAACAGTACCATTTTATATTATTTACACCTAACAACCCGTACATTACAGAATGCTAATCAATATGTACATAATAAATTCTCATGAGTTATTCTCATGCCAACAAAATTTTCGATCTAATAAAATAGATAAATACAATCACGCAAAGAAAAAAGCTTATCAGAAGCACTATGTATAAGAACAGTTTTTTATCTTGTGTATTTTAGTATATATTTTATAGATCCATGTGAATTTTATTATTTTCGAAAAAGTGCAACGTCATTATAATGCACTTGGAACTATTTTTTCCCGTTGACTGCAATGTAAGGGTATAACTTCTGATTGTGCCTGTAATTGAATTGTAAATTATATTTTCAATGACTCGACAAAATTATGTAAAAATTATATACTTTAAATTTAAAACGATTTGGTGTGTAGTTTTGCTTTATTATACACGTACAGACGGGTGGACGAACTGAACGACGACTAGGTGCTATATATTTACATAATTACGAAAGCACCTAAAAACTGTATAATGATTTATTATTTACAACTACAATCGTTATATTATAAAATGCTAATCAATATGTACATAATAAATTCTGGTAGTTATTCTCATGCAAACAGGTCAACATTTTCGATCGAATAAAATAGATAAATACCATCACGCAAAGAAAAAAATTCTTATCAGAAGCACTATGCAAAATGATTAAAAAATAAAGAAAGAAAATATATAGGAGATTTCTTTAGAGAAAAAATATATAATCCTGCTGCTAGATCGAATGAAAGAAGCTTTAATGAAAGAAAATGTCAAATCTTTGAACGGCAGTAACACTCTCTTTATTTCTTATCTAGACAGAATATTTCATGACCTAAACAGAAAGAAACTGGGAACAGGAATTACAGTTAATCTAATGATTGTCAGCTTCTAAGAAATTCTAACATAAATTTATCGATCGGCAGATTATGGAGCCTTCGTGTTTAATTCGTTTAATAAGAAAAGTTTTTTTTCTTTTTTCACAATATAAAATTTCATATATATATGGTTTCATTTGTTTGGATTACTTTTTAACTTAATGAAAATTTAATATTAGAATGTAGTTTTTTAAAATCTATATCATTAGTTTTATGAGTTTATTATGAATTTTTAATTGTCTAATCTCTGTTGGAAAATACTACACAATTTATTTGTTAAATTTCCGCAAAATGAAAACGAAAGCAATCATTTTACTGAGAACTGCATCTTCTTTTAGTTTTATTTTAAGAAAATGAAGCGTAGGGGGAATCGTTTTCAAACTGGAGTTATATCAAATTCTAAAATTTTTTGTACGATCATAAATGTATGAGAACATATATGGCTCTTTCGGACTATTTTACCTTTGCGTCGGAAAATGAACTCATTAGATAAAGTAGTCAATAATAATGCAGGCTTAAAGTTTTAAAGTGCATTATTATATTCCTTTTTAAAGAGATACAGGACTTTAGAGAACCCAACTATTTTAAAGGACCAAAATACACGCATTAAACCACTTCAGACCCCCACTGTTAATTTTTAAATTTTTTTAAACTTCAGTTATGAATTTTTATAACAAACTAATAAAAAAAAGATTGAAAAGCGATTTTATATATGATTGAGGGAAAATTTAATGATATATGGGAACTCAGTCAGTACATTTTTTGACATTTTGTTAGATTTTTAAAAAATTAATTTTATTCTGTTTACATTGCAAATACAATGAAAAAAAGGAAAAAAATATGTATTTGATATTTATTTTATTACTAATGGGTTTACAAACTTTATCTTAACATAGAGATAAAAATATATCCGTTTTCATTTTTGTACATTTCTTAAATTTTGATTGCAAGCCATTTTGATACATCACGAATCTCTCTAAAAAAACGCTATAAGAAACAATCTGCAATTTTTTTAGTTATGTTGTTTGTTAAGTTCCATTCACGCCAATTTCGTTCCTTTTCTTTCATTTTTAACATTATTCATATAAGCGAAAAAATGTAAATATGTTTTCCTATAGGATATATTGGGTCTTAAAAGGATTTTTTTTCGCTTTTTGTCTAAATTCTACTTTATCTTAAAGCTTCTTAGCCATATTATTAAAAAAAATAAATAAATTTCGTTTGTAGAAAATTAATAATTAAATTTAAAATGTAAAAATTGATTCCATTTATGCATGAATTACAATTATTTAATGCTTCACGAAGGATTAAACTCATGCATTTAGAAAATAACTTTTCAGCAACATAGAATCAACACATGCCACATGCCTACTTCTAAATTAAAATCAAAATACAGTCAAACTTCTCTGTAAGGGCCACTTGCGATCCCTCAAAATTTGCCCCTGTGAGGAGTGGCTCTTGAATAGGGGTGACAAAAATGAAATCAAAACCTATATAACTGAAAAAACTGTTTATTAATAGTTTCAAACTCTTAAAATAAATAAATAAGTAAATTTTGTCTTTTTTCTGTCCGAAAAACAAATTTTATTTATTTTATTTTATTTTTTTTTTGTTAAATTCAGCATTTTATATGGACAAAATATGTATTATTCCATTATTTAGACTTTTCTGGATGAGTTACAGTGATCAAATTGGTTAAATTCTTGGCACATAATGAGATTTGTAGTGTTTTTACGTATATTCCAGATGTGGTACACTGTGCAGCGAAGGGTTAAAATATTTTGTCCCTTAGCTCAATATTGTCCCAGGAACAATTTTTAGAGCCAACTTTTGAGGGAAATTGTAGGAAAAATTTGAATCTCCAAAACAAAATAAAGATATCAGCAGTTTGTTTCTATATTATTTTAATTCAGAATTTTAGGGACCGAGAAAAAAATATCAAATTATTGAGAATTTCGAATTAAACAAGCTCCAAATATCCAAGTTTCACTGTACAATATTTTAAAACCCTAAATGTGTGCATATGTTTCATACCATAAAATATCAAATTTTAACTGGAAATATGATTTTTTTCGCCCTTATTAGACAAAAGTTCATATTTAATTTTTTTTCTTCATAACAATAGAAAAATTCGTGCAGTAAACGATTAAAAATTTCCTTTTTTTCAGATTATGGAAATTTTCTGTCCGAGAGCAGAAGATTTTCAATTTTTGGAAAGAGCATAGTATATATTGGATTAATATTTTCATATTATAATAGTATATAATAGTGCTGTATTTTCATTAATTGAAGGAAGTATTTCTGAGAATGTATCACGATCTACAACAAAAACAAAATCATTTTAAGAAGCTCTTTTGATAATAGATTAAAAATAAATGTATAAATTACACAAGAACATTTTTCGAGAGAATAAATAACCATGCAGCTAAAACAACCGAAAATATAGGAAATATAATGTTACATTTTTGAACAGAAATAAAACTACATTATTTTTTCAAGAAAATTATTTCATGAACTATAGAAAAAAAATAGATTCGCATTAAAAATTCTATAAGAAAATAAGAAAGACAAAGTCTAACAATATTGTTTGATTCGTACAGCAATATTGTTTTTTTTTTTTGTCGAACAGTCCATTACTGAGCGCAGCAATCTCTGGAGATTGTTAGATCGCTTGGTCTAAAACATCGTTTTTTTTTATCCAGCAATGTTTCTCACGTGGTTCAGTAATGCATTATTGAGGGTGGCAACAGCTGGCGATTTTTTGTCTACTTGGTCTAATAATATATTGTTTGTTTGGTCTAGCAGTGTGCATTTTTGCCGATCCCACCGAAGCTAGCACAAGAAAAAAAAATACGGGCCTTTGATTGGTGTAATTATTTAAAGAGTAATTGTTGTTTGTAAATAAATCAATCTGAATGTGGATGTACTTATTAGGGGCATCATTGTGCATTTTATGCTAAAATAACAATAATTAGAAGAAATGGCAATTTTACTTTTATTATTATTTTTTTAAGCAACACAGAATAATTGAATTAATAAATATCGCATAATTGACGCGATAAAAATGAAAATGAATATTGTCTTGCTAAGAGCATACAAATCATGCTGAAATTTTAAATATTAATAGCTATAAACATCCATATAATAAATATGTATCCTGATATAATGAAAATATTTACTAGAATGTTAATTCCGTTTTATTATAATTAATATTATAATTATTATTTCTTAAGTGCCTGCTTTTGATATAATTTTTCAACAAATACCTTTATTTCTATAAATATATCATACTTAATCTCTTTGATTCTAAGTTCCAAAAAATCTTTCTTTTTACTTATTAATAAATATCTAAAATCAGAAGGAAATTTATAAAATCCATCTTCCAAAAGATTTTCAAACAGAAACTGATGATTAAATAATCGTTAACTCAAAAATAAATCAAAACAAAATACTCTTTAAATTAGTCAACTAATCAGAAGCCCGTATTTTCTCCCCTATGCTAGCTTCGGTGGGATCGGCAAAAATGCTAGCAGTGTATTTCGCTTGATCAAACAACAAATTAACACGAAAACAACTGGTGATTGTTTGTCTGCCTAGACTGTAACTATAATGTTTGTTTCGTCGAGCAGTGTTGTTTAGT
The DNA here is from genome assembly GCA_964019185.1 of Maratus speculifer. Lineage (NCBI taxonomy): Eukaryota > Metazoa > Arthropoda > Arachnida > Araneae > Salticidae > Maratus > Maratus speculifer. The sequence goes on along the minus strand of OZ025296.1, from coordinate 223,921,598 downwards.
TCCTAAAACAATCTTATATTGAAAACGGCAACAGTTGAATTTCTCTATTTACTTAATATAACAGTATTTTTTCTTTGGTTCAGCAATATTGTTGATTTGGTCGAACAATCCAATATTGAGCACGACAACACCTGACATTTGTTTGTTCCGTTTAAAAATATTGCTTGTTTGGTTCAACAATGTTGTTCGTTTGTCCCAATGTTTGATGTACAAAGAAATTAAAAATATTCTAAATCCATTAATTTATATAAAATATTCTTATACCTTCTTTATTCAATGTAATTTAATGACAATTATCAGTAAATCATATAAAACAATCCCCTGAGCCACAAATTCACATTATACCCAGTGAATCCAACTCTCCAGCTTACATAATTTAATAAAATAATTAGTGAAGTTATTTATGAAAAACAATTAATAAGATAAATAAATAAAATGCATGCGAAGAATTTTCTTACAGAAGTTATGACAAAAGAAATGTTTAATTTTGAACAGAAGTAACACTACATTCCTTATACAAGATTTCATGACGTAAAAACTCAACACAGATAATATCGGATACATATCAAAAACTCTTTAAGAACTTAACACTATGCTTTTTTAATCAGTTATGACTGAAATTTCTATATCATAGTATTGTAATTAACATGAAATTTGGTCCTTAAAACATAATTTATTGCGAATTATTCTAATATCAGTAGGCTAAATACTTCAGCATAACAAAATAGGCTAATCACTGAAAGAAAAAAAAAACACTCTTAGGAATGTTATTCGAACGAGATAAAAATAAGAATAAAAAAAGAATGTAAGCACGTTTTGTTAAAAAGAAAAAAGGTCTTGCTACTACAACTATAAAAAAAAGTTTTACGAAAGAATTTTTCAAATCTTCTACATCGATTGTCGTCTTTCTTATCCAAAAAGAATATTTCATTACGTAAACTGAAAGAAAAAAACAAAAAGGATCTGAATTTAGAAAAAAAAAAAAAAACTTGTTTACTTTTATTCATTTATAATTGCAATATTTATAGTATAAAACACTAATCAATATAAAAAATAATAATTTCTTAAGTATATGAATAGGTCAAAAATTTTACAATATTGAATTAGACAAAGGGTAAAAATAAAACACTTATATAAACAATAAAAAGATAATTGTAAAGATAAAACTAATTACATAGGTAATTAGAAAAATAAAAGTATTTTAGAAGCTTTATTGCACATAGATTAAAATGTAACTGAAGAAATAATATAATGTTATTGAAACGAAAATAATCTTACGCCAGAATTATTAGAAAAAAATGGTTTTATTGTTATGAAATATTTAATTTCTGACATCGATTGTTGTCTCTTTCATATAAGTGTAATATTTTATGCTCTAAACATAAAAAAGAAGAAAAAACTATAGTTACAAATAATTTACACATTTAACAGTGACAATTGCATCGGCATGCATTTCCGTTTTAAAACTGTAAAAGTTACCTCTGCGCTACCTACTGCTTGATCAAAATACCTTGATATTTATAATTTATGCTCTGTAAGTTTTTCTTCATATTTTCTCTAAAAATTTTGTCGCAAGATGGCTCCAGAATTACTTTAGAATGGATTACACATTTCCTTATGTTACAGTTTGTCCGAAATTCTAAGCAGTTCTTGAGACAGTGATGATGTATAACATTTTACACATGTATGTGACCGTAAAATGTGTTTCGAATCCCATGCTAGCATATTTTGTGAGCTGTTTTTGCGATAAGTGTTTCGATGTGGTTGCTGTGATATTCAGCTTTTGTGATATTCAGCTTTGTTTTTTTATTATAATTAAAATTACTCTATATGTTTTATTTTTTCATAAATATTTATTTTATGTGTGTAAATTTTTAAATTTTAGATATTTTCTCTGAAAAATGTATAGTTTTAATTTATTAAACGATATTTTTCGATAGATGTAACATTAAGTAAAAATATTTTAGCAATTTTATATGTCTTAAGATGCATATAACATTAACATTTTTAATATAATGTTATATTTTAATATATGCCACCTATGACAAATACAAAAAACATGATATATATATATATATATATATATGTTATATATATAGAAATATTATAATGTATTTAGTATATACCGGATGATCCAGAAATTTCGGGAGTTTTGAAATGTTAATAATTTGGAAACTATGTACAGTACAAAAGTCCGGTTTTCATATATATGCTCAGAAACATGTGGGATTTTTGTTTAGAATGATTTCTTTTAATAAATATATAGTTCCAAATTTCAACAACAGGTGGCGCTGCTGTACAAGACTGAATGTACTTATATTATGCGTTATATAGACAAATGAGATCATTGCGAAACATCTTTTCTGGGATATTGATTAGATTTCGTTTTTATTGTGATTTATGTTCAACCACTTTTTTTAAAGCAATTGAAATTGCATTGATAGGGGATTTTGACACAAAATTTGATGAGTAACTGCTATGTTTAGACATGCTTTCTTTGCATGTCAATTTGTGTTTTTTCGTACAACACATTAAGTTAAAACTGCACAAAATTCGATGGTCATTACACATGTGAAATGCTAAGGTAAGCAGGGTTTGAGAAAAGGGCTCATTGGCAGATCGTAATAGACCCAGGAGATCCCAAATGTCTGTTGCAATCGTAAATGAGGCAGAATTCGATGTCAATGGAAATCATCAGCTCATGGTGAGTGCAGTACACTTGTAATATCACGATGAACTGAAATTTCTTCTGAAATTTCTTTCTTCTCTGAGGATACTGTGCGCGTTGTTTTGTATCGGGTCTCGGCGGTTTTTATAAGATGTGGTCGTCATAATGAAAGTTTGTAACCTTTGGACACTAATTCTTTCTTTTCAGTGAGCATCATCATAGCATAAAAAATAATACTATCAATTTTAGCGCCACCTGTTCGCAAAAAGTGTAACTAACATAATATGTTTGTTTCATCGAAAAAACAAATCCCATAAGTTTCTAAGCATTTCTGTGAAAACCGCATACTTCTATTGTTTATAGGTTGCTAACTATTAGCATTTCAAAACTCCCGGAACTTCTGGATCACCCGGTATATGTGTGTGTATATAATATCATTTATACATGTATAAATACATAATACGTGCATAATATACATAAAATTGCACATATATGTTATATATATATATATATATATATATGTTATATATATATATATATATATATATGTTATATATATATATATATATATATGTTATATATATATATATATATATATATATATATATATATATATATGTTATATATATATGTTATATATATATATATATATATGTTGCGGCCAAAACCCGGAGCCTGGCCAATTCTAGAACTGGCCGGCCAATACCCGAACTGGCCAAGCTTCCCGGCCAATACCCGAAATACATGAAATGAATAGCGTATTTCGGGTTTTGGCCGGCCAATTCGCGAACTGGCCGAGAAGCCTTGGCCAACACCCGAATTGGGGATTTAAGGCTACCCAGTAGATGCGGCGCCGTCATGAAATTCTTTTAGAAATTGTTTCTTATTCAAAGAAGAACGTAATTTGCAACGGTTCCGTTTGATGGCACTGATATGCACACGTGACAGAAAAGGATATTTCCATGCTATTCTGATATGCCACCTAAGTGGTCTAAATTGCCATTTTTTCTAATAGAAATATTATTTTTTATTTGTATAAAAATGGTCTCAGTAAATTTATAGTATTTCGCATTATTTCCAATTCTTTTGAACCTGATTAACTACATTCTGCAGAAGATTCTTTACAAATTAAAATAAACATGAAGGGGGATTTTTTTAAAGTAATAAACGTAACTCATCGACAAATATGCAATTTTAAACTTAAAACAAGAAAGGAAATGAATCACTGTGTAGATTACAAAATATCATGCAACTCTATCGCAATGTTGTTAAGAGAATTTACTCCGGTTCTTTTTATGTAAAGAGATATCCACATAAGCATAAAAAAAAAGTAAAATTTCATTTCAGCAATAGGTTTCCGCAACTAGTAATCTATTTATTTTATCTTTCATTAAAGCTTTCTATGATCTACAAATTGCTTTACAAATAAATATTAAAAGTTTATCGCAGCTGGAAATGCACATGAAAAACAATCGGAATATAAATGGTAAATTCCACCTACTCAATAATCTATAGAAAACATGTTGTAGAGCATATTAGAAATGTATAAAGGGTTTATTATGTTTGAAGTTGTGAAATATAAAAAAAAATACTCTGTAAAAGTATTTCTCGCATATATCATAATTCCTTATCGGAATACTTTTTTGGAGTCCCTATTAACGATTTATAATGATTTCTTAATCAATATTCTACAAAGAAACCTACTGCTTCCCTCATGAGTGAGGCATATAAATTTTACTATGTTTGAAATATGCCATAATTCTTTATTGGAATTGTTTTGGCGCCCCTATAAATGATCTAGAAATGCTACTTAATCAATACGCAACAAAAGACATTGTTTCTCACATCAGTGAGGCTCATGAATTGCATTATGTTTGAAATAGTGTAATATCATTAAAATAACCTATAACAGATTTTTTGGCATACATCATAATTCTATACCGGAATTCTTTTTGGCGTTCCTGTAAACGAACTGTAACGGCTATTTAATCAATACTTTACAAAAAAAGTATCACATGTGCATTATGTTCGAAATCGTGTAACATCATTAAAATGCCTTATAAAAGATTTGTTCGCATGTATTATATTTCCTTATAATGGCTACTTAATCAATATTCTAAAAAAAAATATTGCTACTTACATGAGACAGGCTTGTAAATTGCATTATGTTTGAAATAGTGCAACATCATTAAAATACCCTATAAAAGGTATTTTGGCATACATCATTATTCTTCATCGGAATTCTTTTTGGCGTTCTTATAAACGTACATTAGAATGGCTACTTATTCAATATGCTACAAAAAATTTACATCCCACATATGCATTATGTTGAAATAGTGTAACATCATTAAAATACTTTATGAAAGATTCCTTGCATTTATCATAATTCTTTATCAATACTCTACAAAAAAGCATTGCTTCCCACATGAGAAGGGCATATAAACTTCATTATGTATGAAATGTATCATAATTCTTCATTGGAGTCATTTTTGATGTTTCTATTAACGAACTATGATTACTAATTAACCAATACTCTACAAAATATATATTGCTTCCTACATAAGCTAGGGTTGTAAATTGCATTATGTTTCAAATAATGTAACATTATAAAAATGCCCTAAAAAGGATTTTTTGGCAATATCATAATCTTTATCGGAATTCATTTTGGCGTCCCAATAAACGAACTAAAATGGCTACTTAATCAATATACTCTATAAAAAAAGTTCTTCTACACTAGAGAAGCATGTGATTTTCATTAAATTTGAAATAGTGTAACATCATTAAAAGGCACTAAAAAATTCTTTCATCATTTTCTTAGTAATAAAATTTTCAGTGTTTCTGAAAAAATCTAGAATTGCTATATTTCATGCGCTGTAATAAATAACTGTTTGTCGTCTTTATTAATGATACATAGGTACCAATTTTATTGTAATGTAACAACATTAAAATGTACCGTAAAAACGATTCTTATTGATTATATTGAAACGAAATATTTTTGTATATCCCAGTAAATTAACAAAAAACAGTACACAATTCCCTATCAGTGCCAAAATAAATTGATAAACGAAATAAGATAACAAATACAAGTCATCCCGAGCCTTTACTCGAGTTAGAGAACGGCCAGGTAGACGACTACACTATTTGAATTCATAGACACTTTCAACTGTGTTAGAAATGATTAAACCGAGTGCCTCTATCTATTTCGGGAATTGGCCAATCACATCTGGCCAGTTCGCGAATTGGCTAATCGCATCTGGCCAGTTCGCGAATTGGCCGGCCAATTCTAGAATTGGCCAGTCATTTTTAAACGTTACTGGCCAGTTCGGGAATTGGCCGGCCAGTTCTAGAATTGGCCGATTTCGGGTTTTGGCCGCAACATATATATATATAAGCCTAGTACAAATGTTTTTAACCAGTGATATTTATATTTATTTTTTATGTTTATAAATATTTAAAAATATTTATACAAAACTATAATAATTATAAATATTTTTATTGTTTATTAAATATTTATAAACCACCTTTTACCGCGATTTTCAAAATTTTAGTACAATGCTAAAACATTCTTTTCCATCCATTTTGATTTCTTCGCCAACCGCGTCAAACAGTACAGAATACAAATTTTTTCTGCTGAACTCAATCAGAAATACCGTTTGTAGTCACAATGATCTCTGAGACACACATACATTTATACACATACAAAAGAAATCATGATTACAATAATCTCCTCACACTAGGTGTCTAAAAAGTAAAACAAAAAAGAAAAAAATCAGGAAGCGCTATTGAATATAGATTAAAAATAAATAAAAAGAGTCCCTAGAAGATTTATCTTTAGACAAAAAATAATTTTTCTGCTAGTGTTAGGAAAGAGGTCTTAATAAAAGGAAATGTCAAAGCTTTGAACGAATGTAACACTATTTAACTTTTTTCCGAGGGAGAATATCACATGAGTATAACAGAATTAAAATGAAAAAGGTGTTAATGTTAATCTAATGATTGCGAGCTTCTACGAAATTCCAACATAAATTTATCGATCGATAGATGACGGTATCTTCATGTTTTATTCGTTTAATTTTTCTTTCTTTATATTGATATATACCTTTATATCATTATATATTTTTTCTTTATATTGATTTTTTTCTATTTAATGACCCCAGGACAGGTTTCTGAATAATATTTATTTAAAAATAAATTGTAGTGTTTTCTGTATTTTTGTAGCAGAATTTTACATTACTTTATTACGAATTCTGAAGTTATCGTTTTTTCTATACAACAAATAAGTATTTTTTTTTATTAGTGTTTGGTAAATGTTAACAACTGACCGTTAATGTTGTAAAACTGGTGGGTGAGTATTCATGATCTCAATACACTAAGCAATAGCCTCTAGAATATTGTTACATCAACGTATTCAATTTATACGTTGATATAGCAGTAATCAACGTATTGATTGTATTTTCATGATTATTTGGAAACTTTGAGAACTTTAAATATTTTTCAAAGAGAAATCTTCTTCAAGATTTAGAAATGACTTTAGTAAACCCACTTCACCATTGGTAACCAAATTCAGTAAAACCACCCGAAAAGCTAAGCGACTATTAAAGTAACAAAAGCTTGACCAAAGAAAAAAAATAAAAAACTACTAAGAAATGTGGTATGTGTAATCCATATCCTTACTAAAATCATGTCAATATCATAACAACAATATGGAATGAGTGCAAAAAACGAGAATGATTAATTAATTAAAATTAAAAATTTTGTATTTTAATTTGTAATCCCAAAGAGAAATAATAATCATCATTTATTTTTTCAAAAATTTCGTCCAAGAATATTACATTTTCTAATTCTTTCTCTTATATACAGCAACTCTTATATCATGTTATATCATGTTATACATTATTAAATTAATTTTAAAACTAAATTTTGGGTTTAATTGATATGTTTAATAAATATGTGTTTTTTTTAAACAATGAAGACTCAGAATTACTCTACATAGTCTTTCATGTTTCAAATTTTCAACTGGTCATGCGAGGTTTGAAAAGCAAAAAAGTAATTACAGAATGAACATAGAAAATTTTGCTTCAACACTGAAAGATTATTAATAATGTTGTTACACTTATTAAAGTGGATTAAAACTTGCAGGAATTTTATCAGCATCAATAAAATTACAAGCTATCTTATAAATTATAAGCACACTATAAAGTCCAGTATATGACTTTAGAATCCCCTGCATTCGAAGATCCTATAGCGAGATAGCTAAAGCAACGAACTGCCACAGTAAAGGTTGTGAGTTCGAATCATCCCACCGCCGTTACTTTTTCCCTTGGTCAATAAATACAGGTTCTTCTAAACTGTTCGATAGATGACCCCACCAGCCAATTTTTTACAACTTATGGAAAGTTACTGCTTCTTCAAGTAAAGTTTTTCCTTCTTTCATTTCCTATAATGGAAAATTTACTAATGGAACAGAAAAAGTCTGTCAACTTTGCTTCCATTAGTTTTGTAGAATTCACGGATTTATTTTTAACAGATCATGAATAAATTCCCATGTATTAATCTGAAAGAAACTGGATCACAAATTTAAACTATCTCTAACAACTTTAATAAATTCCAGTTATTTGCAACTGCAGTATTTTGAAAGCTAATCGATATAAAAGAATTATTTAGAAAATAATTTATCATGAACTATTTTCAAAAAAGTAGACCAAAAATTTTCAAAAGCATAAAATAAACAAATACTTTTACAAAAGGTAAAAAAAAAAGCATATAAATAATATATATATATATAAATGGGCTATTCAAGCTAATATATGCACAGCTTTTTCTTCAGTGAAGAAATAATATCTTTAGCCGAGAATTATAAATAAGAGTTTAATGAAAGGAAAAGTCAAACCAAGCTACAGTGACAGTTTTTTATAATTCTTATATAGAGGTAAGATTTCGGGAACTAAAATAATAAATATTAAATAGGAATTACTGCTCGCATTTTTGAAACTCTAACGTAAATTTTTAATCGTGAAACTTAGTTTTTGAATACAAAAAGAATATATTATCACCAGAATAAACAAATTAATACAGCAATCCTATCATAGTTTCTTCATCTAGATTTGAGATGCATTATACTTAACAATGTAGAGTAACTGATAAATAGTCGTAGTTTTTAGCAGTCTTGGTTTATGACATAAATTATAAAAAGTATATATCGAAAAAGCAGGCCAAAAATTTTCAAAATAATAAAATAAACAAATATTTTACAAGAAAGAAAAAACATTTTAAGAAAAAAGAAATGCATATAAATAATACATTTAAAAAATGGGCTATTCAAGCCAATATATATACTGTTTTTTCTTCAGAGAAGATATAATATTTGTTCTAGAACTATAAATAAGAGTTTAATGAAAGGAAATGTCAAACCAGACTAAAGTAACAGTTTTTATAATTCTTATATAGAGGTAAGATTTCGGGATCTAAAATAATAAACATTAAATAGGAATTACTGCTCGTTTTTACGAAACTCTAATATAATTTTTTAGTTGTGAATCTTAGTTTTTGGATACAAAAAGAATATATTATCACAAGAATAAACAAATTAATACTGCAATCCTATCATAGTTTTTTCATCTAGATTTGAGATACATTATCCTTAACAATGTAGAGTAACTGATAAATAGTAGTAGTTTTTAGCAGTCTTAATTTATGAATTAAATTATAAAAAGTACATATCGAAAAAGTGGGAAAATTTTTTTCAAAATAATAAAATAAGCAAATATTTTTACAAAAGTGAAAAAAAAAATTAAGAAAAAAGAAATTCATATAAATAATATATTTAAAAAATGGGCTTTCTAAAAATGGCAAGCTAATAAATATACTTTTTTTTCTTTTCAGAGAAGATATAATCTTTGTTCTAGAACTATAAATAAGAGTTTAATGAAAGGAAATGTCAAACTAAGCAACAATAATAGTTTTTATAATTCTTATAAAAACTGTTACTGTTGCTTAGCTTGACATTTCCTTTTATATAGAGAAAAGATTTCTGTGTCTAAAATAAACAAACATTAGATAGGAATTATTGTGCTTTTAAGAAATTCTAATATAATTTTTTAGGCCGTAAAACTTAGTTTTTGACTACAAAAAGAATATGTTATCACTAGAATAAACAATTTATTGCTGCAATCCTATCACAGTTTTTTTCTGCAAAATTAAGATGCTTTACAGTTAACAGTATAGAGCGGTCTTAATTTATGACTTATTTTTAGCAGTCTTAATTTATGACTTAACACTAGAATTACCGCGTTTCTTGTATACCTAGAAATACCGGAGTGGGTCACATCTGACCCATGGCTTTTAAAGACGCTATTCTTGTTTTATAGGGAATATAAAGGCACACAATCATTATTGACGAGTAATACAATGATTTTTAATTAATAATTAATACAATCTAGCATTTAGATTATTGCATAATATAGAATTTTCAAATTAATACCTCAAAAGAAATTTCTTATTTCTAATTTTAAAAATAAATTGCTTTGAGATTTTGATGTCGTTTTAATATAATATATATATACATGCGATTTATCGATTTAAATTGTGTAATAATGTTCCTACAGATCAATTAGATATTCAAACTCAATAAATTTAAATATCTATATACGTGGGTTTTTTTTCTTACATTTTTACGTTTTATACAGTTTACTACCCAATCAATTCATACAAAATGCCATGTTTTTTTTTTCTTTTTTTTTCTGTGCATAATGCACACACAAGTTATAAGCAGTTTCCGCAAACAGTGTTAGTTTTTTTTTTTTTTTTTTTTTTTTTTTTTTGTCTTAGCATTGTTTTATGTGACAACTTTCATGTGTTGAAATTTCAGTGCTGGTGCGTGGACGGATATCTTCACGTTCTTTTGCAATGCTTTTATTTATAATTTTAGCAAGAAGACTTTTCTACTTATATTACAATCTGTTGTATCTTTAAAAACTACCGAAACATTTACGACCACTAGATCTTGAATTACATTTTGCATAAGTCAGTATATATTGAACACTGCGGCTCTACCGTCAATATAGTTCGATGTTCCACAAAGCTTCGAAGAGGGATTCATTTTGTGTCTTTCTCACTTTTTAGAATTATTTCTAAAAAGTGAATTCCTTTGTTTTTAATTTTCTGCAAAATACTTCCAATTTATTTGTGTTTCTTTATTTTTCACACAGCATTTATTTGGTTACTTTCATTCAGCCTGCTACTACATGTATTGGATTTGAACAATGCATTTTTATTGTCATTTTTAACAAAAAATGTTTTGTTATTTATGTCAAGATTGTCAGCGTCATCAGATGATGACAATATTAACTTCGTCGTTAGTATAGCTAAAGTCTTTTAAAGACAATTCACGTTACAATTTTAAAAATTTCGCATTCAAGAAACCTTCGTAGTGATGCCATTACTATAAATATGTGAAAGTCAAATACCACAAACATTTTTTTTCCTCCATGTGATTTATGAGAGGCAAAGTATTCTTTTTATTTACTTTCTAAGGTATAACATAAAAAACAATTATTTTTATCATCCTTACAGTAGTTTGAAATACTATAAAAACTCACACATTTACCTTCCAAATACATAACAGATATGTGATCATGACCCGCCCTTCCCCCTCCCCTGCGCTGTACATACGCACATTCTTTAGCCTTTTTTGGGAAAAGTAAGTGTGGAACATATCATGCGCTATTCTTAATTTATTGAAAAATATAGAGTTGAAATTCTTGTTGAAATAAATGAAAAATGGAATTATTTTGTTTGGGTCAGCGATGACCCAGCATGGTAGTTCTAGGTATAAAGATGTGTATATAAAAAAGTTTTCGTCCGATTTCAGCTAAATTCGTGCTAAGGCATTACACTAAGTATTTAGGAAAAGTCAAGCAGTTTCAAAGTTTTACTTTAAAAAGAAACTGTGATACGAGCAAAAGACCACGTCTTGGGTCACGGATGACCCGCCTCGGTAATTCTAGTGTTAAGTTATAAGAAATACATATCAAAGAAATTGCTGTTTTTAATGTGTATTCAGTGCTGCTTTAACTAATATTCTACAGTTTTTTTAAAACAGAATAGCGCAGTTAATGTTAAGTATAGAAATTGTATGTTACCCAGTATTAATATCATTTTCACCCTCTACCAAGAACTTTAGAATTTATAAGATTATTAACTATTAAATTAACAAACACTTTCAAACGTAATAAAAATACCTAAAATAAAAAGAAAATGATCTCGCACAACAAAAAATGTTATAAAAATGAATGATTTTTTTATACCAGAAGTTCTGTAAAGGCAAATAAAAATGATCTCGTACAAAGGAACGTATTTCAACCTAAAAGAAGTATGTTACTCTTTTTAGATAACATCTGCTTAATAAAGAGGAGCTTTATACCTGTTGCACAAGATTACACATTTTAAAATTGATTTTTTAGATTTAATTCACAAAAGTATGCTTATTATAGCGGGATTGTCCGGTCTGTTACAAGGGGAAGTTCTGCTTATGCAAACTCTGAACCCACTTAACAGGATAACTCTGTACAAATGACACAGAATAATTGTCAACATCGCTGAAAAGATTTTTCTGTATAAACAGCGGGGATTTTTTTTAAAGAATATAAGAAAAAATAATTAATCTGTTTCAGAGTTTGTATTGATTTCATTGTAACATTTAAAAACAAAGAAATCTTCTAAACGGAAAAAGCATAGATTATTTCAAGGAAGTTTTATATTCTAAAATGTAAGTTAAAAAATTATCATATTAATTTTTTTTCCATTTTTTTTTCAAGCTTCACTTATAAATAGACGAAAATATATGTTAAGATGTTTTTCCTTTAATAGTTTAGCGTGATTAATAAATAACTGTAATATTTATCACATTTAATTTGCAACTTAAATTAAAATTGGGAGCTCTGAAAAAGTAAAGTATTTAATTTGTGTCAGAAAGTGTTATGATCTGTTTTGAGAAATTTTAATGGGCTCCACCAGTGGCCGAGAGGTTCTGCTCTCAAAAGTGATAGACGAGAGATACTGGGTACAAACATATTCATGGCCAAATCGTTGTGAGTTTTACGTATTTTTCTTTGATTCTCGGATTTCCTTGCGTAAGTATGGATTAGGTTTCCTTAAAAACCCCCACGGAGGACACCCCCCCCCTTTAGAGCCTACATCCCTCCTCTTCATAATTGGTTGTCATAAACACAATCAACCAACCAACCAGAATCTCTTATTATTTCATTTTAGTGTTAAATAAAGAAAACTTAAAAACGAATAAAACATAAATTACTTAAAGAGAATTATATCCGATAAAACCTTTGTTGAAAAATTATATATATAGATAAAAATTTTAGTAGTTTTTTCCTAACTTTGTTTTTAAATAGACAAAAAGCATGTTAAAATATTTTTTATAAGAAGTGTAGTATTTAATTTGTATGAGAAAAAGTATAGTCCTTTTTCAGAGTCTGTAATGTCTTCATATTAAAAAAAAAAGAAAAAAATCGAAACGTATAAAGCGCAGTTTATTTGAAAGCAAAATTGCGCACTTCAAAGTGTTAGTTGAAAAATAAATACAATCAAAAACAATACAATAAATACAATCAGTTTTACAATCTTTTGGAATTAAATTTATAAATAGAGATAAAACATGTTAAGATACTTTCTTTTTAACAGTGTAACGTAGTTTATAAACAACAGAAATTTTTAGCACTCTTAATTTACATCATAAAGTAATAGCATAAATGCATATGTACACTGAAAGAGTGAATGTTTAATTTGCGTGAGATACAAGAATCGCCTGTTTCCAGGGTCTGTAATGTTTTTATAAGAAATGGTTTAAAAATTCTTCTGAACGGATAAAGCATGTTTTATTTATAACAAATATTACTTTACTGAAGGTTAATTGAAAATAAATATGTTAAAAAATTCTCTTTCTTACTCTTGCAAAACTTCGTTTGTAAATAAAAAAAACAAAAACAATTTTAATACATTTTTCCTTTCGCATTGTAGCATAATTTGTTAATATACCAGAGGTTTCAATGACTTCATTGTGTTAATAAAAAGTTTTTTGAAACGGAAAAAGCATGGTTTTAATTGGAGAAAATATCATACTCTAAAATATTAGTTGAAAAATAAATATCACTTTCAATATTTCTGAACTTTTTGGGGGGCTTAATTTTATTTAGATAAAAATATATGCTACGATACATTTCTTTAACAGTGTTTACGTAATTTAAAAATATAACAGTAATTTTTAGCACTTTTAATTTACAACGAAATTTTAAAAATATATGTATAAAAAAATATTGCATTTAATTGGTGTGAGATAAAGTTATAGTCTGTTTCCTGCATCTCTAATTACTGCAATGTTAAAATAAAAATAATAATAATAAGGAATAAAACATGCTTTATTTGAACGAAATTCCAAAGTTTTAACTGAATGATAAATATGATGATCAAAAATGTTTTTGTAGTCTTTTGGTTATTCATTTGTATTTACTCAAACTTTTACGTTGTGAAACAGCACAATATCTGATTTGAAAAATATGGCAAAAGCACGCGCACGTATACATAAAATTAAACATCTGAGTGTTTTAAAACAAAAAAACTTTCCTTTATGAATTAAAACAACTTTTAAGGCCATTAATATCAACCGCTCATAATTAAAATAAACAAAAGGCGCAAATTTGTTAGAATAATTAGAATGAAATGCTTAATTGTTTAATGTATCCAACACGTTGTTGGCTTACTTGCCACAACAATTCTAATTATTTTTAAAATATGAGGTAGAACAAGTTTCTCTTATTATTAATTACTCAAAGTACATTTTGTTTCTAAACTAAAACAATTTCTCAACTTATGCTTGAGCTTTCAACTACTGAAAACAAATTAGTATATTCCTTTAATTTATATAGTATATTCATGAGGAACGTTTAAGAAACAAAAATGTTTTTATGCATTTAAATTATTTAGCGAGAATCTAAAAGCTAAAAATACAGAAGCGATCCATTTCATGAAAATAAACTTAGATATTTGTATTAATTTGTTTTAATTTAATATTTTATACTTGATATTAAAATAAGAATTGCCGCTTATTAAAATATCTAATTTCCCATAAAAAAACAGGAAAAAAATAAATTCTTAGTTTTGTAATTAAGGTGTACTTTATTAATGAAATACTCTCCTAAAATGTCGCCAAAAAATAACTCAAGTTGAGCCGAAATTCGCTCATCTCACGTTTTGAAAGACAGCTTCTCACAAAGAGTTGAAACAGCTCAAGTGAGAGAGTTGTTTTTAAACGATTTAAATCAAGATGAGCTATTTAAATAAGCAATCTAAATCAAGACGAGTAAAGCCTTTAAAAAACAACTCATTCACGACTGAATAAATTGCAGCCCTTTCCTGAGAGGCCAAATCCACTCTTTCATTTTAAGACCGTATCTATCGGTAAATAAACAAGATACCCAATTTGAAAATTTCCTTTAAAATTAAATCAGTAATTACTAGAAACAGAATTTTTTTTTTAAATGAAACAACAAAGTTTACGCCAAAGCCATTGGCAACCAACATGTGTCACACGTATTATTAATTAATAATTATGTATACTTAATATATGAATTATAAACTTAAACAATTTTTTTTGTACATTTTCGTTTTTGGCAATAAATAGGGAGATTACCAAAATTCGATTGGGTCTTAAAAATCTGATTTAGTCGATCATTAATTAACAACACTGAATTAGAACATTTCAAACCTTTCCATAGTGTAGTTTTTATGCTGCTATATGCTTTCAGCCAACGACTAAAGGTGCTATATTTTTATAAAACTATACTCACCTATAAATGATAAAAATGATCCTCAAGATAACAAGTACGCTTTTAAAATGTAGACTGAATGATTATTACAAGCACCATAGGTTTCAATCGCCGCTTTCAAAAGACACCTATAATTTTATAAAACTTTAGATTTAATAAGTACTTGATATGATGTGGTGCTTATAACATTTTGGTGCAAACTTCTCAACAGGTGACGCTGCCTTCGTGCCTTATTCCTGATTATCGCGATAGCTCTATATCAAGAACTAATGCACGAAATTTTCCAAAACTCCAGATTAAGTTAGTCCCTGAATTAGATTGGTGTTGTTTAGTTTTTTAGTGTAAATCCCTCTACAGATGTCGTTGCTATGCTTCATTTTTCACGATTTTTCAATAAACGTTTTTCAAGAACTTATGCATGGATTTTATTCAAACATCAGATTCAGTTAGTACCTAATAAAATTTTGATCATGATTAGTTTTCGGCGTACGTCACACAAAATCTTGCGCTGTTATGGAGTTTTTATTTAAGATTTTGCAATAGCTCTATCTCAAAAACTAATGCACGAATTTTCATCAAACTTTAGATTCAGTTATAAGTTGACATAAATTGTTGCTGACTAGATTTTGGTTTAAACCACCTAACCGATGGCGCTTCTATGATGCATTTTATAGAAAGTATTATCATGCATAATATAAAGGAAAGTTTTGGGATTGCCACATGTAACTAATTTTATCATACTATAAAACTTTTTTTATTTAATTCTTTCACAGAGTATGGAGAATACTAATAAAACTTAAAATACCTAGAAAGCAATACAAAAATTCAAAATTCATAACAATAAAAAAATAAATATAAATAAATTTATAAAATAGCATGTCTTCTATAACGTTTAATTATTTTTAATCTGTATTTTACTTTTGGAACTCATTAACATTTTAAACGAACTTTCCACACGAATCGATTACATGAATTATTCATAGAAACCTCGAACTATCATTCAAATATTTCTCATCGTACCTGCTTTAAATTAGTTCTGCTTTCCCGAGAGTAAAGCAATTAATATTATCAATAGCTTAAATGACTCTCCCATCGTATAAGGGGCAATTTTTTATCACTTTAAATGACTCTGTGCCATTAACAGGTGACACATCCATCTTCTAATTTTGTTTATGTTCAAAGAGAATTTTTTTAGACTGTTAGAATAGTAAAATTTTATAAACTATGTTAAAAATACATTATCGAATACTTTCTTTTAATATATTTTTATGATGGAAAGGGCAGGGAATCACTAAGATAAATCTCCTTCTTTAGAAATATATTTTTTTATTAAATAAGATATATTTTTAAATGTTTAAAATGTTCAGTTTCTACTTCTACTCCTTTATTTTTGGTATATATTATGTTGTTATTATGTAGATAATCTATATAATTATAATGGTATTAGGGAAAAATGCAGATTGCATCTTTAAACATAATTTATGCTCTTAAACCACATATAATAATACAAGAACTTCAAAAGCAAAATAAAATAATTATGCAAAATATTTTGGAGACAACCTATGAGTTAAGAAGATGTATATGTATTATTTTGTGTATATACATGTTCTTAACTGAGAGTTTTTCTCCTAATTATTTAGTATATATAATTAACTAAATATTTATAAGCAATTAATGAATTTAATATGAATTTAATGAATTCATATGATCATAATCATTATAATGAATTTTATTAATAAATATGAAAAATATAGAATGTCATGTCTCCTACAATATTTAATTATTGTTAATCAGTATTTTACTTTTGGAACTCATTAACATTTTAAACGAACTTTCCACACGAATCGATTACATGAATTATTCATGGAAACCTCGAACTACAATTCAAAATATTTCTCATCCTACCTGCTTTAAATTAGTTTTGCTTTCCCGAGAGTAAAGCAATTAATGTTATCGATAGCTTAAATGACTCTCCCATCGTATAAGGGGCAATTTTTTATCACTTCAAATGACTCTGTGCCATTAACAGGTGACACATCCATCTTCTAATTTTGTTTATTTTCAAAAAGAATGTTTTTTTTCTTTTTTTGTCGGCTAGAATAGTAAAATTTTATAAACTATGTTGAAAGTACATTACCAAGTACTGGCTTAAAATATATTTTTATAAAGGAGAAAATGAGTTAGATAAATCTCCATTATTTAAGATTTATTTATGTGTTAAATTAGGTATTTTTTTTAATATTTAAAAAAAGGCAATTTTCTTCTTCTGCTACTACTTTTTTTGTATTTCAGATATTGTGTAGATAATCTATTTAATTATTATAATATTGGAAATAAGTTTCAAATTGCATGCCAGGCATATCAAATTAGATGCGTTCGTAATATAATGAAGTTTTAAAAATATTCAGATTTTGGAACCCCCTCCCTGCTTGTGATATCATACGTTATCACTTTTTGGCCCTCCCTGCTTCTTTCTCCTAATGATATTGTTATCAGTGTCTAAAAAATATTTTTATTTTAATAAATTTTCTTTTTTTATTTTCCTTTTTTACATTTACAATAACGTACAGATAAGGTTATACATATACTATTTGCATATTTTTATGACTTGAATGAAGAGAAGAAGCTAATAAAATACTACTTTAATATATGACATACATTTATATCCAATAACATTTAAATAAAAAATGTTTACTATTTAAAAATATTCAATGTTCGTTATTATTACTTTATTTATTCATTTTTTTATATTGTATATTAATAATATAGACTGGGAAACGGCAACATAGACAATCACCTGATCGCGTTCACGACCGAGTTACCAGAATTAGTTAAAACCCGATTACCATATTATAACGCAGACAGTCTGTCAAGTCATTTGTTGGTGAAAAATAAGTGAAAACCCGATTTTAGTGATTGACTCGTAGGTTTATTGCTGTTTTTTTCCTGCATGCAAAAGTATGAAAACATGGAGGACTAGGAACAAGAAAAAACAATGTTAAATCTACGAGATAACAGATAAAATCATTTTTTCAACAACATATGACTTGGCTGACAGAATACATTTTAGTATGCGAATCGATTTTTAACTGATTCTGGAATTTCAGATGTGTATTTGATGAGGTTATTAAGAGCGTTGTTGCCCCCCCCCCCCGTTCTAATAATGTTGTCTTTTTATACTTTTCCCATGAAAGGGGGTAATCAGAACTTCATATAAAGAAAACAGGAACACAGATTTTTTTTCTGTCCTGGCATCTCGACTAAGGTATTAAATGGGCATATGGGAGAGGAATAGGATCTTAAATATTTTAGAATTAAATGATTTTATAATCATTGAATAATTCTCATAAAGTCTGTATTTTCATAAAAATAGATAATAGATTAAAAAAATAAGGAAATATTTCTTGAAATTTTCTTGAATGGAGTTGAAAATATTTTTGGATTTTCCCAAAAGAAAAAAAAAAGCTTTTTGGTTGTTTAAAGAAAGATAACGATATCAAAAGACAATTCGCTTTCCCAGACGATATCTTATTTGTATCAAGTGCCCCCCTCAAAAAAAGTGATAGTTTATATTAACAACTTTTAAGAATCAACGTCTAAAATTATGCCATCATTTTAAATATTTTATCAAAGTTTTCTCCTTTATGGTTTTATAAATCGAAAGTTAGCAAACTTTAAATACTTCACAAGATATTGACATTTAAAAGATATTGAACTCAGATGCCGGCGCTTTACATAAAAGAAAAAAAAATAAATTGCCGAAACACATCTTTAACTTTATAAACTAAAGAAAACGCATCATATAAATACTATTTGAACATCTGAAACTATTTTGAAAGATATAAATTATTTTCAGTTACAAGTTTTTTTATTCTATTTTGTTAATTCATTTTAAAACATCAAGCATATTTCCCAGCAGAGATTTTGCTTCTTTAACTCCATATTTTTTACCCATTTTTACATTTCGAAAAACGTTTTTAAAGATAGTTGCAGAAGATATTGGAATTCTGTATTTAGAACTCATTACGTTTCGTGTGCTAATGACAAAATTTAAAGCATAACAAAAAGAAATTTAAAAAAATAATAATCCTCTTAGGTTGATATGCCCTCAAGACATTGTTTTTTTCTAATTATCTGCCTGTAGGCAGAAGAAAAAAATATGTGAAATTCTTTGAAGAAAAGCTACATAACGATTTTCAGACATATGTAAAAAGTGGCGTTCTTTGTTTGTATTAAAGAAAGTTTTATTAAAGTTTCCTCCATTTGGAAATATTCGTACAGTTTTTTTTTTGTCTTTTGAAAACGGGACAAATAATAGTTTCATGCACTCTAAAAAAAGAAGATATGTAAATCTACAAAATATATTTTTATAAAAGCTTCAGAAATCTGCATGTTTACTAAATTTTTATCTATAGGTGCACTGTACAGAAAAAAAAGATATGAATTTACAAAACTGGGTTGTAAATTTGTAGAAATCTGTATCCTTACGGAAATTTTATTGGTAATTCGCAATATTTACATGTTTTTGTTTTATTTATTTATTTATTTTAATGCAATTATATAAAACAAATTCTTGGCATCCGCGTTTTCTAGCTAATTCTTAGTAAACTTATAGATTTTTGTTTTTAAATAGAAGAAGTATAAATGCTTTCTTTCTTCCTTTATAGAAGGTAATCACTGAAACTACCGAACCGAATTTTAAAGAAATGGTATCGAAATTGTGGAGTTAATCTTTGTTCCAACATAGGTTACACCGTGTGTTAGTGTCCCTAACCCAAAGAGGGTGAAGGAGCAAATAATGACCTAAAAATGCGGTTTTTGTATTGCCGAAGAACCTAGACACATGAAATGTAGATTGATAGTTACTTATAAGATATAAATGATCTGTATGAAAAAAAATATGTAATGGTTTAAAATTCATCGTTGGAAATTGATGGTGACAGTCCTTACTCTAACACAGGCTGTATTTTGTGTCAGTATCATATAACACGACTTAAGAGTTGATGGAGCAAAGTAAGCCCTTATTTAGAATTTTTGCGTTACTGGAGAGCCTAGAAACATGCAATTTGGCATTCTAGTTATTTATTTGACATAAATGATCTGTAAAAACATTTCTAAAAAATTCAAAATTTAAATAACTGAAAATGTGATAAAAGCGTTCTAAAAAAATACTAAACAGCGATTTTAACGTAATCTCAGAAAGTACGAAATCAGTTCCATAATCAATGGTTGGAAACTGATGTTCTACCTATCACCTGGAGATTGCAGGAAAAAAATATTATAAGTTGAGTTTTTTGTGATACTGCAGTTTCTAGAAACTTGAAATTTGGTATGCTGATTACTTATACATTATAAATTCTCTTTAAGAACACTTTTTAAAGAATTCAAAATTTAAAATGGGGAGTGAAAATTCGCAAAAAAGTTTTAAAAATGTTCCATATTGCGATTTCCACGCAATATCATACAATATCAAACATATTTAAAAAATATTGGTTGCAAATTGATGGTGACAGTTTCTAGTCCAACATAGGTTTATTTTATGTTGTTTCTACCACTTGGGGATTTTAGGAGTAAAAAAATGTTCTAAATACCTTTTTTATAATTCTGAGAATTCTAGCATTTTGAAATTTTGCGTGGTAATTACTTAAAAATGCAAATGCTTTCAAAGAACAGTCATAATATAATTCGAAATTTCAATGGATGAAGTGAGCGAAAAGCATTATAAAAACTTTCTCAATAACTACTTTTATACAATCTTCTAAAAAACCGATTTTAAAAACAACGGTTGCAAATTGAGGTAATAGAAAATGTTTCAAACATAAGCTATATTATATGTCAGCGTCACTGCTACCAAAAGTTTGCAGGAGCAAAAAGTGCTCTAAATTGAGATTTGTGTGATACTGAAGAGTGGAGAAATTTAAATATGTATCGTAGTTACATATAAAATATAAATGCCCTTTTAGAACAGTTGAAAAAAAATAGAAATGTAAAAGCGAAATAAAGGGAAATAGCGAAAAGCGTTCTAAAATATCTCATATTAAAATTTTTATTAAATCTCAGGAAATAATAAATCGTTAACAAAAGTAACGGTTGCAAATCAGTGGTGAAAGTCTCTGATTCAACACAGGCTTTATTTTATACCAGTGCCACTACCACCTAGGGTTTGGAGGATCCACAACCGTTCTGAAAAAGCCGTTAAATATTGTTTAAATTCCGTTTCTCTGGAATATTAGGAAATACCAAACAAATTTCAAAATTAATGACAGTCTCGGTTTCAAGATAGACATTTCATTTCAGTGTATTGATAATATCTCAGAGATTTTGTATACCATTAGACAAAAAGCTTGAAATGAATATAAAAGCTTTAAAATATTTTCAAAATTATTTTTTATTTAAAATCAGTTTTAGTTTTTCTTATTAATTGAAGTTTCATTTCAGCCTAATACAGTGTAATGATAAACTTTCGACAAATTCTGGCTTAGTTTATAATTTTTGAATTATTCCTAAAAGTATAATTTCTTCTGATAAAATGTTACACATAGAAATACCAATAGACGCATTTCAACCATAGAACTATTAGGAAATAAGAGCTGGCATGTCCTTAAAACAATGAAGCTTCAACTGTAACCACTTTCGCAGGTTTTCATCAGAAAGTGGCAAACTTTCACCAATAATTTCCCGTAAAGCATGGTGACGTCACTGCAACGTCGTTGTGAAGTCACATTGTGACTTTGTGACCATCGATTGTCGATATGACGTCACGTGACGTCGATGTGAAGTCACAGTGACTAAAATGTGAAGTCGTTATGGCCGTTTTAGAGTTCTTTTGTGACGTTTCACAAAGTGGTCACAATGTGACAAATTTGTGAAAAATGTGTCATTTGTGACTTATTTGACATTAACATTGTGACGAAACTGTGACAAAAGCTGCGATATTTAAATTGTCAGAAATATGTTTTTTAAAGTAAATAACATGTTTTGAAGGATATTTATAAATTTCTAAAGATTTTTAAGAAAGTCACATCTCAGTCACAATGTGACGTCACTGAGTGGTGACATTTTGGTTACAGATGTGATGTGACCAAAGTGACGTCAATGTGATCACGCATGCTATTAGGGTTTATGTAGAAAATTTTTCTTTAATCAACTGACTTATTAACAAGAAATCTCAGGGAAAAACTGATTCATCTTTACTTGTAGAATGGACTTCAGCAGTAGTATTTCTGCATGTTGTGACAATAAAGACATCCTCCCGTCAGTGTCATTGAAAAATTTATAATATCTGAGCAAATTGACGCCAATATACATGTATTTACGATATTTATAGGAGAAATTTATCACAAATAAGGATTTAAATACGACTAAAATATTGTATTAAAGTTTAGTGGTGAACACGTTTACAATGGCTGTAATGAGACAGATTATTCGTTTAAAAAACCTGCCGCCATTATCTGACAATCTCTTCAATTACTTCACTTGCAACGGCTAGACAATGCACTATTATATGTCTCCTCTACTTTATTCATAACTCCATTATTTCTACTATCATGCGAGCAAAGCCACGGTTTTTACTAGTTCTTTTGTGTTCTAAAATTTTATTACATATATATATAAAGGGTGTTTCAAAAATGACCGGTATATTTGAAAAATCGATAAAAACTAAACGGGCATCGATAGAAATACACCGTTTGTTGCAATATGCTTGGGACAACAGTAAATTTTCAGGCAGATAAACTTATGAAATTATTTAAAAATTTCAACAACAAATGGCGCTTCTGTCTGAAAAAATCTAAAACACGATGTTTTCCATATATCCACCATGCGCAGCAATAATATAATAGCAATAAAATCTCCTGCAGCGCCATCTGTTGTTGAAAATTGTAACTAATTTCGAAAGTTTTTCTGCCTCAAAATTTACTGTTGTCCCAAGCATATTGCAACAAACATTGTATTTCTATCGCTGCCCGTTTAATTTTTATTGATTTTTCAAATATACCGGTCATTTTTGAAACACCCTGGATATATATATAATATATAATAAAAGTTTATAAAAATTTATTGTACTAAAACTTTTTTTTTAATGACGTTTAAATTATGTTTCTATCTTTAAAAGAAGAGGATATATAATTTTTTTTGGATTGGTTTGCTGTCAAAACCTACCTTTCAAGCGATTGTTGTCATTCAAATGACTTCTTGCGAAAATTTTTCTTCCTAACTTTTTTTTTTTAAATCTCTCGAACTTAAATTGTTATAAGTCAAGAACGCTTAAACATAAATGTTTCAAACTTGAAGCTTGCCTTTTTTGACTATTTTACTTTAATTTTAATTCAACAAATAAAAATTGTTTTTTGAAAATATTAATTTTTAAATAAAAGTCACTTTTTTTTCAAAATTTACTTTCAATATTTTTAATTTATTAAAAATTAATTTTTTTAAAACTGCTGTGTGGAAATGAAATTTTAGATTTATATTTATTTTAATGTAAAAAAATAAATTCCACAAATAATATTTTTAGTTATAACGATTTTAATTTACCCCACTTTTTAAATAAATTTAAAATTTTAACATACCATGAAAAAGGAGAAGATTTATTATGTGATTTTCTTTACGACTGATATGTTTAACACAAATAATTGGAAAATTTAACTAAATAAATACAAATTATTTTAAAATGTGTTTTGCACCCCTTAATTAATTTTGTAATGAAATAAAAACAATCACTGGTAAAGTATCTTTGAAAGAATGCCACACATTTCACAGCACTAAAAATAAAACATTTATTAATTCGAATATTACCTAATCGGCACAGTAGTTGTTAAATTAGTGGCATTAAGCTGATTTTTTTTAAATAAAGTACCTACAATTTTCTCTTGCACTAACATCTCACTTTTTATATAAAAATGTCATCGAAAAAGACGATCAGTTAAAGAAGCATCTTTTAAAAATTATTTTCAAACTTCTAATATATTTCCCTGAAGAGGATTACTATTACTCCATAATTCAAACCTTTTTTTTTTCTTTCCTAAATCTATTTTCGGGAAAGTTTTGAAGTATATTGGAATACGTATTAGTGCATTTAAAAGTACTTGACCTTATAAATTGATGTTCTACATAAAAAAATATCATTTAATAAAACGCCTATAAATTAGCTATCATTACCATCTCTTATTTTTATATGTTCAAGAAAATACTTTTTTTTTCAAAATAGTTCAACAACTAATAGTGATATCTATTTTAATTTATTTCCGAACATCAAATATATCTCCCTGCAGAGATTTTGCTTCTTTAACACGATATTATCGATCTTTTTTTTTTTCTCTTTCCCAAAAGTTTTTAAAAGAAAGTTTTGAAGCGTATTGGAATACTTTACTCCGAGCTCATTTCATTTCGTGTGCTAATGACAGAAAGTAATTTAAAGAATAGCAAAAAAATTCAAAAAACTGTAATTCTCTAAACTCCATATGTCATCATGATATTGATTTTTCTAATTATCTTCCACTTGGGACAGAAAGAATTCCTTGGCTGATATTTTTCAGGAAAAACTATGTAACGATTTTCGGATAAATACAAAAATCGGCTTTCTTTACCTAAGTTCAGAAAAAAAAGAAAAAAAACTTCCATTAAAGTTTTCTGCATTTTCAAATATCAATATTTGCTTTTTAGTTTCCTGATGATAGTACATGTAATTAATTCAAAGTATTTTCAACTTTGTAATAAAGTATTAGCCTATATACAAGTTACTTAACTTGAATGATCTTTATATTTAATTTTTTACAATGCATTATAAAGTAAAAGGATAAGTAACAAAATTATTCAAATACGTATGCCAAACTTTAATTCTTTTATAAATTTGATAAGTTTTTTTATAAATAAATTTTTATAAGCAGAAATTGGAAATAATAAAAATTTGAATTTTTAATAAATTAATTTAAAGACACAGTAAATAGTATATTTATTTATGTGCACTGAATTATTAAAAGTTATCTCATATTTTAGTATGGCTATAAAAGCAACAAATGGTTCACGTGAATTCAAATGATATTTAGGTGGTTATATGAAACAAAGATTGCATCCAGTAGCGCCAACTCTTCAAAAATATTGGGTCGACTCAAAACTTTTGGAATGAAATAACACATACATTTTCCTCATCAGTGCAGTGTTATGGGAGATGTTGTTTTGAGAAAGTTTTTATTTTATTTTATTACTGCTGTTTTATTAAATTACAGATTACCAACAAAGCAACAACGAAGAAGCATATAAAACAATTGAAGTCAAAATTTTTCATTGATAATATTAATAATAATAATAAAGATATTTAGATTTTTTTATAATTATTCATTTGAAATTTTCGCAGATTCTTCTGGTTTTACCTTAAATTACTCCCACAGTTTAACTGATCGACTTTAATTCGAATATATATTCAAATATAAGAAATCTAACTAAAAAGAACTTTACATTTTCGGTGTGTTAATCACCTTGAAAAAATAGAAAATATAATACGGGATTAGAATGGAGGGGTATTTCGATGATAACTTTTCGAATGTTTTTTTTTTCCGTTAACACATGATTGCATAACGAATTTCTATGTACAGGAGCATTTAGGCATAAATTTTAAGTTAGTACGACTAGATTCGGTAATCACACAAGGCAATATGTTTTGCTCAGGATCTGAAAACCTACATATTTTAAATAAATGATATTATTATTATTATTGTTATTACTCTGGCAAGTAATAAATCGTTTAAAATTATAATTTCACATGTAACTGCGAACTAGTCTTCCAACATTAATATTATGGAAAGAAAATTTAAAACGATTTAAAATGAAATCTCTCTCAGCACGAAAACAACGTACATTAAAAACAAATATTTTGATGCACAGCAGTGTATTTTGAAGACAGAAGTTAAAGAAATCAAGTAATTCAATTATAAATCACGTCTGCTGTAGCAATTCTTAAAAATATCTTGAAAAAATATCTTAAAATTGATGAATTTACGTAGATAGAAATACGTTTTGTAACATCTAACCAACGAGCAAAAATAGATTCTGCTCATATATTGTCAAGAAACCTTAGAAAAAGAAAACGATTTTCTTAATTAGCTTGTTTTTTATTATTATTATTATTATTCTAAGAAAACGGTATTTACAAAAAAATTTCATTAAAAGCAAAAGCGTGGAATTAAAAAGAAATATTTTTATTATCATTTAATAAAACATAAAATTATTTTCCCCAAAAAAATTTCATCAATTATCGCCTCAGATAATAGTCGATTAAATGTTTTCAACCGTTGTTTCCTGTAGCATTTTTCTATTCAACCATTATTTAAAATATTTCAAGCCATTTCATCACGAAAATTTGCAATGCTAAAAAGCCCTTATTATTTTAAAGTCCTTTAAAAAAATTAACATATTTTTGAAGGAAAAAAAAAACAGTAACTTTTCACCACTTTTTTTCTTTGATTTACTTTATTTGTTTCGGTATGCGCATTTCATAATTATGTACAGAGCAACAGCTTCATATGTAAGCGTAAATCCAAAAATCTATTAACTTTTTTTATGACGAAAATGTACATACGGTGTTTTAACCTCATACATTGAATTTTTATCGCTCTGATGGACTAATAGTCCATTTCATTTAATTCATGCTATTCTTAAAAATACTTTTTATGTGTAACTTTATTGTTTTCTGTTGAACTTCTCTGGTTTTCACTCTACTAAAACAATGGAAAGAGTTTTATATTTTTATTTCTGTTTCTTTTCGGATAGCTTGTTTTGTTCTTTACCATAAAAAACTGTTATAGGCTGATCAAAATTTTCTTTTTTTTTCTTTCTAAGTCATTATAAGACCTCACTTTGACTATTTTTTTATTATAAAAGACCATTACTTCCATTTGAATGAATTTTCTCCCGATTAATGTCGCATGTGATGATTAAAAATTTTTATTTTGTAGAATAAATTAAAATTAAACGACGAACTTTTTACATCTTATGAAAACTTTAAATTTATTTTGAAATAAATAATGGGGATAATATATTTATTTGTATAAGTATTATGAAACTTCATTGAGCTTAAAATTTCTTCTTTCGTCAATATGTTTGTTGTTTATTGCTATTTCCGTTTTATGTTGGGAGAAATTTACAACTAATTTGCTTATTTAGGCTGAATCTTTATTGAACCCGAATACTTAACGTATATTGCTACAAGCGTATATTATTTTTTTTAATTAAAAACAAACCAAAACATAAAAAATAATAATTTCTGTTCCAATTAAAATAGAAACATATTTAAACGTTCTTTAAAGCAGAAAAAAAGAATATTTAATGCAGTATTATTTATTTATTTATTGAATCGGAGCCTTTTAACACAAGCCAAGCGTCTGGATTCGAGTCCTAACTTCACCATATTTTTATCTCAATCCGGAAAATTCAATGCATATGATATCATTACCAATTAGTATGAGTGCGTTAAAATATAATAGTTCATTTACATGCCCATCACTTATATTGATTTCCTTTATTTGCGGTTTCTTTCTTTTTATGACCTGTCTATGTTTCAAACCAGAAGTTGTTGCCTATAAAGTTATCTGTCTATAACATACTCACCAGTCTTCAGCCAATGTAACTTAAAAGGTAGAGCATTGGCAATTAAAGACGACGGATCTGAGTTCGGACAGCGTTGGAAATGGACGCCCTTTATAATAATTTAAGCATTTAGAATACGTTCCCTGAAAATTTAACACAACTCATTCGTTTTCAGCTACAGAAAAGTGGTTTAAGCCATGAAATTTAAAGTTTCATTACTCAGCTAATTTTAATGTTAGATGAATGGGACCTTTTTTTGTATTTCTTGATAGGGAGATGCAAAATTTTTACTAAATATCACTGATAGGACCGGGGGACCGTATAAAAAGTTAATTTTCGTAATTTTTAATAAATTTTTTTGAGCTAAATCGCTTGAAAAACAGTTCTTTTTTGCTTTTTTGGAACTATATGTCTATGACAAACGGTTTAGAAGTTTAGTTTGAGTTTGAGTCACGGATAGGGCGTATTTTTGCTCAGTTGGCAAAATTCAGTTTGTACGATAACATTATCGGACGGTACAATTGTATTAAAAATTAATAGTAAATTATTTATTGTTATTAATTTAAATTACTTTAAATTATCTCCTAAATGTAGATAAATTTTTAATTCATTTACTTATTAAATATACATAATATTTTACATATTATCCCTATGTTGAAAAGTATTTTGCCATAAATTGATAAAAAGATATAAATTAAACTTTCTCATAAAAATAACTTGTAAAATTCGTTAATAACTATAAAAACAAATAAATAAATAAATAAATAATTCTTTTTATGAAATTTAACAATTTTTATAATTAAAATCATGAAAATTTCTATTTTTAGGCAATTTTATGAAAAATGCACTTTTTTACCTAATCATTGAAATAAAATAATTAAATTAAAAACAAACCAGTTATTATTATCAACACTTCAAAAACTATATATAAATTTATATTAAAAAATCACTACTAAAAGTTTTAAATATAAACTGGTTAAAAGTTTTTAATTGTTTTTTCCGTTGATATATTTCTGCTTAACCACTAATTAAAATATTAAATTTTAATTGAAAACATCACTTGCTATTTTAGAAAAACATTAAAAAATCATCAGTACTCCTAAAAAAGTTACAATTACTAGTTATTAATGTCTTGTTTTAATTTAATTTTAATATTACCATACGTATTTTTGACAATTATGTAAGAACAGTTTTGTTTATTAACATACGCCAAGAATTTCTTAACTTTTTTATTTTTCTGAAAATGCATTTACATAATTTTAAATTCTGAAAAAAAAAAATTTACTCGGATAGACTAAGGGTGCTTTTTTCTTTTAACGCACGATGTTCTAAAAAGTACTTTGTTTTCGTTTATTTATTGTTTTTTTGTTACAGTTTTTCACTCAACTGAAGGAAAGGTAAGAGAAAAAAAATCAACAATCACTCCCATAAAACCAACAATTGATATCAATTCGTTATTTTGTTTTGTTTAAGTTTACTTACTACAATTTGTGCGTTTTTTTTTCTTACTTACAGAACACCAGCTTCATTTATGGAGATAAATCAAAAAGTCTCCATAAAATATATCAGTTTTTGCTAAAAAATCACTGTTAAAAGTCATCGATATAAGCCAGTTAAAAGGTTTTAATTGTTATTTTCGTTGATATAGTTTTCCTTAACCATTAATTAAAATACGTCACTGGCGCCAACGAAAATTTTAATTGAAAAGATCACTTACTATTATACAAAAAAATAAAAATAAAAAAAAATCATCAGCACTCTGAAAAAAAATATAAATACTACTTCTTCACTTCTTTTTTTTTATTTAGTTTTCACCATATGTACGAGTAATGATATATACCAGTATGATAATTATGTACAAAAGAATGGTTTCATTTATAAACATGCAAAATAAATAATTAAATAATAAATAAAAATAAATTTTTTGCTTAAAATGCACTTAAAGAATTTATATATATGTATATGTATATATAATAGTATAGGTCCACCAGTGGCCGAGAGGTTCTGACCTCAAAACTGGTAGACAATAGGTGCTGGGTTCGAACCCAATCGCGACCGTCGGCCTAACCGTTCGAAGTTTTCCGTGTTTTTTTCGAACCCTGGATTTCCTTGCGTAAAAACGGGCTAGGTTCCCTTAGAAACACTTCCTTAGAGGGCGTTCCCACCACATTAAGGCCTATATCCCTCGTGTAAATAATTGGGCGACATAAACACAAATGGATAGTGTAATGGCGTGCTTTTTTTCTGAACGATATTTATAAACATATTTTGGTTGTATTTCTTCCAGTTGTACATTTGTGTTTTTCACTCAACTGAAGTAAAGGAAAGAGAAAAAAGTCAAGTCAACAGTTAATATATCTTCCTTACTTTGTTTTGTTTAAATTTACTTACTACAATGTGTGCTTTTGGAAATTATTTACAGAACAGCAGCTTCATTTATGGACATAAATAAAAAACATCTTTTATCTTCTGTTTTCACGATATGTATTTATAGAATTTTAAAATCCTATATAAAAATTTTCGTTCAAAAATACTAATGGTGCCTTTTTGTTTTTATGCACGGTACCCTTAAAAACACATGGTCATGTTTCTTTATTGTTTTCTGTTGCACTTACCTAAATTTTACTCCACTGCAGTAAAGTAAAGTGTTTTGTATCATTGTTTTTGGTTCTTTTGGAATGTTCTATTTAGTACATTTTCGCTGGAAAACGTCATAGGTGTCAAAGTTTTGCTTTTTCTGTTTAAAGCTCCTTATGATATTTCTTTCATTTTTATCTTTCTTTAAAAGAAGATTATTTATATTTCAACGATTTCTCTTTTGTTTAATGTTGCATGTAAATTTTCGAAATTTTTACATTGTGGAAAATGTTTCAATTAATAAGTATTTTTCATATGCTAAAAAATTGATAATTATTTTAAATAAAAATTCCGGTAAGATTATTTTATCTCATTGATACTTACTACTATTACTACTACTTAATCTAGAATTATTACGATTGCTAACAAAAAATTGTTTGTGAAATGTGACACTTACATTAAATAAAATTGATTAAATTATTCATTTATATGCAAAAATATAAAAAAAAATGCTTTTCTATTTTTTCAAAAAAAAAAAAAAAAAAAAAAAAAAAAAAAAAAAAAAAAAAATCAAAAAAATCAAAATTAAAGTTAAACTATAAATAGGTTATTAATATCATCAGTACAAAAATAAGAACTACTGTTATTTCTAAGCTATAAATAGGTTATTAATATCATCAGTACAAAAATAAGAACTACTGTTATTTCTAGTTCTTTCTGACTAACTTTATTTTGACTGGAAACCATCATACACTGTCAAAGTTGCTTTTTTTTTTCAATTTTAAGACAATTTATGACTTTTCTTTGTTTTTAAATTTTAAGAAATGATTATTTACGTTTAAGCGATTTCTTCCTTGTTCAATGTCACATGTAATATTTGGAAATTTTTATCGTGCGGAAAGTATTTTAGTTATAAGCTTTTTCATATGCTATAAGAAATTATTAATTATTTTTATAAAAATACTGGAAAGATTATTTTTACTTAGGGCGTTATTATTTTACTGAGTCTTTTGAACATATATCGTCTTGACGATTTTTTGTTTTTGTTTTGTTCGTAAAAAAGAAACTCGTTACTAACAAAAATTAACAAAAAATTCTGTTTGAGAAGTGTGACACTCACAGAAAGATAAATCAATTTAGTAATTATTAAAATATATTCTATGTTTTAAAAAACATGCTTTACAAAATCCTTTATTAAAACCAAACCTGAAATATAAACAAGATATTATTAATATTACATATTTTTTTATAAAAAATCCATCATGAAATATCACCAACAATAAACTAAAGCATTTTTCATCGTACATTCTTTTGATATATATCTATACAATCATTAATTAAAATATGTCACAGATGTCACAGAAATTTTCATTTGAAAAGGCGTATATTACTTTCGAAAAAAAAAAGCAATTCTCTCAAAAAACCATAAATTAATGTCCCTTCGTTTCTTTGTATTGTTCAAGTTTATTTTGTATTATGTGTGCTTTTGATGCTTATTTACAGAACAACAGCTACATTTATGAACATAAAGCAAAAAATCTTTTAACTTCTTTTTCCATGAAATACATTCATAGAATTTTAAATTGTTACATAACATTTTCTGCTCGGATAGACTAATAGTACATTTCTCTTTTGCACAGGATAGTTTAAAAAACACTTTGCCGTGTTTTTTTTTTTTTTTTTTTTTTTTTTTTTTCGGTTGCATTTCGCATTTCTTTATTCCACTTGCAGTAAAAAAAAAAGTTATCTATTGTTATTTTTGATCTTTTTCAAACATTCTGTTTTGTACATTCTAGCTGTAAAACGTCATACTTTGTCAAAATTTTGACCTTTTTCCCTTTTAAAGTACTTTAGGATCTTTCTTTCATTATATTTTTTGAAAAAGGAGATAATTTAGATTTCAATGATTTCTTCCTAGTTTAAAGCCGCACATAATATTTATTTATTCCACTGTAGTAAAAAAAAGTATTCTATTGTTATTTTTGGTCTATTTCAAACATTCTGTTTTGTACATTCTCGCTGCAAAACGTCACAGATTGTCAAAATCTTGACTATTTTCCCTTTTAAACCACTTTAGGATCTTTCTTTCATTTTATTTTTATTTAAAAAGAGATAATTTAGTTTTCAATGATTTCTTCCTAGTTCAAAGTCGCACATAATATTTGGAAATTATAATGTTAAAAATCTTGTCCTAGTTTGAACCAAATTTTGATGCTCAATAACTGTCACTTTCAGAAGGTGAATTCTTGAACCAATATTTGGAGCATTTCTTGAACCATAATTCCAATAGTTGGAACAATGTTGAAATAGGAAGCTCCAAATATTGGTACGAATTTTCACCATCTTATGATGGCAGTTCTTGAGCACAAGCTAGGACAAACTAGGTTTAAACTAGGACAAGTTTTTAACAGTCTATTATGCCGTGGAAAATATTTTATTATTGCATTTCTTCTTATTCTATAAGAAATTATTAATTCTTTTTTAGATAAAAATTATTAGTGTAAAGAATATTTTTACTTCGACAATTATTAATTTATTGAGTATTTCGAACAAAATTTTTATTTTGTATAACCTATCCAGTTCTAAGCAATTTCGATATCTTGATCACCCGTTTTTCTCCTGCTTTTAGACCGGTTTTTCTGCTTTCATCGGGAAATATGCTGAAAAACGTCTAATTTGAAGGCTTGTTATGAAAAATCTATTGTGTTTTTTAAAAAACAGAAAATTGTGCGCAATTAGACAGTTTCTCAATAACAACACCTGCTAGTTTCATGCATTTCCAAATAAAAATAAATTCATGCATGTGTCACAAAGTGGCCCTTTTTGATTTAAGAACACCCTAAAAGTGCTATTACACGTAAAAATTCCAAGCGACAAAAAGCGCCTGCGTTTTTTTCGTGTTCTTAGCATTTCATTGGTTGTTCGAGAAGAGTCTTTACCATCATTTGGATTTCCAAGCATTTGATTGGCTGTTGCCGGCGACTTGCTTCGTTCCACGAGTCAAAGACGCTCCGACAAAAGAGAATCGTGCGCTACCAAGCGACTCCCTTAGTCCATAGGATTACATGGAGACGCCTGCGATTTGACGCCTGCAGCAGCGCACGTGTAATAGCACCTTTAACCGCATCCCTGATTTGCACGCACGTCATACAGGGATTGTGTTTTGCCAATCATGATTCGCCCGTACCACGCGCGGGTGTTCATATTCCAGTCGAGATTTGTTATTCTCCCCAGTAAATTTTTATTTTAAATTTTGTATGATTTAATACGAGCGTTTTTCTGATTGAATTAGACAAACTTTCCTGTTTTGAAAAATCGATGATAAAAGAATCAAAATTTTGTTAAAAAATAGGCATTATTTTGAAGTTTTTTTCAAAAATATTGATCAGTTAATCCATTCAAGTATTTATTTTTATCAAAAGAAAAGTGTTAAAGAAGTTATATATATATAATCATCAAAAAAATTCATAAATTTAGTTCAAGAAAGAATTATTCGGTGACTATTAAGTTACCGAATAAAGCTATATTAAGTGTTTAAGCTGTTTTTTACTTTTCTATATTTCTGTTCAACCATTATTTAATCCTTTGCGGCGCAGGGCAAATTCATAACTTAAATGTGCTAGAATTAATGACTAACACCGGAATTTCAAAACAACTTTACTTGCAAATAAAAAAAAACTACATTTCATGCAATCAATAAACCATAATTTTTTTAACAAAATTCCGGTGCAAATGTAGCGTTTGGGAATTAAAATTAAGTGATTTCATAGATAAACCAGCGCGCCACAAGGAGTTAAAATATATCACAAAGGTGTGATAGAAATATGCAATTAAAAAAAAACACTTATTTATTTCAAAAATATAAATCTGCAGTGTTCCTAAAAAATCAACAATTAATGTCAATTCGCATTTTTTAGGTTTAAGATTACTTATAACAATACTTGCTATTTATAATTATGTATAGAACAATAGCTTCACTTGTGGACATAACTCAAAGAATCTTTTCACTTCTTTTTTTTACGAAATATATTTATAGAATTTTAAGTTCTTACAGAAAATTTTTCGCTTGGATGTACTAATGGTGCATTACATTTTTCCGCACGATATTCTTAAAAACACTTTGGTCTTCGTTCTTTATTGTTTACTGTTGCACTTCTTTGTTTTTTACACCACTGCTGTAAAGAAAGTGTTTTTTATTGTTATTTGTGTTTATTTTAGGACATTCTGTTTTGTACATTCGCTCTGGAAATATAAAGGTTGTCAAAGTTTTGCTTTTTTTCATCTTTTTTTATGCCAGTTTAAATTTTTTCTTTTCTTTTTCTTTTTATTTAAAAGGAGATTATTTACATTTCAACGATTTCTCTATTTTTCCACTGTTAAATGTCGCATGTAACATTTGGAAATTTTTATGTTGTGGAAAAAGTTTCAGTTAATAAGTATTTTTAATATGCTATAAGATATTAATAGTTGTTTTTGATAAAAATACTGGAAAGATTTTTTTTAACTTTGACGATTATTAATTTGTTAAGTTACATTGAACATAAATTATCTTCAGAAATTTTTGTTTTTGTTTCATTTATACTGAATGCTGTTTATTACCATTTTCTTTATGCATCTAGAAAATCTTAGAGTTAATTTACTTTCAAGTTAATTACAGAAAAAAGCTGTCATTCGGTTCTGGTGTATTATTAATAGTACATGTCTTTTCAAAGTCTATTGTTTTGTCCTTGCCATTACTTTCGTTACATTTTACATATTGTAATCATAGCATATACTGTAAACAAAATCTGGAAAGTTACTACAATTTTCTAGTAGATTTGTTGTACAAGAGCTTTTCATGCAATGGTAAAAGCAAAAACTCATGTAAACTTCCTCGGTTACATAAAATTTTGCTATTACCGTTACATGAAAAGTTCTCTGAATACAAATCTACTAGAAAATTTCAGTAACTTTACAGTTTTTTTTAAATTGTATGTCAACTAATTTCTTACTATGATTTCACTTACATTTTTCCATTTAATAGCAAAACACAATAGTAAAATTTGCTGAATTATCTGTTCATCGTTGGCTGTTGTTTTATTTGAAACATATATTTCATCCTTTAAGGTAAAAATGTAGATATTTTTTTCTAAACGAAACAGTGCGATAAAATGAAAAATAATGTTGGAAATTTGTCACATCGGTTGAATCCTATTACAAATGATATTCTCTAAACATTATTAAAAAAATTTCCTTAGGATATTGTCACAAGAATATCAATTGAAAAGTACTCAAAAAAATTAGTTTCGATTTAAGACAATGCCATATTAGTTAAAGCACAGAAAATCCACTTGAATAGTTACTAACAATATTATTAAACTAAAAATAATTTATATCTTAAAATTGAAACAAATTCGAACCCGGAAGGTTTAACTTTACACCCTAAATAATCTCGATATTGTAAAACATTATATGACAATTGAAAAAAGTATATAATAAATTTTTATATAAAAAAATTATAAAAGTCATCACTAATTCAAAATGAAAAAAACATAGGCCTTAATGCGATATGTACATTAAAAACATTCATTATATAACTAACTTCTATGCAATCTTATGAAACATATGCCTTTAAGCTATACCTTTTACATATACCAAAACCGAGGTTTTTTTTAAATAAAAGTGTTAAATTATAATATAAACAAGTAATTTTTAATCCCCACTACAAAATATCCTTAATTCATATTGAAAAAGTCATCGTTAAATGTCACCGATCATAAATTTGTTAAATGTTTTTAACATTTTTTTTGATATATTTTTACTCAACGATAAGTTAAATTATGTCACAGAGGTGTCATACAAATTTGCAAATCAGAAGAACGCTTATATATTTTAGATAAAAAACAAACAAACATAAAAACAGCAATGCTCCTAAATAATAATAATAATAATAATATTTTTCCCTTTTTTATATATTTAAGATTATTTATTACAATATGAATTTTTGATAATTATGTACAGAACGATAGTGTCATTTGTGTACATAGATCTAAATATATGTTAACTTCTTTTCTTTTTACATGAAATGCATTTACAGAATTTTAAGTTCTTACATAAAATTTTTCGCTCGGATTGACTAATGGTGCATTTCTTTTTTACGCACAAATTTCTTAAAAACACTTTGCTCCGTGTTTCTTTATTATTTTCTGTTTTTTGTTGTTGTTGCTGCTGTTGTTTGTTTGTTTGATTGTTTCTTGCAAAATAAACAGCAATGCTCCTAAATAATAATAATAAGAATAATAAGAGTAATAATAATGTTTTTCCCTTTTTTATATATTTAAGATTATTTATTACAATATGAGCTTTTGATAATTAGGTACAGAACAATAGCTTCATTTGTGTACATAGATCTAAATGTATGTTAACTTATTTTCTTTTTACATGAAATGCATTTACAGAATTTAAAGTTCTTACATAAAATCTTTCGCTCGGATAGACCAATGGTGCATTTCTTTTTTACCCACAAAATTCTTAAAAACAATTTGGTCCGTGTTTCTTTATTATTTTCTGTTGCAGTTCTCTTTTTTTTACCCCAAATCTGTATAAAGGAAATTGTTTTTTAATGTTATTTTCGCTCTTTTTGGACATCTGTTTTATACATTCTTTTTGGAAAACATAAAGGTTTTCAAAACGTTGCCTCCTCCTTCTTTTTTTAAAGCCATTTTTGGATCGTTCTTTTATTTTAATTTTTCTCTTAAAAAAGAATATTTACATTTCAATGATTTCTCGATTGTTGCCCTGTTCACTGTCACATTTAATATTTGGTAATTTTTGTGTTTTGGAAAGAATTTCAATTCGCAAGCATTTTTTATATGCTATAAGATGTTAATAGTTATTTTTGATAAAAATGTTTTAAAAAATATTTTTACATAGACTATTATTAATTTATTAAGTACTTCGAACATAAGTTATCTTGATTTTTTTTCTGTTTTATCAGATTAAACTATGTTTATTGCCGTTTTAAATAGATTTAGAATATTTTATTTATTAAGCTTTTTATTTATTAAGCTTAGACATCAATTTATCCCAATTTGTAAAGCATTATCTTGCAAATAAACAAATATGTAAAATTTTTAATTATAAACATTATCATAGTCATCACTAATTGAAAATTAAAGAAAAATATATCTTTATTAAATGCGACTCTTATATTAAATAAAACTCATTAAATTATTAAGTTCTACATAGTTTTATGAAAAATATCCGTATATCCATATACATATAACCTATTCAAAAAAGTTTTCATTGCAGTAAAAGTGTTAAATTATAATATAAACAAGTAATTTTCAAGCTTCATTCAAAAAAATAACTAATTCATATTGAAAAAGTGTCATTAAAAGTTAACCGAATATAAGTTTGTTAAATGCCTTCAACAGTTTTTTTCTTCGATATTTCTAATCAACCTTTAATTAAAATACTTCACAGAGGTGTCATGGAAATTTGCAATTAAAAAAACCCCCAACTTACTTAAAAAAAAGAAACTTAAAAAAAACCCACAATGGTCATAAAAACAACAATTAATGTCTTTTCACCTCTTTTATATGCCTATACTTACATAATACAATATGCGATTTTTATAATTATGTAAAGAACAATAGCTTAATTTGTGTGCATAAATCTAAAAATGGTTCAACAATTTTTCTTTTTACATGAAAATCATTTACTAAATTTTAAGTTCTTACATGAAATTTTTCACTGGGATAGACTAATGGTTCATTTCTTTTTTTACGGACGATATTCTTAAAAACACTTTGGTCATGTTTCTTTATTCTGTTGTACTTTTCTGTTTTTTACTCCTTTGCCGTATAAAGGAAAGAGATTTCTACTGTTATTTTTGGCCCTTTTGGAACACTTTATTTTGTTCTTTCCAATAGAAAAAGTTATGGGCTGTCAAACTTTTTTCCATTTTAAGTTATTCTAGGACTTCTTTCAATTTCTTTTTTGTAAAAAAAGACCATTATTTGCATTTCACTAGCTTCAATTATGTTTAATGCTGCAGATAATGTATAAAACATTCAATGGTTTGTAACTTTTAAGTTAAAAATTTTCAAATTTATTTAAAATAATTTTCAAATTTATTTAAAAACATCTGTTATTTAATTTCGAAAGGACACACGAAAAATGGTTAACTTAATAAACCTTATTAGCATACTTGAGACGAAAAAATTCTTTTCATAATTCACTTTTTCTTTCTCACTTTGGGAAACTTTTAATATTATTAAAAAAATTATACGCAGACGAAATTTTAGCAATTTTTGGTATTTAAATAAGTTTGGTATGATACAATAAGATTAAAAAAAACAAATTCTTAAAACGCCATCAAATTCGCGATGATGTAAAGCATTATGTTACAAATAAACAAATAAATAAAATTTTAACATACAAAATTTATAAAAGTTATCACTAGTTCAAAGTTAAAGAAAAATTTATCATTATTAAATGCGACACTTAAATAAAATAGAATACATTAAACTATTAAATTCTACATAGTTTTATGAAAAATATACCTTTAATGAATTCAAAAAAATTTTTTTTGATTAAATGAAAAGTTTTCGATTATAATACAAACAAGTTTTCTTTAATCTGCACTCCAAAAATTCCTTAATTCATATTTAAAATTCATCATTAAAAGTTAGCAATTATAAGTTTGTTAATTTTTTTCAATAATTTTTTTTCATATATTTCTACCGAACCATTAATTAAAATACGTGACAGAGTTTTCATGGAAATTTGCAGTGGAAAAGATCACGTATTTATTTTCGAAAAAAAAAGGAAAACAACAATTAATGTCTCTTTTATATACTTAAACATATACTTAAACATATACTTTTATATAAATATATATTTTTAATACTTAAGATTATTTAATACAATATGTACTTTTGATAATAAGGTACCTAACAATAAATTTATTTGTAGACATAAATCTAAATATTTTTAAACTTTTTCATTTTTACATGACATGCGTTTACAAAATTTTAAATTCTTACATAAAATTTTTCGCTCGGATAGACTAATGATGCAGTTCTTTTTTACACTCGATATTTTTAAAAACACTTTGGTCGTTAGATTAATTTTAAACACGATTATTCAATCGGTAAAATAATTATAACAGATGTAAGTTTTCCATTTTTCATTTTTGGGTGAAAAAAGTCCGGGCCAGGATTCGAACCAAGGATGAAGGGGCTAGGATTCGAACATCCCTGGTTTGAATCCTGGCTCGGACTTTTTTCACCCAAAAATGAAAAATGGAAAATTTTATCTGTTACACTTTGGTCGTGTTTCTTTATTATTTTCTGTTGCAAATCTTGGTTTTTTATTCCATTGTCTTAAAGAAAAGCGTTTTCTACTGATATTTTTAGCTCTTTTGGGACATATTGTTTTCTTCTTTCCAAAGGAAAATGTTACGGGCTATCAAACGTTTTTCCATTTTAAGTTTTTCTAGGATTTCTTTCAATTTCGTTATCATAGAAAAGACCATTATTTGCATTGCAATAACTTCAATTCTGTTTTGTGCTGCACATAATGTATAAAAAGTTCAATGGTGTGGAAAAGTTTTAAGTTAAAAATAAATTTTATATTTGTTTAAAAACATCGGTTAATTAATCTCGGAACAGTAAATGAAAGATTATTAATTTTATAAATCTTATTAGCATACTTGAGTCGAAAAATTTCTTATCTCACTTTGAGAAATTTTGAATATTATATAAAAATTTATACACAGACGAAATGTAAGTAATTTTAGT
Organism: Maratus speculifer; assembly: GCA_964019185.1. Classification (NCBI taxonomy): domain Eukaryota; kingdom Metazoa; phylum Arthropoda; class Arachnida; order Araneae; family Salticidae; genus Maratus; species Maratus speculifer. Next base: position 223,881,150 of record OZ025296.1, on the reverse strand, counting down.
AAAATTTGGTGTAATACAATAAGATTCAGAACAACTTCTTAAAACGCCATCAAATTCCCGATGCTGTAAAGCATTATGTTGCAAATAAACAAATAAATAAAATTTTTCACACACAAAAATTATGAAAGTTATCACTAATTCTAAGTAAAAGATAAATATACATTTATTAAATGCGACACTTACATTAAATATAATTCATTAAATTATAATTTTCTGCATAATTTTATGAAAACCGTATAAATAAGCTATTCAAAAAAGAGTCCTTATAAAAGAAAAAGTGTTAAATTATAATATAAACAAGTTATTTATTATCTATACAAAAAAAATCAACAATTTATATTGAAAAAATGATTATTAAAAGTTAACGATTATAAGTTCGTTAAATGTTTTTAACAGATTTTACCTTTGATTAATTTCAACTCAACCATTAATTAAAATACTTGAAAGAGGTGTCATGGAAATTTGCAGTTGAAAAGTCCATTTATTTATTTTAATAAACAACAACAACAACAAAAATTCAGTAATGCTCGTAAAAAAAAACAACGATTAATGTCTTTTTACCTCTTTTATACATTGAAGATTACTTCTTACAATATGTGCTTTTGATAATTATGTACAGAACAATAGCTTCATTTATGTATAAAAAGAAAAATATACATTTCTTAAATGCGACACTTACATTAAATAAATTCATTAAAATATTAACTTCAATATAATTTTATGAAAAATATACCTTCAATCTATTAAAAAAATGTTTTCATGAAAGATAAATTGTTAAATAATAATATAAACAAGTTATTTTCAATTACTACCCCAAAAAATTCATTAATTCGTATTTAAAATTTAGCGATTATAAGTTTGTTAAATATTTTAAATAATTTTTCCTTTGATATATTTTTACCCAACCATTAATTAAAATACGTCAAAGAGGTGGAAATTTGCATTTGAAAAAAAAAAAAAAAACCCACTTATTTATTTTCGAAAAAACAAAAAAGCAGTGATCCTAAAAAACATCAATTAATGTATTTTCACCTCTTTTATATACTTAAAATTATTTATTACAATATGTGTTTTTGATAATTATGTACAAAACAATAGCTTCTTTTGTAGACATATTTTTTATTATTATTCTTTCATGAAATGCATTTACAGAATTTTAAATTCTTACATAAAATTTTTCGCTCGGAGAGACTAATGGGGCATTTTTTTTTACGCACGATATTCTTAGAAACACTTTGGTCAGTGTTTCTTTATTATTTTCTGTTGCACTTTTCTGTATTTTGCTCCATCGCCGTAAAGTAAAGAGTTTTCCAGTGTTATTTCTGGCTCTTTTGGGACATTTTGTTTTGTTCTTTTCAATGGAAAATGTTATGGCCTGTCAAACTTTTTTTCCATTTTAAGTTATTCTAGGATTTATATATATATATATATATATATATATATATATATATAAGACTATTATTTGCATTTCACTGACTTCAATTCAGTTTAAGACGGCATATGTATGAAAAATACAATTGTGTGAAAAAAATTTACATACAAAAAAGCTATTTATTAAAAAGATATTTATTAAAAGATATCTTATTTATTTAAAGATATTTATTAAAAAGCATCTGTTATTTAATTTCAAAAAAGCACAGGAAAAATTGCTATATATATAAATCTTTTTAATGTACTTGAATCGAATATTTTTTCTATTGTACTTCAATTTTCTTTTTTTCACTTTGAGAAACTTTTATTATAATTTAAAATTTTATACGAAAACGAAATTTAAGTAATTTTAGTTAAGCTTTTTTGATACAATATAATTCAATACAACTTCTTAAAACGCCAATAAAATATAGAAATGTGCCTTTTAAAAGTTTTTCTTCATCAGATAAATTGTAATTCGAATACTGTATTAAAATTAATTCTGTTTAGAATTAACCCTTTAGGGGTCTGATGTATTTTTTATAGTACATGTCTTTTAATGGAGCATTATTTTGTCTTAACAAATACTTTTTTTTTTTTTTTTTTTTTTTTTTTTTTTTTGTAGTATATTTGTAGTAATGTTAGTATTTGTCTAAGCATTTACCATTTGACCTCATTGACGTTTAGGCATTAATGAAGTCAAATGGTAGTCAATTTAGGTAAATAATAGGTAAATTTAATCATTTTAGGTAAATAATAATAACAAGAAATATTCGCTTGATTATCTCAGCACTATTTGTGATTCCTTTATTTTAAACTCACATTTCGTCCTTTAAATTACTTAAGTTAATTCAGTTAAACCAAGTGAACATTAAAAAATAAAAATGAAATTCAAACAATATACTTAACCACCCTAAATCTTAGAATCCGTTCAAATGAAATCGAAATAAATCTAAGACTTTTTTCAAACTCAACTTGCAAATATTTGTTTTTCAGATTTCGTATTATGTTTACGGTAGATGTAAAAAAGAATGAATAGGCAATATAAAAAGGAAATGTTCAGTAAAAGTCTGAGATTTATTTCGATTTAATTTGAACAGAATCTAAGATTTAGGGTATTTAAGTACCATATTGTTTGAATTTCATTTTTATTTTTTAATGTTCCCTTGGTTTAACACTTATTTGTTACCAAAATTTAATATTAAATGTCGAAATAAATAAATCAATTATCTTAATATCTATCCCTTCTCGAGCTTTAATAGTGTAGGAAATAATTTTTTTTTTTAATTTGTTCTGCAAATTATGTTTTTGTTTAATATTTCTATAAAGTAAGTGCAGCATATAAGTGTACACCGCAAGAATAATCATAGAATATCAAGCCAGTTTTTAGTCAATTGAATATTTGTAAAAATATAACACTTTTTCCTGAAGTTAGGAAAACTTTTATCGTCTAAGAGTTATTTAATAGGCAAATTTTTCTTTACGCGAAATGTTTAGAAAAAAAATCGAAATTAAGAAAAACTCAATAATTTTCTCATTAATACAAATAGCATCCAATTTTTACTAATTGAAGTCTGGGAACTTTTTTTGCATCTTAATAACCCGTAAACTTTGCATATGCTTACTTAGTTGAAACTTTATAGGTAAAAAAGTTAATTTTTAAATTTATTAGTTACTTCGAAAGGAAAGTAAACCATTTCAGATGGGAAAAAAAATACATTTCTGAAACATTAGTGTAAACATTATCATGTGTTTCTTTAGCACGAATTTAGATAGCGTTTTTAATGCAGCGATTAAAACATAAAATAAAGTAGATTTTTTATAATTAATTTTCCGAAAATAGTATATAAAAATACTTAACTTGTAGATTTCAAAATATAAATTACGTAACTGAAAAATAATGTCAAGTACTATTTTCTGGGCATTTAAAAAACATACATAAATAAATTTTCCTTTTTCTTTCTATGAATAATCTTCATTTATAGCATGAATTTCATTGGAACAATGTGGGATTAGTGTTAGCTAACAGCATAATGTTCACAATATGGCAATACAAATTAAATGTAGCAATGAAAACATAAAACAAAGACATACCGCGGTACACTAGACACCACATAAAATTTTCAACATACATTTATCTTTTATAAATGCGATAAGTAATGGAAATCAACTTATTCTGACCACACGATAGCTCAGTATTGTGAAATTACCGAGTGTTGTCTCTTTTGTGGTCTCCTAGTTTAACGTATAACGCACAGATGCCACCATATGTTTTACACACTTGTATTGTTGTATGTGATGAATTGAATTAGAAGTTTCCCAAATGCTAGAGTGTCTCTGAAAGCATGTGAAATTCAGTAAATGAAACAGTTAAAATTGATTTTTTTACTGTTGTCGATTTAAATGTTATTTCATTAAAAATACCCAAAAGAACAACGATGCAATTCTTATAGAAAATGAAATTAAAATGCTGCAGATTTAAATAATCCTAGATATATAAATATAGCAAATAAAGCATTTATGCAAAGATATTAAAACAGAGAACAATATAACCAAAGTTTAAAAATGTTCAGTTAATAAAAAAGGGGCAAACAGCTGTTTCGAATCTACAAGCGAGATTCTTCTTCAGTACGAAATACAACAAAATTTAGCGTGCTATAAAAAAGCAAGGATGAGAAAAACGACAGAAAGGAGAAGGCTTATGCACAGGAATCTATTATTGTTTTTTTCTGGCTAGTTCTCTGCACGTTTCGGGTAAATAAGCCGACACCTCTCGGTCGTTTTTTCCAGCCATGCTTTTTCTTGCACGTTGCTTTTGTGTTTTATATCAGCATTCGTACGGATTATGGAATTTCACGTAAAGACATTATTCCATACTAGTATTTTAATATATTTTGAAGCCGTAAAATTGGTATATTATATATTATTATCATGCATTAATATACAATACCAGTATTTTATTATCTCTGATTAAACAAGACGAAATTTCACACTTTTGAAGTATATTTATTTCTTTTTAAAGAGTAATGCTGGTATTTCATTTGAAAAATAATGGTACCAATACGAACCATGTATTCGTGCATTTTTAATTGATGCAATCATTTTTAATCAAACAAATGTTTTTAAACATCTTTAAATTTCCATATATTTTTTTCGAGTAAAAAACATAAAATTCGACTTTAAAAAGTTAAATGTTTTTACTATTTAATTATATTTTATTAAATGATCTCTATATTTTCATGAAATAAATAAAAGATGCAAATGAGATAAGTTTCTCTCTTTGTCTTCGAAACACACATATGTCTCATTGAAATTGCACGCAGAATGTCGAAATCTTTTCAGAAGTTTTACATCGAATCCAAAATTCTTTAATCTGCTGAAATAGGGGTTTGACTTCGGTCGTTCTCTGAATTGAAAATCTGCGCTTACAAAACGTAGACGCCAGAGATTTATAGGATTTATTTCAAGACGATTTTGCTTAGCAGTCAGCATTTCAAATATATTCTATTTCACTTTTGTAAAGTTTATAAAGTAATACTTATGAATTTCAATTTCAAAGTAGTTATTGATTTGGAAAATGAAAAATTTCATTTATTTATTCTTCGAAGTATAAAATAAAGGAACTCAAATTAAACTAGTTGAATTTAACAATCCCAAATCTTTTTTCTACCTAATATGTACATTTCTTTCACTATTTCAAATATTAGTCACACGTGTTAATACTTTAATGTTATTAGTTCAATACTAGACCAACTTTAACTCTGCTTGAACGAATTAATAGGAGTAAAAGCGAGTTAATGTAGATCATGACATTTTTTTAATTGAATAGTTTTTCTTAATCAGTTTACAAAGATTTTAGTTTACAGAACGTTAGTTTCTGTCTCTGGACGAGCTGATTGACAATAGAACGATAGGCAAATGTATTCAAATTCAAGGAGGACCTGTTTGCCATACCCAAAAGTAATCATATACAAAAAATTTAGTTCAATTCTATGCATAACTTCATAAACGTTTTGCTGGTACAATAATGAAAATGACACAAACAGCGCGATTATAGTGTCTCCTTCCGGTGGATTTTTCTCAAATTCAGGGAGAACCTACTTACCATAGCCAAACATTTACACAAAAATATGGTTACACAAAAATTTTGGTGGTACAATATTAATAATGGCAAAAAAATCGCTATTGTAGTGTCGCTTTCCGGTGGGTCTTTTAATTCAGGGAGGACAAGCTAACCATAGCCAAACATTTACACAAAAATATGGTTCAATTCTATACATAACTTCATTGATATTTCAGTAGTATAAAATTGAGAATGATTGAAAAATTTGTATTAGAACGCCCCCTTTCGGCGGAATATTTCAAAATTGATGGAGAACCTGCTTGCCCCAGTTAAAAACAGACGCAAAATATTTGGTTCAACTCTATGCATATCTTCATAGGTTGATGGTTCATTGGCAATATACGGACACACGGACATACAGATACACACACGGACACATAGCCATCTTATAAAAACATGTTTTTTGGAATCTTTAATTTTTAAAACGTGTAAATCCGTCTAAAACAGGAATTAAAAAAAATTCCGATTACAATACTTCTGCTATTGAAGATAGTAGAAAATAAATATATGTGTCCGTAAGAAAGCAGAATTTTGAGAAGATAAGAATAGATGAAAACCTATGTCAAATTTATCTTCTTTAACACTAGAACCGCCAGAAATTTTAGCCGAGTGTCCCAAAAAATATTACACACCGGAATTTTAATTTAATTTTTTTTAGATTATATATTTATCTTATCTTTCTTATCTGGTACATGTAAACTTATTTTAGAAAGTAATTACCGGTTTGAATCGAAATATTTTTATTTTGTAGCAGTGAAGAAGACCGCTACGGCGGTTCTAGCGTTAACCTATTTTCCTCGGAAACTCCCCGACTGATTTAGGTTAAATTTGGAATCAGTATCCACTGGATTATGTTCAAGATTTAAGGCAGACTGTTTTTTTCTGCGAGTAAAACTTTTATTTTAGGATAATGTCAATTTATTAAAAAACAATCCTTTTTACCGCTTTTTACTTACCCATCATACGCTGTATAGGGTAAATCTTGCAATCGTTTTGAAAATCGAATTTTTTTGACGGATTTACACGTTTCAGATACTTTAGATTCCTAAAAACATATTTTTAGAAAAAAATTTTGCCGTCCGTCCGTCTGTCTGTCTGTCTGTCTGTCTGTCCGTTTGTCTATTTGTAACCGCTCTATCTTCCGCACAAATTGAGATAGAGACTTGAAATTTTGTATGTACTTAATATGTAAGAATGGGACGAAGCCTATTTAATAGCAGTAACCTCGATTATCCGGAACTATTTTTTTCGGACTCTTAAAAAACTCATTGTGATGAAAGATGTATAAAAATTTTCGAATTTTTTACATTAAGGAATGGATCTAAATGGCAATAAAATAATACAAATTTTGCAAAAAGAACGAATTTGATCGGATAATTAGTTGCTGAGATATATGTAATCCTGTTTTCCACATTTGATTTTTCATGACTCTGTATTTCATTTAAATTTCAATTCAAAGATATATTTTAATTGGAAACGAGACCCTTCATCCGTCGAAGTAAATTGTTACTTAATATGATTATTATTTTTCGAGTTATAAGGATGTTTTTTTACGCAATCCGGGATTACTTGTGTATTTTGGTGTTTTATAAGATTTGTCGAAATTGGCTCATCAGCAATTCATTAATATAGCATCAGTAATTATATTAAAACTATTTAAATATGCGTTTAAAATTAATTTTGGAATTGCAATGCATTTTTTAAATAGTTTACATATGTTTTATTTTCATATTTTACATTATGCATATCCATGATGGGTAAGTATTACTGTGGCCACAACGACTAATTTTAATTAATTGAAGTTTTTTTTAACTGCCCGCCTTATATGATCTTATATTTATGCTCTAAAAAATTGCTTAAGTATTTCATGATATAATTGGATTCTTACCTGAAAAGTACGATTTTTCAAGAGAAAGGAATCACTAGACTTTTCTAATTTGTGTGAAGTTCTTGCAAAATTTTATTACGTACAGGAATGTACATGTTGCTAAAGTAAAAATAAACGTCTTTTTTCAAAGAAAAAAAAACAGGTACAGACTGAAAAAAATTGTGTAAAGTATATGTAAGCAATTGGATAAACTTTAGTTTCAAATAATGGATGTGGTAATGTTTTAACACTTATAAGCTCCATCTCAATTTTCACGCGACTTCCGAATAGCATATCTTACACAATTTTATTCAATTAGTTTCTGTTTAAGAAAGACAATTACTTTTACTTTGGCAACATGTACATTAGGCTGGTGAAAAATAATCTTTTTTCCTATTTTCATTGAAGGGTATTGGGGAAACGTTGCCGCTGGTGGAACTAAATTCGCATACAAAATTTGAGTTTTTTTTTTTTTTTTTTTTTTTTTTTTTTTTTTTTTTTTTTTTTTTTAACACTTCTATTATTTACAGCAGTTGCTTTGAAGTTTGGCTCAATTGCTGTTTTTTTTTTTAGCTGAAATTTAAATAAAAAACAGGTGTATTCCATTTTTGGACATTAAACTTGGACCAATCAGGAAACGAATAAAATAAAAAAAGTTGCAGAATTCAACCAATAAAAAGATTCAGATATACTTTAGATTTTACAGCTATTATTTTCCAAATAGTTAAAAATGTTAAGTTAAGTTTGTTTTAGCTGAATTAACTTGAAATGTTATGTTTAGTGTGAAATGTTTATGTACGCTGTGATTATGCATTATTTAATAGTTATTTCTATTTCGAATTAGGCACTTTTTGTTGTTTTTTCGCGTATAAATGAGCAAACTTTGTAAGTAATATTTGGCTCTCTCTTTTGTATTTATTATGTTCTCCGCTCTTCCTTTTGTTGTTCGATACGTTTAGAGTCACATACTTGGATGTCGAATCACAGCAATTCTGGAAGAAGAAGAGATTGTGGACCTGAAACCAATCAAAACGTAATCAGTCATCAAGAAAACGAGAAACCAAATAGATGGAACGTTAATTATTTTTCTGTACTAAAATACAGATATTGTCAGAAGATTCAAATAGTTTTAAATTTGAAAAAGGCAGTTCGTCTGAATCAATTTGAACTACTGCCTTTAAAAGCAGACACGCCCAAAGACATATCCCTTTCTCGAACAAAGTTCAGTGCCTTAAAACTTGTACTAAAATTGCAACACCACGAAAGAAAGAAAGTACAAAAAATATATTTATTGCACGTAAACAATATTGCATGAAAACAAAATGATTAAATTTGTAAGCAGTTTGGGGATTTACAGAGATGAGAAATTAATAGAAACAGCTGTCACCCCTGGTAGCAAAACGACCTTACCCTGTTACGCATGTTATGAAACTTTGCTTGGATGACATAAGCGGACAACTTATTTCATGCTGCTTACAGTCTAAGCGACATTTCATCAACGGTATTAGCTGGAGAGGAGTAGCGAGCCATGCTATAATCCATGACCAGATGTTTTCATGAGGTAACAGAACGAGATAGCGTGCAGGCCAGGGCAGAAATCGAATACCTTGGGTTTCGAGGAAGGTCGGAACACAGTGTGCAACGTGTGGTCTTGCGTTATCTTGTTAAAAGATGGCGCTTGACAGGCAGAGAACAGAGACAGAGAACAACCACTCGACATAAGATATCAGAAATGTTCCCATCTGTGCACAAATTACAGTCGATCCAAACTAGTGATGTGCGTGTCGTGTACCCAACGGCAACCCAAACCATCACACAAGGTGCTGGGCCTCTGTGCCGATATCGAACGTAAGCAAGCGACGTAGGCTGTACTCGGAGCCTCCAGACATGTATACGGCCATAAGAATACTGCACGTTCAACCAGGATCTCTATGAAAAGTGCACATTCTGCCAGTCTTGTATCCAACATTCTCGTTCGGCATACCAGAATCACCGTCTCTCTCTATGCTGCATTGTCAAGGGAAGCCGCAGTAATGACCGCTGTACTGACACCCCATACTGCTGTAAACGTCGAAAATTCTTATGAGCAGATACTGGCGTGCTGCATACATGCCAATTTCCTGAATAATGGTATGATATCAATATATCATATATCATTGAATATGACGATGTTAGGTAACAAATTGATAAACTTATCTTGTCCTCCATTAAAAAAAAAAAAAAAGAAAAAAAAGAAAAAGAAAGAAAAAAAAATCCTTTCTTTTAAAGTAACTAAAATCATGATCACAACAGGATCTACATTACAGTTGAAGTTATAAATATATCGCCCCTTTTCTCATTTTAGTAATACTTAAACCAAGCCCTTAATATAACGGTTACCGATATCCCAGCACATGTATTTCACTCGTTCCATACCTTATATGGTCATGAAAAACCGAATGTGGTTTTCTTATACCAGCTGCTCTACAATAAAAATGCTGCATAAGATGTTTTGCGCGTCGTACATATTCGAATATATCTCCTTCTCATCCTACCGTTCCTTATATGGTATCCATTCGCGAATTTTAGACCGAATCATGAGCCCCAAAGCCTATCCCACAAAATTCCTTTGCTTTTTCAAATTCCAATAGCAAAGTTTAAACTCTTTTCTCGCCAATTAGCGATTATCTTGTTAAGATGCTAAGTACAAAATCTCTCTCTCAGAAGAAAAATATTGCACGTATATTTTGGCCAAATATCATATATATGCCAAACATTGTAACCTTTGGCGATATCTGACAACTGATGTTATCTTGGTTCTGACTAAAAGAACGGTGACTTTCACTTTTTCTCTTGGCCTGGCTCTGCTGTAACCACCAATAATTCATACTGAGCGTCCTACTCTCTCGAAAGGGCTAAAATAAAACTTTACTCTAAAGAACCTGGCTGCATACTTGTCTTTTTGTCGATCTCCTTTCACGGCATTGATGGTAACTCGTAATAAACAATATTAAATCTACTAGATACAATAATCATCCAAGATTTCCATTACAAACTTTGGTGCTATAAGACCGTACTTAGCCCGACTAGAGGAGTATGGGCGCTCATAAAATCCGGAGAAATCGCTGCTGGCTATAGCGGTTTCGCATCTTCTCTGCATGGCATGCGGTGTTTTCGAACAACTCAAGATTTATTGCTCCGTCTGTGCATCGCAGGATTCGAGACTTATACCTTCTTCTGTGGGTCGCAGGGTGTTGGATGCGGCAAAAGGGGTTCGTCGCTCCCAGTATGACAATTACGCAAGCCTTAGCCAGCTGGAAAAGTGATGTCAAAATCAAAAAAGGTTTTTTTTTTTACCCTGATCGCTCCGTCCGCTGTTCTACACGAAGCAGTAGTTTCGTTATCTCGCCGTGCTGAAGAATTCGGTGTGACGCAGCGTTATCGGCGGCAGTGCACATAGATGTTTGTGAAAATTCAGGTGAAATTTTTGTGTGAAATTATCTATCGCACATACAGAATTTTTCATGTGTGAAATATGCTTCGGTCATCTCAGTGTTGTCATTTGCGTGTATCAGCTGCAATGCGTGTTATAAATGTGTGTGAAGATATCCAAAATATGTGAGACAAACGAAAGTTATTTTTATTGTTATTGTCTCAGCAGAATTTTCAACATACACAAAAAAAATAACAAATCCAAAAAAAAGTAGTGGCGATTAATGTGGCAACAAGTCGAGCACAAAAAGAGTGAAATATGCAATCAAGTGTTTGTGATAAATAAGTCATCAATCTCACATACAGAATTTTTCATTGAGAAATACGCAAAATATTAAAAAAAAGTGTGTGCCAATTATCTTTATTCCTTGAGTGCTTTCCGAAATGATTATCAATGGTACGTACACAAGTTTTGAATGTGAAATATGCGTCTGATCCCTGTTGACAGGGGTGCTAAAACATACACACACACAAAAAAAAATTAAAATTAAATTTGTGCTCAAGCGAAATTTTATTACATCAATAATGCCACAATACTTAGATTTATGTTTTGCTATTATTATTGTTATTGTTTTATTTGGATACATGATTATTTAAATAACACTTTCTTGTTCAGAGCTTTTCAAAAATATATAGTAATAATGCTTTTTAAATATTTATTTGATTAAACTTTGTCTCACGGCATTAAAACATCTCAATTATAATCCTGTATCCAAGCAGTAATAAGATACCCTTTAGATTTTTATTATGCATACATACATTTTCTTACTCTTTAATCTAAAAAAAAAGTGATTTTTTTTTCATAAAAAAAGGTTTTTTGATACAAAGTAAGTAATTTTTCAAAGTGATATTTTGTTGAGAGTCATGTGAGAACAAATAGATGTTTTCAGTAATAGATAAAAAAATATAAGAGTAAGACATTTATAATACTATCTCATTTACGAGATAGATTTTTTTTCAAATAAGTGCTTTAACAATTTTCATTATGGTATCTATTTTTATTATTTAAGTGATATTTTGTGTTTTTATTATTATTTTATTTGACTTTAAATGATTGTGAGTGCCTTTGAAATCTTTAGAATTTAGTCAAAGGAATACGTGTGCAATTAAATAGTAGCCCTACACCTACCAAATTAACATTTACAAATAGTTAAACCTTTTGTAGTATTTGTTTCATTAGATCAGCTACATATTTAACTGATATGGCTAATTCTAAGATTACTTTCAAAACCATCACTTTTGATGGCGATGCTAATTTGGTTGACTTTTCTTCAACCAAATCAAAACATTAGCCAAAGCGCACGGATGGAAGGATCAGGACACCATCCAATTTCTAGGTAATAAGTTATCCGGACCTGCGCTTACTTTCTTTACTCAAAACCCATCTACTTATAAAGCTGACAAATTAAAATTTGTAGAAAAAGAATTCAAAAAATTCTTTGCCCCCCCTAGTAAAACAACTGCACTTGTGGAATTTAACAATTTAATAATGCTACCTCAAGAAACGATTAGAAACCTTGCACACCGAATAAATATTCTAACTACGCGAGTACATGACAACATAAAAGATAAAAAAGCCTTAGACAATATTAAATACACAAAACTAATCTCGTGCATCCCACCCCCACTGAGAATTAAATTGCAAGAGGAAAACATTCTCGATTATGACACTGCTGTTGATAGGGCACAAATGTTGCAGGATATAATGCAAAATGAGAATGTGCTACAAACATGTAACACAACAAATCCAGTAGCAGACTCTATTGCTAATCAGTTAAAAATTTTAACTGAAAGAGTCAATGCATTAACACTAACAAGCATTCCAAATGAACAAAACATAGACGCAATTCACAGTATAACCCCACAAAATTCAAAACAACGTGAACAATATGCGAACAAAGACTTTAAAAGGAAGCATACTGTTTCACCTAAACATAACACACGTAAAAATAAATCTACATCACCACCCGCTTGCCAGCTATGTGCGAAGCGTGGCCACACAGCAAAACATTGTTTTAAATGGCGTAGAGCAAATTCAAATAGAAACAAACATAATTATAAATACGACAATAACTGTAGAAGAAATGATAACAGAAATGGTAATTTAAACTACTAATGAGATGTACTTCAGCTGATGGCTTTACATCTCAAAAGAAGTCTAACACATCAGCAACTGCAGACGAATTTCCATGGACTCATGACCCAACACTGCCTACACTCTGTCCAGACAGAAGGGTTAAATCCGTTGCTTCGCAAACAAAATGTGAAGTTAAATTGTCCAAAAATTCTGCATCACAGACAGTCGAAAACAATAATGAAGTAGCTTCACAAACTGTTAACATATGTGATGACAAAGTTGCAGTTATTTGCAATGTAAATAATTCATCCCCAACACTTCCCCTCATAAAGGCCTCCATTGCAAGACATAAAACTAACTTTTTGCTCGATACTGGTTCATCCATTTCAATTATATCACAAGATTTGTTTGAAAAAATTAAAGACAAACTAAAATATAAAAGATTAGGAACAGGCGTCACTATTAAAACAGTTAATTCAGATGTTCAGTTCACTGCATGCATTAAAACTTCTATTCGCATACACCAAAAGTCATTCTCGCATAATTTCTACATTGTTGACATATCGAATTCCGCTAACTTTCAGGGAATTTTAGGCTTTGATTTTATTCACAAAAACAGAATTGTGATAGATATTCATAAGAATAAAATGTCAACAAATGAATTTAGCATACCATTACTTGATTCTGCCTTATGTGAGAATGAAACACATCATCTTGAAACACATGAAATACATCAATCGGAAAAATTCCCAAAAGAAATTCGATTGGAGAATAAACTTAAACTAGAACCACATGAAAAGAGGTGAATCTCCATAAAAACGGATTCAATTGACCCAAGAAAACATTGCTATTTTCAATGTGAAACAAAAAAGAATATAATTTCTTACGATAGTATTGTAGGTGGTCAAAGTTATGAATCACACAAGGAAGGAACTCAAAACACAACTAGATCCCCACATAAATTCCAGTTTTATGTTTTTATACAAAATTCATCTACTAAACCTGTACACATAAACAAAAATGCACGAATAGGAACTTTATTTGAAACAATGGACATTATGGACCCATCACAAAACACAAATTTTCATCAAATGATGAATTCATGTGAAAATGTTTCGAATTTTAATCTTAAATCTCAGGATAACTTAAAGGATTACATTTGTAATTATATTCAGGCATCAAATGAAACATTAAATCAACGTAAAGAAGAACTAAAAATTAGTGACTTTAATTTAAATCATTTACAGGAAGAGAATGCAAAAAGGTTAGGAAAATTATTGCTTGATAATTATGCATCATTTTCCAAGTCCATAAAGACACTAGGCCACACAGACAAGGTAGTCCCAAATTTAAAGTTTATAAATGACTATCCCATAAAAACATTACCATTTCCCCTCCCACAATCATTACATAACGAAATGAAAGAGCAAATTCATCAACTTCTTGAAGCAGATATTATAGAACGAAATTGTTCTGAGTGGGCATGTCCCATTTTGCTTGTAAAAAAGAAGACTGATCAGTCTGGAAAACAGAAATACAGACTCGCTCTAGACTTACGTATGTTAAATTCCGTGTTACAAGGCTCATCATACCCCCTACCAAAAATACAAACCATAATTTCAAATTTATCCGCATACAAATTTTTCACTTCACTAGACTTCAAAATGGCGTATCATCAAATAGACCTTCCGGAACAATTTCAAGACCCACTAACCTTTACATGTATCTATGGGACTTTTAAATATAAACGCCTAGTATTTGGTCTAAAGTCATCAAGTGGATTCTTTCAACATTTAATGGATTCTTTAATTGATGAATTGCAAATTGATGGAGTATACTCATATCAAGATGATCTAATATTTGGGTCAAACTCATTTGAGGAAACTTGTTCAAAGTTACATAAAATACTGAAAATCTTAACTAAGTATAATTTAACATTGACTCCAAACAAATGTACATTTCATACATCAGCAGTTGACTACTTAGGGTTCCATATTGAAAACCACTCTATTGCACCTATTCATGCAAACATTGTTAAAATTAACTCGTTTCCCACACCAAAAACTAAGAGACAATTAAAAAAATTTATTGGTTTAGTAACATTTTATAAATCATTGGTGCCATCATTTTCGGAAATTATTCAACCTCTCATTGATTTGACCACTCCTAAAGCTACATTTAAATGGACACAAAAACACCAAGAATTATTCAAAAAAATGCAACAAGTGTTCTTTAGTTCACCTATGGTTCGCTTACCAGATTGGTCAAAAACCTTTTACGTTAACACTGACGCATCTAAGGTAGCGATAGCTGGTGCATTATTACAGGAACATGAAGGACAACTACTTCCTATTGCATATTTTTCTAAATCTCTTAAACACGCAGAAAAACGTTACCCGGCTTTAAAACTTGAATTAATGGCCATTTATAAATCAGTAATCGCATTTAAGTACTATTTATACAACAGGAAATTTGTAATTTTGTCAGATAGTGCTCCCTTAAAAAAATACAAAAACACATGTAACCCTGCGGATTTAACTACACGTTGGTTAACTGAACTTTCTGAATACACCTTTTCCTTCGAACATGTACCGGGATCATCCAATGTACTTGCTGATTATCTATCAAGGTGTACATTTGAAAACAATACCCAAGATCTTAAATCAAATCCTGAACTCCTTAATGACCCTCATGCTTTACCAATTGTAGATAATGACACTTCGGACAATATCGAAGAATCCAATAACAACAAACCCAACTCAGTAAATTATTTAATTTCAGGCAGAGATACAAACAAGGATCCATTACTTGAAATATCAAACGACACATTTGTCAGTGAGCAAAGAAAGGACCCAAAATTGGCCGAAGTTTACGATGATATTTTAAGAAATGGATCATCAAAAAAATTTCCGATGTACTTCATCCATCCTGACAGTAAGGTTCTCATGACAAAAAAAGAAAACGTATATAATAACACATTTTCGTACCATATTATTGTACCTGACTCACTTAAGGCTAAAGTTTTAACAATTTGTCATCTGTCACACTTTGGGTTAACTAAAACATATGCATTTGTAATAGCTAGATATTTTTGGAAAGGAATGTATACCGACACGTTAAACTTTGTGGCATCTTGTACTAAGTGTATTCAAACAAAACATCACATAACACCACCTGCTCCGCTTCAGCCCACTTACACACCAACCCACCCAGGACATACCATTGGGATTGACTTACTAGGACCATTTAAAAACGGACAATCAGTTTTAACGGTAACAGATCATTTTTCCCGGCACCTCGAACTATTTGCTTTGCATACAACAACAACTGACAAAATTGCTAAATGTTTATTTGATTACATAACTACCTTTGGCAGACCTGCCACTATTCTCAGCGATTTAGGTAAGCAACTGACTTCTGACATGTACAACAGATTCAACGATACATTGGGCATAAAAATACTCCATTCCTCAGTAGGTCACCCCCAAAGTAACGCAATTTCAGAGAGAGTAAATAAATCAATAAAATATTCAATTACCACTTTACTTGAAGAAGGCCATTCTTTTGAAAATGCATTACGTATACATAAATCACTATACAACGGTTCCACACATTCTTCCACTAAATATTCCCCCAACTTATTACACTTTGGAAGAGAACTATCTTTATTATTTGATATTTTTGATCAAACTATTAATCAGCCAATCCTTGATAAGGGCATAGAAACTTACCAGTTGCTAAATGATTTGAATTCAATTTACAAAAAAGCATACTCTAACATCAAAAATTCACAAGAAAAGAGAAATCAACACTTCCAGAAACGAGCGAAACTAAGAGTAATCTTAGAAAAGGATATAGTGTACCTCAAATCCGTGGATAAATTTAAACCAAAATACACCGGACCTTTTATTGTGGTACATAAATATTCGCCAGTTTCTGTTTCCATTAAGCGTTTACACTCGCCTGATGAATCGGCATTCAGAGTACACATTGACAGGCTAATTATAGCCCCCCCTAGAAATGATCATTTATTTGTGCGTCATGAGGAAAATATAAGTCACCCAGGAAACAGCTCTATAAAATACAACCTAAGATCTCGTTTTTAACACAGCCCATCACAATATTAGGTTACCATAGATTTACAGTAAATGCAGTACATCACACTGATACACATATTGTGTTGGAGTTTCCTTTGAGGGAGTTCATGGCTGGTCCAGGTTCTCCATCACAGGGGGCTTCCACATAACAGATATGTCTCTTAATTGCTGGGTTGTCGCCAATATTGTTACTTTTCCATTTCAGAAGTTTTTTTCTTCATACATAATAATAATAATAAAAATAACATATAACATTGCACATACATTAAATTTTAGTCATATCAAACATAATCATGATGCACAATAAATCTCTAACCGATTATGACAAAGCTGTTTCTCACTACTCTAGGATTGACATTCCCTTTCAGATATATATAAATACCATATGTATCAGATTTTTATTTATTTTTTATTTTTAATTATGCCCCTTCGAAGTGAAGGCCCGTTCAAAAGTCGCCCAAAGTAACTTCATTGTGGTGAGAAACAAATTTCGGATTGGTGCAGTTCACACCAATTTTACTTAAACTCCCTGTTTTTCTATGTAATGCGACGTGCGCTCCTCTGAGAAAGCAAAAGATTTCGGGAGGAGCAGAGGGTCCATGTAATGTGGGCTCTCGCCAATATTCCCACTTCCCATAGGGCTAGGCCATAAGCCGATGCCATCACCTTGTCATTTGACAAGATTTAGGGCAGCACCTTTTATGGATCGCGTGTCGCTTTCCTTTTTTTTTGCTTGTCCTGTGTGGATACACGAATTTTTTTTTTTTCATTTTTTTTAAACATACTTATTAGTCACAAAATACACTTCATCCATAACATTTCATTAATTTTTCACATCATTATGTTAAACTTTCATGGTTGCAACCTCCATTTCATATTTTCAACCCCCATTTCATATTTTTAACCTCCATTTCATATTTTTAACCTACATTTCATATTTTTACTATCCATTTCGTATTCTTTTAGTATAGATTTTCATATTTGTACCACATAATTCATACTTTTATTATATATACTTCATATTCGTCATATTTTATTCGAGATTTTATTTTATCCATAACCTATGTTTTTATATTATTCGTGACCTATAGCTAACATTCTTCATAAACATATATATTATAAACAATTGATGGTACGAACTTCATGACTATTTTACATATTAAACATGCTTCCTTGCATTCGGCGCCTTATCTTTGATTAGAAAAAAAAGATAACCTTTGGAACAATATATGGTATACCTATAAAAAAAAAACAGGAAGAATGTCTTGTTGTGTGCAAAGTGCTAGAAAAAGCACAAATAAGGCCTGAACTCTAAGCAATAAAAGGCCAATGTGTTCCGGAACGACAACAACATCAAAATGAATGAGCATTAAAAAAAAAAAGAGAGAGAGACTTTGAAGATGCATAATGATATGTCGACATAGTGTATAACTGTATAAATTCGAATATATATAGATGATCAATTCTTAATATTTAACCAGCATAATCTTACACTTTTGTATGTAATTCTGAGAGAGACATTTTCGTACCGGGTCCAAAAATTTTTCAAACCCAAACCAGCGGGGGAGATATATGATATCAATATATCATATATCATTGAATATGACGATGTTAGGTAACAAATTGATAAACTTATCTTGTCCTCCATTAAAAAAAAAAAAAAAAAAAAAAAAAAAAAAAAAAAAAGAAAGAAGAAAGAAAAAAAAAATCCTTTCTTTTAAAGTAACTAAAATCATGATCACAACAGGATCTACATTACAGTTGAAGTTATAAATATATCGCCCCTTTTCTCATTTTAGTAATACTTAAACCAATCCCTTAATATAACGGTTACCGATATCCCAGCACATGTATTTCACTCGTTCCATACCTTATATGGTAATGAAAAACCGAATGTGGTTTTCTTATGCCAGCTGCTCTACAATAAAAATGCTGCATAAGATGTTTTGCGCGTCGTACATATTCGAATATATCTCCTTCTCATCCTACCGTTCCTTATATGGTATCCATTCGCGAATTTTAAACCGCATCATGAGCCCCAAAGCCTATCCCACAAAATTCCTTTGCTTTTTCAAATTCCAATAGCAAAGTTTAAACTCTTTTCTCGCCAATTAGCGATTATCTTGTTAAGATGCTAAGTACAAAATCTCTCTCTCAGAAGAAAAATATTGCACGTATATTTTGGCCAAATATCATATATATGCCAAACATTGTAACCTTTGGCGATATCTGACAACTGATGTTATCTTGGTTCTGACTAAAAGAACGGTGACTTTCACTTTTTCTCTTGGCCTGGCTCTGCTGTAACCACCAATAATTCATACTGAGCGTCCTACTCTCTCGAAAGGGCTAAAATAAAACTTTACTCTAAAGAACCTGGCTGCATACTTGTCTTTTTGTCGATCTCCTTTCACGGCATTGATGGTAACTCGTAATAAACAATATTAAATCTACTAGATATAATAATCATCCAAAATTTCCATTACAAATGGTCTTTGAAGTGGTTGTATGGTTTGGCAGCACCGACCTCGCCGATCTCACAATATGTATATCTTTTCGGCCTTGGGAAGAAGTTGAGATCCTGCACGCCGCGCGCCGTTCAGTTTGACCCTCAACAACTAATTGATTCCATATATGCATGACAATGGTTGTATTTCAACCAGTGTGTCAAGCGTGTTCAGAGCAATAACGCTCACTCTCGATAGGGAACTATCCTGTGTATATCAAATTCTAATTTTGCTGGGAAGCATCTATTCTTATTATTCGGGGCATAACACTGTATTCTGAGCAAACGCTGACATTACAAAGCGGTTTCTGGAAGAGAAATCCCTACGCAACTTTTCTTTTATATAGTTAATGTAGTGCTTCGGATGTCGTTCCTCCCATCTGCATCGACTAAATGCACTGAAATATTAATCATTTGCATATTGCAACATCAACTTTCTTTCTTGTAATTTTAACGTTTGTCAAATTATTCCTCAATAGCGTGATAATTTTAAATGCCAGCAGTGTATTACATACAGACAAATTGTCTTAAGAGCGTCATATATGCTTCTAGATGCAGGGATTGTAACAACATGGTATAAGGATTTCGTCATCGGTAAATCAATTTGAGGAGACCGATAGATAAACGTCACGAAAAAAAATCTTAAAAAGACGATACAGATGGAGGATGATCTTGGAAAAAGACAAACTACAAGCATATTCTTTGATAGTAGAAAAGATGTTTATAGAAGAAAGGGAACAAGTAGCGCCATCGACATTCAGAACAAAATAATAATAATAATAATAATAATAATAATAATAATAATAATAATAATAATAATAATAATAATAATAATAATAATAATAATAATAATAATAAATTTTACAGTTTCAGCAAAACAAATCTTGACACTTGCGATTTTAGATGTTTTGTTAAATATCTTGAAATATACAGAAGGAATTATTCTGAAACTCCAGGTATGTAGACAAAACAGTATACGTCATATATTTTCGCAAAGAGTTTCGCCCGAAATCCAACAGGGGACCGTCAACAAATTGAAAAGAACGAAGATCTTTTGGATAACTCTGTCAAAATTAATGAAGCAAAAGAGTTCAAACTTCAGATTATGATGTGGCTTATTGTAATAAATTGTGTCCATTTGTATGAATATAGCATGTAAACTTGTTAAAAAATTCAGGATTTTATAAAAATGGTAAAAAAAAATTTGCCAAGTTTTTTGCTTACAATTTGCAGAGTTCTTCATAAAAAACAGTTTTTTTAGAACATATGGCAATCAACACTTTACAAAACACCCTGTAACCAGAATTAAAAAACATTGAAAAACATACTACACAATATTGCACGTACTACTACATTTGGATACAGCTTCTAATCTTTTTGCTTTATTTTGGGAATAACGCATTTATATTTTATTCTATCGACGATAATTTTCAGAATTCTCAAGCTTTGTTTTTAAGACTTTAACAAAAGTTGCTCAATACATTACTAACATAATATGCAAATGAAATTTTAATAGCTTTGACGCACGCGCAGTAAAAAAAAAAATATTTAGTAAACCTGCTTGTTTGTCATACAAATTTTATTACTTTTTAATTCTGATTACAGGATGTTATGTGCAATATTGATTGTCATATTTTCTGAAAAAAAAAACATTGTTTTTTATGAAGAACTCTGCAAATTATAAGCAAAAAACTTGGAAAAATTTGGGACCGTTTTTATAAAAACCTTAATTTCTCTACGAGTTTACATGTTATATTCATAAAAATGAACACAATTTATTACAATACGCGACCTAATCATAATCTGCAGTTTGAACTGTTTTGCTTCATTAGTTTTGACAAGATTATCCAAAAGATCTTCGTTCTTTTGTTTATACACCTAGAGTTTCAGAATAATTCCTTCTGTATATTTCAAGATATTTAACAAAACGTCTAAAATCGCAAGTGTCAAGATTTTTTTTGTTGAGACTGTAAGTCAGAATAAAGCTCGCTTTAGAGAGAATAAAGAGGAGAACTGCAACATTTGATTTTGTTTTTTAATACGAACAAGGTTCCATTCTGATATCGACATCAACCGTCTAAACTAGATGGTATAATTTCTTGACCATCTTTATAAACACGAAGTTAGATTAATAAAGGACTCAGATCTTCATCTGTTTGCACTCCAATTTTATTTTGCATCCTGGATAAGCAAATATTAATCCAATCGAGAATTTTATAATTAATTTATAAAATAATTAAATTAATTTTCAAGCTTTCTGCGTTAAGTATTATTCAATGTTGCCACTTTTATGTTGAGATAAAATAGAAAAAATAAGCTTTTAATATAACACGTCTATGATTTTAGCGAAAAGAACTCTTGTATTGAAGCAAATTTTGGATCTATAATTTTTTTTTTATTGTCCAATGTATGCCAGTGTTCATATACAATATATAAATATTAATTTTCCTGTTAAAGAAATACATTATTTTTTACGATGAAATGAAATATGCGAATATGGACGGCATATTCGTATACAAAAACAGAGCTCTAAAATGCCGAGTTCCCAAAGTTTTTTCTTTCACTCAAATGGACAATGAATAAATAGTTTTAAAATAGACATTTTTTACAATTACTATTCCATTAAATAATAAAAATCAAAATTAATCAAAGAAAAACTTTAACTTTGACATTTATTTCTTTATTACTTCAACATTTTGTAACATAAAGACTTTAAAGACATTTGGCATTTCGATGCATTATAATTGACCTACTTTTTTTCTGCTAGGAATAAATCTTCTAATTTCATCGGAATAACAAAAAAAATTAAATTGCTACTAAATCTTATTCCGAAGAAATGAAATTACCTATGAAATATTCCCCAGCCCTTTAAAAGCATTTTATTGATTTATAGTATCTTTTAATAAATTCGAAGATGTTAAATCCAATATGTGACGTCATATACCTCGTTTAAATTACATGTGGTACCCTAGGAGCTTTTTATATCCTATTTGGAAATCCTTAATCTGATGAAATCGAGAATTGTCCTCCGCTCGTCTGCTGAGTTTGAAATTCCCTCTTATAAAGTGTAGACGCTTGAGGATTAGGGGATTTGTTCAAGGGGATTTGATGCCATGATATAAGTTTAAAATTCGACTTGTTTTATGCTCCAGGCATCATAAAATAGCGAACTTCAAACTTTGTGAGGAAAAAAAGACAAAAATTTTAGAAAAAAATATTCATGTCAGAATGTGAGCTTATTTTGTTTCTAACATATTTTAGATATGTATAGACAAGAGAAAGTAATTAGAATTTGAATAAAATAAAGATAAACTGTTTCTAAAATTTTAGGATTTTTTTTATCTTTATGATTATTTATATAATTGGTTTAAAAACCAACATTGTTTCTTAAAATCTGATAGTTTTATATTATCAAAAAAATTATGGTAATTTTATAATTTTTAAATAAAAATCAGCATGTAATAGAAATAATTTATAGTATATGTCAAGAAAGTTTAACAGATAAATTTATCTTCCTTTATACCTCTTATTATATGTATATTTTGCTTATATTTAAGTATATTTTGAAGAGAATTGCAACATTTGATATGTATTCTTAATGTGAACAAAACTTTTAACTTTGACATTTATTTCTTTGTTACTTTAACAAAGCAATTTCTAACATAAAGACATTTTGCATTTCGATGCATTATAATTGACATACTTTTTTCCTGCTAGGAATAAATCTTCTGATTTCATCAAAATAACAAAAAAAGGAAAAAGAAAAAAGAAAAAAGAAAAGAAAAGAAAAGAAAAGAAAAAGAAAAAACGATGCTACATAATCGCATTTTGAAAAAAAATGGAATTACCTATGAACTATTCCACAGCCCTTTAAAAGCCTTTTATTGATTCGTAGTGACTTTTAAGAAATTCGAAGATGTTAAATCCAATATGTGATGTCATATACCTAATTTAAATTACATCTGGTACTCTTGCAGCATTATATAGCCTATTTGAAAATCCTTAATCTGACGAAATCGAGGATTGTCCTCCTCTCGTCTGCTGAATTTGAAATTCGCTCTGATAAAGTGTAGACGCTTGAGGATTATGGGATTTGCTCAAGGGGATTTCATGTCATGATATAAGTTTAAAATTCGACTTGTTTTATGCTCTAGGCATCATAAAATAGCGACCTTCAAACTTTGTGAAGAAAATACTTTTGTTTAATAGACAAAAGTTTTTGAAAAATACTCGTGTCAGGTTGTGAGCTTATTTTGTTTCTTACATGTTTTAGATGACATATTTATAACAGAAAATAATATGAATTTGAATGAGAAAAAAAGGTAGACTTTTACTAAATTTCTAGAATTTTTTTTTTCATTTATGATTATATGTACTTAATTTAAAATTCAACATTCTTTCTTAAAACTAATTAATTTTTGTTAATATATGTATATGTATACATATATATATACTATATATATATGTATAGGTAATTTCAAGTAAGATCCCATCCTATAATTGGAATAATTTATAATATATATTAAGAAAATTTAACCGATAAGTTATCTATTATTTTATTTATCAGTGGATTTTAACTTTTAAAAATATTTGTTGTTTCTAAATTTTACAATATTGCCAAAACCTATAATCTTTAACCAAAGATGAAACTTTAATCTAAGTAACATGAAATATACCGTGCTCAGTGCAAAGAATGATGGAAATTGTATTTGTTCCAGTATTTTTCGCATTTTCGGATGCATTGCCAATGCTATTTTTCTATTGGCTCTTACACGTAATCTGCTGTTTTCCTATTGGTCAATTAAACTTTCATTAGTGTCCACTTTTTTTCTACGAAAGAATTCCCTTCATTCTTTGAACTGAGGATGGTACGTTCTATGCTATTGACATTGACATTACTATGCTTTAAAAGTTAGTCTTGCCTTATTAACTTTGTTTTTCCTATTTATACATTCCGTTTGTATCAAATACTGCCGATTAATTTCTCTGCGTATCTATTTATAATTAATTAGTAACACACTTATTTATACAAAATGTAATCAGAATTTTTTCTCATCTTTTCAAATTATTTTCTACTGAATAAAAATGAAAAAAAAAAATCAAAGTACATTATAATTAGTGTCACTACTTTTAACCCGATACTTATTTCTTCAGATATTTTACAATGTTTTCTTAAATTTCGACACGTAATTTATATAGTGCATAAAATATAGTTCGTCAATCGAAACTAAAGTGCTTCTCACGCTGCTTCCAAAGTCGGAAATTAAAGTTTCTTATATAATTAATCTGAACTCCGCCACCGGGAAGAAACAAATGGAAAAGCACTTTAATTTGAACTCATTAATTAAGTTTCGAAGCAATTAGGTAGACACCGATGGTCTGCTGCGCTAGCATCTTTTAAACCGATGAATTTTTGTTAAGTGATAAATAGCTAGTTCCAACTCATTTATTAACTGAATTATATTTCATTTCCTCCTATCTCTTTCAACTACTTCCTAATTTTACATAAAGTTTAATTATGCTTTTTCTTCTTCAAAAAGTAAAATTTTCACGAACTGAGTATGTAGAAATTAGGAAATACATGGATGTTCGGTTTTAAAAAATACTTTACGGAGACTGGAATTACATTCGTATTTTAAGTGTCAGAGAAGGCGTATTGAGGAAAAATTTAGCTGAATATTTTTCTTTAAAAACTAATTATTTTATGAAGTTGCGTTTCGTTCTTCCGCGTTATTGGGCACTTAAAGTAATTAACAAAATTTATATCTTCCAAGAAAAAGCGTACGCATATATATATGGACCATACGAGAGTTTAAATTAACTGAAATAAATTAAATATTTAACTTATCTAGAAATCATACAGATGAGACAAACTCATTACATAGCTATTTATTCCAATAAAATATCTTTTTCTTTCATTCTTACGTAAAATTGAAATTAAAAGGTACATTACATTCTATAACAATTACGAACTACTGCCTACATAACACAGTACTTCAAAAAGTTAGATGATTTATTCTTTATATTATCTATAAATTGACTAAACTAAATTGACTAAACTAAAATATTTTATATAATTTAAATGTAGCCCTTTACACTCCTTTGTCACATTTGAAATGACATGATCTTTCTTTGCAAAATTTCCTTCTGCCACCAATTATGAAAAAATATAAAAATTGCCTTATTTTATTAAAGCCTTTTTGATATGGTGCAATTGTAAATAATTTTTTTTTTAGTGGTGACAACCAAATAAAATTTGTGTAAAAGACCCCGGAGCCGAAGGTGTTAAAAATGCATTCCATTCTAAAACTATAATATAATATTCCAAAACACGAAAATTAATGCATCGAATTTTATACGATTTATGTTAAGATTTTTAGAGTTTAAAATTAGTTACCTTAAGTAAATTATAAATTCACTTATCTAGAAATTGTAAAACTAAGACAAATTTGTTATATATCGCATTACTCTAATGAAACATATTTTTTCTTTAATTCTTATTCATAAATGAAATTTAAGGATGGATTCATTTATGAAATAATAACGTACTATTTAGTTCCATAAGATCTTTGAAAGTTTATCCAATTACTGTTAAGAAAATGGTATAAAATAGTCATTTATTTTTAATACTTTTATTAAATAATATGTGAATAATTTAAAGGCGTACCATATATATATATATATATATATAAAGTTCCCATAACGTAAAACAATTTAAATGCTTTTAAGCATAACATGATTTATATTCTAAAAATATAAAGAGAAGATGGACGAATTACCCAAGCGTTTAAATTAAATATTTTTCGTATCTGGAAGTATTACAATTATTCAGCTATGCAGGAATCTTCTTCAAATATCAGCCAGCAAAATATATTATTCTTTCTGGAAAAGAATTAAAATCTTAAGATGAATTCCATTCTAATAAAATAATATCCAATTACTTGCATAAGATATTATTCTTAAAATTTATTCAATTTATATTAGGCGTTTATGTCAGGCACTTCTTCTTCTATTTATTGAACATATTGGTGAGCATTGTAAATGTTGTTTTATACATAAAGTTAGACCCATTTAAAATAAATGCGTAAAAGTTAAAAGATTTTTTAAACCTTTAATCATCTCAATGATCATCTTGAAATGCGTTTAACTATGTGTGGCACAACTGGAATTTGAAAAATACTGACTCGTGTTTCAGAATACATAATTATAAGTATGTAAAAAATTGATAAAAATATTTTAACCTAAAACCAAAATAATTAAGGACTAAAAGATACTTTTATCGCATCTACAATAAACAGGAATTGATATAATTCTCATAAATATTGCCCAATTTCTAGTATAAAATTGTGAAGTGTACAAAATCATCTTTGAAGAAAATCTACTATCGGGCAATTATATATCTGCTCATTTACCAATTCTATCAGGTATTATAACAAGTTTAAAATGGGGTAGCTTTTCTACGTTCATTTACTTAAAAAAAATTAAAAATTCTTTTTAAAAAAATAGTCTATAAATATATTATACTCTTTATATATTTTAACAAGTTTATTTATACTTCACAGTTATTGATATGGTATTACATATAATTTAATACAAATTATTAAATCCAATTCATTTTTCCTTTAAAATTAAACATATTGCATGTAGTATTTAAAATTCTTTAAAAATGATGATAATGTTACTTCACGTTCAGGTTATAAACATAGTAAATGTCAACAAAGTTCGTCCAGATAGTTTCACTATTGAATTATATGATAGTTCACTTAAGTTCCATTACCTTTATAATTTTCATTCGTAGCTCAACGCCTAAAGCAACGTCAAAAGCTATCCCATTTTAAACTTGTTATAATACCTGATAGAATTGGTAAATGAGCAGATATATAGTTGTTAATACAGGTATTAAAAATTTAAAGATAAAAACTTTGGGTCTTTTTCTTGACTATTTTGAATCTACTATTGGACTCTTCCAACATTTATAATTTCATAAAATTTTCTAAGAAAATTTTTGCAACATTGACCTTAAGCTTTTCAAATGATAAATAAAACTATGGTATGAGAAATTAATTCAATATCATCGTCTGTTGAAAATTCCAATGGTCAATTTATATTAACTGGTGTGTTGGAAAATCGGAACAACAAATAAAATCAAGTTTTAAAGCTTAGTATGTAAGTACTTTTTTTTCGGTTTGTTGCAGGTCTGCAATATCGTAATGCAAAGAGTTAATAATATTTCATAAAAAAAGATAAAATAAAAGGTTTATTAAGGACAAGTTTTTCTTGCTTAACACATAAATAAATAAATAGATTCATTTCAAAATTACAAAACAAAACTCATATGGTACTTAAGAGACATTATTAATACTTTACCACATTACCAGTCCATGAGGTATACAATTTTCTATTGATTGTCCGCTTAAATTAATGAAATATTATTAGTAAATATAGTTATCTCTCAAACCTGATTTTTCAAATATATATAGGTAAAACTCCAACATTCACTTCATTATTAATCATTCATTGTTTTTCGATTTTTTTATTTTTATTATTAATTAACCATTTATTGTTTTTGCATTTTTATTTTATTTTTATACATTTCATCTTTAATTCGTTGAGTGCCAAGTCTATTTTGTCTGCCTTTCCTTTTGGGCAGCGAAATAAGATTCTCGTTACAGAATCCCAATACCGTCAGTCATCGGTGACTGATGCCACTTAAACGGAACGTTTTGTGTCAGATAGTGAAGTCTTTTTAGAGTATTATTTCATAGCTATTTTCAGTTGATAACCGATAAGACGGTTGAATGAAGATTAGAGGATTGTACCGATTTGCTACTGCTGAAGAGCTTTAAAGGCTCTTTTCTTCGGATCTATATCTATTTTGTGACTGGTTTGTGCAATTCCTACAAATGAGCATTATTACTGATGGTTAAACTCTTCATAAAGGTTCCACTGACTTGACACAGTAAATCACTCTGGCATATCTGACATGTAATGAAAAACACAAGGAAAATATTCGAGAGAATAATTAAATGTTGACTGAAGTGTAAGTGGAGTAATTTCTGTTCAATTTATGATTATGAAAATGTAATTGGTCTAGGTAAAATTAAGAATTGTCTTCATTTTGTTTACGCTATAATGCTGATATTTTCGAATTCCATGAAATTTTAATTGAAAACAAAAGGTGGGAGAGCAAGTTCTTAATGTACCATGCAGTATTTAATTTCATGTATTATGAAGCTTTGTGTGCACCATTTCAAAATAACATCTTCATGAAACTTTTTATAAATCTTATATATTAAAAGAAAAGCCCGAATAAGTAAGCACGGTTTAAATACGTCTCTTCACAAATACGTTTCACTTTACGTAAGTTAATTAATTTATTTCCATCTGTATTCTTTTTTTTTTTGCAATGTTATTGCCGGCAATCTTAGGCTTAATTGTAGAGATGTTTCATATGAAATTGAATCATTCAATAGTTAATGATTAAAGTGTTTATTTACGTTCTTGGCCGACTCATTTTCTATATTGTAAATTTCAAATTTATGCTAAGTATGTATAAAAAAAAGGCTGGAAATCACATTGTTTTTTGTTTTGTGTTTTGATGGTGCGATTTTCGACGGATATTTTGACTTCATGGATGTAAGCAGATTCGCAAATCACTATTTATTTTTTGCTTCAGTTTCTTATTATACTCATGTCAAAAAACGGTGATTTTTTCCCACTTATAATTTCATTTTTGAGCAAATTCATAACGTTTAGGAAGTATTTACATTACATCTCATAGTCTCGCCGAATAATAGAGAATTGCATATGAAATGAAAATAATCCCAGTTATAAACATCTTTGTAAATCATTAATATTTATGTAATGTTTCACTTTTTTTTTTTAGTACACTTTTTTAAAAAAGTGTTCCCGTGACAAAATTTGCTGAGTTTTTTTGGGGAGAAAGAGGAGGAAATATTTTGATAAAATTTGCTTTTTTTTTTTTTTTTTTTTTTTTTTTTTTTTTTTTTTTTTTTAATCGCTTGATCTTGATCTCTCAACAATGTTTTTTCAGAAATATGAAGATCATTATAATCAACAAAGAAAAATAAAAATATCAGAAGAGATCCCTCTTTTTGCATAGCTTTCAATCATGATAAAGCAGTCTTTATATACCATATTCATTGCTTGCTGGGTTTTTTATGATTATTTGGCAAAATTTGCATTTTTTGTGGTACCTAGACGATTTGAAAATTACAATATAGAAAATGCTTTACCGGCCAAGAACGTAAATAAACACTTGGAAATAAAATAACTTACGTAAAGTGAAAAAACCAATGTATTTCGATCATTATAAGATAAGTAAAGAAAAAAAATATAATTATCATAGCATTGCATTAAACAGTGATAGCAAAAATGCAGTCTCTTTGTGTTGTTTTCTCACAATCTGTTTACCAATATTTGCGTTTTTGGAAGTACCTAGACAAATTTAAAGTATTTTCAAGATCTTTTGACGAAATTCGCATCTTTTATGGTACCAGGACAAAATTATTTGTTTTCATAGGGATTTTCGGTGAAATTTGTCATTTTTTCTGGCTATCTTTCGATGTAATTTGCCGTTTTATCAAATGTATGCTTTTTTCGTGATTTTTTTTTAATTTGTCGTTTTTTTCGTTAATTGCAGAAATTTGTCATATTTTCGCTTTTTTTCTTTGCAAAAATTACCTGTTTTGCGATCTTTTGATGAAATGTGCCTCTTTTTTTCATCTTTTGACAAAATGTGTTGTTTTCTCACAATCTGTTTACCAATATTTGCGTTTTTTGAAGTACCTAGACAAATTTAAAGTATTTTCAAGATCTTTTGACGAAATTCACATCTTTTATGGTACCAGGACAAAATTATTTGTTTTCTCAGGGATTTTCGATGAAATTTGTCATTTTTTTCTCGCTATCTTTCGATGTAATTTGCCTTTTTATCGAATTTATGCTTTTTTTGTTAAATTTGTCGGGTTTTTTTCCGTTATTTTCAGAAATTTATCATATTTTCGCTTTTTTTTCTTTGCAAAAATTACCTGTTTTGTGATTTTTTGATGAAATGTGCCTCTTTTTTTCATCTTTTGACAAAATGCGTTGTTTTCTCACAATCTGTTTACCAATATTTGCGTTTTTTGAAGTACCTAGACAAATTAAAAGTATTTTCAAGATCTTTTGACGAAATTCACATCTTTTATAGTACCAGGACAAAATTATTTGTTTTCTCGGGGATTTTCGGTGAAATTTGTCATTTTTTCTCACTATCTTTCGATGTAATTTGCTGTTTTATCGAATTTATCCTCTTTTCGTGATTTTTGTTTGTGAAATTGTTGTTCTTTGTTATTTTTTTAGAAATTTGTCGTTTTTTTTCGCTATTTTTAGCTAAATTTGCCATTTTTTGCGATTACCTGGATAAATTTTATGTGCTTTTTGAGATCTTTGGGCGAAATTCACGTCTTTTATGATAACTGGATGAAATTCGTCATCTTGAGGTTTTTCGGCAAAGTTTATCGTTTTTCTCGAGTTGTTTCGATGACAGTTGTCGTGTTGTCATGATTTTTCGATGTAATTTGCCGTTTATTGAAGATCTTTTTGCAAAATTTATCTTTTTTGTGATTATTTGATAAAATTTGCTTTTTTTTCAATCCTTTGACGAAAATTGTTGTTTACTCACAACCATTTGTCGAAATTTGTTGATTTCTCACAATATTTTGAATTTTTTTTCATATGTTTACAAATTTGTCATTTTTTAGGGATTTTTTTGTCAAAATTTGCCTTTTTTTCGAAATTTTTTCATGAAAATTGCCATTTTTTTAGACGAAAGAAAGATTTACAATATAGAAGATGCTTTATCGGCCAAGGACGTAAATAAACACTTGGAAATAAAATAACTTACGTAAAGTGAAAAACCAATGTATTTCGATCATTATAAGATAAGTAAAGAAAAAAAATATAATTATCGCAGCATTGCATTAAACAGTGATAGCAAAAATGCAGTCTCTCTGTGTTGTTTTCTCACAATCTGTTTACCAATATTTGCGGTTTTTGAAGTACCTAGACAAATTGAAAGTATTTTCAAGATCTTTTGACGAAATTCACATCTTTTATGGTACCAGAACAAACTTATTTGTTTTCTCAGGGATTTTCGATGAAATTTGTCATTTTTTTTCCGCTATCTTTCGATGTAATTTGCTGTTTTATCGAATTTATGCTTTTTTTGTTAAATTTGTCGGTTTTTTTTGTTATTTTCAGAAATTTATCATATTTTCGCTTTTTTTTCTTTGCAAAAATTACCTGTTTTGTGATTTTTTGATGAAATGTGCCTCTTTTTTTCATCTTTTGACAAAATGTGTTGTTTTCTCACAATCTGTTTACCAATATTTGCGTTTTTTGAAGTACCTAGACAAATTTAAAGTATTTTCAAGATCTTTTGATGAAATTCACATCTTTTATGGTACCAGGACAAAATTATTTGTTTTCTTGGGGATTTCGGTGAAATTTGTCATTTTTTTTCTCACAATCTTTCGATGTAATTTGCTGTTTTATCGAATTTATCCTTTGTTCGTGGTTTTTGTTTGGAAAATTGTTGTTCTTTGTTATTTGTTTTAGAAATTTGTCGTTTTTTCCACTATTTTTAGCTAAATTTACCTTTTTTTGCGATTACCTGGATAAATTTTATGTGCTTTTTGAGATCTTTGGGCGAAATTCACGTCTTTTATGATAACTGGACGAAATTCGTAATCTTGAGGTCTTTCGGTAAAGTTTATCGTTTTTCTCGAGTTCTTTCGATGAAAGTTGTCGTGTTGTCATGATTTTTCGATGTAAGTTGCCGTTTATTGAAGATCTTTTTGCAAAATTTATCTTTTTTGTGATTATTTGATAAAATTTGCTTTTTTTTCAATCCTTTGACGAAAATTGTTGTTTACTCACAATCATTTGTCGAAATTTGTTGTTTTCTCAAAATATTTTGAATTTTTTTTCATAATATGTTTACAAATTTGCCATTTTTTAGGGATTTTTTTTGTCAAAATTTGCCTTTTTTTAAAAAAAAATTCATGAAGATTGCCATTTTTTTAGACGTTTTGGCAAAATTTTGATTTTTGTGCAATACTTTTGCGAAATTTGTTTTATTTCGGATATCTAGACAATTTTTTTTTTTTGCAGTTTTTTGACAAATTTTTTAGAGATCTTTTGAAGAAATTTGTTGTTTTTTGCAATCTGTAGACGAAATTTGCTGTTTTATTTTCCCATATCTATTTATGAAATTTCCGGGCAATGTTTTTTTTTTTGGGAGGGGGGGAGTATTTTGATGAAATTTTCTAATTTTTGTGATTATTTGCCAGAATTTGTGTTTTTTATGGTACCTAGACAAACTTTGGTACCTAGCAAATGATTTCTAACATTTTTTTTAAAAAACTTAAACAGTTGAAAAATAATCTTCAAACATTTTCAAGAGTCTGTGACGTGTGTCGCAGCGTTGCACCAATTCTGCTTCCGGGATCATGTCATGTTGGTGTTACGTTAGTAAATGGAAAAGCATATTGAAATTTTTAATAAATATTAAACTTAAAAAAAAATTTTTCTTTGAAAAATTTTTTATAGTGGCAAAATACTTTTTTTCTTTGATTCTTTCATATTGTTGCTGTCAAGTTTTGACGGGTTTCACCTAGCCAGAATAAATAATATCATTATTTTTTTTAATATGTGAAATTTACATGTATTTTTGATTTATGAAAAGGTAATAGAAAAGTAGTTGAAAATGCAAATGTTTATTTGTTGAATGGGGTGGGTAATGTAACAACAAATTAACCACGGAGAGGATCATTGTTATAGTTGTTGCTAAATGGCAAACTATAAATTCAGTCTTATTTTGCTGCGAAGTAAGTGGAGTATGTATATTTTGTATGAAATGAGTAATGACAGTAATTTATGATTTATTCATGTCATGTACAATTTATTGGTGTTGTATTTGTAAATGAAAAATTATCAAATGAGAGAGATTCTAATTCTATGACAGCATGTTTGAATGTAACTCGGCCAATTGCGGGTCATTTGCCTGGATGTAAAATGCAGGTTTTTCTTTTATTTATTGAAATTTTTGCTGAAGATTAGTCGTTAAAAAATCCTTTAATAGCTGGAAAATACCTTTTTCTTTCTTCGGTGCCGTCAAGTTTTGACGGGTTCTATCTAGTTATTATTAAATTGAAACTCTACACTTTTTACAATATTTACATAGTTATGTTGAAGAACATTTTTTAGTTGCTTGATTAAAAGGCAGAATTCTAAATTACAATTACTTGGTAGCAACCTTTTCATTTTAATATAGAAACAATATTTTATTTCCTTCCACTTTTGGAAGACCACGAAATAATTGCAGTTTACTACTGCTTCCAAGAACAAGACATAAAACAAACTAAAAATAACAAGAAAGAATGTTTTTAATATCAGTTATCCATTGGATCACGTGACCCTGGCGCCAGCTGTTTGACTAAGAAGGGAAGGGTTATACGAAATTTTCCACATGCTATTAATTTCCAAATTCATCCAGAATATCAATCTCGAAAACTTCAAAACATTGCTGAAAATTCTAAACATGACACTTGTGATAAAACTAAAAGTAAGTCCACATTCTTTTTTGGAGAAATAGAAATTCCTAAAATACTCTTTCATTAATGTTTAAAATTCCGACGTGTATCATAAGTGATACCTATACGTATGTATCTCTCTGTGTGTGTATAATGTTATTATTTTATATAATTTTTTGTCATAATTTGTTTCCCAGAATTAATCTTTTTTAATGACAATTATTATGATGAATGCGTTGGTGATGAATACAGTTTATGCATCAAAAGGAAATATTTTTCTGTTTTATTACATATATATTTTTTAATTAATCAATTTGATGGTAATAAAAATAATTAATTATAAATTGTAAATAACATCAATTGCAGTTACGAAAAAAACATCACAACTCGCTTTTTTATTCTCAATTTACATACAGCAGTTATTCCTAGTTGTAAAAATTGTTACTTCTTATTTCATTCTATTTATGTTAAAAAAATCAATAAATAGAAAAAAAAGAAAAAGATAATAAGATAATTACTGGAAAACGAAGAAAAGGAATAACGTAGAAGAAGAAATAAAACAGCAAATAACATTATTTTTAAAAGAACCGAGAAATGCATGTAAGCATAAATTTTCTATAATTATCCTCTCTTACATAAAGCAGTTTTATTATTTTGCAAAGTGATAAATGCCATTTGTTTTCAAATTTAATTACATAGCCCTGAATATTATAACACTTCTGGAATTTCCCACATTAAAATCATAAAAATTCCAAATGAATGGTTTGCATTTTGATTATACTAACAGTTATATAGGGGCTCTAATAATATGTTATTTACTATAAATCCATCTGTAAATATTTGCAGTAAAAAGTTATAATACTGATTTTTTATGTATTTACGTATTTACTTATTTTTGCAAAGAAAGAGTTTTTCATTTTAACAGATTTCACTTTTCTATTTAAAAACTTAAACCCAAAAAATAAAGTCACTGTATAAAGTTGAATCTGCTTTTCAATTCATCTCTTTTAGTCAAATGTATAACTGCAATCTTGGAACTAAACTAAAATACCCGATAAATTTACATAGTTAAAGACTTTTCAAACCAGATTTTTGTTTAAGAAACGAGTTTGAATAGATTTGACAGAAAAACTGTATATTAAATTTATAATCATGGAATAATTTCCCAGATTAGAAACATTTTTAATTTGGATTAGAATAATTTACACTTTATGGAATTTTATTTGAATATGGAAGTTTAGTATTGAAGTATGTAACTGGGTAAGTTCTTGAACTTATAAAACTATACAAAAATCACTTGACTACGCCACTTTAACTAATTATTTGCTTAAATTTATAAAATACGTTAAAAAGAAATGTATTTATTTATTCACATTCGACTTTTTTCATTGCTTTGACGGCAACTTTCTCAAAATTAATAAAATAGAAATATTTTTTTCAAAATAAAATAAATAAATAAATAAAAATAAAAATAAATAAATTGAAAACTGGTAAACATTCATTGTCTGATAATCAACAGAAATCTTCTCATATTGTGGGAATTTATGAAATGATTCAGCGTCTGTGGAGCGTTCTTAAATACGGAAGCAGATGATTGACAATAATAATAATAATAATAATAATAATAATAATAACCAATAATATCAAATAATTCATGTTCATAAATATACATTTTACATACCCATCATACGTACTGTAGGGTAAGAATTGTAATCGTTTGAAAATTAATTAATTATTTTTTAATACGGATTTACACGTTTCAAACACTGGAAATTCCGAAAAACATATTTTAAAAAAATGTCGTCTGTCTATCTGTATGTCTGTGGTATGTGCGTATCTAAACGCTAGAGTTTCCGAACAAATTCAGATAGAGACTTGAAATTGGGTGTGTATTTAGCATGTAATAATAGAAAAAAGCCTACAAAATTTCAGTAACATCAATTATACAGAAATAATTTTTTTGAACTCTCGAATAATTCTCGAATAATTCAGATAAAAGGTGTGTAAAATTTTTCGAAATTGTTTATTTAAAGAAGTGAATATATATAAAAAAAAGCTAAATTGCGCATTAAAAAATATATTTGTAATCATATTTTTACATTTTTCATTTTTTATGACCTTGTATATCATTCAAACTTCAATTCAAAGATGCATTTTAATTAAGGACACTTAATACCACGCAGTAAACATTACTTACTGCCTTTTGTTTTATTTTATTTAATAAAATATAATAATATTATTTTTCATCCCACATAGCATACATTCATCTATAAGTCATCTAGAAGCTGTAAATACAAGACGGCCAAAACATCTATAGGTTATCTAAAAATATCCACGATACTCTCTTTTTACGTCTATTAGAAATAACATGTGTGATCTCTCTGAGTTCCTCCAGACGTTGATTACATCCAGATAGTCTACAAGACTACATCTATAAGACCTCCAAGCAAGAGTATTTTTTCCATAAGAGATGCATAATGCGTGTTATTCGCAAATCCATTGGATGCAGTCTTGAGTATTTCCTAAGGACATAGAGTAAAGGATTTCCTTTAGATGTTAAAAGTGTGAAAGCCACAGATCGTCTGTTGCAGGTCACAGACGTCTGATAGAAATCTAAATTGGAATGTCAGATCGACGTCTGTTTATTTACTGATATGCACATCTAAATAACATTATGGAGATTATAGACGTATTCATACTATAAGTCGACGTCTTATAGGTAACGTGTGTTGTGTGGGATATATTTCAAAGGATAAAAAATATTTACATAAAAATAATATATTATACAAGTAAAAATGCAATTAAACATTATTAATTTTGAAGGAATCGATTTTCGACAATGACAGAAGTGACATTAAATTAATTTATACGACAGTTTTGAAAATGCATTCGTATTTTTATAACTTACTCACTTTTTGTTTAAAATTAAGATAAGAATGGTAATTTATCAAATACATTTTAAAAGCTTATTCGTATTTGCTTTGATAAAAAAGGCACACTGCTGATTATCATAAAAATAACAACATTTTAAAAAGAAACAAATAATCTTACAATTAGTTCCTTCAAATATGTTCCTAAGCCACTTATTTATCCATTTCGCAAAGTAAGGAAATTCCATTATCTCCAGGAAAATGTACATACATTTATTGTAATAGAAGTTGAACAGCGAGTTTATTTTTTCTATTTACGTTGATTTATTTCTTTTGGGGAAATTGCTGTTTGAAGAACGTTTAATGCAACTTGCCATTTGCCAATGTCTTGATCTTCTGGAATCTCCATTAGTGAAAACATATTGCTTAAGACTGGTGTATTTTATTTATCTCTATATATATTTATTTATTTACGCTAGGGTATTTCGTTCATAAATGCAACACTATCATTTCAGAAGAAAAAATTCTTTAGACTTTTTTCGGATTCATAAAATTAGAAAATTTAAATATTTTCTTCCAAAAGGAAATTACACAGGAATTCCATTGTATGAATATGCTTAAATTTTTAGATGTGTTTGATATTTTTTCGAAGCATTCAGCTGAATGTTTAAATCCCCACGAGAAAGTACAGAGAAAGTAAAACAAGCAACTTTTTTGTTGTTGATAAAAAAAAAACTTCAATAAATAAAAGTTATAGTTAGGCAAACTAATAGCGATAATGTTAAACACATCTATTTCAGCATAGGTATTTTCATCAAGTTTAAGATTTTCTCCAGTTTTAAAGCTGATTTCTTTCTGGTTCGATAATGAATGATATACTGTGTCATATCTAAAAAAATATATGCACTTTGTAAGAGAACGAATAATCCTACATTTAGTACTTTGAAAAAAATTCTTAAATTATTTATTTCTTCGTTTAACAGAATAGCGAAATTCCATTATTTCAAAGATTATATCAGATGCATTTATTTTGTAAATAAAAGTTGAACAATAAGTTTATTTTTTCTGTTTACTTTGATTTATTCCTTTTTGGGGGGAAACTCCAGTTTGAAGAACATTTAATGCAACACGTCATTTGTCAATGTTTTGATTTGTTGGAAACCTCATTAGTGGAAAAATATTGCTTAAGAGTGGTGTATTTCCGTTCTTTATTTATTTATTTACGCTAGGGTATTTCGTTCATAAATGCAACAGTAGAAAATAAATCCTTTCAGAATTTTTTTGGATTCATAAAATTAGAAAATTCAAATACTTTATTCCAAAAGGAAATTATACATGGATTCCATTGTATGAATGTACTTAAGACTTTTAGAACTATTAGACATTTTTTCAATTCATTGAAATCAAGTTTTAAATACCCACGAGAAAGCAAAAGGAAATATTTTTCTTAAAAAAAAGAAAAAAAACTTTAACAATTAAATGTTAGAGACAGGCAAACTAATAATACAATGCTAAACACAGATATTTCGATGCTTATATGGCATATCGGCATCAGCATATTCATTTGGAACAAGCTTTAGTTTTTTTTTTTTTCCGGTTTAAATCTGATTTCTGATTGCTTTGATACAGAATGATATACTGCTGTATATCATAAAAATATGTACATTTTGTAAAGGAAAAATAATCCAACAATGAGTATCTTCAAATAAGTTCTTAAATTATTTATTTCTTTATTTAACAGAGTAGCAAACTTCCATTATCTCGAAGATAATATCAGATGCATTTTTTGTAATTGGAATTTAAGCAGCAAATTTATTTTCTTCTGTTTACGTTAAATTGTTTCTTTTGAGGAAACTCCTGTTTGAAGTATTTTAATGCAACGAGCCATTTGCCAATGGCTTGATCTGTTGGAAGCCCCATTAGTGAAAACATATTTGTTAAGACTGCTGTATTTTCTTTATTATTAGTTTATTTATTTACGCTATATTTTGCACATAAATGCAACAGTGGAAAATACAATTTTTTTTTTGGATTCATAAAACTGGAAAGTTATAATATTTCCTTCCAAAAAGAAATTATACAGGGATACCATTGTATGAACATACTTAAACACTTTAGATCTGTTTGATATTATTTCAAAACGTTTAACTGGAATTTTAAATCCTCATGAGAAAATACAATTTTTTTTCTTAATAAAAAAAATCAAGCAGCTTTTCTGTTGTTGAAAAAAAGAAAAAAAAACCCTTTGGTAAGTGTAAGTTAGAGTTAGCCAAACTAATAGTCATAATGTTCAATACATCTTTTTCAGCATATTTGTTTTCTAACAAGTTTAATTTTTTTCTAGCTGCTTTATAGCTGATTTCTATTTGCTTTGTTAAAGAAAAGTAAACTGTCGTATATCGTTAAAATATATGCATTTTGTAAAAGAACGATTAATTCTACAATCAGTATCTTAAAAAAATTCTTAAATTGAGGACTTAACGCAAGTTAGAAGTTTTTTAGCTGTTGAAAAAACTGTACATTTTAGTTAGAAAATCCGATTCTCTCCTAAAGATCACAAGCGATTTAAAAAAAATTAAAATAAAAATAAAATAAAAAATAAAAAAAACCTTAGTGGTAGTGTAAAAATATAAAATCATTCGTGCAAAACAGCTATAAGATCATTTAAGTATATAAATATATTGTTTTAAATGGACAAATTTTGAAAAAATGCCATTTTTTAAACAGAAAAATTTTAGTCCAACAAACAATTTGTCTGTTATAAATCTTAAATTTAATCCAGTGAGCATGAATACCAAATTTCATAACAATTCGTCAAGTAGTTTCCGAAGAAGTGTATTTTAATGCTCGCATATTTACCATAGAATTGTATCCAGTCTTTTATGACTTTAAAGTAAGATAGACGCATACATCAAGAAATAGTTTCGTCAAACACATCATTCACCCAATCAGCATATCAATTTGAAGTAAAATATTGAGTTGAAATTACTTGTCATATCAACGATTCGAAATTTTCCAAACTCTTAATATCAAACTAATATGCTTCATTTGAAATATATTTATGAATTTAAGCTATAATATATAAGTCTGTTTTACGAATCTGTCATGCATTAATCTTAAATCCGCCTTGGGTATATGTCTTACTAGTTTTAAAATCTAATAAAGTGAAAATGTTGCACTGTATTCTCTTATGTCCAGTACTTATGAGAGCTAAGATTATGCATTTCAGCTGATATAACTATAACATCATAACTTCATTCATTTATTCAATGGAATATTTCTCGCTGGCATAAATTATTAGTTGAAATATAACATTACTTCACATCTTAATCTTACATAGGATTAAATTTTAGATTTGAGAAATGCAAAGTCAGTCTGTTGAAAATAAGGTAATTTATCGTACATACAATAAATTTCTAATAAATGAAACGATGTTTAAATTTGTCAGTTATATTAAAGTGAATAGTTTCGACGTTTGTAATTTTATGAACATTTCAGTTTTAGAATTAAAAAAAAATTATATTCAAAACTTCAATTTAATAATAATAATAAAAAGAAAAAAAAGCCATGAAAAATATTATGTTTGAAATTGTCAAAATATGTGTTTCGTCTTAACATTCTGTAGCTGAACAACGTATTTACTTTTTTAAAACACTAACCTTGATAAAATTTCCGAATTTTAATATAATTCTCTGTATTATATCTTTTTTAATTTAGTTTTTGCTCATTTTATGTGCATTCGTAACTATATAAATGCTCACATATTTCCAATAAAATCGTATCCTGTCTTGTATTCCTTTAAGGTAAAGTATACACATATTTCAAGAAATATTAATCCTTCACCTAATAAGCATAGCAATTTCAAGTAAAATATTGATTTGATATTACTTGCCATATCAACGATTCGGCATTTTCTAAATTCTTAATATCAAATATCTAATAATTCATTTGAAATATATTTGCGAGTTTAAGCTATACGATACAAATCTGTTTTACTAATATGCCATGCATTAATCGTGAATCCACTTTGAAAAGTATATGTCTTACTAGTTTTAAAATGATATCTTGTGAAAGTGTTGCACTATATCCTCTTATGTGCAGTACTTATGAGAACAAAGGTTATGCTTTTCAGCTTATATAACTACAACATCACAACTTCATTCATTTATTGAAAGGAATATTTCTTATAGGCATAAATTATTAGTTGGAATATCAACATTATTTCACATCTTATTCTTACATAGGATTATAATTTAGATTTGAGAAATTCAAAGTCAGTCTGTTGTAAATTAGGTTATCATACACATATGTATGTACACTGGTGAAAACAATTGAAGGGACAAATGGATTTTTAAAAAAAACAAACAAAATAAGTTATGCCTATGCGCAAATAAGGTATCAAATGATAATTAATTTCATTACGGACACACCTGCTGCGCATTGATCTGCGTCGCCATAAGGTAGTGGCGCTACGATCGTTTTTGTGTAAAGGTACTTCATTTGCTCTCTGATGCTTGTAGCGTGAGGACGTTTTGAACGCTCGTAGACACACCCAATCCTTGTTTTTTGAATTTCTTTTTAAACCTATCGTTAATATGGCTAGTCGTCATCGTCTAGATGATGCAACAAGATGACGGATTGTTGGAAGACTCGAGGACGGCCAATCACAAGCTACATGTTGTAAAGAGCTCAGGGTTCCACGAAATGTGGTCAATTCACAGAGACAGGAACAGTGGTCCTCCGACCTGTTCAAGGCCATTAGAGTGCAACAACATCGGCTGAAGACCGTTATTTGAGAGTTTTAGCTAAAAGAGATAGGTCCGCTATAGCGACACAACTATCTTGTCATCTGTATAAGCAACAAGAACATCTATTTCACGGATAACAGTCACCCAGAGACTTAATGCAGGTGGTCTGTATGCCAGACGCCCTGTAGTCTGCATCCCTTTGAGTAGGAACCACAAAAATGCTCGTTTAGCATGGTGCCAAGAACACCTGTCTAGGACAGATGATAATTGTGGGCAGGTACTCTTCAGTAATGAGTCACGATTCATTCTAGACAGTGACTCGAGACGTGTTCTCATATGGAGAGAACCCGGGAGTCATTATCGGCCCTCTAATATTGTCGAAAAGGACCATTATGGTAAAGGTGGTTTGATGGTCTGGGCAGGTATCATGACAGACGGGCGTACCGACCTCCATGTGTTTGATAGAGGTACTCTGATAGCTCAACGATACAGGAACGAGATTCTTGCACCCTAAGTGCGACTTTTTCGTAGAGCATATGGGTAAAATTTCATCTTTACGGACGATAACGCCCGTCCACTTAGGGCTCAGTTGGTAGACGAATACCTCGAATCAGGGGATATTCAACGAATGAAGTGGCCCGCGATGTTCCCTGACCTTAAGCCCATCGAATACGTGTGTGACGCCTTTGGACAATCAATTGCAGCTCGAAGACCAGCTCTAACGACTATAGGTGAGCTCAAGGGTGCCTTGGTGCAAGAGTGGATGCGGTTGCCACAGGGATTGATAAAGACATTGGTAAACAGTATGAAACGCCGATGCGAGAGTTGTGTAGCTGCTAAAGGCGATCACACACCTTATTAGAAATGTTTTCCTCTGACTGAAGGATTATCAGGCATGTTTTCCTCTGACTGACAGAGTGTCAGTCGTCTGCTGTGCTGGGCACTTGCCCATTTTCCCTATTTAGGGTGCAGGTTGCGCCCATTTTTGTTTTTCCATGCATTAGTCTTGTTTCGGGTGATATTTTAGCCAAGTTTGGTTTTATATCCTTTGTTAGGTTTTTTTTAATTGCAAAAAAACCATTTGTCCCTTTAATTGTTTTCACCAGTGTAATAAATGAAACAACGTTTAAATTTGTCAATGATACTATAGGGAATAGTTTTGACTTTTGAATTTTTATCAATTTTTGTGTTTTAGAATTAAAAAATAAATTATGTTTGTAACTAAATTTAAATAACCAAAACAAAAACAAGTGTGTAAGTGGAATTGCAGATCGCACACAGGGTATCGTTTAATGTTTTCTTCAAAACAACTTATATTTTAATTAAGAAATACAGATTGTTAATTTAATATGAATAAATTCTTACATAGATGGTAGTACATTAAAATTTAATTTTAAAGTAATTATAAAAGGATGTTATTTATTTTAATCAAATTAAAAATGGTCAAGTCTAATTACTTAAATAAAAACAAAAAATCAAAATTTTTAGAAAATCCGAAAAAAATAATAAAATAAAATAAAATAAAAATTAGCGGAGATATAAATAAATTTTAAATTTCTAAAAATGAAAAAAAAATGTTTAGACTAAATTTGAAATTCTGAATCATTAATTTATCACAATAGTTTTTAAAATATTAAAAAAATTGTATTCCGATAAAATTCATTAAAATCAGTCGGGTAGTTTCAGAGAAAACAGATCTCAATCCTCACATACTTCTTATAGAAATGTTTCCTGCCTTGTTTTCCCTTAAAGTAAAGTAGACGAATATTTCAACATATATTAATCTTTCAACTAATAAGCATAGTAATTTGAAGTAAATTATTGAGTTGAAATTAATTCTGAACAATATCAACGATTCAACATTTTCCAAATTTGTAATATCAAACATCCAATGCTTCATTTGAAATGTATTTGCGAATTTAAGCTATATGATATAAATCTATTTTACCAATCTGTCATGCATTAATCGTGAATCCACCTTGGAAAGTATAAGTCTTACTAGTTTTAAAATCAAATCCTGTGATAATGTTTCACTGTATCCTCTTATGTCCAGTACTTACGAGAACTATCATTATACATTTCAGCTGCTATAACTACAACATCATAATTTCACTCATTTATTCAATGGAATATTTCGCACTGGCATAAATTATTTGTTAAAAGATCAACATTATTTCACATATCAATCTTACATAGGATTATAATTTAGATTTCAGAAATGCAAAGTCAGACCGTTGAAAAAATTTAATTTACCATATGCATATGTGTATGTGTAATAAATGAAACAACATTTAAATTTGTCAGTTATACTAAAGTGAATAGTTTCGACTTTAGAAATTTTACTGACCTTTCTGTTTTAGAATTAAAAAAATTATGTTCGTTACTGCCTTTTAATAAACAAACAAACAAACAAAAAATGAAACCATGAAAAATATCATGTTTAAATTTTTTAAACTCTATTTTTCGACTTTACATTCTGTAGTTAAACAATGTATTCATTTTTTTTTAATATTATCTTGGATATAATAATCCTAAATTTTAATGTAAATCTCCATACATACACATGTATATATATATATTTAAATTTAAGTTTTTGCTTTATAGTTTTTGCAATACGTACATTCGTAATTATATAAAACCTCACATATTTCACATAAAATTGTATCATGTTTTGCATTTCCTCAAGTAAAATATACACATATTTCAAGTAATAGTAATCCTTCACCTGATAAGCATAACAATTTGAAGTAAAATATTGAATTGATATTACTTGTCACATCAACGATTCGACATTTTTCAAACTCTTAATATCAAACATCCAATGCATCATTTGAAATATATTTGCGAATTTATGCTATACGATAGTTTTACCAATATGTCATGCATTAATCGTGAATCCGCCTTGGAAAGTATGTGTCTTACTAGTTTTAAAATAAAATCCTGAGATAATGTTTCACTGTATACTCTTACGTCCAGTACTTATAAGAAGTAAGATTATGCATTTTAGCTGATATAACTGCAACATTATAACTCCATTCGTTTATTCAATGGAATGTTTCGCAGTGGTGTAAATTATTAGTTGAAATAAAAC
Organism: Maratus speculifer; assembly: GCA_964019185.1. NCBI lineage: Eukaryota > Metazoa > Arthropoda > Arachnida > Araneae > Salticidae > Maratus > Maratus speculifer. The sequence continues at coordinate 223,836,293 of OZ025296.1, read as the reverse complement.
ACCATTATTGAGATGGTAGCACCACCAAATTTAATATAACTAATTATAAAAAGGAATTAATTATTAAAAAATAGCAGTTATATAATTAAAATTTTAAATTTCCAAAAACGAAAAAAATTGTTTAAACGAAATTTTAAATGCTGGATCATTAATTAATCACAATAGTTAAGAAAAAAAACGTCAAAATCGGTGTTTCCGTGGCAACAGTTCATAGTGCACACATATTTCTCATAGGATTGTATCTAGTCTTGTATTTTCTTAAAGTAAAATAGGCACAAATTTCAATAAGTATTAATCCTTCACCTAATATGCATAGTAATTTGAAGTAAAATATTGAGTTGATATTACTTGCCATATCAACGATTCGACATTTTCCAAACTCTTAATATCAAACATCCAAATCTTCATTTGAAATATATTTATGAATTTAAGCTTCACGATATAAATCTGTTTTACCAATATGTCATGCATTAATCGTGAATCTGCCTCGGAAAGTATGTGTCTTACTAGTTTTAAAATCAAATCCTGTGATAAAGTTCACTGTATCATCTTATGCCCAGTACTTACGAGAACTAAGATTATGCATTTCAGCTGATATAACTACAGCATCATAATTTCATTCATTTATTCAATGGAATATTTCGCACTGGTGTAAATTATTTGTTGAAATATCAACATTATTTCACATCTCAGGATTATAATTTAGATTTGAGAAATGCAAAGTCAGTCTGTGAAAAATTAGGTAGTTTATCATACACTCATGTTTATGTAATAAATAAAACAACACTTAAACTTTTCAGTGATACCAAAGCGAATAGAGTTGACTTTTCAAATTTTATCGACCTTTGCGTTTTAGAATTTAAAAAAAAAAAAAAAAAAAACTATGTTTGCAACTAAATTTAAATAACCAAAACAAAATCAAGTGTGTAAGTTGGGTTGCAGATCATACACAGGGCTTCGTTTAATGCTTCCTTCAAAACAATTAATACTTTATTTAATAAACCAAAATCGTTAATTTATCATTAATAAATGTTTACATAAATGGTAGCATCAACAAATTTAATTTTAAAATGATTATAAAAGGTAGTTATTTATTTTAATCCAATTAAAAATGTTCAAGTAAAATTATTTAAATAAAATCCAAAATTCCAAATTTTTCGAAAATTCCAAAAATTAGCATAGATATAAATAAAATTTTAAATTTCCAAAAATGAAAAAAATCGTTTAAACCTAATTTAATATGAGAATTCTTAATTAATCACAATATTTTTTTAAATAGAAAGAAAATTGTGTTCCAAAAATTTTCATCAAAATTGGTCAGGTAGTTTCCGCGGAAACAGATCTTAATGCTAGCATATTTTTCACAGGATTGAATCCGTTTTTGTATTTTCTTAAAGTAAAGTAGTCACATATTTCAAGAAATATTAATCCTTCACATAATACGCATAGCAATTTAAAATATTGATGTAAATAAAATATTGATGTTGATAATACTTTTCATATCAATGATTCGACATTTTCACAACTCTTAATAACAAACATCCAATGCTTCATTTAAAATATATTTATGAATTTAAGCTATGTGATATAAATCTGTTTTACCAATCTGTCATGCATTAATTTTGAATCCGCCTTGGGTATATGTCTTACTAGTTTTAAAATCGAATCCTGTGAAAATGTTGCACTGTATCCTCTTATGTCCAGTACTTATGAGAACTAAGATTTTGAATTTCAGCTGATATAACTACAACATCATAACTTTATTCATTTATTCAATGAAATATTTTACACTGCCGTAAATTATTAGTTGAAATATCAACATTATTTTACATCTTAATCTTGCATAGGATTATAATTTAGATTTGAGAAATGCAAAGTCAGTCTGTTGAAAATTAGGTAAATTATTATGCAGACTTATATCTGTAATAAATGAAACAAAGTTTAAATTTGTCAGTCATATTAAAGCGAATAGTTTTGACTTTTCAAATTTTATCGAACTTTCAATTTTATAATAAAAAATCTATGTTTGCAACTACATTGTAATACTCAAAGGAAAAATAGAAGAAGTTTTGAAAAATATCATGTTTAAAATTGTCAATCTATATATTTCGATCTACATTCATTAGTTGAACAATGGATTCATTGAAAAAATATATATTATAATAGATATAAGAAGCCTGAATTTTAATGTAAATCTCCATTTAATAATTTTCAGATTTTAGTTTTTGCTCACTTTACGTGCGTACTTAATTATATAAATAGGGAAGACTGGGGCGAAATGGGGTACCGGGGTATAACGAGATACGGATTTCCTGCCAGTTGTGTTAGAATAACATAGCAAAACTTCACGAGCATCGGTTTCATGTAAGACGTTTATGTGTTGTGTCCTATCCGATAGCTGGAATTTGTTAACTCAGTTTGGCAACTTCTACTATATTTGGAATATTTTCGAAGCAAGGAAAATCCTTCCTTTTCGTATTCTGTCCCCAATTAATTTTATTTTCATTGAACAAGTCATGTTTTTTAAAAGTCCATGATCTAATGATCGAAACATGAATGGTTAAGGATAGTTGCTTGACTTTTTTTCAAATTTTAACGAGCAAGACAGACCGGATTGCGTACACAATTAATATAACAAATATACAATGTAATAAAATATATAATAATAGATAAATATAAATACATAATTGCAATGTGATTCAATAAACTTACAGTTTCCCAGTTTTACGATTTATTAATTATTGCTATCGATGAAAACAAACTAACTGCATCAAGAATTTACAATACCGAAGAAAGTGGCATAACTGTTGAAAAAAAAATCATTAAAGAATAATTGTAATGAAAGTGCATCGTCGAGTTGGTCTTTTGATATTTTAAATACAAAAAATAATCGATAATATTTCAAAAGAAAAAAAAATTGTACTCAATTTTGCCCCTTGCATGGGGCAGATAGAGTTAATTAAGCTACATTCATTTTTAATTTTTTCATATCTTAACTTTTTTACAAATTTGTATAGTAAAATTTATTTTAAAATGTAAAAGGGATGTTTTTCTTAATGTAAGATAAATTTTATTTAGCTTCATAAACCTAAAACCTTGCTTCAAACCTAAAGTACCCCATTCCACCCTGGTGTCCCTTATTTAAAATCTAAAGTCATCTGGTCAGTCTGTAACAAAGCAAAAACTATCCAGCCTAATGGTTTGAAATTGAATGCATATAATCGTTGTAGAATTTTGTTGAGTCCTATAAAATTTTATGAAAATCTAATCGAAATAAAAAGTAATGATATTAAAAAAGTTTCATTTTTTATTACATCATACATAATTAATTCAGTGCTATCGCATGACAGATAATGGTTCTTGTAATCATGGGGTTTACATCGTGTTTAATACGGAGTCATATGAATTCCCTATTAATGAATTTAACACACATAAACTTAATAAATTTTGTATTAATGTATTTTTACATGGGAATGCAATAGCTATTGCACCAACATTTAAATATTTATGAAATTAGTTGTACTACGAACGTGTCACATTTGTCACATTTGCCTTTTTTTTCCAATTTGTTTGAAAATATTATCATAAAAATGCCAAACTTGAATTTTAATTAAAATCTCCACACATTTTTTTTTCATATTTTAATTTCTGCCTTTTTTTCTATTAAAATCACCTATTTAAGAAAGATGTAGCTTTTAATTTCATATCATACTTATTGACTTTATTCGCCTAAAAAATAAAAATAAATAAATAAATAAATTTAATTTTATAATTATAACTTATTACAATGCAAGTTTATAATATGTAATTTTAATGTAGGATATTGCATGTTCGAAATATATTTATCGCTTACAATATGTTATTTTTTATTTGAGGTATTGTATTAAATATTGGTGAAAGATTGTTTTAACCCAATATGGTCTTATTTCTGTTACTGATATTGGTTCTCATATTGGTGGGGAAGCGCAAAAATCACTATAATATATTGTTCCCAGTAGTATAACTTTGTGAAAACTAATGGCTGTTTGAAATTAATGCTGCAATCGGAGTTAAAGTGATAGATACAGAATTTGCATGGTTTTTTTGGAAGATCGAAAGTGGTTGTTTGACATGTATTAGGCTCTCAGATCTGTATTGGTGTAACAATTGTACTGCTCAACGATTCCATTGCATATGTAAATAAAACTTTTTTTATTGTAATAACGCTTTCTCATTTTGTATATTAGTTCGCCTTTTTTTGTCCAGTAATTATCTAAATTAAAAAATAAATAATAGGCTTTTTTTTTTCTTTTTGGATATTTCGACAAATATTTGAGAATAAAATAATCTGAACGATTGTAATACCCTCTCCCCCCCCCTCCAAAAATGTGCCCTGTACAAGCTTGTTTTCGAGGAGTTGACAAATTTATAACTTATAAATTACAAACGGGCAAGAAGAAAGTGTTTGCTGACAACAGCTGCTTTGGATACGCTCCTTAGCGTTCTTAGTAACTTTTTAAATAAAAAGTTGATGTTCGGAAATAAAATCCCTAGAAAATTTAGATAATTGTAGCACAAGGTCTGGAATTATTTTTTGAGCGACAATCCTCCTGTGGTGATAGAGCATTGCTGGTTGAATCTGATGGTGACAATTCTTTTAAAAGTAATGATGAAATACATAATGAATGGCGAAATAAAATTGTTTTCTTCAATAAGATTCTATTTTCTTTCTAAGATGAACCAAAACGCAAAAATCATTCATTTCAAATGGCAAGGAAAAAATTAGATTGGCACACTTTTTACTAAACAAATTTTACAGATATATTGTTTACGAAACTAATTTACATGGAAACCATCCTAAGAAAAGAAAGAGATAGCAACAGAAGAATTTACATCATGGAAGGCAAGTATATAGTCACGGGTATATATGAATTGCCTGAAGTAAAAAACTTCTGGACTTCAAACTTATTCTGAATATACAATAAGTAGAAAAGGTAATGACCACAACCAGCTTTTAAAAACTAACTAAGACTTTACATGAAAATGGTAACAGCACAAATCACAACGTGAGCAACCTAAACATGATAAATTCCGGAAGTTGAGTTAATCCTTTTAAAACTAACTAATTCCATATCTAAAGTATACTTGCGGACAAAGCCCACAAGAAGTGTGTACAACTTGTGGTGTTTTGTAGACTTTAAGACTGGTCAGAAATTTGAAATTGATTGTGAAAGTGAAATTTTGAGAATAAAGGTAAAAAATTCAATTTAGTGGAAGCTGTAGTTACTAAACTAGCGGGAAATGTAAAAGACATAGATCACCTTATATCCAATCAAAAATATTTTACATTTTTATGTTTTAAAAAAATACCTGTAAATCGTCTATTTTCTGTAGGGATTGTCAGACCGCAAACGAAGGATCGTTCACAAATGCTGAAAGCTAAGGACAAATACGTAACAAAGGAAGGTAAAACTGCAACAAAATAGCTGTACAATAAGCCTATCGTTTTGTTGACCATAGCATATAATCCAGCGATTATGTCATCTGTAAATCGGATTTAAAATGTAAATTATTTATGTTAATAATTAAAATGTATTTCGTAAAAAAATCCCCTGGTCCAAAATCTGTCGCTGTATATAATGATACCATGGGAAGGGTTATTCGCTTCGATAAATGAAAATAAATGTAACAAATAAGAAAAGATCTAAATAATGGTGATACTGCATCTTTTATTTTCTTATTGACCAGAAGAACATAAATAGTTTTATATTTAGGTAAGTGAACAAAAAATAGAAGTTTTGACCAGCTGACTTTCGGTACAGCATTAGCTCGTCAGCTAATGGATGTATCTATCCCTCAAGAAAAGAAAAAGCCGTGCTACTATTTTCCAAGATAAGAAATGAGTGCTCAACCAGTGTGGAAATCATATGTAAAACTTTATAGTATAAAAAAAGTATTTAAATTAAGGACTACGGGATTGCACTTACACCCTAAAGTGAAAGCTAGGTTCCCGGGGTGGTCATCACTGTTATCCCTGTAGTAAATGTAGCACAAAAGGCTATGACAACAGGACCCGTTCAAATGTGTAGAATCTAATGCATCAATATACAATGCAATACGCCGCTTCCCATTTTTCGGCAAATAACCGCCATTCAATGGAATTATCACTATGACCATAAATGGTTCCGTGGGACGTATATTTCTCATCCCTAAAATTTGAAAGCTAAACTTAAAGTTTGAAAAACAATATATTTCCTAAAATGGTATATTTTATTTGATAATAAAACACAGAAACACAAAAAATAAATGCATAAATAAATAAATAAATAAACAGAATCAATTCAAAATAGAAGTAAATGACCCACGAATAGATTAAAAGTGACTACTTTGACGTGAACGATTTGCAAGGTAAAAAATAAATCTAAAGACCTTCAGAGTTACGTAAATAAAGTGAGAAAGAAGATTAAATTCTGCATGATATCGATCTTACATATCAATTTCTATTTCGGTCAAAAAGTTTTGAACTTTAGCATTAACGTGATATTATGCACAATCAAATTTATGATTTCATGAAAGCAGCTCTTGTCGTTTGCTTGTTTATTAATTTAGGATGCCAGTCATTTTGCACTTTTCTTTTCGTCGGTAACAGTAATAGAAAGGTCTTTTAAATTTATTAATTTGACGACAAATCACCTGTGAAAATACCTTTTATCATTCTTTATAATGAAGTTTTGGATGATTTTTTTCCCCAAAAATGTTTAAGCCTTTCTTTTTTTTTCGTAAGCAGGAGAAACAGAAGTAATTGTGAATAATTATTGGACTAAAATATTATCATAACAAGCAAATCAGTATGGTTACAATTCTGTAATATCAAAAGAAAATTAAAGAAAATTTTAAATCAAGAAAGCTTGTTTCCTAGTACTGACTTATCTATTATAATATTTAAAGAAAAAATCCTTTAAGGGCTGAATTTAGAGCTTGAAAGTAGTATTTTTATGATTTTTTTTTCTTTACTTTATAGGGAAAGACGTTTAGAACATTCTATAGATAAAAAAAAACTTGGTTTATTTATTAAAAAAAACTACTTTTTATGTATTCTTTGTAAATACCAATAAATGTAAGTGAGAATCTTTCGATCAACCAACAATTCTATTGCACGAAATTACTTTGTTGCGTTCTCAATATTATATCGTATTTTTAAGTGTTTAAATACAACTTTAAAACCGTTTTCTATTTTAAAATTATAATTACAGACCCTGCTTGAAGAAAATATTTTGAAAAACTCATCGTCTAAAAATTGCTCCAACGATATATTTGTATATTTTTTGTGAGAAAATACTTTAGTACTGAATAAACATGTCAGTAACGATATCGTTAAAATTATCCTTATACATTCTCATTTAAATCTAAATCTCTCGATCTAAACTCGTGAATTCAAATACAGTTCTTTGTCTGCAAGCAGGATTAGACGTTCACAAATTGCTCGAGGGATTACACAAGAAGGGCAATATATTGGTCATAGAGCTCGTAAGTACTATCTTTATGAAGTTTTTTTATGATACATAAATTATTTGACCAATTTATGAAATATATATATATAACTATTTTTTTTTATTTTCCATGTGAATACAGCTATTAATAAGAACCTTTTGGTCAACCAACAACTCTTTTAAACAGAATTAATTTATTTATATCTTAATATTACATTGTATTTTTTAAAAGTTTAAACGTAACATTGAACCCGTTTTCTATTTTGAACTTATATTTACAGACCTTCTCTGTAGAAAATATTTTGAGACCTGCATCGTCTCAAAATTACCCCAACAGTATTTTCTATATAATATCGAAAAAACATATTTAATAGTGGATAAACATGTTAATATTTCCTCGATAACTATATCTTTAAAAATAATCTATATAAATATATAAATATCTATATCATTTATATCCATTCTCATTTAAATCTAAATCTCTCGATCTAAACTCAGGAATTCAAATGCAATTGTTTGTCTGTAATGTAAAACAGGATTAGAAATTCTCAAATTGCTTGAGGGATTACATAAGAAGGGCGATACAGTGGTCAAGTAGAAGAGCGGTATTAAGCGTCATAAACAGAATCAACTCCAGTTAATTCTTTGAAAGGAATTACCGAAGTGAATTGTCAGTGAAGTAACCTGTGTTATATGATTGATAATTCAAATTTATAACGATAAGAGAGTTTATACTATTTTTCTATGTATACTATAAAGGTATTAATAGGATTTTTGCATATTTGTATTGAAAAAACATATCTTTGTAGTGGATAATCATGTTAATATTTTGTTAATAACTATATCGTTAAAATCTCTATTTGCAATTCTCATTTAAATCCAAATCTCAAAATCTAAACACATGAATTCAAATGCAATTCTGTGTCTGCAAAATCAAGCAGGATTAGAAGTTCACAAATTGCCCGAGGGATTACATAAGAAGGGCGATACATTGGTCAAGTAGAAGAGCGGTATTGAGCGTCATAAACAGAATCAACTCCAGTTAATTCTTTGAAATGAATTACCGAAGTGAATTGTCAGTGAAGTTACCTATTTTATAAGATTGATAATTCACATTTTCAACGATAAAAGAGATTATACTATTTTTCTATGTATACTATAAAGGAGTTTATAGGATTTTTGTTTATTTGTATTGAAAAAACATACCTCAGTAGTAGATAAACATGTTAATATTTCGTCGGTAACTATATCATTAAAATCACTTTTATCAATTCTCATTTAAATCCAAATCTCCCAATCTAAACTCATGAATTCAAATGCAATTCTGTGTCTGCAATTTCAAGCAGTATTAGAAATTCTCAAGTTACTCAAAGGATTACATAGGAATGGGGACACAATGGTCAAGAAGAAGAGTGGTATTAAATATTATAAACAGACTCTACACCAGTTAATTCATTGAAATGAATTATTGAAGTGAATTGTCGGTGAAATGAGGCGAATTATCTGTGTTATAAGACTGATAATTCACATTTATAACGGTGTGAGAATTTATACATTTCAGCTATTTAAGGGGGCAGTTTACCTCAAAAAAATGATTTTTGTGTGTAAATAATAAATGAAAGCCAGTTAAATTCTGATTATTTTAAATCTTTATTTTTATGCATTCGACTATTACACAGCGTGATATTTTAAACATTGTTTATACAATCAGTACATTTCGCCACACAAATGCAAACTTTAAACTTTTTTTTCTTTATTTTTATATTTTCATACTTTCATATTTTAAAAATCTAAAGTTTTTTTTGAGATAATTTTTTTTTACTATTTTTTTATTATAAATATGATAAATGTGCGGATTAGCCTTCAAGTTATTATTATTATTAAAAAAAGTACATGAAGATGTTTTATATTTAATCGTTTTACAGCATGTACCAGTAATAAAGAATTGTACAGATGTAATATTAAATGTTTCTAAAAATCTATTCATAGTCTTGTGTAACACACATTAGAAAATTTAAAAAAAAAGAAAGAAACTGCTTTTTTTTAAATTTTTCATGAAAATAAAACTATAAATAAGAACCTTTCGATCAATCAACATTCATTTTGCACGGAATTACTTTGTTTAAAACTTAAGTTTAGAACGTTATTTTTGAGAGTTTATATACAACATTAAACCCGTTTTCTAGTTTAATCTTATATCTAGAGAGCACCTGTCTGTAGAAAATATTTTCTTGCACCGTTTCAAAATTACTCCAATGGGATTTTTCTATATTTTTATTAAAAAAAGTTCTTAGTAATGGCTAAACATGATAACATTTCTTTGGTAACTATATCGTTAAAATCACATTCATACATTCTCATTTAAATCTAAATCTCCCAATCTAAAATCATGAATTCAAATGTAAATCTGTGTCTGCAACATCAAGCAGGATTAGAAGTTCACAAATTGCTCGAGATATTACATATGAAGGATGATACAATGATCAAGTAGAAGAGCGGTTTTAAGTGTTATAAAAATAATCTTCACCAGATAATTCATTGAAATGAATTACCGAAGTTAATTCTCAGTGAAGTTACCTGTATTATATGATTGATGACTCACATTTATAACGCTAAGTGAATTTATATTACTTTTCTTTATCTACTAAACAGAGTTTATCGTATTTTTGTATATTTGTATTGAAAAAATATATCTTAGTAGTGGATAAACATGTTAATATTTCGTCGGTAACAATATCATTAAAATCAAACATATCCATTCTCATTTAAATTTAAATCAATAATCTAAAGTCATGAAATTGAATGCAATTCTGCATCTGTAACATAAAGCATTATTACAAGTTCACATGTTACTCGAGAGATTACAAAGAAAGAGCGATACCATAGTCAAGTTGATGAGCGGTATTAAGTGTCATAAATAGAATCTACACCAGTTAACTCTTTGAAATTAATTACCAAATTGAATTGCCAGTGAAGTTAACTGTGTTATAAGATTGATAATTAACACACACAATATCAGAGAGTTAATTAATTCAGGATATTTAAGGAGACAATTTGACTCAAAAAACTATTAAAAATCGATTTTTTTTATATTCAATGAAAACCTGTTTAATTATGAATATTTTAACAGCTCATTTTTAACCATATGTCTATTATTCCGCTTAATAATGTAAACAATGTTAATACAATCAGCACATTTCAACACTCAATGAAAAGTTTAAAGGCCTTTTACTTTATTTTTATATTCATATTTTCAAGCTTTAAAAAATCAGTTTTTTTTCCTTTAAGTTGAAAAAACATAAGTAAATGTTAATACTTATTAAAATAAAATTCAATTATGACGCATAAATCAGTATGGTTATAGTTCTGTAATATTAAAAATGTTTTAGAAAGGAAAGTTTAAATCAAGAAAACTTGTTCCTATTCATCAGATAATTATTATATTATTTAAAGAAAAAAATAATTTTAGAACTCGAGTTAGATCTCGAAAGTAATGCCTTTATGAATGTTTTTTTTAAATCCAGAAAAGCATGCGTTACAACAACATACGACAAATAAAAGATTTATATAATATAATATATTTATATATAATATATTTATTTATAAAATATATATATATTATTATACCTATTTATAAAATATACATATATAACTATATTTTTATTCTAAATGCAGATAAAACTATAAATATGAACATTGTTGTTCAACCAACAACTCTTTTGCAAAAAATTAATTTGTTCATATCTTAATATAAGCTTATATTTTTAAAATGTTTAAATGCAACATTAAATCCGTTTTCTATTTTGAACTTATATTTACAGAACTTCTCAGAAATAATATTTTGAACCTTCATCATCTCAAAATTACTCCAACGGTATTTTTCTATATTTATATTGAAAAAACGTATTTTAATAGTGAATACACGTGTTAATATTTCCTAGGTAACTATATCGTTAAAATCTCTCTTATCTATTCTCATTTAAATCTAAATCTCCCAATCTAAACTCATGAATTCAAATGCAATCCTGTGTCTGCAAAATCAAGCAGGATTAGAAGTTCACAAATTGCTCCTGGGATTATACAGTAAGAGCGATATAATAATCAAGTAGAAGAGCGGTATTAAGTGTCATAAATAGAATCTACTCCATTTAATTCATTGAAATGAATTACCGAAATTAATCGTCAGTGAAATTACCTGTGTTTTTTGATTTATAACTCGCATTTATAACGATAAGAAAGTTTATACTATTTTTTTATCTACTATAAGATAATTTATAGCATTTTTCTATATTTGTATGTGAAAAAAAAAAAAACATATTTTAGTAGTGGATAAACATTTTAATATTTCGAGTGTAAATATATCGTTAAAATCACTTATCTATTCTCATTTAAATCTAAATCTCCCAATCAAAACTTATGAATTCAAATTCAATTCTATGTCTGCAACATCAAGCAGGATTAGAATTTTTCCCGAGGGATTACATAGTTAGAGCGATACAATGGTCAAGTAGTAGAGCGGAATTAAGTGTCACAAACAGAATTTACTCGAGTTTTATCATTGAAATGAATTACCAAAGTGAATCGTCAGTGACATTACCTGTGTTATATGATTTATAACTCGCATTTGTAACGATAAGAAAGTTTATACTATTTTTCTATATTTACTATAAGAGAATTTATAGTATTTTTCTACATTTGTATGCAAAATAAACATACTTTAGTAGACAGATAAACATATTAATATTTTGACTACAACTATATCGTTAAAATCACTTTTATCTATTCTCATTTAAATCTAAATCTTCCGATCTAAACTCATGAATTGAAATGCAATTCTGTGTCTGCAAAATCAAGCAGGATTAGAAGTTCATAAATTGCACGAGGGGTAACACATTAAGGGCGATACAATTATCAAGTACACTGTAAAAAAAAGTTCAAGAGGTTACTAAAAATTTTTTAGTAAATTTGTATTCCATAGAATTTTTTAGTAACCATTACAAATTATTTTGCAAGTGAAACAAGCATTTCTTTTGTAAACTGAACAAAAGAATTTTTTGTATAACTAACTTAAAAATTTTTAGTATGAACCACCAAGCAAATTTTAGTAATAGCTCCAAAATTATTTTTAATAACCATTACGAGCGCCCGAAGGGCAGGAGCTTCCTTTGAGCTGCATCCAGACTTCTGAAGCGGAAGATTTTCGGCAAAACCGCAATAGATGGCAGCACCAAACATTGCTACATGCTCCGACAGGATTTTCATAATCCCTTTATTATGGAGTACTTATACTACATACATTCGGGGTGTATTTGGCGGTGGCCAGTACCGAACCCGGGACCTTTTAGCCTGGAGTCCGTTACTATAACCACTATGCTATCAATGCCACACCAAGTACGTTTTAGTAATAGCTATTAAAAATATAAAACTATTAACTCTATTGGTTGCTAACTTTTTTCTAGTAATTCTTACAGATTTTCTTGTAACAGACTAAGATTATTAAAATTTTTTTAGTAATTACAAGGATCACTAAAGATTTTTTAGTAGATCGACCTTTTTTTTACAGTGTAGAAGATCAGTATTAAGTGTCATAAACAGAATCTACACCAATTAATGTATTGAAATAAATTGCCGAAGTGAATTGCCAGTGAAGTTACCTGTACTATATGATATATAGCTGGTTGTTAACAAAATCGTTATATGATTGATAGCATTAACGTCGTGCAATGCACAATCAAATTTATTATTGCCTGAAAGCAGATCTTATAGTTTGCTTGTCGTTGTTAATTTAGAGTGCCAGTTATTTTGTACTTTTCTTTTTATCGACAGTGATAACTGAAAGGTCTTTTACACATTTTTTTTTCTGACAACATAACGTTAAAATACATTATATCATTTTTTTAAATACAGATTTGAATGATTTTTCTACCCAAGAAATTAAAACTTTTTTTCTTTTTCTTTTCTTATTCTTCTTCTTTTTTTTTTTTTCCAAACAGAAAAATCAAAAGTAATTGTTGATAGTTATGTGAATAAAATTCTGACATGATACGCAAATCAGTATGATTACAGTTCCGAAATATTAAAAAAAATCAAAAAGGAAAGTTTAAATGCAGGAAATATTTTCCTTTTCTTGAGATATCTATCATATTATTTAAATATAGTCTATAAATTTCTATATAACCTATAAATCATTTAAGAGATCGACAGTAGCATCTATATGAAAGTTTCTTCTATTTTATACAGAAAGATGTGCATTAGAACATCATACGATATATCATATATATATATATATATATATATATATATATATATATATATATATATATATATATATATATATATATATATATATAATATATTTACCAAACATATATATATATATATATATATATTACATCTGAGCGCTTGATGGTATTTTTTAAGCGTTTAAATGTAACATTAAATCCGTTTTCTAGTTTAAAGTTATATTTACCGACCCTGTCTCTAGAAAATGTTTTCAAACGTGCATAGTCTCAAAATTACTCCAATGGTATTTTTCTTTAGTTGTATTGAAAAAACGAATGTTTTAATAGTGGATAAACATGTTAATATTTCGTCGGTAACTATATCGTTAAAATCACTCTTATCCATTTTCATTTAAATCTAAATCTCCCAATCTAAACTCATGAATTGAAATGTAATTCTGTGTCTCCAACATCAAGCAGGATTAGAAGTTCACAAATTACTTGAGGGATTACATAGGAATGGCGATACAATGGTGAAGTAGAAGAGCGGTATTCAGTGTCATAAACAGAATCTGCACCAGTTATTTCATTGAAATTAATTACCGAAGTGAAATGTCAGTTGAATTACCTGTGTTATATGATTGATTCATAACTCACATTTATTACAATAAGAACTGTTATATATTCTGGATAAAGTGAGAGTTACCTAAAAAATTATCAAAAAATTCGAATTTCGTTTTTAAATATTTTATTTTTAGATAGAGTATTTTTACATGCTTTAAATTATACATGTGGTAAATGTGCGCGTTGGCCTTCATTAGCTATGAAGTTATTGTTATTTTTTTTTAAGAATATGAAGATGTGCTATATTTAATGGCTTTACACTGCAAATATTAGTAAAAAATGTATTAAAATTAATAAATTGAGTACTAAAATCTTTAAAAAATACACATAATAACAGAGGAAAGATATTAACAATTTACCTACAATTTTCTCACTATTTTTAAAAAAAAATAGTAGGAATTTAAAAACAATCAAACTTTCTTTAAAAACAATTAAACTTTAGTTCTTAAAAATAAATATGCAGTTATTATTTTTAATATTTATTTATTTATCTATTTGTTTATTTATTTATTTTGCAAAATTTGCTTTTAGCTGAAAATTAAAATGTAATAACATCACTACTTCAGACATATTTTTCTAAATAAATCAATTATTTAAAAGGTTAGCTGTACCTGTCCCTTTAATACACACACACACACATATATATGTATATATATATATATATATATATACTCATATATATATATTTTTCAAGAGAACGAAATTGTAAGAAAAGGTGGATTTTTCGATGTTTCCGTAAAAACATAAATACGCGGCTCTTGCTTTTTTAAAACATGAGCCAAAAAATAACTCATTTTGAGCCGAAATCCCCTCTCCTCACGATTTGAAAGTCAGCTTCACGTAAAGAGTTGAAACAACTCGAATGAACGAGTTATTTTTAAGCAATTTAAATCAAGGCAAGTAATTTTAAATAAGCAATTTCAGTCAACGTGAATAAAATGTGCAAAAATCAACTCATTCACGATCCAGTAAATTACACCTCTTTCATGAGATGTAAAATCCACTCTTTCATTTTAAGAATGTATAGTCATCTTCTGGTCCACCCGTCTGTCTGTCTATCACTCCGCATATAATCGTGCAGAAAACACCTCAACGAAACTTTTTAAATTTGATATAGATATTGGCTGCAAAATTTTTTCGAGTGATTTTAATTTTATAAAAATTGAACTAAATTAAAAAAATAATAATAAAATAGTCTTTAATTTATTAAATTATATCATACGTAATTAAATCTAATGATATCTCATGAGAAATTATGATTCTAGATTTCCATGAAAACACAAAATTTAAAATTTTCCGACGGGGAATCATATCATATCATTCATTCATATCATTTCTATCATATGTTAACTGCTCCTGGGAGGAATGTCCCCCGGCTTACTCCCTAAATTAAATGCTGAAGTACGCTGTTACACGTGTCCTATGGTAATTGTTTATCCCTTTTGTTGTTTACTATCATCAGTATAAATTTATCGGTCGAATTCAACAACCCCCTATATATTTATCTGAATAATAATTATTATTTGTGTCTGTTTTATGTTTTTAAACAAATAATTTTTGTTGATTTATAAATTTTTAAGTATACATTAAAAGCAAATAAAAAAATCTTAATAACAGCATGAAATAGAAAAATGCGCTATGGCTTTTAGGTTAATTTAGTAAAAATTTTCAGGCACTTAGTAGTCAATTTTCATAAATATTTGGAGGAAATATAATAATGAGAGTTAATTTAATTAAGAGAAAATACAACAGAGAATTAAGAGAAAGTACAGCAGTGATTGTGCAATCATTAATTTCGTAAAGAAAGAAATGAAATAAGAAAATCCGGACTGTTCGGCATACGGGGAAGCTGCCCCACATATCCCTGTTTCAGTTGGTCCCTGACAAAGCAGCACAATATTCACCGTAAACATCAAAGGAAAATTTTGATGCTGAACATTTCACTACAACCCTAAAACATCTACATATTTGTTTTACAGCAGAAAATACACTCAATAATGATTTCAGATTCCGAATTTAAAGCTGTTTCCATTGTAGTTCAAAAGCTAACACTTAAACTTTACGTGATAAACATTAAGCTTTACGAGACATTTTACAGACTTATTCACAACTTTTATGAGTTGTTATAATGGCGGACTTTTAAGGTCAATTTGTTGTACAATTAGTTCTAAAAAGTTCATTTCAACATTAAAAAAACTACATAACTTTTATTTTTCAACATGAAAGCATTGCATATTAACACAGAAAAACGAAAAACGAGCTGTTTTTCGCGTTAGTTCTAAAAACCAACAATTAAAGTTTAAGTATTAAACTACGAGCTTAAGGTGACATGGGTTGCACTTTTAAAATGTATTTGCTATAGAATTCTTCCACTAATCACTCAAAAATTAGTTCTCATAATATTCATAAAATATTATTGTAGTATGTCATAAAATATTACTGTATTAAACTATTGCAGAAAAAATTAAAAAATTAAAAACAATGACAAATTTGCCAATTAGATTGATTATATTAACAATTGCCAGGAATGAAATACAATTAAGCGTGTTATAAAATCGATGATAAATTTCTAATTTGCTTGGACTTGTATAAACAATTGCCATGAATAAAATTTAATTAAATGTTTCCTCTTAAATGGTCACAAAATTATGCAAAACAAAAGTTATTGAAATATTAGATGACCTTTTATCATATGTTAACTGCAATAGAATTAAAGTATTATAAATGAGTTCATAAAGTTGGATACCCTGCAATTTATTTAACAAAAGGAGGTAATTATCACAGCAATTCTCATTTAAACATTCGAGTTTCTGCATTTTATTGCAAAGTTCAGAAATCCTGCATTAACTTTGGACATTTATATGGGTTTTATGCAAATGGAGAAGATTAAATGTATAATGCTTCCCTTTTTAATAAAATGGTAATACGACTTTTTTTTTACTTTTTTGAAATTCTGTGAAATTCCATAAACAATACTATTTTTCTTGTCTTATTGGAAAATAGAAATAAGTTTATGTTTTGTGTTACTTGTTAAATTTATTTGAAAGAGAAAACCTTTAAAAACAGAATGCGAATGCTAATATTTTATTTTGATTTCTCGATAATTATTTGTAATGCTTTAAAATGCAAATAATGCATGGAAAAATTAATTTACATAAAGGTGCAATGCTAAATAGTTCAAAATATTTTGAATAGCATTTTTTAATATTCAAAAACAATTTATTTTCCGAGGAAAGATTAATATTCTTAAAATTATTAAAACACTGGCAAAACCCACAGCTTTGTTCTCGTAATAATTGGATTTTTCTAAACGATATCTGAAATTATATTTTTATTAGAAGAAAAATTATATTGCTATGGGTAAAAAAAAAAAAAAAAAAAAATAAAAAATAAAAAAAAAAAAAATAATAATAATAATAATAATAATAATAATAATAATAATCACTAATTAAGCCACAGTTTTACTATTTTTGATTATTACGCTGCATCAGGCAAAAAATAGACAAAAATTAATAAGAACTAAAACTAATCCTAAATAAATAATAATTTGCAATGTATTTCAGAATTTTTACTCTCATACCAATTTTCATTTGAAGTCATATTATTATTTTTTAACTGTTCAAATATAGTTTAAAAGTAACAATCATGCAAAAAATATAGCCTATTTTAGATCAGGGACTGTCACAATCAATTTGAATACATTGCTTTTGAAATCGGGTTCCCGAGAATGAATAAAATTCGTAATTTAGAAAAAAATAAAAAAAATTCTGAGTCATTCCTGGCTTTTGAAATTTAGAATATTATTAAAACTGCTCTAATAAAGCATTTATATTTTATAAGTCCCTATCATGCCACTAAAAAACCAATTTTTTAAGAAATTGTTTTTAGAAAGCATTTAATACCATGAAATATTTCTAGTTTCCAGCCTCTTCAATACCACAAAAATCAATATTTTAGAGCTTGTTTTGTTTCTACAAGCCCCTTTGTGAATGTACAGTGACATAAAATATTGCTTATGTTGGAGCACATAATTTAACAAAAATCCAAATTGTCACCAATAATTTGGAATTTATATGATTCCAAATTATTGGTGACAATTTGTAGATAATAGTCAGATAATTCATTTATAATTGTGTAGATAATTTTAATATAGTATTTTTGAAATCAATATACTATAGATATCATAATTTTGAACTTATTGCTTAGTTTACTTTTTTTATTTCGGAATTGTTTAAAAAATGTTCTTTGACAGCATTTGCATCTTAAAGGTATAGAACTTATCAAATTTCAAGTTCTATCATTAATAATTCCATAAAAAATGTAATTAGAATTATTTTTAACGCTTTTCGCACAATTACACCCTTTTTAGTTATTTTTCTTTGGAAATTCTTGTTACACAGCATATCGTATAAGGAATTACAATGCCAAATTTCAAGCTTTTATGATTTTCGTATCATAAAGAAACGCATTTTTTGAAAAGAAAAAAGTTTCTGCATGTTGTGATCTCAATATAAAATATAACATATGTTAAAGCACAACTGTCACCATCATTTTGACACCTTTACATTTGAAATAGGTTCATTAGACTTCTACTACAAAAAAAACAGTTTCTTCTTTATAGTAAAAGTAAAAATAATGACAATCCAAATTTTTGAATATTTATGCCTCTGAGTTTTAAATATATGTTCTTCTTAATTATGTATTTTAAGAATAACTCCTTATTTATCATATTCATTCCATTAAAATTGCAACTGTATAATAAAAAGCATTTTAAATTAAAGATAAAATTAAGAATGATTGTTATATGCGTTTTAGTTTTATATTTTACACTAAAAAAATAATTTCTCAAAATTTAGTAAAAAGTACTCAATTTTAAGTACTTCACATACTCGAAATAGCTACGATCCAAATGTACTCCAAACTGAGAAACCCATGTATTCAATTTTGATCCCATGGTTGTGTTCAAAAATGAATCACTATAAACTATCCTCTTAACTTACAAATTAAAGAAAATTGTATTGGCATTTATTTCCCGCTCAAAATTATTAACAATAAAAGTTTAATTGATTCTTTATTAAGGAAAATAGCAAACATTTTAAGCGAAATACCCAAATCGAGTATTTTTATTGCAAGAGCACACCATTTGAAAGCACTGTTAAATAATTTCAAAATACTGTGCATAATTTAATATTTACATTAATAAGCATATTTTATGTCACCATGAATGAAATAGACCATTCCAAGGTAAAAAAAAAATATCATTAATTTGGATTTGATAACATGGGATATTTTAAAATTGAGAAAGAAGTGTGATTCTTTTTTATCCAAACATACTCAAATCAGTATGAGTACATCGATGTACTCATTTTTGAGTATTTCGTTTTTTCAGTGTAAAAGGCTTATTATATTTTAAAATAACAATACAAATCAGTTGACGGAAATCTTTTTGTGTGTTTGTTTGTGTGTGGGGGAAAGGGGTATAAATAACTTTTAAATATCTATTTAAATTTGACTATAAATACAATGAAAAAATTGGATGGTATCCGTACAGTAATCAGAAAATTTCCAATTAGCTAAATGTAAAATTTATAGCGTCGTTTCAAAATATAGACTCATCAGAAAAGTTTTAAATTATCTGCACTACTCGTTGAAAACTGATGCAAATAAAAATATGAATTCACTTTTATGCACGATATCAAAACTATTGGAATAAGCGTATTTTACAGAAAAATAGTAATTAAGGTTTAATTAATACAGGAAATGAAACTGGTATTTATGCAATGAGAATTAAATGCGAAAATATATCAAACTGATTAAATCTAGAAACTAAAAATATGGTGTTTGCGTGATATAAAATCCGAAAATTGTGACTGTATTACTGCATTTATTTGTTGTTAAAGCCTTTGAGTCATTTACTTTGCATGATTTAAAAAGAAATTTTAAATAACATTTCATCAATTTTACAAATATGCTTTAAGGATAATATTCAAAAACAATTGTGAAATTAAGGAAAAAACGATATTAATATCCAGCAAGTTAACTGTCTTAAGTTGTCTCAGTGAAATAACTTTTTAAACTTTAATGTAAAAGATATTTCAAAAACTGGTACGAACAACTGTACTCCTTGATACGAACAATGTTAAATTAGAACGCGAAATAGGAGTGTAATTTTCTAAAATGTAGGATCAGTAAAATTCGATGAATGCTTTATTTATAATTTAGACATTGCAAACCACTAAAAAATTTCACGGAATTTGGTATAGGTTTTTTTACAAAGAGTTTGTTCCAGTGTTTTTGTTTCTTTTAATGATGACAGGAGGAAATTTGAATTTTTCTCAGGACAATTCGGAATGCTTTTATCTTCCCCCTATCTGTCTCTAATTCTACAGATTGTAATTGATGTAAAAAGTTTACTCCTAAAAAAGCTATGTACTTCCGATATGTTAAATATGATATACAGGGTGAGCAAAAAGTCCGTAAAAACTTTAAAAATTCATAAAAACCGAAAAAATAACCGAAATGAAAAACGGTTTGCAGGGTTAGTATCTATAGGTCACGGGGATTTTTTAAGACATGAAAAATTCAAAAAACAGCCAATAGGTGGCACTGACGTACCCAAATCAAAGAAAAGATACCCAAATAAAGAACAGAATGTTTCCTCAAACCGCCGAACAAGCTTTATGAGGCCTGCCGCTGTTAAAGGCCCCTTTCCCGTCCTCAAATCCTTTTGAAATCGGAATTTACGCAAAGCAATAGTCGCTGATTCCTTGTTCATGCAAAATAACTTTACCAACAAAGCTTTGTCCTTTGCAGTGAGCATCCTTGATCAAGTTCACGGCTCACAACGATGAACTAGTTGTGGATTAGGAGCGCAAGCTCTTATAACCGGTTCATTTGCATATTTCCGCGGAAATCGCAAGTACCAGCGCCATCTGTCGGCTGTTTTTTGAATTATTTTTTATTTGTGTCTTAAAAAAATCCCCGTGACCTATGGATGCTAACCCTGCAAACCGTTTTTCATTTCGGTTATTTTTTCGGTTTTTATGAATTTTTAAAGTTTTTACGGACTTTTTGCTCACCCTGTATTATTATGATATTATAAGAAACATAGATTATTATTATTATTGTATTAGTGATAATTTCAACTTAATTAAACAATGTAGGAAAATGATCTTAATGTATGAAATCATGAAGGACTGGGAAAAAGAAAACACAATCGTGTTAACCTTCGAGTCAACTACTAAAATTGGGCTTTACTGTATGACCACCAATAACCAAGATATGATGTGGCAGACCGTTTGCGTTTTAATATTATAGTTTTAACTAATTGTGGAAAAGAAATCATGTCAAACATGTTTGTGTTTGACTTTTTAAAACCGAAATATCGATATTTTCAAAATTATTATCATCATTAAATGTAACCCACAAAACCACGTCTCTACTGCTAACACAATAGACCCAAATTTGTTTTAAAATTTCTTGTGTGTCATTGTGGGTTCAAGGAGCTCCTGTCATATATAATTCGAAAGTTTTTTGTTTAAGATTTTGTAATATACTAAATTTAATCATATGAAAATATTATGACTCAATCTTAAATCTGACATAATCACGGCAAGTTTTCAAGGATCAAAAATTCAAATTTCCCTCCTGGAACTTTATAATTTCTCGCCCTTGGATACATATAAATCCCTATCGGGGGAATATATCTTAATTCAACATTGACTATTTAATAAAAAATACCGGGTGATAAAAAATACCATAACTGAGATTAGGTTGACTATACTAAATTTCCAAAAGCTGAAGAAGTATATCACAAAACACTTTTAATAGACATTATCATCTTTGTTAGAAATGTAATAATATATAAAAAAAATGTGGCGTAAATTTCCATTATATGTGCCAGAAGTATGCCAGAAGTGCAAGAAGTATGCACTTGACAATGCACATTTTCGACGTCAATCACCAGTTCATAAGATATCATCGATTTCTTGATCGTCCTGATTTTCCAGAAGTTTAAGAAATGTTATAACATTTCGAGCGAAACATCATTGCATTTCTATTTCATATTTTTTGATTTCCTAAAAATTATTCCACAAACCCAAATTCAGTTAGGATGAAGCAGCCTGCATTTGTGACTGAATAAGTGATTTACGGTTCCTTCAATGGAGATTTTTCATCTTCTTGATGACTATTATCAGCTATCTGAATTTATTATTAAGATTCAAAAACAACCTTTATACTTTTATGGAAAATGTGCAATGCAGCAATTTAAAAAATGTAAACATAATCAAACCTCGATATCTCGAACTTGATAAAAATGACTAAAAAAATTGAAATACTAAAATTTCAAATTATGAAAATTGGTACTGGTACTATGTCTAAATTTTTCGATCAAACACACAGTTTCGCGCTTTTCTTTTTCTTTCATTTTTTAACCCTCTGACAGTCTTGCCAAAGGACGAATTTTTAATGCTGTTTTTTTCTGCATTTTGTTTTAAATACTAATAAAACTTGTTCTTTCAAGATTATGTAAAAATATTTAATCATAAATATAAATGTGAAGCTTGAGAGTATCAATTATTGCACAGCGCATTAAAAATCAATAAATGATTAGTTTTATATTATTTTAAATTTTACTCATATTGCACGGAAACCAATAGCTTAGTGAACGTATTAACCTCTTCAGTCCCTGAGTACCCAAATGGGTACATCAGTTTTGTCCCATTTTATTAATGATACTCAAAAATAAATGAAATTTCGATATAAAAATAATATGTTTCGAATTCTAAGATTCGAGCTAATGAAAATAAAACAAAAATCTAGCTCTGAAGTCAAACGAGAGAAGAAATAATTCAGTAATAATTAAAAATACATAATCGCCAGTAGCGAAGAGGTTAACAAGGGCTTGTAAGTGAGAGGGTTTTCAGCTAGCTTAAAAAAATTTTTGGGTGTCATCCAATATTTACGGTTAGCTACAAAAGACAGGGAAATGATTTTATGCCAGTGCAACATCTTCAAACTTTTGTATTTCCCAATCGTCAAGGATTTTAATTACTATGTTCCATTCATATTTGCACAAAAAGGACAAAGTGATACATTCTTAATTTTCTTACCTCTTTGATATGTTTCACCCTTTAGATGCATAACTTTATCTACTTTAAAAAAAAAATATTTGCATTTACAAAAAATCTAGATTCATCATCATTAAATAGATCCTTATCGTCGTAATCCTTCATTATCAAGCTTATTTGCTTTACAAATTCTACGCAAACTTCTTCTTTGACGCAAAGACTTTTACCATACATTTTCAAAAGGGAAATGTTGTTACTGTTTTGTTTTTAATTTTCGAATCAATCATTACTTCCTTTGAAATTGTCAGGACCTAGTTGCTTTGCAAAAATCTCAACGTTTTTTTTTTCTTTTTTTTTAAATACAAATCTATTACTAGAGGGAATTCTGGGGGTTCTACACTGTGTTCACGTTATCTAAGGATGAACCAAACGAATTAGTCAGTTTTTTTTTAACATTGCGTGTATTTGAAATTTGAAAGGATTCTTTTTTTTCTTCGAAATATTGTAAATTTGGCAAAATAGAGGATCGTTTTAGCTAGGTTCGACTGTATAAACAGATATTCATTTAAAATTCAGCAAAATGGCTATAAAATGTCTTAATATCCACAACAATACATGCATCGAAATTTTCGAAATAATAATAAAAATAGCTATTTCGTACAAGTGTACTCTAGTGGTCAAATTCAAGAAAACTCTGCATAATATTATGGAAAATATGCAAAACCACACTTAAAAAGACAAATATATAAACAGAAAAGCATTGAAAATTTAGTTAAGCAGCAGATAAATACATTAAGATCCGCATAATCGTAACAATACATGCATCGAAATTTTTGAAATAAAAAAAATTAAGTCATTTCTTACAAAAATTCTCTGGTGGTCGAATTCGAAAACATTCTATATATTTTTATTGAAAATTTCGAAAACTTTACTTAAAAAAGAAATATAAAATACAGAAAAGCGTTAAAAATTCAGTTAAGCATAAGAAAAATATCATAAGATCCACATAATCGTAACAATGCATGCACCGAAAATTTTCGAAATAATAATAAAATAAGCCATTTCGTACAATACCACTCCACTAACCCAATCCATAAAAAAATACATCTTTTTGAAACATAACAGAACCTCATCATAATACAATGCGCTCATTTTGTTCTGCTTATTGTGATATATTTCCACTTCCAGAACACTAGGCTAGGCAATACTTAGTCTTACACATAATTTCTGCCACCATAATCTGTTGGGAAACATGAGAGATATAAATAACGGTTTTGGAGTGACTTACTGACAAGAAGTAGTTCTACTTTTAGAAAAATGTTGGGTTTAAACAAACTTCTATGTTGGTTTTAAAGCGAGACGTGTTTGTGTTTGTAAAATATTTTCCAAAAAATGACGTATGACAATAATAATTTGTTTTAAAATTTTTCATAAACATATGAAGAGGCATTATATCTCCCTACGTTAATAACTTATATAATCATATTTTTTTTTTAATTCTAAACCAATTCAATGCATTACTTTATATCATAATTTTTTTCTCTATTTACCGCGATCATCATAAAGATAGAGATGCGATATTAAAAAAATGTATACACTATACGCAATATTTAAAAAGTCATCTGAAATACTTTTTCATTATCTGAATTATTTTTTCAATTAGAAGATTCATTCCATTGATTTTTTAAATGTTTTGTATAGTGTATATGTTTTTTTTCAATATTGCATCTCTATATTTATGATAATGACGATATATATCAAAGAAAATAGATTATTTTTTATGGTATAAATTAATGCATTGAGTTGTTATAGAAACGAAAAAATCATGAATGTAGGCATTAACAGTACAATTACATGTAACAGTACAACAGTAGGCATTACAGTTCTTTGATATTTATTTTATCATTATAAAATGAATGTAGATTATTTAAGCACGGAAAATAAAGTATATAAAGTAACATAATACAATTTGTTTTAATTTCTTCTGTAAAACGTGATATACATTTTAAATTTTTACCTGGTGTACATTTTTTTATAAATAATGAAATAAAAATAATACATTTTCTTCAATATTGTATTGACATTTCTATATTTTTTTACTGAAAAAAGAATGCATAAAATTACTCAATTTTTTCTAGGAAATTGGTATTCCCCAAACTTTTCCTATAACAGCAACAACTGAAATTAACATAACAGGTACACATTTTCACTGTAAATCAAAAAGTCGGTAAAATTGCAATATATATTTTTCTTTTTTTTTAAAACTGGGACGCCTAGAAAAAATCCTTTACAAGACGAGGAAGAAGGGCAGCTGCTTGAATAACTCAGGGCAAAAATTCGCAAAAGCACTGCAGATATCCTATCCAGACTGCCTAAAATTCATATAGCAGCTTAAGTTAAGGTCAAAGGCTTTTCCCAATGAAGCCGTAGTTCCTCATTTTTGAGTTTTTTACCGTAGAACATTTGCGCAATGTACTTGTGTTGTGCCCATTTCGCCAAAAATATAGCTGAAACTATTAAACAGATACGGAATGGTGTTTGTAAGATATTTTACAATAAATGAAGTATGACAATAAGAATTTGTTTAAACCGTTTTTATAAATATACGAACTGGCATTATAACGCACTACATTAATAATTTATTTAATCATTATAAAAAAATAATGTAAGTTACTTAAGTACTGAAAAGAAACTAGATGAAGTAACAAACCGTAAATTATTATTTATTTAAATAGTATATAAATTAATGCATTGAGTAATATTAGTTAATATAACTTTGTATATATAACCGTAAATTATTTTGTCTTCAGTAAAACTTGATCAGCATTTTAAAGTGCAATCTCTTGTATAAATTTATGTTCAAAGAAATAAAACTAATGTATTTTCTTCAACATTGCATTGACATTTCTATAATATTTTAATGTAAGAAAATGCATAAAATTACTATATTCTTTCTAGGAAACTAGGATTCTTCGGACTTCTATGTAACGGCAACAACAAAAATTTATCTAATAAGTATACATTTGCACTGTAAATAAAAATCTCGATTAGTTACTAAAATTTTTTTAAAAAAAACTATGGTGCCTAGAACTGATTATGTAGCTGAAACCCGGGTTAAAGATAAAATTTTAGGATGATTATTGTAATTTTAGTAGATTCTTTTGTAAAACTACAAATATCTGTAGCTTTACAAAAACTAGTTTTGCAGATTTACATCTTTTTTGCTTAGTTTACAGGTGGAATTTTTGTAAGCATACAAATTTCCATAATTACACCTTTAACCTCTTCAGACCCGAGGTGCACATTTGTGTACCTCTGATTTCAACTGCGTATCTCACTTAATATTTGAAATTTTTTTACTGAGACGAGTGGATGTTATTTGTGTACGTTAGCTTTTTCTAGTTTCAGCAAAAAATGGCGCTAGCAATCATAATTCATATGATTTTGGAGGGAAAAAAACTAGCAATGGCGAAAAATATAAAATGTCGAAAAAGTAAATGTATTTTTATAATTAGAAAATTAATATTTATTCATAATAATTTTTAAGAATGCTTATAAACTCTTCAGTATTGCATAAATCGTTTAAATTTTTTAGCTAGATCATAATATCTGTTTAAATTAGTTGTAATTTGTAAGGTACACATATGTGCACCTACGGTTTCAATTCTGTGTTTTTGGAAAGAAGTCATCTCGCACAAAAAAATTGTACTGAATGATATCTAATTGGTGCAGTGCTAAAGTTGTGGAATTATTAAAAAAATATACTAATTATAAATAAGAATTCATTTTGTTGATGTTTTAAATTAAACATTAATTTTTAAAAATCATAATTATTATATCTTTGTAAGAGTAAATAAACTGATGAGGCCAATGGTGATGGTGTATCTTCTGGCAAAAAAAAAAAAAATTAGATGACACAGAAATAACTATTGAGGATATTGCTCCAGTATCTATCCCGAATCCATGTAACAATAAAGTTTCACCTAAAAAGCCTTTGTTATGGAAAGCTGAAAATAAGTAAATTTTTAAAACTTGTGTTACAGCACAGTAGAATAATAATGCTGAGAATAAAACATTATCTTTTCGCAAACATTCTTTTAATCTTTTTTCTTCTAATAGCATTCCGAGGATCATTGATTGATGAGGATTATCTAAAAGCAGATTTTCCAGCATCCTAAATCCTTTTGAATCATTTTTAGATTAGTTAAATGAAGATTTTGCGGAAAAAGTTTCATATGAAACCAATTCCGTTCAAACAAATCTAATTCCGTTATATTCTGTTCAAACACGAAACCGTCGCTCAATAAATGCATATAAATATGAAATTATAAAAGTTGCAGGCATACACATACACATGGGAACTTTAATATATCTCCAAACAAGCTTCTATTGGCAAAAAGACTTGTCAGTACTTAGAATTGCAGCTACTATGTCACGTGTTCCATTTTTTGAGATTAGAAAATTTCTTCATTTTGCAGATAAATCAAATGATCTTTAAGCAGATGATAAATTATGGAAAATAAATCTAATCTTGAATGCAGTAAGAATTAAATGTTTGTCCCTGCCCAAGCCAAAACCTTTATCACTAGATGAACAGAGATCACTAGATCCCATTTGCTGGACGTTGTGGATCTAGACATTATGTGCCGTTAAAACCTAATCCGTTGAGATTAAAAAACTTTATTTTATCCGCCAGGGATGACCATGCCAAATATATCACGGAAAAGGAATAGTACCAGCTGATCATTCAAAATAATTATGATTAATTATAGGTGGAGGCATTGTCCCAAAAGACAACACATGGGTGATTTACTAGGACAGTTTTTTTTACTAGTGTAAAATGCGTCGATTTTTTATTGAAGAATAATATCTACCAAACTGTAATGATTATGAACAAAAGACTTGGAGAAACAGATAAAAAAAATCAATGATCGAGATTTGTAACCGGAGACTGAGATGAGAGACTAATGTATTGACTAAAGGGAAGGGATTGTTGGAGGGAAATTTAAGGGAAGTTGGAGGGATTTCGACTTGCATCGATAGCAATCCCGAGAGGAGTTGTGTTAGGTGGTCTAAAGATCAAAAATGTAAAATTAATGTAACACACCTGCAATTGTGAATACAAAACGTGTATGGGTGGTGCAGATTTAAAGGATAAGTGTTTAGCTTACTACCGTTGTTCTATTCACACAAAAAAGTAGTCAACAAGAGTTTTTATACATTTTATAGATTTGGTTATTGTTGGATAATGTATATCAGAAATTGCAAAACAGGTGAAGTTCCTCGAAAAGATAGGTCTTATCTCCTGTGGTATTTTTTATGAAGCAGATTGGGGTAGTACATAAGTATTGGTGAAATATAAGAGTAAAGTAAGTGAAGAACGACGAATGTAGAGACCAAGCAAAATTTATTCATCTGAAAACGATTTTGAAGACGATTCCGCGAATAAACCACAGCAAAAACAACATGAGTATTTAAAAGCCAATTTACTACATTAGATATGACAAAATTGAATAGTTTCCTCGTTCAACAAAGGATAACTTTGCTTCAAAATGTAAGTATGAAGGCTGCAAATCAAGAACAAGGGTTATATGTACAAAATGCAATATATATCTCTATATATAAAAAAAAATTTTTTTTCGAAAATAGCACGTAAAATAAGCTTATGTGTATCAATTGTCCACCAAATTTCTCGTTTAAAAATTTCTTTTGAAAAATGAAGTTTTTTTGCAGTATGAACTCGAGGTGCACATATGTGTACCTACTAGTAAATATAAACTAATAATAATTATTTAACTTTTTATTACAAAATTATATTTTTATACGTATAAATAGATGGAACAAAGTGTTAAATAATTTTTACGAAGGCTTAAAATGTGTCAGGTCTGAAGCGGATAAAATTACAGGTTTTTTTTTTTTTTTTTTTTTTTTTTTTTTTTTTTTTTTTTTTTTTTTCAGTGTAATTGGTTTTAAAGCATCAAATAAGAAAACTGATTTTTTACCATTGAAATCTGAAGACATATATTTATTTTGTATGTTAATAACGATTTTTGGCGTTGTAATTTAGTTCCTAAACCGGTATTCTAGTATATAATACCGAAATGGATGAAGAATGATATTACTGAAAATATGAAAAATAACGAAGTAATATGTTAAAGATTAGTTCTTATGCAATTCTTTTAATGATGTTTGCTATGCGTATTTTAATTTCAACTTGTGCATTCTTTTTATAATCAATACAAGAAAATTATAAAATTTTCTTCTTCATTTCGTTAACATTCCTATAAAATAACGTTATTCTGGAGAATAACATAAGATAATCAATTTTTTACCAAACAATTTGGGAATTGAGATTTTATACTCTGTTTTTCATCCTGCATTACAGATTATAGACGATAGTCCGTTGGAGTTAGACTACTTATTACTGTAGTGAATGGTGAAACACATCAATAAAAATGTAATAATGAATTAAGTAATCAATTCATTGATCACATTAAAAAAAAGGAAATTTTTGCTGTTCTTAGCTCTCTCTTGAAAATAATATCATAAGTATACTTTTTTATAAAACAGATTTTAAATAAAATTATCATAAAGATCATTTATTAAGGATTCTTTTTCACGGTTGAAAATATAGTGAAAAATTACTTCTGCTATCTAATTTCTGGCAAATAAGGTTGTTACATAAACGGCTATGGCGCATTTTCATTGGTCAGAAAAAGTGATTGTCTTTAAAAATAAGGGTACAGTTTCACAATATTTTTAACAGTGTATAAACTATACAATTTTATGTACACAATGTGATTATTATGCACAATCTTTGTATTACAGTTGAAATTTTACGCCATTTTTTAAACTTATTTTTATTTGATTTGCACCATAGTTTTTATATTGAATAAAAGAAAATAATCACCTTTTCTTTTTTATTGCGTTAACATAAAACAGCAATATTCGAAAGAATCAAGTCAAGAAGCCGATTCTTTTAACAAACCAATCTGAAAATCGATATTTAATTGGGATTTTACTGTCGGTTTTTTGCCTTGCAGTTTAGTTCTCAAATGCTAGTCCCGTGTGATTCGAATACTAAATACTGTCTTCTCATTTCGAATACCGGCATTCACATCTTGTTTGAAAATTGAATATCCGAATTGGCTCGTTTTTGATTGGGAAATTTAAGCTGATTAGGATTGATCCGATTAAGTATATTCAAAAGTGCCACAGATTTTAAGGCCAGACAAGAATTCATACAATGGAGCTAAATTAAAAGTAACACAATTCTCAGTGAGAAAATAAAATGAAATATAGTACAGTGCAACGATAATTGTGAATGAAAGACAATCCACCCCTAATGGGTTAAAGAATTACTTACATGAGCACAGAACATAGATTAAAACAGGTTTATGTAAAAAACGCAAAAGTTATTATTTAATATTTAATATCAGAGATAATTAATTTTTCACTATAAAAGATAAAAAAGTATTGTTATATGAAAAATATCAAATGTATTGAAAAAAAGCTTTGAAAATTATGAAAAAGTTACTTTTGAATTTGCGGTATTGCAGCTTAAGAAATCTTCCGATGTTTTAATTATTACTAGATAATTATGTTTATTTCAGTGTTAAAACACGTGGTTCTGTCTCATCGTAAAAAGGTTGTGTTTAATTTTATTTATATATTAATGTTTTTTTTTTTCATTTCGTTTTGGAATATTATTACAAAACAATTGCACAATCACAATAACAGTCGATCTAATTGTGGATTGCACAACACACTGCCTAGTGTACAAAGCATGCGAAAATCACTATAGAAAATTATTATAAAAATTTATTATCGAAAATTTCTGAAGCTGAATAAATTTTATTTTAACACTGAAAGCACTTAAAAACATTTATATATAAAAATATCAAATATGCATTAAAATAATGTTTTGATATTTATTAAAAAGCATACTTTCACATTGGCATTATGGAGAGATTTTCTACCTACAGCAGTCTTTTTATTCAGGTTATTTCAGTGTTTCAACACGTAGATTTATTATAAATCTTTCTGTTAAATTTGCACTTTATTTGAATTAATTTTATTTCTTTAAATGTTGACGTAGTATTAATTTCTTGGATATTAGTCAGAAGCAAACGTTGAGTCATGTATTTTAATTTAAGTGGATTAGAAAAAATAAAACGTAATATATTTCATATTCCAGCTGTACGCGATAAGGCAGCATTTTTTAAATTGATTCTTGGAAACTATTATTATTATTTTAATCAGTAAATTTAGATAGTTTTAAACAAATTGCATTAAAAAGATTTTTTTTCCTTATTCCACTGTATAAAAACAATGAAGTTTTTGAATTAGGATAAAATGAATAATGAATTGCTTGGATTCATTTCAATTGCGATAGGACGATACTGACACTCTTTATTTTTTTAACTCATAGCGAATGGTAAATTTACAAAGAAGATTGCTTTTAAAAAATTGTGGTAGACATAATATAATAGCCTGAATCTTTGTTATGTATCATACATCAATATACAAAGGTGTTCATAAATGAATGTCCAGGTTTGAATTGAATATAATAGTTTTATTTGGGCTAAAATCTGATCCCGACTTAACAATCGCGAATTAGAATTTTCTCGATTTACTGAATTTTTCTATGATCAAGACAAAAATCAAACAAAAATGCGTCGATTTAAGAAATAACTTTCGATGTCAAAAAAAAAATCTAATATCTATCAAAATATTAAAATTTACATAACTGTCGATTTTATGAATACTTATCTGTGTAGTGCAGAACTATTTACATTCGAGTTGTTCATTGCATGTTGATTATTAGAAGCAGTAGTGGTGGATCTGATGAAAACGAAGAAATGTGAGTAAAACATACATAGTTAAAAAAAAAAAAAAATCTGTGAATTTACGGTAAAACTACTGGCAGCAAATTTGCCAAACATTTACCGTTCCGTTAGAATTTTTTTTTTTTTTTTTTTTTTTTTTTTTTTTTAGGAAATAAAAGAAAGGGAAAATTCCGTTTAAAGAAGCGGTGACTTACCGTTACAAGGTTTGATTTTTAATTATAAAAATTTAATTTTTTAAATTAATGAATCGATCAAACGTCAAAGAATTCGAACTTTCCGAGTGTTTCTGAAACTTTTTTAGTTAATTTAACTGTTTGTATAATTTACTTCAATCCGTCCTGAGGATCGAAAGGGGATCTTTTGAAAGTGGAACAAGTACTTACTGACTGAGCCAAGGCTGATGATGCCGTCTTCTACAAAGTATGTATTTTATAAATTAGTGGGAAAATCTGTTGTGCTTTAAAAAAAAAAAAAATCTTTTCAAATATATTCGTTAGAATATTCATAAACGGCCTATTTTATTTTATTTTAGACCGATGCATAGTGATTATTATTTTTAAAAATCAATTTCAAAATTTTGACTAGTTTAAATTAAAAGAAATCACTGTTTAAAAACATTGTATAATTTTTTTAATGAATGACTGAAAAATATGTCTATTCATTTTTTACAAAAATAATCTTATAGAGAATTATTTGAAATTGTCGGACACTATTTATTTATTTATTTGTTATTTTTTGGCTAATTAGTTAAAGATTTTTTATAATAAATATAAGAAAAATAAACAGAAAAAATGTAATTTTAAAGTGATTTTTTATGTTTTCATTATTTTATTCATTTTGTTTAATACATTTTTATAAAATTTATATACTTTTTATAACGCATTTACCAATGAAATACAATAACAATAATAATAGTGTGTGCAATGGCGCCAGTGAGATTCGATCCCACAATCTACGCTCCTTGACCATTCGGCCACGCAGACAGCCCTAGATAACGAAGTGTCTCCGTTTTTCTTTCTAGTTCCATCCGCTTCGCTATTTTCAGACTGATTTTTAAATCAATAATATGAAGATCCATATTTAATGATTGCTAATGATATAAAATACAATTATGAAATTTCAATGACAATATTGCATTCAGCAAAAAAGATAATTATGTTAAATATATATATTTAACTAATTATATAACAAACTCGAATTTTTTTTTTAATTCAACGAAAATTTTCTGTAAATATTAAGAATTAAACACTACAGGCTATGAACATTCGCATTATGAAACACGTGTCATTGTTTTAAACTTTGACTTAAAAGGAGTATTTGCCTTCATCGTGGAGACGATTTTAATTATAGAATATTCGCTTTCTGCTTTTCTTCCAGATTAAATACATCCTGTTTATTATATTAATTTCTGCATGTTATTTTACAATGTTTGCCTTCAAAGGTGCAGTAACTTAGGTTGAGGTAACATAGTGATTAGAAAGTTAATAATTTTATGTGTATTCTAAGCAACTTCTATGCTTTAAAAATAGGCAGTAGACACAGTGTGTTTTGGTTTTACTTGATGGAGGAAGTATTTTTTAGTCATAACACGATTTAGCACGACGCAAAAAATGAGGGCTTCCCGGTATCTGATAATTAAAAACAAATATTTCATTTACATTGAAAGTATTGTACCCATTAAATATACATAAAATACTAAAATATTCAATAATATCTTAACTTAAAAACAATTCTTTAGAGAATAACTTTCTTATATGTTATAAATTTTTCAAATAGTTTATATTTTAAGCCTTAATTTTCCTCGTTTTTCCTGTATTATTTGACGAGTTACATTAGAAGGACATGTTTCTTTTATTTTACTCAATAGTACCTAGAATTTAAAGTAAAATATCCCACATCAAAGTTAAGTTAAAAACGAAGAAGTTATTAATATTTTTACAAAAATCTGAAATATGAAGAGAAAAAATAATGGGGCAAAATTTTAAACAAATATTGTGAAGATCATAATATAATAACGCAAATGGTATGAAAAAAAAAATTATTAAATTCGAATGATAATAATACATTCATTAAAATTGACAATTAAGTAAAATATATATGTTTTATAAACTATTTGTCTGATAAACGCGAAAAATACTAATATTTACTATAAGTTTTCTTTAAATATCAAGAATAAAGCACTACAGGTTAGAGAAATCCACTTTAAGAAACACATGTCATTATTTTAAACTTTAAATTAAAAGGAGCATTTGCCTTCCTCGCGAAGACAATTTTAATTATAGAAGACTCCCTCCCTGCTTTTCTTCCAGATTAAAAGCATCTTCTTTATTATATTAATTTCAGCAAGTAATTTTGCTGTGTTTGCCTTCAGCGGTGCAGTAATTTAGGTGGAGGTAACATGGTAATTAGCGAGTTAATAATTCTACGTTTATTCTAAGCAACTTCTATGCATTAAAAATAGGCAGTAGACATTATGTGTTTTGGTTTTACTCGGAGAAAGAAGGATTTTTCGTCGTAACATGGTTTATCACGAGACAAATAATTAAGTCTTCCGGGTATCTGATAATTAAAAACAAATGTTTCATTTAACTTGAAAGTGGTGCCTACTAAATATAAAAAACTTAAATATTTAAAAGTATCCCAACTTGAAAACAATTATTTAAAGAATAGCACTCGTGTATGTTATGAAGTTTTTAAGTAGTTTATATTTTATACCTTAACTTTTCTATTCTCTCCTGTAATATCTCACGAGTTACATTACAAGGATATGTTTCTTTGTTTTTACAAATAAGAAATTTGAATTTAAGTGAAAAATTCCACATGAAATTTAA
The DNA here is from genome assembly GCA_964019185.1 of Maratus speculifer. Classification (NCBI taxonomy): domain Eukaryota; kingdom Metazoa; phylum Arthropoda; class Arachnida; order Araneae; family Salticidae; genus Maratus; species Maratus speculifer. Next base: position 223,801,228 of record OZ025296.1, on the reverse strand, counting down.
TTTTAAATCAAAACAGTTATTTTTTTTATATTATTGAACATAAAGAGCAAAAAAAAGCCTCTGATTTTTAAACAAATAATATTAAGATCCTTTTTTAATGATTGCAAATTATATAAAATACAATTATGAAAATTGAAGGATAATTATACATTCAATGAAACTAAAGATAATTAAGTAAAATATACATGTTGAACTAATTGTAAGACAACGCGAAAAATCTTAAAATTTAATGTGCATTTTATTTTAATATTACGAATTACACACTATGAAAATTTGCATTAAGAAACATATTTCATTATTTTAAGCATTTACTTAAAAGGAATATTTAACTTCATCGTATGGACAATTTTAATTATAGAATATTCCCTCACTGCTTTTCTTCCAGATTAAAAGCATCCTCTTTATTATATTAATTTCTGCAAGTAATTTTGCAATGTTTGCTTTCAGAGGTGCAGTCATCTAGGTCGAGGTAACACAATAATTAGTGAGTTAATAATTCTACGTGTATTCTAAGCAACTTCTATGCTTTAAAAATAAGCAGTAGACAATGTGTGTTTTGCTTTTATTCGGAGGAGGAAGGATTTTTAGTCATAACACTGTTCAATACGACACAAATAATTAGGGCTTCCGGGTATCTGGTAATTAAAAACAAATGCCTCCCTTAAATTGAAAGTGTTGTGCCCACTGAATATAAAATACTTAAATAATTAAAAGGATCTAATTTAAAATAATTCTTTAATGTTATTAGTATCAAGCAAAATTTTGAAGAAAATAGTTGAATAAAATCAATTTAAAATTGAATTACTCTTCAATTGTTCTCCAATATATAAAATGTATTAAATTTACAAATTTCCACAACGTTGTATACATTGAACTTTGTGTAAATGTTGCAGATATATATGCAGTTTTATAAAAAAAAATATTGTGAAAACTTTAGGAGGTGGTAGAGAACATTACAAGAAAAACGTTCTGCAAACAAGTGTCATAATTTGTTTATTGAATTTTAAAAAAAGGATTTTCGTCCACAAAGTTTGTTATAATAAATATTTTTTATCAAACATTGTACAAGATTTATGATGTTTTGTGTTAAACAAGACTTTATCATGCGAAGTATTTAAAAGGTCCCCCACTCACGAATAAACAGAATTGAGTTACACGGATCATTCTTTAAAATTTAGAAAAAAAAATAGAAGAATTTGTGTAGTGCCTTTCAACAAATTCCAATTTGTTTTCTGCACTTTTCATTTTATCATTATATAAAAAAGCTAACATGTTGAAATTGCACCAATATTTAACATAATAACAATATCTGTTGCGTAAAATGTAGTAATATCTTCATTACTGTTTTAACTACGTTTGAAGCAAAGTCCGTGTTAGGCTACGAGTGCGACACCTTGTGATATTTATTGAAGATAAAGACTGCTACCATGGCTTCCTATATATTTTTTTCTCTAGCAATGAGCCTTACAATCAGTTAAATTTGTAGTTTTTTTTTTTCATTTTCTATGTAACTGTTTTGTAACCTTTGTGTGTGAATATATGCTTAACAGAGAGGAAAATCAAAATTCAAGATTAATTCCGAACAGTTGTGTTTTTTAATGAAATTTAAACAAACTTTCGTCAAAGATTTCTGACTCGTCAAATATCATTAAAAATATTAAATAATACAATTTAATTTTTTATAAAAGATGCATTTGATAATGGCATACTTGAACATAATTAAGCCCCAAATTATAATTACCCAACAGAAGTAAAAAAATAGCTGGTTCCAAGTCTTAAATCCAGGTCCACAGCCTACAGTGCGTCTAAATCTAAGCTACTCTGGCCCGACAATTTCTCACTACTAAACCATGTGTGGAAACGTCATCGGTTTGCAGCCACACAGCAAACGACAAGAAATGCGAGGAATAACTGAATATTCCATCTATCCGAAATGTAGGAACACGTAATCAAACGTCTGAATTGAATCAATTGTTTATTAAAGATGCATATATTAAGACTAAATTGCACTAAATAAATGCAATAACCCAGTTCCCCAACAAGAGTGTAAAATTAGCCGGGACCAGGACTTGAATTTGGGACTACGGCATACCGTGCTGTCGCTCGATCATCTAAGCTATTCTAGCCAATAACCTATCCCGGAAGTTTCTTATTAATGAATGCTGTAATCATGTATGGGAACGTCATTGTCTGGCAAACGCACGGCATATGACGACGGGCTAATTTTTCATTCCGATGGTTATTGCATTGATTGTTATTAAGTCCGACTATGTATGAAACTTCAATGAATCTTTTAAAATAATTCATTATTTAAATATAATCTTCTGATACCATTTATGGAAGTGTAAAGCATCGATGTTGAAAAAGAAAAAATATACATCATCTTTTGGGAAAGATCCTCACCAACGTAACAACAAATCAATAAATATAATGAACTCTTTGCTCTGAAATTTGTTCACGGAATCTTATTACAAAACTAATGGAATGATTAATTGATGAATGAATTTCAGCAGGAATACAAGAAAAAAATGCACTAGTATCACACAGAAAAATAAGTATTTTAAGATTCTGTTTAGAAATATATACGAAAATTATCGACTAATTTTTTTGACATATTTATTTATTTACATAAATACACATTATGTTAAGTTCCAATCTGTATTTGTGAATGTTTGAAAAATAAATAAAAAAAGGATGAAAAACATTTTAATGTTGAAAAAAACTGTTTGAGAGAGATGTTTACAAAGTAGCAACAAATCAATAAATGTAATTAATCCTTTGCTATGAAATGTATTCACGGAATCTTATTACCGAAATCCTGGATGCTATGATTAACTGAAGAATGAATTTTAGCAAGAATGCAAGAAAAATAATTAGTGTGATGTATTAGTATCTTATGTAAAAATAAGTATTTTTGTAAATAAAGAAATTTCAGGTTGTCGCAACCAAAACCAAACAAGAAAATCCATTCACAAACCATTTAAAAACAAACATATATAATAAAGATTTTTATCAAATATTTTAAAACACTTATTCTGCCTTGTGTTTATTAGGTTGACTGGTTGAATGTGGTTTTATGGCGCAAAGTCCCTTTAGGGATATGCTGCGCCAATTATGTTAATTAGGACTTCATCGCACGAAGTGATTTTAAGGGCCACTATCTACGTGTAAACAATTTTGAATTAGTTTTGACTGAGTATTTTTGTAAATATAGAAAATTCATGCTGTCGCAATCAAAACCAAACAAGGATTTCCATTTAAAATGTCAGTTATAATAAAGATTTTTATCAAATATTTCAAAAAACTTATCCTGTCTCGTGCTAATAAAGACTTTATCGCGCGAATTACTTTAATCGACTACCACCAACATGTAAACAACATTAACACATCTTTAAATTTAGATCGTTAATTCGTGCAATGCCTGTCAACGAATTCCAGTTTAATTCCTGCACTTCTCCTTTTATCATCATATTTTCGAAAAAAAAGTAAATTAGATCTTTAGAAAATAAATCGATATCTGCAATAATAACAATATCTAGTGCATGAAATGTATTCATATCTTCATTATGTATGAAGCAAAATCCATGCAATGCTAGGAGTGTGATACCTTGTACGTTGTAAAAAAAAAAAAAAAAAAAAAAAAAAAAAAAAAAAAAAAAAAAAAAACATCTGTAATTCTGTAAATGTAAAGTTATAGAAATTTTACAAAAAAATATAAATGTACAAAACTAGTTTTTGAAAAGCTACAGAAATCTGTGACTTTACAAAATAATCTACTAAAATTACAGTAATCCTACTAATATTTTATACGTAACAAGTGTTGTATTTATATAAAAAGCTCTAGACATCCCAGTTTTCTAAGAAATTATTATTAATCTTACAGAATATTAAGGTGTATGTGGTACATGCATTTTTGTTATTACCGATACATACAACGTTCTAGGAATCTCAAATTTTTTACATAATAGTTTTAATTAGAAATAAAAATTGGTGCTCCGTCTTCCTCTATTTTTTTTCTGTTATAATGTATCTTAAAGCCAGTTAAATTTAAACAATATATTTAGGGTTTTGTTCATCTGCCGAGACCCTATTCGTCTCTGTCTTTGTCTTTGTGTTCGCCACAAAGTCCGTACACAAGTGCTGTATAAGTTAAAAATTCAGAATTTTGATACTACAGCTGAGTACATTGTGTCACACGGCAAATCATAAAATTTTGAATAAAAAATATTTTAATTAATTTAATTTTTTCAATATCATCTGTTCATTTTTTATTTAAATTAAAAAAGATAAGTGTAATTTCAACGTTCTTTGTTTAAACATTCATAGCTTGGAAGTGAAGCTTCTCGCTAGTAAACAGAAGGTATTTAGTTCAAACCCCGAAGCTGGAACTTAAAATTTTCATAATAAGATGAGTTTAATTAGAAGAAATTTCAGTTTTATGTTTGCTAATTTTAGAGTTTATATTATTAGGTTTCGTCCATCAGACATTAATAATAGTTTTCTGAATTTATTTTTTTTCTATTTTAAAAACGATTGCGATCCATAAATGATTCAGCATTTTAATTTTAATTTTAAACAATTTTTTTTCGTTTTCAGAAACTTCACATTTAAATGAAACCCTCTGTGCAGTCTGCGATCACATTTTCCCACTTGCTTTAATTTTTCCATATAACTGTTTTATACCTCTTTATAAAGATATACGCCTTACACAGAAGACTATCTGAGTTTCAGATTAATTTACAACCCTATATATACTTTTTAAATATTTCCAAACAAACTTTCGTTAGAGATTAGTGAAATGTCGTTAAAAATAATTCATTGTATAAATATAACCTTATGATATCATTTGTAGAAAACTTACTGTATTAACATCGAAAGAGAAAAAATTCCTTTTATGAGAAAGATGCTCTCAAAGTAGCAACAAATCAATAAATGTAATTAATCCTTTGCTCTGAAATGTATTCACGGAATCTTATTACGTAACGCCTGGATGCTATGATTTACTGAATAATGAACTCTAGATGCAATGCAAGAAAAATAATAAAAATAATGCATTAGTATATAACGTAAAAATAAGTATTTTTGTATTCTGTTTAGAAATATATGCAGGATAAGGATTTTTTTGGTATATTCATTTATTTACATTAATATACAGACTTCTACGTATTACTAACCTATCTGTTATTGATTCTGTTTGAAACATAGATAGAAAAGAACCATAGAAATTTAGTAAAGTGTATTGATTGGTGTTAATTGTGCAGTTACAGTAGCTTATTTATATATTACTCCCATCGGTAGGGGGGAAAAAGACATGATATATCCAAAATCATGATTTAAAACAGTGGTGTGAATTTTTTTCGTCCCCACATTTCGTATAAAAGTTAGTCGCGACTGTTGATTTGCTCTTAAATAAAGTCCGTTGAATTTGGCAACCCATAAAAATATTCCCCCGAACCCGAATAACGACGCGACCAACAGTCTGTGCGTCACTGATCTAAAAAGAGAGCATTAACCCTTAACGGGCCTTTTCCGCCATATAAGCGCCATTCGTACCCTTAGCCTTATTTATCCTCTTGCCGCCACTTTCTTTTAAAAAAACATTTAATTTGTACTTTCATAACAAGTGCTGAAATCTACCGCGTATTGATGGTTAAAATTAACAAAGATTGTTTGTTATACAGAAAGAAATACTATACGTTTGTTTTCAGAAGCTATTTTTGATAGGTATCACAAATTTTTTGATACATTTCACGATAAATAGTTTAGTTTATTGCAATTTCATGCATCTAAAGATACGAGAAAAAGGAAGGTTAAGGCTGCGTTTTCTTTTGTTTTCTGGAAACTCATATATAATATAAGTTATATATCCAAAATAGAGACTGAAAGAAGTATCATATAAATAGAAGTTTGAAATATTGCATTTTATGAAGAAACTTTTCCTATATTCTCCTCCTTTTATGCGTGGCATATATATGCAGGAGAAACTCATAGTATGGAAAAATCAACTTGTTAGTTACTTGCTAGAAAAGGGGCACAGTTGATCGAATTTCTTCATTTTTTATCACTCCAAAATTTAGAAGAACCTCTTCGATTAGCAGTGCAGCAATAAGTTTGAGATTGCATGTATGCTATGTTGGTTGACTTTTCTTCATGGCATATAATGGGAAATACATAGTATGAAAATATCAACTTTTTCGTTGCTTGCTAGAAAGGGGGACAAAAGTCATCGAAGATCCTGTATTTCTTAAACAGTCCAAAATTTAGAAGAACCTCTTGGCTGAGCAGTGTAGCTATAAAGTCTAAAGGTTGCGTGCTATGTTAGTTGACTTTTATACGTGTCATATGCGTACCGGAAACATACATAGAATGAAAAAATCAATTTCTTAGTTTCTTGCTAGAAAGGGAAAACACAAATGATGAAAGATCCTCAATTTCTTGAACAGTCCAAAATTTCGTGAAATTATTTCGCTGAGCAATGTAGCTATAAGTTTGAGAGGTTGAATGCTATGTTGGTTGGTTTATATACGTGGCATATATGTGCTGAAGACATAAATAGTTATGAAAAAATCTACTTGTTAGTTGCTTGCTAGAAAGGAGGAGGGGAGTCAAATTCAATCCTTTCTTGCCTGGTGAACTATTAATAGTACTTGTCTTTTAATTGAATATTATTTTATTTTAACAAATAATTTTGTTACTATTTACATGTATTAATGTTAGTATGTATTTATTCATTTACTATAGAACTTCATTAACTCCTTGGGGACGAACGACACTTATACGTGCCGCAAAAAGGCTTAAGATTCCTTGTTTATCCCTACCAATAAATTTTACTGTAAAACTTACTTTGTGTAATTAGATCATTTTCTCGATTCAAAAAGGAACAAATTTCTGTTTTTAAAAACCGGTGACAAAACATTAAAAATTTCGTAAAAGGCTCTCGTTGGGACAGGGTTAACTTTTAGACAATAATAACTAATATTTGTTTAATTATTTTTGCATCGTATGCATTTTTTTAATTTTAAACATATATTTCACTCCTTAAATAAAGGTTACTTTACAAAAAGAATCATGATAAAGCGCAAAAAGTATTAGAAAGTTGTAATATCAGTTAAATATTGTTGTAACGTAATATTTTCTAAATATCTTCAAACAGTCTCCCTTAACCTATTGCCGTCTGAGTATCGATTGTATAGTGTGCCAAACAACAAAAAGTGTTATATTTCAAACAATAAAATATTCGGTAAACTGTAATTAATCTATTTTGATAGCTAGTGTTAATGTTAATTTTTTAAACAAAAGTAATTAGAGTAATTTATGCTAAGATTTGAAAAAATACAACAGACTCGAAAGCATTAAGATTAATTTTTTTCATGAAATATCAATATTGAAGAAAATAAAAAAATTGAAGCATTTGGGGAAAACAAGGAGAATATTCGCATTTATAAGAAAAATATACACAACTAAGCCTAACGCATTTTTTGACATCCAACTTAGGAATTTAAAAACAAGTTTTTGAAAACTCGAAAGGTTAACTGAAATAACATTATGAAACATAAACTCTTTAAAGAAATATTACGCAGGAAGATTTACATAAAATTGTAATGCAGGAAACAGACAAATTGAGTTCAAATGTAGTTGATAAGGCAGGTTTATGGTTCGGAGATTAAGATAACCCATTTATTTCTTTAATATTTATTACTTAATGTAACCAAAAGGGTAAATTTTAAATGTCGTTTCTCCTGTATTGATTTTTAATGCTAAAATAAAAGTATGTATTATATACAAATGTATGTAATATCCAATATGCATGTAATATAAATGTATGAATGTATTATATGCAAATTAATTTTGTATATAAAAAAAAACTTTAAAGATGTTTAATTTTACTCTACGTTTCAAGATTTTCTTAGATATGTAAAACTATATTTTATAATATATTGTAACGAATTTTGTAAATAGTTAGTGTTTGTACTGTAAAATAATGTAAATAATCTTATTAAGCTCCATTCCTTTACTAATATTAGTTTTTGTTACATTGTCTCTGTTATCAAGCAAACTTGTCTATTATTTTCAGTGAATGTCTATGGCAGCTTGGCGAAATAATAAAGATATCGCCAAGTTGGCGTCACTTTTGACGACTAATTTTGGTCGCCAAATTTGGCGATATATCGCCAAGTTGGCGATTGTTGGCGATGGCACCCCTTCCCTCTCTATGGTAACCCCCCTTTAGATATGCTGATACATTGAATGCTGTTCCGTGGTTTTCCGTATTTTTCGAGAAGATTGTAGAAATTTCCACCGCATGCGGCGAGACTATATATAGGAGAGCAATACGAGCTGTCGTTGTTAATATTTACCAGTCAGTCATTGAGTGAACAAGGCGTTTGTTAAGCAAGTTTGCTTGAGTTTCATCTATGTTGTTTTGAATGTTATTAAGTGTTGAGACGTTGTATAAAGAGTCTCTGGGATCTAAAGCTGTACTTGTACGATAGATTCGAGCAGTTATTTTTGAATATCTAGTAATATTTGTGAGTTTCGAAGACTCTGTTGTTCTGGAGATCTGTAAATAAATTATTTTCTACTTTTCTATGAGACAAGAGTTTGCAGTCGTCTAACCATAAGATCAAAAGAACCCTATATACGCAACAATATGTATTGCACTGAAAATTGTAATTCAGTAAAAAGACTTTTACGCATTTAAGATTGAGTGAAGAAAGCAAAGAAAAGCGCTAGAATATATGTGTAATGTATAATTTTACAATTACTAGTGTCAGTATCCGATGATACCGATAAGTATCTTGCAGCCACATCATTCAGCGATATGCTATGGAAAACTTAAGTGTATGTGCTAAAAAAGCAAACGTACATACGTAACATATCGTAAGGGAGGAGTTGATCTAAAAATTACCTACAAAAGTGATAAAATTATATATGGATAGCTTCTTAGTGTATATGAAAACATTTAGTTTCTTTAATTTTAACTTTAAATTTTAATATTTCTTCATTAATTGAAATATAAGTCTATTTTCACAATTAATTGAAACATATGGTCTATTTTTCCCATTAATTGAAATATTTAATATGTTGTTACATACGGAAGAATTAAGTGTAACACGGTGTAGTATAATGTTCCCAACTATCAATTAAAATTGCTAGATAAATACATTTGTTAAAGTAATGTTTATAGCACGTTTGCCTCTTGTATAATCAAAGCCATATTTTAAAAAGAATTTATTTATTTAGACAATAATCTGAAAATTTCGATTGTGCAAAAACATCTTTTAGAAAATTACACTACAAAATTATATTTCTTTAAATAAACAAGATATTTTTATTTTGTTTATTAAATTCATTAAAGTCTATCAAATAATATGACTAATATCTGTACATAAACATCTGATATCCAAAAAATAAACGCACTGCATATTAGGCAAAAATATTTTTTTTGCATTTATCAAAATATTTCATAATGAAATTAAATTATATTAAACACATTACTGAATAATTAGAACATAAGTCAGGCGAAATTCAGAAATAGCAAAAAATATGTTTTACTTACATTTGTTTTCTTCAATATTTAAAAACACCTCTTATATTGAAAATAATATTACACTTGAAAGATAAGTAGAAGTTTTTTGTTCTTACCTAAAAAAAGAAAAATGGGTTTATTAATGACAAGTAAATGAATATTTATATAACTAATGTGCATTGATTACAAGAGACAGTTGCATATTCACACGAATCATTTATATACTCACATTACAACAAGATTTTATCATGATACTTAAAGTTTTTAATGAATCCATTTGAGAGTTGAAAGTAAGAATATTTCAAAAACAATCAATGCAATTTCTTGGCGTAAAGTTACACGTTTTTCCAATTGTTTTTATTGAAAAAAGAAAAAAGATAATAAAATTCAAAAATTGTATGTAAATAAAAATTAAATTTGAAATTTTAAGCCTACACTGTTGAAATAAATCTGAAATTGACGGATATATTTTTCCTGAATTTCACAGAAAATGTCCCTTTTCACAACTTTTTCGGTTAAAAAGCTGAAAATTCCTGCATATTTCCTGAAAATGACGAAACGGATCAATAAAGAAAGAAAAAATGGAGAGACTCTGACATCCGGGGTCTTCGTGGCCGAGTGGTCAAGGCACCAAGCCACTAAGTGCCTGTGAACGTAGATTCTGGGTTCGATTTCCACTAGTACCATGAAATAATGAAAATATAAAAAGTATCTTTTAATTACATTATTTTCTGTTTATTTTTGTCTTATTTCTAGTTAAAAAATCTTTAAAATCGTAAAAAATAAATTAATTGTGTGCGATAATTTAAAAAAAATGTCTATAACATTATTTTTGCAAAAAATGAATAATTTTTTTTCAATCAAAAAAAATAAAATAGGGATTTTAAACAGTGATTTAAAAAAAAAACTAGCTAAAAAAATAAAATTGATTTTAAAAAATAAGTATTATACATCGGTCTAAAATAAAATAAAACAAACCGCTTACGAATATTCTAAAGAATATATATTGAAAGGAAAACTTTGAAAAGCACAACAGATTTTCCCACTAACTCATAAAAGACATACTTTGTACAGGCTGGCATCAACAGTTTAGTTTGTTAGCAAGGAAATAATCCGCTGCCAAAAGGTCTCGGCGTTCGATTCTCAGGACGGCTTGAAGTAAATTATGCAAAAAATAAATTAAACTAAATTAGTTAATATAGCAGCTCAGAATCATTCGGTAAGTTCGAATTCTCTGACGATTGATCGCTTCATTAATTAAATTAAATTATTATCATTAAAAATCAAACCTTGTAACGGAAAGTTACCGCTTCTTCAAATGGAATTTTTCCTTTCTTTTATTTTCGAAAACGGAAAATCTACTAAAGGAACGGTAAATGTCTGGCTACTTTGCTGCCAGTAGTTTTACTGTGAATTCCCATATTTTTTTAAATAGTCTAAAGTTGTTGAAAACTATTTAAGAACTATTAAGAACATCTTACTATACAACAATTAGAAACATCTTACTTTATAAAATGAGAAATGAATATCCAAAATTTTGGTCTCCAAAAAAAGGTTATAACTCAAAAAATGTTAATTTATCTCAGCTAATTATCATATCCACTACACACATATCAATGAAAACTTGTCACTCAATGATAAGAATCTACCCATTTCAGTAAAAGAAAAAAAAAATTCCTTACTTTTCAAGATTTGAAATAGACAACAAAATTTCAACAACAAAAGTGCTGCGTTATATATTTATTTTTACCATACACTATTGAATATTATTTACGTAAAAATAATAAAAATGTACAAGAGCTGCATTTTTAAAATTGTATGTGAATTTATTCAGTCACTTTTATGCATAAGCATTCATATACACACAATAATAAATAAATAAATAAATAATAAAACCATTTGAGGATTTTACTTATATTAGTTTTTTTTACTGTTTCTCGGATACCATGAGGCTTCAAGTACATATTTTGATGTTTAAAAACATCTTTAACGGAAAAAAATTAAGAATTATCAGCATTAATATTAAAATTAACATCTTGCTGCTGATATTACATAAACAATTTTAGTTATGCAACTGAAATTGTTTAGTTGAGGTCTGATAGTATCCGAAAAATCGATTTTTTTGGTAGATAGAACTGATTAATGTATAATAGGAGCTTTTTGAAAACGGTTCCAAAAATTACGGGCAGGTAATAAAATCATTAACGTTAAAAGTAACATATTTCTGTTAAAATTGCATGCCCAATTTCACCTATGCAACTGAAAATGTTTACTTGAGGTCTGATAGCATCCGGAAAACCAATTTTCTTGGGAGAGAGAACTGATTAATGTATACTTGAAGTTATTTTAAAATGTTTCCGAAAATTATGGGCAGCTAATAAAGAATTATATTTATAAGCTTTTTCTTTAAATTTTAATTATAAATTCTTTTTTGAGGTTTCTAAAAATAAAGGATAGCTTTTTGGAAACGTGGATGACTCTAAAGAGGTTATCGCGTATTTTCGTTCGTAATTGTAGTACGTTTTCGCAAATTAAGAAACATCTTTTTTTTAGATGCGTTCGTAATTTTGTAGATACGTAACACCTATAGTCGTCGTTCAGTCATTCAGTCTGCCCGCATAACAAAGCATAAACTACCCAACCGAGTCCTTTGAAATTTAAAATATATAATTGTTGAATAATTCTGTCGAGTCTTTTCAAATTTTAGGATATTCGGATGCATAGTTAAATTACAGGGACAATTTAAAGTATTCCGTTACATTACGGCCAAAGGGAAAAAATAGTTTCAAGTGTATTTTAACACTTTTTCGAACGTAATGAAATTGATATGCATCTATGAAATACATACTAAACTATACATTTTGTATGATATGTGTTGCAAAGATTATTGTTTATTAATTTACAGGAATATACATTGATTTTCTGGGTATTCTGTTACATAATGGTACAATAAGAAACGTTGTTTGGGGTGCATTTTTAATAATAATAAACTATTTCACATTTTATGAAATTGATACACGTTGCTGTAGTTTACTACATATTACTTCCTGGATAATAGAAAGAAGATAGTATTTACAGGGATACACAAAAGATTTCTCTACTGTATCCGAAGTACTGTATACCTTTACATCAAGATCTGAATATTTAAAAAAATATATTATAGTACGAACGCACCTCACTTGCTATGTTTGACTTGCAATTTCCGACTTGTTTGTAGTGTAGTACCTACACTATGTACTGCATTTTCGGAGAAAACAAGTTTTAAGTACTGAGAAATATTTCATATTCTACTAGTATAAATGTATTATGAACATGAGGCATGTTCCACTCTAAAAAATGCCAATATAAAAGAATTGAGAAACAGTCATTACAATTCTTATACAATATTAATTCAATAAATCTTCTGCACATATCTTTGGAACACAATTAATTATAATAGAAAAGAATCAAGAATCAATCGTTACAAATATTAATTTTCCTGAGCTTTTCTTAAGAAACAATTAATAAATATGGATTTATGCAGTTTTATTGCGATATAATTTTCTCGAGTCCTTTTCCTTCTTTTTCTCTCCATTACTACACTCATTTTACTTACAAAGTATGTATACATTAATAGAAATGCAAGTAACTTATAACTTTATCTGTACCATGATAAAATTAGATCTTTCCGGATTGCAGATTAATGGTTAATAAAAAGTTTATGTTACATCAGTTACTAATTAGGGGTATAATTTTTTAGTAAAATATCATAGGATATACGCTTCAATCTCATTTTTCTCTCTAATAGATTTATTTGGTATCTTTCATATTTTTCACTCGTACATCATAATGTTTTATTATGGTATGTTTCTAGTATTTTTACCATACCTAATGTTTGGGTTTTTTTAATATTATTTCAGAAACTTTATAATTAAACTTGAAAAAGCTCAATTTTTGCTTAAAAGTACACAAATGATAATAATACATTTGTTATAAAAATTAAAAATGTATATTTTATTTAAATTTCTCTACACATTCAGACTGCAATCCCACAGCCATCTACTGGAAATATTTTCCTTAATTGCGATTTTATTTATTCAAATATGTCACTTCGTTTGAAATGAAATAGCTTATAATTCTCAGAATTAGCTGGGAGTTTAAGTTGTAGTGTTTCTGATTAAACTTATGTAATGGAAATTACTCACCTACTCCCAAATAATAGACTGTACCGGTTTTAAGCAAGTTATAATCAGCATATTAATTAATAAAATTAACATAAATTAATTTATTCCTTATGTTCTACATCAGCGATTACCAACCTGAGGTATAAGAACATATAGCCGGTAATAAATGAAATCACAAAAAGAATTTAACTACAAATACATAAAGATAACTAATAGTTTTAGCTTTATATTTCAAAATTAATCTTATGTGTAAAGTCAATATGATATACTCAAACAAAGGAAACGCGAACTATGAAATAATAATTCATTGATAATACAATATCTGTCACTCCGTATATTACTAAACATATTACAGGAATACTTACATATTTTTCTCCATCTTCCCGAAAACTTCAATTAATTATTTTGCAATAATCTATACAGTTTCCATTTGGATTATTTGTATATCATGATTCAAAATTATTTTCTATTATCATCATAAGAAATATCATCTAGTATAAGTAGCCCTAAGGATGCATGAAAATGGATTTAATGACAAAAATATCTTAACTAAAAATATATAAGAAAAATTAACAGATTTAGCTTCAGATTTCAAAGTTAGTCTTATGTGTAAATCCAGTATATTATGCTCAAATAAGGGAAAAGGCTCACTATGGCGAATAAGTCATTAGTTAATGCAATATCAGTGGCTCCTCATACTCCTAAATATATTGCATGAATGACTATACATTTTCTTTCATATATCCGAAAATTTTAATTAATAATTTTGCAATATTCTATTCTGCTTCTATTTTTATTATTTGTATAGCATGATGCAAAGTTGTTTTCTATTATTATCATATCGTTTTGCAATAGTCTATTCTGCTTCTATTTTCATTATTTGTATAGCATGTTGCAAAGTTGTTTTCTATTATCATCATAAGAAACATCACGCGATAAAAGTAGCCCTGAGGGTACATTAAAATAATATTAGTAATGGATGGAATAAAAAAATTGTTTAACTAAAAACACATAAAGAAAATTCTTAGCTTGTCTTAGATCTCAAGGTTAGTCTTATGTGTAAATCAAATATTTTATATGTTATACTCATATAAAGAAAAATGGCTCACTATGAAATAATAATTAATTGATAATGTAATATCAATAGCTCCACATTTTCCTAATCATATTGCATGAATGCATATATAATTTTCTCTAGCTTTCCGAAAACATCAATTAATTATTTTGCGATATTCTATTCTGTTCCCATTTTGATTATTTACATATCATGATGCAAAGTTGCTTTCTATTATCATCATAAGAAAATTTTTTGTGTGCGCTAAATTATTTTTTTAGTGTTTGACTATTATACAAAGTTGGAAATTGCACATCAAGTGTAGTAAATGAAGTGCGTTCGTACCATAACGAAGTTTTAAACATTTCAGATTTTGTTGTAATAGTATACAGTACCTCAAATGCAGTACACTATCCGAAATGTTTCTGTATCCCTGTAAATACTATCTGCTTTCTATTATACAAAAATTAATTTGTAGTAAACTTCAGCAACGTATATCTCATTCATAAAATGTAAAATAGTTTATTTAATATAATTAAAGAGTGGACCAAACACTGTTTCCTCTATACTATTTCGTATTAAAATACATTTGTGTGGTCCTTGTGTGGTCCTTAACAACATATATGCTTTGTACCACAAATTGTACAGAACTTACATTTTAGAATATACTTTATACATGCATATAAGTTGTATTATGTTCGAAAGAGTGTAACATCGGCTAAAATACATTTAAAGACAATTTTTCCCATTGGGAGTAATATAACTGAAAATTTTTGATTGTCCCTGCAATTTAACTACACTTCCGATTTTCATAAAACTTTAAACGACCCAACAAAAGTATACAGCAATTATCTATTTTAAATTTCAAACTATTTGGTTGGGAAGTTTTTATTCTTTTATATGCTGACAGATAGACAGACGGACGGACTGAACGACGAATACGCTTTTACATAATTATAATTGCACCTAAAAAACAACATTAATTTTAAAATGCAAGATAAAAAAAAAAAAAAAATGTTTGGAATGTCAATGTATTTTATTTATAGTAATTTTTTACAAAGATAATAACCAATAAAAATACAGCATATTTTCGTAATCTAATTGTATTAGGGTGAAGGAGCAGGGCTTGTTTATGAAAAATAAGTGTTCTCTGAAATGTAAAACCTAAGGAAAGCGATTACCAAAGAATAAAGATTGGAAAGCGTTATACAATACAATAGATCAAAAATATCATGATTTACTCGTTTTTCTAAAAATAAATTATAACTTAAAATACATGGTAATGATAAAGCATTAATATTTTAAAAAATGAAATATTTTAAGAAAGTAACAGTGCTTTAGGGAATGAGGAAAAAATCGATAACCAATCATCGCATTTCTTAGATAACATTAATTCTTACAATCTTTTGAAAAATTCTTACGAAGCAATTAATAAGCCTGGATTTAGTCAGCTTTACTGCAGCATAATTTCTTTTCGATTATTTTTAGTTCATTTTATTTTTCCATCTCTACAAACTTTTTACTCGCAAAGTATCTACAGCATTTGAATAAAAATATGAGTATGAATTTGTCTGTAGCATAGCTCAATTATTTCACTTCCAGTAAAGGAACTATAATTAATTTTGTTTTTTTTTTTTCAGTACAGTAGCATGTAATCAAAAAACGATACTTAACTAAATTACCACAGTTCGCTTATAACTAAAATTGTTATCATTCAAAATCCAACATATGTTAATTTATAAACATTTGATTCTTAATTTTGATTCAAAAGTTCTTTATAAACTTTTATTTTGTTTATATGTTCACTTAATTTGCTTTACATATTACTTGTCTAAAAATATTTGTTGCTTAAAATATATAATAAACTTTATATTAATATGCTTTGTAACATACCACACCTAATAAGCTCAGTACATATTTTAGAAATTGATACTGATACATACTTTAGAAACTGATATAGTTTTACAAAACGATGCATACTCCACTATCTCTCTATACATCTCCATAAAACTATAGCTATACCTTTATCCTTCTCTCTCAGTGTTATTTACTCCTATACCCGTATCATTCTTCCACTTTCACCCTCTCCATATTATGCTTATACCAATATTATAGTATTATATTAACACAATCAAACTGATTGGTAAATTTATCATACGAATAGGTGGTTTATTCTGTCTGAATCATCTGCGGTTTATTCTGTCAAGCTGTCTAAATGACAGACCAGACGTTACGACTAACAAGGTTACCTGAGCGAGAAATTCCCGCCGGCTATCGCCCAGTTAGCTTAAACGGTAAAGCATTGGCCCTGTAAGCTACGGATCTTCCCAACCAGGGCAATTTTTAGCTCAGTTAGAAATTTCCGATTCGTGTATTTATATTAGTTTATCTCTCTGTTTCCGAGTAGATCGGTAGATAGCGAGGTCAAAGTAGGAGTTGTTTTAATAGTGGCCACCTAATACGTAACGCAAAATGAAATACATTTATGAAAAAAAAATGAACTACACAATGTTCTTAAAACTAATATTTTTTGGCGAAATCCGTTTTCCCATGTCTTGAATAGTACGTATACAAAGTTTGTAGCCTTTACACTCAGTCATTCGATATACGGCGAGATTACATTGAAAAGAAAACTTGTAAATTTACGATACTTTACCGTGAATTATCCAGTAAATTTACGGAATATGTCATTTTATTCGCATGAACGGTCAACACCCCTAAATTTTGTGTTTTACGGTTAAAATCTTTAATTTAATGGCAAAGTCCGTTGATATAGGCATAAAATTGGGATTTTTTTACGGACATTATGTGGAATCTCTGCTGCAGTTTTTTAAAATGTAGAGTAGAATTGTTTTAATTGTAGACACATAATGCGTAATGTAAAAGGGAACATAATTATCGAAAAAACGAGCTGAACGATTTTCCTGAAACTAATATTTTTTGCGCAATCCGTTTTCATATGTTTTGAATAATACGTACACTAATTTCGAAGCCTTGACTGTGAAAAGAATACCGTTCGGGCAGCTAGATTTTAAGTTGTGGCTCTAGAAAAATTAGCTCCAACTTTTTCTTATAAATTCTAGTTCCTTTCGCTAGAGAGTTCTAAAGTCTCCTACTAGAACTCAAGAGCGTTTTCCTGTACTCTCGTAGTCAAACTTATTTAAAAATTTCTGTAAATAGAAGCGAATACAAGAGATTAGTTTTAGTAATTATAATTATAGTTTGTGAAACCATTTCAGAAATCAAACGACAATTTCTCGTTACTGGAAATATTCAGTATCATTTCGTCTCCTGCAAAACAAGACACTAGAAATTCTAGATTTTGTTCATTCAGTTCAGATGTTTACCCTATTCGTATAGTTCAGAAATCAATAATTCAAATTTAGGGATTCAGAAAACGATTCACTATTCATTCTGGGTGAAGGCGTTTGTCTGAGTGTTTATACTGAGTTGTTCAATATGTAGCGAGGACAGAGTAGGAATGATTCAATAGCGGTCACATATTACATAACACAAAGTGAAATAGTTTTATAGAAAATAAGCTACACTATTTTAAATCACCTAGTGCTGGCACTGCAAATTGCATGATTTTGAGTTCATGCACTGAGAAAAAATATAGTTCTGGCTTCTAGAATCTAAATGGTAGCTCTTGAAAAAACAGTTCCATGTCATCCTTATAAATTCTAGCTCTCTTTGCTAGAGAAATCTAGTGTCTGCTACTAGAACTCAAGAGCGCTTTCCTAAATTCTCGTCGTCAAACTTATTTAAAAATCTCTGCAAATAGATGCGAACACAAGAGGTTTGATTTAGTAACTATAATTCTAATTCATGAAATCATTCCCGAAGTCAAGCGGTAATTTTTCGTTACTGAAGCGGTTCAATATCGTTTCACCATCTAGATGATGAAACAATATTGAACTAGTTTTCGTTTTCAAGAAAACGAAAGACTAGAAATGCTGGGTCATTTCGTTTAGTCAGCTTAGTTGTTCAACCTATTCGCACAGTTCGGTCATCTGTAGTTCTTGTTTAGGTATCCAGAAAGTGACTAAATATTCATTCTAGATGAAGGCAGTATATTTTTTTCTCAGTGTGAATAGAGAAAAATAAAATCCGATTTTCTCTTTTCTTACTTCTATGTAAATAAACGATACAAACATTAATAATATAAACAAGTTGGAAATTGCACGTGTAGCGTAGCAAAAGAGGTGCGTTCGTATGATAACGAAGTTTTAAAAATATTAATCTCATATATCAATATCAGAAAATTGTAAATAGTGAATTATAATTAAAATGCTCATCAAACAATGTTCCCCCTATACCATTATGTAATGGAATACTTTTGTGTGGCCTTGTAAATCAATAACAAATGTTCTTTGCACCACAGATTATGTAAAATGTATATTATAATATGTACTTTATAGCTGCATATAAATTTTATTAAGTTCGAATGAGTGTAACACCTTTAAAATGCATTTGAAACATTTTTCCCTATTGATCGTAATGTAACGGAATACTTTTGATTGTCCCTGTAACTGATCTAAGCATCCGATTTTCATGACATTTGAAATAACTCGACAAAATTATGTAATAATTATGTATTTTAAATTTCAAATGTATAAAATACATTTGAAACTTTTTCCCCATTGACCATAATGTAATTGAATACTTTTGATTGCCCCTGTAATTGGTCTATGCACCCGATTATCAAAAAAAATTGAAATAACTCGACAAAATTATGTAATAATTATGTATTTTAAATTTCAATTGATTAAATTGCTTTTGAAAATTTTTTCCCCATTGACCATAATGTGATGAAATACTTTTGATTGCCCCTGTAATTGATCTATTCATCCGATTTTCATAAAATTTGAAATGACTCGACAAAATTATGTAATAATTATGTATTTTAAATTTCAAACGATTCGGTTGGGTAGTTTTTGCGTTGTTATATGCGGACAGACGGACGGACGGACAGACGGACGGACTGAACGACCACTACAGGTGCTACGTATTTACATAATTACGAACGCACCTAAAAAATCATACAATTTATTTGCTGCATAAAACAAACACATCATAAGAAATCATAAACAAATATAAATATTAAAAAAGAATCATCTCAGTTTTCAAATTTTCGCTTTTAATGAGATTTGAAATCGTACATTCACAGATGAATAATTTCATTTTCCAAATCTAATGCATCATTTTAACCCCAAAATACGCTTTCAAAAAAATAAATCTTTCATTCAAGAATATCTTAATGTTACCGTAAAAAGAACTTTATTTTTATTTTGTGGAAGATATTCTTTTTATTTAATTCATTTTCCTTTGCCTTCCGTCATACTTAGATGGAAAGTACGGAATGTTGAGTCAGATATCATCAATAATTCCATTATGGATCTCATTATTCTCAGAAATGAATATGATCTGGATCATTTTTCCTCGTCAAAACAAGCTAAACAAAAATTATTTATTAAGGTAAAACATCTTCAGATTTATGAAAGAGGTAATATATATATATATATATATATATATATATATATATATATATATATATATATATATATATATATATATAGAGAGAGAGAGAGAGAGAGAGAGAGAGAGAGAGAGAGAGAGAGAGAGAGAGAGAGAGAATATTTTTATAACCTCAGTAGTGTAAAAAATATTTGTACTTTGCTCTATACTGATAAGAAAAATGTAGTTGATTCGAAAAAAAAATTAAGAATCGTTATGCCTGTTTGTTATGCAGTTTTTCGTGGATATTTATAGTATGTTAGACATCTTGAAATAATATGGCACTGATTACATATTTGGAATGAAGAAATTAATTTTTTGTAAACATTGATCACATATGATAAATAAAATTTTAAACTTGTGTTTAAATTTACCTTTTTATGATAAGTATTCACGTAATTAGCCGTTATTTGACCAACAAATAAATAAAAAATCTTTCATTATTATTGTTACTTTTTAGCGTTTTATTCAAATATCAAAAGATTCCCTTTAATGCAGGAATTTTTTTTTTTTTTTTTTACGTCGGCTTCCATTCAATGAATTAATGCTAACTATCAAAGGGACACATATGCTGGGGTAATACCAAACGTTTTCCAACTCTCAAAATGTTTTCATATGCAGAATGTGCATATGATTTTGCTGGACATAGGAAGATTAAGAATATAGATCATTTTCTTGGACATCATTAACGCGATCCACGACGAAATAATATTTAATGATAATGAAAGGTTTTAATGATTTGATTACGAAGTTAAAAGAAACTTTTTAAACGTGTCGATTGTTCAAGATGCTTTGCCATTTTTAAAGCATCCGGTTAGATTAGGTTAGTTTTATTATTATTATTAATAGTAGTAGTCTTGTTTTGTTTGAGAGAGCAATCTTAGGATTCTCAGTCTGGTTTAATTTTATTTCGACGATAATTAGAAAAGACTTATTGCCAATTGAATAAACAGAAATTAATTGGTCATCTTCCGGAAGTGGGCGTAAGAAAACCTGGAAAAATCTAATCAGCATCAACAGTCAACAGTGATTCTATGAAAGATTTTCTTACTAAAAAAAAGTCTAATGAAATTTAAACAACACATCTAGATTAATTTTATACATAAGAAAACTTTAAATGTGATTTCGGGAAACCTTTTTTTCCACTATTTCTAAGTTCGATAAACTCCATTATCTCAAAATCTTTAAAACATATTTCATTGAAATTTGTCAGATAATCCCGTGTTTACTGAAATCGGTTTGAATAAATGTTAAAAACACGATTAACATGAAAAAAAAACCCATAAAAGTATTTTGTTATATGGAAAAAAATATATGCAAAATCATATTGAACTAAAACAGAAACACAGAATCTACAATTTTATCTACAACAGAATTTAAAACAGAATCATCTCAATATTCAAATTTTTACTTGAAATGAGATTTGAAACAGTACGTTCACAGATGACTAATTTAATTTTTGAAAACTTGTTTCATTTTATTCCAATAACGATGTTTCAGGCAAAGAAAATTGCTCTAGTTTAGGAATATTTTAATGTTACCATAAAAAGAATCTTATTTTTGTTTCCTGGAAATATCGTTATTACTTAATTCATTTTCTTTTCCTTCCCACCGTACTTAGGTAGAAAGCACAGAATGGTGAGTCAGATATCATCAATAATTCTATCATGGATCTCATTAATTCTGGAAATGAATATGGTCTGCCATTTTTTTTCTTTTTCAAAACAAGCTAAACAAAATAAATTCATTTATTAAGCTAAAATCTTTTCAGATTTTTAAAAAGGCGTAAAAAATAAAATATAATTAATTTTTATAATCTCAGCAGCATAAAATTAAGTTTACTTTATTTTATTCTGATAAGAAGAAGATATGAAATTCGAAAAAAAATCGACAAACTTTTGCCTGACATATACCTCTGAGTTACGCACATGGACGAGCTTACTCAAGACCTTTTTACTAGAATTTCATCAATCTTTACATGAATATTTACATTGTGTTTGATACTTTAAAAAACAGTACTTATCAGATGTAATTCTATATTTTAAAGGAGAAAAATTTGAAGTAAAATATTTTTTGATCGTGGGTCAAATATCATCAATGAGATCCATTATGGATCTCATTATTCCTAGAAATATATACAGTCTGCATTATTTTTCTTTTTCAAAACAAGCTTAACAAAATAAAATCATTGATTAAGTTAAAATCTCTTCAGATTTGTGAAAAAACATGAAAAAAATAATATATTTTTTTAAATCTCTGCAGTATAAAAATATTTTTATTTTATTCTATACTGATCAGAATAAGGTACTGTATTCAAGAAAGTTTCGTGAAAATTTGCCTGACATTATTTCTATATTAAGCACATTTTTATGGACGAGATTTCTTATGACCTTGCATAAGGAATTTCATGAATCATTATATGTGTTAAATACTTAAAATAAAATAATACTGATTAGATGCAACTTTATTTCTCCCAGCTGAACATTTATATGAAACATATTTTTTGAAATCATTAATTACTTATGATAGTCAAAAGCCCATACTCTTATTTCAATATGTCTAGTTACGTAATTTTTCACTTAGAATCAACTGACACTATCTAAAAAAAAAAAAAAACAGCAACTTTATTTTGATATTTTCAATAATTGCTGTATAAATCTCATTATTCCTAGAGACGAATACGATTAAATTCTAAAATCTATCTTCTAGATTGTAGATATCATTGGATATGATCAATAAAAAGTCTAATAGACACTATCGGACATTTCTTCAACAATAATAGATCAGATATAATGAATAATAGATGTGATAGGTATCATATGACAATTATTATCATTAATACATCAAATAGGATAATACATCAAATAACAGGTTATGTTAGACCAGATATCATTAACATTTTTATTATGGATCTCATTATTCGTAGAATGAGGATGGTTTGCATCGATTTTCTTCTTAAAAAGCTAAAGAAAGATGATTTATAAACGTAAAACATCTTCAGAAATGAGAATGAGGAGAAACATTAGAATATAAAACATTTTTATAATCTCGATACTACAAAATCTATAATATTCTATTATCAAAAGAAGCGAATGTGTTTCCAGAAAAATTTCGACAAGCGTTTGTATTTCTCGCAGTGTCTTAAATATGTGAGTTACGCATTTTTTTTTTTTAAATCTTTATACTGTATTAGGCATTTTGAAATAAAACGGTGCTAAATTTATATTTCACTGTAGCAATGTGTGAGGAGAAGGATTTTTTTACATAAATTGATCACATATGAAATAGACAATCCAAACTTACGTTTCACTATACCATTTTAAATACTCCTTTTTGTAAATTTGCACCATTGTAAAAACGACAAAATTGCTTTCATAATACATTTTGTGTTTTATTTAAATATTAGATTTTTTTAAATCATGTTTGGGCAGAAGTGTATATATATATTTTTTTACAAAATCACACTTGGGCTCTGGTAACCCCAAACTTTCTCTCTACATAAGAAACACGCATTAACAATTTTATATGATACATCACGATTTGAACTGTGGATCTTTTTCTCTGGCTACATTAATACGACTGGTGTGAAAATAATAAATAAAGATAGTGAAAAGTTTAAGCGTTGCAACTGATTTCAAGAGTATAATGAACTTTTTAAAACGTTTCGTTGGATCAAGTTAACCCTTTGAGAGGCAAACAGGTACATTTCTATAATTCTGAATTTTGACCTATAATTTATAAAAAAAAAATTTCAAAATAAGGAACAACAATTTTTACGATTTTTTTCCTCCAAAGTTAAAAAAAAAAAAGTTTAATAAAATATTTCTGGTGCTGGTCTTCATTAATCGTAAGTGGGATATAATGTATCAAAACACCCCTCAATGGGTTAACCAATTTTAACAGCGTAAGTTCTATCTTTAACTGACTATAGCTGCTGTCTTTCAGTAACTCATGGCCGAAAATAACCCTTTATAATCTATAATATTTTCGCAAAATAGCTTTCCTTGTTTATTTAAAATAAATCTTGATTTTACGAAGCATTTTACGTGTGAGAAATAAATGTATACAATTTTAATAAAATGTAAAAAAAAAAAAAAAAAAAAAAAAAAAAAAAAAAAAAAAAAAAAAACATTTCCTATGAAACCAAACGAAATATGAATACCGAAATTGAATTACCTCAGTTTTCTAATATACACGAGCAAACGCGCTGAAAATTCATTTTCAACAGTTGGATAATTTAATTTCAAAATCACTTTAGCTTCGAAACACTACTCCAAAAAGAAAATATTTCATTAATTCAGAAACTTTATTAAAATAACAATAAAAATAAATTTATAAAACCGTAAGAACAATTTCTTTTTTTTTTCTTTTCTTCATTTTTTTCTCTTTCTAATCACTTTCTTTTTCACTTTCTATACATGTCTTTTCTATTTATATGGAAATATGGCGCATTACAATGCTTATCATTAATAATAATTTATGTTGATTATCCTTGCATCATTATTTAATGCGATTGTGTTTTACAGTATGCAGAATTAAGTAATATTAAATTTATACTTGAGTCGAAAAATTCTATTTTTTATTTAAAATTTTCCGAAAGCAGGCTATTATTTATAATATCGGAAGTAATAAATGCTTTGCTAATTGCTAATACTATTTAAAATTTAAATTAGTGTAAAATTCACTTGTTGTTATGCTTACATATTTAGTGAAATAGCCATGAAAAATGTTTAAGAAACCGTAAAAAAAATTTCAAATTCATAATTGCTTAAGGGACGCAAATGCCAACCTAGTGAAAAAGTTTCTATGTCGCGATTTGAGCCCGGTCTATCAACATAGCGCAATGACGTTCTATCGACTAAACCACATGGAACGACAGCCATCTTGGAACTTTCTCACTATGGTCAAGACATGTTGTCAAGACTAGAAATGCAGTACAATATGAAAGATTTTATGTGAGGCAAACTCGAAACTCAAATAAATCTAGCATCGACTGAATATATTAATACTTGGAAAACTTTCCAGACGGAAATTTCCTGTTGCATACAATATTGCTAATACAAAAAGTTTTTTCACCAGGTTTGCATTTGTGCCTCTTAACCCGGGAGGATGCGCGCAGGGCCTAAAAGACCCGGAGTGCGCATGGTTTTTACAACTTTAAACAGTATATTTTTTAAAGTTATCTTCAACTCATTTTATCACAAAATTTGTAAGAATTGTCTCCGTCTAAATAAAGTTACTGTTATAATTTGATTTTATTGGTGACAAAGTTAAAACCGTTCATACCCTGGGTAATCGCGCGTTCTCCCGGGTTAAGCAATTATCAATTTGAAATATTTTATGCAAGGCGCATTTTCTCTCTGGGAAAAATATTCCAAGTATTATTATATTCAGTCGATGCTAGTTATTTGAGTTTCGTGTTTGCCCCATGTCGGTGGCTTACGGAAAATATTCCATCTTGTGCTGCATTTGTAGCCTTGCCAACATGTAATAGTGAGAAGTTCAAAGATGAGGGTCGTTCCATGTGATTTAGTTGGTAGAACATCAGTACGCTGTACCGATAGCTCGGGTTTGAATCCCGGCATGGAAACTGTTGCACTAGATTGGCATTAGCACTTCTTAAGCAATTAACAATTTGAAATATTCTATGATAGGCAAATTTTCTCTCTGGAAAAAATTACAAGTATTAATATATTCAATCGATGCTGTATTTATTTGAGATTCGTGTTTGCCGTATGACGATGGATCACGGAAAATATTTCATCTTTTGCTGAATCTGTAGTCTTGCTAACATGTAACAGTGAGAAGTTCCAAGGTAGGGACTCGTTAAAACTCGTGGTTTACTCGGTAGAAAGTCAGTAAGCTATGCTGATGGCTCGGGTTTGAATCCCGGTATGGAAACTCCTCCAGCAGGTTGGCATTTGCGTTTCTTAAGCAATTAACAATTTGGAAATAATTTATTCATGGCGAGTTTTGTCTCTGGAAAAATAGTCAAGTATTAATAACCGTGAAAAAACGTTTACGTTTCTCTAAAAGTTACACATGCTCAGCAATTCATTTTTAGTTTACATTTCTACTTGTTTTTATGTGTAAAAGTTTAAGTACATGACACCAATCATGCATTTTTGGCATCTATCACAGTATCATTACTCGAATTCAATATATTGTAGTTTATGGAATAACCAACTACTAAGAAATGAAAATTAATATTTTACACAAACCACGTCAGCACATTCAAAATCGAACAATATACCACACGAGTTGTTCTTTGCAAATTTCTCGTTTACATATCAATAATTTAAGGATTTTCTTTTTCCATGCGATATATGATGTCCATTTCGAACATTATACCTGTTTGGTTTGTACGACTTTCACCTCAGTAATATTATAATACATTTTCTATTCCTGAAATAAAAATTCCGGTTTTCTACAAAATTATAAATGTGCTCTGAAGGAAACTACAAGAAGAATTGTAAACTGTGAAAATGTACATCGCTAGAAATAGCCTCGAATATCCCATTGAAAAATAATCATTTAAAAATATTCAAATGAAAAAGAAAAGTTTTCAAAAAAATGCCATTCATGTAACAGTATTTTACAAAATACTCGGGTGGCTGAAGTAAATTTATGACGATGGCCTTTAACCGGAAACAGTATCTTTGAATACATAGAAAAGATTAAAAACATAGCCTTTTCTTAAGTATTAAAAATAAATATTATGCAATTAAGATATTTTCCCTTTCTCTTTGTTCGAGTGCACCATTTTATTTTTGCTATCGTCTGCACTGAAGAATCAAGTATTTTCATCCGAAATGATCATCATAACTGCTTTAAGTGTACCCCAATAAAAAAAAAAATCCCTGTCGACTGGGCCTATAGGCGGAGGTAGATTTCGAAGAGGGCTCATTTCAACAACAACAACAACAAAAATATATATATGATTAGAGATAAACCCAGTTTAATAACTTCATTTGGCCGTTTATGAAAAATTTTTAATTTCATTTTTCTGAAAAAACTGGTTTTATCAGAATCATCTTAAGAAAAATTCAGCTCAAATGCCCATTTTGACAACATATTTTGAAATAGATTCTGAATTTATTAAAAAAAATCGACCAAAACAGTACATTATACAGCTCCTAAATAACAAAAAACTATCAGTTGAATGCATTTGAGAAAAAAATTGAATTTAAAAATGAGTCATAAAATAACCGATTTGTTGTTTGAATGCATCCTTAATTCTATAATCATTATTACTTCGGAAAATTTTGTGCGAAATACTCACTTTGACAGCATTTTAAAAAATATATTCTATCTTTATCAAAAAACTGGCCAATACGTCACAGTATATAGTTCCTAAATAAGAGGATCTGTAAATTGGATGCGTTTAAGAGCGAAAATGGATTTTAAAACGAGTAATAAAAAACGCAATTTGCTATGTGAAAACTTCCTTAAATTTTCAAATCACAAAGACTTCGGGAAATTCTGTTCAAAATACCCTTTTTGGTAGCCTTTTTCAAAACATATTCTGTCTTTATCAAAAAACCGATCAATGCATCACATTATATAGTTCCTAAATCAGAGGATCTGTAAATTGGATGCATTTGAGAGCAAAAATGGATTTAAAAACGAGTCAAAAAAAAATGCAATTTCTTATTTGAACACTTCCTTAAATTTTCTGTCACGATGATTTCAGAAAATTCTGTTCAAAATACCCTTTTTGGTAGCCTTTTTTGAAATATATTCCGTCTTTATCAAAAAACTGACCAATGCATCACATTATATAGTTCCTAAATAAGAGGATCTGTAAATTGGATGCGTTTGAGAACAAAAATGGATTTAAAAACGAGTCAGAAAAAAACACAATTTCTTATTTGAATACTTCCTTCAATTTTCAGTATCGATGACTTTCGGAAATTCTGTTCAAAACACCCTTTTTGGTAGCCTTTTTTGAAATATATTCCGTCTTTATCAGAAAATTGACCAATGCATCACTTTATACAGTTTCTAAATAAGAGGATCTACCATTTGGATGCGTTTAAAATCAAAAATGAATTTAAAAATGAGTCAGAATATAAGCAGTTTGGATTTGAGGTTTTTTCTCCAACTCCTATTTTTGTTTAATTTGTTTTTGCTATACGAATTGGTCCTATGAAAAACTTGTCAATATAAAAGTTGTAGATATTTTTGAGAAGATGTAAAATAAATTTAATCAGATTTGATATCTTAAAAATTGACGGAGTTATGGATTTTTCTCTTTTTTCAGCGCCCTTTTTCTTTTCGTTTTTAATTTTTTTCATCGGTAAAAGTTGGTAATATGAAAAACTTGTAAATACAAAAGTTTTAGATAATTTTAAGAACATTAACAAAAAAATTAGTTGGACTTGATATCTTGAAAATTGACGAAGTTATGAATTTTTTTCTCTCAAAATCTCTGTTTTTTTCGCCCCTTGAGCCCACTTCTAAATTTATCAAAAATCTGTCATGCATATACTTTTGGCCCATTTTTAAGAAGTAATATAAACTTTAAACCGATTCGATATCTACTTTAATTAAGAAGTTATGGCGTTTTTTCGGTTTTCACAAAAACGCCCCCTATTCCGACCCCCTTGGTCCGATTTTGCCCATTAACGAACTTAGCCAAGATTTTATCCCTTTTGATTTTATGTAAAAGTTTGGTGGAGATTGGTGAAGAATTATAAAAGTTATCGTGTCCATAAAAAAGTGAGATAGATAGATAGATAGATAGATAGATAGATAGATAAACTGGTGCGATTGCAATAGGTAGTATTTCTTACAAAATCTACCTAATACGTGTGGCACTTGAGGACTGCCGCGGTAAAGCTATTGTATAGCAATTTTTATCAATTTATGCAATTATAATTATTTATATATTTTTTATTTATGCAGTTTTTTTTTTTTTTTTTTTGTCTTTGATATTAATTCAAGTTACAGTTTTTGAGCGTGATGACCGAAAACAAAACATTTTTTTTTTCTTTTATTGAATAAATGAGAAGTTAATATCGCTTAAAATATTTTTATTATCTTACAATACATGTAGGTTAATCAGGAATTTTTATCATTGAAACTATACGTTTATGGTACCTGAAATAAAAAACATAAGTTTGAGACTTGATATTCTCAAAATATCTGCAAAATACCGCGTCAATGTCTGCCGAAGTCTATCGAATTATACCGTGCCGAAGTCTGCCAAACTGAAGCGACGTTAGCCGGAATGTTATGTTTCTTTCTCGTTAAGGAATTTCTAGATTATTTCGCCGCGCTCAAGGCCCGCGATAAAAGCTATGCAATACCTTAATAAATTACAAACAAAATTTGGACGCTCTACGAAAATTAGGTCGCGAGATATAGGCATTTTAAATTTTCCGATCCTTACCGTGGGGTTTCCTGTCACCAAAAATTAACACTGTCTCATAATAAATTACCAAACAAAATTTGGCCGCGCTACGAAAATTAGATCGCGAGTTATAAGGAATTTAATTTTTCGACCCTGACCGTGGGGGATCTCCTGTCACCAAAAATTAACACTGTCGCATAATAAATTATCAAACAAAATTTGGTCGCGCTACGAAAATTAATCGCGAGTTATAAACATTTAAAAATTTTGTACCCTCACCTTGGGGGGGGGTCTCCTGTCACCAAAATTTATCACTCTCTCATAATAAATTACCAAACAAAATTTGGCCGCGATACGAAAATTAGATTGCGAGTTATAAGCATTTTAAATTTTTCGACCCTCACCGGGGGTGGGGGTCTTCTGTCACCAAAAATTAAAACTGCCTCAGAATAAATTACCAAACAAAATTTGGCCGTGCTACGAAAATTAGATTACGAGTTATAAGCATTTTAACTTTTTGGACTATCACCGTGGGGGGTCTCCTATCACCAAAAATTAACACTGTTTCATAATAAATCACCAAACAAAATTTGGCCGCGTTACGAAAATTAGATCGCGAGTTATAAGCATTTTAAATTTTTCGACCCTCAACGTGGAGGGGGGGGGGGGTCACCTGTCACCAAAAATTAACACCGTCTCATAATAAATTACCAAACAAAATTTGGCCGCGCTACGAAAATTAGATCGCGAATTATAAGCATTTTAAATTTTTCGACCCTCACCATGGGGGTGGGTCTCCTGTCACCAAAAATTAACACTGTCTCATAATAAATTACCAAACAAAATTTGGCTGCGCTACGAAAATTATATCGCAAGTTATAAGCATTTTAAATATTTCGACCCTCACCGTGGGGGGGGGGGGGTGCTGTCACCAAAAATTAACACTGTCTCATAATAAATGACCAAACAAAATTTGGCCGCGCTACGAAAATTAGACCGCGAGTTATAATCATTTTAACTTTTTCGACCTTCACCGTGGGGGTCTCCTGTCACCAAAAACTAACACTGTCTCATAATAAATTACCAAACAAAATTTGGCCGCGCTACGAAGATTAGATCGCGAGTTATAACCATTTTAAATTATTAGATCCTCACCCTTGGGCGGGTCTCCAACCACCGAAAGCTGCATTATCCTACCTTGTTTTATCTTAAGACGATTCTTTTCTATACACATTCTATCAGGAATTTTTATCATTGAAACTATTGATTTATGGTAACTGAAATAAAAAACATAAATTTAAGACTTGATATCCTCTAAATATCTGAAAAAATACCGCGTCAATATCTGCCGAAGTCTACCAAAGGATACCATGCCGAAGTCTGCCGAACTAAAACGACGTTAGCCGAGTGTTAGGTTTTTCTCGTTACGGAATTTCTATATTTTTCTCATTACGCAATTTCTACATTCGGTCGCCGCGCTCAAAGCCCGCGATAAAAGCTATGCAATAGCTTAAAAATTCGTAAAAATATGTAGGAAATTTCCCCAAAAATCTGAGAATATCTGTAGGTGATTGGTCAATTCTCCAGAAATTTCTAAGAATATCTTTAAAAAATTGCAGATATTTTTGAAGTAAAGCTAAATCTGCAATTTTTTTTCGGATTTCTTAATAATTTCTGAAAAAAGTGGAGATTTCTTTAGATAATCTTAAGATTATTTTTAGTGGAATAAAATAAGAATGTAGATATCGTATTTATAAGAAATGAAGTAATTTAGTAATGAAAAGATATTCAAAAAATTTTAATAATAATGGAAAATTAAAATCAAAACGAAAAAAACTGATCTGAATAAATTTCCCAAGTGATAAATTCAGGCTCGTTTAAGGAACAAAGAAGCATTTAATAAATTAATATAAATTTAGTATTCGTTTTTTTTTTTTTTTTTTTTTTTTTTTTTTTTTTTTTTTTTTTTTTTTTTTAAATAACAGCAATCCAGATAAAATTAACCTATCAAATCATTATAAATTAGATTTTTTTTTACATTTCTTTATGTAAAAATTTTCTATGAATAATTAATTACCAGTTACTGAAATTAATTCTTACGTTATTATCTGTAGTTAAAAATGTGATAAGAATTTTTGTACAACAAGCATTAACACATTGATCATTTATAATATTATTAAATTCTTTCAACTCTTAAAAGTTAGATAAATTCAAGCTCCATTGAATTAAGTACTCCCCAGCTCTTCTTAAAATTAATATAAAAACTTTATTAGCGAAAATCAAAGCCGAAATCAAATTCATTGCACCTTTATTCAGTACCCACAAAATTCCATTTGACGCGTCGGAGCACATAGAGAATCTTTGATCTTTTTCTGTCATCTTCTCTTTGTTCGAGTGCACCGTTTTATTTTTATTATCGTCTGCACTGAAGAATCGAATATTTTCATCCGAAATGACCATCATAACTGCATTAAGTGCCAGATAAGAATGCAGCTATGGTATTTATAACAAATGAAGCAAATTGGTAAAGAAAAGACATACGAAAATATTTAAAAATGATGGGGGAAATAATGGAAAAAGACTGTTCAGAATAAGTTTCACAAGCAAGAATTTCGGATTTATTTAAATAACATAACAAGCATTTAATATATTAATATAAATTTACTATTCGTCTTTTAAAATAACAGAAATCCAGATAAAGCCAATCTGTCAAACGAATATTATTTAGATCATTTTATATTCCTTTATATAAAAAAATTCTATGAATAATTAATTACAAGTTACTGCAATTAGTTCTATGCATTATTCTCAGTAGTTAAAATGTGATAAGAATTTTTGCACAACAAGCTTTAACATATTACTCATTTATATTATTATTACATTCATTCTACAGGAAAATAAAGATAAATTCAAGCTCCATTGATCAAGAATTTCCCAGTACTTCTTAAACCGAAGATAAAAACTTTATTAGCAAAAATCAAAGCCATCCCATATATATTGCACCTTTATGCAGTACCCACTAAATTCCATTTGACGCTTCGAAGCACATATAGAATCTTCGATCTTTTTCTGTTATCTTCTTTTTGTTCGAGTGCATCGTTTTATTTTTATTATCGTCTGCACTGAAGAGTCCAATATTTTTTCCGAAATGACCATCATAACTGCATTAAGTGCCAGATAAGAATGCAGCTATGGTATTTATAACAAATGAAGCAAATTGGTAATGAAAAGATATACGAAATTTTTAGTAATGTTGGAAATTAGAAAACAAAGGGAAAAAGACTGTTCTGAATAAATTTCACAAAAGATGATTTTAGACTTATTTAAAATACATAGAAGCATTTAAGGTATTACCTACTTTCAGGGCACTTTTAAAAAATATATATATATAATTGTTATTAAAAACACAAATTTTTAGTTAAAACAAAGAATAAAACTATGAATTCAATTAAATTTTTAATGCAATAATAATTATCTTTTAAAATTTAGGCAATATTTAGTCAAATTTTAGCAAACAATTGCATTTATGCCATACATTCTATTACGAAATCTCTTCCGTGTATTTTACTTTGTTTCAACAATGTATTAGCCAACCACTTACCTATGATATAAGCGAAAGACTTGCAAAACCTGCTAAATTTACTGACATGTACCTAATTTTGTATACAAAACATGATATATTTTTTTCTAAATGTATATTTTTCAATAAAAACAGTTCTTAAAATAATATATATGTACTTAAAAGCTGAATTTTGTTTCATAACATAGCAGTAGATAAGCAGAATCTTATTTTTTTCTTTCTTTTCTTTTTCGCAGCATCTTAAAAAGTTTTAAGAAATGAAACTTCTTGTAAACGAAAACAACGTAAAACGCAGTTTTTCAAAAAAAAAAAAAAAAAAAAATGGAAATTAAGATTTAAAAAAAAAAAACACATAACTTACGCATAATTTTTTTTTTTTTTTTTTTTTTTTTTTTTTTTTTTTTTTTTTTTTTTGAGCTCTAACTTTGCTTTAAATTATCGTTGAACCAAAAGTAAGGCTTTTTAATCCTAAATGCTTGAACTTTAATTGAAATAATAAAAAACAAAATCAGTATTTTTCGCAAAAACAGCAATTTGTGGGTAGGCAAATACCGTAAAAAATTAACATAAAGCATGAACGTTTTAGATTTAAATTTTAAAATTTCAGATTTATCTTTATATTACAGATGCACAGAGAAATGGCCAAAAGGTGTTTTCGGTTAATTTATACATAATTCTGTTCTTTTAACAGTAGTGATAGGAATTCCATGTGTACTGTTTAGAATACGATAATACATTGAAAAAATATTGCATAATTGCACCAATATGAAACACTGAATACGTATCTACAATCATAAGTTGGAAATTAGCGTGTAATTTAGAGAAATTGTTAAATAATTTAAAAAATTTTGTGTCAGCGTCTTCACTAGGCTAGCGTGATTTCATAACGAAAATTGCTTTATGATTTTAAGTTTTGTCTATAATTTTATTGCAAAATGTGGTCATATCTTGAAAAATACTTTTGATTACAAGGTATAAACTACTATGCTGAAAATGTATTTTAATTTATGAAATTTAAGATTTCTGATTTATTGTTATAGTACAGATATACAGAGAAATTGGCAAATGGAGTTTTCAGTTAATATATACACAATTGTGTTATTTGAAATGTAGTGATAGAAATATCATATGTACTATTTTACGAAAAAAACATAAAAAATATTGCATAATTAAACAATATGAGGAACTGAATACCGGTTCACGTTTAGTAGTTGGAAATTAACATGTAAATGACATAGATTGTTAAACAGCTTTAACAATTTCGTGAGAACACCTTTACGTGACAAGAGTAAGTTCATAAAGCAAATTACGGTATGATTTTAAGTTTTACATATGATTTAATTGTAAAATGTGATCCTTTGATAAAAGATACTTTTGAGTACAAGGTCTACACTAGCATGCTGAAAATGTAAATGAATTCATGAAATTTAAATTTTTAGATTCTTTATATTACAGTTATGCAGAGAAATGACCAAAAAGGGCTTTCTGTTAATTTTTACATGAGTTATTCTAAACTGGTGATAGAAATCCCATACATCCTATATAGAATGGCCAAAATATTTTTAAAAAATTATTGCGTAGTTGAATCAATATGATATACTGAATACTGGTCCACGTTCAATAGTTGGAAATTAATGTGTATACGAGGGAGATATTTAAACAGTTTGAAAAGTACTGTGAGAGTGACTTAGCGTGACTAGCGTAAATTCATAAGAAAAATCGTTTTAAAATTCTACATTTTAGACATATTTAAATGTGATCCTTCGTTGAAACATTATTTTGACTACTAGGCTAGTAATTTTGACTTAAGGTCTAGAGTAGTATGCTGAAAATGTAATTATATTTATGAAATGTTCTCAAAGGTGAATGAAAATATTTAAAGTGATTCTGTTAAATTCAGCGTTTCCAAAGAATAAATGTAATGTAACTTTAATTATGACTGAACTATACATATGGAAATGTAATGTAAGTTTTAAAAAAAGCAATAATAATGATGTCCCCAAAATTATGTATTTTCATGATGTGATACTTGCAATATTAGTTCAAATATGTGAATAAATATTTGTGAAGTTTTATTATTATTCAGAATTTTTTAATCTTTATGAGGATGAAGAAAACTGATGATTATCAGCTGAATTTTGAAATAAGCCAATTTTAAATGTAGAATGTGGAATAAAATCCATGAAAACTTAAGACAGCCATGTGATTCAGGCAATTAGAATCGAATACTACATGAGCTTTTGGTTTACCCCTGAGGTATAATTCCTAATGGATTACATGGAGTTAAACGTTTTTTACGAGTAATTAAAATCTTAATTCACTGTTCAAAATACCAAATTCTGAAAAATAAATTCAATAAATGCATGGTTTTAAAAAGATTAGCAAAAAGAAAGAAAAAAATATTAGCAAAATCTTCCCAAAATCGAATAATGTGAATTTCAATTGTTTTTTAATAAATCTTCAAATAACCTTTTTTTGTTGCAACAAAAAATTCTTTTATTTTTTTATTATAGATTAAAACTTAACTATTTGCATATTGGCGCATTAAGTATTTTAAATTTAACATGCATCGTACGGATATTTTTTCAACGTGCAGCAAGACAAATTTATTAAATTTTTTAAAATTATTTTCAAAGATGTCAAATCTAAACGCTGCGCTGGCCAAGTGTGGGTTTTCGCGATAACGGTAAATCATTTTACGATTGAATAGTATTTTTTTTTTTTTTAATGAAACATATTTTAGTTTTGTCAAACATAACTATAGCTAGTTCCGTTTGTTCACATCTTTTATTACTAGTGATTTATACGAAAGAAAAATCAATTTCGCAATCACAAGGCTTTTGATGTTTCAGCTCCCTTACAAATCAGTAACATCTATCTAAAAGTCAAAAACGTAAATTTAAGTAGAAATAAAGCTTATTTTCGATAAGGAGAGAGAGATAAAAATCTAAACTTGAATTTTAATAATAAATCTGAATTTAAAAAAAGATTAGAAATTAAACTTTCCTTAAAATGGAATATTAAGTTAAATTATTGACATATATATATATTAATAACTATGCATCGTAGGAATGATTTTCTTTTGAAAGTGCAGCGATGTAAATTTTATAAATTCTTTTAAAATAGCATAAAATAAATATTAGCAAAATAGACATAACAAATGAACGATGAAAATAACTAACTGCAGAAAGCTAATATGTGTTAAAGTGCAAGTAATTACATGCAAAATCAGTCATAAATAGTAGTGTAAATCCAATACTTTTAAGAGGCTATATGAGTAAAAAGAAATGACCCTTTCACCAATACTAACCCTATGGCAGAAATTTAAATTGATATATCATTTGTATTTCAATATATATATTGCAATGCGTAGCTGAAATCTATCAGTACAAAAGACATTTTTTGCTTTTTGATTTTGTTTACGGATTTTTTAATGAGTATACTTTCATTTTTGGAACCGGTTTCTGAAGTAAAAACATTCTTATAAAAATTCGAAATCGAAAAAAGAAAAAACAACTTTGTAAAGAACAATCTCAGCTATCCAGTGAAAAATAAAAAATCATTTAGAAACATTGAAATGCAATCGAAATATCTCCCATATTAATAAAATTAGCGACCGGATCTTTTCACGTGACTGAAATAGCCCCTTAAGAGCGATGTATAAAGAATGAGTGGAAATTCTTACAATACATAACACACAGAAATTACAGATTAGAAACACATACTTAATGATGCCATATACCAAAAATACTTTTGTGCTATTTCACGGAATCATTAAAAATAAATAAACTTGGATCTAATAAAAGTAAACTGAATAATTAAAATATTAATTTTACAGCAACCTTAGAGGCAAACAATTTTATTTATCGTTTGCACTTTATTTGTAGGTATTGATTATTTTCAAAACTTTTTTAAGTAAAAAAATTCTTATATAGATAAAAAATAACTGAAAAAATTACATAAATTATCAGAAAATTTCTAACAAAAATAAAAAATAGTTTTAAAGTTATTATGCCTAGGAAGAATGTAATTATCTAAATTGACATATAATTTCTTTAGTTAATATACTTTTGTAATGGTTTGTGTCGCTGAAGAATTTTATGGTAAGCTGAATCGATTAAGAATATTTAAAAGTCTTGCAAAGAGAACTATAAAAACATTATTAAACACCGAGATCCAAAATTATCCTATTTATTACACCATTATTTAATGCCCACGAAATTCCATTAAACGCTTGAGAGCATATAGGGAATCTCAGATTTTTCTTTATCGATTGCTCTTTGCCCAAGCATATCATTTTATTTTCATTGTCGCATATATTCGAAGTTTCGTAAGCTTTGAATAATCTGAGTAATCGATTAGGAAGCAAAATACATTATTTATATTTCTTTGAAAGTATTAGAATTCTGGACGTAAAGGTTTATGAAACTATTTGCAGCTAAGCCTAGTTTTAACGAAAATGTGCATAAAGTTATTTGGTTAAAAAAATAAAAAATAATAAATATGGTAATTTTTTTTATAAACGGTAAATAAAAATTGTGCTTTAATTTTGATAAGCAATCCCTTACATTTTCTTTTAATGTGTGTGTTACACAGAACATGTGTTTTCAAAGTTTATAATTTAACAGAGCTGAATTCTTTAAGAAAATATTAATAAAATAATTAAGAAATATTAAGAGACCATTAGAAAAATTGAGAAATTAATAACTGAGAGCGCATTTCCTGTATGAGATAAACCACACCCAAAGTAGCTTTATTTTTCAATACAACGGGAATAACAAAACTGAAGATTTCAACGTTATATGTTTAACTGATACATATTAATAGAGACTACGCTTTCTATTGGATCTCATTCAGACTCTTAAGCTCAGAAGTAGGGAAGAAGTCGAATATTTAGACATTAGAATCTCTGATCCTGAATCCGTGATATAGGAGACTGGGAGCGAGACCATCTTGGAGAAGGCAGGTGATGGTGAACCCATGTTCTCTGTTCTCCTGTTAAGGCGCTGCTTCAATCAAATGAAAAGGCGTGTTCACTAATGCTAATCCTGCGGAAGAAATTTACAAAGATTTCTCGGTTGTATTTCAATATTTTTAAATGATTTTTTACTTTTTCGATTTTGGTTATTTTTTTTTATGAGGATGCTTTCGCTTTCGAAACCGGTTCAGAAAATGAAAGCGTTCTCGTAAAAAAATATCTGTTAACAAAATCGAAAAAAAACCGGCCTGTATACAGTTCAATCTCAGTTATCCAATACAAAGAATATTTAAAAATATTGAAATGCAATCGAGATATCCTTATAAATTTCTTCCATAGGATTAGTATAAGTGAACGGTCTTTTCATTTGATTGAAGTAGTCTCTTAATCGATCTGGTTCTTGTGCAGTTCTTGTGATATGTTGGTGGGAGTTCCTCAAATCTACCTTTTCTACTTTCGGAAGTCTTCACTTGTTCTTCTTTAAGGGAGTAGTAAATGAGGTGTATGGCTGTGGGTGCTGCTTTCCGGTGCTCATAGTCCGGGAGCCGACCGTCGATTTTCCTATGTATCGAGTACAAGGACCGGACATACATCAAAATGTAGGTCTCAATGTGCACATTAAGAATTTCACTGGCTGCCAGGTCCTATCCTGCCGGAACCCGAGGCAGCCGCACTTTTATGACGTCAATTTTGAGTGTTTACCTATGTATCGAGTACAGGGATCAGACATACATCAAAAGGTAGGTCTCAATGTGCACATTAAGAATATAACTGGCTGCCACATACATCAAAATGTAGATTTCAATGTGCACATTAAGAATATCACTGGCTGCCAGGTCCTATCCTGCCGGAACCCGGTGGCAGCCGCGCTTTTATGACGTCAATTTTGAGTGTTTGCCTATGTATCGAGTACAAGGACCGAACATACATCAAAATGTAGGTTTCAATGTGCACATTATGAATATCTCTAGCTGCCACATACATCAAAATATACGTGGATAGGACCTGGCTGTTAGTGATATTCTTAATGTGCACATTGATACTTACATTTTGATGTATGTCCGGTCCTTGTACTCGATACATAGGTAAACACTCAAAATTGACATCATAAAAGTGCGGCTGCCTTGGGTTACGGCTAGATAGGACCTGGCAACCAGTGATATTCTTAATGTGTACATTGAGACCTACATTTTGATGTATGTCCGGTCCTTGTACTCGATACACAGGAAAATCGACGGTCGGCTTCCGGACTATCAATGTCTCACTAAGCCAGTTTCATAAGTAGGGAAGTTGACGAGGAGCCTGGCAGTAACTTTAATGTTCCCGTTACGGCCGTTGTGTGTAGGAACAAAATAGGAGCAGTGAGCATCCTAGTATTCCTCCCTCAGCTATTACTGTAAGAAAATGACGAGGAGATGGGCTGAGCATAAACACCCTTATCTGGGCTTGGATATTTGTCAAAGTCTAGTGAAAAGGGTCAACATAGTGCCATTTTATTCTCAAATATAACCATTCTGTTTGGGTTTTTTTTGGTCAATGAAGAGAATTTCCATTCTCTGTATGCCCAGTCTGGAAGCAACAGGTGCTACTGGAATTTTTTTTACACGCTGGATGAGATGTCCGAGGCCGTTTAAATCGCGCGAATCAGATAATTGACCAGATATAATTTTTCCAGATAACGTCTTTGGATAATAATAATTCTTGTCGCACTATATATATTTTTTATCAGTAAAATAGGCTGTTGCCAATGGTATCTCCCGCTGTACTCCGAGGGCGAGTGTTGTAGCCGCACCTTTCTTCTGCTGACGAATGATAGTTCTTTCCGCTTTGACTCTGTGTCTTCTATCTGATGGTTTGCGATCCTGGTGGAATTGCAGTCTTTTCTACTGTAGTTTGCTTTTGGGCTCTACTAGCCCATATGAGGTCTGTAAATTTTGGTCTGATCTATAAGGTTCAGTATCCAGTCATGTGCTTTAATGGTAAAGATGTTTTAAAAAGAGATTGAATTTGCAATTGAATAAATTTAAAGATAGTGAAAATCTATCCGTACCCGTCTAAGAGATTTAGCTATTGATTCAGATGAATAAGAAATCTCCATTAATCCAATCGTTTTAAGTCAAATAAGTAAGGGCAGTCATAGTATATTGGACAGCTTAACTAATTTAGTTTTTTTTATAAATAATTTAAACTTACAATCATGAGTATATAATAATTTACACATCAGGACTATAAACTATATACATTCAGTTTGACAATGACTATTTTATTATTCTAAAATAAATAGTATTTTAGTGGGTTTTTTTTCTTGGTAAAGGGTTAGATACTTTCCTCTTAATCGGTTGAATGGCATGATAGAGCAAGTGATAGATTTCAAGAAAATTCAAACACGACGGTTTTGTACAGAAACTGCGCAAACTCTCACGTAATCATGCATGATACATTTTCAAAAATCATGTTGTATATTTTTATTTATTATAATTCGTACTTTTCGTAAGGTCTATTAATTGTATGTGAAAAACCTTAGTTATTTCAAGAATACGCCTAGGGATTTTTGTGTTACAGTACTTTAAGTGCTAAAAAATCAATCACGATGGCTTATATATTCACTTAAAAGGCTTAAAAAACCCATTTAATCGATTTGCATTATCATTGAGATATAATTTTCTTTAAGGTTGATGAAATATTAATTAAATAATAAATGGTATTAAAGTATAAAGATTGTAAAAATTTACATTTTTACAATCTTTGTAAAGCCTAAGATTTTTAATAATATATATATATGTTACAGGCCAAACCCGATTTTAGGCCAAACTAGATTGGCCTAGGCCAAACTAGTTTATCCTAACGCCCATCGGATAGACTAGTTTTTCCTAGGCCAAACCGGTCTATCCTAAGGCCCGTAGGACAATCTAGTTTTTCCTAGGCCAAACTAGTTTGGCCTAACTCTTGTAGGATAAACTAGTTTTGCCTGCTGTTTTTTGGTCTGAACTAGTTTCTCCTAGGCCGATCTAGTTTATCCTAGGAAAATTCAATTTGGCGTGATTTTATTGAATTCAATGGCGCCACAGCGCCAACATTCCAGTTTATCCTAGGCTGATCTAGTTTATCCTAGGCCAATTTAATTTTACGTGTGTTTAACTCGCAAGCATCAAAGCCAGAGAAATAATGGGCTCGCAGGTTCCGTATGTATGAATGTACGTATGAATGTACGTATGTATGTACGAATGTACGTACGAATGTACGTACGTAT
Source organism: Maratus speculifer (assembly GCA_964019185.1). Classification (NCBI taxonomy): domain Eukaryota; kingdom Metazoa; phylum Arthropoda; class Arachnida; order Araneae; family Salticidae; genus Maratus; species Maratus speculifer. Next base: position 223,759,802 of record OZ025296.1, on the reverse strand, counting down.
GTACGTACGTATGTACGTAACACGATTACTCGTGATAGAAATATCCGATTTGCTTCAAATTTTGGATGTACATTCATTGATATAAGGTACTTTTCTGATTAATTTTGGGAATTCATTGGATAAGAATAAAGGGAAGTGAAAGGGAGGCTAATCCCCCACCGTTAATTTAGAGAAATGGATTTTTGATGCAGAATTTTGATGCAGTTTTCATTTAAAATTTTAGATATAGGATCATTCTGACTAGGCGCCTCCATGATTAGTTGGGGATGTTTATTGTTTAAGTGTAAAAAAAGAGTAATGTAGGTTACCCCCCATAATTTAGATAAATGGTTTTTGACGCAGAATTTACGGATACGCTTCAAATTTTTATATAGGTTCTTTCTGATAAGGCGATTCCCTGAATAGTTTTGGGGATTTAATGGTTAAGTATGAAGGGAAAAATGAACGATTACCCTCTTACATAGAAAAAACTAGTTTATCCTATGGACATTTAGATAAACAAGTTTGATGTAGAAAAAACTAATTTATCCAATTGGCATAAGGATAAAATAGTTTGGTTGAGGCTAATCTAATTTAGCTCGAAAACGGGTTTGGCCAGTAAAAAAACACATCTTTCACTAGAAAAAGTATAAATGTGTGTCAAGAGTCATTGCTTATAACACCAATACAGAAATTTAACATGTTCACCTTAGAGACATGGTGCATTGGATATGGTGTTCGCTTATTCAAGCAAATTATTATTATTTCCTTAAATGTTATTTACTTTTGTACAGGCAGATCAACATGTACACAAAAATCAGTGAAAAAAGACTCAGTCCGGCTCGATCTGGCCCTACTTAATTTCTGCAAAAAAAATTCAGGTTTTACTTCACATACAATTTAGATTCCTTTAAAAAATACTGCTTATATACTTATTGGATAAATTTACTATATATTTTTAAATTATGTTGTGTTTACAGAATGGAAAATACACAATGTATTAATGATTATCTAGATTCTTAGAGTTTCAATATTCAAATACGGATTCATTAAATAATCAATGTAGTTTAGAACAAAAGAAAATATGAGAGTTATAAATATCATAACTTTTGAATCCGTTCAGTAAAAAGTAGATTTGTGAATATATTTCTCTGTCATTCCTTAAGGCTTTTCTCAAATCCTAAAGAGCTACATCCTAACACATTTATGAACTACTTTCTTTTCGGAAATGCATTAGGTTAACAGATTCAGATAATATATAATCAAATGGCGTAAACCATTTTTTCATAAAAGCGGTGTATCTTTGAGAAAATAATAAAGCTACATTTTGAATCGAATTTCCGGTTACGACTTCACGAAAAAGAAAAAAAAATTGACGCCGTGACAAGAATAGCTTATATGTCGACAAGTAATTAATTTCTCAAAAATGGAAAACGCTGCTCGATTGCAAATTTTGTTCAGCTTCATTCTGGCTCGAATATGCAATAATAATAATAATAATAATAATAATAATAATAATAATAATAATAATAATAATAATAATAATAATAATAATAATAATAAATGCAAGTCAAATATCTCAGTTGGCACGAGTGTGCAAAAAAAAAGCAAACACCATGTCCAATGTATCATGTCTCTAAGGTGAACATGTTAAATTTCTGTAATGGTATCATAAGCAATGACTCTTGACACACATTTATACTTTTTCTAGTGAAAGATGTATTTTTTACTGACCAGACCCGTTTTCGAGTTAAATAATAGCCTCGGCCAAACTATTTTATCCTTAAGCCAATAGGATAAACTAGTTTCTTCTATACCAAACTTCTTTATCTAAATGCCCATAAGATAAACTAGTTTTTTCTATATAAGAGATGTAATTTTTCTCTTTATACTTAACCACTAATCCCCAAAACTATTCAGGGCCTTATCAGAAAGAACGTATTTACAAATGTGAAGCAAATCCGTAAATTCTGCGTCAAAAACCATTTATCTAAATGGTGGTGAGGGGTTAACCTACATTGCCCTTTTTTTACATTTAAACAATAAACATCCACAACTAATCATGGAGGCACCTTGTCAGAATGATCCTATATATAAAATTTTAAATGAAAACTTATAATTCTGCATCAAAAATCCATTTCTCTAAATTAACGGTGGGGGACTAGACTCCCGTTGGCTCCTCTTTATTCTTATCCAATGAATTCCCAAAATTAATCAGAAAAGTACCGTATATCAATGAACGTGCATCCAAAATTTGAAGCAAATCTGATATTTCTATGACGAGTTATCGCGTTACGTACATACGCACGTACATACGTACGTACATTCGTAAATACATACGTACATTCATACATACAGAACCTGCGAGCCCATTATTTCTCAGGCTTTGACGCCTGCGAGCTAAAAACACGTAAAATTAAATTGGCCTAGGATAAACTAGATCAGCCTAGGACAAACTAGAATGTTGGCTCTGTGGCGGTCATTGAATTCAATAAAATCATGCCAAATTGAATTGGCCTAGGATAAACTAGATCGGCCTAGGAGAAACTAGTTCAGACCAATAAACAGCATGCTAAACTAGTTTATCCTATAAGAGTTAGGCCAAACTAGTTTGGCCTAGGAAAAACTAGATTGTCCTATGGGCCTTAGGATAGACTAGTTTGGCCTAGGAAAAACTAGTTTATCCGATGGGCCTTAGGATAGACCGGTTTGGCCTAGGAAAAACTAGTTTATCCGATGGGCGTTATGATAGACCGGTTTGGCCTAGGAAAAACTAGTCTATCCGATGGGCGTTAGGATAAACTAGTTTGGCCTAAAATCGGGTTTAGCCTGTATCACACAGATATATATATATATATATATATATATATATATATATATATATATGTGTGTGTGTGTGTGTGTGTGTGTGTATAATGATATTGCATTGGGCTTTTAGTAAGAAGTTTCTTGGGGGATTAAGGAAGTAAAAATGATTGAACTAAATAAGATTTTATCTGGTAAAATTTTAGTACTGCAGTCCACAAAACCATTGTTTAGGATTTTAAATAATTGGATTATAATATTGATGTCAGCTAAACTTTCTCTCATTTAAAATAAATTTTAGGCTCTATATTCATATTTCTTTTGAATTAAATTAAAATTTCATTGAATAAAGTTAAACATAACTTTTCACATTTTAAGAGAATAACGGGGAATTCTTTTCTATGATTTATTTATTCATAAAGAAATGGATTTATTAATCTGATCAAAACCACCATTATAACGTAAAAGTATATAGACTTTACGCAAGAATATTATTATTCCAAACTTTGCTGTGCACCTTTATTATTTTCGAGAGCATAATCTAAATACAATATTAAGGATTTGTAGAATAAGAGAATTTCTCAAATAATATTCAAGTAACAAGCCTCTTTTGTGCTAGCTACCAATTCTTATATTATATTTCAAGATATGAAGACTGAGTTTTATACTTAAATAAAAGCTGTTTATATGCAAATATCTGCAATGAAATTGCATTAGAATCCCAATGTGGAACGTTAATGTACGCAATTTGCTATTCTATGGCATTTCAAGAAAGAGAGCTAAGTATCATAGAGAAAGTCGTTAAATTGGGTCGCATGTGCAATCGATGCATTTTCTAGAAAGTTTAGCTTCAGCGGAATGGAACATGGGATAACTAGAGTAGAATAATTCATTTTGTCAAAATATAGTAAGAATAAAATAATTCTTTCAAAAGGAAGGGATTTTCTCTGATCTGTGTTTTGTCTAAAATTTATGAAAAGGATTTGAAGCGGATGAAATAAATGAATTTTTTAGTGGTTTAATTTTCTTGTTGTTATTTTTACTTTTTTTGAAATTTATTAAGATTTTATTTCAAAGTATTAACTTAATTTGGTGTTACAAACATTTAAAAAAGTTTTTTTTTTCTTTTTTTTCTTTTTTTTTTTTTAGAAGTACCAACAATTTTATTTAAGTATTCTAAAAAAAAAATAGAACACGACAAATTATTTATTTAAATCTCGTTAATATATTTAATAGCGTTATTTTTTTGCGGCGTACTTTTAATATATCTTATGAAGGAATTTCTGGTTCAGATCGATTATCATTAATTTAGCATGAGTCAAAAGGACTCTATATAACGTTTCTGGGCTTTAATTTCTTCATTATTGTATTTTCGGAAAATTGTTAACAAACGGTTGTAAAATGTATTTGCAAAATAAACATTAAGCTTTGATTTATCAATGTTCTTTTATATTATTTTCATAAAATTTAGTTTTCTTCATTGGGTATAACTTAATAATTAGCAGAATACTTTTGAACACATAAAGTACCTTTAGTACTGTAAATAAAAACTCATATTTATTTAATTCTCCGAAATAGTATCCTTTCTTGGCCGAACATTTAAAAATGTATTTAGGGTATTAACATATTTACATAAATTTAATTAAATTTAATTCACAGAAAACTTTAATGCTAAAATAAAAACAATGAAGATAAAATTATATCATACTATAATTACGAAAATTCACTTGCTTGCACTCTTAAAACCAAAGAGTAGATTTAGCTTCTCAGGAAAGAGCTGTAATTGATTGAATCGTGAATGAGTTGTTTTTGAAATACTTAACTCATCTTCATTTAGACTGCTTATTTAAATAACTCATCTTGATTTAAATTGTTTAAAAACAACTCACTCGCTTGAGTTGTTTCAACTCTTAAGAGAAGCTGCCCTTCAAAACGTGAGATAAGCGAACTTCAGCTCAACATGAGTTATTTTTTGGCTGACATTTTAAGAGAGTGAACAAAAAAGTTTAAAAAGAAACCTCATAAGCTAAATTCTTCGAAAATGTATACAGTTCATACAAAAATGTCTCGTAATATATTCTTCTAATCTGAGCTCAATAGAATGTATTGTTTGTGTGCTATAGTGTTTACTCATACATGTATAGAAACATGATTGAAAACACACCAAAAAGGAGCTCTGAGAATCTAATCATGTTAGAAAAAAATTGTTGTATTGACGTATATCACATAATCATTTGTTATATGTTAATAACAAAGTATTTATAACAATTTTTATTTTTTTGTATATGTTATGGATAAATTAAATAAACACATTTTGCAGTTTTTGAAACAATATGCAAAACAATAGACTTTTAAAACAAGTAAAAGACTTAAGAAAACTTACAAGAAACAAAATAAATTACTATTGAAACATAAAATTACAATAATAAAATTATTAATTTTAACATTATTTTGTGATCAACAAAAATTTGTCAGATAAAATTACATAATTATTCTGACTAAAGAAAAATGTCAAATTTGCTGTTTTGTGTAAAATTTATAAAAATTGTTTGAAATATCTAGAATAAATAAAAAAATGAATAAATAACAAAATGAATAAATAAATTGACAAATACTTAGAAATTTAGCATGGTATTTTTATGACTAATATAAAAAATTAAACATTAAATTGTCTAAATAATCTACAAATTCTGTATATTTTAAAAATTACAGAAGTTTTATCAAAATTTACAAAATAAAATAAAAATAATGATTTAAATATCGAATAAAATAATTTTATCATGCTTATTTAAATTATGTAATTTTGTTGGAATAAGTATATAAAATAGATTATACGAAAAATGGAATAATTTGCAAAGATAGAGTTGTAAAAAAATATATTGAAACAAATTATTAGAAAACGGAATATAGCACATTATTAGAAAAATAAAATAAAATATATTACTAGAAAAATGACTCGTAATACATTTAAATTTGCACTTCTCTTATGTTGCAATTTGCATATGACTACATTAATCGAGTCTCTGAATAAATTGTTTTTAATACACGAAAATGCGTCTGTTTGTTTCATAAAGTAAAAAGAAAATGTAATAACAAAGATCTCATATCATTTATCAATTTACAATATTCAACTTATCTTTTTTTTTTTTTTTTTCACTGACCGTTTATTAATGCCCTTTGATAAATGGATGTTTATTTTTTATCAGCTAAATTGATTTTTTCTTTAGAATGAAATTATAATTAAATAAAAAATAATTAAAACTTTCAAAGAAAATTTTAATATGTTTTCATTTAAGTTCATTTAATATGTTTTTCTTTAAGTGTTTTTAATATTTCGGAATTAAATTTAGTCCTTAATTTCGCAATGCAATATAAAAGTTACTTAAAATACAAAGAAAATACCATTTAAATTAAAACATAATTATCTTCCGGTATTTCCAGATTGCTGCAAAATTAATACCGCTGAACTGAGATTTATGATAATGTTTAACAACTGCTTCCATAGGGAGCATAATCCGCTTAATGTCAGGACAATTTTAATTATGAAGTTTTAATTAGGAAATGTATCTATCGCTTGGCATTGATATCTCCTTTATGTGAGAAGAACAGTGTTAGGTGCATGGAACTGAAATGTATTAACATTAAGATTATGGAGTAGGATTTACGAAATTGACAAGACAATTTTATTCAGAACGACGGATTTAAAATAAATTAAGAGATTTGATACATAAAATACGAAGATTCATTTAAAAAAAAGATTTTACTTACGCTCAAATTAGAGCATTAGGATTACAAGATACTTTAAACTGAATATAAGATTTATAATTCAGTTTGTAAAATTTTGTACAAGAATAAGCTTATCGAAGTGTATACTTATTTACATTTTTGTTTGATTGAAAAAGCAATATCTTTTAATAGCAAAGATCATATATTATTTGTCAATTTATAACATTCTTCTTGTTTGTTTCGTCCGTTTAATAATATCCTTTGGTAACTGGATATTTATTATTTTGTATCAGCTAAACTAATTCTTTCTTTTGAATGCAGTTAAAATAAAGAAAATAAATAATTAATACATTTCAAAGAAAACTTTTTTAATATGATTTCATTTAATGAACTTTAGGTGTTTTTAATATTTCGAAATTAAATTTTGTCCCACATTTTTCACTGTAATATAAAAGTTATTTCAAATACTATGAAAATACAATTTAAATTAAAACATAATTATCTTCCACTATTTCCAGATTGCTCTAAAATTAATACCGGTGAACTGAGATTTATGATAAAGTTTAATAACTGCTTCCATAGGGAGCGTAATCCGCTTAATGACACGACAATCTTAATTATGAAGTTTCAATTAGGAAATGTATCTTACGCTAGGTATTGATAGCTCCTGTACGTGAGAAGAACAGTGTTAGGTGCTTGGAACTGAAATGTATTAGCATTAAGCTTATAGTTTAGTATTTACAAAATTGACAAGAAGCTTTTATTCAGAACGACAGATTTCAAATAAATTAAGAGATTTAATACATAAAATACGAAGATTCAGTTAAAAATAAGGTTTTTACTTATGTTCAAAATAGAGCATTAGGATTACAAAATACTTTAAACTGAATATAAGATTTATAATTTAAATTATAAAATTTTGTACATGAATAAATTTATCAAAGTAAAAATGTATTTATTTTTCTGTTTGATTGAAAAAGTAATATCTTTTAATAACAAAGATAATATATATTAATAATCAATTTACAATATTCTTATTATGTTTGTTATTTTTTTCTCTCTCCGTTTATGAACGTCTTTTGATAACTGTATGTTTCTGAATTTTTATCAGCTAAATTAATTCTTTCTTTTTAATGCAGTTATAGTTAAAAAAAAAAAAATTAATATTTTTCAAAGAATACTTTTAATACCTTTTTATTTAAAGAACATTAGGTATTTTTAATATTTCGAAATTAAATTTTGTCCTGCATTTTGCATTGTAATATAAAAATTATTTCAAATACAAAGAAAATTCCATAATTATCTTCCGGTATTTCCAGATTGCTGTAAAATTAATACCGGTGAACTGAGATTTATGATAAAGTTTAACAACTGCTTTCATAGGAAGCATAATCCGCTTAATGACATGGTAATTTTAATTATGAAGTTTTAATTAGGAAATGTATCTTACGCTTGGCATTGATATATCCTTTACGTGAGAAGAACAGTGTTATGTGCATGGAACTGAAATGTATTAGCATTAAACTTATTGAGTAGGATTTACAAGATTGACAACATAATATTATTCAGAACGACGGATTTAAAATAAATTAAGAGATTTGTTATATAAAATACGTTGATTCGTTAAAAAAAGTTTTTACTTATGATTAAAATAGAGCATTAAGGTTACAAAATACTTTAAACTGAATATAAGATTTATAATTTAATTTGTAAAATTTTGCACAAGAATAACTTTATCAAAGTGAGAACGTATTTTTTTTTTTTTGTTTGATTGAAAAAGTAATATCTTTTAATAACAAAGATATTATTTATCAACTTAAAATATTCTTCTTATCTTTGTTATTTTTTTTCTCTGTCCGTATATGAATGTCCTTTGATAATTGAATGTTTATTATTTTTTATCAGCTAAATTAATTCTTTCTTTTGAATGCAGTTATAATTAAGAAAAAAATAATTAATATTATTCAAAGAATATTTTTAATGTGTTTTCATTTAAAGAACATTAGGTCGATTTAATATTTCGAAATTAAATTTTGTCCCGTATTTTGCATTGTAATATAAAAGTTATTTCAAATACAAAGAAAATACCATTTAAATTACAAAATAATTATCTTCCGGTTTTTCAGATTGCGGCAAAATTAATACCGGTGAACTCAGATTTGTGATAAAGTTTAATAACTGCTTCCATAGGGAGCATAATCCGCTTACGACACGACAATTTTAATTATCAAGTTTTAATTAGGAAATGTATTTATCGCTTGGCATTGATATCTCCTTTAAGTGAGAAGAACAGTGTTAGGTGCATGGAACTGAAATATATTAACATTAAGCTTATGGAGTAAGATTTACAAAATTGACAAGATAATTTTATTCTGAACGATGGATTTAAAATTAATTAGAGATTTGATACATAAAATACGAAGATTGATTTTAAAAAAAAGGTTTTTACTTATACTCAAAATAGAGCATTAGGATTACAAGATACTTCAAACTGAATATAAGATTTATAATTCACTTTGTACAATCTTGTACAAGAATAAGTTTATCGAAGTGTATATTATTTACATTTTTGTTTGACTGAAAAAGTAATATATTTTATTAACAAAGATCATATATTATTTAGAAATGTATAGTAGTCTTCTTATCTTTGTTTCGTCCATTTATTAATATAATTTAGGATTTGGATATTTATTATTTTGTATCAGCTAAACTAATTCTTTCTTTTGAATGCAGTTAAAATAGAGAAAATTAATAATTAATACATTTCAAAGAAAACTTTTTTAATATGATTTCAATTAATGAACTTTATGTGTTTTTAATATTTTGAAATTAAATTTTTCCCGGATTTTGCATTGTAATATAAAAGTTATTTCAATACAAGGAAAATATAATTTAAATTAAAAAATAATTATCTTCCGGTATTTCCAGATTGCGGCAAAATTAATACCGGTGAACCGATATTTGTGATAAAGTTTAATAGCTGCTTCCATGGGGAGCATAATCCGCTTAAAGACACGACAATTTTAATTATGAAGTTTTAATTAGGAAATGTATCTTACGCTTGGCATTGATATCCACTTTACGTGAAATGAACAGTGTTAGGTGCATGAAACTGAAATGTATTAGCATTAAGCTTATGGAGTAGGATTTACAAAATTGACAAGATAATTTTATTCAGAACGACGGGTTTAAAATAAATTAAGAGATTTAATATATAAAATAAAAAGATTCAGTTAAAAATAAGGCTTTTACTTATGATTAAAATACAGCATTAGGATTAGAAAATACTTTAAACTGAATATAAGATTTATAATTTAATTTGTAAAATTTTGTACCAGAAAAAGTTTATCGAAGTGAAAACTCATTTAATGTTTCAAAAATTGCGTGTTAATTGAATTTGAATTTATTTTTCATTTTCAGCAAAACATTTGACATGATATAAATGTAATGGTACTGCGAATAATTATTTTTTATAATAAATATTTATGACAAACTTTAGTCTAAGTCTTTTATCATTTGCTTCAACCACGTTCTTTGATTATTTTTCTGTTAAATATGTGTTTTGTGTGTATTATTGTGTTGATATACATATTATTATTTATTTTCTTATGGAACATTAGCTGGAAACAAATTCGCAACAATTTATAATCTTTAACTGCAACTGGGCGAAGATTTTGAAATCCGGTCGATTCTGATAAAGATAGATTTAAAAAACTGTTAGAACGTTATTTTAAAAGACACTAGTAAATTGAAATTATTTTTAATCAAATGAATTTTCGAAGCACATTTTTTAATTTGACTATCTAGAAATTGAAATTAAACTATCAAGTAAAGAAAAAAAACTTTCAATAAAAGCAGATATTGGGAGATTTTTTCCACCGTCAGTATAAAATCAACGTCGCTCACGGACATGATCTTACTTTATTATATTGATACTACACTGTAAAAAAATTGCAAAGTTCCTAATTTTTTTCTAGAAAAGGGAGATTGATAAAATTATTTATGTACTGACAACAACAAAAAAATCATGTAAAAGATACATATTTGCAGAGTGAACAATAAATTCTGCACGGTTACCAACTGCAAATCAGCTTACAGATAAAATTTTAGTAAGATTATTGTAATTTTTGAAGATTTTTTTGTAAAGCGTGGTTTAGCTTTACAAGAACTAGTATTGTAGATTTACGTATCTTTTGTACAGTGTACCATAAATATTTTAATAAGTATAATGAATTTTGTATATTTTCATCTGTATATTTAAAGTTTTCTTTTTTTTAATTTTTAAAATTTTTTTTTACAGTATATAATTTATTAGTTTATACATATATACATGCATATATATATATATATATATATATATATATATATATATAGATGTGTGCAGCGATATTTTATGTAGAATAAAGATTAATTATGCTATGCACACTGAAATTAATTTGCTTTTGTAATTACATTTAATTTTAGCAATGTACATTATAGTAATATACATTGTAATAAGTAACAGTAATGTACAGTAGGCTCAGATAGGTTTCATGTAACTTTATATCGATGTTTTACAAGAAATTTTATTTTGAAATATTTATGCAAAATGTTTACTTAATGTTTGCTCTTTTCTCTTAGAAGTTTCATCTTAATCATGTACTCATTTAGTTAATTAACACTTTTGGTTTTATCCATCAAAAGCATATAATAATAATAATAATAATAATAATAATAATAATAATAATAATAATAATAATAATAATAATAATAATAATAATAATAATAATAAATACATAAAACTAAAAATGTGCTTTTTTTAAACAAATAAAAATCTAAATAAGAAATTTGTATTGTTATATAAAATTCTATTATGAATTGTTACTAATATATAACATTTTAAATAAATTTATAAGCCCATCAAAATCCGAATTGCTTTGTAGCAAAAATAGTAGAGCGTAATGAAATATATTAGTCCAGTAAATTGGAAATATTTAACGTAACCAAAAATGTAAAACGTCAATTATCAAAATTTATAGAACTAAACATGCATGATTTTAATTTGTGCTTATATTAATCTATACGAATTATTATATGCGAAGATAAATTTGTGAATGTATGATAGGTTTAGATTTAATCAATTTAGGTCTATAAATATGATTTAGAAATATTAAAGCTAATTCGTTCAGATCTATTGTAACTCTGGTATATAAGCTCTACATCATACATTTTCATAACATCAATTATATAAAGGAAATTTATAAATAATCTTGTAAATCAAACGGCAATTCAGAAGAATTGAAATTCTGCCTTTGAAAACTGCCTGACATTAATTTATTGAATATTTAGTCTGTGCACTCAAGTTGAATTTATTATTTCAGTATTTCCTCCATATTAATTTTAGCATGATCTTCCCAGAATGCCTGTTTTAATTACTTATCTCGTTTTGCGAGAATTTAGGTGGTAAGACATTCTGTGGGTCACTTAGTTAAGACATTCTTATTTGATTGCGATATTTATATGCATCTTGAAGATAGCTTTAAGTTTAGTTGCAATTTTCTTTATTTATGTGCTCACATATAAAGAATAAACTTTGAATAGTACACCTAATAAATTAAAATAAATAAATCATTAATAAATATATAGAAAATACATATTTTTTAATGGTTGACGATAAAATGCTTTGCATCCACGTGGTCATCATTTTGGAATTTAACCCTTTCAGATATATATATTTTTTTGTATTTGGGTAAGGAAATTACATTAACGTTAAAGATATAAAACATAATTTTAAAAATAATAAATAATTATGATTACTGAAATTTAGTGAACATTTTATATACTGAATTATAATGAAAATACTTATGCATTTGAAAAATTATCACTTTTTTAAATTTAAAAAGGGAAATATTTACATGAAAAAAAAAAATCCTTCCACGTCAATATTATAAAAAGAATTACGCAGGATTTTTTTTTTTGTATTTTTTTTTCTAAATGCTGAATAAAAATAAATTATAATTATAGATGTAGGAGCACATATTCTTATTACAACATGCAGATAATGAAAAAATAATAATCCTGGAAGCAAAATAGTATGCAATCAAAATACACATATTAATAAAATACTACATCCCGGCAAGTTAAGCGTAAAACAATAATATTTAATTTCATTAAGTAATTTTCTTATTGAAATTGTTAGTCATTTATACAGAATATACATGGTTGGTCCAACAATTATTATACCTGACGTATTTAAAATATTTTTATTGCAATGTTTAATGTAGAGTATGGAAGCCTAATACCTTAGATGTTCATGCTAAATTTCAGGACAGTGGGAGTTACATTAATATTTGGAAGGAGGAGTGAATAAAGGGGGGGAGGCGGGTAATAGGCTAAATTGGATCTTATAGGGCTAGATTTGTGACAGTGGATGACATGTGACAACTGTTTTTTTGGACTCGAGATCATAGTGATGTAGCCACATCTCATCCACTGCCACAAATCTGACCCCATTAACTGCAAACCAGCCTTTCACCTTCACCCTTACCCCTTAAAAAACCCTTTAAAAGCATGTTTTTAAAACTCTATATCTTTCTCCAAAAATATGTTAAAACAGCAGCTACCTTTCTAAAATTGAGCGTAAAGGTATCTAATCTATGGACTAGATTTGTGACAGTGGATGAGATGTGACAACTGTTGTTTTGGACACGAAATCATAGTGATGTAGCCACATCTCTTACACTGCCACAAATCTGACCGTATTAACTACAAACCAGCCTTTCACCTTCACCCTTCCCCCTTAAAAAACCTTTAAAAGCATGTTTTTAAAACTCTATCTCTCTCTCCAAAAATATGTTAAAACAGCAGCTACTTTTCTGAAATTTAGCGTAAAGGTATCTAATCTATAGGACTAGATTTGTGACAGTGGATGAGATGTGACAACTGTTGTTTTGGACTCGAAATCATAGTGATGTAGCCACATCTCTTACACTGCCACAAATCTGACCGCATTAACTACAAACCAGCCTTTCACCTTTACCCTTACCAGTTAAAAAACCCTTTAAAAGCATGTTTTTAAAACTTTATCTCTCTCTCCAAAAATATGTTAAAACAGCAGCTACCTTTCTGAAATTGAGCGTAAAGGTATCTAATTTATAGGACTAGATTTGTGACAGTGGATGAGATGAGACAACTGTTGTTTTGGACTCGAAATCATAGTGATGTAGCCACATCTCTTACACTGCCACAAATCTGACCGCATTAACTACAAACCAGCCTTTCACCTTCACCCTTACCAGTTAAAAAACCCTTTAAAAGCATGTTTTTAAAACTCTATCTCTCTCTCCAAAAATATGTTAAAACAGCAGCTACCTTTCTGAAATTGAGCGTAAAGGTATCTAATCTATAGGGCTAGATTTGTGACAGTGGATGAGATGTGACAATTGTCGTTTTGGACTCGAGATAATAGTGATGTAGCCACATCTCTTACACTGCTACAATCTCACCCCCATTAACTACAAACCAGCCTTTCACCCTCATTCTCCCCTTAAAAATAAACCCTTTAAAAGTATGTTTTTAAAACTCTCTCTCTCTCTCCAAAGATATGTTAAAACAGCAGCTACCTTTCTGAAATTGAGCGTAAAGGTATCTAATCTATAGGGCTAGATTTGTGACAGTGGATGAGTTGTGACAACTGTCGTTTTGGACTCGAGATCATAGTGATGTAGCCACATCTCTTACACTGCCACAATCTCACCCCCATTAACTACAAACCAGCCTTTCACCCTCATTCTCCCCTTAAAAATAAACCCTTTAAAAGCATGTTTTTAAAACTCTATCGCTCTCTCCAAAAATATGTTAAAACAGCAACCACCTTTCTGAAATTGAGCGTAAAGGTATCTATTAAGTTTTGTATTCTGTATTCAAACATCGCAATACAAATATTTTATATACACTTGGGACAATAATTGTCAAACAACCCTTGTATACAGATAGTTCAAAATTTTAATTTAAAACAAAACTATGAAACGTAAATTATTAAAATTTATAAAACTTAACATGCAAAATTTTGACTGAATGTTATATTCATTTATAAAAATTATCATATGCGAAGATGGATTTATGTTAGGAAAACGTAATGTAGATCTATACATACGAATAGGATGTTTTAAAGCTAATTGGTTCTGATCTATTACACCTCTTATATAAATGCCTCCACATAATAAATTTTCATTACATCAATTAAATAAAGGAAATTTATAAATAATCCGCTCCTTCAAAAGGGAGTTCAGAAGAACTGAAATTCCTCCTTAGAAAACGGTCTGGTATTAAATTAATGAATATTTAGTATATATGTTCGAGTTTAATTTATTATTTCAGCATTTCCTCGGTTATAATTTTAACATGCTCTTCCCAGATGGCCTGTTTTAATCACGTATCTCGTTTTGCGAGAATTTTGGGTTGAAGTCATTCTGCGGGTCACTTTAGTTAAGACTTTCTCATTTGACTGAGATATTTACATGCAACTTGAAGACAGCTTTAAGTTTAATTTAAAGTGAATCGACATTTACTTTATTTATATAAATCAACAGAAGAATGAAGCTTTGAAGAGAATGCGTATTAAATCAGATAAATATATCATTAATAAATATTTAGGGATAATACGGGTGGTTTGAGGTAATACGCGGCTCACGAATTATTATCCTTAGATTGTAGAAACTATTTGTACTGCGATAGTTGATGTAGAATATCGGTCTAATGTCTTAGATGACTATATGTTTTATTTCACAATCGAAACTAAAATATTTAGATTTTCATTTATTTTTTATTTATTTATTTATTTTTTGAGGGGGAGAGTTTTAAAGACCTATTTTTTGAAGGATTTGTTATCGAGAGTATGAGGGGGAAAAGCTGATTTGGAGTGTGTGGGGTTAGACGGTTACATCACTATCATCTAGACCCCAAACGACAGTAGCCGCTTCTCATCCACTGTCACAAATCTAGCCCTATAATCTCCAAACCAGCGTTTCACCCCACATCCTCTCTTTCACATATCTCTCGGAAAATATGTCAATATAGCATCTGCTTTTTTGAAATTGAGTGTACAGGCATCTAAGATATTAGACTTCAATATCCCACTTCAACCATCACAGTACAGATATTTTATTAACATGCTATTATTAGCTTCATCTCTATGTATGTATTTAACGGAATCTTTGAACCTTATTTTCACCCACTTTAAGACATCAAATTAAATTGAAACTTTGCACATTTATTGAGGACCGATGATAATTCAACAATTTTAAGAGTCGCCTCTTAAAATGATCAAAAGTGCCGCATAAACGGATAAAAAAAAACAATTTGAAAAAGTAATTCACCTGACCCCTACACACATGACAATCACTGAAACGCATATGAAAACCGTAAATATGCAACCGAAAAAAATAAAAACTTTTTAGTTTGACCTGATATAAAAGCGGTTGTTTTATTTTTTAAATATATTCATAATTATTTAGGCTCTAATCAATATTTGCCCAATAACTGTTGATATGATTGAACCCAATAATTGTTATTGGGGCCAATAATTGTTCTTGGGGCCAATAATGGTTGAATCCCCCATGTAAACACTTTTAAAACATTAATGATGAATAATTTTGTCAAGGAATTTTTTTTTTTGAGTCAAATCATTATCAATACCGGTGTCATAAAAAATTTTTCATCTTTCTATTAATAAAAACTTTAATATATACATTTATATTTACTTAAAATGAGTGTAAAATGTTTAAAAATATTATCGAACATATCCTTCAAGTTTTTCGAGATCTTTCTTTCACGTGGATCTATTTTTCAAGAGCAAAGATTATTACTCTGAATTATAACTTAATTCATAGGATTAATCAATATTTACTCTGTTTTTCTCTTAATTAATAAGTAATGCAAAAAATAAATGTTTTGAAATTGACTATGAAATTCTTTTTAAAAAGATTAAACAGCAAGTTATGCTTTCTCATAAAGAAAAGGAAAAATGTGAATGTTTAACATGTAAATCTATAAAAAATGAATTTTTTTTCTTCGCTTCAACGCGAAATTTGCCAATTTTGTTTTCAGAAAGGTAGAAAATTTACGGATGCAACGAAAAATCTACTTAAATTATCCAATTTAAAGCAAATAGAAAATATTGGAAAATATTTTTGTAAAGCTGAAGTAGGATAGCTGTAATTTTACAAAAACTAATTTTGTAGATTTACATCTTTTTTCATTATAGTATATCAATAAAATTTTAGTAAGCAAGCAGATTTCTGAAAATTTACATTTGCAAAATTGCATTTTTTTACTGTGATTTGAAATTGGTAAAGTAATACATATGGTAAAAAACAACCAAATCAATTTTTTGCGGTAATATAATCAACTAAGGTTGAAAAAACAACATTATAATATGCCGAAAAATTCAAATAAATATAATTAAAATATAAGATTCAGTTAGATAGTACGGAGGTATTTGATTCAACAGGTTAGTAACAAAGAATTGACTTTTTTTTATTTTTTTTTTATTTTGTCCTTTTAACCTTTGTACTCAAGAGGTTACTCTTAATCACCGCTAGTGTTGTCAGGTGTTCCTCCGAAATCGGGATGGCAAATGCTTTGGACACCACTAATATTTTGCAGTTTATTTCGCCGTCATTTATCACACATTATTCCTCAATTATTTAAGGCGAAGAAAATTAGTTTTAAATACTACTGTCCCGAGTATTTGGAGCACCCATTTACGCGGGGCACTAGTGGTCAGTGAGAGTCACCTCTCAGGTGATAAGGGTTAATTTTTAAACACCAAGTATATGAAACTTATTACTAATTTTTCTACGTTTTAAAATGCTTTTACTTTAAATCAAAGAAACGAATTCAATGAATATGTCACATTATTTTTTATTGAGATAAATAATTCAATAAGGAACTAGCCTTGTGTGAAATGAAGTATTATTATTTAACTAAAGATAAAAACATAAAAAATCATGCATGATTCCAAATTCAACTGTCAAATTTTTATAGATTATTTAAAATATAATCTAATAAAGTTATCGCGTCATTGTTTATAATCACGAAATTTTTCGATGCGTTTGTAATTAAACACATACGCATCATGTATAGTCGTCGTCTGGTCCGTCAATCTGTCTGTACGCATATAAAAGCTGTAAAAATGCTCAACCAAATGATATAAAATTTAATATATATAATCATTACAAAATTTTGTAGGGGTACTTCACAATCAAATTCGAATCATAATTAGTATAAAATCAAAGATTTTTTATACTATTAAATCCTATCATAAGTAATTATTTCGATGATTTTCCATGATAAACAATGATTTAATCTTGGTACATTGGTTGCGTCAGATTTCAGATAGAGTCATGTCAGTTCCGTATTACTGAATTTAATATACAGGTGAGCACAAATTATTGAGTGCATTTCAAAATTCTATAAAACATACACAAAAAAATATTGTACTAACCTGTTTAATATTTTATTTACAAGCATATTTCAAACAGTTTTATTTGACACATTCAAGAAGTTGTAATTGAGCGCAATGTACCGCTCATATAATGTCAACTCTTCACGTTGTGAAACATCTCAGTAGTTATTTCTCCAATAACCCTAGTAATTTATCATTTTAATTCATCAATGTTGCGAAAATTTGTTGCGTACACGTTGTCTTTGACCAGAACCGGACTTGCGCAGGGGCATGTGTGGCAATTGCACCATAGCCCCCTGTTTAGGATCCAACATTAGAATAATTAGGATTTTCACTAAAAAGTGTAAAAGAAAGTATAAAATTATCTAAAAGAGATCAAACTTCATATATTTCCAAATGCTTGAGAAAGTAAGAACGGTCCTCCTTCCTCTCTTTGCTTTCATTACCCCATTCATGTATGTAAAAAACAAACTACAACAGAAAACTAATAATTAAAGTTTTATTATAACAACTTAGTATTCTATTGTTTTCAAAAGAAATTCTTTATTAACGCTTTCCTCGTAGCGTGACAAGTTAAAATCACTAATTATGACTAATTTGCGACAGATTTAGCTATCTTATAACGTACGAAGTTAAGCAAAGAAAATTTTTGTAAAGAGATACTTCTGTCAACCAGTATGTATTTTTTTCCTACAATTATCATGATAGTATTTTTTCTTAAAGTTGTGACTATGTTTTTGTGATAGCTTGTATACCGATGTGAACCGCACAAAGTGCAAAATTTATACATGCATACAATACGTATGAAATTTTGTACTAGCCACTTCCACTTTATTCACACAGAAAAAAATCTATGGACAGACTGAAGGGGGGGGGGGGAGACCACAGCCTTATTTGGATCCTGTCTTTGACAAACCCCAAAGAAAAAAGTTCTGTCAAGTCACCGTGGAGACCAAGGAATCGGTCCGCATCTATTAACCATCGTCTTGTAACTGCTTTTTGCAAGTAGTCATTGACAATAAACTCCAATATAATGGTGCACCATCTTCCCTTATGTGTAGCTAAAAAGCAAACTATTTAAATCGCTCTCGCATTTCAACAATAGTTTAGTACTTGCTGTATTCATTTATTTTTGTTTTAATCAACTTCGAAAAATTAATTCAAATTCGCACTTAATAATTTATGCTCACCCTTTTTATAATCGTAATATATTTTGTATTTATGCATTTATGCATAAGGCATTATGCTATTGTACCAATATCTGTAATTTATAAATATGAGTAAAATTATTTAACCAACGCATTTGCCACATTTGAGGTACGTTTTCCGACATCTTAATTGCTCTTGTATTTTATATAACAATATTTTGGTGATGAAGACAATATCATTTTTACGTGAATAATGAAATAAGCGTCTTTACAGCTGATGTAATGGATAATTACATTTTAACTTAAAAATATATATTACATAGGTATTTCATTAAAAAATATATTTTAAAGATTATTCTCCTTTTTGCCTTATTTAAGAAATTTATTTCAGTTAAAAATTAAGCAGCATTTTTCATGTATATTATGTCTTTTTACCTTCTAATATTTCTTTTAAATTTAACAACGTTTTATTATTTATCGAAACTTTATGTATCAGAATATAAAAATGCAATTTTGTAATTACATAACCCATCTAATCTCTTCGAAAATCTCAAATTATTCAATATAGACATCGATTTAGATAGATGCTTATTCAAAACATTTCGAAATTAATATTGCTTCGACGGTAGCTTCTTCAGCAATATACCATGCGTCTGGGATATGTATTAACAGGAATTAAGCGTAATTAAAATAGACCAGTTGAGAGAAAACCAGATTAAAATTCCTTTGTGGCAAATTATGTTATAATAAATTTAACCTCGAAGCTATCTGACGATATATATTAATTTAATTAGTGCAAGTTATGGAAAGTTTAGAGACGTAAATATTTAGCTGCAAGCAACTATAGAATTCATGTATAGGAAATTTTGAATAATTTATTGAGCATGTCGCGTAATGTTAAAGATGCGTTTATATTTTATAAGTAACATGAAAATTATGCAAGATGAATCTTTTATTATTTTATTTTGTATATACTTGTAAAACATGTGTTGTAAGCAATCTGTTTTGAATAAACATTTTAAAATATAAATTGAGGCATGTTTATTATCATTGAATAAATCATTTTAAATTACCTATAGGCTGTTTTTAAGCCAGCAGAAAAATTGTAAGAAATTATTTACACAAGCGTTTTGCAAGTTTAATTTTGGCGTTCAATCTTAAACTTTTACTCTTTCGGGTTTTTTTCAATTTTTCCATTTAACTGTTTCTTTTTTTTACGTATAATAAATTGAAAATATGGGATAAACACCACTTTTTTAAACCTAAAAAAATCGCAATATTTAATCTATACATTACTGCCATTTAAAAAGTGCAATCGTATCTAAAAAATTTAGTGGTATCAAACAGCTTTAAGACATGGCTAAAGCAAACTCTTCTTGCTAGTACGACGTACATGCAAATTCGTTAGGTTGTTAAGAAATACAAGATGGAATCTATCAAAGTTTGAGAAAAAAAAGAAATCCCATAGCAATATTAGTAAAATATTTTTTGCTTGTTTAAAAGAAGAAGAGTTATGCAGAAGAGCTTCAAAAATTTAACTTTAAAGTTTTTCCGCCATAACAAAAACCGCACTACTTTCGGTGTAAACTCCAAACAATAAATTCGTACATAACTGTGTAATGCAAACCAGTTCAACATTATTGTCATATTCGTTATTAAGAAAAAAAAATTCATGGATCTGTGAAGTACCATACGAATTAACATATATTCCTACGCTCATATCACATTCAGTGAATAAAGCCCACATCTCTCCACTTGCGATGAGGCAATTGAAGGAAAGAAGTTGCGATGAGGCAATTGAAGGCGAGAATTTGCTGGGAACCATGGAACTTTTAAGAATGAAGAAGTGATGTATCCATAAAATAGTGAAGCTTGAATTATAATTGATTTCGCATTGCGTTCATAATCAACACCTGAAACTTCCACGTATAAATTTATTTAAAAAAAGTTCCATTTATTTAAACATCATCAACAGTAATGGCAAAACAGCTATTTATTTTTATTGGTTGAAGTTCATTTTGATGGTAGAATTTCCGCCACATTATCACAGCCAAAATAACCTCCTGTCAGTGTCTGTGAAAAGATTATAACACATATCAAAATCTACACCAATAAAAATACAAAATTTTAACCACATTCGCGAATGAAATTTCCTGTCAATAAAGCGCTTAAAAAGACGAGATTTTGTATTGAAGTTAACTGGACGAAGTTTTCACCACTGTTGATCTAGACCAAGAGTCGACCACACAAAACCCTAAGTCACCGAGCACAAGGAAAGATCCTTATTTTATGGAAGAGTAGTAACAGAGGAATCTAATGATCCATGTCTGCCGGAAGCAAAGTGGTGCATAAGCCAAAAAATTATACCACTAGTGGTTGACTTGTAGGTTTAGCATTGCGTTTGCCGGACAATCAAAGGTATGAAAACATGGAAAACTGGGTGCAGGAAAACACAATGCTAATACTACGAATGAATAACTAGTGGTATTAATTTTTGGCTTATGCACCACTTCGCTTCCGGCAGACATGGATTATTAGATTCCTCTACTACTATTCTTTCATAAAATAAATGATTTTTTCTTGTGCTCGATGATTTAGGGTTTTGTGCAGTCGGTTCTTGGAGTAATCCGATTAAAAAAAACGCCATCTTGTGACAACCTTCTCAGTTATTTCAGTTGCAACTGCTAGACAGTACGCTATATGACTCATCCTCTTTATTCATAACTCCATTCTGAGGACCATCTATAATAATAAAGAGACAAGTATGTTTGTGTGTCAGTGCTGTTCTGAAGAGACAGATGCATGTAGATTTACAAAATTTGGAGGGAAGGTATCTCTATACATGTAGTTTTGCACCTCGAACCTCGATTTTTGATTTTTTGATTAGAATTTTTTAATTTAATTTTTTAGGCGATTTTTAGCGCTTTTTAAAGTTTTTCGATGCGATTTTTCAATATTAGTGAAAGGAATACGTTTTCATTCTTTTCACCCAATATAGTAATTTTTCTTCTCTTTTGAATAAAGTTTATTTGGAATTCGTGTGGTGATTTTTGAATTTTTAGCGAATTTTTAAATGTGATTTTTAGTGTTTTTTCTCATTTTGCGTCGATTTTTGAGAATGATAAAAACAAAATTGATTCAAACTTTCAGCATAATGAACTAAATTTTGTCTGCTATGATTTTTCAATTTCAGTGATTATTTTCATTGCGATTTTCAGTACGATTTTCGATGTGATTTTAAACGATTTTTTTGTGCGTTTAGCATCGGTTAGCACTAAATGAATTAGCACTAAAGGAATTATTTTGAATATCCACAGTAACCTACACTAATAAAATAACTAAACGCACTGTCTGATTGCATGTATGTTTTTGTGCGATGGCTAGCAAAATCTATGGCAATTACGATGCTCAAAACTTTCTTGAAAGTACCCCCAAAATCTCTCCTGATGTATCTGACATTGAGATTTTCAAAATTCTAATTATTACTTGAGTAGCTCCTTACCCGTTTCCCATTGCAGTCCTTTTGAACATTTTTACCGCTAAATATTATTTGTTCATTTTTTAAACCCATTTTTCACACACTCAGTGGCCGTGTATTTCAGACAACGTAATTTCACATATTTCGAGTTAGAGATAACATCACAAATTTCATGTTCCTTTAATATTATTATCTCGGAACCGTGCAACGCCGGGCGGGTCAGCTAGTAGAAAATAAAGTTCAACTGATCGAGCTCCATGTGCATTGCACCTTTCCAAATGTCCAGATTTGTACATATATGTTGCGCATGCTCAGAAGTAAAATTTTAATTCAAAATATCTGCTAATTAATAAAAGTTTCTAACTAATAAATTCAGGATAACAATTCTATCTAAAAATATCTTAATTTTAATTATGAATCATGTAAATTAATGAAATAGTTTTTTCTAATGAACTGTCAAAATAAACGCTCGTCGTTTTAAATACACAGATTTTCTTTCGGAAGCATAAGTAGATGGATACAAAAGATAATAATAAATTAATTAGTGTTCCTTATCCAACATCAATTTTCTGTCAATTTTTGTAATTTTTAGTCAACTATCCCCTTTTTTGGTAGTAACTATCCCCTTAACTCATATACATATTATTTATTTGTAGTTGCTATTTCTGAATATATCGGGAAACACATATGATTACGTACGATAGCAGATTTATTGCATGCTTACGATGTATGATGTGCTTTTCTTTTCTGGGATTTTATAATTTTTCTATATAATCTTTTAAAAATAACTGATAATTTATGCAGATTCATGCATGATGTGCTTATGTTCGCTAATAGAATATTACATTAAAACGATTTTCTATCAAGCTTACCATTCTTACTGAGCATATTTACATGCCATTATCAATACTCTCTTATATGTAAGTTTTAGATATAGAGTCTCAGCTTAAAAAAGATTACATCTTCAAAAAATCTATAATTTCCTTTTTATATTGCGTGATAGTAATTCATATTAGTCAATCGATTAGCTTATATCAAATATTCATGAGAACAAGTGCATTCAACTTATGATAATCTGGAAATATGCCATATACTTATAAGCATAAATTTAAATAAAAAGTATTGACTGATTTTTATTCTTTAAAATTGGCCTGAATGTTTAATAATCTAAAGCTATAAAAGTCATTTTTGTTCAGGTACGATTTTTCTTTCGTCAGGTTTTATTTATCAAAAGAAAGTTTATGTCTAAGTCTTTGGTTAAAGTAAAATTTTCTCCCCACATAAGTTGAAATTCTGAAAAAAAAAGTTTAAACAGATTCGTTTAGAAATTGTTCAAAAAATATTGATTTTTGTAAAACTGATGACTAGGAGTTAACGATGGTCATGAATACCAATTAAACAAAAATAAAGTGCCGCAGAAAAATGCACAAGCACTAATAATAATACTGACCTGGGCCTTCCCCCACCCTAAATATGATGCAATAAATCCCGCTTAGGCACAAAGGCAAACGAGCAGAGAAAACTCCGTTTTATGGAGATATAATTGCACAGTGATTTTTTTTCCGGGGGGGGGGGGTGAGCTTCGATCCATAATATTGCAGTATCCCGTTAAATACGGATTGTACTTAGTAGAACATAAATTTGTTGCATAACACCTTTTTTTAAATCTATGGTATTTTCTTGCAATTTTATTATTATTCATTTTAAATGTTGCCCTTTATGCATTTTCATGCTTTATACATTTCAACACCTTTTTCTCTAAATAACATCCTTAATTAAAAAAATAAAAATGAAATAAAATAAAATTTGGAACCTTAACCAATGACTTTATTCAACTTTCCACCTGATTTATGTACGCGCGTTTAAAATTAGCCACATCATTAACCATCAATTGAAGAGGCTGGCGTACGGAATGCGTCAATCAGCTCTTTCTGGCTATAGATAACATACTTTCTAATCATAAGCTTTCACCGTTATTCAACTCTCCTGAAAATATTCCCCGTGTTCAAGCGTTTAGTGAATCTGTTCCCTCTGACTTCTCCTTTCCCCTTTAAACCGTTCTTGTGAGCGTTTCACGTTGACCAACTCAGTACGCTGCTTTTCCAAGTATGTCAAAAAATTTCTGTGGTTCCTGAAGATTATTTGCATACTTTACTAGAACTTTCAGATAAAGACTCCTTTAACAGTGCACCTTATATCGATGAATCTGAGTTCATTGAACTCAGTAATTGATTGAGACTTTTTAGAACGTCAAGAGGCTTTATTTTTCTCTTCTTTTTCTAATTTCTTCCATTAATTTATTTTTGATATGGTTCAGATTAGATGTATAATATAGACTAGGAAATTTATCTAAAACATTGAAGTAGAGGATGGAAAATGACAAGCGTACTCCATACGTCGCATTAAAAAAATAAACTTTACGCAATGCTCTCTAACTAAAGGTTAAAATAGAAACACCATTTTAATATTTACTTATTATCAAATGAATTTTTAAGTATTTAATACGTACATTGGAGTACGTGGCTTGAGTTCAAGTCTACTTTTTCTAAAAGAATTGATGCCGTTGCCCCTAGAAAAGACGATAGCTTGAAATTTTATTGACTCTAAACCCTCCTACTCTTGTACGGAATTGCATAAATTATTTATTATTCCTATGCTTGAATACATTTTACTTACACTTTAAACTTTGTAATTTTTTTAAATTTCATTTGTTTACCATTGATCATAAAAATCTGTAGAATAAATTTTTATCTTAATGAAGAAAAACATGCTTTTATAACTGAAGTATGCGTATATTTTCTAAAAAATTGCTTGAAATAAATTAAAACAAAAGTTAAAAGAATTTATTGATCCAACAGGGCCACGTGTGTTTTATTGAATTAACTATATATTTTTTTAATGTTTGACCCAGAGTAGTCGTAAGATAAATTTGTGCCAGAATTGTAACCTATTCTGAAATTTGCCTGATAATTAAACACATTTAGGACCAATAAAATTTATAAGGCAATTATATTAATGCAATTTTATAATTTATAATTCATCTAGAATCAATATCTTTTGCATATGTTATGGATAGAGCAAATTCAATGCTAGATATTCAAAATGTAGCTCGTTATCTATGTGAATACTGTTACTATACACTGTACGTCTAAATGCAACAAATGATACTTTTTTGCTATAGTAATAATTATAAAATTATTAATATAAAATCAAAATTATACATTTCGAAATAGAATGTTTCCATTTGTTTCTTTCATGTTCTTTAGTACTACGTGTAACGAAAGACAGTAGTGTAAACTTAGGAAAATCGTAAAAGAATCCCATAAAATATAACACGTTTCCTAACTTTGCAAACTTCAAGGAAATAAAGTAAAAAGTATCACCACTTTATAAATAAAATTATCTTTACGTGATTGCATGTATTCTGTGTTTCTAAGTAAGCGGTTCCGAAATATTTTTTATTACACAGATAAGCGATGCAAAATATTTTTTTTTTAATTTATTTATGTACATATATGTTTTACGATCAACAGAATCTGCTGAAAACTACGATTACGTGCATTTCAATTTAAACTTAATACTTCCAAAAATATCAAATATGCATTGACTTTAAATTTAAAAAATAACTTAATTGAAAAGAATAAATTTAACTTCCAACTTAATGATATATTGTGCATGCACGCATACTCAGTGGGTCAATCGATCTGAAGTAGTCTAATTCTGGTTGTTTGATCTTTTTTTTTTTTTTTTTTTTTCAATATCAGACTTTTTGTACAATAACCCTAACATAATGGAAAATCAAAATGACTATTATTCTAACTATACTTTTTTTTGTATTTGTATGCTGACACAATGTGAAACCTGAACGCATTTTTTGCATCGTGTGAAGCAATTTTCTCACTTTGTAGGGTTTACGAAATTGTAAATATCTCAATTTTCATTTCTGCAATTCAAATGGGGATTGCAGCAATTTGTTCAAAATAAATTAGATTTAAATTCGCTTTCAAATTATGATTGAAAACGCCAATGAGCTTGTTTAAGATGTCTCCCATGTGCTATGTGCAAAAAAGCATGATTTCAATAACGAAAGTTTATTTATTAATTTATTTATTTCTTAAAACATTTGTGATGGAAATAGTCGAAACATATTAAGTATGTGGAATGGTCATATTAGTATGAAATACTACATTATCAAAAACGACTTAGTCATTTTTTACATTTCAACAATCGAGTATCGAACATCAATTTGAATACAGCCCCTAAAATATATTCTTTTTAAAATAATAAATTTAATTGAATCTGATTGTGTAAATTTCATGAAAATTTGCATTCAGGCTATTTAAAAGGTTTAGAGATTATGCATAATTTTGAATTTAGATTTTGCTGTTGGAAAAAAAGTTTCTGTTTCTGTTGAAATGTAGATATCCATCCGCCCCAAGCAAATTTTATATGCACTATTTAAATGTAAACTTTATTTTACATTGCTTGTAATCAGTAACTTTCTTCTATGATAATTTATTGCGGGAATTATAAGGGGTTATTACTTTACTTTTCAGCGACTGTACATGACGACCACAGAAGCCAAGTGGCACAAGTGACAAAAATACGATTTGGAGTAAATTGAGTTTAAAGAAATTCATTAAATTTGAACATAAATAATAACTGACTGAATTGAAATAGGAAACTGCCATTTGTTTAATTATGGTCTTTGAACTTTTATTTCAATAACTATAAAAATAGCAGAGTACAATTTTCTTTGATTTTATAATTAATGAATATTGATTATTATTCGGCAAAAGTGGTTTATCTCTAGAATACAGCACATAATTAAAACATCAATTGTATTTCTTCACCTGCAATGAAAAAAAAGAGTATTTCCTGGTCGTCTGCGCACCTAACTCTTTTTTTTTATTAATTTTGTCACTTACAACCCTTGACATCTTAGGTCTTCACATATAAATATCCAAAAAATTCTATATTGGGGAAGAACAGTTGTGCAAAACTAATTTCTATTATGACTAAATTAAAATGAAGTATAATAACGGACTGAATCGAATTATTAAAAATTATTTTTTTTTAGTAGATGAAGTGAAATACATTAAAAGCATATTCTCTTTCAAAAAAGAAAATTCCTTTAATTAAATAAAAACTTTCAATAGTGGTGCTAAACTAAATGAAATTAAACGCATGAATATTTTCATTTTCAATTCTTATGATAAAAATTTTTATTTAGATAAAAACAGACTTTCAAAATATTGAATTTCGAAAAAATATGAAATAAGTAATTATATAATTTTAATAGGATGTAAGATCTTACTAGACATTGAGGTGAAATGAATTTAAATCCAAAAAGCATGGAACGCAATAACATTACGCACTTATTGTTTTTTTTAATTTATTTAGAAATCTAATTTAATTCAATTATTCAAGCTAAACCCTGAACATAATACAATCTAGTAATAAATTTTAACTTAATTTTCTCTTAAAGTTTTGATAAACTATATTAGATTAACCGCTAGATTTAATTTCATTAATGCAATTTATTTTAATTCTCTTCAGTGGTTCAATTCCACCGTTTCACTACCATATTTAAATAGTGATTTTTTTTGTTATTGTTAAACAATTCTTTTTGCAACCCTCCGTAACAGTTTTCATGGAAAATTTAATTTTCTCTTGTTTCATTCAAGGCCTCTTTTAATTTTGATCAAGTATTCAATCTTTTGTAATAATCTAAAATGGTCACGGGTTTTTTATGTGTTGTTTTTATGTCTAGAATTGCTTTTCTCCTCAAGAATGAAATATATTAATTCAGTGTACTTCAATATTTACTGAAATCTGGTAGTGTAAAATTTCACTAAGTACTTATTTTTTTAAATGATAAAATAGTTTAGGTATAAAATAATGCTTTTTATGAACTCTAAAGTAAGCTTTAAAGAATTTTTGTGTTATTACTTTTCATTCTAGAATAGCTTTCAAAATAATATTTCAAATCTTCGGTTCAAACTGTGTCTAGACACCAAATTTCAAGTCATCTGAATGATAAGTTTATGAATTATAAACATTACATGTTTAGTGCTTCTAATGACAAATTACATTTTTATGTTTTTACTAATATCTTCTGAAATTATACTCCTAATGTGCTAATTATTTATATTGAAATAATAGTAAAATACCGAACACAAATACGTTGAATTTGTAATTTTGAAAATTTCATGCTATGAATTATGAAATAAATCTTCGAAAAAAAAAATGTAAATGGTAACCTAAAATTTCTTTCGATGGATTTAGAATTATTAGGTCCTGCTTTAAGGAAATCTAAAATTTCGAATTTTTCTTCCCAGTAATTTTCATATATATGCTTAAAAACGGCAAAATAGTGGTTTATGGGGGCGTCTACGGTAGAAGTGACGACAAGTTTTAAAATTTCGTATGCTATCTTGTAATCTAGCAGTGTTCAAGACTCCTTGAGTATACCTAAGATGCTCCGATCAAGAAGGTGCTCACTCATGCACCGAACTTCAATTTGGATTCAGTCCCTAAATTATGCTCATTTTAAAATAATTAATTTCTCGGAAACTTATCGTACGAATTGAATGAAATTTTTTTAGGCTAACTCAAAACTGTAGAGTAGATGGATATTTATGCTGTCGGAATTGATTACTGCTATTAAAAAATACGAAGATAGGATTCGTTTTAATATGCTGATAGCCCCCTAAGCAAATTTTAAATACATCATTTAAAAGTAGACATTATTTTTTTGTCCTTTGGTACCAGTAACTTTCTTTTACGATAATTTTTTGCAGAGTTAGTTGGATACTAAATTTAACTATCATTATAGCTCTCTTGACCACATTTCCTTTCGTTATTAAATTATTTAAAAAATAGTTTCATCCAAATGCAGATTTTTAATAGTTTGTCACAAAAAATCTTTTTATGTATATTCCACTTTAGTGTGTATAAATTAATTTCTAGGAAATTCTATTGACAGGTGGGCGTTTATGACCAACGAGTAATTATGTCCACCCCTATAATGGAGAAAATTCTGTAATTTCACACTTATACATTTACCTCATAAAGTATATTTCATTATAGACATTTTTAACACAAGTCTGAAGTATTTTTGAGATCCAAATAACATTTTGAAACAAAGTTATCGAAATTTTTAATAAACGGAATTGTCAGATAGGAGTTTTAATGGTCTTAATTACCCTAAATAAATGTACATAAGCAAATATAAAGATAAAACAAAGGGGATCATAGTTTTTCCCCTAGTGTCTTTATTATCCCAAATTTTTGTGATGATAAGTTTTTGATGGTGTAATTGTAGCCACCCCTTAACTTAAAAAGAAAAAGAACCATGAGAATTAAATCTTTAAGATTTTTTGTAAAAAGTTAAAGTCACTTTCTATGTACTAAAAACACCACTTTTTCAAATAGAAACAAGTAATAAAAATAACAAAGTTGAAAATTCAGAAAATGGTCATAATAATTTCATCCTGACCCTATATTTTAGATAAGACATCATGCAATTTTTTTCAATGTAACTGCATTATAAAAATTACAATAACGAAATGAATAGAATTATTTTAAAAAATCCACATTTTACTTTAGATGAATTAAAAAGGATTTAAAATATAGTGCCTTTCAAATAAGATAATACTTTTATTTAAATACAAATTGAGAAGGTCTGAGTAAAGTCCACTGCTAAACAAAATATATAGCATGAATATTTTCATATGTTGCTTCACCACATTTTTCCATGAAAATAGTCTGATGTGTAGTAATGTAAACAAATAATGTAATTGGATTAAACTTAAATGTAAAAAAAAAAGTAATTCTACAATTTTAAAATGATGTGAGATTTTATTGGAATTGAAGTGAAATGAATTTCACTTTAAACAACATGCATCGTAAGTACATTAAAAGGATATTGTTTTTTAATTAAAAAAACTAATTTAATTCAAATATTCAATTTAAACTCTGAATATAATATAATCTAACTATGTATCTTAACTGGATTTTCTCTTAAAGATTTCTTGAAACATTTTTAGATTAAATTCTAAATTTAATTCATTCAATGCAATTTATTTTATTCTCTTCAGTGGTTGAAATCCAATGATTTACTACCATATTTAAATAGCACTTTTTTGTTAAACAATTCTGTTTGTAATCCCTCAAAAAATTACGAAGAAAATTCAATTTTCTTCTCTTTTGTTCTGAGTATCCTTTAATTTTGATTATGTATTCAGTATTTTACAATATCGTAAAAAATCATGCTTTTCCCAGGAAAACAGTTTTTTAAAACCGCAAGAAGATCTTGTTTTTACGTACATTCTGCTTCAGTGCTTAAAAAGGAATTTGTAAGATAATCTGTATTTTAGAAAAGAAGCCATGCAGTATTGTGTAATATAACTGCATAAAAAATATTAAAATAGCGAAATGAATTGAATTATATTTTAAAAATCCATTTTTCTCAAGGTAATTTTAAAAGGATTTAAAATATAGTGCCTTTTAAATGAGATAATACCTTTAATTAAATACAAATTGAAAAGATCTAAGTAAAGAGCAATGCTATGCGAAATATAACGGATGAATATTTTCATATATTGTTTCAGCACTTCTTTCCATGAAAACAGTCTTTCAAAACCTTAAAAGTATTAAAAAACATTCAATGGTTTTAAAGTGATGTAAGTTCTTATTCGGCATTGAAATGAAATGAATTTAACTTCAAACAACATGCAACATAAGTACAATAAAGGCATATTTTTTCTTAAATATAGATAACTAATTTTATTCAAATACTCGAGTTGAAATTTCAATATAATATAATCTAGCAATAAATTTTAACGGAATTTTCTCTTAAAGTTTTATAAAAACATTTATTAGATTAAACATTAAATTTAATTCAGTTAATGCAATTTAATTTATCTTCTTCAGTGTTTTAAATCCAATGAATTACTACCATATTGATATAGCACTTTTTTTGTTAAACAATTCTATATGTAATCCTTCACAAAAAATTTCACAGAAAATTCAAATTTTCTCCTTTCTCTCTGAGTATCTTTTAATTTTGATTATGTATTCAGAATCCTAAAATGTTCATGATTTTTTATATGCTATTATTTTTACGTCTAAAATTACTTTTCTCTAGAAGAATGGATTATATTAATTAAAGTATACTTAAGTGTTTACTGAGCTCTAATAGTGCAGAATTTCACTAAATAATTACTTCTAGAAATTAATTTAAAAAAAGTTCTGAAATAAAGAAATAGTTCGAATAATGTCTAAAACGAGATTTGAGAAATTCGCTGTACAAATACTTGTGTACTGAAATTAAAAAAGAGTGTGGTAAAGTAATAAGGAAAAGTAAGATATTATTAATGGTTAATAATAAATAAGAATTACCATAAATTGTAACAAAAAATAATCACAAAAGTTATATTTTTATATGATGAAAAATGCATAGTATCCGTTAATGTTGGTGATTTTTTAACATAAATTTCACGTAAAGTTCACCGAAAATTGCTTTCAGTTATGGATAAAGTAAATATAGTGAAAGTAAGATAACTGTTTTTTTTTTTTTTTATTTGTTTTAAACTTTTCCCACAAATAGATTTTTTCGACAATGATTTTATTTAAGATTCTAATTTCTTTCTCATATGTGTTACTGGGTTATTAAAAAAATTCCTAGATTTACTATCTTAATTAAAAGTATAGTGGGAACTGGGGCATATTTATACACGGGGCACATTGATACACCACCTATACTGCACACGGGTCATTACAGGGAGTTTCACGACAGCTTCAAAAGATGATACTAGTGCACTCAACTACATACAGAAAGTAGTGGAATGATTCAGTAGTTTGACGAAATGGGACGGGTGATTAATTGTTCTTGTAAGTCAAAAGTAAATTTGAGTTGTACAACTGAAATGGTATTATACAACTGTTCCAGTATTTTCAACCGAAACGAATACTCTCTCTGGCAAGTAAAGCTACTCTTTATCAGTTCCTCGTTCTTTATTGTTAGATAAATTATGAAGTGTTGGATTTGAGACTCATTTTATTCAAAATGTCTGTATGGGGCACATTGATACAGTCTATGTCGGGGCAGAATGATACAACCTAAATCCTTTTCTAGTTCATTTTTTCATTAACTATTCTGTTTTTTTTTTTTTTTTTTTTTTTTTTTTTTTTTTTACCATATACTTCTTACTCAAACCATTTTTCGCCAAATATTTCTAATATTATTTTTTATTGAAGTGAAATAGCTCTAATTTCTATACAGTAGAACATTTTACAGTATTTTTGTAAACAGAAGACGTACAAACTTACCCAATGTCTAATGCTAGAAGAGTTAACAAAAGAAAAGGACAGCAGTCTAGAGAATCTTAAATTTATATCGATTATTTAGAGAAAAAAGTATTTTCGACAGGAGAAATGTTATGCAAGAGAAACAAACTGCAGATCAGCACAGGATAATTATATTAAAAACAGAATTTTTTATATAATTATCCTTTATTTTCTCTTTGTAAACCGGTTTGTAAACAGAAAACCGGTAATTTTTTCACCTTTTCTAAGAAAGAAAATAATGCTGGGGTTGAAGTGCCAGATATGACAAAGTTACCACAGGCAACTGACAGACAAGGAACACACAGAATACCAAGTCATTATACATTTCATTTTTATTGCTTTAATATTGCTTACAAATAATTTGTGAACGATTTGAGTTTCTATAAATAAATATAAAAGTGTTTGAAAATGTTTTTTCTATGAAAAATATGCATTGGTGTTATTTTGTCTCTATTTTCCCAGACGTATCAAAGTGTCCCATGAGGTGTATCAATCTGCCCCGGGGATTGGGCACATTGATACAAATGACTTTTTTTTTATCTTTTAAAATTACATGCAAAAATAACATGTAAAACAATGATTGTACATTTTTATTACACACTACTACACAAGTTTTGCTGACACCACATGGAAAAATAACTTTAAATTTCTGCTTTCTGGGCACCAAAAATTTTTTAGAAAAAAACTACATCAATGTGCCTCAGTTCCCCCAATATATATATATATATTTGTTAAACAATCCTATTTGTAATTCTCCACAAAAAATCTATGAGAAATTCAAATTTCCTACCTTTCTTTTAAAGTATCTTTTAATTTTGATTAAGTATTCAGTCTTTTATAATGTCCTAAACCGGTCACTTTTTTTATGCTATTATTTTTATGGAATACCTGGAATTACTTTTCTCCAGACAAATGTATTATATTAACACTAAAGTACTTTAGTGTTTACTGTGGTCTAATATTGGAGAATTTCATGAAATATTTACTGTTATAAAGTGATAAAAAATGTATGGAATAAAGCAATATGTTGAATAAAGTCTAAAATTCGCTGTGCAAATTTCAAAAATTTGCTGTACAAATATTTGTGTAATATAATTGATAATCTAGCTATAAATTTTAACTGAATTGTATGTTACATCTTTATTAAAACATTTATTACATTAAATGCTGAATTCAATTCAGCTATTGCAGTTTATTTTTATCTCTTCAGTGGTTCAAATCCAATGATTTACTACCATGTTTAAATAGCAGATTTTTGTTTAAAATTCTATTTGTAATCCTTCACAAAAATTCCGTAGGCGATTCCATTTTCCGTGCTTTCTCTCTGAGTATCATTTAATTTTGATTAAGTATTCACTCTTTTATAATATCATAAAATGATCACGCTTTTTTATGCTATTATTTTTATAGCTGGAATTACTTTACACCAGAAGAATATAAACTATTAAAGTACTTCAGTGTTTACGGAGCTCCAATAGTGCAGAATTTCACTAAATACTTACTTTTATAAATGGATTTTTTTTAAAAAGGTCTGGAATAAAGAAATAAATTGAAAAACGTCTAAAACGAGATTTAAGAAAATCGCTGTGTAAATATTTATGTAGTGTAAATAAAAAGTAATGTGGTGCAGTAATAAGGAAAATTAAAATATTCTTAATGAATAATAATAAATAAGAATTACCAAAAATTGAAACAAACATATATAATCACAAACGTTATATACTTATATGATGAAATATGCATAATATCCGTTAATTTTTACAATTTAAAAAAAATAATGTTTTTCCCAAGTTTGACGTAAATTTCACCGAAAATTGCTTTTGGTTAAGGATAAAGTAGAACAATTGAAAATAAGATAACTTTTATTTTAACTGTTTTAGACCTTTCCTACAAATTAAAAGATTTCTTCAAGCAATGATTTTATTTAAGATTCTAATATCTTTCTTATTTGTAATACTGGGTTATTGAAAAAATTCCTGGATTTACTATCACATTTAAATGGTATTTTTTATTGCTGTTAAACAATCCTATTCGTAATTCTCCGAAGAAATTTGATAGGAAATTCAAATTTTCGCCCTTTTTTTCAGAGTATATTTTAATTTTGATTAAGTATTCAATCTTTTATAATATCCTAAAACTGTCACGCTTTTTTATGTTATTAATTTTAAGTCTGGAATTACTTTTCTCCAGACGAATGGATTCATTAATTAAACTACTTAAGTGTTTACCGTGGTCTAATAGTGCAGAATTTTAGGAAATACTTAATTTTCAAATTGATAAAAAAGAAATGTTTCGAATAAAGAAATATGCTGAATAAAGTCTAAAGTGAGATGTTAGAAATTTGTTGTACCAATATTTGTATACTATAATTGATAATCTAGCTATAATCTAGCTATAAATTTTAACTGAATTTTCTCTTAAATCATTATTGAAAAATTTATTAGATCAAACTTTGAATTTAATTCAGTTCAAGCAATTTATTTTTATCTCTTCGGTGGTTCAAATCCAATGATTTACTACCATATTTAAATATTACTTTCTTCGTTAAACAATTTTATTTATAATCCTCCGCAAAAATTCCACAGGAGATTCAATTTTCTTCCCTTTCTTTCTGATTGTCTTTTAATTTTAATTAAGTATTCAGTCTTTTATAATATTCTAAAATGGTCACGCATTTTTATGGTATTAATTTAATGTCTAGAATTGCTTTTCGCCAGACGAATGGATTATATTAATTAAAGTACTTCAATGGTTACTGAGTTCTATTAGTGCAGAATTTCATAAAATATTTATTTTATAAAATAGTTTTAAAAAAAACGAAATGTCTGGAATAAAGAAATATATATATACTAAAGTCTAAAATGAGATTTCAGAAATTCGCTGGAAAAATATTTGTATACTGTAATTAAAAAAGAGAAAGATGCAATAATAAGGAAAATAAAATAATATTAATGATTAATAATAAATAAGAATTAACATAAATTGAAACAAAACAAAGCTAAAAAGCTAATCGCAACAGTAAAATACTTAAATTTTTATACATACTTGGTATTATGCTTATTTCTTTTCAAATTTGACATTAACTTTCATCTAAAAGTTGCTTTCATTTAAGAATAAAGTAGATATATTGAATATAATATAATATAATACCTAGAGTATAATATAATCTAGCAATAAATTTTAACTAAATTTTCTCATATAGCTTTATTAAAACATTTATTAGATTAAACGCTAAATTTAATTCAGTTTATGTAATTTATTTTATTTTCTTCATTGGCTCAAATTCAATTATTTACTATCATTATTCTTATAATACTTTCTTTTGTTAAACAGCTCTACTTGTAATTCTACGCAAAAATTTCATTAGAAAATTCAATTTTCTCTCCTTTCTCTCTGAGTACCTTTTAATTTTGATTAAGTATTCAGTCTGTTATAATATCCTAAAATGTTCACGATTATTTATATGCTATTCTTATTATGACTTGAATTAATTTCCTCAATCAGAATGGATTATATTAATTAAAGTACTTAAGTGTTTACTGAGTTCTAAATATAGTAGAATTTAATGAAAAGCTTTATTTTATAAATTAATTTAAAAAAATCTTGAATAAAGAAAAATGTTTCATAAAGTCTAAAATTTGATTTTTGAAATTCTCTGTATAAATATTTGTGTATTATAATAAGAAAAGAGTGTGAAGCAGTAATAACGAAAATTCGAGTATTTTTAATGATTAATAATGTATAAGAATTACTATAAATTGAAACAAAATCAAAATAAAAAATTTAATCACAAAGGTTATAGACATATATGACTAAATATGCATAACATCCGTTAATGTTGTGATATTTAAAAATATATATATATATTTTTTTCTTAAAATTTCACGTTAAAATTCACCAAATTTTTTTTTCAGATATGAATGAGTACATATATTCAAAATAAGTAACTTTTTTGTTTTTTAGACTTTTAATACAAATTAATAGATTTCTTCAAGCGAAAATTTAAATTAAGATTCTAATATGTTTATTATTATTATTATTATTATTATTATTATTATTATTATTATTATTATTATTATTATTATTATTATTATTATTATTATTTAAAAAGTTTCTGCACTTTTTCATTGTCGGCTAAAACTTCTAATTTTTACTGTAATTTTTTTTAATCATACTTACATTTATCAACATGTGTCGTGAGGGAACACAACGCTAAAAAAAGGGGAAGTAAGGTACCTGTGCCTAATATGGACATCCTAAGGAAAATATATTTTTTTTCACCCCATGTACACGTGATAGGACTCCAAAAATATGTGACCATGATCCATGGACTGTTGACTATCATTATTAAAATTAGCGACCTTGTAACTATTATGGTTTTTATTTAAATTATAAAAACAAAAAATGTTTAAATGTCCATATAAGGAAACAGTAGTCCCTATTATAGACAGGTGACTCCTTATTGACCTACTACACAGGGGGTATGAAAGAGCCAGTCTTCTGTGGAATTTTAGGTGAGAGGGGGTAACAAATATATCTAAACGTATTGCGGGGAGGTTAGGGCACAATAAATATCTTCAGGACATGCACTTTAGAACGGGAGGTCATTTTCGGTTGTGGCTCTTCGAAGATCGATGCTAAGCACCTCAGTTACTACAAAATATTATGAAATAATGTAGTTCGTTTTGCTTATATTTCTATTTTTGTGAATCTGAAGATTCACCTGCTGTACTTCCAATGTGGACATAAGGTGTCCATATTGGGAATCGGGAGTAGCTTTATTAAATCTTGAAATAAATAAATAAATAAAATGTTTTTAAGCAATCTATGCAATAGCAATCAAAAATAGGTTTTAAAAACTGTCTAAAACACCCCACTTTTCAATATTTAAAGTAATTTTACAATATCTAATAAGAATTTAAACTTGCCTGTAATTACGATCGGCACACCACGAAACAATAAGTTTCCTTTTAAATGGGGAACAGCGCGCTATTTTGTACTTTCCAGGCTTAATTATCTCTTCAACTATTTTCTTTATAGATATGTAGCGCGATCTCTCTATCAAAATTGTTACTTTTAAAAATATTAGGGGTGTCCATATTGAGAGCACTGTGCATATGGGGTACAAATACCTTATTTGGTTATCCCATCGAACAATCTCGCCAATTTATACAAATCGCCAAACTGTTTGCCGAATTATATAAATTGGCATAATTTATATTTTAAATAACGGAGAAAAAATAATTTTTTTAAACAAA
Source organism: Maratus speculifer (assembly GCA_964019185.1). Lineage (NCBI taxonomy): Eukaryota > Metazoa > Arthropoda > Arachnida > Araneae > Salticidae > Maratus > Maratus speculifer. The sequence goes on along the minus strand of OZ025296.1, from coordinate 223,721,609 downwards.
ATCAAAAATACATTAAAAAACCTAAATTAATAATCATTTGATGATATAACAACCATGTCTATCATAGTTAATTTCAAGTGAATGTGACATTTACAAGCATCTAGTATTGACATGCAATATTGTAGTTGGTCGTATAGTTTGTTGGTCGACAGGGTAACCAAGTAGTACCAAAAAAAAAAAAAAAGTTTTACAAATTAGTAATCACAATCGAAAATGAAAAATTAGATTTTTCTCATGTTATGTTATATGGAATTAAAGTAGGAATTACTACTTAAACATCATATAACAAATATTCAAAACTTTTATTTTGATTGTACTTTCGATCTTAAAACAGTTAAAAAGCAGTTTTTCTCGATTTGGAAATTTTGATTTCATTCAAATTTATTGCTATAGGTGAACCGTCGTACATTCTTAATAACTTTTCTTGTCAGTGAATGGTAAACTTCGGATTTTTACTGTTTGACTGATTGGGACAGTTTAACTGCATATTATTATTTAAAACAACTTTAATACTTTTCAAAACATGATGCATATGAAATTGAATCATGAATTTTCGCAATTACCCAATATGTAGATTGTTGCACAGTATCTATCAGTTACCAAGGATCAGTTCATAATGAGTTACCAAGATGTCAAGAAAATGCCAAAATATGACATTTCAAATAATCTATCAATTGAAAATTTATAGAAGCGCTCTTTAAACAGTAATGCAGAGGAATGCTGAACAAAATTATTGAAAACTTCAAATTTTTACTAGAATGCAGCAAGTGTATTAAATAACAATTGAAATGGAGCTTGGTACAATAAAATAGAAACGTTAAAGAAATAGCGTTAAAAGCACTAATTATATTTATTTAAAAGCATACCAGTTTCGGTAGCAGATCGCTTATCATCTTCAGTTCCAAGGAATGCAAAAATTTGCTCACATATATACAGAAAGATTGGAAGACTCAAGGTGAAGGTTTTAAGAAACCTTAATTTTTCTCCTCTATCCATTTCATATTAATTTCGTTCCGTTTATCATCCTTTTCTCTATTGTCTATTCCTTGCAAATCTGGTTACCAACTATTCACCTTGAATTCCCCATTTCTCCTATATATGTGAGCAAATTTCCGCCGACTTTATCACTGAAGATGCTAAGCTATTATGCTACCAAAACCGGTATACCTTTAATTTGATATAATTTGAGCTTTTAGCGTTGTTACTTTTACATATCTACGTGTGCGAAATGCATATGGTTTTTTGACTAAAGATAACCTGCATTTAATTAATTCAAATATAGAAGTGAAAAATTGAAATGAAATTCAGCGGAAGCTGTACACATATTGAAATCAAATACTATATATAGAAAGAAATTTATGTAAGAAATCATTTATTTCATACACAAAATAATGCACAAAATATCAGAAATAAAGAGATATACAAAAACTTGCTAAACAACATGGGAAAAATAATTTTAATTTCAAATATTTAAATCCAAATTTCATTTTAAAGAATATATCTTTTAATTATTCTTCGAGAGCATTGAAGTGTATTTTTGCTCTTTTTTTAGCAGAAATTGATTTCTTGAACTTCAAAAATGCAAATTAAAAATTACTGCTCATTCTGCTAAAGATTTTTTCTTGTTATAATTTAAAAACTAAATATTTCACAATTTAATTTCTAATGATTACGATATAAATTAATATTATAAGTTACAAATTTTAATTTTTTATAAATTTTTAAATACGTGTCAGTGACTTTGTGTTTGATGTCCTAATGTAAAATTTTCTAAAATAGGAAAATATGATTTTCAAAATATGTTTCATATTGACAATATCAGAGATTGGAACAATTTCATCATGAATGCAAACCTCTACGCTTATATTTGTAACATGAATTCCTAAAAAGATAGAATTTCTAGTCGAATACATATATGTACACGCATATATACTTATATATGCATGTACCTATTCTATGCGCATATATCCCTATAAAAACTGTAACTTAATTTTAATATGAGATGAAAACACTGAACAGAATAAAATCTTTCAATAAATGTTAGCTTCATTTTCCTTTTAAACCTTTAATAAGTTATTTAAAAGTACCCAATAAATTTAATTTCAATAATGCAATATATTTTATTCTTATCAATGGTGCAAATCCATTGATTGGCTACCATATTTTAATAGTGCTTTTCTGGTAAACAATTCCATTTGCAATTCATTCCTTTGAACAATTTCTATCGAAAATTTAATTTTCTTTTCACTCTGCAGAAGTCCCTTTTATTTTCGTTAAGTATCCAGTCTTTTATCATATTTTAAAATAGTTAGGATTTTGTAGATTATATTTTTGAGGACAGCGGGAAGTATTCATTGAAATTTTTCCGTGTTTACGTAGATTTAGTCACGTTAAGACTCTCTCAATAGGCAGCTTTGCTAAAACTAATACTATGAAGAAATTTATAAAGATATCTCGCTTGCATTTTAATATTTTTAAATATTTTTTATACATAGAATAACTAAGATCAATCTTTATGCCAGCCGGTTTTTACTTTTTTGATTTTGTTTACAGATATTTTTATTTGAACGCTTTCATTTTCAGAACCGGTTTGGAAACCGAAAAGACGCTCATAAAAAATATCTGGAACAAAAATGGAAATAGTAAAAAACGGCCTGCAGTTAGATTGATCTCAACTATCCAATACAAAAAAAAATCATTTAAAAATATAGAAATGCAACCGAAGGTCTTAATAATTTTTTCCATGGGATTAGCATTAGCGAACGGGTCTTTTCATTTGATAGAAGTATATATTATATATATATTTTTTAATATATTTTTTTTAAATTGTTGAAAAAATAAGTATCATGCAATGGCAGATATAACAATTTTTAACTGTGCACATTTAGCAAAAAAATTTTAAAATGTTTATTTGTGGTTAATTATTATTTAATTTCAGCTTAAATTAAAGAAAAAAAATAAACTGAAGACAAAAATAACATACTGTCTATGAAGAAGTTTAACACAATCTTGCTTGCATGTCATGTTAAACCTCCTGTCGCTAACACCCTAAGGATTCGTTTATATTCAATTCACTATTAAAAAAATTTAAAATCGTTTTATACTTATCTTTCTATTTGAAAAGATAGTAGAAGGCCATTAAAATAATGAACTGTGATTTTTGCTCTTAATATATGCGAAAGTTGATTTTGAGAGCTTCAAAAGTGCGAATCAAAAATTACTGCTCATTATGCAAATAGTTTTTTTTATTTTTTTGTTATACTTTAAAAACTAAACACATTGCAATTTATTTTGCAAAGATTACGAAATAAATTAATATTATGAGTTTCAAATTTCAAATTTTAATAAAATTTTATATAACCATTCTCAATTACTTTGTGCTTGATGACCCAAGGTATAATTTTCTGAAATAACAAAATATGATTTAAAAAATAGATTTTCATATGCACAATATCAGAGTTTGGAACAATTTCAGCATGAATACAAACAAGTTGCTTATATTTGTAACATGAATTGCTAAAAAGACATAATTTCTAGTCGAATATTACTTAGCATATACACTTATTAATACACCTCTGTGTAAGTAACCTTAATTTTGCCCTTAATTGCTCTAAGTTCTGATATTGCCCAAGTGAAAACCTAATTTTAAAATCTCATTTTGCTGTTTTAGAAATTTTTACTTTCGGATATCAAACGCAAAGTCATTGAGAAGGCTTATTTTAGAATTTATTAAGATTTAAAATTTGAAGCTCACAATGTTAATTTATTTCGTAATAATTGTAAAATAAATTGCAGAGTCTGTAGTTTTTGAAGTATAAAAGAAAAAAAAAACTATTTTGCAGAATGAGAAGTAATTTCTGATTCGCATTTTTTTAAAGCTCTAAAAATCAATTTTTGCTTAAAAAGATGATGACTGTATACAATATAATTGAGCAATGAATATTAACTTCATTTTCCCTTTAACCTTTAATAAGTTGTGTAAAATTACCCACTAAATTTAATTTCAATAATGCAATTTATTTTATTCTCTTCAGTGGTTCAAATCCATTGATTCGCTACCGTATTTAAATAGTGCTTTTATCCTAAACAATTCCATTTGCAATTCCTTTGAATAATTTCTACCGAAAATTTAATTTTGTTTCCACTCCCTAAAACTCCCTTTTATTTTCCTTAAGTATCTTGTCTTTTATCATATTCTAAAATAGTCTCAATTTTGCATATTATATTTGTTTAGAACAATGGGAGGTATTCATTGAAATATTTCAGTGTTTACTGATATCTAGTCGCTTAGAGGCACTCTTAAGAGGCTACTTCATTCAAATAAAAAGGCCCGTTCACTAATACTAATCCTATGGAAGAAATTTCATTAGAATGAAAAGACAGCATTCGCTAATACTAATTATATGGAAGAAATTTATAAAGATATCTCGCTTGCATTTTAATATTTTTAAATATTTTTTTTTTACATAGAATAGCTAAGATCAATCTGTATGCCGGCCGGTTTTTACTTTTATGATTTAGTTTACAGGTTTTTTTTTTTTTTTATCAGGACGTTTTCATTTTCGAAACTGGTTTGAAATTCGAACGCACCCTCATAAAAATTAAGGCAAGCAAAATCGGAAAAGTAAAAAACGGCCTGCAGTCAGATCAATCTCTACTATCCAATGCCAAAATAAATAAATAAATAAATAAGAATAAAAATTAAAATAAAGATAAAAATGAATTAAAATACAGAAATGTAACCGAGATATCTTTATAAATTTCTTCAATGGGATTAGCATTATCGATTATGTCTTTTCATTTGATTGAATTATCTCCTCAATATAAATTTTTTAAACAGTTTTTAAAAATTTTCATTCAATGGTAGGTATAATAAATTCTAAATATGCATATTTAACACGAAATTTATATATATATATTTGTGGTTAGTTATTTTTTATTTTCAGACTAAATGAAAGAAAAAAAAAATATTTTAGAAAAAAATACTATAAAGCCTATAAAGACGTTTAGCATAGTTAGTTATATTAGTTAGTTATACTTTATAAACTACACGCGTCGCAATTTATTTTGCAATGAATAAGAAATAAATTAATATTATGAGTTTCAATTTTAATCTGAATAAATTCCTACATAATTAGTTCGTGCTTGATGTCTTATAGTAAAATTTACCAAATTAGCAAAATATGATTTAAAAAAAAAAGGTTTTATGCAGACAAAATCAGAGCTTGACAAACCATTTGCTTATACTTGTAACATGAGTTGCTGAAACAGAGTTCTAATGCTCCTAGAATTCCATAATTAAAGGATTTTTCGATTCCAGTGTTTTCTTGTAGAAAATCCTGATTAAATAAGACAGAATTCGCTTTTATAAACGATATTTATTTCTTTATAAAGGTATGCTTTTATTTTACCTGGAAAATAATGGTATTCGTATGAACCATGTAAAATGAAACAATTTCTAGTTCGAATGTATGTATATGTACGTATATATACCTATATAAGAAACCTTAATTGAATTTTGACACTTGAAGAAAACATTGAACAGAATAAAAACTAACAATAAATGTAAACTTCATTTCCTGTTAAACCTCTCATTAATTACGTAATATTATCCACCAAATTTAATTCCAATAATGGAATTTATTTTATTCTCCTCACTGGTCCAAATCCATTGATTCGCTACCGTATTTAAATAAAGCTTTTGTGCTAAACATTTCCATTTCTAATCGCTTTGAACAGTTTCTATCAAAAATTTAATTTTCTCCCCCTCTCTAGAAGTCCCTTTTATTTTCGTTAAGTATCTAATCTTTTATCAAATTTTAAAATAGTCACAATTTTGCATATTATATCCTTAGGACAATTGAAAGTATTCATTAAAATATTTCAGTGTTTACGGATATCTAGCCGCGTAGTAACTCTCTTAATATAAGTTTTTTAAACAGTTGATAAAATAAGTGTCACACAATTGCACATATAATATATTTTAAAAGTGCACATTTAGTAAGAAATTTTAGTAAAAAGATTGTGGATAATTATTATTTAATTTTAGACTAATTGAAAAAAAATAATTGAAGAAAAATGTACTATACTAGCTATAAAGATGTTTACTACAACCTTGGTTGTATGTCATGTCGCTGACATCATTTGGATTCCTTCATATTTAAATCACTATTAAAAAAATTTAAATTCCTTTTATACTCAACTTTCTGTTTGAAGTTATAGTAGAGATACATCAGTAATTTTTGCTCATCTTTTTAAGCAAAAATTGATTTTTCGAGTTTCCAAAATGCGAATCAAAAATCACTTCTCATTCTGCAAAATAGTTTTCTTTCTAGTGCTTTAAAACCCTCTGACAGTCTTGCAAAAGGGCAAAATTGTAATGTTGTTTTCTCAGTATTTTGTTTTATTTGCTAAAAAAATATGATTCTTTGAAAATTATAGAAAAATCTTTTTTACGAATATGAATGTTATCCTTGAGTGTGTTAATCATTGCACAATGTATTAAAAATCCATTAAATCAACTGAGTTATATAATTTTAATTATTGCTTGCATTGCAGTGAAACCTGGAGCTTAGGGAACATCTATAGACGGGCTTGTCAGTGGGAGGGTTAAAAACTACACATGTTGCAATTTATTTTGCAATTATTACGAAATAAATTAATATTATGAGCTTAAAATTTTGAATCTTAATAAATTCTTAAATAATCCGTCTCAATGACTTTGCGCTTGATATCCGAAAGTAAAATTTTCTAAAACAGCAAAATAGGATTTTAAAAATAGGTTTACATATGGGCAATATCAGAGCTTGGAACAATTTCAGCGGGAATACAAACCACTGATTTATATTTGTAACATTACATTATTAAAATAGGGTTCATACGGATCCTAGTATTTCATAATCAAAAAATTCTTGGATACCAGTAGTTTCTTACAGAAACTATCTGATTAAGTTAAGTAGCACAATCTGAACTGTGTTTAAGGGGGGGGGGGGGTGTTCAAATTTAAAATAATTATAGAAAATGGAAAAATCTGTCGATTCGTTTGCGGTTTGAAATAAAACTATTCTTTAAGTCAGTATCTTCTTGAAAATAAATTTTAAAGATAAACTTTAAAAAAATCCATTAGAGGGCGCCTTAAACTTTAGAGTAACCAACAATTAATTTTAACTATTATTTTTTTGTTCTAATTAAATGCTTGCAAAAACTTATTAAATGTTTTCGGAAACTTAGATTTAAACTTAAATTTTGAGCTCAAAGTCTGAATAATTAGGAGTAGTTAAGTAGCGCAAATTGAAGTGTCTTCAGGAGTTGAAATTTAACACTCCCCCCACCTCGAACGCAGTTCAATTTTTCGCTACTTAAACACTCCCAACGATTCAGAATTTGAGCCTAAAATTTAAGTTTATGTATTTGAAAGCATTTAATGAGATTAAAAAATAACTGTTAAAAATAGCTGTACGCTTTTCCAAAGTCTAAGGCGCCCTCTATCGGCATTTTGTGAAAATTATCTTAAAAATTTATTTTCAAGAAAATGCTCATTTAAAAATTAGTTTTAGCAAAAACCGCAAACGAATCGACCAATTTTTCAGTTTTTTATAATCATTTGAAATTTGAACCCTCTGAACACAGTTCAGTTTGTCTACTTAACCACTCCAAACTATTCAGATTTTGAGCTCAAAATTTAAGTTTAAGTCTAAGCTTACGAAAGCATTTAATAAGATGCAAAAAATAACGTCAAAAAAGAGTTGTTCGTAACTCCAAAGTCTAAAGCGCCCTCTATCGGCATTTTTTAAAATTTATCTTTATAATTTATTTTTAAGAAAATACCGACCTAAAGAATAGTTTTAGTGAAAACCGCAAATCAATGAACCAATTTTTCCATTTTTTATAATCATTTGAAATTTGAACCCTTTGATCACAGTTCAGTTTGCGCAACTTAACCGCTCCCACTTACAGATTTTGAGCTCAAAACTTAAGTTTGAGTTTAAGCTTACGAAAACATTTAATGAGATGCAAAAAATACCGCCAAAAAACAATTGTTCGTTACTCCAAAGTCTAAAGCGCCCTCTATCGGCATTTTTTGAAACTTATCTTTATTATTTAATTTCAAGAAAATGTCGACATAAAGAATAATTTTAGTGAAAACCGCAAATCAATCGACCGATTTTCCCGTTTTTTATGTTTATTTGAAATTTTGGTCCCTAAACTTTAATGGCGGCTTTCTCTTTTAGAAATCGTTTGGAACCCTTGGTCTCCTATTTAATATTGTTTGTCTTGATGTGTAGTATCACCCCTCTTTTACTGTAAAAATAATTTGGAATCACCCTGTATATACAAGTATATATACTTATATAAGGCACCTTAATTTAATTTTAAAACCGAAGGAAAACACTGAACAGAAAAAAATCAAGCAAAAAATGTTAGCTTCATTTTCCTTTTAAACCTTTAATAAGTTATGTAAAATTACCCACTGAATTTAATTTCAATAATGCAATTTATTTTATTCTCATCAATGTTTCAAATCTTTGATTCGCTACCGTATTTAAATAGTGATTTTGTGCTAAACAATTCCCTTTGCTATACTTTCGAACAATTACTTCCACTCTTTAGAAGTCTCTTTTATTTTCGTTAAGCATCCTGTCTTTTAAAATAGTCACTATTTTGCAGATTATATTTTTTAGTAGAATGGGAGCTATTCATTGAAATATTTCAATGTTTAAGTAGCTCTAGTCGTGTAGTGACTATCTTAATTAATTTTTTGAAATAATTGAAAAATGAAAGAAATAAGTGTCATACAATGGCAGATATAATGAATTCTAAACGTACAAAATTTATAAGAAATTTAAATTATACATTAGTGGTTACTTACAAATTAATTTTACACTGAATGGAAGTAAATATAAATTAAAAGCTAACATATTACACTGACTATTAAGATGTTTGTAGATGTTTGCTTGCAAGTCATGTTGGACTCCCAGACACTGTCGCTCTAAGGATTCATTCATATTCAAACCATTATTACAAAATTTTAAATTCATATTATACTTAACTTTTTGTTTGAAAGGATATTAGAGGCTCATAGAAAACATATATATTGTAGTATAAAAAAAAAAATTCCGTAAATAAGATAAAAAAACCCCAGCAATTGACACAATCCCTATAGAATTAACATGTTGGTAAGTGTGATCAAATCACACAGAGTTTTCATTTAATTTATTATTTATTTCAAAACAACTTATCCGTTAATTAATAAATCCAAATTTTTAATTTATAATTATTATATGGTAGCCCAAATAAATTTGATTTAAAGATAATTTTAAAAGGAAGTTATTTATTTCAAACAAATTAAAAATGTTCAAATCAAATTATTTCAATAAATTCCTAAACTCTATCTTTTTTTAATCCGAAAGTTAAAAAAAACAGATATAAATATAATTTAAAATTTCTGAATGCGAAAAAAAAGTTTGAAATTAAATTTTAAATGCTAATTTTTAATAAATCATAATAGTTTTTAAAATAGAAAGAAAATTGAATTGCAAAAAATATTATGAGTATGAGATGAACCAAACCTAATTATATAAACCCTTAAATTGACCAAAAACATGAAATTTCTTTTTATTAAATTCCTGTTACAATAAAAATTTTCAATTCCAACACCGGGGATTGACCGAAGCTCCTTAATGTTCTAGACATACTTAAATCACAAAAATGAACGTATGACACCGAGAAAAATAAGTAAAATAAAATAAGACTTTTTCAAAATTTTATAATTTTTCGTTATTATTATACGGTATTCCCACTAAAGTCTTTTGCCTCCAAATTAACTTCGGAACGACTTCTACTATATTCATAAAAGTGGTATTTAGGTATAGTTACTGAATGTTACCGCCTAAGATGCCACGTGGTAGGCAACTGCAAAGTCAAAGTTTCTATATCGAAATTGGAAAGAGATAAAGGAAAAAAGGGATTTACAAAGTTGTAGAGCATCATCGTATACTGTGATTGCACGAAACTTTGGCAAAAGGAGAAATGATTATCTTCAGGAGAAAACACGATAGCTAAATATGACAGAGTGGCTGTGAAATGTTTCATCTAAAAAAGCATATTGTTCTAAGAAGTTTTTTTTTTCATTCTTTGATCGTTTTGTCCATAACTGTGTAAGAAATCACGAAAATACAAACTCGCATTTTAACTATTATATTCTTTACATTAATGTCCACGTTTTTTCTTACTAAATCGATGATGCTTTACAACTTTTTATATCTTTTTCCATAGCTACTTCCATTTTCGAGATAGAGATGCTAAACCCACAGACTTCAACCAGGAAGTGCCGTAAACGATTTCATTCAATAACGCATGTCTCCTTTGCTATACGTACACGCCACTTTTATGATTGTATCAGCAACATATTCGATGTTCAGAGCCTGACAAGTATCTTTAGTGGGTATAATGAATATATAAATAAATATATTGAAATATAACTATAACAGAAATCAGCAATAAAGGAAATGCTAAGAAAAATTTCTCATCCCTCCACCTCCCCCCCCCCTAAAATTTGGACGATTTTTACTCCCATACATTTAAGTAACATTAGTCTATATCTAAGATTAGAAACAAATTGCAAGAAAATTAGATATTGCGAAAGAAAAACGCGATTTTTTTCAGAAGGAAAAATAAAAAACAAAAGAAAGGAACAACGATTACACACCCCTTCCTCAATATTGTTACACGTTTTTGGTGTTTAGAGGCTGCATCATAATTAGTCAGAACACGTACAGTATTATTAATTTTAATAAGAATTAAACATTCTTTTACTACGATTTTTTTTTTGAAATAATTGGTTAAAAATTTAAATTTTGACAGCTTTGCTTTTACGCATGCCCGAATATCAAACTTATTCATTGAACCAAGTTATTCATTGTATCCATCACTAATTGCACATAAAAATTTGAATAACAGGAAATCTAGCCAACCGACACCTGTATGCTTATATGTTTTGAAAACTATTTTCCAAAAATTTGTATTATTCGACAGAAATATTCACAATTTTTTAAATAATAAACAAGAATGAAAAATCATGCAGGCAGTATAGATTATGAAACGCTTTCCAACACATTCAGAATGCTATAAAAAAATTCACAGCTTACTAAGACGATGGATGATGTCCATATGAAAAATTTGGAAAACACACAATGCATTTGAAAACATACTTTCTGTTATTACCCCGAATAGTTTTGAAAATACACATTTTTTGTGCAGCACTGTATACTATATATTGTTATGTATGTATACTACATCGTATTACAAAAATAATTTAATTTAAACATAAAGCACAGTTCAAATTTATCATTCAATAATTTCCGCCAATAAACGGATGTTGCTGAAAACTTTTTTGCAGACCTGTAAATGATTTAGAGCATTTATGCGCAAGTAACATTTAAACTATAATAAAATTTACAAACGCATACTACAACTGAAAACCTATTACTCTGAATTGTAGTTCGTGCATTGTTTAAAAAATCCGAAATTCACGGATACAATTTTACAGAATTTCACACAAAAAAGTTAATTTTAATGACATAAAGGCATTTTCCCTTAAAAAATGAAAAATTCTATCATATTTTCAGAAAATAATGAAAAAGGCAGAACTGGACGGAAACAACGGAGACAATCTTTTATCTGCCGAAAATTTATTTTGAATGGTAACAAAACTGGAAAACTGCTGCACAGAAATGAAGAAAAAAAATCTTGGTTCTTTTGTGAGACTTCTATTGTTCTGCTAAATTACAATTGTACTGCTTTTTGCCATCGAAATTAAATATTATTACATTTCTTACCAATTTTCTAACAATTTTATAATGTCAAGTATAACCAGCATAATAGCAGAAAGTTACCGCTTCTTCGAGCGGAATTTTTCTTTATTTCCCAAATCGGAAAATCTACTAACGGAACGGAGAAATTCCGACAAATTTGCTGCCAGCAGTTTTGCCGGTAATTGATTTTTTTAACAATGTAGGCTTTAATAGTTCGATTATTCTTCATTTTTTCTGTAGCCTATTTTTTTTTTCATTTCTACAAAGAAACGATAATTTCCATTTCTACCAGTAAAATTCTTGTAGTACATTTCAGTGATAAATAAAATTTTCAATACGTTTGAAATAATATAATATCATTAAAATTCACAGCAAGCGTTTTCTCCCCGTAGACCGTAATATAACGGATATCTTTTAAGTCTCCCTGTAAATAAAAGGTAAATTCAATACACTTCATTTTCAATACCGAACATGTCATAGTGATATCCAATAACATGTATCAATACCATAGCAATAGGACTTTATTTCCATGAGCTAGAGCACGAACAGTCAAACGGATTTCATAAATAATTTTCAACTAAGTTGCAAATTGTTAAAAATGGCTCTTGAACTTAACTGAACATTTTGACTAAGTGAATTTCACTTTCTACTAGATACCTGCAAGTACATTAAATGAATATTGTTTTTTAAATTTAGAGGTCTTAATTTAATTGAATTGCTAGAGTAAAACTCTGAGCATAATAATATCGAGGAGTAAATTTTAATTTCATTTCCTAATAAAGCTTTAATAAACTACATTAGATTAACCGCTAAATTTAATTCCATTAATGTAATTTAGTTTATTCTTTTCAGTGGTTTAAACACGTTGATTTAATGCAATATTTAAATGATACATTTTAAAGAAATTCTAATAAAGAAATATTGGAAACGGTTTTTAGCGAAAATTTAATTTTCTTTTCTATCTCTTAGTGCTTCTTTTAATTTTGAACAAGCATTAAGTGTTTTAATATACATTTCTTTTTTAAATATTATTATTTTTATGACTGGGTTTATTTTTTCCAAAATGGAAAAAAATTATATCGAAAAAAGAATATTTCAATATTTACCTATCTCTAGTATTAGGTTAGCTTTTCTGTAAGCTGTCAAATTGATTAAAAAAATGTTGAATGAAATAATACTCTTAATAAGTATTAAAAGCTCTCTCGAAATCACGTTGTCTGATTAAAAAAGGAGGGAAGTATTTATGCATGAATAATGAATATAAAAAATGTCAATTAAAAAAATTATTGAATCAAATGTTGCAAAAAATCATCTAAACATAAAAATAGAATAAAATATGTAAATAAATAAACCCATAAAAGTAAAACTTAATATTAATTATAAAAGAAATTTTTAACCACATCTTTATAAATATAAAATTATATGCATCTTATCAATATTATCTGTGTAAAAAAAGAAATAATAGAAATAAATAGAAATTAAAATGTTTCTTAATCAATGAAAATATCATATTGCCACGGCTGAACATATGTAATAACCACCCTGGGTTAGGAAAAAACACCGAAAAATATTCTTCATCCTTTGAAAGCTTATATATATATATATATATATATATATATATATACAGGCCTTCAAAAGTTAAGTTTAAACCGGTTTTTGCGTCAAAATTGCATACAGAATGCATACAGAAACAACAAATTTGGAGGAAATGTGGATTAATCTGTTATTTATTAAATGCGACATAGAAATTTACTTAAGTTAAACGTATAAATGGAATTACAATAAAACAACATTCATGGTGGAAAATTCCATTCTTGAAGAAATCAGTATTATTCAGTAAAATGTGACAGAAACATTAGAAAACTAGTACTTTAGTACTAGTGTCTAGTAGTAGTGCGAAATGTGTCTACCCCGGACTTGAATATATTGGCGGCATCGAGTTTCCATGCTCTCAATTAAATTGTCGGACACCGAAATAGTTAGCGCTGACCAGAAATGGAGAAAGCCTTGCTCCAGCTCATTTAATGACCTTGGAGAAGGATTTAAAGTCGCAAACTGTCTTCCAAGATAGTCCTAAAGATGTTTTATCGGATTTAAGTCTGGAAAGTGAGCTGACCATTTCATTCTCTCCAAACCGTGATCCTCAAAATAATCCTCAACAACCATAGCTCGTTGTGGTCTCGTATTGTCATCCATTAGAATGAAATCATTGCCAATAACACCGGCATATAGGTGAACGTATGAATCAAGGATCTCATAACGATATCTCGCACCAGAGTTCCTCCATGGATCACATGGAGGTCAGTGTGGCCTTCGAGTGTGACACCTGCTCAAACTATGATTCCACATTTTCTGTATGTGTGTGTTTCGACAGGGTTTGATTGATGGTATCAAGTGCATTGTTCCCCCCAGATTTAATCTGACTGACATTTGTTTTCTGGTGAGCTTCGAAAAACCTGTTGTACCTTAACTTTTGGATATATATATATATATATATTACAAATTTTAATTTTTTTTCGCAAAAATTAATCTTTATACTATATTAATTTCCTTATAACAATATCCCGTACTTAGTTCAACTTATTAAATTAAAATCTTGTTTCCAGATCTAATCTATTAATCTTTATGGAAACGATATAAATTTTTAATTTGCCTTAAAAAACATTTATTCCAATATCCGTAAATATAAAAAGATGGTTCTAAATTAAAAATATTCTTAATTAAACTGTATTTCTTAATATTCCAAATAAAACTCATTTTTTCTATGTTTTTATCATGTTTTTTTAAGAGTGTATTATTAAACTTATTCCAAAACCATATCTGTCAAAAATTTCATTATTTTTATTTATTTATTTATTTATTTTTCCTCCTTCAACATCAGATATTCGTGCATACCAATAAATTCATTTCTTTTCTTTTTCTCTTAACCCTTTAACGTTCATTGGTTTCGCTACGAAACCACAAAATTTTAATTCCGATATGCAACACTGACACCGGTATTTTTATCTAAAAATATCCATTTTATTATGTAAGTGAAAAATCACGTTTTCTTATTTAGAAATATATTTGTTCTTAATTACCGGTGTCATTCATTTATTTCGACTCTTAGCAATGAAAATGCTTTGATCGTCAAAGGGTTAAAATTAATCGTTTGCCAAAATATCGTCTGTCTAATATATTCGGAATTTTGAGTCGATTATAAATTAGTTAAATAATATTAAAAGAAAATTATCATCTGTGGAATAAAATCTCGACTCTGGGCATGAGTTATGTTTACATGGAAAAATGATGGTTCGAGAGTAGAGAACTTACTAGAACTTTCTTTTTAGATTTAAGAAAGGAAGCCTCGAGATGAGAAAAAAGATTCTTGGTTTTTTTCTTCTATGAGTACGGCTCGCTGAAATAATGATGGAATATTCTTTTTGATGTTTCGGTTATAGACAGTTTGCAAAGGGAGCCTTTCCCTCTCTCATGACTACAGTTTAATAAATTAACTTGCAGCAGACAATGAGTAATTTATTGGATCCTCTACATTTATTTACTTATTTTTTTCCTCGCTTGCCATGACTTCTGTGCGGTAAAACGGGGAACCCGGCGATTATGTTTCTGGCTCCTAATTTTATAATGTCACATATATATATTGGCTGACTCTTGCCATTTCTTGATCGAATAAAGTTATTTTTACATGCCTTTATTGTAATTCCTTCCTTTTAAATTTTCGAATTAACCCTCTAAGTGTTTGACACGTAATATTCCGTTCACTAAGCTCCAGGTTTCACACCAATATAAGCTGTATGTAAGATAATATGTAATTCTACAGAATGCATGAATTTTCACTACATTGATGAATGATTTATACCCTCAAGGATTACGTCCATATATGTAATTTTTTAATATATAATGTTAAAAGTATTTTCTACGCATTCAAAGAAAAAAAGGCAGAGAAAACAACATCATAATTTTACACTTTTGCATAACTCTCAACGAGATAAACTAACACGATTGCTACAACCATTAATGCATGCCCTAAAATGGACAAAAATGAAATGCGCTGAAATTAAATTACGAAAAAACTATAAATAAATAATTTTTTTAATTTTTATTTACCCAGTGGTTGATCAGACGAAAAAAGTCAAAGAAAAATCTAAAAAATAATCTTTACAGTAACATCTTTAGTCTATGATTAATAATAATTCTTATAAAAATATTAGTTAAAGTTAGAAAAATAGAACTGGTGTATTTTAACTTACCGTAATTGTCTCCAATTAATCAAATTTAAAGGTTTACACCATTTAATTAAAATAATTGTATGCATACATACACACATACACACATACACATATATACCGGGTGTCCCAAAAATGACAGATGGATTTTAAAATTCAATAACTTGAAAACGGTGACAGCTATTTAAAAAATTTTAGCAGGAGGGTTATGTATAATGTCAGGATTTTTTAAACGGAATTTTTTATTTTAGTTCAAATTTCAAGCAATAGATGGCGCTGACGGCGATTGAAGGCCAGGAGATCAGTGCTGAATGAGGTCAGTTTCGGCGTCAACCAGGGCTTCAATTGCCGTCCGCGACATCTATTGTTTGAAATTCGAACTAAAATCAAAAGTTACGGTAAAAAAACTCCTGACATTATACATAACACTCCTGCAAAAATCCTCCTCCTAGTTGTCACCGTTTGCAAGTTATTGAATTTTAAAATCCATCAGTCATTTTTGGGACACCTGGTATATATGTATATACATTTGGTGTCCCGATGTACGAGAGATATGTGACAACATTGGTGGTGAGTGACTCATTTCTCGAATATAAAGGGTTAATCTTTAAATAAAAAGAACATTGCCCAGTTAAACTGATGACACTGAGCTCACAGACTATGCATACCAATTGTACATTGCAGCCTTATATTTTCAAGGGTTAATTCCGTTCCCAAAACAAATTAAGGGGGGAGGGGGAAGGGGGAACAGCTCCCTCCATTTCTCCGTTTTATACTTAATTATTGAACACCTTAAACTAATCAGAGATATGCTTTATCATATAAAAAATCTATGTCCAAAATTCAGAGCAAATAGGAAAGTTCTTAATAAGAACCCACTTATATAATTAAGGGGGAGTTATCCCCTCTTTTATACTTAACCATTAAACTTCCAAAACTATTCAGAGATTCGCCTTTGAAATATGATAAATCTGCATGAAAGAAACAATTTATCGATATAAATGGTGAGGGGTTAGCCCCCGTCCCCCTCTTTTTACTTATCCCATGTATACCCAATACTAGTCACAGAGGCGCCTCATCAGAATGATCCTATATTAAAATGTTGAACAAAAACTGATACTTCTGCATGAAAAACATATTTATATGAATTAAGAGGAGGGGTAATTGCCCCCGTTTCCCCTTTGAATTCCAAAAACTAATCAGGGAAGCACATAATCAGAATATACATATATCCAAAATGTAGAGTTAATCTGATATTTTTATTATGAGTTGACCCCTCTCACTCCCTGAAAGTTATATATATATGCAAGTCCCTTATAATTATTGTTTTAGAAAAAAAATCCTCATTCGGTAGAAAAATCTTGTAAACATATTAATATTGAAACAACTTGGCTCAACATGAAGAATATATTAATGCTACATTGAACAACATGCAAATATAAAGAGTAGGTTTCCATTGCTTTCTTAATACATAATTCAATTCGAATACTATGTTCTAATCATAATTAATTCGAGCAGTAAAATTTAACTCCATCTTCTCTTGAAACTTTAATAAATAACATTAGAAATCCGCTAAATTCAATTTCATTAATGCAGTTTTATTTGTTCTATTTAGTGGGTCAAATCATTGATTCACTCCCATTGTAGAATAAAATACTTTTTTGTTAAACAATCATGTTTGCAATTTTTGGAATATTTTTCTAGCGAAAGTTTAATTTTCTCTCCTATCTGTTAGTGACTCTTTTAATTTTGATTAAGTATCCAGTCTTTTATTATACAATAAAAGGGTCACGATTTTTTTATCCTATTGTTTTTTATGACTGAAATTACTTTTTTTCTCCTGGAGCAGCCAATATATATTAATTAAAATATCTCAGTGTTTACAGAGCTTTAGTTGCATAGAGTTTTTCTAAGCGGTTACTTTTTATACTGATATAAAAAATCCGTTATTAAGTAATACTTTTAATAAAATCTTAAAAAAAATTGAAATATCCGTGTAGAAGGATTAAAAATGAGAGATTGTTTACATATTAATTAAAAATTAGAAGTTTTATGTATTTTTTTCTTTTGCTGTTTCTAAGGCAGGCTGTTATTTTTTAATGGAGTTACAGTAATTAATATATGTGACAAAAAATAACTGAAATAATGGTTACATATCCCAGTAAAATTTGTGGTACTATTGTTAAATATTAATAATGTTTAATATTAAATGAAAAATATGTATGTATATATTTTCAAATATCTTTTTTATTATTATTTAGAGGCACTATGAACGTATAAAAAAGAAAATGTTGTTCATAAAAAAACTTGAACAGTTTCGTAGCAGATAGAGAGTATATATTTTAAAAAATATTTTAGTATCTTTCACTAAGCAACTTTTCACTCAAAAATAGAACCAGTGGGTTCAGATTGTTTTCTTACTATTTAAATCAATTCAAATACTAAATTCAATTTATAACAAAACATAACAAATTCAAGCTGTAAAAACTAACTTCATATTTTCTTAAAGCTTTAACTAATAATATTAGATAACCCGCTAAATTTAATTTCATTAATGCAATTTATTTTATTCTATTCAGTGATCCAAATCATTGATTCAATCCCATTGTAGAATAGTGCTTTTTTATTGCACTATTTTTACTTATTTGCACTATTTTAGTGCAACAATTATATTTGCAATTTTTGAGATATTTTCAAGCGAAAGTTTAATTTTCTCGCCTATCTCTTAGTGGTTCTTTTATTTTTGATTAAATAATCAGACTTTTATTATGTAATAAAATAGTCACGATTGATTTTTTTTATCGTATCATTTTTTATGAGTGAATTACTTTTTTTTCTTGAGCAGCAAAATATATTAATTAAAATATCTCAGTGATTGCCGAGCTTTACGTACGTAGAGTTTTTCTATATACTTACTTTTTGTACTGATATAAAAAATCTGTTATAAAGTGATACTTTTAGCAAAGTCTAAAGGTTTTTTTTTTTTTTTTTTTTTTTTTTTTTTGTAATATCCGAGAGGAAGAATTAAAAAATGAGAGATTGTTTACATATTACCGTAATTTCGGGTGTATAAGCCGCGGCTCAAACAATTCTTTTTGGACCCAGAAATCTTATTTAGTAATTAAAGACAAATATTTACGGCGATCTAACTAGGTATATTTGTTTCTTAAAAAATTCTGGGTCGAAAAAGAATTGTTTGATCTGCGGCTTATACACCCGAAATTAGGGTAATTAAACATTAGTTGATATTTATAGCTATTTCTAAGTCAGAGCATTACTCATTTTAATGGAGTTACAATAGTAAATACCTACTTTATCGCATAATTTGTTGATTTCAATGAAAAGAAGTGAATAAAATACCAATATATAATAGGTTTCTAATAAATAACACTTAAAATAAAATAGTCAATTTTTTAAAGTATTTAAAACTATTTGTTTAGTGCATTGAATTATAGTATGCATTTATGCACTCGCGTCAAAAAGTGGGGTGGGGATATGTATAACTTTTTTTTTTTTACTTTGTAAACATACATATCATTTCAAACATATGACGAAAAGTTTCTAGAAGAGTCTATTATACATGCATGTACATATGACAGAAGAATAAGAATGCTAAACGTTGTAGCATTTCACATTTTGAACTTAAATTATTGTATAATACTTAAATAATTTAATAATTACGTTGTGTTTTTGAATAAAAAAATAAATACCAGGCTAAAAAATCATAACAGATTTTTTGATATAATGCTCAAATTATAAACAAAAAGAAAAAAATGATTGGATCAAATATGATAACGATATTAAAAGACTAATCCCCTAACCTCTTAGAGATATCTTATGACATCATGTGCGACACTCCTACCATTCACTTAAACCCTTTAAGCGGACTAACCATGGTTTTGCGTCATGTAATATTTTAATTCAAAAGCTGATTTAACACAAAATTAACATTAATGAAATTTTTTTTTTTTTTTTTTTGAATTATATAAGATAAATGATATGTAAAATTTTAAATTACAAATCTTTATACCAATACCCTTTACAATTATTATTTTATGAATCATTAAACATGAAAGAAAAAAACGCAGGACTCTTAAAAGGTTTAAATAATAATCTTAAATATGCTCAGCCCTTTTTTAGTATTATTTTAGAAAAAAATCTTCATTCGGTGACAATATATTTTAAACATATGAATATTGAAGCAATATAGCTCAACTCGAAGAATAAATGAATGCCGGTATTGGTGTGAAACTACTGTTCCTGTATGCATATACATGCATACAAGAACAATAAATTCATACCAATACAATACTTCTATCCATATCATACCAATACCCTTTACATACCAATCTTCATACCAATACCCTTTACAATTATTATTTTATGAATCATTAAACGTGAAAGAAAAAAACGCAGGACTCTTAAAAGGTTTAAATAATAATCTTAAATATGCTCAGCCTTTTATAATTATTATTTTAGAAAAAAAATCTTCATTCGGTGACAATATATTTTAAACATATTAATATTGAAGCAATATAGCTCAACTCGAAGAATAAATGAATGCCGGTATTGGTGTGAAACTACTGTTCCTGTATGCATATACATGCATACAGGAACAGTAATTTCATACCAATACAATACTTCTATCCATCTCATACCAATACTCTTTACATACCAATCTTCATACCAATACCCTTTACAATTATTATTTTATGAATCATTAAACATGAAAGAAAAAAACGCAGGACTCTTAAAAGGTTTAAATAATAATCTTAAATATGCTCAGCCCTTTATAATTATTATTTTAGAAAAAAAAATCTTCATTCGGAGACAGTATATTTTAATCATATTAATATCGAAGCAATATAGCTCAACTAGAAGAATAAATGAATGCCGGTATTGGTATGAAACTACTGTTCCTGTATGCATATACATGCATACAGGAACAGTAATTTCATACCAATACAATACTTCTATCCATCTCATACCAATATCCTTTACATACCAATCTTCATACCAATACCCTTTACAGTTATTATTTTTATGAATCATTAAACATGAAAGAAAAAAAAAACGCAGGACTCTTAAAAGGTTTAAATAATAATCTTAAATATGCTCAGCCCTTTATAATTATTATTTTAGAAAAAAATCTTCATTTGGTGACAAAATATTTTAAACATTTTAATATTGAAGAAATGTGGCTCAACTCGAAGAATAAATGAATGCCGCCTTAAAGAACATGCATACAGGAACAGTAGTTTCACAATGTTTTCTTGATACATAATTCAATTGAAATACTGAATTCTAATCATATTAAATTCTAGATGTAAAATTCAATTCAATCTTCGCTTAAAACTTTAATAAATAATATTAGATAACTCGCTCAATTTAATTTCATTAATGCAATTTATTTATTCTATTCAATGGTTCAAATCATTGATTCACTGCCATATTAAAATAGTGCTTTTTTGTCAAACAATTATATTTGCAATTTTTTCGAACATTTTCCAGCGAAAGTTTAATTTTCTCTCCTATCTCTTAGTGGTTCTTTTAATTTTGATTAAGTATCCAATCTTTTATAATATATTAAAATGGTCACGATTTTCTTTCCTATTGTTTTTTATGACTAGAATTACTTTTTTTTCCTGGAGCAGCAAAATATATTAATTAAAATATCACAGTGTTTACCGAACTTTAATTGCATAGAATTTTTTCTAAATGTTTACTTTTTATAGTGATATAAAAAATCTTTTATTAAGTAATACTTTTAATAAAGTCTAAAAGCGTTTTTTTTTTTTTTTTTTTTTTTTTTTTTTTTTTTTTTTTTTTTGTAATATTCGTGTAGAAGGATTAAAAATGAAAGATTGTTCACATATTAATTAAAAATAAGAAGATTTTCTTTTGCTGTATCTAAGTCAGATTATTACTCTTTTTAATGAAGTTACAATAATAAATATATGTGACAAAAATAATTGAAAATGGAAACACTTTTCAGTAATATATGTTGTATTATTGTTAAATATTGGTAAACACTGATTAATATTAAATGGGAAATATTTTATTTTTTAATGTCCTTGTTATTATTGTTTTATTTTATATGGTATTTATGCACGTGTAAAAAAAAATGTTCACAAAAAATTAAAATTTTTGTAGCAGATAAGAAGTATAAAAGACTTTTTATATTTTAGTATAATTTACTAAACAATCTTATTAATTAAATAAAAATAGAAAAATATATATTTAAAACATATTATATATTTGTTATTATTAAAATAAAAAATTAATAAATAATTAAAAAAATATTTGTTACTGCACCAGTTTTACTTAAATGCCTCTTTTTTAAATTGATAAAACCAAGTAAAGGCTTAAAAAATGCATTGTCGAATACTTTTTCGGAATATTCGTAAACAATGATTAAAAAAAGAGGACTTATTTAGGCATTAACATAAAATAGGTTGTTTATAAATAATATTAATAAATATTAATTAATTATTGTTTTATGGTATGGTCACAAATTATACACATCTTTGTAATTTTTTTCTTTTTAATTCAGTATGGAAAAGAATATAATAAATTCCAACATGTAAATGGAAATAATATATTTGTTGTAAATTTCTCGTATGACGAAAATATTTTATTACAAAATTAAAATAAAATCTTTTGAACTCGTAGATTTTTTTAGTTGTGTATATCTGTAGGATGTTAAACATAATTTATCAAGTAATTAAAAGAAAATTATACTATTGGTGAATATAACTAAATTTTCTCAACAAATTCTCTTAACTAATAATAACACATTGCTCAGTGGTGCACAAAACAGGAATTTTAATATACATTAGTACATATTAAAATAAAATAAAACTTTCAACGTTTCGCGCCGTCTTCTGCGGGCGTCTTCAGGAAAATATAAAATGGAAGGACTACGTTTGCATCTTGTTCGAGAGATAATATTTCTACTAAATTAAAAACTAAATGAATTAAAATTCTAAAAATGTTGCCAATTACACGTGAATAAAAATTAAAATATTGCAAGGAAAATTTTTTTTAAGGTTTTATGATGTTATGCCATATTTTTGGTATATTGTAGGATAAATTATCATTACACGGTTTATTTTCTCGTGCTATGATTTCGATGGATTCTCTTATTTTACCTTAAACTGGGTTATTGCATGGAACTATTATTTTGGCTTCCTCAAAATTAATATGAGCAATGTGTTATTATTAGTTAAATTTTATGGTGCAACTTTCCTATATATATTTATGAAATTCTCTTAAATTAGAAATTAGAAAATATTTAATAAAATTTTTGAATAAAACGTTGGAAAAAATAACAAAACGTGTTTGAACCCTTTGTGATTGAACCCCTTTTTGTCGTAGTTTGGCTATGTAAAACCATGGCCAGACTTCATGCGTTGACGCTTACCGGCCTTTCCAATTCGTAGGATTTCACGGAAACACTCCGTAATTTACGATCTAGTTAGAGGGCGTCACGTCACCTCCTCAAAAGCGAGTACAAAACTCAATTCAGAACTAGGGCTATGCTAGATTTAATCGTATTTATAATAAGCAATCGTGCTAGCAACAAGAATCGCTAACATAACATGCCTATAGTATGATACAATTGCAGACTTAATAAAAAATCAATTGAAAACAGTACATTAGTAAAAACATCGGCGCAAAATATTTTCTATTTACATACAAATAATGTTCTACAACAGACGCTTATAATGATCGTACGATATGTTTACCGTAAAAAGAAATTGTTATTAAATAAATCATTTTAATATTGAATGCATAGAGTTTTATTTATTTTAATTCGGGGAAGAAAGATGAATAAATTATGTAGATTTAGAACAAATACTATTCAACAACTGTTATTAGTGCTCATAAACATAAACGAAACCTACTTGAATTAACACATATATTTATCTACTAAATATGTAAATACTGTATTAATTCATATAGGCAGTAGATATTAAATATTTCCTTAATATATTATGGTTATTGAGAAAAATGCAAAAAATATAAACCGCAGTTATGGATCATACCAGTACATTATACCTACAAGAACATTCAAATGCCTTCCATTCACAAACTAAATCACTCAGTGACCTAGCAAATTGCCATGTTTGATACGAAAAGTCATCTTTACGAAATAAATTGGTTTTTTATATTCTAGCAGTACTACCTCTGTCCGAGGCCAGAAACTTATTATAATGCCCTCGTAATTACGAAAGCATACAAAAATGCACAAATAAAATGATTTTTTCTTATATAGGACGTAATCATCATGGCAACCTATCATGGGATGTTCTTGAATTAATTACGTATGATACGATTTACTAGTATTATTAAAATGACAATCAAAACTCCTTACATATCATGAGATATAACTGAACTATTTATGTATGATAGGATTTAGAAGAATGAAGAAAACTTTTATTAATACCTTTTGAAGTTTTGGTTCAATTTTCATTAAATTAGACATAAATCGACAATATCTTTCAACGTTTTATATTAAATTGTAAACCATTCGTTTGACTAGTTATTGTGATGTTATATTTGGACAAAGGGACAGACAGAAGTTACAGATCCAACGACGTATGTTGATGCTTCGTATTTATATAATTGAGAACGCCTCTGAAAATTTTCGCGTGAACAAAAAATCTGTTCCCGTTACGGGGAGCAATGCAAGGTGTGTTTCCCGGTATGCGACACGGCAGGAAATAATATTTTCCGCAAAACAACTAGCACATACAGCAGTTATATGCAGTAGTAGTTGCCCATGATTACTTTCTTCTCTTCCCGGAGATTGAATGTTTTGATAGGGAAATTGTTTGATTCCATTGAGGGCAATCAACGGGATATGATAGACAGACGGAACAAGATACCCCTTCAAAACTTCCGGCGTGCGTTTGAATGTCTGTAGCATTGATGTAAACATTGTATCGCGTTTATGGGAAATTACGTAAAAATTGTGGAAAAAATGAATAGTATATATTTAATCTCGTTTATATCTGTCGTTTTACTAATTATTCCGCTCCATTTTTATCATTTTAAAAGAACCTTTGAAAATGATAAATTAGTGTATGTTTTTAAATTGATATGAAGTTTTCATCTTTAAACATTTTCAGCTTTTTTATGTAACAAATTGCTGGTTTAAAAAATCATACCTTATTCAGGGTGGCAAGTGGTGAGGAATAAACACAAGCAAAAATAGTATTAAATACCAGTATTTTGTTAAAGAAAAATTTGCCTTCTTTTATAACTCGATTTCATTGGAAAAAATTCTGTAATAAAATTTTGTCAGCTTCCACTTTTTTTGAGTGGGTTTTTCCCTGAACAGTCGCCATCCTGATATTAATTTTAAATACATTGTGAATTCTACACTTTTAAAAATTAAGTATAATCCCTATAATTTATTATAAAATATGAAAATTAAATTTTGCATCTTTTACTGCTGTTGTTAAAATACGTAGCAAAAATTATAAACAAATATAAAAATCGTTAAAAATTTATACCAAGTTTTTCTTGGTAAACAATGTATGTTTTTCTAAAGCAACATAAACATTAAAACTTACGTTTTTTAACCGCGTATCCTCAATGACATTTTATTACACATGAAAAGTATTCTTAAAAAATCAAAGGAACATGCATAAATGAAAGTTCCATTTTGAAAAATAACTGCACCGAAATTATGTGTATTACTTCTTTCCACCTTTAATTGTAATATCTAAGAAAGTGTAAATATTAAATTTTGCGTCTGTTACAATCGTCAAAGCAATATTTTCTTAAAATTCAAATTATCTTAAATAATTTATTCACATATTTATAATTGAATTAAAGATGGTATATTATTTATTAATTTCAACAACTACAACAAAAAGAAAAATCTGTATATAGATATGGTTATGTGTGCCCAGATAAACATTGCAACTGTTATACTACATCTTTTATTGAATGTCAATAAAAACAATAGATGCATGACAGTCAATATTGCATACTGTGATATCAGTTGATATTTTATCATAGTCTCCTGATAGATATTTTTGAATTGCCCGTAATTAGTAGTTATAAATGGGTCAATGATAGAAATTATAACTGCGTAGGAGCTTTTATTTTTTATAAGGTAAACTTTCAAGTACCGCAGTTAATAAACAAGAATATGAAAAAAATGGATATAAGTCTATTTAAAAAAAATCATATTGCTGAAAACTTGATCATACTGTTTAGTTTATTTCACCGATTTTTGAGAAAAGGATTTCATGATCATAATTTAACTTTATTCTATTCGTAATATAATCGTAATTTATGTACTATGAATAATGATAATGTCAAAATATAGTTTAATTACTATTATGTAACAATTTTAAGTTAAAAGGGACGAAAATCTGGACAGTTTGATGCAAATTTTTAATAGTGTATTTAACTTCCCCAGTCCCAATTTCGTCTGTTGGTGACAATAAATAACATCTTTTAAACTAATTCATATGCTACTAGAATTAGTACATTTATTATGAGATTTTTTTTATCAAATGTGTGCATATCATAAGATATGAAATATAGACTGATACATCTTTGGAGATGTTATATAGTAATTTTAAACCGGTTCTGGTGGTTCCTCTTAATATTTGTCTCAGGGCAGAAAGGATAAGGAAAAAAATTCAAAGTTTGTACATTATTGTTTAATTAACATTTCAACAATGATATATCGAATCGCTATCTAAGAAAATGTAACAGTAACATCCAATAGTCTTTTATTTAACTATTAAATAATATAAGCAAAAATATAATACATATTTTCTTGAATTTTCAAGAAAGTTTTACACATTAATGATCAATTCTGCATAAATAAACTATACATTCTGTTCAAAGAGTTACGTGCATAAAATACGGTAAATTATAATCATTACAAAACCTACGTGAATACGATTTCGAAAACAGAAATCTCATAAAATAAAGTAAAATTTTATAAAAAATAAAATTCATTAATTTTAAAATATCGTAAAGTGTACTTCTTATTGATAAACTCCGACTAAAACATTAATCAATGGAATGTCTAACAAAATATAAGAATTAAATATTTTGTTCATTAATGTTTTCGAAAACGATGAAAAAAGTGTGTATATTAATATGATTTATTTGAAAATAACTGAATTAAAGCTGTATTCGTCACTTGGTTATTTAATCATCAACATAAATTTATATACAGTTCAGTAAATCTAGAAATTGATCTACTTCATGTTCCAATATGTTGATAAAAGATCATCATTAGATGGGTGATTGGCATTATTACATCCTGGGATATTCGATTAATATTTTCTTCTAGCCCCGGGATAGTTTCTGTTTAGTTCCCTATATATGGCACAAGGGTAGAAGTCAGAACCATATAACAGTTTTTCTTTTTTATGTGAAAGAAATATTTCATGGTAAAAGCCAGAATGTAATAGAAAAAAAAAATCTATTTTCATTTAATATAAAGGCTATAAAAAGCGAAAAGTATTATCACATGTGATAAATAAAATCGAAAGTGTGCAAATTACAATTTAATTCGAAACTGAACCATGATATGTGTAATCTCTATCTAATAAAATATAAATATAATTTGTTATGTTTAATGTTTTTTTTTTTCGGATAACTGTAAAATATAACAACAAAAATATATAAAAATTGGTAAGATAAATTTATACATTTACGTACTTAAAGTAACAAATATGTTATGGCTAATATGTATGTATTATAAATTCTTACCCTTATATATTTGGATCGAATCGCATGTATTATTGGTTCATTGGGGGTGAGGGAATGTGGTGTTTTTAGTGCCCAGATTAACAGTAGAATCATTGCACTATTATTTTAGTTTATATTGATAAATTATTATTAATTGACGAATGATGATCGGTATTATGTATTGTGTTATCGATTAACATTCTATCAAAACCTCGAGATAGGTTCTTTTGAATTCCCATGCGAGGAAGTTATAAATACGAAGTTGTGAATCATTTATACAGTTGTGATGCTAAGCGTAGAAATGATAATTGAATAGCAGATTTTTTTTATAAGACAAGTATTGCAATTAAACAGTAAGAGAGTAAGAAGAAAGAATAAAACAATAAAAGTGCTTTTCGAAATTTAAAAACAATCTTATATACGATGGGTATCAAATTAATTCATTTGCTAAAATTTGTATTTAAAGCGTGGACGTTATTTTGTATTTCAAGAGCAAACTATAAAAATTGATAATAAATAAAATGTAAAAGTAATATCAAATGTTCATTTCTAAACATATTGAAACATATAAAAATGTAGTTTAATTATATATATTTTTTAATTTTCGCTAAATTTTTACGCATTACAAATTTAACTTTTTATAAAATTTTATGCAATTTTATACACTGTTTATATAAAATAAACTCTATATATATAACTTAAAGAAATGTGGATGAGAAAATATATGTCAATTATAAACCACGACAAGCCATGTGATTATAATTCTAATGTTAAAACTTTTTCCATAAGAAAATAAATTTATAAATATGCAATTCGTACTGCATTTAAATTGTGAGTATTATTTAATCGCAACCCAAACTATGATATGTGTAATATTTAATGAAACATAAGTGTTAAATATTGTACGCTTAATATTTTAGATAAAATATATAATATAAACTAAAATCTAAAAAAATATATATAATACTGCTATATAGTAAATATTTTTTTTTAATATTTGAATTAAACCCATACACATTATTTAATATTTTCAACAACAACAAAAATCTAGATAATGTTCGATGTGCGCAGAATAACAGTCCGACCTTCGTAATAGACGCTCTAGAGTATGTTGATATATTATCTTCATCATACTTAGAAATGAATACTCAGATTTCACAAAAAATTTTCTTGCTTCTGACGTAACCATTTCCAGGGAAATGATCCGATTTATTATTTCGTTAAATTGAGAAAATTTTATTCCTTGCTTGTTTAACGATAAAAATTTCGGCAAAAGTGCTTATTCGAAAATCACAATAATATGATTGGTGGTGCCATCTATGGAACAGTTTAAAAGCTTCTGTATTTATCGACAGGGGAAAATGCGATCTTCCGGGGAATTCGATCTGTCAACCTCCTATGTTGAAGACCGTCGCTCTTGCCATTATGCTAAAGCTTCCTCGAGTGGAAGTTACTTTAAATATATTTACTGGATTCTGTGTGTTTACATTTTTATGAGGTCGATTGTAAATTTTTCCATGTTGTTTCAATTCATGAGCGCTTTAATAATAATAATTATAATATGGTTGATTAATGTAGTTTATAAAGAAATTTTTTTATTAATGAATGATTAGAATATGGTCTAGTTAATTTGTTGTTGAGAAATAACGAATTTTGAAGTGCATACTGGGGAACACATGGTAAGATATATTTCCGTATTTTCTGAAAAAAAAAATGAATAAAGTGCTGTTTTTAAATAAATCGTGACAGAAATAACATATACAGCATATTATACAGCAAATAGCTACCCCAATTATTTCCTTGAAATGCATTTAAGTCTGGCCGCAAATGAAGAAGTAATTTCGTCAAATACTTGTGAGTTTACGTTTCGTTAAAACTACTTGATTTTGGTACGAAATTATTGTCTCAAATGGCAAAATATAGCTCAATGGTTGCTAAATCGTCAAAATTGAGAGTTTTGTTTCTGAGCTTGAACAGACACGTGACAGGTATTATTATATTATGTAATATTGTTTAATATTTTATCCCATCCTCAACATGGATTTTTTTTAATTGTAAACCAAAGCAAGCTACATTAGTTTATTTTGAAAATTAAAATAATCCTACATAAGAAAATAAATTTATTCATTCTCTAGCAATTGTATACATTATTATTTCATCCCAACTTGAACAATAATTTTTGTAATCATTTATGCAGTATAAGAATTGAATATTATGTTATTAATGATTTAGACAAAATGTATAATTTAAACTATATTAATATAAAAAAATATTTTTTTTAAATGATAAATGATTTATTTTTAAATATTTGAACTACGCCTCTATACTTTACTTTTTAATTTCAAATCAACAAAACTCAATAACGTTCAATGTGCCCATAATAACACGAGCTTTCTTGTACGCATTCTTGAGTACGTTCATATATGATCATCATCAGACGAGTGACGGACATTATTACATTCTGTGATATCGATTAATGCTTTATCACAGCCTCCAGATAGGTTCTTTTAATTTCCCTATGTAGAAGTTATGAATAGACTAAGTATAAATGTTACAACAGTACCGGAATTTTTCGTTGTTTAAGAGGCAAATTTTCTGATACCTTAAACAACGAACAAGAGGAAGAACAGACATTTTGTTTTTGATACCAACTGATTTGCATAAATATTTTTATTTCCTTTGAAAGAACTCACATTTCAAATTAAGCATCTCATTCTCACAAATTTTTTTGCGTTTTTTATCTTGGTATTCTTATCTATACTTAACAATCTTCATCGATTTTTTTCTTCTCGTAGCAAATTTATTGAAAAAACTTGTTAGCTCTTGTTTATTTCAAAAGTAATATATCAATAAAGATTAACTCTTAAAAGGAAAAAAATAATCCAAGCAATAATAATAACTACAATTATAATATAAGTAAAGATAATATATTTAATATAATATTAACAAGCACAAAAATTTAATTCGCATTTGAAAAAAAAAAGTATCACATTCTCACAAATATTTTATGCGAGTTCTTATCTATATATTTTTATTTAAACTTCATGATCTTCTTCTATTTTTTTAAACTAAACTTTTAACTTCGATAGCTTAAACTAAAATCTGAAAAATATGTAATGCCGTTGTATAACAAATAATTCATTTTTAAACGCTACAATAAATTTTGTATATATTGCTTATTAATTTCAAAATCAACCAAGCACTAGATAACAATTAATCGGTCCAGAATAACAGCACGACCTCTGTAGTATTCGTTATAATATGTGTTGATATACAATCATCATTAAACGTGTGACAGTAATCAATACATTGTGATACATCAATTAATGTTTTATTACATCATCGTGATAAATGTCGTTTTTATTATAAAACACAACGAGCTACATGATTCTATTTCAAAAATTAAAATAACCTTACATAAGAATATAACTTTATAATTATGCAGTTCATTCGCTAAGAACTGCCTTTAAGTTGGATATACTATTATTTTATCACAACTTAAACTATAATGTGTGTAATCCCTTATGAAACGTAAATACGTAAAAGTATACGTAAAAGTACAAAAGAAACGTAAAAGTACAAAATGTTATATCCTTAATGTTTTAGATTAAATAGATAATTTAAAGTAAAACATAAAATACATCGATTTCTAAATATTTTAATGAAACCCGTATGCATTACTTATTAATTCCAACCTAACTAAAACTATACGTGTTATCCTTAATGAAAAATATTTATTAAATATTGGTCCTTAATATTTAAGATTAAATATATAGTTTTAACTAAAGTTTAAAAGATGTATAACACTGTTACATAGTATCTAATTTACTCTCAAATACTCGAATTAAACTCGTAAAAATTACTTATTAATTTCAACATCAACAAAATTCTGGATAGCGTCAAATGTGCCCAGAATAACAGTACGGTCTTTGTACTACACGTTCTAGAGTATGTTGATAAATGATCATCATCAGACACGTGACAGGCATTATTACATTCTGTGATATCGATTAATATTTTATCACAGCCTCGGGATAGGTGCTTTTTAATTCCCCATGTAGCAGTTATAAATGGGCTAAGGGTAAAAGTCACAATAGTACTGGAATTTTTCTTTCCTTAAGAGGCAAATTTTCCGGTACCCCAATCAATAAGCAATAAGAAGAACAGAAAAGAATTTCTTGATATTGACTGAATTGCAGAAATACTTTTATTTACTTTAAAAGAACTCACATTTAAAAATAAGGATCACTTTCTCACAAATATTTTATGTCATTTCTTATCTAGGTATCCTTATCTATAGTTAATGATCTTTATCGTTTTTTATTATTTTTATAGCATGTTTAGAATAGAAATTTTGTTACTACGTGTCGAAAGTAATATAAATGTTAGTTAAGATTACCAATTAGAAAGATGGAAAATAACCCAAGAAATAACAATATACACATTTATACCATATATTGAATATAATGGCCATATATTTAACATAATAATAATATGCACAAACGCTTTAATTCAGATTTAAAAATAAAACTAAACAATCAGTTTCTTCCGAAAATTTTATGTCAATGTTTATCTAAATTTACCGATATTATTTTTTTTTCTTCGAAAGTTTATTGTAATTTTATTTTTATACTCAGTTTGAAAAGTATTATATCAGTTAAGGTTATCATTTACAAGAAAAAATAAAAATGGACAAGTAATAATGTACTCATTTATAATTTACATAATAAAAGCAATAATGTACAGAATTGCGTTAATTCACATTTGACAGTAAACATGACATTCTCATGAATATAGTATGCAAATTCTAATCTGATTATTCCATTCTAAATTTGAAAATCTCAATCGATTGTTTATTCTTCTCATAGCATGTTTATTGTTTTACATTGTTACTATATGTGTTATTAGTAAAGTAATGTGTTATGAAAGACACTTATTTGCTTAAATGAATTTTAGTATGCATTTGAATAAAGTGTAATTTTATTTTAAAATCCACTAATGTGCGATTGTGCACGCTGTAAAAAAAGCCGTTGAATTTACGGCGCAGCAATTTTGCCAGTAGTTCTTGCCATAAAAATTGCAGTAAAATTAGATGCAATAAAAAAAATTACATCTAGTTTTACTGCAATTTTACAGTAAAAACTGCTGGCAACATTGCTGCCAGCAGTTTTGCCGTAAACTTAACGGATTCTTTTACAGTGCACTTTATCTTTGTACAATTTTGAAATATGTTTTATGCTTATTCATTTCTTTTTATAAACATAAAATATATTAATGCAAAAGCACTTCTTCGAGATTACACAATGTAAAACATTTTTCTTAAATTTAATAATACCTAAATTCTTTGACACAATTACGCACATTATTATCAGATTTATGAAAAATGTAAAAAGTTGCTTAGTAAAAGGCATCCATTCGGAAGAGCGGCACTTCGACGACTCGCTCAAAAAATACTACTACCTTCATCTCCAAACACCCTGGTTAACAGTCAAAAAGTAATTTCTAGAACATTCGATAATCTGAAACACCGATCCCATCATGTAAACAGAAACCAACATCTGAGACTGAGTATAAAGAAGCGAAATCGAATCTTTCACGCAAACGATAATTTTATTAAAAATATTATTATTTAACTTATTTAATAATCGAAAGTAGTTAAAATTCGAATGTATTTCACAGACGATAATTCATTAAAAAAAAGAAAATAAATTAAATTATAAAAACGTAATAAATATAAAATGCGAAGGAAAAGAAATAAAAAAATGATGTTTTGAACAAGTATGCTTTTTCGGAATAATTTTAATAAGATTTTTAAAAAGGAGTTGATAAAAACAGAGAAAAGGTGAGTTTTATAACGAATGTAAAAAAAAAAAAATTCTGTAAGAATGTTTTTAATTTAGAGCCATTTTGTAGATTTACGCGTATGAAAATAAATATTTTTTAAGACGGATTTTAATTTCATAAGCCGGAATAAATACGGTATATTGTTAAAAAGAAAATAAAGTAGTATAAGATTACTTTTGGCGAAAAAAATTAAATTGTGCAATATATATACAGATATAATACAGTTTTGCGATAGTTTTAATATCATTATTGTTTTTTATGAAGCAGTTTTCATCTGAATAAGAATTGTTATAATGTAGTCGCCTAATGCAATTTACTAAGAATTTTGAGCTCCGATCAATATCTTAGTGTGATTTCTGCGTGTAACAGCCCATTCTATCCGGGTGTTAAGAGAAATAATGGGAAGGTTCCTTAATGGGTAATAATGAAAGTGGAAAAATGCAATCTCTTTCGTGCGGCAAAGAAATTACCGGCGATTACCTAGAAATCGCGTTTTTTTTATATACTCATATATATCATTGTTTTTTTTTTCAATTTCTTGGAATAAAATAAAATAAAATGATATTACAATTATATAGATCGAAAAATGTTTTTCGATAAAACATTAGTAATTAATCTTAAAATTAAAAACAAATCTTTTTATTTAATTTTTA
The DNA here is from genome assembly GCA_964019185.1 of Maratus speculifer. NCBI lineage: Eukaryota > Metazoa > Arthropoda > Arachnida > Araneae > Salticidae > Maratus > Maratus speculifer. Next base: position 223,687,343 of record OZ025296.1, on the reverse strand, counting down.
TGTTTCTAACTGCATATTCCACAAAGGATAAAAAAAATTAATTTACCTGCAATCGGTTGTGGGTCATTCTCTAAAAAGCGTACAATAGTACCCTATATTCAATGTTATAGTCAATATTCATATTTCTATTTTCAATAGTATTTTTTCGGTAGAAAAATTTTGTTTTTCAAGACAAATATTATCATTTCTAGAAACTTATCAATGTAAGTAAAAGTAGTCCGGTTGTGTTAAATTTACTTTTTTCTCAGTAATACAAACTATCAGTAACATCATTCACGAATTTGAACTTTATGCTACAGTTATGTTTGCCTAGTGAGACGAGATAAAAAAAAAAATAATTCTATCAATTATGTAACTAAGGAGCAGTTAATTCTTATGAGAATGAATAATGAATTTATTTAGAATGAATACTAAAAACACACACACAAAAAAAACTATTTTCAAAACTTGAGAAGCTTTTCATCAACCATCTTTTAAGTATTATTCAATTCGTCTCCTTTGAAGATTTAGGTGCTTTTTAAGTGCGATAGTAATTATCTAAACACGTAGCATCTATAATCGTCCTTCAGGACGTCCGTCCGGCTCTCCTTATATAACAAGGCGAAAGCTACCTCATTGAGTAATTTGGAATTTAAGTTACATAATTCTTTCATAATTTTGTTGATTATAATTAATTTTTTGAAAATTGGATGCATAGTTCAATTACAGGCACAGTCAGAAGTATTCCGTTACATTACGTCTAATGGGAAAAAATAGCTTCAAAAGCATTTAATGGTATTATTAATGGTAATATTACACTATTTCGAACATAATAAAATTGATATGCATCTATGAAATATATATTGAAATATACATTCTGTACAATCTGTGGTGTAAAGAATATCTTTTATTAGATGACAGGGCTTCACAAAAGTATTCATTTACATAATGGTATAGGAGAAAAAATTCTTTGGGACGCATTTTAAAAAATATTAAATTATTTCACATTTTGTGAAATTTGCATACGTTGCTGAAATTTTGTACAAGTTACTTCCTGTATAATAGAAAACAGATAGGGATACACAAATGATTTCGGGTACTCTACTTTATCCGAGGTACTACAAAATATTACACCAAGGTCTGAATATTTTAAAAACTGCCCTAGATTACGAACGCACTTCATTTTCGACGTTTCACTTGCAATTTCCAACTTGTTCGATTGAGTCACTGTAAACTGTTGATAAACAATTTTCTCTGAAAAATACATTTACATTTTGAAAATCTAGAGGTTTATGAAGATGATATCATGGGGGCTAAGAGCAGGCTCCAAATATTAATCTACATATTTTTTGAGAAAATGTATTTTTCTTCTGAAATCAACCTATGTTAATGCATTTACATAAACATAATGCAAGCATGTATCTTACAAGAAATGTCTCCTTATTGGGCATACTCAAAATTTCTTGAAAAAAAAAACGCTACTTGCACTACTTACGTATGTAATAAAGGATCAGTTAAATTTAGAGGCGGAATTTCAGTAGTAGTCTGTAAAAAAGTAAAATATTTTCAAATATTTGGCTCGAAAAGATGAAAGCGACGCATGATTTGGCAAGTAGGATTTTTCCTGGACAAACGCAAACTATTAAATGCATATGGAAATTGCTTGTTAAATGTCGCTAAAGTCCTTCATTATTCTCACCAGTTATTTTTTATTGTAAAATTTACCTTATTTGATAAGAGCATTTCTGTGATTCAATTACAAAAAATTTTCTGTTTACAAAAACTGATGATAAGAGATTGAAAATTAAGCAAACGACTCTCGTCGTGAAGAGGTGAAAAAGTATTCGATATAAAAGTGTATTTATTGAAATTCTGTTTCATCGCCAATCGCTGATAAATCTTACGGACGCTCTATTCAGGTTCCGCCAAAAAGGTTTTCATAAACAGACATATCCATATGAAAATAACATTCTGTAAGTTTTTCAGATTTTACTGAGTATACCTGAATGGTGACCTTCCTTGTTAGTGTTGGTTTAGTTACCTTGAATTACAAGTCATATCCATGAATCGCCAATATAAATCCAATAAATTCCAATAACTATGATTGCTTTTTTATAACGAAATCTAAAATTTGAGTAAGAAAACAAATTTCTGATTTATAATTCAAAAGCAGGAAACATACTGACTAACTTTAGCAAAGACCAAGCATGGATACATAAAAAAAAATCAATTTAATATTGGTTGAAAAATAGAAGAATTAAATTTGGCAGCTCTTCGTTTGTTACATTTGACTCTGATTTTTATCAATCGTAATTTTGTATTTGTTAGCTGCAGTCGTCTTGGTTTTCTGAAATCCCAACAGCTTCACTATAGAAGTCATACTAACTGGTAAGTTATGTTTCTATTTTGCCCCTAATATTGAATTGTATTTTTCGATTTTCGTGTATTTATTTCTAGTCTTTCAACCTGGCAAAGTTACTACACACTAAAAAAGGTTCATTAAGATTACGGCGGTAACTGCTGGCAGCAATGTTGCCAGTAGTTTGTATCGTAAAAATTGCAGTAAAATGAGATGTAATCATTAAATTTACATCTAATTTTGCTACAATTTTTGCAGTAAAAAACTGCTGTCGACTTTGCTGCCAACAGTTTTTGCCGTAAATTTTACAGATTTTTTTTCAGTGTAAAACATAGTATATCAGTTTCTCAAAAGCATGAATATTTGTTTTCAAATTTAAGTAAATTAATCTTAGAATTATTCTAAGCATATGATCAACATCGAAGCAAGTCATTATGTATCAGTTAAAAAAAGTATAATAGGTGAGCAAAAAGCCTTATACTTTTCAACTCTGCACGGCGGAAAAACCATTCAGTTACCATTCAGTTATCAGACTTGACTGAATTGAAGATTCAAGTGTACGTGAACAAAAATATTTATAGGTGTATGGTTATAAGATAATGTTACAAATTATAAGAATATAATGTTATCAATTAATTTTCAAAAAAAAAAAAAAAAAAAACATTCTTTGATAAGTATTGCTTATTATTTCCATAATTATGGACATTTAAAGTATGTGACATATTTCAAAGTGAAAAGGGCAAATACACATTACAGATTCAAAATTATATTTTAAAAAAGCGTGTTCATTTTCTCAATTTTAAGAATATATTTAAAAGAGCAAATAGAAAAAGAAAAGTTCCCTGAAATCATTTGTACGTATCAAAGCAGTATAAAGATTGGTGACTATTTTCATTTCATAAATTTAACATTCAGTTTAAAAAAAATCTCACATTTTATTTGAAGAATGTGTAGATTTTTTTAAACGCATTTCTTCAAACAATTGTGTCTTTTTTTAAAGAAATGAACAGAAATTTTATTTTTCTCGTGAAAATAAATTCCAGAAAACATTTTGCATTTATAAGTCGTTAAAAACAAAAACAATTAGTTTTCAGAATACAGCAGTTAAAAAAATCTTTCAGGAGTTAAATTTGTATTATTCAGTTTGTGTAAAAATATAAAATCAAATGCAGAACAAAATGTAACATTATAATTTAAATTTTTAATGAATGGTTTAAATTTTTTTTTTCTTAATATGAATTTTGATTTCTGTAAACGTAAAAAAACAAATATAAAATTAATAGAAACGTAATGTAAAAAGAGAAGATTGGTGACTGTATCGATTTAAAAAATTCAATGTTCAGTTACAAAAAAAATCTCACATTTTATTTAAAGATTTTGTAGAACTTTTTTAACGTATTTTTTAAATCAACTACAATTTGTTTAGATATGCAACAGAAGTTACAATCTTTATTTGTCTTCAGAAAATTATTTTGCAATTATGAATAGTTAAAAACAAAAACAACTAGTTTCCAGAATGCAAAATTAAAAAAGAAAAAAAACTTTAAGGTATTTAAATTGTGTTATTCAGTTTCTGTACGAATAGAAAAACAAATTGAAAACAAAACGTAACATTATTTTTTATATTTTAAACCAATGGTTGAAGTATTATATTTTTAAATATGAATTTTGATTTCTGTAAATGTAAAGAAACAAATGAACAATTAATGGAAACGGAATGTAAAAAATAATGGGTGCTTAGCACAACATTAATTCTTGGTTTATGATACTATCGCAGCCTTAGAAAAAAACTTTATTACCAAATTTATTTGCAATTACTGAAATACATTTTTTTAACTACTTTATGTTCTAAGTAATTCCATAATAACTTTCCTTTATGAGATTTCCGATAATGCATGTTCACGAATCTACAAATGCTTAGTTAATGAGATGAAGAAATATCTTTATTAGTACATTGATAACTTTCCTGTGACACGTTCGTTGATTATTTTTATGCGAATCTATCAATTTTATTTTCGTATGGTTATATGTAATAGCTTATGCTAATTATACATAATAAGTATATAATGTTTAGTATATAAATCATTAAAATTAATCGTTCTCTCTTTTTTAATTCTTATAATGCCGTTTAAATCATGTTTCTATCTGAAAATTAGAAGAAGAAATATTTTTTTCTCGATTTAGTTTGCTTTCAAAATCTAGTTTTCAAGCAATAGCTGTCATGGAAATAACTTCCAGTAAACAGCGTATTTCTTCATAATGAGTATTTTCACAACTTCTCAGATTTAAATAGTTATATCTCAGAACTGTTAAAGATAAAATCTTCAAACTTGGAACATGTCTCTTTTGATTATTTTACATTAATTTTGTTTCGGCAAGTTTGAAATATATATATATATATATATATTGAAAACATGACTTTTTTAAGTATAAATTACATAATGTTTTAATTTTTTTAAATATTTTTTTTTATTTAAAAAAATGATATTTTTCAAAATGCTAAATCAAAATTAAAATTTACATACTTCTTTTTAATAACAATTTTAATTTTACTTGAGAAAGGTGTTATAGTAAAAATAAAATACATTGACATGTTTCGGAACCGTCAAATAAGTTCCATAGTCATAATATAAATAAAACAAAATTTCAAAACATTACTCGGTCAATACAAATGACACGCGACACTGAGATATAAATAACAAAAAACACGCGCTCTATTGCAAAAAATTGAATTAAAATATAGACCATGCTCTAAAACTTAACTAAAAATAAAAATTTCAAAACTATTTCACGGTCAATACAAATGACACGCGAGAATGAGATATAAAACCCCCCAAAAACACGCGCGCTATTGAAAAAATTAAATTAAAAATAGACCATAATCTAAAAGAAACTCCAACATGGTTCATCCCATTGAAGCCCTCACGAGGAATTTATTCATTAATTCTAACCATAACTTAGGAATAATGGTATTTTGCAATGATACCGTTTCTTTTATTATTCCTAAGTTATGGTTAGAATTAATGAATAAATTCCTCGTGAGGGCTTGAATGGGATGAACCATGTAGGAGTTTCTTTTAGATTATGGTCTATTTTTAATTTAATTTTTTCAATAGCGCGCGTGTTTTTGGGGGGTTTTATATCTCATTGTCGCGTGTCATGACAAAAAAATGAAAATCTACAAAAAAAAAAGAGAGTTATAACGGTTTTTAATTACCGAATTTTTAATAAAGTTTTAATTTAAATAAATATATATGTAATAAAATTTTAGAATTAAAACTCAGAGAGAGCAAAATGGCGCAATTTTTTTTTATTTTATTACACACACACACACACATATATATATATATATATATATATATATATGAATATATATATGAGAACGTTTATTATGTGATTTTGTTTACAAATAATGTAGTTCATAGTGACAAAAGAATTCAAAATTTTAACTCAATTAATAAAAATTATTTTAAAATGTGTCCGGGACCCCCATAAGATATCCATCTAAATATATGACAAAAAGTATTTGAATGATGCACAACATGACTTTAAATCCCAGGACACATTGGAATTTAGAGAACTTAGAAAAATTTTTGATGAAATGTTTCGGAATTTCAGATCTATAAAAATATGTTTTTCTTCATATTTTTCAGATAAGGTTTAATAACAATAACAATTAGAGTACTGATAAACAAATGTATATAGATTCGAACATACTGTAGAGTGAAATTCTCGAATTCTTCTGTAGCTCAAGTAGATACCTATGGGTAAATACCTATGGGTATGTCTGCGGGAAAATTCCACATCTCTTATCCAGTATTACAGCATCTTAGTGCACAGTATCCGTATGACATCACTATCAAGAAACTCTCAAGAAAATCGGCTATCTAATGCTACACATGCCTTCATTTGTTTAAAATATTATTATAGATACTTAAAATTAAGCACAGTTCATAATAGATCTATGTTAAATCAGAAATCATTTAATGTTATTTGTTGAAAATAGCGTGCTTTTTGAAGATACTTTTTAGCTCATTAGCTCACAGGCTATCATAGCCTGAGAGCTTATGAGCCCGTCCGTTCTGTATGTATGTGCGTTCGTGCGTAACGCGATAACTCATGATAAAAATATCGGATCCACTTGAAATTTTGTATATAGGTATATCCTGATAAGGCGCTTCCCTGATTAGTTTTTGGAGTTCATTCGATATGTATAAGAGGGGGAACGGGGGGCTCATGCCCCTCCCCTTAATGGATATAAATGGGTTTTTCATGCAGAATTAACAGTTTTTCTCCAAAATTTAGATATAGGATCATTCTGATGAGGCGATTCCGTGACTGTTATTATGTGTTCATTGAATAAGTATAAAAAGGGGGAACGGGGGGCTCATCCCCCCCTTAATTGATATAAAAGGGATTTTCATGCAGAATTAACAGTTTTCGTTCAAAATTTAGATATAGGATCATTCGGATGAGGCGATACCGTGGCTGTTATTATGTGTTCATTGAATAAGTATAAACAGAGGGAACGGGGGGCTCATGCCCCTCCCCTTAATTGATATAAACGGGGTTTTCATGCAGAATTAACAGTTTTTGTCCAAAATTTAGATATAGGATCATTCTGATGAGGCGAGTCCGTGGCTGTTATTAGGTGTTCATTGAATAAGTATAAACAGGGGGAACGGGGGTTCTAATGCCCCTCCCCTTAACTTGCATAAATGGAATTTTCAATCAGATTTGTCAGATTTCGTTCAAATCTCTGAATAGTTTTGGAAGTTTAATGGTTATGTATAAAAGAGGGGAATAACTCCTCTTAAATTATATAAATGCTAAGTGGGTTTTTATTAAGAATTATCCGATTTGCTCTGAATTTTGGATATAGATTTTTTAATATGATAAAGCATGTACTTGATAGTTTAATAAGTTCAATGATTAAGTATAAAAAAGGTGAAAGGGGAGAGCTGTTTCCCCTTCTTAATTTTTTTTCGAACGGAATTAACGAAAATACAAGGCTGTAATGTACAATTAGTATGCGTAGTCTGTGAGCTCAATGCCATCAGTTTAACTGGGCAATATTCTTTTTATTTAGGTTGTTACAGGGAAATGGCGACCAAAGCATATAATTACTATTTTCAATTATTTTTCTTTTATATTTGTTGGCAACATTAATCAAATGGCGATAAAGCTACAAAAATATGACTGCAAAAAAGTTGACAAATATGAAGACATTTTTTAATTCTTATTCCTGAACTTGTCGAAGAATCCAACAGTGTAGCTTTAACTGTTTAGTTTAATGTGTAAAATTGAACACGATAGAGAATTTTTTTTCATATAGGGGGAACTGGGGCACATTGATGCACCCTCTCTACTACTCACAGGGTCATTACAGGAAGTTTCACAACAGTTCCAAAAGGTGATACTAGTGGACAGAACTACTTACAGGAAGTTTTGGCATCATTAAGTAGCTTGATTTAATGAGACGGGTGATTTATAGATTTTGTAGGCCAAAATTTAATTTGAGTTGTACAATTACAATGGTATTATACAACTGTTCTAGAATTTTCAACCGAAAAGAATACTATCCCTAGAAAGCAAAGCTATTTCTTATTAGTTCCTCATTTTTATTGTTAAGTTAATTATGAAGTGTTGGAATTGAGTTTCATTATATTCAAAATGGCTGTATAAAGAACATTGATACATTCTATGCCGGGGCACATTGATACGTATCGATTTGCCCTTTAATAACTACAGACAATCTAAATCATTTTCTAATTCTTTTTTTCATTGCCTTTTGTTATTTTTTTACCATACACTTCTTAATCCAACCATTTCCCGTCAAAAATTTCTAATATTATTTTTTATTGAAGAGAAATAGCTCTCAATTTTTATATTAGAATATTTTATAGTATTTTTGCAAACAGAAAACGTACAAACTTACCCAAAAGCTAGTGCTAGTAGAACTAACAAAAGAAAAGGGCGGCAGCCTTGCAAATCTTGAATTTATATCGATTCTCCAGAGAAAAAAGTATTTTCGACATGAGAAATGTAAGAGAAACAAGCTGCAGAACAGAAGAGGATAATTATATTATAAATAGAATTTTTAATATATTTATCCTTTATTTTTTATTTATAAACCGATTTATAAACAGAAAACCTTGTATTTTTTTCATATTTTCTAAGAAAGAAAATAATGCTGGGGTTGAAGTACCAAAATACGACAAAGTTATCACAGCAAACAGTAAGACAAGGAACAGCCAGAACATCAGGTCATTTTACATTTAATTTTGATTGCTTTAATATTGCTTAAAATAAATTGTCGGTGATTTCAATTTCTATAAATAAATATAAAATGGTTTACTAACTCATTTTTTATGAAAAATATGTATTGGTGTTATTTTGTCTCTATTTTCTCCAAATGTATCAAAATGCCCCATGAGGTGTATCAATCTGCCCGGGGATGTGGCACATTTGTACAAATGACTTTTTTTTATTTTTTTTTATTTACATACAAAAATACTACATAAAACAGCGATTGTACATTTTTATAATACACTACACAAGTTTTGCTGTCACCACATGGAAAAATAACCTGAAATTTATACTTTTTGGACACAAAAAACTGTATCAATGTGCCCCAGTTCCCCTTATAATGTGCTAAAATGATGAGATAAATTACAGATGATATTTGAAAAATGAAGGATATTCAATTAACCGTCTTTGCTTTTACAATGTGAGATTAATTTTTGGTTTATAATTCTTTGGCATTGAACAAATATAAGACTTTCTGCATAAAAACATTTTTATTCAATCCTTGTATTTTTGTTGCTCAATAACTCAATATTTTGTTATTTTGCCCCCTTTTTCTACCAAAATTTGTACTAAGGTTATAATTTATATTTTGATATTTAAATGTGAAATAATAAATTTTTTTAAACTTGATTTGATATTTTTGTACTCTAGTAGTCGATGCATTCCTGATAACAACAGTAAATAAAATAATAGAAATGTAATAAACATTTGATTGTATAATGTATAATTGTATAATGTACTAGTGTACCTTTATTGCTGCAATAACACACACAAGCCGTATAAATTAAATCGATAAACAACTCCTATAATTATGTACAAATTATAAAATGTCAAATTGCTTTTTATTTTTTCTTCATTTATTTAAAATAGCACATTCGAATAGAGTTGTACCCACAAGACCTAACATGATTTATTGTTATAATCTTTATTTAATAATTTTATAAGATTAAGAAAATACATTCCACGATTATGTAGAAGTGAAATGAAATTACTCTAGTCAATATATTACCAAACAGTATTTTAAAGTATTTTGTTTAAATATGCAAAATTCAAGATATATTGAACGGCATGGTTGTTTATTAATTTCCAAATATTTCTCCAAACGTTTTATTTTTAGATTTTTTTCAGATGTAACTGAAACCGTTTATTTAAGCTTTTATGTTCATCACCTCTTCTTCTCCCCGCCTAAATTTATCACCCGGCACAATTTTTTTACTATATACTTATCTTAGTAAAATCAGGATGACAGCAGACTGATTAAATTGCTACAGAAACGCATTTTTTGTGACAGGGTATCAGTCACTGTGGGCGTGGTCTCTTTGGACATGGAAAGACATTATTTTCAGCCTGTAATCTCGATCCAAACTTCCGGAGAATGAAAAATGCATTCACTGTGAACGTATACGGCTATTTATTCCCTGTTCTTCTACGAAGGAAGTACAGACCAATTGCAACTCGTTATAAATGACATATTTCCTATTATTTGTTGTAATGGTGATGAGATAAATTATAGGGTGTGTTTTAAAAATGAAAAATGATATTCAATTAGTAGTCTTTGCTTTTCCCATGTCAAATTAATTCTTGATTTATATTTGTGATTTTCTGGATAACAACTTTTTTATTTAATCCTAGTATTTTACTTGCTCAATAATTTAAAATTTTGTTATCGGCTTTACTTTTTTTTTCAAATAAGTTTATAATTTATTTTTATTATTTAAATTTTCAATAATAAATTTTATTAACTTGATATGATATTTTTGTATTCTAGTAATCGATGTAATCTTTATAAACATAGTAAATTAAATAATACAAACGTAATAAACATTAGATTAATTATAAGTGTACATAATGTACCTTTATTTTTGCAATAACACTCACATACCATATAAATTAAATCTGTATAAAACTTCTATAATTATATATAAATTATAAAATGTTAAATTATTTTGGATTTTTTTCGATATTTATTTAAAATTTACATTCGATTAAAGCTATGCCCATGGGATGTAATATGACTTATTCCCAAAATTTTTTATAAAAAATTTTATAAGATTAGGAACACATAGATAACGATTATACAAAACTGTATAGAGGTGAAATGAAATCACGTTAGTTATAATGAAATCAGTGTATAACAGAACAGTATTTTAAAATATTTTGATTAAATATGCAAAATTCAAGAAACATTGAACGGCATGGTTGTTTGTTTTTTCTTTTCAAATATTTCTCCAGTTTCAGATTTTCTTTTCTGATGTATTTTGTATTGTTTTTTCCGGCTATTTAGTTAAACTTTCACTTTCATCACCTCCTCCTATCCCCTCATAAATTTATCATCACAGTATCATTTTTTAACTATATACTTATCTCAGTAAAATCAGGATAAATGCAGACTGATTAAATTGCTACAGAAAAGCATTTTTTGTGACAGGGTATCAGTCACTGTGGGCGTGGTCTCTTTGGACATGGAAAGACATTATTTTCAGCCTGTAATCTCGATCCAAACTTCCGGAGAATGAAAAATGCATTCACTGTGAACGTATATGGCTATTTATTCCTTGTTCTTCTACGAAGGAAGTACAGACCAATTGCAACTCGTTATAAATGACATATTTCCTATTATTAGTTGCAATGGTGATGAGATAAATTATAGGGTGTGTTTTAAAAATGAAAAATGATATTCAATTAGTAGTCTTTGCTTTTCCCATGTCAAATTAATTGTTAATTTATATTTATCATTTTTTTTATTATACTGGAAATCTTAGCCATTGGACAAATATTCATTTATTACATAAAAGTATTATGGAACTTCTGTACATTTTTTAACTTAACATTTTTTGTCTTTTTTTAACTATGTTTATACTAAATTTATACTACTTTTTTAATATATAATTTTTAAATGATAAATTTCATTAAATTGGTATAATATTTTATATTCCCGTAATCGATACAATGATTACAATAATGGCAAATAAAAATAATAGAATTGTAATAAGTATTAGATTAATTTTAACATAATTATTGAATATAATTCTGGGGTAGCATAATTGTTTCATGTATTAGGCAACTTTCTATGATTAATAAGGTTAGCTGAGTAAATTAGGGCCTCTAGATTTGTTCAGGATAGCTCAGTTGGCAGTGTATTGACAGTTTAAAACAAAATATCCTTGATTCTAATCTTGGTCCGGACATATTTTGTCCAATTGGAAAATTACGCCGCAATACCTACTATACATTATTAAATATATAATTAAGTGATATAAGTTGATAATAATTAAGTAATACTATGATACATAAATTAGGTGATCGAGTTCTTTTTTTACGATTTAATTTTGATTTAAATTTAACATGGATAAGAAATTCATTCAATGGCATCCGCCTACTGTTTTTTTTTTCTTTTGCAAAAAAAGTTTAGATTAATTGTAGTTTTTTAAATAAATATCATACATTTACTATCCTTACACGCATATTTGATGAACTAAACTATAGGCTATATTATGAAATGTAAATTGACTTTTAATTTATAATCATTTTCGTTCTGTTAGTTTCATCTCATTGTTATTCAACATTCATAGTTTCAGTTTTATAATATCGAAATACTTACTTATTGTACAAAATCTTATACTACTTTACAATTGATTTATTTTCATTTTAATAGAATTGGTATTTAGTTTCTGTTATTATCTTTAATTTTTTAATAATAAATTAAGCCATGAATTAAATTGTCTAAATATTTTTAATGGATGCTAAAATGATAATAAATAAAAATAGCAATATAAATAAAAATATTAATGCGAATAATAACAATAAATCGGAAATTGAAAGTGAAGCAAACACAAAATTACAATTCATAAAAAGCAGAGTCTAATATAAGAAGTGCAGAGCTGCCAAATTAATGTTTCTATTTTTTCACACAGCATTAAACTGTATTTATCTGTTTCCATGACTGTTCTTTGCTAAAATTAGCCAGTATGTTTTCTGTTGTTAAATTATGAGTTAGAAATTTGTTTTCTTACTCAGATGTTAGATTTTGTTATAAAAAAGCAATCATAGTTATTAGAATTTTTCACATCCATGAATTGTAGATCAAGGTGACTAAATCACACAAAGATACATGCTTACGTATTGCTTAAGCAATTGCATTAACATAGATATATTTCGGAAACAAAAATATATTTTCTTTAAAAACAAATAATAATTAAGTTAATATTTGTAGCCTGCTTCTCGCCCCCCGTGATATCATCTTCATGAATCTCTAAAATTTCAAAATGTTTTTTCAGAGAAAAATGTTTAACAGCAATTTACTCTGACTAAATCGAACAAGTTGGAAATGTCAAGTCAAGCGTGGAAATGAGGTGCGTTCGTAATATAAGGCAATTTTTAAAATATTCAGATCTTGCTGCAATAATATGCTGTACTTCGGATACAGTATGGTGGCCGAAATCGTTTGTGTGTCCCTGTAAATACTATCTGCTTTCTATTATACTGGCAAGAACTTCTAGTAAACCTCAGAAACGTATATCAATTTCATGCAAATCTATTTCGTGCGAAATTGTTTAACATAATCAAAACGTGCCCCATACAATGTTCCGCTCTATATCATTATGCAACTAAATAATTTGTGTGGCCCTGTAAATGAATAACAGATTTTTTTGCACCAGAAATTGTACAGAATATTTATTTATATCTACTTCATCGATGCATATCCTTTTTATTATGTTCGAAAGAATGTAACATCATTAAATTCACTTTAAACTATTTTTTCCTATTGGACTTATTGCAACGAAGTATATTTTACTGTCCCTGTAATTAAACTATAAATCTGATTTTGATAAATTTTGGAATGACTGGACAAAATATTGCAGCAATTTTATATTTTAAATTTCAAGCGAATTAATTGTATAATTTTTGTTCTGTTATATGCGGACCGGCAGACGAGCAAACTGGCTGTACGATGACTATAGCTGCAATAGATGTAAATTTTTCCATTTTTCATTTTTTTCACCCAAAAATTAAGAATGGAAAAAATTACATCTGTTATAATTAATTTACCGATTGAATAATCGTGTTTAAAATTAATCTAATGTAATTTCGTATGCAGCGATTTTCTGCAGTTCCATATACTGACCTTCGATTTATTCTGTTGAGCTGATCCAGAGTATCAGACCAGATAAAATGATCGTTGAGGTTAATTGGGTGAAATAGTCTTCCAGTGTTCGTGTCCGAGATGGCTCAGTTGGAAGAGCATTGGCGGCTACGGCCAATACATCTCTGGTTCGAATCCTAGTCCGGAATTTTTTTCACCCAAAAATGAAAAATGGAGAAATTTACATCTGTTATAATTAATTTACCGATTGAATAATCGCGTTTAAAATTAATCTAATACAGCTGCAATGATTTTTTTTATAATTACGAGCACACCTAACAATAAAGACGAACGTATTTCCTGTGAAGATAAAGATTATATTTCACGCTTTAGTCTCGTTCCAAACTTCCGGAAAATGAAAAATGCCTTCAATGAGGACGTATGTATGCAGCTATTTATTCTCCTTTCTTTTGCAAAGGGAATACATGCCATTTGCAATTCATTGTAATGCACATATTTATAATTATTAATTGCAATACTGATGAATTAAGGTAAACTGTATGTTTAAATAAATGACATTCGATTAGTTGACAAGTAAATTAATATTCAATTAATTAATTTTAAATTTCTTGTCAAGTTAATTGCTGTATGTTTATAATAGCAAGTTTACTTGTGTTAACATTTTGAGTATTTATCGTCTAAATGGTTTAACTATATCATTCATTTTTTATTGAATTTAGTATACAAGAAAACAAATAATCAACTCTTAATATTTCTACAATTTCGTAAACTTACGTTTAAAAGTCTGAATGATTATTATATTTTGGCATAGAAGAAAAGAAACTACATCCTTTATGATGATCATATGATGTAAAATATAAACGTTAGATGAATAACAACAATAATTTTGCATTGTAGATTTTCAAATTGTTACTGAAACACTAATTATTCAAAGTTTTAAATTAATCTAAAGTTTAAAATTAATCTTTAGAATTAGTTTTAAAATTAATCTAGAAGTGTCTATTGAAGTTATGAGTATGTTTATGTAAAAGAAGTCGTACATTGAAACAGTGTTAAATTTCTTGTCCTCTGCCCCTATGACTCATCATTATTTGACTCACTTCCTATTTATTAACCCTTTCCGGCGCACTACTCTTTAAAGTTGGAATTTAAGGAAAAAAAATAGGCAATCTATTTAGGCCTAGAGGAGTACACAGGTATTGTTTTGTAAAGATTGCACTAACCATTTTAATTATACAGCTGTTGCCGAAGTGGTAACCTCCCATAAGTAAAGCATTGATAAGCGCAGTGAGAAGAGCATTGCTGTGAAGCGCGTATTACAGTAAAACATGTTACCTATTATTTAAAAACAGTAGAGTTTGATCTCTGTGGTGCTGCTATGTAGAACTTATAAGAAAAATTTAAAGTAGCCATTAGAGTAGTTTTTGTGTCTCTAAAGAGGGAGAACTTTAGGTGTTGCCGACCCGGCAACACTGCGCGTTAAGGGGTTAAACCAGCCAGAACACATCTTTTGGTAATATTAGAAATAAAGTGGATTTGAAAAAATAAAAGATTAAAAAATGTCTCCTTAAAATAAAGTAATGAGAATTTTCAAAATTTGTCTGCAAAATCATTCTTATGTAAAAAGGTATCTCAATAAACTGCACACATTTCTATTTGTTTTGTAAAAGGTATTTTACATTGGTATTCCTAGAAAAAGTTCATTTGCATAACTCTATGGCCATCATTACACTGTTAAAAAAGAAAACAAAATGGAAATTGTTCTGACAAACTGGACGTCAGGCAATTCACTGTTTTTTTAATTGAAAAATTCCTGTGAATTCCAGAAAATTTTCAATTTTTTCGAAAAAAACGAAAAATGTTCTGGCTTTTACGGAGGTTTTACTGTTAAAAGACAGCAAACTGCGTTGGCGTACCGATTGGCAGAACAATTTCCGTAAAATCTTTGATGATGTTGTTGTTTTTACAGTGTAGAGTCTTAATGATGGCCCGAGTGTGGATAAAAATGTTTGTTTTTTTTGGAATTTTAGAATTTTATTTTTAAGTCTTTAAAATTTTTAGCTTTTGTGGACAATATATGTCTTTAAGTAAATCTTTTTATTACATATGTGATGTTAAATTTTAAGACGCAACAGTTATTTAATTTGTAAGCAAAAACATTTTGTAAAAACTGTATTAGGGCTTCTGTATGTTTGTAAGTGACAACTCGAAAGGTTAAAATTGATTTGCTCTTGTTGGTATATTTTGGCATGAATGTATTATTACCACAGCAATCTAATGAAACTACGCAACTGAAAGCAATGAACTACGCAGTGGTATACTAAGCAATGAAACTATGCTGTTGAGCAATAAATTACAATTTTTTTTCTGCGAGTGAAGGAATATGTTTCGTTCTAGACTTGGTTTTATAATTTATATTCGTTGTCACTTAGAAAGTTTTGAGTGACAATAATCACGAGTAACAATGGCTGATGCTTTGGTACTCCGTTAATGATATTTGAGCACGATACGCCGTAATACTTCCATACAGTAATTCTAACTACCAAGACATTGTAATAATATCTCTGTATAACAATGAATTTATTATAAACTACCTTTATACTTTAAAAATCAGCGTTATTTCTAGAAATATTATAATGACATATTGTGATGCATAATTTAAATAATAAAACATGTGATTAAGGGAATATTTTTGTCTGCACTTAAGTTCACTAATTATAGTTATTCAGATAATAAAAGAAAATACAAAAGACTGACTAGTATGTCATTGTGATAAAGTTGCACTATAAAAGTGAATAAATTAAAAATATCAAATTGTTTAAAACATTAGCGCACAAACAATATTTAAAATACAAAAGGTAAAACCTAATGATGTTTAAATGATAATTAAAACTTGGCATCTTTTAGTCTTTTAAAGTTTTATTTTTAATGTTTTGAAATCTTTTATCTTTTGTGTATAATATATGTCTTTAAATAAAGCTTTTTATTAGGCATGCGATGTTAAATTTATCATTCGAAATATTTTGCTATGGAATTTTTACAGATTTAGCCTTGTTGGCATGATTTCTGTGAATGTAATATTTTTAAGATAATGTAATGAAACCATGTAGCTGAATAATAAATTACATTTTTCTTGTGAAAAAAAAGTATATGTTTCGTTTCAAACTTACTTTTATGATTGATATTCATTGTCACTTATAAAGTTCTATGAATAATTATGAGTAGCAATGTATCATGCTCAGGTTCTACGTTAATGATATTTGAGCACGATATGCCTTAATGGCTTCTATATAGTAATTCTAACTGCAAAGACATTGTAATAAAATCTCTTTATAGCAATGAGTACATAAAAAACTGCTATTATACTATAAAAATCAGCATTATTTATAGAAATAGCTGAATGGCGTATTTTCAATGTATATTTTAAATAATAAAGCATGTGATTCAGAAAATGTTTCTGTCTACATGTATTTTAATATATGCAGTTATTAAGGAAGTAAAAAAAGAAAGATGATTTTGATGATGTTTATACAGCGTATCTGATTGACATATGTTTGTGATAAATTTTCACTATAAAAATGAACAAGTCCAAAATGTCTAAATGCTTAAAATATTCTATATAGTATTAAAATCGCTTTTTTTTAAATATAGAATCAATGTAATTAGGCGTGTGCTTAAGGAGAAAGTTTTGCCTGCATACAGTTCACTATGTGAAATGTTTCAGAAGATAGAAGAAGAAAAAAAAATGAACACTGTAAATTTACTGTATTTCATTTAGCGAGTGTGACTGGAATGTAATTCAAATAAAATATCACTGTAAATGTTCATAAACTAAGAAAATCATATCGTAAAATATATTTTCCTGTGCTGAGAAATATTTAAAACGCAAATTTTTGATTTAGTAGCAACATAATGGAATTCGTGATTAAGGGACATGTTTTGCTTGCATGGGATTCAATAAGAGAAACTTTTCAGAGGATAAAAAAAGGTCTTTAACATTACGAATCTGACTGGAAAGTAATTGTTGTGAGATATCAGTATAAAAGTTTATAAAGTAATTATATTCATATGCTTAAAACTTTCGGGTCTGGCGTACTATTAATAGCACATGCTTTTTCATCAAGTAACTTTTTGTCTCAACAATTACTTAAGTACTTTCTACATACAGAAATGATAGTAAATGGCTATGCTTTTCTTATTATGACTTTATTTATGTTTTATCATTTATTATTAATAATAATAATAAATAATAACTATTTTCTTAACTTTCTTTGCACCATTAGCGATTCCTCTATTTTATACATATATTTCAGTTTTTAAATTAATGCTATAAGTAACTTTTCTGAACCAATCAAGTGTGATAAAACGTAACAAACATTAGAAAGTTGTAATTCCCTCTCAAATCCTCTTGTAATACGTTATTTTCCAAACATCTGCAAAAACTCTTCTTTAGTCTATTTTCATATTAAAATACATTGAATAGTACACAAAATAAGTACATTCGTCAAATTTCAGAAAAATGAGAGGATCTTTAATCTTCAGTAAATGTATTTGGATAGCTACTATTAACGTTATTAAAATAAAAGTAATTTTGTTCTCAAAATGGAAAAAAATCCAGATCCCAAAAGGGTTAAAATATTATTCTATTCCGAAAAATATTTAAAAGACAAACTTTCGATCCAGCATCAACCTAATAAAGCATGTGACTAAGGAATAATTTTTGAAGAAAAGTAAACAGAATAATTTTATTGCCTTTATTGCCTTGCTAATCGGATTGGATTGTAATTCTAATAAAATATTATTATAAAAAAATTATAAACTAAGAATATCCATATGCTTAAATTATTATTCTATTCCGAGAAATATTCAATAGAGAAATTTTGCATTTAGTATCAACTGAATAAAGCATCTGATTAAGGGACACACGTATGGAGTTCACTAAGTGCAATTATTCATAAAATAAATATATATATTTTAGCTTTAATATTACGAATCTGACTTGAATGTAATTGTAATAAAATATTAACATAAAAGGTTATAAACAAATACTGTTCATTTACAAGACATATTATTTTATTCCAAAAAATATTTAAGCAGGAAATTTTTGATTATTTTTTCAATCTAATAAAGCATGTGATTAAGAATTTGTTTTTACCCGCATGCTCTTCACTAAGTGTAATTACTCAGAAGATAAAAGAGAACAAACATAAATATTTCTTTGGCTTTATCATAACGAATTTCACTGGAAATGTAGTTCTAATAAAACATTACTATAAAAACAAATAAACTAAGAATATCCATATGCTTAAAGTATTGCCCTATACCGAGAAATATTTAAAAGGGATATTTTCGATTTAGGGTCAATCTAATAAAGCATGTGATTTTTAAGAAAATATTTTTACCAGCAAGCAGTTCACTAAGTGCAATTACTTAGAAGGTAAAATAATATACATATAGATTCTTTATTTAGCGAATAAAACTGACATGCAATTGTAATAAAATAGTAGTAAAATTATAAAATTATATAAAAAGTGAATAAACAAAAAATATCTATGTACCTAAAATATTAGCGTATTCAAAATAATATGGAAATTAAAATGTCGATTGTTTTTCCAACCGTTCGATTGTTAAGAAATTGTTTTTACACACCTGCTGTTAACTAAGTGTAATTATTTAGAAGATAAAATTAAACAAATAGAAACATTTTTAGTCTTTTATTAGAGCCAGCTAGACTAGAATACAATTCTCATAAAATACCACTATAAAAATCAATAAACTATGAGTATCCATTTGCTTAAAATATTATCCCATTTCGAGAAATATTTAAACGGCGAATTTTCGATTTAGGTTCAATCTCATGGAGCATTTGATTAAGAAATGTCTTTACCCGCACGTAGTTCACTAAGTGTAATTACTCAGAAGAGAAAATGATACATAAATACATGCATATATATATACAGGGTGATTCTAATTTTTTTTTACAATAAAAGAGGGGTGATAGTAAACATCAAGACAAACAATATTAAATGGGAGACCAAGGGTCCCAAATTTTTTCCAAAGGAGAAAGCTGCCATTAAAGCTTAGGGACCAAAATTTCAAATAAACATAAAAAACGGAAAAATCGGTCGATTGATTTGAGGTTTTCATTAAAATTATTCATTATGCCGGCATTTTCTTGAAATTAAATTATAAAGATAAATTTCAAAAGACTTTGGAGTAACGAACAACTATTTTTTGCATCTCATTAAATGTTTTAATAAACATAAACTCAAACTTAAATTTTGAGATCAAAATCTGAAAGTTGGGAGTAGTTAAATAGCAGAAATTGAACTGTGTTCAGAGGGTTCAAATTTCAAATGATTTTAAACAACAGAAAAATTGGTTCATTGATTTGCGGTTTTCACTAAAACTATTCATTATGTCAGTATTTTCTTAAAAATAAATTATAAAGATAAATTTTTAAAAATGTCGATAGAGGGCGCTTTAGACTTTGGAGTAACGAACAACTATTTTTTGCCGTTATTTTTTGCATCTCATTAAATGTTTTCGGAAGTTTAGATTTAAACGTAAATTTTGAGCTCAGAATCTGAATAGTAGGGAGTGGTTAAGTAGCACAAACTGAACTGTGTTTAAAGAAAAGGGGGAGGTTGAAATTTCAAATAATTATAGAAAATGGAAAAATTGGTTGATTCGTTTGCGGTTTAAAATAAAACTATTCTTTAAGTCAGTATCTTCTTGAAAATAAATTTTAAAGATAAATTTCAAAAAATTCCGTTAGAGGGAACCTTAAACTTCAGAGTAACCAACAATTCTTTTTAACCATTATTTTTTGGTTCTAATTAAATGCTTGCAAAATCTTTTTAAATGTTTTCGGAAGCATAGATAGCATAGATTTAAACTTAAATTTTAAGCTCAAATTCTGAATCGTTATGAGGGGTTAAGAAGCGCAAACTGAAGTGTGTTCAGAAATTGAAATTTAGCCCTCCTTCCTTCTCGAACACAATTCAACTTTTTGCTACTTAAACACTCCCAACGATTCAGAATTTGAGCCCAAAATTTAAGTCTATGCATTTGAAAGCATTTAATGAGATTAAAAAAATAACAGTTAAAAATAGTTGTACGCTACTCCAAAGTCTAAGGCGCCCTGTATCGGCATTTTGTAAAATTTATCTTTAAAATTTATTTTCAAGAAATTGCTGATTTAAAAATTAGTTTTAGCGAAAACGGCAGACGAATCGACCAATTTTTCCATTTTTTACAATCATTTGAAATTTGAATCCTCTGAACACAGTTCAGTTTGCCTACTTAAACAATCCCAGCTATTCAGATTTTGAGCTCAAAATTTAAGTTCAAGTCTAAGCTTACGAAAGCATTTAATACGATGTAAAAAATAACGCCAAAAAAGAGTTGTTCGTTACTCCAAAGTCTAAAACGCCCTTTATCGGCATTTTTGGAAATTTATCTTTACAATTTATTTTTACGAAAATACCTAAATAAAGAATAGTTTTAGTGAAAACCGCAAATCAATTGACCAATTTTTTTCGTTTTTTATAATCATTTGAAATTTGAACCCTCTGAAAACTGCTCAGATTGTGTTACTTAACCACTCCCAACTATTCAGATTTTGAACTCAAAATTTAAGTTTGAGTCTAAGCTTACGAAAACATTTAACGAGAAGAAAAAAATACCGGCAAAAAATAGTTGTTCGTTACTTCAAAGTCTAAAGCGCCCTCTGTTGGCATTTTTTGAAATTTATCTTTATAATTTAATTTCAAGAAAATACCGACATAAAGAATAATTTTAGTGAAAACCGCAAATCAATCGACCGGTTTTTCCGTTTTTTTATGTTTATTTGAAATTTTGGTCCCTGAACTTTAATGGCAGCTATCTCCTTTGGAAAATGTTTTGGATACTTGGTCTCCTATTTAATATTGTTTGTCTTGATGTGTACTATCAGCCCTCTTTTATTGTAAAAAAATTTAGAATCACCCTGTATATATATATATATATATATATATATATATATACAACCACCATATAATACTACAATTTAACATCTACAATGAATATAGAATAATCCAAAATAACAAACTTAAGCGTGACAAGACAATCAAACGGATTAGCAATATTGTAGAAATTACAAATGAAATTGAAGTTTGTGGTATGTAGCTCGTTATCAAGGGCAATGCCACGCAGACACAACAATTACGACTAATTTCTGAGGTAGGAATCGTAAAAAAGTCCTAATTCATAATTTATACATTGCCCGATTAATCGTAATCAAAATAATTTAAATAAAAAAAGGACATATAAAATCATATATACAGTCTGAATCGTATTACGAAATCAATTAGCCCTAATTGTTTGACCATTAAAAACATAAATTAAAATACGAAAAACTTATTCTTTATGTAGTGAATCGAACTGACATGCCATTGCAATAAAATATCATTAATAAAGGGATAAAAGGGAAAATATCTATGTGCCTAAAATATTAGCGTACTGTAAATAATATTAAAATCGGAATTTTCTATATATAATCACACACAATGTAATAAAGTATGTGTTTAAGAAAAAATTTTTACCCACATGCAACTGACTAAGTGTTAGTACTCAACGAAAAAAAAAAAAAAAAAAAAAAAAAAAATATAAACTGAATAATTTCTTAGTCTTTAATACAGCGAATCTGGCTGGAGTGTAATTGTGATAAATATCGCAATAAAAATTTATAAACAAAGAATATCCATATTGACACAATATTATCCCTTTCCGAGACATATTTAAAAGGCAATTTTTTTATTTAGAATAACCGTAATAAAGCATGTAATTTAGGAAATGTTTTCTCCCGCATGCTTTTCACTAAATGTAATTACTCAGAAGCTAAAAGGAAAAAAAAGAAAAATTTTTGATCATGTTTACTCCGGAAGAAGATAAAGCTAATCTAAATATATTACAAACATCTAAAGCTGAAGCGGATCAACTTTTATTTTTTTTTCTCTCCAGATAGAATAAACTACCTAAATTACGCAAAAATAAAGCATCAGAGAATTTACATGAGTACAGCTTTTTCTTATCAAGCAAAGAAACTTTTAGCACAAATTGCCTCTGCGAAAAATTTTTAAAACATAAATTTCACACCATGAATTCTTATCTTTATCGCCTGCCGAAAACTTTTGTCTTTCGTAGAATGGAAAAGTCATAAATATTTATTACTTATCCGTAAATCTATCGTTCTTAGTCTTTTACTATAAACCTTGCTGTAGATAATATCAAGGGCGATAAAACTTATTGATTACACTTGAGTTTTACAAAAGTTTTCTCCCAGATATCATTTATTCTTTTGAAAGAGAGCATTGATTTTTATTTTACTGTGTTTAATAAAGCTAAGGAATTTTACCTCCTCCCCCTTTGAACTGTATATATGCACCAGATTTTTATCTTTGTACTCTAATACTACGATTTATTCCAAATCGATCTGTCATTTCATTAACTGTGGTAAAAATGTTAAAAGTATTTTAAGTTTCACCTGAGTTTGCAGCCGAACGAATAAAGTGCTATTACCTTTAAGATTACGTCAGCTGGTTTCCTTCAACAAAGACGAAAGAAAGAAGTGCACTTCCTTTATCTTTTAGTTTAAATTTAAAAATGCATATATTTTCTGAAATATCTTGCATTTAAATTTTAGTTTCTAAAGAATTGGGTTGACTAGAAGTTTAAAAAGCACTTACAATCCTTTCATCATTTTCAAGACAACATGTGGATTTGTTTATTGGCTTTTAGAATAACTTTGCTAATTAGAATTCTCTCTACTTAAAACAATATTTTATTGAACTCTTTTTATTAAATGCATTTCCGTTCCCTCTTCAGCATAGTTATGGGATTTTAAAATTTGCTCTTATTTTTAATGTAGTAAAGTTATGACAATGTGTATATTAAATCGATTTATTTGATGAATTTATTCATTAAAAAATATAAAATGGACAAAATGCAATATTTTACCTTGATCCAATCATAAATTATGCATTAAGAGAGTTGAAACTCCTCTGTTTCCTTAACCGTTATCGTTAGCATTTTATTCTGTTAATTACTTTTGTTGAATTGATGGAATGGTAGTAATTTTTTTTTTCTAGAACAGCTTACTCCGAAGCACAACTATTTCTTCTTCAGTTACCCCTAAGAATTATTGATGATATAAGAAGAATAATATCTCATATCGATTTTCAAAAGAAGTAACATGTTTGAAAAAACAGAATGGACAATGATGAAAAAATTCTTTGATAATGGCTAAGGTTGACAACCGGAAGTACTCGGAAATTAAATAAAATGCGTATTTTAACCTTTTAACATCTCCATTATTATATTGCCACCTTTTAAGTAAACTTCTTATGTTCATATTCTGTAGCTATAGTTGATAATATTCATTACAAATGATTTATAAAAAAATCTGCTTCTATGAATAGATTTTTTTTACATTTTTGTTTCCCACAAATGCTTAGATTGCTACTCTAGAGCGTATTCGCGATATTCTAATTCATTTCTTTTTTAATTTTTTATAGTTGAATTTAGCGCCACTCGTTGTAACATAACGTTATTTTAAAATTTTTAAATTACTCTTCTTGAATTCATTTTTTTTTTTCAAAATGTCCTACACATTTTTTTCAAGAAGAATTTCACTCACTAAATAGTATAATTTTGATTATTATTATTATTATTATTATTATTATTATTATTATTATTATTATTATTATTATTATTATTATTATTATTATTATTATTATTATTTATTATTATTATTATTATTATTATTATTATTATTATTATTATTGCTAAGTAAAATTTAATAATAAAAAAAAGAAGTGTTTTGTTTAAATGACCGTCATTTTGATAAAAAATAACATTTTAGGTGCATTCGTAATTATATGAACACGTAGCATTTATTGTTATAACCTGGTCTGTCCATCCATCTGTACGTATGTAACCGGTCAAAAACCATTTACCTGAATAATTTTGGACTCAGTGTATAAATATTTGTTTGTCGAGTCGTTCCAAATTTTATGAAAATAGAATCAAAACTTAAAAAGATATTAAAAAAAAAGAGTTCTTCATTTTATTAAATTACATCATACGTTTATTGAATTCAATGATATCACATGATAGTTAATAATTTTATGCTGCCATGATGATGACATCCTAAATAAGATAAATTAATGTTATTTTTGTATTGTTGAATTTAATATGCATAATCGTAGTAAATTTTGTATTCCAGCATTTTTTCATAAGAGTACAAACGCTTTTTCCAATAGACCTGAATATTTAAAAAATTAGTTATAGTACGAACACACCTCACTTGCCACGTTTCACATATTTGTAAATTTAAAGTATTAAACGGTCTAAATTTGTTTAAGATACTTGATACTTCAAGTTAGACACCTGAAGTTTCTCCCCTTCACGTGTAATGTAATATTACGTAAGATGTAATATTATTTTATAGACAATAAATTTAAATTTATAACTGATGTTATTTTATATCTTGGATTTTAAATTTTAAATATGAATGCAGTAACTTATAATTCATAAACTCTGAATACTTCAACTCTGGTCAAACTCCTAGTGTTAACAGTAGTCGAAATTGCACTGCTATTAATGTAGATGTAATATAGTAAGTAATGTAGTCAGTAATGTAGATGTAATTTTTATAACTGTAATATCTATGATTACAAAAGTTATTTATATCTGTATAGAGATGAAACTAAATACTAGTTAATATGATATATTGTACATTATTTTTTTTTTCACGCAATAAACTTATATCGATAGCTGACTAAATCAATATGTTGAGAATATATATTATTTCCAAGGACTCCAAGCGTCATTTTAAAGCTCAGACTACAAATTTAAACACTAATCAACCATAAACATTTTCTTCTCTAATTAGATAAGGTGAAATCCTAATTTCGCAGTATAACTCAAAGCAATAATACAAAAGGTATATATCTTTATAAAAAAAAAGTAACCTAATTGCCAATCAAAGAGACAGATTATTGACTGATTGATTTTGAGGGGATAAATTTTTATCGTTATCTGCCTAAATTTAAATGGTTAGAATGGGAACAATTCGCAAACGCTTCAAACCCCATTTCAAAGATGGTATTGCAGGTTTAAACTCTATTAAGACATATGTCCTTTTTTCAGTTGGATATACTGGATTTAAAATTTGTAAAGAATGGAATGCGATATTACAAAAAGCATTCGAATTTTTATAAAGAATAACCTAATAAGTAGTCAATGCGACATGTTACTGATTAGTTGGTTTTACAGCGATGAACTGTTATCGATAGCTGCTTCAATCTAAATGGTTAGAATAATGACGATTTCCAAACATTCGAAGATAATTTTCAAGATGAGATTACAAATTTAATCTCATTTTTGGTCAGAAAAACTCGCGGAACATTTGACAATCTCTGGTGGCACACTGATTTTTCGCGGCACACTATAGTGAACAGTCTAAATTAAACTGTTACAATCCAACATACAAAGAAGGCATTCTTTTATTTATTACCTGTATTTATGTAATAAAATTGAGCGAGTTCCTTACCTATACATTTTAAAAGTCTGTTTTAGAACTACTGTTTAAAAAATTAGTTTGGAATATAAATATGGAGAAATAAAATATGAATATTAATTAAAACAATGTATAACACATTGTAAACCTGAAATTATTTGCATGTGTAAACACGGGGGAAAATTATAATATAAAAAAAAAACAATTTTGACGG
The DNA here is from genome assembly GCA_964019185.1 of Maratus speculifer. Taxonomy (NCBI): domain Eukaryota; kingdom Metazoa; phylum Arthropoda; class Arachnida; order Araneae; family Salticidae; genus Maratus; species Maratus speculifer. Next base: position 223,660,816 of record OZ025296.1, on the reverse strand, counting down.
CGTTTGAAATTTTTTGAAAAAAAAAAGTAGAAGGAAAATCTTGCGCATAGTATTAAATATTTTTTAAAAGAGCCTCTCAAAACATCCCTTTTATTAAACTCGCGTGTAGAGTCGTATATGTAACTTTCATAATGTCTGCACTCTTATAAAAAAACATAGATATTAGGAGACTTTCTGAAGTAGAAACGAGATGAATTTATGAATAATTTCTAGATCCTTCATACATAACGTAATTTTAATGAATTATTCCCTAAGAAAGATTTTTTTCTCTTCATCCTTCTTTTTTATCAGAGTTTTAAAAATGAATTACTTAAAAGATTTTTTTCTTTTGCTTCTTAGTGCATGCGTAAGCAAATTCAAAAGGTTTGCCTGTATAACGTATTTGGTAAAGTAAAATTAACTGTTTTTTGAGAAATATTTTTCTGTATGTAATTTAGATTGGATTAAAAAGAGAAAAAATTGAACTTATTAATTCCGTTTAGTTTAGAAAAATTTTATTCAAAAGTGTAAAATATTTTCATTATACTTTTAGCAAAAAAGGAAGTCAAGTTCGGTGTTATTATTTTTTTAATGCGAACATAAGTATAGTTAGTGCTGAATTTTTTAGAACGTAATCGAATAAGAATGTAAATGTTACGCTTGGAAATATATCTGGAATATTAAATTTTAAGTATGCTAACTAAAGTAAAATTTCAAACATGAATAAACAGACTTGTGTTTCATTTGAAACACAAGTCTGTTTACAAAATTATTCATTTGAAAAATTAATGGAAAAAAATAAGAAAATTGTGTAAAAGTTCTGAAATCAACCTAATTCTACGTTTGATTCATTTAAAAAAACGAAAAGAAAAACAATGACATATTATTATAAATTATCAGTTTATTTTGCTAAATGTAAGATATATGTAAAGAAAATATTCGATTGACCTAGCAAACACACGCACACACACACACAAAATCAATCATACAAATCACGATAGTAAATGGCTTTTCTTTTCTTCCTAATTTATATATGTTCAATATAAATTGAACAGGGTTCGCACTGTTCCTAAAATTTTTGTACTTTCCTACCACAATTGTTAAACGGTAATATTTATTGTATAATTCTATTGCAGATGTTAAACGGACGTTCCATGAAAATTTTTGATTTAAAATACTGGTAGTAAAGTGTGAAAATTTTAGGAATGGTGCGAGCCCCGATTGAAGTATTCCTTAATTGTCAATTTTTAAATTCAGTTTTAGCACTAATGGTCCAAAAACTTAGTCTAAAATAAAAATATGGAAAAAATATAAATATTAATTCTAACAATGTGTAACATATGATAACTATGAAATTCTTTGCATATTTTAAAGCAGCGAAAAATTCTAATGTGAAAAGAAAAAGAATTTGATGACGTTTGAGATTCTTTTGAAAAGAGGTCGAAAGAAAATTTAGCGTATAGTATTAAATACTTTGAATAAAAACCTCTCAAAAATCGTCTTTCATTCAACTCGCGTGCAAAGTCTTAGATATAACTTTCACAATGCTGTTTTTGTCATAAAAAAGCATAGACATTAAGAGACTTTCTGACAGTAGAAAAAAAGATGAATTCATGAATAATTTCTAGATCCTTCATATATAATGTAATTGTAATGAAATTCTCCCTAAAAAAGAATTTTTTTCATTATTTTTTATTTTATCAAAGTTTTTAAAAATGAGTTACATAAATTACTTTTTAAGATTTTAACTATTACTTTGAAAGATTTATTATTTGCTTCTTAGTGCATGCGTAAGCAAATGCAAAAAGTTTGGCTGTAGAACATATTAGGTAAAAACTATTTTATGTGATTTAATAAAAATTTTATTTTACTTAAGAAAGGTGTTACAATAATTAAAAATAAATGACATTGACATGTTTCGGATCCATGTATCCATGTATTGCCCGTGAAATGTTTTAAAATTTGATTTTTATTTTTATTATGATTCTGGATCTTATTAGACGGATCCGAAACATGTCAATATCATTTATTTTCAATTATTATAACACCTTTCTTAAGTAAAAAAAAAAAAAATTCTTAAAATGTTTATATAAAAGGTGAATCTTTTAAAATCTGGTGATTTAAAAAATCTATTTGATTTAATAAACTTTTTATCATATTTTATGTGATTTTTTCTTTTGCCTAAGTAAGTTAGATTGGATTGAAAACCTAAAAAAAATCTTATTTATTTTGTTCATTTTAGAAGTCTTTTTTCAAAAAAGTATAATATTTTCTTTATACTTTTAGTAATATTTGTAAAAACGAAAGTAAGTCAAGTTCGTTAATATAAGTATAGTCAAGAACAATATTTTTTAGAATGTAATTAAATATGAATGAAAATATTATGCTAGAAAATATACCTGGAATATGAAATTTTAAGTATGTTTCAAAATAAAACTTCAAACATCAAAAAGGAGAAACATGTTTCTAATAAATAATTAATTAAGAAAATGAGAAAATTGTAAAAAAAAAAAAAAAAAAAAAAAAATTATGAAAACATTTTAATTTTCCATTTGTTTCACTGAAAAATAAAGAAAAAAAACAATAAAATATTATTATAAAGTGTCAGTTTATTTTAATAAATCTAATATATATTGAAAGAAAAAAATTCAACAGGCTTACCAAACACACAAAAATTCAATCATACAAATTACCATAGAAAGGGGATATTCTTTTTTACATAATGTGTATTTCTGTAGTATAAATCAAGGTATTCAGAACTATATATTTTTTAATTCAGTTTTAGAGCTAGTAGTTTTTAACGGTTAGTTTGAAATAAAAATATGGAGAAATAAAATATAAATATTAATTCCGACAATGTGTAGCACATTGTAAACTCTGATTTATTTATTTATTTATTTATTTAGTTTTTGCATATTTTAACGCAAGGAAAAATTCTAATGTGAAAAGGAACAATTTTGGTGCCGCTTGAGATTCTTTTGAAAAGAGATGGAAGGGAAATCTAGCGCATAGTATTAAATTCTTTAAATAAGAACCTCTCTAAACTTCTCTTTCATTAAACTCGCGTGCAAAGTCTTAGATGTAACTTTCATAGCGCCTGCTCTGTCATAAAAAAACATAGCTATTAGGAAACTTTTTGAAGTATAAAAGAGATGAATTTATGAATAATTTCTAACTTCTTCATACATAACGTAATTTTAATGAATTTCTCCATAAGAATATTTTTTTTTCTCTTCACCAAGATTTTTGTTTCCGTTTGCTGCTTGGTGCTTACGAAAGCAAATTCAAAAAAGTTTGGCTGTATAACGTATTACATAATGAAAAATTAACTATTTTTTGAGAAACGTTTTTTCTGTATGTAATTTAGATTGAACTTATTTATTTAGTTCAGTTTAGAAGAAGTTTTTTTTTTTTTTTCAAAAACGTATTATACTTGATTTATACTTTAGCAAAAAAAAGGAAGTCAAGTTTATTATCATTTTTTTTAATGAGATCCTATGTATACTCCTGAGAAGCACTTTTTAGAACGTAATTGAATATGAATGTAAATGTTATGCTAGAGGATATATCTGGAATATTAAATTTTAAATATGTTCTAAAGAAAAACTTCAAACATGAAAATGCAGAAGGATGTTTCAAATAAAAAATTAAGAAAGAAAATAAGAAAATTGTGTAAAAAAATGTTAAAGAACGTAATTCTACATTTTTTACAATGAAAAAAAAATTATAATAAAATATTAGTTTATCTTGTTAAATATAATATAATATAATATAATATTCAATTATCTGAGTAAACTCATACTCATACAAAGAATCAATCATACAAAATTACCATAGAAAGCAGATATTCTTTTATTAATAACACGTATTTCTCTAGTACAATTTGAAGTATTTCTTAAATATATATTTTTAAATTCATTTTTGGAACAAATGGCTTTGAAAAGTGAGTTTGAAATAACAATATGGAGAAATAAAATATAAATATTAATTCTAACAATGTATAACGAACGCATTGTTAATTCTGAAATTATTCGCATATTTAAAAACAATGAAAATTCTAATGTGAAAAGAAACAAATTTGATGGCGTTTGAGATTTTTTAAGAAAGAGGTCGAAAGAAAATCTAGCCGTATAGTATAAAATACTTTAAATAAAAACCTCTCAAAACTTCCCTTTTATTCAACTCACGTGCAGAGCCTTAGATGTAACTTTCATAGCGCCTGCTCTGTCATAAAAAAAGCATGGATATTAGGATACTTTCTGAAGTAGAAAGGTGATGAATTCATGAATAATTTCTAGATCCTTCATATATAACGTAATTTTAATGAATTTATCCCTAAAAAAGATTTTTTTCATATTTTTTCATTTCATCAAAGTTCTTAAAAATGAGTTACATAAATTACTTGAAAGATTTTTTTCTCGTTTGCTACTTAGTAAATACGTAAGCAAATACAAAAAGTGTAGCTGTGTAACATATTACATAAAAAAAATAAACTTTTTTATGAGAAAAAAAATTCTGTATGTAATTTAGATTGGATCGAAAACCGAAAAAATGAACTTATTTATTTTCTTTAGTTTAGAATTTTTTTTCAAAAATGTATTATATTTTATTTATACTTTAGCGAAAAAGGAAGTCAAGTTTGATATTTATTTTAATGCGAACATAAGTAAACTCAAGAGAAGCACTTTTTAGAAAGTAATTGAATATGAATGTAAATATTATGCTAGAAAATATACCGGAATATTAAATTTTAAGTATGTTTCTAAGTAAAACTTCAAACATGAAAAAGCATAAACATGTTTCAAATAAATAATTAATTAAGAAAATGATAAAATTGTGCATAAAAATTATAAAAACAACTTTGTTCTCCATTTGTTTCAGAGAAAAATAAAGAAAAAAGAAACAATAAAATATTATTATAAAGTGTCAGCTAATTTTACTAAATCTAATATATATATAAAGAGAAAAATCCATAGTCTTAGCAAACACACAAAAAAATCAATCATAGAAATCACCATAGAAAGGGGATATTCTTTTATAAATAATGTGTGTTTCTGCAGTATAAATTGAGGTATTCCTTAACTATACATTATAAAATTCAGTTTTAGAACTAATGGCTCAAAAAGTAAGCTTGGAACAAAAATATTTAAAAATAAAATATTAATATTAATTCTAACAATGTATAATGCATTGTAAACTCTGAAATTATTTGCATATTTTAACACAAGGAAAAATTCTAATGTTAAAAAAAAACAATTTTGATGGCATTTGAGATTTTCTTTGAAAAGATATGGAAGGAAAATGTAGCGGATAATATTAAATACTTTAAATAAGAACCTCTCAAAACTTCTCTTTCATTCAACTCGCGTGCAAAGTCTTTGATGTTACTTTCAAAGAGCCTGCTCTGTCATAAAAGAAAAGCAGAGATATTAGGCGACTTTTTGAAGTAGAAAGGAGATGAATTTATGAATAATTTCTAGATCCTTCATACATAACGTAATTTTAATGAATTTCTCCCTAAGAAGGTTTTTTTTTCATTTCATCATATATTTTTTTCATCAGAGTTCTTAAAAACAAATTACATAAATTATTTAAAAGTTTTTTTTTTTCTTAGTGCATGCGTAAGCAAAATTTAAAAAAATATATAGACTGTATAACGTATTAGGTAAAGGAAATTTAACTGTTTTATGTGAAATGTTTTTGCTGTATGTAATTTAGATTGGATTGAAACTGAAGAAAATGAAGTTATTTATTTATTTTTATTTTTTAGTTTGGAAGAAGTTTTTTTAATGAATAATAATTTCTATATAATTTCAGCGAATTCTGCAAAAAAAAAGTAGTAAGTCAAGTTCGTTATCATTACCTTTTTAATGCGAACATAAGTATAGTCAAGAGCAATATTAAATACGAATGTAAAGATTATGCTAGAAAATACTCTGGAATATTAAATTTTAAATATGTTTCTAAGTAAAACTTCAAACATGAAAAAAAGAAAGATGCTTCAAATAGATAATTAATGGAGAAAAAAAATGTGAAAGCAAACTATTTCTACATTTGTTTTAATAAAAGAAATATTATAAAATATTAGTTTATTTTGCTATATCTAATATATATATATAAGGAAAATATTCAATTAGCTTAGCACACACACACACACTCAAAATATCAGTCATACAAAATCCATAAATGCAGACATTCTTTTATTCATAACACGTATTTATATAAAGTAATTTGAGGTTATTCTTAACTATACATTTTAAAATTCAGTTTTAGAACTAACGGTTTTGAAAAGTTAGTTTGTTATAAAAATATGGAGAAATAAAATATAAATATTAATTCTAACAATGTATAACGCATTGTAAACTGAATTTTTTTGCATATTTTAACACAAGGAAAAATTCTAATGTGAAAAGAAACAATTTTGATGGCGTTTGAGATTCTTTTGAAAAGAGATGGAAGGAAAATGTAGCGCATAGTATTAAATACTTTAAATAAGAACCTCTCGAAACTTCTCTTTCATTCAACTCGCGTGCAAAGTCTTAGATGTTACTTTCATAGTGCCTGCTCTATCATAAAAAAACCCATAGATATTAGAAGACTTTCTGAAGTAGAAACGAGATGAATTTATGAATAATTTCTAGTTCCTTCTTACATAACGTAATTTTAATGAATTACTCCCTAAGAAAGATTTTTTTTTCTTTTCATCATATATTTTTTTCATCAGAGTTCTTAAAAATAAGTTACATAAAATACTTAAAAGATTTTTTTTTGCTTTTTTTTTGCTTTTTAATACATACGTAAGCAAATTCAAAATGTTTGGCTGTATAACGTATTAGGTAAAGGAAAATTAATTGTTTTATGTGAAACGTTTTTGCTGTATGTAGTTTAGATTGGATTGAAACCGAAGAAAATGACGTTATTTATTTATTTAGTTTAATTTAGAAGCTTTTTTTAATGTATAATAATTTGTATACAATTTTAGCGAATTCTGAGAATAAAAAAAAAGGAAGGAAGTCATGTTCGCTATTATTATTTTTTAATGCGAACATAAGTATAATCAAGAGCAATGTTAAATATGAATGTAAAGATTATGCTAGAAAGTATATCTGGAATATTAAATTTTAAATGTGTTTCTAAGTAAAACTTCAAACATGAATAAGCAGAAAGATGTTTCAAATAAATAATTAATTAAGAAAATAAGAAAATTGTTTAAAAAATTGTTAAAGCAACCAAACTCTACATTTATTTCAATGAAAAAAAAGGCAATAAAGTATTATTATAAAGTATTAGTTTATTTTGCTAAATCATATATGTAAATATATGAACATAAACATATGATCTAAAACATATATGTAAAGAAAATATTTAATTGGCTTCGCAAACACACACACAAAAAAAAAAATCCAATCATGAAATCGTGGTGTAGTTAAGTTTTTCATATGCAAAATATTGCTTAAGTCAACAGAACTCTGCATTTTTTATTAATATAAGATTTATCTAACTAAAGCATACGTTGAAAACTAAGTATTTAAAATGTTTTAAATATTCAGTATTGACATATATTTAAATATCCTTTATATTTATATCGTTTAACTAATTTAAAAAAAAACAAATCACTACCATTACAAATCTGAAATCTAAAAATTTCAAACATTTGGCACGTTATCTGTTAAAGAAAACAATATTTTGAAAGTCCAAAAATGTCTGTGTATAATACTGACATAATTTTGATTATTGACAACAATAGACGATTGGATGTCACTTTTACAGCATTTTTTAAAACTTCTAATCACTGGACATTTTCAATTTCTTAAACTTGGAATCACAAAAAAACAGAAAATAAACCTTAAAAATTTTGTATGTTTAAAAAATTTATTTCAAATTGTTTGAATATTGTATCGCAATTCACAAATTTCCAATGATTAAAAAAAATAAAATAAATAACATAATTGTTTGTTAAATATTTCTCTTTTGGAAGCACGCGTTTAATAAACATAAAATAATTTGAGCTCAGTGTGACTAATTTAGCATTTGTTTCAGGTGGATATTCCATAATGAAGATAAAACTTCATCTGTAGAATAGAATATCGAAATAATGCAAAATATAACAGAAATTTAAGAGACATGTAATCTAACTACACATTTAAGCAATTGAAATGATTAAAAATAAAAAAGACAGGTTTAAGTAGGAAAATCTCATTTTTTCGATAGTTAATTCATTCAAAAATATCCCTTTTAATATGTTTTAAAATTCTGTCTGAATGCAATGTTTGTATTTTTTAAAATGATGTTTTTAAAGAGTATTTTAAAGTCGTATATCTTGTAAAATCTACAACACCAATGTGAAAGTGATGTAATTTTAAATTTCAATAGTTTCAAATATTTATTGAAAGAATATAAAATTTCTGTTATATGTTGAAGGTTTTAAAAAATGTAAAAATATACACATACAAATGCGATATAACAGAATTAAAAAGAAGTTCAGTTAATATTACGACATTTTTATGTAGTATATCGCACATAAAATGTATGTTAAGAAGCATTTTTAATCTATATTTTATAGAATATATTAATATTATTGCGATAAGTAAAAAATTTCATTATTTCCCGAAATTAATTTATTATTACTATATTTTTTTTTTTTTTTTTTTGCATTTTCCTATTTTTCAAATTTTGTTGAATTTTTAAAATACTTTCTGTCTAAGGCATTAAGTATCATTAATTTATTTTATATTTTATTGTTTAAAGTTCACGTTAGCATTAAATGTTATGTTAATATATATTTTTTTCTGAATTAAGTTATCGTGTGGATTGTAACATATCATTTGACAAAATCATGAAATATTAATTGAAATGTATTGTTTATTATATTGTATGATAAGTGATTATTTTTATATATTATGCATAACTTAAATATATTGTTATATTTGATTTCAATAAGTATTTAAAAAGTTACGAACATTCGAAACCATGCGAATTTTTAGATGTCAACTGAGATTGTAAAAAGTAGGATATTACTTAACTTACGGAACTTTTGCTATAATCCATCCCCTTAAGTAGCGACATGTGCAACATTTATTTTTTTTTAGTTATTATTTTGGACCCACATGCGACACGGATTGGGATAAATTCGCGGTGGCCTGTAGGTAGAAGTTAGCGGATGTATTATAGTAGCATGACGCAAAAATTATTATTTATTGACTTATTATAAACTTTTTAAAAAGCATTTTAATTTATTATCGTGCGGATTGTGACATACCATTTGATAAAATTTCGCAATATAAATTGAACTGTATTTTTTATTATATTATATTATTTGTGATTATTTTTATATTTTGTAAAGCTTTAAACATAGTTTAAATATGTTGCAATATTTTATATAATTTTAAAAAGTTATTAAAAAGTTTTGAAAATTCAAATATATGTCAATTTTGTACTTTCAATAGAGATTGTAAAAAGTAGGATACCACTTAGCTTACAGATATTATGCTATATTTCATTCCCCGCAGTAACGACATGTGCAACATTTATTCTTTTTTAGTTATTATTTTGGACTCACATGCGACACGGATTGGGATAAATTCGCGGCAGCTTGTAGGTAGAAGTTAGCGGATGTATTAGAGTTGCATGCCGCAAGGATTAATATTTATTGATTTATTATAAACTTTTCTGAAATCATTTTAATTTATTATCGAGCGGATTGTGACATACCATTTGACAAAATCTCGCAATATCAACTGAACTATATTTTTTATTATATTGTATTATTTGTGATTAATTTTATATTTTGTAAATCCTTAAACATAGTTTAAATATATTGCATTCTATTATATAATTTCAAAAATTTATTAAAAAGTTTCGAAAATTCAAATATATATCAATTTTGCACTGTCAATAGATATTGTAAAAAGTGGGATGCCACTTTAATTACAGATATTTTGCTATAATTCAACCCCGAAGTGCAACATTTCTTTTAGTGATTATATAGAAGCCACATGCGACTAGAATTAGGAAATATCGCGACAGCTTGTAGGTAGCAGTAAGTAAATATTTTAGAGCTGTATAATGCAGGGGCTAATATTTATCAATAAATAAATAACTTTTCAGAAAGCATTTTCATTTATAAAGATGCAGGCAGAGTACGAGTTGCCAAAAAAAAAAGAAAAAAAAATTAATTTTTAAAAAATGGGCTAGCACTATATATATATGCATATATATATATATATATGTTATATTATAAGTCTGAATGACTTTTTTTTTAAATAATGGAATACAAGCTCTTTTATTTAGGATTTTCAAAGATTTTTAGTAAAATATTTTAATTTCTATTAAGCCAAAATGAAAATCACTTGTTATTTTTCTCATATTGTATGTTTTCTGATACCACAAATATTTTATGATGATATATTGAACAGCTTTTTAGAAAAGTGCAGCAAACAGACATATTGTTAAAAAATATGTAAAAAGTTAATTAGTTCTTGAAAACCGATTTATACAAGAGATTGATTTCTTTTGACTTATATTACTTATAACTTATTTTTTATTTCTAATTTTGAATAAATACTTAATGTTAAATATTTCAGAAAAACTGCTTCGCAAAAATCGTTTTTATTTGCTGAATTGTTCCATCTGCCCTTAAAGGAGAATGAACATCCATAAATCACATATTTATCGAATATTTTTACTATTTCCAACATTAAAATGACTAAGCTTGATTCATTTTAAAATACTGTCCATGGAAATCAAAATTGAATTTTAAAAATGTGAGCTGCATATGTAACTGAAATCTTAGAAGTGAATGACGAAATGTTAAAAAGTTAATTAGTTCTTAAAAAGCTAATTTGTTCATTAAATTAATTTCTTTTGATTTATAGATGCACTATAACATGTACATTTACTACAAAAATTCTTATTTTTTATCTCTATTTTAAATAAAATACGTGATGTTAAAATTTCATAAAAACAGCTTTTATGTATCGGGATGTGCACTTAAAGGTAATTCAAAATCAATAAATCACATTCATCCAATATTTTTACTATTTCAAACATTAAAATCACTAAGTTTTATTCATTTTAAAATACTGTTCATGGAAATCGAAGACGATTTTTAAAAATATGAACTGCATATATAATCGAAACGAATCACGAACAGTTCAAAGAAGGTAAATCTTAACAAAAAATTCCAGAAGAAATGAAAGGGAATCTTTTTTTCTTTTACTTGGAAAATCGAAAAAGAATGTTAAAAACGCAATTAGAAAGAAGACAGAAAAGTAGCCGGAAGCAGAGAGATCATCAAAAAGTCAATAAGTAGAGAAGTATGTAAGAAGTTCTGAAAATGGAAAGGCAGATACTCTTTTATTCAAAATTTTCAGTCAAAGACGACAAAGAAATCAAAGGTAAGTATTGGCAGAAAAAAATATTTCAAAACTTCAAATTTTCCAGAAAACGTAGCTTTGATATAGGGCAACTTTATGACATAAGTTTTAATTGTTTTAATTTATTTTGTTTTGAAGTGCATGAAACCAGCAGTTGGTGTTGTTCAAAAACTGTCTGAGCGCACTCAATTTTTTTTTTTTTTTTTTTTTTTTTTTTTTTTTTTTTTTTTTTTTTTTTTTTTTTTTTTAGAGAGAGAGAGAGAGAGAGATTAGTACAAACATGTGGCTTAAACTATTAAGGCTGTTTTTAAATCGGCAACTTTATGACATAAGTTTTAATTTATTTTGTTTTGAAGTGCATGAAACTAGCAGGTGGTGTTGTTCAGAAACTGTCTGAGCGCACTCAGTTTTTTTCTTTTTTGTAAAAACAGTGTTTTTTTTTTGTAAAAGCAGTGTTTTTTTTTTTTTTTTAAATGCTTTTTTAAGCTTTGGCACACTTTTCTAAAATTCTATTTCAGGTAATCACTTAAAACTTTCCAAAATTGTGTAACTAATTTCTTTATTTAAAAATATCTAACATTTAGAATATACGTTCTTACTTTTTTAGGATTTTCAAAGTTTTATAGAAAATCTTTTCAAATTTTTATTTTTGTTAATCCCAAGTTCTGACACGAAAACACATTTCAAGGTGATATGTTCTATAGTTTTTTTTTTTTTTCGAAAAAGTGAGTCGAACCGACATAATGTTGCAAAAATAAATAAAAAGTTAATTAGCCCTTGAAAACTACTGAATTTAATTTCTTTTGATTTATATATGGTCTTGAATGTGCATATTAACTGTAATATATATATATATATATATATATATATATATATATATATATATATATATATATATATATACATATATATATATATAAGTAAAATACACAAGTAAATGTAAAATATTTCAGAAAAACCGCTTCGCAAAAACCACATTTATTTTCCGAGATGTTCCACGTGCCCTTAAAGGTGAATGAACATTTATCAATCATATTTATCCAATATTTTTACCGTTCCCAACATTAAAATCACTAAGCTTTATTTATTTTAAAATACGGTTCAAGAAAATAGAACACGATTTTTAAAATATGATCTGTATATATAACCAAAATCTTAGAAATGATGGACGAATAATTAATTCTTCAAAACTAATTCATGCATGAAATTAATTTCTTTTTATTTATATGTTGGCTGTAATGCGTATATTTACTGTAAAAAAGTATACCATTTATTTCTAAATTTAAATAAAATACATGATGTTAAATATTTCTCAAAAAACGCTTTTCTTTGTCGAGACATTCGATATTGCCTTAAAGGTGAATGGACATCCATAAATGATATTTACCCAATATTTTTACCATTTCCAACATTAAAATCACTTAGCTTATTTCATTTTAAAATACTGTCCAAGGAAATCAATGACGATTTTTAAAAATATTAACTGCATTTATGACCGAAATCTTAGAAATGAATGATGAATAGTTAAAAAAAGGTAAATCTTAAAGAAAAATTCCAGAAGAAATGTAAGGGATTCTTTTTCTTTTTCCTTGAAAAATCGAAAAAGAATGTTAAAAACGCAATTAGAAAGAAGACATAAAAGTAACCGGAGGCAAAAGATCATCAAAAGTCAGTAAGTAGAGAAGTATGTCAGAAGTTTTGAAAATGGAGAGGGAGATACTCTTTTATTCAACTTTTTAAGTCTAAGATGAAAAAGAAATAAAGATAAGTATTGGATTTAAAAAAAAAGATTTCAAAATTAGAAATTTTTCAGACAACTTAGCTTTGATATAGTTTATTGATTTTGCATTATTTCTGTTACTTAAAACATTAGCAAATACTTTTTTTTTTAAGAACAGTACAAAAATGCGGCTTATATTGTTAAGGCTGTTCTAAATAAAAACAAATATAACTTTATGACATTAGTTTTAATTTCCTTTTGTTTTGAAATACATGAAACTGGCAGGTGTTGTTGTTCAGAAACACAATTTTATCGCACTCAATTTCTCATCTTGTTTTGAAAAAACAGTGTCTTCTACTTTTAAAAATGTATTTTTTTATGATTTGATCAATTAAAACTTTCTAAAAACGTTAACTAACCACTTTATTTAAAAATATTTAACATTTAGAATATCTGTTCTTATATTTTTTAGGATTTTTGAAGTTTTATTGTAAAATATTTTAAATTTTTACTTCTGTTAAGCCAATATGAAAATTGCTTCTTATTCTCAAATAGTCTTTCTGACACAACACGTTTGAAGGTGATATATTCTACAGTTTTTTCGGAAAAGTATGTCAAACAGAGATATCGTTCAAAAAATATATTAAAATGTTAATTAGTCCTTTAAAACTATTTTATGCATAAAATTAATTTATTCTACAGTTTTTTTCTGAAAAGTGTGTCAAACAGAGATATTGTTCAAAAAATAAATAAAAAGTTAATTAGTCCTTGAAAACTACTTTATGCATAAAATTAATTTCTTTTGATTTATATATGGGCTAAAATGTATATTATCTGTAAAATAAATAATTTGTATCTCTATTTATAAGTAAAATACATAATGTCAAATATTTCAGAAAAACCGCTTCGCAAAAACCACTTTTATTTGCCGAAATGTTCCAGGTGCCCTTAAACGTGGATGAACATCCATGTATCATATTTATCCAATATTTTTATCATTTCCAACATTAAAATCACTAAGCTTTATTCATTTTTTATCATTCAGCACATTAAAAATAAGAACGTATATTCCAGATGTTAGCTATTTTTAAATAAAAAGTTAGTTACACAATTTTGAAAAGTTTTAAGTGATTATCTAATACAGAATTTTTGAAAAGTGTGCCATAGCATAAAAATACATTTTGAAAAAAACTGCTTTTACAAGAAAAAAAAAGAGAGAGAGAGAGAGAGAGAGTAACTGAGTGCAATTAGGCAGTTTCTGAAGAATAACACCTGCCCGTTTCGTGTATTTCAAAATAAAAAGAAATAAAAACTTATGTCATAAAGTTGCCTTTTCTGATTTAAGAATAGCCTTAACAGTTTAAACCACATGTTTGTACTACTCTAAAAAATGCTAATGTTTTAAGTTTCAGAAAAAAAAAACATCAATGAACTATATCAAAGCTATTGTTAAAGGAAATCGAATACGATTTTTAAAAATATGAACTGCATATATAACCGAAATGTTAGAAATGAATGAAGAATAGTTAAAAGAAGGTAAATCTTAAGGGAAAATTCCAGAAGAAATGAAAGGAATTTTTTTTCTTTTTCCTTGAAAAATCGAAAAGGAATGTTAAAAACGTAATTAGAAAGAAGACAGAAAAGTAACCGGAGGCAAAAGATCATCAAAAGTCAGTAAGTACAGAAGTATGTCAGAAGTTTTGAAAATGGAGAGGGAGATACTCTTTTATTCAACTTTTTAAGTCTAAGATGAAAAAGAAATAAAGATAAGTATTGGATTTAAAAAAAAAGATTTCAAAATTAGAAATTTTTCAGACAACTTAGCTTTGATATAGTTTATTGATTTTGCATTATTTCTGTTACTTAAGACATTAGCCAATTCCTTTTTTATCATATATATATTTAAGAATAGTATAAACGTGTGGTGTAAACTGTTGCGGTTAAAGCTGTTGTTAAATCTAAAAGGCAACTTTGTGGCATAAATATTAATTTATTTTTGTTCGGAAATGTATAAAACCAACAGCTGTTCAAAAACAACTAAACGCACTCAATTTCCTGTTTTTTTTTTTTTTTTTTTTTTTTTGAAAACGCAATAGATGTGTCAGAAAATATTGTCGAATTTTGAGTTTTAAACTACATTTCCCAACAAAAAAAAAAACAAAAAATAAAATAAGATAAAATAAAATAAAATAAATTAATTAATTAAAATTAAAATTAAAATTAAAATTAATAAATAAATAAAAATAAAAATAAGTAAATAAATAAAAATAAAAATAAATATATAAAAAATTAGGTGGAAAACGTGATTATCACGAGATCAATTTCACTTAACTCAATAGATAATTTACTGATCATAAAATGGAAAAAGGCTTTCGATTCCCAATCGCTTTGATAATCAGGTCTTCATATTTAATATATTTTCGTTGCAAAACGAATTTGTAAATGTGTCAAAACATTTTGCGTATGTTGAGCGGAGCAGTTGAGAAGAGCTTTAAAATAAAATTACAGATATTCAAACGTTTTTGCGAGAAACAGTAAATTGTTGCACCCATCACTCCAAAATTACTCAGAAATGTTTTCCAAACACACATTATGCACGATTCTACTCCGAATGTGGAATTTATTTTAAATTTACTTTTAATATAGAATAGTGCAAATTACGTTGTAGGAAAGTCTAAGACAAATGTGAAATCAAAGACAAATATTCGCTTTTACCTCTCCATTAAAGCTTCTGCTATGAAAAAACTTCTTGCACTAACATTCAAAATTAAATCCAAATGTAAGTTGTATTGATTTCAAAACTCCAGCTTTGGCCAGTTGCTGATTTTATAATCTCTATGTTGCTACAATTTCCAGCATAAAAAATTGACTATTTGAAAAATCCATAAATAATTTTAATTAATTAAAAGTATATCTGTGTTCACTGGTTCTGGGTTTGGTTGTGTCTATTTCATGTAGCTCCATTGTCTATTTTCACGCAGCGAGTTTGTGTTTTCATTCAGTTGATTACATCTTATGCTGCAGTTCCGCCTTTACCAAAGCACGTGAGTGAGAGAATGCTAAGCCGTGCATAATTCAAGTAGCTTAAGGTAGAGTACTTGGAGCGATATTCCAAGGATTCAGGGTTTGATTCCCTTCATGGAAAATTTTCACTCTTTTGATTTTATGCCTATCTAGCAATGTGATAATTCACATATTAAAAAAAAAATGTAATTCTTTTAAATAAGTTTAAACAAATAAAAACAGCTTACTCCAGAACAAATTATTAGATGAAATGACTATTGTTGTATTGTTTTTTCCGCATTTTGAAAATAAGGATTTTAAATATGGACAAGAAACATATTTTTAGTTTTTTAATGGATAAAATAAACATTCTATTCGATACCGACAACGCAGATGCTTTTATTTTGTAGTAATAAAGGACCCAATGTATCATAAATGAAAATCATTGTTATTATCTTTAATTTTTCCTACTTTTTCAAAAATATTTTGTATTGTTTTAGGAATTTAAATAACTAAATAGTTAAAATTCTAAATTTAGCAGTTCCCAATATCTTATTTGTTTATTTATTTACTTATTGCAGAAATGTAATGCTATGATACGGTTGTTTACTATATGAGAGAAAAAATTACAATGTGTAGAGCAATCAATGATACAATAGAGATGATACGTGTAATCTAATGGCTATTTTACTCACACAAACTTTATATCAGTTTTGTATGCTTGTTTATGTAAAACGGATATATTTTTAAGACAAACGAGGCCAAATAATTTGATTGCCAGAAATAGGAGTTGATTGTATGTATTTGAAATTTCTAAGTTAAATAAGGAAGAAAATGCTTAGACTCTCGAATAGCAACAAAAGTGTACATAAAAAAATAATAAATGTATAGAATTTTTTTTTAAAGAATGGCGTAATTGAAAATGTATTATTATTTTTTATTAACATACTGAATGATATGTACTAAATATTAAAACGAAACGAGATAGTTCAGAAATTTCATTTTGAGAAGCGTTGTAGACTTAAAGTTTTTCTTATTTTATTTCTGTCTTGTCTAAAATTAAAAAATATATAATAATAAACAAAAATTAAAATAAATTAAAAATTAGTGAGATCATTTGAAGATTTACAAACAACATTTTTATACATTTTATTATAATTATCTAAATAATCCTTCCTAGATAAAGTAAGACTTTTTTTTCCTTACGAAACTTATACATATTTTACATTTTCTGCATATTCAAGAATGATTCAATTTCCCTTTATGATAAAATTGACAAATTTTTGCGCAATGTATTCGATGACATTCCATTGCAGTAAATTTATTAATTATAAAATAATCATTCGCACTTTATTTGAGTAAGATAATTTTTGAATTAGCAAATTAATCGGATTTAGCATTATCCTCTTAATGCTTTGAGCCATTATTATCCATAATGCATGCTGATTATTTCTAATCGATTTTAAATTACGCACCATAATTAATCTTAAGACATATTTTGCTAGAATCTTTGCATAATTAGATTAACACTAAAAAATGATAAATTATTGATAATACAGTATGTCTACAGTTCAGGAATTTTCTTAACTTAAGGCAAAGAAGTAACAGTATGTACCTACAGAAAAAACTCGCCTTATGAGGTCTCAGAATTCTTAATATTAAAAAAAAAAAAGACTACAAATTTTTCTTGGGATAGAAGTTATAAAAATGCTCTTTCAATTCACGGATTTAAATATTTATTAATTACCAAAGTAGAGCAGAATCAATACACCTCAACTGTCTGATATAGACTCTATTTGCCTCACCCAGGGTACTCCGGGTGAGGCAAGGTATCTCCGGAGTATTCCGGGAATAAATCCATTAACAATTAGCAATATAAGACAAAATTAATAATATATGTTCAAAACAAGCTCCGACCGCGATAGCGCAGGCTGCCCCATCGCAACAAGCGGCAGATCAGCAGGGAGGGTGATAATAATGGTATGAAGAAGGGTAGGAGGTGTAGTCACAAGTTTGGAGGCTACTGAATTGGTTACAGCACTATGCAGGCCTTTGACGTATGTATTTAAATATTTGAAGATGCAGACTAAGCATTTATAAAATTAGCATTTATTAGAATTTCGACTTCAAACTGACAGACATTTGGTGTACCGTCATACGCACATGGTTTTCAAAATAAATTTTACAACTTGAAAGAACAATTTTAGTGGCCACATATACTACGAAAAATAATAATTACCTAAAAACTCTATAAATTCGTATTCAATGATTTTTATATTTCTAAAACAATGCATATAACAAATACAAAATTTTAAAATTTTCAACAATATAATCACCTAAAAAGATTTTTTTAAACAATAAAAAGGAAATTTTAGATTCCGTTTATAAAGACTAAGATGAAGCATGTATTCTGAAAATTTCTAAATGAAATATTGTGAAGTTTTTGAGATATTCGCATTATACACAAAAGCGTCTTTGGAGAAAAATGTCTTCAAAATTTCGAAATCGCCACTTCAGTTATTGAGCGGGTATAATTCCAAAAACCTTATGTGTTTTAAGAAGACTATTATATAAATTTTTTCAGAAAAGATCAGGGTTTGGAATGGAAAAAACCACATATCGGAAAACCATTTAAAAATTTTTGTTGCAAAAAACGTTTTTTATCCGTAAAGATATGTTATAAATTTTTCACGAACCGGAATAATATTTACTATAATTTCACGAACAGGAACATTGTTCCGATTTGCTCCGGTACATTTTGAGTTCGAGAAAAGATAAAATTTTAACATATTAAAAAAAAAAAAAAAAATCCGAAAATTTTAAAACTTTTTGAGTCTTGATATTACTAATTAATACCTCGTTTAAATTCTTTGAATTTTTCTATAAGGAATCAGTAGTATTTTTCAAGAATATATATATATATGTGTGTGTGTGTGTCCGGACATATGAATTTGCTAAATTATAAATGTGTAAAAACGTCTTTGTACCCGAGAGACTAATTTTACATAGTTATAGAAGCATTACATTGTAAGATAAATCTGTTTTTACTGATAGATATTATATTTTTTTATATTACAAGTACACTGTTAAATAAAAGACATATGAATCTTGATCTTTAAAAATGTACTATAATCAAGAACTTAAGTATACAATAATCTGTTTTAAATGACTGAAGACTCCGAAAAGTGTTTAGAAACTTCAGAAAATATTTTTTCAAAATTTTAAGAATTTACAGAAATTTTTTTTTATTCCTCCTCGTCATCTTCAGAAATAGTTCTGAGTAGATTCTGCAGTACAATATCAGTTTTCTTAAATGGGATTGTCGTTTTTATTGGATGCCATAAGTTTTGAGTTAAATATTTGACATTCTGAAAACATGCTTAAGAGACAAACATACAAACATACAATATTAACACTATCAATATTATTTCTTACGTTTACATGCATAAATTAAGTTATGCAGATGGAAATGTTTGCTTAAGAATTGTTAGAAACCGAAAACTGATTTTCCGGTGATTAATAGCCGGACAGTATATAGAGATAGATTGGTAGATCAATAGATTAATTTCTGATTTTGTTTAATCTAATTGTGTGCATTATTTTCAATTAAAAAATATTTATGTAATAGTTATAATATCTTTATAACTATTACTCAAAACCTTGTCCGTTAAGCAAATATATTTTGGATTATTTTTGTTTAGCTTTTCATCAAGCAGAGGATTATGATCAATAAAATGCTTAAAATATTTAACCTAAAATTTATCAGTTAAGTGCGCTTTTAGATAGTAATATGATTGAATTAAATATTAATATAAAATATTCCCATATGCTGCAGTTCTATTTTTTTAATCGTTCAATTTTTCTATTTGTTTTCAATTTTATTTTTTCAATTTTATTTTTTTTTTATTAGCTAAAAAAAAAATTAGCAAATTGAATGTATTTTTCGTCTTTTCCATATCCGTGTACTTCTTATCCATATACTCTATATCCGTACGATTATACATATTAAATTTACTCACGCGAAAATTATAGAAATCTATCTTATATAGGATGTAATCAGCATAGTGACCAATCATTACCGATCATGGGACATCACTTAATTAATTAAGTATGATAGGATTTACTATAATGAAGATAAAAATTTTTAAATTTTTTAAATATGGTTTCGAGTTTCATAAAATTTGAAATCACTCGACAAAGTTATGAGTTTATGAAAAAAAGAAAAAATCTATAAAAATTATATGTAACACATTTCAAACCATTCGATTGGGTACATTTTGCGCTGAAATATACGGACATACGGACAGACAGGATGGATAAAAAAAATGGACATACGGATGGATAAAACAGCGAATGGTGGAAGTAGTTATTTATATAATTACTTGAAAAGATGGGATAAATGTAAATATTCTGAATATTTATACAACACATATATAATGACACTTGTTTCAAAAGGAATACATTTTTATGCGGGGTACATAATTCATGCTGGTGAAATATAATGATTTTCATATTTTTTGAAAGAAGAGAAATGCTTTCACAGTATTAATCTCACGAAAAATAATTAAATTAAAATTATATTATGAATTTTAACGAGGAAGTGGAAAATTATTTTAATCTTTGGCTTAGAAAGCGTAAAATTAACTTAATTTGTTAAATTTTTTAAAATTTTGAAAACTGGAAAAGTTTTCGGAAATTTCACCAAAAATATTTGTTAAAAATATGCGTAAAAATGAGAAATATGTAAATGGAATGTAAGTTTCCTTTCCACTGAACACCTGTTTACTCCGGAAGAATATTTTCCAAAAAAATTGTTTAGTATTGCAACAGAAAAAGATTGTTTTTCCATCCATCTAAAATAAACAACAAGCAAGTGTATATTTAGATTATTATGAATTCCAACCTTTTTAGCATTTCCAAACTAGCTGAGAAAAAAATCATTTGAGGGTAAATTTTTAAGTTAGTCTTTTAAACACAAGAAATGTAAATTTCAGTAAAGATATTTTGAAAAAGGTATTGCATTCATATAAAAATTTGTCTAATTAATACAATAATAACGTTTTATTGCTATAATACTTTCTTTAAAAAACAGATTGATAAAAATAAAATAAGCTCGTCTATAATTTTATACGATTAAAGTTTATTTTGTTAAAACCTAGTACGTTTTCTATTTTTATAAAAAATAGTTTAAATAACAAATGCCTGAATTAATTTTTCTAAACTTAGATGAAAAAAAAGTAATTATAAAGCAGGGAAATGTTTTCCTTTTTTCATGTTACTACCTCAACATTAGATAGGATTATGACTTTAACTTTTAAATTTATTATAATGATATAAAATCATAGACTAAACCTTTTTTTATTTTCGAATGTATATTTATGTTTTTATTATGTATTAATTTCAAGAGAGATAATTAAATTAAATTTATATTCAGAAATTTCACGAGGCAGAGGAACTTTTCAAGACCATGTATAAACCATGCGTAACATTAAGTTAATAAGTTAATTGTTTTAGAATCTTGAGAACTAGAAAAACTTTCGTTAATTTCGCCAAAAACATTTTTTAAAAATATGCGTAAAAATGAAAAATATGTAAATGAAGTGTAAGTTTCTTTTCTACTTAACACCTGTTTACTCCGGAAGAATATTTTTCAAAAAAAAAAATAGTTCATTGTTGCACAGAAAAATATTTATTCTCCATCCATCTAAAGCAAACAACAAGCATGTGTACAGCTGGATTACAATGAGTTCAACATTTTTGAACTGCTGAGAAAAAAACATTTGCGCGTAAAGTTTAAATTCTCCTTTTATAAACAAGACATGTAAATTTCTGTACAGATATTTTTAAAAAGATGATACATTTGTATAAAAAATCTTCTAATTTATGCAATGATAAAGTTTTAATACTATAATCCTTTTCGTAAAGAAAATGATTAATAAAAATAAAATAAGATCGTCCATAATTTTTATAATTTTTTTTAACGCTATAGTATGTTGTCTGCTTTTGTAAATATTAATAAACGCCTAATTTAATTTTTATAACCTTAAAAGAAAGGAAAAGTACTGATAAAACAGGATTTCCCCTCTTTTTATGTTGCTACCCCCAAACACCAGAAATTATTATTAGTTTAACTTTGTAAATTTATTATAATAATGTATACAATAATAATACGGCTAAAATTATTATTTTTTAAATTTTAGAATGTATATTTATGTTTTTATACTGTATTACTTTCAAGAGCAATAATTAAAGTAAATTTATATTCAGAATTTTCTCGAGGCAGTTGAAAATTTCATCCATTTGCTTAAAAAAGTAAAATTAAGTTAATAAGGTAAAATTTATACAATCTTAAAAACTGGAAAAGCTTTCGGATATTTAGCCAAAAACTTTTGTTAAAAATATGCATAAAAATGAAATATATGTAAATGGAACTTAAGTTTATTTTCAACCTAACACGTGTTTACTCCGGAAAAATATATATTTTTAAATGTTCAATGCTGCAACAGAGAAATATTTATTCTCCATCCATGTAAAGTAAACAATAAGCATGTATGCATTTGAATTATTATGAATTTTTTACCTGCATTTTAGCACTTCTAAAGTAGCTGAAAAAAAAAAAGAATTGGCGAGTAAAGTTTAAATTTATTCTTTTAAATACAAGAAATGTAAATTTCCCTACAGCTATTTTGAAAAAGAATAATCCTATAAAATTCCTTCTAATTTATACAATGGTGATGTTTTAATGCTAGAATACTTTCCATAAAAGACAGATTATTACAATTAAAATAAGGTCATCTGTAATTTTTATACGATCTTATTTTGTACTTAATTTTTCTAAACTAAAATAATATACATATATATATATATAGATAGATATAGCAGGGAAATATTCTACTTCTTTATGTTGCTACCTCTAAACGTCACCTAGGATTATTGCTTTAACTTTGTAAATTTATTATAATAATACATAATCTTAGACAAAAGCCTAATATTTTTTTAAATTTTAGAAGGTATACTTATGCTTTAATAATGTGTTAATCTCAAGGTAGGAAATTAAATTAAATTTATACTTAAATTTTTCACAACACATTCGAACATGTTCTTGAACACACATCTTTAACTATGTCCTTAGAAGCATAAAATTAATAAGTAAAAATTTTCGAGTTTTGAAAACTGTAAAAGCTTTCGGAAATTTCGCTAATTTTGTTGAAAATAAGGAAAAAAATTAAAAATATGTAAATGGAACGTAAGTTTCTTTTCCAATTAAAACCTGTTTACTCCGGAAGAACATTTTCCAAAAAAATTAGTTGAATGTTGTAGCAATATAATATCTTTTCTCCATCCGTCTAAAGTAAACAATAACCGTGTATATATGAATAACTGTAAATTCCAACATTTTTGCATTTCTAAATTAGCTGAGAAAAAAGTATTTCAGGACAATATTTTAAGTTATTCTTTAAAAAAAAAAAAAAAAGAAATTTAAATTTTCGTACAGAAACTTTTAAAAGAATGGTGCATTGGTATAAAAATGTTTCTAATTTATACAATCACAACTTTTGAATGCTTCATTACTTTCCGTGAAAACTGATTAATGAATTTAATATAGTGCCGTCTCTAATTTCTACACAAATGCAGTTTTTTTTTTTTTTTTTTTTTTTTTTTTTTTTTTTTTTTTTTTTTTTGTGTTGTAGTATATTGTCTACTTTTGTAAATATTAATAAATGTCTAACTTAATTATTCTAAAGAAAGAAAGAAAGTAATTATAAAGAAGGGAAATGTTTTCTTTTTTATGTTGCTAATTCTAAATTCCAGATATTATGACTTTAATTTGTAAATTTAACATCATAATATATAATCATAGACTAAAACTAATTTATTTTTAATTAAAAAATATATATTTATGTTTTTAGCCTGTATTAATTTCAAGGGAGATAATTAAGTTAAATTTATATTAAGAATTTTCACGAGGTAGTGGAAAATTATTTCAAGTATACTCCTAGAAAGCGAGAAATTAACTTAATACGTTAAAATTTTTAAAATCTTGAAAACCGGAAAATATTTCGGAAATTTCGTCAAAACAAAATTGCTAAAAAATGTGCATAAAAATGAAAAGTATGTACATGGATTCTAAGTTTATTTTCAACTTAATACCTGTTTACTCTGGAAGAATATCCCCCCCCCCCCCCAAAAAAAAAATGTTCAGTGCTGCAACAGAAAATTATTTATTCTCCATCCATCTAAAGTAAACAACAGACACTTGTGCACTTGCATTATTATGAATTACTACATTTTACACTTCTAAACTAGCTGAGAAAAAGACATTTTAGGTTAAAATTTTAAGTTATTCTTTTAAAAACAAGAAATGTAAATTTCCGTAAAAATATTTTGAAAAAGATGATTTATCCGTATAAAAATATCTTCTAATTTTTATAATGATAATGTTTTGATGCTATAATGCTTTTATTAAAAGAAACTGATTAATGAAATTAAAATGGGCTGGTCTGTAATTTTTATGTGATTGTAGTTTTTTTATTGCCATAACATGTTGTATACTTTTATAAATATTAATAAATGCCTAAGCTGTTTTTTCTTAATTAATAAAAAAATATAAAACAGGGAAATCTTTTCCTTATTTATATTGCTTTGTGCAAACATCAGATAGGAATATGACTTTAACTTTGGAAATTTTATAAAAAAGTATATAAACATAGACTAAACTTATTTTTTTCTTAAATTTTAGAATGTAAATTTATCTTTTAATTATATATTAACTTCAAGGTTATAAATAAATTTTATATTCAGAATCTTCACGAGGCAGTGGGATTTTTTTAAACTAAGTATTTAGAATCTTTAAATTAACATGATAAGTTAAAACTTTTCGAAACTTGAAAACTGGAAAAGCATTCAAAAATATTGCTGAAAACATTTGTTAAAAGTATGCGAGAAAATGAAAAATATGTAAATGGAACTAAAGTTTCTTTTCCACATAACAGCTTTTTACTCCGGAAGAATATTTTCCAAAAAATTAGTGCACTGTTGCAATAGAAGAGTATCTATTCTCCATTCATTTAAAATAAACAACAGGCATGTATATTTGGATTACTATGAATTTCAACACTTTTGAACATTTAATTTAGTTGAGAAAAAAGCATTTGAGGGTAAAGTTTTAAGTTATTCTTTTAAAAACAAGAAATGTAAATTTCCCTACACATATTTTGAAAAAGAATAATTTGTATAAAAATTCTTCTAATTTATACAATGATAATGTTTTAATGCTGTAATACTTTCCTTAAAAAACTGATTAATAAAAGTGAAATAAGCTCGTTTGTAAATTTTATACGATTAAAGTTTTATTTTGTATTGTTTTTGCTAATGCCATATTATGTTGTGTACTTTTATCAATATTAATAAATGCCTAACAAAATTTTTATAAACTAAAAAAAGTAATTACAAAGCAGGGAAATGTTTTATTCTTTTTTATGTTACTATCTCTAAACATCAGATAGGATTGTTAATTTATCTTTGTAAATTTATTATAATAATATATAATCATAGACAAAACTATTTTTCTTCTTAATTTTAGAATATAAATTTATAGTTTTAGTACATATTAATTTCAAGGGAAGTAATTAAATTAAATTAATATTTAGAATTTTCATGATGTATTATAAAAATATTTCAACTGCATGCTTAGAAAGCGTGAAATTAATTTAATAACTTAAAATATTTCGCCTCTTTTGAACTGGAAAAGCTTTCGTAAATTTCGCCAAAAAAAATCATTTGTTAAAAATAGGCGTAAAAATGAAAAAATATGTAATTGAAATATAAGTTTCTGTTCCACTTAACACCTGTTTACTCCGAAAGAATATTTTCCAAAACATTAGTTCAGCGTTGCAACAGAAGAATGTACATTCTCCATCCATCTAAAGTAAACAACAAGCATGTGTGTATTTGGATTATTGTATATTCCAACATTTTTGCCCTTTTAAACTGGCTGAGAAAAAAAAGCATTTGATGGTAAACTTTTAATTTATTCTTTTAAAAACAAGAAATGTAAATTTCCATCTAGATATTTTTAAAAATATGGTGAATCCATATAAAAATATTTCTAATTTATAGAATGATATGATTTAAAAGCTGAAAAACTTTTTGCAAAAAACTGATTAATAAAAGTTAAATAAGCTCGTCTGTAATTTTTTACGATTAAAGTTTTTTTTTTTTTTCTGTTAATGCCAAATTATGTTGTCTACTTTTATAAATGCTTAACTTAATTTTTCCAAACAAAAAAATATAATAAAGAAAAGTTTTTTTTTTCCCTTGTATCATCCAACCATTAAATAGGATTATAATTTTAACAGTATAAATTTATCATAATAATTATAATCACGGTATAAAGCTGAACTTTTTGGGTTTTAGAATCTAGATTCATATTTTTATTATATGTTTTATGTCATCAGGCATGAAATAAGTTAAGATCGTTTGCCATTAATATGTGTTTAATTACGGGGAATTTTTTGCGATTAAATTTAAAGAAGTTTAATAAATCATGCATACAATGTGTTGTGAAGTAAAAAACCGAACAAATATTAAATTAAAGTCATCACAATTGGAGTTTTGATCACCATCTATGACAATCTTTAAAAATAAGCTGTTACGTTGTTTTTAAACTTTTGCCGAGCGCGCAAATTTTCATCACATGAGATGGCGCGCATTGTAGATTGTACAACAGGCGAAAAACAATCAATTATTGTTGCTTCATTTAAATTTTACAAGTAATTAAACTTACAAATACAATATAGGCTATCTCTGATCACAATTTATGAAATCATTCCGCAATATACCTTTTTTGTTATAACATACTAAAGCAGAAGTTTAGATGTATAAAAAGCTGATTGCTACTACAATCACAAAGAATAAAAATTAATAATGAATTACTAAACAATAATTAAACAATTTCGGATATACAGAATCAGTTCTATATTTCATCTATATTAGTCGCTTTCCACTACAAGCATAAGATTAGCTTTTTTGAAGATAAAAATGACAGATAAAAATTGCGCATTTCATGCATTGTTAATAGATTAAAATGGAAGGTGCAGCTAATTTCGCAATCTGAAATACAAATAACTTTCAGGTACTAGGTAAAGAGATCCAGTAAACGAATATAAATTGTTATTAGCACCCACTACAGCTTGAAATTTGTTTTAAAGAAAAAGGAAAGGGAATGTTTTACTTTTTACAACGGCGCGCCCGACGGAAGGTTACAGTTTTAAAGAATAAAGTAAAGCAGTCTTCAATTCGAAAAAACAAAGAAATCGACAAACGACTAGGAACCTAAAGAACATTTCAAATTGTAAACTGTATATTTAAACTCACTTGTTAATTATTTTTAATTTTGTATGTACACCACATTTAAACAGTCTAAATGCTATAAAAGTATTGAAACAATGTTTCTTATTTTGTACAAAATACTTCAACAGTCTTTACACAAATTAAATTACATAATATTATACTATATTAAAACAATCAAAGCATCTTAATCGCTTGAACAATTTTTACACAAATTAAATTACATTATATTACACTATATTAAAACAATCAAAGCATTATATGTGAAAACAAAAATACTCAAAATATTTTGGGTCAAATATGAACCTTACAAACTTTTTATTTTCTCAAATATTTGTTTATTTATTATAGCTTTATATTTATAGAGTTTACAAGTTTCAAAAATATATAAACCGTAGAAAATATCAAAAATATTTTTTTGAAAATTTGAAAAAAGAAAAGCCAGAATCTGTAACTAGCACACAAATTTATTTTTCTGCGTAACACATGTTTGCTTTCGAAAAGTATCTTCCAAAAAATTAGTTCCGAGTTACAACAGAAAAATAGTTCTTTTTCCAGCTTCTAAAGTAAACAACAAGTGCTTGTAAATTTGGATTAATATTATTTTCAACTTTTCATCACTTTCAACTTGCTGAAAGAGAAAAAAAGTAAGTGTAAAGTTTTAACATATTTTCTTAAAAGAAGATTGTGTAAACAAAATACCGATATTTGGAAGAGACGAAGCATCCTTAGTGGTACTTCTGTAACTTTATAAAATGCCAATTTTCTTTCTTTTTTTTAATTAAAATTCTTCTATATCATCAAACAAGGTCATTCTTGTTTTAGATCAACATTAAATATTATTATTTTACTAATAATTTATTTTAATATTGCCAATTAGATACAAAAAATTTAGTGAAGGATAATTATATTTGTAGATAATTAATTTCTTATAAAAATAAGAATTCTTCTAATGCTCGTAAAAGAGATAGAAATTCTTTTCAAGAAATGTTTTTCTAACTTCGAGAACTGTAAAAGTTTAATTTAATTAATTTTTTTGACATTAGTTTGTTTTAATTTATGTAATTATTTTTTTATTTATGAAATTTTATATAATTCTTCTTATATTACTCTGTTAAAAGTTATGCGTACAGCTTTTAATCGAGATATGCATTAATTTTCTCGTTTTTATTTTCTAGTCATCCCACCTACGCATATTTTTGAAGCAGCGATTTTTTTACAATAATAAAATCGAAAAGAATATCACATAACGCATCAAATCTAATAATTTCCTACAATAGCAATTTTACTATAATATTTTTTGTAATTACGTACTATACACACACATAAAAACTGTATTTCTACAGATGCAAATTTAAGGAAGTTTCTATGATTACTAATTTTTTATCTGTACACTGTATAGAAAAATATATAAATCCAAAACACTGATTTTCGTAAAGCTACAGAAGCCGGAACTTGACAAAAAAGTCTGCTAAAATTACATTTATCTTACTAAAATTTTATATGTAACCCAAGTGGCAGGTACATAAAAAGTTCTAGGCATTCTAGTTTTCTAAAACAAATTTAGCAATCTTACAGATTTTTATATTGATAGTGCAATTCTCTATCTGTTTCATAGATGTTTCTTGTGCCGTTACATAAAAAGTCCTAGGAATCCCAGTTTACAAGAAAAATTGAAATAACTTTACTTTTTTTTTTTCTTTACAGTTTTTACCTTTATAAACGAAAGTGTACTAAACCTTATTTAAAAAAAAATCGAGTAAAATAAATCATTGCCAATCATATAACCGTTTACATAGAAAATGCATTATTTGGAATTTTTTTTCTTTTGGATATAAAACGATAAGTTACTTAACTCATAGTTTAGGAAATATGTAGATTTATATATTTGGAAACACAGTTAGGTAAGGATAGTGCATCAAATATAACTCAAAACCTTCTTCGTGCAATGATATCTGAATTTTTACTCTATTATACGTTTGCATGAATGAAGGTCCGTAGCTAATGAAACTTAAAAAATATTTTTTTCAGATTAGTAAATCTTGCGCCTATTGTTACTTTCAAACTATGTAACCCCACTAAATATAATCTTAAATAATTAAGAGAGGACTTTACACTATGTTTTACTATGTGGATATTGAGACAAGCTCAGAATTTTTATTTATAAATTTGCTAAAACAAATTTAGCAAATATATATATATACATATATATATATATATATATATATATATATATATATATATATATATATATATATATATATATATATATATATATATATATATATATATATATATATATATATATATATATATATATTCACGTATTTAAATACTCTATGTATTTAATTCCCGTATTTAAATATTGTTACAGCGTATATGGGGTTCTTTCGATCTTATGGTTAGAGAACTTCAAACTCTTGTCTCTTAGAAAAGTAGAAAATAATTTATTTACAGATCTTCAGAACAACAGAGTCTTCGAAACTCACAAATATTACTGGAAATTCAAAAATAACTGCTCAAATCTATTGTACAAGTATAGCTTTAGATCCCAGAGACTCTTTATACAACGTTTCAACACTTAATAACATTCAAAACAACATAAATGAAACTCAAGCAAACTTGCTAACAAACGCCTTGTTCACTCAATGACTGACTGGTA
This sequence comes from Maratus speculifer, assembly GCA_964019185.1. Lineage (NCBI taxonomy): Eukaryota > Metazoa > Arthropoda > Arachnida > Araneae > Salticidae > Maratus > Maratus speculifer. Next base: position 223,630,728 of record OZ025296.1, on the reverse strand, counting down.
AATAATAACAACAACAGCTCGTATCGCTTTCCTTATATAGGCTCGCAGCAGGTGCTGGAAATTTCTAGAACCATCTCGAAAAATCTACGGAACAACATTCAATGTATCAGCATATCTAAAAGGGGGGTTACCATAGAGGGAAGGGTTACCATCGCCAAGTTTGTCGCCAACTTGGCGATATCTCTATTATTTCGCCAATCTGCCGTAGACATACACTGAAAATAATAGACAAGTTTGCTTGATAACAGAGACAATGTACCAAAAACTAATATTAGTAAAGGAATGAAGCTTAATAAGATTATTTACATTATTTTATAGTACAAACACTAACTATTTACAAAATTCGTAACAATATTCTAAATTTAGCAATTTTTACTATTTAGCAAATTTATAAATAAAAATTCTGAACTTGTCTCAATATTCATATATAATCTTAAAATTATCTGAAGAAATGTTCCTTTTCTTCAGAAATTTATAAAAAATCTGAAAAAAAAAATCTGCAGATTTAGTTTCACGTTATAAACATCTGCATAATTTTTTAAAGATATTCTTAAAAATATCTGCAGAATGGGCCGATTGCATATAGATGATCTACATATGTTTGCATCAATTACCTACAGATTTTTATTACTAGGGAGGCCAAAGCTTTAACCAATATCGACTCCTTCACTTCTTATAATATATTCAGTTGGCACAGCTTTTTTCGAAATAAGTTACTTTTTATTACAAAACGGCAAAAAATGTTCTAATTAAATGAGGTATATTTTATTTTGCATCGTTATTAGTTTCAAAAACGAATTTCGCAAAGAAAGTTTATATCCAGTCGGATTGAACATACGAGCGTCAAGATCCACAAAATTAACCAAGTATGCATTTCTGTATGAACTACATGCAGAAAAAAAAAAACAAAGAAATCACATATCTTAGTAATTTATTTTTTAAAACTTAAGAAACATTTTTTTTTTAAATATTTGATTTTATTTTCTTCAAAAATACTTTTCTGTACGCATCAATGCGACCTTTATTATGCGCACAACACTTAGAAATTTTAAATCACGCATTAGTGAGATAAATTTTTTATTTTAATATTGAATTTTATATACACAATATTTAATTTTCTGAAGAGTATAGTTAACAATATATATTTTAGTCTGAAAATGGTAAAAATATCTCAATCATATATTATTTGTATTTTGTTACTTTGAAGAAGGCGATTTGTTTTTATTGTTTCGACAAACTTAAAGCTCCTGTGCTCCCTTAAGTATTATTAAAATAATTAAAATAATTTTTAGGATAAAAAAGATATATGCTAGTTTCAGACTTTTCCGGTAAATTTCAATCTTGAAAAATGCTAATTACTGTTCATTCCTTTATGAAATTATGTGCTGAATTTTGCTGATAAAAATTACATACCAAAATTAAAATGATTTACATGTTTACTTAAAAACTGCACATTAAAAAAAAAGAAACTGAGTTAATATTTATCGTTTACCTTATGTTTTTGACATATTTAGCTATTATTTTTGAAAGTACGCTTTTTATAGATACGAATCATGTATTGGAGATTATAATCAAATCAGAAGTGTGAACTAATTTTTTACCTATTTTAATTACACATAATTCTTAATAATTTTCGCGATGTTAATATAAAACTTTGTTTAAAATTCGATATCTCATACTTTAGGAAAATTATCTATTCTTCGATTTATATTAAAAAACTTTTTTTAATTACAGATTGCACTTAAAACATTCCGCCTCATATCTATAATTTAAAGTTTCCTTTTTAAAACAAGCTTGGAGATGAGTTGTGAAAGTAAAGTTTATGGCACGTTTGAGTGCTGTGTAATTAAAGCTATATTTTATAAAGTATTTATTAATCTAAACAATACTCTGAAAATTTCAACTGTATAAGCACATATTTTATAAAATTATATTACATAATACACTGTAAAAAAAAAATTCAAGAGGTTACTAAAAATTCTTTAGTAAATTTGTATTCCACAGAATTTCTTAGTAACCATTACAAACTTTTTTTTTGCAAGTGAAACAAGCATTTCTTTTGTAAACTGAACAAAATAATTCTTTGTATAACTAACTTAAAAATTTTTAGTACGAGCCACCAAGCAAATTTTAGTAATAGCTCCAAAATTATTTTTAATAAACATTACGTGCGCCCGAAGGGCAGGAGGTTCCTTCGAGCTGCATCCAGACTTCCGAAGCGGAAGATTTTCGGCAAAACTGCAATAGATGGCAGCACCAAACATTTCCAACTGATCCGACAGGATTTTCATAATCATTTATTAACGAGTACTTACACTACATACATTCGGGGCGTATTTGCTCTGTCCAGTATCGAACCCGCGACCTTTCAGACTGGAGTCCGTTACTATAACCACTATGCTATCAAGGCCACGCCAAGTGAGTTTTAGTAATAGCTATTAAAAATATAAAACTATTAACTCTATTCATTGCTAACTTTTTTCTAGTAATTCTTACAGATTTTCTAGTAACCGACTAAGATTACTAAAATTTTTTAGTAATTACGAGGATCACTAAAGTTTTTTTAGTAGATCGACCCTTTTTTTTTACAGTGTATAACATAATTTCTTTAAATAAACTACATACGTTTAATTCGGAAATTAAATGCATTAACGTCTATCAAATAATATGAAAAATACCTGTACATAAACATCTACATATAAAAAAATAAATGCACAGCATATTATATAGTTTATCAAATCATTTCACATTGGGGCAAAAATATATTAAGTGTATTATCAAATAACTAGATCATAAGTGGAGCGAAATTTAAAAATAGCAAAAATATGTTTCGCTTACATTTGTTTTCCTCAGTTGTTTTAAACATACCTGATATTGTAGATAATATTACACTTGAAAGAATATTAGAAGTGTTTTATTCTTACCTAAAAGAGAAAATGGATTTATTAATGGCAGGTAAATGATTAATTAATATGTATTCATTACTATAGACAAATACATATTCACAATATTATGTACATAAATCAATTATGTACTCACATTACGACATGATTTTATTAAGATATTTGAAGCTTCTAATAAATTCCGTTGAGAGCTAATTTAAGAACAATTAAGAAACTATGAATAATCTCTTTGCGTAAAGTTATATGTTTTTCCAAATATTTTTAATAAAAGAGAAAGAAAAAAATCGAAAATAAAATCCAAAGTTTGTATGTAAATAAAAATTAAATTTGAAAATGTTAACCTATAGTAATTGAAAAATATTAAAGATGTCCAGAACCCGTAAATCTTCAAATAAATTAATGCTTCATTAAGAGGTTTTTTTTGGAGGGATGGCTTATAATGATGTTTAAATTATGTTTCTAACTAATTAGAACATAATACATAGATTTTTTCATTTTGATGTGTTTTCAAAATCTGGCTTTTAAGCAATGGTTATTATAGAAACAACTTCCAGTGAAAATGCGCTTTTCTTCGTGGTAGGTTTTTTCGCTATTTCTCTTGTTTAAATTATTATAAATGCAGAACCATAAAGAGTAAAAGGTAAAAACTTAGAACATGACTTTTTAAATTATTTTGTTGTTTAAATGCTTTACTATTAAATTCAATGATTGAGGTAAGGAATCCTCGCACGGATCTGCTACAAATATTTTTCATAACCTGAACCCTCGCTACCCTCGCTATGGAGGATATATGGAATACATTTAATTTTCCCTGTAATTGAAGTATACATCCGATTTTCATAAAATTTCAATTGTCTGGTCAAAATTATGCAATAAATATCCATTTTAAAATTCAAAAGACTCTGTTGAGTAGTTTTTGTGTTGTTATATCCGAACAAATGGACGGCCGACCGGACAGACGGACAGGCGGATGGATTGAATATAGATGCTTCCTATTTACATAATTACATTGCACCTAAAAATGAAACTTAAGTGCAGTAAATACAAAAATTTTTGTAATCTGTTATTGCTATTCGTAAAAGGACGTCAGCGTTATGTACTGCTAGTGTTTGAACTTTATAGTATAGATGTAATATATATATAGATAGCATCAAACTGAAATATTACCATACAAATATTAAGATAAGAGTATATAAAAAAAAATATTTTTGTGTTAAGAACAATTTATTCATATTAATATTACAAGGAAACTGTGTATTTTATTTTCTTTATTAAGATACGAAGAAGACATTCTTATTCAAATCGCACACCTAAGTTTTAAAATTCTGTCGTTTCTAAAGAAAAACAAATCTCGTATCCCCTTTCTACAAGCAACTGAATTAATATTTATCGCATGTTGTATGCTTTTGACACTTTTAGCTATGATTTTTTAAAGTATTCCTTTTCTAGATGCGAAACGTGTCTTGGGAATTATGAAAAAAATGAGTGAAGAATATTCTTTCCCGCTGACCTGTTCTAGGTGAATCTATCATATTCATATTCGAGAACATCATTTGGCTTATTGCCAAAAAACCGTAAAATAAAGTACTGCATTGTTTGGCTGCAAATATCCTAATCTAGAATTTCTCACTTGCTAAAAGTTTTTTTTTTTTCTTTTATGACTGTAGGCATAAAAAATTAAAGGAAGTACGTATTGGAATTAGTTTTAGATGGAACACATGCATCAAGAAATAAAGTTGTTAAGCAGATCGTCATTTCAAATAATCTTGGAATATTTTATTGTATTATTGTATTTTTTTTTTCTTTTTTTACAAAGTTATAAATTTTAGAAGAAGGATTGAATTAACGAAGATAAGTCACGTAAATGGTGATATCCACAGTATCACATGAGGAAAGATCCAATTAAAAAGTGTATAATATTTTACCATTTTTAATACATTGATACTGTTTTTAATTTACTTTACTTTTTTTTACTTTAATACTGTATTTGCAGTCTAATTTACTTAAGAAGAATTTATTGATTATTTTATGGTACATTTTAAAAATTGAAATAAGCTAACAAATTAATGTAATACTCTTAAAAATGTGAACAGTTTTAGTTTTTTGATAAAAAGTATTCTTTTTTCTTTATTTAATTACAAATATATATATATATATTCTTATTCAAATCATATATTTAATTTTTTAAATTCTATCTTTTTTAAAGGAAAAAATGGCATGAAATTTTCTTTTATAAAACGCTTACTACTAAACTGAATTAATACTTATCGCGTTTTATATGCTTTTGACACTTTTAGCTGAGATTTTTTAAAGTATCCTTTTCTAGAAGCGAAACCTGTCTTAGGAGTTACAAACAAATAAACAGAAAGCTGTCATATTTTTACATATTTTAGATTCACAGACTTCTGAATAATATTTATGATCCTAGTAAAAAAAAATATATATATTAAAACTTAGAATCTGTTTATTTTCTGATAATTATGAATTCTTTGTTTCTACGAAAAAACTTTTTTTTTCTTTTGACAATCACAGATTGAATTTAACGGACTCTATCTCTTATTTAAAATTTGATGTACTCTTCTCAATACAAGATTGAATTAATATTTGTGTTCTCTGATTATTAAACAACAGAGTGGATCATAATCATACAAATATTATAAATTAATATATTTAAAAAATATTTTTACTGCTATAATTTTTTTTTTTGCCCCTAAACTTAATACTTAATATATTTTAATCCAATAGGTAAAAACATATTCATATTCAAATTGTGCATCTAAAGTTTAAAAATTCTGTCTTTTGTAAGAAAAAAAACTTTTATCCCTTTTCTGTAAGCAAAGCAACTGAATTAATATTTATCGTGTGCTAGATGCTTTTGACACTTTTAGGCTATGGTTTTTAAAGTATTCCTTTTCGAGATGCGAAACGTGTCTTGTAAATTGTGAAAAAATGAGCGAAGAATATTCTATCCCGCTGACCTGTTCCAGGTGGATGCATCATATTCATATTCCAGAACATCTTTTGGCTTAGTGCCAAAAACCCGTAAAATAAAGAACTACATTATTTGGCTGAAAATATCCTAATCTAGAATTTCTCAATTGCTCAAAGGTTTTTTTTTTCTTTTTTTTTCTTTTATGACGATATGCATAAGGAATTAAAAGTGTGCGTTTTGGTATTACTTTTAGATGGAAGACATACATCAAGAGATAAAATTGTTAATAAGGTCTTCATTTCAAATAATCTTGGAATATTTTATTGTTTTGTTGTATTTTTTTACAAAGTTATAAATTCTACAAGAAGGATTGGATTAACGAAGATAAGTCACGTAAAGGGTGATATCCACAGTATCACATGAGTAAAGATTCACAAAATAATCCAATTATAAAATTTTATCTTTTTTTAAATTCTTTAATGCTTTTTTAAAATTTATATTACTTTTTTTTACAGTTAAATATACTTAAGAAAATATCCTTCATTTTTTATGGTATATTTTAAAAATTAGAATCAAATAAATAATGCACTTTTTATACAAAAAAATGTGAACAGCTTTAGTTTTTTGATAAAAAGTATCATTTTTTCTTTATTTAACTACAAAAAAATATTGTCATTCAAATCATATATTTAATTTTTAAAATTCTATCTTTTTTAAAGAATAAAAAAAATCGCTTTTTTTTTTTTTTTTTTTTTTTTTTTTTTTTTTACAAAATACTTTTTTTACAATGTACTAAACTGAATTAATAGTTATCGTGTGTTGCATGCTTTTGACAATTTTAGCTGATTTTTTAGAGTATCATTTTTCTAGATGAGAAACATGCCTTAGGAATTAATAATAACCAGAGAGCTCTCATATTTTTAGCTACTTTACATTCACAAACTTTTCGACAATATTTATAGTAAAAAAAAAAAAAAAGTTGCTAGTAAAAATATATATATATATATATATATATTTATCTGGTTATTTTCTGAAAGTTCTGAATTTTTTCTTTCTATGAAAAAAAAACTTTTTTTTTTCGTATAATAATTATGAATTTAATTTACAGGTTTTATCTTTTATTTAATATTTGTAGTACCTTTCTCAATACAAGACTGAATTAATATTTAAGTTATTTTGTGTACATAGATGATTAAATCTACAAAGTGAAACATAATTATACACATATTATATATTGGGATATTTTAAAAATATTTTTACTGTTTAAAAACATTTTTTACTCCTAAATTTAATACTTAATATTTTTTAATCAAATTGGTAACAACTTATTCATATTCAAACTATGCATTTAAGTTTAAAAATTCTGTCTTTTTTAAAAGGAAAAAGTATCGCGTAATACTTTTTTACAACAACTGAATTAATATTTATCGTGTGTTGTATGCTTTTGACACTTTTATCTATGATTTTTTTAAGGATTCCTTTTGTAGATGTGAAACGTGTCTTGGGAATTATGAAAAAAATGAGCGAAGAATATTCTGTCCTGCTGACGTGTTCTAGGTGGATCTATCATATTCATATCCCAGAACATCTTTTGGCTTACTGCCAAAAACCCGTAAAATAAAAAAACTACATTGTTTGACTGAAAATATCCTATTATAGAATTTCTCACTTGCTAAAAGTTTTTTTTCTTTTTCTTTTATGACGATAAGTATAAGAAATTAAAAGTATGCATTTGAATTACTTTTAGATGGAAGACATACATCAGGACATAAAATTGTTAATAAAGTCGTCATTTCAAATATTTTATTGCTTTATTGTATTTTTTTTATAAAGTTATAAATTCTAAAAGAAGGATTGAATTAACGAAGATAAGTCACGTAAAGTGTGATATTCACAGTATCATACAAGTAAAGATTTACAAAATAATCCATTTATAAAGTTTTATCTTTTTTTTTAAATTCTTTAATACTTTTTTTATTTACTTTACTTTTCTTACAGTTAAATTTTCTTAAAAAGAATTCCTTCATTTTTATGGTACATTTTAAAAATTATAATTAGCCATCAAATTAAAATAATACACTTTTTATACAAAAAAAGAAAAAAGAAAGGAACGTGAACAGCTTTAGTTTTTTGATAAAAAGTATTCTTTTTTCTTTATTTAACTACAATAAATATTCTCATTCAAATCATATATTTAATTTTAAAAATTCTATCTTTTTTAAAGGATTAAAAAAAAAAAAACATCGCATATACCTTTTCTCACAAAATACTTACTACTAAACTGAATTAATAATTATCGTGTGCTGTGATAAAAACATATTCATATTCAAATTATACATCTAAGTTTAAAAATTCAGTCTTTTTTTAAAGGAAAAAATATCACATAACAATTTTCTACGTAAACTGAATTAATATTTAAAATGTGTTGTATGCTTTTGACACTTTTACCTATGATTTTTTAAAGTATCATCTTCTAGATGTGAAACATGTCTTCAAAAATAAATTTAAAAAAAAAAAAAAAGCGAAGAATATTTGTTTTTATTGACCTGTTCTAGGTGGATTCATCATATTAATATTCCAGAACATCTCTTGGCTTGTTGCCAAACATCCGTAAAAAAGAACTACATTGTTTGGCCAAAAATATCCTAATCTAGAATTTCTCACTTGCTAAAATGTTATATATAAGGTACCCTGGGGTAATAACGCCAGACGGGGTAATAACGCCAAGTGCTAATATTTTTCATAATTATGAAATAATCTGGTAAATGACACCCATGTGCTCTGCGCAGAAGGGTTTTGAGTCATATAAATCGCAAAAAACAGCTTCAAGTTAATTTGTTTCATTTTTAGGTGTTATTGTTTTTACAAGCAGCTAAAAATAACGCTTGATCTAAAATTTGCGAGATACGTTTTGTGATGTGAAGACTATTTTTTTTATCCGGAAATACTTTGTTAATTACATAAATTTGTACTGCATTTCATGGACTTTCAAAATGTTGTTGAAGATTTTGGATATCTTCTCGAGGTAATTTGTAATTTAAAATGTACAGCGCAATAACTATAACGGGGTAATAACGCCAATCCTTTCAATTTTTACCCCGGTTGATTCCCTACAGTGGCCGAGCTACATCCTAAATACTGATTCAAATAAACACAGTTAAAACTGTGCAACATTTCTAATAATTCCATTTAAGCGGTCCTTTTTAAGCAAAAAGAAGCTCACTGTCTGATATTATTTTGTCTCATCCCCCCCCCCCCCACAACACACCTTTATTTTTCTTACACTTTCACAAAAAATTGAACATTTTCAATAGCTTAGGATGCAATTTGTCAATTTCTAGAGCTGAGAGTTTGTATTTTTAGAATTGGGCAATCTACATGAAATTATTCCAGATTATTTCATAGTTTTGTTTGCATGGCGTTATTACCCATATAGGTGGGTAATAACGCCAAATAGCATTGGTCAAGAAATCACGCCATTACATTTTATGTATTCATATCTGTTAAATAATTTTTTTTATATAGATAGTCAATGAGTTGCTGTATCAAATCATATATTTGTTTGAAAAATACAAGCAAAAACTGAGCCGTGAAAATTGGTAGAACCTTAACGTGGCGTTATTACCCCAGGGTACCTTATATATATAAGAAGACATGCATAAAGAATTAGTATACGGATTGGATTAGTATACTTTTAGATGGAAGACGTACACTAAGATATAAAATTCTTAAGAAGATTTTTATTCAAAATATATGTTTTATTTTATTTTTTTACAAAGTTATAGATTCTACAAGAAGGCGTTATAAAATGAATATTAGTCAAGTAAAGGAATATTCTCGGCGTAAGACTAGTAATCATTTACAAAATTATCCAATTAAAAATTGTATGAAATTTTATCTTTTATTTTTACTTAAATACTTTATCAGTACTTATTTTACTTTAATATTTTGTTTTCGATTAAATTTATTTAAAATGAATTCCTTTTTTAAGCGTAATTTTATATGGAGCATTTTTTAAATTGGAATTAGCTATTAAATTCACGTAATACATTTTATATAACTGAAAACATGTGAATAGTTTTAGTTAAAAAAAAAGATTCATCACAAAAAAATATCTATATTCTTGTTCGAATTACGCATCTAAGTTTAAATTTTTTTTCAAATCTATTTTTTTTTAAGAAGAAAATATCGCATATCCTTTTTATACAGAATACTTTCTACTAAACTAAATTAATATTTATCGTGTGTTGTATGCTTTTGAGAATTTAACATGAATTTTTAAAGTTGATTTTTTTAAGTTTGCTTTTTCTAATTGCAAAAAGTGTCTTGGGAAGTACAGACAAGTAAACAAAAAGGTCTCATATTTTTACATATTTTAAATACAAAGTCTTCTTAATAATTTTTATGATGCCAGTAACAAATTTTTACTTAAAAATGGGAGACTCATTATTTTATAAAAATTGTAAATTCTTTGTTAAAGAAAAAAATTCTTATAAAAATCATGCAAATAACAAATATTAATGTTTATAGAAATATTTTTCTTTGTTAAAAATAATTTCTATACTTTTAAATTTTATATTATAAAACATTTTTTTCTTCATCAAATCAAACAAAATAAATTTTTATTCAAATCATTAATGGAAGTTTAAAAATTTCGTCTTTTTTAAAAGAAAAAATATCGCGTACATCTTTTCTACAAACAAACGAATTCATATGTATCGTATGTTGTACACGTTTGAAACTTTTAGCTAAGATTTTTAACTTTTAAGAACTAACTTTTTTCTAGATGCGAAACGTGTCTGAAAATTTACAAAAAAAAAAGAAAAAAAACGAATATTTGTTTTTGCTGACCAGATCTAGGTAGATTCATCATATTCATAATCTGGAACATCTTTTGACTTATTGCCAAAAACCCGTAAAACAAAAGTCTACATTGTTTCGCTAGAAATACCCTAATCTAAAATTTCTCTCTTGCTAAACTTTTTTTTTTATAAAGAAGATATGCATAAGAAATTAAATGATGTAAGGATTGGAATTTCTTTTTCTTGGAGGACAAATATCAAGTGATAATTTTTTAAGAATGTCGTTATTTCAAATATTTTTGAAATTATTATTTTTTTTTTAAGTTATACATTGTACGAGAAGGAGTGAAAAAACGAAGATAAGTCACGTAAAGGATGATATCCGCAGTATAATATGAATAATTATTTACAAAATAATCCAATTAAAATTGTGTTAAATTTTATTTTTTATTTTTATATTAATACAATGTGTAATTTTATAATATATTGTCTACTTCAGATTACTTTTTTTTTATTTTAATACTTTGTTCTTAGTTAAATTTATTGAAGGAGATTTCATTTTATAAGCGTAATTTTTTATGGAAAAATTCGATTCATTTTCGAAATTGGAATTATCTATCAAATTCAAAGAATACATTTTCGATACCAGAAAAAAGTATGAACAATTTTATTTTAGAAAAAGTATTTAATTACAGTTAGAAAATTCTTGTTCTAATCCCACTCCTAAGTTTTAAAATTTTATCTTTTTTATAAGAAAAAATATTCCATATCATTTTTCTAAAAAGTACTTGCTACTTAACTGAAATAATATTTATCGTGTGTTGTATGTTTCTATCTTTTTCAGCTATGATTTTTTAAAGTATGTTTTTTCTAGAAGCGAAAACCTTTTGGGAATTACAAAAAAGTAAACAGAAAGCTCTCATGTATTTACATATTTCACATATACAGACTTTTAAATACTTTTTATGCTGAAATTAATAATATTTATTTAAAACTCGAAGATTTATTATTTTAGGAAAATTGTGAATTTGTTTCTAAAATATTCTATTTTTTTCTTGTATAAATCACTAATTGAATTTAACAGATTCTATCTCTTATTTAAAATCTGAGATACCCTTTTCGATACAAGATAGATTTAATATTTATGTTGTTCTCTGTGTTATTTAACGATTAAAGCAATAAAATGAATCAAAGTTATACAAATATTAAAAAACTAATATTTTTAGAAATACTTTTCTGTGTTAAAAGCAATATTTAGCTCCTAAATTTAATAAAATTTTTTTTTTGTCTTTATCAAGTTATAAAAAATACATCCGTATTCAAATCATACAACTAAGTTTAAAAATTCTGTCTCTTTTTTAGAGGAAAAAATAATTAGTATATTTTTTTCTACAAACAACTGAATTGATATTTATCGAATGTTGTTCGCTTTTGAAAGTTTTACCTACGGTATTTTACGGTATTTTACCTATTTTTCTCCAATTCACTGTGTAAAATATGAAAGAGGGAGATTCTCAGATTTTTACAAAAAATACAGTAAATACGAAATCTGGTTGTCTGCTGTTGAATTTATTACTATTCGAAAAATGTTGTCAGCTTTATGCACAAGCATGTTTGTACTTTAGGATATAAATATAATAACTACTCCATAATATAAATATAATATAGAGTTTATAATATAAATATAACATAGACTTTTTAATATAAATGTAATATAATCATCATCCGAAAAATATTTTAAAATATTTAATGTGATAAGAACAGTTTTTTTATCTTAAATTTAAATATTTCAAGAAAACTGGGTATTATATTTTCTTTAATAAGTTACGAAAAATATATTATTTTCAATAGAAGAGATTATAATTGTACATCTATGTATGAAAATACTATCTTTTGTAAAGAAAAAAAAATCTCATATCCCTTTCCTAGTAACAACGGAATTAATATTTATCGCGTGTTGTATGCTTTTGACACTTTTAGCTATGATATTTTAAAGTATCCTTTTTCTAGATGCAAAACATGTCTTGGGAATTATAAAAAAATTAGTAAAGAATATTCGTTCCCGCTGACCTGCTATAGGTGGATTCATCATATTCTTATTCCAGAACATTTTTTTGGCTTACTGCCAAAAACCCGTAAAATAAAAGACTCAAAATATCCTAATCTAGAATTTCTCACTTGCTAAAAGGTTTCTTTTTTAAAAAGAAAAGACATGCATAAGAAATTAAATGAAGTACGAATTGGAATTACTTATAGATGGAAGACATACATCAAGAGATAAAATTGTTAAGAAGGTCGTTATTTCATATAATCTTGTAATATTTCATTTTATTTTATTTTTTAGAAGTTATCGACTGCGCGAGAAAGATTGAAATAACGAAGATAAGTCACGTAACGGAAAATATCCTCTATATAATATAAGCAATGACTTACATAATAAGCCAATTAAAATTTGTATGAAATTTTATCTTTTGTAATGCTATACTTTAATGTTTTGTTTTCAGTTAAATTTGTTTAAGAAAATTTCATTTTATAAACGTGATTTTTTGTATGACATATTTTTTAAACTGAGATTAGCTATAATATTCAAATAATGTATTTTCTTTTCTGGAAAATATTTTACTTAATAAGATATTTTAGAGATTAGATATGCATAAAAAATTTAATTTTATTTAACCCTTTGGGAAAGAGCAGCCTGTATACGTGACGTATAAAGTGCTCAGAATCCCTGATTATTCTCATCAGTAAAATTTTCTTGTAAATGTTGCCTTATTTAATACGAGCAATTTACTGATTTGACTAGGCAAAAATTTCCGTTCTTAAAAATTGGTGATAAGAGATTAACAATTCCATAAAAGACTATTGTCCCGAAGGGTAATATAACATTAATTTTTTTCAATAAATTCACTTTTAAACGTTTTATTTAATAATGCAAAATATTACGCTGAATTTAAAAAGAATGATTATAAATATAGTATTAAAACAATTCCTTAATCTAGAATAATGTAATTGTTGAAACTGAAATCCGTATTAATATATATATATATATATATATATTTCTCTTAAGCAAATATTCACCTAAAAAATTAAATGAAATATGAATCACAATTACATTAGTTGAAAGATAGTATATCAAGAGCTAAAATTTCTATTGATGTCACATTTACAATTAATTTTGTAATACTTTAAATAATTTTGTTATGTAACAAATTAATAACTTGAAATAATATACAAATGTTGCTTTCTAAAAGGCGAAAATTAAAACTGTAAAAACAGTAAAAATTGATTTACTCAACTGTTTGCATTTACAACAAATAAATAAAAACTTATGCGAACCCAGGTACTTTGTTCACATTGCTAAAGATCTATCGTTTAAAGTGCCTAGGCTGATAACCGTAGAACATATTTCGCTCAGAAACCATTACTGATAATAACCATTGTCTGCCATGAAGAAAGCACAATGGAATAAATCTCAAGGTCAAATGGGTCTGGGCGAAAAATGGCTGTCGATTGTTATCTCAGAAGGCTGGCACCTCAGATATAACTATTCTTAGCCTAAATCCTGGCTACAAGAAATACTATTTCAGTCCCTAACCAAACTGAAGAACATCCATAACTAATGGATGTTTCCATTTTAACCCTTTACCTAACGATGGTACTTATAAGTATCATTAAAATTATTCTATTTGATACGTCAGTTAATTGTAAAACTGTTTAGAATGAGTTACAGACACATTACTTTATCTTGTTCTAAAATCATTATTGGTTACAGAAAAAAATTAAAAGGATGATTTCTTTTGCTTTTGTATCTATTCAGCTTTCATGAGCTGAATTAGTGGATGGGATTTTTAGATTCGGACATATTTCTATATTTATATTCTAAAAACATCATATTTGTACATTTTATAATACTACAAGATACTAAGAAAACAATTTAAAATAAAAGATTTGAATGGAGATATAAATATTGCACAAAATACCTGTAAATTCAAGTATAATTTATCTTTCTAAATCCTTCAATCCTTCTAGAATTTTTCAAAAATTTATTAAATGATTACATAAATATCTTAATTTAGTTAAAATAATTTACGTAAAATGCTTTAGAATGTAAAATTTTCATGTGTTAATAATTCGGTGAATAAAGGGTTAATGTCTTAGCGGTTTATCCCGTCAAATAGCAAGAAATCGAAAGTGTTTTGCATCATTCAATGCCTTTCATGAAAGTTCCTGTCTTCGGGAGGGGGCAAGCTCCATGCATCTCAACAAAGCAGAACATCTCACCATTCTCTTCTGCTCTCTGGCGCATCTCTGCAAGTCTGTGTCCCAGCGGCCTGAGTTTATTTTGTTATTTTTTTTTTCTTCTGGCGTAAATGCAATTTTTTTTCAGATTATCCAATTATTTTAATTAGGTGTCCGTGAGGGACACTATGCTCTACAGATATGAATTCCTTGTTTGAATAATCATTTTTAGACATTCTAACAATGGGGCATAGAGTAGGTAAACCAAGGATCAGGATTCGAGTTCCAGTTTGGGAATATTTTTGCTCAGTTGAAAAAATTAATACCTATGATAACATTCCCAGTAGGTATAAGTGTGTTAAAAATAATAAATAAAAATGGTTTGTAATTTTATAATAATAATAATAATAATATTAATAATAATAATAATAATAATAATAATAATAATAATAATAATAATAATAATAATAATAATAATAATAATAATAATTATTATTATTATTATTATTATTATTATTATTATTATTATTATTATTATTATTATTATAAATATAATTATAATTATAATTATAATTATAATTATAGTAATAATAATCGAAAAAGTCTGGGATAGAATTGAAGCATGTGAACAATTGAATAAACCTATTTTTAATGTTTTTTAACGTTTAGTTAACGACTTTTAGAAATTAAAATTATTATACTTTACGTTTTAAAAATGTATGTCTTTTGCAAGAAAGATTAAAGCGATGAAAATTAATCACAAAATACATTCATAGCATGGTAGTAGTACTGATATACATAACAAAACTCTTAAAAATTTATTAAATTGTATTATTTTGTGTTGAATTAAATTTATATGTGGAAATTTCATTTTAGGACAAAGAGAATTATAAAGATTTAGACTTTTTTTTGTAATAGAAGTAACTTCAAAAATAAAATATATATATATATATATATTTTTTTTGCATAACATAAATGATTTAGTTAAAAATAACTTTTCCTAAACAAAGTTTTTTTTTATTGTTTAAAATATTTAAAAAGGTATGATAAGGAATGACTATTAACTGAATATTTGTTATGATTTAGACATTTATCAAGAGATAATAAATATATTATTGTAATTACTTATAATTTTTTTTATTTATTTCTTGTAAAAGCTGTAAGATTACATGGAAGGATGAAATTACAAAGATAAAACACAAAAAGGAAGGCACAGCACAATATTAGAATTTATATACAAAATAAGCCAAATAAACTGAAAAAAAAAAGAAGTTTTATATTATATTATGTGATATTTTGATGCGTTAATTTTTGATTATTTTTATTGGAGAATCTTACATTCTACAATGATAAAAAGAAAAGCTATAAGAATACAATTATTAGAGAAAAATCTTGTATGAGAAACTATATAAAGTATGTTTTCATATACTTCTAAATGGAGACATATTAAGACATATAAAATATTATGAAATTTTTTTGTTTTAAATAATATCGTAATATTTTATGTATAAAATTATTATTTTTTATTTTAGTGATAAAATTAGTGATGAAAAAAATTACTACTTACTATCTAAAAAGGCTGTCTTCAACAAATAAGTAAATAAATAAATAAAAATAGAATGAAAAAAACATAAAATCTTATATATGAATCTGTCATAACTTCCCAATACTTAAACAAAATTACCGCTTAAAATACGTTTGAATGAAAAATTTTGCGTATCTATACCATTAAAATATGTATTTCAGATTTATTATTATCACAGATAAATAAAGTATAAGTTAAAAAAAAATCTTTTAATTCTCAAATACATGACTTAAAAATACTCATATCACCAGTATAATTTAGACTGATAATTTAGTCTCTCTATTCTTAAATATCACTATAAAAATTTAATTTTACTTAGAATATTTCCTATAGAAAACATTTGCATTTAATATTTTTGCTATGTAACATTAATTATAAAGAATGAAAATATTCATACTTTTAATAAAAACATGAATATATATGAATGAGGTATGCTGAATGACTTAGGTACCACGTGGAAAGATTTAGAGCAAGAAATATTACGCTATACAAAAGATACTGTATAACCAAAAGTTTAAAACGTTCATCAAAGACAATTTTTAATATTCTGAATTAATAAAAGTGTACTATTGCTAGTGTAATATTTCTTTACATTGAGAAATATAATGGTGCTTTAAATTAATATATCTGATTGCTGTGTGTCATGCGGCAGTAAAAAATAGGTTGTAGCGTCATTTATTTATAAAATTTTGATATTAAATGAAACAATTTCAATGTCATTTACATAGTAAACATGTAGAAAAATCTGAAATTTTAGCAAATTTTATCTATTTTTAAATGTATTTAAAAATTGAAAATTAACCTTACAACGAAGCGTCTGCAAATACTGTCATTAACCTTTTTGGGTTAGATTTTTTTCAATTTTTAGAAAACTACTTTTTAGAATACATTACTAATATTAATACTAGATAGCTAAATAGATCTCTACCTATCTAATTAGAATTTAAAGAAATTTCATTCTCTAACACATAAGGAGTGTTGTTGTTTTGTGTACTACTCGATTCATATGATAATAGACTAACGAAAAGTTTTTGGAGATATTTAGAAAATATTATATTACAGCGCGATTTAATTAATATTACAACTTTCTAATATTTTTTTGCACTTTATTATATACGAGTCTTTCAGGAAAGTAATCTTTATTTCGAATTCAAAGATTGAAATATACATGTTCAAAATACAAAAATAGCAAACGGTGCAAAGATAATTCCGCAAAGAATTATTATTATTATTGTCATTATTACTAAATGGCTAAATATTAATGGAGTAATATAGAAAGTGCATAGACACATACTAACATTTCTAAATGTAAACACTTACAAAAGTATTTGTTGAAACAAAATAATACTTAATTAAAAGATATGTACTATTAATAGTACACCAGACCCGAAAGGGTTAATACAGACTAGTACATAAATATACGTCAAAGTGGTAATTAAAAACATCTAATTAAATAAGTATCCTTAAATATAATCTTTTATGAAAAGACCTCAACTCTTTGTGCAAATATCAATTATCTGCGATGCGTATATTTTCGGAAACTCTTTTTATGTATTATCCTAAGTGTTGGGAATTTATAATAAAAATAGACTTAATATTCTCTCTAACAAATTAAGCTTTCTTTCAGTTTTCGATTTCCTCTTTCTACTTAAAATAATTAAATGGGAAATTTGAACTTGCAGCTAAATTTGAACTCAGTGAAGTAATATGAACACTTATCTTAAGTGACTTAAGTGCTCACATGGATCCATAAATATAGTATTTCATTCAGAAAGTGGCAACAGTCGACGTATTACCTTAAAAAAAGACAAAAGAAACATTCCGTCATGAATATTGATGCTTGCAATATATGACTCTTGGCATGTCATTTTCTTAAGAGAGACATGATAACTGCTGTCCAGTTTAATTTTCAAGGGACATCGTTCCCCTCGAAGGGACAATCATTCATGTTGGGCGTTTCCTGTCTCGACAGCCGCAGACAATATTTTAAGAGAGTGTAATGTGGCTTTATATTTCCCGCCTTTGAAAAATGAGTTCCTCTAGACATTTATCAGGAATTTGATTTTCGAAACACTTGAGTAATTTCGGGCTCACTTAAATATGATCTATTGCCACATTTAAAAATGAGAGAAAAAAAATATTTTTTTTTGCAGTTTTTTATGCAAAAATTACTTGTAGATATATCATGGTAAGCCTGCATGTTAAAGAGTTATAAATCATACTACTCGAAAAAGTGTCAGTCTTTTACTCTTTTTTTTTTGTGTGTGTGTAAAATTTATATTATAAAATTTATACGACTATTTCACTAAACCTATTAAAGTGCAAGTCTTAATTACTATTTTTTAATAATTAGTATAACAATTATCTCAATTAGTGTCTGTTGAGAATTTTCATTCCTAGGTTCTTCTAGACATTTTTCAGGAATTTGATTTTCGAAACACTTGAGTAATTTCAGGCTTACTTAAATATGATCTATTGCCACATTTAAAAATTAGAAAAAAAGATATATATATATATATATATATTTTTGTAATTATTTTTGCAAAAATAGATACATCATGGTAAGCCTGCATGCTAAAGCGTTATAAGTCATACTACTCGAAAGAGTGTCAAAGTCTATTAGGTTTTTTTTTTTCTTTTTATTTGTGAAATTTATATTATTACAGTTATAAGACTATTTCACTAAACCTATTAAAGTACAAGTTTTAATTGCTATTTTTTTAATAATTATAACAGTATAATTATTTTTTAATAATTATAACATTTTAATAGTATAACAATTATCTAAATTAGTGTCTGTTGAGAAATTTCATTTCTGAGTTTCTCTAGACATTTATCAGCAATATGATTTATGAAACATTTATAGTCCAAGAGCCGACCGCACAAAACCCTAAGTCATTAAACACAAGAAAAAATCCTTTATTTTATGGAAGAGTAGTAATAGAGGAATCTAATGTTCCATGTCTGCCGGAAGCGAAGCGGTGCATAAGCCAAAATTTAATACCAATAGTTGTTCACTTGTAGTATTAGTATTGTGTTTCTCGTACAATTAAAAGCAGGAAAACACAATGCTAATCCTACGAGTCAACCACTAATAGTATTAATTTTTGTCTTATGCATTATTTCGCTTCTGGCATACATGGATCATTAGATTCCTCTATTACTACTCTTCCATAAAATAAAAGAATTTTTCTTGTGCTCAACGACTTAGGGTTTTGTGCGGTCGGCAATAGGACTATTAGTAATTTCGGATTCGTTTAATATGGTTTATTGCCATCTTTAAAAATATGGGGAAAATATACATTTTTACAATTTTTTAAGCAAAAAATACTTGTACATACATAATGAAGAGTCTGTATGCTGAAGACTTAGAAATTATGCCACACGAAAGAATGTCAATATTTTTCGCTTTTTTGTGGGCTTGTGTGTGTGAAATTCATAATCATAATTTTTAATCCATTAACCGCCAAAACTAAAAGGTTGAAATTTTCCCCTTTTTAGCTGAACGTTATTTGCCACCAAAAACTTTGAAAGATAATTTTCGCTTTTTATCATCTTAAAAATTAAGTAAGGAACATTTTTTTATTTAAAAAATGGTGGTGGGTAAATAAATATCTGAAAAAATATGCATTTATTTAAGTTGTTGAGTGAACGCAACACCATCGGGTAATGGGTTAAAAAATGACATATATTTTGAACAAGCTGCAGGTTGGAAAATGTATTTCTGAATGTTTCTTGTCAAACTGTCTATTATATTTAATAAATTTAAAATGTTTTGCTGTTCAACATACATTTTAATTTTTTAAAACGTATATTACTTAGTTTGCATTGTTTACTTTAAAATATTTAGAATTCATTCAAGGAATTATCTTTAATACATAAATTCATATGTTTACATATTTCTAACGAATTTCCATATATTACAATTATCCATTACATACAATTATCCATTTCCATATTATATTTCAAATAATTTAAAGTATGTATAAATAATTCAGATATGTTTATTGAGAAAATCCGTAGAATGTATCTGACTTTCAAACACAAATTCGTTTGAAACACAAAAATAACCCTCTAATGTGGTTAAACTTTAAGCTCAAAAAATGGAAAATTCACTAGAATTGCTAAAGAATATTCAAATTATATTGTCAAATGCCGATTTTTTTTAAATTCAAGATATTCTTAATATAAGTTTATAAAGAAACAATAGAAAAATCAATGTATCAGACTCCACATACTTTTTACGAAGTATGATATACATTAAAATCATATGTGTAGTACTAGAAATATTTTAATTTTCATATATAATTCCTACTGCCACATTTCTTTTAAATTCAAGGTATTCTTACTATAAATTAGCAGAAGAAACCCTAGTAAAATTGAAGTATAAGTCTGAGATACCACATCTCTTTTACGAAATAAAAGTAAGATATAGATAAAGCATGATAAATGAAGTATTAGTAATATTTTATAAGATTTGTAAAATGTATCCCGATATACTGGGGATGTAAAATTCATATTAAACCGGAGACGAACTATGTAATATAAAAAATACGTGAAACTTTTTTAAAAATAAATTATACATTTAATTAATTATTTTTATGCGAGTTTAGAAATGTATTAATTTCAATTAAATAAATTTCTAAATGTTCATTGACAGATTATTTATTATATCACATCTCTTAATTGATAAAAAATATACACTTCTTTATTTACGTTGTTTACAATAATATTTAGATTTATTCAGGGATTAATCTTTAATTCATGAAAGCAGACTATTTACATATTCGTTAAAAATTTCCATGTCGTTTGAAATATTTCAAACTAAGTATAAATAATTCAGTTACTTTTATTCAATATTTCTGAAGAAAGTTTCTGGCTTTCAAATGAGAATTTATTGGAAACACAGACTTAAAAAAAACCTCTCAAATACGGTAAAATTTATGCTTAAAGTAGAGGCGATTCGATGTACAGAGCTACCACAAGAGACTATTTTTATATTCTGTTCGCTTCAGAATTTTTCTAATATAAATTTGAAAGTATTTTTCTTTCACAAATGTTGTCAAAGTGTGTGTTAAGGATTTCTATTTCTATAAACTCTGTAGAATTATTAGATAAAAAAATATAATATGAACTTTAAAAATATATAATATGAACTTTAAAATATTCAGGCTTACTTAAAAGGCGATTAAATTATCAACTATAGATGTTAAAAATTAATTTTATTTAAGAACATCTTAGTACTTTCAAACCTTTAAACAGGTTATTCCTCAGACAATATTTTCTTTTTTAATACAAATTAAATACAAATTATTATTAATAATTATTATCAATTAAATTGTTATTTTATTATTTATTCTTATTATTAATTCTTATTAATGAAATATAGATTTTTGTATTATAAAAGAAAATATTCTCTGAGGAAGAACCTGTTTAAAGGTTTGAAAGTACTAAGATGTTTTTAAATAAAATTAACTTTTAACATCTATAGTTGATTATTTAATCGCCTTTTAAATAAGCCTGATCATTTTAAAGCTCATATTATATTTTATGTTAAAAGCAAGGCGAAAATTTCATTCCGTCATATATTTTATATTTATTTGATTAGTTTATATTCACCAGTGTCATTTTTTGTTTAAGATATATTTACTAAACGTTATTACAAAACAAAAACCACAACATTGATGTATAATTTTAAGATACTAGTTTTTTTTTTTTTTTTTTTTTTTTTTTTTTTAGAAAAAAAGTACAGTATAAATAGAACATGATGTAATTAATACTAGGAATATGTAAATGTAATATATGTATCAGACGTTCAAATATATAGGGCTTAGACAATTCACATTAAAACTAAGACGAACTATATAATAAAACACTGAAATTGTTTTTTTCAATTTGTTATATTTTTGTGGGAAATAAGTGATTTTTTAAAAATTGTTTAGTATATTTAATGATCTTTGATTATTTAGCAAAACATGTTCAAACGTCTTCAAATCTATGATTTTGTTTTTACTCTTAGCAGAAATATTTAGATTTATTCAGATGTTTGCATGTATGTTAAATTTTTCAATGCCTTTCTAAACATTTCAATGAAAGTACATAAATAATTCAATTATGTTTCTTGAAATTTTGCTAAAGAATTTTTTCGAGTTTCAAATTTAAATTCATTTGAAAAACAACTCTAAGACGACTAAACGTTCAATCTGAATATGGTGCAGAGTCAATGTATTGGCTCAAGAATATTTAAATTATTTCTTGATACCCATTTTTTATGCAAGAAATTATTATTGAAGGTGCATACATTGAAATTTAAGGACAGATACCACGTGTTTTTGTGGTTTAAATTTTGTTTAATGATATTGATTATTATTTTTTAAATTTCAAGTTTTTGTAGTTCTAATAAATCAAAAATAAAACAAAAAATATAAATATATAGTTGTAATTGTATTTGTTTCACACAATGTGTAACATAAGAAGCTAGTTTATTATTATATTTATTTATCCATTTCGTCCATTATCCATTTATTCTTGTTATTTACTGCTTTTAAATTTACATTATAATAATAAGCATGTTAAAAAAATCTTCAGTTATTCAGAAAACATTATTATGACTAAATATAAACAATTTAATTTAACAAAAAGATTTTAGTTTAACAAAAGGACGCATGCTGCATAGCACCTTGGGGCCCAGGTTCCAGCAAACAGCGATGGACACAGTTGGCACTGATTCTTCATGGATTGTAATGCTACAGAATTTAGAGTTCGTTTAGTTATATGTAGGGTTTGAAAACTACGTATTTCTTCACAAATCTTCTATGATATTTTATAAGTTTAAAATAATACAAAATATAAATATAGCTTGAAAACAGACATGGAGACTTAAGAAATGTTACTTAGTTTACATTGTTTAAATCAACCTTTTGAATTACGTAGAAGTTAATGTTTAATTCATAAAAATGGACGTTTGCATATTTGTTAAAAATTTCATGTCTTTTCAACTATAGAAACGTAAGCATCCATTATTCAGTTATTTCTATTGAAGTATTGCTAGAGAAAGTTTCTGACTTTAGAATGGGAATTCATTTGAAACACAAAAGCAACTTAAAACATCTTAAATTTTTCGCATAAAATAAGGGTAACTTTAAAGTATTATTTCAAGAATACTCAAATTATATTTCTGATAGCCGGAATTTTTTAATGCACATGATCATTATAAAGCTTGAATACACAAACAAATGTATTGAAACTTAACCCTCGGATCCCAAATATTTTTTGGATTTATATGTATATATATTTCAATTTCCGCTTATATATAGATTTTATAAAGGATTTACACTTTTTAGGGGTCAGAGATCCTATAAAAATATGTTTCTAGATAATGTTTGTCTATCGTATGTGTTCTTTCACTGTATCATTCGAAAAGGCATTAGATTATCTTATACTATAATGCGAGCAAAAATTGTGTGTGTGTGTGTGTGTGTGTGTGGGTAAATTTTATCTCAAAAACGGCTCTAACGATTTTTGCAAAAATTTGGATTTTACCATTTTCGGGCACGAGAAGACCATTGGGCTAGGTCACATGTTCGAGAAAATTCGATTATTGGGTCATTTTGGGTCATAATGGGTCAAGATCAAGCTATTTATATCTAGAGAACGGCTGGATCGATTTTAAAGAAATTTTCTATCCAATCGTTTTTTGGCACAACAAAACTATTGGGCTGGGTCTCATGTTCGAAAAATTTCGATTAGTGGGTCATTTTTGGGTCATTATGGGTCAAGCCATTTTTATCTAAGAAACGGCTCTAACGATTTTGACCAAATTTTATATTGTATCATTTTAGATTACAAGAAGACCATTGGGTTAGGTAACATGTTCGAGAAAATTCAGTTAGTGGGTCATTTTTGGGGTCATTGTGGGTCATGCTATTTTTATCTAGAGATTTTCTCACGCAATTTTAACTAAAAATTGCATTCTATGGTTTTCGGGCACGAGAAAAACATTGGGCTAGGTTACATGTTCGACAAAAAATTTTAATGGGTCATATTGGGTCATTAAGAGTCTGGGTCAAGCTATTTATATTTAAAGAACGGCGTGATGGATTATAATGAAATTTTGTATGTAACAGTTTTTTGACATGAGAAAACTAATGGTCTAAATCACATGTTTGAGAGATTTTGACAATGAGGGTCATTTGTGGGTCATGATGGGTCATAATGGGTCATGGTCAAGCTATATCTAAATAACAGGTGGATCGATTTTAATGAAATTTTGTATGTAACATTTTTTTTGACATGATAAAATCATTGGACTAGGTTACATGTTCGAAAAATTTTGATTAATGGGTCATTTTGGGTCATTAAGAGTCTGGGTCAAGCTATTTATATTTAAAGAACGGCGTAATGGATTATAACGAAATTTTGTATGTAACAGTTTTTTGACATGAGAAAACTAATGGGCTAAATCACATGTTTGAGAAATTTCGACTATGAGGGTCATTTGTGGGTCATGATGGGTCATAATGGTGTAAAGGTGTTAGTTCATAGGCCCAGGTGATTTACCAAGAGAAGCATACACAAAAAAACTCCGAAAAGCGAGTTACTTTTTAGGACACATTTATTTGGAAAAGTTAACAGACTGTAGGTTCCCCATAAGGGGAGAACTTCTCGGAGCTCTAAAGAACTACATCTTGTCGATACGATGGCAATCAGTGGAGTGTCATACAACATCATTGCCCTTATCGCCAAAAGGCATAGGAAGTTTTTCATACAAAGAATTTTGGCGATATTTGATAAACCACACGTTCAGTATGAGTTAACCTTTGCGGAGCTAACTTTTGCGGTCTAGGAACCCAAAGGTCATTTTCACATCTGCGAATATTTTATAGGGTTAAAGAAATATTTTAAGCTTGGGAAGTATCTGAGATAAGCAAATCATTACATACATTTGCCTTTTGCAGACAAAACTTTAAGTTATCCAGATGCGCAATTGAATAGAAAGAAAGCACAGTCAGGATAAACAGAGATAAAAGTATTTCTAGGTTTAAGCATTAATTGTGAGAATGAAAACAGGGTGTGTAAGGCAGATGTTAATAAAAATGTAACGGATAAGAGATTATGATGAACTAAGCCCAGAGCTTTCTTTATTTTGTTAATAAGTGCGGTTACTATGGGCAGATGTTTTTTCACAGACACAACAGAAAATTTGTGAGAAAGGAAGTTCTATTATTATTTTATACAGAGAGCTCCAAAAGATGAAAAGTTTTTACTTCTATTAGTGGGAGTATGAAAGTTAGAACTTAACTATTAAATGTAGAATTAATTTAAACTACTGGGTTTATTAGTGTAAAGGGAAATTAAAATAAACCAACGAATTTATTAAAGGGAAATAATTATTGCTTTTATGAAGGGGAAAACATATGTAGCGATAATCTCCGCTACAAATGGATCATGCGCAAGCTATATCTAAAGAACAGGTGGATCGATTTGAATGAAATTTTGTATGCAACATTTTTTGGCACGATAAAATCATTGGACTAGGTTACATGTTCGAAAAATTTCGATTAATGGGTCATTTTGGATCATAAAGGGTCTGGGTCAAGCTATATATAATTAAAGAACGGCAGGATCAATTTTAACGAAATTCTGTATGTAAAAATTTTTAGAAACGAGAAAACTAATGGACTAAGTCATATATTCGAGAGCTTTCGACTATAAGGGTCATTTGTGGGTCTTAATGGGTCAAGGTCAAGCTATATCTAAAGAATGGGTGGGTCGATTTTAACGAAATTTTGTATACAATATATTTTTGGCATGAGAAAATCATTGGGGTAGGTCACATGTTCGAGAAATTTCCATAAGTGGGCCACTTTTGGGTCATTCTAATTTTATCTGGACAACGTTTCGCGCAATTTTGACTAAATTTTGTATTTTGTCGTTTTCGGGCACAAGAAAATCATTGGGTTATGACAGATTTTTGAGAAAATTCGATCAATGGGTCATTTTGGATCATAAGGGGTCAGGGTCAAACTAATTATATCTAAAAAACGGCTCAATCGATTTTATCTAAATTTTGTATCTAATGTTTTTCGGCATGCTAAAACTAATGAGCTAGGCCACACGCTCGAGAGATTTCGATTATAAGGGTCATTTGTTGGTCATGATGGGTCATGCTAATTTTATATAGAAAATGGTACTCACCATTTTGACTATACTTGGTATTTTATCGTTTTTGAGCAAGAGAAAACCATTTGGATGGACACATGCTCGCGAAAATTCGATTAGTGGGTCATTTTGGGTCTTAATGAGCTAGGGTCATTCTAATTATATATAACAACGACTCAATCAATTTTACCTAAATTTTGAAACAAAACGTTTTTTGTCACGAGAAGACTATTGGGCTGAGTCGCATGTTAAACAAAATTATATTAGTGGATCATTTCGCTTCATTGCTGAATGCTGCCAAGCTAATTTTACCTAAAAAATGGTTTAAACGATTTTGATTCAATTTTATATTCTACTGTTTTTGATTACCTGAAGACGATTGAGCTATGTGACATGTTTGATCAAATTTGATTAGTGGCTCATTTTGGGTAATACGGGTCAGGGTCACGAGAATATGGCAAAAGCCAATAACTTGGTGATATTTGACAAAATATCGACGACATATGGCTAAAAAATCGACTATAAAAATTACGAAAACCAAAACACATATTTGGAGCCAAATGAAACAATGCCTCCAAATTTGGCTATATCTAGCAGAAAATATTGTCTTTCAGAATGTAAAGAATTTTTTTATACATTCTTACGAGAATTTGAGATGCATGGTTAAACCAATCAGAGTCGAGCTAAAAAAGTGATTTAGATCGATGTCCTTTCGTTGTAAATTTTAAAATAAAGTAAAATTTATAAACATGTGCATAAAAACATAGTTTTCTTATTGATTGTTTTTCTAAATAAACAACATGTTTTACAGTAATAATACCGAGTGAATGACACAGTGAAAATACTATATAGTGTTGAACACAAAGTTAATTTTGACCGAGCTAAGCTCGGTCTCCCCTGCTAGTACAAATAATTAAACCAAACTTTTTATATATGCTTTTGACTATGGATATTAGGTCCCCATTAAATAATGGGATATGTCTCTAGAGGGAAGCAATTAGATAGTGGTATTCGTGAGATTTTAAGTGCAAGGTAGCGATAGAACAAGCTCTTGTGTTTGTGTTTACTCAGTTTCCCAGAATTCAAAAATCTCGCGAAAGCGGGATGTCGGCAAGCCGTAGATGCATGAAGAAATGCTGTACGTGTACACATGATAAAAAAGATATGATAAACAAGAAATTGGAGAAGATGGGAACAAAATGTACTGAATCACGCAGGTGTCCAATCTAGGAATACATTTAGACTTCGACTAGATTTCATTTCGAGTATTAATGTCTATGAGATAGAAGAAATTTTGGTATTAGCACTAGCAAACATTGAAAACAAAAACTTCTGAAACGAATATCTTTTTTCATATTTATAAATAAATTTGTTTTTGAAATTCTATATCATTTATTTATTTGAACCCTTTAGCAAAGCAATTGCTTTGCCCCAGAAAGAGATAAACTTTATTCTGAATTATTCGTTCACTTATATTGTAATTTCTAGAAAACATAACTTAACAATTGGAACATTTAATCATTTAACCATTATACGACCCATTTGAATTAAAAATTCTGTTTTTTCAAATATAATGAATTGAAAATCTTCGGTTGTTTAGCACACGGTTTATACCTTGAAAGCTATTACACATTTTACATCTTAGAAATTCTACTATTTATATTGCTTAATAAAGACATTTAGACTTACACAGAATTGCATCTTTAATTCATAAAAAAGGGCGTTTGCATATTTGTTAGTAATTTCCATGTCCTTTGAAACATTTCAACGGAAGTATAAATAATTCAGTTATTTGTATTGAAATATTGCTAGAGAAAGTTCCTGTCTTTGAAATGTTAATTTGAAATACAAAAACAGTAATACAACCACTGAATTTTATGCACAAAGAAGATCAAATTCGAATTACCGCCTATAGAATATTTAAATTACATTCCTTATACACGGGTTTTTTAAGTACAAGATACCTTAATGAGGGAGCATACAGACAAGCGTACTGAATCATTAATCTAGGTTAAGAGATATTTTTCAGGATAATTTTTAAAAAGTCATATTATATAGTTACATTGGAATTTGAAATTCATCAACAGTTTTAACATTTACTATGAAACATGGAAAACAAATAAAATGAAAATCAATATTTTCAACATTAAATGCATAATATCAAGTTATTTTTTATTATTTTGAACCTCCATTATTTTTTTTTCTTTCGGAGAAGTTTTAAAAGATTTTTGACATTCTTTTTTTGTAACAGAACATTTTTATATGAAAACTTTAAATTAGTATATGAAAATGTTTGAATAAATTAATTAAGATATATATTATCAAATATTTTAAAAGGACATATTTTCTCAAGATAAAAAGCGTTTTATTAAAATATTTTCTTTTTATAAGTCGAAGCGTCTTCAATAATCAAAATACTTCAAATAAAATCGCCTCCTCATTTTTATTTATTTATTCATTTATTTATTTATTTTTTACTTATCTGGGAAGATTTTGTTATAAGGTGTGAATTTTAGAAAGGAATATGTCATTACATACAAGTGCAGTTCAAAATTTTAAAAAGGTATTTTTTTCATCGATAATATTTTTCAAATATCATAAGTTAAAATATTGTTCAACGGCATTTTTCATTTAAATTTCTTTTGTTTACATCTAAACTTTAAACATATAACGCATATTATTTATTGAAGTATTTAAGTAATCAAGTAACATAATATAATATATATAAAAATTTATTTGAACAATTTTTTTAAGCGAATAATAAAATATTATTGATTCTATTTATATACATAAATTGTTACATTGTTGAAAAATAATTTAAACTTGAAGTGACCTTTCCACTTTTAGATAGAAATGAAGAAAGGGGCAGAAGATTTAGGTGAATAGCTTTTATTTCGTAAAGAAATCGTAAAATAAGATTAATTGCTTAAGAAGCGCTTGAGGAGAGATTAAGTTTCCGCAGTAAACAGTTTGTAACTTTTAATTCATTATTTTGTTGGAAGTAATCCGGCAGTTTGTTTTCCAGTGCCAATAAATTCAGCTGTTTTTTGTAATAAATAAAAGAACAATTGCCCAATTCGTAAAATAGTTTTTTGCTCAAGAGTTTTAAATCCTACATTCCGATTTAATCTAAATCATTTGTTAGCTATATAAGTAGAAATTATTGCCACTTCGTATTGTTGAACATCTGATACACTTAAGTAATGTTACTTAAAACAGTGCAAATACCTGGACCGTATTTTAAAATAATAGACTTGTCTTAGACATGAAGAAAAAGAAATACAATTTATAACTTTGTTTTAGAAAATGGATAATTTTATTTTAAATTTACAATATGATTTTTTTTTTCAAAGTACACTTATACTCGCCTATGTATAAAATTAGAATTTATAGCGTTTTATATAATGTTGTTAATTTAAGGCAGAAAAAATGATCGGTACTAGAGTAAAATATTTAATAAAATAATTCTAATGTGTTATGAAAGTTCTGAAGTTGTCCTTGTTAAATTCTAGATTTTTCCTTGTTTTGTAGTAAATTTGTGGTTTATCATACATTATAATAAACGCATGTTTTGTTTCATAATAAGAAAAAAAAACTACATGTTTAAAACTACAATTATATTGCGTGAACTTTACGTCTAAAAATATAATTGGTGTCAAAATGCATTTATATTTGCTAAATTAACCTGAATTTCTTATCTCGAATAAAATAATTTTGTACAAATAATCATCAGTGGAAAATCGATCAAAAGACAGCAAAAAAAAAAAAAAAAAAAAAAAAAAAAAAAAAAAAAAAAAAAAAAAAAAAAAAGTTAAAAATATTTAAAAAGTCTTGGAAAACACTTGCTAAATTAACCTGCAACAATTTCAAAGCCCTTTTATTATTTTGATAATAAAATAATAAATAATAAATAATAAATAGATCAAAAATCAAGAGAATAAGATGAAATTTGAAAATTAGGAGCTTCCTGCCAAAATCAGGAGATTTGTCAAGTCTGTGTCATCTTTTCAATAAAGTGTATTTAGAATTGGTAGTGAGATTTTTAAATTCTTCATGATATTTATTAATATCTATTTTTCTATAAATGATATTTTTTTAAATCAAACAGTACTTAATTGATACCTTATCTTACATCTCTTAGATCTACAATTTTGTTAAGACTATTTAGAATGTCTTAGAAAACAGTTTCAAAATCTACTTATTGAAAGGACATCAATGCAAAAAATAGTATTTATATGCACATATCCTGAAAAGCATAAAAATTTTATTTAAAACTTCAGAATATTTCCCCAGTGTTGTTTATTACAATAACATATAACGGTTCAAATTGATGGAATATTGATGTGCATTTCACACATAAGACTTCATACAGACAATCAGTATGAGTATTTTATTAGTAAAAATCTTGAATTTGAGAGAAGTACAATATTAATATAAAATAGTAATATTTATTGTAATTTAGTTTTCATTATTTATTTTCATTGGTTTTTTTTAATTATTATTATTTTTTTATTTTATTACTAAAATGCTTGTATTTTTGAAAAGTACATTGTAAAGACTGTTGAGAATTCAATATTAAATTTCTGATATGGAAAACAATGGAAAACAATGGAATGGAAACAATATCACATTGCTACCATTTTGAAAAAATTTCATAAAAATGTTTAATTCAGTTTAATGTTTTGTCGATGTTAAATGTTTTAGTCGATCAAAATATTATTAATTTTATTTTATTTTTTATTATTTATATTCATTTTATTTAATCTTATGTTATTTATTTTCCTTTTATTTTATTAGTAAAATGCTTGTATTTTAGAAAAGTACATTCTAAAGAAGTATTCAATATTCAATTCTTGAAATAGATTGATGATCAATAAAGTCTCCGATTCTAATCTTTAGAATTACGAAAAGAAAAATTTGTGAAAATTACGTCACGTTAAAGTAATCAAACCAATTTTCTGCATAATTTTCTTAATGTAAACAAACATTTAAAGCTAAACATAATTTTATTGGCGGCTGACGAAGGCGCAAATTTTGAAACACATTTTATATACAAAAGTTTTTTTCTTTATTCATGCACGATCATTTTTTTTTTTTTTTTTTTTTTTTTACGGAAATTATCTTATAACTAAAAGAATAAGTCCAAGTGTTTGAATAATATTTTTTATTATTTCTAACGTATATTAAACAATAAAAATAATCAGATTGCCACCATTTTGATGAAATTTCTTTAAAATTTTCAATTCAGTTTATTGTTTTTTCGAAGTTAAATGTTTTACTGAATTAAAAATTAAAACTTAATGTTTAAAAAAAATAGTTAGTGCGGGTTAAGTATAAAATTCAAAACAGGTTATTATAAAAAAGCTTTTTTAAAAAATATATAGATTTTTTTCTATGTTATGCAATATTTAATTTTAAGCACCAGTTTCAATAGATATTCTTAATGTAAAATGTATATATGTATGTATGTATTCATATTTTTTATTTAAAAATTTCTAAGTGACTAAAAACAAGAAATTCATTAAATTTAATCACTAAAAATAAAATAAAATTATACACATTTCGTATCTTAACATATTTTCGAAAAATCTAAAACACTGTTTTATTATTTCTTCATTACACAGAAAAAATTCTAAATATTACTACTTTTATCTTTTTAAACATGCATTCTTCTGTTTATTTTATTTTTATTCAATCAAATCTCAAAACTAGAGGTTGGCAATAATCCAAAAAATAAAAATTTCTGAAGAAGAGAACGTTACAGCCTCCAAATGTTCTCTCCTCAAAAATGTTGGAGTTTGCTTTGTGGGGATATAAAAATCTTAATGAGAAAGGTGGTTTCATAATGTAAAACAACAAATTTCTGTTTTTCCTGTTTATGTCACTGTGTATGTCTTAAAGTGTTACGCTTTGTCTTAAAGTGTTCTCATTTATAGTGCAGACAAAAGATTTGTTTTAAAATAAATATATTCATTAAACTTCTGAACGAAAAAGGTTTTATTTTTCTTTAACTGTTGTAGAATTAGTCGTTTTCTTAAATAAAAAGATTTTGTTGTCAGTTTTAATCTGTTGCGTTATTTTCCAATGAGCTAGATAGAAACATTTACAGTTGAAAAATGCTTAATATGTGTACGCTGAAAAAAACCCAGATGTTTCTCACTTCAAAAGTTTACGATAATCGAGAACTAAAATACTCGATAACCTCTTCCAAGTTACAAAATGTTTAAAAAAAAGTTTATTTTTTGAAAAAGCAGAAATCAATTTATTTTTGAAATTTAAAGAAGAGTCTATAAAATATAAATTTTATTAGGTGTCTATAATTTTTGGCGACTTTTTCAAAGAGATTTTACAAGGTATTAATCAATTCTTCCTACTCCAAAAATCTTTTTTTGGATACTTGTCAGACTTTAACTAAATATTTTCAGCTACATGACAGAAATTATGCAATTCCAGCAGAAAAATTTTAATTTTCCTGCTCTAAATCTATTTGTTTTTTAATTTGTTAACGAGTTTTTTTTTCATGTTTTAGAAGAAAACTCTCACGCTAATAACGTTAACACTAACTTTCCAAGTAGATTGCTTAGAATTTAACGAAAATTTTATCTTCTGAAATATAACGAATACCGTCGATTTGTGTACCATTCAATTCATTCATATGATAATAGGCTAAAGAAGAAACTCTGGACATGTTTATAAAATATTATATTACTAGAATGTACTATTTCTCAATGAATAATTAGTTGTAACATCATTTATATCCTTCTAAAAGATTTAACACAGAGATTCTCTTAATTATACATGATTCTTTCATGAAAGGAACCTTTATTTCAAAGTACAAGTGTGAAATATATGTTAATAATAAAAGAATCGTAAACGGTGCAAAAATAATTAATTGATGTTACTAAATGCCTAAACGTTAATAAAATCATATGGGTATTTTCATGAGCACATGTCGTGTAAGTTATATTACTAGTAATTGCAAAATTATTGGCCACCGTTATTTTCGATTCCTTATTCAATTAATGAAATATCTCTGATAAAATAAGTCACATTTTTAGTCATAAATAATGAGTTACTTACACGATTTTAGTATAGCGCATGCGTAAGTCAACTTTGTTATTAACTAGCTTTGCAATGCAACATAGGCATAATGGTGGCTCTTAAGCATAAATTATTATTGCTAGACTGAATATTTAAAAGCTGTTAGAGCCATGTGATTTTTTCCTCTGGGGCTTTATAAAAGATTGTGTTTACTTTCTGCCGTTATTTAACGATTTGGTAGAGTTAAGACACAGAACTGAGGAGACTAGATTCTACTACTCCCGACTTCTTAAATGAAGATGGGAAGAATTGGATTTTAGATTTGATGTATGCTGTGTAACTAAAAGTATATATATTGGGCTTTTGTAAGAAAAACTAAGTTAATTTAGTTAAATTTGATGAATGATTTCTTGCAAAAAGTAACACTGTCAAAAAATACCACTCAAATCAGGATATTCTTTTTTGAAAACTTTGTATTAGATAATTTATTGATTCCTTATTAAAGTTAGTTAGTTAATAATAATAATAACTGGTGCTTTAGAAATATGTTTTACTGTAACATACTCAACAATAGGTAAATTTCATTCAATTTTTGTTCATTTCTCATATTTTTCAAATTTTATTATAATATTTCATAGAAGACAGGGAACCTTTTAAAGTTATTATTATTATTATTATTATTATTTTACTATAGAAGGTTTATATATATATATATATATATATATATATATATATATATATATATATTAATTAAGCGTTAAAGACAAGATAAACATTTTTAAGGCTATTTATCAACATGTTTCTACAAAAATATGGAAAAAAATGTTCAATGCTTTAAATTAAAATTCTAAATATGTTTTATTTTTTTTAAACACATATTTTGATTTTCTGTTTGTTGTTATTTTTATTGATACAAATCACAAAACTAGATGCTGGCAATAATCCAGAATAATTCCGAAAGGAAAGAATGTTACATTATCCAAATCTTCTCATCTAAAAAAACATTCGAACTTCATTTGTGGATATAAAAATCTTAATGAGAAAGGTAGTTCCGTAATATATAAAAAAAAAAATTCTATTATTCATGTTTACGTCACTGTTATGCTTTCCAGTGTAAGCTTGCTTTGTCTTAAAGTGTTTTCATTTATGCTACAGACTAAAGAGATGTTTTAAAATAAGAATATTAATTAATTTCTTTTGAAAACAACTTCTTTCCCTTATTATTACGGATTTAGAATTTTTGCGAAATTTAATGATTAATTATTCAAATTTCTAATGGCCTATAGGAGACAGGGTACCTTTTGAATTTTATTATAATATTTTACTGTAGAACGTTTTTGTGCCGTATCATTAAAATCTATTTTGATCTCTTTAATAATACGGTTGGCTTGTTAAACTGTTGTTTACAAGCCAACGGCAGAAGCCAAAGGTTGGCTTGAACGGTAGGCTTGTGCTGGCTAAAATTGGCAGGTATATTATTGCAATTATCTTATTGTTTCTTGGGAAGATTTTGAAATATAGCCTTCACGTGTGTTGTATGCAATATAAAACGGTAAAATAAATTTTAATTTTTATAATATTTTATTTGAGTTTTTTTTTTTTCATGATAACTTTTTAAAAAATGTTTTTTTTTATTTACTTGAAAAGAATCTTAATTAATTTTAACTAGCTATTAATAGTGCATTTACTCGTTGGAAATTATATTTCTAAATAAGGAAATGGAATATATTTTTTATATTATTACATATTATTTGAATATTTCTTCTTTAATTCAGCATTAAAGATAAGGCAAATGTGTAAATATTTTCAATGTTATTGATCAACATATTTAAAAAAAAAAAAAATATCTAAAATAACATTTTATTTGTTCTATGCTATCGAGGGAAATTCAAAATATGTTTTTATTTTTTAACATAGAATTGTTATTTTTATTGCCAAAAATCTCAAAACTAGATTCTGGCAATAATCCAGAATAATTGCGAGAGAAGAGACCATTACAGACTCCAAATCTTCTCTTCTAAAAAAACATCCGAACTTCTTTTGCGTATATAAAAATCTTAATGAGACAGGTACTTCCATAATATTAAACAACAGATTTCTATTATTCATGTTGATGTCACTGTTATGCATTAAAGTGTAAGCCCGCTTTGTCTCAAAGTGTTTTCATTTATGTTGCAGACAAAAAAGATATTTTAAAATAAGTTTATTCATTAATTTCTTCTCAAAACAACTTCTTTTCCCTATTATTGCGGACTTAGAATTTTTGCGAAATTTAAAGGCTTTTGAGGATTTATGATTTTGTTACTCAATTTTCTAATGGCCTTTAAAATATATGATTACTTTTGAATTTTATTATAATATTTTACTATAGAACGTTTTTCTGCCTATCATTAGATTCTATTTTCATCTCTTTAATAATCCGAATGGCTTAAATGTTATTTTTCCAACTAGATAATATTGCAGTTATCCAATTGTTTTGGGGGAATATTTTGACTTATAGCCTTCAAAGTGTTGTATGCAATATAAAACGGTAACATAAATGTTAATTTTAACAATATTTTGTCAATATTTTATTTTTTTGTATTATCAAAGGAAATTTTTTATTACTTTTTTCAAATAATTAATTTAGAAAAACAATTAATAGGACATTTACGAATTACAAATTCTATTTCTAAATAAAAAAGGCATATATGTATATGTTGTTTTAATTGGGTTTTCAAAATGTTATTTATCAACATGTTTCTAAAAAAATCTGAAATAACATTTTCTATGTTCTATGCTACAGACTATTCATAACAAGTTTCTACTTTTTTAAACACATTTTTTGATTTTCTGTTTATTGTTATTTTTATTAATACAAATCTCAAAAGTAGATGACTCAAAAATCTCAATGAAAAAGGTAGTTACGTAATATAAAACAACAAATTTCTATTATTCATTTTTATGTCACTGTTATGCCTTAAAGTGGAAGCCCGCTTTGTTTTAAAGTGTTTTCATTTATGTTGCAGACAAAAGAGATATTTTAAAATGAGAATATTCATAAATTTCTTCTGAAAACATCTCCTTTTTCTTATTAGTGCGGATTTAGAATTTTTGCACAATTTAAAAGTTTTACAGGATTTATGTTTTCGCTATTCAATTTACGAATGGCTTAGTTAAAATGTTTTTAGTGTTTACTTAGGTGATTATAAAATGTGTATAGTTAAGGTAAAAAATGATTTTCCAAAGAATTATATTTTAAATAAACAGTATAAGAAGCGTGTAACATACTTGAAAACTCATTACCATTTCTAA
Source organism: Maratus speculifer (assembly GCA_964019185.1). NCBI lineage: Eukaryota > Metazoa > Arthropoda > Arachnida > Araneae > Salticidae > Maratus > Maratus speculifer. The sequence goes on along the minus strand of OZ025296.1, from coordinate 223,593,771 downwards.
GAGCTTTTTACCATTAACCAATAATTGTAACTACACAAAAGAAAAACGAATATACGTTTATTTGATCTAGAAAAAGTATACACATCACATAGTGCAAAATATATTCCTTAACTAAAAAAAAATAATAACACAGTTGAAAATCGCATTTCAGTCCAGCAATTATTGCTAATTAAGATTACTTTAAACGACATTTTTGTGTGGCTCTGTATATGAATCATAAATGATATGGAAGTTATAATCTATAAATAAGCATCATATAGTGCACTCCAGTGAAATACTGCAGTTGTATAGTTAGAAATGTATAATAATCAGGTAATGCAAAATATATTCCTTAAGTTAAAAATCAAATAAGACAATTGAAAAAAAAGAGCTCCCAGATATTATTGTTCATAAACATTAAATGATATTTTTGTAAGGCACTGTATGTGACTCATAAATGTTATGCCAATGATATTCTACAATAAGCATTTTTTGTATATCTCAATGAAATTATAAATTTAGTCTAGCTGGAAATGCACCTAATTCAAAATATATCCATTAAATTAAAAAATGATTAACAAATGATTAACTTGAGTGTTTTCTGCAAAATCTCGTCTTGGTTGTGTTATTGATAGATTTTTACACAAGATTTAAAAAAAAGCAAGGGAATTATAACTTTATTCTATTATTTCTCCCCTTCCTCCCCCCCCATCAACAAGGGGTTTATATTAGCGGAAATTAAAATTATTATTATTAAATGAACAATTCTTTCTTGAGAATTTACAATTACAGAATTCTGTCACAAAAATTGGTCATTTTGCTTAATGAATTGTTGCTCAATTGATAATAGTGCTGTGTCCGAGCCAAGAATCACTCCATGCATAACCATAACGAGGCGCTTCAACAAAGATCTGCATTTCTTCAATTGATTCTATATCATTATGTCAGTTAACACGTGGGCTGCATGAAAATTAATCGATATTGATCCCAGGTCTTTGTTAACGATGTCTCGATAAGATTTTGGATAATTTTTTTAATTATGTCCCATTTTGCGTACTAATCTTCGTGTATTGCGTTTGACGCTTTCGCGGATGATTTTCATGTTCTTTTTTGGAACAAGCTAAAGATCTTCTTCAACGTCTTGGTTTCTGAAAAAGGTTTTTTGAGTTCTGATTGCGCCTCGGAACTAACATCCATATACCACCTCAGAATCTCCAAAACGATAAGGCTCTCTTCATGATTCAAAATAATAAGAAAACGACCAGCACTATTACAAAAAATCATAAACTGCGTAACATTGATGGAAAACAATCAGGGAATATTTCTAAATGCCTCCACGGGACCTTTTATATGATAATGAACTATGGAATTAATCAAACAAACTTTTATTTTAAAACAATTATAATGTAACAATTATAATGTATAATAAACAATTATAAAACGATTATAATGAATTAATGTTATAGTTAAAGAAAAATTATGTGTTATACGTCTGTAAAGCACTCAACTCGTCTATTTTACTATTGTTATCTATTGTTACTTATACTTATTTATCTCAATTTTTTTTGTTACATACTTCTATTTTATTACTGTATAATTGTTCTTTTTTTTAAATAAATATTGCTGGGTGGGGGTAGTTGAGCTCAAACCAATTAGTAGGCTTCCCCATCTGACTTAATCTGAATCTGAATCCATTCTAGTTTAGTAAAAAAAGAAGCTACTTTATTTATTTATTTATTTATTTATTTATTTGTTTATTTATGCTTATAATTCATAGATAAAAGTGCATTGAAACCATAATAACAACAACAACAACAAGAAGAAAAAACGCATAAATTCCAAAGAAAAAAGCACAACGTTAAAATTGTAAGCACATAAACAAGTCTAGATGATTAAAGGATGATGAAGTAGCATGAATTTTAGGTGGAGGTAAGATTATAGGTTTTGAGAATTTTATAGTTACTGCAATTACAAAATAGTGCAGAAAACTTTTCAATAGTTCTATTAAATGTAGTATTTTTTCTTTCTTCTTTTTTTTCTATTTTAACATATTTTCATAATTTTAAATTTAATAATTGTAAACATTTGAAAGGTTTTGTTTCTTTAAACTTTTTTATTTACAACATAATTTAACTTTTTAAACTTTGTTAGTTATTTCCTAGGAGAAAACATTTTTAAATTTTCATAAGGGAAGGACAATGTAGAAATTATTTATTTATTTATTTTAACAGTCGTTATGTCGTTGGTTAGTTTAAAAGTAACCAAATTGAAAATATTATATTTTAAAAGCATTAGTGAAATTTTCAGTTACCAGTATTTTTCATTGACTAAAATAAGTCAATGGGATTACTGTATGAGATTGCAGTTTTAAAAATAAGTATACCTATATCATATTTCAACTGTTTTAAAATATAATTCATGTTAAATTTGAACAAAAAAGTCCTTCCGGCAATGCCAGGAGGAAGAGGTAGCTTTCATATACTTATTTATTTATTTTTTAAAATTAAGTTAAATAAATCAAATATTCGAAGCTCAAAATAGTGGAACGCGATTATATAAGATTGAATACTAGTTTTTTTTCAATACTGAATATTAATAGGAATTTTTAGAAATTAGTCATCTTTTATTTAACCTTGTTTGATTTTAAGCGATTTATAAGGTCGCCAAATTCCACGATATCCATTTTAAAGCAGCAAGATGGATAAAAAAACCCAATGAGCTTGATCGAAATCTTAATTCATGTGAACATGCACACTCACAGCGAAATCGATAAATATATACGAGTGCCGTCGCGGGCAAATTGACTTTTTTTTAAAAAATGTCACCCATATTAGAAATTCAAACTGCTATATCCCAGGCCTTTTTTTAAGGTAAAAACAAAGCAAAAATACTCCGGAATTCATTATTAAGATAAGTACTTTAGAAGAACCTTTTTTCAATTTCTAGTTTTTTGTTTATACATCATTATACATTTAAAAGATTTTTGACATATTTAAATGGGCGCCATTTTGAAACAACATGGCGGATAAAATTGGCCACTGAACTCGGTCAAGACAATGGTATGTACCATGAACACACGGAGTTATATCGAAATCAGTTTATAAATATGTGTATTAACGCGTGACAAATTTCAGACCGTTTCAAAATGTCAATCACACTGGCAATTGAAAGTACTAAAACTCGGCCATTTTTCAAGATATAAATGAAACAAAAAAATGCTCTGTACTCTTTGTATCAAGGTCGAAACACAAAAGAAAAATCTTTTTCAATTTCTTACTTTTTTGCACCAAATTTTAAAATTTAAATTAAAAAAATGATATTCCGCCATTTAGAAACAAGACGGCGATTGGAACTGGCCAACGAACTCGGTCGAAGAATCAGTATGTCCTATCAATGCACCAAGTTTCATCCAAATCGGTGTATAAATACGCATGTTATCACGTGCCGAAAACCAGATCATTTCAAAATGGGAGCAACACTAGAAATTAAAAGTACTTTAACTCACACATTTTTTAAGATACAGACGAAACAAAAAAATGCTTTGGAATCTTTGTATCAAGGTCAAATGCATAAAAGAAAAATCTTTTTAAATTTATCACTGTTTGTACCTAATTTCAAATTTTAAATTATAAAAAATTAAATTGCCGCCATTTTGAAACAAGAAGGCGGATGGAACTGGTTAACGAACTCGGTCCAGGCTCTATTATGTACTATATACACACCAAGTTACATCCAAATCGATTTATAAATACGATTTTTATCACGTGACAAATATCTGATCGTTTCAAAGGTCAGCCATAAGAAAAAATTCAAAGTGCTATAACTCAATCATTTTTTAAGATATAGACAAAGTAGAAAGTGTTTTAGAATTGGTGTTTTAAGATCTAACACATAAAATAAAAATATTTTTCAACTTTTAATGTTTTCGCATTTAATTTTAAATTTTAAATTTTAAATTTAAATTTTTTTTTAAATGGCCGCTATTTTGAAACAAGATGGCGGATGATGCTAGCCAACGAACTCGGTCGAAATATTTGTATATGCTATCTACATACCAAGTTTCATTCAAATCGGTTCATAAATACGTTATTTATAGCATGACAAAAATCAGATCGTTTAAAATGTCAGCCATACGAAAAATTCAAAGTGCTTTAACTCAATCATTTTTTTAGATATAGACAAAGTAAGAAGTGTTCTGGATATGGTGTTTTAAGATCTAATACATAAAATAAAAATATTTTTCAAATTTTATTTTTTTCGCATTTAATTTTAAATTTTAAATTTTTTAAAAATTTTTAAATGGCCGCCATTTTGAAACAAGATGGCGGATGATACTGGCCAACGAACTCGGTCGAGATATTTTTATTTACTATGTACATACCGAATTTCATTTAAATTGGTTCATAAATACGTTAGTTATATCATGACAAAAATCAGATCGTTTCAAAATGTCAGCCATAAGAAAAATTCAAAGTGCTATAACTCAGTCATTTTTTAAGATACATACAAAATAAAAAGTGTTCTGGAATTTGTGTTTTGAGATCTAACACATAAAATAAAAATATGTTTCAACTTTTAATTTTCTTGCATTTAATTTTAATTTTTAATTTTTTTAATTTTTTAAATGGCCGCCATTTTGAAACAAGATGGCGGATAATGCTCGCCAACGAACTCGGTAGAGATATTTGTATATACTAAGTACATACCAAGTTTCATTGAAATCTATTCATAAATATGTTAGTTATCGCATTACAAAAATCAGACCTATAAAATCAGACCTATCAAACCTATATATATATATATATGGTTATATATATATATATATATGTCAACATTTAAACGGAGGGTGGTTTTGGGGTCTGAGGGTCATGATCGGTGAAAATATACCAAAATTTTCCGGAAGCGTTTTCCTCCGGACGGCTGCAATAGGTAGCTTTTTACTTTTTGTAATGAAAGCTACCTAAAATCTATATTTAGTTCCACAACCCATAAGTTTGATCAGTTTAAAATCATTTACAATATTAAAATTTCCAGTGATTATGTCTGCATGATCATTATCAAGGTACTTTTATAGAGGGAGGTCATTACATTTACGATATATATGTACACCCACACACACACACACACACAAGCACACACACACACATATATATATATATATATATATATTCTGATATCAGAATATATTTTCGACAGAGAAACACAGATAGAAATGGAATGTAAATTGTCATGAAAAGCCTTTTAAAGGTCTCTTAAGGTCTTAAAGGTCTCAGTACTTTAATAGTCTTAGTACATAATAAAATATTCTTAAATTTATCCTACTTTTATTTCAAAAAAGAAAAGCATTTGGTAACTTCTTTTTAGATAAGAAAATGTTATATAGATATGTAAAAAATCTTTGCGCTTTATTTCTAATAAATTTTTGCATATATTGCAATATTTTTTTTTTAAATATAAAGTCATTCTCTTTTAATTAAAAATATCATTCAAAAAGTAAGTTTTCCATTCAACTGAAAAATTGAGATATCTTAATGTATAATCACATGACCTTTTTCTTTGATGTCTTTGCTGAATTCCATTATTCTAACCATATATCACTCAATGCACAAGAGAACCGAAAATAGAAAGAAAGATCCTACATCAAGCACGTATACTGAAAGGAACCTTTTTAATTTCGCATCAATTTCAAAGGTGACGTGAAACTTCTCTTTTATTCGAATAATTTTAAAGCGTACAGCATTATTACTTTGAAATAGTCATTTTTTTATCAATCAAAAGCTTCGATATTCAATTTTTTTCAAATAAAAAATGATAAGTTTCAACGCGTAAAAGATTTTGAATTAATGTACTGAATATTCTTTAAGTGTTATAAATTTTTAAATATTAATTGGATTTGATTAATGAAGAATGACAGAGTTTTTTTTTTTCAGGTTTTCATAGCATAAGTATGCAATATTTCATGTATAAAAGAATTAAGAATGTTTAATCAATTTTACCAGAGACATGTATTTAGTGAAGTAAATATATAAGCTATTACAGTTTTTCTCCAAAATGGTTGAAAAAAGTGGAAAAGCCCAAAATGGATATTTGATAATTGTAGTGTATTGAATCCATTTAATGTTCTTAGGAGATCTTGATTTTCTATATTTCTTTAAATATTACTTGCATTTAATGGATTAAACATATAAATGATTTTTTTTTATTGTGGCTTTACAACACCATACACATGAAATGCTTCATATAAGTTTTTAGTAATTTATAAGTCATTTTACAAGAGATATCGAATTAGTTATTACATTTAATAAAATAATAGAATAAAGATTTTCTCAAAATGACAGAAAAGTATGGAAAAAGTAGAAAATTGATAGTTTCAGACTACTGGATCTATTTTATCCTTTATAAACTGTAATGTAAATATTTTATTGTACTAAATTGCATACAAATTCGTTAGATACAGTGTTTCGCTACAAGTTAGTATTAAAAAATATTTTTGAAAAATTTAAATTTAAAAAAAAACGATAGCTTTTGGAAACTTAATCCAGACAATTCCCTGAGTTCGTTTCACTTCTTTCCTTTATACTACGTAATTGCATTTTATATAATCATCACAATATAAACTTTTTTTTTTGTATAAAGACAGAATTTTGTAAATGATGATTCACTAACAATATTTTACTCTTTTTGAAACTCAATTATAAATTAATAAATAAATTTTAAGGCATTTTTTACGTTTTACGAACGGATATGATGAATTTAAAAATATTCGTTATTTTTCAAATTTTATATGAGTGAGAAGATTATTGAAGTAATTATTCGCTAAACGGCTATCGCTAAATTGGCTATACTGGCTGTGCAGTATTTATATAAATATATAGATATATATAAATGATAAAGAAATTACAAATAAAAACAAATAGCATGATTCATATTTATGCATATACCTATATTTAAAGTACCTTTCTATAAATTTTAATTTAGCATTTACTGTCATAGAACAGCTCCGGCTTCCTATCGACTATTACAATACATTTTCCAACTAAATGTCGCCCACAATGAAACTCGCATTGACTGATATCTTTTAGGTTTTTAATAATGCATGTGAGAAAGTTTTTAATGCCAAAATCTGACCTTGGCAAAAAAAGAGTAATAAATAAAAAATAAATAAATAAATAAACAGTCAAATGCGAGCATTATTCGTTCTCAGACGGTTCCGTACAATGTATATATGAGTTATTAAAAGCATTAATATTTTTTAAAAAGTTGTTTAAAGAATAATAAACTATACAAGTTAGGGTTAAGTATATACTAGAATATTTGCTATTCTGTATAACTCTTTTTAAAATCTTACCTAATTTGATTATGATGAATTTAATTCAATACTGACAATTAAGGAAGTGCATACTTAAACATCATTTGGTTGTCATAAATTTAAATTCAGTATAGTGATAATCTTCTCTTTTTACAATGTAGCTAAAAAAATCCCGGTTCAAAGTTTAAACTCGGAATTTCGCTAAGCACGCTAAAACAGGCGGTCGCAAATGTGCACTGCCACCTTAACTCGAACCATGTTTTTCTATATAGGTCTATCATTAAATTTTAGAGAAATTAATAGTATTTATATAATTAATACTAACTAAATTATTCTATTTTTTCTGTTGTTGAATTTTTATGGTTTTATAGCGCAACTGGTATTTGCGTTACACAAATATTGCATTAAAATGTGTTATCTAAAATTTAAATGTCATTGGTACATTAAATACACCGCCCTATCATTATATATGTCCGAACCGCCCATGTTTTTACTGGTTAATATCTCGTCTATTTATCGAAGATAAAAAAAAAAAAAAAAAAAAAAAAAAAAAAAAAAAAAAAAAAAAAAAAAAACAGTATCAACAATGTTTATAACTTCTGTTATGATAGGTACCTCCAGCACTTTTTTACACTTGTGCTTGATATTTACAAATCGAAATTTGTGTGTAGTGGAAAAATGAACCCTTCTCAAAAAATACATGATATAATGATATAAAGATGATATGATAGAATATATATGATATAATGATATTATAATGTGATATAATTATATGATATATATGATATAAAAATATATACGGGTCAATAATTCGTCTATTTATCAAAGATTTGTTTTGAAAACCAATATCAACAATGTTTATAACTTCTGTTATGATAAGTACCTCCAGCACTTGTGCTCGATATTTACAAATCGAAATTTGTTTGAAAAATGAACTCTTCTCAAAAAATATATGACCTCAGCTATTCCCTGTGGTTTTCCTGAAAGGCATAAATTAATTTCTACCACGTCCAATTTTTTAATTATTTTAGTTTAAAAAAAATCGGAAATAGAGAGGTGATGGTCATATTTTTACAGCATATATTCGACGATATCTATGAAAGTAAATTACTTAAAATTAAATTGCAGGTTTCACTGTAGTACAACCGTTAATTAAATTTATGCAATTTTAAAGATGTAATTTAGTTAAAAAATTAAGCTATGTTTAATATTTCCAAAGCCTATATGTCTACTTGTAATACAAAAAATTACATCGCCACGGAGTGAACATTTTTTTTTAGCATTTAATGAAATTACAGAGAAAATAACATTAGGTTGTTGCCCTTTTGCTCGGCTATCAAGGGGATAAAAAAAATTTAAAGGATAAAAGGAATATTTTTTAATGTAGCATTGAAAAAGATTTCACACAATACTGTATACGATATATTAAAAAAAGTTTCCTTTTTTAAGTACCTTTAGTTTCTCCCACCCCTCTATATTTTTTCTAAATATGTCAACGTTTAGTAATCTGTAAAGATATGGATCAATAATCTTTATTACTTCCTTTATTCTATAGTTTATAAGTAAAATGGCTGTGACAGACAGACATGGGATATCTTATAATGAAATATTTGCTTTTTAAGAAAAAAAGCGATTAAAGGCAATGAAAAAAAAACATAGGGATAATGCAGTTATGTATGCATATATTTAGCCATTAGAAGAAGGGATTCACAAACACAATTTAAACATTGGTATTAACTGATTACCCTCTGTCGGCCAAACAAATATCATCAATCTGAAAGATTAAATGCCAATATGGCTGATCGCAAATATCACATTTACTTGATATTAAACCCGTTACACGTGCTTGTTACATCATCAACCGATTTTTGATTTGTATTTTTATTAGCGTTTTACAAATTTCTTTATTCTTTCGTTATTTAAAATAAAGCTTATGTCGGTTTGTACAATTTGTGCGAGTAGTTTAGAGATTTATATAATTTGGAGAAAATGGTCGACAGGATAATGAAGTAGTATCTTATGTAATGAAAATATACCGCTCAACGAAATATAAAGACAAAATCAACAAAAAAGAAGAAAAAAATCTTTTTTTTTTTTTTTTTTTTGTTCGATGTAATTTAACATAAATGCTTCTAATTGCGGTGATGTTATAATATGTTCCAGAATCTCATTCTCCATTTGTTCTTTGCATTAAGAAATCTAAAGTAATTAAGGATACATTTATGAGATATCCATAAAATCGTCGAATTTTTTCATGAAAAATAGATTGCATCTCAATGAACACATTTTATGTAACCCATTAAAACAGGAATTTCATAAAACACTTAATGATTCTGGAGAAGCATGTACCAAAAAAAAATCACTTAATGCATATACGGGAAAAGTTATGCAATTAACATAACTAAATACTTATCATGAACTTAGAAATATTTATATTTACTCTTTATATTCCCAAACTCCAATTAAGATCTATTACAAAACAGGAAAAAAAACATAAAACACGAAAGTATAATATCATAAATAAGATTAAGATAAAACATCAAATTTGCATACTTTTTTCATTTCCTTTTCCCTTAAAACAAACAAAGAAAAAATAATACTCATAAGGATGGCAAAAAAATATCACGACCATGTAACGAATGAAAATATGAATTTTAAATGACCGTGGGGCAAAATTATATTTGAATTTCAAATGCGGTTTTGAATTTCTAATTTGTTCATATCATAATAAAAGTATATCTAATCTTTATTCATTTTCAACTTTACGTAGTTTAAGGATATTTAATATGAAGCATCAAAAGCATGCTCCGTTCCCCGTTTTATTGAAAAAGCTCATCTAAAATTGAAATTCAAATCTAAAATCTTAATTTTTGGCTCTTACCCAGAAATGCATTAAAGGCAAGTCCATTACTGTCATCAGATTCTTCTTTCAAAATCACCGAAGATATTAGGGAAAGTTTGAAGTAGCTTTAGAAAAAAAAGTGATAAGAACGGTAGTAGCTTATAAGCAGATATTTCTTTGGAACTTTTTTTTTCAATTAATGAAAGGATTTTCAGAAGTGCTACAGATAATTGACTAACTTATGAAGTGCAGAAATCTATTTTATTTTTCAAAATATCACATTTAAAGATGTTTTATTTAAAATTAAACTACACTGTTTGCATAAAATTTGGGATTAACAACATTGCCCATGATTAGAATTAAATTGTTAATTTTAACAGAATAATTTGAAAATTTCATGCTTAGCTAATGACAAAAATATTTTTTAGTTTTAATTTTATTCGGCATATTTAAAAATAAGTTTTCTTTCGAATTCAAACGAAATTCGGAAACATACTATGCATTTTTTATACACATGTATTTTTTTTTTAATTTTGACTGTAAGATATAATGTGGTTAAACGATTAATTTATTGATATTGAATATTTTTTTTTTTATTAGATCAAAATATTTTAAAATTAAATAAAGCATTTTATTAAATAAACCTTAAACCTTAAATCACACCTAAGACATTTTGTTATTAAACTACACTGAAAACTTGATATCATATGAAAAACTGAAAAGCCAGCAAAAAAAAAAAAAAAAAAAAAAAAAAAAAAGAGTTTGATCTAAAAAAATTTTCAATAAAAATTAGCAAACATTTTCAGTCTAAAAAAGTGCAAAAGTGCTTAGAAAAGTAAAGGAATCATGTTAACTTTAAAACTCATGAAATAACACAAATTTTTGTTGATGTCTGAAAATGTAGACTGAGCCTTACTGGTGCCCAAAAAACAATCAGGGAATAAGAGGTCCATTAATGTCATCAAAATTTTCTTTGAAAATTGCCCAAATAGAATCTCCGAACATAGAAATTATTTATTTTATGTCGTCTGGCGTTACGCAATTTTGTTTTCATTCGAAAAGCATTCTGGCATCAGATGGTGCAAAAGTCTATTGACAAATTTATTCATTATTCTATTCTCATAAAAGATGTTGCAATTAAGTTACCGATGCAACCTTTTTAAAGCAATGAACTGTATTCTTTACTCAAAGGAAAGATTCTGTTTTGTGATACATGAGTAAAGCTGTTTAAAACTTTACTCTATATTCTGGTTGGAATGCGCATGGACAATCCATTGTATTTACTACTATATTCGCCGTATTCGAAGTCAACATAAGATCCTAGTTTATTGTTGATGAAAAGAAATATTGTGGCTTGTGATGATATATGAAATAAATATGTTTTTTAATAATATCTCAAGCCCAATTTTCCTTCCAGTTTTACTGTCCTTTTTTGGGAGATGGGTAAATAAATTTAAACCCATTTTTGTTAACATTCTATTTATCTTATTCGGTTTAGTTTAAATTCTTTCATTCGTGTTTTTAAATTCGAAAATTTTAACTTTACAATTTATTCTTATTCGCACACATTATAACCTATCCATAATTCTTCTATCCAATATCTTTAACATACTGATAATATCATAAATATCATACTGAAAATATCATAAATATTAAAAATTTAATGTCGCAAATTTTGATTTTTTTTCGCAAATCTCTCGATTGTTGATATTTTGAAAAATTAGACTGTAATAGAAAAATGTAAGTTTTTTGTTTGTCTTTTTGTCAGAACTTTGATGCGTGGTTTTCAAATACTGGAAAACGCAATTTTTCATTACAAGTTTTGAAAATCGAACCTATTAAATAGAAGTAAAGTCTTTAAACAAAAACTTAAAAAGGGTTTTATATAAAAAAAAAGGTAGTACGATGCTTTAAAATAACATGATATATCTTCATCAATATAAAATAAAGTTAACACAGGAAGATATACAGTAAATCGATAAACTTGAAATACTTTAATTCAACAGACAATAATCTGAAATGATTCTACAAAATATATTTTTGTAAAATAACCATTCAGACTTACAGTTTGCGTTATTATGTTCAAAAGTTTATTTAAAAATTTCTAGAAAACTTACAAAGCAAGTCATTTCAAAATATGAAAGCAATTTATGACCAATCTGTTAACGTTGAAATTTAATATGAAAATAGAATCTGACAAATTTAACAGTTTTCCTTGTATTTATATAAACTCATATTCGTAATTAATGGTATTACGGATATGAGCTTCACGGTAAATTTTACAGATATTAAATGATGTTGCTATTTAAGATTTGGAGTCTCTCCAAGATTATATATTTAATTTAAAATATTGACAAGTTCCTAAATAATTTCAAAAATATATCACATAAATTTTACATAAATAGATTAAATAATGATATGCATTTTACAAAATTATTTTGATTTATTTTCTTTATGGAGCTTCTCAGCGTAAGTAATAACTTTCCAAAAAAATTATATATTTCACATATTTACAATAAATAAATAAATAAATAAAACTCTGTCAATAAAGGAAAACCTTTAATAAAATACAGGTTTAAGTATCATTTATAAAGTTCAAATCAATTGCATTTAATGCTTCAACGATAATTATTTTTTATCGACGCGTCTTTTATTAAAGTGTCATTTATTAATTTCATCGATTTTTTATTTACATATTCTGTAATTTCTACATGAATACTCTATATGTAAGGAATGACACTAGCAACTTTATTGAGTTCTTATTTGGCTGATTATTTCTAATAAAAACATGTTACGATAGACTTCTTTTGAATACGTTATACAAAATTGTCACAAAGGTTTTTGTTTAATTAAAGTGGTGTATACAGTTAGGCCAGAAGTACTCGTATAAGATTTTTAAATTGCTAATATATTTAACATATTGACTAAAATATTAAAACTATTAAGATTTTCAATGTCGCAATTTCTTGAATTTTTTTGAAAATCACTTTAAGTTTGATATTTTGAAGTTAGACTGTAAAAAAAAATATATATATAAGCGTTCTCGCTCTTTTCGTTAGAATTTTGGCACCTAGTTTTCGTATACTATGAAACACAATTTTTCATTTCAAATCTTAAAAAGTTAACCTATTAAATGAAGTATAGTCTTCTAAAAAAATTAAAAAAGGGTTTTATGTAAACAAAATGTATTACAGAGCTGTAAAATAACATAAAGTATTTTCAACAAAACAAAACTAAAGGTAACACATGAATATATACAGTGAATCAATAAACTTGCAGCGCTTTAATTTAAAAGCCAATAAATTGAAGTCTTTCTATAAAATATATATTTTTGTAAGATAACCATTTAGGTTTACAAATTGCATCATTTTGTTCGCATCTTTGTTTAAAATTTCTAGAAAAAATGTAAAGCACGTCATTTCAAAATATGAAAGTAATTCATGACTAAACTGTTAACGTTGAAATTTAATATGAGAATTAAATCTGACAAACATAACAGTTTTCACGGTGTTTATATGAACTCATATTCATAATTAATGGTGTGACATGGAAAATTTTACAGAAATTAATTGATGTTGCGATTTAAAATTTGGACTCTCTCCAAGATCAGATATTTAATTTAAAATATTGGCAAGTTCCTAAATAATTTCACAAATATATCACATAAATTTTACTCAAACAGATTAAATAATGATACGCAGCTTAGAAAATTTATTTTGATTTATTTGCTTCAAAGATCGTCTTAGCATAACTAATAATTTTCCAGAAAGATGACTTATTTCACAAATTTCCAATAAAAATAATAAAGATCTTTCTATGAGGAAAAAATATTAATAAAATACTGGTATAAGTGTCCTTTATACAGTCCAAATCAATTAGATTAACGCATCAACGAAAATTATTTTTTATCGACATGTTCTTCACTAAAATGAAATTTATTAATTTCATCGATTTTTTAGGTGCGTTCGTAATTATTTAAATACGTAGCACATATAGTCGTCGTCGAGTCCGCCCGTATGTCCGTTTGTCCGAATATAACAACGCAAATACTAACCAATCGAATCGTTTGCAATTTCCAATAATTAATTAATACATAATTTTGTCATTTCATATCAAATTTTATGAAAATCGGATGTATAATTCAAGTACAGGGACTGTCAAAAAGTATTCCGTTTCATTACGTTCAATGGGGAAAAGACTTTTCAAGTGATTTTAATGATGTTACAACTTTTTAACATTATAAAATTCATATGCATTGTTAAATATATATTAAAATATACATCTGGTATGAAAAGAATATTTTCCATTAATTTACAGGGCCACACTAAGTTTTCTATTATATAATGATATGGCAGGGAATCTTGTCTGTGGTGCGTTTTTATTATAATAAACTATTTCATATTTTATGAAATTGATTTACTTTGCTAAGGTCCACTATAAGTGAATTCCTGTGTAATAGAAAACATAGTATTCACATGGACACATAAAAGATTACGGATACTATACTTTGACCGAAGTGCAGTACATTTTTAAAACTTCGATAAAGTATGACTTGTTTATTGAATTTTTCCAGTAATTTATTTTTGTAACATAATTTCTAAAATCGTTAATAGGTAAGATTCAAATACAGATATCTTATTTTTAACTGTATAACTCTACATGATAAACCGCCATGAAAGAAGATAAATTTAAGAGGTTAAAGAACTTACAGGGTATAATTTGATGTATTTCATTGATGTGTTTGATGTATCATTTAAGTATATTTTCTAGAATAATTAAAAATTATTATTTTTTTATAGTTGTGAAAAAAATCTTAATTCCTTTTTAGAAATAAATAGCAGTTGATTTAGAAAAATTATTCAAATGAATAAAATGAAAAATATAAATATAAATTACTTGAATTATAAGCATATCACGAAAAAAAATTCCATGCAAAATACAATTTACATTCAACGTTCTGATCGTGGAAATTATTCATGTCTAAAATCAAAGTATTCTTCGTCACTGTTCGATTCACAGAAATCTTTGAATCTTGTACATTTAAATATCGATGTATCAAATCCAATATTTAAAAAGAAATTATTTTTTAACTTCATTAGGGATCGACTCATACACGGAATACATACATATCAATCATTCAAGGTTTTAATATCCATAAAAGTACATATATTTTTTAAGCAATTGTTGTTAAACATAGTTATCAACTTGAAAACTATGCGTAGTCTTTTTTGCTGCAATTCGTCATTTTTCGTTAGCACCTTAATTTATCCTGGACACAGAGCTCAAATATAAATAAATGACTGATTTTTCCTTGAAAAAAACGGAAATAATTAAAATTATTTAACAAATTCATCATTTTTTATGTGTTTCTTTTCTAAGATAATGCAATGCGAATGAAAAAATTAAATATTAGTTAAAATATCATTTTAAAAATTCTAAATTGATTTCACAACTTCAAATTGAAAATTAATATTTATTAATTCATTAAAACACATTTTTTTTTTAAGTTGCATTCTATATTTTTTATTTTTACTATATTTTCTAATTTTAACCCTTTCAAATGTTTTAATTATTAGAACAATCACTGACACGTATGCGTATTGGCGTACTCTGAAAAAAGAATAATATATGACACTATTTCATCTCCCACAGTCATCGAAAAGTTATGCGAAATATATTTATGTAAAAATTATATATTTTATATCAGGCTTTCTTCATTTACAAAGGAATTATGTGTATGAAAGAGTGCGCATTCTGATGCCTTCTTTTTATTCTATTGAACAATTAAGATGAAAAATAACTGTTGTAAAGACGTTACATAATCACTTACCAGATTTATTATTACTAATGTTTAATGTATAAAAAAAATCTCAATCTTGTTTTGAGGATCAATTTTAATTAAGACTTAATCTTAAATAGTAATTTTTCCAATTTTTAGTGCATATTCAACTCCAAAATAATGGACAATTAGATGGCTTCTAAAACTATTTTGGAAATTACCGTACGCAAATTAATCATTATATTTTGTGTAATTATTATTCTAAACAATTGAAGAATATCTAAATTGAAGAGCTGGTGTGATAAAGGTAGTAATCGACCAAATCACCATTTTGGAAAAACACATTTTAACCCATTTTTATTAATTAAAATTCTTTTTTGTCAAATGCCTCTCTTATCTATTAAAACCTCTATGAGTTTTGCTATTTTGAAAAAGTAATTTATACGACCGAGGGTCTTTCATTATCTTCAATTATATTGATTAATGCAATTTTTTGGTTACCTAGCACGTTCATCATCAGCTTTATACAATTATCCTAAAAAGTATAATCTTTTTCTTTAACAATCATTAATTTTAATATCAACAAAGGGGTTAAGTAATAGTCGAAATTTAGGAAATGTATGCCTATTTAATTTATATTTAAGTTTAATCAAAATAATAAAGTAAAAACAATTAAATATCTTAAAAGATATTATGTAAATTTCACACCAAATATCTCTATTGAATATATATATATGTTACAGGCCAAACCCGATTTTAGGCCAAACTAGTCTATCCTAACGCCCATCGGATAAACTAGGTTTTCCTAGGCCAAACCGGTCTATCCTAACGCTCATCGGATAAACTAGTTTTTCCTAGGTCAAACCGGTTTATCCTAACGCTCATCGGATAAACTAGTTTTTCCTAGGCCAAACTAGTATATCTTAAGGCCCATAGGACAAACTAGTTCTTCCTAGGCCAAACTAGTTTGGCCTAACTCTTATAGGATAAACTAGTTTAGCCTGCTGTTTATTGGTCTGAACTAGTTTATCCTAGGCCGATCTAATTTATCCTAGGCCATTTCAGTTTGGCGTGATTTTATTTGATTCAATGACCGCCTCAGCGCCAAAATTCTAGTTTGTCCTAGGCCAGTGTAATTTTACCTTTTTTTTAGCTGATGGGCGTCAAAGCCAAAAAAAAATGGGCTCACAGGTTCTGTATGTATGTATGTACGCATGTATGTACGTATGTACGTACGTATGTACGTACGTATGTAAGTAACGCGAAAGCTCTTGATAGAAATAATGTAATTTGACATGTTTTTATCTCGTCAGCTACCCAAGACTGAGAACTAATGTGCCCGTGGGTTCTGTATCTATGTATGTACGTAAGTACCTAACGCAATAATTTTTGATAGAAATACTCGATTTGCATCAAACTTGCAATATAGGTTTAGTCTTATGAGGAGCTTTTCTGATTAATTTTGGGAGGTCATTGAGAAGAATAAAGGGGGAGGGGACGAGAGGCTGATTCGCCCCTTCCCTTAATTCAAATAAATGGATTTCTATGGATTATTAGCATATTTTATTCAAATTTTAGATATAGGAGTATTCTGTTGAAGGGCCTACGTTAGTTGTGGGTGTCAATTGTTTAAGTATAAAGGGAGGGGAGAATAGGGGTAACGCCCCATAATTTATGTAAATGCTTTTTTCACGCAGAATTTACTGATTTACTTCAAATTTTAGAAACAGATTCATTTTGGTAAAGCGTTTCCCTAATTGGTTTTGGAGATTAATTGAATAAGAACAAAGGGAAGAACGGGGGAATCCCGCCTAATTTTGTTAAATGGGTTTTTCATGCAGAATTAACCGATTTCCTGCAAATCTTAGATTTGTTCATTCTGATAAAGCGTTTCACTGATTAATTTTAGTGGTTTTTTGATTTTTGGTCTGAATCAGCAATTTATTTCCTTCCTTAAAATATATAAATTTGTTATAATACAGAATTATCCAATTTGCTTAAAATTTTGGACATGAATTCATTTGATCGGGTGCTTCTTTAATTAATTTGGGTCTGCTCTTATGGTTATGTATAATGGGTTAGTGGACGATTTATCGCCTTCCTTAGATTAGATAAATGGGTTTTTATGCAATATTATCCGATTTGCCGTAAATTTTGAATATAGCTTATAGTTTTTTCTTTAAAAGGCGAATCCCTGAATTGTTTTGAGGGTTTAATGATTAAGTATAAAGGGAGGAATGTGAGATTACCCTCTCTAAATCAGATGAATGGTTTTTTGAGCAGAATTATCTGATTTGTTTCAAATTTTTGATAATTGTTTAATTTTATAAAGCGTATCTGTGATTAGTTTTGGGGGTTCAGTGGTTAAATATAAGTGGGGGAATTGGGAAAAAGTAATCCAACTTACTTTATTTTTCGAGGGTGTTCTTCTATTAAAAAAAAATAAGGCTGAAATACACAATGACTGTAAACAGCCTGTGAATGCAAAGCCATCAGTTTAATTGCCCCGCCTTTCCCGAAGGAAAGTTATTTTTCCGTGACCCTGTGTAAAAATTAAAAGTTCAGCCCGAGTCCTGCCTCTACAAAAATATGTGAAAAAAGACTCATTCCCACTCAGTCTGGCCCTACTCAGTTTCTGCCAAAAATTCAAATTTTACTTAACATACAATTAGGATTCCTTTAAGAAATACTGCATACATACATATTGGATAAATTTACAATGTATTTTTAAATTACGAGGAATGAAAAATACACAATATATTATTGATTATTTAATTTCATACACTGTTCAATATTGAAATGGGGATTCATTAAATAATTAATGTAGTTTAGAACAAAAGAAAAAAAAGGAGAGTTATAAACATCATACCTAAACTGTTCAGTAAAAAGTAAATTTGTGAATATGTTTCTCTGTCATTCCTTAAGACTTTTTTAAAATCCAAAAGAGCTATATTCCTAACACATTTAAGAATTAATTCATTTTCGGAAAGGCATAAGATTAACAGACATTCTCACTCAGAAAATATGTAATCGAATGGCGTTAAACATTTTTTTCCATAAAAGCGATGTACCTTTGAGAAAATACTATTAAAGCTACGTTTTGAATCAAATTTTCGGTTACGATTTCACGGAAAAGAAAAACTTGACGCCGTGACAAGAATAGCTTATATGTCAACAAGAAATTAATTTCTAAAGAATGGAAAACGCTGTTCGATTCCAAATTATGCTCACCTCCAATCTGGCTCGAATATGCAATAATAATTATAATAGTAAATGCAAGCCTGATCTCAGTTGGCATGAGTGTGCAGGAAAAAAACCCATGTAAAATGCATTATGTCTTTAGGGTGGACATGTGAAATTCCTGTATTGATGTTATAAGCAATTACTCTTGACACAAATTTATACTTATTCTAGTGAAACACATGTTTTTTACCGGCCATACCCGATTTCGAGCCAAATTAGATTAGTTTAGGCCAAACTACTTTATCCTAATGCCAATTATATAAACTAGATTTCCTACGCCATTTTGTTTATCTATATGCCCGTAGGAAAAACTAGTTTTTACTAGGTAAGAGGGAAATCCGTCATTTTCCCTTCATACTTTACCATTAAACCCTCAAAACTATTCAGGGAATTGCCTTATCAGAAAGAACCTATAAGCAAAATTTGAAGCAAATCCGTAATTTCTGTGTTAAAAACCATTTATCTAAATTATGGGAGGGGGGGATACCTACAATGCCCTTTCTTTAACACTTAAACAATAAACATCCACAACTAATCCCGGAGGCGCCTTGTCGGAATAATTCTATATCTAACATTTTAAATGAAAACTGATAATTCTGCATGATAAATGCATTTCTCTAAATTAACGGTGGGGGATTAGACTTCCGTTCTCACCCTTTATTCTTATTCAGTGATTTTCCAAAACTAATCAGAAATGTATCTTATCAGAAGGAACCTACATCCAAAATTTGAAGCTAATCGGATATTTATATCAAGAGTTATAGCGTTACGTATATTCGTACGTACATACGTACATACATGCGTACGTACATACATACAGAACCTGTGAGCCCTTTATTTCGCTGGCTTTGACGACCGTGAGCTAAAAACACGGATAATTACATTGGCCTAAGACAAACTAGATCAGCCTAGGAGAAACTAGAATGTTGGCGCTGAAACAGTCATTTAATTCAATAAAATCACGCCAAATTGAATTGGCCTAGGATAAACTAGATCGGCCTAGGATAAACTAGTTCAGACCAATAAACAGCAGGCTGAACTAGTTTATCCTATAAGAGTTAGGACAAACTAGTTTGGCTAGGCAAAACTAGTTTGTCCTATGGGCCTTAGGATAGACTAGTTTGTCCTAGGAAAAACTTGTCTATCCGATGAGCGTTAGGATAAACCGGTTTGGCCTAGGAAAATCTAGTTTCTCCGATGGGCGTTAGGATAGGCCGGTTTGGCCTAGGAAAAACTAGTTTATCCGATGGGCGTTAGGATAGACTAGTTTGGCCTAGGCAAATCTAGTTCGGGCCTAAAATCGGGTTTGGCCTGTAATATATATATATATATATATATATATATATATGCATATATATTGGGAATTACCTAAAGTAAAATAATATACAATTTCATAATTCCTATAACTATTTCGAGAATTACCTCATATGAACTTATTTATTTTTCTTCAAAAACATTATTAAACGGTAAATTAACCTAATAATGTAAATTTTTATTTAGAAAATATAAATTATAAAATCCACAATGGAATTAATTAATAGTGAAAATAGAAAATGGATAACTATTTAATTTTTATTCCTATTTCTTTAAAATGATAAAATATAACTACTAAAATACTTCAGAGAACATAAAACTAAAGCTTTTTCGGGATTTACAGCATGGGAGCTAATTATTTTATTTCCAAGAATTGTCATTAAACAATAAATTATCGTAATAATTTAAATCTTCATTTATCAATTGTTAATTTTAATATCAACACAATAATAATTTACCAACGAAAATTGTAAAGAAATATCTGTTTAATTTATACTTATATTTAATTCAAGCGAATAAGAAATATAAGATTCTATATACATTGCATCAGAAATAAGTTTTTGAGAATCATAAAATTCACTGGGCACTACAAAAAATAAAATTATAGATAATTTCATAGTTCCTAAAACTATTCCAGAAATTTCCGTACGGTAACTAATAAATTTCTATCATATTATACACAATTTCTTAGCTCCTAAAACGATTTCAGGTATTGTCGTAGAACATCTAATTATTTCATCTTCCTAAATTTTTATTCAACAGTAAATTACCCTAACAATTAAAATCTGCATTTACCAAATGTTAATTTTAATATCAATGCAACAATTAGTAGTTAAAATGGGAAATGGATGCCTATTTAATTTATATTCTTATTTAATTAAATTAATAAAGTGTAAATATTGAAATATTTTAGAATAATTTATGTTGATAAAACTATTCCGATTATAACAGCATATGAGCTAATTGTTTTATCTACCAAAAGTGCTATTAAACAATAAATTGTCTTAATATTTTAAATCTTTATTTATCAAATAATAAATTTAAAATCAAATGGAGAATAATTTAATAGTAATTTAATTGTAAACAAAAGGTCTACTTAATTTATATTTTTATTTAATTAAAATAGTAATGAAATATCCTATAATATTTTGTGTAGTCTTTATCCGAAATAACTTTTTGAGAGCCATAAAAAATATTGGACATTAACAAACAAACAAAAAATATCTAGTTTCTTCTTTCAATATCCTGTCAAAGTTACGTTAATTTTTCATGTCTTACATCTCAAACAAAAATTTTCACCTCCATGTTTAACTCCGAAAAATAAATGTTGTAACAAAAATACATCTCTGGAAGAAAAAAATAAAAAAAAACCTCATGAATAATAATGCAAAACACACATTTTCAAAAAGCACGCAACAAATATTGACACGCAGAAAAGGACCATCAGTGTTCTAAATTTTTAAGAAGAAAGAACTCTACAAAAAAGTTTCAAGATTTAAAATAAGAAATTTTTAATTGTAACTTTTATTTTCTAGTAAAAAATTTTGCTTAAATATAACAAAGAATACAAATTTATATGTGCATATATATATATTTCAATCATAGAATTAAACGTCTTTATTGAAATACTTGATTGATATTTTGTATATTTAATTAAACTCGAATAAAAGCTTGTAAACGTAGAATCAAAGACTAATTCTTAAGAACATCAAAATTCTTATTCCTAAGAAAAATTTCTTTTTCGATTTAAACCGTCAACAAACGCGATTACAATTGTATATTGGCTTCACAATGTTATTGGACTAAATTTTAACACAACGCATGTGCTGATGAGCATAATAAGCATACATAAAGATAATAAATAATATGATATTGAAATAAAAATATTTGTTGTTTGCCTAAGAGGTAAATGATCAGACAATGAAACCAAGACTCTAGAGCATGATTTCCCCCACTGTCAACTTTATTACGGTCTGAATGAAAGAAAAAAAAACATAATTCAGCCACAGTTGAACCCGCCAGAATGCAAAAGTGGGTGGTATAAATATAAAAATCCGCATCAAGGCCGCATCTGCCATGTGCAAAATAATCTAACACGACAGAGGGCAGGTAAGATAATATAGGAGAAACAGGAGTCATATACCAAAAGAAAATAACAAAATAGGAATAATTCCTTCGGCGAACAGTTCCCCTACGTGACAATGGGCGGATGAATGTGCGACAGAAGTACTACGGACAAAGAGCAGCAGAATTTGTTTCATGGCTCAGGCCATACAAATAAAATTGAAACTTGAAATAGGTCTTTATGGATGTGTTTTATTTTGTTTCATAGGAGTGTGCGTATAAGTATATTTTGGACCGGTAAGTATATAAGACCAGCAATTCTGGCGGAAATGCCAGACGTTTTAATTGCCAGCTTCTCATGAAATCACACTTGAAATAGGCATGGCTTGCCAACCTCACTCGCAGAGGTTGGAAGGGACACGCTTAAATTTTTTATGTAAGTTATAGAGGTGCTATGGCCTGCTAGAAAGCTGGCTGTATACGGCGTGAGGATATGAAGTTAAAGGGAGTCTTTAGGTGTCTTGTTGATGTGTTAAACAACTTCTACCATGACGTCAATAACCTTGATCTCTGAAGACCCTTTTGACACATGATTGCGGCACTGAGAGATGTATGGAATAAATAATTTATTCATTGAAGTGCTTTTTTACTTACTTATTGAAACTACACTACTATATAAGATTCAGTTTAAAATTGGGGATAAGCATAATGCACGCGAAGTCGAAAGTTGTAGCCTACCTTTGTTGAGCTTAATCATTTGCAAAATCTAATATTATCATTGAACAACAGTTTTATATTTAATGTATAAAAACATAAATAACATTTAATAAATATTGTTCAAAAACCAATACTATTGGAAATTCATAATAGAACAACATATCAAAGTAATTTGACATTAATAAATATAAGTTAAAAAAAAAAAAAAAAAAAAAAAAAAAGGATACATTTATTTTTTAACATTCGGCATGTTTCATTGCATCCAACTGCAACATTGTAAAGAATTAAAATTATACCTATTTTAATTCTTGTGAATGACTCATTCGGAAAACGCCTAGAATAAGGTAATCGTAAGTCGAATGAATAAGGCGAATAAGTAAATAAGGTCGAATAAATAGTGAATTGAATAAAAGTATTTTTAACATTATACGTATATTTTTATAACTCATGGCGAATATTAAGTTATATTGTTGTATTAAAGGGATTTCTGTTTATAGTTAGAATGAATTGTGATTTCTTTTCTCAATTAAAAGGCAAAAAAAAATAAAGTAAGCTACACTAAAAAAAAACTAGGTTATTTATAACTGTTTACGTAAGAACAACAACAAAATTTCATGTCAAATTTTCATATACCTTTGCACTGTAGATCATAAAATCTGTAAATTTACCAATTTTAGGAAATTGGTATGCCTAGAGTTTTTTATGTAGCTACAATCCGGGTTACTAAAAATAATTACTGTAATTAGTGTAACTAACTAAGATTACTGTAATTTTAGTGTATTCTTTTGTAAAACTACAGATATCTGTAATTTTACAAAATTTAAATTTGTAGAAATACATTATTTTTCTACAGTGTACAGTTAAAATTTTAAAACTCCATGCAAAACAAGCCGACATATATCTAATAATAAATTCGTAACACACATATATTGGAAAAAAACGCAACCGATATTGTTACATAGAGTATCTTTAAAGTACGGACAGACAGATTTACCGCTAAATGACGATAGATAACCCGAAATCATAAACATTTTACAACTATGTTCAATGATCTTGATAAAAACTGTCCAAACTGAGTCAGGGATGTTCTTGGAGCACATGGAGATTTAAATGTATTTAATGGTTTATGGTGACTTATATTTTCTGCGAAATGTGTCAAAACAAAACGCGAGACACCAATATAATTTGATTCAAGTTTTGGCTATTGTCTGGCATCATAATGAGATTACTTAATGAGGTCATAATTAACAAGAAAACGTAAAAAAGCATACATAATAATCAAGGGTAGTATCATTCGTAAAGGGATGTTCGACGAAATATTGAGAAAATTGGACTTGTAATACTTGTATTCGATTTTAACACACTAAATGTCTACTTTATGAACAAAAGTTTTTTTTTATTTTATTTATAAACCTCTAAGTATTCAGTCCATGCACATCAAACGCATTTTAGCAATAGACCAGTAAACAAGAACAAAACAAAGCTTCATGTTCTTCGCTATGTAATGCTTAGGCGAGTAATTTATAATTTGGCCATTCACTGTATGCTCAAAAATGTTAATAAAAACTGCAAAAAATAGATATAAGCATAACTGCATGATTTTTATAACTCCTCAGAAAACACGCAGACTCATGAATACTAATTCGGAACACATATTAAATGAACACGCAGCAGATATTGCTATATAAAGAATTATTTGAGCACATACAGACTGACCAAGTAACAGCATATAAACCAAAATAATAAACATTTTACAGCTACGTGTTAATAAAAACTGTAAAAAAGACCCCTAAGTTTTTGCTCCTCAAAAAACACGCAGACTCTAGAATAATAATTTGGACGCAACACATATTGCTACATAGAGAGCTGTTTGCGAACGGACAGACAGAATGACCGACGAACCGTAGACAAATCGAAATTATAAATATTTTACAAACACTAGTTGAATGGTGTTAATAAGAACTGTAAAAAAAATAGGTGTAAAGATAAAAAAATGCATGATTATTATATCAATTTAGAAAACACGCAGACTCATGAATAATAATTTGGAACACACTTATTCCAGATGAAGAACGCCCAACAGATATTGCTACATCGAAATTTGTTATAGCACGCATAGACAGACTGACCGATTAATCGACAGTAGAAAAACCAAAATCATAAACATTTTACTGCTATGTTCATTTTTCAATAGCATTAATAAAAATGTAAAATAAGTTTAGGATAATTCATTTTTACATGATTTTGGTACATGATATTTATAACTCACCAGACAAACCAAAAATAATACAAAATTTACAACTATGTTGAATAGTGTGTTAATAAAAACTTTCAAGACAATAAAAATGTGAACGAAAATAAATAGGTAAGTTTTTACAACTCCTCAAAAAACCTTCAGACTCATGAATAATAATTTGGACGCAGCAGATATTGTGACACATAAAACTGTCAGCGAATGGACAGACATAATGACCAACCAACGGTAGATAAACTGCAATCATATATATTTTGCAAGTAGGTTGAATACAGTTACAGTTATATTCCGTAGTTTTAATAAAAACTGTAAAAATATAAATCTAAGGAAAAAGTACATGATTTTTACAACTCCTGAGAAAACACG
This sequence comes from Maratus speculifer, assembly GCA_964019185.1. Lineage (NCBI taxonomy): Eukaryota > Metazoa > Arthropoda > Arachnida > Araneae > Salticidae > Maratus > Maratus speculifer. Next base: position 223,567,904 of record OZ025296.1, on the reverse strand, counting down.
CAGACTCGTGAATAATATTCGGAACACGTATATTAGAACAAAACGGAACATATATAAAAAGGTAGAGAACGGACAGACAGACTTACTGACGTAACGACTGTAGAAAAACCGAAAAAATAATCACTTTACACTTATGTTCAATAGTGTTAATAAAAACTTTAACAAAATAATAAATGCAAAGATAAAAGTACATGATTTTTACAACTACTCAGAAAAAAAAAACAGAATTGTGAATAATAATTCGGTACAACCAAATTAGAAGAACACACAACAGATCTTGCTGCATAGAGAACTGCTAGAGAATGTACAGACAGACCGACAGACCGCAGACAAATAAAAAATGTACACATTTTATAGCTACGTTGATAAGTGTTGATAAAATTATCAAGCACATTTATAAATGTAAGACAAACACGTGGTTTTAACAATGCCTTAAAAGCACGCAGACTCATGAATAACAATTAGGGCAAAATAAATATTGCTAAATTGAGAACGGATAGAAATAAGAATTGGCTAACGGTACACAATCAAAAATCATAAGCAGTCACAAATATATAAAACAGAACTATTACAGCACGGACAGACAGACCAAACGATCAACGGCAGACAAGCTGAAAAAATAAATATTTTAGAATTATAATGAATGATTATGTTAAATTAATTTGTCAAAAAAGAAAAGAAAATAGATATTTGGAGAAAATATACAGGATTTTTACAACACCTCAGAATACACACAGGCTCATGAATAATAATTTGGATCACAGATATTGGAAGAACACGCAACAGATATTTCTACATAGAGAAAGGTCACTCACATGTCTAGTTTTATTCAGAAACTAGGAGAATAAAAGTCGAATGAAGAGGATGCAAGAGTCGACACAATTTCACGATTGTTTGAACTTTGACGGGAAGTTTAAATGCCAGGGGAACAATTGGAGATCTTTCGGAGGAAAAAAAAATGTACGGGATGGCTAAAATGTGCCCTTGTGTTGGATTTCTGCTTCATACAGTTGTTTGGATTAATCGAGTAATCCTGATTTTATGCAAAAGATGTCCTTATATGTAACGTGCATCTAATATATATACATATATATATATATATTATTATTTTTTAATAAAAAAAAATCCATATAAAAAGTATGGGTGTACCAATAACATATTTCTGAATTTATAGGCCCAGTATTCTTCTTTTTTGAAATTGTGTCTATATTAATTTTAAATTAGGGGTATTATAAAACTATAATTAAAAATCTCCCATTACGTATAGCTAAGGAAGAAATTTCAAATACAGAGACAAAACTGTGCGGAATGAATAAAATGTTTTCGTGTGTCGGAATACTGATTCATACAGTTGCTTGGATTATTCTTGGAATCTTAGTTTTATTTGAAAGATGCTTTTATATTTTATGTACATCATATTTTTTTTAATCAAAATTAATATAATTAATATGGGAGCACAAATAACATATTTATGAATTTTTTGTCCCAATATCCTTTTTCCCTGCAATTGTATATTTATGAATTTTAAATAGGGGTATTATAAAACGTGATTTAAAAGTCTCTCATTACGTATGGATAAGAAAGAAATTTCAATTGTAGATGTTTCGATTGACAAAACTGTGTGAAATGAATAAAATATGCTCGTGTATGGAACTTCTGCTTCATACAGTTGTTTGGATTATTCCAGTAATCGAAGCGAAGTTTTATTCGGAAGAATGTTTTTATATGTAACGTGAATCTAATATGTATATATATATATATATATATTTAATGTATAAATTGAATTTAATACGAGATTACCACATATAATACCTACATATAATATATTGTACATATGTTAGTATATATATGTATCATATATATACTATTTTTTCATCAAAACTAATATCAAATGCATGGGTAGACGAATAAATTATTTATGAGTTAATAGTAAATTTTCCTAAAATTCATATTTATGAATTTTAAATTGCGTTATTATAAAACTAGAAAGTAAAATAGTGCATGAATTCAGATGTTTCTGGGGATAAACTTTGTGTAGAGAGATGAAAATGTACCGGTATGTCAAATTTCAGATTTATACAGTTCTGTGGATTATTGAAGTAATCTTAGTTTCATTCCGAAAGAAGTTTTAAAAAAATCTAAACGAGAATATTAAAACAAATTACTATTGTTTTATGGAAATTAATATAATACTACGCGACACCAAATATTTATGAATTTATAGTTCCAATATTCGTCTTCTCCGAAAATGTATTTTTATGAATATGTACTAAAAAAGAAAATTAATGCATCACACATAGTAAATTAAATACGTTAAATTGTGATTGTTTAGAAAGAGAAAAAAAATATGGATGTATAAAATGTGAATGTTCATTACGCCTGAACGCAAAATTAAAAAAAAAACATTTTCCCTACCTGACAACAGCCTTAAAATTTGATTATATTCATGTGATGATAAATTTAACTTACGGCAAAAACTGAGGTTTAAAAAATATTAGAAAATGAAAACTAAACAAGAATATTTTAAATGGATATTTTATTCTCCTGCAAATTTCCCATAGGAAACAAACAAGAAAACAAACTAAAAAAGCACGTGATAGATAAAGTCTGTTCCTGTGCAGAAGGTTAGATTATATCCGTCCAATTTATTTTATAAAAATGTTTGGCTTATTCTAGTAATTCCAGTTTCATTCTGAAGGATATTTTTATACAGAACTCGAATTTAAAGAAATGTTATATTTTAAGTTCAAAATTAAAATCGGAGATACGCATGCTAGATAAAAATTTCTTAGAATTTCATTGTACTAATATTTTTCTTTAATGTTGCATACCACATGTATTAATTTTTTGCGATTATGAGATTTATAGAAATGGTTTTAAAAATAGTAAAATCTTTTATGTTCCATGCTATGTGAAACAGACAAAATATCTCACACGTGACGCTTACATGTATACCTATATTTATTAACTTATAAGTTGTTAAAACATACAAAATACATTAAAATTAACGAATTAACCTATATTTTTACATTAGAATAATTGCTTTAATTTGAGAATACTATAGTATTGTCTAAACAGCAGTAATATGTAGAAAAATCTTTCCACGCGTGATATCGATAAAAATCTTCCCATTTCAAAGACTTAACAAGTTTGCCATTTTCGATATAAAAAATTTTATATAAGAAAACTCCCTACATTTTAAATCTTAGACCTAAATAATCTGCCTGTTTCAGAGCCATTCCCTGATAACCTAACAAAATGGCTTGTGTGCGACGCTTACAAATATTTCTATGACTTATAAATTTTTAAAACATTAATTACACAGTGAATTATTAAAATGCAGTGAAATCTGAACGGGCATTGTTTAATTGAACGAAATTTATTCCCACTGGCACGGTACTAATTTTACCTCCATTCAGAGACAATCCCAGTTGATCTCCCTTCATAAGCGACCAAGTTATTTGAAAAAAATGAAACATTCCATATTTTTCAAGTTTGCTTGAAGATGGTTGAGAAGAAGCATTATGATATGAAAAGATTAATTGCAACATCAATTATAAACAACTTTTCCAATCAAAAGTTTTAACCAGTAAAATCATGGACGAAACATCAAATAAAACAATAACCGAAGTGATAGAAAACTTAATTTGTAGAATGCTAAATTTAGTAATTTATGCTTAAGCTTTCTATTAGAATTCGGCCTTACTAATCAGTTTCATTAAAAGAAATTTTATTTACTACACATTGTCTTTATTCATGGGGTGGGATAAAGTCAAAGTGGTTGGCAGTATCTTATTTGACGATTTTATCATCTGCAGCAAGTTACGAAAAAATTCTTATAAATTATTTTGTTACATTTATTATGAAGTTTATTAATTATAAACCTGCTGTAATGCCATCCGAATCCCGATAAACACACCCGTGAGCATGTATATATATATATATATATATTATAAATTTCTAGCATATCACAAGAAATGGGTGAAAATTCTATTACAAAATACTAACTGTGCATAAAGAAACGTAAGTTCAATAAATTGCAAACAGAAAACAAAAACAAACAAAACAAATTCAATAAAAGTGTGTTGAATAAAACTCAAACGTGATTTATGCTCAAATGAAAAAAAAAAAGTATTTCCATCTCTAAACAGTATACTTTAGATTACAGTAAATGTCATTCATTGCGGATTTAATGAATGACAAAGTAATAAAAATGATTAAAATTAAATATATATTTATAATAAATATTGAATACAAATACAAATGTGTAGAATGAAAATGACTTTCAGAGTATTTAATCCTCTTACAGTCCTTTCTATAGGAACAAAAGGTACGTGAAGATTAAATGTGTTTTTATGTCGAGGTTGGCTACTGTGATCTTGTCGGAAATTTTTTTAGAAGACCTGTTTTCATTTGAAAGGTATTTTTTATGTGGATCACGACTGTAAAAAATGTTATATTTTGTGTTAGAAATTATTATCTAAAATGTGAGTTCATGAAGGAAATTTATATGTATCTATAATGCCAATATTTTATTCCAAAATTGCATTTTACTTTATTTGAAACTGTTTTTAAGGGGGAAAATGCAGATATTTATTCAGGCTAATATATAAAGATAAATGTAGTTACAACTCCAAAAGTCCGAATTTAAAATTTTATAAAATGCCTTTCATTGCACATTTAAAGAATAAAACATAAATAAGGTGAGTATCTTGAAGTAATAATTGTAGAAATGTAAACGGTTTGAAAGAAAATGCTTCTCATTATGAAATGTTTTGTTTAAACACACAAAACAATTCTTATATATGGCACTACATCTACATAGTTATACAAAAACTCTAAATCGTAAGAAAGACGAGCTTTTATGATTATTTTTTTTTATCATTACGTATGTCTTTCTTATAATCATGATATTTTACGCTTTTAACGAGAATTATGGCTTTGTAGGATACAATTTTAAGCTAATAAGACAGAAAAAAGAGGTAATTTATAATTACTTCTTATGACTACAAGATAATATATAAAAAATTGAACAAATGATTAATTATATTACTAATGATAATTGATAATGATACCCATGAAAATATCACTCGATGCAGAGAGATAGCATACAAACTTTTTTTACAAAGAATAAAATTAGAAATACTCACACAAAAGCAAATGCATAAAAAACAGCTAAATAACAACATTTATAAGTATTTACTTTAATAAATATTCATAATATAAAAGAGTAAAAGAAATAATAAAAAAAGAAATAATATAAAAAGAAATCCTGGGCTTTTATTTTTATAATGATTTCATATCGTGTTTTCCTTTATAATAATATAATCGAAAAACAAATCATAGCGTAATTTTTCTATGTGGTTTCAAGCGCTATAGTGCATCATTTTTTTTCTTTCAAGTAGCCCCACTATATACATTTTCGTGTACAACTTCATTACAATATTTGATTGCGATCTGTAAAATCTATTAATGTGCATAACAGTAAAATTAATTATAACACAGTATTAAGTCTGTTCTCAACTGCTCTGCTAAATGTTTTGAGAACACATACAAATTCATTTTTTAACTGAAAGATATGAAATTGCAAGACCTGACCATGGAATCGATTTCGAATCGAAATGAATTTTCCATTTTTTAAAATAAATAAATCACCTATCGAGTTATAAGTTATTTAGACGTGCGCTCAGAATTTTCCTCCTTTGTAATATTGTCTTTTTTGCTTTCTTTGGGAAATGAAGTTCAAAACACCAACTTTGACGGTTTGTTCTGAAAAATTCTATTGTGCTTGCAAAAAATAAAAGAAAGTAAAAAGAAAAAAATGAGCGCTATCAGATAATTTCTGAACAACAATACCTGCTAATTTCATGCATTTTCGAACAAAAGTAAATTAAAACTTCTAAAACAAAGTTGCTTTTGTTATTTAAGGGCACTCATTAAAATAAAAATATAAATGACTGAAATAATTATAAATTTGTTGAATATCATAATTCATCAAAATATCATCTTTGTAGAAAGGTACAAGAAACATAATTATCTTATAAACATTATAAATGCCTTAAACATAACTTATTATGCTTTAACTATATTTATAGATAACAAATTAATATTCACATTAATTTTCTGGAAATCACATTCTTAGTTTTAATACTATCACTATCACTACACTATCACTTCGTACAAGTATATGTGAAGAAAAAATCTTACAAACATATTTCTTCTTTCTTTTTTCGATCCCAAACATAAATCCCTTGATGTGATCACAGGAATTTTCGGAAAGTACAAACTAAAGTTTTGAAGAATTATGCACTATTTTATTTGTTTTTCAAAAAGTTTCTCTTTAACTTTAGTTTAAAAAAATAAGAATGAGAGAGTTTCCAATATAGAAATAAATGTTATAGAGGCTTAACTATAGAGTCAATTCATTTCTTGCAGGAGATCTTATGGATCTTTACTCTAATTCCTTAATCCTAAAATACATCATTTTTTTTCTCTGCCGTAACAACTAAAAATCTTATGCACTATGCAGTAGTTTGTTTCTTTCTGTAGCTAAGGATTAATATGTACAGTAAAGAGAGGGTGCTTTTGATAGTATTATTTACTGAATAAATGCTCACAAAAAAAGACAAGCATTCTGTGCTGGATATATTAGAGTTATATATATATATTAGTTCTAGAATATAGAATGGGTAAATGTTAAGTTTTAAAACTTTATTAAAAATAATAGTACACCAATATTTTTTGTGATCAAGATGAAAAAATGAAATGTTATAAATGCAAACTTGAAATCAATATTTACATTATGACATTCATTCAAAATTAAAATTAAATATTATTTATGTTTTTTAGAAATTGGAAATTAATGTGTTTGAATATTCAGGTCAGTCGCTCTTTATGGAAAAGATTTTTTAATTTATTTTTCTATTTTTTATTTTGTGATGAAAATTTCACAAATGTAAAATAATCGTTTGATACTGTAACCTTTTAATTTCGTTCCAAAATAAAAGATTTATTTTGAAAATAGTTCTTAGAAGTGATAAATGGCTCGAAGGTTACATAATTGTGTTTTACAAAAACAAAATAGTCTTATTAACAGATTATAAAATTGTGTATATGATGCGATTATTACATTTCAAAACGAGTCAGAAATTGCACGTCCAACTTAGCAAATAAGGTATGTTCGTACTGTAGAGATTTTTTAAATATCCAGTACTTCGGATACAATACAGTATCTGAAATAGTCTGTATGGCTACTTGCTTTCTATTATACACAAAGTAACTTGTAAGACTCAATATCATATATCAATTTCATAAAATATGAAAAAAATTAATATAATTCAGGCGCGCCCCAAACAATGTTTCCCTCTACATCATAATTTAATAGAATACATTTCTCTGTCCTTACAAATTAATAAAAAATATTCTTTGCATTACAGATTGTATAGAAAGTGTATTTTAGTATATATTTCACAGAGACATATGAATTTTATTATGTTCGAAAGAATGTAACATTTTTAAAATGTACATGAGACTATTTTTTCCGATTGATTATGATGTAGCGGAAATATTTTGATTGTCCTTGTAATTGAACTAAACATCTTATTTTCATAAAATTTGAAATGAATGTACAAAGTTTTGTAGAAGTTACATACCGTATTTACTCGTGTATAAGACGCACCTTTTCCCCAAAAAATTAGGGCGAAATTCCTAGATGCGCCTTATACACGGAATATTTTTTTTAATGTTGGATGCAGTCGAACGATATACATATGAAATAAGAAATTATTCAAAGATGATATTAAAACTCGGAAAATGTTACTTAATTGAAATATTACTGCATATTTATTTCATTTCTTGCAAATTTTTATACAACAGAGCTAATGACATTATCTAAACGCTAATTAGCAATTCTCTTTACCGTCACTCATTCCTATTTCCCGTCGTTCTCTTACAACCGGAAGTCTAAAAATGCATTTTCGTCTTGTTTTATGGTCTGGTGTAATGTTTGTTTTGACTTTTTTTTTTTTAAATTCATTTGGTCATTCTTCATTAGTGTATAGAATTTATGATGCGCGTTGTACGAGATTTTAAGAAATCGCCATTTTTACTTGTAAAGTAGGGGTGTGCCTTATACACGCGTGCGCTCTGTACACGAGTAAATACGGTATTTTAAATTTCAAACGATTCGGTTGGATAGTTTTTGCATTGTCATATGCGGACAGACAGATGAACTAAACGACGGTACTACATACCTACGTATTTACATAATTATGAACGCACCTAAAAAGAAAAATATAATATTTGACATTTTAAAGCTGGAAAACTAGAAAATGAAAGTAAAAAGTATAACATAAAAACGAAACTTCACATGTAAATGTCAAAAAAGCGATGGTTCTCTGATCCGAAAATAAATTCCCGCCATTAAAAAGTACACAGAATGTAATTAAAATGATTCATAAAGATTTGAAATCGAAAAGATGTTTAGACCAAAAGTTTATTTGTTTACCTTTAAGCATATTACTGAAAGAATAAAAAATGGAGAGAATTGTATGAAAAGCATCAAGCTACTTTGGGGTAGCAGTCGAATGGGTATGGCTATATTTAAGTGAATATATGTAATAAAAAGAATCAATTCACTATTGCTAAACTGGAGGGAATCACCGTGTGAAATGACTGTTATGTTAGAGACAAGACATGATCTTTTAATCTGAAAAGAGAAACTTGACGTAACAATTGCGTCAAAGGAACGTGTTTTCATTCACATTTTTTGCCACGCTTGTTACTATAATAAAAGCTATCAGAAGAAGAAACTTTTTTTAATAAAAAAAACCCGTTGAAATTTGTTTGTGAAAAAAAGTGTAGATTCTATCTTCTGAAATCTTTCAATAGTTTGAATAAGGAATAACTTATTTGGTACTTGTTGTAATATTCTTGTTTATTCTGAAAATATTTTTAAATCCATCAAACGATGGTATAAAAATACACAAACATATTAAGAATTTGATATAATATCACACAGTAAATATGACAAATAATACCCTTTTTAAGATAATCATAAAATATTTAACCCCCCCACCACCCTGAAAAAAATCCAGTTTTAGTTAGTTTACTTGATATTAAATTCAATAATTCGCCAGTAACTTTTGACGCCACTGCATTGGCGTATAAATTCCTCCATCGTAAGAATGTACTTTTTCAACTAGTTTTCGTACTTCTATTGATAATTTGGCTGCTTTTTTGAGCAACACCACATCGCTTCCAGCTATACACAGCGATTAGCTAACAAAATGAGGAAAAATATTGATTGTGCTACTTTTTGTAACATTTCTAATAAAGTATTGAATATTTTTTTAGGAAATTTTAATTGGATCAATTCCTCAGTATCCTCTTAACAAACATGATATGAATGGAGCGCATAATTTCAGAGTAAGCGTTGAACATACGATAATATGGAACGATAATAAATAATCGCCATTTTTTTTAAGTCGGTTTAAAAATACTACATAATCACGAACTATTATATGAAATAAACACTTCGTAGCATCCCATGATTATTATTATTATTTTTTTAAACCTTTTAAAAATTATTTCTTATACTGTAGTTGGTCTGTTGTATAGGGTTTAATGACAGACATTTTATAATGCTGCACATTGTGCCAAAACACTGTAAAAAATGACAAAATATTTTAAACCCTCATTTATATAATAAATCCACGGAAAAAAAAAAAATAGTAGTTATTTTGAGTTAACCATGATTCTAAAAAAGCACTTTTTATCATTAGAGGTCATAAAAAACAATTGATTTTTGATATTTAAAAAAATATTTATAGTAACAAACTCACTTTCACTACCACTGATTTTCGGTAACTTTCCGAGTAATTTTTTAATAGTATCTGAATGCGTTTTCTCAACTCATAATATCGATTTTTAGGATGCTAATAATTATCAATCAACTACTTTAAGCTGCATAGTTGTATTTATATATTAAAAATGACAAAATACTGTTTATTTTAACGTTAATATTAATGTTAATGCTTTTAATTTATCATGTTTAAATATAAACATGTTTCTTAAGAATAAAAATGGTTAAATTAACGAAGAAGGCATTCGGGAATCACATATTCTGGTTTAAGAAAGCTGATTACACTGTCAGAAAAATTCGTCAATATACACTAAGTTATCGTTATTTTTTCACAAATAATTTCTGTTCTCCCAGAAAACGTATTTGTTCTGTGAGTTCATTCCGAGCGTCGAAAAATGAGGAAAAGTTTCCGTTTATATCCAGCACGCATGCGCATTGGGTCTGTTAGTAATAAGTTCAAATTTATTTTTAAAATGAAAAACAAAAATATTCTATTGATTAAAATGTCTAATTTAGTTTTAAAAGACAAAAATGTTTTCGAATTTAAAAATAAATAACAATTACTTTCTTTATTCGTTCAAAAATTCTCACAAATAGAACATCCATGTTTTTTCTCTAACATTCTACGTAATATATTTAAAATTCACATTTTTATACTATATTAATACTAAACGTAAAAAAAAACCCAGCCACAGTTTCATTAAAGATGAAATCTTTCCGAGATTAACTGCATAATTAAAAGCTTTTTAACGAAATACACCAACCCACACCATATGAAATGAAGGGTTCTATTTTAACGCACAATCATCATGAGCAGCCGTAGCGCCGTGGATTAGCGTTGGTCTGGTAATCCTGGGGTCCTTGGTTCGATCCCCGCCTCTTCCGCATTGATTTTTTCCAAACTTTTTTCAAGTGACGGATATTTTTCCTCTTTTGACAGAGAAAAAAATAAACAGAAAATCGTCAATATACATACAATTTCTGGCAGCAGTGCTGCCAGTGCATTTTCTGTGAAAAGACGGAAGTTTTTTTGAGAGTGTAATGGACTATAAACACTTCTAACGTTCCTAAAAATGCCAGTGAATGAAACTTTCTTTTTAACAGTGGATAGTTAAAGTTTGAAAATATAACGACTTCTGACGTTTGTGAAGATAAAAGAAGTCATTTTGGAATCATTAAAGTGCGAAAGAAGTCGGTTTTCATTTTAGTTCTTTGTTATAGTATATTTTCTTATTCGGCTTTACATTTATGTCTTTTTTATAGTGTACTCTATTAGAAGGAATATAAATTTTTAAACAAGAAAATTAAATATAATAAATGAATATTAGGCATAGTTTTAGTTTTTGCAATCCTAGATATGTAGATATGTATGAAAAAATCTTTTGCATAATGATAATTTTCAGCCATCTGTGTTCAATAAACCTCATGTAAATAATTTTAAACACTTTCTAAAAATCAGTTGGTAGCCCCAAAAAAAAGATACTTTTTGTTTTTTATTATTATATTTTTCTTCAAATTTCTAAAATATAATGGTTTGAGTCTTTTATGAATATAAATCTTTTTCATCCTCTTGAGTTTACTGGAATAGGTGATTTTTTAATATTTTCTTTGTGGTCATATTATGCTTTCGTAGATTAAGATTTTTTTAAAAACTGTGTATGATTATTTCCTTTACTTTATTTAATATATACTTTAAATGAAACGTGAAATCAAATATAATGAATGAATTTAAGGCACAGTTTTAGTTTTTTTATAATAGAGAACCCATTCATGAAAGAATATGCCTGTATTACAAACTCCTTTGGTTTATGATAAATTTAAGCCACCTAAGTTCAATAAAGCTCTTTTAATGCTTTGTAAGAACTTCCCACAAACGTTTCCGAAAATCAGTCGTAGCAAATGAAACATTGTTTTTTATATGTTTCTTTAAATTTCTAAAATAAATAGGTTTCGTTCATTCTAAATATGAAGCTTTTTTATCGGAATCTTCGGTAAAATGGAAAAACGGAATTGTAGAAATTTCTTCATGGTCATATTGTGTTTTCGTAGATTATGAAAAAAAATATCTGTTTTTCACTTCTTATGATTACGTCCTTTATTTTATTTGAGAATTAAAACGCACTTTAACTGAAAAGTAAAATAAAATTTAATTAACTAATTTGTGACATAGTTTTATTTTTTTCAAATCCTAGAGAACTCATTAATCAAAAAGAGCATAAAAGCTTGAGAAAAGATTTGGAGAAAATATATTTTTCAGGCATCTGCATTTAATAACTATAAATTAATAAAAATATTCTGATAATAATTCATGTTTTCGGTTGAATTCCAGTATCGATCTGAGATCAATATATATTATAAATAATGGACTCTCATTAATAACTTCCTTCGTAACAAGTGCACAAGACATTTTATAGCCGGAAAAGTGAGTTTTCTCTCTATGTATTAATTCTCCTGATCAACTTAATTAAAACCTTAAACCGGAAGGAAGTTTATTAGCTAATTATAATCAGTACCTTTCATAGTTCACGCTTGCGTAGGTTCAATTATTATTTTCGAGGTTCTAAAAATGCACCAGTGCATATAAAAAGAGATGTTTTATGAAAAAATAAAGAAAGTTTGTATTTGTGTGCGACATTATATTTTAGAATTCTTATTTTAAGAGGACAGTTTACCTCAAAATTGCTCAAAATGTCGATACTTTTTTATTAAATGAAAGCTAATTTAATTGTATATATCTTGATAAATAGTTTTTACCCATACTCTGATTATATCGAGACATTGTAACTGTTATTATACAACCAGCATAATTACGCGCCCAAATGAAAACCTTTATCGGATTTTTTTCCATGTTCATTTTTTCTACGCGGAAATGTGTATGAAGAAGAAATTTAACAATGCATTAATGAATACAGGAGAATCCCACTAATCCAAAGTAATTGGGACCGAGTACTGTTCAGTTTAAAGGGAATTTGGAATAAGAGGATTTCATAATAATTATTAACATGTTATTAATAGTTATTAACTTGACATGTTAAGGCGTAAACTAAATACGTGGATGTCTGCTAGTGTCAGCTCTATACAGCGTTAATCGGCTTGTGGTGAACAGGTTCTGTTGTTTCTAATGACTTACTTTAAACTTCACTGTAAATATAACATACTTTTTAAATGAAAACTACAGCTATAATATCATAACAATAATTACGATTTTTCTTCATACATAAATCAGAGTCAACGATTATGAAAGACAAATTACTTAGTTGATTCAGTACTCTTTGACAGAGAGAAAATCACTGACTTTACTTCTTAAATGTGTGATATTTTTGTGTTTAGCATTGATTAAAAATGATTCTACTGACTTATATAAATGAAGTCGACATGCTCTGTGAATAACTGTTTTCATTTGAATTTGGTTTCAGGAGTTTTCTTCAAGCTTAGGCTCTATGTACTCACTATTTGAATTTTTTGTATAAACTAAAAGTAAGTTTTTGAACGGATGTCTTTTTAATTTTTCCTGTTTTTAAGTTTTACAAATAAGAAAAATCACGCGTTAAGCATAGGCTATGAATCACTTTCCAAAACTTCCTGAAATCTTTAAACGAGACTTCGTTATTTAGATAAATAACGTGTTACTGTCCATAGTTAAACAAGTGTTTCGATATTTTTGAACAGACTTGTATTTGAGCTGCGGGTAGATATATAAACTATATAATGCGGAAGTTAGGTTTAGCAAGAAAATGCTTAATAGGTTGAAATTTCTCTTCCAGCAATTTATACTAATATATGGAAAAATACTTCAATACTTCTGTTCAGCCCTGTTGTTTACTTTTAGTACCTTTATTACTCGCCAGTATTTTATTAAAATTTAGTCCAAACAAAAAAATCCTTTAAAACTACTTAAGTCACATTTCCAGAAATTATCAACCATGGGTGACCATGTAGATAATTTTTTGCGTTACGCTGTATACCATTTTATTTATAATCTACAAACATTTCTTAGTATACTGAAAGCAGTTTAATGTAAAAATGCATTAATTAATTATAAACAACCCTTAAGAAAATTACCCTCATATTCAGTAAGGTTTGAGAGCTCTTTTTTGTAACCCTGTATATCAACTGTATTATTTATACACATCATATAACATGCGGCATTTAGTAAAACTTAAAATCGAATATTACAAATGAAAATGCAGTTCTTCCAACCATCAGCTATCATCAATAATATACAGTAGTTCCGATAGAATATACGAAGTATTTTCTGTGTCTCTGTAAATGCTATGCATGAAATGCATGAAATACTGAGTTTCAGCGGCGTGTATAAATTTTATGATACTTGAAATCGGTTAAACAGTTGAAATATGTCGCAAACAATTCCCTCTCTTTATTATTGTGTAATGGAATTCTTTTGAGTGTCCCTGTAAATGAATAATAACTATTTTCCTTGCATATATTACACAATGCATATTTTAGTGCATTTTGCGAATCCTTATAAATTTGAATATGTTTAACCAGGTGTAACATCTTTAAAATTCATTTGAAATGATTTTTTCCCATAGGCCATAATGTACCTGAAAAACTTTGACTATCCCTGCAAATAAACTATTCATGGTAGATACTTCTTTTTCAATAGGGTTTAGGCTAGGGTAAACATGAATAACATATAAAAATTTCAAAGCAATCCGAGTATATTTACGGGAGTTAGAGCGCGAACAGACGTCCAGACAAACCGAATGCATAAACACTTTTCAACTTTGTTGGACCGACAAAAGTTCCGACAAAATTATTTTTATCTTAATAACCTTAATCGTAGATTTCCAAATACACTTACTGAAGTTTAAAGATTATCTTATTCTCTGAAGTCTCACGAACGTACTTATTTTGTGTACGATTCAATTCATATTTATATATAAATAGGCTAAGTGTTTTCGAAGATATTTGTAAAGTAATTGCAATCCAATTTGAGAGGGTATTACAGCTTTATAATGTTTTTTGCGTTTAATCATACATGACTGGTTCATGAAAAGTATTTCATATTTTAAAATTAAAGAGTGAAACATATGTAAAAAATGAAGGAATCGCCAATGATTCAAAGAGAATTAAATAAACTTTTGTTATTACAATTATTACTAAGGGTAAAACCTAAATGAAGTAAAAATAAGAAAGGAATAGCCATATATTATCATTTCTATATAAAGAAAGTAACTAAGTAATAGTTAATACAAAATAATACTCGATGAAAAAACACGTACTATTAATAATGCATCAAACCAAAAAGGGTTAAGAACCTCGATGTTTGACTTCCTCTCTAAGTTTTATCTTTTTAATTACATTTAAGAAAATCAGGCAAATTGTCGTTAAATTTGAATACTTTGTTATGGCTAAATTATCTACATCTAAATAAATAATAATCGTATCGCTTACAAAAAGAACATATAACAAATTAATAAATGATGACATCCAATGCTTGACAAAACCAGCTATGCTAGAAATAATAATATTAGGTAATACTAGGTTAGATAGGTAATATTAGGTTAGATAATTAGGTGAAAATAAGGTAAAACTATGGAGTTTCAACAAATTTTATTCGGAAACCATTCGTTCGCCTTCTAATTCTATTTATAATGGTACCTATAATAATTTATATATATAATGGTATCTATATACGTATCTATAATATTCGTTCCCCCTATAATCTATACTAATAAAAGAACAAAACGCTCTGTTTGTGTCTGTGTGTGTGTCTGCGATGGTTAGTAAAATCTACAGCACGTACGAAGCTCAAAAATTTTTTGAGAGTAACCCAATACCTCTCCTAATGCACCTGAGGCTCAGAATTTTAATTTTTTGACTAGTTTCATAGATATTAATTATGAATCGGAACTCACGCTCATCAAAAAGTCATTTTTTAAATGTTCTGGGAAAGAAAATGTTTGCACATGCACAGAAACTCAATTATGCATCTAAACGGAGGAAGAACCTTTTTACCCCTTTAATTTCTGTTTTTGGATAATTTTGTTTAAATCCAAATCAACCAAACTGCTCGACGTAGTTAAACTTAAGAGACATATTTCGAAAGATCATATTTTTAGGTCTCAAATGCAATAATCAATTCGAAAAAATGTTGCAGTTAACCCTTTGAAAACAAATATTCAAAAATGGTCGTTTTTTACAAAACTATTTTTCTCCCTTTTGTCAATGCCCCTCCAGGGCGTAATTTTTAAGATATAAGCAAACCAAAAAGAAGAACTTAAAGTTAAAACTTTCTTCTAATTGATGGTGTAATTGGTTTTAAAATATTTGGGTCTCTTTCAAATACACTGGCAAAAGAAGGTCATTTTGCGACTCGCAGAGAGGATATTTTTTCCATGCTAAAATTATCTTAACGTGCATATTTCAACTCAATCTTTTAAAATCTTTTTAATAGGCCAAATTTATACTCCCTACAAAAAAATTCGACACGTTCGGACGGATAAAAATATTTTTTACAAAATAAAATGTGCGAAAAATTTGATGAAATCAATAAAAAACAGATCGTTTTCAATGCGGTTTTGACTTAGCAAAACGCAATCCTATAGGTACCGGTAAACAAAAATCATATTCTTTAAGCTTAAGTTATTTTAGTTTAATGACAATTTGAACATTGACAAAGTGCAAACCAAGTAAAAAATTACTTATTCAAATCTCCGGATTTTTTTTTTTTTTTTTCTTTTTGTTTTAACAAAATATGTTGTATTGAGGAAAAAGACTCTAGACAATGATTCTAAGAAATATTTCAAAGTATGTAGTACTTCCAAACAACTTTACTAACATGCAATGGACTGTTGTTTTCACAGACTCGAGTCCCACTGAAAGTGTATAGTCGTATCTCAAAATTAAAATTAAAAGAGGGACTGTCTACACGGTGAATCTGGTATTATTTCGAATGAAGAATGTATGACAATATTTGATAAACGAATGCAAGAAGAAAACAAATGTACATATATTATCAAATGTATGAAAAAAATGTGTCAACGTATAATCAATAATAGTCCATTTGCTGAAATTTTGGTAATTTTGCAATAAAGTCTTTATCAATAACAGAAAAAATAATAACCACAGCTCATATTATTCTCCAGATTATGGCAATCAGATTCTTGTAATAATAATATACATATACATGTATGCATGTATTTACAGTGCAAAAAGCAGGCATATATTTAATCAAATTGTGCATTCATTTTTAGCGTTATTTTCTGACATTTTGAATATTTTTTACAATTACAATTCAATGTTATAATATTCCATGAATAATTTAAAAAAAGGAATTCATAATAATATTCATTTCATGTTACTTCCTTCTAAAATTAAAAAAAAAGAAATATTATTCGTTATTTATAACTTCCTGACTTTTATTTATTTTAGTTATCAAAACATAATCTCATATGGACTTCATGCACAATTTAACGTTCCAGAATTCATATAACACTTGTCAGTATTTAACTAGAGAATTTATGTTCAAAGCATTATTATTATTATAGTTTTCCTACTATTCTGAATTACAAAGCTGTTACTCAGAGAGCAATAATCATTTCGAAAATAAATTGAGCCCCATAATTCTGTCAAGCATGTGATTACGGCACATTCACAGGGCTTATTCCGAGCTTTAAATCATTAACAATTCAACTTCCTCTTTCATCAGTTGGAACTATTGATTAGTCAGGCTGTTTCCCAGTTTGAATGGCAAGCTTTTTCATTTATTTTAACAAGGCAGATATTTTCTGCTCTCCAATCTCGAGATGAACTCTATTTTAAATTAAAAATGGACTCTGATATTGAATTATAATTTATTTATTTTCACGATAAAATGTAAGGAAGGATTTTTAATCAAGATCAAAATAAGCAATACTTTATTGCAATCAGAAAAATGGCGCACAGTGATTTATTTTTATTCAGGTTTCTATCACGTTGTAATAAAACTTTTTCTGGTGTATTCTAAAATTACTATACTCATGATGTAATTTATGTATTTTATTTTTTTTTTTTTTTGAAAATCTAGTGAATTAAAATCAAGAAACACAAATTCATAGTCAAAAATAAAAAGTATTTGCACAACTTTTTAAGTAATATTATGAAAGCTGCCAATCAAAAAATTATAAAAAATAAATCCAGCTTCTTATAACATGTTCCAGCACCAGGCGCAATATATTATTTAAATAAAAGTTTGTCTTTTAAACTTTTATTCAAAGTATATCACTTAAAATATTATGTTTTAAATAAATTTTAAAACCCCGTTGTACGACTACAGTATGTGTGGGTAGCATTTTGTGCAAAAATTTCACCATTTGTTTCATTGAAACAAAAAATAGCAGTTGCATTTTCATTTTTAAAATTTACATAGTATAATATAAATATAGTATAATATATTATATAGTATAATACAAAACAAAAGAAAATATTCAAACATAACATTATTAAAACTCAATGCTATTTTGAACTCGCCCGATCTGAATTTCAGTTTTATACTAAAACAGACTTTATAGAATAAATACTTAGCAGAAGATCTCAATATTATTACGTTAGGCATCTTTTTTTTAACTTCACAAGAGAACGATATAAATTTAATTTTATGTATTTATAAACTAAATAATAAATGTAATTGAGGATCCCAGAAGCTAAGGAGTATGGCTGACAAAATTTAAAAAAATAAGCTAAGTTCACAATCTGTTTAGAAATAAGGCTATTTGATTGGAGGAACAGATACATATATTTTTTTCAAATTTTGCGCAGCATTATATAGATAATCTACTAAAGCACTTAACTAGCTTATTACTTAACTACTTAATCTTCTTAGTCTCTACTTAAATATAAAAAATGCTGTATTCAACTTTTCTTTCACAATTATGGAAATAAGAGTTCAAAGACCGCTATGAAATAAGCAATATATTCATGTGTTAATCCACTCACACAGTATTGATTTCAATTTTTATCTCAATTTATCTAAATTTTATCACCTGAATACCTTGGTTTCTGGGTTCTTCAATTACAATTTGTTAAACTATAGCCCAAGCCTAAATCGATATGTTTTTCGATTTATGAACATTTTATGAAGATAGCAAAAATAAGTAGAAATAAGACAAGTTAAAGAAGAAAAACACCTAAATTTCAATAATTATGTCATTTTAATCTATTTCACGCAAGTATTAAATTTTAGTTGCAAGTATTTACCATACCTTAGCGAAACTGTGTCTGGGAGGAGCTCAGGGACGGGACTTACAACACCCCACTCTTTAAAAAAAAAAAAGAAAAAAAAAGTTACATTTATGGCAAAAACTGCTGGCATCAATGTTACCTACAGCAGGTTTTGCCGTAAATTTAAAGATTTTTTTTTTTTTACATTGCACCCATGATGACAAGTTGGACCTACACACACAATTAATATTTGAAAGCTGACTGTCTTTGTACATTTTCTAGTCCAGAAGGATTCATGAATCGTAATAAATCCGGTAAAAATCCAAGAAAAATTCTAAGCTCGATTCTGCTATTACAGAGCTGAATACCCAAAGCTTCGCAAAGATTTCGGAGATGTGGACACCGACAGGCACCGTTTAATCCTTCAGCCCTTTTTGTTTCGTCGAGACAACGCAAGTGTAGCATTTTTCGAATCTCGCTGGTCAAAATTCAATTTATGAAAATTATCGATATTAATGTAATAGAACTGATATAAAATGGCTAGGGATAAAATGATTTTGTATTATGAAAAACTATATATTTACATAATATATTGCAAAATTTGCGTCATTTTCATTCGGTCATCATAATCATAATAAAAATATGTTTTGTTCTATCCATGCATTGACATTTGCGTAATGTTATCGTATTCAATGCGTAATTTAAAAAAAGTAGTATATATTTATTTTCCTCAAAATAAGTTTTCTTGTATTATTTAACTAATTGCATAATTCTATAATTACTAGTGTTATCATAAAGTAATTCACTGTCATTTATCGTGGTTTGCAATTCTTTTATTATTCGAATATTCCGTGACCATAACTTCAGGGTAACTTTCAGCCGCTGTATAATTTTATTGAAATTTTTATGTCATAATTTATAATACTTAAAGGCAGACATATGTATTTTGTATCCACATGTCATGTAAAATTACATAAAGTCACTCTATAAGAACTTATCAACACATGTTAAGATAGTGGCCACAACAGCATCCTTAAAAATCTTTATATATTTCCTACGTTACTATTATCTTGTATTTGTTTTAAAATTTATTAATAATCTTCTTTTAGTTCTAAATCTTTCAATTATATATTTCTTTTTATTTCTGCGATACGTCATTTTTATACTTCTATAATCAACTTCTATATATTTACATCAAGTCTATAGGCAATATGTTAGAGGCATTCCAAACACCTTAAATGCGCATGTAGTGCTAATAACTCTAAAGAAAACTTGTGAATATTATTAATATATTATAGTATTATTTTTAAGCTATTAATAACCATGAATGCTCTGTTGCAGTCATTACATTTTTAAGTTGCATTATTTGAAAGTAGAATACTGCATATTGTACTATTTATCAGCGTGTGCTCATCAATTTGTGCTCTGTGCCATACTTCTGAACATTGAATTCTACTACAGAAAAGATTTAATTTCTGACAATTAAAAAAAAACTATTATTGATTGATCAGTTTTAATGACGAACAAAAAATTTATGGGTAAATATCAGCCGCTCGAATAAAAAGTGGATGATGGGTGTGGATTTGACCATTATAAAATTTTAATTTTTTCATTACAGCTGTTTTTTATATGACATGTAATCGGCTGTTTGAAAATTTTTTTAAAAGGTCATTGTTTTTTTAGGACTTTCAGATGTATTTTTAACAAATCTGCAACATCCTTTCATAAGGAATATCTATATTTTAAAAACTTGGCACTTGTTAATCCATTTGTGTTCTGGGGATAGCGAATGCACCTTTTGACTTTTGTTTTGGCTACAATATTTTATTAATAATATAATTAAATTATAAACTACTAAAATTATATACAAATAGTCATAAAAAGTCAACATTTTTTTGGCAGTCATCTTGTAAATATATTTATTATTAATATTAAAATATGACCATATAATGTTTATTATCAAACAACGCTAATTAAACAATTCGTCTTGGCGCATGCGATTAAAGGCTACGAGAGTCTGGAATGGGACTATTTGTTCTCCAAATATCACGTTTAATAGAATTGTTTTATCCTTGATTAATATTAAATAACTTTGATGAGCCATTAATTTTGTATTAGTTAAAATTAATTACGATAAATAGCCAGGGATATTATAGCAAAGTGAGCATACATGTAATGTCATAAAAAATAAAGAATGTTTTATCGCAGATTGTCATTTTACCATAATTTTTAAAAGAATCTGAAAAGAAGGCTCAGAATCACTCTCAGCAGATAGGTAAAAATTAGTTGAATAAATAATAAGATGAAATGCGGTAAAATAAATATAGCTGAATGATATTCTTGCCTGAAATATTAATTTTGCTGAAAAAAGCTATTTAAACCAGCTTCTGGCGTTGGCAAAAGGATTAACATTAAAATATAATCACTATGTTTCACTTTGATTCTTGATGATAACCCCAGAAAAGTATTAAAGCAGTTAGTTTGCGTATTTTTAGTATAATTCCAATACTTCTAATGTACTACATTATTTTGCAACGTGTATTTTATAAATTTTAACTAGTTATTTAAATTATACATAATATAATAGTCCATAATTTTATAATAGAATCACAACAGTATGATATCAAAAACCAACTAATATACACATTCCTTATTTTAATAAAAATTTAAATAATTATTCATTATACTATTTGCAAAAATGATCTATATAATATTACGAAGAAAAAATGTCAGTAGAATTTCAAACATCGAAAAATATAAAATAAACAACAACGAACATACGATGAAAATGGTTACAAAATTTTCAATATTTCACATCTCCTGTAAAATTCAGATATCACGTTTCCCTTTTAAAAACATAAAATAAAATTATCCACCTTTATCTATACTTATAAATCTTAAATTATGTCAAAAGTTTCCCTTCATAACATTAAAAAAAGAGAAAGGTACTCATAAAGCGTAAATACAAGTATAAATATGTCATTAAAATGAACAGAGTTACAGTATTAAAATTTATATTCATAAACATGGTAATATCACTTGAAATGTGACAAGTAAAAGACATTTTAACTTTTTTTCTAGCAAAGAACATGATTTGTAGCGCTTATGAAGCTGAACATGGAATATTTCTGATTGCAAAAATTTTTATTATAGCTTAATATTTTATGATTAGTTGTCAGTATTCGTGGAAAATTTCAAGTGTGCTAGTAGAAATATTCCTAGTTTCAGCGACAGTTATTTATATATTATTTTAAGAATCTATCTTTATTTAGAAAAAAGAAGAACGAACATTCGCTGCTTTTCCTTTATAAGACATTAGAAGTGTTTTGCAATGCTCAAGTATTTATTAAAATTAGTTTTAAAAATTGTGAAGGTTGTTTTAAGCTTAATAAATGAATTATGTGTATAAATTTTCCTTTATCATTGATGTTTGTTTAATTTAAATAACTTCATGCTGTAAATACTTTTTAAAAAATAAACGCAAAATATTTTACACCTTAAAACAATTTTTGTGTAATACGGAAATAAATTTATATTGATGTATTTTCTATAATTAATGAAAACATATATGTGCATGGCATTAGGAAAAAAAGGGTAACATATTTAAATAAAAAAGTATAATTTCAGTAATTAAAGTAAAACACATCATAAACGTGAACTGCAAATAACAGTTCGCAATATTTAATTAAGAAATATTACAAATCTAAATAAACTATAAGTATTTTAAATGCGCAGTTAGTAAAAAATAGAAATAAATAAATAAAATGTTAAAAAAAATATGGATAAAATCGTTTTTTAATCTATACCACTAATTATCAAAACGAGATCTTCATTAATTATTTTACAATATTTACATATTTACTATATATAAATCACTATTGTCAAGATTCCCGCTGGCTTTTGGCCATACAACACAACCGCCGACTTTGGACAGTGTACAATGGATGTTTAACAGTGATATGTCTACGTTTAAGTAAAAGCAAGATGTAGCATATTCACCAATGATGGGACACATATTTAAATATCTCTCTAAATTCAAAAACACAAAATCAGGTTCTTTAGATTATTCATCATTAAATTCCTAATTATAAATTCCTCTAAGTTATATTGAATTTCTGTAGGTAATTTGGATATGCATTGCAACATATTTTTAATATTTTAGCAGCACAACCTGCATTGATGTACAATACATCAATGCAGGTTGAATGCAGGTTGCAATTTTCATCATTTCACATAAAGTAAGGTCTCTTGAAGTAGTTACTAATAATTACTATACAAACATTCAAGGAGAGTCGTTGTTTATACAGTTGTAAATATAATGCATAATATCAAACGTTATTTTACATAAAAAATGTACTGTTATACTTGGCGTGGAATTCATCTATATTGATAAATGAATGTTTTGCTGTGTCTGTTTGTCTGTCTGCATTGGCTAGCAAAATCTACGACATGTACGAGTCTGCAACATTTGATGAAGATAGTCTAAGGCCTTCCAAATGTACCTTATTCTGCGAATTTTAAATTTCTTGTAATCAGTTGAGTTATTAATCAGGCTATTCTCCCAGTATTTTAAATCAAAAATCTTTCTCTCAGATTCATTTAACATTTACAATGAAATTCTACAATAAGTATTATCGTTTTAAAGTTGCGGTAGGAAACAGCGAAAATTTTAGGGACGCTGCGAACCCCTGTATATTACCCACCGATTCAAAAGGAAGAATGGGGAAAAATATATGTATACGGTTAAAAAAATATTTTATATTAACATTATTTTTTAACTCCAAATAGTGCAGTTAAGTTAAAAACGGAAGACATACACTGAATAAACATATTCATATAATCTCAAATACAGAAACCAATTAAAAAGGTATTGCAATTTCCCACTTGGGGAAAAAAACCTTTTAAAAATGTCATTTTTCCGTTAAAATTTTTCCTTTATTCATAGCACACAAGGTTGTAAAACTGAAAGCTTCACCCTAATGGTGCAATTGATCTTAAAAAATACGAATCTTACACATTTCTAATACGAACTCAGGTCAGTAGCTGCCTCACGGAAACAATATTTTTTCTACGTGAAACGTAACTAAACATTCATTCTTTATGATAATATTTAAAGAATATTTAAATAGACCAATTTTTACATCATCTGTAAAAAATTTGAAACGTTCTGACGGGTAGAATTTTTGAAAATTTTGACGAAATTCCTAAAAATCTTGATGTTTCACAGCGATTTTAACCCCCACAATACAAATTTTTAAGTTCCGATAAGTAAAAATATGTTTGTAAAGTTAGTGCCTGCCACTAATCAGGATAAAAATATTTTTATACAAAATATGTGAAATCCCGACTCCATAAAAATCTGTGTTGATAGTTGCGGTTTCGCTCTCTTTCAATGTGCATAGATTACAAAAATCCAATTCACTTTAAACTCAAAAATATAATACCAAATTACATAGTTTCAATCCAACATATTTTTATTTAAAATTATAAATTTAGATAAAATAAAGTCGTAAGATATAACCTAATACAAATTTTAAGTTATATTGAGGGTCATTCATTACAAATCCGGGCAACACCGGACAGGTCAGTTAGTATACTAATAAAAAGAATTTCATTCTGTGTGTATGTCTTTTTGTCTATGATCAAAAGCTAGAAAAATCTACGGCACGAAGTTCAAAATGCATGAGAGGATTCGTTGAATATCTATCCTAATGCATCTGAAACTTTGATCTAAAATTTCTAATTATAAGTACAATTATTAAATTTAAATCTCAACTCACAGTCATTGAAAACTTATCTCGGCCGTTGTGGTAGGTATAAAGCGAGACGTACGCTTAGGAGTCTAAATTGTGCATCGTGAGAAAATGAAGATTAAAAAGAAAATATTTTGAAAGTATTTTCTATTTACTCATTAACTTACATCGGCAAAACTTCTTACTAAATTTAAAAGTGGAAGACATATTCTAAAGGATCGCACTCTTACATCACAAATACATTATGCAATTCAAAATTTACATCCTGTATTTTTGTATTTATTTATTTTGCCCTTTCCATGTTTATGAGAATGTAAATACGGTTAATAGTTGCAAAATGGAATAATTCTTGCGTATTCGGGGAAATTGATATGTATTGCTTTTTTTAAAAGTATTTCACAATTTTCTTCTTCATCTAGAGAGAATTTATGCAGAGAATTCTCTATTGTATAAATAATAATACTTAATTATATCTTTAAGATTGTAAAATGGGTACTATTTGACGAGCATACATTTTGGATTTAAATTTTCACAAAAGATTTTAGAACAAAATTTGTTTATTTCGTGTGATTGGCTGGTTTCACGATCGCATAGTGTGTGTACCCTTTTGTAAATATATTGTATAAAAATATGAAATTGTAGACTCACTAACACTTTTATGTAACTACCAATATTTATAAAATTAGAAGGAAAGAAACATATTGCAATCACACAATACAGAAAATTTTATAAAGAGGATGGGACCGGGATATTAACAAAAAAGGTAAAAAAACTTCTTAATTAAAACCTAAAAATAATATTTTTGTGAAAGAAAATATTTGCATAAATTACAAAGCACTAGACGTAATATTTTACCAAAAACGCTATATTGTAAAGAACAAAATATTTCAAAAATTCGACAAAAATAGCCTTATTTTCAATCTACTATTTAAATGAAAATCAATCACATGAGAAAAATGCATTAAAATACATTGATTGTTTATTCATTCAATAAATTTCTTATTGCAATAAGTATAGGTATATTATTACACTATTTTAAGGTAGATTTCTATCTGCTATTATTATGAATGGTGGGATACACATGATACATTCTTTTAAAATAGAAAAAGAAAATTCATACAAAATTACATCTCTTACTACGTATACACATTCATACATACATCGATCCGTATAAGTATTATATTGTGATAATGCATAATTATAATAATAAAATTAAAATTATGGTCAAATTATTATCATTAACTCCTTGAATGGCAAGAGGTAATGTTTTTGTAATATTGAATTCTCACAGGAAAAGTTGAAAATTTTTATTTTATAGTATGAAAAGGAAATTTTTACCAATTTTGCGCCAAACTTAAAAATATAAAATTTCTTTAAAAGTTTCTGGTAAGAATCTCACTTAATATACGTGGGATAAAACATATCCCCCCCCTCAAAGGGTTAAAGTAAAAATTAGTCTGATTTCGAAAATTTTTTATCTGATTTGGGAGATCTTTTAAGAATAGAACATACCTAAAAACATTAAAAAGTACATTGTTATAACTGTACAATAAAAGTTGTACAGTAATTTTCAAACAGTACTACGGAGATTCAAATGGATTTTAATTTTTGAATAATTCATAATTCAGCAAGAAATAAAGTTTTTGCATTAAATCATTTTTTATTGTGTTGTTAAAAAGTAATGCAGATTCATTGGGAAAAAAATAAAGCAATGGTAGAAGAATTCGTAGATGAAATAGATTTCTATACAGTACCAAAATATTTTCAGACGCAAAATGCGATGTTAACTACAAAAAATCGGGCTACATCACCGGCTGATGTACTATCTGTTACTGCTTTAGTAAAACGCTTAATGTCAATTTTTATATAGTTCTATGCCTAAGTTTGTCCGCGTCGCACACACACTGTGAAAAAAAAAAAAAAAAAAAAAAAAAAAAAAAAAAAAAAAAAACAGTTAACGGCTCTTTTCGATCACCTCCCTAAACGATCATTTTTGGCCATTTGGTTGTTTGGAATGATTCGACTAAATTATGCAACAATTGTATATTTTAAAATTTAAAACAATTCGGTTTGGTAGTTTTTGTTCTGTTGTATTCAGACTGACGGACGGACTGACTGAACGACAAATATAGGTGCTATTTATTTACATAATTACGAACGCACCTGAAAGAAAATAAAATTATAAAATACGGATATAAACTCTTCGGTTGAACTTAATCGTCAGGCTTAATAAGAAAACAAAAACTACGATTAATTTCTAAGCTGAATACATGAACTTTATTCTCAACAATTAATACAATTTCATACTTCTGTTATTATATTCTCTTCTAAAATAATCTAAACATCGATTTTCTTTTGTGATTTAATATGAGATAAATATTTTAAATCTAAAACTATTTACATCTTTTTTTCATTAAATATGAAAACACTTTTTCTTAAAAAATATTTTAAATAACTTCCACTTGATGAGATATTTCACGTGTTAATAAACTGCAAAATTCAAAAATTTTTAAATCCTGCCGAATTTTCACTTCAGTATACTTATCACTTAAGTTTATGAAAATAAAAATAATGTTAAAAAATCACTAAAAAACTTTGATGGGAAATGATACAGCAAAATTTAAAAATGATTAAAAGTTCTTAGACCATAAAAAGTTTCTGTCAAAAATTTCATATAAAAGAGATCCAGCTAATGATTGATAAAATGTAGTCACATTTTGAATGATGAGTTTTATTTGAAATTTCTGAAGTAGAAAGATTTTAAGAATAATAGAAACGTATGAAACTTTGTATTAAAATGACACTTTTTTTTTTTTTTGTAATGAAAAAAAATCTTCTTATGAATGAATAAGTACAAAAGACATTAATTTTCAGAATTTAGAATTTAGAATTTGTAAATAATATTTCAAATAAATTATTTTGAATAGAAAAATAAAGTAAATCGGACTCTTAGATAACTGATTTAAAGGTGTGTGTTTTAACTTTTGGTAATCCAGACGCAAATTTTGTAATGCGTGTTTATTAGCTTTAGAGCATATTGGATAAATAATTTTTATGAAGTAACTAACATAAAGATATGTTGAATTATTTTAAATTAAAACAAAAAAGTGTTTTAATTAAAATTCAGCAAGTCCAGTATATAGTTTTGTAACATGTAAATAAATTTTGAAAAAATACTTTCTTAATAGCATACGGATTATTTCAAATATATAAATTTCGGAATTTTAATACATTTGAATAGAGCGTGAATTTAAATTTATCCTCATTATTGAATTTTATCCTCAGTTACATATCTGAACTGTTAGTAAAAACTGTCTATTAAGTACATAGCATTAATATTTGTTAAATTGTATTCTACTGAATCAAGCGTATATTGTAATATTATTGCTAAAATATAGGTCGGTGGTTCAGTAATACTTACATAAATTTTGAAATGGTTACTGCTCATAAATAATTATATATTATTTGCAATGTATACATTTCAGAATTTAAATATATTTGTAGACTAAATGTGTGTTTAAATTTCAGGAAGTGGAAGCACATATCTTGCTATAAGTAGATAATCTGTGTTTTTTTTTTTTTTTTTTTTTTTTTTTTTTTTTTTTTTCACTTAAAATGTAAAAATGATAAAATTCAATAAGTTCATAAAATCTAAAAAGTATCACTTTATTTATTTTAAATGTTTGATGTATTCAAAACAAAAATCAATAACAAGATATTAGTTAATTCACTAATCAGCAAGAGTTTCCGTAAGAAAACAACAAATGCCATTTTTTTACATGTTTTCCATTTATGTGTAAGGTGTATCCTTTCTTTTATTTGAAGAAAATCATGGATGTTTCAAAGTACTTAATTTATATGGATTGAAAATCAATTATTTTTTATAGATAAAAAATCAAATTTGTATATAAAAAATCACTATATTTGGTTTCAACTATATGGTCCTGTGCACTTTCATTTGTTATTTAGAAGAAAAAAAAATTAATAAATGTTAATAAAACAACTTTTTTTCTATCAATTACTTTATAAAATAAATATTTGAACTTACAAACTAAATAATAAGAAGGTGAATCTGAATGCATCCTTCTTGTCCGTATTCAGTCTTGATGTTTTCCTAAAATGATTTTCTGCAGCTTATCAAGCGGTATTACAAATGTCTCCGTGTACTTGGTAAATAATTGGAAAAATAAATATATGTCTTATTCTTAATGTTTCATTCTATTTTTTTTATTATTTTCATGCACAACTATGTTCACAGTCGACAGGAATAACTTATTTTTGGATTAACCCTCTTAAATATAATATATTTGAGCATTAAATATGTAAATAAGCTGAATGTAGCAATGGTTGGTCTGTACTGAGGAGCTTATCAGCTAATATTACCCTATATCATGCTATCCTACCGCATAATGTCACAGACGAACAGTTTTTACTACTTGTTTTGTAGCTGGTACTTATATACTGTAATTATCACTGTAATTATCATATGTAATTATCAATTTACATAACATGACTTTTTACCTAATAATAGTTAGTTATCAATTACTATTGAAATGTAAGTTCGCTGCAAGTTTACCAAGAAAAAACATAGCAGATTGAAATTTCTCTTCCAGCATTTCATACTAATTGATGGAAATATACTTAAATACGTTTCTTCAGGCCTATAGTTTACCAAGTAACATTATTACGTGACACTATTTCGCAAAAAAATAACAATAATTTAAACTAAAACACTGTTTAAAATACATAAATCACATTTCCAAAAATTATTACCTATGTACGACCGTGTTTCCAAATCTTTACGCGTCCCAATATATAATTTTATCTATATTCTACAAGCATTTCTTTGTAAGCATTTCTTCGCGTAGAATAATGTCAAATTAATAGCCAATATTATTAAGATTTTTCCGAGAATAATAATGTAAAGTAAAATAAATACCTTTATTGTTTTACCCATATTTAACACGAAATTTAAAAAGTAATGTAAAAAACTATTTGTTTCTTGAAAAGGAAATGTGTAATAAAGTAGATGCGTTTTGACACCAAGCACATTTAAATAAAAGTAATACGTTATTTTAAAAGTACTTATATTAAAGTTTTAATTTGTATAGAAAAAACTTAATAGTATTCGCTCAGAATAATGCCTGTTTTTGATACGAACTGTTTTTGATACGAAAGTGAAGTGTGTAATAAAGTAGATGCGTTTTGACACCAAACACATTTAAATAAAAGTCATTTAAAAAGTATTTATATTAAATTTTTAAATTTGCATAGAAAGAAACTGAATATTATTCACTCAGAATGATGCCAGTTTTTTATACGAACTGTAGCGGATTTATATTATATTTATGTTAGTTCATAGAAACAAAGTATACGTGCTTGAATATCGACCTATTGCTAGTTATTTATTATTATTATTTTAATTTCTCGAGCGTTTTTATTAACATGACTGAATAGGAATCAAAAAATTCTAGAAGAAAAAAAATAGATTTGTATCAAAATAAACTAAGCTATGGAAATGAAAAAAATATAAAAGTCGTCGTTTGAAAAATTTGTATATTACTTTATGTGCGTGTGCGCTGCGTTCAAAACTCATGTATGTCGATTTTCAAGCAAATTCGTGAAAATGATACATTTGAACAATTTTTTAACGTACAGAAAATGTTACTTACATACAAATAGATAAATTATTTGACACACAGAAAGAATTAAATTAATTACTTTACTGTTTTCTAGCAATTCCTGCGATACATATAATGACATTTTGTTTTTTAAATAAAAAATAAAATCAAAGTTAAATGTGTATTGAATTTTTTTAATGTTTTTTTCTTTTTTAGGTAAAGGATTTATTTTGTTATTGATTCAAATTCTATTCACTAAGAAAATACGTTTTTTTTTTCTTTTCTTTTTTTTTTTCGTTTTAAACGCTAAAGCTCTTTATCTTAAGATCTGAAGAAAAAAAAAGTGCTTCTATTTACAAAATGATAGATTTTATTTGCTGGAACGTATAAAGTAAAGAATTGTTTAAAAGCGAGTATTTATGGACTGAAGACGAAAAAAGTGTACAACAATTGAAAAAAGGTACTAAGTAAAACGTTTTAAAACGACAAACTATTAAGGAAGAAATTCGAATAACTTTTAAATGAAAAACAAATAGGATATTTTCAGCTTCCCAGAAAACACTTTCGGCACCATTGAAATGGTAGAAAAAATTAAAACTTTCTGTTGAGCTTATCAAATCTTGGAGTGCGTTGTAGAATAAATACTTTCATATGTATATATATATGTGCGTGATATAAATGTATTTTTATATTTGTATAAATCAAAAATTAAACGAAAACGAGATAATCAACCGAAATCGAAAGTAAATAAGAACTATCACATATTAAGAAAGTTTAATTTAAAAACAAAACAAAAACAAATACATAAAACATTCGAATAAACAATTATGGAGGCAAGCGTATATTTTTGGCTTTTAAACTGAGTTATACATATTTTACACCAATAAATCATACTAGACTTACGCAACCAGCATAGAATAAAAATTAACTCAAATTTGAATGAAAATTCATATGGGCAATATAATATCAATATATTTGAACAATGTTCGTACTGGTTCTAGAATTTCCAAAACATAAAATTCTTCAGTACCAGTATTTTCTCAAATCCTCCTTAAACAAGGCGAAATTATGAGCATTTGAATTAGACTTATTTTGTCAATAAAAAATATTGATATTTTACTTGGAAAATAATGGTATGAGCATGTCCCTGTTCTAAGCCTTCAGATTTGCAAAATGTTTTGACATTATAATGATTTTTTATTATAAAATTATTATAATAAATATAATGTTATATATTATACAATATATTTTAATTCAAAATAAAAATATTATTTTTTTACATAAAATTATTAAGAATATAGCTCTTGGGAGTACGAATTATAACAAAAACATTTAATACTGCATTATATTTGTAGAATTATATTAATTTAAAGATTTCTTATACTGCTGTAAAGACTGCAGCTTAGTGAACGGTATATCAGTTTAAGGCGGTGAGGTTAATAACAAGAATATTACAGGTAAAAAGTAGATAGCAGTTACTTTCTACAGAAATTTGGCATATAGATATTAAATAAAATAAATCAAGTTATAACTTCTAATAGACGATGTTAACATTAATCATATTTTAAACGTTATTTAATATTCATGTAATAAATTAAAAAAAATAAAAATAAATGAAAACGAATATTCGTAAGTTTCAATATTTAAACAGAAGATAAATATCTAATGTTGAGTAATAGTTTGTTACAATTAAATAAAAAGGGTTGCAAAAAATGTGAAAATAAAAGTATAAAAATTGTAAAACATATATAATGAAAAATACATCATTTGCCTATAATTTAACTCGGTTTTAATATTCTAATTAATAAATAGTTTATTGATTATCACATTTTTTATTACAAAAAAGTGAAATAATTCTAGTTTTCAGAAGATTAAAATATTTTATTTTATGATAAAATGGAGAATCAAATATGAAAGTGGTTTTACTAAAATAAACTTCAGGTGATGATTTTCAAAATCATATTTCCATTAAAGATCCGAGAATTTTATTTAAAAATATATCAACAAATAAGAAAATGTTTTTGAATTTTTAAGGATAATCAACGTCTTTTCGTATGGCGAATATGTACTGTTTAAAATATTTAGAGCATTGTTCAGAAAAAAACATTTACTAATCTCTTCATTAGAATTTAAAATCACAAGGTGCTTTAATTCAAGCTTGTTGAATGTAATTCTTTATTAAACAAACACCGGGATAAAATAAATTTTATAAAAAGTAAGCATATTTTTTTCGTATAACAATAAATTTTTGACGGAAAGTAAGATGATATAAAATCTTTCATAAATAGAGAAAAAAAACAATAATCGATATTTAAACATTCAAAGCATTTAATGCATTCATAAGACTTCCGTAACAGTTTTTAATTAAATAAAAAAAAATAATTAAATTGTTTCTTGTTTATATACATGCATATATGTATTTATTGAATTGAAAATTTTATAAATATTTAAAACTCCATTTAACTTTGTTCAATTATGACTCATTTTAAGATGACACAAATATTTTATTCGCATAACTTTAATAAAATGAAAAATTAATTTAACGCTATTGAAATTCTTCAAAATTACTTTTAGATTTTTTTTTTACTTTATTTAATTTGGACGAATGAAAAATATTTCCTTATTAATTCATTCATAATTTATAGATATTTTTGTTTTTCAAAATAATTTCATACTTATCTTTCTTTTAAAAAAATTAAAATGTAATAAATATTTATTTCTAATTTCTCTTTAAAGACATTATTTTCATGTTTTAGATTTGGTATTGAATGAGAAAATCTGGAAAAAATGAAGTAATAAATAATTTCATCTACAGTTGTTTCTAATTCATATAGCGCTTATTAACAGGTTTCTAAAAATAACTTGATACACTTTTTTGTTGGAAAAATTTAATTTTGTTGTCTTGGAGAAAATTAATTTATTTTTCTAGAACAGTTTTTATAAAATTACGGAGATGATTTTAGGGGAAAGGTGGAGGTATACGTTTTAGTTCAATTTCGTATAATCATTTGACATTAATTAATTAAATTTTGTACATTAAAGAAAATTAAAAAAAAAAATAAAAATTATTTCTAAAATGAGATAATTCATAAATAAAAGAAAAAAATCGTACAAAATTTAAACTTTCACGCTAAGTATATTCAAGTCCTCCAAAAATAATTTATATCGGCATACTACTATCGGTATTTAATATTTTTTTCCATTCATTGTTATCGTTTACTAAAAAATACATATCCAATTTATTAATATTTTAAAATTTTATATTAAAAGTGTGATAAAACAATCAAAATAATTTCATACCCGAAAGCCGTTTTTTATCAATGACACTCATTGAGTAACAAACGGTTCCTTGTACAGATTTTTCGCATAATTTTGAGCCTTTAGAAGTATTTTTAGATAGCATTATAATTGTTTTGAAAACCTATTTTTTATATTTGATTAATAGATCACAATTTTAAAGAAAAATTATAATTTTTATGAATGATAAAGCGTTTTATAACGGCTTAATATACTCATTATAACACTACTAATAAATTTAATTATTGTTCGTTATATTTCTAAACGTAGACGCATTTTCGTAAATGGTCATAATATTAAGTAAAATATTTAAATTTTATCATGTTTAAAGTTTGGTCCTTAAGATCAGTTTGTTATCGAAGAATAACAGACAAATAACTACCATAATCTACGAAAATAACCGTTCTACCCTATTGCATAAATTTAGATTATGAACTTGAAGAGATATTTTCATATACCAAATACAAATTAAACAAAAGACAACAACAAAAATAAAATGAAGAATATATAATTTTGATAATTAATAGAAACACGTTAAAAATATGTTATTCATACATTTTAATAAGGATATAATAAAATATAATAAGGAAATTTAAATTTTTGAAAAATTGACCCTTTTTGAAAAAAAAAAAATCACATTTCCAACTTTCTGATCTTCCAACTTTAAAAGTGAGAATTACAATTAAAAATTTTTTTTTTTACATTTTGACGTTGTCGAAAATCCAATAAAAATTTAGATTTCACGGTAAAATTAATTATAAAATTAGATTTATCTAAAGCATTCTTTCTTTCTTTCTTTTATGTTTTTGCAAGTGGAAAAAATTTATTTTGGACATAATTATTACAGATAATTATTTTTTTATAAGTTTAGATAAATTTTTCTAAAATACTCTGTTACAATAATATTTAGTAAAAATTTAAAACTTACTATGTATAAAATTTAGTCTTCAAGGAAGTTAAAAAGACCTGTTCGTTAATGCTAATCTTTTCGAGAAAATTTATAAAGATACATCGATTGCATATCAAAATATTTAAAGGATTTTTTTCCTCTTCATTAGATAGATGATGCCGATCTGTATAAATGCCGTTTTTTCTTTTATAATCTTAATTGCAGATTTTTTTTCTTTTATAAAAATGCTTTCACTTTCGGAATTAGTGCTGAAAAAATAAGTGTCATTATTAAAAATAACTGTTATAAAAATGGAAAAACTAAAAAAAAAGCCTTTATACAGATCAATCTCATTTATCCAATGCAATAATAATAATAATAATAAATTGTAATTTAACAAATTACAACGATTATTTGAAAATGATATTTTCAAAGACTAAAATTTTAAAGACTTATAAATAAATTCTATATTTAAATTAATGATAATATCAAACATCATTATGAGATCATAACGAGTCATTTATTACGTACGCCATGCATTAAATATTAATATTCTTAGACCATTGATACAAAACAGTAGTTTATATATATGCAGCATCAATTGTTTATAATGTTCATTTTTATTTGATGGAGTTAATCCGACTCACTTCTGAATGTCTCATTTTACCTACGACATGGATTAAACATTAATATTCCTAGACCCATCATGAACAAATTTTAAATGAAATTTCATTTTTACAATTTTCGGAACTGAAAATTTAACTTCTAAACATCGCATATTTTAAATTTATTCAATCTTGTGTACAGAAGAAAATTATCTTTTAAATGAATTTTGCTTGAAATATTTCACATAATTTGTTTTCAAATTATTATTTTTTATTAAGTCATTTTATTTTATTTTATTTTATTTTATTTTATTTTTTTTGTCATCTTAAAAAACAGAAGTATTCATTTTTAGACATTAAACATGGACCAAACAGAAAACGAATAAAATAAAAAGTTAACGAATTAAACCAATAAAAAGATTCAGATATACTTCAGATTTGTCAGTTCTCTACCGAGGACAACAACTGTTTTCCGAATGGATAATTATTTAAAAATATTGAAATTCAAATGAAATATCCCTATAAATTTCTTCCATAGGATTAGCATTGGTGAGCGGTTTTTTTTTTTTTTTTTTTTTTTTTTTGTATGACTGGAGAAACATCCAGACATACGATGGTAATTCTGGAAAACACCCGGCTACCTCACTCTCCAAATTTGCACTTCCTACCCCACTACAAAAATTTAGAAAACCAAAAAAGGTTGAAAAGGTGCTTTCATTAAAAAAAATATTGATTCATAAAATTATTTATTTTAATTATATCATTGGGTTTTTAAATTACTTTAAATTGATAAAGATTTTTTTCAGCTAAGGGTGTTTATTGTTGGACATCATATGTTTAAATCAAAATTTACAAGCATTCGCACGACATAAAAATAAATGTTATTGTAAACAGGTTACACGCGAGATGTCTAAAATTATTAAAGATATGATGTTTTGCAAATCATCCTTTCTGTTTCATTGATAAAAATATATAGCTTGACTTATTTAACTATATTACAAAATTTAATTTTCAATATAAAAATATCACGATTTTGCTCAGAGATAAATAGAAGATGAAAACTACATTTTTTTAAAGTAGGGTTTTTTAAAAATTTTATTTAATTATTAAATCATGTGAAATGTTTTGCATTTTACTTTATTTAAATTTCATTCCATTATTGAAAATATTATACTTGAAGCTATATGCTTTTTGATTTCAAAAATGTACAGCTATTTAAATCATAGGACAAATTATGTTTTCAATGAAAAAAAAAATATTTGCATTTTTATTTGGCATTTAAAAAAAAGAATTCTGGAAACTTTATATTTTTTAAAACTATCATGAGCTACAACTAATCACAACGCATTTGATTCACACTGCAGTGATTTCAAATTAAATTATGCAACCACTTAATTAGTTCAATGGAAATAATCTTTATAAATTCTTTATAAAAACACAGCATGTGCATCAACTTAACAAAGACTATTATATTTCAAAACATGGAATAAATATATGCAGTTTGGTTTTAATTATATTCTGTAATAAGAAACGAATTCAGTTATTCGCTTTTTACATTTTTTCTTCTACCAGACATATCTCTTACTCTCTTTAACAAATAATTACATTTATATCTTCCTCTTTCTAAAACATTAATATACA
Source organism: Maratus speculifer (assembly GCA_964019185.1). Taxonomy (NCBI): domain Eukaryota; kingdom Metazoa; phylum Arthropoda; class Arachnida; order Araneae; family Salticidae; genus Maratus; species Maratus speculifer. The sequence goes on along the minus strand of OZ025296.1, from coordinate 223,531,071 downwards.
ATAAAACAAATATTTGAAAAATTTCACAGACTGAATGAATAATTCAAAGAACAACGACATCAAAAGGAAAAAAAGTTATACAATAATTATATATTGTACATATAAATAGATAAAAAATAACGTAGGATTTCGAAGAAATAAAAGCACGAAAAGTTTAAATAATAAGTTATTTTAATAATTTCTCTTGCAATAGTTAATCGTAAAGAAAAATTCTTATTAAAATTTTCTCTTCTACGATTTTTTCTTTTCTGCATATCTATGTATGTTAATCAATATTTAAAGAACTCTTATTAATTAAGATTTTTAATATTATTCACAATTTTAATTTTACTCTCGAGCAATTTATATTTCTTTATAATTTTCCAATTGCTTTTTTCTACTTAAGGATTAACAGTTGTAAATATATTTTACAAATATGTATAAAGAGTTAAAAGTTACAAAATGTGACAATTTGTTTTTGTTGACAAAATTTCATATGATTCTTTTTTATGATAAATATTGTTATTGACACAAAAATCTAATTATAATGCAATTTTGAATGTGGAATCATAACGAACATACTACATTTATTTATTTATTTATTTATTTCAAAATAAGATTGATAATACTTGGACTCCCTTTTTTTTCCATAGAAATAGTTTTAATATTCTCATGAACACATTCACATTATTTACTTCAAACATATATCTATAAAGAATGTTCTTATATATTTATTTAAAACGAGTTATGTTTAAAATAATTATTCAAGTTTAAAGGTTTTGGAATCTGACATTTAGTTTTATTGACATTTTTCCACCAAACTGATTCATGTGATGAACATTGTTTTTCTTACAAAAAATTAATTATAATGGAATTTACAGACTGGGATTAAAATATACATTCTCAATTTATTTATTTGTTTATATATATATATATATATATATATATATATATATATATATATATATATATATATATATATATATATATATATATATATATATATATATATATATATATATATATATATATATATATATATATATATATATTACTTGAGCGTAAAAGAATTTTCGCTTTCAATCAATTTCTGTGATCAATGATACATTCACAGTATTTTTTTTTTAAATATATGCATTCGTGGATAAAAAAGATATTCTGACGAGTTATGTTTAAATCAAGTATTCAGAATTAAAGGTTCTGAATTTTGACATTTAGTTTTCATTGAATAGTTTTCGTCGTATAAATTTATGTGATAAATATTATTATTGACCAAAAACATATTCACAGTATGAATTTTAAATACTTACATTCAGAATTAAAAAAACAATCTTATGAATTTTTAAAACGAGTTACGTTTAAAGCAACTATATAGAATGAAAGATTTTGAAAATTGACATTTAGTTTTTATTGAGTAGTTTTTAGCGCATTAGTTCATGTGATAGATATTGTTATTGTCACCAAAAATTTAATTACAATTCAATTTAAACAGAAGTGTGCATTCGCAATGTATTTATTAACTTATTTCTTTTTTAAAAATGCATTTATGATACTTGAGCAGATTTTTTTCCTTAAAAATCAATTTTATGTCATCAAGGACACATTCACAGTATTTATTTTAAACATATACATTCATCTATTAAATTTTATATGTATATATATATATTTAAAACTCTGTGTATATTTTTTTCTCTGGACATTCCTTACCTTCAACTAGAAAGGCACTTGATATCCAAAAGAGTGAAAAGTAACAAATGTCCATGTTTGCTCCGTCAGCGAACTATAACTAATCCTCCGTCGCTAACAAAGTTTCTGAACATCTGCACTGTACGAGCTCGAATCGCCATTTGAATTGAACCACATCAAGTGTATCGGCTGACACTGCCCTCTGTCGGCAGTCGCATGCAGGCGATTCCGGAATAAAAGATTCACGCATGTGCTCTGCATCTTCCTGTGAAGATGTAAACAGTCTGTTTGCGGAGACTTGTGTTCTTCTGGAGAGAGTATGTGGAGTATTAGGCCACAAGTTTTATTCAGGAGTTGAGGGAAAAGTTTGTGAGGTTATCTAATGGATATATGGGCAGCTGTGGATGAAAGGCGTTAAAAATAGTTTAATTAAGAGGGAATATTATTTTATAAACGTTTTTTAAGTGTTTTAAGGGGATTTTTAGGCATAATAGTAAAGGACGCAATGAAGAAGAATTGCATCAAGAAATTGTACGAATTCTCTGGGCAAAATTCGAGAAATATAAGTAAATTTTAAAATGTTTCTTTTCGTATAATTATTAACATTTTGAACTAATTTTTTTAAAACTATTCGTGGAATTATGCGGTATATTTTGGAGTATACAATATATCCTAAGTTAATTAGATTCGGAGAAAAATATAAAATGTACAAATATGTGCAAAATTACAGTAGAAATTGATTATATTTGTATATGGAATATTAGGCCACAAGTTTTATTCATGAGTTGAGGGAAACGTTTGTGAGGTTATCTAATGAATACATGGGCGAATGTGATGAATGATGTTAAAAATAACTTATTTAATATGGAACGGTAAATTTCGAACATTTTTTTAAATTTAAGCATTTTATGAGGACATTTTTGGTAATAAATGAATAAATAAATGAATCTCTGAAAGAAAGTTATTATATCAAGAAATTATGCAAATTGCCTGGTCAAAATTCAAAAATTATAAGTAAATTTTAAAATGCTTTTTTCCGCATAATTTTAAACAAATTGAACTATATATTTTTAAAAAATATTTGTAGAATTATACAATATATTTTGAAGTATAGTATTTATCTTAAGTTAATTCGATTGCGGGAAAGAAAATAAAATATACAAATATCGGCAAAATTACAGCCAAAACTGAGTGTATTTGTATGTGGAGTAGTAGGCAACAAATTTTATTTATGAGTTGAGGGAAAAGTTTGTGAGATTATCTAATAAATTCGTGGGCAGCTGAGGTGAATGGTGTTAAAAAAGATTTTAATTGAGAGGGAACGATACCTTTTGAATTTTTTTTTAATTTAAGAATTTTAAGAGGATATTTTAGACAGTATAATAAAGAACTCTGGGAAACTATTTTATCAAGAAAGTGTTCAGTTTCTTTGGAAAAAATCGAAAAATTTAAGTAAATTTCGAAATGTATTTTCTGATATAATTTCAAACGTTTTGGATTAATCTTAAAAAAAATTATTCATAGAATTGTGCGGTATATTTTTAAGTTTAAGATTTATCCTAAGTTAATTAAATTAGGAGAAAGACAAATGTACATATACGTGTAAAATTAGAGTAATCCCCAAGAGAGGCTGGGAGGTTCTGCCTCCGAAACTGGTAGACAGCCGGTGCTGGGTTTGAACCCAATCACAGCCATCGGCCTAACCGTTCGGAGTTTTCACTGATTTCCTTTGAAACTTTTATTTCCTTGCTTAAATACGGATTAGGTTCCACTAAAAAACCACCCACAGACGATATCCCCCCCTTTAGGGTCAATAACCCAAGCGTTGATAATTGGCTGTCATAGACACAAACAAACAAACAAATTTAGAGTAAAATTTGAATTTATTTAACATATTTATGTGTAGAAAATTCTTTTTACTTTTTTGTAAATCCGATACTTAGTTTTATAAAATAGATAATAAGGAACAACAACAAAAAAATCGGGTCAATGAACCAATATATATAAATGTTTCATACCTTTGAACATGCCTATTTGTGGAGAACACACGAACTGAGAAAAATCAGTTCGAAGTGAAGTGGATTGTAGCATATAATGTGACAAAGATGAAATAAAATCACTCAAAACTGTATTTATAATACTCAGATCATTAAGAAACTTCATCAGAGTATAATTTAAAAAAATATATAAATTAACTAATTTCGTCATTTTTCGCCGAATGGACTTTACCGGGACACCTTAATATGGAAACCTTTTTGATGACCTTTTTTTTCTGCGCAGAATGTAGACATCAATTTCTTTATGTAGAAGAAATGTATTTCTTTATGTTATTCGAATGTAGACATCAATGGACTTTACCGGGACACCTTAATATGGAAACGTTTTTGATGACCTTTTTTTTCTGCGCAGAATGTAGACATCAATTTACACACTACACAATAAATAAAGACAAATGCTTCTGCATTTATGATAATATAATATAAACAAGGATATGCAGTAACATCTTACAACTTACTCACGATTTTTAAAAAGAGTTCTATAACGCTAGATACTAAAGAAAACAATATAGTTTCTTTTAATTCTTTTAAACACTGTTTCTTTTACTACTACTGATTTTCGAAAACATTTCTGAGTAATTTCTAAAATGTAGTAATATTTTTCTAGCAAATGAATATCGCTTTTTAGGATGTTGTTAATGGGTAATTTATTAAGTTAATGGTTAAGTGAATGATGTATAAATTAACGTAGGAAAATATAAATAAAATATCCTTTAAACGAAAAAGTGAGAAAAAATTAAATGATGTTAAAAAATTCTGTATCACATAAAAATTTAAAGTGAATTTGTCTTACCTCTTTTACATCTATCCAGTTTATAGAATAAATGGTGAATAACGCATTAAATGAATCATATATAAACAACGTTAACATTGAATATTATAAACCAAAATATCCTCTAATCTAAAAGTAAGAACACGTTAAACGAGTCCAATAAAATATATTACAAAGAATATTTAAATATCATTATTTTTATCACATTTATAGGTGTATAAGTAGTATAATAAATAAAATTATAAGAATAAAATTATAGGTAACACATTCATTGAATAATATCTAAAAAAATCAGTGAAATCACTAATATAAATAAAAATATCCACAAAAAATTAGAGCAAATTAAATGAAGGTTAAAAACATCGTTTTAAAGATAATATAATGCAAATTAATGCTAATTCATTTATGCGGTGTAATATTTATGTATAAAATGAATTGTAAGTAATGAAATGGAAATGATATTATTGCAATTTTATATAACACAAAAGTAACAACTACCTATATAACTCACAATAGCCTTTGAAGAACTAAAACTTAGAACAAATTGAAAGAGACACGAAAAATGTTTCAGAAAGAAGATTTAAATTAAATTAATATTTCCACATTTAAATGGTATGTAAATTATGTGATATATGAAACAGAAATAATCATACATTAATTGAATAATACAAAAAACAACAGTGACTCTTTCTATTATGGATTATTATATCCACTATTAAATGAAGCTAAAATAAAGTATGTTTCTAATAATATTAAAAGTACCGGGTGATCTAGAAGTTTCGGGAGTTTTGAAATGTTAATAATTAGGAAACTATGTACAATACAAAGGGATTTTCAGATATATGCTCAGAAACATGTGAGATTTTTGTTTAGAATGAAATTTTTAAAAATATGTATAGTTAAAATTTTTAGCAACAATTGGCGCTGTTGTAGAACACCGAATATACTTATACCATGCGTCTTATAGATACATGAATTTATTGCGAAACATATTTTTCTAGGATATTGATGAGATCTTATCGTACAATACGTGAAAATAAAACTGCAAGAAATTCGATGGCCATCACAAATGTGAGGGCTATGGTAAACATGTTTCATAAAATGGCTTATTGGAAGATTGTAATAGAAGCAGAAGACCCAAAACGTCTGTTGCAATCATAAATTTGATGCCAATATTCAATGGAAACCATCAGCTCATGGTGAGTGCGGTACATTTGTAATTTCACGATGAACTGAAATTTCTTATGGAATTTCTTTCTGCTCTGAGGATGCTGTGCACATTGTTTTGCATCGGCTTCCGGGGTACTTATAAGCTATGGGCGTCATAATGAAAATTTGTAACCCTTGGACTCTAATTCTTTCTTTTTAATGAGCTGTATCATAACATAAAAAATAGTATCAATTTTAGCGTCACCTGTTGCCAAAAAAGTGTAATTAACATAATATGTTTGTTTCATCGAAAAAATAAATACCATGAGTTTCTAAGCATTTCTGTGAAAACCGCATATTTCTAGTATTTATAGTTTGCTAATCATTGGAATTTCAAAACTCCCGGAACTTTTGGATCACCCGGTAGTTTAATGTTATCTTATTTATGCAGTATAAAATTTATATTGGGAATGAGTTTTATAAACAAAGAAGTATGTGTAATTCTCAAAATTTTACATAAAACAAATGTAAAAAAAATTAATATAACTCGCAATATCCTTTAAATTAAAACTATGATGATACTGTAAACAGAAAATGTATTTCAAATTAAATTCATAGAAATTTAAACTAATCTAAAATATTTATTATGAGGAATATTTTGTACTGTCAATTCATATACAAAACTTTTATGCAGATTCTGTATAAGTCTTCGAAAGCTGCAAAAGTATCTCATCTCAAGCCGTTATCATAATATGCAAGAAAAGGTAAACTCCAGTATATCGATTTTTCCTTTTTCTTCAGGAAGAAAAGGTGAAAATGTACTGCTGTATTTTTTATTTGTTTATTTGTTTTGTGGCAATACGGTTTGTAAAAACGTCTGCATGCTTCTAAAAATTAATATACATATATATATTATTTTTACTTTATAAATACAAATTATATAATTTCCGTTAATAAAATTAAAGGTCGGTAAAATATTTTTATATTTCTATATTTGGCAAATCAAATATTTATGGTATCTGATTACATTGTGTAATTTCTGTATGGTTATCTAAAAAAAATTTATTTCTGTATTTGGCAAACCAAATATTTATTTCAATTAAGAAAAATCTAAATATTCTCTAATGTACCTTAAAATTAAACTAACGATAACGAAATCTATTAAAAAAAATAATGAAACAAAAAAAGTTCTTTAAATTATCAGAAAGAAGTGTTGAAAGAAATGATAAAGTTGCTAGAAAATTCGTTTGTGATATACAAACAACAAATTGTGTATAAATGTTAGTTCAATATTATTAGAAACATTTAACATACGTTAGAATGGTTAAAATCAGAATTTTGTGTAATCCCTATGACAATAATCAGGATTGCAATGTTACATTACTTAAAAGCTTAAATATTCAGAGACTCTATTCGTTATTGGAACACAGTAAAATACCGTCAATATTTATACAACTAATTTATAAAATGTTACCATTTATATATATATATGTGTGTGTGTTTATGGGTAACTCACCAACATGCATACTCAATCATAAGCTTATCAGATGATTTTATTTGGCAGTTATCGCGGAACAGGTAGGCAAGCAAATAGGCAGATTAACCCTTTCCGGAACGGGCAAAATCTGTAGTAAAATGAGAAATTATCGACAGATACCGGAATTCACAATCGAATTTTTTGCATATTTTGAATTCCTTAATGTAAACTTTTATTATAAAAGCAAGATTTTACTAAAATATTACTGGTGCCGTTTACAAGTTTGAAATTAAAATTAGGTATCCCAGACCGGGCACAGTGTGCCGGAAAGGGTTAACAGACGGAATCTCAGAACTTTTCCTATTTTCAAAGTAAGTTTTCAAAAACATTTCAGTAACGATAGTTGCTAACTGTCCAGACTTTTAAATATCAATATGTTTGTACATGGTTGACTTAAATTAAGTAAAACAATTCGTTGTATACGAAAATACTAGTACAGTCTACCCAAATAAGGCGCTTCCCGCTTAAAATGCGAATATTTTCCGATCTTTCGAACTCGCCAACCAAGCTAATTCAAAAATTTCAAGTTTAAAAAGCGAGCGGTAACAACGTGATCATGCTTAATACCTGATGAATTTTCGAATCGTAGAAGAAAAAAAAATCTTGTTTAAGAAGCGAATTCGTTGATTAAGATGCTAATATCTTCACTCTTTCAGAGTGTTACCAATTTAGTTGATTATTTTTATTTCGAATTAAAAAAGCACTGTTTCCCAAAACTATTATTTGCTTTATTTAATAACAAAATTTTTAAAGTAAACATTTCTAATCGGAAATAGTGGCAGATTAAAAAAAAAATTGAAACCCTCTAAATCAGGGAAATTCCAAATCTTCTTTAATCTCATCTCCAAACATTCTTTTTATCGCGTGATATGTGTACGTTTTTACTGCAGTAGAGAGATATAGACAAACTCAGGTTACTCATACCGTTAAAAATTTCTGTGTTAACACAGAAAAAAATGCGAAACTCTCTTTAAATTTTCACAGGTTCTCAGTTAAATGTATTTGATTGAGTTTCTAAGTCATAATTTTACAGGCATTTAACCTTATATATAATTCTCTGTCGGGAATTTCAAGTCTTTATTTAAAAATATTTTTATCTTTCTAAAAACGTCTAATTCAAAATACACACTTTTAAAGTTCTTTTGCAATTTATTTGCCACATTAAATAAAAAAAAAATAGTTAAAAAATTATTATCATTATTTTTTGTCATTTAGGATAATTTAGAAAGGGAAAAGTTGGTGTGGATTTTTATCGACTCTCACTTTTCAGTTCCTTCATCACGTTGGTCGCTAAATCATAAAGAAAAACAAATTTTGCATACAACACTAACATGTTTTACAGTAGGGCAGAGCGTAAAAAAAACTTTTTTTTCGAATTTTTTTTCTACCTAGCGTAGAAAAGTTGTGAAGTGGTATCGGTAACATACTCAGAAAATTTTAAAACAATCAATAAATATCTTCCGGTTCCACTTTTGGGTCGAAAAATGCAACTTTAGCTGAAAATCTTGTAAATTTTCACATTTCAGCAGTATTTTTAATTTCCGAATTTTTTTCTTCTCCCTTAGAGTGGAAAAGTTGAAAGAGTACATAAGGAACATAAGTTCAAAATATTAAAGTAAAATAAAAAAAGTTTCTGGTTCTACTTTGGGATTTAAATATGGGAAATGTATCGATAATGATGTAAATTTTCAAATTTTAGTGATTTTTTTAAATCTTCTTTTTTTTGTTCCCGCTGGTATGGAAAAGTTGGAAAAATATACAAGAAACATAAATTAAAAACTTTAGAATAATCAATAAATGTATCTCGGTTTCCCTTTAGGAATCTAAAAATGTAGCCAAAAATTATGTACATTTTCACATTTCAGAGATTTTTTTTTTCTTATCAATTTTCTCTTCTCGCTAGCGTGGAAAATTCGGAAAATCATATGAGAAACATAAGTGCACAAATTTAAGGTAATTAATAAATATCTTCTGGTTTGTGTTTTATCATTTAAGCTGGCAAATACATGGCATTAATGTACACAAAAAGCATAAAGCAATCGAATTAAAAGCGATCTGAGGGGAATTCTCCTAATAAATTCAGTTTTCTGCTCGTTTACTGTAGCGTTACCTTTGGTTTAATGCTCTGCTCGTGATAGGTTCGTAATGAAGATATTCAATTTTATCTTCGATATGTTATTGAAAAATAGTATATCTGAAAGTGTTTCTAAAATTTTAATTTATAATATTGTGTTACACTAATAGAGTGCTTGGACAGAAATATTATAGTTAAGACGCAGTACACGGGATTTGTCTTGTCCCATTTTTATGAATCCTAAAAAATTAAGAACTGGTGATCTACCATCTTAGGTAGATATAATGAAGTACTTTTTTGTTGGTGAGAAATGAATAGAAATATAATTATAAACCGGACCCACCTTTGGGGTGACAGCGGATTATGTGCTGCAAAGGTTGAAGGAATTCGGCAGGCTGCCTCAGTTCCAAAGGTTTCTAGGCAAAGAATAATCCAAATGATTAGATCATATAATGGTAAATACAATTGTAGGAAGAAGTTTGTGGCTAAAGAACAGACGAAGTCAAAATTAAAAACTTAAGGATTGAAAACATAGAAACGTCTTTTTCTTACAAGTGTACATCTCTAAAAGGATGTAAATGCCCACGTGAAAGAAAAGTTCCAGAATTGGAAGACAGTTTCTTGAGGATCAGAAAACTTCAAGGAAAACATCGATAGATCTAATTGATAACTCGGAAATACGGCCTACGACACAGACACTTAGTAAACGAACGTGCAGGTTTGAAAAAGAATAGGAAAGTTTCAGAAAACAGTCTAAAGGAGAAAATACATTCACAACTGTTTCATGCGAAGACTTGGAGTTATTTAATTCTTCTTGTCTCGTTAATGAACAACTGTGTCATGATCTTAGTGATAAACTTTTAACGTCATTGCAATCTAGCATAAATGCTATAAATATATCACGGACTACCCCTCTTCTTGCCTAGCAAGAACTTGAGACACAATTGGAGTGTTCGACCGAGCTGCAGCATCAGTAACAAGCACACGTTTTGAAGACTTGTGACACATGACGATATGCCCAATGTTATAGACAGGCATAACATAAGAAGACAAAAGAAAAATCGCATGAAATGCCAAACCCATGATTAGTGTTTTATGCCCACCAATACCTTGAAAAGATTGTATTTTGACCGCCGGAAAGATCAAACTTTAATTCAGAGGAATATTGAGGGAACGGTTCATCAACAAAGAGTGCTTGAAGAATACGTGATACTTATACGTGAACCTGATACGTGAACCTGATTGCGATTACATACGGTATGTGTCACCAATAATCTCTTCTGCTACGTTTCTCATATGGTTTTCCGTATTTTCCCCTCCAGCGAGAAGAGAAAATTAATAAGAAGAAAAATCTCTGCGATGTTAAAATTTACATAAATTTTGGCTACTTTGACATTTTTAGGGAAGGGACATTTTTAGAATTTTCCCGAAAGGGAAACCGGAAGATATGTTTTGATTATTCTAAAGTTTTTTACATATGTTTTTTGTATATTTTTCCATGCCAACGGGAATAGAAAATTGAAAATAAAAAAATGCCCTAATATGTGAAAATTTGTAATCGGCAAATTTCCCATATTAAGAATCCAATGTGGAACCGGAAGATATTTTTTAATAACTCTATTATTTTGGACTTATGCACCTTATGTACTTTTATTAGTTTTTCCGCGCTAGGGCAAAGAAAAAATTGAAAATGAAAAATACTACTGAAATGTTAAATATTGCAACATATTTGGCTAAAATTGCATATTTTAACCCAAAAGTGGAACCGGAATATATTTATTGGTTGTTTTGAATTTTTTTGAGTATATTACTGATACCACTTCACAACTTTTCCGCTCAAGGGAGAAAATAATTTGGAAAAAATGTTTTTTACTCTCCGCCCTATTCTACAGTTTAGACAATAATTCGCCCCCAACTGTGAAAAGGTATCGGGTTCAAGCCGTAGGACGTCAAGGAACATAGTGAATAAAAACAAAATGTTACCGCAGTTTTAATTTACTCGAAAAACTTAAAATCTTCGAGATGACTGAAGATGAGTGATTTCATCCTGAAAAGATCTTGAACAGGGTATGGTGGGATACAAAAGAAATATTCAACTGGGAGATCCTATTATTGAACAAACATAATACAAATTTGCACAACCAGACCGAAAAAAAAATATATGAGAAAATGCATCTTCTTTCTGCAATGTACATCTTGAATTTCATTTTGAAATTTTCGGTTACATAAAATTTCCGATTGAAAACATATTCATCTTTTATCCGATTCCAGAATAAATAAGAGATGTTTGCATCTATGCTATTAATCAAAGCTTGAACACCTTGCTTATTCTTTCAGCCCTGTGTATTTTTGAAACATGTTTGTGCATTGTTGTTTCAAAATATGGATACTTACAATGAAATCGCCCTTATTGGGTATACCCAGAATATGTTGAAAAAAATGCAAGTGAAACTACTCGTGTATGAACTACAGGATTAATTAATTTTAGGGGCGGAATTCCGATACAAATTCTGTAAAAATATAAAATTCATTCGATTATTTGGCACGAAAATGTGAAAGCGACGCGCGATTTGGCGAATAAAATTTTCACTCGTTAAAAATAAACGACTTTTGTGCATCTGAAAACTGTTTGGTGGATTTCTAGCATTCGTTTAAAAATGTTGTATAAATTGAAATTTAAACGATGATAGAGTTTAAATATAACATAATAAGAGATTCATATATAATATTGCTTGTTGCTGCAGTTACTTAATTTATCACCAAAAAATACTATTAAACTCTTAAATGATTTGTCCGTATGGCAAGAAGACATTGTGTAATACATAACGTAAATCTTTTGTATACCAGTAGATTTTTTTATTGCAATTTCATAAAATATTTAATGATCAAAATTTTCAGACAAAATATTACGAATATTTTAAAAAATATTCTCTGTGTTTTACAAGATGCGAAAGTATATTTTAAATTATAGAAAACTTACATTTGATATTCCTATTATTTAATTTGTTTATCTGTTGCTTTTCATAATGAATATACTTATTACATATGAATTTATTATATTTGCAGCAGTATTAATTTAATCTATAAAGTGATAAAAAATTCCCCCCTTTTTTCTCATTATTACTAAACTGAATGAAATTTCGCCATTGCTTCATTCTACAGTCCAGGATTTTTTATATTAAAAAAATTTTACCGTTCAAAAATAAAATTTATTTCAAAATCTCTGCTATTATATACTTCCATAACGCAAAATCTGTTGTTTCCATAAAAACATAATAAAGTGGACAGTGCTCAATTAGACCTATTTTTGATATTGAAACTATCTAAATCATTTAAATTTTTATTTTATATCGTAAAATAATTAAATAATTGTTGGTTAAATTTCATTATAAATATAAATATAAATCACAAAACTATAATTGAAACAAACTAAAAAGGCTTCGATGAAATAGTAGTTCGCCCAATGGAATGAAGAGTAAAATTAAATTCAACCATACATGTGTTAAATCTAGTATTATAGCTAGAATCAAATATCATAAAACAGACTTATATTTTTTAGATCGATGCGTTACGAGATACCATGGTCCATTGTATTTTGTTGAAAAAGTTTACTCTCGTTTTCCCAAAAAGTTTATTCCCTCTTCTCATTTCGTTTTTTTTTTTCTACTGGAGTGTTTATTCGAAGAATTGCTGATTTATGAATCAATAATAATATAATATTAGCCACCTTCGATATTCTTTCACTTTTCCCCTTAAATACTTCTGAATAAATACTTCTTGAATAAATACTTCTTGAACAAATACTTCTGAAGTTACAGGTAATATTAATCGGCCTATAGATAAATTAAATAATTTGAATCAAGAATGTTAAACCTCATTAAAAGCAGGATTAAATTAATTTAATCCGAGTAATGTCTTCTACTTAAACGGTAAATATTATATACAAGAAAAGTGTGTCTTGATAGGGTCACCAGTATCAATTACTTTTGATAAATGTTGTACTGTGTGAGCTTAAACTTGGAAAATATTTTTGCCAACTTTAAGCATACACAGTACCATTTTTTTAACACTTTTAAACATAAATCAAGATTATGGTTATGATACATTGACAAAATTTTTGTACTATCTAAAGAGGGAAGATCAGTCTTAGTAGAATTTTTTGAAGATTTAAATCAACTTTATTACAGTATTAAATTTTCCTTAAAAAATGAAGTGAATAACTTCAGCCCATTTTTGCATGTTTTAATCATTAAATCAAATTCTTCGTTAACCGAGAAGTTTTCAGAAAAACATCAAAATTTTATAATGATATTCCTGTTACAGGTTCAACCCCATGGGATTATAAAATGTCTCGTTTAATACTTTTTTGGAAAGACCACATACTAGACCATACTATCGAGATAGGAACTGACTATGGGTATAATCCAAAAATTATTTATAACTTAATCAAAAAGTTCAACATTATCCTCAATGTGCTCAATGTATTCGTACTACGTATAAAAAAATACTTGTATTCCAACAATTTTTGAAAGATTAAGAAGAATTTTCAATAGATTTGGCAATGATCTAGTTGCATCACCCCATATAACATATGTTTACCGCTATAATCAAAGAGCCGTATCTTAGCAGAATTTTGTTTTATTATGGGGTTTATGAAAACCTATGCAACTGAAAACTGGTTTGTTAACATCATACATTGGCATTAAGAAAATATGACTTTTTGAATGAATTAAAGAACACAAAATAGATATAAAATTTAATAGACTCTACAGATCTATCTGGATGAAAGTTTGAAAGGCGGTATTAAGACAGTCAATATCGAAGAGGTAAGAACTGTTCCTAGATTTTCCAACCCTTATAAGGCCCTTATATAGCAATCGAAAGAAATTAGTCTAAGGAAAGACGTGGTTTGTCATGACAATATCTCATTTCAGGTTTGATTCTAAGATTTCATTACAAGTTTTGAAAGAAATGCATTAGTAGAGTTTATTTCAGTTTTATTTTTCTTACTTTGATAATGTTGTTATAGACTGCCAATAGATGATGTCACATCTGCGATACAATATTATTTATGATGTTTTGTGATCGTATACAGAAATGTATTTACTTTAATATTTATGACTGCATTGTATGTAACAAATGCTCTGTTCAGGTCAAGAAAATTTCGTGGCGATGGCTAGTTAGAATGTCTTTGAAACGTTGGGTGTCTATATGTTTTATATGTGATTAATAATGTTTTTATTTATGTTTTTCGCTGATGAATATAGCATTTCTTTTTAATTGAATATAAAACTAATTATAGTACGAACGCACCTCATTTCACAATTTTGAAGTACAATTTCTGACTTGTTATAAATAGTTTTAATTAAATGAATTGCATTAATAAAATGCTACTAGTAAATTTGCGTTAAAATGCACATTATTCTTATGAATGCCCTTGTAAATATTTCAAATTAACATAGTAAAGCTAATCGATTCACCACAAAATATTTAAAAATTAATATTTATGTGCAGACAATATTTCACAGAATGTAGCACTTAATAAAAGCAACCTTAAGAAGAATTTGGCGTTTCTATTTTCAATGAGAAAATAAAATACAAAATTAAAGCAATGAACTCACCAAGTAGCCATCTAGAAATTAGCTAATGTATTCTGATTGGTGGTTCATCCCGCGCTGCTGAAGCTAATCTGTTTTTCTTACTTTAGTTTTGATTCTGTATAACAAAATTTGAAGGCTGCTGGTCAGTCATTTTCCGAATTCCCCTCCGAAGTGTATAGCCTATGGCCGTTATATGCATTCTTATATTCAAAATATCTCCTCAGGAAGTTAATATTTTAAACTTATTTTTTCAGTCCTTTTCTTTCTTAGTTCTCTAAATATTTCTTTCTCTTTTTTTTTCGTTTAATTTAGTAAGGTACCCTGGGGTAATAACGCCACGTTAAGGTTCTAGCAATTTTCACGGCTCAGTTTTAGTTTGTATTTTTCAAACAAATATATGATTTGATACAACAACTCATTGACTATCTATATAAAAAAAAATAATTTAACAGATATGAATACATAAAATGTAATGGCGTGATTTCTTGACCAATGCTATTTGGCGTTATTACCCACCTATATGGGTAATAACGCCATGCAAACAAAACTATGAAATAAGTTGGAATAATTGCATGTAGATTGCCCAATTCTAAAAATACAAACTCTCAGCTCTAGAAATTGACAAATTGCATCCTAAGCTATTGAAAATGTTCATTTTTTGTGAAAGTGTAAGAAAAATAAAGGTGAGGTGTGAGGAGGGGGGGGGGATGAGGCAAAAGAATATCAGACCGTGAGCTTCTTTTTGCTTAAAAAGAACCGCTTAAATAGAATTATTAGAAACATTGCACAGTTTTAATTGTGTTTATTTGAATCAGTATTTAGGATGTAGCTCGGCCACTGAAGGGAATCAACCGGGGTAAAAATTGCAAGGATTGGCGTTATTACCCCGTTATAGTTATTGCGCTGTACATTTTAAATTACAAATTATCTCGAGAAAATATCCAAAATCTTCAACAACATTTTGAAAGGCCATAAAATGTACTACAAATTTATGTAATTAGCAAAGTATTTCCGGATAAAAAAATAGTCTTCACATCACAAAACGTATCTTGCAAATTTTAGATCAAGCGTTAATTTTAGCTGCTTGTGAAAACAATAAGACCTAAAAATGAAACAAATTAACTTGAAGCTGTTTTTTGCGATTTATATAACTCAAAAAACATCTGCGCAGAACACATGAGTGTCATTTACCAGATTATTTCATAATTATGCAAAATATTAGCACTTGGCGTTATTACCCCGTCTGGCGTTATTACCCCAGGGTACCTTATTTTATGTTTTCAAAAGTGACTAAGTGGGAGTAGAATTTTAACACTTTATATAAACTCAAGCGCAAGTTTTAGAGATATTTTGAAAATTAAGAAAAAATAGACATTCTTAAAGAAGAGAACACTGAAAATAGAAGTTAAAAATATTAATTTCCTAAGGCGATAATTTGAATATAAGAATACGTGAAAAGCCCATAGTCAATACATTTCGGAAGGGAATTTGGAAAATGAATGACAAGTAGCCGTAATATTATTTGAAATGATATCTTCGTTAATAATATCTTGCAGTAGGAAGGTTATTGTTATTTCTATAAATCGTAGAATACACATGTGTGACTTTCATAAGACTTTCCATAATAAACGTTGTCATGTGCAGATTAGTATTTGAAATTTATACTATTTTAAATCGAATCAAATGAAATCAAACTGCACAAAAGTAATGTTTTCGAAGAGGCATGGTATGCCAGAATAACCAAATACCATTAAATGAAGCTAGTTCATTCCCACCTGAATATATTATTTTAATCTAACTTAATTACTAAAGATTGGTACCATTGGTCTCATTATCAATAGCCTTTGAATCGTGGTTCTGATTTTCATGTTTTTGTGTTTAAAAATATATGTGTCAAAAAATTATGTCGAAAACTAATTTTTTCAGGACGCACCAAAAAGAAAGTAATAAAAACAAGTCCTCTTAAATTTTTATTTACTTAAATATAAGAAGTAACGAGAAAAATAAAAGCAATTTGGTTTATTGGGAACGACCAAGTGAGTTTGAACTTTGAATTTGCGGCATGAGAGTGACTTCGAATGATTGTCTTGTTTGAGTAGAACGTAGCTACTGCACGTGAATTTTACACACACACATACATTTATATACATATATATATTTAGTTTTCACAGTTAAAATTTGTGATTTCCCTTTAATTTTGTAAATACTAGTGGATTATATATTTTATTTCAGAAAGTTTTTATTAATTATTTCCACAAACGCTCAACAAAAAGAAGAATTGTAAAATAATTTAATTTTGCTTGTTAATTAAGTAGAATTTTCCTAATTAAGTTGTTCATTTTGAGAATTCTCATGATAGGTCAATGTCTTAAATTACTTAAAATATGTGTTCATGTGTAATAAATACAGTCTAATAAATTTCAAATGTTATAAAATTATCTATGGAAATCTTATCAGAATTTCCAATTAAGCTAAAAACCGATAAATGTAATAAAAAAATGCTCTTAAAAGTTAATATTATTATTAAACATTCAGGTAGATTCAACTCGACATATGTCTTAGCTCTCAAAAATAACATTTTCAAATTCTTTATTCGTACAAAAAAAAAGAAAAAAAACTTTAAAATAAAAATGCAATTTAGCCGAAGTAAATTTACAGGAATCTGTTCGCAGAATGTATACTAATACTTTATCAGAACACTGTACATACAAAATGTAAATCTACAAAACTAGTTTTGTAAAACTGCAGAAATCTGTACCTTTACAAAAGAATCTACAAAAATTACTGTAATCTTATTAAAATTTCATTTGTCACTCGGGTTTCAATTACATAAAATTTTCTACGAATCCAAGTTTTCTAAAAAAAATTTAATAACTTTACAATTATTATTAACATTGTTTTTGTACCTTGTGTATTTTAAAAACTTTTTAGAATTGCTAATTTAGAAGTTTAGACACAATAAAAATATTTTTCAAATTTACATTTAATCATAAGCTAGCTTTGGTAATAATGAAAAGTGAATTATTTCGCGTAGTCATGAAATCCAGGTGTTCGATCTACGGATTCTGTTTGTGATAGCTCTGATTCATCTGAAATACAAATAACCAATAGAAGTTAATTTATTCAGTTTGTAATCCTTATCTCTGGAAGAACTACTTACGTACTTCAACGCGTTGTCTGAAATAAGTTCTGTCATGTGAACACTATACATTTATTCGGAAATATTTTCTTTATAACGTAAATTTGTTGTATATGATAAGTACTTTCAAAATGCTTTCGGAAATTTTGATTGCATTTGAGAAGTATCTTGCAGTTTAAAATATACAACGCAAGAAGTATACAAGAGTGAGACGCCATCCACTAGCATTTTTTTTTATCTGTGTGGATACTTTTCAATGGCGAAAAAACATCCGATTTTTTTATGCACGAGAAGGCATTTTTTTCATCGTTGGAAACTAAAAAATATAAAAATAAATGTCTATGGCTAAAATACTGCTAATATTTTTGTGTCTAAAGAATAAAATATCAAATGATTATTACTGCATCCTAACATCGCAATGAATGGTAAGAGAAATTTATCAATTTTTAGCGCTGTAGTGTTTGCATCATAAGAATTAGACAATTTACATGCCATTTTTCTATCTCATTTTGTAAATTTGTTTCCATGTCATTATTGCCACATAGGCGGGTAATAACACGAAACAGAATTGGTCAAGAAATCACGCCACTCCATTTTATGAGTACATACATGCTAAAATATTTTTTAACGAATACATAGCCGATAAATTGCTGTATTCCGATATTTAATTCAAAAAAGAAAATAAATCAAAAACTAAGCAATGAAAATTGGTAAAACCTTAACATTGCATTACTTATATTAACAATATTATATTTGTACCCCAGGATACCTCATATAATACATACGCATTGAATTTAGACAGTAGTATTAATTTAAAAGGTAATAGTTATTTTAATAAAAATGTTTAATAATAATATTAATTTTATTAATATTTTAATAACAATATTATCTTTAACAATAATTAT
Source organism: Maratus speculifer (assembly GCA_964019185.1). Taxonomy (NCBI): domain Eukaryota; kingdom Metazoa; phylum Arthropoda; class Arachnida; order Araneae; family Salticidae; genus Maratus; species Maratus speculifer. The sequence goes on along the minus strand of OZ025296.1, from coordinate 223,512,173 downwards.
AAAATAATGGGTTAAAAGGTAAATAAATCATAAACAATTTTATAGATTTAGTTATAAAAAGCTGAAAATATGCTTCAATAATATTATTAAATGCATAAAATTGTAAAGAGAGCATCATAAAGCGATTTTTCAAAAAGTTATTTCCTTATGAAAAAAAGAAAGTTGCAAATTCTCATGACAGTATAGTCTTAAAATTCTCATGGTCTTAAAATACACAAATTTCACGACTATACAGATTAAATATATACATATAAATTCTGACAATTATCCTTAAAAGTATTTTAGGTAGCTTTCATTACAAAAAGTAAAAAGCTACCTATTGAAGCCGTCCGGAGGAAAGCACTTCCGGAAAATTTTGGTATATTTTCACCGATCATGACCCCCAGACCCCCAAACCACCCTCCGTTCAAATGTTGACATATATATATATATATATATATATATATATATATATATAACCATATATATATATATATATCTGATTTTTGTCATGCGATAACTAACGTATTTATGAACCGATTTGAATGAAACTTGGTATGTACATAGTACATACAAATGTCTCGACCGAGTTCGTTGGTCAGCATCATCCGCCATTTTGTTTCAAAATGGCGGCCATTTTAAATTTTTTAAAAAATTTAAAATTTAAAATTTAATGCGAAAAAATTAAAAATTGAAAAATATTTTTCTTTTACATGTTAGAACTTAAAACAAAGATTCCAGAACACTTTTTATTTTGTCTATATCTTAAAAAATGATTGAGTTATAGCACTTTGAATTTTTCTTATGGCTGACATTTTGAAACGATCTGATTTTTGTCACGTGATAATACGCGTATTTATGAACCGATTTCAATGAAACTTGGTATGTACATAGTACATACAAATGTCTCGACCGAGTTCGTTGGCCAGCATCATCCGCCATTTTGTTTCAAAATGGTGGCCATTTTAAATTTTTAAAAAATTTTAAAATTTAAAATTAAATGCAAAAAAAATCAAAATTTGTAAAATATTTTTCTTTTGCGTGTTAGAACTTAAAACAACGATTCCAGAACACTTTTTATTTTGTCTATATCTTACAAAATGATTGAGTTATAGCACTTTGAATTTTTCTTATAGCTGACATTTTGAAACGATCTGATTTTTGTCACGTGATAACACGCGTATTTATGAACCGATTTCAATGAAACTTGGTATGTATATAGTACATACAAATCTCTCGACCGTGTTCGTTGGCCAGCATCATCCGCCATTTTGTTTCAAAATGGTGGCCATTTTAAATTTTTTTAAAATTTTTAAATTTAAAATTAAATGCGAAAAAATTAAAAGTTGAATTTTTTCTTTCTTTTACGTGTTAAAACTTAAAACAACAATTCCAGAACACTTTTTATTTTGTCTATATCTTAAAAAATGATTGAGTTATAGCATTTTGAATTTTGCTTATGGCTGACATTTTGAAATTTTTCTGAATTGAACGATCTATCATGTTGCTTTAAAATGGCATACACTTTATGATATCGTAGAATTTGGTGACTCTCTAAATCACTTAAAATAAAACCAGGTTGAATAAAAGATGACTAATTTCTAAAAATTCCTATTAATATTCAGTCTTGACAAAAAGTAGTATTCAATCTTATAAAATCACTAATTTTATAAGATTATTTCCACTAATTTGAGCTTAGTATTTTGAATAATGTAACTTACTTTAAAATAAATAAATAAATATGTAAGTATATGAAAGATACCTCTTCCTCCCGGCATTGCCGGAAGGACTTTTTTAAATTTAAATTTCGTCATTCGCAAGTAATTCTCAATGTCTAATAAAAATATTATAAGTTTTGCAATACATGGTATAATAAGGTAATTTATTTACACACAATTTTACGTATTTTGATAAAAAAAAAACAGAGAAAAATATGTTTAATATAAAATTTTAAATACATGGAAATTTAAAGGGAACAATATACAGAGAAATATTATTTAATAAATATATTTTTACATGGGAAAAATAATACAAAAAGCATGGCAAATTATAAACTGTAAAACGGTCATTACTTTAAATATATTATTTAAAGATAAAAGTATTTTGGTAAAAATTACTAAAAAATTTAAATATACATATTCCTTCTTGAGTACTTCACCATTGCGAATTCATTTATTACACTATAAACTAAACTGAGCAAACCCTAGCTTCTTTAAAATAAATACCACAAAATGCTAAAGAGAAATATATATTTTCCACAAGAGTACGTTTTAGAAAATTCTGCCGCATACGAAATCTCGAAGTATTCTTTGAATCTTTTAAATTTGAATGCGGATTGAAAATATGGAATTCAAATAGTTAGAGGAAGGCATTCTGTTTTGTAAGATAAAGAAAATTTAAAGGAATCGATTTTGAAATATATATATAAATGTTTTTGACATTAAACATTTTAATATTTTACAAAAAATATATTTTAAATAAAATTCATCAAAAATCTAATTTTACTGAAATATTGTTTTTTAACATTTTTCAGTAAAATTGTTCTCACATGCGAAATATTTTGCACATTTTAATGATAGATTTGATGCGATAAAATCTACAAAATAGATGCTCATATATATGAAAGGTATGCAGATAAATTTTGAACATTATAGCTAAAACTATTCTTCAAATTTATATTTTTCATTTGCAAATAACTCTCAATGTATTATCAATTGCATTAAGTTAGTAATTTGAAAGTAATATATTACAAGGTAATTCAGTCAAATGCAGTAATATGAATCTTATATAAACAGGTAAAAATATTTGTAATATAAATATCTAAAGTTATTGAAGTACAGCTAAATACCCGGTTATCTGAATCTCGGTTATTAGAAAATCGGCTAAACTGAAAGATCTTATAATTTTTTAAAAGTCCATTTTAAGTGCGAAAAATTTTATTGTCATTACTGTTTTTACCGATGTCAAATGACACCATTTATCCCTTTGCGGCGCAGTGGTTTCATAGATATACCACTTAATTTTAATTCCCAAACGCCACATTGGCACCGGAATTTTGTTTAAAAAATTAAATGTTTATTAAATGCGTGAAACATAGCCTTTTCATATTTACAAATAAAGTTGTTTTCAAATTCCAGTATCAGTCATTAATTTCAACACTTAAGCAATGAATTTGCCCTGCGCCGCAAAGGGTTAACATATTTTGATTCATGATTACTATTTTATTTGTAAATTTAGATCAAAACAATTCTGATTCATTTTTTAATATATTAACGTTCTTTTAATACATATTAGCTTTTCAAATTAGAAGCAAAATAAGTAAGTATGAAAACTTTGGAAGATTTACTCACACTGGTAGAAATAGTGTCAAAAATCATGTTTTTTATGAAATAATCAAAGTCAACTTACTTACTTGGCCCATAGCGTAATTACGGGCACTTTATTAGATTTTTACATACAACACTTCATTTTTTTACAAAATATATTCTGATTTTCTTTTATTTTTCAACTTTGATATCTTGCAAATATGGTTCCACCTCTGTTACAACTATGTTCTAAATTACTATCACAGCTTTCCATCAAACAAGTTTTCACCATAAGCCTTCCGGTTGTCCAAAAATTCCTACGGAATCCCGGTTAACCAAAAATGCTTTGGTCCCATGCTTTTCGGATAACAAGGTTTTTACTGTATATAAAAAAATGTATAGTAAAATAATATTCAGTAACATAATTTATAAAATTCATCCCACATATGTAAAGTAATAATTTTGGTAAACGAGAAAAACTGAAAAATGCTTTCGCTCTGAATATTTATTAAAAGATAAATACCATTCAGTTAAAACTATTAATATAATTAAATTCGTTCTTGAAAACACAAACATTGTGAATCTATTTTCTTGCATCAGAAAGTAAAGTGGGTAAACCGCGCCCCTTTAAAATATACTAGCATATACAACAGAAGAGCACAGAAAAAAATATTTTCCACAGAGTACGTTTTGGAAAATTCTCCCGTTTATGAATTCTCATTCGAAATTTTCTGAATTTTGTATCTTAGAATGCGTATTCGGAATATGAGATTCACATATTAAGAGAGAGGTATTCTATTTGGCAGATAAAGAAATATTAGAGGAATCAATTTCTAAATATGTACATAAAAATTTATATTAAAAATTTTACTGCTTTAACCCTTAAACTCATAGGATAGAACGCGTTCCAAAAAATGCGCGATTCAAAGAATCAGAATTCATACCAGAAAAATCTAAATAGTAAATTTTTCTTTATGCAATATGTCATTAAGTAAAGTGAAAATTGCTCTTTTAAATTTCTGGTGAGAATACGGAATATGTGAATAAAACCCCCAATAAATCGGGAACACTTATGGTATCGAAAATGATACAATATGTATTTAAGGGTTAAACAAAATACACTTTCGAATAAAGCTCATAGAAAATCTAAGTATTATTGAAATATTACTTGTTCAGTATTTTTCAATAAAATTATTAACATGTCGGAAAAATTCTGAAAATTTTAGTAATAGATTGGTTGTTTTCAATTTCATAAAATCAATGATCATACTCATCAAATGTATGCATATAAATATAAAATTACACCTAAAAGTGTTCTTCAAATTTATATTCTTCATTCATAAGTAACTCTCAATATGTAATAAAAGTATAATAAATTAATATTTATAAAGAATTCTATTACAAGGAATTTATTCAAACACAGTTATATAAACCTTGATATAAACAGCTAAAAATATGTTTTAATATAAATTTTTGCACTCATGAAAATATAAAGAGTATTATTCGATAATAAGATTATAGTATTATTCAATAAAATCAACTCCGCATGTGTAAAATAAAAATTGGTACCAACTTTAAAAATGTTTTTTCACTGTATAGTTATTTAAAGTTAACTTTCATTCAGTTAAATTTATCAACATAATTAAATATACAACTTCTTTCTTGAACACCCTACTACAGTAAATCCAATTTTTGTACAAAGAGAGAGAGAGAGAATACTAGCTATTTTAAAATATGAAAATATTACTGAAAACAAAAATATATTTTCCACAATAATACGTTATGGAAAATTCTGGTTATGGTTAAAAACGTTATGGAAAAGCAATTTTTCTATCCAATTCTGATTCTAAATAGGCCTTGATTCCTTAAAACTTCCATGCATTTTCTGAATATAGCATATAAATTTTAAGAGGAAGACATTCTCTTCAGGTAGATAAAAAAGGAAGAATTTATTTTGAAATATGTAAAAATATATTTTCTATTATATCTACATTTGCATCAATATTTATATCTACCTCTACATAGACATTTAATTTATTTTCTTTAATTTAGAAACATGTATAAGCTTAACATCGGCATAGTAATTTTAAAAGGTAATATGAAAGAAAGAAAAAAAAGATACATTTTTTTTTATTTACATATTTTTCTTTCATATTCACGTTAATATTTTGGAGAAAAGTACATTGGACTTTTTAAAACCGGGGAAATCTTATCAGTTTGTCAAAGAAACCACCTCTCATAAAGACCATTTATTTATGATCATTAACTTCTAGTTATAAGCTCAATGTTAATTTTCTCCATTAAAATTTTCAATTTCTCGTCTTCGTCCTTGAGAGATCACTTTTCAACTTTTAAATCAAAGAATACGATTACTTAATTATAATAATAGACTTTCTAAAAATCACCATAAAAAATGAAAAACAAGACGTGATTCGAGCTAAAGCTATAAAGCTCGTCATCAGCTGAAGTAGACACGAAGGGGCACATGTCACCTTTAGTCGTGAAAACACTCCCTAAAGGCACGAGGAACCAAAAGTCCCCAAAAAACGAGGTCTTTGAGCTCGTGTCTTGGTGTCTCGCACCTTGTTTCCTTCAGCTCATGACGAGCTGTATTGTTTTAGCTCGAAACGCGTCCAGATTTACTTTTTATTTGATGATGATTTTTACAGTCTATTATAATTATTAGTTATAAAAAATTATCGCTAGTGTATACGGTGTTTTTTCAGTACAATTCCTTTGTTTGCATGCAGAAATCTTATTTACTTATCTCCGAAGATCACATATAGCTACTTCTTTAGATAGGGTGTCCCCCCCCCTTACTAAAAAAAAATCTGAAGAAAATCTATAGCTTTTTGGCCCAAAATATGTGGGAAATCCGAAGGTATTTGACACATTATGCAGATATTTTTGAGAATATCTGTAAAAATTCTGCAGATATTTTAAAGATAAAGGTAAGTCTGCAAATTTTCTTCAAATTTCTGTAGAATTTCTGTAGAAAGTGACGATTTCTTCAGATAATCTTAAGATTATTTTTAGTGGGGCCTTTCGCCCCCTAATATTTTTTTTAAATAAAAAGCTAGTTCCAATTTATATCGGGTTTAATGTCAGGAGGATTATGGAGGGATAGTTGGTACTCGTGAGAATTACAGTCATGTGTAAAATGTAGGGAATATTTTTAAAGATATTGATGAGGGTTGGTACGTTAAAGGAAGAATACAAATATATAAATTAGAAGTCTAGATGGTCCAGTTTCTAGTTTATGTTTTTCTTATTGTGTGCTTAGTATAAAAGTTTAGATGATATATAAGATATTTGTATTAAGTTTGGAAGAAAAAGTTAAGAAAATAATTTTTAATGGGAAAATGTTAAAATCAAAGTAAACAACAATTTCTTCTTTAAAGATATATAGACATGAAATGTAATAAATTCATTCAATAAATATATGCATACATATATATATATATATATTTATTTATTTATATGTATAAAAAGCCATTAATTGTAAAACAGTAATAAACTATCGAAGTTAATATAAAGTTATCAAATTGAAACATGCAAAAAAATAATAAAAGGAAATGAATACAGACGAGACATACAGAACCAAGGCAAAATCTTCAGGCCACAAGTGCTATAAATAAAGTATGTGTTTTCATGTTCACATTAGCCATGAAAAAAGCGAAATTATACGGAATTTGAGACTAACATCTACCCATCCAGCTATTTTATTAATATATATATAGATTTTGCATTTTTAATTTATTAATATTATTTTATGTTTTAATACTTCTTATACATTTTTTACTGTGTTAATTATTTTTAAGATCATGTAATTACTGATTATAAAAGAATGTATAAGTTTTTCAGGAAAACCATTATTTAATGCTTCATAGATTAGCTTTTTAATACTTGCGTAAATAAGATGAGAAGAACATAAATATTTTATTCTATATAAATGATTAAGGATTATCAAACGATATACAGAATTATGAATACAGGATTTAAATTAGTAAATGAGTTATTTTCAAATTTTTATTCATTGCGTTTGCCATATACAGGGTGTTTCAGAATAACGTGGACAAACTGATATGACAAATTAGGCATAAGACAAGGATAAAAAATCACATAGGAACATAGGGCCGCAAACCCCTTGCTGAATCACAAATACAGGGTGTTTCATTCTAACTCAATTTGGGTTGACGATAATAATTTTCAGAAAAATGAAATAAATTATAATAAAACATTTAATAGACATTCTCACCTTTGTTTTAAATGTGATAACACCAATTAAAAGTGGTAGAAGTTTGCTTTATGCGCACCAACAATACGCACTTGGCACCTCGCATTTTGAACTGATCATCAGTTTATAGGGTATCATCGATTGCTTAAGCAATATGTGTTTCCAGATTTTTTCGTCATGTTATCACATTTCGCACAAAATTAGGACATATCGTTCCATTTTCATTACGATGTTATTATTTTCCTGGAAATTAATACTTTCAAACAGGTTGTAGCTAGAAAGAAACACCCTGTATTTGTGACTCAATAAGTAGTTTGCGACACTATGTTCCTATGTGATTTTTTATCCTTGTCGTATGCCTGATTTATCATATCAATTTGTCCACGTTATTTTAAAACACCCTGTATATCAGTTATAAATTTGTTTTATTTTAATATATGTTTACATATATGATGTAGTAACTATTTCATGAAACATTGCTTTACCTATCACCAGGGACCACTTCTATAACAGGACATTCAAAAATTATTATCTATAAAAAAAATTATGGTCTACTGAATAGTCTCTGTAGAGAGATTTCATTGTTTTCTCCAAAAATTCCGTTTATATAAGGATTATTAAAGTAATATGTGAAACATTTATGCGATAATTTGGTAGATGACTTTGGGAATTCCAATCATAGCTCATACTTTTAAAATACATAAAACCCATGAACATGAGGACTAAATGTATGCTTTTAAATTTCGAATATTATAGACGAATATATATACACTATCTACCAATAAATATTTGGACACTTTCAATTTTTGACATTTTGTCAAATATTTAAAAATATACTTGTCGGATTCTTCTGGAATTTCAGGATTATAAAGATTATGTTTGACCTCATATTTATCAACACCCATTTGATAAGCAGGGCAATTAGGGGGCCGACAAAATATCAAAGAATAATAGAAATATTTGGGATCACCCTGTACATGAAAATGCATGAAATGATTTATCGCTGCAGAATACAAATATGTGGATACTGTACAACCTGTACACTGATTTTTGTAAGAATAGCATGTATATTCATGGAAAAAGAGCGATTTTTTTGTTTATATCATGCAGGGTTTTTGACCAAATTTAACGTAAATTTCAGAAAAATTAGCAAAATATAGTAGAAAAAGTATAGCTCAGTTGGAATATAGATATATTAAATATTTTATGAAATATGAGTAGTTGTATGAAATTATTTTTATCTGCACTTGCGCGAACGATAAAAAAAAATTTTCATCATTTAATACTCAATTCTATTGTCTAACTCATAAAAAAATCCAATCAAATATCGTGAAAATTCAAAAAGATATCAACATTATATTAAACTGTTTTTACTTTGCTCTCTAAAAAAAGCTGAATGATAAGGGATTCTCTACAAATTGACATTTTTAATTAACTGATTTTTAGGAGAAAAATTAGTATTTAATGAATACACTATTTAACACAATAATACTACTAACATGTACCTTGACACTTTTTCTTTTCTATCACAGGTGTAAAAATACTTATTAGCAGCATTATTGTATTAAATATTGTGTTCATTAAATTCACATTTTTTCCTAAAAGTCAGTTAATTAAAAATGTCAGTTTGAGGAAAATCCCTTATCATTCAGCTCTTTTTAAAGAGCAAAGTAAAAACAGCTTACTATAATAATGATATCTTTTTGAAATTTCTTGATATTTGATTGGATTTTTTTTTTGAGTTAGACAACAGAATTGACTATTAAATGATGTATAAAAATCCTTTTTATCGTTCGCGCATGCGCAGATAAAAATTATTTCATGCAACAACTCATATTTTTTTGTAAAATATTTAATATACCTATATTCCAATTGTGCCGTATTTTTTCTACTACATTTTGTTAATTTTTCTGAAATTTTCGTTAAATTTGGTCGAAAAACCTACATGGTATAAATGAAAAACATAGCAGAGTTTTTTGAATTTTTCAAAAAAAATCGCTCTTTCTCCATGAATGTACATGCTATTCTTAAAAAAAATCTGTGTACATGTAGCATAATGTCCACATTTTTGTATACTGCAACGAAAAATTGTTTCGTGCATTTTCAAGTACAGGGTGATCCCAAATATTTCTATTATTCTTTGATTTTTTGTCGGCCCCCTAATTTCCCTGCTTATCAAATGGATGTTGATAATATGAGGTCAAACATAATCTTTATAATTCTGAAATTCCAGAAGAATCCGACAAGTATATTTTTAAATATTTGAAAAAAAGTCAAAAATTGAAAGTGTCCAAATACTTATTGGTAGATAGTGTATATACAGAGAGAGAACCATTAGATAATACTACAAATGAACATCAAAATATGGAATAACTCGTTAAATAACAAATTATATCAAACATAGGAGTTGGCAAAAATTGGAACAACACTGGAAATGTGGTATATATATATATATATATAAGTTAGACCAGCTCAGACAGAAAAATTCGTAATATGTATTGAACATTTAATGTCTAAATAATTATAATAAAAATTTTACAATTAAATTCATTTAAACACAGTTTCGCGGTTTTAAAGCGTGAAATTATTTTACATTTTTTAATTATTTTTTTAACTACAGAGAATTAATGTGTCAATATTTATTAGACACTAAAAACTCATTAATTGTAAGGAAAAGCCTGACAATGATATTTATTGAAATACAATTTCACGGTTTTTACTTTAAACACTGTAAATATTTGTATAACATTTCTCTGTAAAATTTATAGCAGCCTTGTTATTTCGAAATTCATGAAGTAATTTAACCGATATAACTGGTGTAACAGTGTAACGTTACGCCAGTAATGTATGTTTAAATCACACCATTATATAACTTAAAAAAAAGGCAACAGCTGCTATCAATTTTATGGAGTAAAGTTACACACACACACACACACACATATAAATATATATATATATATATATATTGCAATAAATAATTGAAAGTACGTTTCTAAATAAATTTTATTTAGTATAATTATTAAATGAATAATATATATTGAAATACTTTTCATAATATTATTTGCATGGGTGAAATGTTTCACAAGTTGTTAGGCAAGCGTGTATTTCTTAAATCCATAGAATCTATTAGAATACAGGATAAATATATGCATTTAAATTTCAAATATTATTTCTATAAGTATTCTTCAAATTCACATTTTATCACTGGCAAATAATTTGCATGTGTAATAATGCTACAACATATTAGTAATAACTAAATGATGCATTGCAAGGTAATTTATAAACACAATAAGATTTCGATATAAAGAGTTAAATATATTACAATATAAGTTTTTTAACGCATGGAAATAAAGAGAAAATATACAGCATTTCCGTCTGGGAAAAATAAAAATTGTGTCAAATAATAAATTTCAAATATGTCTTCTCGTCAGAAAATTGTTTAAAGATAATGGTCATTTAGTTAAAATTATTAACATTCTTAAAAATACATTTTCGTCTTCCATAACCTAACCATTGAGTATTTATTTATAGATTTAGAATCTGAACTAAGCAAACCCTCGTCTCTTTAAAATATATATCAGAAAATGCTAAAGAGAAAAATATATTTTCCTCAAGTGTACGCTTTTCAAAAATCGCTCGTATACGAATTCTCATTCAAGATATTTCGTGAATCGTTTAAATTTTAATGCTTATTCAGAATGATAGCTTAATAAAATATTTGGAAAGCATTATCGTTTGTTAGATAAAAAAGTTTTAGAAGAATCGGTTTTGAAATTAAAAATATTTTTAATTTAAAACATTTTACTATTTTATAAAAAATACATCTTCAAATAAAATTCATTAAAAATAAAAATATTCTGAAAAAAGTTCTTATTTATCAATAAATTATTTTCATATAGAAAAAAATGCCTCAAATTTTAATGTGTCATAAAATTCTTTGAAAATCCAAATATTTTGAAATAAATTTTTTCATTGTTTTTCAATCAATTATTTTCATTTAAGAAAAATTCCTCAAAATTTAATGTCTCATTGGCTAATGATTTGAATGCCTTAAAATTAAAAAAAAAATGAGGAATCGGTTTTGAAATATAATTAAAAATATTTTTGAGATGAAACATTTTACTATCTCATATAAAATATGTTTTCAAATAAAATTCTTTGAAAATCCAAATATTTTGAAATTATTTTTTTCATTATCATTCAATAAATTTTTTCATGTAGAAGAAATTCCTCAAAATTTAATGTGTCATCGGCTAATGATTAGAATGTCTTGAAATTCATAAAATTTAGGGAAATCTGTTTTGAAATGTAATTAAAAATATTTTTGAGATGAAACATTTTACAGTTTCATAATTTTTTTTTTCAAATAAAGTTCATATAAGATCGAAATATTTTGAAATAATTATTTTTATTATTTTTTAATAAATTATTTTGATGTAAGGAAAATTTCTCAAAATTTAATGTGTCTTTGAATAATAATTAGAATGTCTTAAAATTCATAAAATTTAGAGGAATCGGTTTTGAAATATTATTAAAAATATTTTTGAGATGAAACATTTTACTATTTCATACAAAATACATTTTCAAAACAATTAATTGAAAATCCATATATTTTTAAAAAAATTAATATTTTTCAATAAATTATTTTCATGTAAGAAAAATTTCTCAAAAATTAATGTGTCATCGGCTAATGATTAGAATTTCTTTTTAAAAAACGAGGAATCGATTTTAAATAAAATTAAAAATATTTTTCAGGTGAAACATTTTACTATTCAATAAAAAATACATTTTCAAATAAAATTTATTGAAAATCCAAATATTTTGAAATTATTTTTTCATTATTTTTCAAAAAATATTTCTCATCTAAGAAAAAATCCTCAAAATTTAATGTGTCATTGGTTAAGGATTGAAACGTCTTAAAATTAAAAAAAAAAATAAATAAAAATCAGAAATAGGTTTGAAATACATTTAAAAATACTTTTGAGATGAAACGTTTTACTTTTTCATTAAAACAAACTTTTTCACATAAAAATCATTGAAATTCGAAATATTTTGAAATGATTATATTTATTATTATTTTTCAATAAATGATTTTCATATAGGAAAAAATCCTCAAAACTTAAATAGTCATTGATTAATGATTATAATGTATTAAAATTCCAAAAATTTAGAGGAATTGGTTTTGATATATAATTAAAAATATTTTTGAGATGAAACATTTTACTATTTCAGAAAAAATATACAGGGTGTCCCTAAACAAATGGTATATACGCTAGGGGGTGATAGAACACATCAAGACGAGTAATAGTAAATAGGAAATCAAGGGTCCTAAACGTTTTCCAAAGGAGATAGCCGCCATTAAAGTTTGGGTCCAAAATTTCAAATGCACATAAAAAACGGAAAAATTGGTCGATTGAGTTGCGGTTTTCACTAAAATTATTCCTTATGTTGGTATTTTCTTGAAAATAAATTATAAAGATAAATTTCAAAAATGCCGATAGAGGGCGCTTTAGACTTTGAAGTAATGGAAAATTATTTTTTGCTGAGATTTTTTGCATCTCATTAAATGGTTTCGTAAACTTAGACTTAAACTTAAATTTTGAGCTCAAAATCTTAATAGTTGGAAGCGGTTAAGTAGCACAAACTTAACTGTGTTCAGAGGGTTTAAATTTCAAATGATTATAAAAAAACGGAAAAATTGGTCGATTGATTTGATGTTTTCACTAAAACTATTTTTTATGTCGGTATTTTATTGAAATTGAATTATAAAAATAAATTTAAAAAATACCGATAGAGGGTGCTTCAGACTTTGGATTAACGAAATCCATCCTAATGCTATTTTTAGCCCTTTTTTTTAATCTCATTGAATGGTTTTGTAGGCTTAGATTTAAACTTAAACTTTGAGCTCAAAATCTGAATAGTTGGGAGTGGTTAAGTAGCACAAACTGAATAGTGTTCAGAGGGCTTACATTTCAAAAGAAACGGAAAACTATAAAAAAAAACGGAAAAATTAGTCGATTCGTTTGCGGTTTTTGCTAAAAATACTCTTTAAATCAGTGTTTTCTTGAAAATAAATTTTAAAGGTAAATTTCACAAAATGCCGATAGAGGGCGCCTTAGACATTGGAGTAGCGTACAACTATTTTTAACCGTTATTTTTTTTTAATCTCATTAAATGCTTTCAAATGCTTAGATTTAAGTTTTGAGATCAAATTCTGAGTCGTTGCGAGTGTTTAAGTAGTGCAAAAGTGAACTTTCGAGGGAAGGGGGGTTAAATTTTAACTCCTGAACACACTTCTGTTTGCGCTTCTTAACCCCTCCAACGATTCAGAATTTGAGTTCAAAATTTAAGTTTAAATATAAGATTTCAATAACATTTAATAAGTTTTGAAAAGCATTTAATTAGATACAAAAAATAACGGTTAAAATTTGTTGTTGGATACTCTGAAGTTTAAGGCGCCCTCTAACGGAATTTTTTCAAATTTATCTATAAAATTCATTTTTAAAAAAATACTGACTTAAAGAATAGTTTTATTTTAAACCGCAAACGAATCGACCAATTTTTCCGTTTTTTATTATCATTTGAAATTTGAACCCTTTGAACACAGTTCAGTTTGTGCTACTTAACCACTCCAAACTATTCAGATTTTGAGCTCAAAATTTAAGTTTAAGTCTAAGTTTACGAAAACATTTAATCAGATGCAAAAAATAACATAAAAAGTAGTTGTTCGTTACTCCAAATTTTAAAGCGCCCTCTATCGGCATTTTTTGAAATTATCTTCATAATTCATTTTCAATAAAATACCGACATAAAAAATAGTTTTAGTGAAAACCGCAAATCAATCGACCAATTTTTCCGTTTTTTATAATCATTTGAAATTTAAACCCTCTGAACACAGTTAAGTTTGTGCTACTTAACCGCTTCCAACTCGTCAGATTTTGAGCTCAAAATTTAAGTATAAAGTCTAAGCTTACGAAACTATTTAATGAGATGCAAAAAATCTCAGCAAAAAATAATTTTCCATTACTTCAAAGTCTAAAGCGCCCTCTATCGGCATTTTTTGAAATTTATCTTTATAATTTATTTTCAAGAAAATACTAACATAAAGAATAATTTTAGTGAAAACCGCAAATCCATCGACCAATTTTTCCGTTTTTTATGTGTATTTGAAATTTTGGACCCCAAACTTTAATGGCGGCTATCTCCTTTGGAAAACGTTTGGAACCATTGGTTTCCTATTTACTATTACTCATCTTGATGTGTTCTCTCACCTCATAGCTTATATACCTTTTGTTTAGGGACACCCTGTATATTCAAATAAAATTAATCGAAAATCCATATATTTTGAAATTATTTTTTGCATTAATTTTCATAAAGTATTTTCACATTGGAAAAATTCCACAAAATTTAATGTGTCATTGACTAATGATTGGGGTGACTTTAAATCCATAAAATCCATGATCATATAGATCAAATACATGTAAATAAATTTTTAACATTATACCTAAAAGTATTCTTCAAATTTATATTCTTTATTTGAAAATGACTTTCAGTATCTAATAAAAATCTAAGTTAATATTTACAAACAAATGCATTACAAGGTAATTCATTGAAGCACATTTATAGGAATCTTGATATAAATAGCTATAAATATAATTTAATATTAAATTAAATACACATGGAAATATAGAGAAAAAAAATATTGTGTAAAAAAAAAAAAATTAACCAAAAATTTTTTGAAATGGAAAAATTAAATTTATGACGAATCATAAGCTTTACAACTGACCTGTCTTTAAAAGAAAAAAATCATTCAGTTAGAATTATTAACACGCCAGTAGTCGTGTTTCGGTCTTTTTGCCACCAATATAAATTATCTTTTTCTAACTCACATCTTCTCACTAATACAATGGGGAACTCCGATTTTGCTGATTTTTGATGTTTCTTCACAACCGTGATGAGGTAAAAAAATCTCTATTTTTTCTTCTGGTACTTTATTACAAGCAAAATTGAAATTGCTGGAAAAGTCTATGAAATATTTTCCCTAATGTTATTTCATTTTTACCTTTTCCCAATATTTCAAATATCAGAAAACAAAGCCTATAATTTAAATAAATTGAAAATTTATAACACCACTGAAATATAATATTCAAATATTAATTGATAAATGCCTCTTATTTTGCATTTCATGTGTGCCGGCATTGTGAATCCACAGTGAAACACTAAGCCATTGTGAATCTATTTTATTGCTTTAGAATGTAAACTGTGCAAACACCCGTCTCTCTAATATATTAATGCATACCAATAGAATGCTAAATATAAAAATATATTTTGCACAATAAAACGTTTTGGAAAATTCACTTGCATGTTTTCTTCTAAATTCTGATTCAAAATAAGTCTTGAATTCATTAAATTTCAATGATTTTACTGAATATGGTATTCAAACTTTAAGTGGAAGGCAAAAAGAAGGCTGTTAAAGGAAATTTGGAAAAAATAGATTTTAAAATACGTTAATACGTTCTCAAAAAATATTTTCAAGACGAAACCGTTTCCTATCTTTAATATATATATACATATATATATATATATGTGTGTGTGTGTTTGTGTGTGTATTACATTTTCGAATAACATCCATCGAAAATGTTAAAAAAATGACATCGTTTATTCAAAACTGTCCATATAATTTTTGGAAGCAAAACATGTTTCCTTAATTACTTAAAGAACGTATCTTTTGCTAAGATAATGTAGAAAGAAATTATAAATCGAAAGGACTTTATAATTAATATATTTTTTAATCTACAGGTAATGTTTTTTTATATTTTTTTAATTTTCTTGAGTTTTTATTTATAAAAGGTTCCATCTAAAAATATACATGCATGGAAATTGATATGTATACATATTTTCATTTATTCACATTTTATTTTCATACTCACTCATATTCACACATATAACATATTTTGTACATTAAAACGTTTTTGAAAATTCACCCGTATGTTTTCTTCTAAATTCTGATTCGAAATACGCCTTGAATCCTTTAAATTTCAATGATTTTTCTAAATATAATATACAACTTTTAAGTGGAAGTCAAAAAGAAGGCTATTAGAGGAAATTTGGAAAAATAGATTTTGAAATATGTATGTATAAAAATATTTTAAGGATGAAACCATTTGTTAATATATATATATATATATATATATAGGTAAAAATATCTATATAGTATATATATATATATATATATATATATATATATATATATATATATATATATATATATATATATATAGCTAAAAAAATCTTGACATTTGCGATTTCAGATGTTTTCTTAATTTTCTAGAAATATACATAAGAAATGACTCTCAAACTCCAGATGTATGAACAAAATAGTACAAGCCATACATTTTCGAAAAGTTTTTTTTCCAAATTCCAGCAGGGGACCGTAAACAAATTAAAAAAGAACGAATATCTTTTCAATAACCCTATCAAAACTAATGTAGTAAAAGCGTTTAAACTGCAGATTATGATTAAGTGGCTTATGGTTATAAACTGTGTTCATATTTATGCGGATAGCAAGTATACTCGTAGAGAAATTAAAGTTTTTATAAAAAGATCTCAAATTTTGCCACGTTTTTAGCTTATAATTTGCAGAGTTCTTACTTAAAAACAATTTTTTTTTCTTCAGGAAATATAAGAAACGACATTGTACATAATACCCCGTAATAAAAATTAAAAAATATTAATAATTATATGAAAAATGAGTACGTTTACTAAATAAATTTTCACTGCGCATGCGCCAATTCTGTAAAAAAATTCATTTGCATTTTATGTTAGATAAATGTATAGGGCAACTTTTGTTAAAGTTTTAAAATCATAGCTTGAAAATTTTGAAAATTATCGTCGAAAGAATATGTACAAAATCCGTTATTCCCAAAATGTTATTCAAAAAATGAGGGACTGTATCCATATTCCATTGATTAGTGTCTACACATTATTGCACGTACTACTAATATTTGGATACAGCTCCTCATCTTTTTGCTCCATTTTCTGAATAATGGTTTTTGATCTTATTCTTTCGACGATATTTTTCAGAATTTCTAAGATATAATTTTGAAACTTTAACAAAAGTTGATCTATACATTTATCTAACATAATATGCAAATGAAATTTTGATACCGTTGACGCATGCGCAGTAAAAAGTACTTAGTAAACCTACTCATTTTTCATACACATTTTATTATTTTTTAATTCTAATTACAGGTTCTTGTGTGCAATATTATTTGTCATATTTTCAGAAAATAATGTTACTTTAAATTAAGAACTCCGAAAATTAGAAGCAAAAAAATTGGGACCATTTTCATAAAAACCTAAATTTTTCTGTTTGTATGCATGCTATACGCATAAAAATTAACACAGTGTATTAGCATAAGCCACTTAATCATAATCTGTAGTTTGGACGCTTTTGCTACATTAGTTTTCACAGGGTTATTCAAAATATATTCGTTCTTTTTTAATTTATTGTCGGTCTCCTGTTGAATTTTGGAAAAACATCTTCTCGAAAATATACGACCTGTACTATTTTGTTTATACTTCTAGAGATTCAGAGTCATTCCTCATGTATATTTTTAGATATTTAATAAAATATCTGAAATCGCAAATGTCAAGATTTTTTTTCTGATTGTTTATATATGTATGTATATATATATATATATATATATATATATATATATATATATACATATATAAATACATTTTCGAATAAAATATATCGAAAATCTAAAAAAACTGCCATATCATTTTTGAAAGCCAAATATACTTCCTTAATTACTTACAAAACGTATCTTTTGCTAAGATAATGTAGAAATAAATTTTAAATCGAAAGTTCTGTATTTTTTTTTTTTTTTTTTTTTTTTTTTTTTTTTTTTTTTTACATCTACAGGTAATTTTTGTAAATTGTTTTGTAGAGTTGTTATTTATAATAGTATAATTGACACATTAATTAAATAAAGCTCAATCTAAAAATTTACATGCATAGAAATTCGTATGTATAAATATTTTCATATATTCACACTTTATTTTCGTATTCAAGCTAAAAATTTGAACAATAGTGTCTTAGTTTAATTATTTTTATCTGAGAAAATCAGCTGATATTATTTTCATAAATTTCCATATAGAAGAATTGTTAAAATGATGTTTGAAAATATTGTGGGATACTTAGGTAGATGATTTTGCGAATTCTAATGGTAGGTTCGTAGTTTTAACCCCACAGGACGTGAACCTTAGAATATAACACCAGAATGAGCAAGGAGTGTCAGCACATCCCAAACAAATCTAATGGCATAAATACAAAAAAGACATCTTTAGAATTCTGTTAATGAATTTCAAGTTAATTACTCTTTTTCGGTAAAAAAGAAAACTCAAATGTTAAATTATAGTTAATAAAAAATGATAAAAAATAATTTAAAAGCACCCACCTTTAATTTTCGTAATCGAATATCTTTTTTCGAATAACTTTTCCCATGTAGCTCTTTGTGATATTTTTAAATTGTTATTACAATAAAATTTTACATTGTTGTATATTAGAATACTGAGGTACTTGAATTTACATAATATTTAGGATGAAATTGGATCATAGACTTTTGATTTTTTGAGTGTATTTTTACACAAAATCGTTCTATAAAATTAATAACATCAGATATCTTTTCAACTAATAAAATACATTAAAAAGTGGTGTCGGTAAAAATTACAGTCACCTTTTATCTAATTAAGTTTTTATTATAAAATTTAAAAAATATATATTAGGAAAGATTTATTTTATTATAAGTTTAGCAGTATCACAGTTTTTAATAAGTATAAGTTTAATAATAATTAAAAATTGCACATACACATATGAAGTTTTTTAATTGATTTTTTGAAGGTAATATTATATTTACAAAAGAATTATTCTTGCATGCATTGCGCGTATGATTTTTCATATTTGAAGGGCTAAAACAAATCAAGGTTTTTTAATTTTGTTGAGAAATAACATTTTTACAAAACTACTTACAGTGAGAAAAATTAAAACTCATAGATCCAAAGATAAAAAAAAAATAAGGAATTTGAAATTTCGGTATTTATTTATATAAAAGAAGTCATGAATACTAAAATTCTAACTTTAGAAAGATAATAATAGGTCATTTTGTGCTTCTATACATTTAATACATTTAGTAAAATTCTAGGCAATTATATTTCAGAAATTGTGCGCGCAATGATAAAAAAAAAACTCTTGAGAAACTTGACTTTAAGGATTTAAATCACCCATTGGTTGCTTAGAAAATGCTCAAAGTATTTTAGACTTAACTCTTCTAATGCGAATTTTTTTAAAGAGGTTTGTTTTTAAATGTTCCTAAGGAATCTTATTTAATTATAAGCTATTTTTTGAATTCCTTAAAGTGTAACTGGCCCTTTAAAAAAGAGTCTGAATTTGCTGTTTTTATACGCTACTCACGGATTGTAATTTTGGAAATAGGTACTGATGGACCGGACCATTTCGGTTGCCGAATATATTTAGCCAAGGTGTATCAAAATACTCCTGTGTCCATCATTTCCGGTTAAAATATATAATATTAATGAAAATGAAGACTAAATATATGGTGATAAACTCCTAACATTTTAAGAAACTTGTTTTTTATTTACATTAGCTCAGACTGAAAATTTTATAATACTTATTGAGCATTTATTAACTTAATAACTTTAAGAAAAAGTCTTGTAATTCAGTTAAACACAATTTCACGGTTTTATTATATAGATGGTTGAAAATATATTTAGACAAACATTTTAATTAGTAGGATTATAAAATAAACAATATTGTGTGAAATACTTTTCATATAATTTTTTTCACGTATGAAACATTTCACAAATTCTCATGGTAGTGCGAATGTCTTAAAATCCATCAAATTCTTGAACATACAGAATAAGAATATGCATCTAAAATTAAAATAGTTTAACTAAAACTGTTTTCCAAATTTATAGTTACCATTTACAAATAATTCTCAAGATGTAATAAAAATATATTTTGCTAATAATTGAAGTCTAATACATTAAAATGTAGTTTATTGAAATACAAAACACATTTTACATAAACAGATGAAAGTATGTTTCAATATAAAATTTAAAAATATGGATTTATATAAATAGTAGAAATTATGGCTAAATATTTTTGAATAAAAGAATTTCCGCTGGGGCGGGGGATAAAATATGTAAAATTGGCAAGTGATAAACTATAAAATTGACTTCAAATTGGATATATATCTAAAGATACAAGCTAATCAATTAAAATTATTAACAGTTTTAAAAATGGATCTTAATTCTTGAAAACTCACCCATTGTAAAACCATTTTATTGCATCAGAAATGATAAAACCCTGCCTCATAAAAGTACGAATATATATCACAGAATGACCGTATATATACATACATTCCTGAAGAGGGCGTTAAGGAAATTTTTCCCGCATATTTTCTTCGAAATTCTGATTCTAAATACGCCTTGAGTTCTTTAAATTTTAATGAAGTTTCTGAATATGATCTGATGATCTGAATTGACTTCAAATTGAATATATATCTAAAGATACAAGCCAATCAATTAAAATTATTAACAGTTTTAAAAATGGATCTTAATTCTTGAACACTCACCCATTATAAAACCATTTTATTGCATCAAAAATGAGAAAACCCTGCCTCTTAAAAATACGAATATATTCCGTAGAATGACTGTATATATACATACATTACTCAAGAGTACGTTAAGGAAATTTTTCCCGCATATTTTCTTCGAAATTCTGATTCTAAATACGCCTTGAGTTTTTTAAATTTCAATGAAATTTCTGAATATGATATTTATATTTTAAGTGAAAGGCTAAAGGAGGCTTTTCGGTTAAAGGAAATTTGGATTTGGAAATAGATTTTGAAACATGTATAAAAATATTTGTGAGGTGAAACAACCTAGAATTTTATAAAAAATACATTTTCGAATAAAATCCGTCGAAAACCTAAAAGAATCTGGTATCTCTTTTACAGAACTGTTCTTATCATTTTTTGATATTGATCAAAACGTATATTCATATCCACTTACAAAGCGTATCTTTTGCTAAAATATTGTAGAAGTAAATTTTAAATCAAAATCTCTTTATTCTTTCTTCTACGTCTACCGGTAAATTGATTTTTTTTAAAGAGTTGTAAAATATTACAATCAACACGATAGTTTTATAAGGCTTTATATAAAGAATTATATTCATGCAAAATTATATAATTTTTTTCGTATACAAATATTTTACTTTGATATTCAAGCTAAGGATTTGAACAATAGTGCATTAGTTTGTTTCTTTTTTATCTGAAAAAATCAGCTGAAATTATTTTTTCGTAAATTTCCATATAGAAGAAGACAGTTAAAATGATATCTGAAAATATTGTGTGATACTTTGGTAGATGATTTTGCGAAATCTCTTCTTCAGAGTTTTAAAATACGTAAAGTGCATGAGCATGAAGACGGAATATATGATTTAAATTTCAAATATTATAGGTGGTTTTTCTAAATAATTATTTTTATTAGCTTAGACAAAAATTTTAACAATATATGTTGAACGTTTAATAACTTAATAATTGTAGCAAAAATTCTCGTAAAATAATTCATTTAAATACACTCACTTCCAAAACTTAAGAACGGAGAGGAAAATACTAATTCCCTAAAGCCAATCAGAGTTGAAGAGGATGCAAATCGCTGCAGAGGTAGATGGAAATATGCAAATAATGTTAGATAACAGCCCATCGTGCTTTCATGTCAAGAAATATTCAAAAAGGGTAGTCTTATAAGAAGCAGCTTTATAAAGGGTTACAGAAGTTGATTGTAAGTACTTAGAATGTGTTTAAAACTTTCGTACCATTTGATTTGAAAACGTACGTGTTTCTATGACTTCCAGAAGACGAATAGAAGATTCTGAGCGCTGGTGTGCTGTGGAGCGCATTGAAGCAGGACAGTCGATCACAGATGTTGCTCTTTTCTTCGGCGTTCATCATTCTGTAATTTCATGTTTATGGTAAAAAATTCCAAAACATACAGGCAGTTGTCCGAAGGCCCGTTGTCGATCACCCAAGGGTTGCAACCCCCACGGAAGATCGATATATTTCTATTGTAGCCAAGTGGAATCGCAGAGCGACCTCCACACGTGTGACATTTATGGTAAAATTTTGTGTCAATCTAAGCAGTATTTGTTGATTTTTTTGCATTTTACATCTTCGTGCTAAACTTTTTCAAGCGAGTGTACAATTTCATGGTTTTCAAATATAAATGGCTGGAAATACGTTTCAATCTGAATTTTAATTAGTAGTGATTAATAGTATTAATAAAGTGAACAATATACAGGGAAATACTTTTCATAACATTATTTTCATGTATGAAATATTTCGCGAAATTTCATGGTACCATGTATGTCTTAAAATACATAAGATTCATGAACTTGGAGAGTAAATATATGGCTAAAAATATCAAATATTCTAAGAAACTTTGTTTTAAATTTACATTAGCACAGACAAAACTTTTCACACTCTGTATAGAACATTTAATAACTTAATAATTATAAGAAACAGTCTTATAATGAAATACATTTAAACACAATTTCACGATTTATTAATATAAATAGTTGGAAATGATTTTCAATATAAATTTTAATAGCAGAATTATAAACTGGACAGTATAGAGTGATATACTTTTTATAACATTATTTTCATGTATGAAACATTTCGAATTCTCATGGTAGCATCAATGTCTTAAGAGTGCGCGGGACATATTTTGAAATAATTTTCATTTATTGGGTTTCTTTTGAATTTTTTTGTTATGATTAACCATGTTATTTGAAAATAAAACTTCTCATTATAATAATAATAAAAATATTTGAAAATTATCAAAGAAGATGTGTAATTTAAAATCGTATATTTCAAATTATTTTTTATTTAATTTGAATTTTTTTCCTTTAAATAAACAAATAAATTTTAATTTTAGTTCAGAATTTTTAAAAATATTAAATATATTTAAAGTAAACATTTTAAAAAATAATGTAACTTAGCTTAAAAAACCATATTTATATAAAAAATTTTTTTGCAATTTGCTGACTCAAAATTAACAATAAAATCAATTATCAATGAGTAAAACAAGCAAAAAAAGCATACTCAAAGTTTGAAACATTTATCTTCGACGGTTTTGGAGTTATTTAAATCTGACAAATGATTAAAAAAAAAAAAAAAAAAAAAAAAAAACACGAAGAAAAACGTATTTATACAAGAAGTAATTTCTATGACAATTGTAACTTTAAATCTACATTTTCAAAGCAAACTAATTTTTTTTTCTAATTAAGATAGAAACATGATTCAAGCATCTTTATAAGCATAAAAAAGACATGCATGTTTAATGCAATATATTTTTTAGACAAATGAAAGATTTTTGTGTCCCGGCACCCTCTTAAAATCCATCAAATCCTTGAGCATACAGATTAAATATATGCAATTAAATTTCGAATATTATAATTAAAAGCATTTTGTAAATTTATATTTAGCATTCACAAATAATTCTCCATGTGTAATAAAAGTATAATTTGTTGAAAAATACAAAATAATCCAAAGTAAGATGATTCATTGAAATGCAAAACAAAATTTGATATAAACAGCTAAACTTGTATTACAATATAAATTTGCAACACTACAAGGTAAACACCTGTATATATAAAATGAATATTCTCAAATATATTCAATGAAACTTTTTACGGAGGGGAAAAATAAAATTTTTTAAATTGGAAAATGATAATCTACAAAAATGTTTTATCATTGAATATTTATTGAAAGATAAAAGGCAATCAGTTAAAATTATTAAGAGTTATAAATATGGATCTTTCTTCTTGAACACTCAACTATTGTAAATCCATTTTATTGCATCAGAAAGTGAACCGAGAAAACCCTTGCTTTTTCAAAATATGAGTATATGCCACATAATGCCAAAAATAAAAATATATTTTCCACAAAAGAATATTTTGGAAAATTCTCCCGCACATTTTTTTTTCGGAAATCTTATTCTAAATGCGTCTTGAATCATTTAAATTTCAATGAATTCTCTGAATATTATATGCAGATTTTAAGACATGTCAATCTGTTCAGTTAAGTAAAGTAAGTTTGGAGGAATCGATTTTGAAATAGGAAAGAAAAATTTTTTTAGATGAAATAGAAATGATTGCTATTTCAATTACTATTATGAACTTTACGATATTTTACTGCAGTTAAATGATTACTGTTTCCTATAAAAATACATTTTCAAATAAAATCCAACAAATATATAATAACATATCCTTTAACTGGTCCATTATCCATAACTAATATCCTTTTTAGAAAACTGTTCTTAATTTTTTTAATATCAAGAAAATAATTTTATATCCACTTAAAAAATGTTTCTTATGCTAAATGGGCACAAAAAGATACTAATAAGAAGTATGTATAGTTCTATATTGGACAATTAACCTTTTCAATGAATTTGTTCATTTTAAAAAACATGTCTCAATTAATGAACTAACAGCTTTTCAATTAATACATATATATACATATGTGTGTGTGTGTTTTTATATATATATATGTATATACACACACATGTAATGTATATATGTACACGCATGTATATATATATATATATACATGTACATGTATATATATATGTATATATACATGTATATATGTACGTGTATATATATACATGCATATATATACATGTATATATATATATATATGTACACACATGTAATGTATATATGTAAAGCTATGTAATCAAATCCAACTTTAAAATTATTTTACTTAATATATATATATATAAAGGAACCGTAGATTTTTACATATATCATAAACAACATGCACAAAAACGTTTAAATCTTTCTTTTAAAAAACAAATAAATGAATCTTAACATTTTTAAAACATGAAAGTGAAGAAAACAAAGACATGGAGAAAAAGCTATTTTAAGTTTTTATTTCTAAAGGTAATTGCACTGAGTGTATTAAAATAATTTATAATAACCTACCAATCTTTTCTTACTTTTTTTGAATAAACTATACATATTTTTTATGCGCTTACAATATTTATCTTTTAATAAATTGGCAAAGATAGACTTTAATAAAGATTAGACTTTAAGACTTTAAGACTTTAATACTTTGTACATGCGTATATTTCTTTGATTGGACAATTTACCTTTTTAACATTTTTGTTTAAAAGGAAGAGGAAACATAGAATTTTTAAAACATGAAGGTGAACAAAATATGGATATAGAGATAAATCCATTTTTATTTTAAATATTTGTATGGTTAATTGCGCTAAGTGCCTTAAAATAATTTACAGTATCTCGAGATATAACTACAGTATGGGTAAAAATTTGATGTCAAAATATTTACAAATAAACATGTTTTCATTTAATTTAAAAGAAATTATTTTTCGACTAATTTTAAGATAAAAAGTTTTTACGTTCTCTCAAAGAAAATCATTTCTTATATATCTACAACTAAAATTATTTTCTTTTCCTTAATTTTAAGCGCTACTATGAAAAAAATTAAAATCACCACAATCGACACAAATTTTTTAGACAAACCTGCATTTATTTATTTATTTATTTATTGTAAATAGAGAAAATCCTAAAATTATTTTTATAAATGAATTTTACAGATAATAAATGTTGAGTTAATATATTGAAACTTTCATAACATACTTAGATAGATAATGTTTTGTATTCTTATCAATACAAAAAACCCTGAACGGGTTAAAAGCTTGTGACGCAGCACTTTATCTTACATCTCTAAGAATTTTAAATTTGGGACTCAAAAATTATTGATATCAAAATTTGTGTGACTCTATACTATTAATA
The DNA here is from genome assembly GCA_964019185.1 of Maratus speculifer. Classification (NCBI taxonomy): domain Eukaryota; kingdom Metazoa; phylum Arthropoda; class Arachnida; order Araneae; family Salticidae; genus Maratus; species Maratus speculifer. The sequence continues at coordinate 223,485,745 of OZ025296.1, read as the reverse complement.
TATATATATATTAAAATTTATTCATTAATGCTTTATCTCATTTACATCTTTCATAATTTCGAAATATGAATCTTAAAAGTTATGATATCAAAATGTAAGTGACGCCTTGATGAGACTTTAAACGATGTTTTAAAATTCCATTTATTTATTTATTTATTATCTAAATACATTTACATATCTAAACAATACTTTTCATTTTCCAATACACTGTTAAATACATCACTTTCACTGAATTATATATAATGCACTGAAATGTTTTATATGAATAAATTGGTTTATCTTTTGTTCTATGCTGTCCAAAATCAAAAGTACCATTTAAATAAATATTTTTGCGTCATTGTATCTATTTGCATATATTTAACTTAGTTTAGATACAATGGTGCAAAAATATTTATTTAAATGTTACTTTTGATTTTGGATAGCGTAGCACAAAAGATAAACCAATTTATTCAAATAAAACATTTCAGTGCATTATATATAGCAGTGTATTGGAAAATGAAAAGTATTTTTTAGATATGTAAATGTATTTAGATAATAAATAAATAAATAAATGAAATTTTAAAACATCGTTTAAAGTCTCATCTAGGCGTCACTTACATTTTGATATCATAACTTTTAAGATTCATATTTCGAAATTGTGAAGGATGTAAATGATAAAGCATAAATGAATAAATATTAATATATATATATATTAATAGTATAGCGTCACATAAATTTTGATATCATTAGTTTTAAGTCCCAAATTTAAAATTCTTAGAGATGTAAGATAAAGTGCTGCGTCACAAGCTTTTAACCCGTTCAGGGTTTTTTGTATTGATATCATTGCTTTTTTTAGGTTAATGATAAAAACAAAAAATTAAAGACTAATGGAAAAAATTCATATTCATGATTCATTCACCTTTAATTACCCCTCCCCCCATCCACTTAAAAAAAGAGTTTTCATATTTTATTAATGTGTGCTGTACTACTTGATTTTGTTAAAAACAACCCTGTAGTAAAATACGTTAGTAAAAGATAAGAAGGTAATGTACATTCAGCACCATACATCTCAGAAAGGGTTTTATAATCTATGCTGTATGTATTATTTCTCATTCTTGTTAACTATGTTTATTCTTTACACATGTTGATACATATACTGCAGATGGATTAAAATGATCAGGGATACAATATTCAGAATGTGCTGGAAAGTATTTCATAATCTACGCTGCATGCATGATTCTTGTTAATTATGTTTTAACCTAAGTATAGGTTGGTAATATTGCAGATTGATTAAGACTATATGCGTTACATATTCCGAATATGCTGGAAATGTTTCATAATCTATGTTGCACACATGTTTTTCTTTCTTGTTAGTTATGATTTGTTCTTTATATAGACTGGTAAAATTACTGCAAATAGATTAAAATGACAGGTTTACAACATTGAAAATGTATTGGAAAGTGTTTCATAATCTATACTTATGCGTAATTTTTCATTCTTGTTAGTTTATTTATGTTTTGGTGTTTGCATAGGGTGGGAAGATTACTGTACAAAGATGAAAATTATAGGTTTAAAGTATTCAGAATGAATTGGAAAGTATCTAAACATGCTGTATGCAAAAATTTGTGTTGTAGTTAATTATGCTTTGTTTTTTGCACAGAATGGTAAAATTGTTATACATGAATGACAATAAGTTTACAGTATTCAGAATATGTAGGAAAATGCATCATAATCAATGCAGTATGCATGATTCTTTGTTCTTGTTAGTTATGTTTTGTTCTTTGCACTGGGTGGAAAAATTACTGTATATGGATGAAAATAGTAGGTTAATAGTATTCAGAATATGTTGGAAGTTGCATCATATTCTATGCTGCACACATAACTTTTAATTTTTTTTTCTTTACACAGTGATAAAATTATTGCAGATGGATGAAGGCATTTAATTAAATCAGGCTTATATTAAAATTGACAATATATATTCTAAATTAATCAATGTACCTATCATTTGTACAAAAGAATGTCCTGATGTGTAATTGCCCCAGTGTAATTGATAATTACAATGTTCCCAGGGTAGTTACTGAGAATCAAAATTTTTTAATTAAGCAAACTTTAAATAATATTTTAATCAAAGCCTATATTTTATTGAATAGAAACATGGTGAATCATTAACCATGCTAAATTTGGCCACATCTATCGTAAACATTAAAAAGATATTTAGATGTTAGTGTTTTTTGATCAGGAATTACCCCGGTCCACCCTATATAAGTTTCATACTTCAATTAGAAAAATGTTTAACTGACAAAGAAAGAAAATCAGGACTCTTATTTATTAAATATTTTCATTTCATATGAAACTTTCCATTCTTGGACGACTTAACTTACAAAATAAAACTAATATACTTTTATCGAACATTTCAATCACTAAGCATACATAAATTTAAACATTTCATGTTTTTTTAGATTTTAATTTTTTTTAAACATAATTTTGTGAAAAAAGCAGACAGCTATTAAAAATTATGCCATATTTGCTTAGGGTTTCTTGCAGTGCAATACATCAAAAGTCTTTTATAGATTTTCAACATTGTACGTAATATTTTGACGACTGGAATTTTTTTTTTCTCATAAATCATGTAAAATAACATTTATCCATTAAGAACCACATTTGATTTACTAAACAGCTATAAATACAATAAACAACTCAAAAAGCATCACAGGGATTTATGGAAAGAATTTGCATGTGCATATTTAAGCATTATTGAGATTTACTTAACTAAAACAGACTTAACGAATCTAGTAAACATTTTAATTGTTAACACTATAGATTATAAGCGTCATGAAAGATATATTTTATCTAAGTGAAACTTTTTTATCCAACATTTCAGTTGCTAAAATATGCATAGCTTGCGACCAAGAATTGTGAAAATAAACTGTTGCAGACTTCTGGATATTGTTTATATTTTAAAAGCAGAAATTTGAATGTAATAATGAACTAGAAATCATAATAAATGCTTAAAATAATGCATAATACAGTCAACACTGTGAAATCCACAAAATATATCATATGGATTCCATGTTAGAATGTAAACATTGAAAAACGACTCAACGTATAGGCTCTTGGATGAAGTTAAGTGATACTTTTTTTTATGAAATAACAATTTTTTAATGAAATAAACTGCAATGCAAGAAGATTCAAGTATTTTTTACTCTGCATTTAAAAATAATAATTTGAGCAAGGAAGTGATGTATGCTCGATTGGTTATGCTTAATGCAAATATATTCTTTGTTAAAACAGTGATAAAACTTTAACAATAAATGATTTTATCTCTACAAACTTTTTGCTTATTTCACAATACAGATGAATATTTCCTTCAGTAAATTTTCTTGAAGCAGAAAATTTTATATTGGTTCAAGGAGTAATTTGTGTTCATAGACTAGTGGTAAAAATTACTGATAATAAACCAAAACAAAATACAGTACAGGGCTTTCACCTGGCAATCTCACAATATTTGGAATATGCTCCTCCCCCTCCTTTAATCCATAAGTTTTCAAAAACACAAACATAACAAAATTTTAACAATGACATGTAGAGTATGATCAATAACAATACTGACTAGTACTACAATAACATGCAGAGTAAGTACAGTTTCATCTTTTGCAATTATTTAAACAAAAATTCCTGCATTATTCAATGGTAGCAATCAACAAGTAAAAATATATAATTGTACCTAAGTAGTATTATTTTATCCTTTTACACAAATTTTGATTGATATATTTAGAAAAACCTGAAATTTTAAATATATTCAGACTCGTTTCCATTGGTAATTTTCAAAAACACACAATAACAAAATTTTAACAATCACATGTAAAATATGAATAAAAGCTTACCTTTGGAATTTTGTTAAAATTAATCAAAATTATTTTTTAGAAATTTATTGTTGTTGTTTGCAATCGTTTCATGATTTGTTTCAATGGTCATTTCATGAAATGTGTGCTTATTTCCATAATCTATAGACAAAATCTGCGATTTTTTTCTGCAAACATTTGTTGAAGTTTGCAATATTTTTCTATGATAGATTGCGAAAATTCACTCTGATACTGCAATCTTTTGATAAAATTTGCAACATGTATTTCTGCCTTTTTTTGATGAAATTTACAATATTTTCCCCCGACTGCTTACTGAAATTCATACTCTTTTCAGTGATGGTTTCACAAAACTCATTTTTTTATTAGATAGGTTGACTAAATTTACATTTTTTTTGTGATCAATTTCCAAAATTCCCCCTCCAATCATTTCATGATTTTTTTTTCAACTCATGACAAAATTTGTGTTTTTTTCTGCTATTGATTGACGAAATTTAATATTTTTTTGGCCTTTTTTTTTTTTTTTTGGCAATATTTTTTAATGACACATTTTCAAAATTTGGTATGTGCTTCCAATTTTTGACAAAATCCATTATGGATATCGTGATTTTTTTCACAAAATTTATAGTTTTCTCAATTATTTACCAGAATTTGTTCTTTTCACCATCATATGCTGAAGTGTGCAGTATTTTTCAACAAATAGGCATCATTTGTTATAATTTTCTGGAAAGATTCTACTTTTTATGATATTTGAAATTATTTTTTGCAATAATTTCATAAAATTAGTATTTCAAATTTCAAGATTGTCAAAATTCAAGAATTTTTTTCAACATATTATAAAAAATTGTGAAATGGGGAGTTGTATGGCATGTTTCGTGCATCCAGTGATGTTTTTCTGTTTTTAATGGGCATGCAATGCTAATACATGCATTAATGACTGCAGCATTGATGAGTTTCCTGCATTTTAGAGATTCCTGCACAGTGAGTTTCATCGATCCAATAATGGTTTCTTTGGTTTTAATAAGCACACATTGCCAGTGCTCTACACGCGAGATTACAATGTTGATAGGTTTCGTGTATTTCAGTGATTCCTGCATAGCGAATTTCATGGATCTAATGATGGCTTTTAGCGTTCATACACGAAGCTCCGTGTGAAATGGGGGGGGGGTGAAGGGGGAGGTCGCTCCGGGTGCAGAAATTTTGAGTTTTCAAAATTTTTACTACCAAAATCATTTTTAGCCTGTCACAAGAAAAAGTTTGTGGGATGGGAGGGGGAAGGGGGGCGCCAGATGACTATGCCGTGGCCGCAGTTTTCTCTTTGCACATCCCTGCACACACGAATTAGTGATTGTGGTGTTGACGAGTTTCTTGCATTTTAGTGATTCTTGCACAGTAATTTTTGTGGATCGAGTGATGTCTCTTTGGCCTAAATGGGCAAACTGTGTTCATAGACGAATTAATGTTTGTGTAATTGACAAAACTTGTGCATTTTAGTGATTCCTGCACAGTAATTTTTGTAAATCCAGCGATTTTTTTTATAATGGTCACACAGCGGTTATACACACGTTAATGATAGTGCCAAAAAAATCCAAGGAGTCTAAAAAATTTAAGGACTTGCCACTTTTGTTGTTATTTATGTGGCATGCATTTGCACACCCCAATTTTTAATGACCCATTTGCAGAGAAAAACATTTCAAACAAATTTCTCTCTGTTAGAATCTAATTATTGGTGCTGAAACTGCACAGAATTAATAACCTTGGTAAGTTCAAATAAAAAAATTCACAATTTTCCTATGCAGTGACCAATGGTCATATATATACACAGAGATAAGTCAAACTGACATCAAAATCAACTGTAAACATGGGATGAGAAATATTAAAAAATTAATAAAGCATCCCCAAAAGTAAGTGCGAAATCTAAATATCGAGGTAGTTTCTGATATAATTATTCCCGACCCAGAGTTGTTTTTATTTACGACAATTTTTTAGCTGTTTACATTATAAATACATGCTTCCTGATGTATGTCTATGGAGTGCAATACAAATTAAACATTTTACTATTTTATTTTGAGTTTTCCTAAAAAAAAAAAATAAATAAATAAACAAAATTTTTCAAATTAAAGGTATGACAAAAATTGTTGTATGTTAAATTAAAGGTATGACAAAATGAAATTTGTTGGGGGGGCATCGCCCCCCCCAAACCAGTGTTGAATTCAGACTTTTTCTGCAACTTCATCGGAGACATCCTATTGTTCCAGAAAAAACTCGAATTTCATTAAAATGTCGCTAAAAAGTGCTAATTTTGTCAAAGTGTCGCGGAAAAAGAGCAAATTTCTACAAAAGATAGTTGAAAAAGCACGAATTTTGTCAAAGGTCGCGCAAAAAAAAGAATTTTGACAAAGGATCGTTAAAACACACGAATTTTGACACAAGATCGCTGAAAGCGCGAGTTTTGTCAAAGTGTCGTGGAAAAAGCTCGAATTTCGTGAAAAGGTCGAGGAAAAAGCACGAATTTTGTCAAATGTTTGAAAAAAAACATTAATTTTCTCAAAGTATAGCGAAAAAACAGCAAATTTCGTCAAAAGGTCATGGAAAAAGCACTATTTTTGTCAAAGGATTAGAAAAAGGGAAGGCAAAGTATCAAGGAAAAAGTACTAATTTTGACATAGGATCGCTAAAAAAGCATGAACTTCGACATAGGATTGTTGAAAAAGAGCTAATTTTGTCAAAGTTTTGCGAAAAAGTGGGAATTTCGTCAAATGATCACGGAAAAAGCGTGAATTTCATCATAGGGTCGCGGAAAAAATGCGAATTTCGACAGAGGTCCGCGGAAAAAACAAGAAATTCGACTTAGTATCGCTGAAAAAACGTGATTTTTGTCAAAGTGTTGCGCAAAAAGTTTGAATTTTGTCAAAAGTTCGAAGAAAGAGCGCTAATTTTTTCAAAAGGTTGCGAAAAGGGAAGGAAAAGGAACCCTGAAAAAATGCGAATTTCGACATAGGATCGCTGAAACACCGTGAACTTCGACATAGGATTGCTGAAAATGTGCTAATTTTGTCAAAGTATCACAAAAGAGCGCGAATTTCGTCAAATGATTACGGAAAAAGCGTGAATTACGTCAAAGGGGCAGAAAAAAACACGAATTTTGATAGAGGATCGCAAAAAAAAAAACGCAAACTTTGACGTAGGATCGCTGAAAAGCACGTATTTCGACATAAGACCGCTGAAAAAGCGCATCTTTTTGTCAAAGTGTCACGCAAAAAGCTCGAATTTCGTCTAAAGTTAACTACTTTTTTCAAAGGGTTGCAAAAAAGTGCTAATTTTGACAAAGTATAGTGGAAAAGAGCGAATTTCGTCAAAAGGCCGCAGAAAAAGTGCTAATTTAGTCAAAGGGTTTTAAGAAAGGTATGCAAAGAATCGCAGAAAATGTGTGAATTTCGACATAGGATCGCTGAAAAAGCGCCAACTTCGACATAAGATTGCTGAAAAAGTGCTAATTTTATCAAAGCACTGCGAAAAAGTGCGAATTTCGTCAAAAGGTCACGGAAAAAGCGCTTATTTCGACATAGGATCGCTGGAAAGCGCGAGTTTTGTCAGTGTTGTGGAAAAAACTTCAATTTCGTCAAAAGGTCGCAGAAAAATGAGCTACTTTTTTCAAAGGGTTGCAAAACATTGCTAATTTTGTCAAAATATCGCAGAAAAGAGCCAATTTCGTCAAAGGATCGCGGAAAAAACCCGAATTTTGACAGAGTATCGTGGGTAAAAAACGCGAGATTTGTCAAAAATGCCAAAAAATGCGAATTCCGTCAAAGAGTCGCGAAAAGAGCGCGAATTTAATCAAAAGGTCGCAGAAAAAAAGCCTTTTTCGTTTGAAAAAAGCATTTCATTTAATCATTCGTTTAATAATAACTGTACAAGGAGGTATTTCATAAACAGAAATTATGACTATGTTGATTCTATGTTTCTTGGTATCGCCTCCCCCCCCCCCCAAAATAATCTTCTGGATCCGCCCTTGTAAACAAGTATATCATTTTATAAACATATCCAAATTTCCATAATGTCATAACTTTTTATTGAATTTGTGCTGTGTTTAATAATGTGAATTTTTGTTTAATTTTTTTTAAAGATAAACAAAATTGCATTGCTAATTGGTCTCTATTACACAAATGTACTTGGATGGAAAAGGATTATAATCAAGTATTACTGTAAATAAAAACAAGATTGATTGAAAATTTGGTGGACAAAGTTTGAAATTTCAAATCTTTATCACTTAAATTAAAAACATTCTTAACGTTATTTATATGCGTAAGGAAAGAATAAGAGTTGAATATAAGGGGTGAAAAAGTATAAGTTACATTAGAAAGTCCCAGAAATTTTTAAAAATAAAATTTTGATAAAAATTTAAATACTGAGATGCTTAATTTTTTTTTTAATCTGAAAAGAATGTAAAATCAAAAGTAAGCTATAGGTATGCATATTTCGAAAAAGATGTTATTTTGAGGCAATTTTCGTTAACTTAAATACAAACGATTCACAAATAAACTATTTTACGCACGGGATTGGGAACAATTTTCATTTCGTCATACCTTAAATTTAACCTGGATTTTCATTAAAAACAAAAAATTTTGTTTATTTATTTATTTATTTTTGAAAAAAACTCAAAATAAAATAGTAAATTGTTTAATTTGTATTTCGCTCCATAGACACGTCAGGAAGCATGTATTTATAATGCAAACAGCTATAATGTAAACAGTAAACAATTGTCGTAAATAAAAAATACTCTGGGTCGGGAATAATTACATCATATACTACCTCGATATTTAAGATTTCGTACTTACTTTTGGGCATGCTTTATTAATATTTAATATTTCTAATCCATGTTTACTGTTGAATTTTGACGCCCCGCGTAGCTTTGAGAAGCTTTAGCTTACCGCCAGCGAATTCGATTACGATTCAAAACAAAACTATCCAAACGCGTATGAATACATGAACAAATTATTAAAAATAAATTTTGTTTGTAAACTTTAAAAAAAATCATAAGTCGAAAGTATATTGAATATGTATAATTAAAAAATATTTTCCTATTTTAAAAAAAGATTCAAAATATTTTTTCCACAAAATGCAAAAATATCTAATATAAGCAACGTAATATTTTCTGCTTTACGAAAAATAAAGGCAATATAAATAGAAATTTGATTTAGTATACATTTATTGAATGTTTTAAAGCACATGATAAGATGTTTTTGTAGTTTAAAAAACATTTATTGCTTCGATTCGGGTGTTTTAACTGTGACTCTAACTGCATAAGCCTTGTCGCATCGGCCTTTTCTGCTAACCCATAGAATAACATGTAATCCACGAGCTAATATAGCCCAATTTTCCAAGACCAATATATAACAAACAAGAGTTTTCCTAGAAACTAGGCAAGTCTTATTCACTCTATCTTAAAGAGATTCATATTATATATGTTTTAATAAAATCTCCCAGCCGGTTTTCTAGATCTCATTATCAGGAACAAACACCATCGATTTCGGTTTAAAAATGGTTATCGAGATGTAAAAATATACGCCACGTAGAAATGTAAAAATTATAGGATAGGATTAGACTGGGAATATAAGACTATATTAAAAAAATGGACCATTCTGACCAATATTTGCTGAGTTATTAGAAGGCGGCTTTTCAGATTTCATTTGAAGTTGAATTAGCTGTATATATGAAGTTCCGCATCTACCTTACGTGGATACCTTATGACGATGGTAGGTTTAAAGCTGCGTCACTTGAAGGCTACCGCCTTCTATGATAAAACATTCGATGCTTTAAAATACATAAATAGCATCCAATTGTTGTAACTTTGGTCCATATTTCTCTGTTTGGTGCCATTTTTAAAATATCCATACCCTTATATTTTCAAACGAATATCCTATTAATTTTTGCTTGATAATTTAATTTGGACCCACACCGTTGTCATAAATCTGTTGGCATTATCATTATTACTATTACCATCGAAATGTATTTTTGAAAGTTTTAGCCAATGCCACTTTGAATTGGGGTAATTTTGTTTCTTATGGTAAAACAAATGTTGTAAGACTACAGTATGATGTGAACCAATGTTACCTAATGAAAAATGCAAGAGAGAGTTCGGAAGAAGTGTAAACATGTAAAAAGACAGTACAATTATATATATGTTGATAAAATAGTTTTTACAGTATTTATAAATATATCTGAGCATTTTTTGTCAAGTTTTAGAACTAAACACTGATTTCTAATAGGCAGAAGTTTAGGTGGAGTATTTTTTGCCGCAATATCATTCCTTTATACATCATCAGGTTCGGTCGCTGAAGTCAATGCGAACATTTTGATTTCTTTTGAATACTGTACTTGATTTGAGTCCAATGCTTTTGAGATAATCTTGCCATTAACTACTTAACTGAGCAATATTTTTGAGAAAAAAAAACCCCTTCCAAATAATGCATGTTTTTCTGTCTTTTACAGAATTTTTAATCTTTTATCACCGATTTTTGGAATGGCCGTATGATGTACGCACAAATCATGAAGCGGTTAAATATCACAAGTAAAAAATTTGCAAACTTACTCATATCTGCATAGCTTTCATGTTTTTCTCAGCCGGTACCAATACATTAACACGTTCACTGCCACTTACATGAAGACGTGATGATAGTTAATACCGCACTGTAGAAGTGGGTTTTTCCCAGATGCAAAACCTATTTCGCAAACCTATCATCATTTCGTTCCACAGCAGACTCCATTAGAAAGCCGAAACTACCATATAGAATGCCCTTCAGAACATGGAATTCAATCGAACTTTGGCGATAGCATGTTCTTCTATCGTTCCATAGCAAATTTCTTTAAAATTCAAAAAAGGCAGCACAGGCATAAGCTACCCTGTCGACTTTTGAGTAGAATGTGACATTTTGAAGTTAGGGGGGCAGAAACATCATCGCCAGGTTTCCCTTGCTCCGCACAGAAGTCATGGCCAGCGAGAAAAAAACAAAATAAATAAATGTAGAAGTTATAAATATTCACTCCTTGGCTGCTGCAAGTTCATTTTATTAAACTGTAGCTATATTAGAGAGAAAAGCTCCTGTTGCATACAATATTTTACCGAAAAATTCAAAAATATTCCATCTTTTACTACATTAAGCCGTACTCATGCAAGAGCGCACCCAAGAATTCTTCTTCTCAACTCTCTTACCACCTCTCGAGCTTCCTCTTTTAAATCTCAAAAGAAAATTCTAGAATATTCTCTAACCTCAAGCCGTCATTCGTTTATGTAAACAGAATTCTTGTCCAGCTACGAGACTATTTTCCACAGACGATAATTTTACTTAAAAAAAATATTAATTAACCAATTTATAATCGACTCAGAATTTCTTAGGCAGACGATTTTTATAGATGATTAATTTTAAGAGAAAAAGAAAAGAAATGAATTTATTGATATGCACACTATCGAAGGTTGACGGAGGGAAAACAAATAAATAGATAAAATAAAATAATGATATTTTTTGAAAGGTATGGTTTTGGAATAAATTTAAAAAGACTTTCTTAAAAAGGGTTGATAAAAACATAGAAGAAATGAGTTTTATTTGGAATATTAAGAAATAGAGTTTAATTAAGAATATCTTTAATTTAGAGCCTTCTTTTTAAATTTACGCATACTGGTATAATGTTTTTTAAAGGCAAATCAAGAATTTATATCGTCTGCATAACGATTAACAGATTAGATCTAGAAACAAGATTTTAATTTAATTATTTGAAGTAAGTATGGAATATTATTATAAGAAAATTAAGATAGTATAAAGGTTAGTTTTGGCGAAAAAAAATTAAAATTTGTAACATATATAAGCCATTTTTTAAGATAAAGACAAAACAATAAATGATCCATAATCCTTGTATTAAAATGAAACATTTCAGAAAAAACTCTTTTTTGCACACATTATTATAATTACAAAATTTTTTTTGACAATTTTAAATGGCCGCCATTTTGAAAAAAAAAGGACGCATGAAGATGACCAACGAAATCCTTCAAGACATTGGTTTGTTGTATGGACACACCAAGTTATATACAACTATTTTCATAAATGTGCATATTAACGCTTGAGAAATATTAGATCATTTCAAAATATCAGCCACACAAGAAATTCAATGTGCTACAATTCAACCATTGTTTAAGATATACACAGAAGAAAAAGTGGTCCGAATTTGTTGTATAGAATTCACGGATATAAGAAAAAAAATATTTTTAATTTTTTTATTTTTTTGTACCTCATTTTAAATTAAAATTTAAAAAAAAATCAAATGGCCTCCATTTTGAAACAAGGTGGCAGATGAAGTTTGAAAACAAACTCAGTTGAGAAATCTGTATGTACTATGTACACACCAAGTTACATCGAAATTGCTTCGTTAATGCGCGTGTTGTCACGTGACAAAATTCAGATTATTTCATTATGTCAGACAAACTGTAAATTCACATAGTGCTATAATTGAGTCCTTTTTTAAGATACAGACAAAACGAAAAATGTTTCGGAGACTTTGTGTCTAGGTAAAACACATAAAGGAAAAATATTTTTTAACTTCTAATTTTTGTGTAACTAAATTAAAATTTTAATTTTTTAGATATTTAAGTGGCTTCCATTTTGAAACAAAATGACGGACGAAACTGCCCTAGGAACTCGGTTCAGATATCGGTTTATGCTATGTACACAGCAAGTTACATACAAATCGGTCAGTAAATATGCGTGTTATGATGTGACATAAATCAGACCCTTTCAAAATGTCAGTCGCACTAGATATTCAATGTGCTATAAAAACAGCCATTTTTTAAGATATAAACAAAACAAAAAATGCTCTGGAGTCTTTGTAATAAGATTAAACATACAGAAGCAAAATATTTTTCAATTTCTAATATTTTGTACTTAATTTTGAATTTTAATTAAAAAAATCAAATTCCGCCATTTTGAAACAAGATGTTTTTACTCGGATAGTTCGTAAACACCTTCATAACAAAATCGATACATTGCAAATAAATACTGAAGTTGAGTTTCTTTACATTTAATTTTTCCTTGAAGTAAAATGCGCTGTACAATGCTCCAACCAATACAATGAAGGTAAAGTGAGACCGGTTTAGTACTGTGAATTATTTTTGGGCTGCAAACTTCATTGTTGATTAACTTATTTGTTAATAATCAGCTCTGTAAATTAATTATGTTGCCACTCATTGAGGAAGATATTCTTGATGCCAACTTCTGCACTAAGTGATATTGGGCCTTAATATAATTTTAAATGAAGTTATAACAGAATGTATACATATTTGAATGTAGCTCATTAAAAAAAAATGAATTGAATAGATATTTCTAAATTCAGTCCTTTTTATGCAGTTTTATTCAAAAAATAATTTTAATTATAAATGTTCTCTTAGTATCTGTAAAGCGAAATTGTTTTTACTCTATAAATACATCCCATTCTTGAACACCCCGCCATTAACCCTCTCGCTTTCGTAATTGTTTTATCAAAATAAGTTTTAAAGTATGCACGTAACCAGTATACGAGGAGAATCTTATACAGGATGTTTAATATTTTTTCACCGATTTTTCGAAACAAAATTTTTGTTTTAATTTAATCGCCAAAATTCCCTGAGTGAATAAGGTAAATTTTACAATAAAAAAATAACAATGAAAAGAACTGTTAAGTAGATGAAAAAAATATATCCCCGCGGAAATCGAAAATTTTCTAATATATGCGTTCTCAATTGAAATCGCAGGTTTCAAAGAAATATGGTTAAAAAATCCCTTACAGTAATAGAAATAGAATGCAGCGAAGAATCGAATCTTTAAAATATGCACACCACTGAAGCTAAAGGGTAAAAAAAGCAAATATTTTCCACAAAAGTACGTCTTAGAAAATTCTCCCGTATATTTTCTTGAATATTCTCATTCTAAATACGGCTTGAAATCTTTAAATTTGGATATGTATTCTGAATATGAGATTCAAAATATATGAGAATGGCATTTTTTTTTCGTTAGATAGAGAAATAAAAAGGGGGGGGGGTCGATTTTCAATATATGTATCGAAATATCTTAGATATAAAACATTTAACTATTTCATAAATACAAATCGAAAAAATTTATAATTATAATTATATTTTCGAAAAAAAAAATCATTAAAAATCTACCCCCCCCCCCCCCCCCGCACCACATTTTTTGGCAAAATTGTTCTTAACGCTTTTGGATATTTAATGAATCTTTTATTAATAACCGCTTACAAATACCATCTTTTGATAAGATAGCGTAGAAATAAATTTCAAAACGAATTTTTTTTATAGAAAAACTTGTTTTTTGATACATCTACTGGTATATTTAAATGTGTTTTGTTGGTTCATTTTAAGAGATGACATCCATAATTTTTAAATCGGCACAGTAACTATAAAGCACTATCTACACCAAATACATATTTTTTTTTTTCAAATCCATCCTTTTCTATTGACACCAAATTTTTCGGATAAAAGTGCATTAGTTTTTCATCAGAGAAGATCGTAAAAAAATTATATCCAAAAAGGCCTTCTACTTTATTATATTATACTATTATCTACTTATGCTATTACTATACACAAGAACTTCAAAAGTTAATGATTCATGATTTTAAAATAATGTTTCACACAGTCGAATCTCAGTAACGTGATACCCCTCCCCCCCACACACACACACTTAATGTGAATTATGGTACTGAAAATTTTATGTGATACTTAGTTTATGGAAATCAAGTTAACAGGTCTTTTCAATTTTAAAAATAGGTTCAATGCAAAAACACGAAGAAAAAATAAATTCTATTTAACTTCGATTATTTTAGGTAAAAATATGTTTTTAGTATTTTATGTAAAAATGCGTTTTTATGTACATTTTGCACACATACAAAATTTCCCAATATGTATTGAACATTTAATAACATAATAATTATAAAATAATGCGTTACAATATGTTTCAAAATAAATTTTAATTCGTAGAATTATAAAGTGAAAGAAATGAAGAGAGATATTTTTATATAAAATTAGTTACGTACTCGAAACAAAATAATTGTGAAAGGAGAAAAGCTTCTAAAAATATCACTTCATTAATAATTTGTTTAAAGATAAAATTGTTGCTTCGATAAACTTATCAATATATTTAATTATGGATGTAACTTGTTGAATATACAACGAATAAGAATTCATTTATTGCATAAGATATTACGCTAATGATCCCAAGCCTCTTTAAAATATATGTGACATTTTGAAGTTAGGAACCAGAATCATCAACGCCGGTTTCCCTTTTTTTTAAATGTACAGAAGTCATGGCAAGCGAGAGAAAAAAAGTGTAGACGCTTCATTGAACTACGCATTGACTGCTGCAACATACTTTATTAAACTGTAGTCATATAGAGCGGGAAATGTTCTCTCGCAAGCCGTCTTGAATAGAATCATCGAAAAAAAAAAAGAATATTCCATTATGAGGCATTATTCCGCAATTCATTTTAACCAAATGAAAGAAAAGGGAAAGAATATCCATCACCATCTCTCAGCTTCCTCCTTAAATCTAAAATCTAAAACTTCCATAACATTCTATAGTCTCTGACCATGATTTCCCATGTAAACAGATTTCATTTCCAGTGTCGAGATTTTCATTTCATTCTCGAATCTTTTCAAATGATAATTTTTATTTTAAAACATTATTATTTAACTAATTTATATTCAAAATCAGAGTTCAAATATCCTGCAGACGTTGTTCAATTACAGACGATTAATTTTAAAACGAAAAGAAATGAAATGAATTTATTGATACGCAATAAATGTCAAACGTTGAAGAAAAAAATAAATAAAAGAATGATATTTTTGAAAGTTTTGGTTTTGGAATATATTTAATAAGACTTTCTTAAAAAGGGTTGATAAAAACAGGGGAAAATATGAGCTTATTGGGCATTTTCATAGAGAAAGTCTAATTAAGAATATTTTTAATTTAGAGCCATTTTTAAAAAAATACGGATATTAGAAATAATGTTTTTTAAGTATAAGGTTAAATAATGTTTTTTGTATTAAAAAATGTGCATTAAAAATTTATATCTTTTCTGTAAAGATTAATAGATTGGATCTAGTAACGGGATTTTAACTTAATAAATTGAAATAAGTACGGAATATTGTTAAAAGGAAAAAAAATTAAGTTTGTAATATATATACAACAGCTATGGTTAAACACAAAAGAGAAAATAACATTTTCCACAAGATTATGCTTTAGAAGAAATCTCCCGTATATTTTTTTTCTAATTCTAATACATAATATTCCTTGAAACCTTTAAATTCGATTTGCGTTTTTAAATATGAAATTCAAATTTTGCTCGGAAAGCATTCTGTTTTGTCCAGAAAATATAAATAAAGAAATTATTTAATCAAATTAAATTGATTAATTTTTAAACTAAAAAATAATAATGCTTCGTTAT
This sequence comes from Maratus speculifer, assembly GCA_964019185.1. Lineage (NCBI taxonomy): Eukaryota > Metazoa > Arthropoda > Arachnida > Araneae > Salticidae > Maratus > Maratus speculifer. The sequence goes on along the minus strand of OZ025296.1, from coordinate 223,469,423 downwards.
TAAAATGGATAAAATGTATACATATTTATACGCATACAAAAGTTTTTGGAGATTAAAATGTTTCTATTTCCTAAAAAAACATCAATTTTCGAATGAAATTCTTCGAATATCTAAAAACGTTTGGTATCGTTTTTACAAGATTGTTCTTAAAATTTTTGGATATTCAGAAAACATATTTTGATATCCGCTTACAAAGAAGGAATCTTTTTTTTCTAAGATAGTACATACATAAATTCAAAATCAAACGATCTTTAAAGAAATATTTTTCCTGATACATTTACAGAAATCTTTATATATTTTGTAATTTATTCAAATATTTGTTGCATACATTTTAAAATCGACACCATTTATATGGTAGTGTGAGAAAAAAAAATACAGAACAAAACTAATAATTTTCTTTTTAAACCTACAGATTTGCAACTCATATTATCACGATTTTTTTTATAAAAAAAATAAAGTTAATCATCGACAAAGAAAGGAAATTATTTCTATAAATGTCTAGAATAATTTAAATAGAATAGATAAATTATAAATAAGAACTCTTAACATATATTCAGAAAAATTATGTTGTACAGATTTTGTGAGATACAAGATATAAGAAAGATACAAGAAAACAACACAGAACAAAAAAAAAAAAAAATCCATGTCGGCATGGCCTATTATCGGATGTAAATTTCGCAGAATGCTTATTTCAACAACAAAAAATAAAATATGATTAAAGATAAACCCAGTTTTGGCTGCTTTAGAAAAAAAATTTATTTGATTTTTCTGTAAGAAATGGTTTTATCAGAATCATCTTAAGCGAAATTTAACTCAAATGCCCAATTTGAAAACTTATTTTGAAATATATTCTAACTTTATAAGAAAAAAAACGACCAATACGGTACAATATATAGTTCCTAAATAAGAAAAAACTGTCAGTTGTATGGGTTTGAGAGCAAAACTGAATTTAAAAATGAGTCATAAAATAACCAATTTGTTAGTTGAATACATCCTTAATTCTTTAATCATGGTCGCCTCGGGGAATTTCGTGCAAATACTTCCTCAAATTTTCAATCACGATCACTTCTTGAAATTCTGTTCAAAATACCCATTTGGCAGCCTTTTTTGAAATATATTCTATTTTTATCAAAAAACTAGCCAATACGGAGCATTATATAGTTCTTAAATAAGAGGATATATCATTTGGATGCGTTTAAAATCCCAAATAAATTTAAAAATGAGTCAAAATATAAGCAGTTTGGATTTGAGTTTTTTTCTTCAACTCCTATTTTTGTTTAATTTATTTTTACTAAAAGAATTGGTGTTAGGAAAATTTTGTCAATATAAAAGTTGTAGAAATTATTGAGAAGATGGAAAATAAATTACATTTGGTAGTTTAAGAATAGACGAACTTATAAATTTTTGTCTTTTTACACCACCCTTTTTGTTTTCGTTTTTAATTTTTTTCATCGGTTGGATCAAATTTAGTTGGATTTAATATCTTGAGAATTGACGAAGTTACGATTTTTTTTCTCCCAAAAACCCTGTTTTTTTTTTTTTTTTTTTTTTTTTTTTTTTTTTTTTTTTTTTTTTTGAGCCCATTTTTAATTTTATCAAATATCTGATTTTATACTCCTTGATTTTATATATCAGTTTGGAAGAGATTGGAGCAGAATTATAAAACTTATCGTGTCCAGAAGATATACATATTATATATATATATATATATATATATAAACCTTTTTACTGATGGTACTTTTGGAGACTAGAGGTCATGATCGGCGAAGATCTCCAAAAGTTTTTCAAAAACTCTAACATGGGAGCGACCGCATTAGGTAGTTTTCCATAGAAATCTAACTAAAAATGAGATACAATAAATATTTTTCATAAGAGTACGTTTTAAAAAAAAAGCTCTCGTATATTTTCCATCAATTCTATTTTTTAATACTTTTATATTTGAATTGTGTTTCTGAATATGAGATTCAAATTGTAAGAGGAAATTCTGTTTCGCTTAAAAAAATAAAATATAGAAAATAATAATAATAATTTTCTATTTAAAACTACTGATTTTGAATCCATGTAGTCATTATTATTATTATTTTTTTTTTTGGCAAAAGGGATTAATGTTTTTAATGAAGGAAAATCAGATGAAATTATTTCTATAAATGTCTAAAATATTTTAATTAGAATATATAAATTATAGATAAGAAGTCTTGAAAGCATCTCGGATTTTTTTATGTTGTGGAGATTTTATGAGTTGATGTGTGAGGGATTTCCTTACTTTTAACAGTAAGTTTCCTGTTTTAAAATATAAAATGCATGGACATGAAGAATAAATATATGCTAATAATTTTTGAATATTACAGGTAAAAATGCTTTTAGAATTTGCATTTGGTCATACACAAAGTACCTAATTATATATTGAATATTTCATAACTGAATAATCATACAATAATGTCTTACAAAATAATTCATTCAAACACGATATCATGGAATTTGACTTGGAAAGCTGCAAATATGTTTCACGTTTTATAACTTCAAATCTTATTTCATCAAACCTAAAGGAAGGCTCGCTGTTTTAAAATATATAAAAAGCATAAGCATCCAAAACAAATATATGCTATAAAAATTTTACAGATTTTTTTTTTTTTTTTTTTTTTTTATTTACATTTTGGTTATATACAAACTTTTGCAATATGCTTTGAAAATTTAATAAATTAATAATTATAAAATAATGTCTTGCAAAATAAACCATTCAAACACGGTTTCTAAAGTTTTAACTTAATTAGCTGAAAATAAGTTTTAATATAAATTCGGAGAAATAAAAAGTGAACAATATACAGTGAACCTATTTCCAGTAGAATTGTGTACGAAATATAAAATTTATGACAAGAGAAAAGCTTAAAAATGCATTATTGCATTGCTTATTCGTTTAAAGATACTCGCCGTTTAGTTAAAATTATCAACATGTTTCATTATACGTCTGCTGTCTTGAATACTTAAAAATTATGATTTTATCTATATCTTCCTAAACTGAATTGTGCGAGTCTTCGCCCATTTAACATTTACCACAGCTAATGCTAAACTTTAAAGACAAGAGAATAATTTCCTCAAGAGTACGTTTTTAAGAATTCCCCTGCCTATTTTATTATAAATTGTGACTCTAGATAGGCCTTGAAATCTTTAAATTTGAATGAGTATTGTGAATGTGAAATTAAAGTACTACGAGGAAAGTATTCTAATGCTAAATAGTAAAAAGTTAGACGAATCAATTTTGAAAAAAAAATTCAAATATATATATATATATACATAAAACAGTTTACCATTCACAGGAAAAATTAATTTTCTAAAACATATTCATCAAAAATTTAAAATTTTTTTGTATCATTTTACAAAACTAGCTATAGATATTCAGCAAAACATATATTGATACCCATTTAAAAGATGGATCTTTTGCTAAGATAGCGGTAGAAATAAATTTTAAAGTTTTAAAAGCTTTATTTTACATGTATAATGATATATATTTGATTTTCCTTAATATAAAAATCTTGTTATTTATAATTTTACAAAATGACATAATATTTTTATGAGGATATATGTACATATATATATATATATATATACACTATATGGCCAAAGGTGACCGGCAACTTGCGATTTTAGACATTTTGTTAAATTTCTTCAAATATACATGAAAAATTATCCTGAAACGCCACGTGTGTAAACATAATAGTACAAGTCTTATTACAGTGAAGTTTTTCTCAAAATCCCGTAGGGAACTGTCCCCAAACTGAAAAGACCGTATCTCTTTTGTTAACCCTGTCAAAACTAATCTAGCAAAAGCTTTCAAACAGCAGATTATGATTAAATTGATTTTTGTAATAATATGTGTTCATTTTTATGTGGATAGCGTGTATACTCATAGAGAAATTTAAGATTTATAAAAATAATCCCAAAATTTGCCAAATTTTTATTTAATAACATTCATCAGTGGTCGTGAAAACTTTGAAAACTACCAAAAGACACTTGCCAATCATTTGCTTCCTGTTGCCGAGGTTTTTAGGGGGAGAAAAATGGTTATTTCAACATAATAATGCTTCCATCCATACCTCAAACTCAACTTTATAGTGGCTTAAGTCGCAAACAGTGTCTGATTTGAAATGGCCGCCAATTAGCCCTGATTTAAACTTTATAAAAATATGTGGGGTATTCTCACTCATGCAGTTTATCCAACTGGAAAGCAGTATTCTTCAGTTAAAGATTTGAAAGATGCCATTGAGAACGCTTGGTTTAAAAATGAACCAGAAACAATACAGAACCTCATTTTAACGATGGAAGACCGTATATTTAAAGTAATTCAGCAGAAAGGAGCAATAATCAAGTATTATTTTTTTTATTCTTGTTCTGCTAAATACTAAAAAACTACTGTGCTTAAACTTTGACACACTCATTTTTGTTGTTTCGATAAATTTTAATATTTAAGATAAATTTATAGCATGAATCTGTTAACTATCTTTTTAAAACTACAATTTGTACGCTATGTGAAAAGGGAAGTAACTTTCACCCATTAATAAAATTTTATTTTGAAATTTTCTGTTGTGCTTAAACTTTTGACACGCACTGTAGCTTTCTCATCAGAGAAAATTAAGTGAAACTATTTTCATAAATATCCATTACACAGCAAAAATGCTGAAGTATTTTTTGAAAATTTCATGTGATATTCAGATAGAACATTAATTATATTTTTGGTGTTTCTAAATACATAAAACATATCGCATAAAGATTTAATACATGCTAATAAATTTTTAATATTATAGATGATTTTCTTTTAACAATTTATATTTGTCAATATAGAAAATAACTGAATATGCATTGAACATTCAATAACTTAATAGTCATAAAGTAATATCTTGCACAGTAATTAATCCAAACACAATTTCAATGTTAATGACATTAAAAGCGTTAAATGTGTTTTAATATAAATATTAAATTCATGGAATTAAACGTTAACAATATATCGTTAAATGGTTTTGTATGAAAGTTTCTTCTGTATGCGAAAATTGAAAATTGTGATAAGAAAAATGCCTAAAATATCAGGCAATTTCAGTGGCTGTCGTGCAGACCGCCCAAGAGTGCCGAAAAGCAGAAACACCCAACAGTCGTCTGATATATCTGTGCCTTCCAGAACAGCCCTTCCATTAGTCGATATGTTTAATTTGACCATTGTCTCTTTTTATTTTGTAAGGGTTCATTTACTTCAATTTTCTTTATTTACAGTCTGGGTTCTGTTAGTCTTTAGAGTCTCGACATGCTGCAGATTTCACGGATCGCGTCTTACGCGTTCAGTCTGTGGTCGTTTCGCTTTTCTGCTTCTATTTAGACTTTCAAACGGAAGCCAAGAAGAAAGGACGTGACTCACGTTTCAAGTGCCGAAGCTCTAGCTTCGGGAAAAAATCATTTAAAAAGGAAAAAAAAATCATCAAAAAATGAAACCGAACATATTTAACAGAGACAAATTAAAGACATCAAAAAGTCAAAGGGATGGACTCATCACCGTAGAGCCAGTGTCGGACGACACGTGGGGATTTGACCTTAAAATCTCTGCTTAACAGATATATGTCATTTTGTTAAAATTAACAACTCGCTTAAATATACACCATGTCTTTTGAATATCTAACTATTTAAATCTTCATTAAAGTGGCGAGGGTTTGTTTAGTTCAATTTCTGAGACTATGAATCAGTGTTTCTGAACCTGGGGCATGCAAATATTTGGGGGTACATGAAAATAATATTGATAATGTCGAAATCGCAAAAATATTTAGTAAACTAAGAAAAAAATTAGAAACGACTATGTAATTCGTATCTACTTATTATTACTAATGAAAAAAGACATGTTTGCACTATCTAATTAAATGAAGGGAGAGAAAGGGAAGTGCAGTGCAGCGCTGATTATCTGTACGCTGATTAACTGCATTGTCCAATTAAATGGATCTACCAAGGGTCCTTTACCTTTTTTTTACAACCTGATCCAAAATTTTTGAAGTGGAGCTACTTCTGAGATTTTATAATAAATTTGCCTAAATGTCACGAAAGTTAACTAATAAATAAACATGTCCTAATCATGAAACAATAAAATCGACACCAAATTCAGAAACAGCAATCCATAAAATTAACTGTTTCTTAAATCTAAGAAGCATGTGTAATTCTGTACCAGTTTTATAGAACTTTTTTTAAGTTAAAAAATAACTTCTAAACAAGCCATTTGAATATGTGAAAGACACAAGAAGTATGTGTAATTCTGTACCAGTTTTATAGAATTTTTTTAAGTTAAAAAATTTCTAAACAGCTCATTTGTAATGTGCTAAAATCTAGAATTTTATTATAATCAGTCTAATATTGAATCTCGAAAAAATGTGAAGGGAAGTTGCCTAAAAAACATGTAATAAGCTTTTTTAAGTTATCCAATTATCCGGATTGTCCTTTAACCGGTTCGGCCTCGTTCGTCGATCCTGATAATCTGAGCTTTACTTTACTCCGAAATAAAATCCTTAGAAAGGGGTACGTGGAATAAAAAAAAGGTGAGAAAACGCTGCTTTTTTAAAATACATACCACGGCTAATGACGATATCACAGTAAACGTAAGGTAAGAAAATAATTTGTCAAATAAAAATAATTTAGAGAACTTGATTTTGAGATATACACGAAAAAAAATCGCCTTAATTCTAAGTTAATTATTTACAAATTCTTTTAATAATTAACTTTTCTCTATCTTTTTGATAACATTTAACGAATTTTTTATATTACATTTCTTTAATCTACGCTTTATTTATTTTCATTTATTGATAAAAAAAAATAACTAATCAGTCAAAACAACACATTCCCTAGAGTCCAATTGATCCAATTTATTCTTTCATTTTTTTCATAACATATTTTTATTTACGCTCTAAAAAATCATTCGGTTATCTGCAATTTCGGCTCAGCGACGCCAGTGGACGGCTTGCGCAAATTATTTTTCCAAGCGACTTTTAGAACTCTTTTTTTTTCGGATAAAATTTTCGTATTGGATGAAATTACAAATAAATTAACTGGTAACCAAGAACGCAGCCACAAAATCATGTATTCTAGCTCACGTTCGGATATAACCTCGTGCCATTGGCTTCGGAGGAGAGAATGTTATATTTTTATGTGCTAAACAAAATCTTGTCACTTGGTGGTGTTCAAGTCTTTAATATAGTGAAACTCTATTTTTTAAAGATGGCTTTTATGTTCTTATATGGTGACATATTACGTTGATACTGAGATCAAACCGTAATCTAGTAGAATTGTTTCATAATCATGTGAATGATAACAAAAGATGCTTAATGGACGTCGTATATGAGTGATTTTAATGGGAAGTTTACAAGTATTACATTTCATATCCTACCAACGTGTTCCTGTAAATTAAACATTCGACGATTTATTAATGGTTGAAAAGGGTGCGTTACGAACTGACACTTGCATTTGTTTTTGTTGTGGAGCAAAATACCGCATATATATTAGATGAAACAGATTAATATTCCACAACAAATAAATTTTCAAATAAAATTAATCGAAAATATAAAACCTTTGGTATTTATTTACGAAACCGTTTCTAACAATTTTCGTTCAGAAAAACATAGTTTGTTATTCGATTAAAAATGCATTTTTTTGCTAAGATAGTTTAGAAAAAAATTTAAGCGAAAATTTTAAAAGAAACCTTTGTTCTGATGTATGCACATATTTCTTTTCTTTTCTCTAATCCTCAAAAAGTGTTCTGTGTAATTTTAAAACAAATGATTGTATAAGGAACTACCTGAAAAATGGAGAGAAAAACCATAATTATTGCAAATCAACATTTTCCTTCCTGCTGACACCAACGTATTGTGCGATTTTTTTTACACAAAATTAGATGAAAGTGATTCCACAAATGTCCGTTGCAGAGGGTTTTTTCTCTTCTAGGAAACAAAATCAGATGAAATTATTCCTACAAATGTCCGTTGCAGATACGAAAGGATGAAATAATATTTGAAAATTTTATGTGAAATTAAAGCAATGTCGTGTATAAATAATTCACGAAAATTGTAATGGTAGTTGAAATGTTTCACAAATACACTAAATACACAAAATACATGAGCATAAATAATAAATACATGGTTAACGTGACCTATTACTATTGTGAACATTTAAGCAAATTTTCATAACTAATTCAAGTTAATTTAATAGAAAAATATAACAAAAATAAAAATTGTTATAACTTGTTAAATATAATTTGGGTCTACTCTCATAAAATATATCTAATTGGTTACAAAATGTACTTCGTTTGTCTATTTAAGAAATCAAAATTTTGCTACTCTTATGACCTTCAAGAATAACAGAATTTTGATTTAATATGTGAACAAATCAAATGATTCCTGTTACAAATTAGATATATGTTACATAGAAGGACACAATAGTATTTAAATGGTTATATCAATTTTAATCTTTATTATACTTTTTAATAAAATAAGTGAAATTATTTATGGAAATTTCCTCGAATTGTCACAAAATTTCCGAATAGACGTTCATATATGCAATTACCTTTTGAATATTACAATTGAAAACATTTTTTAAATCTAAATTTTTTGAATCTGAAAATAACTCAACATGTTTTGAACATTTTATAACTTTATAGTTAAAAATTAGTGTCTTAAAAAGTAATTCATACAAATTTCATGATTTTTAATATGATAAGCTCAAAATATGTTTCAGTATAAATATAAAATTGATTCATAAAAAAACGAGTTGTATACAATTTAATAGTTTTAAATTTACATTTGTCCATACAAAAAGTTCTTAGTATGCCTTAACCCGTGTAGAGTATTAGATATTTTATAAATTTATAGTTATAAATTAATGTCTTTAAAAGGAATTCACTCAAAAACAATTTCGTGATTTTTTAAAATAAACAGATCAAAATATGTTTCATAATAAAACTAAAATTCATGATATTAATTTATAAACAATATAACGTTAAATAGTTTTCTATAGAATTATTTTCCGCATGTGATAAATCAAAATTGTGGCAAAAAATACTTAAAAAATCTTATTAATTATTTGTTTAAAGATAAATGTCATTTATCTAAAATTATCAACATGTTCAAACATGCATTTCTCTCTTAAAATCTTTAATCTTTTTGTGATGGTTAACCATATAATTTTTTAACAAAATGAACAAAATGAAACAAATGAAAAATTTGTTAACCATATAATTTGTAATTACATGATAAACTCAACATATGTATCTATAAATATATATATATAATTTGCTAATGTTAAACATATAGCTATCCGATTATATATTAATTTAATAATATATAAGATATCCATAGTAAGAAATTAATCGCAATTAATGTGTCTATTTAGCATTGCCCTTGAGAAAGAGCTGAATACCACATTTTTAGTATTGTTCCAATTTTTGCCAACTCCTATGTTAGATATAGTTTCTTATTTAACAAGTTATTCCTTATTTTGATGTTGATTTGTAGTATTATCTAATGGTTCTATATATATATAATATATATTTATTTATTTTAAATTAAAATTTTATTTAAAAAGTGGGATAGTTTAAAATCGATATAACTCAAAATATTATTCGCAGAAATTCATTTTTTTACGATTAAACGAACAGAAATATTAAAATTTTTATTTTGATTCAGCATTTAAAAAAATAATAATTTAAACCATTAATAATATTTAAAATGAAAATTTGAAAGAAAAAACAACTTGTATTTAAAAAATCATATTTTTAAAAGTAAATATACATATTTTTGTAACTTGCTAAATCAGAATTAAAGTAAAACAATGATAAAAGACATGTTCCAAGTTTGAAGCATTTACCTTTAAAGGTTCCCCAGTATTAAAATCTAAATCCAAGCAATTCTGAAAAAAAAAAATCAAAAAGAAAAAACGCATTTTCACAAGAAATCATTTCCATGACAACGATTGCTTGAAACTAGATTTTTAAAACAAACCATAACCAAATAAAATAATACTTTATCTTGTAATTAAAATAGAAACACGATTTAAACATCATTTTAAGCATAATAAAATACAGAAAATTTTAATGAGACGAATTCTTTTTTCGAAAATTTCAAAATTGTTGTACCAGTAACCCCTTAGCACTCAACTATTAACAATTCATTAATATCATCAAACATTTAACTGAGCAAGCGTCACCTCTTTATAATACACGCCACAACGAAAGCTAAAGACTAAAGACAAGAAAATATTTCCCACTAGAGAGCGATTTCGAAAATTCTCCCTTATATTTTCTTCGAAATCCTGATTCTAAATATGGCATAAATTTTTAAATATGAATGCGTTTTCTAAATATGAGATTCAAATACCAATAGGAAAACATTCTGTTTAGGCAAATAACGAAAGGTTCAGGAAAAGATTTTGAAATGTATATACAAAATTTTTGGGGATGAAACAGTTTACTATTTCATGAAAATAGATTCATCGAAAAATTCATAGAAAATATACAATTTTTTTGATTTATTTTTACAAAATTGTTCTTAACATTTTTGAATATTCAGCAAAATATATTTTGATAGCTACTTACAAAACGCATATTTTATAAGATATTGTAGATATAAATTTTCAATATTTTTTTTTTAAATGGAGCAATTTTTGTGACTTATGCGCGTAGTTTTGTATTATTCTTTGTATATTATTAATAATTTTGATTTATAATTATAAAATCTACATATTAATTTTTTATTGCTACTATATACAAATAAAATTAGAAATTATCGAATGATTTTCTTTTAATATCTACACAATTTAACTTTCATATCGATTCGAAATTTTAAATTCCCCCCCCCCTCCTAATGGCCGAGAGTATTTGCTTCCGAAACTGGTAGACAACAGGTGCTAGTTTCGAGCCCAATCGCGGCCTTCGTCCTAACCGTTCGGAGTTTTCCGTGGTATTCTTCGAACTTGGGTTTTCTTGCGTAAATATCGGTTAAGTTTCTTAGAATGAAGAGAGAAGATAAATGGCCTTCAGAAATTCAAATAAAAAAGCTAAATTTAAAATTAATTAATTTAAAGTGTTTTTCTAGTTATATTAATTTGTTTGCTTGTTTGTAATTTAAAGGTGGAATTTTTGTATTTGGTAGAGGCTTACTTTTGAAATTTTAAACTAATTTCTAGTTAGCCTAACTCTCTATGGGGTAGTTGAGTTACATCTGAAAAATATAGGCTGAGTGAGAAACATATGATCATTTTCCAATTAAACAACATTTGCTTAGGCTCTTTGTAATAAGACTGAAAAATGTCAGATCCATTGGAAATTTTAAGATGATTAGCCGGGCTTTTTGAAACAGCCTAGGCTTATCTCCGTATTTCTCTTTTAGCATATAACATGTTTATAGCTAAAAACAATTGTATTTACGCTTTATGAGCATTTAAAATTTGATATCCCGATTGAAAGAAAAAAGAAAGAAAGAAAGAAATAAAATTGAATTGTTATAGTAACGATCGAAAATTAGTTATTAATATTATTATTATTATTATTTACGTTTTGTTGTATTTTTCAGCATGTCACACTATGAAAAAATTCTAATTTTCTGTATCAATGAAATAATTTATTTTTCTTCTAAATTTGAAGCATAATTTTTTTTTACTGTATGAGTTCACTCCCGGAAAAAATAGACTGAGCAAAGAATAATAATAATAATAATAATAATAATAATAATAATAATAATAATAATAATAATAATAATAATAATAATAATAATAATAATAATAATAATAATAATAATAATAATAAAAACCTGACTGAGCAAAATAATTTTGTAAAAATGTGTTTAGATTAAAAAAAAAAAAAAAAAATTAGATTATTTTTTTTCCATGATACACCATGTAAAACTACCTATCTTCACAAATTTCTTGTTTTACATATACTATTTTATCTTTCTTCTAATAAGGAAGATCGCCTTATTGAGCGTATGCATAATATGTTGAAAAAATGCTAGTGAAACTACTCATGTATGTACTGAATTTTTCTTCTAAATTCGAAGCTTTTTTTTTTTTTTTTGTACTGTATGAGTTCATTCCCGGAAAAAATATACTGAGCAAAAAATTCCCCCCTCCCCCCCCCCCAAAAAAAAAAAACTGACTGAGCAAAATTATTTTATACAAATTTATAGATTTCTTTTCGATTATTTTTTTTTCATGATACACCATATGAAAATACCCATCTTCACAAATTTCTTGTTTTACATATACTATTTTATCTTTCTTTTAATAAGGAAGGTCACCTTATTGGGCATGTGCATAATATGTTGAAAAAATGCTAGTGAAACCACTCATGTATGTACAAAAGGATCAGTTAAATTTAGCGGCGGAATTCCAGCAGAAACTTTGTAAAAAAATAATTATTTTTGAATATTTGGTGCAACACTATTTAACGAGCAGAAATTTTTCTCACCAAAAGGAAACGATTTTAAAGAAACGGTAAAATTACTTGTTAATTGCCTTTTAGAATGCGCAGTATTTAATAAAATTTACTTAATATAACATTGTATTATATATATATATCATTGGAAAAGTCTTTTCTACATTTTGAAAATGCAATTAAATATTTTAAGTTATAGCCAGCTCACATTGGATTTTAAATTAGTTAATTTGTTTATTTTATGTTTTTCAAGCTCCATATACTACTTACTTTTAAGTTTATAAAATTTGGAAAAATATTATTTTGTTATATAAAGTAATAAATAACTCCCGTTTTTCTTTTTTTACCGATTTGAATGAAATTTTGTTTTAGCCTCCAATTCAAGTTTTTTAAATTTTAAATAAATTTTGTTGTTAAAAATAAAGTAAACATGAAGAATTCTGCCTTTTACAATTTCATAACTAAGAACTCGGTTCCATAGCAATAAAATGCAATCGACAATACTCAGACAGACTGATTTCTGATCTTGAAACAATTTATTTCAATTTCAATTTTATTTTATATCATAAAGCATGATAGTTTAGCTTCATTATAAATACATATAAATAAATATGACAAAACAAATAAAAAAAAAATAAGTTTTTTAAATGAGTTTAGAAAAAAAAAAAATTCTCCGAAGAGTATTTATTCTACATAAAGGAGTAATTTATGAGATTTTATTTCACCGCCAAATGATGATAAATCACTAAACATTTGAGAGTTTCATTATTTTTTAACCACTTCGCGACGGTAGCCGTTTACGAAATTTTAAAGGTTTTGTCACCGGTTTTTAAATACAGAAATTTGTGCCTTGTTAAATCGCGAAAATGCTCCGATTCAATAAGGCAAATTTTACCGGTTAGAGTAAGCAAGGATTCTTAAGCCTTTTTGCGGAACGTATATGTGTCGCTCGTCTCCAAGGGTTTAAGGACACTCTAAGGAGGTTTTGCCATATTTTTCATTATAAACATATGTATCCACATCAGGAGAATACTCTGTAACTATTTTCAGATTTTTTTAAGTATTCTCGTATGGAGATATTCCTTGTAAGTTTGAAACAATAAAAAAATTAAAGAAACATTAAATATGTAGACAAAATATATATTAAATTTAAAAATTTGTATTTCAAATGTCTTTTAGATTTTTTTTATTTGACTATATGAGTTTACCCTCCGAAAAAAATTGACTGAGAAAAAAAATTATTTACAGTACTGTATAGAAATTATTTAACACACATTCTTGTTTAATGTATATTTTCCTGTACGTTCCACTATGGAAAAGTATCCATTTTCATGTTTTCATTGTTTCAAAGGAAGTATTTTATTTTTCTTCTAAAATGGAAAAATAAAAAAATAACACAGGAAGAATGTTTTGTACGAAATAAAATGGATGGAAATAAATAATTCCTTTGAGGCCAACTTTCCTTTACTGAATAATGCAGTCACTTGAGTATTTTCGAATCAAAATTCTTTATTGCGTTTCTATTTTTGTTTAGCATCTTTTTAAATTCAATTTTCGATTGAAAAAAAATAATATACTATTGGAAATATTAAATACTAATACATTTCAATTTATTTTGTTTTAAGGTATGAAGAAAAATATATTACAAGGAATTAAATTTATAAACAAAGGAAAAAAGTCAAAAATGAATCACTTATTAAAAATTTGCTTTACGTAATTTGTAAAACTAATCGGATGGAGCAATTCCAAAAACTTGCTTCTACCTCATAAACGTTAATACTTCCAGAAAAAAAGCGTCACCAGTTAGATAATTTACACTAAAATTTAATCTGCATCAACTTATTTAAAGTTCTAACTACATCTGGAATTACATGAAAATCTTTGTATTAGTGTTTAAGATAGAATTATCGCAGAAATCGTAAAACAAATTATAGAAGCGCCACATGCTGAAAGATTTACTCTAAAAATTAAAGAATAATAAATTATATCAGGGACTAACTGAGATTAAAGTTTGATAAAAATCCGTTCATAAGTTACTGATATAGAGCTATTGCGATAATCATGAATTATGTCACATAATAATGCCACTTATTGAGCTATTTACTTCAAAAAATAAAGAATACTCTTTTAAACCAGGGACTAACTTAATCTAAAGATAGATGAAAATTCGAGGATTTGATCCTGAGATAGTGTCCTGAGATAGGCGGTTGGGGATGAGGGAGTGGGTCAACCTCCGCGGGAGCAGCCAGTTTTCGTCTGCGACAGCTACCTATTTCCCAATAATCCGACTCTCTAGAATATCGACGAATGGACAAATGGGAAAAAAATATTGAAATTCTTACGAACATCTTTAAAAGCAAAATTAGACAAATTAATGGCAAAAAAAGTGGGAAGGATGGGACCATGGCGACGAAGCTACCGAAAACCCCCAGCTACGACTTGACTATCACTTGTCTATTGTAACAATTATGTAGTGTAATTATTGTAACAATCATGAATAATGCCGTACAGCAGCGGTACCTGTTGAACAGTTTTCTCTAAAAATTATAGAAAACTATTTTTTACTAGGCACTAACTGAATCTGAAGTTTGAAGGGAATTCGTGCATTAGTTAGTGAGCAAGAGCTATTGAGATAATTATGAACAATACTGCATAGAAGCACCACCTATTGTGCGATTTTCACAAAAACGTAAACGGGACTAAATTTCACCATGTACTGATGGAATCTGAAGTTTTCTGAAATGATCATTTAATTAATTCTTGAAATATAGCTTAAGTGGAAATCGTGAAAAAGGCAACATAGAAGCGTCACCTGTTGGGTAATGTACACCAAAACTTAATCAGATATCTAGTTTATATTGATGTCTAACTGAATCTAATGTTTTATGAAATTCCTTACATTAGTTCTTAAGATAGAGCGTTCACAATATTTATGTCGCATACAAACAGATTAACCCACAGACAGACTCACAGATTTAATATATTTGGAATCTTTGACCCCCCTAGAACCTGTAAATCCGTCGAAAACTGGAAATCGAAAATTTTCACGAATCCAATACTTTTTTCTTATAAAGTTAGAAGAAAGTAAAAGAAATAAAATAAAATAAAATAAAATAAAATAAAATAAAATAAATAAATAAGTAAATAAACAAAAAAATAAAAAACATTAAAAATAAACATTTTTAGAGCAGAAATAAATTTCAATTTTTAAAAAATGTCGCATAAGTGATTTTTCGTCATTGTGTAATTTTTGCATAATGTTTGTGAAAAAATGTTAAACGGAGTAGCTATTCTTTTACTCCATACTATTTCATACTATACAGCAACTATTCCATTACTCTTTTATCTTTTTGTGGTTATTGACACCCTTAAGCAAATGCTAATAGTTTTAAACAACTTTCTTTTGAAATAACAAAAATAGTTTGTTGTAATGATTTAAATCTAGAAGCAAAGTACGAAGTTTATTATTAATGTTTGAAATTTCTGATATTTTAGAAACTTTTAAATTATATATCGAAAAGCCCTTTGAAAATAAACATTTTTTGGTAAAAAACGAATTTTAATTTTCAAAAAGCTACCACATTAGTAAACTGTTCGATAATAAGATGCATACTTTTTGAGACGCATACATTTTAGTCGCGTATACATTTTAGTCGCGTTTTTAAAAAAACTGAAATCATGATGAGCGGAGTAACTATTATCTTCCTCTATATTATTACTCTTTCATTTTTGCATTTCTCTCCTTTAATTTTGCTCAAAGATGCGAGTCATTTTAATTTTAAATAATTTTGTTTCAAATTAATATTTTAGATTCCCGGTACTAAAATTTATTTAATGTAGTATGAAAAACATATAATTTTTTTTGAGAAAAATGAATTTTAAATTCCGAACGCTGTAACACAAATAAACTGCAGTCACTAAATTGATTTTTTTTAATGTCGCATAATATTTTGTGAGAAATAAAAATAAGATAAGCGGAGGACCTGTTCTCTTTTTCTATAATTGTAACCTTTTCAGACCTGAGCATAAAATAACTCTCCAAATATATATTTATTGCTTTTCCATAAAAGAAATGACACAACAGATGACAGAAAGAGTCATTTTTATAAAATCAATACTTTAGGGGCTGGGTAATTTATGTTTACAAATATGGAGGTGGTACTAAACCCCTTAAAACATCAGTTTAACTATCAGTAATATAAATTTACATAATATC
Source organism: Maratus speculifer (assembly GCA_964019185.1). Taxonomy (NCBI): domain Eukaryota; kingdom Metazoa; phylum Arthropoda; class Arachnida; order Araneae; family Salticidae; genus Maratus; species Maratus speculifer. The sequence goes on along the minus strand of OZ025296.1, from coordinate 223,452,768 downwards.
AAAATTAAGGTCTTTAAACAAGTAAATGATCAGCTAATCCTCATTTTTTTATTGTAAAGCATTTAAGTTAAATAATCATGAATATTTCTTATTTTTTTGGCTACAATGTCTTGTAGGCATTTTCGGAACTCAGATGAAAATAATACTCTTTTTATGAGGTAATATTCATCAGTTCTGATATTTATTGGTTTTGTTTTAAAGCAAAAAACCTTCAGATGTATAGAAGTAAAGTAAAAATGCAAAAAATTCGAACAGTTTAGTTTTTATAAGGAAAAGATGGGAAATACACATTTATGTACCTCAGGTCTGAAGAGGTTAATCTGTCATATTTTTTTTCCTTCATTTCTCTCATGTAATATTACTCAAAGTTGAAGTCATTATAATTGCAAATTATTTTGTTTGAAATTAATGTTTTAGATTCACAATATTGTAAAATATATTTATATTTAATATAGTATGAAAAATACCTTAAAAAACATTTGTTAAATAAAAACGAATTTTAAATTTTAAAAGATGTTACACAAGTAAACCGCTGTCACTTAAATGCATTTTTTATATGTCACATAACACAGGCCTACAAAAAAAAATTTTTTTTTGGTGCCTGAGATTTTACAACTGATTTTGGATATTTTTGGGACGCTGATTCCAAATATGCAATCAGTTTTTCTCTATCAGCTCTACTTTTTTAGATATGCAAAGCGAACTAAAGATTTTTTAGAACTAAAGTGACCTTGAACACTTAAACTGACCTTATGATACATATCCCTGTAACGACGCTCAAGGCGATTAAAAGGACGTTGAAATACCACAAGATCTTGAAAAAAAACAAATGTGCAAGCAAAACTGAGGATCTGTGCATGTTTATGATTTCGTGCCGGTCATTCATAAAGCCAAAAGTTTCAGAGTTCGCTCCATGGAAACAAAACTGGCTTTCTTTGACTTTCTAAAGTTTTTGAACTTCTATGATATTTGTGTTTAAGGTAGAAATCGTATCAATTTAACGTAAAACTCGTAGTGTTACAGATTGTTGCGTTTGCGTTGTAGAATGGAATTTAAATGAGTTCAAGTAGAAAAAGTTGTATAAATCATCCAGATAAGTTTTGCTACATATGCGGAGAATAAAAGTTGGAAGAACACAGAAAATATGTTACTGACTTTGTAAAGAGAGCTTATCTTATCTTGGATACTTTGGGGTTAGACTTGGTGATCAGGATAAAATCTGCGCACCGCAAAACGTCCGTCAAACTTGTACAGAACATTTATGACAGTGAGCTGACGGAAAAGAATAAGTCTCAAATTCGGCTTACCAATGGTTTGGAGAGAACTCCAAAACCAGTTCTATGACTATTATTTCTACCTAGCACTGGAACACGATTTGAATTAATCGAAACAATTGTAATAAGAAAACTTATCCTGATTTAGTGTCTTCAAGACCCGCACTTCCTCACTCAGAGGAACTACCGATCCCAACGTTTCATCAACTACCAGAGCTTAGTGAGGATGAATATTGTCTTTCTGATCATCTTTTAGATAGCTGTGAAGGTAACAGTGATTATGAGGAGACGTCATCAATGCCTAAATTTTTCAACCAGGTTGATTTAAATGATTTCAAAAGAGATTTCAATGTTTTAAAAGAAGCTTCTGAATTACTGGTTAGTTTCAAGATTAAAAGTCAAAAAATTATTAGAACAAAGAGCCAAACTTACATTTTATCACACATGACAAAATTGTCTACTACCCTTCTTCTCTTAAAAAACCAATCTTGTATTTTGTCATGAATTTAGAGGACTGTTAGAAAAATTGGTTCTTCCTAAATATTTTCCAGATGATTGTCCTTGGACAGCAAAGAAGTTACGCAAAATACTATTGTTTTTATATTTTTAGGATAGCAGGGATAAAACACACCACTAGATTAGAAAAGAGAGGCTTAAGAAAGAAAACAGGGATGTTGGAGAAAGGAATGCCATTAATAACACTTTAGTTGGGCGAAAGAAAATCATACTTTCTGCACTGCATATCAAGCTCTGTCCTATGAAGCAGTTTGTGTAAATTCTCCATAAGAACGGGTCATGATTTGCACATATAAGGTAAAACACCCGAATTGAGTTATGAAGATATTAAAGCAGGAATATTTAACGGACAACAAATAAGGCAACTAATTAAGGATCCTGCTTTCGTAAATTCAACGAATGAGGTTGAATAAAAAGCCTGGACTTCTTTTGTGGCGGTTCACAAAAACATTCCGGGCAAATGCAAAGGAGAAATCTATGTAGAACTGGTAAATGAAAAGCATAATAGTTTTAAATCTCTTGGGTGTACTAGAAGCATTAAAGTGCACTATTTACATTGCCACTTAGAGCATTTTCTTGAAAATAAAGAAGGCACAAGTGATAAACAGACCGAAAGATTTCACCACAATATTAAGACTATGGAGGACCGCTACCAAAAAAGATGAGATATGCAAAGCGTTTCAGATTACAGTTTGAGTTTAAAAAGACACTGTTCTAAAATATATTCCAGAATGTCACGGAAAATAAGCTTTCGAAGCATTCAATGAGTTTTCAGTTTCATCAGTGACGTTTTTCTCTATTTTTGTGAGTAAAAATATTTTTATAATATAATAAAAAAAAATATTATTTGAATATGTGTATATCATAATAATAAAAACTAACATTTGTGTATTATAAAAAATAAAAATCCTGTATTTATTTTATTTTTACATACATTTTTTAATACTTGGATTTACCTTAAAATAATGAAACATATATTTCACAAAAAATTGTTTATTTTAAAAAACTGAGCTGATAGAGAAAAACTAATGCCATATTTGAATTCAGGATATCAAATTCATATAAAATCAGCTAAAAATACCCCGGCACCAAAACAGCTGTTGACCAGTGTAATATTTGTGTAAAAACAAAGATAAGAAGAGTAATTAGTGTCTTATTTTATACTATAACTCTTTTATATCTCATATTTAGAAGACTGTACTAGTCTCATATTTAGAAACCTATGTGTAGAAAACCATTACTATAGGTAATTTGAATATTGAATTGTTTCATGAAATTCAACTCCTATTAATTAAAAATGAAAGCACTCGCTGATATTACAAGATTGATTTAAAAAAACGTTTTACTGTTACAAACTTTTTTTATGGTTCTTTTTTTCAAAAGAGAACAATGCTTTTATATTATTTTATACGATTATTCTTTCATATGTTTTCCTTCATATCTCATATTTAGAAAATTGAGTCAAAGTGAAAGGATTCAAATGGCATTTAAAATCAGAATTATGAAGATAATATGCAAGACTATTTTCGAAAACGTCCTCTTTGGGGAAATATTAGCCCTTTGGAAAATATATTCTAAGAAAAACGGATTCGCTCAACAAGGTTTCGAATGCAATAAATGTATTCTTAATCAGTGTGTGTTTAAGAGGGAAGGTGTTTTAATAAATATGTTACTAATTTAAACTAGATGTTTATCGTTAAATAAACATTTATTCAGAGGATTCGTTTTATCGTTTCTTTTCTCACAATCATTATCTATGGCATACGAGAATCTTTTAAATGAAAAGCATTTCAATTTATCTATTTCCTTTTTAATTTCAAAAATTTGAAATGCATATTGAAACATAGTTCCCCGTGTTTATATAAAAACTATGAACTTTTTTGTACATAAATTCTCTATGCTTTAAAGGGACAGTGGACTTTAATTTTTTTTCATCTTAGAAATATGAAATTTTGCGGATATATACATTTCACGAAAATCATATAAAACACCTTAAAAAAATTCCAATATTATTAAAATTTTTAAGTTTTTTTTTATTTTAAGTTTTTAAATAAAATTTTAAAATACCCCTCGTGTCTTTATTTTCTGAGATATTTTCTTGCTTTTGCACTTTTGTCATTTAAAACTCTATTATAAACAAATTGTGTAAGATTTTTTTAATTGCTTGAATCGTTAATATTTTTCAGATTTTTTTCTAAATTCCATGTCGATTTTCATCAAAATTTTGCCTTTTAATAAATAAAAAAATCGAATTTGACTATCTTAGTAAAAACGAATTTTAAAAAGCTTACGCAATTTCTTTCTAAATAATATCAGGATACTTCCATATCAGTTTCATAAATATTGATGAAAAATTACATCGGAAAGAGCATTTCAAATATCTAAAAATGTTGAAAAATTAGTTTTGAGAAGAACAGATTTAAAGTATATAAATACGCTTACCTTTATTATTTACTTCTTAAAGTCTTCATAAATGATATTTTAATAAGAAAAAACTACTTTGGTACTATTATACCACAAAACGGAACTTTTTGCGGCAATTTTGTTCAAATAATGGTCCACTGTCCCATGCTCAAAAAGCTTATGCAATTTCTTTCTAAATAATATCAGGATACTTCCATATCAGTTTCATAAATATTGATGAAAAATTACATCGGAAAGAGCATTTCAAATATCTAAAAATGTTGAAAAATTAGTTTTGAGAAGAACAGATTTAAAGTATATAAATACGCTTACCTTTATTATTTACTTCTTAAAGTCTTCATAAATGATATTTTAATAAGAAAAAACTGCTTTGGTACTATTATACCACAAAACGGAACTTTTTGCGGCAATTTTGTTCAAATAATGGTCCACTGTCCCCTTAAGACATTATTTTGTAGTTATTCATTAGGATTCAACATATGTGCAGAATTTTTTTTTTAATAAGCAACTGTAAATTAAAAATACATTTTCACTCTAATATTTTGAAATTCGTTACATTATTCATCGTTACATTTTTAATTTATTTTTATGTATCGAACTTATCTTTAAATACGACCAAATAATTCACAAACAAAGGATTTACTCTAAAAACAAATATCTGAAAAACATGATTATGAATGGCGTGTTTTTGTTTTCATGTCGCGTAATATTTATGGGAAGAAATAAGATAAGCTGAGTAACCTCTTATTAACTATTTGGAAAATAGTTGTTGTCCTCGGTAGAGAACTGGGAAATCTGAAGTACATCTGAATCTTTTTATGCGTTGAATTCCGCAACTTATTTTTCGTTTTCGGATTGTTGTCACAATGACAAAAAATGTAATAAAAACTTTAAAAAATAATAATTTGAAATTAAATTGTGATAAAGATTTCAAAAAAAAAAAAAAATTCCTTTAAAAGTGGATTTTTTTTCGATACGCAACGGTGTAAAAATTTAAAATGGTCAATATTTAGAAGCTTAAAAATTTGCAATTGAACTGAACAGAACTGAAATTTCATTTAAAATTTGTTTATGATTGGTCCAGGAATATTAATGTTTAATCCAAGGCTTTCCAACGCGACACCCTTTGCAGGTTTTCTTGGCGCCCTTTTGAAGGTTTCCCGTTACTAGTCTTTTTTGTTAAATGCAATGCCCTTGTAAAGGACACTTTATTTAAAATCCTGTATATTCTCATGCGAGATGTTTTAAAAATAGCTACAAATGTTTTTCAAGTATTAACAATTATAACGTACACAACATATTAAAAGAAAGTCAACAGCACTATTTTGTTTAACTAATCATGTGCTGTTGCATTCCTTTACTAATTTATAGTTATGCTTTATAAATTTTTTTATGGAAATTATACTGATAAGAATTAATAAATATCGGCAATTTTTTTTTAAGTTAAGACGTAAAATGTAGAAAGAAAAATAATCGATCCTTTTTTATAGTGCATAAGTTTTCAGCATTTTTGTTTTTGTTATTGACGTCGTTTCACTGGAGAGTAGGATAAAAGAGAGAGAAAAGCTGTATTTTCCCCCCCAAACCATTGAAACTTTAAGTAACTTTGTTTTTTTTTTTTTAAATCTGTAAAATCGTGCGAAATGATTTCCATCTTTGAAAAGTCTTTCAGCTCTCTCTTTTGAACCACTCATGACTTTGTATCTGTACTTTTTACAATGACTAATTTACACCTCCAAAAAAACTTTACTTATTGCAGAGTACTGGCGTCCCCCAAGAACCCCAAAATATCTCCGATTACCATTTTATTTTAATAATAGATGATATTTCATTTTATGGTTCCTTTCAATTCAAAAATTTTTTAGATAACCCCTTGCAGAAAGATTCAAATTTATATTAATTTGCTGTTATTGTTACTTATTTTTTCACACGGCATTTTAGATTTATAGGGGCATCAGGACTCATTTGCATATATATAAATATATATATATATGCCCGCCTGACCGGGCCGCTAAGCCTCTAAATTATGTTGTGTTATCTACATTGCCCTTTCTTTTAGAGTTGTGGATTTTTATTGCTTAAGTCTAAAATTTAGACTTAAACAATAAACAACCACAGCTAATCACGGAGGCGCCTTGTCAGAATGATCCTATATCTAAAATTTAAAATGAAAACTGATAAATCTGCATGATGAATCTATTTCTCAAAATTAAAGTTGGGGGATTAGCCTCCCGTTCGCCCCCCTTTATTCCCATCTAATGAATTAACAAAATGAATCAGAAAAGTACCTTATCAGAATGAACCTACATCCAAAATATGAACCAAATCGGATATCTCTATCAAGAGTTATCGCGTTACGTACATACGTGCGCACATAAGTACATACATGCGTACATACATACAGAACCTATGAGCTCATTATTTCTCTGGCTTCGACGCCCGTGAGCTAAAAACGCGTAAAACTACATTGGCCTAGGATAAACTAGATCAGCCTAGGACAAACAAGAATGTTGGCGTTGAGGCGGTCGTTGAATTCAATAAAATCATGCCAAATTGAATTGGCCTAGGATTAACTAGTTCAGACCAATAAACAGCAGTCTAAACTAGTTTATCCTATAAGAGTTAGGCCAAACTAGTTTGGCCTAGGAAAATCTAGTTTGTCCTATGGGCCTTAGGATAGACTAGTTTCGCCTAGGAAAAACTAGTTTATCCGATGGGCGTTAGGATAAACCGGTTTGGCGTAGGAAAATCTAGTTTATCCGATGGGCGTTAGGATAGACCGGTTTGGCCTAGGAAAAGCTAGTTTATCCGATGGGTGTTAGGATAGACCAGTTTGGCCTAAGCCAATCTAGTTTGTCCTAAAATCGGGTTTGGCCAGTAACATATATATATAATGATGTTTTTGCATGTTTTGAGCCGTGTTAAAAAATGGCATCCTTCATTGCTTGCTAAATGCTGAAATGCGCCCTTGCTTAGTAAAAGGTTAAACAGGCCTGGTTTAATCCACGTTGTACCCTAAACAGTTAAAGACAGTTTTTTTTATCATTGGTCTAGGAAGATTAATATTATAATTCATGGCGTATGTAATATATGACACGTTATGATCATCATAAAAATGATGTTTATTATTATTATCATATATATTATAAAGCAGAAGTTCTGAAACTTCCAAACGGGTGTTTTCAAAACCTACCCGATGGATCTTTTTGCAGATTATATCATTCGATAGGAAATATTTTTGCGGAGGTTTATGATTCAAATTTACAGGTATAACTCTGATTTTTCGTAGTAAATTTCGTATTTTTCGGTTATTTTTGACAAAAGGGTTGCCAGTAGCTGTTTTTGGCGAAAATTATAATTGCTAGAAGAATTAAAATGGCTATAGGGTCATTCCATGTCAATTCAACCAATTTTTCCCCCATTTGTAACCCGACCCCCAGGGATTTGGATGAAACTTTGTGTGCACACTAATTCTATCATGAAATGATTCCATCAGAAATTTTTCTTTCCCAGACCTCATAGTTTGTGAGATATGGGGGGTCCAATTTTTGGGTTTTTCTCAAATCGCACATTTCTGAGTCTGTATTTTGAGATAGCAGTTCCATCTTCAAAAAATTGTTTCTCTGGATCTAAAACATGAATCATCCTAAAAATATCACTGTAAGAAGATAAAAAGATGCAGATTTTAATAAAAAATATTTAAAAAATTTACTTGTAATATTTAGGATAAAAAAGTCAGCCAAAGTTGAGAGTTATGGTTATTTTTCCAAATTTTTGTGACTTCACGAAAAAGGCTGTACACAAAAAGGCAAATTAAATTTCCAATTTCTTTTTGTTTTAAATAAAAGTTTATACTTTGGGCTTTCTATCTATGAAATAAAAATGATGTGTTTCGCATGGCTTATGCAAAAATTTTGGGTACTTTCCAATTAGCCGGATGCATGTTTTATTTTTACATATTACAAATGCACACAAAAAGGCAAATGAAATTTCCAATTTCTTTTTGTTTTAAATAAAAGTTTACACTTTGGGCTTTCTATTTATGAAATAAAAATGATGTGTTTCGCATGGCTTATGCAAAAATTTTGGGTACTTTCCAAATAGCCGGATGCATGTTTTATTTTTACATATTACATATGCACACAAAAAGGCAAATGAAATTTCCAATTTCATTTTGTTTTAAATAAAAATTTACATTTTGGGCTTTCTATCTGCAAAATAAAAATGATGTCTTTCGCATGGCTTATGCAAAAATTTCGGGTACTTTCCAATTAGTCGGATAAGTGTTTTATTTTTACATATTACATATATACACAAACAGGCAAATGAAATTTCCAATTTCTTTTTGTTTTAAATAAAATTTTATGCTTTGCGCTTTCTATCTATGAAATAAAAATGATGTCTTTCGTATGGCTTATGCAAAAATTTTGGGTACTTTCCAATTAGCCAGATGCGTGTTTTATTTTTACATATGTACATATGTATAGATCTATATAAATACAGATGTATTATACATGTACATATGTATGTATATATACAGTATATTGATATATATATGAATAACACCGGTGCCCATCTAACCGAGAAAGAACCAAATTTTGCCTTGTTTTGAAAATCTGCACCTTTTAAGGGGAAAAAAATCTGACTAAGTTTAGCTGTGGTACTTAAATAATTACTGGAGTTGGATGAGTTATTGAATTTAATGTTATTTGATACAAAAACAAATTGGAAATTTCATTTGCCTTTTTGTGTAGAGACTTTTTCATAAAGTCACAGAATTTCGGAAAAATAACCATAACTTTCAACTTTGGTTTACTTTTTCGGCCGTATATAAATCTCTTAACTGCCCTAATTGCTTTTCTCACTTGCTTTTTATGCCGCTTAAATGGATCTCTACATTTATATTGATAAAATTCATATTTCATTAAGAGCCAAATTCAGTGATGCTCACATATATTAATCAAACGGTTTTCACTTAATTTTTGTTTTATAAATGCAATAGTCCTAAGTAATAAAAGTTATTTTTCTGAATCACAGAGATTATCAATGTAGTCTATTTCTCTGTTATTTGTATAGCTAGTTTTGTGACATTCTAAACCAGTTAATATTAAATACTTCTAGCCTGAAGACTAGTAGAAGGTTTAATATCAGGCTCCATATTAAAACAATAAAGCAAAAAAAAAAAAAAAAAAAAAAAAAAAAAAAAAAATATATATATATATATATATATATATATACATAAAACAAACTATTAAATATGTAAAAATCAGAATATATTTTTAGTAGCACAGTAAAAGTTAAATCATTCTTCTATAATAAGAACAACAGAATGATAATAATTTGATTAAATTGATTTCAAAACATCTGTTTTCGCAAACAAACATTACCCTGCCTTTATCAGATGGTGTTTATACAAGGCAGGTGCAATTAAATCTTTCAGACTATAGTAACAAATTTAAGTTCTGTTAAACATTTGTCTATTTAAACTTGCCAATATAAATATTTAAACTAATTAAAATTACCCAAGGAAAGGAAATACAAGGTTTTGAACATTTTTTAAACACAAATAATATATAAGCATTCAATAGAAAGACTGGAAATGTGGGGAGAAAAAATTATTTATTTTATACTGTACAAAAAAATCTGTTTTGAGTTTAATTATTGAAAATAAAAAGTAAGAGATTCTTTAAATTAGCAAAAAATGCCCATTATTAAATAACGAAATGAAATATATGGAGCATTCCGTAAATTTAATAGGGAAACATATTACAGTCAGATTTTTTTAATCAGTAAAAACAAAGCCTAAAATTTACTTTGCAAATAAAAAAAACGTGTATCAAATAACATTAAATTCAATAACTCATAGAAATTCCAATAATTATTTAAGTACCACAGCTAAACTTAGTTCCTCTTAATTGGTGCAAATTCTCAAAACAAGGCAAAATTTGGTACTTTTCGGTTAGACGGGCACCAGTGTTATACATATATATATCAATATACTGTATATATACATACATATGTACAGGTATAATACATCTGTATTTATATAGATCTATACATATGTACATATGTAAAAATAAAACACGCATCCGGCTAATTGGAAAGTACCCAAAATTTTTGCATAAGCCATGCAAAAGACATCATTTTTATTTCATAGATAGAAAGCCCGAAGTGTAAACTTTTATTTAAAACAAAAAGAAATTGGAAATTTCATTTGCCTTTTTGTGTGCATATGTAATATGTAAAAATAAAACATGCATCCAGCTAATTGGGAAGTACCCAAAATTTTTGCATAAGCCATGCGAAACACATCATTTTTATTTCATAGATAGAAAGCCCAAAGTGTAAACTTTTATTTAAAACAAAAAGAAATTGAAAATTTAATTTGCCTTTTTGTGTACAGCCTTTTTGGTGAAGTCACAAAAATTTGGAAAAATAACCATAACTCCCAACTTTGGCTAATTTTTTTTATCCTAAATATTACATGCAAATTTTTAAAATATTTTTTTATTAAAATCTGCATCTTTTTATATTCTTACACTGATATTTTTAAGATGATTCATGTTTTAGATCCAGAGAAACAATTTTTTGAAGATGGAACTGCAATCTCAAAATACAGACTCAGAAATGAGCGATTTGAGAAAACTCCAAGAATTGGACCCCCCCATATCTCACAAACTATGAGGTCTAGGAAGGAAAAATTTCTGATGGAATCATTTCATGATAGAATTAGTGTGTACACAAAGTTTCATCAAAATCCCTGTGGGTCGGGTTACAAGGTCTGGTTGAATTGACATGGAATGACCCTATATCTATTAGAAAATTACAAATATCTTGCAAATAATAGCAGAAAATAACTACTGATAATATTAATAATAATAAAGAAAGACCGCTTAAATGAGGCGTAATATTATAAAAATATATTAATCTTGAAAATGAAAAAAATATTTGTAATGCTTAAAAAATAAATTAACGCGAAATATAACAATTGGTTCAACTTTTGGCGACTTATCCCTGGTGTTAGAATAAAAACATGAATTTCAGAAATTGATTAAATGAATTTTGAATGATAGGTCTTTCCATTTTTATTATTTTCTTTCTCTTTTTTATCGAATTTCCTTATAATATAACTTACAGCAAAAAAAAGCAGATCTGTTTGTAAAAGACACTGTAAGTTGTGAGTTACTATTCGTTTCTATACCATTTTCATCTTGCTTTTGTCGCCAAAGAATGTGTTTTTAAGCCGAAAATGCACTACTGACTTAATGCCTGACTTAGGTTCTTAATGGTCGCAATAATGTTTTTTTTTTTTTTTTTTTTTTTTTTTTTTTTTTTCAAGTGAAGATAATTTTTAGAGTATATTTTAATATTCAGTCGTAAATTATATAGATATGAGTATGACTCTTTTATTTCTTTTTGCAAATATTTTCATTGTTAATTTAATTTTTCTTGCGCCATTTCGACAATTTCACTTACAGGAAAATTTCAGTTTTAAAATTTAAAAACTGAAGAAAGAAAGATTACCCCATCGATTAAAAATCTACCCCCCAAATTCCAAGATTAAATGTCAATAATGGATGGTCGTAAATGTCACATTCACTTGACATTAAGCATAATATAAATACTAATTATGTCATCAAGTGATTTTTAATTCGACATTTTATTTCTACTTTTATATATGTTCTGCTAATTTGTTTTTCGTTATTTAAATGAAAATTTATACTAATCTATATAATCTGGCTAATAGTTTGGCGATTTGTATAATTTGGCGAAATTGGTCGACGGTATAACCAAGTAGTACTGAAGGGAAAATTTTGCAATTCAAAGTAAATTTATGCAATTATGCGTTATTACTATAGATAAATTCAACATTTTGAAATGAAAAATTCCCGCTAAATAAAATTTACAAGTCTTTTTTAATTGACCATTTCCTCTTCAATATTTCTTCAATCAAACTTTCGCTATTCTCTTTCGCGCAGGCTAACAAAAATGTATTTTAAATATTTTATTAGATATAACGTAAATAACATTTTTCTATTTTTAAAAAAAATATTTTTAAAATCTAATTTTACCATTATGTGTCTTACAGAACAAAATAGCACAATTACTTTTAAAAATGGTTTTATCTGTTAATTATATGTTATTTGTTTATTTAAGTGTTTGAATTTACTTTTGTCATCAAACAATGCGATTTTATTTGGCATAAGCCGGAGCGATGTTCTCAATTACTAAATTATCTCACTTTTTTTAAAATCTGTGAGAGCATTTTTAGGATATTTTTTTATGTTTAATTGTAAATATATAAATAGCAGTTATAGCAAAATAAAATGCGTATAATGTTTAAATTTTAGCATAAATGTCTTCCTCATCCAAACTGTAAAATAATTTAATTGCAACTTTTTAAAGTTTTGGCGCAGATGTCATATATGCACCACATTCGCACGATTGCAACAAAATTGCGATTTTATGCCACACATGGTAAACCGACTATGGTTGTTTCTTTATTAATAAACTATTTATTAACTTTCATTTTGTTTTTTAAAATAATGTAAATCATTTTATTCTATAGCTATTAATTAAACTTTTTTATTTATTATTTTTTTTCAAATAATACAAAATAATTAAAAAATATTTTTGAAATTGGTAATTAAAAACCAAGTTCTCCAAATTGGCGCCAGAAAAAATTGCGCCAATGTGGTGCATACATGACATCTGTGTCAAAGTTTTTTCTTATACATAAGTAAGGAAAATGCAGTATAAACACCGATTAAAGTTTTTTCCAAATAGAAATTTTGTCACAGATTTGGTCATATATTCATCGAGGTATCTCACTGGCGCCGAAATGGCATTATTTGCCTCATATGGTAACCCAGCTATAGTTGTTTATCTGATGATAAGTTGTTTATTTACTTTCATTTTTTTTCTTTTTTGAAATTATATTTGTTGTTTTGTTCTACAGTTACTTTTTATTTATTGTTAATTGCTGTTTAAAATGATAGAAAAAAATAAAATATACATAAATTTCTTTGGTATTCGAAAACGAGAATTTTGCCACATTGTAGTTGTAAGATAATCGTGCTAAACCTATTGCGTATATGATGTCTGTGTAGGAATCTTTTGTGAAATATGAAAAGTGTAAATTGGCTACTACTTGATTATCACGTCAACCAATTTCGCCAAATCGTTCGCCAAATTATACAAATTTACATAATTTTATCTTAAATAACTAAAGAGAAAATGCTTAAATACGAAAGAGCAAATAATTTTGTTTTCATTTTTCAGGAGGAAATTTTGCAATAATAAAGTAATTGTTGTAGTGAGAATTTTAATGTGTGTAATTTTTTTTTTCCTGCTATTGTTTGGTAAGAGCTGGTTTTGTGAAAGCCATGTTAAGATGGTATTCAAATTTTTGAACCCTTCCCAATTACCACCCCCTTGGGCCGATTTTGCTCATTTGCAATTCCCACTGAGATATTAACCATCTCAATGTACTTGACGAGTTTGAAGATGATTCTTGCATAATTGTGCCTTTTATCGCGCAGACAATATTTAATATATGTATAAACTTTTTAGATGGGAGTAGGTTTGGGTTCCTGGCTTCACATAATGAAAAGTTGTGAAAAATTTTTTCAAAAGTTGTACCATGGTAACGACTGTAATAATTAATATTTCTTCAGATAAGGGAAAATTTTAAATCCTGTTGCCATAATGGTCTCATTTCGCTTCCAAATGTGCACTGTTAGTAATAAACTAAAATAGTTACTTCTAAATAGCTGGTTTTTGCGCAACGTTTAAGATAATTTAATATCACAATGGTGTCTAAATCGTTTTCAGCAATGAGCAAGGTGCTGCTGGAGGTCCAAATTATTTAAAATACAAATTTAAATTCACCAGTTCGTTTCATCCACGGTTGATTTTGAAATATTGATCAGCGCAGCGGGCATAGCCTGCTAGTTATTTATTAAAATATAAAATTTATTTATAATTTTTTAAAACTTTAGTCTCAAAAAAAATTTTTCAAATAGTCATTGTAATTTGTTAAATTTCATTATTGTTTTATTTTGTATTCTGATTATTTCATTTTATTTTTTGAAATTCTGAATTCGATGTTTCATTTATTTCATATTATCATTTCTGTAAGTAAAATTTTAAATTGTTTGATGAAATGCAGCTCTTATGATTTCTAAAACGGAAGCACTAGCTGAAACTGCAAGATTGTTTAAAAAACGTTTTATTGTTACAACCTTTTTATTACGTAGGGGGAAGTGGGGAACATTGATACATGAGGCACATTGATACACCTTCTGTACTGCACACAGGGTCATCACAGGAAGTTTCGCAACAGCTCCAAAAGGTGATAATAGTGCACTCAACTATATACAGCAAGTTTTGGAATGATTCAGTTGTTTGTTGAAATGGGACGAGTGATTAATTGTTTTTGTAGGTCAAAAGTAAATTTGAGTTCTACAATTGAAATGGTATTATACAACTGTTACAGTATTTTCAACCGAAAAAAATACACTCTCTGGCAAGTAAAACTACTCTTTATCAATTTCTGATTCTTTTTTGTTCGATAAATTATGAAGTATTAGATTTGAGACTCATTTTATTCAAAATGTCTGTATGGGGCACATTGATACAGTCTTTGTCGGGGTACATTGATACAACCTAAATCTTTTTCTAGTTCATTTTTTCATTACCTTTTATTATTTTTTTTACAATGCTCTCCTTAATCGAACCATTTTTCGCTAAAAATTTTTAATATTAGTTTTTATTGAAGTGAAATAACTTTAATTTCTTTATATTAGAACATTTTATATTATTTTTGAAAAGAGAAGACGTACGAACTTATTCAACATATAGTGCTAGTATAACTAATTTAAAAAAAAGACGCCAGCCTGAAAAATCTCAAATTTTTATCAATTCTCCAGAGAAAAAAGTATTTTTGACATGAAAAGTGTTACGTAAGAGAAACAAGCTGCAGAACAGCACAGGATAATTATATTAAAAACAGAGTTTTTAATATAATTATCCTTTATTTACTGTATATAAACCGATTTATAAAGAGAAAACTTGGTAATTTTCCATCGTTCCTAAGGAAGAAGATAATGCTGGGGTTAAAGTATCAGATATGACCAAGTTACTACTGCCAACAATCAGACAAGGAACAGCCAGAACATCAGGTCATTAAACATTTCATTTTGATTGCTTTAATATTGCTTACAAATAAAGTGTGGGTGATTTGAATTTTTTTAAATAATATAATGGGTTTGCTAACTATTTTTTTATGAAAAATATGCATTGGTGTTATTTTGTCTTTATTTTTCCCAGACGTATGAAAGTGTATTAATCTGCCCCGGGGATGGGGCGCATTGATACAAATTACTTTTTTTGATTTTTTTTTTTTTAATTTACATGCAAAAATAATATATAAAACAACGATTGTACATTTTCATAACACACTACACAGGTTTTGCTGACATCACATAGAAAAATAACTTGTCATTTCTGCTTTCTAGACACAAAAAAATTTTTTAGAAAAAAGCTGTATCAATGTACCCCACTCCCTCCTATCTTTTTGTTTCAAAAGAGAAACATTCTTTCCCATTATTTCACAATATTATTTTTTCATAATTTTTTCCTTTACGTCTAATATTCAGAAAGCTCAGTTAAATTTAAAGAATTCAACTGGCATTTAAATAGAACTATGAAGACAGTAAGCAGGACTATTTTCAAAAACACACTCTTTGGAGAAATACATCCTTGTCTTTAACCTTTAGTGATATGTATTCTAAGAGAAGAATGTTCGCTAAATGAGGTTCATGATGCAATAAATGTTTTATTAATCACTTGGTGTTTAACAGGGAAAGTGTATTAATAAATATGTTACTAATTTAAACTAGATGTTTATCACTGAACAAACATTTAATCAGAGGATTTGTTTTATCGCTTTTTTTGCCGGAATCATTATTTGTGGCATAATTTAAAAATATTTCTATAATTTTATTCACTTTATGATTGCATGAGTTTGAAATGCACATTGAAACATAGTTCTCAATGTTTCTATAAAATCTGTGAATTTTTGTTCAAATAAGTTCTCTTTTCTTTAAGACATTATTTTATAATTGTTTATTAAATGTTCAATATATATGCATACTTTTTTATAAGCAATTGCAATTACACCAGCAGCAATTATCTGAAAAGCGTGATAATGAATAAATTTCCATATTTAACATACGGTAGAGTGCAGATTATCAGGAGAATTCGGGTCTGAAATCGATCCGGTTAATCAAAAATCCTAATAAATGGAAAAACTTCTATAGCAATGTTTTTTAGGTATTTTCATTTCACACATTTTTCAGGCTTAGGATTGGCAATTGCAGAAGTTTACATTTTAGCATATTAAACAGCGTGTTTAGAAGATATTTTTAAAACTTTTTCCTATATTATTTTCTTAAAATT
Source organism: Maratus speculifer (assembly GCA_964019185.1). Classification (NCBI taxonomy): domain Eukaryota; kingdom Metazoa; phylum Arthropoda; class Arachnida; order Araneae; family Salticidae; genus Maratus; species Maratus speculifer. The sequence continues at coordinate 223,436,092 of OZ025296.1, read as the reverse complement.
CGTACATGTTTTTACAGAGAAGTACATATAAAAGTAATTGTATGCATATGCAGTGTGTATATACTATACGAACAAACGCGAGAGGGTATGCCCTTTTTCCGAATGCTGAAGAGATAAAAGAAGCATTTTTTTTATCCCTTTCAGAAAACCTGAAGATAAAGAGGGGTTTTTATGGAAAAATAAATAAATAAATGTTTGTGGAACTCTCGTACATTAGAAGTAAATACTTCTTAGGTTGTAAATAGTGTTAGTTGTATGAGGTTGTTTATTTGTGTGCATTTCTCTGTCTGAATTTGTTGGCGTTTTTACTATTTTAGGATTAGAAAATTTCGGTTAATTTTCATGACATCCATGTGAATTTACCCTACCGCTCATAAAGAAATTTTGTTTCAAAAAATTTTGAGAAGGTGCATGGTTCTTGATCAACTTGGTTGATCGGCATTCATCTGCACAAATATATATAGATATATTATTTATGTTAATTATATTATCATAAGATAAAATGATTTCTTGCAGAAATTTTGTTTACTATTCCACTTTGAACCCATTTTAGCATAAATTAGCTCTATTTTAAAATTTTATATTTTACTGCTGCGTAGCTCAAAAATTGATGCATTTATTCAATTCGTTAATTATGCTACATTTGTCCTATTTTTTTTAATAATACTTACCATTGTTCTAACTTCGTATCTACCAAGTTTTGATTTTAGCTGGTACTGTTTAAAAATACTGGCTTCAATGAATTATTGTTATGGTAATATCTGAGTTATTTTGGTTTTATTTGTAAAAGTATATATATATATATATATACTGGGTTTTTTTCAATACTTAGCTGTCAAATAATTATATTCATTGTAAAATTTTTATAACAACGTTTCCTAATAAAAAAGAAAAGATTTATATTTTCACATATTATATAAAAAAATTCTTTAAAATATTTTTTATTTAAAATTTATGTACACTACATCTTAGCGAAGAATTTTTTTTTTTTTTTGGATTACGCATATTAAAATATTTCTTAGTGAATATCAAAACTTTATAAGAATGTTAGAAATAATGCTTATTTGGAGAGAGCTCACAGAGTATCAAATCCTGAGAGCTAATGTGCGCGCAGGTTCTGTATGTACTTACGTTACTTTATAAGTCATGATAAAAATATCCGATTTGTTTCAAATTTTGGATATATATTTCTTCAAATAAGAGACTTCTGTGATTAGTTTCTGGAGTTCATTAGATAAGTATAGGTAGGGGGTAATAACTCCTTTAATTTAGATAAATGGGTTTTTTATGCAGAATTATCACAGTTTATTAAAATTTTTAATGTAGGATCATTCTGATAAGGCGCCGTTAAGATTACTTTTGAGCGTTCTTTGGTTATGTATGAAAGGAGGGGAAAGGACGGAACTCTTTTAATTTATGTAAATGTGCCTTTCACGTAGAATTTATAGGTTTAATACAAATTTTTGGATATAGGTTCATTCTGATCAGGCAAAATCCTCATTTTTTTAGCGTTTTTCTGTAAAGTATAAAAAGGGACGATTAACCTTCCATAAAATAGATAAATTGTTTTTATGCAGAATTATCCAATTTGCTTCAACATTTGGATAAAGGCTTTTTTGTAAGACGAACCACTGAAAAGTTTTTTTCTGATTAAATTATTAAGTATAAAGAAAAGAACTGAAGATTATTTTCATCCTTTTAAATTAGATAAATGAGTTTTGATCCAGAATTATCCGATTTGCTTCGAAAGTTAAATATAGGTTCATTTTGATAAAGCGCATCCCTGATTAGATTCCCGGATAGATAAATATAAAGAGGGGGAATAATATCCTAATTTGTTTTTCAAGGCGCATTATATATTTTTTAAAAAGTTTTAATGTACAATTAGTTTGTATATCTTATGAGCTCAATGCTTTCATTTTAAATGGGCAAGATCTTTTTTAAATTAAATTTTAAAAAAAGTGTCGAAAACATAATTTTTTTATCATGTAGTAAACATTTTCATCTCAAAAATTTTTTTATATACATTTCAAGACAGATTCCTACAATTTTCTTTTATCTGACAAAACAAATGCTTTTCTCTTCTAATTTTAATCTCATATTCAGAAAATCCATTTAGATTTAGTGTATTCAAGGTGTATTTAGAGTCAGAATTTTGCACTTTGGAAACAGTATGATCTGCCAGATCAAAAGGAGGGAAAACATTTTGGAAGTGAAACTTGATTCAATTAAACAGAGATTAACTTGAACACTTTAAAATTTCAAATCCTCACACTAATGAAAATTTAAGTTTTAATAATTTGTTTCTAATGTAATTTATTTTGCTTCATTACAAATGATAAAAGACATTTTTAAGCTCGTAAGTTAAAGAATTTCAGAATATAAACTGTGTAATTTATCTAAAGAGTCATTTTGGTAAGTCTCGTGGATTAGAAACATGTATAAAATTTTGTGTTTATGACTACATAAAAATTTCATCAAATGTGTTTAATAACTTAGACCCAAACCGTTTCTGTTGACTTACATATGTACTTTTAAATCTTTAATTATCTTTCAGCAGATTAAGTAATATAAGAGATAATTCAAATTCCGCTGAATACATTTTGAAGCTATAAATATTTAACATTATTTTGATTAATTGATTTATTGCATTATTATGAATAACTATATCATTACATTATTATATTATTTATTACTATACTAATTTTTTTCTATTAAAATATATGTAGAAATACGAGGACGTACTATAAAGTTCCTGGAATTGCCTACAAAGAAAATAGCTAGAGTTAAGAAATGAAAAAAATACTAAACATATTATACCATTAGACGAATGTTCTTGTTACTTTGCTATTGCATCTCTTCTAGTTCTGACAAGTGAATGTTCCTTGATTGGTTCCAAAACCGGTTCTCATCAGCCTCTTAAACGTATTCAGTGTCCTCAAAATGATGACCTTTAAGGTGATTCTTCAAATTTCGAGACAGAAAATAGTCTGAGAAAGCTAGGTCTGGTGAGTAGGAAGATTATTGGATCAAATGAAAGGCCAGGTTCTTCAAATAGTCAGCCAAAAATTGGATGTGTGTGAAGGTGGCATTGTCATGCAACAAAAAAATCCTTTTGATCAACTTCCTTCAGCGTTTATCCTTGAGGAACACCTTCAACTGGACCATTATGTTAGCATAATATTTCTCAGTTATACTACTTCTCTAAGGTTGGTAGTCCACCTACAGAATACCGTATTTTTCCCCAGAAAACTGTCCCTTTTGGTGTTTCAGCCAACTTATTCGGCAAATTTTCTTCTGCAATGGAGATCGACTGTGATACCATTTTATTGATCGTTTCTTGTTTTCCAGATCATAGGTGTAAAGCCAAATTTCATTCTCAGTCATTAACATAGCCAAAAAAGTCAATGTCTTTGCTGTTTTTTCTGTAGGAACAAAACCTTCATGACGTCTCATAACTCTAGAGATATAAAATTAACCTGTGCCTCTGCTATCGCAGCTTTCACTCGCAGCAGAAAAAAATCTAAAAATCAGAAACACCCGATATAGTTACATAATTAGATTTTTAAATCTTTAGATGAGTTTACTTTTGATTTTTCTATTTCAATCATGTATTCAATCTATTTCAAGCCAGGAATATTTCAGTACCCCCTCGAATATTCGATTAAAATCGAACAGAAAATATTTGCACTTGAAGTACAAACTAATACTTAATGAGCAATCCAATCGAATACATAAGTAGAAAATGACAACGATAAATTTCTTAAAGCTGTGATACGGACCATTTATCTTAAAATTGATAAAACAATCTAATGTACTTCTCAAATATAAAAAAGAACGCCTATTTAACTGTGAATATTTTGTCACATAATTTTTGCTCTTACGGTAATTATATTCGTAGATATTGTAAATTTGGTTCATACAATCAGCGCAAATATTAATATAAATTAAAATTTTAAATAACTTTTCTCCGAATACATATTTCTTCATTTTCATGTTTTAAAAGTAAAAAGGATTTTTTTGTATTTGAGATAGGGTTTTTAACTTTTTTTTCATGTTTTTTATTATAAATGTTATGAATTTGCGCATGGAAGTTAGCCTTTATGTTTTATTTTAGTATTTTTTTAAATAAAATTATTTTAAAAAGTTTATATTTCACCATTTTACAACAGACACATATATGAGTAATAAAAAATCGTATTAAACGTAATATTAGATGTATCTAAATTTCAATGCGCAGTCTTGTATAAATAAATATCTGAGCAAAAATATAAATACATAAAATTATAAAATTATAACAATATGTAAAATTGTAATAAGACATAAATTTTTAAAAAATTAGTAACGATTGAAAAAAATTTAACTAAAAATTCATTTGATATTTTTCCTCAAAATGTAATTCTAATTGAATATTAAAATGCAGTTTATTTATCATTTGAACCATATAATTTTTAGAAAATAATAATTTAAAAATTTTTGAAAATGTGTACTGTCCTCTTAAATCAGTTTAAACGAAATGTTTGGAATAAATGTGCTTCCTTTATATATTATGAAACATATTTAAAGTTAGGAAATACAATTTAAGTTTAAATATCTACTACAAAGATCATTCAAATAATTTTGTATGGTTTTGAAAACAACTTATTGATAAAGAAATATAGCTATACCCTTTACAGGTCTGTTGCTAATGACTATTTCTGAATTCTATCTTGCACTTATTCCTCAAAATGAAAATCTTTTACATAAAATTTAATATGTTCAATGTTGTGCAGACTACGGTACGATAAATCTATGGTGAGAGCTATGTATCCCACAGTGCATTGATTCCAGAGAAGAACGAAGATTTTACCACATTATACGTGGACGAAAAAACGTGCGGACGAAAAAACGTCAGCAGCCGAAATCAGCATCAGTTATAATAAAGGTCACTCAGCAATGTTTCTCAACGCACACTGCACTATTGTGTTTGCGTATGAGCCTACGCAAACAGCAGCCTTGCCTAAGCACGTTTCCATGCTGGGTGCAAATCATCGATATCGTTATGTGGAATGGGCCCATGAACATAGCAGTTGGACAATAGAATAATGGAAAAAAGTTGCAAGGTCAGGCGAATCACATTTTCTAGTCCATCACATCTAGTGGCGTATGCGAATACACCGATTTCCAACGGAAAGCTTGGCTCCCACATGTAGAGTTGGTCGGAGACAAGCCTGAAATCGCTATATTATAGTATGGGCGATGTTTTTATGGGGTGCATTAGGACTAATAATCGCCGTAGAACAATCCCTGATGTCTACCCCACAAACACTCGAGTTAAAGCCGTAAGCTGGTTTCGTCACGACCAAAAGGAGTTAAGGCTATTTGTTCATAAACAATGCTGCACCGCAAGTGAGCCGCCGCTGATTGCGGCAGTCATCGCCGAGCCGTTAAAGGCTCGGCGATGACAGAACTGTTGCATTTACTTTGCCGGTAAACTCTTAATGGTCGGTTTCGGGCAAAAAAGTAATGGCCCTCCTACATCTAGAAAGCAGAGGGCTAATATAAACTGACCAGCATTTTTATTTTATGAGAGAAAATGTATATATTTTTGGTCTTTATTTCTATCAAAAATTACTTTAAATCTGAGTTTTAATAAGGAGAGATTTATATACGAGATATAATTTACGAGATTTATATTTAAAACAATAAAATAGATGACATATTTTATTTAGTTTGAAAATCTTTATATAAAAAATAAAAATTGTGGTCAAAATGTATACAGAATTCCAAGTTTTTTCTTCACCGGCACACTGTTACATTCATTATTTATAAAAAAAAAAAAAGTTGGAAAAAAATGAATAAATATTTAAAATATAGTAAAATAATTTAAAATAAATATTAAAACAGAAAAACGCTTTTAGATTGTCCCTAAAGCAGTCCATGTCCACCCCCCCTCCTCCCAATTACTCAGTCATGCAAAACTTTAGCATACATGCATAAAATAATTTTTAATCGTACATGCATAATATATTTCTAAAATTGTCGATTTCTGTATTTCTAAAATTGGCTTAGAAATACAATTAGTTTCAATTTCTTTTTTTCTAGGAAAGATCATTCTAAAATTTGAAAAATGGCGTTATTAGAAATAGAAGAAAGAATGTATTTTGATTTATTTGCATCTGCAAGCGCGGATAGCTTTGCATGGATATATTTCAGTGGTCATACTGGAAACAATGAATATATTATTCAATTTATATTGATTTTAATAGCCAAAATAAACAGAACACAAATTTTTAAGAAATTGGAACAATACAAAGATTTAAATACAGTAAGATGCATTCATTGGAAATGCATATTATACAAAATATTTAAAAGATATTTACTGATAAATGTGAATTTTTTTAGTATATATTTTTTAATTCTATAAAAAAGGTATTTGTTGCAAACAAAATGAATGAAATGGCATTTAAATTGTTTCAACAAGAATTTTTTACTGAATGCTAGTCAGTAAAGAAAAAAGAAAAAAAAAGGGGGGGAGCATATAAACTGTTTCTAAAACGTAAATTTTTAATATGATTTCAAATATATATGCATTTTAAATAAAATTCCGGGTGGGGGGGAATTTAAAATTCTGATTCAAAGGAAAAAAGAAAATTCGCTGTATCTGTTAAATTCCTAACATTTATATGTATTTATTTGCTTTATTATATTTTTACTAATAAAAAATACAGATAAAGCCATCTATTGTTTTTCATATGTCGGATAACCGTTCCTTTCAAACAAAACTCATTAACGATCAAAACACCATGTCGCCACAATAAACGATCCAACGAGTAACCGCAAAAAGTGGTCAGATCTGTTTGGGCCTTAGGAGAATACATGCTCTCCTTCAAGGTCAACAAGTACAGGGGGGAATTTTCCAAGAATTTTGGACGGTGTGCTGATAAGCAGATCATTTCAGTTGGACTGTCACATAAGGGAGAGAAAGCGTGTTTAACGAATGCTACCTTCAATTTGGATATTTTACCACAATATAGGTATGTTTTATTATGCTTATTCATTGAAGAATTATTAATTTATAATTCATTATAACCTCTTGAGTTTTTTTTGCATCGACATTACGGTTGTTTGATTCCGGAAACCTAATAGAAAGATAGGAAACATATTCATTTTTAAGACATACGTTTTTAAAAATGCAGTTGTATTTTAACAAGTATAAAATAATATTTACTTTATACTCCACTATTCATCACTTATTCGTTATTTTAAAGTTTTGTATAAATTAGGAAAAGCAGCTAATTTAAAATTATATACTTTTAAGAATTTTTTAAAAGCTTGAAAGTTAATCATATTTTCATATAACAATTGTTGTTTTCTACTGTGCATGTCATTAAAAATATTGCAAAAAATAAAATAGTTTAATTTAAATAAAGTTTACACTGATTCTTAAAGGTAAAATTTACTTTTCTTTTCATATATTAGAAGTGAGAAAGAGCGATTTCATGTGTCTTGTATAAAATTGTGCAAAATACCATTTAATAGATATTTCTTTAACTTAAAAAAATTTCTTTTTTGTAGAGGTTTGTTGAATTATTTTAGATAAAATAGCTATCGGTTTAATTTTAGATTCTTAAAATAGCTTCTTTAACGTTGTAAGTAACATGACTGTGAATGATGGTTTTTTCTTTTTTTTTTTTTTTTTGAGCGAAAAAAATTGACAATTTTTCATCAAAAATATTTCATTCATTAAACAATTAAATAAAATTGTCAGATCATTCAAAATTTTTATACATTTTCAATTACTGTAAATAATTCTCAGCTAACATGAAAAAATTAAAATAATATATTTTTTAAATAGCAAATATTATTGTTATGTATATATATATATATACATATATTTGTAATGTTTGATTATTAAGTTATTCGAATAAAATCTAAATGAAAATTCTTTTGTATATTAAAATGATGCAAAAAATATTCGACAGGTTTCATAATAATTCTTTAATGAATAAATATAATATATTGGTGACAGCCATTAACAGGCTACTTCAGTCAAGCAAAACGATTCGTTCGGTAATATTAATCCTATAGAAGAAATCAATAAAGATATCTCTGTTACATTTTAATATTTTGAAACGATATTTTTTCCTGTCAGATAGCTGAAATTAATCTGTACAAAGGCCGTTTTTTACTTTTTCTATTTTGTTTGCAGATATTTTTAATGAGAATGTTTTTACTTTCGGAACCGGTTTCGAAAGTGAAAGCATCCTCAGAAAAAATCTACCATAAAAATCGAAAAAGTAAAAAAATTGCCTACGAATCGATCTCAGCAATCTAATGCAACAGATAATAAACAAAATAAAATAAAATAAATAAATAATTTAAAAGTATTGGAATGCAACCGAGATGTCTTTCTAAATTCCTTCTGTAGGATCGGCATTATTTATTGGGTCTTTTCGCTTGGCTGAGGTAGCCTCTTAAGTCTAAAAACCAATGAAAATAAAAGAAAAAAACATAAAGCATTTAACTTAATACATGCATCACTAGCATAAATTCAAAATTTGTTCCATAAAAAATGTTTGTTTTAAGATTGTTTAAATTATAAAGTGTTTTTGCATAAAAAACAATATATTATTAATCATTAGGTACACTTTTCAAAAAAGTTATAAATTTACTTATCTTCAATTTTTTCAAAAATTTCCAAAACTTATAAGTTGAAAATGAATTTATTTGTTTATTATTTAATTATATGCTTTAAAAATTATTTTTAATTGCATTACATGTAAATTTTTAAAGCATATAATTAAATAATAAACAAATAAATTCATTTTCAACTTATATGCTTTGGAAATTTTTGAAAATTTTGAAGATAAGTAAATTTATAACTTTTTGAAAAGTGCACATAAAGATTATTAGTATATTTGTTTTACATGCAAAGACAGTTTATCATTTAAATAATCTTCCAGCAAATATTTTTATAGAACAAATTTTGAATTCATGTTTAAATATTAATTCTTACAAACACAAATGGCTGGGTGAGGGGGATCTCCTGGACAGCCTTTATTTTTAATGGCCTTTAAATGAATAATTGTGGCCAGTTCGTGGCTGTCTGATATTTTTGATAAAAACGTTAATGGCACATTTGTGGGCAACTTCTTGTATTCATATCTTGCGCCGCATTCTGGCCGGCGTGACAATTTTTTGACGGAGCCGTTACAGCCAAAGATGGCGGGCAGTTATCAAACACTTTGGGCCACCGCTAACGACGCCTCTAGTGGCCCACCAGTTATGTGTTTGTTGGGTATGTACTACCTAGACACCGTTGTAGATAACTTATATTCATTCATGACTACAATTTTATTCCGGATTCTTGGATTTACGAACAGGATAATAAATAATGTCGTACTGCTCAATCGTCAAGAGTCGGCTCGAGGAGCATTCTAGTGAGTCCATAGATTCCAAAATCAACTGTGATGCATTCAGTAGAAGATTTCTAGCTCTACTTGGCAATCACAATTCCTTCTGGCGCGTAACAACCTCGCAATTTGCGAGAATTGCAGGATCAGTAAGTGAGAGTTTGATATCAGATACAAGACTATAAGAACTTTGGTGAGTTGATACCATGTCGGGCGTTAGCGGCTTTTGAAAACAAAACGTACCAACGTCATATTAAACAGATGGCCGTAATATAATGGCCCTTCGGTGTTAAAAAAAGTGTATATTTATCAGTTTGCCGTTTACTCCGGCCGTATCAAACTATTTCATAGATAAAAATATTCGGATAACTGCCATGTAACATATGCTATTGGATCAAGTGATAAAGATCTACAACAAACCATATATAATATTGTTTCAAGATCAGACATAATTTGTAAATTATTCTAATATTAGAATTTATATTTTAAATTATATTCCTGGTTCTTCTATATCATCCTATCGATCACTGTCCATAATTAAATTATCGCCAAACTGTTCGACAAATTATAACGCCCGATAAAAAACTGTAAGAAAGTTTTCTTTTTGGATATTTTATCAGTTACAAATAGTAAATTTATTGAATTCAGAAAGAAAAAACATGACTGAAAAATTGTGATTACCTGGTCGCTATTGACCGTATAAAAGTTTTCATTCTTCCGGATATTTTGAACAAAAAATGCTTTGTTGTTAAGAAATATTAATGAGAACATTACATGAAACATTTGAAGATTTGCTTACTTCAATCATAAGAAAACGTCTAAGATATTAAATGCAGAATCATTAAATTAAACAAAAAACATATTATTGATTTTTTTCTACATTTTGCATTAATAAAAAAAATATGAATATTTTTTAAAAAATTAAATAACATGTTATGCAAAAAATTCATAGAAGCAATAATACATTTTATTATGTATTTTATCTAAATTATAGAAAAATATTAACCATCATTTAAAAGTTGAAAAAAAAATATATATAATTTGATAATAATTCAAGATCTCTATGTTTCATGTAATATTGTTTCTCGCACGTAAAAACGAAGTAAAAAATTGCTAATAGCTACATTTAAATTAACCCCCCTCCCCCTGAAAAAAATGTTAATGCAACGTTTCTTAAAACTAAGATCATGCAATCTTAAAGTTGTTCGCGAAAATAGCTGCCGCAAAAGATCACAAAAAAGAACAAGATTTATATTTTTGTTGCTTCAACCTCGTTATTTTAAATAGACAAAACACCCCCAAAAAACAAGAAATTTGTTAATGCTTCGATCAGTTACGGCATGTATAGGATTATCGTGTACATGAAAACCAAAAACAATATACACATATATCAGTAGATGCAGCAACATCATGATTTTGGAATCAAAGAAAAATAAAAGAAATTCAAAAAAGTCCCGATCAAAAGAGTGTCAAACTGTCAATAGCTTTCATATAGAGCATACGACATATTCAGGTAAACAGAAAAAATAAGCTTGAATATTTACTTATATTTATTATTATTCTAAAGTACAACTATTGGATGGTGGATAATCATTTGTGGTGGTTATTTAAGCTAAACCATTATACGTAACTATGCACTGCAATTTTTTTAAATACTTTTTCTCGTTTAAAATTACCAAGTCAGCATTAATGACGTAATAGTTTTAAACTGAAAGAAAAAACTGTTGGATCCGTGAACGATAGTTAAAAATACAGTAAAAGTTGAATAAAAATCACTTAATGACGTAGGAAAAGTGTCCAAACAATCTGTCGTGAACAGAATATGACGTCTCTATTACACATATTTGGTGTTAAATCCTATAATTTAGCAACACTTTTTATGCAAAATGGTCGACAGGTTCATGCAGAAGTACCCTCTTTTGAAAGTTATCATCCTTATTTTAAAGTGAGTTTTTTAGACCCGGAGTAACGCACAATTTTCTGTAACATTTAGTTTTAACTGGAACAACTTCTCACGTTTTTTATTAAATATGTAGTTCGAAAAACCACCATTTTCCTTTTTTTTCATATACATTTATTGCACTGTACTTTTGACATTTACTGTCAGCTTATAATTTCCTGAAGCGTTTAATTGAAACATCCTACGGGCAAATCAGCGAGTATTTTGTGTATGGTAAATTTATATAAGGGTTGACTAAATGAAAAAGAGTCTAGAATTATATGAGAATAAATTTTTATATGGGAACAATATTATAAATACATTACCTTTGGAACAGTTGAACAATATATAATTGCTATGGACATTATAACAATGATCCCAGCGTGTAAGAAGGGAATGGGTGGCTTTAGAGTAGAAACGCGTAGGTTAAATCAAGAATCCAGATTCTCTAGGTAATTCTCTGACCTTTAACATTATTTTTTAAGGAGACGAAGATATTTGTAACGTTGCTCTCCCTTCATACACCTCTTTCATCTACAATAAATTTACGAAGCATGCTTCTCTTCTGTGTCAAAAAATAGGATAAATACCGTTTGATTGATTTGTAGGCATCCATCGTGCAACCAACTATGGAAATTCTTCTAAAATGAGGATACTTATGCGAAGCGGTCAAGAGCGCATGTGAAACAGGGAATATCATAACGCCATCCATACGTTAACACATTAACACACTGCAATTTTATATTTATATAAAGAGCTACAGCTAAAGTTTTTTGCTCATTTGGTAATATCTTATAAATAAATAAAAATAAAATTAATAAAATTCAAGTGAGAAAAATGAGTTACTAAATAAATATTATAATATTATAATTCACAATAATACATTAAATAACGTAATCAAAATTACTCATTATTTAAAATTACTAAATGTATTTCTAGGAATTTTAAAAATCCCTTAAACTACATTAACTGCAAAACCACAATTAAAGATTCACAAATATGTCTGTAACCTAACAGACACAGTAGTCATAAGCTACTAACATATTACATTACATTACAATGCAATTACCAGAACAATGTTTTATGCATGTTGCTAATCAAACGCATTTACCAAAAGTGATGTTTTAGACTAATTATAAAAAATCTCATCATAGATTCTTTAATGTTTTTACAACTTAAATATACATTATATTTTTTAAATGAAGCAAAATCAAATTAAAACAAATTAAACAATTCATTTGTAATATATTCCATGAACTGAAGCTTTCATTAGTGTACAGTTGTATGATTTTAAGTTGTGCAAGAAATTTCTTTTTAATTAGATCAGGCGTTAATTTCTAATATGCTTTCCTTTCCTTTGATATCCAAGAACTTATTACATTCGCATTGGGAGATTCAGATTTTTTTTTTTTTAAGTTGCAAGTTGAGTTTTCAGCCCTAAATTACTTCCAGGAATTATAGAATGGTTAGAGCGTAAAAAGAAAATCGTTAATGCTTAATACTTTTCTAATTTATGTTTCACTGCATGCCAATTTAAAAGGACTACTTTATAAGTATTATTGCTTTCTGTCGATTTTAAAAATCACTGATACTTAATGAAGATTGAAAAATATGTCTGTAACTCAACCAACACTGAAATCATAAGCTACTAACATATTAGACTACACTACAATGCAATAAGCAGTACAAAATTTTATGCATGTTGCAATTTCATTTACCAAAGAAAAATGACTTTTTAGACTAATTACAAAACGTCCTTTCTTGGATTCTTTAATATTTTTACAACTTAGAAAGAAAATCTACCATTTTTCATGAAGCAAAATAAAATGAAACGAACCTCATACATAATCCATTCTCAAAACTCAAACTTTGATTAGTGTAAAGTTGTGTGGTTTTAAAGAGTGCAAAGAAATTCCTTTTACTTACCCATCATACGTAGTATAGGGTAAGTCTTGCAATCGTTTTGAAAATCGAAATTTTTTTTGGCGGATTTACACGTTTTAGATAGTGGAGATTCCGAAAAACATATTTTTAGAAAAAAAAACATTTGCCGTCCGTCTGTCTGTCTGTCTGTCTGTCTGTAAACGTTCTATCTCCCGAACAAATTGAGATAGAGACTTGAAATTTTGTATGTAGTTAGTATGTAAGAATGGGACGAAGCCTATTTAATATCAGCAACCTCGATTATCCGGAACTATTTTTTTCGGACTCTCGAAAAATTCGTTCTGATGAAAGGTATATAAAAATTTTATAATTTTTTTGTTCTAAGGAATGGACGTAAAAGGCAATAAAATATCACACATTTTGCATATAGAACGAAGTCGATCGAATTATTAGTTGCTGAGATATTTGTAATCCTGTTTTCCACATTCTTCGATTTTTCATGACCCTCTATTTCATTCAAATTTCAATTCAGAAGTATATTTTAATTGGAAATGAGACGCTTAATCCGACGCAATTAATTGATAGTTAATAGAATTATTATTTTTGGAGTTATAAGGATGTTTCTTTTATACAGTTCGGTACTACTTGAGTAGTTTGGCGTTTTGTATAATTGTCGAAATTGTCGAATCATCAGCAATTCATTAAAGGAGCATTACTACGTGTTAAAAATATTTAAATAGACGTTTAAATTTTATTTTGGAATTGCGATGCATTTTATAAAAAGTTTACACATGTTTTATTTTTATATTTTATATTATGCATATCTAAGATGGGTAAGTATTACGGTGGCCCCCAACGACTAGTTTCATTAGATCTGGTTTCATTTTTAATATGTTCTGCCTTCTTTTGTTATCCAAAAACTTACTCTTTCCGCATTGGGATTCCACATCATTTTTCTCCTAAAAATATATCAAGTGCAGTTTTAAGCCTTAATTTATTTCGAGGATTAATAGAAGTACTACAGCGCAAAGAAAAAATGCTTAATTTTTTTCTAACTTATGTTTTTCTGCTAAAAATTGGAATATTTATACATTTTTTTTAACAATAACCTTGAGAAAATAATTTCATATATCTCTCATATTAACATATTGGATTGCACTAGGTCATTTACGGTTACCTTATAATTTCCTGAATGTTTAAGCCTTTAATGAACCGCACTAAATACAAATCAGCCAACATTTTCTGCACAATAAATAAACAAATAAATAAAATAATTACAAAATCAAATGACAACATTATAGCATCTAAGTAAATAATAAAATAATATAATATTATAATAATTCAGAATAGCATAAAAAATTAGATAATCAAAATGATAGTTCTATGTTCAAAGCTACCAAATGTACTTCTAGGAATTCTAAATATTTTTATTAAATTACATTAACAGGAAAACCAAATTAAATATTTAAAAATATATATGTCGCTCAATAGACACTGTATGCATAGACTACTAACATATTACATTACACTACAATGCCAATTAAAGTACAAAGCTTTATGCTTGTTGCTAATCTTACACATTTACGAACAAGTTGGAAATTGCACGTGAACATAGCAAATGAGGTGCGTTCGTACGATAACGAAGTTTTAAAAATATTCAGATCTTGCTGATATAGTAGAGCGTACTTCGGATGCAGTATAGTGGTCGAAATCTTTGCGTTTCTATAAATATGCAGGAAGAAATTTTTATTACATCTCAGCAACGTATATCTTATTCATAAAATGTGAAATAGTTGAATATAATTAAAACACGCCCCAAAAAATGTTTCCCCGTGTAGCATTATGTAGTGGAATACTTTTGTGTGACCCTGTAATTTAATAATAAAAATTCTTTGCATCACAGATTGCACAGAATGCATATTTTAGTATATATTTCATAGATTCATGCCAATTCTATTATGTTCGAATGAGTGTAACATCATAAAAATGCATTTGAAACTTTTTTCCTATTGACCATAATGTGATGGAATACCTTTCATTGTCCCTGTAATTGATCTATGCATCCGATTTTTATAACATTTGAAATGACTCGACAAAATTACGCAATAATTATATGTTTTAAATTTCAAACGATTAAAATGCATTTGAAAATTTTTCCCCATTGACCGTAAAGTAACGA
This sequence comes from Maratus speculifer, assembly GCA_964019185.1. Classification (NCBI taxonomy): domain Eukaryota; kingdom Metazoa; phylum Arthropoda; class Arachnida; order Araneae; family Salticidae; genus Maratus; species Maratus speculifer. The sequence continues at coordinate 223,420,695 of OZ025296.1, read as the reverse complement.
AATTCTTTTTATTGCCCCTGTAATTGGTCTATGCATACGATTTTTATAACATATGAAATGACTCCACAAAGTTATGTAATAATTATGTATTTAAAATTTCAAACGATTAAAATGCATTTGAAACTTTTTGCCCCCTTGATCGTAATGTAACGGAATCCTTTTGATTGTCCCTGTAATTGATCTATCCATTCAATTTTCATAAAATTTGAAATGACTCGACAAAATAATGGTATAATTATGTATTTTAAATTTCAAACGATTCGGTTGGGTAGTTTTTGCGTTGTTATATGCGGACGGACAGAGGGACGGACTGAGCGACAACAATAGGTGCTACGTATTTACATAATTACGAACGCACCTAAAAATGACTTTTTAGACTAATTACGATTTTTTTATTTAATATTTTACATCTTAAAAAGAATGTTTATCATGTTTAAATAATCAAAATTAAATTAAACGTACTTTATTCATAATTCGTTTTCAAAACTGAAATTTTCATTAGTGTAAGAATTTATTTTCTTAAAGTGTGCAAATAAATTCCTTTGTAAATAGATCAGGTTTCACTCCTAATGCGTTTCTCCTTCTTTTGATATCCTAAGACTTACTCTTTCCGCATTGGGAGATTCAAATTTCTCCTTAAAATGTTGCAAGTTGAGTTTTAAGCCCTAATTTACTTCGAAGGATAATCGAACTAGTGCATAAAAAAAAATCTTTAATTCTTAATTCTTTTCTAATTTATGTTTCAGTGCATAGCAATTTAAAAATACTACTTTATCTGTGTTGTTGCTTTCTTTCAATTTTACATATCTCAGATACTTATTAAGGTATCATAAATATAATAGGTTTATAGATTTGAAGATTAAGTATAGTTTGGTTTAAGTGATATTTATATTTTCAAAGGTGTAATAGAAATCATATTATCATTTTTATTTTTAAGTGATATTTATATTTTCACGCACTGCGTAAAATAATACGCGTTAAAATATAAATTATCTTCTGCAGCTTTTAAACATGTTATTTTGGCTTCATTATACGCATTTTATACTTTTTTTTACGTTGAAAATGGATAAAATATATTACTTATGTATATATTTAATTTTAAAAATATACAAAATTATAAATAATTTAATTAAACAGCCTGACAATCTTCATTTGAACAGAAATTGACCGAAAAACTCTAAATTATTTTTGTGAAAATTATTATTCTCCAATTTGTTCTTAAGCATTTGCTGTAAGTCATATGCAAATAAGATAATTTTTTGCAAAATCACAATTTTTTCTTAATTTTTTGCACAAATTATTTTTTGGCCTTTTAAATCTTTTTTTTTTTTTTTTGTTCAAAACTGATTTTTAACGTTTATAGATTTCTGAAATATTCCATGCGTCATAACGTTTTATTAAAATTTATAAAATCAATAAGGATGTTGTTTACAAAGAAAGTCTGTATGCATGTGAAAATTCGACGTCATTAAGATGACTAAATTTGATTTTTAATTATTAAAATGTATTTTTTTAAATCTATATAGAATTCGAAACAATAGTTCTCTAAAAAATTAAATACTCAAGGTATTAAAAAATGATAAACAGGTTTGTTTTCAACGGAATTTTAAGTAATTAAAATGCAAAATTAAGAAATATTTGAAAAATTATGAAAATTATGAAAATTATGAATTTTAAAATTTCTTTTTAAAAATTTAATTGAAAAATATCTTAAAATTATAATAGGATAAAAAAAATTAACGTATTCTGTATATCTTTTTTTGAAGCATATATTTCCAAGAAATTTCATATTTTTATTATGAAAAAAATTACATCAACTATTTCCTTAAGGGAGCGAAACTGCAAGGTGCAATCCTATAGAGATGTTTATAAATGATGTCACATTTTTTTCACTAATTTTATCCCCCTCTCCACTCACTTTCCCTTGTCACATCTGAGGTTTTATTGCATAACATGTACTTTCAGTTTATAAGCAAAGAGCTGCGTTATAGATTACTTCAAATTTTATTTATAAGTCTTGACTATGTATTTTAATGTAATTAATTTTAAGGAGAATCTGGTGAGCATTTTTTGCAGGATAAATATATAAATATACATATATGTATAATAATAATAATAAGATAAGAATGAGAACAATTAAGCATCTGAATAAATAATATTATAATATTATAATTCAGAATAATAGATTAACAAATATAATTAAAATAATGTTACAATGTTTAAAGCTGTCAAATTTATTTCAACGATTTCTAACTATTCCTTCAATTATATTAGCTGCAAAAACCACAATTGAAGATTTAAAAATGTATCTGTAACTCAATAGACACTGTGTGCATAAGGTACTAAGATAACAGATTAAATTAGAATGCAATTAACAGTAAAAAAAAATGCCACATTGCTAATCCAACACATTTATCATAAATGTCTTTTTAGATTAATTACAAAACGTCATTTCTTAGATTCTTTAATATTTTTACAACTTTAAAAACATGTCTATAATTTTTAATCAAGCAAAATTAGATTAAACATACTTAATTCACAATACATTCTCAAAAATAATTTTTTTTTTTATTGTAAGATTGTATGGTTTTAACATGTACAAAAAAATTCCTTTTTATTAGATCAGGTTTCACTTCTTATGTGTTTCTCAATTCCTTTGATATCCAATAAACTACTTTTTCACACAATTCACAAATCATTCATTCGGGGATTCAAATTTCTCCTTAGAATGTTGCAAATTGAGTTTTAAATTATAATTTACTTCGAGGGAGAACATAAGGACTAGAGCGTATAGAGAAAAATTTTAATGTTTAATTCACTTCTATTTTATGTTTCTCGGCATGGCAATTTAAAAAGACGACTTTATCTATGTTTTTGTTTTCTTTAATATCACTGGTTCCTATTGAAACATCACAGATTTAATCGGATTATACAATAATTAGTTTAATATTTAGGCAAAGTGGTCTACCGGATCATGGAGAAGTACCCTTTTATTAAAGTTATTGCCCTTGTTTTAAAGTGAGTTTCTTAGTCTTAGAGTAACGCACAATTTTCTCTAACATTTAGTTTTAACTTAAATAATTCCGCATGTTTTTTATATATTAGTTTTTTTCATATGTATTCATATTCACATATTGTACTGCATTTTCTCATTTATTGTCATTTTATAATTTCCTAAGCTTTTAATTAAACTATCCTATAGAGAAATCAGCAAGTATTTTTTGCACCATAAAGAAAGAAAGAAAGAAATAATAAATAAACATAATAATAATAAAATTCAAAAGAGAACAGTTTAGTATCTAAGTAAATATTATATTAATATTATATTATTATTATTATATTCAGAATACTGTAATACATAAGGTAATCAAAATATTACTATAATTTTTGAAACTACTTAAAGTATTTTTAGGAATTCTAACTACTCCTTAAATTAAATTATTAACCGAATTACAAATAAAAGTTTAAAAATATATCTGTAACTTAATAGATACTGTATGCATAAGCTAAAATATTCAATTACACTGCAATACATTTAACAGCACGACATTTTGTGCAAGTTGTTAATCCAATATATTTACTAAAAATAGCTTTTTCAGACAAAATACAATATGCCTATTCTTGGATTCTTTAATGTTTTTACAGCTTAAAAAGATGATCTATTATTTTAAAGGAGCAAAATTAAATTTAATATACTTCATTCATAATCCATTCTAAAAACTAAAACTTATATTAGTGAAAGGATGTATGGTTTAAAGTGTGCAAAGAAATTTCTTTTTAATTAGATCAGGTTTCACTTCTAATGCCGTTCTCCTTTCCTTTGATATCCAAGAACATACTCTTTCCGCAATGGGAGATTTAAATATCTCCTTAAAATGCTTCAAGTTGAGTTTTAAGCTCTAATTTACTTCGAGAGATAATACAAGGACTAGAGCATAAAGCGAAAATCTTTAATGCTTAATTTATTTCTGATTCATGTGTCACTGCATGACTATTTAATAAGACTATTTTATAGGTATTGTTGCTTTCAATTAATTTTAAATTTCACTGATACTTACTAAAATGTTATAGATTTAATCAGATTATACATTAATCAGTTTAAAATTTAGGCAAAGTGGTCTAAGAGTTCATAGAAAAGTACCCTTTTTTTCAAGTTATTATGTTTTTTAAAGTCCGTTTCTTAGTCTCGAAGTAATATACAACTTTTTGTAACATCAGTTTTAACTGGAATAATTTCTCACATTTTTTATTAAACACCAGCCTTGAATAATTACCCTTTTCATATTTATTCATATTATTAGACTACAGCTTATGATTTTCTGAATGTGTAAGCATTTAATTAAACCATTCTACGAATAAATCAGGAAGTATTTTCTGCACAATAAATAAATAAATAAATAAATATAATATTAATAAAATTAAAATAAGAACAATGTAATATCTGAATAAATAATAAAATAATATAATGTTATTATAATTAAGAATAGCATAACAAATACGATAATAAAAGAATGATTCCATGTTTAAAGCTACAAAATGTATTTCTAAGAATTCTAACTATTCCTTAGATTAAATTAGCTGTAAAACTATAATTAAAATTTTAAAAATAGTCTGTTACTCAATAGACACTGTGGTATAACATAATAACATATTATATTACATCACACTGCAATTCACGCTAAAAAATTTTATGCATGCTGCTTATCCAGTTTATTTACCAAAAAATACTTTTAGACTTATTACAAATCGTATTTCATTGGATTCTATAATATTTTTACAACTTTTTACTATCAGTTTTAATGAAGCAAAATTAAATTTAACGTACATTATTCATAACCCATTCTCTAAAATTTAAACTTTCATTAGTGTGGCGTTGTGTAGTTTTAGAGTATGCAAAGAAATTCCTTTTTAATTTGATCAGGTTTCACTCCTAATGTGTTTCTCCTTCCTTTGCTGTCCAAAGACTTACTCTTTCCGCATTTGGGAGATTCAAATTTCTCCTTAAAATGTTGCAAGTTGAGTTTTAAGCCATGATTTACTTCCAGAGATAATAGAAGAACTCTTCACTTTTCATTCATTTTCACTTTTTCTTAATATGTATATATTACATACGTTTAAAACACTTAAAATTATTAAAATATACTACATCTCTACATAATTAATTAAAAGAAATTCAAAATTACAGATAGTTTAATTAAATTGTACGTGGATCATTTTTTTGAACCGAAATCAACTCAAAAATTTTTAATTATTTTTGTACACATTGCTACTTATCAGTTTGTGCTCAGCCATTTGAGATAAACCGTACAAAAATTCGATTATTTATTTTCAAAGTTAAAAACGTTTTAATTTTGTACATAAGCGGTTTTTAGACCTTTTATTTAGATCGTTTTTGTTCCTTCAACTTTTTTTTAAGGTTTATAGACATTTGGAATGCTCATGGTGTCATTTTTTTTTCAAATTCATGAAATCTATTAGTATGTTGTTTACAAAGAAACTGGGTATGCGAGTTAAAATTTAATGTTATAAAGTTTTAATAGTAAAAGAGATAATTTAATTTGATTTTAATGAATTAAAAGGTGTTTTTTTTTAAATCGATATCGAATTCAGAAAATAATTTTTAAAAAATCTCTTAATTTACATTAGCTGCAAAACCATAATCAAAAATTTTAAAATATATCTGTAACTCAATAGATACTGTTTGAAAAAAAAAGGGTGCCGTTTGAAGTTTTCCAGACGTATTTTTTACTTTCCTTTTTTTTTTTTCTCTCGTTTCATGTTTTTTTAATTATGTTTTGTGCCGTCAACGAATAAAATTAATAAAATGTGAGCTATTTTACTTCCAAATAGTCAGCAGAGATATATACTGGATTATGAATCGTCGGGTTTTGTTGTATGTATAATATTGGTTTCCTGCTGTACTTATGGAAGTTATAAGTGTAGGGATTTTGAGAATAGTGTGCTCATTATTTTAAAAGAGATGTTTTCGGCGGTAGGATTACATAATTCATGATTAATTTCTGGATAATAGGGGTGAGTGTTAGTTTAATTTCGATTTGTCTTGATTTTGGTATTGTAGCAATGTTTGTGAGAAAAATATGTAAGGAGAGTAAAATTTTATTTGTCTGTTCCTATTGAGAGATATATTTGGGATAGCTTAAGTTTGAGAAATAGTTTTGCCATTTTAAAGGTGTGTAGTAGAGAAGGAAAATTTGTTCTTTTGTTGATTTTTGTATTGTATTTTATGTCACATGTTGAATGAAGTTTTTTTAATGTGTTAATGTTGTTATGCTAGAAGCACTGTTGAATTCAGCAAAATATCTGATCTAGAAAAAAACAAGAGTAAACGGAAAGCGATTAGAACCGCGACCACAAAATTATTGAACAGCATCGAGGAATTGTTTAAAAAAATACAGATTCTGTTAGAATAAATATTTTAAACGGCAAACTAATGTTAATTGTAATTAAGGAAAATTCGACAAATGAATTAAATAAAGAAATTAAAGCTTTGCTTCCTGCTAAATGTATAGAGAGTGATGTAGGAAACTCAACTGATTACGCTGAAGTTATTTCTTTCTGGAAACAGAGAATAAAAATTCAAATTGTAAAGTAGAAGTGCCCCGAAGTAATTGAACAGAAACATTCATGAAATGAAATAACTTAAATTGACAAAACTCAATATTAAAAGATCTGTGGGGATTCTACTTATTGGTTGGAATTTTATGATCAATTTGAGAATATGCTGTTGATAAAAATCCTTGCCTTAAGAAAATAGATATACTGGATTATCTGAAATATTATTTAAATGATAAAAATGCGAGTTCGATTGTTGGGTTATCAATTATAGAACAAAATTATGACGCGGAACTCAACATTCTTAAAAGTAGGTTTCGTAATACAAATACATTAATACAAACTCACATGACAAGGTTATTGATAATTTCTGCTGTTGATAATTAGCATGATGCAATTGGCATAAGAAAATTATTTGATAGAATTGAGAATCAAATTAGAATTTGGAAATCTTGAGTGTTAGAAAGGAAACATTTAGCAGATTATTAGTGCCTATATTTTTGGATAGGATTCCAAAAGACCTTGTTCTGGAGTTTAATAGAACATATTAGATTACGAAATTCATTCAAGAGAAAAAACGTATTTAGTTCCACCAAAATCGGATTCTTTCAAAACAAAATATGAGAGTAGTAACAATGAACAGTAAGACAATTTTAGAAAGTTTAATAATAAAAGACTCGATCAGATACGACCAACCGCAATCGGGAATTGTGTATCAAACGTAAAAAAAAAAGCTTGTATTTTGTAAAAGCACAGATCATGAATTTTGTGAGTATAAAACAGTAGAATTTAAGAAAAACAAATTAAAATGAGAAAAGAGATATTTTAAATGTTTTACTAAAGCTCATTATAGCCGCATGTGTAGACTAATTTTTAAATGCAAATACTCTAAAAGCAAATTCCATAATTATAATTCGTATAGCATGAATAACGCTTAAAAAAATGCCGAATGTAGATAACAGTAACACTGAATTGGATAGCTCTGTTTAAAATGCAATTCTTCTGTTTCAAAGTCAAATATAACGTGTCCCATAAATGAAAGAAAATATGTTAAAATTGCCCGCCTTTTAATGGATAATGGTTCGGAGTGTTCGTGGTGCACGATGTCCCAAGCATTTTTTAAATTAAAATTAATACGAAAAGAAATATTACAAAGCGAATATAAGAAATATTTTAAGGCGAAAGAAAACAAAATTATGACGTTGTTAAATTGAAATTAATGAGCAGAACTGACAGTCAGCAATTTACTGAGATAGAAACTGACTAACACAAAAACTGCCGCACAAGTCACCATCCCAGATGTATAAATTTGAAACACAATGGTATAGTTTCAGCCAATCAATGTAAAAATGCTGATCAGACAATAAACATTCTAATTGGAGGGGATATGTTTTGAACCATTATTAAGAACTGTGGATTTCGGAAAATAAATAAAACGCTTATTTGAGAGCCGACGATATTTGGATATACTCTTCAAAGCTGTCAGCAGACGAATAATAAAATTAGTTGTGTAAATATGTTATCTGCTATTTAAGTATTGAAACCACTGAGCTCGACAATAATATGGAGAGCTTCCTCCCTATTCTGATACATTGAATCCAGCGGTCCGCCCATGAATACAATACCAAAGGTTTTTCCGACGAAAATTTTTGGCAAAACCCAGATTTCCTCCCATAGGATAATATGGGGTAGATATTTTCTAATTGAATTTTCTTTAAAATTAATACAAAATTGCTACAATTTTCACTGATATGTAATCTTTTATTAAAAATCTATTTATTTTACTCAAATTTATTGAAATTTTTAAGCTTGATATTAAAAAGGAAATTTTAGTTAAACTCAATAAAAAATAATGAAACATTTGTTTAATATTGCTCATAAAAATATCAAAACGGCATAGAAATAATAAAAAATAAGAAGTTTGCGAAAAAGTTTGGAAAAATGCTTGTAATAGTAAGAAAAATGGAGGACTGATTACTTGCGCGCATTGCAAAGTGTGATGCGGTCCCGACAGAAAGTGGTTTGGCCGGATCGGCGAGTAGGTCTTCCGTATTATATACGGAGCTCAGTGATTGGAACAGATGTTCAGGTATTATGGGATTTAGAGAATTTGTGTATAAAAGAAAGAGATGAATTAAGTATTACAGAGAAATGTCTTATTGAACAGTTTGAAAATAATCTAAAGTTTAATGACGATCGTTATGAGACAGGATTATTATGGAAAGACTCGCCCGTTGAGTTGCAGAGAAATCGCACGTTATCTAAAAAAGATATTTGATGATTTAAGGAAATATTTTGATAAGAATGAATGAATCGCGAATCAATATAAACAAATAATAAATGACCAGACGAGTAAGGAAATAAATGAAGAATGTGGCAGGAGTGATAATCAGTATTTTATGCCCCACAGAGCAGTTCTAAATACAAATAAAGAGACGACTAAAGTTCTCGTTGTGTATAATTGTAGCTATAAATCGAAAGAAAATATGTCTTTAAATGACTGTTTATAAACTTGACCGAATTCAAATCCAAATGCACTAGACATTAATCTAATTTTAGAAAATTTAAGATCGCATTTAACGCTAATATTGAAAAGGCATTTTTAATAATAAAAATAGCAGAAGAAGATCGCAAATTCTTGGAATTTCTTTTGTTTCCTGACAATAATGAAACAGATTATAAAATTATGCACGTTAATGGATTGCCCTTCGGCTGTAAAATTTCAATTTTATTTTGAGTGGAACTATTAAGAATCACATTCGAAAGTATGAAATCAATAAACATTAATCGGTATATATGTTAAATACATCTTTATATGTCAACGATTCATTTTTCGGTGCTCAAAGAATAGATGAGGTATAGGATGCTGGTTCCTTTTTGAGAGAAGGAGGATTCAACTTGCGAAAATTAAGGTCAAACTCTTCTTATTTCGAAAGATTATGGGAACAAAATGAATTAAATGTTTATAAAAAAGGTGAGTTGAAGGTTTAGGGTTGAATTGGAATCTTATTGGATTGGATGATATTTTATCGTTAGAGGTTAGATTGTTGACAGATCGATTAGGGTCAATACAAATACAAAGTGAGGTGTGTTAAGTGTAGCTGCAATGATGTTTGATCCAATTGGTGTTGCCGCTCTCTTTATTGTGAGAATAAAGCGTTTGTTGCAGGAAAATTGGGATCAAGTGTTACCTAATGAACTGAAAGAGAGGTGGTTAGCTTAGTATTTAGAAATTGAGGGACTAGAGGAAATAAAAATTGTTAGACATTGTTTGTTTGGCATATTAATCATAAAGTTACGGGTATAGAATTGCAAGTGTTTTGTAACACTTCGCCAATTGCTTATGGAGCTGTTGCTTATTTTAGTTATCAGGATGAGTTTGGTAGAATAAGAGTGTCATTTATAATGTCAAAAAATAGAGATGCTCCTCTGAAGAATCTCACGTTGTCCCGATTGGAATTGTTGGGGTTTTAACTGGTGCTCGAATAAGAAAATATATTTGCAGTATTTTTGTCCATCTGATAACTAAACTGTATAGTGGACGGATTCGTAAATAGTTTTGTATTGGGTCAAGGAATGTGCGAAACGTTAATGCCAGTTTGTATTTAATAGAGTTGTGGAAGTACAAGAGAAAACGGACCCGAAATATTGGTTTCTCTTCAGGTCTGAGAATAACCCCGCAGATTTAATAACTAGAGGAATATCTGTCGTAAGTTTAATTGTCTAAAAAAGGTGGTTTTACGGACCACATTAGATACGGGAAAGTAATAATAATTGGCCTAAACTGTTAAAAGGGAAACAGGCGTATAGGAGTTCTATAGCAAATGAGGAGAAGGCACAAGTATATTTGTGAAATCGAATGTAGTTGAAGAACATTAAAGTAAATTTTCTTGTTGGAATAAATGAGAGTGTTTGCTTGGTGTTTAAGGTTTGCTGGAAACTGTAGAAAATCAAAGGTTTTGACACCACATCTGGAAATGAAAGAGTTAAATAAAGCACATAACGCAATTATACGATTAGTTCAAAGTAGTGAGTTCTATAATAAGATAGAACAGTTAAAAGATCAGAAATGTCTTCAACCATTGAATAAGCTAAGCCAATTGAGCTTATTTTTGGATAGTGAAGGACTAACTGGAATAGGTAGCCTAATAAAACATTTGAATTTGAGCGCTACTCTAAAATATCCATTTCTCCTACCAAAGGACCACATATTGCTAAGTTTTTAATCATCTACTTCCATTTTAAATACCTACATTGTGAACTGCAATTGACCCATTCATTCTTATGGCAAAAATACTAGAATATTAGAGCCCGTGTCGCTATTCGTCGAATAATCTGAAGTTTTATTACTTGTATACGCCATTGCGCAGAAATTTCAAAGTAAATGGTGGTAGATTTTCCATATTCCAGAGTAAATTCCGGCAAAAGCCTGAACTGACTACGCCGGTCCTTTTCATGTTTGTGCTAAACGTGGCGGAGGTATGCGTCCTACGAAAAATATGTGTATCTTTGTTTTCTTTATTACTAAAGTTGTACACCTGGAATCCGTACATGATTTATATGCGATTTTTTTTTAAATTTCTACGTTAAAAGACTTGTTGCACGCAGAGGAAGACTCAAAGAGTTATACACCGATTGTGGAAAAAACTATATTGGAAAGTGACACATATTTAAAGAATGAATATTTCAAAATGCTGGACAATATCTTACTGATGAAAGTATCCAATGGAGAACAAATCCCATATTTTTTAGTGGCCTTAATTCCAGCTCCTCTCTCTATGAAATATTTTACTAAATCAATTTTAGCGTGGTAAGCTGCTCTTTTTGCACCTCATTTCGGTGCACTTTGGGAGGCCGTCGTGTCGTAAAAACTATGAAATATCTCATGAGCAGGGTTATCGATCAACAAATTCTGAGTTACGCAGAATTCAATACATATTTAACCAATATTAAGGCAGTAATGAAGTCTCATCCATTAATTCCTGTCACGGACGATCCATCGGATTTGTCAGACCTTACTCCAAGGCTTTTCCTAATAGGAACTGAACTAAAAGCATTAACAGAACCTCACATACAGTCTGAAAAGATTACCCTTAGAGAACCTTACAAACTGATTACGTAATTATCACAATGGAAAAGTTGGCAGAAAGACTAACTAACACAGTTACAAAAAAGAAACAAATGGAGAAAAAAATATTGAAATATGCAATTGATGATTTTGTTATTATAAATTAAGAAATTTACCCCCAGTTAAATGGAAAGTGGGTCGAATTTTGCAAGTTTACCAGGGTAGTCGGGAAAGAACTCGTGTACTAAAATTAAGGACTGCGGATGGTGAAATTACTAGACCTTTTCATAAACTTGTACTATTAATGAGTGAAAATTCAAAAAAGTAATTTGTTTACCAACATTATCTGTTATTGTGTAAAGGTTAAAGTTAAACAAGTTTTTATTTTATGTGTAAGCATTATAGATTAAAACTTTTGTATAACTGTAAACTATGTGTTATGTTCTATTTAAGTGATATTCTGTATAACTTTTGTTGTATTATGAAAAAAATTGGTATTATGTAATTGATATTTTAAAAGCCATCAGGCTTCAGTATGTTTGAAAGAGAGAAGGCGCCTTTCGAAGTTTACCATCGTTACCATAAATATGTTTTTACTTTCCTTTTTTTTTTTTGTCATTCTATGTTTTTTAGATTATCTTGTGCCGTCAACGAATAAAATCATTAAAACATAAGCTTGTGTTATTTTACTTCCAAATAATCAGCGGAGATATATCAGATACCGTACGCGTAAACAACTAATATATAAAATTACACTAAAATGCAATTAATAATATAAAATAATAATAATGATGCTAGCCATCACATTTAAGAAAAATGACTTTTTAAACCAAGTACAAAATGTTTTTTTTTTTGAGCCAATAATGTTTTTACAACTTATAAAGAAGGATTATCATTTATAATGAAGCAAAATTAAAATTAACATACTTTATTCATTATCCATTCTCAAAACTCAAACTTTCATTAGTGTAAGGATGTATGGTTTTAAAAATAGGCAAAGAAATCACTTTTTAATTAGATCTGGTTTCACATCTAATGTATTCCGATTTCCTTTGATATCCAAGAACTCACTCTTTCCGTAGTGGGAGATTCAAATTTCTCCTTTAAATGTCTCAAGTTGAGTTTTAAGCCTTAATTTACCTCGAGGTATAATTGAAGGACTAGTGCATAAAGAGAAAATCTTTAATGCTTAATTCTTTTCTAATTTATGTTTGACTGCATGACAATTTATAAAGACTACTTTTTCTCTGTTGTTGCTTTCGTTCCTTTTTAAATATCAGCGATACTTATTAAAATATCATAGATTTAATGGGATTAAAATTTGGAAGATTCACATGCCGTTTGGATAATTGATATTTAGCTTTTACTTTTTCTTTTTTCATGCTCATTCCAAAATAAGGGGCGTTAAAATATACGTTCTTTTCTATAGCTTTGAAACAAATAAATTTAATTTCATTTTATATATTTCATACTTTTAATACATTTAAAATGAATAAAATATATTGCTTCTGAACATAATTAATTGAAAAATGTACACAATTACAGATAATTTAATTAAATGGCCCATGGATTTTTATTTAAACAAAAATCGATTCAAAAAACCAATACTTAAACTAGCAAATGTATTTCTAGAATTTTTAGTTATTGCTTATATTAAATTAATTTCAAAATAATAGTGAAAAAATTAAAATATATCTGTAACTTAACTGATATTTTGTGCATAAGCTACAAACATGTTAGATTACAGTACAATGCCAATTACAATATAAAGTTTTAAGCAGTTTTATGCTAATCCTTGACATTTACCCAAAATGAATTTTTAGACTAATTACGAAATGTTTTTTGTTTTGATACTTTATTTTTTTACATCTTCAAAAGGAGGTCTATCATTTTTAATGGAGGTAATTAAATTAATCGTACTTTATTCAGAATCCATTTTTCAAGGCTCAAATTTTTATTGGTGTAAGAATTTATCTTTTTTAAGTGTACAAAGAAATTCTTTTTTAATAAGATAAGGTTTCACTTCTTATGTGTTCGCCCTTCCTTCGATATCCAACAACTTACTTTTTCCGCGTTGGGAGTGTTAAATATCTCTTTAAAATCTTACAAGTTGAGTTTTAAGCTCTAAATTACTCCGAGGATTAAAATAGAAGGACAAGAGCGTAAAGTAAAAATGTTTAATGCTTAATTTTTTTCTAGTTTATCTTTCGCTACATGGCAATTTACAAATACTACTTTATTTGTTTTGTTATTTTCTTTTCATTTTACATATCACTGATACTTATTAAAATATTAAAAATTTAATCGGATTATACATTGGATGAATGAAATGCAGTTTCGGTTAAGTGATATTTATATATTTTTTTTGTTGTTGTTTCAAGACATTAAAATATTCATTATTTTCGGAAGCTTTTATGTTTCTGAGATTGAACTCATTAAACATATTTTATACTTTTATTACATTTAAATTGAATAAAATATGTTTCATCTGTACATAATTAATTAACTGAACAAAATTACAGATAGTTTAACTAAACGGCCAGTGGATCTTTATTTAAACAGAAATCCTTCCAAATATTCAGTGTTTAAAGCTATCTAACGTACTTCTTGGATTTCTAAATAATACTTAAATTAAATTAATTTCAAAATCACAATTAAAGATTTAAAAGTATGTTTTTAACGCAATAGATACAGTATGCATAAGCTACATACATAGTGAATTACACTGCAATACAAGTAATAGCGTAAAACTTATATTAACTTAAAACGTATGCCTGCTCCTAATCCTGTATATTTACCAGAAATAACTTTTTAAACAAATGTCAAAATGTATTTTCTTGGATTGTATAATGCTTTTACAACTTAAAAATAAGGTCTATCATTTTTAATTAATCAAAATTAAATTAAACATACTTCATTCTTAATCCAGACTCAAAACTCAAACTTTCGTTAGTGTAAGGTTGTAGGATTTTAAAGTGTGCAAAGAAATTTCTTTTTAATTGGATGAGGTTTCACTACTAATGTGATCCCTCTATCTTTGATATCTAAGTACTTACTCTTTCCGCATAAGGGGATTGAAATTTCTCATTAAAATGTTGCAACTTGAGTTTTAAACCCTAATTCACTTCTAGTGATAATAGAAGGACAAGAGCGTAAAGAAAAATATTTAATGTTTAATTATTTTCCAATATATGTTTCACTACATGGTATAAGACTTATTTATATTTTATTAAACATAAGCTTTGAAAAGCAATCATTTTCGTATTCTATCATAATTATATATTGGACTGCATTATGTCATTTACTGTCAGCTTATATTTTCCTGAAAGTGTAAGCCTTCAATTGAACCACGCTACGGACAAATTAGCAAGTATTGAATGCACAATAAATAAATAAATAAACGTAATTATAATAAAATTCCAACGAGAACAATTTAGTATCTGAATAATTAATAAAATCATATAATTAGCATAACAAATGAGATAATCAAAATAGTGATTCTATGTTTTAAAATGTCGAATGTATTTTTAAGAATTCTAATTATTCTTTATGTCAAATTGACTTCAAAACCATAATAAAATATTTAAATATATATCTATTTCTCAAAAAATATTATATGTATAATATACTAACATAGAATACACTGAAATGCAATTAACAATACAAAATGTTACGCATGTTGCTGATCCAACACATTTAACGGAATTGACTAATTTTTTTAGACTGATTACAAAATGTCCTTCCTTCGATTCTTTAATGTTTTCGCAACTTAAAAAGAAGGTCTGTCGTTTTTAAGTAAACAAAATTAAATTAAACGCACTTCATTCATAATCCATTCTCAAAACTCAAATTTTCATTAGTGTAAGGTTGTATGGTTTTTAAGTGTCCATAGAAATTCCTTTTTTTTAATTAAATAGTTTTACGTCCGATGTATTCCCCCTTCCTTTGATATCCAAGAACTTATTCTTTCCGCATTGGGAAATCATAATTTTCTTCTTAAAATATTGCAAGTTGCGTTTTTTAAACCCTAATTTACTTCGAGAGATAATAGAAGGACTAGAGCGTAAAGACAATAATTTCTAACGTTTAATTTTTTTTTTTTTTTGTTTCACTGCATGACGATTTAAAAAGACTACTTTCTCTGTGTTGTTACTTTCTTTCATTAGGTGCGTTCGATGTTATGTAAATACATAGCACCTATAGTTGTCGTTCAGTCCGTCCGTCTGTCTGTCCGCATATAACAACGCAAAATACCCAACCGAATCGTTTGAAATTTAAAATATATTATTATTACATAATTTTGTTGAGCCATTTCAAATTTTATGAAAATCGGATACATAGATCAATTGCAGGACAATCAAAACTATTCCGTTATATTACGGTTAATGTGGAAAAAAATTTCAAATGCATTTTAATTGTTTGAAATTTAAAATATATAATTATCACATAATTTTGTCGAGTCATTTAAAATTTTATGAAAATCGGATGCATAGATCATTTACAGGGAAAATCAAAAGTATTCCGTTACATTAGGATAATGGGGGAAATTTTTCAAACGCATTTTAATGGTGTTACACTCATTCGAACACAATAAAATTGTTATGCATCTATGAAGTACATATTACAATATACATTTTGCACAATCTGTGGTGCAAAAAAACATTTGCTATTGATTTACAAAGCCACACAAAAGTATTCCATTACATAATGGTATAGGGAGAACATTTTTTGTTGCGCATTTTAATTGTAATTGACTATTTAACATTTTATGAGATTCATATACGTTGCTAAGGAATACTACAAGTTAATTCCTGTGTAAAAGAAAACACATAGTATAGCGTATGATATACGTTGCTGAAGTGCAATAAAAGTTACTTCCTGTATATTTACAGGAACACAAAATATTTGGACTATATCCGAAATACTATCTATTATAACAGCAAGATCTGAATATATTTAAAACTTAGTTATCGTACGAACGCACCTCATTTGCTACGCTTCACATGCAATTTCCAACTTTTTTTAAATATCACTGATATTCATGAAAATATCATGGATTGAATCGGATTATACAATGGAAGATTAAAATGCAGTTTGAGATAAGTTATATTTATATATTTTTCTTTTTTTGCAAGCGATTTGTATATTAAAATGAGTTAAAATATGCATTATTTTCCGAAGCTTTTAAACATGTTAGTTTGACATCATTATGCATATTTTATCATTTTAATATATTTAAAATGTTAATGTGTATTACCCCTGTATACAATTAATTAATAAAAAATTACACATAATTAAATGAAAAGAATCGTAAAACTTTATTTGAACAGACATCGATCCAAAAATTCAAAATTATTTTCATGTATATTATTATTTCCGGATTTTTTTTAACTATTTGCATTAAACAGTACTCAAATAAATTTTTTTTTCTAAATATAGAACTTTCTACCCAAACGGTTTTCGGTATTTTATTTTAAATCGTTTTTTTTATTATTAGTTTCCTTAATATTTATAGATTTTTGGAATGATTCATGTGCCTTAAATTTTTATCAAAATTCCTGAAATCCATAAGGATGTTATTTGAAAGGAACTACGCATGCTTGTTATAATAAGACATCATTATGGTAATTAAATTTTTTTTTAATTATTAAAAGGTAATTTTTTTTGAAAATCGATATCGAATCAAGAAAAAAAATAACTACACAAGGGATTAAAAAAAAGTAGACAGGTTTGTTTGTAGTAGATGCTTTAGTAATTGAAATACAAAAACAAAGACACATCTCAAAAATTATAACACGTGGATCTTTTAAAAATTTCGTTTTAAAATGTAAATTTAAAAATATCATTAAATTGCAATCCTATCATAAATTTCTTTTAAGTCACTCTATACATTTATTGTGAAATGTATTATGAAAAAAAGTGGGTAAATGTGATCGGAGGTCGCACATAGACTTTCGATTAATATTTCTTTCAGAAAAACTTATCCTTTAAGTTATAAATCCAAATTGGTAATTTATGTATATTAAATTATTATATAGCGGGTAGCACAAATAATAGCACAAATAAATTTAATTTTAAAATAATTATAAAAGCAAGTTATTTGTTTTAATCAAATTAAAATGTTAAAATCAAACTATTTAACTAACATTTACAGCTTTTTTTGAAAATCCGAAATAAAAAAAATCAAGCGGGAACATAAATAAAATTTTGAGCATCTTAAAATGAAAAAAAAAAAAAGATGTTTAAACAAAGTTTAAAATCCTGAATCATTTAAATAATTCTAAAATAGAAAGAAATTTGGATTCCAAAAAATATTATGAATGTCAGATGAATGAAACCCTTATGAAAAAAAACTCTTAATTGGCAAAAAAATGCGATATTTATTGTAATTAAATCAATCTTAGGATAGAAATTTCAACTTGCAGCAAGGGATAGAATTAATAATCTCCAGTTTACTAGTGAGACTCTTTACCTCCATGCTATGCTGTCTACATGCAAAACATTCAAATTGAGGTTCCCTTTTAAAATATAATGCACAAAAAATGAAAGGATGGGCATTGATAAAATTGATTTTAATAGAATAATAGACTCTTTCATAATTTTATGATTTGTCTTGCGACACGAGGTATTCAGCTGTAAATAAACTCCTGAACAGCAAATAATCCCCGCCGAACGCCCGCCAAATATCCCAATCTCACCATTTTTCGTCCGCGTGACCTCATTTCCTGAGATCGGCAGTAAAGGTTTTTTGGTCCCACGGTAAACGATCTAAGGATCGTAGGAACCTGATATGGTGTGCACAGATTTTTAACATATTGCCGATCTCTTTTATAGTTATTGAATTTATCTGATTTTCATGTTATTTTCTCATTCTCCCCCCACCCCTTCCGCCCATATTTCTTGCCTTCTTGTCCTTGAGATTTACTACCTGTGAAAACCCCATCCTTTAAAATATCTCTTTGTGTTGAAAGTAATGTATAAAGAATTACATTTTTTTTTTCATTTGGATTATTAACCTATGACTTCGAAATTATTTTTTAAATGGAATGTATGTGCAAAAGTGATTTTTTTTGGTGAATATAAATTACCTAGCAAATTTTCTACACAAATCAGTACACCTCATCTAAAATAAAGAAAAACAAATCATAGCCCGACAAATGTTGCAAAGCAAGTCTTGACACTAGAAAAAATTTTATATACTAATTATTAGGAATTATTAATAGTCATTCATACTTAAAAAATAGCTTGATACGGAGAACGTAATAAAATACACCGTTGTTCTCTTACTTTAAATACTTGATACAAATACTACTTTTATTTTTTTTTTTTGGGGGGGGGGGTTGACTTAGATTAATAAACTGAAAATAATGTATGTAGACCAGAGTCAAAATTTTGAATATTAAAACAATTATTTGCATCAAATTTGTTTTTAAAGAAAGATTGCATAATTGATCAGTTGAAATAATAAATTTAGCATAACATTTTGGAAAAGAAAATAATTTCTTATTTTATTTCTTCAAATGCATCATTTTTTTTTTTATATACAATAGAATTTCCATACCTCCCGTAAAAAAGGAAAAGAAAGAGAAGACAAAAGAAAAGGATGAAAGAAAGAAAGAAAAGTTTAAATATTATCGTCCTAGGTTTTTCTTATAACTCATCCTCTCTCAATATTACAGGGGCCCCACCAGTGGCCGAGAGGTTCGGACCTCTCAACTGGTAGACGGCAGGTGCTGGGTTCGAACCCAATCGCGGCTGTCGGCCTAACCGTTCGGAGTTTTTCGTTGTTTTCTTCGAACCTTGCGTAAATACGGGTTAGGTTCCCTTAGAAAGACCGCCACGAAGGGCACTCCCCCCCAGGTCCTATATCCCTAGTGTAGATAATCGGACGACAAAAATAAACCAAACCAAACCTCAATATTACAGTTACGTAAGATAGAAGATATTTAATATGTCTGTCATGCCTGCTCATTTCTTATGGCAGTATTTCCAGGTTTTAATATTTTCCCTAATCCTAGCTTAGAGAAAGGGGAAAAACACAAACAGTTATTTAATTTATTAACTCTATAACCAAATATTCCTTAATTTAATTTTTTTTATATAAATAAAAAAATAATCTAGTCTTTGCGCAAAGAATATAATTCCTTTTTCTTCTACTTTTTTTCAAATAAATTTTTAGATATGAATAACTATTCGGAATTCCATAAAAAGGATGCGCAAACTCTTTCAAATTTCTAAACATGCTTGCAGTATGTATCGAGCGATCGTTTATTTTCAAAAGGGGAAGATTTACTAATCTTTGAAAAAACTGCTAAGGAATTTATACTCACTTTCTCACTTCCCATAATTTCCTCCCATGCCTATGTCCCTTCGAAGTCAGATTAAAAAAGACTTTGCTTGCAACCTGCAACATAAAAATAACTTTGAGGGGTTGGATGTTGTTGATTATAATGGCTGTTGTTGATTATATTTATATATATATATATATATATATATATATATATACACTATATTGCCATTGATTATGGGACACTTGCGATTTTAGACATTTTACTAAATATCTATAAAAATACACGAGGAATCATCTCGAAACTCTTAGTGTATAAATATAATAGTATGAGTCATACACCTCTGTGAAGATTTTTTCCCGAAACTCCAAAGGGGACCGTCAACAAATTAAAAAAGAATAAATATCTTTTGAATAACCCTGTCAAAACTAATGTAGCAAAAGTGCTCAAACTCTAGATTGTGATTGAATGCCTTATTGTAATAAGCCTTGTTCATTTTTATGCAAATAGCATGCATACTCGCAGAGTAATTAAGGTTTTTATAAAAATGATCCTAAATTTTTCCAAGTTTTTTCCTTATAATTTTCAGAGTTCTTAATATAAAATATACTTTTTTTCAGAAAATATGACAAACAACATTGCACACAGTACCCTGTAATCAGAATTAAAAAATAATTAAAATTGTATAAAAAATGAGTTGGTTTACTAAATAATTTTTTACTGCGCATGCGTCAACGATATCAAAATTTCATTTGCATATTATGTTAGCTAAATGTATAGAGCATCTTTTGTGAAATTCCCAAAATCATAACTTGAAATTTCTGACAGTAATCGTCAATTGAATAAGTCGAAAATCCGTTATTCTCAAAATGAAGCAAAAACAAGAGGGGTTGTATCCATATATTCATTGATTAGTGTCAATATAGAATACACAATATGGGATGTAGTACTGCATTTGGATAAAATCCCTCATTTTTTTTGCTTCATTTTGGAAACAACGGATTTTGTCCTTTTTCTATAGACGATTACTTTCAGAATTTTCAAGCTATGATTTTGAGACTTTTACAAAAGTTGCTCTATACATTTAACTAACATAATATGCAAATGAAATTTTGATATCTTTGACGCATGCGCAGTAAAAAATTATATAGTAAACCTACTCATTTTTCATACAATTTTTATTATTTTTTAATTCTGATTACAGGGTACTGTGTGCAATGTTGTTTGTCATATTTTCTGAAAAAAATATTATTTTATATTAAGAACTCTGAAAATTATAATGAAAAAACTTGGAAAAATTTGGGAAAATTTTTATAAAAACCTTAATTACTCAGCGAGTGTGCATGCTATTTGCATAAAAATGAACACAGTGTATTACAATAAGGCATTCAATCATAATCTAGAGTTTGAGCGCTTTTGCTACATTAGTTTTGACAGGGTTATTCAAAAGATATTCATTCTTTTTTAATTTGTTGACGGTCCCCTATGGCGTTTCGGTAAAAAATCTTCACGGAGATGTATGACGTATACTATTATATTTATACACTAAGAGTTTCGAGATGATTCCTCATGTATTTTTCTAGATATTTAGTAAAATGTCTAAAATCGCAAGTGTCCCATAATCAATGGCAATATAGTGTATATATATTACTAAATGTTTGCCACAAAAGACCTTATACTTATGTTCTACCTCCAAAAAAATTTATAGCGAAGTCGTTTGAGTACTTTAGGTAGTAATGGGTTTTTCGCAGAAAAGTGCAATTTTACAGAGAGATAAAATGCTTATTCATTTCTAACTTGTTTGAAGTTCTTTTACACTTTTATCAAACATATGAAATAAAGTGTATATAAGCACTTGGATAAGATTAAGTTACATACAATAAATTACTATAAGAAGTTCCAATAAATTTAATATGAGTGGGCGCGGCTGTATGTCGTATCTTACCTAATTAGTTTGAGAATGTATTCGGAAAAACAATTTTTTATCTTCAACAGTTCAAAATTTTCCGATACATTTTCCGACTAATTTTTAAAGGTAAAGATATGAAACTTGCTGCGGTGATTTCTGAAGAGACGTATAAGACGACATGTGATTTCATTCTTGGCTCAGTCCATTAGAATTTAATATATAAACAATTATTTTCTCAGCGTAACCTTTTTTTTCGTTCGCAGATCTCCCGCTTCGGAAAATTTGGTCCAAAACGCCGTTTTTGACAGCATTTTTTTTGTAAAATTTTTTACATTTATAAAAAATTTGACAATCACGACACCTTGTGTAGTTTCTAAATAAGGAAATTTGAAAGTTTGGTACATTTGAAATAAAAATGAATTAAAAAATAAATCAGAAAATAAGCCGTTTGGATCGGAATACACCCTTAAAAGCACATGAAAGTCTTTAAAGCAGAACATTACATATTTAGAGCTTTTTAAAAATTACTCATCAGTACTGTGTACCTTTCGTTCCGCACAAATCTTTATAAGCCTTCAAAAAAGGCGCAATATTTGTCGGAGAGAATAGCCTTAACTTGGAGATACGGTTAAAGATCATGAGAATTCTTTTAATTTAAGAAACATAAACAATAAAATCATAGCACCAAAATATAATTATAACGCATATAGAGCCCTATTTTCTAAACACATGGTTTACTAGATCGAATTATTAGTCAAATAGGCAACTTAGTCTGACTCAAGCACCCATCTCTGTGCTTAATTTTTTATGACACAAACTTTTAAAAGTGCAAGAATTTAAGTTATCTTTCTTGAACTTCCGTGTTACGTTACAGATCAGAACTTTAAGTAAGCTCGAAACGATCAATATTTATGTCTATTTTTAAGCAACTTAATTTTATTTCCTGAATTTTCGTATTTGTTTTTAACATGTTTGCTTATACATGCATTGTGTTGGGTTACCGCGAATAAGGACTATTAAATCTGTTTCTTATAACAAAAGAATTAATAGAAATTATTATCTTGAAAAGATTCCTCAAGTAATTTTAAAGATAAAATATTTACAAACGTGAGATACAAAAACTACGAGCGTTACTGGAGGGCATATTTCCGTTTTATGACATAGATTGTTCATGTTAGCCTACGAAAAAGTTTAAAATTTTCATTTAAAAACTAATTTAATTGTTCAAAAAAAAATGTGGACACAGGAAGAATTATATTTGTTTTATGATTTATATTTCCATATTGATTGAAATTTATCTGTTTCTAAAGAATTTTCCTGTGGATCAATTTAAAAAAACTATGTTACTCCAAAAATTAGTCAAATACATAAGTCAGTCCTTTCCTTATAATATATATTTCTTCTCTTTTTCAAATGCTTTTTAATTCCCATTTTGGTGGTAACGTAACTTTATATATATATATATATGACGATTTAAGGAGAACTCGAATTATTTCCACTGGTTAAAAAGAAACACACAGTCATGGCAAGCGAGGGAAAAAACAAAATAAATAAATAAATGTAGAAGATCCAATAATTAGTCATGGGCTGCTGTAACTTCATTTATTAAATTCGTAATAATGAGGAAGGAAAAGCTCCTTTTGCAAAAATTCCATCATTATTTCAGCGAGCTGTCCTCATCGAAAAAGCAACCCAAGAAATCTTCTTTTTCATCTCGAGACTTCCACCTTTTTAAACTAAAAAGAAAGTTCTGGAACATTCTGTAACCTCAAACCATCATTCTTTTATGTAAACACAATTCTTGTCCAGCTACGAGATTATTTTCCACAAACGATAAATTTATTTTTAAAAATATTATTTAACCAATTTATAATTGACTCAGAATTTTAAATATCTTAGGCAGACGATTTTTATAAATGATGAATTTTAAGAGAAAAAGAAAAGAAATGAATTTATTAATATGCACACATCAAAGGTTGACGTAGGAAAAATAAATAAATAGATAAAATAAAATAATGATATTTTTTGAAAGGTATGGGTTTGGAATAAATTTAATAAGACTGTCTTAAAAAGG
The DNA here is from genome assembly GCA_964019185.1 of Maratus speculifer. Lineage (NCBI taxonomy): Eukaryota > Metazoa > Arthropoda > Arachnida > Araneae > Salticidae > Maratus > Maratus speculifer. The sequence continues at coordinate 223,396,783 of OZ025296.1, read as the reverse complement.
GTTGATAAAAACATAGAAGAAATTATTTTTATTTGGAATATTAAGAAATAAAGTTTTAATTAAGAATATTTTTAATTTAGAGCCATCTTTTTAAATTTACGCATACTGGAATAATGTTTTTAAAGGCAAATTAAGAATTTATATCGTCTGCATAAGGATTAACAGATTAGATTTAGAAACAAGATTTTAATTTAATAATTTGAAGTAAGTACGGAATATTATTATAAGAAAATTAAGATAGTATAAAGGTTAGTTTTGGAGAAAAAAATTTAAATTTGTAATATTATCCCCCCTCCCCAAGACTTTGTATGAAATTGATAGTTAAATAAAACTACAAGTTCAGACAATAGAAATATAATAATTTAGAAAAGTTAAATTTTGGAATAAAACTGTCAAACTCAGGAAGCCAAGAGATGGAAGAAAAGAAAATTAACGCAATATAAAAAATATTAGCGATTAAAATAAAATAGTTAAGAGAAAATAATTCTGAATTAAATTTAGGTAGGAGCATTTCCCTGAAAGAAATACAATAATGTTACAACATCACTTACCATTTGTAAGTGCATAGGAGATAATACATATAATAACAGTAAATAAGTTATGAATATTAATAAGCAAGAGATAAAAATATAATAAAAACAATAAAAATTCGTTCTCATGGAAGTTTAAATAATTACAATGACTTAATGCATAGTTTATTTTAAATAAGTCCTTTAAATGAAACAAGTCTTTCAATAGTATATATAAAAGAGCCTTTTCCAATGTTCTCTGAATACAGTCTCTTTAATTAAAAATCTTCAAACCTTGTTTAATCTTTGGTTTTAATGTTATGTTGGATCCAACATCTTTCAGTAATATATCAATTTTTCAATAATAAATAGCATCACTCTCAATATCAATAATAAATAATATAGAAAAATTTAAATAATAACAATAACAACAATGTTATTGTTAGTCTTAATAAGTAATAGTATAATAAGACTCCATATCCTAATATTTTTCAATAAGAGTATAATTAATACTAAACTTCATTATAGAAATCATAATAATAATAATAATAGTAAAACAAGAGTATAATAAAAAAAAATATATCACTATTTGTTTATTATTGATAAGGAAAATATTGGTTGAGGATAAAAATAATTACATAGCAACTAAATAATTTTCTTATCTTCTAATAGCATAAGAAAGTATTTTTTGCTAGCCGAAAGTATAAATAAAAAAAATCATAATAATTCCAAAATCCAAATAAAATTAAATCTAACTATTTAGAAAATGGACTCTCAACCAGTATTTCCTTACAATAATTCCTCTCTGATACTCTTTTACAAAATTGTCAAATTTGGTTATAAGTTTTCAAATGCCAAATGTAGAATAATGTTTTATCTACACATGGTTTATAAACTTTAATAATAAAATACAATAGGAATAAAAGGTGCCATTCTTAATTGAGAAATAGAAATAAAAATAGTGTGCTTTTCTGAAAAACTCTTAATATCTGTAGTTTTCACAATCACTGAAAATCACATATTATGTTATAGGTTTGAGTAGAATCATTAGATTTTATAACTGTTATAACATAAATATCTGCTGAATAAATAGAATAATACTAATGTCAAATACATGAGTAAATATAGTTAGACTTAAACACCCCTTAAAATTAATTTATCAACATCAATTTGAAAGCTTTTACAATCAAAGTGTTCACCTTATGCCTGCATAAGGAGCCCAATTTAACCCCAAAAACTCCCAAAAAAAAGTAATATTCTTGTAGGCCTCCAAGAACATACCTGCTAATGTTGTAAATTATGGTGATAAACTATTTAAAGAATAAGAATTAAAACTTGATCTACTGTCTTGACTTTAGTTTGATCTAGTGATTGTGATTGTATCTGAGGTTTTGTTTGTTTTTGGGGTTGCTCATGAAACAGTTTAAAATCTTCTGGTAAAAAATAGGGTCTTAATTTAGAAACATGCACAATAACGGAATTCTGTCCTGTCTCATAATTAAATTTATCTATTTCATAAGTTACATCAGAAAGTTTATTTATAATTTTGTATGGTCCAGAGAAAGTAGGTTCTAATTTTCGAGTGTTAGGGTATTTAAATTCTTCATAAATTACAGAGTCTTGTATTTTTAATGGGCATTCGACAAAATTTCGATCATAGAGCCTTTTACTTTTAAGGTGAAATTCCTGAGTTCGCGCTTTCGCAATTTTGAGGGCTTTGTCTACTGATGGGTAATAGTTTTGTTTTAAAGGAGATTCATAAGGCAATTGACCATAAAATAAATAGGCAGGTGGGAACTTGGTGATAGAATGGGGCGTATTGTTGTATTCTTCGATGACTTGGTTTAATAATCTAGTCCAAGGTATTTTAGAAGAAGTGGAATTAACTTTACATTTAAGCCTGGTAACTATAGTCTGATTAACGCGCTCTACCTTTCCATTGGTCTGAGGATGATGTGCGGATGTAAAACGCTGTTGAACATGATGATTTCTAAGGAATTTCTTAAATCTTGGAGATCTGGAAGATTTATGCCTGTCACTATTTTTTGAGGTGCTTTGATATTGAAAATTTGTTTTAAACAGTTAGTGTATGTTTCAGTGGTAACATTTTTGGAGGGAAAAGCCCAAACAAATCTAGTTGCATGATCTATTATTATGTGTAAGAATTTTTTTTTGTTTAGTTGTTATTGTTAAATCCACCAACAGTATGAATAGAAAGACATTCAAAAGGTTGATCTGTTGCTGGCATAGCTTGTAATAAGCCGAATCTTTTCTGTTTTGTTTTTTTATTTTTCTGACAGGTATCGCAATGCTTAACAAATTCTGTAATGTCTATTGTCATATTAGGCCAATAATAGTTGGGATATATTAAATTAAGCATTTTTTGAATCCCTAAATGTCCAAAATTATCATGAGCAATATGGAGTAATTTTTTTCTTAATGACATTGGTACAACAATTTTTTTGAATCCCTTTTTCTGAACTATAATAATTCCATTCTCTTTTTTATATTTTTTGTCACAAACATTGTCTTTGTCTTGCATCTCTATAATTTCTTTCCTATCTAGCAATAAACTAATATGTTGATTAAAATGACAAACAGGATTTCGTGACAACATGTCTGCTTCGACATTTGTTGAACCCTTTTCATATTTTATCTCATAATCAAACATACTAAGTTTGAGCGACCATCTAAAAAGCCTACCTCTTAAGTTTTTAACACTCTTTAACCATACTAGAGATGCGTGGTCCGTATGAATTGTAAACTTGACACCATGAAAGTAATGATAGAATTTGTCAAGAGTATCTATAATAGCTAAACATTCTAATTCAGTTATGAAATAATTTTGCTCATAACTCTTCAAAATTCTAGAATGATAAGCAATAGGATGTAAGAAATTTTCTTTATCAGGTTGTTTTAGAACGGCACCTACTGCTATCTGAGAGGCATCTACAAACATATGTAAAGGTAATTTAGGATCATAAATTTTGAGGATGGGTTTTGCAATTAAAGAATTTTTTAATTTTTCAAAAGACTCCTGGCACTCTGAGTTCCATTCCCATATTGTGTCTTTTTTTAAGTAATCGGTTCAGAGGATATCTAATTTCAGCATATTTATTTATGAATTTATGGTAAACATTAATGGAACCTGGAAATCGTTGTAACTCTTTCACATTTGAAGGAGGATTTAAATTTTTGATGGTTTCAATATTGGCATTTGCTGGTGTTATAGTTCCATTAGTGATTTCATAACCTAAGAAATTGATTTTATTTTGGCCTAATTTACATTTAGAAAGTTTAAGTTTAATGTTTTCTTGTTTGCAAATGTCAAAAATTTGAGCTAAATGGTTTAAATGTTCTTCTAATGAGGAAGAGAAAATTATAATATCATCAAAATAGTGGCACGCAAAGTCGATTTTATATTTATTAAGGATTCTTTGAATGGTTCTATTGAATATGGGAGGGCCCGTTTTTATGCCAAAAGGGAGCACGAGCCACTCAAAAAGTCCAAAATTGGTTGCAAATGCTAATTTTTCTGTATCGGATGGATGTATTGGTATGTGCCAGTAGCCAGAGGCTAAATCCAAAGTTGAAAAATACTGAGCACTACTCAATTTATCTAAAATTCTATCGATACGGGGCAAGGGTTCTGCATCATTTTTAATTATTGCGTTTAATTTTCTATAGTCTATACATAATCGCGTTTTTTTACCTTCCTCTCTTTTCATAACTAGTGTAACAGGGGCAGAATAGGGGCTATTACTTTCCTTTATCAGTCCGGCTGCTAACAATGATTGAATTTGGTTTTTTATTTCTATTTCTTCTAGAGGAGATGTTCGGTAGGGCCTTAAAGATATAGGTAGGTCTGAGTTTAGTATAACGTGTTGTGGTTCAATATTAATCCTACCCACATCATATTTATGCTTTGCAAAAATATCACTATAAATATGAACTAATTCCCTTAAATTTACATCTTGAATTAAATTTATTTCCCCAGTTAAATCTGAATCCGAATTATCGCGAAAATTTTGAAGAGTCATGGAACCTCTATAATCAGGATGCACATTAATTGCGTGATCATATTCAACACAGTCTTCATTTTTCATAATATTTCCACAAGTAGATTGTAACTCTATATCATGATTACTTACATTCAGTGTTTCATTATCATAATTATCTATTGCTACAGTATTACCAGTATTTAATTTCATATTTTTTTTATATTCTGAGGTTACAAATTCATTAGATTGATCCCTGTTTTGTTGTACTTGGCCCATATTTACTGTATTGAAATGAAGGGATATCTCATTATGTATGGATATACTGTTAGTTATAATTTTCCTTCCCTGCCTTACAATACAATTTTTACATTCTATGGTTAATTTAAATTTAGAACATTCTTTTAACCCCAAAATAGCATAATCCAAATTTGTATTGCATACTAAAAAGTTAACATATTTTTCAATTTTACCCACTTTTAGAAGAACACTACATTTTTTATTTATATGTAAAAATCCTTTTGCCTGACCAATGGTAACTGAGGGTATAGTCTCAATTTTAGCATTAAGTTTTTTAACAAATTTAAGTGGCAATATTGCAATAGTTGAGCCAGCATCTTCAACACATGGCAAATTATAATTATTTGTACATCCATACCTAATTAATTGCCAAACATTATGAGAATTATTTTGTGAGCTATTTGGAAGAGTATCAGAGGATGGTACCTCATTCCTAAAAATACATTCTCTTTCCCAATGAAAAGCATTACTCACACCCCTATTTGTGCATATCCTACAAGGTCTTGAAGGGTATGAATTTTGAATATAATTATTTTGACAAACTCTAGGTCTTTGAAACTGAGATTGCCTTTGGGGAATCCAATTCCTAGGTGTATTATTGGGCCTTACTGGCTGAATCCAGGGCCTAGTTGGTTGAAAAGGTTGAAAATTTTGTCTAGCTGATGGTTGATTTATTACTTGGTTTGAAACTAGTGGGGTGGAAACTTCCACGAATTGTTTGACAACCCGGTACCATTCTGTGGTACTACTAGGAGGATTTATAATAATATTGTTTTTGAATTCTGGTTTTAAACCATCAGTTAAACCTTGTAATAGTATATTTTCACTAAGATGTAATTTCCTACCAATTTCCACTTTTTTACGAAAATAAGTTTCTAAATTGTCTAAATTATCTAATTTCAGATTTGAAAAATCAGAAAAACTCGGGAAGTCTAATTCAATGAGTCTTTCTATCAAAATTTTCTTAATTTGTTCATAATCCGTACAGTTTAAGCAGTCATTGATATAATTTTTTTGCGCTTCACCTTTCAAATATTGCGCAATAGAATTAAATTTCCATTCTAGATTTTTCTGTTCCCTATCACATGTTTTATCAAAATAAGTTAACCAAGACAAAATGTTCATTCCAGAACTCGGGTCAAACGGTACGAACTTAGGACCTTCCATAATTTTTTATTCTTACTCATTAGAATAAATGAAGCACTTCTATTTTCTTTATTAAATCCTGATCGTAAAATCATTCGCAATAAATTTCAAAGTTAATGATTTCTATCAATTACATATTTTTTCAAAATTACTATATTTAGCTGCTAACTTTAACCAGAAATTTTATCTAATAAAACAGAAATTGTAAATATCATAGATATACCTTAAATTGGGATCAACCTTTAATTCTATTATTTTATAGATCATAAACAGATTCAAAAATTTTAATTATAGGTAATTCCTTACTTAAAATCACAAAATTTACCAAAAAAATTAATCATATTTATCAGTCAAAACTCTAGCAACAGTTTTGGACAGTTCCATCTTTCTTACTGAATTTAAATAAATTATAAGAATCCGGGAACCAAAGCTCACTGTCACTAGAAATTCTTACAAATAAAGGAAAAAACATAAATGCTAACTTAATTTTCAGCTCAAATGTTTAGTTGTAGGAACATTATCATAAAAATACTGTATTCTGAGAATAGTTCTTGATAACAAACAATATCAATAAATTTGAAAATGTATCTTTTTAAAAAAATAACTTGAGCTTCTAAGTTCTTTTATACTTCATTATTATTACGAACTTATCTTTAAACGTGCATAAAAATATCATAATAATCTTAATAAGTAACAGTAAATATCTTAAGAACATCATACTCCTCAATTAAATCCTTAAGAATAAAAATATTTCAATCTTCAACACATAATAATGATAATAAAAATACTCATAAATAGGTAAGTAAGTAAGATTCACAGATAAATAATCAAATAAATAAACCTGACAAACAGAGAATAATTAATTTAAATAAGACTCAAAGAAAAACAAAACAATAAATAAATAAACCTCACAAATAGAGAATAAACAATCTACACAAATGCTTAAAAAGGATACAAATAATATTCAATTAATTTGAAATAACTCACTCTTAAGAAGAATTTCTCAAGATGATCCTAGGGGAGACAATAATAACGAAAATTATGAAAGTAAGTAGCAATCGGCGTTCAGTTGTCTCTAAACGTTTTTTTTTTTTTTTTCTTTTTCTTGTCATCACTACCAATAATACTTAAAGTCAATGATCGAATATTTGGGCCGCAAGAAGATGAATGGCAGTTCTATTCCTTATTAAATCCAATTCGAAATCACCAGGTCTCAAAAATTTATCATTATGACCAAAAATATCAAGCTTCAGGAATTCACGAGAAGTCAATTATCGGCGATTCACAAACCTATCATCATTTCGTTCCACAGCCCATTCCATCAGCAAGTTGAAAATACCATATAAACTGTCCTTCAATCGAACTTCGGCGATAGCATGCTTTTCTTCGTTCCATCGCAATTTTCTTTAAATATCATTCATTAAAAAGGCAGCACAGATAAAAATTCCTGTCGACTTTTCGATTAGTTGTGACGATTTAAGGAGAACTCGAATTATTTCCACTGGTTAAAAAGAAACACACAGTCATGGCAAGCGAGGGAAAAAACAAAATAAATAAATAAATGTAGAAGATCCAATAATTAGTCATGGGCTGCTGTAAATTCATTTATTAAATTCGTAATATTGAGGAAGGAAAAGCTCCTTTTGCAAAAATTCCATCATTATTTCAGCGAGCTGTCCTCATCGAAGAAGCAACCCAAGAAATCTTCTTTTTCATCTCGAGACTTCCACCTTTTTTTAAACTAAAAAGAAAGTTCTGGAACATTCTGTAACCTCAAACCATCATTCTTTTATGTAAACAGAATTCTTGTCCAGCTACGAGATTATTTTCCACAAACGATAAATTTATTTAGAAAAAAATATTATTTAACCAATTTATAATTGACTCAGAATTTTAAATATCTTAGGCAGACGATTTTTATAAATGATTAATTTTAAGAGAAAAAGAAAAGAAATGAATTTATTAATATGCACACATCAAAGGTTGACGTAGGAAAAATAAATAAATAGATAAAATAAAATAATGATATTTTTTGAAAGGCATGGTTTTGGAATAAATTTAATAAGACTTTCTTAAAAAGGGTTGATAAAAACATAGAAGAAATCAGTTTTATTTGGAATATTAAGAAATAAAGATTTAATTAAGAATATTTTTAATTTAGAGCCATCTTTTTAAATTTACGCATACTGGAATAATGTTTTTTAAGGCAAATTAAGAATTTTATATCGTCTGCATAAAGATTAACAGATTAGATTTAGAAACAAGATTTTAATTTAATAATTTGAAGTAAGTACGGAATATTATTATAAGAAAATTAAGATAGTATAAAGGTTAGTTTTGGCGAAAAAAAATTAAGTTTGTAAAATATATATATATATATATATATATATATATATTCTTTAATGAAAAAATTATGAAAATGATGAAAAATGAAAAAAATGTAAAAATGGGTGAAGCAACAATGAACCACAAAAGAACAACACCAAAACAACAAAACAAAATAAACTCCCTGCTCTTCAGAAGGTGGGAGGAGCAACAGGCATCAAAAAGTTATTAAAAAGTGTATCCTCACAGGTTTCGCAAGGCATCACAAAACTGCATACTCCAATTATATAAAGAAAATAATTGAAAATAATTAATTTTTTTAATATACCAAAACTATAAAATGAATTAACATTAAAAACTGAATTTACTGAATAACCAACAACAAAACCATAGAATAAATCAACTCGTAACGTAACATAAAATATTTTGAACTTTCCAAAAATAACATGAAAAATCTCAATAACTAAGCAATAAACTAAACTAAGTAGACATGCAGCAATGCGATGCCCCCACCTTTACCTGTGAAGAAAACAGAAAAAAGGTACCTGTAAAAAATCATCACATTGCACCTCCAAACTTGCATGAGCGGGAAAACTGTTAGGCCTAGGATGGTAGCAGGCCAGCTTCAAAGATTAAAATTCCTTGAACTGTCCTTCCGTTGTTCATTTCTCTCCATTTTCAAACCTGGTCTGTCACTTCCGAAATGTTAACAACCATCGCCCTGTGAACATTCCATGCTGGACTTTCATTCACAGATCCTCATAAATTCAACACCCAAGAAGCAACCTCCATTATGGCGTTTGGCCCTGCTGTTGCCATTTCAAGAAACCTTTTTTTAATTCATTTACATAATAAAATATAATTTTATAAGGATAAAAATTATTGTAAAACAAGTTTGCAGCAAATTAAAAAAATTGTGTTTCTAAAATTTTTTTCGACCCACATATATTATAATATCTAATTATTTGACCTAAAAAAATATTTACAAAAACTCTTTTACTTAAATGGGAGTGCCAGTAAGGCATAGAGTAGGTTTTAAAATTAAAAAAGTCATTTTATCAAATAATTTGGCAACTAATTCACCATTATTAATATTTAAGTAAAGATCTAAAAAAACAACATGTAAATTATCATCTGAAGCACAATTCAACTTTAAACAAGGTGGATAAATGTGATCAATCGATTCCAAAAAATTATAATCGAAGACAATTATGTCATCGATATATCTCAAAACTCTGAATGATTTGTTAGAATTTAAAATAAATTTATATTCGGAAAAAATAAAAAAAATGTTATCTGCAGTGCTTGAAAAATTTGTACCCATACCTATTCCACATACTTGATAAAAAATAGAACCATTGACAGTTATAAAATTATTATAAAAACAAAAATTACATAAACTCAGAAAAAAATCTCTATTAATACCCAGCTCTTCCTCGATATAAAAAGTATCAAACAAATCCTCCAGAGTTTTAAACAACAAATCAATAGGAATATTTGAAAAAAGATTTTCAAAATCAAAAGTAAACAGATCTGTGGTCGTTGTAGGCGTGTTTAATTTCTTTAAAACTTCAATACTGTTATCAATACACCAAAAATAACTAGAATTTTTAAATTTAAATTTTAAAAAACCATAAATTCTCTTCAAAAAATCCTGTAACTTAACATTGAAACTTTTACCAATACCTCTGGAATTGCAGCATATACATCTAAATTTTATAGGATTTTTGTGAAACTTGGGTGTCAAAAACAGAAAAGGAAGACTGTGAAAATTATTAATAGGAAAATTGTATGCATAAAGATTTTTAACCTTTCTTGAATAAGCGCTAAATTTTTTAATAATTGCATTGTGATTCAGATTATATTTTTGATAATATTTAGTATCATTCAATTCATTAGTAACTTTTTCTATGTAAAATAATTTTCAAATTATTGCATAATTAGATGAAGCCTTATCAACAGGAACAATAACAAAGTTTTTGTGTAAAAATTGTATATATCTGTAATCCTCTTTATTTAAACGATGATAAGTGTACTGATTATTATTTAATTTTTGGTCAACAAAATTAACAAAACTATTTAAAATACTCCACCTCCATTCATTAAAAGCCTCAAAAGGCACATTGAATTTATAACACATTTTTAAGACAAATGCAGACAAATCTCCTTTAAATTTCTAAACAGCATTTTCTTTATTAATTTTTTTATTTAATCTGAATTTGGTACCAAAGCCCATCAAAAATTTTAAGTTTTTATTCCTAATGATTTCTAAATTACCAGTAACAACATGCCCATGAAAATCATCTATAAAATCTGGAAAATCCTCCTTACAATTTAAAGAAACAGCATCATTCTCTGCCAAAGCTATGTATCTGTAATTAAAAATCTTCTTACTTAAAGGTATATCATATTTATAAGCAACAACTATATTGATCTTTTTTTATTGGAAACAGAAAATGAAATTGCCTAATGAAATTATTTATTTTGAAATCATCAAATGATTTCTGTTGAAAATTTATAGTAAAAAAAGCCTTTGTACATTCAAAACTAGAAAATGACTTCAATCTAAAATTCAAAAGATCATAAAGCAAATCTTTATATTGTGCATTTAAAAACTTGTACCCCCCAACAGCCTTCTTAATTTTATCAAGTGTTTTTAATTTTAAACTAAAAACAGCATTTTTGACAAATTTAACATTATAAACAGCAAGAAATTTTTTTTCGTTATCTTTTATCCAATCAAAAGGAACCAAGCAATTTAACAATTTAGCATTAACATGAGAACCCCTTTTGAATCTCTTAGTAGCATTAACATTAGCATACAAATTACAAAAATTATAAATATTATCTATATTTTTAACATTGTACCCATTTATTTTCGTATTCAATACATACGGATATAAACTTCTAAATTTCAAAATGAACTCATTCTCCATTTTTAATCTATCATCTTTATTTTCAACATGAGCCAAAATTTCTATTTGAATGTTTTCAAAAGAATGCAATCTGAAATGTAAAATTTCAAATGAAGTGTATTGTGAATTTTCTTTATAAACATTAGATCTATGGTTATTAATGCGAACATTTAAACAACCAGAAGTTTCACCTACATATGCCTGTGTACAATTTAAGCAAGTAATCTTATAGACTACATTATTAAATTTTCAAAAAGTAGTATAACCTGCTGGAACATTCTCAGCAACAGCATCGGCACGACTCATCACACATGCTTTTCATCTAGTATCTTTTCATTTGTAATATCTCATAATGTATCATTTTTATAAAGCGAAGTTTTTATAAAGATTTTTGTAAGCACTTAGGCCTAGTTGTAAAATTTTTTAACAAAAATACAACAAAAATGCACCCATTTCAACTAATGATAAATGTGTAAGTTAAAAAATTCCTTCAGCAATAACAGCGCCAAGCAGCTTAAATATTGCCCAATAAATATACCTTAACTGAGTGGAAAAAGTTACTATCTTTATGCAACCGGCGCATAGCAGCTCTACTTTTGCACAAAGTTCATATATTTTTTTATGAGAAAATTATGAAAATGATGAAAAGATGAAAAAAATGTAAAAATAGGTGAAACAACAATGAACCACAAAAGAACAACACCAAAACACCAAAACAAAATAAACTCCCTGCTCTTCAGAAGGTGGGAGGAGCAACAGGCATCAAAAAGTTATTAAAAAGTGTATCCTCACAGGTTTCGCAAGGCATCACAAAACTGCATAGTCCAATTATATAAAGAAAATAATTGAAAATAATTAATTTTTTTTAATATACCAAAACTATAAAATGAATTAACATTAAAAACTGAATTTACTGAATAACCAACAACAAAATCATAGAATAAATCAACTCGTAACGTAACATAAAATATTTTGAACTTTCCAAAAATAACATGAAAAATCTCAATAACTAAGCAATAAACTAAACTAAGTAGACATGCAGCAATGCGATGCCCCCACCTTTACCTGTGAAGAAAATAGAAAAAAGATACCTGTTAAAAATCATCACATTGCACCTCCATACTTGCATGAGCGGGAAAACTGTTAGACCTAGGATGGTAGCAGGCCAGCTTCAAAGATTAAAATTCCTTGAATTGTCCTTCCGTTGTTCATTTCTCTCCATTTTCAGAAATTGCATATTAACCCTTTTGGGTCTGGTGTACTATTAATAGTACATGCATTTTAATAGGGCATTATTTTGTTTTATGACATGCTTTTGCTACTATTTAGATGTACATCTACGTAGTATATGTCTATGCTTTTTATATATAACTTCATTTATGTTTAGGCATTTCTTAAAAATAATAATCTTATCGTAATACAATGTTTTCTAAACATCTTCAAAAATTCTTCCTTAGCCTATTGTCATATGAATATTAATTGAATAGTACCCAAAACAACAACATTTGTTATCTTTCGGACAATGAAATATTCGTTAAACACTAATTTACCTATTTGGATAGCTAGTGTTCATGTTAATGACGTGAAAGTAATTTTTTCTAAAAATTGAAAACAAATTCAGACCAGAAAGGGTTAAACGTGGCAAATGAGGTGATCTTGTACAATAACTAGATTTATAAATATTCAGATCTTGGTGCAATAGCTGTTACACTCTTTTAAAAATTCATGAGGAGGAAAATTTTTACGATTATATACAGTGAAACTTCTGTGTAACTAAGTCTTATTGTTACTCCTAAACATTTCGTTTTGAAAGAAATTCGTTAAAAATAAATCAACTGTAATTCATGAAATTTGTGTAATAAAACGCACATGCATTAAGTAAAAAATGCGCATGAAATATAAATTTTGAAAAAACGTATTTTAATTCAAGCAATAATTTTATTAAATGCGATGTATGCATTTCAAAAAAAAAAAAAAAGTCAGAATGAAGTCTAAAAAAACCCACACTCATAATAAAGAGAGATAAATAGAAACTGAAGCGTAAAATACCTTTCCTCTTTATTCTGAGTATTCCAAATTCTTATCTTTAAGTAAAAATATGTCGCCTAAATGGCTAATAAAGTTATGTACCGATTCATGCCTAGCTCTCTACATTTTGTACAATAGAACTGTATAAAAAATGGAATTGAGCTCAAAATTTTATAATTTAAAGAAAATGCGTTCTTTAAAAATGTCTATAAGTTAATATTACGACAAAGGTAGTTGAATATCTAGTAGAAAAAACTCAAACTTGTTTTTTTACTTTTCACCATTTTGTAAATGAAAAAAATACATAAGTACTGAGAAAAGCCTTTGTTTAATGAAATAAATATCCATATTATTGTGTCATCTTTCTTTAACAGGTAATAGTATTTATAAATAATTATTTTCATGCAGTTTTCATCCTATAAAGAAGAAAAACATCACTTAAAAATTACATTCAAAGTGTCCCAAAAATAGGATGGATTAATAACATTAATTTATTAACATTATTATCATTAAATAGATTAACATTTAGATAATTACTATAGATATATATATATATGCATACATATAGTAAGACTAAGTAATTAGATTATTTGAATAATAAGACTTTAAAATGACGTTACACCATACTTAAATACTTTTTTTACATAATATAAATATACTTCATCTGAAACAACATTTTTATATAAATACTAGCTTTTTCCAATTTTTTAAATTGAGTTCTTGCCTTGTTCTTGTGAATTTTCATAATATGTGTATTTAAATCGTGGATTATAAAATATACACCTAATATATATATCTATATATATATATATATATGTATATATATATATATACATACATTTTTATGTATCCAACTATCATCATTTTATTTCTCTTACAAACAGTCAAAAATATTTGCTTATTATATATATAAAACACTGCATCTATTAACTCTGCAAGTATAAAAAAAGTGTCCGCAATTTATGTGATTGCAGTTAATCAAATAAAATGATTTATAACTCTTTGTAAAATGTAAATTTAGCAACAGCAAATGATAATTTATATTTGAAGTTCATTGATTAGCAAAGAAAGAAATATCCGATATTTGTAATTACGGTATACAGTTTAGTAATTGCATTTATCATTTGAAGTTTTATTAAAGTTTATTGCCCACAACGTTTTAAAAGATTTTTTCTTTTCAGCACAATAAAAGTCAAAATAAATGTTTGGACAAAATGATAATCAGGTTCTCTCAGATGTTGCTAAAATTAATTGAATATATTAATTTTATATGGAAAGATATTATCTAAATATGGGGAATAAAAATTTTTAATGCATTTTTATTAATTTAGAATTGCCTTTAAAAGAGCTATTTAAAATGAAACATTTGTTTTAATATATCATTAAAATGAGCTAAGGGAAAAAAAAAACTTGTAAAAAAAGTAAGTTAAAGAAATTATCGAAATTATTTTTACCCTACATGTTGTTTTAACCTTCCCACTGCCCGACCGGATATATCCGTTCACTAGGCTGCAGGTTTCACAGCAATTAAAGCATTATTTAAATTAATATAATTCTACAAATATAATCCAGTTTTATGAAATTAAGTTATCATTGATCCTTTCAAGGCTTATAAACATATACGTAAAAAAAAAAAAAAAAAAAAAAAAAAAAAAATACCAATTTTTAAAAAACGTTTGTTTTTTAAACATTTAGATTAAATTATAGAGAAAATAACATTACAATTTTGCCCTTTTGTTCGGTGGTCAGGGGGTTAATACTCATGATAACAAGTCATAAATTGTACGTTAAACGGGACAAATGAGGGGCTTTTATACTATAAGTAGTTTTATAAATATTCAGATCTTGATGCAATAGCTGTTGCGCTCTTATGCAAAAATGCATGAATAAATAAATTGTTACGATTATACACAGTGACACTTCAATGTAACGAAGTCTCATCGTTACTCTTAACCCTTTCCAGTCCGATTTTTTTCAGTTTTTAGAAAAAACTATTTTACCTTAATATCTTTAACAAAAGCAATTTAAATAGATTAATTAGTGTTTAACGAATATTTCATTATCTGAAATATAACGAATGTTATTTTTTTTGCATACTATTCAATTCATATTCATATGACAGTAGGGTATGGAAGAGGTTTTAGTGATGTTTAGAAAATATTGTATTACAAAAAGATTTAACTTATGTATTAGAACTTTCTATTTCTTTTTGCATTTTATTACCCATGAAATCTTTTAGGAAAGTAGCTTTTATTTTTAATTTAGAGAGTGGGATATATGTTTAAAATAAAAAAATCGCAAACGGCGCAAAAAGAATTAGCAAAAAATAATAATAATTATTATTGAAAATATTATGACTCCAGCTTAAATGGACATAATCAAAATGGACACCTTTAATCATTGCCCGTCAAGGAATGACGTTTAGTTAATTACATATGATAATATTTAATCCAATAATCACCATGGCAACCTACCATAATTACCTATCATAGGATATCATTGAATACGTAGTACAGGATTCAATAGAATGAAGTAAATTTTTATTAGTACATTCTTAAGTTTTTAGTCGATTTTCGTATAATATGCAATGAATCAATCAAACTCTGCAACGATTATGTATAATAAATTATGTATGACGAGCACATTTTAGGGGTTGTATGCAAATTGAAGTTCGGTACTCTATTGTTGACTGAGAGAGCCACCTTCTTGTTCAAGACATGTTTAGGCGCTACTCAAGCAGCCATTGATAGATTATGGGATTCGTGTAAGAAGTTTCAAAATATTTAGTCACTACTAGGGTATCCGGCTCTTTAAACTATGATTTTGCCTTTTTTAAAAGCATAATTTGAAAACTACTTGAAGAAAATTTTGAAATTTTTGATTTCCATGAAGCGGGACTTAATGAATCGGAATCCATCAAAATATTTGTAGGTTGCAATTCAAAATTTCTTCGAATATTAACTTCATAATTCATGTCGTAAAGAAATAAAAATTGAAAATTAAACGTATTTATGTATGGTTGTTTTAGTACATTGCTACTTATAAAAATTAGCCCATTAAGAGTATAATTTCAGAGGATATTAATAAAAATATGAAAATGTAATTTAACATTAGAAACACTAATTTTTAATATTTATAATTTAAAAACTTACAATTTAAATGACTTGAAAATTGGTGTCTAGGCATAGTTTGAACAGAAAATTTAACGTATATAATTGAAATTTCGTATTGCTTTTGAAAAAAAGGAAGGTTTGGTTTGTTTTAATATGTAGATGCCCTCCTAAGCAAATTTTAAGATAATTTAAAAGTAGAAATCATTCCCATTTTTTCGACATCAGTGACTTTCTCCTACGATAGTTTTGCTAGGAGTAAGTAGTGGTTGTTTATTTTTTTTCCGACGGCTGTACATAGATTCTAAATGCTACAAAACAATTATGCTATGACCAAGAAATGATTCACAACTTTTTAACGATCCTAGATATATACGTTGATATTAGAAAATATAAATTACATTTTATTAAAACTAATCTAAGTTCTGGATCTAGATAGATTTTGCGCTTTTTATGAAAAATAATTAACCAATAAGAAACCTTCATTTTTACAAACTTTACGGTGTTTTAACCCTCTAAGCGTTTGTCCCGTAAAATTCCGTACACTAAGCTCCAGGTTTCACTGCAATATAAGCAATGTTTAAGATATTATAATTCTATAAATTTAATGAATTTTCAAAGCATTGAAAAATGATTAAGATTCTCAAGGATTTCATTTACATTCCTAAATAAGATTTTTCATGTAATATTGAAAGAATCATATGTGGTGGTTACTCGATAACCCCCCCATATGTTTAGTTTAATTCATTTTTATTAGCCATTTTATTTCTTATTACCTCCTTTTTATTAATGTTCTCAATTTAAATTTTATTTCGATTTCGTTTCCTTTCTTTTCGTCGCCTGTAATGTTTTCTTTCTTACTTAGCTTTCGAATGTTACAAGCCGGTAAAATCCTGTTCGAAGTCATTCCTTCCGGTTTGGAGATCCTTCGAGAACATTCTGGCTTGTTCTATGGGTGGAACTTCCGTTTATTCGGACACCCCCCTTAGCCTATCAAATTAGTTTCCGCAGGTGACGTATTTTAAGCCATTGAGTGCATGGCCACCTGCTTTGGCCTCCCTTCTTTACGTGTTTATCAATTCTGTTTTTATTAAATTCATATTTCTCCATACTTTGCATCGTAACTTGGCTTATTTTGTCACCCCCCCCCCTCTTTCGCTCGCTGCCAAATTGGCGTATTTTGGGATTCCAGTAACCTTTTCTCTTTTTCCCCTGGGCTCTCGGCCACCTGCGTCAGTTGCGCTGTTAGACTCCTGCCGTAATGGATGTGGCTGGTTGATCGAAGTTTTGGGTGGAATTTCGGGGCATGTGTGCGCCCCTCGAGACCGTTGCATACGGACACCATTTCATGCTTATATGTCCACGCCAGGGTTTCATCGATGTTGATTTCTTAAAGCGGCGAGAAGCAGAGCTGCCCTCAAAGGCATTCGGAAAATGATGTTGATTTTTTTTAACGCGGCGAGAAGCAAAACCCCTTCATTCAATATTTTTTATGAGTTCTCCGTCCTCTGAGAAGTAAGCAGAGGTGAAGAATGTTCTTTCAAGAAGTGATGATTCATTTTACACAGCGTATTTATTTTATAATTCTTTCGCCAATTTAATTTGTTATTTGGCCCAATAATATATATATAATTTTTGAATATTCACGGGGCGTTCCAAGGAAAATATTGGTATATATCTATGCAAAGTTCTTGTCTGATATAATATATATATATTTAAAAGATATATATATTTAAGTGATGTTTTTTTTGAAGAAAATAATGTTATCTTCCTTCTGTGTGTCATGAGAAATTTTCTTGTTCATACTGTCAAGAATATATAAAAAAAAATGTGTTATGATGAAGAATGTTGGTTTTGTTTGGAATATATCAATTTAAAAAAAAATATCTTCATTTGTAAAGTTTTTTACTATAAAACAAATGTTTAATTTCTATGAGAAACAAAAATGTTTCTATAAAGAAGATATTCGATTTTTCATGAAAGAAATACAAGTATTTCATAAATAAATAAATATTAATCTTCAACCAATTTGTGTATTAATTCCTGTGCATGTGTCTGGAATTTACTACTCATCATCTGCCAAGGACTTCACAGGTAACTTTACCTTTTCTTCAAATTTATATTTTATAATTTTGTACTTAGTTTATCATCTTCAAGGTTAAAAGAATATTTTTATTATTTTAAGTGAAGTAATGATGGTCACTTTTGGGTCGTTTGCCGGCCTCCATTCTTCGCAATGTATTAGTCACTTTCACGATCACTTTGGCCTAATTGTGGGTAGAAGCAAATAAAAAGTGTTTCTCCTCCCATCTCTTCTTCTCACCCATTAAAGTAAACACAACAGCTTTCTTATTTTCTTTGGTGCACTGACCAAAGCGTGTCCAACATTCCATGACCATCCGTTTTTCCTTTGCTACCATCGTATTTTCCTTATATATATATATATTGTCGTCATTATATTCAGTTATATCTTCATTATCAAATTATTTTTTCATGCAATGATTAATATTTTATAATTATATGTTATTGAGAGTGGTGCAGTAATTAAATGCAATATATATATTGATTCTATACTGAAATAATATTTTTGTTTTCTGGAGCAGTGCATCATATATATAACATAATTTATCCATATATTGTTCTTGCCTTGGTATAATTTGCAACTAATATATATACATTATTTAACGGAGGTGCTAGTAAAAATTATTGTTCATACTAAGATAAATTATTTTTCTTGTCATACATCTAATAATATATGTTTTGAGCCATATTATATATATATATTTTTACATAAAATTTTTGGGTCTTATATTCTTCATATCATACTAATATGTTAGTATACGTTTTCTTCCTTTTTTTTAACATATAAAAATGGTTTATGACGTATATGAAAGTCATCAATATTTTAAATAACGGGTCAATTTATATATATATTATTCATCACAAGACCAACCAATAACCAAATTCATCATGTCATATATTGAGCTCTTAGATTAATTTTTGTTTCTTTCTTCATCATGCCACCCAAGGCAAAATTAAATATTGCAATCCAACCCTTCGACGGTAACCCTCAGACTGTAGAATTCTTCTTCGATCAATTATCTGACATACAAGAACTAAATAACTTTACAGACAAGGAACTTTTTGTTCTCTTTAAATCAAAACTTGAAGGCACTGCCTTACTCTTCTTTCTTGAAACTCAGTCTCAGTTCAAGAACTCTAACTTTAATGAAATTCGAAAAGCATTTATAGACTATTTCTTACCCACAAAAAAATCTGTTTCTCTAAAATCTTTACAGAACTTGACCTTAGATTCAAATGAATCAGTTAAAAATTTTGCTTTTCGCCTAGATAAACAACTTCGACTTGCTTACCCAAAACTGGATCTTTCTGCTCTTAATTCATTTAAGTTTACTCATTTTCTTGAGGCTTTGCCTAAACAAATCAAACGCAAAATCTTAGAAGAAAATATTACATCTTTCGAATTAGCTCTTGAACGAGCAACCTTTCTTCAAAATATATATGACTCTCCCCCTAAAAAATCTTATGAGAATTTTAATCAGGCCTATTGTTTGGATTCTGAAAAAGTCCAGGATAATTCTATTGCTTCTAATAATGTGCTTCATAAAACCCCTATAAAGCATACGAAGGATAAAGTTTATCACAATTCTCAAACCAACTACTCTCCTTTACAAACTCAAAGGGACAATTCTCATACTTCTCGTAATTTTCAAAGAAGAGCTAGAACATTTTCGCCTTCTCCACCGAGACAAGAGGCTACAAATAAACGTAACAATAATTTTCATCAACGTAATTTTTACCGGAAACGTCCTTATCAACCCACCTTTGACAAATATTCTCACAAAAAAAATTCTACATCCTTTTATCACAGACGAGATGTTGTGCAGTGTGCGTTCTGTGGGAAATTTAATCATCGTATGGACTCATGCTACAAATTTAAAAATATTATTAGTAATTCTAACCAAAACTCTTCAACTCAAATTTCGTCTCACCCTTACAGAAAGAAAAGCCACACCTCTTCTTCTTCTGAAAATAACAACAATGTTTATCATTTAAACAAATAAGGGAGACTGGTTCTACTGACCGCCTTCTCTCCCGTAATTCTCATTCAGGGTCAGTACACTTTGACAACAACAACAAACATCAACAATTGGACAAACGCTCGTCAGTCACTTTAGTGTCATCCACAGCTGTCCAAACTTCTCCTATGACATCTAAATTTAACAAATCTTCTTGTTCATATAATTCTTTGCCTTCCAAACAAAATTTTGAAATCAACGATGATATACAAGAAAATCATGTCATATGCAGTTCTTTTAACAACTCTTATGTTCTTCCATGCATCCTAATAAACATTCAACATAATGAAATTTCAACGTTAATTGATACGGGATCAAGTTTGTCTCTCTTGGATGAAGAATGCTTTAATAGCATTAAATCCAGGCTTCATTACAAATTTTTATCCAGGAATGTATCTGTGTCTACCATAAATTCTAAGGTTTTCTTCAAAGGATGCATAGAGATAGCATTTAAAATTGATAAATTTTTTTTTCATCATATCTTTTACCTTACAAAAATTCAAAACGTTCACTTTCAAGCCATACTTGGATTTGAGTTTATTAACAAGCATTCTATTACTATTTCTCCAAGTTTTAAGTCTATCCTAATTAAGGACAAACACATTCCTTTTCAAAGTTATAATGAATCTCCTACTTGCTATTTTATGAATTCTGAATATAATTATGTGAATTCAATTGCACCATATTCTCTCGATGCACACAAAATGCCTTATTATGAAGAATCTATGTCAAATAATCTAATGAGTGATTTTTACATTGATAATACTTGTGCAAATTATGATAATTCAAATTTACAGTTGTTCAACAATTATACAACCTATCCTTATAATTATAATGTTCAAAATAATGGTTTGTTTACAAATAATATGGCTCATTCTGCTATGAATTTTCATAATCCTTATATTGATGGTAATTTTACTTATTTTCCTAATTATTTTCCAACTGATTATGCTAATATGGTGAATTATGTGTCTACTAATGATAATAATATTCCTAGCAAGAATTTCTCATCTGAGAATACTAATGATGGTAACTATTTTAGTGAAAAGCAAACTCATTTAAATTATGGTAATAAAGTCTTGGTGAAATCCAACATGGTACAATTACTCAATAGAGAATTAATACCTCCTAATTCTTTTGTTTATTTACATGTGAAGTATCTTAATCCTCCATCTGAATATTTTGTTTTCAAACCAAATTTAAAAAATAAAGGTCTTGTATTACATGAATCATTGCACTCAAGATCTTCCATTCAAAATGATTTATTTTTGGTTGTATGTCAGAATATATCAAAGCTAGATATTCATTTAAATAAAAATTCAATTATTGGCGAATGTATCAATGTAGATGAGAAAGATATTGAGGAATACTCTTTTGATTTGGATTTTGAGAACGATTATTGTAATTTAATTTTACCATCTGAAGAGATTAAAAGAAAACGTATTCAAGAATTATCTCCAAATGACTTTGATTTAAAACATTTACCTCCTCATGAAAGGGACTCTTTGACCAAATTATTATGTAGTAAAGCTTTAGCTTTTTCAAAATCTCTTGACACTTTAGGTCATACCGACCTGGTCAATCCTCAATTCACGATGCTAAATTCTCATCCAGTAAAAACCTTACCTTTTCCCGTGCCACAAGCACTTGAACAAGAAGCTCTTGACCAAATTAATCAAATGTTGAACGCTGGTATTATTGAGAGATCAAATTCATCTTGGGCCTGTCCCATGCTTCTTGTTAAAAAGAAGAGAACTGATATGTCTAAGCCTCAAAAGTATCGTTTGGCTCTTGATTTAAGATTGTTAAATTCGATAATAATTCCATCTTCATATCCTCTTCCTAGAATTCAAAATCTATTGGTACAGTTGTCAAAATTTAAATATTATACCACTCTTGACTTACCCTCTGCATATTGGCAGATTGCTGTACCTAAAGATATGCAAGATAAACTTAGTTTTACTACTCCATGGGGAATTTTTACCTATTTACGTCTAGTATTTGGCCTGAAGACGGCCGCCAGCACCTTCCAACAATTAATCGACTCTGTTATTCAATTATCTCAAATTGATTCCTGTTATGCATATCAAGACGATATTGTAGTGGGTGCTAATTCATTTGAAGAAATGTCCATGAAACTCACAAAGCTATTAGACACTCTCATTGCGAACAACATTACTCTGTCTCCTGAAAAATGTGCATTTATGCAAACAAGCATTAACTTTTTGGGTTTCCAACTCACAGATCATAAAATTCTTCCTATTACAAGTAACATTTTAAAAATTACTTCATTTCCAAAGCCTAAAACCAAGAGGCAAACAAAGAGTTTTATCGGTTTGTGTTCATTTTATAGATCAATTATACCTAATTTTTTTAAATTGATTGCTCCTCTCATCGAAGTCACCAAACCTAAAAATAAATTTTCTTGGAAAACTGAGCAGGAAAATGCATTTAAAAAATTACAAAACATATTTTTTCAAAAACCTATGCTCAATCTCCCTAACTGGAATGAAACGTTCTATGTTAATACAGATGCCTCAAAAACAGCAATATCAGCTGTTCTTATGCAGAAATTTGATGGTGAACTAAAACCTATCTCCTATTATTCCAAAACTCTATCTCAATCAGAAAGACACTACCCTGCCATCAAATTGGAACTTTATGCCATTTACAAAGGCATAACAGCTTTTAAATACTATATTTTTGGTCGACCCTTTATTCTATTGTCTGATGCAAAGCCACTTAATAATTATAAAAAAGCTACATCACCTGCTGATATTACTACTCGTTGGATGTTAGAACTGTCAGAATACTCGTACACATTCCAACATGTGCCAGGCAAAGAAAATGTCTTAGCAGATTTTCTGAGTAGAACTCCTCACATTCCTACTGAAGATCTCAATAATAATCCAGATCTTATTTCTTCACAAGAACCTCTACCTATTGTTGATAATCAAAAAGATTTATATAATGAAATTCCTCACTTTCCATGTGGTTTAGTTGACAAAATACACCACACATGTCATCTTCAGAGTGATTCTTCACCTCCTAATAATGATAATAACCAAGATCCATTATTAGAAATTCTTGATCACACCATCTTCTCTGAACAACAAAAGGACCCAAAAATCAAACAAATTTATGAAGATCTTAAAAATAACAAAAAATCTAAAAGTTTAAATGGCTACTATATTAATCCAAGTAATGAGTTACTTTGCTATAATGGTCATTTCTCTTCAGAAGATATCGAGCTACATAAAGCTGTTTTACCTGTGTCACTTAGAGCAAAAGCCTTAAGAATTGCTCATATTACTCATACTGGAATTCATAAAACCATTGTTAATTTAAAGAAAAGATTTACCTGGAAAACCCTTGTTTCAGATACCATTAATTATGTCAACTCTTGTGAAATTTGTTTAGTAAATAAGAATCATAAAAAAAACACTGCTCCATACTTACCTGCACCACTCCCAACTGCTCCCAATCAAAAAGTCTCTATGGATTTACTCGGCCCATTGAGAAATCGTCAATATGTGTTGACCATGATAGACCATTTTTCTCGTCATTTAGAATTATATGCCTTAAATAATATCAGTGCTGAGTCTGTTACAAAAGCTTTATTGCATTATATTTCCACACATGGAAAACCCGAATTAACTCTTACTGATCATGGCTCTCAATTTACTAGTGACATGTTTTCTTTCTTTAATAAAAAGCTTGGCATTAAATTAGAACACAGTTCTGTAGCCCATCCCCAGGCCAACGGATTAAGTGAACGAGTCATTCTCAAATAAAATCGTCTGTGAATACAATGGCTTCACAAGGATGTGATATACCAACTGCTCTAAAAATTCACCAATCCATATATAATGCTACACCTCATCCAGCCACAAAATTCACTCCAAATCTTCTTCATTTTGGAAGAGAAATAAACGACATTTATTCCAATTATAAAACTCAAGTTTCATGGAAAATTCTCAATACTGCATATGAAATTCATAAATTGATGGATGTTATTGAAAAAGTATACTATCAAGCTTACAAGAATAACGAATCATCTAGGCAAAAGGTGTACCAAAAATCCAGAGAAAAATTAAAGTTTTCCAACATCAATGTTAATGACATTGTTTACGTAAAATTTCCCAATGTGTTTAACAAGAAAATACAAGGCCCATATGTGGTGAAGAAAATAATTTCTCCTGTGCTCATTCAAATTCAAGATTCCAATAATAGTCATGCTTCCCCTATGTTGATTCACACTAATCGAATCTTGAAGCTTCAAAAGAGAAATGAAGCACTGCAACATCCTTCAGTTTCTTCTAAAAATGCATCACATGATCAATCAGCTGTTGATAATGCATCTTCCACTCCTGTGAGACAACACTCTTCTACTCAGGTTTCAAATCATGATGCTGCATGTAACACTTCTCCTCAAATTCTTTCTTCTTCTAAGTCACAACAAACATCTTCATGTTCCAGTAAATCGGTTTTGTCACAAGCTCCTCCTGATAGCACTCATACTGGTGTTAAAAACAAGTCTACTCAATATAAAAATTATGATCTTCGCCCTCGCAATCATAAACTGTATAAGAAATAAACTAACCTTCTTTTTCCTTTTTCAGGATGACTATTGCTTTGTAGTATAATTAGTCGATGCTAGCCAGACTGATATTTCAGTAAGAAGAGTCACTATGTATTTTTTTTTTCTTTTCTCCAAGCTGCAGGCAGCTGTTATTATTTTTTTTCTTCATTATGTAAGTCTTCTTCTCCCTGATACAATTCAACAGTCATCCTCTTGATGTATGTATGGTTTTCAATAGTTTTATTATTTAATGCATTTATCTCTAACTCATAATTATTACAATAGATATATAATCTCATGTATGCCATACTTTTAAATCTTATAAAGTCTTTAATTACAATAGTTGGTGCTGAAATTGAGAAAGAATTTGTCTTTTTTATATTCTCGTTATAATATTATGTCATTATTTAAAGTTATTTTTGACAAATGTGTATTCTAATATGAAAGGTGAAATTGTAATTAATATAGGGTAAACATAAATTGGAGTACTCCTCAAATTACTTTCTCTATTGTGACTTCTCTTTACAATGCATGCATGCTTTAACATTTAACCTCTTTTGATAAAAAAAAAGAAAAGAAAGTGCATGATAAACTTATACATACTAATATTGCTTCTCTTCTTGGTGAAATATAGAAAGTGAATGACTCACCATAAGTAGTATATAATATTTTTTTGTATACTTTTGAGTGTTTATACTTTGGATCTAAAGATGTTGAATGTGTCATTATATATATTTATGTAAAGCAAATACTTGATATATGACAAATGCAAAAGTGATCACTTACTTAATTTGTTAAAAAATGTTTGAAAATTACAAGTAAATATGTTCTAGATATCTTCTATATAGAAATTTTGACATAATTGATTTTTGTTTGTAGGTTGACATATTCATATAAATTTCTTCCTTTTTCAGAATATTAAACATCTTATGTTTTATGTTTATTTTGAATGAAGTATAGTATTAAAAGTATTTATGCAATTTATTGTCAATTTATTTTGAAAGTGTTCAAGAATATTCCTTTATGAGAGTGTAAAGATTCTCTCTGTGAAAATTGTTATATTCATTTTGAAGATATTTTTATTGAAATATAACATTATACTTTTGCTACCAATTTAACATATGCCATTCTTTTTGCAACTTATTATTTTATTTTCTGTAAAAATGTGTTATTGAATAATGCTAAGGTTATTCATTTAAGATTTATTGAAAGTTTAAAAGGCTATGTGGTGATATAAGTAAATTTTTTTATGAGAGCCTAACTAATCTCTCTGCACCATTTATATATATATTTTTTTTGTTCAATTGTCAACTTACAAATTCATTCAATTTATCATGTGTTATTTGAAACCATATATTTTATATATAGTTATTGTATGATTCATATACAGTTACAGTATGTTTCATTTTGTTGACAACTAAGAATATTAATATACATATTATTGTATAATCCAATATTTTGACATATGCTAAAACATTCTACTATTATAAGTGCATTTTGCACAGCCTAACAAGAGACTCGTCAAACTTAAGGACTGTTGTTTTGCACATAGACATAGACTTTAAAATTTTTTATATATATGATAGATACTTCTGGAAGAAAATTTTGTATACCTTCCATGTTAACATATAAGGATTACTATTATAACAATAAGTATTTTTTTTATTATTTGAACAGCATGTAAAACAGTTATTTATATTCCTATAACTATTTCTGATACATTTATTTTGTGTAATTATTTAGTATATTTGTACATATGTCAGAAAATATTGTCTCGATAAAAAAAAAATTGTTCATTTTTTGTCATCTCACCAATATTTTCTTTTGGGGGACCCTGGGTAATATGTGGTGGTTACTCGATAACCCCCCCATATGTTTAGTTTAATTCATTTTTATTAGCCATTTTATTTCTTATTACCTCCTTTTTATTAATGTTCTCAATTTAAATTTTATTTCGATTTCGTTTCCTTTCTTTTCGTCGCCTGTAATGTTTTCTTTCTTACTTAGCTTTCGAATGTTACAAGCCGGTAAAATCCTGTTCGAAGTCATTCCTTCCGGTTTGGAGATCCTTCGAGAACATTCTGGCTTGTTCTATGGGTGGAACTTCCGTTTATTCGGACACCCCCCTTAGCCTATCAAATTAGTTTCCGCAGGTGACGTATTTTAAGCCATTGAGTGCATGGCCACCTGCTTTGGCCTCCCTTCTTTACGTGTTTATCAATTCTGTTTTTATTAAATTCATATTTCTCCATACTTTGCATCGTAACTTGGCTTATTTTGTCACCCCCCCCCTCTTTCGCTCGCTGCCAAATTGGCGTATTTTGGGATTCCAGTAACCTTTTCTCTTTTTCCCCTGGGCTCTCGGCCACCTGCGTCAGTTGCGCTGTTAGACTCCTGCCGTAATGGATGTGGCTGGTTGATCGAAGTTTTGGGTGGAATTTCGGGGCATGTGTGCGCCCCTCGAGACCGTTGCATACGGACACCATTTCATGCTTATATGTCCACGCCAGGGTTTCATCGATGTTGATTTCTTAAAGCGGCGAGAAGCAGAGCTGCCCTCAAAGGCATTCGGAAAATGATGTTGATTTTTTTTAACGCGGCGAGAAGCAAAACCCCTTCATTCAATATTTTTTATGAGTTCTCCGTCCTCTGAGAAGTAAGCAGAGGTGAAGAATGTTCTTTCAAGAAGTGATGATTCATTTTACACAACGTATTTATTTTATAATTCTTTCGTCAATTTAATTTGTTATTTGGCCCAATAATATATATATAATTTTTGAATATTCACGGGGCGTTCCAAGGAAAATATTGGTATATATCTATGCAAAGTTCTTGTCTGATATAATATATATATATTTAAAAGATATATATATTTAAGTGATGTTTTTTTTTGAAGAAAATAATATTATCTTCCTTCTGTGTGTCATGAGAAATTTTCTTGTTCATACTGTCAAGAATATATAAAAAAAAAATGTGTTATGATGAAGAATGTTGGTTTTGTTTGGAATATATCAATTTAAAAAAAAATATCTTCATTTGTAAAGTTTTTTACTATAAAACAAATGTTTAATTTCTATGAGAAACAAAAATGTTTCTATAAAGAAGATATTCGATTTTTCATGAAAGAAATACAAGTATTTCATAAATAAATAAATATTAATCTTCAACCAATTTGTGTATTAATTCCTGTGCATGTGTCTGGAATTTACTACTCATCATCTGCCAAGGACTTCACAGGTAACTTTACCTTTTCTTCAAATTTATATTTTATAATTTTGTATTTAGTTTATCATCTTCAAGGTTAAAAGAATATTTTTATTATTTTAAGTGAAGTAATGATGGTCACTTTTGGGTCGTTTGCCGGCCTCCATTCTTCGCAATGTATTAGTCACTTTCACGATCACTTTGGCCTAATTGTGGGTAGAAGCAAATAAAAAGTGTTTCTCCTCCCATCTCTTCTTCTCACCCATTAAAGTAAACACAACATCATATTTTATTAGTAATTAAGATAAAATGCAGAGAAAACAACATTACAAATTTACCCATTTGCAAGACGCTTGGAGGTTTAAGGAAGTAAATTTTCTAATTGCCCACTTTCGTATCACTAGAAGCGTGAAATTACCTCTATCGCAAATTTTATAAGCAGCTTACACCAACTTGTCTTCCTTTTCATTGGCAATTTAAATGTGGTATTATCATTGTATATTTAGAGACTATAATTTGTAAACAACTAAACACTACGGAAATGAAACATCAAAAGAGTATCTTCACTTTTATGCAAGAAATAGGAATTATACATACATACCTGCATACATACATAAACACAGAAGAATTTTCGTTTGACGTACTTTTACGTTGTAAAACATTTTTTTTAACAATAAAAGTAAATGAAAGGGAAAATTCCGGTGCTATTTTGACCTTAAGTTAAATTATTAATATTCATATAAAAAGCATAAATAAATGTACTAAAGTTACTTTCAGATTCATGCGTGCAATATAAAGATATTTAAAGTACATGAAAAACATCTTAAAACACATTATAAACTAATAAACACACAAAATATTTTCAGCCATTGCACTGGCGCCATTAGTGGGGATTTAAATGCTGTATTTTCCTTTGTGCTTATTCGAAAATTGTTAAAAAGAAATCATTGTAATTTAAAAGTTGTATATCAGATAAATACATAAAAATATTTCTCATACAAATAATTACCAGTAAGTCGTTATACGAAAATCAATTGCAATAGTTACTAATAAATACATATAATTATTGAATTTAAGCTTGACACAATATGATAGACGTGTAAAAATACCAACGTTAAAAGCATCAATTATATAAACATAGAAGCATTCGGTATCATAACTGCTTACCATTCTCGGGACCATTGCAGACGGTACGCTATGCACTATCGAAACCGGTATGCTTTTGAGTTAATATATTTAGTATTTTTAACTTTGATACTTTTACATTTCTAAGTCAAAGATATAGTTTATAACAATGCATTTTCGTACGATATCTATGTAGTATAGATGGATTAGCTGTATATTAGATGAAAGCTTGCTTTGTTGAAAATTTCATACCCCGAATCTGGCTTCTTATTTAATGTACAACCTTTAAATTATAATGGTTTGTTCTAGATAATTCTAGAGTAAGCGCAAAGAGAATAGTAATAACATTTAAATTCATACTGATGACAGCAGTATAACAGGTGAAACAATTTTAATGTTTTTTAATGCTTTTAATGTATTTTAATGTATTATAAATGCATTATAATATAATTTCATATTATACCTATGGACTTGAAAGAAATTTCAGTACATTTATTCGTACTTTTTTATGGATTTAAATTACAGTATGATTTGCAGTTTTACTATTTTTTTTTTCAAAAATTGAAATTACACTTTTGTACATTTTGCAAATATTAAACAATGTTATAAGTTTTGTTTTATTTCCACGACAAATAATTTTCGACAAGTTTCTTAATACACTATATTGCCATTGATTATGGGACACTTGCGATTTTAGACATTTCACTAAATATCTAGAAAAATACATGAGGAATCATCTCGAAACTCTTAGTGTATAAATATAATAGTATAAGTCATACATCTTCGTGAAGATTTTTCCCCGAAACTCCAAAGCGGACCGTCAACAAATTAAAAAAGAATGAATATCTTTTGAATAACCCTGTCAAAACTAATGTAGCAAAAGCGCTCAAACTCTAGACTGTGATTGAATGCCTTATTGTAATAAGCCTTGTTCATTTTTATGCAAATAGCATGCATACTCGCAGAGTAATTACGTTTTTTATAAAAATGATCTCAAATTTTTCCAAGTTTTTTCCTTATAATTTTTAGAGTTCTT
This sequence comes from Maratus speculifer, assembly GCA_964019185.1. NCBI lineage: Eukaryota > Metazoa > Arthropoda > Arachnida > Araneae > Salticidae > Maratus > Maratus speculifer. The sequence continues at coordinate 223,366,405 of OZ025296.1, read as the reverse complement.
AATATAAAATATTATTTTTTTCAGAAAATATGACAAACAACATTGCACACAGTACCCTGTAATCAGAATTAAAAAATAATCAAAATTGTATAAAAAATGAGTTGGTTTACTAAATAATTTTTTACTGTGCATGCGTCAACCATATCAAAATTTCATTTGCATATTATGTTAGCTAAATGTATAGAGCAACTTTTGTGAAAGTCACAAAATCATAACTTGAAAATTCTGATAATATTCGTTAATTGAATAAGTCGAAAATCCGTTATTCTGAAAATGAAGCAAAAACAAGAGGGGTTGTATCCATATATTCATTGATTAGTGTCAAAATAGAATACACAATATGGGATGTACTACTGCATTTGGATAAAATCCCTCATTTTTTTGCTTCATTTTGAGAATAACGGATTTTCAACTTATTCAATTGACGATTATTTTCAGAATTTTCAAGTTATGATTTTGTGACTTTCACAAAAGTTGCTCTATACATTTAGCTAACATAATATGCAAATGAAATTTTGATATCTTTGACGCATGCGCAGTTAAAAATTATATAGTAAACCTACTCATTTTTCATACAATTTTTATTTTTTTTAATTCTGATTACAGGGTACTGTGTGCAATGTTGTTTGTCATATTTTCTGAAAAAAATATTATTTTATATTAAGAACTCTGAAAATTATAATGGAAAAACTTGGAAAAATTTGGGACCATTTTTATAAAAACCTTAATTACTCTGCGAGTGTGCATTCTCTTTGCATAAAAATGAACACAGTGTATTACAATAAGGCTTTCAATCATAATCTAGAGTTCGAGCGCTTTTGCTACATTAGTTTTGACAGGGTTATTCAAAAGATATTCATTCTTTTTTAGTTTGTTGACGGTCCCCTATGGCGTTTCGGTAAAAAATCTTCACGGAGATGTATGACGTATACTATTATATTTATACACTAAGAGTTTCGAGATGATTCCTCATATATTTTTCTAGATATTTAGTAAAATGTCTAAAATCGCAAGTGTCCCATAATCAATGGCAATATAGTGTATTAGAAACACGTAGAAACAAATTATATAAAGGATTTCGGATAAACATTGTATTAATTCTGTATTCATTCTTTTTTGGTATATTTATATATAGTAAGTAAGTATCATTTACTCCTTATTTATATCTAATTTTTCATTAATTTAAGAACTAAAATACTGAAAATCAAGATTTTAATGAAAGACACAATCAAGACAAATAATACAAAATATATATGTAGTGTCATGTTGTTTTGTCCTATTCGCTCTAATTTAATTGAAAATTTAAAAATAAAATACTCGTCAGACAATTTTTTTATATTTTGCAATCACTTTTTAACTTGTACTTTATTATTTTCAATTATTATAAAAATGTTTAACAAACGAAAACTAATCACCTAGCTATTCAAATTTTACAAAAATTATATCTAAAATTTTAAACTATCAAATTACATGATTTTTTAAGTGCCTTCGTATTTATATAAAAATATAGCACCTATAGTCATAGTTCAGTCCATCCGTCCGTGTGTCTGCATAGAGCAGAGCTGAAAATACCTAACCGAATCATTTGAACTGTAAAATATATAATTGTTGCATAATTTTGTCGAGTTATTTAATATTTTGTGAAAATTGGATGTATAGTTTGATTACCGGTACAATGAAAGATACTCCGTTCAATTACGGTCGGGGGAAAATATTTCAAGTTCATTTTAATGGTGTTACAGACTTTCAAACAGAATAAAACTGATATGCATTTATTGAAGTATACTAAAGTATACATTCCGTAGAATATGTGGTGCAAAAAACATTTATTATTCATTTACGGAGCTAGAAAAAACATTTCCGTTACAAAATGATATATGTTAAAACCTTCTTTTCGGCGTATTTCAATCATGTTAAATTATTTCATATATGATGAAATCGATGTACGTTTTTCAGGCTTATTAAAAGTTCCTTTCTGTATAAAAGAAAGGACAAACAGTATTTAGAGGGACTTACAAACGATTTAGGATACTATACTGTACCAGAAATACTGCGTGTTACAGAATTTAGCTGGAAATGCGTTTTTAGTTGCGATATGAGTTTTTAAGTTTAACTACATTTATAGATATTACGTTGTGTATATTAATGTTGTAGATCATATGCAGGATAATATAACAGAATCTGTAAGAGTTATAGAGTATGAAAGACAGTATCTTAAAAATGGTTTTCAAATGAGTTACGCATTTTAACGATAAATCATAATAGGTAATGATTCGAGGTTTGCCATGTTGACTTTGTCATATTTAAGATGAATTTTTTTCTAACTGAATTGAAAGTACATAATCGCATTAAATTTTGTTTCATGCATTTTTGCATAAGAGTTTAACAGCTAATGCAATTAGTTCAAGATATTTATAAAACTTATTAAAGTACGAACGCACCTCATTTGCCACATTGACGTTCAATTTTCAACTTCTTTACGCAATTAAGTGCGTAAAAATTTATACGGGTTTTAAATCCAAAATATTAGTAAAAAATGAGTTTTAAGACACATTTCAAAATGTTATTTTTAAAATTCTTTTGAACTTCAAAACTAAGCAAAACGCATTTGGCCATAATCCAATCATTTAAATCATATTTTAATTAGTGTAATACTGGAAGAAATTTCTTTCTTACTTCCGGCAGGTATTGCTTCTAACGTGATTTTTTTTTAGTCTTTTAAGAATGTGTTGTTTTAGTGATGTGAGTTTCAAATTTCTGTTGAAAATTTACAAGTTCAAAATTTGCAAGTTGCTATAATTTTCTTGAAAGTGAATTAAAGCACTAGCGCAGAAGGAACAAAATGTTTAATGCTTTCTACTACTTTTTTTAGATTTCATTGTATTGGAATTTACACTGACTGCGTTTGTTTAGATTAATAATTTAAATTTCTTTAAGCCAATAATTCTTATTGAAGATTCATAATTTTTAATTATTTATAAGGAATTTTTTTACAGCTTCTTCAGAAATTTCTTTGGGATATTTTTGGTACTAATTCTAGTTTCTTTCATTTTAGTGATTACATATCGGAAATAGGAGGTAATAATGCCTTTATTTTTAGATTATTTTCTGTATATACAAAAAAGTATAAATGCATGCAATTTCGGATACTACTTCTGTGTATATACAGTATGGTGATTATGGAAAAGATGACATGAATCATAAATGACATGAATCAATTACGTGCATAGATCTATCGCAAAAATTGTAAAAATGAAACAATACAGAAGCATCTGTTTCAGTATTTGAACATAATCTATACCAATGTAGGTAAATATATTACAGAATGTGAAGTGTTATAAATTACTGTGCGTTAGTCTTAAGATATGAGTATCATTATTATATTGTAAATCCTGAAAAATACAAAAGAGTAATATCACCTTTAGTTGGAATTCGACTAAAACTTAATCCGCAACATGTCCTGTGTGCTCTAAATGAAGCTGGTGTTGGATAAAAATCCGTGCATTAGATCTTGAAATTAAACGAGTGCAGAAATTGCGAAAAATGTAGAATAGCAGTGCCATCTATTGGACAATTTATTGTAAAACCTATAAGCATCACCTTGTGACAACCTCTAATTTTTTTAATTGGATGTGAAATTTGATGAAAATCCATGCATTAGTTCTTGAAATAAAATTACTGGAAAGATTATAAAAAATTAACGTAACAACGCCGCCTTTGGGAGGATTAACCTCAAATACTAATCTATAACATCTTATGCCATTAGTAACTGGATATGATGTTTGGTGATCCGTGCATAATTCTTGATATAAAGTTTAAAAAAATGTATGAAATACAAAATCTAATAATGCCATGAATTTGAATTCATCAGATTGATATTTGATGAAAATCCGTTCATTCGTTATTACAGAAATCGTGGAAAATGTTGAGCAGCAACATCGGTTGTGTGATTTACACCAAATAGAAACATCAGCATTTCATATAAGATTCTAACCGAATTTAAAGTTTTGTATAATTTCATAAATTAGTTTTTGATATATAATGCCTCATGGAATTTGTGAGAAACAGCTACTGCGATAGTGAGAAATGCAGCATAGCAGCACTACCTGAAGAGCGATAGTTATAAAACTCTAAACAACTCTAATCTATATCAGGGACTAAAGGAATCTGAAGTTTGGTGAAAATCCATGTATTAGTTATATGACATAGAGCTATCGTGATAATCATGCAATCACGAGAAAAATGCAGTGGAGCCGCACCATTTCTTGAGTGACTTGCACCAAAAATTATTCAGCTTCAAACTACATCAAGAACTAACTGAATCTAAAGTTTAAAAAAATATCTTTGTTAGTTCTGGAAATAGAGCTACAATAGAAAATGCGATTAATGCAGCACAGCAGCAACATCTCTAGAGTGATATACAGCAATATCTGATCAGCCCCAGTTTATATCAAGGTCGCACAAAATCTTAAGTTTTGTGAAATCTGTGTTTTAGTTCTTAAACAGAGTGCCCACAATAATTTTGTTACATTATGAGTGACAGAGTCACAGGCAGATATTTTATAAAAATCATTTAATCGTGTTCAGAACTTTCTAAAACGTATAAATGCATCAAAACCGTAAGTCGAAATTTTTCAAGAATTCCATATTTTTTTTTCTTGTAAAGATGGAAGAAAGATATTTGAATAGAGACTGAGATCTGAATATTTATAAAACCAGTTTTAATATGAATATACCTGATTAGCCACTTTTCGGAATTTTATTGTTCTTATGTGATTTAATATTCGCGGAATTATGTATGATGTTAATGTGAGCACTCGTATGTTACCTTTTTTAAAATATACACCTTATCACGTACAGGGTTTGTGTAGGAAAGCACAAAAAACTTTATCAATAAAAAATGTAATCACTTATCTTTTTTTTTTTTTTTTTTTTTTTTTTTTTTTTTTTTTTTAATTTTAGATTAAACGAAATCGACATTACGAAATTTGATAATCGATAAAATGTTTCTGTTAAAATGATATATTTTTCCAAAATTTGGCATTATTCGAAAGTGTCTTTTAAAGATATTGTTCATTTAAGTGGTTTAAATGCATTTTATTCCTCTGAATTTTATGGAAAGCATTCAACCTTAACTAACTAAAATTAACTACTTGTCAGTAAAAATTCTCTAAGAATTAGTTTAAAGAAACTGAAATCGATATCACATGATACGGAATATTAATAAATGTGACCTTATTGAAATTTTGGCATTTGAGCGTCTAGAGTGAGAAAAAATAGTTACATTGTAACTAAATCTTCAACTAGTTGTTGTGAATATTGTCAGCGTGTCTATTTAATTAAGTTTGTTACGTAAATTAAGTTACAAAATTTCTGCATTGTTGCAATTAATTTTATAACGCTGGTTCAATAAATATTCCATTAGCCAATGTTAATTTTTAAATAGCTCTAAAACAGAAGTTATAATATGAACTACATATAATATTTTTTAGGAGTAAAATATTAGAATATATAATGTAATTAAAAGGATATTTTACAATTCGACTTATTTTTTAATATGTATGTCCACAGTGTCTTACGTCAATTTTCGTATACATATTTCTCTTGAATAAGTTTGAATTGGTTGATTGTTCTTTTACAATATTTTTTGTTTTGCATTTCAAATTACGTTTTTCTGTTTGCATGTTTTCTTCGTTGATTGGCTTTAAAATCCTTAACTTTCGAAAAAAAACAATAATCCCGGAATTCTGCACAATGTTAATGTACGCAGTACTACTTTGCATTTTAAAAATATTTAGCGTATCGAGTAGGGGAACATTGGGTAAACTTAGACACACTAGTATAAAATAAAAAAAAAAATGAAATTTCTGTTTTACTTTTGTACTTAAAATAAAATTACGAACGTTTTTAACGATTTTAATTGAACATTGCTTATAATATCGAATTATTTAAGGAAATATACTATAAATCGTTTGGATTTTTTTTCTTGCATCACAAGAAACAACGGGTAGCCCGGGATATATATTTAACAATAGCGTCCCAACCCAAATTCTACAACAATTGTTACACAAATTATTAGAACCTTTGAATAAATAAAATTTTAATAGAATGAATAGATAAGAATGCACACCTACGTATTGCATACAACAATTATAATCTACAATAAGTTTGATAGGAACAACAAAATTTTTTAGATGAAAACTAAACATCCAATCTTGACTAACTTATTTCGCGCCTACGTCGCACTTAAACTGTATCGACTATTTAGGGCTTTCATTTACAATAACTTTTTATTCCCGCAACACTTTGAATTTCTTAAAAATTGAAATTTCCATTATTATCTGCATTCTGCGGCTTCCTGAATATCCTCTACAGTGTGTATATAGGAAAGCATCATAAATTTTATTATAGCATCTTTTGCTGAGAATAAAATGTTTAATATTTCTAGCAAAGATATTTAATGTCTTACTCTGTATGATGTACTCAGCGTACATTATGCTATTTTTGTCATATGCGCATCGTACATGATGAAACATGGCTGATATTTAATTAGACATTAGATATTTGAAAGCTCTATAAGTCTTGAACTCTTTATGGGGACAGTTTAGCTTTTTAACAATTTTTCTATATTTTTTTAAAAATATGGATCAAATGGTGAATTTAGTGCAATCCAGTGTTCAACTAAAATTATATTTAGCTTTGGATATTTTTTAACTGCATTCTTAATAATTTTTATAAATGCTTAAAAAAATAAAACTTTTCAAATTTCCAAATGCCTTTTAAATTTTAACATTTTTGTAATAATTGTTATTTTTTTAAATTTTTAAAGATGTATTACACAATACTCTGCATGCATATTTCGATACATCTATTATTACATTTAATACTAGCAGAGTCGCTGGCGTTGCCCGGAGCCATAACAATATTCTTAAATGAACCAGAATTTTTTCTTGCGAAATTTCATAAAGAGACCCAATCTTGAACCGGGTTTCCGCTGCCTAATCTACAATTTAGGAGGCGTGTGATGAACGCACTGCAAAATCTTGTGTAAGACAGAAAACAGTCTGGAATCTTTTACTTTCACATTCCATAACCAAGGGGCGAATTTAATTCTTAATAAAACTGTTTTTGAATGAAAATTTGTTAAATAACCTACAGATAGTTATAATAGTCAAAAGTAGGGCGGACTTAAGCAAGATGATTGGTGAAAAACACTTTTCGATGACAGGTGAAATTATTTTTCTAAGATAGGAGTAAATACATTTTTAAAACGCTATATTAGATAATTATTATTTATCCCAGGTCTCGGAAAAATCCGTATCTAAAACTGTATAACTATAAATATTTGATCGTGCTCTCTCTAAAAAATATTATTCCCCCTCTACCCCATAAATTTGATGCCCTCTACTCTATAAAATCTGTATGATGTGCTATAAACTATCCGAAAAGATTCTATTAAATAAGTAATATTTCTCCCAGGGCATTGTCAAATGTTCGCATCTAAAACGATAGAAAACGGTACGGTTTTAAAAACGTGACTGCTTCTCCCCCCTAAAAAATCCCGCTGCACAAAATTTGATGCTCCCTATTTTTTTAAACATTTATTATCTATACTAATAAAAGAAAAAACGCTCTGCCTGTGTGTGCGTGTTCGTGTGCCCGTGTGTCTACGATGGTTAGCGAAATCTGGGGCACGTACAAGGCTCAAAATTTTTTTGAAAGTAGATCAACGTCTGTCCTGATGCACCTGCTATTCAGAATTTAAAAATTCTATTTATTAATTGAGTAATTTATTAAAATACAGAACTCACTCTCATCAAAAAAACATTTTCTGTCCGCTTTAATCCCTTCGCTTGATTACGGTTGGTTGGTAGGTTGGTTGTATAAAACTTTCGACGCAATAATTACAAAAATCTGGGAAGAATTATAGAAACCAGTTTAAAAGTAACTGTTTTTTTAAGGATCTTTAAGGCTACAGTGGACTCTCAAAACTAATTTATTTAATTTTAAATTAATTTTTTTAAAAATTTCTGGAAATAATCATAATATTTTTATTTTTTATTTCACAATTTTTTTGGAAATTATATTCAATAGTTTTTGAGAAACAGATTTTTCTTTTTTTAGATTAACAAAAAATGGCAATATTTCAAAATGCTCCATGCGAAATTTTTTATGCCCGATTTTTCTGATTTTTTGTTTAAAATGCTCTCTATGTATGTGTGAACACATGTTACTAAGCATTATTAGCACATTACTTGTAAAACATTTAAAAAAATTATTTTAACTTAATTCTTTTGTATTTTCCGTTAAAAAATCATTAAAAATTTCATATAACTGAAATTTAAAAAAATTACATGCGTCTAAAAAAAATTATTTCTAGTAACATTTGTTAATACATACATAAAGAGCATTTTAAACAAAAAATTAGAAAAATTGGGCAGAAAGAATTCCGCATGGAACATTTTGAAATCATGAAAACGACGAAAATTTTCAATCTGAGAAAAACAGGTTTTAGTAACTACCATGGTTATAATCGCTTAATATTTTCCTACTGACACAGTTTCAGTTATATATAAGGGATATAATATCATTTCTAGCTTATTTGCAAGTGCTTTATGTTTTTATAGTAAATTAACATAAAATATGTGGCTTCGACAGTAATTTATGCAAAGGACGTGAAGTATCTGAATTTTAAAAAATCTTCTCAAAAGTAACATTTTGTATTTTGTAATGAATTTTTTTCAAATTTTACTAGAAATATTCATGGTATAAATATCTCTTATTTTAAAAATGTTTGTTAAATATATTAAATAATTTTAATATTTTAAATACATTAATATTTTTTAATTTACGCTAAAAAGATTGGGGACAAAAAGCAATTCCTCGAAATACATTGTAAACAAACGCTTAAAGAAACAGTTAAAAGTTACAGTTAAAGTATTGTTTTGCGAAATCACAAAATTAATAATTTCAGTGCAAAAAAATAACATTTTGTATGGTAAAACTAAAAACTAGGCTAAATTTTACGGATGTGAAAGGGCAAAAATGTAAACAAAGGGGAGTGGCACAATCAGCTGAATAGCCAAAAATGCTTCTAACTCCAGTAAAAATAGTCGAAATTGAAAAATTCTTTTTGCGTTCAATAGCAGGGAGTTCATATAATGTTATTACGCTAAAAATGAAAATTCGACAATTTGATGATTGTGTGCGATTTTGAAAGTCTACTGTAGCCTTAAAATTCACAGACCGGTAAACATTATGAAAAATATGAAAAATCATAATCTTGCTAATGTAAATTTTTCATAAAACTATTAATATTTGAATTGGTAAAAAACGACAATTCATGAAGGGGAGTTGTTAGCTCTGTGTCCCTTTAGGCATATTATACATGTAATTTATCTTTAAAATATAATATTTATTATGAATCATTCAAGGTACTGTTATTTTGCAAATTTATATAAAAATTCTACAGCTTTTTGAATAAGTTCAGACGTGTTATACAGTATTGTGGACCTCCATATATAAATTAAACTTTCTTTTTTTACAAAGTTTCTATATAGATAAAGAATTTTGCTTTGGAAATAAGATAATAATTGTGATTTACGATGCTGATTTGCTCATTAAATAAATGTTATTTCCATTTCAGTATGACATGAAAACAAGAAATTTTCGTGGTTATTTAATTTTAGCCTTTTTGGAATAAAAAATGGAAGGATTTAAAAAAGATCAGTTTTTTAAAAAAACTTAAATTTGTTATTGTGCGAATTTATATTGATGATAATTAAATTGTATTTTAAGCGAGCTAGTAATTTTAGAATTATGTATATGTGAACTTATATTAACCGTCTATTGAAGTATCAGTTTCAGAAAAAGGGGATCTTTCTGTTATCTATGGTGCAATGTTGTTTGTTCAAAAGAAATAAACGCGTATTTGTAATGTTACTTTAACTTTATTTCTCAAGGTGATAAAGGTCAAATTAAGAATATTTCCCTGGTAAAATGTGAAAAAAAAAAGATTATGATAAAAGAAAAAACCTAAAGATTATGTTTATTATTATGAACCAAAAGATTATGATGATAACAAGATTGAAATAAGTGACTTAACATCATAAAAATAAAAAAGAATGATGCACCGACCCCCATCTATTGATCTTAAATGAAAAATTCCCTTGAGTACATATCACACTTTTTATTTTTGCAATGTACATTTCTGTTAATATTAAAAAAATATAAAAATCAAGATAATAATCAGTACAAATATAAGAGTAACTGAAAAAATGCTGATAAATAAAAAATTCTAAAGGAAAGAATTTCTCAAAAATATGTATTTAGAAAGACAAGAAAATTTAGTTAAATTATTAATATATTTAAATATATATTTCCTGAATAAGAAAAGTTTAAAAATCATTTATTGATTGATAAACTGAATTAAATAAAAACTCACCTCTTAAAAATATAACCACAAAATGCTAAATACAAGAAAATAGAACTTTTCACAAATGGATATTTTTAAAAATTCGATCGCACGTTGACTTAGGACTTCTGAATCTAAATATACTTTGAATTCTTTAAATATGAAAATGAGATTTAGATTGTAATAAAAATACATTCAGTTTTGTCAGATAAGAAAAGTTGGAGGAATAAAGTTTGCAACACTTATAAAAAAATCAAGATGAAAGAATTTACTATTTCGTAAAATAATATATTGTCGAATAGAATTTTTTGGAGATTTAAAAAAAAAATTATTTAATGTTGATTTTAAAAAAATGCTGTTATTTTATAGTTTATTATAAGCAAAAATATTTTAATTTCCGTTTATCTTTTATTAAAAGATCAGATTTTTATCCTTTTTTTTTAAGTGATACATATAATGTTTTTAAAATACTTTATGGTATATGTAAAAATAAAATAATGCATTTGATGGAAAATAATACGTAAATTGTCTTTGTAATTTTCTATTCAAAAATATTTCCAATGCATTTCAATGGAAAGTTTTTGTAAATAGTAATATTTGTCAAGGTAGAAATATAAGTTAGAATGTTTATAAATAAAAGACTTTCAGTAAATGAAATGAAAGTTCCACAAAGAAGAAATACTTTATAAATAGTTTCCTCACTGAATATTTATTTAAAGAAACAAGTAGTTTAGTTCAAATTATTAACATGTTTAAAGGTATACCTCCCAAATCTTGACGGTTACTAATTCATCTATTGAATAACAACATATTAATGCGTTGTGAATTAGAAAACTTCATACACAAATCGTTTCTGATGCTATGAATGTGTTCTTAATATATTGAAAAAGTGTTGCTATCTAGAAATGTGTTTCAAAAATAGTGTTGTTAATTGTGTTTAAATCGTGTTGTAAATAATGTTGATGAAAACATTTTCATACAATAGTGTTATGCTACACAAAATTTTTTCACCAAATTAACAACACGTTGTAAACACCGCGCAATTTTTAACTCTATAATGCAACACGGGTAAAGGCTTTTAAAACATTTCCTACTGGTTACGTTTAAAATTACTCAATTATACAATGGAATTAGGAGACAATTTGCTTATAGCAAGAAAAAAAACAAGCAGGAGATTATTGAGTGATTTTATTAATTTTGCCTATAAATATTATTAATTGGCATTCTGGAAAAATTATGTAATCTTAAAAAACTCTTTTTGCACAATCTTTTTCTTCTCACAACGCATTCACAAGACAATCAAAACCGATTTTTGACAGAAGTGTTAATACTTGTGTTCACTTAATGTTCTAAAATTATTTCACGAAGTTGCAGTGTGCAAGAAAATACTTCGCACAAGAGGACATTTTAGAAAATTCCCTCATGTATTTTCTCTGGAATTCTGGATTTAACCCTTTCGGGTCTGGTGTACTATTAATAGTACATGTCTTTTCATTGAGCATTATTATTTTTTAATAAGTACTTCTGTTACTGTGTACATGTAGTAATGTTAGTATGTGTTTATACATTTACAACATGACTTCATTAATGTTCAGGTATTTAGTAATAATAATAATAATAATAATAAATATTTGCTTTGTTCTCTTTGCACCATTTGTAATTATTTTATTCTAAACATATATTTCACTCTTTAAATTTAAAATAAAGTTTATTTTTTAAAAAGAATAACATGTGATAAAACGCAACAAGTAATAGATAGTTATAATGTCTGATAAATTTTTTTGCAATTCGATGTTTTCCAAACGTTTACAAAAATTCTTGATTAGTCTATTTCATATGAAAGTGAATTAAAATGTAAAATATTTCAATTCATTAAATTTCAGACAAAGACATATTTGTTAAACATCAGTAAATTTCTTCGGATAACAGCATAAATATTAATAACGTAAAAGTAATTTTTCTCTCAAAATTAAAAAAAATTGGACCCTGAAAGGGTTATGTACGATTTGAATTAACTAACTTCTAACACCAGACTTAGATGTCATTGTTTTGCCAATTTATATAAACATTTTACAATATTTTGAGAATAATTTAATAAAGTGTTTTCTGCCCGTATGCTGTTCAAAGAAAATAAAACTTATGGATAATTTTCTTAAGGAAAAATAAAAATAAACTTTAGCGTCCACAAGATTAAAATATACCGCATATTTGATATCATAATAATTAACAATGGCACAGTGAAACCACTTGTTAACTTTACATGGAAGGATCCTTTGTCTACCTACATTCTCTCTTATTTTTAAGGTAATTAGAAATAAATCAGAATAAACATATACTGGACACTTGCACCATAAAATTTAACTACTAAGAATGTATTTATTAAAAAATACAACACATTGCTCACTGGTGCACAAAACAAGAACTTTAATATGAACTTGTACAATTAAAATAAAATTAAAATATCAACGATTCGCGCCGTCTTCTGCGACCGTCTTCAGGAAAATATGATAATGAACGGGCTAAAAGTTTACTTCCTGATCGAGAGATAATATTTCCATGGTCAGCTTTTGACCATGGTTTTCCGGCAAAATTTGTAAATAAAATAGTTTAACAGTTCAATACGCCTCATACATCTGGCTAAAGATAGGATAAGCTTGTAGTTTAAAGGAAATTTCATTATATCCCTTACATAGTCGAAAAAGTGAAAAAGATGGCACAAAAATATAATAGAAAACTTGTCGCCATTCCACCTCCATATCTCATTGACATCGTTACGGATAATATCGACAAAATTCCAATAGATGAAAAATCTGGTATATATGAAATACCCATCACATTATCAAATAATGTTAAAAAAGTCTACCTCGGCATGACAACACGCAAACCTTTAGTTAGAATTAAGGAGCATCACAGAGATATTAAACAGTATAAACAGAATACTGCTCTTTCTCGCTTCTACTTGGCGAACAAAGGTTGCTGTATTAACTTTGAAGAGGATAAGATCATAGTTCGTGCAATAACCCAGTTGAAGGTAAAATAAGAGAATCTGTTGAAATCATTGCACTAGAAAATAAACCTTGCAATGATAATTTATCCTACAATATACCAAAACATGGCGTCATATATAGCACAATAACATCATAAAAACTTAAATTTTACATCTCGTTGCACGTGTAATTGATAAGTGGTGCACATGTAAGTGGTGCACTCACGTGTAAGTGGCAACATTTTTAAACTTTTAATTCATTTCGATTTTAATTTATTAGAAATATTATCTCTCGATCAAGAAATAAACCTAGTCCTTCCATTATCACATTTTCCTGAAGACGGCTGCAGAAGACGGCGCGAAACGTTGATATTTTAATTTTATTTTAATTGTACAAGTTCATATTAAAGTTCTTGTTTTGTTCACCAGTGAGCAATGTGTTGTATTTTTAATAAATATATTCTTAGTAGTTAAATCAGAATAATTGTTGTGTGTAAAAATGGTGTAAACGATAAATAATACGGTAAAAAAGCAGGTGTTTCTAACTATAAAAAGCTTTCAATATGTTTCAAGGGTCAATTTTGTCAATATTAAGAGTCATCAAGAAAATAATATAAATAAGACTATTTTTTAATGCAGATATTTAAGTAAGTAAACATAATTTTGTAGCAAATGAGACATTTTTTAAAAAATAAATATCTTATGGATTATAGAATATTTATTAAAAGAAATAATAAGCTCAGTTTTTATTATGAACATATTTAACTATATACCTCTTGAACCCAAACTGTTATGAATCCATTTCATACAAGTCATAAATTGAACCAAACGGACAAAATATATAAAATACTTTCCACAAGGGAAAATTTTTGAAAATTCTTCTGCGTATTTTCTTCGAAATTCAGATTCTAAATACGCTTTGTTTTTTTTTTCTTTTTAAATTTTGAATATGATATTCTGATTGTAAGAGAAATAGATCTGCTGTGTGAGATGTTGAAATATGGAGAAATATATTTTGAAACATTCAGAATTTTGTTTTTTAGATGAAACAGCTAATTGTTTTGTAAAATTTCAATCTTTAATGCATGTTTATATATATATATATATATATATATATATATATATATATATATATATATATATATATATATATATATATATATATATATATATATATATATATATATATATAATAGAATGGCGATATCTTTAACTATCACGCGTCTAATTTTTTGTACGTAAATTTAAATAATAAAGTAATGAAAAAGAGTTTTATAAATTTTTTAACAGAAATATCTTTCAATATATTTCAAGGATAATTTTCAAAAAATTAATTATATAAAAATATAATCGATTATTGCCAATATAGATGTTTCAGTCAGTGAAAAGAAAATTCTACAGATAAGAAGAAATTTTTAAGAAAATAATTTGTTATAGAGTATTTGTTAAATGAGACAAGCAGTTGAGTTTAATTTATGAAGGCATTTAAATGTATACCTTATTAACCTGAATGGCTATGAAGTCTCAATTTATTGGATATTTGAATTGAATGTTTGTCTCGTCATGTTAAAGGATGTAATATAAGAAAATTGTAGCAAAGACAAGAGAAAACATTCCACCAGACAACATTTTTGAAAATTCCCTCGCATATTATCTTCGGAATACTCATTACAAATATGCTTTGTGTTTTTCAACATTGAATATAAGATTCATATTGTAAAAGAAAGACCTTCTGATTAGTCAGATAATAAAAGCTGGATTTTGAAACTTATAGAATTATATTTTTTATATGAATCAATTTAATATTTCGTAAAATACCACCAATATATTTTGCGTAGAATGCCACTCCTGTAACTGTTTTATTCTTTACTTAAATATAAAATAATACAGTAGAAGGTAAATAATACTAAAATCAGTTTTATGATTTTCCATCTAAAGTGGCTTTTAGATATTTAAGGGTAGAATTCTAAACAAAAATAAGTATTATAAACAAAATAATATAAATAAGAATATTTCTCAATATAGATATTTCAGTAAGAGACGAAACAATTATACAGCAAAGTAGAAATTCTTAAGAAAATAATTTCTTAGAGAATATTTTCTATGAGAAAAAAAAAAACAGAGTAAATTATTAATACATTTAAATGAATACCTCTTGAAATCTAATGGTTATGAATACATTTATTGAGTCATAAACTGGATTGAATGTAGCCTCGCTACAATAAAATATACACAACGAATCGAGCAAACACTAGAAAGTACTTTACGCAAAAAAATATTTTTGAAAATATCCCGCATATTTACTTTGGAATTCTGGTTCGGTATATAGTTTGAATTCTTTCTTTAACTTTGAATATGAGATTCAGATTCTAAGAGAAAGATATTCTGTTTGGTCAAATGATGTAATATGGAAGAATAGATTTTGAAACATATAGAAAATATTTTTCAGAAGAAACAACTTAACCTTAAAATGCCTGATTTTTCTAAAATAAATTTTTAATTATTTTTCTTTTTCCCTTTCTGAAATAAATCATGTAAATGACACATAAAATCATATTTTGTTTTAACCATGGTTTACGGCTATATACCAGTTTGTTACTAATCGGCAATATTGGTATTTAATAGAAATAACTTTCCTTGATAAAAGTCTATAACAATAAACACCAATGAATTTTAAGAAGTGTGATAAGGAATTATTTCTACTTGCTAATTGCAGCCTAAAAAGCTTATTTTACAAGCTTCCAAGCAAAAAAAAAAAAAAAAAAAAAAAAAAACACGTAGCAACAATTGAAAGGATAAATCTATATTTAATCTTAAACAACACAAGTGTTGTTATCTGCATGTTGAAAATTGATTTAAAAATATTTTCAGTATCTATTTTATAGGAAACATTAGGCATTAATCTTCAATTGTATTCTAATTATTTCTGAAAGCCAAAATTGGATATGTTGACAAAACGACAATATGCGACATTTAACCTTCTAAGCGTCTTGCAAATGGGTCAAATTGTAATGTTGTTTTTTCATCAGTTTGTTTTAAATGCTCAGAAAATGACCCTTTTAGCATTATATATATATATATATATATATATATATATATATATATATATTACAAATTTTAAATTTTTTTTCGCCAAAACTAACCTTTATACTATCTTAATTTTCTTATAATAATATTCCGTACTTACTTCAAATTATTAAATTAAAATCTTATTTCTAGATCTAATCTGTTAATCTTTATGCAGACGATGAGTTCTTAATCTATCTTAAAAACATTATTCCAGTATGCGTAAATATAAAAAGATGGCTCTAAATTAAAAATATTCTGAATTAAACTTTATTTCTTAATATTCCAAATAAAACTCATTCCTTCTATGTTTTTATCAACCCTTTTTAAGAAAGTCTTATTAAATTTATTCCAAAACCATACCTTTAAAAAATATCATTATTTTATTTTATCGATTTATTTATTTTTCTTCCGTCAACCTTTGATAGTGTGTGCATATCAATAAATTCATTTCTTTTCTTTTTCTCTTAAAATTAATCATCTGAAAAAATCGTCTGCCTAAGATATTTAAAATCCTGAGTCGATTATAAATTGGTTAAATAATATATTTTTTTTTAAATAAAACTATCGTCTGAATGAAGTGTTTAATCTCGAAGCTGGACAAGAATTCTGTTTACATGAAAGAATGATGGTTTGAGGTTACAGAATGTTCTAGAATTTTCTTTTGAGTTTTAAAAGAGGAAGCTCGAGAAGTGGTAAGGAAGATGAGATGAGAAGAAGATTCTTGGGTGCGCTCTTGCATGAGTACGACTTGATGCAGTAAAACATGGAATATTTTTCGGATGTTTCGGTAAAATATCGTCTGCAACAGGAGCCTTTCCCTATAATTTAGCTACCGTTTAATAAAATGAACTTGCAACAGCCAAGGAGTGTTTATTTTGATCTTTTACATTTATTTATTTTGTTTTTTTCTCGCTGGCCATGACTTCTGTGCGGAGAAAGGAAAACCTGGCGATGATGTTTCTGCCCCCCTAACTTTAAATCGTCAAAATCTACTCGAAAGTCGATAGGATTGCTTATGCCTGTGCTGCCTTTTTTGGATTTTAAAGAAATTTGCTATGGAACGAAGAAGAACATGCTATCGCCGAAGTTCGATTGAATTCTATGTTCTGAAGGACATTCTATATGGTATTTTCAGCTTGCTAATGAAGTCTGCTGTGGAACGAAATGATGATAGGTTTGCGAATCGCCGAAAATCGACTTCTCGTGAATGTTCTTGTGCCAAAATCGCCGTAATTTCTTACTTAATTAAAGTAAAAGAATGTTCTTTCTAGAGAACTTCACAACTATGCTTGGAAAGATGCTAATCTGAAAGAATTAGTACTTGCTTTGAGTTTGCTTGTGTGTTCCATGACGATTGAGATCCATTCTTTCATAGTCGAGAAAAAGTAGACCTCGTGATGATTAAAAAGAAGAAAAAAAAATAATAATTACAAGACAATTTCTTGTAAATTGGTGAATAGACAGATATTTTTCGAGATAGTTGAGCCCAATAGGATTTCGGTGAGAATTTTTCGTAGTGTTTTGATTATTATTATTTGTATACTTTTTATGTATTTATTTAAATTAATTATTCTCTGTTTGTCAGGTTTATTTATTTGATTATTTGTCTGTGAATCTTATTTACTTACCTATTTATGAGTATTATTATTATCATTATTATGTGTTGGAGATTGAAATATTTTTGTTCTTAAAGATTTAATTGAGGAGTATGATGTTCTTAAGTCAATTACTGTTGCATATTAAAGACTATTATGATATTTTTATGCACGATTGAAGGTACGTTTGTAATAATAATGAAGTATAAAAGAATTTAGAAGCTCAAGTTTATTTCAAAAAAGTACATTTTCTAAATTATTGATACTTTTTAGTTATAAAGAACTATTCTCAGAATGCAGTATTTTCATGATAATGTTCCTACAACTAGACATTTGAGCTGAAAACTAAGTTAACATTTATGTTTTTTCTTTATTTGTTAGAATTTCTGGTGACAGTGAGCTTTGGTTCCCAGATTCTTATAATTTATTTAAACTCAGTACGAAAGATGGAACTGTGCAACGCTGTTGCTAAAGTTTTGACTGATAAATATGATTAATTTTTTTAGTACATTTTGTGATTTTAAGTAAGGAATTACCTATAATTAAAATTTTTGAATCTGTTTATGATTTATAAAATAATAGAATTAAAAAGTTGATCCCAATATAAGGTATAACTATGATATTTACAATTCCTATTTTATTAGATAAAATTTCTAGTTAAAGTTAACAGCTAAAGATAGTCACAATTTCACGATAATTTTGATTCAGATTTTTAAAAGGGAGGGTAATGGTTTTGTGTGAGGCAGTTAAAATGTATACAACTCCAGTAGACAAAGCCCTCAAGATTGCGAAAGCGCGAACTCATGAATTTCACCTTAAAAGTAAAAGACTCTATGATCGAAATTTTGTCAAATCCCCATTATAATACAAGACTCTGTAATTTATGAAGAATTCAAATACCCTAACACTCAAAAATTAGAACCTACTTTCTCTGGACCATATAAAATTATAAATAAACTTTCTGATGTAACTTATGAAATAGATAAATTTAATTATGAGACAGGGCAGAATTCCGTTATTGTGCATGTTTCTAAATTAAGACCCTATTTTTCCCCGAAGATTTTAAACTGTTTCATGAGCAACCCAAAAAACAAACAAAACCTCAGATACAATCACAATCACTAGATCAAACTAAAGTCAAGACAGTAGATTAAATTTTGATTCTTATTCTTTAAATATTTTATCACCATAATTTTCAACATTATCAGGTATGTTCTTGGCGGCCAACAAGAATATTACTTGTTTTTGGGGTTAAATTGGGCTCCTTATGCAGGCATAAGGTGTACACTTTGATTGTAAAAGCTTTCAAATTAATGTTGATAAATTAATTTTAAGTGTATTTAAGTCTAACTATATTTACTCATTTATTTGACATTAGTATTATTCTACTTATTCAACAGATATTATGTGATAACAGTTATAAAATTTGATGACTTTACTCAAACCTATAACTTAATATGTGATATTCAGTGATTGTGAAAACTACAGATATTAAAAGTTTTTCAAAAAAGCAAACTATTTTTATTTCAATTTCTCAATTAAGAATGACAACTTTTATTCCTATTTGTTTTTATTATTAAAGTTTATAAACCATGTGTAGATAAAATATTATTCTACATTTGGCATTTGAAGACTTATAACCAAATTTGACAATTTTGTAAAAGAGTATCAGAGAGGAATTATTGTAAGGAAATACTGATGATAATTTTCTAAATAGTTACATTTAATTTTATTCGGATTTTGGAATTATTATTATTTTTTATGTATACTTTCTGCTAGCAAAAATACTTTCTTATGCTATTAGAAAATAAGAAAATTATTTAGTTGCTATGTAATATTTTTATCCTCAACCAATATTTTCCCTATCAATAATAAACAAATAGTGATATTTTCTTTTGATTATACTCTTGTTTTACTATTATTATAATTATTATGATTTCTATAATGAAGTTTAGTATTAATTATACTATTATTGAGAAATATTAGGATATGGAGTCTTATGCTACTTATTATTATTGTTATTATTATTATTTAAATTTTTCAATATTATTTATTATTAATTTTTGAAGTGATAATATTTATTATTAGAAATTTGACATATTATTAAAAAATGTTAGAATCCAACAAAAAACATAAGATTAAACCCAAAGATCAAACAAGATTTGAAGATCTTTAATTAAAGAGACTGTATTCACTGGACATTGAAAAAGTCTCTTTTATATATTCTTGAAAGACTTTTTTAACTGAAGGACTTTATGTAAAATAAAATACTGATTAAGTCAGTGAAATTCTATAAACTCCCATGAAGGAGATTTCTTACTGTTTTTATTTTATTTTTAAAATTTCTCGCTTATTAATATTTATAACTTATTTACTTTTATTTTATGTATTATCTCCTATGCACTTACAAATAGTAAATGATATTGTAACATTATTGTATTTCTTTCAGGGAAATGCTCCTACCTAAATTTAATTCAGATTAATTTTCTCTTAACTATTTTTCTTAATCGCTAATATATTTTATATTGCGTTAACTTTCTTTTGTTCCATCTCTTGGCTTCCTAAGTTTGACAGTTTTATTCCAAAATTTAACTTTTCTAAATTATTATATTGCATTTGTCTGAACTTATAGTTTTATTTAACTATCAATTTCATACAAAGTTTTGGAGAGGGGGGATAATATTACAAATTTTAAATTTTTTTTTCGCCAAAACTAACCTTTATACTATCTTAATTTTCTTATAATAATATTCCGTACTTACTTCAAATTATTAAATTAAAATCTTATTTCTAGATCTAATCTGTTAATCTTTACGCAGACGATATAAATTCTTAATTTGTCTTAAAAAACATTATTCCAGTATGCGTAAATATAAAAAGATGGCTTTAAATTAAAAATATTCTTAATTAAACTTTATTTCTTAATATTCCAAATAAAACTCATTCCTTCTATGTTTTTATCAACCCTTTTTAAGAAAGTCTTATTAAATTTATTCCAAAACCATACCTTTCAAAAAATATCATTATTTTATTTTATCTATTAATTTATTTTTCTTCCGTCAACCTTTGATAGTGTGTGCGTATCAATAAATTCATTTCTTTTCTTTTTCTCTTAAAATTAATCATCTAAGAAAATCGTCTGCCTAAGATATTTAAAATCCTGAGTCGATTATAAATTGGTTAAATAATATTTTTTTAAAAATAAAACTATCGTCTGAATGAAGTGTTTAATCTCGAAGCTGGACAAGAATTCTGTTTACATAAAAGAATGATGGTTTGAGGTTACAGAATGTTCTAGAATTTTCTTTTGAGTTTTAAAAGAGGAAGCTCGAGAGGTGGTAAGGGAGATGAGATGAGAAGAAGATTCTTGGGTGCGCTCTTGCATGAGTACGACTTGATGCAGTAAAGCATGGAATATTTTTCGGATGTTTCGGTAAAATATCGTCTGCAACAGGAGCTTTTCCCTATAATTTAGCTACCGTTTAATAAAAAGAACTTGCAACAGCCAAGGAGTGTTTATTTTGATCTTTTACATTTATTTATTTTGTTTTTTTTCTCGCTGGCCATGACTTCTGTGCGGAGAAAGGAAAACCTGGCGATGATGTTTCTGCCCCCCTAACTTTAAATTGTGACATATATATATATACACTGGTGTCCAAAAGTTAAGCATAATTGGTAATTAATTAATTATTTTTAAGTAATGAAAGAAATATGAATCGGAATGTGCTGAAACTTCAGGTGTGTAAACAAAATAGTACGCGTCACATATTTTCGCGAAGAGTTTTCCCCGAAATCGAACAGGGGAGCGTCAACAAATTGAAAAAGAACGAAGATCTTTTGGATAACCCTGTCAAAACTAATGTAGCAAAAGCTTTCGAACTGCACATTATGATTAATTGGCTTATTGTAATGTACTGTGTTAATTTTTACAAGGATAGCATGTATACTCGTAGAGAAATTAAGGTTTTTATAAAAAACAGTCCTAAGTTTTTTGCTTATAATTTGCAGAGTTCTTAATATAAAATAATGTTCTTTTTTGAAAAAATGACAAACATGGCATTGTACACATTGGCATTGTACACAATACCCTGTCATCAGAATTAAAAAATAATAAAAATTGTATGACAAATGAGCAGGTTTACTAAATAATTTTTTACTACGCATGCGTGAACGCTATTAAAATTTCATTTGCATATTATGTTAGTTAAATGTATAGAGCAACTTTTGTGAAAGTCTCAAAAACATAGCTTAAAAATTCTGAAATTTATCGTTGATAGAATGAGATCAAAATCCTTTATTCCCTAAATGAAGCAAAAAGAGGAGGGGCTGTATCCATATTCCATTGTTTAGTGCCTACACAATATTGCACGTACAACTATATTTAGGTAAAACCCCTGATTTTTTTGCTTCCTTTAGGAATAACGGATTTTGAGTTGATTCTATATGCGACCATTTTCAGAATTTTCAAGCTATGTTTTTGAAACTTTTACAGAAGTTGCTATATACATTTAGCTAACACAACATGCAAATGACATTTTGATATCGTTGACGCATGCGTAATGAAAAATTATTTACTAAACATACTGATTTTTCATACAATTTTTATTATTTTTAAATTCTGATGACAGGGTATTGTGTACAATGATGTTTGTCATTTTTTCAGAAAAGAACATTATTTTATAATAAGAACTCTGCAAAGTATAAGCAAAAAAGTTGGAAAAATTTAGGACTGTGTTTATAAAAACCTTAATTTCTCTACGACTGTACATGCTATCCTTATAAAAATAAACACAGTACATTACAATAAGCCAATTAATCATAATGTGCAGTTTGAACACTTTTGCTATATTAGTTTTGACAGGGTTATCCAAAAGATATTCGTTCTTTTTCAATTTGTTGACGGTCCCCTGTTTGATTTCGGGGAAAACTCTTCGTGAAAATATATGACGCGTACTATTTTGTTTACACACCTGGAGTTTCACTACATTTCGATTTATATTTCTTTCATTACTTAATAATAATTACTTAATTACCAATTATGCTTAACTTTTGGACACCAGTGTATATATATATATATAACTTTATTACAAATATTAATGTCAACCTTATAGAGTGTTAATCATTGTAAAATGTATCAAAAGTTCATTAAATCTATAAAATTATATTATCTTAAATATTGCTTGTATTGCAGTGAAACCTGGAGCTTAGTAAACGGAATATTCAAACACTTAGAGGTTGGGTTAATATTTTGTGAACTCACATTTGTTCATTTTACAAAGAATGGCCGGCATATATGCAACTATCACCCGATTTATTTTTTACATAAATATAAAATAATGCTGTAAAAGGTAAAAAATAGGAAAAACAATTTTATGTCTTTCAATATGAGTTGGCTTTCAACATGTTTCACGAGTACAAATCGAAAAAAAATATTATTGAGAAAATATGTAAATAAATCTATTGGTCAATATTTATATTTCAGTAAGTAAAAAAAAAAAAAATTCTGGAGCAAGAAAGAAGTTTTTAAGAAAATAATTTCTCATAGAATATTTGTTTAAAGGGACAAGTTGTTCTGTTCAAATTATTAATATATTTAAATGTGAAACTCTTGAATCGCAAATAAAATATATTCCACAAAACGGGCAAAGACAAGAAATTACTTACCACAAGAGAACATTTTTGAAAATTCACCCGCAAATTTTCTTCGGAATTCTTATTCGAAATATGCTTTGAATATACTATTCAGATTTTAAGAGAAAGCTTTCTGCTTTGTCAGATAAGAAAACCCGGATTTTGAAACATGTAGAAAAATATTTTTTAAATGAAACAATTTATTATTTTGTAAATATTCAATTATTGATTTTGCTCAAAAAGCCTTCTCTTGTAGCTTTCACATACTTTATTCTTTACTTAAATATACAATAATGCTGTAAAAGTTAAACAATACTAAAAGCAATTTTACGTTTTTCCATCTGAAACGACTTTCAATATGTTTTAGGGGTACAATTCTAAACAAAAATAAGTATAATCAAGAAAATAATATAAATAAGACTAAGATGAATAATATTGAAAAATCTATATTTATCAATATAGATTTTTCAGTACGAGAAAAGGCAATTCTGCAGAAAAAGACAAATTTTCAAGAAACTATCTTCTTATAGAAATTTTTTATAAGGAAAAAAACATACTTTAAATTATTAATATGTTTAAATGTATAACTATTGAGCCCCAATGGTTATGGATACATTTATTGGGTAATGAACTGGATTGAAAACTGCCTATTCGTTTTAAAATATATACCACGAAACGGACAAAGAATAAAAATACTTTACTTAAGAAAATATTTTTAAAAGTTCTCCCGCATAATTTCTTCGGAATTCTGATTGTAAATACGCTTTGAATTTTTTAACTTTGTCTATGAGATTCATATTGTAAGAGAAAGATAACCTGTTTTGTCATATAATGCAATATGTAATAATTGATTTTAAACATATAGAAAAAAATATTTTTTCAGAAAAAACAATTTAATCTTTAAATGCCTGATGTTTCAAAATAATATATTCTTTGACTTTAATTTCATAAACAAACCATAGGAAAAATATTTACAGAAATGATATTTTGTTTTAAGTATAATTTACGACTAAAAAACAGTTTATTACTAATCGGCAATATTTGTCTTTAATTGAAAAAATAATTTTCCTTGATAAAATTGTATGACATTAAGCACTAATGAATTTTAAGAGCTATGACAAGAAGTAATTTTTACTTACTCACTGCAGCCTAAAATAGGGTATTTTGCAGGCTTCCAAACAAAAGAAAAAGCATATTTAGCAACAATCGAAAAAATATATCTATATTTATTCCTAAACAGCACATGCGTTGTGATCTGCATGTTGAAACTTTATTTAATAATAACATCAGTATCTGGTACATTGGCAACATTAGCATTAACCTTCTATATTATTCTAATATTATTTTAAAAGCATAAAATGGGTATACTGAGCGAACGGCAACACACGGCATTTAACTGTTAATATTTCATGAATCGTTTCGTGAATTGTTTTATGAATAACGTTTAAAAATACTGTCAGTATCTGTTATATTGGCAACATTAGGCATTAACCTTCAATATTATTCTAATATTATTTTAAAAGTATAAAATGGGTATATAGAGTGAACGGCACCTCACGGCATTTAACTGTTAATATTTCGTGAAATCCCAACTGTTGATTTTACATAGAAGGTCCATTTCTGTAACTATCACAGGTCTTATTTTTTAAGTAAATATAAAATAATGCAGTAGAAGGAAAATAATGGGAAAAACAGTTTACGATTTTCTATTTGACATGGCTTTCAACGTGTTTCAATAGCACAATTCTAAAAACGATAAGTATTATTAAGAAAAAAATATAAATCAGTCTGTTTCCCAATATAGATAATCCATTAAGGGGGAAAAACTCTGCAGCAAGAAGAAAAATTTTAAGGAAAAACATTTCTTATAGAATATTTGTTTAAAGAGACAAGTTCAGTTAAAGAGATTAGTTCAGTTTAAATGATTAATATATTTAAAAGTAAACCTTTTCAACTGCAAAGGATATGAACTCATTTATGGAGTCAAAAATTTGATTTGAATGTAGCCTAGCCACAATAAAATATATTCCAAAACACGGGCAAAAACAAGAAAATACTTTCCACAAGAGGACATTTTTGAAAATTCTCCTGCAGATTTTCTTCGAATTTCTGATTCTTTTTACGCATTGAATTTGATTCTTAATTGATTCATTGATTTCTTAACTTTGAATATGAGATTCAGTTTATAAGAGAAATACATTCCATTTTGTCAAATAATATTATATGGAGAAATAGATTTGAAACATATAGAAAAAATATTTTTCAGAAGGAGCTATTTAATATTTTGTGAAGTCACAAATGTTTATTTTACATATGACTTCGGTAACTATTATATGCCTTATTTGTTACGTAAATATAAAATATTTCAGTAAAACAAAAATAATATAAAAAACAGTTTTAAAATTTTATCATTGAAATGGCTGCCAGCGTGTTTCAATGGTACAATTCTAAAATAAATAATTATAGTTAAAAAATATTAGAAAAAGAAAAAAAGAAATTTACAATTTAACAAATTTCAACAATTATTTGGAAAATATTTATTTTAAAGACTAAAATTTAAAATTCATAGGTAAATTCTATATAGAAAGTAATAAAATCCTCACGTTTTATAAACAAAACATGTTTATTTTACATTTTAAATTTCTTAAAGATGAAACATCTAGAAGTGATTATCATTAATACATTCATTTTTTCTTCTAAACTATTTATTCATTAGTTAAAAACAAAATAAAGATGTGATATAGTTTCTTCCTTTCTGAATTTATTCAAATTTTTACATAATTATACCAATTACATCTATATTATGAACGACAAACATATCTGTGCGTAATGCATACGAACTTCAGCGTATGGCAAAAGTTTCAAATTTAAAATGCAATTCCAGTTTTATGATTTTCGGTATTGCAAATTTTTAACATTCTAAACATCGCACATTTTCAATTTTTATATAATCATATAAAACAAAAATGTAAGTTTATACGCAATTTGTGTAAAAGCTCTATCTCAATCTGTTTTTGAGATATTAACTTTTTTGTTGTTAATACTTATTTTTTATCATTGCTTCAACTAAAGTATTCAAACACAGAAGGATTCAGATATGTCCCAGATATATCTATTCTGCATGTACAACCACAACCATTTTCCAAATGGTTAATTAGTCTATTGTGAATATAGATAGTTCGGTAAGTGAAACGAAGATTTTGCAGCAAATGAGAATTTTTTTTAAATAATTTCTTACACAATACTTTTTAAAGAGACAAGTGGTTCAATTCAAATTATTAATGCATTTAAATGTAAACTTCTTGAACCGCAAAAGTTATGAATCTACTTATTGAGTAAAAAAATATTATTTCAATGTAGCCTCGCAACAATAAAATTTATTCCACAAAACGAGCAAAAACAAGAAAATACTTTCCACAAGAAAACATTTTTGAAAATTCTCCCGCATATATTCATCGGAATTGTGATTCTAAATATGCTTTGAATTCTTTAACTTTGAATATGAGACTCAGATTGCAAAAGAAAGGCATTCTGTTTTTTTAGATAAGGAACTACGAAGGAATATATTTTAAAACATGCATAAAAGTATAGTTTTTTAGATGACGAATTCCTCTTTTACTAGTATATTTAATTAGTAGAGTATAAAAGCAGAATATTTTCTAAAATAAAATCTTTCCTAATAAAATTTATCGAACATTTAGAAATTTTGGAATAATTTTTGGAAATTATTCTTATTATATATATATATACATATATATATATGTATATATATATATATAACATATTCAGCAAGCAATATTTTGATATCCGTTGACAAAATATTTTTTTTTTTTAAGAGAAACTTCTGAAATAAATTTTAATCCATATATTTAAAATATATATATACATAAATTTTTACATGCTATATGCAAGCACATACTTATTTGCAGATATTTGTTTTAATTTTAAAGAAAAATATTTTAATCTCTATACAATTATCAATGCAATACTCTACAAAGTATTTTTTCCAAATGATTTCCATATATAGATACTGATGTCATTTATTTATAGATTTTTTTGTGAAAATATTCCTTTATTCTTTCATATAGAATCTAAAATAATAAACTTTTAATAAAATACGACTTGAAAATTAATAAACGTCCAAATTTTCTATTGAATATATATATATATATATATATATATATATATATCCATCCAAAATTAACATTAAATCTATCATAAAACAATTTACATATGATATAGATATATTTATTTATAAACTTGCAATTTATTATAATAAACCCATTGAATATTTTAATCAATGGAAAATATTAGTTATCGATAAATTAACCAGGTCCTTAAAATATAATATTTCACACCTAGAATATGTAAATACACAGCATCTGTTTAAGCAAATCAATAAATTACAACAAAACTTTGTAATAACTTATGTTGAAATATCTCCTAATAATTATGCCATTATTTGTAAATCTTATTATCATCAACTGCTTAAATCTAGTATATCTTATAATAACACATTCCAAAAAATTAATGATAACTTACTTGCCAATAATCGTAAAATTAAAGGATTCTATAAATTATTAGACATTAACCCTACTAACTTTAAATATCCTTATCTAGTCCTTATACCCAAATTTCATAAGCATCCTGTTAAATTCAGAACTGTTACAATTGGTTGCAATACTTATAATAATGCTGCTAACAAACTTCTATTTGTAATTCTTAATCAAATATATAATATTACAAAAAAAAGTGATAATACACATTGCATAAAAAATAGTTATGAACTGGTCCATATTATGAAAAATCTTAAATGTATAAAAAATATCACTACCTATGATTTTAAAGATTTATTTAATAATATCGATTTATCGGATTTACATAATATCATAAATGAGCTTTTTAAAAAATATCAACACGAGTTGGATATATCACCTAATATCGATTCTGATTACTTTCATACCTTAACTAATTTCATTATCTATAATAATTTTATCATGCATGATAACAATATATATATTCAAAATGTTGGTATACCACAAGGTGGTAGTACATCTTGTGTATTATCTGACTTATACTTATATTACTATGAACGTCATTATTTAAATAATACAATACATTTATATCGATATATAGATGATGTAATTTTAATTGATACTGATAACTCATGTTTATCTCAATTCCCTGTTGATTATCCTTCTAATCTAGAACTTTCAAAAAACCTACTTTTTAATAATACAATCAATTTCTTAGATATTAAAATTATATTAAAAGAGAACAAATTTATAACTGATATTTATGACAAAAGGAAAGAATTTAATTTTAAAGTTAATACCTTTACTAATTTTAAATCTTGTCTCCATAATTCTGTATATCGTAAAATAATACTTAACCATTTATATAGAATAAAATGTCTATGTTCTTCCCATTTAATTAATACTAATATTAAAAAGCTTGTATATGATGCTATAAATAATGGTTATCCTAAAAAATTCATATATTCTTTAATTTATAATTAGATATTACATGATCTTATAATTAATTCTTTGCGTAAAAAATGTATAAAAAAATTATAAAACATAAAAATAATAATAAAAAATTAAAAATGTTAAAAAGTAATAAAATATATATATATATAGGTTGGTTGGGTGGGTAGATGTTAGAGTACGGAGGAGGGTGGTGTTGTCTGGATAAAAACGCAAAAGTTAATTATTTATTTAAAAAAAAATTGAGAGTGGGTTATTTATTTTAACATTATTTTAACATAATTTTTAAACTGTTTAATTTACACCAATATATGGATATTTGTCTAGTTATATCTATAATTAAATAGCTATATTTTAATTATCAAATTATTTTTAATGTTATTGATATAATTTTTGGTATTATTATTAATATTATTACTATTATTATTTTTAATTTTTTAATTTTTATTATCCTATATTAAGATAATGAGTTTTTACCATGTAAAGTCACAATAAATGTTACTGATTAAAGTAACAATAATGTATTTTAAGTTATATGTTAACATGAATGTTATCTCTTAATTCTAATTTTAATCATTTTATTAATTTAATTTTATGTTAATATCGATTATTAATTATTTTTCCGGTTCAATTATATTTCCATTCTGCTTTATCTTTTTTGTTTGTTATGGAAAACTATTATTTTTACTTACCTTCAACTCCTTTTTGTAAAATATCTTTGTTCCTTGTTTAATAATTTGGTTTTTGTGTGATGGTAGTCCCAAATTCGTATTGTTTTGCTTTTTCATGGCAAATACGAAGATGAAACCACACACTCCATTTGTAGTTCCAAAGTATTTGGGACCTGAAGATTCTGCTTTGGTTCTACAAATTTCATTTGTATTCATATTATTCTTTTTTCCTTCCATGTTCAATGTACTATAAGTTATTAAATTCAATGGTTAATTTCAAATGGTTAATATTGTTTACTATAATTCAATTTAATTCTTTTATTGATAAAATCCATTGGTGAATCTTGTCTACTTTTAATGGTATTATATATATATATATATATATATATATATATATATATACTGGATGTCCCAAAAATGACTGATGGATTATAAAATTCAATAACTTGCAAGCGGTAACTGCTATAACAGTCTCTAACAGCCTTAAAATTTTTGGAGGAGGGTCATGTATAATGTTAGGAGTTTTTTTACCGTAACTTTTGATTTTAGTTCGAATTTCAAACAATAGATGGCGCTGACGGTGATTTAAGTCCAGGTGATCTGTGCTGAGAGAGGCCGTTTTCGGCGTCGACCTGGCCTTCAGTCGCCGTCAGCGCCATTAATTGTTTGAAATTCGAACTAAAATCAAAAGTTATGGTTAAAAAAAAAAAAAAATCCTGACATTATACATAACACTTCTGCAAAAATTTTTTAAATAGCTGTCACCGTTTGCAAGTTATTGAATTTTTAAAACCATCAGTCATTTTTGGGACACTTGATATATATATATATATATATATATATATATATATTAACTATTGCATTAAAATATCTTAAATACAAAGCTGATTTCGGTGTATTGTGTTAGAATTTGTAACACTAAATGATAAATATATAATATAATAACGTATAAAAATATTTAATTTTGGTTCCATTTAATCTATTTTCTATGGTGTGACATAATAAGATCAATTGTTATTTTTGCAAAAATTAAAATATTTTTTCCGATAAATGAATGTTTTTAGAAATAAATATTAAGAATGGTGTAGTAAAGAAATTGAATTTGATAAAATACATAAATAGAATCTAGGTTCATCTGACAAATATATAAAAATTACATAACTATTATAAACTACATATATCCTTTTGTAAAATATTAATTGAATGTGTTAATAAACAAATTTTATATGAAAATGTGCATTTTCATAAAAGCAAGCTTTTACAAGAAACATTTGCTCATCAGCAAGTATACAAACTAACACTGAGACACAATGAAGAATGCAATGTAATGTAGCTGGTTATAGTTGGAGAACTGAACAAATCATTAAAATAAAATAAGGGGGATGAGGGAAATATACGATTATTTCTTGTCTTTTTCAACTGTTCCTAAGAGTCTATACCATAATTTAAAAATGTTGTAGGATAATGAATCATTGCATGCGTCTTTTTTTTCTTTTTACATAAAATTTATAAAGATTTAATAATTTAATGTAACTTAATATCTGTAAATTAATAAATATACGTGTTGAACGATTCCTCTTGTTTTAATCTGGAGAGTGCAGTTTTAGCACCTTTGAATTTGTCGATCCCCAAAACTAACGGATACTAGTGACAAAATTTATATTTCGTGTAAATTGAGTTTAAATTTGAACATCATTAGAAATTGACTACATAAAAATACGAAGATGTTGCTTATAATATTAGAGTCTTATTACTCTTATACTAATAACTGTGTTAGATAAGTGGAGTACAATCTATGTTTAGGTAGATTTTGCATGAATTAGGTAGATTTCCTATGAAATACTACCTATTGCGGTCGCTCTTACGTTGAAATTTCTAAAAACAATTTGAAGATCTACAAATAGCAAATATTTTTTTTAATTGTATATTTTTAAATTTAAAAAAAAATTTAATGAAATATGCAGTTATTTTTTTTTAAATATACTTTCATTTGAACAGTGAAATCCAGAGAGTTCCCCATCTAAAGTACAATAAAAAAAAGCAATTGTCGAAAAGGTAACCTGTTCCGTTAATAAATTTTTAAACTTTATCTGATGAAGATTGCTATTTTCATATTAAATATTTTTCACCTATATACAATGCAAGTTAGAAACTACATGTTAGGTGTAGCAAATGAGGTGCGTTAATACTATAAGGTAGTTTTAAAAATATTCAGTGTAAAAATCTTGTTGTAATAGTGCACAGTATTTCAGGCACAGTAGAGCATCTCAAATCTTTTGTGTAGCCTGTAAATACTATCTGTTTTCTATTATACAAGAAGTAACTTGTAGTAAACCTCAGCAACGTACATCACTTGCATAAAATGTGAATTAGTTTATTTGGTAGATTTCATTAAATGGTACCGATTGCGATCGCTCCTATGTTGTACTTACTAAGAAATTTTTGCAGATCTACATTGATAATGACCCCTAAACCCCAAAACTACCATTAATAAAAAAGCAGCCAGCCAATGAGAGCAGGCAGTAAATATGGGATTTAACGACTGCATTTCACGGCTGAATGCTAGCAACAATATGCACACGCATTTATTTATTTTTTCTATTTTTCCTATTTTGTTTTTCCTGATTGATTTACAATCGATCTTCAAGTTTTTGAAAACCACTGAGCATGTTCAGCGCAACTGACGGAAATGCCAATATTACCGACTGATTGTGGGACAGTTTGAAATGACAATCAAGGTGAATTGGGACATCAGCTATAATTCAACAGTGTAGTTTTCGTTGGTGCCGCAATTCGCCTACACTGTTTAAAATATCGTTAAATATTACCTCTGTTGTTAAAGACTATCTATTTTTGACCAATAAGAGCGTTCCATAACTGCCTATAGCGCGTTTTCATTTGTCAGTAAATAGTGGCACCAACGAAATTATCCTGTTTAATTGCAGCTAACGTCACAATTCGCCTTGATTTTCATTTCATACTGTGACGAGCCATTAATTTCAAAACTGGTTTAGCCGAGCTGAGCAATTTGATTCGCTAAAACTGGAGGAAGCGACGTAGATTCGAACTGGTGCTAAAAAAAAAGGAACAACCGCACTCGATGCAGGAATATTTTCAATGAGATTTATGCTATTCATAGGTTTTACTATATTTGAATATTAAAGAATACAGATTTGTTCAATTTTCTATATAATACATAAAAATTGGACTGAGCCAGTTTCGGAATCAATGGCTCGTCATACAGCCCTCGAACCTGTCGGTACCTTTATTTTATTTCGGTAAATGAAAAAGTTTCGTTGAATATGCTCATTGTTTTTGTTAATTACACCTAATTAACACTTTACGTAAATTGTTTTATTTCCAAATGTATTCTTTCTTCGTGTGAAACTCGAGCGCCAGGCATATACCTTAAAATCTTAGGCCTCATTCAACAATGCATTTTTTTTTTTTTTTTTTGAGAATTACCTACGAATTTGAAGCATTCCAGAGAAAATAGTTCAAATTTTTCTATCCTTTCTTGCCCAATTGAGCATTTTCTTAATGGAATTTTCAAGCTTATTTAAGCATAAATATACATATATGTTCCGGCCAATTCTAGAACTGGCCGGCCAATACCCGAACTGGCCAAACTTCCTGGCCAAAACACGAAATACATGAAATGAATAGCGTATTTCGGGTTTTGGCCGGCCAATTCGCGAACAGGCCGAGAAGCCTTGGCCAACATCCGAACTATAATGCATAGGTACCAACTTTTTTGTAATTAACGATAATGTTACATTAAAATCTACAGTAAAAAAGATTCCCATTGATTATATTGAAACGAAATATTTTTGTGTATCCAACTAAATCAACCAAAATAGTACACAATTCCCTTTCAATATCAAAATTAATTGATAAACCAAATAAGATGACAATTACAAGTTAACCGGAACCTTTACTCGAGTTAGGGCACGGACAGGCTGACGGCTAGACTATTTGAATTCACAGACACTTTCTACTATGTTAGAAAGGATTAAGCCGAGTGCCTATATCTATTTCGCGAATTGGCCAATCGCATCTGGCCAGTTCGCGAATTGGCCAATTGCATCTGGCCAGTTCGCAGATTGGCCGGCCAATTCTAGAATTGGCCATTCATTTTTAACGTTTCTGGCCAATTCGGGAATTGGCCGGCCAGTTCTAGAATTGGCCAATTTCGGGTTTTGGCCGCAACATATACATGCAAAAAACCTAGCTGGAAATCACATTTTGTTTCTGTTTTTGCTTTTCGGAAGATGATTAGGATTTTAGACCGATGTTATTGACTTCATGGATATAAAGAGATTTGAAAATATTTATTTAATGTTTGTCGAAAATGTGTGTAAATTAAAATAAAATATAGATGTCGCTCCAAGTTTTGGCACTTCCCATTTCTGAGGTGATGTGAAATCTCTTAGATGTAATTTTGTGTGTGAACCACTGTATGTTGAAAATGTAAGCTTAAAAATGAAGCTTATAAATATTATGTTCTATCCTTAAAATGTAGGAGAGATCCTAATAATATCGTGAAATATGTTGTCAAAAAGAAGAATAAAAAGTGTTCATCATTTGATTGCAGCTTACTTAAAATAGCATCAGAATATTTAATTGTATCGGGCATGGCGCGAATCCAGAAGGAATTGCGAAATGGTGCCATCGGTCGACAAGAAGTAAGCTATTTTACTATTATCAGTAAAAAACATTTATTCCTAAAGTAATGAAAAAAAAAACTATTTGATGATTCTTGAAAAAAGAAAATGTTTATTTTAATTTGAACAACTTGTTTCAACTGTTTATTTCGAACAATTCTGATTATTTATTATTGAAAGTGAAAGTGACATATTAATTGTGATAAGAAAGAAATTTGTATGATTTAATGTTTAAATTGATTTTGAATAGTTCTTATTCTGATATTATTGATAATTAAACATGTATGATTTAGCAAAGCTGAAAAAAGAAAGAGCTATTTTAAGAACAGCGGTAACTAAATATATAAATAAAATCGAAAGTGAAAATTTGGAAAATTCTTCAGAAACCTCATTAGAGGAAATTATTTTATATTTAGATCAGATGAGTAAAGAATTAAAACCTCTTGATAATGAAATAAAAAATGCAATTAATGAAGAAAAAGACTTTGAAAATGAGGTTCAAAGCGCTATTGAATATAATCAGAAAATAACAAGCTGGATTAGTAAAATTAATGCGATAATAAAAGTTAATAATTATTCTAAACAAAATACTCTTTCCAGTCCCGATAGTACACCTCAGAGGGTTATATCTAATAATTCAAATTAATCATTTGCAAATACGGGAAATAATAATTTAAAATTTAATAATGTAACAGTAAAATTGCCTAAGATCGCGATTGCAAAATATTACGGTGATCCGTGTTTGTGGATGGAGTTTTGGAATCAGTTTCAAAGCTCGATTGATAAAAACGAAACTTTGTCTAAAATAGATAAATTTTCATATTTAAAGACTCTTTTGGGAGGGGTCGCGTTCAATGTTGTGAATGGTTTCGCTTTGTCAGAGGAAAATTATGAAAAAGCAATAAAGTTATTAGAACAAAGGTTTGGGAGACAAGAATTAGTGGTTAACGGGCATATGTCAAAGTTGTTAAATCTTAATCCCGTCAAGGACTCAACAAATATTTTTGAGTTGAGAAAATTATATGACATAGTAGAAATTCAAATTCAAAGTTTAGAATCGTTAAATGTAACGACGGAAATGTACGGTCATCTTTTATATCCCATTCTGATTAGATTAATTCCAGATGATCTCGCTCTAAATTTTAATAGAAAACGTTTGGAGAAATCAGATGAAAATGAATTTAATGTTTTGGAATTTTTGCGATATTTAAAAATTGAAATTGAGTGTCGGGAATCTTCCCTTATGCTAAGTCATTTTAAAGAAACTAAACGAAAGTATACAGGTCCTCCCGAGAAGCAAAATAATAAAAATTATTTCAGAGGTTCAAATTCTGCGAGCGCTTTGAATGCACAAATTCTATCCTGTATATTTTGTTCTGCTCCCCATGACTCATTCAAATGTAGTCTGCCGCCGCAAGAAAAATTCAAAATATTGAAAAATTCTAATCGTTGTTTTAAATGCTTTAAATTTTTTCACGTCAGCAAAAAGTGTAGAAGTAAATTATCTTGCTTTAAGTGTAAAAATCAATATCACCATGGTTCTATTTGTACAAAAAACAGCAGAGGGTTAAATACTACTCAAGATGATAGAATAAGCAATACGCAACAAAATTCTGAGTCTCCAAATTCTGGATTTGAGGCGACAGTAAATGTAAACAATTCTAGTTCCGAAATTGTTAGTTCTGTTTCACATTGTAATAATAACATGACATGTTCTAAAAATGTTTATTTACAAACGTGTAAGGTTATTGCAAGTTCTAATCAAAATTCAAAATTAACTAGAATACTTTTAGATAATGGAAGTCAGCGGACATTCGTTACTGTGGATTTGGTGGAAGCTTTGAATTTAAAACCAATAGGTGAGGAGATTTTATCAGTGTATTCTTTCGGAATGCCGAGCGCGGTAGAAAAGGTATATCCAATAATAGAAGTCGAAATTAAAAGCTTAGATCAATCTTTCAGAACTAAAGTGCGAGCGCTTGTTGTTCCTAAAATATCAGGTGCCGAGATGTGCGAACCATCTGCACAAATTAGAGAATTTATGAGGGATAATAAAATGGAAATGGCGGATGCTTGTGTAGGAAAAGATTTAATAAATCTTGAAATATTAATTGGATCAGACCTATTTTGGGAATTTATCTTAAATGAACGAGTATCCATTAGTAAAGATTCAGGAGCTGTAAAAACAGTTTTTGGATGGGTAATTACGGGACAGGAATTAAGAAATGGAAACAGTTGTTCTCAAAATATTGCGGTAATGAAAAATGCAGTTGAAATAAATGATTTAAGAATATTTTGGGAAATTGATTCTATTGGTATTTCGGACGAAAGTGACGAATTATCCCAAAGGGACAAACTGTTAATAGAAGATTTTGAGAGGAAATTGCAATACAAAAATAACAGGTACATAACTAATCTGATTTGGGATTCGAGTCCACGTGAAATTAATAATAATTTTTGCATTGCTAAAAAGCGGTTCGATAATTTGAAGGAAAAATTGAATAAAAATAAAGCAATATGCGCTGAATATAAGAAAGTTATCGATGAGCAGCTCCGTGAAGGAATTGTAGAAGAATGTAAAAATGATGCGTTATTGTCTGGGTACTATATGCCACATAAAGCTGTTTTTAGACCAGATAAAGAAACTACGCGCGTAAGGATAGTTTTTGATGCGTCCTCAAAGGAAAATCATGCGAAATCTTTAAATGATCTTTTAGTAGCAGGTCTAAATTTAAATCCTAATTTATTAGATATGATACTTAAATTCCGGACATATGAAGTTGCTTTTTCTTCCGACATTGAGAAAGCATACTTAATGATAGAAATAGCGAAGGAAGATAGAAAATACTTAAAATTTCTTTGGTTTAATAATGATGACTCTAAATATTTTAAGATAATGAATATGACACGTTTACCATTTGGAATTCGGTGTAGCGCTTTTGTCTTAGCAGCCACAATTAAAGCACATGTTAAAAAATATAAAGAATTTTATCCTGAGGTTTTTGAGATGTTAAATAACTCTATGTATGTTGATGATCTGTATGCCGGAGCAGATACAGCGGAAAATGCTTATAAGCTTTCTTCCAATGCTAGTATTATACTTAAGGACGCTAGTATGAACTTGCGCAAATTTAATTCAAATTCTAAAGAATTAAAAGATATGTGAAAACAAAACGGTATGTTAGATAACCCATCTGATCGGTCTATGTTACTGGGACTGGAATGGGATACAAATAAAGACATTATAAAAATTGATTCATCAGAATTGCAAGATATTTCAACCAACACTAATTTGGCCACTAAAAGATCAGTCCTGCGTACTGCTGCCAAAATCTATGATCCAGATGGATATGTAGCCCCCTTTGTCATCAGAATTAAGTTGTTAATGCAAAAAATATGGCTTAACGGGCTGGAATGGGACGAAAAACTTCCTGCAGATCTAGATAGTGAATTTCGAAATTGGTTAGTGGAAGTTCAAGATTTAAAAAACATATCAATAGATAGAAGATATTTTATGGGAGGTGCAAATCCAACAGATGTAACTGTGCATATATTTTGCGATGCTAGTGATAAAGCATATGGAGCTGTTGCATACTTTAAATATATGAACAAAAACGGCGAAGCAAAAACTTCTCTTATAATGTCAAAATCACGTGTTGGTCCTCTTAAAAGTCTAACATTATCTCGTCTGGAGTTAATGGGATCAGTTGTAGCAGTGAAGATCTATAAGTGTTTGAATGAAATATTTCATAACTATTGTGATAATGCATTTTTTTGGACAGACTCGAAAATTGTTTTAAGCTGGATCAAAAGTTCAGCAAAAGACTGGAAACCATTCGTATGTAACAGAGTCATAGAAATACAAAAATTATCTGATCCGAAAAATTGGAATCATTGCGCAGGTAAAGATAACCCAGCCGACTTATTAACCAGGGGTTTAAAATTGAAATTTTTGGAAGATAATCCATTATGGTGGTTTGGACCACCTTGGTTGCAAATTCCTCAGAATGGCCTGTACAATTGAAAAGTGTTTCAGATAATGACAACGTATTAGAACGTAGGAAAAATATCCTAATTAATAACTGCATTACTGAAAATAATGAGTTGGTAAAACTTTCAGAAAATGTCAGTAGTATGCTAAAATTACTTCGAATAATTGCATGGGTTAAACGCTTTAAAAGGAAAATAAGAAAATTACCTGTGGACGATGGTCCCTTATCTGCTGATGAAATCCAAGAAGCAGAAATAGTCTGCATTAAGGCAATCCAGAAACAGTTTTATAAATCAGACATAGACTCACTAAAATCAAAGAGTGAGCTTCAAAAACAGTCTAGCATACTATAGTAAGCACCGTTTCTTGATGAGAATGATATGTTAAGAATAAAGGGAAGAATAAACGAGAGTAATTATACCTACGGAGAAAAGCATCCAATCCTCCTTCCAACGGAATCGCGATTTACAGAATTGCTAATATTACACGAGCACAACAAAATGCTTCATGGTGGGGTTGCTGCTACACTATGTAAATTGCGGCAAAATTATTGGATTCCCAAGGGGAGGCAAACTGTAAAAAAGGCCATCAACAAATGCCTCGTGTGTAGAAAAATATGCAGTGAAGCCAGCAAAACAAATGACGGCACAACTTCCTAGAGATCGGATCTCAGAAACACCTGCATTTTCCGTTTCTGGCGTGGATTTCACCGGTCCTGTTTATGTAAAAAATGGGGATAACACCGACAAGGCTTACATAGCCCTCTTCACTTGCGCTGTCACTCGTGCTGTCCACCTGGAACTAGTTTCAGATTTGTCAACTAACAAATTTATTTTGGCACTTAGGCGTTTTCTTAGCCGAAGAGGAAACTGCCGTATATTCTACTCTGACAATGCCAAAACGTTTAAATGTGCTAATAAAGAAATTCAATATTTCTTTGACATAATTAAGCACCAAGATTTTCAAGATTTTATATCTTCTGAAAAAATAACATGGAAGTTCATAGTTGAGCTTGCCCCATGGTGGGGAGGCTTTTATGAGAGGCTCATGAAAAGCATTAAGGACCCTTTAAGAAAAATCTTAGGAAAAGCTTTACTAACTTTCGAAGAGCTTATGACTGTGCTTGTTGAGGTAGAAAATGTACTCAACCATAGGCCTCTGACGTACGTTTATGATGACTACGCTGAACCTGAACCACTAACACCTGCCCATTTCTTGCTCGCTGGACACAAAGTAGAATATCCTTTTAATTTTAACGAACTGTTCAATACCTCTGTAACTAGGACTAATTTAATTAAAAGGAAAGTGTATCAAACAAAACTTTTGAGCCAGATTTGGGAGAAATGGAAGACTGAGTATTTACTTGCAACAAAAAGTCTGCATTCCTTCGGAACTCCTAATGCTCAGAGAGACTCAAAAATTAATGACATTGTTTTAATCGAAGGTGTAAGTAAGTCAAAATTCTTATGGAACTTAGGACGAATTATTGAGGTCTACAGAGGTCGTGATGGACTAGTCAGATCTTGTGTCGTCAAGACCAAAAAAGGAAATTTAAGACGACCTATTCAACTTATATATCCTTTTGAAATTGCTGATTAATTATATAATTTGTAAATAAAATTTTCTGTGCATATAACATTTCAATTTAGTATTAGGTTTATGTAAATATGTTTATGTAAATATGTAATTACCATTAATATATTTTTATTGCATTATATTTTTTATTATAATTGTAATATTTATTTTATACTGTAAATACTGATTTATTTATTATTACATTATTATTATTGCATCTATTATGTTATTCTATAAAAGTTCTTGCAAAAATCCTGGCCAGGTATGTTATGTTGTACATATTGGTAAGAAACATATATTTTCAACTTATATTAATATTGTTTATTTAATGATTTTCTCATATTTTCTTAAAGGTAAGAAATTGTATATGTAACATAAGGTGATAATTGTGAAAATTATCAGGTGGGGAGTGTCGAAAATGTGTGTAAATTAAAATAAAATATAGATGTCGCTCCAAGTTTTGGCACTTCCCATTTCTGAGGTGAAGTGAAATCACTTAGATGTAATTTTGTGTGTGAACCACTGTATGTTGAAAATGTAAGCTTAAAAATGAAGCTTATAAATATTATGTTCTATCCTTAAAATGTAGGAGAGATCCTAATAATACCGTGAAATATGTTGTCAAAAAGAAGAATAAAAAGTGTTCATCATTTGATTGCAGCTTACTTAAAATAGCATCAGAATATTTAATTGTATCGGGCATGGCGCGAATCCAGAAGGAATTGCGAAAATGTTTTACTTTCTTATAAAACTCATGTCAGAAAACGGGAATGTTTTTCCCTTCTCCTACTTAAAGTGTTTTAATCAACATTGAGACTTCATTGAGAGTTTTCATTTCTTAGCAAACTCATAAAATTTAAGAAATATCCCTCATAGTATGCATGGTCACAGTGACGTCACAATGATGTCACTGTGAGTCACTTTGGTCACATCACATCTGTGACAAAAATGCCATCACTCAGTGACGACACCTTGTGACTAAGATGTGACTTTCTTAAAAATTTTTAGAAATTTACGAATATTTTTCAAAACATGTTATTTACTTTAAAAAAACATGTTTCTGGCAATTTAAATATCGTCGCTTTTGTCAAAGGTTTGTCACAATGTTAATGTCAAAATAGTCACAAATGTCACATTTTTCACAAATTT
This sequence comes from Maratus speculifer, assembly GCA_964019185.1. NCBI lineage: Eukaryota > Metazoa > Arthropoda > Arachnida > Araneae > Salticidae > Maratus > Maratus speculifer. Next base: position 223,325,174 of record OZ025296.1, on the reverse strand, counting down.
GTCACACCGTGACTTCACAAAGTTGTCACAATGTGACGTCTCTAAAAAACTCTAAAACGACCATAACGACTTCGCATTTTAGTCGCTGTGACTTCACTTCGACGTCACGTGACGTCCCATTGACAATCTATGGTCCCAAAGTCACAATGTGACTTCACAACGACGCCACAGTGACGTCACCATGTCTTACGGGATTGCATTCCTCTGATATTTTTGACGGGATTACATTCCTCCCCTTTTCAAAGGTTTGTTTTCAGGTATTATTTTTTTCTATTTTAGAATGAATGGAGTTATTCGCAATTTGTTTGAAAACATCTATGTTGCTGGACAACGCCGGGCGGATCATCAAGTTTTTTTATATGTTACAGATTGTCCCAAACATGCCTCTGATATCAATTACCCCACAACCTAAAACCCGTATCTCCCCTAAAGTGATAAAAGTAATGACGACATATATGATACGCGAAATTTATCTTGTATCCGCGGTAGCCTAATAATATTGGTCCAATATTGGCTACATCTTGGAGCAATATTGGCACATTGGAGCAATTTTGGCATGAAATAGTGGGATGTTTACATTTTGCCTTTATTTAGTCAATATTTGCCGCCAATATGATGCCAATGTAAAGTCAATAAGATTGCCAATAGGATATACAATTTGTACAATATTGGGGATTCATTGGAAATATTACCAATGCAACGCCAATATTTGTGCAATGTCGGGTTTCATAGGAAATATTTCCACAGTAACACTAATACTTGTACAATATTAATGATTAATTGGAAATATTTCCAATGTAACGCCAACATTTGTACAATATTTTCACCTCCCAATATTTAACCAATATTGGCGTTTTATTGGCAATATTTCCAAGAAATGAAATATTGGCGCAACGTTAGATAAATATTGGCTTGCCACTAGGGATGTTTTTTGAAATTGATTTCAAAATACTTTTTACTAAATTATTCAATATTTTTACAGCTTAAAAAAGTGTTATCAAATCAAATCTACTTTACTCGTAATCCATTCATCTAAGTAAAATATTTATTAATGTAAGATGAGAAGATTTTAAAGTGTGCAAACAAATTCCTTTTTAACTAGATCAGGTGTTTTTTCCAATTTCTTGCTTGAAAAAAAATAGCACTTACACAGTAAAAAACGAAAAAAAAAAAAACAACAACAAAAAAGCACTTTAAAGTTATTAATTTTTTTCTAGAAAACTGAAATGCGTAACTTTTTATGTAACAGTAAAAGCAAAAATTAATGTAAAATTTTCTTTTCGTTGAATTTTACCCCATTTTAGATTCAGCACAAATGCTCAGGCTTACCATAAATTAAAATATTCTCATGCCTTCGTTTTTAATATCCGTATCTAAGTTCTATACATGATTAACATTTATAATTTAAGTTCCAGACTTCAACAAATTATTCGACTGATTACAATATACAGTAACATCAAGAATGCATACATTGGTGTTGAAAATTCCCACGGATAAATCAACAAATGATTTCCCGATCATAAAAAATATCTCTCTATATAAGAGTTCGAAAACATCAAATATGATTAAAATTCCGACTATCTGATCAAATAGAATAAAATTCCGATTTTCATGTTTCAAAATATATTTCGTGGAATTCTAACTATTTCTAACATTACCTTAACTGAATAAAAATAACCTAGCCGTTGAATTTGCTAGCGGGGCACTTCCATTTACGCTGTTACTAGACATTTAATAGTTTGCATTTGAATGGATTTAAAAACATTTGTAAGACTTAGACTTATTTGTAAATAGATTTATTTTATATTTTATGTAAATTTTATATGCAATAAGGGTTAGCCATGTAGGTTTAAAAACATAATAGTTTTGGTATACGCAATAGATTTGATTCACATTCAAACGTAATAATTTGTTAAAAACTTTTTTTTTCTTTTTTTTAAATAATATAAAATTAAAGGTTTTGCCTTAATTACATATTTTTTCTTTATTTTGATATTTTATTCTGCTTTTAAAAAGTTATGATAAATAAAAAATAGATTTTAATTTATTATAAAAAAATGGAAACAGTAAACTTTCAGTGAAACGGCTATTAAATTAAAAATGGTCAAAATGTCCTGAACGTGACATTTAAATAACTACCTATATCGAAAAACTGACCATTTTTTAGAATAAAAACTGTACATTATAATTTAAAATGTTTTTCTTGTTAGGATATTTTCTGTTAATTTAAGAATTCAGTAAAATTTTAATAAATAAATAAAAAAATTTAATGCGTGATACAGAATAACTCTTTGAAAAGTTTAAAAATCTCCTCCTTTTTTTAAATACTAGATCTAAGTAATTTGTTCGTTTTTAATAGGTTTAAAAATATCCACATTTTAAATCGTAGCCATAAATGATATGCCCGTTTTAAGGCCATTTCATGTAAAATGGACAAAATTCTCTGCACACGACACTTATGTATATACCAACATTCATTAACTTATAAGTTGTTAATGTATAAAATATATACTAATTGCTACAACCTCATCTTAAATATACACATGGAACTTTATTTTCTTTCCCCACCCACCATAACATTCCTCAATGTGAACCAATATAGACCCTATAAACTATATCTTAATAAATTTCACTGCGCCTCATTGCAAAAAATAAATATAGCTAATCAAAAACATAGTAAAATCATAATTTTTGAAGCTGTATAATAAAAAATACATTAGAAAAAATATTTCTCTATAATTTGGTAAAACTTTTCTAAAATCCATAAAAGTTGCTTTTTGACACATTTCGGAATTACTTTCTTTACGGAAATTCATTAGATTAACAGGTGTTTTCATTCAGAAATAGTGTAATCGAATATCATTAAATCTTTTACATATACATGTTTATAAATAAGCAATTTATCTTCGAGAAAATGCTGTTAAACTGTTTTGAATCGAATTTTATCGAAACAACATTACGCGAAAGGAGAAAAAACTGAAGCCATGATAAGAATCTCTTATATGTCAACAAGTTATTTGTTTACCAATAATGTTAAACCCCATTCGATTCCAAATCGCTTTAATTGTTCAACATGAAAATTTTAAGATTTTAAAATCTACCGCTAGTAGTAAAAAATGTCTCAAAGCTCCGCGTTGTTGAGAAGTGAATTTCAGAACTCCTTAAAGTATATTTCCAATGATTAAGTTGACAGAATTTTACTATCGCTATTAATATTTTTACAAAACATATTATCTGCTCTACACATCCTGAGAAGAATTAAGTCAAATACTGGCCCAGCTCCGCTCGGCTATTTAGAGAAAAAAATTTAATAATTCGCTATGTTAATAATTTGCATTAGTCTGAAAAAAAGCAGAATTTTATGTTTATTCCTTGCAGGCTTGCCATTTGATTGTAGCATCAAAGCTTAGAATTATTTTTGAAATGAAGAATTCAATAAATGAAAATTACTAATTTATATAAAATAAAATAAATATTTTCCAATTTAATAAAATAACAATTTTTGCATTCATTTAAACTTCAATATTTATTTTTTAGTGTGTCAAAAATATTCGCATGTAAAATATTTTCTTAACGAACACAATTAATACTTATATACAGGGTGTTCTAGAAAGGACTCCCCAAATTTGAAATGACATAACTTCGAAACAATGATAGATAGAAATGTGAAACAAGTTGAATTTTAGACAGATAGGTCTGGAATTTTTCATAAATCAATTAAAAAACAGTTCCAATATTGGACACGAGAGGGCGCTGCAATCGTAAAGCTGTGTCTTTGAAATAGTTCCTGAGAGTGAGCTGTTTGAACTGAGATAAAAATCACATTACAATGGTTTCGATGTGGTTACCTTTTTCAGCAACAACATGACGCAACCTAAAGGTAAAGTTCGAAATCATTTGTTAAATTTTTTATCAATACTTTTACTGAAATGGATGCACATACCTCACAGAAGAATTGTTCAATCTGATCTAACGATTGGGGATTCTCAGAATAAACAGAGTCCTTCATGTAACCATACAAAAAGAAGTCGCATGGATTGAGATCTGGGGAATATGGTGGCCAATCCATACCAATACCTGTCACTTTGAGATAATTTAAAGCAATGACTCTCTAACTGAAGTATTCCTCGAGGAACTCAAACACTGCAGTTGTACTATGCGATTGGGCCTCCATTCTGGATAAACAATTAAATCTCTGAAGCATCCTCTAGAGTTTGAAATGTTCCAATAAACTGCTGTTAAATTTCGATATATCGAGATGGGTTAATCGTTTCCCACCTGAAAAAGAGCCCAATGATTCCTTTGCGAGACAGTCCTGCCCACACTGTAATTTTTGCTGAGTGCAGTGGTTTTGAAAGACACACAAACGGGTTTTCAATGCCACATATTCGCCACAGTTTTTTTTGTTCACATATGCCTCTAAAAAAATTGGGCCTCATCAGTGAAGCACACATAACCGACATCATTTTCATCAATCATCTGCAGTAACTCATTTGCAAAAACTTCTCTTTGTTCTAGAGCTGTATTTGTGATCGCTTGATGGCAGTGTATTGTATAGGGAAACAACTTCAGGCCCTTTCGCATTATACTGAGCGTAGAGGAGATTTACAACCTGCTTCAACAGCTACTCGCCTTATGGATTTTCGAGCACAACTAATGTTTAACAATTTCTTCGACTGCTTACACATTTTCTGGTGTCATGAGGGATCTTATTGTATCCCACATTTCCGGCTAAATCATCGGCCAAACTACTCGCCTGTTCAAACTTGCTGAATAAATTGCGAATTGTTTTCAAGTCTAGACCTTTTCTAAAATTATTATTTTCTTACAGCTTCTCTTTGTCATCGTCGGACTTCGATTTAATTCATAATATTCAAATACAATAAAAATTCGTTCTTCCAAGGGATACGGTATGATATTCTTGAATTCCAAAATATTCTTTTATTCTATACAAATATTTTACACGTGTCAGCAATGAAACAGACGCACGAATGAAATTTCTGTACTTCTGAGTATCATTTAAAGCTTCACGTGCTTGTGCTGCCAGCTGTTATCCAATATTGGAACTGTTTTTCGAACTGGTATATAACAAGTTCCAGACCTATCTGTCTAATATTCAACTTGCCTCACATTTCTATCTCTTAGTGTTTCGAAGTTATGCCATTTAAATGTATGGGAGTTCTTTCTGTAACACCCTGTATATATACAGAGTGTATCCAAATTTTTGAGAAAAACTTTAAACTTTAAATTAAAAAGATAATTTAAAAAAAATGCTGATAGAGGGCGTTTTAGATTTTGGAGTAACGAATTTTTTACCGTTATTTTTAGCATCTCATTAAATGTTTGTAAAAGCTTAGACTTACGTTTTGAGTTCAAATTCTGAATCATTGGGAGTAAGTAAGTAGTGCAAAATCTAACGGTGTTCGAGGGGGAGGGTTGCACAATTCAGTTTTTGCTTATTAACCCCTCCCAACGATTCAGAATTTAAGCTCAGAATATAACTCTAAGCTTTTGCAAGCATTTAATTAGATACAAAAACTAACGGTTAAAAACAGATGTTGGTTACTCTAAAGTTTAAGGCGCTCTCTAACGGAACTTTTTGAAATTTATCTTTAAAATTTATTTTCAAGGAAATACTGACATAAATAATAGTTTCAGCGAAAACCACAAACGAATCCACCAATTTTTCCGTTTTTTAATAATCATTTGAAATTTGAACATCCCCCACCCCTTGAACACAGTTCAGTTTGCGTTACTTAACAACTCCCAACGATTCAGATTTTCAGCTCAAAATTAATGTCTATGCCTAAGCTTCTTAAAAATATTAATCAGATGCAGAAAATAGTTGTTTGTTACTCCAAAGTCTAAGGTGCCCTCCATCGGCATTTTTTAAAATTTATCTGTATGATTTATTTTTGAAACAGTGTTGACACAAAGAAAAGTTTTAGTGACAACCGCAAATCAATCGACCATTTTTTTCCTTTTTTTGTGATTAATTGAAATTTTCGACCCTAAACTTTAATGGCGGCTATCACGTTCCGAAACGGTTTAGGACACTTGATTTCCTATTTAATATTGTATTTATTGATGTGTATTTGTATAGTAGTGATGTGATTGTACTATCACCCCTTAAAGTTTTTCCCAAGAGTTTAGATACACCCTGTATGCATATAAGATTTGAATAAAGTTTTAAGAAATCGAGTTTATTGAAAAAACAATCATTTTATTTCGAATCTAATGGAAAATATTATATTCATATATTACATCTAATAATGCAATTATTTATGTTGAATTAAAGCTGTGATAATTAAGCTATTTTTTTTAATTAAAAAATCTTGTTTTCAATGTTTTGAAAATCATATTCCGTAAACTCAATCGTTTTATTTGTCTTCGACATGTTCAAAATTGTGCATCTAATAAACTGAAAATATTTTAAAAGAATAATATGCAATTTGAATGATTGCAGTTAATTAATCAAATCATAACACCGAACTCCTTTAAGAAGATCTCAAAATAACTGCTGAAAAAATTACTATTTGAGAAATTTCATTGATTAGAAATTGGAAAAAAATATGTGATGTGTATCATTAAAATATACACTTTGTTAGTTGTATTTATTATCATATTCTGTCAGCGTTTGTTAGAATCTATTATTATCCATTTCGCCGTCTAACATTTTCCCGTTTTCTTTTCTCTGAACGCAATAAAATCCAAGATTGAAGTTATAGTTATAATCAGATTTTGCGAAAGAAATAGTTAAATTTAATTGATTATTTTCATATTATATGGAAATATATTTTTTAAATATGTGGTTTGAATTTCTTCATTTGGTTTTATAAATAAAATAATAATAAATGTTTGAATGCTTTATTAAAAAGCATCTTTTTTAGTGTTGTTTTTCATTAAACTGAGATAGCTTTATTATGTATATACATATGTATATATATCAATAAGTAAATGGAAATATACTGTAAACTTAGAAAGAAAGTTGTTTATTATTTTTAATTCTTTTTTGGTTGAAAAAATTTTAAATATACTTTTTAAACTTCTTGATTTCGTGATATATTTGTATTTTGATTCAATATATTATGCTTATATTTAAATACTTGCTATTTGTTATTTTTATTTTTGTAACTTCGTTTTTCATAAATCACAAAAAATGCTCTGGAATGTAATAAAGTAGCAAGTTTCTCATACATTTAAACTTCAATCTCTTTTTAGAGTGTTGAAATATATTCGCTTGTAAAGTATATTCTAATCGAACACAATTCATATATATATATATATATATATATATATATATATATATATATATATATATATATATATATATATATATATATATACATATATATATATATTATAAGTTTTCAAGCAAGTTTTTAAAAAAATTGATTTTATTGAAGAAAACCGTCATTTTTTATTCAAATCTAATTAAAAATATAATATTCATATTTTACATCTTATGATCAAATTATCTATCATTAACTATTTAGAATTACATTAGAGTTCTTCAGATTAAAAAATTCAATTTCAAAGAACATCGTTTTCAGTGTTTTGAAAATCATATTCCGTAAACTCAAACTTTTTATTTGCAATTTGAATGGTTATAGTTCACTAATCAAATCATTCCATCTAAGTTAATTTAGAAGATTTCAACATAACAGTTGCAGAAATTTGTATTTGAGAATCTTCATTCACTAGAAATATAAAAAAAATATGTGAGGTTTATTATTAAAATAAACAGTTTGTTAATTCCATTTATCATCACATTCAGTCAGGGTTTATTGGAGTTTATTAAAATTCATTTTGCCGTAGAAGAGTTTTCCGATTTCTTTTTCTTTCAACGCAATAAAATCCGAGACGAAAGTTTTGTATTATAATTAGATTTTCTGAGAAAATTTTGTAAATTCAATTGAATATTTACATAATATATAGAAATATATTTTGTAAATATGTGGTTTGAATTTCATCATTAGAATTTTTTTAATTAAATAATAATAAACATTTGAATGTTTGATTGAAAACCGTCTTTTTTAATGATATTTTTCAGTAAACTTTGATAGCTTTATTATATATATATATATTTACATATATCAATAAATAGGCGAAAATATTCTATAAACTTAGAAAGAAATTTGTTTAATCTTTTTAATGATATTTCAGATAGATTTTTTTTTAAATATACCTTTTACACTTCTTGTTTTTGTGATATATTTGTATTTTGTTTCAATTTGGATATTTATTATTTATTATTTTTATATATGTGACTTCATTTATCATAAATCAGAAAAAAATGTTTTTTTGTTTTAATAAAAGAACAATTTTCTTATCTGTTTAAACTTCATTTTTTTTATGTGTTGAAAATATTCGCATAGAAAATATATTCTAAACGAACACAATTAAAATATATATCATATTTTAGCGAAGTTAAAAAAAATTAATTTTATTGAAAAACCAATCATTTCTTCGAAAGTTTAATTCAAAATATAATAATGATATTTTACATCTAATAATGCAATTATTTATCTTATTTAGCTCTTTTGATTGAATAAAAAAATTAAGTTAAAAAGAATCTGGTTTTCATTTTTATGAAAATCATATTTTATAAATTCAATTGTTTTATATGTCTTACACATGTGCAAAATTGGGCATCCAATTAACTAAAAGTGTTTAAAAAGTATAGTGTATAATTTGAATGATTGCAATTTATTAATCAAATCATATCACCTAAGTTCTTTTAGAAGACTTCGACATAACAGCTGCAGAAATTAGTATTTATGAAACTCTATTCATTAGATATAGAAAAAACATTGAATGTTTATTATTAAAATATACAACATGGTAATTGAATTTATCATCACATTCTGTCAGGATTTGTTAGAGATTATTAATATCCATTTCGCCGTGGAAGATTTTTACGATTTTCTTTCCTTTTAACGCAATAAAAGCCAGGATGGAAGTTTTGTTATAAATTATAATTATATTCTGTGAAAGAAATTGCTAAATTTAAATGAATATTTTATATAGAAATATATTTTGTGCATATGTGGTTTTAATTTCTTCATTTAAAATTGTTCTTTGTTAAATAATAATAAGCATTTGGATGTTTTTATTGATATATAACCTTTCTTAATGTTGTTTGTTTTTTAAACTCAGGTAGCTTTATTATTTATATATATATATATATATATATATATGTATATATATATATATATATATATGTGTATATATATATATATGAATAAATAAATGATACTATAAACTAAGAAGGAAAATTGTTTAACTTTTTAATGTAGTTTAAGTTGTGAAAGTTTTTAAAATGTACTTTTAAACTTCATGATTTTATAATATATTTATATTTTATTTCAATATATTTTGCTTATATTTGGATTTTTTTGTAACTTTATTTATGATAAATCACAAAAAACGCTTTTAAATTTAATAAAGTAACAATTTTCTCATTCATTTTAAAATCAATATTTATTTTATAGAGTCTTAAGAGATTCGATTGATATATATATATATATATATATATATATATATATGTGTGTGTGTGTGTGTGTATATATACAGGGTGATTCAAAAAAGATGGGAAAAATTTTAAGGGGTAATAGTATACATCAAGACAAACAATATTAAATAGAAACCGAGGGTCCCAAGCGTTTTCCAAAGGAGATAGCCGCCATTAAAGTTTAGGGACCAAAATTTCAAATAAACATAAAAAGCGGAAAAATCGTTCGATTGATTTGCGGTTTTCACTAAAATTATTCTTTATGTTGGTATTTTCTTGAAAATAAATTATAAAGATAAATTCCGAAAAAAGGTCGATAGAGGACGCTTTAGACTTTGGAGTAACGTACAACTGTTTTTTGCCGTTATTTTTTGCATTGCATTAAATGGTTTCGCAAGCTTAGACTTAAGCTTAAATTTTGAGGTCAAAAGCTGAATAGTTGGGCGTGGTTAAGTAGCTCAAACTGAACTGTGTTCAGAGGGTTAAAATTTCAAATGTTTATAAAAAACAGAAAAATTGGTCGATTGATTTGCGATTTTCACTAAAACTATTCTTTATGTCGGTATTTTATTGAAAATAATTTATAAAACTAAATAAAAAAATAGCGATAGAGGGCGCTTTAGACTTTGGAGTTACGAAAAACTATTTTTTACCGTTATTATTTGCATCTAGCTAATTTTTTTAGAAGCTTAGACATAAAGTAAAATTTTGCGCAAAAAATTTTAATCCTTGGGAGTGGTTAAGTAGAGCAAACTGAACTGTATTCAATGGGAGTGGGGAGGTTTAAATTTCAAGTTATCATAAAAAACGGAAAAAATGGTAGATTCGTTTACGGTTTTCGCCAAAACTATTCTTTATGCCAGTATTTCCTTGAAAAGAAATTTTAAAGATAAATTTCAAAAAATTCCGTTAGAGGGCCAGAGTTCCGTTAGAGTAACCAACAACTATTTTTAACTGGTATTTTTTGATCTAATAAATGCTTGTAAAAGCTCATAGTTAACTTTTGAGCTCAAAATCTGAATCGTTATGAATAATTATGTAGCACAAAATTGAGCAGTGTTCGAGGGGTGGTGAGGGTAACATTTCAACCTCTGAACATAGCTCAGTTTGCGCGTCTTAACTCCTCCCAATGATTCAGAATTTGAGCTCAAAATTTAAGTCTAAGCTTTTGCAAGCATTTAATTCGACGCAAAAAATAACGTTTAAAAATAGTTGTTGGTTACTCTAAAGTTAAGGGCACCCTCAAACGAAATTTTTAAAAATTTATCTTTAAAATTTATTTTCAAGGAAACCGTGACATAAAGAATAGTTTTAGTGAAAACCGGAAACAAATCGACCAATTTTTCCGTTTTTTATAATCATTTGAAATTTGAAACTCCCCACCCCAATTGAACACAGTTCAGCTTGCGCTACTTAACCACTCACAATGATTCAGATTTTCTGCGCAAAATTTAAATTTATGTCTAAGCTTCTAAAAAAATTTAACTAGATGCAAATAATAACGGTAAAAAATAGTTTTTCGTAACTCCAAAGTCTAAAGCGCAGTCTATCACCATTTTTTTAATTTAGCTTTATAAATTATTTTCAATAAAATACCGACATAAAGAATAGTTTTAGTGAAAACCGCAAATCAATCGACCAATTTTTCCGTTTTTTATGTTTATTTGAAATTTTGGTCCCTAAACTTTAATGGCGGCTATCTCCTTTGGAAAACGCTTGGGACCCTTGGTTTCTATTTAATATTGTTTGTCTGGATGTCTATTACCCCTTAAAATTTTTCCCATCTTTTTAGAATCACCCTGTATATATCCTGATTGAACAAGATTTAAATATACAGGGTGATTAAAAAAAACGTGGAGAAATTGATGTGAAAAATCAGGCATACGACAAGGATAAAAAATCACATAGGAACATAGGGCCCCAAACCACTAATTGAGTCAAAAATACAGGGTGCTTCTTCCTAACTCAATTTGGGTTGACGGTAATATATTTCAGAAAATCGAGGTATGTTATAAAAAACATTTAACAGACATTCTCCCCTTTCTTTTAAATGCGATAACACCAAACAAAAGTGGTAGAAGTTTGCATTATACGCACCAGCAATATGCCCTTGGCACCTCACATTTTGGACTGTGATAATCAGTTTATACGGTATTACTGATTGCTTGAGCAATATGTTTTTCCAGATCTTTTCTAAACGTTATCACATTTCACACAAAATAAGGTGAATATCGTTGCATTTTCATTACAATATTTTTATTTTTCTCAAAATTATTGCTATCAAATCGGGTGTCGCTAGAATGAAACAATCTGTATTTGTGACTCAAAGAGTAGTTTGCGACCCTATGTTCCTATGTGATTTTTTATGGGTCATACCACACAAAAGCAGCAAATTAGCTGTGGCTGCCATGTCACAGATTTCAATGAAAATTGGCATATAAGTACATGTTTATTTATGAAGAAATGCAAAATAAAAGATTACAGGACAGATTGTTTATGTATGTAAACTCACTTTAAAAGTTGATACAAAATCGAGTTCTTCTTTACATGCTTTTAATTTCAATCTGTATTATTAGCGTTAGGAATGAAAAAACTGTATCATAAATTATTTTCAGATAAGAATGGATACTAAGTAAGAGATTGGCGTAATTTAGGATTTGAATTTTATTCCTTACTGAGAAAAAAAATATAGAATATGAAAATTTTTAAGAAGAAAATTCAATATTTCTTTTGGTTATAAAAAAAATTTATGACAGGTGTTATGACTTCAAAACTATTTGACATTTTAGATAAAAGTATATATTTTAAACACAAGAAGTTACATATATGCCTTTTTTATTCCTTAATGTGAAAAAAAATAAATAAGGAAAAAAATGACGAGAAAAGGCAATATTTCTATTGCTCTTTTAGTCATGAAAAAAATCTCTTATATCATTTAAAATTACTTGATACTAAAGATAAAAGTGTCTATTTTAAATATTCAAATGCTACTTCTCGCCTTTTCTTCTTTTATTTTATTTTTTTTCCTTAAGGGTTATATTAAAAGTGATGAGAATTGAAGAATTAATTATCTAGTAGTGTTAAAATCTAATAGATGGCAGCACTATTTTTAAATTGAAATCGTACAATATTTTAAAAAAAGCGCGCAAATTCAAAGGAATTTTGCGTAAAATTTAACAAAAATACCTTTTTGAAATCATATTTTTATCAATGTTAGGAATCAAAAGGCAATATTGAAATTTTTCTAGCATATAATGGACTTATTAATCTTTATATCTGTGCAATATTATTTAATGTCGGACTGTTCCTTTATTCATTTTTTGCTCATACTTAAGTAGGAAAATTATGATTTTGCAATTTTTTTTTTAAGTTTTTAATTTTTTTTTTTTTTTTTTGAAGTTGAAGAAAATGAATGGTAACTTTCAAACTTGGGGAAATCGATCTTTATGGTCATTACTATATCAGGTATAAATTTAACACATGTTTTTTAATTCCTTTAATCTTTATAAAGCTACAAATTTTCGCAAAATTCACAGTTTTTCAATTTTTACAACTAATTTAAAATTAATTACGGCGTTACTAGATTATTATCATTAAACAAATAAGAAAATACTATTTCTAAGGTTATAATATTGTAAGCAATTTTTTTAAATAATTTTCGAGATGTAAAGTTTCAAACTTGCAACTTTGGACGATTGCACACATGCCATTCTATATCACAAGTTTTTTAAAAGTCCATAACTACTAAAATAATTCATTTTTAAAGATATTTTGCCGAGCACTATTTGAATATGAATTGAACCTGTGTATTAAATTTTATTATAATCAGTTACAATAGGGCCACGACTTTTTTTAAATTTTTGCTCATTTTACATGGAATGACCCTTATCCTTGTTGTATGCTTCATTTGTCATATCATTTTGTCCACGTTATTTTGAATCACCCTGTATATCAGATTTCAAGCATTTTTGTAACAAATTATTGAAACAATAATTTCTTCTCAAATTTTATTTAAAATACAATATGCATATTTTACAAGTAATAATGCAATTATTTTTTTCTGAATTAGAACTCTTCTGATTTAGTTTAAGCTCAAAAAATCGAGTTTTCAATTTTATGAAAAACACATTCCGTAAACTCAATCGTTTTTAAGCTGCATAGCTTTAATCGCGGGCTTTGAGCGCGGCGACCGAATCTAGAAATTCCGTAACGAGGAAAAAACCTAACACTTCCGTAGCGAGAAAAAACATAACACTCCGGCTAACGTCGTTAGACTTCGGCACCATGCCGAAGTCGTTAACCGGAGTCTTAGGTTTTTTCTATCTTCTTTCGACACAATACTTTAGTACAACAGTGAATAGCAGTTGCTGGTGAATAGCTCTACACGTAAAATTTGTGTATAAAGTGTTTTAAATATGAATAAACAAAGTGCATTTATTAATGAATAAAGTGATGAAAAAATAGTGAAAGAAAATGAGTGAGTACTCTATATACATACATTTTAACATTATCAGAAATGCAGTATTTTTTAATTATGAGACAGCGTTAATTTTTAGGGACAAGAGACCCCTTCCCCCCACGGTGAGGGTCAAAAAATTTAAAATGCTTACAACTCGCGATCTAATTTTCGTAGCGCAGCCAAATTTTGTTTGGTAATTTATTATGAGACAGTGTTAATTTTTGGTGACAGGAGACCTCCCACGGTGAGGATTGAAAAATTTAAAATGCTTATAACTCGCGATCTAATTTTCGTAGCGCGGCCAAATTTTGTTTGGTAATTTATTATGAGACAGAGTTATTTTTTGGTGACATGACACCCCCCACGGTGAGGGACGAAAAATTTTAAATGCTTATTACTCGCGATCTAATTTTCGTTGCGCGGCCAAATTTTGTTTGATAATTTATTATGAGACAGGGTTAATTTTTGGTCACAGGAGACCCCCCATGGTGAGGGTCGAAAAATTTAAAATGCTTATAACTCGCGATCTAATTTTCTTAGCGAGGCCAAATTTTGTTTGGTAATTTATTATGAGAAAGTGTTAATTTTTGGTGACAGGAGACCTACCCCCACCCCCACGGTGAGGGTCGAAAATTTTAAATTCTTATAACTCGCGATCCAATTTTCGTAGCTCGGCCAAATTTTGTTTGGTAATTTATTATGAGAAAGTGTTAATTTTTGGTGACAGGAGACCCCCCATGGTGAGGGTCGAAAAATTTAAAAATCTTATAAATCGCGATATAATTTTCGTAGCGAGCCCAAATTTTGTTTGGTAATTTATTATGAGAAAGTGTTATTTTTTGGTGACCGGAGACACCCCCCCCCCCATGGTGAGGGTCGAAACATTTAAAATGCTTATAACTCGCGATCTAAATTTCGTAGCTTGGCAAAATTTTGTTTGGTAATTTATTATGAGAGAGTGTTAATTTTGGGTGACTGGATACCTTCCACTGTGAGGATCGAAAAATTTAAAATGCTTATAACTCGATTTCGTAGCACGGCCAAATTTTGTTTGGTAATTTATTATGAGACAGTGTTAATTTTTGGTGGCAGGAGACTCTCCCCCCAACGGTGAAGATTGAAAAAATTAAAATGCTTATAACTCGCGATCTAATTTTCGTAGCGCGGCCAAATTTTGTTTGGTTATTTATTATGAGGCAGTGTTAATTTTTGGTGACAGGAGACCTCCCACGGTGAGGATTGAAAAATTTAAAATGCTTATAACTCGCCATCTAATTTTCGTAGCGCGGCCAAATTTTGTTTGGTAATTTATTATGAGACAGTGTTACTTTTGGTGACAGGAGATCCCCCATGGTGAGGGTCGAAAATTTTAAAATGCTTATAACTTGCGATCTAATTTTCGTAGTGCGGCCAAATTTTGTTTGGTAATTTATTATGAGACAGTGTTACTTTTTGGTGACAGGAGACCCCCCATGGTGAGGGTCGAAAAATTTGAAATGCTTATAACTCGCGATCTAATTTTCTTAGCGTGGCCAAACTTTGTTTGTTAATTTGTTATGAGAAAGTGTTAATTTTTGGTGACAGGAGACCTACCCCCATCCCCATGGTGAGGGTCGAAAAATTTAAAATTCTTATAAATCGCGATATAATTTTCGTAGCGCGGCCAAATTTTGTTAGGTAATTTATTATGAGAAAGTGTAAATTTTTGGTGACAGGAGACACCCCACGGTAAGAATCGAAAAATTTAAAATGCTTATAGCTCGCGATCTAATTTTCGTAGCGCGGCCATATTTTGTTTGGTAATTTATTATGAGACAGTGTTAACTTTGGGTGACAGGAGACACTCCACGGTGAGGGTTGAAAAATTTAAAATGCTTATAACTCGCGATCTAATTTTCGTAGCGCGGCCAAAATTTTTTTGGTAATGTATTAAGCTATTGCATAGCTTTTATCGCGGGCTTTGAGCGCGGTGACCGAATCTAGAAATTCCGTAACGAGAAAAAACCTAACAGCCCGGCTTACGACGTTTCAGTTCGGTAGACTTCGACATAGTATCCTTCGGTAGACTTCGGCAGACATTTACGCGGTATTTTTCTGATACTTAGAGGATATCAAGTTTCGAACTTATGTATCTTATTTCAGTTACCATAAACCTATATTTTCAATGATAAAAATTCCTGATTAACCTACATGTATTGTAAGGTAATAAAAATATTTTAAACGATATTAACTTCTCATTTATTTAATAAAAGAAAAAAATTGTTTTCTTATCGGTCACCACGCTCAAAAAGTGTAACTTGAATTAATATCAAAGAAAAAGAAAAAACTTGAATTAATAACAAAAACAAAAAAAAACTGCATAAATTAAAATGTATAAATAATTATAATTTTATAAGTTGATAAAAACTGCTATGCAATAACTTTACCGCGGCAGTCCCCGAGTGCCACACGATTTTTTTTTTTTTTTTTTTTTTTTTTTTGTATTAAACATCTTCTAAATTCCATAAACTAACATTTTTTCAAAGAACAGTATGTGATTTCAATCGTTGCAGTTAATTAATCAAATCATACCATCAAAGTTCTTTTAGAAGATTTCAGCATAACAGATATAGAAATTAGTATTTGAGAAGCTTCATTCATTAGAAATAGAAAAAAATATGTGTTGTTTATTATTAAACTATACAGCATTTTAATTGCTTTTTTAATCACATTCCGTCAGGGTTTGTTACGGTTTATTAATATCCATTTTACCCTTCGAGTTTTTTTTCACTTTCTTTTCCTCTCAATACAATAAAAGCTAAGATGAAAATTTTGTTATAATTTATAATTAGATTTTGTCAAATTTCTTAATTTAATTCATAAATTTTCATATTATCTAGAAATATATTTTGTAAATATGTGGTTTAAATTTCTTCATTTATAAATTTTTCTTAATTAAATAATAATAAACATTCGAATGTTTTTATTGAAAAACATCTTTTTTTTAAAATCAAAACATCTTTTTTAAAATATCTTTTTTTCTAACAAACTCTGATAGCTTTATTAAATACATACATATACAAATGATTTATATACGTATATATACAAATGTATTTTTATATTATATACAAAATATAATATAAATATTTATACAATATATATGTTACAGGCCAAACCCGATTTTAGGCCAAACTAGATTGGCCTAGGCCAAACCGGTCTATCCTAACGCCCATCGGATAAACTAGTTTTTCCTCGGCCAAACTGGTCTATCCTAACGACCATCGGATATACTAGTTTTTCCTAGGCCAAGCCGGTTTATCCTAACGCCCATAGGATAAACTAGTTTTTCCTAGGCCAAACAAGTCTATCCTAAGGCCCATAGGACAAACTAGATTTTCCTAGGCCAAACTAGTTTCGCCTAACTCTCATAGGCTAAACTAGTTCAGACTGCTGTTTATTGGTCTGAACTAGTTTATCCTAGGACAGTTCAATTTGGCATGATTTTATTGAATTCAATGACTGCCTCAACGCCAACATTCTTGTTTGTCCTAGACTGATCTAGTTTATCCTAGGCCAATGTAGTTTTACGTGTTTTTAGCTCACGGGCGTCAAAGCCAGAGAAATAATGGACCCACAGGTTCTGTATGTATATATGTACGCATGTATGTACGCATGTATGCACGTATGTGCGTACGTATGTACGTAACCCGATAACTCTTGATAGAGATATCCGATTTGATTCAAATTTCGGATGTAGGTTCATTCTGATAAGGTACTTTTCTGATTAATTTTGGAATTCAATGGATAGGAATAAAAGGGGCGAACGGGAGGCTAATCCCCTACCTTTAATTTAGAGAAATGGATTTTTCATGCAGAATTAACAGTTTTCATTTTAAATTTTAGATATAGGATCATTGTGACAAGGCGCCTCCGTACTTAGTTGTGGATGTTTATTGTTTAAGTCTAAATTTTAGACTGAAACAATAAAAATCCACAACTCTAAAAGAAAGGGCAATGTAGGTAACACAACATAATTTAGAGGCCTGGAGCCCGGTCAGGTGGGATTCTGGCCTGGAAATTCCGGCCCGTGCAAACCTCTGACAGTATTATACTACCCTTCGAATAAAATACATTATATAAGGGTGATAACAAAACCACTTTGCACAAGGTTAGCTATGGATTAGTAGTCGGGATCAATGTTAAAAGGAATATTGCCCAATTAAAGTGATGGCTTTGCATTCACAGGCTGTTTACACTAATTGTGTATTACAGCCTTTTTTATTAAAAAAAAGAATAACACCCTCGAAAAATAAAGTAAGTTGGATTACTTTTTCCTATTTCCCCCAATTATATTTAACCATTGAACCCCCAAAACAGATCACAGATACGCTTTATAAAATTAAACAATTATCCAAAATTTGAAGCAAATCAGATAAATCTGCTCAAAAAACAATTCATCTGATTTAAGGATTGTAATCCCCCATTCCTCCTTTTATACTTAATCATTAAATCCTCAAAACAATTCTGCGATTCGCTTTAAAAAACTATATTCAAAATTTAAGGCAAATCGGATAATTTTGCATAAAAACCTATTTATCTAATTTAAGGAAGGCTATAAAATGTCCTCTACCCCATTATACTTAAACAAAAGAAAAACTCAAATTAATTAAAGAAGCGCCTGATCAAATGAATTCATGCCCAAAATTTTAAGCAAATTGGATAATTCTGCATTATAACCAATTTATCTAATTTAAGGAAAGAAATAAATTGTAAGTTTCCCCCTTATATTTAACCGAAGAACCATCAAAATTAGTGAGTGAAGCGCTTCATTAGAATGAACAAATCCAAGATTTGCAGCAAATCGGTTAATTCTGCATGAACAACACATTTGCCACAATTAGGTGGGATCCCCCCGTTAATCTCGTTATTTTTATTCAATTAACCCCCAAAACTAATTAAAGAAGCGCTTTACCAGAATGAATTTATTTCTAAAATTTGAAGCAAATCAGTAAATTCTGCGTGAAAAAAGCATTTACATAAATTATGGGGCGTCACTCCTATTCCCCCCTCCCTTTATACTTAAACAATAAACACTCACAACTAATCATGGAGTCTCCTCAAGAGAATGCTCCTATACCTAAAATTTGAATAAAATAAGCTAATAATGCATGGAAACCCATTTATTTGAATTAAGGGAAAGGTCGAATCAGCCTCTGGCCCCCCCGCCCCACACACACACTTATTCTTCTCCAATGACCGCCAAAAGTAATCAAAAAAGCGCCTTATAAGAATAAACCTATATTGAAAGTTCGATGCAAATCGATTATTTCTATCAAGAATAATTGCGTTACGTACTTACGTACATACATAGAAACAGAACCTACGGGCACATTACTTCTCAGGCTTTAGTAGCATTATGAGTTAAAAACATGTCAAATTACATTATTTCTATCAAGAGTTATCGCGTTACGCACATACGTACGTACATACGTACTTACATGCGTACATACATACATACAGAACCTGTGAGCCCATTATTTCTCTGGCTTTGACGCCCGTGTGCTAAAAACACGTAAAACTACATTGGCCTAGGATAAACTAGATCAGCCTAGGACAAACAAGAATGTTGGCGTTGAGATGGTCATTGAATTCAATAAAATCACGCCAAATTTAATTGGCCTAGGATAAACTAGTTCAGACCAATAAACAGCAGTCTAAATTAGTTTATCCTATAAGAGTTAGGCCAAATTAGTTTGGCCTAGGAAAATCTAGTTTGTCCTATGGGCCTTAGGATAGACTAGTTTGGCCTAGGAAATACTAGTTTATCCGATGGGCGCTATGATAAACCGGTTCGGCCTAGGAAAAACTAGTTTATCCGATGGGCATTAGGATAGACCGGTTTGGCCTAGGAAAAACTAGTTTATCCGATGGGCGTTAGGATAGACCGGTTTGGCCTAAGCCAATCTAGTTTGGCCTAAAATCGGGTTTGGCCTGTAACATATACATTCAATTGTACACACACACACACATATATATTATATATATATATATATATATATATTACATCATTCTATATACAACATATATATTTCAATCGTAGTTAATGAAAATTAATGATTGTAGCGTCACTGGCGAAAAATGTGGCACATAATATATGCAATGAAATATAATTAATCAATAATAAAATGGATATATTCTACAGTTTAGAAGAACTGATTTCATTACTCCTAGATAACATGTTTTTTACTGTTAACTCTTTCCATAAATTGGAAAATAGTAGAATTTTTGGATTATTCCTTCCACGTTTGCTTTTTGGCTGTATTTTATACCAAAATTCAACTTTATTTTTTAAATAAAAATAATAACTCAATAAAGTAAAATTTCTATTTTTTAAAATAATTAAGCTTTCAATTTTAACTGAGCAGTAAATTTCTCATTCATATAAATTTCAATATTTATATTCTTTATATATTTAAAAAATATATAAAGAATATCAATCAAATTTAATAAAATCGTTTTTATTGAAATAGCAATTGTTGCTTCTCGAATTTAATTCAAAATATAATATTCGTATTTTACTTTTAATAATCAAATTATCTTAAATTCAACTTGTAATCATTTAGTTAAAAAAACTCAAGCTAAAACAATATACCTTTCAGTGTCTTGAAATTCATATTATGTACACTTAAATCGTCTTATTTGTCATAAACATGTTCAAATATGTGCATCCACTAAACTAAAAATTTTTACAAAGAATGGTATGTAATTTGAATGGTTGTAGACAATTAATCAAATCAAATCATCTAAGTTCTTTTAGAATATTTCAATATAACATCTGCAGAAATTACTATTTGAGGAACTTCAATTAAAAGAAATTAAAAAAATTAATGCTTATTATTAAAATATATAATATATAGTAATTGCATTTATCATCGCATTTTGTCAGGGTTTCTAAGAGCTTACTAATATCCATTTCGTTGTCGAAGATTTTTAGCATTTCTTTTCCTCTCAACGCAATGAAATCCAAGATGGAAGTTTTGTTATAAACTATAATTGGATTTTGTGAGAGAAATTTCTATATTTAATTGATTATTAACATAATATATAGAAATATATTTTTTAAATATATGGTGTGAATTTCATCATTTGAATATTTTTAATTAAATAATAAAAAACATTTGACTGTTTTATTGAAAAGCATCTTTTTTAATATTGTTTTCTTTAATCTCAGATAGCTTAATAATATATATGTATCAATAAATAAATGAAAATATACTATAAACTTAGGAAGAAAGTTGTTTAATTTTATTAATGCTACAAGAGTTGTAAAAAAATTAAATATGCTTTTTTCACTTTTTGATTTTGAGATTTATTTGTAGTTTGTTCTAATATATTTTACTTATATTTGAATGTTTATTTTTTTACTTTTATTTTTGTAAATTTGTTTATCATAAATCACAAAAAAATGCTATCGAAATTAATATAGTAGCAATTATCTCATTCTCTAATCTTCAATATTTATTTATTAGTGAGTTAAAAATTATTCTCGTATAAAGTAAATTCTAAACGAACACATAAAAAAAATATATAAGATTTAAATTCCGTTTAAAAAATCGATTTTTTGAAAAAAAATTCTTCTCGAATATAAATGAAAATATAATATTCATATTTTACATCTAATGATGCAATTATTTATTTTGAATTAGAACTCTTCTGATTAAGTTTTAAAAAAAAATTCAATTCAAACCTTGTTTTCAGTGTTTTGAAAATAATATTTCGTGAACTCGATCCTTTTATTTGTCTTAGAGATGTTTAAAATTGTGCATCCAATAAACAAAAAGTTTTAAAAGAATAGTAAGTAATTTGAATGAGTGCAGTTAATTAATCAAATCATACTATCTAAATTCTTTTAGAATATTTCAACTTAACTGTTGCAGTAATCAGTATTTGAGAAACTTCATTCATTAGAAACAGAAAAAAATGTCGAATTTTATTATTAAAATATACAGTAAAGTAATTCCATTTGTAATAATATTATGTCAGGGTTTGTTAGAGTTTATTAATATCCATGTCGCGTTCAAAGATTTTTCCAGATTTCTTTTTTTCTTTTCTTCAAAGCTAAGATGGATTTGATTTATAAATTATAATTAGACTTTGTAAGAAAAATAGCTCAATTAAATTATATATTTGCATATTACATAAAAATATATTTTGTAAATATGTGGTTTGAATTTCTTCATTTGAATGTTTTTCTTAATTAAACAATAACAAACATGTGGTGGTTTTGTTGATAATGATCTTTATTTTAATGCTGTTTTTGTTATTAAACTCAAATAGCTTTATTGAATATACATATATTTCAATAATTTTCAATGAAAATTTTAACACTACTGGAGCAAAAGCAGCATATATTTTATACGACAAATTATAATTCATCAAATAAATAAATATTAAATGCTATCATACTATAAACTTAGGAAGAAAGTTGTTTAAATTGTTTAATACTGCTTAAGTTGGAAAAAAAAATTTATTATACCTTTTGAACTTTTTTATTTTATGATATATTTGTATTTTGTTCCAATATATTTGTGAATATTTATTCATTTTTTTAATTTAATTTTTTATTTACATTTATCTTAGATGACAAATAGCATTGTTCAGAATAATTTAATTTTTGTAATTTTGAATGCAATTTAGGCGTATGGTCACTTATTTGCAAATTGTAGCATGGTGCGTACGAGTAACGTTATTTTCAAGATGAAGAACCAGCAATTCTTTTCAGAAAAGTGGATATAGCTTAAAAACAAAAAAAATCGTCTAATTTAATCAGAGATTTTCTATAAGAAAAACTTGGTAGGGAAGAATTTAATGTTCATGAAATTTCAATATCCATATGAACCCGTTTTAAACACTAAAGGAGGCAGGGGGTGTTCCATCTAACTGCTTTATGCCGACTAGTCTAAAAGCCGATTGTCATTATTTTATTTGTGTTTATTTTATTTTTTGTAGTTTTCATAATTAAAGGTTTTAAATTCTGATATTGACATTTTTTCTGGGTTTATAAGGTGGTCTGGTGTAATAACGCCAGGCGGGGTAATAACGCCAAGTGCTAATATTTTGCATAATTATGAAATAATCTGGTAAATGACACACATGTGCTCTGCGCAGAAGGGTTTTGAGTCATATAAATAGCAAAAAACAGCTTCAAGTTAATTTGTTTCATTTTTAGGTCTTATTGTTTTTACAAGCAACTAAAATTAACGCTTGATCTAAAATTTGAGAGATACGTTTTGTGATGTGAAGACTATTTTTTTTATCCGGAAATACTTTGTTAAATACATAAATTTGTAGTACATTTCATGGACATTCGAAATATTGTTGAAGATTTTGGATATCTTCTCGAGATAATTTGTAATTTTAAATGTACAGCGCAATAACTATAACGGGGTAATAACGCCAATCCTTGGCATTAATACCCCGGTTGATTCCCTACAGTAGCCGAGCTATATCCTAAATACTGATTCAAATAAACACAGTTAAATCTGTGAAATGTTTCTAATAATTCTATTTAAGCGGTCCTTTTTAAGCTAAAAGAAGCTCCCGATCTGATATTCTTTGGCCTGATCCTCCGCCCCACACCACACCTTTATTTTTCTTACACTTTCACAAAAAATTGAACATTTGCAATAGCTTAGAATGCAATTTGTCAATTTCTAGGTTTGTAGAGTTTGTATTTTTAGAATTGGGCAATCTACGTGCAATTATTCCATCTTATTTTATAGTTTTGTTTACATGGCGTTATTACCCATATAGGTGGGTAATAACGCCAAATAGCATTGGTCAAGAAATCACGCCATTACATTTTATGAATACATATCTGTTAAATTATTTTTTTATATAGATAGTCAAAGAGTTGCTGTATCAAATCATATATTTGTTTGAAAAATACAATCTAAAACTGAGTCGCGAAAATTGGTAGAACCTTAACGTGGCGTTATTATCCCAGGGTACCTTAGTACATTTTCATTTATTTATTAATGAATTATATGATTATATGAATTATATGAACTATATGAATTATAGCATATGATTTGTAGCATAATATAATGGTTACATATATATGTACATTATTTTAAACATATAAATTATTGCAAATGCAGGCGCTGAAGCAGCTCTCAAAATATTGCAAAATGTAAATATTCAAAAATTGCATATATTGTTTTATTTTAGAATTTTAATATTTCTTGATTTTTTAAAAATTTTATACATTATGCACCTGCTGGTATATAAAAAATATTTCCAAGCAAATTTTGAATATATGTATACGATCGTGAACATGTATGGAAAAAATGACCATGTATGGCTTGGGCTCGATCCCAAGACCTTGGGCTTTACCTGTCAACTCTCTAAAAATAAGGATAGTCTATGCAAATTTTCAGCCAAATTCTGAGAGAATTTCATATCTAACCACCACACTAATTTATGATTATTTTTTCACAGAACCAATTGTTAATGAAAGCAATATTTTTGTACTTTATAATATTATTTAGTAATGTACACTAGTTGTATATAATTTCTGTTCTTTGTTTAGACTGAACATAAAAATATATGTAAAAATATCTGTAAATAATTTAAATTATTACCTACTGTTCAATCTCAATAAATATAACATTAATTAATTTTTAATAATGGGGATCACAGGTTGCTCTTGTGTAGTTATAAGTCTTACATTCTGGTTCAATATTTCAGTGATTGTTTTTCTTGGGAAAAGGGAATTTCATTCACTTTTAACTTTTTTACCATTCAACACGAATATTTTTTACACTTTTTGCACACATATTTTTCCCGCAAAAACATTTTTTTCTGTAAAGAAAAAAAAATAATATTCTATACTTTTGTACTATACAACTAACAATACATACTAATGTATATGCACATGTACAACGACACGTGTATATTTATTTATTTATATGCGTTAAAAAATACATGCGTATGATCGAGTATTGCGAATATACTTTTTGTTTTTTGTTATTTTTAATTTTTAGAAATAAAAAAAATAGAAATAAAAAATAGAAATAAAAAAACTGAAAGATGCATACCGTAAAATGGGGTGAATCGGAACACTTTTCAACTTTAACGTTAAAAAAAAGCAACAACTGATTTTTTTCATTTTTTAATTTTTGTACTAGAAACTTCGGTCTTGTTTTGTTCTTTACTTTTTAAGCAAAAACGAAACATTTTTACTGTTTATATATTTATTATTTATTTTTTTAATGCTGTTCCGATTCACCCCGCAGATAGGGGTGAATCGGAACAAATGTTATAATCTTTATTTATTTCTATTCAAACTTAAATAGAGTTTATAAAAACAGATAATAATGATAAGGGGGGAATAGGAACACGTAGTTACTGTGAAACCAAGCCTTTATTTTATATACAAGTAAAGATATGCCTTTTTAAAAATTAGAAAACAACTTTGAAATCAATAAAAAATAAAATTTATTTTAAGAAATTATATTCGAATTGCAGAAGTAGAATTTAATACAAATTGAGCTCTGTTCTATGTTATCCACTACTAGTAGTCACTGGGTAAGTGAATCTATTGGGTAGCCCCGATCGCTGCGTGTATTAAAACGATCTACTAATACGCCCTCATCCCCAGCCCTTAGTACTGTTTGCATCCTTCTCTTTTATAATTGTTTTTCATTTTGAGATGTTTGTTTAATGTTGTGGATGTCAGAAAATAATTCTGTGAAGTTTTTATAACTAATTTGCTAATTTTAATTTTTTTATTGTGTGTTCCATGCCTGTTAGATTAGGCGTTGACTTTTTTGTTTAACCAAGTAATTTCTTGGCATTTATAAACTCTTCAAGTAATTAGAACAAAAATAAAATTGTTACAATACATGTTCATACACATGTTTTCATGTATTACGTGAAACTATTACTGTATAGAAAAATAAACCATGTGAGAAAACCTGTTCCGATTCACCCCGTAAATCCCAAACCTCTGATGTTACAAGCCATTCTTCATTTTTTCATTATGTAGTTTAGAAATAAGTAGAATTTAATACAGCATATTATTTAGAGGTCTATTATTAATTAAAAATCCCCTCCCTTAGGTTTAGAATACAAAAACTACTGTAGTTACATACAAAGTTTTGAAGACGTTGAAAAAATGAGGTTTTTGAGGATCCTCTTGAAAATTTTTTATATAACCCAGTAATGATGTAAACATGTCAAAACTGAATTTCCCAACTCTTAATGTTATAACTTTCTTATGAAAAAAATGGCAACTAAAAATATCATCACTTATATTTATAATGAGTTTATTTGTATGACCGGGAAGTTTCGTTCCTATTCACCCCACTGTTCCTATTCACCCCATTTTACGGTACCTAATTTATTAGTTGGCAATTATTTCTCTTAAGCAGCCCTTTAAAAATTCCGGCTTTCACTTTTCACAAAATAATATTCCTTAAACTGAATCATTTTATTTTCTTACAAATAAAATAAATTTGTCTTACAAATGTTTAAAAATAAGCATTCAATATGCTAAAAGTATTTTGTGTGTGATTTGCATGGTTGCAGATAATTAATCAAAGCATAGCTTCAAAATTCGTTTAGAACATTTCAACATAACAGCTGCAGAAATTAGTATCTAAAGAACTCCATTCATTAGAAATAGAAAAAATGCGCTGTTTATTATTAAAGTAAACAGTATGGTAATTCCATTTATCATCACTTTCTATCAGAGTATGTTAGAGTTTATTAATATCCATTTCGCCAATGAAGAATTTACTCATTTCTTTTCCTTTCAACGAAATAAAAGTCGAGATAGAAGCTTTGTTATAAATTATAATTAAATTCTGTGAAAGAAATTGTTAAATTTAATTGACTATTTTAATATCACATGCAAATATATTTCCTAATATTTGAATTTGATTTTCTTTGTTTAAAAATACTTCTTAATTAAATAAGAAAAAACCTTTGAAAGATTTATACAAAGGTATACATTTTTTCTAATTTTTTTTTATTAATAAACTGAGATAGTGTTGTTTTTTGTATGCATACCGCAAAAAAATGCATCAACAATTTTAATTTACGTGTTGTTTTTATAATTACAATATTTAATCTTTGTCTGATTAAGTTTAACCCTATTTTTCTTTATTATTTAGAAAAAAATTAAACAATCTTTTTTGTGATAAATGAGAACCCATAATAAATTAATTTTATTATTGTGCTTCATGCTAGCTATTATAATTCCACAAATCAGGTCGCCATAAAAGAATGCTGATTGTTTTTCCTTTATAGAGCAAAACTTATATGTCCTCATATGAGTCTCATATGAATAAAAGAGTTCTTATTGATCTATTAAGAGTTTTTCTTATTGTAACTTATTATACCTTACACCTTTAGAAACTGCTATTATATCAAGAGAATCCATTGTAAAATAGTTTTATTTTTGGGCTACATTCTAGGTATAAACTGGTACACAAATCCAATTGCCTTTTTTTAAAATTGGGCAAAAATTATTTATGCTTATATGAAGCTCATATGAATGAAATGGGCAAACATTTATCTTATTATAACCTATTATACCTTATACCTTAAGAACTCCTTATTATACCTTAAAAACTCAATATAAAATGCTTTTATTATTGCGCTACATTGTACCTATTATCTGTCCACAAATCAGATTACCATAAAGAAATGTTATTATAATTATTTTTATCATTAATATTTTATTTTATTTATTTTTTTTTTTTTTTTTTTTTGCTTTTCTTTGCTTTATAGGGCAGTAGTTATCTGTTACCTTATGAGACTCGTATGAATGAAATCATTCTCCTTATTATATTAGATTAATTTCTTAAACATAATTATACATAATTATTAAACATAATATTTATATAATTGGCAAATAAATCATAAATATTGTAAATTTTCAAGTGGGTAAAAAAAGTTCGTGCCTAAACTCGAACCAGGGGTGTCTTGGCTGAGGCTGCCTATATTCTACCAATTGTACTGTTTGTTCATCTGACACCGATATAAGAACAGACGCTGTAATCGTTAAAGTTTAAATATGTAAATTAGCCGTCTGGATTCATCTGGCAACAGAGTACGGACAGAGCCTCAACTCGGCTTGAAAAGAACGCCCTCAGTGGATCACTTAAAAACTAAACCATCGCGTTGGCGATTTTTATCCTCGTGATTTCTGTTTAACTGTAACGATATTCTGGCTTGGCACTTCTTGCTGAATGCTGATTTGATTATCTTTGCACACGTGCTTATTCTATTTGATCTTAGATTTCCGCGCTTACATTGATTCGTAATTATTACTGTAATTATTCTTGAATTTTCAAGTTTAAATTATTAAATCATTATGTTACGAAGAGACACATGCATTGTTTGCAAGACGAATACGTCAAAGTTATTTCATAATTCTTTCATAAATTTCAAAACAAGAAGCAGCAAGCCGTCGCTGTATTTTTTTTTTCTTTTTTCCCTTATCATCTGTCGCCAAGGAAGCGATGTTTCGCCGAATTAGCAACCTCTCTTATGTTATGATCGTAGTTTCAGAGTGATCCGCTCGTATCGCTACTGTCTATGCGTAATCCCATGTTAAACAAGTTGCCATTACAGTGTATGAAAGTTGAATCTCTCTTCCGTACTCTGAGCATCCGGCATGGCTCAGTTGATAGTACATTGGTGACTTCAGACAAGACAATCCTTCTTCTAAACATAGTCCAAACTCCCCCTCCCCATTGTTGCAACTGAGCAAAAATATGCGAGATTCACAAATATTGTATTAGCTTGGGAGGACACAGCACGGATAATCACCTCTTCGGGATTCACGGCTGAAATATTGCAGATTACTTAAAATTTGATTCGCATATTAAAAAGAAATATGTCTGCCAAGTCATATCTTGGTGAGAAATAGGCAAAAACCCGATTTTAGAAGCCAGTTCGTCGATTCAGGGTTGTGTTTTCCTTCTCCCATATTTCCATGTTTTCATACCTTTGGCTGTGGGAAAACGCAATAGTACACCCACGGTTTAACTGCTAAAATATGGTTTTCGGGTATTTTCCACCAAG
Source organism: Maratus speculifer (assembly GCA_964019185.1). Classification (NCBI taxonomy): domain Eukaryota; kingdom Metazoa; phylum Arthropoda; class Arachnida; order Araneae; family Salticidae; genus Maratus; species Maratus speculifer. Next base: position 223,296,126 of record OZ025296.1, on the reverse strand, counting down.
ATATGACTTGGAAGACCTATTGTGCTTTAATATGCGAATCGAATTAAACCCTCTAAGTGTTTGGCATCTAATATTCCGTTCAATAAGCTCCAGGTTTCACTGCAATATAAACAATATTTAAGGTAATGTAATTCTATAGATTTAATGAATTTTCAATGCATTTTAGAATGATTAATACTCTCAAGAATTTCAATAAGATTTGTAATCAAGTTTATATATCTATATTATAAAGGCCAAACGTATCTGTGCGTAATGCATACGTCATTTTGCGCATGGCAACACTTTCAAATTTTAAACGAATTTCGGTATTGCAATTTTTGCTTCTAAAAAATTTTTTTTTAACTTCTAAATGTCGTACATTTTTAATTTTTACATCATCGTGTATGGAAAAAAATTTTCTTTTAAATGAAATTTATTTGAAAGCTGTATCTTAATTTCTTTTTGAAATATTATTTTTTTATAGCTTTTAATACCTCTTTTCTAATCGTGGCAACCAGAGTACGCCATTTCTATTAAAAGCAAAGGAAAAAAGCGGAAAAATGATTGCTGTATCTTTATGTTGCCATTTTCTCATTAAAAGTGAAAAAATTGAAATTTAAATATCTTCTGTTATAAAATCAGGTTAATTTTGATTTCATTTACAAAGTTTGATTTACGCGTAAAATAATATCAATACTTTAATGTCTGTTTCAGCTAAAAGCCCATTGAGATCAAAAGTGAATGAGTTTTGAATCAAAATGATCAAATTAAAATGCCAATTTGTTTGAAAAGGTGAATACAGATGTGAAATGTGCATTTGTAAATTTTGATATGGTGAAAATGATGCCTGGTTTAGATTTCAAGAGAAAAAAAATTCTATGACTGAATCAAAGTGGAATAAATTTTGCTTTTTTAAATCTTGGAATACTAGCATAAGAACCTTAATTGATAATATTATCATAATAACCTATCTTTATTATTTTCTACTGCTTACATATATGTTTAAAGTTTAATTTTAGCAATTTTTACAACTGCGTTTAATAGAAATAGTATTTTGTTAATTTGACAATAAATATCGTATGTTTAAAAGTTAGACGTACCTATATAAAATACATTTTTTACTATAACTAATTTTGTAGGTTTATTATAAGTAAATGAAACAGTTTCTTCTTAAATATTTTCTTTCGTCAAAATTTGACGGGTTCTACCTTGTATACATAATGTCGAAAAAATCGTATTTTCTAAGCATTTACAACAAAATGCCCTGAAAACAACATTACAATATTCCTCTTTTGCTCTAAAAAATGGAGTCATTTGGTTGCCATCAATAAAGAAATGTAAATCAAATTAGAAAAAATTAATTTCTCAAAAACTAAATCAAATTTTAGACTTTTTATGATTTTATATATGTGGGGTAGATATACATATGAATTTGTAAATTTCATAATGAAATGTTTTAAATTTTGATACACGTTTTCTTTCTAAGTTTTATCGTATAGTTGCACTTATTTACTGATGAATTATGTATGTATATATAAACATATATGCCATAAAATCTCCCTGTGAGACCACGACCAAAAAGCGACAAACCTCATTTAGCGACCACTTTTCAAGAAACGAAATTTATTCCTACAGGCTGATTATCATTTTTACCACCATTTGGAGTGCATCCCACTTGAACTCCCTCTATTTCTTTGAAGAAAGAATTAAAAAAGATTCCGGTTATTAGAAAAATGATTCCGGTGAGCACATTATTCAACAAACTTCTAAACCATGTTTACATTTTATTATTATTATTATTATTACTGCTATTATTATTATTATTATTATTCTCCTAAGTTTTATCAATTAAAATCCATTTAAGCCTTTTTTGACAATGAATTTAACTCTAGCGACGAATTAAGACGAGGTATTCAATAAACTCTCTTGAACTATTCTGCCGGAAATCTCTCAAAGAAAAAGTTAAAGTAATGAAATTATCATTATTTGTTCCAGCCCCCATAAAAACTTATTTAATCACTGAACTTCGAAAATATTGGAAATAAAATTCATAAACGATAGATACGTAAAATCAAAGCAAACGTCAATATTCGTTTTTAAAAATCTGCTGTTATTAAATTATGTAATTAATTTTTGTTTTTATACTTAATTTTTTATATTTTTTCCTAATGAGAAAAATAAATTTATTAACATTGATTGCTACCATTTTTCAACAATTAAAATCTAACATGAGCTCCACTGAAAGTCCACATCATTCGGAGCGACCACTTTTTAATGGGACGGACTATGGCCCCTTTAGGGATTATATATATACATATATATATATATATATATATATATATATATATATATATATATATATATATATATATATATATATATATATATATATATATATTACCACTGTATATATGTATATGTATGTTACCATATATATATTACCAATTTATTTCAATAATTTTGATTTCCATAATGTTTTAATACTTAGATTAGTTAAAATTTCCAGAGTTACCTTAAACATTCTATTTACTTTTTAATTTTTTTTCATATTAGGGAAAATGTGTTAAGGCCAGGGTTCTATCCCAAGGCTTTGGGCTTTAGCTGTCAACAGTCTAAAAAATAAAATTGCCTGCGCACGTTTCAAGCCAAGTTTTAAAAGAAATTCTTAGATGAGCACCGCATTAAATTAAAATTATTTTTTTCACCAAGCGAAATGTTAACGAAAGCAATATTTTTGTACTTTATAATTTTATTTAGTAATGAATACTAGATGTATAATTTTTGTTTCTTTTTTTAATTGAACATATTAATGTATATAATATATATAAATAATTTAAATCATTATCTACTGCTCGATCCCAAGAAATGCAATATTAATTAATTTTTTTATCATGGGGATCACAGATTGCTTTTGTGCGGTCATCAGTACTGTAATCATGTTATATTTTTCAGTGATTGTTTTTCCTGGGAAAATAGAGTTTTGTCCGCGTAACTTTTGTACCATTCAGCATGAAAGATAATGTTACACTATTTTTTTCTTTTTTCTTTTTCACTCGAATTTTTTTTTTTTTTCGTAAAGGAAAAAAAAAGTGAAAAAAGCTAAAATCGCTGTAAAACATTTGTGTAACGGTACTCCATAAAGTTGGTGGCAGCTTTACCACCATTTTATGGAGAACTTAATAACCGATATATATGTTACAGGCCAAGCCCGATTTTAGGCCCAACTAGATTGGCCTAGGCCAGACTAGTCTATCCTAACGCCCATCGGATAAACTAGTTTTTCCTAGGCCAAACTAGTCTATCCTAACGCCCATCGGATAAACTAATTTTTCCTAGGCCAAACTAGTCTATCCGAACGCCCTTCGGATAGACGAGATTTTCCTAGGCCAAACTAGTTTAGCCGAATGGTCATTAGGATAAACTAGTTTAGTCTGCTATTCATTGGTTTGAACTAGTTTATTTTAGGCCGATCTAGATTGTCCTAGGCCAATTCAATTTGGCGTGATTTTATTGAATCTAAAGAACGCCACGGCGCCAACTTTCTAGTTTTGATCTAATTTATCCTAGGCCGATACAATTTGATGCGATTTTATCTTACAGACTATCAAAGCCTGAGAGCTAATGTGCTCGCAGATTCTGTTAGTGTGTATGTAACTATGTACGTATGTGTGTACGTAATGCAATAATTCCTGATAGAAATATCCGATTTGTTTCAAATTTTGTACATAGATTTATCCTGATAACGAACTGCTTCCCGGATTAGTTTCAGGAGTTCATTGGATAAGAATGAGGGGAGGGGGAAAAAAGGCTAATCCGCAACCCTCCCCTCCTTAATTTAGATAAGTCAGTTTTTCATGCAAAAGTATCAGATTTTATTAAAATTTTAGGTTTTAAGATAATTTTGATTAGGCACCTCAATGATTAGTTGTGGGTGTTCATTGTTTACGTTTAAAGAAAGGAGGAATAGGGGATAACCCCCTTAATTTATGTTTTTCACGGAAAATTTACCGATTTGTTTCAAATTTTTTATGTAGGTTCCTTCTGATAAGGCGTTTATCTGATTAATTTGGGGGGTTCAGAGGTTAAATATAAAGAATGTACGGATTACTTTTTCAGTCGGATAAAAACATTTGGTTTTATGAAAAGATTTTTAATTCGTAACAGACATTGGTTTTTCCACACATCACTTCACACGAAATTCTTCATATTAAAAAACTAAATATCCAACTTCTTTTAAAAATAAGAAAAAGCTTAAATAAAGCATGACATCTAAAATGTAGGATTAGGAGGGGAGTGGAGTTAGGGGACGCTTGTTTTTTTTAAGCGCAGCTTCTTTAACGTTTAATCTGCTAATTAAATATTACCCTTATTTGAAACTTTTAGAAACATAATAAAAATGTTAACTATTTAAGAAAAAGGATTCCGCATCAAATTTCGTGCATTAGTTCTTCAATTACAGCTCATACAATATTTATGGCACAGACACTCAGACAGAGTCATAGACTCACAATTTGAAGAACATGTTTTTTGGAATCTCGGATCACTAAAACGTGTAAATGCGTCAAAAACCGGAATTAAAAAATTTTCACGAATCAAACACTTATTGTAAAGACAGAAGAAAGTAAAATAAGTAAAAGAGAGAATTTTAAATGAACTTCGCTTATTTCAATAGATGTGTTTGAACAGAGCGGATTCGTTTGAAATATTTTGAATTTGAGCTTAAACTTGATTAATTTTTGAGAAATTAAATTTGAGTTTGAAATAATTCTTTTCTTTGTGAGAGTGCCAAACAATGATTGACATTAATTACAGCACGTCAAATTGAATTGGCCTAGGATAAACTAGATTGGACTAGGCTAAATCAGAAGATTGGCGCCGAAACGGTCCTTGGGATCAATAAAAACACGCCAAATTCAACTGACCTAGGACAATCTAGATTGGCCTAGGATAAACTAGCTTAAACCAATGAATATCAGGCTAAGCTAGTTTATTCTAATGCCCGTTCGGTCAAACTAGTTTGGCCTAGGAAAATCTCGTCTCTCCGATGGGCGTTCGGATAGACTAGTTGGACTAGAAAAAACTAGTTTATCCGATGGACGTTCGGATAGACTAGTTTGGCCTAGGAAAAACTAGTTTATCCGATGGGCGACAGGATAGACTAGTATGGCCTAGGTCAATCTAGTTTGGCCTAAAATCGGGTTTGTCCTGTTACATATTGTTACGAATTTAGTAAATAGTTAATGTTTGTACAGTAAAATAATGTAAATAATCTTATTAACTCTTTATGTCCCATAGCAGAGAAATTTTTATCTCCCTTAGAATCCCAGAAAAACGCCCGACATTTCACCCCCCAAGAAAGGTGAAGCGGCTCGCTTTAGCTATTCATACGAACGTGTATGGTTCAACCCTTTTCGTGTAGTACCTGCCCAAAGAAGAACCTATTGCTATATCTTTTGTTATCGATGTCCCCCTTAATCCCAATAGCCATAAATCCAATAGCTTTGCTTTTTCGTTATCTTCGTCTAAGTGAAATGACATTTTATTTTTAGACTTAAGAGTATGTTTATGACATCTCTGCTGAATAATCATAAGATAAAGGATTTTTTTTTAGTTCTTTGTTTTAAAAACAAAACTTATCCTTGTAAATGAAACATATATATTTGTATTAATATTTAAAAGCTATTTGTTTATTTAATGAAAAAAAAGAAATATATATATATATTAAATTTAAAATTTATCCTTGCTACATTTTTTGGAAAAATAAAAGTATTTAATGCATTATTAAATCATTTATGCAACATATTCTTACAGAATAACTTTTTTTTTTTAATAAATTTATATGCTGATTTTTTTTTAAATGAAACATTTTTACATTAATTTAATTTATGAGATAAATTATTGTATAAATATTCATACGTTTGAATTTTTTCCCTTTATTGATGCAATTATTTCTAGGTAACTTTCCTTCCTATAACAATGGATACACTAAATTTAATATTTTTTGCACTCACTTAAATAAGTAAATTAAAAAAAAAAAAGCAATGTAAAAAAACAATCATTATTTTAAAATATTCGTCTGCTTATTATTTTTATTAGTGGAGGTAATTGAAAAGGTCGTTCTTCAGTTGGGAACCGTTGAAGTATTATGTAGGGAATATGAAAAATGGGAGGGGGGGGGGTTCATGATCTGATTTTTTCCGAAATGGGGGAGGGAGAGTTACAATAATTATTATTTAAGCTTTTGATAATGAAGCAACTATAATGCAACAATCGTAAACAAACAAATCTTGTTGGGAAAACGGCGTTTTAATTACAATGATTTATCTTTATTTACCATACATTAATTTTTTTTTTAGTATCACAATCTAAGATATGGCTATTCATAAAACATTTTAGAATTAATAATGTAATTTATTGGTAATTGATATTTTCTTGTAAAAAGTGTTATCTACAAAATATTATAAAATCTTACATAATCAAAAGAAGAGCAAAGGCAAGAATTTGTTTGTTTTTCTTTTCATCTTTTAAGGAGGAGAAATACAAAATGAATAAAAAGGACAATGACTGAAAATGCTTATGCAATACTTGAAAAGCCGTTTGACTAATTAATAAATTTAAGAATTTAGATAATTTCTATTTCAAAATATAATAAGATATAATCATCAAAATATATAAAAATTAAGAGATTTTCTAATGATTATAGATGGTTGTATTAAAACAGATTATCAAAGTTTTATGTGTTCATAAAAACAATTATGATTTAATCGCTGCATTTAATAAATTTCTGTGGAAAAAAAAGGAATGTTAAAAATTTAAATACTAAAAAATTGTAAGAATTAAACTGTTAAATGTTTTTTTTCCTTCCTGAGATTCGATGTTATTAATTGATTTGATAATAAGACTTTAATAATTTTATGCTTTTTTACTTGAATATTAAAAAGAGGGGGGGGGATTATATAAGAAGCACAGCATGGAAGAAAATATTTTCACTACTTAGAAGCGAATACTCCAGTAATTAGAAATGAATACTTTCATATTTGGAGCCGATTAATAAAAATCAAACTATACTTTTACTTAAAAAAAAGAGGAAAACCATAATTAAAATGATTATTAAAACTTTTTATTATATAATTTCGTTATTCTTGAAAATAATTTCATTTATCTAATAATGTGCATCAAAATTAAATTATAAGTATAAAATCATTATTTTTTTATTATTATTGTAAATTTTTCATTATTCAATTTTCTAATGTTATGCAATCTATACAGTAATATTATTAAAATAAGGACAAGATACATACTAATTACAATCTGTACAGTAATATTATTAAAATAAGGACAAGATACATACTAATTATTCAATACAAATAAAAAAAATGACAAAAAAATAAATAAATAAATAAATAATAACTTACAAAATCATGACCTTTACTGATAAATCAAAAACATGTTATGCAAAGACAAGTGCCACATTCTTCGCATTCCCAAGAACTTTCTATCTTACGTCCACTATTAGTTACGCTATTGAGAGGTTTTACTGTACATTACACGTAAAACCTTCGTGACGGATATTTTCATGTAGCGTAAACTTCTATTTTGCGGTCGCTTTTTCGATCTCTAATATCTAAATGTTTTTACATTTTTTTCTGTCAATAGCGTACATCTCCAAATAGCGGACACACTCGGTGCTTCTGAGGTGTTCGCTATTGAGAGATTTTACTGTGTATGATGCAGTAAAACCTCCATAACGAATTCTTCCCTATAGCGTAAACCTCTATTTTGATGTGGCCTTTTTTTGAATCTCTAATATCTATATGTTTTTATATTTTAATCTGTCAATAGCGTACACCTTCGAATAGTGGACATATTCAGCGCTCTCCAGGTGTTCTCTATTCAAAGATTTTACTTTATATTTTTTCACGATACTTTTAAACCTCCATAATAGACACTCCCGAATAGCGGAAACCTCTATTTAGCGAACGCTTTTCCGATCTATATATATATATATGTAATTTTTTATCTCTCAATAGCTAACACCTCCGAATAGCGGTCAAATTCACCGCTCCTGAGGTATCCGCTATTCAGAGATTTCACTGTACATGACGTATATCTTGATGATACTAATTAAATAAATTCTTGGAATTTAATCGTAATATTTAAAAATATAATTTTATCAAAGCAAAAAAACATTATTTTTTTGTAAAATAAAAAACATTATTATGCTTTTTTATATTTTATTGTAAATTTTTCATTATTTAGTTTTTTATAAATAAATAAAATAAGGACAAAATAAAAACTAATCACTAAAAACAAATGGGAAAGAATTGACAAATATCAAAGCAATGACTTTCGAAATCATGTTTTGACTACTCGTCTGACAGTCTTCCTACCTAAAGTAAACTTATTGTATTTGTATATGTTGAGCGGCTCCTATTCCCATTGTGTTCCTATCTACTGTCCATTAAGCGGAATAAGCAGTCACGCCCAATCCATGTTCAACAACTTACTCTTCACAAAAGAGAGGGGAGAAATAGTCAAGCCGTTTCCCGGGCGTTATGGGTTTTTAGCGACTCAGGCGTTGCCGGCCGTTATGGGATCTAAAGGGTTAAGCTCCATTCCTTTACTAATATTAATTTTTGTTACATTGTATCTGTTATCAAGCAAACTTGTCTAATATTTTTCAGTGAATGTCTATGGCAGCTTGGCGAAATATTAAAGATATCGCCAAGTTGGCGTCACTTTTGGCGACTAATTTTGGTCGCCAAATTTGGCGATATATCGCCAAGTTGGCGACAAACTTGGCGATTGTTGGTGATGGTAACCCTTCCCTCTCTATGGTAACCCCCCCTTAGGTCTACTGATACATTGAATGTTATTCCTTGGTTTTTCTAGATTATTCGAGAAGCCTGTGGAAATTTCCCGCACATGCTGCGAGCCTATATAAGAAGAGCAATACGAGCTGTTGTTGTTATTTACCAGTCAGTCATTGAGTGAGCTACGATTGTTTAAGCAAGTTTGCTTGAGTTTTCTCTACGTTGTTTTGAATGTTATTTAGTGTTGAGACATTGTATAAAGAGTCTCTGGGACCTATATCTGTACTTGTACTATAGATTTGAACAATTATTTTTGAATATCTAGTAATATTTGTGAGTTTCGAAGACTCTGTTGTTCTGAAAATCTGCAAATAAATTATTTTCTACTTTTCTAAAAGACAAGAGTTTGAAGTTGTCTAATCATAGGATCAAAAGAACCCTATATACGCAACAATTTTTGGTGTCAGGAGTCGGAATCTTATGGCGAAAACAAGAGCAATGGAAGGACAACTGAAAGAACTATCAGATGCTATCAATGGCATAAAAACAGAATTGACGAATAAAATTGACAAAGGACAAGAAGAGTTGTTGGAAGAGTTGACAAACAAAATTGATAAAGGCCAAAAAGAGTTGGCGGAAAAGATGAATAAAGGCCAAGAAGAGTTGGCGGAAAAGATGAATAAAGACCAAGAAGAGTTGGCGGATAAAATGAATAAAAACGACGAAAGAATGGAACAGTTGACAAATAAAATTGACAAATGCCAAGAAGATGTGACTGAAAAGATTAATAAAGGCCAAGAAGAAATGAAGAAAAGTTGTCGTCGGTAGAGAGAAGAATAGGCTCGATAGAAGAGAAAATAAAGGAAGTAGAAGAGAAAATTCACAATGAAGTTAATAATGTTGAAGAGAAAATGGAAGAAAAATAGAGGAAGTAGAAGAGAAAATTCAGAATGAAGTTAGCAATGTTGAAAAGAAGATGGAGAGTAAAATAGAGGAAAGAATACAAGATATGGAGAAGAAGCTTTCAGCGTGCAGTGGTAATTATGAAGAAATTGGGAATCCGCCTGCTTCTCCTGTGCACGTTAAGCTGTCGACATATGACGGTAAGAGTTCCTGGCAAGTTTACAAGACCCAATTTACCATTGTAGCCGAAGCGAACAAATGGAGTGACGAGGTGAAAGCTTGTCAACTGGCAGCGTCTTTGAGAGGAGAAGCCGTCGACGTTCTGCAAACATTGCCCGATATGACGCAACACAATTTTGAGACTCTAAGTTGTGCACTTGAAATGAGATTCGGAGAAAAATTCTTAAAAGATTATACGAGAATACAAATGAAGAGCCGCCATCAAAAATCGAGTGAAACCCTTCAAGAGTTTGCCTCAGAAATTGAACGGCTTGCAAATTTAGCATTCATCGAATGCCCAACAAATGTACGGGAAATGCTCTCACTGCAGTACTTTGTAGACAGAATAAAAGATCCCGAAGTGCAGAGAGCGGTACGAATGGCAGATGTACAGGATTTAAAGGCTGCATTACTATATGCCTTAAAGTTGGAAGCAGCTACACAAGCCAGCCGAAGACATCGTCATTCAGTCCGAGGGTAAACGGTGAACAAAAGCTCAGACACTGAGATCGACTTCTTGAAAGAAATTAGGAAAATAAATCAAGAACTTGAAGCTTTAAAATACGGAAGAACAAGATCAAGAAGACAAAATCTCGCGTGCTGGCGATGCGGTGACACAGGACATCTCTGAAGAAATTGCCCCAAAATCCACGAACGTGAGATAAATTCAAACAGTCAGCAGGGAAACTAAATTTTGGCCATCTCACGGGACGAAGGTTGCCAGAGAATTAAAAGCTCCACCTGAAGATCCTCCAGATATCAAAAATGAGTGGCGGTGATAATGAATTATATGTGGTAGGCTTTATTAACGGAATTCAGTGCCGTATGATTGTCGATACAGGAGCTAATGTGACAATAATAAGAGAAGATTTGGTTCGAAAATTGAAATCTAAACTCATCTGGACTCCACCCTGCGTTACCCCGCAAACTGTGACGGGCGACAAGATAGTCATATATGGAAAGACCAATTTAACCATCTACTATGGAGGAAAGAAATATTATCATACGGCATATGTGGCTGACATAACAGATCCTTGCTTAATCGGGCTAGATTTTCTGAAGAAGTTTGGCTTCAAACTTGATTTCAAAAATAACAAAATGCTCTCAAAATTTGAAGAAATAAGTCTTTTTGGATTAAATAACGAAATTGAAAGTAAACAAGCAGTAATAGCTAAAGAAGACATCAATCTAGATCCAAGAACAGAATTTTTAGTTCCAGCTGTAATTAAAAATGAAACTCATTACCGATTTAGCCATATAGATTATCCAGAAGACAATTGTACACAAGCAGGAGTATTGGTGGCTTCTTCTGTAGTAAACCTCTTGACAAAGACCATTTCAGTCAGAATTGCTAACATCAGTGATAAGACGAGGACTATCAAGTAAGGAGAGGTGATAGCATCATGTGCTCCTGTGACGTGCATAAGTCAAAATTCCAGTCATTCTGAGAAATCTTCAGATAATTTAGTCAAGGATTTGTTACAAAATACAGAATTAGATCCAAAACAGATGCACGCTGCGGAAAATTTAATTAGGGAATTCCAAAGTTTATTCTCCCAAACATCTGAAGACTTTGGACGAACTAAAATGGCACAACACCGAATTGATACTGGAGATCACTCACCTGTTAAACAACACCCTAGACGATTACCTTTTGCCAAGCAAGAAGAGGTGCAAAATTTAATTAAGGATATGAAAGAAAATGACGTCATTGAACCATCGACAATTCCATGGGCGTCTCCCATTGTATTAGTAAGAAAGAAGGATTGTTCTACAAGATTTTGTGTAGACTACCGCCGACTGAATGACTTCACTAAAAAGGATAGTTACCCTCTACCAAGGATTGACGACACTCTTGACACACTTGCGGGCAACACCTGGTTCTCGACTCTGGATCTGAAGAGTGGTTACTGGCAGGTAGAGATCCATCCCGTCGACCGCGAGAAGACTGCCTTTACAACGGGACAAGGATTATGGCAGTTCAAGGTAATGCCTTTTGGTCTATGTAACGCACCTGCAACTTTTGAACGACTTATGGTTCTTCGGGGGCTGTCATATGAGGCATGTCTTCTTTATTTAGACGATATCATAATCATAGGAAAATCTTTTGATGAACATCTGAACAACCTCAGGCGGGTGTTACAAAAGTTAAAGGAAGCTAATTTGAAGTTAAGCCCTTCGAAGTGTAGTTTGTTTTGTAATGAAGTCGCCTACCTTGAACACATCATTTCGGCGGAAGGAGTTAGGTCTGATCCGGAGAAGATATCGGCCGTGAAAAATTGGAATCGTCCAGCAGATGTTCACCAGCTTCGAAGTTTTCTAGGCTTATGCACCTATTACAGAAAACTCGCCAAAGGTTTCTCGATGATTGCAAGACCACTTCATAAATTAACAGAAGCCAATCAAAAATTTATGTGGACACAGGAATGTGACGCTGCTTTCGAAAAGCTTAAGGAGACCTTGACATCCCCTCAAATTCTGTCTTATCCTCAAATCGATAAACAGTTTATACTTGATACGGATGCAAGTAACGAAAGCATTGGCGCTGTACTGTCATCGACGGCCAGGAGCGTGTTATCGCCTATTTCAGCAAGTACTTGTCAAAGGCAGAGCGAAACTACAGCGTAACAAGGAAAGAGCTTCTTGCCGTAGTGAAAGCCGTACACCGTTTTCATCACTATCTTTACGGTCGAAAATTCCTGATCCGAACTTATCATGGTTCTCTAACTTGGCTTTTGAATTTTAAGAACCCTCAAGGCCAGATAGCCAGGTGGATACAAAAGCTTCAAGAGTACGATATGGAGATACGCCATTGAAAATGCTCATCACATGGAAATGCAGATGCTCTCTCAAGAAGACCCTGCTCAGAGAATTGTAGATACTGCGACCGGGTTGATAAGAAATTTAATGTCAAAGGCCCTATAGTAAGACAAGTTACAACTGGGTCTACATCATCGCAAGATCCGTGGAGTGACGAGAGTCTGCGTAAAGATCAACTTCCTGATCCTGAAATTAAGCCAATTCTAGAGCTGAAAGAGGAGTCCAACAGGAAGTCCAGCTGGCAATACATGGCCCATTACCAACCTACGACTAAACGTTATTGGGCTCTCTGGGATTCCCTACATTTGAAGAACGGTGTCTTGTACCGAAATTGGGAGTCTGACGATGGAAAGACATGTAGATGGCAACTACTACTCCCTAAGTCGAGAATTTCTATGGTCCTTCAAGAACTGCATGGTAGTCTCACAGGAGGTCATTTTGGTGTAACGAAGACCCTGCAAAAGGTTCGAGAGCGTTTTTACTGGAATAATGTTCGCAGTGATGTAGAGAAGTGGTGTCGAACTTGTGACACCTGTGTCGCACGTAAAGGTCCAAAGAGGCGCACCGTGGACGATTGCAGCGTTATAATGTAGCAGCTCCTTTCGAACAAATATTTTAGATATCCTGGGTCCGCTTCCTAGAACATCTGATGATAACAAGTACATTCTCGTTGTCTTGGACTACTTCACTAAGTGGCCTGAAGCCTACGCCATTACTAATCAAGAGGCGGTAACCGTAGCAGACATACTAATTCAACACTGGGTTTCCAGATACGGAGTTCCTCTTCAAATCCAGTCCGATCAAGGAAGAAACTTTGATTCGGCTGTGTTTAAGGAGATGTGTGTACTACTCGGCATGGACAAAACTCGAACTACACCTCTACATCCTCAATCGGACGGCATGGTGGAGCGGTTCAATCGTACAATTCTAAATAGCCTCTCCCTCCTGGTGTCTAAAGATCAACAGGACTGGGACAAGAAATTGCCTCTTTTACTGCTTGCCTACAGGAGTGCTGCTCATGAGGCCACTGGTTATTCCCCTTCTCAAATGCTCTTTGGTCGTGATCTTCGTCTACCTGCAGATCTTTTGTTTGCCGTCCTCCTGATGCTCCTTCATCGCCTGAGGAATATGTCGATGAAATACAGGCGCGGATTGAGGAGATTCATTGTCTAGCGAGGAACCGAATTGGACTGGCATCAGAAAAGATGAAGACACGGTACGACACAAAGGCAACTGGACATGAGTTCAACGAAGGTGACAAAGTTTGGTTCTGGAATCCCATGCGTCGTAAAGGACTGTCGCCAAAATTACAAAGAAACTGGGACGGTCCTTACACAGTCGTCAACAGGCTGAATGACGTCGTCGTACGCATACAAAAATCGCTACACGCCAAATCCAAGGTCGTAAATTATAACCGGCTAGCCCCTTATTTTGGCCAAAGTGATTAGAAATTTAAAACTGGAATTTCAGACCATGGTCATGAAAGTCACTTTTTGTAAATATGTAAATAGTAATTAGTTCTTATTTATGTAAATCTTATTATTATTGTTATTATTTATTTATTTATTTATTCATTTGTTTGTTTATTTTAAGTGTTTTCCTCTAACTCAAGGATTGCACTGCCCGGGACGTGCAGTCTTTGAGGAGGGGGTAGTGTTCTGAATTTTGTAAATAGTGAGTGTTTGTATAGTAAAATAATATAAATAATCTTATTAAACTCCATTCCTTTATTAATATTAATTTTTGTTACATTGTATCTGTTATCAAGCAAACTTGTCTATTTTTTTTAGTGAATGTCTATGGCAGCTTGGCGAAATATTAAAGATATCGCCAAGTTGACGTCACTTTTGGCGACTAATTTTGCTCGCCAAATTTGGTGATATATCGCCAAGTTGGCGACAAACTTGGCGATTGTTGGTGATGGTAACTCTTCCCTCTCTATGGTAACCCCCCACCCTTAGGTCTACTGATACATTGAATGTTATTCCATGGTTTTTCTAGATTATTCGAGAAGCCTGTGGAAATTTCCCGCACATGCTGCGAGCCTATATAAGGAGAGCAATACGAGCTGTTGTTATTATTTACCAGTCAGTCATTGAGTGAGCTGCAATTGTTTAAGCAAGTTTGCTTGAGTTTTCTCTACGTTGTTTTGAATGTTATTTAGTGTTGAGACATTGTATAAAGAGTCTCTGGAACCTATATCTGTACTTGTACGATAGATTTGAACAATTATTTTTGAATATCTAGTAATATTTGTGAGTTTCGAAGACTGTTGTTCTGAAGATCTGCAAATAAATTATTTTCTACTTTTCTAAAAGACAAGAGTTTGAAGTTGTCTAATCATAGGATCAAAAGAACCCTATATACGCAACAATATATATATATATATGGTGTAATATTGCAATTTACACCAGTAATATATGTTTAAATTACTCCATTGTATAACCGAAAAAAATCACTCCATAAAATGGGGGTAGCAGTTGCCACCATTTTTGTGGAGTAATGTTACTCGAATGTTTTAGATAGAAGGAAGAAAGAAACATTAATATTCTATATTTTCATACTTTGTGTAAATAAATCTGTGCGCTTGTTGTAAAATATGCACAAATACTAAATATACACGTGTATATTTCTTTATTTACATGCATTTCAAAATGCATGCGTACATTCAAATATAGCAAGTATACATTTTTTTATTGTTTTGAATTTTAAAGTTATATTCAAAAAATTTTAACAGCTGTAATCTTTCTGAGAAATTTTCAGAATAATTTTTAAAAGATAAAGCATGAAATTTCTGAGGCGATTTTAGAAGAGATTTATATGTGAATTCCATGTGAATTTATTTTTTCTCCCAATTTATTAGAATTTGATTTATAAACAATTATTTTCTCAATATGAAAATTTTTTTCGTTCCCATTTTATAGTTTCTAAATAAGAACTTTTGCTAATTTGATATGTTTTAGAGCAAAAATAAATTTCAATATAAGTAAAAAAATAAGTTTTTTTGGAATAAAATACACCCTCAATGTCAATTTTAAATGAAATAAGGAAAAAACTACTAAATTCGTACACAATTTCTTAGTTGTTAATTATTTCTCTTAAGAAGCCTTTTAAAAAGTCCGGGTTTAACTTTTCTAAAAACAATATTCCATAAACTCAATATTTTTGTTTGTCTTAAAAACGTTCTAAATTGAGTACTCAATAAACTAAGAATGTTTGAAAATACTAGTATGTGATTTGAATGGTTGCTCTTAATTAATCAAATCATAGCTTCAAAAGCCCCACCAGTGGCCGAGAGGTTCGGACCTCTCAACTGGTAGACGGCAGGTGCTGGGTTCGAACCCAATCGCGGCTGTCGGCCTAACCGTTCGGAGTTTTCGTGGTTTTCTTCGAACCTTGCGTAAATACGGGTTAGGTTCCCTTAGAAAGACCCCCACGAAGGGCACTCCCTCCCTGGTCCTATATCCCTAGTGCAGATAATCGGACGTCGAAAATCAACCAACCAACCAACCAACCAACCATAGCTTCAAAGTTTCTTTAGAACATTTTAACATAACAGCTGCAGAAATTAGTATCTAAAGAACTCCATTCATCAGAAATATAAAAAAAAATGCGCTGTTTATTCTTAAAGTAAACAGAATGGTAATTGCATTTATCATCACTTTCTATCAGGGTTAGTTAGAGTTTATTAATATCCATTTTGCCATCGAAGAAATTATTTCTTTTCCTTTCAACGAAATAAAAGTTGAGATAGGAGCTTTGTTATAAATTATAATTAAATTCTGTGAGAGAAATTGCTAAATTTAATTGAATATATTCTCTAAATATTTGGGTTTGACTTTCTTTGATTAAAAATACTTCTTAATTAAATATTAATAAAACTTTGAAAGATCTATTTAAAAGTATACATTTTCTTCTAACATTTTCTTAAAATTAAAAAGAGATAGTTTATATTTTTACATACATACGGTGAAAAAATAATTGTAATTTCCATGCTGTTTTTTATAATTATAATAGCTAAACTTCTCAGATTAAGTTTAACCCTTTCATGTATCATTTATTTCATTATTATATTTAAAAAAGCAAACAAGCTTTTTTTATATATAAGAACCCATTATAAAATAATTTTATTATTGTGATACATGCTTACTATTACCTGTCCAAAAATGAAATCGGCATTAACAAATGCTGAATTGTTGATTTTCTTTCTTTCTTTCCTTTTTTTTTTTTTTTTTTTTTTTTTTTTTTTTTTTTTTGTCATTTCAGTGCAATAATTATCTGTCCTCATATGAGTCTCATACGAATCTAAGGGTTAAACGTTTTTGTTAGTCTTACCTATTACGCTTTATACGTTGTGTATCTATTATTATACATTGAGAACCCATTATAAATGCTTTTATTATTGTGCTACATTGCAGATATTATCTTCTCACAAATAAGCATACCATTAATAATTGTTTTTAAGGATTGTTTTAAGGGAGGGGAGGTATTTTGCTTTATAGGGTAATACTTATCTATCCGCATATGAGGCCTGTATGAATGAGAGGGTTACACATTCTCTTTATTATATTAGATTTTTTTATATACATAATTATACACCGCTGACACAGCCATCCGATCGTGTGCTGTAATGGTTAAAATTTAGTTGTGTGAATTAGTTGTCTTGATTCGTTTAGCATGACTTAGTTGGTAGTGGAATCGCAGCGTCAGACAGGACATTTCTATCTCGAATCTTGGCTGGGACATCTCCCTCCAACTTTAAATTTATAATTGTTATTCTCTTTATTAATTGAGCAAAAATATGAGGAATACGCCCATTATATAGTTTCTAAATAACAAAAAATTGTCAATTGAATGCGTTTGATAGCAAAACTGGATTTAAAAATGAGTTTTAAAATAACCAATTTGTTATTTGAATACATCCTCAATTCTTTAATTAGTATCGCTTTGG
Source organism: Maratus speculifer (assembly GCA_964019185.1). Classification (NCBI taxonomy): domain Eukaryota; kingdom Metazoa; phylum Arthropoda; class Arachnida; order Araneae; family Salticidae; genus Maratus; species Maratus speculifer. The sequence goes on along the minus strand of OZ025296.1, from coordinate 223,278,441 downwards.
GAAATTTTGTGCGAAGTGCCCATTTTGGCAGCCTTTTTTGAAATATATTCTGCCTTTATCAAAAAACTGGCCAAATAGTCTCACTATATAGTTTCTAAATAAGAGAACCTTTAAATTGGATGCGTTTGAGGACAAAAATGGATTTAAAAATGACTCAGAAAAAACGCAATTTGTTATACTTCTTCCATTTTCAATCACTATTACTTCGGGAAATTCTGTTCAAAATACCCTTTTTGGCAGCCTTTTTTGAAATATATTCTGCCTTTATCAAAACACTGGCCAATACGTCACATTATATAGCTGTAAATACGAGGATCAGCCATTTGGATTCGTTTAAAATGAAAAATGAATTTAAAAATGAATCAGAATATAAGCATTTTGGATTTGAGGTTTTTCTCCAACTCCTATTTATTTTAATTTATTTTTGCTATACGAATTGGTCCTATCATAAACCTGTCAATGTAAAAGTTGTAGATATTATTGAGAAGATGTAAAATAAATTTAATTAGATTTCATTGCTTAAGAATTGAGTAAGTTATGGATTTTTTTCTTTTTCCTCTCCCCTTTTTCTTTTCGTTTTTGATTTTTTCCATCAGTAAAAGTTGGTCCTATCAAAACCTTGTAAATACAAAAGTTTTAGATAACGTTGAGTACATTTATAAAAAATTTAGTTTCATTGGATATCTTGAGAATTGACGAAGTTACGATTTTTTTCCCAAAAACCCTGTTTTTTTTACCCCTTGAGCCCATTTTTATCATTATCAAAAATTTGTCATGCATAAACTTTTAGCCCACTTTGTAGAAGTAATATAAAATTTAAACTGATTCGATATCTATTTTCATTAAGAAATTATCGCGTTTTTTCTGTTTTCACAAAAATCCTCCCTATTTCCATCCCCTCAGTCCGATTTTGCCCATTAATGAACTCAACCGAGATTTTATGCCCCTTGACTTTATATAAAAGTTTGAAGAAGATCTGAGCATAATTATGGAAGTTATCGTGTCAAGAAGAAAGTGATATACACCGATAGATAGATAGATAAATAGATAAACTGATGGATACTTTTTTACTGATGGTAGTTTTGGGGTCTAGTAGTCATGATCGGTGTAGATCTGCAGAAATTTTTCCGAAATTCTAGCATGGGAGAGAATGCAATAGGTAGTATTTCATACGAAATCTACCTAAAAGAATTTTAAAAGATTAGTAAATTTTGAGTTTGCGTGCTTTATAATTTTCATATAATGTAAGCTAGAATTAAAACAAAATTAACCAACAATGCATTTCTTTGTAATCTACATGCTAAAAAAATGGCACATTATTTTTTCACTAAAAATGCGCAGAAAATTAAAATTTTTTAATTTCCTTATTTATTACATTGGTTAACAGCCGTTTTGGTGCCTAGGTTATCGAAGCTGATTTTATATGAATTTGATGTCCTAAGTTCAAATATGGCATTAGTTTTTCCCTAGCAGCTCGAATTTTTAAGATAAACAGCTTTTTGTGAAATATATGTTGCATTATTTTAATGTAAGTCCATGTATTAAAAATATATATATAAAAATAAAATAAACACAGAACTTTTATTTTTATATTATACAAATGTTTTTTTTGTATTATTATGATACACACATATTCAAATGATTTCTTTTTTAAATATATATTATACAAATATTTTTACTCGCAAAAATAGAGGAAAAACTCATCAATGAGAATGAATCTCATTGAAGATTTCAGAAGCTTCTTTTCCATGACATACTTGAATTTATTTTAAAACAGTCCCTTTTTAAATTCAAACAGTAATCTACCATCATATATGTATCCTAACTTTGTTCGTAGCAATCCATCATATTTTTAATATCCTGGTGAAATCTTTCACTCTGTTCCTCACTTGTGTCTCCTAACTATTTAGGAAAATGCTTTGCAGTTTCTCGTAAATAGAGAACCTTAATGCTCATATTACACCCAAGAGATTTAAAACTATTATGCTTTTCATTTATCAGTTTTACATATTTTTCTGCTTTGTGTTTACCTGGAACATTTCGGCAACTGCCACAAAAAGAAGTCCAGGCTTTTTGTTCACCCTCATTCGTAGAATTTATGAAGGCAGGATCCTTAAATAGTTGTCATATTTGTTGTCCGTAAAATATTCCTGTTTTAATTTCTTCATAACTCAATTGGTGCTTTTTTCCTTTATATATGCAAATAATGACCTGCTCTTATGATGAGCCTTTACAAACTGCTTCATAAGATCGAGTTTGATATGCACTTGAGGAAGTATGATTTTCTCTCGTCCAAATAAGGGGTTATTAATATCATTCCTTTCTTAAACATCCATGCTGTCTCTCTCTTAGGAAACTTTTCTAATCCAGTGGTGTGTTTTATCCCTGCTATCCCAAAGACACAAAAACAAGTGTATTTGGTGTAAATTCTTTGGTGTCCAAGGACAATCATCTGGGAAATCTTCATAAATACCCATTTTTTCACCAATCCTCTAAATTCTTGACAAAATATAATATTGTCTTCTTGGGAAAAGAAAGGGAGTAAACTCTTTTGTCTTGTGCGATAAAATGTAGCTTTGGCTCTATAATTTTGTCCTTCAATCTTGAAGCCAGTAATTCAGAATCATCTTTTGAAATACTGAGATCTTTTCTGAAATCATTTAACTCATCCTTGTTGAAACGTTGAGGCATTGATGACATATTCTTATAATCACTCTCACCCTCATAGCTACATGAAAAATAATCAAGAGGACAGTATTCATCATCATTAACTTAGGTAGCTGGGAAAACGTTGGGATGGGTAGTTCGGTTGAGTGAAGAACCGGGTACCTTGAAGAGACTTAATCAGGATAAGTTTACTTATTGCAATTGTTTCGATTAATTAAAATAGTATTCCAGGTCTAGGCACAGTCATCTAAATGATTTTGGGGTTCTCTCAAAACCATTGGTAAGCCGAATTTGAGACTTCTTCTTTTCCGCCAGCCCACTGTCATAAATGTTCTGTACAAGTTTGTCAGACCTGTTGCGATACTCAGGTTTTATCCTGATCACCAAGCCTAACCAGAAAGTAGCCAAGATAAGCTCTCTTTACAAAATCAGTAACATTTTTTCTGTGCTTTTTTAACTTGTATTCTTCGCATATGTAGCAAAACTCATCTAGATGATTTATACAACTTCTTCTACTTGAACACATTTAAATTCGATTTAACACAAACATAACAATCTACAACACAACGAGTTTTAAGTTAAATTTATATGAATTCTACCTTAAACACAAATATCATGGATATTCAACAACTTTAGAAAGTCAAAGAAAGCCAGTTTCGTTTCCATGGAGCAAACTCTGAAACTAACATTATCTCTTGGAGGCTTTTACATTTGGCTTTATGGATGATCGGCGCGAAACCATAACCATGAGCAGATCCTTAGATTTGCTTGCATACCTGCTTTTTTTCAAGATCTTATGATATTAAAACGTCCTTCAAATTACCTTGAGAGTCATTACAGGGCTATGTATCAGAAGGTCAATTTAAGTGTCCAAGGTCACTTTAGTTCTAAAAATTTTTTTGTTTTCCTTGCATATCTAAAAAAGTAGAGCTGATAGAGAAAAACTGATTTCATATTTGGATTCAGCGTCCTAAGAGTATTCAAAATCAGATGTAAAATCTCAGGCACCAAAAAGAATTTTTTTTTTCTGTTGGACTGTGTTAGTAAATGCTAAAATTAAATTTTGAACAAACTTTTTGTGTATATTTTGGTTTAAATTTAAGTAAGTAAGTGTGTCATAAATCTGTTCAAAATTTTTCTTTCTATATACATATAGATTTATGATGCGCGCAGCACTTAAGGACATTAATTCACGTATTAGTAAATATTTTTCGAATTTAGTATTATTTTTTTTATTATTTATTATTTTATTAATTATTTAAACATTAATTTTTTACATACAACCTTTATTTTACTAGATAGTGTATATGAGAGTACATACTTTACGCTGAAAAAAAAAGTCCCAATTTTGAATTTTTATTTCTGTAACTGAATTCATACATGCGTGAGAAACAAAAAATATATAATTTCAAGTTGTTAATAATGTTGTTATATTATCATGTATGCTTGGAAAACTGGCTTACTGATCATGGATATTTTACTTCAAAACATAGCACCTGAAATTTATTTTTCAATTTGAAAAAACTCATTTACACACTATAAAAACTTCTCGAAAACCTTCCAAAAACTAATAGCAGATAAATAAACTTTATTGTTTGTAAATGCATCGTTAAATCTTAAAACATATTGGTTAATAAGCTTTCTGAAGAAAAATAATATTTTTTGAATAATGGACAATTCGGAAGGTGTACCATGGTTGTGTCAAACAAAATTTGTTTCTTTTGTAAATGTACATTGTACCCGGAACAAACTACAGTTTTAAAAAGAGGAAGCCATTACAGAAATAAATATATGACAGCTTCTAAAATGTGTATACAAAATTTCTCTCTAATTTCGTTTAATGATCACATCTCCATAGCATATGAATTATTAATATTCAATATAAAGAGATTTTATCATTCAAAGTTCATGAAAAATCAAGATATTTGAGCGTCCGGATTCTTATTCTAATCTTTTATAGTATCTGTGTGCTTCAATTGGATATTTTAAAGTTTGTAAGTTAATAACTTTTTTTTCAACTTAATATCACATAAGTTTCTAAAAATAAATTTAATGAAGATATCATTTACAATAAAAATGCTATTTTCCTTTATAACAATTCTCTATTTAAAACATGAGGGAATCTCCCCCCCTCTTTCTTCCTTTTTGACACACAGTAGACATATTGAATTACATTTTTGACATTTAATTTTGTTAAAATATTTTCAGAAAATACCTTTCTTTTTACAAGGATCCGTATATCCAAAACTCAATTACATTTATGTTTGTTTTTGAAACTTTGCATCTAATAAAATATGAATGCTTAAAAAGAATCGACGTTAATTAATCAAATTATAGCTCCTAAGATACTTTTGAAAAATTTCGACTTTTCGACATAACAACTGTAAAAATTATTTTTGTAAGCAATTTCATTCATTTGAAAATAGAAAATATATTTAAAGATAGTATTAAGGTATATATTATGGTAACTTAATTTATCACATACCTCCATCAGGTTTTGTTAGAGATTATTAATATCTAACTCTGCTTCTTGAGATTTCTTACTTTATTTCCTTACAACATAATAAAAGCTAAGATATAAACCTTGCATTTATATGCTAATTAGATTCTCTGAGAGAAATTGCTAAATTAAACTTAAAAAAATATATTATATGCAAATAACTTTAGAACGTAGATGCTTTTGAAATTCATCTCTTAGAAATACTTCTTAATTAATTAACAGTGAACCTTTAATTGCATTATTTTTAAGAATGCATTTCCTTAAGTTTTTGTTATTTATCAAACTGGTGTAGAAATACTTACATCACTACGAGAGGGGGAGGGCAGAGGCAAAATTTGGCAAACATTTTTAATAAATATATTGTTATAGAACTTACAATAAAAAATATAGATGAGAGTCATTTTATTTAATCTTATTATTATTAATTTTAACATGTTTCTATGTTTCATTGCTAATTAAAATTCAACAAACTCACTAAAAAATAAGATAACTGAAATTTATGCATTTTTGACTGAACAATAATAATTAGTAATCATAAAATGCATCTTAAAACGAATAAAGAAAGAGAGGCACATTTTATTAAAGACGAATAATTTTGGTAAAGAAATATTAGAAAGAAAGTGTTTGTAATAAAATTAATTGAAGAATTGTAAGCAAAGTACTATTATGAAGTTTACTAAATTACAAGTTGTCAGGTTTGGATCCGATTTTTAGTTGATGAAATATTGTTATCAGATTTGAATTGATTTTCTTCAGAGTTTTCAGAATGGGATTAAGTTCGGGACTAATCGGCTTCCAATTTCTACATACAAAGCAGTTAGTGCATAAAATAATGAAGGAAAAAATATTTAAATTTTTGTTTTAAGGAGTGTGAAACATAACACATAACAAAGAAAAATCTACGTTAAAATACCCATTGTTTAATTTGTTCCAGTCATTATATTTTAGATATTGGACAAATGACGGAGAAATGACAATCTTTTTCTCTCACTCATTATAAAACATGTAAGAAAAATCATCCACAAATCATAGGTTTTGAAACACTTTCCAACAATTCCTGATATCTGTAACATAACTTCGTTATTTAGGAAAGTACGACTACTGACTACAGCCAAATATGTATTCCATTACTTTTGAACAGCCCCATATTTGACTTGTCGGTTGTTATATGATAGAGAAATTTAGTTTAAAAAGAAAATACCTAGCAGGTTGAAAATTCTCTTTCAGCAATTACATTAATAGATGAAAAAGATACTTGAATACTTTGGTCAGCATTGCAGTTTACCTAGTGCCGTTATTAAAGGCCAGTATTTAACTAAAATTTATCTTAAATTAAAACCCTTTTAAAACAGTGTTGGCAAACTTTGTTTTCAATACCTTGTAAAATAATGTTGCTGTTAAAACAGAGATTTCAGTTACTAAAATCACATTCTCAGAAATTGTCATTCACAGGTGTCCATGTATCCAAATCTTTGCGTGGCCTGGTATACAATTGTATCTGTATTCTACAACCACTTCTTAGTAGATAGCAGGCAGTTCAGTGTAAATATGCATAATTTATTTAAAAAGCAACCTTTAAGTAAAATACACCTATATTCAGTAGCATTTGCGAGCTCCTTTTTGTCACCTGTATGTCAACTGTAGCATTTATACACACCATTTAATATTCACAAATTTAGTGAAATTTAAAAGCGCATATCATAATCAAATTACGTTTCATCCATCTATCAGCCATCATCGAATACACATAAGTACTTTGAAATGAATTTACTATTCGAAATCTTTTGCGTGTCTCTGTAAATGCTACGTACTTCATGTTATGCATGGCTATATCGTATAACTTACATTAATCCTGAGTGATATATATCAATTTTATTATTCATAAAATAGTTTAATAAAATAAAATATGTCGCACACAGTTTTCCACTTTACCATTATGTAAGGAAATTCTTTTGTGTGGCCCTTTAAATGAATAATAGCAATTTGTTTCACCGGATATTTTATAGAATACATGTTTCAGTTCACGTCGTAAATGCATATAAATTTTAATATGTTTAACAGGGTGTGACATCTTTAAAATCCATTTGAAATTATTTTTTTCCATAGACCATTATGTAACAGTAAACTTTTGACTGTCCTTGTAAATAAATTAATCACAATAGAAATTTCACTTAAAATAGAGTTCGTGCAAAGGGAAACGTTAATAACATCCAAAAATTTCAGGACAATCCAAGTATATTTACGGAAGTTAAAGAGCGGACAGCGCGAACAGACTGCCAGACAAACCGAAATTTTAAACACTTTTGAACATAGTTGGAAAGCGTTAAAAAGTTTAATAGACAAAGTTACGGCGGTTTATTTCTTTAAATAAAATTTCTATTTAAGAAAAATGCAATTTTGGCTTTTGTTGTATGTTCTCAAAAGTTAGATACTAACAGATGATGCATAAGAGAGATTTATTATAGATTTTTCATGAAGCACATATTTAATTGTATTTAAGTAGGTAACGAATAATGCATCTATTTATTGTTTGCAGCCATATTTTTTACTGCTTCCAGTGCTGATGATATAGAAAAAACCCAGTTAAAAAAAGTAATTAAAAATCTTTGCTCAAAAAATAGTAAACATCATTACACCTGGAGTTCTTCAAGACAACCCAAATTAAAATATTAAAAAATCATTCATTTTGAAATGTAAAGAACACAAAAGTAAAAAAAAAAAATTATAGTTTCTTTAGAAACTGAAAGAAATAAATTTATGTATATTAAAACTTAAGGACAATATTTTTCAAATAAATCAAAATAAAGTCATTATAATTCAGTATAGAAAAGAATTTATACAATTGAAATAACTAAACTGGAAGATTCCATGAAATAATGTAATCGGATGTGGCAATCCCAAAACTTTTTTATATCTCATACATTTTAAAGCTTCCTGAAAAATGAAGCATAGCATCCTTACGGGTAAGGTGATTTACGAAAAAATTTAATCGGCAACAACTTATGTCATAGTCCGACTGCTACTCGACAAATTAAGCTGAAAACTGCAAATTGTGATACAAATACACCGATTGCTCAGTATCTACTTTATATAAACGAGATGGAGCCTGTCGAAATTCGACGAAAGAAAATCTTAAAAAAAAGAACTTTTTCATTGTTTTATAATAAATTTGCATAATTTGTTACAGTAAAAAATACATCTGATATCGGTCAGTCTAACTCTCAAACAAATATTATTTTATGCTAAAATTAACAAAATACTATAAAACCCAATTATCCAAATTATGAAACAAAATAAAACCGAAATACACCGGATTTTATAACAGACGATATTTTTGAATTTGATTTTTTATTGATTAATAAATGAATCTACTATTAAATTTTAATTTTTCATTTTATTTATTTATTTATTTATTTTTAATTTTGAGGGAAAATGGAGTGATTCTGTTACCACAATTACAAGGTTGGCACTGAAAATTATAAAAAAAAGTAATATTTCAAAAATAAATTAAGATACAACTTTGAAAGAAAGTGCATTTAAAAGTAGGCGGAACTGGGGCACATTGATACAGCTTTTTTTCTAAGAATATTTTTGGTGTCCAAAAAGCAGAAATTTCAAGTTATTTTTCCATGTGGTGTCAGCAAAACTTATGTAATGTGTTACAAAAATGTACAATCGTTGTTTTATGTATTATTTTTGCATGTAAATTTCTAAAAATCAACTAACTGGATGTGCCAATCCCAAAACTTTCTTCTATCTCATACAAACATTTTAATATTAAAAAAATAGTTACTCATTTTTATGCTTTAATAATTTTAATTCAATACCTTACCAACTTTGATTTTTATCTTAAATTGACTTATTTTAAATTGACTTATAATCTTTGATTTTTATCTTTTATCAATCAATTAATCGGAGTAAAAACGAATTTTCATCTCTGCACGAACCGATGGACAATAGAATGATAAGCAGATTTTTTTTCAAATTCAGGGAGGACTTACTTGCCTTACCAAAAAATAATCATATACAAAATGTTTAGTTCAGTTCTAGAACAAACTTCATACAATTTTATGTGGCGCAATATTGAAAATGGCATAAAATTCGGTATTGCACCGCCCCCTTCCGGCGGATTTTTTCAGATTCAGGGCGATCCAACTAGCCATAGCCATACACTTACACAAAAAATTTCGTTCAATTCGATACATAACTTCATGTGCTTTTGGTCGGCACAATATTGAAAATGGCATAAAATTCGGTATTGCACCGCCCCCTTCCGGCGGATTTTTTCAGATTCAGGGCGATCCAACTAGCCATAGCCAAACACTTACACAAAAAATTTCGTTCAATTCGATACATAACTTCATGTGCTTTTGGTCGGCACAATATTGAAAATGGCACAAAAATCGCGACTGCAACGCCCCCATCCGACGAATTGTTTTCAAATTCAGGGAGGACTAACTAGCCATAGTCATACAGATACAAAAAAAACTTTCGTTTAATTTGACACATAACTTCATATACTTTTGATCGGTACAATATTGAAAATGGCACAAAAATCACGATTGCAGCGCCCTCTTCCGGCGGAATATTTCAAAACTGAAGGAGGACCTGCTTGCCACAGCCAAAAACATTCACAAAAAATTTGGTTCAATTCAATGCATAACTTCATATACTTTTAGTCGGTGCAATATTGAAAATGGCACAAAAATCGCGATTGCGGCGCCCCCTTCCGGCGTATTTTTTTTTAATTCAGGGAGGACCAACTAGCCATAGTCGTATACATGCACAAAATATTTGGTTCAATTCGATGCATAACTTCATTTACTTTTGGTCGGTACAAAATTGAAAATGGCACAAAAATGGCGATTGCAGCGCCCCCTTCAGGCGGATTTTTTTCAAATTCAGGGAGGACCAACTACCCATAGTCATACCCATACACAAAAAATTTGGTTCAATCGATGCGTAACTTCATATACTTTTGGTCGGTACAATATTGAAAATGGCACAAAAATCACGATTGCAGCGCCCTCTTCCGGCGGAATATTTCAAAACTGAAGGAGGACCTGCTTGCCACAGCCAAAAACATTCACAAAAAATTTGGTTCAATTCGATGCATAACTTCATTTACTTTTGGTCGGTACAATATTGAAAATGGCACAAAAATGACGATTGCAGCGCCCCCTTTCGACGGATTTTTTTCAAATTCAGGGAGGACCAACTAGTCATAGTCATACATATACACAAAAAATTTGGTTTAATTCGATGCATAACTTCATATACTTTTGGTCGGTATAATATTGAAAATAGCACAAAAATCGCGATTGCAGCGCCCTCTTCCGGCGGAATATTTCAAAACTGAAGGAGGACCTGCTTGCCACAGACAAAAACATTCACAAAAAATTTGGCTCAATTCTATGCATAACTTCATGCACTTTTTGATGGAAGAATGGCGACATACAGACATACAGAGACACACAAACACACGGGCAGACAGACATTTTGTAAAAACATGTTTTTTGGAATATCTGACCCCTAAAACGTGTAAATCTGTCGAAAACCGGAAGTCGAAAAGAATTTCGATTACAATTTCGATACTTTCTTCTATTGAAGATAGAAGAAAGTAAAAAAAGTCATTTGTATCAATGTGCCCCATCCCTGGGACTGATTGATACACCTCATGGGACACTTTGATACGTCTGGAAAAATGGAGACAAAATAACACCAATGCATATTTTTCATAGAAAAATAGTCTGGAAACCATTTTATATTTATTTATAGAAATTCAAATCACCCACAATTTATTTCTAAGCAATCAAAATTAAATGTATAAAGACCTGATGTTCTGAATATTAGCAATGGTAACTTTTTTCATATCTGACATTTCAACTTCTGCGTTATCTTCTTTCTTAGGAAAAATGAAAAATTACCAGGTCTAATTTTTATAAATCGATTTAAAGATCGAAAATAAAGGATAATTATATTAAAAATTAAAATACAATTATCATATGCTGTTCTGCAGCTTGTTTCTCTTACTTAACATTTCTCATGTCGAAAATACTTTTTTCGCTAGAGAATCGATATAAATTTTATATTTTCCAAACTGCCGTCCTTTTCGTTTGTTAATTCTACTAGCACTAGATGTTGGGTAAGTTCGTACCTCTTCTGTTTGCAAAAACACTATAAAATGTTCTAATATAAAGAAGTTAGCGCTATTTCACGTCAATAATGTAATATTATAAATTTTTGGCGAAAAATGGTTGGAGTAAGGAGTGTATGGTAAAAAAAAATAATAAAAGCTCATGAAAAAATGAACTAGAAAAGAATTTAGATTGTATCAATGTTACCCGACATTTTATTGTATCAATGTGCCTCATACAGCCATTTTGAATAAAATGAGTCTCAAATCCAACACTTAATAATTTATCTAACAATAAAGAATGATGAACCGATAAAGAGTAGTATTACGTGCCAGGGAGAGTATTCTTTTAGGTTGAAAATACTGGAACAGTTGTATAATGCCATTTCAATTCTACAACTCAAATTTACTTTTCACCTACAAAAACAATAAATCATCCATCCCATTTCATCAAACTACTGAATAATTCCAAGACTTTCTATATGTAGTTGAGTGCACTAGTATCACCTTTTGGAGCTGTTGTGAAACTTCCTGTAATGACCCTGTGTGCAGTACAGGGGGTGTATCAATATGCCCCAGTTACCTCTATATTTTTTTCTCTATACAACGGTGTAAAACTCTTAAATCTACGATGTTTAGAAGTGTAACATTCGCAGTACCGAAAATTTCAAAACCCAAATTGCATGGGAAAGTGTTGTGCATTTTAAATTTCTATTTTTTTCTTTTCAATTTTAAGAGAAAACGGAGTGGTTCTGTTATGTCACAATGACAAAATTGCTACTAAAAACTACAAAATAAATTAATATCTCAAAAAATAAACTGAGGTACAGCTTTCAAACAAATTGCATTTAAAAGTACATTTTTTTTCTCTATACGACGCACAGTGGGGTATTTGGTGGAAGCCGGCCAAAATTATTTCTTACTGAAAAAATGGAGTAAAGTTTATTATTAATTGGTTTATCATATTATTACCACTTCTTAGTAGTTTTCGTCAAAAAAATAGAATTTTTAAAAAAATACATGCAGGATACATGAAAAACATTGTAACAAGTAGAGTGCATTTGAACCGCAATAAAATAACAATTAATACTCTTCTTGCCATTACATTCGATCGCTTAGTTGAGATGTATCTTTTCATATTGATTAAATGAAAAAAAAAATTCAACTCTGTATTGAAATTTCTTACACAAATTCAAATATATACAGTATTTTTACCTTTTTGTTATCATCCGTCTTTTGGTGTTCTAAAAACAATATCAAATACCAAAACTAAACAAATATCAAAATATGTTGGAAATTTAAGAATTTTCTTTTCAAATTTTTTATATCTTTTTTTAATTAAAAAAATAAAATTTAATTTTTACAGTTTTAGAGGGTTAATCAAAAGTAATTTAAAGAAACCAAACAGTAACTTATAACTTAAATCATTTATTTTATTAAATGTACGACAAAAGTCGCACATAAAAGAATGTGTAGACATATTCTGTGACAAAATATAAAGATTTTTCATCTGATGATTAGCCTTCGGACTAACTTTTATCACTAATGGGATCTAAATCACACTGATGGCCTGTATCAACGCTATAAATTTCAGTAATTTAAGTAAATTTCATTTCATGAAGTAAAATTAAAGTCTTTCTTTAAATTATTTATTTATTTATTTATTATTTCTTTTGCCTCCCACACAAGATAAAAAGCAATCTGAAGGTAGCATTTATTGATTTAGAATGTGTAAAATATACGATTCTCTTGAAAATTTTCAATAAAAAATTTTGCGATATTGCCAAAAAGATTTATTACAAGCAAGTATAGCTTCTTCAGAGAGCTGTAGTAAGAAAAATGGTATATTAGGAATAATTGTAACAACATGCTTCACAGCTTTAGAAACTATTGCCACCATGGCGTACAATAGATACAAATTCGCGTATAATTTGACCATGTGTGTCATACTCAGAAAATTTATTGATATATTGTTTGAGAATGCCTCTAAGATGACCTTAAAATGAATGAGTAAATTAAGATTTATTGCCGCGATTTCTACGGCACAATGCAGATCAGTAATGACCATCAGGCTGGTGTTCCTAGTATTGGTGTTTCCATATCCCAGTTTGAGTATCTCGACAAGTAGCCGCATTTTTAATTTAAAATCATGCTGAATTATTCTCTTGTTTTGATCCACCAGATCCCTTTCCTCTTCTGACTAAACACGCTAAATTTAAAGGGTAGTTTATACGATAATGGAAAATGGTCTCGGATATTCTGATGCTTACATCGGGTATGGATAATCCAAACTCCAGTGACCTCTCTCTAATCTTGTTAACATGTTCAAACTGTAATTCTTTTGAAAAAGCTCCATAAATGAATCTATGCACTGTTCATTTTGTCTCAGATGTGGCATTGCGAATTTTACTGTCAATCATGGTTAATAGCATGGTTTGCTTTATATCATAGACAATTAATCAATCAGCAACTAATGCCAAACAGGTTTTTCAATGTAATATGCCATTTCTTCCTTAGTGATATGTACAGACTCTTACAGAAACTTAACTTTCCTGGGTCGATAGAATCATAGCCGAAGAAGACGCTTGATTTTGCCAAATGACACTTTTGTATAATATTAAAAATTAAATTGTTTAGTAAACGGTATTTTTAAAAATAATATTATTCAGATATATAAATTAGAACTTTACTTAGACGGCAGATGATAAATTCTCACGATAATTACAACGTTTCTATCGTAGAATACATTTCAAATTGAAAGGAAAATGGAAAAAATGTCATTTACAGAAACATACAGTTATGTGTTTGAGACCAATTCTTCTAAATTATCACTTATTAGCAGCAACAATTATCAAAATTATTAAGTACATATATCGAACTCTCTTTTAAAGTAAAAAAGAGCATCGGGATCCACATAGATACATAACAAATGTTTTAAAGAATGTTGAAATTAATAACGAAACTTTAAAAAATATACGACACATTTCATGTCGCTTAATCATGTCTGTTAAATAAACAAATATGCATGTATGCACGTGTATTAAAAACGTATATAAATGGGCTTTCACAATCCAGAAGTATATGGTATAAGCAAACGTTTACGAAGTAAAAATCGCAATGTAATAAACAGGCACTAAATGGAACTTTTTAAAGTGCATTGAAAAAACTTAGTGCTACAATGAAGTTTTGCTAACACAACGCAAAAATATGTAAATGTACGATGAATCTCCATCTATTTTTCTTCAAAATTAGCTACATTTTTATCTCGTCAACAGCGTTTCGAAAAATTGACTTTTGTCCGGCTAAATGGAAAAAATACTCCACTGTGCGACGGTGTAAAAATTTAAAATGTGCAAAGTTTAGAAATGTAAAATTTACAGTAACGAAAATTGCAGGGGAAAGTGTTGCCATTCGCAAAATTACGTATGCTTCAAGCACAGATACGTTTGCCTTTATAATATAGATACAAGGCATATGAGGGGGAGGTATCGTGTAAAGTCAAAGGAATTGAAGATGGCGACTGTTATTCTCAATGGCGTCATTTACTGAATATGAATATTTTTTTAGTATACAAATGTTGTTTTAAGAACTTTCAACTGAAATTTAAAGTGCTTATGAATTCAGTTCGATAGTTTGTCTGCCTGTTTGTCCGCCTGTCCATGCGCGCTCTAACTCATGCAAATATATTTGGATTACCATGTAATAGATGAATGTTATTTATATTCACAAATGATATACAACTTTATAAGTTTGAGTGACTTTTCTTTTTTTTAAAAGAAATTTCAATGTCTTTTAGCAAAATGTTTTTATTTTTATTTTTATTTTTATTTTTATTTTTATTTTTATTTTTATATTATTATATATATGTATGTATGTATATATTGCTAAAAGGAAAATTGCAAAGTTTTCTGACACCAAAACAACTTTTAAAGTAATGTATTAAACATATTTCTAGAAAAGCGTACACCGCAGAGACAAAATAATTAAAAAATATGTAAAAAGTTTATTAGTTCTTGAAAACTAATATATCCTCCTCAGTCCTGAGATAAATATGACGTGGGACTACAAAAACCTATTTTAAAATATTATAAAACACATCCACAGACGCATCGGTCTATATATTGGTGCTTCTCATCTGCACATGTAAAATAAAAGTGTCTAGATGTAATTTTAGCAATTTCAAAAACATTTAAATTAATTTAAAGGTTGTTTTTAGTGTCGCGTCATAGCGGCATCAGGATTGAGGACGTTATACATGAATTTAATTTCTTTTGTTTATATATGGGCTATTGGATATTTAGTTTAAAATATTTCATATCTATCTCTATTTCTAAGTAAAATACAAGATGTTAAATATTTCTCACAAACTGCTACATTGTACTTGTCGTGATGTTAATTGTGCCCTTAAAAACGTGTTCCCGATAAGTAACAAATGAACCCAGTGTATTGATAACTGACAACTACAAATCAAAACTATTAAATGTAAAAAAAAAAAAAAAAAAAAAAAAAAAAAAAATGTACTAAAGTTTAAAATAGAGTATCCAAATGTGCAAAAAAGAACTCGTTATAATACATTAAGTTTAATTTTGGTTATTTATAGATCATACTTTCCTATTTGCTTCATTAGGTGTCACTTTATGTGTTTTTAATATAGTGAATCGACAAAATCTATTAACTTATAAAAAGGAATTTTATATTTGGAGGACGAAAATTTGCAATTTTTGATATGAATATTAAAATAAAATTGCATTGTATTGAAAAATTGCAGTCTACTTTATTATGGAATAAATTAATTGATGCTTTCATCCACCCATTTTTAAGAAAAAAAAAATTATCCACGTGAAAATGCTCTTTGTAATTAGTTTTCATTTTTTAAACTTATTAAAGCATTTGCTTCAATTAAGGAAATTACATTACGAATTTAGTATATATATATACGGAATATGATTTAAAATAATCTAATTAAATTTTGTAATTCCTGTCTCAGAAATTAGTTATACTTTGAAAAACAAAAATGTTCATTTCACATTTCTCTTTTTTGGAAAGTTTTTTAAATATCTTTGATGACAAGTGAAATAATTATAAATCCAGACACCATCTAACTCAAACAAACAATATTTACTTTCATGATACAAAACTCCATAACAAACAACTGATTTACTTTTGTGATTTCTAAAAAAAGGACTTCTTTAAAAGTTAATTTATGCATATGCTACATGGAAATTTGATAAAGCAATGATAGCACAATGAGTTGATTAATTATCCCAAGCAAATATTTTTCAAATTACAGTCAATGCTATCTAATTATATGGAATTCATCCGGGATATAATTTAAAAAAATATATATGAAAGCAAACAAATGACATTTTTATTTAAAAATATTGTCAGCGTGCGTAAAAAATAAAATTGGAAAAGTAGATGGAAGCTAAAAATCTAAAATCAAAGTTAAAGCACCTATAGATTTAAATGATAACCATAAAAGCTTCGGTAATATATAAAATATCGTCCCGAAATCCTAAGGATAGTTGCAATTTTCTCACAAACATGGGGCAGATGGGGTTTCAAGTTAAATAATTATTTACGGATGGGAAAACAAGTAATTAGTGGTAACACTCGATGGAAAAACAAATGGGAAATGGAACCTTAATACTGAAAATTGCATTAAAAATGCAAGATAAAACATGTTTCCATTTAAAATTTCCAACAATCTGATAATGGGGAATTAGCGAATTCAGAATTAACAATATTTTGAAAATATCTATAAACATGAATAACCTAAATGAAATTAACTTCCTTTATAGAAGTAAATTTAGAAATGACTTGAACCGAATTTAAATGAACACATTTATTTCTCAACACGATTTTACTTCATTGAAACATCTTATACACATAATATTATATATATATATATATATATATTACAAATTTAAAATTTTTTCGCCAAAACTAACCTTTATACTACCTTAATTTTCTTATAATAATGTTCCGTACTTACTTCAAATTATTAAATTAAAATCTTGTTTCTAGATCTAATCTGTTAATCTATATGCAGACGATATAAATTCTTAATTTGCCTTTAAAAACATTATTCCAGTATGCGTAAATTTAAAAAGATGGCTCTAAATTAAAAATATTCTTAATTAAAACTTTATTTCTTAATATTCCAAATAAAACTGATTTCTTCTATGTTTTTATCAACCCTTTTTAAGAAAATCTTATTAAATTTATTCCAAAACCATACCTTTCAAAAAATATCATTATTTTATTTTATCTATTTATTTATTTTTCCGCCGTCAACCTTTGATGTGTGCATTAATAAATTCATTTCTTTTCTTTTTCTCTTAAAATTAATCATTTATAAAAATCGTCTGCCTAAGAAATTATGAGTCGATTATAAATTGGTTAAATAATATTTTTTTTTTAAAAAATTTATCGTCTGTGTAAAATAGTCTCGTATCTGGACAAGAATTCTGTTTACATAAAAGGATGATGGTTTGAGATTACAGAAAGTTCTAGAATTTTCGTTTTAGTTTTAAAAGGTGGAAGTCTCGAGATGAGAAGGGGAGAGATTCTGGAGTTCTTTCGTCGATGAGTACGGCTGATTGAAGTAAATGATGGAATATTTTTTGGACATTTCGGTAAAAGATCGTTTACAAAAAGGAGTTTTTCCCTCTATAATGACTACAGTTGAATAAATAAACTTACAGCCACCAATGAGTGATTTATTGGATATTCTACATTTATTTATTTTTTATTTTTTTCCTCGCTGGCCATGACTTCTGTGCAAAGAACGGGGACCCTGGCGATGATGTTTTTGGCTTCCAACTTTAAAATGTCACATATATATATATATATATATATATATATATATATATATACATATTGTTATTTGTGAATTCCCTGTTCCTCTATTATCACATTGTTGGGAAAATCATATAAAAATATCTTTTGCTATCTCTTTCATTTTTCTTAATTTAATTCTCACTACTTCTGTCCCATTTCTCATGTATTTTCCTATTAGCTGTTATCTGTTATCTCTTGTCTTCCAATCGGTCAATAAACCTTTAACATAAATCCTACCTTTGCTGTACAGGGTGTTTCGCTAACAGACCGACAAATTTTAAGGGATGATAGTACACATGAAGACAAACATTATTAATTAGGAAACCATGGGACGCAAACGTCTTCTGTAGGAGCTAGGGGCCATTAACATTTAGGGTCCAAAACTTCAAACGATGATAAAAAACGGAAAAAAGGGTCGATTCGTTTGCGGTTTTCACTAAAATCATTCTTTATATTAAGATTTTTTTAGAAAAAAATTTTAAAGGTTACTTTCAAAAATTATCGATGGTGGGCGCTTTAGACTTTAGAGTAACGAACAACTACTTTTTACCGTTATTTTCTGCATGGGGTTGAAATTATTCTAAAGTTTAGAATTTAACTTTAATTTTAAGTTTAAAATCGGAAACATTCGGATCGGGTAACTAGCAAAAATTTAACTATGAACAAAGGGGGAGATTTTAAATGCTCATAAATATTTGAAAAACATTGCGATTTTATTGCCGTTTGCGTGTAGATCATTCCTTTGGTAAATATTTTTTTCAAAACGACGTACAGCTTTGGTGTCCTGATTTTTTGATAGAGGGCGCTTCCGACACATCTCTGACATTTCAATGGCATTACTCCTGGGCGTTTTACTGCCAGAACAACATACTTCCAGGAAGTGTTAGGGGTGCAAAGACGATTCGGAATTACATAGAAATGTAACGTTGAAAATGATTTTTTGCGAGTTACTGTTAAAGGAAGCATTGAAAAATGGCAATAGAAACAGCACAGAAAGAGCAACACGTTAATGTGACAGAAAGCAGTTTATTTAAATGTTTTACAACAGTAGGTGTTCGAAATTACGAGCAGAAGTAGTTCGGCATGCTTGACAGCGGCATCGCATGGAATTCCTCACGCTTTGAAAGATTCCTGGCATCTCTGATAGCTTTCTGGAAAGCTACAGAAATACCAGATGCGAGGTCTTTACCTGATGGTACGGGAATCTCATACACCCAATTTTTCATTTGATCCAGCAGAAGAAGTCGATGCATGATAGGTCCGGCGATCTGGCAGGCCACCACGACCTATCCACCGTTTCCCAGATGTTACTTTGAAGTGTCGGCAAACGGCGTTGGTGAAATGTGGAGGAGCCTCATCGAGCTGTTCATCTTTCAAATACTTCATTCTGCTACCTTTGGAGCCGGTTCGCAAATGATCACTTCAAACTGATCGCTGCTCACACGCATTACCGTTTAGCGCCATCTGCTGCAAGGAAACCGCAGCGCCATCTCCGTCGCTGTCAAACTTGTCGGACTACTTCTGGTCGTAATTTCGAACATCTTTTGTTGTAAAACCTTTAAATAAAATGTTTTCTGTCACATTAACGTGTTGCTCTTTCTCAGCTGTTTTTGTTGCTATCTTTTCTGCTTTTTTTAAACCAAAACTCGCAAAAAGGCATTTCTAACGTTACATTCCTATGTGATTCCGAGTCATCTTTGAGTCCCTAACACTTCCTGGAAGTAAGTTAGTCTGGTAGTAAGACACCCAGGAGTCTGCTATTGAAATGTCGGAGATGTGTCGAAAGCGCCATCTATCAAAAAATGAGAACACCACAGCTGTACGTCATTTTGAATAAAATAATTACCAAAGAAGTGACTTTCGCGCAAACCGCAACAAAATCGATCAATTTGTCCAATGTTTATGAACGCTTAAAATCTTCCCCTCTGTTCACAGTTCAATTTCCACTAGTTACCCGACCCCAAATTTTCCCATTTTGGACTTAAAATTTAAGTTAAAGTCTAAGCTTTGGAAAAATTTCAACCCCATGCAGAAAATAACGGTAAAAAGTAGTTGTTCGTTACTTTAAAGTCTAAAGCGCCTTCTATCGATAATTTTTGAAAGTAACCTTTAAAATTTTTTTCTAAAGAAATCGTAATATAAAGAATTATTTTAGTGAAAACCGCAAACGAATCGACCCTTTTTTCCGTATTCCATCATCGTTTGAAGTTTTGGACCCTAAACTTTAATGGCCCCTAGCTCCTACAGAAGACATTTGCGTTCCATGGTTTCCGATTTAATAATGTTTGTTTTCATGTGTACTACCATCCCTCAAAGTTTGTCGGTCTGGTAGCGAAACATACTGTATATGTGAGCAAATTTCTGAAGTCCTTGGCATTGAGGAGTGCGTGCTATATGCTACCAAAACCCGTATGCTTAAAAATTAAAATTATTGCTGCTTTCATGGTTAATATTTTTACATTTTTATTATATTGCATCAAACTCTATCTTAATACTTCTAGATAGAAGCTATTTAAACGAATTGAATCTTGTAACTCGTATTAAAGATAAATTACAACAAAACTCAATTTTGAAATTTTTAATTTCCATCGCCACTGATACTAAGTGAATATAAGAACAATTAAAATTCGTCTATATACATTTTTATGCAGAATGATTCATAAAAATCAAACAATCGGCTGTTTTCTTCTATACTGCTTGTAGACGCATACTTCTGGTCACAGAATTTTGTAAAAAAAGAGGTGCAAAATTTGATGAGATAATTTGTAATTTCATTGAGGTGGGGGGGGGTGTATTTGAGAAAATGAGAAAACAAAACTTTTAAAAGACCCCGTAGGGGAAAATTTTGCTTATCAAATCTCGAATTAAATATTTAAAAAATATATCTTCATATCTTTTAAATTACCACAGATATGTTCGTCTAAAAATTTCGTCATATTTTAAAGGATTACATACAAATTGAAAAACGTGTAATGTTTCTTTAAAAGCTCTAGAAAGATGTGAAAATATATAAATATATATATATATATATTCTTAGATTTTTTCTAAATATTGATTTCAAAGTTGTTAAAAATATAAAATTATAAATTATGTAACTTATTTTTTTCAATCATATTTTCAAAAGTAAATGTATAATTTTTATTTTGTTTTAAAAAAAAATAAGTAAAAAAAATCAAAAATGACATTTATCAAATCTGTTTTCAAAAAATCTTGATGAGAATTGGTTAAAACTAACTCATCATGAAGAAAAAGCCCTTTAAAATTTTCATCAAAAATTGCCTCCCACACTGTTAAAAAATTTTCTGTAAAATTACAGAGAATCTATGCGTAATCCATTATTTTATATCTTATATAAAATTTCAGAAACCAGAGATTCTTTAAATAGATATTTTAGATATAATTTAAACAGAGAAGTAACTTGTTAAATTTATAATAGACTCTGTAAATTAACATAGTTAAAAATGCAAAAGAAAATTAGATTATGCAAAGTTTATGATTATTTATAGTACAGTAGAACCCCGCAAATTCGGACCCGTTAATCCGGATCGATCTGGTAATTTTTCTTTTTCAAATTTGAGAAGCGATTGGCTAATTTGCATAATTATAACCTGTTTCATCGTCGTATTCTGAATTAAAAAATGCTTTTTTCTGAAATCTTTTCGGAAGAATACCTTAAGCTTTCTTATTTAAACTCTTTGTTATCTTTCAAAGAAACAACAATGTATCATTAAGTTTGGCAATTTCAATTTTCCCAATTTTCTATTTAAACCACTTAGAAATGCCATAAAAAATCACTGCACAATAAAATTTTACTTAGAGCATTGCAAGAAAGCACTGTAAAATAGTCCCTATAATACCCATTGTCTGCTAAAGATTACTTTCCACTCTTTGTCATGCCATAGGTCTGTTTCCTTGTTATTATGACAAAACGCTTCTACAATATCACTTGCAGTAAATTATTTATGTTTATAAAGTTGCAGCATTGAATTCAGGCACTTTTCAGTTTAACATAAAGGGGATTTTCTGTGTGTTTTATTTTATTTCATTTGTTTCTCATTCTCCAGATAATCCAGATTTTTGATAATCCGGATTGGGTCTGGTTCCAGTTAATCCAAATTATCGGGGTTTTACTGTAATTTAATTTAATTTTCAGTAATAGAGAATTATTTAATCTTCAGTGAGATTCAAACAATTTGTATTTCCCGCATAAATTTTGAGTGCTGTACCATTTAGTTTTTACACAGTTTGTTTCTGATAGCTTTGGATTTCAAACCGGGACCTTTCGGCAGTAGAGGAATGCCTTTCCGAGTGAGTTATAGGAGGTGCTCATAGCGAATACAAAGTATGTCTTTTATGATTCAATAAAGGTGCTTTTCAAAGATATTGCTTGAAATATTTTTATTAGAAAATTCGTAAATCGTTAATTTTAATTTATTGTAGACCGATACAAAACACCTGTTTGTTTTTTTAGTTTTTTAGAAACTATTTTAAGTAATAAATAAGTTAATTTAATTGCTTTTTTATATGAAAAAGTATAATTCTTGTTTTAAAACAATAATATTCTAGAAAAATTTATAAAAATGTCACAAACTTTATTTTTTTATGATCTAATATTTTTTATGAATTTTTAGAAGTGAAAATAAGAACACTATACTGGAAAAATGATATTTATTATTTAAATGTGTTTTTTTTACACTTTTTCATCATTTTATACATTTTGTTTAATATGTTCTTGAAAGATTAATATATTTTTATAAAGCATTTATCCATGAAATAATAGAAATAATAATAATAGCATTGTAATGATAATGACAATTTTGAAATAATACTATAATACTATAATAATAAATTAGCTTTTATTATTGCCAAGCTTCTGGCATACGGTGAAGGAAATAATTGCGAAGTGATTTTGGATAAAAATACCCACCAACTCCAAAAAGGTAATGCCTTCCTTTCTAAATTATTCTGACTTTAAAAAAATAAGAATAAACTAAATTTTGTGCTTAAATATTTCTAAAAGAATTTTGAAAAGAAATTTAAAAGGGTGTAATTTGAATTACAAATTTCGGCAAAGATAAACATATCTTTAAATAAAATCATTGAAATTCCTACAAGAATTAAAATAATATAGAGAAAAAATGTGTAAAAAGATGACACAGAAACTCAGTCGAATGTACTTAACATAAAACTAGTGTAAATAGTCAGATAGTCTCACTTTTTTTCTGTATTTTTATAGAAGTTTTTAACAATGTGATAAAAATTTTAAATACTTTTTTTAAAATATTACTAGTGAATAACTAACTCATACCTTTAGATCAAACTTCAGATCCAGTTTAACTTTTGCTCGTTTCACTTTATTCTATACTATTTAAATTTCTATCAGTTGGTTTAAAATAAGTCTTCTTCTGATATAACTTTTAAGTGTTTTTCATAATTTGATCCCTCACAAGTACAAGTTTTATAACATCCTAACAAAACCAATAAAAATAGCCTGTTTTTTGTAGGTGAATCAGACCCGAACCTTTTTTTTCTGCAGGCTTGGTCGAAACGGACCTAAAGATTTTTTATTATTTATCAAAGGGGGACTGTTTTTCTTCTTCCTAGGCTTGCTAGAAAATTTTCAGTCAATGTCTAGAACGCATCTGTATTGAAATCAATTTATCGGAATGACCCGGTCGTTGCAAAGATGAGTAAAATTTAGCTTATCGCAAAGTATTTGTACAAAAAAATTCATATGTTTTTAAATTGCAATTATTTTACAATTAAATTAAAAATTCAATGGTAGATTTAAAAACAAAAGTATTCAAATACAGCAAAACAGTCAAAACTAGCCTACTTGTGAATGAATCCTAACAGAAAAGAAAATATGTGTTGAGTCATGCAAAAATAACTATAATAGTACCTTAGAAAAGAGTCGACTACATTTATACCTCCTAAGAACGGAGCTTGTTTACACCGCATTTTTTTCTTTGATATTTGATTCTTTACTTTTTACTGTATATCATTTTTCAAAGACTACAATTCATGGAATATGGATTAACAATATCACATTATAGGTGAAACAATAACAGACAAACAGAGATTCATAATAAATAAATAAATAAATCTCACATCCTTTGGTGCTTCTTTAAATAGAAAAAACGGTAAACATTATAAAAGCTATGCTATAGTAAGTAATTTTGGTCTGAAATGACCATACAAACAATTTTTTACTTTATCGATGGAAAAAAAACTATGTTTTGTTAAAATTGACTGCTTTCGAGTTAATATTTAAACGTTCTCTCGAGACGAACTTTTGTTCTACTATTCGGCATTAGACCGGCCTGAATATTTTAATTCGTGCAGACCTTCAGTATATTTAAAAAATAGGTTTTAAATACAACCTATACGCTGCTATTTTATGTATAAAGGAGATTCATTGTTTTAAATTGAGTTTTAATAGCGTACAATTTATGGAAAATCCCTATCTTGTGCTCAAAAGAGTCGATAATTGGTCCTTGAAACACATGGGTGAAATATGTAATTCATGAAATTTAGATTTTAATCCCTCTGGGAGTATTTAGATGTGTTTTTCTACATTTGATTATTAAATAGATAAAGAAAATTCTCATGATTGGGAATTTTATTCAACGAAAGAAAGGGAGAGGGGCTTATTTAGTTCTTGTATTTTCTTAAATAGACCTCTCCTCCCCCCGTTCCAATGAAATTACAGCTTATGTCATTAAATTTTGAACCTTTCTTGTCAAACTTTGCAATTGCAAGCATGCGTTTAGGGACAATATTAAGGAAGAAAGCTATTATTGCTATATCTAGGAATCACCCTGTATAAGTAGAATACATAAAAATGATTAAAAACTGTGCAATATACGACAACTGTTCCATTTAGAAAGACAATTTGCGAAACGGAATAGTTGTGGAGTTCTAATGGAGTAGTTGAAAAATAATGGAATACGTTTTTAGAAAATTTTCGTTTTGGCGAAAGAAATGAATATGTAAAGAGTCCCCACTAAAAAAAATCTGTAGAAAATCTATAGCTTTTCGGCCCAAAATCTGTGGGAA
Source organism: Maratus speculifer (assembly GCA_964019185.1). Classification (NCBI taxonomy): domain Eukaryota; kingdom Metazoa; phylum Arthropoda; class Arachnida; order Araneae; family Salticidae; genus Maratus; species Maratus speculifer. Next base: position 223,253,236 of record OZ025296.1, on the reverse strand, counting down.
ATCCGAAGGTATTTAGCCAATTTTGCAGATATTTTTAAGAATATCTTTAAAAATTCTGCAGATATTATAAAGATAAAGCTAAGTCTGCAAATTTTCTTCAAATTTTTTTAGAATTTCTGTAGAAAGTGGAGATTTTTTCAGATAATATTAAGATTATTTTTTGTGGTGCCTCAAAAGTAAAGTTTTTTGTGTGTGTGGAGGGGGGGGGGAGGAGTGGAATTTCCATTTTAAAACCGGGCTCCAGCTATGTTTTTGTATTTTTTATTGTTTAACATGCATTTTACGATTCAAAATTATTCTTACAAAAGCACAAAAATGTTTTCATTTCATTTTATTTTTATTTTTATTTTATTTTTTTAATTTTGCTATTTTCATGTTTAATTAAATAAAGTTCAATTTTTATTTGTATAAAAGAGTTAGAAATTTCAGTTCATTCAGAAACTTCAGTAATAAGAGTATGTTTAAACTTAATCTAATGAATTTATGAGTTTTTAATATATATATTAAAATTAAATGCTGGTTTCAACTGATTTTCTCAGTATAATTAATTTAGCCGCAAAGGTTTCAAATAAAACATTGTTATTTGGATGAAAAAGAAATAAATCCAGTGTAGTTTTAAAAATAACATATTCAATATCTTACTAGTTAATTAAAGAGTATTTTGGAATAAGAGTTATAAATTCACATATTTCTATAACGCATTTTGATGTGACATGGCATTTTCAATTAGAATCTGCAATTTATCTCTCAGAATCTAATCAACAAACACAACAAAACTTTTGTCTTTGCTTCAGTTTTATAAAATGAAATTAGATAAGAAAAAAATGCACTGCCAGTGAGATGAATTTAAATAAACTGTAACAAAACCTGACAGATATGGTGATAAATGCAATTACCTTACTGTATATTTCAATAATAAATTTTGCTCATTCACCCTTACTCAAAAATTTTTTCCTCCAGCTGTTACTTTGAAATTTCTTAATACATCTTGTATGATACGTTACGATTAATTAACTGCAGCCCTTCAAATTACAGACTACGTTTTTTAATAACCCAACGTTTATTTGATACAAATTACTGGCAGTTTCTAAAACACATAAAAATATATTTAAATTGCGTTTTTAAAATGTAGAATCCTTTTGTGTGTCTAACAAAAGTATTTCGAAATCTCTTAGTATCTATGGAAGTAAAGTAATTGAATAAGAAAATGTATTATAAGTGACGCATTTTGCATTCATTTTTCTAGGGTTTCATTTATTTTTGTAATAGAACAATGAAATTAATTATAAATAATTAATATATTCATACGCTCCAATAGCATTGTAGAGTAAAATTTGTTAATTTTACGGTACAAATTGCTGGCAGCAATGCTGGCAACAGTTTTTGCCTTAAAAATTGCAGTAAAATTAGATATACATTTTTTATTACATCTACTTTTACTGCATTTTTTTACCACAAAACTGCTCGCAAGATTGCCGCGCTGTAAATTTAACGGATTTTTTTCAGTGCATAATGTTTGATTTATATTCAAATATAAAAAGCATCTAAACATGGATGGTCGAATAAGATATTCCATGCATTAACATCGTAAAAACAAAAAAGTTTCTTTATGCATGAAAATGTATGGTATGCAAGGAAGAAAATTTACTATAATCCCTTGAAAGTTTTATCAAATAGTGGTTTATAAAAATGGTTGATACACTTTAAAAAAAGACACGAAAACATTCTGAAAAATACTGACAGTAAGAGAAAGTTTGTTTTTGAGGATCTTTGAGTCTGTCGAAACGATCATACTCATCACCTATTTAAAAGTACCAAAAAAATATATGGATTTTTTTTTCTTTTTGATTAAAGTATATATTTTTAAATATATTCTACGGAAAAAAATACTTTTCATAGAAAATTAATGTTTAAATTTTAAATTAAAAAAAAATCTTATTAATGCGTAAATTATAATCATCAAGTGTTATGCGCATAACTAAACTCTACATTATGCATAACGAAACACCTTTTCATAAGTCATTTTTAAAATAAGAAAGAAAATGTACTATAATCTTTTCAAAGTTACCCATTTTATCAAATAAGGATTATAAAAGCAAATATAAAACACTTTGGGCGAATTTATACACATTATACAGAAAAAATTACAAATACCTTAGTATTTTTACTCATAAAATGCCAGTAAGCCAAAGTACTTGCGATAATGAAGTTTCAGGATCTCCTTTCAATGAACAAAAAAAAAAAAAAAGAAAAATTTTAGTTCTGACAGGGTTGTAAAAATGAAGTCATTTACACAAAAATGGAAAAAAATCTGTATTTAGCAAGCTCATCAAGAGGAGAAACAACAATAAAAATTGCTGATAAGTTTCCAGAACTAATAGACGCAGAACCTATTAACATTTTTTAAAAATTCATTTCCCAGGAATAGGTAATTTTTCTTGCAGAAATGCGATCAACTTATTCCGCTCAAAAGGAGACCATCATAGAAACTGACTGGAAAGGTATTGCTAATTTTTTTGAGTAGATATCATCAAGCACCCACTGAAAATGATTACTGGACCACTTCCGAAAACATAACTGTCCCTATAGCCTCAATCGCCACGCGAAGAAAAAAACATCAAAGAAATCAAAAGAAATTTTCATTTGATGGATAACATTTCATTGCAACCTGGTGACAAATTGGGGAAAATCCAACCAATATATGATGAAATTAATGTAAAATGTAATCAATTTGGATTATTTCACAATCAGCTTAGCATTGATGAATCAATGGTGCCATATTATGGCCACCATTCCTCTAAAATTTTCATTCGAGGAAAACCAATTCGTTTGGGATTCAAAATCTGGATGATTTGCACTTATAATGGTTATTCATATAAACTGAAAATTTATTCAGAAAAACAGCCCCTCTTGGCAATAGGGTGGTAAATAATCTTTTGACAGTTGTTGCAAACCCTTTACAAGTAGAAATATTTCTACTACTTATGATTTGATAAAGGATCTTGCAAGTAGAAATAAAAAAGCTACTGGAACTATGCGAGATCATCGAATTAAAAATTGTCAAATCAGATAAAAAAACTCGAAAGAGTGAACCTCTTTCGAGTTTTTTTTGATTACCTAAGTGATGGATCCACAGATTATGGACCCATATTTTTATGCAGTTAGAATGACAATTCTGTGGAACTCTTAATGTAATCGACTAAAAGAGATTCACGTTAAGATAAGATAACATGCAAGAACCAAGTATAATACATAAATATAATATGGGAATGGGAGGAGTATACATGCTATATAGAATGATAGGAAGCTACCTCAACACTTCGCAATAAAAAATGGTGGTGGAATCTATTTCTTAATGCATTAAATATCGCTGTCGTCTCTAATTGGCTTTTATATTCAGCAATTCATGGAAAAAAACCAAGCAACCCCTCATCTGGAGTTTTTCCGAGAGGTTACAATTGCTCTTCCAAGAATTGCACCAAGAAAGGATGGGCCTCAACCTGGGCCCAAAGTTCGCCACCATATATCACCGAGAAAGTGTGATGACCCTATCCTTGTACAAACAACACAAAGTAGATGTGTACTCTGCACGGTAAACGCAAGGTTGGCTTGGAATGAGTGCAAGAAAAATTGCATTAAAATGTTTTACACTGTATCATGGCATTAAGGTATAAACTTTACTTTTTGATATTTTGATTAAGTAAAATAAATTGTTTTCATTTAAATTTATAAATTTACAACTTAATTCGTATGTGTACTTAAATTTAAAAAAATGTTTCATTTCATTCTTATTATTTGCATATAGTTTAATTTATTCATAACTATACTTCACTTTTGAATCAAGTGTAAAAGTATAGTCCAATGTTCCCTATTGGGAACATGCTGAAACTTATACATAATTTTTCTACCATATTAATGACTAATATCCTTAACTAAAGCATCAGAAAGCATAATGCGGAAGAAAATTATTTAAAATATATTTCGATCTGAATTTGGCCTGTAAAAGGTTAATTTTTGCACACCAGTTTAGATCAAAAAACACTAAGTCGCCACAAGAAATGATGCCGGTATTGATAACAGTTAGAAGGTTCGTTTGTTCCCTCCTTAATATATACTGTTTCTTTGAACCGGATAACAAACTGAGCCTTTTTATGGCGTCGTCATCGCACTGCATTAACTAAATAAAATTATGGAATAAGTGACTACTATATTACTTCAAGGTGATACCTAGTTTTTGAGACGGTACTTAGTATATGATCGTTCAAGATTATAAATTGTGTGTATTTAATTTAATTTTGATTAATCGCTAAAGTCTATTGTCAATTTTCTAACAACTAACGAGTTAAAATGTTTATATGTGATATCACACTGACTAGTGTTCATTAGGCTTGATATTAAAGAAATAAATGGATGTTTCTTTAAGTCCAATTATTTTTTACATTTAGATTAGTTTTTAGTGCTTTACCAAAAATGATTTGATTTATCTTATTAAAAAGAAAGACAAAAATTGTTTATAACCATATTTTTTGTCTGATACGTATTGTTATTTCGAGAGTTATATATACAAGGCAGAACCCGTCGAATTTCGACGAAAAAAATGTTTAAGAAGAAACTGTTTCATTGATTTATAATAAACATACAAAATTAGTTACAATAAAAAACGCATCTTATTTTGTTAAGTGTAACTCTTAAACAAATGGTATTTAACCAAAATTGAACAAAATACTATTTCTATAAAACTCAGTTGTAGAACTTTAATCTGTTATGCAGTTATTAAGTAAAGTTTTTATGTTTGTATTCCAAAATGAAAAAAAAAAAACAAACCTTATTCCACTTTGACTCACAGATTCTTTTAAAATTTGAGATTCTTTACGCTTAATTTTTAAAACACCAAACTTTATTGAAGGATTCATTTTCTTAAATTTCAAATCTCAGACTTTTGGTACTTGAACGGAAACAAATTTATATAGACTAAGTAAATTAAAAAATATTTTTGTTAATGAATTTAGCATTCCGCTACATCTTGTTTGAAACAGTTATTTATTAAGCGGAAAAATTATGATTTTCGAAGTAAAGTTATTACATTTATTTGTTTATTATTCTGAAAATATCAATTCATATGGAACAAGAAATATTGTTACCGGAAATTATTTTTATTTCTATTATTTTTATTTTTGTTATGATTGGAACATTTGTTTTTTTCGTTATTTTCGCAGTTTAATAATTATATTTTGATAATCTATCTTTTATATTTATCCAGTAAAATCAAACTGGCATAAGTTTACTTAATTTGATAAAAAGCTTTGAAATTTAAATTTTATGTATAGTTTCTAAAATCATAATACTATTGCTAAATTAAAAAAGCTTTAATGTTTAATAAATAAAGCTTTTATGTTTGTATTCCAAGATGAAAAAAAGCAAACCTTATTCCACTTTGACTCACAGATTCTTTTAAAATTTGAGATTCTTTACGCTTAATTTTTAAAACACCAAACATCATTGAAGGATTCATTTTCTTAAATTTCAAATCTCAGACTTTTGGTACTTGAACGGAAACAAATTTATATGGACTAAGTAAATTAAAAAATATTTTTGTTAATGAATTTAGCATTCCGCTACATCTTGTTTGAAACAGTTATTTATTAAGTGGAAAAATTATGATTTTCGAAGTAAAGTTATTACATTTATTTGTTTATTATTCTGAAAATATCAATTCATATGGAACAAGAAATATTGTTACCGGAAATTATTTTTATTTCTATTATTTTTATTTTTGTTATGATTGGAACATTTGTTTTTTTCGTTATTTTCGCAGTTTAATAGTTATATTTTGATAATCTATCTTTTATATTTATCCAGTAAAATCAAACTGGCATAAGTTTACTTAATTTGATAAAAAGCTTTGAAATTTAAATTTTATGTATAGTTTCTAAAATCACAATACTATTGCTAAATTAAAAAAGCTTTAATGTATAATAAATAAAGCTTTTATGTTTGTATTCCAAGATGAAAAAAAAAGCAAACCTTATTCCACTTTGACTCACAGATTCTTTTAAAATTTGAGATTCTTTACGCTTAATTTTTAAAACACCAAACATCATTGAAGGATTCATTTTCTTAAATTTCAAATCTCAGACTTTTGGTACTTGAACAGAAACAAATTTATATAGACTAAGTAAATTAAAAAATATTTTTGTTAATGAATTTAGTATTCCGCTACATCTTGTTTGAAACAGTTATTTATTAAGCGGAAAAATTATGATTTTCGAAGTAAAGTTATTACATTTATTTGTTTATTATTCTGAAAATATCAATTCATATGGAACAAGGAATATTGTTACCGGAAATTATTTTTATTTCTATTATTTTTATCTTTGTTATGATTGGAATATTTGTTTTTTTCGTTATTTTCGCAGTTTAATAATTATATTTTGAAAATCTATCTTTTATATTTATCCAGTAAAATCAAACTGGCATAGGTTTACTTAATTTAATAAAAAGCTTTGAAATTTAAATTTTATGTATAATTTCTAAAATCACAATACTATTGCTAAATTATTCTTTTTTGTAGTTATTTAATTCTTATTGATTGAAAAAAGGACGTTTTCCAGAGTTTTCACTCAATATCGTTATAGACTTTTTTTGTCTTTTTATTAAATAAGAAAAACAAATCGTTTTTGGTAATGCATTAAAAAATAATCTTAATGTAAAATACTTACAGAAACAGCTATTTTTTAAATATCAAGCGCAAATGAACATTAGTCAGTGTGATACCAGTGCTAAACATTTTAATTAGTTACTTGTTAGAAAATCGGCAATACACTTGAGCAATGAATCAAAATTAAATTAAATACATACCATTTATAATCTATGGGTAAAGAACAATCTCTTATCACTGTCAACATTCACTTTTAAGATACACCAAATAATTTCTTTTTAATTAAATCAGGTTTCACTTATTACAGATTATATATATTTTTAATTATCTTACATTTATTTTCCACTCTTTGAGAATTTAACACTTTTCATTTGGAAACTTAAATTTGAATTCTCTGCTTTAATTTGCTCATAGAAGCTAATTCTGTGAAATTCGCAAGAAGTCATTCTTTAATATTAAAATATTTTAAAATTTGTGATCCTTTGTGTTTAATTTTTAAAACGTTTAACTTGATTGAATGATTCATTTTCTTATATTCCATATCTCAGCATTATGGTATTTGAAAGCAAACAAATTTCATTGGATTAAGTTAAATCAAAAAATATTTTTATTAATGATTTTGGCATTTCGCTACTTTTTTTCAAATAGAATAGATATTATTTTCGAAGTAAATTTATTACATTCACTTGTTTATAATTCTGAAAATAACAATACAGATGGGACAAAAAATATTGTTACAGACATTTTTTAAAACTTTCATTAGAATTGGAAAATTTGTTTTTTTTTCGTTAATTTCGCAGTTTAATAATTATACTTGAAAAATCAATCTTTTATATTTACCAATTAAAATCGAACTGGTATTAGATTATTTAATTTAAATAAAAGCTTCATAGTTTAAATTTTACGTATGGTACATAAATTCATATTATTGCTACAATAATGTTTTTTATAGTTATTTATTACCATTCAATGCAAAAAATACGTTTTCTGAAATTTTTACATTTTTTTATTTTAGTTTTCAACTAAACAATATACATTAGACAAAATTATTGTTATAGATAAGTTTTATCTTTTATTTTTTAATTGAGACAAACCAAATCATCTTTAGTAATGAATTACAAACATATCTAAATTTAAAAGATTACTGTGCTTACAGAAACAGCTATTCTATTTTTGAATATCAAGCATCAATGAACACTTGTCAGTGAGAAACATTTTATTCATTAGTTGTTAGAAAACTGAAAATAGACATGAATCATCAATCAAAATTAAATTAAATACACCACATTTATAATCTTATAATGTATACGTAAAAAACAAACTTTTATCAATGTAAACAGCTGCTTTTTGAAATACTTCAAATAAATCCCTTTTAATTTAATCAAGTTTCAATTATTACGAGTTTCATTTCCTTTTGATTATCATACATTTATTTTACACCCTTTTAGAATTTTACAATCTTCCTTTGGAAACTTAAATTTAAATTATATGCCTTAATTTGCTCGAGAAGCTTATTCGGTGAAATGCTCAAGAAGTTAATCTTTAGTGTTAAATTCTTTTAAATTTTTTGATCATTTGTCTTTAATTTTTAAAACACTGAATTTCATTTAAAGATTTATTTTCTTAAATTTTAAATCTCACCTTTTTGGTGGTTAAGCAAAAACAAATTTCTTTGGATTCATTTAATTGAAAAAATATTAATGATTTTAGCGTTATGGTACTTTTTGTTGGAAACAGTTATTTAATAAGTTTAAGATTTTCACAGTAAAGTTATTACAACCATTTGTTTATTATTCCGAAAATAACAATATATTTGGCACAAGAAATATTGTTACAGACAATTCTTTTTCTTTATACTTTTTCAATTATTATTATGACTGGAACTGCAGTTTAATAATTAAATTTTCAATATCCTTATTTTACATTTACCAACTGAAGTCGAACTGGTATAAGATTATTTAATTTCAATAAAAGATACACAGTTTAAATTTTACGTATAGTTCCTAAAATCACATTATTACTACTAAACCGTCATTTTTTAAAATATAATTTTCAAAATAATAACACATATCAGTTAAAAATATCGTTACAGACAATTTTTGTCTTAAAAGTAAAATTAGTAATGAATTACAAATTAATTTAAATGTAAAATATTATTGTGCGGACATAAACAGATATTAATTTTTTTAATATCATGCGCATTTTTTACTACCAAATTATCTTTTTTCCTTTTATTTATTTTTCATTAAATATCAGATTCTCTTACAAGAGTTTTTACAACCTTTTTTTTCGAAATAGCAAATTTTAAAGTAACTGTGTTAATGTAATTGAGCAAATGCTAAAGTAAAGTAATTTAATGTTAAAGAAAAAATTTGTCTTTTTGTTTTCTCAGTAATACAAGCCAAATCATCTTTATTTATGAATTACAAATTCATCTAAATATAAAAGATCGTTGGACTTACATAAACAACTATTCATATTTTGAGTATTAAGCACCAATGAACTCTAGTCAGTGCGATATAAGTATACTTTAATTCGTTCGAGTTGGCATAAGTTTTTTAATTAAAATAAAAAATTCGCAGTTTTTTATGTGTAGCTTCTAAAATCACATTCATACTGCAAGATTATCATTTAATTTCTCGTTGAATGTAACAGACGTTTTTAGAGATTTCACAATTTTTTTTTTTTTTAATTAAAAATATGTTTTAGACAAAATTATTGTTATTGATAAATTTTGCTTTTGACTTTTTTAAAAATAAGACAAACCAAATCATCTTTATTAATGAATTACAAACTAATCTAAATATGAGAAATCGTTTTATTTACAGAAGCAGCTATTTATTTATTTTTTAATATCAAACACAAATGAGCACTTTTCAGTATAATATCGATGTTAAACATTTGGATTCGTAAATTGTTAGATAATCGACAATGGGCTTCAGCGATCTATCAAAATTAAATTAAATACATATATTTTATAATGTACGCGTTAAGAACAAAATCTTATCAATGTAAACAGCTAATATTTGAAATACTTCAAAGTAATCATATCTAATTATATGAAGCTTATCTTATTACAGGGTTTATTTCCCTTTGATTTTCTTACATTTATTTTCCACTCTTTGAGAATTGCACACTCTTCCTTTGCGTACTCAAATTTTAATTATGTGCATTAATTTGCTAGAGAATCTAATTCATGGAAATTGGCAAATACTTAATCTTTAAAGGTATATTATTTATATATTAGTGATCGTCTATGTTTATTTTTTTAAAAAGCTGAATTTCATTTAAAGATTTTTAGCTATGATTTAGCTCCGATGCTATTTCTTTCAGACCATCTTAAAAGTGTCGTGTCAAAAATTGTGGCCCACTTTTACTTACCTATCATACGTAGTACAGGGTAAACTTTGCAATCGTTTTGAAAATCGAAAAAAAAATTTTTGACTGATTTACACTTGAATTATTATATTTTTTCATTAAAAATATTAACATTTGCATGCAATGCTATTTTATTGTGCATGCGCTAAAGAATTTTTTTCTAATAAATTACTAATGCATTATGTTGTTGTTGATGTGTGCCCGAAGAGCAAGGGTGGTGCTGGATCGTCCATTGCACTGCACCCAGGGAATTTGAAATCAGACTTCTACAGCAGGGAATGTCCGGCAAATCCCAAGAGATTGCAGCAACACCACCTCAATTTTGATGTATCTGAAGGGCAGGGAAGGATTCTCCAGATTCCAATACCATGGTAACTGCTACGATCGACCACATGACTTTCAGAACCCCCTTTATTTAACGAGCGCGTAGACTGCATACGTTATTCGGTGAGTCTTTGGTGATGTCGGGCATCGGTTCCGGGGACTTTCAGTCTGGAGTTTGAAGCTGTAACTACTAGATTACCAGGTGGTTCTGTAATACCACGTCTTCAACAGAAAGTAATCCAATACACAGGACAAATGAACCGAAAAAAATGCATATCGGAGAAATTCATAAAGCTACTGCCGATGTAACTAAGCTGAATTCACTTTTGAAAGGTAGTTAAAAACTCTTAATGCTATAAAACAACCATTATCCAAAAATTAAAAAGACATTCGCATAGCAATAAATAAATTTGTTAATTACATTTGGAAATTGGTGCACAACGTTATCATAAATGGCAACCACTAGGTAGTGGTGTAGTCTTAACAAAAACAAAGAGTATACGCTCTAAGCAGAGAGCATACGCTCATGGTACATGGTATACTCTAAAGTGTGTATACTAAAGTTTTCCTAAAAACAGAGGGTATACGGTGTTCCATAAAAAACAGAAGGCGTATACCCCCGTACATCTTCCACCACATCCTTCCTACTAGTTTATTTTAAAGCAATTAATTACGTTTCCTAACCAGAAATTTATTTAATCAACGGAATTAAATAATTTTCAAACGATTATCTTACTTAATGCATGACATTTTTTAATTTTAGAAAAAATTCTGATTCAAAGAATGATTTCTTATTTTAATATGGCCTGAAGTTGGCAACTATGCATTACACATTAATATTAATAAATTACATTATTAATATTTGTTTAGGATTCAGCATAATCTAAATAGACTTTATCTAATTTCTTCACATTCTTCTGTTAATAGTTCCCAAAACCAAATTATGCCTAAAGAATTTAACGTATTATTACAGATAGTTCTGGTTCATCTATTTCAAGAGATAAAAATAAAACAACTGTCTACAAAGATGCATTTTAAGACCATTTGTAAATAAAATATCCTTCCATTGAAAGAATTTTTCGTTTAAAAGCTAAATATAAAATGAGCTTTTGAAAGTATTTTAATGTCTTATTTCCTGATACAGCAACAGCATTACGTTTGCGTAATCAAGTAAAACTAAACTCTACGCACATTATTTATAATTCATGCGTAAAGAATAAGTACTTTTCAGTATAGAATAACAAATTTTCAAATGCGTTAAGGAATTCCTTTTTAATTAGTTAAGATTTCTCTTCTAATGTGTTTTTCGCCTTCCTTTACATTGTCCTGAATTTAGTCTCCATTCGATGGGAATTTAAAATTTCCCCTTTGAATATTGCAATTTGAATTCTATGACTCAATTTACTTGAAAAGGCGATTCAAAAACTAATGCTTAGGAATTTACTATTTACTCGCATGTTCTTTTCAAAATTATCCCCCGCGTTCATCTTTAAAACACATGCATTTGAGAATTAATTTTCTTTGATTTAAAATCTCAGCATTTTGATCATTGAACTCATATAAGCATAATCGGATTACACAAATAAAGCAGTAAGATACAATTTTAGTAATACCATTTTCACTCCAATATTTGTTGTTTTAAACTGTTATTAAATAAATCGTATTGCTTTAAAAATATATAATTTTTAGTGCGTGTAATATACAAAATTTTCTTTAATATGTTTGAACAAGATTTTTTAAAAATAAAGTATCTTCATATACGAATAATTTTTTTTTCTAATTTTTTTAAACTTACCGAGAACTTTATACATGGGGTTTAATAAAGCTTATGTATTTGAAAAATAGAAGTTATAATAATAAACATTTTTGCCATTATACCTTAAATAATTTTCTTTAAATTTTTATTATACCTTGTTTCACTATCTTTAATAATGTTCTAACATATCAATTATGTTTTAATCCCATGCCTTTAATCAACGCATTCTTTTGTTTTTTATTCTAAAAATCTTTATCTGTTAAAAGCAAAACTCTTCGTAAAAACCTACTAATTTATTTTATTATTTTATATTTCAAGACATTTTATATTTCTGCTTCTTAATACCGTTTTTTTCCTTAGAATTATAATTAATTAACCAAACATTCATTGCAATTAAATCCCGCGTTTACATATTTCAAATTTTTTTCTACGCTATGAATAAACATTTGTGCCAATGACATTTTTTAAAGTTTTTCTGAGTCAGCGTCTTTTTTTCGACCAATCCCTAAACATTACCCCTTTAATCTCCCCTAACCAGTATCCTGTTGGCGCGCCTCTGAGACATCAATTTCCTGGGTGGAATTGCTAATATAAAACCATAATACGCAGTAGGTTGCATCACGAAAAACTTTTTTTTGAAAATCAAAATTTCAAGTTGACAAAAAGTTGCTGATATGATAGCATTTACCACTTTTTTTTTTAGCTAAAAATAATTAGTTCTCCTGGAATGAGGAGAAAGATTTAAGTTTTTTACCTAAATTGTAGATTTTTTTATATTTTTGTTTATGAATGAATATACAGTAATTGTTTAATTTAATTTTATTTAATTTTTCAATATAGAAAAACATAAAGTTTAGATAGACATTTGGAGATTAATTTTTTTTTTCTGTCATTAATTTTGTAAGTTTCTCGGAATTCAATTAAAATCTTATTATTTTACAAAATATCCAAGATTTTCAATTTATTTCGTTGACTGCTTTCAATTGTTCCAGGCTACTTTTTGCATCTGCAAACTTTCAGATATTATGGAAATAAAATGTATATTAATTTTTAATTAGTTTATTATTGTAATTTTTTTAGCTCCTGACATTAGAAACAATTTTTAATAATAGTACACACATGGAAAAATAAAAGTAAATCTAAGAAAGTGCAATTTTTAAATGAAAAATATTGCAGCAAAAATAGTTGAACATTGAATTAGAAAATTGTTATTCAAAAAAATTTCGTTTTCATTGTCTTTTATCTTGATGAGCTATTTTGATGTAGAAGAACCATGATCACCATATTTTGGTTACGTAACTCCAGACAGTGATTCTGGGAAAGACATAGTTTCATCAAAATAAAATGTAATTCGTGAGAAAACTATTAAAGTTTGTTCGTGAATTGTAAGACAACAAATAGTGTTGTCTCTAATGGATAAATTGTATTGAATACACTCTACAAGTAGTGATTTGTTTTTTTATTTAAATGAATTACATCTTTGAATAAGCTACTAGCTTAACTTGTCATGAAGTTTATACTCCTCATGGTTTAACATAAAACGTCAGCCTAGTATTAGTTATGCACCAGAACACTTTTTTAAATCGTACAGAATATCAAGTATTTAGAAGATGAATTTAAGATTTTGTTCAATCAACTGTACAGAGAAACGCCTTTGCGTATACATCCACATCATCTCCATCTGGGATTGGAAAAAAGTTTTCGAATTCAAAGAAATGAAAGTTTTAAAACCACCACAAACTAATTATGAGGCAGAAAACTGCATCGATCTTAATGATTGGAAATCTACTATAGTAATGGAACCACCTTGCATAACTAACTTGAGAAACAAGAGTTTGAGTTGATTTTTGATTCATGAATTAGTAATAGAAATGAATTTAAATTTTTTTCATACACACATAGGCAGCTCAAAGAATTCTAAAGGAGATTAAAATAGCGTCTAAACCCATTCATAGTTTCAAAGGTCGAGAAGATTTCATTAAGTCGAGGTTGCTCGACAGAAAATACGTTAAAAAATTTGAAATGAAGCGTTACTTCACAATTGCAACTGCAGCAGTCCAAGAATAAAGAACAAATAAAATTTTTCTTTGTGACATCAATTTTATTTTTTTATAATAATAGAAAGAAACTCAATTTAATATTTTTGTTTAATAAGCATATTTGTAATTCACTGCATTATAAGTTATATATTTCAACCACCTAAATAAAACTTTTTTTGCAGGTTTAAAGAGTTGCTTACACTTACCGTGCACTACTTACAACAATCAATGTTAATCAACTTATCACGATAAACAGGTAATGGAATATAGATTTATTTTGAATAACGCTTTTCAACTTCAATTTTCAACTATTCTATTTCTAATTTTTTTTTCATTTAAATATAGCACTTTCGAACTTTTATTTTTATTTATTTATTTGTTTGTGTGTGTGATTAAATTGTTTCTAATGTTATAAGCAAAACAAATTAGATTAATAAAATAGAGTTCAAAAGAAATTGATATTGGAAAAAAACTAAGCTACATTTTCTTTTTTCATTCAAATATTTTTTTAATAATTCAAAATTTTCATATTTTCAAGCACATTAAATGTACATTTTCAGTTATCAAATTTAACAATCTTTCCTTATCGTTGCCAAGAAAATCAAAAGCAAGGTCTGTATTAAAATAAAAAAATTAATTTTTCAAAGGTTCACGCCAATTTACTTGGCAATTCACTAGCAAGTAAAAACAGTAAAGAAAAATTTAATAATAAACATTTCTTATGTTTATTATTTTGTATATACATTCATTTATTTAATGAAAGAATAATACTTTTGTAAGAAATGTAACAATAAAAATGATGAATTCGGCATAGATTATGGAACACTTTCTGACACTTATAGAATATTATTAAAAATAATTATATTTTCATACATTCAAATGATATGTTTGTATGTAATTTAAAAAACACAATTTATGTAAAAATCTACTTCAACCAATTAATGTCAATATCCTACATTATTGCGATTTCTTTTGTGAACCCCTGTATAAAATGCATAGAATAACATTTCACGTAATACACTAAAAGTTACAGTAAAAATTCAAATACAAATGCATAATACTGCGGGAAACAAACTTATCTAATATTAGCGATAAATTTCAGTTTTGCAACTGAATTATTTTGCTTGCCTTTATAAATGAACAATAAAGGCTGTACATTTCGTAAATTATAGAAGAGTTTTTGTGCTAAAACAATTCTTTTGTACTCCGTTATGTTTAAAATAGCCAAATTTTACATTCACTTCCAAAAGTTAAGCCCGGAGAGGAAAATGCTAATTTCCTTCAGCCAATTAAATTTGAAGAGGATGCAAATTGCTGCAGAGGTAGATGGAAGTATGCAAGTATGTTAAATAACAGCCAATCGCGCTTTCATGTCAAGAGATATGCAAAAAAGGCAGTCTTATAAGAAGCCAGCTTTATGAAGGGTTACATAAGTTGATTGTAAATGTTGATAGAAGGTGTTTAAAACTTTCGTACAATTTGTTTTTGAAGAAATACGTGTTTTTATGACCTCCAGAAGACGAATGGAAGATTCTGAGCGCTGGCGTGCTGTGGGGAGAATTGAAGCAGGACAGTCGATCACATATGTTGCTCTTTTCTTCGGCGTTGATCATTCTGTAATTTCACGTTTATGGAAACAAATCCAAATCACACAGACAGTTGTCCGAAGGCCCGTAGTTGGTCCCCTAAGGGTTACAACCGTCGCGAAAGTTCGATATATTGCTATTGTAGCCAAGCGGAATCTCAGAGCGACCTCCACATGTGTGACATCCGTGGTTACAGTGTCCATTACGAAGGTGATATCTGCAGATACTGTGCGCCAAAGATTACATATGAGTGGAATGTACCCCCGGGTACCTCGAGTTTGTGTTCCTCTATCCGTTCAATCAAGAAGGACACGATTAAAGTGGTTCCGGGAACATGTCATTTGGACTGTGTCTGACTGGTTCAGTTTAATGATGAATCAAGATTTGCTCTGCAGTCAGATGACAAGCGTATAAAGATATGGCGTGAACAAGGAACACGCAATCAGCACCAAAACATCACCGAATATCACGCATTCAAGGAGGCGAAAAATTATGGTGTGGACAGGGATTTAATTAGGATACTGCACCGACATGCGCATCTTTAAACTGAGTTCTGTGGCGGCTGTACGGTATCGAAATGAAGTCCTAGAACCCACTATGAGATTGTACGCTGCAGTAGTTGGCCCTACTTTTTTAATGGACGATAACGCAAGTCGCCGTAGAACTGGCATCGTCGAAGACTACCAGGAGAGTGTCCAGGAGAGTTGCGCGTATGGCGTGGCCAGCATATTCGCCCGACTTTAATCCCATTGAATATCTTTGGGATGCTCTCGGCCATGCTGTATGTTTTCGTTTCCCACCAACAGCCAATCTTATTGAGCTGGAAATGGAGAAGGATGGCGATTGCTTAATTCGGCGGTGGTTGACCACTTTATTGAAAGCATGGTCATAAGATGTGAACTTTGTTTATAGATGAGGGGGGATCACATACCCTATTAATGTATTTTTTTCATTTTATGCTGTTTATTTTCACTTTATACATAATGCAGTTTGAGTCTCCAGTATGTCATTATGTGATAACTTATAAAAATTTAACATTTTTGTCATTTCTGTATATAATTATTGATTTTGTTTTATCATAAATATATATGCTACTTTCCTGCCGGATTTTGTGTCAATCAAAGCAGTATTTGTTGAGTTTTTGCATTTTACAACTTCGTGCTTAACTTTTGAAAGTGTATAAAATGTACCTCAAAAGACATTGCTACAGAAATTGTAATATAGTTATTTTTTTATAGTTGTAAACAAAGTGCAAAAGCTATTTAATCTCTTACAATGAGACGTTATACGACGCGGTACAGCACAAATGAATAAAAAGTAACGTTTAAAGTACCAAAACACTCTATTTCTTATTGCAAATCAGTTTCGGTCGCATTAGCGTACCATCATCTATACAAATTATGATTGCTTAGAAATCAAAATAAATGTTGGAGAAACGGATTTAACAACTAACTTCGCTTCACTTACATTTGCTGTTTTCAAGGCTTTTTGAAATTTTATGCATTGCCAAAAAATCCATTAAATTTACGGTAAAAACTGCTTGCAGCAATGTATCTTGCAGATCTCTATTGTCTTATGAAGAATTGAATGCACTTGTATGTGGCTGTGGATCTGTGATTAACTGCAGAACTCTGACCAATATTTCAGAGGACCCACTGGAGCTATTACCTGTCACACCTCCTATGTTTCTTACTAAAAACCGATGTTTTAGTAATTCGGATATTATTGAATTAGACTTTCAAAGTTTAAGGATAAGGTTGAATTACAGAGCTAAACTTCTTATCAATTTTAGGCAACGTTTTAGAAAGGAATACCTCAGGGAATTAGTTCAAAAACATACTGAAAAACATACACGTGAACCGCGAGTGATAGAAGTAGTCTTAATTGGGGATGATAACAAAAAGCGTTTATTTTGGCCTTTAGAAAAAGAGATTCGTTTACTTCCTGGACGGAATGGTAAAGTTCTTGCTGTTAAGTTGAAAACTCAGCACGGCATGGTATTACGTCCGATGCAGCACATCTTTCATTTGGAAATGTTTTCAAATGAAATGATTGAATTTGCATCCAAACCGTCGGGTGAAAAGAAAACTAGTTCCAGTGAGCATGATGATCATGAAAATGTATCTTCTCCTCATAGTGTCGTAATTAAGAAATACACTTCTTAAAAAAATGCATAAAAGCTCCAATAAAGTTAGAGCTTTTTAATAATAACTGTTACGTATTTGAAACTCTCCCCAAATTTCAAAGGAGGGAGGAGGATGTAAAATGAAATGAAGGGAAACTAGTAGAACGCGTTGTGCTTGAATTAAAAAAAATGGAAATATCGTCTGATGTTTTTGTTATTATTCGAAGAATTTTGATAAATGAATGTGAACTATTCACTTCTCTTGATGTAATGCTAGATGTGGCTTTTTATATGGTATTATACTGTATTGATATTATTTTATGGACTTTTAGATAAGTCTCAACTTAGTGAGTTCATCTTAATAGATGACTTTAATTTTAATTCAAGAACTCCTAGCATCGCGTAGATACAGCCCACAATGAAGAAATGAATGGTTAGTAAGTATACTTTTAAGCTAAAACTACATTTAAATTCTAACATCCAAATTTTACTTATTTTACACGCAAATTAGATCAGTGAGAAGCAATGATTTAAATACGGGTGTGACCGAGACTAAAGTTTTCTTCCTATCTTGACCTACAAAGAGGGAAGCCTGTCTCGGTACGGTATATATATATATATATATATATATATATATATATATATATACCGTATCCATTTTAATTATATATATATATATATATATATATATATATATATATATATATATATACCGTATCCATTTTAATTATATATATATATATATATATATATATATATATATATATATATATATATATATGTATATATATCGGGTCGTGGAATACAGACTTTTTAACAGCCTCATCAGGACGATAAGAAATTAAAAGTTGTGAGAACTAAAATTGTGAAAAAGCTTTCCATCTGCAGGTTGTTAGAAAAGTATTATTTTAAATAAATGATGGGCGTTTAAAGGAGATGGAAATGGTACAAATTAAAATGAATCGGAAGTTTAAGCTACATAAATGAGTTAGTTTTCACTTACAATGTTTTAAAAAATCATTTAAAAATTTTATTAGGACCTGATCTTTGTTTAAAAGTTTGAATGCGTTTTTCAGCATGGTGGGTTTTTCCCCACTAGTTCTCATCTTTAAATTATTAAAAGTCAAAAATGGATAAAGAAATATTTAAAATTAATATAAAAAACCTGAACGAAATTTATATTTTCCTCTTTACCTAAATAAAAAAAAAATCAGATGAATAATGTTTCGAGTTATGACTATTTTAATTTATACCACTTATAACAATAGTAATCATTTGAAATTTTTATAATCTTTATGAGAATTTTTAGGATGTGATTTTGTTTGCAAATTATATTGCTAACCATAGCAAAAAAATCATAACTTTAACTCAATAGATATATTTTTACGCGTTTCCAAGAACTGTTAAAGTAACACTGCTTCTTGAATTATGTGCATTTCAATCTGTGTCTAATCCCTTAAAATTTTGAATTATTGATGAATTATTTAACCCCCTAACCGCCGAGAAAAAGGACAAAATTTTAATGTTGTTTTTTCCTTAATTTATTTTAAATGTTAATAAAGGAAGAATTTTCTAACATGGTATTTTTTTGTGACGTATATGCTTATAAGCCTTGAAATTATCAATCATAACTTAATTTCTTGAAACTGGATTTTATTTGTAGAATTTTTTAATTTAAAATATGGTTCAGTTGCAGTGAAACCTGCAGCCTATTGAACGGATATATCAGGTCGCGGCAGTAGGAAGGTTAAACGAGTGTAACTCTGTGAGTTTTGTAGATATAGAGATGCATTTTCGTGTGTTTAATTCATGACTGGATAAGGAAAGTTTTCCTACTTGGAATTTTTACAAAACGGAAAACTTATAAAAATTTCATTTACGCAATTTTTCTAATAGACCCGATATGGAATTGCAACTTATGTCATCATTTTCTGCACCTTTTTCTTATGAAACTCTGCACTGGGAAGTATTGGGTATAAAGGCAATATTTAAGGAGATAGTCTATTGTTTCGATAATTTTGAATCACCCTGAATATTTTTTCCAAGCACTGCAATATATTAGTTAAACTATTTGAAAATATACAAATTGAATATTTCCAACTGAGCGAAAAATTGACCAGGCTTGGAATCGAACCCAGATACTTGGCTTACAAGGCCAATGCTTTGCCTGTTAAGCTACTTGGGCGATAGCCAGCTGGGATTTCTCGCTCGGATAACCTTATTGGTCATAACATCTGGTCTGTCATTTAGACAGCTCAACAGAATAGACCGCATGTAATAAAACTCCATATGACGATGGGTACGAAGATATACTATTATTTTCAAAACAATCTAACTGTTTGGTAACGTAATCATACGAATTGAATATTTCCAACCCATCGTCATATGGAGTTTCATTACCTTCGGTCTATTCTGTTGAGCTGTCTAAATGACAGACCAGATGTTATGACCAATAAGATTATCTGAGCGAGAATTCCCAGCTGGCTAACGCCCAGGTAGCTTAGCAGGTAAAGCATTGGCCTTGTAAGCCAAATATCTGGGTTCGATTCCCAGCCTAGTCAATTTTTCGCTCAGTTGGAAATATTCAATTTTTATGATTACTTTACCAATCAGTTAGATTATGTTGAAAATAATAGTATATTTGAAAATAATTACTTTCTTTTATTTTAATTTACAGTAAGTTTTTTGTTCATTAAAATTTCAACATATGTGGCTCAACTCCGATAAAATAAGCAATATTTATTCCTGAGCATATTTTATAAATTATTTCAAAAAATTTCAAATGCTCAGTTTTTAAAAATGCATGGTTGTTACTGTAAGTTTTACTTTAAATATATTTTTTTCCAATTTTTATGCTTTAAATAATATGTGCTGTTTGCGTAAAAATTAACTTACAAAGAAACCATTCAACTAAACAATGTTTCCAGTTAATTAATCACAGAATAACACTGAAAGTTTCAAAGATATTGCTGTAACAGCTGCAGAAAATATCTTCTACTAAAGATTCCTTTTTCCTACAGATAAATGTGTAAGTGAAATATATTAAAATAACAATAATATCATAATTAGACTACACCTTTCTTTCATGTTTTGTATGTTTTGATTACCTACTTTCGCTAAAAACTATTTCTATGCGTCTGTTTTCTTACTTTTAGAAAAAAATAAGAAACAATAATACCAACTAAAGCTTAGTTTAAATTATTTATTAGAGGCTTTACGTCAGTGTTATTAAATTTTAGATTACAAAAGTGAAAACAGAATTCTGAATATATTATAAGTTTTAAAAATTAAAGAAATAAAAATTAAGAAGATTTAAAGAATAACGATTGTACAAAAAATCTAATGAGAAATAATTTTCAAGAAAATATCGGAATACATAAATTCAATTGCTCTTCTACTTTTTAACGATTTAAACCTTATATTTTTGTTTATTTACCATATTACGACACTGTTTCGGAGAAAGTTTCATCTAATTTGAATAACAGTGAAATTTATTACAAATTGATATATAAATTGAGTTCTTTTTAGATAACCAAAAAATATAAATATGTCATAATAAAATATACCGGAATTGTTTATGTGAATTTATGAGGTGATTGTGATAATGTATATATATATATGAGACTGTTAGATCGATTAAGATAAAACTTAAAGAGCATTTCGAATATTTAAAAAAAAGGGAAGTTAAATTCTAAATTAGTACAGCATATTTTTGAAACGGACCACGTGCTATTCTTCAAAAATTCGTTGTCTTTAAAATAACTGCATTGCTTATTAGTACAGATTATATATAGAAAATTTGTGCACTAGCCTAAACCCACGCACTCTCAATGAATCTGGTTCGATTTCAAAGAAATATATATATAGATATATATATATATTGTTTTTTTAATAACTTTGATTGCATTAAGAAAATGTTTTAAATTTTGTTATTATTGAAATATGATGACGAGGTGCGTTGCATATAAAAACGTCTTTTCTTTATAGTTTTGCTTTTATGTCTAATTATATGTCTCTATGTATATTTTTGAGTGAATTTACTTTTTTAAAATGTGGTTAAACCTGTCTCGTGTTTCATAATTAGTTTTAATAATTTGATTCAAAACACTAAAAAGATATATGTATCGTTTGAAGTATTTATTTAAACACATTCTACAAGATATAAACAATACACTGTAGAAAATACAAATGATTACTTCTCACTGATTTCCTTCCAATACAAAATCAAACGGATTAAGATCTGGAAAATAAAATAGCCAGAAATCCAAAAACGCATGACTGATTTGCCAATATTTAAATGTTGCACAAAAAATAATATTCTCGCTAGTTTTTATGCTCTTTTATACATAAAACATGGCTCCATATTATGAGATTAAGGGTAAAAATTGTTCTTACAAATTGAAATAGCACTTGCAATGACACTTTAATTTTATTTACTATCCCGCCATTATAACAATATAGTTTAAAATAAAAAAAAAGTTTATTTTCCCTATGTTTGATATAGTTTTCCCAATATCTGTTGTACAATGCAATCTATTGGATTTTCTGGAAGTAATTTTTTTTTTACATAATCCGTTTCCCCATTTTCTCGTAGGTATGTACACAAAATTTGAAGCCTTTACACTGAGTAGCTCTATATATATAGAAGTCAAAGTAGGTATGTTTCATTTTTGATCACCCGGAAGAACATTTTTAAGTATTTCAAAGATATTCTATACTCCACGTTTAACGCATAGTGTAATGTTTCTGGAGTTTCCGATAGAATACACTTTTCCTCTTTATTTCTTATTGTAATGTTCAATAACCAAGTTATAATGTTTAGGTATATGTATCGAACCACACTGAGTTGTTTGATTTATAGGGAGGACAATTGCGGTCACATAATATAACATTTTACGCATTTCAAAAGTAATCTATACATTAAACCATAATGTAATTTTTTTAAAGTTTCCAAGTAAAATCCCCCACTATTTCCTATTGCAATTTTCAATAACAAAGTTATCTTGTTTACATAATTTAGTTTTCACTTAAATAATCTCTTCAGTTTTAAAGAATTTCTTGGAAACAAAATTCGATAATAGCATCTATGGTACAAACGTACTTGCAGATGAGGAAATTTCATAGAATTCACCAAATATACATTAAATGTAATCGCTTTATCTTAAAATGCTCATATGTTTTACGTAACATCTTTCAATTAGCTGAAACAAAATGAGTATACTTAGAATTGTTACTTCGAAATAATCTTGTATTATTCTATTCTACTTGTTGTATAACATACGTTATATTATACATGTAAATCTTAAAAACATTTATCTTCTTACATGTATATAGTAAAAGAGCGTTTGATGTCATGTTTTCTTAAAATATATTGTCTTTAAAAGCGTAGCTATTCTTTTGAAAATTCAAGTAATGATATCTTTATTTTCCTCAAAAATATTAAATATATCTTTACAACAAATATTTTAATTATATAATTTAGCTATCTCATTATTGAAGCTATAATTAATCATTTTTATTAGCATAATTTCCAAGAACTAAAATATCATTTTGAAGAATTAAATTTTTAAAAATTGATTATTGTTAAAGTTAAATATAAATGATTTAAAGTTATTCTAAAAATATTTTCTTTTCTATTAGTCTTTTGTATCATTTTTAAGTAAAACAATAATGAATTTAAACATGATGTAAATCATCATGTAATTTCCTTTCACCGAAAAAAATTTCGATACCTGTTACGCAGTGGAGTTGTTTTTATGTATTTTGATAGCAAATCATGTAAAATTTTGCATACAGTGAAGAATATTTTGTATATGATTCCTCAATGTTACATTTTGATTTCAGATCGGAGAAGTGTATCATTTCCTTGTAACTTACAGAGGTATGACATGGTTTAGTGTATGTCATTGAACATGGAAAAAAATAAAATTTATATATTCTAAACATATTTAGGAAGTCTTTTTTATAATTTTGAAGTAATCAGAGAATAAAAAATATAATGTATATAAGCATGAATTAAATCATTTACAGTTTACGTACAAAAACATTTTCAGTCCGTTTCTTCCACTTTGTGATTCTATTTCTTCGAAGTACGATCTATATACTTTTTATGCAAATGGGTTGATTTTCGTGTACTTAAATCTAAAACCATCTATGGATCATGACAATTAATTTCATTTAAATGCAAAATTTTCCTTAAAATGTAGAGTGATTGTATCAATAGTATATTTTCATTTCAGTTCGGAGCAGTTTATCAATTTTTATATGTTTCTAACTATGACAGGGTTTGGTGTCAGTCATTGAACACGAAAAAGAAAAAAAACGAAGAAGCGAATAATCAATAAAATCTGCATAAAATTGAACGCTTATTAAATTTATGAATCTTAAAATAGTGGTAGGCAAATTCTTTAAAGAAATGCAATTGTAACATGTACTTATATATATATATATATATATATATATATATATATATATATATATATATATATATATATATATATATATATAATTATATATTTTAGCTATCTCATTATTGAAGCTATAATTAATAATTTTTATTAGCATAGTTTCCAAAAACTAAAATATCATTTTGAAGAAATAAATTTTTAAAAATTGATTATTGTTAAAAGTAAGTATAAATGATTTAAAGTTATTCTAAAAATATTTTCTTTTCTATAAGTCTTTTGTATCATTTTTAAGTAAAAAAATAATGAATTTAAACATGATGTAGATCATCATGTAGTTTCCTTTCATCGAAAAAATTTTCGATACCTGTTACGCAGCGGAGTTGTATTTATGTATTTTGATAGCAAATGATGTAAAATTTTGCATACAGTGAAGAATATTTTGTATATGATTCCTCAATGTTACATTTTGATTTCAGATCGGATAAGTGTATCATTTGCTTGTAACGTACAGAGGTATGACATGGTTTAGTGTAAGTCATTGAACATGGAAAAAAATAAAATTTATATATTCTAAACATATTTTGGAAGTCTTGTTTATAATTTTGAAGTAATCGGAGAATAAAAAATATAATGTATATAAGCGTGAATTAAATCATTTACAGTTTACGTACAATTTCAGTCCGTTTCTTCCACTTTGTGATTCTATTTCTTCGAAGTACGATCTATATACTTTTTATGCAAATGGGTTATCTATGGGTTAGCTTTATATATATATATCCAATTAGCTGGATTTATTCTAATTGAGTAACTACATTGTAAATTTGATTTAATTCTCCTCGAAGGGAATCAAAATTATATTCAGAGGTTAAAACTTTTAATTTGAAATTTCGTGGATTAGTAATTTTTTTTATATAAATGCATTGACAAAGCAATTGAAAATTGTATTTTCCTCTCTCCCTGAAATACAAAAGGAATGAAACAGCTTTGGGCTTTATCATACTTTCTCAAAAGACGAAGTTTTGTCGTATATTAATTCTTTTAACATGGGAATGTGTTAAGTAATTTTGTATAAAAAATTTAAAATTTCTCTCATTGTGAATCCGAACTGTATATTTCGGGCTGTATCATGTTCTCACTAAAGAGTACGTCTGGAAGCAAATACTCATTTTTCCAACAGTTTGTGGAAAGAACATTTAATTTCTATCATGTATTGAAATGTATAATATTAAGCTTTTTAACATATGCACAATGAGGAACTTTATAATTGAATCATGAACTTTTCTGTTGTACTCCTAGTACAGAATACAAAACAGATGCATCTAAAGTTCCATCAAGTTTCGAAACTATGTGTAGACGGGAATGCAAATTTAATTTCTGGTTCAATTATGCCATTTAGAAAAAATATTTTGTCAATTATATGTTACCTGATACAGTAATAAAAGGGTGTTTACAATTAATATTAGTTTAGTCCCCTACCCTCACCCTCCCCCTTTCCCCCAAAGGAATTGAAACAATACATCTCAATTTATCAGACCTTAAAAGATGAAATTACGCAGGTTAGTAAATTTATTAACATATATACAATTAAAAGATTTTATATAAAAAAATTAATCCGCCTTCCAACTCCCCTTCCCCCACCCCAAAAAAAGGGAAAGAGGTTATATCTGGTTTTATGAATTTATTTAAAATAAAAGTTTGTGGTGCTATAATTGTTTTAACGTATGGAAAGGAAATCTGTTGTTTGTTTCCGAATTTTTTAAACATTTAATAGCTGATCTTTGTGAGGATTTGGATACAAAAATTATAAAAGATAAATCCATAAAATGAAAAAAAAGAAAACGTCTATGTATTTGTTTTCTAAACTCTGTAGTATTAACTTATGTAATTAACTTTTGTTTTGATACATATATGATATGATATTTTATCCTAATGTGAAAAATAATTTTTAGTATCGTTGATTGTTACCTTTTTTAAATATTAAAATTTAGATTAAAACTTAAACTCTACTAAGAGACCACCTCTCGGAGCGATCAATTTTGATTGGAACGATACGTGGTCCCCAGCAAGCATATAACTTTCGGCATACGATCGGGCCGGAGCCGTCAGTGTCGGTTAAGTGTCGGTAGCAGGTTGGCACCTGAAACTTAAGAATCTGCTATTTTGAAAGCCGGTTACGGTAATCGGTCCAAATTTGGTTGTATATCGGCAAGCGACTTATACCGGCAAGTGACGCAGGACCGATATCTGAGTTCTGATAGTGGACCGATCAGATTTGCCAACATCGGTCCGAATTCAGAATATTTAGTCTTAACCGATTCTTTTTCATTTTCTCAATTTTATTCGAGTTTGAGTTTTGATAAGAAATGTATATTTCATGTATTTCATTAAAAATTCTGACAGTGATAAACAGAAAATATGTCAAAAATAACCTTTATTTATTTTTTTAAAATTATTATTTTTGAATTAGTTTTAAAAATGACTTACAATTATTTTTTTCACAAAAAGAATTTTTAAGTTATTTCCTTTAGATTGTTATTCACTATTAGGAAATTAATCATAGAAAAACAGAAAAAAATCTTTGTATGGTAATTGAATTTATTTTCTATTTATCGATTCATTTTAAAAGGAATAACTTAGTTTCACTTTTTATTTTAATATTAATTACTAGAAAGTGCTTGAAATTGTTTTAGAAGGTAAAACATATAAAAGAAATGTACCCATTTTTTTAACATAAAAAAAAAAATCAGTTTTTTTTTTCTAAAATATTTTCTCACAAACGAAAAATAAATTAATATTACTATTTTATTTTAAGATTTAAAAATTATTATTGCAACAATTATTCAGAATTAATATTGCTACATAAAAAATATTCTGTATTAAATTATGAAATGTCTTAAAGTGAATTCTAATGAAAAGTGATTAATTACCAACTTAATTTTTTTATTAAATTAGTTATTTTATGTTACAAATATATATTTCTTTTTATTATTATTTTATTATTTACTTTATTATTACATTTAATTGCGTTATAATTCTCAAAAAGAAAATTGCATTAACAGAAAAACCACTAAAATTCATTTATTATATCCAATACATATGCATTTTTAAATTTATAAAAAGGAATATGAAATATCTCCTATTTAAAAAAATCGTGTATAAAAAGATTATATATATATATATATATATACATATATATGTTATTTTTATTTTTTTTTTACTTAATATACATACATCATCAACAAAATAACATTCCAACATAGTCGTAAAACATAAATACTAATTTAAATCATCAAATGGCATAACATAATTTTTTATTCTACTTAAAAGTTAATTATTACCAATTTATTATTATTTAGAATAAGTTTTTCTATGTTAAAAATATATACTTTACAAATTAACGCAAAACATGTAATTATGTTACAGTTTTTAATAAAAAAATATTTATTTAACAATACTTCTGAAAAAAAGTATTATTTTTAAATTTTAAATATACTACTTAATGATTCTAAAATTTATAAGAAAAACAATTCGTTTACTTTAATTAATTTGTTAATTCATTAATTTAAATATTAAATTAATTTTGAAAATCAGGCGCATAAAACAATTACAAATAAATGAATACATAAATAAAATAAAAACACTTTAATATTACAATTTTCCATTCTGTCATTTACGTCAACGACATTTTCCATTCACATAGCACTTACTGAAAAGCCACACCCTTATTACCACACATAAACCTCCCCTAACCAGGTCTGACTTGTCTAGTGGTTAAGGCCTTCACCTTCCGAGGTAGGGTTTGCGAGATCAAATCCCGCCTGTTCCCGCACTGAAGAATGTTTATTGGCTCGCAAAACACTTGCTAGAGTGTTTAACAGATGGCGCCACCAGAGAAATTTTTTTGTTTGTGCCGGGATTCAGCTGGTATTCGTGTGGTTAGCTATCGGCATAGTTTTTTGCCGATACCGGACCGGCTGCGTGCCTTATGAATCGGGCGGCATTCGCGCGGCGTATCAAAAAAGATACGGAACCGGTAGCGGCAAGTGGCATCGGTCCAATACCGCTGGCATTGGCAAGCGGCTATCGTCCGATTGCTTACCGATAGCTCTGCGTTTGCTGGGTCGCTTTAGGGAGGTTTTACTGAAATTATATTTTATTATTGATTTAGAAAAAAAAACAATAGTTAACTTTGATTTCTCGAAACGTAAAAGGCCACAACCATAATTCAAACGTTATAAAGATATTCCTGTTGCATAAGTAAGTAATAATAAAAAAAATAGCTTTAATTCATAATACAAAGAATTATTATATTATACTAATGCCCGTATATTATTTATGTGTACCTCACTTTCAGGCACTAGTTCTGATGTGGGAAGCCATTGAAAAAAAGTTTGTAATGACATTACGCTATCTACATTGGATAGTCGTTGGCGTTCTTTGCTAGAGGAAAAAATCAGAAAAAAGGGAAAAAGAAAAGGTGAAAAGCCATACAATCTCAATCTCATATCCTCATTGGAGGAATTCCCGTCATTAGTAACCGAGGACACCTCCGTGAAGTGAGAGCGATAACGTTATGAATTTTTTGAACAATACGGAAACTGCAAGATTAACTTAGAAGGGGGTGAGAAGAGACAAAAATTTTGCGATCGTTTATACATTATTTTTTAACTTTTTTTATGATAATTGATAAAAAATAGTTTTAAAGTGAATTTTGAAAACTTTTTTGAGCTTGAACATTGAGGACAGTGATGACTCTAGATTAATTGGAGCTAATAGTGTATGTCTTGTTTATAAAAAAGAAAACTGTTTTGATTTTGACATTTGTGAATTTTAGAGTGATATTGGCACAGAACAAACAATAGGCTTAAACTTTTATGATCGATTATATATTAGTCAAGAGCTATTTTTTGTGATAATTGAAAAAGACTAGTATAGGAGCGATTTTTAATTTTTTTTTTAAATCTTGAATTTTGGGGGATTTTTTCCATGTTAAAATTAGAACTGATCGTTCTTGACTTTTATAAAAAAAAAAAAAAAAAAAAGAGAAACTGTATATATTTTTAAGAAAAATATCTGGAGATAAAGTTATTTAACGAAAGATTTCTTATAAAATAGAAATAAATCCCGTTCTTTTTAGAAATAAAGAGCATAAATAAGGAAATTTGTTTGCTATTTTTGTATTGAGAAAAACTAATGCCTGAAAGTAAGGTACATATGAAATTATAAATAACAACAGCATACTTCGTTTTCTAAGAATAAAAAATATTGTCATGGAATAAGGTGAAGATACATGAAAGTGATGAGGTGACCTATGGGCGCTTTTTTAACACTAATCCAGACAAATTTACAGTGCTAGTAAAAAAAAAAAAAAAAAAAAAAAAAAAAAAAAAAAAAAAAAAAAAAACACTTGCGACTTTAGACTAGAGGTCTGCACGGGCCGGAATTTCCAGGCCCGGCCCGGCCCGTTGCAAAACTCAAAAGTTCGGCCCGGGCCCGGCCCGGCCCGTTTAAATTTTTGTATTTTAGGCCCGTTTTGGCCCGTTACAATTTCTACGATTTCTAAAAAATTCATATTTTTATCATATAACTAAGAGTCCTTTAAAGAATACTGCATACATATCTATGGAATGATTTTACAGTACATTTTACAGCAAATACATATTAACAACGTTAATGATTACTTAGATTCTTAGGCTTTTAACATTCGAATAAAGATTCATTAAAAAATTAATATGGCTTAGAATAAAAGAAAAAAGAAAGAAAGCTAAAAACATCGTTAATTTTGAAGCTGTTTAATAAAAGAAGATTTATAAATATATTTCTACATCATTTTATTATAGATTTCAAATCCAAATTCATTCTTAAATTCAAAGAAGCTCCTTTCTGATACATTTCTAAATTAAATTTTTTTTTCCTCAAAAACGCATAAGATTAGCAGATATCTTTATTCAGAAACTATATAATCGAATGGCGTTATCCTTTTTTTGATACAAGCAATTTAAGAATACTGCAAACAAATAAAATACTGTCATAATTAGCGTTTTGAATAGAATTTTCGGAAGCAATAGCAAGGGAAGGGAGAAAAACCTGCAATCATTTGAGAAACGATTATATCTCAACAAGGTTATACAAGTATTTTATTTACCAAAAATGAAAAACGCTATTCGATTCCAAATCCCTTCAATAGTTAGGCTTATCACTTTTATACTTTTACAATTTAAAATTAATCAGAAAATGTGTCAAACTTTCGCACTATTGAGAAATTAATTTAAAAATCATCAAGAAGTATATATCCGAAGAGGTTCCGTTCTTTATCGCTGTTAATTTTACAGATCATGTTTTCTGCCAATAATTAAGTCTAGTACCAGTCCGGCCAGTCTATATGTAGAAAAATAATGCAAGCGTGATCTCGGACCGGCATGAGTCAGCTAAAAAAATATCAAAACGGGTTACACATAATGTAATTCTCCGATGCCGGTACACTGTGCATTTTTATATTGATGTTGTCAAACTAGTATGGCCACATTTATACTTATTCTCGTTAAAACCATTTTCGTTGAAAATAGCTCATATTTTATCGTTTCTGCTGAAATCTTCAGAACGGGCCCGGTAGGCCCGAAAAAAAAATTTTCGACCCGGCCCGGCCCGTCTGGCCCGTTCAATTTTTTTGCCGGCCCGGCCCGGCCCGTTTATGTTGTTTGTCGGCCCGGCCCGGCCCGTTGGAAAAACTATTCTAAATCTGCCGGCCCGGCCCGGCCCGGCCCGTTAGAAAATTCGAAAGGATTCCGCCGGGCCGGGTACGGGCCACGGGCCAGGCCCGGGCCCGTGCAGACCTCTACTTTAGACATTTTATTAAATATCTAGCAATATATATATATATATATATATATATATATATATATATATACATATGACGAATTATTCAGAAAGTCCAGATGTGTTAATGAAATAGTACAGACCATATATTTTTGAGAAGATTTTTTTCCGAAATCTCATAGGAAACCGTCAACAAAAAGTAAAAAAGGACGAAAATCTTTTGGATAACTCTGTCAAAATTAATGAAGGAAAAACGTTCAAACTGCAGATTATGATTGAGGGAATTATTGTATTAAGTATTGTTCATTTTTATGAGGCTATCATGTACACTCGTAGACAAATTAAGGTTTTTATAAAAACGGTCCCAAATTTTTGAAGTTTTTTGCTTATAATTTGCAGAGTTCTTAACAAAAACAATGTTCTTTTTAAAAAAATATGAGTCACGCAATTGTACATAATACCCTGTAATCACAAATAAAAAATAATAAAAATTGTATGAAAAATCAATAATTTTACTAAATAAGGTTCCACTGTGCAAGCATGAACGCAATCAAAATATAAATTGCATAATGTGTTAGGTAAATGTAAAGAGCAAATTTTGTGAAAGTATCAAAAACACAGCTTGAAAACTCTTAAAATTATCGAGAAGAAGAGATAGAATAAGCAGAAAATATGTTGCTCTTAAAAGGAAGCAAAAAGATGAGTTACATTGAGACTAATCAATAGATATTAAGCGCTCTTTTTTGCAACCGCTCATCTTTTTGCTTCATTTTGAGAATAACGCATTTTGAGCTTATTCTTTCGACGATAATTTTCAGAATTTTAATGCTACGTTTTTTAGACTTTCACAGATGTTGCTTTAAAAATTTCTCTAATATATTATGTAGTTTATATTTTGATTGAGTTCACGCATGTGCAGTGAAACATTGTTTTGTAAATCCTCTCATTTTTCATACAATTTTTATTATTTTTTACTTTTAATTACACGATATTCTGTACAATGTTGTTTGTCATATTTTTTGAAAAGAATTTTTTTTTATTAAGACCTCTGCAAATTATAAGCAAAAAAATCGGCAAAATTTTTGTTGAACCGTTTTTATAAAAATCTTATTTTCTCTACGGGTATACATACTATCCTCATAAAAATGAACACAGTTTATTACAATAAGTCACTTAATTATAATCTGAAGTTTGAACGCTTTTGCCACAGTTTTTACAGTTTTATCCAAAAAACATTTGCTCTGTTTCAATTTGTTGATGGTTCGCTTCGATATTTCGAGAAAAATTTTTGCGAAAATGTATGACCTGTTCTATTTTGTTTATACACCAGGAGTTTCAGAAAAATTCGTCATGTAAATTTCTGGATATTTAACAAAAATGTCTAAAATTGCAAATGTCTTTTTTTTTGCTGGCATTGTTTTTGTCCAAACTATTTCGAACCTACATTTCAGATAATGGCGATACTAGCCTCGTTCGAGTTCAATTAGACGAATGAAACAGTTAATAAACAGCAGCTTGTTGATAATGGCAGACGTGAAGTTGCATGTTGATTCTCTTTTGTCCAAAATCGTGTACACTAATTAAATTTTATATTCCGTATGTGACCAACCTCATACAGAAGCATTCAATTCTAATGTAAAGAGTTTTAAATTTGTAAAGAATTGGGCAAGAAAATAAAGTTCACTGTTTGGTGTTTTTAGATTTGGTAGCTAAACTGTAATAGCTCATAGCTAACCAAAGCAATATAAATACAGTAAAATTCTCATTACTATGTATAGGCAAGGGAAAGTTTTTAAACGAGAGTCCATTATAACAGGAGTTCATAAATTTTACGATTTATATATAGTAAAAAATACTTATTATGTACATATACACTTTAATATATCTAATAATTTGTTTACTCATATCTTTCTATATTACTTTAATAAAAGTACGAAAACTATAAAGAAATGAACAATAACAATTTAAAAATGAAACAAAAATTATATCAGAAACTCCAGTTTGCATTTAAGTATACTTCTATTCTTACTTTAAGGTGCAAAATGAAGAAATACGATAGAGAATACGTAATAAAATATCCAGAAAAAGTAAACTCCATTTATTTATTCTACCTTTATTATCTTCGTTACCAGTAGTGTTCGTTTATTAAAAATACAATAGAAAAAAATTTGGATCTCGTTGTTCTAATGAATTTTTGTCCATCTTAACGCATGAACTCTTAAACTGTTCGTATTAAACGATATCTGTTACATGCACGTCTTATAGACCTTGACCGTGGATTTTGTTTCTGTACGTAATAATGGGAAATTGATCTTAAACGAGGCCATATTAATGGAAGTTCTAACTTTAACTAATTTAGCTTATCGAGATACGATTTTTTGTGCACGATAGATCATTTTTAGATTACTACATATTATCATTAACGCACATTATTGTCAGTTCGGATGTTTTGTCATTATTTAAATCGCCCAAAGGCAAGAAAAGTGACACATATCGACAAAAATTAATTTCACCGGAGATGAAATTTTTTTATTTAAATTTATATTTATATAAATATATAAATATATATATCAAAAATATATATACTTTTTTGTTATATGAACTAGGAGCACTTAGCTACTCGTGCGTGAGTAAAAACGTACTTGAAAGCATGAAATCATTTTAAATGAAGACGTAGGATGAGGTTCGCAGAGTTGGGTGAGTTTACTTTACCACACATTCTGCTCTTCCTCTTTGGTTACAAAGGAATTATAGTGTTATGAAGGAATAACCCGTATAATTACACTTATGAATCTTTTTGTGTAGAAGGAAACATCTTCGACAGACCTATTAGAGTTACAAAACGCAAAATGAATTTTTTCTAGATGCGTCATTTTTCTTCTAGGGGAGCGAAATGTAGTTATTTAACAAACACCTTATAAAATGAGCGGTCACATTTCCTGCTGTACATTGATATGTATACTACCTCTGACAGTAAAGTTCGGTAAATAGTCCTGTAACATTAATGTAGATGAAATATTAACGAAAGTTACCGTACCATCCATCGAAATAATCATCTCCTATAACTATGCACCGCTGAGATCTGCTATACATGTCCTGAGAAATTCGCAAGAAGTATTCTTTTGGGATGTAGTTCAAAAGCTTCGTCACGTTTCGTTGGATGTCAACAATATTGTCAAATCTCTTTAAAAAAGAGTTTGAAGAAAAAGGAAGTCTGAAGGATTTAGATCTGGCGAATATGGTAGATTTCAATTTGCACAACCCCCCATGAATTTCTTTCCGTGTCTTGCAAAACTTAAAATCAAACTTTAAACTGATCTTTTGTTCGTTCATTTTCCTGTTCTCATTTAAGAACCAACACACTAAACAATGACTTAGTAAAACACGTCTTACACAGAACATAAACGGCACTCAACTGAACAATGGTCAACACTTGCCTCTATGCAGGTGTTGCGTTTTGTTTCCCCAGTGTTACCAGATCGGTCGTTCTGAATTCATTCACCGAACTTTTTTATCAGATGTAGTATTATGGGCCTAATTCTTCTATATTTTACTATCGTTTATGAAATTATTAGATTTCATTCAACATAGTCTACAAAGATTACTTACAAACATTACTGTTAGAAAATAAGAATTCTAAAAAAATAATAAAATGAATAAATGTATTCAAATGTATGGAATTTCATTAAATCGAAGTAATTTCAATATATCTTCTAAACTCAATATCACACAAGGAAATATTGCGAATAAACAATGCCTCCAAAGAATTCGAATTTCGAAAGAAAAATTAGATTGCTTCTAGGTTGATATACAGATATAACACAATTACTAATTTCAGTGTCTTCCCTAACAAATAAATTTATTTTAATAGATTAAATGTATGAAATAATTTATATATCATTGAGAGTTTATCATATGGATCCAACTAGCCTTAGTATGGTATTGCTCTAATATATACATAGCATGAATGCATTTCCATGTTTGCGTTCTGTTTATTTCCACTTTCCGTCCATGAGATTTAATATATCTTCTACAGATATATTTTAAATTGTGACCTGAAATAAATAATAAACAGCTATAATAATTTTTGGAAGTATACTTTAAAAAAATTAAGTGTTTTCAAAATACATTAAATCAAATAAAAATAGTAATAATAATTGATAAAACATTTTAAGTGCTTTTGTTCATAGTTTTTTAAATCATATTTTAATTTTTATTTAAAAGTAATAAATATTGCTTTGTATTTCTTTATCTTTTTATAAATTATTTTTTTCTAATAAAAAAATACTTTTAAATACGTCCAGTAAGATATTTTGTATTACCGAAATTAATGAAATAAAGTACGGTGAAAATAGTTCTGATGCATTTCAAAGATTTTTTTTAAACTCATGTATTAGCACCTTTCATGCTCCAAAATTAGAAATAAGTGATAAATATTAAACTTGGCTGTTTCTAAATAGTTGTTTAATCAATGGTAATTCCTTTTATCCAGGTGGAAAAAACAAACATTTGATATCGATTAAAATCGGACGCATGATGTTAGCATGATAAAAGCTTCATGAAATTATTTGAATATTGTCATGATATTCTCTTCAATATTTGAAATCGCCTGCTTCAAAATGATCTCTTTTTGAAATTTACTAAGGAAGCAGAAAAATCTTTTTTCAAATGGTCTCCTGTAATAGTCTATAAATTGTTGAAATTAGTTTTGTTGTAGACCAATTCCAGGTTTAAAATAATTTTTGAAGTTGTTGTCGATTTGGGTATATTTTCGCCAAATCAGAGTAAAGTTGCTCCATCTTTACGAAACTTTAATTTTCTGTGAGATGGTGGAGTCATGACAAATTTCTTCCAGTAAGCTATTAAACTCAGACCAGTGCTGCAATCTGTATTTTTAGATAAAATCTGAAATAATGTAGCAGATATAATCATGTTTCTCTCTTGGCCCAAAGTTAGCCTTATTAGCTGTACAGAGTTTTAAGAACTTTCTGTATAATTTGTTTACATAAGTAAAGCGGTATATTAAGTAGAATTAGAACCAATTAAATATTCACCTAATAAATAGGAATGACTTATATAATAATGTTTAGATGTTCAAAAATTTGGAGATGATTTATCTGAAAATTAGTCAAAATTGATTTTTTCTATTTAAAATCAAATGAAAGTCTGTTTAATTGTAGATATTTTGATACCTTGTTTATACTTATACGACAATTATATCGCATTTATAAATGTAAATCTTGTAACAACACGCAACGCAATTACCGATTTAAATTAAAACTTTGAATGATTTGTTTCCATATTTTATTCTTTTCCTGTTTTAAAAATTCTGAGGCTTCTTTTGTATTTGAGATATAGATTTAAACATTTTCGTACATGTTCTTTATTTTATATGTAATAAATCTGAACATTGTATTAATCTTCAAGTTATTATTATGTTTTTAAATAATAGTATATGAAGATGTGTTGCATTTCATTGTTTTACAATACAGTTAAAAATATAAGTATAAAACTATATCAAATGCAATATTAGATGTGATCTGTATTAGAGAAAGGCTTATGTTTCACCTGTTATCTTTTTTTCCTTTTTCTTAAAACATTCTTTAAAACCATATTAACATGAAATGGTTCATTATTTATTGTTTTCACAATTATTTATTAGATAAGATTGTTTCAAATACTGATAGTTCAGGTAAATTAAAAGAGTAGTTTTAAAGTAATAACTGTTTTAAAAAGGTTAATTTAATTAACGGATGATTTATAATGTTTTATTGCAGATTAATTATGTCAATAAAAACATAAATCATTACTTATTAAAAAAGGTAAAAATTCATCACTTCAGAATATTTTCATGTTTTTAAAACAAATGGCTTAGTTTGTCTTAAAAAATCAATTTAATCGTACAGTTTAACACTTAAAATATCATATGTACGAGTATGTAAAAATATTCTACATGTAATATTTTTAGGCACAAGCTATAAATCAGCAACTTCCGTAGAATAAATATAATAATATATTTCTATTATTATAAAAAATGTAATTTCTTAGCACATAAAAAAAAGCATTTTAATCCTATACTAAAATATTAAATTGTGCATTTTATATTTCAATGCATGTAAAAGTGCGAGTTTTTCACAACTGCTATTGTCAGATTATCTACAGTTAATAAGAATTTTTTTTTATAACGAGATAAAATTCTGCGGTGATGAGCGTGTCAAGTGCTGATGCTCAGACTTTCATCAGCGAAATACTCCGTTTTTAAGATAAAAAAGGCCGAATTCTAAAGTGACTTACTTCAATATATATTAATGAGAAAAAAAGCAAGATGGTCACGTCGATTACAAAAAATTCAAGATTTTGATCGACGTTGAAGAGCCGTAAGAAAAATGACAAACAATATTTTTATCATGCATTTTTTTTATCAGATATATATTAATATTTGAAGAATACTGAAAAAAAATTTAAAAAAGTAAAACTCAAAAAGTTTTTGGCGTTAACAAAAAATGGCGTAAAAAATGGCGTACGACTGTGACCACGATTCCAAACCTCAAAGCAGTCTGAAAAAAAAAATATTTTTTTTTTAAATTTAGAGCAATGCCATTATCGTACTCACTAAGAAAGAGTTGAATAAATATATATATTCTTTTTTTTTTCTTTTTACAAGACGGCAGCTTCCTGGAAAAAAAATGAACTAGTCTTTTTAAGTTTTACAATTTTTTAAAAAATAGTAAAAATTCAAATTTGGGGCTGAGGATAGTTAATGTGATAGATAGGTCTATAGAGAAGACCTACGCCAAATTTCGAGTAAATCAATTCAGTTGAACTTGAGAAATCGCGTGTACTACTTTAAAAAAGATAGTTTCGAGAAAAAGAGGTTTAAAGTTACGCGTTAAGTTTCCCGGAGTCTAAGTCATAAAGTGATATTTTTTATACTTACATATGTAATCAGTCATTCCTGGGATCCCAACAAACATGGGATCTTCCTCGTCTTAGAAAAACGTATTTTCCGCGTTTCACTCTTTCAATCGAACGCTCTGGCTTCTTTTGACGTGTTAGATGTTCGAATCTCTGAGCGCTCAATCCTGGTGTTGTCTCGTTTCACGGCAAATGAATAAGCTTCCGGGCCAAATTTGATTCCCATAAGCGTCATCATTTTTTAAATTGGAATGAAACCGTAAATGGTATGCAAACAGCAATGAATGTAGCAATTTCAATTACTTGCAATTTAGCTCCGGGAGCAATATATTTAAGTGCGAAATTCCAAATCAAAGAGTTTAGAGACTCATTATTATTTTGGGTTTCTGAAACTAAACATCGAGTCAGTAACTCCACCGAAAGGATTTGCGAGGAAACAATCACGGATAGACGAATAGTCGCTAATGACTTTTGTCTGATTCGTTCCGGCCGAGCCGGTTTGGATGTCGGGCCACTAAAACAGCTATATCTCAAGAAATAATTCTATGTTTAAAAAATCCTCTTAATAACACATTCTTAAAGGTTTAAGATTTGAAAATATGAAATAATCAATTATTTCAAATTTCTAGACCAAATTAAACCCTTAAACCTTTTTTTTAACGAAATACAGTTATACAATGTGAAACGTTGGTCTTTTGCATGATACTTCAGTCATCGTTCTAAGTTTCGCATAAGCATAGTAAATGGAGTTTGATATTGTGGTGGTTACTCCATAACCCCCCCATATGTTTAATTTAATTCATTTTTTATTAGTCATTTTATTTCCTATTACCTCTTTTTTATTAATGTTCTCAATTTAAATTTAATTTCGGTTTCGCTTATTTTCATTTCGTCGCCTGTAATGTTTTCTTTCTTACTTAGCTTTCGAATGTTCCAAGCCGGTAAAATTCTGTTTGAAATCATTCCTTCCGGTTTTAAATTTGTTCGAGAACTTTCTCGCTAGTTCTTTTGGGTGGAACTTCCGTTTATTCGGACACACCCCTAACCTATCAAATTAAATTTCACAGGTGACGTATTTCAAGCCGTTATGTACATGGCCACCAGCTTTGGCCTTCCTTCTTAAGATGGTTATCAATTTTATTCTTATTAGTTACATATCTTTTCATACTGTATATTGTAATTTGGCTTAGTTTTTCCTCACCCCCTCTGTTGCTAACTGCCAAATTGGCGTATTTTGCATTTACAATAACCCTTTCTCCTTTTCCCCTGGGCTCGCGGCCACCTGCGTTAGTTACGCCGATAGACACCTGCTGTGATGGATGCAGTCGCATGAGTGAAAGTTCGGGGCAGAGGTGCTCCCCCGTTAACGAAGGATGGAACGGTTTTTTTTTTGTTATGTTGAGATTATTACGATGCTGATTTTTTTTTAAGTGCGGCAAAGAAAAAGTGCTGCCCTCAAAATTCATCTAGGAAAGTGATGTTGATTTCTGTTAAGCCAAGTCCCTCTGTGCTGCGAGGAGCAATGAAGTGGTTTAATGCATTCCTGAATGTATTCGTTTTATGTGCCTTCTCTTTTGGAATTATTCAACGTAAATACGCGCACTCCATAGATCTTCTGGTTGGTGTTCTTGTGGAAGCATCATAAGTGATGTAGAATGTCATCATGAGTCCACTTAATACCTATTTCATCTTTCATCACCTCATCGTTAAAAAATAATTTTTCTGCAGCTATTATTGGTGCTCGAATCTTCTTCAATTATTGTTTTATGTGATGCCAGTCCTCTGACAAACAAGCAGAGGTGAAAATCTTTTCTTTTCGTGAGACGCAAATATTTATTTACATAAAGTTCCTTCATGTCGTTATCTGGCCCATTATATATATATAATTTTTTTTAATATTTACGGGGCGTTATAAAGAAAATATTGGCATGTATCTATACAATATGAAGTATGATGTATTTTGTTTTGAAAGTTCATATTTTGAGAGGTGTTCTTTTTCAAAAAGAAATAATAATTTATTCTCCTTTTATGTCATGAAGAAAATTGTTTAATTACATGTTGTTGAGATATCTAGAATATGTTATGAAAAGAATTTTTATTGCTTGGAGATAGCAATAGTTGTGATTAACATATGTTATGAAATGGTTGTTTATCAAGTGAGAAATTAATATGTACGAGTCACCAAAAATATAAATTTGTGAAGAAATATTTATTCATGAAAAAAGCAACAAGTTCTTCATGAAATAAAATATATTTTTTTTCTTCGAAAATTGTTCGTATATTAATTTCTTGTGCCTATTGTCTGGATTTATTTGTCATCAAAAGCCAAGGATTCAACAGGTAACTTTTTACCTTTTTAATTTTATATTTTTATAACTTTACACTTGATTTTTCTTCATCATTGGATAAAGAATATTTTTATTATTTTAAATGAAATAATGAAGAGAGTAATTAGGGTCGTTTGCAGGCCCCCATTCTCCGTGATGTGCTATCATTATCACGATCACTTTGGCCTAATTATGGGTAGAGGCAAATAAAAAGTGCTTTCTCCTCTTTCAAATAAACATAACATTATATTTTCTTTGATACCCTGACCAAAGCGTCAGCTCAAACACAACACTTTAATTTCCTTTGGTGCAGTGACCAACGCTTGAACATTCTTCATTATTTTTTTTTCAAGTTATTTTTCTTCATATAGTGATTAATGTTTTATATAATTATATTTTGTTGGGTATGGTGCAGTAATCAAATACAATATTTATATTGATCTTGTATTGAAATAATATTTTTCTGGAGCAGTGCATGATATATATATAACATAATTTTTCCATATATATTTTTTCTTGTCTTGATATATTTTGCAACTAATATATATATGCATTATTTAACGGAGGTACTGGTAAAAATTATTGTTCATGCTAAGATAAATTATTCTTCTTGTCATACATATAATAATTTATGTTTTGAGCCATATTATATATAAATATTTACATAAAATATTTGGGTCTTATATTCTTCATATGATACTAATATGTTAGTATATATTTTTCTTCTTTTTTTTAATATATAAAAATGGTTTATGACGTATATGAAGGTCATCAATATTTTAAATAACGAGTCAATTTATATATATATATTGTTCATCATAGGACCTGCCAAATAACCAAATTTATCATGCCATACATTGAGTTCTTATATTAATTATTTCATCATGCCTCCAAAAGCCAAACTAAATATTGCAATCCAACCTTTCGACGGTAACCCTCAGACTGTAGAATTTTTCTTCGATCAATTATCTGACTTACAGGAACTAAATAACTTTACAGACAAGGAACTTTTTGTTCTCTTTAAATCAAAACTTGAGGGCACCGCCTTACTCTTCTTTCTGGAAACTCAGTCACAGCTCAAGAACTCTAATTTTAGTGAAATTCGAAAGGCATTTATAGACTATTTCTTACCCACAAAAAAGTCTGTTTCTCTAAAATCTTTACAGAACTTGACCTTAGATTCAAATGAATCAGTTAAAAATTTTGCTTTTCGGTTGGATAAACAACTTCGACTTGCTTATCCAAAATTGGATCTTTCTGCTCTTAATTCATTAAAATTTACTCATTTTCTTGAGGCTTTACCTAAACAAATCAAACGTAAAATCTTAGAAGAAAATATTACGTCCTTCGAATTAGCTCTTGAACGAGCAACTTTTCTTCAAAATATATATGACTCTCCCCCTAAAAAATCTTATGAAAATTTTAATCAAGCCTATTGTATCGATTCTGAAAATGTCCACGATAATTCTAGTAATACTCTTCATAAAACTCCTATAAAGCATACGAAGGATAAAATTTATCACAATTCTCAAACCAACTACTCTCCTTTACAAACTCAAAAGGACAGTTCTCATACTTCTCGTAATTTTCAAAGAAATACTAGAACATTTTCGCCTTCTCCACCGAGACAAGAGGCTACAAATAAACGTAACAATAATTTTCGTCATCAAAACTTTCACCGGAAACGTCCTTATCAACCAACCTTTGACAAATATTCTCACAAAAAAAATTCTACATCCTTTTATCACAGACGAGATGTTGTGCAGTGTGCGTTCTGTGGGAAATTTAATCATCGTATGGACTCATGCTACAAATTCAAAAACATTATTGGTAATTCTAATCAAAACTCTTCAACTCAGGTTTCGTCTCACCCTTACAGAAAGAAAAGCCACACCTCTTCTTCTTCTGAAAATAACAATGTTTATCATTTAAACAAATAAGGGAGACTGGTTCTACTGACCACCTTCTCTCCCGTAATTCTCATTCAGGGTCAGTACACTTTGACAACAACAACAAACATCAACAATTAGACAAACGCTCGTCAGTCACTTTAGTGGCATCCACAGCTGTCCAAACTTCTCCTATGACATCTAAGTCTAACAAATCTTCCTGTTTACATAATTATTTGACATCTAAACAAAATTTTGAAAATAATGATGATGTACAAGAAAATCATGTTATATGCAGTTCTTTTAATAACTCGTATGTTCTTCCATGCATCCTAATAAATGTACAACATAATGAAATCTCCACATTAATAGATACTGGATCAAGTTTATCTCTCTTGGATGAAGAATGCTTTAATAGCATTAAATCCAGGCTTCATTACAAATTTTTATCCAGAAATGTATCTGTATCGACCATAAATTCTAAGGTCTTCTTCAAAGGATGCATAGAGATAGCTTTTAAGATTGATAAATATTTTTTTCATCATGTATTTTACCTTACAAAAATTCAAAATGTTCACTTTCAAGCCATACTTGGCTTTGAGTTTATTAACAAACATTCTATTACTATTTCACCAAGCTTTAAGTCTATATTACTTAAAGACAAGCACATTCCTTTTCAAAGTTATAATGAATCTCCTACTTGCTATTTTATGAATTCTGAATATAATTATGTGAATTCAAATGTACCATATTCTCTTGATGCACACAGAATGCCTTCTTATGAAAGGCCTATATCAAATAATCTAACGAGTGATACTTACACTGATAATACTTGTGCAAATTGTGATAATTCAAGTTTGCAGTTGTCCAACAATTATACAACCTATCCTTATTGTTATAATGTTCAAAATAATGGTTTGTTTACAAATAATATGGCTCATTCTGCTATGAATTTTCATAATCCTTATATTGATGGTCATTTTACTTATTTTTCTAATTATTTTCCAACTGATTATGCTAATGTGGTGAATTATGTGTCTACTAATGATAATAATATACTTAACAAGAATTCCTCATCTAAAAATACTAGTGATAGTAGTTATGTTGGTGAAAAGCAACCTCATTTAAGTATGGGTAATAAAATTTTGGTGAGTTCCAACATGGTACAATTACTCAATAGAGAATTAATACCTCCTAATTCTTTTGTGTATTTACATGTGAAGTATCTGAATCCTCCATCTGAATATTTTCTTTTTAAACCCAATTTAAAAAACAAGGGTCTGGTATTACATGAATCATTACACTCAAAATCTTCCATTCAAAATGATTTATTTTTGGTTGTATGTCAGAATATTTCAAAGCTCGATATTCATTTAAATAAAAATTCAATTATTGGTGAATGTATCAATGTAGATGAAAAAGATATTGAAGAATACTCTTTTGATTTAGACTTTGAAAACGAATATTGTACTTTAATTTTGCCATCTGAAGAGATTAAGAGAAAACGTATTCAAGAATTATCTCCAAATGACTTTGATCTTAAACATTTACCTCCTCATGAAAGGGAAGCTTTAACAAAATTATTATGTAGTAAAGC
The DNA here is from genome assembly GCA_964019185.1 of Maratus speculifer. Classification (NCBI taxonomy): domain Eukaryota; kingdom Metazoa; phylum Arthropoda; class Arachnida; order Araneae; family Salticidae; genus Maratus; species Maratus speculifer. The sequence continues at coordinate 223,209,419 of OZ025296.1, read as the reverse complement.
GCTTGCCTTTTCTAAATCTCTTGACACTTTAGGTCATACTGACCTGGTCAATCCTCACTTTACCATGCTAAATTCTCATCCAGTAAAAACATTACCTTTTCCTGTACCTCAAGCTCTTGAACAAGAAGCTCTTGACCAAATTGATCAAATGCTGAAAGCTGGCATTATTGAGAGATCAAATTCATCTTGGGCCTGTCCCATGCTTCTTGTTAAAAAGAAGAGAACTGATATGTCTAAGCCTCAAAAGTATCGTTTGGCTCTTGATTTAAGATTGTTAAATTCCATAATAATTCCATCTTCATATCCTCTTCCTAGAATTCAAAATCTATTGGTGCAGTTGTCAAAATTTAAATATTATACCACTCTTGATTTACCCTCTGCATATTGGCAGATTGCAGTACCTAAAGATATGCAAGATAAACTTAGTTTTACTACTCCATGGGGAATTTTTACATATTTACGTTTAGTATTTGGCTTGAAGACGGCCGCCAGCACTTTCCAACAATTAATCGACTCTGTTATTCAATTATCTCAAATTGATTCCTGTTATGCATATCAAGACGATATTGTAGTGGGTGCTAATTCATTTGAAGAAATGTCCATGAAACTCACAAAGTTATTAGACACCCTTATTGCTAATAACATTACTTTGTCTCCTGAAAAGTGTACCTTTATGCAAACTAGTATTAACTTTTTGGGTTTCCAACTCACAGATCATAAAATTCTTCCTATTACAAGTAATATTTTAAAAATTACCTCCTTTCCAAAGCCTAAAACCAAGAGGCAAACAAAGAGTTTTATCGGCTTGTGTTCATTTTATAGATCAATTATACCCAATTTTTCTAATTTGATTACTCCTCTCATCGAAGTCACCAAACCTAAAAATAAGTTTTCTTGGAAATCTGAACAAGAAAATGCATTTAAAGAATTACAGGACATTTTCTTTCATAAACCTATGCTCAATCTTCCTATCTGGAATGAAACATTTTATGTTAATACAGATGCCTCAAAAACAGCAATATCAGCTGTTCTTATGCAGAAATTTGATGGTGAACTAAAACCTATCTCCTATTATTCCAAAACTCTATCTCAATCAGAAAGGCACTACCCTGCCATCAAATTGGAACTTTATGCCATTTACAAAGGCATAACTGCTTTTAAATACTATATTTTTGGTCGACCCTTTATTCTACTATCTGATGCCAAACCACTTAATAATTATAAAAAAGCTACATCACCTGCTGATATTACTACTCGTTGGATGTTAGAACTATCAGAATACTCGTACACATTCCAACATGTTCCAGGCAAAGAAAATGTCTTGGCAGATTTTCTGAGTAGAACTCCTCACATTCCTACTGAAGATCTCAATAATAATCCAGATCTTATTTCTTCACAAGAACCTCTACCTGTTGTTGATAATCAAAACGATTTACATAATGACATTCCTCACTTTCCATGTGGTTTAGTCGACAAAATCCACCATACATGTCATCTTCAGAGTGATTCTTCACCTTCTAATAATGATAATAACCAAGATCCTTTATTAGAAATTCTTGATCACACCATCTTCTCTGAACAACAGAAGGACCCAAAAATCAAACAAATTTATGAAGATCTTAAAAATAACAAAAAATCTAAAAGTTTAAATGGCTACTATATTAATCCAAGTAATGAGTTACTTTGCTATAATGGTCATTTCTCTTCAGAAGATATCGAGATACACAAAGCTGTTTTACCTGTGTCACTTAGAGCAAAGGCCTTAAGAATTGCTCATATTAATCATACTGGAATTCATAAAACCATTGTTAATTTAAAGAAAAGATTTACCTGGAAAACCCTTGTTTCTGATACTATTAATTATGTCAACTCTTGTGAAATTTGTTTAGTAAATAAGAATCATAAAAAAAACACTGCTCCATACCTACCTGCACCACTCCCAACAGCTCCCAATCAAAAGGTCTCTATGGATTTACTCGGCCCATTGAGAAATCGTCAATATGTGTTAACAATGATAGACCATTTTTCTCGTCATTTAGAATTATATGCCTTGAATAATATCAGTGCTGAGTCAGTTACAAAGGCTTTATTGCATTATATTTCCACTCATGGAAAACCTGAATTAACTCTTACTGATCATGGTTCTCAATTTACTAGTGATATGTTTGCATATTTTAACAAAAAGCTTGGCATTAAGTTGGAACATAGTTCTGTAGCCCATCCCCAAGCTAACGGTTTAAGTGAACGTGTCAATTCTCAAATAAAATCGTCTGTGAACACAATGGCTTCACAAGGATGTGATATACCAACTGCTCTAAAAATTCACCAATCCATATATAATGCTACACCTCATCCAGCCACAAAATTCACTCCAAATCTTCTTCATTTTGGCAGAGAAATAAATGATATTTATTCCAATTATAAATCTCAAGTTTCATGGAAAATTCTCAACACTGCATATGAAATTCATAAATTGATGGATGTTATTGAAAAAATATACTATCAAGCTTACAAGAATAACGAATCATCCAGACAAAAGGTGTACCAAAAATCCAGAGAAAAATTAAAGTTTTCCAACATCAATGTTAATGACATTGTTTATGCAAAATTTCCTACTGTGTTTAACAAAAAGATACAAGGCCCATACGTGGTCAAGAAAATAATTTCTCCTGTGCTCATTCAAATTCAAGATCCCAATAATAGTCATGCTTCACCAATGTTGATTCACACTAATCGAATCTTGAAGCTTCAAAAGAGAAATGAAGCACTGCAACATCCTTCAGTTTCTTCAAAAGGTGCATCACATGATCAACCAGCTGTTGATAATGCATCCTCCACTCCTGTGAGACAGCACTCTTCTATTCAAGTTTCAAATCATGATGCAGCTTGTAATACTTCTCCTCAAATTCTTTCTTCTTCTAAATGCCAGCAAACATCTTCATGTTCCAGTAAATCGGTACTGTCACAAGCTCCTCCTGATGGCACTCATACTGGTGCTAAAAGCAAATCCACTCAATATAGAAGTTATGATCTTCGTCCTCGCAATCATAAACTACATAAAAAATAGACTAACTCTCTTTTTCCTTTTACAGGATGACTTTTGCTTTGTAATATATTCAGTCGAAGCTAGCCGCACTGATTGTCCAGCAAGAAGAATCGCTATGTAATTTTTTTTTTCTTTTCTCCAGGCTGCAGGCAGCTGTTATTTTTTTTTCATTTTATTTAAGTCTTCTTCTCTCTGGTACAACTCAACGGTCATCCTCGGGATGTATGTATGAATTTTCAATAGTTTTATTATTTACTGTATTTATCTATAAGTCATAATTTTTACAATATTTACACATAATCTCATGTATGCCATACTTTTAAATTTTATAAAGTCTTTAATTACAATAGTTGATGCAAAAATTGAGAAAGAATTTGTCTTTGTTAGAATATGATATCATTATTTAAAGTTATTTTTGACAAATGTGCATTCTAATAAGAAAAGTGAAATTGTAGTTGATATAAGGTAAACATAAAGATGAGTACTCATCAAATTATTTTCTCTATTGTGTCTTCTCTTTACAATGCATGCATGTTTTAACATTTAACCTCTTTTAAAAAAAGAAAAAGAGAAAAGAAAGTGCATGATAAACTTATATATACTAATATTTCTTCTCTTCTTGTTGAAATATAGAAAGTGAATGACTCACCATAAGTAGTATATAATATTTTTTTTTTTGTATACTTTTGAGTATTTATACTTTGGATCCAAAGATGTTGATTGAGGCATTATATATATATTTTTCCAAAGATGTTCATTCAGTCATTATATATATTTTTATCCAAAGATGGTGGTTAAGTCAATATATATATTTATCCAAAGATGTTGATTGAGTCAATATATATTTATATAAAGCAAATTCTTGATTTATGACAAATGTAAAAGTGATCACTTACTTAATTTTTTTTAAAAAATGTTTGAAAATTACAAGTAAATATGTTCTAGATATCTTCTATATAGAAATTTTGACACAATTGATTTTTCTTTGTAAGTTGACATTATCAAGTCATATATAAGATTGACATATTCATATAAGTTTCTTCCTTTTTTCAGAATATTAAACATCTTATGTTTTATGTTTATTTTGAATGAAGTATAGTATTAAAGGTATTTATGCAATTATTGTCAATTTATATTGAAAATGTTTAAGAATATTCCTTTATGAGAGTGTAAAAATTCTCTCTTTGAAAATTATTATATTCATTTTGAAGATATTTTTATTGGAAAATAATATCATGCTTTTGTTACCATTCTTTTTGCAACTTATTATTTTATTCTCTGCGAAAATGTGTTATTGAATAATACTAAAGTTATTCATTTAAGATCTATTGAAAGCGTAAAAGGCTATGTGGTGATATAAGTAAATATTTTTTTATGAGAGCATAACTAATCTCTCTGCACTATTTATATATATATTTTTTATGGTTGTTCAATTTTCAACTTACAAATTCATTTAATTTATTATGTGTTATTTGAAACCATATATGTTATATATAGTTATAACATGATTCATATACAGTTATAGTATATTTCATTTTTGTTCACAACTGAGAATATAAATATACATATTATTGTGTAATCAAATATTGTGACATATGCTAGAGCATTCTACTATTGTGGTACATTGTGCGCAGCCTAACAAGAGACTCTTTAAAGTTATGGACTGTTTTTCTGCACATAGACTTTAATTTTTTTTTTATATGATAGATACCTCTGAAAGAAACTTTATATACCTTTCATGTTAACATTTACTACAGTTGGTATATTTTCATAAGGATTACTATCATAACAGTAATTATTTTTTTTATTGTTTAAATATCATGTACAACAATTATGTATATTCTTATAACTATTTCTGATATATTTATTTTGTGTAATTATTTAGTATATTTGTACATGTGTTAGAAAATATTGTCTCGATGAAAAATTGTCATTTTTGTCATCTCACCAATATTTTCTTTTGGGGGACCCTAGGTAATATGTGGTGGTTACTCCATAACCCCCCCATATGTTTAATTTAATTCATTTTTTATTAGTCATTTTATTTCCTATTACCTCTTTTTTATTAATGTTCTCAATTTAAATTTAATTTCGGTTTCGCTTATTTTCATTTCGTCGCCTGTAATGTTTTCTTTCTTACTTAGCTTTCGAATGTTCCAAGCCGGTAAAATTCTGTTTGAAATCATTCCTTCCGGTTTTAAATTTGTTCGAGAACTTTCTCGCTAGTTCTTTTGGGTGGAACTTCCGTTTATTCGGACACACCCCTAACCTATCAAATTAAATTTCACAGGTGACGTATTTCAAGCCGTTATGTACATGGCCACCAGCTTTGGCCTTCCTTCTTAAGATGGTTATCAATTTTATTCTTATTAGTTACATATCTTTTCATACTGTATATTGTAATTTGGCTTAGTTTTTCCTCACCCCCTCTGTTGCTAACTGCCAAATTGGCGTATTTTGCATTTACAATAACCCTTTCTCCTTTTCCCCTGGGCTCGCGGCCACCTGCGTTAGTTACGCCGATAGACACCTGCTGTGATGGATGCAGTCGCATGAGTGAAAGTTCGGGGCAGAGGTGCTCCCCCGTTAACGAAGGATGGAACGGTTTTTTTTTGTTATGTTGAGATTATTACGATGCTGATTTTTTTTTAAGTGCGGCAAAGAAAAAGTGCTGCCCTCAAAATTCATCTAGGAAAGTGATGTTGATTTCTGTTAAGCCAAGTCCCTCTGTGCTGCGAGGAGCAATGAAGTGGTTTAATGCATTCCTGAATGTATTCGTTTTATGTGCCTTCTCTTTTGGAATTATTCAACGTAAATACGCGCACTCCATAGATCTTCTGGTTGGTGTTCTTGTGGAAGCATCATAAGTGATGTAGAATGTCATCATGAGTCCACTTAATACCTATTTCATCTTTCATCACCTCATCGTTAAAAAATAATTTTTCTGCAGCTATTATTGGTGCTCGAATCTTCTTCAATTATTGTTTTATGTGATGCCAGTCCTCTGACAAACAAGCAGAGGTGAAAATCTTTTCTTTTCGTGAGACGCAAATATTTATTTACATAAAGTTCCTTCATGTCGTTATCTGGCCCATTATATATATATAATTTTTTTTAATATTTACGGGGCGTTATAAAGAAAATATTGGCATGTATCTATACAATATGAAGTATGATGTATTTTGTTTTGAAAGTTCATATTATGAGAGGTGTTCTTTTTCAAAAAGAAATAATAATTTATTCTCCTTTTATGTCATGAAGAAAATTGTTTAATTACATGTTGTTGAGATATCTAGAATATGTTATGAAAAGAATTTTTATTGCTTGGAGATAGCAATAGTTGTGATTAACATATGTTATGAAATGGTTGTTTATCAAGTGAGAAATTAATATGTACGAGTCACCAAAAATATAAATTTGTGAAGAAATATTTATTCATGAAAAAAGCAACAAGTTCTTCATGAAATAAAATATATTTTTTTTCTTCGAAAATTGTTCGTATATTAATTTCTTGTGCCTATTGTCTGGATTTATTTGTCATCAAAAGCCAAGGATTCAACAGGTAACTTTTTACCTTTTTAATTTTATATTTTTATAACTTTACACTTGATTTTTCTTCATCATTGGATAAAGAATATTTTTAATATTTTAAATGAAATAATGAAGAGAGTAATTAGGGTCGTTTGCAGGCCCCCATTCTCCGTGATGTGCTATCATTATCACGATCACTTTGGCCTAATTATGGGTAGAGGCAAATAAAAAGTGCTTTCTCCTCTTTCAAATAAACATAACATTATATTTTCTTTGATACCCTGACCAAAGCGTCAGCCCTTACACAACAGATATCAGAAAAAATTATGAATATTGAAGTTATATGTGTGTGATAAAAGTATTCTTTAGATCTAGTGCATACGCAAATGCCTAATGCCTTTGTCTATCCTTTGATTAATCAATATATACATATTCATCTATATAAATAATGAGTTTTATCTGCGATATAAGTAGATCGCAAGCGATGAGCGCGTGAAAAACTGAAGCTCTAATTTTTGTTCAAATTTTCGTCCAACAAATTTGTCGCTTGATATATTTACTTATCACAGGCCGGATAAAAATGGAACAAAAAAAATTTAGAAAATCATTAATGAAAAAGTGTTTCAAGATTGCTAACTTTTCTCTATAGAATAAAATGCGTTTACATATTACAAAACCATAAGTATTTTAGAATAGAATAACGTGGAAATTTTTTATAACTCCAGTAAGATTATGTATAAATAGGATTCCATCTTTTTTATAAGGAGATAATATTCTGTTGCAATGATCATGTATAGAGATGATCTCATTTTTGTCTGCGAAGCAGTCACTTGTATCTTAAAGAAGAATGTCAAATTCTATTGTGATGTACTTCAAAATACTTCAATGATAAAATTTCAAGCGGCAAGGTCATGTGCACAGCAAGAATTGCAGTTTAAGGGTAAAATATGGAATTAAAGTTTTTCGTTTTAAATAGTGTTACTAGAGTTAAAGTATGTCTAAGATTTTACTATATTTCTAGCTTTATGGGCTTACTTTTAAGTTATTTCTTCCTAAAATTGCATAAAATCGATATAAAAGACATATCTTGGTAAAGAATATATGCATATAAATAACATTTTTTTTCATAATCTTGGTTTTCTATTTAAAGATAATAATGCATTATAGATACAAATAATGTATTCTATATTTGTGGACAAAAATAGTTGTTTAACAATTAAATATATTATATATTTTTTTGAAATTATCGATTGAATTTCTAACTAACTATCGCAAAATCATAATAATTGCTTTTTTAAGAATTGATTTTTAAAGAATGTACTATATTTCCATTTTATATATTTATAAATAACATTTTTTTCATAATCTTGGTTTTCTATTTAAAGATAATAATGCATTATAGATACAAATAATGTATTCTATATTTGTGGACAAAAATAGTTGTTTAACAATTAAATATTTTATATACTTTTTGAAATTATCGATTGAATTTCTAACTAACTATCGCAAAATCATAATAATTGCTTTTTTAAGAATTTTTTTTAAAGAATGTACTATATTTCCATTTTATATATTTATCTGTATTGCTAATAGTAAATAATAAAATATCGTAAAATGTAGTAAACATGATTGTGTAAATAAAAATGAGTTTTTCTGAAATAGAATTTCAAACACGAACTCCTAATTTAATTAAATAAATTTAATCCTTAAAATATTTTACTGATGAATTTAAAATATTTTACTACTTATTGTATTAATTTTAGAAGAATTTTAAATGCACATAAAGGGTTTACTTGCAATATACAATTTTTACTTTTTGTTATCATATTTTTATACTTTTTCTTTATTTTTTAAATTTTTAAACAAATTTAAAATTACAAATGAATGTTTTTTATTGTATTACAATATTATAAGCTTTTTCTTTCATAGATCCTTATAAATATTTCATCTATTCAGATTTTACGTATAATTAAATAAAACTTTTTTTACATTTTTAAAAATGCATGGGTGCAGAATATATCACTGGCTATTAACACTACTACAAACGTTTTTGAATTCATTCATTATTTGCATTTATATATGTTAATTTGCCCTAGTTGAATTTTGAAATTTAGACTTCTATTTCATGTCCTAAAGGTTGGATCAAGCGACAAAACCGATGAATTAGCATTAATTTTAATTGATAAATAGGTAAAGTAACTTTTTAAAAGCAGTAAAAGTACGTTTATTTTGAGTGTTTATAGTTATCAATTCTAGCCACATCATTAAAAAAAATAAAATATTCTAAAATTGCACTATCTATACAACACCATCATTAATTTTTTCACGTATTCTTTTGTATTATGCACTTTTTAAAAATTATTTTATTTGAATGCTTGTTTTATTTTCGTAAACTTTGAGTAGATGGAGCCATAATTTTGTTATGATACAGAATCATTCAACACGCCCAAATTATGGCTCAGGCTACTCAAGGATTATGAAAATAATTAAAAAAGCATCCAAGTAAAATAAATATAACGCGCATAATATTGAAAAAATACATGAAAAATTTAATAATGAGTGCATTTTTTTAAATTCTAAAACTAAAAAATTATGTATGTAAAGTTTTTAAAATTGACATGGGGCAAATATTTTGAAAATTTTTATTTTTTTTCGCGTTTTAAAAACTATTGTTGTAAAAACTATTTAGTATGGAAAAATTTAAAATATTACTGATTTATCTCCTTTTCCTTTTTTTTTATTTAGCTGAAATACTGAGCCTATTAATGCATTGGTTATGCAGCAAATTATCATGTTCAAATATTAAATAAATTTCAATTGATAGAAGAAGCAAATTAACAATTTAAAACCAGTAAAACTATGCTTATTTGGTAGTTTGCATATTTAGATTCTAGCCGAGTCATTTTCAAAACAAATAAAATTTTCTAAAATTGTGCATTCTCTGAGTACAAGATGCTTATTCATGATGTGTATTATACATGCTGTTTATATTTGCAGATTATTAATGATTGCAAATTCCACATTCGTAGTCTTTTTCTTCACAAATTCATCCATTGTTCTGTTTGCTCGATAAAAAAAAAATTCCGGTTAGTACCAGGAGGAAGAAGTAGCTTTCATATTCTCTACTTCTAAAGAAAAATTCTTTTAAAAAAATCAAATTACATTATTTAAATATATAAAGCTCAAATTAGTGAACACGATTATAGAAGATTCAATACTTGTATTTTTAATACTGAATATTAATGGGAATTAATCAACTTTATACAAGCTAATTTAATTTTTATACAACCTAATTTTTATACAACCCTTTATTTATATTTGATTAATATTTGATCGCTTGATTCAGCGATATAATGAAGTGCCTGCCATTTTAAAACATCATGATGAGTGAAAATAACCAATGATCTTGGTCGAGATCTTAGTAAGTCCTGCGCACTTGCTTACTCACATCGAAATCGAATGATATATGAGAGTATTGTAACAGGCAAAGATATTTTTCAAAATGTCACCCGCCTCAGAAATTCAAACTGTTATATATAAGTTTGAATTTACGGCCAAGTTTGGATTTTATCGGCCATTTTTAGCACGTTCGCTGCCGCTTACATGAAGATGTAATGATAGTTAATGCCGCACTGTAGAAGTGGGTTTTTCCCAGAAGCCGATTTACTTTTTATAAGAAAGAATCAGTGAAAGATTTTTCACTGGCTATTGGACATCACCCCATATCCCGTACTGGCGCGTGAGTTGACCCTCTCCTTGACTTTGGCGCCATATCACGCGCTATGTGTTAAGATAAACACTAAACTAAAAATTCTCCGGAATCCTTCCATAAATATTCAACACTTCAGAAAAAACCTGTTTCTATTTCTTTTAGTTTTCTTTTTCTTATTTTTTTTATATTATTACGAATTAAAAAGTATTTTTGATAATTTTAAATGGCCGCCATTTTGAAACGAGATAGCGGATGAAGTGGACCAACGATGCTCGGTCAAGACACTGGTTTTTTGCTATGTACACACTAAGTTATTTCCATATTGGTACATAAATGTGTATATTATGACAAATATATTATATAATGTGTGACAAAAAATAGATCATTTCAAAATGTAAGCCACACGAGAGATTCAAAGTACTAAACTTAGATATTGTTTAAGATATATACCGAACAAAAAATGGTCTAAATTCTTTGTATCATAGTCAAACACATAAGGAAAAAAATCAATTTATTTATTTATTTATTTGTTTTTTGCACCTCATTTTAAATTTAAAATAAAACAAATTCAAATGGCCACCATTTTGAAACAATATGTCGGATGAAGTTGGCCAATGATCTCGGTCGAGATATCTGTATGTACTATGTATACACCAAATTATGTCCAAATCGGTTCATTAATACTGGTGTTATCACGTGACAAAAATAAGATCATTTCAAAATTTCAGCCACGCTAGAAATTCAAAGTGAGTCAACTCAACCATTTTTTAAAGATATAGACGAAACAAAAACACTCCAGAATTTTTGTATAAGATAAAACACATAAAAGATGACCTACCTTGACAGAAAAATAGAAAAGTGGCTTTGAGAAACTACTAAAACAAATAATAAATCTGCAACAAGAAATGAAAAGAATAATGCACGTCGTTCTTCAGCAGTACAGGACTGGCCAAACACAATAAAAGTAGAGAAAAGAAGATAGAAAAAGCTAATTGGCACAAATCTATCGGTCTTTAAAAATTTTCCATGATATGAATATTAAAAAAAATACGTTTATTCAGACTGCATCTGTTAATTTCACAAGGAATTCAGTCGAATTTCTTGGAGCATATCATCGAAATCCATCCCATTCATCCCATGCTACAACAGTCATTTTTGGCTATCTATATTAATAAAATAACAAATCGCTCTGTGTGTGTGTGTGTGTGTGTGTGTCTGCGATAGTTAGCAAAAACTACGGCACGTACGAAGCTCAAAATTTTTCTGAGAGTAGCCCAATATCTCTCCTGATGCACCTGACGCTCAGAATTTCAAAATTCTATTTATTAACTCAGTAATTAATTAAAATCGTGAGGTCACTCTCATAAAAAATCACCTTTTCCCAATTTCATTCTCTTTCGTTTTTTTACGGTTGGTTGGTTGTGTAAAAATTTTCGCAGAAGTCATAAGAAAGCTGAGACAGAATTAAAGAAACCCATGGAGGAATGAGATAAGTGGAGATGAAGTAAGCCTCAAAAAAGGTTTGCAATATGAAACCATTTATCGCTCAAATTTTAATGTGCGAAACAAAAGGACTAGGAAAGGATTTTGTAATATAAAAAGAATTGAAAGAAATGAATTACAACTGAAGCATATTTTAAGAGGAAATAGCAAATTTTTAAAATGGTCTTTGTTCTATTATTATTTATTAAAATAAATGTCCGCTTTTAAAATGAAGGGAATTGGAAAATTAGCAAAAATTAAATACCAAATTAAAATTAAATAAGATATTGAAAACATTTGATACGAACTAAAAATTGTATAACTAAAAGTTTCCTTCATTAATGTAATTTTAAATACTTTATAACGTAGATGAAAAATGTTTATGACTTAATAATTGCGTGTAAATAAATATTTAAAATATAATGATGAAAATATTCTTTTAAAATCATGTAATGAAAACTTAAGTAATAAATATTAATCTAAAATATAGATTTCTGACTGCAGACGATTTTAATATATTAACAAAAGAATGTTATATTTTCAAGCAAAACGTTAAAATAATTTTCTATATTGATATTTATAACACGTATAATAAAATAATTAATTTTTTTTTTTATCTGTGAAGCGATAGATTAGTTCTTTTTAAGAAACAAGAGCAAAAAAATACGGGTTTAAACCTGTTTCAATTGATAGGCGTGTCAAAGCACGTGCTTTTGTTGGTACTTAATTGGACTTAATGTTGGGTTACATTTTTAGCATCACCTCCAGAGATAATACTTCCACTCTGTTAATTTCTTTTTACTCTATGAAAAAAAACCAATTTGAGATTTTGACATTTCAAAAGTGACTGTTTTTTCCCCAAAAGATCTTTAAAATTCATAGACTGGCAAAATGTCAGTTTAACTTAGGATTTTTGAACACAGCTGTTACGTTGGATCGTTGGTACTTCATACATTATAATGTATGTGTGGTAAGCTATGTAGCAGTAAATATATGTATATGTATATATGAAGCTTTTTTAGCAGTTTTTTTAATTATTGATTAAATTTAAATGCATTTTAATTAAGTTAAAATTTTATTAAGATTTTAATTTGTTTTCAAAACAAAAATGAAACGGCTGTTTGACGTACAATTGTTCGAATCGGCAGACGATTGATGCACAGTAATAAATTATCAAATGCAAAAATAAATTATATATCAAAAATAGTCACTAAAAGAATAGTAGCAAAACATAATGTTTAGGCGTATTAATACATAACCCGATCCCAACCAGAAAAAAACAGACCATACTCCGATCCAAGCAAGGCAAAAATTCCACGAGCATAAACCCCACCCGAACCTAAAAATTCCATGTGAAAAAAAAAACTATGGATTTGATATGTGACCAGAATCAAACCTGAATCCCACAAAAATATTCAAATGAAGCATACTCCAATCCGATCAAGGAAAAATAATTTTCATGACATGCAACCCGACCCGAACCTAAAAGTTTTCTTTGAAAAAAACCCGAAAATGACCAGAATGAAACCTGAAATCGATAAAAATATTCCAAAAAACTATAACCCGATAAGAGCAAGACAAAATAATTTCCGTGAACATAAACCTGACTTGAACCTAAAAAATTCCATTTGAAAAAAAAAACCCTGAATTTTATGCAAACTCCATCTGAATCCGATCAAAATATTCGAAACAACCATAACCGGATTCGAATAAGAGAAGATAATTTCCGTGGGCATGAACCTAAAATTCCATTTGAAAAAAATACCTGAAATTTGAATCGAACCAAATATGAACCTGACAAAAATATTCCACAAAACCATACCCGGATCCGAACAAGATAAAAAATTTCCATGAACATTAACCCAATCCGAACCTAAAAAACAGAACTAAATCTGAATCGGACAAAAATATTCCAGAGAAGCATATCCTTATTCGAACAATGCAGAATATTTTCCGTGGATGCGCAACCCAACCTGAACCTAAAAATTCCATTAAAAAACCGAAATCTGAATTGAACGACATCTGAACCCGAAAAAAATATTCCAAAGACCCAAAACCGGATCCGAGCAAGACAAAATAATTTCCCTGGACATGAATCCGACCAGAACCTTAAACATCAATTTGAAAAAATACCTGAAATCTGAATCGAACCAAATCTTAATCCGACGAAAATATTCCAAATAACTATAACCAGATACAAACAAGAAAATATAATTTCCATGGACATAAACCCAATCCGAACCAAAAAAATTGTAAAAAAAATTCCCGAAATTCGAACCAAACCTAGCAAAAATATTTCAGTGATGTATAACCTCGTATTTTCCCTCATAGCATGCATGTTCACAGTGACGTCACAATGACGTCACTGTGAGTCACTTTGGTCACATCACATCTGTGACGAAAATGCCACCACTCAGTGACGTCACAATGTGACTAAGATGCGACTTTCTAAAAAAATTTTCACAGTTCTTCACAATGTTAATGTCAAAGTAGTCACAAATGACACACTTTTCACAAATTGGTCACATTGTGACGTCGCAAAGTGGTCACAATGTGACGTCACAAAAAAGCTCTAAAACGGCCATAACGACTTCACATTTTAGTCACTGTGACTTCACATCGACGTCACGTGACGTCACGTCGACAATCGATGGTCACAAAGTCACAATGTGACTTCACAACGACGTTTCAGTGACGTCACCATGTCTTACGGGTTAATATAAAAACAATTTATGTGAACGTTTGTCTCCTTCCCAAGATGTGGTTGATGTTATAGTATTGAAAATAAACGGATATTTTTAATCAGTTAACAGGAAGTGGACGGCATATTTTTTTACTCTTTTTATTGAAAAATTGTCCTAGAAATGAATCATATTGGGGGTAAATTCTTTAAACAATTCTAAGGATTAAAAAAATTAATTTTAACATTTAAACGTATCTCAAACATTTTATTACAACATTCTGATACATCCCATTAAAAAAAAACGTACTGCGCGGATCAGTAATAATGTATTAATATTACACTACCATCAGCATTACTTAAACGGCACATATAAGCATTCTAAAAATACGCTTTACGCATTGGTTTCTAAAGTCGTTATATTAATTATTTTTATAAAATCATTTTATAAAATTGTTACAAAAATTCGTTTCATAAAATTGCCATATTAGCATTTTATATATATACATTAGATATATATTTCAGAATTTAACTTTTAATAAGTTTTGAAATAGAAATTTTATGCTACAATAAAATTGAGAAATATTATAAATTAAATTTAAATGTTTTTTCTCTATCTAGAGACTTATTTAAACGAATTTTTAATTTATTAATATAATATAAACGATGAATAGCATTTGTTTGTAATGTTTTATAGAAACATTTCAGACCATTTTTTTTTCTTAGATCCCCTTTCTCAGTCATTTTATTTCAGATTACCCATGTTTCTCTTAAACACGCCGGTTTTCCCCGCTCCTCCACGCAACTCGATAACGCAAATACTTTTTCATTAATAATATTCTTATAACATACATATCAAGGACTAACTACCAAAGAGATAAGTTCATTTGAAAATAAAATGATAAACCGATTTTACTGGAGCGTAAAATCAGTTTTTTTTTTCAATTTCACAGTGAACCAAGAGTGTTTTCATATAGTTTTCTTCCATGGCATCTGTTTATAGACTCGGATCATTGTTGGAAGGAATAAAAAAATTTTTGCACCAGTAAATGCTTAAATGGACACTATATATTTTTTTTCAAAATGAACATGGTCTTTTATGGTTCTGATCCCTTCACATAATGTATCACATTTTTCTTTTTTTGAATTTTGTTTGAGTTTTCACTATATATTTAAATTTCATATAAAATGCTAACAGGCATTAACAGAAAAATTTAAAAAAAAAACCAATATTTATTTTTATATTTATTTTAATACATTTAAAAAAGGGCTCACAATTATTTGAATCAGCATTTATTTTAATCATTATTTTAATCTCTCCTTAAAAATATTATCCCTTATAATATTTATCGTAAAATAATAATAATAATAATTATAAAAAATATTTCATAAGTTAGTTCAACTTATTTTATAATAATATATCTATTTTAAAAAGAATTTGTTTTTTATTTTGTTTAAAAAACAAATTATTAAAAAATGTTTAAAATTATTTTTCAAGCTATAAAATTATAAGAATTCTACCCAGCCTTTTAGCCTTAAAATTTAAATGTAAGATTTCGACCCTCCCTCCTTTAAAAAAATTACCAACGAAAATAAATAATATTGATAAATATTTATAAAAAAATATATTCTACAGTAAATCCTCAAATGACATAAAATATTTTTTTAATTAAAAATGATTAATTGCAAACTTATTACTTTTTTTTGTTTCAAATATATATTCTTTAATCTAACACGTTTAATTACATTATAATTCCTAAAACGAAAATTGTATCAACGAAAAAATTTCTAATTTCACCGATTTTATTAAAGTATTTTTAAATTTACAAAAATATCCAGAAATATCCACCATTATAAAAATTATCTACCTAAAGAAAAATTTATTGATATAAATTAATATTATTGTTTTGTTTTTAAATTAAAAATATTAATAAATAACAAATGACATAAAATGAATTCTTAATCTAATTAAAATTTATAAATTACCAACTTACTATGTATAGAAATAAGTTTTTCTATGTCAAAATATATGATTTATAAATTAATACAATTTATGTAGTTACATTAAGAATACTACTAAAAAAATATATTAACTAATACAGAATCTCTAAAAATAATTCATTTTATTAAATACATAATAATTCTTAAATTTCTATGAAAAATAATTTTGTTTGTTTAAACTAATTCGCTATGATTTTTATTTTATTTATTTTAATATTAAGTTTTGTATATTTCAGCATAAGACAATTACAAAATAAATAAATTAATAATAGATAAATAAATAATAATACGTTAATTAATAATGCGCAAATAAAAAATAATATAAAAACACATCAAAATTGCAAATTTTCCATAAACTATTTATCTTCCACGACAAACGCATCCCATAACGCAATGCTTTCCTCGTATTACCTTATAAAAACCTCACTCTCAACGAAACTCAGTGGTCAATTGGTTAAAGCACTCACATTCGGCCCTTGGGAACTTGAGATCGACCCCAATGGCATCCTACGCTGAAGTACATTTTTGGGGATTTTTAACAAATATAGTTCCAAGATGAATCATAGATGGCACCATCAACACTGTTTTTTTTTTTTTCAATTTATGCTGGGGATGCGATAGCCGGCTTTGTACCTAACAGTCGGGCAGCAGTCGACCGGCGTGTCCAAAAAGGTACGGAACCAATATGTCGTGCCGATATCGTCGGTAACGGCAAAGCGGCTGTGGGCCGATTGTTTACCGATAGCTCTGTGTAAGCTGTGTAGAAATAAAACTTTTATTGGAAAGTATACACCATTTAAACGATGAAAATTTTATTCTTTATTTTTTTAACTTCCTCTACTATCTCATGCCTTTTGCCTAGACTACCCAAAATGCTTGCTAAAGCGAAAATATTTTGCATTTTAGTCTGTATTTGGATTCTTTAATTTTACATTAATAATTCTTAACACACAAAAACAAACACATTTTAGAATACTTTTTGATACCAAATTTACAATGCATTAATAAATTGTTAATTATAGTAAACTTCATACACAAAATTTTTTTTTATTGTGATTGTATTCTAAATACGTTACAAAAGTGTTGCTATCTAGAAATGTGTTCTTAATATGTTGCAAAATTGCTATCTAGAAATGTGTTCTTAATACGTTGCAAAATTGCTATCTAGAAATGTGTTCTTAATATACTGCAAAATTGCTATCTAGAAATTTGTTCTTAATATGTTGCAAAACTGCTGCAAGTTCTAGAAATGTGCTCGAAAATAGTGTTGTTGATTGTATTGAAATAGTGTTGTAAATAGTGTTGATAATAATATTTTCTTGTAATAGCGTTGTGCTGCACATCAATCTGTCACCAAATTAACAACACATAGCTAGCACTATTTAGAACACTATAAAAACACACGCGAAACACTTTTAAAACAGTTTTTACATGGTAACTTCAAAATTACATAATCTTAAAAAATGTAATAAGAGAAAGTTTGCTTTTTAGAAAAAAATGAAGGATATTACTGAGTGAGTTGACTAATTTAATTAGAAAACTTCAAACACAATTTTTTTTGTATTCTGATTGTGGTCAAATTACGTTATAAAAGTGTTGCTATCTAGAAATGTGTTCTTAATATATTGCAAAATTGCTATCTAGAAATGTTTTCTTAATATGCTGCAAAATTGCTATCTAGAAATGTGTTCTTAATATACTGCAAAATTGCTGTCTAGAAATGTGTTCTTAACATACTGCAAAATTGCTACCTAGAAATGTGTTTTTAATACGTTGCAAAAATGCTATCTAGAAATGTGTTCTTAATACGCTGCAAAATTGCTATCTAGAAATGTGTTCTTAATATACTGCAAAATTGCTATCTAGAAATTTGTTCTTAATATGTTGCAAAACTGCTGCAAGATCTAGAAATGTGTTCGAAAAATAGTGTTGTTAATTGTGTTGAAATAGTGTTGTAAATAGTGTTGATAATAATATTTTCTTGTAATAGCGTTATGCTGCACATCAATCTGTCACCAAATTAACAACACATGGCAAACACAATTTAGAACACTATAAAAACACATGCGAAACACTTTTAAAACACTTTTTACATGGTAACTTCAAAATTAAATAAACATAAAAAAATGTAATATGAGACAGTTTGCTTTTTAGAAAATAATGAAGAATATTACTGAGTGAGTTGACTAATATTTCCAATAAATATCAATAACTGCATTTCTGGAAAAAATTAGGTAATTTATTACAACACTTTTTGCATAATATTTTCTTACCACAACACATTCGAAATGCATTCATAAGACAATAAAAAACTATTTTAGTTAGAAGTGTTGATTATTTTGTTGTGTTAGTGTTTTAAAAGTGTTTCACGAATTTGTAGTGTATGTATTATAATTAAAAGCTAAATTCATTACAATTAATTCATAGAACAGTAAATATCAATTATAAATATATAATTTTACATATTTAATCTTTCAACAGTTTAGTATATCCTACTCGAATGAACTATATTTGTCCATCAAACAATTTTCACCAGAATCTATATGATCAAATTTAGATTTGCGGAAATGAATCAGTAATCACATAAATTATAAAAGTCAATAAAGTGACAGATCAAGATGAATGCTGTAATAGATTGTGTCTTCAGTCAAACATTAATCACTTATTTCTTTGTAGAATTACGTATAAATCTAGGAAAAGAGTCGTGAGTTGTATCTTAATTACTAATCTATAGATTTAATTTAGCCGTCTACGAGAGTTGAAACCGGCAGCATTATATAAATTGCTTCGTTGATAAGCTGTAAATCTAGATTGCGTTTTGCTACTAATGCTAAAATGGAAATAAAGTAGCAATAGGCATCATGTTTAACAATTTTGGTCAATGTTTTTTTCAATTAAAAAAAATTTAACGTTAAAAACGTTAACACAAAATATTTAAATAGATAAATTAAAATTAAATGCATAATTTCGTGTATGAAACATAACGGATATTGTTGTTCTGCGTGCTCTTCAAATTATATTCATATGGCAACATTGATATGAAAAAAAAAATGTATTACAACAAGATGTAACTGATATTACAGCTTTGTAATTCTTCGTCGCAAACGGGTTAAGTATTGTGCCACCACATATATTACAACATTTTTCAAAATTTAAGAAATGGTTTCAGAATTACTGTCTCCCCTTAATGGATGAATATTTTATTCTTAAATTTTCTATCTTAAGTTTTTTAACTTCCTCCACAATATCATATTTTTGCCTTCACTGCCAAAATGTGAGTTGAAACGAAAATACTTTGTATTTAATTCTTCGTTCGGATTCTTTATTTATACATACTATAATTAAAAAACAAGACACATTATTATTAATTCTTGAAACATTATGTATCTATTTAAATGTGTAATTTTAAATATTTAATCTTTTAACGGTTTAGTATATCCTACTTGAATGAACTATATTTGTCCCCCAAACAATTTTCTCCAAAATCATCTAAATGTTCAGAGTTAGTTTCGTGGAAATGAATCGGTAATCACATAAATTACGAAAGTCAATAATGTGACAGATCAAGGTGAATTATATAATAGATTGTGTCTTCAGTCAAACATTAATCACTTATTTCTTTTAGAATCATATGTATATCTAGGAAAACAATCGTCAGTTTTATCCTAATTACTATTCGATAGATTTACTTTAGCCGTCTATGAGAGTTGAAATTGGTAGCATAATCTAAATTATTTCGTTGTTAATCTATAGATATGTATTGAATTTACCCTTAATACAATAATAGGAAGAAAGTAATAATATACATCATTTTAATTTTATCTCGTGTTTAACCCTTTCTGGTGTATTTTTTTTTTTTGTGAAAAAAATATATTTACGTTAATTATGTGAACACTATCTATTCAAATATATTAATTAAATTTTAACGAGTAATTAATTGTATTAAACATAATATTTAATCCTTTATTCGGATTCTTTAATTGTACATATTATAATTAAAAACTAAGGTACGTTAGTGTTCAATTCTTGGAATATTATTTATATATATATTAGGGTGGGCCGAAAAAAACTTTTTTTCGATTTTCGATTATGGCGGATGCGGAAAAGTGGCCACTGGTGGCACTCAGTTCATACAAAAAATTTGAGATTTTTTGGACATTTCCTTACCCTGCCGCAAATGGCTTGAAGTTTTGCAAAAATGCTCATTTTTGAACTTTTTTCGAGAAAAATTAAAAAATGTTAAATTAAATTTATTTTGGTTGTATTTACTTGAAAAGGCATATTTAATGTACCAAATGTTTAAATAAGATCTGATCATGTATTATTTAATATCTATGTGTATTATAACTTAGGCTATTTTTATAGCTTTTTCGCGTATAGTAGGCAAAAGTTGTATTTGTTTGAATCGATCGTTAGTTTCTATATTATTTATGTTCCTTGGTCTTCTTTATATTTTTTCTATTGTAAAACGTCATATATTTGGGGAACAGACAGCAGTATACTTCAAAAACAAATCTAGAAGGTGAGAAAGTGGTGAAGCAGGACTCTAAGCGAGCGCAATGACTCGTCGTAATACTCAGGGAGTGAAGGACGAAATAGTTGAGAGCTAAAATGCGATAAAGGATTCTTATTATTTATCCTTGCTCAGTTACCTGCGACATTTGTCCAGTGTTAACGTGAAACCCTTTTGTAGTGATATGCAGTGCTTTTTGGGTCGTTTAATGTGCCATTATAGTGTAATGTTTTGTGCGTTTTATTACGACGAGCTTAAAAATGGCTAGTATAAAGGGCCATGACAATGCAAAGACACGCGATAGCGTGAAAAAAAACTTTTTGGGGGCATCATGCATATTGAAAGAATTGCAATTGCCAACTTATGCTGATACTCAAGCGCAACTACTACTAGTTGCTTCACCATGTTGAAGTTGTGACAGCAGAGAATACGAATCTCGTCATCGATAAAAACAAAAACAGAAGAGAGAAAAAGAAACTTGGAAATAAGATACAGGCAGAAGAAGTTACTGAAAGAAGGAAAATTTAAAGCATACTTTTTGATGGTAGAAAGGATAAAAGTATATTCAGAGGGAAAAAAAAGAACAAGCTGCACTGGCGAAGGAAAGGCGAGGAACACATCACCGTGCTGTTTGAACCTGGTTAGGAATAGTCGGGTCACTTGATACCTTGTTCCAGTCACGGAAAAGAAATAGCAAAATCATAATACAATCTTCCAATTCACCATAAGTTAGACTTTTCTGAACTGACGAGGTATCGAGGTAACGGAACGAGGTATCAAGTGACACAAGGATTCCTAACCAGGTTCAAACAACATGGTGATATGTTCCTCGCCTTTTTCTCGAAGGTGCCGCTTGTTATTTTTCTTTCTCTTAATGTACTATTATCCTTTCTACCATCAAAAATATGCTTTTAATTTTCCTTCTTTCAATAACTTCTTCTGCCTGTATCTTCTTTCCGAGTTTCTATTTCTCTCTTCTGACTTTGTTTTTATCGATGACGAGATTCGTATCCACTGCTGTCACAACTTCTACATGGCGAAGCAACCAGTAGTAGTGGTGCATGATTATCAGCATAATTTGGCAATTGCAATTCTTTCAATATGCATGATGTCCCCAAAAAGTTACTTTTCACGCTATCGCGTGTCTTTGCATTGTCATGGCCCTTTATACTAGCCATTTCTAAGCTCGTTGTAATAAAACGCACAAAACACTAAAATTGCACATTAAACGACCTAAAAAGCACTGTGTATCACAATAAAAGCGTTTCACGTTAACACTGAACAAATGTCGTAAGTAACTGAGCAAGCATAAATAATAAGAATCCTTTGTCGCATTTTGGCTGTCAACTATTTCGTCCTTCAATCCATGAGTATTACGACGAGTCATTGCGCTCGCTTAGAGTCCTGCTTTACCACTTTCTTACCTTCCAGATTTGTTTTTGAAGTAGACTGCTGCCTTTTCTCCAAATATATGACGTTTTACACATAGAAAAAATATAAAGAAGACCAAGGGGCATAAATAATATAGAAACTAACGATCGATTCAAACAAATACAACTTTTGCCTGCTATACGTGAAAAATCTATAAAAATAGCCTAAGTTATAATACACATAGATATTAAATAATGGATGATCAGATTTTATTTAATCATTTGGTATAGTAAATATGCCTTTTGAAGTAAATACAATAAAAAAAAATAATTTAATTTTTTTTAATTTTTTTCGAAAAAAGTTCAAAAATGAGCATTTTTGTAACATTTCAAGCTGTTTGCGGCAGGTTAAGGAAATGTCCATAAAATCTAAAATTTTTTGTATGAACTGAGTGCCACAAGTGGCCACTTTTCCGCATCCGCCATAATCGAAAATCGAAAAAAGTTTTTTTCGGCCCACCCTAATATATATATCTATTAAAAATGTATAATTATAATATTTAGTTTTTTAACAGTTTATATATATCCTACTCGAATGAACTGTACTTCTTCCTCAAACAATGTTCTCCAGAATCTAAATGATTTAAGTTAGATTTTTGGCACTGAATCTCCAATCACATAAATAATCAAAGTCAATAACGTGACAAATCAAGAGGAATACTATAATAGATTGTATCTGCAGACGAACATTAATTACTTATTTCTTTGAAAAATCCCATGTAAATCTAGGAAAACAGATGTCAGTTGTATCTTAGTTACTAATCTATAGATTAACGTTCGCCGTCTACAAGAGTTGAAATCAGCAGCATAATCTCAATAAATTATTTCGTTGTTAATCTACAAATCTGGATTGCGTTTGCATCATTTTACTTATATTTCATGTTTAAACCTGTCTGGGCCTTTCCATATCAGGTTTTTATCAATTTTGAGAATAAATAAATTTGTTAATAATATTAACACTTGATATCCAAATATATTAGTTAACGTTTAACGGTTAATTAAGTATGTGAAACAAATCGAATGTTGTTCCTTTACGTACTTTTCAATTAAAACTCATATGATAACATGCTAAGGAAGAGTTTTTGTAAAAAAAATTTCAACAAGATTTAACTGATATTACAACTTTGTAATTCTTCTTCGCGAACGGGTTAAGTATTATGCCACACCATATATTACAATATTTTTTTAAATTGTAGATATGGTTTAAAAATTACTGTGCCCACTTAATGGATGAATATTTTATTCTTAAATTTCCTAACTTAAGTTTTTAAATTCCTGTACAATATCAAATTTTTGCCTTGCTTGCCAAAATGGGTGTTGAAACGAAAATTCTTTATTTGGATTCTTTAATTATACGTCCTATAATAGAAAATTACGCGACATTAGTGCTTAATTCTTGGTATGTTAAACATTTATTAAATATTTAAATATTTTAAATATTATCAAAATATTTAAATATTTAGTCTTTTAATAGTTTATATATATATTTCTTGAATGAACTGTACTTGTTCCTCAAACAATGTTCGCCAGTTAAATGATCAAAGTTAGATTTTTGGAATTGAATCAGTAATCACATAAATTATGAAAGTCAATAATGTGACAAATCATGATGAATACTGTGATAGATTGTGTCTTCAGTCAAACATTAATCCCTTTTTCTTTGTAGAATTATGTGTTAATGTAGGAAAACAAACGTCAGTTGTATCTTGATTACTAGTCTATAGATTTACTTTGTGCATCTACGAGAGTTGAAATCGCTAGCATAATCTAAATTATTTCGTTGATAAGCTATTAATCCTTATTGTGTTTTGGTGTAATGCAAAAATAGAAATAAAGTAGCAATAGACATCATTTTATTCATATTTCATGTTTAAACCTTTCTGGTTCGATTTTTTTTAATTTAAAAAAAGAGTTTTAACATTAATAACATTAACACTAGCTATTTGAATAGATTAATGTATAATTTATTGAGTGAAACATAACGGATGTTATTGTTTTGCGTACTTTGCAATTCATGTTCATATGATAACTGGGTAAGGAAGACGTTTTAGGGAAAAATATGCTACAACAAGATTTAACCCCTTAATGCGCAGTGTTGCCGGGTCGGCAACACCTAAATTTTCCCTTGTTTAGAGACACAAAAACTCCGTGAATATTTCAAAAACTACTCTAATGGCTACTTTAAATCTTTCTTATGAGTTCTAGATGGCAACACCACAGAGATCAAACACTACTGCTTTTAAATAATAGGTAAAATGTTTTACAGTAATACGCGCTTCACAGCAATGCTCTTCTCACTGCGCTTATCAATGCTTTACTTATGGGAGGTTACCACTTCGGCAACAGCTGTATAAGTAAAATGGTTAGTGCAATCTTTACAAAACAATACCTGTGCACTCCTCTAGGCCTAAATAGATTGCCTATTTTTTTTCTTTAAAATCCAACTTTAAAGAGTAGTGCGACGGAAAGGGTTAACTGATATTACAACTTTGTAAATGTTCATCGCGAACGGGTTAAGTATTTTGCCACCACATATATTTTTAACATTTTTCAAAACTAAAGAAGTGTTTTCAAAATTACTGCGTGCACTTAATGAATGAATATTTTGATCTTAAATATTCTAACTTAAGTTATTTAACTTCCTCTACAATATCACATTTTTGCCTTGCCTGCCCAAATACGTGTTGAAACGAAAATACTTTGTATATAATCCTGTATTCGGATTCTATAATTAAACATACTGTAATTAAAAACCAAAGTACATTACTATTAATTCTTGGAACATTAAGAATCTATTTAAACATATAATTTTAAATATTTAATCTATTAACCGTTTATTTATATTCTACTCGAATGAACTATATTTGTCAAAGTCAACTATCAAAGTCAATAGTGTGATAGATCAAGATGAATATTGTAATAAATTTTGTCTTCAGTCAAACATTATTCATTTATTTCTTTGTAGTATTACGTGTTAATGTAGGAAAACAGACGTCAGTTGTATCTTGATAACTAATCTACAGATTTACTTTGTGCGTCTGCGAGAGTTGAAATCGCTGGCATAATTTAAATTATATCGTTGTTAAGGGGTCTCAAGGGTTGAAAACTTTTCAAAAAATCGATTTTTTTAATGATCTAATTTGATTGTTCAATTAATTTTTAACTCAATGCAAAAAGCCGCATAAAAATATTTGCATTTTTAACGGAGTTATAAGCATTTGTGTATCAATACTTTCATAGCCGCATCCATATAATTTCAACTTTAAGTCGCGTTTTCTCAAAACTTCATTTTTTATCACTTACATCAAGATTTAAAAAAAACTATTTGATGGAATTGCTTAATTTTTTGCATGCATATAACATCATAATCTAGATTATGAATTATTATATTTCAGATAGTTTAATATTTTGAGTATTTTAATGGAAAAAAAGTTGTATTTTTTAGGGTTTTTTTAAATTTTCAATTTTGAGAGATTTTTTAATACAGTTTTTATTAAGTGATACATATATCCTTCATTCATAATCTAGATTATGACGTTATATGTATGCAAAAAAAATTAAGCCATTCCATCAAATAGTTTTTTTTAAATCTTGGTGTTAGTCGTTAAAAATCAAGTTTTGAGAAAACACGACTTAAAGTTGAAATTATATGTATGCGGCTATGTAAGTATTGATACATAAATGCTTATAACTCCGTTAAAAATTCTAATGTTTTTATGCGGTTTTTTGCATTGAGTTAAGAATTAATTGAATAATCAAACTAGATCAACTAATTTTCAACCCCTGAGCCCTCTTAAGCTGTAAATCTGGATTGAGTAGGTAAATTAGGTAATTCATTACAACACTTTTTACGTAAACATTCTTTTTTCTATGTTTTTAACACATCACATTCATAAGACAATTAAAAACTATTTTAGTTAGAAGTGTTGATTATTTAGTTGTGTAAGTGTTTTAAAAGTGTTTCACGAATTTGTAGTGTATGTATTATAATTAAAAGCTGAATTCATTACAATTAATTCATAGAACAGTAAATATCAATTATACATACATAATTTTACATATTTAATCTTTTAACAGTTTAGTATATCCTACTCTCTTTTTCTACGAATTCTTTAATTATAAATAATATAATTAAAAACTAAGGTACAATAAAATTAATTCTTGTAACATTAAATATCTATTATAAATATTTATTTTTAAATGTTTAATGTTTTAATAGTTTATGTATATTCTACGTGAATGAACGACATTTGTCAATCAAACAATCTTCACCAGAATTTAAATGATCAAAGCTAGATTTGTGGAATTGAATCAGTAATCACATAAATTATCAAAGTAAATAAAGCGACAGATCAAGATGAATACTGTAACAGATTGTGTTTTCATTCAAACATTAATCACTTATTTCTTTGTGGAATTACGTGTAAAGGTAGGAAAACAGACGTCATCTGTATCTTTATTACTAATCTATAGATTTACTTCGAGCTTCTACGAGAGTTGAAATTGGCAGCATAATCTAAATTATTTTACTGTAAAGCTATAAATTTGATTTGCGTTTTGCTGTTAATACAAAAATAGAAAGACAGTAACAATAAGCATAATTTTATTTATTTCTCTTCCTTAACACTTTCGGGACCAATGTTTTTTTTCCATTTTCGAAAAAGAACATTTACGTTAATAACATTAAGATTAGCTATCCAAATAATTTAACGTATAATTAATTATGTTAAACATAAGATGTTGTTGTTTTGTGTATTTTTCAATTCATGTTCATAGCACAGTTGACTAAGGAAGAGTATTTGAATATGTTTAGAAAAAAATACATTACAACAAGATTTAACTGAAATTAAAACTTTCTAATTTTTTTTCTTTGCTTTATAATGCATAATTTCTAGAATTTTAAAACTTTGTTAGAATTTTTTTACTTACTAGTTATCAAATGTAGCAACAATTTAACTTTAAAAAAATATTCTTAAAGCTAAATTATAAATGAAAAAAAAAAGGTTAAACAAAATCTAAAATAAATAAATATTTTTCAGATTGCTATTCATATACTTATTTTTTAAACTGTTACAGGAATATATACACCATTTAATTGATGAATATTTCTTTCTTAAATTTCTAACTTCGTCTACTATCTCGTATTGTTTGCCTTGTTCTTTAAAGTATTTGCTGAAAGAAAAACACTTTGTACTTAATAACGTGATCGAACTCTTTAATTATAAATATTAGAATTAAAAACTAAGATACATTAAAATTAATTCTTGTAACATTAACACTAGTACCACCATTAGGGGTCAAAATGACCCCTATTAGATTGATAATAATCGATTAGAACCAGGATTTTCTACATAAACTATGTTAAATGTACGCAGCAGAAAAAGAGATTAATTAAATAAGTTAAATAGTTTAAAATTAAAATTCTGATGCTAAACACATTTTATAAAACTCGAGTAAAACACCCGGCGGTTCTAGTGTTAAATATATGTTATAAATATTTATATTTAAATGTTTAATGTTTTAACAGTTTATGTATATTCTACGTGATTGAACTACATTTCTCCCTCAAACAATCTTAACCAGAATCTGAATGATCAGAGTTAGATCTGTGGAAATGAAATCAGCAATCATATGAATTATGAAAGTGAATAATATGACAGAGCAAGATGAATACTGTAATAGATTGTGTCTTCAGTCAAACATTAATCACTTATTTATTTGTAAAATTACGTGTAAGTTTAGGAAAACAGACCCCAGTTGTATCTTGATTACTTATCTACAAATTTACTTCGTGCGTCTACGAGAGTTGAAATCGCTAGCGTAATCTAAATTATTTCATTGTTAAGTTGTAAATCTGGATTGTATTTTGCTGATCATACAACAATAGACAGAAATTAGTAATATGCATCATTTTATTAATAGATAACGTTTAACCCTTTCGTATCAGATTTTTTAATTTTTCAATTTTGTGAAAAAAAATTAATAGTTTAAACACTAGCTATTCAAATATATTAATTAACGTATAATTATTAGTTTATTAGTTTTATTAGTTTAATGTGTAATTATTTAAGTAGAACATATCGAATGTACTTGTTTTGTGTGATCTTCAATTCATATTCATAAGATAACAGGCTAAGCAGCAATTTTTGGAGATGTTTTTTGAAAAAAAAATATTACAAGATTTAACTGATGTTACAACTTTTTAATACTTTATTCACTTTATTACACGTGACTCTTTTAGAAAAGTAACGTTTAATTTAAATTTCAAGAGTGCAATATATGTTAAAAATAAAAGAATTTCAAACGATGCGAAGAAAATTTAGAATTTATTTATTATTATTACAATGCACATTTATTTTATTTTTGCATTTTATTTATTTAAGATATATATTTAAATCTGTGGGTGAAATTAATTAAAAATACACCTTGTGCATTTGAAAATACCTATCGATTCTAGCTGTAAACGGCTAGAATCTTTTTTTAAAAGGTTTCAGGACTCAAAAATGTTCTAAAAAAATTACATTAAAAATTCCTCTGTATTTTCTGCTTAAAAAGATGTTGATATCCTGCATCAATTTTAAGTGGAACAGGGCTTTTTTTAACCTAGCTTTCAAAACAATGGGTGTCATAGAAAATATTTTTTGTTAAATTGTGTTTTTCTTCATGATGGATTTTTTCCCCAATTCGTGCATTTAAAGTACTGTAAGTCATAAATGGTTGGAATTTATAACATGTGTGTTTTGATTGTTTTACTTTAATTTTATATTTGGGAAATTAAAAATATATATTTTCTTTTGAGGTTGTTATTAAAAAAAAGTTGCTTCATTTTTTAAAACTTTCGCTTTTTTTTTCTTTAAATTAATATTTTTAAAAATGCTTAATCAAAATTAAAATTTATTTATTTCTGTTTATTTACATGAAAAAAGTTGAAATTGTACAAATAATATTTCGCGTTATAATGATTTTAATTTAGATCACTTTTTTCGTAAATTTTTAATTAAAATTATTTTTGAAATTCTGATAATTTTTACAATGTGATTTTATTTGAAAATATGTAATATGGTTCGCCATCACATAAAATTTCAGAATTTTAACTCAATAAATAAAAATTGTTTTAAAAAGTGTCCCTTTAGCCCTTAAATTGTTTACTCTGAGAAAAATGGCCCTTTGAAATGTGAGAAAATCGGTATTCATTAAAAAACATTCTGTTTCATATAGGATGACCCAGTGCTTTCAAATCGGAAATACAGAAGATGTTCAGTTTAAAACAAAATTATCTTTTTTATTCGTTAAATGCTGTAAATGTCACCAGAGTAGTTGAATTCATTAATATTATTTCATTTTTATGATTTCAAAACAAAACACTCCTTTCAGTAATATTGTGTTAAGGTGGTCTGGTGTAATATCCCCAGGCGGGGTAATAACGCCAAGTGCTAATATTATGCATAATTATGAAATAATCTGGGAAATGACACCCTTGTGCTCTGCGCAGAAGGGTTTTGAGTCATATAAATCGCAAAAAAAAAAACACCTTCAAGTTAATTTGTTTCATTTTTAGGTCTTATTGTTTTTACAACCAACTAAAATTAACGCTTGATCTAAAATTTGTGAGATACGTTTTGTGATGTGAAGGCTATTTTTTTTTTATCCGGCAATACTTTGTAAATTACATAAATTTGTAGAACATTTCATGGACTTTCAGAATGTTGTTGAAGATTTTGGAAATCTTCTCGAGATAATTTGTAATTTAAAATGTACAGCGCAATAACTATAACGGGGTAATAACGCCAATCCTTGGCATTAATACCCCGGTTGATTCCCTACAGTGGCCGAGCTACATCCTAACCTTTAGCTTCCGGGGGGATTACCGTAGTCCCAAGAAAATAAATGTTGAAGAATACGGGGTTGGGATTATCGTTATCCCGAAAACTTTTTCCCCTCCAACATGTGGGTAAAGAAATCATTAAGGCCGTTTCGCTCAATAGGGGTCCGACTGATTATCGAGCTAGGGAATTTCTGTAGGGAGGATGTTAATTATCCTAGGGAAATGCCGGGAAAAAATACTTGGCAAAAAAATAAACATTATTTGCGCAGACGACGTAAAGCTGCTTCTACCCCAGTGGCTACAAGGTATTTTAGAAAGTTCTTGCTTGTGAGACATAATGAATAGATTATATTTAGCAAGTAGTTTTAGAGATTTAGCGTTGCTAATTTTGACTACATGTTTACTCTTAGAATGTAAAATGAAGCATTATTATTTTTTTTCTTTCTTACTAACGCACTAAATATTAGAAATTACGTACGTAATTTTACGCACTGAATTGAAAAAAAAAATCAAATGTTTATAATTATTATTATATTTACGGAACTTATGATTGTTCTCAAGCCCAAAGGAGTTAGTTTTGGAAGCTTTTCTGAATTCATTTTTATTATTCAAAAACATACGAAATTGTTAACATGAAACATATGAACGAGACGTAAAATTCTTATTAAAAAATTACATAATTGAATGGCGTTTTTAATTTATTTAATAAAGGCAAAAGCATTTCAGAAAATAATGTAAAATTTGGCGTTTTGAACAAAATTTCCGATCGCGAAATTTAGGGAAAGGTGGCAATTTGCTGGTTGTATTTTTGTTGCGGTAATGTCAATAAGTAATTTATTTATAACAAAAACAAAATGGAAAAACTGAATTCGATTCCCAATTCTATCAAAATCCTATCCTGTCAGGTCTGACAATTTGATGCCACACGTTAAGAATTATTCAGAAAGTTTCACATTAGAAACCAGCTTGATTCTATGGTCACAACCTACTAAATAGTCATGCGCAACAATACCTTTTACATAAATGAGAATGGAATTATGCATTATCTGCTTCAGAAAATCGTTGAATTCTAGTATTATTTATTATTTCTAAATAACTAATTCGCCGTCAAATTCAAATGAAATAATTTTTATTTATGCAAACCATAATATAGATTGCATTAATAATTTCTCAGTTATTTTTCATCTGACACCAAAAAGAAAAGGAAGAAGTTCTCAATTTAGCACTTTTTTGTTGTTGTTGTCGCTTTGTACGCTTATCAATTATTTCGAAACTATTCGACTGATTCATGTGCCTTTTTTTTGTTTCATTGAAAGAATATTCTCTGCAATTGGTCAAGGATTGAATTTAAATTTCATGAAAATTGTTGCAAGGCTTTTTTTAGAAATTTAATAACAATACAAATAAATTAATTAAAATAAATAAACTCATTTAAAATATTTAATTTTTAGCGATTTTTATCAAATAAAGTAGCTCTATTTTCTTCTTCTTCTTCTTTTTTTTTTTTTTTTTTTCTAGAATGTTGCAATTACAAAATTTATTATTATTATTATTATTATTTATATAGCTATTATTCTCGAATAAAACAAGGGAAAACAAAAAATAATGATTTAATTATTAAAAACTTTCATGGCGAAACAATTGTTAAAAAATATAATAAATAATAATATAATTAAATTAAAAGTAAAAGCAAAAGGTATAATTAATAATAATAATAAAGTCTAAAAAATTAGAAAGTGTTTGAATTTCTTCAAAACTTCTGCGGCACACTCATTTAATTTGAAGAATCATATTTCTATGGTAGTAGGATTGTTACTCTAACACAAAATGGTTCAAAAGTCTGAATTTCATATAAATTAATATAATGTCTTTTTTTCCCTTCATCGGTAAATTTTGTTTAAAAAGCTAACTTTTACAGCTTCTTTCACAGTGTCTTGCCTTTACAGAAAAATAGAAAATACTATACAATCTCTTTGTTTCTAAATAAAAATACCATAGATTTCATAAATATGTATCTATATTATAAAAGCGAAACATATCTGTGCGTAACGTATACGTCATTTTGCCAATGCCAACACTTTCCCATGCAATTTCGGTTTTGCAATGTTCACTGCAACAAATTTTTTCACTTCTAACCATCGCACATTTTAAATTTTTATACTGTTGTATAGAAAGAAAAATGTACTTTTAAGTGCAATTTGTTTTAAAACTCTATCTCAATTTATTTTTGAGATATTAGTTTTTTTATAGTTTCCAGTAACATTTTTGAGATTGTGGCAACAGAATCACTCCATTTACTGTTAAAATAGAAAAAAAAAAAAAAAAAAAAAAAAAAAAAGGAAGAAAGAAAGAAAAAAAAGAAAGAAAGAAAGAAAGAAAGAAAAGAAAAGAAATTAAAATGCGTTTCCATGCAAATTCGGTTTTGCAATTTTCGATTATTGCAATTACACTTCTAAATATCGCACATTTTAAATTTTTACACATCGTATAGAGAAAAAAATGTACTTTTAAATTCGTACTTTTTTCCCCAGCACCACACTTGATTCGCAGAAAAAAGAATGAATGCCCATTTCATAAGAAGGAAACTTAGGAAGCCGATAGGGAAAAAAAAAATAGAAAAACTATAATATTTGGAATCCCTTTGTACATTAAATTATACGAAACGATCTATCGATGCAGAGTAGAAATATATGGATATTATACAACATTTCTACTGATTTTTGCATAAATAGAGAGTATAATCAGGGAAATATTGCATTTTTTTTAAGTGCAAAAAAAACTGGCATGTTTTTTAGCTTATTATACATGGTTTTCAACCAAATTTAACGACAGTTTCAGAAAAACTGGCAAAATGTAGTTGAAAAAACATAGGCAATAGTAATATAAATAAATTAAACATTTTATGAAATATCAGTAGTTGTATAAAATAATTTTTGTCTGTGCATGTGCAAACGATAAAAACGCTCTTTTAAGATAATTTAATAGTCAACTCTATGGTTCAATTCATAAAAAAAAACAAGTTAAATATCGTGAAATTTCATAAAGGTGTTGGCGATAGGAATGATTTGATTTTTTATTGAATCTAAAAGCAGCTGAATGATAAGTAATTTTCCATAAATTTTCAATTTTAATTTTAATATATATTTTTTTAAATTTCTATTAATGCTTTAGTTCTTCTTGGATAGCTACTAGAGCGAACCTGTTGCATAATAAAAAGAATTATCAAAATCGGAGATTTGTTCCAAGTCTTCTCATCATACACAATCTTGATAGTCAATAAACACTAAGTTTTTCGTAAAATTCGGCTAATTAAAATTTACAATTTGTGGAAAAACCGTTATCCTTCACCTGCTTTTAGAGAGAACTAAAAATCAGCTCACTTCTATCACCGATATCTTTCTGAATTTTCCTGATGTTTTGGCTATTTTTTTTTTTTTTTTTTTTTTTTTTTTTTTTGTGAGTTGCTCTATAGAGTTAAATATTAAATCATGTAAAAAGATTGTTGTAACCATTCGCACGTACGCAGATAAAAAAAAAAAAAAAATACTTTATAGTACTACTCATATTTTATAAAATATTTAATATATTTATATTTCAATTGCACTACATTATTTCTACTATATTTTGCCAATTTTACAAAAATTGGTGTTGAATTTGTACAAAAACCCTGTGTGATATAAGCTAAAAACAAGCCATTTTTTTAAAAAATTAAAACAAATTGGTATATTTTATTAGCTTGAAAGGCCCCACCAATGGCTAAGAAGATCTCCCTCGAAACTATTAGACAGGAGGTGCTGGGTTCAAACCCAATCGCGCCCATCTACCAAATTGTTCGGAGTTTTTCGTGGTTTTCTTCGAAACTTGGATTTCCTCGTTTAAATACGGGTTAGGTTTTCTTAAAAAGCCTCTTAAGGGGGGCATTAATAAGAATTATTATGAAAATGTGTTAGAATGTAGCGGATTTATGCTTTAAAACATATTTAATGCATTATACTACACGATATTTTTGTCGTAATCTTATAATAAACTTAACCTTAATCATGCATTTTTGTTTATTTTTTTTATTGTTATATGACAAATTAAAAAGAAAAATGTTTTCATTGAACACAAGGAAAAAAAATAGATAAAATAAAAAAAACACGCCTCCCCCCCCCCCCGAAAAAAAAACTTTATTTTATTTACTTACCAACACCCATAACATAAAACAATTACTGGCTTTCAAAGAATTATTTTTCTTATTTCACATGTTTAAATTAACATTTTTTTCCTAATTTTTAGATATTCTAGTTTCCAAGTGATATTTCATCGTAACTACATCTACTGATAAGTATGCATTGTCAACAAGCAAAACATTTAAAATTAGAAACATAGATTTTTAATGACTATGTTTCAGTCAAGACTTTGACCATTGCTTAACTAATAATCAGTTAATTTAAGTAGCCTGTATAAGATCGTTCCTTTGAAAGTATAACGATGTCCTAACACATGTGGTAGCACACATCTGGACTTAATTTTTTTTCAAGATACAGAAATGTTTCTAATACGTTTCCAGAATTTTATTATACTGCTAGCAAGATAACAAAAACAACTAATCGAATAGGGTTGCAAATACAAAATTTTTGGCGTATTCCTATTGCATTTAAGACAGTTAAAAGTTCTCAAAAATGTCTTGCTCATTTTTTTTTATTTTTATTTATTTATTTTTTTTTTAGGAAAGTTAAAATATGCTATTTTTTAACAATGTAGGGAAATCGTTAGACGGGGCTATAGAAGGCGATAAGGGGGGGGGGGGCTCATCCCTCTGCCCCGTCTAGTTACAGGCCTGGCAATTAGTATTCCAAACATTTTTCAATGTTTTCAAAATAGAGAAATAAACAAGACATAATTTTTTTAAAATATTAAACAGTTGCTTTAACACTATTTAAAATAATATTTAAATGCATTTATGAAAAAGAAAACATGTATTTATAGTAAAAATAAAAGTATTTGTGAGGTAATAAATTGTGCGGAATTTCTAAATTATAGATTGTATTATTTTTTGAAGAAATATTTTAAAAGCTTAAATACCTATTTTTATATTTAATTATGTTTAAAAACTACATAACTTGTATGCATTAAAAATAAATAAATGAAAAATAAATACAATCATCATGGATTATCTCAACAGTTTTCATAAGTTTATAAATCTGTTGTACTTAGAAAATCAAACATTTGTGTTATATGTATTGTTAACTTCATCTGGATAATTAAAAATAGGTTATTTGTCTTTAATTTAAATAACAACAACAATTAAGATTTTGATTTGTTTATATCTCTTACAGATATTATTTTAGGTCTCACACATAAAATTTCATCGTCTTTCTCGATAGTTAATTTAATAGTTTATAAATTTGATTTAGAAATCCCTAAAATCAAGTAAGGCTACATTTTTAAATATTTAATTTAATATTCAAGCAAGTGTTTCAAAAGTTGAATTATTATGTAATTTTATTTGGAATTGTATATATTTTATAATATACAATCATAGTTTATTTACTCTCCCTTCTGGGAAGCGGGAAATGAGCAAATTAACAGAAACTCATCCGATCTGTTATTTATAAACTTAGAAAACATTCTGACAATGTTATCTTCTAAAACCGTGATAGATTTTAAGTTTGTAGACCCCCTCCCGCCGACGTGCACAGAAGAACAAGGGAGACTGAATTTAAAAAATATATATAATACCCAATGTTTATATTCTAATTCTCCAAATCTTACAAAAACTGATCATTGTGACAATGAGAGGTTTTGAGATAACTTTTAAAGCCCTTTCTTCTTCCCTCTCTCAGCCTCGGCAGAGAAGAACGTTAAAATTTCAAAAAATCATCTTATTCTAGTATTTATATTCTAAGATAAACCAAGTGTATTATTATTGGACTCATTTAAATATGATATGATTTTAAATATGTTAGCTTTTTTATGGATGCGTTTTAGTCAAAGCGCTTTTTTCCGTTTTATATAGTTATTTTTATTTATTTTTTTTTTTTTTAACCATGAAAATAAAAAGGGACGGGCCAGATAGCTTTGATTGTCTCAGGTCGGGATCTGGAAGTTCTGCTGACGTCTAATTTCACCTAACTTTTTCTTTGACAAATTTTGAGGTTCTTTTTATGAAGCCTTGAAAAAGTTTCATTTTTTAAATTTTATTTATTTATTTAATGAAACAAATTTCTTTATAATAATAATATAATATTAATAAAAATATAATAATAATATTAATAATAATATAATAATAATATAATATTAATAATAATAATATTTCTTTATAATAATATTCGGTTAATTATTTTACAGATTAAATTAAAGTAGTACTATTCGTAAATATTCGTTTTAGTTATAGTTAAAAACGAAGACCTTAATAGGAAACATAAATTCCGTTAGATATCTCTTTATTATTTGTTACTATATTGTTTAACGATTTCTTATATGTTAATTTCTAATTTTTTCTTATCTTGAAATTTCATTTTCTGTTTTAATTTAAATCGTTGTAATAATATTAACAATGATACTTAAGGAAATCACTTATGTGTTATTTAAATATTTGAAAATTTAGCACTTTTTAAAATAATGTATTTTTGTATTATCATATACACTTATAGAAATTTTGCCTATAACACACCTTCATTTTTAGATTATACCCTTCAAGAAACCAAATGGTATTAAAACATTCAATAAACATCCATGAATTTTTTTAATTATTTTTTAAAAAGACCGCTAAATTACTAGTAATATATGTTTTATTTAATGACACGCACTTCACAGAAAAATATCTTTTTTATCATTATAAATTACATCTTTTCAACGAACCTAAAGCATCACTTTCTATACCGACAAGTAAACAAAAACAGCTTTCTCTCAGGGAACAAAATTCCCTACTTCTCAAGAACGTGTAAATCCTTAACACATGTTCCAAATGATAACAGCAATTTCTGGTCACCTGCAGTGAAGGGTCATTAAGAAAGGGGGATGAAATCGCGTCAGTTCTCCCGTTGTAAAAGGATATTTTACATTTCACTTGACCGAAAGCTAAAGGCTAAATACTGATTCAAATAAACACAGTTAAAACTGTGAAATGTTTCTAATAATTCTATTTAAGCGGTCCTTTTTAAGCAAAAAGAAGTTCACGGTCTGATATTCTCTTGCCTCACCCCTCCCCCCAACACCACACCTTTATTTTTCTTACACTTTCACAAAAAATTGAACATTTTCAATAGCTTAGAATGCAGTTTGTCAACTTCTAATTTTGTAGAGTTTGTATTTTTATAATTAGGGAATCTACATGCAATTATTCCATCTTATTTCATGGTTTTGTTTGCATGGCGTTATTACCCATATTGGTGAGTAATAACGCCAAATAGCATTGGTCAAGAAATCACGCCATTACTTTTTATGAATACATATCTATTAAATTATGTTTTTTATATAGATAGTCAATGAGTTGCTGTATCAAATCATATATTTGTTTGAAAAATACAATCTAAAACTGACCGTAAAAATTGGTAGAACCTTAACGTGGCGATATTACCCAAGGGTACCTTATATGAAACGAGGAGAACTACTTTTTTATCGTAATCACGGAAGAATTATTAAGTGCCTTCATAATGATATCTCAAAAGCTTAAAGTTTGTGTTTCACTCTCAAAACTAAATAATAGATCGATTCCTAAAAGAAAAACTTTTGAAATATTTATCCCTACGTTTATTATATGCACACTTAATTTCTATATGTTACTAGCTGACCCGCCCGGCGTTGCCCGTGTCCGTATTAACAATATTAAACGAACTTGAAATTTGTATGATTTTATCATTAACTCGAAACATGCAGAAATGCATTGTCTGAAATACGTGGCCACTGACTGTGTGAAAAATCGGTTTAAAAAACAGCTAATGTTAAGCTCTAAAAATACTCAAAATGAACGATAAGAAATGTGGAAGGGAATATGTATCCAACGACTGCGTGATTTTCGTGTTAAAATGTTGATATTTATCAAAAATCACTGTTAAGTCACGTAACTAATTATTTTTTTTTTCACATAGAAATCCCAAGTGAAATATTTTGAATTTCAAACTAATTATATCACTCTTAAATCCGGCTATACCATGAATGAGATCGATACTCGCTCGTAGCTAAAGTGTTGGTATGTAGTATTATAATTTCAGAGCCATTTAACAAAAGTAAGTGTTATTTTCAATCAAATCATGCATAATGTCCATTCTATGGATAAATTCCTAACCGTAAACTTTTTTACCGTAACCATAATCTGCCTGTAACCTAACTTTGACTTAACAGTACCTTACCGTAAATTAAATATAACATAAATGTAACCTAGGCTTCACTTTATTGTAACATATCCTTATTCTAACCATAAAACAAATGCGATTTAACTCTAACCTAACTTTAACTTAATCGTGACCTAACTGTAACCTAACGGGATATTAAATATAATCAAAGATTTACCGTAATGTAATTGCAACCTAAATGTTACCAAACCATATATTGGTTTCATGTCCATGGAAATTATTTTGTCTTGTTCGGATCTGGTTATGATTCATTAGAATATTTTTGTCGGGTTAAGATTTTAGGTATTTTTTGATATTGAGTTATAATGTTCGGGTCGTATTCATGTCCATGGAAATTATTTTGCCTTGCTCGGATACAATTATGGTTCTTTGGAATATTTTTGTCGGGAACAGATTTGTTTCAATTCAGATTTCGGCTTTTTCTTCAAATGGAATTTTTCGGTTCGGGTTTTCTTGCGTGTTCACGGAAATTATGCTGCCTTGTTCGAATAAGAACATGCTTCACTGGAATATTTTTTTTCAAGTTCAGACTTGGAAATTTCGGTGATCAGATTTCGTGATTTTTTTCAAAGAATTTTTATAGGTTCAGATTCGGTTCAGGTGAATGGAAATTTTTAGTCTTATTCAGATCCGGTTACGGTTCTTTGGAATATTTTTTATCAGGTTCCGATTTGGTTCGATTCAAATTTCAGGTATTTGTTCAAATAGAATTTTTAGGTCGGATCTCGTTCATGTCCACGGAAATTATTTTGTCATACTCGAATTCAGTTATGACTCTTTCGAATATTTTCGTTGAATTTAGATGTGGTTTGCGTCAAATTCCAGTTTTTTTCAAATCGAATTTTTTAGGTTCCAGTTGGGTTTATGTCCATAGAATTTTTTTCGTCTTGCTTGGATTGGGTTATAGTTCTTTGGAATATTTTTGTCGGGTCCAGACTTGGTTCAATTGAGATTTCGAGTTTTTTCTTCAAATATAACTGTTGAGTTCGGGTCTTCTTGCATTTTCACGGAAATAATTCTGTCTTGTTCGAATAAGGACATGCTTCACTGGAATATTTCTGCCAAGTTCAGATTTCGTTCAGTTCGCGATTTTTTCAAAGAAATTTTTTGGGTTCGTATTGTGTTCATGTCGATGGAAATATTTTGTCATGTTTGGATCCGGTTGCGTTTGTTTGAAATAGTTCTGTCAGATTCAGATTTGGTTCGATTCAAGTTTCAGGTATTTTTTTGAATGGGAGTTTTAGGTTCGTATCGGGTTTATGTCCACGGAAATTATTTTGTCTTACTCGAATCCGGTTATGGTTCTTTCGGATACTTTGGTCAGATTTAGATGTGGTTTGGTTTTTTAGGTTTGAGTCGGGTTTATGACCATGGAAAGTATTTTGTCTTGCTGGGATCGGGTTATAGTTCTCTGGAATATTTTTATCGGTTTCAGATTTCGTTCGAGTCATATTTCGGGTTTTTTAAAGAAAATATTTAGGTTCGGGTCAGAATTTATGCCCACGAAAATTATTTTTCCTTGTTTGAATCGGTTTATGCTTCACTTGAACATTTTTGCGGGATTCAGATTTGGTCCGGGTCAGTTATCAAATCCATAGTTTTTCCCAAACAGAATTTTTAGGTCAGGGTCGGGTTTATACTCAAGGAAATTTTGTGTATCAGGTATAGGAGTGTGGTCTGTTTTTTTCTGGTTGGAATCGGGTTATGTTTAAATTAGTCTAAACATTAAGGTTATAATCAGTTTTGCTACTATTCTTTTTATGGCTATTTCTGATAGATAATTTACTTAGCTATTTGATAATTTATTATGGTGAATGAATCGTTTGCGGATACAAACAATTGTACGCCAAACAGCTATTTTATTTTTGTTTTAAAAACAAATTAAAGCCATATTACAATTTTAAATTGAATAGAACACATTTAAATTTAATCAATGATTAAAAAAATAAACTCATAGAAAAGTGTTGTGTAATGGTTTTTACTACAACACTACTAATGTCTCATACATTCTAATGTTTGAAATGCCAAAAATATGCGTACAACCATATAGTAAAAAGAAATTAATAGAGTGGCAGTATAATGTCTTGGGGTGACGCAAAAAATGTAACTCTAAAATCCGCGACATTAAGTCCAAATAAGCACCAACAACACCATGTGCTTTGAAACTCCGATCAATTCAAACTGGTTTAAACCAGTATTTCTTTGTTTTTGTTTTTTACCTTTTAAACTGTTATTGAATATATGACTAAAATTTCGTTTAAAAAATAACGTTTTGTGCTATTATTGCCTGTAATACACGAACAGAATGCATGAAAGATACAATTAGATCAATCATAGGCAAGAATTATTCGATTATTTTTATCATATGACTTTGAAATATCAATATAGTAGCATCATTAAGACTTTGCTTGAAAAATCAACATTATTCGTTAATGTCTTAAAATCGTCTGCACTCTGAAATCTAGATTTTAGATTAATATTATTATTTAAGTGTTCATGCATGATTTTAAAAGAATCTTTTCATCACTATATTTTATATATTCACATGGAATTATAAATATGTTGTTAAATCATAAACATTTTTCATCTACGTTATAAAGTATTAAAAATTTCTGAAAAAAAAGAGAAAAAGTTTAGTAATACAATTTTTTACTTCAAATCATATGCTTTCAATATTTTATTTTATTTTGTTTTGACATTTACTTATTTTTAATTTTCCAATTTCAATTATTTAAAAAAAAACATTTATTTTAATAAATAATATAATAGAAAAAAACATTTAAAAAAATTACGATTTCTTCGTAAAATATGCTTCAGCTGTAATTCATTTCTTCCAATCCGTCTTATTAATACAAAATTCCTTCCTCGTGCTTTATTTTGAGACATTAAAATTTCAGCGTTGAATGGTTTCCTCTTGCAAACCTTTCTTTTTTTCGGTTTACTTCGCCACCACCTATCTTTCTCCTCCATGGCGTACAGCAGCTGTGATAAAAAAAAATCCTCATTTAAACTGACAGTTTGCCAGTCTATGAATTTCAAAGGTCAGTCTCAGTTTTTAAAATTATTTCTGCGAAAATTTTATGCAACCAACCAACCATAAGAGAATAAAAAGGAAAAAAGCTAAAAAAAAGCGATTTTTTATGAGAGTGAGGCTTGGAATTTAATTAATTACTCAGTTAATAAATAGAATTCTGAAAATTTTGAAATTCTGAGCGTCAGGTGCATCAGGAAAGATATTGGGCTACTCTCAGAAAAATTTTGAGCTTCGTACGTACCCTAGTTTTCGCTAACTATCGCAGACACACACGCACACACACAGAGCGATTTGTTATTTTATTAATATATATTTTTAAGTTAGGGATAGCTGGACATGATGTTATGTACGCTCTTAAAATGCAGTTTTAAAACAGAACAAAACACAATCAAATTTCAGTATGCTGCATAGTTTCTGCCAAGTTCAGATTTCGTTCAGTTCGCGATTTTTTCAAAGAAATTTTTTGGGTTCGGATTGTGTTCATGTCGATGGAAATATTTTGTCATGTTTGGATCCGGTTGCGTTTGTTTGAAATAGTTCTGTCAGATTCAGATTTGGTTCGATTCAAGTTTCAGGTATTTTTTTGAATGGGAGTTTTAGGTTCGTATCGGGTTTATGTCCACGGAAATTATTTTGTCTTACTCGAATCCGGTTATGGTTCTTTCGGATACTTTGGTCAGATTTAGATGT
The DNA here is from genome assembly GCA_964019185.1 of Maratus speculifer. Taxonomy (NCBI): domain Eukaryota; kingdom Metazoa; phylum Arthropoda; class Arachnida; order Araneae; family Salticidae; genus Maratus; species Maratus speculifer. Next base: position 223,167,136 of record OZ025296.1, on the reverse strand, counting down.
GGTTTGGTTTTTTAGGTTTGAGTCGGGTTTATGACCATGGAAAGTATTTTGTCTTGCTGGGATCGGGTTATAGTTCTCTGGAATATTTTTATCGGTTTCAGATTTCGTTCGAGTCATATTTCGGGTTTTTTAAAGAAAATATTTAGGTTCGGGTCAGAATTTATGCCCACGAAAATTATTTTTCCTTGTTTGAATCGGTTTATGCTTCACTTGAACATTTTTGCGGGATTCAGATTTGGTCCGGGTCAGTTATCAAATCCATAGTTTTTCCCAAACAGAATTTTTAGGTTAGGGTCGGGTTTATACTCACGGAAATTTTGTGTATCAGGTATAGGAGTGTGGTCTGTTTTTTTCTGGTTGGAATCGGGTTATGTTTAAATTAGTCTAAACATTAAGGTTATAATCAGTTTTGCTACTATTCTTTTTATGGCTATTTCTGATAGATAATTTACTTAGCTATTTGATAATTTATTATGGTGAATGAATCGTTTGCGGATACAAACAATTGTACGCCAAACAGCTATTTTATTTTTGTTTTAAAAACAAATTAAAGCCATATTACAATTTTAAATTGAATAGAACACATTTAAATTTAATCAATGATTAAAAAAATAAACTCATAGAAAAGTGTTGTGTAATGGTTTTTACTACAACACTACTAATGTCTCATACATTCTAATGTTTGAAATGCCAAAAATATGCGTACAACCATATGGTAAAAAGAAATTAATAGAGTGGCAGTATAATGTCTTGGGGTGACGCAAAAAATGTAACTCTAAAATCCGCGACATTAAGTCCAAATAAGCACCAACAACACCATGTGTTTTGAAACTCCGATCAATTCAAACTGGTTTAAACCAGTATTTCTTTGTTTTTGTTTTTTACCTTTTAAACTGTTATTGAATATATGACTAAAATTTCGTTTAAAAAATAACGTTTTGTGCTATTATTGCCTGTAATACACGAACAGAATGCATGAAAGATACAATTAGATCAATCATAGGCAAGAATTATTCGATTATTTTTATCATATGACTTTGAAATATCAATATAGTAGCATCATTAAGACTTTGCTTGAAAAATCAACATTCTTTCGTTAATGTCTTAAAATCGTCTGCACTCTGAAATCTAGATTTTAGATTAATATTATTATTTCAGTGTTCATGCATGATTTTAAAAGAATCTTTTCATCACTATATTTTATATATTCACATGGAATTATAAATATGTTGTTAAATCATAAACATTTTTCATCTACGTTATAAAGTATTAAAAATTTCTGAAAAAAAAAGAGAAAAAGTTTAGTAATACAATTTTTTACTTCAAATCATATGCTTTCAATATTTTATTTTATTTTGTTTTGACATTTACTTATTTTTAATTTTCCAATTTCAATTATTTAAAAAAAAAACATTTATTTTAATAAACAATATAATAGAAAAAAACATTTAAAAAAATTACGATTTCTTCGTAAAATATGCTTCAGCTGTAATTCATTTCTTCCAATCCGTCTTATTAATACAAAATTCCTTCCTCGTGCTTTATTTTGAGACATTAAAATTTCAGCGTTGAATGGTTTCCTCTTGCAAACCTTTCTTTTTTTCGGTTTACTTCGCCACCACCTATCTTTCTCCTCCATGGCGTACAGCAGCTGTGATAAAAAAAAATCCTCATTTAAACTGACAGTTTGCCAGTCTATGAATTTCAAAGGTCAGTCTCAGTTTTTAAAATTATTTCTGCGAAAATTTTATGCAACCAACCAACCATAAGAGAATAAAAAGGAAAAAAGCTAAAAAAAAGCGATTTTTTATGAGAGTGAGGCTTGGAATTTAATTAATTACTCAGTTAATAAATAGAATTCTGAAAATTTTGAAATTCTGAGCGTCAGGTGCATCAGGAAAGATATTAGGCTACTCTCAGAAAAATTTTGAGCTTCGTACGTACCCTAGTTTTTGCTAACTATCGCAGACACACACGCACACACACAGAGCGATTTGTTATTTTATTAATATATATTTTTAAGTTAGGGATAGCTGGACATGATGTTATGTACGCTCTTAAAATGCAGTTTTAAAACAGAACAAAACACAATCAAATTTCAGTATGCTGCATAGTTAAAATTGCTCCGAATCAATATTACTCAAGTTTGAAGCATGTATATACTCATTTCTAAAAAACGCACACATTCAAGAACAAAACATGTTGTGCTCATATTTGAGTATGTCCGTGTTTTCAAAAAATGAGAATATACCATTTTCAAATGTAAGTAACTTTGATTCGTAGCTTTTCTGACTGTGCGACAAACTCTGATTTGTATATATTTGCTCAGTTTTGAAAATTTTGATTTTACAGTGTACTGTTTTTTTTAAACCACTAAGATCTGAAACAAACTTTGTATTCAAATTATGAAATTACATTAATCTTTCAAGGACTTACAAACACATATGGCTTAAAAAGTTTTTTTTGACAAAATAACAGTAATTTGGTGAAAAAAGGCATTTATTTTCTCTTTATTTATTTATTTATTTTTGAAGCGAAATAAAAATTAATCAACGACATATAAAAGTTTTGGTGTTATAAGCTGTATCAAAAAAGTTTTCATTTCTGTTAAAGGTAAATCGAAGGCTCTATGTCAATCAACTTCAATTTTATATAGTTTTTCTCAGAAACAATAAAGAATATTCTCTTAAAAGTTTTCATATACATAATATGAATAATTCTGAATATACTAAAGTAAATTTTAGAAAAAGATATTCTTTAATGCACACATTCAAGAATAAAACACTCTGTGCTCATACTTGAGTATGTCGTGTTTTTTAAAATGAGAATATACGATTTTTAAATTTGATTAATTTTGATTCGTAGCTTTTCTGACTATGCGATAAACTCTGATTTGAATATTTGGTGTTCAGTTTTGAAAATTTTGTTTTCACAGTGTGCTGTTTTTTTCGACCACAGGGATTTGAAACAAATTTTGTATTCAAATTATGAAATTGCATTAAAGTTTTCGGGACTTACATGCATACACAGCTTAAAAAGTTTATTCTTGGCAAAATAACAGTAATTTGATGAAAAAAGGCATTTATTTTCGCTTTATTATTTGTTTATTTTTGAAGCGAAATAATAGTTCATCAACCAAATATAAAAGTTTTGGTGTTATAAGCTGTAGCAAATAATAATAATAATAATAATAATAATAATAAAATCATTTCTATTGAAGGCAAATCGAAGGCTCTATGTCGACCAACTTCAATCTATATATCTTTTCTCAGAAACGATGAAGAGTATTCTATTGGAAATTTTCACATACATAATATGAATAATTCTGAATACACTGAAGTAAATTTTAGAAAAAGATATTCCTTAATTATTTAAAAAAAACCTGCAAATGTAAACAACTTTAGAATAACAAAAATCTTCCATTTTTTTCAAGGAAAAACACTTTTACAAAACATTTAAGCAATGCGTTTATAACATGCATATTTATAGTGGATATGTGTTAAATCGCAGAAAAGGCTAGAAATAAATATGTGTAGTAGTTTCTGTAAAAATGCACATCGAAAATCTAAATATATCATTTTGAGAAAATTGAGTAAAAACTTATGTTTGTAATTATTATATAGAATGTAAATAATCTGATTATAAAAAACATTTTCAACTTCTTGTTGTCGTAAAAACGAAAATAATGTGTCAAAAATTAAAAATGGATAATTCAAAATATTAGAAAATTGACGAATTTGACTTCCAATCGCGCTGTAAATATGATGAAATCAGTAAAATAATTCTCGATTTAAATGAACTTACGGTTTGAGAAACATGCGTTGTATAAAAAAAAGAAATCTTGGGTTCAACGCGAAAAAAAAAACGTTGTAAGGCATTGGATAATCCCGAAACCTCTTTATAGAAAGAATCTGCACACTTAAAATATGCGGAAAATGTAAAAAAAGTCGAAATTTTCTGGCCACAGTGATTTAATAATTTGGAAGTTGGAAAATTTTACTTATTAAATGAGATGCTGGGTTTCGTAGTCATGTTTCGCAATCACAAGCTCGAAAGTCGAAATAAAAAGTAATAGTTTTTTTTACAATATCAATTTCCTAAATGAAACGATACGATGATGGAACCGTAGAGTATATCAGGATTCGAAAATTTTCAATTTATACATTTATATCTACTTTTAGTTCAAGGAAAGCAACAAGGGTGCATAGCTTCGAAACGCTGTACAGATCACCGCAGATTAAATTAAAATGCAAATAATATTAATTTATTATGCCAGGTCAGTAATTAAATATTTAAAAAAATTCATTTTCAAAACGCTATATAATTAAAATAATTACTCGTACTAGCAGGAGCAATACATAAAAAAAGAGTAAACTCACAAAATATATATTCTGTACAGCTGATGACAACGCGAGTCCGGTATCTTTCAGTATCTCCCAAAATAGAATTAGCGCAAGAAATGAGTTTTTGTGTGTTTCGAGTTGTTCATCATTTATACCAGCTCCATGTGCTCGCACACAGAAGCTTTCTATTTTGTCGGTACCTGAACTATAAATTCTGATGCACTGGATTGGACTCATAAATCAATATGACCGTGCTTTGTTCCCTTGGCCTGACCTTGTTGTCATAGTGCTATTTAGGGTTATATTAAAGTTCGGTGCTCGTCAATTCTGATACATATATAAATATTTTTTTAAGCGCGCCAGGTTCTCCAAGCTATATATTTTCTTTGGTTCGTGGTTTTTGTTTTCAAAAAAGTATCATTGTATATTTTTTTCACTTTTGTTGGAGGTTTAACAAATGTTCTGACTCTACGTAAGTATTCCTTGTGCATCTGTGTCGACATGACTTTCCATAGGCATTGTTTGATTAAAGGTGTTGTTGAAGATGATTTCTTTTTGTTTTATTGTCCAACAAACTTCTCTAGATTTAATGCCATGTGAAATTTTCTTTTTGGTGCACGTTAAAGATCTCGTTTACGTACATCAAAAATATTAGAAGAACTCAAAAAACGGATAAAATTGGTGTGATGGCATTGACAAGGAGCTATAAAATGTGTAGAATGAGCTCAATTACTGCTTAGACATGTACCTTTTATCATAAGCTAGAGGTGGCCAATTGACCAACTGCAGCATCTGCCGAAAACCTGTAGAGTTTGATATTATATTAATAAAACATTTATTTTTCTACGTGAAATACATATGATTATTTAGCCACTTGAAAATGAATGAGTACTTTAAAAAAACCGATTCGTTCCTTTCGTTCAAAGAGATGCCTTTCTAACTTACTGCAAAAAAATAGTCTTGCTTGTTGATTTCAGAATAACGATACTAAGCAGTACTGCACAGTAGTAGGAAAAAGGACCTACGAATTACTTGTCTGTTCAGAATTTTCTGGAAATAAGATTAATTTTAACATTACGAAATTTGTTGTTCTAAATTTCTCTAATCTAGTATTGGTTTACATTTAAAAGTAAGTTCACAATCAATTTATCAAAAATAAAAAGAAATATTTTAGTTCTATGTGAATTTCACCGTGATAGCCTCCGACTCCTTTTAAGTAAACATACATAGAATTTTAATTCTTATTTTATGTTCAATCTCAAATATAAACGATTTACTTTACTTATAGCTTAATATAGTACTGTTAACAAGAAATTTAGTGTTAAATTATAGTTTTACAGTGAAGGAAAACATTCATGATATAACCTTTTTGTTAATATCATATTCACTTTTGTAAATAATCTGGTAAACATTATCTATAATCTTATATATGTATTATATGTTGCAAATTCAAATGAATTTGATACATGAGAGAAAGCAACATTAAGCAGCTTTTAGCAATAGTTTGTACTTAATGAAAGAGAAATATGGGGCCTTTGATGGATTTCGGAAATCAATTGAATAAACAGTTTATTTTCTCTCTGACCATGTCCGTTCAATTTAATGTCGTGTTTGCTATCGACAGTTTATACACATCATTAATTTGTGGTAACACGATAATTATTTCTACGTTAGCCTAAAGACGATATTCTTTGTCAGTAATAATGATTTGTTAGATTATAATCACTAAACTATTCTCTGTAGGAGTCTCTACATCAGGAATTATCTGTTAAAGTATTATGGATAGTTAACTCGAAATTCGTTGTATGTAATATAAGTAAAGTATTAATTTATACATCGACGTATTTCTGCAAATTTAGTTTCAATTTTGAAATACAAAAATGAAGGAACTGTGCTTACGATGTCGAATCTACCTATATATATATATATATATATATATATATATAAATCTAAAATACGACTTAATACTAACTCTTTTTATCCGATTTCAGCATGTGGTTTTTTAAGAAAATAAATTATTTTATAAGTTTAAAATAATATAACATATCACATATGTCGAATCCTTTAATTCACCTTATTTATACATAAAACCAAAATAAAATACTCAGATTACTTAAACAGTTGTACCAGGAACAAGAAGTTATAATAGATTTCAAAAAAGCTAAATTACTAAAGAAAATATCAAATTATCAGAAGATTAAAATCATGGAATCAATTGAAATTTTATGTCGAGCTAACAATACTTGTAACGGTACTTTGTCGTACGATATTCCAAGAATATGGTACAATCCGCTCAAAATAACTTGAACTCCCCCTTTCTATCGAATTTGGAACATTCCGACTTCTCCCCCCCTTTTTTACTTTGTCTTTGGATCAGTCCACTTCGTATAAAAGAACTCAGCCTTCGACTTTTACTCTTTTGTTGTTTTAACCCTGATGATGAGCATGACATGCTCGAAAGTACTAGGCTTTATTAATAAAAAACACCTTTAAGTAATCTGAGTATTTTATTTTGGTTTTATTTATAAATTATTTTAAGTCAATTATGATTATAAAATTATATATGTTGGTGTTCATAATCTATTCTTATTTAAATATATTGCAAATCAACACTCTGTAATACTACATTGATTTCAATTGCCAAAAATTGTAAATTAATACTTTAAAACTTCTAAAAATGCGCTTATTTTGCTTGTTTACATGTTACAAATCTACCCTAGCCATTTGCAAAACAAATAAATATATTTTAAATTTTCATAAACACAATCATTTAATTTTTCACGCATTCTTCCATATCACACACATTATTTTTATTTTACATGGAAGCTTTTTTTATTTTACTTTACTTATTTTGTACTCTTAAACATTGAATAAATCGATCGGTATTTTCTGTATATTGAATAATGCTGTATCGTTACATGTGAATATATAAATTTAAGTGTAAAAAAGGAGCATGTATTTCATATTAAATATATAAGAAAAATCACAGGTCTATCAAAAAGAATTCATCCAAATAAATCTCAGTTTATGGTAATTTCCCCATCCATTATAAGAGAAACAATGGAAATTGTAACATACAATTCAATTAACATTTGAATAAGCAACGTGGGCTTGGATAGACATTTTTAATTTTTTTTTAAATGTTAAAATAATTTTAAAAGATATTTTATACGTTTCGTCAAGCAACCTTTTGCTTAAAAAAATCTTTTTTATAGCGAAAAAAAATAAACGACATTATCTTGATTTCTAATTCAATTGGTAACAATATTAAGTTTACTCTTGATTTGAAAATAATGCTCAATTACCATTCTTCAATTACCAAAGACAACCAATTAATTTCTCACAATCTATTAAAACTTCAATTTAAAGAAAGCCTTCATTTATAGGCCAATTTTAAGTGAATAAACAATACTTTACAATGAGTTACTGATAATGAAACTATGAGAAGATGCACAGTGAAATATTTTACGGTTCACAGAAAATTATTATTTCTGTAGTAGCTATAAGACATTGTCTATTACATACCACATTTATCAGTAATTATTGCATCATTTTGCAGAATATCTAGATATTTGAAACTCCATGCCGTACGAAAATATACTGTGGTACTTTAAATGTAACTACTAATTACATTTAATTATAATCTCTGGGAATATGTTAATATGAGCGCAGACAATCAAGAACTTAGAATGAGTTTCCCATAAATGTTGTACTAACTTTTCTTCTTAAGAGTAAATTACATATTTTGCTTTATCTACTAAGATCAGACGTTATTATAATACTTTATCGTTAACTAGATTATAAGCAAAAATGAGTATGCTTGTGCGACAACAAATACATAAGCATTGTAAGTTACTATACATTTTTCAAAACGCTTACTTCCTCATCTTTTTTTTTAAATACTTTGAAGTGCTTTTTTAAACAGTTTTTAGAATACTTTTAAGAACACTATTTTTTTTTTCAACACATTTGAGAAAGGTTGATTTCAGAAATGTGCTCAAATATATTCTCTGTCTTTTCCCAACTTTCGATTTAACAATTATTTTGAGACACAATTTCAGCGCGTTTCGGAATGCTTTCTTTATAGAAGATCATATTCGAAACCTATTCCAATACACATTAAGGTGGAACTCTTTTTTTCAATCAAAGTGTTCCAAGATATTCTCAATGTGTGCTTGGAATTTTTAGTGAATATAATGCTTTTATGTATTTCCAATGGCAGCACATACTCATATAGAATGTTTTTTAGCCAAATAAAATATTTGAAGGCTTGCTACCAAGAAAATTCATTAAAATCATCCAATTTCAATTTCACACATGTTTGTTTATGCTACGCTGGCGAAAAAAGTTTTTGATCAACACTATTAAACATAATTTTTAAACAATCTTTGATATAGAGATACATTTAAAGGTTTAATTGTGTGTTCCTATTAATATAGCACTGGCCATGCTATTTCTAAAGATACTTTTTAATGCTTTTTAATTCGTACTGAATAAATAAAATTCCGTGTTCATGTAGAACGAATAGATAATAATTTTCTTAACCCTTACCTTGATATAAATATTTCCGACTATGTTATTAAGGCAAACAAATAAACTAAGTAGACAAAATGATGAAGAATTTCTAGTCTAACGTTGTCTAGATGATGAAATCATACATTATATTATGAACCGTTTGAATTGCGGCAAATTATCGCTTGATTTATGAAAATAATTCATAAATTAGAAATATAGTTATAGTCAATTGGGGTAACATTGGATCAGACTTACGAATCTTTGGTCCATCCTGCTACAGTGGCAATACTAACTATTTTTAATTAGCTGCCAAATTCATTCTGAATCTGCTAATCACATTTTGAGACCAAAATTTTGTCGATAAATGAAGTGATGCAGCACATTTAATCTTTTTCTCTTTTGGGCAAAAGTTACCCTTATGGGTCAAATATACTCTAATTGACTATACTGAAAATTATTTCTTAAGTTTTAATAAGGACAACAAGGACTCCCTACCAAAGGGAGCTAGTATTTATAAGGATGAAAAAGAAGTTTTTCTCTAACGCCACAATTTATTTTCTGTATAGCAGAGGTAAAATATATTTTCAGTTGGATATAACGTAAGAGGAAACACTATATCGAACCATTCCAGCTCGAGTTATATACCTGTTTAAATTTGTAATTTTATCACAACGAATACATTCTTTTATGCTTTTGAATATTGAGTAACATGAGAATAGAATATCACGCCCATAAATTTTAATAAGGAATATCTAGAACTCTCTACCAAAGGAAATTAATCAGGATGACGAGAACATTTTTCTCAAGAGCCACAATTTATTTTCTAAATAGCACAGGTAGAAATTTTTTCAGTGCGATGTCAAGTAAGTACAAATAGTATATCGAAACATCTCGCGGGGGTTATATACCGTTTTAGAATTCTTTCTTTTAGTACAAGGAATACTACATTTTACATATTGTAATACTGTGTAATAAGAGATTCGAATGGTTTGGTTAGCAACACTTTTTTTTCGCTGTTTTGTGAAGTTGAGTAACCAACAAATATATGACTAACGAACGTTTTGTTGGGTGTTCACCATGGTTTAAAATAGCAGTCATGCATTTAAAACCATACTTATATAAATCATATTTGTGTTAAAAAAGATATCGCGAAAAGGGATTCGTGAAAAAAATCGTTATCCGAGGTGTTTGTCCATCGAAAATTAATTATTGACACAGGTGAGAAGTGTTCAGTGCAAATCAGCATTTGTGTTCATATTCGATTGATAATGTCTTTTAATTATCTAACATAAAACGCTCCTTAATATATGAGATATATTATTTTATGACAAATTTTTAACCGCATATTCCAAATCAGAAAGAAATAATATTGTTATACACATAATATACGAGGCTAAATTAGTTCTCTATATAAACTTAAATACAATTAATAAGTTCGTAATAAAATAAGATCTGGAAATAAAGCATATGTTCTAGGTAAAATCTAGATTTTAAATTATCATTAATGCAAATTTTATTGATTTACAAATTTTATGTAATTTTCTATAATAACAATTTAACATGTTTTTATTGCAAATTCAACAAAAACAAAAAATAATGCTCCATTTAATAAAAATGAAGGGAGATATTTTTTTTTTTGGGGGGGGGGGGGCAATGATTTTTTTCTGCTTACTCTTAATTTTATTTAACTAATTTTAAATGTTTCATTAACTACCTTTTTTAAGTAGAAAAATAAATTCGCCGTCCGAATAAAAATAACTATGTGTTCTTTTAATTATACCTTTGTACCAGACTTATTTAAATGTATTTATTTTTATCATTTTTTCAGCTTTAGATCTTTTGATTAACTCTTCGATTAAATGTATAGCTTGCTATAAAATACAATTCTGTTAAAAGAATCTTTTTTAGAAGTTGTATCAAGTTATTTCTATTATTTCTATTGTTTTAGGTAATTTCAACAACTTTTCTCTAGTGACAACCACTTTAATTAGTTTTACATCTAAGTATCGCATTTCATTAAAATCTCATATTTTTTTCTATTTTTCTAGATATGTGTAAAAGCAATTACTGGAAAATCTAATCCTGAAATTTTATTAGACATATTTATTAGTTTTGTTTAAAAGTTGTACAATTGCTTGATTTTATAACATTACTTTAGCAGAAAGTGTAATGGAAAATGTTATCTAAATAAGTTTTATAAGTTACATATAATTAAAGTTTATAATTATATATATTTAAAGTTATAATAATTGCAATTTTTCTTCATTCATCTTAGCACATTTTGGAGACGCCAATAAAAAATTCGCATTTCAAATGCTTTAGATGAGAAATTTAAATTTCGAATATTTTTAAAATAAGGTATGTTTTATAATTACTATGTTGATTAAATAGTCCTACAATATATATATATATATATACATATTTAAGTAACATTTCATAATTTTTTATACAAACCCTGTTTTTTGTTTTTTTTTTTGTTTTTTATTTACATTTAGAAAACTGTTCTATATGCTCTTATCAGTAAAATTATATAATCTATTCTTTTACGATCAAAACTAACGTAATTATCGTAACTTAAATATCATTAAATTTTGCAACATTTTGTAATTAAAAAGTCATCTGTTTATTTTTACTGTCTAGAGCATAGGTTCCCAACGGGGGCGGTATCGCCCCCAGTGGGCGCTGGAGCCCTCCAAGGGGGCGCTGACGGGTTCAGAGGAAAATGGGGGGCGTTATGACAGTCAAGGGGGGGCGGTCATGATGTTCCTTCCTATTTAAGAAATCAATGTAATGAAATTAGTTGACCCGTCTCCCCGGCGTTGCATGGGCGATGATAAAAATCTTAAATATAGCTTTAAATGAAAATCGACGAAAATGAGCCTAGAGCTGGGATCTGCTTTCACCTGTCGCAGCTTACAGCAAATGAGAACTTTCCATTTAAACTAATTGCGTGCGACGCTTTCTTTGCCGCTTATTTGTGTTCAAGTGATATGCTATTTGGGTCGCGAAAGCTTATTTTATTATTATTATTATTCTCGCAGCGACGAATAATTTGATTTTGTTGTGTTTGATGAAATAAAAATGTAATTTAGCCTTCTGATTTAGTAGCAAATGCATTGATCAAAATATTATCATGATTTCTAGCTCAGAATTTTCTATATTAAGCTCACTAAAAATTTGATAACGATAGTTACCGGGTCCCAAAAATGACAGTTGAGTTTTAAAATTCAGTAATTTGCAAACGGTGACAGCTATTTAAAAACTTTTTGCAGGAGGGTTATGTATAATGTTCGGAGTTTTTTTTACCGAATTTTTTTATTTTAGTTCGAATTTCAAACAATAGGCGGCGATTGAAGGCTAGTTGATCAGTACTGGGTGAAGCGTCGACCTGGCCTTCAATCGCCGTCAGTGCCACCTATTGTTTGAAATTCGAACTAAAATAAAAAATTACGGTAAAAAAACTCCTGACATTATACATAGTCCTCCTGCAAAATTTTTTTAAATAGCTGTCACCGTTTGCAAGTTATTGAATTTTAAAATCCATCAGTCATTTTTGGGACACCCGGTATTAGTTACTTTTTAAAACAGGTATTTCGAAAAAAAGTTGGAAATATGACGACTTATGCTTGAATAGGGATTTCCAAACAAAACTATAGTTTGAACATGCTCAAGAAATTCGTTTATTCTGAATGAAAGTTGTTATAAAAGACATTTACAGCCTTTATGCATATCTACAAATTTGTTGCAAAGTGAAGCTATTTAAATTTAAATGTGGTTATTTTGTATTTTAAAATGTTTGAATCCAAGAAGAAATGTCGGCAGTATAGTATGGACTATTTGAAATATAGATTTACGCATTTTCCTACAAACCAGTCATTACCTATGTGTTTAATTTGTCAAACAGATTTTGAAATGAAGCTATGAAGCCTTCTGGATTAGAAGAACATTTTTATAAAATGCATGCTGACAAAAAGGAGAAAGATTTGTCTTATTTTTAAACTCTGGAAAAGAAATATTTAAAACAGCGAGCTGTATCAAAATTTTTGAGTTATTTTCGAAACCAGAAGATGGTAGCTGATGGCGCTTCATGTAATATAACATTGTTAATCGGAAAAGATGAAAAACTACACACAATCGGCGTGGTATTAATCTTGCCGGCAGTCAAAAAAGGTAATAGTAACTGATGTTCATCATAAAACACCGTCAGATATCATTAGAAAAAATCCTCTGAGTAATTATATTGGCACAAAGGAGAATAGATGAAATGACCAAAGACGTTGAAATACAATTAAGCAATATTACTTAGACTTGAAAATTCTCCTCTAAACTTGATAAATCTTACACTATCAAATAACGAAGCACTACTCTTATCACATGTCCGATTCGTAAAAAAAAAAAAAAAAAAAAAAAAAAAAAAATGTTAATAGTTATTATTTGCTAGAAATGTGGAAACTGATACAAAGGGAGAATCGACATTTAATAGCTCGAACATGTTTCTTTAAGAGAAATAAATTCCTATTCAGAATACTTTGTCAGCAGCTACTGATGGTGCTCCAGCAGTGACAGGGCATCATGCGTTTTTCATAGCACATTTGAAAGAAACAATTTGTACTCACGGTTGTGTTAGTCATCGTCAGTATTTGATTGTCAAAAACTTGAAAGAACGTTTGTATTTGTCGCTTTATTAGGTTATTAATCAATAAGATTAAAAACAATTCTTTGCATGGCAGATTATTTGATCAACTTTGAAATGAAAACGATGAAGATTACAATCGCGTGCTCTTGCACATGTAAGTTTGTTGGCTCTCGAAAGTATTTTGTCTGAATCGTTTTTTCAATCTATTTGACTCAGCACTGGACTTCCTTGAAAACAGAGGTGAAAAATTGCGAGAGTCCTGTTTAGAATATTCAATGAAATCCTTTTACAGTTACAGGGTTATGAATTATATTTAATTAAAACAAAAAATGTCATAGCTGCTTTTATGACATAACTTGTTATATTCAAGAAAAATCTAGATAGAAGTGAATACAGCCGTTTTCCTACATTAGCAGCAGTCTCTGCAAAGCCGGAAGATTTACCAACTTACTGACAACACTTGGGCGCTCTTCATAATGATTTTATTGAGCGATTTCAAGACATTTTAAACATGAACATACCGAGTTGGGTTTTAGATCTTTTCACAAATGCAGATGCAGCACAATTATCAAATTTAGAAGAGGGACTTATAGAACTCATAACTAATGAGAAACTAAAAGTAAAATTTTGAAGCGAATACCAAGAGTTCTGTCTTCAGAAATCTATACCAGTTCTCTACCCTTAGTTCCGGGCAAAAGAACATAAATTTTTAATTGCTTTTCGGTAAACTTATTTAGTGAAGTGTGGGTTCAGTGCGATTTCTAATTTATTGGTTAAGAAAAGAAATAGACTGTACGTCCTTAAAAGTGGTGATTTATGACTGCTGTGAACAAAATTGGAACCCGGCATTAACAAATTGTTGAAATTCGATCAGCGGCAACGATCTCTTTAATATTTTTTATTATTATTGATTTTATATTTATGTCATTATTTTTATTATTTTCTTATTGATTTTCTGTTTATGCACATTATTATTTGTGAAACATTTAATACGTTAAAGATGTCACAAATCTAAAAGATGTTACATATTTTAAATATTATACGCCGAGTGCTTTCAATCAAAACTGTTTCATCCTAGGGACACTTTTGTTTACATTCGAGTTACATAAGAGGAATTTCATTGCATAAACAAAGCTGTCCTGAAGAAGATGAAGTTCTGATCAAAAGTGCTTGGCGTATAATATTTGAAGTTTTAAGCTTTTAAAACTGTGTTTTTATATATAATAACATCTTTTAGATACATAACATCTTTAACGCATTAAATGCACTTTTTTAGCAAGTTTATTTAATTTTATTTTGAGTTTATTTTTTAAATTTTTACTAAACAGCTTTTTATAACATTTGATAGTCGTTTTAATTATAATTTTACCTTGTGTTTCTTAATATATAGACAAAAAAGAGGTACACATAACATGCAACAATATTTTAATTGGTGTAAATAATTATTATGAAAGGGGGGGGGGGCGTTGGAATATTTTTTTCTTGAAAGGGGGGCGGTGGTCCATAAAAGGTTGGGAACCTATGGTCTAGAGGCTCCAAAGTTTTATTAAAAAATAATTATCATAACTCAGTGACTTTTAAGAAAAATGTAATTTTTACTGTTTTTTTTTATCAGTAAAGCGGAGGGGGGGGGGTAATTCTCAAAGATTTTATTTGTTCAAATAAAAAATAATAATAATGTATCTTTTTGAAAATATTTTTTTGGACTATTTCAACAATATAATCTTACATTTAAAAGTTTACAAGCAATCCTTTACTGCAACAGTAGTTTGAATATTTTTTAACTTTACACTGCCTCCAGTCAGTCTCCAACATGCAGCCAAATAAAGGGTGTTTAATTATTCTGGGATAATTTATTTTATCTAATTATTATTAATTTAAAAGAATTAAATTTACTTATATAATGCTATTGTATAAATGACCCAGTTAATGCTAATGTGACCTAAGTCACAGATTATATAAATTTGTGCTTAAGAGCCCACTATAGTCACAGAAAAATTACACAAAAAGACCCGGATGATCATGTAAAGTCTATGGGAGCGTTCATTTTTAATATCTCGCTCAAATTTTAATATTTTTACATGGTTTTTTTGCAGGCTAACTGAGGACGATCCACAACCGGGCTAGTTTTTACTTTTTCAATTTTGGTTTCAGATTTTTAAAAAAAAAATATTTTAACTTTCAAAACCGGTTTAAACCGGTTCTGAAATTGAAACTATCATAATATAAAAATATAAGAGCAAAATCAAAAAAGTAAAAACTAGCCCGGTTGTAGATCGTCCTAAGCTATCCTATGCAAAAAAATCATGTAAAAATATTAAAATTTGAGCGAGATATTAGAAAAGAACGCTCCCATAGACTTTACATGGTCATCCGGGTCTTTTTGAGTAATTTTTCTGTGACTATTGTGGGCTCTTAAGAGCCCACAATAGTCACAGAAAAAGTACACAAAAAGACCCGGATGACCATGTAAAGTCTATGGGAGCGTTCTTTTCGAATATCTCGCTCAAATTTTAATATTTTTGCATGATTTTTTTTCACAAGATAGCTGAGGGCAATCCACAACCGGGCTAGTTTTTACTTTTTCAATTTTTGTTTCAGATTTTCTTTAAAAAATTACTTTAACTTTCGAAACCGGTTTAAACCGGTTCTGAAACTGAAACTATCGTAATATAAAAAATATATAACCAAAATCGAAAAAGTAAAAACTAGCCCGGTTGTGGATTGCCCTCAGCTATCTTGTGAAAAAAAATCATGCAAAAATATTAAAATTTGAGCGAGATATTAGAAAAGAACGCTCCCATAGACTTTACATGGTCATCCGGGTCTTTTTGTGTACTTTTTCTGTGACTATTGTGGGCTCTTAAGAGCGTACACTAGTCACGCGGTAAAAGCCGAGCGCTAATGTAATGTCTATGGGGGCGTTCTTTTAGAATATCTCGCTCAAATTTTAATATTTTTGCATGATTTTTTTGAACAAGATAGCTGAGGGCGACCAGAACCGGCCTAGTTTTTACTTTTTCGGTTTTGCTTATATATTTTTTATATTACGATAGTCTCTATTTCAGAACCGGTTTAAACCGGTTCCGAAAGTTTAAGTAATTGTTTAAAGAAAATCTGAAACGAAAACTCGAAAGAACGCCTCCATAGACTTTACATTAGCGCTCGGCTTTTACCGCGTGACTAGTGTGTGCTCTTAATTGCATAATTAACCGTTTAAATGTCACATAAAAGGAATTTGCAAGCACTTTTTTGCAGTTCATTTCATGTTGATGTCAAGCAATGTACCTTCTTAATTTTTGAAAAGTAATTTCTTTTTCTGTATTACGTGAGAGTGTAAAATCAGTTGAAAGTAAAAAAAAAATACTTTAATTAATTAATTAATTTTTCAGCAGAATTTTTTAGCCTTTCCTTATCCAAATAAGGAAAATCCAGATGCTGGTAATTAAAAAAAAAATCCTTTTTCAAAACTTCCTCAACCCATAGCTGTATTTCGAACATCAGCAAAAAATGTTGATGTCAGATAACAATACAAAAATTTCTTTAAAAACCACTGTTCATGGATAGGCATTAATTTTTTTTAATGAGTTCAAAATTATGTGGTGTCCTAATCTGCTCGTATACCTATTTAACACCGCTGCAAAGTATCAGATGGAGGGATACTATGTGAAATTCTTAAGTTATACTCGTTAGTATTTTTCACCATACTCTTTATTTGAATAAATATTAAAAATTCACCTTTGCCGTTTAGTTGAAGACATTGAATATTTTTAAGAATGTAGACTAAAATAGTGATATTAATAAACTGAATTAAGTCAAAAGAACTTAAATATATGAAAGTATAAAATATTTAAGATAATCACTTATAAAATGACTTAATCACTTAAATAAACATAAATATGTAAATTTTAATTTTAATTCAGCATTTTTAAAAACATAAGTTTAAATTATAGTGTTACGAATTTTGTAAATAGTTAGTGTTTGTACTGTAAAATAATGTAAATAATCTTATTAAGCTCCATTTCTTTACTAATATTAGTTTTTGTTACATTGTCTCTGTAAAATAAAATGCACACACTACACAAATTATTCCATAGGCACTGATTATATTAAAAAACACTTTATTAAAAGAATAACACTCACTCGCAGCTCACTGCTGCATTATCGTCTGCATTTATCTCAAACACAACTTTGGAATAAAAACAGAAAAAACACTTCACTTCTCTTCACTTTCTGGACACTGAGATTTTAATTATAGGTAGCACGGTATCGTCTGCCTACATGGAACATACCGGCCCCCATTGACATGTTTCACATTCAATAACTCTTTTTTTTACCAAGTACACTAATTACGCAAATAAATACAAAAGGTCACTTATGTTTACTGAAATATAAAATTGAAAGAAAAAACGATATAACACTCACAGATATATATATATATTTATCTTTTATCTTTTTTTTTTAAGTACTGTGGTTTTCAGGCATAGGAAAATACATAATTTACTAATCGATCTTTTAAAAATTCCATTCTGAGTTTTTACCTGAACTACGCGAAATTTCTCATAATTACCGTAATATACTTCAATAATTCTGCCTAATGGCCACTTATTGTTTGGTGTATTTTCCTCTACTAACATTAGATCTCCTATTTTTACATTATCTTTTTCAATTCTCCACCTACCAAATCTTACAATTAATTTCAATTATTGAGTAAATTAAATAGAACTTTAAATTTAATTTTTTAACAATTGATAAATAAACTTTTTAGCCTTTGCTTTAAATATCATTTAAACTTTAGTGCTAAACAGAAATATTAGAAAGGAGATAAAAGTGTTAAGAACTGCTAGTATCCTACTGATGTTAAATCCTATCAAAACCCCCCTCTTAATACTTTTATCTAAAAAGGAGAGGCGACTAAAAGAATATTAGAATACACCACTATAGATTTAATCCTCTTAAGGATGGCCTAACTCTAACACACCAGTGCATCCTGACGATGTCCATATTTAGAACAAAAAAAGGATAACATCTTAAAAAGGATCATTATCTCAACAGCACTTAATCATCTGTACACTAACTTCAATATATTATTAAATCTTTAAAGAAGACACAATAACCGGGAATAAACAATAAAAATTAGCCAAAGTTCCAGCACAGCCCAACACCCAAAATATTCAAATATATTTATACACAAGATAAAAACTTTTATATAATATTTACACACATCAAAAAACAACTTTTATCAGGCAGGTAGTCACTTAAAATTACTCTCATACCAACAAGATCCACTCGATTTGGCTCCTAGGTTTTAAAACATATTCAAAAATATTGATATATACTGCTTTTATATACCTTATACACACTTGAAAAAACCCTACATATATTTCAACAAGAACACAGCATGTCAATATCTTACACTTATTAAACTTTTTCAATATTGTAATATTCATTAAACAATCTTCAAAGTCCATAATACGAAGAAATTTCAATTATCTTACACAATTAACTGGTTTAAACAATATAAAAATATTATTTTCACATATTGAATAAAAATATCCAAAATTTTTAATATTCAATTATAAAATTTAAGAATAGTGGAACCCCATGATTAAATTCAAAGGTAACCAAATCTCATTTTTACAACATACAAACTTCCCGGTCTGGCATCAACACATGACTCCATTCTCAAAAATAATCCTATCCTTCACGGCAGCCAATTTCCAATTAAAAAAAAAAGTTTCAGCTACAACATCTCTTAAAAATCCGGAGGACACATATAATTAAATTTGTACATAACATTCATAGTACTTTCAGCGCCGTGTACAGCCGGCTACCATTTCACTCTCTCCCAATTTGCCTGGGGCCCTAGGTCTTCAAACCTCACTCTCTCGAAAAACATAAAATCACATAGGCAAGAGTTGTAGCACGGATACAGATTACTTTAATTCAGACAATCACAAATAAACCTCAAATAATAAACTATTGTTGCCATACTTAACATATTAGGACAGATCAACCAATGTTGACACTAAGACCATAGAAACTCCTTATTGCCGAGAAATAGTCCACCAGTACAAAAACACTTTCACAAAAATTAGACTCTCCTCACAAGCCCTAAAACTTACACAGCTGAAAGATGTTCCTTCCACATTCAGGAGACAATTCTAACAACTAAAAAAAAATGCTATCCTACAGTTGAATCTAACACAAAATATTTAAATCTGTTCTATTTCATTAATATAACAAAAACTTTATTAATTTATTTCCATATCTATTTCAACATTTCACAATTGCTTAAACTCAATACTAAAAAAATATATATATACCCAAAAAGATCCATCAACTCAATCAAAAAATGGATCAGATCTTCAAAGACTCCTTCATCAAAAGAGTTTAATTTTTAACCTTACACTTGATCAACTTTAAACTTCCAATTAACAAAAGTCAACTTTAAAAATTATTATTTCTCAATTTATCACTGAGCAGGCATGACACTAAACAACTGCAAAAAAATCCTTTAACCAAAACTCCGTAGCAAAAGTTTCCAAATTCTGATTACACCAAACTTGCTTAAACCATACTCCACTAAGACAACTACCTCTCAACCAACAGAAAAACTTCAGCGGATCTTCAAGCTTTTGTGGGGTGGTCATACACTATTCACTCAAGATATCCAGCTAAGAAGATTCTACATTTCTGTTCACCAGAGAGGGTAAGTAAACAATTTAAATCTTTAAATATACTGATCCCTAGAATATGCTATTCTTAAAAGACATGACAATTGTACTGCCCACAACGGAAAACCTATAACAACAACAGCAAGCTATCCACAGCGAACTTAATGTATATATTCAATACTTATTCTAATTTAATCTTTTCAATTTGGGTATCTGCGTAGCACCAAGTTTCAGGATCATGCCTTTCACATTTCCCAAAATGGAAAGTATCTATTGCTATTTTTGTGATTTATATTAAAAAAATATTGCACAATTACAGAAAAACTACATACCAAATTAACTATACTTAAAACAGAAATAAACAAACATTAATTATTCATTTTATCTGTAAAAATAAATCATATTTAATACATATTTCATTGAACATTTGCATACACATTTAACAGAACAAAAATAAATGTACCAGACCAAACTCGAAAATCTTAACGCTTAAAATGGTGGATCTCTTCCATGGCTCTAAAACTCTAAATCAACTCTAAAACTCTAAATCAACTCTTAAACTCTAAATCAACTCTAAAACTCTAAATCAACTCTTAAACTCTAAATAAATTCTAAAACTCTAAATCAGCTCTTAAACTCTAAATCAACACTTAAACTCTAAATCAACTCTAAAACTCTAAATCAACTCTTAAACTCTAAATCAACTCTAAAACTCTAAATCAGCTCTTAAACTCTAAATCAACTCTAAATCTCTAAATCAACTCTTAAACAACTCTAAAACTCTAAATCAACTCTTAAACTCTAAAACTCTAAATAAACTCTAAAACTCTAAATCAACTCTAAAACTCTAAATCAACTCTTAAACTCTAAATCAACTCAAAACTCTAAATAAACTCTTAAACTCTAAATCAACTCTAAAACTCTAAATCATCTCTTAAACTCTAAAACAACTCTAAAACTCTAAAAAAAGAATCTGTAAAACATATTGCAAAAATTAATATTTTTATGAGAACTCAGAAAAAGAAAAGAAATATTTATCTCCGATTATAGATTATATGCACTAAATCAATGACTGGTGTAAAGTAAATAATAAAATTCATCCAGTAAATAAAAATTCAAATTTATTTAGAATATTCTGTACTTAATATGCCAAAATTTTCGTGAGATCATGTTTCCCTAAATCTAACACTAATAATCAAGAAACCTCCCATACTGAAAAAAATATACTTGATTTTTTAAACCATAATATGCTAAACTTTACATATAAAAAAAATACCAAACTTTTAAACTAAAAAGAATAGGACATAAAATCTAGGAAATCAGCAAGATCAAGTAAACCTCTGGAGCCATGTCACAAAACAAAATTTAAAATATTAAATTACTCTATAAACTATATATCTATAAACTTTCATTAATAATTCATAAATCTCTGCCCGTAGATAGCACCAAAAACTGATTTCATACCATTTAAGCATCTTATAAGTTTTTTAAAAACTTTAAATTTATTAAAAATTTTAAATATATAAAAGAGTCTATTAAAACATTACACACTTTATTCAAAGTTCAAATATACTCTCAAATCTTATATTTTTTAAAAATCCTCAAATGCAGGCCTGTTAATTAAAAAATATATATATAGATAGATGTAACAATTTTTGACTTCATTACACTTAAACTTCAAAATTAAATTTAACAATTTAAATAAAAAAATATAGCAAAACTATTAAGGTTTTAACACTTCATTTTTAATAAATATCTCTATATAATATTTTTCACATAAACTACTTAAAAATTTATCCATTTAATTATTTTCTATTAAACTAAAGAAAATCATTTCATTTTCAATAAAAAGAATTTTAAAAATTTCACTTTTACTGCAGAAGTCCTCCATCACACAAAGTACCAGAACCGATAGTTCTGTCGAGAAAATATGCAGAAACGTCATGGCCAAGTAGATTCCCAGTTTATCAGAGCTCTTGAAGATATGCAGGATACAGTCTGTCACAACTAAGTCCATGATTCCTTGGAACAAAAGCTCATTCATAAACTCATTTCAAGCACTGTAGATCACAGTTCATGAACTCAAAACTCATCAGGAAAAAACTCATCAAGATGAAGTCCTCTCAGGCACCATAAGGCATCACAGCAAAAAGTCCAACTGGGAAAAGTCGTCATAGGCTATGTAGAGCACAGTTCACGAGAAACAAAGCTGAAAGGTTCTTGTGAGCATTCAGGGCAATCAAACTTTCATACTGCCCACACACTTCACTTGCTGCAGCATGACATTCATGACAAAAATGCATAAACTCCAGTGTTTGGGACGCAGACCATACTCAGGTCTTATCGTCGTTCTTCACACTAATAAAATAAAATCAGCACAGTCTCTCTGGAGGCGATAAACTTTAAAAAAAAATCAGCACAGTTCCTCTTATCACATCCCAGGAAAACAGACTGAAAACTTTATTCTCTCAATATGCAAAAAGTTCACTCAATATACAAAAAGCCAACTCATTTGTGCATATCTTAATCACACAATAATTTAAACAGTTCATCTTCAGATTTAACCAACATATGACTTCTTTAATTTTAATTGGCAAAGTCGTTTCAAAGAAAATTTTCATGAAATATGAACAGCAGCATCTAAACTTCTGACTGCTTCCAAAAAGCATAGTTCCGATTTTTTTTTTTTTTTCCAGCGATCGGTATCAAAACAAAATTTCTCAAAATATTCATTAACTCTTAAAACAATATCTTCTTAAACACAACACTTCCATTATTTGAGCACAACACTTTACTAATTTAAGCAGAATATTATTCGAAGACTCTCATGTTCAACGTGGACAGATCTTTAATACAACTCTTAACATAACATAAGCACATAGTTAATTCGAAGATTATTCACTCAAATAAATAATTATTTTCACCTCCTCCGAGACGGACCATGTAAAATAAAATGCACACACTACACAAATTATTCCATAGGCACTGATTATATTAAAAAACACTTTATTAAAAGAATAACACTCACTCGCAGCTCACTGCTGCATTATCGTCTGCATTTATCTCAAACACAACTTTGGAATAAAAACAGAAAAAACACTTCACTTCTCTTCACTTTCTGGACACTGAGATTTTAATTATAGGTAGCACGGTATCGTCTGCCTACATGGAACAGTCTCTGTTATCAAGCAAACTTGTCTATTATTTTCAGTGAATGTCTATGGCAGCTTTGCGAAATATTTGAGATATCGCCAAGTTGGCGTCACTTTTGGCGACTAATTTTGGTCGCCAAATTTGGCGATATATCGCCAAGTTGGCGACAAACTTGGCGATTGTTGGCGATGGTAACCCTTCCCTATTTATGGTAACCCCCCTTAGGTCTACTGATACATTGTTTGTTGTTCCGTGGTTTTCCAGGTTTTTCTAGAAATTTCTAGCACATGCTACGAGACTATATATAAGGAGAGCGATACGAGCTGTTGCTCTTATTTACCAGTCAGTCATTGAGTGAGCTACTAGAGATTGTCCAAGCAAGTTTGCTTGATGTATTGAGTTTTATCTACGTTGTTTTGAATGTGATATAGTGTTGAGACATTGTATAAAGAGTCTCTGCGACCTATATTTGTACTTGTTCGATAGATTTAAACAGTTATTTTGGAATATCTTGTAATATTTGTGAGTTTCGAAGACTTTGTTGTTCTGAAGATCTGTAAATAAATTATTTTCTACTTTTCTAAGAGAAAAGAGTTTGAAGTTGTCTAACCATAAGATCGAAAGAACCCTATATACTGGTGGCTTCTTCTGTGGTAGACCTCTCGAAAAAGACCATTCCAGTCAGAATTGCTAACATCAGTGATAAGACGAGGACTATCAAGAAAGGAGAGGTGATAGCGTCATGTGCTCCTGTGACGTGCATAAGTCAAAATTCCAGTCACTCTGAGAAATCTTCAGCTAATTTAGTCAAGGATTTGTTACAAAATACAGACTTAGATCCAAAACAGATGGAAGCTGCGGAAAATTTAATTAGAGAATTCCAAAGTTTATTTTCCCAAACATCTGAAGACTTTGGACGAACTAAAATGGCACAACACCGAATTGACACGGGAGATCACTCTCCTATTAAACAGCACCCTAGACGATTACCTTTTGCCAAGCAAGAAGAGGTGCAGAATTTAATTAAAGATATGGAAGAAAATGACGTCATCGAACCATCAACAAGTCCATGGGCGTCTCCCATTGTATTAGTAAGAAAGAAGGATGGTTCTACAAGATTTTGTGTAGACTACCGCCGATTGAATGACGTCACCAAAAAGGATAGTTACCCTCTGCCAAGGATTGACGACACTCTTGACACACTTGCGGGCAACACTTGGTTCTCGACTTTAGACTTGAAGAGTGGTTACTGGCAGGTAGAGATCCATCCCGACGACCGCGAGAAGACTGCCTTTACAACAGGACAAGGATTATGGCAGTTCAAGGTAATGCCTTTTGGTCTATGTAACGCATCTGCAACTTTTGAACGCCTTATGGAAACGGTTCTTCGGGGACTGTCATATGAGGCGTGTCTTGTTTATTTAGACGATATCATAATCATAGGAAAATCTTTTGATGAACATCTGAACAACCTCAGGCGGGTGCTACAAAAATTAAAGGAAGCTAATTTGAAGTTAAGCCCTTCGAAGTGCAGTTTGTTTCGTAATGAAGTCGCCTACCTTGGACACATCATTTCGGCGGAAGGAGTTAGGACTGATCCGGAGAAGATATCGGCCTTGAAAAATTGGAATCGTCCAGCAGATGTTCACCAGCTTCGAAGTTTTCTAGGATTATGCACCTATTACAGAAAATTTCTTCAAAGGCTTCTCGATGATTGCAAGACCACTTCATAAATTAACAGAAGCCAATCAAAAATTTATGTGGACACAGGAATGTGACGCTGTTTTCGAAAAGCTTAAGGAGGCCTTGACATCCACTCCAATTCTGTCGTATCCTCAAATCGATAAACAGTTTATACTTGATACGGATGCAAGCAACGAAAGCATTGGCGCTGTACTGTCCCAAGAAATCGACAGCCAGGAGCGTGTTATCGCCTATTTCAGCAAGTGCTTGTCAAAGGCCGAGCGAAACTACTGCGTAACAAGAAAAGAGCTTATTGCTGTAGTGAAAGCCATAGACCACTTTCATCACTATCTTTACGGTCGAAAGTTCCTGATCCGAACTGATCATGCTTCTCTAACTTGGCTATTGAATTTTAAGAACCCTGAAGGAAAGATAGCCAGGTGGATACAAAAGCTTCAAGAGTACGATATGGAGATACGCCATCGAAAAGGCTCATCACATGGAAATGCAGATGCTCTCTCAAAAAGACCCTGCTCAGAGAATTGTAGATACTGCGACCGGGCTGAGAAGAAATTTAATGTCAAAGGTCCTATAGTAAGACAAGTTACAACTGGGTCTACATCATCGCAAGATCCGTGGAGTGACGAGAGCCTGCGTAAAGATCAACTTGCTGATCCTGAAATTAAGAGGAGAAGCCGCCGACGTGCTGCAGACATTGCCCGATATGACGCAACTCAATTTTGAGACTCTAAGTTGTGCACTTGAAATGAGATTCGGCGAAAAATTCTTCAAGGATTACATGAGAATACAAATGAAGAGCCGCCATCAAAAATCGAGTGAAACCCTTCAAGAGTTTGCCTCGGAAATTGAACGGCTTGCAAATTTAGCATTCTTTGACTGTCCAACAAATGTACGGGAAATGCTGTCACTGCAATATTTTGTAGACGGAATAAAAGATCCAGAAGTGCAGAGAGCGGTACGAATGGCAGATGTACAGGATTTAAAGGCTGTACATTCGGTACTATATGCCTTAAAGTTGGAAGCAGCTACACAAGCCAGCCGAAGAGATAATCATTCAGTCCAAGGGGCAACGGTGAACAAAAGCTCAGACACTGAGAACGACGTCTTGAAAGAAATTAGGAAAATAAATCAAGAAATTGATTAATAAATTAAATCAAGAAACAGGAAGCCCAGCTGGCAAGACATGGCCCATTACCATCCTACGACTAAACGTTATTGGGCTCTCTGGAATTCCTTACATTTGAAGAACGGCATCTTGTACCGAAAATGGGAGTCTGACGATGGAAAGATATGTAGATGGCAACTACTACTCCCTAAGTCGAGAATTTCTATGGTCCTTCAAGAACTGCATGGTAGTCCCACAGGAGGTCATTTTGGTGTAATGAAGACCCTGCAAAAGGTTCGAGAGCGTTTCTACTGGAATAATGTTCGCAGTGACGTGGAGAAGTGGTGACACCTGTGTAGCACGTAAAGGTCCTAAGAGGCGCACCCGTGGACGATTGCAACGTTATAATGTAGGAGCTCCTTTCGAACGAATTGCCCTAGACATCCTGTGTCCACTTCCTAGAACATCTGATGGCAATATGTACATCCTCGTTGTCATGGACTACTTCACTAAGTGGACTGAAGCCTATGCCATTCCTAATCAAGAGGCGGTAACCGTAGCAGACATACTGATTCAACACTGGGTTTCCAGATACGGAGTTCCTCTTCAAATCCATTCCGATCAAGGAAGAAATTTTGATTCGGCTGTGTTCAAGGAAATGTGTGAACTACTCGGCATGGACAAAACCCGAACAACACCTCTACACCCTCAATCGGACGGCGGCATGGTAGAGCGGTTCAATCGTACCATCCTAAATAGCCTCTCTCTCCTGGTGTCTAGAGACCAACAGGACTGGGACAAGAAATTGCCTCTTTTCCTGCTTGCTTACAGGAGTGCCACTCATGAGGCCACTGGTTACTCCCCTTCTCAAATAACCAGTGACCGAGAGGTTGGGACCTCTCAACTGGTAGACGGCAGGTGCTGGGTTCGAACCCAATCGCGGCTGTCGGCCTAACCGTTCGGAGTTTTCGTGGTTTTCTTCGAACCTTGCGTAAATACGGGTTAGGTTCCCTTAGAAAGACCCCCACGAAGGGCACTCCCCCCCTGGTCCTATATCCCTAGCGCAGATAATCGGACGTCAAAAATCAACCAACCCCTTCTCAAATGCTCTTTGGTCGTGATCTTCGTCTACCTGCGGATCTTTTGTTTGGCCGTCCTCCTGATGCTCCTTCATCGCCTGAGGAATATGTCGATGAACTCCAGGCGCGGATTGAGGAGATTCATTGTCTAGCGAGGAACCGAATTGGACTGGCATCAGAAAAGATGAAGACACGGTACGACACAAAGGCAACAGGACATGAGTTCAACGAAGGTGACAAAGTTTGGTTGTGGAATCCGATACGTCGTAAGGGACTGTCGCCAAAATTACAAAGAAACTGGGACGGTCCTTACACAGTCGTCAACAGGCTGAATGACGTCGTTGTACGCATACAAAAATCGCCACACGCCAAACAGAAGGTCGTACACTATAACCGGCTAGCCCCTTATTTTGGCCAAAGTGATTAGAAATTCGAAACTTGAATTTCAGACCATGGTCATGAAAGTCACTTTTTGTAAATATGTAAATAGTAATTAGTTCTTATTTATGTAAATTTTATTATTATTGTTATTATTTATTTATTTATTTATTTATTTGTATATTTATTTTAAGTGTTTTCCTCTAACTCAAGGATTGCACTGCCCGGGACGTGCAGTCTTTGAGGAGGGGTAGTGTTACGAATTTTGTAAATAGTTAGTGTTTGTACTGTAAAATAATGTAAATAATCTTATTAAGCTCCATTTCTTTACTAATATTAGTTTTTGTTACATTGTCTCTGTTATCCAGCAAACTTGTCTATTATTTTCAGTGAATGTCTATGGCAGCTTTGCGAAATATTTGAGATATCGCCAAGTTGGCGTCACTTTTGGCGACTAATTTTGGTCGCCAAATTTGGCGATATACCGCCAAGTTGGCGACAAACTTGGCGATTGTTGACGATGGTAACCCTTCCCTATTTATGGTAACCCCCCTTAGGTCTACTGATACATTGTGTGTTGTTCCGTGGTTTTCCAGGTTTTTCTAGAAATTTCTAGCACATGCTACGAGACTATATATAAGGAGAGCGATACGAGCTGTTGTTCTTATTTACCAGTCAGTCATTGAGTGAGCTACTAGAGATTGTCCAAGCAAGTTTGCTTGATGTATTGAGTTTTATCTACGTTGTTTTGAATGTGATATAGTGTTGAGACATTGTATAAAGAGTCTCTGCGACCTATATTTGTACTTGTTCGATAGATTTAAACAGTTATTTTGGAATATCTTGTAATATTTGTGAGTTTCGAAGACTCTGTTGTTCGGAAGATCTGTAAATAAATTATTTTCTACTTTTCTAAGAGAAAAGAGTTTGAAGTTGTCTAATCATAAGATCGAAAGAACCCTATATACGCTGCAACAATATATATATATATATATATATATATATATATATATATATGTATATATGATGAATCAAAATTAAAGTAAAGCTATTAAAAAGGTGTTTTCTAAATTTGAAGCCTTTATCTTTAACGTTTCATGAGTTCTACCAATTTGAATCCGAGGAATTTTGAAAAAACCCATCATAAAGATAAACGCATTTTTACAAAAAGTCAATTCAATGACATTTCCATTGCTTGAAAACTAAATTATAAAAACAAATCTTAATAAAAAAATAATATTTCCTCTTTTCATTACGATTGAAACATGATTTAACGTCATTTTAAGCATAAAATAGTAGAAAAAATTCAATACAATGTATTTGTTTTTAGAAAATTCGAAGAATTTTGTGTCCTTGATCCCTTAAATATAATTTAATAATTTATTTCTAAGACATTGTTTAAGATTAGTCTGTCATATTTATTTTCTATTATAATGCATACTAGTAATTATAATGATAAAATAAAATTTATTAAGGACATAAAAAAAAAACATATACCTAGAATGTATTACGCAATGTTTCATCTTAATTACATGAGTCTTTCTTCCCCTATGTTTCCATTACCATAATCTTTCTTACATTTTTCTCCTGACTCAGAAGAATGAAATCTTACACACATAATCTGTCTCAAAGTTTTCATGAAAATTAATTTCCCTGACTGCTGAACAATGTGAGGAATTTCAACAGTAACTTTAGTTAATTGAGTATAACATTAGCAAAAACACTATATGCTTTTGCTGGTTTATTGCTAAAGTAACTAAAATTAAATACATTTATTTAAAATTCATATGACATGATATAACCTGTTTTGTAACTAGGAATTCTCAACATTATTAAATAAATATTTATAATAAATTCTGTAATTCATGGATAATCAGAATTTTTAACAAGATTTTTGCTTTAAATATTTTTCATATTACTTGTTTATTATAACATTAATATCATCCCATATGTATATAATTTCTAATATAATTGGTTTCAGTTTACGCCCCAACAATGAAACAATGTATAAAGATAGAAAACCAGCGTTTATAAATTCACAAATAATGAATGGAAAGATAGCAAACATCTGTTTCGAACCCATTATCGAGATTCTTCATCAGTGCAAGACACAGCGAGCTAGAAAAAACAAAGTTGAGCAAAGCTATTTAAAGGCGAAAGCTTATATAATCGTTACGGGAGCAGATGCGCCAAACAACCAATGCAGCATAAACAACTGGGTGAACAAGTACCGACATCTACCGGAAAATGAATAAACTAAACCGGAGGAGGGGAGCTTTGGAAGCTCATCACATAATTAAAAATTCTCACTTCTTAGTCAATGAGTTTACAAGTACTACTTATTTACCAAGCATCTGGAAGTGTTTAATTTTCTTTCCCCACTCCCCGGCTTAGTTTGTTCGTTCTCCAGTAGCTCTCTAAGTTGTTTTCTAAGTTGTATATTAACGCTGAGTGTATTGTTTACGTTGCTTTCTTCTCGTTGATTGTTTGGCGCACTAGCTCCCGTCATGGATACATAAGCCTCTGTGTCTTGCACTAATGAAGAATCTCGATAGTAGATTCGAAAGGACTGTTTGCTGCATTTTCATATAATTCTTGCACATATATAATCGTTGTTTTCTATCTTTATACATTTTTGTACAAAGGCTTATTTCCTATTTTAATTAATACATAAGTCGGTTGATATGCTAGCCAGCTGCGTGCCAATATAACATCCAGTGACGATATTTGTTTTGCAAAATCGTTAGGAAGCAGTAAAAAAAGATGTTTATCCTCGGCTGGTAATAACAACATCTCTAGAAAAATGCACATTTGGTGTCATTATCGCGGAAACCCAGCAAAAATGCAATGTCGCCATTCCAGAAGAAAATTGGGTATCTTAAGATTCTCATGCCTTCATTTGTTTTCTTATAATATATACATGTTTTATCGGAAATCATTAATTTATATTTCTTCAAAATCCAAGAAAATTATTATACACGTGGATTAATAAATTTGCATTCTTTAAGTTATTTGATACGAATTAAATAAAAGTGGAAAATATAACTCACCCATCGATTCTCTAAAATGCATTTTTGTAAAGAGAAAGTGTTGTATCGTGTGTAAAATAAGTTTGTAATTAACTAAAAATCCTCCCCCGTTTAAATGATAAATAAAAACGAAATAAAACCAAAATTTACAAGTAACGATTCGCTTTATTTGATTCCGAATTAACGAGAGCCGACTGTATACTGAAGGGAAACATAACCCATTTCAAATACATAACATTTAAAGCAGTTTCATCGTTTTCAGTTGTGCATCTTCTATTTTTTGTTCTATATAATTAGAAGTTCTGTATAATTGGTATATTGTTAAATCATGAATGATTTTTACTTTTATTAATAACACTTCAACAAAAAGAAAACAAGATATTTTACTTATTGACGTGTGTTTCATTCGATAATTAATGGAGATTTTTACTCTCCAACTGAATTGTACCTTAATCTTAGCCCTAATCCAGTCTTTTTACCTCGAAACAATGCAACTGACCTGGAAGCGACAGGGCAAACAATCATCTGATCAAGTTATGGATGAAAGTCTAGGATTAGTTACACCTCGATTTGCATATTAAAAGGAAATGGGTCTACCAAATGATATTTTGGAGGAGAACACCAGAAAATCCGATTTTATCAGTTGATTTCTAAATTGACTATTGTGTTTTCCGTCTCCCAACTCTCCATGTTTTTATAACTTTGGGTAAAGGATAAATGCAATGATAAACCTACGACTCAACCACTAAAATCGGATTTTTAGCTGTTTATCATCAAGATGTGACTTGGCAGACCGATTACATTTTAATATGCGAAATAATTTTCAACTAAATCTAGAAGTTGAGCCATAAACTCGGTGATCTGACCTAATTCCTGTGCTACCACTTTCCTGTCGATAAATAAAATTATATATTATACATATATATTTTTTCATTCATAAGTTGTATTGCATCGTTTACCCTAAAAAAGAGGAATATGCGTACTTATAATTTTCATGCTAGGAAGTGATATGAAAAACAAGCTGCCATAATAGCAACAAAAAATAATGAAAGTTGTCCTACAGATATCAATGCAACTCTCAGTTAACTTTATTATTCAAACAAAAAGAATATACAAATTTACTTTTTATTTTTTCTGAGTTTTTATCCAGAAACAGATGAATAGCTTAAATATTTTCTTGTTTTGATGAGTTAAATAACATTATATGTTTATACTAGTATCATATCAGAAAATCCCAGAGATGTAAGTTTTATTATTATGACATGGTACACCCTTTAGATGCCAATAAAGGCACGGAAGCAGATATTGACATAAAATCTAATTCTAGATTTCCTTTAAAAAAAAGCACAACCGGGACGTGTCAATGATTTTGGGCTCTTTAATGTATTGATTCTGGTAACTGTTCAACATTAACTATAGCACATAAAAAATATTACATAATAAGATATCAATCTACATTTAAATGACCTTTTGGTGAAATTTTTCGATTTGTTTCATTATTTTATTTATAGGAACAATCTGTTGTGATTCAAAATATGTTTTTATTATTTCTCTAAGATTACTAGAAGAATAGTTATACGAAATTAATAAACATGAATTAGTGATTATAATACCATAAGTAATGACGAATAACATGAAACACATAAAAAGAAGGTAATATACAACATTTTTGGAGATGTTTGCATAAAAAATCTAATGCAGGTAATTTGACACATCCAGATTTATTTTATATACAAGGAATAATCCAGATAAGACTTTTGAGAAATAATTTTTTCTGTTCTTTCCATGTACAATAAACTTCATGACATACTTTTTTAAACGTATATTTAATTGAAAATTTGTTAGAATGCTTTTGATATTGACAAGAATATCTAAACATTGTTTATATGCATGTTTCATAAAACTTCTAATAGAACATAAATTGACATTCTAAATCAATTTTATAGATAAAAAATAATGCACATAAAACATCCTTAAAAGCGTTTTTTGGAAAATCAATTTTTCTGTTGTTTATTTTTTCGTGTTCAATAAATATCATTACACATTTTTTTTAAACATAATTAATCGAAAATTTGTCAGAATACTTCCCATATTATTAATTTTGTTACAAAATTAAACTTAAGCTATGTATCATACATAATTATTTAATAGATATTCGAATGTAAAGAGGGTGCAATTTTTAATATGCATAGTTTGACACATTATAGCTTATATTTCAGTTAATTTTGACGATACTCTAACACTCTCAATTCGGTGAACAGGTAAGGATTTGATGTATGCAATACGATATTAATGTTTCTTTACGCTAGGCTAGGTGTCTTAGAGCCCTTAAAACTGAAAAAAAAAATCGAAATTGTAAATTTTTAGATTTTAAACATTTCTGAACATTTTGATGTAATTGTTTCGAAGAAATTCTTATTAGAAAAGACTTTTATAGAATAGCTTTTAGTATTACATTAGCTCAATAGCTAAATTGGCGTTCCCATAATTTGAGGTCATTTTTCTTAAAATGATTGTTTTGGCATAAGGCGCAGGATACCTTAAAAACTTCTGAATATATTTTCAAGAAATATTCAAGTCATAAGTATCATGTTAACTTGTCATAAGAGAAACTAAAACTTCCTTTTTATTGTTCAAAGAATTATGTTTTCATGTGATGGTACTGTTGAATTGTTTAAAATTTTTGTATTAGCCTAATACAACTTCATATTAAAAATATTAAAAATGCTTTAAATACAATTTTATTAAGATTCAGTGTAATTATTAACTCTGGAGTATAGTTAGGCATAAACAATTTGATTCTATAGAACCATTTGTAGTCCTGTGCGAAATCTGTCATACCAATTGTCTCTCAATAGATGTCTGACAGCTTAAAACCCCCTATAAATCCCAATTCTGCAAAAGACATATTTCATCTCAATTAAAAATTGTTCTATAAAAACTCATACATTTAAAAAATTAAATTTTGAAAATACCCTTTGAAGTTGAACCCTATGAAATCCCACCTTTTTTTTCAAATTTTAAGACTTCTGATATATTTTTTATGATTTTGAATCCAAAATGAAATGTATTAATACTATCTGTTGCGATTATTTTTGTGCAGTTGAGCGGAAGTACTGGATATTGAATAAACACGCACTTGGAATCCGAACAAAAATATATGTATAAGAGCTACCATCAAATATCTTTATCATCTTTCTTTAAAATATCCCTTCTTTGTAATAAATGTAAAATAAATGTTTCTCAAGCAATAATTTAAATGAAACTAAACACTGTAAATCTTTTAGTTTAATTTAATATTTGCTTAAAATTATAAAATATTTATAAAAAGCAAATAATACCATTACTTATTTATATTTGACATGCTTCACGACTCAGACTGTAATATTTTCAAAAATTCATAGTAAATAAATATTTTCAGAAAAAGTTTTACTGTTTGAAATATATTTGTGGTTTTTTTGAAAGATTTAAATAAAAACTCAATAAATACAATACATCCATTATTGTAAAACCTTCCGTGAAACTAAAAACATAGTACTTATAAAATATATATTTAATCGCACATAAGAATTTTAGCTTGTTGAAAATTTGCTGTAGTCTTGCTGTGCAAACCTGCAAAATTTCAACAAGGTCAGCATGAAAATACTACAAGTTTATAACAAGACTGCAGTAAAATATCACAAATATCGAACTCACCAAACTTTGAACTTGCAGCCAAGATGTAGTATAAGTTAAACTCTTGCTGCGTCAAATTTATTACAAATTAATCGCAAAAATTTGAAAATCTAGTTCTTTTATGACTAAAGTATTTCAATTTTTTACAATTGTTTTAAAAGTTATATTAAAAAATTACATTTACCTTGTCATAAATTCTGCAAACGTATTCAGAAACAATAATCTTGTAATTGTCACATCATAAGTTTAACCCTTTCAGATCTTTTTATGCATACACACTGATGTATACGCTCCTTCAGAATGTGCATAATTTTTATCATATTTAAACATGCATAATTTTTAGCACCATTAGACTATAAATATAATCCTTGTGCTTTTAAATTAGAGTATTTTTTTGGCATTCGATAAGTACAGTGTTTAGAAAAAGCGGTGCCAACCGGATAAAATTTGTGTAAGGGATGCAGTCCTGAAAGGTTAGAAATCACACTTTCAAATGATGTTAAAAACAGAAATAAATAAATAAATAACTATAAATTTAAATTATAATTTAGAAAAATTCATTGATATTAAGAAAAATGCTAAAAAACTTTAAACTTTCAGTTTATTTAATAATGGCAGGAGATGTAAACATATTTTTTTAATTTATAGAATGTTTTTATAAAATAAATTTTTTCATAAAATGTTACTTTACAAAAAATAACTGTTTTTGAACAACTAAAATATTAAATACCTTTTTCTGAGTTCCTAAATATATCTAATGAATGAAAATGAGATGTCTTAACGGTAAGAATGATACGTGTATCTTGCATTTGAATAGTAACAAATTTCTTCAAATTCTGTGTATGTGCTTATTGTTTATTTTTTCCTTCGTCACTTTTGTGAATTAAATATAATAATGCTCCTGTTTCATAACAAACTACTCATATTATTCTGTTAGGGTCTACCTAGCAGGAAGTTCTCTGTAGTTTGTCAAGTCAAGTTTGTCACAGAAAGATAACAGCAGATAAAAAATCAAAAACTTGTTGCATTAGTGCATGTCATCTGGGATAGAACCAAACAAATTATTCGATTTTATATAAAATACCTCTCACAAAAAAGATGGAATTGTCCAATTTTATGTAGGACAGACAAACAGGAAGCTTAGAAGTAGGAGTTGAAAACACCTAACAGACATGAAATACAACAAGAAAACTACAGCTTTAGCTTGACAGTACAATTAAAACTTTAACAGATTAATTTAAAATATAGTAGAATAATTTATCTAATAAGTTTTTATTTGACTTCCATTATCTAAGAATCAATCTTCAAACACAGTAAGAATATATGCAATGATTCAGCAAGCATGGAGCTTTCTAAAATTTAATAACAGATTTTCTATAGAAAAAAATAGTATTAAATAATTCATGTTCACAAATATCCAATTTTAATATTGCAGTTGATTTCATTGTGTTATGTTCACGTGAATTTTGCATACAGGTTTTCAATTTAATTGTTTTCTGCGAAAATATTTATATTCTGTTATTTTTTGTTGACGTCTGAACAATGAAGTATGTCGAATATCAATAAAAGAAAGATACCTTTTTTATTTAAAAAAAATTAAAAATACTTTGATATATATTAAAGTCCTTTACATATGTATTTTATAACTGTAAAAGTTTTTAAAAATTCAAAAAAGGACCTAATTTCTCTACCTGCAACCTACCGCAAATATTTTGCATAGTAATCATTACTTTATACGATTTCAGTCATAAATAAGGAGAAAAAACCTATTTTTAAACTTTGGTTAAAGTGTGCCTTGGTCATTGTATAATTAAAATTACTTAATACAAACGAACTTGAAGTACATATAGTTCAGTTCAATTTACACAACTAAAATCTACAACACACACAACTACAACAACCTAACGTAAGCCTAAAATTTTGATTTTTCAAAAGAAAAAAAAGACAAATATGCATTTTTTTTAAAATATTATGACGGTATTTCCATGATATCGTCTATTTTTTAAGCGTGCTCCCAGTATAAGAATATAGCTCAAGAGAAAATACTATGTATAAAATTTCATCCTCATTAGATCAATCGATCTTCTCATACTTTTCCATTAGCTTTATCTTCTTAAATTAGTTCTTCGAATGTAGAACGTTCATATGTTACGTACTGCATTATATGTCTGGACATTTGTTTCAAAGTTAATTTTCCAGAACGCTGAATAACGCGAAGAATTTTAACTTTTGTTAATTAGGTGTAATTTCAGCATAAATATTGCCTTGTATGCCTTTGCTGATATATTGTTGAAGGTACTAAAAGGAAATAAAATTATTTGAAAGTCATTAAAATGACATTTGTTTAAATAACAGCCCCATCTCGACATAGGAATGTCGAATAATATCGAAAGCCTGTTAATAATGAGTTTCCAATTTGCATGTAACTATTTAAACAAACACGTTTGGAATTAGTACTTGTGAGAAATTCTTCGTTTTAATTACTTTTTGTATTATTTCTAGATTATTGCCGAACTTTATATCCAATGTTATATAATTGACTCATTCATTTCTATATACCATTTCAGCGTGTTTTTCTTAGATATTAGATGAAAAAAATGGTTGCTATGTTTTATTTTCTATTAAATATAAACCTTGGAAATGTTACAACAACATATCAAGTATTAAAATATTAGATTTAAGGTATAATTATAAATTCAAGTAGTAAATTTCATTTTGCATCCTTTTGTTTGGAGCCACTTTCTAGCTAAATTATCTAGACTGATATACCGACTCAAACGTGTCTATTAAGGTTCTCTGAAGCCATAAAAATCAGACACAACCGTTCCTTGAATAAAACATTGAAAGTAGTCGGATGTAGAAATTCCGAAACGTTCTTGCGTCTCATATATGTAAGATTTCAAAAGTTCTTAGAACAGGACTAATGAGGATATCGGGAAAAAGGCAACATAAAAGTGCAACCTGTTGCACGTTTTATATCAAAATATAATCAACAATAATATTTATATAACTAAATAAATAAACAATGTTAAAGAGCACAAATATTATAAAATAAAAGATGTTAAAAGCATACATGCTTTGGGACTTCTAAAGTCCCATCATCAGTGCTAAAAAGAGTAAAACGTAAAAGAAAGTCACATCGTAAAATAAAATAAAATAAGTCGTGTAACTGAGCTCGCCGCTAAGGCGAACTGACTAAGAAACGTCGCAAAGCAACAGTAAAAATACTAATGAAAATTCGTGCATTAGTTCTACAGCTAGAGTTATGGAGGAAATTGTGAAAAATTCAGCATAGCCCCCCCTATTGGGTGATTGATGTCAAAACGTAAACAAAACAAGTTCATATTAAGGATTAACTGAATCTAAATTTCCGAGAAAATGCTATCTTGTAAATCGTGAAAACTGTAGCATAGCAGCACTACGCGTTGAACGATTTATAGTAAAAACAGAAGGTTCTTAGTTCGAACCCTGGGTCTGAAACTTAAAATTTCTTTACTGAGACAGATTTAGTTAAAATATTTTTTTTTCCCAATTTAATGATTTATGTTACTTTTTTATCACTAATATTTATAATACTTTTTTGAAATTATAATTTTCTTCATATGTTAAAAACTATTGCAATTTATTAATGATTCATCAATTTAAATTTTGTTGAAATAATTTTTTAGAGATTTAAAATTTCATTTAAATCTCCACTTTTTTTATTTCGGGTTTTTAAAACATTTGGAATTTCGAATTTTATTTAAATTCTTGAATTTAAACATTTTTTATTTGATTTAAAAAATAAATCCGTTTTGCTTTAAAATTAAATGTAATGGTCCTAAAATCTATGTAAGAATATATTAATTATAAATTAATAGTTTTGATTTATTAATTAAAAATATAAGTTGTTTTGAAAGAAATTTTCAACGAAACCATGTCTACGATCTGCGATCACTCTTACCCACTTGTTTCGTGATGAGTGGATCTATTATCGAAACGAATAACTCTGAATATACTGCAAAAGTTTTGGATGAATACTGTCGTATGAAATGTGTGTTCTTTATTACAGTTTCTGTACTCCACAAGCCTTTCAAGAATCTACATGCGATTCGTAAACGGCGATTGGTAGTAATAATCCAATATATGCTTAAAAAATTTCATTTTCGTCATTTTTTCCACTCTTTTGCATATACTTTTACTCATTCAATATTTCTGACTTTTAGGATTTCTTTTTAAACTTTGGAAATGAATACTGTCTGAAATACATTTTTTTTACTTCTTTAGCCTTGCCGTGAAATATCTTGAGATATCAAGAGAATATTAGAAATTAATGTTCGAAAGTCATGGACAAGAATTTGGAAGCGGATTCAGTTTCCACTTCATTTTATTATACTTGTATTCAATACTATGTATATTTTGCATTGGTTAAAAAAAGAATACTGAAATCGTTTTCATAACTTTGACTTTCAATTTGGTCAATTTTTTGATTTACACTTGTTTTTGATTTATAATTGTTTGATCACTTTAATTTTTCTTCTTCTGCAACGTCAGAGCTTAGCTATATCACATTCTCTCAAACATCTGAAATTTATCATTTGTTTGTTATTAACACGTCCATTCTTTACACTCGCAGGCACAACTGCTTTGCAGAATGATAGAAAAATTTAGTTAGTAAAAATTTTGAAAGTAAATTTTGCCTTAATAGCTTGATCGAATATTTTTTCCCACATAACAAATTTTATTTATTTTTTTATTTTTTGTCCAATGCAGCCTTCGGACATGGACAATATAAGTGTTGTTCCATTTTGGACCATTAAGAATAAACATCATATCGGCCAATTTTATGGTACATATTGTGAATAATAATGATTTGCAGTATGTACCAGATGTGACAAATGGTGCAGTAAGGATTTAAAAGATAACGGTCGCATATCCAGATTATAAAGTGTATTTGACCATATTATTCGTAATAGTAAGGTCAAAATAGTGTTAAATTACGATTATGTTACAATTTTATATAAAAAATATCGAATAACTGGAAAATTTGCAAGAAATTTTCAAGAAATTGTCTTTATGTGTCAGAGGATTGCAATTCAAAAAATGTATTTTAATGGGGTAATTGTTTGCTATCGTGGTTTTGACGTCAATAAAAATTGTTCAGAAAGTGGACAGATTTCCTCTATATTATGTTTAACATGACACTAAACTATAACATAACTTTAGATTTGTCTTAGAACAATAGTCTGAATGTACTTCAGATGTGCATTTTTCTGCATTATAAATTACATGATTTAAAAAACTCCTTTTGCAATTTTAGCAAGACAAACTTAATTTATTTTCATTAGTCTCAAAATTGTGTAGGTGCGGTAAGGTAAGTTTTACACTCAGAGATGGACGATACATTGACTGTTTTTCTTAACAAAAGAAATTAACAGTATTCTAACACATGTAAAGGCTTCTTTTATTTGCAGCAGCCATCATTAGCTGGACATAACAGTGAAGAACCGAGACCATTGTTTTTCTTATAATTTTGAAGATTTTTGAAATGTCAAAATATTTTTTTTTAAGTATTGATTTTTTTTTCATGACTCTTATTTTTTGGAAGATAATAGCTTGTAATTAATTTATTTATAAAAAACATTAGAGTTAATTGATTTTTAAATTAGATTATTTTGTAATTACATTTATACAAAGATATTGAAAATACAATAAAACATGATAGGAGGGAATAATGTGTTAATACTGGGGTGAAATAATACACGTGTACGTTTAATTTTTTTTCTTTTTTTGCAAAGTAATATACGATTGTAATATTTATTATTGTTTCACAGCCAGAGCTACTGAAATTAATTAAATTAGTAAAGCTTTACCGAAATCATTTACTCGAACAAATATGTATATGTATATGTATATATTCTGGGGTTAAAAAATCTGGAATTAACCCTTTTGATCTTAATTTTTTTATAATACCTATAGTTTTCCCTCAACATCTTGTGATCATCTACACGAAACTAGTGAGTTAAATATGAATTCGTTATCTACTGACACGTTGCATGTAAGATCTGTATATTAAAATACCGGATCGTCATTAGAGTCTACAAGTATCACAAAAATATTAAGCCTCTCTCTATCTCAAAAAAAAAGAGCTTAAACCACAAAAGCCTTTAAAAAATCTTTATAAAAAATGCTAACAAAAATATAAAAATATTGAATTTTCATGCTGTGTATTAGAATGTTTATTAGATAATTATGATACTGATTTATATAATCACATTAGTGCCAATTCATGGATTATCTGTTATGTTATCTTTTATGTTTTTTTATCTTTCATGGATTATCCTTTTCTACTAAAAAGACATTATGAATGTTGCATAAAAAGGCAATATGAAGATAGAGAGTTCACTTTTATTACCAGTGGAAGAGAAAAGAATTAAATGGCCTGAATATGTTTCTATCATTGACAAAGAGCACACTGAAAACATATATCTATTAAATTCACCTAACTCTATTTAGTAAAAGGATATAAATAGTTTTTCTTTTAAAGAAAATTTCTGCGTGCTAAATTTGTGTCAAAATGTTTTTAAATTAGTAATGTTAACGTCGAAGCATGTAATGTTAACGTCGTAATAACGTTTCGTTGCAGCTAAATATCTAGGATTTTTTTTTTTTTATCATTAGTTATTCTCAAAAAAGTTTATTAATGGGACTGTTATTTATTTATTTATTTATTTTATGTAAGAAACATGTAAAAAAATACATCAATTCTTTTACAATTTTATTAAAATAGTTAAAGACTTATCATAAAAAATTGTCACACATAAATTAAATTGCCTGCCTTTTTTTCATTGCATAACAATGTATCAAATCTCCCTTGCAAGTGTATTAATCCTCCCCGAAATTGGGGAGATTAGATACAATAATAACCATTTAAGTGAATAGGATTATATTTTTTGAATTGTAATTTTTTATTTTCACTATATTTTTATTAAATACATAAAACGTTACTTTATAGGAAAATAGAAAAAAAATGTTAAAAAAAATATTTCTAAGGTTAATAATAGTAAAAAAAAAGTTCGAAAGTGTATCATATAACCCCTAATCCTCCTACATATTTTTTTTTCATATATATTGAAATCTTTATACAAGCAGGGACTTAAGTTAAGATTCTTGGTATTTGCTGGTAATTAATTGTCTTGTTATATAAGAAATGTTATACCTTAATCCTAGAAAGTAATTTTTAATGAATATATTTTATTTAGCTTATAATAATAAGAGTGTAAAATAAAAATCGACTAATTAGCTATTTACTAGGCTAATTAGACGCTAAAAATTGTTCATGTGATTCGGTCAGTTCTATTTATAGTGGTAAGGATAAGGTTTTTTATTTTGCTTGTATGGTTTAAACTATCACTTTAAATAAAAAACACATTGTTTAAGCATTATTTAAAAATATATATGTGTTTTACTTTAGCGAAAAAAAAGCCCCCAAATGTAAAATAAATAACAAAGAATCAATTAAACTTGCCATTCATAACTTTTAATTAACCCTTTCAAATTCCTTTTTTTAGAACAAAATTACTTTATCTTTAATAATGTTAATTTTAGCTATATATAGATAGAGTTACTGAAGTGTAAAGATTTTCACACTTTCGAAAATCTAACGAATGTACATATTTTCTGTTCTGTTTAATAATTTTATGATATTAGGTTAAGAAAGCGATCT
This sequence comes from Maratus speculifer, assembly GCA_964019185.1. Classification (NCBI taxonomy): domain Eukaryota; kingdom Metazoa; phylum Arthropoda; class Arachnida; order Araneae; family Salticidae; genus Maratus; species Maratus speculifer. The sequence continues at coordinate 223,125,137 of OZ025296.1, read as the reverse complement.
GAAAAATACCGTATTATTACAGGATTTTAGAGATATTACAATTTTCTAATGATTTTTGTATTTTTCAAACATCATGCGTTCAGTAGAGTAACCCATATTTTAAATTTAAAGAGTGAAATAAAGGCTATAAAATAAAGAAATCGCAAAAGGTGCAAAAAGATCTAAGCAAGCTTTTGTTATCATTGTTATGACTAAATGGCAAAAAAGATAGGCATAGCCATATATCATCATTTTTTATATATAAAATGTAATAAAAGTAATTGTTAGGACAATATAATACTCTAAGAAAAGACATGTACTGTTAATAGTGCACTAGACAAAAAAGGGGTAATGAAATGAATGTTTCGATTGATTCTTCTAAATGTTTCCTTAGTTTGCTGCTAGCTTTGCAAAATTTATTGTTTGTAATATGAAATATCTTTCATAGAGAAAGTCGTAAAAAATAATAAACAAGGGTTTAACGCAAAATATTAGACCTCTCTTAAAAAACAACATGTTTACATGTTAAATTAATTCATTTATTCTTTTCTTGTGACCACAAGTAAAAAGAATTGTGTATAACAAAGTTCATTTTCAAGTTTTCGTGCAATTAATGCTGCTTTATTCAGCGTACTTTGAATTTATAATTATATTGTTTCCTTTACATTTTTCGTGTAAAGATCTAGCTACTCACTTTTGATAGCTATTTAAAATTAATTACAGTGAAAGTCGTTTAGGATATGAATCGAGAGACCGAGAAATTAATTTTTTTTCTTTATTGGGATCTTATTTTACCATGTAATTTTACACAATTTTCTTTTTGAAGGCACGACAGATCATTCGTATCTAAGGCGGAATCGTATATGAAACGAGTGTATTTTAAATTAGTTTTACAGAATACTTTGTAGTTTCGGATATGAAAGTATTGTTCTGATCCTAATATATGCATGTGATTGAGCCAACTAGATTACACTTTTTTTGCACTTCCGTAAATTATATTTAAATAGCCAGGAATCATTTAGTCGTAATTACTATATATGCAATGATATGGTAATTTGATTTCTTGGATTTTCTATCTGGTATAAATACGACGGTTATAGTGACAATCGACTGATTTCTCTGATTTGTTGGAAGTCTCGCTTATGGACATGTCTTAAAAAGACATGTCTCAGGATATCGGATGGGTATTTCACAAGTTGTTAGCAGCGATTTTACAATATAGCTGAGTTTGGAATCAGATTCCTCATTTGAAAAACTTATTTTTGAGTATTAATTATTTCAAATAAAAAATATTTGGATTACACAGGGTCAACTTCTACCAGTGGTACATTCTAAAATGGTAAATTTAGTCTCTTCAGTTGAATAATGCATAGCGATTTCAGACACTTAAGAGTTTAAGGTAGCCATCTTGTTCGATCAAATTGCTATTGCTATAAGTTAGAAAAATTTTTTGGGCTGTTTCTCTCACACTGTTTATCTTTAATTGGTTAATTTATAGTTTATTTTATTCTTCATTTATGATGTATTTGATAAGCAGTTTTCAGTGTTTATTTTGAGTTTAGACTTCGTTTTTATCTGATGGCCCTAGTGGGATTGATTCTTCATATCACGCAAAATAATTCCTATGCTGAAAATATAGAAATAATTTAAAACAAATTCGATAATTTAATATTTTTATTAGATTTAAAAGATAAATAAGATTTAAACCATCTACAATTTTATTTCTGGCTATAATGTTACAACATAGAAAAATGTGAAAGTATTTAGAGATGAAAACATCTTACAGCAAAAACACTGTAAAAAATAACTGTATGTGAAATAAGTGATGTATCCTTAGAGAATATGTGTTTCAAGATTTATAGTAAAAAAAAAGTAAAGGATTTTGAAGGTGCATAGGTATATTTTACTAGGTACATGGATGGCACTAACGACACATGTAGAAGACATATATGTCTGAAGTAATGTTTTTTTAATAGCTTTCACATCTGTTAACAATAAAATGACATAGTACCAATACATATCGCAATGCAAAAATAATTTTTCTAGGAACAAGGTTGCTGAGTTTTTCGCCAAATAAACAGCGTTGTTTTTCTGCTTTAATGTGAAAAAATTGCAGCTAAAGGACATCGTTTGTTAAGGAAACTTATTGCAAACATGCACCATTAGAAAATACCTGTGAACATTGGATTAAATGCTTTAGAAAAGGCAATTTCTCCGGAAAAAAAATTGAGGATGCCGATCTGCAAGTGTTATTAGAGAAAGTTCGTAACAAAACAGCAAGATTCACTAAGGAAGGCATTAAACATGACTTGCCAAAGTATTTCCAAAATCTTACATGTCATGAAAAAATTCAATTAGAAGGAAAATGAGTGCTGCATTAGTTGACTAAAGGACAGATAAAAAACCGAAGAGCCATTATCGAAATTTCACTTTTACGCGCAGAAGAAATAGTTTCCTACATCGAATTGTTATTGGCCATGGAAAGCGTTTATATTTCAAGAATCCCAAACGCAAAAAACTCATGGCTTTCATTTGGCAAAGCATCAACATCGAACGGCACTGCCAAATCGCTTCAGAAAGAAGACAATGCCCGCGTTTCGTGGGACTTGAAGAAAATCGTATACTAAGAGCTGCTGAAACTGCTCGAAACAGACAAAGGACATCGATACTGACAACAATGAATTAAATTGAACCATGCATCGCTCGAAAAATAGCCGGAAAGAAACACGAAACACAAACGATTGCTATTGCATCATGACAACGTTCTGTGCTATCGCAATTTCATCGTTCCGGACACCACCAAAACGCTGAAATATATCTGCTACCACACGCGCCATACTTGTTAGACATTGCCCCTTCCGATTATCACTGGTTCAGGTTGATGGCTCATAACTCAGCTGGAATACACTTAATTAATTTCGAAGAGGTGCAAAATTGATTGGATAAATAATTTCCGACCAAAGACGCGTCGTTTTATCGTCACGGTATTTATGCATTGTCAGAGAGATGGCGTAAATTTGTAGCTATTGAGGAATAATACTTTCAATAATCCACTTTTTGTAATTTTTTCCAAATTTCCAAATTTTCCATTTTTCGTAGATCAAAAAAAAAAAAAAAAAAAAAAAAAAAAAAAAAAAAACATAAATTATAAATTATAAATTTAGATGCGCATCTAGTAAATGATTGAAGCGTTTATCCACATACGGTACTTATAAGCACCACTCACTTTAAACTTTCATCCCATAGTCAATATTAAAAATATACTAATAAAACCTTGAAAAAACACTCTTTTAACTTCTATTTTTCATTATCAAAGGCAATAATAATTCTATGTTCATTATTTTAGAGAAAAATGATATATCTTTGAAAGATTCGATGTTTTTTATGCCGACATTTTGAACAGATCGTCACACTTGTTCTTTTATTTCTGGAAACATAATTCAGGGCATAGAGTAACAGTTGGATTTTTTTGAGATCGTTATGATCTTCAAATATGATTTGACACGCTCTTTTAAATAAACGGCGTATATATTTGATTTAACAGTTGAATTAATCGACAGTACGTATATGTATCGCCAGTACATTGGTTAATGGAGAAAAACGTCTTGATTAATTTTCGTCTGTATTCGCATACATACAGTGGCGATCATATGTTTCCGGCCAGCAAAAATTTTTTAGTTAATTTGCAAATATACTCATCTGAAGAGGAATCTCAAAGCGATACTTATACATTTTATTGACATATTAGTTAGGAACTTACTTATAGAAGAACGTTTAAATATCAATAAATTTAATTGACAAAATTAAGTATAAAAGAAAACGCATGTTCGCAAAAGTTTCCGGCCACTTATCATTCTTTAGATTTTTAATATCCGTAAAGTGTTTTTTGGTTGTGTTTATGAATGAATCAACGTGTATAGCATAGTTTTAATTCAAATTTGAAAAGTTCAACAATTATTCATAAATGAGCGATTTGTTTGTCGTTAAAAGGCCAATCTTTTTGAGATATTGCGGCTAAGTTATCGATCGATAAAATCGACTGTAAACGATATTTAAAAATTATATAAAGCTGGCCATGGATTTAAGGACTTTCAGAGGTCCGGAAGACCCCGGATAATTACTATTCCTGAGGACAGAATTATTAGGAGAAAAACCATTGATAATCCGTATGAAAATTCCGTTGCAATATACTGCGATTTACGGAATAAAAATATTGCTGAAATAAGTTAGTCTACCGTGTTATGATGCTGACGTGATACAGAACTTTATGGAAAAGTCAGTGTTAAAAAATTTTCAGAGGTAAAAAAAAAAGATACAGACGTACCCTACTTTCATTTTCCAAGGAATACAAAGTCTGGTCAAGTGAAAACTGGAAAAAATTTCTCTTTTTCCATCAATCGAATTCGAAACAGTTTTAGAAGTTATGGCAGACATAACGTCCGATGTCCTAACAACAAAAGATATGATTCGACCTATGTTATTCCTACAATGAAGCATGGCGGAGGACACGTTATGCCGTAAGGAGTATTTTCCTCAAAAAGTGTCGGTCCATTATTTGAAATCCACAGCCAGTTGAATTATACAATGTATAAGGATATCTTGCAAGACTATTTTCTGCCTTATTAGAGAAAAACAATTTGTCGTATCTATTTTTTTTAACATGCTAACGACATAAATAATGTTTGGAAACCTCGATAAGCAATGGTTTTCGCACAAAAAATTTCGTTTTTGAAATGATCAGCCGAAGCGCCCAGCATGAATCCAATAGAAAATCTTTGGAAAGAAGTTGACAAAAGTCTGTGGAACTATAAATATTCAAACTCAACCGAAATTTCGCCAAAATTGCAAGAAATGTGGGAAAAACGTACCATAGACGATCTTTAACCGTTGATTGTATGAATGTCACGTTGCTGCGTCGCAGTACTTATTGCTAAAGCTAATAAAATAGTAATACGATAAAATAATAATTGTAAATGTTGTTGATCACTGTAATTTTCTATTACAATACCACTTTTTTGCAAATATGTGAAGGTGGCCGGAAACTTTTGAGAACATGCGTTTTCTTTTATACTTAATTTTGTCAAATAAATTTATTGATATTTACACGTTCTTCTATAAGTAAGTTCCTAACTAATATGTCAATAAAATGTATAAGTATCGCTTTGAGATTCCTCTTCATATGGGTATATTTACAAATTAACTGAAAAATTTTTGCTGGCCGGAAACATATGACCGCCACTGTATATATGTATGTATATTCATCGTTTTTATCTGCTTTATAATGTAATTACTAAATTGTAGTGTAGTAATATTTTTCCTAGTGTTTCTTTTCTGTTTCATTATTATTTTTTTCATAGGAATTCGAAAAAGCAGTGGGTTTGGCTCTTTTTTTTCTATGCTAGAAATTACATGTGCAAAGCTTTGAAAATTAGCTGAAAATTAGCTGAAATTAGCTGAAAAAGCTGTGAAATTACATGCTCACAATACATATGAGCAAATGTGAGAGAACATGTCCCCGAAATATAAGTGTGCTGCGTAAATATAAGAATGCAAATAAGAACAAAGCCTTAAAAAATTAAATTTATTTAAAAGTTTAAATCGAAATTTAACAAATACAATTTAATTTCTATAACTAAAAATTTTTAATTTTCAAATTTGAATTTTTATTATCTTTTATTTGAAAAATATAACTATGTTATTTTAACACTGTTTTGTTTTTTAATTGCGGGAGTTCCCTTGGTAGCATTTTTACGAGTTTAAAAATTAATTGAAATATCATGTTGGTTTTCTGTTAAGAGTATATTTTAGGCATAAAGTATAGACGGTAATATAAAATACCACTTTATATTACTACAAATTAAACCACAAATAACGAAAGTACCACCACGAATTAAATTTTTTACGGGTGAGAGTTTTTTACTCAAATCCTATGATTTTCATTATAGTAACTGAATTTTTTTGAAAAAAAAAATGCAAATCATTATTATGAAGTAGATAAAAGGGTTAAACATTAAACTTCATAGTATAACAAAGAATAGCATAATATTACATCACATGTGTTTTAATATTTATTATAATAAAAAAAATATATTTGTGTACTTCAAATTTAATTTGCGATATTTTAATATTAGATGATTAATTGAATAATCTTACTTTGTCGTGGAAGCTATTTTTAATACCTTTCTTTCTAATTATATAAATGGTTGGTTGCCTTTTACTATGAATTTTCCTTTTAAGATAATTGGATAACTTTTCCAAAGTGTTCCTTAGAGAAACAAATTTTGATGTGACAGCTTAACTAAGTAATTTTCAGCTATTAAAGTATCCATTGTGCGAGACAATTTAATCTAATTAAGGCATCATGCATATTCAGTAATTTTGTATTCTGGGAGGGGATGTGGTATTGAATTTTTGTGGAAAACTTTGAAAGTTAATAAAATTTCAGCTTCATTCGAGTAACATGTAATTTCTTTTAAAAGACGAACAAGAGGTTTTTGTATACAATTATGCATAGTGGATAATTTAATGAAATTTGTAAACTTAACTTTTATCGGTATGAAAATTAAATGATTGATGAGAAAGTAATAACTCTAGAAAATTTTGACGATGTATACTGCAACACACAAAATGTCTATCGTTGTTCGATAACACGTAATTAAATGATTAGCTTTACAGATGTAATTCCAGTTTCAACTATTTTATTTATCGCCTAAATTTAAAGATAATAATTTTTCACTTTCATTCAACATAAACCAATTATATATTTTAAAAAGAAAAGCAAGAGGTTTTTGTTACACAATTACAGTGGATAATTTAATGTCACTTACAAACTAAATTTTTTCCTGGAAATAAAATCATTGAAGAAAAATTAATAACGCTAGAAAAGTGTGATTAGATGTACTCTAACGCAGTAATACTCAACATGCAGCCACCGGGCAGAATGTGGCTCAAAGGCCTTTTATGTGTGGCCCGATACACTTACTCATTAATCCATATTTATACAAATAATTGAGATATGCATAAAAAATATTTAAGATCTTCAGCGTTGCTTTGCATATTTTCATGGGAAGATAAAATCCGAAATTTATAACTAATTTAAAGTTATATTAAAAGCCGTTTACTTAGTCATAAAAATTTTTTTGGGTGGAGGGCTAGTGGTCCTAAAAAGATATAGATGTATAACAGTGTTTAATCTTTAACAATATTCAAACATCATTATGTTTCAACTATATATTTTTAGAACACAATCTTGTTTCATTGGATCTATTAGAGAAAATCTCTTTTAATATTCTACATTGTATTCATACTGATTATATGATATAGCTAATATTACTTTTTAGGGTTAATCTTTTGTAAAGAAAAAAAATGGCAGCGAAAATATTTTGCACCACTATTGTCAACCACCAAACTTGACGCCATATTTCTGCAGTTTTGCAATGGAAATCTATTAAAAATTTAAATATTTGGAAAGGCAGGTATTATTCTTTTTGTAATGTTGTGCAAGAAATGTCCTATCTTAGAAATAATTGCCCTTTTTTAATATTGCATTATTATACTATAGTGCAAGCAGAGAAAATCTTGAAACTTGCGATTTTAGACGATTTGTGAAATCTTAAAAAATATACTTGAAGAATTATTCTGAATCTCCAGGTCTGTAAACAAATTATTACAGATCATATATTTTTGCGAGGATTTCCCCCGAAAATGTCATAGGGGACCGTAAACAAGTTGAAAAAGAACGAAATATTTTGGATAATCCCATCAAAACTAATGAAGCAAAAGCGTTCAAACTGCAGATTATGATTTAGTGGCTTATTGTAATAAACTGTGTTCATTCTTATGAGGATATCATGTATAATCATGGAGAATTTAAAGTTTCGATAAAAACAATCTCAAATTTTGGCAAGTTTTTTGCTTATAATTTGCAGAATTCAAAATAAAAAAACATTGTTATTCTCAAAAAATATGGCAAACAACATTGTACATAATACTCAGCAATCAGAATTTAAAAATAATAAAAATTGTACTAAAACAAGCAGGTTTGTTAAAAAATATTTCACTGTGCATGCGTAAACACAATCAAAATATAACTGACATAATGTTTTAGTTAAATGTGTAGATCAACTTTTGTGAAAGTTTAAAAATCATAGCTTGACAATTCTTAAAATTACCATCGATAGAATAAGCTCAAAGTCCATTGTACCCGAAAGGAAACAAAAAGATGAGGATTAGTATCCAAATACTATGTGTTGTAAGTATGCTATATTGACACTAATCAATGAATATTGATACAGCCCCTCATCGTTTTGCTTCATTTTGGGGATAACGGATTTTGAGCTGATTCTATAGACGATAAATTTCAGGATGTTCAATCTATATTTTGAGACATTCACAGAATTTGCTCTGCACATTTAGCTAACGCATTATGCAAATTAAATTTTGATTACGTTCACGCATGCTCAGTGAAACATTATTTAGTAAAACTGTTTTTTTTCATATAATAATTATTATTAGTTAATTCTGGTTAAATGTATTATACGCAAAGTTCTTTGTCAAATTTTCTGAAAAGAAAATTGTTTTTTATTAAAACTCTACAAATTATAAGTAAAAAACTGGGCAAAATTGTAGTCTGTTTTTATAAAAATTTAAATTTCTCTACGAAAATACATATTATCCGCATAAAAATGAGAGCAATTTATTATAATAGGCCATTTAATCCTAATCTGTAGATTGAATTCTTTTGGTACATTGTTTTGAGAGGGTCATCCAAAAGATCTTCGTTCTTTTTCAATTCTTGTTTTGACGGTTCTCCATGAAATTTCGGCTTAAAATCTTCACGAAAATACACAGCCTGCTTTGTTTTATTTACATACTTGTAATCTTTATATATATAAATCTTCTGTGCATGTGTATGTCACTCAATTCCTCCTAAATGACGGGACCGATTTCAATGAAATTTTTTGTGTGTGTTCCAGTGGATTCTAGAATGGTTTAGATTCACATTTCATCGAAATTGATTCATTACTTTTTTCGTAACTAGGCCAAAACTCAGGTTAGTGATTTTTCTCTAATTAAAAGTGTTGAATAAGTTCGCTGAATTGAGCGCGGACAGAATGGCTGAGTGGTCTAAGGCGCCAGATTTAAGCTCTGGTTCTCGAAGAAAGAGATAGCGTGTTCTAACCCCGCTCCTGACATACGTGTATGATTTACAAGAATTTTCCTGTACTATAATTTTAATTAACCGACTTCAGAAAATCGTTAGCTTTTAACTAAAACTAGAGAAATAATCTTTTCTATCAAAAATTGAACCAACTTCAAAGACTACTGCAAAGTGAAAAGTAATTTCCTTACATAAATTAATAAGAAATTAAATTAAGAGTTTATCATGCGTATTTTTATTATGCGTATTCTTTGTGTACATTTATTTGATTTTTTGGAGTCGGTGCCAGGACAACGTCTGTCGGTTCAGCTAGTTTTATAATAATTTTCGATGTATATTACCAGATATTTAAAAAAATCTAAAATCGAAGTTTTTTTCTGGCATTGTATTTATGTTATTTTAATTACTGTTTTTAACCTTTTTATAAGTAGTCAGTGGGCCATCTAAGGTCAGAAACTTGTATTTAAGGTGCATGAGAAACAGAAGTTTGAATTATATTGTTGTTCGATAACAAGCGATTAATCTGTTATAGTTCCAATTCAGATTATTTTGTTCATCGAAAAATTTTAAAGTTAACAAAATTTCATAATCCCTCAATGTAACATATAATTTCTTGTAGAAGACAAACGAGTTTTTGATATACAATTATGTACAGTGGATAGTTTCAGGAAACTTATAATCTAATATTTTTTTCTTTATGAAAATTAAACGTTTGAGGAAAAATTAACAACGGTAGTAAAATATAATTAGGTATATTCTAATATACCAGGCGACTAATATTATCTTTGAAAAATAACAAATAATTAAATGATTTGCATTAGATGTTTATTTCAATCAAGATTAGTTATTTTATCTTCTTAACTCTTATTAAAAATCCTTTAAGCCAAACCAGTTCTTTTTTAAATGCTGTGAAATATATTCTTCTGTTATCCTTCGCCCTATGCAATGTATCTCAAACAGGTAAGTTTTCGTTGAAGAATTTTTTTTTTTTATACTTTTTATATCACGAAGAAAGACTTTTACACATAAAAATATATAGGATACAGAGGCCATATAAAAAAATAATTTCACACTTAAAAAATAGTTTCATAAACTGGAAGTATACATGTGAGTCTGTGGGAGTAGATTGGGGTTGGGGGTAGTGATTATTCTGCCATTATTCCGTATTGAGACTATTTAGTCCGTTTGCCAGATAACTTTTTCTCTAAAGGTACATTTCGGATAAAGTAATTTTTAAAAAATATTTTTCTAAAATCTAAACTTGATAATTTCTGAGAAATTCATGATACCATTTTCATGTTTAATTTCAAAAAATGAAAGAAAGTAAGTTGGTATTAATACTTATGGCTACATTGAAAACTTCAAGGTCTTATGATGGGTTTATGATGGGGCTCAAGGGTTTATGATTCGTCATTTCCTGTTCGTGTTCAATCATTGGTTTTGCTGTACAACAAAATCTCAGTAGTTCTCCTTTATTTAATATTCATGCAATATAATAGGCTAAATCTTCAGGAATTTCCTAATTAAAAAACTGAGTTTTCCTTTGAGATTATAACTGTTTCTGTAGAAATTAAATTTCTTTTCTTTTCTGTCTTACTCCAACGCTCAAACTCTTCCAACTTTCTGCGGATTAATAGGTCATAAATTGCGAAAAAAATGAAATCTATTATCATAATTTAAATCTGTCAAATTTCCATTCTTTTAAAATCAGCCTGTAATGCTGTTAAAGTTATATTGAAGAAAATTTTTTTGTTCTACAGGCTTTAAATTTTAATTAAAATAAATAACCCTTTGTGTTCGTGTAGATGAATTTCTTCAATATTCCAAATGTCACATTGCCATAAGTATTTAGCAAAGAAAAAATTCGTTTTACGATACAAATAATAATATTAATGATAATGATAAATAAATAAATTAAAATGCATCAATTTTTTTAAAATAAATTTGGTAGAATATTCCGGTGCCATTGGGGCATTTCGAAATAAAAATTAAGTAGTGAAAAGTACAAGCATCCCAGCTTAAAATATTAAAGTTATGTTCGGTTAATCACGTTAGTATGTAAAGAATATTTGTATAAATTTTATCCTGATATATTCCTGTCGGGTGAAAATGTTTGTATAAAAAATACCAATTACAAAAGAAATGCAGAAATATGTAAATGTTTTATTATAAAAACATATCAGAAACGATAGATCAATAAATTTTTACCAAAATTTTGCATATTTTAAATTTTCAAAGAGCAGTATTATTTAATTAAGAGCAGTATTGATTACGTCTTTTATCATCAACTTAAATTAATATGAAAACATTAAAATTGAACAAAAGAACATGTTTCAATAATATATTTGTTTAAAGAAATATAAATGATAACCGCTGTAGTATTAAGAAGTAAATATTAATAATAATATTTAAAAAAAGCATATATATTTCAAATTAATTCTAAAATAAGTTACGAATTTATTTATGAAATCTTAGAATGCTTTACGCAAATGACAGATATAACTAATGCCTGCTGTTAAATATTCTTCGAATAAATGTGTATAGTAAACATATAATAAACTTTACAGCATTAATTATTTACATTATTATTAGCAATGGCATGCACGCATATGCAGATAAATCTAGAGGATATCTAAGAAATAAAAAAAGTTACTCATAGAATTATAAAACATATGATATACAAATTTATTCTGTTTTTGCGTCCTCAGAGAAGAGTGTAATTACTTTTTCGCAGTAATTATTTGGAGTTAAAAATATATAATTTATGAAATGTGTGATAAGAACTGACGGAAATTTTAAGGGCGAGTTTAATTCTTTCCATAGTATTTTTAAACTTTCAATAATTCATCATGTAAATAATCGTATTACATACATATAACGATGGTAATTAATTAACTAAATAACACACAGTAAAACACGGTAAAACATTTATATATATAAGAACGCGTAAAAAGAAAGTTCAGGTTTGCCAATGAAAAATATAATTTCTAAATAATAAGTTTTTATTGAAATGAATATTTGTTTGTTTTTATTTTTTCAGTGTAATCTCCGAATGTTTGTTCGTTTTAATACATCACATAGTGTCCCGAAATTCATGGACGAAAGTATAAACACTTAAGGCGCGATGACGCCTCTATGGCATAAAATAATTTCAAATCGTAATTGACACTTTGGTACATGTGTTTTTTAATGAAATTTTCACTTTTATTAAATATCCTAAAATTTACTTTTACTTGTTTACAAAACTGTTTTATTGTAAATACTTGTATAATTCAGTTATATACACATATTTCGAAGGGATGTACCATGTCTCTAAAAGGGTTAATACTCATAAAACAGCAATTTTGCATAGCAATTTTGGAGCAGAAATTAAAAGTTTTGTATAAAAACAAGAAAGGAGAAAAAAGGGTAAAAAAGTATTTAATGACATAAAAATTACAATAAGTGTTCAAATAAGCCTCCACTAAAATCGATAAAGAAAATCGTGAAAATATATACACTCTTTTTGTTTTTGGTTTAAAGTAATTTGAATTTTCGAAAGTTCGAGATTTTCTACGTTTATTAACAACCATAATAAGTTTAAAAATTGAGAGAAAGCAAAAAATAATAATAATAATAATAATAATAATCAGTTGTTTTTTATATAATTTTTATTCAATTTCTCTGTTAAATATAGCCACGTCTGTCTAGTGTATGACAATTAGTTTAAAGATTTCAATTCAGACGTTAAAATGAATGTATATCTTAAACAAAACGATGATAGATATTATGTCCGCTTGAAAACAATGATTTACGAATGACTTTTAAATGTGCAACAAGAAAAAAATAGTGTACAAATATGGGCTGTCTAAAAAAACTCATAAAAAATAGATTAAAACGATTTAAATAAGGATAAAGCAATGCAAAACGATACAAAGTTTACTTATTATATTAAAAAAATGTTACAAAATATTGTCTGCTGCTAAACATTCTTCGAATAAACGTCCGTAGTAAATATGTAATAAACTTACCAGCCTTAATTATTCACATTGTAATTAGCAATGGCGTGCACGCATACACAGATAATTTCAGAGGATTTCTAAGAAATTAAAAAGTTATTTATAGAATTATAATACGTATGATAATTCAAATATGTTCTGTTCAAGAGTCGTCAAAGAAGAGTGTAATTATTTTTTCACTGCAATTAGCTGGAGTAAAAAATGCATATTTTATTATGCGTGTTCTGAGAACTGGCTGAAATTTCAAGTATAAATATTATCCTTTTCATAGAATTTCTAAATCATGAATAATTTGTCACTTAAATATGCTGGTAATATTCAAATAAAGATCATATTTAATTAATAAGTTTACTCACAGAAAAGCACGTAAAAACATTTATATATACAGTAACGCGTGAAAAAAAATCAGTTTTCCAATAAAAAATATAATTTCTAAATATCGCGATTAATATAATTTTTTATTAAAATGCATGCTTGTTTGTTTTTATTTTTTTTTAGATTAACTTGCAGTGCTTGTTCATTTTGATGCATTACAGGGTATCAGGAAGATCATAGGACAAAGTGTAAAAGAAGTATTAATCCTTTAAGAGTGATAATGCTGCTATAGCATAACATAATTTTAATCCATAATTGTTACGTTAACACCCGAATTTTTTTTATGAATATTCACTTTTATTAAGCATGCGAAAATCTGCTTTTACTGGTTTAAAAATATGTTTTCTTGTAAATACTTGTTTCAATCAAATATTTCCACATTTTTCGAAGTCATATAACTTGTATTTGAAAGTGTTAATACGCCTATAGAAGCAGTTTTGTACAGTAATTTGGAGCAGAAATCAAAGCTAGTGTAGAAAATTAAGAAATGTGAAAATAAAAGATAAGAAAAATGGTTTAATAACATAACAATTACAATATTATTTCAAACATTACTCCGCTAAAATTGATAAAGAAATTGATGAAAATATGTGCACCCTATTTGGTTTTTGGTTTAATTTGATTTGTATATAAAAAAAACTAGATTTTTGGCCTCAATTAATAGCTATAATAAGTTTAATTAAATAAGCAAAACAATGAATAAATATATCTCAGTTCGAAAACAAAGATTTTCAAAAAAGCCTTAAAAAACACAGGAAAAAATGGATACAAATATGGACTCTGATTATAAAAGTCACAAAAAATTGTTTACTATGTTTTAAAATAGGATAAAACAATACAAAATAACACAAAGTTTATTTATTACAGAAACAGATGGTTACAGAACATTACCTGCTGTTAAATACTCTTAAAAGTAATGTGTATAATAAATATTTAATAAATTTTACAAAATTAATTATTCAAATTATAATTAGCAATAGCGCGCACGCAAATGCAGTTAAATCTAGAGGATTTCTAAGAAATAAAAAAGTTATTCATAGAATTACAATGCATAAGGTGATTAAAATTTGTTCTATTTTAGCGTCGTCAAAGAAGAGTGTAATTACTTTCCCACTGTAATTAGCTCGATTAGAAAATGTATAAATTATGAAGCGTGTACAGAGAACTGACTAAAATTTCAAGTATAAATTTATTCCTTTTCATAGTATTTTTAAACAATCAATAAATAATTCAGCGCATAAATATGCGAGCTATATACAAATAACGATCAAATCGAATTAACAAATTTACTCACAGTAAAAGCACATAAAAACAATTAAATATACTTCAAAGCATAAAAAAACAAATTTCAGTCTTGGCAATGAAATGTAATTTTTATGGAAATTCATATTTGTTTGTATTTATTATTTTAGAGTAAACCTGGGATGTTTGTTAGTTTTGGTAACTTACAGGGTGTCCCTAAATTCGTGGGACAAACTATAAAGGAAAATTAAACCCTTGAAGGGCTCATATATTTTCAAAATCAAATTGCCACATTGGTATCCAAATTTTTAAATGAAATTTTCCCTTTCAGTGAGAATGCGAAAATCTACTTTTGCTCGTTTACTTATATATTTTTTCTATTAAATACTGGTGTCATTCAAATAGTTACACATTTTTCGAAGTGAAGAAGTTTAGAAAGAGTTAATGTTAAAAAAAAATGCAAATTTGTATAGCAATTTTGGATCGGAAATCTAAAGTTTCGTTGAAAAAAAAGAAATACAAAAGGAAGTTTTTTTTTTTCTTTCTAAGTTTCAAATAAACTTCAACTAAAGTTGATAGAGAAAACGCTGAAAATATGGGAACTCTCTTTTGTTTTTGATTTAAAGTGGTTTGAATATTCAAGAAATTTTAGATTTTTTACCTTCATTAACAATTAAATTAAGTTTAATAATTGAGAATAAGCAAAACAATGATTTATATTATCTTAGTTAAAAAACAAAGATAGACAAAAAGCTTTAAAAAAAAGTACAAGAAAAAATAGGATGCAAATATCGGGTCTTTCAAAAACACGATAAAACAGTACAAAACGATACACAATTTATTTAATATAGAATTTTTTTACGGGGAATCGCCTGATTTTAAATATCCTTCGAATAAATGTTCATAGTAAAAATATAATAAACGTCAGAGCATTAATTATTTACATTATAGTTAGCAATAGCCTACATGCATATACAGATAAATCTTGATGATTTCTAAGAAATAAAACAGTTGTTCATAGAACTACAATACGTATGATCACTCGAATTTGTTATATTTTCGGGTCGTCAAAAAAGAGTTTAATTACTTTTTCACAGTAATTAGCTAGATTAGAAAATGGATAATTTAATAAGAATGTACTAAGAATTGACAGAACTTTAAAGTAAAAATTTAATCCTTTTCATAATATTTCTAACCATCAATAATTCTTCACGTAAAAATGCCGGTTATATACAAATTGCGATTTTATTTAATTAATAAGTTTACTCAAAGTGAAGCACTTAATAGCATATATCTATAAAAATAAAATTCAGTTTTGCCAATGAGGAATATAATTTCTAAATATCGCGATGAATAAATTTTTTTATTAAGACGCATACTTGATTGTTTTTATTTTTTTAGAGTAAATTTGCAATGATTGTTCGTTTTGATACATTTCAGGGTATCACTAAATTCATGAACCAAATTGTAAAAGAAGTTTAACTAGTTCAATGGCCGCTTCACTCAAATGAAAAGACCCGTTCGCTATTGCTAATCCCATGGAAGAAATTTATAAAGATATCTCGTTTGCATTTTAATAGTTTAAATGATGCTTTTTGCATTGGATAGCTGAGATTGATCTGAATGCAGGCCTTTTTTTACTTTTTCGAATTTGTTTACGGATATTTTTTATGAGGATGATTTCGCTTTCCAAACCGGTTCTGAAAATGAAAGCATTCTCGTAAGAAATATCTGTAAACGAAATCAAAAAAATAAATAACGTACTGAATTCAAATCAATCTCAGCTACCCAATGCAAAAAGAATCATTTAAAAATATTAAATGCAACCGAGATATCTTTATAAATTTCTTCCATAGAATTATCATTAGAGGACGGGTCTTTTCATTTGAGTGAAGCGGCCCTTTAAGGACGGTAATGGTGCTATAGCAGGACATAATTTCAATCCCTAATTGTAACATTGACACCCGAATCTTTTCTTAAAATTTTCAGTTTTATTAAGTATGCAAAATTCTGCTTTTACTTGTTTACTAATATGTTTCTTGTAAATTCTTGTGCCATTCAATTATT
Organism: Maratus speculifer; assembly: GCA_964019185.1. Lineage (NCBI taxonomy): Eukaryota > Metazoa > Arthropoda > Arachnida > Araneae > Salticidae > Maratus > Maratus speculifer. The sequence goes on along the minus strand of OZ025296.1, from coordinate 223,108,316 downwards.
CGTATATTTTTCGAAGGCATGTACCTTGAATCTAAAAGGGTAAATACGTCCAAGGAAGCAATTGTAAATAGTGATTTAGGAGCAGAAATCACAACTTTTTTAGAAAATTAAGAAATGCGGAAAAAAGATTAAAAAAATTTTTTAATGCATAAAAAATACAATATATTTTCAAATATTCCTCCACCACAATCAATAAAGAAAATGGTGAAAACATGAGCACCCTCTTTTGTTTTTGATTTAGTTTTATTTACGTATTCGAAAATTCTAGATTTTTACCTCCATTAATAGCTATAATAAGTTTAATAATTCAGAGTAAGTGAAACTTTTAATAACATTATCTCAATTTGAAAGCAAAGATTTACCAAAAAAAGCTTTTAAAAACCCAGAAAAAATGGGTGCAAATATGGGATCTGCCTGAAAAAGTCACAAAAAATAGTTTAAAATGCTTTTAAATAGGATAAAATGATGCAAAATGAAACGGAGTTTATTTATTATAGAAACAGATGTTTACAGAAAATTAACTGCTGTTAAATACACTTCGAATAAATGTGTATAATAAATATTTAATAAATTTTACAGCATTAATTATTCACATTATAATTAACAATGGCGTGCACACATATACAATGCAATTAAATCGAAAGGATTTCCAAGAAATAAAAAAGTTATTCATAAAATGGTACTACTTGGTTATCCAGTCGACCAAAAATCTGTCGCCAAACTATAAGATTAAATGCAAATAATGGATGATCGTGAATGTCACACCCAATAACAATAAATACGATAAACGTGCTTAAAACGTCAATAACTGATTTTTATTTCAACGTTTTATTCGTATTTTTATTAATGTTCCACTAATTATTTGTTTTTTCGTTATTTAAAATAAAATTTACGCCAATATGAGTACTTTGGCTATTAGTTTGGCGATTTGTACAATTTGGCGAAATTGGTCGTCGGGATAACCAAGTAGTACCCATAAAATTATAATACGCATGGTATTTCAAATTTGTTCTGTTTTCGAGTCATCAAAGAAGAGTGTAATTACTTTTTCTCTATAATTAGCTTCATTAGAAAATGTATAATTTATGAAGCGTGTACTGAGAATTGACAGAAATTTCAAGTATAAGTTTAATTCTTTTCGTAGTGTATTTCTAAACCATCAAGAAATAATTCGTCACGTAAATAAGCGGGCCATATACAAGTAACGATCATATTTAATTAATAAGTTTACTTATTACTAAAATCACATTAAAAAATTAAATATACTGTAAAACATAAAAAAAGAAAATTCAGTCTTGCCAGTGAAAAATGTTATTTTTAACTATCGCGATAAATATTATTATTTTTAAATGCATATTTGTTTGTTTTTAAAGAATTTAGATAACAATAACAATGTAAAATAATATAATAAAATAACAATAAATAATATAATAATAGTAATTTTTATTGAAATGAATATTTCTTTTTTTAAAATAATTTTTAGAATAAATTTGGGACAGTTGTTACTTTTGATAAATTACAGGGTGCCCCTAAATTCACGGGGCCAAACTATAAAGGAAAGTTAACCCCTTGAAGGGCGATGCTGTCGCAATGGCAACACATATTTTTAAAATCAAATTGCCACATTGGTACCCGAATTGTTAAATGAAATTTTATCTTTTATTAAGAATGCGAAAATCTACTTTTCTTATTTACAAATAAGTAAAATGTAAATATGTAAATATATTTAAATATAGTTAAATTAGAATAAGTAAGTATTTGCATAATTACTTATTTACATAATTTTTTCATGTGAATACTGCTGTCACTCAATTATTAACACATTTTCTGAAGGTTTGTACCTTGCCTCTGAAAGGGTTAATACTCATAAAAAAGCCAGATTGTATAGCCATTTTGCATTAGAAATCAAATGTTTTGTAGATAAACAAAAAATGAAAGAAAAAAAAGGGGTTCAAAAGTTCCTACACTAAACTTAATAGAGAATATGCTGAAAGTAAAAGAACCCTCTTTCGTTTTCGAGTTAAAGTAAATTGAACATTCAAAACTTCTAGATTTTTTACCTTTATTAACAATTATAATAAGTTTAATAATTGTGATTAAGAAAAACAATGGTTTGTATTTCCTCAATTCAAAGATAAAGCTTTTTTAAAAAAAGTACTGGAAAAAAAAAGAGTGAAAATATGGGCTCTTTCAAATGTTTTAAAACAGGGTAAACAATACAAAACGATAAACAATTTATTTGTTATAGAAAAAAAAATATTTACGGAACATTGCCTGATCCTAAATATTCTTTGAATAAATGTTCATAGTAATTATCTAATAAACGTTACAGCATTGATTATTTATATTTTAATAAACAATAACCTGCAAGCATATGCAGAAAAGTCTTGAGGAATTCTGAGAAATAAAATAGTTATTCATAGAATAATACTACGTATTATCATTCAATTTTTTTTTCATTTTCGCCTCATCAAAGAAGAGTGTGATTACTTTTTCACGGTAATATGCTCAAGCAGAAAATGTATAATTAATTAAGCGTGTACTAAGAGCTGACAAAAATTTAGAGTATAAATTTAATCCTTTTCCTAATATTTCTAAACAATCAATAAATCGTCACGTAAATAAGCATGTTATATTCTAATAATGATTTTATTTAATTAATAATCTTACTCGCAGTAAAATCACTTAAAAATGGCTAAATATACAGTAACACATAAAAAAAAATTCTTTTTTGCCAAAGAAAAATCTAATTCCTAAATATCGCAATAAATATAAAATGTTACTGAAATGCATATTTATTCTTTTTTTATTCTTTTAGATTAAAAATGGGATGCTTTTTCGTTTTGGTACATTAAAGGGTGTTCCCAAATTAATGTGCCAAACTGTAAAGGAAGGTCAGCCATTTATAAGGTTGGTGATGTCACTGTGATATCACATAATTTCAATCCATGATTTTCACGTTAGAAATCTATTAGTTTAATGAAAATTTCACTTTTATCAAATATGCGAAAATCCATACTTAAAAATATTTTTTCTTGTAAATATTTATGTCACACAAGTATTTACACATTTTTTGATGTACCTTGCCTCTAATAGGCTTAAGGTGTTATGAAGAAGTAATTTTTGCATTGCAATATTACAGCAGAAATCAAAAGTTTTGGCGAAAAACAAGGAACGAGGAAGAAAAAAATACTGACATAACGATTACATTAAGTGCTCAATGAGCCTCCACAATCTTCGATAGAAAAAATGATGAAAATTTGGTAACCCTCTTTTATTTTTTATTTAAAGTGACTTCAATGTTAAAAAATTCTAGATTTTCGACCTTCATTAAAAATTATAACATGTTTATTAATTAAGAGTAGGCAAAACAATTATTAATATTATCTCAGTTCGAAAACAAATATTGACAAAAAAACTTTTAAAAGGCATCAAAAAATATGGAGGGAGGGGCAAAGCATAAATGAGCGCTCGATCCCGCATCTTTACGACAGTGGGGACACTAGATAATTTCATCGACTATCGTACCCATATCTTGGGGTAAATTGCCGAAATGTTGGATGAGATGTCGAATAAAAATTGTTTATGCTTCCTATAATATCGGTAAAATGAAATATGTTTCTTAAATCATACATAAGTGTGCAAACTTTAGCAAAAATCATTGAATAACAATCATATTTAATAGATGATTTTTAAAACAATTAAATCAAAAAGTACGGCACATTCACACAATTAAATTTATAACGCTTGGTGTTTTGTTTTATATTTAATCTTCTTTTCAAATTTATTAAACATTCTTATCGTTAGATAACGGTTAAGTTTATTTTAAAGTGTGTGTAAAACACACCTATAGTATTAAGTGTGTATCAAACATACATTTATGTGTGAAATATTTCACTTTCTTGCGCGTTAAAATTCACTCATGAAAACTGTTGTTAGCAGCATCCACTCAATCGAAATAGGGTAAAATGAACGAACCAATAGACTTCAAAAGAATTTGCTTATACGTCATCAGTTCCCCCAAGTATACAGCTTTTTCCAAACGAAAGCAGATTTTGCGTATGTTAAGGCCTCATATTTATTATTCATCAGTCAAACAAAGAATGTTTGCAAAAGAACTTTCATAGTAACATAATTAAAATATCTCTTTGTCGTGAATCTTCTGTTAATATTTGTTTTTGCACGGAAGCTAATGGAAATAATTTGTTCGGCTTCATAATATATTATTTATGCAGTTGCCGTGTCATTGTATCTAATAATTATGAAATTTTCCTTGCTTGTCATATTAGAAATGTGCTTTATGCTAATATTATAGATACGATTATTAATATACATAAAAAATTTTGATTGCTTTTTAAATTAGAAAAGTATAAAGTATATCAGGAACAAAACTTAAGTTTATAATTAATGCATATACATATGTAAAGGCAAGAGATTACAAAAATGTAAAAAATATATAAGGTGACTCTTGATTATTTGTACAAATACTGAAAATAATATAATGAAATAGTATTAAATATCTAAGCTATAATCAACCAACCCCATACCATGTAAATAACTACAGTTATACCAAAACATTCTTTTGTCATACATGAAACAGCAAAATACTTTTAAACTATTTTTTACATATGCATGCAATAAAAACTATTTCACAACTAATCCAGGTATAAAATTATTTTGCAGATTTTAAAGTAACTATTCTAAGATCCAATACAAAAGGATATATAAAATCATATACCATACACACTTTCATTGTAATAGACAAAGGTTTAACACTAGAATAGCGGAGGCGGGTCATTTTGACCCGAACTCAATGAAAGGATGTCTCGATTCGAACCAGATAAATCTCCTTAAAAAAATTTAGGTATAAGCTGCACCAAAATTATTTAAAATAAATAAGTTAAACAGACTTAAATAAAAATTCTGATGTGAATTATTTTAATAAAACTTGGATAAAATTTTCCGCGGTTCTAGCTTTAAAAGAAATTAAAACCTTAACGCAAGCTGAAAGGATAATTTTATTTAAAAAAAATAATTTTAGTTTAATGTTCACTGATAAATAATCACAAAAATATGAAAACTTTGGCATGAAATAAAAGGTTCAAAACTTAAAATTTCTATTTTTTAAAAAGTCTCTAATAGAAGCATGTTTATAACTTTTAGTCCGTTTGCGAGAGAACATATGTTGTGTTATACAAAAATGTAGAATCTCAGATCATTTACAATATCTAGGAGATCTATATCCGACGTCTCTGGTTTCCCGAATTTTAGTGGAAAAATATATTGGAAAGGACAAAAAATTCTTTATGTTCAATAACATTCTTCTAATAATTGACTAACAGCACAAAACCGAATTATCATATTCAGAATATAACTTAAGTCATCAAACAGAGTTTTGAAATTTATTAAAAGAAATATTTTTGCATTAGTTACACGTGAGGAGTTAATAGTTGATGAAATCGCAAATATTTTCGGTAGTTACAATTTTTTTAATCCTTTATGACCTATTTTCTAAATCAAAAAATACTATATCGTGAAAAATGCTCAGATTAAATGAGGCGAAATTTACAATAAAAATTTACTAAAATGTAAAAGCGATTTTACTTATCATAAGCCTCCGGTCTAAAAATTTCCATTCTCGTTGAAAAGTAGTGTTAAGGAGTTATGATTTCTGTCTTTCTGTCTGTCTTGCCATCTCGCTGTGCTCTAAATGCCGTAAATATATTCAGAATGATATTTATTTATTTATTATTTTAAGAAGTCCTCAATTGATGCATTGTGATTACACTTGAAGTGTCTATCATTTAGGTGCAGATTATTTACAGATGCACACACCCAAAAAGATGTTTTACGTTACTGTTTTCGGAAAAGAATTGTTTGAGGCGCATTTTTTTTATATCTAATTTTCTAGCATAATGAAAATAAAATTGCTTAATAATATACTGTTAGTGTTATAAAGTGTTTCATAGTCTGTGTTCAGCTCGATATTACTTCTGATTTCGTTTAAAATTTATCTGGAATATATAAAATTTTTATTATTTTATGTCAATAATATCAAAATTTCACTCAATATTTTTTTTCTTCAAATACTGTTTATTTTTATCGATTACATTTCATAGTTAAATTGTAAGTATCAGATGAACTTTAAACATCACACACACTTTAATCTGATTTTAAGCTTCTGTCAAAGTTACTGCATTTCGCACACAATACTTAAAATATGAAATTAAGTGTAACTGTCAATTGATATATAGTTTGTCAAAATTTTAGAGATTTATTGGTGAATCCAGTTCTAACAGAACGCAATCAAATTAGTTGAAAGTAATTAAAAAGTAATTCTTTATAAGTAATTACTATCTTCTCTGCATTCAAAGTTTAAAGAAATTGATGTCAAAATTATGATGAAGTTTCTGGATTTTTAATTTTCTATTTAAATTATTATTGATTACACATTACAGGCAATATATGTCTTGAAATATTTCAACTGAGATAAATGTTTTCAATTTACTCTTCAATTTATAACTAAAGAGATGTCGATTTGTATATTTTTATTATCTTTATTTCTAGAGTTTTGCAACTCTTGAAGAGGAGAAAATAATTATTTAAAAAAATATTATAAGAGTATAACGAAAATAGTTAGAAGTTTAACGTATGAGTACCTTTTAAGAATCAATTAAGCTTTAAACATTACAGACACGTTAATCTGATTTTAAGTTTCATTTAAAAGTAATCATGCAGATACTGCATTTCTCACCCAATATTTAAAATATTACTTTAACAAATTAAGTATAGCTGTCAATTGATAGATAGAGTGTTATACATTCAGTGATATATCTTAAAGTTTAGCTCTGAAAGAACGCAGTCAAATTATTTGAAAGTAATTAAAAACTAATTCTTTATAAGTAATTACTGTCTTCTCTGAATTTAAACTGGAAAGAAATTGATGTCAAAATTATAATGAAGATTCTGGATGTTCAACTTTCTATTTAAATTATTATAGATTACACATTACATACAACGTGTTTCTTGAAGTATTTGTACTGAGATAAATGTTTTCAATTTACTTTTCAATTTCTTATTAAAGATATGTTGATTAGTATCATATATATTAAAACGATAAGAAAATTTTTCAACATTCCTAAAACTGGTCTCTACGCATGCGCAAGCAAGTCATCCGGGTTTTCTCATCATTTTAGGGCATTCAGCTTTCACTTATTTCGCAAAACGCAATATCTTCGCTTTTTCTGCCTTCACAGAAAACAGCGCATGCGCAGAAATCCAAGAACCACTCGAGAATGTTGCATTTACTGTCTGTATCTGTTAAGAAATAAATAACGCTAATGCCTGAACCGACTATATGAATTTCGTATGATCGACTTAGCTAAAAACTTATATGATTTATCAGTTCATGCCAATAAAATGGAAAAATTCTCTAAATGTATTTTATTGACATATAAGGGTATAATCTTTGTATTTGCATTCATGCGTCCAGTGCGTTAAGCTCACGTGTGTCTGCCTATGCTTCAAATATAGAGATGTGTTGCAAATTTGGGGACCATGAATGGGGGCTTATGTTGTGCAATAATACATGTTTGTTCTATGCATGTATTGCAGTTTACCTGATCTATTTCACTCTACTTTCATTTAAAAAAGTTTAAAAAATTGTTGATGCATTTGGCCTAAGCATGTTTGTGTATACTCAATTCAAAGGTTTAAATAGATCGTAGGATTTTAAGAGATACAATGTTGTCTACAATAAGGTAATTTTAGTAATCCATTTTCATTCATGCATGTCTTGCTCTTTTGTGTGGTCTGTTAGTAAATATGTTTGACAAAAATTTTAAAGTTTCCAATCTCATACAGGGATTGTTGCTGATGTACTGTAAAAAAATTCCAATGCTTTTTCATAACATAGAAATGGATAGAGAGTATCTGAATACATATGTATTGTGTATGTGTGTGTGATTTTTTCCATTTAGTACTGCCTTTTTTCAATTTTTTTTTTTTGCTGATTTAGGAAATATGCCTCATGGTTTATAGATTCCAAGGATTTATGTGTTTTGAATACCACTATTTCAGTTCCATTACATTTTCTTTATATAGTTAAACATTTAAATGTAAAATTAATGCAAATATTAATTTTCTTGAAATATAATGGTATTCAAATTTTGGATTTCTTGGCATCTGATGGGGGAAACCGCTTTTTCAGCATTTTAATTTTTTTTTCAGTAGGCATGTTTGAATATCAGTGTTTTTTTAAATTATAAAATCTTATCTTTTAGAAAATAAAAAATAGCGTTGGGAATGTTTGACAAAACACCTTAAATTTGGTACTTTTAAGTTAGCACAGCACAGCATATTGTTATTACCTTTTTGTAGACAACATGGAAACTTTTAAAACGCTTCGATCTATTTAAATCTTTGAATTGAGTTAATATTACCGTTAATAACAAAGTACAAAGCGGTAATAACGAAGGCGGTAATAACAACTTCCTCATAATATTGTCATTTAAATATATGCACAAATATCAGTAGTAAAGAATGAATTACGATGATGATTTTTGTCATCATAGTGTATATGAATGCATTTTATATGAAATTAGCAATGAATAATGACTGTAATTTATAATTTATCCATATCATGTCCCCAGCAGCAGAATTTTTTCTGCAGTCTGCAACACAAGTAGAAATTTAAAAATAGTCTGCGGAACGTAAAGACTATAATGTCCTCCTTTCAATCCCTTGCATTATATTACAAGTATTTGTGATTGACATAAAAAGAAAAGTACTTTTAAAATTGAACTACTTTTAACCTCAGAGTTTTTAATACCATCTTTCATTGCCGAAACAGGGACAAAATCCATTCCAGCACGTTTTTTTCCCACAATCGTTTGTTGAAAATTGCAGTTGAGAAAATTTTTTGTTTTCTCACAATCTTTTGCAGTTTTTTTCATGATCTGTTTACAAATTTCGCTATTTTTTAGACAACTTTTTGTCGAAATTTGCTGTTTTTTCAAAAAAATTTTCATGAAATTTGCCTTTTTTTGAGACGTTTTGACAAAATTTTAATTTTTTGCAATACTTTGTAATACTTACAATATTTGTGTTTTATTAGGAATAGTTGGACAAAATTGGCGTTTTTTGCGGTTTTTCAACAAATTTTACAATTTTTTTAGCAATCTTTTGAAGAAATTTGTTTTTTTTTGTGATCTTTTGATGAAATTTGCTGTTTTTCGTCATCTATTTACAAAATTTTCAGGGGGGGGGGTTGGGGGGGGAGGAGGGTATTTTGATGAATTTTGCTATTTATTTTTTTAATTTTTTGTCGAAATTTTCTAGTTTTTGTGATTATTTGCCAAAGTTTTGTGTTTTTTTGCGATCTTTTGATGAAATTTACAATTTTTGTGATACCTGGACAAAATTTGTCATTTTCTCAAGGTCTTTTGTTGGCGCAGCATGTCCACAAAGGGACATTGCACCATAAAACCCTATATAACCAACCAACCAACTCAAGGTCTTCTGATGAAATTCGTCGTTTTCTCGAGGTCTTGGAAATTTGTTCTTTTCTCGCTATCTTTCGGTGTAATTTGCCATTTTATCAAAATCTTTCAAAGAAACTTTCCATTTTTTGGCAAACTTTTGACGAAATCTCTGTTTTTTCCGTGATACCTGGACAAATTTTGCATCTTCCCGTGACCTTTTATCAAAATAAATTTCTGATAAACTTTTAATGAAATTCATTGTTGTTTTTTGTGATCTTTTGTTGAAATGTGCCTGTTTTTGCGATCCTTCGACAAAATTTGAGTATTTTTCACTACCCTTTGACAAAAATCCCAAGATATATCGCAAAATCGGTGATTTTTCTTCGCATAATTGACAAAATTTTTTTTTTTTTCAGACCATTTGTCAAAGTTTACAATATCAATTTATAATTTATATCATGTTTTTCCTGAGGTATATGGCGGAATTGGTGATTTTTCTTCGTACAATTGACAAAATTGATTTTTGTTTTTTTATTTAGACCATTTGTCATAATTTACGATTACTTTAGTTAGATTACTTTGGAAATGATTGCCTAAATTTTTCGGAAAATTCAAAACAGAATCGTCCTTGATTTATAGTTTTTATCATGATCATGTTTATGTCAATTTATTGCTTATATCATATTTTTCCCGAGATATATAGCGAAATTGGTGATTTTTCTTCACATAATTGACAATTTTTTTTTCAGGACTATTTGTCAAATTTTACGAATTTTCAGATTTATGATGGATTTTTCTTTTTATGTTTAAAAATGATTGCCTGAATTTTTCGGAAAATTCAAAACAGAATCGTCCTTGATTTATAGTTTTTACCATGTTTATATCATATTTCATGATCATGGTCATGTTATCATGATTATTAAAATTTATATCTTATATCATATTTTTCCAAAGCTATATGGCGAATTTGGTTATTTTCCTTCGTACAATTGACAAAATTGATTTTTTTTTCTTTTTTATAGACCATTTGTCAAATTTTACGATTACTTTAGTTAGAAATGATTTCCTAAATTTTTCGGAAAATTCAAAACAGAATCATCCTTGATTTATAGTTTTTATCATGTTTATATTAAGTTTTTTCAGAGATATATAGCGAAATTGGTGATTTTTTCTTCGTACAATTGACAAAATTGTTTTTTCTTTTTTTATAGACCATTTGTCAAATTTTACGATTACTTTAGTTAGATTATTTAGTTTAGAAATGATTGTCTAAATTTTTCGGAAAATGCAAAACAGAATCGTCCTTGATTTATAGTTTTTATCATGTTTATATCATGATCAATTTTATATCATGTTTTGCCGAGATATATGTGCGAAATTGATTTTTCTTCGCACAATTGACAAAATTGTTTCTTTTTCCTTTTTGATATTTGTCAAAATTTACTATTAGTTCGGAATTTTCAGATTTATGACGGTTTTTTCTAAGTTTAGAAATGATTGCCTAAATTTTTCGAAAAATTCAAAACAGAATCGTCCTTGATTTATAATTTAACGTGAATCGGAGCTTCGTCAATCGTATGTTATCCGGATAATATTACAATGGAACATGGTAAATGATTTCTAGCATTTTTTAAAAACTTTGACGGGTGAAAAATAGTCTGCAGACTTTCTCAAAAGTCTGTGATGAGCATCGCACCAGTGCGACGATTCTGCGCCGAATATCATGTGATATTGGTGTTTTGTCGGTAAATGGAAAAGCGTCATATAAAAAAAAAATTCTATGAGTACATTTGTGAATGTACTTTGCCTGGATATGAAATGCAGAGTTTTTTTCATTTATTGAAATTTTTAATAAAAATTAATCTTTAAAAAATTCTTTTATAGCTGATTTTTTTTTCTCTTCGTCGCTTTTATATTGTTGCCGTCAAGTCTTGACGGGATCCATCTAGTATTTTTCTTATCTTTGTCTCTGGAGTTTTGAAACTCTTGATGAGGAGAAAATAACTATTAAAATATATTATAAGAGGATAAAGGAAATAGATAGAAGTTTAACGTATGTGTGCTATATATATAGAAAATATTTAAAAAAAACCCACAAAGAAATATGTCCATAAAATGTACTCATATATTGGAAGTAATTTATTTTAAAGATATAACAGAACATGTTAATAAGAATCATAAGAAAAATAAGAAAAGCAGAAAATTTTAATTAGAAATTAACATTTGTGACATTATTAAGTAAGACTTAAATTACAAGTGCAACGTTTCATTATATAATTCCCCCAGGCAAAATTTAATAATTCTTTTTTCCGATTGTCATGCTCACCACTAAGCATGTAACTGTCAAGGTTAAGTAAACAAATAACCTATTTCATTAACTATTTGGAAAATGGTGGAGGAGGAGTGAGGAATCGAGAAGAAAATGAAAGGAAATGAGGAATTTAAAGTAAAATGCTCTTACATTAAATGCAAAATTAATTGCACATGTGTTAAACAGAAAAGCAGGGCAGAGAATAAATAATGCAAAAGTGAAAGTAACACCTATATTTTGATTAACACTTAACAAAAAAAAAAAGACATTTTATTACTATATTAGATTAAACAAATATATTCTAAGCGGGGAATTTTATTTAATAATATTATTTTAAAAGAATACCTACAAAAAACAACTTCTTTTATATAAAATTCATGATTGGCATGATTTATAAGAAATTTATGAATGTCACACTTGACGTAAATTAATAACGAATGTGAAGGCGAAAAGTGCGAGCTATTCTTTAAATATAAGCGAATAGTTGATAGGAATAATCGATATAAATGCTTAATAGTTATCTAATTTCATTGGAAATATATCTTAAGGGGACAGTACATTTTCAACAATTAAGTTGATTTTTGAATGTATGGTTCAAATAGTGAATTCAGTGCATTTCACTGAACATTGTGCTGATATTGAGTATTGGAGAAAAATATTTTAAGTGCATGTTTAATTCTTCTAAGATTGTTTTTGGAGTATATAAAATATTATAAACATAATGGTTTAAACATTATGAAATAGATTATGTAAAATGTCGGTTTCATTTAACGGATCAGTTGCAACATTATTTACCCTAGCTATGGTTTCTCAAAAATCGTTTCATATATCTCAATGTATCCATATAACAAAATATTTTCAAATATCTCAGGGGGATATTCCAAATGTTCACCAGACTTTTTTTTTTCTTTTTTCCTACATCGTCGTTTACTACTTTTCGTTTCTAGAGGTCTCTCAACTTTCCTTATGAGGGTTTAGTTTCTAAGAACGACTGTGATTGTTTTTCAGTGCATTACTAAGACAGCAGACAGTTTTTTTTCTTTCGAAGTAGAGACATGGAGTGGGAGTACTTACTTTTTTCCACAAGCCATGCTGTAATTCGGTTAATATTGTCTATTTATTTTTCTGGTACCGAAATATTTTTCAGGAATTTTTATTTTTTGATTTAGCGTTCTAAACAAAAGGAGACTGTTATGGAATAGGTCTTTAAAAAAATGATCGATGTATCTGAACTCTACTGCGATCTTTAGAAAATAGGGAAAAGATTTATACTTATTAACATAAACTTTAATCATTTGAAGAACTTAAAGCTGTATGCACTTTCAATAATATAAAAATATAATCAGTTTATACTTTTAAATCCGTTCAATACATAATTTCTTTCCTTCTAATAGAAGTATTTAAGAAATACGTAAACAAAATATTGGGAAGTTATTTGATTAAAGTGGATTATTAAAGTGATTATTTGGAGTGGGAGTACTTACTTTTCTCCACAAGCCATGCTGTAATTCGGTTAATATTGTCTATTTATTTTCCTGGTACCGAAATATTTTTCAGGAATTTTTATTTTTTGATTTAGCGTTCTAAACAAAAGGAGACTGTTATGGAATAGGTCTTTAAAAAAATGATCGATGTATCTGAACTCTACTGCGATCTTTAGAAAATAGGGAAAAGATTTATACTTATTAACATAAACTTTAATCATTTGAAGAACTTAAAGCTGTATGCACTTTCAATAATATAAAAATATAATCAGTTTATACTTTTAAATCCGTTCAATACATATTTTCTTTCCTTCTAATAGAAGTATTTAAGAAATACGTAAACAAAATATTGGGAAGTTATTTGATTAAAATGGATTATTAAAGTGATTATTTGGAGTGGGAGTACTTACTTTTCTCCACAAGCCATGCTGTAATTCGGTTAATATTGTCTATTTATTTTCCTGGTACCGAAATATTTTTCAGGAATTTTTATTTTTTGATTTAGCGTTCTAAACAAAAGGAGACTGTTATGGAATAGGTCTTTAAAAAAATGATCGATGTATCTGAACTCTACTGCGATCTTTAGAAAATAGGGAAAAGATTTATACTTATTAAAATAAACTTTAATCATTTGAAGAACTTAAAGCTGTATGCACTTTCAATAATATAAAAATATAGTCAGTTTATACTTTTAAATACGTTCAATATATATTTTGTTTCCTTCTAGTAGAAGTATTTAAGAAATACGTAAACGAAATATTGGGAAGTTATTTGATTAAAACTTTCTTATATGAAATTCATAAACTTCCAAATTTTTGTTTTCATTGCGATAAACTAAAACATTCTTATAATTTAAATAAAAATGTTGTTTGCTACTTTTAAACCAAAGACTTTTACTGTCGTGTACATACACTATTGATATATTTTATTTATTTGTATTAAACATCATTGTATAATTTTAAAAATATGCATTCAATTAATATGACATGGACGTGATTACCAAATTATTTTTAAAAAGAAATGAAATGAATTGATGTTGATTCTAATTCAAAATATTCAAGTAGTAATTTTTTATACGATTCTTTTTAAGATTGTTTCTTGGATATGTAAAATATTATAAATATAATGGTTTAAACGTCATGAAATAGGGTATATGAAATGCTAATTTTCATTAAAGAATCAGTTACAACAGAATTTACCCTTTTTAAGTATTTTTTCAAAACTCTCTCCATACATATAAAAACATTTCATATTTATTTACTTAAAGCAGGTGTCACAAATAAAAAAAATTAAAAGCTGCAATGTTTTGGTTCAATCATTAGAACCGTATTCATTACACATAAAATCAGCAGAAACTAAATGACACCAGATATAAATATAATTTAAAAGCCTAAAACACAAAACATTGCGGCCCCTATGATCGTAAATAGCAATGCCACTGCGGCTCCCCCTATTAGACTCAGCCTCTAATTTTTTTTTTTTTGTAATGATTCTTTTTCTAATGATATTCCGAGTTTATGGTTAGAATTACTTAATAAATATTTAGACAGTGAGTCTAATAGGGGGAGCTGTGGTAGCATTGGCTATTTACGATCATAGGGGTTGCAATGTTTTGTGTTTTAGGTTTTTAAATTATATTTATATCCAGTGTCATTTATTTTTTTACTGATTTTATGTGTTATGAATACGGTTCTTATGGTTGAACCGAAACATGTCAACTTTTTATTTTTTTATTTTTGACACCTGTTTTAAATAAATAAATATGAAATGTTTTTATACGCAAATGAAAAAGGTGATGTGAATTTGTTTTAGTTTTTCAAAAAATGAAAACTAACAACAGTTTTTGACATCTCCCCATACATTTAAATATATCCATACAACAAAATATTTCAAATATCTCAGGGGAATATTTCAAATGTTCATCAGACTTATTTTCTTTCTTTTCTTCTGTATTGTCATTTGTTATTTTCCGTTTCTAGAGTATTGGCAAAAAATGGTTGAACCGAAACATGTCAACTTTTTAATTTTTTATTTTTGACACCTGTTTTAAATAAATAAATATGAAATGTTTTTATACGCAAATGAAAAAGGTGATGTGAATTTGTTTTAGTTTTTCAAAAAACGAAAACTAACAACAGTTTTTGACATCTCCCCATACATTTAAATATATCCATACAACAAAATATTTCAAATATCTCAGGGGAATATTTCAAATGTTCATCAGACTTATTTATGTTCATCAGACTTATTTTCTTTCTTTTCTTCTGTATTGTCATTTGTTATTTTCCGTTTCTAGAATTATTGGCAAAATTTTCTTATGACGATTTAGTTTCTATCAACGATTGTGATTTTTTTAACTACTGCAACACTCTTCTTCAAAAATTGTTTTCTAAGACCATAGGCAATTTTTTTTTCGAAGTAGAGACTCGGAATTGATGTACTTATTTTTCTCCACACAACAATACAGGAATTGGATTACTGTTGTCTATTTATTTTTCATGGTAAAAATTCTTTGTCAGGAATTTTTACTTTTTGATTTAGCGTTCAATTCAAAAGAAGATTACGGGAAATGAAATTGCTCATAAAAATTTATTGATATATCTGACCACGAATGTTATATTTGGGAAAGTGGTGAGTTGTATATACTTATTTGATACAAACTTTAATCAATTAACGAATTGAAAGTTGTACATACTTTCAATAATAACAAATTATAATCAGTTTCACCAGAAGTATCCCTATACTTTTAAATCCGTTCAACATTTGTCTTTGGTGGAAATATTTAAAAAAAATGTAAAATAAAGTAATAGATTGAAACGATCGTACTGTATGTAATTTATAATCATGGAAATTATTTTTTTTATTAACAAGAACTAAAACATTCCTGTAATTTAAAAAAAAGGTTTGCTACTTTTAAACTAAGAACTATTATTTTTGTGTTTAAACAAAATAGGTTTTCTTTTTATTTCCATTCAATATCGTAGTATAATTTAAAAAAATATATATATTCAATTAATATGATACTCATGTGATTACTAAAATATAAAAAAAGAATGAATAAGTGTTGATACTAATTCAAAATTTTAAAGTAGTCCTTTTTAATACAAATCCCACTACGATTGATTTCTTAACACGTAAAGTTTTAAAAATATAACTGTTTAAAAATAATGAAATAGGTTATATAAAATGTTAATTTCAATTAAGGGATCAAATACAACAGAAGTTACTCACCCTAAGATTTTTTTAACTCTCTTTATATATTTCAATATAATCACACAAAAAAGATTTTCAAGTATTCCAAATGTACATCAGAATTATTTCATTTCTTTTGTTCTGTGTCGTCCTTTGCTACATTTCGTTTCCAGAGTGCTATAAAATTTTCTTATGATGATTTAGTTTCTATCAACTATCGTGATTGATTTTCAGTACTGTAATTGTCTTCCACAAAAATTGTTTCCTAAACCGCAGAGATTTTTTTTTCATTCCGAAGTAGAGACTAGGAAAGGGATTATTTACTTTTCTCCTCACTAAAATTCAGTAATTCGATTACTCTTGTGGTCCTAGCAAAGTCTTATTGTCCTAGCAAAGAATTCTTCTTCAAGAATTTTTATTTTTTGATTTAGCGTTCTAGTCAAATTAAGAGAATTAGAAATGGAATTAGAGTTTAACGAAATTTATTAATGTATCTAAACATTAATGTAATATTTAGAAAATGAGGAAAAACCTATACTTATTTGACCGAACTTTAATCATTTCAAAAACTTATAGCTGTATCACTTTTTATTAATAACAAAATATAATCAGTATCAGTACAATGAGGCTTGTACTTTTTAATCCATACAAGATATTTATCTTTCTTTTTGTTGGAAATATTAAAAAAAATAAAAAAATATATTGAGCAATTATTTGATTAAAATGTTCTTATTCTTTGCAATTTGTAATCATAGGAATTTTTTCCATTAGCTAGAGCTAAAATATTCCTATAATAAACCTAGTTGGTTTTGCCAATCCCAATGCTTTCTTCTATCTCATACGTACATTTTAATATTTAGAAAAAATAGTCACACATGTTACTGCTTTAATAATTTTTATTCAATACTGTACAATTTTGATTTTCATCTTAAATTTCTGTTTCAGTCACTTAATCGGAGTAAAAAACGAGTTTCCTTCTTTGCACTTGCCGATGGATAATAGAATGATTGGCAGATTTTTTTTTCAAATTCAGGGAGAACCTACTTGCCATACCCAAAAATAATCATACAAAAAAAATTTGTTCCGTTCTGTGCATTACATCATACACTTTTTGGTGGTAAAATAATGAAAAGGCACAGACATCGTGATTATAGTCTCAAATTTCAAATTCAGGGCGGACCTATTAACCATAGCCAAATAGTTACACCAAAAATTTCGTTCAATTCTATGCATAATTTCATACACTTTTAGATGGTGCAAAATTGAAAATGGTACAAAAATCTCTATTCTAGCGCCCCCTTCCGGCGGATTTTTTTCAAATTCATGAAGAACCAACTAGCCATAGCCAAACACTTGCAAAAAAAATTTTGTTCAAATCTATGCATAACTTCATTCGCTTTTGGTCGGTACAATATTGAAAATGGCACAAAAATCGCAGTTTCAGCACCCCCCCCCCCTTCCGCCAAAATATTTCAAAATTGAAGGAGAACCTGCCTGCCACAGTCAAAAACATTCACAAAAAATTTGGTGGAATTCTTTGCATATCTTCATACACTTTTTGATGGTAGAATGGCGACATACGAACACACAGACACACGGACAGACAAACAGTTTTTTAAAAATGTTTTTTTGAAATCTCAGACCCCTAAGACGTATAAATCTGTCGAAAACCGGAAGTAGAAAAAAAATTTCGTTTACTTTCTTCTATTGAAGATAGAAAACAGTAAAAATCGTTTGCTACTTTTAATACTTTTATTTTTGTATATATATACTATATATTTTTTTCATTTCTATTAAATATCGCAGTATAACTTAAAATATATACATTCAATTAATATGAAACGGATGTCGTTACTAAAATGTTAAAAAAAAATAGATGTCGTTTCTAATTCAAAAATTTCAAGTAGTATTTTTTATACAAATTCCTCTAAGATTGTTTTTTCAATATGCAAAACGTTGTAACGGTTTAAACATTATGAATTAGATATAGAAAACGTCAATTAAGGGATCAACTGTAACAGAAAATTCTCAAGCTAAGTTTCTTTTTTTATTCTTGACATCTCTTTGTATATTTCAATATATCCATTGAAAATCTTTCATATATCTCTGGGGAATATTCCAAATGTTCATCAGAATTATTTCCTTTCTTTTGTTCTATGTCGTCTTTTGCTATATTTCGATACTAGAGTGATGCCAAAGTATCTTATGATGATTTAGTTTCTATCAACGATCGTGATTGATTTTCAGTACTGTAATTGTTTTCCACAAAAATTATTTTCTAAGACCGCAGTCATTTTTTTTATTTCGAAATAGAGTCTAGAAGTGGGAGTTCTTACTTTTCTCCACAGAGAAATGCAGCAATTCGATTACTGTTGTCTATTTATTTTCCTGGTAAATAATTGATTTTCAGCAATTCTTATTTTTTGATTTAGCGTTCTAGTCAAAACCAAAAGAATTTGAAATGGAATTGCTTGATGATGTAACTGAATACTAATGTAATTTTTAGAAAATGTGGAAAATATTTATATTCATTAGTTTAAACATCAACCATTTGAGCAACTGAAGACTATATACATGTTATACACAAGAAAATATAATAAGTATCAGTACAAACTGACTTATAATTTTCGGATTAAATGAATATATTTATCTTTTTTGATGGAAATATTTAAGATATTTACAGAAAAAGTAATGGGCCCTTATTCGATTAAACCGTTTTTATTATATATGACTTAAAATCATGAAATTATTTTCAATAGCATGGATTAAATTATTATTATAAATAATAATAAATTCGTTTGCTATTTTTTTACCATGTATATGCACTATGCATATTTTTTATTTATTTCTGTTAAATATAATACTATAATTCAACATACATATATGCAATTAATAGACATGATGGGATTTCTAAAATTTTAAATATTGAATAGATTTTAAATCTAAAAAATATATGCTGATTCAGCATTTATCGATAAAAAATATATATTCAGCAATTATTCGTTAAAAATGTTATATATATATATATATATATGCGTGTGCGTGTGTGTGTGTATGTATATATGACTTATAATCATAGAAACTATTTCTTTTCATTAGCATATAATTTAAACTTTCTTATAAATGAAAAGAATTCGCTTACTTTTTTAAACTAAAAACTTTTTGTAGTCGTGATATACCCTACAGATTTTTTATCTGTTTCTATGAAGTATAACAGTCTAATTCTTAAAAAAAATTATATTCAATTAACTTTACATCAACCAGATTTCAAAAATATAAAAAAACTAACAGATGCTACTTTAAATACAAAATTCCCTAAAAATATGTTATTATACAAATTTCTCAAAAACTCTTTGAATCGATAAAATGTTACACAAATAATGATTTAGTCTCTCTTAATTATATTATATGCTTGTTTCAATAACTAATCAAATGCAACCGAATTTACTCTTACTAAGTTTATAATATATATAGTATATTATAATAAATCCATTCAACAATAAACTTAAATACCTCAATCGAATAATCCATATATTCACCAGAATTATTTTATTTATTTTATTCTATGTCTTTATTTGCTAATTTTTGTTTCTAGAGTACTATCAAACTTTCTTTTCATGATTTAGTTCACATGAAAAACCATAAATTGAATTTTTAAGACCTGTAATTGTCTTCTTTTAGAATTGTTTTCTATGACCGCAGACAATTTTTTCTCTCTCAAAGTAGAGATTAGAAGTGGGAGTTGTTACATTTTCCCATTAAGCAATGCAGTAATTCGATTGCTGTTGTCTATTTTTCTTGCGAATAATTCTTTTTTAGAACTCTTTATTTTTAATTTTGCGTTCTAGTTAATAAAAGAGAAGGTAAAGTGAAATTTATCTTTAAAAAAATTGATTAATCTACCTGAATTCTTATGTAATCTTTAAAATTTTTGAAACAATCTATACTTATTTAATCGAACTTAAATCATTTAGTGAATTGAAAGCTGTAAAAACTTTCAATAATAACAAAATATTATCAGTATTATTACAAGCAGGCGTACACTTTGGAACCCATTCAATTTACTTATTTGTCCTTTTGTCAAAAATATTTAGCAAATTTGAAAGAAAATAAAAACTATTTTTCGATTAAAAGTTTTTATTATATGCAACCTATCGAAACTATTTTTTTTCATTAGCATAAATTAATACACTCCTATAGATAAAATGAAGTCGTTTAGTACTTTTAAACTGAAATTTTTTTAAAGATAGAAAACCAACGATTATAAATGCACGAATTAAGTATGAAAAAGTAGCAAACAGCTGTTTTGAATCTACTATCGAGATTCTTCATCAGTGCAAAACTTAGCGAGTTAGAAAAAGCAAAACTGAGCAAAGAGACTGAGAGACGCGGGTTTATATACCCGTTACGGGAACGATCCCGCCAAAAGGAATGCAACCAATGAGAAGAAAGCAGCTTGAACAAGTGGGTGCATAAGTAGCGGCATCTACTAGAGAACAAACAAAACAAAAACTAAAAAGCGAGGTGAAAAAAAGGTTTAAATTAAAGATTTCCAAATGCTTGTAAAATAAGGAGTATTTGATAAGTCATTGACTAAGTAGTGAGAATTTTTAATGATGTAGTAAGCTTCCTAAAAATTAAAATCAAGAATGTAAGGACAGTTATGGATGATGGTAGCTGAAGAAAAGTTAATTTTATGTTGTGAAGACCAAGAATGCTGAGGAATAGAAGAGCGTTTAAGCTCTTGATTTTTGACATACATTTTTCCTTCAGATTGGGTGGATTTTGTCAGTTTTTAATGCATTATAATATTACTATAATATTAGGATCCCCTATATTATATAATTAATTAATTAATTAATTATTCTATAATTAATTATTACCCACCTATAATATTAGGGGAATAACCACGGTCAGCAGCAATACATTTTAGATAATTAAGTTCATCACTAAGTAACTGAGGAGTTGAAAAAACTATAATTCGAAATCCAATACTTTAGTTGTTTTTTTTCCCCAAAAAATCAGTCAGCAAGTTGCTAAAATTTTAAAAAGGTTCCAGTTTAATGTTATTTTTTATTCTGTTAATAAAATTGCTTTTTTCAAATCCTCAGCAACCCATTGATCGCTTAGATAACTGGGGTATTTACCAAATTTCTTGCCAATGTAGTCTTTCTTATATTGGTCACACTATACGTGCTCTCAGATTTCGTTTGATGGAACATAAAATGTATGTCAAAAATCAAGAGCTTAAACGCTCTTCTATTGCTCAACATTGCTGGTCTTCACAACATAGGTTTAACTTTTCTTCAGCCACCATCATCCATAAGTGCCCTTCCATTCTTGATCTTAATTTTGGGAAGCTTACCACATCATTAAAAATTCTCACTCCTTAGTCAATGACTTATCAAGTACTCCTTATTTTAGAAGCATTTAGAAATCTTTAATTTAAACCTTTTTTTCGCCTCATTTTTAGTTTTTGTTTTGTTTGTTCTCCGGTAGCTGTCGCTATTTGTCCACCCAGTTGTTTAAGCTGATTTCTTCTCATTGGTTGCTTTTCTTAAAGCGGGATCGTTCCCGTAGTGGGTATATAAGCCTGCGTCTCTCTGTCTCTTTGCTCAGTTTTGCTTTTTCTAGCTCGCTTAATTTTTTGCACTGATGAAGAATCTCGATAGTAGATTCGAACCAGCTGTTTGCTACTTTTTCATACTTAATTTGTGCATTCTTTTATATCTTTAAACATTTTTGCACAAAGGCTTTATTTGCTATTTCAATAAAAACTTTTTTCTATCGTGTATATGCAGAACAGTTTTTTCTTCATTTCTACTAAATATGATAGTCTAATTCTTAAAAAATATATATTCATTTAACGTGCCATCGACGTGGTTTCTAAAATTTAAAAAAATAATAGATGCTAATTTAAATACAAAAATCCCAAATAATATTTTATTATACCAACTTCTCTAAGATTTTTTGTGTAGATAAAATAGTATAAATATGATTGTTTAAGCACTCTGAAATACATTACATGCCTGTTTGAATTAAGCAGTCAGTTGCATCAGAATTTATATTTCCTAAGTTTTAAAGAAATATTTCTTCATGTATTATAATACATCCATTCAACAAAAAAACTTCTAAATATCTCATAAGAATATTCAAAATGTCCATCAGATTTGTTTAAATTCTTTTATTCTATGCCGTCCTTTTCTACTTTTCGTTTGCAGAGCAGTATCAAATTTCCCTATGATAATTTATTTTCTATCAAGGATCTTGATTGTTTTTCAAGACCGTCATTACTTTTTTCAAAAACCATTTTCTAAGACCTCAAACATTTTTTTCGTTCAAAGTAGAGCACGGAAGTTCTTACATTTCTCCACTAAGCAATGCAGAAATTCGATTACTGTTGTCAATTTATTTTTCTGGTAAATAATCCTTTTTTAATCCTTTTTATTTTTCTATTTATCGTTTTAATGAATAAAAAAGAATGGTGAGGGAAATTGGTCGTGAAAACATTGATAGATGTAACTGAATATTTGTGTAATCTTTAGAAAATAGAAAAAAAACTATTCTTATGTGATCAATTTTTTGTCATGAGATTGGTGTGTAATTTCAGTGATAATAAATTAAAATTAATTATAATAGAAAGCGTTTAATATTTTGAATACATTCAATACATTTACATAATTATAATTTGTTGCCTTAGAAATATTTATGAAATTTGAACCAGAATTACATTGCAATTCATCATTCATTCTTAATCATTTTAATTTATCTATACTAATAAAAGAACAAAACGCTCTGTCTGTGTGTGTGTCTGTGTGTGTGTCTGCGATGGCTAGCAAAATCTACAGCACGTACAAAGCTCAAAATTTTTTTGAGAGTAGCCCAATATCTTTCCTGATGCACCTGAGCTTCAGAATTTCAAAATTCCAATTATTAACTGAGTAATTAATTAAAATCAAGAGGTCACTCTCATAAAAAATCATCTTTTTCCCAATTTTTTTCTCTTTCATTTGTTTACGGTTGGTTGGTTGTGTAAAAATTTTCGCAGAAGTGATAAGAAAGCTGAGACAGAATTAAAGAAACCCATGGAGGAATAAGATAAGTGGAGGTGAAGTAAGCTCAAAAAAGGTTTGCGATATGAAACCATTTATCGCTGAAATTTAATGTGGCAAACAAAAGGACGTGGAAGAGATTTTGTATTATAAGACGAATTGAAAGAAATGAATTACAGTTGAAGCATATTTCAAGAGGAAATAGCAAATTTTTAAAATGGTCTTCGTTCTATTATTATTTATTAGAATAAATAATCGCTTTTAAAATGAAGGAAATTGGAAAATTAGCAATAATTAAATATCAAATTAAAATTAAATAAGATATTAAAAACATTTAATACGAATTAAAAATTGTATAACTAAAAGTTTCCTTCATTAATGTAATTTTCAGTACTTTATAACGTAGATGAAAAATGTTTATGACTTAATAATTGCATGTAAATAAATATTTAAAATATAATGATGAAAACATTCTTTTAAAATCATGTATGAAAACTTAAGTAATAAATATTAATCTAAAATATAAATTTCTGACTGCAGACGATTTTAATGTACTAACAAAATAATGTTATATTTTCAAGCAAAACGTTAAAATAATTTTCTATATTGATATTTAAAACACATATGATAAAATAATTAATAAATTTTTACCGGTGAAGCGATAAATTAGTTCTTTTTTTAAAAACGAGAGAAAAAAAATACAGGTTTAAACCTGTTTCAATTGATAGCGTAATTTTAAAATGGAGGGCCAAAATCACATTCCGGTGAAATCCAAACACCTCATTGGTCATTGAGCCGCGTCCTTTTCAGGGAACAATCTCTTAGCAGTTGGGTAAATGTTGTCATACTCCTTTTTCCGAGAAAAAATCGTAGCGGCAGTTTTGAAGTAAATCTTATCTCTTTTCATTTATAATCTAAATTTTTCACTCTCATTTTATAAAATGGCATCAAAATATCTTAATTGAGTTAATTTCGATGGTTTATCTTAAATAAGAACAGACGTTAACAATCGCTTAAAAAATACTTTCCCCCTCACCTTTTTCAAATGGAGAAACAAGTTCGTGATTTTCACCCTTACCACTCGACCAATGGGGTGGCTGGATTTCACTTGACTGTGATTTTGGCCCTTCATTTTAAAATTTCGCCAATTGATAGGCGTGTCAAAGCACGTGCTTTTGTTGGTACTTAATTGGACTTAATGTAGGGTTACATCTTAAGCATCATCTCCAGAGATAATACCTCCACTCTATTAATTTCTTTTTACTCTATGAAAGAAACCAATTTGAGATTTTGACATTTCAAAAGTGACTGTTTTTTTCCCAAAGACCTTTAAAATTCATAGACTGGCAAAATGTCAGTTTAACTTAGGATTTTTGAACATAGCTATTACGTCAGATCGTTGGTACTTCGTACATTAGAATGTATTTGTGGTTGGCTATGTTGCAGTTAATATATGTATATGTATATATGAGGCTTTTTTAGCAGTTTTTTTAAATCATTGATTAAATTTGAATGCATTTATTTAAGTTAAAATTTTATTAAGACTTTAATTTGTTTTTAAAACAAAAATGAAATGGCTCTTTGACGTACAATTTTTCGAATAGGCAGACGATTCATACACAGTAATAAATTATCAAATAGCAAAATAAATTATATATAAAAAATAGTCACTAAAAGAATAGTAGCAAAACATAATGTTTAGGCGTATTAACACATAACCCGATCCCAACCAGAAAAAAACAGACTATACTCCGATCCAAGCAAGACAAAAATTTCATGAGCATAAACGTGACCCGAACCTAAAAATTCCATTTGAAAAAAAACTATGGATTTGATATTTGACCCGAATCAAATCTGAATCCCACAAAAATATTCAAATGAAGCATACCCCAATTCGATCAAAGAAAAATAATGTTCGTGTATATGCAACCCGACCCGAACCTAAAATTTTTCTCTGAAAAAACCCAAAAAATGACCAGAACGAAACCTGAAATCGATAAAAATATTCCAAAGAACTATAACCTGATAAGAGCAAGACAAAAAAACTTCCATGAACATAAACCTGACTCGAACCTAAAAAATTCCATTTGAAAAAAAAGCCTGGAGTTTTATGCAAACTACATCTGAATCCGATCAAAATATTCGAAAGAACCATAACCGGATTCGAATAAGAGAAAATAATTTTCGTGGACATGAAACCGATCGGAACCTAAAATTCCATTTGAAAAAAATACCTGAAATTTGAATCGACAAAAATATTCCACAGAACCATACCCGGACCTGAACAAGACAAAAAAATTTCCATGAACATGAACCCAATCCGAACCTAAAAAATGAACTAAATCTGAATCTGACAAAAATATTCCAGAGAAGCATATCCTTATTCGAACAATGTAGAATAATTTCCGTTGATGCGCAACCCAACCTGAACCTAAAAATTCCATTAAAAAGCCGAAATCTGAATTGAACGACATCTGAACCCGAAAAAATTATTCCAAAGAACCAAAACCCGATCCGAGCAAGACAAAATAATTTCCCTGGACATTAATCCAACCAGAACCTTAAAAATCAATTTAAAAAAAAAATACCTGAAATCTGAATCGAACCAAATCTGAATCCGACGAAAATAGTCCAAATAACTATAACCAGATACGAACAAGACATTATAATTTCCATGGACATAATCCCCATTCCAAACCAAAAAATTTGTAAAAAAAAGAAAAAAAAAATCCCGAAATTTGAACCAGACTTAATCTGAACCTAACAAAAATATTTCAGTGAAATATAACCTCATTGGAACTAGGTAAAATAATTTCCATATAAGTACAACCCGACCCGAACTTAAAAATCCCATTTGAAGGGGAAAAAAAACCCCCACGAAATCTGAGTTGAACCGAATCTAAACTGAACACAAATATTCCACACAATCATAACCGTATCCGAAGAAGACAAAATAATTTCCATGAACATGAATCCAATCCGAACCTAAAATTCGGATGTTCTACAAAACATAATGCGCTCCGTAGCGGTGGAAAGTGAAACTAAGTACTTAGCGCGATATGGTTAAAATATTTTGTTTATAGTTAATGTTAAATTATGTTGTGTTTGGTTTGTGGGTGAGAAGAAGAGATGGGAGGAGAAACACTTTTTATTTGTTTCTACCCACAACTAGGCCAAAAAATGATCGTGATAGTGACTGGTACATTACGAAGAATGGAGGCCAGCAAACGACCCAAAAGTGACCATCCTTACTTCACTTAAAATAATAAAAATATTCTTTTAATCTTGAAGATGATAAACTAAATACAAAATTATAAAATATAAATTTGAAGAAAAGGTAAAGTTACCTGTGAAGTCCTTGGCAGATGATGAGTAGTAAATCCAGACACATATACAGGAATTAATACACCAATTGGTTGAAGATTAATATTTATTTATTTATGAAATACTTGTATTTCTTTCATGAAAAAAATCGAATATCTTCTTTATAGAAAACATTTTTGTTTCTCATAAAAATTAAACATTTGTTTTATAGTAAAAACTTTACAAATGAAGATATATTTTTAAATTGATATATTCCAAACACAACCAACATTCTTCATCATAACATATTTTTTTTTGATATATCTTGACAGTATGAACTTGAAAAATTTCTCATAACACACAAAAGGAAAATAACATCATTTTCTTCAAAAAGAAACATCACTTAAATATATGTATGTTTTAAATATGTATATATTATCAGACGAGAATTTTATATAGATATGCACCAATATTTTCGATGGAACGCCCCGTGAATATTCAAATTTATTTGTATGAAGATGGGCCAAATAGCAAATTAAAATGACGAAAGAAATTATAAAGTCAATACGTTATGTAAATATGTAAGATCACTTCTTGAAAGAACATTCTTCAACTCACGAAAGAAAATCTTCACCTCTGCATGCTTTTTCAGAGTACGGAGATCACATGAAAAGATTATTGAAGAAACTTGAGCACAAAAAGCAGTTGAAGAAAATTATTAATGATGAGATGATAAAAATATAAATATTTAGAAGACACATGACGACATTCTTCTTTAGTTATAAAGCTAACACGAGATCAAAGAACAGAAGATCCATGGTGTGCCCTTATTTACACAATAATTTCGGGATGCCTTTGAAGGGGCCTTGCTCCTGGCGGCCTTAAAAAATCAACCTTTCCTGAAACCATGGCGTGATCATAGCAGCCTGAAATGTTGCCCGTATACAACGGCCTGGAGGGGCGCACGCACACATGCCCCGAAAAATTCCACCAAAAACTTCCAATCATCCGACCGCATCCATTACGGCAGGTGTCTAACAGCGCAACTCACGCAGGTAGCCGAGAGCCCAGGGGAAAAAGAGAAAAGGTTACTGGAATCCCAAAATACGCCAATTTGGCAGCGAGCGAAAGAGGGGGAGGTGACAAAATAAGCCAAGTTACGATGCAAAGTATGGAGAAATATGAATTTATTAAAAAGAGAATTGATAAACACCTAAAGAGGGGAGGCCAAAGCAGGTGGCCCTGTGCTGAATGACTTAAAATACGTCACCTGTGGAAACGAATTTGATAGGCTAGGGGTGTGTCCGAATAAACGGAAGTTCCACCCAAAGAACAAGCGAGAATGTTCTCGAACGATCTCCAAAACCGGAAGGAATGATTTCGAACAGGATTTTACCGGCTTGGAACATTCGAAAGCTAAGTAAGAAAGAAAACATTACAGGCGAAGAAATGAAAATACACGAAACCGAAATAAAATTTAAATTGAGAACATTAATAAAAAGGAAGGTGATATGAAATAAAATGGCTAATAAAATTGAATTATACTAAACATATGGGGGGTTATCGAGTAACCACCACATATTACCCAGGGTCCCCCAAAAGAAAATATTGGTGAGATGACAAAAATGGCAATTTTCATCGAGACAATATTTTCTAACACATGTACAAATATACTAAATAATTACACAAAATAAATGTATCAGAAATAGTTATAGGAATATAAATAACTGTTTTACATGATGTTCAAATACTAAAAGAAAAATACTTATTGTTATGATAGTAATCCTTATATGTTAAAGTGGAAGGTATACAAAATTTCTTCCAGAAGTATCTATCATATATTAAAAAAAAATTTAAAGTCTATGTGCAAAACAACAGTCCTTAACTTTGACGAGTCTCTTGTTAGGCTGTGCAAAATGCACTATAACAGTAGAATGCTTTAGCATATGTCAAAATATTTGATTATACAATAATATGTATATCTATATTCTTAGTTGTCAACAAAATAAAACATATTGTAACTGTATATAAATCATACAATAACTATATATAAAATATATGGTTTCAAATAACACATGATAACTTGAATGAATTTGTAAGTTGAAAATTGAACAATAAAAAATATATATATAAATGGTGCAGAGAGATTAGTTAGGCTCTCATAAAAAAATATTTACTTATATCACCACATAGCCTTTTAAGCTTTGAATAAATCTTAAATGAATAACTTTAGTATTATTCAATAACACATTTTCGCAAAAAAATAAAATAATAAGTTGCAAAAAGAATGACAACAAAAGCATGATATTATTTTTCAATAAAAATATCTTCAAAATGAATATAATAACTTTCAAAGAGAGAATCTTTACACTCTCATAAAGGAATATTCTTGAACATTTTCAATATAAATTGACAATAATTGCATAAATACCTTTAATACTATACTTCATTCAAAATAAACATAAAACATAAGATGTTTAATATTCTGAAAAAGGAAGGAACTTATATGATATATATCTTATATATGACTTGATAATGTCAACTTACAAAGAAAAATCAATTATGTCAAAATTTTATATAGAAGATATCTAGAACATATTTACTTGTAATTTTCAAACATTTTTTAAAAAAAAATTAAGTAAGTGATCACTTTTGTATTTGTCATAAATCAAGAATTTGCTTTATATAAATATATATAATGACTCATTCAACATCTTTGGATCCAAAGTATAAACACACAAAAGTATACAAAAAAAAATATATATACTACTTATGGTGAGTCATACACTTTCTATACTTCAACAAGAAGAGAAGAAATATTAGTATGAATAAGTTTATCATACATTTTCTTTTCTTTTTTTTTTATCAAACGAGGTTAAATGTTAAAGCATGCATGCATTGTAAAGAGAAGTCACAATAGAGAAAATAATTTGATGAGTACTCATCTTTATGTTTACCTTATATCAATTACAATTTCACCTTTCTTATTAGAATGAAACATTTGTCAAGAAAAATAATTTTAAATAATGACATAATATTATAACAAGAATATAAAAAGACAAATTCTTTCTCAATTTTTTGCATCAACTATTGTAATTAAAGACTTTATAAGATTTAACAGTAGTAGAGTATAGCATACATGAGATTATATGTATGTATTGTAATAATTATGACTTATAGATAGATACAGTAAATAATAAAACTATTGAAAATCATACATACATCAAGAGGATGACTGCTGAATTGTATCAGGGAGAAGAAGACTTAAATAATGAAGAAAAAAAATTACAACAGCTGCCTGCAGCTTGGAGAAAAGAAAAAAAAAATTACATAGTGATTCTTCTTACTGGAGTATCAGTCTGGCTAGCTTAGACTGATTATACTACAAAGCAATAGTCATCCTGAAAAAGGAAAAAGAAAGTTAGTCTATTTCTTATACAGTTTATGATTGCGAGGGCGAAGATCATAATTTTTATATTGAGTGGACTTGTTTTTAACACCAGTATGAGTGCTATCAGGAGGAGCTTGTGACAGTACTGATTTACTTGAACAAGAAGATGTTTGTTGACACTTAGAAGAAGAAAGAATTTGTAGGAGATGTGCTACATGCAGCATCATGATTTGAAACTTGAATAGAAGAGTGTTGTCTGACAGGAGTGGAGGATGCATTATCAACAGCTGATTGATCATGTGATGCATTTTCAGAAGAAACTGAAGGATGTTGCAGTGCTTCATTTCTCTTTTGAAGCTTCAAGATTCGATTAGTGTGAATCAACATAGGGGAAGCATGACTATTATTGGAATCTTGAATTTGAATGAGCACAGGAGAAATTATTTTCTTCACCACATATGGGCCTTGTATTTTCTTGTTAAACACATTGGGAAATTTTACGTAAACAATGTCATTAACATTGATGTTGGAAAACTTTAATTTTTCTCTGGATTTTTGGTACACCTTTTGTCTAGATGATTCGTTATTCTTGTAAGCTTGATAGTATATTTTTTCAATAACATCCATCAATTTATGAATTTCATATGCAGTATTGAGAATTTTCCATGAAACTTGAGTTTTATAATTGGAATAAATGTCGTTTATCTCTCTTCCAAAATGAAGAAGATTTGGAGAGAATTTTGTAGCTGGATGAGGTGTAGCATTATATATGGATTGGTGAATTTTTAGAGCAGTTGGTATATCACATCCTTGTGAAGCCATTGTGTTCACAGACGATTTTATTTGAGAATTGACTCGTTCGCTTAAACCGTTAGCTTGGGGATGGGCTACAGAACTATGCTCCAATTTAATGCCAAGCTTTTTGTTAAAATATGAAAACATATCACTCGTAAATTGAGAGCCATGATCAGTGAGAGTTAATTCGGGTTTTCCATGAGTGGAAATATAATGCAATAAGGCTTTTGTAACTGACTCAGCACTGATATTATTCAAGGCATATAATTCTAAATGACGAGAGAAATGGTCTATCATGGTCAACACATATTGACGATTTCTCAATGGGCCGAGTAAATCCATAGAGACCTTTTGATTGGGAGCAGTTGGGAGTGGTGCAGGTAGGTATGGAGCAGTGTTTTTTTTATGATTCTTATTTACTAAACAAATTTCACAAGAGATGACATAATTAATGGTATCAGAAACAAGGGTTTTCCAGGTAAATCTTTTCTTTAAATTAACAATGGTTTTATGAATTCCAGTATGAGTAATATGAGCAATTCTTAAGGCTTTTGCTCTAAGTGACACAGGTAAAACAGCTTTGTGTAGCTCGATATCTTCTGAAGAGAAATGACCATTATAGCAAAGTAACTCATTACTTGGATTAATATAGTAGCCATTTAAACTTTTAGATTTTTTGTTATTTTTAAGATCTTCATAAATTTGTTTAATTTTTGGGTCCTTTTGTTGTTCAGAGAAGATGGTGTGATCAAGAATTTCTAATAATGGATCTTGATTATTATCATTATTAGGAGGTGAAGAATCACTCAGAAGATGACATGTGTGGTGTATTTTGTCAACTAAACCACATGGAAAGTGAGGAATGTCATTAAGTAAATCATTATGATTATCAACAATAGGTAAAGGTTCTTGTGAAGTAATAAGATCTGGATTATTATTGAGATCTTCAGTAGGAATGTGAGGTGTTCTACTCAGAAAATCTGCTAACACATTCTCTTTGCCTGGTACATGCTGGAATGTGTACGAATATTTTGACAGTTCTAACATCCAACGAGTAGTAATATCAGCAGGTGATGTAGCTTTTTTATAATTATTAAGTGGCTTTGCATCAGACAATAGAATAAAGGGTCGACCAAAAATATAGTATTTAAAAGCAGTTATGCCTTTGTAAATGGCATAGAGTTCCAGTTTGATGGCAGGGTAGTGCCTTTCTGATTGAGATAGAGTTTTGGAATAATAGGAGATGGGTTTAAGTTCACCATCAAATTTTTGCATAAGAACAGCTGAAATTGCTGTCTTTGATGCATCTGTATTAACATAGAACGTTTCATTCCAGTTTGGGAGATTGAGCATAGGTTTATGGAAGAAAATGTCTTGTAATTTTTTAAATGCATTTTCTTGTTCAGATTTCCAAGAAAACTTATTTTTAGGTTTGGTGACTTCAATGAGAGGAGTAATCAATTTAGAAAAATTAGGTATAATTGATCTATAAAATGAACACAAACCGATAAAACTCTTTGTTTGCCTCTTGGTTTTAGGCGTTGGAAAAGAAGTGATTTTTAAAATATTACTTGTAATAGGAAGAATTTTATGATCTGTGAGTTGGAAACCCAAAAAGTTAATGCTTGTTTGCATGAATGCACATTTTTCAGGAGACAGAGTAATGTTATTAGCAATGAGAGTGTCTAATAGTTTTGTGAGTTTCATGGACATTTCTTCAAATGAATTAGCACCCACTACAATATCGTCTTGATATGCATAACAGGAATCAATTTGAGATAATTGAATAACAGAGTCGATTAATTGTTGGAAAGTGCTGGCGGCCGTCTTCAGGCCAAATACTAGACGTAAATAGGTAAAAATTCCCCATGGAGTAGTAAAACTAAGTTTATCTTGCATATCTTTAGGTACAGCAATTTGCCAATATGCAGAGGGTAAGTCAAGAGTGGTATAATATTTAAATTTTGACAACTGCACCAATAGATTTTGAATTCTAGGAAGAGGATATGATGATGGGATTATAATCGAATTTAACAATCTTAAATCAAGAGCCAAACGATACTTTTGAGGCTTAGACATATCAGTTCTCTTCTTTTTAACAAGAAGCATGGGACACGCCCAAGATGAATTTGATCTCTCAATAATACCAGCGTTCAACATTTGATTAATTTGGTCAAGAGCTTCTTGCTCGAGTGCTTGTGGTACAGGAAAAGGTAATGTTTTTACTGGATGAGAATTTAACATGGTAAACTGAGGATTGACCAGGTCAGTATGACCTAAAGTGTCAAGAGATTTCGAAAAGGCAAGCGCTTTACTACATAATAATTTTGTTAAAGCTTCCCTTTCATGAGGAGGTAAATGTTTAAGATCAAAGTCATTTGGAGATAATTCTTGAATACGTTTTCTTTTAATCTCTTCAGATGGCAAAATTAAATTACAGTATTCGTTTTCAAATTCTAAATCAAAAGAGTATTCTTCAATATCTTTTTCATCTACATTGATACATTCACCAATAATTGAATTTTTATTTAAATGAATATCGAGCTTTGATATATTCTGACATACAACCAAAAATAAATCATTTTGAATTGAAGATTTTGAGTGCAATGATTGATGTAACACAAGACCTTTATTTTTTAAATTGGGTTTGAAAACAAAATATTCAGATGGAGGATTGAGATACTTAACATGTAAATAAACAAACGAATTAGGAGGTATTGATTCTCTATTAAGTAATTGTACCATGTTGGAATTCACCAAGACCTTATTACCATAATTTAAATGAGTTTGCTTTTCACCAACATAGTTATCATCATTAGTATTCTCAGATGAGAAATTCTTGCTAGGAATATTATTATCATTATTAGACACATAATTCACCATATTACCATAATCAGTTGGAAAATAATTAGGAAAATAAGTAAAATTACCATCAATATAAGGATTATGAAAATTCATAGCAGAATGAGCCATATTATTTGTACACAAACCATTATTTTGAACATTATAATTATAAGGATAGGTTGTATAATTGTTGGACAACTGTAAATTTGAATTATCATACCTCGCACAAGTATTATCAATGTAAGTATCACTCGTTAGATTATTTGACATAGATTCTTCATAATAAGGCATTTTGTGTGCATCGAGAGAATATGGTACATTTGAATTCACATATTTATATTCAGAATTCATAAAATAGCAAGTAGGAGATTCATTATAACTTTGAAAAGGAATGTGTTTGTCCTTAATTAGGATAGACTTAAAACTTGGAGAAATTGTAATAGAATGCTTGTTAATAAACTCAAAGCCAAGTATGGCTTGAAAGTGAACATTTTGAATTTTTGTAAGGTAAAATACATGATGAAAAAAATATTTATCAATTTTAAATGCTATCTCTATGCATCCTTTGAAGAAAACCTTAGAATTTATGGTTGACACGGATACATTCCTGGATAAAAATTTGTAATGAAGCCTGGATTTAATGCTATTAAAGCATTCTTCATCCAAGAGAGATAAACTTGATCCAGTATCTATTAATGTGGAGATTTCATTATGTTGAACATTTATTAGGATGCATGGAAGAACATAAGAGTTGTTAAAAGAACTGCATATGACATGATTTTCTTGTATGTCATCGTTGATTTGAAAATTTTGTTTGGAAGGCAAAGAATTATATGAACAAGAAGATTTGTTAAATTTAGATGTCATAGGAGAAGTTTGGACAGCTGTGGATGACACTAAAGTGACTGACGAGCGTTTGTCCAATTGTTGATGTTTGTTGTTGTTGTCAAAGTGTACTGACCCTGAATGAGAATTACGGGAGAGAAGGCGGTCAGTAGAACCAGTCTCCCTTATTTGTTTAAATGATAAACATTGTTGTTATTTTCAGAAGAAGAAGAGGTGTGGCCTTTCTTTCTGTAAGGGTGAGACGAAATTTGAGTTGAAGAGTTTTGATTAGAATTACTAATAATGTTTTTGAATTTGTAGCATGAGTCCATACGATGATTAAATTTCCCACAGAACGCACACTGCACAACATCTCGTCTGTGATAAAAGTATGTAGAATTTTTTTTTGTGAGAAAACTTATCAAAGGTGGGTTGATAAGGACGATTCCGGTAAAAATTACGTTGATGAAAATTATTGTTACGTTTATTTGTAGCCTCTTGTCTCGGTGGAGAAGGCGAAAATGTCCTAGGTCTTCTTTGAAAATTACGAGAAGTATGAGAACTGTCCTTTTGAGTTTGTAAAGGAGAGTAGTTGGTTTGAGAATTGTGATAAATTTTATCCTTCGTATGCTTTATAGGAGTTTTATGAAGAGTATTACTAGAATTATCGTGGACATTTTCAGAATCGATACAATAGGCTTGATTAAAATTCTCATAAGATTTTTTAGGGGGAGAGTCATATATATTTTGAAGAAAAGTTGCTCGTTCAAGAGCTAATTCGAAGGACGTAATATTTTCTTCTAAGATTTTACGTTTGATTTGTTTAGGCAAAGCCTCAAGAAAATGAGTAAACTTTAATGAATTAAGAGCAGAAAGATCCAATTTTGGATAAGCAAGTCGAAGTTGTTTATCCAACCGAAAAGCAAAATTTTTAACTGATTCATTTGAATCTAAGGTCAAGTTCTGTAAAGATTTTAGAGAAACAGATTTTTTTGTGGGTAAGAAATAGTCTATAAATGCCTTTCGAATTTCACTAAAATTAGAGTTCTTGAGCTGTGACTGAGTTTCAAGAAAGAAGGGTAAGGCGGTGCCCTCAAGTTTTGATTTAAAGAGAACAAAAAGTTCCTTGTCTGTAAAGTTATTTAGTTCCTGTAAGTCAGATAATTGATCGAAGAAAAATTCTACAGTCTGAGGGTTACCGTCGAAAGGTTGGATTGCAATATTTAGTTTGGCTTTTGGAGGCATGATGAAAAATTTAATATAAGAGCTCAATATATGACATGATAAATTTGGTTATTGACTGGTCTTGTGATGAATAATATATATATAAATTGACCCGTTATTTAAAATATTGATGACTTTCATATACGTCATAAACCATTTTTATATATTAAAAAAAAGAAGAAAAATATATACTAACATATTAGTATCATATGAAGAATATAAGACCTAAATATTTTATGTAAATATTTATATATAATATGGCTCAAAACATAAATTATTATATGTATGACAAGAAGAATAATTTATCTTAGCATGAACAATATTTTTTACCAGTACCTCCGTTAAATAATGCATATATATATTAGTTGCAAAATATAGCAAGACAAGAAAAAATATATATGGAAAAATTATGCTATATATATATCATGCACTGCTCCAGAAAAATATTATTTTAGTATAGAATCAATATGTTGCAATTAATTACTGCACCACTCTCAATAAAATATAATTAATAATATTAATGTATGAAGAAAATAACTTGAAAAATAATGAAGAATTAACTGAAGATAATGACGACAATATGTATAAATATAACAAAAATACGATGGTGGCAAAGGAAAAATGGATGGTCATGGAATGTTGGACACGCTTTGGTCAGTGCACCGAAGAAAATAAGGTTATGTTGTGTTTGGTTTGTGGGTGAGAAGAAGAGATGGGAGGAGAAACACTTTTTATTTGTTTCTACCCACAACTAGGCCAAAAAATGATCGTGATAGTGACTGGTACATTACGAAGAATGGAGGCCAGCAAACGACCCAAAAGTGACCATCCTTACTTCACTTAAAATAATAAAAATATTCTTTTAATCTTGAAGATGATAAACTAAATACAAAATTATAAAATATAAATTTGAAGAAAAGGTAAAGTTACCTGTGAAGTCCTTGGCAGATGATGAGTAGTAAATCCAGACACATATACAGGAATTAATACACCAATTGGTTGAAGATTAATATTTATTTATTTATGAAATACTTGTATTTCTTTCATGAAAAAAATCGAATATCTTCTTTATAGAAAACATTTTTGTTTCTCATAAAAATTAAACATTTGTTTTATAGTAAAAACTTTACAAATGAAGATATATTTTTAAATTGATATATTCCAAACACAACCAACATTCTTCATCATAACATATATTTTTTTGATATATCTTGACAGTATGAACTTGAAAAATTTCTCATAACACACAAAAGGAAAATAACATCATTTTCTTCAAAAAGAAACATCACTTAAATATATGTATGTTTTAAATATGTATATATTATCAGACGAGAATTTTATATAGATATGCACCAATATTTTCGATGGAACGCCCCGTGAATATTCAAATTTATTTGTATGAAGATGGGCCAAATAGCAAATTAAAATGACGAAAGAAATTATAAAGTCAATACGTTATGTAAATATGTAAGATCACTTCTTGAAAGAACATTCTTCAACTCCCGAAAGAAAATCTTCACCTCTGCATGCTTTTTCAGAGTACAGAGATCACATGAAAAGATTATTGAAGAAACTTGAGCACAAAAAGCAGTTGAAGAAAATTATTAATGATGAGATGATAAAAATATAAATATTTAGAAGACACATGACGACATTCTTCTTTAGTTATAAAGCTAACACGAGATCAACGAACAGAAGATCCATGGTGTGCCCTTATTTACACAATAATTTCGGGATGCCTTTGAAGGGGCCTTGCTCCTGGCGGCCTTAAAAAATCAACCTTTCCTGAAACCATGGCGTGATCATAGCAGCCTGAAATATTGCCCGTATACAACGGCCTGGAGGGGCGCACGCACACATGCCCCGAAAAATTCCACCAAAAACTTCCAATCATCCGACCGCATCCATTACGGCAGGTGTCTAACAGCGCAACTCACGCAGGTAGCCGAGAGCCCAGGGGAAAAAGAGACAAGGTTACTGGAATCCCAAAATACGCCAATTTGGCAGCGAGCGAAAGAGGGGGAGGTGACAAAATAAGCCAAGTTACGATGCAAAGTATGGAGAAATATGAATTTATTAAAAAGAGAATTGATAAACACCTAAAGAGGGGAGGCCAAAGCAGGTGGCCCTGTGCTGAATGACTTAAAATACGTCACCTGTGGAAACGAATTTGATAGGCTAGGGGTGTGTCCGAATAAACGGAAGTTCCACCCAAAGAACAAGCGAGAATGTTCTCGAACGATCTCCAAAACCGGAAGGAATGATTTCGAACAGGATTTTACCGGCTTGGAACATTCGAAAGCTAAGTAAGAAAGAAAACATTACAGGCGACGAAATGAAAATACACGAAACCGAAATAAAATTTAAATTGAGAACATTAATAAAAAGGAAGGTGATATGAAATAAAATGGCTAATAAAATTGAATTATACTAAACATATGGGGGGTTATCGAGTAACCACCACAAATTAGAACTAGGTTACGGTTAGATAACAGTTAGGTTGCAATTACGTTCCGGTGACCCTTTTGTTATTTTATTTTCCGGTTAGGTTACAGTTAGGTCATGGTTAAGTTACAGTTAGGTTAAGGTTAATTTGCGGTTAGGTTGTGGTTAGATTATGGGTAGGTTATGATTAGGTGACGGCCAAGTTACATTTATGGTATATTTAACTTGCCGTTAGGTTACTGTTAAGATACAGCTAAGTTACAGACAAGTTATGATTCCGATACAATTAGGTTACGGTTAGGATTTTGTTCATAGAATGAACATTACGCTTGTCTGATAAAAAATATACACCTATTTTTGTAAAATGGCTCTGAATTTATAATATTATATACTAACCTTTTAGCGAATCATCGAGAATCGATTTCATTCACGGTATAGTCAGATTTAAGAGTGATATATAATTAGTTTGAAATTCAAAATATTTCACTTGGGATATCTATGTGAAAAAAGTATTTAGTTAAGTCACTTAACAGTAATTTTAAGGATAAATATCAACACGAAATCGTTGGACACATATTCCCTCCTGCGTTTCCCATTGCAGTCATTTTAGGTATTTTTGCAGCTAAATATTAGTTTTTTAAAAAACCAATTTTTGACACAGTCAGGGGGCACGTATTTAATATAATGTACACTGTAAAAAATTTGACCCTTTTGCTGTATCATCACTCCCCCGCTTTTATAGAATATATCTCTTTTGACCTATGACAATGCTCCAAAATAGGCTGAAGTAATCATTTTCTATAAAAGCGGTGGAGTGACGATGCAGCAAAAGGGTCAAATTCTTAACAGTGTATTAACACATATTTTGAGTTGAAGATAAAATCATAAAAATTTCAAGTTCGTTTAACATTATTATAACGGACCCGGGCAACGCCGGGCGGGTCAGCTAGTTGTCAATAAAATTGTTTTTAGGTGTATATCTTCGTCGTCTTGTCAAGTCTGTATGCTCGTTTGTCCAGTTATAAGAGATTTTCCAAATAATAACTTATTATAGAAATTTCTCAAAGATTCTTTGAAGAGGTAAAATGTTATAAATATGGTGTTTTTTTAACACTCCAAAACAGATTATACACCTGTTTATATTAAATAATTAATTGCGATAGAATTTAATCTTTTTAAGTAAAAGAAATAGACACATGTATTACAATATATCCATTCAACAAAAAAACCCTTTAGTATATCATGGGAATATTCCAAATCTTCGTCATACTCACTTTATTTCTTTTGTTCTTTGCCGTCTTTTATTACTTTTTGTTTTTAGAAAATCAAAACATTTCCTTATGATAATTTATTTTCTATAAAAGATCGGTATTGTTTTCAGTATTGTGATTGTCTTTTTAAAAATTGATTCTAAGACTGCAGAAATTTTTTTCTATGCGAAATAGAGACAAAGAGTGAAAATTTTTACTTTTCTCCATTCAGCATTGCCGAAATTCGATTACTGTTGTCTATTTATATTTCTAGTAAAGCATCCTTTTTTTAGGAGTTTTAATTTTTTAATTATCCTAATAATAATTAATCCTAAAAAAGTGAAAAAAATTAATGTTCTTGAACTATCATGTAATCTTTAGAAACAGTGAAAAAATCTATACTTATTTATTCAGACTTCAATCAATTAACGAACTGAAAGCTGCATACACTAATAATAATAACAAAATATAACCAATATCAGCACAAGGTGCCTTACACTTTGGTGTTCATTCAATATACTTATGTTCCTTTTTGGTAGAAATATTTAAGAAATTATTCAAAAACCCGCAATTATTTGATTAAAACATTTGTATTATGTATAAATTATAATCATGGAAACTATTTTTTCCCATAGTATGAATTAAAACATTATTATAAATAAAAATAATTCGTTTAAAAGGTCGGTGTTCGTTACACTTTTTTTTTAATTTTCATCATAGCAATATGAAATTTTGTGCATATATACATTTCACTAAAAGTATATAGAATACCTTCAAAAAAGTTCCACTCTTATTACAATTTTTTTTAAATTAAATTTTTAAACGAAATTTTAAAATGCTCCTCCTGTTTTAATATTGAGATATTTTCTTACTTTTGCTTTTTTTGACTTAAAACTGTATTACAGAAAAATTTGTGTAAGTTTTTTTTTTTTAATCTTGTGAATAGTTAATATTTTACAGATTTTTTTTTCTAAATTCCATATTGATTTTCATTAAAATTTTGCCCTTTAATAAGTAAAAAATCAAATTTGACTATTTTAATGAAGACGAATTTTAAAAAGCTTACACAATTTCTTTCTAAGCAATATCAGGATACTTCCTTATGAATTTCATAACTATTGATCAAAAATTACGTCGCAAGGAGAATTTCAAAAATCTAAACAGGCTGAAAAATTAGTTTTGAGAAAAACAGATTTAAAGTATATAAATACACTTACCTTTATTATTTACTTCTTAAAACCTCCATAAATGGTATTTTAATAAGAAAAAACTGTTTTGGTACTATTATACCACAGAACTAGACGTTCATTGCGACGAGTTTGCTATAGACGATTTTGCTCAAATAAAGGTCCACTGTCCTCTTAATACTTTTAAATTGAATTATTTTTACTTACTTGCATGTAAAGCTTAGATTTTTTATTATTTACTTCTATTACTTGTATTAGTCTAATTCCTGAAAAATATTCAATCAATATGACATCGATGTGATTTCTGAAATATTTAAAAAATGAATAAAGGCTAATTTAAATACAAATTTTTCAAATAATATTTTATAATATGAATTTTTCAAAAGGTCAATTTTTTACTTAGATAAAATATTATAAATATGTTGATCTGAGTACTCTCAAGTAGATCACTGCCTGTTTCAATGAAATAATTAGTTTCAACAGAATTTACTCTTTAAAGTTAAAAAAATATTCTCATATATTATAAAATATCCATTCAATAAGAGATTTTTAAATATCTCATGGAAATATTCCAAATATTCATCAGACTTATTTTATTTCTTTTATTCTACTTTTGCCACTTATGCCGCTTTTGCTACTATTCGTTTTTAGAATATTGTCAAATGTTCTTAAGATGATTTAGTTTCTATAAAAAATCTTGATTGTTTTTCAGTACTGTGATTGTTTTCTTCAAAAATGATTGTTTAAGACCGTATACAGTTTTTTTCTTTCGAAGTAGAGACAAGGAGTAGAAGTTCTTACTCTTTTCCATTCAGCAATGCCGTAATTCGATTGCTGTTGTCTATTTATTTTTCTGGATATGATTTCTTTTTTGGGAGTTTTTTGATTTAGTGTTCTAGTTAACAGAATAGAATGAGAAGTGAATTTTTTTTTTTTTTTTTAAAGATTTAATGTATCTGAATTTTTATGTAATATTTAGAAATAATGAAAAAATCTAAACTAATTTAATTAAACTTTAATCATTTCACGAAATGTAAGCAGTTTCAATAATAATGAAATATAATCAGTATCAGTATGAGGAGGCATAATATTTCAATCCATTCACTATAGTTATCTTACCTTTTGTAGAAATATTTAACAGATTTGAAAAAAAATATTTTTCAATTAAAACGCCCTTATTAAATATAACTTAGAAAAACTATTTTTTCCATTAGCATAAATTAAAATATTCCTATAAATAAAAAGAATCTGTTTACTACTTTTAATCTAAAAACTTTTTACAGTCGTGTATATACATAACATTTTTTTTATCTTTTCTACAAAATATTACAGTCTAATTCTTAAAAAAATATATATTTAGTTAATATTACATCGATGTGATTTCAAAATTTCAAAATAATAATAGGTGCTAATTTACATACGAAAATTCCAAATAATATTTTATTATACAAGTTCATATACATTAATTTTTCAAAGTATCTTTGTGTAGATGAAATATTATAAAAATGACTGTATAAGCACTCTAAAATAGATTATATGCCTGTTTGAATTACATAGTCTGTTACAGCAGAATTTACCCTTACTAAATTAAATATATATATATATATATATATATATATATATATATACAGGGTGTTTAGTAAATGACTGACCCATTTTGAATGTAAATAAATAAATAAATAAATAAATAAACGGTTTGAGTTAAAAATGCGTGGTTTGCTGCATTGTTATTAGAAAATCAATAAATTTTTAGATATACACTTTCTTAAAATAGTTCGAAATTCGGCCAACAGATTGCGCTGTCGGCGGCAACAGGCTGTCGAAATTCAGACATTATTCTTGTTTTCATATGCATGAGATTTTCGGGTGATTTCGCAAAGTCGATTCTCAGTCGACATGTTAAATCAACACTCCACTCACCTGCAGAAAAAGAGTTTGTTGAATGGAAAGAGATTTGAAATTATATTTATGA
The DNA here is from genome assembly GCA_964019185.1 of Maratus speculifer. Classification (NCBI taxonomy): domain Eukaryota; kingdom Metazoa; phylum Arthropoda; class Arachnida; order Araneae; family Salticidae; genus Maratus; species Maratus speculifer. Next base: position 223,065,559 of record OZ025296.1, on the reverse strand, counting down.
TTGAATAATATCTATTTACTTAATAAAAACTAAAAAAAATATTCATTGACTTTTCACACATTTACCATAAATAAATTGTATTCAAAAATGATTTTGTAACTGATTCTCTTTTTACGTTCAATAAATTGAAATATGGGATAAAAATCGCTTTTTTAAATTAAAAAAAATTTTAATATTTAATCTAAACATTTCATCCATTAAATAGTACGAAATTATATTTAAAAATTTAGTGATGTTAAAAAGCTTTAACAGATGGATCAAGCAAACCCTTCTTGCCTATACCATACGTAGTGAAATCAGAAGTTAAAACGGTAGTACGCAAATAGTGGTGGCAAGTCCCCCGTCTAAAATAAAAGCGGGGCAGTGACTTATAAATCGGCACATAAAAATATATTAAACATTAGAATAACGGTCTATAACAAATCCTGTTTTAAACACTAAAAATTATCGATGAAAACGGAGAAAGTAACATTCAAAACTACCTGCTAAGACGGAAACCTGTCTAAAATGAAATATTTTTCCTTTTTCCGCAAACCGAATTAATCCCTACTTTATATTCATATTTTGACACTCAACATATCTGAAAATTTTATTACGAAAGCCACGACAGATTTTAAGATGTTTTTTACACAGAACCATTTCCTCTTCTTCCCCTGATTGCAAACGTATACGCTGAAATGGAAGGATGCTTAAAAAGAGAAAAAATGCGATTTACCAGTTTTTACTTCCTTCGAGTTACCAAAAGTTCATCACAGAAGGCATAATAGATCCTGAATCATCATAGAATCATCATAGGTCTACGTATTTTAGTTCAATTTTATAAATATAAATATTACCAAATTACTGGGACATTAGTATTTTTCATATATAATTTTTAAATATGTTAAATGTCAAAATATGAATATATCGTAGAGATGAATTTGGTTTGCGGAAAAATAAAAAAATATTTGATTTTAGACAGGTTTCCGTTTTAGCAGGTAGTTTTGCATGTTACTTTCTCCGTTTTGATCAATAATTTTTAGTATTTAAGAGATGATTTCTTATAGACGAACTTTTATTCTAAGTTTTAATATATTTTTATGTGCCGATTTATAAGTCACTGCACCGCTTTTATTTTAGACAGGGAACTTGCCACCAAGTGGTATAGGCAAGAAGAGTTTGCTTGATCCATCTGTTTAAGCTTTTTGACATCACTAATTTCTTAAATATAATTTCGTACTATTTAATGGATGAAATATTAAGATTTTTTTAATTTAAAAAAGCGGTTTTTATCCCATATTTCAATATATATATATATATATATTTTTTTTTTTTTTGGGGGGGGGGGGTTATTAAGTATATAGACATTATACAATCATAAATATTATTTTAAATCGCTTTCAATCCAACAAGCTCTATTTCTTCAGGTGAGTGGAGTGTCGAAAAGAGAATCAGTTAACCAATTACAAAATCATTTTTTGAATACAATTTATTTATGGTAAATGTGTGAAAAGTCAATGAATATTTTTGGGGGGGTTTTATTAAGTAAATAGACATTATTCAATCATAAATATTATTTTAAATCGCTTTCAATCCAACAAGCTCTATTTCTGCAGGTGAGTGGAGTGACGATTTAACATGCCGACTGAGATTCGACTTTGCGAAATCCGCCGAAAATCTCATGCGTATGAAAACTAGAGTAATGTCTGAATTTCGACAGCCTGTTGCCGCCGTCAGCGCCATCTGTTAGCCGAATTTCGAATTATTTTAAAAAGTGTATATCTAAAAATTTATTGAATTTCTAATAACAATGCAGCAAATCGCGCATTTTTATCTCAAACCTTTTTTTTTTTTTTTATTTATTTATTTATTTATTTATTTATTTTCAGAATGGGTCAGTCATTTACTGGACACTTTGTATATATCTTCATGTATTATAATATATCCATTCAACAAAAGACTTTTAAATATCTCATGGAAATATTCTAAATATTCCTGTGATTATTTAGTCTCTATAAAAGATCGTAACAGTTTTTCAGTACAGTGATTATGTTCTTTGAAAATTGTTTTCTATGACCGCAGACAATTTTTTTCTCTTCCGAAATACAGATGCAGAGTGAGAGTTGTTGCTTTTCGCTACTCAGGAATGGACAAATACGGTTACACTTGTCAGTTTATTTTTCCTGATAAAGAATTCCTTTTCAGGAATTTTTATTTCTTGATTAAACGTTCAGGCAAAAGACGAGAATGGGAAAAGGAATTTTTCTTTTAAAATTTGATTGATGTATCTGAACATTATTGTGATGTTTAGAAAATGAAGGAACAATTTATACTTATTTGATTAAACTTTAATCATTTGAAGAATTTAAAGCTGTATACCCTTTCAATAATAACCATATATAATCAGCATTAGTACAAGAAGAGATACGAAGTGGGAATTCTTACATTTCTATACTCAGCAATGAAAAAATTCGATTGCAGTTGTCTATATATTTTCCCCTTAACATATCCTTTTTTAGTGCTTTTCATTTTTTAATTATCGATCTAATCAAGCGGAGAGAATGAGGAATGAAATTGATCGTTAAAACAAATTGATAGATGAAACTGAAGACCAGTGCAATCTTAAGAAATTGGAAACTAAACTTTACTCATTTGATCAAGCTTTAATCTTTAGATGAGTTGGAAGTAGTGTGCAATTTCAAAAACGATGAATTAAAATTAATATTGGTACAAGGAGGTTTATTCTTTTGAATCTATTCAATGTATTTATATTACTATATTTTGCTGATTTAGAAATATTTATGAATTTTGATCCAAAATTACACTGCAATTAATCTGTTACAAACATTTTTATTAATTATAATTTGTACTCAATGAAATTGCTTATAAGTGCATTTACGTCGTCGTCTCTTACGTCACTCTGTCTGTCCGTCTGTCCAATTATAACAGTGAATAATATTCTCCTTTAATCTTAAATAACGTCCGCTATTTGCAATCGAACCCGCTTGAATTTATTGTAAGTATTCTTTATATTATCTACAACTTTTATTTTGTTAAAGTTTTGATGGGAGCAAATCTTGTTGCAAAACAAAAAAAGGTAAAAATACATAGCTAAAGTAGAAAAATTAGTGTACTCAAATCAACACTCCTGACATTTTGACTCATTTTGAAATTCATTTTTGCTTTAAAACGCATCCAATTGAAAGATTCTTTTGTTCGTAAATTACATAATGCGGAATACTGGTCAGTTTTTGGATAAAGACAGAATATGTTTTTTTACAAATTCCTTCAAAGTGGATATATTGAACCAAATTTCCCGAAACGATAGCTCTAGAAGAAAAAAATATGGTCATACTTAGAAAATAATTGTTTTTAAATCAAGTTCTAATTAATTAATGGAAAAATAAAAACACTAAAATAAAAATTATAATTGCTTTAGAAATAACTTTTTTGTAGAAAAATCCTTTGTATATATATGTACTTTTTACCATAAAACAACTAAATAAATCAATAGAATAAATTTTGCAATTATTATTATAATAGGGCTGATCGTATTATTATTATTTTCGAAATTCTTTTACCGCTAGCGCTGAAAATTTGTGGGATGGTCCTAGACATATACGCATAAAATTTTAAGAAAATCAATAAACATCTTCCAGTTCCCTTTTAAAATCTGAATATGTGATTTTAGCTGAAAATGTTGTATTTTTTAATACTTTAGTAATACTTTAATTTTTAGCACAAAAAAGTTGAAAGAATATTCAAAGAATAATACTGCAGAAATTCAATGCACTTAATAAATAACTTTCTATGCATCTTCTAGTCCTAAATATGAAAAATTACGCAATGGTATAGAAAAAATTTAGACGTCGAAATATTAAAAAAATATAGAAAACTTTTGGAAAGACAACAAAATTTTTTTTGTAGGATATAAAAAATTATCATACATAAATTAGATAATTATCAATAATAATTATGGGCATTGAACAGTATATATCATTATTTCCACAATACACTGGAGTAATATAATTAAATGTATTTAGTATTCCATAATAAAAGTTGCAATTATTCATTATTCGTATTTCATTAAAGTATTTGAAATATTTTCCATTCTACACTGTTTCTTTTCATACGTCTTGTATCATATTTTGGATCTGATGTAACCATCGTGCTTGTTCGCTCTGATGACCGCAAGGGAAGCTGTTGTTAAATTTTACTCCTCTTTCAACACACGAAGTATAACATGGAATGCACTGTAAGGAAAAAAAAATCTGTAATTCTACAAATGTAATATTGGAATCTGCATGCTATCTGAAATTTATCAGTACACTTTCTAAAAAAAAAGTTTTAAATGTGCAAGACTAGTTAAAAAATCTACTAAAATTGCTAGTAATTTTACTAAAATTTTATATGTAACCTGGCTTGCAGTTTCAAAGATCTTGGCATCCAAATTTCTTAAAAACGCTTAGCAACTTTACGGATTATTTTAATTTACAGTGCAAATATGTGTCGGTTATATGATTTTTCGCTCTTGCCGTTACATAAAATATTCTAGGAATCCCAGTTTCCTTGAAATATTTTAGTGACTTAACAATTTTTTTACATCATACTTATGTTTCCCATTGTTCGCACTAGACATTCGCAAAACTTTAAAATTTGCATAATGTCTTTGCTCAACAAGTGAGTGAAAATTGGCAGTTCCGTCAGTTGAGCAGTTCTGCCTGTGCTTGAGATCCACGTAAGATTAGGCTTTAAAGTTAAGTGCAGGTGTTTGAAACACATTAGCACCTGTTCCCGATTTTCCCCTCTGAATTCAAAATCCTGCTTAGTGCATATTCTCATTGATTGGTTTCGTTCATCAAGGATTGGAAGGATTATTGCTTCAGGTTGACCAAAATAAACATTTCGATGAATGATGCTATCCACAGCTAGCTTCAGGTAGTCTGTAAGATAACGTGAAGCTTGATTTGTACTGTCGTTACTTTTACAACATTATTAGAGGCCTGAGCAATAGTTTGTAACCATGAAATCAGCAAATGTGAAGATTTCATACAAAATAGTGTAATACGGCGAGAAGTACCATCCTTATTTCGCTTGTTTATTTCAGTCTCCTTTCCTCCAAATGCTAACAGTTTAGTGTAATCAGTTTGACGATCTTTGCAAAATTTGGTTATACTTTCAGTAATGACTTTAAAGGAAGAGATTATTAACAACATATGCTTTCTGTAATTACAGCCAAGTTCACCTATTAGTGTCAGGTTATCCTTAAGCACTCTTTGTTAATGCAGCGGTCCTCAATGTTAATCTGAAATGAAGTTTAATCTTTTCGACCGTGAAATAAAGTTATTTGTGGCTATGAAACTAAATCTTGGACTTGACGTCCCGACTGTTATTTCTTTAGTTATCATCTTATCTTAAGCCTTAAGCCTGTCAATATAGAGCGTGTCGTAATGCGTCACAACTCATAATTATTCAAGAGTTGCACTTGCAATTGATGCCGGAGCTTTTGGACACTATAATTGCGAACTTCAGTAAGGTTGGAAGTCGGACTGTTTATGAGCGTGAATTGTCTTCCGACTTTATTGCGCCAGCTGAAAGACAAAATGGAAAATTATAGAAAAGTCACTTAATGTGAACATTTTCATACTTTGTGCCTATTTTGACATTTTTAAACACCAATGTGGAACACGAAGATATTTATTCAATACTCTAAAATTTTGCACTCATGTTTGTTGTATATTCTTTCATCTTTTTTGTGCTAGCAGGAATGGAAAAAAAACACTAAAATATAAAAATTTTATTACTTAATGCCAATTTTCTAAATTTATATCCTAAAGTTAAACTGGAAAATATTTATTGAATACTTTTAAATTTTCTGTATCGGTTTTTGCAATTATTCCTCAATTTTTTTCGCACTAGCAAGATTTAAAAAAAAAAAAAAAAAAAAAAAAAAAAAAAAAAAAAATTACTTTCCATTTTATTATGCGTTGCATTTCAAACAACAGACATAAAATTTCTTGAAAAAATGTAGTGAACTTCATACCTTATATAAGATCATGTTCATACTACATTTTTTAAGTATATAAAACAGCGTAACATTATTTTAAACTTCTTCAAATTGAAAAAAAAAGACTATTTTTAAAAAATCCCTTGATGATTCAAGGCTTTAGCTAAGTAAAAAAAAAAAGTCTTAAGTAACTAGACTTTATAAAATTGTCTACAAAGGGACTATAAAGGGAATCACAGAAAGATTTTTGGATTACTACGCGTAAGAGCGCTCAGATACATCAATTGAGAGAATCATGGTGTCTCAAGAGATTTACTTATTCAGCACTTTAATGTACTTTTAGAATGAAATCTTACAATAGAAAAATGAAATTATAAAATATTTTATGATTTAATATTTTGAAATTATCTGTGATAAAAAATGGTATTTGATAGAATGAATAAAATGCATGTACTTTGTTTTAGTTCTTTTACACGATCTTTATTTAATGCTATCTAAAATTATTACGAAAAAGGTAGGAGTTACCTTTTTTTTTGTCTTTTTTGTAAAGATGTTTTTTTACGTTTAGACTGGTGAGCAACTAAATAACTGTTTTTTTAGAAAAAAAAAACTTTTTTGTTCTATTTTCCTAATTAAATCTTCTGTTTATTATCCAGTGAATTTTAACAAATATAATAAAATACCTAACTAAAAGTAGTCAAGGTCATACGTATACTGAATAAAGTAAATATTAGATTTTTTTAAATAGAGAAAATATTATACAGATTCTTTAACCTTGTATAAATTAAGAAGAAAAATCTTTTCTTCGAATTTTTTCTGATGATTTCTGGCCAATTCTAAGTCATGATTTCTATACTCTTAAAACGAAAGAGTGGATTTCGCTTCTCAGGAAAGAGCTGTAACTTACTAGATCGTGAATTAGTTGTTTTTTAATTGCTTTACTCATCTTGATTTAGATTGCGGGTTTAAAATACTCATTTTGATTTAAATTGTTTAAAAACAACTCACTCACTCGAGCTATTTCAACTCTTTGTGAGAAGCTGCTTTTCAAAACGTAAGATGAGCGAATTTTGGCTCAAATTGAGTTATTTTTAGGCTGACATTTTAAGAGAGTATGTAACTTTTTTGAAATAGTTTTAGTTTAGAAAAGTCCCTTATTTATTTTTTTCATAATAAAAGCTTCTGATTATTATACAATGTATTTCAAACAACAGGCACAGAATTAAACAACTAAACTTTGTGAGGTCATACGTAATGAAAGACCACGTGCATACTAGATCTATTTAAGTATATAAAGTAGTGTAACACTCTTTTAACCTGGTATAAATTGGATAGATTTTTTTTTACAAAAAATTTTTTACAAAAATTTAGCAAAGTTAAAAAGAAATAAGTGTTATGTAAATAGTCTTTAAGGTCTTTAAGGGCTTTAACGTATATAGTTAAGGAACGGTAGATTTTTTTTAAGTGGCGAAAATAGTGTAGCGTTCTTTTGATCTTGTGTAAATTTAAAAGAAAAGACTTTTGTTTAACAATTTCTTCAAGATACAAAACTAATTCTAATACATAATTTCTATTTAATTGCTTTAGAAATATTTTTAGTTTAGAAAAATCAGATATGAATTTTTTTCATAAAATAAGCTTACTATTATGCAATACATAGAATTAAGCGACTAAACGCACTGCAGGTCATACGTAATATAAGACCAAGCACATATTAAATTAAAAAAAAAAAATAAAACAGTGTACAATTTTTTTAATCTCTTATAAATTGAAAAAATATTGACTTAAAAATACCTTGATGATTCAAAGTTTTTTATAAGTAAAAAAAAAGTTTTAAGCACCTAGGCTTTAAAAAATTGTCTACTAAGGAAAGATTATAAAGATTTGTAGATTACTAAGCAAAAGAGCGCTTAAATACATCAATTGAGATAAAATTGCCGTTTCAAGAGATTTTATTCCCCAGCTTTTTAAAGTAGCTTTATAACGAAATGTTCAAACACAAAAATGAAATGATGGAATATTTTATATTTTAATATTTTGAAATTATTTGTGATAGAAACCGTTTTGTATAAAATGTATAAATCACATGTACTTTGTTGAAATTCTTTCAAAGATCTAAATTAACATTATCGAAAATTATAAAAAAAAGAAATAAGTTTCAAAATGATTTTTTTTCTTTCGTGATGTTGTAAAGTGGTTTTTCAACATTTAGACTGACGTGCATCTAAATTAAAATTTATATTTTTTTGTATTTCCAGGTAACGAAGTTAAAACCAACAAGTTATCATACAGCAGTGTCTTCAATACACGGCCCTTTCTTTACCTATCACGGGCTCTTTCTTTCTATTTCTTTCTTTATCAAAAAGTCTCTTATTGTGAAAATAGACCATTTAATTTCACACTACCAACATATATGAAACTGAAATGAAAATAATGAAGCTTCCACTCATTGTTAACAACGCCACAAATAAATTAATCATCTAATAAAAAAAATTCTTTGTAGGATTTTACTTCGTTTTTATAGAATGGCCAAATGTTATGGACACGTGATTTATGAAAATTACAACTAAATACAACTATCACAAAAATATTTAGTCGAGGTTTCTATTTTATTTAAGAAAATAAATTAATTTTCAGACTAAATCAATTCAAAATTAGGAATATATATATTTAAAAGAACACACTGACGAGAGCTTGCATTTAAATTAAAAAAAAAATTCTTTGGTTTTTAATCAATTAGTTTGATTTCTAAATATTAGTACTTTTGGTTAAAAAAAAAAGAAGAAAAATGCATTAAAAAATTGTAAAAATCCTTCAAACAAAATTAAACCTCTTAAACATAATATAAAATGTATCTTTTTGATTGAATTTGCGGTAGTTGTGTTTTTTATTTATTATGTATTTCATACCATAGAATTTTTCGCAAATTATACTTTTAGTCTAAGAGCAGTGAAAAACTACCTATATGTATTTGACTAGACCTGAGTTTTTGTACATTGAGGCCCCTATACCTACTATACATGAGATAGGGAGTCACTAAGCACAAAGTGGTGGACGCGGCTACTACGCAGATGACACAGGTATCGATTTTTGGCAAATTTTAAATCCGTTTGACCACGTCTGCCGTTTCGAAATTTTAAAATATATTACTAGTATTATCCGAAAACAACAATGGCAGACCATTATCGCGCGGTTAACATTGTGGCAGACAGTTTTGAAAGTTCTGAAAAAAATAAAATTTTGAAAGTAATTGACCAGATCTGCCATTAATATATTTTGTTTATTAGGGTCTTAAAAACTTGTATTGATCACGGCAGACGTCTTCATTAAATACACACTACAGCAGACAATCAAATCATACCTATTACCCGGTCACATGTATATACATTAAGTTCCCTGTTTTACATCAATATGATTTATGTAATGTTTATCATTGTATTTATAAACATTAATATTTAACTTTGTAAATTATGTACAAAGTTTTATATGTTTGATGATAAAAAAGTAAATATATTTCGGAACAATCTCAAATATTAAGCTATATTGTAGATAACAAATAATCATTCAAATATTGATTTTACTTTATTTTTTTTTTATTCATTTAAGACAAAATTAAAAAAATGAATCATGCATGCATTACAAAATATTTATATCTTTTCATTCATTTGAATCTCACTTATCATTCTGGGAGATTCTATTCTAAAAAGGGGTGCAAGGCTAAGATGGACATTTTCTCGTCTGCGCTGTCATTAATATTGGCTCTTCTGTTATTTCTACTTCCGATCAAAGTTTAAAATCCTATCTATATTATAAAGGCCAAACGTATCTGTGCGTAACGCATACGTCATTTTGCGCATGGCAACACTTTAAATTTTAAATGAACTTTCGAAATTGCAATTTTTGCTAATAAAAATTTTAAACTCTAAATGCCGTACATTTACAATTTTTACACCATCGTATAGGGGAAAAAATGTACGTTTAAATGAAATTTGTTTGAAAGCTGTACCTTAATTTGTTTTTGAAATATTAATTTTTTTGTAGCTTTTAATAGTGTTTTTCTAATTGTGTTCTATTAAAAGCAAAGGGGAAAAAAAAGGGGGAAAACTCATTGCTGTATCTTGTAATTTGCAAATTTTAATATGGTGAAAATGATGCCGGATTTAGATTTCACGTTTTTCGATTCACGATATTTTGTTAATTTGACAATAAATATCGCTTGTTTAAGAGCTAGACATACCAATATAAAATGCATTTTTTACTATAACTAATTTTGTAGGTTTATTAAAAGTCAATGAAACAGTTCCTTCTTAAACGTTTTCTTTCGTCAAAATTTGACGGGTTCTACCTCGTTACCGTAATTTCCGGTGTAGATTCCGCGGATCAAACAATCATGTTTTGCCCCAGAAATTTTTTTTAATAAAGTGCAAGTTAACAGATCTCCGTAAATAATCTAGGTCCAAAAATAATTTATCTTATCTCATTAAATAAGATTTCTAGGTCCAAAAATAATTGTTTGATCCGCGGATTATATGCCGGAAATTATGGTAATATCACGTTTTAATTCAAATTAAAACTTCTATATTTAGTGTTCAAAAGGCTAATTCGAGTAGAAATAAATTTTTCAGGAGTAGCAGTACGATAATTTTATATGTCATTCAATTATGTGATCAAGAGAGAGAACAAGAAAAATTAATTATTCCGATAGCTAATTCTATAAAACGAGCCAGTCAAATTGCCGGTGATTCTAGTAGTACTATTAAAAAAAAATCATGGAAAAACAAACTAATGCGCATAATACTAGTTTTTGTTCATTGCTAAAAAAAAGAGTTTAAAAGAATGTCATTAAAGAAACATCTATATTTCGATTGCAGCGTTATTAGACAAACTGTACATGATTTTTTTTTTTTTTTTTTGTCATATAGAAAACAATTCCATCTTTGAATAAATTGTTTCATGTTTTGAAATAAAGAAACTTTGCGTCAATTACTGCAGAAAATAGGTTTAAAGTTAAAGATCCCAAAAGAAAAGAATTAAAACAGGAAAAAAATATTTTATAAATTTTTAGTTTTTTTATAAATATTAACTACGAAAACGTTTTTACATAAATCGATAATATTCCTCAAAAACGGATTCTTGAAAAAATGTAGCTAAACAAACTGTGCACCTCTATTTCGATCAAATAAACCAGACTTGACGCATGCGCAATACTGCTGAGCGTTTTACGATGCGATAAAAGTCGATACGATAATTTATTAAATTCACGAAATACGAGGCATCTATATGAAGGTTCACAAATATACTGAAAACAACTGACAAAAACCATTAATGTGGAGACATAACATGCCCTCTCGGGTATAAAACCTGAGTTATTTGAATGCTAGTAACTGTAAAGGAGAATACTATAGGCTAGAATTAGTACAATAGTAATCCATTGGGGAAAAAAGTAAGATAACTACAGACAGTCTATTCATACTTCTGACCGAGTAATAGGTAAGATTTCGTTGTCTGCTGAGATGTGTACTCAATGAAGACGTCTGCCGGAATCAATACAAGTTTTTAAGACCCTAATAGACAAAATATATTAATGGCAGATCTGGGACAATTACTTTCAAAATTTAATTTATTTTAGCACTTCAAAACTGTCTGCCACAATGTTAACCACGCGATAATGGTCTGCCATTGTTGTTTTCGGATAATACTAATAATATATTTTAAAATTTCAAAACGGCAAACGTAGTCAAATAAATTTAAATTTTGCCAAAAATCGATACCTGTGTTACCTGCGCAATAGGCCGCGTCCACCACTTTGGGCTTAGTGACTCCCCATCTCATGTATAGTAGGTATAGGGGTCTCAATGTACAAAAACTCAGGTCTGGTTAAATACATATAGGTAGCTTTTCACTGGCTCTTAGACTATTTGTGAAATTTAAAAAGTAACAAAAATCGGATAATATAAAATAGAAGAGTTGATTATGTTTTTAATCTTCTGATAATTGATTTTTATGTAACTTTTGGCACTAAATCTGATAATGTCTTTCATTTTAAACATCAGGCTAGAATTTATTTTAAGATTGTAAATCTGAAACTTAAAGTGTAGCGAAGTATGATACTATAAAATAAATTTATATTTTTTTCTAAATTTTATTACATTTTATTTAATCAAATAATTTATTCAGCTTTATGTCTTATACTAGGATCCTTACAGCTAAACAGCTGAGGAGTCGGATGAGTTTGAGAGGAGGTTCAATTTTAACTTTGAATTTTGTTAATTTTGAAATTTACAATTTGCGTAAAATCTTGATTTGACGGTTAAAAACTAAGGTCGTTTCTGTATTCAGCGGTAAAAAAATGCATAGCCAATTATCAGTAATATCATAACATTCACACCTATGTTATAATATCAAATTTTTGCTATTTTGTATAATGTCCTTTAATTTTAAAATTTTGAAAAAATCTTTACATGATGGTAAAAAATAAAGATATATTTTGCATTAATATGTCAGAATTATTAAAGATTTCAAATTTATATTGCAATTCTAATTTTACACTCAGCCATTATTTTTTATTATGTACAAATTTATATTTCTACTAAATTTGTGAATAACCCCTAATTTGCAGCAAAAAATATGCTCCAATTTTAAACCAATATTACTCGATAAATATTTATCGTAGAATAATAGGTCTTTTTATGTCAAACCTGTCAGTGTAATGGGAAAATTTTATTAAATATAACTTATAGAACAGGAAAACCGTAAAACAATTTAAAATTCTTGATTTTTTAATAAATGTTTTTATTGACCCAAATCGCTTTTAAAATATTTCTTTAATTCATTTAAAACATTTTTATAATTGAAACTATACATTTATTAGTAATGGTTAAAGAATTACCATTGGATACCGTTAACAGTGGACACTTTGAATAGTAAGCTTCGTAAAAATTTGAATCCAAAACTGAACTACTTTTTTAAATAATTTTAGAGTCTGGCTAGATAAGAGGCCTGTCCATGTCCGCGAAGACATTCGCGAGCTAATGCTATTCCTATGGGAGGCATTTTTCTAACAATTCTTTCGCATTTTGACATTTTAATTTTTATTATTATTTTACTTTTTATTTTATTTAATTATTTATTTATTTATTTATTTATTTATTTATTTATTTATTTTTTTTGCATTGGATAGCTGAGGTCTCGCTCAAGATCGCTTTTTGATTACTTTTTCGATTTTGGTCGCACATATTTTTTTTTATGAAATTACTTTCAATTCCAAAACCGGTCAGAAAGTGAAAGTAACTTTATAGAAAATACCTGCGAGTAAAATCACAAAAGTAATAAAGGGGCGATTTTGAGAGAGACCTCAACTATTCAATACAAAAAAATGTCAAAATGAGAAAGAGTTTTTAGAAAAATCCTCCTCATTGGAATAGCATTAGCTCGACAGTGTTTCTGTGGTCAGGGAGAGGAACCTTAAACTAATTATTGGTCTAAATTTCTACGAATCTTACCATAGTTATAAACATAATTCTTCCTTAGTGAATGATATGAGGAACATTCCTGTTCTCTCGCCACTGCCGAGAGATCCTGCTCAGTGACTCATTTTTTTTTCAAAAATTCCTGGTCAATCACGTCATTTCTTTAACCCCTTAACTGCCCCGTCGTATATGTACGTCTTGCTCAAATAAATGCATATTTCTGAAATTAATTATCGAACAACCACTTTTTGTGATAACAATTTTGGTTTCTTAACAAAAAGAAACTTTTATCATTAATTAACAAGTTGGAAATTGCACGTGAAGCGTAGAAAATGAGATGCGTTCATACGATAACGAAGTTTTAAAAATATTACTCTCATATATCAATCTCATAAAATTGTCAATAGTGAATTACGATTAAAACGCTCATCAAACAATGTCCTCCCTGTACCATTTTGTAATGTAATATTTTTGTGTGGTCTTGTAAATCAATAACAAATGTTCTTTGCACCACAAATTATGTAAAATGTATATTATAATATGTACTTTATAGTTGCATATAAATTTTATTAGGTTCATATAAGTGTAACAACATTAAAATGCATTTGAAACATTTTCCCCCATTGACCGTAATGTAATTGAATACTTTTGATTGTCCCTGTAATTGATCTATGCATCCGATTTTGATAAAATTTGAAATAACTCGACTAAATTATGTAATAATTATGTATTTTAAATTTCAAACGTATAAAATACATTTGAAAATTTTTCTCAATTGACCACAATGTAATTGAATACTTTTGATTGCTCCTGTAATCGATCTATGCACCCGATTATAAAAAAAATGTAATTGAATACTTTTGATTGCTCCTGTAATCGATCTATGCACCCGAGTATAAAAAAAATTGAAATAACTCGACAAAATTATGCAATAATTGTGTATTTTAAATTTCAAACGATTAAAATGCATTTGAAACTTTTTTCCCCATATACCGTAATGTAATGGAATACTTTTGAATGCCCCTGTAATTGATCTATGCATCCAATTTTCATAAAATTTGAAATGACTCAAATTTTCTACAAATATATATTCGACAAAATTATGTAATAATTATGTATTTTAAATTTCAAACGATTCGGTTGGGTAGTTTTTGCGTTGTTATATGCGGACGGACAGACAGACGGACGGACTGAACGACCACTATAGGTGCTACGTATATATATAATTACGAACGCACCTAAAAAGGAAGATTATTTTCCAAAATTTGTGGTGGCAATTTTTTTTTTAGCAAAAAAGTTGAAGATTATTTTCTTAAAGCTTTGGCAGTTAAGGGGTTAAGATATATTAATTCTTACTCAGAGCTTATTACCAAGTGGTTCCTCGAACCCATTTCAGTCGTTTCAGACTCAGAATTTCGACCTTATCTGCATTCAGATGATCTAGCGAGCGTCATCATCGACTTCTTAATATTTTCATCCACATGGATGACGAATTCTGGCGTCTCGATAATGTCATATCATAAAATATGACATTTTCTGTATGAAGCTTTTGCTTCATCAAATTTGGCAGTCTGTGTTTCGATCCTTATTTTAAAGAAGGACGGCTTTGCGATTGTTAACGCAGCAGTCTTTAAAGTAAAGAATTTTTCAAACAATGAGACAATAGCAGCATGCTTCTTCATTTTTCTCAGTTAGTCCAGTCTCAGAAAGGTTGTTTTTAGGGGAAAATGAATATATACCTTAAGAAAAGGGTGGTACTTTATCTATGGAAATATTTATAATATTTAATTATAAAAATATATTTAATTATAAAAATTATATAAATTTTAATTATATATCTTAGTATATATAATTCTAGTATGCATCCTCAATTACCCGCAATACACTGTGTTATTTCTGTTCTCAACATCCTTTTTTTCAAATGTACAAAACGCACAAAAAATGAATGAAGTATTTTTTTAAATGTTATATAACAGGCTGGTAGCAAAGTGTTCTCACATATCGTTAGAAAATGTTTTTAGTTTTATTAAAAAGTCAATTAAAATTACAAACAGTTTTATTTCATTAAATGAATTGAAAGTTTTTATTTTCAAATTATTGTTGCTTGATAAATAAAATGGTACATTATACCAAGTTCAGCAACGATTTGAAAAATAGTAGTGCAAAAAACATAAAATGTGGATATATCTGTGCCAGTTCGTTGTATATCTATGAGTAAAAATCAAAATTGAATTTGAAATGTTTAGAAGAAAAAAATACTGTCGGTCTATCGAATCATGTTATTTCAAGTGGAGCCCAAAAGAGGTGGTTGTTTGTAATAGATTAAATTTTATTTCATATGCATTCAATTCATTTTTGACCCATGGTTTTCTCTTAGCTTAAAGGATAACGATATCCTCCAATGTGATTGGAATACAATTGAAGGGTTTCCTGCAAAAGATAGGTAGCTCTATTTTTGCACTTTTCGGAAAGTTAAAAAAAATCTTTTTATTATATATATAAAAAAATTCTTTATATTATATTCTTATAATAAAATTCTATAGATTTAATGAATTTTCATTATAGAAAAATTATTAATACTTTCAAGAACTACATTCATATTCGTAATTAAGTTTTTGTTTTTATAATTTTGAAAAAAAGAAAAAAATTTGAGCATTGAAAGCTAAATGAGGAGAGAACAACATTACGAAAACAACATTACCCACTTAGTGAGTTAAAGTTTTCTCAAAAGCATTTTTTGCATTTCTCCAAACATTTATAAATGTTTGTCACCAATAATATCGAAAAATGCTTTTAAAAGAAAAAAAAAAGTTCTTATCTAAAGCCTAATTTAAGCAATTCCTTTTTTCAGCAAACCCTTCAATTTCTATTTATTTTTTCTCGCTTCGACTAGTTTGTACTTCAAAATTCATAAAATAAATGAGATTATATACAAATTGATTATTGTTATTTGCAAATATCCTTAATTTTGATTTAAAAGTTTAAACTTCTATTTAAAAAAAACATTAGCTATTACACATGGTCACTGGTAATTTATATCAAGGTAAAATAAATATATTGTAAGTATTTAGCATTAATTGTTATTATTATTTTATGTTAAAATTGTTTATATTACATTTGAATCATATGATTATTTTCCATAAGAAAATCTTAATTATTTCATTCTTAAGTGTTTTGAGAAATTTAAAATTCTTTCGATTCAGCGATTTAAATTAAGCACAGATTTTTGTGTGTGTGTGTGTGTAAAATAACATAATTGCTTTAGACCTTTTTAACTGTTTAAATCTTTCTTCAACTGATATAAAAAAACATTAATTTAATGAAATAAAAACAAAAAAAAAATGTCATTCAATAAATTAAAATTTTCTTCAAAATATTTTCTATAAATATGTATGTAATATACATATATGTAGTTTTGTTGTATTTTTCTAGATAAGCAATTTAAATCATTAATGTCATATGAGTAAATAACTGAAAATAGATTATTTTATTTAATAATTTATCTTATACTATAATGCGAGCAAAAATTGTGTGTGTGTGTGTGTGTGGGTAAATTTTATCTCAAAAACGGCTCTAACGATTTTCGCAAAAATTTGGATTTTACCATTTTCGGGCACGAGAAGACCATTGGGCTAGGTCACGTGTTCGAGAAAATTCGATTATTGGGTCGTTTTGGGTCATAATGGGTCAAGATCAAGCTATTTATATCTAGAGAACGGCTGGATCGATTTTAAGGAAATTTTCTATCCAATCGTTTTTTGGCACAACAAAACTATTAGGCTGGCTCACATGTTCGAAAAATTTCGATTAGTGGGTCAATTTTGGGTCATTATGGGTCAAGCCATTTTTATCTAAAAAACGGCTCTAACGATTTTGACCAAATTTTATATTTTATCGTTTTGGATTACAAGAAGACCATTGGGTTAGGTAACATGTTCGAGAAAATTCGGTAAGTGGGTCATTTTTGGGGTCATTGTGGGTCATACTATTTTTATCTAGCGATTTCCTCACGCAATTTTGACTAAAAATTGCATTCTATGGTTTTCGGGCACGAGAAAAAAATTGGGCTAGGTTACATGTTCGAGAAAAAATTTCCCTTGGTCATATTGGGTCATTAAGAGTCTGGGTCAAGCTATTTATATTTAAAGAACGGCGTGATAGATTATAACGAAATTTTGTATGTAACAGTTTTTTGACATGAGAAAACTAATGGGCTAAATCACATGTTTGAGAGATTTCGACTATGAGGGTCATTTGTGGGTCATGATGGGTCATAATGGGTCATGGTCAACCTATATCTAAAGAACAGGTGGATCGATTTTAACGAAATTTTGTATGCAACATTTTTTTGGCACGATAAAATCATTAAACTAGGTTACATGTTCGAAACATTTCGATTAATGGGTCATTTTGGGTCATTAAGAGTCTGGCTCAAGCTATTTATATTTAAAGAACGGCGTGATGGATTATAACGAATGACATGTGACAGTTTTTCGACATGAGAAAACTAATGGGCTAAATCACATGTTTGAGAGATTTCGATTATGAGGGTCATTTGTGGATCATGATGGGTCATAATAGGTCATGGTCAAACTATATCTAAAGAACGAGGTGGATCGATTTTAATGAAATTTTGTATGCAACATATTTTTGGCACGATAAAATCATTGGACTAGGTTACATGTTCGAAAAATTTCGATTAATGGGTCATTTTGGATCATAAAGGGTCTGGGTCAAGCTGTGTATAATTAAAGAACGGCAGGATCAATTTTAACGAAATTCTGTATGTAACAATTTTTAGAAACGAGAAAACTAATGGACTAAGTCACATATTCGAGAGCTTTCGATTATAAGGGTCATTTGTGGGTCTTAATGGGTCAAGGTCAAGCTATATCTAAAGAATGGGTGGGTCGATTTTAACGAAATTTTATATACAACATATTTTTGGCATGAGAAAATCATTGGAGTAGGTCACATGTTCGAGAAATTTCAATTAGTGGGCCACTTTTGGGTCATTCTAATTTTATCTAGACAATGTTTCGCGCAATTTTGATTAAATTTTGCATTTTATCGTTTTCGGTCACAAGAAAATCATTGGGTTAGGACAGATTTTTGAGAAAATTCGATCAATGGGTCATTTTGGATTATTAGGGGTCAGGGTCAAACTAACTATATCTAAAAAACGGCTCAATCGATTTTATCTAAATTTTGTATCTAATGTTTTTCGGCATGCTAAAACTAAAGAGCTAGGCCACACGTTCGAGAGATTTCGATTATAAGGGTCATTTGTTGGTCATAATGGGTTATGCTAATTTTATATAGAAAATGGTACTCACCATTTTGACTATGCTTTGTATTATATCGTTTTTGAGCAAGCGAAAACCATTTGGCTTGGACACATGCTCGCGAAAATTCGATTAGTGGGTCATTTTGGGTCTTAATGAGCTAGGGTCATTCTAATTATATATAACAACGACTCAATCAATTTTACCCTAAATTTTTAAACAAAACGTTTTTTGTCACCAGAAGACTATTGGGCTGAGTGGCATGTTAAACAAATTTATATTAGTGGGTCATTTCGCTTCATTGCTGAATGCTGTCAAGCTAATTTTACCTAAAAAATGGCTTAAACGATTTTGATTCAATTTTATATTCTACTGTTTTTGATTACCTGAAGACGATTGAGCTATGTCACATGCTTGATCAAATTTGATTAGTGGCTCATTTTGGGTAATACGGGTCAGGGTCACGAGAATATGGCAAAAGCCAATAACTTGGTGATATTTGACAAAATATTGGCGACATATGGCCAAAAAATCGACTATAAAAATTACGAAAACCAAAACACGTATTTGGAGCCAAATGAAAAGAATGCCTCCAAATTTGGCTATATCTAGCAAAAAATATTGTCTTTCAGAATGTAAAGAATTTTTTTATACATTCTTAAGAGGATTCGAGATCCATGGTTAAACCAATCAGAGTCGAGCTAAAAAAGTGATTTAGATCGGTGTCCTTTCGTTGTAAAATTTAAAATAAAATAAAATTTATAAATATGCGCATAAAAACATAGTTTTCTTATTGATTGTTTTTCTAAATAATACTATTATAAACATGTTTTACAGTAATAATACAGAGTTAATGATACAGTGAAAATACTATATCGAGTTGAACACAAAGTTAATTTTGACCGAGCTAAGCTCGGTCTCCCCTGCTAGTTTATTATTAAGTTAAAAAAATTCTACCTGCCACTCGTCATTGATTTATTTTACATGAGACTGAATATAATATTTCTGTAAATGGTGAAAATTACATGTGATTCACTTAAGTAATCTCAAATGTTAATAATATATTATAAGGATTTGAATCTCCTACTAGGCTCAAATCATGTGTATTGCTCGTCGTTGAAGCACAACAAGATTGAAGAGTATGCATAAACTTGATTTATAATCAACTCCTTTAATATTGTAACGCTCGATAAACTGGTGATTGGTTTATATATTTAGAAATTACATTCTGGTAAAGTTGTTCATGAAACTTGGTTTCTGAATAAATTCAACCGGTATACGACAGTTTTAACTCAAAGTTATGAATTTCTGAAACATTCTTGAAATATAAATTTAACAAAATATTCACTTAATTATCTACATGAATTTATAAGGATGACGTCTTCAAAAAATCTTCATTTGTGAAATATTATTTCACATTTTTCTTTAAATCTTATACCACAACTGACATCATATATATATATTATTGGAAATTCATGAAGATATAGCATTTCATTTCATTAATTGAGAGTGTCATTTATCAACAACACACGTTTTATTTCTCCATATCTGTAATATTTTCAACAATTGTGTGACAATATTTATGGGTAGGTATCAGTGTTCTCGCTAACATTTGACCAACGTTAGTAATTTGGCTAATTAAAAATAAAAAACATTCGCAAAATGAAAAAAATATTAGCCAAATAGATTCTCCGTGTAGCACAAAAAAATTTATCTTTAATCCTTTAATGTACTCCCTTTTTTTCAATATATTCTAAAATAACTTAAGTTTTTATAACTGTGACAACAATTGTTATTAATCTAATTTCAACTATCCGCTACAAATATAAAAATATGTATACATTAAATATATATGTATATGCACATGTATGGAAAATGAAAAAGAAAAAGCAAAAATTGAGCACTAGCAATTTGGCGAATCTAATCGCTTGTTTACTCGCCAAATGAAGAATGTAGTCGCAATTTGGCGCATTGGCGAGCGACAGGGAGAACACTGATAGGTATAAAGATTCAGTATAAATTCATTCATTATCCCCTTTGGTAACTGGATCCCTATAGTGAAACCTCTATTCTTTTACTTGTAAAAACTAAAATATCCGATTAAAAAAAACTGCATAACTTCTTAACAGCTGAACGTTTTTTTTTCTTTTTTTTTGCGTTGCAAGCAAATTAATAAGTGTACAGTCCATTATCGATTAACCGGGAAGGCCGGGAGATTACCATCTGGATAAGCAAATGTCCCAAATAATCAATTTTTTTCAAATTTTGTCGAAAAATGATAAAATATCAAGTTATTATACAATAAGACATTAACACGTTGAGTGCGACGGTGACTCCCAATGAGACTAAAAAATTTGATGTTTAAGTAGTTATTTAAAAAGTATAATACTGTGTTAATGAAAAGTTAAGTATAATCTTTAAATACATTTTCAGTAATTAATAAAAAGAATACACATTTTAAAGTTTTATATCATATTTTAGACTGATTATCATCGGGGAATTACGCTATCTGAACGGTATGTTCAGTATCAGTCACTTGTGGCTCTTAACGCGCTAATATTTAAACTAATACAAAAGAAATATAAATATAAAATGTTATAATGTTATAATGTTATTTACATTTAGAACTAGTACCTTATGAAAAAAACTGCTTGTCTCATTTGTCTCGTTTTGTCGTGAAGTATAAAATGATGGAAGTCTGCTTTGGTTTTTTATTTATTTTCGACAAATTTTTTAATTTCATTTTCTCAGAAGATGTTCTTTTATCTTCCTGCTCCAAGCACGCTGACAGCTCAGTGTGTAATAAGGCATCATCGTTATTCAATTTTTGATGGGATATAAGATATTCTTCCTCATTTTCATGTTATTCTACAAAATTTGTCGTTTCTCCTGAAACGCAAGTGACACCTAACACAATAATCATCGTCACTTAATCCTTTGTAATATTCCAATACCGAATCTCCGTTAATACTTTATGCATTGCTTCTTTTTCGAAATTTTCAGAGCAATACAATTTTCTGAAATCATCTAAGAGTTTTGTCTAAAAATGAGTACTATCGTCATCTTCAGTAGAAATTTCCTTTTCTTCATCTAATAAAATTGTTCTCAGTTTTTTCTTAAACCCTTAGGGACACGTATAAATGCCGCAAAAAAGGCTTAAGAAAACTTGTTTATCCTATCCTCACAAGCCTTATTTAAGCCTTATTTAATCGGAGCATTTTCTCAATTTAAAACTAGTCGTTGGGGGCCACCGTAATACTTACCCATCATGGATATGTATATGAAAATAAAACATGTGAAATATATTTATACAATGCATTGCAATTCATAAACAAAATTTAAATGTTGTTAATATACATAGTAATGCTATATTAAAGAACTGCTGATGTACCAATTTCGACAAATCATATAAAACGCCAAACTACTCAAGTAGTACCGAACTGCGTAAAAGAAACATCCTTATAATTCCAAAAATAATAATTCTATTAACTAACAATTAACTGTGTCGAATTAAGCGTCTTATTTCCTAATAAAATATATCTCTGAATTGAAATTTGAATGAAATACAGGGTCATGAAAAATCGAAGAATGTGGAAAACAGGATTACAAATATCTCGGCAACTAATAATCCGATCGACTTCGTTTTATATGCAAAATGTGTGTTTTTTTATTGCCTTTTTTATCCTTTCCTTAGAACAAAAACATTCGAAAATTTTTATGTACCTTTCATCAGAACGAATTTTTCGAGAGTCCGAAAAAAATAGCTCCGCATAATCGAGGTTGCTGATATTAAATAGGCTTCGTTACATTCTTATATACTAACTACATACAAAATTTCAAGTCTCTATCTCAATTTGTTCGGGAGATAGAGCGTTTACAGACAGACTGACTGACAGACAGACAGACGGACGGCAAATTTTTTTTTCTAAAAATATGTTTTTCGGAATCTCCACTATCTAAAGCGTGTAAATCCGTCAAAATTTTTTTTTCGATTTTCAAAACGATTGCAAGACTTACCCTATACTACCTATGATGGGTAAGTAAAAGCATAAATTTCTATTTTTAAAAACCGGTGATAAAACATTAAAAATTTAGAAGAAGGCTCCCGTCGCGAAAGGGTTAACAATGTCGCTTTATGCCAGTTGTTTTGGTTTGTCCACAACCCGGATAATCCTATCCCGGTTAATCAGGAGTTTGTTTTATATCGATCATTTACAGCCAAACATTTCTAGATATCTATGATGCTATGACAGTAAATCGAAAATTCAACATATCGTTATTTTTAATTTGTTTATCAACCTTAATTGAGAAAACGTAAAGACAGTGGAACTCGTCTATCACTGTTAATCCGTGTTTTAAATTTGCTAATGTTTCTTTATTTATGTGTGAGGGATACTTTGTTCACTTATCAGACGAAAAAATTAGAGTAAATAAAGAGAGTTAATAAAAATTAACTCTATTTATTTATTAGTCACTTGTTTAAAAGAATGTACGACAAAATGATTCGCAAATGTAATAGTTTCCAAAAATAGCTTAATTGCGCATAAACTTTATAAACAAAATCAACGAATAATAATTCAACTTATAATTAACAATTATAACATTTTACGTACTTAATTTAATATAAGTTCTTTGTGTGAGTGATATAAGACATTGTTACATTTCTTTTCTCGTTAAAAGAATTTATTATTCAATTAAAATTTTTATAACATAAATTATCTTAATCTATTTTTATTGCAGGATTTTGATACATAGATATTTTTCTCTCAAGAACGCCAACCTTAGTCGTTTTACTGTAAGAAAGAATAAAATTTATATATGTACATATTTTAACAATATGTACATGTACATATAATAAATTAAAAATTGGTTTTCATCTTTATCTTTACTATATTATCAACATATCGCTATCTTTTAATTATAATTGTCATATATTGAAAAAAGTACTCTATTTTATCTGTATGTGTATGCAATATACATGACGTAAAACTAACTTCCATGCGTGAACACAAAAACTGAGATAAAGTATTTATGATTTTTATGCAATATTTAAAATTATAAACATGAGGATTTATTCTTGAAAATAAAAAAAAAGGATTGTAAGTTTATATCTGAAAATCGCATAAACACACTTTACTCTTACTAGACACAAAATAATAATAATAATAATAATAATAATAATAATAATAATAATAATAATAATTATCATCGAAAACACCGTTTGATGCTAAAAACCTGTTCCGGTCTCAATCCCTCTCTTTTGTGGCATTCCTCACTTTCTTCTTGGAATATAATTCAAGACTGCTATTAGTGTACGATTAGAATCCATCCTTACGAATTAGTACGTTCTTCCGTTTTGTAATTTACTATTCCATTCAATATTGGCAAAAGCTAAAGTTCTCTTCAAATAATAATATAATAATATTAATTGTAAGTTATCTATTTATCATCTTCTTATTAATTGTAAGTTATCTATTTTTTTATTTTCAAATAATATAATAATAAAAACAATTATAAGTTATCTATTTAACATTATGTACTTTAAGACCTGACGCGAAAACAAAAAATACTCTTCAGCTTTCTTCTCTTTTTAAATCATTGAATTCTTTGATATATTTTTTTCTTTGATAGATGTTATGAAATTTCCTTATAAAAGTTCGGTTTCAATGAAAAACTAACATTGTATTTCATAATTCTATAATTACTTGTATAAAAAATATTTTCTTAGACAGCAGCCTATTTTTTTCTACATAGGGAAAGGCACGCATTGGGAGTTCTTTCTGTCCAGCGAAACAAGGCAGAAATTCAATTACTATTGTCTATTTATTTCTCTGGTTAAAAGATTTGTTCTGGACTTTTTATTTCTACAATAGGTTTCTAGTTATTGGAAGAAAATAGATACTAAACTGCCTGTTTGAAATAAAAATCAGTGATTTATCAGAACAGTAACATCATCTTTTTAAAGTGAAAAAAATAAAAATCTTAAATTATTTGAAAAGGTAATTTGATTATTTGGTGAATTGACGGTATATAGCATCAAAGTAACAACAAATAGATTACATTATTAAAATACTAAATATAGTACTTGTAACCTATATGGACACCCTAAGGAAAATGAACTTTTTTCACCCCCGTATACACGTCATAGGACTCCAAAAATGTATGACCACTATCCTTGGACTATTGGCTATCATTATAAAAATTAGAGACCTTGTAATTATTCTAGTTTAATTTAAATCATAAAAACAAAAAATGTTTACAAGTGTCCATATAAGGAAATACCTGTCCCTATTATGGACAGGTATTTCCTTATTCACTTTCTACACAGTGTGTATGGAAGAGCCACATTTCTAGGGGATTATAGAGGAGAGGGAATTAAATAAATGGATCTTAAAGTATTCGGAAGAGGAGGGGGGACAGTGAATATCTTCAGAACATGCATTTTAGAAAGGGGGGGAGGGTCATTCTCGGCTTTTACCCTTCGAATATCCATGCCTTTCAGTTACTAGTAAATATTATGAAATAATATTGTTGGTTTTGTTTAGCTTTATTGCATCTGTCTGTGAATTTACATCTGTTATTACTCAGTCCTCACAGCATGGACAAATAAAAACTTTTTCACCATAAGCAGTAAGTCCCACATAATCCTTATGAACATATCTGCCACATATGATGCTTAGCCGCATGTGTAAAAAAGCATCAATACCACAAAAACAGCAGTACCAGCTCTCCTTTGTTGAGGAAGTCATACCATTGGTACCTACGATTTCGCCAACAGATATCCTACTAGGGGGGGACTTCTTTTTATTTTTCTGCAAGGGTTTTTTGGAGGAAGGTTTTTGGGAGATTGTTCAAATGGCATCTTGTGGAACAAAGATTTTACCACTTGATGCCTTTTCAATTTATTGCTTGGCAGCGTTGAATTTTCTTCTTTCTTACAGTTGTAGTCGATGGGGTCATAAGCTGTCCATAATGGGAACCGGACGTAGTTTTACTAAATCTTGTAACAAATGAAAAAGGAAAATATTTTAAAGCAAAATATGCACTAGCAATCGAAAATATGTTTTATTAGCTTTCTAAAATACTCCACATTTCAACATTTAATGTAATTTTATCATATCTAATAAGAATTTAAGATTACAAGTAATTAAGATCAGCACATCTCGAAACAACAAGTTTCCTCCTAAATGGCGAACAACGCGCTTTTTTAAACTTTCCAGTCTTAATTATCTTTTCAACTGCTTTTCTTCGCGAAAATGTTGAGCCATCTCTCGATAAAAATTATTACCTTTAAAAATATTAGGGGTGTCCATATTGAGAGCCCTGTCCATATAGGATACAAATACCTTAGAATTTATGGATTGATTTCGTCTCATTTATTTAAAAAAAATTTTACTTTTCAAACCTCAGAATTGTCAAAATGGTACTTTGTAACTAAGTAATGACAAATCTATAACCATAGTTTTTATATATTTATTTGAATTCATTATTTTTTCTTGCTATAGTGCAAGAAAATAAAGTTACTATATAATGCTGTCTAACACTGTAGCATAAGTATGTATGTTTTGGCAAATAAGAATTATTTTCGAGTTTTGCATCTATATTGTTATTGTTATTGTTATTATTATTGGTGTTACTATTATTATTATCATTATTATTGTTACTATTATTATTATTATTATTGTTACTATTATTATTATTATTATTTTCACTTTCTTGTTTCTAAAGAAGAAAAAATTATAATCAGATTTTTTTGGAAGGATATATTCGTTTTAGGGGTCACACTTTAAAAACGATGTCGGACGTTCCTCTCAGTCCACACAACTTTGAAGAAAGTCCGTAGTAGTTATAGCTGCCACCACCGATATTACTAGGTAATATCGGTCACCCACTGTGAGGATTGTGTAAATGAACACTGACGCTGTCAAGTAACTGAGTTATCAGTTTATTTAGAATATATGTACACACTAATTACGCTATTTACAATTATATACAATTACAACTCGGATGTAGGTGATCCGGTTCAACATTAAATTAAATACAGTAAAGGTTGGCTGTGTACTATTCCAATTACACTTTCCACCTCACACTCAATGCACGTCAGATTCACTTTATCGGAGGTCAGCTTTGAATCTCACAACACAAGGATACTCGGCCTGCACTTATCGGCCCAGAGCACTAAACACCAGGACGTCTGTGTCCTTAGCTCTCTAGATACGCACTGCTTACGCTCTACCACACAGAGCACCCTCTAGGTACGAAACCCAGGTACGGACTGAACTAATCTGAGACAAGACTTGCTCTCCTCAAATCACTGCTTTCCCCAACATAAACCCCCCTTTTGGAGCTCCCTCATTGGGCACATTCCACATTCTTTTCTTGATTAGTGACATGTTCCTTGTCTGCTGATCATCCACATACCTCACTGACGAATGGACATGCCTCTCAGCAATCTTCTCTTTCTCTTATTCACCACCTGCATAGGACCACCTGTCAATTCTCCTTTTCACAAAGAAGGAATGTCACCTTGGAAATTCTGGTACACAGCCATACAATACAAGATATTAAAATAGAGAAATAATGGAAATTCCATTCTTTAGCAGAGGTGGTATCAGAACCTGACAAACGATATTTTCCAAATTGAGCAAAAAATATTAAAATCTGAGTATGTCGTATAATCTAAATGGCTCCGAATCAAAATTACTCAAATTTAGGTACATTTGAACTAACATAATAAGTGAAAAAGGGACCTCTGTAAATATTGAAATTACTCTATATATAATTGATTTCTAATTACAATAATCAAAACACTATTATATTAAAAACGATATATTTTATCAATTAAAATTAGAAAAAAAATGTATACACACATATGAAGTTTTTAAATTTGTTTTTAAAGATAATACTTTTTTACAAAAGAATTATTCCTGCATGTTCCGCATGCAAGATTTTTCACAATTGAATGGCTAAAACAAATCAATAATTAATAACCAATATTTTTAGTGAGTAAAGATATAATGTGTTTTCAAAATGACCGACAATTAAAAAAAAAAAAAAAAAAAAAAAAAAAAAAGAAAAAAGCTTATATAGATTTCGAGAAAAGAAAAAAAATGTTTATTAATGAAATTCGAAGATTCGAAGTATCGATATTTTTTTTTCACAAAATCAGCCATGAATTGTAAACTTCTAACTTGAGAAATGTAATAATATGTCATTTTGTGCTTCTATACGTTTCTATGCAAATATTTAGTAAAATTCTAGCCAACCATTTTTCAGAAATCGTGTGCGCAATGATCAAAATGACAGTTTTGAGAAAATTGACTTTAAAAATTAAATCACCTCTTGATCATATAGGAAAAACTCATAGTATTTTAGACATAACTTCTCTTCTTATGCGAATTTTTGTATGCAGTTTATTTTGAAATGTTCCTAAGGAATCATATTTAATTAAAATCTATTTTTTGAAGAATCGATTTTTGGATTCTTTAAAGGATATCTGATGCCTTAAAACATGTTATTCCCAAAACATAGATATACTCAAATATTACAACATGACGCTTTATTAATAATGTTTATTCATGATTATACATGATGTTTGTATTTATATATTGTTCGTAGTTGTCGAATTTCGCCAAATTATACAAATCGCCAAACTCATAGTCAAACTATACATATTGGCATAATTTTAAATTTTAAATAACGAAAGAAACAAATATATAGTAGAACATTAATAAAAATACAAATAAAAATCATTTAATGGCATTTTTAAAACTTGTATCTTATTTAATGTCATTGAGTGTGACATTCACGATCATCCATTATTGGCATTTAATCTTATATTTTGGCGATAGATTTTTGGTCGACGGGATTACCTAGTAGTACCTCAAATTCATACTACAATGTCTTTTATTACGAATCGATTTTGTCTTCGCTTTCAGAGGCCGAAAAACAAACTCTACGCTTCTGCGATTACGTTGCAATGAATTTTCACTGTTTAGGGCGACAGTTTCCGTGATTCAGTATTCAGCATTCAGTATTTTTCGCGAATACGATAAAAATATATTGCGTCCATTTCATGTTATAAAACATTACTGTATTGAAGCGGTTCGTTTAAAGTGATAGCATATGAAACAAT
This sequence comes from Maratus speculifer, assembly GCA_964019185.1. Taxonomy (NCBI): domain Eukaryota; kingdom Metazoa; phylum Arthropoda; class Arachnida; order Araneae; family Salticidae; genus Maratus; species Maratus speculifer. Next base: position 223,036,684 of record OZ025296.1, on the reverse strand, counting down.
AATAATAAATTTATCTATCCTAGTAAAGTGTACTACATTTAGTGTATAAAATTTTTTTTGAAACCGAGTATTTCTGATATTTAATAATTGAAAAAATTCTGTTGTTATATTTGAAACAAAAAGTGTCACAACAAAATGAAAACACATTAATTTACTGCAAAAATTTATTGCTACCAATTCATGTTATAAAACATTATTCAAAGGAGCGTTTCGTTCAAAGTGATAGCATATGAAACAATAATAATAAATTAAACTACCCTGCTAAAATGTACTACATTCAGCGTATAAAATTTTATTTGAAACGGATAATTCTGATATATCATAATTGAAAATATTCTGTTGTTATATTTCAAATAAAAAGTGTCATAACAAATTGAAAACGAATCGCTTTACTCAGATTTTAAAATGTTATTTTTTCACTGCAGAGATACCGAAAATTATTTCCATACAAGATGTTTATCTATTTCCGCTTGTTTGTCTATTTTTAATCATTTAAAAGAGTGTGAAGTTATAACCAAATTCCATATTGCAATTAATTTTATTTTACAACCAAATATATATATTTATATATACAGAGTGTCCAGTAAATAACTGACCCATTTTGAACTGAAAGAACTAAAAAACGGTTTGAAATAAAAATGTGCGGTTTGTTGCAGCGTTATTAGAAAGTCAACAAATTTTTAAGAAAAATGCACTTTATTCAAATTGTTCGAATTTCGGCCAAAAGTTGTACTGGAAAACACAGGATTCGAAATGCAATCATGGTTCTAGTTTTCATAGGCATGGCTTATCGGCTCATTTTGCAGAGTCGAATCTGAGTCGACATCTTGAGAGGACTTTTGACTCACCTACAGAAATAGAATATTTTGGGTGACATTTAAAATAGTATTTATGATTGAACAATGTCTATTACACTTAACCTCCTTTATCCTGAACCAAATATCACGTGGAATTACAAAAATTAGTTTAAAATTACTGTAAAACATTTCCAAAGTTGTATCAGTCTATCTGAATACTTATGATATTAAAACATTTATTTAATAAGCTTGCAAATAGTTTTAACAATTCTAGAAAACTTAATTTAATTTAAATTATGTTATTTAATGTCTCCTCCCTAGAGTTGCAAAAAGTCGGTTTATTCCTGGGTTTATTTCCAATAGACCAGGTTTATTCTCAGGTTTATTCCCAAAAGACCGAATTATTCCAAAAAATCCCGGGTTTTTTCCAGGTTTATTCCTAAAAACCCAGTTTATTCCCGGGTTTAAACCGGATTTTTTCTAACCTTTGGAACGCTACTCTTCCCGGCAACACCAGAGCTCAGGAAGTTAATCAAAAACATACTTTTTAATAAACAATAACTTTTCACACATTTACCATAAATAAATTCTATTCAGAATATGTTTTTTTAATCGCATAACTGATTGTCGTTTTTACGTACAATAAATTGAAAATATGGGATAAACACAGCTTTTTTTATGTGAAAATAATCGTAAAATCTAATCTTTAAAGTGTTTCTTCCATTAAATGGTATGAAATGGTATTTAACTCACTTTTAAATATAACAGTGTTTAACTGTGATTGCCACTGAATTTTTTTTTTTTTTTTTTATCGCTTTTTATCGTTTTTGATAAAACTGAGTGTCTACTTATTTTAGCTCCATTTTAAAAATACTAATATTACCAAATAACTTGAACATTAGTGTTTTTCTACATATATTTTTTAAAAAGTTTATGGTATCATTTTTTTTTAATATTTTTCTTTATTTCAAATCAGATACGGGAGATATTTTCAAAATTCTTCGCATCCGTTCTTTTCCTCATGAAGAATAGTTTAGGGAGGACAAGAAGTATGTTTTTGGATCTATGATACTTTTTGTAATGAAATTTCGAAAATGGATGACTCAGATAACATAAAAACAGGTACGTTGTTCTTTTTCCCTTTTAAGCATCCTTCCATTTCAGCGTAGATGCGTTTTTTGTAGGGGTCGGGGAGGGAGAGATGTGTGCAAAAGACATCTTAAATCCCTTGTGGCTTTCGAAATATAATTTTTAAATATGTTAAATGTCAAATTATTAATATAATTTTTTATGAATAAAATTTTCAGAAAAAATAATAAGAATTCATTTTAGACAGGTTTTCATCTTAGCATGTTGTTTCGTATGCTACTTTCTTCATTAGGATTAATATATATTTTTTATGTTTAAAACATGATTTGTTATAAACGGATTCATGTATTTCAAGGTTTACTACACTTTTATATGCCAATTTAGAAATCATTACCCCCTTTGTTTTGGATAAGGGACTTGGCAGAACTATTTGCATACCTTTGTTTTAACCTCTTAACTGATTTGCCTGTACAGCGTACGGGCAAGAAGAGTTTACTTGATGCACCACTTAAAACTTTTTGATACAACTAAATTTTTTATGTAACATTGCATACTATTTACTAGAAAAAAAAATTGTTTAAGATTAAATATTGCAATTATTTTACCTTTTAAAAAGTCCCTATTTTCAATTTATTGTACGTGAAAAAAAACAATTGGTTAAGCAGTTAAAAAAGCATATTCTGAATAGAATCTATTTATTGTAAATGTGTGATACACCTTTGGAGATGTTTTATAGTAATTTAAAGTAGATTTGTAGTTCCACATGATATTTAATTCAGCACTGAAAAAATTAAATACTATAGACATTGTTTAATCATAAATATTATTTTAAATCGATTTCCAACCAACATATCCTATTTTTGCGGGTGAGTCAACAATCGATTCAACATGACGACTCAGATTCGACTCTACAAAATGAACCTAAGAGCTTATGCCAATGAAAACGAGAAACATGCCTAAATTTTAAAGCCTGTTGCTGCGAGCGCCATCTTTTGGTCTAAATTCGAACTATTTGCAGAAAATGCATTTTTTAAAATTTGTTGACTTTCTAATCTATATATATAAAAGGAATTCTGAGGATAATTGAGGCACAGATAGGCTCTCATCCTCTATACCTTTTATTTATAGAGATTTTACACAGCTTAGGTAAACGCAGAAGAAATATAAAACAGATAATGTATTTATCACAAAAAATCGTCTGCTAAGAAAATCTTTTTTCATTTTGAACTCTATAAATAAAAGGAATAAAGCAGAAGAAATATAAAACAGATAATGTATTTATCACAAAAAATCGTCTGCTAAGAAAATCTTTTTTCATTTTGAACTTCTATAAATAAAAGGACAGATAGGCTCTCAAACAGTGAATCGTCGAATATAATTGAAGAACAAATGGAAGAACAAATGGAAGAACAAATGGAAGAACAAATGGAAGAACAGATGGAAGAACAGAAAGAAGAACAGATGGAAGAACAAATGGAAGACCTCTTCATTAACAATAAAAAAAGATATGCAAACGAAACCCCAGAACACCGATCAAACATATCTGCCGGAAACTGACGAGACATGGCACAGAAACGTGAATGTGTGGGGTTGTAGAACTGGCATTCAGATAGTCTTCGGGCTACTGAGGGCGGGCAACCGTCTAGTAACAATAAAACAAATAGAGCATTTTTATCTCAAAACTTTTTTTTTGGTATTTACGTTTAAAATAGATCAGTCATTTACTGGACACTCTCTACATATGTCCTTGATTGATGCAAGCTGAATTTCATACTCAAATATAAACTTTGATACAGAAGAGTTCAATGTTTTAAAGAAGTTAGCTAGAAAATGAATGATTAAATACTATGGAAATATCAACAATTTAATGGGTAAATTGTTTTTTAAGAGTAAATTTCAGTTAAAAGAATTCTTTATTAAGTTTCACGCTTAATAATGGAAATATGAAATATTTAATACAACTTTCAATTAAAATGCATTTCTTTTATTAAGAATTTTTTCAAACATGCGCTAAATATATGTATAATGAAATTTACAGCATTAATTTTTCACATTAGAAATAGAAGGGGCTTGCACGCATATACAAATAAATTTACTTACTTTCCTAAAAATGAAAAGTTATTCATAGAATCCTAATATGCCTGATAATTCAAAATTTTGTTGTTTAAGAGTCACCAAAGAATAATGTAATTACCTTTTCACATAAACTAGTTTAACTAGGAAATGAAAAATTTAAGAAGCAAAGAAATGTTAAGCCTGCAATTTGCCCCTTTTAACAAAATATTTGTAAAACATTCGTCTTCAATATGTTGTCATGGAAATAAGCATTTTATTTGTAAATAGTTATTACTAATGACTTACAAATGTCAAAACTGAGGCACGTAGTAATATTTTATGAAAAGTCATTTTTAACATGCGAAGAGAAAACATTTTTTCGTCAGTCTCAATGAATATTAATATTCATTGTCTTATACACGTCTATTTATAATTTTAACTATCTTCAAATTTATGATAACTAACCAAAATTTCAAATAGCTTATTTGCATGAGGAAAGGATATTGTTTTTCTTTTGCGTATAAATTCTGTGTAGTTCTATACAAGTATCAACTTGATCTATTTTTTAAAAATTTAAAATACACTAAATATTAAAAAAATTAATGTTTTTAAATATATTGAATATAAAATATATTGAATATAAGCAAATATTTAAATACCCCAGTAGTGTTAAAATTTTTTCAAATAAATTGTTTATTAAGAGTAAATTTTAGTTAAAAGAATTCTTAAGTAAGTTGCACACACAATAATGAAAATACTGAATATTTAATACAACTATCTAATAAGATGCATTCCTCTTATTAAGAATTTAAAAAAATCTTTATCTAAATAAATGTATAATGAACTTTACATCATAAATTATTCACATCAAAATTAGAAGTGGCGTGCACGCATATACAAATAAATTTACTTCTTTTATAAAAAATAAAAAGTTATTCATAGAATCTTAATATTTATGATAATTCAAAATTTTGTTGTTTTAGAATCATCAAAGGAGAATGTAATTACATTTTCACATTAATTAGCTTGAATAGGAAATGTATAATTTATGAAGCGAAGACCCCTCAAGAAATTATAAGTATGCAATTTATCCCTTCCGACAATATTTGCAAAACATTCGCCTTCAATATTTTGACATGGAAATATGTATGTTACGTATAAATAGTGAAAACCATTAATTTACAAATGTCAAACTAAAGCATGTAGTAATAATTTACGGAAAGAATATTTTAGCATACGAAGGGAACACATTTTTTCTGCAGTCTCATTCAATATCAATATTTATTGTCTTATTCACGTTTACTTACAATTTTAACTATCTCCAATTGTATGATCACAAACCGAAATTTTAAATTAGTTTATTTGCATCAGGAAGCGATATATATATATATATATATATATATATATATATATATATATATATATATATATATATATATATACACTGCTCAAAACAATTAAAGGATATTGCAGTTTTAGGTGGATTTTGTATCTGGGAAACTTTTTAGCTGATTGATACATGGTCGACAGACATAGTAGGTTATATGAGAATAAATTACACATGTTTGGCAGAAAAAAATGCATTTTATTGCGCATTTGTGTACAAAAGAAAAAAAACACAATTTGCGCATACGAGAAAAAAAGAATAAGAAAAGGTGTTTTCTTCAAAGAAAATCATTTTCAGTAGGGGGTATGGTTTCCACGGGCGGCCAGCAACGTTGAACACCTTTGAGGCATGGACTCAATGAGGCTATTAATGACGAGTTGGGGTATTTTGCCCCACTCTTCCAGAAGAGCTCTTTCCAGTTCTTGGAGAGTTTGTGGGGGTTGTTGGCGGCCAGAAACTCATCTTCCTAGAGCGTCTGAAACGTGCTCGATTGGATTCATGTCTGGAGAACACGCTGGCCATTCCATTCGAACGATTCCTTCCTCGAAAAGGAAATCCTCCACCAGGTTTGTACGATTTGGCCTGCAGTTATCGTCCATTAAAATGAAGTTATCTCCGATTGCTGCAGCGTAAGGTCTCTACAATAGGTCTGAGGATCTCATCCCTATATCGCCGACCAGTCAGAGCTCCATCTCGAATGATGTAGAGGTCAGTGCGCCCGTCAATGGAGATGCCACCATACACCAACACTCCTATTCCGCCAAATCTGATACTTTCGTGCACGAACGCAGGATTATTTCTACTGCCACGGTCCCTCCAGATGAAAATACGCCTATTATCCGGATGCACAGAAAAACGGGACTCGTCAGAAAACAGAATATTGCTCCATTCATTTCTCTTCCAGTTGACATGCTCGGTTGCCCACTCCCTGCGTTCGCGACGATGTCTTGATGTTAATCTCACACATACCATCGGTCGGCGAGCATACAGACCTACAACATGGAGCCGGTTTCGGACAGTCTGAGTTGAAATCGTGGTGCCTGTAGCCGAGCGAAGGTGTTGTTGGAGAAGAGTAGCGTTCATGTTTCGGTGTCTCCGAGCTGTTAACGCTAAATACCGATATTCATTGGGCGTTGTTGCCCGTCAACGACCTTGCCCTGGTCTTCGGCCTGCACATCCACTCTCCAAAAAACGGTTCCAGGTACTGGAAATGACACTTTGTGACACTCCAATGGCTTGCACTACTTCGGCTTGAGTTTGGCCCCCTTCTAACCTACCAACAATTCTCCAAGCTTCTGAATCTGTCAAATGACTTCGCTGAGACATCGTACTCATCGAAACAAAGCAATCACTGAATGCCGATCATCCTTGTCTTCATTCTATTTTATCCAGTTGAAAGTCAAATTTCATTCGCTGCCGCTGAAGCGACGTTTTTGACGTCGAACTCAAAATTTGCATACTCCACAGTTTGAAAACGAGAAAAATTTGCATTTGTGATTCTCTTCTTCTATTTTCGACAAAAAAAATTTCGTTTATATCTTTATTTTATATAAAACTTCAAATATTCTTTAATTGTTTTGAGCAATGTATATATATATATATATAGATATAGATATAGATATATATTCCTTTGCTTATAAACATTTGCTTATAAGCATTGCTTATAATGTAATTCAATACAATACAAATGTCAATTTTAATCATCGCAAGTTTTATCTAAATTTTTATAAGTTAGGTTAAAAAATACATTGAAAGATAATCCAATTTTTAAAAGTAATGTTTTAGATTGAAAACTATTACCTTATTTGCAAGTGGCAACAATCCAAATAAACAACATGGCTGAAAAGTAGAATGATTGCAGTTGTGTACAAATAGTAGTCTTGAAGAACACTTGGAATAAAAAAGAAAGTAATTGTCGTTTTTTTTTTCCTTTTTTTATTATTTTTTAAATAAATGCATAATATTTAAAGGTTTATAATAGCCTTAAAACATATTCTTGATAATATTACACGCAGAACAAATTATTGTCTTGTGTCATACCGCCATATATTTTTGAGGTTTTTTTGATATAACAGATAAATTAATTAGATAAATTAACCCGCGAGTAGTCGCGACTTTTTTCACAACGTCATTAGTCGCGCTCGGTCTTTTCGCCGCTGGCCTCCCGCATACCAAATATGTAAAATAAGAAGCATTTTTCACCTAATATACGAAAATAACATTACAAAGATGATATAAATTTGCATTTTTTTTTTTTGAAATATGCATTTTATTCATGAGATCTGGAGTAATTGGAAAAAATAATATGAACTGAAATTAGTGATTTTTACATAGACTTTTTCGCCAATTTCAACTTTGTTTCTAAAAATTTACCTGAAAGAAAAACAGAGGTGTCCTGTTACTTCACTAAGATGGTCGAGAAAGCTTCAAAATCAGCTACAAGGTAGATCTCCGTTGTATTTGTAATATGATAGAAGTTAGGAGAAGTTAAGTTATACGGGCGGCGAAAAGACCAACATGCGACTACTGACGGGTTAATATAGATATAGAGGATAGATAAATTTTTACTATGCATACAAGGTAAGTATAAATTTACATACATTGAAATTTCTATTTAAAGAGGATTCTACAGATTTATAAAAAATATTTACTGATCATTCATTTCAGCATATTTTTAATTAGCTATCTTGTACAATCTTGCAACAAAAATAAAGTATGTACAATATTAATTATAATTGTACATTTTTTTGTTTTTTCAATAATTTTAATATATTTCTGAGTTTTTTTGATAGACTGATATTATTTCAAAACGTATTTATTTGATAAAATGTATAATATCCTCTAAATAATCTACGATATTAAGTACACTTTCATAGGAGATTCCTTACCATTTTAAAATCTGACATCCTGAAATATTATTTCAAAATATCCCATATGTATAATATAATAAATATAGAGAAAGTGGTTAAGATTCCCTTCTAAAATTTCTGAAGTTGATTATTACAAGATATTACAAGTAGTCGATTTTGAATAAATAAAAATTCGATATAAGCAATATATTACATTGAATATGACGTTATTGAAATTGATATATTATACTTATACTGAAATTAAAATTGTTATTAACTTTTAAATTATAAAAAAGGAATTTTGTTCGAACAAAACATTATGTAATTTAAAAAATAAATAAACGGAATACCAAATTATACCTGGGGATATTTAATATAAAACATAAAAAAAATCCCCTTTCTATAATTGACATTCACGTATTTTAATTTTAAATAGTAATTTAATGTATTGTTTTCTTTATTTTCAAATATACAACAATAAACATTATAAAATACTTTAACCAACTAAAATGTAGGTTGAACATCAAAATAAAAAACATTAATAATTTTAGCTACAATAAGAACATTTCCATGTCTTGAAATTTGAAAGAATTATAAAATATTATCACTAAAATTTTTTTAGTATCTGCTTATCAATTTTTTGTAAAATAAGGCATTTTCGAAAAGCTTTTCTTTCTATCTCGTCTAATTATCAAAAAAATAAAATTCTAAGAATCAGGAAAATTCGAATATGTCTATTCCAACCTTGGTATATATCTATTTTAACTTTCGTATTTAAATGCGATAGATTATCTGAGACATTATGAACTTACATACAATCACAATCTTCCTTAATTAATATAATCATTTAAAAGATAATTTTCAAATCAAAGGAAAATTCTTCAGCAGTAATTCAACTTACTAAATAAAACTTTTTTGTTTAGAAAAAAGGATGTAACGAACGCATTAATGAAATGTAATTTTAAATGATAAATGAAACTTTTTTCGCGTTCAACCTTATTGCAGGAAATTAACCAGGTTGCGCTTAAAACAATATGTTATGGACCCCAATAATTTTTTCAGTCATAATTAAAGGATACTTTATTGCTGTTTGAAACATAATTTGCATTCAAAACTTTGATGGTCTTAAAAATATTTTTCCAATGTCTTCGACTCTTGTTTTAATGTTTCAAAAACGATCAGTATAACAGGGAGTGTGTTCTATAAATAGGTAGACGAAATATATCAGCCGTGATATACACTATATTGCCATTGATTATGGGACACTTGCGATTTTAGACATTTTACTAAATATCTATAAAATACATGAGGAATCATCTCGAAACTCTTAGTGTATAAATATAATAGTATACGTCATACATCTCCGTGAAGATTTTTTACCGAAACTCCATAGGGGACCGTCAACAAATTAAAAAAGAATGAATATCTTTTGAATAACCCTGTCAAAACTAATGTAGCAAAAGCGCTCAAACTCTAGATTATGATTGAATGCCTTATTGTAATACACTGTGTTCATTTTTATCCAAATAGCATGCATACTCTCAGAGTAATTAAGGTTTTTATAGAAATGGCCCCAATTTTTTCTAAGTTTTTCCCTTATAATTTTCAGAGTTCTTAATATAAAATAATATTTTTTTCAGAAAATATGACAAACAACATTGCACACAGTACCCTGTAATCAGAATTAAAAAATAATAAAAATTGTATGAAAAATGAGTAGGTTTACTAAATAATTTTTTACTGCGCATGCGTCAAAGATATCAAAATTTCATTTACATATTATGTTAGCTAAATGTATAGAGCAACTTTTGTAAAAGTTTCAAAATTATAGCTTGAAAATTCTGAAAGTAATCGTCTATAGAAAAAGGACAAAATCCGTTGTTTCCAAAATGAAGCAAAAAAATGAGGGATTTTATCCAAAAGTAGTCGAAACATCCCGTATTGTGTATTCTATATTGACACTAATCAATGAATATATGGATACAACCCCTCTTGTTTTTGCTGCATTTTGAGAATAACGGATTTTCAACTTATTCAATTGACGATTATTTTCAGAATTTTCAAGTTATGATTTTGTGACTTTCACAAAAGTTGCTCTATACATTTAGCTAACATAATATGCAAATGAAATTTTGATATCGTTGACGCATGCGCAGTAAAAAATTATTTAGTAAACCAACTCATTTTGCATACAATTTTCATTATTTTTTAATTCTGATTACAGGGTACTGTGTGCAATGTTGTTTGTCATATTTTCTGAAAAAAATATCATTTTATATTAAGAACTCTAAAAATTATAAGGAAAAAACCTGGAAAAATGTGGGACCATTTTTATAAAAACCTTAATTACTCTGCGAGTATGCATGCTATTTGCATAAAAATGAACACAGTGTATTACAATAAGGCATTCAATCATAATCTAGAGTTTGAACACTTTTGCTACATTAGTTTTGACAGGGTTATTCAAAAGATATTCATTTTTTTTTATTTGTTGATGGTCCTCTATGGACTTTCGGTAAAAAATCTTCACGGAGATGTATGACGTATACTATTATATTTATACACTAAGAGTTTCGAGATGATTCCTCATGTATTTTTCTAGATATTTAGTAAAATGTCTAAAATCGCAAGTGTCCCATAATCAATGGCAATATAGTGTACAATACAAATTACGATATGTCCGGGTCTGTATTATTTTGACGCATACCAATGGACGTGTGAGGATTTCACTTTTCACGCATTTTCAATGAAAGTATCACCACGGAGTACACTAACTGTAGAGATTCGGCAGCTCCGAAAAAACATCATCAGTTACTTTTTAGTCTCATCTGAACAAAGCGTTGACATTGGAAATTAATTATATTGCTTCTTAATTAATCATGAAAGGTCCGATAGAAGGGTCAGATAACCTCGATGACAGTTATAATTTGCAGATATTCTGTGACAACATTCTTGCTCAGAGGGAAAACGCAGGGGTTATAGGGTTATTTCAAGCAAATATTCTGAAATTATCTCATTTCATAGAAACCGTGGCATGACTGCTAATAATAACTGTAAAATATTCTTGTTAAAGTTATGAACAAAATGCAGGGCTCAGAGCACACTATGACTAAACGACCGACTTCCATTACATAAGAAAAAAATTCTATTTTCCGAATGTTAGTCAACTATGTAGAACAAACTATAGCGTTTTACTGTTATATTCTGAATATAAAGGAATGTATGATATATTCTATGTTGGTAGTAGGATTTTTCCCTATTGTGTGCAAACTTTTAGGACTAAATGTTAATACAAGTTTTGGGAAATTAATACAAATTGCAAGTGTAATGAAACCTAATTTTCTTTATTTTATTATTAGTCTGCTTTCATTTTCTATTTCTTTTCAATCTCGGATATTATTACAATAGTTTAGATACTATCAAAGATTGTGATTGTTTTTCAGTGCTGTAATTGTCTTCTTCAAAATAATTTTCTGAGACCACAGTCGAACATATATTTTTTCACTGTAAGCAGAGACCCGCAGTGGGATTTCTTTCTTTCTCACGAAACAGCAATGAAGAAATTCGATTACTACTGTCTATTTATTTCTCTGCTAAAGAAGATTTGTTTGGGACTTTTTATTTCTGATTTAACTTTCAGTTTATCGAAAAAAAATGGGTAGCGAAACTTCTAATTTGAAAAAAAAATATGATCGGTGTATCAAAGATCTAATACATTCTCCTGTAAATCAAAAAGTAGGAAAGAACTTTGCTTATTTGCTGAGAATTTAATCATTTGGTGAAATAAACATCTTCCGTATTAGTTATAAAGTAAATGGGTTTTAGGAAGTTTCAATGATTTTAGTTGTTCGAATGTGTATCATCTATTTTAAAATTCCTTTTTTATTATTGCTATAGATTATTACTGCGTAAAGAATTTTTAGGTGTTACATGTAAAAGTTCTTTTTATAATTACAATGGTGTAAACTCAATTTTTCAAGATCAACGGATGCATTAAAGAAGACTAGAAAATAAAATAATTGATTTTTTTTCAACTGAAAAAAAGATTTTTTGATAACAGTACGTACAACAGTATTTTTATGACACGTACAAAGTTACAAACCGCATTTTAAAAAATAACTAATCTAAAAGAATTAAAAAAGACTGAACTGGCTGAGTGAAACTCAAGCATATTTTTTGATGGAATAAATTAAATGACTTTTTGGAAATTCAATAGACAATTAAGTTACTCTACAGAGATAAATTTGATTACCGTAAATTAACATGACACAATCATGATTTCTAGGTATAAAATTAAAAGTTTTAGTCGAAGGTTTTAAAGAGAAAATTAAAATATTTAAAGATATGTTTATAATTAGCAAAAGATTAGTTATAGAAAACTCAAATTTAAACAGATTTAGACTCAAAATCTAGATTTTGTTTAAAATTTCTTAAGTAAATTTAAATATTAATTGCAATTAATTAATTTTTATGTTTAAATATTATCATACCATTATTATGTAATAAAAATATGTCAGTAAAAAAGGCTTCACTGTAAAACATTTTTGTATTACTACTCTATAAAACTGGTGGCAGGAAAGCTGCCACCTGTGTTATAGTGTGATTTTTTTCACTTATATGATGGTGTAATTTAAACATATGTTAGTGGTGTAACATTACATATTAGTGTAATGTCACACTGGTTATCTTGGTTAATCGTTATTCCACCATAAACTTGGTGGAAGCTTTGTTGCCACCAACTTTATGCAGTAACGTTACACAAATGTTTTACTGTGTGGCGTCATGTCGATTGAGGCAACAATTTTCACATTTAATATTTAATTTTTTACAAATTCATTATATCTCAATGTCTATTCAATTATTCAATGTCTTAATTTATTCTTTATTTTGTGTTTTAAAAACAATTTTCAATCATGATTTTAAACAAATCAAACACTGAGTGCAGTCTAATTGCTGAAGGTTATTCCTGTTTCGCTTATTGTAATATATAAATTGTTGAGCACTAGTTTTCGGTTAGTTACTTGTTTCCGGTTATACACACCATCTTTACGAAATTTAAACTTTGCCAAAATAACTTAATTGGATAATAAAGTGCATGTATTCTAGATAAATTAAAACGAAATAGATATTTATAATTATTGAAAGTTAAACTGTGCAAAATTAAAAATAATTAAGCCGACTATATTAACGGTTTCAGGTCTCAAATGTTTGAAATTTTTTCTTTGTAAGTCTTTACTTAGAATCGATTCAATTTACAGTATACCTTGTAAAAATTGCGACTATAATATTGCAATCTATACCTATATTGCGATTATATAAATTTGAAATTGGTCATGCATGCGCCATGCGCATTGCCGAGTTTAAACGTGACAACAAATCTGGAAGCCTGCATTCTTGTTCAGCCCTGTTTGAATTCCAACTATAGCTGAGATTTGTAAAATATGATAGTTATAAATTCCAGTTGCTGTACCACTAAAAGTAGGGTTTGTCTTGACGATTAGCTCACTCGTAAACAAATGCGCCAATTAATGAATCCTGTGCAGTTCCATCGATTGTACATCTTTTCTTTGATATGGTTCTTTACATTTTATTTAATTTTAACGGTTAGTTATTATAAACTGCAAGTATGATATATAGTTTTCTAGGCATGTAAATATTACTGCACATGAGAGGAACTAAAACTTATCCTAAAACTCTCGCAATTTTACTAGTACAGGGTGATAAGAAAAAAATTGGACACACATGATGCATTATAACTTTTATGCTAATGAAAATATTATTACCAAGTATAAAAAAATATGAATACATTATTTTGTCTAATATATTTACGAATATGAAAAGTGGCTACATTTAGCCATTATACAGAGCTTTAAACGTGGCACAAAATTTTCAGCTATAGACCGCAACTCACTTACAAGGAAGGTCTCAGTACGGGCATACTCAGAAAAATCTGAAAAAATTACAGAATATTCTTCTCATATAGTTATATATGTTTATAAAAAAATTTCGGCGGAACCTCCTTATAACCTCCGTAAAAAAATAATAAAAATTTCGTTTATTTGGCGATTTATCTCCGGTTGGCGAAAAAACGAAATTTTGAAAAATACGCTTTTACGCTTCGAATACTTTTTAAAGAAAAAACTATGTTCAATTTATTTTAAAAAGTTTAGTGTAAGTAATTTTAGTTTTGCATTTTTACTTTACTTTAAGTGTAATTTTGTCATATACGTTTATATGTACTTATAACAAAATGAAATTAATATATTTTATCATTTAAAACACAATTTAAATTGATTAAAATTGTTCCAAATTGAAAAATACACTGTTAAAAATCTGCTGCATTTTGTTGCAACGCACTCCCTTGCTTGTATAGAAAACGGTTACTTGGCCGTGAAATGGAGCTTTCTCATTGGTTGGAATAGAGATATTATATACAAGCGGTGGAGTGCGTTCCAACAAAATGCAGCAGATTTTTAACAGTGTATGACACGGTCAATTCACCGTGCTATGGAGCATTCTCATTTGTCAAAAGAGAGATATTCTATAAAAGTAGTGGAGTGACGTTGCAGTAAATGCTGCGGATTTTTAACAGTGAAGTCAATTAAAATAAATTTTCAGATTCGCTAAAATGGTCTGCTTTTCGCGAGGAAATGCACTGCTCGCCAAATCCCGCGTCGCTTTTAGCTTTTCACGCCAATATTTCAAACTATTTTATTTTTTTACATATCTAATAATGTAATTCCGCCGCTAATTTTCACTGATCCCTTATTACCTATATGAATAGTTTAATTCGTATTTTTTTAAAAAAATTCTGAGTGTGCCCCCAATGGAGACCTTCCTTGTTAGTGATATTTTATCCCATTCCTTACATAAATATTTCTTTATAGGTGTCAACGTTTTTTGAGGTTTGGCACACACACCTGTCTCCAAGATGGACCAAACAGAATAATCCGATGGATTTAAATTTGGGGAATACGGTGGTCATTCTTGAGCTCCAATGAAATCCGGAAATTGTGTCTTGTAGAAATCTTGATTGCCTGTAGATCTGTGTGCAGATGTGGAATCCTGTTTGAAGATCCATCTTTTGTTTCCAAAGTACTGTTTTGACCAAGATAAGACAACATCTTTTAAAATGAGTTTGCGATATTTTGTTGATTAATCTTTATCCCTTGATCAACAAAACAAGTGGTGTTTTAACACTAGCAAATATCCCATTTCAAACCATTAGAGATTGGGGGCGTTGACGCCATTCAACAATGCAAGAAGTTCCAAGTGCTTCTGCTGACCAAATTCTATCATTATGCTATTGGGCGCATGTTCAAATGAAAACAGCTTCTCCTCTGTGCAGACAAATGTTTGCCGTCGATGACCTGCTGTCCGCATCAGTTCTTTACACCTTTTAAGACTTGTGCATTTGTTCTCTGTTGTTAGCTTTTCAACCTGTTTCATTTTGTAAGGGTGAATAAGATATTTTCTTGCCATAAAACGTGCGGTTTTTCTGTTGATCTTCATCTCTCTAGAAACTTTTTTCTTTGAAAGCCTAGAATTTTTCTGAACTCGCTTTTTGATAACTATCCGGTTTCTTGATACGTTAATTGTGCGCTTTCTTTCTCTTCTTGGCCTGTCTCCATCATGTCCGAGTTCTTTGAATCTTTTGATTATACATGAAACCGTCTGCTTAGGCATTTTCAATCCTTGAACAGTGTCACATCCTTTCATTCCTTTCCCATACTATTTAAGTATGGCAGATCGTTTGATCGCACCATAATAATTATTACAACTAACTTACTTACACATGTTTAATAGCTATCTAGAGTCAATTGCCTATGACAAAGACTTTATACCTTTAGTGGTGGTTATAGATTTTTGGTTTGAAACTTTATCTAAGTTATTTCTTGTCACCCTGTATTTGTATTTACATAATGTTTTGTTTCTATGTCTGATGAATTCTAGTGTATTTTTTAATTTGATATATCAAACATTATACAAAGTTTAATTAGTTTAATTTATAAAATTAAGTTTTAAACAGACCTAGTGCCAAAAATATGATTTTACTTAAAACTTATTAATATAATTTTAAGATTAAATTTATGTTAACTACGTATTTAATACCCAACACAAAAAGTTGTAAAAAAATCATACTTTAACCATAGATTATGAAACATTTTCAACACTTCCTGAAATTTTAACAAAACGTCGTTATTTAAAGAATTAAGGTTACTGTTTATAGCCAAATATGTATTCCATTACTTTTGAACAACCCTGTATTTGATCTGATAGTTGATATATACACTATATAATGGGAAAATTTAGTTTGATAAAGAAAAGACTGATTAAAATTTCACTTTCAGCAATTTATACTGATAGATGGAAACATACTTGAATAATTTTATTCAGCTCTGAAGTTTATATGGTACCTTTATTGCAGACCAGTATTTAGCTAAAATTTCGTTCAAACTAAAACACTCTCAATACTATTTAAATCACCTTTCCAAAAATTATCATCCGTGGATGACCATGTAAATAATACTTCACGTGGCCCTGTATATCACTTTATCTGTATGCTACAAACATTTCTTAGTAAAGTGAAATCAATTCAGTGTAAACATCCATAATTTCCTAAAATCCACCTTTATGTAATTTGCACTTATATTCAATAATATTTGCGATGTCTCTTGTGTAGCCCTGTATATCAATTATAGCACTTATGCACACCACATAAAATATGCAGAGATTTAGTGAAACTTAAAAGTGCATGTCATAATTAAAATGCATTTCACGGAGCCATTAACGGATACATATACAGTACATATACATACACAGTATTTTGGAAAGAATACACCATTTGAAATTTTTGTGCGTCCCTATAAATTCTATGCGATTCGTATTATGCATGACAATATAAAATAACTTATATTAAACCTCAGCAACGTATATCAATTTTTTTATTCATAAAATAGTTTAATACAATTAAAATATGTCGCACATGATTCCCCACTTGCCCATTATGTAAAGGAATTCGCTTGTGTGGCCCTGTAAACGAACATTAGATATTTTTTTTCACCGCTTACTTTACGGAATGTATATTTTAATGCACTTTATTAATTCATATAAATTTTAATATGTTTGGCAAGGCAACACCTTTAAAATTTATTTAAAGCGATTTTTACCATAGGCCGTAATGTAACGGTAAACTTTTGACTGTCTCTGTAAATAAACTAATACATTTAGAAGGTTCGTATGAAATACGATTCGTGCTAGGATACACATCAATAATGTCAAAAACTTTCAGGACTATCCGACGATATTTATAGGAGTTACAGTGCGGACAGTCGGACAAACCGTCAGACAATCCGAAATCATAAACGCCTGCCTTTCAACTTTCTTGGAAAATGTTAAAAAGGCTTTATTTATTCGTGACATTTTTATTTAAGAACACCTTCACATGAGTGTACACTGTTAAAACTACTGGCAGCAAAGTAGCCAGACATTTACTGACTGTCTTTGAGAAATAAAAGAACTCCGTCTGAGGGTTATTCTCCAATAAGTAGGTAATTTCTGTCCCTTAGGGTTACATTCTGTCTTTTGTCATTCATATAGTTTTTTTAGCATAAAATGTGTTTTGTAATTTATCTCTGCAATTTCAAAAAGTAATTTCAAAAAAATAACTGTAATTTTTACTGTAATAGTATTTTAAATATTCAGTTTGTCACTTCCGTCCCTTGTTCCTCACCTCATGTACTGATCTTCTGGAACAATTTTAAGTACAATAACAAATTATATTTAACAATTTTACCACCCAAAATAAAAATTTGTACTCTAAAGTACATAATAAAATATTTTTATTGCAAATTAAAAATAGTTTTCCATTTATACTGAGTCAGAGAAACGCTATCCCCTAATTTTTATGTCTCTACTGTCCTTTTGTATAAAACTGCTAAAGTGACCACCAGATGGCCAGATAAAATTTGTGAACAGGTGCATTAGTAGAAGTAGCCATCTTTATTGCCCTGAAAGATACATGAGACAATTTTAAGGACATCAAAAATAGTTACAATCTACATATGGATAGAAAGGTAAGAATATGTTTATTATTTGTCACTACTGTCCCCTGTTTAAACTGTCCTTGTTATTGTTTTTATTTTTTATTTTTTCATAATGTAACATACTTTTGCTTAGTACAAAATATCATATTGCAGTCTTACTAAGCCTAACTTATTATTATACACAGAAGCAATTTTCTTAATTTACTCACTACTGTCCCTGTCACTTCTGTCCACTTTCAAATTATTTATTTGAGTACTGAATCTTCGAAGCAGATATTAATGCCAGAGATGAGTTGAAGCCAAAGGTTACATTGATACCATCTTTTCCAAATCTATTAAAATTACATCAGCTCATTAGGAATACGTTTGAAAATATTAAATTTCAACTGTGTTATTTAAGCTGTTTCACATGTGCCACACATGAAGAATGTAAATATTACTGTTCAGAACCATCTTTTGTAGATTTATCTCCCTATGTTAAGAATATGCCCAATGATTATAAAGATACTGAAGTATGAACTCCTGGTTCTGAAGGTGAACTTATTTGTGTAGGAATTTGGGTTGCAGTTGTGTATTGGCGTCTTGGTGAGTTTTAAATTTTTATTTACAGTTAAATTATTATTTTAAATTTTTATCAACATATTTTATTTTTTCATATTACTTATTAGAAGTTTTGTTTTTAACAGGTTTAATTGAAGATATAAATGATGACATCTTTAAAATAAATTTTAAGTTAAGGAATAGAAGCCGATTGCATTGGCTAACTACGCCAAGTATCCAGGATGTTCCAAAAAATGAAATTCTGTGTGCTATTGATATTTCCCCTCGACCAGTTACTTCAAGATACACTGCTCAAAACAATTAAAGGATATTGCAGTTTTAGGTGGATTTTGTATCTGGGAAACTTTTTAGCTGATTGATACATGGTCGACAAACATAGTAGGTTATATGAGAATAAATTACATATGTTTGGCAGAAAAAAATGCATTTTATTGCGCATTTGTGTACAAAAGGAAAAAAACACAATTTGTGCATATGAGAAAAAAAGAATAAGAAAAGGTGTTTTCTTCAAAGAAAATCATTTTCAGTAAGGGGTATGGTTTCCACGGGCGGCCAGCAACGTTGAACACCTTTGAGACATGGACTCAATGAGGCTATTAATGACGAGTTGGGGTATTCTTCCCCACTCTTCCAGAAGAGCTCTTTCCAGTTCTTGGAGAGTTTGTGGGGGTTGTTGGCGGCCAGAAACTCGTCTTCCTAGAGCGTCCCAAACGTGCTCGATTGGATTCATGTCTGGAGAACACGCTGGTCATTCCATTCGAACGATTCCTTCCTCGAAAAGGAAATCCTCCACCAGGTTTGCACGATGTGGCCTGCAGTTATCGTCCATTAAAATGAAGTTATCTCCGATTGCTGCAGCGTAAGGGACTACAATAGGTCTGAGGATCTCATCCCTATATCGGCGACCAGTCAGAGCTCCATCTCGAATGATGTAGAGGTCAGTGCGCCCGTCAATGGAGATGCCACCATACACCAACACTCCTCCACCGCCAAATCTGACACTTTCGTGCACGAACGCAGGATTATTCCTACTGCCACGGTCCCTCCAGATGAAAATACGCCTATTATCTGGATGTCCAGAAAAACGGGACTCGTCAGAAAACAGAATATTGCTCCATTCATTTCTCCTCCAGTTGACATGCTCGGTTGCCCACTCCCTACGGTCGCGACGATGCCTTGATGTTAATCTAACACATACCACATCGTGGTGCCTGTAGCCAAGCGAATGTGTTGTTGGAGAAGAGTAGCGTTCATGTTTCGGTGTCTCCGAGCTGTTAACGCTAAATAACGATCTTCATTGGGCGTTTTTCCCGTCTACGACCTTGCTCTGATCTTCGGTCTGCACATCCACTCTCCAAAAAACGGTTCCAAATCCTGGAAATGACACTTTGTGACACTCCAATAGCTTGCGTTACTTTGGCTTGAGTTTGGCCCCCTTCTAACCTACCAAAAATTCTCCAAGCTTCTGAATCTGTCATATGACTTCGCTGAGACATCGTACTCATCGAAACAAAGCAATCACTGAATGCCGATCATCCTTGTCCTCATTCTCTTTTATCCAGTTGAAAGTCAAATTTCATTCGCTGCCGCTGAAGCGACGTTTTTGACGTCGAACTCAAAATTTACATACTCCACAGTTTGAAAACCAGAAAAATTTGCATTTGTGATTCTCTTCTTCTATTTTCGACAAAAAAAAATTTCGTTTATATCTTTATTTTATATAAAACTTCAAATATCCTTTAATTATTTTGAGCAGTGTATTTTACTGTAGACAAATTATATCATATAAATTTTAAAATGAGCTGTATTTCTCGTACTTAAATACTTTTTCTAACTTAAACTTTTGTCCAAATAAATTCACTTATTTGCTAATTATCTTATTGTTGGTTAGTTTTTTCTAAAAGAGTATTCAAATTTTAAAATAGTAAAAAATTAATAGATGTTAAATAATTGTCACTTCTGTCCATGTAAATGTTACTCCTGTCCCCTTATTCTTAAAACTTAAAAAGTATTCAGATTTATAACAGATGATATCTTAAACGTTATATTTTTTTAATTTTAAAATCCGGGTTATAAAGTAGACAACTATCTTGGGGACAGTAGTGACATTGATTACCAAATTAATTTATAAAATATTTTTTTTTTTATAAATATATGGTGGTTAAAGTTTATGCCGGAATGTTGTATATTACTCAGCAACCTATGCTGCATATAATTATTAAAAAATATTGGTTAAAGTTTAACTTTTATTTTTCACTAAATCAATGAGTGAAATTACCCACTTTTTGAAGAATCACCCTTGAAGAAGCGGTAACTTTCCGTTATAAAGTTGGATTTTTAATGATAACAATTTAATTTAATTTTTAAAATTGATGTATCAATGATCATTGAATTCGAACTTTCCGAGCGATTTTGCACTTCTATACTATTTAATTTAGTTTAATTTACTTATCTTTTGTATAATTTACTTCAAGCCGCCGAAGGGTCGAACTCGAGACCAGTTGACTGCGGAATAAGCCCTTACTGACTGAGCCAAAGCTGCTGATGTCCATCCGTACAAAGTATGTCTGTTAGTGGGAAAATCTGTTGTGATTTTCAAAGATTTCACTTTAAATATATTCGTTAGAATATTTGTAAACGGTTTATTTTATTTTTAACCGACTTCAAGGAGAAGGTTATGATATTGACCTGTATGTATTTCTTGTTCATCCACAAATTCTTTAAATATGAATCCATTTTGATTTCGGTACTACTCGGTTATCCCGTCGACAAAATTTATCACCAAAGTATAAGATTAAATGCCCATAATGGATTATCGTGAATGTCACATTCAATGACATTAAATACGATTCACGTGTTTAAAATGTCTCTAAGTGATTTTTATTTCGACTTTTCCTTAATATTTTTATTAATATTCTACTAATTATTTATTTTTTCGTTATATAAAATAAAAGTTATGTCAATATGTATAATTTGGTTATTAGTTTTTCGATTTGTATAATTTGGCGAAATTGGTCGACGGGATAACAGAGTGATACCTTGATTTTTTTTAAAAGTATAAGATACCTATGTGGTTCCATTTTCATTTCATTAAATTCTGATGATTAGTATTTTTTTTTTAATAAAAAATGTAAAAGACAGTTGATTAAAAAATAATGATTTGGCGCAAATCATCTCTCATTGTTGCAACCGTTTTCAAATCATAAGCATATTAAAACTATGCATTCATATGCGTTAGCGCCAAGTTGTCGTCAAGCTGGATTTTTTTTTTTTTTTTTTTTTGAAGTCAGTTTGTATTTTTAAAGTATATTTTATATTCTATACCGATGCATAGTACTTATTATTTTTTTAAATCAATTTTAATTTTTTAGCTACTTTAAATTATAGAAAATCCCCGTCTATAATCACGATTATTTTATTTTAATTATGTATTTTTATTTTGAATGAATGTATGAAAAAAATTATTCATTTTTTAGAAAAATAAAATTATAGACAATTTTTTGAAATTGTCACACACAATTTATTATTATTTTCTTATGGGGGGGATAATTAGTTGAAAGATTTTTTAAAATTAGAAATAAGAGAAAAAGAAACAGAAAAAATGTAATTAAAAGGGACTTCTCATGTTTTCATTATTTCATGGCGCCAGTTGGATTCGAACCATTCGCTCTCATCGACGCTCTCAGACGTTTTTGTGACGTGGTGCCTTGATCACTCGGCCACTGAGACCCCCCAGAAAGCGGAGTGTTCCCATTTTTTCTTTCTGTTGCCATTCGTTTCGTTATCTTTGGGACATATGGCGGATTTTTCTAATTTTTAACGGAAATTGCCCCATTGTTGTGAAAAGGAACTTTTTCTGTGAAATTCAGGAAAAATAAATCCGTGAATTTCAGATTTTTTTTAACAGTGTAGGCATCTGATTTATAGAAAACACCGATTTTAAAGAATTTAAAAACTGTATTTATAACTACAGTATTAGTTTCGATATTGTTAGTATGTAATACAAATAGCTTAAATAATAAAAAAATAAAACATATTTCGAGTACACTGTATAAAAATTCCCGTAAAATTCCTAAAATGTTTCTAGGAAATTGGACTTTCGTAAACATTTTATGCAACGACAACAACAAAAATACATGTAACAGCACTTTTGCATTTAAATAAAAAAATCTGTTAGGTTACTAAGAATTTTTAGAAAACTGGGATATATAAAGCTTTTTGTGTAACTGTAACCCGAGTTAGGGATAGAAATTTAGTAAGATTGCATCAATTTTAATATAAATTCTTTGTAAAGCTACACCGTTAAAAAAAATCTGTGAATTCACAGTAAAACAACTGGCAGCAAAGTAGCCAGACATTTACCGTTCCGTTAGTATATTTTCCGTTTTGTAAAATAAAAGAAAGGAAAACTCCGTTCGAAGAAGCGGTAACTTTCCATTACAAGAATTGATTTTTAATGATAATAGTTTAATTTAAATTTAATGAACAGAGCAATCGGCAAAAAATTAAATTTCTGGGTGATTTTAAGCTGCTATGGTAACATTCCCAGTAAATGGCACATTAAGAATTTGTCTTTAAACTTACTTCAATTTTCATTACAAAGAAATAAGATATTTACTTGGAAATATTTTTAAATCAAAGAATACATATCTGTGCATCTATTTTGCCTAATAAAAGCAAAAAAAAAATTGAAAAAGTATTTTTTTTTAAATATATTTATAAAAAGTTGCTGAAATCACCAGTAATTGGCACCTAGAGCACCAAGGTATGACACCTTGTGATCTAGTAATTGGCACAAGTTTATATAAAAAAAAAAAAAAAAAGAAAAGAAAAAAGAAAAAGAAACAAAAAACTTTACATTTTGCATTGGGTTTAATCGCCTTAAATGAATTTACTGTAGATGAAAATGCCATATTTCAGGTTATTGAGAGTAAAAAATCAACACATTAGTCTGAAATGTGAACACTTTCAAACAATGCAATATACTTATATTAATACCCAGTAATTGTCATGCTGTCCCCAGAAATTGTCATGTGAAGCTTTAATGGATTCCAATTACTGATAATATTTCATATTTTTAAATAAAAACAAATTATGAACAAAATTAGTCTATAACTTTAAAAGTACTTCCAAAAAAAGTGGTTTAATCACAAATTCCTTGCGAATTCCTTGTAATTGGAATAGGTGCCAATTACTAGTTACTAGCAAAATTGAAGCACCATTAATTGGCATCTATCATTAATTCAAAAATCCAAATATTTGTGTCGAAAATACTTTTACACAACTTAAGTAACCCTTTTTAACTAAACAAAGCTGTTGTCAATTAAAATTTAAAATATATTATAAATCAGATAATAATTAATTGAAAAGCATGCCTTCCTTAATCGAAAGAAGAAGCATTTGCAACAAAAATGGCTAATTTCATACAAGCCATAATTGTTTCTCTTTCTTAGGCACTATTGTTATCTAGCAGCATAAATCAAAGTTATAATCTTTAATGTAAATGAGCATATAACTGGTATATGGTCTTGCATTTTTAAAAGACTGGCTATAAATCTTGTTTTGGGACATGTTTGTAGGATGTGCCAATCACTGGTGCATGCCAATTACTGGGGATGTCACCCTATATAATTTAATTTAATTTATCTTTTTAATTTACTTCATGCCGTCCTGAGGATCGGCATCGAGACGTTTTGACAGCGGCATAAGTCCATATCGACTCAACCAAAGCTGCTGATGCTAGCCTCTACAAAGTACATCTTTTATCAGTTAGTGGCTAAATGTGTTTTGTTTTTCAAAAATTTCCTTTCAAATATATTCGTTAGAGTATTCTTAGGCGGTTTATTTTATTTTATTAAGACCGATGCTTAATACTTCTTATCATTTTTAATAAATTTTAATTTTAAAAAAATCACTTTTTTGAATGAACGTATGAAAAATCAAATTATTAATTTTTTTACAAAAATAATGTTATAGACAATTTTTTGAAATTGTCTCACACAATTTATTTATTTATTTATTTGTGGGGGGGTAATTAGTTAAAAGATTTTTTAGTAAGAAATAGGAGAAAAATAAACAGAAAAAAATGCAGATAAAAAAGGACTTTTTATGTTTTCATTATTTCATTTCGCTAGTGGGGTTTGAACCCAGATTTTTTTTTTTTTTTATCAGTGTACATATTTCTGTAGGTTTACGAAAATAGTTTAGTAGATTTTCATATTTTTCTGTACAGATTAAAGATAAATTTTAACAAGCATACACATTTCTACAGCTTTACACCTGTCCAATTACATATTTCTTTTTTTCTTTTTCTATTTTTTTTACCAGTGTATCATAGGTTTTTCATTTAAAATTCCTTTTCATACGTTTTTTGTATATGGACAACAATAATTGGAAAATGTAAATAATTAGTGAATTAGTAGGATATCAGAATTTCTGTATTTTATTTTTGAAGCCAGGAAGCATGGGTTGGATACACTTGTTAATAGTGCACTGTTAAAAAATTGCAGTTAATTATAGAACAATTCAACTGTTTTTATAAAAACAGTTACATAACATTAATTGAACTCTATTCTGACTATAATCCAGACAAAAATGTGGCCAGAATAACGTTAAATTATGGATACGTAGACCTATTTATGAAAAACAGCCGAATTACTGGACAGTTTTCTGTAAAAGTTTAACACTCTGAAAATAAAAAAAAATATATTTTTTAATGCTTGCTTGTATTTTTTTTTTATTGCTGAAGTTTAAACACTTCAAAAATGAACGAAAAATATAAGTTTTTCTTAACTTAAACTCATATATTCTAAAACAAATATTGCGACAAAACGCAAAAAACAGTTTTAAATTATTATAAAGCATCTACAAAAATATATCAGTCAGTAATTTGATGATATGAATGTATTTAGTAATTTAAAATTATTTTATAATTTTAATAATATACATTTAAATTCATTTAAAGAGTTATTTTTTACTGTCTGAGCCAAAGCTAAGGTTGATAAAAAATTAGTCACATAGCGAATAGCTGCCAAACTACCGGTTTTATGAAGTTAACAAACATGCTTGGTATCATAAAATGTACACTATCTTCAGATTATCATTAAATACAGTATCATACAGTAGAGTCAGGCTATCTTGAACTCCGCTACTCCGAAATTCTGCTTACTCCGTATAGAGTTTTGGAAAAATAGTGACTTCTACAATTTAAAAACTGGAAAAATTAAAAAAGATGTTTGTGAAAAAACGTACATTTATTGTTATACAAAGAATTTAAATAGAGACATCCACATGCATAGAACCTAATTTTGATGAAAACGCCTGAAACCAAATTGGACCGGTTACTAAAGTACATATGGGTTCCATTTATCAATTCTGCAGAATTATTTTAATTCACTGCTAAACACACAAAAAATATTTTATACACTTTTAAGAAGTGAAATC
The DNA here is from genome assembly GCA_964019185.1 of Maratus speculifer. NCBI lineage: Eukaryota > Metazoa > Arthropoda > Arachnida > Araneae > Salticidae > Maratus > Maratus speculifer. The sequence goes on along the minus strand of OZ025296.1, from coordinate 223,010,457 downwards.
TGTGATTTATTTCTGACAAAAAAGCACTGAATTGACTAAGTAACTTTTTTTGTCATCATTGACTGAGATTTTTGAGTGGTAAATAAGCGCATTCATTAAAATGATACTACAGCTTAATTTTTTTATAGTCTGTTAGTGATACATTAGCAATTAATTCTATGTTAAATTGTTATAAGTAAAACAACCTGTTCACCACGAGCCTATCAACGCTATATAGAGCTGATATAATTAAATATACACACACTTCAATTATGCCTTAACAAGGTCATATATTGATTATTATTAATAAAACCCGATTATTTTCGAATCATTGCTAAACCGAATTGTGTTCGGATCCAATTGTTTCTAACAGCGGGACTCTACTACTGTACTTCGTAAAATTACTTGATAAATGATTCGAATTTTATCATATATGGTACTTAATAGAGAAAGTTTCTTAACAAAGATTTCTGGATCGAATTGCATGTATTTAATACAATTGCGCATTAGTAGATATGCTCATTTAATAAAGTAACCCTATTATTTTTATTTAACAACGGGTTTTCTTCTACAGATACTTCAAGGAACTGATGCAATTTAAAAATCTTATAATGAAGAATTTACTTTAAAATGTAACAAAAGAGGGTACAAGACGAAAAGAAAATAACGTAATATCTTTCTTTGAGTTTTAAACATTTGAAAGGTTTTAATTAAACATATTACCACACTGTTCTTACAGTAAGTATAACTGACTGATTTGTCTTGATTCACGAAATTAGAGAAAGTTAGAAGATCCGTACACATATTTTTTGCCAGACAATTCGATTTATCGAAACACAATAAGACAATTTATCAGTTTGTAATTTTCTTGCATTTTAAAACAGTAATATTTTAAAAATAGAAATTTCCTGTTGTTTAAAAACACATCGTTCAAGGATTGCAATTAGTTACATTGTAATTGATAGATAAGATGTATTTAATTAAATATATATATATAGTCATATTACCCTTAAATAAATTTAAATATTTCATATCGATTTTTAGAATAATAATAGCAAATTGCAAGTATCAATAAATATATGAGGATGAGAGTTTCATCAGTTATAGAGAAATCGAATTTTGGGAAATCGCGAAATCTCGTCTGACAATGTAATTTGATTTTCATCTTTAACCATGATTTTATATTGCCAAAAATATGGGATGGATCTAGTTTGTTTGGCGATTTTTGTGATTTTTGTTGCAAGTTTACTGATAGAATAGACAGTTAAGAAGATCAAGAAAATATGGTGTAGAAAACATGATTTTTATAATCTCGGATATGTTATGGATCTTGTTGCTGAAATTTTGGATAATTGTAAATGCGTTTCATTGCAAAATTACTTTAAAACAATCATAGATACAATGCTAATATACACAATTAATACAATATTGATTATGTAAAAATTATACAAAATATGAAAGACCTTTTTTTAGAAGAATCAATAAGACGAATAATGGTGAATCAAAAGATTTAAAAAGAATATATTTGTTACTCATATTTTTTATAAGTACATAATATTTTTCAGAGAGACAGATTATTTTGCGTATGCAAATTAACATTTACTATTAATCGGTAAAACAAAAAGAGTTTAGAAAAAAGACATAATAGGAACAAGGCTTTTATAGTAGCCTTGTTTCAATATTTCATTAATAAGAATCCTTTGTTAATATTTGCATTTGAATGGAAGCCAATTAAAGATTTTTGTTGTAATCAAAAAGGATTTTTGTTTTTAATATTTTTTGCCATTGTTTCTATTTAATATGAAGCGCTGTCTACATATTAATATTATAATTTATTTCAATTGTTATTATAAAGCGTTCAGTAAATTATTTTTATGTATAACAAATTAGAGATGTTGAAAAAGGTAAAATTTCAGTTTATTTATCACACATTTATAAAGCAAACACGAGAATGGATAGTATAAAAATAATTAATTGTTTCAAAGTATGCAGAAAGTACAGGTTGTTTCATAAATGACCGGTATACTTGAAAAATCGATAAAAACTAAACGGACAGCGATAGCAATACACCGTTTGTTGCATTAATCTTGGGACAACAGTAAATTTTCAGCAGACAAACTTTCGAAATTAGTTACAATTTTCAACAACAGATGCCGCTGCAATCTGGAAAAAATCTAAAGTACGATATTTTACACATTGATCTAAGGAATGAACCATTTTTTTTCACAGCAAACTTGCAATCAGTGAACAGCACACACTTACTGTAGAAAAACATCTTACAGAATGGCGAACTCAAAGACTGTTTTTTCATCTATATATTTCAAATTGCCTGCAGCGCCATCTATTGTTGAAAATTGTAACTAATTTTGAAAGTTTATCTGCCTAAAAATTTACTGTTGTCCCAAGCATATTGCAACAAACGATGTATTTCTATCGCTGCCTGTTTAATTTTTATTGATTTTTCAAATATACCGGTCAGTTTTGAAGCACCCTGTATACTGTGTGCAGCAAAAACACGAGGCTTTTACTAATTAAACATTGATCATGAATTTATATTATAAATTATTAAGTCACGTAAAAAAGATACAGAATTTAAAAAAAAAGTAATATTTTAAGAGGATTAAAGGCACATGGAACAAAATAAATTCCAATTTTTGAGTTTTTAATTATTGGCATAGAAAATAGAGCTAAAAGATCATGGCGCTTAATGATCAAGGACCTAAAAGATCATGATGTTCAAAGGTTTTCAAATAATACATTTTAAGCGCTGTCGGTGTGTATATATAATATATATATTCCATTGTTTTCCTATTCTTCGAAATGTGTTTTTTTATGCTTTGGTTCACTTTTCAGAAATCCTATTTTAAGTGAATGGTGAAAATTTTCCAAAATTATGTAAATTACTTAATTCTTAAAAATATGCAACATTTTAGATCTGGCTAAGTGAAAAATTCTTTAAAATAAGGAAAAATTTATTCTTAAAACGTTTAGGATTTTGTATGTTTTTTAGTAATATATTTTTAACTTTATTTATTTTAAACCAAATAAAAATTCTCTTATTACTATTTTCAAATAATTTGTTTTCCGATACCAAAACAAATTTTAAAGTGCACGTCGTTAAAAAAAGTAGTTCTTTAATATTAATTTATGTATTAAATAAATGTCTTTGAATTTCTATATGAGCTATAATGTGTGTAATTACTGTAAAAAAAATCATTTATGTATTCTGTTTTTAAGAGAATACATGATGTTAAATATTTTGCAAAATCTGTTTTCTTTTAGTTGTCGAGAAGTTATATGTACCCTTACATTAGAAGAAACACAATACTTAAATATTTATTCGGTTTCAGTACGAAAAATTTCCCACTTAGTAAATTGCACTCGTTCACTATTAAGGTCACGTACAAAATATTCAAAGTCAAAATTATAGCATAAGAAGCCGCAGAATTTAGTATTAAACGCAGTTAGTTGGGGATTAATCATAATGTTGCACTCCAGGAAACAATGTAAGCATTTTTTTGTTTCGCAATTTAAATATGACCACTGAGAGGTGCTTATTAAACATGATTTCTCCCATTAATTATAAATAGAAGTTTTCTTATCCGTCCATTAAAAACATTTCAAAAATATACATTAAAATATTTAATTGCTATAAAGGACGTCAAATACTAATAAAAACATTAAAAGATCTTAATATTTTTTTTTATTATTATTAAGCAACGTGATACATAATTATAATATAACGCGCGTGATTTTTATTTTTTTAAATTTTAAAATTTCATTTGTAATAGTTTATTGTCATTTTCCATCTTTGTGTTTATTTGTATTTTGTTTTTTTTTGATGATGATTGAGTAAATTATATCGAAAAATGTAAAAATTATTAAGATCTTTTAATGTTTTTATTAGTATTTGACGTCCTTTACAGCAATTAAATATTTTAATGCATATTTTTGAAATGATTTTTCTTTTTTGAGTATATGTAAGACTTATATCTAAAAATTAAAAAGTATCTTAAACTAGCATTTATGTATTTTCTTATTTTTGCCATATTTATGATAAAATTCTGAAATTTAGTACATGACCTTATAAATGTATCGGTTAAATTTTGCTTTTGTAAAATTTTCAAATTTCTTGAGAATTAATACTTTGAATTTTTGGAGCGTTTTTATAAATTTTGTACCTTCTTGTTTTATGAAACTTTTTTACTTTATAATTTATGCCTATGATCAATATTTCAGAAAGAAAAAGCGAAGTCAATATTTGAGGAACAACCTCTATACACAATTACTTACGTTAAAAATATCAACAATATTAATGTCCATAAGGAATTTATGTTTCCAGTAAAAATTACTTTCTTCGAGTAAAAGAAATTTCCAACTATGTAACGTGCAGCAAAAGCAAGATTAATGCAAAAGAACTTTGATATTTTATCGTACACTATAATTAACAAAGTATTGTCAGATTTATTAAACTTATTTTAATTGAAAGCTGAGCATGTAATTAGGGATTTAATGAATTCGTGCTAAGACACAAATAAACTTTACCAATTAAAATTTTTTATTTTTAATAACAATGTTAAATTTAGAGGACAGTAAAAGTACAGAATAATAAATAAATAAAACTGTACGCGGAAATTAATTTGAAATAATGAATTTGGAAGATTTGACACAAAAGTATTATAGTGCAGTTTTCTACAAGACATTTTTCTTAGATTTAAATGTTTAGTACAATTTTCGTCTACATTTGTATTAAAAATATTTCTTTCACAAAAATAAAATAAAATAAAATAATAGCTCTTTTTTTATTTCCACTCAGGGTAGAAAGAAATAAAGTCTACAAGACTTTTTGTTTCTTTTTTTGATTGATGTTTTACTATATATTGAACAACCTATTAAAAAATAAATGAATACGTAGTACTTGTGATTTATCACACTGTTAAATAAATGTAGAACCAACAGAGTGAAAAATGTCCAAGTTGGAAATCGAACCACAAAGTCAATACAAAGTCAATATTTGTAACACGTTGTTATTTTTAATCTAAGTTATGACATACAACAATTAAAAAATAATTTCTAATGCAAATATCATCACTAAGGTTTATGTCAGATTTATTCCTCTATATCAGGTTTAATATTTAAAGTTAATACATATAAAATATACCCATTTGCATATATGCATACTTCCATAACAAGTGCTTTGGATATCTACTACAACAGGACGATTGGGAGTTCCTATGGCATCTTTTTGTTCACAGATTCCAGATCCTGAGAAGCAACCCACGGTTAACTCAGGAAATATTTCCTCTTATAGACAGTATATTTACCGCCCATAGAGCTTGTACTCTACAGTGGATACCGGCTCACGTAGACATTTGCAGAAACGAAAAGGCGGATATTCTGGACAAAGAAGCCCGCAATTCCTGCCAATTTTCCAATAACCTAACCCTTATCGACGCTGATGCAATAGCCAAAAGTAAACTTGCCAGCTAAAAAACTTTACCAGCTAAAAAAAATTCTATTCCGGAGCTAAACTACAATCGTAAAGTTTCAACCACCATAGCTAGACTACGCACAAGACACTTTAAAGGAATGAAAATGTCTCCGAACGGTCAAAGAAATTGCAATAATGTCCTCACTGACCTAATACCCAACAATCTGCGACTCACGTTTTTTATTGCCCCCCCCCCCCCAAACTAATTAAACTCAACTCAATAGACCTTAAACCTACTGACTGTCATCTGCTGTATTCACCGAAGGTTTTTGACATTGCCAAGGCTGTTTTGGACACCTTCGGTGCTGCTGGATTCTTGCACTACATGGACAAGAGAACAACAACATATCCATTTAACTGTGAATATAGTGAATACAGAAGGAAATCCTTTGTGGTAAATTTTTTGGAAAATTAAAATTTAAATAAGAGAGGTAACAAAAAAATTACAACTGCCGGCAATGAAAAAGATGGCAATATAAAGGCAACTGAAACTAAAATTCGTAAAAAGGATAATTTTATTTTATTATTATTTTTTTTTAATTTAAATCTTTTATTTTCTTTTTTTTCGAATGGTACGCTTTATCTGATTGCATGACAGCGATGAGTTAAACCTTTCCGGCGCAGCGTGTCCGGTCATGGACACACCTAATTTTAATTCCAAACTTGCAATTGGCACCAACAATATTTTTAAAAAATATTGCTTTTACAACAAAAGTTTAAATTGAGGAGTTCTTGATTTCTTAAAAAAGTCGTTTGTAAATGCCGGTTTCAGTCGAAAATTTCTCATTTTACTAATAGAATTTCAATAACAACTATACAATAATTAATAACAGCGATAAGTTAAACCTTTCCGGCGCAGTGTGTCCGGTCATGGACACACCTAATTTTAATTCCAAACTTGCAATTGGCACCAAAAATATTTTAATGAAATATTGCTTTTACGACAAAAGTTTGAATTGAGGAGTTCTTGATTTCTTAAAAAAGTCGTTTGTAAATTCCGGTATCAGTCGAAAATTTCTCATTTTACTAATAGAATTTCTCCGCGCCCGAAAGGGTTAAAAACATGTTGAGCTATGGTGGGTAATTTTTTTCAAAATTTCAAACGTCATATTGGCACCAGTATTTTACAAAGAAAAATATCATTTTACGATATACATGAGAAATTACCTTAAACCTTTTTCAAATAAATTTGGTCAAATATTCTGGTGCCATTGTAAATTTCCGAACTAATATTAAATAGAAGAAAATTCTAGCAACAGGGAGATCTCAAAGAGTTAAACGATTTCTTTTGTTTACATCATTCATAAACAGTATAAACATGAGATTTAATGTCGATTTTCTCAAAATGTTGCTTTGTGAACTTTGATGTACCTTTTTATTGACACTACTATACAATATTATCTGCAATCTTTCCTGCATATGTTAAACCTATCACTGATCAATAATAATATGCAAAATAATTTTTAAATACATGCAAAATGTCTACATTCGTTAATTTTCATACAATGGCATAACCGATAAATTTCAGTCAGGCTATAGCGACAGTTAATACAGAGATTTTTTTCAAAAATTAAAAAAACTAATCGAACACGAAAGGGTTAAAATTAATTCCGAACAATTTCTTACTACAGAGCATTTCGAAACGTAAGTAATTTGAGGATTTTGTAAACGAACTATTAATTTTACACAGCTCACTTTCACAAGGAAATATCTTAGTTTTATCTTAAAGATGACAAGGGAAATTAAAAACGAAAATTTTTTTAATTTCCTAAATTTTGTTTGAAAACTGACAGACTTATGAATGCTAAATTTTATTTGTTAAATTGAAAATTCAGTGCTAAAAAAGTTTTTATAATTGTTATTTTTTTAAAATACCGATTAATTTGCTTTATTTTAAAATGCTCCATGCGCATTTCATTTTTTTCAATTATTAGGAAATTGTCGGCATAATTAATTCCATTTGGAGGAGTATGTTAATGTTAAAGTTTGGTCATAATACAAAAACTATTGTTATTTTACTACAATAAAAGTATTCTTTCAAATATATATCTTTCTTTTTACACGTGAATTTTTACTAATCATGCTAACTTTCCTTCTAATAATCCAAATGGTTCCTAACACACATACAAAAAAATTATATTATCTTCAAAAGAAATTAACATGGGACATTTTAAAATTCAGTATTTAAAAATTTAATAATTTAAGAACTTTTTATGATTGTAACACCAAATTTTGAATTTAACTATTTAACTTGCCATTTACAAACATATTAATTTTCAAGGAACATGTTGATAATTAAAAGATTTGGTCTTTAATGTATCTTCCTTCCTTGACGATAAATAGCAATTTCGTAGCTATACTAACAGCTTTACCAGCAATAATTCACATCGACGCCTAATTGAATATTACGCCTAACTGAACTTCCTAAAAATAATTTATTTATTTCTTTAGATAGAGATATTCCAGAAATCGTGAAAAATACAGTGTAGCAATGCGCATGTTTAATCATTTACACCATAGGTTCCCAACGGGGGCGATACCGCCCCCCAGTTTGCGCTGGAGCCTTCCAGGGGGGCGGTAGCGAGTCTAGAGAAAAATGGGGGGCGTTAGGACTGTCGAGGGGGGCGGTGATGGTATACCTACTTATTTAAAAACTAATATAATGAAAATTATTTGATCTCATCTACATTACCCAGTCCGAGACAAAAACCTTAACTGCACCTTATGTAAATCTATACAGACAAACCTAAATCTGGGGGGAGGGGGTGAAACTGAATTTATTTTACTAATATCAAAAAATAGTCTTGAAACTCAAACAAGGACTATGACTCGAATTAAAAATCATTATGAATTCAAAAATTGTGGAGTAAGAAATTCGCGATAATTGGCTGGCAAAAAGTTTTAAACATAATTTTTTTTATTAACCTGCATTTCGAAAAATTCTAAAGTATGACAAAGATTTGACCTGAACAAGGACTTTTAAACGAACCCGTGATGTGAATCGGTTCAAGAAATTTGTTTAACCTTAGTGAAAGAGTTAAAAATCGTTATCTATAAATTTGTTCAAAAGTAAATTTATTTAAACTAATGTAGGTAAAATTTTTATATTTCAAAATATCTTAATTGAAGATGAAATGGAAGCAGTATAGTATTGAGTAACTGAAATATGAATCTAGGCGCTCTCCTACAAACCATTTGTTATCTATGTGCCTAATTTGTCAAGAAGTATTTTCATATGAAGCCACGATGCCTTCTAGGCTACAATAGCATTTGAAAAAATGCGTGCTGATCGAAAAGACAAAGATATCTCCTATTTTTACTTTCTTCTATCTTTACAAGAAGAAAGTATTAGATTCCTGAAAATTTTCGAGTACAGGATTTTGACGGATTTACGCTTTTTAGGAGTCAGATTTCTAAATCATGTTTTTACAAAATGTATGTCTGTGAATCTGTCTCTTAGCATAACTTTCTGTATGCGAGATAAATTTTGAAGGCGCTCTATCTCAACTACTAATGCATAGAAATTTATGAAAAATCTATATTCAGGTGTTCTGTTATAAACTGATGCTTATTCGTTTTTGGTGTAAATCACTCAACAGGTGGCGCTAATATGCTGCTTTTTTCACGATTCCCGCAATAGCTTTATCTAAAGAACTACTGCACAGATTTTTACCAAAAATCTCATTTGATTATTCCTTGACATGAATAGATACTGTTTACATTTCGTTGAAAATCACTCCACAGATGGCGCTGTTATGCTGTCTTTTTCACGATTTCTGCAACAGCTGTATCGCAAGAATTAATGCACGGATTTTCATCAAACTTCAGATTTAGTTTTACTTTGATAAATATTATTGCTGATTATGTTTTGGTGCAAATTGCATAACTAGTGGAGCTTTTATTCTGCATTTTTTTTCGACAATCGCAGTAGTTTTATTTCAAGAACAAATGCACGGAATTTCACACCATTAGAATCTTTACGATTGACCTAGATTGCCATTTAATTTAGATACTGCGATAGCGAATTTTGAAATATTAACATGTATGAGATATAAGAAAGTTTTGGGGTTGTATTTTACCAATTCAAAGACTGGAAAAGAAAAATTTAAAACAGTCGACTATATCAAACCTTTTTAAGTCTTCTTCTAAACAAGATGGCGGAGCCTCATATCATTATAATTTTAAAAACAAAAGTATTAAAATGGCATACAGTTGGCGAGAAATTAATCTTGCCTGTAGTGAGAGAGATAATAAAAACTGATCTTCATCATAAGAAACCGTCTGATATCAATAGAAAAAATCCTGAGTAATAATTCGGTACAAAGCGGAATAGATGGCTAAAAGTATTGAAATATCATTACGCTGTTATTTAAAGACCTGAAAATTTTCCATTCAACTCCATAAATCAGCGTTACCAAATAACAAAAACTCATAAAAGAAAAAAAAATCGAGAGTTATTTGCTAAAAATTTGGGAACTGATACAAAGGGATAATCGATATTTAATACCACGAAGTCAGTCCAAAAGAAATAAATTCTTTTTTATATTATTTTGTCGCTTGCTACTGATGTTGCTCAAACAACGATGGTACATCAGGAGGATTTCATTAACACATTTTAAACAAGCAGCACTAAATGTTACTCTCTGTACATTCCATTACACATCATCAGCAATTGCTTTCGAAAAATTGGAATGAACGCCTGTAGACGTCGCTTCATTAGATTACCAGAGCAGTCAATAAGAATAGTAACAATTCATTGAATGACAGGACATTTTGCCAACTTTATATTGAAAATCATTTCACAGCAAAGTGAAAAAAATTTTTTACTTTGTAGTGCAGTTTTCACTATCACTTTGCATCAGACTTGCAAATGAATTCAATCGGTTGCTGCTGCACACAGAAGTTCGTTGTTTCTGAGGAGGTATTAGTCTGAATCTTTTTTCTATATATCTGATTTAGTATTACACTTAACTAAAAACAGAGGTGTAAAAATATGCTAAAACCTGATTGTATTAAAAATGACATCGTTTATGTGACAGACCTGTTTAGAATCTTTAAATAAATTTAAATATTTTAAATATTTATAATAAGCCTTAAGATGATTTCAAGATGATGAATTGAATTTAATTAAAACAAAAAACCTCATAGCTGCTTCTGTTGGTAAACTTCTTTTGCTCAAAGGAAATCTAAATAGAAGAGAATAGTCAAATTGCCACATTATTCGCAGTCTGTGAAAACAAGAATATTTTCTTACTTATTGTCAACACTTCGACGTTCTTCATCTTCATGAAGTTTTCTCAGAGCGATTCCAAGATATTTATAAATGATTATACCGAGTTAGTTTTTAGATTATTTCGCAAATGCAGCTACGGCAGTATCATCATATTTGGAGGAGGAAATCGTGGAACTCATAGCAAACGAGAACTATAAAATTCAGAAATGGTCACAAAGAATTTAACTTTAAAAACCTACAGCTCTCTAATCTGGATTGTGAGGGAGAATACATACAATTTTAATTGCTTTCCTTTCATCAGATTTTGCTGAAAGTGGGTTCCGTGCAATGGCTAATATACTGTCTAAGAAAAGAAACATGCATCTTTGAAACTGACAATTTGTGACTGATGTTGAAGAAAATGGAATCTGACATGAAAAAATTGTTAAAGCTCCAATTGTCTCAACTATTTCCTTATTTTTAAAAAAAATCTTATTGGTTTTGTGTTTATTTTTAAATTTTTACTAAACAATTGTTTACTTCATTTTATGGTTGTTTTAATTAACTTCTACCTTGATTAATAGATTGACAGACAGGTAAAATATAGATAATATGCAATAATATTTAAACTTTTTGTATAATTAACTATTATGCAAGAGGGGGCGTTGGGATTTTTTTTCTCTTGTAAAGGGGGCGGTGGACCAGAAAAGGTTGGGAACCTATGATTTACACAAAAAACAAAATAATGCCAACTTATGTATCAATGTCTAACATAATCTAAAGTTTTATAAAATTCTATGCATTATTTTTTCAGATAAAGTGCCCAAGTGCCCACAATTTCTTTATATAGAAGCAGTGATACTCGCTGTCAAATACTAATAACAATTTTAAAAAAAGTCAAATCGTGTTCAACACCTCCGGAAATGAATAAACCATTTAAAACCAGTATTTTAAGAACTTAACGAGACCACTACTTTTCTCATGTAAAGACTAAAGAAAGTAATTGAATATACATGCTTTTAAACTCTCATCATTATTCTTTTCATTTTTAAAGTCAGAGCAATATGTTTGAAAATGGCTATTTTACGAAAATGAGACAAGTTGTTATTTGGTGATATGTTTTATCAAAAAAAAAAAAAAAAAAAAAAAAAAAAAAAGAAGAAGAAGAAGAAGAAGAAGAAGCAGAAGAAGAAGAAGCAGAAGAAGAAGCGGCAATGACGTAAATGTAAATATAATAAAATGCAATTTCTATAATAAAAATAGCAATTATTCTCATTTTTAATTACTAGTTAATAATTAAAAATAATAGTTAATAATTATGTTAGTTAACATTTAATAACGATGTATAATAATACTAAAAAATACTTATAATAATAACTAATAATTATAGCTAATAATTAAATTTCAGTATTATTTAATTATTCAATTAATTAAAAAACAGTGCATATGTAAAAAAAAATTATCGACATAATTCTAATTTTTAACGCAATTACGTGAATTTTTTATTACATTCTAAAATCTGATTGAAATAGAATTCAACAGCCTTTGAGATTTCGCTAAATGAGGCATGAAGCGCATGATTCCTCAAAGTCAATTGAAACGTTAACATGATTTCGATAAGAGATTTCATCTTCCACCATGCATAATATCTTTTATAGTACTGAGTGCAGATGCATTTAAATTAGACATCGGTAGTACATTAATATGACATCAAACTTTTATACAAACTAACATTAAACATGTTTTCATGAATTTTAAATTATATAAATGATATAATTAAAGAATTACATCATATCCTAAAGCTATTTACCTCGTCTTTTGTCTCTTAAACATTGCTCATAGATATACAGGGTAAGTATAAATTGTTTTTAGAAAATAAGAGAACTCATATTATCCATCCAAACGAACAATACGGTCGCAAAATACTTATTTAGTCACAAATATAGGGTATTTCATTACAAATGAACTGGGTTCAATGGTAATTGGTTCGAGGAAGAACAGAACAATATTTTAATGGTAATCAAAAATTGTCTGTGGTTACAATCAATTGATTATTTGGTTTTGTACAAAATTTGATAACGCTACGTACTGTTCTTGAAAAGCAGGTTGTTGAATAAACTAATCCGATTTTTTTAAACACATTTTGGAATATTGCGCAAAAGTTGTGAAATGGATCAGTGAGAACTCAAAAAAATTATAATCAATATTACTCAATAATTAACTGCGGCTCTAAAATAGTGCATATGTTTAAAAACATTTATAAACATAACTCTAATTTTCAAGATACTTAAGTGAGTTTGTTATTATAGTCTAAAATCTGATTAAGCAGCATTCAACAGCATATGAGATTTCACTAAATGAGGCATTAAATGCATGAATGCTCAAAATCAACTGAAACGTTAACATGATTTCGATAAGAGATTTCATCTTCTACTATGCATTAATCTCTTTTCTAGCTCTGTGTATGGATGCATTTAAATGAGACATCGGTTGTACCTTAATATGGCATCAACTGTTTTAATGTAAACTGAAATTAAACATGTTTCGTGAACTCTAACTATATATAAATGATGTAATTAAAGAATTATATCGTGTCCCCAAAACAGTGACCTTGGCTTTTGTTCCTTAAATATTGCTTATAAGTACACAGAGTGAAAAAATTGTTTTTAAAATATAAGACAGTTGATATTACTTAGCCAAAAGAGTTGAAATTACACTATGAATTCAAACAAACACATTTTAGAAAACATTTTTTTTCACAAAAATTGAAGCATATTAACGTGTTCTAAATTAGAAAACTCCATATACAAAATGTTGTTTGTGTGGTGATTCTGTTCTTAAACTATTGCAAAAGTGTTGTTATCTAGAAATATTTTCTAAAAATAATGTTGTTTAAAAAATAATTGTTTAAACAGTAAACCTATGTTTAAATAGTGTTGTAAATAGTGTTACAAAAATATGGTTGTTACTGAAATTAAAGGTTTTTTTTTCTCCAAATGACGTTTTTGAGCATAACGTGCAAGATATTTCAAAAACTTCTGAATAATGTTTCATGAGATTTTCAAAACATATGTTTCATGTCACTATTTGTTGTTTATATTGTTCGAAAACTGTTTTTGAAGGTAATTATACAATTAAAATTTTTTTAATTTGTATTAGCTAAGTACAACTTTGTATTAAAAATTTGTAAACTCTTTATATAATTTTTTTTTAATTCTGGGTAATGTTTGCAATTTAGAATATAATTAAGCACACAATATTTCATACTATATGCAAAATTTCTTTTGTAATTTTTCGCGTAAGCTGTTATATCAGTTTTGTGCTGACAATATAAAGCTCTCTATTAATAATGATTCTGCCACTTGAAATTTTTTAAGTATGAAATGAAAGAACATAATTATATCTTTGATACCAATAAAAATTGTGTTTTAAAATACCATGCATTTAAAGATACTAAATCATGAAAATGACATTTTTATATATTTTTTTTACCTTTAAGAATATTGAAACACCTGAAATTATTAAATATAGTACTAATTTATTATCTCGTTGACCAAAAACTATTATCAAATTATAAAGTGAAAGTATAATAATAATTGATTTTAAATGTCACATTCACTTGGTATTAAACACGTTGAACGGCTGTCTTACTTAATCAATTGATTTTAAATTGGAAGTTTTATTTGTATTTTTACCAAATATTTACTAATTTATTTGCTCTTTCGTCATTAAAGAAAGAATTATATTAATATGTATAGTTTGGGGAGTAGTTTGGAATATTATTATGTTGTGAAAACTGGTCAACGTGATAATCAAATAATACACTAAATACAGAGAACACAGTTAAAAAATGCCCTTTACAATATCCCTCAGAAAATATTAAATTATTCGAACTTTTTTCAGCGCCTCTGTATATGATCGAAAAATTCATACACAGAGAGCGATAATGAAAAATTTCCTTAAAATTAAAAACGTATACAGCATAGGAAGAGTACTTTCAAATTTTTTCGCACATATACCGGACTGTAACCGTTTATTTTGTATATCACGATAAGTAAAAGAAAAGAAAGCTATGTACATCATATTTTACAGTAAACATATTTAGTGCACGTTGGAGAATGAAATAAACTTATAGTATATTACCATTTGAGATGTAATATTAATTAAGTCACACCACATAATACTACGCACTATTTACAGAAAACTCCTAGCCAGTCCATATATTATCCCTTATAATGCTGAAGCATCCTTATCATGTAAAGTTTTTGCTGTTAGACATTGTATTAAATAAGTTTCCTCAGTCGGTATTCCCGTTCGGTTAAATAATGAAATAAATAAAATACATGTTGCAAGAAACAAGCAGATAAATTAAAACTAGAATAAAAAAAAACACATAGTAGACATCAAATTCAACAATCAAAATTTTCAAAATTTTACTTCCAATCCATTATCCGGGAAACAATAGACTTACTTTTACACAGAGAGGATATTTTCAACGATTCAGTCTCTTTTGAGTAACCTAATTAGCATCCACTTTACAATAATCACATGTTTTCTTCAAAAGTTAATCAATAAATAAATTCCACATCTCTCTTGTTGCAAAAATTCTCATAAAATAATGTATATATATATATTTATATATATATTGCATGAAAGATAACAGATCCAACTGAATGAAAACAATTTTTAGGAGAACATGAAATACATTTCCCCAAAGAAGTCAAAACATTGCAATTTTATACAGGTAAGAGAAGCAGAAAAATTAAAAATATAATAAAAAAAAACTCATATTAGACATTAAATTCAACAAGAGAACGTCTCTGACCAAATTTTTCAGCAACAAACCTTTACTGATAGGTTTTAATCCTCAAAGTGTTTGGAACGTAATATTTTGTTCACTAAGCTCCAGGTTTTGCTGCAATATAAGCAGTATTTAACTTACTACAATTTCATAGATTTAATGTATTTTTAATGCATTTTAGAATGATTAACATTCTCAAGGATTACATTCGTATTTGTAACTGGGTATTTCCATGAGAACTTGTCGTGTAAGTCACATTTCTATTAACTGCTAAATTTTTGGCCGCCGTTATTTTCAAAAGATTTGCATAACCTTATTCAATTAATGAAATATATTTGATAAAAATTTTCCGTTCTAAAATACTGGTATCCAAAATCGTAGTACGTGACTTACACGACATGTGTTCATGGAATTACCCAACTAAGAATTTTTTCTTTTTTTTATAATGTTGAAAGAATCATATTTTCTGAGAACTAAAACAAAATGCAGAGAAATTAACATTACAATTTTACCCGTTCGCAAAAATGTAGAACAATTTATCCGTTAAGAGTTTGCTCATCATCCATTATCGGGGAACCAATAGACTTACTTTTGCACAGAGAGGATATTTTCAGTGATCAGTCTGCCATGAGTTACCTAAAAAAAAAGAAAGAAATTCTATGCAGGTTTAATAAAATAGTAGAAATTAACTATTGATCAAACATTCATTTTTGCTTTATTTTATGTTTGCACTGTTTTTCATTATACATGAAGTCTCGTCACAATATTTAAAAAGCTTTTGTTTTAAGAACATTTTGAGAAAATATTCCTATCATGAAGGGATTCGAAAATGATCCTGTTTGTGCGATGAAACGTATGTTGCACTAACTAAAGATATTTTTTATTCATATTAGCATTTTTTATATTAGTGAAATTCATCATGATATTTTTTAAATTTTTTAACACCGTTAAAAACCGAAACATTTTTTCTCCACTGATCATAATTTTACAGATTACGAACAACTATTTTTTGCCGGTATTTTTGCGTCTCATTTAATGTTTTCGTAAGCTTAGACTCAAACTTAAATTTTGAGCTCAAAATCTGAAAGTGGGGGTGGTTAAATAGCACAAACTGAATTGTATTCAGAGGGTTCAAATTTCAAATTATTCGGTATTTTCTTAAAAATAAATTATAAAAGTAAATTTCAATTAATGTAGATAGAGGGCGCTTTAGACTTTCAAGTAACGAACAACTATTTTTTGCCGTTACTTTTTGCATCTCATTAAATGTTTTCGGAAGCTTAGACTTAAACTTAAATTTTGAGGTCAAAATCTGAAAAGTCGGGGGTAGTTAAGTAGCACAAACTGAACTGTGTTTAAGAGGGGGGGGGGTTCAAATTTAAAATAATTATAGAAAATGGAAGAATTTGTCGATTCGTTTGCAGTTTAAAATAAAACTATTCTTTAAGTCAGTATCTTCTTTAAAATAAATTTTAAAGATTAATTTCAAAAAATTCCATTAGAGTGCGCCCGAAACTTCAGAGTAACCAACAACTAATTTTAACCTTTATTTTTTTGTTCTAATTAAATGCCTGCAAAAACTTATTAAATGTTTTCGGAAGTTTAGATTTAAACTTAAATTTTGAGCTTAAAATCTGAATAATTAGGAGTAGTTAAGTAGCGCAAATTGAAGTGTCTTCAGGAGTTGAAATTTAACCCTTCCCCCTCCTCGAACACAATATAAATTTTCAATACCTAAACACTCCCAACGATTCAAAATTTGAGCCTAAAATTTAAGTTTATGCATTTGAAAGCATTTAATAAGATTAAAAAAATAACAGTTAAAAATAGTTGTATGCTACTCCAAAGTCTAAGGCGCCCTCTATCGGGATTTTGCGAAATTTATCTTTAAAATTTATTTTCCAGAAAATGCTCATTTAAAAATTAGTTTTAGCTAAAACCGCAAACGAATCGACCAATTTTTCCGTTTTTTATAATCATTTGAAATTTGAATCCTCTGAACACAGTTCAGTTTGTCTACTTAACCACTCCCAACTATTCAGATTTTGACTTCAAAATTTGAGTTTAAGTCTAAGCGTACGAAAGCATTTAATAAGATGCAAAAAATAACGCCAAAAAAGAGTTGTTCGTTACTCCAAAAGCTAAAGCGCCCTCTATCGGCATTTTTAAAAAATGATTTATTTTTAAGAAAATACCGACATAAAGAATAGTTTTAGTGAAAACCGCAAATCAATGAACCAATTTTTCTGTTTTTTATAATCATTTGAAATTTGAACCGTCTGAACACGGTTCAGTTTGTGCTACTTAACCACTCCCACTTTCAGATTTTGAGCTCAAAATCTAAGTTTGAGTCTAAGCTTACGAAAAGATTTAATGAGATGCAAAAAATACCGGCAAAAAATAGTTGTTCGTTACTCCAAAGTCTAAAGCGACCTCTATCGGCATTTTTTGAAATTTATCTTTATTATTTAATTTCAAGAAAATGCCGACATAAAGAATAATTTTTAGTGAAAACCGCAAATAAATCGACCGATTTTTCCGTTTTTTATGTTTATTTGAAATTTTGGTTCCTAAATTTTAATGGAGGCTATCTCCTTTGGAAAACGATTGGGACCCTTGGTCTCCTATTGAATATTGTTTGTCTTGATGTATACTATCACCTCTCTTTTTTTGTATAAAAAATTTAGAATCACCCTATATATATACATATATATATATAAATCACGCCAAATTTCATAACCGCATGTTGTTAAAAACAAATGTGTCACGGAGTGTTAATTTGACATGGCCTGAATGATTAAAAATTACTTGCTTTGTTTTACGATTGTTAGAAAGATTACAAAATATGTTAATAAAATAATAATAACTTTCCTTTTTTTCTTGCTATATGGTACTATGTCACACACACAAAAAAAAAGTTACCTTACACTTGCAGAAAAACTGAAAAATATAAAATTAAAATCAAGAGATATTAATAGGAAACATATAATATAATCGAAAGTATTATTAGTGTTTGTTTAAAAATTTCAGACTTATTGAGTACTTTCAATAAATGATTAATTATTTTCTGCTCATTATGTTAGCTATTCAAAATCTCTTGCATCATTTTCTGTATAAAATTCATTTAAAAAAAATATTATTTAAAGAATGCTTAAAGAGCAGTTTTGGATGAACACTGTTTATTATAATAAAAATATGAAATTATGAAAATAATTCTTTTCTAAACGTTTGAAAAGAATATATCTCAGTCTTTTAGCTAGGATCATAATTTTGTTAATTAGATTTCTCAGCGCTTTTTTTAGACTTGTATAATAGAATAAAAAAAATATTTTCACTAAAGATACATAATTTGGCCACACAGTAAAAACATTCACTTCAAAAAGATTTTCAAAACTGAGCACACACATAAATAAAGAAATAGAAAAATAATCTGATTATGTTGTATAGTCATTAGAACTTCGAATCAAAATTACCTAAGTTTGGAACATGTATATATTCATTCCAGAAAACATGCATATACTCAAATATCAGCATATGATATTTTATCTGAAGATTATATGTAATTTTTGATGTAACGATTTTTTCATAATGTTAATTTATGATCATACATGTAGTTTTTATTTTATCTTGTCGATGCTTATGAAATTCCACTTGCGATATCTTTTTTTTTTTTTTTAAGAATTAATCCATTCATTGATTTTGAAATCTGACGAACAAATAAACTTTACGCTTCTGAGGTTACATTACAACGGCTTTTAATTGTTCTTCTATGAGCATCATAAAAATGTAGTTCGTTCCATTTCATGTTATAAAATATTATTGAAAGGAGCATTTCGCTCGAAATCATAACAATGGCTTAAATATGAAAATTTATAAAATCCCTGTCAGCTGGGCCTGTAGGCGGAGGTAGATTTCGAAGAGTGCTCATTTCAACAAAAAAAAAATGTATATATATATGATTAGAGATAAAACCAGTTTAATAACTTTATTTGACCGTTTATAAAAAATTTTTAATTTCATTTTTCTGCAAAAACTGGTTTTATCAGAATCATCTTAAGAAAAAATCACCTCAAATGCCCATTTTGACAACTTATTTTTAAATGAATTCTGAATTTATTAAAAAATCGACCAAAACAGTACATTGTACAGTTCCTAAGTAACAAAAAACTGTCAGTTGAATGCATTTGAGAAAAAAATTGAATTTAAAAATGCGTCATAAAATAACCGATTTGTTGTTTGAATACATCCTTAATTCTTTAATCATGATTGCTTCGGAAAATTTTGCGCGAAATACTCACTTTGACAGCATTTTTAAAAATATATTCTATGTTTATCAAAATACTGGCCAATGCGTCACAGTATATAGTTCCTAAAAAAGAGGATCTGTAAAGTGGATGCGTTTGAGAGGGAAAATGGATTTTAAAACGAGTCATAAAAAATGCAATTTGCTATGTGAAAACTTCCTTAAATTTTCAAATCACGAAGACTTCGGAAAATTCTGTTCAAAATACCCTTTTTGGTAGCCTTTTTAAAATATATTCCGTCTTTATCAAAAAACTCACCAGTGCATCACATTATATAGTTCCAAAATAAGAGGATCTGTAAATTGGATGCGTTTGAGACCAAAAATGGATGTAAAAACGAGTCAGAAAAAAACGCAATTTCTTATTTGAACACTTCCTTAAATTTTCAGTCAGGATGATTTCGGAAAATTCTGTTCAAAATACCCTTTTTGGTAGCCTTTTTTTTAAAATATATTCCGTCTTTATCAAAAAACTGACCAATGCATCACATTAGATAGTTCCTAAATAAGAGGATCTGTAAATTGGATGTGTTTGAGAACAAAAATGGATTAAAAACGAGTCAGAAAAAAACGCAATTTCTTATTTGAATACTTCCTTAAATTTTCAGTCCCGATGACTTTGGGAAATTCTGTTCAAAATACCCTTTTTGGTAGCCTTTTTAAAAATATATTCTGTCTTTATCAGAAAATTGACCAATGCGTCACTTTATATAGTTTCTTAATAAGAGGATCTACCATTTGGATGCGTTTAAAATCAAACGTGAATTTAAAAATGAGTCAGAATATAAGCAGTTTGGATTTGAGGTTTTTTCTCCAATTTTATTTTTGTTTAATTTCTTTTTGCTATACGAATTGATCCTATGAAAAACTTGTCAATATAAAAGTTATAGATATTTTTGAGAAGATGTAAAATAAATTTAATCTTATTTGATATCTTAAAAATTGACGGAGTTATGGATTTTTCTCTTTTTTCACCGCCCTTTTTCTTTTGGTTTTTAATTTTTTTCATCGGTAAAAGTTGGCCCTATCAAAAACTTGTAAATACAAAAGTTTTAGATAATTTTAAGAACATTTACAAAAAATTTATTTGTACTTGATATCTTGAAAATTGACAATAGTTGTGAATTTTTTTCTCTCCAAAACCCTGTTTTTTCGCCCCTTGAGCCCATTTCTAAATTTATCAAAAATCTGTCATGCATAAACTTTTGGCCCATTTTTAAGAAGCAATATAAACTTTAAACCGATTCGATATCTACTTTAATTAAAAAGTTATGGCGTTTTTTCGGTTTTCACAAAAACGCCCCCTATTCCGACCCCCTTGGTCCGATTTTGCCCATTAACGAACTTAGCCGAGATTTTATCCTCTATGATTTTATGTACCAGTTTGGTGGAGATTGGTGAAGAACTGTAAAAGTTATCGTGGCCATAGAAAAGTGAGATATATATATAGATAGATAGATAGATAGATATATAAACTGGTGCGATTGCAATAGGTAGTATTTCATACGAAATCTACCTAAAAACTGGTGCGGTTGCAATAGGTAGTATTTCATACGAAATCTACCTAATACCTAATAAAAAAGTAGCGAAAAGCACAATTTTTAAAATTGACCTAAAAATATTGCTAAAATTTCACTTTTTAAAAATATCTCTGTCTAAGAATTCAACTAAAAGTAGGTGTATTAACTTGTTTTCTTTAAGCACGCCTAAAGTAGGCGGATATCGTTAAGGCTAAAAATACTTTTTAATAAGCATTCCCAAAAGTTTCTCTCGCACAATAGGCAACATTTTCAAGATAAATATTGGTATACAAATTCTTTTTGAAAACAGTTTAAGGAACAATTATATGTAAATTATTCATAATGAAAAAAAAAACAGAAAAAATCTTTTTAAAGTCTTCTCCGAAAATCAAATTTTTTTCTAAATATTAGTTATCAAAATGCCCCAAATTGTTCGTAAGTAATATGTAGATTAGTTTATTATAATTCTGATTTATCATAAAATTTATATTAATTTCTATTTTTTTTACACACTTCACACATTTCTGAATGAAAGTGTCCCTCTTTTTTTTTGCTCAATTGTATTTTTTGTACTCTATAGGCAATTTTAATTAAGAAGAATTAATGGGTTAATTAGGAGAATCCTTAAATTAGAATACAGTAGCATTTCAGTAACACTGTTGGAATATTGTGTACAGTCACCGCAAAAAAATCTTGACATTTGCGATTTCAGATGTTTTGTTAAATATCTAGAAATATACTTGAGGAATGGCTCTGAATCTCCAGATGTATAAGCAACACAGTACAGGTCATATATTTTCGAGAAGATTTTTTTCCAAAATCCAATTGGGAACTGTCAACAAATTGAAAAAGAGCGAATATCTTTTAACTAACCCTGTCAAAACTAATGCAGCAAAAGCGTTCAAACTGCAGATTATGATTAAGTGGCTTATGACAATAAACTGTGTTTATTTTTATGCGGATAGCATGTATATATCATCTTTTGACAGGGTTATTAAAAAAATTCGTTCTTTTTCAATTTGTTCACGGTCTCCTATTGAATTTTGGAAAAAAATTCTTCTCGAAAATATATGACCTATACTATATTGTTCATACGTCTGGAGTTTCAGAGTTAATCCTCAAGTGTATTTGTAGATATTTAACAAAACATTTGAAATCGCAAATGTCAAGATTTTTTTTTTTTTTTTTTTTTTTTTTTTTTGGTGACTGTATATTGTTTGGTGTGAAGCTCAAAAGTAAATTACTTTTAATTTTAGGTATTGAATCTCAGATACATAGCAAAAATAGCCCTCCCTTCTCTTTATTTGCGATTCTGCTGATACTAAACTTCTGATAAAATAAGTAGTAATTAATTTATATCTTGCAGGAAAACCACTCTAATACCCTAAGCCACATAGTTTTTGTGAAAATCGCATTTCTCCGTCACACACAAATTTCTATTTGCGACAGTTCAACAAAAGAGTTGAGGAGCACAGGAGGTACCCACCATCGCAAAAGAAAAAAGGATTGTTCATAATGCTTTTTGGAAAAAAATGTCGGTATTTAACTGAGATATTAACCCACAGAAAAACAGACGGTTTGGACATATATTTAAACACGACCGGCATTCTCTATGCGTCATCGGCTTTTAAAGCTTTTACTAAAACTTTTAATGGAGTATTTGTGTAATGTAATGTCCAGTATAAATGTAGAAGCAATAAACTCGCAACGATTAAAATAGACTAGTTTAATTAGAATTAATCACATAATTACAGTAGGAATACAAAGTAATTTGCATTAGACTTTTTAAAAAAATTATGTAAAATTTTACTAAACGTGTCCTAGGAAGCTGAAATTTCTAGAAGTTTTTATATAACGGTAACAGAAATAATTACTGTAACTGATTTTGTTGCACTAACTAACAGTTCACAAAAAAATTTCTCACCTTTGTAATTATCCGGACATTTCCACGAAAATGTTCCTTAGAACAGTCTCGTGTCAGTTCCTCCAATAAGCTAGTACTTAAATAAAACATAAATCCTTTTATTAATTTAGGAAGAGATAAAATTCAAAACATTAGGACCGCATTATAACTTTCCGAATTCAATCTTTTAATCCGATTATAATCAATAAACGAGATTTCCTTTTCTTTCGTTAACAAAGCTGCAATTTTGAAAATACTTTATAGGAAATAAAAGAAAAAAAATCAAAAAACTTCTTTCAGTTTTGAAAATACTTATGATTTCTTTGAAAGGTTTCTTTGCTTAAAAAATATTGGTAAAGTATGCTTAAATAAAACATAAATCCTTTTATAAATTTAGGCGGATATACAACACAAAACGTCAGATCGGAAATTCTTTCTTTATCATTCAATTCATATAAGTTTTATTATTTCAAATATGGTCTATCGTTTTCAATTCATTTCCATTTCAATAATTAGAATTTTGAATAAGTATCATTGCATTCATATCAATATTTAATGTTTACGAAATTTTTAGTATAAAAATAGATGCTTTTTTCTGTTGGCTTGTAGAACAACTCGTCTTACGGTTTCAAAGTCAGTTTCTCGCAAAGAGTTAAAACAACTCGAGTGATAGAGTTATTTTTAAGCAATTTAAATCAAGAATAAATCGTTAAAAAAAACATCTCGTCCACGATCCAATAAATCACAGCATATTCCTGAAACCTAATCCCCTCTTTCGTTTGTAGAGTGTTCATTTGCAATAAGTTCATGAAACTACTCTCTTAAAAGGTCAGCCAAAAAATAATTCAAATTGAACCGAAATTCTCTTATGTAACGTTTTGAAAGGCAGCTACTCATAAAGATTTGAATCAACTGGAGTGAGTGAGTTGTTTTTAAACAATTTAAATTAAGTTGAGTTATTTAAATAAGCAATATAAATCAAGCTGATTAAAGCATTTAAAAAACAACTCATTCACGATTCAATAAATTACAGCTCTTTCCTGAGAAGCCAAATCTATTCTTTCGTTTTAAGAGTGTAGAATACCCATTTAATTGTATAAAAGTATTGTAACCCTATAATGTTTGTGCGAGAGTGTAGCAATAACAATTTTTTTATTTTACTGTGAAAAAAAAAGTTTAGCATTTAAAAGATTGTAAATAATTAAATAAATAAATTATTTCATTTCCATACAATCCACGAAAGTAAAATCATGCATCTATCGCAACACCAATCTCTCCGTTTCAGTGTTGTACACGCACAAAAATGAAAGAAAGTTCGTTATATAAAATACATTTATCGTAATATTGAGATTGATTTTCATGTTAATGGTATCCAACGTAAAGGTCTAGCAAAATATTTCGTTAAGTAACTAATTTCGTTAAAAAGAAGTTCCATTGTATTTAATGTCCATATTGTAACTCCGGATGATGCTGGCGGATATCAGCTAGTTCTTAAATCAAACATAAATCCTTTTATTAATTTAGAAAGAGATAAAATTCAAAACTTTAGAACCGCATTATAAATTTCCGAATTTAATCTTTTGATCCGATTACAATCGATAAACGAGGTTTCCTTTACTTTCGTTAGGAAAGCTGCAATTTTGAACATGTTTTATAGGAATTAAAAGAAAAAAAATCATAAAAATTCTTTCAGTTTTGAAAATAATTATGATTTCTTTGAAAAGTTTTCTTTGTTTAAAAAAAATATTATAAAGTATGCTTAAATAAAACATAAATCCTTTTATAAATTTACGAGAACATAACACGCAAAATTTCAGATTTGAAATCCTTTTTTTTTATCATTCAGTTCATATAAGATTTGTTTTATTACTTTAATATTTAATTAATGCTTTTATTACTTTAATATTTTCTGTTTATTCTGAAATTCACGAGTAAATATAGTTTTTATTACGTAATTACAATATTTTCTTGCTTTAAATATGTAATAAATTAAATATGAATTGTAAGGGTTTTTTGCGTTTATAACATCCACGAATGGGTAAATTTTTAATTTGAAAGAATGTTGATCTTTCCGCAGTTTTTACAAAATTGCAACAAATTTAAATAATAACCTTTTCTAAAATATGTGAAAAATATTGTTTGAAATGCGAAAAATTTAAATTCAAAATAAATCAAACATAAAATATTGCGGTTTGCTCCTAAGTTGGAATTTCTGAAAACTTTTTGCAGATCTACGCAGATCAAAAAACATGAAAATGCTATAACTTCTTAATTAAAATAGATATCGAATCAGTTTAAAGTTTATATTACTTCTAAACCATGGACAAAAATTGGCAGATTTTTGATGAATTAAAAATGGGTGCAAGGGGCAAAAAAATAATATTTTTGGAAAAAAATGATAACTTCATCAATTTTCAAGCTAACAAATTAAAAAATTTTTTTTAATAAATTTTCTTATAAATATCTAAAACTTTTATTTTCACAAGTTTTTGATGGAACTAACTCTTACCGATAAAAAAAAAAAAAAAAAAAAAAAAAAAAAAAAAAAAAAAAAAAAAACGAAAACAAAAATTGGGATGGAAAAAGAAAAATATCCATAACTTCTTCAATTCTTAAACAATAAATTTTAATTAAACCTATCTTACATCTTCTTAATAATATCTACAATTTTTATTTTCACACTTTTTCATAGGACCAATTCTTATAGAAAAAAAATAAATTAAACAAAAATAAGAATTTTAGAAAAAACTTCAAATTCAAACTACTTATATTCTGGCTCATTTTTAAATTCATTTTTGATTTTAAACGCATCCAAATTGCACATACTCTTTTTAGAAATTACATAATGGAACGTATTGGTCAATTTTTTGATAAAGGCAAAATAATGACTGTCAAAATGGGTATTTCGAACAGAAAATGCCGATGTGATCGTGACTGCAAAATTGAGGAAGTTATCAAATAACAAATTCCGTTTTTTCTGATTCATTATTAAATCCATTTTTGCTCTGATACGTATCCAATTTACAGGTCCTCTTATTTAAAACAGTGTATTGGAAAATGAAAAGTATTGTTTAGATATGAAAATGTATTTAGACAATAAATAAATAAATGGAATTTTCAAACATTGTTTAAAGCCTCGTCAAGGCGTCACTTAAATTTTGATATCATATCTTTTAAGATTCATATTTTGAATTTATGAAAGATGTAATTGATAAAACCTTAATGAATTAAATTTTAATATATGTATATATTAATTAATAGCATAGCGTCCCATAAATTTTGATATCATTAGTTTTAAGTCCCAAATTTAAAATTCTTAGATATATAAGATAAAGTGCTGCGTCACAAGCTTTTAACCCGTTCAGGGTTTTTTGTACTGATACATTTATAAGATTTTTGACAAATTTAAGTGGCCGCCATTTTGAAACAAGATGGCGGATAAAGTTGGCTCGTGATTTCGGTCAAGACATTGGTACGTACCATGAACACACGGAGTTATATCGAAATCAGTTTATAAATATGCGTATTAACGCGTGACAAACTTCAGACTGTTTCAAAATGTCAATCTCACTGAAAATTGAAAGTGCTAAAACTCAGCCATTTTCAAGATATAGATGGAACAAAAAAAGCTCTGGAATCTTTATATCAAGTTCAAAACACAAAAGAAACATCTTTTTCAATTTCTTACTTTTTTGCACCTAATTTTAAAATTTAAATTAAAAAAAATAATATTCCGCCAATTTGAAACAAGGCGGCGGTTTGAACTGGCCAACGAACTCTATCCAGGCATAAGTATGTCCAATCTACGCACCAAGTTTCATCCAAATCGGTGTATAAATACGCGTGTTATCACGTGAAGAAAACCAGATCATTTCAAAATATGAGCAACACTAGAAATTAAAAGTACTATAACTCAGACATTTTTTAAGATACAGACGAAACAAAAAGTGCTTTGGAATCTCTGTATCAAGGTCAAATGCATAAAAGAAAATTCATTTTCAGTTTCTCACTTTTTTGTACTTAATTTCAAATTTTAAATATCTTAAATGGCCGCCACTTTTAAACAAGATGGCGGATGGAACTGGTTAACGAACTCGGTCAAGGCTTTATTAAGTAATATGTACACACCAAGTTACATCCAAATCGATTTATAAATACGAGTGTTATCACGTGACAAAAATCAGATCGTTTCAAAATGTCAGACATAAGAAAAATTCAAAGTGCTATAACTCAATATTTTTTAAGATATAGACAAATTAAAAAGTGTTCTAGAATTGGTGTTTTAGGATCTAACACATAAAATAAAAATATTTTTCAACTTTAAATTTTTTCGCATTTATTTTAAAATTTTAAATTTTCAAAATTTTTTTAAATGGCCTCTATTTTGAAACAAGATGGCGGATGATGCTGGCCAACGAACTCGGTCGAGATATTTGTATGTGCTATGTACATACCAAGTTTCATTCAAATCGGTTCATAAATTCGTTAGTTATGACATAACAAAAGACACACATTTTGTTAGACATGACAAAAATCAGATCGTTTCAAAATGTCAGCCATAAGAAAAATTCAAAGTGCTATAACTCAAACATTTTTTAAGATATAGACAAAGTAAAAAATGTTCTGGATATGGTTTTTTAAGATCTAATACATAAAATAAAAATATTTTTCAATTTTTAATTTTTCGCATTTAATTTTAAATTTTAAATTTTTTAAAAAAATTTAAATGACCGCCATTTTGAAACAAGATGGCGGATGATGCTGGCCAACGAACTCGGTCGAGATATTTGTATGTGTTGTGTACATACCAAGTTTCATTCAAATCGGTTCATAAATTCGTTAATTATAGTATGACAAATATCAGATCGTTTCAAAATGTCAGCCATAAAAAAAATTCAAAGTGCCATAACTCAATCATTTTTTAAGATATAGACAAAATAAAAAATGTTCTGGAATTGGGGTTTTAAGATCTAACACATAAAATAAAAATATTTTTCAACTTTTAATTTTTTCGCATTTAATTTTAATTTTTTTTAATTTTTAAATGGCCGCCATTTTGAAACAAGATGGCGGATGATGCTGGCCAACGAACTCGGTTGAAATTTTTGTATGTACTATGTACATACCGAGTTTCATTCAAATCGGTTCATAAATACGTTAGTTATCGCATGACTAAAATGATATACACTATATTGCCATTGATTATGGGACACTTGCGATATTAGACATTTTACTAAATATCTAAAAAAATACATGAGGAATCATCTCGAAACTCTTAGTGTATAAATATAACAGTATACGTCATACATCTCCGTGAAGAGTTTTTACCGAAACTCCATAGGGGACCGTCAACAAATTAAAAAAGAATGAATATCTTTTGAATAACCCTGTCAACACTAATGTAGCAAAAGCGCTCAAACTCTAGATTATGATTGAATGCCTTATTGTAATACACTGTGTTCATTTTTATGCAAATAGCATGCATACTCGCAGAGTAATTAAGGTTTTTATAAAAATGGTTCCAAATTTTTCCAAGTTTTTTCCTTATAATTTTCAGAGTTCTTAATATAAAATAATATTTTTTTCAGAAAATATGAGAAACAACATTGCACACAGTACCCTGTAATCAGAATTAAAAAATAATGAAAACTGTATACAAAATGAGTTGGTTTACTAAATAATTTTTTACTGCGCATGCGTCAAAGATATCAAAATTTCATTTGCATATTATGTTAGCTAAATGTATAGAGCAACTTTTGTGAAAGTCACAAAATCATAACTTGAAAATTCTGAAAATAATCGTCAATTGAATAAGTTGAAAATCCGTTATTCTCAAAATGAAGCAAAAACAAGAGGGGTTGTATCCATATATTCATTGATTAGTGTCAATATAGAATACACAATACGGGATGTTACGACTACTTTTGGATAAAATCCCTCATTTTTTTGCTTCATTTTGGAAACAACGGATTTTGTCCTTTTTCTATAGACGATTACTTTCAGAATTTTCAAGCTATAATTTTGAGACTTTTACAAAAGTTGCTCTATACATTTAGCTAACATAATATGCAAATGAAAATTTGATATCTTTGACGCATGCGCAGTAAAAAATTATTTAGTAAACCTACTCATTTTTCATACAATTTTTATTATTTTTTAATTCTGATTACAAGGTACTGTGTGTAATGTTGTTTGTCATATTTTCTGAAAAAAATATTATTTTATATTAAGAACTCTGAAAATTATAAGAGAAAAACTTAGAAAAATTTGGGGCCATTTTTATAAAAACCTTAATTACTCTGCGAGTATGCATGCTATTTGTATAAAAATGAACACAGTGTATTACAATAAGGCATTCAATCATAATCTAGAGTTTGAGCGCTTTTGCTACATTAGTTTTGACAGGGTTATTCAAAAGATATTCATTCTTTTTTAATTTGTTGACGGTTCCCTATGGAGTTTCGGTAAAAAATATTCACGGAGATGTATGACGTATACTATTATATTTATACACTAAGAGTTTCGAGATGATTCCTCATGTATTTTTCTAGATATTTAGTAAAATGTCTAAAATCGCAAGTGTCCCATAATCAATGGCAATATAGTGTATATACATATATATATATATATATATATACATATATATATATATATATATATATATATATATATATATATATATATATATATATATATATATACATATATATATATATATATATATATAATTATATATATACAAATCGGTTTATAAATACGATAGTTACAGCATGACAAATATCAGAAATATATATATATATACCGGGTGTTCCAAAAATAACCGGTAGATTTTAAAATTCAATAACATAAAAACGGTGACAGCTATTAAAAAAATTTTTGCAGGAGGGTTATGTATAATGCCATAAGTTTTATCTCCGTGATTTTTGATTTTAGTTCGGAAACCAAACAATAGATGGCGCTGACGGCGATTGGCGCTCAGTCGAAGCCGAAACTGAGCTCACTCAGCATTGATACAAAGGAAGGAGATTAAGAATATGGAGTGCGTCTCATTCGATTTGATTTCAATGAAATGCATTTTTGCCATGGATGTAACAGATTCTTCGATAGTGGAATGCAGCGTTCAGAAATGGGTATAAATTTCGCAAACAGTATTTGAGTTTGCAGGATATTTAACATTTATAAAGTTTTATTTGCTCGGATAAAATTACTTTCTTATGGCATGATTTAAAGAATATTTTATGCATCGTATTTTAAAACTACACTGTTAAAAATTTGAAACCTTTGCTGCATCATCACACCTCCGCTTTTATATAAAAAGATTACTTCACTGTATTATGAAGCATCCTCATTGGTCAAAATTGAGATATTCTATAATAGCAATGCAGTGACGATGCAGCAAATGTTTCAAATTCTAACAATGTTGGTGAAGATATTTTGCTACAATCTTGCTCTTACACCGTAAAAAATTGACCTATTTGCTGCAGCGTCACTCCACCACCTTTATAGAAAACGGTTACAATATTGTATTATGGAGCATTATCATTGGTCATAAAAGACATATTCTATAAAAGCTGTGGAGTGACATTCTAGCAAATGGGTCAACGTTTTTGCAGTGTTTCTACACTGGTCAAAATCTGCTGTATTTTGTTGCAACGCACTCCACCGCTTGTATATAATATCTCTAGTCCAACCAATGAGAAAGCTCAATTTCACGGCTAAGTAACCGTTTGTTTTCTATACAAGCAGAGGAGTGCGTTGTAACAAAATGCGGCAGATTTTTAACAGTGTATGGGGAGGCATTTTTGTAATAACTCTATCGCATTTTACATTTTTTAATAATTTTTTTTTGCATTGCATAGCTGAGGTCCCTCTCAAGATCTCTCCTTTATTATATTTCTTGATTATTTTCAATTATTTTGGCAATTTTCAACAACAGATGGCGCTGCAGGTGTGATGAACGCGATTGAAGAAAACTCAGTCTCTGAGTTCGCTATTCTGTAAGTTGTCTTTCTGCTGCAAGCGTATGCTGTTCACAGACTACAAGTTTGCAGGTAAAAATGGTTTATTCTTTAGAACAGAGGATTTTTTTGGTGTTGGAATTCCATCGCCTAGAACACAGTGTTGCTGCTACAAGACGAAGTTTTCAACGGAAGTTTAATGTAACCAAAGGACCGAAAAGCGATACAATAAAGAATTTGTTTGAAAAATTTCAACGGACTGGAGACGTGAAGGATGAACGTGCTGGAAATGTAGGGCGACCGCGTACGACAACAACAGAGAGTAATGCTCAGCTTGTGCAGAAGGTGATCGAACAGCGGCCTCAGGTTTCCATTCGCCGTGTTGCAGCTGCGGTCCAAATAAAGCCAACGTCCACGTACCGTCTCATGCGCCAGAGTTTACACCTCTATCCATACAAAATTCAAACTCGGAAACCCCTCAGCGCTTCTTCTATTGATGCACGAGTAACATTTGCTAATGATATGGTGCAAAGGATTGATGTCGGCGATATCCAAGTGGACAGCGTTTGGTTTAGTGACGAAGCTTATTTTTACCTGGACCTTTTCGTAAATAAACAGAACTGGCGCATATGGGGAACTGAAAACCCCCATGTTGCTGTCCCATCATCCCTACATCCTCCAAATGTGTTGGTTTGGGCCGCCATTTCTTCCAAGGGGCTCATTGGTCCATTTTTCAGATCCGAAACGATTACTGCACCACGCTATCTGGACATTCTTCGAGAATTTGTGGCGGTACAAAATGCCTTAGACGACACTGCGAAGACCTCGTGGTTTATGCAAGATGGTGCCCGGCCACATCGCACAGCCGAGGTCTTTAATTTCCTGAATGAACATTTCGATGATCGTGTGATTGCTTTGGGCTATCCCACACATATAGGGAGCGGCGTGGATTGGCCTCCCTTATCGCCAGACATGAACCGCTGTGACTACTATCTGTGGGGACACGTGAAAGACCAGGTGTACCGCCACAATCCAGGAACAGTCGAACAACTGACGCAGTACATCTCTTCTGTATGTGAAGCCATCCCTCCTGAAACGTTTATAAACGTTACTGGTAATTTCGTTTAGAGACTACGCCATATTATTGCTGCGCATGGTGGATATGTGGAAAATATCGTTCTTTAGATTTTTCAGACTGCAGCGCCATCTGATGTTGAAAATTGTAAGTAATTTCGTAAGTTTGTCTGTCTAAAAATTTTCTATTTTCCCAAGCACATTACAATAAACGGTGTATTATTGATTTTTCAAATATACCGTCATTTTTGAAACAGCCGGAATAAAGTTACTTTTACTTCCAAAACCGATTTTTAATTGAAATTAACTTTATAAAAAAATCTGCAACCAAAATCGAAAATGTAATCAAGGAGTGATCTTGAGAGGGACCTTACTTATGCAGTGCAAAAATAAATAAATAAATAAATAAATAAAAAAATAAAAAATAAAATTAAAATGTCAAAATGCGACAGAGTTATTACAAAAATGCCTCTCCAAAAGAACACTATAAAAAATTGACCCATTTGATGCAGCGTCACTCCACAGCTTTTATAGAATATGTCTTTTATGACCAATGATAATGCTCCATAACGCAATAAAGTAGCCATTTTCTATAAAAGCGGCGGAGTGAATGACGCTGCAGCAAATGGGTCAATTTTTTTTACAGTGAATAGCTTTAGCTTGCGAGTTTCTTCGCGGGCAGGGACAGAGGGTTTACAGAATGGCAAATTCACAGATTGCGTTTTCTATTATAGCTTTCAAATTGCTTGCAGTGCCATCTGTTGTTGAAAATTTTAAGTGATTCCGAAAGTTGTATACCTGAAAATTTACTATTGTCCCAATCATAATGCAACAAACGGTATATTTCTAACGCTGCCCATTTAAATTTTATTGATTTTTCAAATATACCGGTCATTTTTGTGACTCTCTGCATCGTCACCAACACTGTTAAAATTTGAAACTTTTGCTGCATCGTCACTCGATGTTATTATAGAATATCTCTGTTTTGACCGATGAGAATGCTCCATAATACAGTGAAGTAATCATTTTCTATAAAAGCGGAGGTGTGATGATGCAGCAAAGGTTTCAAATTTTTAACAGTGTAGTTTTAAAATACGATGCATAAAATATTCTTTAAATCATGCCATAAGAAAGTAATTTTATCCGGGCAAATAAAACTTTATAAATGTAAAATATCCTGCAAACTCAAATACTGTTTGCGAAATTTATACCCATTTCTGAACGCTGCATTCCACTATCGAAGAATCTGTTACATCCATGTCAAAAATGCATTTCATTGAAATCAAATCGAATGAGACGCACTCCATATCCTTAATCTCCTTCCTTTGTATCAATGCTGAGTGAGCTCAGTTTCGGCTTCGACTGAGCGCCAATCGCCGTCAGCGCCATCTATTGTTTGGTTTCCGAACTAAAATCAAAAATCACGGAGATAAAACTTATGGCATTATACATAACCCTCCTGCAAAAATTTTTTTAATAGCTGTCACCGTTTTTATGTTATTGAATTTTAAAATCTACCGGTTATTTTTGGAACACCCGGTATATATATGTAATAAAACGACGACGATGTTCTATAATAGTGTATAATCACTAATAGAATACCATGTTGGTTGTAGAATACTACTATTCACTAAGATTCAATAGTGGGATGAGCAGTCGTTCTGGTAAGTGGATAAGCCATGGATTTGTTCTCGTAGGAGTTTCTCCAATAACAATGCAAGAAAATCAGTGTTTTAGTTCTTTATTATTTAGAGCACGAACTTAAGTTACTCCACAGATCACCGTTCCATACATCTATCACTATGGCCTTCGCTCACTAAGCTGCAACATTCCGGCATTCTACAATCTCGGAAAAAATGACATTTCTAATTCAACGGAGAAATAAAACGCGCGTCTTGATAGTTTAAAGAAAAGGTGCATTCTACTCTCCTGAAAAACCAAATGAAAAAATCATTTTCACGACAAAACTAGCGCCCTCCTACTCCGCGTCAATCATTTTAAAAATCCAATCAGGATGGACTCAAGCCTCTAACGGACAAAATGATCAATTCTAATTGGCCGTAATAGGCGGTCTACTGGCAAGAACTATATTTTTTTCTCGGAACACTAAACCCTTTAGCAACGCGTAGTAACACTTGTCACGCGATGTTAAAAAAATAAAAAATAAAATTAAAATCGCAGGAATATGCCACAAAGTAAAAAGCTTACGAAATACTTCCCGCCTTTTTGAGAAGCAAGAAATAATTTATTAATAACTAAAGTAAGAAAAAGAATTTTAGCTGTTACAAGACGAAACTAAGATTGAAATATGTTCCACAAATTTAGAATTGAAGCTAAGAGAGAATAAAAAAAAATGGCGCAAAATTTTTTATTTTTATTTTATTACAAATCCCCCCTCCCAGAAAGACGGGTGAAAAAGTAGGTCTGAGACCTGCAATTTCACAGAAAGGGAGATGATGCAGACTTAGCTCACGAAGTTGTTGATATAAGTAATAATAATTAGATACTGAATAAAAAAAAATTTAAATTAATTTCTCTTTTTTATATAAATATATAATTCAAATTTAAAAACACCAAGGTGATGCGTGGAATAACTTCAAATTTAAATACAATAAAATAGGCTTCAATACAAATACAAGATATAATCTTGTTTAAAATACACATCAAAAAGTAATTTGAAAATATAAGCAATTACCCATAGTAATAACATAAAAATGAAACATAAAAATGAAAAACAATAACGTTAAATTCTTTTTTAACAATGTCAAATCTAGAAATCAATTTTTAAAAGTTTATTTCAAAAATCTTCTTAAAGTCATATTTGGAATGGCATAGTTCATTACCTCATTTTAAGGATGTCTAATTCATTTAACTGTCCAAATTCATCAGCTAACATTATAATATTAGTTCAGTTTTTGTGTGAGTAAGTCCTTGAACATTCATAACAGTTCCATTTTGGAATATTTGTGAAAATACTTTTAGAATTGTATTTTTAATTAATAACACATTTTATAATATAGTAATAATAAAATTTAACAATGTAAATAATAAACAATATAATTAAGAAACATAATAAGGAAAAATATCAATAATAATAAATATCATAAGTGTAAGTAAATCTCATAATGGGTATAAGTAAATCTCTTAATAAGTAATAATAAATATCACAAAAGACATTCTTTAAATACTTAATCTCGTTTATCTCATCTCATATTTTTGGGATGAAATATAGAGAGAAGTGGAATAAAATAAAAAATGCAATCAACTATGAAATCATTTACTTAATCTGGTAATCCGAGTACAGGATTAAGTAGGAATATGTACAAAAAAAAATTAAAATATAATATGATAAATTAAAATAAAATAAAGATAAATAAAAATTTTGTTCATGTTTGAGAATGCACGTGACCTTTAAACTACTAAGATTCTTAAAAAGAAATATTAATAAATGATAAAAATAAAAAACAAGATCTATTCATGTCAAATAATTACGCAATAAATATTCTCTCGGTGTGATAAAACATTGCAAGATTCAAGTAGGAAAGAGAAAAAGAAACAAAATTATATTATAATTGACATGTAATTGGACTGGAATGCAGAAGCAAAGAAAGAGAGAAAGAAAAAAAAATATATTAAAATAAAGTGATAAAAATTTTGTTACTTGGCAAATAATTAATTTAATAATTGATAGATTAAATTTAATATTACAAATAGGTTCAGTTGAAAGAGAAAAAAAAATATTCTAAGTAGAGTAATTCAGTACAGAATAAGAAATTTCCACTTTGTTCGTCTACGCCGGCATAAATAAACAAATATAAAAATTTCCAAACAAGTGACACTCTCGCTGCAGTCAAGAGATATCATTGCCATTCTGTGAGAATTACAGGATATTATCTGAATTAAAATATGAAAAGAAATTTACTGTTTAAGAGAAAAAATTATAAAATGATAAACTAGAGATATAGTTTAAGCTACAGTTTTTACCTGAGTTTGTTGTTGTTGATTAGGGGGTTGTTGCTCATGACTTAATTTAAATTTATCAGGGGAATAATAAGGCCTTAATTTAGATACATGTACTATTTCTGAACTTTTGAACTGGTTTTGCCTATCAATTTCAAAATTTACTTCGGATAATTTGTTAAGAATTTTATAAGGGCCACTAAATACTTGGGACAACTTTCTAGTATTAGGATACTGAAATTCTTCATAGATAACTAGATCTCCTATTTTAAATTTTGGTTCGATATAATCTTTATCATAATATCTTTTATTTTTTAAATGAAATTCATCAGTTCTTGCTTTAGCAATTTTAAGTGCTTCATGAACAGGGGGATAATAATTTTGTTGTAAGGGGGAGTCATAGGGTAATTGGCCAAAAAGCAAGTACGCAGGTGGAAATTTGGTAATAGAATGGGGTGTATTATTATATTCATTAATTACCTCAGTTAAAAGCTTAGTCCAGGGAATTTTAGAGGTAGTGGAGTTTACTTTACATTTTAATCTAGTTACTATTGTCTGATTTACTCTTTCACATTTCCCATTCGTTTGTGGATGATGGGCAGTGGTCAAACGTTGTTTAATATTATGATTTCGCAGGAATTTTTTGAATCTTGAAGAAGTAAAAGCAGCATTCCTGTCACTAAGTATTTTTTGAGGGGACTGTACACTTGAAATCTTACTAAAACAGAATAATTGTTGAGGGATTTTGATATTGAAAATTTGTTTCAGACAATTTGTATAAGTTTCTGTAGTGACACTTTTGGAAGGAAATGCCCAAACATATCTTGTGGCATGGTCTATTATAATATGGAGATATTTTTTTGTAGAATTATAATAATTGAACCCTCCTACAGTATCAACAGACAGACAGTCAAAAGGTTGATCTGTAGTGGGCATAGCTTGTAATAAGCCAAATTTTTTCTGTCTAGGTTTTTTATTTTTCTGGCAAATATCACAGTATTTAACAAAGTTAGTAATGTCTTGGGTCATATCTGGCCAATAATAGTTAGGAGAAATTAAATTTTGCATTTTTTGAACACCAGGGTGACCAAACTGTTCATGAGCAACATTAAGCAATTTTTTTCTTAGGGACATGGGAACTACCACTTTACGAAAACCTTTTCTTTTAACTATAATCAGTCCATTGTCATTAATATAATTTGATCCACACACATTTTCTTTTTCTTGCATCTCAATAATCTCTTTAACGTCAAGAAGAAAAGTAAGGGGCTTACAAAAATGAGAAATAGGGTTTCGGGACAACATGTCGGCTTCGACATTTGTAGATCCCTTTAAGTACTCTATTTTGTAATCGAACATACTTAACTTCAATGACCACCTAAATAATCGACCTCTTAAATGTTTGACATTTTTTAACCAAACAAGAGATGCATGATCAGTATGGATGGTAAATTGCACACCGTGAAAGTAATGATAAAATTTATCTAAAGTATCAATGATAGCAAGACACTCTAGTTCGGTAATGAAATAATTTTTCTCATAACTTCTCAATCCTCTAGAAAAATAAGCAATTGGATGTAAAAAGTTATTATGGTCGGGTTGTTTAAGAACTGCACTTACCGCTACCTGAGAAGCGTCAACAAACATGTGTAGGGGTAATTTTGGGTCATAAATCTTTAAAATTGGTTTAGCAATGAGGGCATCTTTTAATTTTTGAAAAGAGTTTTGACATTCAGTATTCCATTCCCAAATAGTATCTTTCTTAAGTAATTTATTTAGGGGGTGTCTAATTTCAGCATATTTGTCAATAAATTTATGATACACATTTATAGAACCAAGAAATCTTTGTAATTCTTTAGTGTTAGTAGGAGGTTTTAATTTTTTAATCGTTTCTATATTAGTATTAGCTGGAGTTAAAGTTCCATTTTGGATTTCATACCCTAGAAAATTGATTTGTTTTTGAGCAAAAGTACATTTAGATAATTTTAATTTAATATTTTCTATTCGGCATAAATCAAAAATTTGGATGAGATGCTGTATATGTTCATCTATTGATTTAGAAAAAATAATTATATCATCAAAATAATAACAAGCAAAGTCTATTTTATATTTTGTAAGAATTCTTCTAATTGTCCTGTTGAAAATTGGGGGGCCTACCTTTACACCAAAGGGGAGAACATTCCATTCCCAGAGCCCACAATTAGTAGTAAAGGCTAACTTTTCGGAATCGGCTGGGTGAATAGGTATGTGCCAATAGCCTGAGGCTAAATCTAGTGTAGAGAAATATTGGGCACCACTTAATTTGTCTAAAATTTCATCTATTCGGGGTAAAGGTTCAGCGTCATTTTTCATGATAGAATTTAATTTTCGGTAGTCAACACACATTCGGGTTTTTTTTACCTTCATCTCGTTTATTTACTAACGTAACTGGAGAAGAGTACGGGCTATAACTTTCTTTAATTAACCCAGCAGCTAATAATGATTGGATTTGCTGAGATATTTCTTTTTCATCAGCAGTGGATGTACGATAAGGCCTCAAAGATATTGGTAGGTCAGATTTAAGATAAATACGCTGAGGTTCAATATTAATTCTCCCTACATCATATTTATTTTTTGCAAAAATATCTAAATAATCCCTTAAAAGTTCCCTTACATTTTTATTTTGAATAGCAGTCAGATCCCCCAATAGATTATAATCATCATTATTAGTTCGCGACAAGGATTGAGGAGTTATGGTATTTCCATAATCGGGTTGCACAGTAGTATCATTTTTTATAATATCAAAATGAAGCAATTCTAAGTTATCACTGGATATGTTGACATATGGGTTTAACGAAATATTGTCTTGTAACACCTGGCTTTTTGCACAATCAATTTTTAATTTAAATTTGGCACAATCAGGTAAACCTAAAATAGCATAGTCCAAATCAAGTTGACTTACTAAAAAATTAACATATCTCTTTATATTACCAAATTTAATACATAATCGACAAGATTTATTAATTGTAAGAGTTCCTTGTGCCTGTCTGATAGTAATAGGGGTAACATTATGTAAATTACCATTTAAATATCGAACAAATTTGAGGGGTAAAATTGAGACAGTTGATCCACTATCCACCACACAATACACTTTGTTATTGCCCACATATCCAGGGATAAATAATTGTCAGACATTATTAGTAGGGGGTGGTTGAATATGAGCAGGAGTTTGAGCTTGACAGGAATTTGTGTTAAATATACAACTCCTCTCCCAATGATATGCATTTTCTATGCCTCTGTTTAAACATACTCTGCACGGACGACTAGGGTAATTGTTTTGATAATGAGTTGCAGGCATTCTAGGAGTGAAAAACCTAGGATTAAAATTTTGGGATGGATTGTTTGGAGTAGGTCGAGTCCAATGTCTGGGCTGAGGATTGGGATTGTGCATTGGTCTAGTTTGTTGAAAATTTCTATTGCCGTTATTAGAGGTATGAATTGGAATCGCTGCTAATTGTTTAGCAATGCGAAACCATTCACGAGTATTGGAAGGAGGGTTAACCATCAAACAATTTTGATACTCCGGCTGAAGGCCATCAATTAATCCCTGTATAATTAAATTTTCCTCAAGCTGAAGTTGCCTTCCAATCTCAACTTTCTTTCTAAAATAAGAATCCAAATCACTTAGATCATTTAACTTTAAGGAAGTAAATTCAGAAAATTTTGGAACTCTAACTTGAATGAATTTTTCACTTAAAATCTCGACAATTTCTTCATAAGTAGCACAATCCAAACAATCATTGATATAAGTTTTTAGCGCTTCCCCCTTTAAATATTTTGAAATATTTTGATGTTTCCACTCATTATCTTTCTTTTCTACCGAACATTCTCGATCAAAATGTTTAAACCATTTAAATATATCCATGCCCAACCCAAATTCAAAAGGGACAATATCAAGTTTATTTTCTGACATTTTTTCTTCTTTTACTAATCCTGATCTTAATAGCATATAAGAAGGATAATTCATATGGAAAATATTTAAATGCTATACTTCAATTATTAAAATTCAATTACTATACTTCAAATATCTCAATAAATAATAATAAAAATAAATAAATAATAAATAAATAAGTAATAAAATAATAAATATCGGGTTTCCATACATGGGAAATAACAAATAATTTTAAAAACAAAAATACTTTTCTTTACGTATGGAAAATAAATTTTGCAACAGAGTATTTTTTTAACAACAAATTAATCCATCTTTCGATTTAAAAAAAAAATAACACCTTTAAAACTAAATAAAATTTCTATGAGCAGAAAATTTTAACTAATTATAAATTAAGAACAAATTTATTTTTTAATATTTGTAATAAAAGAGAGAGAAAAAAAATCAAGAATTTAAACAAAGAAATTATCATTAAATTTCTTAATCAATAAAACAATAAAATAATAAATAATAACTTACAGACATGTTCGATGTGGCCTTGTTCAAATACCTAATTTTTATTAAACTAAACAAAAATAAAGAACTTCGTAGATACGACTCACAGGTGTAAATTTCAATTATCTTGTATTACTGATGGAATCTACCGTAGTTTCGCAACCATACAGCAGGTGTTCATTTATTATGAAATGAAAATTTATCAAAATATTTATGCACTTTTACCTAGAAAATACAGTAAATAAATAAATAAAAGAAAATGATGTTGAATTGATTTCATGCAGGTGATCTTTTGTAATTTTTATTTTGCATATCTCACAGTTTGGTTGCATATCTCTCAGTTGAAAAGTTTCTCACTAGAATGCGAGGTATATTTCACATTTAAAATATTTGTAGATGTAGATACCACACATAATTACAAACAAAACTTTATAAGACGATCTTTTTTCAGCTGAAAGGTTTATCATTTATGCACATGAAGATGTTTTTCCATGCAGGCCATCTCGTCGTAACATGGGTGGAAGTAGACGCAGATGAGGTTAAAGATGCGTGCAGCTAACATCTCAAAAACTCTGACTGTTAGTAACACACATTGAGTCTTATTGCAGGAAACAAAATTACAATATTAGTATTAACACACAGCAGCTGATCCCATCCATCTTCAGTCTTGGACATACCATTTAGATGGAAGATATCATAGTTATTATTTTTTTTTTCTGTATTAAATGTTAAGATGAAAACAATACCAGGAAAAATGTAGGAACAACTGTAAGTGTATGAAGAGCATGCAGCTTATTCTCAAAAGTTTTACGCTGGTTCATTTTTCATCCTGCCGGCTAAAATGTAATAAAACGACGACGATGTTCTATAATAGTGTATAATCACTAATAGAATACCATGTTGGTTGTAGAATACTACTATTCACTAAGATTCAATAGTGGGATGAGCAGTCGTTCTGGTAAGTGGATAAGCCATGGATTTGTTCTCGTAGGAGTTTCTCCAATAACAATGCAAGAAAATCAGTGTTTTAGTTCTTTATTATTTAGAGCACGAACTTAAGTTACTCCACAGATCACCGTTCCATACATCTATCACTATGGCCTTCGCTCACTAAGCTGCAACATTCCGGCGTTCTACAATCTCGGAAAAAATGACATTTCTAATTCAGCGGAGAAATAAAACGCGCGTCTTGATAGTTTAAAGAAAAGGTGCATTCTACTCTCCTGAAAAACCAAATGAAAAAATCATTTTCACGACAAAACTAGCGCCCTCCTACTCCGCGTCAATCATTTTAAAAATCCAATCAGGATGGACTCAAGCCTCTAACGGATAAAATGATCAATTCTAATTGGCCGTTATAGGCGGTCTACTGGCAAGAACTATATTTTTTTCTCGGAACACTAAGCCCTTTAGCAACGCGTAGTAACACTTGTCACGCGATGTTAAAAAAATAAAAAATAAAATTAAAATCGCAGGAATATGCCAGAAAGTAAAAAGCTTACGAAATACTTCCCGCCTTTTTGAGAAGCAAGAAATAATTTATTAATAACTAAAGTAAGAAAAAGAATTTTAGCTGTTACAAGACGAAACTAAGAT
Organism: Maratus speculifer; assembly: GCA_964019185.1. Taxonomy (NCBI): domain Eukaryota; kingdom Metazoa; phylum Arthropoda; class Arachnida; order Araneae; family Salticidae; genus Maratus; species Maratus speculifer. The sequence continues at coordinate 222,968,237 of OZ025296.1, read as the reverse complement.
TGAAATATGTTCCACAAATTTAGAATTGAAGCTAAGAGAGAATAAAAAAAAATGGCGCAAAATTTTTTATTTTTATTTTATTACATATATATATGTTAACATTTGAACGGAGGGTGTTTTGGAGTCTGGAGGTCATGATCGGTGAAAATATACCAAAATTTTCCGGAAGTGCTTTCCTCCGGACGGTTGCAATAGGTAGCTTTTTACTTTTTGCAATGAAAGCTACCTAAAAGAGCTGTCAAAATGAGCATCTGAGCCGAAGTTCGCTTAAGATGATTCTAATAAAACCAGTTTATAGAGAAAAATCAAATAAAAAAATTTCCAAGGCTGCCGAATAAAATTGTTAAATTGGGTTTATCTCTAACCATATTTAATTTTTTCTTGCTGAAATGAGCATTCTCCGAAATATACTTCCGCCTATAGGCCATGCCGGTAGGATTTTTTTTTTAGAATAGAAATATACATATTGTATGGGTACATATTTTGAATGCGTATATGTTTCTGCCAGGTGATTATACGTATTATACTAAACAATATATACTGTAGAGCTGGGCATGAAATTTCAGCTTAAAGGGTACTCGCCAGACTAAAATTTTTACTCGCCACTATTTTACATTCATTCAGACAACAACGTCAGCCCCCACATCTGCGCAGAAAATGAACTATTTATGACAAATTTAATTTAAACTGACGATTGTTAAAATGAGCTGTCTGTTAAAGCTAGATCATATTACATTTATGAAAAATATGGGATGTATTAAAAATATTAACAGATGTAGTGTGAAAAATTTTCTATTGTCCAAAAAAATATTGAAATTCATAAAATGAAAATTTACTTATTTACTGCAAAAATAAAAAAAATAATAACACTAACTCAAAATAAGCTTGCCATAATGTTCAGTGATTACAGAAATAATATACCAATGGTAAGTTCCTGTACTATTAACACTTCAGGTTTGTATAGCGTTGTCTTTCTGCACTGAAATACCACTTATCAATTGCAGCTGTAGGGTCAAACTCTGTCAGGGTGGGTCCATTAACAGAAATGATGAGCAAATCGTTCATTGTCTCAGTCTTCAGAGTGTTCCTGTATGCTGTATTGAGTCTGTTGTGACAGCTTAACCCCTTTCACATGAAGCTGTGCTTACTGGTAAAACAGCACAGAATGTAAGGATCTGGAGCAAATTGGGGAATCTTGCTGAACATTTTTCAGTGTAAACTTGCTCCAGCATTTCTATCAGTGTCAGTGATGGGAACATAAATTTAAATTCTCCTCATTCTGCCAATACAATATCTACTTTTTTATTAAAAAAATTTGGATTCAAGTACATAAAGATCTTCTTACTCGCGAAACTTACTCGATACTTACTCGCCAAACTTAAATATTTACTCGCCAATGGCGAGCTGGCGAGTGGAAATTTCGCGCCCTGCTGTAGAGCGTATACATGAAACTATCTCCAATGGTTAAAAGTTAAAAAGTTTAAATAGTATTTGTTTGTGTCATAGAAATCTGTGCTTTATTACATAGAGTACATACGCTTGAAAATTAATTGTCAAATACTTATTTATAATTTTTACACACTATTGTCTAATTGAACTTTATTTTTAACACTTTATTACAAGGTTAAAAAATCCTAATACATTCGATTTTTCTGCCCAAACACTAACGTATATGTATATGATACGATTTTATACAATTGTTATATGTTAATAATGATTCCCATGGCATGTTTTGTATTAAATATGAAGTGAGTAGATTTAAAACCTCATTTACATAAACTCTCAAATAAATTCGGCAATTAGGTTAAATTGGGATAAATTGACATTACACCATTTTAATTGTATTGATATTGATATAAATTACTAAATTTTATTACAACATAATTACCGCATAATAGAGCATTCATAGCATTGGTCGTTACTTTACTAGAATGCAGAAAATAAATAGGTTACAATATTTTAGAGTGCTAATTGCTTTTTAAATTTCAATAGGTGTTTTTAAATATAAAAAAATGCAAGTTACTTGATTTGTATAAGTTGTAAATCTAGTATACAATGCTGAACAAAATAATTCAAGCACCATTATTCTTATTAGCGAAAATTGTTGAAAGAGACTTTTCAACTGATATACGTTTCTTAACTGAACTAAAGTTTTGGATGCATGCAGGTAATAAATAAAAACATGTATATCATACATAGGATAGCTTAAGTAATTCGGATAGTTTTCCGAATGTAGGTAAAAGTTGCTGAAATTGGAGATTTCAGATTTGCAATGCGTTTTCAAAGGGCTAAATTAAACACCCTATATCAATTTATTAAACAATTTTATTCCGTGTTATTTTATTCCGCATGTGTAGGAAAGTGTTTAATGATCTATGCTTGAACCATGATTTTTCTTTCTTGTTGTGTGTAAAATTGGAATTTTCAATTCGATTTATTTATCTTTTTCTAATATACTAACATTTTAAAATTTCTCTACACTAATATGTAACCAATAGTAATACAACAATTTGAAATTTGAAATTTTGTAATGTAAATTAATAACCTAATTTTAAAGCATTTTGTCGTTAACTCATCATAGGTGATACTCTTTAAGGTTATAACAGAGGAATGGAAATGGTAGTAAGTCAAGTGGGAGAAAGCACTTAAAACGTCAGCAACAAACGGTTTTACACCGCTAAATTACAAAGTTATATTCACAAAAACAAACATATCATATTAAAAAGAAATCAACATACTTTATTTCATCTATTAAAAATGTGAAAATAAATTTTTATTGATTTGTTAAATTTTCCATGTTAATTCCGACATAATATCATCTTTCAATATCATAGCTACATAATCAATATTATGTAGCATCCTTATTGCTACATAAATAAGGAATTGATGATCCATATACCAAATTACGCTCTCTAAAATTTTCAACTGTCAGTAAAGTTCAAATGGCTAAACATTTCAATGCTATAAAGTAGAAAATATCATTACAAAATAAAGAGTATAATATATATGTAATGTTCAATGTACATTTTAATCGATAAGTAGTCTTTTATTATTTTAATTTGAAGCCTGACTTTTTTAGTATTTTATTCTGAGAAATCTGGCTAAAATTACTAGAAGTAATGTTTTTTTCCTTCCCTTTTGCTATATCAAAATATATATACATACTTATACTTACTTGTCTTTCTACCAAGCATAAAAAAGTGGTTAATTTTCCATAAACGGATTCGTTGCTCATGTCAATGCGAAAGAACGAATTGTTCAGTTATGAAATTGTGCTTGATTTATAATGAAAAATACTGAATGTTTATAACAGAGTGTATTTAAAAAATATATAATTTTTTTAGGTTTTTAATTTAATTTTACTTGTACTTTTACTTCAACTAATTTTATATTTGCTACATTTATTACTTTTTTACTTTGCTGCCTTAACTTACATCTGTATTTTTACACTTTATTTAAAGAAACTTTACGAAACTCGCGTAGAAAAAATTACAACATTTTTAGAGCATGTACGCTATCAAAAAATATAAGAGTATTGATAAAACCTAAATAAATATTAATTTTCTATAATAGATTTCTTTTTCTTTTCTATTTTGCTTTAAAACAGGGTACAGTTTTGTTATTTTTACTTTTTTTGATCCAGTATATGGATAATTAATATCTAATATTAATAAAAAGCAGTTAATATATTATTTCGCTGCAAATTCGATAGTGGCTATATTCAGTAAATGACTAAATATTATTTGTAAAATTTCATTTTTTTCATTTATTTAATAAGAAATACATATAATCTTTAATACTGAATCAGCTTTCTTTAAAAATATTATTTTAAATGAAAGTTAAAACTATTTAATGTTTTAACTTTAAATAGATCAGAAAGTTTGAAAAAAAATGTAACATTTAAAAAAATCATACTTTTGAAAGAAAAGCCTTTTTTTCAATTTTGCTGAATAAAAATTTTAGTAAAACAATTCAAAAATACATATTCCAAGTCTAGATCATGTATCTTTAGCAGTTCGTGGTTTATAACAATTTAAAAAGCAGAAATGGGGAATCACGAAGAAAAACCCATTTTGACAAGAAGTAATTTCCATAAAAAATATTGCTTGAAAGCAAGATGTTGAAAATACATCCAAACGAAAACAAATAATTCTTCCTGTTCTAGTTAAGACAGAAATATGATTTAAGAATCATTTCAAGCAGATAGAAACAAAAAACGTTTAACTCAATAATTAAAAAAAATGAAGATTTTTGTGTCCCAGACTCATTTATATATATCCCCGTTTCTTCTTTATACTTACCAACATGTTCCCAAAAACTTATTTAGGAAGCATCTATCAGAATGAACCTATTCAAATATTTGAAGCGAATCGGATATTTCTATCAACAGTCATCATATTAGAGTCAACAGGTTCTGTTTGTACCTAGATTTACACAGAACCTGCGGGCAGATTTTCTCTCAGATTTTGATAGCGTGTGTGCTAAAAGCATTTTTCTAAGTCCATTTATTTGCACAGCTTTTGTTAAAATGCTTACATGAATGAAAGGAGATTTTTACAGACTCGTTATATTAAAGAAAAATTTTGTTTAAAAAACTACATTGTAAAAAAAAAAAAAAAAAAAAAAAAAAAAAAAAAAAAAAAAAAAAAAAAAAAAAAAAAACTACGAAATTACATGAAATCTACGGATAATCCACTATCATAAGTCTTATATAAAATTACAGAGATCAGAAAACAGAGATTCTATTAAATAACAGAAAAGTCATTTGGTAAATTTACAATAGACTCTGTAAATTAACATCGTTAAAAGTACACAAGACTCTAAAAAATTATTTTTTATGATAATAAAGTAATTTATTTTTCAAAATCATTAAATCACTCAATCTTTAGTCAGCCTGAAAAAATAAAAAAAAAAATGAACCTGCTGTAAAAAATATTTTAACATAATTTGTTTCTAGTCGCCTGGGCTTTCAACCCGAGATTTCTTGACAGTGGAAGAACACCCAAACTGATTAAGTCATAGAAGCTTTCTTCAAAATTCTTAAAAATATGTTTTTTTTTTTTCTAATTCAACGGGAAAAAAAATCAATGAAAATTCCCACTAACACGAGAAGATGATTTTTCCCTTTCCAAATTACACTAATTTAATAAGAAAAAGTTTTGAATATTTTTTAATATCTGCAATAGAATTGAAAAAAAAACTTTATAAGTGTGGGTTTTGAATTAAATCTTAGCAGAAAAAAAACTTTAAATAAGGACAACATCCCTGCAAAAAATTAGATATAAGGAAAATGTCCGTAAAAATCTGACCGAGAAACTCTATCGAATGCATTTAACTGTAAACTAATGTAAATCTACATAGAGTCTGGCTTTTATTGTTGTGTTTTTACAGAAATTGTTTCTACATAAGTTGTTTAACAATGTATTGACGGTACCTTTAAGTAAAACATTAATTAATTATCTCTAAGGAATAAAACTACTTACGAATGAGATTATTTATATGTAAATCTTTTAAATGCATTACATTATACTTCTGCAGATAACCGGTTAAGTTCACTTAAAGTTAAGTATTAACTTCTTAATATAACAAGTTAGAGTAAATTTAAGTCTCTTTTTTTTTGTGTGTGTGTGTGTGTGCTTTTACAGAATTTTTTAACGGTGTGGAATTTTCCACAATAACAATTATACGACATGTGCGTCATTTTATATACTTTATATTTTTATACATTTTTATGAAAGAAATTTAAAATGATTCTTAGATACAAAATGTTCTCGACATTCTAAAGCGGGTGAATTTTTTTATAACTGTATTTTTTAATACTTTTTATTATGAGGGATTTTGTAATGAACAAGTGTATTATCATTGCATTTTTTACAGAAAATACATCGTTTTATATTAAAACATATGATAAATGTCTCACAAAAAAGCTTTTATAGAATATTAAGAAGTTCCTTGCAAAAGTTTAAGTATTTCACGCGAGATAAAAAAATTGTAACAAAACTTTCTAAAACTAGATCAGTGAAGAGTGTTTTTATGTAACAAATGTGAATTTAAAACACCTAAAACACCTATTCGATTAAAGGAGAAAAGTTGTTTGAAAATCCTTCAATTAAAACAAAAAAATTTAAAATGTTTTTGGAGTCTACATTAAAATGTCTGACTCACGTATTACTAAAAGTGAAAAATATTTAAACAAAGATTTTCACGAATTGAAAAATTTTTGAAATTTTATTAATGGCGAACTATTTATCAGTAAAATAAAATTCTACTATAAAAATTCTACTCTACATTTTAGAGCGATCTTGTGCATAGAGACATTCTTCTTCCTGTTTACAATATTTGCTAAATATCTAACAATAAATTTATGGTATACTTAAAACACTTTTTTCGAATATCTCTGGATTTTTAGAAAAAAAAGGATGAAAATTTCTTTTACTTTTGGTGTACTTTATCTGTATAAGAAGTTATCAATGGCATAAAACAATACATTTAATTTTCAGAATTTTCATCTATGAGGATACTTGAACAAAGGAAGTAACGATAAATAATAAGATTGAATTGAATACATTATAAAGTATAATGCATTCAGAAAATTATTACTAAAATTTAAAATTGATCTATTTCCTTAAATATATATTGCATCCATTTTTCATAATATCAGATGTAGTAGAAAACTTTATTTTTGCATTTGTTTATATTTAAATATCATGTTTTAAAATGAGACAAATTATTTGGTTTGACTTTCAAGAAATTTTGTATTAAAATGTCATCTTATAGTTATTTTTTCGAATTCTATGAAAACATATAACTATATTGTAAAAAAATAGGATTTGCACAATAATTAAAAATACATATCATTTAGTAGCAATACAAATTTTCAGAACATTTCTACTGTTATATAGAAAATTACAAAATAATACATAGATTTACAAAATTTAGTTAAATATAAATTAAATTGTGTTAAGCTATACAGTGTCACAAATGAACCTTTTCTGCAGCAGTTAAAGACGAAACTGTTGTTCTGAGTGATATGAAATTTTCTGAAGCACATAATAAAGAAATGGAAATTTGTTTAAGCGCAAAATATATTAAAAATTTTGACGCCGTGGGGAGTTTTATACCAAAATATACATTTAGTAGAAATTTACTATACTTTTCAAATTTGATTACAATCAAACATGTTTCACATTACGGTCATCATTTACTGTTACGCACTGTGATCTTAGGATGGCATATTCCACAATTAACCTCGGTGTGTTCTCGAAAATAAAGAATATATAAAGAACATACATGGAACATATATTATACATCTCGAACATATCAGCAACAGCATGTCATTAACAACATATTAGTAACTTTAACCTTACAGATCATTTTAGTAACAATGCTTCAGCATTACAGATTTTTTATCTACAGTGGTAATTAATCGATTCATGTTTGACAGTGGGAATTAATAGATGCACATTTGAACTGTATATAAAAAAAATCTGTAAGAGTAGCGTAAATATTTTTGGAAACTGGTCTGAATAGAACTTATAATGTAACTGGATTTCGGATTACAGATAAAATTTTTGTAAGATTTATGTATTTTTAGTAGATTTTTTTTGTAAAGCTAAAGATTTCTAGAGCTTTACTAAAACTAGTATAGCAGATTTACGTCTTTTTTGTATAGACAAAACTTTAGTCAGCATGTAGGTATCCGTAATTTTACATCTGCGAAGTTACAGATTTATTATTATTAATTTTTAAACATAATCTCAATCTTAAATTCAATCACAAATGTGGGTTTCATTCCAATCTTTACTTATAATTTGTTTAAATTTCATTATTAATGGAGGGAATTTAAGATAATTTATCAAAGACTCAGCCTTCTTTCGGGGAAATATAGCTTTATCATTTCAAGCAGTTGAAAGTGGCACCACTCACATTCAAATATCGCTGAGCTGATCCTCTCATGATTCTGAATATAATTAACATTAGATTTGGTGTCATTGCTATAAATATTATACTCGTATATTTTCAGTATTTTTTGTGATGTCATGTTACTTTATTCAGAATTAAGAAATTTAAATGAAACGTAAAAAAAAAAAAAATCATTATCAAAAATATTGAAGGGGAAAATAATTATATTTCAATTACGATGGCGCACTCTGTATTTTTGGTAAAAATATGTATTACAATAAAAAAACTTTGTAAATTTACAAATTAAGTTTACAGAAAGCTTTAAGTTTACTGAAGTTTCATCTGTACACTGTATAAAAAATATATAAATGTAAAAATCTAGTTTTGTAAAGCTACAGCTTTGCATAACAATCTACTAAAATTACGGAAATTTCGCAAAAAATTTATTTGTAACCGGACTTGCGGTTTCATAAATAGTTCTAATCAGCCCTGTTTCCTGAAAAAAAAATTAGTTATCTTACACATTTTTTGAATTATACAAAAAAGGGGAATTTTTGTTGTAACCGTTACATAAAAGTTCTAGAAATCTCAGTTCCATAAAAAAACTGCAGTAATTATCCTTTTTTTACAGTGTGTATTTTTTTTAAACAGAAATTGTTTGATGTAGTACGCTAAAGTATTATTCAAAGTTCGCCAATATATTACTGGTTAAACCTGTTATACTATCTTAAACCGCTATATTTAATAACCAAAAATTTTTACTTACATTGCAAAAATGACTCCTATTGTTAACAAATCTAAGAAGTAACCAAAAAACCGTTACATTTACATAAAACGCTATAAGAATCTAACTCTTTTAAATAATAATTTAGTAACTTTAGAGATTTTTTTTACAGTGAAAGAGGAAATATATTTTTGGTAATTAACTTTTAGGTCTAATTTGTGGACAATTGGTGAAATTTTGTAAACTTTCTAATACTTTAGTGATTATATTGTTCACAAAATTAAAAAAAAAACGATGTAACTCAACAAAAGTATTTTTTTTGTAAAAGCTTTAGGTGTCTGTAAGTTTACTAAAATTTTATCTGTATACTGTAAATTTAAAAAAAAAATAGTTTTCTAACACTACATAAATACACGTGCATACTAAAATTATATCGCTAACCTGAAATAATATCAGTCTTTTTTTCAAAGTGTAAAAAATTTTAGGCACCACAGTTTCTTAAAAACACAAATTTTTTGTTTTACTGTGCAAATGCATATGTGTTACGTGAATTTCTTTACATAAATGCATTTATATAAATATTGTGTACTACTATACGACGTTTACTGTACAATACGTAGTGAATAGAATTTATCATCCATTTGCACGTATGCACAAAATAATTTGGCTACTGAGGAAATTGAACTAAAGAAGCCTATTGACAATAATTGGTTCAGTGCGTTTTCAGTTCTCTTACACGTTTTAAAATTGAACTTTTTTTTGTAATACTTTGGAGGTAAAAAGTATATAGGTCATATTCAGGTTGCACAAAAATTAGCAAATATATTTCCGTTTACTCACAGAAAAATGTTGAATGGAAACTTTCAAATTTGTTAATCGTTCAACATAACTAATTTTTACCATGCTATGTAGTGTTTGTTGAAATCAATAAATCAAATACTGTACGCTGTAAAAACAAAACGGTAAAATGTCTAAATATGTGTTAGAAAACTGGGATTTGTAGAACTTTCATGTAACGGTGGCAGCGAAAATTCATGTAAACGATTTTGTTAGAATAATTTTTGCCTTTACCGTTGCATAAAACGTTTTAATTAGTCTCATTTTGCTGGAAAAAGGTTAGCAACTATACACAATTTCTTTTTACGGTGTACCGCACAATAAATATATAGACACGGCTTTTATATTTTTACTATTGAATGTAACAGGAAAAATTTGATTTTAAAATACTGTAACAGTTTTTCAAATTGTTTCTTTAGGCCCCTTATTATATATTTAGAACTCTGAAATTTTGAGACAGCACTTTAAATGCATTTGAACGGGTTAAATAATCAAAGATGGACGCGTAATTTTTCATTCTTGTTTATTTAAAAAATAAAAATTAAATTTTAGTTTAAAAAATACCCACCTAAGCATTGATACAAAGGTGTTATAAAAAGAGATGATAGTATTTGAATGATAGAAAAAAGAGAAAAGAATTTTCATACGATAGTACTTTAATATAAAAATATTAAGTATAGTTTGATATATTTCGTTACTACAACCATATAAGAAATTACTTCAATGTAATTTTATATCCATGATATTATAGTCCATTTACTCCTTTTTAAATAAAAAAATCTATAAAATTATCTCTCGTAAAAGTTATAATGTTCAATACCATAATACTAAAGATACGGTAATAAATGCCTTTAATATATTAATATAGCGAAATATTTCTACACTATTATAATATTAGTACACAAAGAGATCTTTATTTGCAAAGTTTTGACTTGCACATAATTAATCATTTTATAAAATTAGGGGGTTTTGGTTATTTTTATGTAACACCTGCATTATGCAGTTTTATCACATGTTCTGTTGCAGGGATTCTAACAGTTTAAACAATACCCACCTAGGCATTGATTACAAAAATGTTATAAAAAGAGATGGAAGTTTTGAACGATAGAAAACAGAAAAAAGAATTTTCATACGATAGTACTTTAATATAAAAATATTGAATATAGGTTGATGTATTTCGTTACTACAGCCATATAAGAAATTATATCAATATAATTATTTATCCATGATGTATAGTCCATTTGCTCCAATTTAATTTAAAAATCTATCACATTATCTCTTCTAAAAGCTATAATGTTCAATACCATAATACTAAAGATACTTTAATAAATGCCTTTAATATATTAATATAGCGAAATATTTCTACATTAATATAATATTCGTACACAAAGAGATCTTTATTTACAAAGTTTTGACTTGCACATAATTAATCATTTTATAACATTAGGGGGTTTTGGTTATTTTAATGTAGCACCTGCATTATGCAATTTTATCACATGTTCTGTTGCAGGGATTCTAACAGCAGATTTAATTTATATTAATAAGATATTTATTATGATAATTAAGTATTTATCAGTGTTTCTTTTGGCTTTGTTCAACTTTAATGCTGTACGTATCTCAGCTAGGAAAGTTTTTTTTATTCGGATTTATGCAGTGAAAATGACAGCTTGTGTCAGTGAAAAGTAATTATTTGCTTTGGTGAGATTTTTTCATAATTTATATTATATAAAGGAAAATGTAAAAAAAAATGTATGTACTATCATTTCTTTTTCTTTTCTTTTTTTACTTTTAAATTCAACTGCTCTATAAAAAAAATATAAAAATTTATGCAGCAGTATTATGCATTGAAAATAAATTTCTAAGAATATACATGTTACTTTTTATTAAATACTAGTAAACTGCGTGGCTTTGCTCGCACAGTAATTGAAATATGATGAGTGATATTTGTATGTCTAATTTTTAATATGAGAAATTTTAATATTCGAAAATTAACATTTAAGTCATTCCTTATTTCCCTGCATTTTGCAGAAATGAGACTTCAATAAAGAAGGATAACTAAAGTTAATTCTAAATAAAAATTAATTTAGAAAATGTTTTGAAAATTCATACTCGATTCATACGCTTTTTTCTGTATTCGTCTGAAGATTTGAACATTTGAGAAAAAATCTTTTTATCTTAACATTCCATTTTTAAACTCTCATCTCAAATTCTAAGCTTCTCGCCTTGTCAAATTTACAGTTTCTTATCTAATGGTCTATAATCTGTCTAGAAGTAGTAGGACCAACATAAAATGCCTATGTTGAAACAGGGACTTGTTACGGCTTCATCACAGTCTTGTATATCGCGTCTCCATGGCGCATTCTTTTGTAACGGCTTCACCATAACCTCGGATGCCGTGCGTCTCCTTGGCGCATTCTACTGTGCTTTAGTTTTGCCGTTTTGGCAACACTGGAATATCGTTTGTTATTGTTTTGGTTTTCGGCGATCTTAGCGGACCTATGGTGTGTTTCGCTAGATCTGTATTCTTTATTCGAAATGTAAATAATGTGTAAATAGTTTGTATATAAAGAATTTTTAAGTAATTAGTAGTATTAATTGAACCAGCGACCTAATGAATATTAAAGATACTCGCAACATTCGACAGTTCGTTACATTATTGGTCCGCTCGCCGGTAGGACTTTCGTTTTTAATTCGAACTTGTTCTCCTTGTTCTATTTGAATTAAAATGGCTTCGTTAATTAGCTTGAATAGGACTAGAGGCTCTTTAAAAGCCCAGTTAACAAGATTAGAAAATTCTCTAAATGAAAAAACCGATGAATTGTCTAGAATTCAAATTGAAACGAAAATCAAGAATCTTCAAAAACTGTCAACAAACATTGATGTACTTCGTCGAGATTATTATATAACAGCACCAGAAGATCATGATTTAACAGAAATTGATGCTTCATTCGTCGAAATGGAAGAGCGAGTAGAAAATCTAGAGGTAAGTTTCAATCAATTATTATATTCTAATAAAAAAGAAACAAAAAATTCGGAATTAAGGATAAATAACTGTAAAATTAAACTTCCTGACATACCTCTTCCGCTATTTAGTGGCAAATATGAAGATTGGAATATGTTTAAAATAGAGTTTAATAATATTGTTACGAATAATGAAGAATTGACTGATGTTCAAAAATTACATTATTTGCATTCCGCTCTAAGAAATGAGGCTAAATTATTAGAAACTCCAGATGATACATTTGATTCGTTATTTAAAGCGTTAGAAAATAGATTTGAGAATAAAAGAATTGTGGTTAGTATACATTTAAAGGCTGTGTTAGATTTTGAAAAAATTACACAAGAATCATCTAAAGAATTAAGGCGTTTATTAGATGTTATAAACAAAAATATCAGGGCTCTAAATAATTTAGGATTTGAGAGAAATAACCTTTCTGATATTTTGTTTACAACTATAATTTTAGAAAAACTAGATAAGGAAACGAGAAAACAATTTGAATTGTCAATAAACACCTCTGAAGTTCCTAGTTTTGACAATTTAATGGACTTTTTAGAAAAAAGAAGCCAATCGCTCGAAAGCATAAATAGAAGCAATTTAGCTAGACCAAAAATTTCTAGTGAAATAAAATCAAAATCCCTTTTAGTAAATACAAGTTCTGAAAAACAGTGTATTATTTGTGACTCATTTCATCCCCTATATAAATGTAATAAATTCTTAAATATGAATTTTGGTGAAAGATTTACTATTGTTAAAAAAAATAAACTTTGTCTCATATGCTTTAATAAATCACATTTAGCAGCTAACTGTGTTTCGAAACATTTATGTAAACATTGCAAATCCCCTCACAACACTTTATTACATAAAGATAAAGAAATAAGTTCCAGTAATGAAACTCATTTCCAAAAACCAGGTGTTGATCAGACAGTACGCCCAGAATCAAGTCCGACGCCTTCAGTCTCACAAAATCTTTCTAATTGCTTATTCGCTTCAAATAAAACTGTTATCTTGTCAACTGCAGTTATTGACATAAAAACAAATAAGGGAAATTTCATCCAGGCAAGAACTCTCTTAGATTCTTGTAGCCAAATAAATTGTGTGTCGCTTGAATTTGCAAAGAAATTGGGCTTAAAGAAATCAAAGGTTTTTGCTCCAATATCGGGTTTGAATAACACAACCACAACATTAAATTATAAAATTAAAACTGTGATTTCAAATAAAAATAGAGATTTCACAAGGGAACTGGAATTTCTTGTAGTGCCAAAAATTACAGAAATAACCCCACTTACACCTATTCGTATAGAAATTGCTGATATTCCTACAAATATCTCGTTAGCAGATGCTGAATTTTATATCCCTGGGAAGATAGATTTGTTGGTCGGCGCGCAATGTTTCTTCAATTTATTAAAATCGGGTAAAATTCGCAGCTCATCTCAAAATTTGTTATTTCAAGAAACAGTATTCGGATATGTTGCTAGCGGTGTCGTGAATAATTCCTCAGATGATTCTCAATATTGTGGTTTATTAACCAATGAAAAAATAGACGAATCCTTAAGAAAATTTTGGGAAATCGAAAATATTAATGATTCTAGTTCTCCACTTAGTAATGAAGAGAAATTTTGCGAAAATCATTTTGAAATGACTCATTATCGAACTTCTAATGGTCAGTATGTTGTTAACATGCCTATGGAGGATGCTACACTCTTAGGAGAATCCGAAAAACTAGCCGAAAAAAGACTCGATCAAGTTTGGCACCAATTAGATAGGGATTCGAACTTACAACCTCTCTACTCGGAATTTATGGAAGAATACAAAAACTTAAATCATATGGAATTAGTTGAAGAATCAAAACCCGTAAAGGACCTTTATTATATACCACATCATGGGGTCTACAGGCCAGAAAAAAGTACAACACGCTTGCGAGTCGTTTTTAACGCTTCAACGCCAACGACATCTGGTTTGTCATTGAATGATATTCTTTTAAAAGGAAAAATTCCTCAACAAGAATTATTCGTAATTATGATACGTTTCCGAAAACATCGATATGCATTCACAGCGGATGTAGAAAAAATGCATAGAATGGTATTAATTGACCCATCCCAACGAGACTTCCTTAGAATCTTGTGGAAGGACAGTATTAACGCGCCAGTGAATACTTATAAGCTTAATACAGTTACTTATGGGACATCTAATGCTCCTTATTTAGCAACTCATGCTCTTAAACAATTAGCTCTTGATGAGCAACCAAACGTACCTCTAGCATCGTCAGTCGTTTTAAAAGATTTTTATGTAGACGACCTTCTTTCGGGGGAATCGACTCTCGAAAAGGCGAAAATTTTAAAGTCCCAATTGATTGAACTTTTGAAGCGTGGAAATATGAAATTGCACAAATGGTGTGCAAACCACCGAGAATTACTTGAACTTAATACTATGGCCGCCACCGAATATAATTTCGATGATCAAACAGATTGTAGTTCAGTAAAAACTTTGGGTGTTCTCTGGGAACCTTTAAGTGACTGTTTTCTGTATAAATTAAAGATTCATAACAATAAGGAATTTTATAGTAAACGAGATGTTTTCTCTTTGATTTCAAAAATCTTCGATCCACTCGGATTAATTGGATCTGTAGTAACAAGGGCTAAGATCTTCATGCAGAAAACGTGGCTAGCTAAGATAGATTGGAATGAGCCATTACCAGATTCCATAGCAAAAGAATGGAGTGAATTTGTTTCCATTCTTTCACAATTAGAAAATTTAAAAATTCCTAGATTTGTTTTCCGTGAAGAGCGCATAATCGTACATGGCTTCGCAGATGCCTCTTCTTTGGCATATGGAGCCGCCATATACATCCAGTATATACCAACTGAAGGTTCTCCTGATGCACATTTACTCTGTAGCAAGTCTAGAGTATCCCCCATAAAAACAGTGACAATCCCTCGTCTTGAACTGTGCTCATGTCTTCTCTTAGCAAAATTAATGCATAAAGTTGTACCGTCACTTGACATTCCAATAGAAACTGTTCTTCTCTGGAGTGACTCCACAATATCACTTGCATGGATTAGAAAATCTCCCCACCCATTGAAAACATTTGTGAGTAATAGAGTGGCTGCTATACAAGACCTCACGGACTCTTATCAGTGGCAACACGTATCATCGGAAAATAATCCTGCTGACGTCCTATCTCGAGGTCTAGATGCTAAAGAACTGACTAACTGCAAATTTTGGTTTAATGGACCAAATTTTCTTCGGGACAAAATTCAGTATGCAGAAGATTATCCAGTAAAACTGGAAAACAACACTGACTATGAGTCCGAATTTAGAACTGAAATCAACAGTAACTTTTCACTTAGAACTGAAAACTGTTTTCATAATTGTTTATTCTCTTTAACTAATAATTTTTTGAAATTAATTCGTATTACTAGTTATATTTTTAGATTTCTAAATAATTGTCGAAAGGGTAAGGAGAAAAAAAGTGGTGCCTTATCTGCAAGTGAATTGAGATTTGGAGAAATTTTTCTGATTAAACAGGTACAGTATTCAGCCTTCTCTGAAGAGCTTAAGCATATGAAAAACCAGAGGAGCCTTTCAGGTAACAGTAAACTCAAATTTCTAAATCCTTATATAGATTCCGATAATTTAATTAGAGTTGGAGGTCGTTTAGACAATTCCAGTCTGACCTATGAGAGGAAACACCCTATAGTGTTACCACATGATCATAAAATAAGTGAAATGATTTTTGAATATTTTCATTCCAAATTTTTCCATTTAGGGCCACAATCATTGTTACATCATGTCCGGCAAAAATATTGGGTAATAAATGGGAGATCCTTGGCTCGTAAAATAGTTCACAAATGTGTAACGTGCTTTAAAAACAAACCAATAGGGGCAAATCAAATTATGGGAAATTTGCCAGCTGAACGAGTAAATCCTAGCCCGCCATTTCAAAAATGTTCTGTTGACTTTTGTGGACCCTTTATGATTAAGTATAAAAATCAGAGAAAGGGGATATACAATAAAATTTACGTTGCAATTTGTTTGTCTTGCCACAAAGGCAATCCATTTAGATATAAAAACATCAACAGGTATAGTTACGAGGAGTGTTTCTAAAGTTTGCCCACTTCCTTTAGAGAATTGATGAATTCTGTTATTTTGAAAGATTTAAATAATTATATTATAGTTACCATTATTGTATATTTGTATTGAACTGTTTATTATGTATAGCAATTTCATTTGAGATTTAAAATTTGTTTTAATTCTTAGCTGCATAATTTGGTAGCTTAGCTTCATAACATAAGTGTAAACTTACGTGTCTTCGTCTGTATATATTCTTGATTAACTATTATTAACTTGTTGAATTTATCAGATTGCTACATATATTGAGTGTTAATTTGATAACTATCTTGCATACTATTCAAGTGTAATTATTGTTTGTATTATAACTTATCTATTTGCATTTGGTAAACTTATATTAAGTAATATATTAAGTAATAATATTGAAGAAGTACATTGTATTTTATCGAAAATACTGTATTATTGATTGTAGAATTGACATTTCTATTATTTGCAATTGTTTGTTGTTACATTTAGTATTATTGTTGAATGTTGGCACATATCAACGGGGGCCGGTATGTTACGGCTTCATCACAGTCTTGTATATCGCGTCTCCATGGCGCATTCTTTTGTAACGGCTTCACCATAACCTCGGATGCCGTGCGTCTCCTTGGCGCATTCTACTGTGCTTTAGTTTTACCGTTTTGGCAACACTGGAATATCGTTTGTTATTGTTTTGGTTTTCGGCGATCTTAGCGGACCTATGGTGTGTTTCGCTAGATCTGTATTTTTTATTCGAAATGTAAATAATGTGTAAATAGTTTGTATATAAAGAATTTTTAAGTAATTAGTAGTATTAATTGAACCAGCGACCTAATGAATATTAAAGATACTCGCAACATTCGACAGTTCGTTACAGGACTATTGCAATTAATTTGCTAACATTAATTTTGAGAGCGGTTAGATATTTTCCTAATACTCGTAAGAAACGTAATTTAATTTTTTTTTAAATGTTTTTTAGAACGCTTGTTGTTTTAGGAAACCACAGGTGATAGTGGTATCGGAATAAAATATAGCCTGGGTAGAATCAGAAATTGTCACAAGTGATTCACAACAATTATCTTTAATATCAATTTATCATTTATCACAAACTGGTATTAAGAATAATTTTAGTTTCCTTGTCACGCATTTTCATTTCTTTAAATTTTGAATTTTATAAAAAAGTTCATATTTTTTTAAAAAGTATACCGAGAAGACATATAGTTAAAAAATATGTAAAAAATTTATTAGTTCCCGCAAACTAATTTATGCATGAAAATAATTTTCTATGATTTATACATGTATATGGGCTATGATGTGTCTATTTTCTGTAAAACAAAATCGATTTCTATCTGTTGTTATGTAAAATACATGATGTTGAATATTTCGAAAATACTGTTTCATTTTACTGATTGAGATGTTTTATGTGTCTGTTAAAATATCGGTCTTTAAAAATGTTAAATTAAAAATAGATACTCTTAAATACGCATCCTGATTTGATAAACATTTCTAGAAACTTTTGAAAATAAATTTCATACAAGAATTCTAATAAATAATCTTTAAATCCGATTATAATGAATAAACAAGATTTTCTATTCTTTTTTAATGAAACTGTAGTATCCGAAATGTATTAGGAAGATTATAACAAAATTTTATTCCAAAGTTTCGAAGTTATAATTTTTTATGAAGTTTTTTTTTTACTTCTTTTCTTTTTAGAACATATTAGGTGATAATTTTTAAATAAAGTAGTAATATCTTGAATGTTACTGTAAATGAACCGATTTAGTTAAAAGCAGTATAAATGTTTTCGTTATTTTCTCGTTCACTTTTAAACTCTGAAAACAATTTGTTTAGTAAACATCTTTTTCTCTGAATGCAAAAGCAATCCAATATAATGTGTATATATTGAATACTAAATTACGAAACATTCTGAAGTATCAGATACGCTGTTTACAATAGATACTTAAATATTTCTATTATAATAAGTTTAAAATTGTATGATAAAAGTGATGAATGAGGTGAGTTCGTACTAAAACTACATTTAGGAATATTCAGATTTCAGATCTTGGGCGATAATTGTTTTACTCTTATAAAAAATACAAAAATACAATATTTGTTTCAGTGACATATAAATTCAATAATACGAAAATAATACGTCCCCATATTAACCCATTCGAGACGAACGTCTTTTACAGATAATTTAATATTTTATAATACAAATTAAAATAAAATCTGTGACATTACTAAACGTTTTCTAGGAAATTACGATTTCAAGAACCTTTTATGTGACGGCAACAGCAAAAAATTATGTAATCTGTTCTGTTATATTTATTTTTGCTGTTACCTTTACATAAAAAGTTCTAGAATTTACAGTTTACTGGAAAAAATTAAGTAAATTTACAGGCTTTTTGCCTACAGTGCAGGTTTTTCAAAACAGATTTTATTTTTATTTATTTATTTATTTATTTATTGTAATCAACTGAGAAAATGCCCTTCTTAAATAAGTCAAAATTTACAATAAAATGTTTTTAGTAAGGAAAATAAAGGATTCTGAATGTCTTAAGCGGCACATATAATGGTCGCTTATCTCCTAGGGGTTAAATAGTAAGTAATCATTGTCGCAACTTAGAATCATTACCTATCAAAGGCTATCATTGAATTAATATCGTATGATAAAGGATTTAATAGGAAAAAAGAAAACTTGTATTAATGTCTTTTAAAAATTTTAGATTCTTTAAAATTTGAAATGGCTCGACTAAATTTAGCAACGACTCAATGTATTGTATTTCAAACCATTTTGTTGTGTGAGTCTTGTGATGTTATATGTGATAGACAGACAAACAATATGGCGATTATAACCGTTACTTATATAGAGAGATATGAACGCACCAAAAAAATTTTAAAATCTTCCTTTTTGCAGAGAGCTTTTTAATAAATATATAATTTTCTGATAAAATATTTGAAATAATGCATATATATATATATATGTATATATATATATATATATATATATATATATATATATGTATGTAAAATGGAAAGAAAATTGGAAAAAATTCACAGTGTCGCATGTAAAAATTTATTTATTTTTTGTTTTTATTTGTTTATAGATTTTAGAATCTATCAATCTTTATAGATGAAACATACCGGCACGCCATAATTAGATTAATAACACTGATTGCGTTATGTTGCTCGATCCAAATTAAAAAAGGAAGACATACTTTGTGGAAAAAATAAACATGGTAGAAGTCAAGAATTCTACAAAAAATAATTCAAAAATTCATCATTTCGTTTAAGCAGCAAACAATGTAAAATTAAACAAAAACAAAATATTGTATTTCGTACTATTACTGCAAAAATAAAAGAAAAAATGTAAGATATATATTTTCTTCAGGGTTTTTCTGTGTGTGTCGGTGGGAGGAGGGGTTGAATCTACTTTAAACAATGTTTTTTTTTTCAGTGCTCCAAAAAATTTTATCCTGTTCTTGTCTTCAAAAGCTCTGTATTAATTTTAAAGTGTCGTAAATTGAAAAGGCTGCTATTTAGTGTCCTATGTCTATAAATGTAGTCTATGTATGTAGTGTCTGTGTAGATAGATATAGCAGTTTCGTGTCTCTCGAAGTTTTTTGTTTAGTTTAATTTCCAAACAGAGTAAAAATATATAATGTGTATGTTTTAAGAGACAAGCGACCTTTTATTCCATTCTTTAAAATGGCACCTTAGATACTATTTTACGGCACACTGCATGAAATATGGCATGTATTTATTACACAAGAAATTAAAAAATAAATTGAGATAAAAACCTCGAATGTTTTAAGGATTTTCAAAACAGTCAAAGTGCTCAAACCTCATCCCATATCAAATAAATCCCCAATATTTTTTTTATATCAGTTTGGTTGACATATAAAATAAACCGGAGCATCAATTTTCATATATTTGGATATAAATGTAATAAAAAATATTTAAAAAAAATTCGTATCGTATTTCAGCCACTAACTAACTTTAATTTTTCCAACTATATTAAATTTCAAAAACTATGCACATTTTTATTTGTTGAAGTAAACCAAACTACAATAAACTACAATATTTTTTAACGAAGCGTAAAATATTCGAAGAAAATTCGTTATTTTTCTCTATTTTTTTTATTTATTGTATAATAAATAAATGCCACAATTCATATAGTCTGTTCTTGAACAGCATTTAAAGGGCAATTAAAAAATATATACATAATGAGTTTGAATGATCTTTATCCCTTTAAGTATCAATGTAAAATCATTCGTTTTTGAAAGATTTTATTTTTGTTTCCTATTTTTACAGTGTAAATAAAGAAATCTCGAAATTAAAAATTTAAAATGTCTATAATTTATCCCCTAGTGGTTTACATATAAACGATGCAAAGGATGCACTCGGCTTATGTGAAAATCAGTTGACATAGAAATTAATCAATGTAAGTTGTGGAAATCAATTACACATAAGCCTGAGAATGTGACAAATGATCTCTACTTGTCAGAGATATTTATCAAACTCAGTGATGAAAGATACTACAGACTTTGTGGCTTAATGAAGTTCAAGTGTAAAGCAAATTCTTCATAATATAAGTTTATATGATTATGTTGATAAATTGAGTACTTTTTACACTTTCCAGCACAGCTGAAAAGTGCTTATGGATTGGGTTTGTCGACCTGTCTGTCCAAACGTGTTCTAACTCACGTAAGAAATAATCTTATTTCCATAAAAATGGTATATTCTATTTCTGTTTACAATGGCATGTTCAATCACTTACTGTTCCTTTTTAGGAACAATCAAAAGAATTTCTTTACATTCTGGTGTTAAAAAAATATTACGGTGTATTTCGGTGTAATCGAATTACGCCTTAAAAATTGAATATCACTACGGTGTAGTGCAAAACGCTTACTGTAGTATATGGTGTGCATATAATTTATTCTTCATTTACAGTGATACACTATAGTATTTCGTTACAGTGCCGCCTAAGAAGAATAACTTTTGGAAATGTGTTTTAAATTGAAAAGCATGTTTTAAAATTTAACTGTATTTTTACGTATTATTTTCTATGTAATTTTCTAATAGTTCACACAACAGGATATGCTAAACATCTTATGTGTCTTTCATTTATAAAAGAAAATTTCTGAATTGGAAATAACAATTTTGGAACTATGTAGAAAGAAATCTGTAAATTTATTAAATTTTTTCTAGGAAATTCTGAATTATAGAGCTTTTTGTGTAACGAAAAGAACAAAAAGATATGTAATATGCATATATTTGAACTGTAAAACAAAAAATTAGTTATGTTTTTAAGATATATATCTAGAAACTATGAGGATTAGAATTTTTTTATATAACTCCGATTTCGGTTACAAATAGAGGTTTAGTAAGCTTACTGTAATTTTAGACAATTCTAGATGTACATCTGTTTTGTGTGCACTATAAAAAATATGTAAATTTACTAAAAATGTT
The DNA here is from genome assembly GCA_964019185.1 of Maratus speculifer. Lineage (NCBI taxonomy): Eukaryota > Metazoa > Arthropoda > Arachnida > Araneae > Salticidae > Maratus > Maratus speculifer. The sequence goes on along the minus strand of OZ025296.1, from coordinate 222,946,212 downwards.
TTAGAAAACTGGGATTCCTGGAACTATTTATGTAACGGCAACAAAAAAAAAATATTGTAACAGACACAGATTTGCACCGAAAATAAAAAAATCTGTAAGGTTACTAAGAATTTTTTAAGAAACTTGGGATGCCTAGAATATATCGTGTAATTGCAATCCAGGTTACAGATAAATCTTTAGTATGATAGTTATAATTTTCCTAGAATCGTTTGTAAAGTTAATGATTTCTTTAGCTTTACAATTACTAGTTTTGTACATTTACATCTTTTATTGTACATTGTACAAATAAAATGTAAGTAAATATACATTTTTCTGCATTTTTACATGTAAAAGATTACAGATTTTTTTTTTTTACTGTGTATAGATGTGTACAGACATTGTACATATAAAATATTATATGCATAGAGATTTCGGTAACTTTAAATTTGCAGAGTTACAGTTTTTTTTTACAGTGGATGCGTTTATTTGTACTAAATTCCAACATATTATGTTATATACATGTTGATGCGTAATTCACATTCGGAACTGAACAAAAATATTGGGACATTTGTTTGTGTTATTCTTGGTAACAGCAGAAATTGGAATTTTTCAATTGCGTTCTGATATTTCTAATCTTTTTATTTAAACATCATTCGTTTTAATAAATTGTAAAGTTTAGTTATAGTATTCTAAATATGTTGGAAAGTGTTTCATAACGTATTTTGAACGGATGGTTTTTCTTTCTTAAAATGATCTCGTTCTAGCATTTCGTAAATAGTTGAACGATAAAGCCATAAAAAGAGAAAATATGCTTTGAAGGTGAGCATTACTAGCGCTCAGAAGATTCCGTACAATAAATGTATGAATTATTAATTGTATTAGTAAAATTAAATCATTATTAAAAGAATAATTAGACTTTCAAAGAATCATTACAATATAGGGATATTTGTAGCTGTATATACTATTTACGCGTGAATGGATACACCAGAAAAGTTCAAAGGGATATTAAAACTACATAACATCAAATATTGCTCATATGTATTACTTTTTTTCTTAATGTTATCAAAATTATTACTTTTTTTTCATTTGGATTAGCTTAATTTGGTACTGAAAATATTCTTGCTTAAACTTTATTTCGTAAAAGCAAATTCAAATTAGTAATAAGCGCTTTAAAATGGCAAAGATCTTATGAAATGACTTTAATATTACGAGTTTTAAAGGAACTTGTTATTAAATATTTATTTCACTAAAAATAAAAATGCATTTATATGTATGCATTTAATGTGCAAAAGAATGTACTTCATTTTAGTAAACTAATTTATAATACATGTACTAATTGATTGTAAAATATTACTACATTTGCATTCATTATAACTGTAAATTTCTTTATTTTAAAACAAGGAATGCATTTGCAATAAAAAAATACAGAAAATTGTACGTTGATAAAGTATACAATGTTATACTTCAACTAATATTGTATTTTACAGAAATAAAAAACATTCTAACACATTCCATGAATTCTCGTCTCAGTTCGTAATCAATATATATTTTAAAGTTAATTTTAAATTTCCAATGAGAAAAAATAATAATATAAAAAAGACTAACTTAGTCATTTTTTTTGTATAAATATACCAAGTGCATCAGTTATCATCAGCTACTTAAAACAAAATTTAACAAAAGCAGTTACAGTTTAAATCCACTTTTATATTCTTTCTTCACAGACTGAAATATTTTAAAAATAATAAATATTTCACGCAAGAATGGAGACAAAAGAATTCATTTCTATTCAGGGAATTTTATGAAAACTTAATTTAATATCCAAAAATACTTTGAAATATTTCTTCTTTAGTTGAAAATGATAAAATGACTTTCGATCCTATGTTTGATATTCGCAAAAAATAAATTTTCCTTGTATTTAAGAGTGTTCTTGGTTTGAACTAAAGAATTAATTTCATTTCATTAATTTAAAGTAAAATTATTATTATTATTATTATTATTATTATTATTATCATTTCAATAATTAACCAATTTGATGTTTTTTAAAAATACGTTTATGGAACATTTTCCAATCAAAGTATATCAATGCTTTACATTTTTTCTGCATTTTATATCAGTATTATATATTAAGAAACGACTAATACATTTTAGGAGTTCATCAAAATTATGTTCATCATTTTATGTGAAATTTATTTAAATTTGTATTGTTCATGTGGAAATACACATAATTTAAAGAAATAAATGAATTCATTCTATTTTATTAAAAGCAAACTATCCAACCTTTTGCATCGCAAATATGAAAACACTGCATGGTGTACACAATGCGAACACTATTGTTTTATTGATAACTTTAACGAATATCAATTGATTAGCATTTGTTATATTTCATAAATCACCAACAATCAAGAATTTTAAAAAAGCATTTGGACATCTTTTATTCATTTTCGAATAAAATTTTAAAATTTATTAAAAGCATGCTTTTGTATTAGCCACACCAAAGATTAATATCCAAAGAAATCGTCCAAGATTTTGCTAACCACAATAGATTCTTTATTCTGTTTAATTACATGTTTAAAAACATAATTTAACAACATAGATATCAAATCTGTAATTTATTGTTATTTTATAATTTCTTACACTTGTATTAATTTGTTTCAATGTGGAATGTTAGCCGGAAATGAATGTAACTGTTTATGTTGTTTTGATTTCATTCCGATTAATTTTTCGTAACCAGGATTCATTTTTTTTAAAATTGAATTTTAAAATTTATAAAATAAGTATTAAAAATTCTAACTTGAAATATAGTTTTGAAACATATTGCATTTTATTTTATTTTTTACTATTTGATGGTGTCGAAATGAATATTGTTCGATATTTAGAAGTATTCAAATTTAATATTTATAATTGCTAAAAAGCTGGAAGATTTAAAAAATAGAAAAAAAGTTTTATTTTGTTTAAATGTTTCGACTAATCACTGAGTCATTTTCAAAGCGAGTTTTTAAAAAATTCTACCACCCTTTTTTTTTTTACTTCGTTTTGAAAAAGACTGTTGAACCATGTCAACAAAATAAAATTATTTTTCTGTTTTATAAATCTTCTTTATACTTTTTCGGAATTAGAAATATTATATTAATACAATGTGTTATTTTGATTTCAAATTTGTTAAATATGGAAGTCGAATGCTTTTTTATATTATTAAATTTTTGGGGGGAAATTTGCTATTGTAACTAAGTTGATAAATTTAATAAAATGAGTTGAAACAAATTAATTAAATATCCCATGTTTTGGTACGTTCACGTATATTTTGAAAAGCGATTTTCTAAAAAAATAATTAAAAGGGATTCATTTTTTTCTCAGTGAATCTTTTAAAAATTAAATTTAATATTTACTTCTACGGTTACCTGGGATGAGATGACTTGCTGGATGTGATGCCATGTCACGTGGAAATTTTAATGCACATCCATGTAGGGTTGTATGAATGGGTTGTGTAACAATGTAGGTTTATGCTTCTCAGTTGTAAGTAAGAGGATTCCCTACTAAGAATTTAAGTTAACGTCATTTAATTTAAAATTTTATGTGGTACTTTTTATTGCTATTTCGATTTAATATTTCTGTTAAATGTGGAAAATCTTTTGCATGATTTTTTTTATTTACCTATATAAGTCCTATATTTGGAAAAGAAACGACGATTTTTTTGGGGGGGGAGGGGTGGAATGGGGAGTCGTTAATGTTGAATTGGGATATAATTCAGGTTATTTTCTTTCGCGTTAAAATGCCTAATTCTTTTTTCACTGTTTTAAATTACCGTTGGTTATAACCCAACATGTGTATGATTTTTCTCAGATTATTTAAATGAATGATTGAGACATAATTTTAACAAACAAATTTTACGAAATTCATTCATAAAAATAATATTAATTCTCAATATATAAAATAACGTAAAGAAATATTTAAATTTAAAGTGTACATGATATGGAAGGCTATCATACGCATTTTATTTTACAAATGAATTTTATGACTGTAAATATTTAATATTTATTAGTTTTACTCCTTTCTAAATATCTGATGCTAAATACAGTTAATAATAATTTTAATAAATATAAATATCATAATATATATTTTATTTTTCTGATAACTATGTCTTTATACCTTACTTGTTGCACGCGTCAACTCCAGTCCAAACAACGCAAACTCTAAAAGCAGCCGAATTGGATCACTTTTAAGACTGATAATTCAATCCTAATTAAACAAAATCAGGTAATCGAGATTTTACTCATTTTCCTTTGACTGGGGATTTTAATGCTGAATCATTAGCTGTCGAGACAGCTACTGGCAGTTTCCGTGTTTCATGAAATATTATCACCCCCAACAATTCAAAATCAAATTGTATAAAATGGCTAAGTAAACAATTTCATAAAGTTTAACAGAATTCCAAAAAGCCTTGGAAAAATGTGATTGGATCAAAAGAATTCAGTAAACCTATATTTTGCGTAAAAGTTGATCTAATATCGTAAGTAAATCTTCTTTTTGTGACAGATCTAAAACATCACAGAAAAGAACACAAGCAGATAACTTCAACAGTAATACTACACTTAAAAGCACTTTATCTTAGATGCTTTACCCTATTTAAAGTTGTATTATGCTACTTAAGAGCCACAATTGTTTTAAAATTTTAGTAGAACATAACCTTTTTGTTTTAAATTGTATGTTTTTTGTTTATTTCTTTCTTTGCTTTTAAGCATGCGAATGATTGTTACATTCATATTTTTATAATTTCATATTTTAATAAATTAATTTAGTATGTCTAAAATATTAAGGTTTCTGCTATTCATCCTATTATATTTTATATGGCTTCACAAAAAATATTGGTAACATTGCAAATCCAGAATCATTTTGACTCTAGACAGTTGACCATCTTAGCCAAATATTCAGGTAAGATGACGAAATGCAAGCGTTTTCAAAATTAGAATTTTCGTTGCTTTTTCAATATACGTCAAATGAATTATATTTTTTAATGATACATAACAATATAAACGTAAAAATAAATTAGGACAAAGTAATTAAAATCAGCAAGCAATTTTTGAAAAAAATCATTTACAAAAAACAACCCCCATTTAATTTATCCAATGTTCAAACGTTTTTTTCTGTACCTTGGCATTGTTAAAAGCTTTTAAAATGTATGTTTTTGTGAAAGATTGCTTTAATGGATTATGCAAATCCATTTTTTAATAACTTGTTATTTATGTGGTGAAATTTAAAATATGTGCGTCGCATATAGGGTTTAACGAACTTTTAAATTGCATTTACATTTGTATTAAGTTGAAATAGCAATTTTTTATAAAAAAATATTTTTTCTTTTTCTATATAAATAAAAATGTTTTGCAAAATTAAAAATAAAATATTTTACAAAATATAAAAATAATAAAAAAAATTTATTTTTAAAAATATTTTATCCATATAAATATATTATAAGTATATGGAAAATATCAGCTATTTCAAACAAAATGTAACTGGATTTTATAAAAACAGTTGAAAAAAATGAAATCGCTGTGATGTCATTTCGTACTTTTTGAAAACATATTTCTAGCATAAAAAAAGACAAAAGAATTCTTTTTTATTCTGTACAACTTTATGAAGATTTAATTTAATATTCAATTTTAGTTTGAAATATTTCTTCACAAGATGAGAATAGTAAAAGATTTTTCACATGATATCCTTTATATAAATTTAAGTACATTTTATAGAATTTTATGCATATATCAAACAGTGTATTTCAATTTCACAATTTAATTTGTTTTATTTATACCGTATTGAACTTTTGTACATTAAATATTATTTAAATATGTGTATGTATATGCGTATGTTATGTGAATATTTAAATTACATTATAATTTGTAAAACACAATAACATTTTCAAAATATAATTCAATTTTAAACATGAAAATTGTTTTATTTTGCTTGCCACAGATATACAAAATGATATATTTTAAAAGGAGTTTTGTAACTTCTTTATGCTAAAATTTTATTCGACTAAATATATAATCGACTAAATAAATATCGACTAAATTCGACTAAAAAATATATAAACTTTTACGATATGATTTTATATGTTTTATAAGATATTTAACGCATAAATGAAGATAAAAGAATTCATTTCCACTCGGGGATTTTTTTGGAAAAGTTAATTTAATATTCAACTGCTCTTTGAGACAGTTCTTCTTTACTTCAGAATGGAAAAGGATTATAAAAATGAATATCTTCTGTATGCTAGATCAATATATAAGAGTGTTTCCCAGTGTTGGAAATTGTTTTCTGTTTTAACTAAATAATGTATTTAATTTCGGTAATTTAATGTATTGAATCAAGTAAATAAAATTAATATCTGCGTAATATATATATTTTTTTACCATTTTCTAAAGTTTATTTAAATTAACAGTATATATATGTGTGTGTGTGTGTGTATAAAACCATTAACTGCAAAACAGTGTATATCAATAGAACTTGAAAAAAGGAATTAAAAGGAATATTCGAACTATGCAGAACCAAATTGATCAGACCATACCCTGTAAAAAAAGTGTCGATCTACTAAAAAAACTTTAGTGATCCTTGTAATTACTAAAAAATTTTTAGTAATCTTAGTCGGTTACAAGAAAATCTGTAAGAATTACTAGAAAAAAGTTAGCAACGAATAGAGTTAATAATTTTATATTTTTAATAGCTATTACTAAAACTCACTTGCTGTGGCTTTGATAGCATAGTGGTTATAGTAACGGGCTCCAGGATAAAAGTTCCCGGGTTCGATACTGGCCCCTGCCGAATACGCCCCGAATATATGTAGTGTAAGTACTCGTCAATAAAGGGATTATGAATATACTGTCGGAGCAGTAGCAATGTTTGGTGCTGCCATCTATTGCGGTTTTGCCGAAAATCTTCCGCTTCAGAAGTCTGGATGCAGCTCGAAGGAAACTCCTGCCCTTCGGGCCCACGTGATGGTTATTAAAAATAATTTTGGAGCTATTACTAAAATTTACTTGGTGGCTCATACTAAAAATTTTTAAGTTAGTTATACAAAAAATTTTTTTGTTTAGTTTACAAAAGAAATGCTTGTTTCGCTTGCAAAAAAAAGTTTACTAAAAAATTCTGTGGAATACAAATTTACTAAAAAATTTTTTGTAACCTCTTGAATTTTTTTTTACAGTGTATATGGAGGCTGATGAATCTACTATAATTCTGCATTCTACAATTCTAGCTGGCCTGGCTGATTTTGCCAGTCCCCGCGACAATAATCGTAAATGTAAATAAATTAAGTGCTGACTTTTTTAAAACGAAAGTCTTTCCAAAGAAAGCTGATTATGTGGCACCATGGTTTTTAGCATCTAAGAACCTCGAGCTTGTGCGATTTTATATTTTTGTTAAAGGTATGTCGAAAGGAATCTAAAGTAGCGGTCCCTATTTTATTTAGCAGCGACCATCGGTCATTCTAAGGACACTCCAGTCTCTTTTGTTTTTATTTACTTACCCATCATACGTAGTATAGGATAAGTCTTGCAATCGTTTTGAAAATCGAAAATTTTTTTGACGGATTTACACGTTTTAGATAGTGGAGATTCCGAAAAACATATTTTTAGAAAAAAAAATTGCCGTCCGTCTGTCTGTCTGTATGTCTGTCTGTCTGTCTGTCTGTCTGTCAACGCTCTATCTCCCGAACGAATGGAGATAGAGACCTGAAATTTTGTATGTAGTTAGTATGTAAGAATGGGACGAACTCTATTTAATATCAGCAACCTCGATTATCCGGAACTATTTTTTTTCGGACTCTCGAAAAATTCGTTCTGATGAAAGGTATATAAAAATTTTCGAATTTTTTTGTTCTAAGGAATGGACGTAAAAGGTAAAAAAATAACACACATTTTGCATATAGAGCGAATTCAATCGGATTATTAGTTGCCGAGATATCTGTAATCCTGTTTTCCACATTCTTCGATTTTTCATGCCCCTGTATTTCATTCAAATTTCAATTCAGAGGTATATTTTAATTGGAAATAAGACGCTTAATTCGATGCAGTTAATTGTTAGTTAATAGAGTTATTATTTTTGGAGTTATAAGGATGTTTCTTTTACGCAGTTCGGTACTACTTAAGTAGTTTGGCGTTTTATATAACTTGTCGATATCGGTAATCAGCAGTTCCTTAATAGAGCATTACTATAAATATTATCAATGTTTAAATTTTGTTTATGAATTGCAATGCATTGTATAAATAGTTTTCGCATGTTTTATTTTCATATACATATCCATGATGGGTAAGTTTTACGGTGGCCCCCAACGACTAGTTTTTTTATATGTGATGAGTTAACAAAATAAATAATTTAGTCAAAATTTTACTAAAAGTTGTTAATTCATTTTTTAAATATAAAACATATCAAATATAAATATTTTACTTATAAAAACCTAGTGCATTTAGGTACCTTCGTATTTGCCATCAGGATTCCAAAATTAAATGCAAGGTAGAAAAATATGTCTTTTAATGTTAAAAGTCAGGGCGGAATTTTTCAAAATTAAGCGGAAAATTGGCTTGAGGATAAAAACTGTTATTTTAACTTATTAATTAATATTGGGATTTGGGGGTCATTATAGAAAAAATATCGTTACAGTTTTTATTATCTCAGTATATAATTCCAAAGATTCTCTAATAGATCAACTGTAGTGTAATGGTGTCGGAGGAATCATCTATGCTATTTTCCTCAAAAAAAGAAAAAAAAAGCTATTTTTAATCAAAGTTTACCAAATGCCTTTGAGACAGTTTGGTCAAGAAATCGAGAAAATATCATGTTTAATCCTCCTTTTTATTCGTGACAAATTAACATAAAACCTTTACGATAATATGCTTTTAAGATTGATATATCTTTCCCTTACTTAAAGGCATGGAGTAATACAATTGTAATAGCTTCACAATATCAATATCAATCCCTTGCTATGTAAAATGAACATAGCTTAACCCTGGATACAGAAGATGGTTCCAAGGGCGCATATTGAAAGGGCTCGTTTTACGGTTCGAGCGAATATTCATTATTGCCCAAAAGATTTTGTTTATACATAGCATGGCAGATGTTCGAGATCTACAGAAAGTACTAGTAAGTACCCTAATTATATTGCACTCCCTGAGTTTGGTTACTTTGTATCCATTAAAAACCTGTATCGACCGTTGAATCTCCGTTTAAATATCCCTTTGAGGTCTTTATTTAAATTTTATATTCAAGATTTAGATGATACTCGTAGATTATACTTGTGTCGATCACCTGGTTTATGTAAGAATTATGTAATTTATTCATTTGTGCGATATCTTTAAACATGAACCATTAATTAAATGATGACATTGATATGATAATAAAAAATATGTATTATTATCAGATATAGGGTCATTGTAGTTGATATGGATATTAAGAAAATGGACTTAACTTTAACCTTTTTTGAAATAAGTTAAAGATAGTACAATAAAAGTTTGACCTAATAAAATTATTGTGAACTTGAATTTTTATATAGAGGATATTTTGAATGGGCCTGTTCTTGTTGGCCAGCAAAAACGTATTAATAAGATACACAGATGCATGTCCGAGCAGCACACCATTTCTGTTATAAAAAACTCCTGTGCCGTGTTAATGATCAGTTACTCCGGATTTTCAAATGCAGTTTATTGCCATTGAATAAGGAAATACCGGAGCCGAATGTACCTGGGCTGAGTTGCTCATCGAAGAGGAATACAAAGGAGAATTTCCCGCTGTCACCGCCGATCTCGGATTCCCAGAAAGATTTTCAACCACAAAAAGAAAAAAAAATCAAATAAATGACAATGTTATCCTCTGTCAAAGAAACAATGTGTGTTCTCCATAGTTAATTATTTTAATTTAAAAATACATAAAAACAGTGTTGCTGATACAGGAGGAACTGGTTCTGGCAAGTTGTTTCGTGATGGATGCAAAATGCATCTGTTAAAAATACTGAATCTGATAATTACTTTACTATTTATCGTTGGTTTAAATATATATATATATATATATATATATATATATGTATATATAACATATAATATACATATGTAGGGGAGTTGCTGTGGAAATTATCTAGTCATAAAAATAGAAATATTTTGGTAGAAATGTGTTTTAAGAAAGTCATTATTTATGAATTAAGAAACATTATGCGCATCACGAATAATAAATGAAAAATATTTAATAACAATTAAAAGAAAAAAATGTGCACGTATATTTTAATTTTACAAATAAGCATCACACTAAATTGAATGCAACAAATTTCTTTATGCGACTTATCCATTTCTAGGATGATCTATCGAAATTTTTTTGTTCTGTAATAAAATAAATGCTTTCGTTTAATATCATTAAGAGTAAAAATGCAGCTTCAGTTATTTAATAAAGTATATATGTAATATATATATAGAATTCGACGAAAATAAAACTTTGTTGCATAAATTCTAGGAATTCTCAGCAGCACGAGCAGAGTAGTCACTCCGACAGTTGGCGAGCAGTGGAAGAATTTCATTGGGGTATTTCCCTATTATAAAAACAGACACCATCAGTCTTCAAGTTCTTTATTGATGAACTCATAAAATAGATAAACTCTTCCCCGCAATCACTATAGCACATATCGACATTACAACTTTCGTTATCTAGTCCACATCATCACATATTCTAATTCAGCGGAGAAATGAAACGTGCATCTTGATAGTTTAAAAGGCAATCACATTCTAACGTCCTCAAAAACCAAATGAAAAAAAACATTTTCACGACAAAACTCTCCCTCCTACTCCACGTCAATCATTTTAAAAATCCAATTAGGATTAACTCGAGTCTCAACGAAAAAAAAAATGATCCGTTCTGATTGGTCTTAGCAGGCGTGTCCTCGACAGGAACTATATTTTTCCTCGCAAGTAACAAGCCCTTTAGCAACGCGTATTAACACCTGTCACGCGATGTTAAATAAAAAATAAAATTAAAAATCCCGGGAATATTCCAGAAAGTAAAAAGGTTACGAAATACCTCCGGCCGTTTTGAGAAGCAAGCAATAATTTATTAATAAATAAAATAAGAAAAAGAATTTTAGCTGTTACAAGATAATACATTACGTAACTAAGATTGAAATATGTTCCACATATTTAGACTTGAAGCTAAGAGAGAACAAAAATGGCGCAATTTTTTTTTTATTTTATTACATATATTCCCAATAAGAAAATAATTCCTACACAAATATACTTAATACATTCACCCAACCATTCGCAAGAAATCAAAAGTATTATTCAACTTTTCCGTATACTTGATACAAATTCATCTTAACTTTCTTTCATTCTTTGCCTTTCTCTAATGATTAGCTCCTTTTGTCAAACACTTTATCACATTTTCACATAAAGTGTTGGTTTCAATCAAAGATCGTGATTGTTTTTCAGTACTGTAATGGTCTTTCCAAAAACTACTTCCTTGAACTAGTGTCCAAGAATCCCCGCTCTCTCATAGGATAAAGTCACAGTGGGATTTCTCCTTTTCCCACAAAACGGAAATGGAGAAATTTTACTTCTATTGTCTTTTTATAACTTCTGTAATAAAATTTGCCCCAGATGTTTTTTTTTTTTTTTTTTCATGAAGTTTTGTCTTCTTTGAAAAGTAGTAACTTTATTTTGAAGGGGAAATAATTGATATATTTACGATATATTGGTATATCCTTTGCGAAGTGTATATAATCACTATTATAAAAACAATTAATATAAAGTAAAAATTAATTTTTTTTATTACTTGTTTTGATAATTTAATGTTCTTCTTCGTGAACTAAATTTTTGAATAATTTTTAATTTATCTTAAAAAAAGAAATGATAATGTATGAAATGATAATATATAAAGAAATAATGATACATAAAAACTATTTAACTTTCTCTATATAAACTATTTGAGTTGTGAAGGAAATTTGTTTTCACTAGAATATAAACATTACATTAAAGTTTGTAAAGATATTGTTTATTTCTTAAATTCTGTTTATTTTAGATTTTGATTTTATATAATGAGATTATGTGAGTTACAAAAATGGCATATAATTCAAACATGAATTATTGATATCGCTTATTTAAATGCAGTTTCTTTATTTCAAGGAATTTGTGCTAAAATAAATATATAATTCTTGGATTATAATAGTAGAATACCTTAGACTTCCTTTTCTCAATAAATAAATAAATAAATAAATAAATAAAACTCTACTAGGAACTTAGTTATTTAATTCAAAACTTCCAGGTGAGTTACTACAATCTGAAGTTAGAATATTTTTTTTTTTAATTCTAACCATGTGAAGAATATTAAAACGAAATTTACAAGAAGTTTATGTTCTGAATCGTTCAACATTTCGGGGATTAAGTTTTTTAGATTCTTTTATGAAAAAACGATTGTCAGAATATAAATAGACGCTATAATAAAACAAAGCGATAACCTGATTAAAAATACAAAATCAGTGTTCCTATTTCGATGACGGTACGAGCTACGAGAAAAATGTACATTATGAATTTGTAGTTTTTGTACAATGTCGTACAGATAAGGTAAATTTTTGATAGCTCTGAAATAAAAGGAATTCCCTTTACACCTATCTCCAAATTAAATATCTCATTAATTGCATGCCATTAGGTATTATAAAGCAGCTGTTTATAGACTACACTTCTAAATAAGGTGCAACTTTTCTCAACATTTCCATGAACATATGTAGACCTTGCAGAATGGTGCGGTGTGCAAGTTGCGCAATGGTGCGGAAGAGAACAAACTGGGAACAAACTGGGAATAACTGAATTAATGTTTTTTTATTGAAATATATTAATAAGCTTTTCTTTACATGCGTTAATTTAAATTAGCAATAAAATGTTGAAATTGAGCCATTTGTAGAGCAGAAAATATAATATTTTCAGAGTTTCTAATACTTTTTCACATGTAAAACACAAAACAAGATACAGGATAGACGACAGTCTTTACCCTCTGAATTAATATTTCTGTCGTTACATGATCTGCTGTTCAAATATTGACTTTAACTTCAACGTATAAGCAAGTATCAGGTACGATATTTTCCAAGGAAATGCGCCACTGAAAGATAGTTGTTTCTAGATCCATAATAAATTAAGGGCGTTACTGGTTAAGGTAGGTTCCAAAAGAGATAAACGTGTCTCACACTTTTAAATTTTATTTATTTTATCAAACACACTTGTAAGTTTTAAAGGATTTGTTTTAATTGCGATTTTAGACAATTAAATATAGTTAAAAAATGAAAGTTAAATTTTTAGCGCTGAATATACCTTGAGTTAAATAATTATAATTCAAACAAAAAGCAGAATTAAATCACAAAAAATCACATTCAAATACACACAGATAATAATTATTTATTTAAAATACATTGAAAATCATTAAACCCAAAATGTTTTTGAATACTACGAGGCCATCAGCAGTGGGAATTTAAATTTTATTATATTTTTTTTATTAGAATTTTATTGAAATTATCATTTAAAATTTCAAATATTGTAAATACAATAACTTCTTCTAAATAATTTTTGAATAAACGCAAAGAAAAATAATAACATTTAATACCATTGATGACGACCGTGTAGAAAACATTAGTGTAGAAAACATTTTGAGTTTAATGGGTTTTTAATGTTTTAATAAAAATTTTAATTTTTCTTAAGAAAGGTGTTATAATAAAAATAAAATACATTGACATGTATTATTTATATTATGACTATGGAACTTATTTGACGGTTCCGAAACATGTCAATGTAGTATTTTATTTTTATTATAACACCTTTCTTAAGAAAAATTAAAATTTTTATTAAAATGTTTATATAAAAGGTGAATGTTTTAAAATCTGATGATTTAAAAAATCAATTGGATTTAATTAACTTTTTATCAGGGTTTTTGATGTATTTTAACGTATATTAAATAAATTTACATTAGATGTATGTTCCTGATAGTTATATTAGTAAATTTATTTGTGTTTTTTAAGGATTTTAAATATATTTAATTCTATGGAATTTACACAACAGAAAGATGTATGCATATTTTGCAAAACATTCGTGCATTTGGCGTGTGATAGCATATAGACACTTGACCGCATGATCTATTTTCTTTTAAATATTTATACTTACTATATATACTTATTATAATTCGTTCGTAATTTAAGTAATTTCGTACATGTATAAATTATTTTTTAAATAAAACCACATTTCTCAAAAAACTTTCAAATGGTAATATATTTCTTAGGTTATCAAAAAAATATTTATAAAATATTAGCAAAATATAGAATATTTTAAGTCAGGGTCATTGTGCACAACAATAAAACACTGACTTGGTCAGAGGGAGATGTTACACTATTGCAATAAATACACACATAAACAAGTTTCAGTTAACCACTTTATAATATAAAGGTACGTTACGGTAGCCTTTTTTCACGCATGTTATAGTTTATGCTAATCTACAGCTCATATTTTTATTTTCTTAAGAAGGATGCATTTTTACAGACATAAGAAAAACCTTTCAATAATCTTCCAAAATAAAATTTCAGAATAAGAAAAAAAAAACATCTAGTAAATTTTATATGTTTTTTTTTTTTTTTTTTTTTTTTTTTTTTTTTTTTTTTTTTTTTTTTGGAGGGGGTCAAATAAGTATTCCATTAACCTTCAATGTTTCCATTCCAATTGTGCAGAATTCAATGATTGTTTTATTGAACATATTTTATTGCTATAGAGTAGAATTTTAAACATATCTCATGGTTTGTAAGTGCAAATACGATTTATCTCTCAAGTTAATGTAAATAAATTTTTTAAATCATTTTCCACAATAACAATTATACGACTTGCGCGTCATTTTACATACTTTATATTTTTATACACTTTTATGAAAGAAATTTAAAATGATTTTCAAATGTTCTTAGATACAAAATGTTCTCGAAATTCTAAAGCGGGTGATTTTTTTTAATAACTCTTTTTTTTTTTTTTACTTTTTCCTGTGAGGTATTTTATAACGAACTTAAAACATCTCATAAATGTCTCATAAAAAAAGCTTTTATAGAACATTAAGAAGTTCCTTGCAAAAGTTTAAGTATTATTTCACGAGATAAAAAATTTGTAACATAACTTTCTAACACTATATCAGTGCAGAGTGTTTTTATGTAACAAATGTGAATTTGAAACACCTATTTGATTAAAGGAGAAAAATTGTTTGAAAATTCTTCAATTAAAACAAAAAAATTAAAAATATTTTTAGTGCCTACATTAAAATGTCTGACGCACGTATTATTAAAAACGAAGGATGGTTAAAAAAAGATTTTCACAATTTCAAAAAGTTTTGGAAATTTTATGCATGGGGAACTATTTATCAGTAAACTAAAATTCTACTCGAAATTTTAGAGCGATCTTGTAATCAAATAACTCACACAGTATTTTATACATAGAGAGACTCTTCTTCCTGTTTCAATGTCTGCTAAATATCTAACAATAAATCTATGGTATACTTAAATTTTTTTTCAAATATCTCTGCATTTTTAGAAAAAAGGATGAACAATTCTTTTACCTTTGGTCTATTTTATCTGTATAAGAAATTATCAATGGTATAAAACAATTCATTTAATTTTCAGAATGAGCATCTATGAAGATCCTTGAACAGAGGAAGTAACGATAAATAATAAGTTTGAAATGAATTTATTGTAAAGTATAATATATTCAAAAAATTATTACTAAAATTCAAAATCGATCTATTTATTTAAATATATATTGCATCCATTTTTCACAATATCAGATGTAATATGAAACTTTTTTCTATTCGTTTATATTTGAATTGCATGTTTTAAAAAGAGACAAATTATTTAATTTGACTTTCAAGAAATTTTGTTTTAAAATGTCATCTTATAGTTTTGCTTCGGAATTCTTTGAAAACATGTAACTATATTATAAAAAATAGGAGTTGCAATAATTAAAAATACATATCATTTAGTAGCAATACAAATTTTCAGAACATTTTTACTATTACATACAACATTACAAAATAATACATAAATTTACGAATTTTAGTTCAATATAAATTAAACTGTGTTAAGCTATACAATGTCATAAATGAACCTTTTTCTGCAGTTGTTAAAGACGAAACTGGTGTTCGGAGTGATATGAAATTTTTTGAAGGACCTAATAAAGAAATGCAAGTTTGTTTAAGCGCAAAATATATTCAAAATGTTTACGCTATGGGGCGTTTTATACCAAAATATACATTTAGTAGAAATTTACTATACTTTCAAATTTTATTACAATCGAATATGTTTCGCATTACGGTCATCATTTACTGATATGATCTGTGATCTTAGGATGGCATATTCCACAGTTAACCTCAGTGTATTCTTGAAAATGCAAAGAACATATCAGTAACAGCATGTCAGTAACAACATTTCAGTAACTTCAGCATTACAGATTCTTTATCTACAGTGGTAATTAATCGATTCATGTTTGACAGTGGGAATTAATAGATGCACATTTGAACTGTAAATGACAAAATCTGTAAGAGTACCGTAAATATTTTTGGAAACTGGTCTGACTAGAACTTTTACTCGCGGAAACTCGGATTACAGATATAAATTTAGTAAGATTTTAGTAGATTTTTTTTGTAAAGCTAAAGATTTCTAGAGCTTTACAAAAACTAGTATAGCAGATTTACATATTTTTGCATAGAAAAAATTTTAGTAAGCATGTAGATATCCGTAATTTTGCATCTGCAAAGTTATAGATTTATTATTATTGTTTTTTTAACGTAATCTAAGTATTCAATCGAAAATGAGGGTTTCAATCCAATCTTTACTTGTAATTTGTTTAAATCTCATTAATAATGGAGGGAATTTAGAATAATTTATCAAAGACTCAGCCTTCTTTCGGAGAAATATAACTTTATCATGTCAAGCAGTTAAAATGGCACCATTCACATCCAAATACCGCTATGCTAATCCTCTCAAGATTCTGAATATAATTAATATTAGATTTAGTCTCATTGCTACAAATACTATACTCATATGTTTTCAGTGTTTTTTGTGATGCAATTTTACTGTATTCAGAATTAAGAAATTTAAATTAAATGTAAAAAAAAAATATCAAAAACATTGAATGAGAAAAATAATTATATTTCAATTACGATGGCACACTCTGTATTTTTGGGTAAAAAAAAAAAAAAAAAAAAAAAAAAAAAAACTGTAAATTTACAGATTGAGTTTACAGAAAGTTATAAGTTTACTAAAATTATATCTGTACATTGTATAAAAAGATATAAATGTACAAATCTAGTTTTGTAAAGCTACAGCTTTGTTTAACAATCTACTAAAATTACGGAAATTTCGCAAATATTTTATTTGTAACCGGGCTTGTTGTTACAGAAAATTTTGGAATCATCCTTGTTCCCTAAAAAAGTCTTAGTTATCTTACAGATTTTCTGAATTAAAGTGAAAACGTGTATTTTTGTTGTAACCATCACATAAACATTCCAGAAATCTCAGTTCGATTAAAAAAATGCAGTATTTTTTCTTTTTATTTACAGTGTGTATTTTTTTTTTTCAAAACAGAAATTGTTTGCTGTAGTATGCTAAAGTATTATTCAAAGTTTGTAAATATATTACTGGTTAAACCTGCAATAAAATTTTAAACCTCTATGTTTAATAACCAAAAATTGCAACTTACATTTCAAAAATGACTCCTATTGTTAACAAACGTACGAAAGAACTAAAAAACCGTTACCGTTACATAAAAAGCTATAAGAATCCCACTTTTCTAAATAATAATTTAGTAACTTTAGAGATTTTTTTTACGGTGATGTAGGAAATATATTTTTGTAAATTAACTTTTAGGTCCAACAGTTGGCGACATTTTGTAAACTTTCTAATACTTTAGTGATTATAGTGTTCACACAGACACAAAAAAAAAAAAAAAAAAAAAAACAAAAAAAAAAAAAAAAAAAAAACATGTAACTCAACAAAAGTTGTTTTTGTAAAAGCTTTAGATGTCTGTAAGTTTATTAAAATTTTATCAATACACTGTAAGTTAAAAAAATTTTTCTAACACTACATAAATACGCGTGCATACTAAAATTTTAATATACTAGTACCAGATTTTTTTTTTCAGAGAGTAGAAAGTTTTAGGCACCATTTGTTGTGTACTGCTATATGAAGGTTTCTGTACAATAGAGTTTACCATTCATTTCAACGTATTCATAAAATAATTTGGCTACTGAAGAAATTGAACTAAAGAAGACTATTAACAATAATTTATTCAGTGTGTTTTTCGACCTCTTACACGTTTTAAAATTAACCTTTTTTTTTTAATACTTTGGAGGTACAAATTATATAGGTCATATTGGGTTGCAAAAAAATTAGCAAAAAAATTTCCGTTTATTCACAAAAAATGTTCAATGGAAATTTTTAACTCTGTTAATCATTCAACTGAAATAATTTTTACTATGCTATGCAGTATTTGTCGAAATCAATAAATCAAATACTGTATGCTGTAAGATAACGGTAAAAATTCTAAATATTTGTTAGAAAGCTGGAAACTTTCGTGTAACGGTGGCAGCGAAAACTCATGTAAACGATTTTGTTACAATAATTTTTTTCTATTACCGTTATATAAAACATTTTAATTAGTCTCATTTTGCTGGAAAAAGGTTAGTAACTATACACAATTTCTTTTACAGTATACTGCTCAATAAATAAATATAAATGACTTTTATTTTTTTTACTATTGATTGTAACAGGAAAAAATTGATTTTAAAATGCTTTAACAGTTTTTCAAATTGTTTCTTTAAACCCCTTATTATACATTTATAACTCTGAAATTTTGAGACAGTATTTTAAATGCATTTGAACGTGTTGAATAATCTAAGATTGACGCGTAATTTTTCATTCTTGTTTGTTTAAAAAATAAATATTAAATTTTAGTTTAAAAAATACCTACCTAAGCATTGATTACAAAGATGTTATAAAAAGAGATGGAAGTTTTGAATGATAGAAAACACAGAAAAGTATTTTCATACGATACTACTTTAATATAAAAATATTGAAAATAGGTTGATGTATTTCGTTACTACAACCATATAAGTAATTATATCAATATAATTTTTTATCTATGATGGATAGTCCATTTACTCCTTTTTAATTAAAAAATCTATAAAATTATCTCTCGTAAAAGCTGTAATGTTCAATACCATAATACTAAAGATACGTTAATAAATGCCTTTAATATATCAATATAGCGAAATATTTCTACACTATTATAATATTCGTATACAAAGAGATCTTTATTTGCAAAGTTTTGACTTGCACATAATTAATCATTTTATAACATTAGGGGGTTTTGGTTATTTTGATGTAACACCTGCATTATACAATTTTATCACATATTCTGTTGCAGAGATTCTAAAAGCAGATTTAATTTATATTAATAAGATATTTATTATGATAATTAAGTATTTATCAATGTTTCTTTTGGCTTTGTTCAACTTTAATGCTGTACGTATCTCAGCTAGGAAAATTTTTTTTCTATTCAGATTAACGCAGTGAAAATGACAGCTTGTGCCAGTGAAAAGTAATTATTTGCTTTGTTGAGATTTTTTTCATAATTTATATTATATAAAGGAAAATGTAAAAAAATGTATATATTATCATTTCTTTTTCTTTTCTTTTCTTTCTTTTTTTTTAACTTTTAAATGCAACTGCTCTATGAAAATAAAATATAAACGTTTATGCAGCAGTATTATGCATTGAAAATAAATTTCTAAGAACATACAGGTTACTTTTTATTAAATACTAGTAAACTGCATGGCTTTGCTCGCATAGTAGTTGAAATATGATCAGTGTTATTTTTATATCTAATTTATATTCTAAGAAATTTTAATATTCGAAAAATAACATTTAAGTCATTCATTATTTCCCTTCACTAGGCAAAAATGAGACTTAAATAAATAAGGATAACTAAAGTTAATTCTAAATAAAAATTAATTTAGAAAATATCTTGAAAATTCATGCTCAATTCATACGCTTTTTTCTCTATTCGTTTGAAGCTTTGAATTTTTGAGAAAAATTGTTTCATCTTAACTTTTCATCAAAAAACTAACTCTCATCTCAAATTATAAGCTTTTCGCCATCTCAGATTTGAAGCTTCTTGTTTAATGATCTACAATCCTCTACACTGTAAAAAAAATCTGTAATGCTACAGATGTAAAATTGCCAAAATCTGTATAGTTAATAACACTCTATCTGTACACTGTACAAGAAACAATGTAAATCTACAAAACTAACTTTTGTAAAATTACAGCAATCTGTAACTTTACAAACGAGTCTACTAAAATTATAGTTAACTTACAAAAATTTTATCTGTAACATAAATCGTAGTTACATGAAAAATTTTAGGAATCCCATTTTCCTAAAAAATTATTAGTAACCTTACAGATTTTTTTATTTTTAGTGCAAATCTGTATCTGTTACATGAATTTTTGCTGTTGCCGTTACATAAAAAGTTTTAGGAATCCCAGTTTCCTAGAAAACTTTTAGTAACTTTACAGATTTTTTTACAGTGTAGAGGTAGTAGTATCAACATAAAATGCCATTATTGAAACAGGGACTATTGCAATTAATTTGCTAACATTAATTTTGAGAGCGGTTAGTATTTTCCTAATACTCCGTAAGAAACATAATTTAAAAAGTTTTAAAATGTTTTTTAGAACGTTTGTTCTTTCAGACAACCACAGGTGATAGTGGCACCGGCATAAAATATAGCCAGGGGAGAATCAGAAATTGTCACAAGTGATTCACAAAAATTATCTTTAAAATCAATTCATCATTTATCACAAATTGATATTAAGAATAATTTTAGTATCCTTGTCACGCATTTTCATCTCTTTAAATTTTGAATTTTACAAAAAAAGTTCATATTTTTAAAAAAGTGTATCGAGCAGACATATGGTTAAAAAACATGTAGAAAGTTAATTAGTTCTCGCAAACCAATTTATGCATGAAGTTAATTTCTTTTGATTTATATATGTATATGTACTCTGATGTGTATATCACCTGTAAAACGAAATTTCATTCTCCCCCTGTTGTTGTGTAAAATGCATGATGTTAAATACTTCGAAAAAACTGCTTCATTCTACTCGTTGAGATGTTATATGTGCCCTTAAAACATCGGTCTTTAAAAATGTTAAATTAAAAATGAATACGCATCCTAATTTAATAAACATTTCTCGAAACTTTTAAAAATAATTTCATACGCGAATTCTAATGAATAATCTTTAAATCCGATTATAATGAGTAAACAAAATTTTCTCTTCTTTTTTTAATGAAACTGTAGAATTCGAAAAGTATTAAGAAGATTATAACAAAATTTTATCCCAAAGTTTCAAAATTATAATTTCTTCATGCAGTTTTTTTTTACTTCTTTTCTTAGAGCGTATTGGGTAATTATTTTCAAAGAAAAAGAGTAATGTCTTGAATATTAATATAAATGAACTCATTTAATTAAAAATATATATAAATGTTTTTGTTATTTTCTCGATCACTTTTAAACTGAGTAAACATTTTTTTTATTCAACATCTTTTTTTTCTGAATGCATAAGCAATCCAATATATTTTGTACATATTAAATACTAAATTACGAATCGTTCTGAAGTATCAGGTACGTTATTTACAATATATACATAATACACTGCTCAAAACAATTAAAGGATATTGCAGTTTTAGGTGGATTTTGTATCTGGGAAACTTTTTAGCTGATTGATACATGGTCGACAGACATAGTAGGTTATATGAGAATAAATTACACATGTTTGGCAGAAAAAAATGCATTTTATTGCGCATTTGTGTACAAAAGGAAAAAAACACAATTTGTGCATATGAGAAAAAAGAATAAGAAAAGGTGTATTCTTCAAAGAAAATCATTTTCAGTAGGGGGTATCAACGTTGAACACCTTTGAGGCATGGACTCAATGAGGCTATTAATGACGAGTTGGGGTATTCTGCCCCACTCTTCCAGAAGAGCTCTTTCCAGTTCTTGGAGAGTTTGTGGGGGCTGTTGGCGGACAGAAACTCGTCTTCCTAGAGCGTCCGAAACGTGCTCGATTGCATTCATGTCTGAAGAACACGCTAGCCATTCCATGCGAACGATTCCTTCCTCGGAAAGGAAATCCTCCATTAGGTTTGCACGATGTGGCCTGCAGTTATCGTCCATTAAAATGAAGTTATCTGCGATTGTTGCAGCGTAAGAGACTACAATAGGTCTGAGGATCTCATTCCTATATCGGCGACCAGTCAGAGCTCCATCTCGAATGATGTAGAGGTCAGTGCGCCCGTCAATGGAGATGCCACCATACACCAACACTCCTCCACCACCAAATCTGACACTTTCGTGCACGAACGCAGGATCATTCCTACTGCCACGGTCCCTCCAGATGGAAATACGCCTATTATCCGGATGCACAGAAAAACGGGACTCGTCAGAAAACAGAATTTTGCTCCATTCATTTCTCCTCCAATTGACATGCTTGGTTGCCCACTCCCTGCGGTCGCGACGATGCCTTGATTTTAATCTAACACATACCATCGGTCGGCGAGTATACAGACGTACAGCATGGAGCCGGTTTCGGACAGTCTCCGAGCTAAATGCCGATCTTCATTGGGCGTTGTTGCCCGTCTACGACCTTGCCCTGGTCTTCGGCCTGCACATCCACTCTCCAAAAAACGGTTCCAGATCCTGGAAATGACACTTTGTGACACTCCAATGGCTTGCGCTACTTCGGCTTGAGTTTGGCCCCCTTCTAACCTACCAACAATTCTCCAAGCTTCTGAATCTGTCAAATGACTTCGCTGAGACATCGTATTTATCGAAACAAAGCAATCACTGAATGCCGATCACCCTTGTCTTCATTCACTTTTACCCAGTTGAAAATCAAATTTCATTCGCTGCCGCTGAAGCGACGTTTTTGACGTCGAACTCAAAATTTTCGTACTCCACAGTTTAAAAACCAGAAAAATTTGCATACGTGATTCTCTTTTTCTATTTTCGGCAAAAAAAATGTCGTCTATATCTTGATTTTATACAAAACTTCAAATATCCTTTAATTGTTTTGAGCAGTGTATTTCTATTATAACTTATATGCTTAAACTTATATGTTAAACGTGGTGAATGAGGTGCATTCGTACTGAAACTACATTTATCAATATTTAGATTTCAGATCTTGGACGATAGTTGTTTTACTCTTATGCAAAAAATCATGAATACAATATTTATTTCAATAACATATAAATTCTTTAATACGGAAATAATACGGCTCCATCTTAACCTCTTCAAAACGAACGTCTTTTATAGAATATTTAATCTTCTATTACACACTTTAAAAAAATCTGTAACATTACTAAACCTTTTCTAGGAAACTGGGATTCCAAGGACATATTATAAATCGGTAACAGCAGAAGTTCATGTAACATAATTTGTTACTTGAACTTTTGCTGTTACCGTTACATAAAAAGTTTTCTAAAAAAAATTAAGTAAATTTACAGGCTTTTTTTTTCGACAGTGCAGGTTTTTCAAAAGAGATTTTTTTTTTCGAATTCAATCGAGAAAATGCTCTTCTTAAATAAATCAAAATTTACAATAAAATTTTACTAGTAAGAAAATTAAGAGATTCTGAGTGTCTTAAGCGGCACATAGAATGGTTTTTCGTTCCCAAGGGGTTAAATAGTACTTAATCATTATTGCAACTTTATCATTACCTATCATTGGCTACCATTGAATTAATAATTTATAATAAAGGATTTAATAACAAAAAAGAAAACTTGTATTAATGTCTTTTAAAATTTTTAGATTTGTAAAAATTTGTATATGACTCGACAAAATTCTGCATTAATTTAATATATTACATCTCAAACCAATTTGTTGGGTGTTTTTGCGCTATTATATGTGAATATACTGACGAATAAGGAGATGATTGTAGGTGTTTCTTTTTTATATAGTTGCAAACGCGCCTAAAGAAATTTAAAATGTTCCTTTTGCAGAGAGCTTTTGAATAAATATATAATTCCTTGATAACATATTTCAAGCAAAAAATCATTTTTTAAATATATATATATATGTAAAATAGAAAGTAAATTGGAACAAATTCACACTATGTCATATAAAAATTTATTTTGTTATTTATATTTAGTTATGAATTTTCGAATCTATGAATCGTTATGACGAAACATACCAGCAGGCCAGAATTTGATTAAAAACAATTATTGCGTTATATTGCTCCATCGAATTTAAAAAATGAAGACATACTTTGTGGAAAGAATAAACAAGATGGGAGTCGAAAAATTCTCGAAAAAATAATTCAAAAGTTCATCGTTTCATCTAAGCAGCATGCAATATAAAATTAGATGAAAACAGAACATAATTGTACTAGCTGTATACCCCTTTCTGCACACGGTTTGAAAACATTTCTTCTGACTGAAAACCTCTAAAATTGAAGTTAAGAACATCCAGCACCCACACGTCAATCCTATTAGCAATATGAAGTAAAATAAAATTTAACTTATAGGGTCTGAATTATAATTCTACACAGTTGATTCCCCTTTTGATATTTGCTGATATCTCTGTTGTTACACTCTAAAAAAAATTCTGTAAAGGTACTAGACTTTTTTTAGGAAATTGGGACTCCAAGAACTTTTCCTGTAACGGTAACAGCAAAAATTCAAGTTTCAGAATCGGTTACATGGATTTTTCTTGTTACCGTTACATGAAAAGTTCTTGGAATCCCAGTTTCCTAGAAAATGTTTAGTACCTTTACAGATTTTTTTTTTTACAGTGTAGGGGTGCACAATCCGAACTATGTCACCTTTACCATTTTAAAACACACGTAGTTTCCTTTTGAAATATAATTTTTATTTCTTTTACTGGTTTAACGATTCGGATTTTTCTTTGATTAGATTTAATAGGCATCTGGATGGGATACCCCTTCCAGATATCTTTTCTATGTCTTTTTTATGTCATACTTGCATAAATTTTAACTACATTATTTTAATCTCATTTTTTGTTTGTATTTGATCTCCGTTTTGTTTCTTGCTTCTTTTCTTGGCGCAGCATGCCACTAAAAATATTTTGCAACAGTAAAACATCTACATCCAACCAACTGAGCTACAGAAAACCGTGATTCTGTCATTTGACTTAGGTGAATTATATTTGCCTCCAAGCTGGTACGTTGATACATTTTTATCGCATACATACGTACACACATACATACACACACTTTGTGTTGCTTCAAATATTTTCTCTGCAATGATTCGTTCTTCCACTTCATGAAACATCTGAAAAGCATGTTAATAAGGGTTAAATGCCTGGCAACATTGCCAAAATTCCTCATGTTTTGTTTTTACATGAGCAATGTTTTTACATAAATTTTCTCTAATGTTCATACGCTTCTGCATTGCTATATGAGAATCCAATACATACAATTTAGCATATTTTTCTTGGCTTGCTTGATATTGATGAATATGAGAAGTATTATAATGAATTTGTTCATGGATACTAAAACAATACGGGTCTGTACCGGGTATAGACCACACTCAGTGCAAATATATAACAAGCATATGGGATGTGTGGACATCATGGATTGACTTGTAGCACTTTATCTTCACTTTCAAAGAAATATATTTTTGTATACGCACATTTTTTTAGGTAGCTTTCATTACAAAAAGTAAAAAACTACCTATTGCAGCCGTCCGGAGGAAAGCACTTCCGGAAAATTTTGGTATATTTTCACTCATCATGACCCCCAGACCCCAAAACCACCCTCCGTTCAAATTTTTGTCCTGCGATAACTATCGTATTAATGAACCGATTTAAATGAAACTTGGTATGTGCATAGTACATACAAATGTCTCGACCGAGTTCGTTGTCCAGCATCATACGCCATCTTGTTTCAAAATGGCGGCTATTTAAATTTTTTTATTTTAAAATTTAAAATTAAATGCAAAAAAATTGCAAGTTGAAAAATATTTTTCTTTTATGTGTTAGAACTTAAAACATCGATTCTGGAACACTTTTTGTTTTGCCTATATCTTAAAAAATGACTAAGTTATAGCACTTTGAATTTTTAGTACAGCTGACATTTTAAAACGATCTGATTTTTGTCATGCGATAACTGTCGTATTTATGAACCGATTTGAATGAAACTTGGTATGTACATATACATACAAACGTCTTGACCGAGTTCGCTAGCCAGCATCATACGACATCTTGTTTTAAAATGGCGGCCATTGAATTTTTTTTAATTTAAAATTTAAAATTAAATGCGAAAAAATTACAAGTTGAAAAATATTTTCTTTTATGTGTTAGAATGACAAAGATATAGACAAAGTTATAGCATTTTGAATTTCTAGTATGGCTCATTTTAAAACGATCCGATTTTTGTCACGTGATAACATGCGGATTTATGAATCGATTTGGATGTAACTTTGTGTGCACATAGTACATAATAAGAGCTGAACCAAGTTCATTAGCCAGTTCCATACTATATCTTGTTTCAAAATGGCAGCCATTCAAATTATTTTTAAAAAAATTAAAATTTAAAATTAGGTGTTAAAAAGTGAGAAATGGAAAAGCAATTTTATTTTGCGTGTTTGATCTTGATACAAAGATTCCAGAGCGTTTTTGTTTCATCTATATCTTAAAAAATGAATAAGTTATAGCACTTTAAATTTGCAGTGTGGTTGACATTTTGAATCTGTCAGAAATTTGTCACGTGACAATACGCATATTTATAAACTGATTTGAATGTAACTCCGTGTTCACATAGTACATACCAATGTCTTAACCGAAATCACAGGCCAACTTTTTTCCGCGATATTGTTTCAAAATGGGAGATTTGAGTTTGTCAAAAATCTTTTAAATGTATAATGATGTACAAACAAAAAATTA
This sequence comes from Maratus speculifer, assembly GCA_964019185.1. Taxonomy (NCBI): domain Eukaryota; kingdom Metazoa; phylum Arthropoda; class Arachnida; order Araneae; family Salticidae; genus Maratus; species Maratus speculifer. The sequence goes on along the minus strand of OZ025296.1, from coordinate 222,919,246 downwards.
GTACTTGAAAAAATGTTTCTTCCTAAAGTGTTTGATTTTAATGATGAATTCCAGAATATTTTTGCTTTGTCTTTATCTTAAAAAATGCCTGAGATATAACAGTTAAATTTTCTAATATGGGTAAATTTTTTTTTAAAAATCGATTTGCCCTCGACAGCACTCGTATATATTAATCGATTTCAAAATGAGTGTGCATGTGCTTATGAATTAATATTTCGACCAAGCTCATTGGTTTGTTTTATCCATCATATTGCTTTAAAATGACATACACTTCATAAAATCGCGGAATTTGGCGACTCTCTAAATCGCTTAAAATAAAACCAGGTTGAATAAAAGATGACTAATTTCTAAAAATTCCTATTAATATTCAGTATTGACAAAAACTAGTATTCAATCTTATATAATCGGGCTCCACTAATCTGAGTTTCGTATGTTTGAATAATTTAACTTAATTTAAAATAAATAAATAAATAAATAAGTATATGAAAGCTACCTATCCCTCCCGGCATTGCCCGAAGGACATTTCATCTTTTAAATGTTGCTGTTGTAAATGCCTGGCTTCTTTTTGAGAAAAGACAGACGAGCTGCTAATGATTTATTAGAGTTCAAAAGTAGCATTGCAAGCAGCGTAATACATACAGGAACCTCAACTTCAAACTTGAAGAAAAAGGGTCGACCATCTGCTAAAGCACCTTCTGATATGGTATGTCCAACAAAGAAAAGAAAAGTCTCTTTAGTTGCTAAAGAACTAAGATATGATATTGTTAAACATTACCCCAAAAAGTGTAATGGTAAATTTACACTGAAGTGCAGAAACGAAAGCTGTATGAGTAAACAAGATATATTTGTGGCCTGTCAAGTTCATTTAAATCCAGAAAATTTCGAATATTTTCATGAAAATTGATTTTTCCCCCAGAAGGAAAAATACGTATACTGTAAATTATGTACTATTACACCACTATTAATAGTTAAAAATAATTAAAATAAAATTTGCTCGCAAATTATCTTGCAATGGATGATAATATTAAAAAGAAACTTGATTTTTAGCTTTTAAAAATTCTCAATCTTGGGCAACCGCTTAGGAGGCATGTGTGCAGAAATGTTACATTTGTCGTAATTGTAACAAAAGTGACATTTCTGCATACAAGCCTCAAATATGGTTGTACATAAAACTTCCATAAGAATTTTAAAAAATCTAAAAATCATGTTTCATGTTAATATTCTCATCTATTCCAAGATAATTTGCCACAGAATTTTTTTTGACAATTGCAAAGTAATTCATGCCCGAGAGGGTTAAAATATACTGTTTTTCTGCTGAGCACTGCGCACTTTTTAAAATGAAATATAATTTATGTTGCTATGGCAGCAGACGATAAAATGATATGTTTGGAATAGTGAAATAAATAGAATAAATATTTTCGTTGATATTTGTGATAAAATGTTTTTGTTTATTTTTTTAAGTATTAATTATAGCACTGTTAAATAATCATTAATTATTTGCAAGAGAGTTAAAAAAAATATCGTAATACCCACTACAACTCGTATTTCAGCATGGCGCACGTAACATAGAGATCTCACATTGCAGTAAACATTCAGATCTCATATTCTTAGCATTACAACGTGGCGTACGCAATAATTAATGTATAACTCACATTGCAGTGAACATTTAGAAATGGTTAGAAATTGCGCGATTTCAGTTTTACAATTTTTGGTACATAAAATTTTAAACTTGTAAACATCGCACATTTTAAAATTTTACACTGCCGTATAGAGAAAAAAATGTATTTTTAAATTCAGTTTGTTTAAAAGCTGTATCTCAATTTGTTTTTTAGTTATTATTTTTTAATGTTTTTAATACTTTTTTGTCATTGAGGCAACATAAATATGTCAGATAAGTCTCAGATATATCTATTTTTTGTCCAAGGATAACTATTTTCCAAATGATTAAAAGGGTAAAAACAAATTTAAAAGTATATATAAAAAATCTATTTAATTAATTTTTTTTTTTAATTTTTGACCCCAATCGTTCATGGACCCCCTACCACCAACCCGTGTGCCACATTTTGTAGCATTGCGCCCTGTAGTTTCGAGTTTTTGAGGTTACATAGTTACGCGCACAGATTTTAATAGTATAGATTTTGTACTATTATTGCAAAAATAAAATTAAAAAAATCTAAGCCATATATTTTCTTCAGGTTTTTTCCGTGGGGGGAAAGGCGTCTAAATATTCTTTAAACGATGTTTCTTTCAATGCTATAAAAAGTTTTATTCTGTCCTTTTCTTGAAATTTTCTCTATTAATTTTAGCGTGTCATAAATTAAAATGCCTGCAATGTAGTGACTTATGTCTATAAAAGTAGTCTTTGTATGTAGTGTCTGTGTAGGTAGATATAGAAAAAGATTTTCGTGTCTCTCAAAATTCTTTGTTCAGTTGTAATTTTCAAACAAAGTAAAAATATAGAATTTGTATATTTCAAGGGGAAAGCGACCTTTAAACTCATTCTTTTAAAATGACGCCTTAAATATTACTAGCAGGAGTGACCGAGCTTAGCTCGGTCAAAATTAACTTTGTGTTCAACGCGATTTTCACTTTATCAGTCTCTCTGTGTATTATTACTATAAAACATGTTGTTTATAATAGTATTATTTACAAAAACAATCAATAAGACAATTATGTATCTATGCACATTTTTACATTACTTTAAAATTTACAACAAAAAGACATTGATCCCAATCACATTTTTAGCTCGACTCTGATTGGTTTAACCGTGCATTTCAAATTCTATTAAGAATGTATAAAAAATTCTTCACATTCAGAAACACAATTTTTTTACAAGATATAGCCAAATTTGCCGATATTCTTTCATTTGTCGCCAAAACGTGTTTTGGCATTTGTAATCTTAATAGGCGATTTTTCAGCCAAATGCGGCCAATATTTTGTGAAAAGTCGCCAACTTATTGACTGTTGCCATATTCTCGTGACCCTGAACCGTATTGCCCAAAATGACCCACTAATCAAATTTGATCAAACGTGACTTAGCCCAATTGTCTTCAGGTAATCAAAAACAGTAGAATATAAAATTGAATCAAAATCGTTTAAGCCATTTCTTAGACAAAATTAGCTTGACAGCATCCGTCAATGAAGCCGAAACGATCCACTGATATCATTTTTTAATATGCGACTCAGCCCAACAGTCTTCTCATGGCAAAAAAAAAAAAGTTCTTTTCCAAAATTTAGATAAAATTGATTGTGCCGTTGTTACATATAGTTAGAATGACCCTGACCTATTATGACCCAAAATGACCCACTAATCGAATTTACGCGAGCATGTGTTCTAGCCCAATGGTTTTATATTGCAAGAAAACGATATAATACAAAGTATAGTCAGAATGGGGAGAGCCATTTTCTAGATAAAATTAGCATGACCCATCATGACCCACGAAAAACCCTTATAATGGAAATCTCTCGAACATGTGACCTAGCCCATTCGTTTTAGCGCGCCAGAAAACGGTTGGTTACAAAATTTATGTAAAATCGATTCCGCCGTTTTTTAGATGTAATTAAATTGATTCGCGAACATCTGACACAACCCAATGATTTTCTCGTGCCCGAAAACGATAAAATTCAAAATTTAGTCAAAATTGCGTGAGATATTGTCTAGATAAAATTAGCATAATCCACAGTGACCCACTAATTGAATTCTCTCTAACACATAACGTTACACAATAATTTTCTTGAAATCCAAAGCGATATTGTGCAAACCTTGGTCAATGTCATTAGAGCCGTTTTTTACATAAAATTGGTTTAACTCAAAATGACCCAAAAAGTAACCCACTAACCAAAATTTCTCGAACATGCGACCGAGCCCAATAGTTTTCTTGTGCCAAAAAAATGTTATATATAAAATTTCCTTAAAATTGATCCACCTGTTCTTTAGATATAGCTTGATTATGCCACTTTATGACGCATCATGACCCACAAATTAGCCTTATAATAGAAATCTCTCTAATATGTGACTTATACCTTTAGTTTTCTCGTGTCTAAAAACTTTTACATACAAAATTTCGTTAAAATAGATCCTGCCGTTCTTTAAATATAAATAGCTTGACCCAGTCCCTTTATGACCCAAAATGACCAATCGAAGTTTCTGGAATATGTGACATAGCCAACAGTTTTCTCGTGCCAAAAAATGTTGTATACAAAATTTCTTTACAATCGATCCACCCGTTCTTTAGATATAGCTTTATTATGATATATTATGATCCGATTCATCATGACCTACAAATGCCCCTTATAATCTAAATCTCACGAACATGTGATCTAGCCCATTAGTTTTCTCGTGTCAAAAAATTGTTACATACAAAATTTCGTTAAAATTGTTCCTGGAGTACTTTAAATATAAATAACTTGACCCAGACCCTTTATGAGCCAAAATGACCCCTTAATCGAATTTTCTCGAACATGTAACCTATCCTAATGATTTTTTCGTGCCCGAAAACGGTAGAATGCAATTTTTAGTCAAAATTGCGTGAGAAAATCTCTAGATAAAAATAGCATGACCCACAATGACCCCAAAAATGACCCACAATGCCCCCAAAATGTCCCACTAACCGAATTTTCTCGAACATGTTACCTAACCCAATGGTCTTCTTGTAATCCAAAACGATAAAATATAAAATTTGGTCAAAATCGTTAGAGCCGTTTTTTAGATAAAAATGGCTTGACGCATAATGACCCACTAATCGAAATTTTTGGAAAATGTGATCCAGCCCAATAGTTTTCTCGTGCCAAAAAACGATTTGATAAAAAATTTCCTTAAAATCGATCCAGCCGTTCTCTAGATATAAATAGATTTATCCTGACCCATTATGACCCAAAATGACCCATTAATCGAATTTTCCCGAACATGTGACCTAGCCCAATGGTCTTCTCGTGCCTGAAAATGGTAAATTCCAAATTTTTGCGAAAATCGTTAGAGCAGTTTTGGAGATAAAATTTACACACACACATAATTTTTGCTCGCATTATAGTATAAGATACTGCCTTATTTTTACTAAGATTTACTGGCACACTGTATGAAATATGGCATATATTGATTACACAAGAAATTAAAAATATTTGGAGAAAAGAAAATTCTCGAATATTTGAAGGGTTTCAAGAACTTTCAAAGTGCTCAAACCTCATTCCATATCAAATAAAATCCCCATATTTTTATTATAGTTTGGTTTACATATAAAATAAATCGGTGCATCAGTTTTCATTTGGATATAAATGTATTAAAAATTATTAAAAAAAAATTTCGTATCGCATTTGGGCCACTAATTAACTTTTTTATTTGTATAAGCAAACCAAACTAGATTAAAAATATTCTGCAGACTTTAATTGATATGGAATTAATTTGGTACATTTTGAAAGTTTTTGACAAAGCATAAAATATTCGGAGATAATTCGGTATTTTTCGCTATTTTTTTTATAAATGTATTTTGTAATAAGTAGATCCCAAAACTCATATAGTGAGTTCTTGAACAGCATTTAAAATGCAATTGAAAATATATACATAATGCGTTTGAATGTCCCTTATCCCCTAAAATATGAATGTAAACTCAATCGTTTTTGAAAACATTTTTTTTACTTTTTTTACAGTCTAAATAAAGAAATCTCGAAATTAAAAATATTAAATGACTACAATTTATTCCGTAGTGGTTTACATATAAACGATGCGAAGGATGCACTCGGCAGAACATTGTGTGAAAATCAGTTGACATAGAAATTAATCAATGTAAGCTGTGGAAATCAATTACACATAAGCCTGAGAAAATGACAAATGATCTCTTCTTGTCAGAGATATTTATCAAACGCAGTGATGATAGATGCTACAGACTTTGCGGCTTAATGAAGTTCAAGTGTAAAGCAAAATCTTCATAATATAAGTTTATATGATTATGTTGATAAATTGAATATTTTTTTGACACTTTCCAAAATAGTTGAAAAGTGCTTATGGATTCGGTTTGTCGGTTTGTCTGTCCAAACGTCCTCTAGCTCACGTAAGAAATAATGTTATTTCCATAAAATTGATATATGCTACTTCTGTTTATGGTGGCATGTTCAGTATCTAAAGTTAAATGTATAGCATTTACTGTTCCTTTACAGGCACAATCAAAAGAATTTCTTTACATTCTGGCATATAGAGAAAAATTTCCTGAGGTGTATTTTAGTAATATTAAATTGAATTACACACTGAAAATCGAATATCTCTAAGGTGTATTGCAAAACGCTAACTGTAGTGTATGGTGTGCATATAATTTATCCTTCATTTACAGGCAGACACTATAGTATTTCGCAACAGTACTACCTAAGAAGAATAGCTTTTGGAAATACGTTTTGAATTCCAAAGAATGCTTTAAAATTTAACTATATTTTTACATATTATTTTCTATGTATAATCTTTATAGATCACATAAAAGGCTATGCAAAACATCTTATGTGTCTTTCGTTTATTTAAAAAAAAATTCTAAACTAGAACTTCTAACTGTGCTACAGTGTAAAAAGAAATCTGTTAATCTACTAATTTTTTTCTGGGAAACTCTGAATTCTAGCGATTTTTATGTAACAACAACACCAAAAATTTATGTAACAGGCATGCATTTGGACTGTAAAAGAAAAAAATCTGTATTTTACTGAGATATATTCTGGAAACTGGGATGATTAGATTTTTTTATGTAATTCCGATTTCGGTTAAAGATAGAGATTTAATAAGCTTACTGTAATTTTTGTAGATTCTAGATGTACATATTTTTTGTGCACACTATTAAAAAAAAATCTGTAAAGTTACTAAAAATTTTTTCGGCAACTCGGATTCCTAGAACTTTTTATGTAATGACAACAGCAAAAAATCTTGCAACAGATACAGATTGACACTGAAAATCAAATAATCTGCAAGGTTACAAAGAATTTTTTAGGAAATTTGGTATACTTAGAATATATTATGCAATTTCAGTCTGGGTTACAGATAATTTTTTACTCACAAGCTTCGGCCTAGCTCAGTCGGGGCACCTACTAATACCTTCCGCTATCTCTTGGCTGATCTGCTAGATAAAGCTTAATTAAACAGCCCGTGGCTGTGGGTAATCCTTTATTCACAAACAATCCAAATGAAACTAAGAGGTTTCTTACCCCGGCCAATTCTTAAGTCAACTGTCGGAACTCCTTTCCACTCACTGGAGGCTTCGTTGCTACTTTTCAATCGGCTAGCACTTCGCTGAACAATACTTCACTCCGCTATCTAATACCAGAGATCCTCACACACTGGCTAGACACACACTGGCTAATGCCAGAGACACACTCCATTCACTCAAACCCAAGCTTTTATATGCTGCAAACTGAGATACTTCACATTAACATATTACTAATAACCGCAAGCAAACTGTAAAATCCGAAAGAGCACACACACTCTAGAAAGTTAAAGTAAAAGAGAGGATAGATGTCGCTTTTACGCTTACACATGTTAACTTATTGACGTCACGATCTCAGAAACACTAGAGTGCCTTTATGGAAAGGTCACTCCCTCACAACCCCCCCTCGGACTCTACAGAGAAAAAGGGCTGGGCCAAATGCATGCCCAGAACTTTTTCTTGTTATAGATTTCGAGCCGTAATAAACACAGTGATGGGTGAAATTTAGCGCCGAAACATAACTTTTAAAATATTAACTTTAACCCATCACAACCAAAAAAAACCTCAGTTTGCCACAAATATTCACATATTCAGTCCAATCATTCTTCTATCTTACAAATAGCCTCAGTAAAACTTCCAAAAACTCGTAAAACTTTCAAAACTAATTACTTCTTCTTTCAAAAACAGCCCACTCCACTGGGAGTGCTAAAATTTCTCAAAACACTAAACTTCCGAAATTTTCCTCAATATTGCAATACAACTATAACATTACCAAAAAGTTCCTCCATAAAACATTACACATTAACATATTACTAATAACCGCAAGCAAACTGTAAAATCCGAAAGAGCACACACACTCTAGAAAGTTAAAGTAAAAGAGAGGATAGATGTCGCTTTTACGCTTACACATGTTAACTTATTGACGTCACGATCTCAGAAACACTAGAGTGCCTTTATGGAAAGGTCACTCCCTCACAACCCCCCCTCGGACTCTACAGAGAAAAAGGGCTGGGCCAAATGCATGCCCAGAACTTTTTCTTGTTATAAATTTCGAGCCGTAATAAACACAGTGATGGGTGAAATTTAGCGCCGAAACATAACTTTTAAAATATTAACTTTAACCCATCACAACCAAAAAAAACCTCAGTTTGCCACAAACATTCACATATTCAGTCCAATCATTCTTCTATCTTACAAATAGCCTCAGTAAAACTTCCAAAAACTCGTAAAACTTTCAAAACTAATTACTTCTTCTTTCAAAAACAGCCCACTCCACTGGGAGTGCTAAAATTTCTCAAAACACTAAACTTCCGAAATTTTCCTCAATATTGCAATACAACTATAACATTACCAAAAATTTCCTCCATAAAACTTTCCTAATACTAGAATTCGCACCAAGTCCAAAAAATCCAATGCGCAAAAATTTTCCTCATCCAAATACCGAACTCATCTAAAATTAAATTTTACTCCATACTAAAATAACTCTGCTATTACGTAATACCTACATGCCCATTAGCCAATGAACTAACTCCCAAAATTCTTCAGAACTTGACTCCACTTTAACAATAATTGGGGCACATACGTACAGCGTCATATCGCTGTGCGTATGCAACAATAAAAAAAATATCAAATTTACAAAATGACGTCATCATGCTCTTCATCTGTATTAACTAAAAGAAAAATAGCAGAATCAATACATAACACAGGTATACTTCCCTGCAAGAAAATCACATTAACATTCAATTTTAATACAATACAATTTCAAATTCAAACGCAGCTGAAAAATTCGCAACTTGCGGAAACCATTCCCAACTAAAGTACAAACGCAACACATAAAACACGAACGGTAAGGAGAAAGTTAATTCATTAAATGTTAGTATAAGAGATAGAAACGCGTGTCAAGGACTTCTTGACCGCAAAACACGTGCGCGCCTGAACCGCGGCGCGTGTACAAAATAACCCAAATTACTATCTGTATTTTCTGAAAATTTAAACATACATTAACATACATTTTATAACACATGAACAATATAACAATATAGTAACATTTTTAACAAATAACGCAACAATTTAACAATAGATCCAGAATTTTTAAAAGCAGTTAAGACCAAAATCTCAAACATACATAAAACTAACAATTTTGCAAACAAATTTTGAACACAATTAAGCACCAATCGTGAGTCCGTCAAAAAATTCCAAAAATGGCCAAAAATACAAAACAGTCTTTCTGCTTTCTATTCCTTCATATTGCTACCACATATATGCACTCTAATAGAAATTTAATAAAGAACATTATCACCCAATCATAGAGATGATTCGCTGCTGGCAGGCTTCATACTACAGGATGGCTTTCTCCTCTTGTCCCAGAAACCTTGTACAAAGGATCTTTCGTCATCAGAACTGTATGGTGACGCCACAGTTGACTGTCGTGCCTGCATTCTGGTTCTGAAAGGATGCCGTGGGATACTTGTAGGTTCCGCTCGACGACTCTGCTCTGGCCGGTTCGCTGGGGTCACTCCATGGCGAGATTCACACTGTTGATGCCGGTAATCTGAGCGTTGTCTCCTCTTTCTAGACGCACCCGAAGTTACTGAAGATCCTAGGCCACGTTTCTTTCCGGATCTATGTTGTTTCTTATTAGACAAAAATTCGGAATTTAAAGTTCGTTTAACAGTTTGCCGAGTGTCCATCTGAAATCTTTTCCGGGGATTAAGTACCAAAGATGGTGAACTATTAGATAATGTATGTTTCTGAGGTTGCTGTCTAAAAAGTGGAGGAACGGGACAGTTTATAATCTTTTTCCTTTTATGGCACACAGAATCTGAAGTATTTGACACTGCTCTCTTATTTTTGTTATCATACTTTGCTCTCGGATTGCTAGGCTTTCGACTCTCAATAACAGTTTTTGGAGCTGTTTGACCAACTTTTCTTCTTGAATATTGATGAAAAGAATTAGATGAAGAAGTGCTGGACTCGGGACACTCATTGGATCGGGAATTTCGCGAAACACCACTCGACACATGAGAACCTTCACTACCATTTTCTCTAAACTTATAAACTCTAACCTGATCCAAATTAACCGTCATTCTTTCACCATTGACATCAACAACCAAATTATTATTTTGAACTTCTAAAACCTCGAACGGACCTACAAACTTCGGACCAAACTTAGCTACTCTCTTTTGACGACTTGAACTTAACCAATGCTTTTCTACTAACACAAAATCTCCAACTTTCACTTCTAACTCCCTCCTACGCATATTATAATACTGAGCCTGCTTTTCTTGCGCTTTTCCCATCTGAACTTGAGCTTCCTTAACCAACCTCTCAATATCCTGACACATGTACTGACTTTCCGCATCTGACACCATAACTAGCCTTTGGAATGGAGTAATGACTTTTCTACCCAAAAACAATTCAGCTGGCGTTTTCCCCGTCGACTCGTGAACTGCTGTACGAAGTGCATACGCAAAATGCTGAAGAAACTGGTCCCAATTTGCGTGATGAGAACCAACATATGAAGAAATCATTTGAATTAATGTACGATTTACACGTTCAGCCATATTAGAGTGAGTAAGTTCCTTACCGTCCCCAGTCTCCAACTTTTCACACAAAGACTTAAAAATATTAGATATAAAATCATATCGAAATGGTTTACTAGCAACAGGTGCTTTCAAACCAGTATCAATCTCATGCCACGCAACATGCGTTAAACCCGGTTTATCAGAAAAAACCTCTCCAAATTCATTCAAAAACTTATTAAATTCCTCCTTCTCGATTTCACTTAACCCCGACTCCTCCAAATTAACTGACACTGAAACATGCTCTTTCTTACTCACATTCTCATCATTATTCACGATTAACGACTTTTTAAAGAAATCCAAACTAATTCGTCTATCCTTCATATAATCCACACCAACTATACAATGCACTGTTAATCCATCTAACACACAAAACTCCCAACATGTCTTAACCGAACGAATTTCAATTTCCAACTCTACTGAACCTTTATTATCGCAAGCTACTCCCTGTGCCGACTGGACCACCAGACTTGACCTCTTTAACTTCTTATACGAAAAATATTTCCGATAACAATCAAAAGAAATGAACGACTTATCTGCCCCTGTATCGAAGACACTTTTAACGACAATACCATCTAACACAATTAACACTTCAGGTAACTCAACCGGATTAATAGTAATTTTATTCGAACTCACAGAAGGCTTTTCCGATTTAATCTGTGACTGCATACCTTCCGAAATACAGTCACCTACCAGTTTAACTGACCCGACCTCTGAACACATCTCTTTTGCATTGACCTATTTTCCAAATTCTCATCCGAAGTTAATCTCCTTACTTGCGAAGAAACATTCCTGTCCCGTACTCCCCCACTACGATTATAACCACTATTCTGTCTATTTCCATACATATTTCTCTCACCACTTCTAAAATTATTAGCACCACCACCATTCCTGTTACCATTACTCGTATTCGACATATTACGACCAAATCCATCATTTCTATTACGCAAATTATTATCCGGAAATCGCTGTCCCCCTCTCACAAAATTACGTTCCCCCCCATTTCTCAAATTACTATCCGTGACCTGTCTCTGACGAGGGCTACGCAAATCCCGTTCATCCGAGCTATGCCGAGTCTCATACTTCGATAGTAACTGGTGCATTTCTGCAAAATTCTTCGGTGCTCTAACTTCAATAAAGTCCTGTATACTTGGATTAAAAAGAGGAAAAACAATGTCCAACAATTTCTCAAATGTGATATCTAAATTTAATTTATTTTTTAGTTCCAGCTTACGAAGATATAATTTTGACGCCGACTCATAAATATTCTGCTTATTACAATAGAACTCTTTTCTCAAAATACTTTTATCTTTAACTGGAGGAAATGCCTTCTTTAACTCAATCACAGTTTGTTCAAATCTTTTCGCTTCATCATTAATCAAAAACTTTCCTATATTTTCCAACCACAAAAGTGCTTCGCCCTTCAACGAGCATTTAAGCACTACGTACCTACTTTTCTCAGGTATATTATTGAACAAAATATAATAATCTAATTTAACTAAAAATTCACTAATATCACCTTCACCGGTAAAATACACACGTGGCACAATCTCACAATGTCCGATGTTTCGTTGGGCGCCATTTGTAACGTTACATGCATACTGAGTGTCATTTGTAACGTTAGGTTGATCGTGGTGCAGGTTAAATGTAGACATACTCAGTGATTAAGATAAAACAACAACGTTTATTGGAACGATAAGGGCTGAAGGGAAGTGGAGCAATTCTTAATTTTACACAATTGAGAAGACTATGAAAAAAACCAAACACATACTCACAAGCTTCGGCCTAGCTCAGTCGGGGCACCTACTAATACCTTCCGCTATCTCTTGGCTGATCTGCTAGATAAAGCTTAATTAAACAGCCCGTGGCTGTGGGTAATCCTTTATTCACAAACAATCCAAATGAAACTAAGAGGTTTCTTACCCCGGCCAATTCTTAAGTCAACTGTCGGAACTCCTTTCCACTCACTGGAGGCTTCGTTGCTACTTTTCAATCGGCTAGCACTTCGCTGAACAATACTTCACTCCGCTATCTAATACCAGAGATCCTCACACACTGGCTAGACACACACTGGCTAATGCCAGAGACACACTCCATTCACTCAAACCCAAGCTTTTATATGCTGCAAACTGAGATACTTCACATTAACATATTACTAATAACCGCAAGCAAACTGTAAAATCCGAAAGAGCACACACACTCTAGAAAGTTAAAGTAAAAGAGAGGATAGATGTCGCTTTTACGCTTACACATGTTAACTTATTGACGTCACGATCTCAGAAACACTAGAGTGCCTTTATGGAAAGATCACTCCCTCACAATTTTAGTAGATTTATTTGTAAAGTTGCAGATTTGTGTAGCTTTACAAAAATTAATTTTGTACATTTATATGTTTTTCTTGTACAGTGTACAAATAAAATATTAGTAAACATACAGATTTTGACAACATTACATGGGTATGATTACAGATGTTTTTCTACAGTGTATAGATGTGTACAGAGTGTGTACAGATAAAATATTATAAGCATGCAGATTTCAGTAGCTTTACATTTATATAGTTACAGTTTTTTACAGTGTATGCGTTTATGGAACTAAAGTATAGCATATTGTGTAATATACATGTGAATCCATAAATCACATTCGAAAATAAACAGAAATATTGAGAAATTTGTTTGTGTTATTCTTGCTAATAGCAGAAATTGGAATTTTAAATTATGTTATACATTTTCTAACCTTTTTTATTTAAATGTCTTTCGTTTTAATAAATTGTGATATTTTGCTATAGTTAATAGTTGTACTCTAAATATGCTGTAAAGTATTTTATAATACATGCTGGACGGATGATTTTTCATACTTAATATGATTTCGTTCTAGCATTTCATAAATAACTGAGCGATAAAGCTATAAAAAGACACAATAGGAGGTCATGTGTGAGCATTACTAGCTCTCAGAAGATTTCGTGCAATAAATATATGACTTATTAATTGTATTGATAAAATTAAATCATTTCTAAAAGAATAATAAGACTTTGTAAAAAAACTTTATAACATAGGATTATGTATAGTTGTATATACTGGAAAATTATGAATGAATACATCATAAATGATCAAAGTGATATTAAAACTAAATAACATCAAATACTTCTGTTGTGTATTACTTTTTTTCTCAATGTTATCCTAATTTATTTATTTTTTTACTTGGATGAACTTGGTTTGGTACTGAAAAAAAAGTAATGCCTTTTTAAACTTCATTTTTCATTTCGTAAAACCAAACTCAGATTAGTAATAAACTTTACTGTGTAGCAAATTACGAATTTTAAAGGAATTTGTTATTAAATATTTATTTCACGAAGTTACAAATATATTTATATGTATGCGTTTGATATACAAAATAATGTACTCCATTTTAGTAAACTAATTTATTATACATGCACTAATTGATTATAAAATATTAATTACATTTGCCTCTCATTATAACTGTAAATATCTTTATATTAAAACAAGGAATGTGTATGTTATTAAAAAAAAAACACAAACTACGGAAATTGTACGCTGATAAAATATATAATGTTATACTTCAACTAATATTGTATTTTACAGAAATAATAAAACATGCTAGCACATTCCAAATAGTTTCGTCTAAGATCGTAATCAATGTTTATTTAAAAGTTAATTTTGAATTTCCAATGAGAAAAATTAATAATATAAAAAGACTAATTCAGTCATTTTTATGCATAAATATACCAAGTGCATCAGTTATCATCAGCTATTTAAAACGAAATTCAACCAGATTTAACAAAAGCAGCTACAGTTTAACCCATTAACGCCCGAATTATTTTTTTCGCTAAAATTTGAATTTTGTATTTCCCACCACTTTTAAAAGCAAATTAACTTTTATCTTAATTTATCGAGGACTTTGTCTCGTGAAATATGGTATACATTTTTCTTTCTCTTTACTGGTGGGGACACCGCTTTCTTGCTGTTTTTGTAACCGTCCTCAAACGAGGACGCTGGGCGTTAATGGGTTAAATCCACTTTTATATTCTCTCTTCATAGACTGAAATATTTTAGAAATAATAAATACTTCGCGCAAGAATGGAGACAAAAGAATTCATTCCTACTAAGGGAATTTTTTTGAAAACTTAATTTAATATCCAAAAATACTTTGAAATATTTTTTCTTTAGTTGAAAATGATAAAAGACTTCTAAAATAATTTTCGTTCCTATGTTTGCTATTCGTAAAAAAGAAATTTTCCTTGTATTTAAGAGTTCTCTCAGTTTGAACTAAAGAATTTATTTGATTTCATTAATTTAAATTAAAATATGCTTTCAGAGTAATATCTTTTTTAAATAATCTAAAACTTTATTGCAATTTACATTTAAGTATATCTAAAGTTATTATTATTTTTGTTTGAATAATTACCAATTTGATGTTCTTTAAAAATGACGTTTATGGAACATTTCCCAGTCAAAGTATAATAATGCTTTACATATTTTTTTCTGCATTTTATATCAGTATTATATATTTAAAAAAATACTAACACATTTTAGCAGTTCATCAAAATTATGTTCATAATTTTATGTGAAAAGTATTTTAATTTTTATTGTTCATGTGAAAATACATAGAATTTAAAGAAATAAATTAAGACATTATATTTTATTAAAAGCAAAGTATCCAACCATTGGTATTCCAAATATGAAAACACTTCATGGTGTACACAATGCAAAATCTATTTTTTTACTGAAAACTTTAACAAATATTACATTTGTTATATTTCATAAATGGACAACTAACAAGAATTAAAGAAGCATTTGGGCATCTTTTATTTTTTTTCAAATAAAATTTTAAAATTTATTACAAGCATCTTTTGTATTAGCCACACAAAAGATTAATATCCAAAGAAATCGCCAAAGATTTTGCTGATTACAACAGATTCTTTATTCTGTTTATTTATATGTTTAAAAACATAATTCAAGAACATAGATGTTAAGTTTGTATTTTATCATTTTTTAATTATTTATTCCTCTTGTATTAATTTGTTTCAATATGAAATATTAGCCGGAAAGAAATACAACTGTTTATATTGTTTTTATTCCATTCGGATTAATTTTCCGTAACAAGAATTCATTTTTTTTAAACTTAAGTTTTAAAATTTATAAAATAAGTATTAAAAACTCTATCTTGAACTATGGTTTTGAAAAAAAATAGCATTTTATTTATTTTTAGTATTTGATGCTGTCGAGATGTATATTATTCAATATTTAGAAGTATTTAAATTTAATATTTCTAATTGCTAAAAAGCTGTAAGGAAGATTTAAAAAATAGAAAAATAAAGTTATTTTGTTGAAATGTTTCGACTCATCACTGACTCATTTTCAAAATAGGTTTTTAAATAATTCCACCATCATTTTGACTTTTGACTTTGTTTTGTAAATAACTCTGTGATGAGTTGAACCCTGTCAACAAAATAAAATTATTTTTCTGTTTTTTAAATCTTCTTTACACCTTTTTAGGAGTTAGAAATATTATATTGATACAAGAAGTTATTTTGCTTTTAAATTCGTTAAATATGGAAATCGAATGCTTTTATATATTATTACAATTTTTTTGCAAAATTTGCTTTCGTAACCAAGATGATAAATTTAATAAAATCAGTTAAAACAAATTAATTAAATGTACCATGTTTTGGTTTGTTCACATATATTTTGAAAAACGATTTTCTAAAAAAATAATTAAAAGGGATTCATTTTTTCTCAGTGAAGATTTTAAAAATGAAATTTAATATTTACTTCTACGGTTACTTGGGATGCGGTGACTTGCTGGATGTGATACCATGTCATGCGGATTTTTAATGCACAGTCCTGTAGGGTTGTGTGAATGGGTTGTATAACAATGTAGGTTTATACCTCTCAGTTGTAAGTAAGAGGATTCCCTACTAATACTTTAAATTAACGTTATTTAATTTGTAATTTTATGTGGTACTTTTTATTGGTATTCGATTTAATATTTTTGTTAAAAGTGCAATTTCTTTTTTTCCCCGATATAAGTCATGGTTAAAACACCAGAAAAATAAATCTGATTTTTCAGAGAATACTGGTTTCTGGGCTTTATGCAAAGCATAAATGACGGTCAGATCCCGCACGATTTGTTTTTTTTTTTGGGGGGGGGGGGAGGGAGATTAAAATCAAGGGTGTTAATGTTGAATTGGGATATGATTCAGGATATTTTCTTTCGAGGTAAAATGCTTAATTTTTTTATCATTGTTTTAAATTACCCTTAGGTATAACCTAACATATGAATGATTTTACTGAGAATATTTAAATGAATGATTGAGTCATAATTTGAATCAACTAATTTTAAGAATTTCATTGATTAAAATAATAATAATTCTAAATATATAAAATGACATAAAGAAACATTAAAATTTAAAGTGAACAGGATTTGGAAGGCTACCATACGCATTTCACCTTACAAATGAATTTTATGACTATAAATATTTAATACTTATTAGTTTTACTCCTTTTAAATATATGAAGATAAACAAGTTAATAATAATATTAATAAATGTAAATACCGATATTATATATTATAGTTTTTTGATAACTCTGGCTTTATTCCCTACTTGTTGCGCTCGCCAACTCCAGTACAAACAACGCAGACTCTAAAAACACCCGAATTGGATCACGTTTAAGACAATTCTGGATAGATCAATCCTAATTAAACAAACTCAGGTAATCGAGTTTTTACTCCTTTTTCTTTGATTGGGGGATTTTAACACTGAATTAATAGCTATCGAGGCATATAGCGGCGGTTTCTGTGTTTGATGAAATATTATCATCCCAACAATTCAAAATCAAATTCTATAAAATGGCCAAGTAAACAATTTCATAAAAGTACGCTCAGTGTGTTTAACATAATTTCTTAAAGCCTTGGAAAATGTGATTGGACCAAAAGAATTCAGTAAACTTGTAGTTTGCGAAAAAAATGATCTAATATCATAAATAAATGTTCTTTGTGTGACAGATCTAAAACATCACAGAAAATAGCACAAGGAGATAAAATCAACAGTAATACTGGACTTTAAAAGACTTTATCTCAGATGCAACAGTAATACCGGATTTTAAAGCACTTTATCTCAGATGCTTTGCTTTATTTAAACTTGTTATATACTACTTAACTATATACCATAATTCTTTTAAATTTTAAGTAGAATATAACCTTTTTCTTTTAAATTATTTGTTTTTTGTTTGTTTGTTTATTGGGTTTTTAGCTTGCGAATGCTTGTAACATTCATATTTTTATACTTTTATATTATAATAAATTAATTTAACAGCTTTAGTATGTCTAAAATATTAAAGTTTCTTTTATTCATCCTATTGTGTTTTACATTGCTGCATAAAAATTATTTCTAACATTGAAAATCTAGAAGGCATTTTAACTCTAGACATTTGACCATCTTAGCCCAATATTCAGGTAAAATAACGCAAGGGTTTTTAAAATTAAAATTTTCGTTGTTTTTTAAATATGCGTCATAATAAATTATATTTTTAAATAATGCATAACAGTAAAAACATAAACGTAAAAATAGGACAAAGTAATTAAAAACAGCAAGTGATTTTTTTAAAATCAAGTAAAAAAAACAACGCCATCTTCATCTAATTTATCCAATGTTAAAACATTGGATAAACAAGGCTTTTAAAATGTATGTTCTTGTGAGAGATTGCTTTAAAGGATTTCGTAAATCCATTTTTAATGACTTTTTATTTATATGGTGCAATTAAAAATATGTGCGTCACATATAACATTTAACGAACTTTTAAATTGCATTTGCATTAGTATTATGTTGAAATAGCAGATGTTTATTAAAAGAATATTTTTTTGTTTTTGGATTTAAATAAAAATATTTTACGAAATTAAAAACAAAATATTTTACAAAATATAAAATTATTTTACAAAAGCTATTTTTAAAAAATTTTTATCCATATAAATATATTGTAAATATCAGCTATTTCAAACAAAATGTAACTGGATTTTATAGAAGCTGTTTAAAAAAAAATCAAATCGCAGTGATGTCATTTCGTACTTTTTGAAAACGTATTTCTAGCATAAAATAAGATAAAAGAATTCTTTTTTGTTCTGTAAAACTTTATGAAGAGTTAATTTAATATTCAATTTTACTTTGAAATATTTCGTTACAAGATGAGAATAATAAAGGATTTTTGTCACGATATCCTTTATATAAATTTAATTACATTTCATAGTATTTTATGCATATATTAAAGAGTGTATTTCAATTTACCAATTTAATTTGTTTTATTTATGCCATATTAAATTTCTATACATTAAACTTTATTTAAATATGTGTATGTAACATGATTATGTGAATAAAATATATATAAATTACATTATAGTTTTTAAAACTAAATAACAGTTTCAAAGTATAATTCGAATTTAAATATAAAAATTGTTGTATTTTGCTTGCCACAGATATACAAAATGATGTATTCAAAAGAAATTCATCAACGTCTTTGTGTTGAAATTTAATAAAAGTATTCGACTAAAAATATAAATTTCTCTGACATGATTTTATATGTTCGCATAATTTTGTTAAAGATATTTAACTCATAAAGGAAGATAAAAGAATTCATTTCCACTCGGGGATTTTTGTTTTCAAAAATTAATTTAATATTCAACTGCACTTTCAAACAGCAGTTCTTTACTTTAGAATGGAAAAGGTTTATAAAAATGAATATCCGTTCTATGTTAGATTAATATATAAGGTTGTTTCCCTGTGTTCGAAATTTTTTTCTGTTTCAACTAAAGAATGATTTTTATTTCGTTAATTTGATATATTAAATTAATTAAATAAAATTAATACCTGCTTGATATTTTTAACATTTCTAAAGTTTTATTTAAATTATGTTGAACTAAAATTTTTTAACAGTATATAACAATCTCTCTCTCCATATATATATATATATATATTTATATATATGGAGAGAGAGATTGTTATATACTGTTAAAAATTTTTAGTACTTCAGTTTTATATTTATATATATATAACCCTTAAATTTTAAATATTATCCATCAACATAATATGAAAAACTGAATTAAAAGGAATATTCGAACTATCAGAACCCTAGTAGATTCATTAGACCATGTATGTGGTCTGATGAAGCTACTACGATTCTGCATGTTACTGCATATGGTTATGCATTCTTCAGTACTAGATAACCTGGCTGATTTTGCCAGTGTCCGTGACAACAATCGTAAATGTAAATAAATTAAACGTGAAATATTTTTAAACGGAAATCTTTTCAAAGATTATTTGTCCCCACTGTTTTCAGTACCTTAGAACCTGGAGCTTTTATGATTTTATATTTTTTAATGAAGATATGTCGAAAGGAATCTAAAGTAACTGTATCTGTTATATTTAGCAGCATGCGTCGGCCATGCTAAGGACACCCCAGTCTCGTTCGTTTTTATTTTTTTAATCTCGTGAGTTTTAGAAAAAATCAAAATAACTTAGTCAAATTTTTAATAAAAGTTGTTAATTTATTTTTAAATGTAAAACAATAATTATTATACTTATAAAAACTTAATACTTTCAAGTACCTTTTAATTTGCCACCAGGATTCAAAATTAAATGCAAGGTAGAAAGATATGTCGTTTAATGTTAAAAATCACGGCGGAATGTTTCAAAATAAAGCGTAAGGTGGATTGGATTGAGGATAAAAACTTTTTTCTAACTTATTAATTAAGATTTTGATTGTGTAATCATTATACAAAAAAGTATCGTCACATTTATTATTATCTCAGCATATATTTCCAAAGATTCTCTAATAGATCAACTGTAGTATAATGATGTCGGAGTAATCGTCTATGCTAATTTCTTCAAATAAAATGTTATTTTCATATAAATTTACAAAATACCTTCGAGACAGTTTGGTCAAGAAATTTTGAAATTTTTATATTTAATTATCCTTTTTATGCGTGATAAATTAACATAAAATCTTTACGATAATATGTTTTTAAGATTTATTTATCATTCACTAATTTAAAGGCATGAAATAATACCATCTTATTAACTTGATAATAACCATATAAGCCCCTTGTCATGTAAAATGAACATCGCTTAACCCTAGATCAAGGAAGTGGTTTCAGGGGCGCAAACTGAAAGAGCTCACTCTACGATTCAAGCGAATATTCATTATCAAAAAATATGTTGTTTACAGGAAACTTGGCACATGACCAAGATCTACAGAAGGTACTAATAAGTACTCTGAATCTATTGCTGTCACTGACGTTGTTTAGTTTGTATCCATTAAAAACCTGTATCGAGCATTGAATCTCCGTTTTAATATCACGTTGGGGTCTTTATTTAAATTTGATATTCAATATTTAAAGGATACTTGATGATTATGGTTGTGTGAACCACCTGGTTCATGTAAGGATTATGTAATTTATTCATTTGTTCTATATCTTCAAATATATACTATTAAGTAAATATTGACAGTCATATAATAATCAAAAATATGTATTATTATCAGATGTAGGGCCATTTCATTATAGCTTATTGGGATATTTTTAAAAATAGACTGAACTTTAACCTTTTTTGACAGAAATTAAAGTTAGAAGATTAAAAATTTCAACTAATTATTGTGACCTTTAATTTTTGTATAGAATGTATTTTAAATGGGTCTGTTCTGGTTGTCTTGCAAATAAGTTTTAATAAGATACACAAATGCATGTCTGAATAGCACACCATTTATGTGCATAGAACGCTCGAGAGCCGTGTTAATAATCACTTTCTCCGTATTTTAAAAAGTAGCAATTTATTGCCTTTGAATAAGGATGTACCGGAGACGAATGTACCGGGGCCGAGTTGCTCCTCGAAGGACAATACGAAGGACAAATTCCCTATGTCGCCGCCTGTCTAGGATTCCAAGGATGATTTTCAACCACAAAAGAAATCAAATGAATGACAATGTTATCCTTTGTCAAAACAAAATAATGTGTGTCCTTTATAGATGTCGATTATTATAATTTAAAAATATAAAAAAGCAGTGTTGCTGATCTTTGAGAAACATACATATGTTAAAAAATTCACAATCTGGTAATTACGATACTATTTATCATTGGTTTAAATATACAGGGTGTATCTAAACTACTGGGCAAAACTTTAAGGGGTGATAGTACACATAAAGACAAATAATATTATATGGGAAACTAAGAGCCCCAAATGTCTTCCAAATCAAGTAGGCGCCATCAAAGTTTAGGGTCCAAAATTTGAAATGATTGTAAAAAACGGAAAAATTGGTCGATTCGTTTGCGGTTTTCACGAAAACTATTCTTTATGTCAGTATTGCCTTGGAAATAAATTATAAAGATAAATTTCAAAAAATGTCGATAGAGGGCGCATTAGACTTTAGAGTAACGAAGAACTATTTTTACTGTTATTTTTTGCATCTCATTAGTTTTTTTTAGAAGTTTAGACATAAACTTAAATTTTGAGCTCAAAATCTGTGGTTAAGTAGCGCAAACTGAACTGTGTTCAATGGGAGTGGATAGGTTCAAATTTCAAATTTTTATAAAGAACAGAATAATTGGTCAATTGATTTGCGGTTTTCACTAAAACTATTCTTTATTTAGGCATTTTCGTGAAAATAAATTATTAAGATAAATTTCAAAAAATGCCGATAGAGGGCGCTTTAGACTTTGGAGTAACGTTTAACTATTTTTTACCGTTATTTTTTGCATCTCGTTAATTTTTTTTTAAGCTTAGACATAAACTTAAATTTTGTGCTGAAAATCTTAATCGTTGAGAGTGGTTAAGTAGCGCTAATTGAACTGTGTTCAATGGGGGTGGGAAATTTCAAATTTCAAATAATTATACAAAGCGGAAAAGTTGGTCGATTCGTTTGCGTTTTTTTTTTCTAAAACCATTCTTTATATCAGTATTTCCTTGAAAATAAATTTTAAAGATAATTAAAAAAAAATTCGGTTAGAGGGCGCCTTAAACTTTACAGTAACCAACAACAATTTTTAACTGTTATTTTTTGTATTTAATTAAATGCTTGCAAAAGCTTAGACTTAAATTTTGAGCTCAAAATCTGAATCGTTGGAAGGGGTTGAGAAGCGCAAACTGAACTGTGTTCACGAGTTGAAATGTTACCTTGCACACCTTACAAACACAGTTAAATTTTTTACTACTTAATAACTCACAGCGATTCAGATTTTGAGCTGAAAATTTAAATCAGCTTTTAAAACATTTATTTAGATAAAAAAAATAACGGTTAAAAAAAGCTGTTGGTTACTCTAAAGTTTAAGGCCCCCTCTAACGGAATTTTTTGAAATTTATCTTTAAAATTTATTTTCAAGGAAATACTGACATAAAGAATGATCTTAGAGAAAACCGCAAACGAATCGATCAATTTTTCCGTTTTTTATAATTATTTGAAATTTGAACCTCCCCACCATCTTTGAAAACAGTTCAGTTTGCACCACTTAACCACTCTCAAAGATTCAGATTTTCAGCTTAAAATTTAAGTTTATGTCTAAGTTTCTAAAAAAAATAATGAGATGCAAAATAACGGTAAAAAATAGTTGTACGTTACTCAAAAATCTAATGCGGCCTCTATCGGCATTTTTTAAATTTATCTGTATAATTTATTTTACAGCCAATTCTGACATAAAGATTAATTTTAGTGAAAACTGCAAATCAATTGACCAATTTTTCTGTTTTTTATAATCATTTGAAATTTGAACCTACCCACTCCCTTCTTTTTTTTATGAATTTTTGCAATTGGAAGTATGGGTCTGAGGGCAATATTTAAGGAGATAGCCTATTGTTTCGATATTTATGACTCACCCTGTATATATAATATACCTAAGGGGGTTGCTAGTGAAATGATCTAGTCATAAAAATAGAAATATTTTGGTTGTATGTGTTTTTAAGAAACTTACAATTAGGAAACATTATGTGCGTCACGTATAATAAAAGAAAAATATTTAATAACAATTAAAAGCAAAGAAAAGGGCACAAATATTTTAATTTTACGAATAAGCGTTTCACGAAATTGAACGTAACGAATTTATTGATGCGACTTATCCATTTCTGCGATGATTTATCGAACGTTATTTGTTCTTTAATAAAATAAATCCTTTCGTTTATTCTCATTAAGGGTAAAAATGCAGTTTCAGTTATCTAATAAAGTATATATTCCCAATAAAAAAATAATTGCTACACAAATGTATTTAATCCATTCAGCTAATCATTCGCGAGAAATCAAAAGTATTATTCAACTTTTCCGTATACTTGATACAAATTCCCCTTAACTTTCTTTTATTCTTTACCTTTCTCTATTGATTAGCTCCTCTTGTGAAACACTTTATCACATTTTCACATGAAGTGTTGGTTTCAATCAAAGATCGTGATTGTTTTTCAGTACTGTAATGATCTTTCCAAAAACTACTTCCTTGAACTAGTGTCCAAGATTCCCCGCTCTCTTATAGGATAAAGTCACAGTGGGATTTCTTCTTTTCCCACAAAACGGAAATGAAGAAATTCTACTTCTATTGTCTTTTTATAACGTCTGTAATAAGATTTGCCCCAGATTTTTTTTCCTCCTGAAGTTTTGTGTTCTTTGAAAAGTACTAACTTTATTTTCAAGGGGGAAATAATTGATATATTTGCAATGTATTGATATATCCTTTACGAAACTTAGAAACTCATTATTAAAAAAACAATTAATGTAAAGTAAAAGTTATTTTTTATTATTTGTTTTGATTATTTAATGTTCTGCTCAATGAAGTAAATTTCCAGAATTAGTTTTAATTTATCTTAATAAAGAAATGATAATGTATGAAATGATAATATGTAAAGGAATGATAATGTGTAAAAAACTATTTAATTACTTCTATATAAACAGTTTGAGATGTGAAGCGAATTTGAATGAAATGTTGTTAATGAATAGAAATGTTGTTTTTTTTTCTTAAATTTTATTTGTTTTAGATTATGTTTTTATGCAATGACATTATATAAGTTATAAAAATGATTTATAATTCAAATATGAAATATTGATATCGCTTCCTTAAATAGAGTTTCTTTATGTCAAAGATGTGTTCTAAAATGCATAAACAATCCTTGGATTGATATAGTACAGCGCATCAAACTTCCTTAAATATATATATATATATATATATATATATTAGGAATTTAACTATTTATTTAAAATGTGTGTTTCTACAATCTGTAGCTATATATTTTTTTGTTTTTAATTCTAACAACATGAAGAATATTAAAAGGAAATTTACAGCAAGGGAATCTAGGGGATTAAGTTATTTAGACTTTTTTTTCTTTGAAAAACCGCTTGCTACAATATAAATTTTAGACACTATAGTAAAAGAAAGAAGTTGTGTTATACGCGATGACCTGACTAAAAATACAAAGTTGTAATTTCTATTTCGATGGCGCTTCGAGCTACGTGAAAAATTTAAATAATGAATTTGTAATTTGATATAATGTCTTACAGATAAAGTAAATTTTTGACAGACTCTGAACTAAAAGGAATATTTTACGTTTATCATCGATTAAATATCTCATTATTTGCATGGCATGTAACATTATAAAGCAGCTGTACATAGACTATACGTCTAAATAAGTGGCAACTCATTAAAACACGGAAAAAAAATTATCACTATTTTCATAAAAGCAGATCTCGAGTAATGCAATGCTGCGGATGGTGACAAACTGGGAATAACTAAATCAATGTTTTCATTTAAATATATTAATATACTTTAATGATATATTAATATACCTGTGTAGGTCCGTGTTAGCCTAGAGGTGATAGCACCGAATTCCAGACTGAAAGGTCTCGGGTTCGATGTTCGACCTCATCAAAGACCCACCGAGTATATGCAGTATGCGTTTTCGATAAAAACGGGGGTTCTGAAGGTCGGCCGTAGCAGTTACCATGGTTACTGATTTCTGAAGAAAACTTCCCTCCCCTTCAGAGACATATTGAAATTGAGGAAGTGGCAATGTTTGGTGCTGCCATCTATTGGGGCTTTGCTGAACATCATCTACTGCAAATGTCTAAGTACCAAACCCTTGGGGTGCAGTCCAATGGAAGCTCCAACTACCACTCATGACCTTCGGGAACACGTCAACAAAAGTAATATGCTTTTCTTTACATGTGTTAATTTAAATTAGCAATAAAATGTCGTATTTGAGCCGTTTGTAAATTAGAAAAATAATATTTTCAGGGTTTCTAATACTTTTTACATGTAACACATAAAATAAGATACAGAATAGTCGACACTTTTCTACTTCTAACTTGATTTTTCCCTCGTTACTTGAATTGCTTTTCAGTTCTTAACGTTAACTTAGACTTATAAACAAGTATAATATATGATAAGATCCAATGGAATGCGTCGCTGAAACATATCTGTTTCTACAGCTGTGATAAATTACTTGCGTTAATGGAATAGGTAGGTTCAAGAAGGATAAACGTGCCTGAGACTTTTAAATTTTATTTATTTTATCAAACACACTTGTAAGATTTAAAGGATTTCTTTTAAATGCTATTTAAAACATTTAAATATAATTAATAAATGAAATTTAAAATTTAAGTGTTAAATTCGCCTTAATTTAAGTAATTAAAAATCATAATAAAAACAGAAAAAAATTAAAAAAATTACTTTCAAATACACGCATATTATAGTTATTTTTTAAAATACATTGCAAATCATCAAGCCCAAGATGTTTTTAATTATTACGAGGCCAACAGTAGGGGGAATTTAAATATTATTACTTTTCTTTACTTATTCAAGAATTGTTGAGAAGAAATTATTAGCATTTCAAATTTTAAGTACTGTAATTTCAATTTATTGAAAATACAATAGCTTCTTCTAAACAATTCTTTAATAAAAGCAAAGAAAAATAATAACTTTTAAATTACCCTTGATTACGACCGTGTAATGGTTGAAAACGTTTTGGGTTTAATGATTTTAATGTATATTTTTTAATGCATATTAAATAAATTTATATTACATGTTTGTGCCTGGTAGATATTTTAATAAATTTATTTGTGCATTTTTTAAGGATTTTAAATAAAAGGTGTTTTTTAACTGACACTATTCAGAGCCGCCGATAGATCGTTATAATAATTCGAATGACACACAGTTTTATAAATGGGCTGATAAAACAATGAGAAAAAAGATTTAAAAAAATGAAAAAATAAAAATAGTTCCAATAACCTCCGATAATAGAATATTTGACGTTGTACATTGAAAAAAAAAATTCAGAAACAGACAAAATTAATATTTTGGATAAAATGTCATGTTTTATTAATCATATTCACTTTCCCGATGAGGAATT
Organism: Maratus speculifer; assembly: GCA_964019185.1. NCBI lineage: Eukaryota > Metazoa > Arthropoda > Arachnida > Araneae > Salticidae > Maratus > Maratus speculifer. Next base: position 222,892,112 of record OZ025296.1, on the reverse strand, counting down.
TGACCATATTTAATGTGACCACCGTTCTCCTGCACCAAGCCATTCATTTTTTGTACAACATTTCTACGGTGGAGCATAACGTGTCACATGGTATAGCCCTTAATAGAAAATAGAAATCTTTTATTTTTCTTGTAATCTTTTTTCCTTGGTTTCATTGGTCCCCTTATAAATTCTAAAGCAGTTCCGTTTATTAAAATTAGCTACAGAGAGCTTTAAATAGTGTAATTATTTAAAAAACACGATGTATATGGATTTTAAATCTATTTAATTTAATATATTTTATACGATAAGAAGATGCACACTGTAAAAAAAGTTCTGTAGAGGTACTAAACTTTTTCTAGGAAACTGGGATTCCAAGAACTTTTCCTGTAACGGTAACAGCAAAAATTCTAATTTTAGAATCAATTACATGGATTTATCCTGTTATCGTTACATGAAAAGTTCTTGGAATCCCAGTTTCCTAGAAAATGTTTAAAACGTTTACAGAATTTTTTTACAGTGCATGTATGCAAATTTTCCGAAATACTCGTATATACGGAGTGTGGTCGCACTCAAATATCAGGCCTCATGATAGACTTTCTTTTAAATATTTACACTTACTATTTATAGTTATTATAAGTCGTTTGTAATTTGAATAATTTCGTGCATATATAAATTATTTCTTGGACAAAGTCACATTTCTCAAAAAACTTTGCAACGGTGATATATTTTTTATATTATTAAAAACCTATTTATAAAATGTTAGCAAAATATAGAATATTTTAAATCATGATCATTGCACAAAAAAAAAAACAATAATAATAATAAAGCGGTGTCTTGGTCAGAGAGAGATGTCAAACTATTGCAATAAATACACACATATACAAGTTTCAATTAACCGTTTTATAATACTAAGATTTATTATGGTGGCAAAATTATTTACAATTGTTATAGTTTATGATAATTCACAGCTGACATTTTTATTTTCTTATGAAACATGCCTTTTTACAGACATAAAAAAAACCTTCCAAAATAAAAATTTCAAAAGAAAAAAAAATCATTTAGTAAATTGCGTTTTTATTTGTCAAATAAATATTCCACTAGTCAATTTACAGTGTTTCTATTCCGATTGTGTAGAATTCAATGATTGCCTTTAGTAAAAATATTTTATTCCTATAGATTTAAAAATTTTTAACATATCACATGGCTTGTAAGTGCAAATACTATTTCTCAGTTAAAATAATGTAAATCTTTTAAAACTATGTTCTTTTTTCAGTTAATTATTCAAATGGATTCACAGAACATCATATTATGCTTGAGGAGAGTTAGTTCCCGAAAGCATTTCTCGAAAGTAATAAAAAAAGAAAAATAAGTATGTCATGGGAGTCAAGTTATAAAAATTGTATAAAGATGAGAATAAGAATTATTTTCTTTCTGTATGTACATTTAGTTCAAAGCTTTAATATTTAGCATGATAAATATATTTTTTTCAAATTATGTATGTTTCCACATTTGAATTGGTATAATTTAGAATGTTAAACAGACTTGAAATAAAGTACAAGTTATGAAATATTGTCTATGTCAGTGATAGAAATTCGTTTCGGCTCGACCTACAAGTGCAGATAGATATCGAAATTAGGTTCTCATTTCACCAATAAAAACTAAAATATGATTAGAGATAAACTAAGTTCAAGAACTTTACTTGGTCGCTGTTGAAGAGTTTTTAATTTCATTTCTGCAAGAGCTGGTTTTATAAGAATCTTCCTATTAATTCCGTTCAAACTACCCACTTTCGCAGCATTTTTTTAAATATAATCTGCCTTTATGAAAATACACATTACATAGTTCATAAATAAGAGAAATTGCTAATTTCATAAGTTCGAGAGAAAAAACGAATTTAAAAATGATTGAGAAAATAAGCAATTTGTTATTTGAATACATCCTCACTTCTTCAAAGACGATCGCTTCGGAAAATTCTGTTTAAAATGCCCAGTGTGAGAGCATTTTTAATATATATATTCTGCTTTTATAAAAAAAACTGACAAATGCGTCACATTAGATAATTCCTAAACAAGAGAATGTATCAATTGGATGGTAATGAGAACAAAAATGAATTTAAAAATGAGACGGATTATAATGAGTTTTGAATTTGAGTACACTGTAAAAAAAAATCTGTGAAGGTACTAAACATTTTCTAGGAAACTGGGATTCCAAGAACTTTTCATGTAACGATAACAGGAAAAATTCATGTAATCGATTCTGAAACTTGAATTTTTGCTGTTACCGTTACAGGAAAAGTTCTTGGAATCCCAGTTTCCAAGAAAAATTTTAGTACCTTTGCAGATTTTTTTTTACAGTGTACACCCTCAATACGATTTCTTCTTGAACTCCTATTTGTATTTAGTTTGTTTTTACTATAACAATTCGTCCTATCAAAAACTTGTCAGTGTAAAAGCTGTACATATTATTGAGACGACTTAAAATAAATTTGATCAGATTTGATATCTTAAGAATTGATATTTTAAGTTATAAATTTTTTCTTATTTTCCCCCCCTCCTTTTTTTCCTCTTTATTTCTTTGCTTTAAGATTTGCTTCTATCAAAAATTTGATGTACAAAAGTTTTAGCTAATATTAAGTAAATTCATTATAAATTCAATTAGATTTGCTATCTTGAGAATTTTTAGGGTTATGAATTGTTGAAGTTGTGAAGTTTTTATCCCAAAAACTTACTTTTCTGCCTCTTGAGCACACCTTTAATTTTATCAAAAATTTGTCATTCATAAACTTTTAACCCCTCTTTTAGTAGTAATATAAACTTTAAACTAATTTGATATCTATATTAATTAAGTACTTATGGGCGTTTTTCGATTTTCTCAAAATCCTCTCTATTTTCACCCATTTTACCCGTTATCAAACTTGACTGGGAATTTTTGCCCCCTGACTTTTTATATAATTTTGGAAGATATTTGAGCAGAATTATAGAAGTTATCGTGTTCATTAAAAAGTTATGCAGTTAATTTATCGTTAGTTATCGTGGCCCTAAGAAAGTGATACAGTTAGTTACATATTTCAGTTAGCAACAAGACAAAAATTTACAGTTAAAAAAACTGTATTTCCACTAGTAAAAGTTAAGCATATGTATTTTAACCCTTCTCTGCACGGGTTGTCATCTGCCGTAAAACATTTTAATTCTCAGTATGGGGCATAAAATTGGGCAAGAATAGAATAATACATATTTTGACCATATCAGAGTATGCATTAGGGAAAAAAATGATTTGATTTTGGAAACCATAAAGAAAAAAAAATCGACTAAGCTAATTACGCTAAATCTACTTTTATTACTTTTAGTGAATACGTAAACATATCAATATAAAGAAAGTTGAAGAGAGTTAAGCAGATAAAATTAACTAATTTAAGCCTATTTAATTGCAAAATGTAGCTATACAATATTAGAACTTCCAATTGTGTATACAGTGTGCATGCTATAAATTATCAAATATTAGCAGAAAATTTGAGATTTTTTTTTTTACTATCCCGTTTCATCATTAGATAGATATATAGATTTCAAATAATTTGTTTCATAAAAATATAAAACAAATCGGGCAATGAATTGTTAAGCATGAAATTTTATTTATATAAATAAATAAAATGTCATGCTTAACAATTCATTTATATTTATTTATTTATTTATTTGATGTGGTGGCGGGGTGTGGTGAAGAGAGCACGGTGAGCCATGTCTATTTCCACTGCGATATTACACGACGCTGGTACTTAAAAATTACGGCATTTCCATTAGAAGGCTGGTTCTGTAATATATTTACACGCATCCTTCTACTAAACATAATAAAACACATCCATAACCACCTATTCCAAATTTCAATTCTGACAACGTAGCAATGGGCGTGCAACTGTTATTGCTGCTTTTTCTCAGTATTACGTTTGTCGCACATTAATCCGCTTATTGTCACGTAGGGGAACTGTTCCTGGGCGCAATGATTCACATTTTGTTATTTTCTTTTGCTATAATGATTCATATTTGTTCCTATTTTAACTTACATGACATCTGTGGAGTTAGGTTCTTTTGCATCTTATAGGTGAGGCCCTGATGAAGGTTTTTATATTTATATTATCCACTGTCGAGATTCTGGCGCTTATCAACTTTGTCTGAATACTGCTTTTTAGACCTTAATAAAACAGATCGGGAGGAACATTAGGATCTACAGACTTGGTTTCCTTGTCTGAGCGGTCTCTATTAACAAAATATCTCTTAAACAAAATTAGTTTTAAACATAAGACATTCCTTTAAAAATTGGAAAAGTTTAAGTCCTCATGCTTTAGGCTCGAAAAAAAAAAACAGATTGAAAAACATTACAGAAAAGAATTCGTTCTTGCATGATTTATAGTGGTATTTACAAATATTAAAAAGTAAGAAAGATTTTTTCTTCTCAATTTTTAATAATTTGGTGACAAGAGGATTAATGTACTGATTAAAAATAATAATAATAAAGATTTTTGTGTCTCGGAAATTGTTAAACAGAATAGTAATCTTTCCTATATTATATAACTTAACTGTATTTTAAAAGCACATTCTTTTACTTTTCGAAGATGAAATATAAAAGTACTACACAATATTAAAGAATATCTTGTAACCGATGAGAATGCTTACAAAGTGCAGAAAATCTGAATAAAGATGTTATTAGAATACATATTAGTCCAACAATGCATAAACGAAATATTAATATCACCTTCCTATATGAAACTTTCAGTTTTAAATTTGAATACATAATGATTAGACATTTCATTGGCATAAAATAAATTATGCTAAGACATCTGCATAAGTGTATTTTGAAACATTAAATTGAATTGAAACATACTGAACTTAATGAGACGCTTAATTGCAATTCTTGTTAAACATGTGGCAGTGATATGAAGAGAATTACAATGATAATTTGAGCTACTTGAACCTTATTTAAAGATAAATACAGAACACCTGACATGTTTAGCAGTTGCAAGTTTAATTATAATTTAAATTTTCACAATCAGAATACATTTCGTGAAATCATTCACTGTGTAATAAGCTGTTCTAGTGAGATTAAGTGCATATGTACATATCACCTCATTATTGATTTGAAAATTCCATTAATGACGCGAAAAGAAATTTACATTACATAGTGATTTGTACATTAATTTTTACATCATAAAATTTTGTGTACATATTGTAAGACGACGAAAAAATTTTAAAGACTATATAATGTAATATTATATACCGGGTGATCCAAAAGTCAGGACGAACTTTAAAAATGAATAACTCGAAAACGAATCAAGATACAAAGATACGGTTTGCACCAAATGGATGGAAAAGAAACCGGATTTTGTGTGACAACGAAAAAAATAGTTTGCCGTTGACATCCAAAAAATGACACGGTAGTGTTTTTTGCACCAAAAGATGATTTGCAAATGAAAAAATGTTGACAATTTCCAAGTCAGCTTAGTTACAGTTAATTAGTACAACAGAAAATGTTCAATGTGCTGTCCCTCATTCATAAGTGCAGCTGTGAGACTAGGCACTACACCGTTCACAGCATTTAGTAGCATTTCTTGCTTTATGGCAGACACGTTTTGGCGGATGGCATCTTTCAATGCTGCTAGTGATGCCGTTGGTCGCCAATAGAACAATATTTTTTTGTTGTCACACAAAATCCGGTTTCTTTTTCATCCATTTGGTGCAAACCGTATCTTTGTATCTTGATTCGTTTTCGAGTTATTCATTTTTAAAGTTCGTCCTGACTTTTGGATCACCCGGTATATAATATTCACAACGTAATGTAAAAGAACTTTACATTAATAAGTGATTTCTACATTCATTTTCACAGCATAAAATTGTATATATTTTTAAAATATATACAATTTTGAAGTGTAATTTTTCTTTACGTCTACACTCTTTCTTTTAACTTATAAATGCGTTTGTTTGGCAGACAAATATTGTGACTTTTTTTATACATTTCTTATTAATATACAGCTTTAAAATTTACAATGTTTGTATAGTACTGTTTGTGTCACTACACAGGGATGCAAAGGCTGTACCAAAAATGACTGATTAATGACACTAAATTTGAATAGAAATCACTTTAATTAATAACAAAATTTCTGAGATTTAATAAATAATAAATAATTTTTAAGAAACTGTAGTAGCTAAAATTAGTCATTTGTAGCGCCTGCCTCCCTGGCAATACATAATTAATACATTGATTCTTATTATTATTGTTATCATTTGATAACAATAATAATAAATCAAAATACAAATTATCATGCACAATCCGCATAAGGGGTCCCGAAACATACAAATCTTTAAACTTTCTGAAAAAAAAATTACTAAAAAATTCTTCTTTTTTTAAAATGCATAATGACATTTAAATCTCTTTTTTGTCTTAATTATAAGAAGAAATATTAATTATTTCGTCTTGATTTGTTTTTAAACTCTAGCTTTCAAGCATTGGTTGTCATGAAATGATTTCTTGTGAAAATGTGCATTTTTACTGGATAGGTTTTTATCGGTATCTCGTATCCAAATTTTTATAAAAAAGAACCGTTACAGATAAATGGTGCAAACTTGGAATATGTCTTTTTTAGTTATTTTACTTAAATTTTAATTCTGCAAATTTGAAAAAATAATTTAATTTTTAAAGTATGATTTTTTTGTAATTTAGAAATAGTGTAGTAGTTTTTCCAAAAAGAAATACAATAACTGTATTTTAAAAGCATTTTTTTTACTTTTCGAAGACCAATTATAGAAGAAATGTACAATGTTAAAGAAAACTTAACTAAAGCCTTTAAATTTATTAACGAAGCCTATAAAATAATAATAAAGATGTTATTAGAATACATATTAGTTAAAAATGCATAAACGAAATATTAATACATTCTTACTATATGAAACTTTCATTTGTAAACTTAAATACTGATGAATAATAAATAATGATGATTAGAAATTTCATTGAAATACAATAATTTATGCTAAAGACATCTGCATAGGTGTATTTTGAAACATTATACAGAATTGAAACATACTGAATTTAATGAGATGCGTAATTGCAATTCTTGTTAAACATGCGGCAGTGATACGAGGAGAATTGCAATGATTATTCCAGTTATTTGAACCTTATTTAAAGATAAATACAGAACACCTGACATGTTTAGTAGCTGTAAGTTTAATTATAATTTAAATTTTAACAATCATAATACATTTCGTAAAATCATTCACCGTGTGATAAGCTGTTCTAGTGAAATTAACTGCATATGTAGAGATCATCTCATTAAGGATTTGAAAATTCCATTAATGACGCTAAAAGAATTTTACATTGAGTATTAATTTGTACATTCCTTTTTATATCATAAAATTATATGTACATACTTTAAAAGGGCGAACAATTTTTAAGTAGTTTTCTTTCCTTTACGTGTGGGGGGAACTGGGGCACATTGATACACCCCCTGTACAGCACACATGGTCATTACAGGAAGTTTCACAACAGCTCCAAAAAGTGATACTAGTGAAAGTAACTACATACAGAAAGTTTTGGAATGATTCAATAGTTTGATCAAATGGGATGGGTGATTAATTGTTTTTGTAGGTCAAAGGTAAATTTGAGTTGTACAATTGAAATGGTATTATACAACTGTTCCAGTATTTTCAACCGAAAAGAATACCCTCCCTGGCAAGTAAAGCTACTCTTTATCACTTCCTCATTCTTGATTGTTAGATAAATTATGAAGTGTTGGATTTGCGACTCATTTTATTCAAAATGGCTGTATGGGGCACATTGATACAGTCTTTGTCGGGGCACATTGATACAATCTAAATCCTTTTCTAGTTTATTTTTTCATTACCTTTTATTATTATTTTTTACCATACACTCCTTAATTCAACCATTTTTCGTCAAAAACTTCTACTATTATTTTTTATTGAAGTGAAATAGCTCTAATTTCTTTATATTAGAACATTTTATAATATTTTTGCAAACAGAAGACGTACCAGCTTACACAATATCTAGTGCTAGTTGAATTAACAAAAGAAATGGACGGCAGCCTGGCAAATCTCAAATTTATATCGATTCTCTAGAGAAAAAAGTATTTTCGACATGAGAAATGTCAAGTAAGAGAAACAAGCTGCAGAACGGTACAGGAGAATTATATTATAAACATAATTTTCTATATAATTATCCTTTATTTTCTGTTTGTAAACCGATTTATAAACAGAAAACCTGGTAATTCTTTCAGCTTCCTAAGAAAGAAGATAATTCTGGGGTTTAAGTGTCAGATATGACAAAGTTATCACAGCCAGCAAACAGACAAGGAACAGCCAGAACATCAGGTCATTATACATTTCATTTTGATTGCTTTAATATCGCTTACAAATAAATTGTGCGCGATTTTTATGTCTATAAATATATATAAAATGGTTTGCTAACTATTTTTCTATGAAAAATATGCATTGGTGTTATTTTGTTTCCATTCTTCCCAGACGTGTCAAAGTGTATCAATCTGCCCCGGGGATGGGGCACATTGATACAAATTACTTTTTTTGATTTTTTAAAAATTACATGCAAAAATAGTAAATAAAACAACGATTGTACATTTTTATAACACGCTACACAGGTTTTGTTAACATCACATTGAAAAATAACTTGAAATTTCTGCTTTCTAGACACCAAAAACTTTTTTTTGAAAAAAGTTGTATCAATGTCCCCCAGTTCCCCCTACACGGTTTCTTTTAACATACAATTACGTTTCTTTGGCAGACAAATATTGCGATTCATGTTTTACTTGCTTCCTGTTAAGATATAGCTTTAAAATTTGAAATATATGTGTATTCCTGCTGGCAATGCATCGACATGCAATCGCTGCTTTAAACATGAGCTATTGATACCACTAAATTTTAATAGTAGTTCTCCATTATTTAATGACAAAATTCTTGAGATTCTTAAGCAGCCTAATTTACACGTTTCAAAAAGGGGTAATATTCTTAATCATTTTCATAGGTATATATTTTTTATTTTTTCTGAAAAAATGTTTTGAAATATTATTAATTGTAAATTCAGCTGACTGCAAAACTTACGGAGATGATAAGAATACATTAAAATACATAGTTTATATAAGAGTTCTAATATTTCCATAAAACTATATTTTATTAATTAATCTGATTATTCTTGTAAATAAGGTACCCTGGGGTAATAACGCCACGTTAAGGTTCTACCAATTTTCACGGCTTAGTTTTAGATTGTATTTTTCAAACAATTGTAGGATCTGATACAGCAACTCATTGACTATCTATATAAAATAAAATAATTTAACAGATATGTATTCATAAAATGTAATGGCGTTTTTTCTTGACCCATGCTATTTGGCGTTATTACCCACCTATATGGGTAATAACGCCATGCAAACAAAACTATGAAATAAGATGGAATAATTGCATGTAGATAGCCCAATTCTAAAAATACAAACTCTACAAACTTAGAAATTGACAAATTGCATTCTAAGCTATTGAAAATGTTCAATTTTTTGTGAAAGTGTAAGAAAAATAAAGGTGTGGTGTGGGAGGGGGGGATGAGTCAAAAGAATATCAGACAGTCAGCTTTTTTTGCTTAAAAAGGACCGTTTAAATAGAAATATGAGAAACATTGCACAGTTTTAACTGTGTTTATTTGAATCAGTATTTAGGATGTAGCTCGGCCACTGTAGGGAATCAAAAGGGGTATTAATGTCAAGGATTGGCGTTATTACCCCGTTATAGTTATTGCGCAGTACATTTTAAATTACAAATTATCTCGAGAAGATATCCAAAATCTTCAACAACATTTTAAAAATACATGAAATGCACTACAAATTTATGTAATTAACAAAGTATTTCCGGATAAAAAGATAGTCTTCACATCATAAAACGTATCTCGCAAATTTTAGATCAAGCGTTAATTTTAGTTGTTTGTAAAAACAATAAGACCTAAAAATGAAACAAATTAACTTGAAGCTGTTTCTTGCGATTTATATGACTCAAAACCCTTCTGCGCAGAGCACATGGGTGTCGTTTACCTGATTATTTCATAATTATGCAAAATATAAGCACTTGGCGTTATTACCCCGCCTGGCGTTATTACCCCAGGGTACCTTATGTCACAATAAATATCTATAATTACCGAACATTCATTCAGTTTTAATGAAAAACTCATCTAATTTCACATTATTTTTGTTTTAAAATTTCAGCATATTTTCACATAATAAGGAAGATAATTATTGGGGTAATAATTGCTTCATAAATAAGTTCTTAGATAATGAAATAATTTAAAAGACTACATTTAAAGATAGGGCCATTTTTCTTATTCTAAAATTTTTAACAAAGACCCTTATAAAGGTGATATAATTAGCCTTCCCGAAACATATATTTGCGTTGTTTAGTACATCTTAATATTCATAATCATTTCAATTCATTCAATCATTTGAATTCTATGGAGTGAAGAATAAATTACTTTCTATACTTTAAATAATACATTATTCTAATTGCTCTATTACGATTAATCAATGTATGTGTATGATACTAATATTAGCTTTCGAAATCATCCATCTGATATTTATTAGTATAATAACTATTTTACTTGATTTTAGTAAGATAACCCTCACATTAGTTTTCTGGCAGATATATTTAATTTATATCACCAGTTCAATAGGAAAAAATATGTTTGAAATGATGACATATGATGACATGGTGATATATTTTAGCATGATATTTTTAGAAAACCGATATAAATATTTTAAACATAATACAATAGATGAATGAAATAGTCTGACAAACATTTTATTAGCTTTGGCCTTTTCCATCTTTCTATTATTGCAATGAAATTTCAACAAAGTGTAATTATTCAAGCATTAAATCTCTACTTAGTGCCTAAAGAGTATTTTTGAATTAGACGCTTCTAAAATATAATCATTTTTAATAATCTTTATTTTTTAAACATAATTTGTATTGTTTCTAAATTGAAAATGCATTTTTGTGTCATTAAATTTCAACAGAAATTAAAATCAAACATGGTACCTTTTAATTCTAATAACATTTAAATGATAACCTTCCTTATAGAAGAGCTATTAGTCACTAAACCTTAAAAAATTGTTGTATGTAGAGTTTTTTGCCTTATTCTTCAAATATGCTTGTTTATGTTTTTGTGCATCTTTCTAAAATTCTATTTTAGGTAAATATTTGAAACCTTCCAAACTCCTTTAACTAACTTTTTCCTTTAAAAACTATCTAACATTGTAAGTCTGAGTGAAAAACGGAATACTTTTCGCTTTGCCGGGCACCAGTATTATATATTCACATATATATATATGTGTATATACATATGTGCGTACATAAAACTGAAGCCTGGCGGATAATTGTGAAGTACCAAAAAATTAAAATAATGAAAAATAAATGTTCTTAAAATTTTCAGCATTTTCAAAGTTTTGTAGCAACTTTTGTCTTAGTTTTATGCCAAAATTAAAATTTCTTCCTATTGTTTTCAAATCGTATGTTTTTGGACCCCACAATATATTTATAGTACTATATTCAACAGTTTATATGAAAACTGTACAAACAGATGTATTGTTAAAAAAATACCACACAGATTTATCATACTTCTAAAATAATTTATGTACGAAATTAATTTCTTTTGATTTATATACGGGCTATAATGTGTATTTTTACTGTATTTTGTTTATTTTTAAAATCTATTTTTAAGTAAAATACATCATGTTGAATTATTGTGCACTTATTAATATTCTCAGACCAAAATAGAAAATACCATTAAATGATAGGGCAAAGTGAATGATTAGAAATATAAATAAAAAAGAATGATTTCAAGAATTCTTACTTTAAATGCCTCATGGTTTTTGAAAGATTTATTTCTCTTTTACAACGTACGTTTATGAAATTATAACATATCATATTTACTTAAAAAATAACCTTGATTGCCCATAAATAACATGCTGGCAGAAAAAAATAATTAAGAAATTTATTTCTATTCTTGGCAAGTATCTTTCGCAGAGCTGTTTAATTTATTACTTTTGGATGTATTCCAATTTTAGACAGAAATTGAGCTTGAAGAGATATTATATAATTAAGATTTTGTAAAAACACCTTCGAGTTGTACTTCTTTTCAGAAGTACATAATGCTGTAATTGAATCAATAACACTTATTATTTAAATTACAATATTTTTTAATAGATTATATATTAAAAGATCTTAGTTAAAAAAAGTAGAAAATAAACACACATTATTTGTTATAAGTAGTTGGTATACATAAAAAAAATCATTTACTATTATCTTATGAATGATTTAATTGCAAAACAAGATAATTCACATTGTATAAATTTCAACACATTTTATAAACACAAGTTTTCTAAAGAAATCTACAGCTAAAAAAATCTATTTTTTTTGTTTAAAATGACTTATTTAGAACTGTTTATTCACCTTACACAGGGAATGATCACATATTTTTGTGAATTTGAAAAAGGGATATTTAAACAAAATTTTAGACAAAAATTTTATTTTCTATTATGTCTAATTTCATAATATTTTTTGTTGAACGATTATATAAAATCTTAGTTGCCAAAATTAAACAGACTAACTTAAAATATCAAGGTTAATTTTGTTCCACACTTTGACTATACGTCACCTGAGAATAATAAGTTTCCACCTGTGTTTCTGAAAAAAATGACTTATCGATATAGAAATGTTCTATTTGTACCTGTGAAGGCATTTCTGTATAAAAGTGACGTCATTACATAATCGTAATGTTATAATTAAATTATATATAACAGTATTTTGATGAAAAAGGCCTTCATAAATAAAAATAGAACATTTCTATATCGAGAAGTCAATTAAAACACACACACACACAGAGATAGATCCTTATTGTTCTCATGTTACCGTATTGTCTTCCACAGTTCACTCAATGTTTTGGACACCTCGTGTAAAATGATTGTTTTAAAACTCCAGGTAACCCATCGGAGTGTGTACTAATAATGGGGTACTTCGGTGGGTTATATTTAAATGGTATATCGTTGATTCAGGTATTATTTTTATTCTTACTAAAAATACAACATTATATTCAAATCTATGTTTGTTAGACTTATTAATATAACCAAACACTGGTTATAACCAAACTAACTATAACCAAACATGTTAAAAGTGAGTTTCGGATAATATAAGGAAATAACTTCTTTGAAAACATTTTTCTTTTATTCAAGTTCTTTTTGACATTGTTCCCACTTTCTAACTTTTAAGCTTTTTGTTATGTCAGAATCTAGCAATAACCATAAAAAAAGGTATGACCGAAAATGAATATCGCTAGTTTTTCAGTTTTCAGCCTAAGACAAATAAGAAATCGTAACGTTCAAAAAATTATTCCATACATATTGAAAGCGATGCCATTGAAGAAAAAAAGGATTATTTTTATTTTGTTGGCTGGGAGCGATACCACACTCATTCAACGCCAACCTTCAATGCAACGCTTACATTACATATAATTCTTGGAAAAACTCATGAAGGAATTCAAACAGTCAGGTTCTGTTGCCGATGCAACAAGCCCTGGAAAACCAAATACAGAAGCAGATGAAGATGCAGCCAGAGATGGGTAGAAAACCGAGAGAAGGAACACGAAGCATTTCTGAGTAAGTAGGTAATCATTAGGAGGATGATTAGATGATGATAGATGAAGTAGGTAATCATTAAGAGTTGCAACAAGATTTGGAAGAGAAAATAGGGAAACTTATGATGATACAGTCACCACAGAGGCTTTCAGCAATGGCTTGAAGTCAGACAGAAGTAATCGGTCACCTGTCTCAGAAAATAGGTTATCATTTAGAAGAGTATATTGTGCATTTTGAAAATTAACAAGTGGCACCAACACAAGTTTTTTTTTAAAGATTAATGTCTTTCAATGGTTTATCAACAAATCGTACAAAATGAGGTACCTTTCTTTCTTCCATTATTTGAAGTAACCTCAACAACTGGTTGCATTTTCTTCGCTGGGATCTTCTTGACGACTGAACCGCTACCTGGTAAATCTTATAAATTACTAAATTTTTGCCAGCTAGTAGTAATGTAGATTTAATATGACGAAAAACGAACAGTATTAAATTTTGATTTGTTTTTCTAATTTTATTCCATTATTTTCAGAAAGTCACATTAAAATAAAGTGATTTATTTAACTTAATAACTTTAATTTTTTCTTTTACAACCTTAAGAAAGGCATGAAAAATTATATTTTAATCATAAGCCATGCTTTAAGTTTATATTTGTCGTTTTATATGTTATTGTATTGAGCGGATTTCATTATTATTATTATTATTATTATTATTATTATTATTATTATTATTTGTTTCACCAAGTCTTTATTTTATAACATTTAAATAAAAAAAAAATCTGTAATTCTACAAATGCATTTTTACAGGAATCTGTATGCTTACAAGCATTTTATCTGTGCATTGTACGAAAAAGTTGTATATATTCAAATTTAGCTTGTGTAAAGCAACAAAAATCGATAGCTTCAGAATGAAATCTAAAAGAATTACAGCAATCTTTTAAAATTTGTAGTAGTTGCAGCCACATAATATGTTCTAAGCATACCATTTTTTAAATAATCTGAGATTTTTTTATGTAAAGTGAGAACACGTGTCTATTACATTAATTTTTGTTGTTGCCATTATATGAAACAGTCTAGGAATCTTAGTTTCCCCGAAAACTTTTATGTCTTTACAGATTCTTTCTTACATTGTGCATTCTCGATTATAGTAAAATAACTTTTTTTAAATATTCTACTTTGAAGTACAAAATTAATTTCATTAAAATAAGACATATATACTAAATATAGAATACTTTAATTAATTAAAATCGTTAATTAATTAAAGTTTTTAAAGATTCATTATTCGTTTTATTAATTAGTATATTTTTCTAAACTATCATCTTCTCTTAATATGAAGGAAGAATCACAAGTAATGAAGTGATGAAAAATATGTGTCATATTTAGAGCAATATTTAAATACATATTCTGTAAATGTGCATTTTCAGTTCTAAACTTTGACATACTAAATGTAAGAAATGAGCCTTAGAATAAATTAAATTCCTTTAGATAAGACTTTAAATGCAAATAGAAATTATAATATTCAAAGGAATTTAATGTGCTGATTCTAATGAGTTGCTTGATGAGGCTTCGTGCGGAATATATGACGGAGTTTTGAAGAGAATTCTACTGATAATTCTAGTTACCGGGATGTTTATTAAAGATAAATATAGAACACCTGACACTTTGAACAGATGTTGGTTTAATCAGACATATAATTTTCAAAATGATAATAAATTTCATTCAATCATTTATGGGATATTTTACAGTCAGATTGAAATAAGTTTAATCTTTACGTATTATCTAATTAGTTATAACAAACATATATTGTTATACACAAAAATATTAGCATTGTAAAGAATACATTTTATAGTTTCCAGAGATCGATTTTAGAAATTAATGAATTTTACCCTTGAATTTAGTTTATAAATGAAAATCACAAGCAGACACATACTTATGTAAACATGAGTCTCAATAGTCGCCTGATACAATATTTGAAATATCGAGTTTTTCTATCAGACTAATCTACTTGTGAATGCAAAATTACAATAATGTAAAAAATAAACGACAAGTGAAAGTACCTATCGTGCTCAAAGGATTGCTTACAACAAATATATGAATTATTTACTACATTATAAAAAGAAAATCATTGTTACAGTAATAATAAGTCTTTGTAGAAACGTATTCTAAGCGATGATTGCATATATTAAATAGGAATAAATTATTATACCATGATAATTCAAAGAGATACGAATCTAAATGAAATCAAATATTGCTAAACTGTCTTTTGATCTCATCCCAATATGTTTTTTTTTATGAAGTGAGTAATGACAATAAAAGTAGTGCATATTTAAACTACATCTGCCATTTCATAAAATGAAATTAAGTTGAGTAATAATTTTAATATTATTATTATTATTATTATTATTGTTTTACAGTGAAGTTAAAAAAAATGCTTAACATCTTGGGGACGAGCCACACGTATACGTGCCGCAAAAAGGCTTAAGAATCCTTGTTTATCCCCACCAGTAAAATTTTACTGTAAAATTTGCTTTATCTGATCGGAACATTTTCTCGGTTTAATAAGGCGCAAATTTCTGCTTTTAAAAACCGGTGACAGAGCATTAAAAATTTCGTAAACGGCTCTCGTCGCGAAGGGGTTAAAGATTAAACTTACTATTCTGCTAAACATTCTTCGAAAAATAATCCGAAATCTTTAATGCTGTCATAGTCCATGCCATGTTTGGCAGATAAGTTTTGTATTATCTTCTTAAGACTTGGGAAACGTATTGAGAGAACTACTCAGTGCAAACTAGTCGCGAATCCCACAGTATCTACGTGATAGATTAATCTAATTAAATTAATTTGTTTTTAATAATTTGATGTTTCTTGCATTTATACTGCTATGGAACAATGCATGATAGAAATATATTAATAAAAATTGTTATCTAGGATTAAGAACCCGATGGTACAAAAAATGCTCCTATCCTATACGGGTCTTTAAGGGTTAAAATCTCGACTAAATACTAATGATTTCCATCAAAAATAATTATCAATAATTTACATTCATATTTTTGCTCTGATAGGTATCTTCATCTCTTCTCCGTGTCATTACTAAATTCCATTTGTGTGTAACAGTAGAATGCGCCTTTGACAAAAACTGTGTGACCCAGATTAATCGCTTTAGATTACGTGCAATGTACAAACCAACGTCTATTATCTCTATTTTTTCATAATTTTAGTTTCACTAGATTCCGAAATAACAGGAGAGGTTATATTTTTAAATACATCTCTGACAGTATAATAAGTAAAATTAAAAGAAATATATTTTTGAATTCCGTATCACGAAAGCTATCGCATGATACCCCGCACGATTAATAATTAAAGATTTGTTTTTTTCAAGTAAATAATCATCCCCTATACATTTTTCCTAAAGATATTTGTGAATGCTTTGTAATCTCTAAGTATGTAGTTGATAGTCTGTATAACTTCCTACAGCCTGAACTTTTTACGTTCCATAGTTTACGTTTAAAATGGCTATGACACACAGACAGACAGACACAGGAGTATTCTTATTATGGTTTCGTTTTTACATTTTACGTATGGAATCCTAACAAAAAGAAAAAACTAATTTTCTTGTATATTTCTGTATACTTATTGTGTATATATTACTGTGTCTGTTCCTATTTCTGACATTGTAAAATTTTGATTTACACAGAAAACTTTTAGACTCAGTCATTCCCAAAATTTTAATTTTTGGATTAGCCGAGATTTAAAACGCACGTTTTCTCATAGGCATTAAATTTTAACTGCGATTCTGATTAAAATTTCATATATGTATCTTCGAATATCACGCTTTAAAAAGCTTATAATGTTACTATTAAAATTATTAAATTTATTCTTTATTTAAATAATAAATATTCAACTTTTTGAAAAACGTTTGACAATTCTACAGAAATTAGAGAATTTTAAAACATCATGCTACATTATATAATATCAGTTATTTTTATTCAAATGATCAACAATGAATGAGTACTTCAACTGTAAGTTCTAATTTCATGGACTGTAAATGAAAACATTTTTATACCAGTCTGATAACTTAATAAGAGATAATTAAATATTATTCTGAATTAATGCGTTTCTTCTACTTAAATTTTAATTTTACAGAAAAAAAAATAAAATAGTTAAAAAATGTAAGAACACAATCTATATTGAACCTTTTAAATAATGCCTTAAAACGTAGATTATCTTGTAATAATTTATTTTTATGTATTACACTATTTACCTAAATGTCACAAAAATTTCTAAATTTTCTACAATATAAAAAATGAAAAAAATATTAATTTAAAAAGTGTAATATAATGAAAAACTAAAATATACAATAACTTCATTCAGTTCACCGAACATGCAGAAAACCTTTCGTCTACTTATATATATAAAATACAAACGGAAATGTCGTGTTTTCCGCCTACTCGTCCAATTCTACTGAAGATTTTTTGAAGTAACTTATATCGTTAGATAGATATTATTTCAAGGAAGGTTTTCGTATAAAATGCATTGTTATATGTATATTAGTTATAAAGTTATGACGGAAGCTTCTTTTATTTTGGAAAAAAGGGTTACCATTTCGCATACTTTTTCATTTGGCGAGGCATATTAAAGCTATATTTGCTAAAGAATTGAAAAGTTTATATTAATTAGAAATGAAGAAAAAAATAAGAACATTTCTAAAAATAAATAAAAAAATATGTTGCTGATTTTATTAAATATACAAATAAGAAAAAAAATCAATTAGAAGTAATATAAAAGAACACTATTTTATATAAATATGGTGGCAATTGTTATGTAGCTTAAATGAAATAGGCATTGTTAAAGTCGATTGATTGAATCAATACCTTGCAATTTATCACTTTTTGCCTACATATTTCGCTACGGAATAACAAAAAAAATTATCTAAAATTAAAATTAAATAAAATATAAATTATGCTATCATTTAAACAGCATTTTTTAAGTATGACAGGGTTAATTTGAAGAACTACTAGGTGCATTTAAAAAAAAATACTAACATCACTGAATAGGTTGGCGACGTATTCATAATATAAAGATACATCTATTTTTTTTTTTTTTAACAAATTTAATTTTTTTTTTGTTCGCAAAGATTGTTATTTCTTGATGTTTTTCAGCTGTGTAAACGATATATTATTCTGTTGTTGATTAAAGAATTTAACTGCTATATTAATTGGGAAAAAAATGCGAACAAAGAGAAAAAACTGTTAGTAGTTTAATATACAATTCAAAAAATAAGAGAACTTAGAATTATTCATATGTTTATTTATGGGATATACGCATCGGAATGCCTAATTATCACCAAAATGGCGTTATTTTATCTGTCGAGCTGACCTGGATATTGTTTATCGACCTTTATTTATTTATTTATTTTAATAAAATACAAATGTAACGTTTATAATATAAAAATATATGTTCATAAAAATTTAAAAATGAAAATTTTCCGATACCTTGAAAAATTTGAGGATATTAAAATGTCTATCTTGGATTTCTCCGCCAATCAGAACAGGACATGGAACTCTTCCATTATTATTTTGTATTTTTAATGAAATGTGTGAAAGGCGTGTATTTTAAATGTATGTAATATAACTATTTTATGTATGTATTATAAATGAAATTAGAGAAAGATTTATATATCAAATGAACTGAATACAATAGGAAAGACAAATATGTAAACAACATTTGGTAATTTGTTACATACGCCTAGCTGACAAAAAATATTACTTTTCATTGCAATTTTTGCAATGAAAAGTAATATTTTTTGTCAGCTATTTTTTGCAATTTTTCATTGCTCTGTTTACAATTTTTCATTGCAATATTAGTTTTCATTGCAACCTATATGAAGAATAATGAAAAAATATAATGGTAGCCAAAAAAAGACAGCTACAAAGTCTGTTTATAATGTCAGAAATATTACTAGTATTAAATATTATGATATTACTATTCCGCAAGTCAACAAAAATGCCATCGCAATGCATATATTTACATAGGGAAACGTCTAACTGTACGTTATTACGTCTAGCTGTATCAACTGAATGTAAAACCAACAACACTTGAGAGTGTAGTTGTAATTTATAACATTTGTATTAATTAAGGTGGTAAAATTAAATAATCAATCTACCAACAATTGGTATAAATTGATTGGCATGGTTTGGCGCATAATGAATTTTTAAATAGAGGGTTAAATTGATCCGACATCTTTTATAATAAAGTTTTACAGAAAATTGGCGTAATTTGGAACATAATTTTTTTGATACATTTTCATACTTTTCTGCTATACTAGCATCGTGCCAAGATGTAATTATAGGTGTATTTGAAAAAATACTTTTCCATCCTGAAGAGTTAAAAAATTTCAAAGAATTTTTCAGACTCATTTCTAAAACTAAAAACATAATTTTTTTTATCTGATTCTTGAACAGATGTATGAGGCCGTGCGATTTCCATTTTCGTTCAATTAGAATTTTATTTATTAGCAAGTATTTTATTAGAATTACCTTTTTTTCGTTTCTAGATATCTCGCTTTGGAGAATGCGTTTCAAAACGCCAACTTTGACGACCTTTTTGCAATATTTTCTGCATTTATAAAAAAAAAGTTGATAAACACGGCATATTATGCAGTTTCTAAGTAAGATAATTTGGCATGCGATGCTTTTGAGAGCAAAAAGGAATTCATACATAAATTAGAAATTAATCAGTTTGGATTGAAATACACCCTTAATCGCTATTTATTTCAACTCAAACATGCAAATAATTTTTAATTCGAACATTGTAACCTGCTGTTTATTGAAAACGCTTTTTCTCTTCAATTATTATTTAACCGTAAGCATGCAAAATTGTTAAATTGACCATTTCTGGAATCAAAATTTTTTTTTATTGAGTTATAACTTACACTGTTAAAACTAATGGTGATATATTGCACCTTTTAGGGGTGAAAGGCTTGTCTCACAGGTGACACCCCTAAAGGAGGCAGAATGACACCTTTAATTAGGGTGAAAAGATGGCACCGTTAATCCAGATTGTCCAATAATAAAAAATTAAAAATATATACAAATCGACTTTTGGCCCTCCAAGGATTCGAACTCACAACGTCTGATTACAAGCTCAGCGTTCTAACCGCTCGGCCATCGAGCTCACCTTTATTCACTCATAGGCACAGATTTTACTTGCCGTCACAGAAAACAGAAAGACACACGTCACAGCGCATGCGCACGGTTCCAGTTACCAGATGAGGTGCCACATTACTGCCAATACGAAGTACATGGCATCTTATTTAGCTCCAATCACCCAGTAAGAGACCTGTCGGCACTGCAACCACATATTCAAGCCCCTATACCACCTTAGGGTTCCAAATGCCCCGGGTTCCACTAGACCCTAGGACCTTTTCACCTTCGGGTCTCAAATGGCACCGGTTTGTCACCTTCACTTTTAACAGTGTACATTTTTCCCTGATTAAAAAATAAAGATGTTTACTGCAGTGCTAAGAAATAGTTACAATTTCATGCCTGAAGTTTAGATGGAGATATTGAAAAAATATTTTACTGTAAATATTTGTTTGTTCTTTTAAGTTGCAAGTCACCCGATGAGGTTCCACATTGCTGCCAATGTGAAGTGCATGTCACCTTATTTAGCTCCAATGACCCAGTAAGAGATTTGTCGACACCCCAACTACATATCCAAGCCCCTATGACACCCTAGGGCTCCAAATGGCACCGCCTTTTCACCTCCAGGTCCCAAATGGCACCGGTTTGACACCTTTACTTTTAACAGTGTACGGGAGCCAGAATGGCACCCTTAATTAGGGTGAAAAGATGGTACTCCTAATCCAGAGTGCCAAATAATAAAAATAAATTTTAAAACGACTTTTGGCTCGTGAAGGATTCAAACCCACAACGTCTGGTTGCTAGCTCAACGCTGTAATGGTTCGGCTATCGAGCTCGCCTTCAAAGTCTCCCTGAAATGTTCAAATGTCCTGAAATTCAAAGGTAGCTTTAAATAAAAAGCTTGCCAAAAGTTAGCCATCCGAAGTTCTCAACGAAATTAGAATGGCGAATGCGCGGTGAAAATCTTCACAGGGAGAAACTGCTGTTTTGATCTACCAGTGACGGCGAGTTAAAGGGGCAGTACACACATTAGAGCGCATGCGCAAATGACTAAGAGGCGAAAATCTTCCAACGATATGCATTGCGCGGAACCTAGCATGAATCACCCAGTGAAGGATCAAACGGCACTCCAAACACATTTTCAAGCCCTCTGGTGTCAAATGGTAATGCCTTTTCACCCCCTGGCGCCAAATGAAGCTTGTTTGTCACCTTTATTTTTAACAGTGTTTTGTTCAAGGTATAATGCCGGGATTTTCACAAAACTTTATATTTGTTTAGACCTTGATATGAACTGGAGCCGATTACTTATTGACATGAATGTTCTACAAGTGGCGCTGTTGTGTTGCATTTTTCACGATTTCCGAAATCGTTTTGTAATATTATTATTACTTGATTTCATTTGGTGTGGATAGCTTTTTGGTGAAAATATACCAAAGGTGGTGATGCTTTGCCTCATTATTTATGAGTATCCAATTATTCTAACTCAAGAACTAATGCAAGAATTTTCAGAAAACGTCAGATTCAGATAGTACATGATATAAATTAGTGCCATTTGGTTTTTAATTTAAATTGTTCCACTAGAATAGCACTGCAATGAGCAATTTTCAGCGATTTCTCTGATAGCTCTATCGGAAAAACTAATGCACGGATTTTCGTCAAATATCAGTTCTAGTTAGAGGTTGACATAAGATGCTGATGATTAGATTTTGGTGTAAATCAGTTACCCAATGGCACTGATATGCAAAATTTTTTAGGAAGCATTAACTTGTGTCAAATAGAATAAACATTTGAGATTGTCACAATGGGCAAGTTTTTGTAGTGATTTTAAACAAAAATCTAAATATGTTGGCATTTTGGTGACAATGAAATATAATCATTATATATCAGCATATACAGGGTGATTCATAAAAGATGGGCAGGACTTTAAGGGGTTATAGTACACTTAAAGACAAATAATATTAAATAGGAGACTAACGGTCCTAGACGTATTCCCAAGGAGATAGGGGGCATTAAAGTTTAGGGTCCGAAATTTCAAATGATTATAAAAAATGGAAAAATTGGTTGATTCGTTTGCGGTTTTTGCAAAAAAAAAATTTTATGCCAGTATTTTCTTGAAATAAAATTTTAAAGTTCAATTTCAAAAAATGCCGATAGGGGACGCTTTAGACTTTGGAGTAACAAACAACTATTTTTTAACGTTATTTTTTGTATTTCTTTAAATGATTTCGAAAGCTTAGACTTAAACTTAAATTTTGATCTAAAAATCTGAGTCCTAACGAGTAGTTAAGTAGCGTAAACTGAAATTTGAAATTTGAAACCCTTCTCCCCCCAGAACAAAAATCAGTTATTCCCGATCTTTGTGTCGTAGATTAGGCTCTAACTACTGCCGCGTTTTGCTAAAATTATTCTTTATGTCAGTATTTTCTTGAAAATAAATTTTAAAGAAAATTTTCAAAAAATTCCGATAGAGGACGCTTTAGACTTTAGAGTAACGAACAACTATTTTATACCGTTATTTTTTGTGTCTCATTAAATGCTTTCTAAAGCTTAGACTTAAATTTTCAGCCCAAAATCTGAATCGTTAGACGTGGTTAAGTTTCTGGGGAGAGGGGTTTGAAATTTCTACTCCTGAGCACAGTTCAGTTTACCATGTGCACACATTGTGTGCTGTGATACGAGGTAAAAAGACACAAATTAGGATTATGTTACCAAAGCATATTTATTAACATGTAATCACAATAAATGTTCAAAATTGTGACCACCAGAGGTTATGCACGCAGAACAACGGCGAAGAATGGAACGGCGAACATTCGCGAAAACATCAGGCTTTTCGAGCACTTCCCCTACAGCGGCGGAAAGTCTGGCGACCAGTTCCTCGGGGGATTCAATGGGTGTCTCATACATAAGAGCCTTCAATTGTCCCCAAAAAAAGAAATCGAGGGGTGAAAGATCTGGCGAGCGAGCAGGCCAAGCAACAGGACCACCTCGACCAATCCATCTGTTCGGAAATGTGATGTCCAGATAGTTGCGGACGTCTCGTACGTAATGGGCTGGCGCTCCATCATGCTGGAACCACAAGACCCGCCGGATGCGTGGAGGAACAACGTTTAACAGGTCTGGCAGCACATGTTGCAGAAATGTGAGGTATGTTTTACCGTTGAGGCGTTCAGGAAGAAGGTACGGTCCGATTAGGTGGACCCCGAGGATTCCTGCCCAAACATTGATGGAAAAGCGTCTCTGATGAGCATGCGGATACGTAGCATGTGGATTGACATCCGCCCATACATGTGCATTGTGTGTGTTAAATGTACCTTCACGTGTGAAGGTACATTCATCGGTGAAAAGCACAGTTCGTCCAAAATGTGGATTTAGCGCGTTCTGCTGCAGAAACCAGCGGGCGAATTCAATACGATTTGGATAATCCCCTGGAGACAGTTTCTGGACTCGTTGCACATGAAACGGGAGCAAATGTTCATCCTTCAGTACCCTCCAAGTCATAGACTGTGAGGTATCCACCTGCCTAGCCACTGTTCGTGTACTTGTACTTGGCTGCGCCGCTACTACATCCAGAATGGCTTCTGCAACAACTACTGATTCGTCCTTTTTTGCACGACCTGCATTCGACCGGGAAGCGAGAAATGATCCCGTCTCACACAACTGTCTGTGCAAGCGCTCGAAAGTTTTGCGGTTAGGCAACCGCTTGTTGAGAAATCGCTCTCCGTACATTCGTTGTGCCTCTGCACCATTTCCATCTGCCGCTCCGAAAATTAAATGCATCTCAGCCTTTTCCTTATTCGTGAAGGGCACCATCTTCCGATTCATTACTACAGCGACTTACACTTGTCTCACCGTATGCCTGAATCGTGTCGAAATTTTGCATACGTGTTCTTCTTCTCCCCCATTTGACATTTGCATACTTTCTGTCTCCTTCTTCACCCGGTGACTAGCGTCAGGAATGGAGCTTTAACGTTTTCATGAGCGACGTTTCCAACTGTGCCAGTGCCTTTATGAGTGAATTCCGACTATGCAGTCCTTGACGAAAGTTGTATTTTTGCCTCGTATCACAGCAGAGAATCGTTGGGCATGGTTAAGTAGTGCAAACTGAACTATGTTCAGAAGTTGAAATTTGAACCCCCTCCCCTCGCTACTGAACCACGCTCAGCGATTCAGATTTTGAGCTGAAAATTTAAGTTTAAGTCTAAGCTTTAGAAAGCATTTAATGAGACACAAAAAATAACGGTATAAAATAGTTGTTCGTTATCCAAAGTTTAAAGCTCCCTCTATCGGAATTTTTTGAAACTTTTCTTTAAAATTTATTTTCAAGAAAATACTGACATAAAGAATAATTTTAGCAAAACGCGGCAGTAGTTAGAGCCTAATCTACGACACAAAGATCGGGAATAACTGATTTTTGTTCTGGGGGGAGAAGGGTTTCAAATTTCAAATTTCAGTTTACGCTACTTAAATACTCGTTAGGACTCAGATTTTTAGATCAAAATTTAAGTTTAAGTCTAAGCTTTCGAAATCAATTAAAGAAATACAAAAAATAACGTTAAAAAATAGTTGTTTGTTACTCCAAAGTCTAAAGCGCCCCCTATCGGCATTTTTTGAAATTGAACTTTAAAATTTTATTTCAAGAAAATACTGGCATAAAGAAAATTTTTTGCAAAAACCGCAAACGAATCGACCAATTTTTCCATTTTTTTATAATCATTTCAAATTTCGGACCCTAAACTTTAATGCCCTCTATCTCCTTGGGAATGAATACGTCTGGGACCCTGAGTCTCCTATTTAATATTATTTGTCTTTAAGTGTACTATAACCCCTTAAAGTTCTACCCATCTTTTATGAATCACCCTGTATATAACTCAATATGGAATCTAAGAAGGATATTGATTTTTATCAAAATCTTATTTTGTTTATTAAAATTACAAATTAATTAAAACATGTTTTAAAAACCCCGCCATTTTAAATTTTAGTCGTTTGAATACACGTTGGTGTGAAATTTATGGGTTAAAAAGTATTTATAAGACATATGTAGCAACGTTAACAATAATATTTATTAGGTATGCCTCTAGTTACAATGCAATGGTCTCATGAGGCAATAGTCTCATGATCTCTTGCTATACCCAAAAAATCTTTAAATCGTGCAATGTTTCTCATAATTCTATTTAAGCGAGCCTTCTTAAGGAAAGAGTACACCAGCGTCCGATATTCTGTTGTCCTTTCCCTCTCATTTTTCTTACTCTTTCACAAAAAAATGAACATTTTTATCGCTT
This sequence comes from Maratus speculifer, assembly GCA_964019185.1. Lineage (NCBI taxonomy): Eukaryota > Metazoa > Arthropoda > Arachnida > Araneae > Salticidae > Maratus > Maratus speculifer. The sequence goes on along the minus strand of OZ025296.1, from coordinate 222,866,038 downwards.
AGAATACATATATGGAGATATAAATACTTATTTCGATAAATACAGTTTTCTTTTTAATCGTATTCTAACTTAAAAATATATAATGATGATTTTAATGAATAAAAAGGGAGAACATATTTATAATATCGAATTTAAGAAACATAAAAATAAAAATTGCGGACCTTATCTGCATCATACTTTAATTTTATTCAGGTTTAACCTAGCAAATGTTATAAAGTTTGTGAAAGTAACTTACTTTATCACATTAAAACGAACTTTATTTAAGTAATTTCAATCTATATAAAAAAATTCGAAATTTTTTCTATATAAAAGAATTGCAAATGCGAATCTCGTTATCAAATATCTTTTTTCCTTATCTCGAAATATACATCTTTTTGATGCTATTTTTTAACAAATTAGAACCTTTACTGATGTTTTTATTTCTATCGTGATGCTTTTAAAGCATATATTTAAATAACCAATTATAAGAAAAAATTATTTGAGTATTACGCCATAATTCATAATTTATGGATTCAGCTCAGCTTAAATAAATTAGTTACTTGATCTAAACGTAATTTTTATGCAATATATTGAGATTAAAAATACCCTAGAGGCATAAATCTCATATAAGCCCCTAAGCATTTAAAACACACGCTGTGTCGTTGTCAAAATATATGCGATGCCACCAAAACAACCTAAATAAGTAGTGTGTTTTTAACGTTAAATTGAATACTGATGATATATTTTTAAGCTTATACTCCATTTAAATGAAACATACGTTATAGTCATTTACGTCCATGTGATTAGTTAATTTTAAAAGTTAAAATAGAAAAACTATGAGACTCATTCGGGATTTTTTTGTTGTTGCTGTTTATGAAAGATGTGGGCATTGTAAGCTCATCGATGTCAATTTAAATGAAAAATATTGTTTAAAAAATTGTTTTAAATAGAAAAACACGTTTAAAACTTTATTTCATAAGATCCGATTTCTGTTTATATAGCATTTATTTAAGATTCTTCCGTTAAAAATTTAAGTAAAAAGACATTGTCACATTTAGGGGCCGTCACATTAAAAAAAATGACCGTACTTGCCTGAAGTTCCAAAATATTAAAAAAAATCCTTTTAATGTCTCAACAAATGTTCCTCTGACCGTCTAAATACCAAAATGTCCAAATTGTTTTTGGAATTAAAACTACTATTGTTTAATTTTCTTGGCTATATTTGAAATACCATTTAATTCATAATATTCCTTCCGTTTTTATTACAAAGTAAAATCTAACGACAGAAATGATAAAGTTCTATGCAAGATTTTATGTTATATCTTTGGTTGGTAAAACTTTATTTTAATTAAATATCGCTGTAATCTGTGAACAGATATTGTTAATTAAATACAATCAAACGAAAGGCTGTGTCAATCTAATTTGCATCCGTTTGGATATGAAACTTTACTCATGCAAATAAATATTTGAAATTACAAATGAACATTTGACAAAGTTTGCTCATTTACATAAGTTTGTATTTCGGAAATATTTATGTACAATACATTACATCTAAATGAAATTTAATGGTCAATGTTTATAGTTAATTTAACTGCTTATATAAGGTTTGTTGATTTTGTGTTAAATTTTACTTACGTAACAACTGCCGTTTACTATAGAAATATTTAAAGAAAAAAATTCATTGTTTTACATTGTAATTTTTAAAATGTAACTTACATCTTTAATCTAGTTAAGGTGTAATATTGTCTAAATATTTGTCAATAAATATTTTTCTAATTTTCATCTTTAATTTTTTTAATGAATTATTATATTTTTATATTAGCTGATGCCCCAGCTAGTTTTAATAAATTTAAATGTACCTAAAATCAATGTTGAATTATGCAGTATATTTAAATTAGAATCTTTCTAAACTATCCTAAAACTTCGTCCACTGCCTAAGGTTAAATCTTGAATATTTTGTAATACTTATAACTCTCAAATAACTATAGTTCCAAACAAACTTACAATTGTGGAACTACTGTCTAGTAGTTCTTTGCAGTAGTACTTTGCAGTAGAACTAGTTCTAGTAGTTCTAGTTCAAGCAGTTCTAGTAGTACTTTGCAGAGTTATGAAAAATTTTTACATTAAAAAGTATCAAGTTTTAATCTTTTTGTAAAACAAATTAAATTTTGTTCTTAATTCAATAAAGTCTGTTTGAAAGTCATACAGAAAATATTACAACTTACGCGGAATTTTTTTCAACTTTTGCGGCAATTTTCGACATTTATAAAGGTAATCCTGTTATTAATTTTCAGCAAAACATAACATTTGTTTTTCTTATGCAATTTAAAAAAAGATAGCATTTTTTTATAATTTTTTATAATAAATTTTGGAGCACTTTTCACATTTGTAATTTAAATACAGTTTCAAATTTCTACAAAAAATATAATAAATTTTCTTCTCTTTTCATTAAAAATAAGTCTGAATGCGAGAAATTCTTTTTTTTTAATTTTCGCATATTTAATTGCGCCAAATTAATGTCTGGCAGATCATATAACATACAATTAATGTTTTGTAATTATTACAAAATGTATTGACTAATGGAAATAGGAGTGATTTATTGTCAATAAAAATTTTTTGGGTTTCAAACTATAACAACATTTTACACATTTTTTTCAAACCTCTGGCAGTCTTACAAAGGGCAAATATGTAATATTGTTTTCTCTTTATTTTGTTTTAAATGTTTATAAAACATAACTCAGTCAACATTACATAAAAATACTTAATTAATAATATGAGTGTGCTATTAGTATCAATAGTATTGATTCAAATATAGTATATTTTGATCAAGAGATCCATGAAAGAGATCCACCTGAACCAATTATAATTGATACTAATATCAATTGATTAAACCGTTGACAAAAGACTACGAGGATCATCCAGACAGTTTCGACAAAATGGAGGCTAAATTATTCAAGTACATTACAATAGAGATAAGATTGATCTGATTAATAATCGACTGATATTGGTATCAATTAGCATTGGTTCAGATATGACATTTTTGATCGGGAGATCCATGAATGCTATACCTGAAACAATGCTCATTAATACTTGTAATTGACAAAAAATAAAGTTTTTTTACTTAACTATAGTTATACTGAGCCAATGCTAATTGCTACTAATATCAATCGATTTAACGTTGGCCAAAGAATTCGAGGGTCGTCTTGACAGTTTGGACAAAATGGCGGTTAGATTATTTAAATACGTCACAGCATAGATCTGATTAATATTATAAATAATTGTTTAATATTAGTATCAATAAGCATTGGTGCAGGCAATAGCATTTTCTGATTGTGAGATTCATGAATGCTTTCCCTAAACAAATTATTAAATACTTTAAATCTTTAGATTTATATTCCGTTAAATATTACTCAAATTGCATGAAAACCTCGAGCTTAGTGAAAATATTAACACGGGTTTTTTAATGATTGAAAGTTTTAATAGTATATTTTGAAAAGAAATTACGGTACATAACTTCTTTTATCTGTTATGTTTATCAGAAAAAAATATGTAAATTAAATTATTTCGAAGTAAAATATTAAGTTAAAAATTAAAGATTCATTTAGTTACAACATCATATTATATTTTATTTCAACTTTCTAATTATGGACTTATATGTAAGAATTTTGGAGACTATCCAAAAAAATAAAGAGTTATATGTAAACAAATACTTCGAAATGATTCTTGCCAAGAAGTAAAATAATTTGTTATTTAATTAGTTTTCTTTAATAAGCTTTCTGAGTTATTTATTTTCTTACAAAGATTGTTAATAATTAAACGAACTTAACGTATATGTTTCGGAAATGTGTATGTGTTAAGAGATAAATATGTTAACATTTGCTTAATATATGAATGACTTGCAAATTGCAACGCTAGTTAAATTGGATGGATTTATAGCAATGGTAGATGTTAGAGAAAAAGCTTGGAATTAGTAATGATGGTTAATTTTAAGATTTAAAAGCTAAGAAGATGGTTTTTAAAAAATTGAAAACTTCAAATATATATTGAAATAAACGTATGGATTGAGCGTAAAAGTTTTAAAATATTTTCTAAATTATTTTTTATTTAGAATTAGATATAGTTCTCATTTATTTCATCACTTTTCTGTTTAATGCAGTGAAGTGATATAATTTAGTCAAACTAAGGATTAAATAATAACTTTTAATTGTTCCTAAAAGTAAAATTTCTTCTAATAAAATTAGACATACAAATATCACTTGGCATATTTCAACAATTACGCGAGCAAAGCCGTGGAGTTTTATAGCAACATTACTTAAAAGGTATGTGAGATATGTTCGGTCAATTCACTAACAGTCATAGGATGATTTTTAAGAACTAGATTCTTGATTTTATCAATGTTTGAATCACTGATTACACGTTGAGTCATAGAAGCCAACATCCGTTAATTATTCTGGAGTCTGTTCTGATAAAAAGATGTTTTCAATCATAATTTTTATTTAGACAAAATCTATTAAATAGCTTCTAATATGTAACTTACATAGCAAAGATGCGTTAGCTTATTTATGTACATTTTCCAGTTTTATACATGCTCGTAATGCTTGTCATGATTGCCAGAATGAATAAGGTATGTTGACATCTGTGGTTGAATGCATTGCCAGAAAAAGTGGTCAATATACGCTATATTATTTTTCACCACACATATTTTACATCATATTAATTATATCATATACCTCATTCTTTAACATATAATTCCCGTACACTTAGCATCTATGATGGAATGTATTATCAGAAAAACTGGTCAATATACATTAAATCATTTCATATCATATTAATTAAATCATATACTTTATTTTTTAATAAATATTTGCCGTACTCGAAAACTTGTTTTTACTGTAGATTCTTTCAGAAAGTCTGAAAAAAGAGGTAAATCCAATTATTCACTGCACACATGAGTGTGGATTCTATATTTCTTAAAACTGTGTTTAAAAAAGAAAACTCTTAAAAATTATCTAAATTAAAATTTTTAATGTAATAATGAAAAAACAGTTCATGGATAAAGAATAAAAATCAAGTACTTTTCTCAATCATTCAAAAGTACTCAGAATTTATTTTTTTTAAATAAATAAAGATGAGTTTTCAATAAATAAAGATGACAATTTAAATCGATATTACTCCAAATAAAAAAATTCTCGTGTAAAAACATAACATCCATGCTTTACATCTAACAATCATTAAAAAAAATTATAATTAATAATTTTATCTAATACTTATAAACAGTATAAAGTGTGCTACCTTATAAATACGAAATCTCCCCAAAATTGACTTCAAAATTAAAAATGTTTTACAGACATTCATCAAACCATTATCATCTGAATAAAATATATTTACTTTACAGTTTTTCACGACTGGTAAACTACTAGCCCATCGATTAGCGTGTCGTGTCGTAACGCTAAAATGACTGATTCGAACCCAAGTTAAAGAACTTTTATTTTTTTTTCCACTTAATTCAATTGACGGTTTTACCTTCTGCCATGGATAAAAGGAAAAAAGTGATATTCGTTAGAGAACGGAAATTTCTTGCATATATTATAATGACATGGTATTAATTTTCATCTCCCCTTCATTCAGAAAATCTGTGTTTTTTATCATTTTGTTAAAATATAGGTGATTTTGTCTAAATAATGACAATGCTCAAAATTACTTTGCATTAATATAGTTATATTGCTACAGTTATAGTGCTATGCTTATAGTGCTATATTTACTCATTCTACTCTATTTTTTTTTCAGCCTCCTTTGTGTAATAGCATATAACCTACAATAAAATCACTAACTCTGCAAGAATATGCAATTTCTTTGTGTTTTGAGCCTGTAAAATCTTGTAGTATTCTTAGTATGTGGAATATAGTTAATTAAATATATTTACTTTTTTTATTGGGCTTGCTTCAACAAATTTAATTGTCTAAGTTAATTAGTGAACGTTGAATGAAAGGCTGTATAGTCTTTAAAGCCATAATTATTATTGCTTTATCTGATTTTCTCATTTCATATAACACCAATTGTCCATAAAGATAAAATATTGCATAGATTCAAAGTAAAAATACATTTGCTATAAATCCAGTTATGTGTTTTTACTACAAATCTATAAAAGAAATGTATATTCAATTCAAAATTTAATTTATGAAACAAAAATAATAAAAGTAAAATATTAAATCAATTCAACATAAATTCAAAGTCATAACATAAAAAATATTTGAGTAAATTTAATATGAAAGTTTGTTTTTACTGTTCAATCACATAAAATTTGATATTCAAACATTTATAATTAAAAAAAATCGATACACAGTAATATCATCTTTATGTACCCTTTCTTAATAATTTAGTTTGGTTTCTGATAAAACTAATTTTTAATTTACATAATTTATTATTTCAATATGCATTGAAATGCGCAAGTTATGTATTTTCAAGTAAATAAATATCATAATGAAAATTATTCTGAATCCTTATGAAATAATTCTGAATTTAATTACGATCTCCCAGTAAACAAAAAATAGTCTATTTAATAAAAACATTTATTCTAAGAAAAATTCTGTCAATATTACATTATTCTTCCAAAGAAATGTGTTACTTCCAAATTAACAATGAAATTTCACAAAACTATAATCAAGTAGTAAATTACAATTCTTAGGAAGTAGCTCCCCTATAATAAATTGATTGTGATTTATTTCGTTTTTTGAATGTTTGCCAATTTTTTAGCTTGAAATTTATATTAACCAGATTAAAAATCTCATATAATTTATAGACCTTTACATTTAAACTGCAACATTAATTAGCCGTAGTTCAGATATAAAAGAAAAAGTCGTAAATTTAGAATTTAGTCAATGCTAACAATGTTTCATATGATAAATTTGGTTTAAGAAAAAAATAGAATAGACATAATTTATTAAGTATAGATATGTGATAACTTTAAAGTAATTCTTATATTAGTTATTGAGAATAATGATAAAAGAAAAATAATAAAATTTTAATAGACATCAATACATAATCTGTATTTTATACGGACATTCTTATCTTTCTTTTCATGAGAATAGTATCTTTACTCGAATTGTTTAAATGCAGCTCTTTTCTACGCAAAGATGGATATTACTTTAAGCTATTAAATAATAAAATTTTCGTTGTTATAACATTTAAAAAAATCATTTTTATGATTTTTACAACCATTGAAGTGCTTTAATACAACGCTGGAGTATTAACAGCATTAAGCATTTTATAGTTTATACTAACAGAAATACTTAATAGAACTCTAAATACTTTTCGTTGTTGAAAGTTTTATTTCTCAAAATTAGAACCACAAAACTATTTACTTATCAATTTCAAAGTCAAGAGGTGTTTTAGTCATCAATTGTGTGCTTTTTTTAAGTTCACTCTTTAACTGATAGCTGAAAATGGAAAATATTTCCTGACCATCGATTAAGAGAAGACATATATATATATATTTATTTATGACAATGGTTTGTCATCATTACATTAGTACATTATTATAGATTAAGAAACACCAGTCAGTGTTTGCAGGGAACGGTAAAAAGTGACTGCTTTTTTTAAATATTCACTGGTTAACTAATTCACTGGTGTGGCTAATAGTCTTATAAGTAGTGGAACAACTTATAAGTAGAACAACTAGTTTCTTTCGTGGAACAATGGCATGTATGACCGCGCGAAACTTAATATTTTATATAGTTGTCTCTAGTATTAGCACACAGATGAGAGTTTTAAACTGCTTCGTCAAAATTGGGACAGGTAACTTTGATCTCAGATAATCAAGAGCCAATAATCACCTACTGAGCTATGAATATGAGTCTGATCTATCTCAAAATACCTCTAAGTTACCGTTGCACATCGAATAACGTTACTCTTTAAGTCTGAAAAAAATAATTCCTCATATTTGTAAGTAACCAACTAATATTGTTTTCTTTTGCAAACTTCATGTTGCATGACCTCGTAGATGTATTGTACATGATATTTATAAAAATCACAAATCCAAATGGTTAATTGTTGAGGTGCTTTAAACTTTAGAAAATAAAAATTTTTCGCACACTAACAGGGAACGCTTTATATAAATTAAAAAAATTACAATAGTTATAAATAAGTTAAAATATCTAATGTTTGTATGTTCAACGAAGTAGAATTCTTTCAACTATACATATTTTTACATTTTGTTTCAAAAATGCTTTTCGATCAGTTAGTATTTAAAATTTGTTAAATATTGTTGAGTATTCTTTTGATCTCTTAAAGTCATATTATCTTCTAATTACACAAGCACCAAATGCTTTAAAATTCAAAGGAAAATGTCTTTGAATTTTAAAGCGGATTTTTAAACATTTTAAGCAAAGGAAACGTTGTTAAGCAGAAATAAAAAATATTTAGAACTCCACTAGACAATAAATTAGGGCACTAATGAGTTCTTTGATCAATTCACATCATAAAAGGAACTCCTTCTTATTTAAGCTAATAATATGTCACAGTCTAAAAGTTTAAAAAAAAAAATTAAAGTTAACAAATTGTTGGTATTATTGTCTTCCTTTAAAAATCTTTGTTTTATATAATACAGGGAAGGGCAATAATTTTTTTTTTATTTAATCATTATTTTCAAAATTTTAAATATACTAAGTATTGTATTTTGTAATCACCCTTTGTACGTCTTTCTAACTACCTATAACTGATATGAAAATATTTCATTGAAATTCTTTTAAAATCTCTAAAATGGCAAAATTATGAATGGAAAATAGACTTATAAATTCACAAACCGTTTTCCTAAAAGATACTTTATAGTTTGTATTCTCATATGAGCAATCTAAAATGATACCATGAATATAAAACAGCCAATACAAACAATTTGTATTTATAAATAATATTATTATAAATTTTCTTTAAAAAAATCATTAATGTATTTTTTATGATTTCTCATGTTTGTTCTGTGAGAGTGCATATACTATATTTTTAATAAACACAATAGTTTTAAATTCCTGCAGTTTTGTGTCACATACTGTGCAGCTTTTTGAATTTTCTGATTTTTTTCAATTGCTTTGTTTGTAATATTTCCATATAAATTATAAATATAATGAATGCTTACAATACAGTAAAATACACTAACCTAAAAAAGTTAAGGTAAAACATGTTTTTCGAAGCTCACCAGAAATGTAAGTCAGATAAACTTCATAGTTTATATAAAGGACAATAAAATGCTTTAAAAAATACGCAAAAATTACCGCTAGTACTTTTATTTAATAGAAAAGAATAGGTATTTGTGAATGAGAGAAAAATATACAATTACGAAGTTTTTGAAATTTCGCATGAATGTTTTGATGTATCTAAACTATAGTTGTTAGTTTTGTTCACAATAACAGGTAGAGTCTAGAAATATCTAGAACAAGTCATTTACTGATTCATTAAGGTGGCGGGAGGTAAGATTGATGGAATTAGGGTTGTCAAAGGCCGATACTGCTAGACCGCTCAATGTGTCACGAACATGTAATCGAACGACACAGGGATCAATATGAAAGACGCCTACGTTACAGGACGCCTACGTGTTACAACAGCTGAAGAAGACCGGTTTTAGCTCTTTCGGCTCGAAGGAGACGACTGTGCACTACTGTGCCGCAACTCATTGAAGCCCACTTTTCAGCATCATGGAGAAGAATCTGCGATATTACGATACGAAGACGTCTTTACAATCTCAATTACGTCGTTACAATTATGTCTTTACGGTCCCTATGAAAAGCAACCAGTGATGTGTGTCCCCCTCAACAGATTCCACCGCTTATCTTGTCTAAAGTAATATGTTACCTAGACGCGACAACAGTGAGCTTCTGTACGCTTCACAGACGAGTCCAGATTCACATTGGAGAATGCTTCAGGACGTCTTTTGATCTGGAGAAAAAAATTACTCCATATCATCAATAAAACACGGTCAAAACACACAGGTCCAGAAACGGTGGAATAATGGTTTGGGCAGGGATCTCACTCGACGGCCACATTGACCTGCATGTGTGCCATGGAGAAACTCTTACTGATGCGATATATCGGGATGAGATCCTTGATTCATATGTGTGTCTATTTGCGGTGCTATTGGCATTGGTTTCGTTCTAATGGACGATAATGCAAGACCACACCAAAGTGTGGTTGTTAAAGATTATTTTTACTATCACGGTTTCGAGATAATTGTTTGGCCAGCAAACTCTCCAGACTTCAATCCAAAGGAATATCTTTGAGACTATCTTGGAAGACAGGCTGCGGCTTTATGTCCTCCTCCAAGGTCATTAAATAAGCTGGAACAAGGCTTACTCCATGTCTGGTCAGCGCTACCTCTTTCGGTGTCCGAAAATTTGATTGAGAGTATGGGAAACCGATGCCGCCAATCCATTCTCGTCCGGGGTGGACATATTCTGTATTAGAACCAGTTTTTTAATGTTTCCGTCACATGTTTTCTGCATAATACTGCGATGTATTGATTTCTCCAAGAATGGAATTTTCCACCATGAATGCTTTTTTGTTTTAATTTCTATTATACGTTTAACTTAAGTAAATTTCTAGGTTAAATTTAATAAAGTGCAGTATACCGCACATTTCCTCCAAATTTATTGTTTCTATATTCATTCATTTGCAAATAAGACGCAAAAAACCAGCTGTATCTTAACTTTTATAGGCCAGTGTATTAAAATAATTAAGGAAAGTAATAAACTAAAACAAATAATAATTAAGAAAAATTTTTAATTAATAAAATAATTAAAAGTAAGGATCAAGTAAATGTTTTTTAATGCATAATTAAATATGCTTAAAAACGGTCAGATTCAGATCTTGAATCACTCAATTAAACTTGCATCATAAATGTATACTAATAATTCACTTCAAAATCATAAAATAAAGAATGTTTTTTTTCAGATTAAGCCATATAAGCAAAAATCTTTATTAACATACATACCTATATTTGGTAAAAAGCTTGTTCTACCCACCAGCTACCAGCGGGATCTTAAATCTTTTCCAAAATTACTGTGTACTTCGCCCATGCTGTGGGTATACTTTGCATCAAAAACTATGAGTTTGAATCATTTTAGCTAGAGTTACATTTTAAAAACCTATAGAATGATATAATCAAATCCGTAATATTCTTATGCTATATGCATTGAGATTTTATTGTTTACTACTGCGATAGTGTGCAGATTTTAGACTTTTTTAGATATTGGGAAGTCAAATTTACGGCCCATGAGTCCAAACTTTTCAAATAAAGAATAACACTCTTTGAATATGCACAATATGCATATGTAAATCAGACATAATTAAATAAACGTATAAAACAGATAAATTATATGAAAAAGTCAAGGTTACAAACTTGCGTCCCGGTAGATAATTGGTTAAATGCGTTATCTTGGGACCAAAAGCTCCAAATTCGATTAACATTTGAGGTAAAATCATTACTGTAGCATGTGAACTTTTAATTCTTAGGCAGATAGTAGAGGAGATATAACAAAATAAAAACAAAAAATGTTGAAAAACGTAACATAAAAGTACAAGGAAAAAAACAGTTGATTATGCTTTACTGTGATGAAATTTGATGGTGGCAGGACTTGGATAAACATTCTATGGAATTCAGTTGTTTGCAGTCTAGGTGTCTTTCTGGAAATCTTTTCTTCCTAAAATAAGAGTCTAAATTAATCAGGTTTAATGATTCAGCTTCTTTTTTTATTTAAAAATATCGAATTCATAACGGAAATTTAATGGGAATAAAAAAAGACGTTGAACTAACAATCTTACTAATAATTAAATATATTTGATTAAACCCGGGTCACTTTATTTTTAGAGAAATTAAGTTACATAAAAAGAGCACGAGTTTGATTTGGGGTCAGTGACAAGAATGACATAATTAATATTTAAAATATCTATAAAAATTGTATGATATTGATATTTGTATGAAACTGCAGTTCATATGAAATAGACAAATAAAGTAAAATATGAAAATAATACAAGTTTTATTTCGAGACAGGTGCAAAAATTACAAAAACTATACTTGAAATATCTATAAAAATGTTCATAAATTTGATAGTTCTTTTAAATTGTACTTCATTTGAATCAAATCAAATGAAGAGAACGTGAGTTTGATTTCAACATAGATACAACAATTACATAATAATATTTAAAATATGTGTAAAATTGTGTATAATTTTAATAATTGTCTTAAACTCTACTTTATCTGACTATATAGAAATAAAATCAAATAAAAAGAACACGAAAATAATTTTGAGAAAGGTGCAAGGATGATTACAAAATTAATATTTAAAATCCTAAAAGGCCTTTGTTACAGTTGATCAATATGAGAACCAATTACAGCCATGCTAATTAATATATTTTTTTTCTATTTATATATATATATATATATATATATATATATATACATATATATATTCAATTAATTATCCGATTTAAGAAACTAACAAATAAATTGATATTGTAAATATACGTCATCATAAATTACAACCATATAAAAAATAATAATATCGAAAATTTGCTTTTCAAGTAGGTGGAACTGGGGCACATTGATACACCCCCTCTACAGCTCACAGGGTGATTACAGGAAGTTTCACAACAACTCCAAAAGGTGATGCTAGTGCACTAAACTACAAATAGAAAGTTTTGGGATGATTCAGCAGTTTGATGAAATGGGACGGGTGATTTATTGTTTTTGTAGGTCAAAAGTAAATTTGAGTTGTAAAATTGAAATGGTATTAAACAACTGCTCAGTATTTTCAACCGAAAAGAATGCAAGTAAAATTACTCTTCATCAGTTCCTCATTCTTTATTGTTTGACAAATTATGAAGTGTTGGATTTGAGAGTCATTTTATTCAAAATGACTGTATGGGACACATTGATACAATCTAGGTTGGGGCACACTGATACAATCTAAATCATTTTCTAGTTCATTTTTTCATTGCCTTTTATTATTTTTTCACCATACACTCCTTAAGCCAATCATTATTAGTTTTTATTGAAGTGAAATAGCTCTATTTTTTATATTGGAACATTTTATAGTATTTTTGCAAACAAAAGATCTACGAATTTACCCAACGTCTAGTGCTAGTAGAGCGAACAAAAGAAAAGGACGGTAGCCTGGCAAATCTCGAATTCATATCGATTTTCCAGAGAAAAAGTATATTCCAGATAAGAAATGTTAAGTAAGAGAAACAAGCTGCAGAACAGCAAAGGATAATTATATTATAAACAGAATTTTCAATATAATTATCCTTTATTTTCTGTTTTAAAACCGATTTATAAATAGAAAACCTAGTAATTTATTCATCTTTTCTACAAAAGAAGATAATGCTGGGGTTGAAGTGCCAGATATGATAAAGTTATTAGAGCCAACAATCCGACAAGGAACAGCCAGAACATCAAGTCATTATTCATTTAATTTTGATTGCTTTAATATTACATACAAATAAATTGTGGGTGATTTGAATGTTTATAAATAAATATAAAATGGTTTGCTAACTATTTTTCTATGAAAAATGTGCATTGGTGTTATTTTGTCTCCATTTTTCCTAGACGTATCGAAGTGCACCATGAGGTGTATCAATATGCCCCGGGGATGGGGCACATTGATACAAATGACTTTTTTTTGATTTTTTAAAATTACATGCAAAAATAATATATAAAACAACGATTGTACATTTTTATAACATACTACACAAGTTTTGCTGACACCACATAGAAAAATAATTTGAAATTTCTACTCTCTGGATACCAAAAAAATTCTTAGAAAAAAGCTGTATCAATGTGCCCCAGTTGCCCCTTCATAAATTTTCATATTCTGACACTTATAATTAACTAAAGTACTCTATAAATAGTAAAGAATTTGACGTGTAACTTTATTCATTAATTTAATTTACTTTCTGGTGAAAATCACATTTCATTTACATATTTCAATATTTCAATATAGATTATTTCAATATTCTTCAAATTATGTGTTTTTCAGTAAACAAATACCATAATGAAAATAAGTCTTGATCCTAATGAAATAAATCTAAATTTAATTATAAATTCTCAATAGAGAACACTAAAAAACAGTCAAGTTTTATTAATAAAAACTGTTATTCTCAAAACAATATTACATAAATTTTCATAGTAATGTGTTACCTCCTAATTAACATTAAAACAAATATTCACAAAGTTATATTCAAGTAGTAAATTGTAATTCTCTGTCTGTTGCTAATTTATTGCGACACTTTTGGATGTTTTCCATTTTTTTCAGCTTGAAACTTACACCAACCAGAAGTAAAACTTTCTGCAATTTATAAATCCTTTACATTTAAATTATATAAATAATTAGAAGTAGTTCAGATAAAAAAAAAAACTTGGTGTAAATTTAAGTTCACACAATAATTAGTAATTTTTTATGTTACAAATCTGGTTAAGAAAAAATGAAAATAGATGTAGTTTAATATATATAGATATATTATGATTTTAAATCAATAATCATAATAATTAATTTAATTAGAAAAGATAAGAAAATTTTAATAGACATTAATTTACAATTGATTTGCTACGTGGTAATTTGTAACATATCTTTTAGAAAATGCTATACTTACTCGTATTGTTTAAATGCAGCTCTTTTTTATAAAACAAAAGAATATTTCTGAATGCTATTAATTAAAACAAAATTCGTTAATATAACATTTTCTAATCATTTTTTATGATTTTTAACTCCATTATACATTATTTAAATAAACATCACACTGTGAAAAAAGCACGATTTTTTTGCATTTTATGTTGCAATTTTTATAGTACCAGTGCTAAAGTTTCGGAATTAATGCGTAAGTGCTGTGGAAGATTATTCGAACAATACTGAGTTCAAATAAAATTATTTTTGTCATTCTTTTGCTAATGCTGTTAGTATTATGTGTATGTCAGTTAAAAATTATTTATTGTCGGTTGCACAACGCAGCCAATTGCAATGCGGCATTTCTTAGGCATGAAAAATTTCACACCACTCTTAAAGCCCGCACATTTAAAATTTTACAGCAACTGATTTGAAAGCCGGGAGACTGAACATTTAGTTGTGAAATACCGTGATTTATACTAAATTTTCGCTGTTACTTTATAAAATTTATTTATGTTATTTATTTTATTTTATTTTACAAGTGGAGTAAATGTTGAATTCTTCCTATCACGTTCACTACATAGTTATTAGAAACTCGACTATCCTCAGACATGAAGCATTTTACAACACTATTACATACAACAGCTTCTAAATTTCATTGCAATCGTTTTGGCAGCCGAGATGTCAGTCCCTTTTCTTCTAAAATAACCTAAAACATTTTTTTTTCATTTTATAGTATTACTTTAAAGAAATATTTAACAGGCTTAATACTTATTCATCAATCTACAAGCCAAGAAGTTTTTTACTCAATAGTGTTATTTGAAATTTTATTCCTTAATTTTAGTTGATTTCGGAACATTTCCTGATTGCTAATTGTCGGAGGATGTATATTTTTTTATGGATAGAGTGATTTGTATAATTTAGTGAAAACGTTTAGGTCGTCAAAGATGACATTTGTTATTAATAATATTGCCAACTCTAACTATTCATTATTTGATAGTGATTTATTATTTTACTACTCTTTTATTATTATTATTTTTAATTCTTTTTAGAAAGTTATAAAACTTGTCTGTGTAAATAAATCAATGCAATGTCTAAAAGAATAATCACAAACACAAATATATAATAACCTGTTCCGAGTGACCCAAAATTCTTTTATCTTAATAAGTCTTCTTTTACTTTAGAAACTTTTTAAAATTTATTTACGAAAATGAATTTTCATTAGCTACTCGTAATTTTCGGAAACGTTTCCAAGTTTAGTTTACAATAAGTTAATATCTACAACCAATGAGTTTTTTTTAATCCCATTAATTTTCAAATACCCATTTTCATCTGCATAACTAAGTTTGAGCATGAAACTGTAATAAAATAATGTTAATACTCTTAATAGCGTGTGTTTGTCAGTTAAATATGATTTCTGAATAACAAATCATTTATCTGAGAATTGATAACATGCGAAAATTGACATTCCTACTTGAAGGCACTGATTATTGCACTGTAAAAGCTACTCAAAAACATTTACGAAAATGGCGGAGACTAATGAAAATTTATTTATATATATATATTATTTATATTATTTCGAAAATAAGAATTTTTTTAGATTTTTAAATGTAAAGAAATGTTTTTCGGAATCATCAGTGATTTCGAAGAGGTTATTGTATTTTTTCGTTCGTGATTATATTTCAACAGTGTAGATTAAGGAACACCTGTCATTTTTACAGTAAATTGCTGGAAAATAGCAATATTATTATACATGAATTCTTACCTGGAACGATGGCATCACACACTGCACAAAACCTTAATAGTGTATTTATTTGTCTCTAGTGTTACCACACAGCAGGCAGTTTCACATTACTTCGTCAAAATTCGTACTGATAACTTTGCCCTCACAAATGTAGTACGAGGTGACCGAGAACAAACGGTTAATAATGACTTTGTAAAGGTAACCTTTCACAGGGTGGCTAGTGGTCAGTGAAAAGCACAGTAAAAAAAGAAGCATCTACCAGTATTTTCTTTTATAATATACTCCGAGCAATATAAAGGGATTAAAGATTACGAATTTCTTTTTAACAAAATACTGGTATTTAACACCTTTATTGATTGTGTTTTTCCCTGATCACACACCACTCTCTTTGACCCATCTCAAAATGCCTATATATAATTGATACTTATATCTGAAGTTTGCATAAAACTTCTGCTTTAAGTATGAATTAAAAAAAATTATATTTGTAAATAATCAACAGACAATCCTTTTTTCCTACAGATTTCATTGTTTAGGACCTAATAATTACTTTATAACTAATGCATATAATAATCACAAAACCGGAGGTTTAATTTTTGCTCTTTTTAAAATTTCAGAAAATATCATTTTTGTTGCGCACTTACGCGGTACATTTTACTTTTTTACGTACATTTTTATGAAAGAAGTTTTATAATATCAGAATAACTTTTCGGAATATTTATAATTAAGTTAAAATTTCTAGCTATTGTGAAATATATATAATGGAGTAGCATTCTGTTTACTATTCATATTTTGAAATTTCTTAAAAATTAAAACGCTTTTCAATCATTTAATGTTTGAATATATCGTTAACAGAGTATTCTTTTTATCCTCCTAAAGACAAATTATTTTCTAATTACACGAACTGCAAATGCTTTAAAATTTAAAGGAAGCCACCTTCGAATTTTAAAGCAAATTTTAAACCATTTTAAGCAAAGAAAACGTTAAGCAGAAATGAAAATGTTTAAAAGTCCTTTAAACAATAAATTAGGCAGTAATGAACTCTTTGATCACTGCACATCAAAAGGGAAATTCCTTATTTAAGCTATAAATACGTCAATGTCTAAAAGTTAAAAAAAATTATAAAGGTAATTTACAACTTATTGTTATTATAATCATTTTCGTTTAAAAGTCACATTTTTCATACGATAGAGAAAGGTAATTTTTGGTTAATCATTTCTTTAAAAAAATTTTAAATTATTAAGCACTATACTTTGTAATCATTCTTTATCATACTTTGTAACCTTCTGTAACTAACATGAAAATATTTCATTGACGTTCTTCTTTTAACTTCCTAAATTTAACGTGAATATTAAAAAGGCATCAATATGAATGACAAATATATTTTCAAATTCATAAAACATTTTCATAACAGATTCTTTATAATTTATTTTTCTCATATATGCAATCTTGAATATTATCATGAATACAAAACAGTAAATGTTTCTGTTGTTTTTGGAATCTCTTAAATTTCCACAGCTTGGGATCAGACGCTCTTTGACAACAGCAGCAGGAGGTCAGTCAGTCAAGGATTCAAACAGTCAGCAGGAAAACTAAATTTTGGCCATCTCGCGGGGCGGAGGTTGCCAGAGAATGAAAAGCCCCACCTGAAGATCCTCCAGATATCAAAAATGAGTGGCGGTGATAATGCATTATATGTGATAGGCTTTATTAACGGAATTCAATGCCGTATGATTGTCGATACAGGAGCCAATGTGACAATAATAAGAGAAGATTTGGCTCGAAAACTGAAATGTAAATTCATCTGGACTCCACCATGCGTTACCCTGCAAACTGTGATGGGCGACAAGATAGGCATATATATGGAAAGGCAAATTTAACTATCAACTTTGGAGGAACGAAATATTACCATACGGCATATGTGGCTGACATAACAGATCCTTGCATAATCGGGCTAGATTTTCTGAAGAAGTTTGACTTCAAACTTGATTTCAAAAATAACAAAATGCTCTCAAAATTTGAAGAAATCAGTCTTTTTGGATTAAATAACGAAATTGAATGTAAACAAGCAGTAATAGCCAAAGAAGACATCAATCTAGATCCAAGAACAGAATTTTTAGTTCCAGCTGTAATTAAAAATGAAACTAATTACCGATTTGGCCATATAGATTATCCAGAAGACAAAAGTAAACAAGCAGGAGTATTGGTGGCTTCATCTGTAGTGGACCTCTCGAAGAAGACCATTCCAGTCAGAATTGCTAACATCAGTGATAAGACGAGGACTATCAAGAAAGGAGAGGTGATAGCGTCATGTGCTCCTGTGACGTGCATAAGTCAAAATTCCAGTCACTCTGAGAAATCTTCAGATAATTTAGTCAAGGATTTGTTACAAAATACAGACTTAGATCCAAAACAGATGGACGCCGCGGAAAATTTAATTAGGGAATTCCAAAGTTTATTCTCCCAAAAATCTGAAGACTTTGGACGAACTAAAATGGCACAACACCGAATTGACACGGGAGATCACTCTCCTATTAAACAGCACCCTAGACGATTACCTTTTGCCAAGCAAGAATAGGTGCAGAATTTAATTAAAGATATGGAAGAAAGCCGAATCGAAAGTCATCGAACCATCAACAAGTCCATGGGCGTCTCCCATTGTATTAGTAAGAAAGAAGGATGGTTCTATAAGATTTTGTGTAGACTACCGCCGACTGAATGACGTCACCAAAAAGGATAGTTACCCTCTGCCAAGGATTGACGACACTCTTGACACACTTGCGGGCAACACTTGGTTCTCGACTTTAGACTTGAAGAGTGGTTACTGGCAGGTAGAGATCCAGCCCGACGACCGCGAGAAGACTGCCTTTACAACGGGACAAGGATTATGGCAGTTCAAGGTAATGCCTTTTGGTCTATGTAACGCACCTGCAACTTTTGAACGTCTTATGGAAACGGTTCTTCGGGGACTGTCATATGAGGCATGTCTTGTTTATTTAGACGGTATCATAATCATAGGAAAATCTTTTGATGAACATCTGAACAACCTCAGGCGGGTGCTATAAAAGTTAAAGGAAGCTAATTTGAAGTTAAGCCCTTCGAAGTGCAGTTTGTTTCGCAATGAAGTCGCCTACCTTGTACACATCATTTCGGCGGAAGGAGTTAGGACTGATCCGGAGAAGATATCGGCCGTGAAAAATTGGAGTCGTCCAGCAGATGTTCACCAGCTTCTAAGTTTTCTAGGATTATGCACCTATTACAGAAAATTCGTCAAAGGCTTCTCGATGATTGCAAGACCACTTCATAAATTAACAGAAGCCAATCAAAAATTTATGTGGACACAGGAATGTGACGCTGCTTTCGAAAAGCTTAAGGAGGCCTTGACATCCACTCCAATTCTCTCGTATCCTCAAATCGATAAACAGATTATACTTGATACGGATGCAAGCAACGAAATCATTGGCGCTGTACTGTCCCAGGAAATCGACGGCCAGGAGCGTGTTATCGCCTATTTCAGCAAGTGCTTGTCAAAGGCCGAGCGAAACTACTGCGTAACAAGAAAAGAGCTTCTTGCTGTAGTGAAAGCCATAGACCACTTTCATCACTATCTTTACGGTTGAAAGTTCCTGATCGGAACTGATCATGCTTCTCTAACTTGGATATTGAATTTTAAGAACCCTGAAGGCCAGATAGCCAGGTGGATACAAAAGCTTCAAGAGTACGATATGGAGATACGCCATCGAAAAGGCTCATCACATGGAAATGCAGATGCTCTCTCAAGAAGACCCTGCTCAGAGAATTGTAGATACTGCGACCGGGTTGAGAAGAAATTTAATGTCAAAGGTCCTATAGTAAGACAAGTTACAACTGGGTCTACATCATCGCAAGATCCGTGGAGTGATGAGAGCCTGCGTAAAGATCAACTTGCTGATCCTGAAATTAAGCCAATTCTAGAACTGAAAGAGGAGTCCAAAAAGAAGCCCAGCTGGCAAGACATGGCCCATTACCACCCTACGACAAAACGTTATTGGGCTCTCTGGGATTCCTTACATTTGAAGAACGGCATCTTGTACCGAAAATGGGAGTCTGACGATGGAAAGACATGTAGATGGCAACTACTACTCCCTAAGTCGAGAATTTCTATGGTCCTTCAAGAACTGCATGGTAGTCCCACAGGAGGT
The DNA here is from genome assembly GCA_964019185.1 of Maratus speculifer. Classification (NCBI taxonomy): domain Eukaryota; kingdom Metazoa; phylum Arthropoda; class Arachnida; order Araneae; family Salticidae; genus Maratus; species Maratus speculifer. The sequence continues at coordinate 222,845,492 of OZ025296.1, read as the reverse complement.
CATTTTGGTGTGATGAAGACCCTGCAAAAGGTTCGAGAGCGTTTCTACTGGAATAATGTTCGCAGTGACGTGGAGAAGTGGTGTCGAACTTGTGACACCTTTGTAGCACGTAAAGGTCCAAAGAGGCACACCCGTGGACGATTGCAACGTTATAATGTAGGAGCTCCTTTCGAACGAATTGCACTAGACATCCTGGGTCCACTTCCTAGAACATCTGATGGCAATAAGTACATCCTCGTTGTCATGGACTACTTCACTAAGTGGCCTGAAGCATATGCCATTCCTAATCAAGAGACGGTAACCGTAGCAGACATACTGATTCAACACTGGGTTTCCAGATACGGAGTTCCTCTTCAAATCCATTCCGATCAAGGAAGAAATTTTGATTTGGCTGTGTTCAAGGAAATGTGTGAACTACTCGGCATGGACAAAACTCGAACAACACCTCTACACCCTCAATCGGACGGCATGGTGGAGCGTTTCAATCGTACCATCCTAAATAGCTTCTCCCTCCTGGTGTCTAAAGATCAACAGGACTGGGACAAGAAATTACCTCTGTTCCTGCTTGCCTACAGGAGTGCTGCTCATGAGGCCACTGGTTATTCCCCTTCTCAAATGATCTTTGGTCGTGATCTTCGTCTACCTGCGGATCTTTTGTTTGGCCGTCCTCCTGATGCTCCTTCATCGCCTGAGGAATATGTCGATGAACTCCAGGCGCGGATTGAGGAGATTCATTGCCTAGCGAGGAACCGAATCGGACTGGCATCGGAAAAGATGAAGACACGGTACGACACAAAGGCAACAGGACATGAGTTCAACGAAGGTGACAAAGTTTGGTTTTGGAATCCGATACGTCGTAAGGGACTGTCGCCAAAATTACAAAGAAACTGGGACGGTCCTTACACAGTCGTCAACAGGCTGAATGACGTCGTTGTACGCATACAAAAATCGCCACACGCCAAACAGAAGGTCGTACACTATAACCGGCTAGCCCCTTATTTTGGCCAAAGTGATTAGAAATTCGAAACTTGAATTTCAGACCATGGTCATGAAAGTCACTTTTTGTAAATATATAAATAGTAATTAGTTCTTATTTATGTACTTCTTATTATTGTTATTATTTATTATTTTATTTATTTATTTATTTTAAGTGTTTTCCTCTAACTCAAGGATTGCACTGCCCGGGACGTGCAGTCTTTGAGGAGGGGGTCGTGTTACGAAATTTTGTAAATAGTTAGTGTTTGTACTGTAAAATAATGTAAATAATCTTATTAAGCTCCATTCCTTTTCTAATATTAGTTTTTGTTGCATTGTCTCTGTTATCAAGCAAACTTGTCTATTATTTTCAGTGAATGTGTATGGCAGCTTTGCGAAATATTAGAGATATCGCCAAGTTGGCGTCACTTTTGGCAACTAATTTTGGTCACCAAATTTGGCGATATATCGCCAAGTTGGCGACGAACTTGGCGATTGTTGGCGATGGTAACCCTTCCCTGTTTATGGTACCCCCCCCCCCCTTAGGTCTACTGATACATTGAATGTTGTTCCGTGGTTTTCCGGTTTTTTCTAGAAGGTTGTAGAAACTTCGCCGCATGCTGCGAACCTATATAAGGAGATCGATACGAGCTGCTGTTGTCATTATTTACCAGTCAGTCAGTGAGTGAACAAGGCGTAAGCAAGTTTGCTTGAGTTTCATCTATGTTGTTTTGAATGTTATTAAGTGTTGAGACGTTGTATAAAGAGTCTTTGGGGTCTAAAGCTGTAATTGTACGATAGATTTGAGCAGTTATTTTTGAATATCCAGTAATATTTGTGAGTTTCGAAGACTCTGTTGTTCTGAAGTCTGTAAATAAATTATTTTCTACTTTTCTAAGAGCAAGAGTTTGAAGTTGTCTAAGCATAAGATCAAAAGAACCCAATATACGCTACAGTATTTTATACGTTTGAAATTTAAAATACATAATTATTATATAATTTTGTCGAGTTATTTCAGCTTTTATGAAAATCGGATGTATAGATCAATTACAGGGACAATCAAAAGTATTCCGTTACATTACGGTCAATTGGGGAAAAAGTTTCAAATGTATTTTATACGTTTTAAATTTAAAATACATAATTCTTACATAATTTTGTCGAGTTATTTCAAATTTTATGAAAATCTGATGCATAGATCAATTACAGGGGCAATCAAAAGTATTCCGTTACATTACGGTCAATGGGGAAAAATGTTTCAAATGCATTTTAATGGTGTTAAACTCATTCGAACTTAATAAAATTTATATGCAACAATAAATAACATATTATAATATACATTTTACATAATTTGTGGTGCAAAGAAAATGTGTTATTGATTTACAAGGCCACACAAAAGTATTCCATTACATAATGGTATAGGGAGAACACTGTTTGATGAGCGTTTTTATTGTAATTCACTATTTAAAATTTTATGAGATTGATATATGAGAGTAATATTTTTAGAATTTTGTTATCGTACGAACGCACCTCATTTGCTACGCTTCACGTGCAATTTCCAACTTGTTATGATAAGTTGTGCTCAATTTTACGAGAGCAGCATTTATACTTGTAGAAAATTAGAGGGGATTTTTTATAAACAGTTTCAAATTCCGTCAACTGTATTGCTTATAATTTGAGTCTTTAATGTTAGAAACCCCTTCTTTTTAGAAATTATGATAGAATATATTGTACATAATGGCTTGCAATTCGAAAAAAAAAAATAATAAGAATTGGATGCAATCAACATATAGTGTACATAATTCAATAGCTAAATGTATAGAGTAACTTTTGTAAAAGTCTCAAACGTATAGTTTGTAAATTCTAAAAATTACTGTCGATACAATAAACTTGAAATCCGTTTTTCTCAAAACGAAGCAAAAAGATGTGGAGCTATACTCAAAATTGTAATATGCGCAATATTGTGAGTACAACAACTAGTGTGTAACTGATAATACATTTGGATACAGCCTCTCTATGTTGTACATCGTTTCGGAAACAACGGATTTCGAGCTTATCGATTCTCGGGAATTTCACAAAAGTTGCTTTATACACTTAGTAGATTATGCACATGATATTTTGAATGGGTTCGCGCATGCGCAGTGAAACATTATTTATTAAATCTGCTCCTGTTTCATCCATTTTTTATTATTTTTTAATTCTGATTTCAGGGTTTTGCATACAATGTTATTTGTCATAGTTTTTTCTTAAAAAACATATTTTTATAATAAAAACTCTGCAAATTATAAACACCAATCTTAACAAAATTCGGGACTGTTTTTATAAGAGCCTTAATTCTTTACAAATATAAATTTTGTCATCATAAAAATGACTACAGTTTATTAAAGTAAGTCTCTTTATTACGTTCTATAATTTGAAAGTATTTGCTAAATTAAGTTTTGCAGGATTATGAAAAAGATCCATTCTTTTCCAATTTATTGACGAATTGTTGACACTATAGGATTTTGGGGGGAAAAATCGGAAATGATTGCAAATGTGGAATTTTTAGAAAATTTTAATTTTCGGTTTTGTGTTTTTAATTTTTTCTATCTTTACAAGAAAGAAGTATTGGATTTATCAAAATTTTCAAAATTCGGGGTTTTCACGTTATACATTATAGGTATCAGAGATTCCAAAAGCCTTTTTTTATAATAACTCTGTCTGTGAGTGAGACTCTCACTCGGTGTCTGTACGTGACATAAATTTTATGGGCACACTATACACGTTATCGCAATAATTAATGTACGGAATTAAATTAAAATAAATGTATTCAGGTAGTCCCTGATAAAAAGTGATGCTGATCCGATTTTGGTGTAAATCGCTCAACAGGTGGCGCTTCTATGTTGGATGTTTTTACGATTAAAGCATCAGCTATCTGAAAAAAAATGCATGAATTTTTCTCAAACTTTAGAATATGTTATTCCTTGACATGAAATGATGTTGTTTACATTTTGGTGTAAATCGCTCAACAAGTTTCGCTACTATACCGATGTTTTCCGGATATTTGCAATAGCCCTATCTCGAAACTAATGCATGGAATTTAATAAAAACTTATAGACAGGTTGACCAAGATACATACTGATAATAATTCCTTTTTCGTGTAAATCGATCAACAGATGACGCCGAAGTCTTGCATTTTTCTCGATTTCCGCAACACTTTTATCTCAGTAAATACTGCACGGATTGTCATCAAACTTCAGATCCCATTATTCCTTGAGAAGAATAGACGTTACTTACATTTTGGTGTAAATCGCTGAACAGGCAGTACGTTTATGGTGGCGCTTCATTTTTCTTAATTTCCGATGTAGCTCCATTATCATTCTTTATATACATTAGGATCTAATTCCAATGTGATTTTTTTATAATTATGCTTCTGATCAAAATCAACCTGTTACATTAAAAATATCTATTTTTAAAATATAAAATTTTAGTTAGGCATAGTCAAATTTCTAAACATTTTTGATTTGTAAGGAGGGCATGATTGGAACATTTTAATTTTTATTTCTTTTTACAGAAGAAAACCTTATGAACGAAATTTTCCGACTTCAAAATTTCTATGGATTTACATACTTTAGTATGCAGAGATCCCGAAATATATGTTTATGAAAAATGTCTATTTTTTATGACTGTTAGTCTATTTCTTTCATTTACAATTGTATAATATTATGTATAGAATTGAGTATTTTTTGTTTGTTAGTTTTTATTCGTTTTCGTTAGCAATAGCCGCAGGTATTATAAAATATATAAATTGCCAGCAGGTATTATAAAATTAATACCTGTTATATTTAAATTATATGTATAATTTAAAAATATTTGTAACAGCAATTTGTCTGTCATTTTCATTATTATACTATCGAAAAGTGTATGAAGTTAGCATACAATTAAACCAAATTGTTGTGTATTACATACATATATTTATAATATTGTTTAGTCATGCATTCAAAGTTTCCTAACTCGATCATATTTAGCGTTAGATGAGTGGGACTTATATGTGTTTCTTTTTAGTGTGGCAGAAAATTGTTACTGAATGCCACTTGCAGAAGCAGACGCCCGTATAAAAATTATATTTCGCAATTTCTTAAAAATACTTTCGTTGGTCCTAGGGACATTCACAATAGTTTTTTACCACATTTAAATCATTTTTATTAGTGGAATTATATATCTATGACAAATTGTTTAGGATTTAGATATTATACATCGAAGAGAGCGGATACCCTGTTTATTTATCATACTATCAATGCATTCCCTATATTTATACATACACTTTTCTGGGACGTGGTAAATCCTATAATTTTGCACAAATATTTTCTATACTCATACATAAAATCAAAGCGGTGGATGAAATCAATCAAGTGGATTTGCTAAACTAAATTTAATTGCTTGAAAAAAAGTGGTTGTAAACAGAACAAAATTCATGTAAAATATGGTACTTCCGAACAGGTTAAGCATTATATAAATTGAAAGTTCGACTTACGAAATATTGTACGTCGATATGAAACATTTTCAAATGAATTAATTTTCTGTCTGGTTCTCTGTGTAAGGATAGGAATTTGAATAAAAAAAAACTGCAGTAAATTCTACAAAACATTTAATCTGAGAGAACTTTTCGTGTTCGAAGAGGTAAAATTAGTACCACATTTATTATAAACTTAAATTTCAAAACATATGTTGTTAAAAATATATGTTTATCTATAGATTCATTTTAAATACTTTTTTATTGAAAATGTTTATAAGTGCAGCTAAGAAAAAACTAGTCGTTGGGGGCCACCGTAATACTTACCCATCATGGATATGTATATGAAAATAAAACATGTGAAAACTATTTATACAATGCATTGCAATTCATAAACAAAATTTAAATATTGTTAATATACATAGTAATGCTCTATTAAAGAACTGCTGATTACCGATATCGACAAATTATATAAAACGCCAAACTACTCAAGTAGTACCGAACTGCGTAAAAGAAACATCCTTATAACTCCAAAAATAATAACTCTATTAACTAAAAATTAACTGCATCGGATTAAGCGTCTCATTTCCAATTAAAATATACCTCTGAATTGAAATTTGAATGAAATACAGGGTCATGAAAAATCGAAGAATGTGGAAAACAGGATTACAAATATCTCGGCAACTAATAATCCGATTGACTTCGTTCTATATGCAAAATGTGTGTTATTTTATTGTATTTACGTCCATTCCTTAAAACAAAAAAATTCGAAAATTTTTATGTACCTTTCATCAGAACGAATTTTTCGAGAGTCCGAAAGAAATAGTTCCAGATAATCGAGGTTGCTGATATTAAATAGGGTTCGTCCCATTCTTACATACTAACTACATACAAAATTTCAAGTCTCTATGTCAATTCATTCTGGAGATAGAGCGTTTACAGACAGACAGACAGACAGACGGACGGCAAAAATTTTTTTCTAAAAATAGGTTTTTCGGAATCTCCACTATCTAAAACGTGTAAATCCGTCAAAAAAATTTCGATTTTCAAAACGATTGAAAGACTTACCCTATACTACGTATGATGGGTAAATAATACAAAATAATTTAGTCTTTGTTTTATTGTATTTTGGATTTTCACTTTTTATTTGTTTATCAAAGATATAAAATGTTTGGAAAGTATCCAGAATATAATTAATTAGGTATAAACAATTACTTCAAACATGTTTCTTGCCAAGAATTCGAAGTCAGTTACCCAATTAGTTTTCTTTTACAATCTTTATACTCTATTTTGTTGTTTTTTGTCAGCAAAAAGGTTTAAAAAAATGAATATTCTAAAAAATTGAATATCCCATGCATTATCTTATAAAATGTAATATGAATTCAATTTTCAATCATGACCATTAAGTTTAATTTTTATCAAAAATTTCTCTTATCATTATAGAAATTACTCATGTTGTCTGAAAATGTAAATTGTTTTTCTAAACTTCATTTTTATTGTTTCATGCCCCCCCCCAAAAAAAAGCCGTATGTGTATTTTCAGAATGTTTTCATTGACATGAGAAAAGAAAACTGTTGTCGATATTTGAGGCTTGACCCACCCTTAAATTTTCATGTTGAAAATAATTTTATACTTTCGTCAGTACATGGGAAATAAAACTGCGAAAATACTCAAACAATAGTATTTTTTCGATCAGGTAATTCAAACAATTGTGGAAAAATCAATTGTGAAGAATTTTCAGTTTAAAAAGTATATATTTTTTCGCAGGTAAAATATATGAAATAAAATTAATTAAATAGGTTTTAAGTAACGCAGAAATACACATCTTGCATTCCAGGAATAAAGATTTGTACAGTAAATATAACTAAACAGAACTATGTGCATTAGCTTAAAAAGGGGCTATGTGTGTGTGGGGAGGGGAGGTTGGTTTTTGGAGGAATGCGTGAAATTTTAAAAATATATTTTTAAAGGGTGTTAAAGGGACAAGACTAGTCTGGAGCAAATGGGATAGATTTATGACAATGGATGAGACGTGATTGCATCGCTATGATCCGAGTCTAATCGCCAGTTGTCACGTCCCATCCACTGTCACAAATCTAGATTTATAAGCTCTAAACCAGCATTTCATCCCCATCTCTCATTTCACCGTTTTCTCCAAAAATCTGGTAATAAATGAGTAACAGTTGCAATTAATTAGTTGCTGTCAATTAACAATTGCTTTAATTGCAGTTACTATTAATTAAAATCTAGATCATTAGTGATTTTTAAAATGTGAATGCATTATTGCAGAGGGAAATATTACTCTTTTGAAAAAGTGTCTGGTTTTTCAGTGGAAAAGTGTTTGTCAATCACTAATTTGTGTGCATGAAAACGACATGTTTTTCTAATTTTTCGTTAATTTTCTTATGTGAATTTGTTCCTCTTCTATTCTGTTGTTTACGAGTGTCAAAACAGTTTTATGTTAATTAGGTAAATGATGATAAATATGTATGACATAAAAGTGAAATTGAAATTTGTTGAGAAAGGATTTTGAGTCAAATCGTACTTCATCGTGGAAAATAAGACTGTAGTTTGGAAATACTGACTGTCGACATAGCGTTGACTGTGGCATATTGCTAACTGAAAAAAAAAAGATTTTGTAAGATATTATTACATATTAGTTTATCTCTTTGACACGCAAATTGTTTTTTTTAAGTACGGACGAATATACAAGTGTTTAATGTAAACTTGTATTATCATATTCCATATGCACATCCGTGTGGCATGTCTGATTCTCATCTTTGATAAATAAAGATGTGCGTTTCATACACCCTTGATGTCAAAGAGTTAATAATGTATCTTCGAAATAACTAAATGATAGTATTAAGAGTCAGTTTAAATTTTTAAATTAGTTGCTCAGATGTCGGTTTCAGAAACATTATTTGTTAGACATGGACAACCATATTTGAAATAATTTGGACAGTTAGCTTACCATTCGTATGTTAAATTTAAATTAAATGGTTTTCATTTTCTTATTTTGAAAGTTATTTTCAAGATTGAAGTGATTTTTTTTATGAGTAGTGCAGTTTAAAATTTAGAAACTTAACAACAGTCCTTCAAATTTTTATTTCAATAAACAATGTCATATCCATTAAACCTGAGTAACTCCTAATTACATCAGGGTGGCCCTGATGGGATTATTGTAGCACATCTACGATGTTTGAAGTCAATGCAATTATTTTTCAATTATTTTTTTTTTATAAAAATCATTCAAATATATTATTTTATATCGGAAAAAAGTTAAAACAAACTGCAAATACATACACATCAAAAGTAGTGAATAAATTTCCCTACGTAATGAATAGCAATTTTTGTGAGTATGTGTTTGTGTGTGTTCTGTTTGCAATGAGAAAATAGCAATAGAACAATAACTGTGACAAGAAATAGTATAACTGAAACAGATAAAGGCATTAATATATTTATTAGTTTCAAAAGCAAGTGAATAGGTTTTGAAAAAAAAAATACTTAATTTATTGTTTTACTCCATTTTATTCAAACAAATATAACGATCTTTTTGCATGCTACATGAACTTCTGTACGAATGCTTGAGATTCCAGGTTAAGTTATGTTATAATTACTATCCTTACATAGCATTGCTGTATTTGTACAATAAAAAAAATATTCCTACAGAAGTACACTTCATGTCCTTCAAAATAAGTCTGAAAATAAGTGCCATCATGATATAATTTAATTTATAGCATATTAAATGTTTAAGTAAGTGTAATATTAAATTAAATGTTTACTTTACTTTGGAAATAACTGTATTCTGAAAATTATAATCATTTAAAATATTCAATAGACATTAGTCAATTTAATTCGTTCACTAGTAATTTTCATAGAGGTGAGAATCATTTTCACATTGTTAATATGAATTTTTAATATTTGTAACCTTACCTCAGTTGTGAAAATTATTTTCTATTCATTAATTATCCATATTATTAATTTGTTAAATATGAACTTACAGGCACAATATATTTTTTTCTTTTGCCTTGAAAAATAATCGTAATAAAAATGATTCAGGATACGATTTTCGTAAGTTTAATTATTAATTTGTAATAAACACAGAAACAAATATTAGTGAACAAAAACTCTAAAATAATGAAACAACGTTTTCTGTCAAATGTATATCTTCATTCTTTAAGAACAATATGTTACCTTAGATATAATATATGGAAATGTACGAAAAATTATCAAGTTGTAATTTCCAACTCTTGGCAAGTATTTTTCTATAATAAATTGAATCATTTTTAATATGCTACACATCTTGGATAATTTGCAATTCTTACAATCTGAAGCAGATTTAAAGAATCTTTAAGAATTTACAAATACTTTACAATCTAAATTACTAGACTAATTATCATCAGTTCAGTTAAATAGCATTTAATAAATTAAATATTATACTTAAATGAAAGCTTTTTTACAGATATTACAAATCCGATTAAATATATCTATATTTATATATGTAGAATTTATGGAATATAAATAAATCTGTAACATGAATTCAATTGGTTTTCATCGTAATTATTAAATTAAAAAACAAACTAGTCGTAAATTGCATGTCAAGCGTAGCAAATGCAGTTCGATCGTACTAGAACGGAATTAAAAACAAAATTAGATCTTGGTGTAATAGCATAGAGTACTTCGGATACAGTATAGTAACCGAAATCGCATGTACATCACTTTTTGTTCTCTATTATATAGAAAGTAAGTTGTATTAAACCCCAGCAGCGTAAAGCAATTTCATAAAAAATACGAGTTTCATAAAAAATACGAGTTTCATAAAAAATACGAGTTTCATAAAAAATACGAGTTTCATAAAAAATACGAGTTTCATAAAAAATACGAGTTTTTAACATAGTTAAAACTCGCCCCAAAAAAGATTTCTCTCTGTATCATTATGCATATAGTTTTTGACCCTATAAATTAATAATAATTATTCTTTGTACCACACACTGTACAAATTGTATCTTTCAGAATACACCTTATAGAGACACATTAATTTTATTATGTTCGAAAGTGTGTAATATCATTAAAATGCACTTGAAATTATTTTTTTCCTCATTGGCCGTAAAGTAACGGATAAAGTTTGATTGTCCCTGTAATTAAATATCTGATTTTCATAAAATTTGAATTAACTCGACAAAATTATGAAGCAATTACATATTTTAAATTTCAAACGATTCGATTTGTAATGTTTTATGCAAACAGACGGACTGACACAAGGACGGCTACAGGTGGTATGTACTTACATATTTACGAACGCACCTAAAATGTCAGTTTTCTTCAAATCTTAGAAGGTATTTTTTACAGTTTAACCATCGGCTGAATTCTGTAAAAAGGACTTTTATTTTATAACGAATACTATAATCATGTATACTTCGTTCATGATATTTATACTAATGTCAAATTATAATAAAAAATAAGTAAATAAAAATTGTATTTAACATATAATTCTGTAAAGTTACATATTGAATCTTGTGCTTAAATAAAAATAAAATATTCCTAAAAAGTTAAGAACTAAATATATTGTTGTCAAGATAATCCTTCAATATAAAAAAATCTAAAAGTTCATTTCAGACAGACACTATAATATTTTATTTCTGTTTTAAATTTTCAATTCTAAATTAAAATTGATAATTAAAATTACTATGATTTATAACCTCTAGTCTAGACAATAAATTAATGACACAATTGATCATCATTCATAAAACTTCATACTTAATAGGTTTTGTTTTTTCTTTTATATTGACTTTAAGCTTTCCATAACTTATAATTTCAACTAATCTACTTTAAAAACTTTTATATAAACGATTTTGAATTTTGAATTTTATTCGGAAACGTAAGTGCTTTCTTCGGAAGGAAAGAAGTAATGTCTTAGAAAGTTATATTATTCATGATCATATCTAGTTTCTCAAATAATTATTATTTTCAATACTATTATTCACACAGATATATTTCTTTGAGAATTCATTCGCCAATGCCTTAAATGCCATTTAATGAAATATTACAAAAAGCAAAGCATAAAATGGTTTTAGAGGTGATCGAAATTTTACGTCTTTTTTAGTCAGTAGTGTGGACTCTTAACACCATTGCACCACAGAATGTCATACTTTACTAAGGAGCGCTAACAGACTTTTCGAAGGAATGTTCTTTGATTTTATGCACTATGATTTAATAAATATGTATCTTAAGTTAAACAGTTCTGTTCAGATTTATATTATATTAAATTTAATTATTTTATGTAAATTTATTTCATTAACTTATTATTTTTATCAATAAAAATAACTTTTTGAAATTATATTTTTCAATAAAATTTTAAAACTGAAAAATGTTATCTGGTTTTAAGTAGCGAATTGTAAAAATCATATGAAATTACAGAAATTTCAATTTTACTCTCACCCACCAGATTTTACCCGTTTTTTCGCCAAAGTTTCAGTTAACAGACATTCTTAACGTTATTATAAATTCCTGTCAGCTAATAGGGGGTGAAGGATATTTACTTGCGGAGTTTTAGGTATATGTATTAAATAGATCTTCATAAATTCTCTTGTTAGTTGTCATATTTTTAGATTATATTACAATAATCTAATTATATTAAGGTGGTCTGGTGTAAAACGCCAGGCGGGGTAATAACGCCAAGTACTAATATTTTGCATAATTGTGAAATAATCTGGTAAATGACACCCATATGCTCTGCGCAGAAGGGTTTTGAGTCATATAAATCGCAAAAAACAGCTTCAAGTTAATTTTTTTCATTTTTAGGTCTTATTGTTTTTACAAGCAACTAAAATTATCGCTTGATCTAAAATTTGCGAGATACTATTTGTGATGTGAACACTATTTTTTTTATCCGGGAATACTTTGTTAATTACATAAATTTGTAGTACATTTCATGGATTATTAAAATGTTGCTGAGGATTTTGAATATCTTCTCAAGATAATTTGTAATTTAAAATGTACAGCGCAATAATTATAATGGGGTAATAACTCCAATCCTTGGCATTAATACCCCGGTTGATTCCCTACAGTGGCCGAGCTACATCCTAAATACTGATTCAAATAAACACAGTTAAAACTGTGCAATGTTTCTAATAATTCTATTTAAGCGGTCCTTTTTAAGCAAAAAGAAGCTCACTGTCTGATATTCTTTTGCCTCATCCTCCCCCCCCACACCACACCTTTATTTTTCTTACACCTTTCACAAAAAATTTAACATTTGCAATAGCTTACAATGCAATTTTTCAATTTCAAAGTTTGTAGAGTTTTTATTTTTAGAATTGGGCAATCTACATGCAATTATTCCATCTTATTTCATAGTTTTGTTTGCAGGCCGTTATTACCCATATAGGTGGGTTATAACGCCAAATAGCCTTGGTCAAGAAATCACGCCATTACACTTTATGAATACATATCTGTTAAATTAATTATTTTTTATATAGATAGTCAATGAGTTGTATCAAATCACATATTTGTTTGAAAAATACCAACTAAAACTGAGCCGTGAAAATTGGTAGAACCTTAACGTGGCGTTATTACCCCAGGGTACCTTACTTCAAGAGACAGATCTCAGAAAACGCATTAGCAAGTAAGTGTTTCTTAGATCGAAAGAACATATGTTCGAGAAAAAGCTATGTTCAAAATAAGATATGTTCTCAGCAGAGCGACACAACTCTCTTCATTACTCTCTTGGTGCTGAATATGTAAGTGATGAAATTGCGAATTAATTCAGGATTTTTTTTTATAGAGTGAAAATTAATGTGCATTTCTCCGTTTACAATTTCTCAATCAGGTTTCATTTCAGATTTTATTTCTTTTTCATTTTAGTTAAAAAAATAAAATGAATAGCAGGATTCTTTTGTTCAATAAATATTTTAAATATGAACAGCTACAAACTGTAACACTTTTAATTAAATTAGCATGATTCCAATCAAAAATTTGAAATATAAACTGTCACATTAAATACAAATTACAAAACGACATATAAGTGTTAAAATTTTCATCATTATAAAGAAAATGTAAAACATTGGTACTAAAGATGACGTCTGTTGCGTTAGCAGTTCAATTATAGAGCCACTCAAAAGAATTTTGTTAATATATGGTCCATGGGAAAACACTTTTGCTGTTTATTTTAATGATATTTTGTCATTATACATATTTTGTATTTATACATATAAAAATATCAATAAAGTATTGAATAATCAATTTAAATAGTTTACAGATATTGAAATTAACATACATCAATAAAGTGTTAGTCAAGGCTCTTACAGAATATGGTATGTTCCAATAATAACATTATGTTATTTCAAAAGACGAATCACAGGAAAACGCACTAGCCATTTGGTGTTTTCTCCGACCAAAATAACATTTGTTCCAGGAAAAAATAAGTAGCAGCAGAGCAAGACAACACTTCCCATTACTCTCGTGGTACTGAATAAGTAAGTGATGAAATTGTGAGTTGCTTTCTAAAACTGTCTTCTTATAAAGTTAACTTAATACGCATTTCTCCGCCTGCATTTTCGCAATCAGGTTTCATTTATTCTTCATTTGAGAAAATAAAATAAAATAAAGAGCAAGATTTTTTTAGCAAACATTTTAAAAATAAAGAGATACAAACTGTAATACTTTTAATTAAATTAGTAAGACTTCAATCATACATTTGAAATATAAAATATTACTTTAAATTAAAACTTCAAAACAACACGTAAGTGTTAATAAGTTCCCCTTTAAAAGGAAATCTAATAATTCGGTGTTGTTCATGGAGTTTGTAGACTTACTGGCTCATTTCCAGGGCCATTCAAAAGAATTCTGTTACATTACGGTCTATGGGGAAAAATTGTTTCCTGCATGTTTTAACCTGTCACTGTGCGCGCAAATTTTCATCACATGAGCAGGCGCGCGATGTAAATTGTACAACAGTATGTAAACATGCAATTATTGTGGATTTGTTTTAATTTTACAAATGTTTTAACATACAAATATCATATACGTTTCCTCTGCTCACAATATATGAAAGTTTTCCGCAATATAATTAGATTTATTCTTTTATAGCATAAAGCAGGTGTATTAAAGCAGGTGTGAATTTTGTTTTAAGGAAAAAAGAAAGCAAATGTTGCACTTTTTACAACAACTCGCGGCTGGAAGGTTAATGATATTACTATATTTATATATACTGAAATATCAATAAAATACTGAAATAATTAAATACCAATTTCAATATCAACTTCAAATTTATAACACATTGATGTGCTGTGAACCAAAAACTTTATAAACGAATGTTTTTTTATGCTGTAATTGTATTCTTTCACAGTGTCTTCCTAAGTGTTGCTAACACACTGTTATACGGCATTTTTTAAAATAGATTTTTCTAAAATTTCTCATCAGTTAACATATTTTCAGCTTATGTTCCAATAATCAAAGCGTGTTTTTGCAAAAAACAAATCTCTGTCAACGCATGAGACATTTGGTGTTTTCTTCGACGAAAATAGGATTTATCCGATGAAAAATAAGATTAGTTTTCTCCGCAGAGCGAAACAACTTCCTCATTATTCTTTTGTAAGTGATGAAATTGAAAATTTGCTTTTTTATATAAGCATCTGCAAATTCTAATACATTTAGTAATGAATTAGTAAAATTCCAATCATTTATTTGAAATATAACCGATGTATATTAGTCAGCTACTTTATTATAATATACTGTAAATGTACTAAACAATACTTACAAAGTTCATACATTAAATTAAGATTATCGACTTTTATGCATGCAGTCAACAATGAAATAAGAAAACATTACATACATACATACAAAAAAACTCTATAATTTTTCGTTCATTTTAGATTGAGTGAGTTACTCTTTGTTGTGTTTCTTTTAATTCCGTTGCATTCGTTTCTGCAGAAAAAAGTGTTGTTTATGAGACCTGTCACAAAAAAAATTGAAAAAAACTCTTTCAAAATGCTTTATATAGATCTTCCTACAATCTCTGATTAATTGAAACATTTTCAGCTTATGTTCCAGTAATGATATTAAGTTTCTTCAAGAGACAAATCTCAGAAAACGCATTAGCCATTTGTGTTTTCTCCGACCAAAATAACATTTGTTCGAGGAAAAATAAGCTTAGTGTGCTCTCATCAGAGCGACACAAAATCTCCTTATTACTCTCTTGGTACTGAACATGTAAGTGATGAAATTGTGAATTTCTTTCAGGAATTCTCTCCTTATCGAGTGAAAATTAAGACTCATGTCTACGTCGGCTTTGTTTGAATAAGGTTTCATTTGTTTTTAATTTTAGTACATAAAGTAAAATGAATAATAAGACTTTTAAACAACTATTTTGAATATAAATAACTACAAACTGTATTACTTTTAATTAAAATACTAAGATTTCAATCACATATTTGAAATATATTAAATATTTAAATTATAATAAATATTTAAATTAAAATTACAAAACGTCAGGTTACTGTTAATTTTACATTAGAAAATGTAACAATTTGGTATTGAAGATGAATCTTATCTGTTCATTTACAGTGCCATTCAAAAGAATTCTGTTACACTACAGTCTCTGGGGGAAATCGTTTGCCATATGTTTTAACGATATTGCAATATTTATATACATTAAAATATTAAAATAAATATTGGAGTATCATTTTAAATATTTTTAAAATATTTAAAATGATACACATCTTACAAGTGTTCTACGCGGTTTTTGCAATTGCAGTAGTTGAGTTCCAGTAGTTAAATTATGTTATTTCAAGATACAAATCTCGGTGGTTTCTCCGATCAACATTATATTTATTCCATGAAAAATTAGCTTAGTTTTCTCAGCAGAGCGACTCAATTCTCAGCATTACACTCTTGGTACTGATTAAGTAAATGATGAAATTGTGAAATGCTTTCAGGGATTCTCTTTTTGTAGAGTGATCATTAAGCCACATGTATCCGTCGGCATTTTATAAATCAGAGTACATTTGTTGTTCATTTGAGTAAATTAAATAAAACGAGTCGCAAGCGTCTTTTAAACAAATATTGTAAATATAAACGGCTCCAAAGTATAAAACCTTTAATTAAATTAATAAAATTCCAATCGAACATTTGATGTATAAACTGTTACTTTAAATTAAATTTACAAAATGACAGGTTAATGATAAAAGTTCCCCTTTGAAAAGGAAATGTAATAACTCGGTTTTGAAGATGAAGTCTGTAGTATTACCGGATCATTTGTGAGGCCATACTAAAGAATTCTGTTTCTTTACTGTCTAAAGGGAAATTTTTTTGTCATATGTTTTAGTGATATTACACTATTTATTTTACTGAAATACCAATATAATATTCAAATGTCAATATCAATATTTAAATATCAATTTCAAAACTATAAAACATTATTGTGTTCTGAATCAGAAATCTTCATAAACAATTCTTTTATGCTATGAATTTGTTCTTGATACGTTACAAAACTGTTGCTAAAACACTGATATAAGGCATATGTTTTAAATAGATCTTCCTAAAACCTCTCATTGGTTGACAAATATTTAGCCTAAGTTCTAATAATCAAATTACGTTACTTCGAGAGAGAAATATCAGAAAAAGCACTAGCCATTTGGTGTTTTCTCCGACCAGAATAGCATTTGTCGGAAAAATTAGCTTTGTGTTCCAAGCAGAGCGACACATTTTTTCTTCATTACTCTCTTGGTGCTGAATAAGTAAATGATGAAATTGTGAATTTCTTTGAGGAATTCTCTCTTTATAGAGTGAACATTAAGACAGATGTCTCGGTCTGCATTTTCTCAATAAGGTTTCATTTGTTGTTCATTTCAGTAATTAAAATAAAATTAATACCAAGATACTTTTAAACAAATATTTGAAATATAATCAGCTACAAGCTTTAATACTTTTAATTGAATTAGTAAGATTCCAATCCCATAATTGAAATATAAATTAAGTATTATAATCAAATACTTTATTATAAATTACTGTAAATATGCTGAAAAATTCTTCTAAAGATCATTCGATAAATTAAGATTCTCGATATTTTTACATGTATTTTAAAAATGTATAGGATTATTACATATAATGTATGTACATATATATATTTATGTATACATATATATAAATATATAAATATATATATATATATATATATATATATATATATATATATATATATATATATATATATATATATATATATATATATATATATAATCTTTTATTGAGTGACTTTTACTTTAGTGTGTTTCTTTTAATTGCGTTACATACACATTTATCATTCTTTTTCACATAAAAAATTTGTTGTTACTTGTAGCATGAGATTTGTCGCAACACAATGGTTTAAAAAACTCTGCCACAGGCTTTAACGCATAATCTTTCTATTGATCCTCTCAAAATCATTTATTAGTTTATATATTTTCAGCTTATGTTCCAATAATCAAATTATGTTATGTCGAGAGACAAATCTAAGAAAACGCATTAGACATATAGTGTTTCCGACCAAAATAACATCTGTTTCAGGAAAAATAAGCTTAGTGCTCTTAGTATAGCGACACAACCTTTTTTATTACTCTCTGGGACTGAAAAGTAAGTGATGAAATTATGAAGTGCTTTCAGGAATTCTCTTTTTATAGAGTGAACATTGAGATACATCTTTCCGTCTGCATTTTCTAAATCAGGTTTCAATTATTCTTCATTTGGTTAAATAAAATAAAACGAATAGCATGTTGTTTTAATAACTATTATAAATATGAATAATTACAAATCGTATTAGCTTTAGTAAGATTCCAAGCACGTATTTGAAGTGTAAATGAAGTATTATTTTCAACTAGTTTATTATAAACTACTGTAAATATGCTAAGCAATTCTTCTGAAGGTCAAGTATTACACTGTAAAAAAATCTGTAAAGGTACTAAACATTTTCTAGGAAACTGGGATTCCAAGAACTTTACATGTAACCTTAACAGCAAAAATTCAAGTTTCAAAATCGGTTACATGGATTTTTCCTGTTACCATTGTATGAAATGTTCTTGGAATCCCAGTTTCCTAGAACATGTTTAGTACCTTTACAGATTTTTTTTACAGTGTAAATTAGGATTCACGACTTTTTTGCATACACTTTAAAAACGTATAAGATCATTGCACACAAAATAAAGCAGAAAACCCCGTATAATTCGTGGTTTATCTTACATTTAGTGAATTATTTTTCAGATTATTAATTTTAATTGCGTTACATGCAACTTTATCATTCGCTTTGGCACAAAAAATGTTTTGTTAAAGAGCCAGAAAGCTTGAAAAAACTCTGTCAAAAGGCTAAACGGCATATCCTTTATATAGATTTTCCTAAAATCTCTCATTGTTGACATATCTTTAGCTTATGTCCCAAGAAACAAATTATGTTACATCAAGAGGAAAATCTCAGAAAACGCATTAGCCATTTGGTTTTTTTCCGATCAAAATAACATCTGTTCGAGAAAAATAAGTTTAGTGTATTCTCAGCAGACCGACATAAAATTTCCTCATATAAATATATTGAAATTGTTATACATCAGTGTTCTGCAAGGTTTTTACAGAATGTGATGAGTTCCAGTAATTAAATTATGTCATTTAATGAGAGAAATATCAGAAAACACATTAGCCATTTGGCGTTTTCTCCGAACAAAATAACATTTATTTGTTAGAGGAAAAATAAGCTTAGAATTCTCAGCAGAGCGATGAAACTCTCTTCATTACTCTCTTGGTTCTGCATAAGTAAATGATGAAATTGTGAGTTGCTTCCAGGAATTCTTTTCTTATAGAGTGAACATTAAGATGCATGTCTCCGTCTGTATTTTCTAAATCAGGTTCCAAATATTCTTCATTTGGGAGAATACAAAAAATGAATAGTAAGTTTTTTAATAACTAGTTTAAATATAAATAACTACAAATTGTAGTAGTTTAAATTAAATTAGTATGGCTCCAGGCTTATTTGAAGTATAAATGAAGTATTATAATCAACTTGTTTATTATAAACTACTCTAAATATGCTAAACAATTCTTCTGAAAATCAAGTATTCACGATTCACGACAGTTGCACGCACTGTTAAAAAAAACACAAGAACATTACATACAAAAAGGAACAACAACAACACATATAATTCCTGGTTTATCATACATGGAGTGGGAGAGTTTTTCTTTTATTTGCTTTACATGATAATTCATCATTCGTTTTGGCACAAAAATATTTTTGTTAAAGAGCTTTTGTGTCAAAAAGCTTAAAAAGACACTGTCACAGGGCTTTACGGCATATGCTTTATATAGATCTTCCTAAAATCTCTCATTGGTTGACATATTTCCACCTTATGTTCCAATAAACAAATTGTGTTACTTCAAGAGGCAAATCTCAGAAAACGCATTAGCAACTTGGTGTTTTCTCCAAATAACATAACATTTGTTCGAGAAAAAATAAGCTTAACTGTTCTCATCAGAGCGACACAACTCTCTTCATTACACTCTTGGAGCTGAATAAGTAAATGATGAAATTGTGAATTGCTTTCAGGAATTCTCTTCTTATAGACCAAACATTAAGATGAATTTATTCGGTATTTTCTAAATCAGATTTCATTTATTTTTCATTTGAGTAAAAAAATATAAATAAAAGCAAAATTTTGTGGAAAAATATTTTTATTATATACCGCTATGTAAACTATAATACATTTAATTAAATTAGTAATATTGTAATCACATATTTGAAACATAAAATATTGCTTTAAATTAAAAACACAAACTGACAAGATAGTGTTAATAACTTCGCCTTTAAAAAAGTGTAGGAATTCGGTACTGAAGATGAAGTATTCAGCACAATTGATTCGTTTACAAAGCCACTCAAAATATTCTTAAATTAAGGTCTATGGGGTAAAATCGTTTGTATTGCATTTTAATCATACTACAATACATGCATATATATATACATATATATACTGAAATATCCATAAAATATTGAAATATCAATTGGAAATTCATAACACATAAAAGTAATGTGAATGAGAAAACTTCGTACGCAATAAATTATACTGTAATTGTGTTCTACAATATTAACTTATGTTCTAATAATTAAATTGTATTTTGGTTATTATTGTTGGTTTATTTATAGGGACAGTCAAAAGAATTTTGTTATACTATGGTGTATGGGAAAAATTAGGTTTCCGTGTATTTTAATCATTTTACAGCATTTACATTAATATCAATAAAATATAGAAACATCAATTTTAATATTAAAAAAAATATTGAAAATGATATACGTCACTGAAGTGTTATATAAGGTTTTTACAGAATACGGTGTGTGCCAATAATTAAAATATGTCACTTCAAGAGAGAAACCTCAAAAAACGCATTAGCCATTTGTGTTTTCTCCGACCAAAATTACATTTGATCGAGGAAAAATAAGCTTAGTGTGTTCTCAGCAGAGCGCCACAACTGTCTTCATTACTCTCTTGGTACTGAATAAGTAAGTGATTAAATTGTGAATTGCTTTCAAGAATCGTCTTCTTATAGAGTGAACATTAAGACTTCTGCCTCTTTCTATATTTTTACTTTATTCTATTTTCAATAGAAGAAAGTATTGTAATCGACATTTTTTTCGATTTCCAGTTTTCGACGGATTTACACGTTTTAGGAGTCAGAGATTCCAAAAAAACATGTTTTTACAAAATGTCTGTCTGTCCGTGTGTGTGTGTGTATTTGTGTGTGTGTGTGTGTGCATGTGTGTCTCTGTGTGTGTCTGTGTGTACGTATGTCGCCATTCTACCATCAAAAAGTGTATGAAGATATGCATAGAATTGAACCAAATTTTTTGTGAATGTTTTTAGTTGTGGCAAGCAGCTTTTCCTTCAATTTTGAAATATTCCGCCGGAAGAGAGCTTTAATAACAACTTTTGTGCCATTTTCAATATTGTACCGACTATAAGTGTATGAAGTTACCTTTTTTTGTGTGTGTAAGAGTATGGCTGCGGCTACTTCGTTCTCCCTGAATTTGAAAAAAAGAACGTCGGAAGTGGGCGCTGCAATTGCGATTTTTGTGCCATTTTCAAAATTGTACTGTGTGTATGTAAATAGTATTGTATTTTCAATATTGTAAAAGTGTTTGAAGCTATACATCGAATTGAACGAATTTTTCGTGTAAGTGTTTAGCTATGGCTAGTTTGTCCTCCCTGAATTTGAAAACAAATTTGCTGGAAAGGGGAGCTGCAATGGAAATTTTTTATCCAATTTTAATATTTTACAACAGAGAAATGTATACATTATGCATAGAATTGAATGAAATTTTTTGCATAAGTGTTTGACTATTGTCAGCAGACACTCCCTGAAATTGAAAAAAATGCGCCGGAAGGAGGCGCTATAATCGTGATGTCTGTGCCATTTTTATTATTTTGCCATTAAAAAGTGTTTGATGTTATGCATAGAGTTGAACTGAATTTTTTGTGCATGATTCTTTTTCAATTTGGCGAGTAGATCCTTTCTGAATTTCAAAAAAAATCTGAATATCGTTCTACTTTTCATCGGCTCATGCAGATACGGAAACTCGTTTTTATTCCGATTAATTGACAGAAGCAGAAATTTAAGATGCAAATCATAGTTAGTATAGTATTGAATTAATGATATTAACATGTGTAACTAAATTTTGAAATAATAAAATGTACGTGTGAGATAGAAGAATGTTTTGGGATTGGCACATCCAACTAGTTTAAATCTGGATTCATTTGTCCTTCATTTGAGTAAATAAAATAAAATGAACAGCTAGATTTTTTTTAAACAAATATTTAAATAAAAACAGCTATAAACTGCAACACTTTTAATCAATTTAGTAAGATTTCAATTACATATTAGAAATATAAACAGATACTTTAAATTAAGCTTACAACTTGACAGCTTAGTGCTAATAAATTCCCATTTAAAAAGAAAATGAAATAACAAAGTAACTGAAGATTAAGTATATAGTGTTATCGGTTTATTTACAGAGACAGTCAAAATAATTCTGTTACATTAGGTTCTCTGAGGAAAAATTGTTTGCCGTATGGTTTAACTATATTACAATATTTGTATATTAAAATACGTATACAAATAATTTAATATAGTAATATACATATATATACATATATAATATGAAATATGAAATATAGTAATATTGTAATATTGTAATATACAATTTTTATATAGTAAAATTTGTACATTAAAATGTAAAAAAAAATAATGTAATATCAATTTGAGTATTTTAAAAATATTAAAATTGATATGCATCACTGAAGTGTTCGACACGGATTTTACAGAATATGGTGTGTTCCTACAATTAAATGGTGTTACTTGAAGACACAAATCTCAGAAAACCCATTAGCCATTTGTTTTCTCTCCGACCAAAACAACATTTGTTCGAAGAAAAATAAGCTTAGTGTGTTTTCAGAGGAGCGAAACAACTCTCTTTATTACTCTCTCGGTACTGAATAAGTAAGTGATGGAATTTTGAATTGCTTTCAGGAATCCTATTCTTATAGACTAAACATTTAGGCGCATGTCTCCGTCTGCATTTTCTCAATCAGGTTTCATTTGTTCTTTATTTGAGTAAATTAAGTAAAATGAAGAGCAGGATTTTTTTAAAACAAATATTTTATATATAACTAGCTACAAACTCTGTTAAATCGCATATATATATTTATAATATTGATCAATTTCTCAATTAATTTTCAGTAGTGAATTTACGCCTGATATTTTAGATACGCCACAGAATTATGTGCTCATGAAGACAGATCTAGTGCTGCGATTTGCAGCTTAACCAACACATGAAGTGAGAAATGCTAAGGTGGGTATCGTCTTTGTCGCTTAAATGGTAGAGCACTTGTAGCGCTATTCCAAGGGTTCCGGGTTCGATTTCCGGCTTGGAAATTTTTCACCAAAGTTGGTCTTACGCTTAGTAGAAGTATGAACATTCACGTATCTATTAAATCGTTTTAAAAAAATCGCTTTATAAAATCGTTTGCCGTTTGTTTTAGTAAAATACAATGTTTATATGTATTTAAATATCAATATAATCCAGAAATATCAATTTCATTATTTTATATATTGAAACTAATATGCATATCTGAAGATATGTACAAGGTTTTTACCTAAAACACACTGGTTAATTATAGAAATTATGTTGCCTCAAGAGATAAATCTCTCAAAGCGCATTAGCTATTTGGTATCTTCTCTTCCACCAAAATAACATTTGTTCGAAAAATAAAATAAGCTTAGTGTTGTCAGAAGCGTGACGAAAGTCTCCAAATTTTTATCTTGGTCAGTATAATCTAGTGATGAAATTGTGAATTGTTGTCAGGAATTCTCTCCATACATATGTGGACATTAAATTCAAATATCAGTCTACATTTTTTCAAACAAATATCAATTATTCTTCATTTGAGTAAATAAAATAAAATGAATAGCAGGATTCTTTTTTAACAACTGTTTTATATAACATAATATAATATGAACAGCTGCAAACTGTAATACTTTTAAATCTGAAATAATATTAATTAAGATAGTAAGATTCCAGTCACATATTTTATATATAAACTGTTACTTTATTGTAAAATTAAAATACGATCAGCTTAGTATAATCAATTCTCCTTTAAAAACAATATGTACCAATTCGATACTGAAGAGAAATTTTCGATTCATTTACATGGCGATTTATTTACATTTAAGAATTTTTTTACAGGACGGCCCACGGGGAAACACCTTTTGTGGAGTATTTTAATTCTATTACAATATTTATATATATTAAATTTTAATATTTTAATATCAATTTCAAATTTGTAACAAATTAATGTGTTGTGAACCATAAACAAACATTTTTATGCAGTGATTCTGTCCGTAACAGTTGCCAAATTGATGCTATCACACTGCTATACGGTATAATCTTTGTATAGATCATATTACGATATTTCAGTAATGGACATACTTACAGCTTATATTCCAATAATAAAATTACGTTTCTTAAGATACAAAGCTCAGAAAACGCATAAGCCATTTGGTGTTTTCTCCGACCAAAATAATATTTGTTTGAGGGAATTTAAGCTCAGTTGTTCTCAGCAGAGCGACGCAACTGTCCGCATTACTCTCTTGGTTCTTAATAAGTAAGTGAAGAAATTGTGAATTGCTTTGAGGAATTATCTTCTTACAGATAAACATGAAGATGCACGTCTCTGACGGTACTTTTTCATTTAGGATTCATTTCGGGTTTCTTTACACTATTAAAAGTTAAGGTGACAAACCGGTGCCATTTGGGACCCGGGGGTGAAAAGGCCCTAGGGTCCATTGGAACCCGGGGCATTTTGAACCCTAGGGTGCCATAGGGGCTTGGATATGTGACTGCAGTGCCGACAGGTCTCTTACTAGGTGATTGGAGCTAAATAAGGTGCCATGCACCTCGTATTGGCAGCAATGTGGCACCTCATCGGGTGACTGGAACCATGCGCATGCGCTGTGACGTGTGTCTTTCTGTTTTCTGTGACGGCAAGTAAAATCTGTGGCTATGAGTGAATGAAGGTGACCTCGATGGCCGATCGATTAGAACGCTGAGCTTGTAATCAGACGTTGTGAGTTCGACAGCCAAAAGTCGGTTTGTCGGTAAGTCGGTCGGTTTTTTATTATTGGGCACTCTGGATTAAGGGTGCCATCTTTTTACCCTAATTAAAGGTGCCATTCTGGCTCCTTTAGGATGTCACCAGAGAGGCAAGCCTTTCACCCCTAAAAAGTGCAATGTGTCACCATTAGTTTTAGGTATAGATGTAGGTATTGAAAAATAAAATAAAATGAATAAAGAGATTTTACAAAATAAATATTTTAATTATAAGCAGCCGCAAAAAGTAAAACTTTTCATTAAAATATTATGTTTCCAATTAAATATTTGAAGTATAAACTAATACATTAACCTCCTGACTGCCGCTGGCTGATTTTTTCGCACATTAAGCTGCAGGTTTCACTGCAGCATAAGCAATATTTAAATTAATATAATTCTACAAATAAAACCCAGTTTTGAAAAATTAAGTTAAGATTAATACTCTCAAAGATTATACACCTTTTATATAAAAACATGTTTTGTATCAGGTTGGGAAAAACACCCTTTTTTACTATTTTTAATAAATTACAGAGAAAACAACATTACAATTTTACCCTTTATCCGGGCAGTCAGGGGATTAAATTAAAATTATAAAACGAAAGGTCAAATATATTAATATAGTGTTGAACAGTAAGTTTTTCTCAAAACGATTCTGTTACATTACTGTCCATGAGGAAAAATCGTTTGCCGAATGTCTTAATGATATTACAATGATTAAATATTTAAGGGGATATACACGACTGTTAAACAGTCAAAAATTTCGATTTTTTGAAAAACAGTTATATGAAAGACTAGCTTTTTCAGCGTATTTTAAGACAATTCGCTTGAAAAAAAAAATCCATAATTACGGAAGTTATGATTAAAAACGTGTCAGTCGCTTACTGTAAACAGTTCCAGCATAAAAAATACTTCAAACTGATTTATCTCAAAATGTGTTTTTTTACATAATGCAAATGTTATGTCCAAAACTATTTAATATTTTTGCATGGAATTTTTACAGATGATACATAATGCCATTTTCTTGAAACTGAACCTAAATTTTCTTTCAGATTGCTAAAGGATACATTTTCTATGCATAGATAATTTTTTAAGAGAAAAATACACTATTTTCAGTTTAATTTTAAAAATAGAAACAAGAACTCTTAAAATGAAAGAGTGGATTTGGCTTTCAGGAAAGAGCTGTAATTTATCGAATCGTGAATTAGTTGTTTTTTAAATGCTTTACTCATCTTGATTTAGATTGCTTATTTAAATAACTCATCTTGATTTAAATTGTTTAAAAACCATTCACTCCATTAAGTTGTTTCAAATCTTTATGAGAAGCTGCCTTTCAAATTGTGATATGAGTGAATTTCGGCTCAACTTAAGTTTTTTTTTCTGACATTTTAAGAGAGTGGTTTAAATATGTACAATTTTAGGTTCAAATTGGCTTTTAGTTTTTGTAGTATGTGTAAAAAACAGAAATTTGTCTTAAATTCAATATGATTGAGTATTCAAGGGCGTTATCTATAATCTAAAATTACAACACAACAAGCGATACGAAAATGATTAGCTATGACTGGGCTCTTTTTTACATAAATATATTTCGCGTTAAATATATTTCGCGTTAAATATATTTCGCGCAATAAGCAAATCTATTGTTTAAATAATAAGCATTTAGGATTCGACAGTCTTTGAAACTTGATAAAGATTTTGTTATTATTGGTCTATGACTGTTAAAAGTGTTGTATCGTAAAATGGAAACGAAATAAATATTTGAAAATTAAAACTATTTCTCGTACTTTTATTATTTATTTTTCTAGTTTGATGCTTCACAACGTTTGATATTTTAATGCCATTTAATTTCTTTCTATTTTTTTATTAATTTTATTTATTTATCTATTTATCTCCAAGACAGGATTTTTGTAAAATAAACACGAAGTTTATGTTGATTATTCGACTACTCTACTCAATTAAAAAAAGTTACTGTCAATACTCCGAAGTGACCTGTTAATAATCCCTTTCCTTTTAAAATATGTGCTATTTGGATATTTCATTAAATAATATTCTTTATCAGAAAAACATAAATTAAATCAATATCCATGAAAGAAATAAATACTAATAATAAAATAGAATAACATTGATGTAAAGTTGTGCTTTATTTAATCTTATAAAATTCCGATCGAATTTTAAGCCGAATAAAGAAATTTAAATGATCCTATCGATATTAATGAAAACGAGGTGGAACCCGTCGAAATTCGACGAAAGGAAATATTTTAAAAAGAACTGTTAAATTGATTTATAATAAATTTACAAAGTTAGTTACAATAAAAAATGCATCTTATATTGGTCAGTCTAACTCTCAAATAAATATTTTTTTTAAACAAAAATTAACAAAATTCTATAAAACTCAATTATCAAAACTATTAAACGTAATAAAACCGAAAATCCCCGGATTTTAAAACAGACGATATTTTGGAAATATGCGAATTTTATTTTCTATTTCTTTTGGAAATGAATTTTAAAATTGAGTACTTCTATTGCCACAATTACAAATTTGCTACTAAAAACTTTTAAAAAATTAATAACTTAAAAATAAAATGAGAGTCAGCTGTTAAACAAAATACATTTAAAAGTATATTTTTTTCCCTTTACGATGCTGTGAAATTTTTAAATGTGTGATGCACATAAGTCTAAAATTTGCAGTAGCAAAAATTGCAAAACCGAAATTAAATTAGTAAAGTGTTGTCATTCGCAAAATGACGTATGCGTTACGCACAGATACGTTTAGCTTTTATAATATAGATAAGCAAATTGGATCGTCAGAAGTGTGTCTACTATAAAATATGATAAAAATATAGTAAATATGTCAGTAATTATTGAACTTGTTTGCTTAACTGTTTGATTTCACCTTCTTTTACCCTTTCGTTCCCATGGTAGAATACGTTCCAGAAATACGGTAGCTCCGTAAATCTGAATTTACAGCAGAAACTTTCAATGAAAAATTTTGCTTTATTTGAATATGGGATATCTTTTATTAAATAAAACGATTGTTTTTATTTTAATTTTCTTGAAAAAGTTTCAAATATACAAATTAAATATAGAAAAATAAGGAATGTAATGATGACATTTGGGCTCACTGGGAGAGAAACTGTTAAGTATCAGATAATGAAATAAAGAATACTGCCCAGTTAAACTGATGGCATTGAGCTCACAGGCTACAAATACTAATTGTACATTAAAGCCTTATATTTTCAAGGGTTAATTCCGTTCGAAAAAAAAAATTAAGAAGGGGAAACAGCACTCCCCTTTCCTCTTTTTTTATACTTAATCATTGAACCTCCTATACTATCAAAGACATGCTTTATCATATAAAAAATCTATATCCAAAAGTCAGAGCAAATTAGATAATTCTTAATAAAAACCCATTTAGCATTTATATAATTTAAAAGGAGTTATTCCCCTCTTTTATACTTAACCATTAAACTTCCAAAACTATTCAGAGATTTGAACGAAATCTGAAAATTCTGCTTGAAAAAACCATTTATATAAATTAAGGGGGGGGGCATTAGAACCCCTGTTCCCCCTATTTATACTTATTCAATGAACACCTAATAACAGTCACGGAATCGCCTCATCAGAATGATCCTAATCTAAATTTTGAACGAAAACTTAATTCTGCATGAAAATCCCATTTATATCAACTAACGGGGGGGGGGGGATTAGAACCCCTGTTCCCCCTATTTATACTTATTCAATGAACACCTAATAACAGTCACGGAATCGCCTCATCAGAATGATCCTAATCTAAATTTTGAACGAAAACTTAATTCTGCATGAAAATCCCATTTATATCAACTAACGGGGGGGGGGATTAGAACCCCTGTTCCCCCTATTTATACTTATTCAATGAACACCTAATAACAGTCACGGAATCGCCTCATCAGAATTATCCTAATCTAAATTTTGAAAACTTAATTCTGCATGAAAATCCCATTTATATCAACTAACGGGGGGCATGAGCCCCCCGTTCCCCCTCTTATACATATCGAATGAACTCCAAAAACTAATCAGGGAAGCGCCTTGTCAGGATATACATACATACAAAATTTCAAGTGGATCCGATATTTTTATCATGAGTTATCGCGTTACGCACATACATACAGAACGGACGGGCACATAAGCTCTCAGGCTATGATAGCCTGTGAGCTAAAAAGTAAGTTTCACTTTCAGTTTCTGACGCGGAACCTTTTTAATCGTTTTTCTCGTTCATGCGCATCCACTTCTATGACCTTATGGCGAACAAGTGAATATTGCGTCTATTTCTCGAACGTAATACTCCTGTCACTAAACTGGAAATATTACTGCACTTATTTAAAATAATTCTCAAGATTTAATGAATTTTCATTACATTTTAGAATGATTAATATTCTCAAGATTTATATTCATATTTGTTGTTCATTTTTTTATAATGTTTAAAAAATCTTATCTGAGAATTTATAACAGAATTCAGAAAAATAGAAAATTAGAATTTTACCCATTCCTCCCATTTTCACATGATTAAACTTTAAAATGTTTAAAAAATTACGTACCACCACCGTATGCAAGTTTTTCACTAACATCCGCTTTTTGAAAGCTACAAACATTAAAACCACTCAGAAAAATGTCTCAGAAAAATTTACAAAGTTTAGGGACAAAATATAGTGAGTGATTCGATTATACGGAAGTGGGTGCGAAACTTCAATATAGGACAAATGAAATGGAAATATTCACGATAAACAATGAAGAGGACTGTCTCTGAATGGCAATAATTTGCTTATAAAAGTTGAAGAAAAGAGTACAGATAATCGAATATTGACAATACAGACACCGTTAATGCAGTTTCATCAAATTTATTGTTCAACACTGTTACCGCATGATGACATCACAAGCGGCAAGTTTCTATGACAAGGGCATACAAACTCTCGCTCCACGATAAAATCTTCAAGAGCAATGGTAATTGTGACAAAAAATAATATAACAATGGTACTTATTTATGCAATAAATTATTTTTCTAATAACCTATACTTTTTATTTAGTTGCCTAACGTAACTTATTTTCTGGATTGCTTGAAAATACCGTGAACGAAGTCACGGATTATAGCTAATAATTAAATAAAACGCAACTTTATATTACATCCTAGAAAAAACTTATGACTTTATGACCTTATGATTCTAAAATATGACCGTTTCACAAACTTTGAAAGACAGCATAATGGTGATGTTATATTTTTCTAAATTGGTTTTGAGCCCATCCAATTTTTCTGAAAATGTTGCAACGCTAAACAAAACATATACTACATCTATTATTTTTTACATACAAATATAATAGTGCATTTATGTGATTCATTTAATTATATACAAATGAATCAATTAGTTACTGCATTGTTAAAAAAATCTGAAATTCACGGGTATACTTTTCCTGAATTCCACAAAAAATGTCTCTTATCAGAACAAAATTTTTCGTTAAAAATCAGAAAACTCCACAATATTTCCTAAAAATAACGAAATGGATGGAAATCGAAATACAAAAGGGAAACACACGGGACCGAGTGGGGCCGAGTGGTCAAGGCACCAAGCTGCTAATCACCCGCGAGCGCAGATTGTGAGTTCCAATCCCACTAGCGCCATTTCTCTTATTAAAAAAATATTTTAACCAATTAGCCCCACAATAAATAAAAAAATAGTGTACGACATTTAAAAAAATTCTCTATAGCAATATTTTTGTAAAAAATGAATAAAAGATTTTTCATTCATTCAATCATTAAAAAAAAAACAGTGATTTTAATAAGGGATATATTTTTTAATTTAAACTGTTTACAAAATTACAATTGGTTTTAAAAAATAAGTATTAAGCATTCATCTAAAATAAAATAAAATAAACCGTTTATAAATATTCTAACGAATATATTTGAAAGGAAATCTTTGAAAAGTGCAACAGATTTTGCCACTAATACATAAAAGACATACTTTGTACAAAATGGTATCAGCTGTCCTGGCTCAGTCAGTAAGGACTTATTTCGTTGTCAAAATGTCTCGAGTTCGATTCTCAGGACGGTCTGAAGTAAATTATACAAAAAAGTTAAGTTAAATATAATGTAGCATCTGAAAGTCACTCGCAAAGTTGGATTTCTTTGACGATTGATCCATTCCTTAATTTAAAAAAATAAATTAAATTATCACCATGAAGAATTAAACCTTGTTACGGAGTTGTCCTTTACTTTATTTCCCAAAACGGAAAATCTACTAACGGAACGGTAAGTGTCTGGCAACTTTGCTGCCAATAGTTTTACCGTGAATTCACAGATTTTTTTTTTTAACAGTGTATGTCATTGTGGTAAATAAATCATATTAAACATTTCCAAAAGAAAATAAATCTCACGGTTTAGAATCAATATTTTTCTTCTTTCCGATGCCCGTTAGACCAATTTAAATCTGTTGCATGAGAGTTGTCCGATCTAGTTTTAGATGACACTAAAATATTTATGTGGTAATCTGTACTTTATTATATGCACTCCCTATAGTTATTGCACGTGATTCTTCATGCGTCTCATCAATGAAAAGAACTACCCTATGTTCTCAGAAAAAAAGAAAGATTTCTTTTGAATTAAAACAAAAAGATCAATCAGCTACTTATTAATTTTATGCTCTGTTCAACTTAGATTCAATGTGCTAGAAATATATCATAAAAATTTCAAAATGTCATTCTAAAAATTATTAAAACACTTTTAAAACAATTCTGCAATAAACCATCTATTCACTGAAGTACAAATATTACATTTCGGATAAATACTCATTAAAGATACAACTAAGCAAGAAAATTTCGGATATAAATTTGTCGTTATTCAGCAAATTACTATGTATCTTTTCTCGGTTACTTAGCTTATTCATGATTGGCATCTTTACCAGAGGCGCATAAAATTATATATCTGTATATTATGGCACATGAAGCGTTAACCTTGTCATAAATGCTTATTTAAGATTACCTTCAAAGTAAAGTAATGGAATAGAAATGTTACGCTTTACTTGTTATCAATTTCTAGTATAAAAGAGAAGTGCTTAGTAAAACAAGGATTTATTTGTTAAATATATATTACTTACTTACTCATTCATATAGATAAATATTGGAAAATTGAATTCATTCATTCGATATGAAAAACAAAAATTAACAGTTATTTGCATTTAAATTTAGCTCCCCAATCACAGAGTCAAATCGTGTATTTTGTATGATGGGGAAATTAAGTATAATATTTTCTTACACTATGAACGGAAACTGTAAATTTACGATTACGAAAACTGTAATTCTACCTTCAAATAATAAGGCAGTATGTGTAAGCTATTGTATTCTTTTTTGTCATAATATATGTGCACCACCCTAACTGCGGTGCCTGTCAGCCCTTTTTTCCCCTCGTGAACTTACTTTCACGATACATCGCGGTTGACTGTCCACAGGCGAGTGATTTCTGTATATCTGTCATAATCTATACTTTATTTTCAGCATTTCTCGTAATCTTTTACATGTGATTATTCAAACATCTTACGAATGAAAAGTACTACCATATGTTTTCAAAATTAAATAAAGATTTCATTTGAATTAAAGGAAATACATCAATCAGTTACCTAGTAAATTTCTGATGCCTTTCTAATATTTATAATAAACTCTAATAAATTAAAAAGGATTCAAAAAGCAATTCTGAAAAAAAAAACATTCTTAACACTGAAGTACAAATATTTCATTTCGTATAAATATTCATTAAAGAGACAACTAAGCAAGAAAGTTTCGAATATAATTATACCGTTACTTAGAAAAAGACTATTAAACTTTTCTGGGTAATTTAGCTTATTCATGATTGGCATCTTTTCCAGAGGCACATAAAATTATATATCTATATGGTGAAGAGTTAACCTTGTCAAAAATTCTTTTTAAAGATTTCCTTGAAAATAAAGTAATGGGATGGAAATGTTACGCTATAGTAGGGTAGATGTGCCAGTAATGGACCACCTTCCAGTAATGGGCCACCTCGCTTTTTTGGTTTATAAAAAAATAATAAATAATAGTTAAGCTTTTATTATTTTTTTCTGAACTTCACCTTGCATGCTTTATAAGCTGGATTAATTTTTTACACTTTTCGTCAAAACAATTAGGAAGCAGAAAATAAAGTTTCACAGTTTTTCTGTTTTTCACTGAAAATCTTAATGAACATGCTAAGAGCTGACTTTACTTACTTAGTTTATGTCTTTTTTATTTTTCCGTAAAAATTGAATGTTTTTGTTTGGTTAGCAATATAAAACATTGAATTTAATATACCAATGGCCATTTACAAAATTTTATTTATTTTTAAGATTTTAGGAGGGGTGGTCCATTACTGGATTGCTTATTTCGTGATTTTCCAGTAATGGACCACCCAAGTGACCAATACAAATAGTGTAATTTCAGTAGAGATAAATTTTTTTGATTTAACTAAAAAGCTAAATAATCAAATTTAATACTTAAATTTTACCTATTAGAATTTAATAAATGCAATTTCTTTATAAATAGTTGTTTCTAAAAAGTCATTCAAAATTGGTACAAAAAACAAGCAGAACATTTGACAAAATCTAAATGTGCCATTACAAGAGAAGTTGTTTTAAGTTAGTTCAGGAATGTAAAATCATATTTGGAAGAAGCTATTATTAATATTTTCTTCCGAATTCTAAAGCATACAGAGAGAATTTTCAACAAGGTTAAAACAAGGTTTCTTTTGTGCATTTAAAACAAGGAAAATTTTGGGACCAAAATCAGTTAAAGATGTGCATTATGTAGTACCAAATAACGAAAAAGAACAAATCACTGTTATGGGGTGTTTTTCAGCAAATAATGAGATTGTACCATATATGATAATATATCCATATAAGCATCTCTGAAGGGAATTGTGGAATCAATCTGTGCCAAATTGATGGGCTATATGACTATCTGAAAATGGTTGGATAGTGCAAGAACATTTATCATTTTAAATGCATTCTAAAATTCCATATTGAATAGTTTGGACTATCGGAAAGGGATGATAAAATTGAAGATCTGTTATTTATATTCCATAGTTGAACAGCACATCATTTAGATAATGATATGAATGAAGATTGGAGACTTTTTTTAATGCCTTATTTTATCTAAACTTGATTTCAGTAAAACATTGTCTTTATCTTATAAATCCTTTAAATTTAAATATTTTGTTTTATATCTTTACAATATAAATCCTTTAATGTTAGTTAATAATAAACAGTTAATAATATCATTAATATTTTGTTTTATATCCACATTATAAATCCTTGATTACAATAAATCCATAACTTAAATTTAAATATTTTGTTTTATGTTTTTTCATTATAAATCCTTTAATGTAATGAATTTCTAACTTAAGTTTTAATATTTTCTTTTATTAGTATGCTTTCATTAAGTTCTGGAGCAAAATAAAATTGAAACAAGATTGAAATTGCAGGTGAAGCTTAGCAAATGAGGTGCGGTCGTACGATAACGAAGTTTTAAAAATATACAGATCTTCCTGATATAGTAGACAATACTTCAGATACTGTACAGTGGTTGAACTCTTTATGTTCCTATAAACATACAGGAAGTAATTTTCATAACACCTCAGCAACGTATATCATATTTATAAAATGTGGCACAGTTTAATATAATTAAAACATGTCCCAAACAATGTTTCCCTGTATAGCATTATGTAGTGGAATACTTTTGTGTGGCCCTGTAATTTAATAATAAATATTCTTTGTATCTCAGATTGTACAGAACTTATATTTTAGTATATATATACGTCATAGGTTCATGTCAATTTTATTATGTTCGAATGAGTGTAACACCATTAAAATGCATTTCCAACTTTTTTCCTCATTGACTGTAATGCAACGGAATACTTTTGATAGTCCCTGTAATTGATCTAGGCATCTGATTATCATAAGATCTGAAATGACTCGACAGAATTATGTAATAATTATATGTCTTAAATTTCAAACGATTAAATTGCATTTTAAACTTTTTTTTTCCATTAACCGTAATGTAACGGAATCCTTTTGATTTTCCCTGTAATTGATCTATTCATCCGACTTTCATAAAGTTTGAAAGGACTTGACAAAATTATGTAATAATTATGTATTTCAAATTACAAACGATTCGGTTGGATAGTTTTTGTGTTGTTATATGCGGACAGACTGACGGACAGACAGACAGACGGAAGGACTGAACGACAACAATAGGTGCCACGTATTTACATAATTACGAACGCACCTAAAAACAATTATCTGTAATTTTTTGTAGGGTGGCCCATTACTGGAACATAGGCGGTCCATTACTGGAACATAGGTGGTCCAGTACTGGGCTTTTGGGTGTTTAGAAATATTTCTATTATTTAAAATTAAATTTTTATTTCTATTGGGAAATGTAACTATGGGATTAGTTAAATATTGTTGAAAGATTAATATAATATGAAAAAAATTGGAATATAATAATTATAACTATTAATAAAAAATTATTTTTTAGAGAAATTCCTTAAGGTGGTCCATTACTGGCACATCTACCCTAGTTATTAATTCGTAGTATAAAAGAGAAGTGCTTAACGAAATCAATGATTTATTTGTGAAATATTTGTTAGTTACTTACTTATTGCTTGTAGATAACTTTTATAAAACAGAGATTCCTTCTTTTGATATGAAAAGAAAATTTTCAATTATTAAAAATGCTAACAAATTATTTTAAAAATTATAAAGCAATTCTGAAATAAGCCACCCTATCTTTGAAATACAAATATTTCATTTCGGATAAATGCTTATTAAATAGACAACTAAACAAGAAAGTTTCGGATTTAAATTTGTCGTTATTTAGAAAAGTAATCTGTAACTTTTCTTTGTTATTTAGCTTATTCATGATTAACATCTTTACCTGATGTACAGAAAATTATATATCTGTATATAACATAATATACACAACTGTATAC
The DNA here is from genome assembly GCA_964019185.1 of Maratus speculifer. NCBI lineage: Eukaryota > Metazoa > Arthropoda > Arachnida > Araneae > Salticidae > Maratus > Maratus speculifer. The sequence goes on along the minus strand of OZ025296.1, from coordinate 222,809,375 downwards.
ACATAATGCAGTTACCCTGTTATAAAGGGTAATCTCTATGTGGTAATTCGTGCTTTCTTTTCAGAGCTCACCATACATTTTTGCGTGTGATTCTTAATGCGTCATATCAATGAAAAGAGCTGCCTTATGCTTTAAGAAATAAAGAAAGTTTTTTTTTAAGTTTAATGAAAACAGAGTTTAATTAAAACAAAAATATCTTTCAGCTATTTATTAAATTTATGTTGTGTTCTACTTGGCTTAAATGTACAAGAAATACAAGGTCTGGCTATTAATTTCCAGGACTGACATCACTGTACGAGAACGAAAAGCCCGAAGATGGCGCTAATGACTGCATATTTAACAGCGCTTTTCTGCGCATGTGCAGTGCACTAGACGCCATTCTGAAATAAGTGATTCTCGTGGAAGTATGCATGAAAATGTAACTCTTGAATTCCTGCTGTCGAAGTGACAATGAACAAAGAATTAACAATAAATTGTCGTGTGAGGCGATTCTTAGTCCATTATGGTGTCTTTGAAATGCAGCATCCACCATATTCTCCAGACCTAGCACCCTCAGACTTATTACCGTTTCCTAAGCTGCAAAATTCGCTGAACAGAACAAGATTTCAGGATGTCGAAGCCATCATGAAAACTATAAATTCACTATTAAAGAGCAATCCAAAAGAGGACTTTAAAACTTCTTTCCGAAATTTGTACAGCCGAGCTCTGACGTGCAGTACGGTTGATGGGGATTACTTCAAATCATGTTAAATGGCTATGTGTTTAACCTTTTTTTCTTTCGAGTTATTCCATGAGTCCTGGAAATTAATATCCAGAGTTTGTATATCACGAAAATTGAAAAACTTATTTCTAATTATTATAAATTCTAATAAATTATTAAAGAATTTATAAAACAGGTCTTAAACCATCTATTCACTGAAGTGCAAATATTTCATTTCGGATAAATACTAATTAAAGAGACAACTGATCAAGAAAGTTTTGGATAAAAATTGCCATTATTTTAAGAAAGTACTATGTAACTTTTTTCGGTTATTTAGCTTATTCATAATTGAAATTTGACCAGAGGCACATAAAATTACATTATGTGTATATTATGACACTTGAAGCGTTAACTTTGCCATAAATGCTTATTAAATATTATCTTGAAAATAAAGTAATGGAATGGAAATGTTACACTATACTAGTTATTAATTCGTAGTATGCAAGAGAAGTGCTTAACGAAATCAATGATTTATTTATTAAATATTTATTAGTTATTCACTTATTTCATACAGATAACTTTTGGAAAACAGATATTCATTCTTTGAATATGAAAAGAAAATTTCTAATTATTAGAAATGCTAATAAATTATTAAAGAATTAATAAAGCAATTCTGAAATAAGCCATGTATTTGCTGAAATACAAATATTTCATATAAAATACAAATATTTTCTCATTATAGAGACAAATAATCAAGAAAATTTCGCATATATATTTGTCATAATTTGTCAAAATGCTATGTAATTTTTCTCGGTTTTATAGCTTATTCAAGATTGGCATATTTAAGAGGCAAACAAAAATTTATTATAGTAACAACTCTGTATATTACGAAACATAAAGCATTAACCTTGTCATAAATGCTTCTTAAAGATTACCTTAAAAATAAAGTAACGGTATGGAAATATTATGCATATCAGTTTTTAATTCGTAGCTTAACGAAATCAGTGATTAATTTATTATAAATTTATTAGTTACTTATTTTCCGTACGTAACTTTTGTAAAACAAAAATTCATTCTTTCGTATGAAAAGAAATTTTATAATTATTACAAATTTTAATATATTATTAAAGTATTTATAAAGCAATTCTGAAATAAACTATCTATTCACTGAAGTACAAACATTTCACTTCTGTTAAATATTCATTAAAGATATAACTAAGCAAGGAAGTTTCGGATGTAAATTTGTCATTATTTAGCAAAGTACTATGTAACTTTCCTCGGTTACTTAGCTTAGTCATGATTGGCATCTTTACCAGAGGCACATAAAATTATACATCTGTATACTATGACACATAAAAAGTTAACCTTGTCATAAATGCTTATTAAAGATTATCTAGAAAATAAAGTAATGGAAAGGAAATGGTATGCTATACTAGTTATTAATTCGTAGTATAAAAGCGGAGTACATAACGAAATCAATGATTTATTTATTGAATATTTATTAGTTACTTACTTATTACATACAGATAACTTTTGGAAAACAGATATTTATCCTTTGAATATGAAAAAAAAATTCTAAATATAAGAAATGCTAATAAATTATTAAGGAATTAATAAAGCAATTCTGAAATAAGTCATGTATTTGCTGAAATACAAATATTTCATTTCGGATAAGTGCTCATTATTGAGACAACTAATCAAGAAAATTTCGCATATATATTTGTTATAATTTATCAAAGTGCTATGTAATTTTTCTCGGTTTTATAGCTTATTAATGGTTGGCATATTTAAGAGGCAAACAAAATTATATATCTGTATATTACGAAACATAAAGTTTTAACCTTATCATAAATGCTTATTAAAGATTACCTTAAAAATAAAGTAACGGTATGGAAATATTACTCATATTAGTTTTTAATTCGTAGCTTAACGAAATTAGTGATTTATTTATTATTAATTTTTATTTACTTATTTCACGTATGTAACTTTTGTAAAACAGAAATTCATTTTTCGTATGAAAAGAAATTTTTAATTAATATAAATTCTAATAAATTATTAAAGAATTTATAAAGCAAGTTTATAACCATCTAATATAAACCATCTTTTCACTGAAGGACAAATATTTCATCTCTGATAAATACTCATTAAAGAAACAACTAAGCAAGAAAATTTCGGATATAAATTTGCCGTTATTTAGCAAAATACTGTGTAACTTTCCTCGGTTACTAAGATTATTCATGATTGGCATTTTTACCAGAGGCACATAAAATTATATTATCTGTATATTATGGCAAATGAAGCGTTTATTTTGTCATAAATGCTTATTAAAGATTATCGTGAAGAGAAAGTAATGGAATGGAAATATTATGCTATACTAGTTATAAATTCGTACTATGAAAGACAAGTGCTTAACGAAATCAATGAATTTTATTAAATACTAGCTCAACCACCCGGCGTTGCCCAGGTCCGTAATAATAATGTTAAATGAACTTGAAATTTCTATGATTTTATCTTTAACTCGAAATATGTGTAAATACACTGTTAAAAATTTTACCCTTTTGCTGCATCGTCACTCCACCGCTTTTATAGAAAATGATTACTTCAGCCTAATATGGAGCATTCTCATCAATCAAAAGAGAAATATTCTATAAACACGGAGAGTGATGATGCAGCAAAAGGGTCAAATTTTTTACAATGTACATTATATTAAATAGTGGCATCGACTGTGTCAAAAATCGGTAAACATATATATATACATATATATTGTTGCAGCGTATATAGGGTTCTTTCGATCTTATGGTTAGACAACTTCAAACTCTTTTCTCTTAGAAAAGTAGAAAATAATTTATTTACAGATCTTCAGAACAACAGAGTCTTCGAAACTCACAAATATTACAAGATATTCCAAAATAACTGTTTAAATCTATCGAACAAGTACAAATATAGGTCGCAGAGACTCTTTATACAATGTCTCAACACTATATCACATTCAAAACAACGTAGATAAAACTCAATACATCAAGCAAACTTGCTTGGACAATCTCTAGTAGCTCACTCAATGACTGACTGGTAAATAATAACAACAACAGCTCGTATCGCTCTCCTTATATATAGTCTCGTAGCATGTGCCAGAAATTTCTAGAAAAACCTGGAAAACCACGGAACAACAAACAATGTATCAGTAGACCTAAGGGGGGTTACCATAAATAGGGAAGGGATACCATCGCCAACAATCGCCAAGTTTGTCGCCAACTTGGCGATATATCGCCAAATTTGGCGACCAAAATTAGTCGCCAAAAGTGACGCCAACTTGGCGATATCTCAAATATTTCGCAAAGCTGCCATAGACATTCACTGAAAATAATAGACAAGTTTGCTTGATAACAGAGACAATGTAACAAAAACTAATATTAGTAAAGAAATGGAGCTTAATAAGATTATTTACATTATTTTACAGTACAAACACTAACTATTTACAAAATTCGTAACACTACCCCCTCCTCAAAGACTGCACGTCCCGGGCAGTGCAATCCTTGAGTTAGAGGAAAACACTTAAAATAAATAAACAAATAAATAAATAAATAAATAAATAAATAATAACAATAATAATAATATTTACATAAATAAGAACTAATTACTATTTACATATTTACAAAAAGTGACTTTCATGACCATGGTCTGAAATTCCAGTTTTGAATTTTTAATACCTTTGGCCAAAATAAGGGGCTAGCCGGTTATAATGTACGACCTTGGGTTTGGTGTGTGGCGATTTTTGTATGCGTACGACGACGTCATTCAGCCTGTTGACGACTGTGTAAGGACCGTCCCAGTTTCTTTGTAGTTTTGGCGACAGTCCCTTACGACGTATCGGATTCCACAACCAAACTTTGTCACCTTCGTTGAACTCATGTCCAGTTGCCTTTGTGTCGTACCGTGTCTTCATCTTTTCTGATGCCAGTCCAATTCGGTTCCTCGCTAGACAATGAATCTTCTCAATCCGTGCCTGGAGTTCATCGACATATTCCTCAGGCGATGAAGGAGCATCAGGAGGACGGCCAAACAAAAGATCAGCAGGCAGACGAAGATCACGACCAAAGAGCATTTGAGAAGGGGAGTAACCAGTGGCCTCATGAGTGGCACTCCTGTAGGCAAGCAGGAAAAGAGGCAATTTCTTGTCCCAGTCCTGTTGGTCTCTAGACACCAGGAGAGAGAGGCTATTTAGGATGGTACGATTGAACCGCTCCACCATGCCGTCCGATTGAGGATGTAGAGGTGTAGTTCGAGTTTTGTCCATGCCGAGTAGTCCGCACATTTCCTTAAACACAGCCGAATCAAAGTTTCTTCCTTGATCGGAATGGATTTGAAGAGGAACTCCGTATCTGGAAACCGAGTGTTGAACTAGTATGTCTGCTACGGTTACCGCCTCTTGATTAGGAATGGCATAGGCTTCAGGCCGCTTAGTGAAGTAGTCCATGACAACGAGGATGTACTTATTGCCATCAGATGTTCTAGGAAGTGGACCCAGGATGTCTAGAGCAATTCGTTCGAAAGGAGCTCCTACATTATAACGTTGCAATCGCCCACGGGTTCGCCTCTTAGGACCTTTACGTGCTACACAGGTGTCACAAGTTCGACACCACTTCTCCACGTCACTGCGAACATTATTCCAGTAGAAACGCTCTCGAACCTTTTGCAGGGTCTTCATTACACCAAAATGACCTCCTGTGGGACTATCATGCAGTTCTTGAAGGACCATAGAAATTCTCGACTTAGGGAGTAGTAGTTGCCATCTACATGTCTTTCCATCGTCAGACTCCCATTTTCGGTACAAGATGCCGTTCTTCAAATGTAAGGAATCCCAGAGAGCCCAATAACGTTTAGTCGTAGGATGGTAATGGGCCATGTCTTGCCAGCTGGGCTTCCTGTTGGACTCCTCTTTCAGCTCTAGAATTGGCTTAATTTCAGGATCAGCAAGTTGATCTTTACGCAGGCTCTCGTCACTCCACGGATCTTGCGATGATGTAGACCCAGTTGTAACTTGTCTTACTATAGGACCTTTGACATTAAATTTCTTCTCAGCCCGGTCGCAGTATCTACAATTCTCTGAGCAGGGTCTTCTTGAGAGAGCATCTGCATTTCCATGTGATGAGCCTTTTCGATGGCGTATCTCCATATCGTACTCTTGAAGCTTTTGTATCCACCTGGCTATCTGGCCTTCAGGGTTCTTAAAATTCAATAGCCAAGTTAGAGAAGCATGATCAGTTCGGATCAGGAACTTTCGACCGTAAAGATAGTGATGAAAGTGGTCTATGGCTTTCACTACAGCAAGAAGCTCTTTTCTTGTTACGCAGTAGTTTCGCTCGGCCTTTGACAAGCACTTGCTGAAATAGGCGATAACACGCTCCTGGCCGTCGATTTCCTGGGACAGTACAGCGCCAATGCTTTCGTTGCTTGCATCCGTATCAAGTATAAACTGTTTATCGATTTGAGGATACGACAGAATTGGAGTGGATGTCAAGGCCTCCTTAAGCATTTCGAAAGCAGCGTCACATTCCTGTGTCCACATAAATTTTTGATTGGCTTCTGTTAATTTATGAAGTGGTCTTGCAATCATGGAGAAGCCTTTGACAAATTTTCTGTAATAGGTGCATAATCCTAGAAAGCTCCGAAGCTGGTAAACATCTGCTGGACGACTCCAATTTTTCACGGCCGATATCTTCTCCGGATCAGTCCTAACTCCTTCCGCCGAAATGATGTGTCCAATGTAGGCGACTTCATTGCGAAACAAACTGCACTTCGAAGGGCTTAACTTCAAATTAGCTTCCTTTAGCTTTTGTAGCACCCGCCTGAGATTGTTCAGATGTTCATCAAAAGATTTTCCTATGATTATGATATCGTCTAAATAAACAAGACATGCCTCATATGACAGTCCCCGAAGAACCGTTTCCATAAGGCGTTCAAAAGTTGCAGGTGCGTTACATAGACCAAAAGGCATTACCTTGAACTGCCATAATCCTTGTCCCGTTGTAAAGACAGTCTTCTCGCGGTCGTCGGGATGGATCTCTACCTGCCAGTAACCACTCTTCAGGTCTAAAGTCGAGAACCAAGTGTTGCCCGCAAGTGTGTCAAGAGTGTCGTCAATCCTTGGCAGAGGGTAACTATCCTTTTTGGTGACGTCATTCAGTCGGCGGTAGTCTACACAAAATCTTGTAGAACCATCCTTCTTTCTTACTAATACAATGGGAGACGCCCATGGACTTGTTGATGGTTCTATGACGTCATTTTCTTCCATATCTTTAATTAAATTCTTCACCTATTCTTGCTTGGCAAAAGGTAATCGTCTAGGGTGCTGTTTAATAGGAGAGTGATCTCCCGTGTCAATTCGGTGTTGTGCCATTTTAGTTCGTCCAAAGTCTTCAGATGTTTGGGAAAATAAACTTTGGAATTCTCTAATTAAACTTTCAGCAGCATCTCTCTGGTTTGGATCTAAGTCCGTATTTTGTAACAAATCCTTGACTAAATTATCTGAAGATTTCTGAGAGTGATTGGAATTTTGACTTATGCACGTCACAGGAGCACATGATGCTATCACCTCTCCTTTCTTGATAGTCCTCGTCTTATCACTGATGTTAGCAATTCTGACTGGAATGGTCTTTTTCGAGAGGTCTACTACAGAAGAAGCCACCAATACTCCTGCTTGTGTACTATTGTCTACTGGATAATCTATATGGCCAAATCAGTAATTAGTTTCATTTTTAATTTCAGCTGGAACTAAAAATTCTGTTCTTGGATCTAGATTGATGTCTTCTTTGGCTATTACTATTTGTTTACATTCAATTTCGTTATTTAATCCAAAAAGACTTATTTCTTCAAATTTAGAGAGCATTTTATTATTTTTGAAATCAAGTTTGAAGCCAAATTTCTTCAGAAAATCTAGTCCTATTAAGCAAGGATCTGTTATGTCAGCCACATATGCCGTATGGTAATATTTCGTTCCTCCAAAGTTGATAGTTAAATTTGCCTTTCCATATATGCCTATTTTGTCGCCGGTCACAGTTTGCTGGGTAACGCATGGAGGATTCCAGATGAGCTTACATTTCAATTTTCGAGCCAAATCTTCTCTTATTATTGTAACATTGGCTCCTGTATCGACAATCATACGGCACTGAATTCCGTTAATAAAGCCTATCACATATAATTCATTATCGCCGCCACTCATTTTCGATATTTGAAGGATCTTCAGGTGGGGCTTTTTATTCTCTGGTCTTGAATTCATCTCACGTTCGTGGACTTTGGGGCAGTTTCTTCGGAGATGTCCTGTATCACCGCATCCCCAGCACCTGAGATTCTGTCTTCTTGAGCTTGTTCTTCCATATTTTAAAGCGTCCAGCTCTTGATTTATTTTCCTAATTTCTTTCAAGACGTCGCTCTCAGTGTCTGAGCTTTTGTTCACCGTTGACCCTCGGACTGAATGACGATCTCTTCGGCTGGCTTGTGTAGCTGCTTCCAACTTTAAGGCATATAGTAATGCAGCTTTTAAATCCTGTACATCTGCCATTCGTACCGCTCTCTGCACTTCTGGATCTTTTATTCCGTCTACGAAATATTGCAGTGAGAGCATTTCCCGTACATTTGTTGGACAGTCGATGAAGGCTAAATTTGCAAGCCGTTCAATTTCCGAGGCAAACTCTTGAAGGGTTTCACTCGATTTTTGATGGCGGCTCTTCATTTGTATTCTCGTGTAATCCTTGAAGAATTTTTCGCCGAATCTCATTTCAAGTGCACAACTTAGAGTCTCAAAATTGAGTTGCGTCATATCGGGCAATGTCTGCAGCACGTCGGCGGCTTCTCCTCTTAAAGATGCTGCCAGTTGACAAGCTTTCACCTCGTCACTCCATTTGTTCGCTTCAGCTACAATGGTGAATTGGGTCTTGTAAACTTGCCAGGAACTCTTTCCATCGTATGTCGACAGCTTAATGTGCACGGGAGAAGCAGGCGGATTCCTAAATTCTTCATAATTACCTCTAGTCGCTGAAAGTTTCTTCTAAAGATCTTGTACTTTTTTATTTAGCTTTTCATCTACTTCACCTAGTATTTTCTCTTCAACGTTACTGATTTTCTCTTCAACGTTACTGATTTTCTCTTCAACTTTACAAACTTCATTCTGAATTTTCTCTTCTACTTCCGCCATTTTCCGTTCCATTTTCTGTTCAACATTACTAACTTCATTCTGAATTTTCTCTTCTACTTCCTCTATTTTCTCTTCTACCGAGCCTATTCTTCTCTCTACCGACGAGAACTTTTCTTCTAAAGTTTTCTTCATTTCTTCTTGGCCTTTATTAATCTTTTCAGTCACATCTTCTTGGCATTTGTTCATCTTTTCCGCCAACTCTTCTTGGCCTTTATTCATTTTTTCCGCCAACTCTTCTTGGCCTTTATTCATTTTTTCCGCCAACTCTTCTTGGCCTTTATTCATTTTTTCCGCCAACTCTTCTTGGCCTTTCGTCAATTCTGCCTTTATTCCATTAATAGCTTCTAACAGTTCTTTCAGTTGACCATCCATTGTTCTTGTTTTCGCCATAAGATCCCGACTCCTGACACCAATTGTTGCAGCGTATATAGGGTTCTTTCGATTTTATGGTTAGACAACTTCAAACTCTTTTCTCTTAGAAAAGTAGAAAATAATTTATTTGCAGATCTTCAGAACAACAGAGTCTTCGAAACTCACAAATATTACAAGATATTCCAAAATAACTGTTTAAATCTATCGAACAAGTACAAATATAGGTCGCAGAGACTCTTTATACAATGTCTCAACACTATATCACATTCAAAACAACGTAGATAAAACTCAATACATCAAGCAAACTTGCTTGGACAATCTCTAGTAGCTCACTCAATGACTGACTGGTAAATAATAACAACAACAGCTCGTATCGCTCTCCTTATATATAGTCTCGTAGCATGTGCTAGAAATTTCTAGAAAAACCTGGAAAACCACGGAACAACAAACAATGTATCAGTAGACCTAAGGGGGGTTACCATAAATAGGGAAGGGTTACCATCGCCAACAATCGCCAAGTTTGTCGCCAACTTGGCGATATATCGCCAAATTTGGCGACCAAAATTAGTCGCCAAAAGTGACGCCAACTTGGCGATATCTCAAATATTTCGCAAAGCTGCCATAGACATTCACTGAAAATAATAGACAAGTTTGCTTGATAACAGAGACAATGTAACAAAAACTAATATTAGTAAAGAAATGGAGCTTAATAAGATTATTTACATTATTTTACAGTACAAACACTAACTATTTACAAAATTCGTAACAATATATATATATATATATAGGGTGTCCCTAAACAAATGGTATATACGCTAGGGGTTGATAGAACACATGAAGACGTGTAATACTAAATAGGAAACCAAGGGTCCCAAACGTTTTCCAAAGGAGATAGCCGCCATTAAAGTTTGGGGTCCAAAATTTCAAATACACATAAAAAAGGGAAAGATTGGTCGATTGATTTGCGGTTTTCACTAAAATTATTCTTTATGTTGGTATTTTCTTGAAAACAAATTATAAAGATAAATTTCGAAAAATGCCGATAGAGGGCGCTTTAGACTTTGAAGTAATGAAAAACTATTTTTTGCCGTGATTTTTTGCATTTCATTAAATGGTTTCGCAAGACTAGACTTAAACTTATATTTTGAGCTCAAAATCTGAATAGTTGGAAGAGGTTAAGTAGCACAAACTTAACTGCGTTCAGAGGGTTTAAATTTCAAATGATTATAAAAAACGTTAAAAATTGGTCGATTGATTTGCGGTTTTCACTAAAACTATTCTTTATGTCGGTATTTTATTGAAAATGAATTATAAAGATAATTTCACAAAATGCCGATAGAGGGCGCTTTAGACTTTGGATTAACGAAATAATCCATCCTGACACTATTTTTTGCATCTCATTAAATGGTTTCGTAGGCTTAGATTTAAACTTAAATTTTGAGCTGAAAATCTGAATAGTTGGGAGTGGTTAAGTAGCACAAAATGAACTGTGTTCCGAGAGTTTAAATTTCAAACGAATTGGAAAACTATAAAAAAACGGAAAAGCTAGTCGATTTGTTTGCGGTTTTTGCTAAAACTACTCTTTAAATCAGTATATTCTTGAAAATAAATTTTAACGATAAATTTCACAAAATGCCGACAAAGTGCGCCTTAGACTTTGGAGTAGCGTACAACTATTTTTAACCGTTATTTTTTTAAATCTCATTAAATGCTTTCAAATGCTTAGATTTAAATTTTGAGATCAAATTCTGAGTCGTTGCGAGTGTTTAATTAGCGCAAAAGTGAACTGGTTACTCTGAAGTTTAAGGCGCCCTCTAACGGAATTTTTCGAAATTTATCTTTAAAATTCATTTTCAAGAAGATACTGACCTAAAGAATAGTTTTATTTTAAACCGCAAACGAATCGACCAGTTTTTCCGTTTTTTATTACCATTTGAAATTTGAACCCTTTGAACACAGTTCAGTTTGTGCTACTTAACCACTCCCAACTATTCAGATTTTGACCTCAAAATTTAATTTTAAGTCTAAGTTTACGAAAATATTTAATCAGATGCAAAATATAACGTAAAAAGTAGTTGTTCGTTACTCCAAAGTTTAAAGGGCCCTCTATCGGCATTTTTTGAAATTTATCTTTATAATTCATTTTCAATAAAATACCGACATAAAGAATAGTTTTAGTGAAAACCGCTAATCAATCGACCAATTTTTCCATTTTTTATAATTATTTAAAATTTAAACCCTCTGAACACAGTTATGTTTGTGCTACTTAACCGTTTCCAACTATTCAGATTTTGAGCTCAAAATTTAAGTTTAAGTCTAAGCTTACGAAATCATTTAATGAGATGCAAAAAATCACGGCAAAAAATAGTTTTTCATTACTTGAAAGTCTAAAGTGCCCTCTATCGGCATTTTTTGAAATTTATCTTTATAATTTATTTTCAAGAAAATACCAACATAAAGAATAATTTTAGTTAAAACCGCAAATCAATCGACCAATTTTTACGTTTTTTATGTGTATTTGAAATTTTGGACCTCAAACTTTAATGGCGGCTATCTCCTTTGGAAAACATTTGGGACCCTTGGTTTCCTATTTACTATTACTCGTCTTGATGTGTTCTATCACCCCCTAGCGTATATACCATTTGTTTAGGTTCACACTGTATATATTTAGCTGCAAAAATACCCAAACTGACTGCAATGGGAAACGCGGGAGGGAATATGTGTCCAAAGATTGCGTGATGATATTTATCCTTAAAAATCACTGTTAAGTCACTTAACTAAATACTTTTTTTTCACATAGATAACCCAAGTGAAATATTTTGATTTTCAAACTAATTATATCACTCTTAAATCCGACTAAACCGTGAATGAAATTGATACTCGATGATTAGCTAAAAGGTTAGTATATGTATATATATAAAAGAAAGTCTAGATTTCATATTAATCACAGCACAAAAAAATTTACCGAACCAAAAATCTTGAAAATTGGGGTAAAAATACTTTTTGTAGCATCGAGTGCCGCTAAGAATGGATTTTCGAAAAATCCACCCCTAAGGGGGGTAAAAGAAAGAAGGAACTTTTAAAAAATTCCTTAAAAATCGGCTTTTATAGTTATTTTTCAACTGATAACATATTTTAGTGTATTTTTTTCATGCTGAATCGAATGGTACTAAACAAATTCTTTTAAATCCAGTAGTTCGTGAGAAACTTCACTAATTTGGCAATGTTGAATGAATTTTTATGTGATTAAAACTGTTAACATGTTGAGCGCTACGTCATTCATTGGTGACTAACATTGAACTTTCCGTTTAGATGACTGACTTTTCACCGATGATAGACAGTCTAAAATACGATATAAAACTAAAAATTACTATGATATAAAAATTTCGTTTGATTCAAAGTTTCTTTAAACCTTTCCGGCACATTGTGCCCGGTCTGGGATACGTAATTTTAATTCCAAACTTGCAAACGGCACCAGTAATGTTTTAAAATTTTGTTTTGCAACAAAGGCTTAAATTAATGATTCAAAATATTTAAAAAATTCGTTTGTGAATTCCGGTTTCAGTCGATAATTTCTCATTTTAGTACATATTTTGCCCGTGTCGGAAAAGGTTAAAAAAAACTGACCAGCGTAGCGGGCGAAGGCTGCTAGTAGTATTATAATTTCAGAGCCATTTTACAAAATAATTTTATATTTTTAATCAAATGTTAATTTCGTAATGTTCATTCTGTTAACAAAATCCTTACCGTAATTTAATTGTATCGTAATCATAACTTGTCTGTAATCTAGCTGTATCTTAACAGTAACCTAACTGTAACTTAAATATACCATAAATGTAACCTGGCCGTCACCTTATCATAACCTACTCATAATCTAGCCATAACCTTACCGCAACTTAACCTTAACCTAACTGTAACTTAACCGTGACCTAACTGTAACTTAACCGTGACCTAACTGTAACCTAACCGGAAATTAAATATAACATAAGACTCACCGAATGTAATTGCAACCTAACTGTTACCTAACCGTAACCAAGCTCTAACTTAACACTAAATATAAACAAAATATTTTAACTATTACGCACTACAAAGTACTTAGTTTCACTTTTCACCACTACGGGGCGCATTATGTTTTTTAGAACATCCGAATTTTAGGTTCGGATTGAATTCATGTCCGTGGAAATTATTTTGTCTTCTTCGGATCTGGTTATAGTTGTTTGGAATATTTTTGTTCTGTTTAGATTCGGTTCAGTTCAGATTTCGTGTTTTTTTTCTTCAAATGGGATTTTTATGTTCAGGTGGGGTTGTACGTCCATGGAAATTATTTTACCTAGTTCCAATGAGGTTATACTTCACTGAAATATTTTTGTCAGGTTCAAATTAGGTTTGGTTCAAATTTCGGGATTTTGTTAACAATTTTTTTGGTTCGGATTTGGTTCATGTCCATGGAAATCGTATTGTCTTGTTCGGATCTGGTTATACTTCTTTGGAATATTTTCGTCGAATTCAGATTTCTTTCAATTCAGATTTCAGTTATTTTTTCAAATTAATTTTTATGGGTCGGGTCGAATTCATGCCCACGGAAAATTATTTTGTCTTGCTCGGATCCGGTTTTGGGTCTTTGGAATATTTTTTTCGGGTTCAAATGTCATTCAATTCAGATTTCGGGTTTTTTTAATGGAATTTTTAGGTTCAGATTGGGTTTCTCATCAACGGAAATTATTCTGTATTGTTCGAATAAGGATATGCATCTCGAATATTTTTGTCAGGTTCAGATTTAGTTCAGTTCAGATTTCGAGATTTTTTCAGAGAAATGTTTAGGCTCGGATTGGGTTCATGTTCATGGAAATTTTTTATCTTGTTCGGATCCGGGTATGGTTTGGAATATTTTTGTCAGATTCATATTTGGTTCGATTCAAATTTCAAGTACATTACGAACATTATTTTTCTTAATCGGATTATGCTTCATTTGAATATTTTTATGGGATTCAGATTTGGTTCGGGTCATATATCGAATCCATAGTTTTTTTCAAATGGAATTTTTAGATTCGGGTCGGGTTTATGTTCACGAAAATTATTTTGTCTTGCTCTTATCGAGTTATAGTTCTTTGCAATATTTTTATCGATTTCAGGTTTCGTTCTGGTCGTTTTTCGGATTTTTTCAAAGAAAATTTTTACGTTCTGGTCGGGTTGCATATACCGAACATTATTTTTCCTTGTTCGGATTGGGTTATGCTTCATTTGATTATGTGGGATTCAGATTTGATTCGGTGAGATATCAAATCCATAGGTTTTTTCAAATGTAATTCTTAGGTTCGGGTCGGATTTATGCTCATGGACTTTTTGTCATTTTTTGTCTTGCTTGGATCGGAGTATGGTCTGTTTTTTTTTCTGGTTGGGATCGGGTTATGCGTTAATACGCCAAAACATAATATTTTGCTACTATTCTTTTAGTGACTATTTTTGATAGATAATTTACTTTGCTATTTGATAATTTATTATTGTGTATGAATCGTCTGCCGATTCGAACACAACGGCAAACAGTCATTTCATTTTTGTTATAAAAACAAATTAAAGTCATAATAAAATTTAAACTTAAATGAAATACATTCAAATTTAATCAATGATTTAAAAAAACTGCTAAAAAAGCCTCGTATATACATATATATATATATGTATATTTACTGCAACATAACTAACCACACATGCATACCAACGATCAGACGTACAACAGCTCAAAAATCCCATGTTAAGCTGACATTTTGCCAGTCTATGAATTTTAAAGGTCTTTGGAAAAAAAATGTCACTTTTTGAAACGTCAAAATCCATTGTGGAATGAGATAGGTGGAGGGGAAGTATTCTCTGTGGGTGATACTAAAAATGTAACCCTACATTAAGTCACATTAAGTACAAACAAAACCACGTGCTTTGAAACGTCTTTTTATTGAAACAGGTTTAAACCCGTATTTATTATTATTATTATTATTTTGCTATTGTTTTTTAAAAAGAACTAATCTATCGCTTCACCGGTAAGAATTTATTAATTATTTTATCATATGTGTTTTATGTATCAATATAGAAAATTATTTTAACGTTTTGCTTGAAAATATAACATTCTTTTGTTAATATCTTAAAATCGTCTGCAGTCAGAAATCTATATTTTAGATTAATATTTATTACTTACAGTTCTTGGCCAAATTATTAGACGCACTCATATTTTCTTGTGTTGAATCATATAACAAGTTTCATAGAGATATTACTATGCCAATAATTACAATTAATTTTATGCATCATCTGTAGGATTATAATAAATTAAAAACATGCCAATGACCTTAAAATTATTTATTTTTGTAAATTAAATCAACAATTGCTAAAAATGTAAAACTTAAAACATGAAATTAAAAAAAAATGTCAATATTTTTTGGAGTCTCCTTTGACGGCAATCAGTGCCTCTATTCTTCGTGGCATGCTTTTAGTACAAAATTGAAATGTTTCTTGCATGTGTGAGTGATGTTTCCAGACAAGGATAAGTTTTTCTATGAGCTGTGTTTTGCTCGTTATGAGCTCTTTGGCCAGTTTTTTCTTCATTAGCTCCCAAACATTTTCACTGGTATTCATGTCTGATGAATTACCGGGATCAGTTCAACACAGGGGTATTTTTTTATTGAAAGTAGACCTTGACGGACCGTGCTATGTAACAAAAAGCTTTACCTTGCAAAAATTACAAATGGTTCTTCATTTGGAAACCAGCATTTTAGCTTTAGAATAAACCGATTTTGAAAACCTCTTTATATTGGTCTGGAGAATTGACTAAGAAGTCATAACAAACAAAACCCAGCTCATAGAAAATCTTATTCATATCTGGAATCGTTACCCACGTATACAAGAACCCTAGTAGCAAAATGTGTCTGGCCCTTGAATGGCTTCTCATCGAAATCTGATGACACGATAAGCGGCCAATGATCGTATTCTCATCGGCTATGGATAAATTTCATCGGCAATTACTCAGAAATGTCTCATTGGCCCTAGATCTAATGATATCGAAATCCGATGAATTTTAGAAACAAATTTGATAAAACCCCGAGGAGTACGATTTCATGATGATGAATGTACGATGACTATGAGATAAGTATCCAAGCAAATTTTGATGAGAAAGCGATGGATTATTGATTGGTTGGTTGGAATAAAAATGAGTTATTTTAGAACATTTATCTTTTGATTTTGTGAAATATACATACATTAAAATTTTAGCAGCTAAACATTTAAATACGGCCACTTTTAATTTGTTTTAGCTGTACAACAGTAGCAAAAAAAAAAAAAAAAAAAAAAAAAATATTTTTTGGATAGAGGAGGTTAGTTAGAGTTCCTTATTTTCTTAGTTTATTTCTTAAAATTATTACTCCTTCATTAAAAAAAAAAAAATCTAATTAAATTCTATTTAATTTTCTTCCTAAAGCCTTTTATTTTAAATCAATCGAGAAATGAAAGAAATAATTAAAAAACATCTTTAGATATCAATTTTAATATATATATATATTAATGTAAATCACTTTATTGAAAGCATGGAAATTTAATAGATTTAAAATAAATGCTTCAGGGAAAGGATAAATAGTATAACTTAATAGAATTATTTATATGAAGGTATATCTTTTCAGAAATAAAGTATGATAATATGTTACTCTAAGCCTCACCTTTTATCAAAAAATAAAATAAAAAAATTTTGCTTGAATATTTTAATATTCGATAAACAATTACCACTCTTATTATGAATTGTTTTAAATATTTTAAAATAATTTTATTATTAATTCCCAGTTATTGCATGTTTTGCTTTGATAAGTTTTGACCTTTTAAAATTTTTTCTATAACTTAAAATGCCCAAAGCTTATTTCTTTCACTATATATGACTTTAAAATGACAAATATGTGTATTTCTATTTAGGTACAAAAGCCTTATGAAATTTTGAAAAAAAAAAAGACTGAAAAGCACATTTTTAAAATTTATTTACTGAAAAATAAATAGCAGTTCTATCTACCAAAGTGTTTGGTGTAAAAAAAAAAAAAAAAAAAAAAAAAAAAAAAAAAAACCCTTAAGCAATGTTTTTTTTTTGTAATGCACAGATGAATGTATAAACACTCATAACCTTCCACTGTAAGGTAGGATTCATGTATCTAATTGGGTAAAATTGTGGTCTCTTCATCCTTGACAAGAGGCATACAAAAGCAAGGGGCCTTACACATTTCTCATTTAAATAAAAATCCCATTTTAATTACATGAACTGTCCCAACGATGTACCCATACCTGTCAACAACCTGATTTTTAAAACATTTTAAACCAGAAAATTTTATTAAATGTGTCATGCCTCTATATGGTAGTGATTTGAAATGCTTTATTTTATTAAATAAAATTTCTGGTTCAAAGCATTCCCCCCCCCCCCTTCTTAAGGTGGAAAGTCTAAAGTATGCTTATCACATTTTCATTGTTAAGTATTTGGTAATTCATATTTGTAAATCTTTATGTGGGAAATCAGTAAAGTATGCTCATCCCATTTTCTTTGTTAAATGTTTGACAATTCATATGTATAAAGTTTAAAAAATAAAACTCGTGAAGAAGCACATCTTAATAACAGTTTGTTTCTACAATTTTAGGAATTGGGCGCAGCTTTACAATTCACAATTTTAATTCTCCTTTTTATTTAATATTCATACATTTCTGGTTGGTTAGTTCCTTTTCTATTTGCATTACATAAATGTTAAAAAAAAAAAAAGGCTCCTATGTCATGTTGATATTCCAGGATGTCTGAAAACTTCTATAAGAGGCTTCTCCCCCCCCCTTCACACTGAAATCTTTGTTTCTTTAATATAATTTAAGAACAGTAGATAGGTGCACTACAGTATACCAGTGAATTGAGCAACAAAAAACACAAATCAAGAGACAATTTCACCTGTAAGCAAAGAAGAAACCAGTTCGAATATCACAATTTGTCTCCTGCCTCATGCTTTTTGTTGCATTTGTCCCTGGTGTGAAGCCTGTTTAACTCTTTCCGGCATGGGCAAAATATGTACGAAAAGGAGAAATTATCAACTGACACCGGAATTCACAAACGAATTTTTTAAATATTTTGAATTCCTTAATTTAAGCTTTTATTGTAAAAGCAAAATTTTTCTAAAATATTATTGGTGCCGTTTGCAAGGTTGGAATTAAAATTAGGTATCCAAGACCAGGCACAGTGTGCTAGAAAGAATTAAAAAAATGTATTCATGAAAATGATAAGCACAAATCTGAAATAAAAGCATTTCCAATTTTTAGAGCAGTATTAAAAAGCAGTCTTACTATAATGTGAACAAAAAATGTGTCATTACACAATTTATAATATTTATTAACTGTATAAATAATAAATCATAATAAAACTGATTGCTGTATGAACTCATTATAGAAACTACAAAAAACATGATTTACCCAACATTACATAATTAACTCATTTAATTTATTATAATTTGAAACAACTGAATTACAGTAAATGCAATTTTCACATTAGTTTCTTAATTACATTTAATGTGTTATTACATGCTAAAACTAATTATTTCATACAAATTATAATAGACTGCTCTTTCTTATTAATCAGATAAATTGCCATTGTCATTCCAGGTTTGTGCCCAACTTATGTCTGTACTAATTTTTTGGCAGGATGGATGATTGTACATTTTTTTAAACACTCATAAATTTTACATTTAGTGGTGTAATGCACATAAAAGTTCTATTTTCAGTTAATATTATGACAAGATTGTTTGACAAGACAGTGCATCTGCATTTCATGAAGGTGCATGAACAAATTTTATCGTACTACAAAATAAGTTATCCTGAATTTATCTTTTATTTGTATGTTTAAAATTCTATAACATTATTGAATTCCAATCATGCTTAATCATTCATTTTTTTCAATATCACATTAATGTTGTTAACCATCTTATTGTTTCTAATCTTGAGGTGCTGTCGTAAGAATCCATATATACTATCTGCATCTTTTAATTACTATATTAATAAAAACTAATTTCTAATGTATAATCTGCTGATCAAACAAAAATGTTTAGATACTGAAATTTTAATAAAATTTTTCTTATTTCTATTTGCTACAAATAAAGCAACATTTAAGGGGGAAAAAAATCTTTCTGGTGTAAAATTTATTTTATCTGCTGCAAATTATGTATAGCAAAAATCAGAGTTAAAAAAAAAAATTCAATTATTTTAATCATTTAATATTATTTATCTTCTGATTTAGTATTTGAAATTTTTCTTTAAGGTTAATGCCAGAAAAAAACTTCCAGACAGACTATAAAACAAATCTAAGCTAGATTATTTTCTGAAACAATTTACTGTCATAGAATGATTCAAGTGTTACATTCAAATCCTATAAAAAAGTAGAAATACAATATTTTTTTAATATTCATGCACAAAAATTTATTTTTAAATAACAAAATATAATATATACATCAAAAGAATTAAGATAAATTTACATATATAAGTGCATTATTTACACTGTTTATATTTATAAATAACATTCCAATTGGAACAAACAGAAATTAATGCAATTAATAATTCGAAAAAAAAAAATCTTAATGGAAAGATGGATATGTCGTTTTCACAATTCTTCTACAAAGATCTGCAATTGATACTCTGATGTCTAGCTAGACCTTAATGATGTTATTTTGAATTTAAATTGCCAGACAGTCCACTTTTTGCACCGTAGAGGGGATCTCATGAATTTCATCAGATGTAAAATGCCGTCCACAGAACTAGACAAAAAGGGAAAAAAATAGTAAGTTTTTACATATAATCACATTATTTATATACATAAAAAACATATAGCTTATTTCAGTTAGCTTTATTAAGCACATTTGTATTTTAGTACTTTATTTAAACAGGAGAGATATAAAGGTATTCAAAAAACAATGGTACATTTTGAAATTTTTAAGAAAGAAAAAATATCTTTCGAGATGGTTGAATATATTTATTCAAAAATAGAAACTGGTACTAGTTAGTTTGTAATTTTTGCCGCAGGTACATTTTTTTTTTCTCCTTGAATTTTTTGTAGTGTTTCCACAGATAGAAATAACAGCAAAATTCAAAATTGTTTGAATTATGAGTCAAGATAGAATTTGTTCAGGCTGGGGCAGAAAATTTTGGTCTGTACACATTTCTTTTGTCGACAGTCATTTAACAATTATTAATTTTTCTACATCCAACTTAAATTTTCTATAATACGACTTAAAATAAAACTTTTCAATGCTAACCCCCAAATTTATATATATACATATTATACACCTTATGAGCAAAATTTACTCTGTTTCTGCAAACAGTTTCAGCATTATTAGCCATTTTACAAAGAGCGAATTTCGGAGATATATCTTCAAATAGAAATCTGGTACTTATATCAAGTATACCCTACACATTTCACCCAAAGCTTATTTTTAAAAATAACCAGCTTTTTGCTATTATAAGAAAATATGTTTTTTATGATTTCACAAGATCCTCTATTTTCTGTAAAAAGCGGGATACTGTTCGAAATTCCTTAAGCCTTTCAATTTTTTTTTCTCCTATAGAAAAAATAAAGTAATATAAAAACTGAATTTACCAAGTTAGTTATTATTCATAATTTGATGTAACAGATACAGTCGGCTCTCGTTAATTCGAACTCGTCAGGACCACAAAAAATGTTCGAATTATCTGAACTTCGAATTATGGAAAGTATGAAATGAAAACATGCTTAATATGGTGCTATTACAAAGGAATTAATGTTATTGTTTTTTTTTTATTTCTTTCGTCTGTTTGGAATTCTCACTAGTTCGAATTAAACGAAGTCAAGAGAAAATGAGTTCGAATTAAGGAAAATTTTTAACGTTATTCTGCCATTGAAAATTCCAGGACTTCATGTTTAGTTCGAATTAAGCGAAGATTCGAATTATACGATTTCGAATTAATGAGAGTCGACTGTATTTATATTATGCAACTATTGTTAAAACTCATGGAAATATTGTCAGTTAAATATACAACATTTTCAGCATGATATGTAAAACAAATGGATCAATTAATCATGATTTTTCTTTTGGGAAATATCAGAATATTTTATGAAGTCATCAGCTTTTTACATTGAAATAATATATTCTGTGAGTCCCGTGACCATTTGATGATAATTGCACTTTTTTCCACAGACTTTTCAACGAAATTTGCATTTATCTATGATCTTTTAGCAAAATTTGCAGTTTTTCACCCCTCTTTTTGAGAAGATTTGCATATTTTCTGCGACCTTTCGACAAAATTCGCTTACTATCGACAAAATTAAGGTTATTTTTCCCTGATCTATAAACAAAATTTGAAAATTTTCTCCAATCTTTCAACAAAATTCGAATATTTTTCGTAATCTTTTTATAAAATAAGTCTATTTTTGACAATTTTTCTACAAAATAGATCTTTTGTCAAAATTCTCATATTTTCCTCAATCTTACGGGAAATTTGCATATTTCCATCGATTTTTCTACAAAATTCAGATATTTCCCCCAATCTTTCAACAAAATTCACATATTTTTGTACAATCTTTCTACAAAATTTGAGTCTTTTCCACACTATTTCTACAAAATTCATGTATTTCCCTCAATCTTTCGACAAAATTCCCCTTTCTCCCTGATTTTTCAACAAAATTTGTGTATTTCTCCCAATCTTTCTACAAAATTCACATTTTCTTGCACAATCTTTCTAGGGTATTTTTCACAATTCTTTAACAAAATTAAAGTATTTTTCTGTAACTGTCCATGAAAATTTCCCGTTCAAGAAAATCGCATTTTTCCCGCAATCACGGAAGTTGTGTCTTTTCAACAATCCTTAGACGGAAATTGATCCTCAAAAAAAAAAATAGTATCTTTTTCTGCAATCATTTGACGAATTTAGTTTTCTTTTTCCATCCTTAGGAGAAATTTGCGTTTTTCCAACATTCATCCCAGCAGCAGAATTTTCTTCTGCAGTCTGCAACACAAGTAAAAGCTTAAAAAACAGTCTGCAGGCCAATCCCTCCCATTACATAATATGCACTCAAACATCCCAAGTATTTGTGATAGACATAAAAGGAAAGTACAGTAGAACCCCGATAATCCGGATCGGTTTTTTCATTTTTTTTTTCAACTTTAAGAAGCGACTGGCGAAATTTTTTTGTTTTATTATACAGAATACGACGATGCAACAAGTTAATGTTATGGAAATTAGCCAATCGCTTCTCAAACTTGAAAAAAAAAGTGAAAAACCCAATCCGGATTATCGGGGTTCTACTGTACTTTTAAAAATCCTCATGATTGTCAAAAAAAAAAAAAAAAAGGGGGGGGGGTTCTCCCCATTCACAAAATTTATGGGTTTTTTGCAATCTTTTGAAGAGATGTCATTTTCGCGATCTTTTGATGAAAACTGCCGTTTTTTCATGATCTTTTGAATAAATTTGTTTTTTTGCAACCTTTTGAATAAATTTGTTGAGTTTTTTTTAGCAATATTTTGACAAAAACTGCCATTGTCGCAATCTCTTGAAGAAATTTGCCATCTTTCGCAATCGTTTGAAGAAACTTGCCCTTTTTTGCGATTTTTTGAAGAAATGTTTCACATTTTCGCAATTTTTTGAAGAAATTTGACATTTTACCGTCATCTTTGGAAGAAATTTGCCGTTTGCCATTTTTTGAAGAAATTTCTGTTTTTTCTTGATTTTTTGACAAAATTTGCCATTTTATCACGATTTTTTGAAGAAATTCACCGTTCACCGTTTGTTTTGTGATCTTTTGATGAAAACTGCTTTTTTTTCGTGATCCTTTAAAGAAATTTGCCATTGTTTAAGATCTTGGACGAAGTTCGTGTTTTTCTGCATTCCTTTGACAAAATTCACGTGTTTCCCGTGATTTATGACGAAACCTTTTTTTCTTTTAAAAGACTATTTGTCGAAATTCGCAATACATTTTATGTCTGAATTTTTGGATTTAAGACTTAACTTTTTTTAATATTTGCTAAATTTTTAACAGTTGAAAAACAGCCTGCAGACCTTTCCTTCTGAATTTTGTCTACTTGTCGAAAGGTGAGACTGAAAAATTTTTTTGCTAAACAGAGCAGTAAGGACAGTTTCCCCCAGGTTTAAAAAAGGGCAGGGCGCTACTGTTCTGAAAAGGGCACTTTTAACATTTTTCAGGGCACTTTTTATATTTTTTAGGGCAGTTTTCATTTTTAAGGGCATTTTTATAGAGTTGAATCTAGAACCTAGCGATTAAAAAAGTCGTGAAAAAACAGAAACTTCATAAAAAGTAAATTTTGTTAAAAGATCGAGAAAAAAAAAAAAAAAAAAGGCAAATATTGCTAAAAGATCCCAAAAAATAGCAGATTTTGTTAAACAATTGCAAATAACGGCATATTTTGCTAAAAAAATCGTAAAAAAAACCCGTCAAATTTTGTGAAAAAATCACAAAAAATGGCAAATTTTATTGAAAGATCGCAAAAACAGCAATTTTTGTTAAAAGATAATAGAAAAATACATATTTTGCTAAAAAATAGCGAAAAAACGGAAATAAAAAACAAATCTTGTGAAAATATCGCAAAAATGGAATTTTTCAAAGAATTTTCCATTTTATTGCGATTTCTGGGTGAAATTTGCGTTTTTTGCGACTCATTTTACAAATTTTTCTGTCTTTTCGCGACTTTTGGAAGAAATATGTCATTTTTGCATGATCTTTTGAGGAAATCTACTGTTTTGTGAAATTTTGAGATGAAATTAGCCATTTTTTTTTGCAAAATTTGCTGGAAATTAGTCGTTATTCGTAATTTTTAACGAAACTTGCTGTTTTTTAGCGATTTTTTGACGAAATTTCTCGTATGAGGCTGTTTTTTGCATTTCGTTGCCAATCTTTCGCATAATTTACCCTCTATAGCGCGTTCGGATCATCGCTGGAGCAGGGCTGCATTTTTTGAAATGTAGAGCAAGAAGAATGCCTTTTTTTTTTTTAATGAACGACAAGAGGGGTGCTAGTTTTTGGATGACAGGGCAAGAGGGGCACTAGTTTTTAAACTAAAAGGCAGGAGGGGCGGAGCGCCCCCCTGAAACCCTCTGGGGGAAACTCTGGTAAGGATTTTCAGGCATGCAAAATACATAAAAATATCTGTCGGATACTCCGCCCTAAGAAATGAACCTGTCATCAACACTGATGAAGAAAAAAAACTTAAAATCACTGAAACTTGCTTGAAAGAATTTTTTATGTATAAAAAATAGGTTTCAGCTGCATAAAGGAGGGAGGGGGGGGGTGTGATTGTGAATTTTGTCTTTGTTGAAAAGTGCGACACATGCGTGACTGAAAAAACTTTGTTGCTAAACAGACCAGTATAAGGATTTTCAGATGTGCAAAATACATAAAAATATGTCAGACACTTTGCCCTAAGAAATTAACCTGCCATCAACACTGATGGGGAAAAAAACTGAAAATCACTGTTATAGCGGTATCACACAGACGTCTTTCGCAGAACTTTTTCCCCTACACAACATTACATCCAGCAAAATGTTCCATGTCCTTGATATAGGGAGAATTTGTTCGGTAGTTTCGTTTACCGAGCGTTTAATGGATTGCATAAAAAATGTTGGCCATTCATTCAGTGCTGATCAACTGACCAATAGGAGCAGAGCGAGAAATTAAATAACCCCACGAGAAGTTTGAAAAACCTGTTTGCTGAACACGCTGCAAAATGAATGATCCTGTTTTGTAAAATGTCTGCAGAAAAATCTTTCTCCGTGTGATACAGCTCTTACTCACTTGAAAGTTTATATATAAAACATAGGTTTCAGCTGCATAAAGGGGGGGGGGATTATGAATTTTTTCTACTTGTCAAAAGGTGTGACACTTGTGTGACCGAAAAACTTGCTAAACAGAGCAGTATAAGAATTTTCAGACGTGCAAAATACATAAAATTATCTGTCAGACACTCCGCCTTAAGAAATTAACCTGCCATCAACACTAATGTGAAAAAAAAACTGAAAATCGCTGAAACTTGCTTGAAACTTTATACATAAAAAGAGGTTTCAGCTGCATAAAGGAGGAGGGGAGGGGGGATTGTGAATTTTGTCTACTTGTTGAAAAGTGCGACAAACGTGCGATTGAAAAATTTTGTTTCTAAACAGAGCAGTATGAGGATTTTCAGACCAGCAAAATACATATCTGTTGGACACTCCGCTCTGAGAAATTAATCCGTCATCAACACTGATGAGGAAAAAACTGAAAATCACTGTTACTCACTTGAAAGTTTATATATTAAACATAGGTTTCAGCTGCATAAAGGAGGGGGAGGGGGAATTGTGAATCTTGCCTACTTGTCAAAAAGTGCGACTGAAAAACTTGCTAAACAGAGCAGTATAAGAATTTTTAGACGTGCAAAATACATAAAATTATCTGTCAGACACTCCGCCCTAAGAAATTACCCTGTCGTCAACACTGATGGGGGAAAAAAACTGAAAATCGCTTGAAAGTTTATACATAAAAAATAGGTTTCAGCTGCATAAAGGAGGAGGGGGGGGGATTGTGAATTTTGTCTACTTGTTGAAAAGTGCGACACACGTGTGACTGAAAAAACTTTGTAGCTAAACAGAGCAGTAAGGGTTTTCAGACATACAAAATCTATAAAAATATCTGTTGGACACTCCGCCCTAAGAAATTAACCTGCCATCAACACTGATGGGGAAAAAAAACTGAAAATCACTGTTACTTACTTGAAAGTTTATATATAAAAGATAGATTTCAGCTGCATAAAGGAAAAGGGGGGGGGGATTGGGAATTTTGTCTACTTGTCAAAAAGTGCGACTGAAAAACTTGCTAAACAGAGCAAAATAAGAATTTTTAGACGTGCAAAATACATAAAATTATCTGTCAGACACTCCGCCCTAAGAAATTAACCTGTCATCAACACTAATGGGGGAAAAAAACTGAAAATCGCTTGAAAGTTTATACATAAAAAATAGGTTTCAGCTGCATAAAGGAGGAGGGGGGGGAATTGTGAAACAAAAAAGATTCAAATGATTTAGTTGCCAAGATTGGCAAACAAAAAATGATTTATAAAAAGTTGTGTTTTGCCTGATCATCTAAAGTTTATTACAAAAGAACAAACAATTAAAGGATTAGGAGGGGGACACCTGGACTTAACCTGTACCTACCACATTCTTTCTGATAACAATTCTGAAAATACCAGAAAAACACCTGTTACTTATTTACACCTATTTCTTATTTCTCTGCTAATTAATTTCCAAAATGAAAAAAGAAAAAAAAATGATTTAAATCAAATGATTTTTTTTAAAATCAGTTGATTTAAATCATGCCAACCTTGTACAAAATTTCATTTATTGTTAAGTTTTTAAGAAGGGGTGTCCATTAGGGGCTGTGCATGTATAACATTATCATTTTAGGGAGGAGGGGTGTCTGGTACATGATATCATAAGATATCACTAGGGGAAGGGGGGGGGTGTCTCTAGCTTTCAATATCATTTTTGATGCAACCAAAATTATCTCTTATTTATAACATGATCATAGGTTTTTAAATAGTAAGTTAACTTTATATATATATATATATATATTACAAATTTAAAATTTTTTCGCCAAAACTAACCTTTATACTATCTTAATTTTCTTATAATAATATTCCGTACTTACTTCAAATTATTAAATTAAAATCTTGTTTCTAAATCTAATCTGTTAATCTGTATGCAGACGATGTAAATTCTTAATTTTCCTTAAAAAACATTATTCCAGTATGCGTAAATTTAAAAAGATGGCTCTAAATTAAAAATATTCTTAATTAAAACTTTATTTCTTAATATTCCAAATAAAACTGATTTCTTCTATGTTTTTATCAACTCTTTTTAAGAAAGTCTTATTAAATTTATTCCAAACCCATACCTTTAAAAAATATCATTATTTTATTTTATCTATTTATTTATTTTTCCGCCGTCAACGATAATTTGCATATTAATAAATTCATTTCTTTTCTTTTTCTCTTAAAGTTAATCATGTATAAAAATCGTCTGCCTAAGATATTTAAAATTCTGAGTCAATTATAATTGGTTAAAAAATATATATTTTTTTTTAAATAAATTTATCGTCTGTTTAAAATAATCTCGTAGCTGGACAAGAATTCTGTTTACATAAAATAATGATGGTTAGAGATTACAGAATGTTCCAGAACTTTCTTTTTAGTTTAAAAGGGGGAAGTCTCGAGAGGAAAGAAGATTCTACTGAAGATTTCTTGGGTTGCTTCTTCGATGAGGACAGCTCGCTGAAATAATGATGGAATTTTTGCAAAAAGGAGCTTTTCCTTCCTCATTATCACGAATTTAATAAATGAATTTACAGCAGCCCATGACTAATTATTGGATCTTCTACATTTATTTATTATTTTTGTTTTTCCCTCGCTTGCCATGACTGTGTGTTTCTTTTAACCAGTGGAAATAATTCGAGCTCTCCTGAAATCGTCACATATATATAAATACAAAGTCATTAAAATCACTAAATTATTAATAAAGTTATTTAATTTTAAAGTATGGAACACTTATGTTTGTCTTTCCTATTTGTTTTCATTTGTATTTGAATATATAAACAGGGTTTCAGAAACCATATGTGAAATACATTTGAAATGAAGCACAGATAAAAAAGGAAGAATGTAGTACACTCGTTTTGTTGATAAAAATTTCTGTCTGCTCCTTACCCTTCCTTTATTCGGAGCAAGTGTAATAAGACTTTATTGCTGTTCAATGTATTATGTAACAAAAAAAAAAAAAAAAAAAAAAAAAAAAAAAAATACAAAAAATTACAAAAAATTATAAATACTGACTTTTTTTGGTGTTATTTGATATAAATTTATATTTTATTGACTTCTATTCACTTGAACTAACAAAGTGTGCAAAAAATAAATATAACCAGATTTGTATACCACTCCAAACAAAATAAATACTATTTTTTTCCTTTTTTTTTACATTTTTAAAGCAATATCATTACCGGTGGTGGGTGGGTGGGGGGGGGGTAATTGCCTGACATTTTGTAATCATAACAAATTTATAAGAACACATAACTATTTTGTTTCATTTGTATATTCTCATAAAATTTTAGTTTTAAATAGTTCAATTATATAAACAATTATATTTTTTATTTGGAATCTATTACTGAGCTTTTAATATATTTCTGTTATTAAAAAAAAAAAAAAAAAAAAAAAAAAAAAAAAGAGAGAGAGAGATTTACATTGGGAAATGAGACCATGAGAGTGGTTAAATTTTGTTGATTAATATGGAAAAAATGGAATACAATACTATAAATATTAATAAAAAAATAATTTAAAAAGAAGTTCCTTACGTGTGACCATTAGTGACACATCTATCCTACATTGAACTAAAATCGTTCAGTTTTTTTTTTATCTTCATCACCACTGATTTAAATTAAAATCATAATGTAAATAGCAATAATTTGATACAAAATATTTCAATGTACAAATCGATATGAATCAGATTAATAATAACATTGTTTCTTTTATTTGAACAAATTTTTGTTGTCCCGTGTATTCTCCTTTAGCCTGTATATAGTTAGTTACTTTTATAAGTTGTTTATTTTGGGTGTTGATTAGTGGTAAAATAACAAAAAATAAGTGATGAATTAATAAATTTGTGAGTGCAAAGAAGTCATTAAATTTGTTTGTGCAGTTCGATTTAAGAATAAAAAGTAACTGAATTAAATTAAGAATTTAATTTTAGTTAAAATTTATCAAAACAGCAAATGTATGCAAAAATGTTTATTTAAAATTTTTAAGTATTCGGTTACCGAAAAGAAAGTATTCGATAGTCGAATACGGAATATTCGGCAAATACTTCAACCGAAGCTTGCGTATTAGGCAAATTTTCTGCTTAGATCAATCCTTAACATAATTCAACATTTATATATTTAATGCCATATGTAACAACACTCCAATAAATAAACAATGTGTACGTCTAAAATTTAAACACATTATTTTTAGGTTGATTAACATGATTTGAAATTAATCACATACAAAATACATAGCATACAAAATAATCACATACAAAACAATAATGTAATAGTTGTAGACTTTTAACGATAATAAAAGATCAGACTGTAACACTTCTTTGAAAGTGCTTCACCAAACTCTAAAAGAAATGAGCATGTAATTCAGGCATCTTGTCAAGTTCATACACATTTTTTCATTAAACAAAATAACAACATCAGAAAGAATGAAATGGGTACTTACCTCTCAATATTCTTCGATATAATGAGTTAAATATTTCTTCAAATAATTGAAAAACGCAACACGAGGCAAGCAATCAATGGCGCGCCGACAGTCAACAAACAATTTCAACTTCTTGTTCTTCCGGTGTTTCGGCGGCTTCCTGCTTCAGTTTCAACCAATCAGAATGCGCTTCGAGAAAACGCTGTGATTTTCTTCAAATTTCGCCGTGATTTCATATTGGGCCATTATCTGTGACGTATGAATATACTATCAGCGCATTTTTAATTCTCTAATACGAAACCGGTTCTCAGATGCTGCTCGCAATGATATGCTCATGTTACATTGCCAGGAATTGATGAAAGGCCTCGCAATATACGATAAACTATGCTACTAGGGAAGCTCTTTAATTTTGTATTAACAACATGCCGCGAAGAATAGAGGCAATGATAGCCGCCAAAAGAGGCTCCAAAAATATTGACATTTATTTTAGCTTCAAGTTATAAATTTTGCTATTTCAGCCATTTTTAATTTAATTTGTAAAAAGAAAGAGTTTTAAAGTCATAGGCATGTTTTTTATTTATTATAATCCTGCAAATGATGTACATAATTAATTGCAGTTATTCGCATAGTAATATTTCTATGAAGCTAGTAATATGATTCGACACAAGGAAAAGGGAGTGCGTCTAATAATTTGGCCAGGGACTGTAAATTTTCATTCATGATTTTAAAAGAATGTTTCCATCATTATATTTTAAATGTTTATTTACATGTAATTATTAAGTCATAAACATTTTTCATCTACGTTATAAAGTATTTAAAATTACATTTAATTTGGAAACTTTTAGTAATACAATTTTTAGTTCGCATCAAATGTTTTCAATATCTTATTTAAATTCAATTTGACACTTAATTATTGCTAATTTTCCAATTTCTTTTATTTTAAAAGCGAGCATTTATTTTAATAAATAATAATAGAACAAGGACCATTTTAAAAATTTGCTATTTCTTCTTAAAATATGCTTCAGTTGTAATTCATTTCTTTCAATTTGTATTATAATACAAAATTCCTTCCACGTCCTTTTGTTTGGAACATTAAAATTTGAGCGATAAATGGATTCATATTGCAAACATTTTTTGAGCCTTACTTCACCTACACCTATCTCATTCCTCCATGGTCAAAATCTCAAATTGGTTTCTTTAATTTTGTCTCAAATTTCTTATTACTTCTGCGAAAATTTTTATACAACCAACCAACCGTAAACAAACGAAAGAGAAAAAGATGATTTTTTATGAGAGTGACCTCTCGATTTTAATTAAATACTCAGTTAATAATTGGAAATTTGAAATTCTGGAGCTCAGGTGCATCAGGAGAGATTTGGGGCTATTCTCAAAAATATTTTCAGCTTCGTACATGCTGTAGATTTTGCTAGCCATCGCAGACACACACACAGACACACAGAAAGAGCGTTTTGCTCTTTTATTAGTATAGATTTATTAGTTACTTACTTATTTCACGTAGATAACTTTCAGAAAACAGAAATTTATACATTCGATTTGAAAAATAACAGAAAGCTATGATGTTAATATGAAGTTAATAAGAAAGTTAACAGTTATTTGTATCTAAATTTATCTCTATAATAAGAGACTCAAAGCCTGGATTTTGTATACATATCAAAGTTAAATATAATATATTGTTACACAATAAATTATAACTGTATGTTTACGGTATTTTATCTTGGATTACTCCCGTAAATTTATCGAAAGAGGCAATTTTTAGAGATAAACGATCAACTACCGTACATTTTATGTTTTTATGGGCAAAATACGTTTATCTAAAGGCAAATTTTGTGAATTTAGCAACAAAGTTTGTTGTTTAAGGATTTTGCGTGGAAACTACTGTAGTAAAATTGCTGCAGCAATTTTTCTCAGTGTAATTCCAAAATATTTTGCTGTCATAATTGAGTACTTCTCAATTATTCCGTAGACAAATTTCATAAAAAAATTAAATTAAAATATATATTGCCAAACATCAAGATTTAATGCTGAAAATGCATGATCATGGCATCATATTAACTTGACGTCAGATGCGTTGCACATGTTTCATAGGTCACGAGATTTAATTAACCAGAATTAATTTTATGTTACGTTCAATTTAACTTCAATGTATTATAAATATATTACAAAAATTGTAAAATATTTTACTAACAATTAGATATGGAAATAACTATAAAAATTATAAAGGAATTCTGTAATAAACCATTTATTCACTGAAGTACAAATATTTCACTGCGGATAAATATTCATTTAAGAGACAAATAAGCAAGGAAGTTTCGGACATAAATTTGTCATTATTTAGAAAAGTACTATTAAACTTTTCTCGGTTATTTAGCTTATTCAAGATTGGCATCTTTACCGGAGGCACATAAAATCGTATATCTGAATATTGTGACGCATGAAGCGTTAACCTTGTCATAATACTTATTAAAGATTATCTTGAAGATAAAGTATTGCAATGGAAATATTACTCTGCACTAGTTATTAATTCGTAGTATGAAAGATTAGTGTTTAATGAAATCAATTATTTATTTATTAAATATTTATTAGTCACTTATTTAACGTAAATAACATTTGGAAAACAGAAAATCATTCATTTGACTTGAAAAATACCAGTTAATAGTCATTTCTATTTAAATTTAGTTCCTTAATCAGAGACTCAATACATGGATTTCGTAAAATATCAAAGTTACTTATAACATTTTGTTACACTATAAAAGAGAACTGTAATTTTACGGTATTTTACAGTAAAATACTCCAGTAAATTAACGGAAAGTGTTACTTTTTTCAGATAAACAACGTCAAATTTTATGTTTTTATAGACAAAACACGTTTACTTAATGGCAAAGTTCATTAATTTAGCTACGAAGTCGATGTTCTTAAGGATCTGGAAACTACAGAAGTAAAATTACTGCAGAAATATATTGCAGTTTAATTTTAAAATGTTATGCCACGATAATTCAGTACTTCATGACAATCCCGTAAACCGATTTTAATTAAAGAAAAAAGAAATGCAAAACTTAAAGATTTGATGCTGAAAGTGCATGATCATATCATCATATTAACTTACGTTAGATGTTTTGCATAAGTCTGATAGGTCATCAGACTTATTTTAAATCAGTCGTTTACATGAATTTTAATTATTTTTTGCTGATTCATAAGCTTTTGAGATAATTAAACAACGATCAGTTTCTTAAATGGCGATGATATGATATAGAAAAAGAAACCATGTTGAAAGAAAGTTTAATTTATAGTTACACACAAAAGATACTTTCAATAGAAGTAAAAAACATTCATGCACGAGACAAGTTGCATTAGCTTAAAAAATGAATAGATTATTATTTTTTTCATTTCGCAGAATTCATTATAGACATATTGTTAACTTAATTGTTCAAAGTTAATTATATTTGATACATTAAAGAGTTTTGCGAGATATTTTTACGAATTCATTGTACAGTGGCAGCAAAGAAATAAAAATAAAAATAAAATAAAATAAAATAAAATAAAAATAAAATAAATAAATAAATAAATAAACAAATAATAACAATAACAATAACACTAACAATAATAATAAAAAAAATATTTTTATTCTTTCAAAACGTGATGTTTTAAAAATATAATTTTTAGTGATACATTTATTAGTAATATTTTTAAATAAATTTCTGCAAGTGTCACGGTTGGTATTAATAATTCTCACGTTTCAAAAAATCATCAGACATGGCTAAAGTCTTTCTCGTATTTTTTTAATAATATATATACATTTTTTTTCCATGTGGTAAATTGTATTTCTTTAATTTCTTAGGAAAGAGATAGTAGTCCTGAAAAAATAGTTCCGGATAATCGAATTTACTTATATTAAATAGGCTTCGATCCATTTTGACACACTAATTACATACAGAATTTCAAGTCTCTATCTCAAATTGCTTGGGAGATAGAGCGTTTACAGACACACAGACGGGCGGATGACAATTTTTTTAAACATGTTTTACAGAATCTCCAATATCTGAAACGTATAAATCCATCACAAAAATTGATTTTTAAAACAATTGCAAGACTTACCTTATCCCAGGTATGATGGGCAAGTAATAAAGCATTTCTTAATCAAGATATAGTCTTCAGATCACATTATTTAATTTTCAAATATTAAATCGAGTGTTGACTCTTACGTGTTTATTCCAATGATATCGTTTACAAATGAAGCAATTTAACTTATAATGTTTGTTTGTAATTCAGACAAATCAAAAATCATCTGCGCAGATCACTTTGAGTGCCATCACAAGAATTCTTTTATAATTACTTGTATTATTAGCAAATGTGTTATTAACCAACTGGACCTTATTTGAAATTTCTCATTTTTAATAATTATTTGATATTCAAATATGTATCACATATATCATACAAACCATATCCCTCATTTATGTATATATATATATATATATACATCACAAACTTTACTTAAAAGATTAAATTACATTTTAGATACGATGCGGAGCAAATTTATCTAATTAATACTTTTGTAGTATACGCTATTATTCTATTAATAACATTTAGTAGATAATTCTCGAAAAATACAGAACTGTACCAATATGATGATTTGTACAATGTAAATTAACTAAAAATTTTAATTAGATTCCATTTATTAATTTTTATTGATTTTGGAAAGCATTCCTATAAAATTAATCTTCAGAAACTAACCAAATAAGAAGATATATTTTCATTAGGGGTTCCATTATTATCTATTTCAAAATGTAAATGTTCCATTCATGTATTACAAAGCATTTAAAACAAGCTTATCATGGATTGGGGTCTAAAACTGTGTGTATGAAATTCTTATTTAAAGTAATATCTTTAATGACTGATTTAAAGTAAGAAGCATAGAAATATTTATCATCAAAAGTGCGGCATATTAAAAAATGATAAAATTAATTATTTATTATGTCTATTTTTGGAATGTCAGAAGTGTTGTGAACATGAATTAATCAGATATAATAATTAACTTCCTTAAAAACACTTGCTCACTTCGAAATAAAAAAGAACAGACTAAATAATACAGCATGATCCAAGACAATATCTTTTATATCACAATATTTATAATTTGAAAATGATTATATTCATACAAATTGAAAAATTTGTCTCAAATTACAAAAAAAAAAAAAAAAAAAAAAAAAAAAAAAAAAAAAAAAAAAAAAAAAAAAATGAAGGTTTGAAGGAGGTTGAAGGTTTTAAAACTATTAGTAATACAAATTTATAAGATACTTCCTTTTTACATCTTGAAATCATACTAGTTTTGATGAAAATTCTTCCGCGTTTATCTGATGTAGCGTTCATCTTCTTAATATAAAATCCGCAGTCAATAAAATAAAAACCTCACTTTCTAAAACTGATTGATTTCACCATTAATGATATTATCTGTATAACAGTTTTAGACATATATATGTATATGGCAATTGCGGTTGCCTTCCCAAAACATTCAATTAGTTCATTGCTGTGGTAAGCATTATCTCACGGGAAGAAAGTGACGTGTTAATATTTGTGTATGTGCTGACAGTCAAGTTTTATCCAATTAGCCTGATAGCAGAGAAAAGTGAAATAGATTCATTCTCACAGCGAAGCAGGCAAGACATGCTCCTAGAGCTGCTGCCAAAGGTCGTTGAATGTTCCGGTGTATAGAACAGAATGTCCCAAAACCACCCTTATTATTTCATTTTGTAAATACTTTCACCCGCTTTCATATATTCAAGACATGTTAATAAACATTATTAACCTAATCCCCTAGACATTCTTAATTACATGGGGGCTTCGGCCGACGGACTAGTAAAAGGCATTCCCTAGTCCGAGAAGATGATATGTTTATAGTTTAAAGGCGACGATCCTTATCAGCAGTGTTTCAACGGCTAACTACGGAGGAGGAAAGAAAAAGAAAAAGAAAGAGTGTGTGAATAGTTTTGCCGTTATTTATGGTGTTTCTGTGGATACGTCTTTATTTTTCTCATTGTAATAACGGATTAATTCGGTGGATTACACTGAAGTAACAGGACATGATTTTTTTACTATATCTTATTATTATTATTATTATTATTTTTGCTGTAAATATAATGGAGCGGCAGGAAATTCCAGTAATAAAACAGCAGTTAAAAACTGCCAAAGCTGAGAAAATCAAATTGCTGCA
The DNA here is from genome assembly GCA_964019185.1 of Maratus speculifer. Lineage (NCBI taxonomy): Eukaryota > Metazoa > Arthropoda > Arachnida > Araneae > Salticidae > Maratus > Maratus speculifer. The sequence goes on along the minus strand of OZ025296.1, from coordinate 222,773,615 downwards.
TTTATTTATTTTCGGAACAGATGAACTCAGAAGAAATCATTCTAATTTGCGGGTATATACTGGGTTACCTTTTAAAGAGGGTAGCCCGGAATTTGCCAATAAATTTAAACAAGTCGTAGATAAATTTGATAATTTGCAATTGATAACAGTCGCTAATATGCTATCGATTGATATACATGGGACAAAAGAAGAGATAGCTACTCATATTTTGTTTTCATTATCAGATATTGAAGCTTTTAAGGAAACATTTGGGAATGTTTTGGCTTCGGAAACAGACACTGAACATAATCAGAACGACGGTAGTGCCAGCACACAATTAATTTCTCCCTTAAAATACAACCACAGCAAATGGTTGTACACCCGCAACACACCGCAGCTAGACAAAATATCTCTTTTACTGACATCGAACAATTAATCCTTTAAGCGGCCTAACCGGGTTTTTCCGTCATGTAACTTTTAGAAACAATGGCTGATTTAACACAAAATCAATATTAAAATTATTTTTTTGAAGTGAATAAGATAAATAAATATGTAAGTTTGTCAAATAAGAATTTTCATACCAATATCTTTTATAAATACTATTTTATGAATTGTTAAACATGAATGGAATATTTTGCATGCCGCTGAAAGGGTTAATTCCGCCGTTTAGCGGTGATAAATCGGAAAACATCCAAACATGGTTTAGACGATTTGAATTGCTATCGGACTCATTGAATCTCTTAGATATTCAAAAATTTGTTTTCGCAAAGCGGAGTTTGAAACGTTTAACATTGCTAGTAATTAGAGCTGAAATTAATATTAATTCCTATTCAGCACTAAAGGAAGCATTATTCCGTGAATTTCAACAAACGGCTTCGCCCGCACAAATGCATCAAATATTAGCAAACCGAGGATGTCAACCAAACGAACAAGTATTGGAATATTTTTTGAAAATGAAAGAAATCGCACAGCGAGGGAATGTGGATGACATCTCTTTAATTCATTACACGATACAAGGTATTAGGGATACACCCCAAAATAAATCCATTTTTTGTGCTGTTCCTATTTAGTAGAGTTTAAGAAAAATTGCTAATTTATGAAGAAAATTCAATTCGGTCCCAAATTTCAAAGCAACACCAGGACACCAGGACTCTCGAAAAGCCCACACTAGTGAAAAATACAATCAAATTTTCTGTTATAGATGTTCGGAAATAAGTCATAAACAGTTTCAGTGTACACGCGCGTAACGAAATCCCAACTGCTCTAAATATTCTCGGCCCAACTATCACTCGTCCCGTTCTACGGGGCGAAATCCCGAAAATATGCCTTGCCACGAAGACATTAAGCCTGTTTCAGAAACTGTCATGCAAGTCAATATGATACATATCCCTTCCACAGTGTGTAGTACGGCTGCGATCGTAAAAATCAATAATATTTCTTTTGTAGCGGATGCGAACCCTGTACATAACTTAAATTTTGTCAACAAAGAAGTGTATCAACATTTGGGGTCCCCCCTCTAAATGATTCATCTGTAACTGTTTTCGATGCCGAAATATCCAAATCAAAGCAACTTCAATATTTTGTTGCACAGACTGAGTTTAATGGTAATACGTTCGAAGATATCTTTTATTTAAATTTATCCTCTAGACAATATTCCGTAATATTCGCTTACGGAAAAATTAAAAGGTCCGTAGAGCAAAATTCGTTACCTAACTTCCCCTTATCAACAAAATGACGTCAACTTCTGTTCCTTCAAAAAGTGAACCTAACGTCTGTGCTGTGGAAAACGAAATTTTGACGGACAAAAAACAGACAAATTTAGATAATAGTATGACGTCCATAGAAAAGATGCACAGTAAAGTTGAAAAATCACCTCTCGATACTAAAGACAATCTGTTAATTACCTCTACGTTTTCGCAATCACAGCACCATCCAGATTTGAGATTCAAGCTCGACAACTTAGTTCGACTTCTTGTTTATCTTTTCGTAGTGACATGTTTAGCACCAGTAACGTCACAGACAGATACCAACTATACATTTGCTGAATTGCATCCAGTTAAAACTGAAAATTATAGCAGATTCGAGATACTTGCTATCGTTATAATTAGCTTTTTATTTCAGGGTTCCTTCATACTCACACGTTCGTATTATGAAAACTAAATATGAAGTGATAAGAAAATTTTCCCGAAAGAAACATTTCGCATTGCAGAAGTTGGTGTTTATCTCGTGTTTTTTTTAATTACAGTTTCTGAGTTTTAAACTGTAGTATTCGTTTTTTTATTTTTTCCAAGACAAGGTGCGAAGAAATTTTTTTTCTCTTCTTTTTATCTAAGACAGTCCACTGTATGCTTGTTTGTATTTTGAGGATAATTATTTTTATGATTTGTGAAATATGCAAAGAAAACCAGATCAGAGAAATGCTGGATTGAAAAACCTTTTGTTTTTTTTCAAGTATACAGAGTTACATCATTACAGTACTTTTATTTTTTTACGATTTTTTTTTCTATTGTGATTTTACAGTTGAAGACTTTTGTGACGAAGATTTTTTTCTTCTCTCCATTTCGTTTTTTTTTGTGTGTCAAGATTTTCGGAATTGTGGAAAAAGTGTTACAATTTTGGTTTGAAGGAAAGGTGGTCTTCAATGCACATGGTGCTACAGATTTACAATTATGGCTGTTAACCTTAACCAAGGTGCAAAATCAAATGTGACTGTTTACGTTTGGCACACACCTTTTTTCTAACGATGCAAGCTGTGCTGTATTTTTTTAGCTTGGCATGAAGTATTTTTTTTATTACTAGGGGGGCCCCGCCCCCCTGCTCGCTATGCTCGCCAACCCCCCGCGTAATCGCTTCGCGATTCCAAATTATTGGCTACCCCTGCTTGCTGCGCTCGCCAATACCCCATGGTATGAATAAGCAGTTGCAGACCTTTCAAATGATGTGTCACACGACTGGTGTTGTAAAGAAATTAAAAATGTACCCCCCTGGGGGGCAGAGTGGGAGGCGACACAAAAGATATCTATAATATGAATAAGCAGCTGCAGACCTCTCAAATGATATATCACACGACTGGTGTTGTAAAGAAATTAAAAATGTGCCCCCCTGGGGGGGGGCAGAGTGGGGGGACACACAAGACATCCATAAAATGAATAAACAGTTGCAGACCTTTCAAATGATGTGTCACACAATTGGTGTTGTAAAGAAATTACAAAATGAGACCCCTCTGAGGGCAGAGGGGGGTTACACACAAGATATCCATAATATGAATAAGCAGTTGTAGACCTCTCAAATGATGTGTCACACAATTGGTGTTATAAAGAAATTAAAAATGTGCCCCCCAGGGGGGCAGAGTGGTTGATGACACACAACACATCCATAATATGAATAAGCAGTTGCAGACCTTTCAAATGATGTGTCACACAACTGGTGTTGTAAAGAAATTAAAAATGTGACCCCCCCCTGGGGAGAGCAGAGTATGGGGGTGACACACAAGACACCCATAATATGAATAAGCAGTTGCAGACCTTTCAAATATTGTGTAACACGACTGGTGTTGTAAAGAAATTAAAAATGTGTCCCCCCTGGGGAGCAGAATGGGGGATAACGCACAAGACATCCATTATATAAATAAGTAGTTGCAAACCTCTCAAATGATGCATCAAACGACTGGTGTTGTAAAGAAATTAAAAATTTGGCGAAATATTACAGTTATCGCCAAGTTGGCGTCACTTTTGACAACTAATTTTGGTCGCCAAATTTGGCGATATATCGCCAAGTTGGCGACAAACTTGGCGATTGTTGGCGATGGTAACCTTTCCTCTCTTTATGGTAACCCATACGGCGATGCATAGACGGAGTCCTTTCCTGATTGGTCTATTCGACTCATGGAAGGAGTGGACAAACCGGATTCGTTAGTTCCGGAAATCTTCCACATCAGCATCATTCCAGGAGTCATTCCTTTTAAGGCTAGTTTTTTTTTACTATAGAAGGATTATTTTCCAGTATGCAAAGTAGTGTTTTATTTTTTGTGCTTTGCCGATATTTTTTTTACGTAGGCAACAGGTGTTATTTTTATGTTACGTCACGTGGATATTTACAGACTTTCATAACATTTTAAGAATGCAAAGTAGCGTTTTATTTTTTGTGCTTTGCTTATATCTCTTTTACATACGCAACAGGTGTTTTTTTATGTTGCGTCGCGTGGACGTTTAGAAACTGTACTGACTCTTAACTTTTTGGTGACTTTTTAGTGCATATGAACAGTATGTGATTCCCATTGTTGCCGGCAATAACCACCAATATAAAATCTTTATTTATTTTGGTTATTATTTTGACTATTTTTATTGTCTTTGTTTTTTAGTTGGCCAACAATTTTTTTTCTTTCAACAATCTTTCTTTTGCTTTTTTTCAGCAGTGTTTTATGATAAATTTTACTATAAGATTATTATGTATGCTAATTCGTATTATGTATGCATATTTAGATATTGTGTTTTTATCTGTATTTTCAAGTTTTACAATGTTTTATGTATTTGTATATTATTATGTCCCCCCTCCTCAACTCATTTTTTCTGTTTCATCAGGCTGAATATAATTATAGCTCTTCAGCTAAGAGAAATTATTTTTATTTTTTCAAAGATTTGTTTTAGGTCGGCATTTGCAAAATTAAACCAAGTGTAGAACGAGGTCGTTCACCGTCAGGATACATGAGTGTCAGTTGCAGTTGCCTTCCTAAAACATCCAATTAGTTCATTGCTGTGGTAAGCATTATCTCACGGAAAGCAAGTGACGTGTTCATATTTGTGTGTGTGCCGACAGTCAAGTTTTATCCAATTATCCTGATAGCAGAGAAAAGTGAAACAGATTCATTCTCACAGCGAAGCAGGCAAGACATGCTCCTAGAGCTGCCGCCAAACATCTCCGAATGTTCCGGTGTATGGAACGGAATGTCCCAAAACCATCCTTATTATTTCATTATGTAAATATTTTCACCTGCTTTCATATAGTCAAGACATGTTAATAAACATTATTAACCAAATCCCCTAGACATTCTTATTTACACATACACACACACACACATATATATATATACATATCTTGTAGTATCACACTGAGAAAAAAAAATACCACTTTTACCTAGAATGAATAGTTAGTCACTTTCTGAATAACTAAGCTAGAATTATAGATTACCGAAATATGCGAATAGGTTGAACTACAAAGCTGAATAGCCAAATGACCTAACATTTCTAGTTTCTTGTTTTCAAGGTGACGAAAAGCTATTGATTCGTCTCAGTAACGAGAAATTATGGCTCGATTTCGGAAATAGTTTCAAAAACTAGAATTATAGTTACTAAATCGAACCTCTTGTGTTCGCATCTATTTGCTGAGATTTTTAAATAAGTATTACAACGAGAATAAAGGAAAGCTCTCTTGAATTCCTATATAGATTCTAGAACTCTCATATAATGGCAACTAGAATTTATAAGTATGACATGGAACTATTTTTTCTAGAGCCACAATTTAGATTCTAGATTCCAGAACTGTATTTTTTTCTCAGTGCAGTGAAAGCGGATACTTTCAGTAATAAAATTAGATACAAAATATTGACAACATTCGATCTACTGCCTGTCATTACCGTAAATAGTAGCGTATGTCTCACGTTAAAATGTGCTTTTAAAATTTTAGATTAACAGCTCAAACTTTACTTGTTTCTACTTTTAGGTAAATTTACCGTATTAAAAACACCAACCACTTTCTACAGAAACTTTCGTAACATATGTAACAACACACATCTCTGGGAATAATATATGAATGCATTGCAAAAACATAAGAAGAAAGAAAGCTGAAATGTTTGGTAAACATTTCAAATAATTTTATATGAAAAAATATAGATTCTACTTTGTACAATAAAGATTTTTTTTTTCTTAGATAAGACGTTCATTCTAGAATCTGCTATAAAAAATGTTGCTTTTAATGAAATAAGCTTTAATGGAAATAAATCATAGTCATGTCTTATTATTATACTATTATTAATGCTCTGCACATTATTGCTTAGTGTTATATTGATCTTTATTTTATGGCTTTTTATTATTATTAATTTTACATTGTCATGCTGGCAGAAAAATTGAAACTTGATAATAAAAAGGTTTTAAAAGCATTTTTTTTAAAGAAAATTATATTTTGGCATGCGAGGCTTTATTTGTATCTATAAAGACATTCCTGCACTGAAATAATATTATTACTTATTTACTTCATGTTGTAATAGAGAATAATTTAGTTCTAGCAATAATTGTCGAAACCAGCGCGAAAAAGTCTTTATTTATAAACGGCTGTTAGAATCTTATTATTTTTTGAGGTCACGAAATACATTACAAAAAAGAAAATAAGTTGAAAATGATATGAATCTATGGGAAGAAATGAAAACTTCTTTAACACATTAAAATGTCTTCACCTCGCTAGGCCTTTCGAAGGATCCGAGTCTTTCTTTGCCAGTTGCAAAGAAGTTATTTTCTACTATGAAAGCAGCAGCAAGACTGAAATGAAATGCGAGAAAAGGAACAAGGTGAAGAAACCTTCAATAGGAAAGCAGAAAGCAACAGCCAACCACGGAATTGTAAAATGAAAACGGACACAGTGAAAAAAGGGAAGGAGGAAGCAAAATTGTAAGAGGAAAAAAATGAATTTAGAAATAGATTATAAAGAAACGAAAATACACACACACATAAAAGCTCAATTTAAAATTATGTTATATATATATATATATATATATATATTTAGAGCTATAGTTATAGTTTTATATATATATATATATATAATGAAAAAAGTTAATTATATGGTAGTGCTAAAAAGGTTTTTTAGTCTATTGAGAGCGTTTTAGAATCAGATTTATCATTAACAACAACTAACCGATTAAAATAAATAGCTAAATTTTCAATAAAATACCTTTGGCATTAAAGATTATTTTAGGAGTTTGAAATTTAAAAATATGACAGGAATCCCAAGATTGTTTGGCAGCAGAAGATTTATAAATTGCTTGTTTAATGACATAACCGTAGAGTTCTTTTTAGCAGATTTCAAGATTTCTTTTAGTTTGGCCAATTTAAGCCAAAACAGACAATTACGAGAAACAAAGACCAACACATCCATTACAAGGAACATAAAAATTTCCCAATTTTTGTAGATCAAGAATATTAGTTTAATTGCAAAGCAATTTAAACTTTTTGACTGGTTTAAAGATAACATTAGAATTGCAGCCTGTTACTGAATTCAGATTACCTTTCACTAAATCTTAACAAAAACACTATTTTTAAAGAAACTAAAGTATTATTGTTTTTTCTTTCATTTCACATTTTTTAGATCATAATACGGTAAAGTAGTTTTCGTAAGGTTTTTATTAAATGCGGAGCAAAAAAGTGTAATTATATTTTGCATTATTTCAAAGGGTTTTTGTATGTGAATCAAAATGTCTTTAGTATTTCTGAAAATTTCGTACTAGACAGCAAAAAAACTTACTTATCTGTAGATATAAAAACTGTATCTTATCTATATATTTTTGTTTTAATTATAGTGATACATGATTATAAACCAAAAATTCATTTTCAATCCAAGATTTTGAAAATTTTAGATTTACTTCAGTGATCATCATATACTATGTATATCCTAAACATTTAATAAAATTTCGTGAAAACATATTAAAATGTGCATAGCATAAGTTATTATGTTAAAATAAAAAAAAAATTCATTTAAAGTTCGTCAAAAGAATTTTATTAAAATATCTACATTGCAAAACTTAAATATCTAAAGCAAAGAACTTTAAAACGTCTCACGTGCTCATCAGCTGGATAATCTGTTGGGTCGAGATCATTCCTTTATCATTTATGGAGTATTCAGAGTAAGGGCTATATATATATTATAATAAAATACCTCAAAGTCATTTGAATTAATATTTTTATTTGATTTTATTAAAGTATTTTGTGACGTTACAAATACAATTATAAAAAAAATTTCATTTTGAAGAGAAACTGCTTTAATGTTCTATCTTTGAAAATATTCCATTTTTACGTGCGTACGTAGCTATAAAAATAATTAGCACCTATAATCTTCGTCTGATCTGGCTGCATATTACCCAAACACACTACCCAAACAAATGATTTAAAATTAAATATAAATTATCTTTTCAGAATTTTTTGAAGTCATTTCAATTTTTATAATTGAATCAGAACTTAAAAAGATATTAATAAAAATTTTCTTCTTTCTATTGAATCATAAAATACAAATTTAAATCAATTATATTCCATGATAGGTAATGATTCTTAGTTGCAATGGTGGTTATGTTCATATCTATGTTGATTTCATAATTACGAACATATCTATTATGCAATGTTTCGCGTAAAATTTCCTTCTTGCTAATAACTGTTATGAAAATAATTATTTTTTAAGGCACTCAGAAATTATATCTCTTAATTTATTCATTTAAATAAATAAATAAATTTTTAATTTGATATGTCTTCAGTGCTTTTAACTTAAGAAAATTTTAAAAATCCGTACTTATATATATATATATATATACATATAAAGTAAAAACGAAACCACTATAAGATCTCTTCTGTGTTTGACTGTCACAGATATTTATTCATTTCACAAATATTATTTTGTCACTCGTAAACTATGAAACGTGGAAGGTTCAAATAGGTGCAAGTTATAAATACTATTGACCCAGATATTTGCATATTATTGTACATTGACTAATGTATTTGGAAAAATTTGAGAAAGGCTATTTAAACTTATTTGTAAAAAAATATTTTTTTTTCATATATTGTGTAAAAGTTTTTCTAATGCTGAATAAAAAAATACATTTCTTTTAATTTTAGGTGTTATGCTTTCAGACGTTTCGTTCAAAATATTGGGCAAAAATCTGCTCACCTCCCCCCCTCATATATTTCCATATAAATATCTCTTTACTGCAACAAAAAATGTGAAAAAAATAGATGTAATAGACGTTAATTTAATCCTTCCAGGAAATATTATGAGATAACCCTCGGTCACATAGTTTTCCAGAAAAGCGCATTTTCCCATTTGAGAGTGTTCAGTGAAGCTGTTGAGGAGAGCTGGAGGTACATTTAATATCATAAGTATAAAAGAATTGTTAATAGTGATCTTCGAAAAAGTAATCATCGATAATAAGCCGAGATATTAAAACTTTTAAACTCAACTGCTTGGGACATACATAAGGACTGAGACGACATGCTCTATGTATCATCAATTTTTAAAGGATAGATAATAACTTTTAATGATATATATATATGTGTGTAATAAAAATGCGTGATCGCAATACAAAAGCAATAAACAGCCAATTGTTAAAAATAGAGAATTATAATTAATCAGATAAATACTAAAGAACTCGTAACTAGTTTACAAATAACGGAATTCTCAATATACCTCCCGTTAAAGTTAATAAAAAATAATCTAGAAAAATGCGTCATGGACAAGGGCGGAATTTAAACTTTGCGACTTCCTATCGAAGCTCGCTTAGCTAACGTAAAGTTTAAACTTAAAACAAAAGTTTTGTTTTACGCTACATTGCAAAAAGAACAGATTATTTCCAATCTGGATTTCTGTTTTTTGAATGTATACGCGATTTTAACTATGCACTACTTTAATTGCCAGTACCGAATTAGTTTCATCGTAAACAGATTAGTAATAGATAGAAAAATAAGTTATATAAAATAGCAATATTTAACATTAATTAGGCTACATATCTCTTTGAATTGTTTTAGAATACCACGTTTATACTTTTCTAGCATATACAGCTATAACCGAAATTACATTGTACAGTTTTATACAAATTTTTTGTTATTTTTGTAGCAACGGTTTTTTAATAATATAGTTAATAATTCATATATTTATGGTACTGAACCGTCTAAGCGCCAGTAACATTCGCACTTGTTTTTACATAGTAAATTTTACATTAAATTTACTATGTAAATTTGCTTTAAATTTTCACACAACACTAATTACATACCCTTGTATATTATTCTTTACGCTTTTATTTATCTTGCATTCTGTATAGAATTAATTTCGATGCTGAATCCGAAATTCCAGAGCAAAATCAATTCATTTAAAATACGCCCAAAGAAATCTTTTAGAAACATTTAAGTTCACTTTTGCTGTGGATTTGTAAAAGGAATGCTAATGGCACATAATGAATTCATTTAAAGTATTAAAATTCAATTAATTTTTGTAGCAGAAAACTTTGAATCATTAACTTAGAAAAATAACTTTCAATTACCAAAATCCTTTAAAACGTTGTTTATTTGCTCCGAAAATTAATTGCTTTAGAACTCTTAGTAAATGTAACATTAAAAAAATAACTAAATAATCCGTAAATAGTGCAAGTTTTACTTTTATTATCGTACATATCAACTTATATGTTTATTTACTATTATCGTACATAATATTAAAGACATGTTAACTTACTCACAATAATTCGAAAATATTATAATAAAATAATGGATATATACAGGATTCATTACAAAGAATTAGAATACAATCTATACAAGCTATTTGCAAAGATCAGGAATATAAGTGCTTGTACGGATTTGCTTGCAAATACAATAACTTACGTACTTATGTACAATTATATTTTTTAACATACATTTTAATTAAAAACATTTAATTAATTGATGCTTATTTCAGAAAACTACATTTTTTAGGCATTTTAATGCATTTAGTGAAATGTTAATCACTGATGATTCACATTGAACTTTTTATTTGGGCCGCGTCAGTCACTGGCGAGGAACAGTGTAAAATAAGATAAAAACTAAGTAAAACGAACAGTACATATTTTAACGTATATTTTGATTACAAACACTTTAAAAAATGATGTTTATTTCAGAAAATTGCATATTTTAGGCATTTTAGCGCATTTAGTGCCATGTTATTGATGGTCACTGACATTGAAATTTTCATTTGGAACGCCTCAGTCACCGGTGGCTGACATTGTAAAATAGAATGTAAAACCAAGTAAAAAGAAAATGGCTCAGTTAAATGGATGGCATTGGGCTCACATGCTATTCTCACGAATTTCTATTTATTTTTAATAAAAATACATTTCATTTTTTTAAATGCAATCCATAAATATAAGTAGAGAAATACTTAAATTTACCGTAGTTTAAAATATGACTCCCAGAATTAAAGTCATTTTGTTGCTTTTAGAAAATAACATTGAGATGTGTAAGTACGCTTTTAATTATTTTTCTTGCACGATTTTGTGATACTCATTAAAAATTTATTGTTCTTCATATGAAATAAACTAAAGTTTATCCAAAAGTTCAAATACAAGGAATAAAATTTTAGTTTTTATCTAGATAAGTATTCACTAGTTCAAAACCCACTTTCTCCAGAAAATCAAATTTTCAGAAATAGCGAAAAAACTCCCGTGAATCCGTTCGTTTCCATTAAAATTCAAATTTTACAATACTAGAAATACACAACAAAACTATTTTTTGTTAATTGTAGTATTCTTTCGATACTGGCTCACCAGTAGTATAAATAGATGCAGAAAACTCTATTTTTTAATTTATGGATAAAATGAGTTTTGAAACGTCGTCATACATATTATTAAAAAATATTCAGAGAAATTCCGTCATTTGGCTTCACATTTATGCATGTAATTATCAACAGCTTTAATTTAATACTAATGTACAAATAATATTCATTTTTATATAACCTTTCTTTTACTAAATTAATTTACTCCATAATGGAACTCAGATAATCATTCATGGATATTATTTATTTTAATGCATTACATTTCTCTAAGAAATACGTTTATAAAGTCTAGGACAACTGTAAGTAAATTTATATAATTTACTAGAAAAATAAAAAATAGAATCTAAAATTGCGAATTTTGTTTCATTATAACCAATAAACCAATAAACCTTCTAAACGAAAAAAATCATTCTATAAATAACTTATCGGTAATTAAATGCGCGAAATTCAAAGTACGTTCTTCAACTAAATCTACCTGCAACCTTTTGTTAAGCCAGTAAAGTTTTATTTCATTTTTTGAAAAGTCAATGTATACATGTTAATAGAGAATTAGTTAAATTAAATTTACCGCATTTTTCAGTATGACTAAAAAATAAAGCTAATTTATTGCTTTAAATGAATAATATTCAGATGTGAAAGCACACTTTGAATTATTTTTCTTGCATTTTTTTATGATACTCACGTGACAAATTATTACTATTTTAATACATACACTAAAATAAAGTTTATGCGAAAGTGCATATACAAGGAATAGGTTTATAATTTTTATCTAGATAAATAATCACCAATTATATTTTATAATAAGTATACGTGAATTTTAAAATTATCCATATCCAAAAAGTCAAATTTTGTGAAATAGCAAAAAAACTTTCTTCCGTTTGTTTTCATTAGAAGCCTACATTTTACAATACCAAAAATACAGGACAAAACTAGTTTTTTATTAATTGTAGTATTTTTTCTATACAGTTCTATCAGTAATACAGATTGGTGCAGAACATTTGATTTTTTTAAATTATGGATAAAGCGAGTTTTGAGACATCGTCATACATATTATCAATATATATACCGGGTGATTATAAAATAAGTATCCCTATTTGGAGCTATCTGTAACTTGAAGGAATAACCCGATTGAAGACAAAATTTGTACCCATACTATTTGAGAAGGGGGGAAGAAGACTGGAACAATAAAAAATAATTACAATAATCGCCAGCAGATGACACTTTTGTGTTTGAAATGTAATGTACAATACAAGAACAAAGAATTGAAGCACAAAAACGGATGCCATACCTAATTTATTGGAAATTTTCACAGTGAATGTTATTAAGATTTCGCATGGCGATGCCGATCAAGTTCAGGTTCCACATGACCACTGTGTTGCAAGACACAATCCAGGCGATGGCAACGTGCTCCTCTGCGGAATGCAACGCATCAGGAGTGATGTTTCCCACATGTTGTGATATGCGATCTTTTAAGTCATTGAGATTTGCCATTTTACACAATAGACTAAGGGCCCCCTGTGGTGGTTACTCGATAACCCCCCATATGTTTAGTTTAATTCATTTTTATTAGCCATTTTATTTCTTATTACCTCCTTTTTATTAATGTTCTCAATTTAATTTTTATTTCGATTTCGTTTCTTTTCATATCGTCGCCTGTAATGTTTTCTTTCTTACTTAGCTTTCGAATGTTACTAGCCGGTAAAATCCTGTTCGAAGTCATTCCTTCCGGTTTGGAGATCCTTCGAGAACATTCTGGCTTGTTCTATGGGTGGAACTTCCGTTTATTCGGACACCCCCCTTAGCCTATCAAATTAGTTTCCGCAGGTGACGTATTTTAAGCCATTGAGTGCATGGCCACCTGCTTTGGCCTCCCTTCTTTACGTGTTTATCAATTCTGTTTTTATTAAATTCATATTTCTCCATACTTTGCATCGTAACTTGGCTTATTTTGTCACCCCCCCCTCTTTCGCTCGCTGCCAAATTGGCGTATTTTGGGATTCCAGTAACCTTTTCTCTTTTTCCCCTGGGCTCTCGGCCACCTGAGTCAGTTGCGCTGTTAGACTCCTGCCGTAATGGATGTGGCTGGTTGATCGAAGTTTTGGGTGGAATTTCGGGGCATGTGTGCGCCCCTCGAGACCGTTGCATACGGACACCATTTCATGCTTATATGTCCACGCCAGGGTTTCATCGATGTTGATTTCTTAAAGCGGCGAGAAGCAGAGCTGCCCTCAAAGGCATTCGGAAAATGATGTTGATTTCTTTTAACGCGGTGAGAAGCAAAACCCCTTCATTCAATATTTTTTTATGAGTTCTCCGTCCTCTGAGAAGTAAGCAGAGGTGAAGAATGTTCTTTCAAGAAGTGATGATTCATTTTACACAACGTATTTATTTTATAATTCTTTCGTCAATTTAATTTGTTATTTGGCCCAATAATATATATATAATTTTTGAATATTCACGGGGCGTTCCAAGGAAAATATTGGTATATATCTATGCAAAATTCTTGTCTGATATAATATATATATATTTAAAAGATATATATATTTAAGTGATGTTTTTTTTTGAAGAAAATAATATTATCTTCCTTCTGTGTGTCATGAGAAATTTTCTTGTTCATACTGTCAAGAATATATAAAAAAAAATGTGTTATGATGAAGAATGTTGGTTTTGCTTGGAATATATCAATTAAAAAAAAGTATCTTCATTTGTAAAGTTTTTACTATAAAGCAAAAGTTTAATTTTTATGAGAAACAAGAAATGTTTCTATAAAGAAAAATATTCGATTTTCATGAAAGAAATTCAAGTATTTCATAAATAAATAAATATTAATCTTCAACCAATTTGTGTATTAATTCCTGTGCATGTGTCTGGAATTTTCTACTCATCATCTGCCAAGGACTTCACAGGTAACTTTACCTTTTCTTCAAATTTATATTTTATAATTTTTGTATTTAGTTTATCATCTTCAAGGTTAAAAGAATATTTTTATTATTTTAAGTGACGTAATGATGGTCACTTTTGGGTCGTTTGCCGGCCTCCATTCTTCGCAATGTATTAGTCACTTTCACGATCACTTTGGCCTAATTGTGGGTAGAAGCAAATAAAAAGTGTTTCTCCTCCCATCTCTTCTTCTCACCCACTAAAGTAAACACAACAGTTTCTTATTTTCTTTGGTGCACTGACCAAAGCGTGTCCAACATTCCATGACCATCCGTTTTTTTCCTTTGCTACCATCGTATTTTCCTTATATATATATATATATTGTCGTCATTATCTTCAGTTATATCTTCATTATTAAAATTATTTCTTCATGCAATGATTAATATTTTATAATTATATGTTATTGAGAGTGGTGCAGTAATTAATTGTAATATATATTGATTCTATACTGAAATAATATTTTTGTTTTCTGGAGCAGTGCATCATATATATAACATAATTTATCCATATATTTTTCTTGCCTTGGTATAATTTGCAACTAATATATATACATTATTTAACGGAGGTGCTAGTAAAAATTATTGTTCATGCTAAGATAAATTATTTTTCTTGTCATACATCTAATAATATATGTTTTGAGCCATATTATATATATATTTTTTACAAAAATTTTTGGGTCTTATATTCTTCATATCGTACTAATATGTTAGTATACGTTTTCTTCCTTTTTTTTCATATAAAAATGGTTTATAACGTATATGAAAGTCATCAATATTTTAAATAACGGGTCAATTTATATATATATTATTCATCACAAGACCAGCCAATAACCAAATTTATTATGTCATATATTGAGCTCTTATATTAATTTTTTCATCATGCCACCAAAACCCAAGTTAAATATTGCAATCCAACCTTTCGACGGCAACCCTCAGACTGTAGAATTCTTCTTCGATCAATTATCTGACATACAAGAACTAAATAACTTTACAGACAAGGAACTTTTTGTTCTCTTTAAATCAAAACTTGAAGGCACTGCCTTACTCTTCTTTCTTGAAACTCAGTCTCAGTTCAAGAACTCTAACTTTAATGAAATTCGAAAAGCATTTATAGACTATTTCTTACCCACAAAAAAGTCTGTTTCTCTCAAATCCTTACAGAACTTAAGTTTAGATTCAAATGAATCGGTTAAAAATTTTGCTTTTCGGTTGGATAAACAACTTCGACTTGCTTACCCAAAATTGGATCTTTCTGCTCTCAATTCATTAAAGTTCACTCATTTTCTTGAAGCTTTGCCTAAACAAATCAAACGCAAAATTTTAGAAGAAAATATTACATCTTTCGAGTTAGCTCTTGAACGAGCAAATTTTCTTCAAGACATTTATGACTCTCCCCCTAAAAATCTTATGAGAATTTTAATCAAGCCTATTGTTTGGATACTGAAAAAGTCCATGATAATTCTATTGCTTCTAATAATGTGCTTCATAAAACCCCTATAAAGCATACGAAGGATAAAGTTTATCACAATTCTCAAGCCAACTACTCTCCTTTACAAACTCAAAAGGACAAATCTCATGCTTCTCGTAATTTTCAAAGAAATTCTAGGACATTTTCGCCTTCTCCACCGAGACAAGAGGCTACAAATAAACGTAACAATAATTTTCATCAACATAACTTTCACCGGAAACGTCCTTATCAACCCGCCTTTGACAAATGTTCTCACAAAAAAAATTCTACATCCTTTTATCACAGACGAGATGTTGTGCAGTGTGCGTTCTGTGGGAAATTTAATCATCGTATGGATACATGTTACAAATTTAAAAACATTATTAATTCGTCTAACAAAAACTCTTCAGCTCAAATTTCGTCTCACCCTTACAGAAAGAAAAGCCACACCTCTTCTTCTTCTGAAAATAACAACAATGTTTATCATTTAAACAAATAAGGGAGACTGGTTCTACTGACCGCCTTCTCTCCCGTAATTCTCATTCAGGGTCAGTACACTTTGACAACAACAACAAACATCAACAATTGGACAAACGCTCATCAGTCACTTTAGTGTCATCCACAGCTGTCCAAACTTCTCCTATGACATCTAAATTTAACAAATCTTCCTGTTCACATAACTCTTTGACATCTAAACAAAACTTTGAGATTAATGATGATATACAAGAAAATCATGTCATATGCAGTTCTTTTAACAACTCTTATGTTCTTCCATGCATCCTAATAAACGTTCAACATAATGAAATCTCCACATTAATAGATACTGGATCAAGTTTATCTCTCTTGGATGAAGAATGCTTTAATAGCATTAAATCCAGGCTTCATTACAAATTTTTATCCAGGAATGTATCTGTGTCTACCATAAATTCTAAGGTTTTCTTCAAAGGATGCATAGAGATAGCATTTAAAATTGATAAAAAAAATTTTCATCATATCTTTTACCTTACAAAAATTCAAAACGTTCACTTTCAAGCCATACTTGGATTTGAGTTTATTAACAAGCATTCTATTACTATTTCTCCAAGTTTTAAGTCTATCCTAATTAAGGACAAACACATTCCTTTTCAAAGTTATAATGAATCTCCTACTTGCTATTTTATGAATTCTGAATATAATTATGTGAATTCAATTGCACCATATTCTCTCGATGCACACAAAATGCCTTATTATGAAGAATCTATGTCAAATAATCTAATGAGTGATACTTACATTGATAATACTTGTGCAAATTATGATAATTCAAATTTACAGTTGTTCAACAATTATACAACCTATCCTTATAATTATAATGTTCAAAATAATGGTTTGTTTACAAATAATATGGCTCATTCTGCTATGAATTTTCATAATCCTTATATTGATCGTAATTTTACTTATTTTCCTAATTATTTTCCAACTGATTATGCTAATATGGTGAATTATGTGTCTACTAATGATAATAATATTCCTAGCAAGAATTTCTCATCTGAGAATACTAATGATGGTAACTATTTTAGTGAAAAGCAAACTCATTTAAATTATGGTAATAAAGTCTTGGTGAATTCCAACATGGTACAATTACTTAATAGAGAATTAATACCTCCTGATTCGTTTGTTTATTTACATGTTAAGTATCTCAATCCTCCATCTGAATATTTTGTTTTCAAACCCAATTTAAAAAATAAAGGTCTTGTGTTACATCAATCATTGCACTCAAAATCTTCGATTCAAAATGATTTATTTTTGGTTGTATGTCAGAATATATCAAAGCTGGATATTCATTTAAATAAAAATTCAATTATTGGCGAATGTATCAATGTAGATGAGAAAGATATTGAGGAATACTCTTTTGATTTGGATTTTGAGAACGATTATTGTAATGTAATTTTACCATCTGAAGAGATTAAAAGAAAACGAATTCAAGAACTTTCTCCAAATGACTTTGATTTAAAACATTTACCTCCTCATGAAAGGGACTCTTTGACCAAATTATTATGTAGTAAAGCTTTAGCTTTTTCAAAATCTCTTGACACTTTAGGTCATACCGACCTGGTCAATCCTCAATTCACGATGCTAAATTCTCATCCAGTAAAAACCTTACCTTTTCCCGTGCCACAAGCACTTGAACAAGAAGCTCTTGACCAAATTAATCAAATGTTGAACGCTGGTATTATTGAGAGATCAAATTCATCTTGGGCCTGTCCCATGCTTCTTGTTAAAAAGAAGAGAACTGATATGTCTAAGCCTCAAAAGTATCGTTTGGCTCTTGATTTAAGATTGTTAAATTCGATTATAATCCCATCATCATATCCTCTTCCTAGAATTCAAAATCTATTGGTGCAGTTGTCAAAATTTAAATATTATACCACTCTTGACTTACCCTCTGCATATTGGCAGATTGCTGTACCTAAAGATATGCAAGATAAACTTAGTTTTACTACTCCATGGGGAATTTTTACCTATTTACGTCTAGTATTTGGCCTGAAGACGGCCGCCAGCACTTTCCAACAATTAATCGACTCTGTTATTCAATTATCTCAAATTGATTCCTGTTATGCATATCAAGACGATATTGTAGTGGGTGCTAATTCATTTGAAGAAATGTCCATGAAACTCACAAAGCTATTAGACACTCTCATTGCTAATAACATTACTCTGTCTCCTGAAAAATGTGCATTTATGCAAACAAGTATTAACTTCTTGGGTTTCCAACTCACAGATCATAAAATTCTTCCTATTACAAGTAACATTTTAAAAATTACTTCATTTCCAAAGCCTAAAACCAAGAGACAAACAAAGAGTTTTATCGGTTTGTGTTCATTTTATAGGTCAATTATTCCAAATTTTGCTAAATTGATTACTCCTCTCATTGAAGTCACCAAACCTAAAAATAAATTTTCTTGGAAAACTGAGCAGGAAAATGCATTTAAAAAATTACAAGACATTTTCTTCCAAAAACCTATGCTCAATCTCCCAAACTGGAATGAAACTTTCTATGTTAATACAGATGCATCAAAGACAGCAATATCAGCTGTTCTTATGCAAAAATTTGATGGTGAACTCAGACCAATCTCCTATTACTCCAAAACTCTATCTCAGTCAGAAAGACAATACCCTGCCATCAAATTGGAACTTTATGCCATTTACAAAGGCATAACAGCTTTTAAATACTATATTTTTGGTCGACCCTTTATTCTATTATCCGACTAACCCAAAAACCACATGGCGTCAGATCAGGGGATCAAGAAGGCCACGTCATACGAAAATACCGGCTTATTACTCTATCATCTGTGAAATGTTGCCATAACAACTTTTGTACTGCTCGCCCAATATGAGGCGAGGCTCCATCTTGCATAAAAATTGTTTCAGACAGGCATACAGGCATTGTCTTTGCTGCAGTTGAGGAACTACAAATTTTGTAACATGCGCGGGTATCTTTCTGCAGTAACCGAACACGTTACAGGGACTGTTGGTCATAACTCCTCAAAAAAGTAAGGACCAAGACTAAAACTTGCAGTAAAGCCACACCACACAGTGACTTTTGGAGAGTGGAGGGATATTTCGTGAATAACAATTCGTGGCTCGAAAGCCCATATTCTACAGTTCTGCGTATTAACTGTCCCATGCATATGAGAATGGGCTTCATCCCCCCATAAAATCTTCCATGGGAAGGGATCATCAACCTCCATTCGTTCTATAAACGTTACAGCAAAATACAGTCTCTGCTGCGCGTCACATGGTAACAAAATTGTTGATGGCAACTAACTTTATACGGATAAAATTGGATTACCTATTGCAGGACTTTTCGAACAGTAGCATATGGAATATACAAATTTCGGGCTACTCCACGTGTACTAGGACCGGCTTCCGGATTCCCTGATGGCTCCACAATCGCAGTAGCAATTTCTTCTTGAGTGCAGAGATGTAGTTTTCCTCTCTCTTCCATATTGTACAATAAACGATCCAGTATCCTCGATTTTTTTTTTACCATTCTTCTCACTGCACACGGTGTCAAAGGATCTTTTCCTTTACGCATTCCTTTCACACGACTAAATTCACATAAACCAGCTGCACGGTTTGAACTATTAACGTAGAATAGTTTTAAAATTAAAGCGCTATCTGGTAAACTGAGAGTCATGTCGTACAACATTAATGGCAGAAATGACCACGTTTTGATTTTACTAATGATTACAACGGCGTTTGAACCGACAGGACCCGTAGCGCCATCTGTTGCCAATAATTGTAACTATAATTTTTTTATTGTTCCATCCTTCTTCCCCCTTCTTGAATAGTATGTGTACCGATTTTGGTTTCATTCTGGTTATTCCTTCAAGCTACGGACCGCTCCAAATAGGGATATTTATTTTATAACCACCCTGTATATATATACACACACATATATGTATATATATATATATATATATATATATATATATAGGGTGATTCTCAAAATAGGGGACAATTTATGTTTTCCGGCATATAAAAAAAATTGAGAGGTTTTCTGTCATGTTTTTATATTTAGATATGTTTTTCTTAATATTATTCATTATTTGCACTTAAGAATTACTCACTTATTAGTTAAAAACACCTTAAAATAACAGAATAAATGTTCAAAATGTCATTAGCATGGATGTCCACAGCAGCTGTGCCTTGTATATACAAGCTTTTTCAAGAGTTAATATCATGTTTATAAAATAAAACAAATGTTATTCTTTCTTTAAATTCATCAAGGAAAGGATTTATCCAATAAATTTCTTTTTAAAAATAAAAATATAGTACATAAAAAAAGAATTAAAGTTTGTCCTCCATATTCGATTTCCAAAACAAGGTCATACTAAAACAGCTGGTTATTAATCAAAATTTCATTTTCACATATGACAATAGTTTGAAAATATAAAGTTTCTCCATGGCAACAAGTAGTCATTTTAAACCAGCCAGAAAATAGAAGCATGTATTGTATTTTAAGAATAGAAATTGAATATTAGGGGGTTACATCAATTGTATGTCATTAGAATGGATAATAATTTTTATGTTTATTTTATAGTTAAAATTTTATTTTATTTATTTGCATAGAACTTTTGTGTTTTAAAAAGCCCCAGAAAGGAATATTGCATTGTGATTATATTATGGCTCATAATCTTATTTAAATTAAAATTTGTCATTAGCATGGGCAGATATCAGTGTCATTAGCATGGTTTTTCTGTCCATGCTAAAGACTGCTATGTACATA
Organism: Maratus speculifer; assembly: GCA_964019185.1. Taxonomy (NCBI): domain Eukaryota; kingdom Metazoa; phylum Arthropoda; class Arachnida; order Araneae; family Salticidae; genus Maratus; species Maratus speculifer. The sequence continues at coordinate 222,752,437 of OZ025296.1, read as the reverse complement.
AATGTAACCAGTGCTTATATTGTATCCTTTATAAAGTTTAATTTTACGTATAAATTTAGGTATTACATTTATTATCCCTAAAATATGCATTAAATCTGTAGGAAAATCACTAAGACAGCTTCTTACATTGTTAGTGTCAGAATGTTGCTCATGTAACAAAGTTTGCTCTTTGGTAATGTTTTTATTCTCCTTTTATGTATATATGTAAAAATGGAAACCATTTGCTGAAAAAGAAGGCTAATAAATATAGAAAAAAATATTTAAACAGGAAGAAAATAAAAATTTCATAATATATTTATTCCATACAATTCGTTTTGTCATTAGCATGGCTCAGAAAATACTAATTATTTTTTTAAGTTAATTTTAAAATATTTAGCTCTGCTGACTATTTGGAAAGTATACCTAATACTATATTAACAACACCTATTTTTTTCAGAAATTTTGCTAACAGTAATTTTTTTAAGATTTCATTTTTGAAATCGTCCCCTATTTTGAGAATCACCCATATATTATATATATATATTCAAAGAAATTTAGGAATTTGACTTTATATTTATGCATTTAATTATAAGTAAATTTTAGTTAATGGAAAGAATGTACCAAAATATTCATTTTTTATGAAACCTTTATTTCACTAAATTAATTTATTCTAGAATAGAACGCAGCTCTTCATTCATGGTTTTAATTATTTTAATATGTAGCAAAACAGAATATCTGGTTATGCAAGCAGTGACACAAAATTCTCACATTAAAAATTGTTTTCTATCCCACTAATATCTGTTTAGCATTACTTAGTTTCAGCAATGAATGACAAGAAAACATTTTTACTAATTCAGAAACGAGCTTTAAAAATGAAATATCTCAGATACCATCATTATTTTCTACGAAAGACATATTTTTATATTTCATGACAAATAACTTTACAGTGAATTAAATATAAATAAAAAAATTCGAATGTTTTACTTATTACTTTTCTGTAATAATTAATAAGTCGCATTTTTTATGCCTTTCTTCTAAGATGTCATATGAGGTAGCTGAGAATTAAAATTTGGATATATTTCGAAGTGATTTTAAGCATAGACTTCATATTAGTTTTAATTAAACATTATGAAAACAGCATGCATCTATAAAGAAATTTATAGATGTGCCTTCTTTTAGGAATAAAGAGATATACATCTTAAATATTGTTAATAATTATTTATGACATTTGAAAGATTTTGAAATAATACGTAGCATAAAGTTTGACATTTATTTAATATCGTTTTAATTAAATAGCATAATACTGTTATGTTTGAAGTATTATTTTTTAAATTGATTTAGAAATAATTTTTATATTGTTAAGTGTTTAGATATGTTTAGAAAAATACAGCATTATTATATTTTATGTAAGGAAAAATAATTCTTTTTTTGTTATTTTTTAGCAAATTTAATACAATTATTATACAATTATTATACATTAATATACACTGTTATACAAGTTAATACAATTGTTTTAATGAAACCCGCATACATTGTGTAAACATACCAAAGATTTTGGACACAAAATATTGTTTTCAAAATAAATAATATTGAATACACATTAAAAACACTTTTTGTAATGAAAGCTACTTAAAAGAAAATTTAAAAGTAATGTACTGATGTTTCTGAAAATGTTCCCTTTACTTTAAAAAACATTCTGTTTTATTTAAAAAATAATTTATAAAAATTAGCTTTTATTAGCTGCCCGTTATTTTCGGAAACGTATCGGATTAGCTTTTACAATGCAATAACCTGGTTTTCTAAATAAGGATATCATGTTTTCGGATGTTATCAGCTCTAGCATAAACATTTTGGTATCCAGAAAAATATGTTTGTTAGACAAACTCATAATATCAAACATATTAACTATCACATGAAAATTAATAGTTTTTTGTCAGAATTTCTTGCACAAATTCTTTTATGCAACTGAAAATGTTTACTTGAAAATTGACAAAAATCTGTTGAATATATTCTAAAACTTGCGTATAGAAAACTATTTAATTCATACTAAAGGATACTAGGAAACGTTTAGTAAAACTTCGGACAGCTAATCTCTCTCTCTCTCTCTGTATGTATATATATATATATATATATATATATATACATACATATATATATATATATATATATACATACATATATATACATACATATATATATATATATATATATATATATACATACATATATATATATATATATATATATATATATATATATACATATATATATACAGTCACCGCAAAAAAAATCTTGACATTTCCGATTTCAGACGTTTTGTTAAATATCTAAAAATATACATAAAGAACAACTCCGAAACTCCAGATGTGTAAACAAAATAGTACAGGTCATATATTTTCGAGAAGATTTTTTTCCAAAATTCAATAGGGGACCGTCAACAAATTGAAAAATAACGAATATATTATGAATAACCCTGTCAAAACTAATGTAGTAAAAACGTTCAAAATGCAGATTATGATTAAATGGGTTATGGTAATAAACTGTGTTCATTTTTATGCGGATAGCATGTATACTCGTAGATAAATTAAGGTTTTATTAAAAACGGTCCCAAATTTTCCAAATTTTTTGCTTATAATTTGCAGAGTTCTGAATAAAAAAACAATGTTCTTTTCAGAAAATATGAGAAAAAATATTGTACATACTACCCCGTAATCAAAATGTAAAAATTTTAATAATTGTATGCAAAATGAGCAGGTTTACTAAATATATTTTCACTGCGCATGTGTCAACTCTATAAAATTTTCATTTGCATATTGTGTTAGCTAAATGTATTGAGCAACTTTTGTTAAAGTTTCAAACTCATAGCTTGAAAATTCTTAAAATTATCTTCTAAATAATAAGCTCAAAATCCGATATTCCCAAAATGTAACAAAAAAATGAGGGGCTGTATCCATATTCCATTGATTAATGTCTACACAGTATTGCACGTACTACTAGATTTGGCAACAGCTCCTTATCTTTTTGCTTCATTTTTGGAATAGCGGATTTTGATCTTCTTCTATCGACGATAACTTTCAGAATATTCAAGCTATCATTTTGAAACTTTAATAAATTTTGCTCTATATATTTAACTCACACAATATGCAAATGAAATGTTTGTAGAATTGAAGCATGCGCAGTCAAAATTTATTTAGTTATCCTGCTCATTTTTTATACAATTATTAATATTTTTAAGTTTTGATTAGAGGGTATTATGTACAATGTCGTTTCTCATATTTTCTGAAAAGAACATTGTTTTTTATTCAGAGCTCTGGATATTATAAGCAAAACACTTGTCGAAATTTGGGACCGTTTTTATAAAACCTCAATTTTTCTACGAGTATACATGCTATCCACATACAAATGAACACAGTTTATTACCATAAGCCACTTATTGAGAATCGACAGTTTGAACGTTTTTACTACATTAGTTTTGACAGGGTTATTCAAAAGATATTCGTTCTGTTTCAATTTGTTAAGGGTCCCCTATTGAATTTTCGAAAAAAAATCTTCTAAAAAATATATATGACCTGTACTATGTTGTTTATACATCAGGAGTTTCAGAGTTCTTCTTTATGTATATATTTAGATATTTAACAAAACGTCTAAAATCGCAAGTGTCAAGATTTGCGGTGACTGTATATATATACATATTACGGGCAGCTAATATATATATATATATATATATATATATATCGAATATAGCTTTTCGGAATATAGGGTCACAAAGAACAGTTTATTATATGTTTTCGTTAGTGATTATTCAAGAGTATTTTTTTACATTGCATAAAATGCGAGGGTAATTTTTTTGTTTTTGAAAAAAGAGTCTAAAATGATCCAATTTGATGAGTGTCATAGGCTAGTTTGGGTGTCTGAAAATTGAGTCAAATGTTATCAAGAAATTAAAAAATATACATACGAAAGACTGGTATAATTTATACAATGTTTGACATGAAAATTATTATAGAGCTTGTATGAATTTTCACACAAAAAGATTCAAAAGTAGTAACACACTGTCCATATAGTTTATTAAAGAAGAAAACATATGCACAATATATCTGTATTTGAATTAAAGTTAAATTTGTAATTATTTGCTCCTTTTGTCATTTAATTATGACTTTAAATCTGTATTCAACATATATATATATATATACACAATATATATATATGTGTATATATATATATATATATATACACATATATATATATATATATATATATACACAATTTTTATAAAATCATTCAATTATTTTTTAAAAAATGAAGAAACAAATAAACAGTTTTTTACAGACCAATGCGCAAAATGCTACAAAAAGAAATGTAAAAAATGTATATAACAAAACCAAAAGAAATTCCAAATCCCCAAAATACATGGAAGTCTTCATCAGGGAGGCCCCTCCATGTAGGGGTAAATAAAGAGAAGTTTCTGAAAGGATGTAGGCTCATAAGCTAAATTACATCCTTAGCCCCCAACTTCTCAGATTTCAGAAATCAAACTCAAACCTTCAAAAATATTATAAATATATACAAATTTCTAAAGATACCAAAGGACAAGACCAAAAATTACACAAATAAAAAAGGAAAAATACCTACAAAACTAAATATAAAAAATATAAAATTGTAAAATACAAACCCCCAGGAATACAAAACCCTCTTCAGCTAGTGGGGCCATTCACTAGCGCTTCAATCTCGCCCTAAATTGAAATCAAGCATCCACAAGTAAAGAAACACTGAGACTCAGAAACTTTCAGTTAACATATAAGATGGATAACAGTTAACCATTAAAATCTTTTTTAAACCATTCATAGCCAATTCTAGATCTGTTTTGTTATTGCAAATCCTACGGATCCTATTAACTTGTGAATACATAATATTTTTTAAAACTTTATTGCTAATACAAGAAAACCAGTAAGTGAGGCTATTAACTTCAAAATTAAAATCTTTCCTTTTTTCATAAAGTCCAACCAACCATTTTTCCTTGTTTTTCTTAATTTTAAGATCTAAGAAAGTAATTTGTTCACCATCATCGGTTCGGTTCAGGACAAGCTCATTAGGGTAAATGTTAAGGCTTATTTCCTCAAAATTATTGCAGTTAAATACTATAAGATCGTCTACATATCTAAAGAAGGAAATATTATTGAAATTTTTTTCGTAAAAATATAAAAATAAATTTGAAAACGCACTTGAAAAACTTGTTCCCATTGGGACCCCCTTATTTTGTTTAAAATAATTAATTCCATTAAATAAAACGTTTTCAAAAAGGCAAAACTTAATTAAATCAATCCAAAACTTCTTATCTACTTTTAAAACATATTCAAATTCAACATAAATATTTTCAAATACCCCCACAATCAAATTGTGAGGAATGCTGCCAAACAGATTCTCAAAGTCAAAAGTGTTTACAGAAGTAATTTTCCATGAGTTACCATTCAAAAAATCTAAAACTTTAAGGTTATTGCCAATGATTGTATTACAATCAAAAGTTTCTATTTCCTTTAAAATTGAATTCAGCAAACCAAACAAAATTTTACCCGCTTTGTAATTATAACTATTAGTGCCACAGGTAACGAAGCGAAATTTTACTGGTTTCTTATGAAATTTAACAGTCGCAAAAAGGTAAGGAAATACAAAGTAGTTCCTACTAATTCCAAATTTTTTATCAAAATCCAAAATACGTTTTTTTATTTTAGAGGGGTTCTCAGTTAACGTTTTATAAGATTCATTACAGGTATATTCCTTCAAAAGAAGATCCCTATAGAAAACTTTACAAATTAAGGCAAAGTTACTACTTGCTTTATCAACAGTAGCAATAATAAACTTTTCTTTTAATTTAGCTATACTGGTTTTTAATTCAAAATTATAATGAAATTTTTTAGAACAACCCTTATTATAATAGTCTCTAAAAAACAAAAAATCTTTTTTAAATAATACCATAAACTTTAATTTCCATTCTCTAAAATCCTCAAAAGGCCAACTATATTTATATGAAACTTTTAAAATAAAGGCATCCAAATCCTTTTCCATAAATTCTATAATTTTAAGATTACTATAATTAAAGTTCAATCTAAATCCAGAACCCAAACTCATAATATTCCTTAATTGAACATCTTTTACAATATTTAAATCTCCTGAAACAATATGTCCAAAATCTGGATTAATATAATCTTTATAGCAGTCTAAATCACAGTAACAATCATCCCCTTTAATTAAATCAAGATTCTTACTATAATCATTATAGTTACAAATAAGATTTTTTAATGTCTTATCATAACTATAGGTAATTCTAATATTAAAGCTATTTTTAAGAGGGAAAAGGCTATTACAATCTTTCAAAATATTCTTAAATTTAATAGAATCAAAAATCTTATCCCTAAAACACAAAACAAAATTTTCAAGAGTTTCTTCACTTATAGATTTTATTTTATTTAAATCTCTGAAACCAGTTTTATATTTAAATAAATCAATAACAATATCCTTTATATTCTGATTTTTAAATTTATAACTATCAAACTTACACCTCAAAAACCATTTAATAACTTTATTTTTTAATCTAAAAATTTTATTTTTTATTTCATTAATATCATAAAAATTAACATAATCTTTATTTACAGAATCAATAGTATCAAAAATATCTGCCTTAAATTTACTTTTTCCCTTTCCTCTACACCCTCTCTTGTTAAATGTGAAAAATGAATCCTTTAATCTAAATTTACTGAAACCGCAAAAATTACCCCTATTAACAACATTAATACCATTAAATTCTGAATTCAGGCCATATGGATAAATTGTTTTTAGTCTGTACATAAACATATTTTCAACTTTTAATCTATCTTCCCTATTGGGAACTATATCCAAAATATAAATGCTAATACTTTTAAAATCATGTTTTTGAAAGTGCTCAATCTCAATATCGTTACAATTTTTGTTATTTTTCTTTCTTATATCATTTCTATGCCCAGTAATCCTAATATTTAAACTACCAGAAGTCTGTCCAATATAACCAAATTTACAAATTCCACATTCTAAAAAATAAACAACATTATTAGTTTTACAAAAAATATCTTGATCATTTTCAATCTGTTCTTTACCAGCATAAGGACAAGTAAGACATCGTTTATCACTACAAACACTAAATTTTTTTAAAGATTTTCTAAATTTTAGATCAACTAAAAACATTTGGTACGGTAGCTTTTTAACCGGGGAAATTCCTGTACCAAAATAATCCCCAGGGCCCCTTGTTTGAGCACGCGACGGACCCGGTGCTATGCAAATTTTTTCTTTATTACTTTCCATGATAAGTTTTTAAAGTACCTGAAAGGGAATCAAAATAAGTAAACTTGAAAGTCAAAGCCGAACTCTAAAACCAAGAAGTATTTCAAAAAAGGGGGGGGAAACCTAATTAAAAAGGAACTATACTAAAAATAAACTTAAAAATAAACTTAAAAATAAACTTAAACTTAATTATTTTAAACAAAATAAGGGGGTCCCAATGGGAACAAGTTTTTCAAGTGCGTTTTCAAATTTATTTTTATATTTTTACGAAAAAAATTTCAATAATATTTCCTTCTTTAGATATGTAGACGATCTTATAGTATTTAACTGCAATAATTTTGAGGAAATAAGCCTTAACATTTACCCTAATGAGCTTGTCCTGAACCGAACCGATGATGGTGAACAAATTACTTTCTTAGATCTTAAAATTAAGAAAAACAAGGAAAAATGGTTGGTTGGACTTTATGATAAAAGGAAAGATTTTAATTTTGAAGTTAATAGCCTCACTTACTGGTTTTCTTGTATTAGCAATAAAGTTTTAAAAAATATTATGTATTCACAAGTTAATAGGATCCGTAGGATTTGCAATAACAAAACAGATCTAGAATTGGCTATGAATGGTTTAAAAAAGATTTTAATGGTTAACTGTTATCCATCTTATATGTTAACTGAAAGTTTCTGAGTCTCAGTGTTTCTTTACTTGCGGATGCTTGATTTCAATTTAGGGCGAGATTGAAGCGCTAGTGAATGGCCCCACTAGCTGAAGAGGGTTTTGTATTCCTGGGGGTTTGTATTTTACAATTTTATATTTTTTATATTTAGTTTTGTAGGTATTTTTCCTTTTTTATTTGTGTAATTTTTGGTCTTGTCCTTTGGTATCTTTAGAAATTTGTATATATTTATAATATTTTTGAAGGTTTGAGTTTGATTTCTGAAATCTGAGAAGTTGGGGGCTAAGGATGTAATTTAGCTTATGAGCCTACATCCTTTCAGAAACTTCTCTTTATTTACCCCTACATGAAGGGGCCTCCCTGATGAAGACTTCCATGTATTTTGGGGATTTGGAATTTCTTTTGGTTTTGTTATATATATATATATATATATATATGAATATCATTTTACTTTGAAGCAAAATAAATAAATAAATAAAATAAATAAAATAAATAAATAAAAATAATAAAAAAAATTAATACTCCAATATATTTTATAGCTCACAGTACCTTTATTTTTAAATTATATAGTGAAAAGTGAAAAAATAAAAATAAACATAAAAACATTATAAAATTCTACACTAAAAATATATTTAAAATAGTTTAAGAATAACGGTTTTTTCCGTAACTACATAGCTAATAATTCGGCATACACTTTTTCTGTGACAATTTTTTTTTAATATAAAATTAACAATTGATTATCAAGCACTTGAATTTTCAGGAGAAATCAAAGGTGAAAAATAATTTTAAAATCATGAAGTTAAAATACATTCAAACCTCTCCTCAATGGATAAATTTAATAATTAGTAAACGATATTAGTTTTTATGCACATAAAATATAAGCAACAGAAAGTCTCAATAAAATATTTTAGAAATCCATTGAGACATCATTAAAGACATCAAAAAGGATTTATATGTTGGATATTTAAAACAAAGTGATTCTTTTAAAGCAATTACCGGTTTCTAATACGACATGCTGAAATGTATGGTTTATGAATTAGGGGTAAAGGGATGATGTTGCAATTATATTAACTTTTTTGTTAGTTTTATAGTTTAGTCTCACAGTTTTTATTATTAATGTATCATTATAACTTTGTCCGACACATTTAAAATGTGTATTTGAATTGAAATAATAAAGAGGTTCAGTGAGATCTGTCAGTGATTTAGTTATCCTTTTTGTACTTTTATATTTCTGATATAGTTTTAAAGCACTTTGTACCGGGTGTTTAAAAAATGACCAGTATATTTGAAAAATCAATAAAAATTAAACGGGCAGCGTTAGAAATACAGCGTTTCTTGCAATATGTTTGGAACACCAGTAAATTTTCAGGCATACAACTTTCGAAATTAGTTAAAATTTTCAACAACAGATGGCACTGCAGGCAATTTGAAAGCTATAGTATAAAACGAAATCTGTGAGTTTGCCATTCTGTAAAGCCTCTGTCCCTGCCCGCGAAGGCAATTGCGAGCTAAAGCTAATCCTATGGGGAGGCATTTTTGTAATAACTCTTTCGCATTTTGACATTTATTATTATTATTATTATTATTATTTTTGCATTGCATTGCATGGGTGAGTTTCCTCTCAAGATCGCTCTTTGATTACATTTTCGATTTTGGTCACAGATATTTTTTATAATGTTACTTTCACTTTCGAAATAGCTTTTGATAGTAAAAGTAACTTTATGGAAAATACCTGCGACCAAAATAAAAAAAAAATATAGCTAAGGAGCGATCTTGAGAGGGAACTCAGCTATCCAATATAAAATAAAATATTAAAAAATGTCAAAATGCGAAAGAGTTATTAAAAAATACTTCCCCATAGGAATAGCTTTAGCTCACGAGTGTCTTCGCGAGCAGGGACAGAGGCTAAACAGAAAGGCAAACTCACAGATTGCGTTTTCTACTTTAGCTTTCAAATTGCTTGCAGCACCATCCGTTGTTGAAAATTTTAACTAATTTCGAAAGTTGTATGCCTAAAAATTTACTGGTGTTCCAAACGTATTGCAATAAACGGTGTATTTCTAACATTGCCCGTTTAATTTTTATTGATTTTTCAAAAATACCGGTCATTTTTGAAACACCCTGCACATACAAGTCTTTATAGAACATATACTGTGGTGCAGAAACGCATTCAAATATTCCCAATTATTTTGTCAGTAGTTTTTGAAATTCAGTTTTTAAAGTTTTATACTCTTTTTTACTATACCAATAATTATTAAACTTTTTATTATTATTAGCCAATATTTAGCTATCTTATTAAATTGCGAAATTTTATTAAAATATCCATGAAGTGTTGGAAAATAATTTCATAATCCATGCTTGATACACGAATAGTGATTGAAATTAATTAGTAAAATATTTCAATCTTAACTAATTTTCATGTAAAATTGAAATATCATTTAATCAATTATAAAGATGTTTGTTACCGATACCAGGCAAAAATAAGATATTCATAAACAATAAAAAGGTTTTTTTTCCGAATTTTCAAAATATTCATAATTATAGATACGGAAGCGGCAGCACAGACAACTACCTCATTGAGTTTGAAAATATAAATTCTAGAATTATTTAATTTATTAAAATTTGGTTATTATAATATAATCAAATTTTAATAATTATATTTGATATGAGAATATAAATTCTAGAATTATTTAAATTATTAAAATTTGATAATATTATAATTTTATAATTATTAATAATATTTTATTCCCATATTAAAGAGCAACTGGTCTGCCAGTTCATATCTTGGTGGAAAACACATGGAAACACAATTTTAAAGATTAACTCGTAGGTTTATCGTTGCGTTTTGGTGTACAGGAAAACACAACAATAAACCTACGAGTTAACCGCTAAGCGCCATCCGAAGGTGGTTTCCACCACGATATGACTTTCCAGACCAGTTGCATTTTAATATGCTACCCAAGTTGCTTAAAATCCTAGAATTTGAGCTCCCAACTCGATTGGGTGATTGCATACGCAACCGCCTTCCGGTCTATTATTGCCGAAACGTCAGTGAAGGTTACTTTGGAGACACGATTTTTTTTGGATTTTGTCTGTATGTCTGTCAGTTTGTCTGTTCCGCTGTAACTGACTCAAAAAGCATTCGATTCGCTTGAAATTCGCTAGGTATCGATTCGCTAGGTGTGTTGATGAGACACTGGGATTAAGCTGTATAGTTGTTTGTTAGATTTCATTCATTCGTTCGCAAAATATAGAATATTTTATTTTGCGCAATAATGCTTTACTACGGCAAATCCAGTGATTTTCAATTTTTTTTCCTTGAGAGAAAATGACACATTTGATTAATGGAATTCAATGATAGATGAATACTAAAATTTACCAGTTAAATTATTCGTTTTGTTTTGAAATTTTGTCTATGCATTTGTCAGATTTTTTAAATTATTACTGTAAATTTTGGAGATTTTTTATAAATGTGTTCCAATAATATAAACTAATTTGTTTTAGAGATTTACTTATTTCAAATGTATTTATTTCATTTTCTCTATTTTCTCTTAATGATTGCTAAGCAACCATTCAATCCTTATCCTTATCCTTATCCTTATAATGTTATAAATTTGAAAGCGTGTACGAAAATTTAAATAAAGTCAACATCAAAACTGATGAAATAATTAATGTCTTTGTATCTTTGCGTATAAGTACAATATGGCCCAGAAAAGAGCATAGGTTATGTTTTATTAATTTTATTCAAATATTTTCCGTAATAATTCAAAATTTCCTTCTTTTTCATACAGAATCAATAGGGATTTTTTAGATAAAATTTAACCAATATCCTTTATCGTTGTCAAAAAATCAAAATTTGGAATAATAATTTTTCAACGGCAATAAGTTTCAACTGAGCAATTTCCATTCGAAAAATTAAACTAAGAAAAAATAAATAAATATGACGTCAGAATAAAAATAAAAATAGATATAGTACTTTCTGTTAAATATTAAACACGGATATTTGGTTCGTTAATAAGAATTTTTCTGACAAAAATGGGGACATAATTAGAAGTAAAAGAAATAAAAAAAAAATATATTTTTAACATTTCATTTGGTAAAATATGACGTCATAGTTAAACAAAAACAAATATTTTATAGTAGTAGATAAAAATACAAGAAACATGGATATCAAATAACTCATGAATGACTTAATTGCCGAAACTTCATTAAAGGCTTACATTGGAGACAGGAAATTTATTGGTTTTCATCTGTCAGTCTTTTCGTCTGTCTGTCTGTCTGTTCCGCGATAACTGCCACAAAATGCAATCAAAACTTTTTTTTCGGAAACAAAATTGTAAAATTCTACATTACTGAGTTTACACTTACAAAAGTTCCTGATACTTTAGATTTAGGTGTTTGTGATTGGAAAGTATGTAGAAGTATGAGAATAATGAAAAATGTTTGTTCAAACTGTTACTTATCCTTATAAATCAAAATGTATAAAGATATGCAAGATATGCAATAACCATTAGCACAATTAATAGAAGGATACAAATTTAAATTTAATGAGACTACGGGGGTTCAGGTGGGCGGAACCCCTCTGAAGAAATCTGCTATGTTATAATAAAAAAAAAACAAAAATAAAAGATCACGAAAATTTCAGAATATCCTAACTTAACTAAATTTTTTATTTAATGCTTTTGATGGCTGAAAACTTCTTATTTTTATTTTATTCTTATAAATAATTACGTAGTTTGAAAATTTTAAATTACAGTTTCCAGGAAGTTGAATATTACCCAAAGTGTGTTTAAAAAAATATGTCCAAAGCTGACGTTGAGGCACTTGATCTGCAGATTTACTAGTTATGAAAACAACAACAACAACAAAAAAAGATAAACCTTTCTTAAATAAAATTTGTAATATTTAGGTACTAATAGCTATAATTCATATACATACATAACGGATAATAGACAGATAATTTTATCCAAACTGATATATAAATAGCGCAGAAACAGCGAAGATTAATATGATTTTTACCACTTATAGATATAATAATGTCTGATTTCCTATTTCATTTCGAAAGTAGCACATTCTTGTTAATAATTTATTTTGTTTCGTTTTTAGCAAAATTTATTTCCATGTCATACATCTAAGGTTTGTTGGTAATAGCAATTTCAGTTGCTAGTTTCACTACATTTATTATCTGTTACTTTCAATAAAAATGTGGTTTTGATTATCATATTGAATACTAATTATTTATTTAAATAGAAATAACTATTCATGTTCAAAGTTTAATGCAAAAATGGCGTGTGAAGCGACCAGTTTTTTAAAAGTAACGTGATAAAAAAGGCAAGCATATGAGTTTTTGAAGTGGTATTATTGAAAAATGCATGTCAAAAATCTATTAGAAATGTTGTATTCCAAATCCACATTTCGCGTGTAATAACATCGATTTTCAGTCAATAATGTTCCATAAATCACTTAATTTTGTAGTCAGTAATGCATATTTATTCTATTTCATTACTTAACTCATTTAATTTTCAAATACTATAAACAAAATAAAGGTTGTTATTCAACATACACTTATTCATATAAAGATGTCAAAAACAAACATATGATAAAACAATTAATTCTGATTCATTCTGGTGTGATAAAACAATTTATTCTGATTTCTATTCAATTGTTTCTGATTATTGTTCCCCATTATCTTCAGGAGAAAAAATATATATAAATCAGCAGGACACAATCATTGTGTTACATCATTCTAACTGAAAAAAGGTCCAAGAGATATAACGAAAATCCTTTAAAATCAGTAGCGTCACCTATATTCAAAGGAAGAAAGAAGAATGAAAAACTGAAACTCATGGAAATTTCATAGGGTTTTTTAAATACAAAGCGAATTTCTGATATGCGGAAATAAACATTATCATTACAAACTTCCTGATTCCTAAACTGAATTTCGAAAGATTCCCGAATCACAGCTTTAAAAGGATCAACTTGTTTTGAAATAATTGTTGCATGAGGAAAGTGAATAAATGAAATATGTCCTTTATAGAAATTCCTTGAGAAAGTTGTAGAAAATTACTTGAAATCATGTTTATGTTTTTTATCTTTAAAGAAAATCGATATTTATTCATACCAATACATGAGGACATTGTTCCATCGTTAAACTTAAAGTGGATTTCACAATCTCAGAAAAAAAATGTAAATGGAATCGAATCTATTTAATTTTTCATAAGATTATATAAAATCATTAAACTAAATGCTACAAGTTGAATTTTGTACTTTCTGAAAACCTTCTTTAATTTTTCAAACAGAATTGGAACGAATGGATTTTTTTTTCTAAAACATGATGCATTTTTTTCATGGAGGGGGGGGGGTAGAAGGGGCTGATTACCAGGGACATTATATTGATTAATCAAATTACAAATAAATTGGATTCAGTACCTTGTCATAGATCAATATTAATGATGGAATTGATTTTTCATCCCAAAACTCATCCAAACAAAACAAAATCGTACTCTGATTGCATCTGATATCACACTTGATACAAATGCTCCTATCTTAAAATTTGACCTGCCGCTGTAACTAACAACACTGTCTACTTTAATTGTTTTGCGGAAAACTTTCCGATTTAAAAAGTTATTTTCTTCAGTTATAAAAACATGGAGAACAGGAAGAGAATTATTGTCTTCTAACTCCATCGTAAACTTAAACCTTTGTATTATCGTCTTGCAGCTTTGCAAAATACCCAAAAGTCAATAGTACTTACAAACTAAGTTTTAAAACACGATATTATTTATTGTTCGTATTTCCCAACACATCAGTTAGTATGTATTAATCATTCGGATTTTAAAAAGACGATAATATTGAGTTAATTTCTCATGCCAATGTTTTGCTTATCATTTAAAAAGCATCAGGAGATGTTACAAAATTAACGTAGCTAATTTTACTTTTCAAAGGTAATTTTGCATACTTTAAAAAATTTTATTAGAAAATGGACAATATCTCTGAGAATTATTTTAATTTCTATTTATTATAGATTTGAAAAAAGTACATTTTAGTTCATAATTATTTTGGTTTCATGTTAAAATGTTTTCAATAGTTTTTAAATGCTTAAAATAATGTATTCTAAAATTTGAGTCAATAATTTTTAAATCCAAATTTTTGAGCCACAATCTATTAATATGATTAACAATTTGATCAATTTCTTCAAAGAAATTTCATAACGACTGCATACCATGTTCCCAGGTAACAAAAATGTGATCGACATATATATACACTCTAAAACTGGGGGGAGTGAAAAACTCACTTTTTGTAGGAGTGATTTGCAATTTCACTCTTTTTAGAGTGAATTTTATACAAATACTCTCTTTAAAGAGTGGAATTTCCGACTCCCTAAAAAGGAGTGAAATATCTCACTCCGTTGTCGAGAGTGAAATATCTCACTCCATGGTCGAGAGCGAAAAATCTCACTCCGTTAAAGAGAGTGAATGCCTGGCATTATACACTTGAAAAAAATACCCGCTCAACTTTAAATCAATATATAGAGTAAAACAATGAAAAGTACCAAAATATGTCAATTCTTACTTTTCAAAAACTACATTTTATAATATAACCTATAAAATTAGGATTATTTGCTATTAAAACGCACTCGTTTTCAAAAATGAGTGTCACTCCTTTGAATGAGTCAACGGTCACTCTTAAAAAATGACTTAGATATGTATTACGCATCAGCCAATCAGAAATCTTCTTCTCAGTTGTAATGATAAAAATGTTTCCGCCATGTTATCGTGTCCGTTATGTTTCGTTACGTCGGTCTACATATGTGGATCTTTAATTTGTATTATTAATACTGAAAAGTAGTTTAAATTTCGATCTTGAAATGATATACTCCGATATCTTATGATTCAAAATAACCCACATAGATTACGTTTCTTGATCTGCAGTCAAAATGGTGAACAAATAATTCAGTAAAAAGCAATAATACTCCATTAGTACACAGTGACGAAGATGTTGCACTGCACATATCTTATTTATTAAACAAAGGATTATTATTCATCAAACAAGGAATAATATTTAACATAAAAAACGGTAAGTCAATTTTAATTTCGACTTTTTATTTTCCGAACGTAAATTCTAGAATGTTGAGTTAAACTTTACACAGGAAGTTGTCTTCTATCTCTGCTCGGAGAAGAAGAAAAAAAAAGAAAAAAAGAAAAAAAAGAAAAGAAAAATTGCTGACGCAAAGATTGCAGAATAAAACGCTTTAGTAATTTTAAAAGTTTGCAGTATGGCTTATATTAGATGACATTTATTTATTAGAGATAAATAACTCATTAAAATTGTTTTTCCAACAGTAAGAACAAAACATATGTAGCAGTGTTGAATTCAGAGGGTGTCTCGGGGGAGGTATTCCCCCGGAGCATTGAAATGCCCCCCGGAAATTTTGAGATTTTGTGTTTTCAATGGTCAAAATGGGCAATTTCCCTCTCCGGAGCTCTATAATGTCCCCCCCCGGAGCCAGAAATATCCCTTCCGCAGTAAAATGTCTTAATTCAACACTTATGTAGTCATTTCTTTTCTTTTATATTTTCTTCATTTTTCTTTTTCCTACAAGAGTATATTTTTTATAAAACTTTAACTCACATTCATAAAATACTATAGGGTAAATGTAGCAGTATCATAGGGTAGAAGGAGCAGTGTACACACCTGAATGTTTTTGGTTTATAAAAAATAATAACTAATAAAAATTTAGATTTATTTTTTTTCGTAACTCGGCCTTGCGTATTTTATAATTTAGCACTATTGTTGGCACTCTTAATTAAACCAATCAGGAAGCACAAAATAATGTTTTTAAGTATCACTGTATTTCATTGAAAATCGTGTTTTCATTGAAAATCATACTAAGAGCTGTCTTCGTTTAATAAATTTATGTATTCCTTATTTTATTGCAAAATTTGCAATTTTTTGTTTTTGTAGCTGAAGAAAGCTTTGAGTTTTATGTATTTAATGTCGTTTATAAAATTTCATTAATTTTTATGATTTTGAGAGGAGTGTCCATTACTGGAATACTTAAGTAGTCATTTTCCAGTAATGTACACCTCATATAGGCACTGTTAAAAAAGCAATTATGGTAATGTTTATAGTGCATAAAATATTTTGATTTAATTAAAAACTTAAGTAATCAATTTTAATTTTTAAATTGCACTTACCAAAATGTAATGACACCAAAATTTTTATAAATAGTTGTTTTTAAGTTATAATAATATGACTTATAAAATTTCAATATCTTCTTCATTTTATTATTATTATTTTTTCAAAATGGATCTAACTATGTTTTGCCTATTTTATAATCTGGCAATCAAACCACTCATGAAGCCGAAAAAAATGTTTAAGGGCACAGTCAAAGAGGGGCTTGTAGGGTTTAATCGTTCACCATTTAAACAAAAACACTTATTTTACAGAAGTCGTCAAAAACACATTTTCTCTCTTAAATATTTGTTTATTTTTACTTTTTCAATTTTGTCTGCAGATATTTTTTAAAATAACACTTTCATTTTTGGTACCGGTTTTGAAAGTAAAAGAGACTTTATAAAAATATCTGTGACCGAAATCGAAATAGTAAAAATGATGTGATATAGAGACGAACTTCAGCTATTCAATGCAAAATAAATAAATAAATAAAATGTCAAATTGCAAACGAGATATTAGAAAAATCTCTCCCCATAGGATTAGCATTAGCTCGTGAGTGTCTTCGCCGGCAGGTACTACAGGCACATCTACTCTATATACGGGAATAAAAAATTGAAATTAAATATGACTTACCATGTCATTTTATAAATACGGCTTGTATTAATATATATTTTTCAGAAATAAGATTTTAATTACACATAAAAAAAAGATAACGTGCATTATGGATGTATTTAAATAATATGTAAAACTTAATGAGTATCTGAAAAAAAAAATGTATGTTTAATATTTTAAAACTGTTTAATAACTTGCGCTTATGGGCATTTTAAAACTATCATATATTTATGGGACTACCAATGAAAGCAAACACAAGAAGAAAGATTGGAATATATAGTTTATTTCTGTCAATAATCTAATTTAATTCATGTGTAACTTTAATTACGTTTTCCCTTAAAAAGTTCAATTAATGTTACATACTTTGAATTAAATAAATATTGTCAATAAAGTATTTTATTCCAATCTTTACCACGTTTGTATTTATTTTCATTGTACGTTCTAAAAGACACGATTCTTTTAAAATGCCCATAATAGCAATAAAAAAAGAGCATTCACTCCTATGAAAAAGTGACTACTCACTCCTCCTACGAGTGAAAAAACGCACTCCTTTAGCAAAAGTGAATAGTCACTCCTCAGAAATAGTGATTATTGACCCCTGTGTAGAGTGAATATTCACTTCCTAGGAGTGAGTATTCACTCTTTCAAAGAGTCAATGATTCCACTTTTGCTCAAAGTGAATAGTCACTCTAAAGAGGTTCGGCATATTTTGAGTCTGCGATAGAGTGAGTATTCACTATTCTGGAGTGACTATACATCCTTTTTATTTAGAGTTTAATATTCATAAAGTAGGTTAAGAAAATGCTTTTTAAAAACACGTTCTTCCAATGGATTTAATTACGACTCTGGATTTTTCGAGATAATTTCGAGAATACTGGAAATAGATGATCCCATACGCACATTTTTCCGCTATTTAAAATATTTATCTTAAAGAATAAAGACATTACATTCTTTAATTAAGCTTGAACTAGACTTAATATAAAACTTGATATTACCTCTGAAACGAGGTAACAGCATCAATAGATAAGCCTATAGAATGAATATTTTCATTCCATAGGTTTCATATTCATAACACGAGATGTTAAAAACAATTTACGGTAAATACAAAATAAGAAAGGAGATTGTGCGTCACATGTGGAAAGTAATGTGTGTTCGTAGTATAATAAATAAATAAATTAATAAAAAGACTTTGGTCCAATAGCTGTTGCTCTCTCATGCAGAAATGCTTGAATACCAAATTTATTACGATTATATATATATTACAAATTTAAAATTTTTTCGCCAAAACTAACCTTTATACTACCTTAATATTCTTAAAATAATGTTCCATACTTACTTCAAATTATTAAATTAAAATCTTGTTTCTAGATCTAATCTGTTAATCTGTATGCAGACGATATAAATTCTTAATTTGCCTTAAAAAACATTATTCTGGTATGCGTAAATTTAAAAAGATGGCTCTAAATTAAAAATATTCTTAATTAAAAGTTTATTTCTTAATATTCCAAATAAAACTGATTTCTTCTATGTTTTTATCAACCCTTTTTAAGAAAATCTTATTAAATTTATTCCGAAATCATACCTTTCAAAAAATATCATTATTTTATTTTATCTATTTATTTATTTTTCCGCCGTCAACCTTTGATGTGTGCATTAATAAATTCATTTCTTTTCTTTTTCTCTTAAAATTAATCATTTATAAAAATCGTCTGCCTAAGAAATTATGAGTCGATTATAAATTGGTTAAATAATATTTTTTTTAAATAAATTTATCGTCTGTGTAAAATAGTCTCGTATCTGGACAAGAATTCTGTTTACATAAAAGGATGATGGTTTGAGATTACAGAAAGTTCTAGAATTTTCTTTTTAGTTTTAAAGGTGGAAGTCTCGAGATGAGAAGGGGAGAGATTCTAGAGTTCTTTCGTCGATGAGCACGGCTGGTTGAAGTAAATGATGGAATATTTTTTGGACATTTCGGTAAAAGATCGTTTGCAAAAAGGAGTTTTTCCCTCTATAATGACTACAGTTGAATAAATAAACTTACAGCCACCAATGAGTGATTTATTGTATATTCTACATTTATTTATTTTTTATTTTTTCTCTCGCTGGCCATGACTTCTGTGCAAAGAACGGGGACCCTGGCGATGATGTTTCTGGCTCCTAACTTTAAAATGTCACATATATGTATATTAAATTTAAAAATAACTAAATAAGACTCCAATTTAAACAGAAAGTAACCACCATGGTAAACGAGAACCATTACATATCATACAATATTATTGATTTAATTACCTACGATATGATTTAATGGAATGAAGAAACATTTCACCAATAACTTTTTAAGTTTTGACTCACATTTCATAAAATTTCAATTGACTCGATTAAAATCTTTAATGATTGTATGCATTACATTTTAAACCATTCGGTTGAATAATTTAAAGCTGTAATATGTAGACAGATAGACGGACCAGACGACTACAATAGATGCTATGTATTTATATAATTACGAACGCACTTAAAAATGATTTTGACTGAGAATTACGAATCGACCATAAAATTGAACCTTCTCCAAGGATAAAAGTTTATTATGTCAGTTTTTATATGGGAACATGCAAAAAACCATGCACACCTCTTGCTTAACTTCTTTTGTTAAATTTGTTAAGGAAATAAATCGAAAGCTAATCACTCTTTTGAAAAATACTTTGAAATTATGAATAATAGTTAATAAATTTATAATTTAAAATTATTTATTTTGAAATATATAATTAATAAATTTAATTGTTTATTTAATTTAAAACTGTTAATTATTATTAATGATTTGGGAATTATTAATAATAATTAATAATTTAAACACCGAAAAACGAATCACCTTTTCGATCAATCCTTTGAAAAAAACTATTTATTTTTTAAGTATTTAATTTTTATAAGATATAAATAAGATAAATTAAACTTTAATGAAACTGCTCAAGTTTCTCATATTTGTATATCATATGAAGATTCTCAAAGAAAAAATATATACTGGAAATTGTATCGTACTCAATATTCCTCAAAATAAGCTTTTTTTTTTTTAATCAAAATTTTATTACAATGCTTGATTAAATACAAAACGAGTAACCGTTTTAACCAACATCAAATTCATTTGAGATTAGATTAGAAAAAGTCTGAATTAAGTTAATAAATGCAGATTACCATCAGATTAACAAGTTTTCTGAGATTTTTGGTATTTAAAATTGATTTTATTAAAGCATGTGAAAGCAGCTGTGCACAAGGACCTGGGGATAGTAAACGAGACAGATTTTTTTCCAATTAGGATAAAGTGAAATACTATTGAGGTTTTTAAATAATAATTACATTTAAATTTTTGTAAATTGGAAAAGGAGAATTACTTACTGTGTATACTCGTGTATAAGTAAGCCTCCTAACTTTCGAATATAGAATATGGGGGGAGGAAATCAAAAACCCGTGTGTAGGTCGACCCCTTAAATTTTTATTTTAATTTTGCACAAAATCAAACCAGTGATGCTACCTGACAATGCAAAAATTCTTCAAGTAACAGAAAGGAATCGCTGAAAAAATTATGATAAATTACAGTTATTTAAATTACATATTATTTCTGTATGTATACACTTAAGAGTCAGAATGTTTTAGTATTCGATTTTTTTTCTTTTTTAATTGACTCGTGTATAAGTTAAACCTATCTATTTTATTTTAAAAAATTGTCAGAGATTTCTCGTTTTGCACACGAGTATATGCTAATTTTAGTATGTATTAAAATACATTGGACCTTTCCAAGAGAAACCGGCAAAATGTCTCGCTCATATTTATTTTTTGATAAATATTACAAATTAAACTTCAATGAAACTGCACAGATTTTTCGTATTTGTATATCATATGAAAATTATGAAAAAAAAATAATAATAAAAATAAAAATAAAAATAACTAAACTGAAAATTTTGTCATACTTCATATTAATTCCTTAAAATAATCTAATATATTTCAAGGTTAAAATATATTACAATGATTTATTAAATACGAAACGAGTAACCATTTTAAACAACATCAAATACATTTGAGATTAGGTCGGAGAAAGTCTGAATTAAGTTAATAAATGAAAATTTCCAACAACTTAACAAGTTTTCTGAGATTTTTGGTATTCAAATGGATTATATTTAAAGGATGTGAAATAATCTGTATACAAGGACCTGTGACTAGCTAACGAGACATATTTGTTTTTTCTAATTAGGATAAAATTAAATATTACTTCGGGTTATAAATGCTAATTGCCTGTAAATATGTTGTGAATTGGAAAAATGAGAATTACTTACCCTATATACTTGTGTATATACTGTTAAAAATCTTGTCCTAGTTTGAACAAAATTTTAGTACTCAATAGCTGGCCAATACAAGCAATATTCTGTTGAAGTTTCTGTTGAAGCTTAGCTCCAAAAGTGGGAACGCGGTTGGCATTTTTGCAGATCCCACCGAAGCTAGTATAGGGGAGAAAAATACGGGCTTCTGATTGGTTGAATAATTTTGCTTTCCTTCATTTTTGAGTTTACGTTTATTTAACCATCAATTTCTGTTTGAAAGCTGGATTTTCCTTCTGTTTTTACATATTTATTAATAGATAATTCGGAATTTATAATTAAAGAAGTTAATCAGGATGTTTAACAACTGTTCTGTATTACTTTTAGAAAAAAAAATAGAATTGTTATTTCTTCTTTCTATTTTTTTAACATGATATGCACATGTATACACAATCAGAACAATTTATTTAGAAACAAGCAGTATTTATTATTTTAAGGCGTCAAACTCAATTGTTCTATATTACTTTTTTTTAAAAAATTGCAATTTCTTCTTATTAGTTTAATGATATACCCATATACGCTCCTAATACGTACATTAGCATTCAAGATGATTTATTTGCAGACAATTTTTCTACCAATCAGAAGACCATATTTTTTTCCCCTAAGCTAGCTTCGGTGGGATCGGCAAAAATGCACGCGGTTGACATAGGAAGCCCCAAACGTTGGTACGAGATTTAACAATATTATGGTAACAGCTACTGAGCATTGAATTTTGGTTCAAACTAGAGCAAAATTTTTAACAGTGCAAGTTGATCCCCTAACTTTCGAATACAAATTCTGAAAAAAAAAATTTAATTAACTGGTGTATTAATCAATACCCTATATTTAATTCTCAAAAATTATTAGAAATCCCTTGATTTACACAGGAGTTTATACGGTAAGTTTGGTATTTATTAAAATGTATTGGACCATTCCAAGAGAAACGGGCAAAATATCTCGCAGATGACGCTTACATTAATACATATATTTATTTATATAAGATGTTAAATTATGAGCTATACTTTAAAATTACCAAAAAACGTATATTTACTTTAGTTGAATAGTTGTTTTAATTTCAAGATATAACAGCATTGTTAAAACAGCAGTAATATGTATTAAAGCTGTTTCACATGTGATATGGAATGTCACTTAATTAGATTTACAAATATACTAGTACGAGATCCGGTAATAGAAATATATACCCTAATTTGTTATTTAATCATAATAAAGAATATATGCTAGATAATGATACAACTGATACATTGCACGTAGGTTGCCTAGCTAAATCACGTGTCTATAATGTTAAAAAATAAAATGTTTGATTAAACTTCCGCCATTTGTTATTTGTGAAAGTCGAGCAACAGCTAAGAGAATATACCCCAAGGAATTGAAAAAATACAGGTTGCCTGCTCTCCAATGGTGCCAACCATGGGGTAGCCAGGTTTAAACAGGTAAGTGACTGTAGTTAATATACCCTCATAAGTTATTTAATCGAGTTACACATCAAATAATAGCTTATTTTATTCCCAATCCAACCGTACTAGGTTGCTTGCTCTCAGGTGGTGCCAAACATGGGGTTGCCAGGTTTAAACAGGTAAGTAACCATAGTTAATATACCCTCATAAGTTATTTAATCGAGTTACGCATCAAATAATAGCTTATTTTATTCCCAATCCAACCGTACTCGGTTGCCTGCTCTCAAGTGGTGCCAAACATGGGGTTGCCAGGTTTAAACAGGTAAGTAACCATAGTTAATATACCCTCATAAGTTATTTAATCGATTTACACATCAAATAAAATCGTATTTTATTCCCAATCCAACCGTACTACGTTGCGTTCTCTCCAGTGGGACCAACCAAGGGTTGCCAGGTATAAACAAGCTAATAATGCTGTTGCTGTAATGTTCTTGCAAGTAATGTTGTTGCAAGTAATGTTGTTGCAATGTAACGTTGTTACTATATCCTCATAAATTATTTAATCGAGTTACACATCAAATAAAAGCATATTTTATTCCCAATCCTACCGTACTAAGTTTCCCGTTCTCCGGTGGTGCAATCAGGGGTTGCCAGGTATAAACAGGCAAGTAACCGTTGATAATATATCTCATAAGTTATTTAATCGTGTTAAACATCAAATAAAAGGTTATTTTATTCCCAATCCAACCGTATTAGGTTGCCTGCTTTCCAATGGTGCAAACCACGTTGTTGCCAGGTCTAAACAGGTAAGTAACCGCTATTAATATATCCTCATAAGATATTTAATCGAGTTACACATCAAATAAAAGCTTGTTTTATTCCAAATCCAACCGTATTAAGTTACCTGCTCTCCAATGTTGCCAACCATGGGGTTTCCAGGTTAAAACAGGTACATAACCGCTGTTAATATACCCTCAGAAGTTATTTAATCGAGTTACACATCAAATAAAAGCATATTTTATTCTCAGTCCTACCGTACTAGGTTGCCTGCTCTCCAGTTATGCCAACCAGGGGTTGCCAGGTATAAACAGGCAAGTAACTGTTAAAGCATATAAAGGCATATTTTATTCCCAATCCAACCGTATTAGGTTGCCTGCTTTCCAATGGTGCAAACCACGTTGTTGCCAGGTCTAAACAGGTAAGTAACCGCTATTAATATATACTCATAAGTTATTTAATCGAGTTACACATGAAATAAAAGGTTATTTTAATTCCAATCCAACCGTATTAGGTTGCCTACTTTCCAAAGGTGCCAACCATATTGTTGCCAGGTTTAAACAGGTAAGTAACAGACTGTTAATATATCCTCATAAGTTATTTAATTGAGATACACATCAAATAAAAGCTTCTTTTATTCCTAGTCGAACCGTACTTGGAAGCCTGCTCTCCAATGGCGCCAATCAGGTTTTGCCAGGTATAAACAGGTAAGTAACCGTTGATAATATACCCCCGGTACTTATCAACGATATGCATTTGATACTTAATCGAATTACACTTCAAATAAAAGATTATTTTGTTCTCAATCTAACCGTATTAGGTTGCCTGATCTCCCATGGTACCAACCAGTGGTTGCCAGGTATATAAAGGCAAGTAGCCATTGTTAATATACCTCCATAAGTTATTTAATCGAGTTACACATCAAATAAAAGCTTGCTTTATTCCCAATCGAACCGTATTAGGTTGCCTGCTCTCCAGTGTGTCAACCAGGAGTTGCCAGGTATAATAAGGCAAGTAACCGTTGTTATTATACCCCCATAAGTTATTTAATCGAGTTACACATCAAATAAAAGCTTATTTTATTCTGAATCCAACCGTATCAGGCTGACTGCTCTCCAATGGTGCCAAACAAGGGTTGTCAGATATAATCAGGTAAGTAACCGTTGATAATATACCCCCATAAGTTACTTAATCGAATTACACTTCAAATAAAATCTTATTTTATTCCTAATCTAACTGTATTAGATTGTATCATCTCCCATGGTGCCAACCATGGGGTTGCCACGTATAAAGAGGTAAGTAACCTTTGTTAATATAATGGAACCTCATTAACATGAACCTCAAGGGGAATCAAAATTTTGTTTATATTAACAATAATTCATGTTATCAGTATGAAATCTTTGTATTTGTTTTTATAGGGGACTGTGAAAACATTTCATATTAAAAGTAATTCACGTTAAGCGTGTTTATGTTAACGAGGTTTGACTGTATACCCTCATAAGTTACTTAATTGAGTTACACATCAAATAAAAGCTTATTTTATTCCTAATCCAACCGTATTAGGTTGTCTTATCAAAAAGTGTGCTGAATCTATGGTTGCCTAGATTCAAGATGTTCAATCTTCTGCGGGACTGTTGAGAGTGACAGAGAAGCGTTGCGCGCGCGATTCCATTTGACAGACAAAGATGCAGCGAGTTCTTTTTAAAGATTACTGTATTGGGGAAATATTAACAAACATTTCAATATTTTTATTCACTCATACATTCGTTTATATACATGATTATGAAAATATGACAATATAGCAAAGCATAAATATGAAATAAGTTTTCCGTTGAAAATGTAGCTTTTCAAAGGGAGATTTTTCCGATCTCTTAAGCACGGATTTAATACTGGTGAAGATCAAATAAAATATCACATAATAATATAAATATTTTTTTATTAATACATACATTTATCAATAGTAAAATAACGTTTTTTATATAAAACACTTATTCCGATTCAGAATCGTCAGAAGTGCCAGTATCACAATCTAATTAGGATTCTTCATCGTTTTCTATGGTTGTCGATTCACTTAATATGTCGTTAACTTGTAAGTATGTCGGGTCCTCTTTAAACCACGTAGGCTTCAAATAACCATCCAATACCCATCCACAATCTTCAGGATTGACTTTAATGCAACATGCATCGGTTGCATGAAGCCACATAAAATTAACATACATTGTGCGCAAAATTTTCTCTTTCAATGAGATCCAGCACGGTTGCATCATATTGGAGACGATGCCTTTAATCTTTCTAATGAAATGCTCTTTGTCTTTGTTCATTGAATATGTTTTTTGGAACAGTTGGTATCTAGCGTCATTCACATTATCATAAAGAAGAGCAGTAAATTCCTGAACAGGTTTAATTTTATCTTCTAGGGGTACATCATAATTGGCCGTCGTGAACACAACCAACCATTTTTCTAAACATAAAATATTTCTTCCGAACACATGTGATTCTCCACAAAATATTTTCATGTTCAGTAAACATGTTTAGCAGACAAACATGCAAAAATCAATAAATTAAAATTATTATAATTTCATTGCAATTTCGTGGGCTAATTCATATTTGTAGCGAAAATGTTTATTTAAGAAAAGAGAGCATCTGGAAAAGCAATTTTTCGGGTACAGAGAATTTGTTAAACCTTTCTAAAAGCTACTCGGTCTATAAATATGACGGGCAATTGATTAAAATTCATTTTTATAAATAATCCTTTTAATTTTGGAAATATTTTTTTCCGGATTTTCAAAAGATAAAGGTATGTATTTTGACAATTTGGTGATTCGGAAGAGGTCATTGTGTATTTTCGTTCGCGATTCTAGCACTTTTAGTGTAAACGCTCATCCTACGGCCATGTGTAGAAATTACTTACATTCCACTATTCAGTAATCTAGTTATTTGAGTTTTAAAATGATAAAATGCTATAAGTTGAATTATAGTTTCCAAACAATTTAGATTTGAAAATATTCTTTTTTTTTCGACACTGTAAAATTAAAAATTAAGCAATGTTGAGAATAAATTAAGCTTGAGGGGGGAGGGAAAAGAGAGGAAAATGAATTAATGATTCATCAAATTATTTTTTTTAATTATTCTGATCTGTTTATTACATTAATAAAAAAATTGGGTGCTTTCTATAGCTTTGTGATGGAATAAATCGCCAAATATTGTTATTTTTGTCATTATCCATAGTGCAATGATTTCACTTAAATTAAAACCTTTAATTCATTTAATTTAAAAAGCATAACTTTTAAAACTAAAAAAAGTGGTAGATTTAGTATTTTTTCAGAATTAAATAAAACTGATGCACTCGAGACATCATAACTGATTTGTCTATTTTAACAGAACAATAAGGTTACCTAATTTAAGACACGTGCTAAAGCCAATATACATCAAGACACATTGTCGTTATAATTAACTTTTTAGACGTGAAGGTTTCTCTGCAGTAATTTATTCTGAAATTTTGTAATTTTTGAAATTCAATATCTGAAAAACGGCATACTTATTTTATTTGAAATTTATATCATTAAAAATTCAGTTTTTACCTTTCTAACGCAGTTTGTCTAACCCTTTCCTGACAAATACTTTTCAAGCTTTTATTTTTTTCAATATATTCAAATGTTTCATTTCCCAAGATTCCCTTTAATTGTTTGGAACGTAATATCCCCTTAAATAAACTCTAGGTTTCATTGCGCGGACAATATTTAAGATAATATAATTCTATAGATTTAATGAATTTTCAATATATTTTAAAAAGATTAATACTTTCAAGGATTACATTTATATTTGTAATTCATTTTTTTATAATATTGAAAGAATTATATTATTAACAAAAAAAATAACGAGAAAACAACGTTACAATTTTACCCATTTGTAAGACGCTTAGAGGGTTAAATTGTAGTAACGATTAGCGAAAAACCACGTCATCAGAGACATGCATATTTTAATTAAGTATATTTTTGTAAATTGAGAAATTTTTGTCCTTTTTTGGACAGTTTGTATATAAGGAAAAAAAAATTATTCCTTTATAAACTTTACATAAAATATAACTTTTAAATTTTATTTTAAGTTCAGACAATGCATTTCATTAATTAAAATAAAACTGACTCTTCGGATATTTAAAATAACGGCTTTTAAAACAAATTTAAAATACTTTCGGCACGTCAACAATTGTTTTGTTTGGGCAGAAGCCATTCCATTCTTAATGAAATACGATTTTGAATGAGCTAATTATCCAAAAAATCTTTTGATTAGAAATTTACTTTATAGAAAATCTTCTGCCAAATTCTGTAACAATGTCTCTAAGGAGTTACAAAAGGTAAATTTTAATTCAGAACTTACTATTGATACTGGTGTGTTACCTTCAAGACTAATAAGATTGAGGAGGAAGTCGAACGTTAATATAAAGACGTGTTAATATGTTTGACCATTTAATAAGCTTTTCGTAGAAATACTCTTCTCTTGATAATACTGTAAAATGTTTTAATGTTTAAAATAATTGACTTAGCGTATAACTTTCGTTTGATGTGTAATTGTTTTGCATTATGTTATCATTAAATAAAAATATTTATGTTATATTAATAGGTTATTTTCAATGCTTTGTTGCAAGTTATATTTGTTGTTATTTTTTAAATATTATTTATCATGCAAATAAATATTTTGTAAAATTATGCCAGAGAACATTAGAAAGACGAACATTAACAAATGAACAAAACTTAAATTAACATTATTAGCAATTTCGTGTACAAATTCATATTCGTAGCTGTAGCTGTTTATTTGATGATGCAGAAAATTCAGATAAGCGTTTTTTCGTGTAGAGAGGACGACTTTATTCGCGTTGTAAAAGCTACTCGCTGTTTGAATATGTCGGGCAGCTGACAAAAATGGAATTTTATAAATTATCCTTTAAATTTTGAAAATAAATTGTGATCTGAATTTTCGAAACATACGATTTTTGGTATCTTGATTGACTCGGAAAATGTCACTCTGTATTTTTGTTGGTGTTTATATTACGTAGTATAATAAGTATACATTATAATATAGTAAAATATTTATCTTTTTTGACAGATTGTAAAAAAAAAAGTTTATTTCTTTATAAAATTTACATAAAAATAACTTTTAAATTTTATTTTAATTTCAAATAATGTATTTTATTATTCAAAACAAAATTCAGTCTTCTGACATATAAACAAAACAAGACATTCTGACAAAAATAACGGCTTTTAAGACAAATTAAAAATATTTTCGGCATTTCCACCATTGTTTAGTTTGAACAGAAGTCATTTCATTCTTATGAAAATATATTTTGAAAGAGCTAATTATCCAAAAACTCTTTGGGATTAACTTAAACTTCTTAAACTTCTTAAACTTCTTAAACTTCTAGAAATTCACTTTGTAGAAAATCTTCCGCCAAGCTCCGTAACAACTTCTCTAAAGAGTTACGAAAGGTACATTTTAATTCAAAACTTCCTATTGCTACTTCTGTGATAACTTCAAGACAAATAAGATATAGGTCAAATATCTACATTATAAAGACCAAAAGTATCTGTGCGTAATGTATACGTCATTTTGCGCATAGCAATACTTTCAACTTTTAAATGAATTTCGATATTGCAATTTGTGCTACTAAAAGTTTTTAAACTTCTTAATGTCGCACATTTTCAAGTTTTACACCATCGTGTAGGAAAAAAAATTACTTTTAAATGAAATTTGTTCGAAAGTTGTATCTTAATTTGGTTTTGAAATATTAATTTTTTTGTAGCTTTCAATACCTCTTTTCTAATCGTGGCAACAGGAGTACACCATTTCTATTTAAAGCAAAGGAAAAAAAGTAAAAAATTGAGTGCTGTAGTTTTATGTTGCCATTTTCTCATTAAAAGGGAAAAAATAGAAATTTAAATATCTTCTGTAATAAAACCCGGTGAATTTTGACTTCATTTACAAAATTTGATTTACACGTAAAAGAATATCAAGAGTTTAATATCTATTTCAGCTAATAGCATTGAGACTTCATGTTTTGAATCAAAATGATCAAATTAAAATGCCAATTTTTTTAAACGTGAATATAGATGTAAAATGTACATTTATAAATTTTGATATGTTGAAAATGATGCCAGGTTTAGATTTCATGGGGAAAAAAATTCTATGATTGAGTCAAAGTTGAATAAATTTTGCTTTTTATCATTTTGGAATACTAGCATAAGAACCTTAATTGATAACTTTATCATAATAACACATCTTTATTATTTTTTATTGCTTACATATACGATTAAAGCTTAATTTTAACAATTTCTACAACTACGTTTTGTAGAAATAGTTTTTTGTTAATTTGACGATAAATATCGTTTGTTTAAGAGTTAGACGTAACAATGCAAAATGAATTGTTTACTATAACTAATTTTGTAGATTTATTATAAGTTAATGAAACAGTTCCTTCTTGAACATTTTCTTTCCTCAAAATTTGCGGGTTCTACCTTGTTGTTATAAAGACGCGTCGATAGGTTTAAACATGTTGCATTTAATAATCTTTCCGTAAAAATACTATTCTCTTGATAATAGTGATAAATCTTTTAATGTTTCAATTAATGACTTAGCGTTTAGATTTGTTTGAAGTGCAGTTTTTTGTATTAAGTTATTAAATAAATTACATTAACAGGATCTTTAGCCATGTTTTATTGAAAGTTATATGTTTTGTTATTTTCTTTTAGTTGTTGTTTATCGTATAAATAAAGATTTTGGAGAATAATACGGGAGAATATATGAAATATCGCAAAATTATTTTTTAAATTATTTTTTAACGGAATACGCTGATGATACATATTTAATCATATTGAAAATTTTTTTTTCATAATAAATAAATTAATAAATACATAAAGAAAAATTAGATTAAGGTAATTAGTTACATCATTATGACCAGAAGTAGATGTGTATAGATATTACTTGATGTTTTAGAGTATTATGCTTTTAATTTAGGAATGAATATTATTGCAACACTATCCATTTTTGGGATTCTGCACATGAAAAGTAAAAATGGAGCCACTGTAAGATCACTTATTTGTCTGTCGGTCAGTCATAGCCATTTTACAAGTAAAGAAATTTAAATTGAATAAGATAATAAAGACTATTGTTCCACATATTTATATATTATTGTTCATTCTTAAACATATTGTATAATACTGTAAATGGGCTTTAAATGTTTCATTTTCCAAGATAATTCAGTGGCAAAAACTAGCGAAATTTAAAGCCGTCAGCAATATTATTTTTAAGGAGGATTTTCGTAAATTAATAAATATGCGTCATTTTTTGCTAGTTTGTACATAAAGAAACAAAAAGCTTATTACTTTATAAAATTTGCATAAAAATTTCTTAGAAATTTCATTTTAAGTCTAGACAATGCTGTTCACAAATTAAAACAAAATTGTCTCTTCTGATGCTTAATATAATCGCTTTTAAAGCTACTTTAAAACACTTCCGTCACTTCCACAATTTATTCGTTTGAACAGTAGCCATTCTATTCTTACGAAAATACTATTTTGAATGAGCTAATTATCAAAAAACTATTTTGATTAGAAATTTGAATTGTAGAAAATCTTCTGCCAAATTCTGTAATAATGTCTCAAAGGAGTTACAAAAGATAAATTTTAATTCAGAACTTACTATTGCTATTTCTGCGTTACCTTCAAGACTAATATGATACAGAGGAAGTCGAATTTTATTATGAAGACGTGTTAATATGTTTAACCATGCTACATTTAATAATCTTTTCGCAGAAATATTATTCTCTTGATAATACTACTAAATCTTTTAATGTTTAAAATAATGACATGGCGTTTAGTATTTGATTTTAAATTTTTTTGTATTAAATTATCATTAAATAAATACATTTATGTTAAATTAATAGGTTTTTAGCTATGCTTTTATGCAAGTTATATTTGTTGGGATTTTTAGTTATTATTTATCGAGTAAATAAAGATTTTGTAGAAATATATGAGAGCACAATCGAAATACAAACTTTCATAAATCAACTAAATTTAAATTAACATTATGCTGTCAAAATTTCTTGTACAAATTTATATTTGTACCAGAAAATTGCTACTTGAGAATTGAGAAAAACTAGAAAAGCTATTTTTTGAGTAGATATAACTGAATCATTCGCAATGAAAAAAACTATTTGATCTTTGAATATGAAGAGCAACTGACTAAAATTGAACTTTTAATCTAACTTAATTGAACGTAAAATTATTCTTTAAATTTTGAAAATAAACTATGGTCTAATCTTCCGAAAAAAAAATAGTTTTTTGGTAACTGATTGACTCGTAAGAAGTCATTTTGTATGTTCTTTGGTGATTATAGTACATAGTATAATAAGTATAGTTTATATTATATTGAGAAATAATTGTATGCTTTTTTCAACGTTTTGTATATAAAGAAACAAAAAGCTTAGTGATTAATAAAATTTGCATATAAATTATTTTGGAATTTTATTTTAAGTTCATACAATTCAGTTCATCACTCAAAATAAAAATTTTCTTCTGACATTTAAAATAACATTTTTTAAAACTAATTTAAAAAACTCTCGGTACTTCCACAACTGTTCAGTTTGAACAATCGTCATTACATTCTCACGAAAATACGATTTTGAATGAGCTAATTATCCAAAAACTCTTTTCATTAGAAATTTATTTTGTAGAAAATTTTCCGCCAAGCGCTGTAATAATGTCTCTAAGGAGTTACAAAAAGTAAATTTTAATTCAGAATTTACTATTGCTACTTCTGTGTCATCTTCATGATTAAGAAGATAGAGAGGAAGTTGAATGTTATTATAAAGGTATGTTAATATGTTTAACTATGCTATATTTAATAAGCTTTTTGTAGAAATACTATTTTGACAATACTGTTATATATTTTAATCTTTAAAATAATGACTTAGCTTTTAGCATTTGTTTGATTGCAAATTTTTCGTATTATGTTATCTTTAAATGAATATATTTATGTTTTATTAATAGGTTCTTTTGCCATGCTTTATTGTGAGCTGCATATTTGCAATTTTTTAGTTATTATTTATCGTGTAAATAAAGGTTTTGTAGTATTATGCGAGATAATATTAGGGATATCGAAAATGATGTTTAAAATTAATTTTTAGCTATCTAAAATAATTTATTTACTAAACTAGTTTAAAATACTTTTGGCTGTTTTACTAACTAAACTAATTTAAACTAGTTTCAATATGCTATGTTAGTGTTAGTTAAATATGCTATAACTATGGTAGTTAAATGATTGTCAAATGCTAATTAAATGCTAATTTTGCTATAAATGTGCTGGTTATATGCTAGCTAATTCTAAGCTAGCTATACCATAAATTTGCTAGTTAAGTATGTTACTTAAAGGCTATGTTTGTTACTAAACTAATTTAAGCTAGTTTACTAACTAAGTTAGTTTTTAATACTTTCGGCAATTCAACAATTGTTTTGTTCTAACAGATGTCATACCATTCTTTAAAAGATATGATTTTAAATGAGCTAATTATCCCAAAACTCTTTTGATTAGAAGTTTACTTTGTAGAAAATCTTCTTCCATGCTCCTTAACAATGTCTCTAAGGAGATACAAAAGGTAAATTATAATTTAAAACTTACTATTACTACTTCTGTGTTACCCCTAAGTCTAATAAGATAGAGTGGAAGTCGAATGTTATTATAAAGACGTGTTACTATGTTTAACCATGCTACAATTCAAAAGCTTTTCGTATTAATGACATTTCTTGATAATAGTGTTAATTTTTTATTATAATAACTTAGCGTAAAAATTTCAGTAAAATTATAGGTAATAAAAAAATTACATTTAATTTTAGTGTAATTTTTATCGCACAAAATGCTTGCATCATTTCTGCCAGGAATTTATTCCGTAAATTTAACGGATGTTTTTTTTAATTTAAATTCCGCTTATGCTTTTTTTTAATAAAATATTATCATTTGGTTTCAGAAGTAGTACGTTTTTAAAGCAAATTGTGTGACCATTTTTTTAATAATATTTGAAATTTCATATAAAACTTTAACATATAAAAATATTTATCTATAGACAAAGATAAAACACATTAATGGTTTACAATAAACAGATTAGATTATGCATTATCTGCTATTAAAAATATCTCTAATCTAAAGAAATTTTATTCATAGTTTACACAAATGTCATATCGTATGATTTTGAAAGAAGGAGTAATGCAAATCATGAATTAATTATCCACCGCCCCCCCCCCCCCACACACACACACACGCACACATATAAAGAATTCTTCACAAACTTAATTTTTGCTCGATAAGATTATCAAAATCTAATAATTAATTTTAAGAAAACATAATTCTAGAAAAATATGAACGAAAATATTTGATGAAAATAATTATATTTGAGATGTTTCATTTTGTAATGCTAGTTGCTGAATTAATAAGGTTTTTTATTTTTCATTCCTTATTGAAAATTAGATATTAATGTCGGAAAAATTATCATTGCATTTCACATCCAAAATGAGAATTTATTTTCGTCAGTGCATAGGACAAGATATTCCAAATAATTTATACAAAAATAAATTAATCTAAAAATAGTGAGGTGATACATATTATCGAATAAATTTAATTAGTGCCACAAGGATTGCATAAAAAGTATTACTCTTTGCATTCATTTTTCACTAATTTGAAGATTATTAAATATTCCAAATAAAAGAAAAAAAAACATGCATCATAATTTCACAATAAACTCATTCGAGAAATTAATATTTTGGAATAAAATTTTATCTTAATAATTCACTAATTTGATTTCTACGTGCACTCAATATCAAGAAAAGCATGCAAATATCCATGTAAATAATATATATATACATGTATGTATGTATGTATGTATGTATGTATGTATGTATATAATATTACCATGTAACTTTTATTTATTTAAAACGCATTTTAATGATTTTGAGTGTTATAATTAATATCTCTAAGTCCACTAAAACATAGTTTAATAACAAATTAATTTAACATATATAATTTATTTTAACAAAATAATTTTAATTGGCATAAAGAAATATTGCAAGATGATTCCTTGAATAAATATTTCCTACATGGGCATGCACAGTTTATTCAACAAAAAATATTACAATTAAATAAGCTCCACACTGCGAAATCCTTATTAGCTCAAACCCAATCTATAAAAGTAGTTCTTAGTAAAAGGAAAACCACACAGATCGGCATCAAAGTCCTTCCTGTGAAAGAAAAAAAATCCTTACAGTTTTAAGCTTTCTAAATCAAAATATAGCATCTCATACCAATATTTTCATAAACTTTATTTTTAGTTTAAAATTGTTTTCCCTCTATAAAATATTAAAGAAAAAAGCTTATTATTCTTTTATTTTGGGATTATTAGGGATTCATTCTTTTTTTAGGGGGGGGGGGTGATATGCTTTGTTTTTATGCCCCATCTTCTCAAAATTATTTCTGTACTCTTCTGAAGTATTGTTATTGTTATTATTATTATTATTATTATTATTATTATTATTATTATTATTATTATTTAATTTTTTTCCTCTGTTCTATGTCTTGAATTCTCATGTGCGCAATCTCAAATTATCATACATATTCTACCCACATAGGGAATTTGCATAGCATCTCTGCAAATAAAAGAGTTTTTAAATTTACATCGTAGCTGTTAATTCTACGCTTTTCTGTATCGCAAAAATTTAACAGAAATTTTTGTATTATTAAAACGGCATTATACGGCATAATATGGCAGACAACGACAATTTGAAAAGAAAAAAATTACTCTAATTTTTTTGTGATACAAAAAAGTATAAGATGTTTGTAGCTGTAACTCACATAATCACAAAGTCAAATCAATACATTAAGGAAAACTAGTTCCTGTATCACTTTTATTAACTGAAAATCTCGTATCTTTGTAAAAACAGCCGAAATGTATTTCATTATATACTTCGAAGTGATATTTAAAAAAAGAGGTATAAATTGCTTGTTAAACGTAGCAAATGAAGTCCGTTATTACTATAACGAAGTCATTCAAATCTTGGCATAATAGTATTCAGTGCTTCGGAAATCGTAATTTTTTGTGTGTTCCTGTAAATACTATCTGCTTTCTATTATACAGGATGTAACTTTTATAAACCTCAGTAATGTAATCAATTCCATAAAATGAGCAATAGTTTAATGTAAATAAAACGCGCCTCAAGCATAGTTTCCTCCAATACCATTATGTAATGGAATATTTCACTATGGCCCTGTAAGTTAATAAAGAAATATTAGTTGCATGCCAAATTGAATAGAATGTATATTTTAGTGTATACTTAATAAATGTGTATAAATTTTATTATTTTCGAAGAAAGTAACATCATTAAAATGCATTGGAAGATATTTTTTCCCATTGGCCATAATGTAACGGGATATTCTGGTTGTCCCTTTAATTGAACTATACTTCTGATTTTCATAAAATTTGAAATGACTCGACAAAATTATGCAGTAATTATATATTTTTAATTTCAAACGATTCTGTTGGATAGTTTGCTGGATACATTTGCGTTGTTATATGCGGACGAACAGACGGACTTCACCATGATATAATGTGCTACATATTTACATAATTCCGAACGCACCTAAAAAGGGAAGTCATTGTACATTACTATTGTTTTTTTTCTACGAATAATGGTCCGCACCAGGCATTAATTGAAAGACAAAATTGTATTTACTAACGCTTCATGTAAAACTTGGACTTATTAAATATTTTTTAACGCTTTGAATACAAATGCTGAAAGATTTAAATACACTTTAACAACAAAAACAAAAAAAATCTATATCTCTACAGAAGTAATTTAACAAAAATCTATATGCTTACTAAAATGCTATCTGTATACTGTGCAGAAAAAATTATGCAAGCTTACAAAAATTATAATGCAATGTGTATTTAAATCTTCATTTTCTGCTCTCTCACTCGGACATTTTTCTTAATACTATGGGAGCATTTTCTGAAGGACTTCGAGATAAGTTACACCAGCGTACAGTTGGAATAGAAAAGAATTACACTGGAAGATGGAGTACAAAAATGTTAATAGATTGATGCACATATAAAACACCAAAAGCGATACAAAGAAAAACATCTACAGAATTATATTTTTCATGATAGTTTTTATCCTTTTGAACCGAGGTAATAAAATAAATTCATTTTAATTCTTTTATTGGTTTGTAACATTCTTGATGCACTCTTGATGCTTACATAAACTGAAAAAATCTGCAGAGCTAATAAGTTTTGTCTAGGAAACAGGATTTCTTAGAAATTTTTATGTAACGCTTACAGCAAAATGTCATGAAATCGAGTCTGTTAAATGATTTTTGTTGGTACCGTTACATAAACAGTTCTAGAAATCTCAGTTTCATAGAAACATTTTAGAGATTTTTTTTCATTTGATACTGTAATTTATATTATTTTAAAACTGTATCCCTTAAAAACGTTACGCGATGGAGTAACTTTGATGAGGTATTTAAAATAAGGTAGATTAAATTGACAAAGTTGAGCCATTTTCTTACCAGACAAAAGAAAAGGGAAAAAAACTTTTTTATCCTCTTTTTCATGTTAAGAGAATAAATTGAAATACTTGTTAACAAAAATGTACCTTGCAACTCAAATTGTTGCTGTCTTTTGAGCAATATTAGCAATTTTGCGAATAAGAAATTAAAAACAGTAGTCAAATAATAATAAAAAAAAGATTTTAGCAAAATAGATTTGGTGAGAAATTTCAAATCCACACCTTATGGCGATATTTTTTTAAGTTATATTTTAAAATTCCAAAATATCTTGTCATTGCTTAGAAAATAGAAATTCTGTTGTATGCTACAAAAACTTTTAAAAATAAGTACATTTTAAATGTCTAAATGTCTCTAACATTGTCTAAGCGGTAAACTGCTATGATATTTCGTCAATAACCAATAGGGAAAAAAAAATCATGATTCGACAATGGTACTATGCAGTGCGGTAAATGACAAATTAAACACCGCATTTCAGTAAAACTTTTCTTGATATCGCGAATGATGCAAACAATTTTGGTTGTAATTTTACAGGCGCATAAGTAGAGATTAACTGATAACAGAGAAATACTGTTGTTAAACTGAATTTGTGTTGAATCAACAGCTCTATAAATAATAATGTAAATGGCATGTGAGATTGAAGATCAAATGTGGCAATAATCGTACAATAACGTGGATAATAATCTCAACAATAACCATACACGAAAAAGCCGAACTTGAGCATTCTCAATTTGGCAAGTATGATTGTTCATTTACTCACTAAATGAAGCATTTAGTCGGGATTTGGCGCAGTGGCGTGGGGCGAGAATCCTGCTCGCAGCTACGCACTATCATATGATACCGATGAAATATAGAAGAATGTAGCTATGATAGATGAAAACTCGTTTTCTTAGAAATTGTTATATCTTAAGTTTGCATCTCATCGGACGTACCGCCTTCAAATTCCCCTGCTTTCTTTTAGATAATTTGGGAAACAGAAGAAAACGAAAAAAATATAATACTAACATTAAATCCACTTTGATGATGCATATGTAACAGCTGAAAGTGTTTGGGTTTTTATTCAGTTTTTTATGTAATTTAAAACATTTTAAATATATTTTATTTTATATGTGTGCATCTCAAAGTAATTTTAGTATATTTATTATTTTTATATGAATTTCATTTGTAGCAGCTAATGATTTTTTAGGGATGGGGGGGTGATTATCATATGGTACTTCTTGTATTCTTTTGGTCTTTATACAGAAAAAAGTAAGAGTCTTTAATTTTGAAAAATATTACTGAGTAATTTTACTTTAAATGAACCAATATATGGAACTTACATAAAAAAAAATCCGTGTCTTTTTACTTTTTTAAACAGTTTGTAAAAGAATTACTGATATATCTGATATTTAACACTCATTGTGAAAAAAAGTAAAATATTCAATCTTTGAGCAGAGATATTGTATTATTTCTGTTTAGTATTATTTTTTTTTTGGTGAAAATTTTTAATATTTATAAATAACATATTGGGAATTAGTCTTTATTTTTTCTAACATGGTATTTTGGGGGACAGATAAAATTCAGTCTTACCGTTTCATAAAAAATTTATTATAATAATTATTATTTTAAACTTAATATGAAAATTGAAGAATTATTAACATCTCCTTGTTTTCCATTCTCATCCCGCCCACATACACACTTTTGCACATTTTTCCTTTTTATTTATTTCTTTGTAGTATTGCTGTTTTTTAAGAGCAACTAAAAATCAGTTTAATTTCACAGCCGATATCTTTCTGAATTTTTAAGATATTGGAAAGGATTTCTATTAATAATTACTCCATAGAATTGACTATTAAATTATATATATATATATATATATATAAAACTTTATTGTCATTCGCACATGCGCAGATAAACAATATTTTCTCAGTTGATCATATTTATTAAATTATTTAATATAGTTATATTTGCACTATATTGTTTTTATTACTCTTTTCTAATTTTTCTGAAACTGACATTCAATTTGGTCGAAAAGAGTGCTTCATATAACCCAAAAAAGTCAAGATTTTTAATTTTTTTAAAAACTCCATAAATTGTATTTCCATGAATATTTGTGTTATTGTTACATAAGTTACTGGGCATGTTGTGTAGTATTTACAACTTTGTATTCTTCAGCAATAGATAATTTCGAGCGTTAATTTTACAAGGTGTTCCAAAATATTATTATTTGTCTTTGATTTTTTGTTGGCCTCGTAATTATTATCCTAATCAAATCGACTTTGTTAAATATGAGGTCAATCACTTTCTGAATATTCCTGAAGTTCCAGTTGATATTTATTTAAAAAAATTATTTGAAATTGATCATTAATGCTCATATAGTGTACAACTTATATTTCATGAGCTTGATTATATCGAGATTTAAACCTTAATTAAATTACATGTTTATAAATATATTCATTTATTGATTGAGCTATACACGTTTTGTAGAATTTTAAATGAACCAGAAGTTAAATAATATCGTGTTATAAATAAACAAATTACTGATTCAATTGCCATATTAATTTGACAACGTACATTATACCAGCTATATCACGTTATATATCCGTTCCATTGCACTAATGACTTAAATAAAGATCAGTATTTATTATATGTTAGCCATATGTAATAAATAGCGATATAATGTTATGCGAGATGAGAAAATATGCTGATCGTGATCGAGTTAACTAGCTCAGAAACTTTACACCGTCGTTATATCTATATTTATCTGCGAGAAATTTATTTGCTAAGTTTCTTGATTATAAAGTCTCTTTAATGAATAATAATTTATTTCGATTTCGATACAGTTTAGTGAATAAATATTTTAATA
The DNA here is from genome assembly GCA_964019185.1 of Maratus speculifer. Classification (NCBI taxonomy): domain Eukaryota; kingdom Metazoa; phylum Arthropoda; class Arachnida; order Araneae; family Salticidae; genus Maratus; species Maratus speculifer. Next base: position 222,711,705 of record OZ025296.1, on the reverse strand, counting down.
CAAAATATTTACTCATGGCAGTAATATTTAGATGGTTCTTAACATATTATTTTATAAAACTTTATGGTTAAAGTTTGATAATAAGTTTATAAAATGTGTTCTAATAAAATAAAGAATGTATTTTCCTTGCTAGTAAAGTATTGAAAAGGTACAGAGAATTGCTAAAATCATGTAATAAATTACATATATATTTTAAAAAGATAATGAGAGCAATTATTAAAACACAGTAAAGTACAAAATTTGCAATAAAAAATATAGTAAAAAATGTAAAATAGTTTAAAGTAGAAAAGTGTTGCTGTAGCTGCTTAAACTTGTATCGTACGATTTGCACCGGATCCTTGCAGTTGACTAAAATCGATAAAGCAAACATTTTTAATACAGTAAGTCCATACTCCGAGCATCAATCTATCTTTGAAACTAAATTCACATTTTTTAAATAAATAAGTTTTAAAAATACACACATATATACAATAGTTATTTTAATATATATATATATATATATATATATATTTGGGTGGGGGGCAAAGGCCAATAATTAACACATCAAGCAAAATTTCAAGTAAATCGGTAAATTATTTTTTAAGGGGGCTTAACAGGTCCCAACTAACAGGTTTCTGTATCCAGGACACTTTCAGTTTTTTGTGCCGCTTCGTTTGGTTAGTTTACTAATATATATATATATATATATATATATATATATATATATATATATATATATATATATATATATATATATATATATATATATATTACTTATTTAAAATGCGTTAATTAAAAAAATTAACTTTCCTGAAAAGTGAAATTCGGTTCTAGAAGTGCTAGTAATAATAATAAATCCTTTATTTATTGAAATATGCTTAAACATATATTGATATATATTTTTGTCATTTCATATTATTAATTATCAGATATCACATTTGTTTCCACAAAAATAGTTTTCATATTGGAAATTCAGCTGAAATTAGGAAAAATTTTATGCCCTTAAGAAATTTTGTGCCCAGGTCACACATACTAGGTTCCCGTGCGATAGTGAAGAATCTTGAATTCTTAGTAATTTATCCGGCAATAAAAGGCCAAAAATATAGTTCTTCTAATGTTTTGCTTAAATTATAAATTATTATCTCTAGTGCATTATGACAAAGTATCGTAAAGACCCGAATGCTATAAATACAGTTTTCAACAATTATATTGCATCACTGTCCCTTTAAATGCCACAATAAAATTTAATTAAAAATGATTTTTCTCAGTTTGCGTTTTTCGCTCACTAAAAAAACTAAAGTACATTACGCTAAAGTACATTTAAAGTGATAAAACTTATATATATAAGTATATATATATATGTAATAAATTAAAAAAACAATTGTCGTCATTTTCCCGCCTTGAGTTTGTTCTAAAGTTTTATAGGAACATACTTTTATTCTCAGTTTCCGTAATGTATTATTATTCTTAAGAGCTAAAGTTCTTTATAGTTAATTTTATTTAAGTTAGCATAATCTATTGATTATTTTCTTAAAAAGAGCTAGAATATATCTTTAATGTCAATATCTTACTGAGAAATCTTACATTCATTACACAAATCCATTTTACTTTTTAAAATTAAAAAACATATATCGAAATTTTAATTTTGTTTTATTATTTAATTAATCGTCTGCTAGTGAAATTCATACTCTTTTCGTGGGGTATATTACTCTACGGTTTACGCTATTTGTTAAATAGTCCGTGTATCTAGTAACTGCCCATCAGCCAATAGCTGAGCGTGAGGTGGATTACCTTTACCTTGAAAACAATTCTAGTGGCTTTTTAAAAGCCTTACGTCAAAAGGGGAGGGGCAAGGTTAGTTTAGAATTTTTCAAAGAGTCATTTTGGTTTATCGGAGCGAGTAGAATGCTTTTGATCTTTCAAGTACTAAGACTCGCGTCTCTTCTCTCGCGAATCCGAATAATTTGGAATATTAGTGGAATGCAATGTATTTCCGGTAGTCTCTTTTCAAAGTCCACTTTTTGTTTTTCTTATTCTTTTTGTGGTGATACGGGCTAACAACAAATGGCTTATTTGACTTAGTGCATTCTCTTTAATGGACAGGATGGGATTAAGAACATTTTTTTATCTATTATAAATTTGTGGAGACCGAAGATGTGTGGAATAGCCACTGAAAGTTCTCAAAAAGAATAAAGGACTAAAAACGGATCTCTTACATTATTTCTGGAGAAATTCCCATACATGTCATCTCCACTACCTTTAACTCCGGCCGCTAAATCAAGAAAAAATTCTCCTATGACCAATGACCTTCATCGCATTAATCGACGACAGTTTTGTATTCAGAGGTTCCCAGATAGTATGCATGGAATGCCTCTAGACTTTTCTAGAGGCACGTTGCATTCAAGGCACCCCAGTAGAAAACTGGCCCGGGGTAAAATCAGGGGATGCTCTTGGTCGTGTATATACTGTTCACGTGTGCAATTTTGAGTGTTTTTGTTTAAGAATGCTTCTGCACCATGTTCGTGGACAACTAGCCACAGGGACCTTAAAATTGGGAACGGTCAAGAGTGCGCAACATACAGAGAGGCATGTGAAGTTCTTGGTCTGTTGGAGAATGAGAATCATTGGGAGGAAACCATGATAGAAGCAGTTCAATGCAGATCACCTACAAAAATAAGAGAGTTGTTTGCAACCTTGATCTCAACCTGCGGTGTTTCTAATCCTCAACAGCTATGGGGAAAATATAAAAATGATATGGCAGAAGATATTTTAAAAAGATTGGAGATGACACATCCGGACATCACGTACAATGATTTTATTTACAACGAGGCTCTCACTAAAATAGAAAATAAAACTATGGAAATAATCGGTAAAAAATTGAGTGAATTTGGAATGACTAGCTCACAACGATCAGAAGAAAGCGTAACTGACATCGCCAGAGCGCTAGATTATAATGCTACTATACTGCAACAGCAAGTAAATGACATGGTCCCACAATTGTTACACGAGCAAAAAACTGTATTCGACGAAGTAATACGCTACGTAGAGTCAGGGAATGGCGCACTTTTCTTTCTTGATGCTCCGAGGGGCACTGGAAAAACTTTTTTGCTGAATCTTATTCTGGCTCATGTCAGAAAGGATAAAAACATTGCAGTAGCCTTTGCTTCCTCTGGAATTGCTGCCACGTTGCTCACTGCGCACTGCGTTTTGAAACTGCCTCTAAATCTTGCTCAAGAGGAATCCCCAATCTGCAATTTTAATAAAAATAGTGGTCGGGCCGCGATGCTGCGCCAGTGTAAGCTGTTAGTTTGGGATGAGTGTACCATGTCGCACAAAGAAGCTATTGAAGCTCTCAATAGGACTTTGCAGGATATAAGGAACTGCAAAAGCATAATGGGAGGATTTGTAGTTTTATTAGCAGGTGACTTCCGGTAAACACTGCCAGTCATACAAAGGGGGACTCCAACAGATGAAATAAAAGCTAGCCTAAAATCGTCCAAGTTCTGGGACCATGTCATAAAGTTTCAATTAACCACAAACATGCGAGTGCGATTATTCAACGATATTCAATCGGGTCATTACGCGGAAAAATTGTTAAAAATCGGTGATGGGAAAATGACAGTAGATGCAGAGGAAATGATAACTTTAACGGAAGAGTTTTGTAATGTTGTGGGCAGCGAATCGGAGTTGGTAGCAAAAGTTTATACTGACTTACACGATCATATAAATGATGACCAATGGCTCTGCGAATGCGCAATATTAGCACCAAAAAATGAAACGGTCACTAAAATAAATGAAAATATTTTGAATGAAGTTATGGGAGAAAATACTGAATTTTTATCTGTAGGCACAGTGATAGAAACAGAATATAGTACCTCATATCCTGTGGAGTTCTTAAATTCTTTGGAATTATCTGGGGTGCCTTCTCATAAATTAAAACTAAAAGTAGGTTTTCCGGTGATGCCCATGCGCAATTTCGATGCCCCTATACTGTGTAATGGTACTAGGCTGCGTGTCACTCAGCTTGGGCGGAACATTATTACAGCCAATATTTTAACTGGCGCAGCAAAAGGTGAAAGTGTACTCATTCCTCGGATTCCGATTATTCTAACAGACCTCCCATTTCAATTTAAAAGACTACAATTTCCTATAAGAGTTTCATTTGCAATGACCATTAATAAAGCACAAGGCCAGACTCTAAGGGTTGCTGGAGTACACTTGGAAAAACATTGTTTTTCGCATGGTCAGCTCTATGTAGCGTGTTCCCGGGTTTCCAGTGCCCAAAATCTGCATGTTTTTGCTCCACAAGGGAAAACATATAATATAGTGTACCATTCAGTTTTGGTTTAACAACTAATCGTATCCAGCGTTACATCGCGCTTCTTACATTTTTCCGTGGAAATAAGAAGTTTTCTTATAGTTGTGCTTTATACCGCAATATAACCGAATTCCACGCGGGCGAAGCCGCGGGCGAAGCCGCGGGCGGAAAGCTAGTATATTTTATATTTTACAAACTCATCTCCAGAACATATACAGATTTTTTACAGAGTAGTTCTTCCACAGAGTACTTCTATGACAAAAGTGTTGAAATGACATCGGAATTCACGTACAAATGTATTTGAAAATTTAAAAAAAAGGTTATTTTTCTTATACGTAATAAAAATAAAACATTTATAGTAAAATTCTGTTGCCTTTGTGGCATTTTCGTATCAATTTGGATTTTCCATGTACTTGAAAACTGGAACACAAAGTGATAATCCTTTTGCACCGAGAGGTGACTCTCACTCATCACTAGCGCGCCAGTAGTCGCCTTTTTGCCGCCCGTGTAACTTATCTTCTCCTAACTCATATCACACTACAAATACAAAGGAGATCTACATTGTAGCTGACTTTAAAGGTTTTTGGACCATTAGTGAAGTAAGAAGACAGCTCTGTTTTTTCTTCAGGTTCATTTTTAAAAACAAATTTGAAATTGGTGAAAAATTCTACGTAAAAATCCTTAATGTAAATTATTTTTTACTTTTCCCCATTGTTCCAAATATCGTGAATAAATTGCATAATTTAAGAATACTACAAATTTATTTCTTCATTGAAATGTTATATTCGTATAGTAAGTAATTTTTTTTTATTCTCGTATCTGGGGGCTAGAGGCAAAAAGACAGAGCGCGACTAATGACGTTGTATAAAAAGTTGCGATCACTCTAGGGCTAGTGTTTTCAGGTGTCCCTAGGGTTGCGAAATGCTTCGAAAACCATTCAAATCTTACGGTTTATTTCAGCATCTTTTATAATTGATTACTCGACCAATATATTAGGCGAAAAATTTTAGTTTTAAATGATAGTGTCCAGAGCATTTAGAGCATCCATTTAAGTGGGATACTAAGGATCAATGAGGAATCTCAATATATAACTGTCCATAATGTTTTTAGCATTAGTGGGAAATCCTGCATTTTCACTGGCTAACATATAAGGATTTCATAAGAATATATTTTTCATAATATCCGTCTAAGATATACTATTATTGCATTTAAGTAGGTATGTTTTTATTATAAAACATTTTTTTTGCATGTAGAATTAGGTAGTAAAATTTCAATAACAATATTAGGTTTCGAATAAAGATTATAAAGCAACTGATAATAAATTAATAAGTCAAAATCAAAATCCCCATAATAATAATAATTACTATTTTATATATGGATATTGCCATTAACATCTTATTATTTTTTGTGCTTTCACCGATTTTGAAAGCAAAAATAACTTTTAAAAATATCTGGAACCAAAATCGAAAAAATAAAAAAGGATTCAAGTCGAGATGCACCCCTGCTCTTCAGTCAAAAAATAATAATAATATCAAAATTCAAACCAGATACTATAAAATAACCTTCCCATTAAAAATGCTATTACATGAGGTTTCAAAGTCGTTTAAATTCCAGGTTTCTCCATGTTATCCTATGGCACCAGGGGAGTAGTTTGGAAAGAGCGCGATTCTCTTGCATCAGAGCGTCTTTGATGCCTGAAACGTAGCGAGTTGACAGTAACAACCAATGAAATGCTTGGAAATCCGGATGAAAGTTAAGCCTTTTTAGGTGCGTTCGTAATTATGTAAATACGTAGCACCTATTGTTGTCGCTCAGTCCGTCCGTCTGTCCGTCCGTCTGTCCGTCCGTCTGTCCGTCCGTCTGTCCGTCCGCATATAACAACGCAAAACTACCCAACCGAATCGTTTGAAATTTAAAATACATAATTATAACATAATTTTGTCGAGTCATTTCAAATTTTATGAAAATCGGGTGGATAGATCAATTACAGGGACAATCAAAATGATTCCGTTACATTACGGTCAATGGGGAAAAAAGTTTCAAATGCATTTTAATCGTTTGAATTTTAAAACATATAATTATTGCGTAATTTTGTCGAATCATTTCAAATGTTATGAAAATCGGATGCATAGATCAATTACAGGGACAATCAAAAGGATTCCGTTACATTACGGACAATTGGGGAAAAAAATTTCAAATGCATTTTAATCGTTTGAAGTTTAAAACATATAATTATTACTTAATTTTATCGAGTCATTTCAAATGTTATGAAAGTCGGATGCATAGATCATTTACAGGGACAATCAAAGGTGTTCCATTACATTACGGTCAATGGGAAAAAAGTTTCAAATGCATTTTTATGATGTTACACTCATTCGAACATAATAGAATGGGCATGAATCTATGAAGTATATACTAAATAATGCTTTCTGTACAATCTGTGATGCAAAGAATTTTTATTATTAAATTATAGGGCTACACAAAAGTATTCCACTACATAATGCTCCACGGGGAAACATTGTTTGATACGTGTTTTAATTATATTCAACTATTTCGCATTTTATGAATAAGATATACGATTCTGAGGTGTAATAAAAATTACTTTCTGTATATTTACAGAAACACAAAAAAAAATTTCGACTACTATACTGTATCCGAAATACGCTCTACTATATCAGCAAGATTTGAATATTTTTAAAACTTCGTTGTCGTACGAACGCACCTCATTTGCTACGTTCACGTGCAATTTCCAACTTGTTTCGAATTGCCAAAGAAATGTTTTGATAAAGAAAAAAAACGCAAACGATTTTTGTCACTTGAATTTTTTTTAGAATAGCAGTAGCTCCCGAGGGCTTCGTCTGTCAAGGACAGGGGCCTTAACCACTGGAAAAATCATTCATACGCCATCTTCACTGAAAAAGAATGTGCAGATTTTATACTTTTAGGAAAATAAGTTCGGTTCACTGATAGCGCAATAGCAAATGAAATTGCTGGATTTTGCCCTAATGCTAAAAATCTAATGGAAAGGCAAATTTCGCGTGAGAATCGCCTCTCAAGTGCTAAGGCATAACTTTTCCTATTCAATGTATTTCTGTTGTTAAAGTGCTGAAATAAATGACTGGTTTTAATCATATTCGGGACTTGCAAGGAAGTGTATTTGAAAATAATTAAAAAGTTTTCTTTATTTACAATCTAAATGGTAAAATTTCATTTTAATATACTGGTGCCGATGTGGCATTTGAGAATTAAAATTAACCGAGACAGAATTTTACCTACTGTTCTTTGAAAAGGTCAATTGATGTAATGCTTTGTAAAATATGTTCTTTCATAATAAACATTTAAAAAAATCATATTTGTCATGTTGAAGCTTTTCTTAAATCGATAAATATATTGATTTAAAATTAGAGATCAATCTGCCAAGTAAACAATAAGTTATATTAAAAAATAACCACAAGTTGAAATCTATTTTGTAACTGTTAAAAATTAACATAAGGCATGAAATATTTTCAATCTGTTCCATTCATAAACTACTTGATCGAATATATTGCCATTTGCATCTGGATGTTAAATTTACCGAAAAATCTAAATAAGATGTGAAAATTAGCATTTAGTGTTAAAATAATGTTTGTTAGATTTTATGTATGTGAATGTATATATACTGTTAATAATATATATATAGGCATATTAAATATATATATGAACGTATATATACAGTGTGAATATATAACTACAATTAATTATTGTTAGTTAAACTTCTACTTTCAACTGCAATAATTATTGGCTCGCTTGTTTTCAAAACGAAATAGCACATATTTGTATAAATAAATAACAATTATATATAAATATTTTCTTTGATGAAGAGCCTAGATAAGATTTGAAAGTTCTAACATTAAAAAAAAATGAACTGTTAACATCTTTGGTTATTTTTAATCGCATTTTCTGTAAATCAGTAAACATTCTAAAGTTTATATTATCATTTTCATATTTAAAACAAAATGAAAATTGCGTTTTGCATATGTTTTATTAGAATTATTATTGTATTTAGTTGTATTTAAAATAATTTATTAAATATTAAACTATTGAAAATTTTCTTTACCTTGAAAAGGTTTCTTGAATCTTCACGATACTTCTGCTTGAAATATGACAAATACCTCATAGGCCTATTTTTTAAACTCATTATTATTTGTATTTCCTCACGAATAACTAGAAAACAAGCATATTTAATTTTTATATTTACACTGTTAAAAAATTGCAGAAACGTTTGCAGACATTCGGCTGTTTAAAAAGAAAAAAAATGGTTACATAACCGTTATTTAACTGTATTCTGACTATAATATGATGTATAATAGAGTCAGATTATCATTAAATTGTGTTTATGTAACAGTTTTCTATAAATACAGTCAGATGGCCGGAAACCTTACCGCAAAGCCCCACCAGTGGCCGCGAGGTTCTGACCTCGAGACTGGTAGACTGCAGGTGCTGGGTTCTAACCCAATAGCGGGTGTCGGCCTAATCGTTCGGAGTTTTCCGTGGTTTTCCTCGAACCTTGGATTTCTTTGCATGAATACGAATAAGGTTCCCTTAGAAAGACCCTCACGGAGGGCATCCCACCCCCTTAACGGCATATATCCCTCATGTAAATAATTGGCCGACATAAAATAAACCAAACCAATAAACCAAACCTTGCCGCAAATGTTTAATTGCGTATATTTGCAAAATAAAACATATTAGTATTATTAACTGCTTTGGAAGTACAAAGCAATAACAGGAATACTGTGAAAATGGAGGATTATTAAATTACAACATTTTTCTAGTTATTAGAAAAAGGGAGTATTTTTAATATTTATTTACAGAATAACAAACTGCTGTTTAATATTGATAAAAATTCTACTTTTAATTTTATCTCCAATCTTTTATAAATAAACAATATCTCAAAGACATTTTCCCACCAAAAACATATTTTAATAGTAATTACATTTTTTTTCTCTTTTCGAGTTTAAATACATTTTGTGTAAACACCGCTTAAAGTACAATGGAAAAACTTACAGGGGATTTATTTAAATTAACATGCTGTTTGTTAAGACACGATGTATTGTAATGTAAATAACTAAAACTATTTAGAATTTTATTTTGGATTTGTATTCCTTTTTAATATAACATTACGATGTAAATATTCTAAACATATTTCTTTAACGTATTATCCTTTTTTTATTAATATTTTTCATCTGCATAATAACACATTTCTAAAATATATTTAACATTATTTTATTTAAATACGTTTGCAAGGGAATTTGCTGAATTAATTACAATAAAAGATTTCATGCATGAAAATGCAGCTATTTAAAAATTTGCCGGGAAAATGTTTAATATGTTTACTTGATTAATTTTTAATCACAGTCTGTGCATCGACTATTTTATATAAAGAAAAATTTAAAGAAAAAAATTCATGCAAATTTTAATTAAAAATCATTTTAATAATAATGAATTCTATTAAAAATATACCTGTATTATTTCATTCCCATATGCATTGTAGATTTCAATATTTTAGTTTAAATATGTTTTGCAAAATTTTAGTACTGTAAAATTTTAATAATAACTTATTGTGTTATTGCTATTGTGAGCTCAAAAGAATATGGATTAGATAGATTCAGTGTACGTTTGTTTATCGGAAAACAATTCTTAATCTTTTTGTTTTTGTTTTGCCTTCTTTCCTGAAAATAATAATTAAAACAATGTCGTTTACATCGGTGATTCTTAAATAAAATTTAACTTCCGTACCTTATAGTTTTTTTTTGTTGTTGTTTTTAAATACACTGGATTTCAAAATGATATGAACACAGAGTTTTTCCAATTTAAAAAAGAAGAAAATGCTACAAAAGAAACTAAAAGTTAATAAATGCTAAAAATAGAACAAATCGCTTTATTCCATAACAAAATATAGTTGAAACAGTGATTTATACTAAACTGCCTTTTTTCTATTTTGAGGCGTTTCATAATATTAGGAACATTGGCCAAAAATTATATAGATATATTCAGTGTCTGCACCAGATTTTTTAATTAAAGTGAAAACGCGTTCATTCATACAATGGAATGAGCTTTTAAGTATATTTTTATCAATTTCATTACAGTGGAACATGATAGCAGCTTTTAGTTCTGAAATTTTGGCAAATTGTTTTTCATTCTTATAAATAGTTCTAACGGATAGGTACCATATATTTTGCATTGTATTTTAATCACGAGGAGCAAAGAGCCATAGGATTACACACTCACCGTTATACAGAAACCAATCTCAAGTGTTGGATGGACGCATTGTTTTTTTTTTTTTTTTTTTTTTTTTTTTTTTGGAACATCCAAAAATCCCCGTCAATTTCCTCTAAAAACTGCAGTAAGTTTTATTTAAGAAGATTTTGATAGGTTAATCCCTTAACGCGCAGTGTTGACGGGTCGGCAACACCTAAAGTTCCCCCTGTTTAGAGACACAAAAACTCCATGAATATTTCAAAAACTACTCTAATGGCTACTTGAAATCTTTCTTATGAGTTCTAGATGGCAGAACCATATAGATCAAACTCTACTGTTTTTAAATAATAGGTAAAATGTTTTACTGTAATACGCGCTTCACAGCAAAGCTCTTCTCACTGTGCTTATCAATGCTTTACTTATGGGAGGTTACCACTTCGGCAACAGCTGTATAATTAAAATGTTAATGCAATCTTTACAAAACAATACCTGTGTACTCCTCTAGGCCTAAATAGATTGCCTATTTTTTTCCTTTAAATTACAACTTTAAAGAGTAGTGCGCCGGAAAGGGTTAATGCACTCATTCTGCTAGAGGGAAACGATTCGTTGATCTTACCATGTAACCCAAATGCAGTCCAAACCATGAGTGCACCTCCCTCTTGCTCCATTTTGAAAAAGGTTTCTGGTTTCTTGCACAGATCATGTCAATAATAAGAAAAACCATCCGGACCATCCTAATTGAATTGTTTTTCATTGAAAATAATCCCTTTGCATATTCTAACTTCCTAAACATGTGGTCTTTTTCTAAATCCATGTGATTCTGCTGATTCATTTTAGTCACATGTAGTTGAGGAACACTTTTCTTATGTCTCATCATCTTAGAGCTCTTGACTACTTTGGACAAAGTATGTTTTGACACAGCTATCAGTAGATAACATAAAAAATTGCCTAAAGTTGTTTTCCTTTGTTTAGTTTTTAACAATGGCTTCTCTCTCATTTTGAACAACTTTGGTGGATGTCCCGGAGCGTTCTTTCTTCCATAATCCTCTTTTAATTGAAAAAACTTAACATGCATATATCTTTTTAATTACGATAGGTCTGGCCAAAAGTCCTTGATCTTTAAAAAATACAACTTCTCTCACTGTAAGCTCATTGTTCTCACACTGTAAGAACCGTAAGCTCTCACTGTAAGCTCAAAAGAATATGGATTGGATAGCTTCAATGTACATTCGTTTATCGGGAAACAATCATATGATTTCTAACTTTACAACTTGATGTAAACGCATCAAAGCAAAGATTCGATCCCGAAAATTTAGTTCGCATGATATATTTACTAATTTGTATAATTGAGATAAAATAATGAAGTACCTCAGTGGTTTATTTTTAAATTGGAAAAGAACGCTATCAACAGTCATTTCAAAAAAGAAATCTCCCGAAGGTGGCTCTAGAACACTTTTAAAGTAAATAACCATTGGCGTGTTTATTTAGTTAAGTAATTAAATTACTTCATTCCATCTAGTGCATAGCTTGTTGGAAAAAATGCGAAATGTAAAAGTTTGAGCTATACATTGTTTCTAATTTTAATTTAAAAAATGCAAAAAAGTAACAGTATTTCTACGCAAAATATAATTTATTTTCTTTTTACAAAATACTTTAAAAAAATGTAACCATAAAAAACTGCAATTTTTCTCATATATTTAGCATATACCTTTACGTTGAAACACTGTTTTATAAATGTGAAAGTGGGAACTTTCTTTAATTCAAATAAAATATTATTTTGAAAATAAATGTTAGTTTTTATGTTAGCTTATTAAGATAATTTGATATTGCTTTACATTCGTGTGCAAAAAAATAAAATAAAATAAAATAAAATAAAATAAATAAAATTTATAGCAAAAAAGTAACATGATTTCAACTCAAAATATAATTTTTTGTCTCCTTATCAAATCCTTCTAAAATAATGTAATCCAAAAAAGAAAAAAAAAGAAACTAGAGATACACATTTTTCTCGTAAATCTAGTATAAAACCACTTTGTTAACAACAGTAATTTATAGGTGTTGAAGCGGGAACCTTCCCTAATTCAAAAGTAGTAAAATCTTCAAAAGAAATGTTAATTTCTTTGCACATATAATTTATTCTCGAATTTTGTACGTGTGTCCTATAACATAAAATATTTTAAAACGCATTTAAACACCAATATTTAAAAAATTTAAATTTTTATTTCAAATATTTATTCAATGTCAAGCAATTTTACTTTTCAGAAGTAGAGATATTTTCAACTTTTCACAAAATAAAGACAATCTAATTTTTCCGGTAATTTGTCACCGAATTCGATATTAAATTTATTGCTCGAATAATAAATATCTGAATTCGGAGCAATATATACTAATGAGATAGATAAGAAAAACTTATTTCGAACATAAATTTCCATTTATCTAGAAATATAGAATGAAAATATACTTGAAGATTTATTTCATTCATGATTTATAAGGTATAGATAGATCTTTCCAGATAAACATAAGAATTTATTCACAGTTTTCAGAAGCAGATTCTTGTAACTAGGTGGAAATATTCATGACAAATTTATATTTAACTATCGCTATATGTATATACAAAGTAATTGGTTAGTTATGAAAAAATATATAAGAAGAAGATTTGGTTTCATAAATGTAAATATAAAATACAATAGTTCTTTTTCAATTAATGTAAACAAAATTTAACAATTTAGATAAAATTTTGATTCAGATTAATTAATGAAATTATATAAATACTGTTCTACATACTAAATCAAAATAAATTAAAAGTATACATTATTAATAAATTACATAGATTTTGAAAATCCATATGTATTCAAAATTCGATTAGCAAAATATCGCCCATAACATTATAACATCGCTTGTAGCATCGCCTGTAGCAATAGCATTATATAAGCTTTTGGAGTAGAACCTCTTGACAACATTTCTAGACATTGCCTACATAACCCTCTTATTATGGCAATTTTCCATTTAATTTTTCTTTATTCGACGAGTTCTTTTTTATTGTATTTTATTTTATATTATTGGGAGAGATTTTATTAATAACACCAGTTACCATTTTGAATTTTATTAGAGGTTTTGAAGCCCTCAAGCAATATCTTACATTTTAATACCACAATTATTTTACAAATTTAATATTTGTTATGCATATATATTCTATCAATAAAATGCCATTGTAGACGTATAAATCAAAAACATTTAAATCTCTCCATATACATAACTACTTTGCAATCGATTAGCATTAAGAATATGATCATTTTGCCACGTTATTTCTTTACAATATCAGATCATGATAGAGTAAATTAATCCATTTTAAAAATATAGTTATAGCATACTCATGCAAATAAGTATTAACAACCTTTTCATTAAGTTAGGTAGCGGCTATCCTTGGATCAATACACACATGAGGTGTTTAATGTGTCATTAAAAAGTCATTTTTTATGAAAAAATACAACATTTTTTCATTTGTCCTGCTACATTTTCACTTGAAGTTGGATTTATTGAATTCACTGTATTTATACTATGTATTAAATTATATGTACCTTTAATGATTCAGAGCTTGTTTTAAACACATTTTAATTGTTTTTAATTATCTAAGAACTTTGTCCTGGAAGATCAATGAATATGCACTCACAAAAACTAACAGAAAATTTGAACTAACAGAAAACTTACTCACCTAAAAAATCATGACTTTATTATTTGTAAAGAACCGCTGTAGTTATTCGCGTATTCCAAGCAATTGTTAGAATTTTATTTAAACAAATTATAAATTCTCCGTCTTTTTCTATTCGTTCAAAAATTTCTTGCTTAACTTTTTTCCTGGATGTCTTTATCACGATTTCACATAGAGAGATACTATCAATCGAAAATTACTTTTATTTCTCATAGCTAAAGCATCTTTCCAAAAAATTGTTTCCACAAGCCTCTTTCTTATATTCCTTATGGATATATATAATGATTGATTCCTTTTTCTCCCAGAGAAAGAAAATGAAATTGTATCAGCATTGTCTTTCCATTCCTTTGATACTAAGTCTTATTTAATTACATTATATTCCTTATTAGAGATTCTTTTATCTTATAAATAAAAATAAATTGAACCTCAATTGTAAAGTTTTGTTAATTAAAACATTTATTTAAACCATCACATTTCAAAATTTAATTCATTTTAAGCTTTCTTTTAAATTTTAATATATTTAAAGCTCAATTCCCGTAAGTGAAGTTCAGTGTATTTATGTATTTATTTATTTATTTTAATTTAATTTTTTTCTATAAAAACTAATATTTTTATACGAAAAATTCTAACTCTTAATAAATATTTTTCTGCAACTTATTATGTCTTATGTAGTTTTTAAATCTTATACACTGCTCAAAACAATTAAAGGATATTTGAAGTTTTATATAAAATAAAGATATAAACGAAATTTTTTTTGCCGAAAATAGAAGAAGAGAATCACAAATGCAAATTTTTCTGGTTTTTAAACTGTGAAGTATGCAAATTTTGAGTTCGACGTCAAAAACATTGCTTCAGCGGCAGCGAATGAAATTTGACTTTACACTGGATAAAAGAGAATGAAGACAAGAATTATCGACATTCAGTGATTGCTTTGTTTCGATGAGTACGATGTCTCAGCGAAGTCATTTGACAGATTCAGAAGCTTGGAGAATTGTTGGTAGGTTAGAAGTAGGCCAAACTCAAGCCGAAGTAGTGCAAGCCATTGGAGTGTCACAAAGTGTCATTTCCAGGATCTGGAACCGTTTTTTGGAGAGTGGATGAGCAGGCCGAAGACCAGGGCAAGGTCGTAGACGGGCAACAACACCCAATGAAGGTCGGTATTTAGCGTTAACAGCTCGGAGACATCGAAACAGGAACGCTACTCTTCTCCAACAACACCATCGCTCGGCTACAGGCACCACGATTTCAACTCAGACTGTCCGAAACCGGCTCCATGCTGTAGGTCTGTATGCTCGCCGACCGATGGTATGTGTTAGATTAAGATCAAGGCATCGTCGCGACCGCAGGGAGTGGTCAACCGAGCATGTCAAGTGGAGGAGAAATGAATGGAGCAGTATTCAGTTTTCTGACGAGTCCCGTTTTTCTGTGCATCCGGATAATAGGCGTATTTTCATCTGGAGGGACCGTGGCATTAGGAATAATCCTGCGTTCGTGCACGAAAGTGTCAGATTTGGTGGTGGAGGAGTATTGGTGTATGGTGACATCTCCACTGACGGGGGCACTGACCTCTACATCATTCGAGATGGAGCTCTGACTGGTCGCCGATATAGGGATGAGATCCTCAGACCTATTGTAGTCCCTTACGCTGCAGCAATCGGAGATAACTTCATTTTAATGGACACGATAACTGCAGGCCACATCGTGCAAACCTGGTGGAGGATTTCCTTTTCGAGGAAGGAATCGTTCGAATGGAATGGCCTGCGTGTTCTCCAGACATGAATCCAATCGAGCACGTTTGGGACGCTCTAGGAAGACGAGTTTCTGGCCGCCATCAACCCCCATAAACTCTCCAAGAACTGGAAAGAGCTCTTCTGGAAGAGTGGGGCAGAATACCCCAACTCGTCATTAATAGCCTCATTGAGTCCATGCCTCAAAGGTGTTCAACGTTGCTGGCCGCCCGTGGAAACCATACCCCCTACTGAAAATGATTTTCTTTTAAGAAAACACCTTTTCTTATTCTTTTTTTCTCATATGCACAAATTGTGTTTTTTTCCTTTTGTACACAAATACGCAATAAAATGCATTTTTTTCTGCCAAACATGTGTAATTTATTCTCATATAACCTTCTATATCTGTCGACCATGTATCAATCAGCTAAAAAGTTTCCCAGAAACAAAATCCACCTGAAACTGCAATATCCTTTAATTGTTTTGAGCAGTGTATAATAAGTATCGTAAAGAAGATACTACAATTCTTTAAATAAATTTAATAGAAGTAGTAATAGGATATAATGTAAAATCCTTACCACGTGAAACATAATGAAAAGGAGCTCGAATATTTTTATAAAATTGTATTGGAAAAGAGTGCACTTTAAACACTTTTCTTCCATTTTTCTAAATATATTTATTTATATTCCAGTTATCTGGATACTTAGTTCTATGAGATCACTGAATAACAGTGCAAAACATGAATGAGTAAAATAGATGTAAAAAAATATCACATAGGAAATTTATAAATTATAAACCTGTTCATTGTAAATCATTTCACTCTAAAAAAATTTATTTTACACATTAATCAAGTCTACTTATTTTACAAGATAAATTTGTCTGTATGTGTAAAATTGTGTAAAAATTGCCAAACACAGGACTCGTGGGTAAATTTCAAAATGTATGCATTGGTCGATATTTTTTTTTATAATAACGCGTTAAACTGCTGTGGAAATGGTGATTAGATAATACAAAAATGCACCTTTTAAAATGTAAATTGCACATGAGAGCTTCACATTGAGCAGTGCAGCATACAAAAACAATGGATTTTGTGTACATAGTGTCTTATAAGTTGTGATGTAAATATTGACCTAAATATTTTAATCATCGTAAAACATATCTCCATGAATAATGAACTCATGCGCTTTATGTGCTTGTTCTCTTTTGATCACATTTTTTTATAAAATAACTAAATATTATAAAGTTAATATTTGAAATTTAAATTGTTTAAAAATGCGTTACAGCAAATAGAATAAAAAAACGTACAAATCGGTACCTGAACACAGGTCATCGGTTATAGCTCAACTTGGTTCGATCTTTCCCATACGTGTTACACATTTTAAGCAATTAAAATTTTAAATGTTATTAAATGGAAGGCAATGGAATTCTTTATAGGTATACATAGATTTAGTGTAACATTAATTTATAGAAAAATAATTGTCTGATATTTTGTCTATTGCAGGTTATAGTTATTTTTGTTCTAAAACTGTATGCACAGTTTCAAAACAGGAGATATATAATTTACTGTTAAATAGCCTTTCGCTAAATACAAAAATTGTGACTCCAGATTCCCAATATATTATATAAACTATTTCAAATTTTGCCATTTTTTTCTATTGATTTGACTTACAATGTTTCCAACGTCATCACATCAAGTAGAAAAATTATGCATTTAATTCTTTCCAAAGCACCATGTTAACCACACAGTTATTATGACACAATCCAAGTTTTTAATCATAGATAGTTATTGTGTAAATATTTATGTGTATTACTATTTTCGTGACATATTTCATTACAATATTCTTACACATAATTATCTGAAATATTCTGTTCTTACGCATATAGTTGTGTCAAACATTGTCAGCAAGTTATGTAATTATCTTTTTTTACGCATATATCGGTGTAATATTGATCCCCATATTTCGTCGTAATACCCAAAATACACACACATCTGTTTAATCTTCGTAATTTGTATACATACATTCACGCATCTATTGAGATAAATCCTTGCAAATTTTTACGTTTATACAATTGTTTAATTTTTTGAAGGTATAAGAAATTAAAAACTTTAATTAAGTCAATAAACATAAAGACATATATATATATTCAACAAGAGCGTAAATTTTAGGACAAAAGTGTAATTTTACAAATGTACGCATAAATATATGTAAAAATTACAAATTCACGCATTAATGTTTTAAAGTGTATTGCTTGTGAACAGTTCTGTGATTCTAGTGATCCTAATATCCCAAAAGAAATGTAACAATTATTCTTAAACAGAATACGGATAGTTTTTTTTCTTTTCTCAGATTTATTGCTTCGCTATATTTCAGTGAACACATTATCAAGTTCTCACATAGCGAGGTAATATCAATCAAGTTTCATCATTTTTATTAATTGCTAAAGTGATGTTCTGAAAGCATATTCCGCAAGCATCTACATGAGGGTATCTTTACATTCTTATAGGTACACTGAGAAAAAAATATGGTTCTGGCTCATAGAATCTAAGTAATGGCTCTAGAAAAAATAGTTCCATATCATCCTTATAAATTTTAGCTCCATTTCTTAGAGAGTTCCAGAGCCTCTTACTAGAATTCAAGAGCGTTTTCCGATATTTTTGCTGTCAAATTTATCTAAAAATCTCTTCAAATAGATGAGAACACAAGATATTTGATTTAGTAACTAGAATTATAGCTAAAAAACCATTCCTAAAATCAAGCAATAATTTCTCGCTACTGAAACGGTTCAATATCGTTTCATCTCCCAGAAAACAAGAGACTAGAAATGTCAAGACTTTTCGCCTATTAAGCTTAGTTGTTTACCCTACTCGCATAGTTTGGACATCTATATTTCTAGTTTAGAGATTCAGAAAGTGACTAACTATTCAATCTAGGTAAAGGCGGCATATTTTTTTTCTCGGTGTATACACAGTGGTGGATTAGTAATATTTTTCGGTTCCTTCGGTAAAACATTTTAAGTAAGATTCTTTTATACGTATCTATGAGTCTTTTCTATGAGAAATAAAATATAAATAGATTAAAACTGTTTTTTTTGTACTAAAATGAAAAGCTAAACATATACAAAATAAATCTTCAGAAAAATTTAATTTTGAAAATATTAAGTTTTGTTTTAATTTGAAATATTTGTCAAATGGGATCCAAATTTAGTCTCTAAATTTGTTCCCGAATCTTTTGAATTGAATTACAATATTAGGCTGTTTTAAAGAGTTGAGAATTAAAATAATTTCATAAAAAGCAATTTTTTTGATTAATGAAGCAATTAAACAAAGTTACAGCAATGGAATATAATGGAATCGAATGTAAAAAACTAAGATTAAAACATATTCAAAATATCGGAATCTAAATGTATTTAAAGTATAAATCGATGTTATAAGTAATTAAGAATAGAAATTACAAAACTAGTTTCTATTTCCAGTTACTTGAAGATAACGTGACACAAGGCTTAAAGCATGAAGTTCAATTGTTTATTTTTATTCCAGCGTGTACACAACATGAAACCCTATTTCGCAATCTGAAAACTGAATCATTTCTTAACTTAGGTAGCTTTCATTACAAAAAGTAAAAAGCTACCTATTGCAGCCGTCCGGAGGAAAGCACTCACGGAAAGTTTTGGTATATTTTCACCGATCATGACCTCTAGACTCCGAAACACCCTCCGTTCAAATGTTAACATATATATATATATATTTTTTCTTCTGATATTTGTCATGCTGTAACTATCGTATTTATAAACCGATTTGAATGAAACTTGGTACGTAGATAATACATACAAATGTCTCGAACGAGTTCGTTGGCCAGCATCATCCGCCATCTTGTATAAAAATGGCAAACTTTTAAAAATTAAAAAAAATTAAAAATCTAAAATTAAATGCGAAAAAACTAAAAGTTGAAAAATATTTTTCTTTTGTGTGTTAGAATTTAAACCAACAATTCCAGACTACCTTTTATTTTTTCTATATCTTAAAAAATGACTGAGTTATAGCACTTTGAATTTCTTGTATGGCTGACATTTTGAAACGATTTGATTTTTGTCACATGATAACACTCGTATTTATGAATCAATTTGGCTGTAACTTAGTGTGTACATAGTACATAATGAGGCCTCGACCGAGGTTGTTACCCAGTTCCATCCACCATTTTGTTTCAAAATGGCGGCCATTTAATTTTTTTATTTAAAATTTAAAATTTAAAATTAGGAACAAAAAAGCAAGAAATTGAAAAAGATTTTTCTTTTATGAGTTAAAACTTAAAACAAGAATTCCAGAACACTTTTTATTTCGTTTATATCTTAAAAAATGACTAAGTTATAGCACTTTTAATTTCTAACGGTACTCACATTTTGAAATGATCCGATTTTCGTCACGTGATAACACGCTTATCCATAAACCAATTCGGATGTAACTTGGTGCGTACACAGTACATACCTATATCTGGACCGAGTTCCATTCGCAATTTTGTTACAAAAGGCGGAATATTATTTTTTTAAATTTAAATTTTAAAATTAGGTGCAAAAAAGTAAGAAATGGAAAAAGGTTTTTCTTTTGTGTGTTTGACCTCAATACAAAGATTTCAGAGTATTTTTTTCATCTATATCCTAAAAACTGACTGAGTTGTAGCACTTTCAATTTCCAGTAAGGTTGTCATTTTGAAACGGTCTGAAATTTGTCACGGGATAATACGCATATTTTTAAACTTATTTGGATATAAATCCGTGTGTATATAGTACAATTGACCGAGTTCACAGGCCATCTTCTTCCGCCATCTTGTTTCAAAACGGCGACCATTTAAATTTGTCAAAAATCTTTTAAATGTATAATAATGTACAAAAAAAGAAAAAAAAACTAGAAATTGAAAAAAAGATTCTTTTTAAAGTGTTTGATCTTAATAATTAATTTCGGAGTATTTTTTCCTTTGTCATTACCTTAAATAACGCCTGAGATATAGCAGTTTGAATTTCTAATGTGGGTGACATTTTTAAAAATACCAATTAGCCCGTAACAGCTGTCCTTTATATTAATCGATTCCGATGTGATGTGCACATAAATTAAGGTTTCGACCAAGATCATTGGTTTGTTTTATCCATCACGTTGTTTTAAAATAGCATACACTTCATGATATCGTGCAGTTTCGTGACCATATAAATCGCATAAAATAAAACCAGCTTAAATAACAGATGACTAATTTCTTTAAATTCCCATAAATCTTCAGTATTGACAAAAACTAATATTCAATCTTATATAATCTGGTTCCACTAGATTGAACTTCGTATTTTTAATATAACTTAATTTAAAATAAATAAATAAATAAATTAGGTATATGAAAGCTACCCCTTCCTCTCGGCATTGCCGGAAGGACTATTTTATTTTTCTTACAAATAAAGCAAAACCAATCTTCATTGTCTTGATTTTTCTGCTAAATTCGTATCATGTTTTACAACACAAGTTTCTTTGAATCAACATGGTAGTCTTTCCCTTCCATTATTTTCATACCAATTGAATTCATTGAATTGGTTTTCTTGGCTATTCTTTAAAACTTGATATCCTTATTACTTTTTTTGCTGTAAGAGCATTCTTTTTGTCGTCTGTTATTTCAATGTTCAATTTATATCGCAAACATGTTAACACTGCTGTTTCTGCCATCCTCTAAACTTTGACTTTACTGATTTTGGCAAGGATACCAAGATTCTTAAATATTCTTTTGCTTTTTTGGGGTTTTGGTAAATGGAAACTTCATACAAGTGAATTTTTTCATAACTTATTATTTCATTTTCTCTATCTATATTTTAAGCAGCTTTTGCTCACTGGTGATTTTTTACCAGTTCATCTTTCTTCTTGTCTTTCTATTGTCTGTTTCGTTTTCATTTTTTTACCCTTTTACCTTTATTACATTCCATGATAACAAGTGTTTTGTTTGGAACACATTTGTTTTCCCCCACGAAGGAGAACACGAATCGCTAAGTTAAACTAATCGTTGGGGACCACCGTAATGTTCACCCATCATGGATATGCATAATATAATATATGAAAACAAAACATGTGTAAACATAAAATGCATCGCAATGCCAAAATAAAATTTAAACATACATTGGAATACTTTAATACATAGTAATGCTATATTAATAATTTGTTGATGAACCAATTTCGACAAACAAACATCGCTATAACTCCAAAAGGAATAATCATATTAACTAAAGGTTTACTGCGACGGATTAAGTGTATTATATCCAATTAAAATATATCTTTGAATTGAAATTTGAATGAAATACAGGGTCATGAAAAATCGAACACTGTGGTTAATAGGATTACAAAAATATCTGTATTTAGTTATCCGATTAACTTTGTTCTTTATGCAAAATTTGTGTTATTTTATTGTCTTTTAAATCCAATTTTTAAAATGAAAAAAAAATCGAAAATTTTTATATGCCTCTCACCAGAACGAATATTTCGAGAATCCGAAAGAAATAGTTCCGAGTAATCCAGGCCACTGATATTCAATTGGCTTCTTTCAACTATTAAATACTAAGTACACACTGAATTTCAAGACTCTGTTTCAATTCGTTCGGGATACAGAGTTTTTACAGATAGACAAACAAACAGCCAAACAGACAGACAGACATAGAAGTAAACGGAAGACAATTTTTTAAATATCTTTTTCGGAATGTCCAGTGTCTAAAACATGTAAATCCGTCAAAAATATATTTTCGATTTTCTAGGTGATTGCAAGGTTTATCCTATACTACACATAAAAATAAAAACGGTGTAAAAGCCTTGTTCCTTTCTGAATCATAAAGAACGAAATCATAATGAAGCTGTTCTAAACGAAATCTATCTTAACACGTACGCTGTCGCTTAAGTGAAGATATGATGATGGTTACCCGTAAGATATGGTGACGTTACAGAGTCGTCGTTGGGAAGTCACACTGTGACTTGGTGACCGCCGATGTGACGTCACGTTACGTCGATGTGAAGTCGTTGTGACTAAAATGTAAGTGATTATGGCCATTTTAGAACTCGTTTGTGACGTCACATTGTGACCATTTTGTGAAGTCACGGTGTGACAAATTTGTGAAAGATGTGTCATTTGTCACTATTTTGGCATTAGCATTGTGACGAAATTGTGAAAAAAGTGACGATTTTTTCAAATCATATTGTGTTCTGAGTCCTAAAATCATATGCTCAAAGTTTATGAACAAATATTGCATAGTAAATATAAATAGTCACATACAGCATAAAACTTTCTTCTAAATTAAAGTTAAAAATTTAATTTAACTTGCATGGCTTACAACTCTAACAGTTTGTATTGTTTTCGAAGTTTGAAGAATATTTATTTGCAAAAATATTTTTACATTTTCCCCCAAATGCTGAAAACTGTACAGCTTCAGTTTTATTTATAACTGACACACGAGAAATATTTTCTTTTGCTGTTTTATGCCTGGCAATTTTTTTTTTATTTCTCTCACTTTATAATATGCTATTGACAATGTTTAGTATTTTTTTACTCTCTTTAAAAGCTTTTACTTACTTTAAAATCCAAAGGCTTCAGGACATATGTAAAACATTACAGCTTGCCCATATTTCTGACTAATAACGCTAATGCTTATAAAATTATCTTTCGTTGTAGTACGTTGTAGTATTCGAACTAGGGACCTTTCGAGCATGCTGCTATTGCTATGTCGACTGAACTATCCTGGATAAATCTGACGAACACAATTCACCCAATGAATATGAATCTATACTGAGCATTATTATGTATAAACCGATGTAATAATGCTTAAATTACTTTTCATACTGCCCGTATGATAAACGCATTCTATTTATATAAATATGTAATAATATTTTTTCGGGTGACTTGTGTGTGCCAAATTTGTCCAGGATAGCTCATTTAGCAGAGCATTAGCAGCATACATCAACAGTCTCTGGTTCTTATCCTAACCTAAACATTTTTCTCTCATTTCGGAAAATTAAAACTCGTTTGATTAATTTACCTCTTACAATCATTCTCTTAATGTTAATACAGATTTATTATTTGATAAACTACGTGAAGTTTATACGAAATAATTGTAACAAACAGATTTAATTTGAAAATCTTGAGCACAAATAAAGACGATTTAAATATTTCTGGTATTATATTTTGGTACTTCCTTATTATAGTGGACTGTGCATGTATGATTACATCAGGGTTTTAATTCGTAATTAAACTTGCATATTTATATCTATATGTAGATATAATGTTATCTTATATATGTTTTATATTTCATATAGGGTAGACGTTATGCTAAAGGCTATCCTTAAGGATTTTTTTAAACTAATTCTTTATTAATATAATTATTAGATCCCATTTTTAAAATATTATATGAATCTGTCAGTAATATTTAAGCATTCTCATAATCTCTCTTCCCAATATAAAATAAAATATTCTTCTAAATAATAAAAATATATCAATACACCCAAAATTACAGTAATGGACACCCCATAACAAAGTAAATATAATTGTTTTTATGACTATTTAAAACCACTATTTCATAAAAACATACTAATGAAACAGAATATTTATTTTCAAAACATCTTATCAGTTAGGATATCAAAAATATATAAAATATATGAGAGTATTGCTAATTTTTTAAAATCAATTATTGTAATTATCACAAAATCAATATTTCGTTTATTTTAAATACATGGTTTTAAATAATAAATGCCAGGGAATTACAGTTATCTTGTGACGGTATATTCATGCTGGGTGTCATTTGTCACGTTATATGCAGACATACTCATTAATTTAGGTTAAAACAACACAGTTTATTAAAATGATAAGGGCTAAAGGAAAGTGGAGCAAGTCTATAATTTCACTCACTGAGAACACTATGAAAAGCTAAATCATACTCACAAGCTTCGGTCTAGCTCAGCCGGGGCACCGTCTAACACTTGACACTATTTCCTGGCTGATCTACTAAACAAATCTTAATTTCACAGCCCGTGGCTGTGGATATTTCTTTATTTGCTCAAATAATCAAAACGGAACGATTCTAAACTTTCTTACCAAGGCCGAACCTTTAATCCACTATCTGAACTTCTTTCCGCTTTACTGGAGGCCGTAGCTATTCTCTAATCGTCAGCACCTTACTAAACAATCATCCACTTCGTTGTCTAATGGCGGAATACACACAGAGGCTGCTGGCTGCTGGCTACTACCAGAAACACACAGACGCTGGCTGCTGGCTAAGGCCAGAAACACACAGACGCTGGCTGCTGGCTAAGGCCAGAAACACACACACCACAAACTCACACCCAAGCTTTTATACGCGACAAACTGAGATACTTCTCATTAACATAATACTAATAACCGCGAGCTAACTGCGGAATTCGAAAGAGCACACACACTCTAGAAAGTTAAAGTAAAAGAGAGGATAGATGTCACTTTTACGCCTACAAAATGTTAAATTATTGACGTCACGATCTCAGAAACACTAGAGTGCCTTTATGACTAAAGGTCACTCCCTCACAATCTTATTACTGAGACTGTGATGGATTTAGAAAAGTAATAAAAAAAAATCTAAAAATAAATGTATAAATTTTGCAATATTAGTTCATAAATTAGTACATTCTGCATGATTTACAACAGTTAAATACCCGAAACTACTTGATATATTACTAATAATGTGAACTGTTGATTATATATGTATATATATATATATTCATTTATGAAAATGTGATTTTAACCGTGTAGTTTTAAAAAGGAAAACAAATGTGATTAAAATGCAATTTAAATGAATGATACTAACCAGTTGATTAAAATAAGTGGCATACTGTTATTTATTTCAACAAAATAAACGTTAAATTTATTGAATTTCTTAAGTTTATTGAATTCTTTAAAGTTAAATTAAAGATATTTATTGCTTTTATAACACATTTTTATACGAAATAAACAAAAATCGTTATTAAAAAAGCGGAAAAAATAATAATTTCATACTTATTTTTTATTGACATTATCATCGGTAATTTCATTGTGATAATCCAAATAAGTAAAAACATTTCGAAGTTCGAATATCCGAATCCAGTACAATGACATTGACAAGCTCACATTAACTACGCCACTGTCATTGTATATTTTTGAACCGATAATTCATGTAAAATGTCTCTTGATCGAATTCCTGTATAGCTTTTGTAAATTATCTAATTCCATAAAACACCGGAACTTTCACAAAAATATAACACACTACAATTTATTCTACAGCAGTTGCCAATATTCGAAATGCACTGGTCCTATTCTGGTAGAAGCAGACAATTTTTTAATTCAAGAGCAGGTAAAATTTTATTTCATTTATTTGTTCTCGTTTCTGAAGTTCAGTGCTTATTAGTTTTATGAGAATATCAATAACTAAAATTTTCAGTTCGAATATTTTTTCATGTATTTAATTTTTGCTTTAAGTTATACAGTTTCGAAATACAGTGAAACTTCATTTTAACGAAGCCCCTATTTAATGAAGTTTTCTACTTAACGAAATTTTCTGCAGAACATTGAATTAGAGCGCTATTAACATTAAAATTAATATCATATTACCAAAAATATATTCTATTTGAAAAGTTTATTGCACTTATGTGAGTATACAATGTTCAAAAAGAGAGGTTGTTGTTCAGATGGATCGATAAATTTACTTCTGCAGATGTGGAATTTATTTCAGTGAAAAATAAATTATGTACTTATTTAATCTGTTGGAATCAAACGAAGAAATGCGAAAAGCTTTCGATACGCTGAGAAGCGGATCCCAGTTCCACGAAAATGTTATATGTGCATTAGGGTGGAGCGAAAAAAAATTTTTTTTTGAAAATCAAAAACGGGTAGGGACCAAAAGTTGCCTTTATACTAGTACATTAACTGTGTGAAATTTTACCGCTGAAAAAAAAAAATGGCTTGAGTCTGCGCTTTTGCTCCAAAAATCGAAATTTTGAGTAAAATTTGTCATTTTTTGACATTTTTTCAAAAAAAATTAAAAAATTCCTACAGAGCTGGTTAGTATTTAAAAGTGTTGCTTAGACCTTTATATTTATGTGCTTAACATATTTAAACTATAAAACAATATCTGTAGTCTGTATAATTGGAGCAAATCTGACAACTTTTTGTGAAAAATCAGCGTTAACCTCTCAATGGAGCATAAAACGAAATGTTTTTTGAATGCATTTCTTACCTGCTGCTTTCAAAACTACTGTGTATATAACTCATAGAGGTGGTTGCATTATCCCACCCGTCTCAACCACTCAATCATCTAGGCCCAGTGTTTTATTTATGGATTGAATTGTTACTTTTTTCCTGAAGACGAATATAAGTTTTCTATATATCAAAGTAATTTATCTCTTCTTTGTATTCACTGACTTCGGATGATTTGGACTGCTGGTGTGACCTGCTGCACATATATTTTTATACCATGTATAATAGAAGAGAAGCTGAGTAATGTATTGGGTATGTTCTTAATTGAACCTATTCAGCAGTCTATTATCTTCATTAAATTTTCATGCAATTAATACATTATGATTGGAAGTTCTGTTACCACAGCATTTTTTCAATCAATTACATTTTATATATAATGATTTTCCTAAAAATTGATTGTATGAAATCAATTTTTAGTATGTCATCATTTACTGTACTTATTACATTGAATATATTTTGAGAAGCTGGTTGCTTAATATAATGACGATCGTCACAGAGGAATGCAAACAAAATTTGCGTGTAAAACAACAATATTTCTAAAGACGTTTTAGTATGCTTTATGTCGTTTCCTGTGTTGTTCCATAGTCTAGTAATTTCTAATAAGATTTTAGATCTATTATTTAGGTGTGTAGTAGATTTGGTATAAAACATCCCGCGGTACACTGTAAAAAAAAAAAAATTCAAGAGGTTACTAAAAAATTTTTAGTAAATTCGTATTCAACGGAATTTTTTAGTAACCATTACAAATATTTTTTTTGCAAGTGAAACAACCATTTCTTTTGTAAACTGAACAAAAAAATATTTTGTATAACTAACTTAAATTTTTTTAGTATGAGCCACCAAGCAAATTTTAGTAATAGCTCCAAAATTATTTTTAGTAACAATTACGTGCGTCCGAAGGGCAGGAGCTTCCTTCGAGCTGCATCCAGACTTGTGAAGCGATAGATTTTCGGCAAAAACGCAATAGATGGCAGCACCAAACATTGCGACCAGCTCCAACAGGAAATTCATAACCCCTTTATTATAGAGTACTTACACTACATACATTCGCGGCGTACTTGGCGCTGTCCAGTATTGAACCCGGGACCTTTTAGCCTGGAGTCCGTTACTATAACCACTATGCTATCGAGGCCACGCGAAGTGAGTTTTAGTAATAGCTATTAAAAATATAAAACTATTAACTCTATTCGTTGCTAACTTTTTTCTAGTAATTCTTACAGATTTTCTAGTAACCGACTAAGATTACTAAACATTTTTTAGTAATTACAAGGATTGCTAAAGTTTTTTTAGTAGATCGACCTTTTTTTTTACAGTGTATAAACTTGGATTATACATTTTGTGAGTGAACATATAGACGCTGATTGCCAATCTGTGCTTATACAAAGCGGAAAATTTTATTAACTTTATGAGCTGTCTTTTTTATGAGATGTTTTCTAAACTCCTATTCCCCATTTTTTCTGAGAAATAGCTTTCCTTATGAATTAGCTTTATGAATTAGCAATCTCTGACAGAAATTTCTAGTCTGTTCTGAGTATCTTTTTCTCAATTTGAGAAAATAATTTTTCAAAATTATTCTCTATTATATATATATATATATATATATAATTGCAATAGGAAGTGAATAGTGCGTAGAAAAAGATTTTCCTTATTGATCCAGTGAATCCATGTAGCTTAGAACGTTTTATATCGACTTCTTTAATAATTGGCGCAGAGGAAATTCACTGGAGTTGAAGTAGCGAATGATTCAATATTATACACATTTCTAAGCTTACCCCATGCAAAATGGTTCACAGTGACAAATAAATTTCTCCTAATTTTAAATGAGCACTTATAGTCGATTAGAATCCGTACATTCCCTCATAAAGTACTATGCATTATATGTTTATGCCCAGGAAATTTCACCATCAAATGTTGTCCACTCATAAAAAGAGGATCTAAAAGTTAATAGGAAATTACCTGGATACGAAAACACTTAGAAAACGGCATAAAACTAATGCAAAAAAAAGTTATTTACAAACGTGGTTGCTTTACACATGGAGAACAAATTTTCATTGCAATTCTCGCTGACGATCACCTTCACATTAAACAGCTCGCTTCTCAACATATAAAAAATGCAAAAGTAGAATAAATGATGGCATACTTATAGTTGAAATATCTGAAATCATCTTTGAAGTAAATCATTACGAAAAAATACAATTGACTGAAAAAATGTTGTGGTAACAGAACTTCCTATCACTATTCATCAACTGAATGTAAGTTTGATAAATATAAGAGATGGCCCATTACTCTGCTTGTCATTTTTTTTTGTATAAACTGTAAAAATATACCTGAAGATAATTACAGCAGCATGTGGATGCAAAGAACAGATGAACAAAGTGGAAGCATCGAAAACATGCCAAATTTTTATAAAGAAAATCACAAATCAATGTATAAATAAAACACTGTACTAAGATGATCGAATAGTTGGGCCGGGTGGTATAGGAAATAAAGCCACCTCCACGACGCATTGCCTGTTTTGCTCCAGCTATAGGGAATAAACATATTGTTTTATAGTTTAAATATATTAAGCAGATAAATAAAAAGGTCTAAGCAACACCTTTAAATGCTAACCAGCTCTGTAGGAATTTTTTAATTTTTTTGAAAAAATGTCAAAAAATGACAAATTTTACTCAAAATTTCGATTTTTGGAGCAAAAGCGCAGACTCAAGCCATTTTTTTTTCAGCGGTAAAATTTCACGCAGTTGATATACTAGTATAAAGGCAACTTTTGGCACCTACCCGTTTTTGATTTTCAAAAAAAATTTTTTTTCGCTCCTTCTAATGTGCATTGTTCGGATACTTAAAAAAGTGCGAAAGTTTTTATGAACAGTGTATTTTTAAAAAGATCTGCATAAACTAATATTACAAAATATATGGGTTTTGTAGATATTTTGCATATTTTATTTTATATTCAGGAAATATTAAATTTATTAAAAAATCAGAAATACATAGCAACATTTATTTTTAATGATTCACTTAAACTAGATTTAAACATTAACAGAAAAGGACAATGTCATTGAAAGTATAAAAATGATTTCATATATTGAAATAAAATGTAATACAAAATCAATATGAATCAAACTCCCACACTCCCAAATCAAACTCCCTCACTCTCCATTTTTAAAGATTTTTGAATCTTATGCTGTAATTTTATGACATTGTGATTTTACAATATGATGGAGTATTTTTTTCACATATGTGACGTGCGTCCGTAACATACAATGACATAACAGTGACGTCACAATTTCATTTAAACTGCCATAAACATGTTTTTTAAAGTAAATAAATGTTTTGAAGAATTTTTGTAATCTTCTAAAGCTTTCTAAGAAAGTTGCATCTCAGTCACAATGTGACGTCACTAGTTGGTGGTCACAGATGTGATGTAACCACGGTGACTCACATTGAAGTCACAGTGACGTCGCTGTGGCCATGCATGCTATGATGGTAATACCGCACTGTAGAAGTGGGTTTTTCCCAGAAGCCGATTTACTTCTTATTACAAAGAATTAATGAAAGATTTTCCCGCGCCATCGCGACTGGCTATTGAGACATCACCCACATCACGTGCTGGCACGTGAGTGACCCCTTAACGTTGGCGCGTGACCGGCAGCAAATGTGTTAATGAAGTAAATCATTGTAAACTATGCTTTGTCTAATATTTCGCTATAATTAATTATTCTAATGTTGAACGTTTACTGTATAGTCAATTGGCGTAACTTTGAACTACATTTGCGAACTTTTGATGCATGCAAACACGGTGGAACCTGGGGAATCTATTTCCAATGAGCTTTTGAATTCTCAACATTGTTGCGACCTAAAATTTGAGACCAAAATTTTGCTGACAAATCAAGTGATATACGCAGATTTTTTTTTCTCTTTTGCACCAACGTTACCCTTTTAGTTCAAAGTTACCCCAATTTACTGTGTATGTACTCATTCACTGCAATTGTATAGCGCAATTAGATATAATTCTAACGTTAAGTACCCCATGTTTCTTATATTGCTACTTCATGGAAGACTATACCCACCATTGTGAATAATAATCTAATCAGAGGTTTCCAAGCTATGGGTAGCGTAACTATTGAGATTTCTCATAAAAGTACATATTTTGTTTTATTTGTTTGAAAAAATATAACAATTTCAACAGCAAATAATATTTCTATTAAAACTGCTCAATTTCCTTCTGGATGAATACCCGAACAAAAAATTAAGAAATGTTGATAATATTCAGTTAAGTCCTGGATGTGGTTCAACACGATATACTTGTGTGAAAATCTCTCTCATTTTTGGTGTTTTAAATAACAGTACAAAAAAAACTACGTGTAGAAAGCGATTGAAGATTAAAATTAGTCACTTTTAATTCTCAAGGTTGGACCCTCCACTTTTGTTCTTATCGATAAACACAGTGCCAGAAATCTCGCAGATTATAACGTTATGTTTTGACTAAAATTTTACGTATATTAAACTATTTTTGTAGTTGGTGGCTGCATTAATTATTGTTTTAATTATTATTCTACTCAGAAACATTTGGATTCCCAATTCTTGTTTTTGTTTATAATGTATCTTTCATACGAGGTATTGCCTTTTTTGTAGGATAGGATAGCCGATATCTTATAGAGATCATACTACGATTTCCATACTGATATACAGTCTTATATTAGGAGGGTCGCGATATTTTTTTTTTACACAAAGGTAGGTTGCATTTCAATAAAGATTGGGAACCACAGATCGAAATTATGTAGCATATTTGAAAAAGATCGCTCTGTGATTTTTCTTTATATTTGTTTATATATTTCACACTGTCAACAATGTTCTCATTTTCATTTAACCTTACTAGACTAACATTTGTGCATTTTTGCATGTATATAGATTTCCGCTGAAGAAGTAATATATTGATTTTCAAGGATTAGATTCGAACGACTGACTATTTAAATTTTTCTGTTAAAGATTACTGGAAGCTTTTAATAAAAACATTATATTCACTAGATAAGGAAATATAGGACTATGTTTTTAATTTTAATTTTAATTTTCTAAGCACTCTGAATATTTCAGTTACACAATCTTAAGACTGTTGTATCTTTAGACAAGATTTATAATAATTTAAACTGATTTTGATCGTGCCATATAATGTTTGTTTGAGGATTGAGAACTTTAACACTGAATAATAATTAAAATGCCAATCGAAAAAAAAGAGCAATTTTTTTTTCAAGAATTTGATGATATTTGTATCCCGAATACCTTAAGCGATAAAATATTCATCGAATCTTCCACTATTAAATTTTACAATATTTAGCGGTAAGAAAAAATTATTTATTCATAAAAGTAATGCTTTTAAAGAATTTCATACCTTTATTCTAGTAATTTGTTAACATATTTGATGCCTAGAAATTTTATGTTTTTTTAGTGTGCAGTCTAAAATATGTCATTAAATGTCATATGCCAAAAAAGTAACTATTAGATTTTATAATAAAAAATGGTTTTATGATTTTCATACACATTCAATAAATTGGATTGACTGCATTGCATCTTTCAGTTAAAATAATGACTTAGCTGTGTATATTTTAAAATAACAGCAGAATTAACAGTCTTGTAATCAAACACTTTTCACATACTTTTAAATCAGTCACATAATATCCATTAAATGTAATGTCAGCTGCAAATAATACAAAACTGCAATAAATTATAATGCACTTTGTATATTTAATAATCGGTTAAACTGAAAGACGATAAAGTACAGTATTATTGTACATATCTCTATACATATTAAATATACTCGGTGATATACTGTGGAATTTATTTATGAATTACATATAATGAAGATAGATTTCAAAGTTATCAGATACATGCCAATGTGTTTACAATCTAATATTGCAAATACATTTCTGTGAAACTAGATGCAATACTATGCAGTTCATTGGAGTTACATGAGGCATTTTAGTGTATTATTAGCTTTAGAAATCATATATATATATATATATATATATATATATATATATATATATATATTTAATAAGATTCTTTTAAGTAAGACATGGTAGTAAGATTTGTATGGTAATGGTTATAAAAGATGACATATGGTGTCTTCAATATGAAAATAAGGGAACATTTTAAACTTTTCCTGTTTAAAAAAAAACCTAATTCTTAATTTATTAAGTATGTATATACATAAAATGTTATATATGTTATATGAAGAGCTTCAGAAGCTGAGGTGTGTATGACAAAATTGAAAAAAAATGAAATAAGTGCATATACGACCTAGAAATATGCTTTTTTCTTTTGAGGCAAAGGAATGTAAGTGATTCTCTATTTATGTGCTGCGAACTATAGATAACACATTTGGCCGAATAATAATCAATACTGATTAATTACAATGTTAGAGAAAATTTTGCTCTAATTTCTACTGTTATGAAATAAGAGTTCAAAGGCCACAATGAAATAAGTGATATTTTCCAATTTTAATTCAGTCAATTATTATTGATGTTCAAAATCAACGTCAGTCATCTTTAAATTAAATTTACTCCAAACCGAATTTTTGTGACTTGTAACCACCAGCTTCTGAGGTCGCCTTATATAAAAATACACATACGTATCTATATATTAACACTATTATTACCCATGTCAAATTACATCTTAAAATTTTTTCAATTAGAGGTTTTAGATTTATAATTTTTTGACAGAAATATTTATAAAAATTTCTTAATACATTAAAAATTTTATGCTTTTTATTTTCAAAAAAACAGAAGCAAAATAACCATAAATCTAAGCTTGAATTTGACACTGGTAGAAATAGTGTTATAAACGTTTTATTTTATAATACAAAATTCACTGACTTCTTATTTAGATAATGTGGAGTATTTGAAATATTTATCATGAGATTTTGTTTTAAATTAGATTCTTTTTGCGACGAAATATTTTTAACTGAGCAGAAAATGCGTTAAATGCATTTTCAAATGAATATATTCTAAATTTAAAAATCTCAAAACCACGATTTGCAATCCTTGGTTTATTAAATATATTTACAGCCATTACAATGCTGAATGTGTACAGTCGTGGAACACCTCCAGTAACTCTGTAATTAATTATAACAGAAGAAGGTTTTTGGCAATAAACAAAATGGAAATGAAATCTACAATAAAATAATACATAAAACATCAGCTTAGAGATCCATATACAAATCGAAAAAAGGCTAGACAGTGTTTTTTCCACACTGTAAAAAAAATTCAAGAGGTTACTAAAAATTTTTTAGTAAATTTGTATTCAACAGAATTTTTAAGTAACCATTACAAACTTTTTTTTTTGCAAGTGAAACAAGCATTTCTTTTGTAAACTGAACAAAAGAATTTTTTGTATAACTAACTTAAAAATTTTTAGTATGAGCCACCAAGCAAATTTTAGTAATAGCTCCAAATTTGTTTTTAATAACTATTACGTGCGCCCGAAGCGCAGAAGCTTCCTTCGAGCTGCATCCAGACTTCTGAAGCGGAAGATTTTCGGCAAAACCTTAAAAGATGGCAGCACCAAACATTGCTATTTGCTCCGATAGGATTTTCATAATCCCTTTATTAACGAGTACTTACACTACATACATTCGGGCGTAGGCCAGGATCGAACTCGGGACCTTTTAGTCTGGAGTCCGTTACTATAACTACTATGCTATCGAGGCCACGCCAAGTGAGTTTTAGTAATAGCTATTAAAAATATAAAACTATTAACTCTATTCGTTGCTAAATTTTTTCTAGTAATTCTTACAGATTTTCTAGTAACCGACTAAGATTACTAAACATTTTTTAGTAATTACAAGGATTACTAAAGTTTTTTTAGTAGATCGACCCTTTTTTTTTTACAGTGCAGTGCCAACACCAAAGTTTGAGAATATGTTTTATATTTTTTGTTTAAATTTTGCCTAGAAAAGAAATTTTTAGTTATTTGGGCGATACATTACATTCATTATATGAGTTCAAAATGTGAAACACCTAACGTTAAATTTCATTTTCATATTTTCATTAATATAACCTAAAATTATAATCCTGATGTGATCCATTTTGTGTGCATATGTTTATTTCTTATAATACTCAACAATCCAAGCATAAATACATTGAATGCAAATTTTTAAAAAAATTCATATTCTGAATTACGAAATTAATATTTGAAATAACATGAATTTCAACCTTCAATTTTTGATAGATTTGTACTCAGTATATCTTGCTTTATGTAAATTTTGGATTTCAAATTTTCCTATCAAATTTTTGATATTTTGACTAAAAAATGTCGAAATATGATTTACGAGGTCTTCTATGATGTAGATAAAAGTATAATAAAAAAAACTCATTTTCCGAATTTTTCGCTTATTTATTCATTTAATTGCAACCCCTTGGCTCGCAATATTTGAAACATACTAAGCGTTAGAAAAGGCCATATTGGCAAAAATAAACACAGTAATAGAAGTTAACTATTTTCTACATCGAATTTCAACACTAATCAACAAAACTTCAATTTGAAACTTCAATTTTTTTTTTATTTTTTTAAATGTAAATGATGCTGTAAGCAGATTTTTTTCAATCATTTTATTCCAGCAAATTGTTTTCTATAATAAATTGTTTTAGAGTTAGTACTTTATTATACAAGGCTGTACATGTGGTTACTAAAAAAAATCGAAAACGGGTTTAAATATGTTCTTTTTTTACATTTTACGTTAAATGTTTTTATGTGCCTTAGATAATAGAAATAGTTATTACTTTATTGTACATTTTTAATAAAATATATGTTGATTAAATATGCTGTTTTAAGCAGCAGAGTGAAATAATGTGTAAAAAAAGGAGTCTTTAAATGTTACATTTTATAATTCCTTTTGTATCTTCATTTCTAAACATAAAAAAATACATAAAAATCCATAACAGTTTATATGAAATTATTGCGGTAAAATTTACATTGATTTAAAAACAAAAAAAAAAAGAAATATATAGTCTAAATACTATACTTATTAAATTATATAAAATAAGTATTTATTTAATTAAAGTTGCATTTCCTGCTCTTTATCAGTAAATATTTATTTAAAAGTCAAATAAAACTATGTGTTTTCATGGATTTGATTTCCCAAATATTTGAACAGAGTATTTAGCTTTCAAATTTAATATTTGCAGAAGATATTTGTTTAAAGGTAGTCTTAATTGACATACGAATTTTCATAGACTAAAACTTTAAAATGTAATTTACAGAAGAATTTACTCGGCATTTATTAGTTATTAAGTTATTTAATTATTAAAATTAATTATGATTATGACATAAAATTGCGTTAAACATGCGTTTTAAACATCTTTTTAAAGCTTATTTAGCTTTTATTTTACTGAATTGCCTATATCATATTAGGATTCAGCAAAAATTTTTTTTATCAAGCATACTTTCTCAAAATAATAACTTTCAGGCAAGTAAATTTTATATATACTATATAAGTAATGTTTAGATGCTTTTATAAAATATTACTTTTATAATTTGAAAAAGTATTTAAGTAAAAGTTGGAGTAATAGTTGCAGTAATATAAAAGTAATTTACTTTTAAAATTTCAATGCTATTTAAAAATATTTTTCTAAATATAAGTTGAAATATGACAGTTTAGTTCAATACAATATTTTAAAGTTGGAAATTCATATCAAAATTATTATACAATACATATTTTGTTAAAACATTTTTTTAGTCTTTTTGGGAAAAATTGAATTGAACAGAATCTTGTATAAATATTTTAATTTACATTCAACACTAATTTATATTATTTTTATACAATTTGCTGTATATTTTATTATAATATTAGGTAAACAAAGTAAACACGGTGGGTTTTAAAATGCAATCAGTTCTGCATATTTTTTCAAATCTTTTTTTATAGCTAATTTGTTTTTAATATTTTGTATATTTTGTATATTATTTATTTATTTATTTAATTTTATATCAATTTTTTTTACTCTAAAGTAAAAAAATATATATATATATATAAATGAAAAAAAAAAAGCAAGATGACAAGTTAAAATATTTGTTCTGCGACGAATTTTAGAAAATTAGAAAATGTTATGTTACATCTAATAAGTGTTATATGTACGTAATAAATAAATTATGCATAGAAATTTCTCTATTTAGCATCTGGAATATAATAAAATCAATCAAAATTTTTATGTTTGAAAGTTTTGACATTTTAATAAAACCATTTATTTATTTCCATTAAATAGAAAACATAAAAATAAACCAGAGCAACTTAGATTTTTTTCCTGAACAAAAACTAACAATATTTCTATAATAAGAGGAAAAAATATTTTGTGTTCGTCTTTAAGATTTCTTTTCTTTTCTGAGATTTCAGAATCCTAAATATTTCTTAAAAGTATAGAGAAGAGTTTTCTATTAATAATAGAAAAAGAGAAAAATAAAATGTATCATCTTTTACAATTTTGAAAACAACAGATGCTTTTCAGAAAAGTAGAATTGCATTTTAAAAAAATGACATTTTCTAAATCTAATATCATTGGTAATTCAGAAAGGAAAAAATATATAAAATTTTAGTTTTGGAAGTTTTTTATTAATTTTGAATTTTAAACGTATAAGGATGTTCTGCAAACAAATACAAACGCACGGATCAGGATCCTTAATTCGTGTTTTTGGCCTATGAAATTGACCAAAATTTGATTCCGCGATATTGTCTTAATTCTTTTTTTTTTCTTTCTTCTATCGTTAAAGGAAGAAAGTGTTGGATTCATGAAAATTAGTATTCTGGTTTTCGACGGATTTACACGTTCTAGAAATCAGAGATCCCCCCCTTTTTTTTACAAAATGCCTGTTTGTGAGTCTGGTTTGTGAGTCTGGTTTGACTGTCTGTTCGTCAGTCACTGTCTTTGTCTATACGTGACTTACATTTTGTAGGCGCTTCATCTCAAGAATTAATGCACGGAACTTTACAAAACTTTATATTCCGTTAGAACTTGTTATAAATAAAATCGATTAGTTTTGTTACAAACAATAATGCAAAAAAGTTTCATAAAAAAATTCTTTGGAAAAATGAAACTTTTTTCATATTCAAAAAGTTTTTTTTTTTTTTTTTTTTGAATAACTAAAGAATATGACAATTTAAAGTTGATTACAATTTATTGGAAAATATTCATATTACCTATATGAAAAAGTTAAAGTAAATATTTTCAGTAATTTCTCAGATGAAATACAATAATTTAACATAGGATCCAAACTACTCTCAAAGGAAGAAACTACTGGGAGTATTTAGGGGGGAAATATGTGGGTTTTAAGACCGTTTTCATCTGAAGCTACACGACCGATTTTGATGAAATTTGGTGCGCATATTCACTGGATTATTTTATTTACAAAAGATAATTCGATTCTGCGAAATAAACTGCAATTTTAAAGCAATGGCATTTTTTTCTTTTTTCAGTAATTTCTCTTTTTAAAACTAGCTAATTTTTTTAGATTGTCTGCCACATATGATTTTATTTCTATATTCTATCATCTAAATTTATAGTTAAGGAGTTAATTGGATTTTTAGCTGAAAGTACAAATTAACGAAAGTACAAAAAATATCTACTTTTAACTTGAGTAAAGATCTTTGAGAGTTTTATCAAATATCTTAATTATAGTGTATACGAACAATTGTATAAAATTTTGTTACCATATAATAAGTGAGTATAAAATGTTAGAGACATTAAACGTGAGTGACGATGTGTCCCAGTCGTGTCTTCACTTAATAAATTCCTGTAAAACTTAATATGATATTAGCGGAGATGGTTTAGCTTTCTAATATAGATAAATATATTTAGTCAGCATTTTTTTAGTTTAACAATTAATTCTTTTAATTAATATTATTTCTGATGTTAATATGTTAAATGAATTTTATTAAAGAACTGTGCAACCAAATCCTACTTTAACATTTATAAATCTAAAATTATAAATTTATAAAATAATAAAATTAATCTTACTTTATTATTTTAAGGTCAGGTATACCATATCGACAAGTAAATCAAAGCAGTTTTTGCAAAATTCATCATCATTGCATCATGTATTTCACTTAAAAATAGTTACAGAAATGATTTTTTTACACTAAATATATGCATGAAAATAAACTAATTTCATGCATAAAATTGTTTTCAGGGAATAATTTCACTTTTTATATAACTCCATAAAAATATAAAAAGTATGTTTATTTGGTACACTTTTCTAAAAAACTGTTAAATACACTTTAAACTTGTTGCGGTGTCACTAAACTGATTGTTTGAGAATAATAAGAAGCGATTTTCCTTTTAGTTTAAAATAAATAAAAATATAAATAGTTTATTAAAAAAATAAAAATTCTAGGAATTTTAAGAACATCTTTTTCATACTCACATATACAATGTTAGATTTTTTTAGAGAAACAAGTTTGTTAGATAATGAATGTTTGTTGAATGTTTAAATTGTTTATCTAAAACGAAACTTTAGAAAATTGTACACAAGGCATAAACAAACACTTTAAAAAAAGTTATCTACACATGCAGTGCTTAAAATATGCTATTTTAAAGTCTTCTAGAACCATAATCTTTTAAATCCCTAACCATTTAGTACCATAAACTTTTATGTCAATTTTTTAGGCCAATAATTAAAAAAAAATTAACAACTTAATCAATCTTTGCATTTACAAAGTGGATTCTATTTGTGTAATAAATGAGCATTAGTTATAATGGCATTCCTTTATAAATTACATTCAATCAAATGAAATTCCAAAATTATTACACATACATCAATGTGTTTCGGGCGTAATACAACTCGTAAATTTCATTAAGATGGAGTGCATTATAATGTCATAGTTAACGACCTATACAGAAAGTCTTTTACGATATTAAACTTTACAAATTGATATCCTTAAATGCTATAGGTCCATTATATCTTTCATGGAAACTGATTTAACTAATATATTTTAACCATAATAGGTATAGCCGGTCTCACAGACCTTTAGTAATATTCTATCCATTACCGCTCTTTTTTCTTTTTGTATTAAAAAAATCGATTAAAGAATTTTTCCCGGTATCTTCCTTTTTTGCAACCTTGAAAAACCTCCTTTATTGGCTAAAAGTTTTCTTGCGTAGTTTTTTTTATTAAGTTTATTTTCATGAGAAAGGTCTCGCAGACCGCGCCGTACTTTTAAGGTACTAGTACATTTTTGCCCTGTCGGAGAACGTCGTTTGAAACTCGATCGGAGAAATATTTTAAATCCCTGATGCACATTATGCAGAAAGGATTCAAATACTTCTATATGAAGCTGGGAGTGACTTTTTTATGAAAATGTGATGATGTATTCTGTTACGAAACTTTGCATTCCTTCTGAATGTGATTGGTCATTCAAAACATAGTTGATCTCTGTATTACCATGGAAAAAAATGTTTTAAATGGTCGTTTATTGCTGTCATTTGTTGACAAAAATCTGTATTCTTATAATGAATTGTGTCATGAATGTGGTAAGAATTTCCAAAAAAAAAAAATTCAGTATTGCATAAAACGGGGATATGTATTTTTTTGTCACCAATTTTATGCTGATTTATAGTTGTATCATTTTTTATTCATCCAAACTTTAATTACTTGCTGTTAATTCATTCATCATACATTTGTGTGACAGGATAACCTATAAGAATAAAGTAAAACATAATATTATTCATTCATTAGGAACATAGCTCATTTCAAGTGGTTTTTGATCAAAAATTTGTAATACTGATTTAAATTCCACTATGCTGTATTCATATTTATATAAACGATATAAATTTAACTACTAGTATTAACTGCTTGTATTAAAAATACACAATCTCAAAAATATGTGGATCGTATTTTGTTGTAGATATTTTATTTATAACATTAAAAAAAAAACAAAATAAATTATGGTCTGGGCACATGTGCCAAAATATGATAAAAAAATTGGCAAATGAGAGGGTTTTTTAATTTTATGTTACATAATTACTTTTATTATGACTATTTGTACGGTATTTAGGTATTTTCTGGTATAAAAATGTATAAAGTTGATTCTAAATTAATGGTAAGAACTTTAAGGGGTGATAGAACACTTCAAGAAAAAAAAATATTTAAGAAGAAACTAGGGTCCTTAACGTCTTTCGAAGGAGATAGGCGCTATTCACTCCTAAAAAAAGTTCAGTTTGCGCTACTTAAACACACCCAGCGATTCAGATTTAAGTTCAAATATTAAGTTAAAGTCTAAGCTTTTGAAACCATTTAATAAGATAAAAAAAATTAACGGTTAAAAATAGTTCTTTGTTACACTCGTATGAAGTTACAAGTCGTTCGTAAAGCACCCTCTATCAGCATTTTTTTAAATTTTATCTTTAAAATTTATTTTCAAGAAAATACTGACATAAAAATAGTTTTAGCGAAAACCGCGAACGAATAGACTTCTTTTTCCCGTTTTTTTTTTTTTTTTTTGTAATCATTTGAAATTTACGCCCTAAACTTTAAAGGTGCCTGTATTCTTCAGAAGTCTTTTGGGACCCTTAGTTTCCTAGTTAATATTGTTTATATTGAAATGTACTATTACTCTTAAAAGTTTGTACCATTAAATTAGAATCTTCCTACATAACTAACTATAGACTCAATCAGGTATTCTTATTATATGAAATGTTTGTCAAATATATATATATATATATATATATATATATATATATATATATATATATATATATATATATATATATATATATATATATATATATATGCAGCGCACTTACACATTGGAAATCAGCGGATCAATAATCATTCTGAACTGCATAGTAAAATTCATAAAACCAAGACTAAAATAAAAAGAATACTGCCCAGTTAAACTGATGGCATTGAGCTCACAGGCTACGCATACTAATTGCACATTACAGCCTTATATTTTCAAGGGTTATTTCCGATCAAAAAACAAATCAAAGGAGGGGAAACAGCTCCCCTTTTCCCCCTTTTATACTTAATCACTGAACCCATAAACTAATCAGGGATTTGTTTAGAAATTGTACAGAAATTTGAACGAAATCTGATTATTCTGCATGAAAAACCCATTTATATCAATTAAGGGGAGGGACATTAGAACCCCCGTTCCTTCTGTTTATGCAATGAATTCCTAACACCAATCACTGAGGCGTCTCATTAGAATGATCTTATACCCCAAAAATTGAACGAAAACTGATAATTCTGAATGAAAAAAAAAATTGCAGCGCTCTTACTACAACACATTGCAAATCTGCGGATCAATAATCATTCTGAACTGCAAAATAAAATTCATAAAATCAAGAGTTAAAAAATGCCAATTTTTATGTTAATATAAATGCTGTTAATTAATCATGAGTGTGTAAAAAATATTTATATTATAAAGGCCAAACGTATCTGTGCGTAACGCATACGTCATTTTGCGAATGGCAACACTTTTCCCTAAAATTTCGGTTTCGCAATTTCAGCTACTGCAAATTTTATATTTCTAAACATCACACATTTTAAATGTTTACACCGTCGTATAGAGAAAAAAAAATGTACTTTTAAATGCAATTTTTTTGAAAGCTGTATCTTAATTTATTTTTGAGTTATTAATTTTTTTATAGTTTTTAGTAGCAATTTTGTCATGTGGCAACAGAACCACTCCTTTTTCTCTTAAAAGGAAAAAAAAATAATAATAAAATTAAAATTAAAATGTGCAACACTTCCTCATGCAATTTCGGTTTTGCATTTTTCGGTAATATAAATTTTACACTTCTAAACATAGTACATTTTAATTTTTTACACCGTCGTATAGAGAAAAAATACACTTTTAAATACAATTTGTTTCAAAGCTGTATTTCAATTTATTTTTGAGATATTATTTTTTTTAAATAATTTTTAGTTGGAATTTTGTAATTGTGGCAACAGAATCACTGCATTTTCTCTTAAAATTAAAAAAAAAATTATGATAAATAAAATAAAATAAAATAAAATCCGCAACTATTTTTAAAGTATCGTCTGTCATAAAATCCTTTGAATTTCGGTTTTAATTTGCTTAATAATTTTGATATTTGGGTTTTATAGTGTTTTGTTAATTTTAACTTAAAATAACATTTGTTTGAGAGTTGGATTGGACAATATATGATGTATTTTTTACTGTAACTAATCATGTAGATTTATTATAAATCAATGAAACAGCTCTTTCTTAAAGATTTTCTTTCGTTGAATTTCGACGGGTTCCACCTCGTAATCGTTAATCCTAAAACTTTTTACTTCAGAATAAGCAATAGAAAAAGAAACTTTTTACAGGTGTGACTTTACATATGGCATATGAATAATTGAAAATATTGATGTAATAAAGTAATAATTACATTTCACTTTTACAAAATGGGTTCTATTTGTGTGATAAATATGCATTAGTTATAATGGGATTCCTTTATATATCTCATTCAATCAAATGAAATTCCAAAAGTTTTACACATACATCAATATATTTCGGTTTTAATATCAGTGGTAAATTTCACTAAGATAAAGTGCATTACAATATAATTGCTGACGACCAGTACAGAAAGCTTTTTATGATATTAAACTTTACAAATTGATCTACTTGCACGCTATAGGTCTATTAGCCCTTTCATGGAAACTGATTTAACTATTATATGTAAAGTACTCAAAATTATATTCTGATAATTTTGGCAAATACGAGGGCATTTAAATTTTCTGTTAAAATTATTTTTATTATGGTTATTTGTACGGTATTTAAATCTTTGCTGGGATTTTTTTTTAATTTAACATTTATTTTATGAGAATATTTCACAAGATAATATACTAACTCAATTTAACAATACAACCAAATCTTAATTTAAAACTTATAAATCTTCTCTATTAGTCAGATTTCACTATTTCAGGACCATACTGACAAGTAAATATAAGCTGCTTTTTAAAAAAAATCAACATCATGCATTTTACTTAAAATACACTGGCGGAAAAAAAATCCCAACACCAAGAAATACTTGTGTTAGCCAAACGAAATTTTGTAGGCGTGTTTATACATCTGAAAGATGCCATTGATTCAAATTTCGGGCTTCGCGCA
This sequence comes from Maratus speculifer, assembly GCA_964019185.1. Classification (NCBI taxonomy): domain Eukaryota; kingdom Metazoa; phylum Arthropoda; class Arachnida; order Araneae; family Salticidae; genus Maratus; species Maratus speculifer. Next base: position 222,667,370 of record OZ025296.1, on the reverse strand, counting down.
TAAGTGTGGCGCTAGTAGCGCCACTCACAACTTTAAAATCAGGTTTGCTTTAAACGAGTGCTGTAAAGTTCGTGAGCATTTTCTCTCTTCAAAATTTGACGAATTGAGTTGAGGTTGATCATGAATGCCTTTAAGAAGACGAAGAAGCTAATATCATCAGCTCCCCGTATTGGAAAGAGGTCGTAAATTAGGGCTACGAGAAAGTGGATTTTCTTTCCGCGATTTTGCAGAAAGACTTGGACAGAATGTGTCTACTGTGCATGATTGTAGGGAGCAATGGTCAAGGGATGGTATTGCCTCAAGAAGATCAGGTTCCGGGTGACCACGTGGCACTACTGAGAGGGAAGACCGTCGTATTCGGCGTACGTCTGTGGCTCATCGTATTGTGCCTGCGACAGATATTTGAGCCGCAGTTGGTACCACAGTGACACAACGAACTGTTAGAAATCGGTTACTTTAAGGACAGCTCGATGCAAGGCATGCATTCCACTGACTCTAAGCCATTGCCGTTTGCGACGCCAATGATGTCAAGCCAGAGCTCACTGGAGGATGGAGTGGAGATCTGTTGTGTTTTCTGATGAAAGCATGTTCTGCCTTCGTGCCAGTAATGGCCGTGTGCTGGTCAGGAGGAGGCCAGAGGAACGCGTGCAATCAAACTGTCTGCGGCTTAAAAACACTGGATCTACAACCTGGAGTCATGGTCTAAGAAGCAATTTTCTATGACACCAGAAGCACTCTCGGACTTATCCTAAGCACATTGACTACAAATTTGCAAGTCGGTCCGGTAATTCAACCTGTAGTTCTGCTATTCAAGAAAAGCATCCAAGGGGCGTTTTTCAACAGGATAACACGCGCCCTCATGCCGCTACTGTAACGCAACGTGCTCTACAGAGTGTCGACCTGTTACCTTGACCAGCGAGATCACCAGATCTGTCTTCCATTGAGCACGTATGAGCTATCATTGGATGAGAACTCCGGTGTCATCCCCAGCCAGCAATGACCATCACAGTATTGACACAGCAAGTACAACAAGCATAGAACTCCATACGACAAAGTGACATTCGGCACCTGTATGACACAATGCATGCACGTGTGCAAGTATGCATTCAAAATTCTGGAGGTTATAACGACTTTTAATGTAACAGCATTTCACATTTGAAATGCATTTTATTGACCTTAAATTAACCTATGATCTCGAAAATCTAATCAATTAAACATTTTAACTAGACAAATGCACTGTCCAAATTTCATTACTCTATAATAAGTTTTTCTTGGTGTTGGGATTTTTTTTTCCGCCAGTGTAGTTATAAAATGATTTTTTTACAGAAAATATATGCATGTGAAGATATTAATTTCGTGCATAAAATTGTTTTATAAAAAAAATAACTCAATATGATTATACTTAATATGATTAATTTTATCATTACGTCTGTTTGGAACTCTTTTCTGAAAAACTTTTAAGTACATCACCTTAAAAAACTTTACGGTATCAAAAAACATGCTCTTTGAGAGTAATATTAAGTAATTTTCATTTTTGATTTAAACCAATAAAACAAAAATATTTTATTTTAATTCTATTTTAAGAACTTATTTTTATTTTATTTGAAACTCTCATACATTGTTCGATATTTTTTAAAAAACAAGTTAGTTACACAGTTTTGAATGTTTCAACCACTTATCTAAAACATTCATCTTTAGAAAATTGTACCAAAGCATAAAAAACACTTTTGGACCGAAAAAACTGTATACACACCTGTAGCACCTAAATTATATCATTGTAAAACCTTCTAGAGCCATAATCTTGTGAATCCGTAATCATTTACCACTATAAACTTTTAGTTCTGTTTTTACGACGATAATTATAAAATTAAAAATGTGAAAAAATGTTATGTTCCAAGTACCCTTAGTCCACTGCGAAAACATTCCACTGATGTTTTAAACATCCTACATATACGAAAAATTCAGAATATTGATATAACAACGTAATCATGCTTCACTCTTGGAAAATGGGTTTCTATAAGTGTGATAAATATGCATTAGTTATAATGGAATTACTTTACATATTACGTTCCATCTCTTGATTTCCTAAATTATTACACATGCATTAATATATTTCGGATGCAATACCACTCGTAAATATCATTACAATGAAGTGCATTATAATATCACTAGATGTTACCCGTGACTTCGTTCACATAACATTTAAAGAAGAAGTAATTGAGCAATAAAGCAAAAGATTTCGATTACTAAAAATATATGCAATTAGCCTTTTATCGTGATTTATAGAAAAATCACGTCTGATGATCCCAAAATATCACTCAGATTCCGAAGTCTTTGGAATCTTAAATGCTTATTATTTAAGCAATAAAATTGCTTGTTTTTTTCAATCGCGGAAAAAATCTATTTATCGATAAACATCCCAGTTTCAACTAAACATTGTCATAATTTTTCATCATCCAAAATTACGACACAACTGTGTTGTAATTTTGGATGATAAAAAATTAGAAATTTGTATGAATATGCTTTAATGGTAGACAAAGACTGTGTTTCAGAAATATTTTTAAATCAAATGAAAACTTTCTTTCTTATGTTTCGCTTTCCGTTAATCATGGCACCTTCAAAAATTAAAGGGATGTAAAGTGATAGATGAATTTATTCCTTATTTGGACTTTTTGCGTTTACTTTCATTGCAAATAATGTCACATGTGAAGCCCTCTAACCAGAATATTTTGTTAAACTTTCTTACATAGACTTTCATATACCATTTACAAAATTTTAATGAAAGCAGAATCCTGCGAAATTGTAAGGTACGCTGTAAAAAAAGTCAGATGTTTCTGAATACACAAAAATGTACTGTAAACAAAATCGAAAATATACAGTAACCTCTCCTAACTCACCTAAGGTTTTGAAAAACGTTCTTTTACCTTTAAAAATCCCCCCCCCCCCCAAAAAAAACTATTTATTTTAGAAATTTAAATAAAAATTTATAAAAATTAATTGTTAGTTATTTGTTGTATGTTTAGTATTATTGTAGCTGCCCGTCCTTTTCGGAAATGTTTCTAAGTAGCATTTACGGTACAATAATCACTTGTCTCAAATCAAAATATTACTTTTTTGGATTCTATCAATTCTCAAGTTAACATTTTCAGCTGCGTAACTCATTTTTTCATGCAATTTTAGCAAAACAATGTTAATTTTCATATTAATGTTAATACTGTTAAAATTGCATGTTTGTCTATTAAACATGTTCCCTGAATATCAAAAATTTTTTTGTATAATTGGCAGCATCCAAAAAAGTGATATTTTGATTTGAGAAAAGCGATTTTTGTCCTGTAAAAGCTACTTAGAAATGTTTTAGAAAAGTACGGGCAGCTAATAAAAATTAATTTTTATAAATTTTTATTTAAATTTCTAAAATAAATAGTTTTTTGGGGTTTTTTAAAGGTAAAGGAACGTTTTTCAAAACCTTAGGTGAGTTAGAAGATGTTACTGTATACTTTAGTTTTTGATTACAGTACATTTTTATATATTCAGAAACATCTGACATTTTTTACAGTGTAAAAGGGTGTTAAACATGAAGTTGTGAAGGATAAATTCTGTGAAAATCATGCTATTTTGTATAACTGGTCTAAAATGCAAATATTTTATGAAAGAAAACTGGGTAATGATTTAAAATATGACGATGGCACCAGGCTAATTTTTCATACGAAATAATCCTTGTCGAGATAAAAATAAATAAATAAATCTAATTCTTTCGCGTCATGAATCATGCAAAATTAAGCATTTAAATTTAATTAAAATAGGAAAACCCTTAATAAAATTCAATATTATATTGAATTTGGAAAAAAATATTGAAATATTCGTTTTATTAAAAGCTAAATTTCAAGTAAAAAGGTGTGTGTAAAATGTAAGCTAAAGTTATAGAAAATACTTTTTTTTTTAAATGTACATTGTTATTCTAGGATTTTTTTTTTTTTCGAAACAGGTGACATCACTTTGCCAATTTAATATAAATATATACTAATGTTTTCTAATTAAAATTAATGCTTTACACTAAAACATATTACGTCATTTGTACTCGATAAAATCTTTTACTAAAAAACGTCTTTCGTCGTTTTGTCTGCTACCTTTTAAAAATAATTAATTAAATAGTATACAGTTTTTTTAATTGAGTTCATATTAATAAAGCGCAATAACTATCTACTTAAAGTTACGGAAATTAAGTTTATATCTTTGGTTGTAAACTTTAATATGTTGACAGATGATTTCCGCTTCTGTGGAAGACGTTCATTAATGAAGTTTTAATGTGTAAAATTATGTTTTAGTTTTAGGGAAATTCATATTAATCCTGTATTTATATGATTCGTACAAATTTAAATTAAACTCTTTTTAATAAAAAAAACAGCATCAAAAATGTATTAATCAATAGTTTTATTTTCCGCCTTTTCCCTGCAATAAATGACTTCCACTGATAATTAATAGTTTTGAATAAAAATTTCCAATCATATGTAACTTATAACTTGTTAATTAGTATTAGTAAAAATATTGCTCATTCATTTTAAATATGACGTCATAATATATCTAGCACCATTAGTTACTGATATCCATGCCCCCTGTATTTTTAACAGCTTCTATAAAGTACCTGTTTTATTTCAATTATGACGTCTTATTTTTCCAAGTGAAAAATTTTGTTAAAACTATAATACTTTTTCATTCTTTTTACTTCCAATTATGTCGCCATTTTGATTGAAAAATTTGGTACATATGTACGCTAGCGCAGCAGAAGTTGATCTAATTCGCCAATAAAGAACACTCTTGTTGTTTATACGCGTACAAAAAATGGCGCCAAAATAAGCAAAAAAAAAAAAAAAAAAAAAAAAAGTCTTTCCGGCAGTGCCGGGAGGAAGAGGTAGCTTTCATATACCTTATTTATTTTTTTATTTATTCAAATTAAGTTATATTATTCAAACATATGAAGCTCAAATTAGTGGAACTCGATTATATAAGATTGAATAATAGTTTTTGTTAATACTGAATATTAATGGGAACTTTTAGAAATTAGACATCTTTTATTCAAGTTGGTTTTATTTTAAGCGATTTATAAGGTCGTCAAATTCCACGATATCATAAAATGCCTGCCATTATAAAACAACATGATGGGTAAAACAAACCAATGAATCTGATCGAAATGTTAATTCATGCGCACATGCACACTCACATCGAAATCGATAAACATATGCGAGTGCTATCACAGGCAAATTGATTTTTAAATAGTCCTTCCGGCAGTGCCGGGAGGAAGAGGTAGCTTTCATATACTTATATATTTATTTATTCAAAAATACTAAGCTCAAATTAGTAGAACCTGATTATGAGCTTGGTCGAAATCTTAATTCAAGTGCACATGCACACTCATATTGAAATCGATTAATATATATATATGCGATAACTCAGCCCTTTTTTAAGATATAAACGAAACAAAAAATGCTCTGGAATCTTTGTATCAGGGTCAAATGCATAAAAGAAAAATCTTTTTCAATTTCTCACTTTCTTGTACCTAATTTTAAATTTTTAAATTTATAAAAATTTTTAAATGGCCGCCATTTTGAAATAAAATGGCGGATGGAAATGAGTATCGAACTCGATTCAGGCCTCAGTATATACTATGTACACATCAAGTTACATCCAAATCGATTCATAAATACGCGTGTTGTCACGTGACAAAAATCAGATCGTTTCAAAATGTCAGGCATAAGAAAAATTCAAAGTGCTATAGCTCAATCATTTTTTAAGATATAGACAAAATAAAAAGTGTTCTGGAATCGTTGTTTTAGGTTCTAACACGTGAAAGAAAAATGTTTTTCAACTTTTAATTTTTTCGCATTTAATTTTACATTTAAAATTTTTTAAAACTTTTAAATGGCCGCCATTTTGAAACAAAATGGCGGATGATGCTGGTCAACGAACTCGGTTGAGAAATTTGTATGTACTATGTACATACCAAGTTTCATTCAAGTCCGTTCATAAATACGCGTGTTATCACGTGACAAAAATCAGATCGTTTCAAAATGTCAGCCATAAGAAAAATTCAAAGTGCTATAACTCAATCATTTTTTAAGATATAGAAAAAATAAAAAGTGTTCTGGAATCTTTGTTTTAAGTTCTAACACGCAAAAGAAAAATATGTTTCAACTTTTAATTTTTTCGCATTTAATTTTAAATTTTAAATTTTTTAAAAATTTTAAATGGCCGCCATTTTGAAACAAAATGGCGGATGATGCTGGCCAACGAACTCGGTCGAGACATTTGTATGTACTATGTACATACCAAGTTTCATTCAAATCGGTTCATAAATACGTTAGTTATCGCATGACAAAAATCAGATATATATATATATATATATATGGTTATATATATATATATATATATATATGTCAACATTTGAACGGAGGGTGGTTTTGGGGTCTGGAGGTCATGATCGGTGAAAATATACCAAAATTTTCCGGAAGTGCTTTCCTCCGGACGGCTGCAATAGGTAGCTTTTTACTTTTTGTAATGAAAGCTACCTAACACTATAAAAGGACGTCAAAAATCAACAAAGAACAAGGCAACAAGGAATCCAAAAGGTAACTTCGTGCGCGTGCGAACAAGAAGATTGCTGTTTATTGTCGAGATCAACTTCTACTGCGGTGACGTTAAACGTAAGTACCAAAAATTTTTATTAACTAAACACGCTGTTATTAAACATCCGTGTTAAATATTTAACAAAATGTATCCCCTATATATTTATATTTCAAATATGACGTCATATTTATTATCTTTTAAAATCTTTTCATTTTCATTTTTCGCTTAGAAATCGCTAAATTGAAAATTACTTGCGAAATTATTATTCCAGAATTTAATTTTCTTGGCAACAAGAAATAAAATTGATTAAATTTTATCTAAAAAATGCGTAATGATTCTGTATGAAAGAGAATGAAATTTTGAATTATTAATGAGAACATTTGAATAAAATAAATAAAACATAGCTTATGTTCATTTCCTATAATCTATGCTATAATCTATCTATATACAAAGATACAAAGACTTTATTTTATCCGTTATTAAGTTTACTTCATTCAAATTTTCGGACACACTTTTACATTTATAATATCATAAGGATTGCTGACGATCAATGCAGAAAGTCTTTTACGATATTAAGCTTTACAAATTGATCTCTTTGCACGCTATAGGACGTTTAGCCCTTTCATGGAAACTGGTTTAACTATTGTATGCAAAGTAATCAAAATTATATGCTGACAAGATTGAAAATGCGAGGACATTTAAATTTCCTGTCATAAAAATATTTTTTATGATTATTTGTACGGTACTCAAATTTTTTTGGTATTAAAATATATTAATAATTAAAAAAAGCATTATAAAATGTTTATCTTAAGATTAAATTGCAGTGTGTTTTTAACAACACATTGATATCAGCAGATCAATAATCACTCTGTAATGCATAATAAAATTTATAGAAGCAAGAGTAGCAAGAATGTCAATTTTCATGTTAACATTAATATAAATATTGTTAATTAATATTGTTTGTACAGCGTGGTTCAAATTAAAGTTACCCTGTTTGGGACGCCAGAATCAGTGGATGCAACATTTTCATGTTTGGAAGATACGGATAATTAAAATATTTATTTAACAACGTAATCATTCTTTACATTTAAAAAATGGGTTCTATTTGTGTGATTAATATGCATTATTTATATTAATGTTCCTTTATATATTACATTCAATCAAATGAAGTTCCAATATTATTACACACATATCAATACATTTCGAGTGTAATCCACTCGTAAATTTCATTAGGATGAAGTGCATTACAATATCATTGCATACGATCAATCGAAAAACCTTTTATTATAATAAGCTTTACAAATTGGTCTCCTTTCACGTTATAGTTCCATTGGCGATTTCATGAAAACTGGTTTAACTATTATATGCAAAGTAATCAAAATTGTGTACTGATAAATTTGGCAAATGTTAAGGCATTTAAACTGTCTGTTACATAGTTATTTTTCTTATGACTATTTGTACGACATTTAAATATTTGCTAGTATAAAAAAATATATATATAACTAACTGTAATCTCAATCAAATACTCTTATTTTATCAGATTAAGTAAAATAAAAAGCATTATAGAAATTTTTGTCATAAACACTAAGAGTTGGAAGCTATGATGTAAATTAACTGAAACAAAGCACTCTGCATGTTTTTCTTATCAGATGTGCAACGGAAATTCACTTTATAATTAGAATACAGGGATCATTTGAGATTGTGCATGTGAGAATTCAAGTCATTGGAATAGGAGATAAATAAATAAATGAACAATTTAGAAGAGGATAGAAAAAATTTTTAGAAGAAAAGAAATAAAATTAAAGAACATGTTAATACAAAAAATAAAGAATAATGGTCTTTTATAAATAATATTTTACAGATTTAATACTCTTTTAATTTGAAAGACGACCCCCGAAAAAAATGGTACGTGATGGAACATTTTCATCGTCATATTTAGATTTAGTATCTCCAAATCTGTCAAGGTATTTTTGTTTTTTTACTGAGGATTTTGTAACCGACCCGTGACAATTAATGCTTGTAAAGGTGCTAAACGTCATTCCTCCATCAGATTAATACTGTGGTTGGATCTGGGGCTCATAAGGGTACTACGTGATTATTCCGTTGACCAAATTCACCAAATTATGCACATCGTCAAACTATTCGCCAAATTAAACAAATTTACATAATTTGTAGTTTGCATAACGATAGAACAAATAAATTAGAAAAACAATGATAAAAATACGTGTTAAAATCTGAATTAAAAATCATTTGAATACCGAATAAACGCGTGTATCGTGTTTAATATCAAGTGAACGACTTAAGGATCCTCCAAATTTCTGTTTTGAAAAACAAGCGATAAAATATTAAAAATTCTATTAAAAACATGAAAAACATAAGCATTATTTGAATGGCTTTTTTTCAAAAATATTGATCGGTCAATGGTTAATGAGTAAAGTTCATACATCATCCATACCTTTTAATGTTTATAATAAAGTCGATATTTTATGATTTCCGAATGTATACTTTGTTCCAATTAGCGTTACTTTATTAATTTATAAGATAGTAATAATTGCACAAAAATATTACATGCCATCTTTATTTAGAATTTTAGTTAATATAATTATTTGAAGTTATAAAGTAAATTTTGATTCAAAGGTATTTTATACATAAATATATAGGTGCATAATGTAATAAAGTAACTTCATTAAATTATCGAAATACTGATGTCGATGAGTAATAAAAAAGTTTAAAAGATTCCTCAGATTCAACAGAATTAAATAACGCAATTATAAGCATTGCAGAAAATCCAAATGAAATCAATGTGAATTCTGTTAAAGATGTAGTTGCAATACACATTATACTTTATTTAGGCAGTGACTATTAAAAATTCATCGAATAAATCAGTTTGTGAACTATTCAACAAAAGAATTTACAGAATATTTGAAATGCCTAATCATTGCTTTTCATGAATATCATAGAAGTATTCGACTAAGAGTAATGTATTTACATTTCATATATATTTTGAAACTTTTCAATGTAAATAATTTGGGGTTTGCCCCAAAAAATTTTATATCTTATACTCTGAAAAGAAAAATTAATAAAATCAAAAGAAATATTGATTTCCGTAAAGTTCAAACATCATTCATACATTAAAATTTTCATAGGATTGTCAAAATATTAAGACTTTGTAGTGGTTCTATATGCATATTAGCATTACTTTAGTATTTTATAGTATAACAATAATTGTACAATTTTTTTACATGCCATCTTCATTCACAATTTTTGTTAATATTATTATTTAAATCTATAAGAGAAATTTTGATTCAAAGGCAGTCTACACTGTAAAAAAAAAAATTCAAGAGGTTACTAAAAATTTCTTAGTAAATTTGTATTCCACAGAATTTTTTAGTAACCATTACAAACTTTTTTTTTTTGCAAGTGAAACAATCATTTCTTTTGTAAACTGAACAAAAGAATTTTTTGTATCACTAACTTAAAAATTTTTAGTATGAGCCACCAAGCAAATTTTAGTAATAGCTCCAAAATTATTTTTAATAACCATTACGTGCGTCCGAAGGGCAGGAACTTCCTTCGAGCTGCATCGAAGCGGAAGAATTTCGGCAAAACCGCAATAGATGGCAGCAACAAACATTTCTACCTGCTCCGACACGATTTTCATAATCCCTTTATTAACGAGACACTACATACATTCGGGGCGTATTTGGCGGTGGCAGGTTTCGAACCCGGGACCTTTTGGCCTGGAGTCCGTTACTATAACCACTATGCTATCAAGGTCACACCAACTGAGTTTTAGTAAGAGCTATTAGAAATATAAAACTATTAACTCTATTCGTTGCTAACTTTTTTATAGTAATTCTTACAGATTTTTTTTGTAATCGACTAAGATTACTAAACATTTTTTAGTAATTACAAGGATCACTAAAGTGTTTTTAGTAGATCGACCCTTTTTTTTACAGTGTATGCGTAAATATATAGATACATAAAATAATAAAGAAAATGCAAGTAAATTTCCATACATTTTCAAAATACTGTTGTCGATGAGTAATTACCAAGTTAAAATATTCAACGGATTTAACTAAATTAAATTATGTAATTACAAACTCGCAGAATCTCTAAATGAAATCATTCAGAATTCTGCAAAAGATACTGTTGTACTGTATGTTATACTTTATTAAGGCGGCGACTACTAAAAATTCCTCGTGTAATTTAATTTATAAGCTAATCAGCAAAAGAATTTACAAACATTTGAAATGCTTAATCATCGTTTCTCATGAAAATCATAGATGCATTTGACTAAGAGTAACGTTATTAAATTTCATCTATATTTTCAAAAGAGTAAATGTAAACAGATAGGGGTTTGTAGAAAACACGAATTGATTGTTCTTATACTCTGAAAAGAAAAAAAAATATTAATCTTGTTTAAATCCTTTTTAATATAGAAATCTACATATCCTTAAAGTTTTACTCTAGAAAGTTTTCCGTTTGCAATAAAATGTGTAGCAATTATAAAATGTTAAAAGAAATCTGAAACTCACGGGTATATTATTTCTGATATGTAAACTTTACATTTTACTTTTCAGTTATGTATATCCGTTTGCTGTGTAATTTTTTCTGCAATTGTACTATGAAAATTTATTTGATTATAATATTTCTGAGATCTATAGGCTTCAATCCGTGGGAGAATGTTTATTGTTGAAAATTCAGAATTTATAAGTCCCGAAAGAGGGTGTCGCGAATTGTCATCGATTGCAATAGAAAGTGAACTGAGCACTGATAAAAAAGGTTTTGTGAAGTTTGAAGTGTGGGTGGAGAGTTTTCTTTTCATACTATGATTAAGTAAGAATATAGCCCAAAAAACATTATTTGCGTTATAATGAGTAAAGTTTACGCATCATTAATACAGTAAAATGTTCATAGAATTATCGAAATTTTGACACTTCCCAATGGATTTTAAATGATAATTACCTTAACTGATTTTTAGTATAAGGATAATGAATCAAAAAATTTAAATGCCATCTTCATTTAAAATTTTGATTAATATTGTTATTTGCTTTTATAAGCTAACTTTTGTGATTTAAAATTAAAAAATAATACATAAATAATGTATATTAAGCTACATAACTTAATAAAGAAAAAACAAGAAAATTTGAATAAATTATCTAAATACTGATGTCAATGAATAATAACTAAGTTTAAAACTCCATCAATTCAACTAAATTAAGTAACGTGATCACAAACGTTGCAGAATATCTGAATACGATCAGACAGAATTCTTTTAAAGAAACTGTTGTATTAATTTTTATATATTATTAAGGCAGTGTCTGCAAAAAATTCCTCGAGTAATTGAATTTGTAAGCTGATCAGCAAAAAAAAAAAAAAAAAAAAAAAAAAAAAAAAAAAAAAAGCAGAAAATTTGAAATGCACAGTCATCATTTATCACGCAAATTATAAAAATATTCGTTTAAGAGTAGCATATTTATATTCCATATATATTTTCAAACGAATTAATATAAATAACACTGATAAAAAAAGGTTTCCGTTTCTAACTAGGTATGTGGTGACTTTTATATTTTAGGTGGTGCTGTGAAAGAATATGCCATTAAAAAGATTCCATCACCCACAGATTTTTTAAAAATTTAAAATCTTGAATTTTGTAGTATTTTTTTTCCAACACATATACCTTATGAAACTCATCATTTGGTATTTTAGTAGTGAAAAGCTTTTAAATAAACACTTATAAAGCTTAAAATTTATATTTCAAACATTGAAAATATCCACTGTTTATAAATCTTCCGAAAAATGTAGAATAATTTTTGTAAAAAGAAATGATATTTATAAGAAATTTCTTACTTTATGTAGTGGTAAAGGTCTTATCTGTGGATGCTCTCTTATAGGCACAATTATCTAGCTTCCCTAATTATGTTCCAACATTAATCTCCAAGTATATTATAGGTCCGCCAACCTTAATATCGGGTTTTCATTGCAGAAATATCCTAGTGGAAGTGCCCTCCATGCTTGTCGCTCACAACTCCCATATTTTCAGGAAAAAATTAGATGAGGTTCTAAAAAGGGAATTTTCAACGACATTTAACACCCTAAATCTTTGTAACTTTTTAACATGTCTTTAATTAATGTTTCATAGTTAGGACTGATTTCCTAAGAAATGTGTCACAACATTTTGAAAATCAATCCATGCTGATTTTTCTAAATCACTTAATGTATCATCAAATTTCTTGTCCTTCATACGGTGTCTAATATGTGGGCCAACAAAAATACCCTCCTTAATTTTTGCATAGCTTAGCGATAGAAATTTTTCTTGCAGATATCGAAATACACGATCCTCTTTATTCATAGCTTTAACGAAATTCTTCATCAATCCCAGCTTTATCTGAAAAGGTGGAAAAAAAATTATTTTTATTGATTAGAGGAAAGTTTTGGGTATCTTTTTTTCACCTGTAATATATTGTTTGCGCTCCGGCCACTTCTTTTTGATATAATGCTCAATCTCACTCGCATAGGAAACAGTAATATTTTGTATAACTTTGTATCATACCAATAATAATGGAAATTACTTTAAAATCCGCACATATATTCAGATCATGATGTGAATAATCAATTTCATTGAACAGTATCTTCATATTTTCATAAGACTGTTTTATTATGCAAGAATATGCTATTGGAAAAGACGGCAGTGCATTTCCAGTATGAAGAAGCACAGCCTTCAAGCTTTTTTTTGAACTATTGATGAACAATCGCTGTAGTTCCGATTATATTGACAGTTTAAAGCAGAAATTAAATTACTTATATCATTACAATAGCATAAATCACCTTTTCTTGAAAACAAAGATGTTGAACATTTCTTTTGTCGATCTTGATAAATAGATATCTTTGTATTGCTTTTCAGGAGATTCCAACCTTGCAAACTTGATCCAGGTATTCTGAGTTTTTCTTTGATAAATTTAAGCCTCTCACAAGAACATTTAATTATTCTTGAGAAATTAGTGTCGTTCTTCATTTATGCGAGGAGAATAGTTTGTACCAGATGTAGAGGAAGTTTCAGTTTCATCAAATTCCATTTCTACTGCTACATCATCATATGTAAAATTCGCTAGAAATTTCGGTATTGATAAATCATCATTATGTAATACTGGTCACATTGCTGAATCTAAGCTCGGGTATTTAATTTGTGTTTACTTCTGGACGAGAATCCTTTAGTATTTGTAATACAAAAGTAGCAGTCAGTTATATGATCCTTCAACTCGCGCCATATCATTCGTATAGCAAAAAGCATATTCTGCACCCTTCGTTCACGCCCCGATGTTTGTAGCACATCGTGTAGAACAAGAATGAGGTGTCAATTTCTTATCTTGTTCACCTACTTTACATCCAAAATACATGTGATAGGCAGTCTTTATTAGTGACGTGAAAGCGCATCGATGCTTTTTTAAAGTTAGCTCTCAACACGCATAGCAAAAAAGAATACGGTTCTGTAACGTATCCTGTAGTACCTCCTTGTAGTACCTCCGTAATCTCCTTTTCACATATTATAGAGGAAAATAGGATAATTATAATCAAAATGTAAGTAAAAAGGTCTTACAGAATAAAAAAATAGCAGTACAATTTCCCCAAAAGAAAAGTTACAGCTGTGGAGGATTTGCGTTAAAGCCAAATACAGTGGGGGCAGTTAGTGCTGTCTATTAAAGGTCACTAACATAAACTTTATTAGGGGGACATCTGTTTCTACTCGCTTGCTGTATCTTCTATCGTTGTAATAAGAAAAAAATGTTTGTGTGAATGAAACGCATGTAACAGAATAAAATAATATAATTATAATGCCTATATGATGCCTACAAGGGGGGAACGAAAGTATAGGGAAAATATTTTTTTCTGAAAAAATTTTTGTAATAGCAATTAAAAGTAGTGTTTGTATGTTAATAATAACTACGAAGTTTTTTCGTTCTAAATTTACATCTTGAGGTGCCACAAGAGCCTTAAAAAATAGGATTTAAAAAAAAATCCAAATTTAACATAAAATTATAACTTTTTTCTCGGTTTTATTTTTTCATTTTAAAAATCAAATATTCTTTTTAATAGCAATATATAGATGCTTCTTTATTATAACAATAATAATTTTAAGTTCAATGGAGGTGAATTTATGCATTATCTTTTTGCAAAAATCGAAAAATGAGCTTTTTTTAAAAAAAAAAAAAAATCAAGTTGTAATATCAGTTTGAATTTAACTGTTGTAAATATTTTTTTGCTTAGAAATAGTTGTTCAAACACAGTTTTTTAAAATAATATGTGAAACTTTTTAAAATAGCTAATTATTAATAAAAATAAACTTACCAGTTCTTTGGGTCTTTTTCTTTTTAGACTTTTTCGAAAGGGTTTAAACATGCAACATAAACAATAACAAGTCGCTCATTATAATTGAAGAAAATAAAACAAATGTCATGACATAATTAATAAACAGTGTTATTGAAACAAAACAAATACTGAAGAATAAATAGAATATTCCATTACATTATTAGTTTCACATTTATTTGGATTTTAAATTTTACTGATTATTAGATGAAATGTTTTTTCGACTCAAATTTAGGCATAATCTTCTTCGAAGTAATTTTTGCTTTAATAAAGCCCTCTTTTGCTTAAAAACCGAATACACTTATTTATTATTCTGTCACAAGCATTATAAATCTTTTTACTGCTTGTGTATAACAGGGTAAACGAGGGAAATGAAAAGATTGCAATTGGCAACTCGGTTCTCTTGCTTCACTTATATACATTTTTAAATCCTCATCAGTTATGCATTTTGCCACTGGAGGTTCTGTGATTGCTAAATATGCTCACTTAATCATATCTATGTAACCTTCAGCGTGCAAATTGAGCTTGGCGACCACAGACTTTCTGACGCCATTCTTTTCTTCGAATCTTGCTTCTAGAAGTCGGTGAAGACTCAACTCTCTTATGTGTTTTCTCTCATCACTTAACATACAGAGAAGCACGTTTCCTGGGTGAGGGTAATAACTATTTCTCTGAATAACTTTGTTAATTATTTTTTGGTGTTGCTAACAAAGGTAACGTGAAACTTTTATCAAACTCCAAAAATGTTTGGTAGTATTTACACATGACGGTTTAAACTTAATATGGAACCAGATGGGAGCATACACTTTCATAACATACTCTATTAGAGCTTTAAGATTATCTGAAAGATTCTCTTCAAGTTCCAACAAATAACCGAAGAATCTGGCTAGATAATGTAAGCCATCGAGAATGAACCAACTATCCTGGTATTTTTTAAGGATGGATCTGGACGGCATGCATTGCTTGAGATTGATATGTACATTTCAAGTAACTATTTTTGGTCTGTTCTTGAATCTTCAATCATTTTAACATTAGGAAGGCTGTGTTGTATAGGCAAGAACTTAACCACTGGAAGTTCGTTAAAACTTTCAAGTTTTTGCTTAAAACCCCGCCATGTTTATTAGGGCTCTTTGTTTTTCCGTCCAATTCACGAAACAGGTGGCGCAAAGGCAATTCATTTAAGTGGAACAAACAAATCAGCCACTGCAGTGGTCTGTTTAGATCTTTTCCCAGATCTTTTCTCAGATTGAAGCATTCACACCGTTATTAACACGAGTGTTTGTGCAGTCCCATCGCACGCAATAGCAGTTACAGTTCATAGGTTCAAATAATTGTTACCAATAAAGTACTCTATTATGCTGTTTTTATAGCTTCGCCTGTTCCAAAAGCAGGGGCTATATGCCCTAGAAAGGATGAATTCGGCTATTTTATTAAAGAAATATGTTCTTTGATGACCATCTTTTTGTAACATTTGTTTTCTTTTTTATCTTGCACAATTGTTTTATTATTTTTTTCCATCGAAAAGAAAACTTATATTTTCTCCAACTTGGTTAAGGCTTCTTACTATCGCTTTTGTCCGATTCTTGTCTCTTTCTCTTCGAATTTTCATCCTATCAATTACCCTACTTTTGTTCTTTTCTGTAATCATTCCAGCATCTTCAAGAACAGCACTTGCGATTGTTGCAGCAACTCTGTCTGAAACTCCAGTTCTGTCACAGTCACTTGCTACTGTTGGAAGTTCTACTCGCATTGCTCGCTTGTAGTTGTATCCAAAAAAGAAGTAGAGTAATTTTTGGGAATGTATGTTAAGTTTTATTTCAGTGTTTGCTCAGGATCTGATTGACGAGCATCATTTTGAGATTTTCTAGTAGCTTAACTACTAATTCCTGACTATACTTGTACTTTAAGTGTTTCTGTATTACCTATTGCTTCATCTCATCTCTTTGTGCTAAAATCTTGGAAATAACGTTATCGACTTCACTTGCACATAATTTCTCACCGTTCTTTGGTCAATTGAAAACTCTTGTTCAAGTTAGGTACTTTTTTTCTTTTTTCGCACTTACAGAGACAAAATTCTTTGCACTTGAGGCGGATACATGAAAAAGACATTTGCTTTAATTTAAAGACTTTGCTGCAATTAAATCATATTTTTCTATGCCTTTTCTACCTTTTGATCTTAAAATACTTCTGTATTTATCATGATAGATTTTTCCCATTTGTAACATGCGGGTGCGAGATACTACGAGTACAGCATTTAGTAGCATAAATAATAAAGACATGCAGTATAAAACTAAAAATATCTATTGTAAAGTAGCTTATGTGTATTATTTAAAAATTGAAAACGGGCATTTGATATATATATATATATATATATATATATATATACATATTTTACCAAAACAAATTTATCAAAATACGTAAAATAAGCTTAAAAATAAACATATTCAAGTCTTTTGCGGCACCTCTAAATATATTATGTTTGTAAAAATATTTTAATACCGTCTTAACAAAGGTATTAAACAACTTTTTATCGCTATTACATATTAAAATTAAAAAAAAATCGTTCCACCCAAGGCTACATACTCCGAAACGTATAAATGAAATTTCTCAAAATTGAGGGTGATAGAAAATTTTTACAGATATATTTATTTTCAGCAGCTTAAAATCTATCAGAAACACCCAATGTAGAGAAACAGATATAGAGAAATATAGTAGTATAGAGTAGTAATATAGAGAAACAGAAAATTCGTTAAAATTTGCTTATCAGTGAATTTGTGATTTGTTAAAAACCCGTATTGATTATTTCATAATCCCTCAAAAGGAAAATTAATATAATTTTAAGATTTATTAATCTTTATCAAACGCTTTAAAATATGAAATTCTACATATTTTATGGATATTTACTCTAACACGTGTACCGTTTGAAAAAAATTTGTAGCAATTATACATTATTTTTAAAAAATCTTAAACTCATACATAATTTTTTTTTTGGAATTGCAAACTTTAAATTTAAATTTTATATGTAATTTTTGTTTGCTATGTAATTATTTCTGTAACTGTACTATGCAAATGTATTTAATTGTAAGGATTCTGATATATTGAAATTTTAACGTTTTAATCTGGGAGAAAATGTTTATAGTTGAAAGTTTAGAAATTGCAAGTCCCGTAATAGAATGTTGCGAATTGTCTTCGATTAAAATGCAAAGTGAGCTCGGTTAAAAAAAAAAAAGGATTTGTGAAGTAAGATGGCGACAAGAGAGTTTGCTTTTCTTCAAAAATTAATTAACACACATTCCAAAAGATATTATTAGTGCTTCAATAAGTAAAGTTCATACATCATCCATACAATAAAATGTTTTTAAGATTGTCGACATTTTAAGATTTCATAGTAGATTCCATGTGACAATTAGTTTTAATTTAACATTTTTTTTAGTAAATTGATAGTTGTTCAAAATTATTGCATGCCATCTTCATTTAAAGTTTTGATTAACATTGTTATCCAAAAGTACTTTATACGTACATATGTAACATATATTAAGTTGCATAATGTAAGAAAGAAAAGGCAAGTCAATTTGCGTAAAGTATCGAAGTACTTTTGTCGATGAGAAAGTTTAAAAATTTACCCGATTCAAATAAATTAAATAATGTAATTACAAACGCTTAGGAATATGTGAATGATATCAGTCAGAACTCTGTTAAAGAAACTATTTAACGACATATTTCACTTTATTAAGACAGCTACTGCTAAAACTTTCTCGAGTAATTGAATTTGTCCGCTAATCAGCAATATAATATACAGAACATTTCAACTGCCGAATCATTGTCTTTCATGAAAATTTCAGAAGTATTCGATTAAGAGTAACGTAATTATAATTTAATTTTAATATACACTTAATATACACTTTCATACAATTAGCATATACTTTCATACGAATAGATGTAAATAGTTCGAGGTTTATACAAAACAGAATTAATTATTTTTTGTACTCCGAAAAAAAATTAAAAATTATTTTTATCCACATGAAACTGAGTAAAGTTCATACATCATACAGTGCTCAGCAAAAGTTTAGACACTGGTGTTATTTAACCTTTAAATAAAAAATACGAGATCTTGAGTTTTACAAATGACTATACTTATTTTTAAATATGTTTTAAAGATTTTAGGATCAAAATAATGATTATAATATAAGATAATATTTAATTTAACTGAAAAAAGTAAAATTTGCACATTGCAGTTGTTTAGACACTTTTTTGATTTTTTGCCAACTGTTCACAGTAAAATGCATATTTCAAAGTTATGATGTCACATGTCTGAAGTATTTAAGTTCACCTCGATATAGCATCAGTTAGTAAGGATGCCGCGAGCTAGAAATATTCAGTTAGATGAGGTAATTGAAGTAGTGAAGCTGAAATGGAAAGGGAAGAATGTTGCTAAAATTTCAGCTGCCTTGAATCGTTCAAATAAGCCTGTCTATAAAGTATAGTCTAAGGGTGACTCCTTCAAAACAAGACATAAATCTGGACGTCCTTGTGTGATCAGAAAATGAGATGACAAAAGTATCCATAAATTGACATTTACACAAATAATAATTACTAATCACATTAGAAGTAAGTCAGTACTTTTTGTGTTGACGGATATGATTCGTAGATGAATTAAAGAGAGAGGAAAATCAATTTACATGAAAATTATAAAACAACCAGCTTTGAAATCTCACTACAAATTGGCGAGAATGCAATGGACTTGGAAACTTCCTATGCACCCAAATGTTACACTATGATATTCAGTAACAAAAAAAAGTAAAATTTGGATGGCCCAGACGGTTGTGCATACTATTGGCACGACTTGCGTAAATGGCCTGGGACTTTCTTAAATCGACAATAAGGAGCTGATTTTTTAATGATTTGTTCCTCCCTTTGGTTTAATGCTCGAGTATCTCTAGAGATATTCATTTGTTGCCAAGCAACACAAGACTATATACATGCGTTGGAGAACAATTTTTAGTCATTTGGAGAACTTTTAGCTGGTCCAAAGTATGGATTTTAGTAAGATAATGCATAGATTCATATTGCATACTAAACAAAAACTTCGTCCAACTCTGAAAATACTCCTGATCTCAATTGGCCGGCATGTAGCCCTGATTTGGACCCAATCAAAAAACTTTGTGACATCATATCGCGTAAGGTTTATGCAAATCTTTGCTATATTTTTATGTTAAAGAGCTTCGAACTGCTGTTTGACGTGTTTAGTACAAAATAGATCCTCAAGTGACGCAGCATTTAGTTTTTTCGATGGAAAATCACATACTTGCACTAATTGCAGACAATTTGCGTGCTGACCGATTTTATTTTTCTGTAAATATACAGATTGTGTATACTTTTGCCACAATGTTAATTTCATTTTTTTGTCATTAATTATTTTGTAAAAGGTAAAATTTAAAATTTATTGTTTGTGAATAAAGGATAAATAACAAGAAATGTATGACAGATGAATTACAAAAATTCGTTACATACTTTTGAATATAGAAGCGTAATCGATCATTGTCTAAAATTTTACTGAGCACTGTATCTATTAATATATCTATTAAAATATTTTTAGGATTGTTCAGATTAAGATATATTATTAAGATTAAGATGCATAAATTAAGATTTAGCAGTGGCTTCTACATTCCGATTAGCTTTAATTTAGTATTTTATAGTGCAACAATAGTTGCATAAAATTATTACGTGTCATCTTCATTTAAAATTTTGGTTAATATTATTGCTTGAAGTTATAAGGTAAAATTTGATTCAAAGATATTTTATGAGTACATATGTTGTTACATAATGTAATAAAGAAAACGCAAGTAAATTTCCATAAATTATCGAAATATTGATGTCGCTGAGTAATGAATAAGTTTAAAAATTTACCCGATTCAACTAAATAAAATAACGTAATTACAAATGTTGCAGACTAACTGAATGAGAATTATGTTAAAGAAACTGTTGTATTATATATTATACTTTATTAAGGCTGCGGCTACCAAAAATTCCTCGAGTAATTGAATTTGTGAGCTAATCAGCAAAAGAATTTACTAAACATTTGAAATGGCTAGTCATCGTTTTTCATGAAAATTACAGAAGTATTCGTCTAAGAATAAAGTAATTAGATTTCGCATATATTTCAAACAATGAAAATAATTTGGGAGTTGTACAAAATATGTATTGATTAATTTTTATACTCAAAAAAGAAAAATTATTAGAATCTTAATAATTATTAATCTACGCCAGGCTCATTTAAATATGAAATTCTGTATAAGTTATTGAGGCTTATTCTAGCAAGTGTCACATTTGAAATAAAATGTGTAACAGTTTTAGACTGGTAAAAAAAAATCTGAAACTGACAGTTATATTATTTTTGAATTTCCCAGACAAAAATGTCATTTTTCACGATAAAAGTCCATTTTTCGTTAAGAAACAGGAAATTCCGTCATATTTTCTGAAATTAACGAAACGGACGAAAATGGGAGGAAACTATGGAGATATTCCGTTGTCTGCCGCAAATTTATTTTAAGTGTTTAAAGAACTGACATGTTGCTGGAAAAAATAAAAAAAAAAACGCATCGAAGCAACCCTGACTCATTTGTGAGACTTGTATCATGCTGCTGAATGGAAACTGTATTGTTTTTAGTTATTGATATTAAATAATAATTAGTATATTATTAGAGATTAATGAATACTAAATTTATAACGGAAATTTACTGCTTCTTCAAACGAAGTTTTCCCTTCTATTACTTCCAAAAACGGAAAATCTTCTAACGGAATGGAAAAAGTCCGGAAACTTTGCTGCCAGAAGTTTTACCATCCATTCACGGATTTATTTTCAACATTGTAGTTTATTTACAGGGAATTAAATCAATCTTGTTTCTTTACAGTCTATGGAGTAAAAACGTATCTAAAAACGCTTGCGACATATTTCAATGAATTTACACCACTTCAAACATATTTAAAACAATAGATATCTCTGAGATTCACAATAGTAAAAGAGTATGAAGATTATCGTTTGTATTGCATAGAAAAAAATTGAAACAATCTCAAGAATGTTAAAGACATAAAAATAACTTTTTATTATTTCTGGTCAATTTAAAATATATATATATATTAAATATTTCCATGTTCCGAATAAAAGAATATAATTATACTCTTAAAAAAAATTATAAAATCTTAAGAATTATAAGACATACATTAAATTGCTAAGAGTGTTCGTAGCAAGACTGTGACCTTTTTTTGGATTAACAATACATAACCCTTTTAAAAGGAGCTTTAAACATATCCAAAATAGGCAGAGGTGTCTTTTAAAAAACACTAAATAATTGTTACTCGATGCAATTTTAAGGCAACCTAAAGCTTCACTTACACCCATTCAACTTTTCGGACAGGCACACAAAATCCACGTAATCAATGCTAGTTATAAACTTTTAGAACTTTTATTTCTGAAAATGCTGAATTGTACTCAGTTTGTGCATAATACTTGAAAATGTTTCAACACTTGAATAATATACACTGTTTGTATAGGTTATCTGCCTTTTTTATGCATGAAACAAGTGTTTGTTCTATATTCGTAAAAACTGTGGATATTTAAGCACTGATAATTTTACATATTCCAATTTTACATGGTGTAAAAAAATATACATACATATGTGTGCATATAATTTCGAAAAGGTTTTAATGCAAAGCTTTAATGCATCGATCCTTACCACCAGTTAAACTTGTAGGCTATACTCTCATTAAATACACCAAACAGAGTTAATTGTAAAAAAAAAAGAAAAAAAAATCTTCATCGATATTAATTCGATTATAATTGTTAAATACTAGCAAAAGCCATGCTTTGTTTGGATTCGCGAAGCATTATTTTATAAAACAGATATTTGAAAGTAAAAATATTTTTTAATATTATTTTTGCATCTTTATTAAACAAAAACGTTATTTTATGTTTTGGCGCATTTTAATTTTTTATTTATGATGTAAGACTGGCATAATAAAATATTTTCGAAGCAAACTTTTACAAAATATTTTTAAATTTTCAACTAAAAGCTCTTTTAACGATGTTTTTACAATTTCCAGTAACCACTGGTGTTTTTTAAAGTTGTTTGAAATATGTATGTTTCCAATCTTTGTAATTAACATCAATAATCTTTTATGGCTATTTTAGAATAATATATTTGAAGAGAGCTTGAAGAAAGTTACTTCGTCAAAATCCTATTTTCTGGAAAAACATTTGAAATCTGTTCTCGTTGATACAATGAATTTTTAACTGTAAAACTTTTTTTTTCTGATTTCTTCGTTTTTATACATGTTAGCGTATCAGAATTTTTGATATTGTAGAATTTTTCGCAAGGAAAATTTCCTATTGAATGCTTAATTTTGAAGGATTTTCACTCTCGACAACGTTATGTACGTTTTTAAGCTAACTGGTGTCTAATGTTAATCCTTGGGATTTATGAATTGTAACAGCAAAAGCTAACTGCAGAAGAAATTCTTTCCTTGAGCAATTTATGCTTCCATTTTTCTAGAATTTAATTATTGGGGGAATTGGTATGCACCAATTCTTATAAGTTAAATTATTGTAGTATTCAAATTTATCCATGATTATTCGTGATATCTGGTTTGGTGGCTTGTGATTTTCTTTATTATGTGCAACAAAGTCTAAAGTCCCGTTCACTAAATCTTTTTTGGTCCACAAATAAGAACGTAACATTACTTTAGATCCAAATGATAAAGTAAGAAATGGTTAAAGTCAATTTGTCGTTTCTGAATCGGCCAACTTTGCTTTAGTACATTTATAAAGAGTTTGAATCGAGGCAACAAATTCACGCTTCAATTCTTATTCTTTTAATTTTTCATTTATATAACAAATTTAACAATTAATTTTATTTGTTTACAATTCTTTTGTTGCCACTTTACAAAAAAAAATCCACAATACTATTTTCTTTTAATGTTTAAGTGTCATCTGTGCAAACGATATTGCTGAATAATGAAAATATATTTTATTTATTAAATTAATCATGATTCTATCTATTATTACTTACCCCATGATTTATATTTTTTTCTGAAAATATACGCGTTTCATTTTTTATTTATTTGCTAAAATGCGTCCGTATTGGAAATGCATGTAAAATAAATTAATTAAAATAATAAACTTTTTGACGTTTTACTGTAAAAAAATTATATTCTGCAAATCTACAGATCATAATTTATTTTTGTGTTTAATTTGAAGTTAAAATATTGAATAGTTTTTCTGTAAAGTGTACGACAAAGTGTAATTTGAGTGGCCTAGTAGAGGATTCGCTTCTCTCATCCTAATAAAACAAAATTTTATTTTTTGACTTCGATAGTTTTAGAAAATATCTAATGATATTTTTCTTTCTCTTTTTAGACTTTCTTTCTCAACTAAAAAGGGACCATGTCTCACAAATTATAGTATTTTGTATTTGTGAGTATAGTTCCTATAAAGTTCTTAATCCATTGGGAAAAAATCCTTAAAATAGTAATACGTCACTATCCAGAACTCTCACTTGTCGATCTTCCCTGTTAAGGTGAAAAAATTTAGTTCGTATAATACATTTACTAATCTGTAGGACTGCGATAAAACAATAAAGTACTCAAGTGATTTATTTATAAATCGGAAAAGATCACTATCGGCCACCAATAAAAAAAATCAGGTACTGGGATCTACAGTACTAATATATAAAGTAAATATTATTGTTTATTTACTTAGGTAGATAAATAACTTCATTTCTTGTAGCAGATAACTTGTTCAATGAAATACAAAGTATTAAAATGATAATACACATTTTTTAAACTTCTATTTAAAAAATTGCAAAAAACGTAACAGGATGTGTACGCAAAGTGTAATTAATTTTCTTTCCTCTTACCAAATCTTTCTAAAAAAATGTAGCCCTAAAAAACTACCACTAGATAATTTTTCTCATATATCTATCATATGCACCCTAAGTTGACAACACTGTTTTCTAAATGTTAAACGAAAGCCCCCTTAATTCAAAATTAATGAAATTTTGATAATAAATATTAGTATTTATGTTAGTTTAGTAACGTAATTTGTTTCTGATTTGCGTGCCCCCCCCCCTTAAAAATGCAAAAACATAACAGAATTTTTGAGCAAAATAAAATTTCTTCCTAATCAAATCCTCCTAAAAAAATGTAATCCTAAAAGAAAACTGCATCTACATGTTTAATTCATAAATCTAGCATAAACCCCCCACGTATGCAACACTGTTTTATTGGTGATAAAGTGAGAACTTCCCTCAATTGAAAAATAATAAAATCTCAAAAAAAAGTGTTTTTTTTTTTTTTTTTTTTTTTTTTTTTTTTTTTTTTTTTTTTTTTGTTCCTGCATTTTGAAAGTGTGTGCTATAACATAAAATATTTTAAAACATATTTAAACATCAATACTTAAAAAAATAATTTTTTATTTAAAATATTTATTCGGTAGCAAGCAATTTTACTTTTAAAAAGTCGAAATATTTCCAACATTTCGTAAAATAAAGACAATCTAATTTTTCTGACAATTTATCAACAAATAATTTATATGTTCCGATATTAAATTTATTACACGAATAATAAATATATGATTTCGAAGCAATATATATTAATAAGATAGATAAGAAAAACATATTTCGAAGATAAATTTCCATTTATCTGGAAATTTAGGATGGAAATATTCTTGAAGATTTATTTCATTCATGATTTATAAGGTTGAGAGAGAACTTCCTCACAGTTCTCAGAAGCAAATTGTTGTTACTAGGTGGAAATCTTTATGACAAATTTATATGTAACTATCGCTATATATATATTCGAAGTAATTGCTAATTAAAAAAAATATATAAGAAAAATATTTAGTTTCATAAAAAAAATATATTAAAGTAGTTCTTTTTGATTTAATACATACAAATATTAAAAATTGAAATAAAATTATGATTTAGGCGAATTAACAAAAATAAATACTAAATACTGTTTCTTGATACTAAATCAAAATAAGCGAAAAATATACATTAATAATAAATTACATAAATTTCGAAAATCTATATAATTTCAAAATGCGATGAGCAAAATATCGTCTAGAAGGAAAAGCAACAGCATTATATAACTTTTGGATTAGAACCTTTTTACAAAATTTCTAGACATTGTATAAATAATTCTCTTATTATAGCAATTTTTTCATTTAATTTTTCTTTATTCGACAAATCCTTTTTATTATTTTTTGGGGAAAGGGAGGAGCTGATTAATAACACCAGCTCCTATTTTAAATTATATTAGAGGCTTTGATGCCTTAAACTTAATCTTCAATTTTAATATCACAATTATTTCACTAATTCATTCTTTGGACTGCCTATAGGTACTTTTAACAAAATTTCATTGTACACATATTTAAAACAACAATATTTAAATATCTCTAAGTTTCTTCATATACACGACCACTTTGTAAATATGCTTAAATTATAATCTTTGTATTCAGATGACGAGAAAAAACATTTCATAACAACCTAATTTGTGTTTTGCAATTGATTACTATTGAAAAAATGTTCATTTTGTCACGTTATTTACCCAAATTTTCAATTCATTTAGTTTAAAGTAATTCATTTTTAAAATATTTTTATAGCATACGCATACAAATAAAGCATTAACGACCTTTTCATTAAGTTAAATAGTGCCTATTCCTGGATAAATGCATACATGAGGTGTTTAATGCGTAATTAAAGTTTTCTTGTTTTCTTTTTTTTTTTTTTTTTTTTTTTTTGTGAAAAAAAAATTCACTTGACCTGTTTTTTTTCACTTGAAGTTGGATTTAGTGTATTAAATGCATTTATACAATTTATAAATTTGTGTGTACCTTAATTGATTTAGAGCTTGTTTAAACACATTTTAGTTGTTTTTCATTATCTAAGAATTTTGTTCTGGACTATCAATGAATATGCACACGCAAAATCTAAGAGGAATTTTTCTAAACAAATTATGAGCTCTCAACTTTTTTTTCTGTTCGTTCGCAAATTTCTTGCTTACCTTTTTTTAGAAGCCGTTATTACGTTTCCTCATAGAGAGATGCTATCTATCGAAAATCACTTTTATTTTTCATAGCTAAAGTATATAACCTAAAACAAACTTCCAAAAGTCCCTTTCTAACACGTTTTTATATCCCTTATGGGTTTACATAATGATTGATTCTTTCTTCTCCCAGAGAAAGAAAATTAAATTGTTACAGCGCTGTCCTTCCATTCCTCTGATAATAATACTTATTTAAGACACTATATCCCTAATTAGAGTTTTCTTATCTTATAAATCAAAATAAATTTAACTGAAACAAGTATTTTTTACATCATTTGCAATATTTGCTAATTGAAACGATTGTTTAAACCATTCATTTCAAACTGTAAATTCATTTTAAGTTTTCTTTTTTTCATTTTAATGTACTTGAAGCTAAATTCACATAAGCAAATTTTACAAAATTAATAATTTTTTTACAAAAATTAATATTTTAATACAAAAAACATTAACTATTTATAAATTACTATTTCTGTAATTTATTACGACATAGATAGTCTTTTAAATCAAATATAAAAATATATAGTATCACAATAGAGATACTGTAAAAGTTTTCAATAAAATCATTACGAATAGTAATTGAATATAATGGCAATATCCTAATCAGGTAAAGCATAATGAAAAGGCATTCGAATATTTGTATGAAATTTCACCTGAAGACGGTTTACTTTACGCAGCGTTCTTCTATTTTTCTAAACATATCTGATTTGATTTTAATTATCTGGATATTTTGCTTTAAGAGATCATTAAACAATTGCACAGGGGATTTAACAGTAAAATTACCGCAAAAAATGTATCGAATAGAAAATAAATTTGTAAATTATAATTCTGTTCAATGTGAATCATTACTACATATCTAAAATGGTGCATAAATTGCCAAATACACGACTTTTGTTTCGATTTCCAAATGCGCATTGTTCAATGTATTTTGATGATAACATGTTATGCTGCATAACTGTATAAATTATTATTAGATGACATTGAAATAAACAGTTTAAAGTCTATTGTACATACGTATTACACATATATCAGTGCGATCTACAAAAACGATCAATTTTGTGTACATAATACCTTATAGTCTGGGTTGTACGTTTTGAAGTAAATATTTTTATGATAGCAAAACTAATTTCCATGAATAACATTCTCATGTGCTTGGTGTGTTTCTTCTCATTTTAACAGATTTATCTGAATGCAACTAAATATTGTAAAGCTGATATTTCACATTTAAATTGCTTAACAGGCGTAGAGCCAACAGAAGGAAAAAATGTCAGAGCCGGAACTTAAACCCGGGTAATGGATTATAGCCCACCCGGATTCGGATCTCAGCTTTTCACTCTGCGTATTCAATGCAAGACGGGAGAATTTTTTATCTAGATAAAAACTTTTGCAATTATTTTATTTATATTTAAGGTTTCCTGAACTCAAAAAATTAAATGTGAGTATTATGTAAAACAATAAAAGACAATATTTAATTGTTTTAATTATTATTTGCACAACATAAATTAAATGCATACAATAACGACTTATTTAACACTAGAATTACCAGGTTTCTTGTATACCTAGAAATACCGGGGTGGATCACATCTGACCCATGGCTTTTAAAGACGTTATGTTTGTTTTATATGGAAGATAAAGGCACACAATAATTATTGACGATGAATGCAATGATTTTTAATTAATAATTAATACAATCTAGCATTTAGACTATTACATAATATGAAATTTTGAGAATAAATACCACAAAGGATTTTTTTTTCTATTTTTAAAAAAAATTGCTTTGAGATTTTGATACCTTTTTAATAAATATATACATATGATTTATGGATTTAAATTGTTTAATAATGTTCCTTCAGATCACTTAGATATTTAAATACAATAAATATATACACATATTCGAGATTTTTTACTTGCAATTTTACTTTTTATACAGTTTACTGTCCAATCAATTCATACAAAATGCCATTGTCTTTTTTTCTTTTTCTTTTTTTCTGTGTATTATGCACAAACAAGTTATAAGCAGTTTCCGCAAACAGTGTTAGTTTATTTGTCTTAGCATTGCTTTATGTGATAACATTTTTGATTTGTTTGAAATTTCAAATATTGCTTTTATTTATAATTTTAGCAAGAAGATGTTTTACTTACATTAGAATCTGTTGTATCTTTAAAAACTACCGAAACATTTATGACCACTAGATCTTGAATCAGATTTTGCATAATATTGAACATTGCGGCTGTACCGTCCATATAGCTCGATGTTCCAAATCACTTCAAAGAGTGATTTATTTTGTATCTTTCTCACTTTTTAGAATTATTTCGAAAAATGAATTCTTTTATTTTTAATTTTCTGCAAAATATTTACAATTTATTTGTGCCTCTTTATTTTTCCCACAGTATTTTTTTTTGGTTATTTTTATTCAGATTGCTACTACATGTATTGGATTTGAACAATGAAATTTTATTGTCATTTTCAAGAAAAATTGTTTTGTCATTTATGTCAAGATTTTCAGCATCATCAGATGACGACAATAGTTACTTCTTCACTAAATTTCTTCCCTAGAGTCATTTAAAGACAATTCACGTTACAATTTAAAAATTTTCTCATTCAAGAAACTTCCTTAGTGATGCCATTACTACAAATGTGTGAAAGTCAAATGCCACAAACAATTTTTTTTTCCCCATGTGGCTTATGAGAGGAAAAGTACTCTTTTTAGTTACTTTCTAAGGTATAACATAAAAAACAACTATTTACATAATTCTTACAACACTCTGAAATAAAAACTCACACATTTAGCTTCCAAATGCATAACAGATATGTGATCAAGACCCCCCCCCTCCCCCCCCGTGCCTGTTCCCTCTCTTTTGCGAAAAATAAGTGTAGAACATATTCTTACACTATTCTTATCTTATTGAAAAACATAGAGTTGAAATCCTTGTTGAAATAAATGAAAAATACAATTATTTTGATCGGGTCAGCGATGACCCAGAATGGTAATTCTAGGTATAAAGTTGTGTATATAAAAAAAATTTCATCCGATTTCAACTAAATTCTTGCTAAGGCATCATACTACGTATTTAGGAAAAGTCGATCGGTTTCAAAGTTTTACTTTGAAAAGCAACAGTAACAGGAGCGAAAGACCACGTCTTGGGTCACGCATGACCCGCCTCGGTAATTCTAGTGTTAAACTTCTTGCCCTGTTGAAATTTTACACAGACTTGATTAATATATTTCACACCAGAATTTTTATTTAAATTAACATACATACTCATTTAACTTAAATCTTTGTGTTATTTATTTAATTTACTTTATGAAAAATTTTCTGGTTTGAATCGAATGAAACGCATTATAAGATTGGGTAGATTAAACGCAGGGTAGGAAGGTTAAATCATTTCTGTATTTATAATAAGCTCTAAATAAGTTACACTGTGCAGGAAAAGCATAATGAAATCTTGAAAATCATTCTTAAATAGAACTGATGTATCAAACTTTCTTTGACGATATTTTTTACCCTTAGTATCCTTTAACTTATAAAAGGATGATAACGTGTACAGTTAAAATTTTCTACATTGAACTTAAAAAAATATCTATTCTGTTAAGTGGTCTTCCTTTCACCTCACTACTTTTCGTACAGGATTATTCCCTAACAACATATTATCACATCGTATTATATATATATATATATATATATATATATATATATATATATATATATATATATCGTATTAATTAAATTAGTGAATGTCTTGTTCTCATGAGCATAATATCAGCACTAATGAGTTTTAGAGAAGAAAATATTTAGAAATAATTATGCACACTTCTCAGACATTTCTTCAGACGATGACTTATGATTTCTGTCATCTTTTTTACTTCCATTGTAAATAGTTTACATTCACCTTCATTAATTATTATTAATATTACTGTTATTTTTTAAATAAAATTATTACTTCATGTGTGCGTTTGTTACTATTAATTAGTATTTATGACAATTTGAACCAAGCAGCCATGTTATAAACCTTAGAGTTGTTTTTTCTTGCGTGTGTCTGTGTGAGACTAAAGTATAAATTTAAACAGTATTCAATCAAGAAATAAAAGGAATATACTTTCTTTTCACTGTATAACTGCTTTCAAAAGGATAGACTAGCAAATGAGTTTCGGCCGTCCGTATGAAAACACTTCATCAGACTTATAGCTTGGAGCTACGATTAGGATTTCCGTTCCCATTTTCACTTTAAAATCTTATAAATTGGATATTAAGCAGTAAATGCACTGTTTCAATATAATTCAATTCTCCAGTAAATACAGTAATACGACTAACATAAGATTGATACATACAATAATTGCATACATAAGTTATCTCTGGCAGTATAAGGAACGAAATAGCGAACACCTTCCACACATACATACACACGCAAAGTTCTCGCTGTCGCCCGCTTTGTGCCAAATTGCGACAAAATTCTTCATTTGGCGAGTAAACAAGTGATTAGATTCGTCAAATTGCTAGTGCTAAAATTTTGTTTTTCATACATATGCATATATACATATTTTTAATATATTTGTAGTGGATAGATAAAATTAAATTAATAACAATCGTTCTCGCAATTATAAAAATATTGTCGTCGTTGTTTTAGAATATATTAAAAAAAGATACATTAAAGGATTAAAAATATTTATTTATTTATTTATTTATTGTGCTACACAGCGAATCTATTTTGCTAAAACTATTTTTTTCATTTGGCGAATGTTTTTTTATGTTTAATTAGCCAAATTACTAACGTTGGTCAAATGTCAGCGAGAACACTGCACACACGTATGCACAAAAATCGCCAACACTAACCTTTTGCTATCGAGAGATGGAAATTGATGTCTTCTCACAAAGCCGTCAGAAACAAAGTCTATTTTAATTCTCTCGTTGACAAGAGAGAAATATCGTGTTCCATGAGCTGCAGTTTTTCTTCTATGCATGATATTTAAATTTTGGTAATTTTACAGATTTTGCACAATTTGTAGTGTAGTGGATTTCTATATAATGGATAACACTTTAAAATTTTTCTTCTCATAAGCAGTTAATTTTTTTTTATCATATTATATTAAAAATCCATATTTTAATATTATAAAAAAAACGGAGAGAATAATTTTACAATTTTGTTCTGAAATTTAACAGTCAGAGTCTTAATGATAAGTGGAACTAGTCTTTTTATTTGACGTTACACATGACTTAATTATGACTAGTATAAGAAAATGTCTATTGAAAATATAACATGGAAATCTGAAATACTATTTTGGGAAATTCCTGACATTTTCCTGAAACTTAGCTCTCTCGAATGAATACGCCCATTAAATTTAAAATTATAAGGATCTTTAATACATAGGTTTCTCGCAAGCATATATATATATATATATATATATATATATATATATATATAAACTACTTACCAAATATATATTTAATAGGTATTAAATTCTTCTTCTTTAAACTACTGAAAAAAGCAAAAACAAAAAGTAAGGAAGAGTAGCCGAATTTGGTAGAGCAACTTCATTTTGAAAATATTAAGTTTTATTTTAATTTGAAATATTTGTCAAAAGTGGTTCAAATTCAGTCGCCTAAGCTGGTCCTCGAAATTCTTTAATTGTCTAAAGAATATTAGGACGTTTTAATAAGTTAGGAATAATCTAATAATATTAAAAGCAAAGTTTCTGATTAATTAAATAATCCAACAATGCTACAGCAATGGAATTTTATGAAATCAAATGTCAGAAAGTAAGACTAATAGTTTTGAATCAAAACGTATTCAAAATATAAAGTTATAATTAATTACAAATGGAAATTACAGAACTAATTTTCAGTGTTACTTGAATATAATCTAAGAAATGATGCAAGGCTTACACAAGATTTTTTTTAATCCCAGCGCACACAGTATTGGCATATTTTGCAATCTGAAAACTAAATCATTCCTGCTCGTTTATTTTTCTTACAAATCTGGCAAAATCAATCTTCACTGTCTAGAATTTTCAGTTAGATACTGAATCATTCGATTTTTTTTGTAACAGAAATTTTATTAGCCTTATATCTGTATTCTTTCCCTTCCTTCATTTTTTCCCATTTGAATTAATCCTATATTTTAAAACTTAATCTTCCAATTACTTTTCTGCTTTGAGAGCTTTCTTTTTGTTATTTTTGTTTTTAAATATTTCCTTTATATGACGAAAGTGTTAACACAGCTGTTTTTGCCTTACTCTGTACTTTCACTTTGCTGATTTTGGCAAAGGGCATTTCTGATGACTATTTTGCTTTTGAAAAGTTTTGTAACTGCAGTCTTCATGTGGGTCCATCTCTTTACAACTTACTCTTTCCTTTTCGCTTCTTATATTTTTAACGACGTTCGATGAAACTGAGAATTTTTCCCAATTCATCTTTCTCCTTCTCCTTCTCTTTCTTTTGTCTGTTTTGTTTTCATAATTTTTTACTCTTTTACGTTTAGTAGGTTTTATGATTACCGACCTTGACTAAGAAATCTTACTATTAAAAAATAAAAAATATTGTAGAACGCGTAAACCCTCAAAATTTATTCATACTTTTCTAATTTATGATCATATATCTGGTTCAATTTATAGCTTCTTCAAAATTGGTTCAACGAAATTTGTCCAATTAAGTCAACTGCGCCCTTTTATAAAACATATAATCTTATAACTCGAAACAGAAACAAAGGCAGACAAATTTGTGTAACAATATGCGCAATAAGCACACGAATTTAAAATATGTATAAGAAAACATAACAATTTACTGAAGAATTAAAATATTCTCTTATGATTAGTGCAAAAAAAATTACATCAAAATAACATATTTTAGATTCAAAAATCTTTGAAAACATCACTTGAAGGCGGGTGCTTCTTCTAATCATAAAGGGCGTCATTAGGATAAGTACAGTTTCATCGGTAGATGACGTCTCTTTTTGCAGTTAATTGCAGAATTTCGGGAATCTGTATAAATCTGTCTATTATCCCCCTATAGTTTATATGCACTAAAAACCATTCGAAATGCCTATTGCAATACGTCTGAAAACAGAAGACCAAATGCCCATACAACACACATATATGAAAATAGCAAGTTTCGAATTTTGTTTTCTACCATGACTGGATAAATAGTCGTTTAACTAAAAAGCAGTGTACAATCCCTCTTATTTTCTAAAAACACCAAGTCATAATGAGACTTTTTTAACACACAAACCATCTGAATGACGCTAATTACTGTAAACAATGATGTATAATTATATTTTGTCTAATATTTAGCTATAATTTAGGATTGTTATATCAAATGTTTACTGTATATGTAGTATGGAGTAATCTTTTGTATAGTGGAATAAGAAATAAATACTTGCGTATAAAGCCGTGTTTCTTGAAATTGTATTCCATGAAAGCTTATTTCTTATTTTGCCTCTTTATTCAAAACTGTATCTGCCATTATAATAATAATATGGATGATATATTATTTTTAAAATAAGTCGATGTGTGATCATACTTTATTATTTTTCATTAAATTCATACGCCCAAGAAAGTTCTTAATTTCATTTAAGCTTAATATCTATATTTTAATTTTTATGAATTTTTACATATAAACATATATATATATTTTCAGCTGGGGAAGTAATATACCGATTTTCAAGGATCTGCATTCGAATGCGTAAATAATTGTTTGTTACTAATGAAAATTACTGAAAGCTTTTAATTAAATAAATTTTTGTCACTGGATAGGAAGATATAAGATTATGTTTTTAGTTTTAATTTTATTTTTTAAGTACTCTAAATGTTCGAATTGCATTTTACGTATAGTAAATAATTCAGATGGAAATATTTCCAAATGACAAATTATATAAAATAGTCAATCTAAAAATCAAAATTGAAGATATTTTTCTTTAATCTTATTTTAAAGAGAATAAACTCCAATTGAGTTACCTTTTAAATTTAATTATTACAATTCGAATTAAACAGAAGCTATTTTACACCTGTAAAACATTATATAACAGCTGAGTATACCGACAAAATTAATGGAATACTTTATGCGGCATTTCTACATGGTTTACACATTTAATTCGAAAACTGTTTATCTCGTTAGACATTCCAAACTGACTCTATTGTTCACATTAAATGTGAGTATATTCCAATTGATTAAGTTGTCACTGAAGTGAAATATACTAGAATTTCAATAAATTTTCAACTTTTTTTTTCAAATGTATTACTTATAAAGGTATAAATTTACATACATTTAGAGTAAGGGTTTAAAATCAGAAAACCCAAATAAAAATTATTGAATTATTCTTTAAAATTATTACAAATTTGTACAAAAATTTTAAAAAACTGTATGGATAATTTTAAAATTACGATATTTCAACCAAAAACTGTAGAGACTTTTTTATCATCTTATGTATATATTTATTTGTTTATTTGTTAACGAACCAAACGTTACCCGACTGTACCATGGGACATTTGGCGCAAATCAAATAAAAATGTAATAACCAAAAAATATGCATTTGCAAAGTCGAAATTTTGTGCATTTGAATTAAAAAATTGGTAAAATGACAGTTGGAAAACAATATTTTTAATAGATTAACGTTTTTACTTCGAAGCAATTTTGAAATTCCCCCGATTTATAAATGAGTTTGAGCATTTGCTTTGAAAAACGTAGAACACGTGTATAAAAGTAATAGAAAAGCTTTTCCTTAAAATACAAACAATACACTAAATGCATTTAAACACTATTTCATATGATATGGAAATAAACTGTTTATTCATAATAAAATATTTTTTATAATCATTTAGATTTCTAAAATCACGAGATTTAAAGGATCATCATCTTTTCATGAACATTTTAACAAACATTTCTATTATTTAAGTTACACAATATATTTAAAATAAATCATTTTTGACATGTTTTGGTTCTAATCAGTATAGAAACCATAGTCATAATATAAAAATACCAATTCTCTCACGGTCAATACAAATGACACGCGACAATAAAATGTACACAAAACATGCGCGATATTGGGAAATATTAAATTAAAATAGACTATGATTTAAAATTATTTTCCAATGTGTTTACTTTTATTCAATATTTCCAGAAGTAATTCATTAACTCTAATCATAACTTAGGATCTATAAAAAAATAGATTAATTTCAAATAAACACTTTACATATATACTTATGTATTAGAATAGTTACTATATCGGTCAGATTTAAGGGTAATAAAAAAACCCGGGGTTACATATTTAAGTTGATACCCTGGATATTTAAAAATATCGATGATGCTCTGGGCGCTTCACATCGAAAACAAATCAAATTTATGTTATTGAAAGACAATAAGGGGTTCTAATAAACTTATATTTTTGAATAAAAATTATATTCGTTGAATTTGTAACATACATTTAAATTATGTTGAAGCGAAAATCATTCTGACCAGGAAAGTACCCTCTAGTATTAGAAAAAAAAATCTAAGTAAGCAGCTATCGAAAGAATATATTAAACTGCATTTTCTCAAATATAAATTATTTGTCCTCGATATCGAGAAATAGAAAGTTGGCGTAAATGAATGACCAGACTTTGGAAATTTATATTTTCAAAACTATCACAGATATTATAAAAAGTTGGAAATTGCACGTGAAGCGTAGAAAATAAAGGTGCGTTCGTACTATAACGAGGTTTCAAAATTATTCAGACGTTGCTGTTATAATACACAATACTTCGAATACAGCACAGTAGTCGAATTTTATTTATTTATTTATTTTTTTTGCGTTCCTATAAATAAATAGGAAGTAACTTTTATTACGCCTCAGCAACGTATATCATATTCATAAAAAGTAAAATAGTTTAATATAATTAAAACATGCCCCAAACAATGTTTTCCCGTATAGCGTTATACAGTGGTATACTTTTTTGTGGCCCTGTAATTTAATAAAAAATATTCTTTGCATCCCAGATAGTACAGAATGTA
Source organism: Maratus speculifer (assembly GCA_964019185.1). Taxonomy (NCBI): domain Eukaryota; kingdom Metazoa; phylum Arthropoda; class Arachnida; order Araneae; family Salticidae; genus Maratus; species Maratus speculifer. The sequence goes on along the minus strand of OZ025296.1, from coordinate 222,630,306 downwards.
TATTTTAGTATATATATATACTTCATAGGTTCATGCCAATTCTATTAAATTCGAAAGAGCTTAATATCGTTAAAATGCACTTGAAACTATTTCCCCATTGACCGTAATGTAATGAATGGAAAATTTTTGGATGGCCCTCTAATTAAACTATTCATCCGATTTTCATAAAATTAAAATGATTCAACAACATTACACTAAAATTATATATTTTAAATATCGTGCGATTTGGTTGGGCAGTTTTTGCTTTATTATATGCGGGCAGATAGACGGACGGGCTCACAGACTGAACGACGAATATAGGTGCTAGCTATTTATATAATTACCGACGCACCAAAAATAATTCAGATCTTGATGTATTAGTACAGTATTTCGGATACAGTATAGTTGCCAAAATCTTTAGTGTGTCCCTGTAAATACTATCTGCTTTCTTTTACACAGGAAATAACTCATAGTGTTCCCCAGCATCGTATATCAATCTCATAAAATATTAAATAGTTAATTACAATTAAAACTCTCACCAAAAATATTATAATGGAATACTTTTGTGTGAACAAGTAAATCAATAAAAAATTTTCTTTGCCCCACATATTGTGCAAAATGTATATTATAATATGTTCTTGATTAAATGCATATCAATTTTATTATGTTCGAATGAGTGTAACAATATTAAAATGCATTTGAAACTTTTTTCCCATTGACCGTAATGTAACGAAATACTTTTGATTGTCCCTGTAATTGATCTGTATATCCGATTTTCATAAAATTTGAAATGTCTTGACAAAATTATGTAATAATTACATATTTTAATTTTCAAAGATTCGATTGGTTAGTTTTTCGTTGTTATATGCGGACAGACAGACAGACTTACAGATGGACAGATACACAGAAGGACGGACTGAGCGACAACCATAGGTGCTACGTATTTACATAATTACGAACGCATTTAATAAGTGATACATGAAAAAAAAAGAGAATAATTTCAAGATTTTTAAGTTAGAAATGTTTGGTGTGTGAACTTTTTGAAACACAAATAACAGCTAATATTCAATCAAATGCGTTTGACACATTTGGCAGTTTTGCAAAGTCAACGATCTTAATACCGATCAGATGCATGTAAACACTAAATAATGCTAAATGGTGACTAAGTGATGTATTATTCTTCTAGATAAAGTTCTACTTTTTTCATTTCATAGGGCACCATTACTTTGGAACAAGCAATTAAAGGATTAATACGAATATCTTATCATTGTAACACACACTTATATAGAACCTAAAATGATAATGAGATGTCTTACTGGATTCTATATTGAAAATCAGGAATCGATGCTGCATAAAATCACTTGGCACCGATAAAAAAAACCCGAAGAACCTCCGATTACTAAGGAAAAAAACCTCTTACAGATTTACAGTATGCTTATTTCACCTGCTGGTTTGCGGTCGGCCTTCTATTCTTAATGCTAAATGTTTAATTTTGCAAATTTTGCAAGATTATATCTCGATAACGGGAAGACGAGAAAAAATGATTTATGCATGTAAAAACATGTTTGAATATGACCTTTCGAATGTTATTTTTTTCTATTACTGAACTATTCGAGTAGTTTCCTGCTAAGACTATAAGCATACATAATAAATCTATATTACATCCTAAAGATCTTATTTTTGGGTTAGGCTAATGTATAATAGACTATGGTAGCACGTGATCAATAAATTTTGCTTTTTTGGAATTTTAATAACTTTGAGACGTCGCACATTTTCATTTTTTTCAGCTTTAAATAGATTACAATTTTATTTCAGAATTTAGACTTATAGAAATTTATTTTAGAATAGAATGTTATTGTTCGTAAACTTTATCCCAATGTACTGATTTTTTTTACTTAAATAGCTTTTCAGTATGATTAGGGAAATTTTATATCGCATGCAATCTAATTCCAAAACAATAACTCGTTTAATCTTTAATTCATATAAATATCTCAGCGTATCATTCAACTTAATAATCCAAATTGAAAAAAAACATAAAAAAATAAAAAGAATAGCGTAAAATTAACGCAAATTTATCAGAAATGTAATAAAGATGCGCGCTGCGAGCCCTGAAATTCTCAAACTCCAAAAACTGCACTGTAAAACATTTGTGTAACGTTCTCGATAAAATTGATGACAACTGCTGCCTCCAGTTTATGGAATAATTTTTTCCACTTATACCATGGAGCAGTTTAAACATATATTACTGGAGTAACAATGCAATGTTACACCAGTTATATTGGTTAAAGCACTCCATAGAATTGAAGGCAGCAAGACTGCCACTAAATTTATGCAGAATTGTAACACAAATGTTTTAAAGTACACTTAAACGGGATGGGTATATTCCGGGGCGCATTTCAATATAATTTTTATTTATTAAGTTCAAAATTTGAAATTTTTTGTGATATTAACCGGATTAATGTGTAAACAAAATTATACAATAAAACTTTTTTTTCAGTCACATATATACAATAATACTTTTTTTTTTAGATTTTAATTTAGTTAAAAATATGGGTAATTTAAAATTCTTATAAGTTGAAATATTATTTGTAGAAATTATTTTTTTTCATCGATATACATAAATATGTAATAACAAAAAAATTTGCCTTAATTTTAAGTTAATTACTTTCAAATTCTTTTAACATTGAAATTTTCTTTTCTTTTTATAATATTTTAACGTTCAATTTTTAATTCAATAAATTTAACCTTTTTTTTATTCTAAAAAATAATAATTTTTCAAAACAATTCTATTCTTAAAAAGAAAATCCCATTACTTAACTCATTGTATCTGCTGCATCATGTTTCTTTAGTTATTCTCTCAAACGTTCGATTTACCAGAATTCTATTCTGTCGTTTTTGCTTGAACAAGGTATTCTAGCGGCCGTCTGGGAAAACTAACTTAAGGTCTGCGTCTGCGGATTAAATTTCATTGGCTAAAAGTTAATTCTCAAAAGTAATTGGTAAATTAGGAGTTTGTAGTGCAAACAAACTCTTTCCCGCGCTGAAAATTTATATAAAGGATTATGTTTGCTGTGGAATCACAGTCAGTTTTAGTTTCGTGTGTGTTTCTTCATAATTTTTGTCACCTGGTGAAAGATGACGCAATGGACGGATGTCTATGCGTCAAAAACGCATTGTGCATGCAAAAAGAGTGCAATTATTCATGTAATTCTTTTCATCACTTTCGAAATTTTATTCTAGTAATTTGTTGATATTTTTATGTGATAAACTTTTATGATCTTTTAGTGTGCAGTCTAAAACTTTAATTATTAAATTTAAAAACATTCTGTTATATTTTACAATAAAAAATATTTTTCATATGTATTTAGTAAACTATTCTGCCCATATTGCATCCCGCAGTGAAATCAATGACATTTAAGGGTAGATTTTAAATCAACGGCAGAATTAACAGTCCAGTAATTTATTCACATAATTTCATTTAAACGTAACATCAGCTGCAAATAATACAAAATGCAATAAATTATAATGCACTATGGATATTTCATAATGGATTAAACTGAAGCAAGGTAAACTAAAGTGTTATTATACATATCTCGATACATAGTAAACATGCTCGGTGATATACTATGGAATTTGTTTATGAATTCCATATAATGGAGATAGATTTCTAAGTTATCAGATACATGTCAATGTGTTTACAATCTGATATTGGAAATACATTTCAGTGAATCTAAATGCAGTATGATGTAGTCCATCTGAGTAATATGGACATTTAAGTGTATTATTGGTTTTAGAAATGATGCATTCCGAATTTCTTTTAATCGGATTCCTTTATGTAAGACATACTATTAAGAAATATATAGTTATGATTATAAGTCACATCATAAGTGGTGTTTAATATGGAAATAAGAAAAAACATTATGAACTTTTCCAGGTTTTTAAGTACTAATTCGTTATTGTTTAAGTATTCATGTATTTAAAATGTTATATATGTTATATGAAGACCCCAGAAGCTAAGGGGTTTATGTGACTTGTTGAAAAAAATTAAGTGCTCAAACGACCTAGAAAAATGATTTTTCTTTTTAGTTAAAGAAATATAAGGGATTTTCTAATTACGTGCCGTGATCTCGATGTCAACCACTTTTACCGAATAATAATCAATACTCAATAATTATAAATTTAAAGGGAATTTTACTCTATTTTTTAGAGTTTTTAAAATAAGAGTTCGAAGCCTACAATGAAACAAGCGTTATTTCCTATTTCAATTCAATCAATTATTATTGTGGTTCAAATTTTGCGTCAATTATCTTTAAACTCAAACTACTCCAAATCGAATTTTAGTCACATTTACCCGTTGGCTTCTGATGTCGCCATATATACAAATACACGTATATATTTACAGGGTGTTTCACAAAGGACCCCTAACTTTTAAACTTTATAACTCGGAAACGGGGATAGATAGACACATGAAACCAGTGGTGTGTTTTTTAAAAAAATCGTAAGAATCTTATACATAAATCAGAAAATTTAGTTAAAAAATAGCGCTCTTAGATGGCGCTGAGAGCATTAAGACCTTCTAAAGAGACACTGTTAAAAATTTGAAACTTTTGCTGCATCGTCACTCCACCACTTATATAGAAAACGATTACTTCAATTTATTATGGAGGATTCTCCTTGGTCAAAATAGAGATATTCTATAAAAGCGATGGAGTGACAATGAAGCAAAAGTTTCAAATTTTTGACAGTGTCACTTTAGAAGGTCTTAACGCTCTCAGCGCCATCTATGAGCGCAACTTTAAACTAAATTTTCTGATTTATGTATAAAATTCTTACGATTTTTTAAATAAACACACCACTGGTTTTATGTTTCTATCTATCACCGTTTCCGAGTTATGGATTTTTAAAGTTAGGGGTTCTTTGTGACACACCCTGTATATACTAATACCATTTCTACCCGTGTGAAGTGACACCTTAAAAAAATTCATTTTATGCGTTTTCCATGCATAATATTTAGACTGAAACAATTACTAATTATTCTCAATACATTAAAGACATTTATGCTTATAACATTCAAACATCACAAGGAAAATAACCATAACTCTAAGCTTGAAATTGACAAATGTTGAAATAGTGATAAAAACGTTCTTAATTTTTAATCAAAAACTCACTCTCGTCTGATTTAGATTCGGGTGGAGTATTTGGAATATTGATCATGAGATTGTTTTTAATAAGTCCTGTTTTATCACAACATATTTTTATTTAAACAGAAAATGCGTTAAATGCATTTTGAAAAAAAATGTATTCTAACATAACAAATACGAAAACCACGTTTCACAACCCTTAGTACGATTAAATATATTTACAGCCACTACAATGCTGAATATGTATAGTTGTTGAAAAAAAGTAAACACCCTACGAAAGAAAGTTTCTAATTATCTGTATAATAAAAGTCATGTGACTGTCATCAACACTTCCGGGCTTACCCACTTCACTCTTTGTATGCTATGCAGCCAATTTCATGTTAGCCTGCGCAGGTGACAAGTCGCCAAACTAATGTACAGATTATTGTTTTTATAAGCGCATTTGGCTGTCATCAACAGTTTGACGTGATGACATCTTCGCTTTTCATTGGCCAAGCGGTCAGTTTTAATTAAAAATATTTTTCCGGATAAAGCTGTATAAAATTTATACTTTTATAGAGATTGCTTGAAAAAAAATAATATTTGAGAGAGGAAATACATTGAAATACATGTATATTTTGAGATTACTTCAGTGAAAGTTAAATTAACTTCCCAAAATCTGTTTCTACCAAAGTAAACAAAAAAAAATTCATTCTCCAATGACTGAAAAAAAATACAGAGGTAATAATTCATATAGCAAATTCTTTAACCATCAATCTTGCCAGTCAAAAATAATTCGATCGTTTAATCCAATCAAAGTTCAGTTTCATTCTGCTAGGTGAAATACTATACAACTCAACTTTCAAAAAGTTTTCTTGCAAAGTGAAAAATAAATAAGCCAACTCACATAATATTTAATATACAAATTACATATCTCATTATAAGTTGTTATCATATCTACGTAGAATTTACGTAGATCACCGTAAATTATTGCTAATCACCAATTATACTTAAGATTATAAAAAACAATCACACTCAGAACAGTAATTTAATACAGATTTATTAAATACAAAACAAGAGAAGATACAAAACAGTTGTCAGATGCGCTCTACATTGGCGAAATTTTTTTCTGTCGCCAATTCAGCGAAAATTTCGTTTTAAATACCAGTTATATCTATATCTTTTAACTATTCATCTTGACATATTTTTCCTTTTAAATAATGAAAAAACAAATAATTAATAGAATATTAATAAAAATACAAATAAACAGTCGAAATAAAAATCACTTAATGGCGTTTTAAACAGTTCTATCATATTTAATGCCATTGAATGTGACATTCACGATCATCCATTATTGGCATTTAATCTTATAATTTGGCGATCGTTTTTTGCTCGAAGCAATAACAAAGAACTACCAAAAATGATTTTTGGAACGCTTTACAAATGAAAAAAAGTTTCATACCCTGTTTATTTATTTATTTATTTATTTTTGCATTAAATGAATGATATTTTGGTTTAATGTAAGGATAAACTTCGTTAAAGGCCTTTTGCAGAAAAAATCAATGACCAAATCCTAACCCCTGAAGACAAACCGGTTTCCATGGCGGCTAGTAATAAAGAAATGGAGATGAAAACTACATTAAAATGATATCTGAAAAATTAACTTAAGGGACAATATACCAATCACAAAAAGCCAAAAAATTTTTTTTCCAATAACAACTGCCAAGTTTGAAAGTGTATTTAATACTTTCTATTTAAAATATGCCTACACTGTAAAAAAAAAAAAAAAAAAAAAAAAAAAAATCAAGAGGTTACTAAAATTTTGTTAGTAAATTTGTATTCCACAGAATTTTTTAGTAACCATTACAAACTTTTCTTTTTGCAAGTGTAACAAACATTTTTTTTTTTTTTTTTTTTTTTTTTTTTTTTTGTAAACTGAACAAAAGATTTTCTTGTATGACTAACTTAAAACTTTTTAATATGAGCCACCAAGCAAATTTTAGTAATAGCTCCAAAATTATTTTTAGTTAATTAAAAATTATATTTAGACTTCTGAAGCGGAAGATTTTCGGCAAAACCACAATAGATGGCAGCATCAAACATTGCTACCTGCTCTATTTTGACATGTTTCTAAAGGGGAGGGAAAGTCCAGAGATCATTACCCATGGTAACGGCTACGACAGGATTTTTTAATCCCTCTATTTAGCGAGTACTTACATTGCACACATTCGGTGCATATTTGGTGGCGTCCAGCATCGAACCCGGATACTTTCAGTCTGGAGTTCGGTGCTATGACCACTAGGCTATCACGGCAACACCAAGTGAGTTTTAGTAATAGCTATTAAAAATGTAAAACTATTAACTTAATTCGTTGCAAGCTTTTTTCTAGTAATTCTTACACATTTCTTGTAACCGAATAAGATTACTAGAAATTTTTTAATAATTACAAGGATCACTAAAAATTTTTTTAGTTGATCGACCCTTTTTTTACAGTGTAACATAATCGTATGATTGTCATGTTAGCAAAACACATTAATAAAAGTGACATAGTCACTAGTTCGCATTTCAACACATATCTACAAAAGTTCAATTTGGGCATATCCACTAAAATATACTTACTTTAAAATAATTATTTTTTCTGAAACTAATCATATTTTCGTGATATTTACACGGATGGCGATCGGTTGATTCTGATGAAATGTATTTTTATCTGCACTTAATCATATTTTCAAATATGTTTTCATAAAATTTGACATAACTATGCAAGAAATGATTGTATCAAAATTCCGGAAATTACGGATGTGTCATTCAATATTGAATTATAAAATTTATAATAAACGAGATCCCACTTTATTTTACTTAACTTTTTTTAGTTTATTTTACTTCATCTTGTGTTAAAATACAAAATCCTTTAAAACTAAACATGATACATTGTAATTTTTTTTCTCCAGGAAATTACAAATAATCTACGGGTTTTCTATTATCATAAATCTTATGTAAAATTAAAGAGATGAAAAAAACAGTGATTCTGTTAAATAAGAAAGAAATTAATCGGTAAATTTAAAATAGATTGTGTAAATTAACTTCGTTAAAATTACACAGCGTTATGCAATTTCGTTTTTAATGATAATAATTTAATTTAGCTTTCAAAAACAGTACATCACTCAATCTAAAATGCGTGCTTTAAGGAATTTGAATTTTTCAAATAATTTTAAATTGCTGTTATTTTTACTTTACTTTACTTTATTATTATTTTTTTATACAAAATATACATTTAGCCAGCCTGGGGTTTTAAACCGAGACCTTTTGACAGTAGTAGAACATCCTACTGACAGAGCTATAAGAGTTCTTGTTTGTTCGTTCAAATTGTATTTTGTAATTCTTTCGAACAGAATTGTTGGAAAATATACATACATATATAAATATATATATTAATCTTTTAAATAAAACTGCAAAATAATTTTATAAGTGTGCATTTTAAAATAAATGTTTAAACAAACATAAAAAATAATAAAGACGAAAAACGTTACATACATTGAAATCTATACTTATATGAAATTCTTTGTCCTGACGCACAGCCCCGACTAAAGAATTTAGAAACATGAAAATTGAAGAAAATATACTTCTTATGATGTAAGAGTGCACAAAGACGGGATTTTTGAAAATTGCCTCTCTACGGAGGTAAAATCGGGGATAAAAAATTATGGAAAATCTTGCTATATCTCAGCCTCCTTTATAAATATGAGCATGAAATTCCAGAATATAAAACTATTAAAAAATAATTTAACAAATTTTTCAACAATTTTACAAATTCCATCCCTAATCGAGATCAACATTTTTAGGGCATTTGGTAAACATCAGCAGCCATTTTAAGTAGGAGCGTGAAATTGTAGAAAATAGATCTACTAAAAAAATAATAAACACGTGTTTCAGCGACCTGAAAATTTCCACACCTGAGAGGGTCTAAAGGTGAGATCGAAATTTTCAAACTTTTTTTAGACCCGTCATGTCATATGTCATCTTTAAGCCCTCGGACCACTCTTTGAGATGATAGATATTTCTTACCTTCTCCCCAATTTGCCCCCTCCCCGAGCGAACGGCATTTGCGAACTTCTTTGAAATCGGAGTATTTGTATCATTTGAAATCGGATTTTGTTATGAAGCCCTATAATAAATTTTATTTATAATATATGGAAATTTTAAACAGAGAGAGAGGGGAAAAAGTGATATTTTGATTTGAGAAAAGGGATTATTGGACTGTAAAAGCTATATAGAAACGTTTCCGAAAAGGACTGGCAGCTAATATAAATTAATTTTTATAAATTCTTCTTTAAATTTCGAAAACAAATAGTTATCTCGCATTTTTAAAGGTAAAGGAACGGTTTTCGAAACCTTAGGTGAGTTAGAAGAGGTTTCTCACCTAATCAAGGTATTAGGAGAGGTATATTTTCGTTTTTGATATCAGTACATTTTTATATATTCAGAAACATCTGACACTTTTTACAGTGTATATATTGAGACATTGATTAGTACACATTTTAATAGTATTAAACTATTTAATACTAACAAACTATTTAATGCCCGTCTGTCCGTCTAAACCTTCCAGCGTAGCGGGCGAAGGCCGCTAGCATTTATATAAAAAGTGAAAAAAAAATGCATTCCTGTTTAAGCTTTGTTCTTTTCTGTTATTTCAGAATTCTAAATATTTCTTGAAAGTGTAAAAAAGAGTTTTCTATTAATAATAAAAAAAGAGAAAAATAAAATGTATCATCTTTTGCAATTTTGAAAACAACAGATGCTTTCAGAAAAGTAGAATTGCATTTTTAGAAAATGACGTTTTCGAAATCTAATATCATGGGTAATTGCAAAAGAGAAAAAATTGTCATTTTGAAAGTTTTTGTTTTTTATTAAACTTGAATTTTAAACATATAAGCATGTTACGCAAACACATGAACACACGCATAAAATGAAAGCTGAAAATAAAACAGATAAGTAAAATACTTCTTTAACGTTGATGATCATAAATCCTCAAGGAATTATTTTTTATTTTAAATTTTGTAAGATTTTCTTAGAAAATTCTGGAAAATTAAATTTGTATAAAAAATTATAAGATTCTTTTTTAAATTGTTCGTACATTAAAATCTCTTAAAAATTAAGCAAAAATGCATATGTAAGGATTAAATATAGAGATCCAAGAGTCAGAATCCGTAAGCGGCGTTTTTAGCACATATGAGTTTGAAGGTATTATGTTAGGTCATATAATTTATAAATATGGAGTAGACAACTTGAGAAAAATCACTAACAACATGGCATAAAATAATCATGACATTATTTTTTTTTAATTTAACGATATTAATTAAACTTTATGGACTAAATATTGAAAATGTGATCAGAACTAATTATATCACATTTTTGTGTGACAGATGGATCACTCATTGACAAAGAAAAGGTAGCAAGCTCTAGAACATAATCCTTGCAAATCAGCAGTGTGAGGCATTTCTTTTGCCACATGTCTTTGGCCTCTCAAAACCACAAAACGTTTCTAATTATTGAACTGCACAGCAGACGTTTTGTGTTATTACACGGAATTACACGGGGTTTTACTTTGCACTGATAATACAAAGAATTAATTACCGGCGAATAACAGTTGTGTTGATTTCATTTTCGATGGCAATCTTCTCAATTACAGCTAAATACGGATAATATCATTATTTCTTTATGAACAATACAAGAAATACTGAATTAGGGAGGTAGGATAGTATATTATTAAAGTGAATGATAGTATATTATCCTTAGCAATAACACACGTAAACAACATAAGAGAAAACTAGTTGTTCAAAAACTGGATGGAATACGTGAAGTTATACGTAGCATGGTTTTTACAATTTCATCAGTTTCAATATGCTCTATCAAAAATCTCTTTGAGAATTAGGAGCAATCCATTTAAAGTTGTCCGCTAGAGCATTCGTATGTACACGTTGTTCACGGACGGTTGCCATTTTTAACCGACTTCCAAAAAGGAGAGGAGGTTATCAATTCAACGCGTATGTATTTTTTCTATATATGTTCACCGATTACTCCGAAATTATCAAACCGATTAATTTGTTTTTGGTTTTAAATGAAAGAGCTTGCTCTCGAATTGGTACCACTGCCGTTTCATAGAAATTGGTTCAGTATTTTTATAATAATTAGGCAAAAACTAATAAAATTAATGATTTTTCGCTATTTAAAAGTGTTGAACAAGTTCTCTGAATGGAGTGCAGTAAGGATGGCCGAGAGGTCTAAAGCGCCTGATTCAAACTCTGGTACTCGAGAGCGTGGCTTCGAGCCCCACTCCTGACATACATGATGTATACCGTAACCTTTTTTCGTATTATAATTTTTACATGTACATTTTACAAATTAAATGCTAATTAAACAATTACGAATATTTTGTATTCAACTGTTAGCACAGAGATCAGAGATCTTTTATCAACTCAGTACTTTATCAGTGAAAGTGTACTAAAAAAATAGACTTACGAAAAGTAACATGACGTTGAATAATTTCGGCTTATAGCTTGTAGTCAGGATACTGAACAGTCTAAGGCACCTAATTTAATCTCTGGTTCTCGAAAGCCAGCGTGGGTTCGAACCCCATTTCTGACATACGTGTATAATATAAAAATTTTTCCGAATTATAATTTTTTTAACCGACTTAAAAAAAGAAGAGAAGGTTATCATCAATTCGACATGTTTGTATTTTTTATGAATGTTCACCGATTACACCGAAACTATCCAACCGGTTAAACTAGTAATTGTGTTAAATGAAAGGGGCTTCATTCGAATTGGGGTCACTTCCATTTCATTTAAATTAGCTAAGTAATTTTTTAGTAATTAGACAAAAACTAATAAAATTAGTGATTTCTCGCAAATTAAAAGTAACATAAACGTTGAATAAGTTCGCTAAACTGAATGCAGTCAGGATGACCGAGCGGTCTAAGGTACTTGATTTAAACTCTGGTTTTCGAAAGAAATCGAGGGCTCCAACATACGTATGTACAATAATCTTTTTCGTTGTATAATTTTTAACCGACTTCAAAAAAGGAGTAGGAGGTTATCAAATCAAAGCGTATGTATTTTTTTTCTTTTTATGAATGGACCCCCCCCCCAGTGACCGAGAGGTTCTGACCTCTCAACTGGTAGACGGTATGTGCTGGGTTCGAACCCAATCACGGGAGTTTTTCAAGAGTTTCATGGGATCAATTTAACCGTCGGCCTAACCGTTCGGAGTTTTCAGTAGTTTTCTTCGAGCCTTGGATTTCCTTGCGTAAATACGGGTTGGGGTCCTTTAGAAAGACTCCCACGGAGGACATCCCATCCCTTTCGGGCCTATATCCCACGTGCATATAATCGGCCAACATAAAATAAACCAAACTAAGCCATCTTTTTATACGTTCACCGATTACTCCCAAACTATGCAATTGATTAATTTGTTTTTTGTGTTAAATGTAAAAGGCTACACTTGAATTGGTACCACTTCCATTTCATCGAATTTGGTTCAGTATTTTTTTAGTAATTAGGCAAAAACTAATAAAATTAGTGATTTGTCGCAAATAAACAATAACATGCATTTTAAATAATATCGGCGAATGGAGTGCAGTCAGGATGGCCGAGCGGAAATAACACCAGATTTAAGCTCAGGTTCTCGAAAAAGAGCATGGGTTGAAACGCCACTCCTGACATGCTTATATAATTTACTATAATTTTTATTAACTGACTCCAAAAAAAGTAGGAGGAGGTTATCAATTCAACGCGTATGTATTTTTTTATGTATGTTCACCGATTACTCCGAAACTATCCAATTGATTTATTTGGATTTTATGTTAAATGAAAGAGGTTACTCTCGAATTTGTACCAGTTCCATTTCACTGAAATTATTACAGTATTTTTTTAGTAATTAGGCAAAAACTAATAAAATTTGTGATTTCTCTCAAATTAAATGTAACATGGACGTTGAATAAGCTCGCTGAATGCTTTCAAATGCATAGACTTAAAATTTGGGCTCAAATTCTGAATCGTTGGGAGTGTTTAAGTAGCGAAAAATTGAATTGTGTTCGAGGAAGAAGGAGGGATAAATTTCAACTCCTAAACACACTTCAGTTTGCGCTTCTTAACCCATCATAACGATTCAGAACTTGAGCTCAAAATTTAAGTTTAAATCTAAGTTTCCGAAAAATTTTTAAAAGTTTTTGCAAGCATTTAATTAGAACCAAAAAATAATGGTTAAAATGAATTGTTGGTTACTCTAAAGTTTCAGGCGCCCTCTAACGGAATTTTTTGAAATTTATCTTTAAAATTTATTTTCAAGAAGCTACTGACGTAAAAATTAGTTTTATTTTAAACCACAAACGAATCGACCAATTTTTCCATTTCCTATAATTATTTTAAATTTGAACCTCCCCCTCCCCCATAAACACAGTTCGGTTTGTGCTACTTAACCACTCCCTACTATTCAGATTTTGAGCTCAAAATTTGAGTTTAACTCTAAGCTTCCGAAATCATTTAATGAGATGCAAAAAATGACGGCAAAAAATAGTTGTTCGCTAAAGCGCCCTCAATCGACATTTTTTTAATTTTATCTTTATAATTTATTTTTAAGAAAAAACCAACATAAAGTATAGTTTTAGTGAAAACCACAAATCTATGAAACAGTTTTTCCGTTTTTTAAAATCATTTGAAATTTGAACCCTCTGAACACAGTTCAATTTGTGCTATTTAACTACTCCCAGCTTTCAGATTTTGAGCTCAAAATTTAAGTTTAAGCTTATGTTTACAAAAAAATTTAATGAAATGCAAAAAATACCGGCAAAAAATAGTTGTTCGTTACTCCAAAGTCTAAAGGACCCTCTATCGGTATTTTTTTAAATTTATCTTTATAATTTAATTTCAAGAAAATGCCGGCATAAAGGATAATTTTAGTGAAAACCGCAAATAAATCGACCGATTTTTCCGTTTTTTAAGTTTATTTGAAATTTTGGTCCCTAAACTTTAATGGCGGCTATTTCCTTTGAAAAACGTTTTAGACCCTTGGTCTTCCATTTAATATTGTTTGTCTTGATGTGTACTATCACTAATGTTCACGCTGTCGCTCGCCAATGCGCCAAATTGCGACTAAATCCTTCATTTTGGCGAATAAACAAGCGATTAAATTCGACAAATTGCTAGAGCTCAATTTTTTTCTTTTTCTGTCTTTTTTTTATGTGTGTGTGTCACTTATCACGTTCAGTTGCACTGTACTACATGAATTCATAACATTTTAATGAGTTAAATCTGTTTTCGTATTTTTTTTCTTGATTACGCAAGATATTTAGATAGACATATTTTTAATATATTTGTAGCGGATAGTTAATTGAATGTAGATTAAAAACAATCATTATCACATTTATAAAAATTTAGATTATTTTGGAACATATTGAAAAAAGGGGTACATTAAATACATAATTATTATTATTGGGGGGGGGGGCTACACGGCGAATCTAATTTCCTAATCCTTTTTTCGTTTGGCGAATGTTTTTTTTATTTTTAAATTGCCAAATTACTAATGTTGTTCAAATGTCAGCAAGAAAACTGACTATCACCCTCTTTTATTCTGAGAAAAATTTAGAATCAGCCTGTATATTTATCTATCTATCTATCTATCTATCTATCTATCTATCTATCTCTCTATATATATATATGGATAGATATACCTTAACTGAGTGAAAAAAGTTACTATCTTTATGCAACCGGCGCAAAGCAGCTCTATTTTTGCACAAAGTTCATTTATTTTTTTATGAAAAAAGTATGAAAATAATGAAATGATGAAAAATATGTAAAAATGGGTGAAACAACAATGAACCACAAAAGAACACCACCAAAAATAAATAAATAAACTCCCTGCTCTTCAGAAGGTGGGTGGAGCAACAGGCATCAAAAAGTTATTAAAAAGTGTACCCTTACAGGTTTCGCAAGGCATCACCAAATTGCATACTCCAATTATATAAAGAAAATAACTGAAAATAATTAATTTAAAAAAATTTTAATAAACCAAAACTATAAAATGAATTAATATTAAAAACTGAATTTACTAAATAGCCAACAACAAAACCATAGCATAAATCAACTCGTAACATAACATAAAATATTTTGAAATTTCCAAAAATTAACATGAAAAATCTCAATAACTAAGCAATAAACTAAACTAAATAGACATGCAGCAATGAGATGCCCCCACCTTTACCTGTGAAGAAAATAGAAAAAAGATACCTGTTAAAAAATTATCACATTACACCTCCATACTTGCATGAGCGGGAAAACTGTTATGCCTAGGATGGTAGCAGGCCAGCTTCAAAGATTAAAATTCCTTGAATTGTCCTTCCGTTGTTCATTTCTCTCCATTTTCAAACCTGGTCTCTCACTTCCGAAATGTTGACAACCATCGCCCTGTGAACTTTCTTTGTTGGACTGTCATTCACAGATCCTCATAAATTCAACACCCAAGAAGCAACCTCCATTGTGGCGTTTGGCCCTGCTGTTGCCACTTCAAGAAACCTTTTTTTAGTTCATTTACATAATAAAATATAAAATTATGAGGATAAAAATTATTGTAAAACAAGTTTGCAGCAAATTTAAAAATTTGTGTTTCTAAAATTTTTTTCGACCCACATATATTATAATATTTAATTATTTGACCTAAAACAATATTTACAAAAACTCTTTTACTTAATTTGGAGTGCCAATGAGGCATGGAGTGGGTTCTAAAATTAAAAAAAGTCCTTTTATCAAATAGGCCCCACCAGTGGCCGAGAGGTACGGACCTCTCAACTGGTAGACGGCAGGTGCTGGGTTCGAACCCAATCGAGGCTGTCGGCCTAACCGTTCGGAGTTTTCCGTGGTTTTCTTCGAACCTTGCGTAAATACGGGTTAGGTTCCCTTAGAAAGACCCCCACGGAGGGCACTCCCCCTGGTCCTATATCCCATTAGCGTAGATAATCGGACGACAAAAAATCAACCTTTTATCAAATAATTTGACAACTAATTCACCATTATTAATATTTAAGTCAAGATCTAATAAAACAACATGTAAATTATCATCTGAAGCACAATTCAACTTAAAACAAGGTGGATAAATGTGATCAATCGATTCCAAAAAATTGTAATCGAAGAAAATTATGTCAACGATATATCTCAAAACTCTGAACGATTTGTTAGAATTTAAAATAAATTTATATTCGTAAAAAAATAAAAAAAAAATACGCGTGGCACTCGGGGACTGCCGCGGTAAAGCTATTGCATAGCATTTTTTATCAACTTATGCAATTATAATTATTTATTTATTTTTTATTTATGCAGTTTTTTTGTCTTTGATATTAAATCAAGTTAAACATTTTGAGCGTGATGACCGATAACAATTATTCTTCTTGTATTGAACAAATGAGAAGTTAATATCGTTTAAAATATTTTTATTATCTTACAGTTATTATTACTTATTATTACTTATTATTACTTTTTATTATTACTTATTAGGTTAATCAGGAATTTTTATCATTGAAACTATACGTTTATGGTAGCTGAAATAAAAAAAAAACAACATAAGTTTAAGACTTGATATTCTCAAAATATCTGAAAAATACCGCGTCAATGTCTGTCGAAGTCTACGGAGGGATACCGTGCCGAAGTCTGCCAAACTGAAGCGATGTTAGCCGGAGTGTTAGGTTTTTTTTTCTCGTTACAGAATTTCTAGATTCTTTCGCCGCGCTCAAAACCCGCGATAAAAGCTATGCAATACCTTAATAAATTACAAACAAAATTTAGCCGCGCTACAACAATTAGATCGCGAGTTATAAGCATTTTAAATTTTCCGAACCTCACCGTGGGGGTCTCCTGTCACCAAAAATTAACACTGTCTCAGAATAAATTACCAAACAAAATTTGGCCGCACTACGAAAATTAGATCGCGAGTTATAGGCATTTTAAATTTTTCGACCCTCACCATGGGGGGAGGTCTTCTGTCACCAAAAATGAACACTCTCATAATAAATTACCAAACAAAATTTGGCCGCGCTACGAAAATTAGATCGCGAGTTATAAGCATTTTAAATTTTTCGACCCTCACCGTGGGGGGTCTCCTGTCACCAAAAGTAACACTGTCTCATAATAAATTACCAAACAAAATTTGGCCGCACTACGAAAATTAGATCGCGAGTTATAAACATTTTAAATTTGTCGACCCTCACCATGGGGGATCTCCTGTTACCAAAAGTAAAACTGTCTCGTAATAAAATACCAAACAAAATTTGGCCGCGCTACGAAAATTAGATCGCGAGTTATAAGCATTTTAAATTTTCCGAACCTCACCGTGGGGGTCTCCTGTCACCAAAAATTAACACTGTCTCAGAATAAATTACCAAACAAAATTTGGCCGCACTACGAAAATTAGATCGCGAGTTATAGGCATTTTAAATTTTTCCACCCTCACCATGGGGGGGAGGTCTTCTGTCACCAAAAATGAACACTCTCATAATAAATTACCAAACAAAATTTGGCCGCACTACGAAAATTAAATCGCGAGTTATAAGCATTTTAAATTTTTAGACCCTCACCGTTGGGGGTCTCCTGTCACCAAAAGTAACACTGTCTCATAATAAATTACCAAACAAAATTTGGCCGCACTACGAAAATTAGATCGCGAGTTATAAACATTTTAAATTTGTCGACACTCACCATAGGAGATCTCCTGTTACCAAAAGTCAAACTGTCTCATATTAAATTACCAAACAAAATTTGGCCGCGCTACGAAAATTAGATCGCGAGTTATAAGCATTTTAAATTTTTCGACCCTCACCGTGGGGGGGGGCTCTCCAGTCACCAAAAGTAACACTGTCTCATAGTAAATTACCAAACAAAATTTGCCCGCACTACGAAAATTAGATCGCAAGTTATAAGCATTTTAAATTTTTCGACCCTCACCATGGAGGATCTCCTGTCACCAAAAGTAACACTGTCTGATAATAATTACCAAACAAAATTTGGCCGCGTTACGAAAATTAGATCGCGATTTATAAGCATTTTAAAATTTTCGACCCTCAGCATCGGGGGTGGGGGGTCTCCTTTCACCAAAAATTAACACTGCCTCATAAGAAATTACCAAACAAATTTTGGCCGCGATACGAAAGTTAGACCGCGTGTTATAAGCATTTTAACTTTTTCGACCCTCACCGTGGGGGGTCTCCTGTCACCAAAAGTAACACTGTCTCATAATAAATTACCAAACAAAATTTGGCCGCGCTACGAAAATTGATCGCGAGTTATAAACATTTTAAATTTTTCGACCCTCACTGTGGGGGGGGGGTCTCCTGTCACCAAAAATTAACACTCTCTCATAATTAATTACCAAACAAAATTTGGCCGCGCTACGAAAATTAGATCGCGAGTTATAAGCATTTTAAAATATTCGACTCTCACCATGGGGGGGGGGTCTCCTTTCACCAAAAATTAACACTGTCTCATAATAAATTACCAAACAAAATTTCGCCGCGATACGAAAATTAGACCGCGTGTTATAAGCATTTTAACTTTTTCGACCCTCACCGTGGGGGGTCTCCTTTCACCAAAAAATAACACTGTCTCATAATAAATTACCAAACAAAATTTGGCCGCGCTACGAAAATTAGACCGCGATTTATAAGCGTTTTAACTTTTTCGACCCTCACCGTAGGGGTCTCTTGTCACCAAAAATTAACATTGTCTCATAATAAATTACCAAACAAAATTTGGCCGCGCTACGAAAATTAGATCGCGAGTTATAAGCATTTAAATTTTTCGATCCTTACCATTGGGCGGGTCTCCACTCACCAAAAGCTACATTATCCTACCTTGTTTTATCTTAAGACGATTCTTTTCTATACTCATTCTATCAGGAATTTTTATTATTGAAACTGTAGATTTATAGTAACTGAAATAAGATATATAAGTTTGAGACTTGATATCCTCTAAATATCTGAAAAATACCGCGTCAATGTCTGTCGAAGTCTGCCGAGCTGAAACGACGTTAGCCGAGTGTTAGGTTTTTTCGTTACCGATGTGTTAGGATATTTCTCGTTACGGAATTTTTGGATTCGGTCGCCGCGCTCAAAGCCCGCGATAAAAGCTATGCAATAGCTTAAAAGGTTAGCTGCAGTGCTTGAAAAATTCGTACGCATACCTATTCCACATACTTGATAAAAAATAGAACCATTGAAAGTTATAAAATTATTATAAAAACAAAAATTACATAAACTCAGAAAAAAATCTCTATTAATACCCAGCTCTTCCTCGATATAAAAAGTATCAAACAAATCCTCCAGAGTTTTAAACAACAGATCAATAGGAATATTTGAAAAAAGATTTTCAAAATCAAAAGTAAACAGATCTGTGGGCGTTGTAGGCGTGTTTAATTTCTTTAAAACTTCAATACTGTTATCAATACACCAAAAATAACTAGAATTTTTTAATTTAAATTTTAAAAAAACATAAATTCTATTCAAAAAATCCTGTAACTTAGCATTGAAACTTTTACCAATACCTCTGGAATTGTAGCATATACATCTAAAATTTATAGAATTTTTGTGAAACTTGGGTGTCAAAAACAGAAAAGGAAGACTGAAAATTATTAATAGGAAAATTGTATGCATGAAGATTTTTAACTTTTCTTGAATAGGCACTAAATTTCTTAATAATTGCATTGTGATTCAGATTATATTTTTGATAATATTTAGTATCATTCAATTTATTAGTAACTTTTTCTATGTAAAATAATTTTCAAATGATTGCATAATTAGATGAAGCCTTATCAACAGGAACGATAACAAAATTTTTATGTAAAAATTGTATATAGCTGCAATCCTCTTTATTTAAACGATGATAAGTGTACTGATTATTATTTAATTTTTGTTGACCAAAAATTCGAAAATCCGAGTCATTTTTAAATCTACTTTTGTTCTCAAACGCATCCAATTTACAGGTCTTCTTATTTAAGAACTATATAGTGAGACGGATTGGCCAGTGTTTTTATAAATGCAGAATATATTTCAAAACAGGCTGCCAAAATGAGCACTTCGCACAAAAATTCCCAAAGCGATTATGGATTAAGAATTGAGGATGTATTCAAATACCAAATTGGTTATTTTATGACTCAATTTTAAATTCAATTTTACTCTCAAACGCATTCAATTAACAGTTATTTATTATTTAGGAACTGTGTAATGGGACGCTTTGGTCAGTTTTTTGAGAAAGGTTAAATATATATTTTAAAAAAAGCTGTCAAATCGGTCACTTTGCACAAAGTTTACCTAAGCGATCATGATTAAAGAATTGAGGATGTGTTTAAATAACAAATTGGTTATTTTACGATTTAATTTTAAATTCAATTTTACTCTCAAACGCATTCAATTGACAGATTTTTTGTTATTTAGGAATTATATAATGTGCGTATTGGTCGATTTTTTAATGAACTCAGAATATATATTCAAAATATATTTTCAAAATGAGCATTTAAGGCAAATTTCGTTTAAGAGGATTTTGATAAAATCAGTTCTTATTGAAAAATGAAATTAAATTTTTTTCAAAAGCGGCCAAATAAAGTAGTTAAACTGGGTTAATCTTAAGTAATATTTCATTTTTTGTTGTTGATATTAAAACCTTTCGAAATCTACCTCCATCAAGCCGAAAGGGATATTTTTTTATTTTGAATATTTAAAGTTACATATTTTATAAATGTGTATTTACATTAGGCCTAAAAGTACATTTATAATATCTTCCAACATAGTTCAAAAGTTTATGTACATTCGGTTTAATTAATATCTGGGCGTAAGCCGTATTTGTCGTCTGTCTCTGGCTGCTCTAAATTGCGTAATGCATTAAGATTTTCATGTAAACGATAGATAATATTGACGTGTACAATAGCATGTTCACCACTGAAAATGAAATGAAATATTTGTAAACTATACAAAAAAAACTCAAAAGAATACCTTTACATTATGTTGTATGAGAAAAAATAGTTTTCAGCTTAGATTTTTATGCTACACTGTATCAAACATATTGAAAACATTGAATATAAAATATACAATATTATTAAAAAATAATATTTATACAAATTATTATCTATATTAAAATTGATATAAATCACAGAATGCACTTTAAGATATTTACTATAGAATATAATATGCATAGTAAAATTTATTATTCGTTAAGGAGGCACGCAAGAAAATCATTTATAGTCTAAATTAATAATTGTTTTTTTTAAACTAACAATTGCAGAAAGCGCGCTTTTAATTTCTGTATCTATATCAAAATTTAACATTTTATCATGTTACATGGAGTGTATAAATTCTCTAGATCATATACCGAACAACAAAATAATTCGCGTATATTTCCAGGGTTGTGAGTGGTCTGGAAAAAACACTGTCAAAAATGGTGTTACATACCAGAATTTTGTTTAAGACAAATTCGCCTTCTTTTATCTCTTTATATTACAGAAAGTATTTTCTGTAAGAAAGCATTTGTAGATTCCCCTTTTCCGACTATTTTCATGCCTGGCCACTTGCCACCTTCTTTCCTTTTATTTTTGTAAAATACTGACGTTTGATTTTCAACTGTGTAATGCAGCTCCTAAATGAGCAATTGTTTTCCATACTATTTAATACATATACACATTTAAAGAACATACAAAGTGATGTTGAACAAATTCAAATATCTTTCAGCCTGTAGATTGTAATTGAGTTTTTGTCCGTGTTCCGCGTTTTCCAAATACTTGAAATTCGAGTTCTCTTGCAATGTATTGCGAATTGCATGAAATGTTTAAGAGATAATGAATTTATTTTTACCAAACCTCTAACTTTCTGAGATAGTTGAGTTATCTCACTGCCATTTCAAAGAAGGATCCTTGTTTTGTACAGAATACAAATATTTGTTTTGTTTCCTTTGGTTTATTTTATTTAGTTTTTTGGTAATTTCATCATATTTCTCAGCATGTATACTTCACTTAATATTTTTCAATTCTAATATTAAAAAAAAATATGTCTTCTAATTGTTTATGCAAGTATAGAATATACTGCAATTCCTGTCGATACATATATAATGATGACAATTCTTATGAGGTTCAGATCCAAAACTAGCAAACTGAATTTATTCTTCTTTATGTTATTTACTGTTGCATGTTATTGAAAAAGATGATAATAGCCAACGTATCTTACCATATGCAGTGCACGTGAGTATTATCCCCTTTAGGTACTTCACGACTATACTAAAGCGAAAGCTTTGCTCCCGAGGCATCTCTGTCTACTATACATAGTCATTTACTTTATCCTATCTATATCTGAAACAAATATAACGGAAGGCTACAATAACCAGTTTAAAGTAACTATGAAATACCTCCAAATATGTATCAGTTTATATAAAGATCCTGACGATATGCAGGCATTTATTAAAAAAAAATTAGAAGTAACTTTAACAATTGTAAAAACATTTAGATTGATTTAAAAGATTTATTGGTGAATACTACTAAAAAAACGGCATCAAAACTCAAGAGAATATTAAGTGGCAATGTTTTGCTACAATATTGTGAATATGTTTGAAAAAATTTCACAATCTATCCCTCACGCGTAATTTTTCTTTCTTTTGTAATTTTAATTTAAAGTGTAATCCACCGTTATAAAACAAACATGACTATGTATATTCGATACGAAAGAAAGAAACATATTAACGAAAGAAATATATTAAAAAAGTCATTATAAATGGATAATCATAAGGAGTAATTCACTCTCTCTCCTATCTGGGCAGGAAAAAATGAATGTGTAAAACATGATGGAAAAAATGATTCCCGCTAAAATAAAGCCTCCACAATTTTTACTGATTAGGGATAACTCCAGACATTCGAGTTTCTGCAGGTCAACAGATTTATGACGCCAGAAAATTCTGAATTGCAGGCTTTATACCTGTCAAATTTTTTGGAGATTTCAGAAAATTGTATTTTGCACTTCTCTTCCCGTATTGGAATAAAAAATTAACCCAGGTGTGGGAGTTGGAAATAGCTTTTCAGAAACACGATCTTTAACACTGACAAAGATTTAAATGAAACGATCTAATCCGTTATAGGTATTTTTGTGAAATATGACAAAACATACGGTTCTAAAAAAGGAGCTGTGTAATGTGTATGCAGAAAAATAACATTCAATCAATAAAGAGATGTTGTTTTTTATCGTTCATGTGTTTCTTTTACTTTAAGTAGATTAACCAAGTAGTTTAACATCCCTGTCACAAAATTAATCCTGTTTCGGATTGTAAAACATACAGGCAATTTGTGATATAGGAAAAGGAAAATTTGTGATATATAAATCCACATACAAAAAGATTCGAATAAGTCAAATATCATTAAACCTGGAAGTACTGGAAGTATCATTAAACCTGGAAGTACGAATCTGTGCGTAACGCATACGTAATTTTGTGAATGGCAACACTTTCGCATGCAATTCGATTTTGCAATTTTCGGTACTACCAATTTTATACTTTTATTATCGCACATTTTCAATTTTTATATCGTCGTATTGAGAAAAAAATGTACTTTTAAATATAATTTTTTGAAGACTGTATCTCAATTTATTTATGAGATATTAATTTTTTTACAGTTTTTAGTACGAATTTTGTAAGTGTGCCAACATATATACGACATTTTCTCTTAAAATTGATAAAAACTGAAATAAAAATATCATGTAAAAAAAATCGTCTGATATAAAATCCGATGAAATTCAGTTATATTGCGTTTTTATTCATAAATTAAATGCTTTTTTAGTTTATTGAAAAACTTAATTTACAAAGGATACAACAAATTCTCTTTACAAAAATGTATTGAGCAAAATGTATATCCAAAAATGTATGACATGCAAGAAAATGAATGATTAGATGAATTTCTGTAAAGAAAACCAAAAACTGTAAGAACTCGTCTTACTTATTTACAAGAAGAAACAAAAGCATCACTTATCTAAACATGAATATCCCGGGGCTACAGTTTTCTTTAAGTACTTTTTATTTCTTGAAAGACAGCACTAACATATAGAACACTAACACATATACACTATTTACAAATAAAGCTTTTTCTTTACATAATTCTACTTGCACACGCCAACAACACAGGACATGATCTCACTATTCATAACCAACTTTTGAATTTTCGAACATCACTAAGAATAGAACATTTTTAAATAGGAAAATAGTGTTGCCAGATTTTTTAAGACGAAAAATATTACAACTACATTTTTAATTTATCAGAGCTCAGGTCACGTGACGAGTGGCAATCTATTTTTTCTTTTTTTTTCTTTGGAATGCGCGTGTTACGTGTATATATAACGCGTACCCAGTATTTTATAATGAAAAAGGGCACTTTTTGCATCTCTTGTATAACGCGCACCATAAATCTGACATGCAAGTTGATGAATAATCAGGTGAATATCTGTAAAGAAAATCAAAAACAAATTTTACGGTAGGCTAGAAAAGAAGTTGAAATAATTATTTTTTAGACTTCGCGTGAGGAGCAAACGAAATACATGAGAAATTCTACATTGTTAAAAAAAGAAACTTTAATTCTACAAATGTAAAGTTGCAGAAATCTGTACTCTTGCTAAAATTTTATCAGTACACTGTTCTTTAAAAAGAGAGAGTGAGAGATAGAGAGAAATATAT
Organism: Maratus speculifer; assembly: GCA_964019185.1. Taxonomy (NCBI): domain Eukaryota; kingdom Metazoa; phylum Arthropoda; class Arachnida; order Araneae; family Salticidae; genus Maratus; species Maratus speculifer. The sequence goes on along the minus strand of OZ025296.1, from coordinate 222,605,476 downwards.
ATACCTAGTTTTTGTAAATCTATAGAAATCTGTCACTTTAAAAGTGAATCTAGTAAAAATATATTAATCTTACAAAAATTTTATCTGTTACTTGGGTCGTAATTTACCACGGATTTAATTCTGTTTCAAACCGGAAATTTTATTTAAAAAATAAAGTGAAAGAAATGCTAAGCTTCAGCAAGTCACTTTTTATTTAAAAGAATTTCTGACCGGAATGTGGGTTATATGAGATGCGCCGTATACGCGGGAAATCATGGTAGATAAAAAGTTCTAGGTTTCTCAGTTTGTAAAAAAATTTCTTAAGAATTTTTAACCTTGCAATTTCTTTTTATTTATAGTGCAAATCTGTATCAATTACATGAATTTTTGCTGTTACCGTTACATAAAAATCCGTAGCAGCAATGAGAATTGTTAAGTAGTATTTAAATAGTAGGGTTATACACGAGTAAATACGGTATCCTAAAAATAATGATTTTTTTCAATTAATTTATAAATGAAAAATATAGTTAATTTCATCCATGAAATAGTTTCAAGAACGAATTAACTTATTTCATATCTCTGTAAAAGAGTTTTATCAAAATATCTGTTTGGCATACTTTTCTAAAAAACTTTTAAATACACTGTTTCAGAATAGTAAGAAGCAATTTTTATTTTGGTCTAGAATAAATAAAAAGAAAAATATTTTATTATATTAAAAAAAATTTAAATCCAAAAAATAAAATTAAGACGATAGTTTTTATTATTTTTTCTTTTTTTACTCAAACATATATTGTTAGATATTTGTTAGAAATAACTTACTTACACAATTTTATACAGTTTCAACTGTTTGTCTATAGTAGAACTTTGGAAAATTGTGCTAAAGCTTTAAAGAAATAAAAATAAAAAAATAAAACTATATACACTCACAGTGCTTAAAATATATTATATCAATGCTTTCTAGAGCCATAATCTTTTAAATCCATAATCATTTATCCCCATAAATTATAGTTCTACTTTTTAGGCCGATAATTATAAACTTAAAAACTTGAAAAATTTTTATGTTTCATGTGTCTTTAATCTACTGCAAATACATTCCATTAATGATATGAACAACTTGCATATATTTACATGTATAAATAATTCAAAATACTGATTTAAAAATGTAATCCTTCTTCACATTTACAAAATGAGTTCTATTTGTGTGATAAATATGCATTAGTTATAATGGGATTCCTTTATATATTACATTCAATCAAACGAAATTCCAAAATTATTACACATACATTAATATATTTCGGTTGTAATACCACTCGTAAATTTCATTAGGATGAAGTGCTTTTAATATTATTGCTGACGACCAATAGAGTAAGCCTTTTACGATATTAAACTTTACAAATTGATCTCCTTACACGCCATAGGTCCATTAGCTGTTTCATGGACACTATCACATGCAAAGTACTCAAAATTATACGCTGATAAATTTGGCAAATGTGAAGACATTTAAATTTTCTGTTACATAATTATTTTTGTTATGATAATTTGTACGGTATTTAAGTATTTAGCGTTATAAAAATATATGCAAGATTTTCTAAATTAATGGTACAACCTTTAAGAAGTGATAGTGCACATCGAGACAAAAAAAATATTAAATAAGAAATTGAGTGTTCAAAACGTCTTTTCCGAAGGAGATGGGCGCCATTAAATTGTGTACACAGCTCAATTTCCGTTACTTTAACACTCCCAGTCATTTTAACACTCCGTCATTTTAACACGATTCAGATTTTGAGCTCGAAAATTTAGGTTTAGGTCTATATATTTGAAAGATTTAATGAAATACAAAAATTGTGGTAAAAAATAGTTGTTCGTTATCCTTAAGTCTAAAGCACCCTCTATCGGCATTTTTAAAACTTTATCTTTAAAATTTATTTTCAAGAAAATACAGATATAAATAATAGTTTTAGGAAAAACCACAAACGAATCGACTAATTTTTACATTTTTTATAATCATTTGAAATTTTGGAATAAAAAATTTAATGGCATATAAAGAAAATATTTTTCATTACTTTTTTCACATAAACATATATTGTTAAGTATTTTATAGAAACAAGTAGTTACGCATTTTTGTAATGTTACAAGTGTTTACCTAGAACAGAACTTTGGAAAATTGTACTAAATCATAAAAAACACTTAAAAATATGCACACACATAGAGTGATTAAAATATATTATTTTAAAACCTTCTAGAACCATGTTTTACATCCATATTTATTTAGCACTATAATCTATCTGATCCATTTTTAAGCCAATAGTTAGAAACTTAAAAATTTGAAACTTTTGTATTTCCATGTGCTTTTAATTTACTGCAAAGACACTGATGCCTTACTAATACCAATAATTCAAAATATTGACATAACAAGGTATTCATTCTTCTTATTTACAAAATGAGTTCTATTTGTGTGATAAATATGTATTATTTATAATGTTATTCCTTTATATATTACACACAATCAACTGAAATTCCAAAATTATTCCACATACATCAATGTATTTCGGGTGTAATACCACTCGTAAATTTCAATAAGATGGAGTCCATTATAATATCAATGCTGGCGACCAATACAAAAAGCACTTTATGATATTAAACTTTACAAATTGATCTTCTTACACGCGATAGGTAACTGGAAATTAGTTTAACTGTTGTATATGCAAAGTACTCAAAATCATAAGACGATAAATTTGACAAATGGTAGAGCATTTAAATTTTTTGTTACATAATTATTTTTATTTTGGTTATTCGTAACGGCATTTAAGTATTTGCTGGTATAAAAATATATGCATTGTGGTTCTAAATTAATTTTTCAAACTTATTTGGTAATTGTACACATAAAGACGAAAAATATTGAAAAGGAAAATAATTGTCCTAAATGTCTTCCGAAGGAGATAGGCGTCATTATCCCCTGAACACTGTTCAGTTTGTGGTACTTAAACACTGTTTAAGTACTTAACCGCCGGTAAGTACTTAACTTTGCGGTACTTAAACACTGTTTAAGTAGCGCAAACCGAGCTGGAAATGTGTCATACACACTTCCAGTGATTTAGATTTTGAACTCAAAATTTAAATTTATGTCTGAGCTTTTGAAAGCATTTAATGAAATAAAAAAATAAAGGCAAAAAATAGTTGTTCGTTACCTTTGTCTAAAACGCCCTCTATCGGCATTTTTAAAACTTTGCATTAAAAATTATTTTAAAGTAAATACTGACATAAGGAATAGTTTTAACAATAACCGTAAATGGATTGACTAATTATAACAAAATCGACAGATGTATATCGATTTCAGACGTTTTTAAGTGTAACAGTACCTCCCAATGAAAGAAACACACCGGACCAGACATTTCCTCCCTTAAATAGAAATAACTATTCTTTGGGGTGTTTCATACTAAGAAACGTATAATACGACAAATTTTAAAGAAATATAAGCTTACTTTTATATTTAAATGCAACCGGTTTATAAGTAAGTAATAGAGATGCAGGTATTTAATTGAATCTGGAGATAAAGAAATAAAAATCATTAATTAAAAAAGTTTCGTTATAGAAGAAGAGCATGAAATGATTGATAATGTTCTGTGCTTACAGTGATTTATTGAAAATAGCCCAGTTATCATGTTTGTTAAATAAAGGGCGTTTTTTTTTTTTTTTTTTTTTTTTTTTTTTTTTTTTTTTTTTTATTGACGCTGTTCAGAGCCGCCGGTAGGTCGTTCTAATAACTTGAATGTCATAAAATTTTACAAATGGACTAATAAAACACTGGGAAAAAATATTCCAACAATAAATACCTGAATAAATAAATAAATAAATAACAATTCCAATCACCGCCGATAGCAGAAAATATGGCACTGTAACTGGATTTAAAATATCAGAAACAGAAAAAAATAATTTGGATAATGAGCTATGTTTTATTTATCATATTCACTTTCCCGATGAGGAATTCGACCACATTCAATGCGACCACTGTTCTCTTGCAGCACACCTTGCATTATTCGTACAACATTTTCGATGGCCTAGCATAACATGTCATACTGAATAGCCCTCATACTTGTTATTGGAGCTATTTTTTTCTAGGAATCATTTTTCTTTTGGTTTTATTAATCCCCTTATAAATTTTAAAACAATTCCGGTTGTTAAAATTAGATGCAGAGATCTCTAGCGTCATTTTTAAGACAACACCCTATATAATAGTAAACTGTGAAAAAATCTTTAATATTATTAATATTACTTATTTTTCTTTCTTTATTATATTTGTGAAGCTTTTTTAGTGTCACTTTATAAAAAGGAAATGCATTAAAGTCACTATTCAAAGAAACCGGAACAGACAGAATTGCCTTCTCCATAAGGGGAACTAGGGGAATTGATACATGGGGGACATTGATACATCCTCTCTACTGCTCACAGGGTCATTACAGGAAGTTTCACAACAGCTCCAAAAGGTCATGTTAGTGCACTCAACTACATTCAGAAAGTCTTGGAATGATTCAGTTGTTTGATGAAACGAGATAGGTGATTAAATGTTTTTGTAGATCAAAAGTAAATTTGAGTTGTACAATTGAAATGGTATTATACAATTGTTCTAGTGTTTTCAACTAAAAAGAATACTCTCCCTGGAAAGTAAAACTACTCTTTATCAGTTTCTCATTCTTTTTTGTTAGATAAATTATGAAGTATTGGATTTGAGACTAATGTTATTCAAAATGTCTGTATGGGGCACATTAATACAGCCTTTGTCTTGGCACATTGATACAACCTAATTCCCTTTCTATTTTATTCTTTCATTACCTTTTATCATTTTTTTACAATACACTTCTTAATCCAACCATTTTTCGCTAAAGATTTCTACTATTAGTTTTTATTGAAGTGAAATAACTTTAATTTCTTTATATTAGAACATTTTTTAGTATTTTTGCAAAGGCATACGAACTTACCCAGCATAAAGTGGTTCGTAGTACTAATTAAAGAAAAGGACGGCAGCCTGGAAAATCTCAAATTTATATCAATTTTCCAGAGAAAAAAGTATTTTCTACATGAAAAGTGTTACGTAAAAGAAACAAACTGCAGAACAGCACAGGATAATTATATTATAAACAGAATTTTAAATATAATTATCCTTTATTTTCTGTGTATAAACCGATTTATAAACAAAAAACTTGGTAATTTTTCCTCTTTCTTAAGAAAGAAGATGATGCTAGGGTTGAAGTACCAGATATGACAATGTTACCACAGCCAACAATCTGACAAGGAACAGCCAGAACATCAGGTCATTATACATTTCGTTTTGATTGCTTTAATATTGCTCACAAATAAAGTGTGTGAGATTTGAATTTTTATAAATAATATAAAACGGTTTGCTAACTATTTTTCTATGAAAAATATGCACTGGTGTTATTTTGTCTCCATTTTCCCCAGACATATCAAAGTGTATCAATCTACCCCGGGGATGGAGCACATTGATACAAATTACATTTTTTGATTTTTTAAAAATTACATGCAAAAATAACATATAAAACAACGATTGTACATTTTTATAACACACTACACAGGTTTTGCTGACATCACATAGAAAAATAACTTGAAATGTCTGCTTTCTAGACACCAAAAATATTTTTAGAAAAAAACTGTATCATTGTGCCCAAGTTCCCCCTACAGGCGACACTTATTCACTGGTGTCCCTTTTAGTAAGCATTATTGTTGTATATAGAGCGGTTATTAAAATTGTCATAATCTGTTAGTAACAGATTATTCTATATTTATATGGTGGTTGTATTATATTTTCATAAATTATGACGCAATTGTGGATTTTTTTACTGTACAGATATTAATATGATATAATTTTATTATTTTTTTTTATCATGTGACTAAAATGAAAGTGTTTTTTAAGCTCTTAATCATGCTTGTAAGTTACATTATTGCTGAATATGTTTAGTAAGTACTATTATACTTATATGTGGAAAGAATTTTTCACGTACTTTTTTAAGAACTTCTAAATTTCGTTTACAATTATATTACATTATTTTGAATTACAGTGAAAATATTAGAATAAACATATAACCTTCTAACTAATTCTTATATTTCTAAATAATAGTTTAGCAAACTGAAATTTTCATCACATTTTCACAGTAGGTTGTATTTATGTGATAAATATTCGTTAGTTATAATGAAATGCCTTTATGTATTACGTTCAATCATGTGAAATTCCAAAATTATTACGCATACGTTAATATATTTAAAGCATAATACTACTCGTAAATTTCATAATATGAAGTATATTACAATATTCTAGTTAAGGCCCAGTATAGAAAGCCTTTTAGGATATTAAACTTTAGAAATGAATCGAATTACATGCTATAGTCCGCTAGACATTTCTTAGAAACTGATTAAACTGTAATAAGTAATGTTGTCAAAACTTTAAGATAATAGATTTAGAAAATGGCCAAAGTATTTAAATTAATTGTTTAAAAAATCTATTAATTACGATTATTTATATGTCATTGATAAGTGTTTTTCCTAAAAAATACAGCTGTGCAGAAGCATTTAAAAAAATGACCTTCTTTGTTCTTTCTTAAGTTACTGTATCGTAATTTACTGTTCTTTTAACATGTTAAATGGGGTCTCCATGGACAAGGGGTAAACACCACGCCGCCAATAGCTTGCGAGCCTAGGAGGTTGTGGGTTCGAATCCGATTGGTTCCATTGCACACACTCCTTGTGCAATGGAGTCACAGTCATTCCTATAACCGAATTTTTTTAGCGTCCCTGCAAAGGCATGATAAAATTTGCACACTACATATTTCATATAAAAGTTGCTTTAATGTACCTAAGTAAATTTTATTAAGCTTACTTTAATTTGACTGTTACCACATAACTAAAATTATACAATAATCAAATGATTCCTTATTATAGATCCCATTATAATGGCATTTTGAGAGTGTCACTATAAATGATACTTATTTTGGACTTCTCAGGAAACATGTTGTAGTCCATCCACTGACGCGTATCAGTGAGATTATGTTTGAAATACCGCAGCACCAATTAAAGTCAGCACAAATAATTTTTCACCACGCCGCCAATAGCTTGCGAGCCTAGGAGGTTGTGGGTTCGAATCCGATTGGTTCCATTGCACACACTCCTTGTGCAATGGAGTCAGAGTCATTCCTTTAACCGAATTTTTTGAGCGTCCCTGCAAAGGCATGATAAAATTTTCACACTACATATTTCGTATAAAAGTTGCTTTAATGTACCTAAGTAAATTTTATTAAGCTTACTTTAATTTGACTGTTACCACATAACTAAAATTATACAATAATCAAATGATTCCTTATTATAGATCCCATTATAATGGCATTTTGAGAGTGTCACTATAAATGATACCTACTTTGGACTTCTCAGGAAACATGTTGTAGTCCATCCACTGACGCGTATCAGTGAGATTATGTTTGAAATGCCGCAGCACCAATTAAAGTCAGCACAAATAATTTTTCACCACGCAATGTATTGCAATAATATTTTTTTGTATATTCCAGTAAATTATGTATAGGTGATACACACTTCATTTTTTATACAAAACATTTTTATAGTAAAATTCAATAACACATAGAAATTTTATGGAACGCGCATCTGCTGGTATAGGTTACTTATATATAAAACATTAGAATTTTCGTTTTCCCATTCAACGTCACTATTATTTCGTATATTTCACAATTTTCTGTATAGAAAGAAAAAACTGAAATCACAGATATCTATCGCATGGGTATGTCTGCTTCCCAACTTAAAAACATAATAATATTAACCCATATTAACCAATAGCTTGAAAGTATACTGAACCGTATGTCCCTTTTGTATGTCTATAAATTTTATAAATAATTGCTCTTTGAATTTGAAATTAACATTACATATGTAGTTTAAAGTTCATCGCATTTCTAATATTTTCAACGAGTTGAAATTGTTATAAAGATTCTTTCTCTATATTAGAAAAAGTTTTTATTTTTGCCTGATATATATTCATACAATGATATATATTGCAGTAAAGACTGAAAAAGTTACCAAAGTTTAAAAAATAAATATATTAGAAATTCATGTATCACGATCCATGGCAATCCTAAAGTAACATTCTTTTGTCAGAAAAATTGAAATACTGACATAATACATTAGACTCTTTAAAAATATTTTGATTAACAAGCTGTTTTTTTTTTTCTTTTCGTTAATTTTATACCCAAAAAATTTACTTATTTAACTTAATTTACATGTAAATAATTACCTTAAAAGACAAATAAAATGAAATAAGGTAGCTTTTTTCAGTAACTTTAATTTCTCTACGGATGACTAAAGTTTTTTTTTTCAGAAGTTTTCAAAATTATTTCTCTATTTTTTTCTTTCGAAAGCACTTTACAGATTATTATAGTTTTGAAGATCTCTTTCGTTTAATCATAAAATATACACTATCCTTTGGCAGTTTGAAAAACGTAAGCAAGTTATTTACAAGAAAAGGTTAAGTTGAAATGTAAGGTAAGTAAATAAAAACTTCTTCAGTTTTGAATTCCATCTTTGTGAAGCAAAATGTAAAAGGCAGATTCAAGTGAATTCAAACGTCAAACAAACTGTATGTTTATTTAGTAAGAAAGAACACTATAGAGCAACAGTACTTTACCTTAAAATCCCTTATCTTAAGTAAACTGAAGAAAGAAATTTTTTATCTATACAGCATAAATAAAAATACAAACATAAAGTTTTTATTTTTGAAACAGAAGTTCATTGTGTAAATAAGGGTATATTTAAGAATAGCACTATATCAAAAAGGATTTTCATTGTTGTTTTTAAGGATTAAAATCTTCTTTTTGCTATCGTAAATGTTCAAATATGGAAATATATAATATGAGTTATTCATAATGTAACACGGTAGAATTTAAATACAGTTTGTGACAAATTTTCATTTCAGTCACCGTTATAAGACATATTCAAAATGTCTCGAAGTATTAATAGTGATTACTTTTTTGGAGTTCAATTTCTGATTATTGGATTGCATTTTTTGCGTAAATTCCGTATGTCGCCATGCACAAGAAAATGGATGGCAGTTCGTATAATATTGCTTTTATGCAGTACCTGAGCATCTTAAAACATCAGAAAACTTAATTTTCATGTTTTGGTACATGTTGAACACTCTACGTAGCTCTATATGCAGATCTGATAGAAACTATTACCAGGATGTAGATGGAAGTATTTTGTATGTGTAAAGATTTAAAAAAAGCGCAGAAGTTTCGATATTGGTAACGTGTCCTTTAAATAAAGCTCATTGCTTCAGATTCAGAAGATTTTTAATTTTTCTATCGACATAATATGAACTATACAAATTTCAACGTTTACTTAAATGCAAATAACGCTAATATAAATGTTAATATCTATATATTAAATTCCAAGTGCTTTCGATTTGCAATCACACATTGTTCCATACATTTAAATACTTCACTTAATTTGAAATACAAAAGTATATTTGTCTTAGCTGAAGTAGAAGTAATCGTGCTTTTATTTAGATTTGTGTAGAAGAATACATTTAACGCATTTGCATTCGTTTTTCATACAACACTAATTAAAAAAATAAATGATGTGGAGGTTAATTATTTTCTTCAACACGATTTTGATTTTCTACCAAAAAACAGCATGAGTTTGGCTACAACCAAAGCACTACTAGTTCTAAATACAGATTATACTTCATTTCAAATGAAGTAAAGCATTTGAATGAACGGAAATGCAATTATAAAAAATGTTTTGGAGAATGGCTGATTAATTGCATGTCGAATCTATTGGGAAATTACGATAAAATCTACTTAAAAAAAATTATAACATGTATATTTTTCTTATTTGTCATCATTTAAGAAAACGTTATTTTTCTAAAAGTTCATATTATGTAATTCGTTTTAAAGATATTTGTGAGAAAATACGAGACGAGAGAAAATTCTCGTTAAATATCAGTCGATTTGCAACATTAAAAAATTTGTTTAGTGTGGAAATTCATGTTTGTTATTGACATACTGAAACAACCACAAAATCATTTTATAAATGTTCTCAATTTGAATTTTTTTTTCATTTGAAATTCTAATATTTAAACTGTATATTAGAAAAAAATATTAAAATAATAAGTAGAAACATCCATTAGCAAAATAATAATACGTTTCAATAAACATTCTTAATTAAATAACGGCAATTTCCGCAAGAAACATGTATTCACATTTTCCATCCCTGCAACAGTTAATGATAAAAAACAATGTTCGTGAAATAAGCATCATTTTAATTAATCATAAAAATGTAATAAACAATGTTTGAGAAATAACTTCCGTCAAACATAAGTAAATGATAGTTTTTTATTTCTACTTATGTAAGTAATAAAGAAGAAAAGTTCGTAAATTAATAATACATTAAATTTACGTTTTTTCCTCATTCAGGGATATTGGTATTCCGAGAATTTTCATTATATTCAATTTTCATTCGACAAATGAAGGACTTGCGAGTTTGTATGTAATTAAATACTAAGTTATTTATTGCAAAGCGAATAATTCATTAAAAATATGACAGGTAAATGCTTTGTTTTCTTTAACTTGTTGTGTCCTGACGGTATTTTCAAATAATTTTAAAAATAACTTCTAATTAATTCATTTAACACAACTGCACACATTAGAATAATTTAGGATGCACTGTTAAAAATTTGTAAAGTTCTGTCCAGGCGTTTGGCCGTTTTTGTCGAAAACTGTTATACAAACGTAATTTAACAGTATTAGGAATGTATTTTGGTCTTTTTATAGTCAGAATAAAGTGACTTAATGGTTATGTACTTCTTTTTTCAAAAAACGGTCGAATGCCTGGACATAATGATGCAAAATTTTAACAGTGTGCATTATCGATACTACATTTTTTCATGTGACAAAAGCATAAAAATTCAAATTTAAAATTCTTTTATATATGTTTCCATGTAGAATAACGCACTGTTAAAAAAATCTAAAATTCAAAAATATAATTTTACAAAATTTCACATAAAAAGGCATTTTCCTTTAATAGTTGGAAAATTTCATCATATTTATTGAAAACAACGAAACTGACGGGATGGAAGGAAACAATGTAGTTACTCCGTTATCAATCGTACATTTATTTTCAATGTTTGTAAAAGTAACATGTTACACGGAAATAAAAAAAACTCAATGAAAAAATACTGGATCTTTTCTAAGATTCTTATTGTGCTGCTGAAATGCAACTGTACTGACACCAACAACTTTTTTATAAGCAAATTAACCGGATCAAATTACAATAATTCACTGACTAAAAAAAAGTTCTTTAATAAATTCTCTAATCTAACCATATTGTAATTATTTATTAACTATAAGAAAATCACAACAATAAATTAGCCTGATTAATTAAAACCTGCAAGAATTACAACAGTACCGATAAAACTACAATCTACTTTATAAAAATTAAAAGACACTGTAGAATCTACTACATGATTTTAGAATCACGTGCATTTTAAGGTCCTATGGATTGACAGCTAGAGCAGTTGTTTATAACAGGAAAAGTTGCCAGTTTAAATCTCCTTGATTGTGATGGTGCTTTCGTCAGCATCGGTGTAGTGACAACGGGTTCGAAAAAAAGAAGGAAAAAAAACTCCAAGACAACAAAGTTCAATTTTCGATGTAATGCCTTTTATTAAGTTACTTTTAAAGACCAGAAATCAACAGTGCAGGCCTGAGGCAGGGATGCCGCCGACCACAACATAGTAGCAAACTCTTTTTAACCGTTACATTCCGAAGGAGACTGAGCAGACTGAGTCACAAAACAGATTGAGTCACCATTTTTCGTTTTTTTTAGCAGGCTCGAGTTATAGCGAGCCACATATTCATATTATCACCACTATTAAACTCTCATGCGACAATTACGGTGATAAAAAGCATGCATTTGATTTCCATTACAAAGACTTCAATAGGAGTAATCAAAGTGCAGAATTTGAAATTATTAACGCCAAATTATAAAAGAAAAAACAAAGTTTCTCTGAACCAGAAGGAATGCATTTTCTACAGGGGGATGACAAAAATCACACGGTATCAGAAATAATAGAGAAGTAACGTTAATAAAATAAAATAACAGTTATTAAGGACAGTATTAAAGAAGAAAATAACTTCGACCGTAGCAAAACAATAGCATCTGGTTTGGAACATGTAGCAGTACAAAGATCATCCAGTTCTGCGTAGAAACAGGACCTAGCTAAGAGAATAAAATAAAGAAGCTGTTTCTAGGGAATGTAAATAATTATTACGTCTACATAAAAGCACAGAGGAAAAATTGTGGCTTATAGAATTACATTTAGAGGTAAACTGAAATCTTAATTTAAAAGAAAATTACCTTTAACAAATGGATGGGATTAATTGGATTAAAATTCAGATTATTAATTAAAGTTAAGAATTTAGAGATTGGTATCATTTTAAAATGAGGGTAGAGTAAAAACAATTATAAAATAATACGTAAAGGAAAAAGCCCTTACACCGACCACGTTTTTTTTTTCCGCGGTCAATAAATGCAGGTTCTTCTATACTATTCGATAGATGGCACCGTCACCCAAATCTTATATGAGCATTATAATGGAAAGTTGCCGTTCCTTCCAATGGAAGTTTTCCTTCTTTTATTTCCTAAAATGGAAAATTTACTTACGGAACAGGTCAAGCCTTGCAAATTTGATGCCAGTAGTCTCACCGTGAATTGGTGGATTTATTTTTGACAGTGTGCTAGCTTGCATGCTATTAAAATTTAACTTACAATTTAAATTTAAATGATAAAAATAGTTAGTTACTTATGAATCCATGCAAAATAGAAATACAATTGATGACCCCAGAAGCAAGGGATACAAGTGACAAAATTTAGATTTCAAGTTAATTGAGTTCAAAGTTAAACATTAATTGTAATTGAATGAATTTGAGATATGAAACTTTCTTAGCGATCCTTGAGCTCTTATTTCAATGACTATTGAAAAAGTGGAATACGTTTTTTTATTTATAATAAAGCAATGTCGATCATCTTTCAGCACTTATACCCTTTGACTTCTGTTACGAATGCCTCCTTGGTTTTGCAAGCCTATTTTGTCACTTGGTTGCTCTTGGCAACGAAGCTTTTTTTTTTTTTTTTTTTTTGTTATTAACAGATGATTTTTTGTTCTTAAGATGAAGAATGTTTTTGAACCGAGTTTTTTTCGGTAATAATTGAATTCTCAGAATGAGAGTAATAATTAATAACCCTTTATATAAATAAATGTACATAGTTTTTTAAAATCTAAAATTCATTTAATTGAAGCTGTTGTAATATTTACTGCGTTATTAGAATTTAATCTTACTGAAATTTCAATACGAACTTTATTCGACGATTTGAATGTTATTCAAATAATAAAACCTGCAGTCTTCGAAGTGATATGCTTCATTTTTTGGCGTCAAACTTCCAGGGTATGACGAAATACTCGATGTCTGATTTGATTTGATCAACGAAAGAATGAGGTAAGAACCTCAAATTAAATTATTTTAAATAAATTGAATTATTGATTAACTAAATAAAATAGACTATTACTATGGATTTTGAATTACTCTAGAAAAAAAAGCAGCTATTCGTACTCAAACTACAAAAATATTTGATAAGGTTAAAGATTCATTAGATGATACACAAACATTATAAATCGAAAATATAAAAAAACGTAGTTAGATATTTTAAAGCAGCAGTTAAAAGGTAAATTGAAAATGTTAAAATCGTTAAATTCTGAGAATGAACCATTGGTTCCTGATGCTGAATTTGAAAAAGAAATTGAAAAGTCCGAAATATATAATGGAAATATTATTGAATGGAAATTTAAAATTTCCAAATTTATAAATGATAATACCGTCACTCCTGAAACTAAGTAAGATGCTTCAGATAATGTGATAGTAGTAGTAACAATAGTTCTCTACTAAAAGGTAAAAAAACTTTGAATCAAAATTTAGTAAAACTTCCAAAACTTAACATATCTAAATATTATGGTGACCCATGTTTATGGGTCAATTTTGGAGTAAATTTTCGAATGCAAATGATAACAATGAGCATTTAACTCAAATTGATAAAACTTTCTACTTAAAGTCACTTTTAGGCGGAATTGCTGCGAATTCTATTGCAGGAGTTTCGCCGACCAAAGAAAAATATGTTCATGCTATAGAGACAAGTCGTTTTGATAGTAACGACCTTGTAATTAACAGTCACATGACTAAATTAATTAATTAAAAACCTGTGAGAAATTCTAGTAATATCGCTCTTAGAGAAATCTATGATGAGTGCGAAATTCAAATAAGAAATCTGAATTTGTTAGGTGTTGCATCAGGTTCATATGAACATTTATTATGTGCAATTATTCTTAAAATTATTCCATCTGATATTGCTCTAGAATTCAACAGAAAGCGCACTAAACGTATTGACTGGCATGTAACTGAATTAATGAATTTTTTAAAAGAAGAAATCGAATCTCGTGAAGCCACTATACAATTGAATGGTTTTGAAGAAACACTTTATGAAAATAAATATTAACCTAATAAGAAAAATTTCCACAATTATAAAAGAAGCGTTCCGTCAACCTCAGCATTAACAACAAATGTTAAGAATAACTGCATTTTTTGCAATAAAAGTGATCATAATACTGAAAATCGTAAGTCGCTCTGCAACTGCATAAAAATAAACACAGTGCATTACAATAAGCCACTTAATCATAACCTACATTTAGAGAGCTTTTGCTAAATTAGTTTTGACAGTGTTATCCAAAAGATATTCGTTATTTTTCAATTTGTTGAAGATCCCCTATAGAGTTTCGGGTAAAAACCTTCACAGAAATGTGTTACCTGCACTATTATGTTTACGCACTTAAAGTTTTAGGATAAATTCTCCCGTTATTGTTTTTTAGCTAGATATTTAACAAAATGTCTATAATCGCAAGTGACCAGTCATCTTTGGCCATATAGTGCAGCTAAAACTAGTTACAAAACATATCTAAAAATCGATCTAAACATTGTTTATGAGTGTAAAATTTCAATAAACTTTAAAATGTCAATTATTAAAATTATTCATGCTCATTTTTCATGCAATTTTTTTTATTTTTTTATTTTGATGACTGGGTATTGTGTACAATGTGGTTTGTCATATTTTCAGAAGAAACATTATTTTATATTATGAAATCTGCAAATTATAAGGAAAAAACATGGAAAAATTTGGGACTGTGTTTATAAAAACCTTAATTTCTCTACGATATATATGTTATCCACATAAAAATAAATACAGTATATTACAATAAGCCATTTAATAATAATCTACAGTTATAGCGCTTTTGCTACATTAGTTTTGACAGGGTTATCCAAAAATTATTCGTTATTTTTCAATTTGTTGACGGTTCTCTATAGAATTTCGGGAAAAAAATCTTCACGGAAATGTATGATCTGTACAATTTTATTAAAACGCTTGGAGTTTCAGGATAATCCCTCATGTGTTTTCAATATATTTAACAAAATGTCTAAAATCGCAAGTGGCCGGTCATCTTTGGCCATATAGTGTATTTTTCTATTTTATTGCGCCATCATGCATGTTTTCGCTTTATCTTTAATTTTCGTATAGTGTATTTTATTTATTAAGTTATTTATTAATTTTCTAAAAGGTATCGAAAATATTTCGCACAGGCAACTTAATTTATGCTGCATAATAAATGCAGGCATACATTCATTATGATGCATGTATGCCTAATTTGTTTCCTGACATACATTGAATAATTTTTTTTAGCATTTCTTTTTTTTACACCATGTGATTCCCAAAGTGACATCAAAAGAATATTGTCCTAAAGTATTATTAATAACTGTGTGTTCTATTTCGATCATGATAGAAAAAAAAACTAAAATTTTTTATAATCAAATTCTTCTGTTAAAAGATATTGCTTTAATGCATTTTTGATTTCAAGTGTATGAAAAACAGTCCAAAGTGCAGTTTATTCTTATACTTACTTCTTATGTTATCTTATATAAAACATTATAAACCTAGAATATTTACTGCGGATTTTCATCAATCGATATTAACAAAAGCTGACAAGTTGAAAGATTTGATTGGCAAAGACAAATTGCCCTTTACGTAAAGTTGGAAATAAGAATTATTTTTCTAAGGGAAAAAATCCACAAGATCAACTCAAACTCTTTCAGAAAATCTGGAAATAGTCAAAGAATGGTTAAAATATTATTCCTCTTTCCCCTTTGTTTGCCGAAAGAAAAAAAAATGCCCGTGAAAAGCAATCCATTTATTTGAGAAACAAAATCCATTTGCATTTAAATAATCTTTAAAAGCAGGTACATTTTATGTTTCTTGAGTTAAATGTGGAAAAACATTAATATGTTTATTGCTGTAATTCATCCATATGCATTTGATAAAATGTAGAAAAAATGATGTCAAAACTTGAATTTTTTAAATTTATAAAGACCAGAAAGCTGCAGAAATTTGCTTGTTACTGCATAAGAGATATCAATTTCTTCAATCCTTTTAAAAAGGAAACAAATTTGATTAGAGCGCATAGTCTTTCTTATCATGAAGAAAGAACTGAATATCGGTGAAAGCTCGATGCAAAGTTCAATTTCGCTTATATACAGAGATTTCGTTCATCATTTTTTCCAGAACGCTATCCAATATTTTTTTAATTTTTAATTGTTGTTTAAATTCAATAAAAAATTCGATTCCTTATAGTATTCAATTCAGTAAAGAAATTTTATCTAATAAATGTAACTGAATAACAATCTATGTTTTAAATTCATCATTAAGATTTTCATAAAAATTGTTAATACTGGAAGGAATTTATAAATGTATCTTGTAATGATACAATAACGGTTAAATTCTAATAATTAAAAAAAAAACCTTGGTACAATGAAATCAATGTGTAACATTTTATTTCATTTTGGTTTGCATTCATAATTAAAACAAATTTAACTTCTGAATTGACTCAAACAATTATAACTAAAAAAGGAATTTTGAAGGTATTAGAGGTTGTAATTTTAGTTTAGGATGTTATCGATTTAGCAATAATGAAATTTCAGCATTTGTGGCTCTAGTTATATTTGCAACAGTTTTTACCATTGTTATTCTCTTAAAACGAATATTACAGATACAATCACGACAAGCTGAATGATACAAATCCTTATTTTTTTATGTATAACTATTTTAGATACTGGAAATACTCAATATATATTGAACTAATAATACACCGTATATTTTTCAACTTATTTGAAAATAGTCCAGCGCTACATGCTAAAATTAATCTATGCATGTTACTAAAAAAGTTAATCGAATCAATTATCTGGTTAAATTAGATAATTGTTTTTTAATTCTATGTATGTATATAGGATTACAGAAAAGCATACTTGAGATTTATATTTATATCTAATATATATATATATATATGTATGTATATATATAAACATATATATAATTTTACAAAATTTTACAAAATTTTATTTTTTTTGACTAATTTTACCATTATACTATATTAACTTCCTTTTAATATTATTCCATGTATTATTCCGGCCTCTTAAATGAAAGTCCTATTTATACAATTAGTCTTAAAATATCAAATATATTAGTCTTATGATACCTGTTTAATACCTAACAGACTGGGGAAAAGAAGCTATTTGGTGGGAAAATTAAGGATGAAGATACTATTGTTTTTTGAATCAGTCATACACTGGTGTCCAAAAGTTAAGCATAATTGGTAATTAAGTAAGTAATGAAAGAAATATAAATCGAAATGTGGTGAAACTCCAGGTGTTTAAACAAAATAGTACGCGTCATATATTTTCGCGAAGAGTTTTCCCCGAAATTCTATAGAGAACCGTCAACAAATTGAAAAAGAACGAAGATCTTTTGGATAACCGTGTCAAAACTAATGTAGCAAAAGCGTTCAAAATGCACATTATGATTAAGTGGCTTATTGTAATGTACTGTGTTTATTTTGATAAGGATAGCATGTATACTCGTAGAGAAATTAAGGTTTTTATAAAAACAGTCTTAAGTTTTTTGCTTATAATTTGCAGAGTTCTTAATATAAAATAATGTTCTTTTCTGAACATATGACAAACATCATGGTACACAATACCCTGTCATCAGAATTTAAAAATAATAAAAATTGTATGACAAATGAGCAGGTTTACTAAACAATTGTTTACTGCGCAGATGTGAACGCTATTAAAATTTCATTTGCATATTATGTTAGTTACATGTGTAGAGCAACTTTTGTGAAAGTTTCAAAAACATAGATTAAAAATTCTGAAAATTATCGCTGATAGAATGAGATCAAAATATTTTATTCCTTAATGAAGCAAAAAGATGAGGGGCTGTATCCATATTCCATTGATTCGTGCCTAGACAATATTGCACGTACAACTGTATTTGGATAAAACCCCTAATATTTTGCTTCCTTTTAGGAATAACGGATTTTGAGTTGATTCTATAGACGATAATTTTCAGAATTTTAAAGCTATGTTTTTGAAACTTTTACAAAATTTCCTCTATACATTTTGCTAACACAATATGCAAATGAAATTTTGATATCATTGACGCATGCGCAATGAAAAATTATTTACTAAACCTACTCATTTTTCATACAATTTTTATTATTTCTAAATTCTGATGACAGGGTATTGTATACAATGATGTTTGTCATATTTTCAGAAAATATCATTATTTTATATTAAGAACTCTGTAAATTATAAGCAAAAAACTTAGGACTGTTTTTATAAAAACCCTAATTTCTCCACGAGTATGAATGCTATCCTTACAAAAATAAACACAGTACATTCAATAAGCCACTTAATCATATTGTGCAGTTTGAACGCTTTTGCTACATTAGTTTTGACAGGGTTATCCAAAAGATCTTCGTTCTTTTTCAATTTGTTGACGGTCCCCTGTTCGATTTCAAGGAAAACTCTTCGCGAAAATATATGACGCTTACTATTTTGTTTACACACCTGGAGTTTCACCACATTTCGATTTATATTTCTTTCATTACTTACTTAATTACCAATTATGCTTAACTTTTGGACACCAGTGTAGATTGTAAAAAAGGATTTGAATGTAAATAATGTAAAACAAAAAAGTAAATAAAAAAATACATTAATATTAATAAAATTTTTGAGAAATTTAGAATTATTAAATGCACACTCTAAATAATTGTTCATAAAATTTGCCAAATTTAATATAAAGTAAATGCAAATGGAGAGCTACTAACTTTAATTGTATTCGAAGCTTTTACAGATAATCTTTTTTTTTTGTTGTTTGTTGTTATTTTCCCTAAATTGAAATCATAAAAATAAACCAGATATAGATAAATCTTACTCCTCAAAATAAAATAAGAATATTTCTACTATCATATAGAAAAAATATTTTGTACATGGCTTAAGTTTTCAATTAAAACAATTCCAAATTTTTTCTTCTTTAAATCAGATATTAAAGTTCTACATAATTTTTTGTATTAGTGTAAAAAAGAGTTTTGTAGTAAAAATAGAAAAAAAAAACAAATTAAAGTATTATCTTTTACAATTTTGAGAATAGCAAATGGTTTTCAGAAAAGGAGAATGCCATATTTTTTAAAATAATTATTTCGAAATTTAATATTGTTAACTCAGAAATACTAAAATACCAAACTGCCATTATAAGTGTTTTTTTTAACTTTCAGAGCATTTAATCTTAAGCATGTAATGAACACTTTACATACAAGTATACATACTAATTCATATTTGAGGATGTGCGTAAACTTAAAAGGCTAAAATAAAAGAAAGTAAAAAAGGGAAATTTTTTTAAATGTATATTAAAACCATTTGCATTTCAATGATACATCCTTAAAGTATTTTTAGTAGATATTTCCAAAGATTCGTTTTAAATTGTTGATAATTTAAATTCATTTAAAGCATTCAACGGATAACAATTAAATACATTTGCTGTTAAATTTCAATAACTATTATGGATTCAAATATTTTATTAATGTAAGTTTATTCCCAAGTATTTCATTATATTCTATACATAAAATAGTTTCTCATTATAAGTACTTTGAAAATTGGCACATTATTTATATTAAATATAGTTAAAATTTTGAAATGACCTCATAAAAGAAATACAGCGAATTTAGTGAATGCATATGTTACTAGCAGTGTATGAAGAGCAGATAATTTATACAATCCATAGACAAGACATACAATACTTAGCATTTTTTAATGAAGGGTGAATTAAAAAAATAATTTTAATAAATCACAGTTTTTGTCTTACCGGGCTTCCCCAGGAGTTCATTGCTTCGCCGGACAAACTAAAGCCCTTACTTTAAAATAATCACTGTAAAATAATCCCTTTCATTGAATGAACTGAATGCAGTTTTTGATAGATATGAACTGGGTTTCAAACCTAATGTTAAATCGATTAGAATTTAGTGTATGTTTGTAGTTTTAACCCTTTTCATTCTAGCGTATTATTAATAGTACATTTCTTTTCATTGAATATTAATTTATTTTAACAAATACTTTTAAACTCGGCAGGCGGCAATTGTGGTACATGTCTGTGAATTTCGTATCAATAACCTTTATTAAATATTAAGAACCTTTAATAAATAATAATAATAATAGCAATAATAATATTAACAATAATAAATTTAGCTTACAGCAGCTCCCTGCCAGTAAAATGCTGCGTGTCCTTTCAAACATATGAACTTTTCAAATGAATTTCAATGGACTCTTTTACAAATAACTTTAAATAAAAATTAGAACTGTTATAATACAGGTTTTTAGGCGGGAGGAAAGGAATGTTCTAAAAAAATAAAAATTGTAACTCTGCCTAACAGATTATTATAATTCTGTTACATGAATGTTTTTAAGTATCGTTTCAAAAAAAAAGTTGTAGGTATCCGACTTTCGTATTAAAAAGTTTAATAACTTCACAGATTATTGTTATTATTATTATTATTATTATTATTATTATTATTATTATTATTATTATTATTATTATTTACAATGTAGATATTTATTTATGTACATCCAAATGGTGTTAAAAAGATTTTTTACTCGTCTAACATTCTTTTAATCTTTTTATTTTAAGATAGTTTCTAATAAAAATAACTATTTTGATTGAAATAAAAGATAATTTTAATCTGAAAATGACAAAAATACCCAGAAAACTAAAAAAAATGTACAGTTTTTTCTTTCCTTTCTTTTTCCCACAAAAATGGATTATTAAATCGTTTTCATTACAGAAATATCATTAAAAATAGAACAAATTAATACCTCGGAAAATAATAGAAATAAAAAAATCTATAATTCTTATTCGATATATGTGAATCAATACGGATAACTTGTGTCAATTTCACCGTCAACGGTTACAAATTTTGGAATTTTCGTTTTACAGCTGTGAAACAATCAGTTGTTTAATAAAATCGTTTCATAAACTTCCGTCTTTATGATTATAGGTATATAGGGTAGATATTATGTAACAAAAATTCCTATAAAAATACATAAAAATATTTATGCTGAAAAACTTAAATGTATAAGCATAAACAAAGAAAGTGTAATGCATATTGACATATCCATAGTATCATAAAAATCTCTTCCTGGTCAAACATTTTTATTAATGTTTTATTTTGAAATATTTTCTATTAAAAAGAATCATTTCTCCGTAAAATTAGAAGTCTCAAAATGTCAAAACATGTCACGAATTAATAGCATTTGAAATCTAGCGATAAGTTTGGCAAGGTTATTTTATTATTTCATTTACTAAAAAAGAACGTGAAGTAAATTTTGATTTAAAAAAAAGAAAAAACTACATTGTAGTTTAAATGAAACTGAAAATGATTCAGTGATACAAACTCTTTTAGAAGATTTGTGTTAAACTATTTTCTGTTATATTTTAGATTTAACATAATTACTATATTAATTTCAAACTATATAAATATATTTTATAATATATGTTAATACTTATTATACATAAGTGATAAAATATTTAAAATAATATTATGTTAATAACATGTTAATATTTATTTTTAAATTAGAAATTATGCTGATTAATGATAAAATATTCAAATATAAATTAGGTATATTATACGTCAATTATGCTAATGATGGTAAACATGTTATAAAGAGCATGAAAAAATAATGTAATAGTAAAGATGAAAAAAGAAAAAATGTAAAAAACATTGTAATAGTATTGTGATATTATGCATACGTTTTCATTACCCCTTTATCGACTGATGGTACTTATAAGTACCATTAAAATTACTTATTATAAAATTCTATTAATACGTCAATTAGTGATAATATTGTTAATAATGAATTACAGGTACATTACTTTATTTTGTTCCAAAATCATTATTGGTTGCACAAAACAAAAACATTTTTAAAAGGATGATTTTAATTGAATTTGTATCTTTTCAGCTTTCATGTTGATGAGGGAAGGGGTAGGGGATTTTTCAATTCGGAAATATTTCTATATTTATATTGGAAAAACATCATATTCGTACATTTTATAATTCTACAAAATAATAAGAAAACAATTCAAAATAAAAGATTTGAGTTAGCAAAATCCCTATAAATTCAAATTTAATTAATCCTTCAATCCTTCTAAAATCATTCAAAAATTTATGAAATGATTATGCAAATCTTTTAATTTACTTTAAACAGTTTACGTAAAATGCTTTAGAATGTAAAACTTTCATGAATTCATAATTCGTAGATAAATCGTTAAAAGGAACTATTTAAGTTTTTTTTTTTTTACACTTTATTACGTTATTATAGCGGTATATAATTTAATTTGTTTTCAAACAACTTCTGTTTGAAAAAAGTTATCAACACGCATATATAAATACCAAAAGAAATCTGAATACTATCAATGTAAAAATTTCAAATGAAAACATTAAATAACTATTTAAATATTTTTATTTTATTTTTTACTTTACTTTTTAGAAATTCGTACATAATTTAAACCATAACACATATAATTTAAACGCATATAATTTAAAATTATATGTTAGGATATCAACATTTCAAGTACCTAAATTCTTTAATGTTATTTGCTTTTAAAACCTTATACCTAATACACACATGCGTAGTGCTAATTTGGAAAGAAATCCTTGATAGTGCTTTGTTTTGGGTTCATTGTTTTGACTTTTCAAAGTTTTTTATCGTTATTTTCTAACTCCGTAAGAACAACACAATCAAACTTGTTAGAAAAAAAAACATATATAATTTTTACATATTACCTGTATGAAAAAAATAAATTATTCATAAAATGTCATGACTTATTATATCAAATTGAATTATATCACTTATTATACATAAGTGATTATATCAAATTGAATATAAGGTACCCTGGGATAATAACGCCACGTTAAGGTTCTACCAATTTTCACGGCTTAGTTTTAGATTGTATTTTTCAAACAAATATAGGATCTGATACAGCAACTCATTGACTATCTATATAAAATAAAATAATTTAACACATATGTATTCATAAAGTGTAATGGCGTTTTTTCTTGACCAATGCTATTTGGCGTTATTAACCACCTATATGGGTAATAACGCCATGCAAACAAAACTATGAAATAAGATGGAATAATTGCATGTAGATAGCCCAATTCTAAAAATACAAACTCTACAAACTTAGAAATTGACAAATTGCAGTCTACGCTATTGAAAATGTTCAATTTTTGTGAAAGTGTAAGAAAAATAAAGGTGTGGTGTAGGAGGGTGGGATGAGGCAAAATAATATCGAACCGTGAGCTTCTTTTTACTTAAAAAAGACCGCTTAAATAGAAATATGAGAAATATTGTACAGTTTTAACTGTGTTTATTTGAATCAGTATTTAGGATGTAGTTCGGCCACTGTAGGGAATCAACCGTGGTATTAATGTCAAGGATTGGCGTTATTACCCCGGTATAGTTATTGCGCAGTACATTTTAAATTACAAATTATCTCGAGAATATATCCAAAATCTTCAACAACATTTTAAAAGTACATGAAATGCACTACAAATTTATGTAATTAACAAAGTATTACCGGATAAAAAGATAGTCTTCACATCAAAAAACGTATCTCGCAAATTTTAGATCAAGCGTTAATTTTAGTTGTTTGTAAAAACAATAAGACCTAAAAATGAAACAAATGAACTTGAAGCTGTTTTTTGCGATTTATATGACTCAAAACCCTTCTGCGCAGAGCACATGGGTGTCATTTACCTGATTATTTCATAATTATGCAAAATATAAGCACTTGGCGTTATTACCCCGCCTGGCGTTATTACCCCAGGGTACCTTATTAGGAATTTTAATGCGATTACTATATAAAAATAATAAATAAAAATCATACATTGTTTGTTTATCTTAACTATTCCACTAACCAAAAAATAATGATATGCATTTTTCCCAGAACTGTAATAACTTTTTTAAAAGAAAAGTGAACGTTCAAGACAATTTTAAAAAAAATGACTGAATTTTAACTGCACAGTTTCTATATCATACATACGCTAAATCTCATATTATTAAATTTGGGGAAAATTGTTTTTCTTCGGATGTTTTTTTCATTATCAAAAATTGTATTTCTGTATTGATTTTTTTATTAAATCGTTTTTCAAATATAAAACTTTCTTTGTAATGGTACAATAATATTAAAATATGGAATGCATATAAATATTAAATGATTTTATTTCTTACAAACCTTTGAAAATAAATTATTACTATTAATTTATTACGTTAATTATAATATACTATTATATATTATTAATATATAATAACAATGCATAATACTGTATAAAATATTATTATATTATATTATATTGTTATTATATATAATTCAATATAATATAATATAACATTATTATAATATGCATTATATATCATTATATATATTCTTGTATATCAATTATATTAATTATTAATATTAAATTATTAATTAAACGTAAACAACATTCAAATGTATACAAATTCAAGCGTCGATCAAAAACATCGGAAAAGATTTGTGTCAGTTCGACTCACTTCTTATGTGCGAAAAACGATGGTTTGTAAAAATGATTATCAGTCACTTTGCAACACAACTGCCGCAGTAATTTGACACAACCAGTGAAAGACGAAAATAAAAATTTCTCTCAGCTCTCGTACTGTACGTCGTATAAGCAAATTCTCTTTAGAACAAAACAAGAGCATATTTTATCTTATCAATATTTATAAGTTTTTCTTGACCATGAATGAGAAATATTAAATCATTTTCCAATCTCTTTACGTAGGTGGTTTAACGATTATTGTTCCTAGTGTATATAAAATATTTTTACTGCGATGATTGATGTGGAATATCAACGCCGAATGTTTTATATGCCTATATAGGGGAAGATGGGGATACTTGAGCCATTTTTTGAATTTTAATTTTTTTTAATTTTTTATATTTTTTTAGAATAAAATAAAATATTGAAGATGAAAATTTGATATTTTTCCTTCCACTAAAAATCATTTTCAATAAATTTTGAACTATTTTTCTATGTATAATAAATGTTTATTTTTTGTTTTATATCATGGCTCAAGTATCCCCATGGCGGGGATACTTGAGCCATAGTGAAGGGATACTTGAGCCACTACGGAAAAATACCTACAAAAATAACTTTTTTCACTTTATTTTTGCACAAACATTTTACAGAATGATAAATTATGAAACATAAAGTCTTTCAAAACCAATTGAGAAAACAAAGCTTGTAATACGATCATTTTTTGTCGTTAAAACTGGTTGTCGAAGGATAATTTGAACTTCAGTTATAACGATGGTAGAAACATCCTCAGTTCAGAGCCATTTAAATTTGGAGTCTGCAATTCTTCGGGCACATTTCATTTTTTAAAATATTAGGCACTTATCCAACAAATATTTTTACAGTTTTCCTTCTGGTATATTTTATTAGTAACCAACCATCAATAGAAGGTTTTCTTTGACATCATCACCATCATTGACAGAATTTTCCTCTAATGTAATTTTGTCTAACTCATGCTTTTAGTTTAGTAGCTGTCGGAATTTAAGCCAGATGTATCATTCTACTATTTCAAACACTTTTTTGATTTCACATGAAAAGATTTTGTCTTTCTCTGTGGCTCCATGTAGGTAAGTTTGAACTGGGATTTTTGTTGCTTTTCTTGTTTTTGTGCGCTCTTTTTACCAATTTTTCTTCAATTTTCTTAGTTAAAAAAAAGTTACAGCAAAAGAGGTTACGATTTCAATTTAAAATACTAATCTTAATATGTTATATTGAAAAATAAATATTTTAATATGTTGGACCTAACTAATTAAAGTATTAGAGATTATAGCCTGTAAAACCGTTTTAAAAAGTTATTTTCATTTAATGAAAGTTAAATTGAAAACTATGTTTACATTTATCTAGACAGGCTATTTTGTTAGTCAAATCGAAAAATAAAATAGACATTTTCATTTAAAATATATACATTTTTAAACATTTTTAGGTCGTTATTTTTTTAAGAAAAAAAAAATAAAATGAAAAATTATTCTTCCTTTTCTCCAGGAAAATATCTATTAGTGAATATAAGGATGGAATTTTATTTTTTGTTTGTTTCACCCATGTTTAATTTCTAGTGGGGATGGTTAAGACATGGCTCAAGTATCCCCACTCTCATTGGCTCAAGTATCCCCACTATCACTATTTTTGTTTCCCAGAGTTTTACTAAATAAAGCATGCAGCAATTAGAACTATTTTAGACTCAAAATACAATTGAAATTATGCTTATTGAATGTATGTATATAGTTGCAACTTTAAACAAAACTTTGATTACAAAAAAACAAAAAAACCATGCACCCAAATATTTACTTCAGATAGGGAAAAGACAACTATTAATCACTATACTTTCAAAATGGTACCAAGATGTGTGATTTCTTTTTTACATGTTCAGAACTATAAATATGTTATCATATTGGCAGTTTTAGAAAGAAAAATTAACCAACTGTAGAGATAATAGGGGTGGCTCAAGTATCCCCTATGCTCAAGTATCCCCACTCTCCCCTACTCAATTTCAAAACTGTAGCTGCTGTATTAACATATTTTTGAGAAAGGAATGAAGACGATGAGTAGGGTTGTAAGAATGTTTTTGACCTTATAGGGCTTAATTTATGACAGTGCATGAAACGTTGCTGCTGTCGTTTGGACTCATCTTAATGATGTACCCATGTCTAATCTACTGCGACAAATGTAAGCTCCAAAGAAGCTGTCCCCGATTACCCCTTTTTAAAATCCCTCAAAAATCAGTCTCTAAAACTTCACCATTCTCTTCAAAATTTTCTGAATATATAGCAGCAACGATTTTGATATTGAGCATACAAGGCGTTGATATCCCACATCAACCTTCTCACTACAAATATTTTATATATATTTTAGACAATAATTGTTGAACCATCTACATACAAATGGAAATGGTCCCTAAAAAAAGGCTGTAAAGTTCTCTTGAAAGGACTTCTCTGGAAAAAAGCGTTATTGCAGTTATTGAGTTGTTTTCGAACGTAGATCTTTGGCTGCCATACTTTAAATGTTGAACAGATTTTAAAGCATGCATAATCTCATGTAACTTAGGTGCAATTTAGTGGTGTAACAATATTTGGTCTTTGATTAAAGGCCCTGGAAGCTGTAAGATGGTTCCATACTTTATTTCAGATGTAGTCGTTGGCACAAAGATCTTCTTGTACTGTAGTTCGGAGACATAACTTATCCAGAGGAAGGATCTCAAGCCAATCCACTCTATGGAACATAAAGGCTTGTTTTAAAAGTCAATGAAGTCCTTTCACCAAGCCTTAACACTGTTGTGTATATGACGCAGTCATAGGTAGATTGATGCCGAGTAAACTTGTCAGAGGTTTAAAAAGTATGGACTCAATTGTCTACGTCTATCGCATGTTATCCTCTAAAATGTACCAAAACGAGCAACTCATATGTGCACAAATAACAAAGCACCCGTTAAAGGTTATTGATACTATAGGTACAGCCTCTGAACATCGAGTAAATATATGATCCGTCGTTAGACAATATGTGAATTTACGCAAAAAATTGAAAGGATCGATTTTGTCTAAGTGTGTGCGCGCTAATCTCGCATCTGGGACTAGAAATTGCACCAATGGAGATTTAGTATGCAAAAGAACGTTTGTTTTTGATTGGGTATGCATGTTCTATACCACACAGAGAAGCAGCAGCATCATTTAGCACTGGCCAAATACACTGTGGACACTTTAACTGACTTTCAGCCGTACTCCGGTATGCGACAATCCATGTATTGACTCAAATACACTTTTCCTTAGAGACTGCAGAGCCTATATATCTCACCAGAAGTTTCATATTGTAATAATGATTTAAATTTCCGCCATTTGTCTTTTAGCCAATTTTCAGCTAACCTTAATCTGACCATTCAAAATAGCCTTTAATTCCGCATGTTCTGACTGCAATTTTGCCCACAATTCTGAATAAGCAAGTGTCGAAAACTGAATCTCAAAAATTCTCGATAAGCTATCATGAACAAAATTTCCTTTTTGGTATAAGAACGCTGATGCTGGTTCATTTTACTTTTAAAAGAAAATTAATGCTATATTTTTGCATTTGAGGAAAATATCATTTCTAAAAAAACAGAATCCCTTACAGATAATCTCTACGGGAAAATTCTTTAAGCATTTCAGAAGCATAAGATATTTCGCTGGAATGATTTGGACAGACCTTGAAAAAAGTTTTTGTAAAAATACATTTCTACGTGTTTAGCAAATATATATATATATATTACAAATTTACAATTTTTTCGCCAAAACTAACCTTTATACTATCTTAATTTTCTTATAATAATATTCCGTACTTACTTCAAATTATTAAATTAAAATCTTGTTTCTAAATCTAATCTGTTAATCCTTATGCAGACGATATAAATTCTTAATTTGCCTTAAAAAACATTATTCCAGTATGCGTAAATTAAAAAGATGGCTCTAAATTAAAAATATTCTTAATTAAAACTTTATTTCTTAATATTCCAAATAAAACTGATTTCTTCTATGTTTTTATCAACCCTTTTTAAGAAAGTCTTATTAAATTTATTCCAAAACCATACCTTTCAAAAAATATCATTATTTTATTTTATCTATTTATTTATTTTTCCTACGTCAACCTTTGATGTGTGCATATTAATAAATTCATTTCTTTTCTTTTTCTCTTAAAATTAATCATTTATAAAAATCGTCTGCCTAAGATATTTAAAATTCTGAGTCAATTATAAATTGGTTAAATAATATTTTTTTTAAAATAAATTTATCGTTTGAGGAAAATAATCTCGTAGCTGGACAAGAATTCTGTTTACATAAAAGAATGATGGTTTGAGGTTACAGAAGGTTCCAGAACTTTCTTTTTAGTTTAAAAGGTGGAAGTCTCGAGATAAAAAAGAAGATTTCTTGGGTTGCTTCTTCGATGAGGACAGCTCCCTGAAATAATGATGGAATTTTTGCAAAAGGAGATTTTCCTTCCTCATTATTACGAATTTAATAATTGAATTTACAGCAGCCCATGACTAATTATTGGATCTTCTACATTTATTTATTTATTTTGTTTTTTCCCTCGCTTGCCATGACTGTGTGTTTCTTTTTAACCAGTGGAAATAATTCGAGTTCTCCTTAAATCGTCACAACTAATCGAAAAGTCCGCCAGGATTAGTTATCTGTGCTGCCTTTTTAATGAATGATATTTAAAGAAAATTGCGATGGAACGAAGAAAAGCATGCTATCGCCGAAGTTCGATTGAAGGACACCCTATATGGTATTTTCAGCTTGCTAATGAATAGTACTTGCTTCGAGTCTGATGTGGATTTCCTGACGCTTGATGTTGATCTGTGCGCACAAATTTTGATTCAGTATTCATGGTCATAGGAAAATTTTTGAAAATTAATGACTTCAAAGTGGTGAGTATGCGAAAGGTATTTGATGAGGAATTTAATGAAGAATGGATTTTATTGAAGATTTTTCGTGAACTGTAAGTTATTTTATTAAATGTTTTGATTATTATTTCTATTCTATTTATGATTGATGGAAAGTATTTATTATTTATTTATTTATTTATTTATTATTTATTGATGAGAGTAATTTGAAGTTAATTTATTAATTTACTAATTTATTTATTATTTTATTATTTATTGTATGTTATGGATCTGATATAGTAATTTTGAAAAAAATATGTAATTGATAGAAATTATTAACTTTGAAATTTATTGCATATGATTTTACGATCAGGATTTAATAAAGAAAATAGAAGTGCTTCATTTATTCTAATGAGTAAGAATAAAAAAATTATGGAAGATCCTAAATTCGTACCGTTTGATCCGAGTTCTGGAATGAACATTTTGTCATGGTTAACATATTTTGATACAACATGTGAAAAGGAGAAGAAAAATCTAGAATGGAAATTTAATTTTATTGCGCAATATTTGAAAGGGGAAGCGCAAAAAATTTATATCAATGACTGCTTAAATTGTACGGATTATGAACAAATTAAGAAAATTTTGATAGAAAGACTCATTGAATTAGACTTCCCGAGTTTTTCTGATTTTTCAAATCTGAAATTAGATAATTTAGACAATTTAGAAACTTATTTTCGTAAGAAAGTGGAAATTGGTAGGAAATTACATCTTAGTGAAAATATACTATTACAAGGTTTAACTGATGGTTTAAAACCAGAATTCAAAAACAATATTATTATAAATCCTCCTAGTAGTACCACAGAATGGTACCGGGTTGTCAAACAATTCGTGGAAGTTTCCACCCCACTAGTTTCAAACCAAGTAATAAATCAACCATCAGCTAGACAAAATTTTCAACCTTTTCAACCAACTAGGCCCTGGATTTAGCCAGTTAGGCCCAATAATACACCTAGGAATTGGATTCCCCAAAGGCAATCTCAGTTTCAAAGACCTAGAGTTTGTCAAAATAATTATATTCAAAATTCATACCCTTCAAGACCTTGAAGGATATGCACAAATAGGGGTGTGAGTAATGCTTTTCATTGGGAAAGAGAATGTATTTTTAGGAGTGAGTTGCCATCCTCTGATACTCTTCCAAGTAGCTCACAAAATAATTCTCATAATATTTGACTATTAATTGTGTATGGATGTACAAATAATTATAATTTGCCATGTGTTGTAGATACTGGCTCAACTATTGCAATATTGCCAATTAAATTTGTTAAAAAACTTAATGCTAAAATTGAGACTATACCCTCAGTTACCATTGGTCAGGCAAAAGGATTTTTACATATAAATAAAAAATGTAGTGTTCTTCTAAAAGTGGGTAAAATTAAAAAATATGTTCACTTTTTAGTATGCAATACAAATTTGGATTATGCTATTTTGGGGTTAAAAGAATGTTCTAAATTTAAATTAACCATAGAATGTAAAAATTGTATTGTTCGGCAGGGAAGGAAAATTATAACTAACAGTATATCCATACATAATGAGAGATCCCTTTATTTCAATACAGTAAATATGGACCAAGTACAACAAAACAGGGATCAATCTAATGAATTTGTAACCTCAGAATATAAAAAAAATATGAAATTAAATACTGGTAATACTGTAGCAATAGATAATTATGATAATGAAACACTCAATGTAAGTAATCATGATATAGAGTTACAATCTACTTGTGGAAATATTATGAAAAATGAAGACTGTGTTGAATATGATCACGCAATTAATGTGCATACTGATTATAGAGGTTCCATGACTCTTCAAAATTTTCGCGATAATTCGGATTCAGATTTAACTGGGGAAATGAATTTAATTCAAGATGTAAATTTAAGGGAATTAGTTCATATTTATAGTGATATTTTTGCAAAGCATAAATATGATGTGGGTAGGATTAATATTGAACCACAACGCGTTATACTAAACTCAGACCTACCTATATCTTTGAGGCCCTACCGAACATCTCCCCTAGAAGAAATAGAAATAAAAAACCAAATTCAATCATTGTTAGCAGCCGGACTGATAAAGGAAAGTAATAGCCCCTATTCTGCCCCTGTTACACTAGTTATGAAAAGAGAAGAAGGTAAAAAAACGCGATTATGTATAGACTATAGAAAATTAAACGCAATAATTAAAAATTATGCAGAACCCTTGCCCCGTATCGATGGAATTTTAGATAAATTGAGTAGTGCTCAGTATTTTTCAACTTTGGATTTAGCCTCTGGCTACTGGCACATACCAATACATCCATCCGATACAGAAAAATTAGCATTTGCAACCAATTTTGGACTTTTTGAGTGGCTCGTGCTCCCTTTTGGCATAAAAACGGGCCCTCCCATATTCAATAGAACCATTCGAAGAATCCTTAATAAATATAAAATCGACTTTGCGTGCCACTATTTTGATGATATTATAATTTTCTCTTCCTCATTAGAAGAACATTTAAACCATTTAGCTCAAATTTTTGACATTTGAAAACAAGAAAACATTAAACTTAAACTTTCTAAATGTAAATTAGGCCAAAATAAAATCAATTTCTTAGGTTATGAAATCACTAATGGAACTACAACGCCAGCAAATGCCAATATTGAAACCATCAAAAATTTAAAACCTCCTTCAAATGTGAAAGAGTTACAACGATTTCTAGGTTCCATTAATGTTTACCATAAATTCATAAATAAATATGCTGAAATTAGATATCCTCTGAACCGATTACTTAAAAAAGACACAATATGGGAATGGAACTCAGAGTGCCAGGAGTCTTTTGAAAAATTAAAAAATTCTTTAATTGCAAAACCCATCCTCAAAATTTATGATCCTAAATTACCTTTACATATGTTTGTAGATGCCTCTCAGATAGCAGTAGGTGCCGTTCTAAAACAACCTGATAAAGAAAATTTCTTACATCCTATTGCTTATCATTCTAGAATTTTGAAGAGTTATGAGCAAAATTATTTCATAACTGAATTAGAATGTTTAGCTATTATAGATACTCTTGACAAATTCTATCATTACTTTCATGGTGTCAAGTTTACAATTCATACGGACCACGCATCTCTAGTATGGTTAAAGAGTGTTAAAAACTTAAGAGGTAGGCTTTTTAGATGGTCGCTCAAACTTAGTATGTTTGATTATGAGATAAAATATGAAAAGGGTTCAACAAATGTCGAAGCAGACATGTTGTCACGAAATCCTGTTTGTCATTTTAATCAACATATTAGTTTATTGCTAGATAGGAAAGAAATTATAGAGATGCAAGACAAAGACAATGTTTGTGACAAAAAATATAAAAAAGAGAATGGAATTATTATAGTTCAGAAAAAGGGATTCAAAAAAACTGTTGTACCAATGTCATTAAGAAAAAAATTACTCCATATTGCTCATGATAATTTTGGACATTTAGGGATTCAAAAAATGCTTAATTTAATATCTCCCAACTATTATTGGCCTAATATGACAATAGACATTACAGAATTTGTTAAACTTTGCGATACCTGTCAGAAAAATAAAAAACCAAAACAGAAAAGATTCGGCTTATTACAAGCTATGCCAGCAACAGATCAACCTTTTGAATGTCTTTCTATTGATACTGTTGGTGGATTTAACTATTACAACTCAACAAAAAAATTCTTACACATAATAATAGATCATGCAACTAGATTTGTTTGTGCTTTTCCCTCCAAAAATGTTACCACTGAAACATACACTAACTGTTTAAAACAAATTTTCAATATCAAAGCACCTCAAAAAATACTTAGTGACAGGCATAAATCTTTCAGATCTCCAAGATTTAAGAAATTCCTTATAAATCATCATGTTCAACAGCGTTTTACATCCGCACATCATCCTCAGACCAATGGAAAGGTAGAGCGCGTTAATCAGACTATAGTTACCAGGCTTAAATGTAAAGTTAATTCCACTTCTTCTAAAATACCTTGGACTAGATTATTAAACCAAGTCATCGAAGAACACAACAATACGCCCCATTCTATCACCAAGTTCCCACCTGCCTATTTATTTTATGGTCAATTGCCTTATGAATCTCCTTTAAAACAAAACTATTACCCATCAGTAGACAAAGCCCTCAAAATTGCGAAAGCGCGAACTCAGGAATTTCACCTTAAAAGTAAAAGGCTCTATGATCGAAATTTTGTCGAATGCCCATTAAAAATACAAGACTCTGTAATTTATGAAGAATTTAAATACCC
The DNA here is from genome assembly GCA_964019185.1 of Maratus speculifer. Classification (NCBI taxonomy): domain Eukaryota; kingdom Metazoa; phylum Arthropoda; class Arachnida; order Araneae; family Salticidae; genus Maratus; species Maratus speculifer. Next base: position 222,571,197 of record OZ025296.1, on the reverse strand, counting down.
TAACACTAGAAAATTAGAACCTACTTTCTCTGGACCATACAAAATTATAAATAAACTTTCTGATGAAACTTATGAAATAGATAAATTTAATTATGAGACAGGACAAAATTCCGTTGTTGTGCATGTTTCTAAATTAAGACCCTATTTTTCACCAGAAGATTTTAAACTGTTTCATGAGCAACCCCAAAAACAAACAAAACCTCAGATACAATCACAATCACTAGAACAAACTAAAGTCAAGACAGTAGATTAAGTTTTAATTCTTATTCTTTAAATAGTTTATCACCATAATTTTCAACATTAGCAGGTATGTTCTTGGAGGCCTACAAGAATATTACTTGTTTTTGGGAGTTTTTGGGGTTAAATTGGGCTCCTTATGCAGGCATAAGGTGAACACTTTGATTGTAAAAGCTTTCAAATTGATGTTGATAAATTAATTTTAAGGGTGTTTAAGTCTAACTATATTTACTCATGTATTTGACATTAGTATTATTCTATTTATTCAGCAGATATTTATGTTATAACAGTTATAAAATCTAATGATTCTACTCAAACCTATAACATAATATGTGATTTTCAGTGATTGTGAAAACTACAGATATTAAGAGTTTTTCAGAAAAGCACACTATTTTTATTTCTATTTCTCAATTAAGAATGACACCTTTTATTCCTATTGTATTTTATTATTAAAGTTTATAAACCATGTGTAGATAAAACATTAGTCTACATTTGGCATTTGAAAACTTATAACCAAATTTGACAATTTTGTAAAAGAGTATCAGAGAGGAATTATTGTAAGGAAATACTGGTTGAGAGTCCATTTTCTAAATAGTTAGATTTAATTTTATTTGGATTTTGGAATTATTACGATTTTTTTATTTATACTTTCGGCTAGCAAAAAATACTTTCTTATGCTATTAGAAGATAAGAAAATTATTTAGTTGCTATGTAATTATTTTTATCCTCAACCAATATTTTCCCTATCAATAATAAACAAATAGTGATATTTTCTTTTGATTATACTCTTGTTTTACTATTATTATTATTATTATGATTTCTATAATGAAGTTTAGTATTAATTATACTCTTATTGAAAAATATTAGGATATAGAGTCTTATTATACTATTACTTATTATTGTTGTTATTGTTATTATTTAAATTTTTCTATATTATTTATTATTGATATTGAGAGTGATGTTATTTATTATTGAAAAATTGATATATTACTGAAAGATGTTGTATCCAACATAACATTAAAACCAAAGATTAAACTAGGTTTGAAGATTTTTAATTAAAGAGACTGTATTCAGAGAACATTGGAAAAGACTCTTTTATATATACTATTGAAAGACTTGTTTCATTTAAAGGACTTATTTAAAATAAACTATGCATTAAGTCATTGTAATTATTTAAACTTCAATGAGAACGAATTTTTATTGTTTTTATTATATTTTTATCTCTTGCTTATTAATATTCATAACTTATTTACTGTTATTATATGTATTATCTCCTATGCACTTACAAATGGTAAGTGATGTTGTAACATTATTGTATTTCTTTCAGGGAAATGCTCCTACCTAAATTTATTTCAGAATTATTTTCTCTTAACTATTTTATTTTAATCGCTAATATTTTTTATATTGCGTTAATTTTCTTTTCTTCCATCTCTTGGCTTCCTGAGTTTGACAGTTTTATTCCAAAATTTAACTTTTCTAAATTATTATATTTCTGTTGTCTGAACTTGTAGTTTTATTTAACTATCAATTTCATACAAAGTCTTGGGGAGGGGGGATAATATTACAAATTTAAAATTTTTTCGCCAAAACTAACCTTTATACTATTTTAATTTTCTTATAATAATATTCCGTACTTACTTCAAATTATTAAATTAAAATCTTGTTTCTAAATCTAATCTGTTAATCCTTATGCAGACGATATAAATTCTTAATTTGCCTTAAAAAACATTATTCCAGTATGCGTAAAGTTAAAAAGATGGCTCTAAATTAAAAATATTCTTAATTAAAACTTTATTTCTTAATATTCCAAATAAAACTGATTTCTTCTATGTTTTTATCAACCCTTTTTAAGAAAGTCTTATTAAATTTATTCCAAAACCATACCTTTCAAAAAATATCATTATTTTATTTTATCTATTTATTTATTTTTCCTACGTCAATCTTTGATGTGTGCATATTAATAAATTCATTTCTTTTCTTTTTCTCTTAAAATTAATCATTTATAAAAATCGTCTGCCTAAGATATTTAAAATTCTGAGTCAATTATAAATTGGTTAAATAATATTTTTTTTAAAATAAATTTATCGTTTGTGGAAAATAATCTCGTAGCTGGACAAGAATTCTGTTTACATAAAAGAATGATGGTTTGAGGTTACAGAAGGTTCCAGAACTTTCTTTTTAGTTTAAAAGGTGGAAGTCTCGAGATAAAAAAGAAGATTTCTTGGGTTGCTTCTTCGATGAGGACAGCTCGCTGAAATAATGATGGAATTTTTGCAAAAGGAGCTTTTCCTTCCTCATTATTACGAATTTAATAAATGAATTTACAGCAGCCCATGACTAATTATTGGATCTTCTACATTTATTTATTTATTTTGTTTTTTCCCTCGCTTGCCATGACTGTGTGTTTCTTTTTAACCAGTGGAAATAATTCGAGTTCTCCTTAAATCGTCACATATATATATATATATATATATATATATATATATATATATATATATATATATATACAGGGTGAGTCATAAATATCGAAACAATAGGCTATCTCCTTAAATATTGCCCCTAGACCCATACTTCCAATTGCAAAAATTCATAAAAAAGGGTAAATTTTTTGATAAGATAAGTTACAACTCCATGGAGGGTATATTTGAAAAAATACGAAAATTAACTTTTTATACGGCCACTGTAGGATAAAAAATCCAATTAGGAAAACTTTCCTTATCCAGTCCTGAATAATACACAAAAAGTTGCATCTTCATAACTTTAAAAGTCGCAAAGTTATAGCCGTTTGAAAAATTCATCAGGTCTTGAGGGATTACACACAAATTGAAGTGCGCGCAATTCAAAAGACAATCAATGCTACTCTAACAGTTTTGGGAAACGTGTAAAAAATCTATCTTTTGAGTTAGAATTTTGATTTTTTTTCTTTTTTTGTGATGGTTAGCCGTATAATTTGCTAAGAAAATCACATCCAAAAATTTATCATAAAGTTTATAAATATTTCGTATGATTAGTACAGGTTTAAATGGGATAATTAAAAATAATTATAACTCTAAACATTATTTATCGGATTTCAATTTCTTTCCATTTAACACTAGAATTACCGCGTTTCTTGTATACCTAGAACTACCGGGCTGGGTCACCTCTGACCCATGGCTATCAAAGACGCTATTCTTGTTTTATATGGAAGATAAAGACACCCAATAAGTGTTCACGAGAAATGCAATGATTTTTTAATTAATAATAAATACAATTTAGCTTCTAGGCTATAACATTATATAAAATTTTGAGAACAGGTAACACAAAGGAAATTTTTTATTTCTAATTTTAGAATAAATGATTTGAGGTTTTGATACCTCCTTTAAATAATATATATATATACATACATACATACATATATATATATATATGTAATAAAATAAAAAAAAAATTGCGCCATTTTTTTTTATTCTCTCTTAGCTTCAATTCTAAATTTGTGGAACATATTTCAATCTTAGTTTCGTAACTTGTAACAGCTAAAATTCTTTTTCTTACTTTAGTTATTAATAAATTATTTCTTGCTTCTCAAAAAGGCGGGAAGTATTTCGTAAGCTTTTTACTTTCTGGCATATTCCTGCGATTTTAATTTTATTTTTTATTTTTTAACATCGCGTGACAAGTGTTACTACGCGTTGCTAAAGGGCTTAGTGTTCCGAGGAAAAAATATAGTTCTTGCCAATAGACCGCCTATTACGGCCAATTAGAATTGATCATTTTGTCCGTTAGAGGCTCAAGTCCATCCTGATTGGATTTTTAAAATGATTGACGCGGAGTAGGAGGGCGCTAGTTTTGTCGTTAAAATGATTTTTTCATTTGGCTTTTCAGGAGAGTTAGAATGCAACTTTTCTTTAAACTATCAAGACGCGCGTTTTATTGCTCCGCTGAATTAGAATGCATTTTTTCTTAAAAAACTACTCGGAAGCCATGTCATGTTTCCCGAGAATGCGATTGACTTTCAAAAATTATTAGGATGCTATTTCTTTTTTCTCCCCAAAATTCTAATATTGTGGAATGTAGCTTAATCACGGAGTTGGTGAAGTGGAAGTTATTCGATGAGAGTGCCAAGGTGATTGCGTGAAAGAACTTAACTTATTTATGAGTTCTAATAAAATTAATTTAAAGACTGCTTGATTGAACTTTCTTATGGGGAAATAGCCCAATAAACTCATCCACTGCTAGTCAAATTGCCGGAGCGACTGCTCAGCTCGTCCCACTGTTGATTCTTGGTAGTAGTAATCTGTTCTGCCTCATAGATGGTGTGCCACTGGAACTTGTACATTGTTATGGAACATCGATCTCGTCGAATCATTACATTTTAGCCGGCAGGATTTCTTAAATGAACCTGCATACGTCTCTAGAGAATTCTTCGCAACGCTGTGTGTGCACGTGCCATTTTCGCCGAGCTTGAAACTAATTGCTGGAACTTCGGCCTTTGTTTATTACTCATCTTGAACCTACATGAATCAATCTGTGAAAAAAGATCGTCTTATAAAGTTTTGTTTGTAATTATGTGTGGTATCTACATCTACAAATATTTTAATTGTGAAATATACCTCGCATTCTAGTGAGAAACTTTTCAACTGTGAGATATGCAACCAAACTGTGAGATATGCAAAATAAAAATTACAAAAGATCACCTGCATGAAATCAATTCAACATCATTTTCTTTTATTTATTTATTTACTGTATTTTCTAGGTAAAAGTGCATAAATATTTTGATAAATTTTCATTTCATAATAAATGAACACCTGCTGTATGGTTGCGAAACTACGGTAGATTCCATCAGTAATACAAGATAATTGAAATTTACACCTGTGAGTCGTATCTACGAAGTTCTTTATTTTTGTTTAGTTTAATAAAAAATTAGGTATTTGAACAAGGCCACATCGAACATGTCTGTAAGTTATTATTTATTATTTTATTGTTTTATTGATTAAGAAATTTAATGATAATTTCTTTGTTTAAATTCTTGATTTTTTTTTCTCTCTTTTATTACAGATATTAAAAAATAAATTTGTTCTTAATTTATAATTAATTAAAATTTTCTGCTCATAGAAATTTTATTTAGTTTTAAAGGTGTTATTTTTTTTAAATCGAAAGATGGATTAATTTGTTGTTAAAAAAATACTCTGTTGCAAAATTTATTTTCCATACGTAAAGAAAAGTATTTTTGTTTTTAAAATTATTTGTTATTTCCCATGTATGGAAACCCGATATTTATTATTTTATTACTTATTTATTTATTATTTATTTATTTTTATTATTATTTATTGAGGTATTTGAAGTATAGTAATTGAATTTTAATAATTGAAGTATAGCATTTAAATATTTTCCATATGAATTATCCTTCTTTCATGTTACTAAGGTCAGGATTAGTAAAAGAAGAAAAAATGTCAGAAAATAAACTTGATATTGTCCCTTTTGAATTTGGGTCGGGCATGGATATATTTAAATGGTTTAAACATTTTGATCGAGAATGTTCGGTAGAAAAGAAAGATAATGAGTGGAAACACCAAAATATTTCAAAATATTTAAAGGGGGAAGCGCTAAAAACTTATATAAATGATTGTTTGGATTGTGCTACTTATGAAGAAATTGTCGAGATTTTAAGTGAAAAATTCATTCAAGTTAGAGTTCCAAAATTTTCTGAATTTACTTCCTTAAAGTTAAATGATCTAAGTGATTTGGATTCTTATTTTAGAAAGAAAGTTGAGATTGGAAGGCAACTTCAGCTTGAGGAAAATTTAATTATACAGGGATTAATTGATGGCCTTCAGCCGGAGTATCAAAATTGTTTGATGGTTAACCCTCCTTCCAATACTCGTGAATGGTTTCGCATTGCTAAACAATTAGCAGCGATTCCAAATCATACCTCTAATAACGGCAATAGAAATTTTCAACAAACTAGACCAATGCACAATCCCAATCCTCAGCCCAGACATTGGACTCGACCTACTCCAAACAATCCATCCCAAAATTTTAATCCTAGGTTTTTCACTCCTAGAATGCCTGCAACTCATTATCAAAACAATTACCCTAGTCGTCCGTGCAGAGTATGTTTAAACAGAGGCATAGAAAATGCATATCATTGGGAGAGGAGTTGTATATTTAACACAAATTCCTGTCAAGCTCAAACTCCTGCTCATATTCAACCACCCCCTACTAATAATGTCTGACAATTATTTATCCCTGGATATGTGGGCAATAACAAAGTGTATTGTGTGGTGGATAGTGGATCAACTGTCTCAATTTTACCCCTCAAATTTGTTCGATATTTAAATGGTAATTTACATAATGTTACCCCTATTACTATCAGACAGGCACAAGGAACTCTTACTATTAATAAATCTTGTCGATTATGTATTAAATTTGGTAATATAAAGAGATATGTTAATTTTTTAGTAAGTCAACTTGATTTGGACTATGCTATTTTAGGTTTACCTGATTGTGCCAAATTTAAATTGAAAATTGATTGTGCAGAAAGCCAGGTGTTACAAGACAATATTTCGTTAAACCCATATGTCAACATATCCAGTGATAACTTAGAATTGCTTCATTTTGATATTATAAAAAATGATACTACTGTGCAACCCGATTATGGAAATACCATAACTCCTCAATCCTTGTCGCGAACTAATAATGATGATTATAATCTATTGGGGGATCTGAATGCTATTCAAAATAAAAATGTAAGGGAACTTTTAAGGGATTATTTAGATATTTTTGCAAAAAATAAATATGATGTAGGGAGAATTAATATTGAACCTCAGCGTATTTATCTTAAATCTGACCTACCAATATCTTTGAGGCCTTATCGTACATCCACTGCTGATGAAAAAGAAATATCTCAGCAAATCCAATCATTATTAGCTGCTGGGTTAATTAAAGAAAGTTATAGCCCCTACTCTTCTCCAGTTACGTTAGTAAATAAACGAGATGAAGGTAAAAAAACCCGAATGTGTGTTGACTACCGAAAATTAAATTCTATCATGAAAAATGACGCTGAACCTTTACCCCGAATAGATGAAATTTTAGACAAATTAAGTGGTGCCCAATATTTCTCTACACTAGATTTAGCCTCAGGCTATTGGCACATACCTATTCACCCAGCCGATTCAGAAAAGTTAGCCTTTACTACTAATTGTGGGCTCTGGGAATGGAATGTTCTCCCCTTTGGTGTAAAGGTAGGCCCCCCAATTTTCAACAGGACAATTAGAAGAATTCTTACAAAATATAAAATAGACTTTGCTTGTTATTATTTTGATGATATAATTATTTTTTCTAAATCAATAGATGAACATATACAGCATCTCATTCAAATTTTTGATTTATGCCGAATAGAAAATATTAAATTAAAATTATCTAAATGTACTTTTGCTCAAAAACAAATCAATTTTCTAGGGTATGAAATCCAAAATGGAACTTTAACTCCAGCTAATACTAATATAGAAACGATTAAAAAATTAAAACCTCCTACTAACACTAAAGAATTACAAAGATTTCTTGGTTCTATAAATGTGTATCATAAATTTATTGACAAATATGCTGAAATTAGACACCCCCTAAATAAATTACTTAAGAAAGATACTATTTGGGAATGGAATACTGAATGTCAAAACTCTTTTCAAAAATTAAAAGATGCCCTCATTGCTAAACCAATTTTAAAGATTTATGACCCAAAATTACCCCTACACATGTTTGTTGACGCTTCTCAGGTAGCGGTAGGTGCAGTTCTTAAACAACCCGACCATAATAACTTTTTACATCCAATTGCTTATTTTTCTAGAGGATTGAGAAGTTATGAGAAAAATTATTTCATTACCGAACTAGAGTGTCTTGCTATCATTGATACTTTAGATAAATTTTATCATTACTTTCACGGTGTACAATTTACCATCCATACTGATCATGCATCTCTTGTTTGGTTAAAAAATGTCAAACATTTAAGAGGTCGATTATTTAGGTGGTCATTGAAGTTAAGTATGTTCGATTACAAAATAGAGTACTTAAAGGGATCTACAAATGTCGAAGCCGACATGTTGTCCCGAAACCCTATTTCTCATTTTTGTAAACCCCTTACTTTTCTTCTTGACGTTAAAGAGATTATTGAGATGCAAGAAAAAGAAAATGTGTGTGGATCAAATTATATTAATGACAATGGACTGATTATAGTTAAAAGAAAAGGTTTTCGTAAAGTGGTAGTTCCCATGTCCCTAAGAAAAAAATTGCTTAGTGTTGCTCATGAACAGTTTGGTCACCCTGGTGTTCAAAAAATGCAAAATTTAATTTCTCCTAACTATTATTGGCCAGATATGACCCAAGACATTACTAACTTTGTTAAATACTGTGATATTTGCCAGAAAAATAAAAAACCTAGACAGAAAAAATTTGGCTTATTACAAGCTATGCCCACTACAGATCAACCTTTTGACTGTCTGTCTGTTGATACTGTAGGAGGGTTCAATTATTATAATTCTACAAAAAAATATCTCCATATTATAATAGACCATGCCACAAGATATGTTTGGGCATTTCCTTCCAAAAGTGTCACTACAGAAACTTATACAAATTGTCTGAAACAAATTTTCAATATCAAAATCCCTCAACAATTATTCTGTTTTAGTAAGATTTCAAGTGTACAGTCCCCTCAAAAAATACTTAGTGACAGGAATGCTGCTTTTACTTCTTCAAGATTCAAAAAATTCCTGCGAAATCATAATATTAAACAACGTTTGACCACTGCCCATCATCCACAAACGAATGGGAAATGTGAAAGAGTAAATCAGACAATAGTAACTAGATTAAAATGTAAAGTAAACTCCACTACCTCTAAAATTCCCTGGACTAAGCTTTTAACTGAGGTAATTAATGAATATAATAATACACCCCATTCTATTACCAAATTTCCACCTGCGTACTTGCTTTTTGGCCAATTACCCTATGACTCCCCCTTACAACAAAATTATTATCCCCCTGTTCATGAAGCACTTAAAATTGCTAAAACAAGAACTGATGAATTTCATTTAAAAAATAAAAGATATTATGATAAAGATTATATCGAACCAAAATTTAAAATAGGAGATCTAGTTATCTATGAAGAATTTCAGTACCCTAATACTAGAAAGTTGTCACAAGTATTTAGTGGCCCTTATAAAATTCTTAACAAATTATCCGAAGTAAATTTTGAAATTGATAGGCAAAACCAGTTCAAAAGTTCAGAAATAGTACATGTATCTAAATTAAGGCCTTATTATTCCCCTGATAAATTTAAATTAAGTCATGAGCAACAACCCCCTAATCAACAACAACAAACTCAGGTAAAAACTGTAGCTTAAACTATATCTCTAGTTTATCATTTTATAATTTTTTCTCTTAAACAGTAAATTTCTTTTCATATTTTAATTCAGATAATATCCTGTAATTCTCACAGAATGGCAATGATATCTCTTGACTGCAGCGAGAGTGTCACTTGTCTGGAAATTTTTATATTTGTTTATTTATGCCGGCGTAGACGAACAAAGTGGAAATTTCTTATTCTGTACTGAATTACTCTACTTAGAATATTTTTTTTTCTCTTTCAACTGAACCTATTTGTAATATTAAATTTAATCTATCAATTATTAAATTAATTATTTGCCAAGTAACAAAATTTTTATCACTTTATTTTAATATTTTTTTTCTTTCTCTCTTTCTTTGCTTCTGTATTCCAGTCCAAGTACATGTCAATTATAATATAATTTTGTTTCTTTTTCTCTTTCCTACTTGCATCTTGCAATGTTTTATCACACCGAGAGAATATTTATTGCGTAATTATTTGACATGAATAGATCTTGTTTTTTATTTTTATCATTTATTAATATTTCTTTTTAAGAATCTTAGTAGTTTAAAGGTCACGTGCATTCTCAAACATGAAAAATTTTTTTATTTATCTTTATTTTATTTTAATTTATCATATTATATTTTAATTTTTTTTGTACATATTCCTACTTAATCCTGTACTCGGATTACCAGATTAAGTAAATGATTTCATAGTTGATTGCATTTTTTATTTTATTCCACTTCTCTCTATATTTCATCCCAAAAATATGAGATGAGATAAACGAGATTAAGTATTTAAGGAATGTCTTTTGTGATATTTATTATTACTTATTAAGAGATTTACTTATACCCATTATGAGATTTACTTACACTTATGATATTTATTATTATTGATATGTTTCCTTATTATGTTTCTTAATCATATTGTTTATTACTTACATTGTTAAATTTTATTATTACTGTATTATAAAATGTGTTATTAATTAAAATACAATTATAAAAGTATTTTCACAAAGATTCCAAAATGGAACTGTTATGAATGTTCAAGGACTTACTCACACAAAAACTGAACTAATATTATAATGTTAGCTGATGAATTTGGACAGTTAAATGAATTAGACATCCTTGAAATGAGGTAATGAACTATGCCATTCCAAATATGACTTTAAGAGGATTTTTGAAACAAACTTTTAAAAATTGATTTCTAGATTTGACATTGTTAAAAAAGAATTTAACGTTTTTGTTTTTCATTTTTATGTTTCATTTTTATGTTATTACTATGGGTAATTGCTTATATTTTCAAATTACTTTATGATGTGTACTTTAAACAAGATTATATCTTGTATTTGTATTGAAGCCTATTTTATTGTATTTAAATTTGAAGTTATTCCACGCATCACCTTGGTGTTTTTAAATTTGAATTCTATATTTATATAAAAAAGAGAAATTAATTTAAATTTTTTTTTTATTCAGTATCTAATTATTATTACTTATATCAACAACTTCGTGAGCTAAGTCTGCATCATCTCCCTTTCTGTGAAATTGCAGGTCTCAGACCTACTTTTTCACCCGTCTTTCTGGGAGGGGGGATTTGTAATAAAATAAAATAAAAAAATTTGCGCCATTTTTTTTTATTCTCTCTTAGCTTCAATTCTAAATTTGTGGAACATATTTCAATCTTAGTTTCGTAACTTGTAACAGCTAAAATTCTTTTTCTTACTTTAGTTATTAATAAATTATTTCTTGCTTCTCAAAAAGGCGGGAAGTATTTCGTAAGCTTTTTACTTTCTGGCATATTCCTGCGATTTTAATTTTATTTTTTATTTTTTAACATCGCGTGACAAGTGTTACTACGCGTTGCTAAAGGGCTTAGTGTTCCGAGGAAAAAATATAGTTCTTGCCAATAGACCGCCTATTACGGCCAATTAGAATTGATCATTTTGTCCGTTAGAGGCTCGAGTCCATCCTGATTGGATTTTTAAAATGATTGACGCGGAGTAGGAGGGCGCTAGTTTTGTCGTGAAAATGATTTTTTCATTTGGCTTTTCAGGAGAGTTAGAATGCAACTTTTCTTTAAACTATCAAGACGCGCGTTTTATTGCTCCGCTGAATTAGAATGCATTTTTTCTTAAAAAACTACTCGGAAGCCATGTCATGTTTCCCGAGAATGCGATTGACTTTCAAAAATTATTAGGATGCTATTTCTTTTTTCTCCCCAAAATTCTAATATTGTGGAATGTAGCTTAATCACGGAGTTGGTGAAGTGGAAGTTATTCGATGAGAGTGCCAAGGTGATTGCGTGAAAGAACTTAACTTATTTATGAGTTCTAATAAAATTAATTTAAAGACTGCTTGATTGAACTTTCTTATGGGGAAATAGCCCAATAAACTCATCCACTGCTAGTCAAATTGCGGGAGCGACTGCTCAGCTCGTCCCACTGTTGATTCTTGGTAGTAGTAATCTGTTCTGCCTCATAGATGGTGTGCCACTGGAACTTGTACATTGTTATGGAACATCGATCTCGTCGAATCATTACATATATATATATATATATATATATTCAAACAGAATAAATTTAATAATATATAAATATCCGTGATTTTTTTTTTAACTTTTTATACAATTTACAATACACTCAATTCACATAAAATGCCTGGTCTTTTTTTTCAGTACATACTGCACACAAAAGTTAAAAACATATTCCACAAACAGTATTAGTCTGATTGCATTGCTTTATTTGGCAACATTTTTCGTTTGTTTGAAATTTCAATGCAGGTCCTTGGACGGATATCTTCATATTATTTTTCAATGCATTTATCAATAGTTTTACCAAGAAAACTAACTCTTCTGTTTATATTAGAATCCGCTATATCTTTGAAAACTGCCCAAACATTTCTAATCATTAAATTTGGAATCACAAGGTTTTGCATAGCTCAGAAAATATTGAACACTGCGGTTCTTCCATCCATATAGTTCAATAGTACAAAAAGCTTAGAAGAGTAATATATTTTGTATTTTTCCCATTTTTTTTAATTATTTCTTTTTTTAATTGTATGCAAAATACTTATGATTTATTTGTATTTCACGACTTTCTCCACAGCAACTACTTGGCTATTTTCTTTCACCTTACTACTATTTGTACTGGATTCGAATGATGATATTTTATAGTTATTTTTAAGAAAAAATGTTTCGACATATACGCGAAGATTGTCAGGATTATCACATGATAACAATCTTGGCTTCGTCAATAAACTTTGTCACTAAAATCATTTAAAGACAATTCGCTTTCCAATTTTAAAATTTTCTCATTCGAAGAACCATTTGTGAGGCCAGACACCATCACTATAAATGTGCGAAACTGGAAAGCCACAAACAATTTTTTCCCTCTCTGTCGTTTATGAGAGGTAAAATACTCTTTTTAGATACTTTCTAAGGTATAACCTAAACAACAACTTTCTACAACATTCTAAAAATAGCTTGAAATACGATAAAAACACGCAAATTTGATTTTCAAATGCGTAACAAATATATGATCTACACACACACATGTACACATGTACATTCTTTTCTCTCTTTTCTGAAAAGAAGAGGCGGAACATATTTTTACACTATTCTTATGTTATTGAAAAATGTAGAGTTAAATTTTGTGTTGAAATAAATGAAAAAAATGCAATTATTTTGTTCGGGTCAGCGATGACCCAGCTTGGTAATTCTTGGTATAAAGATGTGTATACAAAAAAGTTTTCGTTCTATTTTAACTAAATTCGTGCTAAGGCATTGTACTAAATACTTAGGAAAAGTCAATCAGTTTCTAAATTTTACTTTGAAAAGCAACAATGATACGAGCGAAAAACCACGTCTTGGGTCACAGATGACCCACCTCGGTAATTCTAGTGTTAATTAAAGATGAAAATCTCATTTTAATTTTGATTCGGGGTTTTTGTTTTTCAATATTAATTTTAGACCTATTAAAAATATTTATTGAAAAAATAATATAACTTTAAAAAAAACCATATTTTCAAAACTAAAAAAAAAAAAAAATCAATTTTGCCCGAAACAAAACTGGTGTAAAATAATTAAAAATGACATGTTTCAATTTTGTACTTTTTTTCTTTAACTATTCTTAACTTTTAATAAGGCCTGTGTAAGGGAGATTGGTGGTTGCAGATATTTGTTAAGGCATTTAGAAGAACGAAATGATCATGTATCCAGGTTCAGATGTACAAAAAAACCCCACGATGATTGCTAAGTTACAATTTATTTAGACATATATTACTAAGGGGGGCACACTTACAGCACTCGGAGAAAATCTCCGAACCAAAAATTAGCACGTTGACAAGACAAGCGCAGAGAGTCAAGTGACCTCGTACATAGCAACAAACTGCCACCTTTGGCATCATAGCAAATCGCCAACATACACAAGTTCGCCCATGCACAATGGATAGTATACGCCAAATACAGTTAAAATGCAGCCGGCAAGATAAGAATTCAATATGGTTTCCAAGCTGGGATGGGAAAGGAAAGGTTGCCAAACGATAAAATGTTACACGTGTTATTATGTCTAATACAGAGGCACACCAAAGGGATATCAGATTTTACTGCGCAGATGTTAAATTCTTTTTAGGGTTTTGTCGAGAAAGAAAAGAAGCGTAAGCATAAATTTTAACTGGGAAACAGAGATGATGTCCATATAAGGTAATGCAGAATTGCCTCGATCGGAAATAGCAGACATCTGGAAATAGCTTTAAACGGTTGATTAATATGTGAGTGTATTTCTCATAGACAAAGTTAAGCAGCTGCCGATTTTTCGGTTAGAGAATTAATAAGCAAAGAAAATGGAAAAGGAATGAAGGACAACTTAAAACTAATTTTGAATTGAACAGAGACGGGGGGTGTAAAGGAATAATTTAAGAAAATAACCAATATATAACGAAATAATCGTTATATATATCACCCGGTGCACCACAAAAAAAACTTTTGCTGTCCAATGTGCATAGGCTAGCATAAAATATTATAACATAAAAACATACATAAATGCAAAAGTTTTTTTTTTTTTTATATATATATATGTAGAAATTTAACGTCATGATAATGGAGACTTTTGTATTCAAAAACAGTCAGCAGTTCTAAAGTCTCTATATTTTTTTATATTTGTATTTCATGGATCCAAGGTAGTACTGTATTTTATATGTATAAGTTGAGTCGACTCAGACAGTACAAAAATATTACTGCAGCTTTGATTGTTATCATGACACAAGTAAAAATTTTGAAATATATATACAAAACATGAAACTAATACTAAATGAATATAAAATGGCAATACACAAAAATAACATAATAGTACTATATTTTTCAAAAATTTAAAAAGAGTAATATGATGTATATTAAAAAAAAATGTTTTTGTAAAAAGTGTTTCATGCCGAAGCATAGGATGACAAAAAAAAGAGGTGCTCCAAGCACGCCCATAAAAATATGCGTCACCCTGAATCTTGTGTACAACACAAGTATTATGGCATCGGCTTAGGGCCTAGCCTTAGATGAGGAGGGAATTGTGATGCTCCCCCGAAGGCACTAGCGGTCTTCTGAAGGAGCCCACGTCGAATTACATGAAAAAACTTGAATTGTTGTGAATTGGAATCACAATTCAAAAATTTGAATCGAAACTCCAATTCCAAAACTTTGTCTCTCAACACAATGAAGCTTGAACCCTTAGGGCCTTAATTTTGAACGGGAACAAGACTTCAAAGGGAAGAATTCAAAAAGAAAAAAACAAAAAAAATGTATATCATATAATAACTAATATGGGCAGACAATCCTAGAGTGAAGAGAGACGAAAAATATGTCACAATCGAGTGGGGTGATGAACAAGTCATATATAAAAACTGTGTTTTATTTAACTACATGAATCATTTGTTTACTTTTCTAGACTACAGTACCTGTTTATCTAACTATAATATGTTTGACTTATAGTACAGGAATTGTTAAGTGGGAGGTTAGCTAGTGGAAAAAAATACTGAATTAATGAATATTGTCAAAGAAATTTTAAGTGTACTGCAAAAAGAAACAAAATAAAAAGTAACTAAAATTTAAGTGAGTATGAAGACATATCTAAGTGTTAAAGGATAACAATGATACCTAATATTGTTCCTAAGAGATCTTCAGAGCAACAGTGATGGACCAGCCATGATATTGTTAAAGATCAGTCAAAAACAACATACACACAACCATGAGCTCTTTGGTTGGATATGTGGTATCATAAAACAAGACATAAAAAATAATAAATAGTGTTTTTTACATTAGCTTCTGTTTCTTAGATTGTATGTGTGAGGTTGATAAAACGTATTAAAGTTAGTGTTGTTTATATGACTTGACGCATCAAATAAATGTCCATAACGAGGAGGTGCTAGTAAAAGTCTATCAATATGTACCCGAAATGCTGTGTTATCAGGAGTATACAACCTTTTAATTGAGAATGACACAGGGGAATGTTTACAAGTGACAATATATGGACCAGTATACTTTGTTTTAAACCTGTCATTTGATTTTAGATATACAATGTCTTTTAAGAAAATGGATCTTAATTTAGCTTTCTGACCGTAATATTTATATCTTTTATCTTGAGCAGATTTAATGTTGTTATAGGCTTTGTGATATATCTTACTCAAATCATCAAGTAATTTGTGGACTTCAATATGTTTATCAAGAAAGGGTTGGTTGCACGACTGATCAAAAGTGTCAAAAATTAGAGAAAGTTCACGTCCAAAATGAAGAAAATTAGGAGAATATAATGTAGTTGCATGTTTCGAACCATTATAAAGTGATTTGTGTATAAATACTGCATTTTCGAATGAATGACCTTCTTGTAAAAGAATATTAACTGAATATTTGATTGACTTATTGATTCGCTCTGCAATCGCATTTGATTGTGGTCTCGAGGCCGAACTGTGTAATACCTTAATGCCCATTGTATCATTAAAAATGTTATATACCTGAGACGTGTACTGGGGTCCTAAGTCTGATAAGACAACCGAAGGTCTCCCAAAGGTGGTTATGTAAGAGAATAAGCATTTAACAACCTTACTCGCAGATATGTCATTAAGTGGAAAGAGTTCAATATGTCTCGAAAAATGATCAGTGATAGTTAAAACATATTTTCCATTAGCAAACGGTCCAAGGAGATCTGTACTAATAGTGTGACCAGGGTACCTGGGAGTGTATGTAGGCTGCAAAGGTGCGGGTGGAGTTTGGTGATGTTTAGTTTGAAGACATTTGATACAGGATGCGACAAAGTTTAAAGTGTCTACATACATACCCTTCCAAAAATATCTACCTGACAAGAATTCATAAGTTTTATTAAAGCCAAAATGAGATAAATGTGAAATTGTTAAGACTTTGCTTTTAAGTGAATTTGGAACAATAATGTGATACGAAAAAGTGTTATTAAAAATATTTTCCTTCTTTAACATTAATACTTTCGAATCAGGATGAATGAAGTAGTTAGGAAATTTTTGAGAAGATCCTTTCTTTAAGATTTCTTTATAAACAACAGCCAAAGTAGGGTCATTTTGTTGTTCAGTAGCAAATGTTTCATTCGAAATTTCTAATAAAGGGTCAGGATTTGTTTGTGTACCAGAAATAAGGCAGTTAACATGCATATTAGAATCACTCGAGCTGGAGTGTGGAGTATCACATTCTACAATAGGTAAGGGTTGAGTATCATGAATCAGTTCAGGGTTTGTAGCTAAAGTCTGTTGATTATTTTCAAAGTTACAGCGAGATAAGTAGTCAGCGAGTACATTCTTTTTACCTGGAATATGTTGAAATTTGTATGTGTATTCTGAGAGATCCATGAGCCAACGAGAGATAATATCAGCCGGGTTTGTAGTTTTGTTGTACTTTTCTAATGGTTTACTATCTGAAAGGATTACAAATTCTCTGTTGTATAAATAATATTTGAAAGCAGTAACTGATTTATGAATCGCCATGAGTTCTAATTTAAGTGCAGGATATTTTTTCTCTGACGCTTTTAAAGATTTTGAAAAGTATGCAACAGGTAATAGTTGTTTATCATGTTCTTGCAGTAAGACACCAGAAATAGCAATATTTGACGCATCAGTATTTAAATAGAACTTTTTGTTCCAGTCAGGTAATCTAACCATGGGTGGATTAAAGAATATCTTCTGTATGGTGTCCATAATTTTTTGATGTTTGCTTGTCCACTTAAATTTGGCTTTTGGAGTAGTTAAGTTTATGAGAGGTTGTACAAGTTCAGAAAAGGATGGAACCAGAGATTTGTAAAATGTAATGACGCCTATGAGTGCTTTTAATTGACGTTTAGTTGTAGGTGTTGGAAAAGATGTTATTTTTACAATGTTCGACTGAACAGGAGAAATAGTTTGATTTTCTATGTGAAATCCAAGATAATCTAAACTGGTTTTGTGAAAAGTGCATTTGTTAGGGGACAGCGTTAAATTATATTTTACTAGTATTGCAAGAATTTTATCCAACTTATCACACATTTCTTGATATGAATTGGCACCAACAATGAGATCATCTTGGTAGGTATAGACACCTTCTAACTGTAATTCATCAAGTAAGGAGTCCATTAAAGCTTGGAAAATTGAGGCGCTAGATTTTAAGCCGAATACTAATCTCTTATACCGAAAAGAACCGAACATTGTAGTGAATGTGAGCTGATTTTGAAATTTTGCAGGCAAATCAATCTGATGATATGCCTGATGAAAGTCGAGAGAAGAGAAAAAACGATATTGTGAAAGATTTGAAATAATAGTTTGAATTTTTGGAAGTGGATAGGACGAACCTTGAATTATAGTATTAACCATTCTGAGATCTAATGCGAGTCTATATTTCTGTATACCTGTACCGTCTGGTTTCTTTTTAACAAGGAGCATGGGGCAGGCCCATTCGGAACAATGACGTTCAATGATTTTGGCATCAAGCAACTGTTTGATTTGATTTAAAACATCCTTTTGCACAGCTTGGGGAAGAGGGAAAGGGAGTGTCTTTATGGGGTAGTCATTAATGAATTTCAAATCAGGTACAATTTTATCAGTATGACCAAGTGTGTCTAATGATTTGGAAAAGGCAGGATAATAATTAAGTAATAATTTAGTTAGGTTCTTTGCTTCGTCAGATTTTAAGTGAGAAAGATTAAAATCATTAGCCGATAACTCCTGCTTTCTTTTTTGTAAGATTTCATTAGACGCCTGAATAAAATTTACAAAGTGCTGTTCTGAGTTATTTTGCTTGTCAGACATTTCAGAAGTATAGTCGCGAATTTCCTCAATCTCAGATAATTGACATATTTTTGTGTGTTTAGGGAGATGAATGGTCTTTTCAGAAGTGTTTTTAAGTGTTATTGAGAAGAAATGATGTATTTGTGAAGTTTTCTTTCTTTTAGTGGATAATTTGTTCATTTGAATAATGGCATCATTTCCTATTAATTCTTTTGTTTGTGCCAAATATTCAAATAGATAATTTCTGTTATTGTTGATGTTATTGGAAGTGTAAACAGAGCACCATATTTGTTGTTGGGGTTCTAATATAATTTTACGAGTTAAGAACACCGCTTGATTCATTACAACATCACTCAAAGAATTGCATGATTTTGATTGTTTCTCTTCAGAAGATTCTTTACTGGTTTTTAAAGGAACAGAGAAATTATTGTTGACATGGAGACACTTGTTAAAAGTATCAATGACAACATTGTATCTAGTTATGAAATCAAAACCTAAAATGCCTTCAAAACTGGAAGACTCAGGTATGTCAACAATATAAAAGTGGTGTGAAAACGCTTTTTGTTTTAGCTTAATGGATGTTCTGATGCAGGCGGAAAATGAGACATCAGAATTGACAGTTTTAATATTGACGTCAGTGGACAGTCTTTTATATTTTAAGACAGGTTTAAGTTGATTAAATAATTTTTGTGAAAGTAAAGATATACTACTACCAGAATCAGCCAACAAAGTAATATCATGGTTTGCTATAGTGGCTTCAACAAGAGGGAGGGATGGTGACATAGTGTTTACACTACAAATTATTTGAACATTATCACTTTCTGTTTGTGTACTGATGTTATTTGCTATTTTAATGGAGTCAAAAGTTTGGGAACCTACTGAATTAACTAGTCTCGAACTTGAAATTTTAGGTAATACAGGGTCAAAAGGAAAAGTTGCTGATGTAGAAGTATTAGACTGAGACACAACACCATCAGCATAAAAATTGTATCTCTGTTTCAGTTTTCCTGAAATTGGGGCGTGGAGTTTGTGTAATTGTTTTTCCTTTGAGTATTTGCTCTTTTCCATTTAAAACAAGAGAGAGCGTCATGATTGTTTCGTCCACATAACTGACAAACAACTGGTTTTTTTTGTGAAAACTTGTGTGGGGAATAACGTCTAGTGTAGTTTCGGTTTTTGTAATTTTTTTTGAAGCGTGAAACACCTGCGGAATGTTTTGGTCTAGTCTGGAAATTTTTTTGCTCAGTTTCGGTTTTAGTATCAGGAGGGGCAAAAGATAATGCATTTATTTTCTCAGAGATTTCTTTTAATTGCGATTCAATAAGATTTTCTGGTCTGTGTACCGAAGGTAAGGAATGTAAGATTTTTTCATTCCTTAAAATTTCATGAAGGGTTTGCGCTCTTTCAACTGCTGTTTTATAATCATTAATGCCTTCTTCCTGTAATTTTATTCTAATATTTGAAGGAAGGGCTTCTAGAAATTTCATGAGTTTGATAGTGTTGCGTGCATTTTCGTCGTTGATATCTGCATATACTGTAGCCGCAAGAACATTTAGTCTATGGGCTAAATTTTATCGTCTCAGAAGGCATAAGTGCTAAACTGGACAGCTCAACAGAGGCAACACATTTACTAGGGGGGGGCGAAAAATGACGCAAATTCCTTTTCCAGCAAATCGAGGTCTGTTATCTTTTGCAGGTCAGGATTTTGGGCTAGAAATTTTTGTGCAGGCCCAACTAACTTTCCCTTTAAGATTGCAATTGTTGTTTGTGGATTATATTTATTAATTTCTGCACAGACGCGAATTTGATCAAAGAAAAATTTAAGTAAATCTGGATCTCCATCAAATTGAATGATATTTATCGGAATTTGTTTTGCCGCCATGATTAGTTTTTTTTTTGTTTGTTTACGCTCACAAGTTTTAGAGAAATTGTTACACAGACCTGACTTATACTCTAAAGCACATTGAAAACAGGTAAATTTCCTAGCAAGTAAACTACGTAAACTAGCAAAATAAATAGATCTTAAAAAATATACCTCACTTTAAAGATATCTTATTTGAACCTTTTATGACAGTAACGCAAGGAAGCACATACAAAAGTAGTTCATTTAGAAAATAAATTAAATAAAATGGCAAAATAATTACACTTTGAAACATATATCTATATATTCCTTCACTTTAACAAAGTACTTACTTTAGATAATAAAGTAAAGAAAACTCTATAGAAAACCGCAAAAACTGTTAGCAAGCAAGAAAAAAAAAATCCTTTAACTTCTTTACTCAAGGAAAAAAATTCCTTTTTTTGTAACTTAAAACCTTCTGATTTATTTATATTTTTTGGATGAAAAAGAGTGTTCTTATTTTAACCTTGTAATTAAAGTTCAAAACTGGTTAAACACATTTAAGCATATTAGAGAATCTAAATACAAATAAAAAAAAACAAAAAAAGGGGTGGGACGTAAAATATGAAACAATAGCACATAAATGTAATAACTGGTAAAAACTGCATAAAATGTCATAAAAATAATAACTAGAAATGACAACAGTTACCGTGCTTTCGCAATTTAAAAAAATTTTGCAAAAACACAATAACAGGATTATATTGATGCTCTACACAGAACATAAATGTTGACCGTTGTGTCCTGAATGTGAAAGCAGAACATGAAATAAACAAAGTACGTGGGTTAACTTTCAGATTTAGTTTTTTTAAAAAAAATAATTAACTGATTACTAATTTAATAAGACAAAAACTTAGGGAAATGGGGCTCGATCTGCTCCCACATTCAAAATGTAGATTTTTTCAAATGTGATTTTCGTTGTGCACTTTTTTTTTTTTTATCACTGGAGACTAGCAGTAAAGTTATCAAAGGTAATGACACATCTTTTTTTTAGCTTTAGTTGGAATTCTGTTATTTATATAATAATTTTGTGCACTGTTAACTGATACATACGATGAATTATTTCTGATGATTTTCTCAGAATTGAAGACTTATTTTGTATGTGCAAAATTTTTTACTTTCCGTTGCAGACACCCGCGAATAAATCACTATTTTTTTGCACGATGAATCACTATTTTTTTGCACGATGAATCACTTTAAGTTGCATAACAACACAATGAACTTTCTGTAGATTACGTTATGTAGACCCAACACAAACACTGGTATATAAGCACAAGTTGAGCACACCGTAACAGAAGCACAAAATGCTAGGCGAAATCGATGATCACACACAAATCACACACAAACGAGTGGAAAAAAGAAGGGTGGGCGCCCCAGCGCTCAGGTGATACTTGGCCGCATATTTCTTTTGAAGATGGAATTTCACGGGGAAACGCTCCGAAGCACTTGAGCTGCAGAGGACAGGGGAGGAAAAGGGGGCGTCCAGGAAAGGAACTTCAGGACGGGAACACCACTTGTCGACGCCGAGCGCAGATGAAGTCGGGGAAATCAATTCCACATCTGTTGACTTTTAGCAGGCAAGACTACTAGCAGTTGCATTTTTTTTTACCGGGGATGCAGAGAAGAAAGAAGAACCAAAATTATCACATTCGCCGTAAAGTCGCAGTTGATTGTACCCCCCTCCATATATTTTTTTTTTTATGTGGGGAAAAAACGAGAGTCAAACGGCACCAGAGATTTGTAAGGGAGATTGGTGGTTGCAGATATTTGTTAAGGCATTTAGAAGAACGAAATGATCATGTATCCAGGTTCAGATGTACAAAAAAACCCCACGATGATTGCTAAGTTACAATTTATTTAGACATATATTACTAAGGGGGGCACACTTACAGCACTCGGAGAAAATCTCCGAACCAAAAATTAGCACGTTGACAAGACAAGCGCAGAGAGTCAAGTGACCTCGTACATAGCAACAAACTGCCACCTTTGGCATCATAGCAAATCGCCAACATACACAAGTTCGCCCATGCACAATGGATAGTATACGCCAAATACAGTTAAAATGCAGCCGGCAAGATAAGAATTCAATATGGTTTCCAAGCTGGGATGGGAAAGGAAAGGTTGCCAAACGATAAAATGTTACACGTGTTATTATGTCTAATACAGAGGCACACCAAAGGGATATCAGATTTTACTGCGCAGATGTTAAATTCTTTTTAGGGTTTTGTCGAGAAAGAAAAGAAGCGTAAGCATAAATTTTAACTGGGAAACAGAGATGATGTCCATATAAGGTAATGCAGAATTGCCTCGATCGGAAATAGCAGACATCTGGAAATAGCTTTAAACGGTTGATTAATATGTGAGTGTATTTCTCACAGACAAAGTTAAGCAGCTGCCGATTTTTCGGTTAGAGAATTAATAAGCAAAGAAAATGGAAAAGGAATGAAGGACAACTTAAAACTAATTTTGAATTGAACAGAGACGGGGGGTGTAAAGGAATAATTTAAGAAAATAACCAATATATAACGAAATAATCGTTATAGCCTGCATTGGACGAAATTTTCAATTCCGGTCTCGAGCAATCCGTATTAAAATCACTTTCTCTGACTGACCTAATACGTGCATGAAATAAGTAAAATTTGTTTCAATCAAAAATTTTACGAAAACCACATAAATTTTAAAATCGCTTTTATTTTCCAGAAAAAAAATCTGGCTCTGACGGAATTCTGTCTTAAACAGAAAATCTGTTGATCCATGCAAAATGAATAAAATAATACCAGAGAAAAAATAAACTCCATTTAACCCTCCTAGGAAGAGCATTTGTCTATTAAGTATTTTTTCTTTCCTATGTGATTCCGTCTTAAAAGGTTTTACTGTATAACATTTTTCAAAGTCTAAAACGCACGGGATATGGATTAGAGATATTAAAATATAAGTGAAACATTTAGATATAAACAAAGATTAATTGATAAAATAAATATATCACAGCTTTTGGCACTTCTTTAATAAGAAAAGGTATAAATATAAAAAACGAAAAGCTATAATAAGTATTTTTGGTCTGAACTCCCCACCGCGAAACAAATTTTAACTACACTGAAATAAAAAAACTATGTAGAAATTCACGGCTGAGCCGGTCTATGATTTAAACAACTTTCCAGGCTGGTACAGATTATGATTTTAACATTTTTCCATGCCGGGTAGCATTTTTTTTCCTATGGGTCGGTTTGGGACCGGACCTAGATATTTCGTTAAATGCAGGCCCCCAGTACTAACAATCAACATATTTTGAAAACAAGTTTTGATTTAAATCAATATGCTGCTTTATTATATCCAAATAAGAGGCAGGGTCTTAAATCGACATTTAATACGAACAATTTGTGGACGATCCCTCATTTCCTTTGAAACCGAGTTCGTTTGCAGGCATGGTAAAGTGGTTAAGTCGCGAATTTTGGAGAATTTTGGATTTTAATATCTATGTCAGATTTTCAGATACGGAGATGAAATTTTTGTTGTTCAATTTAGGACTGTATCAGGAATAATTTCCTAATTGGGAATTTAACTCTACGGGGGCCGTAAAAATTTTAATTTTCGTATTTTTTCAGATAGATCCCCCATGGAGTTGAAACTTATCTTGTCAGAAATTTCACCTTTTTTTATGAATTTTTGCAATATGAAGTATGGCTCTAGAGGCAATATTTAAGGAGATAGCCTATTGTTTCGATATTTATGGCTCACCCTGTATATATATATTTGTAAATCTGTATGTGCATGTAAATGCTTCTAGGTTTTAGTTTGTGTTTTAAAAAATACGTTTGGTTCAAATTTCATAGATTAACAACTTGTGTGAAATAATGCTGTACGCCACCTCTATAGTGAAAAGCAAAACATTTAAATATTTTAAATATTCTATGTTTAAAAAATAAGGCATATATTGTATCAGAAAGAATATGTTTCTTGGTTTCACACAAAGTAACATCGTAGTTTTTCTTTCTAATCTCATGGGTATAAACAATTTTTTCAGTATGAACCAAAATTTTATATTAAAGCAGTATAATCAACAGTAAAAATCGCCACATGTGACACAAAAGGTGTATGTACAGCATGAATAAAGTACTGTTTTCCCAGCCTATCCTTTTTAAAATAATGTTTGTTACATACAACTCAATAAGGTCTTTCATTCATGACATACAAAATGTTTCTTCAAATGAAGCCTTTAAACAAAATTTTAAAATATACCACCACAAATTGTGGTTTTTCTTTTGTAAGGGCTGACAGGTGCCTTTACAAAGTAGAAATGTTCTTCTAAGTTGATTTAGTAGGAAATCTTCAAATACATATTTCATAAATACAAAGTTTTTCTTTGGTACGAAATTAAAGTTGATATTATTTTTATTATGGAAGTACTTGTTTTTTCATCACGTCGGGACAGCAATTTTTGTAAAGAAAAGAAGAAAATGGATGCATTAGACATGAGGAAAAGAACAATACTTTATTTTAATTCGACTTTATTATGAATATTTTGTTTACAAATTAGAAAACTCCCGGGACCTTTAACATTTGAATATACATAAAATCAAGCATCGATTAAAACCATTGGTGAACAGTTGTTTCAGCACGTCTCCGTTATCGTCTGCGGAAAACGATGAAAATAAATTAAAAGATTATTTTTCGCTTTGTCACACCTTTAATATGAGTTTCCCAATTTACTTAATTATTAAATTTTGAAAAACAAACCCTTTGTTACCCCTCGAGCATTCTCGGTAAAAAATTATTATTCATAAATGTTTATATTTCAAGAAATATTATGCAATATATTTATTTCCGAATTGTAAGAAGTTCCGTATAATACACTAGAGCTGTAAAAATAACGACAAAATGAATACCCATATAATGTCATTATTTTCGATCTATCTACCCGTTAAAAAATATTCGGTACTCATTACTTTCATTGCTATTCAGAAACCAAGTATTAACGAGCATCGTACATACTACAAAATGCAACAAATTGTATCACATATCGTACATAGCAGTCTTTGGAAGAATTAGTTACTTCTGTGCTTGTAGTGTGCTGCCATCTATATTGTTAGTTGTAATGATAAAATGCTAACAAAATGTATGTAAAATGCTATCTTAACAACACTTATAAACATTTTTAGTATTTATAAAAAAAATGAGAAAAGTTTCAATTGCTTGATGTCTGAATGAAATTTGTAAATTATATATTTTTACGAATATTAATGAAAATTTCTTCTATTTACAAATAAAAATGAATTAGATAAAGTATCAGAATAATCGTCACTTTCATTTTAAGAATAACTTTCAATGTAATAATTGATCATGAAGTGATGTGACCCCCCCCCCCTCTCAAAGAAAAAATGTCATGATCCCTCCCCCCTATCTAAATTGAGGGCGGGATCCGCTCTTGCATATAATACTTTTATATAATGTTTTTATTACTCTTTTGAAAACAAAAGTAATCGTAAATACTAGCAGGGCAGTGCGAAAGGGGGGGACGAAGGGGGCGGTCGGCCCGGTCGTTGATATAGAGGGGGCGCCAAATTTATAAAATTAATCCTCATTCGTTTCTTCATTTATTGTAAAAAATATATAAAAACATATTGAGATTTTTTTGTGTGGGTGTGAAAAAGACATATATTCTCAAAGTAGGATATTGCATCTTTCTTGGAAATCAAAATTGATTGCAATCTGTTTTACTGTAGTGTTAGATACATTTTTTTTTCTACATGTGTTTTTAAGATCCCCTTCCACTTTGCCAAAATTTAAATGAAATGTTCTTTTATATTATTTAGTTGTTTAAATTAAACATTTTATGATTCTAAAATAAATGCAAAACATGAAAGTAATAGAATTTATTTGTGTTTTTAAACTTTATAATTTTGTGACACCTGTCGCAAAGAGAAATGGTGGTGGTATGGTGTGTGTGTGTGTATAGGGGGGGCGCCAAACTGAAACTTCGTCCCGGGCGCAATTTTCTCTTTGCACGCCGCTGAATACTAGTACGTAATATGCGTTGTTTTATCTAATTTTCAGAGTGTTGCTTCGTTGGTTTTAACTATTTTTTTTAAATAAAAATAAAATCTATATATCTGCAGTGATTTAAAATTTCATAAATTATATACCTGGGCGTTTAAAATATTTCATATGAAATGTAATGTCACTAGACTGCAGCATCGGGGCGTGCAAAGAAAAAACTGCGCCCGGCGCAAAGTGTCATTTTGGCTCCCCCCTCACCTAACTTTTTCTTGTAACAGCCCAAAAATGATGTTGGTAAGCATAAATTTGGCGCCCCCTAAATTTCTGCGCCCAGGGTACAGCCCTCTTCATTCCCCACTACACTACAGATTTACGCTATAAATAAAAAATCTGTAAGGTTAAAAAATTCTTAAGAAATTGTTTTAGAAAACTGGATAAACCTAGAGCTTTTTATCTAACTGCGACCCAAGTTACAGATAAAATTTTAGTAAAACTAGTATAATTTTATTAGATTCATTTGTAAAACTAAAATTTTCATAGATTTACAAAAAATTATTTTGTAGATTTTCCCCCCCCCTCACTGTCTTTTTAAAATTCATACAGTGTACCGATAAAATTTTAGCAAGAGTACAGATTTCTGCAACTTTACATTTGTAGACTTACAGATTTCAAAAATATATAGATTATTATTATTTTATTATTTAATACGTAGAGGTTCTCAAGCATTTTGTTCGCAAATGACGTCACCATATTATGACACTCACTCCCTACACGAAGTCTGAAAAAAATAATTTCGACTTCTTTTCTAGCCTGACGTAACATTTGTTTCGATTTTCTTTACTGAAACGCATTTGATCATTCATTCCCTTGATTGTTAAATTTATGTTGCGTGTTATATACGAGATACAAAAAATCGCCCTTTTTCATTCTAAAATACTGGATATGCGTTATACACGCATGCGTGGTATACACGAGCAAATACGGTAAATAATTTATTGGTTTAAAAAAAAAGGACGGAAGAAAAATCATTTATTTTGTCCATGTTTTTAAAATGCAAGTAACCCTTCATATCTGAAAGATGAAAGTACAATCCCACAAAGAAAAAAAAATTTGCAATAATTCATGAAAAAGCATTTTTCTTGCTTTTGACCATGTTACATTAAAAACTTCCATCCAATTCAATCCGCACATTTTTCGCGAATGAACAAATGCTAAAGTAATGAAACGACTAAATGAAAAAACCCGTATGCAATACTAATACGGAAACAAGTGATTCCCAGTCTGAAGTCCGAACACAAACTCTGATCTTTCCCAGGCAGACTACCGGCGCCGTTCTTGAATCACAAAATACTGGGAAGGAACATATGATGATTCTTTCATCTAGTTTTGAAGTACATTGATGCCTAAAGACTACCGAGTAAAATTCGAACGTAACGATTCGATATTTAGTATTAGAGAGAATATCTGTTTCTCAAAAACGAATACGTGCGGTTTGCAACAGCTGTATAATACACATTGACAAGTTTCTTGGCGGTAGCGTTTATCCCAATAAAAATTCGTGCATCCATATAAAACACATACTTACACATTGGTTAATATATGTTCTATCCGTACACAAATCTGTGAAGATGTTGTACAAATCATGTGTAGTAATTTGTTACAGTTTCAGAACATTTTGAGATTTTTCTGATATGGGTAGAACAGAAAAGTTTTGTTTAATGTTTATTTTTTTGTTGAATCACTTATTTCACTCATAATTCAATCACCGCTGACAAATACGAAATTAATTCTACACTGTAAAACAAAAATCCGCTAAATTTAAAAAACTGCTGCCAGCAATGTTTGTAGCAGTTTTTGTAGTAAAAATTTCAGTAAAATTACATGTAATTTTTTTATTACATCTAATTTTAATTTAATTTCTACCGCAAAAACTGCTGGGAATATTACTACGACGTAAATTTAATGGGGTTTTTACAGTGTAGTTTTTACTTTTTTGACTTACCACACGAGTTTGTAAAGTATTTTCCTAGAAAATTGCGGTGACATTTCAAAATGAAAGTCAAATTTCAAATAGTTATTGCTTGAGTTGTTTATGCACGGTGAATTTTATTTCAGGAAAAGAATACAAGTATTAATAATCTCCAGTGACAGCTTCGACATTGTTTATTGTGATTTTTAACAACAATCAACCAAATTAAATAGAATACCTTATATTTATTATCAAATTCAATCGGACCAAAGCACCCATTTGATGGTAAACTAACCCGCCTTTCAATTTATGCCAAAAAATAATATTATATCGTCTTCATACTTAAATATAAAAAACTTTGATTTTTTCATTAGCAACATAATTTTGACACGATATTTAATCATTTAAAGATTCGTGATATACTCATGGTACCAAAAGGGGTAATACTCAGTCGAGTAGTATAGAAATTATGTTAAGATACATTTTTCATTCTCCTATCCTTCATTTTTATTTAATTGTTTCGAAACAAACTGTAATGCTTGCATTGTTAAACATAACTCAAAAATTACTTTCATTTTAAAATTTTGAATTACCATATTTTAAACTTCGATATCCCAATTCAATTTTAGTTAAAATTATAATATATTACAACCTATTTTTGAATTTTAATATCATAATATTTAAAATCAGAATGCCTGTTTAGAAAAATTGTTTCTGATTAGCAGCAGATGAAAGGATCAAATACATAATATTTGAAGCTAATATCGATAGTAAAAGATGAAAAGATTTATGAAAAAAAGGAAAACTGAAGCATGTGACAGAAAATAAGTATTAATTTTAAAACACATTTAAGAAAGTTAGACATTATTATACGGACATATTATGTGTACGTAGTAAGAAACATTATTCCTAAAAAGATTTAATTGAATATATAAAATCAAATAAAGTAAAACACAATATACAAATTGAAAAAGTTATTTTAACTTTGATATTTTTTGTACGTATGTTTATTTTTTATTTATTTTGACTAAACTACAAATAACATTAATAAAAATGTCCAGAAATATCCGAAACTGACTCCTAAACAAAAATTAAAAATCCTTCAAGAAGAGAAAAAAATATTTTTGTATTTGATTTTTTGATTTCGAAGGAATAAACACTGTTTTCTTTACTTTTTTGTGATTTTAGAATTTGAAATCTTTCTTGAAAGTGTAAAAAACTGTACTCTCTTAATAATAATCAAAAGTAAAAAAAAACAGTTTTTATTATTTTGATAACAACAGATGGTTTTAGAAAAAAAAGAAATGCAGTTTTAAAAAATTATATTTTATAAATGTAATATCACTGATAATTCAGAAGTAGAATACATACAAAATTTTCGTTAAAATTTAAAAAAATCACTTTGAAATTTCAAATTTACAAGGATGTAATAAAAAAAACATACACATATAGCCATTAAAAATGTATACGAATATTAGTGTGAAATTTTAAAAAAAATGGAATATAATAAATATCACAAATAATTTTTTGTAAAGCTGTTGGTCATATATACTTAAGTAATGTAATTCATAAAGTTCTTAAATTAACCACTGAGAGTATCATTGTTATAGTTGTTACCAAATGGCAAACTATAAATTCAGACTCATTTTTCCACAAAGTGAGTGAAATATGTACATAGATTTTGTATGAAATTAGAAAGGAATAAGGATATTAATTTATGATTTATCCATATTACGTAGGATTTATTGATGTTATATTTGTAAATGGAAAAGCACCAATAATTGAGATTCTATTACTGCATATTTGAATGTAACTCTGCCAATTGCGGGTCATTTTTCCTGGATTATAAAATGCAGGGTTTTATTTATTGAAATTTTTGCTAAAGATTTTGTTGTGTTTAGATGGGAAGAAGATGAGAATACTTATTTCTTGTTTCATCTCAAATATAGATTAGGTGATCGTAATAATGGGTAAATGACATTGCGTTGGATGGAGGCCAGCAAAAGACCCTTAAATAAAAAGTATACGACAAGAGGCAACCATGATATTTCTTAATAACGAATCCTTAACTATGATAATATTAACTCATAGTAAAGATGTAAGAATATGAAGTGATAAGAAGAAAAGTTACCTGGACTTCCTGGCTGATGAAGACAACTTCAGGTAGACAAATGAATAGGCATTGACACAATAAAATGAAGGGAAAATTTTGAAGAAGACAAGCATATTTATTTATAATCACTTGTGAAATTCTTCATGACTTGAATATTTTTATATATATATATATATATATTCATTTGTTATCATGCACAAACTTATATAAGTAGAATTATTATTATTTTTTGTACAACAATTGCTCCACAAGGATGATATACATAAGTCGACATATTTTTAACACAACTCTTCTTCATATATATATTTGTATGCATTTTTGATAACATGATAACATTTTCTTGAACGATATGAAAAATAGAAAGGGAAAATAGGCCAAGCTATGATTTAATGTATAGTGAAATATGAATCCAATAAGGAAAAAAAATTGATAAACACTTAAAGAATGAAGGCCAAAGAAGGTGGCCAGGCATTTAGCTGGTTAAATCACGTCACCTGTGGATTTGAATTTGATAGGCCAAGGGGAGTGCCAGATTAACCGGAAATACCACCCATAGAACGATCGAGATTGTTCTAGAAAGATTTCCAAACCGGAAGGAATGAATTCAAACAAAATTTTACCGGTTTAGAACATTCGATAGCTAGGTAAGGAAAAAAAAATATACAGGCGACGACATCAAAAGAAACGAAATCAAAATAATATTTAAATTGAGAACATGAATAAAAAGGAGATGATAGGAAATAAAATAGCTAATAAAATTGAATAAAAATAAAAATATGGGGGGGTTATCGAGTAACCACCACAGATTTGTTTTTAGAAATTTCCTTAATATCTGTAAAATACTTTTTTTCTTTGGTGCCTTCACGTTTTGATGGGTTCGTCTCGTAATAATATATTTTAGTAATACATATATTAGTCTCTCATAAAACTGCTAGACATATTTAAACGTGCAAAAAATAAATTCCTCAAATTTAATTCAAGCATATGTCTTCGTTAATTAGTATTATTTCCTTGAAATGAATGCGTGCGGGTTGTATTAAATAATATATTTATATGTTTGTAACATTTCATAAATAATTATAAGTAGGGGAGAGTGGTGTACCTTGGACATATGTGTATCTTGGACCTATGCTAAATCTAGCTTTACATGTTTAGATCGTTAAACAAGAACATTTTTATATTAGATATTTGCCCCCAGAGATCTCTTTTAAGTTCTTGGCATTTGTTTGAAAGCTCAACTAATTGTATGTTTTTTAAAAAAGGAAATTCCCCTTTCAAAAGTAAATTTTTCTTAGATATTTCTATGTTATGTTTATATTAAAACATATATAATTCTTTAATGAGGATTATGTATAATAAAGCAATGCTTTAGCTACTACACCATGTGCTTTAAATAATTTTAGGCCTAACCTTAGCATCTTGATTGGTAGTTTTGTTTTTAAGTGTCATGTGGTGTACCTTATCCTAATAAAAGTGGTGTACCTTGGACTTGGTCCACGGTACACTAGGTATTGTCTAATGGATCTAAAAGGCAGCACAATAAGTTAACATTTGGAATTGACATATCTAATTACAATCTTGGCTAAAAATAAATATAATTACTAATATAAATAAGTTTTAATGTCTTTTGTGATTACAGTAAGTGTAATTGTAATTGAACTTTTATGTTTATTTATACTTTTTTTATTTTTAGAACCTAATAAACAATAAAATGCATAAAAAATATATAAGTAGCTTCTTGATTAATAAATGTTGATTTTAGTCGCTAAAAACAAGTTTTTTCTTTACCATTTTAGGTAATGGGTCCAAGGTACACTACTAGTAGTGTACATCGGTCTTATTTTCATTTTATTTTTAATTCAAAATGTTTCATAGAAATTATTTATATAAAAATTTAGACAAATATATGTAGTGTATAACATCGTAAAGTTTTATAAAATCTTTTCTTTTTTTTTTTTTGGTTTTGGCTTTTTTTTAAATTTAAAATTAAAAAGTCAAAATAGGTCCGAGGTACACCACCTTCCCCTATATTTTAAAGTTTATGTTAATAAGAAGGTTAAAATTCATTTGCGACTTTAGTTTTTTCGTACCCATCATACGTAGTATACGGTAAGTCTTGCAATCGTTTTGAAAATTGGCACACATTTTTTGACGGGTTTACATGTTTCATGTAGAAAGAAAAAAAATTCGTCCGTCTGTCTGTCTGTAAACGCTCTATCTCATGAACAAATTGAGATAGAGACTTGAAATTTTGTATGTACTTAATATGTAAGAATGGGACAAAGCCTTTTTAATATCAGTAAACTCGTTTATCCGAAATTATTTTTTCCGGACTCTCGAAAAATTCGTTCTGATAAAAGGTATATAAAAATTTTCGAAAAAATTTATTTTAAGGAGTGAAAGTAAAAGGCTATAAAATAACACAAATTTTTACATAAAGAACGAAGTCGATCGGATTATTAGTTGCCGAGATATTTGTAATCCTGTTTTCCACATTCTTCGATTTTTCATGACCTTGTATTTCTTTCGGATTTAAATTCAGAGATATATTTTAATTGGAAATGAGACACTTAATCCGATGCAGTAATTTGTTAGTTAATATGATTATTATTTTTGGAGTTATAAGGATGTTTCTTTTACGCAGTTCGGTACTATTAGAGTAATTTCGCATTTTATGTAACTATTCGAAATGGGTTCATCAGCCATTCATTAACAGAGCATTACTATGTATATTAACAATATTTAGAAGTACGTTTAAATTTTGTTTTCAAATTGCAAAGCATTGTATAAATAGTTTTTACATGTTTTATTTTCATACATTATATTATGCATATTCATGATGGGTATGTACAGATTACGGTGGCCCCAACGACTAGTTTACTATATTGTTATGATTTTAGAATGTGACTCTGGATATTCTGGCAGTTAAACGTCCAAAAAACTGATGTTCTTAAGTTGATTGATATAACAACTTATAGTTGATTTCATTCGTATGTCTAGATAGTGGGAAAATTGCGGATTTCTTGCAGAGGTTGGATATATATATATAAATTTTGTTCTTTTAAATGTATTTTCAAGGACATTAAAAAGTATTTAGGATCATTACTAATTTCTATGTAAGATGAGTACTTTAAATGACATAATAAATCGTGGAACAATTTTAAAATATTATTAACATTTTTTACTGTCTGCTTTTAGTTTCGAAAATGACATCCAAAATAATAAACCGAAAACATGCGAAATAGACAATTGTTGCAGAATCCTGATTTGTCCATTGAAAAGATCTTTGAGTATACAGGGTGCTTCCAAAATTATATGCGGAAATGAAAAGGCGGTAGAAGGAACATAAAGCAAATTTTGGATAGAAATGTTGGTGCGGAAATGCAACATTTAGGCAACAGAGGGTGCTATTCATTTCATTAAATAAAAACACTTCGCTGTCTTCAATCATCATTCTCCGCACAGGATTCGAGCAGCATGCGTCGCTACACCAATATAAAACTTACCAACATACATTTCATGTTTTTAGCTGTGCTAGGAAATGAAGCAGCTATTCAAAGAATGTACAATACATAGGACGGTTTCCAAATAGGAATATTCTAAATCGCCAAACACGTGAGAATCTTCATCGGAAGTTTCTTGGAGAGTTAATCACTTTATGTTTTGTGACGTGATACGAATTCTGTAAGATGTCACAGAATTTCTGCACTACGACTTCTGGAGTTGCCTTACCAGGTGAAGGCCTCGTCACATGATCAAGTTTCTAAATTACGAGACCAACTTGAGTAGCCATTTACAGTACAAACAACAGGATGTAACGTTACGTAACCGGCATAACAAAGTATTCTCAAACCAGAAGCAAGTACTGCAGATATGGTGAACATCTAATACGAAGATTTCCGGTTTATTGCCGCTACGCAGCGATTAGGCGTTCAGCCTACCAGATACCAGCTATCTGACCCGTTAAGCTAAGGTAAGTCGAGTGGTAAGGGACTGATCATCAGTTAAAAAAGAAAATCAGTATTATACGCAGTAGAATATAATCTATCCAACAAGTGACACTTGCTGGACAGGCACTGCGTATAAGCCAATTTCTTGGCCAGCCCCATAGATGAAATGCATGTTGGCAAGCTCCGCATCGGTGTGACGATGCAATCGGTGGCCGCTTGAATTCAAAGCGGGGAATGACGGTTCAAGAGCGTCAAGCGCTTTCATCCGCCAAACTCACCTGTTCTACTGTCTCGACGCTTCATTTCCGTCCAAACATTTCTATACCAAATGTGCTTATATATTCCTATCTGCTTTTATATATTTGACAATTAGCTTTTAATTACGCTGAAAAAAGGACTTTAGTTTGGACCATATAAATTCCAAAGTAAAATAAAATATACAAACAACTTTTCTCCTAGTATTTATTTTACGATTCTTTTGATCTTTAAAATTATTTTTAGTAAATGTATTTTCTAAAAAGCTTTAAAAAATAAATATGAATAGATAGAGATTTAAAAACACATTTTTTTTTCAAAAAATAAAGTCTTTCAGAGATAGCTAATAAATACAAAAATCAAATAAACTTTATGTTTGTCTAGAGAGGCAAAATAGCATTCTGAAATATTTTAATTCTTATTTCACTGATTTTTAAAGATCAACAGGAAATATCCGTGTTCTTTTTAGTTCAGAAATAACAAATAACCACTTTTCTTTTGAGTTCTCTGCTTGTTTACAAAATTTCAAAAATGTACTTTAAAACTGAACGTTTTGTAAACATAAACAACCTCGTCAAAATAACCATTTTCATTTCGAATATTTATAGTATTAACATATATAGTATATACATATTGTATTAGAAGAATAAAAGGTTGAATTCAATCCTATGGGAAATATGCGATTTTTAAAACACGTTTACATGGGAACTATATGACCTACTTTAATAAATCAATGTAATGAAAAAGAAAATGTTTGCGTTATCTAACTGACAAGGAAAGTCTTTATACTGGGCATTCTCAGAATATTTTGAAAATAAATACTAATTAAATCACTTATGTGTGTTATAAAATATCAGTCAAATTTAGCGTCAGAATTACAATAGATAGTCTGTAACAAATAAAATACTTTCGAATATTTGGCTTGAAAAAAAAGACAACGCCACTCAATTTGGCAAACAACACATTTCCTCTCCAAAACCAAAGAATTTTAATGCAACTCAAAACTGTTGTATATTTTGAATGTGTGATAATGGTATTAATGAATTTAAACATAAACATTGAGAGACTCAAATATATTATATACACATTTAAGTTGTATTACGACATATATTGGTTGTTGAAGTAGTTATTTACGTAGTCTCTGTAAAAAATTTTTTCATCTATAAAAGAATTCATAATGAGAAATATTGTCTTCATACATTTAAGCTTATTCAAAAATAAAAACCAGATATTTCCATAGCAACAAAATCTAATCGACAATGCTCAATTAGACTTTGAGCTTGAAATGATTTTAACTAATTTAAACTATTAATTTCCTTTTACATTTCAACTTTTGATAATTAATCTTTAATATAAATACATATAAATATTGATATAACAAAATTATATTTAAAACATACTAAAACTGACAATATAATATTATTTAAATTACTTTTATCTAAACAATTCAACATAAAGCTTTTTTTTTTACTTAAAATGTATTTGACATAAAAACGTACTTTTTGCAATTGCATTCCATTACCAAACTAAGACAAATCGCTAAATAACGAAATTTTCATTATGTTTTTAGAGACGCTGTATGGAGTTTCCGAAGATTTTTTTCGTAAACGTATATATCCTCATGAGAAGATCCTTCTTTAATTTTTTTTTCAGATTTTACGGAATATGCCAGTATCGAGAGCTTCTTTGTGAGTAGAGGAGGAAGCGTGTTTATAAAAACTGAAGGTACTCCGAAATGAAAATTCTATGAAAGGGATATTACTAGAAAGAAAGGTTGTAAAGTCTGTTCTACCCGTAAGGCATGGTGACGTCACTGCGACGTCGTTGTGAAGTCACATTGTGACTTTGTGGCCATCGATTGTCGATGTGACGTCACGTGACGTCGATGTAAAGTCATGGTAAAGTCGATGTAAAGTCGTTATGGCCGTTTTAGAGCTCGTTTGTGACGTCACATTGTGACCACTTTGTGAAATTACGGTGTGACAAATTTGTGAAAAATGTGTCATTTGTGACTACTTTGACATTAACATTGTGACGAAACTGTTACAAAAGCGAATAACCAGAAATATATTATTTTAAAGTAAATAACATGTTTTGAAGCATATTTGTAATTTTCTAAAGATTTTTAAGAAAGTCCCATCTCAGTCACAATGTGACGTCACTGAGTGTTGGCATTTTGGTCACAGATGTGATGTGACCAAAGGACTCACAGTGACGGCATTGTGACGTCACTGTGACCATGCATACTATGAGGGTAAGTCATAAGTTACTATAACATCGCCTCATTCCGTTTAACACATATCGTTCGAAGAACTCACGGTTTTCACCAAAAGTGGGGTTGCATCGACAAATGCTCCTAACTTAGACACTACTACACTGAAAAAAATCTTTAACTCTACAGAAGTAAATTAACAGAAATCTGTATATTTACTAAAATTTTATCTGTATACTGTACAGAAGAATGTGTAAATCTACCAAATTAGTTTTTATAAAGCTATCGATATCTGTAGTTTTACCAAGAAAAAAAACAACAACAATGAGACTGATCGTACAAAAACTTTGTCTGTAAGCTAAATTGCAGTTACATTAAAGAAATCTTCGCATCCAAGTTTCCTAAAAGAGATTTTAGTAGCTTTATATATTTTTTTGATTTTCTGTGCAAATCTTTATCGGTTACAGGAATTTTTGCTGTTGCCGTTTCATAAAAAATTCTAGAAATTTCAGTTTCAAAGAAAATGTTTTTTAACTTTAGAGATTTTTTTTACTGTGTACGAAAACATTAGAGAAACGAAGAATATCATGCCTTAACCCCCCCCCCCTTTTCGAATAAAGCATATTGATTCATGAACGTTTGAAAGAGACCTATTAGCTATAAAAGACTCAACTCCCAACGTCATTAAATGTGAAAAATATGATTAATAATAAAAAATCAAAAGGAAAATAATCAAATTACGTGTTCCATAATAAAATGTGTAGATGCCGCAAAACCTTTTATTATCCCTTTGACATGCTATCGTACAGCCCAGACAACTTTTTTTAAACTTTGGATTAATTTTAATATTAAATACTGCACAAATCAATGCTGTCGCGTTTTTAGTTAGAGTAATATTTTTAAGCTTGCAGTCTTACGTTCTTCAGTTTTCTAATAATTCAATCTATATTTACACAAACAAGTATTAAATTTAGCTTTCACATAAGAGTATTTCAAGATGTGTAATCATCCAGATAACAATAATTCCGTATTTTTCTTTTATTTGTTTACTATTTTGAATTAAATCTATAAGTGATATTTATATAAATCATATTTAATGAACATCTTTTTTAAGTGCACATTTCTGCTATTTTTTTTAC
This sequence comes from Maratus speculifer, assembly GCA_964019185.1. NCBI lineage: Eukaryota > Metazoa > Arthropoda > Arachnida > Araneae > Salticidae > Maratus > Maratus speculifer. The sequence goes on along the minus strand of OZ025296.1, from coordinate 222,532,819 downwards.
TTGTTTGGCATTGTGTTCGGTTAAAGATATTGCTCAATAATCAGTTAACTTTCCCAATGCCGCGACCGAATATATCCGTCCACTAGACTGCAGGTTTCACTGCAATTGAAGCTTTATTTAAATTAATATAATTCTACAAATATAAATCAGTTTAAAGAAATTAATCTAAGACTGATACTTTCAAGGCTTATAAGGATATACGTAACAAAAAATATATACTATGTTAGAAAATCCCTGTTTTATTAACATTTAAAATAAATTACTGTGAAAATAACATTACAAGTCTGCCTTTTGTTCAGCGGTCAGGGGATTTAAAATTCTAGAGGCGTATTAATCCCATTTTAACATTTCTTCATTGAACTGAAAAATATGAAAATGAAAAGAAATTTTTTTAATTTATGGAATGTATTGCAAACACATAATTTTTCAGTTTAACTAATCTTAAGTCAGAACTGAAGTTTAGTTACGAAAAATAAAATTTGGATTTATCGAGTGCATCCCAAAGTAGAGATAGAAACAAATATTTGCCTACGTTACCTAAACACTCCTCACAAAAGACATGTCATTAATATTAAAATTGATATTCACTATGTGCTGATTTTCATGTTATTTATTCAAGTGTGCTATCTTGTACTTAAGCATCAAATGCTCAAAGTAATCTTTATTTAAAATTCTAAACTTTTATTTAAAGAAGAGCAAATGTCTTCAACACTAACACTATCATTACTCATATTAATAAGCTGGTATATCACCGTTACATTTTGCTAGAATTCAAAGTCTGGAACAGTGAACATGAAATATTAAAGAAGGCATAATTTTCCCAGGAACGAAATGAATTTTTCTACTAAAATATTCAAACTTTGCGAAACGTCACTGAATGTTTAAATTGTAAAATGTGTGATGTTAAAAGTATCGTTATTTATTCAAAATCAATTCATTTTAATAACGATTACTACAGACATATAAAAAATATTTAATAAGAATAATAACTATTAAAGTTATAACTCCTTTAACAAAAGGTATTTTGAAAAATTTTGAATATGTTGAAATTATTGCATAGAGATAATTCTTTTCAGTTTCCTAAACTAAAGTCAGAATTGAAGTCTTGTAACGTAAAATTAAATTTAGGATAATGGTTGGATTCGCAATGTAAAAAAGAAACAAGCATTTTACATACAGTTACGTAAACATGCCACACAAAAGACAATCGTTAATATTAAAATTGATATTCACTTTGTGCTGATTTTCCTGCTATTTATACAAGTGATACTCAAACATCAAATGCTCAAAGTAATCTTTATTTAAAATTCTAAACTTTTATCTAAAGAATAGCAAATATCTTCAACACTAATACTATCTTTACTCATATTAATATGCTAGTATATCACCATTACATTTTGCCAGAATTCAAAATCTGGAACAGTGAATACGAAATATTAAAAAAGACATAATTTTTACAGGAATCACATACTTTTTTGAACTAAATCATTCAAACTTTGCGAAGTGTCAGTGAATATTTAAATTATAAGATGTGTGTTGGTGAAGCTATCAGTATTTATTCAAAATCAGCTCATTTTAATAAAAATTTCTACAGCCATATAAAAATAACTAATATGAATATTAACTATTAAACCCATAAATTCGCTAACAAATAGGATTACGAGAAATTTTGAATATATTTAAAGTATAGCATACAGATAATTTTTCCTAATTTATAAACTAACTTCGGAATTAAAGTCTTGTTATGAAAAATTAAATTCGGAAAAATCGGTAGAATGTACAATTTCCCAATGTACGAATAAAAAGAAATCTTTTACCTCCAGATACGTAAACACGCCCCACACATGATGTATCATTAATATTAAAATTGGTATTTACTGTCTGGTTTTCCTGTTATCTATTCAAATATGCTATTTTGTATTCAAACACCGAATTTAGAAAATAATATTAATTTAAAATTCTTAACTTTTGTCCAAAGAAGAGCAAATGTCTTCAACACTAACTCTATCATTACTCATATTAATGTGCTGGTATATCATCGTTGCATTTTCGTATAATTTAAAATCTGGAACAGTGGATATGAAATATTAAAGAGACATAATTTTCAAGGGAATAACATAAATATTTAAACTAAAGCATTCAAACTTTGCGAAGTGTCACTGATTTTTTAAATGATATGTGAGATGCTGAAATATCGATATTTATTCAAAATCAGTTCATTTTAATAACGATTTCTAGAATCATATAAAAATAATTTATTTGAATGCTAATTTTTAAAACCATAATTTTCCTAGCAAAAAGGTTTTTGAAAAATTTTGAATGTATAGAAAGTATTGCATACAGATATTTTTACCGAAATTCTAAACAAAATTTGAAATTGGAGTCTTGTTATGAAAAATTAAATTCAGAATAATCGGGAGATTAACAATGTGCAAAAGGAAACAAATATTTTACCTGCAGATACGTAAACACGCCACTCAAAAGAGATATCATTAATATTAAAATTCGTATTTACTATCTCCTGATTTTTCTGTTATTTATTCAAGTATGCTTCGTTGTATTCAAATACCGAATGCTCAAAATAATTTTTATTTAGTACTCTAAACTTTTATCCAAAGAAGAGCAAATGCCTTCAACATTAACACCATCATTGTTCTTCTTAATATTTACTAGTATGTTATCATTACATTTTTCTAGAACTCTAAATCTGGAACAGTGAATATGACATATTAAAGAAGGCATAATTTTCAAGGGAATTACATAAATTTTAATAATAAAATGTTAAAACTGGGCGAAGTGTCCCTGAAAATTTAAATTATAAAATTAGTGATGTTGAAAGAATCTGTATCTATTCAAAATCAGTTCATTTTAATAAGATTTCTAAAGCCATACAAAACATAATTTTTATCAATATTAACTATTAAATCCACGAATTTCTTTAACAAAAGGAATTTTTATCTCATTATGTAAAATTAATCCAATACAATTATTTTAATATAAATTGTATGTAGAAATATTCCGAAACAATAAATTGCTCATTAAAAATTACGGCGAATTAATTCGGTTTTAACATTTCTTTAATGAACTGAAAATTAGAAAATGTACAGAAAAACGTTTGAATATATTGAAAGTATTGAATACAGATAATATTTCGAATTTTATAAAAAATTCATTCATGAAGTTTAGTTACGAAAAATAAAATATTAAATAATCGGGTGAAATCAGTGAAAAAAAGTAAAAAATGTTTTACCTACAGGTATGTAAATACGCCGCATAAAGGACATATTGTTAATATTAAAATTGATATTCACTGTCTGCTGATTTTCCTGTTATTTATTCAAGTATGCTATGTTGTATTCAAACATCAAATGCTTAAAATAATCTTTACTTGAAATTAAAAACCTTTATCCAAAGAAGAGAAAATATCTTCAACACTAACATTAACATTACTCATATTAATAAGTTTGTATATCATCGTTACGTATTCCTAGAATTCAAAATCTGGAACAGTGAATATGAAATATTAAAGAAGACATAATTTTCACTGGAAACACATAAATTTTTAAACTAAAATATTCAAACTTTGTGAAGCGTCACTGAATATTTAAATTATAAAATGTGTGATGCTGAAAGTATTGGTATTTATTCAAGATCAATTCATTTTGATAAAGATTTCTACAGACATATAAAAATAATAATTACAAATAATTGCTGTTAAAGACATGAATTTCTCTAAAAAAAAAGGATTTTTCATCTCATTAAGTGAAATTAATTTAACATAATTGTTTTAATATAAAAGCGAAAGAAAAAGGTTTAAAATATGTATTATAAGGTTATTTGAAGTTTGTCTACTGGGATGATTCTATAATTTTCACACTCTCTTAAACTTAATATAAATCATAAAAAATTGTGTTTCTTATGCTTTTTAGAAAAATAAAAAAGAAAGGAAATTGAAAATACTTAAATGTAACAAAATTGTCTTTGTGAAGCCAATGTAAAATTTACTAAACTAAGGTTAAAACATTTCATATTGTGAAGTCAATTAATCAAAGAGATCTGAGCTCCACGTTGAATTATGAAACATTATTGTTTATATATAATTATTGTATATCAATTCATTTTTAATAAAACATCATTAAAAACTACAATAAAATAGCTGAATTTACACAAAAAGGGTTATCATCTGAATTTGTACCCGATTTCTCAAATTTTGAAGTACACGTTCCGTTTTTTAAAAACAGGAATAAACTTGAGCTAAATCACTAGTAAATTTCTATCTTAATGGAAAATTTACCGAAAATATTTGTGTATTTTCAATAAATGTTCTCCACTATTCTAATTTTTTTGAGGAAAATTAAATTATGTAAATAAAGTACAGTTCTATAGTCAAATAAAAAAGTAGCTTTTAAAACATTATCAGTCTTATTTATTTCTGCGGATATAAAATGTTTTCTAGATACACGTTTTCTTTCATTTTTGCGTATAGTTATGCAAAATAAAATGATGGACTATTGTATTTGATAAATGTATGTTGTTCATTTTAGCTACCAGCAAACTCTAATTATATGGGCTAATGTATTCTCAGCGCAATCATGAAAAATATTAAATGAAAGCAAATGATGCAATTATAAAAAAATCTACAATGACTCGGTCGTCCTTTCTAAAATTACAGTATAATCTGTATCCAGAAACAAGCAGATATTATAGCATTGTGCCACTGTGGACCAATTTCCACCATTAAATGTTAATAAAACTATTTTTTTCACATTATTAAATCTCATAAAATATGTCATTAAATATGGAGAATACTATTCCAATTTCACGTGACAATCGTCTAATTTTTGCGCGATGCTTTCATACCTACTTAATGGTAATCAATAAGTAACTCAAAAAATATGTAATGAAAAATGCACGTAAATTATTCTAAATAAATGTTTACTTTTATTCTTTCGTAAAAAGATCTACGGTAAATGTTCGCGTCAAGTATAACCAAACCTGCTAAAAATATATTTGAATGATCGTGAAAATTTCGCACAAAAATTCCTCGCGAGGATTTTAAGAAAGAGTTACTTTTAAAGATTAATGTTTTTTAGAATAAAATAAAATTAAGAAAGGGTAGATTAACGGCATGGAACATAAATAATACGTGAAATATTGAAAAAAGAGAAAGGAAAAAGAAAAATTAAATATTAAAAGAATTTGGAAATAATTAATTTATAATTAAGGGGAATTTTTTTTATTATTGCACACACACACACACACACACACATATATATACAGGGTGATTCATAAAAGATGGGCAGAACTTTAAGGGGTTATAGTACACTTAAAGACAAATAATATTAAATAGGAGACTAAGGGTCCCAGACGTATTCCCAAGGAGATAGGGGGCATTAAAGTTTAGGGTCCGAAATTTCAAATGATTATAAAAAATGGAAAAATTGGTCGATTCGTTTGCGGTTTTTGCAAAAAATTTTCCTTATGCCAGTATTTTCTTGAAATAAAATTTTAAAGTTCAATTTCAAAAAATGCCGATAGGGGGCGCTTTAGACTTTGGAGTAACAAACAACTATTTTTTAACGTTATTTTTTGTATTTCTTTAAATGATTTCGAAAGCTTAGACTTAAACTTAAATTTTGATCTAAAAATCTGAGTCCTAACGAGTAGTTAAGTAGCGTAAACTGAAATTTGAAATTTGAAACCCTTCTCCCCCCAGAACAAAAATCAGTTATTCCCGATCTTTGTGTCGTAGATTAGGCTCTAACTACTGCCGCGTTTTGCTAAAATTATTCTTTATGTCAGTATTTTCTTGAAAATAAATTTTAAAGAAAAGTTTCAAAAAATTCCGATAGAGGGCGCTTTAGACTTTGGAGTAACGAACAACTATTTTATACCGTTATTTTTTGTGTCTCATTAAATGCTTTCTAAAGCTTAGACTTAAACTTAAATTTTCAGCTCAAAATCTGAATCGCTGAGCGTGGTTCAGTAGCGAGGCGAGGGGGTTCAAATTTCAACTTCTGAACATAGTTCAGTTTTCACTACTTAACCATGCCCAACGATTCTGTGCTGTGATACGAGGCAAAAATACAACTTTCGTCAAGGACTGCATAGTCGGAATTCACTCATAAAGGCACTGGCACAGTTGGAAACGTCGCTCATGCAAACGTTAAAGCTCCATTCCTGACGCTAGTCACCGGGTGAAGAAGGAGACAGAAAGTATGCAAATGTCAAATGGGGAAGAAGAAGAACACGTATGCAAAATTTCGACACGATTCATCCATAAAAACCACTGAACGGTGAGTCAAGTGTAAGTCGCTGTAGTAATGAATCGGAAGATGGTGCCCTTCACGAATAAGGAAAAGGCTGAGATGCATTTAATTTACGGAGCGGCAGATGGAAATGGTGCAGAGGCACAACGAATGTACGGAGAGCGATTTCCCAACAGGCGGTTGCCTAACCGCAAAACTTTCGAGCGCTTGCACAGACAGTTGTGTGAGACGGGATCATTTCTCGCTTCTCGGTCGAATGCAGGTCGTGCAAAAAAGGACGAATCAGTAGTTGTTGCAGAAGCCATTCTGGATGTAGTAGCGACGCAGCCAAGTACAAGTACACGAACAGTGGCTAGGCAGGTGGATACCTCACAGTCCATGACTTGGAGGGTACTGAAGGATGAACATTTGCTCCCGTTTCATGTGCAACGAGTCCAGAAACTGTCTCCAGGGGATTATCCAAATCGTATTGAATTCGCCCGCTGGTTTCTGCAGCAGAACGCGCTAAATCCACATTTTGGACGAACTGTGCTTTTCACCGATGAATGTACCTTCACACGTGAAGGTACATTTAACACACACAATGCACATGTATGGGCGGATGTCAATCGACATGCTACGTATCCACATACTCATCAGAGACGCTTTTCCATCAATGTTTGGGCAGGAATCCTCGGAGACCACCTAATCGGACCGTACCTTCTTCCTGAACGCCTGAACGCCTCAACGGTAAAACATACCTCACATTTCTGCAACATGTGCTGCCAGATCAGTTAAACGTTGTTCCTCCACGCATCCGGCGGGTCATGTGGTTCCAGCATGATGGAGCGCCAGCCCATTACATACGAGACGTCCGCAACTATCTGGACATCACATTTCCGAACAGATGGATTGGTCGAGGTGGTCCTGTTGCTTGGCCTGCTCGCTCGCCAGATCTTTCACCGCTCGATTTCTTTTTTTGGGGACAATTGAAGGCTCTTATGTATGAGACACCCATTGTATCCCCCGAGGAACTGGTCGCCAGACTTTCCGCCGCTGTAGGGGAAGTGCTCGAAAAGCCTGATGTTTTCGCGAATGTTCGCCGTTCCATTCTTCGCCGTTGTTCTGCGTGCATAACCTCTGGTGTTCACAATTTTGAACATTTATTGTAATTACATGTTAATAAATATGCTTTGGTAACATAATCCTAATTTGTGTCTTTTTACCTCGTATCACAGCACACAATGTGTGGACATGGTAAACTGAACTGTGCTCAGGAGTAGAAATTTCAAACCCCTCTCCCCAGAAACTTAACCACGTCTAACGATTCAGATTTTGGGCTGAAAATTTAAGTCTAAGCTTTAGAAAGCATTTAATGAGACACAAAAAATAACGGTATAAAATAGTTGTTCGTTACTCCAAAGTCTAAAGCGCCCTCTATCGGAATTTTTTGAAACTTTTCTTTAAAATTTATTTTCAAGAAAATACTGACATAAAGAATAATTTTAGCAAAACGCGGCAGTAGTTAGAGCCTAATCTACGACACAAAGATCGGGAATAACTGATTTTTGTTCTGGGGGGAGAAGGGTTTCAAATTTCAAATTTCAGTTTACGCTACTTAACTACTCGTTAAGACTCAGATTTTTAGATCAAAATTTAAGTTTAAGTCTAAGCTTTCGAAATCATTTAAAGAAATACAAAAAATAACGTTAAAAAATAGTTGTTTGTTACTCCAAAGTCTAAAGCGCCCCCTATCGGCATTTTTTGAAATTGAACTTTAAAATTTTATTTCAAGAAAATACTGGCATAAAGAAAATTTTTTGCAAAAACCGCAAACGAATCGACCAATTTTTCCATTTTTTATAATCATTTGAAATTTCGGACCCTAAACTTTAATGCCCCCTATCTCCTTGGGAATACGTCTGGGACCCTTAGTCTCCTATTTAATATTATTTGTCTTTAAGTGTACTATAACCCCTTAAAGTTCTGCCCATCTTTTATGAATCACCCTGTATATATACATATGTATATTAGCTCATAAAAATAGTAATTACAGAATAAAGAAGGATTCAATTACAGGAAATTATATACAATAAAAAATATTTTACATAAATTTAGACAATTTATGTAATAGTGCATGTTATAATATTACAAATACCATGCAAATTCCCATATATAGCACGTTTATATTTCATGAAATAAATACACAAAAAAACTAGCGTAGCTTTCATTAGTATTGAAATATCCTAAAGTGTTTCTACCATCAAATTTCAGGAAACAATAATTCAAACACGAATAGATTAAGCTATGAAATCGCTTCTACAAATGCAAATCATTCTTTTGAATTGCTGTGAAAACATTCCAATCAATATACGAAATCTACTTAAAAGTATAGTTCTAAAAAATGGTTTAACAACCTAAATATTGAAACCACTTACAAACTGTCTTTTATGATAAATATGCATTAGTCATCAATTTTCAAAATTGCTTGTGAGATAAATATGCATTAGTTTAATAGAATTCGTTTATTTATTGTATTCACTCAACTAAAATTCCAAACTTATTACACATATACTAATATATTTCCAGATGTAATACCATTCGTAAAATTCATTACAATATCATTGCTATTGACCTACATAGAAACCCTTTTACGATATTAAACTTTACAAATTGATGGGCTTACACGTTATAGGACCATTAGCCATTTCTTATAGAATTGATTTAAATGTAATTTATAAAGTGGTCGATATTACATGTTGATAAATTTGGCAAATGCTAGATCATTTAAATTTATTATTACCGAATTATATTAAATGTGATTAAACATACGACATCAAAACACATCTGCATAAAACAAAGCAACTTATATATAGACTCAATCAAAAAGTATTGTTACTTTAATTTATAAATTATAAAAAATAGTATTGTAGGTTGGTTATTTCTAATGATGCAATTGGCTGGAATTTTTTAAATCTATAATACGTTTATAAATATTCGATGATTACAAAAGTTCGTGACTGAATTTCGATGCTTCAAATTTTGAAGTGTAAACCCAGAAAAAGGAATCGATTAAAACTACAAAACAAGTTCTCTATAGTACATTTTGGTTGTTTTAAGCGAATTTTCTAGTTAAAGTTTGAAAAAATGGTTTTGTTGTAAAATATTGTTAACACTGTTACAAAATTTGTATTTCCAACAAAATGTTGTTGTTTTTGCAAAATTTAAATTGGTTATCAGTAGCCATAACTCTATGACGTAATTTTGTTTAATTGACTTACATGGCTATGAAGAATGAACATATTTTTTGGATAATAAAAGCGTTTCAAATTGAGATGATGATTGGGTTATTGGCGGTATTGTTACACTATAATCCATTTCGGAAGAAAATTGTAGACAAAAAATTGCAAAAAAAAAAAAAAAAAAAAAAAAAAAAAATCAACAATATTTTTTGTTTATTCAAACAAAATTTCCGTTGACTCATATTTAAAAGAAAGTACTTGTTGGAACAAACAAATATTTGTTGATTCAACAAAACGTTTTTCTGGATGTATTGGAGTCGTTTTAAAAGGTAAAATGTCGTCGAGATATCAACATTTAGTCTCTCAGCAACAGTTATCATGTAGCACGAAATAAATCATTATAGATGACAGAAACTCGCCTACAACATCCCTACACTTGGCCGACCTTTACATAAAAAAATTTCGTTATCATGTGCATCAGCTTGGAGATTATTGCATAACCTCTATAAGCTTTCTGCTATCCTTTTTGTATGAGTAAAGTAAAATTTTTGTACAAAAATACACTACCAACAAATACAAAAATTTGTAATCCTAACTTGATTAAATGAATATTTTTTAAGGCAAACTACAATTATTAATGATAATATATTTAATTATTATAAAAAAATAACATTATAAACTGTGAGATTTCTGTCACTCGTTTTTTACCGATGGAAGCATTATGCCAGGATTAAAACAGGATTATTTTAACCTTAATTGGTTGTCTATACACGCAGTTTGTTTCTGTACTTGGTTTTCAAAAAGAACAAAGTAAAGAAAAAAAGCTCACTGAAATATGTCGTGTTGAACCCCATCTAGCAATTCAAAACTGATTTAGATATTTCTGGGTATTTAGACGATAGATTCCTCATGATATTATTTGCTGTTGAAATTGCTATATTTTTTAAACAGGTATTTTTTGTGACAAATCTCGATTTTCCTCAATCGATGTAACTTTCTATTTTTCATTTTGTGTATAAACTTTGCCCGCAGATTATTTTGAACAGCTTTTTCTGAACCCTTCCGGGTCTGGTGTACTACTAATAGTACATCATCTTTCAACAAACATGTTTTTCCTGCATTTAGTAATCGTTTTCAAAGAGCCTCATATTCTATTTTAAAGACACCTGTTAGGAGCGTGCATTTAATATTTTCACTAAAACATAGTCCTTCAAGTCCTGAAAAACGCATTTAAGATGGATGAAACTTTGAATGTACGTGGAGCAGATAATTCTTTTGAATTTGCTTTAATTATAAATATTATAACTAATTATAATTATTATTTGAAATTATTTTCGTAAAATAAGTTATTGCAGCCATGATGTAATATTTGTAATCAAAATCATTCAACAATGGTCATTTATCAATCCTTGAATATGTGTACTATTATTAGTACAGTGGTCTTTAAAGGAATTAATTTTACTTAAATAACCACATTATATTTGTTAGTTTTTAGAAATGATATTTGTAGTAATTTAAGCTGAATATTTCTGTTTTAAAGCAATATGTCTCATTCTTTTTGTCATATAATATTGTTATGTAATATTATTAGCCTAAAATTTGTTTAACCCTTTCCGGCGCACTACTCTTTAAAGTTGGAATTTAAAGAAAACAAAAATTAGGCAATCTATTTAGGCCTAGAGGAGTACACAGGTATTGTTTTGTAAAGATTGAACTAACCATTTTAATTATACAGCTGTTGCCGAAGTGGTAACCTCCCATAAGTAAAGCATTGATAAGCACAATGAGAAGAGCATTGCTGTGAAGCGCGTATTACAGTAAAACATTTTACTTATTATTTAAAAACAATAGAGTTTGATCTCTGTGATGCTGCCATCTAGAACTCATAAGAAAGATTTAAAGTAACCATTAGAGTAGTTTTTGAAATATTTACGGAGTTTTTGTGTCTCTAAACAGGGGGAACTTTAGGTGTTGCCGACCCGGCAACACTGAGCGTTAAGGGGTTAAAAAAAATCTACTACAGTGTCTGTAGAGCAATTTGTGAAAGGTAGAATTAGGTTTCTTCTAATCCATGGGGAATAAAAATGTTTATGCTTTGTAAAAAATCTGGAATAATTTATAATTCCATAGTTTACTAGGGCTTTAAAACGCTTGTTGATGAAGAATTACAAAATGTTAGTTCAGATGCAGCAATTGTACACAATGGAGCATTCGTATTCCGGATAAATTAGGTCACAATTTCGAATTAGAGATAAAATCTCACAAAGTTTAGGTTTGTTTAGTATTATTATCAAAGAATCGGGCAACGCGGAGCGGATGAGCTATTAATTATTAATTGTTGTAAGTTAATAATTAATTCCTATTAATTAAGATAGAAACATGAAGAAATTTTAAATGCAGTACATATTTTTTTACAAATGTTCTAGACTTTTGCGTCCCGGACCCCCTTATTTGTTACATAAAGTAATACATACATTTGAAAATATATATATCAGTAACTATTTAATTTGCATATTTAATTAAAGTTTTTAAGTTATTAGCAAAAACTTAGAGGAAGACTTTCCTTGTTTTAAAGTACAGATATACGTTTAAGCTTTAAAAGATTAGGAATCGCAAATACCATTTAACAAATAGAAACATATTTGAGGAAGAAAATACTTTATTCATATGGTAAAAATATTAAATAACAGAAATAAATAACTTGAGTTAATAGTTTTGCGTTTTTATGAATTTGCTAAAACTATATTTCCTTTAAAAAAAATTAAAATGCAATATAAAAAAATTACAAATGATACAGTTACTAAGCGGTTTTAAACGCTTAAATTGTTTCTTGAAAACACCAAAATTCACAAATGATTGCGAAAGGTAAGAACAAAAATATTAAGAAAAAGTAAATCCCCCGAAATACATTTTATTTTTTAGTTTCAACATGTTAGAAAAAAAGTTATGTTCGACATATATTCTTATACGATTCATATTTTGTGAATTTTAAAATTTTTCTGAAAATGTCGAGAAAGACATTGGATATATAAAGATAAAAATGGGTTTATTATTGAAAGTTTCGAGACAACAGATGTTCTCCAGAAAGAAAGAAATTTCATTGTGGAAAAAACTTTTCTGAAATCCAATAGACCATTAAATGTTGGGAACGAAAAAGTTGAGATATTTATTTTATGTTCAATACTAAAAAGAAAGTTTAACAGAACATGTGAAAAAGTGATTGAATTTTAACAAGCATTTTTAAAAATACAAGGTTTATTTTGTTTTCTGCTTGTGCGAATTTTGGAGTTTTCAAGGGAAAGAGAATTAGCTGGCATTTTTACATAGTAGAATGTCGAGTTCTAAACTTATTTTAGAAGTTTTATGTATTAGCTCCGTTACGTTCGCCATAAACCATTTATAAAATTTTATAGGTTCGCTCATTCCATTAAACTTAAATTAAATAGGAACATAGAAATATTAAAAAGCAATTAATAATATTGTAAAGAAGAATTGAAGAAGCAACTAACAATTCTTGTAAAATACAACATAAATCAGCTGCTATTCAAATACTAATTTCTAGTAAACGTCTGAATTCACTTTTAGGTCTCATTCAAATTTAAAACATATTTGATAGTAGCTGAATAAAATATAATGGGTGTTTTCTTGACCAATATTATTTGGCGTTATTTATCTGACTGTAAAAAAATGCGTTCAATCAACAGCAAAAACTCTTGGCAACATTGCTTTCAGCTGTTTTGGGGTAAATTTAATGGATTTTTTTCAGTGCGCATAGTTGTGTAACAGTGCCATGCAAATAAAACTATAAAATATGATGGATTAATTGCATATAAACTGTCAAGTTTCTATGATACAAATTTTACAGCTCCACGACTTGAAAAATATGAAAAAAAAACAGCATTTGGGACATACAAATATCTCTTTACCCTTTTCAGTTCTCAACAAAGAGAAAATTTCTCTCTATGGGATGAAATAAAAATAAACCCTCTTCGGATGCATTTCCAAAACTTGAAAAAAACCAACCGAAGTAATTACGCCAGTATATTCCGTTATTACAAAGGTATACTTATTGCGCAGTATATATTAAACTACAAACTGCTTCGTGATCATGTTAAAAATTTTCCACAACTTTTTGAAAATGCAAGAAATATGCTAAAAATTTTTATAATAAACAAACTTATCCTAATCAATATCTAGTTTTCAGATCACAGGACATAACTCACAAGTTTTAGATCTGGCGTTGACTTTTATTTGCTTCTTCGAGTAATAAGATCTACGATGGTTGCTATTTATATTTCTGTATAAATTGCAAAATAAAATTTGTGCAATTGTGTATCACCCCCCCTCCCCCCTCCTATTCTCCTTGATTTGGAATCTTCTAGTGGGAAGAGACGTCTGATTGGTCTCCTGCTGAGTGCGCGTGCCAGTTTACTTTTACTGCTGTTTTGCGACGCTTCATGGTCAGTTCGCCTTAGTGGCGAGCTGCGATGCACGGTTCTATTTTTATTTAACAATGTGACTTATCTTTTACATTTTACACATTTTTAGCACTGATGATGGGACTTCAGAAGTCCCGAAACGGCTGTATGCTTTTAACATCTTTTATTTTATAATATTTCTGCTCTTTAACGTTGTTTATTTATTTATTTATACATAAGCACAAAGTACAATCCTCCCCCCTTCTTATATGAAACAAATGTTTGAGATTACAATTGTTCAACTTAATGTAAAAAGAATAAAGTTTCCTCCTTTTTTTAATTTTCCATTTTAAAGAAAAAATGGCAACAGAAAATGGAAGATGACATCATTAGAAATAAAAGATTTTTGTTTTAGAAAATTAGAGAAATTTCATTAAAATTTAAAACAAATTAATACTGTACTAATATTATTCTTTCAATATTTGCATTTAAAAATTTTAGTAGTTATTGAGTTTCTTTATAACTTTACGGATGCATGAAACGAAAATAAGAAATATTGATCTCCAAATTTAATGTAAAGAATTAAAAAAATTCGCTCATTTTTTCCTAGTTTAATGAGAAAATTACACCAATAATGGAAAAAAAGACATCATTTGATCTTTTCACTCTTGCGAAAAATGCTGTAAATGAGAGAAAAGTTATAAATTTTAAAACAAACGAGTCGAAACTTGTCGAATTTAGTGTAAAAAAAGATGTTTACAAAAAATGTTACATAAAGAAATATTTGCAATAAAAAATCTATCTCATATCGGCTAGCATCTAAATTCTACACAAATATTGTTTAGAACTAAAATTTAAGGTAAACTATCTCCAGGTTATTGAAAAATAAACCAATATTCGAATAAGTAATGAGTAACATGTAATTCAGATAATAAATTCTGAAGTTATCAACTGAATCTTTGATCTCTGGTATTACACAATGAAAACTAAACCAAAAATTAACCACAATGTTTGTTTTTAAAGAAAACTGAAATTTTCATCTTTTTACCGTTGCAAAGGGTTCATACATAATTTTCATATTAATTATTTTAAAAAAATTTAATGTGCAATAGATTATTAATATATTACCAAGTTTATATCATGTTTGTCAGTTACCAATTTACTTCAACATACCTTTCATTTACAATGACATCATTTTCATTTACTGAATCCTCTAAGATAAGCTTTTCAATCTCAGTATTAGTGGAAAGAAAAAAAAAAATATATACAGGGTCACTACCAGACCGACAAACTTTGTCGGGAGAAGTAGGCATGAAGACAAACATTATTATATAGGAAACCATGGGACGCATACGTCTTCTGTAGGAACTAGGGGACATGAAAATCTAAAGCTCAAATCTTCAAAGAATGATAAAAAAACGGAAAAAAGGATCGATTCGTTTGCAAATTTCGTTAAAATCATTCTTTATATCACGATTAAAAAAATAAAAATAAAGTATACGTTCAAAAATTGTCGATACAGGGCACTTTAAAATTTAGAGTAACGTACAACTACTTTTTACCGATATCTTGTGGATGGGATTTAAATTGTTCTACATTTTGCAGTTTTACTTGAATTTTAAGCCCAAAATCGTAAACACTGCGATCGGGTAGCTAGCGAAAATTTAACTGCGAACAGAAGGGGGGGGGGATTTTAAATGCTCATCAACATTGAACAAACTAATCCATTTTGTTGTGGCTTGCGTGTAGGTCGCACCCTTGAAAATTATTTTATTCAAAATGACGTACAGCTTTGGTGTCTTCATTTTTTGACAGAGGGCGCTTTCGGCACATCTTCAATGGCATTGCTCTTCAATTTTTTACTACCAGACCAACATACTGCCAGGAAGTGTTAGAGATGCAAAGACGACTTGGAATCGGACAGGAATGTAACGTTAAAAATGCCTTTTTTGCAAGTTGTAAGTAAAAGAAGGAGAGAAAAAACCAACAGAAAAAAGCAAAGAAACAGCAATACGTTAATGTGACAGAAAACAGTTTATTTAAAGGTTTAACAACAAAAGATGTTCAAAATTACGACCAGAAGTAGTCAGGTATGCTTGACAGCAGTGTCGCATGGAATTCTCCACGCTTTGAAAGATTCCTGGCATCTATGATAGATTTCTGGGAGCTACAGAAATACGAGCTACGAGTTCTTTAACTGACGGTACGGGAGTTTCATATACCCAACTTTTCATTTGACCCCAGGACATTGGTCCGTCGATCTGGTGGGACCACCACGACCTAACCACCGCCGTCCATACGTCACGTTGAGGTGTCGGCAAATGTCATCGGTAAATTGTGGAAAAGCCCATTCATGCGGGAATCACATAGAGCGGCTCAACGAAAGTGGAACATGTGCTTCTTCCAGAAGTTCCGACCGAACTTGTTGTAGGAATATCAAGTATATCCTTCCTTTCAAACAGCAGGGTAGAATGTATGGTCCAATAAGGTAATCCCCAATAATACCGGCCCAAACCTTGGTAGAAAAACGCCTTTGAGCAGCATGTGGTCTCCTTCAATGGGGGTTCGCCAAAGCCCAACTATAGGCATGATGTTTATTCAAGGCTCCCTGTCTTGTAAAACTTGCTTCATCCATAATCAATATAGATGCCGCAATTTTTTATCTACTGCAATCTGTTTCAAATACCATTCAGAAAATGTCTTCCTATGTGGATAATCTTCAAGCTATAATTCTTGGATGATTTGCAGATGGTATGGGCTCATTTTCTTTTCCAATAGTATCCCCTAGACAGTGGTGTGAGAAAATTTTTCCTGTTGACATATCGATGGAGAACTCGTACTTGGATGGCCTTCTGCAATACTTCACACTTGTTCCTTATTGTACGGTGTCCTAATCGTTCGTTCTCGATTCATCTGAACTTTCCGTAAACAACCAGTTTCACGAAGTCTTCTATTCACACTTAAAAATGTCGTATGATGGGGTGCACGCCTATGCGGAAAACGCTTTATGTACAAACTCAGAACGACGTGTCCGTTACAGTCCGAAGATCCATGTTTGAGCAACATTTCGACCAGTTTATCGTTCAAAGACTCCATTCCACTACTTTTGGTACCGGTTCGCGAAGGATCACTTCAGCATGATCACTAATCACGCGCATTACTGTTCCGCGCCAACTACGCCAAGGAAACCGCAGCACATTCTACCTTCACTGTCAAGCTTGCTGAACTACTTCTGGTTGAAATTTCGAACACATTTTGTAGCAGAACCTTCAAATAAACTATTTTCTGTCACATTAACGTATTGCTGTTTCTCTACTTGTTTCTGTTGATTTTTTCTCTGCTTCTTTTAATTACAACTCACAAAAATGCATTTTCAACGTTACATTCCTATATGAGTCCGAATCATTTTCGAATCCCTAATATTTCCCGGAAGTATGATGGTCTGGTCTTTAATTTGGGTTTGGTCTTTTTGGTTTCTGGTCTTTAAACACACAGAAATAGTGCCATTGAAATGCCGGAGATGTGTCGGAAGCGCCTTCTATCAAAGAATGAAGACATCAAAGCTGTATGTCATTGTGAATAAAATAATTACCAAGGGAATGACCTACTTGCAAACCACAACAAAATTTGCCCAATGTTTATTAGCGTTCAATCACACTCCTCTGTTCGCAGTTCAATTTTCGCTTGTCAGCCTATGCCAATGTTTCTGAATTTGGGCTTAAAATTTAAGTTAAAGTCTAAAGTTTAGAATAATTTCAACCAAATGCACAAAATAACGGTTAAAATTACTTGTTCCTTACTCTAAAGTCTAAAGCGCCTTGTATCGACAATCTTTGTACGTAACCTTTATTTCTTCTTTTAAAATTGTGATTAAAAGAAGGATGTTAGTGAAATCCGCAAACGACTTGACCCCTTTTTCTGTTTTTCATCATCGTTTGAAATTTTTGACCTTAAATTTAACGGCCCCTTACTCCTAAAGAAGACGTTTTTGTCCCATAGTTTCCCATTTAATAATGTTTGTCTTTATGTCTATTATCACCCCTCAAAGTTTGTCGGTCAGCAAAATACCCTGTATATATTGAAATGAAACAGCTTTATGAGCCAAAATGAGTCATTTAAAATCACGACGCCATATTCTGTTCAAAAGTTTTAAAAGTCATTGATAATTATAATTCAAAAATGACAGCCGTAATGGCATGTTAATTCCCATTGTTTCCTTTTCTTCTTACAACAATAAAAGTAATTCGATTTGTCATCAATGGGGAGAATCTATAAAATAACTTTTAAAATAAAATTTAAAATATAATACAAATGGAACTATTTTTTTAAATATCGAATAAAGGCACATTTACAAATAGAGTACTTTTGTTTAAAAAAAAAAAAAAATATGATCAAAACATGCTCTGAAGCAATCTCGAGACAGAAGACTAAAAAAACAGCGTGTTTTTTTATCTATATATTTATACAGATTAACATTTCAATACCATTATTGAATTATAAATTTACAAGTAAATCTCAAAGAGAAAAATATATTTGATATAAAAACTACACCATATGTCAAAGTTTACATTTAAAATCATTTATTTATAGACAATGTACATTTGACATCACATTTTAAATCGTATGGTCTGAAAGTTGCACGGCTAATATATTTGTTTAAATATATCATCCTTTGATGCCGCATAATTTTAGGTTGCATACTTAAAATATTTTCGATTTATTACACCGTATAAATTACTATTCGATAAATACATATTTGAAAATTCTTATATAATTTAAAGAATAAAATAAAATTTGAAAATTTAAAAATTTAAAAATATTTTGAAAATTTGTATGACGGTGTATGATAGAGCATTAAAAAAAAAGAATTAACATTTTAATTGAAAATATCGACTAAAACCTAAAATAGGATCCTAAAATTTCAATATACAGTGCTTGACGTAATTCTGGGTGTTATTAAAAAGCAAACTGATTTATTATTACCTTTTTAGTATAAAGTTTTGAATTCATCGGAAGAATATTGTCTATGGCGTCGTTATAAAGGTCTAACTATCAGCAATATTTTAAACATAGTCCATTTCATACAAACGGACTTTTAAACGTATGACTGATTTCATCTAGCTATTCCAAGAATTAACGACAGCTGTCGCGACAGCGATAGATAAAGCTGTGGTAATCAAAAAATGCACTATTCAAACGGGGAAAAATGAAAACTCGTTACAGAAAATAGGTTATGTTCGTGGTAATACGATTCTATCTTCCGTTATCTGGTAATATTTATGATGAAAATCCACATTATCATACTTTAATAGTCTGAAAGGGGGCCGGCGGGCGTAGGTCGAAGGGGGGGGGCAGAGCCCCCTTGTATTCAAATAATATCTATAGATGATCTTTTACTCTGACGAATTGGGATAGGTGAGAGTAGCCGAATTCGGAACAATTTATTTATTTTCAGATGAAACTTTTTCTTTTCATTTCTTAATAATTCTTAATTTCACCAACTGTTGTAAATAGGAAAGAAGAATTCTGATAAAATAATTTAACACAAATAAAAAATAAAGGCCAGAAGTAACAATTTTCTGATAATAAATATTATTCTATTAATTGGTTAATTTTATTTACAACATATTTCAACTCCGAAAAATATTACTACTACTGATTTTATTAAAATTTTGCTATAAGCCGCATAATTGTGCCATTATAAGCAACAGTCTATTATATTTTTATTCAAATAATAAATTGATTTCTTTAAAAAAGTGCATTTCATTTAGTAACAATCAAAGGTTAAAAGCTAATTGTAACAAATTAAAATTCACTTGAAGTCAATTAAGTTCAATTGCAAATAATTCATTTTAGTTGTTCACTATAAAAAAATTCTGTAAAGTTACTAAACGTTTTCTAGAAAACTGAGATTCCTATAACTTTTTATGTAACGGCGATAGCAAAAATTCATGTAGCAGATACAGATTTGCGTTTAGAATAAAAAAAATCTATAAGGATATTAAGAATTTTTTAGGAAGTTTAGGATGCCTAGCACATACTATGTAATTGCAACCGAAGTTACAGATAAAATTTTAGTAAGATAACTGTAATCTTAGAAGATTCGTTTGTAAAGTTACAGATTTCTATAGCTTTACAAAAATTAGTTTTCTCGATTTACATATTTTCATGTACAATGCACAGTTAAAGTTTTAGTAAACATACAGATTTCAGCAACTTTACATTTGTAGGATTAGAGATTTTTTTACAGTTTGTAACGCTACTGAATAAATCGCAATTGAAATATTTTCAATTTAGGAGTTCAAAGCACGCGTTTTAATGAATTGCGTTAACGTTTAAATGCCTTTGCGCATTTATCATCACCATTTTAATTGTTATTCAATAAAAATTTGCCTCCTCTGGCATGTGTTAGCACACATAATTAAAAATCTTTAAAAATATTAAGTTTCATTTTCTTTTTATTTCTGATATTTTTATTTTGTCCTAGTTGTTTCATTTTTTACTTTGAAACCCTAACACAATGTGACCTCGAAAATCCAACGCGTTCAAAGCACGCGTTTTAATGAATTACGGTAACGTTTAAATGCCTTTGCGCATTTATCATCACCATTTTAATTGTTATTCAATAAAAATTTGCCTCCTCTGGCATGTGTTAGCACACATAATTAAAAATTTTTAAAAATATTAAGTTTCATTTTCTTTTTATTTCTGATATTTTTATTTTGTCCTAGTTGTTTCATTTTTTACTTTGAAACCCTAACACAATGTAACCTCGGAAATCCGGTAACGAATGTCATTCCCAGCGCATTTTTTTTACTTCCAATTTATGAGAAGAAGAAAAACAGCGATTGTTAATAAATTAAAAATTTCGAGACCGAAAGAGATGGATTAGCGCACAGACTTAAGTTTTGCTGAAGAGAATCGCCTATAACTTAAATGTTCAGATTCAAGTTCACAAATCGGGTCTTGGCAACTAAATGTAGTAACTTGGAGACTAAAATACGGTGCTTATGTCATAATATTTTGCAAATTTCGAGTTTTTTCTTACGATCATTTGACAAAATTCGCGTTTATTGTTTATTTATTTATTTATTTATTTGCAATCCTCTGGAATGAATCGCGTTTTTTCGCAATCCTCTGGTGAAAATTCCATGTTTTTTTCCTATACTCTAATCATAATTTCTTTTTTATCGCAATCCTTTCACGAAGATCGCGTTTCCCTGCGATTATTTAACAAAAGTCGCACTGTTTAAGCGATTCTTTCACGAAAGAAGCGATTTTCACAATTCTTGATGAAATTCGTTGGAATTTTACGATGTTTTGACGAAATTCGAGTTATTTTTTAATTTTTCCGCATTGCTAAGTAATTTATGTTAGAAATTAAAACCTGGAGGCAATTGGATTACTTGGGTTTCGAATTTAAGCACCATAGGAAAAAAATCAATTTTTTCTTATACATTTATTTTTTCTCACATAAGTATTTCTTAACTTTGAAATAAATATGAATAAATATACTATTGGAAATACATTTCATATTCTTCAAAAATTCCAGGATTATCGAAAATCCTACGAAATTTTAAAAGTTTTCCGGTCTTGGTGTAATAAGATCCAGTACCTAAAAATAGAACAGTTGAAAAAATATCATTTAGAAGTTGAAATTCAGGTAGCTCTATAAAAATTCTAAGCAAAACAGGCATTTTTATCAAGAAAATCAATAATTTGGCTAATATATATTTTTCTCAAACATTTTAACCCGTGAATATCTATTTCTTTTTCTCGCTTTCATTTTGTATGCCGTTTTTAAACAATGTTTCTATATATTTAATTTAAGTTGCATATCAAAAGCTAATTATCAAACAAAATAACAAAAAGGAATTATTAAATATTTCGTACGTAAGTAAAATATTTCCACAAGTGACTAGAGTTATAATACAGAAATTATCAAAAATTACTCATTAAAATTTTAACTTATAAGTACATTTTACAAATTATTATAGCTTTGAAAATCCATTTGTTTTAATCTTACATAATTTCCTGTGGCATTTTGTAAACCATAAGCATACTATTTACAAGAAAAGATTACGATGAAATTAACGTAAGTAAATAATAACTTCTTCAGATTTGAATTCCATTTGTGTGAAGTTACAAAGAAAATGCAAAAAGCAGGTTCAAATGAATTCCAAAAGTCAAACAAACAGTTTGTTTATTTAGTGTAAAATAACGCTACTAGCATCGATACTTTACTTTGGAATCCCTTGTCTTAAGTAAACTCAAGAAATATATTTCCGATATATACAGCATAAATATAAATACAAACTCTTTATATTTTCGAAAAAAAAATTCATTGTTTAAATAAGGTTATATTTAAGAATAGTATTGTAAATGAAAGGCTTTTCATTGTTGTTTTGAAGGATTAAAATGTTTGTTTTGCTGTTGTAGTAGTTCCAATTTAAAAATCATAGGGAGACTTTTATTAATGTTACGTTAAACAATGAGACGCACAATTTATCGTGCATTTGAACTTGCATAATTAGAAGGGTCAAAAAGATCCTAAAATGTTTTCTTGCACGAAGGTCGATCAGTTTTTAGAGGAGGGCTAGTTTCCGTTTTCTTGGATGTTTCTGTGTCTTTCGTATAGTGCAAAGCACACGATAATGTACGTTATTAATAGAACATGGGGTGTCGTTTACAAGCTTTTCAGGTTACATAATATAAATGAAAACCTTCTTTAAAAAATCTTTTTTAAGTGGAATTTATATTTTTAAACTGAACAATAAAAAAGCATTTTTCTTTTAAAACAATGAATTAGACAATAAAAGCTTTGAAGTTTATTAAAACCGATAATGTCATTTTAGGCACATACACTAACAGATATTAACCCAAGGTTTTGCCACTTAAGATATCCTTTTTTTCTGACTATTTCAAAAATTTGTGTTTCTATGCATATTATATTCTTTTTTTATTCACAGAGGAAATTTTTCTATTGAATATTGTAATAAAATTATTAAAACTGAATTATCTTTTAAAGGCAAACGTTATCGAGCTCTATGTCATAGATATAAATTTGAAAATAATTCATGCTGGTATATTATTTTTAAAAAAACAGACAATCTGTAAACTGAGATGCATTTCGGAAACAAATTCCGTTTGAAGCTATCTTTTTTTTTCAATTTCATTATCTGAAAATTTAAATTGTTGATTACAAATATTTTGAATTTGCCCTTTTATTCATATTACTCCTTTATAAAGGGAGTATTAATTTCGATATGAAAATTTAGTCAGAAATAAATACTGAACAGTTTTTCTTGCTTTATCAGCGAAATATTTATTATTGTTATATATTGAAGCTGGCACGTGATGAGATAAATCATGATTGAATAAAAAAACAGTCAATCAAGAAACAGTTTTTTAAAATTAGCATTTGGAAATAGATTTTCTCCCTATACAATGTTATAGAACTTGAAAGTTTACGGTGATCACAAGATTAAAAAATTGCAAAACCAAAAATTTCAAAACAGAAATTTGATCGTGAAATTTTACCATTCGCTAAATGGTGTCAGAGTTACGCACGTTATGTTAGTCTTTTAGACTGTAGACACATAATTAGTAAAATACAATATATATTAATTATTATACTGGTAGTATCTACTTAGGTTTTTAAACTAGGCATGCTTAAATAAAAAACCGCAAAATATATTGAACTTTAAAGCGATCATAGAATTTTTTCCTCATGAAATTAAATCCCGACATCTTTTTCTTTTTCTCAAAATTTACTTACGCATCTCTTATATAAGTATTCACCTTTTTTTAAGAAAAAAAATTGTATTTGAATTTGATCATTTTAAAATAATTTAAGCTCAAGACTTGAAGTGATGATTATTACTAGCATCTTTGCAGGTCATCAGTCGCTTTCTTATTTTGAAATTCTAATCTCATTACAGGTGATTAAAAGTTCCCTTAATTTATGTTTTAGACGCACTTGAGTAAAAATGTTTAGTTTTATTTGAAATCGATCATTTATTAAGTGTAAGATCATTTTCACTTAATTAAGCATTTCGTCTTGAGTATGAAACTTAATATCAGCACACATGAAGAAGCAAAAGAATATGGAATTTTATGAGTAAAAAGGCGTATTTTCAAAAGCAGTACGTAATTTTCTATTTACAATATTATGTCACTAATGGGTGTTTGCTCCACTAAACGCTAAAAAACAATTTGTATCCTAAATTTAGAGTTTTTATCATAATATGGCATCAATAAAGATAAATAAACCTATGTTTCTCTCTGTTTTTTTTTTCAATAATGAATTCTAATTACTTTCCAGCGTTTTGAAGAAATTTCATAAAATTGAAATAAAAATATTAAATAGGAATATTTAAAAAAGAGCCATTGCGGGCACGTCTACAAATGAAAAGCTTTTATTTAAAGAAATTATTAGTAAAACTGGTTCAACAGAAAGGTCAGGGTTGATGATTAGAAAAAAGACTTGTGTTTCAAATATATAAATTATAAAAATTTTAATAATTAAATTAAGCGAATTATGTTACTTTTGATAAAATTATGGTAGAATGCATTAAAATAGCAATAAAATCATGTTAGTCGAGAGAAATTTGGACAAAAACTTGGGGAACCTTAGATTATTTTAAAAGTAGAATTGTTGCCAAGATTTCCTTTATTCCCAACTCAGTGAAGCTAATTTATCCTGTCGAGAATTATCTGATCTGAACATGCAAATGTATGTCGCTGATAAATACACTCAAATTTATTATAAAACATTGAGTTTTAGTAGTGTGTGATTTCGATTATGTTATTTTCAAAAGTAGAAAATCATTTTTACCTACAAAGAATTTCAAAGAACTTGGGGCAAAAATGGCGCACTTCTGCAAAACATATTTTAATTTCAAGAATTAAAACACACACTTTTATTAAAAATAAAATGTTATCTCTATCCGTCAAATCATTTCCCTTTACGATCCTGTCATAAACAACATCTGTAGAAAAGCACACGTGTGGTTTCATTATTGTGGAACGATAGCAAGGTAGTGGGAGGTCTGAGAAAAAATGGTCAGATCGTAAAAAGAGGAAACTATCAGTATTTTTCTATAAAAATAACTTGAAATAACACAAAGGGTCTAAATAAGGCGTATTTCTCTTTCACAAAATGCTGGTATTTAACACCTTTATGACTATATTTTCCCCTTATCACTCGCTATCCTAGATACACAATCCACGTAAAAAGCAATTTCGGCATTTAAAATGCTCGAAAAAACAAATCGACTATCTAATGCTTGACATACCTTCATTTTTTTAAATAGCTCCATATCATATCAGAAATCATTAATTTTGTTTTTCAAAATTCGAAAAATGTTTTTATGCA
This sequence comes from Maratus speculifer, assembly GCA_964019185.1. Taxonomy (NCBI): domain Eukaryota; kingdom Metazoa; phylum Arthropoda; class Arachnida; order Araneae; family Salticidae; genus Maratus; species Maratus speculifer. Next base: position 222,507,534 of record OZ025296.1, on the reverse strand, counting down.
CGAATAAAAAGAATGGATTTCCTTCAGCTTTTTGATACCAATTCAGTAAAAGAAGATAGAATAAGGGATACAAATTCTTAATGCATTTTTTAAAAACCGATAGTATTGTATATTTTCAAAAGCAAGTTTCAAGAAACTTGAGATCATTTAATTAATAAATAAAAACGAACGTTCTGGAAATTTTAATAGAGATGGTATTATTGAGATAGCATGCATTTTAGTCCTCTTTTGTTTATTTATTTTGGTGTTTATGAAAATTGAAGATTTGAAATTTTTAAGTTTTTATGAGCAAATGACATAAAACCCACAAAAATCTACTATTTACTCTTTTATTTCAACAGAAATGGAGTAAGGGAGGCCGGGGCAAGTTGACGAATGTCTTAATTTTCCGGTTTTCTACTAGGTTGCAACATCAACGGGGCACTACTGGCTCTCCTATCAGTCATTCGTTAAACAATATGACAGAGACTCTAAAAGTGCCATTTTTGTGTTTGTTCTGAAACTTTGATTGTTTAAAATGGCCATGTTATAAATTTTATGCATGTGTAAAGCTCTGCTATTGATATATTTAAAATATATCGTTTCTATTTAATGTTTATGAGCAATGTAGTTTAAATGCTATCTATTACCATGCATAAATGTCAATTAATAAAATTCCTTCATGGAAATGAAAACGAATATTTTAAAACAAGCAGTCCAGAGCAAGATGACGAGCTCGTCATCCTGCACTTGAAAGGATGGTATTCAGATGTCCAGCTTGTGGCGAGAAGTATTGTGATTCACCAACAGAGGAATAGATCCGATGCTATAAACGCCAAAGGTGTTGAATTTTGGAATGTTCCGATTATAAAAATGGCAATTTTTATTTGTGACTATTGTTAGATGCGAAACTAAACATTTCAACATTACGTTACAATACATTATGCCTAGTTTGATACTTTATAAAATGAAAAAAATAATTTGTTAAACTATGCAACATATTCAAAAGTTAATTCTGTTTAACTTTTTATGTGCTGTCATTTTGCCACAAGGCCAAAGTAACGACGTTTAGACGTTTAAATGTTGCAGTAGCAAATGTTTTATAACCAAAGTATCGTTCGAAATAGAAGGCGTTGCAATTGGCAAAAAGATGTGTGTGTTACGCACAGATATGTTTGTCCTTTATAATATAGAATCATATTGCTTTGATTCGACAGTTCTACATCTGGTTATACCGCATAATGCTTCTTTTGTACATTTCGGTTTAGTTAAGCGCCATTATTTCGAAAATCAGACAAAGTGAGATAGTTGTATTTTTTGATTTGATCTATTTTTATATTAAAGTAGATCCTATTTAACGAATAATGTGCAGTTTTGAAGCTTTGAAAAAAATTCCTCTTTCCGATGGAATTTGCCAAATTTCAAAGAAGTGTCTGCCATTTTTCATGAAAAGTGAAAGGGTAGTATATATTGAGTGCTATATACCTGGCAAACAACAACATTCCAAGACTCTTTTGGTATAATCTCTTAATATAGCACTACCTACTTATTGAAATTTAATTCTTTCCATGGAGCTTTATTTTACACTGTTATGTTGCCACAAAATACAATTAAAATGATGTTTTTGTCCATTTTCTGCATTTAATATCTTATTTAAGCAAAAGTACCCCAAAGATTTTCTTATAGAGTATGAAAGTGTACTACTAGGACAAGCTAAATAATGTCATAATGCATCATGATATTGTTGCTGTTAGCAGATGTAATCTGTCAAATATTCAAAATGTGAAAGTCTGGAATATTTAAATTAGTGTTATCTAAAAAAAAAGTCACATTTGAATATAAAAATATATAGCATGCAGTAGTTGATTTAGTAATGATTTAGTAATTCAGATTTAAATAACACTAATTTAAATGTTAAAGATTTTATTATTATTAAACAGCAACAATATCTCAATACAATATTATATTATTTTGCTTGTCCTAGTAGTGCGCTTCCATATTATATAAGAAAAAGTTTGGGGTACTATTTGTCGACAGCGTTAGAGACAAGTGGACTGTTTTTATTTCACCATAGGTTTTTATTGATTATTGCCAGGGGGCAAACATTTAAATGAGCTTTTGATTTGAGAGCGAGGGCGCTCGATACAAACGTGTTGTTCGAAGGACAACGAAGCTCAACTGAGCGTTACATCATTTATCAGCTAGGTGGCGCTGATCTCTTAATCAAACTTCGGGAGCGCACATACCGGCCCCCATTGAAGTATTCTGATAGTTCAATGATACACAACAATTAAATATACAATAACATACAGATACTTTTACAAATTAATGGTTACACATAAAGCACTTAATATAAATACAATAATAAGAAATAATAAATTCAATAGAAATAGGTTAAGCTTAATTAATATTTTCGTTATTTACAATGGGTAGAACACAAATATTAGAGATACTTCTTTTGTAAGTTCCGGATGGAGTCCGGACTATTACAACCCTAACATTGTCATCATTTCCTTTGATGATTTCTGAAATACGACCTACTATCCATTTACAAACTGGTAGGTCTCCATCCTTTACCAGAACCATCATACCTGGTGCAACATTTTGTTTTTTAAAGAGCCATTTGGATCTCTGCTGCAAATGGCTTAAATAAGAATTGGACCAATTTTTCCAAATTAGTTGCACGATTTTTTGAGTTTTCTGCCATCGGTCGAGTAAGTTTTCTCTCACATTAATCAAGTTTGGCTCAGGAAGAGCATTAATTGGTCTACCAATCAAGAAATGTCCTGGAGTCAAAACTTCATAGTCTTCTAATTCAGAGGATAATGGGGAAAGAGGGCGCGAATTTAGAATACCTTCGATTTGAGTAGTAATAGTTAAAAATTCTTCAATGGTTAATTTCGTAACACCAATAGTTCTTTTTAAGTGGTATTTGAACTGTCCGACGCCTCTCTCCCAGAGTCCTCCAAAATTTGGGGAACGAGGGGGAAGAAATTTCCAGAGAACTTGCTCGGATGACAGAAAATTTGATACATCATCATTGTTTTTATTTATAGAATTTAATAATCTCTTTAGTTCTGCACATGTTCCAACAAAGTTGGATGCATTGTCACAAAAGATAGTATTACTTTTGCCTCTGCGAGCAAAAAATCTTTTAAGTGTTGCAATTAATGCAGCAGAAGTTAAGTTAGAAAGTAGTTCTAAATGAACTGCTTTAGTAACCATGCATATGAAAATGGCCACATAAACTTTATTAAATATCCCCTTTCTCTGGTTGCGATATTTAATAAAAAATGGACCGCATAGGTCAAGACCTACATTTGAAAACGGCGGCCCTTGTATTACTCTCTCAGGGGGTAAATTACCCATTATTTGACTTACAATTGAAGGTTTTATTTTGAAACATTGAACACACTCGTGTACAACCTGACGAGCAATGTTTCTTCCATTAATGGGCCAAAATAATTGTCTTATACTATTTAATAGCCCTTGAGGACCAACATGTAAGTCTCTCTTATGATAATAAAGAAAGATAATTTTAGTTAATTTACTGCTTGGGGGTAAAATGATTTGGTGAGATCGGTCATAGTTTAAATTTGAGTTGGTCAAACGACCACCCACTCTTAATAGATCATCTTTGTCTAAGAAGGGATCTAAAAATCTCAACTTACTTTTTACAGGGACAGACATGCCCTTTTTCAATGCCGAAATTTCTGATGAAAAATACTCACCTTGAGCTCTCTTAATTAAGAAATTTCTAGAAACTCTTAGTTCATCTAGCGTTAAGGAACCCTTAAGTTTTGTCGGTTTTTTACAATTGTGGACAAACCTGAAAATAAATGCTAACACTCTCATTAATTTAATATAACTATTTGAAATGGTAAGAAAAGAGTTAATAAAGTCTTGACTTATAACTGAAGTGAGAACCGGAACTGACTTTAGTTCCTTTAAAAAATGTTCGTCTTTGTTATGAGAGTCTTTTTGGGGACAAAAGTTTACAATGTCTTGTTTAAGGAAATAAGGTCCTTCAAATCACAGTTTATTTGTAGCAAGCGATTTTGCATCTTGACCTCGGGATAACACATCCGCTGGATTTAGTTTTGACGGCACATATCTCCACTCGTAGTTTTTGGTAAGTTCTTGAATCTTAGACACTCGATTCGCTACGAAAGTTTTCAGAAGATGTGGGGACATGTTTATCCATGCTAAGGAAATCGTAGAGTCCGACCAAAGTATGACTTTGTCGATTTGAAGTTTCATAGCTCTAATTACCTTTTGAGCAAGTTGGCACAACAATAGACAAGCTGAAAGTTCAAGCCTCGGTATGCTGACAGTTTTGATAGGGGCAACTTTACTTTTGCTGCAAATGAGGTGGCAAACAGGCGAATTTGAGTCAGTGTTCGTTTGAAGATAAAGGGAAGCTCCGAATGCTTTCTCACTCGCGTCAGCAAACCCATGTAAGAGGATAGTTGTTGCATCTTTAATAAGAATACATCTGGGTATTTTGATTGTTTCTATAAGAACTAGAGAATTGAGGAAATTGTCCCACTCTTGAGCAACATGAAGTGGAATTTTATCATTGCAGTCGCACTTTAGCAACCATAGTTGTTGCATGAAGATTTTTGCACGGCAAATTACAGGACCGAGCAAACCAAGGGGGTCAAAGAGTCTTGCAATTTGACTTAGAATTTCGCGTTTTGTATAGTCAGAAGTTTTGTTGACGATAACTTTAAAGTTAAATGTATCACTAGTGCAGTCCCACATTATTCCGAGAGTTTTTGTTGAAGTTTCTTCAGCATTTTGATTAAAGGGAAATGTTTGATAATCAGGATTTATTTCTTCAATAACATTAGAACGCCATTTATGCAAGGCCATCTGACCTTTTTTGAAGATGTCTGTTAATTGTTTTTTAATTTCAAAAAATTCGGAAATGTCTGATGCACCTGACAGGCAATCGTCCATGTACATATCGTTCTTTACAACTTCGGCAGCTAATGGGAAATTGTTGGCTTCATCTACCGCTAACTGTTGGAGCACTCTAGTGGCAAGGTATGGACTGCTTGCACAACCGTAGGTGACCGTTTTCAGAGTGTAGATTTTGTCAGGTTCCTCCCTCCCTTCTCTCCACAATATTTTTTGGTATCTAGTATGCGACGGATTTACTTCTATTTGTCGAAACATTTTATTTACATCAACTGTAAATGCGAAAATATGTTTTCTAAAACGAATCATAATTGAAAAAAGATCATCCTGTATTATCCCTCCTTTAAACAATAAGTTGTTTAAAGACTTCCCATTAGTAGTTTTACAACTCCCATCAAAAACAACCCTCAGTTTAGTTGTAGTACTTGATGGTCGTAAAACCCCGTGATGAGGGAAAAAATATCCTTTATCAGGATTTATGTCATCGGAATTTTCTTCCATGTGTCCTAAAGTAGTGTATTCTTTTAGAAATTCTGAGTATAATTCCTTTAATTTGGGATCCCGCTCTAAACGGTTCCATAACTGATTTAATCTTTTAGCGGCAATTTGTTTTGAATCTCCCAGAGAATTATCTAACATTTGAATCTTAAAGGGTAATTCAACTACATATCTGCCGTCCGGTTTCCGATAGTGAGTCTTTAAAAAATGTTCATTACAGTAATTTAACTCCCCACTAACTACGGGTTTTAATTCACTTACTTGCTCCATTTCCCAAAAGGAACTTATTTCTTTTTCCAAATTTTTATAATCTGTTACTAAAAAACAAGAATCAGAATAGTCCCTTAAATTTGAGATAGAATTGCATACAGTTCCTGATATAATGTGACCGAAAAAAGTTTCTACTAACATTAATTGGGAATCATCAATTTTAATTTTATTAGACCCTATTAATTCATAGAATAACTGCGCTCCAATCAGTGCATCTACGCGTTTCGGCTTATTCCAATTATTATCCGCTAATTCTATGTTCGACGGCAATTTTAATTTTGACGTATTTATATATTTGGGTGGTAGATAGGCGATTTTAGGAACAACTAACATATCTAATTGATAAGATTTAGTTTTGGTTTCATTAGTTAATTCTGTACTAACAAATGATTTAGCATTTAAACATAAATCATTAAGTCCGGAAATGGAAATATGAGTTTTTTGTTTACGCAATCCTAATAGATTTGCAGCATGAGAAGACAATAAATGCGAACTCGAACAGCTGTCTAATACAGCAATTAAAGGTTGAAATTCCCCAGAACCGTCCTTCAAATATATCACAGCTGTGTTTAAAATTACACAAGATTTATTTATTTCATTTTCCTTCGCGAAAAAGGTTTGATTATCAGGAGAAAGGGAGGGGGGTGAATCCACCTGGCGCCTCTCTGTCTGATCTTCAACAATGAATTCCCTTCTGATATTATTTTCATTTAATGGATGAAGTAATGAATTATGCTCTTTGCTGTTACAAGAAAGGCATTTATTTTTAGATAAACAAGGATTAGGTAAATGGCTGTTTAAGCAAGATTGACATAAATTGTTATTTTTAACAACTTCTGATCTCTTTATCACGTTCATTTGTTTAAATTTCTCACATCTATATAAAGAGTGTGAATCTGTACATCCTAAAATACAACCTTTTCGCTGTTTTGATTTTGTTAAAAAGGATTTTTCCATGTTTGGCTTAGTGCCAGATTTCCAGATATTATAAGGAGATTTTTTTTGTTCCTTTGAAATAACAGTATTTTGAAGAATACGACTTCTTTCTTCCAAAAAGCTTAAAAAGCTAGCTAAGTTAGGAATTTCGTTTTTATTTAATTTCATTTCGAACGATTTTTTTATTTCAGAATCCAACCTTTGAAATAAGACGTGCATTATTAAAGCATCTGACAGCTCATTAGATTCAAATTCAAGTAATTTTAATGCATGCAAATTACATTTTGTATTATCAATTAATTGCATTAAATGATTAGGAGAATCGGGTACTTTTGAAAAATTAAGTAGTTTAATAATATGGCAATCAATGACAGCTCTTTTATTTTCATATCTTTCTTCTAAAGATTGCCAAAGCGATTCGTAAGTATCTTGAGCTGACTCAAGCCTTTTGGCTTCGCCTTTTAAACAACCCTTTAAGTAGCATAACTGCTGAGTTGAATTCAGATTTTTATTATTACCGATAATAGACATAAATTGTGTTTTAAAATTTTGAAATTCATCATATTTTCCATAAAAATTGGGTAGAGGTAAGTCTGGAATTTTAAAGCTATTACTAACAGTAGGGTTTGCTACTATTTCTTAAATAATATATAAAGTGTGGAAAATGGACGAAAACGTCATTTTGATTGTACATTGTGGCAACATAACAATGTAAAGTAATAATGTCCCATGTAAACAAATAAATTGTAATAAACAGGTAGTGTTATATTAATAGTTTATGTCAAAAGAATTTTGGAATGTTGTTGCTTGCCAGAGATATAGCACGCCAAACATACTGGCCTTTGTATTTGTCATGAAAATGGCATTCACAATCGTAAAAATTTACATTTTCTATAGGAAAAAGGAAATTGTTTCAGGGCTTCAAATTACCAGATTATTCATTAAATAGGAATTACGTCAACGGAAAAAAAATATCAAGCTATATAAAAAATACAAAATCTATCAAAATCTATAAATCTATCAAAAGACCACATTTTTGTCTAAATATCCAAAATCTTTAAATTTCCACTTAAAAAATTCAAGTATACCTAGTACGTATGATGTTCTATTGCCATGTAAACCAGTATAAGTAATTATATTCCTTATCTTTTTATATATGATAGGTGGTTTTATAATTATTTGTAATTTTGTCCCGTATATATCCATTAATTTATTATAATATTCTCGAATTATTGTAAATAATTTACGATAGCTTTAATAATATGTCCGATAAACGTAAATAAGTGTATAAATAATTACGTACTGTGATAAAAGTAAAATTGTAGTGTTTGCGGGTCAATTACTACTACTGGCTAATTGCATGCGAACTTGTTTGTCTGTTACACAGCTGAAAATCGCTGTGCCTGTTGGCTACCGTTTTTCCCGAAAAGCTCGTTTTACCTTATTCAATTGATGAGATATGTTACATAAAATAAATCAATTTTCAAGTTATGATTTTGTGACTTTCACAAAAGTTGCTCTATACATTTAGCTAACATAATATGCAAATGAAATTTTGATATCGTTGACGCATGCGCAGTAAAAAATTATTTAGTAAACCAACTCATTTTGTATACAATTTTCGTTATTTTTTAATTCTGATTACAGGGCACTGTGTGCAATGTTGTTTGTCATATTTTCTGAAAAAAATATTATTTTATATTAAGAACTCTGAAAATTATAAGGAAAAAACTTGCAAAAATTTGGGACCATTTTTATAAAAACCTTAATTACGCTGCGAGTATGCATGGTATTTGCATAAAAATGAACACAGTAAGGCATTCAATCATAATCTAGAGTTTGAGCACTTTTGCTACATTAGTTTTGACAGGGTTATTCAAAAGATATTCATTCTTTTTCAATTTGTTGACGGTCCCCTATGGAGTTTCGGTAAAAAATCTTCACGGAGATGTATGACGTATACTATTATATTTATACACTAAGAGTTTCGAGATGATTCCTCGTGTATTTTTCTAGATATTTAGTAAAATGTCTAAAATCGCAAGTGTCCCATAATCAATGGCAATATAGTGTATATATAATTACATATACAAAAAAATGTATCTAAAATGTTGTTAAATAAAAATATTTATATAAACATCGTATATTTTTTAACACGTGACATATACAGGGTGTCCCCTCTCAACGGTGGCCAATGGCTAATTTCTAAACCGTTGGTCATAGACTTATAGTTCCAATTGCAAAAATGCTTTACAAAAAGGTAAAGAATTATTTTTTAAGCGATTTAGGTAAAAAAAATGCTTTACTAAAAAATTACGAAAATTGAATTTTTATACGGACCCCCGGTCCTATAAGTGATATTTAGAAAAATTTTACCACTACTCTAACAAGTAAGACAAAAAAAGTTCCATTCCTGTACGATCAAAATTGACCGAGTTATAGCTGTTCAAAGTTGAAGCATATTTTTTGCTGCAAAATAGGGGTCAGTCACAAATTTACTGGAAATAAAAATAAACATCAGATAGAAAATTTAACTTTAAACATTGAGAGTAAAAAATATTTTTACAATGTTGTTTCTGAATTTATGTTGACATTTACATGTTAAAGTAAAATATGCAATTTGTGCTAAAAATATAAGTAAATAAATAACAGAAATTTTGTTAAATTAAACTATGAAAAGCAACAGTCATAAATCGTTACAAAATTATACATATTTAAAGCTCTATTAGATTACTCAACCTAATAGAATTTGATGTAGTCCTATAAAATAAATAAATGGAACGCACCTAAAATCGTATTAATATTACATTGTCATCGGTTTTAATAAGTATGGGAATTGAACCTCAATCAGATATTTGGAAGTGAGTTAAAATTTGAATATAAGTTTTGAACTAGGAAAATTTACATAGAAAAACTATGAATAAAATAAAAGCTTATCAAAATAACATACCTTTTTAAAATAAAATCACGAAAAGAATCAGTTTCATTTGCTTACAAAATAAAACATACGTAAAAATACAATTGAGGATATGAATTTCAAAACTCGACTTACCGCTTTTTGATTTCTCTATTAGTTTATACAAACCTCCACTATTGTAACAATGCAATCTCAAAATTTATAATAAAAACCAATAGATGCATTTAAAGTTTTTTCGCTATTTCCCAAAATTTGATTTTTTCGATAAAGAGAATTTTTAAATTCATGTCTTCAGTTATTTTAATAACCAATCTAGAAGTTAATTAATTATAATTAACACTATCATAAAACTTATACGGTGACAGCGCCTTCAGTTAAATCGCTCATTTAAAACATTTTGTAATTGGAACTATATGTCTGTGATAAATAGTTTAGGAAGTAGCCTTTGAAATCGACTCCCTTTATAATACTTAAAGCACTTAGTGTACGTTCCCTTAAAGCTCCGTCGAACTCATCCGTTTTCAGCTATAGAAAAGTGGTTTAAGTCATGAAATTTAAAGTTTCATAACTCGGTCAATTTTAATGTTACACGAATGGGACCTTTTCTGTATTACTTGTTAGAGTGTTGAAAAAATTTTACTAAATATCACTTATAGGACCGGGGGACCGTATAAAAATATAATTTTCGTAATTTTTTAGTAAAACATTTTTTTTGATCAAAATCGCTTAAAAAACAATTTTTTGCCTTTTTTAAAGCATTTTTTCAATTGGAACTATATGTCTATGACCAACGGTTTAGAAATTAGCCATTGGCCACCGTTGAGAGGGGACACCCTGTATAACGTTTTTTAAATAAATATATCTTTATACACCATTTAAAAATAATGTTTTCCCACCATCTTGTAAAATTTTGTAAATCGCTAAAATGGCTTTTTGTCGCCAATTTCGATTTTTTCGCCAGTCGCGCCAACAGAAGACGATACGAAACTCTTTCAAAAATATCATATATCATGACAATAATTTTTATGACGTCATAGCATGTAAATTGGAGGCGCAACTATTTCTTTACTGTTTATTTTCACGATTGGGGTGAATCAACCTTATCAATTAGGGGTATAAAAATTAGATAACAACCTATTCTCAGACCTACTGAGTACACATATAAAATATCACTAAAATCGGTTAAGCCTTCTAGGAGAAGTATGGCAACTAACACTGTGACACGAGAATTTTATATATGGCTAGTTCCATGGGTTTTCTAGTGTAAATCACATTACCTTATAATTGCTATGCTTGTTTGCCACCGTTATTTTCGAAAAGTCTGCTTGGCCTTATTCAATTAATGAGAATGTGCCGATAAAATAAATCACATTTTTTCGTACTAAAATACTGGTAGCCCAAAATCGCAGCCTGTGACTTACACTACAAGTACTCATGGAAATAGCCATATTAGTCATATCCATTTTATAAATATTTTCAGTTTAAATTTCTTTAATGATTCACATAGTATTTTACAACACATAATTAATAATACATACACAATAAATTTACTTACAATACATAAAACTAAAAAATAACAAGTTTTAGTATTGTTTTCTATATAATAAAATGAAACCGAATACCCCTAAGTAGGTAACATTTAGAGTTAACAATAACAAGTATTAGTATTATTGCATTCGTAAAATAATTAATGATGAAAATATTCTCGTAATTTACTTTTCATTAACTATGCATTGTTTAATAATTTTTTAAAAAAGTAATATCATTGTTCGAGAAATATCTTCAGCCATAAATAAATAATAACTTTCCCTTCCCAATTTTGTAATCAATAAAAAGGTAATGTTTATAAATTAAGAATACATTAAATGCATGACTTTATGTATATATATATATATATATAGCATGCACGTATATTAGAATTCTAAGAACTAGCATTATAAAGTTTTTTTATTAATGAAATGAATAACTTAAGAAAGCATTCGGAATGAAATCGCAAGACTTTAATTAAAGAAGATATATTTAAGTGGGAAAAAAATAAATAGATTTTTTTTCTTTTCTTCATCGTGTTACGACGTAATAAATGGCCTGATGCAATGTCAAGGTTAAAAAAATAATACAATTATTAATAAGAAATAATACTATTTTCAATAAAGTTTGCAATGGAATATATTAACGTATCTACACATATTAAAATCAACCAAACTTCAGGCATTTAAAGAGCCAATAAATGAATTCTAAACGTGAATTTCCATACTTTTCAAACTTGCTAAAATAAAGTATCTATAATTCATTCTAAATTATGATAAGGTGTATAGATGTGTTAAAGAAATCCTACTGCAAGTTTTTTTGTAACGTATTTTAATTATTTTTTTCTGGACTTAAGTGTTAAATCTATTTTAATTTAATTTAATATTTAAAGTCTCACCCCCCCCCCCCCCAAAAAAAATGGAAATTTGGCAAAGGCTTGCGTAAAAATGTTGCTTTAAATATCTTTGGCACTGACGTAAAAATTCTATAATTCATTCTAAATTATGATGAGGTGTATAGATGTGTTAAAGAAATCCTACTGCAAGTTTTTTTGTAACGTATTTTAATTATTTTTTTTCTGGACTTAAGTGTTAAATCTATTTTAATTTAATTTAATATTTAAAGTCTCAACCCTCCCCCCCCCCAAAAAAAAAAATAGAAAATTGGCAAAGGCTTGCGTAAAAATGTTGTTTTAAATATCTTTGGCACTAACGTATAAAATTTATGCAGGTGGAACTATTCTTGTATTCGAAATTCAGGTTATAAAGTGTTATACCACTCAATTTATATGTTATATATTCATAAAACATTGCTTTGGATTGACAAGATTTTAATTGTTTTTATCATTTTTTTGTCTGGTAAACGCGATAAAAAAACTGTTATTTTTCGAAAAAAGGCTCTGTTGTTTCAATGTTATTTAAAACGTTTATTTAAATAGATATTTATTTTATAAATATTCTCACATTAAAAGTTTTTAATGCTTTATGTAGTATATAATACATAAAAACTTGAAAAGAATACAGTTTAGCGTCGTTTTCCATATAATAAAATGTTAAACTCAATATCTGTAAGTAAGTACCAGTCAGCGTTTTTAATAAACATTATTTCAATTGTTGTTATTCATAATATAAGTATTGATGAAAATATTCTCTTAATTTACTTTTTCATTAACTATGCATCGTTTAAATTACTTATAAAAAATGCTATAAACGTTAATCGAGAAATATCTTCAGTCATAAAGTAAATAATAGCTTTCTCTTTCTAAATTTGTAATTAATAAAAAGATAATGTTAATAAATTAGTAATACATTTAATGTATGACTTTCTTATTTATCATACACGCACATTAGAATTCGGAAAACTAGCATCATAATATTTTTTCATTAATGAAATTAATCACTTAAGAATGTACACCGACTTAAATGGCAAGACTTTAATTAAAGAAGAAATATTAAGGAAAAAATAACGAGAAAGAATTTTATTTTCTTTAATATGTTATGCCCTATTATATGCCATGATGCAATGTTAAGATTTTTAAGAAAATACATTTATAATAAGAAATAATACTATTTGCAATAGATTATATTTATCATATCAACACACGTAAAAATCAACCAAACTTCTGACATTTGACAATATGTAAAAAATAAAATATTTATTAATGTAACTGTCTGTTTTTTTAAAATGCTAAAATGAAGTGTCTATAATTCATTCTAAATTATGATAAACTGCATAGATATGTTAAAAAAATCATTCTGCAAGTTATTTCGCAAAGTATTTTTTTCTGGACTTAAGTTTTGAATATATTTTCAATTAATTAGATATTTAAAATCCTCCCCCCCTTCTAAAAAAACGAAATTTTGTCGAAGTACCGCGTAAAAAATAAGTTCGTCTATAGAAAACAAAAACAAAGCAAGTTTTGTCAAAAGATTACAAAAAAAATGTGAGTTTCGTTAAAAGATCGCAGAAAATGCAAAGTTTCATCAAAAGATCGCAAAAGAACTGCAAATTTCGCTAATTGTAACAGAAGAATGGAAAAAAAAAATTAACTGTATCTTTAGAAAACAACACACATACAAATATCTATGATTATTATTATAGGTATTCTTCTTAATCTGAAATAATATACGGAAACTTTTTTTTTGAAAAATTGCATTTTACACGAAACCTACTTGCACAAATGTATACTTGGCCTGAAATTAACCCATAACAGAAACATAGTTTACTCTAATAGCAACAAAAATAATTTGAATCAGGGGAAGATTTTGCATCCCTTGCTATAATCTTTCAGCAACATTGCCTTGAATTTCAGATTTTTCTATTTTTTTAAATCCAAATCAACCGCCAATTCCATGGTTACTTTTCGCAAAAACCTGATAAAAATTCACAGTTTTATCCCTCGACCAATCAAAGAAATTCACATTTTTTTTGGTCAAAGCCTTTTCACAATATTTTATGAGTGATAGAAAAAGGAAAATATCCAAAAGGGTGCGCTGAAAAATGACAATCAAAATAGAATCTAAATAAAGAAATTCATTTAACAATTCCGTTGTTAAGAAATTATGACGTTTGGTTAAAGTTGAAAAATGGAATGCATAAAAGCCTAACTGTCTTCCTTTTTCAAATAAAAATATTTTGGATAAATATTCACTGTAGTTACTGGTTTGAATTGCTTCAATGGTATATTTGTATTTATGCAATTCTCTAAGTAGCAAGCGAAATAGCTGCAGGTATCAGATATTTTTTCCCTCCCAAGTAGCTCAAACCCTATCATTTATAAATGCTGGTAGGGAAACTCCCTTCCTAGGAAAAATTTAATTTTAAGATCTGTCATTACACTAATTTTTGTCTTTGCAATACATATCGTTGTTGTAGTTTATAATTTTCTATCCGTGCAGGTTTAACCCGGGAGAACTCTCTAGTGAGAATTTCTCTCAATCGATTTTCTGTCCAATCGATTTTCTTTTACTTTACATTCATCTAATACCAACGTTTTTGCTCGGTTTAGTACTTTTATTCACAAAAGAAGTAAAGCAATCGAAATCACATTTTGAAATTTTATTAAAATGAAAAATGTTTTAAATAAGAGTCTTAAAAAGGGTACGATGGAGAAAGGAAATCTCATGCAGCGAGTTCTCCCGGGTTAATGAAAGTATAAACAAACTATTAGATATATTCGTGGAGGTTTAGTGAAAGTAGAAACAAACTATTAGTAGGGATTTCGATATTTACTACACGAGAAATATCATTGAATTACAGATGAGTTTAATGTACACTGTTAAAAATTTTCTTCTAGTTCGTACAAAATGTTGGTGCTCAGTAGCTGCCACCATAAGATAGTAATATCTCGTACCAATATTTGGAACTTCCTATTTCAACTTCGTTCCAACTATTGGAACTATGCTTTGACAGGAGCTTCAAATATAGTTTCAAGATTTAACCATCTTACAGTGGCAACTATTTAGCATCAAAATTTGGTTCAAACTAGGATAAGATTTTTAACAGTGCAACAAAGAAAATCAACATTCCCGAAATATAATTGTCTACGGTATCTCTTTTATAATTATGTAAATCTTCTGGATTTGTTTTTCTAAAATTAACAAATTGTAATTGCATGATTAATGTCTTATACTAATTTAACCCATTTAAGGCCTCCATACTCATTTGATTGCTATAATATTTTTACGCATCCTACAGAAACAATTTGAAATAATATCTTTATAAGACTCTAAGCTTCAATGAAAGTATACTAATATTTTGAAATTTAATAAAAAGATGGGTAGTCAGATTTTTTTGTGATTTACTGTCAATTGTAAATTTATTATCAACAGATAGTGGAAATAATTACATTATTATCATTTTTTAAATCTATTTGAAAAAGTAGCGTTCTGAACTATGTTTTTTTTTTTCTTTAGTCAAGTATACTATAATTGATAATATAAGCTAAAATTATGCATAAAATTTTGAGGACATAGATTTTACACTTTGTTTTATTTTACTTAAAAATGTGACTGATTGTTTTGCTCCTATGTCATTGTTTGCCTTATGTTTAATACCATAATAAAAAATACATGTTTCTTTTGTTTCCTTTTTGTCTTAAATGGATTAATCATGATTTAAATGTTACTAAAATTTTTAACGCTTAAAGTGTAAATTTTGATCTAAAAAACGTTGTTTTAGTGTTTTCAAATTCATTTATAAAGACAGTAGACACAATTTTTTTCTTCTTGTACCTCCTTCATATGCTATCTTCTATCAAAAGAAGTACAAATCTAGAATAGTATAAGCGGCTTTTTATAAATCAATATTGACAAAAACTGACAAGGGAAAGATTTGATTGACATAGACAAATTGTCCTTTACTGAAAGATGAAAATAAGGATAATTTTACCAAGAGAAAAATTCCATATGATCAATATGAATTCGTGCAGAAACTCTGGAAATTTTTAAAAGACTAGTAAAACAGTATTTTATTTCTAATTTTTGCTGAATAAGAACAATGCAACACTAATAACAGTACAACATACCTATAGAAAAGAGAATACATTCATATCCAATAGGCTTTTGATTAAGGAAATTTGTAGTTTTGGCAAATGTGTATTGTATTTCTTTTTTTGCCTTAATATCCACTTTCAACGGTGGCCAACGGATAATTTCTAAACCATTAGTCATAGACATATAGTTCTAATTACAAAAATGCTTTATAAAAGGTAAATAATTGTTTTTCAACCGATTTAGATCAAAAATATTTTTAATAAAAAATTACGAAAATGAAATTTTTATACGGTCTCTCGGTCCTATAGTAAGTGATATTTAGTAAATTTTTACTACTCTAACAAGTAATACAAAAATAGTCCCATTCCTCTGTGATTAAAGCTAACCGAGTAATAGCTGTTTAACTTTGAAGCACCTTATTTGCTGCAAATTAGGGGTCAGTCACAAATTTACTGGAAATAAAAATAAACGCAAGATATAAAATTTAACGTTAAACATTGAGAGTAAAATAATTTTTACAATATTATTTTTAAATTTATGTTGATGATCACATATTAAAGTAAAATTTGTTTTTAAAATATAAGTAAAAAAACCCAGAAAATTTCTTTATTTAAATTATGAAAAGCAACAGTCACAATTCATTACAAATGAGATATATTTAAAATTCTATTATATTACTTAACCTAACAGAATTTGGTGTAAACCTGTAAAATAAATAAATGGTATGCACCTAAAATTGTATTTAATATTACATTGTCATTGGATATAAATAAATGTGCAAATTGAGCCTCGATCATATATTTGGAAGAGAGTTAAAATTTGAATAGAAATTTTGAACTAGGGGAACGTTTTAAGCAAAATAAAAGCTTATTAAAATAACACATTTTTTAAAATTAAATCGCGATTTCCCAAAATTTGATTTTCTCGATAAAGAGAATTTTAAAACTGACGTCTTCAACTATTTTAACCAATCTAGAAGTTATTTAATAAAAATTAACACTACCGTAAACTTATACAGTGGAAGCACCTTCAGTTAAATTTCTTTAAAAATTTTTCTTTATCTCATTTAAAACATTTTTGTAATTGTAACTATATGTCTGTTGCAAATGGTTTAGGAATTAGCTATTGGACAGCGTTTGAAGCCTTTTATAAAAATTTAAGCACTTACTAAGGAACTGCAAGAAGTATAAGTCACCGATTTTGACGAAAGTGGTATCGTTGGAAAGATCTCATCAAAAGCAGTAAAAAACTCAATGGAACCGCCCGTAGCAAATCACCCGTTTTCGAGATATCCGACAATTTATGTCACGTAATTAGTGTATACTTAATTGGTGACCGCAGAAAATTTTAGTCTCGTTTTAACGAAAGTGGTATTGTTAAAAAGATATCATCATGAGGGAGAAAAAACTCAATAGAACTACCCGTCGGAAATGAGCCATTTTCGAGTTATCCGATAATTTATGTCACGTAGCTAGTGCATATTGTTTTAGTGCACACTTAATAAAAAGCCGCAAAAAAAAAAAAAAAAAAAAGGATCTCGGTTTTGATGAAGATGGTGTCGTTGCAAAGATATCATTATGAGAAGTAAAAAACTCAATGGAACTAACTATCTATAATGAGCCGTTTTCGAAATATCGGGCAATTTATGTCACTCAATGCAGTTTCCCAGCAGTGTGCAGTGCCTTGGCAATGTGACACAAATTGTCGGATATCTCGAAAACGTCTCATTTCCGACGGATGATTCTATTGAGTTTTTTAATTGTCACGATGATACCTTTTCAACGATACCACTTTCGTTGAAATGGGACAAAAAAATTTTGCGGTCCCCCATTAAGTATGCACTAATTGCTTGACATAAATTGTCGGATATTTTGAAAACGGCTGATTTGCGACGGGTAGTTCTATTGACTTATTTACTACTCACAGTGAGATCGTTCCGACTATACCACTTTCGTCAAAATCCGTGACATACACTTCTTGCAGTTCCCTAGTTAGTATATGTTCCCTCTAAACTTAGTCCGACTCGTACGTTTTCAGCGATAGAAAAAAAGTGGTTTAAGTCATGAAATTTAAAGTTTCATAACTTGGTCAATTTTAATGTTAGATGAATGGGACCTTTTTAACTTGTTTGATAGGGTGATGGAGCATTTTTACTAAATTTAACTAATAGGCCCGAGGGACCATAGAAAAAATTAATTTTCCTATATTTTTTAATAATTTTTTTGACTTCAATCACTTTAAAAAAAATCCTTTACCTTTTTTAAATCATTTTTGCAATTCAAACTATATGTCTTTGACTAACGGTTTAGAAATTAGCCATTGGCCACCGTTGAGAGTGGACACCCTGTATAACTCTAAATTTTCTTAGCCCAAGGAAACAAGGATACTTCGAGAACAAATAAAAAACGACAAATTGCACAAGTACAAAATAGAATACTAAATGTTTCAATCAAATTCATATGATATATGATATACATTCATCTGCTGACGCCTATCACATCACCAATATGATGCAATAATCAATTTTTTTTCTTCGTCATATAATTCAAGGGAGAACAGGAAGGGTAGGATAAGTTTTACAAAAATGTTTCTTTTTATTAATTAAGTTTCGCTAGTACAATATGGAAATTTTCAGAATAACATCTTGAAACATTTTAACATACTTAAAAATTGTCACTCTGATTATAATAGTTATAATTTTAGATTAATAAACTAATTACCTAAACAAAAAAGTCCCGTACATCCATTATATGAGAAAGGGATGGGACATGCTTTTAAAATTAAAATTCACATATATATTTTCTTAATGTAGGCAAAAAATGGCAAAGATTATATGATATTTACATTAAAAAGTTTTACTGTGAACCACAACGTTTATTTCATTGTACTTTCTAAAATCCAAATCAAATGAAAAATATACTTGTATGGGACTAGTGCAGCCAATTAATTTTGATGTATGTAGATTTGCAATTATGTCTTGTTCATCAATCATAGAATTGTCAGTTTCCTGCGAGAAGATCAAAGTTCTATTTTCTTTCTTTTTTTTTCTTTTTTTAAACACAAATAGAGTATCAATAGGTAAAAAGAAAAGTTTGCAATTCCAATTCAACAATTACTGTATATTTCATATAGAATATTTCAAAACAGTAAATTTTTATTTAAAAAAATAAATTGGTATTTCAAAAATAAATGTAAATACTTAATACTAAATGTTGATATTGGAAAAAATGCACGAGTATGAAATTAAAAAAATTCATGAAACATTTATGAATCAAAAAAAAAAACTTACAAAATAATAAGTTTTATCTTTTACGCTATCCAATTTCGAAACAAAATAATCCTATCAATATAAAATATTAAAAAAGTATGTTTTTAAGCATAATTCTTTTGATAGATGTATCATTCAGGAAAGATGAGAAACCCATCCCTCCCTTGGTGAAACATAAAAATAAAAAGGTTTGTACAGCAATCATGGGAGTTTTATATTTAACTTAACTGTTTTTTTTTTATGAAAGGCATAATATTGAGTTTATAAAATATTAAAAACAATTACGTTTGAAACAAAGAATGAGATTAAAATTGTATATTAAACTGGAGTAATTCTTACTTTTGATATTGTAAAAAAGCTTTTTTAATTCACAAACTCATGGTAGCTTGCAACTAAAACGGTTTATACCAACAAGGATACGTCAATTATTATTATATCTGGTGAAAGACTCATGAATTAAAAATAATTGTCCCCTGTTGATTATTGCTATCGCAGTAGGCTCTTTTGAAGTGGATTTTGGTATCTAATGAAGTTCTGTTCTCAGATGGAGACCACAGCGTGTGGACACATACATCCTGATTAGAGTCCTTGAGTAGAGCATGATTTAAGCTAAGTAAGGCTTTTGGAGGATAGAACTGAATCAGAAAAAAAGTATTCATAGCAAATTGTTTTAAATCGTTAAAAAAAAGTTCGATATTGCTCTTCAAACGTAACAAATACGTTCGTTACTCAATAACTCAAACGTTCGTACTAAATCGAAGTTTAAAAAAAAACCAGATTTGGTGTAATAGGAAACACACACTTCAGAAGCAGTATAATGGCCAAAATGTTTCCTTGTAAATACTATCTGCTTTCTATTATACAGAAAGTAACTTGTAGTAAACCTTAGCATCTTGTATTAATTTCATAAAATATGAAATAGTTTAATAATAATTCAAATGCTTCCCAAACGATGTTCCCCCTGTACTATTATGTAATGCAATACTTTTGCATGGCTCTGTAAATTAATAACAAATATTCTTTGCACCACAGATTGTACAGAATGTATAGTTTACTATAATGTTTTAGTACATACATTAGAGATACATATGAATTTTATTATGTTTGAAAAAAATGTAACATTAATGCACTTGAAACTATATCTTCCCATTGGACATAATGGAGCTGAATACTTTTGATTGCCCCTATAATTAAACTATACATCCGATTTTTATAAGATTTGAAATTACTCAAAAAATAAACAACAATTATAAATTTCGAATTTCATACAATTTGGTTGGGTAGTTTTTTCTCTGTTATATGCGGACTGACGGACAATCAGATGGACGGATGGAATGAACGACGACTGTAGGTGTAACGTATTTACATAATTACAAACGCACCTCAAAACGATTTTTAAGACTACCGATACAAAAAAAGAAATGTATGTAACTTTTTCCATTTAACCAAAAATAACTTCTATTCTCTAAAATTTCTCATTAGTTTATATTTATCCTCATTATTGAAGACTCGATTTCTTGAAGAAAAAGTTCCAAGATTTCCTTACATGAATCGAATAATTTTCTAAATAAAGGACTCTTGAATAGGTACTTCAAATATATTGAAAAATCTGTAAGTCAGAAATTATTCGAAAATTGCTCGATTTTCTATTATATTTCCATAATGTTTTTTATAGTAGCAAGTAGTTCTTCTAAACTTTGCGAAAAAAGTTATTAACTCCTACTATATCCTCCATTGATTATCGTAGAAGAAAGTTACTGGTACCAAATGATTTAAATAAAGTCTATTTTTAATGATGTATATAAAATTTGCTTAGGGGTTTTTATATTAAAACGAACTCAAACTTCATTTTTTTTAGGGCAACACCAAACTTTAACACAATATTCCAATTCAAGATCATATCAGATTCAAGATCCAAAAAATTTGCATGAGAACAATCAACAGTAGCCTTATTCAATAAATATATCAATATATTACCAATATATCACAAATATTATCAAACAACGTGGATAGATATAGTCGATGTTAATAACTTATCATTGAAAATTGTTAAGTCATCGATATATCTTAAAACTGAAAATTTTTTTCGTTTTGAAAACATAATTTAATTCACAATAGAAAAGAAAAATATTGACTACAAAATCCGCAAACTTTGAACCATTACAATGCTACATGTCTGATAAAAGATTGGGCTATTGGATGTAATAAAATTGTTATAAAAACAAAAATTATATAAATCCAAGAAAAAAATCGCTATTTATTCCAAGTTTCTCTACGATAGAAAATAAATTAAATATGTTTTTTTAGAGTATTGTATAGCAAATCAATTTTAATATTGGAAAAAATAATTTCAATATGAAAAGTATGCAAATTAGAAAGCGTTGTGAGCGTATTTTTTAAACATTATTGCAATTGTCAATACACCAAAAAATTTTTTTTTAATTTAGACTTTAACCCTTTACAGCACGGTGTACCACATCTGGCACATACCTAAAAATACTTCAATTCTCATTTTATGCTACGAATTTGGCCAATATGATCAATGTAACCGATCAAATACAACCCAAAAAATGCGATAACACATATTTTGCCCATTTCAAATGGAGGCATGTGCCAAAAAATTGGAGTTTGTTGTCTGGAAGAACAGAAAATTTCGATCAAGCTATTAAGGTGAAACTTAATTTTAATTAATTTTACAGAATACTTAAAAATATCAATATAAATAAAGTTGAAAGGTATTAAAGAAAAAAATAATTAAGTCAAAACCATTTAATTGCAAAAATATAACAACACTATATTTAAAAAAACATGTTTGCGTATATAGGTCACATGTCATTAAATATTGCGCAAATTGTAGCTGAAAATTTGAATTTTTTTTTTTTTTTTTACTATTTTTCTCATTATTAGATAGACATATAGAATTCATGAAAACGCACATAAAAATATTCCATGAACTGAAATGGGCAATCATATACAAAGAAACTCTAATCAGTATTGAAATATCTATAGATAAATTGTCGCATAATATTCACTTCCTACACTGTTAAAACTAATGGTGACACATTGCAACTTTTAGGGGTGAAAGGCTTGTCTCACTGGTGACACCCCTAGAGGAGCTAAAATGGCACCCTTAACTAGGGTGAAAGGATGGCACCCCTAATCCAGGGTGTTTCAGGGGGTGAAAGGAAGGCACCTTAGGGAAGAATAATGGCACCCGTTATCCACAGTGTTCAATAGGGTGAAACGATGGCACCACAGGGGAGAATAATCTCACCCCTTATCCAGGGTGCCCCAGGGGGTGAAAAAATGGCGCCTCAGGGGAGAGTAATGGCCCCCCTTTATCCAGAGAGCCCCAGAGGGTGAAAGGATCGCATCTGAAAGGAGAGTGATGGCACCCCTCATCCAGGGTACCTTAAGGGGTGAAAGAATGGCATCTCAGGGGAGAATAATGATACCACTTATCCAGGGTGCCCCAGAGGGTCAACGGATGAAACACATAATCCAGTGCGCCTTGTGGCATCCTACAAGAAATAGCACTCACAATCTATGGCCCACAGTTGCACCCCCCCCTCCCCCACCCTGCTTGTAAAGAAATTTTATTGGTTTGAAACATGAAATACAAAATGTTTACCCATTTTTAAATTGAATTCTGCAGAGAAAATTATCATGATCAGTCAATATTTTGAGTCTTTTTTTTTCTTTTAGATTGATGGAATATTATATTTTTAAACTCATTATCAGGTGTCCAAAGAAAAATTGTAGCATATTTTTGTAACTCAGAGAGGGATAATATGAACTACAAAAATAATCATAGAAAGGCAGAGAATTCAAATTGTACTTTCATTTACATGGAGAGTATTTTAAGAAAAATTCAAAGTTTTAACTTTTATACAGTCTTTGCATTTCAAAATTACCAATCATAAGTTATCACTATTGCATTGTCAGTCATACCCAAAAGGTTTTGTGAGAATAAATCGCAAAATTTACACAACCTCTACACCTATTTTCTGCCTCTAAAAATTACTGAGTTAGAGTCAAATATTGTGACTTTGTCATGCAATTTGAAGCCTGATTTTCAATTTTATGTTTTGAAGTTCTTGTAAAATGAAATAAATCCTGATTTTTGACTGTCTCTAACTCATATCTTTGGATCAAACTTTTTGCGTATGTTTAAGAAAGGGCCAGTAACTATTTTAGTGATTGGGCATTTTTAGATGCAGGAACATTATAAAAATTTGATGTTTTTTTTACTCCAAAATAAGAGAAAGTACAAATTGAATTATCTATCTTCATATGAATATTTTTATAATTTTCTTATAGTTTCAGAAGTAATCCGCAACCATCTTTTTTGACACATAGTATATTGCTTGACATGTATTTTCATTATTTTATATACAGGGCAACTGAAAAGTATGGGGACACAAAAAATGCTATATCCTGTAAAATATATACCATAATTTAATAATAAAAAAATAAAAAAATAACAATATTTTAACAAATTGTTCACTGGCTTGATATTTATTTTTTACACATGTTTGAAAACGAAATATCACTGTATTGACAGTCCGCTGCAGATAATTCTGATTTAAATCATTCTATGCCTTGATAATTTCGCTTCACATACAATGCAAACTGGAGATTTTTTATTTCTAGCTTTTCTACAGATGTCAAGTGAGTTAAGATCTGATTGTTCGAAGGGAATACACCTGTTATTAAATATCCACGCAGATGGGTGTTGAAGGTCAATGTTGTTTTTGCTCCATGGCAAGGCCCCAATACTGCTGGAAGTTCCATTAAAATTATTTTGCTTTCATGAGGCGAACACTTCGTTGAACATATTAGTTGCTGATCATTTTGACGGTTGTGAACTTTTCGAAGGATTAAGATTCTCATATAATAGAAGAAGTGCTACAAGATTTTAAATTAAGCATTTCTCAGATTTTAGTTGTGAAATATCAATGTCAAACAACGCACCAATATTTTTTTAGCTACCCTGCTGTATCTAATTAAAAAATTTAAAACACAAATTAGAAAAGAATATGTAATAAATGCTGTGTAACTTTTAAATTAGTAAGAATATTTCATATTCTTTAAAATTCTATCCAGAAAGTTAGCCATCAAGCTATGAAATGAATTATAAAAAATAGGTTCATTTTATAGTTGTGGTAAAATCACAGATGAAATTGAGTAAAAAAATCATTTTTACATTATATGTAGTACTTACCTTTATAGTGAACTTATGCAAATTCATATTTTATAGCATATATCCACACAGGATTAGAAATTAAGAACTGTATGTAAGGTGTCAAAATAATGCCTACAATTTTTTTTCGATGTGCCAATTGCATTTCATATTTTCTTACTTCTTTTCAAAACCATGTTAATAATAATAATATTGCATTGCATATTTAATTTTAATGTATTGAAGGGAAGTGGAGAGGAAACTTTATATATTAAAAACTTTTTCTTACTAAACAAAATAAAAACTGACTTTCCATAAGAATGAAACCTGATTAAACTACAATTTTTGAATTCTGGAAAAACTTATTCTTTTTATAAAGCTAATATGTATACAAAACAGATAATTAAGCAAATATGTCCACAGAGAGAAAATATGAGCTTTAGATACAACTAGGGATAAGCTAATTTTTAAAAAATCTGAGACTAACAGTACGTCAGAAAATAAAAAGTTAGCAAATAAATGAATCTTTTATGGTGTGGCATTTAAAACATTTCCAAATCACACATATTTTTTTGTTTGTTTGTTTGAGGAAGGGAATACAAAAATTTTAAAACAATTTTAATACAGTTTCTTATTTTAGGAACATATAAGGATGCAGAAATATCTCATAATAAAAGAAAATCTTGTTTACAGGGGTATAATATCCAAGGACCAGTTTTATCAGTCATTGGTGAAAGTGAAGTTAACTTAGAGGTTATTGAAATGTTCAAAATTCTTAAGACACGTGCTGATGTCATGGTGTAGAGGGGGGGAGGATGTATGCTAAAATACAAATGAAAGCATTTGCTCAACAAAAATTAAAGTTAAAGAAAGCTAGCTATCAAGATTTGACGACTAGGAATAATTTTTCTATAATTTAGTTTCATTTGACGAGTAACGACTGCTGATTTCTAGTCCTGTATCCACATCAAAACACTTTCTGCCAAATTGTTTTTGTGTTTTGACTTATTGCATCTGAAATTTTAATCGAAAGAGTAATTATAATGAGATGAATAAAACATTGAATTACAAAACAACCTTTTAGTTCAAATAATCTTTTTATTGTAAACACCAAGAATGTATTAAATATTATTATGGGAAATCTCCTCCACTATTAGATCTGCATATTATTTTCTACGCATCGCAACTCTGATGAACAGGCTCTCAGTGAGGCAGACGATTTTGAAGAAACTATTAATTCCTAAGAAGCCAGACGATTTAAGCGGTAGAAAAAAGAACTGAACGGAAGAAAGGAGAATGGAATGTTTTTAGTTTTAAGTTGGTGTAAAAAGAACGTAAGATGAAGACGAGTTCCCGTATAAGATGTAATTGATTAATTAGAGTTATGATTGTTTGCTTTGTAAATAGTCTTATGTAAATATCTTTTTTGTAAATATTAACGTTTAATATAAGTCATTTAAAAGTTTAAAAACGGTGTCAGAATTTAATTTACCTCCGAGTTTATTTACTTATGTGTTCAAAAGAACTTTTTAAAGAAGAATCTCCATAAATTTTGGTCTCAGTAAGTGAGATACAGACGCACGCCCACAGAGATGGAAATATATATATTTTTTAATATCTTGGAAGCCGATATTTTTTAGAACTGTGATGGAATGTCAAGCCTACAAAGCTATTTCAGAAGAGGTAAAATTTTGCGATGAAAGTGAAATCAAAGTGTGTGAAGCTGAGCATCTGATTATGAAGTGAGTTTATTATTTCATTTTTCTTTTCAATAATGGAAAAATTAGTTGATTTAAAGGAATTAGAGTTTTCTTTGAAAACTGAAAAATCAGCTAGTATTAAGACATTGCACAAATTAATTTTTGGAGAAATCGGTGACAGAAATAATCGACGTAGAATTCGGAATTTTACTGGGTTTACGTTTGAAGTAAATTCCGATGAATATCAAACTAAATTCAAAGAAATTAAAGATAATTTTTCTGTTAACGACTTAATTACCATTTGCAATGTTTTGTGTATAAATAATTCGGGAACTTTTGATGAAATTGCTGCCAGAATAATTTCTAGTTTATGTGATTTTAATATTTTAAAAATTAATATGATAGCCGATGTAGGTACTCTTAGTGATGACGAAAGTGTCGATGAATTTAATGATGATTTACAAGATAAAACTAAAAATATTTCAACTGTTTTTGAGAATAATATGAGAAATGATTTTGGTAGTTCTAATTGTGAAAGTAATGAAAATCAGAAAATTCTGATTCCTGATTATGTTATTAAACCAAGCATTTCTATTAATGATATTGAAAGTATGATTACAATGTTTGAAGGTACTCAAGTACAAAATATTAATAAATGGATTGCCGATTTTGAAGATATTGTTTCATTATTTAACGTTAGTGATTTGCACAAATTGATTTTGGCTAAACGCCGTATGACAGGCAAAGCAAAATTATTTCTTGAAAGTGAAACAAATATTAATTCGTGGTCTAAATTAAAAGCCCTACTCATATCTGAATTTGGTCAAACGTGCAATTCAGCTGAATTACACGAATTGCTGTCCAAAAGAAAAATTAGACCACATGAATCGTTAGATGAATATTTTTTAAATATGAAACAATTATGCTCGAAAGGCAATATTGAAGATTCTGCCCTTATTCAGTATGTAATAAATGGAATTAATGACCCCATTTCTAAAAAATCTTTTTTGTATGGTTGTCCCAATATTGCTGAATTTAAACAAAAATTAAAGATTTATGAAAAAATAAGATCGGAGTATGAAAATGCAAAATTTCATAAATATGAAGGAGCTAAGCCTAAAATTAAATCCGAAGTTGAAGTTAAGAACAAATTTAAGCCTGTAAAGCCAAATATGCGTTGTTTTAATTGTGGCGGGAATAATCATAAGAGTATTAACTGTGTAAATAAAGATAAAGGGCCGCTTTGTTTTGCTTGTAACGCTTATGGTCATAAATCATTTCAATGTAATAAATCTAAAGATACAAGTGTTAAAAATGCTCAGTCACAAGTAAACATTATTACATCCCAAGATTTAATTCTGAAAGAGATAAAGCTTTATTCTTTGCGTTTAATCTCTTTAATAGATACTGGTAGCCAAAAGACTTTGTTAAAGAAAAGTATTTATGATAATTTGAAGAACTTTGTAGAATTAAAACCTACGAGTATCTCTTTGACCGGTCTAGGAAAAGCCTCAATTAAACCAGAAGGTTGTTTCAATTCAGAAATCGAAGTAGATGGTTCAAAATTTAAAGTTACTATTTTTGTCGTTAAGGACAGTTGCATTAATTTCGATTTAATTATTGGCACTTATGTTATTCATCAAGGTACATTAACTATTTCTGAGAATAAAGTGAAACTGTTTAAAGCTGAAGTTCAGTCTAATGACTTTTTAGTTAATATTGTAAATGTTTTGGATGAGCCTAAAATTGATTTAACTCACATTGCTGACAAAAAATTACGTTCAGAGTTATACTCTTTAATTGAAAATTATGTACCAATTAAAACTAAAACAGTAGATGTTAAAATGAAAATTAATTTAACTGACGAAATCCCAGTTTGTTCTTCTCCTCGAAGATTACCGCCATGCGAGAAAAAAATAGTCGAAAACCAAATTGAGGAGTGGCTAGCTCAGGGAATAATTCGAGAAAGTTCTTCTAATTTTTCTTCGCCGGTTGTTTTAGTCAAGAAAAAAAATAACACAATGAGACTTTGTGTTGATTACAGATGTCTTAACAAAAAGACAGTACACGAGCATTTCCCCTTGCCAGTTATTGATGATGTAATAGACCAATTACATTCTGCCGAAGTATTTACCACCATAGATTTGAAAAACGGTTTCTTTCATGTAGATGTTGAAGAAGACTCGCGGAAATACACCTCGTTTGTTACTCATGAAGGACAATACGAATTTTTGAAATGTCCATTCGGGTTGACCAATAGCCCTAGTGTTTTTCAAAAGTATATTTATAATGCATTTCGAAACCTATTAAAAGATCACATTGTTGTCATTTATATGGATGATTTAATAATACCTGCTAAAAACGAAGCTGAAGGTCTAGAAAAATTAAAACTTGTACTCGAAACTGCATCGGAATATGGATTAGAATTAAATCTTAAAAAATGCAATTTTTTGAAGCGTGAAATTGATTTCTTGGGGTATAGAATCATAAATGGTAAATTGTATCCCTCTCCACTGAAGACTAAAGCAGTAATAAATTTTCCCGAACCAAAGTGTACCAAAGATGTTCAAAGTTATTTAGGATTGACAGGATACTTTCGAAAATTTATAAGAAATTATTCGGTTATAGCTACACCGTTAAGTGACCTGCTAAGAAAAGATTCAAAATTTAAATTCGATATAGAAGAACAAAGAGCTTTTAATGAACTCAAACGTATTTTGTCGTCAGAACCAGTACTTTTAATTTACAATCCCAAAAGTGCGACCGAAATCCATTGTGATGCCAGTATTGATGGCTATGGAGCTGTTTTAATGCAACAATCTCCAGTAGATAATCAATTTCATCCAGTTTATTTCGCAAGTAAAAAAACCACCGAAGCTGAACGGAGGTACACTAGTTACGAATTAGAAGTTTTAGCTGTAATTGAAGCCCTGAAAAAGTTTAGAGTATATGTGCTAGGTATCCCATTTAAAATTGTAACCGATTGTAATGCATTTAAAATGACTATGGATAAAAAAGAAATGAGTACAAAAATAGCTAGATGGGCAATAATGTTATCCGATTTTGATTATGTTATTGAACATAGACAGGGTAGCAGTATGAGACATGTCGATGCATTAAGTAGGTATCCTATTTGCATGGTAATCCAAGATAGCTTAACTTTAAAAATTATCCAAGCTCAAGAAACCGATGACCATATTAAAACAATAAAAGAAATCCTAAAGGTGA
The DNA here is from genome assembly GCA_964019185.1 of Maratus speculifer. Classification (NCBI taxonomy): domain Eukaryota; kingdom Metazoa; phylum Arthropoda; class Arachnida; order Araneae; family Salticidae; genus Maratus; species Maratus speculifer. The sequence continues at coordinate 222,478,112 of OZ025296.1, read as the reverse complement.
AATCTTATGATGATTATCTAGTTAAAAATGATGTTCTTTATAAATGTGTTAATGGTAATGATTTATTAGTTGTACCGGAAGACATGCAAATGAATATAATCAAGGCCGCTCACGAAAAAGGTCATTACGCAGTTGCAAGAACAGAGAAAAGTTTAGAAAATGATTTTTACATCCCTAAAGTTAAACAAAAAATTGAGAAATGTATAGCAAATTGTGTTCCCTGTATTTTAGTTAATAGAAAATGTGGTAAACAAGAAGGCTTACTTCACCCAATAGAAAAAGAAGAAGCTCCATTACATACGTACCATGTTGATCACTTAGGTCCATTAGAAAGCACTAATAAAAATTACAAACATATCCTTTCGGTCATTGACGCATTCACAAAATTTGTTTGGTTGTATCCCACAAAATCTACCGATGCTGCCGAAGTAATTTCTAAATTAGAAATCCAAAAATCTATCTTTGGAAATCCAGTTCGAATTATATCAGATAAAGGTCCTGCATTTACCTCTAAAGCTTTTGAAGATTATTGCATCAATGAAAATATTAAACATATCCCGATTACCACTGGATTACCCAAGTCTAACGGCCAAGTTGAGCGTCTAAATTCTGTCATAATATCTGTTCTGTCTAAAGTGTCTGTCGATAATCCTAAAAAATGGTATACACATGTAAGCAACGTCCAACAGGTGATAAATTCGACTTTTCAGAGAAGAATAAGCACAACTCCTTTTGAATTGATGTTTGGTACTAAAATGAAACTAAAAAATAACATTGAAATTACTAGTCTTCTGAATGCTGAAATACAATCTGATTTTACGAATAATCGCGAAGATATGAGAAAAAATGCTAAAAAACAGATTTTAAAAGTCCAAGAAGAGAACCGTAAAACTTACAACCTCAGACGAAAGAAAGCTAACAAATTTAAGATTAATGATGTGGTTGCTATAAAACGCACACAACAAGGTCCAGGTTTGAAGTTAAAACCAAAATATTTAGGTCCGTACAAAGTCATAAAAGTAAAAAATAATGACACCTACGATGTAAAGAAACTTGGATTCAACGAAGGACCCATGGTCACCAGTACATGTGCAGAGTACATGAAGCCGTGGACGGACGAAGCTTGAAAAAAAAAAGAATTTCACCGATTGTGACACTATACCAACTATGACAAACCTCTGGACTGACAACTAATAGAATTTTAACTTTATTCTCGAAAAGACGTAAGGTAAAAGAAGATGAAAAGACGTATGAAAGAAGACGAAAAGACGTAAGATAAAAGAAGACGGAAGACGTAAGAAAGAAAAGACGAAAAGACGTAAGGTAATAGAAGATGAAAAGACGTATGAAAAAAGAAGACGAAAAGACGTAAGATAAAAGAAGATGAAAGGACGTAAGAAAGAGAAGACGAAAAGACGCGAAAAAAAATATATGAATTTTTTTCAAGAAATAATCTAAGCTTTGATAAACAATTTGAATGATGACTTCTTTTTTTCAATTTAGACTTTGGATGCTGCTGTGTTTTTTTTCTTTAACTTTTCAGATGATCCAGCTGCTGTTTCCAGCCAACAAGAATACATTCGAGGACGAATGTCTCATCAGTATGGCCGAAATATGGGAAATCTCCTCCACTATTAGATCTGCATATTATTTTCTACGCATCGCAACTCTGATGAACAGGCTCTCAGTGAGGCAGACGATTTTGAAGAAACTATTAATTCCTAAGAAGCCAGACGATTTAAGCGGTAGAAAAAAGAACTGAACGGAAGAAAGGAGAATGGAATGTTTTTAGTTTTAAGTTGGTGTAAAAAGAACGTAAGATGAAGACGAGTTCCCGTATAAGATGTAATTGATTAATTAGAGTTATGATTGTTTGCTTTGTAAATAGTCTTATGTAAATATATTTTTTGTAAATATTAACGTTTAATATAAGTCATTTAAAAGTTTAAAAACGGTGTCAGAATTTAATTTACCTCCGAGTTTATTTACTTATGTGTTCAAAAGAACTTTTTAAAGAAGAATCTCCATATTATTAAACAAAGACGTAACACAATGTGGAACTGATGACACTGAAAAAATTTTGAAGACATAAGTATCTAATAAAAATTATAAAAATGTAAATTAGCTTTCGCTATAGTTGACGTTAAACAACCAAAATAATGCATATCACAAAGTAACTAAGCTTATAAAATTATCAATTTTTGTAATTAACTGTTTATATAAAATTAATACATAGCATGAGTAATTTAACAAGTTGCTTGAGTTGCGGAGCACAGTAACAGGTTGAAACACAGAAATGTCTGTACCTTCTTCATGATAAAGAGTCAGAAACTTTTCTTGTATCAAGCATGGTAATGTAAGTACTATAAATGTAAGTTCACTATCTGAAATAATAAAAATAACACATTAAGGAAAACACACAACAAGACAGTCCAATTAAAATCTATCATCAAAGTACAGCAAAAATGGTAGATGAACAAAAAAAGAAAGAATAAAATTTAAATAAAATTTAAATTATAGCTCACAAGGCTGTTAAAGCTTGACAGCTAATGTGCCCGCATGTTCTGTATGTAACGTGATAACTCTTTATATAAATATCAGATTTGCTTCAAATTTTATATGTAGGTTCATTCTGATAAGGTTCTTCACTGATTAGCATTGGAGGTTCATTGGTTAAATATGATGGGGGGGGGAGAAGAGAGTGCTACCCTCCTTATTTTATATAAATATGCAGAAATCATGCAGAATTATCACATTTTCTTCAAATGTTGTTAATAGGTTCACTCTGATATGGCACTTCCCTGATTAGTTTTAGGGGCTCTTTGGTTAAGTATAAAGAGGGATGGCAGTTAATCCACTGTCCAATAACTTACATTTGATTTCTTTTATTTTTGGAAGGGCATTATACTTTGAAATAAGAGTATAATACACAGTTGTATGTATAGCCTGGGAGCTCAATGCCATCAGTCTAACTGGGCACTCTCCTCTTTACTGCCTATTTTCGGACAGCACGAGAAAATTACATGACCAACTCATACTTGTCATTCAGATATAGTTTTCCTGTATTATCATTAAGAGTTACAAACTATTTACATTATTAACCATATTTACAAAACATATCTTGCAACAAAGTGTCTATTTCAGATTAGCAACGAATTTCCCTAACATGTACAGGTATTCCATACCAGTAATAATAATAAAAAAATGAGGAATTTTATTCAAATTTATTAGTACGCCCCTATTATGTATGCTATATTGACACTAATCAATGAATATATGGATACAACCCCTTGTGTTTTTCCTTCATTTTGGGAATAACGAATTTTCAACGCATTCTATTGACGATTATTTTCAAAATTTTCAAGATGTGATTTTGCGACTTTCACAAAATTTGCTCTATACATTTGGCTAACATAATATGCAAATGAAATTTCGATATCTTTGACGCATGCGCAGTGAAAAATTATTTAGTAAATCTACTCTATATTCGAACAATTTTTATTATTTTTAATTCTGATTACAGGGTATTGTGTGCAATGTTGTTTGTCACATTTTCTGAAAAGAATGTTACTTTATATTAAGAACTCTTCAAATTATAAGCAAAAATCTTGGGTAATTTTGAGACTGTTTTTCGGATTCGTAGAAAACCTTAATTTTTCTACGAATATACATGCTATCGACATAAAAATGAACACAGTTTATTACAATAAGCCACTTAATCATAATCTACAGTTTGAGGGCTTTTGCTACATTAGTTTTGACAGGGTTATCCAAAAGATATCCAAAAGGTATTCATTCTTTTTTAATTTGTTGACGGTCCCCTATTGGAGTTTCGGAATAAAACCTTCAGGGTCTATATGACTTGTACTACACTACCTGGCCATTGATTATCGTCCACTTACGATCTTAGACATTTTGTTAAATATCTAGAAAAATACATGAGGAATTATCCTGAAACTCTCAGTGTATACACATAACAGTACAGGTCATATATTTCCGTGAAGATTTTTTCCAGAAACTTTATAGGAGACCGTCAATAAATTAAAAAATAATGAATATTGTTTGGATAACCCTGTCAAAACTAATGCAGCAGAAGCGCTTAAACTGTAGATTGTGCTTAAGTGGCTTATTGTTATAATCTGTGTTCATTTTTATGTCGATAGCATGTATACTCGTAGAGAAATTAAGGTTTTTATAAAAATACTCCCAAATTTTTCCAAGATTTTTGCTTATGATTTGCAGAGTTCTTAATATAAAATAATAATATTTTCTGAAAATCTGACAAACAACATTGCACATAATACCCTGTAATCAAAATTAAAAAATAATAAAAATTGTATGAAAGATGAGTAGGTTTACTAAATAATTTTTCCCTGCGCATGCGTCAACGATATCAAAATTTCATTTGCATATTATGTTAGCTAAATGTATAGAGCAAATTTTGTGAAAGTCGCAAAATCATAGCTTGAAAATTCTAAAAATAATCGTCAATATAATAAGTTGAAAATCCACTGTTCCCAAAATGAAGGAAAAAATGAGGGATTGTATCCAAATGTACTAGTAAGTTCCGTATTGTGTATTCTATATTGACACTAATCAATGAATATGTGGATACAACCCTTCTTGTTTTTGCTTCATTTTGGAAATAACGGATTTTTAGGTAATTCTATTGACGATTATTTTCAGAATTTTCAAGCTATGATTTTGCAACTTTCACAAAAGTTGCTCTATACTTTTAGCTAACATAATATGCAAATGAAATTTTGATATCGTTCACGCATGCGCAGTGAAAAATTATTTAGTAAACCTACTCATTTTTCATACAATTTTTATTATTTTTTAATTCTGATTACAGGGTATCATGTGCAATGTTGTTTGTCACATTTTCAGAAAATATTATTATTTTATATTAAGAACTCTGCAAATTATAAGCCAAAAATCTTGGGAAAATTTGGGAGTATTTTTCTAAAAACCTTCATTTCTCTACGAGTATACATGCTATCGACATAAAAATGAACACAGTTTATAACAATAAGCCACTTAATCATAATCTACAGTTTGAACGCTTTTGATGCATTAGTTTTGACAGGGTAGCCAAAAGATATTCATACATTTTTTAATTTGTTGGCGGTCCCCTTTAAAGTTCCTGGGAAAAATCTTCACGGAAATAGATGACCTGTACTATATTGTTTATACACTGAGAGTTTCAGGATAATTCCTCATGTATTTTTCTAGATATTTTACAAAATGTCTAAAATCGCGAGTGGACGATAATCAATGGCCAGGTAGTGTATTACATTTATACACTAAGATTTTCAGGATAATTCCTCATACATTTTTCTAGATATTTAACAAATTGTCTAAAATCGCAAGTGGACGGTCATCTCTGGCCATATAGCGTATATCAGGAGCTTTAGGGAACTGGCTAATTCTTTATTTCCCCTTTTGCTATATGGGGGAAAGTTGGGAGGAATGGGACTGTAGGTTTTTCTCTTTGTGCATTATTCTAAACATTTCATCGATCGCATACAAGATGAAGCAATGGTAATCCATTCTTCAGTTTACAAAAAATATTGATATGCATAGACTTTCAAATGCATGAAAGAAAAATTATTTCAAAAATCCAGTTTAAATTTGATTTATTTGCTCACAATATATTAAAGGCTTGTTTATGTATAAATGTAATAGTTTCCCTATTTATGGAAAAATTATACTGCATATTATCCATAATTTAAACTAAGCCTAAAGCAGCATTTTTGTTTGAACAAGAAGTTTAACACAAACAAGGAAGTGACGAGGAATGGGACATGCCAGAAAAGGGATGAATGGGACGCGCCCAGTTCCCTTTTTTAATTAATAATGATGCGAATTGCTAACATGCAAATTTTTTATAGGATAATATACTATTTATAACATTGATAATATATGCATTCATACTTCAAAATGTAAATAAATTGATGATTATTTAAAGCGCAACGCTAGGCACAGAAAAAGACCCGGATGATAATGCAAAGTCGATGGGGGCGTTCTTTTCAAATATTTCGCCGAAATTTTAATATTTTTATGTGATTGTTTTGCACAAGATTGCTGAGGGCGATCCGCAACCGGCGTAGTTTTTACTTTTTCAGTTTTGGTTTCAGATTTTTTTAAAAAAAATTACTTTAACTTATGAAATTGGTTTAAACCGATTCTGAAATTGAAACTATCGTTATACAAAAAATATAAAAGCAAAATCGAAAAAATAAAAACTACGCCGGTTATGGATCATCCTCAGCTGTCTTGTTCAAAAGAATCATGTAAAAATATTAAAATTTGAGTTAGGTATTTCAAAAGAACGCTCCTATAGACTTTTACATTATCATCTTTACATTCTGAGCCTAGTGTGGGGCCTTAATGACTCCTATGACAGAGAATTCTGAATTTTCATTCCAGTCATGAAGATACTGGAATTTTATATTGTGGCATATACATTATCAACTTATAACCTTTGTTTGATTGTTTATCTTACCGACACTATAGGTTATTTTGTGCCTAATAGCTTTTTTTTTATTATTGCTGTCCCATAACTCTTAATGAGGAGGTATGAGACACATTTTGAAACTTATGTTCTCTTTAAAATAAAATAGTATTTGCACGTTATGTTTCTATATTGTTCAGGGGGATTAAAAAATGTTTTACCTTGCATGCTATAAATTGAATTTTTTCTTTTTGTATATATATATATACATATATATAAAAAAAAATCTTATTTTTGTAAAAAAAGTTCCACACCACCCCACTCTCTCCTATATAGATATTATATATTAATACACCAATTACATGAAAATAGAATTTTTATCAATAGTATTAAAATACAGTTTAAGGGCTAACAGTTTATTCTATATCCTTATGTTTTTACTACCTTCTCCCCAGGTTTTTACTGGTAAAAAGCGAACCCTGTTTATTAGTCTTGTTTCAGAACGGGTGGAGTGAAAGATTGTTAAAAATTATGTCATTAGAAAAATGTTTAAGATTTATAAATGACAGTGCAAAAATCGCCTTTAAAACACGAGATCTTCATCACCTGCGGAAAATTTTCACATTTGTGTAAAATTACGATACAAGTTTTTATTCATTGTTATATTTTTTGAACTCACACTATTTCTGTAAACTATTCTGAAAGTTCAGTGGAGTAAATACAGATTGTTTTCCTTTTATAATTTGAATGTTCATGACTACAAATTTGTTATATCGGTTGATGTTGAAGATTGAGAAAGGAGGGGGGGGGGGACTGATTACGGTCTAATCAAACTTAAATTACTATTATTGAAAAAAAATATTTTATTTTATTTAACCATAAAATTCTGCTACTAAATAAGGTTTAATGCGAAATAATACTTTCGGGAAAAAATGGGTGTAAATCTGCATAGCCAATAATAAGATCATAAGGTTTATTCAATTCAATACCCAAACATTCTCTCACCTTTTTGAAAGAAAATAAAACCAAAAGTATGAAAATATGAAGAATTGGGAGTAAGAAAACATAATGGTAAACCCAAGATACCGCTAAATTCGGGTTTTTAGGCATTTCCTCCCAAGGTATGACTTGGCTTACTAATAACGTTTTAATATGCAAATCAAGGTTTTATCCGTGATTTTTATCCTTAAATGAGACTAAATGATTGTCCGTGCTACCGCCTCCCGATCTAATCTTATTATGAAGATTATTTTGGAAATAACGGTGGTTAATAATGAAAATATTAATGATGAAAACCCTGTAAATACGTTTTGATTACTTTAAGATTTGCAAGTATTCAATTTTCTTAAATGAAAAAGTTACCCCCCCCTCTCAAATAAAGACAAATCAGGTATACTGAAACAATATTAGAGAAGTTACGTGAGGCTGCAATATGGTGTGAATTAGCCTTTACAGGAGGGGTTCGGATAGCATCTATCTGACAATATATGCAAAGCCGGCCAGATGCTATCCGAGATCCTGTGTAAAGGTTAAAATTAAAACTTCGCGAATAAAATTAATTGCTTTTAACTGTATATAGACGCAAAAACATATTTTAACCTTAACTGCTCTGACAAAAATTGTTACATAACTACTGTGAGCCGTCTGTCAGACCATTTAATCTGAAGATGAATAAAATGTTACATTAATTCTCAGAATACTATTTATGTATTAAACTTTATGTACAAGAATATTATAAATCAAATTCAGCTATTCAAAAGTATTTAGAGGTAGTAATAAGGCTCCAAACTAAAAAAAATTGACCAGTATCTATAGTTAAACTAAAAATTACAAGTTAACTGTGAAACTTGAAAAACGCACGGTGTCTGAGACCACTAACAGCAGTTAAAGGTTAAATCTAAACAGTTGAGTTTAAACACAAGGTAAAATGGTCATAGAATATTCCGATTGCAACAAGATTCGTCTATAACAACTGATTTGTAATGAAAAAATATGTAAATATTTTTACAATCTTTCATTTCGCACTTTCTAATTCTGCGCCCTTAGGATTCCCGTGCCTAGAGCAGTTTGCTCCAATTGCTCCTCGGTAGCTAAGGCCTCGATAAATCATTTAAAAATATTGACATGTAAACGAGAAATCGTAAAATAACTACCTCATAGTTTAATATTAGCAAGCGTGTATTTTGGTGAGAGGTTAGCTTATAGCTTCACATAATAAACTTAACAATCAACCATACTAACAAAAAAATCTAATTTACTGTTTTTTTATGACATTACTTATAAGGATGTACGATAAATTAACGTAACAATAAAATAAAGTTAAATAAAGTTAATCTTACCTTTAATCAGACTTTGCCCGGTTCACTGGTCGCGCAAATCGGATCGTTAAGTCCTCATTGTTGTTTCATTGTAGCTCAGTGGTTAGTCCTCAATTAATATCGCCAATTCACACACTGCCATGTTTTGATTTGCTCACACTCGTAAACTTTACTTGCCGACAACGAAAGCAGAAAGACACGCGTCATAGCGCATGCGCAAGTTGCCAGTCACCCGATGAGGTGGTTACGAAGTGCATGGCACCTTATTTAGCTCCCATCATCCAGTAACAGATCTGTCGTCACCCCAACCGCATATTCAAGCTCCTATGACACCCTAGGGTTCCAAATGGCACCGCCTTTTCACCTCCGGGTCCCAAATGGCACCGGTTTGTCACCTTTATTTTTAACAGTGTAGTCTAACATTATTATTAATATCTTTAGTTTGAAATAATATCTATTAAAAAGAATCATCTTTGCGTAAAATTAGAAATCTGAAAGTGATAATATACATTGCAAAATACTGTCATTTAAGACACAGTGGTGAATTTGACAAGGTTGTTTTACTGTTTCGGTCACTCAAACGGAACGGCAAGGAAACACGGCATAAGAAATAATTCAAACATAACAAACTGTAAGACAATAATTTAGCGATAGAAGATACTTTACAAAATTTCTATTAATATATTTCTCAAAATATTTTAGAAGAAATACAAAAATTATATTAATTACATTTTATGTAAATAAATTATGAAATAAACGTATAATATTAACTGAAAAATTAAAAAATATAATTAATGATAAAATATAGAAAGAAATGTATCGTAACTTACGAGGGTGATTCACTAATTACTGTCCCGAGTGCAATAAATAGATTATTTTCAATGCATTTGTGGTATATCACACTTTTATAATTTAGATACCTGTATGCTCAATTTCAGACTCGTGATCGCTGTGTTAAAATATTTTTGAAAGGAAGGAGAGAGTTTTAAAGGGGTTTTGTTAGCAATCTGACAAAGTTTTGCCCCTTAAGCTTTTTCAAGTAGTTTGTTCGGAAATAATCGTTCTAATTCGTTTTTTAAATCATTTTAAGTGCACTTATAAGGATTTTTTTCAGTTTGATGTATGGAGTAAGTATATCTAGAGTGAAGCTGATTTATGGAGTATGATAGATGTTTGAATGAATTTCCGATGAGTTTAAGCTTATGCTTTATTGCATGTATATAGTATTGGGCGAGTGCAAAAGTTCGTGCGGATGTACAACAGATGGAATTACAAGCGTCTTAAAGCGTTGTCATTAATGCTGCCATCTGCGTAAGGCAGATTGTTAGAATGGTGACGTGTGCAGCTTTCATTTCAAACAAAAGAATTAGTGTAGATACAATGTGCTTAGAGAAAGTTTACTTTCAAAATGAGTGTCGATAAGGTGCATCTACAGCATGTTATGTAAAACGAGTTTCGGAAGGGAATAAACGTTGCAGCAGTCATAAAAACATTCAAGAGGCTAATCAAGATCAAGCACCAGTTAAACGAACTGTGGAAAAAATGGTTTGCGAAATTTTGCCGCGGAAAGTTCAATCTTGAAAACGAGCCACACTCATGTCGACCTTTACACATTGATGACGATGCTGTGCGTACTTTAGTTCAGAAAAATACACGAATTTCAACAAAAAAAGTTGCTGCAGCACTTAAAGTTGACCGTTCAACCGCTTTTCGGCGTTGAAAAAACATGGGATTCGATTTGAAGCTCGATAAATGAGTGCCCCATTTACTGACCTAGAGGAACAAAATCAAGCAAATTTCTGCTATCATTTCTTTACTCGGGCGGATCAAAAGCGAGCCGTTTTTGGATCGATTAGTGATGGATGATGAGAAATGTTTATTTTACAACAATGTGCAGTTCAAACCCACATGGAAACAGGCAGATGACGCAATGGTAAAGGTCAATCTTCACTCGAAGCAAGTGATGCTTTGTGTCAGGTGGAATTGCAAGGGCATAATTTATTTTGAGATACTCCACGCTGGTCAAACGATTAATTCGGACAAGTACTTTTGCCAATTCACCAATCTGAATCGAGAAATCAAGCAGAAACGTCCAATTTTGTGAAATTTTTAGTTCGTAGTATTTCATTACAACAACGCCAGACAACAATCTTCGAGATAGTCGCTGAACAGCCTGAAATGGGATGTCCTAACTCATCCACTGTATTCTCCTGATATCGGACCATCTGATTATCACCTGTTCCAGTCATTTCAAAACGATTTAAATGGAAAAAATTTTGAGTCTTTGGAAGCCTTAAAAAAGTCCTGTCTTCGTTCTTCGAATCTAAACCACGCAGTTTTTTATGATTTGGGCATCCATATGCAGCCAGAACGTTGGAAACTGTATATAGAAAATGATGGAGCATATATCATTAACTGAATAAAGAACTTTGTTTGCCTGATCACTGTGTGATCACTCTCAATCTCCGAATGAACTTTTGAACCCACCAATAATGTTATTCATATGTGCTAAATATCAAAGTCATTATAAAATGCTAAAGTTGAATGACATACATTTTAGTTAGGTTTAACATTCAAGATAAATGAATAAATGGAGCGGTTATTTCGAATTGAACTGTTTCATCAATCTGCTGTATACATTACATTATACCACAGACCTTTAGCACTGAATTTTAGCAGAGACTTTTAACACTGAGTCTGCTCTATTTCCATCATGATTATGACCACATTACGCTATTAAATGATCAAATAAATCTAATTAGGTGTGGTTTAGATGAAATAGATGCTGTTTTGAAAGTATAATTACACGGGTTTTTGAGTTAACATTTTTTTTCGAAACAATCGAATTATAAATAGCCTTTTAAAGCTCGACGTGATATGTGAATTGATCGATCAGGATTGCTGGAAGTTTATTACTAAGTCAGATCTCACTTGTAAAATAAATATTTCTGATTGATTGTAAAGCGAATTTGAATGGCGTAAATGCAGAGATTATAAATTACATTGCCTAAGGTGACCGGCCACTTGCGATTTTAGACATTTTGCTAAATATCAAGAAAAAATATATGACGAATTTTTCTGGAAATTCAGGTGTGTAAGCATAATAGTCCAGGTCATATATTACTGTGGAGTTTTTTTTCTAAAACTCCATAGGGAACCGTCAAAAAATTGAAAAAGAACGAATATATTTTGGAAAACCTTGTGAAAACTAATGTAATAAAAGCTTTTGGTAGCTTAGGTTGGTTTGGTAGGTAGCTTTTGGTTAAATTGTAGATTATGATTAAGCGACTTACTATAGTATACTGTGCTCATTTGGATGTTGATAGCACGTGTACTCGTAGAGAAATTAAAGTTTTATGAAAAAAAGTCCCAATTTTTTCTATGTTTGCACAGTTGTTTATATGAAAAAATGTCATTTTTCAAAAATATGACATACAATATTGTTTTGAACATCCTGCAATTAAAATTGAAAAATAATAAATATTGTATGAAAAATTATCAGGTTTACTAAATATTTTTTCACTGCGCTGGAATGAATGCTATTAAAATGAAATTTACATATTTTGTTAGCTATATGTATAGTGCAACTTTTGTAAAAGTCTTAAAAACATAGCTTGAAAATTCTGAAAGTAATAGTCGATAGAACATCTCAAAACCGTTGTTCAATACATGAAACAATAGCAACAAAAAAAAAGAACGAATTTACAAAAGTTCTCAATTTACGAACGACAGGAGTCTATTCATAACCGGCAAGGACCTCCCCAATCAACAAGTCCTGATTGGAAACAAGGACTATTTCTCGTCATTATACGTGTATCAATGATACAGACTTTACCATACTAGGACTTCCCTCAGAGGTATTAGTCTGAGCGATATTTATGAGAATACACATTTAATAACTTGCGATAAGTAAAGAAAATGAGATGTTACCTTTAATTGGTCATTCATAGTGATAAAATATGATGAAAATAATCATATTGAATCAAAGAATTACAAAATCTTATATATAAAGTTGCATATACTATTTTTATAAAAGGGAAAACAAACCATGCATGGATCTAAAATTGGAAATATGCAAAATCTTAAAAGTAATACAGAAAATAAAACACCAAATTTTCCTATATTGGAAATATAACTCTTTGAAATGATGTCATGAGGATAAACAGAAGCTCCAAACCGATTTGAGAAACTATAAATAACATAAACTATTATATTTGAAGAGAATGGAGTGTATTTTATATGGTGTGAGATCCGTCCGAATAGTTTATAATTTTGAATATCTGTTTTCCACGGATGCAATGAGATTGTCGATAAGAGTTAAGGAATCTTTTTTTAAAGAATTTGTCCTAAACGAGCATTTACATTTTATAAGTTACTGTGATGCCAAAATTATAGTTTATAAGCCCAACAGTATCCTAGAAATTGCAATATTCTCAATAAATTCGGTTTAAAACATTTTTATAAAAAAAAAAAAATTTAATTTGTAAAATTAAATTGTTGAATGTTTTAGAAATATTTCATAACGAGAATATTATATCTTAAAAATTGCCATAAAAAAAAAAAAAAAAAAAAAAAAAAAAAAAAAAAAAAGATTTTAAATTTTTAGTCATATCAACATCAAATAATTCTCCATTTTAGAACTTTTTTTTCTTGGGCATTGATGGTGATTATTGCTCGTACGCAGAATATAGTATATTTTGCAGCAAAGATGGTTACCAATATTTTTTGCCCAAATTATTTTTTAAATCGGCTAGGTACTCCAAATGATAACGAAAAACACACAAACGACATTGCTTTATAGCATAGAAATACAGAATCAAAAGCTATTTATCTCCTATTATGTACACATAAATTATCTAATTAGTACTAGCAGATGCATTTTTAAATATATATAGATCAATATAATGCTTCATTTTTCTTTTCTTAGTATTTCTTAGTATTCATTTTTCATTTATTTGTATAATTCAGTAAAAAACTCACTTTCTTAAGCCCGAATTACGTCAAACTTTTTATAAAAGCGTCAAACATCGAACTATTGTGAAGAGTATTAAATACAAGGTAGTAAGACACTTATCCAAGCGCAGGTAATAAATCGCCAAATATTGTTCTTTTCGCCCTCTCTCGAAATGCATTTTTTCCGTACATTTAAAAAACACGGTTTTGAGTCATCTTATTTAAAATTCAAATAAATAAATCAGAGGAAGCAATAATAGCATAAGTCAAAACATTTTATTTCAGCGTCAAGGAATTGTATCGTAGTTTGTGGAAAAAAGCTGCTTTTGGCCAAAAAACGTAGTCTTCACTAAATTTGAATCCGATTAAAAAAGTACCGTGATTAATTAAAATGTTATAGGTAGAGCTGCCAAGTCTCCGGCATTTTGGATACCGGTATTTTAATACAGAAAATGTTTTATTAAATTGGAACATTCTGCGGATTTAAAAAAATAACTTTTCCTATAAGAAAATTCTGCTGTGCAATAAGCGCGGGCTTGGCATCTCTGTATAGGAATATTTCATAAGCTACTTTTTGACCTTAAAAAAAGCAAAGACCATTTTTTGGGTACAAAAGTTATTGCTAATTGTTCCATTTTGTACACAAGGTACCGATTTTAATATTGATATATCTCTGGTGATAAATTTCCAATAATTTTTTAATCCCATTTATTTCATTAAAAATATAAATCTTTTATTCATTTAGTTTAAATTAAATGGTTTTTAGCTAATTTCATAATACTTTTGAAACATCACTTTTCATTGGCCATTTTTTTAAAGCATTTAGAAAATGGTTGTTGTTTTCAGTCAAATATAGACTTTGGTCTGTCCGCATTTTATTTTATTATTATTATTATTTATAAATGGTGGAGAAATATTAAAACTTAATCCATAAAGTATATAATGATGACCCTGTTATTACATAAGTCACCTTTTTATCATCATAAAAATTATGTTTTTACTGATTTTTATTAACTCAAAAGGAAAAGTTTTGTGTTTTGAGCAATAGGTATTCCCATTTTAATTAATTTATTTATTTTAACAAAATTCTTTGCATTTAGAAGAATTTTTATTTAAATAGGAAATCTAAATGTCGCTGTTAATAAAGAAGAAAGTTACAAAAAAAGTTACAAAACCAGTAGACGCATACTATCAAATATGAAAAAACGACGAATCCAAAAATGACGTCGTATGAAATCAATGTATAAAATTTTTTGCGCCTGACGAAGAAAGACTAAGTTCTTTCGAAAGGCCTTGCGCAGTTAACTTATTTTATGGTGTTTAAAGAAGTTTTTTTCATTTCAGTCGTATGAAATATCATCTTTTAAAGCAAAAAAACGAGGTCTGATTATCGAGCCTACTGATTACAAAATGTGCATTACATTAACAAAATAAAAATAAAATAAAATAAAATAAAATAAAATAAAAAATATTGCAAATATAGATTTTTTTTCTTTTGTGCAGTTTTGACTTCGAAAGGTGCGCTATGTTGCAAAAAGATATAAGCGGCTATGAAAACACACTTGGTAAACGTTCATGCTCAGTTTTACAAATAAATATGGCACATATATGCCCTATACATATCGAGGTACCTAATTGGTGCCAAAATGGCGTCCAATTGTCTAACATGGTTATCAAAGTTATAATAAACTGTTTGTTCTAAAAATATTATCATTTATTAATTGTTATTTCTTTTTTTAATAACAGGAACTGTTTCGTTTATTCCTTTTTTTTCATTTTGAAATAAATAAATAACGTGTTATTATAACATGCTTATATGTCTCTGGTAATCAAAACGATGTTTTCGCCTAATTGGCATAAAAAATTTTGCCAAACCCGGTGCTTATTTCTGTAGCATATTATCTCAAGTATTTTCTTTATGTATATACTATAATTGTTTTTACATACCACTTGCTTCTTCTTGCATATAAAAATAGGTAAGTGGCTCCTTTATGCAGTATAAATTGTATAAATCTTTAAAAAATAACCCACGTTGCCCCTTTTTGGATCGAATTAAAAAGGGGAATAGAAAATGTTTCGTTTATTCCTTTTTTTTCATTTTGAAATAAATAAATAACGTGTTATCATAACATGCTATATGTATCTGGTAATCAAAACGATGTTTTCGCCTAATTGGCATAAAAAATTTCGCCAAACCCGGTGCTTATTTCTGTAGCATATTATCTCAAGTATTTTATTTATGTATACTATAATTGTTTTTACATACCACTTACTTCTTCTTGTATATAAAAATAGGTAAGTGGCTCCTTTATGCAGTGTAAATTGTATAAATCTTTAAAAAATAACCCCCATTGTCCCTTTTTGGATCGAATTAAAGAAAAATTATGTCTAATTCCAGTATTGCTCCCAGGTATGCATACATATTCCAAATTTCAAAGTTGTATGCCAATAGGAAATGGATGGAAAATGGGAAAAGATGTCACATATGCACCAGGGTACATAATTGGCGTCAAAATGGCACTATTTTACCTTAGATGGTAACCCGGCTTTATTTATTTATTATTTGTTTATTTACTCATAAAATGTTTATTTACTTTCATTTCCTTTTGTTAATATTATAAAATATTTGTTTTTATAGTTATTAATTATTATTAATATTTTATTTACTGTATGTTCTTGAGCGTGTGGTATCTGTGCCGAAAAATTAGTGACCAGAATTGACTTCCACACACAAACAAAATATAAGTTAAAAGAAAACATGCAATAAAAATAAATATAAAGAGAAAATTATGTCATAAAAGGAGCTTTTTATTTAAGAACGTAATTGTTTCTAATTTTCACACGCGAAATATATAAAATATTTTTTAGCGGTCAAAAAATACTATTAAGAGATTATCACAAAATCTCAAAATCAAAGTTTTTATGACATTTTTTTAATATAAAAAAATAACAGTTTTATTTTCCTGCATGATAAAATTTTTAAATGTTTTATCGCATTCAATATTTCTGAGTGCGTAAATGATTACTATTTACTCCATGTACTGATTCGGTTATCTACAAAAATATCCAGCTGTGAAAACCACGCGCACCAAATTTCTGTGACGTATGCAAATAAATTGTGCTTTTTTATCAGTTTTTTTAATATAACTTTTAAACTATTTGGAATTAATTTAAAAATAGGTGCATTCACCAGATTACCTTCATACGTACCTTCTGGTACAAATAGATTCGAAATCCGATAAGTACTTTTTGATATTTGCTTGACGAAAATTTTTTTTGACTTTTAATATCGTTACGTACTCTGAATATAAGACTTCGCTGCGCTCAGACAACTAGATGCAACAGGTAATGTAGCGACAAATTTTAAAATGTTTTATATGCTTCTAATATGAAAATAAATTTAATCTGTTAGTCTAATAAAGTCATTGCAGAAAACCAAATTGAATTGGGAAATAATAAAATGATTGTAAATGATAAAACTAATAGATATTGTTTCACTGTTCCTATAGTAGATAAAATGTATCTTGTGAAAGTCTATGCTTCAAAATGGGGAAATTCTGCAATTAATGCTCGTTTAAATTCTGAGCTTGTACAAGTACATTGTCGATTTTGTCATACAAATTTGCTTTTACTTGAAATACTACTTTCGTAAAAGTTCATTTGATAAGTTGGTAAGTGTTGATCGCAGATCGCAGAGAGGTTTTCGTTTTTGGATCACAAAATTTCTTTTAGTTAAATCTATCGTAATATGAAAATTTCAACTTCCAGCACGTGATTCAAACTAATAAGAAACTTCTTTTTACAAGCGAGATGCTTTACCATTAAGCTACTGTCTGATCCAGATAAGAAAAACCCTGAGTAGGTTCCCTGCTTTCGAAGGTTCCAAAACTTGTAGGGACTGAACTTCATCCATAAGACTAAAAAAAAAATGCTTATTCGCGGAATGATCCGCTGAATGGAAGAAAAGGAAATGCCGTACTTCCCTAAAATAAAGTCGACTGACCAGTTACCTTGGCAACAGAACGGACCTGAGACCGGTTCTAGAGTGTTTCCTACAGGAGCCAGACAGTATGATGTCTATACTAAAATGTTGAAATTCATCTCCGTTTTAAAAATTATCGCAAAAACGACTATATGATATTAAAAATATTAATTTAATTAAAATAAGAGATTTTTTGAAAATTTTATCATTTGTGAGACACAAGGTATTCGGTTGTAAGTACACAACATTTGAAAATTCTGATTTATATAACTTTTTGTACGATTCTGTGAAAGACAAACAGACAAAGGAGTGAGACGAATAGGATTTCGTCAGATAAACAAAAACCTAAAAATGAGTTAAAATATTTGTGTTTGAGGATATTGAAAATATTAACTGTAACAACAAAAATAAGATGTACGAATCTTGTGTAATTTCAAAATCTAAAAACTCGCTTAAGAGCTATTATTTATATAAATGCATTCTAGTCAAATTCTCGATAGATTGTGTATCGATTTATGGGGGTTGTAGTCCAGGATTAAAATACTTTTTTTGACCATAATTGATAATTATTCTAGAAAAAATAAAATTTATCTTATTAAGGACAAAACGAAAGTTTTGAATGCTTTATAGCATTTAAAGGATATACTGACAGACAAACCTCTAAAAAAATGTATGCAGACTGATAATGTGTTGGAATTTACTCATAATCGTTTGAGAAATTGATAACTGGTTTTGGTTTAATAATTAAAAAATTCTCCATTTATACTCCAGAGTAGGTAGGTGTTGCTGAAATTTTCAATAAAGATGCAATGAATGCAATTTGAGTAATGCAACACGACAGCGGATTAAAACCATCACTTTGGAGGGAAGATCTTTTAGTGTTTATTCATACGGAAGATAGAGTCAAACACACTCTAACGAAAGACCTTACACTGCAAGAACTATGGACTAGATCCAATTCAAAATTTCAGTAAATTATTTAAGAATTTTTGGTTCTTTAGCATTTCTCAAGTGATTTGTTCGAGATCAAGGTTTGATCATTTGATCCGATCAAGGTTTTTTTTCTCTTTTTCTTTCTTTCGTGTTGCATTTGACCATTGTAAAGGCATTCTCTTTTAACTGCAACAGTATGAATATTTTTATTCTAGTTAGATGTACTAAATAAGAATATCTAGAGTGAAACAACTCCTTGGAGTGTGATAGACGTTGTTGGATTCCAATGAGTTTCAGTTTCATCTTTGCTGCCGTAATAAAACAATTACATTAGTAATATGCGTTAAATAATAATGTCCCCAGCTGATGGTGAGTTCAATGTAAATATCTTTAATTAAATTTAACATTCAAAATAAATAATTAAATGGAACTATTACATCGAATTAAACTGTTTCATCGGCAATATGTATTTTTTTAATTTGTTATATATCTGACTTCACACCACTGAACTTCAACACTGTGTTTTATAGCGCTTTTCTAGTTCTATCAGTTTTTTTAAAAAAGCAGGGTAAAATAAAATGCTAGTTTGCAGCTTATGAGGCTGAATATGTGGCAGTGCATGAGACGTGGCTACATCTGTATGGTCCCCAATCAATCATCCAACCAAGATACCTTATCTTTCTCATCGGCCTCTGTTGAATACAGGTAAACGTGTTAGAATATTAAGTATTATTGATTTATAATTATTTAGATGTAAAAAGTAACATCTATGCAACTTTTTAAAAATTTTGAAGAATTTTGATCATTTTTTAGCATTAAAAAAACATATAAAACATTTCTTTCAATATATGCATGCATATTAGCCTCTCTTGAATATAATGAAGTAAAAACTAGTCAATATACGGAAATCTAAAAAAAGATACAGCTGATTGTATACAATTGCGTAGAAGATTTCACTAATTTGACGTGCACGTCTTTATAAAATTAGCTATATATCAGCAAATAAGTCACTTAGCTAATTATTTAGTTCATTAATCTGTAGACATTATCAAAAAGCTAAACAAGAAGTTTCTTGGTTGTAGGATAATAAAATTTTGAGTTAGAGCAATAGTCGTTTACCTTTTCCGATGAAAATCTAACTTCTAGAAAACATATTTAAAGTTTTACGGTTTAAATTAATGTCATATTTTTTTTCTAACAGGCGTACAGGAAAAATAAAAACTGATTTATAAACTGAGATATTCATTCAATAAGAAAACTAAATTTTGAAAATTCCGAATTTTTATCGAAATCGACATTTTAAACGTAGGCGGATACCTTAAAGACCAATAACCCTAATCTCAATTCATATTATGGTAAAAGTAAATAGGCATTATGTTAAAATTCACCAGTGCCTCACAAGCAGTCCTTCATAACTTTTACTTTTACGTATTTGTAGAGAATCACACTAATATACTAGCTACATTTCTGAAATTGAGTATATAGACATGAAACACATTTTGCTTTCAATAATACATCCAAACATATATACAAATATTTAATGTACACTAGGGATAATAACTGGAGAACCACCTTCGTAAACCATAACAAACTGGAAAACAAAAAATCATTGATACAAATTGTTTTAGAAGGGTTAAGAGTTATTTTTCTTAATATTATATCACATTTAAAATATAACAGGACCATTATGTTAATTTTAATACATATAAACATTTTTTGCCATGGGTGTATAATATAATTGGCATATGTTTTCAAAAATTTATGCATACAATTATTAGTCATAGAATATTTTATTATAAATAAAATTATAAAATGTTAATTAATGTTTATGCTAATAATTAATAGTAATTTATACAAAAAATAATTCAAAGGTAAAAAAATAACCAAAACGTGATTGTAATATGTGAATAATGTTATAGATTCCGATTAAATAGTAATATTTTGAAATATGTAGTAGCACAATTTACATGGTTCATTTAAATTTGTTTTAAAAAATATCTGTTATCGAAAAATTTTCCCCTACTCTTTTGAAGAAAAAACTGCATTAAATATGAACAAAGTATAGGTTTTATATTAGAACCTCAAATAATAATTTTAACATGTCCTTATCATTTCTTATTTTACTTTTAATAATTTCTTTAAAATCGCAAATTTTTATACTGTTACAGTATAAAAACGTTTGAAAAAAATATATCATACATATACCTTAACAGTTTAAGTAACGAGGTAATTACGATATATTTTTTATTTATTTATGTTGAAAAAATAAAAGAATTGATTCACATCAAATCTTAAAGAATAAAACATTTTTCAAAGAAAGTTTATTGAATTTGAATTGCGCTGAATCTATTTCAAAGATACAATACAGCTTGAGTATTAAATTTTGGGAAATTATTTGTCTGCAAATAGTTCTATTATTATTCAAATACCTTTTAAAATATTTTAAAAGCTTCTTTACCCAATATAAAACTTTTTTTGAGAATGTACAATAATCCTAAAATATGAAACGCACAGAAACATTAAATGACTTTTATTTTTTCCACATCTTTGAATTCTCAAGCCTTGGTTTTGTTTGACATTCTCCAAATTAATGAACTCGCTTTAAAAAAACTGTACAATTTTTTTCTCTCTTAAATGGAACATATACGTAAAAAGTTCATTTTATGTTTTTAACAGAAGAGAAAAATGAGGAAAATAATTTTCAATGATTTTTATTTATTTCTTTTTTTATTTAATAATTTACTAAATTTATTTCAAATATTTCTTAATAAAGAATGCTTTGTACTTATTTTTGGATCAATATGTTGGATACAGAATGGATAGTTCAACTTACTGAAATATATGTGTTTTTCCTTTTATACTATTCCTATACAAAATTTCCCCATTCACCCCCTGAATGCAAATACGAGCTTGATTTTGGCAAATCACTTCTAGGTTTTGAGATGTCTTACATCCCTCTAGTGTGCATTATGTGTTACACAAAGTGATTAATGTTTATATGTGTGTGTTAAAAATAAATAATTTATTAAAAACCTTAAAGTGGGTACATTTGATGGATCATAGATCCGTGAGCTTATACAGCATATTTTTAAAAGTAAATGCTTTATATAAAAACTTTTAATAATAATTTCCATATTTTCATATCATTTCGTATTTTACTTTTAATAATTTCTTAAAATATGCAAATTATTATAAGATTACAATACAAAAATAATTGAAAAAGAATCATATATCATATACATACCTTAACTCTTTCAGTAACTGGGTAATAATGGTGTTTTTTGTTATCTATGTTCTAAAAATATAAGAACTGATTCACATTAAAACTTAAAGAATAAAAAATTCTTCAAAGAAAGTTTATTGCATTTCATTTGTACTGTACCTATTTCAAAGATACAATGCAGCTCGAGAATTAAATTTTGCAAATTTTTTTGTCTGCAAACTGTTTTATTATTGATCAAATGCCTTTTTAAAAATTCCTTTGCCCAATATAAACCTTTTTTTTAGACTGTATATTACAGTCTTAAAATATGAAATGCACAGAAATATTAAATGACTTTTATTTTTTCCACATCTTTGAATTCTCAAGTCCTGCTTTTGTATGATATTCTCCAAAGTATTGAAATCAATTTTAAAAAAATTACAATTTTTTTTCTCTCTGAAATGGAATATATACATAAAAGGTGCATTTTATATTTTCAGGAGAAGAGAAAAATGACGAAAATAATTGGCAATGATTTTTATTTATTCATTTTTTTCCTTTAATAATTTAATAAATTTATTTCAAATATTTTTTATAAAGGTATATTAATATTTATTTTTAGATACCAAATGGATAGATAAGCGAACTCAAAATATTTCTTTTCACTTTCATAACATAGAGAAACAAAGACTTAGGTGTTTAACATCTTCAAAGTCGATGTATCCTATAGAATATACATCTTTATAACTTTATACACGTGTATAAATGAGTTTAAAAAAATAAATTGTTGAGAATGGGGAATAACAAACAGCAGTTTTGGAATATGAGTGCGGAAATTCAGCTTTGAGGCAGTATCACTGCTTGAATTTCACAGAAAGCGCTTTGCTGATTTGAACCGTATTTCCTTGCATGGAATTCAAGTAAATGCATATTATTTCACCAATGCCGATCTTTCCAAAATGCGTAGATCTGGCATATTTACCATAGAATTTCACAAAATCTTCCCAGCAAACACAGAGCTATCGTTATACAATCGGTCCACAGCCGCCTTGCCATTACTGACGATGTCGGCACGATACTGTCATGCCGTATCGGTTCCAGCACTTTTTTGAAACGCCGGGAGACTGAAGCCCGACTGTTAGGCACACAGCCGGTCCGATATCGCATCCCCAGCATAAAATGAAAAAAAAATCCTGTGTTGCTGGCGCCATCTAGGATTAATCTTGGAACTATATTTGTTAAAAATCACCCCAAAATGTTCTTTAGAGTATGACGCCGTTGGGTTCGACCTCAGATTCCCAAGGTCGGGATGTGAGTACTTTAACCTTTACGGAGGGGCTGTGACAGCATCTGTCCAGGCTTACATGTATTCTCAGGTAGACACCGAGAGAGCCCCTGCGTAAAGGTTAACCAATACACCACGGAACCTCGTTGAGGGTGATTTTATGGAGTAATAAGAGGAAAACATTTCGTTAATGGATGCGTTTGTCGTTGAAGGTAAATTGTTGATGGAAAAGTTGCAATTTTGAAGTGTTTTATATTATTTTTTATTTGTGCATTATTAATTAATGTAGTATTATTTATTTATTTATTTATTTATTTTGTAATTGTCTCATGCTAAAATAAGCTAAACTTAATATTAAAATGAATGAAATAATTATCATAGCGAATTAATTAAAGCAAACAAAACTATTTTTCTTACAAATTTAAGAATTATGTACTTAATAAAATAAATTATTTTTAGTGGTTTTGTATTACGTAACATTTTTTCAGTAGGATTTATAATGTAACTACATGCATTGCATTAATTTATAAATCATATATTTTTAACATGGAAAAACTTATTTTCATAAATATTAAGTTGGTGATTTATAAATTTTAATTAGATTAAGGAATTCATTTTATGTCATTTGTTATTTATTAATATTTTTAATTTGAAAATAAAACAAAAATATTAATTTATATCATTATATTTTCTTTAGGTAGATAATTTTTATAATGGAGGATGTTTCTGAATATATCTGTAAGTTTAAGAATAGTTTAATATTTAAAAAAATCGGTGAATTTCGAAATTTTTTCGTTGATACAATTTTTGTTTTAGGAATTATAATATAATTAAACGTGTTAGACTAAAGAATGTGTATAATAAATAATAAGAATAAAAATAATAAGAACAAAATAAGTTCGTAATTAATTTTTATTGAAAAAAAATTATTTTATGTAATTATTGATGATTTACTGTGGAAATATTTTTAGCGAATATATATCAATATTATTTATTTTCGTTTGGTAATTTTTTAAAAAGGGGAGGGGCAGAATCTTTCATTTAAATTTTAAGGCTAAAATGCTGGGTAGAATTCTTATACTTTTATAGCTTGTAAAATAATTTTAAATATTTTTTAATAATTTGTTTAAAAAAACTATTTCTTTTAAAATGAATAAATAATTAGTACATATATATCAATATTATTTATTTTCGTTTGATAATTTTTTAAAGGGAGGGGGCAGAATCTTTCATTTAAATTTTAAGGCTAAAAAGCTGGGTAGAATTCTTATATTTTTATAACTTGTAAAATAATTTTAAAAATTTTTTAATAATTTGTTAAAACTATTTCTTTTAAAATGAATAAATAATTAGAAAACAATTTTAAGAAGCGATTAAAATATGTTTTTTGCGAATTCAAATAATTGTAAGTCATTTTTTAAATGAATTAAAATAAATATATAAATAAATATTGGCTATCTTTGAAAAAAAATTTTGTTAATCTCTGTTAGCTTTTATATGAAATACATGAAATTTAGATATCTTGTGAAAATAACAAACAAAATTTAGAAAAGAAAAAATAAATGCCAGTTAAGAGTAAAAATTCTTAATTCGGTCCAATGTTAGCAAATCTAATCGGACCACTATCAGCAATCACGAATCGGTCAAGCATCACTGGCCGGTATAAGTCGCTTGCCGATATAAAATCATAAAAGGACCATTTACGATATGTGTTTGCTGGGTTGTGTCTTCCCTTAATTTATATTTATATTCTAAAAATACTTAACTAATGTGTGGTAATCTGAAATACACACCTTTTTATTTAATTTTTTGTAATTCTAGCGTATCAGTGAGTGATTTAAATAGAATAATGAAAGAGATAAAAGGAAAAGAAGGGAAACAAAGAGAAATGTAAATGTAAAGTTTTGCAAATCGGATTAAATGTATCTCGATGCATTAGAATTTTGACATTTTACTAAAATTTCAATTCAAATACTTCCATGTGAATTCCAATGATTTAAAGATTGATGTTGGGATTGATATTTTTCAGTAAGGGCTTATCCCGAAAACAATTAAGAGACAAGCAACAAACTGTGCAAAAAATATTATTTGGAAACAAGCAAAAAGTAAATTGGTCCAAATTATCATTACAGTGTAGATAAAGACAAATAAATGTTTGTAAACATACGATAATACAAATAATAAATTGTCGAAAAATATACGATAACCCCTTGCAAGCTAACCATTATTCCAAAAAGCGTTCTTCAACGTTAGAAAACATAGAAACCAATAAACATTTTTTGATTTAAACAAACATTTACAAAAACAATGTCTATTATTTTGTCTATTATTTAAATTTTTGAAAGATTAGAGAATAGATTTAATAGTAGAGAATGGGCTGAATTTAAACTTTCCTACTTTATACTGCCTATACAGTGTGTCGGTTAAAGTCCATAATCTCATTGAATAATTTTTGAATAGAAAGAGCTATAGTCAAACAAGCTTGGTCTAGGTATGCTAAAGTAGAGATGTGTTACTGAATGAAATCGTATACGGGGGCACCAGGTGCAAAACTGCGTAGATAGCATTTCTATCTTAAAAAGTAAAGTTGACGAAAATAAAAAAAAGAATTTACAAAGATATACAACGTTATTATAAAACGACATCTTCTGGAAATGAATCATAAATGAAACGACATCTTCTGGACATTAATGCAAAGGAAAAAGCTGAACGCGATTTTGTTTTTTTCGTGATTTTCCGTTCTGTAACGTGTGAAAAGGATTTTATAAAGAAAAAGAAACATAATAATATATCTTTTTTTGAGATGTTTAAACTTTTCTCCGAGTCGGCTGCAATACACATTTGGATTTACATTTTTCCAAAAGATAATGATTTCTTGTTTCGTTCAAGTTTTGTGACGCTAAAATATAAGAAATTACAAAAAATACGTACGATTTTTAACAGTCTTATTCTTTGCATTAATGTCTGCAAGGTGTCTTTTCAAACCTAATCAAGGATCCTCTACGGCTTTGCAAATCACTTTATATCTCTAACTTTTTCCTTTCAAAAATTATTGGCCTGACAATGGCCAATAATTGTGATAAAAAATGACGAGTATACTGTATACCAAAAAAACCTATGTAAAAGCTACAAATTTGATGCAAATACTATTTAAGACATAGCGAAAAAAAGTATCCATAAACACCGATATATGGCACTGTACGATTAGTCATACGCTGAAAAGTCACATTTATACACACTTTTATTTGCAAGTAACAAAGTTTACAGAATAAGCGTAATGCTGCTCAACATGGTTTCTTTATAGAATATGTATAATTGGTAGTCTATGGATAGCCTGCTCGACTTCCGACCTTAAAGCGACAGTGGACGTTCAAAATTATTTTCTACAGTTTTTACTCAATTGTTTTGAAATTTAATACACATATAACTTGTGCATTAATTAAGAAAATTACTTAATTTCATTAAAAAATATTAATGTGCAAATGATTTATTAATTAATATATGTTAATTAATGATACAAATTAAAAATGTTCCATGCGCATCAAATTTTGTTTCAGAAACTTGTTTTTTTTGGATAGCTTTATAATATATTAACAGAAATTGCTATACATTTGAAAATTATACAAAGTATCTTGGCAGAAAAAAATTATAAACAAATACTATTGATTATTTCGGATGAAATTCTGCCATAAAAAATTACATAAAATACAATTTTTGTTTTTAGATTAAATAATTTGTGTATATTAATAGCAAGTTTTATAGTAAAGGATATAAGCAACTATATTACCAAGTATTATTAAAATTGGTATAAAATTAAGACGCATGGAACATTTTGAACTAATTCAGTTGACGAAAATTCTTATTTTGAGAAAACTAGATATAAAGTTTTATTTTAAGTGTAGGTTTAAAATTTTAAACATATTCAAGATATTTGCAATTTCTTTTTCCAATTATATCAGGATAGTTTAGTCTAGCAATTAAAATTCAATAAAAATTAAGTATTACCAAGAAAATAGGGCTATAGAAGTTTAAAACATAAATGTCAATTTTCTGCGTATTTCCTTATAAAAATTCCTTTTATTGAAGTATCAATAGAAAAATTTCTATTACATGTTTAAATTTATACAACATGTCTGTTATAAGTACACATTTATAGTTAAGATCAAATAATAATAATAATAATAATAATAATAATAATAATAATAATAATAATAATAATGCAATTGCTATAAAAGACTCAGTCGATGACTTACTCAGTTCGACAAAAATTCTCATTTTGAAAAAAAATTTATATGATTTTCATTTATTTAAAATATTGCAAAAAAAAGTTACTCCTACATGTTTAAATTTACACTATGGATAAATTATAAGTACACATTTATAGTTAATATAAAATAATAATATTGCAATTGTTATATAATAATATATATCTTATACTATAATGCGAGCAAAAATTGTGTGTGTGTGTGTGTGTGTGGGTAAATTTTATCTCAAAAACGGCTCTAACGATTTTCGCAAAAATTTAGATTTTACCATTTTCGGGCACGAGAAGACCATTGGGCTAGGTCACATGTTCGGGAAAATTCGATTATTGGGTCATTTTGGGTCACAATGGGTCAGGATCAAGCTATTTATATCTAGAGAACGGCCGGATCGATATTAAGGAAATTTTGTATCCAATCGTTTTTTGGCACGAGAAAACAATTGAGCTGGGTCACATGTTCGAAAAATTTCGATTAGTGGGTCATTTTTGGGTCATTATGGGTCAAGCCATTTTTATTTAAAAAACGGCTCTAACGATTTTGATCAAATTTTATATTTTATCGTTTTGGATTACAAGAAGACCATTGGATTAGGTAACATGTTCGAGAAAATTCGGTTAGTGCGTCATTTTTGGGGTCATTGTGGGTCATGCTATTTTTATCTAGAGATCTTCTGACGCAATTTTGACTAAAAATTGCATTCTTTTGGTTTTCGGGCACGAGAAAAACATTGGGCTAGGTTACATGTTCGAGAAAAAAAAATAATGTGTCATATTGGTCATTAAGTGTCTGGGTCAAGCTATTTATATTTAAAGAACGGCGTGATCGATTATGACGAAATTTTGTATGTAACAGTTTTTTGACACGAGAAAGCTAATGGGCTAAGTCACACGATCGAGAGATTTCGATTATAAGAGTCATTTGTGGGTCATGATGGGTCGTAATGTGTCATGGTCAAGCTATAGCTAAAGAACAGATGGATCGATTTTAACGAAATTTTGGATACAACATTTTTTTGGCACGAGAAAACTATTGGGCTAGGTCTCATGTTCGAGAAATTTCGATTACTGGGTCATTTTGGGTCATAAAGGGTCTGAGTCAAGCTATTTATATATAAAGTACGACAGTATCAAATTTAATGAAATTTTGTATGTAAGTTTTTTGACACGAAAAAATTAATGGGCTATCTCACATGTTTGAGAGATTTCGATTATAAGAGTCATTTATGGGTCATGATGGGTCATAACGGGTTATGTCAAGCTATCTAAAGAACATGTGGATCAGTTTTAACGAAATTTTGTATACAACATTTTTTGGCACGAGAAAATCATTGGGCTAGGTCACATGATCAAGAAATTTCGATTAATGGGTCATAAAGGGTCATAAAGGGTCTGGGTCAAGTTATTTATATTTAAAGAATGGCAGGATCGAGTTTAACGAAGTTTTGAGTGTAACAACATTTATACACGAGAAAACTAATGGGCTAAGTCACATGTTCGAGAGATTTCGATAATAAGGGTCATTTGTGGGTCATGATGGGTCATGGTCAAGCTATATCTAAAGAACGGGTGATTCGATTTTAACGAAATTTTGTATACAGCATATTTTTGGCACGAGAAAATCATTGGGCTATGTCACATGTTCGAGAAATTTCGATCAGTGGGTCACTTTTGGGTTATTCTAATTTTATCTAGACAATGTCTCGCGCAAATTTGACTATTTTCGGACACAAGAAAATCATTGGGTTAGGCCAGATGTTTGAGAAAACTCGATTAATGAGTCATTTTGGGTCATAATGGGTCAAGGTCAAACTATTTATACTTAAAATTGGCTCAATCGATGTTATCTAAATTTTGCATTTAACGTTTTTCGGCACGCAAAAATTAATGAACTAAGTCACATTTTCAAGAGATTTTGATATAAGTGTCATTTGTGTTTCATGCTAATTTTATCTAGTAAATTGTTTTCACTATTTTGAGTATATTTTCTATTATATCGTTTTCGGGCAAAAGAAAACCATTGAGATAGGACACATGCACGTAACAATTCAATTAGTGGGTCGTTTTAGGTCTTAATGGGTTCGGGTTATATTATTCATTCTAATTATATATAACAACGACTCAGTCAATTTAACTAAATTTTGCAACGTCTTTTGTCACGAGAAGACTATTGAGCTGAGTTGCATATTAAACAAAATTATATTAGTGGGTCATATCGCTTCATTGCTGAATGTTGTCAAGCTAATTTTACTTAAGAAATGGCTTAAACGATTTTGATTCATTTTATGCTCTACTGTTTTTGATTACCTGAAGACCATTGAGCTAAGTCACATGTTTGATCACATGTGATTAGTGGATCATTTGGGTAATAAGGGTCAGGATCACGAGACTATGGCAAAAGCCAATAAGTTGGCGATATTTGACAAATTACTGGCGAAATTTGGCCGAAAAAACGACTGTTAAGGTTACGAAACCAAAACACATATTTGGCGCCCAAATGAAAGAATGTGTCCAAATTTGGTTATATCTGTCAAAAAATATTGTCTTTCAGAATGTGAAGAAATTTCTTATACATTCTTAATAGTCTTCGAGATACATAGTTAAACTAATCAGAGTCGAGCTAAAAAAAAATTTGGATTGATGTCCTTTCGTTGTAAATTTTAAAATAAAGTAAAATTTATGAACATGTGCATACAAACATAGTTTTCTTATTGATTGTTTTTGTAAATAATACTATTATTAATAACATGTTTTACAGTAATAATACTATATCGAGTTGAAAACAAAGTTAATTTTGACCGAGCTGAGCTCGGTCACCCCTGCTAGTATATATATATCAATCAACGACTTACTCAGGTGGACGAAAATTCTCATTTTGAAAACACAAGGCTAAAGTTTTATTTTAAGTTTAGATATATATTTTTAAACTCATTCAGCAAAATGGGCTTGTTTTTTATAAATCATATTATATTTGCTTAGTCCAGCAGTTAAAATAAAAAAAATAGGAATAACAAAATAATTACCGCTGTAAAACTTTTAAACATAAATCTTATAAAAATGCTTATAAATATATTGAATAAAAATGCGAAATTTAATATAAAACTTGCAGTTCAAATTTATATTTTATCTAAAATTGCCCAGCCCCTTAAGATAAACCTTCTGCTTTTATTTATTTATTTATTTATTTATTTATTTATTTACTTGCATTATCAGATGCATTTTTAAACTTTTTCATATTTCTTTTGTATTTATATGATTCAGTTGACATAACATTTATTTATCTCGTCTATTTGTGATTTGACATGAAACATTTCCCTCACAGTCATTAATTTTCAAAGATGCAGCATACTCCAAATTAAATTCACTAACTGCGGATATGACACACAGTTCTAGTCGTTTTTTCGACACAAAAACTTCTTTAGGGCATTTACTCCAAATGCACCTGTGAAGGGACTCATTTGCATTTTGAGTTTTTGCACAAGAACATCGTGTCAACAATTCTGTTGACAATAATCTCTGATAAATGGAAAGAATATTCGAAACAACAGTCTGTGATAAAACAGTTTTCATAATGGAATGCTTTTTTGGTTTTTCCTTTGCATAGAATGCTCGCTGGTAAAAGCACCATGATGAAGATTCTTCAGGACACTTTGAATGCTGTGGATTATCGTCCGTTGACATGGAATGATATAAAGATGCTAATATAGCCGTTTTCATTTTATTAACGTCTGGAGCATTGTCTTTTATAGCTTTTCTGTAGTAATTTTGCAACTTTATAACTGTTGCTTCTGTTAAATTGCCACGCTTCTTGCCACCAAGTGTAATTCCTTTGGTTTTGCATTCTTTAATTTTATTTCGTATACCAGTGCCTAACCTTTTTGCAACATGGTTTATGCATTCTTCTTTCTCGATACTTTTTTTCCATACACCTTTTTCTCATTCAAAAATTGAAATGCTTTTGAATCTCCATCTGACAGCATTTTTGTGTATCGCATTTTACCAATTTCAATTGACCGTTTCTAGATAATCAGAGCAGCATGCATTTCCACGCTGTTTGACGATCCAGAAAAATATTTCTGGCACTCGGATGAATGGGAATTGCTCCATACAGAATATTCTGCAGTATTGTTGCCAAGATCTCGAATAGCAGTTGTACAATCGGGACAGTACTTAGACAAGATTTCAAAATCTACGACAAAGCCTGACAGGATATCGATAACGATGCCAATGCCATAAAGAGACGTATGGCCACGCTTTTGCCAAGTACCATCATATGATACACAGATGTCTAATGTATCTGTTTCAGCAAGAGACGGATCAACTTCCAGGTGTTTTTCTTTTGTTTCAGCATGTGATATTTCTAAAATTTTAGATTTTGTTTCCGCAATATTTGAAGAAAGATGGTCTAAGCAACTTGAAAATGTTCTAGAGCTGAATGCTTTTTACCAAAATAAAGAAATGCTTTAACAGATTTATTATTTATATCAAATATTCTTGAGAAAGATTGACGTGAACTACTGTAAGAAGAATTAGAGGCATATTTACAATGTTTACACTGGAGTTTAATGTTAGTTGAGTAACCAAATGTATTACCAGTAGAAATATTTAGATTTTGTGTTTGGCATTCAGGGCAGCATACATCACTTAATAAAGATGAAAACAATTTTTTATCAATATATATGTAATTTGAATCAACCTGTGATTCAACAGAAGTTGAAGCAATGTTATCAACACACTTTCCATTTTCTGTTACATCAACAGATGAAACAGGTGAAGAGTTATTCCATCGTTTTAAAATATTCGCTAAAGAAGCCTTTTTACGCTTCGAACATCTGCCTTTAGGTTTTTAATAACGAGAACTTATTAGATCCATTCTTAAAAGAGATAGTAAATGCAAAATAAATTATAAAATGCTGTCACAGTGTAGAAACAATTTTAAAACTTCATAACTTTAAAACTCTTTGATGTAAGATGTTAGATAAAATAAACTACGCTCACACTACGAATATAAACAAACATTGAGTAATACAGTTATACAGTTGCGCTTAATGAAAACAGTAACAGTAGTAGTTGCGGGAAATTAAAAGCAAGGAGGAAACTATTCATATGGCTTTGCAGCTAGACTGTGCTGTTTTGACAGGTACCTTTTAACTCTGAAACCGATTGTTTACGTTAGACGAACAGCTGTATCTCCACGAAAAATTATCCGATTCAAATATTTTTTTTATTTGAAAACAGAAGATTGCGAGAATATATTTTCCAAAAAATCAGAATATTGATTTTTTTACGTTTTTGGCGGTTTTGAACATCCACTGTCGCCCTAAGAGCACAAGGAATATTTCTGCAAATAAAATAACGCTGATTTTACCAAAATACTTACCATCATGTATTTTACTTAATAACAGTGATATAAAGGATTTTTTCCTTTTTTTACAGTAGAAATGCTCATTATAGGTCATATAGAAATAAAAATAAAAATAATTTTATACATATTGTTACGAATTTTGTAAATAGTTAGTGTTTGTACTGTAAAATAATGTAAATAATCTTATTAAGCTCCATTCCTTTACTTATATTAGTTTTTGTTACATTGTCTCTGTTATCAAGCAAACTTGTCCATT
Source organism: Maratus speculifer (assembly GCA_964019185.1). NCBI lineage: Eukaryota > Metazoa > Arthropoda > Arachnida > Araneae > Salticidae > Maratus > Maratus speculifer. The sequence goes on along the minus strand of OZ025296.1, from coordinate 222,445,100 downwards.
ATTTTCAGTGTATGTCTACGGCAGATTGGCGAAATAATGAAGATATCGCCAAGTTGGCGTCACTTTTGGCGACTAATTTTGGTCGCCAAATTTGGCGATATATCGCCAAGTTGGCGACAAACTTGGCGATTGTTGGCGATGGTAACCCTTTCCTCTCTGGTAACCCCCCTTAGATATACTGATACATTGTTTGTTGTTCCGTGGATTTTTTCGAGTAGGTTCTAGAAATTTCTAGCACATGCTCCGAACCTATATAAGAAGAGGAGCGATACGAGTTATTATTATTTACCAGTCAGTCATTGCGTGAGCTACTAGAGATTGTCCAAGCAAGTTTGCTTGATGTATTGAGTTTTATCTACGTTGTTTTGAATGTGATATAGTGTTGAGACATTGTATAAAGAGTCTCTGCGACCTATATTTGTACTTGTTCGATAGATTTAAACAGTTATTTTGGAATATCTTGTAATATTTGTGAGTTTCGAAGACTCTGTTGTTCTGAAGTTCTGTAAATAAATTATTTTCTACTTTTCTATAAGCAAGAGTTTGAAGTTGTCTAACCATAAGATCAAAAGAACCCAATATACGCTACAATTTTTGGTGTCAGGAGTCGGGATCTTATGGCGAAAACACGAACAATGGACGTACAACTGAAAGAACTGTTAGAAGCTATTAACGGATTAAGAACAGAGCTGACCAATAAAATTGATAAAGGCCAAGAAGAGTTGGCGGATAAAATGAATAAAGGCCAAGAAGAGTTGGCGGACAAAATGAATAAAAACGAAGAAAGAATGGAACAGTTGACAAATAAAATTGATAAAGGCCAAGAAGAGTTGGCGGAAAAGATGAATAAAGGCCAAGAAGAGTTGGCGGATAAAATGAATAAAGGCCAAGAAGAGTTGGCGGATAAAATGAATAAAAACGAAGAAAGAATGGAACAGTTGACAAACAAAATTGACAAATGCCAAGAAGAAGTGACCGAAAAGATTAATATAGGCCAAGAAGAAATGAAGAAAACTTTAGAAGAAAAGTTCTCGTCGGTAGAGAGACGAATAGAGGAAGTAGAAGAGAAAATTCAGAAAGAAGTTAGTAATGTAGAAGAGAAAATGGAAAGGAAAATAGAGGAAGTAGAAGAGAAAATTCAGAATGATGTTAAAAATGTTGAAGAGAAAATGGAAGGAAAAATAGTTGAAATAGATGAAAAGCTAAATAAAAGAGTACAAGATCTCGAGAAGAAGCTTTCAGCGTCCAGTGGTAATTATGAAGAATTTAGGAATCCGCCTGCTTCTCCCGTGTACATCAAACTGTCGACATATGACGGAAAGAGTTCCTGGCAAGTTTATAAGACCCAATTCACCATTGTAGCCGAAGCGAACAAATGGAGTGACGAGGTGAAAGCTTGTCAGCTGGCAGCATCTTTAAGAGGAGAAGCCGCCGACGTGCTGCAAACATTGCCCGATATGACGCAACTCAATTTTGAGACTTTAAGTTGTGCACTTGAAATGAGATTCGGCGAAAAATTCTTCAAGGATTATACGAGATTACAAATGAAGAGCCGCCATCAAAAATCGAGTGAAACCCTTCAAGAATTTGCCTCGGAAATTGAACGGCTTGCAAATTTAGCATTCATTGACTGTCCAACAAATGTACGGGAAATGCTGTCACTGCAATATTTTGTAGACGGAATAAAAGATCCAGAAGTGCAGAGAGCGGTACGAGTGGCAGATGTACAGGATTTAAAGGCTGCACTACTATATGCCTTAAAGTTGGAAGCAGCTACACAAGCCAGCCGAAGAGATCGTCATTCAGTCCGAGGGGCAACGGTGAACAAAAGCTCAGACACTGAGAATGACGTCTTGAAAGAAATTAGGAAAATAAATCAAGAAATTGAAGCTTTAAAATACGGAAGAACAAGTTCAAGAAGACAGAATCTCACGTGCTGGGGATGCGGTGATACAGGACATCTCCGAAGAAATTGCCCCAAAATCCACGAACGTGAGATAAATTCAAACAGTCAGCAGGGAAACTAAATTTTGGCCATCTCGCGGGGCGGAGAATGCCAGAGAATGAAAAGCCCCACCTGAAGATCCTCCAGATATCAAAAATGAGCGGCGGTGATAACGAATTATATGTGATAGGCTTTATTAATGGAATTCAGTGCCGTATGATTGTCGATACAGGAGCCAATGTGACAATAATAAGAGAAGATTTGGCTCGAAAATTGAAATGTAAACTCATCTGGACTCCACCATGCGTTACCCTGCAAACTGTGACGGGCGACAAGATTGGCATATATGGAAAGGTCAATTTAACTATCAACTTTGGAGGAACGAAATATTACCATACGGCATATGTGGCTGACATAACAGATCCTTGCTTAATCGGACTAGATTTTCTGAAGAAGTTTGACTTCAGACTTGATTTCAAAAATAACAAAATGATCTCAAAATTTGAAGAAATAAGTCTTTTTGGATTAAATAACGAAATTGAATGTAAACAAATAGTAATAGCCAAAGAAGACATTAATCTAGATCCAAGAACAGAATTTTTAGTTCCAGCTGAAATTAAAAATGAAACTAATTACCGATTTGGCCATATAGATTATCCAGTAGACAATAGTACACAAGCAGGAGTATTGGTGGCTTCTTCTGTAGTAGACCTCTCAAAAAAGACCATTCCAGTCAGAATTGCTAACATCAGTGATAAGACGAGGACTATCAAGAAAGGAGAGGTGATAGCATCATGTGCTCCTGTGACGTGCGTAAGTCAAAATTCCAATCACTCTCAGAAATCTTCAGATAATTTAGTCAAGGATTTGTTACAAAATACGGACTTAGATCCAAACCAGAGAGATGCTGCTGAAAGTTTAATTAGAGAATTCCAAAGTTTATTTTCCCAAACATCTGAAGACTTTGGACGAACTAAAATGGCACAACACCGAATTGACACGGGAGATCACTCTCCTATTAAACAGCACCCTAGACGATTACCTTTTGCCAAGCAAGAAGAGGTGCAGAATTTAATTAAAGATATGGAAGAAAATGACGTCATCGAACCATCGACAAGTCCATGGGCGTCTCCCATTGTATTAGTAAGAAAGAAGGATGGTTCAACAAGATTTTGTGTAGACTACCGCCGACTGAATGACGTCACTAAAAAGGATAGTTACCCTCTACCAAGGATCGACGACACTCTCGACACACTTGCGGGCAACACTTGGTTCTCGACTCTGGATCTGAAGAGTGGTTACTGGCAGGTAGAGATCCATCCCGACGACCGCGAGAAGACTGCCTTCACAACGGGACAAGGATTATGGCAATTCAAGGTAATGCCTTTTGGTCTATGTAACGCACCTGCAACTTTCGAACGGCTTATGGAAACGGTTCTCCGGGGGCTGTCGTATGAAGCATGTCTTGTTTATTTAGATGACATCATAATCATAGGAAAATCTTTTGATGAACATCTGAACAACCTCAGGCGGGTGCTTCAAAAATTAAAGGAAGCTAATTTGAAGTTAAGCCCTTCGAAGTGCAGTTTGTTTCGCAATGAAGTCGCCTACCTTGGACACATCATTTCGGCGGAAGGAGTTAGGACTGATCCGGAGAAGATATCGGCCGTGAAAAATTGGAGTCGTCCAGTAGATGTTCACCAGCTTCGAAGTTTTCTAGGATTATGCACCTATTACAGAAAATTCGTCAAAGGCTTCTCGATGATTGCAAGACCACTTCATAAATTAACAGAAGCCAATCAAAAATTTATGTGGACACAGGAATGTGACGCTGCTTTCGAAAAGCTTAAGGAGGCCTTGACATCCACTCCAATTCTGTCGTATCCTCAAATCGATAAACAGTTTATACTTGATTCGGATGCAACCAACGAAAGCATTGGCGCTGTACTGTCCCAGGAAATCGACGGCCAGGAGCGTGTTATCGCCTATTTCAGCAAGTGCTTGTCAAAGGCCGAGCGAAACTACTGCGTAACAAGAAAAGAGCTTCTTGCTGCAGTGAAAGCCATAGACCACTTTCATCACTATCTTTACGGTCGAAAGTTCCTGATCCGAACTGATCATGCTTCTCTAACTTGGCTATTGAATTTTAAGAACCCTGAAGGCCAGATAGCCAGGTGGATGCAAAAGCTTCAAGAGTACGATATGGAGATACGCCATCGAAAAGGCTCATCACATGGAAATGCAGATGCTCTCTCAAGAAGACCCTGCTCAGAGAATTGTAGATACTGCGACCGGGCTGAGAAGAAATTTAATGTCAAAGGTCCTATAGTAAGACAAGTTACAACTGGGTCTACATCATCGCAAGATCCGTGGAGTGACGAGAGCCTGCGTAAAGATCAACTTGCTGATCCTGAAATTAAGCCAATTCTAGAGCTGAAAGAGGAGTCCAACAGGAAGCCCAGCTGGCAAGACATGGCCCATTACCATCCTACGACTAAACGTTATTGGGCTCTCTGGGATTCCTTACATTTGAAGAACGGCATCTTGTACCGAAAATGGGAGTCTGACGATGGAAAGACATGTAGATGGCAACTACTACTCCCTAAGTCGAGAATTTCTATAGTCCTTCAAGAACTGCATGGTAGTCCCACAGGAGGTCATTTTGGTGTAATGAAGACCCTGCAAAAGGTTCGAGAGCGTTTCTACTGGAATAATTTTCGCAGTGATGTAGAGAAGTGGTGTCGAACTTGTGACACCTGTGTAGCACGTAAAGGTCCAAAGAGGCGCACCCGTGGGCGACTGCAGCGTTATAATGTAGGAGCTCCTTTCGAACGAATTGCACTAGACATCCTGGGTCCTCTTCCTAGAACATCTGATGGCAATAAGTACATCCTCGTTGTCATGGACTACTTCACTAAGTGGCCTGAAGCCTACGCCATTCCTAATCAAGAGGCGGTAACAGTAGCAGACATACTAGTTCAACACTGGGTTTCCAGATATGGAGTTCCTCTTCAAATCCATTCCGATCAAGGAAGAAACTTCGATTCGACTGTGTTTAAGGAAATGTGTGGACTACTCGGCATGGACAAAACTCGAACTACACCCCTACATCCTCAATCGGACGGCATGGTGGAGCGTTTCAATCGTACCATCCTAAATAGCCTCTCTCTCTTGGTGTCTAGAGACCAACAGGACTGGGACATGAAATTGCCTCTTTTCCTGCTTGCCTACAGGAGTGCCACTCATGAGGCCACTAGTTACTCCCCTTCTCAAATGCTCTTTGGTCGTGATCTTCGTCTGCCTGCTGATCTTTTGTTTGGCCGTCCTCCTGATGCTCCTTCATCGCCTGAGGAATATGTCGATAAACTCCAGGCGCGGATTGAGGAGATTCATCGTCTAGCGAGGAACCGAATCGGACTGGCAACGGAAAAGATGAAGACACGGTACGACACAAAGGCAACAGGACATGAGTTCAACGAAGGTGACAAAGTTTGGTTGTGGAATCCGATCCGTCGTAAGGGACTGTCGCCAAAATTACAAAGAAACTGGGACGGTCCTTACATAGTCGTCAACAGGCTGAATGACGTCGTCGTACGCATACGAAAATCGCCACACGCCAAACCCAAGGTCGTACACTATAACCGGCTAGCCCCTTATTTTGGCCAAAGTGATTAGAAATTCAAAACTAGAATTTTAGACCATGGTCATGAAAGTCACTTTTTGTAAATATGTAAATAGTAATTAGTTCTTATTTATGTAAATTTTATTATTATTGTTATTATTTATTTATTTATTTATTTGTTTATTTATTTTAAGTGTTCTCCTCTAACTCAAGGATTGCACTGCCCGGGACGTGCAGTCTTTGAGGAGGGGGTAGTGTTACGAATTTTGTAAATAGTTAGTGTTTGTACTGTAAAATAATGTAAATAATCTTATTAAGCTCCATTCCTTTACTTATATTAGTTTTTGTTACATTGTCTCTGTTATCAAGCAAACTTGTCCATTATTTTCAGTGTATGTCTACGGCAGAATGGCGAAATAATGAAGATATCGCCAAGTTGGCGTCACTTTTGGCGACTAATTTTGGTCGCCAAATTTGGCGATATATCGCCAAGTTGGCGACAAACTTGGCGATTGTTGGCGATGGTAACCCTTTCCTCTCTGGTAACCCCCCTTAGATATACTGATACATTGTTTGTTGTTCCGTGGATTTTTTCGAGTAGGTTCTAGAAATTTCTAGCACATGCTCCGAACCTATATAAGAAGAGGAGCGATACGAGTTATTATTATTTACCAGTCAGTCATTGAGTGAGCTACTAGAGATTGTCCAAGCAAGTTTGCTTGATGTATTGAGTTTTATCTACGTTGTTTTGAATGTGATATAGTGTTGAGACATTGTATAAAGAGTCTCTGCGACCTATATTTGTACTTGTTCGATAGATTTAAACAGTTATTTTGGAATATCTTGTAATATTTGTGAGTTTCGAAGACTCTGTTGTTCTGAAGTTCTGTAAATAAATTATTTTCTACTTTTCTATAAGCAAGAGTTTGAAGTTGTCTAACCATAAGATCAAAAGAACCCAATATACGCTACAATATATTAGAATACATACATAAGAATATACACTGTAAAACATTTGTGTAACGTTACTCCATAAAATTGGTTGCAGCCTTGCCGCCTCCAATTTTGTGAAGTACTTTAACCGATATAACAGGTATAACATTGCGAAGTTACACCAATAATATAAGTTTAAATTACACCACTATATAAGTGAAAAATTACTCTGTAAAATGGAAGTCTTAGCTGTCACCAATTTTATGGAGTAACGTAACACAAATGTTTTGCAGTGTACGTATAGAACAATTAAATAACTTTTGACACATTTTTTTTAAATAACATGACTATTCTGTACACAATTCTAAAAAAAAACTTAGAAATATATTTTTAAATTGTTGTTGTATCAAAAAAACATACCATTTAAAAATAATAAAAAGCGACTTTCATTCTGGCTTAAAAGAAATAAATTTGAATTTATTTTATTATAAATATTGAAATTCTTAAAAAAATAACAACATATTTTCAATATTTTATTTATTACTTTTTTTGCATATATTTTTAAAGAAACAAGTAAGCTTTTTAAAGTTTGTTTAAAGTGAGTAAAGTTTAAAGTTTTTAAAATTTTTTAAAGTTTGAACTATTTAAATAAAATAGAAAACTGCACCAGTGTATAAAAGCATAAACAATCATTTCGAAAAAAAATCTTTTTATATATATATATATATATATATATATATATATAAGATTTATTACATTGTATTTCTCTCCATCAAATAAGTGTTTTTTTTTTTTTTTTTTTTTTTTTTTTTTTTTTTTTTTTGTCGTTGAAGTTGAGTTCATTGTTTATATTATTATTGCAATTTATTTACATAATTTTCACAATTATCATATTTTCAGACAAAATTATTTATCTATCTATCTATATATATATATATATGTATATACATCGATAGTTCTTCAAATATATTATTTTTATAATTACTAACGATAGTTAAATACTCAAACGTCTGAACCCTTTTAATATTTCATAAGCCCTTAAATAGTCGACCGAGATACATTTTAAAAGAAGAATAATATCTAATATCCGCTATTCCATGGTTAGTAGGCATCTAAAATAAACAATATTTTTTTAATGGTCCCAAAAAATTAGATTTGTTAAGTTCCGGAGAAAAAGATATTGATATCGTCGGAAACCCACGACTTCAAGCATTTTATCATTTCTGAAATATTGCAGAAGAAATAGAATCATCCCCAGTTTACATTCTCTGTTATACCCAGTAAATAGCGCCCCACCAATGACGTCGAGGTTCTGACCGCAAAACTGGTAGACGGTAGGTGCTGGGTTCGAACCCAATCGCGACCGTCGGCCTAACCTTTCACAGTTTTCCGTGGTTGTTAGCGAACTTTGGATTCCCTTGCATAAATGCGGGTTAGGTTCCCTTAGAAAGACTCCCACGGAGGGGATCCTACCCATTAGGGCCTATATCCGAAGCGTAGATAATTGGCCGTCATAAACAAAACCAAACCAAACCCAGTAAATAGTTGCAAACTAATCCAAAGTTTTGTGTTAACTGTGGGAATTCTAAAATTCTGAAAAAAAAATCGGGTTTTAATTTGGCAGTTATGAATTAATATTATGTAATGCCACAACGCTATCACAGCCCTTCAAAGGATTAAATTCCCATATATTTTCTTTCCTATAAAATTACAAAGGATAAAGTTCTCTTAGTATGTGTTTAGTTTTGTAAATATTATTTTTGTCTTCTTTTTCTATTTTCTGTTGTACAATGACATCTATCAGTATTTCTAGATCGTTTTTTTAATAACCTGTTTTCCCACGCCTTGAATTGTATCCACACAAAATTTGAGGTCTTTATTCTAAATAGCTCAATATATAATGATGTCAGGGGCAGGGTGTTTTATTACTGGACACTCATTCATTCAGTTATATTAACCCGTAACAGGTTTGGTGAAATTTTTGTACGCTACAAGTACAGCGCGGTCTACCTGACTGCACTTTTTTTATTACTTTTTTTAATATTATAATTAAAATATCTAAAATAAAGTATGATCAATATATTTAAGAGAATGTGTGTTTCCAATACAAGTTAAATTTACAACGTTTATATATATATATATATATATATATATATATATATATATATATATATATGAGTATACTGGGATTTAAATCTTTATTATAAATGTTTGATTAAAAACCACTTTAAATAAGCTATGTACGTAATGAAGAAAAAATACAATATTATACTTAATTTTTATAGATTATTTTCATACACAAATGTATGATGAATGAATTGATAGCAAAACATAAAAGTTTGGGTGAACTACTAAGCATTAAGATACTAAAAATTATAGGGCGATCCGAGTATATTTACAAGTGTTACAGTACGGTCATACAGACAGAGAATCCGTTGTCATAAATACTTTTCAATTTTATTAGAAAATGTTTAAAAGTTTTCCAGATAAATGTTTAAAAGATTCCAGCAAATAGACTCCAGCATTTATGGCTTATAGTCAGTAGTCTTATTGAATTATTTTATGTATCCCAGTAAATAAATCATAAATGTATGCAAATTATACTCTACCCTAATTATTTTATAAAGCAATGTAGCAATGTATGTCAATCTCATTATATTTAAAACAGCGTAACGTCACAAAATATGGTGCAAATGAACTTAAATTGTAAACTAGTATGTAAGAAAATTCTTTTGTATGACCGTATTTTCCCCCTTAAAATATTCTAAATGCATCTAGACGGTGTTCGACAAAAAGAATATTTTAATACACTGCCGCAATGTTTGACAATCTTGTTATTATTAAAATAGTGTAACATCATTAAATGTAATATTTTTTTTTTTTTTTTTTTTTTTTTTTTTTTTTTTTACGAATAACCATATAAATGCAGGAATGATTTGTAATGCCATTTTAAACGAATTATAAGTTCTATATATTTTACTTTCCCTACCAAGCTCTTGCTATAGTAATGCTCACTAACAGAATATTAACTGAATGGAATTAAGAGTGTATATACATTAGTTAACACACGGCCAGTCCATCAGACAGCCGGTAAATTAAAGACACAAACAATATTTCGTATAAAGAAATAAATGCGAAATCACAAAAAAACATTATTATATTATTATTTTTTTTTAATCTTTAAAGATATTTTTTGAAAGAAATAAATCTCGTAAACTTTCTTTAAAAACCGAGCAACAAAATTAACAAAATATTACATTTTCTTTACTAATAGTAAGAAATCTGGAAATTAAAAAATATTTAGTTTTTTCTTTAATTCCTTTAACATAAATTTAAAAACAAAGGTAAATAAACATATATGTCATATACATGTCATAAACAATTTCTCATATATAAAAAAACACGAAATAACTTAAAAATTATTATGTTACATTTAATTTTTTAATCTTTAAAGATATTTTTTGTAAGAAATAAACTTTGTAAATTTTCTTAAAAAACCGAGCATCAAATTGAATAAAATATTACATTTTCTTTACTAATAGTAGGAATTATAAAAAATAAAAAGCATTTTTTAAACATTTATTAAAAAAGAAAGACAAATAAAATCTTTTTAAATAGCTTCTGAATTTTAAATATTTATGAAGCTCAGGAAATTTCCATTACTGTAATTTCAGTTGGAGCTTTTACATATTCAAATTCAGCGTAAATGATGGAACAGTTTTTGATTTCGGAAATGTAACGCCAGTATCTTTTGATGAAGTTCCGCCACAATTAATAATTTTGTTTCGGGAAATGTCAGTTTGGTTCAGATTGAATGTGTAATGTCTGTATTTCAGATTTCTATTTAAATATATATTTTTAAAGAGAAGCATTGAAACATAACTGCAACTGCAGTTTCACATTTTCTAAATATGTACACTTTGTTCATTTCCATAAATGTAACTTGTTATATTTACGTAACAAATTTTGAGTTGTAAAACCTGAACGAACAAAATTTATGTCGAAACAAATTATCTCGACTAATGATAAAAGTTTTTTTACATGATATGAAGAGAAGATGAATATTTTTAGCATAAAATGCTTTTAGATTAAAACGTTGAACATATAATTGGAATAAAACTGTATGAAAATAAATTTCAATTTAAATGATGATGTGGTGGTTTATTTTGGTGTTTATATTTTAATTACTAAAACAGTTTTTTTTTATATAAATATAGAAATAAAAAATAAACAAGGAAATGAATATAGGAATTTAAAAGTTATAACATTTATTATGAGAAAGATATAGTATAAAGCTAATTTATTGATAATTTATTTAAAAAATTCAAAACACAAATGTATGTTTGAATGTGTAAAATGTATTGACTGCTGTAAATTTGAATAAAGACCATGGCAACAATTTAATAAAACATAACAGCTTATATAGAATATTAAACAAGTAATATTTGTAGCGCACAAGGTAGATTTAATTCAGACGAATTTAATTCCTTAAAGGAAAAAAATCTTTTGCTAAAACTGTACCTTCGTACTTAATAATTCACTTCGTGATTCAGTATCTTCCCAATTCGTTATATAAACCTGTAAAATTCTCTTTAGGAAATATAATAGTCAAAAAGTAAAATTCTATAGGCACAGAAACTGTTTTGTTTGAATTAGAAAGATCGATTACCTTATAATGGAGTTATGAATAAAAAGAAGCGGACGTAAAGTGTGCTGTACATTAGTTGCGAGTGAAGTAATTGAATAGGTTGTCGCAAGACGACAACTTCTGCTTACTGTCGGTTAAAAATTTCACCAGTAAACTTGAAAAGAAAATTCCATCGAAAATCCACCTTATTTATGGAGACATTTCTCTCGCAAATATGGTAAAAAATATTTCTTTTTAAAGGTGACGATTTTCCTAGGTATTTAAATTTTTTTTATTCACTTTAAGAAGAGTTTGCCTTAATTATCACAATGGGACGAAACTATTACAGATGAAGTAAATTCTCACCAGTAAAAATGAATACAGTTTATTTCAGTTATTTTTAACTGAAATTATTTACTAATTAGACATTCAAATAAGGCGAAAGTTTCTAAAAAGAATACTAGTTGAAGTTTGTCGTGATAGTAATAAACTCTTGCGAAAACGGTTACAGTTAAAGCCTCGCCATTTTGAAGCTATGTCATGTCCTCTTTCTTAATATTTTATGTTGTAAATAAACTAGAACTGGTCAGTGGTCAATAATTGTCGAATAACGCAATTTGGAAACTGTACTCTAAATAATCACATTGATTAAAGATTATTTTATTTTTAAATGCAACAAAAGTCTAGCCCTCTGAGCGTCTCGCAAATGGGTAAAATTGTAATGTTGTTTTCTTTGCATTTTGTTTTAAATGCTCCGGAAATATGATTCCTGCAACATTATTAAAAAAACTTACTGACAAATCACTCTAAAATGCATGAAAATTCGTTAAATCTTTAGAACTAACTATATCATCTTAAATATTGCTTATATTGCAGTGAAACCTGGAGCTTAGTGAAAGGAATATTACAGTCCAAACACTTAGAGGGCTAGAGAAAAATCAGATTTTGAATTAGTTTATATTTTTAAAAGTTATTTGTATAAACGTGAAAACTTGGATGTGAATTAAAGAGATTTGACTTTTAATTTTCACCATTAGAAATTTGGTAGTATTTTAGAGAATATATGTACTGTTGAAATTAAAATAGCCTTTTTTACTCTCTAAGTCTTTGCGCGCATGATATTTTGAGAACCTTTGTACGGATTGCTACAAAATTTAACACAAATAATAAGCACATAACGGGTTGTAAAATCATCTACTTTTAGTTATTTACAATATTAAGATTTTTTATAACTGTTTTTATACATTAAATTCTATAAAATATTTATTTTAGTGGAAAAGCACTTTATTTATATGGTTAATAAAGAATTTTGACCTAAGAGTAGAACATTTTGAAAATACATATCGCTTATCCGCAAGAAAGTGGCACATTCTCACAAAAATTGATATTGCGTTTTATACCGCTAGTAGATCTGTCATAAGTACATTTTGCTACACAAGCGATTTTTTTAGTGTAGCTATGTAGAAAATTACTTTATTACGCAATAAGTTCACTTGTAACTACAGAAGAGGGGTGGACTGTATGGAGAAGTAAAAGGACCGAACCCTCCATACCTCATACTTCGTTTTCATTCTTAAGTGTTTGGTGTTTTTATGAAAGTTTTCAATCTTGTTTGCGGCGCTAAAACCTGTAATTTCATGTTGCAGTAAAATGACGCAAATTTATTTTTGCCTCTTCAGCGAAATTTACTTTGTCGAGATGTGTCACTTCTGTTAATATTTTAAGTGCTATTACTCCCTTTTCGGGAACATACTATTTTCCATTGAACATACATCCATCGGGAACATACATTTTTCCAATCACTCTTTAATTTTGTTTTTAAAAGTACTATAATGAGATTAGTTTATTAAGAAAAAACAATGATTTCATAAACAAATTTGTTAATATATATAAAGTTGTTTAAGTATATCAAAAATCTGCTTCATTTTATTTCTCGAGATGCTCCATGTGCCCTTAAAGTGAATAAAAACATTAAAAAATGTTTTGAAAAATCATATGTGCATATTATAATGTATGTACATTTAAACAAATAATGCAACTATTTCCATAAAAAGAAAATAATGTATCTGTTTAATATCTTCAACAAAATTATATAGTATATTAAACCACAATGCAAAAAAATATTAATTTTTAGAATTAGCTTATAAAAAAAAATTCACCAGCAATTTTCAACATTTTACGTGCAGAATCATGTTATGTATATTTAAATCCAATTTAAAAAAGAGAATAGGTTCAGGCATTGCAAATTATATACAGGATTCTTTTTTATTCATCAATGAAATCTTGTCAGGCTTAATCAGTTTTGTTTCGAAAAATATCAGATTACCTTACATCGAATATATAATCCCTGGCTATTGTAAATAAAGATGAATTCAATAATATATTTCAAAATTTCCTGCAGCATTACAATAACCTTTTTACAATTAAAAAATGTCTTTATTGAAAATCAATGTTATTTTTCAAATTTACAAAATAATTCCTTTAAAACATCAAAAAATGATGCTAAATTATTTTAATAATTATATATTTTACTCAAAAAAATTTAAAAAAAGAACATTATAACGGAAATATTATTCGAAAGATTACTATATATATAACATATATATGTGCTTGTAAAGAAAGAACTGTGGAAGAAGATAAAATAATTTATTACGTTTACTGAAAATTACATTAAACCCTAATATGGTAAATAATAATAATAATAATAATAATAATAATAATAATAATAATAATAATAATAATAATAATAATAATAATAATAATAATAATAATAATAATAATATTCTAAATTAACATAGGAAAAAAGGTGCATAAGTAATTTCATAACTGTAAGCATAGAATAAGCTCATAGATATTTAAATTCAGCTAAAGGAAAATATATAAAAAAATAGTGTAATAATCCAGGGAAGTATTCGACTCCGTTTAATAAATTGAGCAAAATTATATAAACCATTAAACAATAATTCAAAAAATATTAATTTTGTGAATTAGGATATGAATAAAGATGAATAAATAATTTTCATAACTGTACGCGCAGAACAATATTATACATATTTAATACAGCTTAAAAGTAGGATACAAATTCAGCCATCTCAAATTATATGCCGGATTCTTTTAAAGAAGTTCTGTCCCAATTATTCAATTTTGTTTCGGGAAATATCAGCTTTCCTAATACTAAATTTGTAATACCTAGGTATTTTAAATAAAGCTGAATTCAAGTAAATATTTGAAGTTCTCTAGTGACATTAGAATAATCTTTACAGAATTTCAAAACATGTTTTTTGAACATAAGTATCATTTTGAAAATTTACAGAACAAATGCATAAATAAAGTGATGCTACATTATTTTGAAAATATTATAGTTTAATTTAAAATTTAAAATTTGTCATAACTGAATTGATATTTGGAAAAATTTTATATATGTTTATATATATATATGTAATAAATATACAGGGTGTCCCAAAAGGTCGTTTACAAACTTAACATGCTGGTCTGTCATATCATAATGAACAATACTAAATAGGAAACTAAGGGTCCCAAACGTCTTACAAAGGAGATATGCGCCATTAAAGTTTAGGGTCCAAAAATTCAAATGATTATAAAAAACACAAAAATTGGTCGATTCGTTTGCGGTTTTCACTAAAACTATTCTTTACGTCAGTATTTTCTTGAAAATAAATTATAAAGATAAATTTCAAAAAATATCGATAGAGGGCGCTTTAGACTTTGGAGTAACGATAAACTAGTTTTTACCATTATTTTTTGCATCTCATTAAATTTTTTTAGAAGCTTAGACATAAACTTAAATTTTGAGCTCAAAATCTAAATCGTTGGAAGTGGTTAAGTAGCGCAAACTGAATTGCGAGGGGAGGTTCAAATTTCAAATGATTATAAAAAACGGAAAAATTCGTCAATTGATTTGCGATTTTCACTAAAATTATTCTTTATGTCAGTATTATCTTGATAATTATTTATAAAGATAAAATTCAAAAAATGCCGATAGAGGGCGCTTTAGACTTTGGAGTAACGTACAACAATTTTTTTCCGTTATTTTTTGCATCTCATAAATTTTTGTTGAAGCTTAGACATAAACTTAAATTTTGAGATGAAAATCTGAATCGTTGGGAGTGGTAAATGAACTGTGTTCAATGGGGGTGGGGAGGTTCCAATTTCAAATGATTATAAAAAACGGAAAAATTGGTCGGTTTTCGCTAAAATAACTCTTTATGTCAATATTTCCTTGAAAAAAAATTTTAAAGATAAATTTAAAAAAAATCCGTTAGAGGGCGCCTGAAACTTTAGAGTAACCAACAATTATTTTTAACCTTTTTTTTTTCTTTTTTTTTTTAAATCTAATTAAAAGCTTGCAAAATTTTAGACTTAAATTTTGTACTCAAAATCTAAATCGATAGGAGGGGTTAAGAAGCGTAAACTGAACTGTGTTCAGGAGTTGAAATTTTACCTTCCCCACCCCTCGAACGCAGTTCAATTTTTGGTCGCTTAATTACTCACAACGATGCAGATTTTGAGCACAAAATTTAAGTTTGAACTTTTACAAGCATTTTATTAGATACAAAAAATAACGGTTAAAAATAGTTGTTAATTACTATAAAGTTTAACGCGCCCTCTGACGGAATTTTTTGAAAGATATCTGTAAAATTTATTTTCAAGAAAATATTGATGTAAAGAATAGTTTTAGCGAAAACCGACCAAGTTTTCCGTTTTTTTATAATCATTTGAAATTTGAACCTCCCCACCCCCATTGAACGCAGTTCAGTTTGCGCTACTTTACCACTCCCAACGAATCAGATTTTCATCTCAAAATTTAAGTTTATGTCTAAGCTTCTAAAAAAATTTATGAGATGCAAAAAATAACAGAAAAAAATAGTGGTACGTTACTCCAAAGTCTAAAGCGCCCTCTATCGGCATTTTTTTTAATTTTATCTTTATAAATTATTTTCAAGATAATACTGACATAAAGAATAATTTTAATGAAAATCGCAAATCAATTGACCAATTTTTCCGTTTTTTATAATCATTTGAAATTTGAACCTCCCCCCGCAATTCAGTTAGCGGTACTTAACCACTTCCAACGATTTAGATTGTGAGCTCAAAAATTAAGTTTATATCTAAGATTCTAAAAAAATTTAATAAGATGCAATAAAATACTGGTAAAAACTAATTTATCGTTACTCCAAAGTCTAAAGCGCCCTCTATCGACATTTTTTGAAATGTATCTTTATAATTTATTTTCAAGAAAATACTGACGTAAAGAATAGTTTTAGTGAAAACCGCAAACGAATCGACCAATTTTTCTGCTTTTTATAATCATTTGAATTTTTGGACCCTAAACTTTTATGGCACATATCTCCTTTGGAAGACGTTTGGGACCCTTAGTTTCCCATTTAATATTGTTCATCATGATATGACAGACCAGCATGTTAAGTTTGTAAACGACCTTTTGGGACACCCTGTATATTTTAAAAAAGAATATATCTATAGAAGTGAATAAAATAAATTATTCCGTTTTCAACAAAATTACATGAAACTCCGATATGCAAAATAATAATAATTATTGTTATAATTTCTAAACTCGCATATTAAAAGAAGAATTTTGGTTGCTGTAAGCGTACTATAAGTTCCTAGATTTTTAAATTCAGCTAAAACAAAACACGTAAAAAAAGAATTAACTAATCAAGCATAGAAGATACTTTATGAATCATAATATCTTGAGCAAAATTGTATCAAACGTCACAACAAAATGAAAACAAATTAATTTTGTAAATTAGCATGTGGATAAAAATGAATCAGTAATTTTCATAAGTGTTCATGGAGTACAATCTAATGGATATATAAATGCAGCTTAACCTCTTCGAGTCCGATTTTAAGTTCAATCACAATTAATCCATTTTTTTCGGGAAATATAAGTTTTGCTTACATTAAATATGTAATCCATGGGAATGGTAAATAATTCTGAATTAAATTAAAGATTTGAAGTCCTCTGGCAGCATTAGAATAAACTTTATAGAATTTCAAAATATGCTTTTTGAACATAGATATAATTTTTTTAATTTACAGAACAAAACATTAATACATTAAAATGTGACACTGCATTATTTTCAAAAAATATGATTTAATTATAAAATTTGAAATAGAAAGTCATTACTGATATAATATTTGGAAAACTACTATATATGTATGTAATATACATATATATATATTTAAACAGTATATCTATGGAAGTAAATAAAATAAGTTATTCCGTTTTCAAAAAAAATACATGAAACTCATACATGCAACATAATTTTACGCGCAGAATTATGTTACGGATATATAAATTTCTCTTAGAAGACGGAAAAAGTTCAGGCATCGCAAATTATATGCAGGGATTCTTTTAATGAAATCCCGTAACAATTAATCAGTTTTGTTTCGTGAAATGTCAGTTTACTTTACATTGAATATATAATCCCTGGGTGTTGTACATAAATATGAATTCAATAACACATTAAAAATTTTTCGGCAGAATTAGAAAAATCTTTTTATACTTTAAAAATATGTTTATTGAAAATAAATGTCATTTTTAAAATTTACAGAACAATTGCCTTAAAACGTTTTTTTAAAAAATGATGCTACATTATTTTGAAAATTGCATATTTTACTCACAAAAGTTTAAAAAAGAACATTATAACTGAAATAGTATTTAAAAAATTACTCTCGTAATTTTTCTGCGCGTGTAATAATTATTATTATTATTTCTAAATTCACATATGAAAATAGACGCATCTGTAATTTTCATAACTTTAAGCGTAAAATAAGTTAATTGATTTTTAAATTCAGCTAAAGCAAAGCACATAAAAAGAGAAGTAACTAATCGGGCAATGAATATACTTTATAATGGTTAATATCTCGAGCAAAATTGCATCAAACGTCATATCCCAATGCAAATAAAAATTAATTTTCTAAATTAGCATATGAATAAAAATGAATCAGCAATTTTCAGAACTGTTCGCGTAGAACAATCTTATGGATATATAAATACAGCTTAATCCCTTCGAGTCCGATTTTTAGAAAAAAATACTTTTACATTAATAACATTTACACTTGCTACCCACAGAGAGTAATTAGAGTTTAACGAATGATTCATTGTCTAAAACATAACGGATGATGTTCTTTTAAATACTATTGAATTCATAATCATATGACAATAGGCTACAGAAGAAGTTTATGAA
Organism: Maratus speculifer; assembly: GCA_964019185.1. Taxonomy (NCBI): domain Eukaryota; kingdom Metazoa; phylum Arthropoda; class Arachnida; order Araneae; family Salticidae; genus Maratus; species Maratus speculifer. The sequence continues at coordinate 222,426,744 of OZ025296.1, read as the reverse complement.
GATATTTTAAAATATTATACTACAATAAGATTTAACTGATATTACAATTTTCTAATATTGTTTTTACTTTATTACACATGTTTCATTCAGGAATGTTAACTTTATTTTAAATTTAAAGTGTGAAATACGGTGAAACCTCCAAATAAGGGACTCTTATGGACCGTAACTTTTGTCCCCTAAATAGAGTTGTCCCTTATTCGGAGTTTCTTATACAGTGAAACCTCAAATAAGGGACATGTATGGGGCCACAACTTTTGTCCCTTATAGAGAAGTGTCCCTTATTCAGAGTATCCCTTATTTGGAGGTTTCACTGTACATGTATCAAATAAAAGAATCACAAACGCTGCAAAAAGAAATAAGAAATCATTTATTGTATTTTTTATTGCTAAATGCCTAAAGTCATATTGTAAATGCATATACACATACTATCTTTACTGCATATAAAGTGTAACAAAAGTATTTGTTAAAAGATAATAATACCCAATTAAAGGATATGTACTATTAACAGTACACCCGAACCGAAAGGGTTAAAAAAGGGAGTAAGCTGAGATCTCGCAAATTATATTCTAAATGTTAATGAAGTCATATTGGAAATGCTTATACACATACTAACATTACTACATGTAAATTGTAACAAAAGTATTTATTAAAATAAAAGAATATCCAATTAAAAGACATGTACTATTAACAGTACACCAGAACCGAAAGGATTAAAGAAAGGAATAAATAGAGCTCTTGCAAATTTTATTCAAAATGAATATATATTTTTAAATGTATGGAAAAATATACATAAAAGTATCAAGAAGTGAAATTACACAATTTTATAAATTATATATAGTTTAATCATAAACTTTTAAATGCTGAAGAATAACAGAAACAGCATTAAATAGTACTACTATACATGAGAACCTCAGAAGCTAAAGTGTATAAATGACAAAATTGACAAAGTTGAACAAAGAGCACAGATGACCGAAAAATATGCTTTTTTTTAGGTAACGAAATTATGTGCGTCGTTCTAGAGAACAACCAATTTTACAGAATAATGACCAATTCTGTTACTCGTATCCTTTGGCTTCTGAAAACCTCACATAAAAATAACGTATATATATATATATATATATATAAAGAAAGAAAGACTGTAGCAATTGAAAGAAATGGAATAATTTATTCCGTTTTCTACAATATTACAATGAAATTAAATCTCAATGAGTAAAATAATAATAATATATATATTTTTAAATTAGTGTATGAATAAAAATGCGTCAGTAATTTTCATAGCTGTAATCGTAGCTGTAAGGCTTGTAGATATTTAAATTTAGCTAAATGAAGTAAAAGGAAACGTTGGATTCTTTTAATGAAGTCCATTCATGATTGATTAATTTTGGTTCGGGAAACGGCAGCTTATATTTTTTTTTATATAATACCTTAAAATTTTTATTTATATGCGGATATTGTAAATAAAGTTGAATCCAATTTTCTATCAGCATTCGAACAATCTTTTTAGAATTAAAAAATGTGTTTATTGAAAATAAATATAATTTTTAAAATTTAAAGAACAAATGCATTAAAACATCAAAAAATGATGCTACATTATTTTGAAAATGATATTTTAAATACAAAATTTTAAAATAGAAAATTATAACTTACCTAATATTCGAAAAACTACTCTCTATATATAAGTTATATATGTCAAGAGATAATATAACTGCGGAAATTAATAAAAAAAATTATTCTGTATTCTGCAAAATTACATAAAAATAAAAGTATATATATGTTTTTTTTTAATATTATTCAAAAAATATATTGAATCATTATTTTGAAATGTGTATATTTCAATGCATATATTTTCAATATTTATATTCAAATATACATATTGAATATTTATGCAATATGCAAAATACTACTGCAAATAAAAATAATATTCTAAGTTATCATATTAAAAAAGCTGCATCAGTAATGTCGTAACTGTAATCGTAGAATAAACTTATAGATATTTAAATTCGGCTAAAGGAACACGTGTAAACAAAAATTGTAAAAAACCAGGCAAATAAAATACTTATTCCGTTTAATATCTTGAGCAAAATTATATCAAAATTCGCACCACAATTTAAAAAATATATTAATTTTCTTATTTTGCATATGAATAAAGATGCACCAGCAGTTTTAATAATTGCACGCGCGCAGTAATGTTATGGATATTTAAATTCAGCTTAAAAGAAGGAACAAGTTCAGGCATTGCAAATTATATGCAGGGAATCTTTTAATGAAGTCTCCGCACAATTAATCAATTTAATTTAGGGAAACGTCAGTTTTCCTTACATTGAATACATAATCCCTTGGTATTGTAAGCAAAGATGAATTCAATAACATATTTAAAGTTTTCAGCAACATTAGAATAATCTTTCTTGTAATTAAAAATAAATATCATTCTTAAATGCTACACAAGTGTATTAAAAAATCCAAATCCGATGCTACAATTTTTAAAAAATTATATAGTTTAATCAATTATTTTTAAAATAGAACATTATAACTGAAATAATATTCGAAAACATACTATATATATAAATTATATACATATACATGAAAAGAAATAATGTAACAGCGGAAGAAAATATAATAAATTATATTCCGTTTCTGAAAAATTCCCCATATAAAATCCCCATATGAAAAATAATAGTGACAATAATAATAATAATATTCTAAATTATCATATGAAAAAGACGCAACTGTAATTTTCATAGCTGTAAGCGTAGAATTAGTTCATAGGTTTTTAAATTCAGCTAAAGCAAAGCACGTAAAAAAAATAAGTAATTAATCGGGCAAAGAATATACTTTATAATGTTTAATATCTTGAGCAAAAATCTGACAAACGTCATATCACATTGAAAAAAAATTTCATTTTCTAAAATAAAAACGAATCAGTAATTTAAAAAAAAATTCGCGAAGAATAATCTTATGGATTTATAAATTCAACGTAACCGTTTTGGGTCCAATTTTTAGAAAAAATTAAAATTACGTTAATGTGATTAACACATGCTTTCGAAATAGATTAATTAGAGTTTAACGAATATTTCATTGTCAGACTGTGCACGGTTGAACCAATTTTGGTTAAATGATTTTTGACTTTTTAAATAATGAACCTAGAAGAAAGTTGTATGTATCATTTTATTTGTTATTCAACCAGCTATCAGAATAAAGTTATGATGTAAGCGTAATAGATAAGAAATTTGAAAAAAGAGAAAATAATGAGTCATGGATCCCCATATATGGGATGCTTGAACCATTGTATGGGAGGATTGAACCACTCTATTTTTATTGTCAATAATAAACAAATATGCAAATAAAATAAGTTTAAAAAATGCGGAACAGCTTTATTGTATAAGGTTAAAAGAACAGTTTTGAAAATGCAGAATACTTTTATTCTATAAGATTTAAACAAATAAATTAACTTTGAAAATCTCAGACTATTTTTACTATATCTACAGGGTTTAAACAAGTAAAATAAGTTTTTAAAAAACCCAGAATCCCTTTATGCTACAAGGTTTAAAAGTTTAAAAAACCCAGAATATATTTAAGCTGCAAGGTTTAAAAGTTCAAAAAACTCAGAATACTTTTATCCTTTAGTTGATGTTATCGGACTTACACACCCCTGTTACATACAGATTAACTTGTAACTTTCAGTTTAAATACAAACACTAACGAAATTTCGTTTTATATAGAACTTAATTTTAACATTAGAGAAATTTGAATAGGTGCATTTTACTTATAACAGCCCTGTACATAATGTTAAACACAAAATACTATCCTATTAGTCAATATCACTGTAAATTCACTTTCAATTGAACGATCTAACAGGCCACTTTACAGTAGTTATTTGCCAATTTCTGTTTCACAAGTTAAAAAAATTTCAATTGTATTGATCCTGTAGCTTTAGAGAATAAATTTACCTTTTTTTAAATATAAATATTCACATTTATTATATACCGATTATAATAAAAAGATTTCTAAAAACACTTAATTAGGAGAGTTTTGACCATGGTCAAACTTCTCTCACGTTGATTGGATCAAGCCCACATAGCCATTTTGTAATGGGTAGCACATAGTTATTTTAAGCCTCATTCACTGAGCATATTTCATGTCTAGACTTAAAGCTCAATGTTTTTGCATTAATTAAAACATATTACTTTAACTTCTATGACATAATTTGTCTGAAAAATGTTTACAAAGTATTTCTAAAAACATTACCTTTTACATAGAAAACGCTTCACAACTGATTCTGGCTACATCTGTTTCAATTATCTGCATTAAATGAAGGTTGTTGTTTGGTTATTCCTTTAACTTTGATTGCCATCTAGTAAAAAAAGTCTGATTCACATATAAATATGAAAATGGATGGGTGGGTCAAGCCTACCGTATGGTAACCACCCCTAATTTTCCCCCTATATCAAATGATGTTGTTTTCCGTATTATTTAATTCAAATAACAATAGGCTAAGGAACAGTTTTTCAGGACGTTTAGATTATATTACAATAATATTAAACTGATATTACAATTTTCTGACACTGTTTGTGCTTTATTACACATGATTATTTTTTAAAAGTAATTTTTATTTTAAATTTAAAGAGTGAAATATATGATTAAAAAATCAATCACAAACGGCTAGATAAATTAAGAAAGATAATTAAGAAAATATTTATTAATATTATTATTACTGTGTCATATTGTAAATGCATAGACAAATACTAACATTGCTACATGTGAACTGTAACTAAAGTATTTGGTAAAACAAAATAATAATCAATTAAAATACATGTACTATTAATAGTACACCAGATACACAATATTTTTAAATTAAACACCAATGAGAATAAACAAAATAATTTTCTAAATGGGCATATAAATAAAAATGCATGAATAATTTTTCAAACTGTTGTCGTGAAATAAGCTTACAGATATTTAAATTAAGCTGAATGAAAGAACAGGTTATGGTTTCGCAAATCATACGCAGGGTTCTGTTAATGAAGCTCCTTTACAAGTAATCAATTTTGATTCGACAAATGTCAGTTTTACCTACATTGAATATATAATGTTCAAGCATAGTTATACAGATAAATGCGCTTTTTATACAAAATCTTTGAAGTTTTCTATCAGCTTTCAAATAATATGTACACAAATAACATATGTACACGTAAATAAAAAATGTAGCCATTTAGATAAAGAAAAATATTTTATTCTTTGTAATATCTTCAGCAAAATTGTATCAAACATAAAATCCAAAAGCACAAAAATATATGTTAATTTTTCGAATCAGCGTATGTAAAAAGAAAATGCAGCATCAATTTTCTTATCTGTATGCGCAGAAAGAATGTAACTATTGGGATAAATGCATTAAATTATTCTATTTTTTGAAAATGTACAGCAAAATTATACCACAATATTAATAATTATAATAATCATAATAATAATGTATTTCGAATCACCATATGAATAAAAATGAATCAGTAATTTTCATAACCGTAATCGTAGAATAAGCTGACAGATATTTACATTTAGCTAAACTTAGGCAAATGTTCTAATTTCATAAATGATAATCAGAGCTCTTTTAATGGACTCTTGTTATGATTAATCATTTTTTTTTCAACAAATGTCAGTTTTGCTTTCATTGAATGTATAATGCTCGAGTATTATAAACAAATGTGATTGTGCTACTTCAACAAAATATTTTAAGTTTTCTATCAGTTTTTGAATAATATGCAGATAAATAATCTATACATGGTGGGGAATTAGACTCTCGATTTTAAGAGGTCAATAAACATATATGAGGTATTGTAGAGATGCGAAATATAACGGTAAAAAATAGTTGTTCGTTACTCCAAAGTCTTAAGCGCCCTCTATCTGCATTTTTTGAAATTTATCTTTATAATTTTTTTTCAAGACAATACTCACATAAAGAATAGTTTGTGTGAAAACCGCAAACGAATCGACCAATTTTTCTTTATTTTATAATCATTTGAATTTTTGGACCCTAAACTTTAATGGCGCCTATCTCCTTCGGAAGACGTCTGGGACCCTTAATTTCCTATTTAACATTGTTTGTCTTGATGTGCACTATCACGTCTTAAAGTTTGTACCCTGAATTTAGAAACACCCTGTATATATATGTATATATATATATATATATACCGGGTGTCCCAAAAATGACTGATGGATTTTAAAATTCAATAACTTGCAAACGGTGACAGCTATTTAAAAATTTTTTCCAAGAGGGTTATGTATAATGCCAAGAGTTTTTTTACCTTATTTTTTATTTTAGTTCGCATCTCAAACAGTAGGTGGCGTTGACGGCGATTGAAGGCCAGGTCGACGCTTTACTCAGCACTGATCACATGGCATTAAATCGCCGTCAGCGCCACCAATTGTTTGAGATGCTATCTAAAATAAAAAAATAAGGTAAAAAAACTCTTGGCATTATACATAATCCTCTTGCAAAATTTTTTTAAATAGCTGTCACCGTTTGCAAGTTATTGAATTTTGAAATCCATCAGTCATTTTTGGAACACCCGGTATATATTAGGGTGGTCCTCAAAAATTAACTTTTAGAATTCGTACGGGGCACTCCTTTATTTTGTCCTATGTATAAAAAAGACCTCCAAAAAATTTCAGAATTTTAAAACAAATTTTAAGGGTCGCTACCAAGGTTTGATTATTTGAAAAATTAGAAAATTTGACATATTTTTAATGTAATTTTTAAGGTATTAATACATATCACTAGTCATCGCGAAATTAAGTTATAGTATGACATTAGATTTTATAAACTGTCAAATGCTTTAATTTTTTCCATAATTCATGTTGAGTTTTTAAAATTTCCAGCGATTTTTAAACATATTTGAGTTTTGCACACTGTAAAAAAAAAGGTCGATCTACTAAAAAAACTTTAGTGATCCTTGTAATTACTAAAAAATTTTTAGTAATCTTAGTCGGTTACTAGAAAATCTGTAAGAATTACTAGAAAAAAGTTAGCAACGAATAGAGTTAATAGTTTTATATTTTTAATAGCTCTTACTAAATCTCAGTTGGTGTCTCCTTGATAGCATAGTGGTTATAGTAACGGACTCCAGGCTAAAAGGAACCGGGTTCGAAACTTGCCACCGCCAAATACACCCCGAATGTCTGTAGTGTCTCGTTAATAAAGGGATTATGAAAATCCTGTCGGAGCAGTTAAGAATGTTTAGTGCTGCCATCTATTGCGTTTTTGCCGAATATCTTCCGCTTCAGAAATCTAGATGCATCTCGAAGGAAGCTCCTCCGCTTCGGTTGCACGTAATGGTTATTAAAAGTAATTTTGGAGCTATTACTAAAATTTGCTTTGTGGCTCATACTAAAAATTTTTAAGTTAGTTATACAAAAAATTCTTTTGTTTAGTTTACAAAAGAAATGCTTGTTTCATTTGCAAAAAAAAAGTTTGTAATGGTTACTAAAAAATTCTGTGGAATACAAATTTACTAAGAAATTTTTAGTAACCTCTTGAATTTTTTTTTACAGTGCACGCTTTTTTAACGGGCCAGAGCAATGCCGAGGTATCAGCTAATTTAACATTAAAATAATGCTTAAATCAAATTAAAAATCAATAAAAGTAAGAAAAGAATTCAGCTTTAATTTTAATAAATGATTATGTAATAAAATATGTTTCATAAGCACTAAATAAATATTTATAATATTCTTTCGTATCGTTTCCCGCCTCTTTCTCAGTGTGTTGCTAGCTAGTGAATTGAGTAGACACAGAATGTTACTGTGCAACTTGTACGATTTTTTTTTCTGAACAAAAATGAAATTTTTAAAATGCTTAAATTAAATACATGTATGTTTCTTTTTTTGTCCCTAAGTAAATGTAGTGTAAATTAGGTGTTTTTCAATCTAAAATAGGACCGTATTCTAATTATAATTTTTTTTTTGTATGTTTGATGTATCTTTATTTTATATGCAAATATTTTAATTTGGTAAATGAAACAGCATGGCAGTTAACACTAAAGTATCTTTCGTAACAAGAAAATCTAAAAATTTCTGGATTGTTGGTCAAATTTCATCATCTTTAAGCCAAACAACGCTGCCAAGTAAAAGAGACGTGCTGAGTCTTTTTTTACTACTACTACTACAAAAAAAAAAAAAAAAAACTTAAATGAATTATTAGAAATTCAGCGCACTGTGCTGCAAGTAACGTCCTTACAGTTTGGGGAAAAGCTAACATTCCTACTAGATTGAAAAAACATGTTGTTGATAAAATTGAAGGATTATTCAAAGAATGGCAAAAACTTCAAAGAAAACAAATCAAAACGCTCAGAAGGTTTGGGAAAAAAGAAGAGGATTGGAAGATGGCTTTGGATAATCTTTCTGATACTGCACATGCAAATGCTCTTAATATGATAAAAAGAGGATAAGAAATTTTTACTTGCTCAGAGACAAAAAGGAAGACCTGGTAAAATAGGAAGTCTTTATAAACATTTTGTAAAAAAAGCAACGGAATAAATCAAGAAAAAAGAACGCTAGGAACAAATGGAAAAGCGTGAAGAAGCAAACAAATCATTGCTTTTTGAACAAGCATCAATTACTTCAGACATACAGTCGACTCTCGTTAATTCGAAATCGGATAATTCGAATTTTCACTTAATTCGAACTAAACATGAAGTCCTGAAATTTTCAATGGCAGAATAACATTAAAAATTCTCAGTAATTCGAACTCATTTTCTCTTGACTTCGGTTAATTCGACCTAGCGAGAATTCCGATTTTTCATTTTTCATTTCTTTCTCACGGATTTCAGGTCATTTGAAAAATTTTCTTTCTTTGATTTTTGTGAAAAATATTCCGAATGAGTATACATATAATATAATGCATTTGATGTCCACTTTCTCAGAGCCCTGTCTGTCCATCAGTGACGCTTTACATTTTTCTTCCATCGTGCTTGTTTCTAATCTTTTAATTAGTTTATGTATTTATACATTCTAATTTAATATTAAGTCGTATATTCTAATGATAACATATGAAATAAGTTTAAAAAACACAATAACATGTATTCCTTTGAAACATTACGATATTAATCAATTTTTCCATAATTCGAACATCGGATAATTCGAACATTTCTTGTGGTCCCGACGAGTTTGAATTAACGAGAGTCGACTGTATTTGAAAAAGAAACAAGCTCAAGTGATAATAAAACTTGTTCTAATCAAGAAGAAGTAGTTTCATTCTCTCACAGTGATCCACCTCCTAAAAAAGAAGCAGAATGAAAATTTTGGACAATAACGTAGCTGCAAGCCTTGATGCAGCAAAGTTAAGTGCTAGAAAGACAGCTATTGTTTTGACTACAACACTAAAATGTGTGGGTTGTGATCCTGCCAATTATAATGTCACCAAATCCTGTATTTGGAGCCTTAGAATCAAAAGCGAACAATAAGAGCCGAAAATTTTTAAAAATCGTTTTCGGCAAAGGTTCCGTTGACTGTTTACTGGGGTGGCAAAATTTTAGAAGATATTTCAGGATCTGAAACTATTGATAGATTAGCAATTATTATTTCTGGTAAAAATTTTGACTAGTTACTTGCAGTTCCAAAACTTCAGTCAGGAGCAGGGGAAGCAATATTTTTTGCTGTTAACAAAATGTTGGAATCATGGAGAATTACAGAGTACGTAAAATACAATTGATTTGATACAATTTATGTAAATTCCGATTTATCAAGATGATTTTGTGTTCTTTTGAAATAGAAAATGAAGAAAAAAATGCTTTGGTTGGCTTTCCGTCATCACATCGTAGAGATTATGCTGGAGGCAGATGTTAGTGAGTCACTCGGAGTTCCAAATGGATCAGACATACTTTTATTTAAACTACTTAAAATTTTGTGGAACTGTATTGATCATGACATACTTCAGACTTTCGTAACTGATAATTTTATCAATGAAAAACCAATAGAAAATGCATCAGAAATCATAGTATTAGCACAAAATCAACTTCAGGATTTTCAACCAAGGGAAGATTACAAAGAGTTGTTAAAGCATGCCATCATTTTCCTAGGCGGCATACCCGAAAGAGGTGTTCACTTAAAACCCCTGGTGGCTTGCATAGAGCACGATGGATGGCAAAGGCCATATACTCACTCAAGATTATTTATTTAGAGATCCCTTCAAACTTCTAAACATGAAGAATCTGGAATTCGTCAAGTTTGCTCCTTTGTGGTAAAAATCTGCATTCATAGTTGGCATCAGGCACCATCTGCTTGTTCTGCACCTAGAAATGATTTATTGCTCCTAAAAAATTTGAAAGAGTACGAAAATGTAAATAAAGAAATTTGTTTGTGTGCTATGAAGAAACTACTAGGACATTTGTGGTATTTGTCAGAAGAACTAGTTAGTTTTGCAATTTTTGATGACAATGTCTCATTTAAAACTCAAAGAAAAATGATACGTGCTTTGAAAACTGAGAAACCATTGAAACGTGCACGGGTTGATGCTGATGACATTCTCTAAAAGAGCTTGCAAGATTTTGTAACAAGCAACACTCTGAGGGTTTTTTTTTAAATTATGAATTATCTTTAGACATTTTCGAAACAGATGTGACAAATTAGAATAAAAATGCATCTTACGAAATTTGTAAGGCTTTTTCTCTTTCAGTCAAAGTTATTTATGATGTAGCTGAACGTGGGGTAGAACTTATTGAGGAATACAATAAACTTCATACAAAAGATGAAGAACAAAAATAGTACTTATTGTTATTAGTCAAGCAGTTTCGAAGCAAATATCCGGACTGTACATTGATGCCTTAACTCTACATTGAAAAAAATCTACATTGATGCCTTAAAAAGGTAAATGTAAGGATTTTATAATAATGGTAGCTTTTTTCTTCATGTTTAAATGTATATAAAAATGTAGTTGCTGTAGAATTTACTAAATTATTTAATAAAAATATGTTTACTTGTTATTAAGAATAATTATGTATCTTCATTTAATATTCTTGAATAAATCTAAACTTCAAATAGTGGTAGCAACCCCTAAAATCATGCTAAAAAGTTTGAAAAATTTGCTGTAATTCTTTTTTAATGAGTAGAACAAAATGGCAGGATGAAATCTACATTGATGCCTTAAAAAGGTAAATGTAAGGATTTTATAATAATGGTAGCTTTTTTCTTCATGTTTAAATGTATATAAAAATGTAGTTGCTGTAGAATTTACTAAATTATTTAATAAAAATATGTTTACTTGTTATTAAGAATAATTATGTATCTTCATTTAATATTCTTGAATAAATCTAAACTTCAAATAGTGGTAGCAACCCCTAAAATCATGCTAAAAAGTTTGAAAAATTTGCTGTAATTCTTTTTTAATGAGTAGAACAAAATGGCAGGATGCCCCGGTGTAAATCGTGAAAAAAAATTTTACCAAGTTTTAAGGACCACCCTAATACATATATAAACAGGGTTATTAAAAAAAAGTTGACAAAATGATATGACACATCCAGAATACGAAAAGGATAAAAAATAACATAGAAACATAGGGCCGCAAACCACACATTGAGTCGCAAATACAGGGTGTTCCATCCTAACTCAATTTGGGTTGCGGGAATAAGATTCAGAAAACTGAAGTACATTACAATAAAATATTTAATAGAAATTCTCACCTTTCTTTTAAATGTGATAACATCAAACAAATGTAGTAAAAGTTTGCAATATGCTCACCAGCAATATGCACTTGACACCTCACATTTTGGACTGTGATAATCAGTTTATACGGTGTCATCGATTGCTTGAGCAATGGTTTTTTTTCAGATCTTTTCGTAACGTTATCACATTTCGCAGAAAATAAGGTACATATCGTTGCATTTTCATTGCAATGTTTTTATTTTCGTCGAAATTAATACTTTCGAACTGGATGTTGCTAGAATGAAACCCTCTGTATTTGTGACTCAATCAGTAGTTTGCAATCCTATTGATCTTTATCTTTTTGTATGTTTGATTTGTCATATCATTTTACCAACGATTTTTTGAATCACCCTATATACATATTAATTTTCTAGATTAGCATATGAATAAATACACACCAGCAATTTTCATAACTATACATGTAGAATAAGCTTGTAGGTACTTAAATTCGATTTAAAGTAAGGGATGCATTCTGATTTCGCTAATCTTTCCCAGGACTCTGCTAATGCAGTTCCCTAATGATTAATCAATTTCGTTTCACAAAATGCCAGTTTTGCTTAAACTTAATACGTCTTCCTCGGGTGTTAAAAATACAGCTGAAAACGCTGTTACAACAAAATACCACAAGTTTTCTATAAGCATTAAAAGAGATTTTAAAACATAAATGGTGTATACATAAATAATATATGTGCTTGTAAACAAATAATGTAACAGTAGTAAATTAAAGAGCTGAGTGGATGAACATGCTAAGAGTTTTTAAAATATGTGCTTATTAAACACATGGGTGTTTGACGACTTTTTGATTGGCTCACTTTTCTAATCCGCTCTAAATAACTGGTTTCTAATACATCGACGATTTCGAATCATGCGAAATATTTTACTATAAAAGAATGAAATAATAAAAAGCACAATATGATGTGCTTTTGAAAAACAATTAAAAGAAAACAAAAACACCAACTTTACAACGTACATTTTTTGGAAAATGCCCTACTTGCTCATTTTGTGCTTGTAGAATGTCCTTATACATCAGAGTATATATCTGTTAGTTCAAACTCTAATTTCTCGCAAGTTTTAAAATAAAATCATCATATAATTTTAATGAATTAAAATACTCCGTTTCCTAGGAGTAAACATTGTTTAATCTACAAATTTCGGATATATCATTTTTTTAATTATCCAAATTATAGCGTCTAGAATAACCTCCGAATCTTTTGTACAATATCACAAACAGAAAAAAAATTCAAATGAAAATTAAATAATTGTGAAACGATAGCTAGGAAATGTTAAAAATTAAGTCGTAAAACTATATTCATATGTGAGTATTAAATGTGAAAGAAAATTGTAAAATAATAAATTTATTAATACGCTTTTAAATTTGTATATAAATAAAATTAAATAAAAAAAGAGAAAAAAAGCAGTGCAAATAATAATTTTTTTCCAACACTAGGGGGGCTCAGCCCCCCTGCTCGCTACGCTCGCCAACCCCCCGCGATTAAAAGTTGTAGGCTTCTCGATTCAAGTTGTAGGCTACCCCTGCTTGCTGCGCTCACCAACACCTCATGGAATCGCTTCGCGATACCTTATTTTCCATGCACTCAATTTTGGAATGTTTCTTGATTGGCCTCTTCGAATCATAGAAGGTGTGGTCCACCCGGACGCGTTATTTCCGGAAACCTTACACATCAGCATTATTCCACGAGTTATTTCTTGAGATTTGTTTAAGTATAGTTTTTTTTACTATCGAAGGAGAATAAACGAGTGCATTCGTATTTCATTAGTATTCGATTAAACGGGTAAGCATATAAGTGTAACGTTTCAGTAATATTCGAGTAAACGGGTGCATATAAATATAGTATTTCAATATTATTCAATTAAGCGGGCAAGCATATAAATGTAGTATTTCGGTAATATACGATTAAGCGGGCAAGCATATAAATGTCGTATTTCGGTAATATTATATTAAGTGGGCAAGCATATAAATGCCGTATTTCGGTAATATTCTATTAAGCGGGCAGGCATATAAATGTAGTATTTCTGTCATATTCTATTAAGCGGGCAGGCATATAAATGCCTTATTTCGGTGATATTCGATTAAGCGGGCAAGCATATGAATGCCGTATTTCGGTGATATTCGATTAAGCGGGCACCATATAAATGTCGTATTTCGGTAATATTCGATTAAGCGGGCAAGCATATAAATGTTGTATTTCGGTAACATTCGATTAAGCGGGCAAGCATATAAATGTCGTATTTCGGTAATATTCTATTAGGCGGGCAAGCATATAAATGATTTATTTCAGCAATATTCGATTAAGCGGGCAAGCACATAAATGTCGTATTTCGGTAATATTCTATTAAGCGGGCAAGCACATAAATGTCGTATTTCGGTAATATTCTATTAAGCGGGCAAGCATATATATGTCGTATTTCGGTAATATTCTATTAAGCGGGCAAGCATAAAATGTCGTATTTCGGTAATATTCTATTAAGCGGGCAAGCATATAAATGTCGTATTTCGGTAATATTCTATTAAGCGGGCAAGCACATAAATGTAGTATTTTTGTAATACTCGATTAAGCGGGCAAGCATATAAATGTCGTATTTCGGTAATATTCTATTAAGCGGGCAAGCACATAAATGTCGTATTTCGGTAATATTCTATTAAGCGGACAAGCATATAAATGTCGTATTTTGGTAATATTCTATTAAGCGGGCAAGCATATATATGTCGTATTTCGGTAATATTCTATTAAGCGGGCAAGCATAAAATGTCGTATTTCGGTAATATTCTATTAAGCGGGCAAGCATATAAATGTCGTATTTCGGTAATATTCTATTAAGCGGGCAAGCATATATATGTCGTATTTCGGTAATATTCTATTAAGCGGGCAAGCATAAAATGTCGTATTTCGGTAATATTCTATTAAGCGGGCAAGCATATAAATGTCGTATTTCGGTAATATTCTATTAATCGGGCAAGCATATAAATGTCGTATTTCCGCAATATTCTATTAAGCGGGCAAGCACATAACTGTAGTATTTCTGTAATACTCGATTAAGCGGGCAAGCATATAACTGTCGTATTTCGGTAATATTCTATTAAGCGGGCAAGCACATAAATGTCGTATTTCGGTAATATTCGATTAAGCGGGCAAGCATATAAATGTCGTATTTCAGTAATATTCTATTAAGCGGACAAGCATATAAATGAAGTATTTCAGCAATATTCGATTATTCGGGAACATAAATAGCACATAAATAACGTATTTCTGTAATACTCGACTAAGCGGGCAAGCACATAAATGTAGTATTTCTGTAATACTCGATTAAGCGGGCAAGCATATAAATGTAGTATTTCTGTAATATTCGATTAAGCGGGCAAGCATATAAATGTCGTATTCCGGTAATATTTGATTAAGCGGGCAAGCATATAAATGTCGTATTTCGGTAATATTCTATTAAGCGGGCAAGCACATAAATGTCTTATTTCGGTAATATTCTATTAAGCGGGCAAGCACATGAATGTCGTATTTCGGTAATATTCTATTAAGCGGGCAAGCATATAAATGTCCTATTTCGGTAATATTCTATTAAGCGGGCAAGCATATGAATGTCGTATTTCGGTAAGATTCTATTAAGCGGGCAAGCACATAAATGTAGTATTTCTATAATACTCGATTAAGCGGGCAAGCATATAAATGCCGTATTTCGGTAATACTCGATTAAGCGGGCAAGCATATAAATGTCGTATTTCGGTAATATTCGATTAAGCGGGCAAGCATATAAATGTCGTATTTTGGTAATATTCGATTAAGCGGGCAAGCATATAAATGTCGTATTTCGGTAATTTTCGATTAAACGGGCAAGCATATAAATGTCGTATTTCGTTAATATTCTATTAAGCGGGCAAGCATATAAATTTCGTATTTCAGCAATATTCTATTAAGCTGCAAGCACATAAATGTAGTATTTCTGTAATACTCGATTAAGCGGGCAAGCATATAAATGTCGTATTTCGTTAATATTCTATTAAGCGGGCAAGCATACAAATGTCGTATTTCGGTAATATTCTATTAAGCGGGCAAGCCTATAAATGTCGTATTTCGGTAATATTCTATTAAGCGGGCAAGCACATAAATGTAGTATTTCTATAATACTCGATTAAGCGGGCAAGCATATAAATGCCGTATTTCGGTAATACTCGATTAAGCGGGCAAGCATATAAATGTAGTATTTCTGTAATATTCGATTAAGCGGGCAAGCATATAAATGTCGTATTCCGGTAATATTCTATTAAGCGGGCAAGCACATAAATGTCTTATTTCGATAATATTCTATTAAGCGGGCAAGCACATGAATGTCGTATTTCGGTAATATTCTATTAAGCGGGCAAGCATATAAATGTCCTATTTCGGTAATATTCTATTAAGCGGGCAAGCATATGAATGTCGTATTTCGGTAAGATTCTATTAAGCGGGCAAGCACATAAATGTAGTATTTCTATAATACTCGATTAAGCGGGCAAGCATATAAATGCCGTATTTCGGTAATACTCGATTAAGCGGGCAAGCATATAAATGTCGTATTTCGGTAATATTCGATTAAGCGGGCAAGCATATAAATGTCGTATTTCGTTAATATTCTATTAAGCGGGCAAGCATACAAATGTCGTATTTCGGTAATATTCTATTAAGCGGGCAAGCATATAAATGTCGTATTTCGGTAATATTCTATTAAGCGGGCAAGCATATAAATGAAATATTTCAGCAATATTCTATTAAGCGGGCAAGCACATAGATGTAGTATTTCTGTAATACTCGATTAAGCGGGCAAGCATGTAACACTCTGCTGCGATATTGCCTTACAATCCCGGTTGGAAACGCTTCGCGAAGCATAGACTGAGCCCTTTCCTGATTGGTCTATTCGACTCATGGAAGGAGGTGTCTACCCGGATTCGTTAGTTCCGGAAATCTTACACATCAGCATCATTCCAGGAGTCATTCCTTTTAAGGCATTTTTTTTTTTACTATAGAAGGATTAAAAATATTTTACTGTGTCTATTATAAATAAATAAAAAGTTTAGCAAAAATTACTTCCGATTTAACACGTTCGCTGCCGCTTACGTTAAGATGTGATTATAGTTAATGCCGCACTGTAGAAGTGGGTTTTTTCTAGGAGCCGTTTTACTTTTTATAACAAAGAATCATTGACAGATTTTACCGCACCAGCGCGTGACGAGCTGTTGGAAATCACCCCACATCACGCGCTAACGAGTGATTGGCAGCGAATGTGTTAAACCGTTATCTATTTAAAATCATTACCCTATAGCATTTTAAAAATATACCGGGAAGCTAAAGCTCTGATTACTAAGTTCATTTTTTATTAGCTAATTCTGAAATGTTTAAGTAGTGTTATTTAATCAAACGCGAAAACAGCCATATTAACATCAGCTGATTTAACTATAACACACCCCCCCTCCGTAAAACGGTAAAGAATGAATACCCATTATAGGGCTATAGCCCCTAATTTTTTATTGATATTATTACTATTATTAAATGTTTCGTACTTTTTTTTATGCCGACAAAATTAGCTTATTTTTCAAGGCTAGGCGGGGATTGCCGAGCATAGCTTGTAATGTTTAGAGACCCCTAGTCTTCCAGAAAATGCTAGTTGTTTATTTTTGTTTTACATTTTTGTTAGTATTGGACCAATTTATGTATAACATTCTTGAAAATTGCAACCTTCTTCTTATTGCATCAAACGCTATTAGCATTTCTTTTTCAAAATGAAATGATTAAACATTTCAATAATTTCATTTTCATACAATCCGCTGAAATAAACTCAAACATACACCGCTACAATAACCTCTCTATTTAAATTTCGTACACAAAATTTCTTATATAGAATATAATTTTCGTAATATGGAAATTAATGTTCATGTTAATGGTGTTCAGAGTCCAGATTCAGCATAAAATTTTGTATAGTAGAAAACGTCGAAAACAGGGACTTCATCAAGAGGGAGTTCGACTGTGGTTATGTTAATCAGCTTTGTTTACGGAAATGTTATTTTTACTTTCATTCAATATATAATCTCCTGGTATTGTTTTTATGCGATTACGGTAATATAAAGTGGGGTGCCTTTTAATACAACATGCCGTATTACGTAGTTTTCATCAACGCGAGGTCTGTGCGGTAACGTCGTCGCACCGCTTACTTCAAAGTAAGAAGGTTCCCTATTGATACATCTTAGTTTGTGTTATTTTTAGCAAATTTTCGGTGGTGTTTGATCATTTCTATTTTACCTCAACACTTCTGGTAAATATGCAAAGTTTTACGGGACTTCTTTATTTGCTTGTATAAATTTTAGTTTAAATTCGAGAAAAATAAATATGATGTTTTTAGTGAGTTCTTATGCCTGCCCTTTCTGGAAAATATAAAAGGTTGCCTTCTTTACGTTACTATGGGCATCGGGGCTTTACAATTGCTATCTTTCCCACACCTCAAGATAAAATTCTGAATTAAAATGCTTTTAAAAAATGAAAATTTTGATGCTTTTTGTAATAGATTTCTATCTTATTCCATCAATGATAATTTTAGGAATTTTAAAGCTATTTTCTTTTTCGAAATCTTCTAAAAGTGTTGCCCTATACACGTATCAAATACACTATGCATATTTATTTGATTACAATCACACATGCGCAGTGATAAATTATTTTGTAAACATAGTCATATTTTATCTAATTTTTAGTATTTTTTAATTCTGATTGTAGGGTGTTAACCACAATGATATTTTTTAGTTTCTGAAACAAATATATTTCTTTTTATACTAAACACCCTATAAATTAGAAGCAAATTGTAACTATTTTCGTAAAAATTGTACTTTCGCTGCAACTATTCCTTCTATAATTATAAAAATGAAGACTTCTATAATTATAAAAATAAACAAGCTGTTTTGAGTAAGATTTTTAATTACGTTTCGGAATTTGAACGATTTTGTTACATAAATGTTTATTGGGTTATCCAAAAGATATTCGTTTCTTTTTCAATTTGTTGATTGTTCCCTATGGGTTCACGATCTTCACGGAAATATATGACATGTACGAGTCTGCTTACACAACTGGAGTTTCAGGATAGTTCCTCATGCATGTTTCTAGATATTTAACAAATCATCTAAAATTAAACTAGTCGTTGGGGGCCACCGTAATACTTACCCATCATAGATATGTATATGAAAATAAAACATGTGAAATTATTTATACAATGCATTGCAATTCACAAACAAAATTTAAATATTGTTAATATACATAGTAATGCTATATTAAAGAACTGCTGATGCATCAATTTCGACAAATTATATAAAACGCCAAACTACTCAAGTAGTACCGAACTGCGTAAAAGAAACATCCTTATAACTCCAAAAATAATAATTCTATTAACTAACAATTAACTGCGTCGGATTAAGCGTCTCATTTCCAATTAAAATATACTTCTGAATTGAAATTTGAATGAAATACAGGGTCATGAAAAATCGAAGAATGTGGAAAACAAGATTACAAATATCTCGGCAACTAATAATCCGATCGACTTCGTTCTATATGCAAAATATGTGTTATTTTATTGCCTTTTACATCCATTACTTAGAACAAAAAAATTCGAAAATTTTTATATACCTTTCATTAGAACGAATTTTTCGAGAGTCCGAAAAAAATAGTTCCGGATAATCGAGGTTGCTGATATTAAATAGGGTTCGTCCCATTCTTACATACTAACTACATACAAAATTTCAAATGTCTATCTCAATTTTTTCGGGAGATAGAGCGTTTACAGACAGACAGACAGACAGACAGACAGACGGATGGCAAATTTTTTTTTTCTAAAAATATGTTTTTCGGAATCTCCACTATCTAAAACGTGTGAATCCGTCAAAAAAATTTTTCGATTTTCAAAACGATTGCAAGACTTACCCTATACTACGTATGATGGGTAAGTAAAATGGCTAATCATCATTGGCCATATAATCTATGTATATGTTACATTATTAACTTTTCCATCTCGATATTTTCTTTTATTATGCTAAGTTACCGCATTTTTTTTTTAAATTTCCTATTCTTTAATAATATCAATCATTCGTCAAATTATGTTCTGTTTATTACCATTTCTATTATTTAGAATGATTATTATTTAGAATTTTTCTTTTCTTATATTTATTTTGATCTGTTATCTTCCGCATGTTGATATATTTTTTTCTCCCTATATTAATACGTTTCCAATTGACAGAAGTCTTTACAGAATTACTCTCATTGGACAAGATGTAAGCTTCACTCGCGCTTTTATTTGCCCCAATTAGCCAGAACATTCATCATCATTCACCAATCATTCATCAATTATTCACAAATCAGGCGATGTCATGGTTTGTGTATGTCATGGTTGAGTTTTCCACAAATAGCATATGTAATCGAGCGAATAATGTGATTTGTTTGACTTTTTCACGTGCTAATATCCATGCTGGTCTGGTAGTTTTATTGTTAATGCAGCGTTCTCATTCTATTTTTTCTAAATGTACCCCTTCGAGGACAGTAAATTATTATTTGACCACTTACTATGAGCTAGAATATCTCCAGAATATTGGATATTTATATTTTATATTTGCTCCAGAATATTGGAATGAGAAATTTCCAATTGTTGAGAACGGGAACAAAAGATTGTACTTCTTTTGAACTCTTTAAGTGTTTGGAACGCAATATTCTGTTCACTGAGCTCCAGGTTTCACTGCAATATAAGCAATATTTAAGCTAGTATAATTTTATGGATTTAATGAATTTTCAATACATTTTAGAACGATTAATACTCTAAAGTATTACATTCATATTTGAATTTATTTTAATATAATGATGGAAGAATAATATTTTCTGAGGATTTAAAACAAAATGAGGAAAAAACTACATAACAATTTTATCCATTTGCAAAACACTTAGAGGGTAAATAAATATGTTTACATTTTCTGGTGTCATTCACTTATATCGGATTTTCCGAATGGAAGTATATTCCCCCTCAAAGGGTTATCATGAAAACGACGACATACTTTTCAAAAAATCTTGCAAGAATCTTATGTAAGATGTGAAAAGTTTCGATGCCGCAGTTTCCAGGTCTAGTTACAATTAGTAGCGATATCTGCAGCTGCAAGCAATAACCGCTTAACCCAGGTAGATTTTTCGGCCTCTTTCTTCTGCCACGTGAAAAAAGGGGATTTAAATGCATTGAATGCATCCCTATAAACCAAAAGTCAGTTCTGGACTTAGCACATATTGCTTTCAGTGTCATCTATCGTTTGAAATTTTAACTAAAATCAACAATCACTATAGAAATCTTCTGATACCATACATGATCTGACGTGATGAATCTGATTTTGAATATCTGACCTCGTTTTCAAGTTATTGAATTTTAAAATCTAACAGTCCTTTTTTGGGACGCTTGATATATATTTCTTCATTATAACTGCTTTTTCTTTTAATTAAATAAATAAATATATATATATATATATATATATGCGTGTGTGTGTGTGTGTATTTCATGCATATTTGAGAAAAGCAGTTGACGATTCATCCATGTACCAGCATTAAAACCATGCCGGATGTGGTCTAGTCTAGTCTGATGTGGACATGCCAAAACTTTCTTTTAAATCATACATGTTAATACTTCCTGAGAAATACAGCAACAAAAATTCAGACTCTGGTAGATTATCTACAGTAAATCTAATCTACATCAACTTAATTACATTACTTAATTACCTATATTAATAAATCTGAATTTTGATGCAAAACCGTGCATTAGTTTTTAGCGACACAATTTCTTGCAAGAACAGTGAAAAAATTTGAATAGCTGCACCGTCTGTTGGACGATTTGCACCAAAACATACTCAGCATCAGTCATTATCAATGTCTGCCTGAAATTGAAAATTGATAAAATCCGTGCATTACTTCTTGAGATAAAGCTAGTGTAGAAATTGTACAAAATTCAGCATACCAGTGCCACTTTTTGGGAGATTCCCATCAAAAAGTAATTCCAATTAATTTGAAAGGCTAATGGAACCGGAAGTTAGTCTATATGGTTAGCCTGATTAGTTCTTCAGATAGAGCTATAGCGGGAACTCTAAAAACTGTATCGCAAACCTTTGCAGCGATTTACACTAAAAACTAATCAGCAACAATATATATTAGGGTATACTGAAATAAATTTTTGTTAAATTCCGTTCATTAGTTCTTGGGATAGAGCGTCCATAAAATATTTGTCACATAAAGACAGATAGAAAGACAAACAGACATTTTCTAAGAACATGTTTTTCGGAATATAGACCCTTGAAACGAGTTAATATATCAAAAGAATAAGAATTTGGAAATTTTAACAAATCCAATATTTTCTCGAATATATTTGTTGTAAAAACAAAAAAATGTAAAAAACAAAATGGTACATATAATGCTCTTCAAATTTAATAAAAATACTTCTTTTATATTACTTATAAAATAAACATTCCGAATGTCCAAGTCTCTGTGTTACTCTCTCATTGCTTTTATTCTTATTTTTAGTTTATATATTATCAGATCCAAGAAAATACAAAAAATCCGGAATAATTTAAACCTCTTTTTATCAATCAATATTGACAAAAGTTGTCATCTTGAAAAATTTGATTGACACAGACAAATTGCCCTTTACGGAAAGATGAAAATAAAGTTTATTTTCCCTGGAGAAAAATTCCTTTTGATCAATATGAATTCGTGCAAAAAAGCTGAAGCTTCGAAGAATTTTTTTCATCCATATTTTACATTACTTGTTATATAACAAAAAATTTTGAAATTCTATTATGTGATTATAATAATGGCCTTCCATGAATGTTTTTAAATTATAAGCTTCTACAATAGAAATTACATTTTTAAAATAAAAAAAATAAAATACAATATTCAATTATAATATTCAAATGTTTTTTTTTTTTCAGTAAAAGGGAAAATAATTACATTTAAATGTTTAGAAATGCCTCTTAATAAACTATTAAAGATGTTTCAACACAATCGGTATAAGCAAAAACTATCACCATAAATATTTAATACATAATGTAAGTATTTATTATTCTATTATCAATGCTGCATTATTCATTTTTAGGTGCGTTCGTAATTATATAATACGTAGCACCTATAGTGGTCGTTCAGTCCGTCCGTCCGTCTGTCCGCATATAACAACGCAAAAACTACCCAACCGAATCGTTTGAAATTTAAAATACATAATTATTACATAATTTTGTCGAGTCGTTTCAAATTTTATGAAAATCAGATGGATAGATCAATTACAGGGACAATCAAAAGGATTTCGTTACATTACGGTCAATAGAGAAAAACGTTTCAAATGCATTTTAATCGTTTGAAATTTAAAAGGTATATTTATTACATAATTTTGTCGAGTCATTTCAAATTTTATGAAAATCGTATGGATAGATCAATTACAGGGACAATCAAAAGGATTCAGTTACATTACGGTCAATGGGGAAAAAGTTTCAAATGCATTTTAATCGTTTGAAATTTAAAACGTATATTTATTACATAATTTTGTCGAGTCATTTCAAATGTTATGAAAATCGCATGCATTGATCAATTACAGGGACAATCAAAAGTATTCCGTTACATTACGGTCAATGGGGAAAAAAGTTTCAAATGCATTTTAATGGTGTTACACTCATTTGAATATAACAGAATTAACATGAATCTATGAAATATGTACTAAAAAATACATTTTGTATAATCTGTGATGCAAAGAATATTTATTATTAAATTACAGGGCCACACAAATGTATTCCACTAAATAATGTTATACGGGGAAACATTGTTTGGGGGGTGTTTTAATTATATTAAACTACTTCACATTTTATGAATAAGATATACGTTAATGAAGTATAATAAAATTTACTCCCTGCACATTTACAGGAACACAAAGATTTCGACCACTATACTGTATCCAAAGTACGCTCTACTATATCAGCAAGATCTGAATATTTTAAAACTGCGTTATCGTACGAACGCACCTAATTTGCTACGCTTCTCGTGCAATTTCCAACTTGTTTATTTTGTAAAAGTGTTAGAAAAAATATATGATCTTAAAAGCCTTTATTGAAAATATTTTACATATTTATTATTATATTATTATCTGAATTGGCCTGCGTTGTCAGGGTCCATGCTGGATGGACCTTAAGTGAACTTCGAATTTGTATAATTTTATACCTTTAATTCCATTTTGTCTAAATTCAAATTTTTAAACGAAGAAAAAAATCGCAAGAAATCGAATTGAGTCGAAGGTAGATACTATTTCGCATATCTACCTATTTATGAGGTATTACCTAATACCTAATATGTACTATATACATTAATACATATATATCACCTTAATAATAAATACTTAATATATTTATTAGGTTTATAGGTATATATTTGTAATAAATATATACCTGTTTATTACAAATTAGATACTATTTTGCGTATCTACTATAATTTGATTTTTGGAGACTATATATATACCAAAAGTCAGCAAAACTACTTAAAACAGTCAGATTTTTACTGATTTCGCGGAAATTTTCACATATTTTATTTCTTAAAACGTGTCTCCAGCAGGCCAAATGCTTCAAAATTTTTGTGGGAGATATAAATCACGTCTATGTAAGAACTTTGAAAATATTATACTAAATTAAGGACAAAGACTTAAAATTATAAAAGAAGAAATTTGCTATTGGAAAATAGTCGTCAGTTCAACCTTTCACTGACAAAGAAAGATAAATGTTTTTTTTTTATTGTTAGCAACTGCTGTAACGAAAAATGTTTTTTTTCTCCTGCCAAAGTTTTGTAAGAGCTGATTTTGTCAAAGCCATGTTAAGGTCGTATTCAAATTTTTGAAACCTTCCCAATTACCACATTCTTGGGCCGATTTTGCTCATTTGCAATTCCCACTGAGATATTAACTATTTCAATGTACTTGACGAGTTTGAAGACGATTCGTGCATAATTGTGCCTTTTATCGCGCGGACAAAATTTAGTATATATATAAAGTTTTTAGGGCGGAGTAGCTTCGGGTTCCTGGCTTCACATAATGAAAAGTTATGAAGAAATTTTTCAGAAGTCGTACCAGGGTAACGACTGTAAAATTAATATTTCTTTAGATAAGAGAAAATTTTAAATCCTGTAGCCATAATGATCTCATTTCGCTTCCAAATGTGCACTGTTAATAATAAATTAAAATAGTTACTTCTTAATATTTGGATTTTGTCCAACGTTTAAGATAATTTAATATCACAATGGATCGTCTTCAGCAATGAGCCAGCAATGCTGCTGGAGGTCCAAATTGTTTAAAATACAAATTTAAATTCACCAGTTCGCTTCATCCAAGATTGAAATATTGACCAGAGCAGCGGGCATAGCCTGCTAGTATTTAATAAAGTCAGTAACATTTTTTTTTATTTTAATTTTAGAAATGTTCGTATTTTTTTCTTCATTTCTAATTAATATAAACATTTAAATTCTTTAACAAAGATAGCTTAATGTGCTGCGCCAAATGAAAAACATAATGATAACCCTTTTGACCAAAATAAAAGAATTTTCCGTCATAATTTATAATTAATATACGTATAACAATGTACTAAAAATATAAGTAACTTCAAAATCCCTTCCATAGAAATGGAGTAGTAGGCGAAAAACACGAAATTTCCGTTTGCATTTTATATATACAAGGAGGAACCCGTCGAATTTCGACGAAAGTAAATGTTTAAGAAAGAACTGTTTCATTGATTTATAATAAACCTGCAAAATTAGCTACAGTAAAAATTGCATCTTACAATTGTCAGTTTAAATGTCAAACAAAATTTTTTAATGCTAAAATTAAGAAAAAAATACTATTTCTATTAAACTCAGTCCAAATTACTCGAAAAAAAAACCTTGAAAAATTAAACTTTAATCGTATATGTAAAAATATAGTAATAAAGCAAACTCTGATAAAGATCAGTTATTATGATGAAATTATCAATTGAGGCTCTTATGTTTGTTATAAATGCGTATGAAATAAAAAAAACAGAATTTTTTTTTAATTGACATGATCTTAGAATTTCACGTGAAATCTAAACCCGTCATAATTTTCATCTTCTCAAAATTTACATGCGAATACTTCAACTTTATTTTAAATTTTAAGAGAAAAAGGCGTATTTCTGTTGTCACAATTACAAAATTCCTACAAAAAACTATAAAAAAAAATAATATCTCAAGAATAAATTGAGATACAGCTTTCAAAGAAATTGCATTTAAAAGTTCATATTTTTTTCTATACGATGGTGTAAAAATTGAAAATGTGCAATGTTTAAAAGTATAAAATATGCAATACCGAAAATTACAAAACCAAATTGTATGTGAAAGTGTTGCCATTCGCAAAATGACGTATGCGTTACGCACAGATACCTTTGGCCTATAGATAAGTAGATTACTACATTAAGGCATGCTGTATTTACATGAGAATATACTATGTTCCATGGACTCTTGCATGCTTATACTATGCATTTACAACGTGGGTTACTTTGCAAAAACCTTAAATATATTCATTGCTGCTTAATGGCTGTTCTAATAAATATTTTTAAACAGTGTATATTTTACCTAAAAAATTGGATAACTTGTAAACGCTTATATTTGTTTTAATAATGAATCTCATTTTTAACAATTTCAACATAGTTAAAAAGTATTTGTTGATTAGATTTATCTGTATGTAACTCGGAAATGGGTATATAGATATCCTTGTAATTTCTGCATATTAAAGAGGTGCATAATGGCAAGTTTGGAATTGGAAATGAATTATGTACCATTTATAATTCTTTTACATGGCATCCAAAAGTATTGCGTGACATTATGGCTTATCAATAACCATACAAATCTGTAGAGCATATTCAGATCTTCACAAAGTAATTCCAATTTTTTTCCGAATATTACGGTAATTTTTATGTTAAATTTTGCAATTTCTTACGCATCACCTTTTATCATTTTTATTGCTCTGCAAGTACTGAGAGTGTTTCATAATCTATGATTACTGCATGTCTTTTCGTCCTTGTTAATATTGTTTTCTATTCGTATCTGCTTATTTTTATATAGTTTTTACAAGAAAATCGTGCTACTTACGTATTATCAGGGCTACTTAAATAGAACGCCAAAAAACGGTTGTTAATCGCCAATTTCATTTATCTTTAACAGTTGCCAATGATGTTCTAACAGGTACTTTAATGACCATTTAAAAAATTCAAAATATTGTTAAAAATTATAAAATTTTTTGAAACAACCTGATGTAATAAGAAGCTGTAATTTAGTAAGCAATTACAAAACACCGAGTTGGCTGTTTTTAATTAACGGTGGTAGTTTTTCCAGCTTTTTTACCTACAGAATGAATAGAATATAAATATTAAAAAATTTTATTCTACTGTATCAGTGAATATAATAGCCTAGCAGATTCTATTAGTCGTTTTCTCTAAAAGAATTTTGAATCAATCATGTATCTAGCAAAGATGGAATTAAACTAGTCCGATGGGGCATTTCCAAAATTTTATTCCATCTCATCCACGTTAATAATTATAAATTAGTTACGACAGTACCAAATCGTGATCTATACCTATCCTGGGAATTCTAATGATATGAAATTCCGTGCTTTATTTCTTTAGGTATGACTATCGCTAAAATAACGTAAATTATACAAAATGCAACATAGCAATGCCACTATTGGGGGACTTACACAGAGACTGAATTTGCAACAATTTCTATTAACATCTAACTGAATACGAATTTCATTGAAAATCCATGCATTAGTTCTTGAGACGATACTACGGCTAAAATCATGAAAAATGCAGCATAGCAGTGCAATGTGTTAAGCAATTTACACCAAAATCGAAGCAACACCAGAACCATATTAAGGAATAACTGAATCTGATGTTTTATAAAAATGTATGCATCATATACAGAAATAGAGTTTTTGCGGGAATGGCAAAAAATAGAGCATAGAATAGAGCCATCTGTTAACCGATTTACACGAAAAATTTAAAAAAGTCAATTTATGCCAAGGGTTAATGTATCCGAAGTTTGATGTAAATGCTCTTATTAATATTCGAGATTAAGCTATTGCTTAAATCGTGAAAAATTCCGCATAGCATAGCCACTTTTAAGCGATTTACACAAAAATATAGAAAATTTCATTTCATAACGTGGACTAACTAAATCTAAAAGTTTATAAAATTTTGTAACTTAGTTTTAGAGGTAAAGCTATTTTGGAAATCGGATAAATGCTGCTTAGCAGCACCACCTGTTGAATGAATTACAACAAAATGCAAAAAGGGTCATGTCATGGACTAAAGGAACCTGAAGTTTGATGATAATCTATCCATTAGTTCTTGAGATACAACTAATGCATAAATGGTAAAAAATGCAGATTAGCTGCGCCATCTTCTGATCGATTAACATCAAAAACTAATCGGCATAAACTTGTATCAGGGAACTACCTAAATATAATTTTTATCAAATTTCGTGCATTAGTTTTTGAGATTTGAAGAAGTGCCCACAAACTTTATGTCACATACAGACAGACAGACAGAGTCACAGACTCACTGACAGAGATTTTGTAAAAATATGTTTTTTGATATTTCTGTCTCCTAACACGTGTATATCCGTCGAAAACAGAAAGTCGAAATTTTTCATTAATCCCATACTTTCTTCTTGTAAAAATAATAGAAAGTAAAAAAAAAAAAAAACTTTTTCTTAATAACTAATTAAATATTCACAAATCCTATATTTACATATTATGGAAACATCCAATTCCATTTCGATGGTGGCGACATAACAGACAATATCTATCTAAGACTAATCAAGTAACTCTTTTAAACTTTTTATTTTCAGAAAGTTTGTTAGCATCAATTTCTTAATTCTATCTAAAACTACTACTAAAATATGGCGAAATGTCCCTACAGTTTTCGAACACTGCATTAATCAGGGAGGAGGGGGTGGAATTCTAAAGTCACTGTGTATTCAAAGATTTTTAGGTGCAAATTTAGAAACGTTAAAAAAACATTTATCGACACTTGAAAAGATTTATATTTTTTTAATAAAAAAAAATCATCGCATGCTTATTATACACATTTGTTTTGAATATGTCATACTAGAAAAGTATATTTTCTCCAAATTGATTTTTTTTCATTCGGTTGCGATTTAGAAATTTAAGAGGACACAGTACCTTTGAAACCATCTCTTCGATTTTGAATGATACATAAATATATGTGATAAACCAATAATGAGTACTAAAAATTAAATAAAAAAAAATTAAATTAAATATTGTAGAACAGCCTATTTTTTTAAAAATATCTTTTAAAAATCCCTATTATTTTTATAAATATGAATATTTTTTCGTCGAACTTCTTGTTCCCCATTTAGGGTAATATACACTCATTGCCATAAAAATTTGCGCACCAAAAAAATACGTCCAAATGAAACGGAAGTTTGATATGCGTAAGTACTACTGTAATACTGTAATATAAGTAAGTGATTAGAAAGCCAAAGAAAAAGGGTCATTTGTTTCAAGAGAAAAGTACAAATGAACGGAAATTTTACTGCTCTGTTGGACTCCATCTAGCGCGAATGCACGATGCGATACGACCGGGCATCGACGCATACAAGTTCCGTACGATGTCCTGCGACATCGGGTTCCACAGTTGCTGTAAACGCGCCTCGAGTTCAACCAAACTCAAATTGCCGTCCAAGGTGATCCCAGATATGCTCGATTAATAACAAATGTGGGGATCGAGCAGGCCAGAGAAGGATGGCAATGTGGCGTAGGCAGGCTCGTGACATCCTTGCTCTGTGTGCCCGAGCATTCTCTTGCTGAAAAATGGCTCCTAAGATCCCTGCCACGTGTGGCAACACATGTGGCTGAAGGATGTGCTAGACGTACCACTGGACAATCAATGTGCCACGGATCAATATTAGGGGTGACCGTGTATCTTAAGTAATCACACTCCATACCATCACATAATCTGTGGGAAAGGTGTGTCGCTGTAAAGTGAAGGCAGGATTGAGGCGTTCACTACGGGTCTTCCATACAAGAACACGATAGCTATCGCTGCTCAAATTGAATCTACAGTCGTCGCTGAAGAAGACCTGGTTCTATTCCGTTGCAGTCCAATGTCATCATGCGTGACACCACTCCAAAAGGAGGCGTCGGTGGATATGGATGTGTGTCATTGGCAGCATACGTAATGGGCGCCGCGCTATCAGATTTCCTTTGGCCAAGCGCCTTGCGATGGTTCGGAAGACACCAGGGTCAGTAGTGAAGATACTGCCTGTGTCTGGATAGCGGTCAATGAGGTAGTGTGCCTACGCATGCGTTTCGAATGATGTGACGTTCTTCTTGTCGACTGGTCTGTCGAGGGGATCCAGAGTCTGGTAGCCATGTAAATGACGTCTCTACATTCCACTGGTCCCAAAACCCCATCATAGTAAAATCTGAACGGCCTAGTTGTCGAGCTACTCGCCGAGCTGACCCACCAGCATCCATCATCTCGATGATTCTTCCGCTCTCCACCTCTCATAGCTGCTGATATTGTCTTCGATGGCCTTGTAACGGCATGTCTACTTCAGAGTTTCCTTTGCAAAAGAAAAGGTACACTCAGACAAGTTCTGCTTACCAGTTTTACACTACAAGGGGGACGAAGTTTAACGCCCTCTAGTGGCATTACGGAATGCGCAATCACGTTACATTTCTAATCATTTGCATAACTGTTTTATATGTACTTTCATATGAAGTTTCGTTACGATCCCACAATTATTTCTTGGTGAGCAAATTTTTAGGACAATGAGTGTAATACCTTAATTTATATATGGATTTTAAGATGTATGCTAATTTTACTTACCCATCATAAGTAGCATAAGGTAAGTCTTGCAATCGTTTTGAAAATCGAAAAATGTTTATTGACGAATTTACACGTTTCAGACACTGAAGGTTCTAAAAAACATATTTTTAGAAAAAAAAATCCGTCTGTCCGTCTGTCTGTCTGTAAAATCCCGAACAAATTGAAACAGAGATTTGAAATTTTGTATGTACTTAGTATGTAACAATTGGGACAAACCCTATTTAACATCAGTAACCTCGATTATCCGGAACTATTTTTTCGGACTCTCGAAAACTTCGTTCTGGTGAAACGTATATAGAAATTTTCGATTTTTTTTATTTCAAGGTATAGATGTGTAAAAAAAAACATTTTTTTTTTATAAAAAACAAAGTTTATCGGAATATTAGTTGTCGAGCTATTTCTAATCCTGTTTTCCACATTCTTCGATCTTTCAACACCCTGTATTTCATTCAAATTTCAATTCAGCGATATATCGTAATTGTAAATGAGACACTTAATCCGACGCAGCAAACTGTTTGTTTTTATGATTATTGTTTTTGGAGTTATTAGGATGTTTCTTTTACGTATTTCAATGCTACTTGAATAGTTTGGCATTTTATGTAATTTGTTGAAATTGGTTCATCAGTAATCCATTAATAAAGCATTACTATGTGTTAAAAATAATTAAATATACGTTAAAATATTGTTTCGGAATGGTAATGCATTTTATAAATAGTTTACTCACACGTTTTGTTTTCATATATTATATTATGCATATCCATGATGGCTAAGTATGACGGTGGCCCCCAACGACTAGTTTACACACGGCTAAAAATAAATCTGTGAACTCACGGTGAAACTACTGGCAGCAAAAAAGTCGAACTTTGTAGCTTAGTAGCTTTTTACCATTCTGTTAATAGATTTTCCGGTTTGGGAAATACAAGAAAGGGAAAATGCGTTTGAAGAAGCAGTAACTTTCTATAACAATAAAGTTTATAATATAAATAATTTATATATAAAATTTATATATAAAGTTTGATTTTTAATGATAAATTTTATATAATTTTTAAAATGAATGATGCGATTAATTGTCAAAGAATTCGAAATTACCGAGGGATTTTTACCTGCTATATTACTTTATTTAATTATTATTATTATTATTATGTATAATTTAATTCACGCCGTCCTGAAGGTTCGAATTCGGGACGTTTCGGAACAAACCCTTACTATCTGAGCCAAAGCTGCTGATGCCGGATTGTACAAAGTATGCCTTTTATGAGTTAGTGGGAAAATCTGTTGTGTTTTTTTCAAGATTTCCTTTCAAATATATTCCTTAGAATATTTGTAAACGGTTTACTTTATTTTGTTTTAAACTGATGTATAATACTTTTTTTAAATCAATTTAAATTTTTAAATAGTTTAAATTAAAAAAAAATCACTGTTTTTTTTGAATGAATGAATGAAACAAAATTAGAGAATGTTATAGAAAATATTTGAAATTGTCGTATACTATTTTTTTAAGGTTTATTAATTAAAAGATTTTTTTAGTAAGAAACAAAAGAAAAATAAACAGAAAAAATGTAATTTGAAAGGGATTTTTATGTTTTCATTATTTCATGGCGCCAGTGGGATCCGAATCAACAATCTGCGCTCGCAGGCAATTAGCGGTGTGGTGCCTTCATCTCTCGGCCATGGAGCCCACCACCTAACGGAGTGTCTCCGTTTTTCTTTTATTTCCGTCCGTTTCTTTATTTTCAGGAAATATGCCGGAATTTTCTGATTTTTAACGGCAAATGCCCTTTTGTTGTGAAAAGGGACTTATTCTGTGAAATTAAGGAAAAACGATATTCGTGAATTTCAATTTTTTAACAATGCATTAAATATGATCTTTTTCTATCGTGTATAACAAAAAAATGAAGAAATTTAACAATCTCGTAGTTTAAATATTTTTTTAAATAACTAGAACTTGAATATCATATTCATACATAAAATATTAAATGCACCATGGTGAATAAATGAAAATAAAATCGAAACCTCTATGTAAATTAACATAAAAGCCTCAGTATTTTTCGAACAAGCAAGTTATAAAAATAAGAGCAGGGAAGAAAAATCACTTTAAAGTTTTCATTTTTATGGGCTATTGCGCTGAATCTATTAATAAAATATATAATATCTCGCATTATAATTGTCGTATAAGTAAAAATTACGTGTGAAAACATTCACAATTTGAGAATCTTTCATTTAATATTGAAAGAAATAAAATCGATATTTTGAGGTACTGTTTCTCCATTTCAAGGTTCTGTGTCTCCTTAAAGAAACAAATCACAGTCTGCGATTATAATTATGTTCTTAATTTCTTTCGTTAAACCAAAAAGGTTTTCTATTTAATGGAAAGTTTTTTTCATTTGTATGCTCTACATGCAGGTTTCGCATTTAAAACTCTAAACTGAATTATTTAAATGTATAAATTACAATTTCCAAAAATAATATAATAATTGATTTTGAAATTTATTAAATGTATGTTATTAAGGATTAGAAGATAATTACTCTATTTTCTACATAAATTGGCGATTTGTTAAACTTAATTGAAACACATTAATCTTATCTACTGTATATTCCAATTTCATTTCTGTGCCCAAATGCAAGATTTGCACTTAAAATGCTATATAGAATTTACCAAATGAATAGATTATATATTCCGAAAAAAGTATTATAATTCACTTTCAAGTTTACTGAAAGCATGATAGTAAGGATTAAAAGTAAATTACTTTATTTCCTACATTAAATAGGGATTTGTTGAAGTTAATTGAACCATATGAGTGTTAGCAACTGGAACTTCAAGTTTCTTCCGAAAAGATTAATCGAATTTAAGAATAATCCGGATGTAAACTCTAGTAGCGATAGGAATTGTTTAAAATATGAGAAGAATTATTTCCGTACTTTATGTGTTTTCATATTATGCAAACAAAAGTTTGTAAGGATTACTATTCAAATTATGTTAGGTGAGATACTAATTTCAGAAGTAGAATTCAAATCTTAAAGAAATGCTCCGAATATTAAAACACTTCAGAACTTGTATTACAAAATTGAGAAAAAAAGAAAAGTGACTGGTTAAACTGATGGCTCTGACTACACAGGCTTTTTATTTTAATTGTACATTATACACTTGATTATAAAAATTTGAAAAATAATCAAATCGAAAAGAAAACTATTTAGCTAACTAATCGGAGGGGGTATTACCCCTCCTGTTAACTCCTTTTAGACTCAAATTTACTGCCTGTTTACAATAACTTCCAAATACTATCACGAAAAGATCTTTTTGGTATCAACCATTATACCAAAATTGATACAAATTGGATAATTCTGATGAATAACTCTTTTAGTGGACAAATAGAGAAGTGGGATTTTCTACCCCATTTACCCTGTTACACTAAATCAATAGACCTCCAGATCTCAGCAGAATAGCATCTTAACAGAATAAACCGGTATATCCAAATTAAAGTAAATCGGGTAATTCAGCTTCAAGAATCCATATCTGAAGCTTCCTCATAAATCTTTTGTATTTAATCAAAGAATCCTCGAAACTATTAAGGGAAGAACCTTATCACAAGTAATCTATAACCAAAATAGCAAACTAAATATTTCTACCAAGAGTTATCATGACACGTACATTCCTATGTACATACATACGGAAGCTTCAAATAAATGAATTTACGTTTTCATCAAAAAGCATACGACGAGTCACCTCTTAGATGCCTTGTATGTGCCTGTCTAGTTTTCATATACCCTCATAGCATGCATGGTCACAGTGACGTCACAATGACGTCACCGTGTGTCACTTTGGTCACATCACATCTGTGACGAAAATACCACCACTCAGTGACGTCACATTGTGACTTGAAGCTTCCTCATAAATCTTTTGTATTTAATCAAAGAATCCTCGAAACTATTTAGGGAAGAACCTTATCACAAGTAATCTATAACCAAAATAGCAAACTAAATATTTCTACCAAGAGTTATCATGACACGTACATTCCTATGTACATACATACGGAAGCTTCAAATACATGAATTTACGTTTTCATCAAAAAGCATACGACGAGTCACCTCTTCGATGCCTTGTATGTGCCTGTCTAGTTTTCATATACCCTCATAGCATGCATGGTCACAGTGACGTCACAATGACGTCACCGTGTGTCACTTTGGTCACATCACATCTGTGACGAAAATACCACCACTCAGTGACGTCACATTGTGACTAAGATGTGACTTTCTAAAAAACTTTTCACAGTTCGTCACAATGTTAATATCAAAGTAGTCACAAATGACACACTTTTTACAAATTGGTCACATTGTGACGTCACAAAGTGGTCACAATGTGAAGTCACAAAAAAGCTCGAAAACGGCCATAACGACTTCACATTTTAGTCACTGTGACTTCACATCGACGTCACGTGACGTCACATCGACAATCGATGGTCACAAAGTCACAATGTGACTTCACAACGACGTTGTAGTGACGTCACCATGTCTTACGCGTAGTATCAACTCTCAAACTTTCAATCTCAACATGAACACCATCTCTTGAAAATTTTTTGTCATTGTCTCACTTTTCGCGCATGTCTTTTAAAGCTCGTAAACTTCAAAATACTCGTGCATAAAATAAGCGGCGCTGCACAGGTGAATCCATAACTCTAAATTAAATTTTAAATTAAAATCAATATTTATGTACACTGTATTTATCTAAAGTAGCAACGTACACTCAGTCTAACGTTACATTGGTGCTCAGCAGTTTTTATGCAAGCAAATCTAACGTCCGATAAACACAGGTTCGATTGCGCCTGACTAAGCTGAACTTGTTCCACAAACACTCGAAACACGCACAATCAACTACTTACAAGTGCGAGATCAATTGCACAGGAAAAAAGACTCTTATTTGGACAATAGCTCTTGATAAATATTATTATTACTCCCAAAAAAGCATATCTCATATTTACAATTTGTAAAAAATTCTGATTTTGAATCGCCGAAACAAATGTTCTTGGGACCGTTACAACTTGCTTTTTAACTCGACTTTTAAATTCAATAAAAACCCTTTGAAATGGAATTCAGATGTGTAACAAAAAATATTATTAATAAGTGATGATAAAAATTATTATTATAATTTAAAAAAAAGTATTTCTTATCTTTTAAAATAATGAGGAAAAATTCTCATTTTAATAGCCAAACCAATGTTTTGATATACTGTTAAAAACTTTCTGTGGAATTTCATAGAGTCTACGGGAAATCCATTATCTTAAGTCTTATATAAAATTACAGAGATTATGTAAAATAACAGAGATATTATTCGATAAATTTACGATAGACTCTGTAAAAATAAACAAGACTCTGGAAATTTATTTTAAATGATAATAATTTAGTTTAGTTTTCAAAATCAGTAAATCACCCAATAATCAATAAGCCTGAAATAATATGAATTTTTCGGATAATTTTGAACTGCTGCAGAACCGGCTTCCAATAAGACAAAAAGTTTTGTAGAGAAGGAAACATCAGATGTCATAAAAATATTCTTTCTATGCATGATATATATTGTATATGTATATATATTGCATTATATGGCATTTTTTTAATTAATCCAAAACACAGGGTTTTAGAAAATCTGCATTTTTATCAGAAACTAACGCTTAATTCAACAATTACACACTTTCATTTCTCACACTAGACGAAAAATAAAACTACGACAGTGTTATTTCTAGAAAGGGCAATATATTAAAATTGTGAATGGCATTTTAAAACTGTATTTAAAAAATATTTCATGCAGAACCGTACAAAATTTCAGTAATTTGTACAGAAGGAAACATGAGATGTTGTAAAAATATTCTTTGTATTACATTATATGATATTTTTAAATTACTATAAAACACAACGTTTGAAGAAACCATTCTTTTAATCAGAAAATAACGCTTAATTCAACAATTGTATGCTTTTACAAATGACATTACAATGTAAATAATTTAAAAAATAATGCAATACGGAAAATTGAACAAAATATTTTTCTGAAAAAAATGTTTCGCTATCTTTAAAATCTTCAATCAAATTGAACCACATAAAAATGTCTTTCGAGCCTCGAATTCTTATTAATCTTTTTAGTTTGAAATGATTTCTATTAAAAAGAACCATTTCTCCGTAAAATTAGAAATCTGAAAGTGTCAAAACATATCGCCAAATGCTAGCTTTTGAAACACAGTGACAAGTTTGACAAGGTTATTTTAGTATTTCGCTTTTTGAAACAAAACATGAAAGGAAATTTGATAAGGAAGCATATGGAAGTGCAACACGTACAAAATAGAAAAAAAAAAACGAATTAAATTTTATGTTTCATTTGTGTTATAAGATAAGGTTTTAATATTCCAACACTTTATAAATTAAATTTTATAAAATATTAATAATGATGTAACATAACATCAAAATTTTTAAATTTTAGGTTTAATTTCAAATCGTGCGCATGATTAAAAATTATTCTCTTTATCTTTCTGCAAGATATAGAAGAATATAATAGATGTTGACATTTCTTTTGGGAAATACTGGCAATACATAATTTGAATTTATCATTATGCATTTTATGTTATTTATCTATGAACTTTTTTTTCAGACTGATAGGTTAATTTTTCACAGTTACACAACAGACGGGAATTTCAATAAAAATTCGAAGTAATATGTTAAATAATATTAATAAATGCAACAAACGCGTTTATAAAAAAACTAGTTTATCAAAGATCTTCCATATAATACACAGTGTGCGCGATAAATTTCGTTTTCCGACCAGTAATGCATGCGATGGCTGTAATGCATTATAAAGATATTTTATTATATTATGTATACATATAAAATAATAGTAAAATAACAAAGCATATGAAATAATATATTTATTATAAATATATAATATTGTATAAAGATATACTGAATAAGTATACATAAATAATAAGTAATAATAAAGTTATAATGTATATATATATATATATATATTAAATCTCCTTAGAAAAACATACATTTATTACCTTTGTCCACATGGTTTTCTTTTCTTCATTATCCCTTAATTCAGCAGCTGTTTTATCGGAAAAAATTAAGTTTTTTTTTTTTGGATAAATACTCTGCACAACATATTTCTTTTGATAATGAAATTTCAGTGTAAAACACATCCATAAGTATATTCGAATTTTAAATTAGTAAAACTGCTACGTGATACAAACATAAAATTACTGAGACAACAGTGCCGTAGTCAAGAGAACAGTGGCGTAGTCAAAAAACCGCTGCCTCATGAAAAGAAGTATCTTTTTTTTTTCTAAAAAGAAATGCAAGAATAGAGAATTCCCGTACATTACTGCATAAATTTTTTTGACCCTCTTTCGTGTTGAGTATTTTTAATTTTCAGAAAAAATTGCTTTTACGTTAATCTATATTAATAGCAATCATCCCGACAGATTTCTTGTAGTTTAACAAATATAAG
This sequence comes from Maratus speculifer, assembly GCA_964019185.1. Lineage (NCBI taxonomy): Eukaryota > Metazoa > Arthropoda > Arachnida > Araneae > Salticidae > Maratus > Maratus speculifer. Next base: position 222,388,624 of record OZ025296.1, on the reverse strand, counting down.
ATTGTCTTGAATATCACGGATGTAATTATTTTGCGTTACGCAATTCATATTCGTATGAAAATTGCCTGAAGAAGGGTTTGGAGACGTTTGGAAAAATTTCGTAGGTTTTAACAGATATTACAGTAGTCGAATACTTTTTTGCGTTTATCACACATAATGCTTTTAGAAAATAGCTTATATTTTTAATTTAAATAGTGAGATACATGTTTAAAATTTAAAAAATATGAAGGGTACAAAGAGAATTAAGCAGTTAATTATTATTATTATTGTTATTACTTAATGTCAAGTCATAAGTAAAATCGCATTAAAAAATGGATAGACGTACAGAAACATTAGTGGACGTAGATAGCATAAAAAGTAATTATTAAGACACAATATTCAGAGAAAATATGTGTGCTATTAATAGTAGGCAAAACCCGAGTGTTTTAATGTGAAAGTTCTTAGAAGTTAAATTAGTTAGTCTACGGTAAGAAATACCTTGCGTAGGAATGCTGCTTGCGAAGATTCCAAAACTGGCAAAGGAGGGAGGAGGGATAGATTTTTCGAAGTGACAGATCACAAATTCTATTGAATTATTCAATAGAGTGAAGTTGACGAAAAAAATGGCAGAATTAGCTGACATAAAATTTAGTGATTAGTTTCCCCAGCAACCTGCTAGCGCAAAGACAGGGATGTTCTTATGTAACTTAATCTTTGGAAAATTTCATAAATTTCTAAAAATATGCAAATATATATATATAGATATAGATTTGCAGTATAATCTAAAGGGGGAAATTATAGATTTTAGGATAATAAATATTAAAACTGACGTTTAAAACTTTTAATTGTAAAGCTGATGTCCAGATTCATACTTGGCAATATTAATCTTATAATAGAAATTTAACAAAGGCAACATAAAAACTCATGCAATCAAATATTTATCTAAAAAAATGCAAAAATTTTTTGCATACTAACAAACTTTTTGTACACATCAGTATGTTAGTACAATGAGTACGTGTTAATTTGAAAGTTCGTAAAAATAAAATTAGTCCGACTCCGATGAAAAAAAAAACTTGTGTAGGAATAGCGTTTTAGAATATTCCAAAACTTGTAGAGAGGAGAGGGGGGATTGTTCTGAGAAGTGACAGATAACGACTTGACCTGTTAAACAGAGTGAAATCGGAGAAAAACGAAAAAAGCGGAATTATCTAAAATGAAGTTAGGTGATTATTTACCCCCAGAAATCTGCCCGGGCAGAAACCAATTCCAAGGTTTTTCTTATGCACCTTACTCTTTGTAAAATTCCATGTGCTTATAAATATATACTATACGTAGATGTGCCGTATTGTCTAATATAAAAAAATTACATATTTTCGAATGATAAATATTAAAAGTCGAAAATAAAAATTTCAATTGTAGAGCTAACTTTCAGGGTCCTAATTAACAGATTTAATAGTATGATAGTAATTCAACAAAAGCAACATCTAAAGGAATGTAAAAAATGTACATTTTTTATTTAAAAAATTTTAAAATATACTATGCATACTAATTATATCGTAGTATGTGAATACTAATTATTAATAAGTATTATTATAGTAATAATTTGTATGCGTAAATGTTTTTTAAATCCACATCATTTATTGTTTGGCTAAGAAATGTAAGTTCTTGCAGCGAAAAGTGAACGAACAATAAATAATTTTAAGTTTTAGGGGAAAATATCTGAGAATTTCGAACTGTTGAAATTTGACGTTGATGTTTCACTTTTTAAAAAACGAAGAAAACCTATTTCTATTCGCTTTTTTTAAACAAGAATCTGTTCATTTAAAAACTTCAGAAGTAAAATTATTTTTATCCAAAGTTTTTCAAAAACTTTAAGAAGGAAGTCGAAATTTCGTAAACGTAGAATAGTAAAAGATTAAACGTTGAAATGAATTTCCAGAATCAACTAAACAAAAACTGACAAAAAGAAATTTCTCACTTTTCTTCTTTTCTGGACAAAAAGTTTTTCTTTCATTTTCAATATATTTTACCTTCATTTAGAAGTCAAATATCCCATATAGAAAAGAGTGAAAGTTCAGGTAGAAATTAAAATAAGAAACTCTGTATTTGTAACTCTGAGTTTTTATTTTATTTTATTTTATTTTTAATATATAGTCGATTCAAAGTAGACTAGTTCGACAATGTTTATAAAGATTTTTTTTCTTAGTTGTTTAACTTAAATAAAACAAATTATGTGACGGATTTTATAATTCAGCTTTTTAACATGCCTTTTAATTTCCTGGCGTAATTTTTTAAAACGTTTTTGGTGAATTTTAAAATTATATTTTGCGTTTATCTTTTCATTCTTATTTTTATTTATTCAATATTATTCGCAAACTTGCATATAAATATTAAAATTTTTTATTAAAGTTTACTTGTTTTGAAAAAGTTTGAAATAGATCTATATAGAGAAAAAATATACCACATTTGAAGTTATGCTTTCATTAGAGAAAGAAATTTTATATGAGGTGTATATTATTAATATAATATAGTTTTACGAATCTTGTAAATAGTGAGTGTTTGTGCTCTAAAATAATGTAAATAATCTTATTAAGCTCCATTCCTTTACTGATATTAGTTTTTGTTGCATTGTCTCTGTTATCAAGCAAACCTGTCTGTTATTTTTTAGTGAATGTCTACGGCAGATTGGCGAAATATTACAGTTGTCGCCAAGTTGGAGTCATTTTTGACGACTAATTTTGGTCGCCAAATTTAGCGATATATTGCCAAGTTGGTTGCAAACTTGGCGATTTTTGGCGATGGTAACCCTTCCCTATCCATGGTAACCCCCTCCTTATAAGTATACTGATACAGTAATTGTTATTCCGTGGTTTTCTGGATTTTTCTAGAAGCTTGTAGAAATTTCCAGTGCATGCCGCGAGCCTATATACAGGAGAGTGGTGTGAGCTGGTTGTAGTTATTATTTGTCAGTCAGTCATTGAGTAAGCTACTAGACGATTATCTAAGCAGGTTTGCTTGAGTATTATGGTTTATCTGCACTGTTTTGAATAGGATATAGTGTATTTCTGAAAATCTGGTGCTATTTGTGAGTTCCGAAGACTCTGTAGCTATGAAGTTTTGTAAATAAATTATTCTCTATTTTTTTAAGAGACTATATTTTGAACTTGACCAACCATAAGATCAGAAGAACCCTAAATACGCTACAATAGCATTGTTTATACCTCGGTAATAATCATATTTTTGATTTATTCAATTTCTTAAGAAAACTTGTAAAGTTCTTTTTAAAAGGGTTTAACAAAGGTTATCCTTTTAGAGTTTCAAAAACAAATTTTAGAGAAAAAGGATTCCTTCACACTCGAAGTTATATGTTTATTAAGGAAAGAATTGTTAAATAAGGATGATTAATTTCGTATTCCAAAAGTAAGCGTACAAACATATTCAACACTAAAATTCTCAAGAAACTTTACTTATTCTAATTACATAAAATAATTACAAATATTAAATATCCGAAACATATGTCTTCTTTCGGTACAATTAAAAAAAAAATCCGCGAAAAAGGTAAATAATAACTATTCTTTAATTATTTTTATCATTTAGTGAAGGTAATAGAAAAATCACTATTGTGCGTGGAGTATGATATTTTAAATTACATTTGCTCAACGTTGAAAATTATGGAGCCATAGCTAAATAGCATCCATAATCACACGAAAACACTATTAATTACGTCTTGATAATATTACTGGTATTTTAAATTACATATAATTAAACTGATGCGATTACATTTAGATAAAACTAATACTCAAACAAACAAACAATAGTAGATTTTTTTATTAAACATCAGGCTCCTATTGATGTAAAAATACTTCATCATAATTTATATTAAATTAACAAAAAATTCTGTACTCGTATGTAAGTATTACTCGCGCACGTAAGTTCTGTACAATAAAACAAATTAATTAGTAACTGTAATAATTAAAAAATCATTGCTAAAAGGATAATATGACGTTTTAACACGTTTGCTGCCTCAAACGCGCCAGCGCGTGATAAGGCACCAACGTTTTGGGGACACTCACGCACAAGCATGTGATGTGGAGCGATGTCCAATAGCCAGTCACGCGCTGGCACGGGAAAATCTTTCACTGACTCTTTGTTATAAAAAGTAAATCGGCTTCTGGAAAAAACCCACTTCTGCAGTTCGGCATTAACTATCCACACATCTTCACGTAAGCGGCAGCGAACGTGTTAAAAATCATTACAACGTAGAGTTGTATAGCTATACATATTAGGAAAGCATAGATAGATATGTCATTAATAGTCAAAGAGAAAAGAAGACTAAAAAGTATAAAATATTTCTATTTTGTTTAGTTTTTTTTTAATATTATAAAACTATGTTTATGATAAATAAACAATGAATGCACAATACCAAGTTGCACAGAGATGTTCATGGATGCATTGTCAATAATTGTGTTGTCACTGGTAGTAGATTCTTGAAAGAATGAATTTAGATAGAGAGCTAAAAAATTCTGTCAGTTAATTTCTAGTACTGCTTCAGAAGTTGACATTGAAATCGACTGCAATAATTATCTAGGCTTTAAAAGGCGATGCCGTATATTGTGATAAGCTCATGTCTTTGTGTATGTCAAACCAATCTGTATATTTAAAGAATAATCTCTCAAATAACAAAATACATTTTTCTTCAGTATAAATCATTATGAACAATTCTTTTATGCTTCTGAGATGATAGGCACATCATGCGTTTCTCATCACTCTTGTTGAGCACAGACAAAGTAAGATTTGTTTGCAACGAAAAAAAAAAATATTTTTTAAAAATATGTGACTCAGGGTAATCTATATAGCGTTTATGGAAGGTTTTACAAAATTTCTACGCCCTAAAATGTAACATAATTTTTACAGTAGATTAAAAAAAAAAGTGAGAATGGCGGGGGTCTTTTTTTTTTTTTTTTTTGGCATTACCTTTCCAATGATCTGTCGGAAAATTCATGTAAAATTAAAGCAAATGTATTTATGATATGAAAGCTTTCACACAATATACAAAACGGAGATTTATATTTTCGTGTAACATAATAAATATACTACAGTTTTCCTAAATATATTTGTGAATAGTTAATAATCTATAAAATGTGGGATGGATAAACACACAACTGATCATTTAATTGCCCGATTTTAGTTTTTTAGAATTATATTCTAATACATCAGCAACGGGTCTGAAATGAACGTGACAACACATCATATCTCTAGCCATAAATGAAGGGAAATGCTTAGAACAGGGCCCTAGTGTCCCAGTATAAATGTAGAGGTTTTGGTCTATGGAGAAGGATGCAAAATTCAACTTTAAAGCTCTCATTCAGAATACGAGAAAATTAGGAGATAAAAAATTCATGCGACATAAAAAGCATCAAAAGGGACTCTGAACCTAGCCTTATTGATTTTAGATGCCCTAGACTTTTAACTGGAATGTGTAAAAGTTAAAATAACAAAATCAAAAAAGGTTTCAAAAATGAATTTTGGATTAAGGGAGGGCAAATTATTAACTATTTATGTAGTAAAAAGTTAAAGGTGCCATGTATCTCTGAGGTGCTAGGGACTTAACTGGCATGTAGTTGAGTATAAAGATGTTTTTTTAGTAGTTTTTAATATAGTCGGCGAACGCTGGAAAAAAAATTGAAGAAAATTGCATGCAATTTAAATAATTCTTTAAAAGAGCTGCACCAAGGGCCCTTAGAAGGTGATTATTATTCGAAATGCTTGGTAAATAAAATATAATTTTTTTTGTCGTTTCTGTAAGAGCTGGAGGACCTAAAAATAAGTAAAAAATAAGCTATTTAATTTGACCATTTTCAACGGAGTCAAAATAAGGGACCAAAAAGAAAACAACTGGTTGTTGAAAACAGGACCCTAACACGGAAAATGTTAAAATTCCTTAATACTTAAAACATTATACTTACAATTATCCAAAATAACGCACAGGATATGAATTATTCGTTAGAAAAACACTTAAAAAATAACTATAAATGAGTAAATGGAGTTTTAAAAAGATCCTGGGACCACATTAAAAATATCAGGGTCCTGGAAGAGAGTCGAAAACTCAACATTAAAATTATGCACTGAGAAGGTAGAGAAATGAGGGGGAGAAATATTAATGGCGAACAAAAAATTCAAGGGTACTATATAAATACGGGACCATAAGGGGTCCCAGGGTAAAAATGGAATGAAAGAACGTGTAAATAACTAAATGGAAAAGTATTCAAAAATGAAATTTTGAGTAAGAGAGGATAATTTAATAATAAATTATGGTACAAAAATTTCAAGGGCCCCTTTACCACGCTCCTAGGGCCTAAAAATTTACTTCGCATGTACTTGAATATAAAATGTATTTTGAAGTTATTAACGTAGTGGGAAGACGCTAAAACCATGTTAAAGGAAATTGCAAGCAATTTGGATCGTTTTTAAAGAAATTACACAAAGGATCCCAAGAACTCGATTAATATTCAAAATTGCTGGTAGCTAAAATCTGAGATTTTTCTTTTTGTTTGTTCCTGTATTAGGGGTCTCAGGAGTCTTACTTTTTACCTGGTAGTGCAACTTAGCAACATGTCACATTTGATTTTTTTTTCTCAGTCCCTATAAAACATAAATGCATAAAATTTTTAATATAGACAACTTAATATCTCTTCTACTAAAAATATTTTTTTAAATATTCTACATTGAAATTCTATTTTATTTTTTAATGTTTAATTTTGATTAAAAAAAATTAGACTTGTATCCATTGCGCGCAGGATTCTAGAGAAACTATTAGTTCAAGAACCGCTAAAAAAGTTGATATTGGTGTAAAATTAATGTATCTTGAACTTATACCTCATTTTAAAGCAATTTATGCATTTATTTATTTAAAATTTAAATTGAAATTGAAAAAATTGAAAAAAAATCATTTTTTATTTAAAAAATTGCCAATTATCAATAATCAATGTAATTAAAATTCTAAATTTGAGGTTATAAGTTGTTCTTAAACTTAAAATGAAGATATTTACCAAGTTTCATACAAATTGCCTTATTATTTTTTGAGAAATGTTGCGCGCAGTCGAAGAACAATTTAAATTTTAAATCAAAATTAAACATAAAAAATATATAATAAAAATTCAATATAGAATGTTAAAAAAATTATTTTAAATAGAAGATGTATTAAGTTGTCTACATAAAAAGTTTTATGCATTTAAGTTTAATAGGGATTGAGGAAAAAAATCAAATGTATATGATGCTAAATCGCACTACCAGGTAAAAAGTAAGACTCCTGAGACCCCTTAATTGAAGGACCTAACAAGTTTTTAGAAAAAAGCTGTCGAATTGGACCATTGTTAAGGGATCTATAATAGGGGCCCAAAAGACACAAAGTGACAGTTAAAAAGAGAGCCCTAAGACGAAAACATGTTAAAATTTATTAGTACTTAGCGTTTTAGATCTACAATTACTCAAAGTTAAGTACAGGGTATGAATTATTTTTTAGAATAATATTTCTTAAAAATGCTCTAATTGATTGAGTAAATGTATAAAAAAGGAGCCTAGGTGCCATATAAAAATATCATGGTGTTGTTCCTGGAAGAAGGATCCACGACTAAACTTTAAAGTTTTGCACTAAAAAAGTGGTAAATATAGGGAGCGAAATATGTTTGTCTCACAAAAAGTTCGGAGGTCCTGGTTGAGCCTTATGCTTCCCTTGGGGGCCATTTAAAATATCCAAATTTAAAATATCTAAATGGATAAAGAATCCTAAAGATGAAAATCGAATTAAAATGAAGCAATTTATTAACAATTTATTATTGCGAAAGATGCAAGGGTCCTATGTCGGGCCCTGAGAGTCCAGGAATTTATTTTGCATGTAGTTGGGTATAAAAATCTTTTCTGTAGTTATTAAAATATTAGGAAAATGCTAAAACTATGTTAAATAAAATTGAAAACAGTTTAAATGATTTTTAAAGGAGCTCCAAGAAAGCGATTAATATTGACAATTACTGGTAGCTGAAATACGAGGTTTTTTTTTCGATTATGTAGTAGTTGGAAAACATAAGAAGTTCATAAAAAAAGCTAGTGAATACGACCATTTTTAAAGGAGCTATAATAGGGGATCCGAGGGGGTCCAACGGAAAATTAAAACCAGCGTCCTGAGAATAAATGAATTCTGAGATTTAATGAAAAGAATGAATTTAGATAGAGAGCTAAAAAAATTTGTCAGTTAATTTCTAGTACTGCTTCAGAAGTTGACATTGAATCGACTGCAATAATTATCTAGGCTTTAAAAGGCGATGCCGTATATTGTGCGAAGCTCGTGTCTTTCTGTATGTCAAACCAATCTGTATATTTAAAGGATAATCTCTCAAATAACAAAAGACATTTTTCTTAAGTATAAATTAGTATGAACAATTCTTTTATGCTTCTGAGATGGTAGGCACATCATGCGTTTCTCATGACTCTTGTTGAGCACAGATAAAGTAAAATTTGTTTGCAACGAAAAAAATATATATATATATAAAAAATATGTGGCTCATGGTAATCTATATAGCGTTTATGGAAGGTTTTACAAAACTTCTACGACCTAAAATTTAGCATAATTTTTACAGTAGATTCAGAAAAAAGGTGGGAATGGCGGGGGTCTTTTTTTTTTTTTTTTTTTTTTTGGCATTACCTTTCTAATGATCTGTCGGAAAATTCATGTAAAATTAAAGCAAATGTATTTATGTTATGAAAGCTTTCACAAAATATATAAAACGGAGATTTATATTTTCAGGTAACGTAATAAACATACTACAGTTTTCCTAAATATATTTGTGAATAGTTAATAATCTATAAAATTTGGGATGGATAAACACGCAACTGATCATTTAATTGCCCAATTTTAGTTTTTTAGAATTTAACTCTAATACATCAGCATCGGGTCTGAAATGAATGTGACAACACGTCATATTTCTAGGCATAAATGAAGGGAAATGCTTAGAACAGGGCACTAGTGTCCCAGTATAAATGTAGAGATGTTGCCCTGTGGAGAATGATGCAAAACTCAACTTTAAAACTCTCATTCAGAATACGAGAAAATTAGGAGATGAAAAATTCATGCGACACAAAAAGCATCAAAAGGAACTCTGAATCTGGCCTTATTGATTTTAGATGTCCTAGACTTTTAACTGGAATGTGTAAAAGTTAAAATAAATTAAAAGAGGTTTCAAAAATGAATTTTGGGTTAAGGGGGAGCAAATTATTAACTATTTATGTAGTAAAAAATTAAAGGTGCCATGTAACTCGCATGTAGTTGGGTATAAATATGTTTTTTAGTAGTTTTTAATATAGTCGGCGAACGCTGGAAAAAAGTTGAAGAAAATTTCACCCAAATTAAATAATTCTTTAAAAAAGCAGCACCAAGGGCCCTTAGAAGGTGATTATTATTCAAAATACTTGGTAACTAAAATAAAATTTTGTTGTCGTTTCTGTAACGCCTGGAGGACCTAAAAATATGTTGAAAAAAGAGCTATTTAATTTGACCATTTTTAAGGGATTCAAAATAAGGGACCCCAAAAGAAAACAACTGGTTGTTGAAAACAGGTCCCTAACATGGAAAGTGTAAAAATTCCTTAATACTTAAACCATTATACTTACAATTATCCAAAATAACGCACAGGATATGAATTATTCGTTAGGAAAACACTTAAAACATAACTATAATTGAGTAAATGCTTTTAAAAAGATCCGAGGACCACATTAAAAATATCAGGGTCGTGGAAGAGAGTCGAAAACTCAACATTAAAGTTATGCAGTGAGAAGGTAGATAAATGAGGGGGAGAAATATTCATGACGAACAAAAAATTCAAGGCTACTATACAGGGTGTCCACTCTCAACAGTGGCCAATGGCTAATTTCTAAACCGTTAGTCATATACATATAGTTTCAATTGCAAAAATGCTTCAAAAAAGGCAAATAATTGTTTTTTAAGCGGTTTAGGTCGAATTTTTTTTTAAATTAAAAATTACGAAAATGAAATTTTTATACGATCCTCCGGTCCTATAAGTGATATTTAGTAATATTTTTCCACTACTCTAACAAGTAATACAAAAAGGGTCCCATTCCTCTGCGTTTAAAGATGAAGCATCTTTTTGGCTGCTAATTAGGGGTCAGTCACAAATTTACTGGAAATAAAAATAAGCTCAAGATATAAAGTTTAACATTAAACATTGAGGGTAAAATAATTATTTAAATTAAATATTACTTTTAAATTTATGTTGCTGATTACATATTAAAGAAAATTTGTACAAAAAATATAGGTAAAAATATAACAGAAAGTTTATTAATTTAAATTATGAAAAGAAAATCACAATTCGTTACAAAATGACACATATTTAAAATTCTTTTAGATTACTTAACCTAAGAGAATTTGGTACAGTCCTGTAAAATAAATAAATGGTACGCACCTAAAATTGTATTCATATTATATTGTCATTGGATATAAATAAGTGTTCAAAATGAACCTCGGGCAGTGAATTAAAATTTGAATAGAAATTCTAAACTAGGGAAACATACATATGAATGTTTTAAGCAAAATAAAAGCTTATCAAAATAACACGCCTTTTCAAAATAAAATCGCGATTTCTCCAAAATTGATTTTCTCGATAAAGATAATATTAAAACTCACGACTTCAACTATTTTAACCAATGTAGGAGTTAATTAATAAAAATTAACACTACCGTAAAACTTATACGGAGGTAGCACCTTCAGTTAAATTGCTTTAAAAATATTTATCTATCTATTTAAAACATTTTTGTAATTGAAACTACATGTCTGTGAAAAATGGTTTAGGAATTAGCTATTGGACATCGTTGGAAATGGACGCCCTTTATAATAATTGACGCACTTAGCATACGTTCCCTGAAAACTTAGTCCAACTCATTCGTTTTCAATTACAGAAAAGTGGTTTAAGTCATGAAGTTTCATACCTCCGTCAATTTTAAAGTTAGATGAATGGGACCTTTTTTGTATTGCTTGATCGGGTGATGGAAAATTTTTACTAAATATCACTAATAGAACCGGGGGACCGTATAAATATTAATTTTCGTATTTTTTTTTTTTTATAAAAATGGGTCAATCCATTTCAAGTGGTCCAGCACTGGTCACTCGACTATTTTTAAAAAATCTGAAATTTTTTGTACAACAACCCTAACATGATGGAAGTTCAAAATGACCGTTATTTTAATTTTACTATTTTTTTGTTTGTGAATGGCGGCCATCTTTGTTTCATCGTGTGCAGCAATTTTCTCAGATAGTATGATACACAAAATTGTAAATATCTCGTCTTTTATTTCCCCAATTGAAATGGAGTTTGCAGCATTTTGTTCAGAATAAAATAGGCTAAATATACAGTGGTAGAAAAATTTTGAAAAATTAATCTTTACAGGTGAAATTTTAGCACAAAATTTAAGATTTTTTTCCAAAATCTATCCGTTTGCAAGAGGAAATTTTTCATGCAAGGGAAACTGTCAACCTTACACAATTTTTTCTACAAATAGGTGAAAAGTGCGTGTACTCATACGCGAAGTCCCAGATCTGGGAGTTGATTTCTCTTTGCGAAACAAATTCCGAAATTCGTCAAAAATTTCAAAAATCGCACTTTTTAGGCTTTGATATCTCTGGTGGGGCACGAGATAAAAATCTAAAATTCTCGCCTTTGATAGTATTGTGTAGTAGTATTATGTACAAAAAATTTCAAGAAGGAGATTTGACTATAAGCTGTAATATGACACGGACAATATGTGAAAACAATAATGCCAAACTATTGTACCCTACTATGTAATTGTTCAACAAGACTGTCAACCTTACACAATTTTTTCTACAAATAGGTCAAAAGTGCGTGTACTCATACACCAAGCCCCAGATCTGGGAGCTGATTTCTCTTTGCGAAAAAAATTCCGAAATTCGTCAAAATTTTCAAAAATCGCACTTTTTAGGGCTTTATATCTCTGGTGGAGCATGAGATAAAAATCTGAAATTCTGGCCTTTGATAGTATTGTGTAATAGTGTTATGTTCAAAGAATTTCAAGAAGGAGATTTGACTGCAAGCTGAGATATGACATGGAAAATATGTGAAAACAATACTGGCAAACTATTCTAACCTACTATGTAATTGTTCATGCCTCCAAAATTTTAAATTAATTATTTATGGTACAAAGTTAAATGTTAATTACAAATATCTTCTTCAATTGCTTCCGTGCGATTTAAACAATTCAGAATGTATGCTAAGCCAATACACTATTTGTCCAGAACAAACCTACTAGAAATGCTATTGCAACAATTTTACTCGGAACACATTTCAGTAAAAGTTAATTACAGACAATGGGTTGCAACTGATCCAGTTGACATGGTTTTAATTATTAAACCTAGAGAATTTCATTCAAGTTAACAAGGGATGACAAGACTTGGGTGGCTTCAAATAAAATTTTGAGAAAGAACAGCCTAATGGACTGACAACAGTAATTGGTCTAACTCATAGCATCTCTCGTAAATAGTGTTAAGCTCTTTGTTGAGCATATATAGTATCTTTGTAAATTAAATGTTTATTATTTAACTGTTTTCAACAAACGATATTTTCTGTTTAATATTGTAATAAAAGAGACTAATATCATTTCTCCTAATTTACTCGTAATAGCATTTCTTAACATTATTTAATCACTGTATCTCAGCTTATAATCAAATCTCCTTCTTGAAATTTTTTGTGCATAACACTACTACACAATACTATCAAAAACCAGAATTTCAGATTTGTATCTCGTGCTCCGCCTGAGATATCAAAGCCTAAAAAGTGCGATTTTTGAAATTTTCGGCGAATTTCGGAATTTTTTCCGCAAAGAGAAATCAGCTACCAGATCTGGGACTTCGTGTATGAGTACATGCACTTTTGACCTATTTGTAGAAAAAAATTGTGTAAGGTTGACAGTTTTCCTTACATGAAAAAATTCCTCTTGCAAACGGATAGATTTTGGAAAAAATCTTAAACTTTGTGCTAAAATTTTACCTATAAAAATATATTTTTCAAAATTATTCTACGACCGTACATTTAGCGTATTTTATTTTGAACAAAATGCTGCAAACACCATTTCAATTGGGAAAATAAAAGACGAGATATTTACAATTTTGTGTATCCTAGTATCTGAGAAAATCGCTGAACACGATGAAACAAAGATGGCCGCCATGCACAAACAAAAAATAATAAAATTAACATAACGATCATTTTGAAATTCCGTTATGTTAGTGTTGTTGTTTGTTGTACAAAAAATTTCAGATTTTTTTTAAAAATGGTCGAGCGACCATTTTTATATTTTCTGGACCACTCTAAATAGATTGACCCAAATGTTTTTAACCTAAATCACTTGAAAATAAATTCTTTAACTTTTTAAAAGCATTTTTTCAATTGGAACTATATGTCTATGACTAACGGTTTAGAAATTAGCCATTGGCCACCGTTGAGAGTGGACACCCTGTATAAATACGGGACCATAAGGGGTCCCAGGGTCTTAAATGGAATGTAAAAACGTGTAAATAACTAAATGGAAAAAGTATTCAAAAATGAAATTTTGATTAAGAGAGGACAATTTAATAATAAATTATGGTACAAAAACTTCAAGGACCTCTTTACCAGGCTCCTAGGACCTACTTTACTTAGCATGTACTTGAATAAAAAATGTCTTTTTAAGTTATTAAGGTAATGGGAAGACGCTAAAACCAAGTTAAAGAAAATTGCAAGCAATTTGGATGTTTTTAAAAAAAATACTCAAAGGATCCCAAGAACGCGATTAATATTCAAAATTGCTGGTAGCTAAAATCTGAGATTTCTTTTTTTTGTTTGTTCCTGTATTAGTTGAAGGACCTAACAAGTTTTCAGAAAAAAGCTATTGAATTGGACCATTATTAAGGGATCTATATTAGGGGCCCCAAAGACAGAGGTCGTTAAAAAGAGGGCCCTAACAGGAAAACATGTTAAAATTTCTTATTACTTAGTGTTTTAGATCTACAATTACTCAAAGTTAAGTATAGGGTATGAATTATTTGTTAGAATAACATTTCTTAAAAATGCATTAATTGACTGAGTAAATGTATAAAAAAAGGACCCTAGGGGCCAAATAAAAATATCATGGTGTTGTTTTTGGAAGAAGGATCCAAGACTAAACTTCAAAGTTTTGCACTAAAAAGGTGGTAAATATAGGGAGGAAAATATGTTTGTCTCACAAAAAGTTCGGGGGTCCTGGGTTGAGCCCTATGCTTCCCTTAGGGCCGCAATGTCTTACATGTAATATCAAAAATTAAAAATATCTAAATGGATAAAGAATCCTAAAGATGAAAATCGAATTAAAAGGAAGCCGTTTATTAACAATTTATTACTGCGAAAGATGCAAGGGCTCTGTGCCGGCCCCCGAGATACCAGGAATTTTCTTTTGCATTTAGTTGGGTATACGAAATATTTTATATAGTTATTAAAATATTAGGAGACTGCTAAAACTATGTTAAATAAAATTGAAAACAATTTAAATGATTTTTAAAGGAGCTGGACCAAGGGCTCCAAGAAAGCGATTAATATTGATAATTAGTGGTAGCTGAAATAAGAGTTTTTTTTCGATTATGTAGTAGTTGGAAATCCTAAGAAGTTCATAAAAAAGCTAGTGAATATGACCATTTTGAAAAGAGCTATAATAGGGGATCCGAGGGGGTCCAACGGAAAATTAAAACCAGAGTCCTGGGAATAAAAACAGGTTAAAATGTTTTAGTACATAGCGATTTAGATCTTTAATTAGAAAAAAATAAGCATAGAGTATGAAATATTTGTTGAAATAATATAATTTAAACATGCATTAGTTGTCTGGGTAAATATTTCAAAAAGAGCTTTAGAGCTCGAATAAAAATATCAGGGTGTTGACCCTGGTAAAAGAATGAAAGCTAAACTTTAAAAATTTTCACTGAGAAAATCAGAAATTTAGGTCATGTAAAATGTTTGTCGCACAAAAATTTCAAGGGGTCCAGAAAAGGGCCGCATGATTCCCTATGGGTTCCAGTTTGTTATATTGAATATAAAAACTTAAAGATATCTAAATGGAACAAGAATCACAAAAACTGTGATCTGATTAAATGGAAACAATTTATTAACAATTTGTTATCACAAAAACATCAAGCAACCTTGAAACTGGCCCCAAGGTTCCAGGGTCAAAAATAAATAAGAAAAAATTGATAATTACTAAGTGGAGAAAGGTCTCTCAAAACGAAGAAAATTAGATAAAAATGTGTCAAGTTACTAAGAATTTAGTGCATAAAAATATTAAGAGGCCCCGGGCCCTGTCACTTAAAGTATTAAAAACCTTAGCCTCAGATGCAACAGGACCTGTCTTAAACTATCTTCACCTAATTTTTCAGACTTTTACGTGCGATACATTTTGTTAGTCATCGCAGGCACATACACACAGACAGATAGCGATTTGTTATTTTATTAGTATAGATCTAGCACGTATAGGCAAAATCTCTTATATAAATCTCACTTAATAAGAAATCTGAATCTATCTAGTAACACGTTAACTTTTCCGAAAAAATTATTGAATCCCGTAAAAAACATTCACAGCTACGAAAAACATAATAAAACATTACTTAGTATCAATGAAATGTTATCGTTATACTTATTCCGTAACCGGAATTTCGGTTATTATATTTATTTTATTTATTTATTTATTTATTTATTTTTAAGAAATGGCAAGGGTGGAGAACATTAAGGCATAGACTTGCAAATTATTCTGCAATTCTTTTTACTACACAATCTCTTTTCTTAACCTTCCTACCCTGTTGGAAAAAAAGTTACGTTTTACCTGAATACTGAATAGGTCGATTAGACCCAATTTACTTGTTTTTATTTATTCTACCTCAAAGCAAGTATTTTCAACTAGCTTTATTTTAGATATTACTTTTGTATTCACTATTAGAGACCAACATATTTTATAACCCCCCCTCCCACTTTAATTGCACCCCCTCCCCCTCTTCCTTGCAATGCCTTGTTTGTATAAGCAATAATTTGGAAAATAATAATAAAAAATGTACATTAGAAATTTGTTTTATTTCCATTGTTTTGATCCACACATTCTTTACATCTTCCACGTTTAGCTGAACTAATACTTTCTTTTTTTTTCACCTGCTGCGTTAGCCAATTGCTTCTTTATGGTTACTCGGATATTTTGTTTCATCCTAATATCTCTGTGAGGTTCGGTCAGCTGTTTCCCAAGTTCCTTTAGAAAAAGCAGACTTTTTTATAGTTTGTTTTGATTGCAAGAAGAATTTACATGCATAAAAACAACAAATGCATTTATTGCAGCTAGATCAATTAAATTGTAAAATAAACGAGGGCCATCGCCAATACAGGCCATCGCCTAGTGCCCCTTTTGCATGTATATGCAGCAGATAATTTATCAGTAGTATCTACTCCACCTTTAGTTTCATTATAATATAAAATTAATTCCGGTTTCTTTTCTTTCTCATTTGAAACTTTGGCGTCATGATGCATAATTGAAAGGAGGATTACCGATTTGTTTTTTTCGGCACATACGAGACAAGTGTCATATCTTTTTGAAACCCGAATAATGAAGAAAATATTTCTCGCTCACGTGATGATTGAAACTCAGGAGGAATAAACGGTTTATTTTTTCTAAGAGTACCAATAATAGTTAATTTTTTCCCCAATAATTCTTTAGCAAGAATATAATCCGTGAAAACATTATCGACCGTAATATTTCGGGCTGATAATTTCGGGCCCTCAATAGAATTTGCTAGGCGCAACACAACATTTCTACCTTGATATTTTTCTCTCTCACCATCTGAAGGCTTTCCAGTATAGATCTCAGCAGCGCAAACATAAGCTGTTTTGACATCAGACATCAACCACATTTTAATTCCATATTTCCCTCTTGGCTTTGACGGTATATATTGACCAAATGGACATTTACCACGGAAAGGAACAAGCTGTTCATCGATTGTAACATTTTCGTACGGAATGAACATCTTTGGCAACTGAATAACAAACATATCAAACAATGATCTTATTGCAGCTAGCTTATCTAAACGACGCCAATTTACTCTACTTTCTTTGTTGTCAAACCTAAGAAACTCTCTAATAATTTCAAATCGTTGCAAAGACATTGTTGCACGAAAAATGTCGCGGCCGTCTTCTTCGCACCATAACTCTTTCAGAGATTCCCTTGATGACTTATATACACCAGCTAAAATTAGCAAACCTGTAAAAAATATATATATAAATAACTAAAAAAAAAGAAAAGAATGGATAAATTTCAAACCGCGGAATCATTTGCATTTTTTTTCATTTTATCTATAAATTATTCTATTCGAGTTTAATTTTTTTTTTTACCAATGTAAGCTTCAAGCTCCTCAGCAGAAACCAATGTATAGTTTTTATTCTTTTCTGAGCATACTCTCTGCATTTCTCTGTTAGTTTCTTCTAGAATTAATTTGAGCATGTCATCTGTAAAGAACAGCTTCATTGCTGACAGAGCGTGTTCAGTTATCTTCTGAATTGCAAAACGTCGAGGACCAGGATTTAACTTCATAATATTATGTTGCCTGTAAAATAATAATAGAAGCCAGAAAATACAAACGAATGTAAAATATATAAGAACAGGAGTAGTGCTAAAGTATGCATGACGGGGGGGGGGGGTGACTAAGATTCCTCTAAAGGGCATTCATTTCTTTTCCTAACATGCAAATTTTAAACAAATATCTATCAATTTCCTCGAAAATAATCTTTTTTGCCCTGATGGTAGAAGAAGGGGGGGCGTGATCCAAAGGTGGCACAACCCCTGAATGTGAAAAAAATATATAAAATAAATATCAAATTTAATAAATATAAATTATGAATAAGTATATACCGTTCTTTTGATGTAGGTGGAGGGGATTTACACCTTTCAGTTTTGTTGCGACTAATATAGCAGGATGGAGACGCCCCTGTTTCATCTTCTGTATCCGAAATATCTGTTTTCTCTTCTTCCTCTTCGATGGACAAATGATCCGATTCATCTGTTTCAATCAAATCATCATCACTCCCTTCATCAGATTCATCACTAGGTAACTCTTGCCAAAGCTTTCTAATTTCATCATCAGTAAGACCGCGCTTATTAAGTGCCATATTGCATAAAAAATGGCGAAACACTCCAACACAAGAAGAACATTACTTTAGAATATTAGTATAGTAGCGCCATCTATCGATCATTATTCGAATGACGAAACACTCCAAAACAAGAAGAACATTACTTTAGAATATTAGAATAGTTGCGCCATCTACCGATCATTATTCTAAATACACACTATCTAATTTTTTTCCATGCATTTATATGCGATTAGTCATATGGGTCGATTAGACCCATTCAGGTAAAATGTGACTTTTTTTATTTTGGCTAAAAAAAATAATTTCGGAAGTCTGAAAAAATTATAAACTGAAGTTATTTATCTGTTTGAGGAATACTTAAAATATAAGAGCTCTTAGTTAAAACCCGACGGAGCTATTTTGAAATAAATAATAGAAATGGGTCGATTAGACCCATTCAGGGTAGAAAGGTTAAAGAAATACAGCAGAAAAGCCAAGAAAACGTCAACATAATCAAGAAAAAGTTTTATGTGAAATATATCAATCGTTTAAATGTTTTCTGTATGATGTAACAAAAGACTTCCGATCGAAAAAAGCTCCTATCTGGTAACACCGCCACGTAAATTGTATGCTGAAATCCAGTTTAAAAGATAAAGGAATGGTAGAAGAAACTCTTAATTTCACATTTTTCATGGTATTTTTTTGGTCTATCATATTTGTATGTGCAATTATATTTTTGTATCAGTAAATGTGATTTTGAATGAAATAAAATGTCCAATAATTGCATTTTGAGAACTAAATTGAAGGCATTTCTTTTAACAAGAGCATTAGTCGTATTTCCACCTTTCACAAGTTTACAAATCAGATATTTTTTACGAGAACTTAAAAGCTAGTTGATGAAATTTTCGATTCGTATGTATTGATGTTTTTAGAAATCAATTTCTTTTGCAAAATAATAATAATAATAATAATAATGATAATAATAATAATAATAATAATAATAATAATAATAATAATAATAATAATAATATGAAATAAATCTACGATTATAAATTCTTACGTTTTACTAAAATGTGTTAATTTTTTATGCTTTGGGGGGAGTTGTAGAATATTTATCTGGAAATATCCAATAAAGAAAAACCAAAGGCATATAGGATGTTTTAAAATTACATGTCAGAAATATATGGGCAGGTAGAGAGTATTTAAATTATGTTAGAATATAAAAGAGGAAATTTGTCGGGAGTTGAGGAAGTTGAGGGAGCTGTTGTGTTTGGATGATGAAAGAGTTTAGCTGCTTAAAGTCGACATTTCTCAAACAGTTTTCTGAGAAACAAGGATCTTTACACAAATATGGAGCTTGCGGACATGTGTTTCATGTATTATTATTATTATTATTATACTGTAGACCAGGCCTTTACCTGCCAGGCAATATGCCTTGCTTAACGAATTTGGTACCAGGCGCGGAGCGGAAGCCGTTTGATTGTAGCTGTATAGTCATTTTTTATCATTTATGTTACTGTGTTGCCCTGCTCCTGATTGCTTTTAATTATGCTGTTCGGTAATGCAAAAAGAATTTGACTCACATCCAATGCACGTAATTTCAATGTTGTTGAAGAACTATCCTCAGTTGTGCATAATATTGCTTCTTCTACGAGAAAAAGTTTATTAAATCCATTAAATTTTTTAATTTGCAGATTTGAAGAACTTCACATTTTATTTAAACATTTTAATGAAAATTTTTTTTATCTTCAGAGAGGTGTTACAAAAAAATTGAAAAGAAATAACGTTAGCATGTTTCTGTTCCAATCTGATAAGAGCCATAATCATAATAAGAACATAGTTGTAAATCATTTTTATTATGATTATGATTCTTATCATATTGGATCCGATACATGTCAAAGCTATTTGTTTATAATTTTTGTAACTGTCTCTAAAGTAAATTTATTATTCATTAAAATGCTCTACCATTAAAAAATTTATTGAATATCTTTAGTACCCTTATCATGCCTGGAACCTTAAAACCATTCACTCAGCCAAAGACCAACGAAGATGCTCTAATATAGACATTTGGGAGGATTCTTTTAAAGTAATCATTCTATGTACACACTTTGAGCAGTTGCTCAATTTTTTAAACATTCCATTAATGAAATGTATGTCAGCAAGCTCCGGATTGGTGTAACGATGCATATTGCTTGAAATCCGTGAGGGAAATGACATTTGAAACCAACAAAGAGCTTTTATCCGACGAACTCAACAGCGCCCTCTACTACTTGAACGTTGAACATTCTCTCCCACATTCCTATGCGAAATCTTTTAAGAAAAGTTCTCTCGATCTGCCTTTATGATTCTCACACATAATTTTAAAACACCCTGTATAAAATCTAATCGTAAATGTCTTTTTAATAGTAATTTTTTATCTAAAAATTATTATTTTTCAAACATCAAACACGTAGAGTGGAAAGTTTTCCCATTTTCACAATTAGCATGTAAATGAAGGAAAAATCTTAAATAATGCTTCAGAAATTTCCATAACGGTACCTGTAGAATGGAGTAATAGTCATTTAAATTCGGCTTAAAGGATGGAATAAGTTCTGATTTCGCAAATTTTACGCCAGTCTCTTTTAATGAGATCCTGACACGGTTAATCAATTTTGTTTCCGGATATGTCAGTTTTGCTTACATTTAATGCCTAATCTCCGGGTATTATAAATGAACTTGAATGTGCGTTTTCATATGAGCTTTTGAATTTTTCTGTGCATTTATAGAATTTGTATCATTCTTAATGGAAGTAAATGTTTATTGCTAAATTAATTTTATAAAGAAACTATTATCATATTTTTTAAGGAAATGCAAATATTCTTTAAACATTCTCACATTTAAACTTTTTCATTTATATTCTAACTAAAAAGTAAGATAAAACTAATAGAATATATAAAAACGAAGTCAATTAGAAGTGTTGAAATGTTATCGTTATTTATAATTCATATTTTAAACTTCGCAATATTATAATAGCAAAAGATATTTTGCAGTTCATTATTATTTTTTATTCATATAGAATGTGTATGCAAAAACTGTTTTCTTGAAATTTTCTTATTATTGGTTTTATCCATTATTTTGTCTACTTAGTAAGCTTCGCAGAATTATTTTTTTTTATTCATTTGAAGAAATTTTGAAAGGGGTAACTGTTACTCTCATCATAACGCAATTGGGGATTAAATAGTGATATTTAAACAACTGAAAATATTAGTATTCTTAGTTATGTTAGAAAAATAATTGATTACATATGTATAAAAGAACATTGTTTAAAAACATGTTGTGTAGACGTCTGTCTTTTAGTTTTTGGTCATTTTTTATAAACTGCTGGACAAAGCACTAGAACGCTCTATGCATCAGAAACGTGTACCAGAAAAAAAGCTTTTACTGCAAAAGCATGTATTTCTTTTTCATTTATGTAAAAATTCCAGAAATTTATCTTCATGCTGAAATTGTAACGAATAAAAAAACTTTAAATATGAACATCTTAGTTTCAATTCTTATTTGGTTAATTATCCTGTAGGATTACTCATTTAGGATTACTCCTGTAGGATAATCGTTAAGTCATTTAGTAAAATAGTTTACGTATTAAAAACGTTTAATTTTTTTAACTTAATGTAAAATCCATTTTTCTTATCTTTACAAAACTCGTTAATAAAAGTATCGCCGAATTCTAATATATCCCGCTGCCATAGTTTGGACAAACTTGTCTGATTAACACAGACTGAGCATCGTTTGTCGCCTGTAATAAGTAGTGTGGTAATTTGTTCTATAATCATTATTAAAAATTTAAATTCTCTAAATGTGGACATGAATGAAATCGAAATAATCTATTGGAGGAATTTCTGCAGAAACTTTTCAAGTTTCAGTGTAAACAGCACGTTTTACCACGTATAAGCTAGCAAATGCCTTGAGGTTTTTGGAATTATCCTAAAGATGTCTCTGCAAATGAATATTTGGAATATAGCATGTACATTTAAGATATATATTATTTCAGCGCTTATACGAGCAATACTTGGTCAGTCTATTTCTACATTATTTATTCTAGACACCATAGTCATCATTATTGCATAGAGACACACTAATATGACCACAAGCTGGGGTTCTTAAATTCTCGTTAAAGTAGGTATCGTGCATTTAACAGGACCCTAACGAATGTTTCTCTAATTGTTCTAATCATAGAATTTATAATCTGATTTAAGTGAAAAAAAAACTAAACTTGATGCAGAAGTTTCTAAAACGGGTATACATAACAAGATGAAATGTCTGGTAATTCTCCTTTGGAGCAAATTGCATAATTACACCACTATCTCAAAAAACGACATGCGATACGCGAATAAATCAATTCAAAAGTTTCATGTTGCCTTCAATTTAGTTTAAAATGATATCTATCTTATAAAAATAGAATATAGGAATCACCGAAATATACTGTTTATAGATGAAATCACCAACCTTAATGCATGCAGAATGATGGCAATGAAAATCGGATGTACATTTAGTTAGAAAATTAACTATTACAAGCAATGTTCAGTTTATACAAGTAAAAAAATATTTTTTAAATAAAAAATTTAGTATGTTTTGTAGTTTTCTCAATTTCTCCAATGTGAGCAAAATGTGTATAGCTATCTGCATGTGTTTTGATGATACACAAACTGAGCACACTTAATCTTATTAATGTAACGCTTATACTTTGCTCATACATTTTAATAATAATTTTGTATCTAATTTACACAGAGCCATTCAACTACATGATATTAATGACATACTTAATGACTCATCAGATATCAAAAAGTGACGTATCGTATCTTCTTATAAAATTAATTTTTACGCTTAAGACATTACTTCTTATAGCATCCTGCAACTTTTTAATAGACTAACATATGTAAGACAGTTGCGCAAGACAGTATAATAAATAAGATGCATGCATTGAAACATGTTACTTTGTTCAATAGTACACAAAAGCGAGAATATTTAAATGAATTTGTGCCAATAAAATTAATGATAAACTATAATACTGATGTTCCGAACTCCTTCTATATTGGTCTCCAGAATAACTAATATGCTGAAATACGTAAAAGGCTACAAACAAAATCTTCAAACGTGATCTTCAAGTGAATTTTCAATTTAAAATGTTCTGGTGTATTCCCTGCAAGTTTTTGATCAAAACTATTCCACAAGACTATACCAGAAGACTATTCCAGAAGAAATTCGAAATGTCGTTATTATGGTTTATCGCTAATTTTATTTTTACAAATTCTTACAAAAGTATTGTTTATGTGTACCATTATTAAGTTTTTAGGTTTAAGTGTATAAACCGTATTTGTTTTAAATCGACATTACCAACATCATTTACCATTTCAAAAATAGGATAAGCTTGATGTAACAGATAACTTCATAACTTCTTCGTAACTGATAACTTCGTCGGTTTCCGCTAGAAGATCTGCTGTTTACTTCATCGTGCTGCGTTTAAAATCAGCATAATCAGTTTTACTATACCTAGATATAACTTTCATTATTTTAATTAAATCTATCATTTATAAAATATTTTTCATCATTTTTAATTATTCACAAAAAAATCTTCTTTTTGTGATAAATAAGAAGCCACTATAAAATAATTTTATTATTGTGCTGCTTGCTAACTATTGTCTGTCTACAAATTACATCTCCATAAATGATTGCTGAAAATTGATATGCTGTATAAAGCAATAATTATCTATTCTCATATAAGTCCATGCAGGAGAGGATTAACTGAGTTCATAAGTTATTTGGAATCCCACCAGTGGCCACGAGAGGTTCTGTCCTCTCAACTGGTTGACGGCAGGTGCTGGGTTCGAATCCAATTGCGTTAGTCGGCCTTATCGTTCGGAGTTTTCTTCGTTTTCTTCGAACTTTCATAAATACGGGTTAGGTTCCCTTAGAAACACCCCCCCACGAAGGGCACTCCACCCCTGGTTCTATATCCCTCGTTTAGATAATCGGTCGACCCAAAATAAACAAATCCAAACGATAAGTTATTTGAGTGGAATCAGATTAAACGAGAGCCCTGTATATTTGTTATCTGTTAATAAATGCATAGTTTTTTCTCTTAAAATTATAAGCACAAAACTAATATACAGGGTGTCCAACAAATAACACCCTGATTTTAAATTTAAATTTCTCAAAAACAAAAATCGATAGAACTATGCGGTAAACGGTTTCTTTATTAGGTAATCTGTAAAAATGTTATACAGAAGTTTCGAAGGTTGGATATTTTGAAAAGATTATGTTCTGATTGGCAAAGAATGCTTGACTTAGCATTTTTCTTGCCTTAAATTGCTTGTTTTGAATGAGATTTTGGGCGGACAACGCCATATTTTAAAGTTTTTTGGAATTTCAGAAATTTCAAAAATTTAGTTTAAAAAATATGGCTAAGTACCCCGAAAAACTCGTTCTCTACAAGCAATCTAAAGCAAGAAAAACGTCAAGTGGAGTATACTTTGCAATCAGAACACAATCTTTTCAAAATATTCACCATTCGAAACTTTAGTATAACATTTTTACAGCTAATCTCTGCTAATAAATGCGCAGTTTTTTCTTTTAAAAATTTATAGCACAAAACTATTATATATATTTTTTTACATAGAATACAATACAGCTATGTAGTATTCTCAGGCGTAATATTCTCAGGTATTCTCAGTTCATAAGCAATTTGAGTGGAATCAGATTACTCGAAACACCCTGTGTATTTGTTATCTGCTTATAAATGCATAGTTTTATTTTCTTTAAAAAAAATTATAAGCACAAAACTAATATTTTTTTACATAGAATATAATACAGCTATGTAGTATTCTCAGGTGGACTAAAAATTTAACATATCTGGATTTAATGCTCAAACTAATATATGACGATGGATTATGCGAAACTCTCAAATGTGCTCTTACGTGGATTACATAGAAAGTGATATATAGATGTTTATAGCTTAAGCTGCGAAGTTCCACAAGCGTAAAAGTTCATAGGTGATTAATTGCGTTGTTTAATAGAAACTGTATTTTGTTGGATATACTTCAATTGAGTATAGATAATTTTAGTTTTTCTGGTTTCTTTGAAATTTTTTCATATAATTTGAAATTCAAAGTTTTAAAAAGAAGTATTTAGGCACAATTTTCGGTACGTTAAAGATATTTCTTCAAAGTGCATTCTATTTTGTTTCAAATATATATATAATTAAAAAAATCACAATATTCGAATTTAAAAAAAAACTTTTAAAAACTTTAATAGTAAATTAATTTTTCGTCTAAAGTTTACAAGATTTTAATTGCGTTTTAAATAAACAGAAATAAGTTCCACACTATATACGGGTGACGTACAGGGTTATGATATTCAAGTTCAAATAACTATACTATGTACAGGGTGTTTTTTTAAGTCATGAGAGTAAAATCCCATAACAAAAGTACCACTTGTCTGAGAACGATAAACGTACCATGGGCGATCAAAATGTGAAACCCGCATACTTTGTGGTCATTATTCTATAGACAACCTCCCAATGACAGTGCCATTGACGATGAAAACGGTGTATAACACATTGACAATCTCTTGCATTAAGACGCCACACTACTGATTAAAAAATACCAGGATAATAATATAAATTCTATGGGTGGTTTTCTTTTCAAAAATCTCGCTCAAATTGTAATATTTCGACATGATTTCTTTTGCATAGGATAGCTGAGGACGATCCACAACCGACCTAGTTTTTACTTTTTCGATTTTGGTGTCAGATTTAAAAAAAATGCCTTAACTTTTAGAACCGGTTATGGAACTGAAACTATCTTAATATAAAAAGAATGTAACCAAAAAAAAAAAAAAAAAAACTAAACCGTTGTGGATTGTCATCAGGTATCCTATGCAAAAAAATCACATCGAAATATTACAATTTGTGCGAGATATTTAAAAAAACACCCCCATAGACTTTACATTATCATCCGGGTCTTTTTCAATCAGTAGTGTGGGCTCTTAATTGCGCAGTTCCGTGCGAGTGCTTTACTTCACATTTTTATATCGTCATGTTTCTGCTAAAATGTTCGCAGTCCCTCTTCCAAAATACTGCATTCTGTATGTGTTTGATATACATAATAATGTTTTATTTTTCTCAAAGTTCCGCATATTGTATGCCAGATTGCAATAATTGAGAAAAGGGACTGAACATTTTCGCAACCACACGGAACTGCGCAACTAACACAAGGGATTTTTAACGTGCTGTCCACCATTTTCAGCCTCAATGGCACAGTCATTGCGCGGAAATCTCTAGAAAAATTAAAATGAGGTATTCGTGCTTCACATGTTTATCACTAATGTGCGAGTGCGTGTGTTGTGAGCGTGTTGTGCGCAAGCTGACTTTACAACATATGCAGCGCTATATCGATTTGATTTAAAGGGTTTTTTTCTTTAATTACACCTAAAATTGAACCTTTGTCAAAAATTGAGATACATCAAGTCAGTTTGATAAGTGGTTGTTCCTTTTGTTATAGGGTATTAATTTCACAACCAAACCAAACAAACAAACAAAAAATCGGTACATGGAGATTTATTGTGCTAATATCTAAAATGATATTTTCGTGCATTATTGCTTAAAAAATTTTTTTTTATTCAAGTTTACTTTTATTTCATGTACTGCACTTCAAAGAAAAAAAAAGGTTTTGTATGTTTTGAACAATGTGAAAATTCCTGAAAAAATCTATTTTTAAATAAAATGTTAATGAATAATGAATTAATGTTTTAAATAAAATGTTAAATGAAAATTATAGATTTTTCTCCGTTGGCTTTTTTTTTCAAGTATAGATGTTAAAGTGAAATCAACTATTTTTAATTACATAATAAATAATATTAAACTAAATATTGTGACAAAATTACTTCGTAAGAGTGTGCTATTGCCTTCCACCCAAAATCATTGTTTTGTTTAATGTTTTTCTAAAAACAAATATCTGCGAATAAAGATGATACATGAAAAGTAATAAATGTTGAATATTTATTTATTATCTCATCAACAGTTTGATTGTCTTACATTGTAGCAATTTTAAACTCCTTTGAAAACGTTAAGAAAAAAAAATTACTAAACAATGCATGAACCTCAAAACAATCAGTCCTAATTTTTCATCGGTATATAAGCCTATATTATTGACATATTTCCTGATTATAACCGAAATTAGCTCTAAAATTTAAAGAACCGACACTATAAAAAGGCGTACTCATATGTTCATTTGAAAAAAAAATCAGCTTCTAATTTTCTCGATAAAGAATAACTAAATTATAAATTTTTTATCATTTATATCTACTAAAGGTACTTATAAATACCATTAAAATAACTCATTATAAAAAGCATTTAATACATCGAATAGTTGTAATGCTGTTTAGAATGAGTTATAGATATATTACACTATCTTGTTCCAAAAGTATTATTGATTGCACAAAACAAAAAATGTATTTAAAGAACAATTTCTGATAAAATTTTGATATAAACTTTATTTAGCTCTCTGTAGATCTAGATAATTTTGTGGTGCAGTCACATCTTCAAATTACTGAAAAGGGGAAAAATTGCTGTGTCTTTTTCCTAAGGATCGCTTACTTCATCATGTAGGTCAATTCTTAAAAGGATAAGTAATAAATCTAACAATAAAATAAATGTATATTGCAGAGATTGTTTATTTTTTATTTTTTCCCGAGTGTAAAATATAAAAATTACATTGTAAATTTTAATACTCCAGAATATATTTTTGTATATTTCATATACATTATTACTTTAGCAAAATGTAAATAGAATGCACGAGATAAGCTATAAAAGTCAGATTATAAAATTTCACAAGCATGTAATAATTCGTAAGGGCGCATGAATTATCTCAACAAACTCAATGAAGCCGAATTTGCGAAATATTAATTCAACATCATGTGTTTTATGAAAAAATATTTTTTTTACAGTTAATATACACATTGTATCCTATATATAAATAATGATAAAAAAATAAATTCTTGCGTAATTTAGTTTTTAAGAATTATTAAAATTTTTACCTACTTTTTGAACAGTATGTCCGCTTTGTCTGTTTAGTACACTTTTTAAAAATACTGTTAAATATATACCTTAAAGTTCGTTGTGGTACCACAAAACATACTATTTGAGAATAATAAGAAGTAATTTTCATTTTGGCATAAAAAGAATAAAATTAAAAATAGTTCACTCATAATTTCAAAATACTAAAAGTTTTTATACGTTTTAACGATATGTTTTTCATTATTAAAGAAAAAACATTCAGACCTATTATGTTAGGCATTTTTAAAGAAAAGGTTAGTTACACAATTTTGGAAAGTTTCAAAACCTTACCTAAAACAGAGTTTTAGAAAAATATACCAAAGCATAAAAATCACATTATGAAAAAAAATAAATGTATATATGTATACCTATAGTGCTTTAAAAATATTTTGTTAAAACTTTCCAGTACCGTAATCTTTAATGCTCAATAATCATAACGGTCACCATAACGGTTTACTTCCATATTTTAGGCTGATATTTAAAAACTGAAAATTTTGAACCATTTTATATTCCAAAAACAAAACAACATTGGTATACTTTTCTAAAATAATTCAATATATAACCTTAAATTTTGTCAACATATCAGGAAACACCATATTTAAGAACAATAAATAGTAAATTATAATTTGCTAAAAAGAAATTAAATTAAAAATATACAAAAAAAATTATATAAAAAAAACATTAAAATGCTAAATATTTTAAGCACGTATTTCTTATTGTTTATTTTTTTTCCTCACACTAATAATGTTAGAAATTTTTAAAGAAAAACAGCTACACTGGTTTGGACTAATTTTAATAACTATTTACCTAAAATAGAATAGCAGAGAATAGATAAGAAGCATCAAAATATCTCATTTTAGAAACAGTCGATACATATATAAATCACACATAATGCTTAAAATAAATTATTTTGAAACATTCTAGTACCATAACCTTTCAGATCTATAATCATTTAGCACCATAATACTTTATCTATATTTTTAGTCCAATAATAAAAAAACTCAATCATTATATGTTACACGTGCCCTTAAAAAAGTTTAAGGTATCGCTGCTGTGGAAAAAAAGCATTATATCATTTCAAAAAAGGAATATTAAAACATTAAAAAACAAGCTTCCACTAATTTATTTTCAACTGCTCTAAAAGTTTAATATTTACAAAAAAAGGCTTTATACTTTTAATAGAAATAAATCCAGTTTGTTTCTTCTTGTGCGTTAAATTCTAAAATACTATATACATCTGAACTGGTTTTATCGTAGACTCAGGGAGCTATTACGATGCATCCATGTTAGATATTTATGGCTCAAGATATTCTTAAATGACCCGAAATATCTTTACAGATGCCTCATCTTAAATAGATATTTGTCGAGCGCCTGAAATTTATGTTCCTGATGGAAGATATATGATGAAAATAATTTATCAGATATAAATAAGTTGAACGTTAAAATAAAATAGTACTTTAAATATAACTGTTAAATGCATTAGAAAACGTTTCAGAAAGGTATACATTTGTTGATGAAAAATGTGTAGATAAAAAATAAATTGTAATTATTTTTTTCATACATAAAAATGTGATGTTTGTCATTTTCAAACAGCAATTACATTGTCAAATTGAAAATGATAAAAATGAAATATGTGTTCATTTAAAAAGATACCATAGTTAGGTCAAATATCTAATAATTATAAGATAATAATTGAAATTTCAAATGAATATATATTTTTTAAATCGATGATTTTCTGTAATTTTTTTATGTTAATACACACAATGTTATTAGAAGAAGTATTTATTACACTTTAAGATGAAAACTTTTTATTTTAAAAATATAGATAGGTATGTGAATATTTTGTAATAATAAATACAAGGTGGTTATAAATGAGTATAAAAAAAGTGCTATAATATTCGAAAGAAGAATATTAAAAAATTAAAAAAATATATATAAAAAACTATTTTTTCCCTAATTCCTTTTTTCAATTGCTCTTAAATTTTAATATTTGCGAAAAAAGTCTGGATATTTTAAATCTAAATAAATGCAGTTTGTTTGTTCCTTTTGCGTTAAATTCTTAAATTTTAAACATTTATGAACTGATTTTCTCGCAAACTCAGGGAGATATTACAATGTATCCATGTTAGATATTTATGGCTCAAGATTTTCTTAAATGACCCGAAATATCTTTACAGATGCCTCATCTTAAATAGATATTTGTGGAACGTCTGAAATTTATGTGACTGATACAAGATATATGATGAAAATAATTTATCAGATACATTTAAATTGAACGTTAAAGTAAAATAGTACTTTAAATATAACTGTTAAATGCATTAAAAAACTGTTTAGAAAGGTATACGTTTGTTGCAGAAAAACGAGTAGATAAGAAATGAATTGTGTTTCGAATTTTTTAAATATAAAAATGCAATGTTCATCTTTTCAAACAGGCAATTATATTGTCAAATTGAAAATGATAAAAATGAAATATGTGTTCATTTAAAAAGATACCATAATTAGGTCAAATATCTAATAATTATAAGACAATAATTGACAGTTCAAATGAATATATATTTTTTTAAATCGATGATTTTCACACAATGTTATTTGAAGAAGTATTTATTACACTTTAAGACGAAAACTTTTTATTTTAAAAATATGGATAGGTATGTGAATATTTTGTAATAATAAATACAAGCTGGTTATAAATGAGTATAAAAAAATGTGCTATATTATTCGAAAGAAGACTATTAAAAAATTAAAAAATAATATATAAAAAACTGTTTTTTCCCCTAATTTCTTTTCAACTGCTCTTAAATTTTAATAATTGCGAAAAAAATCTGAATATTTTAAATCTAAATAAATCCAGTTTGTTTGTTCTTTATGCGTTAAATTCTTAAATTTTAAACATATATGAACTGATTTTCTCGCAAACTCAGGGAGCTATTACAATGTATCCATGTTAGATATTTATAGCTCAAGATATTCTTAAATGACCCGAAATATCTTTACAGATGCCTCATTTTAAATAGATATTTGTGGAGCGCCTGAAATTTATG
Source organism: Maratus speculifer (assembly GCA_964019185.1). Taxonomy (NCBI): domain Eukaryota; kingdom Metazoa; phylum Arthropoda; class Arachnida; order Araneae; family Salticidae; genus Maratus; species Maratus speculifer. Next base: position 222,357,338 of record OZ025296.1, on the reverse strand, counting down.
TGCCTAACAAAAGATATATGATCAGAATAGTTCATCAGATATATTTAAATTGAACGTTAAAGTAAAATAGTACTTAAAATATAACTGTTAAATGTATTAGAAAACGGCCCAGAAAGGTATACATTTGTTGCAGAAAAACGAGTAGATAAGAAATGAATTGTGTTTCAATTTTTTTTAAATAGAAAAATGCAATGTTCATCTTTTTAAACAGGCAATTATATTGGCATATTTAAAATGATAAAAATAAAATATGTATTCATTGAAAAAGTTACCATAGCTAAGTTCAGGTATCTAATAAGTATAATATAATTATTAATAGTTCTAATTCGACAGTTCTAATAATTCGATTTTTTAAAAAATCGATTCTTTTCTGTAAAATTTTATATTAATTTACAAAATACTATTAGAAGAAGTATTTATTGCACCTTAAGACAAACACTTTTTATAATGAAAAAAATATAAAAGTATTGTGAGTATTTTGTATTAAAAGTACAGGGTTGTTATAAATTAATATAAAAAGTGTTATATTTGAAAGAATAAATATTAAAGCATTAAAAAATAAAATAAGTAAAACACTATTTTTCCACTAATTTGTTTTCAACTTCCTGTAAATTTTAGTATTTGCTTAAAAATATTTGTATTTAAAATTGAAATAAATCCGGCTCGTTTCTTCCTGTGCGTTGAATTCTAAAATATTATATACATCTGAACTGATTTTATCGCAGACTCAGGGAGCTATTACGATGCATCCATGTTAGATATTTATAGCTCAAGATATTCTTAAATGACCCGAAATATCTTTACAGATGCCTCATCTTAAATAGATATTTGTGGAACGTCTGAAATTTATGTGCCTGATGCAAGATATACGATGAAAATAATTTATCAGATATAAATAAGTTGAACGTTAAAGTAAAATAGTACTTTAAATATAACTGTTAAATGTGTTAGAAAACGGTGCAGAAAGGTATGCGTATACATTTGTTCATGAAAAATGTTTAGATAAAAAATAAATTGTGTTTTATTTTTTTTTAATATAAAAATGTAATATTTGTCATTTTTAAATAAGCAATTGCGCTGTCAAATTCAAAATGATAAAAATGAAATGCGTGCTCATCTAAAAAGATACCATAGCAAAGGTCCTGCGTCAAAAAATTATAATATAATAATTGAGAACTATAATAAATATTTTTTTTTTAAAAATCTGTGATTTTCTGTAAATTCTTTCATATCAATACTCATATTAATGGATAAAGTATTTATTGCGTCTTAATAAAAATGGAATTTTATAATAAACAAATAAGAAAAATCATGCATTCAGCATAGATTGTGAAACACTTTCCAACACGTTCTGAAATTTTTAAAAATTGCTATTTAGGGTAACAAAGTGTTAATGTCCAGAGTCAAATTTCTATTTTAACACTATTGAATAGCCCTGTATTTGATTTGGCGTTTGATATATATATACTATGCGATGTAACACATGTTCTATTTTATATACTTCTATTAATACTAGCGGACCCGACAGACGTTGTCCTGGCAACGACTCCAAAAAATCAAATAAATGTAGATAAATATAATAATACACATGATAACTACTACGCTCTTTAATCTAATTTCTTATCACAATTATATAAGGAAATTATTTTTCACTTTGCAGTAGTTTTTGAAGTCGGTTCAATTTTTGATAGAAAAATTTATTTTTCTCTTTTTAGTTAAAAGTTAAAGTAAAGATTTTCTGAAGTCGGTTAATTAAAATTATAATACAGAAAAAAATATTGAAATCATACACGTATGTCAGGAGTGGGGTTCGAACACAAAATCTCTTCCTTTAAGAACCATAGCTTAAAACTGGCGCCTTAGACCGCTCGGCCATTCCGTCCGCACACTATTCACTGAACTTATTCAACACTTTTAATTAGCAAAAATCACTAACTATTAGTTTTTGCATAATTACTAAAAAGTACTGAATCAATTTCGATGAAATGTGAATCTAAACTATTCTCGAATCCACTGGAACACACACACAAAATTTCATTAAAATCGGTCCAGTCGTTAAGGAGGAGTTTGCTGACATACACATGCACAGAAGATTTATATATATAAAGATTTCGAATGTTAGTTCCTCGCCTCTTTTAAAAATTAATTTCAAAAGAAAAACATTTTTAATAGGTATTTTTATTGAGTGTTTGTCTCCAAATAGCGTATAAAATAATAAAAAAAAACAAATAATAAATTAGTTTTAAAATATCATTTCATTTCTAGATTTTTCTTACTTTTCAGTTTATTAAATATAAAACGAATTAAATATTTTTTCTGTTTTAAATAACTACTATATTTATTTCCTATCATCTTATTTGTCTAGTATAAAGAACTTAATTTTTACCGATTATGTTGAACTTTGTTTTAGGGTTACTGTACGTTGTGCGCTTTTTGCCGAAGGCGATAACTGTTTTATTATTAACAACGCTCATTTTAAATTCCTTCCCATTGCTTTTCATATAACGGTCCTTTTTACCTGTACGGTTTTTAGCCCGGCTTGGGAATCTGTTGTGTGCCAAGACATGTTCTCTTGGCATTTGTGTAATGTAAAAACTTATTGAGATTAAGATTTGTCGCAGTCTAAGATTTTATGTTTAAACGAGTTTTTTTTTCAGTGTGCTGCATTAATGTTGTTTATAAGTGCTCAATTTCTCGTATTATGGATAATAAAATAATTAGTCAAGAATATTTTTAAAAACTGATTTCCTTGATGATGATTTCTTCATCGTTTTATTCTAGAAGAAAATTTAAAAATGGACCTTATTAACTATTCATAAAACAACAAGCACGGCCAAACAGAAGAAGGTGGCGTCACCATAACTGTATACTGGGGAAATTTAGTTTAACCCCCTGACTGCCTTGTAAAAGTGCAAAATTGTAAAGTTTTTTCGCCTCAATTTATTTTAAATGTTAATAAAAGAGGAATTTTCTATCATAGTGTAATTTTTTTGTTACGTAAATGCTTATAAGCCTTGAAAATATCAATCATAGCTTAATTTCTTAAAACTGGATTTTGTTTGTAGAATTATATTAATTTAAATAAAGCTTCAACTGCAGTGAGACCTGCAGCCTAATGAACGGATATATCCGGTCGCGGCAGTAGAGAGTTTAAAGGGAAAAAAACGCGCAAGAGTTTAAAATTTTTCTTTCAGCAGTTTTTAATAATAGATGGAAACATACTTGTATACTTTTGTTCAGCCCTGTATTTTAGCTAGTTCTTTTATTATACATCAGTTATTTAGCTATAATTTAGTTTAAACTACAACACTCCAAAGACTACTGGAATCAGAGATTATAATTTCAAAAAATTATCATCCATAAGTGACCATGTATCCAATTCTTTGAAAAGAAAGTGAATGCAGTTTTTCATAAAAATACATTACTTATTTAAAAAAGAAACTTTAAGTAAATTATCCTCTCATTCGGTAATTTTATGGACCAGCATGATAAATATAGCATTTATACATACTATATATATAATATTTATAAATTTAGTGAAACTTAAAAGCACTTATCATAATAATATTAAAAATATTCACTTTTCATAAAATTAAAAGCAATTATTATAATCATTATAGTTAAAAAGGCATTTCATCCACCCATCAGCCACCATCGGAAATATGCAGTATTTCGTCTAGGCAATATTATTTGAAGTCTTTCACGTGTCCCTGTAAATGCTATGCATTTCGAATTATGCGTAAACAAATTATAGAAAGCCTTACAGACGAATAGAAATTTACTATGCATGAAACAGCTTAAAAGTATTAAAGTAAGCCACAAACTACTTCCCCCATACCATTATTAATAGACTTATTCTTTTGGGTGGCCCTGTAAATGAATAATAACTATTTTTTTAACCTCATGTTTTACAGAAATTATACTACATTGAAAGCATATTTATATGCAATTCGTACATGCATATAAATTTTAATATGTCTGACAGAGTATTACTTCTTTAAAATTCATTTGAAATGATATTTTCCCATAGGCCGTAATGCGACAGAAAAATTTTGGAAGATTTTCCCAGAGACGGACGGACGGCATACGAACACCCAGACAGTAGAATCCAAATCTTAAATTCTTTTCAATATCGTTGTAAAGTGTTAAAATGTTTGATAAATATTGAGAGTATTTTGTAATAATAATACAGAGTGACTATAAATGAATATCCCAAATGTACATGGCTATTAATAGAAATTTTAAAAAAAAGTAAAAATTGTTGTTGAATGAAAATGAAAAATAACAGTTGAAATTCTAAATTCAACATAATTACCAGTGTTCGGCGTGAGCTTCCCTTTCCCCTCCCTCAGAGATACGAACAATATCGAAAATGGTACGATTACTCACCACAATTTTTATGTAGCCTGTTTCACTGGGAATCTTTGTTTGAATGAGAGGAGGAAAAACACACAAGTTTATTTTTTAAATTCCAGGATTTGTTAAATCTCGATTTACAAATTAAAATTCAATCGATCGGCCAAATCATATCTTTGCGGAAAATAATTGAAAATCCGACTTTAGCGGTTGACTCATAGGTTTACCATTATGTTCTCATGCTCCCAGTTCTTTATGTTTCCTTAATTTTGGTTGCAGGAAAACATAATGGTAAATCTAAAAGTCAACCGATAAAATCGGATTTTAAGTTGTTTTTTCACCAAAATATGATTTGGCAAACCGATTGAGTTTTAGTATGCAAATCGAGATTTATCTAATCCTAAAATTTACTTTATGAGCTCAATGAGATGATTGCTGTACTGCGTGAGATAATGCGTGTCGTAGGTTTCTCTGCGACAGTTCGTAAAAGTCAAACAAACACATGATTCTATAATGAAGTTATGAAACATATAAGACTCCGAGAAAAAAGATCATGCTGAATAAAGTGTGAGACTACTTACCATACTACCTCGATATCGTTCGTATTTTTGAAAGAGCTCATAATGGCCCTTATAACTGTAGGGGAAACTGGGGTACATTGATACAGTTTTTTTCTAAGATTTTTTTTTGGTGTCAAGAAAGTAGAAAATTCAAGTTTTTTTTCCATGAGGTGACAGCAAAACTTGTGTAATATGTTATAAAAATGTACAATCATTGTTTTATGTAGTATTTTTGCATGTAATTTTAAAAAAATCAAAAAAAGTCATTTGTATCAATGTGCCCCATCCCCGGGGCAGATTGATACGTTTAAGAAAAATGACGACAAAATAATACCAATGCATATTTTTCATAAAAAATGAGTTAGAAAACCATTTTATATTTATTTATAAAAATTCAAATCACCCACAATTTATTTTTAAGCAATATTAAAGCAATCAAAATTAAATATATTATGACTTGATGTTCTGTCTGTTTCTTGTCTGATTGTTGGCTGTGGTAACTTTGTCATATCTAGCACTTCAACCCCAGCATTATCTTCTTTCTTATGAAAGATGAAAAAATTACCAGTTTTTCTGTTTATAAATAGGTTCATAAACAGAAAATAAAGGATAATTATATTAAAAATTCTGTTTATAATATAAGTATCATTTTCTGTTCTGCAGTTTGTTTCTCTTACTTAACATTTCTTATGTCGAAAATACTTTTTTCTCTGGAGAATCGATATAAATTCGAGATTTGCCAGAATGCCGTCCTTTTCTTTTATTAGTTCTACTAGCACTAGATGCTGGGTAAGTTCCTACGTCTTCTGTTTTCAAAAATACTATAAAATGCTCTAATATAAAGAAATTAGAGCTATTTCACTTCAATAAAAACTAATATTAGAAATTTTTCGTGAAAAAAAAGGTTGGATTAAGGAGTGTATGGTAAAAAAAATAATAAAAGATAATGAAAATATGAACTATTAAAGGATTTAGGCTGTATCAATGTGCCCCGTCATAAACTGTATCAATGCGCCCCATACAGCGATTTTGAATAAAATGAGTCTCAAATCCAACACTTCACAATATATCTAACAATAAATAATGAGGAAATGATAAAGAGTAGCAGTACTTACCAGGGAGAGTATTCATTTTGGTTGAAAATACTGGAACAGTTGTATAATAGCATTTCAATTGTACAACTCAAGTTTACTTTTGAACAACAAAAACAATAAATCACCCGTCCCATTTCATCAAACTGCTGAATCATTCCAAGATTTTCTGTATGTAGTTGAATACACTAGCATCACCTTTTGGAGCTGTTGTGAAACTTCCTGTAATGACCCTGTGAGCGGTAGAGGGGGTGTATCAATGTGCCCCATGTATCAATGTACCCCAGTTCCCCCTATTGATTTAAACTTTCATCTGTTATATTTGATTTCCAATGACAACAAACTACTTTTTAGGTAGATTTCGTATGAAATACTACCTATTGCATTCTCTCCCATGTTGGAATTTCTGAAAATTTTTTGCAGATCTACACCGATCATAACTCCTAGACCCCAAAACTACCATCAGTAAAAAGTTTATCTATCTATCTATCTATCTATCATTGAATATCACTCTCTTCTGGACACGATAACTTCTATAATTATGCTCAGATCTTCTTCAAACTTTTACATAAAATCAAGGAGCATAAAATCTCAGTTGAGATCGTTAATGGGCAAAATCGGACTATGGGGGTGGAAATTGGGAGGGTTTTTCTGAAAGCCGAAAAAAAAACGCGATAATTTCTTAAATAAAATAGATATCGAAACAGTTAAAAGTTTATATTAGTTCTCAAAAATGGGCTAAAAGTTTATGCATGACAGATTTTTGGTAAAGTTAAAAATGGGCGTTAAAAACAGCGTTTTTGGGAGAAATCATAACTTCGTCAATAATCAAGATATAAATTCCAACTAAATTTTTTATAAATGTACTCAACATTATCTAAAACTTTTGTATTTACAAGTTTTTGATAGGACCAACTTTTACCGATGAAAAAAATTTAAAACGAAAAGAAAAAGGGGGGGGAGGAAAAAGAAAAAATCCATAACTTACTCAATTTTTAAGAAATCCAATCTAATTAAATTTACTTTACTTCTTCACAATAATATCTACAACTTTTATATTAACAAGTTTTTCATAGAACCGATTTTTCTAGCAAAAATAAATTAAACAAAAATAGGATTTGGAGAAAAAAACCCTCAAATCCGAAGTGCTTATATTCTGAATCAATATTAAATTCTTTTTTGATTTTAAACGCATCCAATGGCAGATCCTCTTATTTAGGAACTATATAATGTGAAGTATAAGCCAGTGTTTTGATAAAGGCAGAATATATTTCAAAAAAGGCTGTCAAAAGGAGTATTTTGACAGAATTTCCCTAAGTAATAGTGATTAAAAAAATGAGGAAGTATAAAAATTCGCGATTTTTCTGAGTCATTTTTAAATCCATTTTTGTTCCCAAACACATCCAATTCACAGGTCCTCTTATTTAGGAACTATATAGTGGGACGGATTGTCCAGTTTTTTGATAAAGGCAGAATATATTTCAAAAAAGGCTACCAAAATGGGCACTTCGCACAAAATTTTTCAAAGCGATCATGATTAAGAATTGAGGATGCATTCAAATAAAAAAAGGTTATTTTATGACTCTTTTTTAAATCTAATTTTGCTCTCAAATGCATTTAATTGACAGTTTTTTGTTATTTAGAAACTATATAATGTGCGTATTCATCCATTTTTTGATAAAGGCTAAAAATATTTTTTTAAAGCTGGCAAAGTGGGTACTTCGCAAAAAAAAAAAAAAAAAAAAAAAAAAAAAAAAAAAACTTAAAGTGATCATGATAAAAGAATTGAGGATGCATTCAAATAACAAATTGATTATTTTATGACTCATTTTTAAATTCATTTTTACTCTCAAACGCATTCAACATACAGTTATTTGTTATTTAGGAACTGTGTAATGGGCCCTATTTGTCCGTTTTTTTTTTTTTTTTTATAAAGTCTAAATATATATTTAAAAATGCTAACAAAGTGGGCACTTCGCACAAAATTTCCCAAAGCGATCTTAATTAAAGAATGGTAAATGTATGAAAATAACAAATTGGTTATTTTATGACTCATTTTTAAATTCAATTTTGCTCTCAAACGCATTTAATTGACCATTTTTTTGTTATTTAGGAATTATATAACGTGCGTATTGGTCGATTTTTTAATAAAGTTAGAATATGTTTCAAAATATGTTTTCAAAATGGGCATTTGAGCCGAATTTCGTTTAAGATGATTTTGATAAAATCAGTTCTTACAGAAAAATGAAGTATTTTTTTTTCAAAAGCGGACAAATATAATAGCTAAACTGGGTTTGTCACTAATAATATTTTGTTTTTTGAATGTTCAAATGAAAATTCTTCGAAATCTACCTCCGCCTATGGGCCAAGCCGATAGGGATTTCTTGTTGTTCTGTTTTAAACTTCCTTTTAATTTGAGACATTTATTTTATAATCTCATTGTACGTCAGTAGACAGAGTAAATTTCAGTTAATTTTGTAAATCATTCAGATCTATGAATAATTCATTTTTTGGACAATTCTGAATGTATGGTACATATTTCTTGTGTACATTAACTAATGTACAAGAACGATGTTCAAATACGATTATTAAACATACTTCCATTTATTTTCTAGTAATAAAGCCAATTATGACAGTAAAATAACTTTATCATCATAATGGCTAAATAAATAAATAATGTTGTTTCTCATAAATATAATTATGTTACTTTCCGTAGTCTTTAGAACTTTGTTACTAATTCAAAACTCCAAGTCTTGAATTTTTATCGCCTTTTCTTTCTTCGAATTAGTTGAAGGTCTAAATTTTATTCGCTCAGCTGGATCCGAGTCACATACATTTCTACTAAAATGTGGCTTTTCTTTCAATTTCACTTGTGGTATTTTTTTTTAAATATTTTATGTTCTTCTAAACAATTAATTTTTATCGGTCTGTATATATTATTTTAATAACACACACCTGCATAATTGATTTATGACTATCGGTTTTCGTATGTATATATAGTCTATTATTTTCTCATTTTTGTTTTACAAATCCTCTGTTGATAATTTAATAATAAGTAATTCGAGTCCTACTTAAAATTTCAGCCACAAAATAACTCATGTTGAGCCGAAATTCACTCATTTCGTGATTACAAAGTCAGCTTCTCGTAAAGAGTTTAAAAAACTCGAGTGAACTTGTCATTTTAAAGCAATATAAGTCAAGATGATGAGATGTAGTTTAAAAAAGCATTTTAAATCGAGATAAATGAAACATTTAAAAAAACAACTCATTCGCGAGACAATAAGTTACAGCTTTTTTCCTAGAAACTAAATCCATTCATTCGATTTAAAAGAGTAAAGGTTCTCCAATTTCATAATTTTGGTGTATTAAAAGAGTCCATTTGGAAACGCACAACAAATTTTAAAACCAAGCAACAATTTCCATTTACACTCACAAATTTATACCTATTCTTTGTGCAACCCTGTATTGGATTATAGATCTGTACCTATAAACTGCATAAATGGCAAAAATTAGTTCAGTTGGAAAAGATTTAACACGGTTGAAAATTCCTTATCAATAAATTACGCTAATATTGGGAATGGCACCTGAATTCTTTTTAAAAATCTTGTATTAGAGGCATGAAATTTATAAACAATAATTAATATGCAATGCATTAGATAAAGTGAAAAGTGTTATTACCGAAACTGAAAACGAATGTAACCATCAGACTTTAACCAATTATTTTGTGGGTCCCTGTAAATGAACGATAAATTATATAAAAACCCGATATCCCATAGTAATTTTCTTATGTAAAAGTCGGTGATTTATATCAATTTCAATACATTTTAAATGACACAGTGTCGTTAAAGTACATTGAAAACAATTTTACATATTGCTCATAATGTAACGAAATTCTTTTGAATGGCCGTATAAATGAACTATTTATGTTACACAATATCAGACATTAATGCTATCAATACCAAAAAATGTCATGGCAAACAATATTACCATGCATTAATTACATGAATATCCAAGTCTACTTACCTGAATCAGTGTGGACAGTCAGATAGTTAAACCAAATTCGTAACTACTTATCAGGATGCGTTAAAAAATATAGATTTTATTTATCATCTTTTCTTTGGCTAGTGAAAGTCTGTGGTATCCGTCGGCTACCACATTCTTTAGTTGTTATTTAAACTTTACGATTATACGATTTTTTAAGTAAGTTTTTTATGTTTTCCAAATTTTTTATGAAATTGGTGTCTTTCTCAGCTGTCTGTCTGTCCTCTAGCTCACTTAAACAGACTCCGATTGCGATTAAGTTGATATATGATACGTTGTACTTTGGAAATAAAATGAACAGTATTTTCGGTTTGTTTGCAGAATCACTCAAAATAATTCTGGTATAATATGGTCTATGAGAAAAAACATTTTCGATGTATATTAATGATGTTACACAATTGCAAATATATTGAAATTCACAAATATCATTTAAGTGCACCAGAAGATGCTAACTGCAGATTATGGTGTTCCTATAACTTGTCCAATGTGTTATGAAAGTGTATTTTCAATTATGGTACCCGTTTTCGATTTATTTTCATTTATTTATTTATTTATTTATTTATTTATTGCATATTACTAGATGTGTGTAAATTCCATAAATCATATGCACTAGATGGCTAAAGTTGATCGGCCAAGTACGATTTTAGACATTTTGTTCAATATATAGAAAAATACATGAGGAATCATTCTGAAGCTATAGATGGGAAAACGAAATATTATAGGTCATACATTTCCGTGAAGTTTTTTCCCCGAAACTTCATTGAAGACCCTGAAAAAGAACGAAAAACTTTTGGATAATCCTGTGAAAACTAGTGTGGCAAAAGCGTTCAAACTGTAGATTATGATACGTGTAAATTAAGATACGTGTCTTATTATAATAAGTGTTTACTTTTATGCAGATAGCATATATACTTGCAGAAAAATAAAGTTTTTTATAAAAATAGACCCAACTGTTATGTATGTATTTCCTATTACGATGCATATTACTATATGACCAAAGGTGACCGGTCACTTGCAATTTTAAACATTTCACTAAATATTTAGAAAAATTCATGAGGAATTATTCTGAAACTGTAAGTGTGCAAACATAATAGTACAGGGTATATATTCTTTCGTGATTTTTCCCGTAAAGGGGATAGTCAACAAATTGAGAAAGAACAAGTATGTTTTCGATAACTCTTCCAAAACTAATTTTGTAAAAGTGTTCAAACTGTAGAGTATGATTAAGTGGCTTATTCTAATAAACTGTGTCCATTTTTATGCAAATATCATATATACTATTAGAGAAATTAAGGCTTTATAAAAACAATTCCAAATTTTTCCAAATTTTTTTTTTATAATTTGCAGAAGTTTTAACATAAAATAATTTTCTTTTCCGAACATACGTTAATCAATATTTTACACAATATCCTGTTATCAGAATTAAAAATAATAAAAATTCTTTGAAAAATTAGCAGGTATACTAAATATTTTAGTATACCTGCATACAAAAATGCATTTACATATTATGTTAGCTAAATATACAGAACAACGTTTGTGAAAATCTCAAAAACATAGGTTGAAAATTCTGAAAGTAATCGTAGATTGAATAAGCTCAAAATTTGTTATTGCTAAAATCCAAAATGAAGCAAAAAAGATGAGTGGTTGAATCCATTTATCCATTTTATCCATTTATTTGTATGACATAGAATGCACAATTCTATTTGGTTACAACAAATGAAAGCAACCATTTGTTGCTTCATTTTGGGAACAGTTTCTGTCAAATTCAGTGAAAAATTCTGTCTTGATTCTATAGTTTCCTTTAAACTCTTAAAATATCTCCTATGGCATGTAACTGAAATGAAACAGATATTCTTGTTCAGATTTAATAGATGAATAATATGCCAATAAGTAACAACCATTATAAATTCTAACACAAGTTTTTAATATAACAAGAAGGGATAATAAATCAGTATTCATTAAAGACAGAGATTTATTACAAAATACGTGACAGAAATATTACTTTAAAGCAATCAACCAAAATAAATGTTTTATTTTCAAGAAACATTAATCTTTCAAAATAAAATATTTTCGATTTTCAGATATGGCTTATAATATATCATTTATTGTTGATCTTGTTCGTAAGAAAATTTCAAATGATTTCGGATTGTTTTTCAAATCATTAATTTTATTTATCGAGTTGTGTGAGAAATATTTTAGTACTATACGGTAATAGATTTAAGTCACAATACATTACACATTTAACAGCACATTGAAATAACAACAAATACAATTTTCATCATATTACAGGTTTTGAGGGGACAGTATATCTCAAAAATTATCGAAAAATCAATTTCTGAAATCTGACGTAATCGAATTTGTCTCTGTCCTCTGTTTGTCCGTCTGTCACAGGGTCCGTAAATAAAAACTGTATAGGTCTTAAGCTTCAAATTTTGTATACATACAGCTGAATATTTCTTGACATACGAGAATGCATAAAGTTTTGAAAAACTCTATGGTTTTTATTAATTTGAACGTTATTTATTAGTTTGAACGTTTTTTGTCTAAACATCATAGCTTGGACTAGCTACTGCTAATAAACAGGAAATTGTTGTTAGATCCCCGGTAGTGCAAGTTGAAATTTTCATATTAAGATGAATTTGAAAGAAACATTAAAAGAAACCCTCTGTGAGATCTGCGATCACACTTACTTACTTATTTGTTTTTTAGCATTAAATGAAATTCTCTTTAAGGGTGAATATTTTGATACATCATTTTTACTGAAACGGCATTTATTTAGTGATATATTGTAAATTTTGTTAATACACCCAGCACATTAACTTGAAACCCCTGTCCTCGCTCGAGGAAACGCTCGCGAGCTAATGCTATTCCTATGGGGAAGCATTTTTCTAATACCTCTTTCGCATTTTGACATTTTTTAATAATTTTTTTTGCATTGGATAGCTGAGGTGCATGCCGACAGCGCACCTTTTTTACTTTTTCGATTTTGGTTACAAATATTTTTTACAAAGTTAGTTTCGCTTTCAAAACCGGTTTCGAAACTGAAAGTGCTTTTAAAAAAATATCTGCAACCAAAATCGAAAAAGTAAAAAAGGTGCGCTGTCGGCATGCACCTCAGCTATCCAATGCAAAAAAAAATATTAAAAAATGTCAAAATGCGAAAGAGGTATTAGAAAAATGCTTCCCCATAGGAATAGCATTAGCTCGCGAGTGTTTCCTCGAGCGAAGACAGGGGCCTTAAACATAAAATGGTTTTTTTTTTCTTGTTCATATTTTCTTCAAGTAGGTGTTTTAAAAATGCCACAGCTCTTCTATTTGAGACAGAGTTTAAGCTTTTTGGACACGTTTTTTATTACATGTATGATAAATTTGTGCATACAATTATACTTCAGGATTTGTTGTTGTTAAAACAAATTACATAAAAATGTGTTGGATTTAAATGTAATTGCACAATTGATAACTTGTGTAATACACAATTGAAAATCTAAACAAATGGGTGAGTGTAATTGCAAATTGCACAGAGGCTTTCCTTTAATATTTCATGCAAAAAAACTTATCCTTTAATTAATAAATCCAATTATTTATTTTATAATTATTAAATTCTTATATAGATGTTAGCACCAAGAGATTTATATTAGAAATAATTATAAAACATAGTTACATATTTTAATGAAATTATTTAACAAAAATCCAAAATTCTAATTTTTTAGAAATTTTGAAATTTAAAAAAACGTAGCGAAGATATGAGTAAAATTTTAAATATCTAAAAGCGAAAAAATGAAAATTAGATTTTAAATGCTGAATCATATGCAAATTGTCCAAGTTTTTGAAATAGAAAGTAAATTGAATTCCAAAAATAATACGAATTTCAAAAGAACGAAACTCTAATAATGCGCTATATGGCCAAAAGTAATCGCCCACTTGCAATTTTAGACATTCTATTAAATACCTAAAAAAATACATGAGGAATTATCGTAAAAATTCAGGTGTGCAAACATAATAGTACAGTTCATATATTACCGTGAAGAATTTTTCTCAAAACCCTATACTGGATCGTCAACAAATTGAAAAATAAATAAATATGTTTTAAATAACCCTGACAAACTAATGCAGCAAACTCTCTCAAGCTGCAGATGATGATTAAGTGGTTTATTGTTATAAACTGATCCATTTTTATGAAGACAGAATGTAAATTCGTAGAGAAAGTAAGGTTTTATAAATACATTTTTGCTTATAATTTGCAGGATTTTTAAAAAAATTTCAAAAAAATATGATAAATAAAATTGTACATAATACCCTGTAATCAGAATTACAAAGTAATAGAAGTTGTTATTAAAATTTCATTTACATGTTGGCGATATGTATAGAGCAACTTTTGTCAAAGTCTAAAAAACAGAGCTTGAAAATTCTGAAAGTGATTGTAGATAGAATAAGATCAAAATCCATTGTTCCCAAAATGAAGCAAAAAAATGAGGAATTATATCTAAATATATTAATTTATGAAATATTTTGCATTCTATATTGATACAAATAACTGGATATATGGATACAACCCCTTATAATTTTGCTTCATTTTATAAACAACGGATTTTCAACTTATTCTAGCGACGATTTTCAGAATTTTCAAGCTAATTTATTGAGACTTTAACAAAATTTGCTTTATATATTTACCAAACACATTCTGCAAATTACATTTTGATTGTATTCACGCATGCGCAGTGCGACATTGTTTAGTAAACCTGTTTATTTTTCATGTATTCTTTTATTATTTTTTAAATTCCGATTTCTATTGTATTATGTACAGTATTGTTTGTCATATTTTCTAAAAGAACATTTATTTTTTGTTATAAGAACTGCAAATTATATACAAAAAACTTGGCAAAATTTGTGACTCTTTTTATAAAAAACCTTTGGGGGTTTGGGGCTCTTTTTATAAAAACCTTTTGCATTTTTTTTTGGGGGGGGGGGGGTTTCGGGAAAAAATCCTCACAGAAATGTATGATCTCTACTATTATGTTTACACACTCAAGTTTCAGGATAATTCTTCATGTATTTTTGTCAACCTTTAAAGCCACAGAAAATGTACAAAATGCACCACTGAAGGGGAAAAAAATATAAATTTTGAAATAAATACGCGATTAAGATATAAATACGTGATTAACATATATATTTATTTAGCCTATTACCGAAACTCCTTTAATCTTCAATCAACTTTTAACACTGAAATTCGGAATTTGAAAACCGTATTTCATTATTTTTACTGTTAAGTCGCCGTCGAAGTACGGTATGTAGTACAGTGTCTCTATTTTACTATAATCCATCCTGTAAATATCAAATCATTTTTATGTTATTTTATATCGATTTCTTTTGTATTACACCTGGACAATATATGGAAGAAGTATATCATTAAAAGTTGTTATTTTAGGTTTTAGAAACTAATAGTGCATACTTTGCACCGCTGTTGTCTGGGGCATTCAGATAATTTTAGTTTATGCTATGAAGATGTGACTTTCAGCGCTTGTCCGATTGATCATACATTCTAGAAACTAATCTATTACGAATCTTTACTTCCAGTGGATCTTGAGTTGCCAGCTTGGCTTTATGTTAATAAAAAATTTTAGAATATATATTGGAAATTTTGAAAAATAATTGCCTTAAGTAATCTCTAAGCGTCTGTCATAAAAAAAGAAAAGACTACTTTAAAAAATTTCTAATACAAATTTCGGAATATAAAACAGGTCCAAACTGGAAGCCCTTTTTCTATTATGTTGGTAATCCTTACAGCTATTTAAAAAAATAGCTGGCAGGCTATCAAAGTTTGGGAGCTTATGTGCCTGCAGGCTCTGAATATATCTGCATAACGTAATAATTCTTTAAAAAATTACAATATGCATCTAACTTTGTTTGTAGATTCATTTTGACAAGGCGCTTCCCGGGGGATCATTGATAACGTGGGAGCAGGGAGATCATGTCCTCATAATTTATAAAAATGGGTTTTTTCAGTCAGGATTATATTAAAATTTATTTTAAATAATTTAAAATTCCATACTGTTTTTCTTTCTGTTGATTCCTTGAATAGAGTTGAAGATATAAATGCCTCTATATATTGGATAAGTATAAATGGTGCAGAAAATTCCCGCCCTTTATATTAACTAAATAATTTTTTTTTTTTTGGGGGGGGGGTGTTATTACGTCATACGAGTCATACGAGTCATACGAGTCATACAAGTCATACGAGTCATACGAGTACAATATACAACTAGTGCGAACAGCTTGTGAGCTCATTGAAATCAGTTTAACTTGTTAGATTTTGTTTTAGTTAGTAATTTGACACTTACAGGCTTTACCATTTATATGTCTCAAACATGTTCTCTTTTTATCATATGGAGAAAAAGAAAGTCTAATCTTGAATTAATTTGTATTTTGCGCCTTTATTTTGAGTATTCTGTTTCATCAGATTAGTGTTCGTTTGAGCTGTTGTCAAGATGTATAAATACATAAAAGAAATCTAATTGAAGAATTCTAAATTTTAGCATGTTAAACGGCGTATAATATACAGTGCTGCACAAATTATATCCAATGTTTAACCATCTTTGATAATTGCTTGAATTTCTTTATGAATTGTGTTAAACATGTCCTAAATTGCATATTTTATTAATTATTTTCAGTCTTTAAAATGATGATGATTTTTACAACATTTTAACTAGGACGAAAAATCACACGGAAAATACAGTTAACAAAAAACTTCCCAACATCTCCAGATTGCTTTAAATCAGTATTTTTTATACTAAAATATGGTTTCAAAAATCCATTTGGAAAAAAACATATTAGATTTGAAAACAGCAATTCCCATCACTTGATGGGAATTGCTGTTTTCAAATTTAATAGATATTTTCCCGATTGTTAACAATCGGGAAAATATCTATTTTGTACACGGCTATATATTTATTTTGGATATTTTGGAGGCTATATATTTTAATATATGAAAGGAATATATATATATATAGTAAGATATCTATTTTGTGAATAAACAATTTTGTGCATATTATCTATATATTTGCATTTTTAGAGTGAACAAAATTATAATTCATTACAAATTGGCCGTTTTTATAATAATTTAACTTGTTGCCTGCACTGGTATTTTTTAAAACGTAATCTCCTAAACGAAGCATTTCGGACCGGTGGATTGGAAGGGATGGATCAGAACCCTGACCTCCGCGTTCTCCTAATAATACTCTTCTGGACTTTTTCTTTTGAGACTATATCAAGGACACTGTATTTTTCACACAAATTGCTGACTTGATTTGAAGACTGGGATACAAGCTGTTGTGTATACTGTAAAAAAATATGTTAAAGATTACTTGGTGGAAACTAGAATACTACTTAGACATTCTTTGAGTTATCAAGGAGGCACATGCTGAAATTTACTCTGGTAAGTGATCTTATAAAAATGTGTATAACTGTACTTGCAGCGTATGGAATCAAACATATATCTAATTATACGAGTTTGAGCGCAATAAATATTTATAATCAGAGCAAGATTTTTTTCAACGTATGTTTATCACATATTATGCTAATTCAGTTAATATACATATAAGGTTCAGTTAGAGAGCGCATAGAACAATTAAAAATTATACTTAAGAAATGTTTTTCAATAAATGAAAGTATTCTGGAGATATTTTTTCTTCCTTCTTTAAGATCTATTATGGAATTTATACATAAAAAATAATACTCAAAAATTTAGTTAAAATTAAAAAACCATACCACAACTGAAACGCACTTTGAGTAAGAATTGTCAATTGATCGAAATATATACCGAATTACTTTGAATGCTTCTGTAAATGAACGATAAATACTATGCACATCATGTGTTATTGTAAGCTTTTTATAGTTGTTTATATACATTTTGACAAATTTGAATATATTTCGGAATGTAATATCATTAAATTACAAAGCAAATGGTTTTTACAGATAGACTAGTAAATAACGGAATTGTTTTGACTATTTCCTATAAATAAACTTTACATGTTACATACTTTTTTTTAAAATAACGAACATGTCATATTCAAATTTAACAACATGCATCATTGGCATGACAATTCGAATATATTTAAGCCTTTTACAACACTGAATACATATTGAGAGTGTCAACAAACAATAGACAAACCACATATATACATATATATATATATATATATATAACTTTTAACTGTCGAATCACTGTTATTAGGTCGAGGGATTTTATACACGAATTTATTCGGTTAAAAAACTTTTCAAAAGTTTTTTTGCCTCAATTTTCACAAAATGTAAAACATTAATCTACTGAAAAATGTATGCTTGTGAGAACAGAACATAAAAATATATTTTTGCAAAATATGAATTACGAATATATATATTTATGAAAAATATATTTATAAATATAGGCGGATTTTTTACCGATACTCTACCAAAAAATGTTAAACAATATTGGAAAGTTAGAAATTAAAACATGCTTTATAAACCATGCATGAAGCATGATTTGCTTTTTGTTTCTTTTGTTAAATATTCATTTTGTTGCAGTTTAAATCTATTTCCTTTACAGATGATCGTAATACATTTCGTCCGTTAAATAAGCTATAAAAAATATACAGACATTCACAATAAAATCCATTATGTTTAACGTGTAAATTTACAAAATTGCGTTTAAAAAAACATAGAACATTGGGACATCTCGTATAGCAAAATCGAGCAGTTTTTGCGATATATTCAAAATCATGTACTTTACATAAAAATATACATAGAAATGAAAACAAAAATACTTTTCAATAAAAATACACATAATAACCCGTATCTGAAAAAAAATAATAATTTCATGCATTAATTAATTTTTTAAAATAATAACAGAGACGGATTTTGCAAGAATTTTGTTTGGCAACCCTTTCTAAAACATTGTTGAATATATAACCTTAAAATTTTTGTAGTCACAAAACATATCACTTGAGAACAATAAGAAGTGTTTTTCATTTTGGTAAAAAAAAATCAAATGTTTTATTATAAAACATTGAATACTGCAAAAAAATAAGAACTTGTTTTACCTTATTTATTTTTTTTTACTCTTTCCTATAATGTTAGATATTGTTAACGAGGCAAGTTAGTTCAAAATTTTAGAAAGTTTCAACGATTTACCCCAAAATGAAATTTAGAAAAATATACCAAATATTAAAAAAATCGCATTTCGAGAAAAATACATTAACTGTATACTCAACCACAACGCCTGAAATATATCAATTTAATGTGCACCTGCACCATAATCTTTTAGGTTCATACTAAATTAGCACCATAATCTTTTAGTTATAATGTTTATGTCGTAATTGGAAACTCAAAATCTGAGCCATTGTATGTTCCATGGGCCTTTAAAAATAACATTCTTTTACATTTGGTATGACCTGAAAATGCATTAAAGACAAAACTCAATGTCATTAAACAGAAACACAGTCCAATAAAATCCATTTATTGACTTTCACGGTTGACAATTGTTATCCGTCATTTCAAACGTTTCTTTTTTTTTTAACCGGGTCATTCCAAAAATAAAGCACCCTTTGGTGTCCCGACACTTTGTATTGCTATATTTTCGAAAATTTTGTTTCAAAATTAAATTTGAATATTGGAAAATATATTTTAAAGATATTTTTCTTTAATGCAATTTTTAAATTTGAGATAAGTTCCATTTATTGTTATTCAAATAACTCTTATAATAATTGTGTCCTGTAAAAAGCCATGTCCCAAGAACAATTTTTGCTTTTTAAACCCTATTTGTTTTACTATATGTATCGTTTAAGTTATCTTTCAACATATTTTTTATGTCTTTGTAGTCTTTATATTATCCCTATATACTTTAAATATTTTTTGTAAATATTTTTTTCATTTTATAAGAAAAATTCATGTGTCCCTTAATTTTTGTCCCCTGTGTTACCGCCACCTTTTTCTTCCTATTAAAATGAGAATTTGCAATCTAAATGTTGTTGACAGCAGTCATTCATGTACTTTTAGAGATAGCATTCATCCTAAGTAGTCATTTTCCTCATTTGTTAAATTTTGAAGATTATTATCTAAGTAAAGTTGATTTTTGAAAATGGGTGTGTTTTTTGTGTGTCCCTTGTGTTACTATTGATTTATTTCGATTAATTATTAATTTTCTAGTTTATTGGCATTTAAATTGTAAGTCTTAGTTAAAAGAAAATATTCCATCTAACTTTATATTGTTTCTATGAAAATAGTAATACATAGGTGATAATTTATTTCATTTTGTCCCCTGTGTTACTAGTCCCCCGTGTTACCATGATATTGGTTGATATGTTGTTAAGGGACAAAAAACCCAAGTTTAAAAATGAAATGAAACAGAATATCCTGTTTTTTTAATGCATTTGTTAGTCTGTATCAGAAATACATTTTTAATTAATACATAAATACACTTTTAAGATTGTTAAATTTTTTATGTTCAATTAGAATGTCCCCTTTGTTACTTTATTGTCCCCTGTGTTACTGACATTTCCTTTATCAGAACAAAAGAAAAAAAACTTTCTTATGAATCAGTTTTATAATATGCACTGGCTAATATGTATAAATAAGTTTTACTATAATTTTATTATATTAGAGTAATTTTTACCAAGTTATATAAAGTTTTATACAAGGAGAATACAAAAAACGGTAACGCGGGAGACATAATATGCCTATATCATGAAAAAATATATACATAAACAAAAAACTATATGACACTGAAAAAGAGCATTTATATCAAAGTGTTAATATTGTAAAAGCAATTCTCTATTTTAATAAGAAAAAATGAGAAGATTATTTAAAATATGGTAACACAGGGGACATTTTTCAGCCAATGTGTCTGTTTTTCTAAGTGTAGTGATAAATATTTTTAAAAAAGTGTGCTGCTGATATTCAATTTCTACTCTTGAATATGTATACAACCCTCTCAATGATATTTTTATTTCATTTTAAATGAAAAAAAATTTGAAAATTTTTTTGTCAAAAGGGACCTTTATTTTTGGAATGACCGAACTATTTGAAAAAAATAGTTCTTGTTCTCGGTAGAAAATTGGGAAATCTAAAGTATATCTGAATCTTTTAACTGTCTAAATTCCGCAACTTAATTAATTTATTCGTTTCTTGATTGGTCCAAGTTTACTGACCACAAATGGAAAACTTCTGTTTTTAATTTTATTCGTTTTCTGATTGATCCAAGTTTAACGTCGAAAAAACTGAATACTTCTGTTGTCACGATGACAAAATGAGTAATAACTTTTAAAATAATTAATAATTTAAAAACAAATTGTGATAGATATTTCAAACAAATTTCATCAAAAAGTGCATTTTTTTCTCTATGCAACCGTGTAAAAATTTAAAATGTGCGATGTTGAAAAATTTGCAGTTTAAAAAATTGTAAAGTTGAAATTTTATTTAAAATTTGTTTGTGATGGATATAGGAATTTTAATGTTTAATCCATGTCCTACGTAATACGAAGGGCTCAGAAGCCAGTATAATTAACTCCGTCAAATAAAAATGTACATTTTAAACAGTTAAACTTGTCTATCATTAATCTACAGTTTTTTTTTATTATTGGTCTAGGAATATTAATTTTTAGTGCTCGGCGTACATAATATATGATTCGTTATAATCATCCTAAAAATGTTGTTTATTATTAATTTAAATATAGAATTTATTTATAAGTCTTTAAAGTTTGATTCGTTGAAAATATACCTTTCAAAATAATCGTTTTAATTTGTTAAATGACATCTTTTTGTATTTTTAATAAGATGAGTAACAATGTCTCATAATTTTACTTATTCTTTTTGTTTTGTTGTGTTTCTATGTTGATAGATTGCCTCTTTAACCTAGATTTCGCCCATCTTGGTAAAACAAATATTTATAATCAGAAAAATATTTTTTTTCACACTATGGAGCACATATTATGCAAAAAATCATTTCATCTAGAACACACATAGAACAGTTAAATATTATTCTTTAAGAATTTATTTCAATAAATCAAAATATATTGGAGACATTTTTTTCTGCCTTATTTAAGATTTGTTATAAAATTTATACATATGCTCGGCTGTTTTGTTGTAGTTGTTTGTACGTTAATAGATTACACTTTTAACCTAGATTTAACAGGCAAAAAATAAATTAAATTTCAGAAATCGTAACGCAACTAAATTGCACTTCGAAAAAAAACTGCCAGTTGATTGAATTCTTCAACCGATTTTTTTGTGTCTCTGTAAATGATCGATAAATACAATGCACATCATGTGCTAAAGTAAGACTATCTCAATTGTTCTTATAAATTTAGGCATGTAATAAGGCTCAAAACTATATACGCCCCACGATGCATTAAAAAAATTAATTAATATTGCCCTATACCATAACCTTTTACGTCCATAATCACTTAGTATCATAATCTTTTAACTCTAATTTTATGCAAATAATTGAAAATTTAAAAATTGTAACAATGTTATGCTGTATGTGCGCTTGCAATATTATTCACTATCTTTCTTGATATGACCTGAAAATGCATGAAAGAGAAAAACCAATGTCAAAAACAGAAATGCAGACCAATAAAATTCATTTATTGACTTGCATGGTAGACGATTGTTATCAATCTCTTTAAGAGGCTTCATTCTTTTTTAAGGTTTTTTGTTGTTGTTGTCGTTGTTAGTACGTTGATAGATTACCCTTTTAACCTAGATTTCTTCGATATAGGTAAAATGAACGCTTTTTATGGTCCACGCAGGTTTAATTAAGCGAAGGAAGCACAAACAACCGATATGTCTCCGTATATTTTTATTGTCCTTTCTGTTCGTTATTTTAACATTCAATGATGTAAAATTTCACGTATGTTTTAATTTGTAACATATGTTAAATATATTGTGTTGTTAAATATAGGTAACATATGTCAAATATACAATTCAATTTTAACCTTTTCACACCATTTTTATTTTTGTTAAATATATTGTGTTGTTAAATATATGTAACATATGTCAAATATACAATTCAATTTTAACCTTTTCACACCATTTTTCATATGTCAGGACGTATACTCTCTTTTATAATTATACTTACCGTCAATAATAAAAAGTATAGAAAATCGGTAATAACTGTGTCACAGTAGAATCCCTGAACTTAAGAAGGTAGCATTTTATAATTCGAAAGCGATATATTGATAGTTTTTCTTAATTTATTAAACTTTATTTTGCTCATAAATTATTATTAACACTCAACAGCTGATCACAAATGTGGACTTTCTTAGTTTGCGAATTTTTTTTTCAATTATTTAAATTTTTAAATGTACTAATATTAAATGAATAAATAGTACTTATTATTGAAAATAGTATAGATTAGTCTCTTCAGGTACGTCATATTTTTACAGTGCTAATATATACAGGGTGTTTCTAAATTCATGATACAAACTTTAGGGGTGATAGTACACATCAAGACAAACAATATTAAATAGGAAACTAAGGGTCCCAAACGTCTTCCGAAGCAGATAGGCGCCATTAAAGTTTAGGGTCCAAAAATTCAAATAATTATAAAAAACAGAAAAAATGGTCGATTCGTTTGCGGTTTCATTAAAACTATTCTTTATGTCAGTATTGTCTTGAAAAAAAAATTATAAGGATTCATTACAAAAAATGCCGATAGAGTGCGCTTTAGACTTTCGAGTAACGAACAAGTATTTTTTACCGTTATTTTTTGCATCTCGTTAAATTTTTTTAGAAGCTTTGACATAAACTTAAATTTTGAGCTCAAAATCTAAATCGTTGGGAGTGGTTAAGTAGCGCAAACTGAACTGTGGGGAGAGGTTCAAATTTCAAATGATTATAAAAAACGGAAAAATTGGTCAATTAATTGCGATTTTTACTAAAATTATTCTTTATGTCAGTATTATCTTGAAAATAAATTATAAAGATAAATTTCAAAAATGCCGATAGAGGGCACTTTAGACTTTGGAGTAACCTACAACTACTTTTTACCGTTATTTTTTGCATCTAGTAAATTTTTTTTAGAAGCTTAGACAAAAATGTAAATTTTGAGATGAAAATCTGAATCGTTGGGAGTGGTTAAGTAGCGCAAACTGAAGTGTGTTCAATGGGGGTGCGGAGGTTCAAATTTCAAATGATTATAACAAACGGAAAAATTGGTCGGTTTTCGCTAAAAATACTTGTCACTATTTCTTTGAAAATAAATTTTAAAGATAGATATCAAAAAATTCCGTTAGAAGGCGCTTTAAGCTTTATAGTAACCAACAACTATTTTTAACCGTTATTTTTTGTATCTAATTAAATGCTTGTAAAAGATCAAACTTAAATTTTGAGCTCAAAATCTGCATCGTTATGAGTAATTTAGTAGCGGAAAATTGAACTGTGTTCGAGGGGTGGGGAGGGTAACATTTCAACTCCAGAACACATTTCAGTTTGCGCTTCTTAACTCCTCCCATCGATTTAGAATTTGAGCTCAAAACTTAAGTCTAAGTTTTTCCAAGCATTTAATTAGATACAAAAAATAACGGTTAAAAATAGTTGTTGGTTACTCTAAATTGTTAGGCGCCCTCTAACGGAATTTTTTGAAATTTATCTTTAAAATTTATTTTCAAGGAAATAATAACATAATTTTTTTTTTTAAAGAAAACCAATTTTTCCGTTTTTTATAATCATTTGAAATTTGAACCTCCCCACCCCCATTGAACACAGTTCAGATTGCGCTACTTAGTTACTCCCAACGATTCAGATTTTCATCTCAAAATTTAAGTTTATGTCTAAGTTTCTAAAAAAAATTATGAGATGCAAAAAATAACGGTAAAAAATAGTTGTACGTTACTCCAAAGTCTAAAGCGCCTTCTATCGGCATTTTTTGATTATTATCTTTGTAATTTTTATTCAAGATAATACCGTCATAAAGAATAATTTTAGTGAAAATCGCAAATCAATTGACCAATTTTTCTGTTTTTTATAATCATTTGAAATTTGAACCTCTCCACACAATTCAGTTTGCGCTACTTAACCACTCCCAACGATTTAGGTATTGAGCTGAAAATTTAAGTTTATGTCTAAACTTCTAAAAAAATTAATGAGATACAAAAAAAATAACGGTAAAAAATGGTTCTTCGTTACTCCAAAGTCTAAAGCGCCCTCTATCGGCATTTTTTGAAATTTATCTTTATAATTTATTTTCAAGACATCACTGACATAAAGAATAGTTTTAGTGAAAACCGCAAACGAAGCGACCAATTTTTCTGTTTTTTATAATCATTTGAATTTTTGGACCCTAAACTTTGACGGCTCCTATCTCCTTCGGAAGACGTTTGGGACCCTTAGATCCCTATTTAATATTGTTTGTCTTGATGCGTACTATTACCCCTTAAAGTTTGTACCATGAATTTAGAAACACCCTGTATATAATATATATGTACATGTTAAAGAAAAGATATACAGTCAAATAAAATCCAAATATTGACTTGTTTGGTAGACGATTTCTATTCATTACTTTAAGAGGTTATTATTATTTTGTTTTGTTTGTATGTGTATGGATTGCCTCTTTAACCTAGATTTCGTCCATCTTCGTAAAACAAACGCTTTTTATAGCCCACGCAGGTTTAATCAAGCGCAAACAACCGATATGTCTCCATATAATTTTATGGCCCTTTCTGTTCGTTATTTTTAGTTTCAATGAAGTAAAATTGCACGTATGTAATAATCTATAATGTATTTTATAAAATTGCAGGACATGTTATTTCAGATATTGTAGAAAATTTAAATGTATTTTTAAATGAAAGAACATTGAAACTTGTGTAAAATATACAAGTATTATGTATTTCCTTTTCCGCCTCTTCACGCAATTGGCCACATGTACACTGGTGTGCAAGGACGAGTCCAAAATGCCAATTTTCAAGGGATTTTCAAGCGATAAATTTCACGCGACTATTCAAAAGGAAGTAATATAATTCGAATAATTACTATCCCTGCATAACAGCTAGTCATTATAACATTTCATTCAGGTCACACATGGTCACAAGAGTCACAGTCACTACTTCGAAACAAAAAATAGGAAATTCCATGCGTCTCTTTTACGAGTCTCAAATGACTACTATATGTGACTCCACTATCAGGTCAATGTGGAGAGTCACCAGGTGACTTTACAATGTTGTTTCTTTGACCCTCTCGTGTGATCTCTGATCTGGAGACTCAATTTCAAAGTCATTGTGAATGATGCATTATGATAAATTACCAAATAATGTCTCATTAAATTCACATGGTGACTTTTCACCTCTTTTCACAGTGGTTACTTCACAGTAGGTCTCTGTCACCATTTGACAAAGTCTTGTGACAGAAACTCACCATGTGACATTAATGTGACATTATTTGGTGACTTATCATAATGCAACATTCACAATTACTTTGAAATTGAATCTCCAAATTGTGACCTGAAAATGCATAAAAGACAAAAACCGCTGTAATATAAATAAAAATATAAAAGTCTATTTATTGACTTGCGTAATAGACCATAGCTATTCATCACATTAACAGGCTTCTTTTTTAACTGTTTGGAAAAAATAGTTGTTGTACTCGGTAGAGAATTGGGAAATCTAAAGTATATCTGAATTTTTCAGTTAGTTGAATTCCGCAACTTATTTAATTTTGTTCGTTTCCTGATTGTACAAAGTTTAATGTCCAACAATGGAATACTTCGTTTTTTTTTTAATTTTATTCATTTTCTGATTGGTCCAAGTTTAATGTCCAAAAATTGAATACTTCTGTTTCCGCGATGACAAAATAAGTAATAAAAACTTTTAAAAAATATATATTAATTTAAAAATAAATTGTGATAGAGATTTCAAACAAATTTCATTAAAAAGTGATTTTTTTACGCAACGGCGTAAAAATTTAAAATGTGCGTTGTTAAGAAGTTGAAAATTTCGCAATTCCAAAAATTGTAAAGCTGAAATTTGATATAAAATTTTTTTGTCATGTGTTTAGGAATATTAATGTTTAATCCATGTCATACATAATATGAGGCTTTCAGAAGTCTGGTTAACTCCATCAAATAAAATCGCACATTTTAAACAGTTAAATTTGTCTATCTTTGATCTACTGGTTTTTTTATTATTGGTCTAGGAATATTAATGTTTAATGAAAGGCGTACGTAATATAAGACTCTTTATAATCATTCTAAAAATGGTGTTTATTACTATTAATTATTTAAATATAGAAGTCATTTACATGTTTTTAAAATCTGCGTCTTTGAAAATATTCTTTTTCAAATAATCGTTGTAATTTGTTAAATTATATTTTTATTGTTTTTTCTATTTATTATTATTATTTTGCATGTTCTTATTTTTGTTTGGTTGCAGATGGATTGAGTTTTTAACCTAGATTCCGTCCATCTTGGTGAAACGAATGCATGGTCCACACAGGTTTAATAAAGTGAGAGAAGCGTAAACAATATGTCTCTGTATATTTTAATTGCCCTTTCTAAGCGTTATTTTTATTTCGTTTGAAGTAAAATTACATGTATGTTCTAATTTAGAATATGTATCATAAAATTAAAGAACATGTTTTAAGAGATATTGTAGGAATTTTAAATTTATTTTTAAATGTGAGCATTAAATCAATAAATTCTACAATATATATATATGTATATATATATATATATATATATATATATATATATATATATATATGTAAGACAATACAACACTCTACCATAATCTTTTACGACCAAAACCATTTAGCACCTTAATCTTTAAGCTCCAATTTTTAGGCTAATAATTGAAAACTCAAAAATTCGAACCATTTTATGTTCCTTGTGCACTTAAAAATATACTGGAGATATTTTTTCTGCCCTTTTTTAACAAATGCTATAAAATTTATATATACGAAGTAGTTGGCAAAAACTGAGTTAAATTTAGAAAATGTTCGACAACTAAATTGCACTTCGAGTAAAAAGTGCCAATTGATCGAATACTGCAACCGAATTTTTTCCATGTCTCTGTAAATTAATGATAAATACTATGCTCATCATGTGCTATAGTTAGCCTATCTCAGTGGTTCATATAATTTTAGGCATGTAATAAGGCATAAAACTACATACACACCCACAATGCACAAATAATATTTTTTAATACCTCCCTATACCATAATCTTTTAGTTTTATAATCACTTAATACTATAATCTTTTAACAATCTTTTTAATTTTAATGCAAATAATTGGAAACTCAAAAATTGATTGTAACAATGTTATATTCTATGTGCCCTTCAAACTTATTCTCTATTGTTCTTGATGTGACCGGAAAATGCATAAAGACAAAAAACAATGTCAAAAACACAGAAAGGCAGACCAGTAAAATCCATTTATTGACTTGTATGGTAGATGATTGTTATTCACCACTTTAAGAAGTTTCTTTATTTTCAATTATTTTTTGCTTTTTTTGTATATTGATATATTACCTCTTTAACCTAGATTTCGTCCATCTTGGTAAAACGAAAGTTTTTTGTGGTTCACGCAGGTTTAATGAGGTAAAAAAAGCCCTAACAACCGATATGTCTCCATATATTTTTATAGTCCTTTCTGTTCGTTGTTTTTACTTTCAATGAAGCAAGACTGCACGTTTGTAGTAAATTAAATATATATTATAAAATTGCAGAACATGTTTTATTTGATGTTGCAAAAAAATTAAATGTATATTTAAATGAAAGCGCGTTGAAAGTTGTGTAAAATATTTATGTACACGAAGCACTTTAAAGTAAAGCTCTTTTATCCTTGATACGACCTGAAAATGCATGAAAGACAAAAAAATATTCAAAAAACAGAAACACATACCAAAAGTCACTTGATTGATTGCATGGTAGACAATTGCTATTTAACACTTTAAGAGGTTTCATTCTTTTTTAATTTTTTTTATTGTTGTTTGTATGGTGATGGATTACCCGTTTAACCTAGATTTCTTCCATAGCGGATTTATATCTACCCCTTTAACCTAGATTTTTGCCATAGCGGATTTATACCTAGATTTCTTCCTTCCGTAAAACGAACATTTTTTATGGTCCACACAGGTTTAATTAAGCGAAGGAAGAGCAAACAACCGATATGTCTCCGTATATTTTTATTGTCCTTTCTGTTCGTTATTTTAGCATTCAATGATGTAAAATTTCATGTATGTTTAAATTTGTAACATATATTAAATATATTATAAATTTCAATTTTAACCTCTTCACACCATTTTTCACATGTCAGGACGCATACTCTTTTTTATAATTATACTTACCGTCAATAATAAAAAGTATAGAAAATCGGTAATAACTGTGTCACAGTAGAATCCCTGAACTTAAGAAGGTAGCATTTTATAATTAAAAAGCTATATATTGACAGTTTTTCTAAATTTATCAAAAATCATTTTGCTCATAAATTATTATTAACACTCAACAGCTGGCCACAAATGTGGCCTTTCTTAGTTAGTGAATTTTTATTTTTTTTCAATTATTTTAGATTTTTAGATGTACTAATATAAAATGAATAAATAGTACATAATATTGAAAATAGTAGACTTTAGTCTCTACAGTGACGTTAATTTTTATTGTGCGAATATATATATAATATATATGTACCGGGTGTCCAGTAAATGACTGACCTATTTTGAATGTAAATAACAAAAAACTGTTTGAGATAAAAATGCGCGGCTTGCTGTATTGTCATTAGAATATAAATAAATTTTAAAATATGCACTTTGTTAATGTAATATAATAATATTTAAAATAATATCTCAGTTTCAAGACTGAGGAGGGGAAATATAATACAGATGGTTCAATCACAAATATTATTTTTAATCACTTTCCAACCAACGTACCGTATTTCTGAAGCTGATTCGAGAGTCAATTGAACATATAGATTCAGATTCGACAACATATAGATTCAGATTCAGCCGAAAATCCCATAGTTATGAAAATTAGAGTCATGTCTGTATTCAAATAGCCTCTTACCGCGAGCGCGATATTTTTTTCCGAAATTTAAACTATATTAACATTTAGTACATGTTTAAAAATTTTCTGATTTTCTAATAACAATACCGCAAACCGCGCATTATTATCTCAAACCGTTTATTTGTAATTTAAGTTCAAAATGGGTCAGTTACTTAGTGGACACCCGGTACATGTTAAAGAACAGATGCACAGTCAAATAAAATCCATATATTAATTTGTGTGGTAGACGAATGCTATTCATCACTTTAAGAGGTTATGATTATTATTTCTTTATTTGTATCGCCTCTTTAATCTAGATTTCGTCCATCTTGGTAAAACAAACGTTTTTTGTAACTCTCACAGATTTAATCAAGCGAAAGAAGCGCAAACAACCGCTTCTTTCGCTTGATATAATTTTATGGCGCTTTCTGTTCGTTATTTTTACTTTCTATGAAGTAAAACTGCATGTATGTAGTAATCTATAATGTATGTTATAAAATTGCAGGACATGTTAGATTAGATATTGTTGAAAATTTAAAGGTATTTTTAAATTAAAGAACATTGAAATTTGTGTAATATGTATATGTATTATGTATTTCCCTTGTAACTTCTTCACGCCATTGACCACGTGTATATCAAGCTTAGTTTTTTTTCTTTGTAATTATACTCATTCTCAATAATAAAAAGAAATGAAAATCGGATATAACTTTATAACTGCAGAATCCCTCAGCATAAGAAGTAAGAATATTACAGTTACAAAGCAATTTTCTGTTTTTTATTTAAAAAAAAATGTTTTGTTAATAAAATATTTTTAATACTCAGCGCTCACTATGAGAATCTTTTAATTTTGTGAATTTTCAATGATTTTCAATTTTTTAATGCTTTAAAATTCTACTAATATAAAATGATTAAATAGTACTATATAAATATATATATACAAGGTGTCCACTCTCAACGGTGACCAATGGCTAATTTCTAAACCGTTAGTCATAGACATAGAGTTCCAATTCCAAAAGATCTTTTAAAAAGGACTGTTTTCAAGCAATTTAGGTCAAGAAAGTTTTAATGAAAAATTACGAAAATTAAATTTTTATACATTCCCCCTGTCCTATAAGTGATGTTTAGTAAATTTTTACCACTACTCCAACAAGTAATTCAAAAAAGTTCTATCCCTTTGCGATTAAAATTAATCGAGTAACAGCTGTTTAAAGTTGAAGCATTTTTTTTGCGGCAAATTATGGGTCAGTCACAAATTTACTGGGAATAAAAATAAACGCAAGATATAAAATTTAACATTAAACATTGACAGTAAAATATTTTTACAATATTATTTTTAAATTTATGTTGATGATTATACATTAAAGCAAAATTTGTACTAAAAATACAAGTAAAAAATAACAGAAAGTTTGTTACTTTAAATTATGAAAAGCAACAGGCACAATTAGTTACAAATTAACATATATTTAAAATTCTACTACATTACTTAGACTAACAGAATTTGGTGTAGTCCTATAAAATAAATAAATGGTACGCGCATAAAAGTGTTTTAATATTACATTCATCATTGCATGTAAATAAGTGTGCAAATTGAACCTAAACCGGATATTTGGAAGTGAGTTAAAATTTGAATAGAAATTTTAAACTAGGGAAACATACATACAAACGTTTTAAGCAAAAGAAAAAATCTTATCAAAATAGCACACCTTTTTAAAATAAAGTTGCGATTTCCCTAAATTTGATTTTCTCGATAAAGAGAATTTTAAAACTCACGTCTGTAACTATTTTAACCAATCAAGAAGTTAATGAATAAAAAGTAACACTACAATAAAACTTATACGGTGGTAGTACCTTCCGTTAATTTGCTTTAAATTTTTTTTTATCTCATTTAAAACATTTTTGTAATTAGAACTATATTTCTGTGACAAATGTTTTAGGGATTTCCTATTGGATAGCCTTGGAAATGGATTGCCTTTATAAGAATTTAAGCAGTTAGTATACGTTCCCTGAAAACTTGGTCCAACTCTTTTGTTTTCAGCTAGAGAAAAGTGGTTTAAGTCATGAAATTTAAAGTTTCATAATTCGGTCAGTTGTAATGTTAGATGAATGGGATATTTTTTGTATTGCTTGATAGAGTGATGGAAATTTTTTACTAGATATCACTTATAGGACTGAAGGCCTGTATAAAAAATTAATTTTCGTAGTTTTTTAATAATTTTTTGACCTAAATCTTTTGAAAAACAATTCTTTACCTTTTTTAAAGCGTGTCTGCTAGTGGAACTATATGTCTATGACTAACGGTTTTGAAATTAGCCATTGGCTACCTTTGAGAGTGGACAGCCTGTATATATATCATTATACGTAATAAAATACATCACTATACCATAGGGTCCGTTAGGTCCATAATAACTTAGCATCTTATTTTTTTTCGATCAAAATTTTTTACTAATTATTGAAAACTCAAAAATTTGAGCCATTGTATGTTCCACGTGCCCTTAAATCGATATGTCTCCATATAATTTTATTGTCCTTTCTGTTCGTTATTTTTACTTTCAACGAAGTAAGACTGCACTTGTGTAGTAGTGTAAATATACGTTATTGCAGAACATGTTTTATTTGACGTTGCAGAAAATTTATATGTATTTTTTAATGAAAGAGCACAGAAAGTTGTGTAAAATATGTATATACGAAAAGCCCTTTAAAATAACTTTCTTTTACCCTTGATATGACCTGTAAATGCATGAAAGACAAAAATCAATGTCAAAAAATAGAAATACAAACCAATAAAATCCTTTTATTGACTTGCATGGTAGACGATTGCTGTCCATCACTTAAAGAAGTTTCCTTTTTTTGTTTGTACATAGATGGATTGCCCCTTTAACCTAGATTCCATCCATCTTGGTAGAAGGAGAATTTTTTATGGTCCACACGGATTAAATAAAGCGAAAATAGCAAAAACAAACGATGTGCCTGCTTATATTTTTATTGTCCTTCCCCTCCGATATTTTAACATTCAATAAAATAAAACTGCATATGCGTATTTATTTGTGACATATACTATAAAATTTCAGGTCATGGTATTTTTAATATCGTGAAAAACATAAATGTATTTTTAAATGAAAGAACATTGAAAGTTTTAAAAAATATGTACACAAAGCAATTAAAAATAATTTTTTAAACCTTCATATGACCTGAAAATGCATAAAAGACAAAAAACATTGTAAAATAAATAAATAAATAAAAGTCCGTTGACTTGCCTGAAAAAAGAAAAATTGACTTGTGTGGTAGACGAATGCTATCCATCACTTTAAGAGCTTCTTTTTTTAAATATTTGGAAAAAATAGTTGTTGTACTCGATAGAGATTTGGGAAATCTAAAGTATATCTGAATTTTTCAATTGGTTGAATTCCGAAACTTATTTAATTTTATTCGTTTTCTGATTGGTCCAAGTTTAATGTCCAAACATTGAATACTTCTGTTGCCACGATGACAAAAAGAGTAATAAAACATTAAAAATAATAATAATTTAAAAGTAAATTGTGATAAAGATTTCAAACAAATTTCATTAAAAAGTGATTTTTTTTTTTTACTCAACGACGTAAAAATTTAAATGTGCGTTGTTAAGAAGGTGAAAAATTTTCAGTTCCAAAAATTGTTAAGCTGAAATTTCTTTTAAAATTTGTTTGGGATGTGTCTAGGAACATTAATGTTTAATCCATGTCGTACGTAATATGAGGCGTTCCGAAGTCAGTCTGATTAAGTCCACGAAATAAAAATGCACATTTTAAACAGTTAAAATAGTCTATCTTTGATCTACTCATTTTTTTATCATTGGTCTAGGAATATTACTGTTTAATGAACGGCGCACGTAATTTGTGACTCGTTATAATCACCCTAAAAATTATGTTTATTATTATTATTAATTTAAATATACAATTTATTCATATGTCTTTAAAATCAGTGTCTTTAAATAAATGTCTTTTAACAATATTTTTAATCTTTTATGCAAATAATTGGAAACTCAAAAATTTGAACAATGTTATGTTCTAACTGCCCTTCAAAATTTTTCACTATTTTTCTTAATATGACCGGAAAATGAATGAAAGACAAAAACCAATGTGACAAAACAGAAATACAGACCAATATACTCCATTTATTGACTTGCAGGGAAGACGATTGATTTCCACCACTTTAAGAAGTTTCTTTATTTTCAATTATTTTTTGTTTTGTTTGTATGTTAATAGATTGTTCCTTTAGCCTAGATTCCGTCCATCTTGGAATACGAACATTTTTATGGTCCACATAGGTTTAATAAAGCGAAAAAAGAAGAAACAACCGATGTGTATCCATATATTTTTGTTCTCCTTTATCTTCGATATTTTAACATTCAATAAAATAATACTGTATGTATCTTTTTATTTTTTAACATATATTGTAAAATTGCAGGCCATTCGATATTGAGGAAAATTTAAATCTATTTTTAAATCAAAGAACATTGAATGTCGTTTAAAATATGTATGTACACAAAGACATTAAAAAAATTCTTTAACCTTGATATAACCTGAAAATGCATGAAAGACAAAAGCCATTGTCAATAAATAAAACAGAAATACAGACCAAATAATTAATTTATTGACTTGCGTGGTAGACGATTGCTATCTATCACATTAAAAGACTTCATTTTGCTTCCTTTTTTGTGTGTGTGTTAATGGATTGCCTCTTTAACCTTGATTTCGTCCATCTTGGTAAAAGGGACATTTTTTATGGTCCACACCGGTTTAATCAAGCGAAAAAGCTCAAATAACCGATGTGTCTGCAAATATTCTTATTGTCCTTTCCGTTCGTCATTTTAACATTCGATGAAGAAAAACTGCACATATATTGTATTCTATAAGATATATTATAAAATTGCAGGGTATGTTTTCTTTATATTGTGGAAAATATGAATGCATTTTTAAATGAAAGAACATTGAAATTTGTGTTAATTATTTACGTATTATGCATTTCATTTTTAACCGCTTCACGCCATTGGACGCATATGTGAATGCTTATTTTTTATAACTATACTTATCGTTAATAATAAAAAGAACAGAAAATTGGTAATAACTTTATCCACACAGAATTCCTAAATGTAAGAAAGAAGAATTAATTTTATAATTTCATAGCTATTTGTTCTTAGTTTTTGCATTTTTATTAAAAACCATTTTGCTCATAAATTATTCTTAACACTCAGAGGCTACAAATGTGGATGTTCCTAACTTGTGAATTTTATTGTTTTTTCTCCATACTTTAGCTTTTTAAGTATGCTGATGTAAAATTAATAAATAGAGCACATTAATCTCTACAGTTACGTTAATTTTTATACTGAAAATACATATATATATATATACATTCTCATTTTTAAAAAATATTGTACTTGTAGAAGTTAATATTAGCTTGATATAGAAAAATTTGTAAAATGCCGTATTTTTATATTTTCATGTTAAATAAATATTTGCCTTTTCTTCACCTTAATTATATTTAGCATAATTAAATATATTTAGTAAAGCCTTCTAGTTTTTATACTTACGTTGCCAAATTTCACTAAAGATATTAATACTTAATCCTTATAGCTCCTGATTATATTAGAATGTGAAATGTGGTATTTCTAACAGATATTTTTTATAATATTTTTCTTCACAGATCAAATTGGTTTCATGGTTTTCCCGCATGCTTATTCAGCATAAATTTACGTTATTTTTTTAAAAGTTATATAATTTTGTTTTTAATTTGAGTTTCTATTTACATTATTTAGTTTGGTTATAATATTGATTAAGGTTTGAGAACATTAATTTCATTTTGAATTTCGTACACTAATGGAGTATGCAGGTTTGCCGTGCGAAACATGTGAGGTTACATTTATAAATTCTGATACCTGTTTTTCTCTTCCTCAGCTTTCGAGCAGCAAAAAGTTTTTTTTTTCTTTGTCTTGTTCAGAGAATTGAGATCATTATTTTGTTTTTGTTATTGGCCCTATTTACATAATTACCATATTTTCAGACAAAATTATATGCACTTTATTCATATATGAGCTGTTTTGCACCTGTTGCATTGAGGTTGTATAATTTATAGATTTATTCAAATCACTATACATATAGATAGATAGATAGAGAGATAGATATAGATGCATATAAATACTTATAATACCATCATTTGTAATACAATATGAATTATTTAAACATGGAAAAATGAATTAAAAAGAATATATTTATTTATACATGAAAATACCTAAATTAAATTTCAATTTATGCAAATTAATACTGAAAACTGAAATAAAAATATTTAAAAAATATTCTCTTAACAAATTCATCGTACATAAGTATATTCAGCAAATCGCCATTTTTAAAATAAACATAATATGTTTCCTACAAAAAGTTTCAGTTTTCTTAATTTGAATAATATTTAATTATATTTAACAAAATAAAGCTTGCTTTCCAACAAATATTTTATTCATAAATTTAAAGATGATGTAAAAATTAAAACATGGGATTGAACTAAAACTCAACATTTAGGTTTTATTTTGAAAACCTTCTTCATTTTCAGGAGTGACATTGCCTAAAAACACAAAATCATTAATAAATAATCTACATGCTTCATCGAAACATGCAACATCATTAACGTATTTTAGAAGTTTTCACTCCTGAAGATAGTTCTGAAGATTTAACTAAAACGTTTAGTTTTATTTCATTCATGTACTTTTTAATTTTACGTCGTATTTAAATATATATTAAAATAAAGTATATGTTGGAATATAACTTGTAAATTTGTAACCTGTAACTTTTTTGTATTCGATTTTACACAGTAAAGTCTATAACCATTATCAGAGAATCATTTTTAACTTTTGTCTGTTATTTATAAATATGTATTACTTTAGTAATATTGTGTTGATTGAAATGCATTGTATGAATGTTAAATGCAAACATTTTTTGTGTTTATTCATGCCTAGAAATATTATTACTTGTATTTTACATGCATTAAAATTATTTAATAAAAAAAGCACACAGTAACGTCACCGTCGAATTTCTTAAATGCAGATTTTCTTCCTAAATTTACCCGCGTTATCAACATATTTCAGATACGTTTCCTTTCTATTAAAACATATTAAATTTAACACACCATTAGAATTTTATGTTTAGATGGAAGGAATTTAATATTCTTGAGCGTAAAATATTTTTACGCGTCACTTGATATAATGTTTAAGTTCGAATAAACATAATGACGTAGAAAGTTTTAACGTAATATGGAAAAGACTGGGAAAACCAAAATGATATCATGTGTACAAAATTAAATATACATATTATACAGTCTCTACAAAAAAAGTGCCAACTTATCTTTGAAAATATGCCCTCATTTTTACTTATCATTGTAAATGATGTTTCCATTTTTTTTAATAATGAAATATAAAGTTAATGAGGTATTTTGACCTATGAATTCAGGTATTTCCAATCTGTAATTCAAACCCAGAACCTATGTCTTTAATTTTCAAAGCTTTTACTGCTGAGATATATAGACGAGGTGGTATAATACTCAATCAGGGAAAGAGTTTCGTTTGGTTATGGCATCTGATCTGTTATTTCAAAGAGTTTGACAAAATAGACCAAAGGTAAAGAAAACTCCAAGAACCTATGGATACATAATTACTCTTTAATTATTTTTCTTCGGAATTTCAAAACACAGACACAGAAATTTGAAACATTTTTACTCAACTGGAAAAATAACTACTCGTATCATTTATTTACCGATAAATGTATAGCGTTGAAAATAAGTTAAGTTTAACCCTCCAAGCGTCTTGTAAATGGGTAAAATTGTAATGTTGTTTTCTCTGCATTTTGTTTTAAATGCTAATAAAATATGATTCTTTCAATATTACATAAAAAATCTTATTTAGGAATATAAATGTAATCCTTGAGAGTCTTAATCATTCTTCAATACTTTGAAAATTCATTAAATTTATAGAATTATATTATCTTAAACATTGCTTATATTGCAGTGAAACCTGGAGCTTAGTGTACGGAATTTTACGGGAGAAACGCTTAGAGGGTTAACTGTGCATCTATAGTTTATTGGAGCCCTAAAAGCAGGCACTAGATATAAGTGCCCAGAAAGTAGCCCATACCTTAAGTTTTACATTTATTTAATAATTTTCTAAAAGAAAAAAATTGACCTTCATAAACTAAAAACAGAAAACATTTAGATGACAATGTAACACATACATTCAAAACAGCTTTTTATGTTAGTAATTTTCCCTACAGATGTAATAGATCAGTGAAACTCACAAGTTGATGGAACATTTAAAAAATGCAAGGGATGTAATTTAGAGACTTTTTAATAGTAAATTTATTATGTCTTTAGATTCATTAATCAATCTCTAATTACAAAAATTCATCAATCAAAAATTAGTAAAGATAATCCTATTACATTCTTTAAATTAAAAAAAAATTAAAACATTTCTAAAACTTTTTATTCATTGTTGTTCCTTAGAATTTTTTTATTAATTTTCACACGACAAAAGTTTATGAATAATATCATATGAGTAAAAATGAAACAAGTTCTTTCAAGTAAAATTCTTTCAGAAATTTTTCAAATACTGAGTGGTAAGGGGCAAACGTAGCTTCAAGATAGTTTGTTTTTAAGAATTCTGCTTTTTTTTACACAAAAAAGCGAGCTAACTGGATTAAAACCAAATAAAAAAAATATTTCTAGTTTTCTTCAATGCAAAATTTGAATGAAAATTTCTCCAAATTTTTCATTTTAAAAATGTCATCTCTTTTTTTAAAGCTCTGTTTTTATGAACCAAATATAAAGATACTTCGACATGTACGTTTAAACTTGATAAGACTTAAAAGTGATGAATATATATTTGCTCATATAAACCTATTACAACAGTATCAATGTCTACAACAAGTAAATCGCAAGACAAAGCGCATATATGAAACTTGATATTTGAAAAAAAAGGGCCAGGCTAGATGTTATCTATGCTATTTTTCCACATATAAACAAAAAATATTTCTGAATATTTTAATGAAGGTCCAACACTAAAGGGTAATAACTTGTAGTAACTAACCTTTTTACATTATTTTAAAATAAAAATTATAATATGGTCGCTATTTTGATGGCGAATGATGGTACGCTATCGCTTGCAACAAGACATTGATTTGAACAAGAAATAAAGTGTTTTGCTGCTTTAAACGTTGATTTTATTTATTTATATTCACGTCCATACTTATTCATAAATACAAGTGCTGTTTTATGACGAAAATAGTTTTGTTCGTAATTCTGAGCTATACTAATACTTTAATACTATTATATCTCAGCAATTATTTTAAATCAGAGGCTAGGGTAAAATTTTAATACATACCCTTCAGAATTTAGAACAATATAATTTTTTCTTTTACAATTACATTTTATTGAAGGTTAAATACGCAGTAAAATGCCCGAATTTGATACTTATTTTGTTTATTTACTTAAAAACCACGCATATAACTTAAATCGTGGCGACTGACAACTACATTCCATTTATTACAAAGGAACAAAGTCGAGGTATTTCTATGAAACTTGACTGTAACGTGTTTAAGATAAGTTAGGTTTCAGCAAGAGTTAAATATTGTGGTTATGTACGCTTTATAGTAGCGATTTCGATAGAATAATGTGGCGTATCTGTTTAGTAATTCGCAGTTCTGTACTATTTTAATATAATGCTCTTGTAAAGGTATGTACAACTATATGAATATTATATAAAATTAAACTTACCAGAAAATACTATACCAGAAAATGTATTCATTTTAAATGAACTTTAAAAACCTTTTAGATATAGGAATGTATTCGGAATCGTCACTGAGAAACAAGTATGTCGTCTTCACCTAGAATTAATAGTTAGTCACTTTCTGAATCTCTAAACTAAAAATATAGATGTCCAAACTATGCGAGTAGGGTAAACAACTAAGCTGAATAGGCGAAATGACTTGACATTTCTAGTCTCTCGTTTTCTTGGAGACGAAACGACATTGAACCGTTTCAGTAGCGAGAAATTATCGCTTGATTTTAGGAATGGTTTCTTAAGCTATAATTCTAGTTACTAAATCAAATCTCTTGTGTTCACATTCATTTGAAGAGATTTTTAGATAAATTTGACAGCAAAAATATAGGAAAACGCTCTTGAATTCTAGTAAGAGATTCTGGAAATCTCTAAGAAATGGAACTAAAATTTATAAGGATGACATGGAACTATTTTTTCTAGAGCCATTACTTAGATTCTATATGATAGAACCATATTTTTTTCTCAGTGTTTGTACTTAAATATCTGTAACCATATCAATATGAAACATTAACTACAAATTTTTTTATGAGTTTACACAAATATTATTTAACGAGCAAAAAAATTTAAGTCTTTAGACATTACAAATATAAGTCCAAGTCTTAAATTAAATCGAATATTATTAACTCGTCAAGAAGAATGAGAGACGAATGATTTCGGAGAAAATGAAAAAAAAAAGGCATAAAAATTAGCGCTTTGTTAAAGTTGTTTACTGAACTGTATTTTGGCAAAACTCTTTTATCGGGAAAAGACTAGTATTTCATTCCGTCTGTTAATACCCTATGTTTCTCTTATTACCTCAATAACGAATTATTTTTTTGCAAGAAAATCTATTTTTTATCCTAGAAAATCTATATATTTGACCACTGAATGATGTAATTACTATAAAAATATAAACAACATTTTTCTATGTAATTCAAAAAACATGTAAATAATATACCGAGATTTAAAAAAAAAATTGTATAGCGGCGAAATTTCTCAAAGAATTAGTTTTCGAAGTCTTAGATAACTGTGTACGACTTTAAAATACGTTTATCTGAATTCAAATCGTGAACACAATACAGTTTGCATTATGTTAAAACAACGTGATGCTGAAAATTTGTAAAATCAATAATCTTCATTCTGTAAAACATGATGCACGGCAAATAAATCATTTCTGTCAACAGACTTCCGGAGTTTATGATGGATTGTCTATCAGGAAAGTTATAGTATTAGTCGGGATTCAGTAGTAGGATTTTTGATCATACATACTTAAGAGATATTGTAGAAATATATACGTAGTGATAATCCTTTCATTTTTTTATATATTTTTATAAATTAATTTGATATTCAACTGCATGCAATTAAATGTATAAACGTAAAGTTTGTAATTTTATCTATATAACATGAGAGATTTTTTAAGGATTAATTTACTATTGCTGTTTCATTATTTATGTATTTACATTCAGAAATGAATTAAATGTGGAAGATTTTTTTAAATTGAATTATATGGCATACGTGAAATTTCCGTATCATAAAATCCAGAAGCAAGCTCTATTTTTTTTTGCTCTACACAAATGTGACAAATATTGTTTTTTATCTACGAGAATTAATGAAAATTCTTCCTAATTATTCCCGATTATGAAAAAAAAATCCTTTATTTTATAAATCTGAATATCTAATAGATTTTCTAGATTTAAAGAATAATATAGTAAAGCAATTCCTTTTGCATTCTGTGATTTTCATAAAACTTTCGCACAACGTATACGTTAATATGTTTTGAGTCACAATACAGTAGAGATGGGCAATATCGTTCCTTTTAAGGAACCGTTCCAGCCGGATTCGTTCACCAAAAGGAACGAGTTCTTTGGACTCGTTCCGGTTTGGAACCGTTCCGAAAAAAGGAACGATTCCGACAAAGGAACGATTTTGAGAAAAAGGAACGAATTCGAGAAAAAAGGACGATTTCAAGGAAAAAAGGAAAGAATCCGTAAAAAAGGAACGATTCCGACAAAGGAACGATTTTGAGAAAAAGAAACGAATTCGAGAAAAAAGGACGATTTCAAGACAAAAAGGAACGAATCTGTAGTCAAAGGAATGAATCCGATAAAAATGGAACGAATCTGAGAAAAAAAGGAACGATTTCGTGATAAAAAGGAAGGAATCCGATAAAATAGGATGGATTTTTAAAAAAAAAGGTTTCAAGGGGAAAAAAAGCGTCCGAAACTATTTTACGAAAAAGGGAACGAATCCGGAAACAGGCATAACAGATCTCGGAGTGACATGAAATCCCTAATATTTATTATTTATAACTAATTTATTTTCTTACGTATTCATTTTTTTCATATCATTTCTTATGGTTTACTTTAATTTTTAAATATTTTGGACAGATCATTTTGTTTTTAAGAGTTCATTTTATTCATATGTGTGCGCTATTAATTAGCATAGTTATTTGTATTCCCCAATAATATAAGTATTCCCTGACTTTATGATTTATTGTATTAAGCATAATTGCTCTTGAAAATTTGCATTTGGTTGACCTTTCATTTATCGCTATAGTTTATCCATGAAATTTTACTGTAGCTTTGGTTTCGGTCATCAGGCTTTTGCGGCGGTCTATTAGATTTTCAATGTAATCTTTGTTTTCCACTCCAAAATCTGTCGTCAAATGACCTTCGATTTATTTTATTATTTTTGCGTAGGAAATTTCTTTATTGATCTAATATTTGATATCAGGGTCTATGATTTGTTTCCTCTTCAAAATTCACCCTGACGTAATCTTTAACTTATATATCGGTCCTTGTAACCGGCCGTTTTCCAAGTTGGTCCATTTCAGTACGATTCCTCAAGGAATTGGGAATTTCGGAGTCTGCCCATTTCGAGAAAATTCCTAGAAGTCCATCTATTTAGGAATTAAGGGTGTATTCAAAAAAAATATTTTTCCACCTTCAACAGCTCGAAAATTTCCGATGCAGTTTCAGACACATTTTTAACCCTTTCCGGCACACTGTGCCCGGTCTGGGATACCTAATTTTAATTCCAAACTTGCAAACGGCACCAATAACATTTTAGTAAAATTTTGCTTTTGCAACAAAGGCTTAAATTAAGGAATTCGAAATATCTAAAAAATCGTTCGTGAATTCCGGTGTCAGTCAATATTTTCTTATTTTACTAACAGATTTTGCCCGTGCCGGAAAGGGTTAAAAGTAGATACGTGAAACTTGCTGAGGTGATTTTTAAAGAGATGTATAAGAGACCGCGTGATTTCTTTGTTTTCGCTCAATTCGTTAGAATTTGATTTATAAACAATTACTTTCTCAGTGTGACCATTTTTTTCGCTCGCAGATCTCTCTCTTTAGGAAATTCAGTTCAAAACGCCAACTTTGACAACAGTTTTTTGTAATATTTTTCGCAATTGTAAAAAAAAAATGAAAAGCACGGCGCATTGTGTACTTTTTAGAAAGAGAATTGCCAGTTTGAAACGTTTGAGAGCAAAAATGAATTTAAGAATAAATCAGACAATAAGCAGTTTGGATTGGAATACACCCTTAACCTTTTCGCGACCCCTGCGCTTGTGTTTTTTGGGGTCAGGGAATTCGAATTTGTATCTTCTCAGCAAAAATTTCTCCCGGCAACTCCCCTCCCCAAATTTTTAATAAAATGCACCCCAAAAAAAATTATAAAAAATTCAATTTTTTACTGTTTTAGCGAAAAAGTATCTATAAATTTAGATGCAGACAAAATTTCCAAGAAATACGATGCATAACATTATGACGTAGGATGAACGGGGAGAGGGAGCATCGTTTGCTTTTTCTCTCCTCCGAACTTTCAATAATTCTTATTTTATGTTTTTGGGTCATTGAGTCCGAATTTTTTACTTCTCCCCCCCCTCCCCCCAGAAAAAAATAAAATAATCGCCAATATAGGTTTTTTATATTTTTTGATGAAAAATTATCTAGAAATTCAGAAAGTAGACAGAATTTTCAAAAAAGTACGATGCATAACATTATGATTTAGGATGAAGGGAGTGTGTGTGTGGGGGGGGGAGCCTGCCTCACAGCGCTACGTGCACTAAGTTATGCAATTCCACTTTTACCAAAATTTGAGTGCATATGTTTGAGGGAGAGGAGTTGCCGGGAGAAATTTTCATTCAGCGATCCACAAAACGTAAAATAAGTCTTTTCTAGAGCTACCATGAATTTTGCTAGGTATAGCCCCTATATGGTTTCTATTGCCTTGACTCAGGCGACCAGGGTCGTGCAAAAAGAAAACTGTACCCGCGGCAAAGTCTCAATCTAGCGCTCCCCTAGTAAGTTGGGGGGGACCCCTCAACTTTTTCTTGCGACAGGTCAAAACATAACGTTGGTAGTATAATTTTGGCGCCCCATAAGTTTCCGCCATCGAGGTGACCGCCCCCGTCGCACCCCTCCCCTTTTACACGGGGCTGCAGACGATACAGTGCCACAGCGCATGTTGAGAGGCAGACTCCCTCCTCCAAGTTCATGCTACGTCATGATGTCACGTATCAATTTTGCCTGCTTTCTGAATTTCCTTTTTTCCAAAAACTTTTAATTAAATATATATATATATATATATATATATATATAAATATACATATTAAAATTAATATTTTTTATTATAATACCCGAAATTAAACGTATTTTGGGTATCATTTTA
The DNA here is from genome assembly GCA_964019185.1 of Maratus speculifer. Lineage (NCBI taxonomy): Eukaryota > Metazoa > Arthropoda > Arachnida > Araneae > Salticidae > Maratus > Maratus speculifer. The sequence goes on along the minus strand of OZ025296.1, from coordinate 222,312,786 downwards.
CCTTTTCTTTTTCTTTTCTTTTTTTTCTTTTTTCTCTTTTTTTTTCTTTTCTTGAGGGAGGATTTTAGTGAGAAGTTAAAAATTTGGTTTCAGCGATCCCAAAACATAAAATAAGTCTTACAGGAAAAATTCGTAGGAGTAACGGGAGAGCGAAGACATATCATGAGATTGGTTAACCTCCTCAGTCCTGATGTCGCCTATAGGTGACACAAAAGAATATCCATTAAGTTCATTTAATGCAATCTTATTTAATAAATCTTTTAATTTAATTTAAAATTGTTAAAATTACTTACTTCTAGAGGTTTTTACTAAATGCGTGCATATTAGAGGCATCCATACATACTGATACATCTTTGAATATATTTTACAGTAATTTTAAACTAGTTTGTGTGGTCCTTCTTAATATTTGTCTCAGATTTGAGGAATTTAAGTGAAATTGCATAACGTAGTGCATGTAGCGCCGCGGCGCATGTTGAGAGGCAGGCTTCCCTCTTCCCGTTCATCTTACGTCTTAGTCATGCATCGTATTTGTTGCAAATCTTGTATACTTTCAAAATTTCTGCATTATTTTTTTACTAAAACGATAAAATAATTGATTTTTTTCTTAAATAACTTTTTTGGGGGGGAGGAAGTGAGTATTTTGCCAAATTTTAGGGGAGTTGCCGAGGAAAATTTTGGTGGGAAGTTGAAAATTCGGATTTAGCGAATTAAAAAACATAAAAAAAAGCTTTTTTCCAGAATTATCATGAATTTTGCTAGGTAGAGACCCAATACGGTCTCTATTGCCTGAACTATTGTTCAAACAGGTTTTCCTCTATGTAATAAACGTCAATGTAAGTTGATTAAAACAATCTTTAAGAGTTTCAAGATTGTTTTTTAATCATCTTCTTCAGGAGAGAAAAAAAAGCCAAACTTATAAAATGATACATGAGCGAGCGCTATTAGCTGGTTTTATTTTTTTTTTTTTTTTTTGTCAAAGAAGATTCTCAAATTCAAATTATGCTTGAGGAAAAATAGCATGAAACTGAAATGTACATAAAAGTGCGTAGCTATTAAAATAATCGAAAATCAGTTATTATCCCATTAAAGTGCAATTTTTATGACATGATGATGTATTTCTTATATTATTCAAAACCGTTTCAAATCAGTTTTTTTTCTTTCTTTTAATCTTGTTTTTCTTGAAAATTCTTTATATATATATATATCATTTCGTATGATATATTTACCAATTAGAAAAAGTATTAGTGCATGCATCTAAAACTATATGGTGTTCCATTACCTTCAGATCTTGGTACTCAATCGATAAAGCACGTTTAGGTTCTCTATTCTAATCCTAGCTGGGGCATTTTTTTTCACTCAGATATAAAAAATCAACTTCGTAAATTATTTCTTTTAGATCAATTTTGCATGAACACGTCAGATAGTATTGTAATTAAGTCACAGATGACAGTAAATAATTTGTAACAGACAATATCTTAAATGAAGTAAAATAATGTATTTCTATTTTTCTAAACATTAAATTTAAGAGGATATAATGCGCAGTTGTAGTTTTTTAAACGTTTATCCACTCCTACAACTTTAATTTCTTTTCTCTTTATTTAGTTTTTCTTCGCTTCCCTCCCCCCCCCCTGCTTTTTTTTCATACACATTCGAAGGGTATTTGGGCAATACACTTTGCTTTAATAAATCAAAATATATCTTATTTTAAAATAAAATAGCGTATTTTAATTCATTAAAACTGGACGATCTACAAGAACCGATTTTTTCGGAATCGATCCATTTCGAACCGAATCGAAGATATCGGTCTTTTCGGACCGAATCTGATGAATCGGTCCTTTTCGCAGTCGGTGTATTTCGGAACGAGTCCGAGGAATCTGTGCTTTTTCGGAGTCGTTTCATTTCGGAACGAGTCCGAGGATTCGCTCCTTTTCGGAGTCGTTTCATTTCGGAACGAGTTCGAGGATTCGCTCCTTTTCGGAGTCGTTTCATTTCGGAACGAGTCCGAGGATTCGGTACTTTTCGGAGTCGTTTCATTTCGGAACGAGTCCGAGGTTTCGGTCCTTTTCGCAATCGTTTCATTTCGGAATGAGTGCGAGGAATCGGTCCTTTTCGGAGTCGTTTCATTTCGGAATGAGTGCGAGGAATCGGTCCTTTTCGGAGTCGTTTCATTTCGGAACGAGTCTGAGGAATCGGTCCTTTTCGAAGTCGTTTCATTTCGGAACGAGTCCGAGGAATCGGTCCTTTTCGGAATGGTTTCATCTCGGAACTAGTCCAAGGAATCGTTCCTTTTCGGAATGAGTCCGATCAATCGTTCCTTTTCGGAATGATTACATTTCGGAACTAGTCCGAGGAATCGTTCCTTTTCGGAACGAGTCCGAGGAATCGTTTCTTTTCGGAATGGTTTCATTTCGGAACTAGTCCGAGGAATCATTCCCTTTCGGAACGAGTCCCATCAATCGTTCCTTTCGGAATGGTTTCATTTCGAAACTAGTCCGAGGAACCGTTCCTTTTCGGAACGAGTCCGAGGAATCGTTTCTTTTCGGAATGGTTTCATTTCGGAACTAGTCCGAGGAATCATTCCCTTTCGGAACGAGTCCGATCAATCGTTCCTTTTCGGAATGGTTTCATTTCGGAACTAGTCCGAGGAACCGTTCCTTTTCGGAATGAGTCGAGGAACCGTTCCTTTTCAGAACGTGTCCTAGGAACCGTTCCATTTTGGAATCGTTCCGAAAAGGAACGAATCTTTTTTACAGACAGGAACCGTTCGTTCAGTTCCACCGCCGGAACCGTTCCTTTGGAATCGTTCCTCAACAAATGACACATCTCTACAATACAGGCTTTCCGAATGACTCTTTTTACAAACACAGTTAAAAAAAAAAAGAATTTTCTAGGAAACTGAGTTGCCTAGAACATTTTATGTAAAAGCAACAACGAAACTTTATATAACGGATACACAATTGCAATGTAAATTTAAAAATGTGTAATTTTTTTAATATTTTTTAGGAAACTGGGATGGCTAAAACTACTTATGTAACTGAAACCGAGGTTATAGATAAAATATCAGCAAGATCTGTGTAAATTTAGTAAATTCTTTTGTAAAGCTACAGATTTCCGTAGCTTTTCAAAAACTACTTTTATAGGTTTACAGCTTCTTTTTGTATAGTGTTCTATAGATCAAGATTCAGAATCGCCAATCGCCATCCATAAGATTAATTTTTTTAAGATCTTATGGTGAAATTCAGAATTTCATAACAATTTTTTTTATGAAATTCACATTTTTTTTCGCGATGTTGTGGAGAAAAATTTTCGCATGATCGATATAATTGATTTTTTCTCAGATTCTTTGTCGAAATTTGATATTTCTCCCTGATAATTATTTATGTCCAAATGACTTAAATTTTATGAAAATTCAGATTAGAATCACTCATATATTTACCAATGATAACAGTTTTTTTAAAAACCATAATTTTTCTTGTGTGTTCTTGAAAAATAAATGTTTGAATTGTATTTTTTTTTAATATGCAAAATAATCTCACACACTCACATTTTTTTAATGTGTACGCTTTTGTGAGAAAATAAAAATAAGAAATATTGTTTTCCTAATATTCTCTCTACCGTGATTACTTAGCATAATTCTGATAGTCATAGTTTTTTATTTCTACATTTCTTAAATTTATCTTCTGATTGGACATAGTTTAAGATTTATATTATAATTAATTTATATCCATATTAAAAGACTTGTGTGATTAAATGAAATAAACACACTTGATGTAATTAGTATGTTGAGAAACACCGAAATCACTGGCGATAAATTTATAAATAAGCTAAAAAACTTTGTAAAATCACCATAAAAAGAAAATTAAACCGGACGCGTTTTGAGCTTCCAAAATACAGCTCGTCATCTGCTAATCCAAACACGTGTCACAAGGGAGAGAGTGGAAATAAAAGGGAAAGAAAGAGCGAGGAGATTACAAAGAGTGCGACAGGTGGCGCTGCCTGACAGAGCCAAGCAGGAAGAGAAAAGTAAAGATAAAGTTAAAGAAATAAGGAGAAATTTACAAAGAGTGGCACAGGTGGCGCTGGCTAAAAGAGACCAGGTGGTAGAGAAAAATGATGTAAAAAAATACAAGAGAAAGAAAACAGTGGAATAATAATAATAATAATAATAATAATAATAATAATAATAATAATAATAATAATAATAATAATAATAATAATAATAATAATAATAATAATAATAATAATAATAATAATAATAATAATAATAAAATAAAATAAAATAAAATAAAATAAATAAATAAAATTAAATATTTAAAATTATAATAAAATAAATAAATAAATAAAAATAATAAAAAAATTGTAAAAATAGTAAATAAAATAAATTAATTAATTAAAAAGTAAAAATTAATAATAATAATAATAATAAACTACAAAAGTAATTTCCATTCAGGAGAAAGGTAGGGGGATGATGAGAGATCATTGACAAGGGTATTAGAATTTTTACAAATAAAATAGGCTTCGTGAATATCTAAATGAGAAGGAGAGGCAGGATTAGAAATAATTCTAGCCATGCAAAAATTGAAATAATGACCGGAAGACCAACAGTGAGAAGCAATCGAAGACCTAGATAATTCCTGATTTTTAATATATCTCTGATGTTCATCCAGTCTTTTTTTCAACGCTCTTCTGGTCTGACCAATATAACCCAAATTGCAAGAACAAGGAATAAAATAAACACCCCACCGGTTCTCAACAGGAATAAGATCTTTCAAAGACGAGAATTTAATTTTATTCATACGTTTGAAGATAACTTTAAAATTAAAAACTTTTCATTTTAAATAAATAACTTTTTTTATGGTGATTTTACAAAGATTTTTACCTTATTTGTAATTAGTATGTGTTTCTTTTTTACAAGATGTTTTTCCATTTGAATTCCTGGTATTCTAAAATAAACAGAAAAAAAATCAACTGCTTCTTTTACAAAATGGCGATCTGGATTATTTGCTTTTAGGAGTACTAGTTCCTTAAAAAAAATGGAAATCTGCACCTATGTAAAATTTTAGTAAGCAATCAAATTTCTCTAACTTCATATTTATAGAATTATAACTTTTATCATTATTATCATTATTATTATTATTATTATTATTATTATTATTATTATTATTATTATTATTATTTTTTTTTTTTTTTTTTTTTTTTTTTACTATGTACTTCATTATAAAAGGTTTATACGAAATGCGTTTTTTTAAGTGAAATGCTTGTATTTATTAGTTTTAAAAAATAATTTACTTCAAATGCGTGAAATTTGGTTTTCTATTAATGAGAAAATTTTACATAAGAAAATTCTGGTAACGAAGAATTTTCTGCTCTGGAAATTCCAGAAAAAATATGAAATCTGCTTAATGAATCAGGACATTTAAATCCAATAATGAAAATTGTCTAGTTTACTTTAACATTAAAATTGTAAGAAATCAAAATGCAATTTTTTTCTTTTTTTATATACAAAATCTATCATAACTAATAGCAATATCAGAGCTTCTTAGAATTATATTGAGTTTGTAAATAAATAACCATGTAAATAGCCAAACTGGCCATTTATTCAAACTATTTATAGTTAAACTACACGTAAGAATAGAGATAACTCGTAGTATTAATCTGCAAGCTACGAATAAATGAATAGGTGATATATATATTGCTGTAAATTGCCGAAGTCTGATAAATCTTAGGTTTTAATGGAAATTTCTAGCACATTCCTATTTTTAAGCCCAAAATAAACTTCTGTTAAAAAATTAGTTTTATGATATTTAAATGCAATAACTTAAAAACATTAATTAATTTTAGCTTGAAAGTTAAAAGGTAAGTTTTTGTTTCTTTTACTCTCGTGTATTATACCTAATAGTATAAGGATTGTTTCTGTTAGTTATATTTGTTGGCAAATAAATACTCAGATAAATATCCAAATTGACTAATTATTCAGGGCATTTACAATTAAATGGCTTATAAGAATAGAGATAGCTCATAATATCAGTCTTAATAATAGAGAATGAGCGATATTTTTGTCACTCTAAATTCCCGAACTCTGGTAAATCTTAGATATCAATAGAGAATCCAAGCACATTCCAACTTTTTAAAGCCCGAAATAAACTTTTAAATGCTTTCATTCCTGATTTTTGCAAACCATTTCGGTAAATCCAGCAGTTATAAATTATTTTTGGTAAAAACCGGACATGAGGGATGATGATATCCGTTTCTCAGCAAAACATCCTTCTCAAAACTCTTATATTTTCGAATCATTTGAATCTTAAACACCTCATACATAAACTATTTTTCATTATTATTCATTATTTTTCATTATTATATTTGTTTGTGATAAATGAGAATCTATTATAAATAACTTTATTGTTATGCTGCATGCAATCTATTATTTGTCCACAAATCAGATCTCCATAAATGAAGGCTGCAATTTTTTCTTTGTAAAATAACTTTTATTTGCCCTCATACGAGGCCCCTATATATGAGAGTAACTTCGGGGCAGTATCATAATATATTAGGAAATAATATATAGAATCCATACTTTTTAAAGGTAATCTATATTATATTTTCTTTACTTCGTTAGCAAGATTTGCAATATTATGAGCGACAAAAATTATGAGTTTATGGAAGAGAACAAAGAGTTAAATTTATGTATACAGGATATTTCATAAAAGATGGGAAAAACTTTGGGAAGTGATAGAAAATATCCAAAGAAACAGCATCAAATAATGCATGGTCGAAAATAAAACCTACATTTGTTGGTGCGATTTGTCTACGCAAATTTTGAAGCTCCATTCCTGTTTCGAGTTACCTTGAGTAAAGAGGCTCTAATAGCATGCAAAGTAACAGGGGGGAAGTTGAAGAACATGAATGGAAAATTTCGCTTCGATTAATGTATAATATCCGGTCCTCCGAAGCATGTAAATGTCAATCGCGATCAGCACGTATCGGAGGAAGTTATTTCTTCATTAATAAGCAAAATGATGATATGTTTTATATCTATATAACTGTAAATGGAAATGGTACAGAAGTTCAACGATTGTACGTAGAGAAAATTTCAGCTTGCTTTTGGCTCTTGAAATTTTTTGCGTTTGGCTCGTATAATTCTATAAAATTTGGCGCTTTCTAGCACTTTTGCATTTTAATTTCGTCCATGAATTCTTTCATGAAAGATGTTTGTTCGGATATGTATTATCATTTTTTAAAGTTCTGTCTATCTTTTCGAAACACCCTTCATATATGTAATCAATTGTTGGTAAGTGTTAGCAGCTAACTTAAACGCCCACGCTTCCATTACAGCTAGAAAGCGAGGCAAACGTGTTTTCATTAATAATGGTCGTCCAGATCTTACACGATCTTCCAGCATATAGTTTTCTAAAATCACCGAGTAAGCTTCATAATCTCTGATGAAATATAGGTCCCTTTGTATATTTTTCAGAACTGTGAAATCGTCACTGATTCAAGGTTCTCGTAAAACAAGTTAGTCCCTTCCTTCATTTCCTCGTACGGCATACGGGCAACGGCATTTTGCCAATCATGGTTTACGCGTACAATGTACAGGAACCCATATTTCAATCATGATTTATTTTTTTTTATAACTAACTTTTTATTGTAAATTTCACAGTATTTAATCCAAGCATTTTTCTAAATCTATTAAGAAAAGAACAGTTTTGAGAAACGGGTAGTAAAAAATAAAAATATCTCTTAAGCACATGAAAAAAGTAGGCGTTATTTGAAAACATTTTTCAAAAATAATGATCAGTTAAGTAGTTAAACTTTATCCTCCGTACTCAGAAATCTTGTTCATATACATGGCTCACAATGGTGAACTGGTTAGGTGCGCAATTTCTTAAAACAATTTATTTTCAATTTTCCCACCGAATTCGTTCGTAGAAGCGTCATATGTAGGCTGTTTTTAGGAATTTTCTTTAATTTGATTTTCTTTCTATTTTTTAGTCTAAACACAATTCCCGTGACCTATTATGCATGCTATCCCTCCTAACAATTTTTTGATCATTTTGAAATTCAAGAATCTCGACATGAAAAAAGGGATCTAATAATTCCTAGGTTTGTAACATTAATATGGATACAGAAAATTAAAATATATATTATTAATAGCTGCATGTTTTATCAGAAATGATAAATTTATTTTTTTTCAACATAGCAAAGAATTAAATTTTAATTTCTTTTCTCAGTGTTGATGAAAAATAGCAATTAAAAGGTAAAACAATCTTACATTTTTAACAATATTCCCTTTACCTTCTATAGAAGTGCAGTATGTCGGTTGCCAAATTCTAAAAAATACCACTAAAACCTACAAAAAATACTGTCTCAAAAATACATTGAAATGCAATTTTTAAACAAATTGCATTCAAACATTTTTTGCATTAGAGATTATCCTTATAATGATACAACTGTTTTGTTTCTAGGGTGGCGTCTGTAACGGAACATTATATTTTTTTAAGAGACAGCACTTAAATTGCTGATTGAATAAAACAGCGCATTCAAGACTAATATACTAGCTTATTTTATTTATATATACACTACTGATAAAACTTAAGGACCAGTCAAAAAATGCCAATTTTTAAGCGATTTCCAAGCGATATTTTTCACACGAATACTCAAAGGAATGTATTATAATTCGAATAATTACTATCCCTATAGAACAGCTAGTCCACATAACATCTTATTCAAGTCACACATGGTCGTGAAAGTCATAGTCACTACAGGGAAACGAAAAATAGGAAATTCCATATATCTCTTTTATGAATCTCAAATAACTACTCTATGTGACTCCACTGACAGGTCACTGTGACTGCTGCTTTGTGGCAAGTTACCATGTGACTTTATAATGTCGTTTCATTGAGATTCTTGTGTGACTTGTGTCATTTGGTGACTCAATTTTAAAGTCACTGTGAACGTTGCATTATGATAAATCACTCACTAATATCGCATTGAATTAATATGGTGACTGTATGTCACATTACTTTGTCAAATGGTGACAGAGACCCTACTGTGAAATAACCATTGTGAAAAGTGTTGAAATGTCTCATGGTGACTTTAATGTGGCATTATTTAATGAGTTATCATAATGCAACGTTCACAGTGATTTTGAAATTGAGTCTCCAGATGAGCGTCGCACTTGAGTCTCGATGAAACGACATTGTAAAGTCACCTAATGACTCACCAGAAAGCAACAGTCACAGTGACCTGTCAGTGGAGTCACATACAGGGTGTCCACTATCAACGGTGGCCAATGGCTAATTTCTAAATCGTTAGTCATAGACATATAGTTCCAATTGCAAAAATGCTTTACAAATGGTAAAGAATTGTTTTTCAAGTAATTTAGGTCAAAAAAATTTTTAAGCGGTCCTATAAGTGTTATTTAGTAATTTTTTACCATTACTCTAACAAGTAAAAACTCTCTAAAAAGTCCCATTCCTGTGCGATTAAAACTGACCGAGTAATAGCTGTTCAAAGTTAAAGCATCTTTTTTGCTGCAAATTAGAGGTCAGTTACAAATTTACTGGAAATAAAAATAAACTCAAGATATAAAATTTAACGTTAAACATTGAGAGTAAAATAATTTTTACAATATTATTTTTAAATTTATGTTGATGATTACCTATTAAAGCAAAATTTGTACTAAAAATGTAAATAAAAATATAACAGAAAGTTTGTTAATTTAAATTATGAAAAGCAACAGTCACAAATCGTTACAAAATGACATATATTTAAAATTCTATTAAATTACATAACCTAACAGAATTTCGTGTAGTCCTATGAAATAAATAAATGGTACGCACCTAAAATTGTATTAATATTACATTGTCATTGGATAGAAATAAGTGTGCAAATTGAACCTCGATCGTATATTTAAAGTCAGTTAAAATTTGAATAGAAATTTTGAGCTAGGGAAACATACGTTTTAAGCAAAACTAATGCTTATCAAAAAAAAGAGAATTTTATAACTCAAGTCTTCAACTATTTTAACGAATCTAGAAGTTAATTAATAAAAATTAACACTACCGTAAAACTTATACGGGGGTTGCACCTTCAGTTAAAGTGCTTTAAAAATATGTCTTTATCTCATTAAAAACTTTTTTGTAGTTGGAACTATATGTCTGTGGTAAATGGTTTAGGAATTAGCTATTGGCCAGCGTTGGAAATAGGCGCCCTTTTTAATATTTTAAGCACTTAATGTACGTTTCCTTAAAGCTCAGTCCAATTCATCCGTATTCAGCTACAGAAAAGTGGTTTAAGTCATGAAATTTTAAATTTCATAACTCGGTCAATTTTAATGTTAGACGAATGGGACCTTTTTCTCTTACTTGTTAGAGTAGTGGGAAAAAATTACTAAATATCGCTTATAGGACTGGGGGACCGTATAAAAAGTTAATTTTCGTAATTTCTTAATACAATTTTATTTTGACCTAAATGGCTTGAAAAATAATTCTTTACCTTTTTTAAAGTATTTTTGCAATTGGAACTATATGTCTATGATTAACGGTTTAAAACATAGCCATTGGCTACCGTTGAGGGTGGATACCCTGTATAGTCATTTTAGACTCATAAAAGAGACGCATGGAATTTCTTATTTTTTTTCGCCATAGTGACTGCGAGTCTTGTGACCATGTGTGACCTGAATGAGATGTTATATAAACTAGCTGTTATGCAGGGATAGTAATTATTCGAATTACAATATTTCCTTTTAAATATTCACGTGAAAATTAGCGCTTGAAAATTGGCATTTTGTGACTGGTCTTTAAGTTTTGTCCACCAGTGTTTTTTGTCTTTTAACAAACATATGACAAAAATATACATAAGCAAATTTATAACAAGTTTAGTAAATCATATTTAATAAAAAAATGCATTATGATACTAAATTTATCAGCAAAGTTGGTAATTGAAAATTTCATGATTCAAATATTTATCGTATCGAATACACCATCTGAGTTAAAGCGTCCTAAATAAGTTGCAGGAAAGAGTAATTTACACATAAAAAATATCTTCAATGTTATTTTAAGAAAAACGTGTCATTATTATCAAAATAATATATTTTTCAATATTCGCAAAATTCTTGACATGAAAATATTTTTATTCTGTAAGTTTGATTTAAATACCAGAACTACGATTTTCCTTTATGCAGCAGTTTAAAAATTTAAAGATTTCCTATTCGTATGATAATTTTTGAAATGATTTACTCTTTAGACTTTGTGGGGTTTAGAATTCTGCAAGCACATTCCGTGAATACAATAAAACGACTATTAAAAGTTATAAATTAAGCAGAATATTGCTTAATTTCAATACATTATTTTCTGCAAATGTTATCCCTTTTCTAAATGAAAAGTCACAAAATTGGCTAAATATGTTATTTGAATTATTTTAATGGAAGATATATCAACCTTGTTTTCAATGTCTTACATATAACACAAAAATGCAACGTTATTGTATTTTAGAAATATAATATGTTCCACTATCAAACATTTGAGATATAAATATCTGAAAATTTCTAAAATAATATATTTATCTAATTTCAGTACTATGAAAGTGACTGTTATGAAAAATGTTACAACAGTGCATCCCCAAAGCTTATAATCATTTTTTTTTTTTAAGAGAAATGACATTTTCAAAACAATTTATTGTTATAAATTATACTAAGGAAATAAAAATAATATAATGCACAAATAATATAACACAATTTAAACTTTGTGATAAAAAATATCTCTGTATAATAAAACACAGTGTAGCGCATTGCGTACCAAATCGGTTTTTCCCTCCAAAATTTGTCCTTGGAATTCATGCTCTTACCATGAGTGGCATGTTGTCTGTATGCATCCCAGGCTGGAGCGCAGGAAAAGAAATTTGCCAAGAAAAGAAAAAAAATGACAATTTTTCTTACGGGAGGGGTGCGGGTTAAATTAAAAAAAAAAAAATGTCAAAAAAATTGTAATAATTATTAATTATTAGTATTAAATCAATAGTTGCAACAGACTTTTCTAATTACGCAGTTTTATTGAATATTTCTTAAAATTTTGTTTTATTAAGTAATCTTAATTTTGCCGGAAACCTGGTTTACACCGAATTATTGGAAAAGCTAATAGTGACATTATTAGAACATAAACTAGCCTCATCTAAACGCATCCATTGTGTCAGTTATTTTTATCCGTTTTATCAGTTTATATTGAGCGAAAAAGTAATTTTGTAATTTTTATATAAAGAGTATCTTCAATGCTATTTTAAGAAAAACGGCTCATTATGATCAAAATAATATATTATGCAATACGGATAAAATTCTTGAGATGAAAATATATTTATTCTCTATGTTTGATTTAAATGTCAAAACTCCATTTCCACTTTATATGCAGCAGTTTAAATTTTCAATGATTAATCAAAGACTTCCTATTTGTATGATAATTTTTGAAATTATATATTTTTCAAATTTTGTGTTGCTTAGAATTCTATAAACACATTCAGTGAACTCACAACAGCCATTCATAAATATAAATTATGCAGAATACTGTTTAATTTCAATAAAGTACTGTCTGTAAATATTATCACTTTCATGAATGAAAAGGACATAAAATTGGCTGAATATATTAAATAGATTATTTTAAGGGAGATCTTGCAACCTTGATTTAGATGTCTCACAAATCACTCTAAAAAGTATCGTTATTGTATTTCACGAATGTAACATATTCCACTATCGAAGTTTTGATACAAAAAAATACCTAAACATATTTTTAGTAAACGCTTTCATTCGATTTCAGTGCTGCAAAAATGACTGATGTGAAAAACGTTTCTACAGTAAGTCCCAAAAGTTTACAGACCATAGTTATTTTTTAAGACATGGCACTTTAATTGCTGACTAAAAAAAAACACATCGGGACTTAAAAATCCGCTTACACATTTTTTATATTTGTACTTTAAGAAACGCATCACTATCGTATTTAATGAAAAAGATACACAGCATAACACTAAATTTATAAGCAAAGTTGATAATTGGAAATTTGATATTTCAGATAGTTCAGATAGTTATTCAGATAGTTTCAGATATCGAAAATAGTATCTAAGTTTCTAAGGAATAAAAAGGAAAGACTAATTTTCACAAGAAAAGCATTTTCAATGTCATTTTTAGAGAAACGACTATGATCCAAAGTATATATTTTGAACCTGGAGAAAATTCTTGAGATAAAATTATATTTATTCTCCAAGTTTGATTTAAATACTAGAACTCCGTTTCTCCTTTATGCAACAGTCTAAAATTGCAAAGATTAATCAAAGATTTCCTATTCATATGATAATTTTTGAAATGATTTATTCTTCAAATTCTGTGTGGCTTAGAATTATACACACACAATTAGTGAATACACAAACCAATTATAACGACCATTCATAGATATAAATTAAGCAGAATAGTGTTTAACTTCAATAAATTATTTTCTGCAAATGTAATCTTTTTCATTACTGAAAAGCCCCAAAATTGGATGAATATATTAAACGTATTATTTTAATTCGGGAATCTTACAACCTTCATTTAAATGTCTTACAAATAAGACAAAATAGTATTACTATTGTATTTTACGAATGTGATGTATTCCACTATCAAACCTTTGAGAGAGAAATATATATGACATTTTTTATTCGATTTCATTGCTGCAAAAAATTACTAGTGTGAAAAATGTTGCTAAAGTGAGTCCCAAAAGTTTATAGACATAAATATATATAGGACAGTTGCACCATAAAATTTAACTAATAATAACACATTGCTCAGTGGTGCACAAAACAGGAATTTTAATGTACATTTGTACAATTAAAATAAAATAAAACTTTCAACGTTTCGCGCCCTCTTCTGCGGGCGTCTTCAGGAAATATGATGATGGAAGGACTACGTTTGCATCTTGATCAAGAGATAATATTTCTACTAAATTAAAATCTAAATGAATTAAAATTTAAAAAAATGTTGCCACTTACACGTGAGTAAAAATTAAAATATTGCAAGAAAATAAAAATGTTAAGATTTTATGATGTTATGCCCGATTTTTGGTATATTGTACGATAAATTATCATTACATGGTTTATTTTTTCGTGCTATGATTTCGATAGATTCCCTTATTTTACTTTGAACTGGATTATTGCATGGAACTATGATTTTGGCCTCCTCAAAAGGGTTGCCATATTAATTTTGATTTACGTAGTCCTTCCATCATCATATTTCCTGAAGACGCCCGCAGAAGACGGCGCGAAACGTTGAAAGTTTTATTTTATTTTAATTGTACAAATGTATATTAAAATTCCTGTTTTGTGCACCACTGAGCAATGTGTTATTATTAGTTTATAGACAATTTGTTTTATCGAATAAAAAAAAGAGCAATAACAATTTAAAAATAATTTAGTATTATAAATTATAGCAAGACAACAATAATAGTATGGACAAATAGTGTTAAAGAAGTTTAGACTTCGTGATAAAAATTAAAACTCAGACTGGACTCTCCCAAAAGTTTATAGACAATATTTTTTTAATTATAAAAGGCTAATAACTATTTCAAAACAATTTATCATTATAAATTATAGCAACTTAAATAAATTACAAGAAACTTAATTTTCATATAAAAAGTATCTTTGATGTTGTTTTAAGGAAAACAACTCATTATAATTAAAATTGTGTATGTTTCAGTCGGGGTGAAAATATTGAGATTAAAATATATTTATTCAGTAAGTTTCATTTAAATATCCGTTCTTCTTTACGCAGTAGTTTAAAATTGCAAAAATTCCTCAAAGATTTACTATTCATACGATAATTTTTGAAATAATTTTGTGTGGTTTGAAATTTTACAAACGTATTCAGTGAATACACAACCGACCATTCATAAATATGAATTAAGCAGAAAAATGTTTAATATCAATAAAATATTTCCTGCAAATAACATCTCTTTCATAAATGAAAACTCACAAAAGTGACTGAATATATTAATTGATTTCTTTTGTGGGAGTGGGGGATGGAGAACATGCAACATTCATTTAAATGTCTTACAAATTACGCAAAAACACATGAAAAAGGATATGCGTAGTCTAATTTAAAAAAATAATAATAAATCATATTTAATAAAAATACACAGTATGGTACTAAGTTTAAAGGCGTAGTTGATAGTTGAAACTTTCATATTTTAGATAATTATAGTATCGAAAATACCATCTATGTTCATACGACCTAAAAAAGAAGAATGCGTAATTTTTAAATAAAAATTATCTTTAATGTTATTTTAAGAAACGCGATTCAATGTGATCCAAATTATATGTTTTGCACTATATGTTTTCGACTTTACTTAAAGACAGACCATTCGTAATTAAATAAAGAAAAATTTACTATTTAGATTTTTCTGGAATGAATTCTGATTCTTTGAATTGCGCATTTTTTGGAACGCGTTCTATCCTATGCATTTAAGGGTTAATCATGGTAGTTTTAACACTTTTAATAAATGTTATCTAAAGTCTTGTTATATCTATACTTATATTACTGAAGAGGAATTGAATTGTCGATGGTTCTGAGTTGAACAGGTGAAATAATAATTAGTAGACAAGTGCATTGTTGTTCAGCAACTTAACCTACCTTAATAACTTGCTTTGTATATTTGCGTGGTACGTGTAGTCACGTACGTGTGGTACGTGTGGTACGTGTAGCGTCTTTTAAGTTTTTAAATCGCTATATACAGCTCAAGTTAGATGAAATCACTACAGACTCCATCCAAAGTGAGGAAGAAGTACTGTTGCCGCCACACGATCGATATGCACTCATGATTCCTGCATTTCGTACGCCTGAATGATGCTTGAGATAAGGTTTTCTTGGCGTATATGTTATTTGCATTGGTACTGCCATCTATTGGTTGTGGCATATCGACTTTTCTTGAATGCTGTTATGTGTTTGTCGGGTTATCAATGAACACTTATCAGATTGGCGTCGGTGTGAGTGCAACTAACTTATAATCAGTAGGCGAGAGGTGTAGAATCGAGAAAATAAACAAGCCAGTTACTCTAAATTAATTATACTGCTCAAGTGAGACGAAATCGGTAGAGATAATAAAAAGTAACGTTTGTTTGTTTGTAGAAAAAGCATTTCTCGAACTAGTGAGACAATCTGGAAAATAGTGGTTGCAAATGGATAATGACGATCTCTGCTCCAACCTAAGGCGTATTTTGTGTTAGAGCCACTATCACAAAGGGGGTGCGGGAATTAAAAATGCTCTAAATTAGATCTTATGTGCTAATGAAAGGACTAGAATCGAAACATGTGGCATGACCATTACATTTAAAATAAAAATGCTCGATAAGAATATTTTTTCTAAATATATCGATTTTAAAAATTTAGATAAGTAGAAATCGCATTAAAAAAATCTATGCTACACTTCCTGCGCTGTAAAAATGGTGCATGTTCCGTAATCTACAAAAATGTACTATAATCAAGAGAGAAAATATGCATAATCTCTTTTAAGTGATCGAGGAAATAGAAAAGCGTTCTTCTATCTTTAAAAATCCCAAATTATTTATCTAAAAACTTCAAGAAAATTTATAAAATAAATTTTTATCAGATGCCCGTTATTTTCGGAAACGTTTCCAGGTTGTTTTCAGTACAATAATCCGTTTAAAAAATAGTGATATGACGTATTCATTTGTTATCAATTCTCAGGTAAATATTTTGATATTCAGAAAACATGTATAAGAGGCATACATACAACATTAACAGCATTAACTTCTTCGGCTCTTGGGTACCCTGGGACCTCTGTTCTTTTACATATAGAAGTTAAAATGTCTGAATTTTTTACACTTTTACATTACTTCTTAATACAAAATAATGAAAAGGACAGCCATTACCATCCGAGACAAATATAATCGGGATGTGGGTTGGGGCAATCGTTAGTTCCAATGCCCAACTCTCCCACTTACCGCTAATAAATGCCTTTAATTTGTCTACTTTTTCTTTTAAATGCGTCCGGTTTCAATTTCTCTCTTTTTTTCTTTTCTATTTAGAGGCCAATTTATACGGGTCGTAAGTGCAGACATTTAACGCTATTCGTAGTCACTTAACATCGACAGAGCTTCGCGCAAGAGAGCTGTGTTGATCGGGACATAGGTAGGGATCGTGGAAAAAGTTCAGTCACTCACCGAGGCATCATTCCCTCATATATATTTATATTTATTTACTTCTTAATACTTAAATGTTTTTGCGAGGAAATCACCCGAATAAATTCTTACATCTGAGCTCAATACGTCTTAAAATGAATGTTATTTTCATCTGAGTTGGCAAAATGCTCAAAAATGTCCAAAAGAATGTGAGCGAGAAAGTGATAAATTTTCATAAGTATTTAACTTAAATCTTTTTTCAGTAAGTTATGAAAAAATCTATCGAGGATTAGTAGATTATTTACTTGCTCAGAGCTCTAAATTTGAGATTTCGTCAATTAGGGTTAATGCTTCTTAAATTGATGTTTTAAGGGGATTTGTAGTTTTAGATCTATATTTTTCAACCTTATTTACTAAGTGAAAAAAGATCAATTTCTGATAAATATTATTTTCTGTCATTTATAATGTCATTTAAAATGTCAGTTTGTTTGGAAAAAAGCCAATGAGTAAATTTTGTATTGATACTTAAGCTTCGGAATAGAAAAGGTTAATATTAAAATGAAAATTATTCATTTTTTACGTATCATGCAAATCTTGATCTTCAGATTTTTTATTATTTAAAACAAATAACATACTGGAGCTGAATGTCATTAGTAAAGTATTAAAAAAATTGTTTGTTACAAAAGTGTAAAGTCCCAGTTACATATTGCAATTTTTTAAAGGTAGCCTGTCAACTTTCAACAAAAGCGGTTTACATGATTACGACAGCGATAAAAAATGAAAAAATGAAAAACATTACAGTTGAAATACATGTTCTAATTCAAAATACGTGTTTTTAATCTCCTTATTGTTCTTTTTAATGTTATAAAATCTTAAATTGAAAAAAAAAACACATCATTTCGAAGATTAACTTGTACTTTAAAATATCATTTTTTCTTCTTAAACAATTTTCTTCCACATGTCACAAAAGAAGTGTACAAAAACTTGATGATTTTAATCCAAGGACTTATAAAGAAAAAAATAAGAAAGAAAATATATGTTTCTTTAGGAAAAATAAAGTTACGCAGGTGCAAATGTAAATCGCCTTCGTAAAAAGAGAAAATTTTGCAGATAAAATATTTACAGTCTTGTTCGTTTAGCATGTAATTTAATTGGAACAATGCTTAAAACAAAGTAAATAAAAATGCTTAAAAAAAGAAAATTGTGTTAACAAAATTAAGTAAATTTAAATTGATTATTAATATTTATGGTACAACAGGTATTCAAATTTATATTAACATGCAAAAATTGGGTTATGTCATGTGTTTTATCTTTTAACAATGATTTCTGATGATTTTTTTAAGCGTAAATTCGAAGTTTGACGTCCATTACTAATCTCACTTGAGCATTTTTCAAAAAATCGTAAACTACAAAAATAAACTAAAAAAAATAAAAATAAATAAAAATAAAAAATAAAATCTGATACTATAAAATAGATTTGATGATCGCGCTTTTTTTCAACTATTTGGAAAACTATTCGTTTTCTGATTGGTCCATGTTTAATGTCTAAAAATAGAACACTTCTGTTGAAACGATGATTAAAAATGTAATAAAAACTTTAAAATAAATAATATTTTGAAAACAAATTGTTATAAAGATTTCAAACAAATTTCATTTAAAAGTGAATTATTTTCTCTACGCAACGATGCAAAAATTTAAAATGTGCAATATTTATAATTTCAAAAATTCGCAATTCCGAAAATTTTAAAACTGAAATTTCTTTTAAATTTTGTTTCTGATGGGTCCAGGAATATTAATGTTTAATCAATGTCATACGTGATATGGGACGTTAAGAAGTCAGTCTGATTAACTCCATAAAATAAAAATGCATATTTTAAACAGTTAAATTTGTATATCTATAAACTATTGTTTTTTTTTTTTTGTCATTGGTCTCGGTATATTAATGCTTAATGAATGGCGTACGTAATATATAACTCGTTATGATCATCATAAAAGTGTTTTATTATTATTATTATTATTATTATTCTAAATGTAGAACTTATTTATAAGTCTTTAGAATTTTAGTCTTTGAAAATATCATTTTCAAACCAGTCGTTGTTGTCGAATAGAGTGGACGGTAGTCTTGATAGTCTTTTTAAAGTTTTTTAATTTTACTTGCACAAATACACACACACATAAAAACACAAAAACACAAATGGTGAACTAATATGCAATTATAAAATTCAAATTGATTTCCATAGCTTAAGGGGTGTATGGATGAATAGTAATTCGAGTACGTGCTGATTCTTTGATGATTAACAGCTAAACTGTTCATTTTTTACAAGCGCTCGCCAGGTGGAGCCAAAACACTTCCGGAACGGAACATGCCGCCCGGGGATGAAATATGCAATATTTCAGCACTCAATAAACATAATACAATAACAGCACTATTTACTATAACAGCAAGATCTGAATATTTTTAAAATTTCGTTATCGTACGAACGCACCTCATTTGCTACGCTTCACGTGCAATTTCCAACTTGTTTTATATTACAATTAGTTATAATCTATTGTAGCGCTGAACACGAAAATTACTTATATGTTTTACCTGCACGTTAGGAATTGTAAGTTTTCAAATTTTAAAAAGTCAAATTAAAGATCATATATACTTTAAATTAGATGTGAATCAATTTTTCATTCTAAATTTATTCACCTTTTGTCGTATTGCTACAGATAAACATGAAAATATTGCGTATTTAAAATCCTTCCAATTTTTGTACAGGTGAGGAAGTTTCTTTTAACCTATCGTGCTCGGCCTCGCACTTTTCCCTTTATATTCTCTAATTGAGTTCATCTGGGTATCCTTTTTAGGTGCGTTCATAATTAAGTAAATAATTAGCAACTAGAATTGTCGTTCAGTCTGTCTGCCCGTTGCTCATCTGTCTAACTGTACAAATTTCAGAACGAAAACTACCAAACCGAATTCTTTTGAAATTGGTAACAGGCTGCTAGGGCAAAAATGGATTTAAGCCTACACTAAAAAAAATTCAAGAGGTTACTAAAAATTTTTTAGTAAATTTGTATTCCACAGACTTTTTTTAGTAACCATTACAAACTTTTTTTTGCAAGTGAAAGAAACATTTCTTTTGTAAACTGAACAAAAGAATTTTTTGTATAATTAACTTAAAACTTTTTAGTATGAGCCACCAACCAAGTTTTAGGAATAGCTCCAAAAATATTTTTAATAACTATTACGTGTGCTCGAAGGGAAAGAGCTTCCTTCGATCTGCATCCAGTGGGTAAGAAGACGGACGAAGATTTTCGGTAAAGCAGCAATAGATGGCAGCACGAAACATTGCTACTAGCTCCGACAGAATTTTCATAATCCCTTTATTTAACGAGTACTTACACTGCATACATTCGGTGCGTAGCTGGCGGTGTGCAGCATCGAAACCGGGACCTTTCAGCCAGGAGTTCGGTACTATGATCACTAGGCTATCATGGCCACACCAAGTGAGTTTTAGTAAACCTATTAAAAATATAAAACTATTGACTCTATTCGTTGCTAGCTTTTTCTAGTAATTCTTACAGATTTTCTTGTAACCGAGTAAGATTACTAAATTTTTTAGTAATTTCAAGGATTACTAACATTTTTTTTAGTAGATCGACCTTTTTTTACAGTGTAGAAGCCACAATCACTTAAAGCAGAGTTTTCAAGTATTGGTGTACTCATATACGGAGAAAATAGTCAGGAAATAATTAAAGCAATTATGTTAAAAATATTAAAAAAACATGATTAGTTGTAACAGCAAAAATCGGCCATAACTTCGGCAAAAAGAACGCATTGCTCATTTAGTGAGCTTTTCATTAAGTCTAGACTAGCATAACTGGAATACTGCATGTTGAAATGAGCTTTTGATTAAATCTAAATCATGCCTTAAATATTACATGTCAAACAAGCCATTCGAACATGAAGTTGCTCAAATATATACCATCTGATAATCACATGGAAATAGAAAGACAATTCTGTAACAGTGAAGCAAGCAGTTATATAAAAACAACCAATTAGAAACAAGCAAACGTCATCGGTACGATAACGCAATACTTAAAGTGAAATGCAGGCTTTCATCTCCAGATGAGTGGAACTCGTAATGGTATGACGTCATATCGTCAAAGAAAAAGGAACACTCATAAGCAGAGTAGTGAAGTGATATCTTAGTTACATAACGATTCGAAATACGGACATCACAGTAACTTCATATCGACAAGAATACTGCGATATGACATCAACTGAAACATATAATTGTTACATAATTTTGTTCAATCACTTCATATTTTATGAAAATTGGATGTATAGTAAAATTACAGGGACAATCAAAATTTTCCGTGACAAAAATATATTCAAGTGCATTCTAATGATGTTACACTATTTCGACAATAATGCATATGATATGCATCTATGAAATATATATTAAAATATACATTATGTGCATTCTGTGGTGCAAAGATTAATTATTATTAATTCACATGGGTACACAAAAGTATTACATTGCATAATGGTATACGGGGAAACATAATTTGGAACGCGTTTTAAATTTATTAAAAAAATTGATGAGTGTGATCGCAGATAGTACGAAAGGTTTTGTAATGTGTTTTGTTTTGTTAATTGATAATTATTAGATTATTTCATAAGTGGTAGCACCATTAAACCTATTTTTATAATAAAGAGAAGTTATTTGTTTTAAATTAAATTAAAAATGTTCAAATGAAATGATTTAAACAAAATCGAAAATTCTATTTTTTTTGAAAATCCGAAATTTAAAAAAAAAGATAAACTTTAAATTTCTAAAAGCGGAATTTTTTAAATTAAATTTAAAATGCTGAATCCTTACTAATATTATAAATCGGAAAGTGAGTTTGTTTGTTTGTTTGTTTGTTCCGCTTTCACGCCGTAACTACTGAACCGATTGCTTTGAAATTTTCCAGACGTAAAGTTAGAAGTCCGGATTAAATAATAGGGTAATTTTTATTTATTTTATTCAAATATTTTCCTTAATAATTCAAAACTTAATTATTTTTTCATACAAAATCAATAGGCATTTTTCAGATAAAATTTAACCATTTTCCTTTCCTGTTGCCAAGAAAATAAAAAATTGGAATAATAATTTTTCAGCGGCAATGAATTTTTAATAGAAATCTTCCACGCGAAAAACTATAATAAAATAATTTAAAAGAAAATAAACATGACGTCATGTTTGAAATAAAAATAAAAGGTGTATTTTTTTTATAATACATTTAACAAGGATATTTGTTTAGTTAATGGGAATTTTTGTGTAAAATATGGTGGCATAAATTAAAAGTAAAAAGAATGAAAAAGAATTATATTTTTAATAAAATGGTTCACTCATGAAAATGTGACGTCATAGTTGAAATGAAACAGGTACTTTATAGCAGTCGTTAAAAATACAAGGGGTATGAATATCAGTAGCTAATGCAGCGAGATAAATAATGACGTCATATTTAAAATGAATCAGATATATTTTTTACTTATACTAATTAATAAGTTATAAGTTACATACAAACGAATATTTTTATTCAAAACTCATAATTATCAATGGAAGAAATTTTTTGTGGGGAAAAGGTGTAAAATAAAATCATTGATTAATATATTTTTGGTTCGATTTTTTAACACTTTCGAACAAAGTTGAAAAGTTATTATGCTTTCGGTTTGTCTGTCTGTCTGGTCGCTTTGCAACTTTCGTAAATATATTCCGATTTCCATGAAATTTTTGGACATTATTAACGTTTACCTAGCACAAATACCCATTGAAAATGAAGTTTCTACCTTGATTAGTTTATTTACAGGGATAGTCAAAACATTTCCTTATATTACGGCATTATGGGAAAAATCGTTTTAATTAAATTTAACGATGTTACAGCCTGTAGAACATATTCAAATTTATATGCATTTACAAAGTTCACTAAAATATGCATTTTGTAAAGTATGTCGTGAAAAGGGCACTTACTATTCATTTACAGGGTCAGACAGAAGAATTCCATTGCATAGGAATAAAGGGAGGAACAGTTTCCGACATATTTTAATTATGGTAAACGATTTCATGTATAATCAAATTGATATATGTTGCTGAGGCTTAATGTAAGTTATTTCATGCATAATACGAAGTGCATAGCATTTACAGGGACACACAAAAGATTTCAAATATTATATATTCTATCAAAAGTACTGTATATCATGGATGATGACTGTTGCATGGATGAGATGCATTTTGAATTACGATATGTGCTTTTAAGTTTCGCTAAATGTATGCATATTAAATGGAGAGTATAAAAGGTAATAGTATAAATAGTTAAATTTAGATATACAGGGTTACACAAAAGATCTCGGAAAGGTTATTGAATATGAGCGTAATTTACTTAAAGGTGGTTTTTAAATAAAATATGCATTTTTATTTTGAACTGCATTTAGTAAACTAAGAAATGTTTGTAGTATATATATATAATGATAAACAGGGTCCCGCAAAGAATTGGATACAAGGTTGTCTTCGGATGATAATTTCTGAAAATGTAATTTAGGTAGTAATAAGAAACATTTTTGTTTGAAATAAATTTTAGAAAGATACTTTCGTGTATTAAAGGCACTTGGAAAACTACAGGGTGAACAAAAGAATTCAAGAATGTTTCTATCTATTAGTATTAATCGCAGAAAGGAAATTTTTGACCAGCAAACAAATTAGCCACTAGGGATTATCAGAAGTTTTTTTGCCATAAATTCGCGATAAAAAGTTAATTACACATGCTTTTCATCATCGAAATTTTTTGCTTGATGATCAATTATTTCTTCTTTAAATGTTATGTGAACGAAGTCACGGGTAACTGCTAGTCATTAATAAATCGCACAAGTTATTTAAATAGAAAGAAAATAGGATTAAAAAATATTATGAAAGTCAATAGAAAGAAACCTAATAAAATAACCTCTTCAATTCATCAAAAATGTAAAATTTCTTATTATTAAAAATTTCTTATTAAATGTAAAATTTCTTATTTCTTATTATTCTTATCATGAAAATTTCATGTTCCCATATCGAACTAAGAACCTTCTGTACGCTTTTTCCCCAAACCATGATGTCTACAGGTAAGATTGTGACGTGTCTGGGGTTCTGTTGGTTGAATGAAGACATAATTTTAAGTATAAGTTAAAATCAAACAGCTTAATTAAACCTCTAGAATATGGGATAGTGTAGCTAAGTTCGAAATTTCAGTCACTAAGCACAACACTAAGAGATTAAATTGCAAACAATACTCACGTCCACGGCTAAAGCTTAGTTCGGGGCACTCACTTCGGCTTCTACGTTCAGATTGAGGCTAAAAGCTAGTTTAAATCGATAATAAAACAGCCCGTGTCTGCAAGCACTCTTTATTCTCAAAAATATCCAACGTATTAAATAACTTCTCACCCGCAAGCTTTCCCTTCACGTAACTCAGCTCACCACAAGCTAAACTCGGCTCACAATGCTAGCTATTCCACTTTAGAACACAATCTATTTCACCTGGCTGGCTTCCGCCGCCTCACCACCACGCACACAATCCAACTCACAGCTTTTATACGTTGCAAACTGAAGACGGAGCTATAAATTTGCATAATACTCCTAACCGCAGCTAACCATAGACTCGAGGGCGCCACATAGACTCTGGAAAGTTGAAGTTGAATAAAGGATAGATGTCACTTTTGCGCCACACATGTTAAAACATTGACGTCACGAAAAATACTAGAGTGCCTTTATCACAAAGGACACTCCCTCACAAGATGTTCATATAAAGCTTCTGTTTTTAAATCGAAAAAATGGTCATATGATATTGAAAAAAATAATTTAATTAAAAAAATAGATTTTTCCAAAATGCATTGTCATGTGACACATGGTATTCTGGTAAATGTAAGTTCAATGTGCAAAAACTTTGAAGTCTCTGACATATACTGTTTTTGTGTGTAGATTCTCCGATGGACAGACAGAGTACAGTTAGTACAGAGTAAAAGGGTTTTGTCATGAAGATGGACGAGAAATGGAATAAAAAAAATTGCGCAATAAATGAGAAAAATTGATTAACATGGAATGTAAATTTTCAAAATATTTCTTTCGTAAGGCAATAAAAGATGTTGATATTGGTAATGTAAAGGAGTTAAAATACCTATTTTTTACATGTTACTTTGTTTATACAACTGCACAGATTCAGTAACGTTAAATTTCATTAGTCAATATATATTGATTCATGACATATAAAAATCTTTGTCTTGAAACGACAATAAAGCAATAGAAGATGTCGCACCGTCTCGCCGAAGATTTGCTATCTTTTCCAGCTAATAAGTTCTATTTTTACTTCTTTGCGTTTTGCTGATTTATTGTTTCAAAATATGGCAAAAACCGGTCTGACGGATTGCTTTTTTGACCCACATTTTCTCCGATTTGCCTAGTGTTATGTATTTTTATGTTGCAAAGAGTTTTTAACTACAAAATTGACTTACGTTATTTTTTGTTACAATTTTTTGTCAACCTGTTCGTATTTTGCTTTCTACTATATTACAAAACCGCAGTAAAGAATTTATAGAGAAAAAGTGGTAAAAAATTGTTTTATATTTAAATATTTAACTGACCATTATTTTTGAAAATAACTTTCATGTATTGTCGATTTGTTCATGTCTTTTATAGAATTTTTCCTCTTTTATCACTAGTTGTTCAAAACATATAGTTTTACATAATTAATCAGATATGTGCCGGGGAAAAAATATTAATAAAAAAATAAATTGTGATTGGAATATAGATGCCCTTACGTGGTACGGGCAAATCATAATTGGAATAAAGCACGTTATCTGTACGACGTATGGGCAAAATAGGTAAGTGATTAATTTTTCGCAGAATAAATGAAAAAAAAAACTGATTGACATTGGGATAAAAATTTCCTACAATTTTCTTTTATAAGGTAATGACAGATACTGAAATATCAATTTTCTACAATGATCATACAACTGCGCTGATTCGGTAACGGTAAATTCTACTAGTCATTTAATGTTGATTCATGACATATAAAAATCTTTGTCTTGAAACAGAAATAAAACAGTAGATGATGGCATTAGTGACCAGCGTCACAGAAGATTTGCTGTCTTTTCACCTCATAAGTTTTTTTTTTTTTTTTTTTTTTTTTTTTTTACTTTTTTTTTGTTTTGCTGATTTATTGTTTCTAAATATGGCAAACACCGATCTGATGGATTTTTTTGGCACCACATTTTCTCCGTTTTACCAAGCGTAATGTATTTTTGTGTTGTAAAAGATTTAAACGCATGAGACAAAACTGACCGACATTATTTTTTGTTACAATTTTTTTGTCAAACCTTTTTGTCATTTTTGCTTTCTACTATATTACAAAAACAGCAATAAAGGATTTATAGAGAAAATTTTTTAAAAGAAATTCTTTTATATTTAACCATTTAACTGATAAATTTTTTGAAAATAATTTTCAAATTTTGTCGTTTTTTTTTCATGTTTTATATAGATTACATAACCCAATTTTTGTTAAACAATAAAAAAATTAATAAATACATTTACAATTGATTCTGTAAAATAATATCGTTAAAAATATGCATGAAGCTGTATATCTTCTTTTTATTATGATATTTTAATTTAGCCTTTAAAGTTAGTGATTTATTAAATCTTCAGTAAACTACAAAAAACTTGAATTTTCTGAATATTCCGTTGTACTTTCATTAATCAAACTTAAAAACTGCTATTTTATTAAACTTTAACTCTATTTATTTGAACCCGGGATCTCTAGAAAGTAGAAGTGAACCTTACTGATTCAGTTTTAGGAGATATTGCTATTGAGTACAAAGTATGACTTTTAATATACAGCGGGGAAAAATCCCCACTAAATCTGATGAGATGCTTTTTCCCTATCTAAATTATTCTAAGTTTATAAAAAAACAATCTTAAACTGAATTTTCTTCTTTAATATTTCTAATAAAATCTGAATTTTTTTTTAAATATGTGTTTTGAGTTTTAAAAAAAATCAACAAATACAAAAATACCTTTAAATAAAGACATGGGAATCTCTACAGAGATTTAGACAGAAGATAAGGGAAATGTGTGTAAACTGATGACCGAGAAATTCAATTGAATGCATTTCAGCGAAAACTAGTGTAAATTTACAGCGAGTTTTGCTTTTTCCTGTGTTTTAAAGAAATTTTTAACACACTGTTAAAAAAATTCTGAAATTCAAGAACATTTTTTTCGTGAATTTCATAGAAAAGGCCCCTTTTCACAGAAGAAGGGCAGTTTCGTTACAAATCACAAAATTCCACCATATTTCCTGAAAATAACGAAACGGATGGAAATAGAAACAAAAAACGGAGACACTCCGTCGTGTCGGGGGCTCTACGGCCGAGTGGTCGAGACACCACACCGCTAATCGCCTGCCAGAGCAGATTGTGGGTTCAGGTCCCACTGGCGCCATGGAATGGTGAAAACATAAAAAACCTTTTTAAATTACATTTTTTCGGTTTGTGTTTCCCTTATTTCTTATTAAAAAATCTTTTAATTAATTAGCCAATAAATAAATAAATAAATAAATAAATAAATAAATAGTATACGATAATTTCAAAAAAAGTCTATTTTTTTTATTTTATTTATTTATTTTATTTTATTTTATTTTATTTTTGTAAAAAAAAATGTTAATAAAAACTTTTTTCATTCATTAAAAAAAAATGGTTTTAAACAGTGATTTTTTTTCATTTAAAATAGTTAAAATTTAAAAATGATTTTAAAAAATAATAAGTATTAAGCAACAGTCTAAAATAAAATAAAATAAACCGTTCACAAATATTCTAAGTTAGTGATGCACAACCTTTTTGTCAAAAAATCGTTTGCCACCAGAATATTTGAAAAGTGAGGTTTGTTTTCTTTCATAGCAAAGTTTCTGTCATTATTATAAGGAAAGTTAATCTGCATAAAATTACTGGTATCAGTTTGGCCCGCGGGCCAGTGATTGTGAACCCCTATTCTAAGTTATATATTTGAAAGGAAATCTTTAAAAAGCGCAACAGATTTTCCCATTAACTCATAAAAGACATACTTTGTACAATCCGGCATCAGCAACTTTGGCTCAGTTTGTAAGGATTTGTTCCGCTATCAAAAGGTCCCGGGTTCGATCCTCAGAACGGCGTAACTAAATTATACAAAGTAATAATAATAATTAAGTAAAATAACATAGCAGTTAAAATCACTCGTTAATTTTGAATTCTTTGACGATTAATCGATTCATTAACTTTTAAAATTATATGAAATTATTAATAATAAAAATCAAACTTTGTAAGGGAAAGTTGCTGCTTCTTCAAACGGAGTTTTCCCTTCTTGTATTTCCCTCAATGGAAAATCTACTAACGGAACAATAAAAGTTCGGCTATTTTGCTGCTAGTAGTTTCACCGTGAATTCACAGATTTATTTTTAACAGTGCAATGAATGGGAGATATTGAGATATCTGCGTTTTTATATGTTACTTTAATATTTCTGATTTCCAAAAAGATGTAAGATTAAGTATTCAAAAACAGTAAAAACGTTTTATTTATATGTTGACATGTTTAAACTCTCTATCGAGACATTTTCAAAATAAATAATAATTATATTCTGAAATAGCACGGTTTATGGTGTATTCAAGTGAAATGCCATCATTGAGTTTTTAATGTGATACACGTTATTTTTTTATTTTATTTTATTTTTTTTATTATATATATATATATATATATATATATATATATATTTATTTATTTATTTATTTATTTATTTATTATATTTATTTATAATTTTTTTTAACCACGGAGAAACACCTTCCAGGGTTTTGGTAAATGAAATGATTTTGTATCATTGTATATGGAATTTTTACGAGTTCGAATCTCTAATTTTTAGCCTATGATTGATAGATAATATTATTTAAACAGAAAAAATTATATTATTTTCGTTGAAGTCTGTATGGATAATTTCTCCTTGATGTAATCTGACAGGTGTGTTGTTTTTATGTTATATTTAATGTCAGCTATATGCTCCTTCTACCTGTACTTAATACTAGAACCGCGGGACTTTTGGTATACCTACACTCTAAAAAAAAAATGTGTAAATTTACACATAAAAACAGGTATATCGATGATACAAAAACGACATGTCTCTGTGTGTAAATTGGTGTGTAAATTGCCAAAACACACGCCTAATGTGTAAATTTGAAAATACACATTTTAAAGTGTAATTTGATGATAAGTCCAAATGAGAAACACCGAAAAAACTGGCGATAAATATATTCAATAAATATAAAAACTTTGTTAAATCACCATAAAAGAAAAATTATACAGGACGCGTTTCGAGCTGCAAAATTACCGCTAGTCTTCAGCTGGTCCAAACACGTGTCACAACGGACAGAGTGGAAATAACAGTGAAAAAAAGAGGGAGGAGATTACTCAGAGTGCGACAGGTGGCGCTGCTTGTCAGAGCCAAAGGGAAAGAGAAAAGTAAAGATAAACTCAAAGCTTTCTTAGCCAGCGCCACCTGGGGCACTCTTTGTAATCTCCTCCCTCCTTCTTTGAGTTTATCTTTACTTTTCTCTTTCCCTTTGGCTCTGACAAGCAGCGCCACCTGTCGCACTCTGAGTAATCTCCTCCCTCTTTTTTTTCACTGTTATTTCCACTCTGTCCGTTGTGACACGTGTTTGGACCAGCTGAAGACGAGCGGTAATTTTGCAGCTCGAAACGCGTCCTGTATAATTTTTCTTTTATGGTGATTTAACAAAGTTTTTATATTTATTGAAGATAAGTCCAAATGTGTAAATGTTATCTGATAAGTCTTGAAATACACACTTTAATGTGTAAATTGCAGAAGAATACACAGATTTATGTGTAATACTCTCACACACTCATATGTGTAATGTTCTGTGATTAAATGTATTTTTGTGTATAATACAAGAAACACATACTTTTGTGATTTATGTGAAATACTCAAATTTTTGTGTAGTATGTAAATTACACAGGTTTTTGTATAATATTCAAAATACACAGATTTTTGTGTAGCATTCTCTTCATATAAATATTTCTGCTGAACATACAAAACACAGATTTGTGTGTAATAATCAAAATACTTAGATATTTGTGTAATATTCCAACAGACATATTTTTATGTATTTAGCGTTAACATTATATGTTTTAGTATGTTTAAATTGGGAATTAATTCCCAATGATTAATAATGATAATTTTAATGATTAAAAAAATTGTAAAAAGAAAAATATCATTTACTGATTGAGATTATATTTTCTGGTAGCTCTGTTTGATGCTCAGAAAATAGTGTACCAGCAATGTATTTGGCAATTTTCACACCACACTAAATAAAAGACAAATCATTTTCGTATCACCGATATACCCGTTTTTATATAAAGCATGATAAACTGAAATTTTAATTACCAGTTTGTAATTTCTTTTAGAGTTGGTTTATAGTTATACAATCGTGAGATCACAATTTATGCGCAGACTGTGCATAATTTCAATTCCTTACAATTTCTGTCTTTTAAATTAAAGTT
This sequence comes from Maratus speculifer, assembly GCA_964019185.1. Lineage (NCBI taxonomy): Eukaryota > Metazoa > Arthropoda > Arachnida > Araneae > Salticidae > Maratus > Maratus speculifer. The sequence continues at coordinate 222,282,034 of OZ025296.1, read as the reverse complement.
AAAAAGAAATTTTTTCGCTCATATTTACTGCTATGACAATTCATATTGTTTTTAATATTTTAAAGAGCAATTTTTTCAGAAATATTTATTATTAATAATATTAATAATACATTTTAATATTAGTAATATTAATAGTATTAATAATACATACTTTTACATTATTAATATTAATACTAGCTATCCAAGTACATTAATTAGTGTTTCACCAATATTTCATAATCTGAAAGATAACGAATGTTGCTATTTTGCGTATTATTCAATATACATATGGCCATAGGCTAAAAAAGAATTTTGGGAAATGTTTAGAAAATATTGCATTGCAATAAGATTTAACTGATATTAGAACTTTCTCCTACATTCTGCGCATTATTAGACATGATTCTTTCAAGAAAGTAACTTTTATATTAAATTTAAAGAGTGAAATATGATGTTTGAAATAAAAGAATCGCAAACAGCGCAGAGAAAATTAACCAAATAATAATAACAATTATTATTATTATTAAATGCTTAAGCATAAAATGAAGTCATATAGTAAATGCATAGACATATAATAACATTACTGCATGTAAATATCAGCAAAAATTTTTCCTAAAACAAAATAATACCCCATTAAAAGACACGTACTATGAGTAGTACAGCATATCTGAAAGGACTAAATCAGATTATTTTGATATAAATTGGAATTTTATGATTTTTGTCCCCAATGTTCAAATACTGAATGACTACCAAAAATTTTAGTCTACAAAAAAAAAAAAAAAAAAAAAAACTTCTCTAATTGTTAACATAATCTGTGTCTTTATCCTTTAACTAACATAACTAATAGTTCATAATAACAGACATTATAAAAACTACAAAGTAGTTTTATTAATGTCTGTAACTATGAGCTATTTTTAGTAGTAGTTTCCTTTATAGCATATAATAACATTATATACATTAATATTTTGAAATAATATTATCCAATATTATGCAAAACTATATTAAATACTAGTGATATCTACATTTATTCCAATTATTAATAACTGCATTTAACATAAACTATTAACACTATTTAAAATTAATAATTATTAAACAGCAATCTCTGTATTTAGGAACATAATATACATTTTTAATTAGCATAAAATTAGTAATAATATAATTTTTAATTAGTATATAACATATTTTAATTACTAAAATGATTATTAACAATTTAGTGCTCATTCTAGAAAGAAAAAAAGGGAAGATGCTAGTTCCAAAAAATACATTATTTCATGGGGAAATATACTGAGCAATGTGTTTAGTAATTATAAAAAGCATTCAGTTTCTCATTATGATAAACAAAGTGCCATTAATTTTAATAATTTTATGAATTACAAATTGAAAAATACAATTAAATAATAGCATGTTTTAATTTTTTTCTAAAGAAATAATTCTCTATCACTTTTATAAGATCTTGGGAACTTGGATTAAGAAATAATGTGTAATTTGGAAGTTGTATTACAAGAAAGCTGTGTTTACTGTAAGTGAATTTAAATATATTTTAATAAGGTAGCATTTTGCCAATTTCATAAGAAGAAAGTTTTTCCACCCTAAAAAAAGTGCTTAGAGGAAACAGCAAATAGTTACAGAATTAATAACAATTGCAAACAAGTAATTTCATCAATTAGTAACACAAATAACAAAATTAACAAATTTATTTGCATCTCATTTTGCAATCTGTCAAGCCTGAATCTAAATTTACATCCACGTTTGCATGTATTAATCCCCCAAAATATATCAGCACATTCATACACACATACAAAGTAAATATAAGGAATAGCCAATTATATATGAAATCCTCAAAACATTAAACAGCGCCATTATTAGCACTTAGTGGAAGTTCTCAGCACTTAGTGTTTCAGACAGTTTTGCTTCCTTAATTAATCATGAAAATTTTTATTTGGATGTATATGACTTGTAAAAGTAAACACATTCAACTTTTACTGAATAAGCTCTTGCTATGCTTAATATTTTATAATTTTTTTTTCCTCATGCCTTCTTTTGCAATAGCGATTCAGCGGATGTCATTATTTCATTCTATTTTTAGTTCCAATATCTGCTAGAAATTTATTATTGCAGAAGCAGAATGAGAAAATAAGATTTGGCTACTTTATTCGTTTATTTGGAGAAAATTATTATACTTGCTAGCCTATATTATATAAAAAAATCAATAATTTGATTATTAATAGGAATATATAGGGATCAATAAGGAAATTATGACTTTTATACCAGATTTATACCAGATTTGAATAGCATTTTTAAATTAAATGATTTTTATACTTAAAAGATAAAAACTATGCTTTTTACAAAATTATCATGCTTAAGTCTTTGACAATACTCAGAAATTAAGCTTAGAAATAATTATTTAAAGCTTTTTTGTGTATATTCAAAAGTCAGTACCTGTAGAAACTTGCCAAATTATGGTAACCTTAGATTTTAATACTTTTTTCTGTCATATTAAATCTTTATAAAATTTATGATTTTAGTCAATGATTAAAAAAAAAGTTGATTTAAATCACGATTTAATTACTGGTTTAAGTCAGCTTATTAAAATCGTTCGCTCCCTAAGAAAAAATAATAAAAGCTTAGTTTGCATTTATTCATTTATTTATTGTGATTACATTATTGTGATTTATTGTTGATACATTACTAGAAGGGTGTCCATTACTGGCACATCTACTTATACTGAAGTATAATATGTAATACTTTAAAATAGCTTGCTTCAAAAAACGTCCCCCCTCCAAAAAAAAAAAATGCGCGCATGACTTTTTTTTTAAATTTACTTATTTACATTCCTATATATATATTTATTTATTACAGGTTTACATAATACATCTGAAGAAGTATCAAAATTTGTTTATAAATACAGAAACATACAAAAAAGCATAAATGAACTAAAAAAATGCAATCTATTTAATTTTATTATTATTATATTGATGTACACAAATTTATTACCTTTTTATGATAATAAATTCACAAATACTGAAATTAAAAACACTAACTAATTTAATAAAAATATTGGGCTCAGTTTTAAGAAAGTTCATTTATACGGTTAATTCAATTTCTAACCAAAAATAATCTTATTCTTGCAAAAATGCATCATTTTACAAATAATCTCATTTTGTCAAAAATGAGACATTTTACAAATGCATATATATATACATATACATATCATGTATATAATTCTTTTTAGAATAAGTGTTCAAAGTATTTCACTAAATGTGTTAAATTAGTGTTTAAATTCAAATGTCAATTCAATAACTAATACATATATGTATACTTCTCGTTATTCATAATTATAGCTTTCATAGAATAGTTCATAAGTATGCTTAATATGAAGGAACGCAGTCACCTTTGCGACACCTTTGCAACTCGGACAACGATTAAGATTTTCTAATGTAAATTTTACTAATTCAATAAAATATTCATAATTTAGTTGAAATATGATAGAATTTTTTATGATAAAACTTTCATAATACACAGAAATCATAAACATTATTTTACATTTTTACATAATAAAAGGAATCTAAGCTAGAAAAAGATTAGATAAATTCAAATAGAAAAGAAGCGAACAATATTAGAAAATAAAGCACCGAAATTTTATCATTTTCTTAAATATAATAATGCTGCTAATACTTTTAATGACATTTAAATTCCTTAATTTTTGGTTGTATGTCAAAAAACTTACAATTTAAATATGAAAAACTGAACCATGAAAATCTGTTAAATTAGTTGTCAATTGAAAAGCTTTATTTTCATTAGAACAAAACATTTACATACCTTTGTTATAGAATATCCCACTTTTTCATGCCTGTAAAATCACAATAGAAAAGAAAACACAGTTCAATTTTTTCTAAATATGAAGACAAACATTCTATGATAATTAACATTCCTCGATTATTTGTAATTGTATTATGATTTATTCTTATTTTTTGAGTTAACAGAGGAGAACAAACTTGCCTCTTTTGACATGTTCCATTCAATCCAAAAATGGCGAAACTACGATACAGCAGATGTTTTCAATTTTAATTTTTCACCTGCGTACTTGCTATTATACAAAATGCAGACGAACATTTACAATAACACACCAGTGCATGTAAATCCAATTTTACACATTTGTCTGGGTAACCAACCGACAACAACTTGCAGTCTTAATATCACAAAATAAATGCACATAAAAACAAGTAATTCCTTTTACAAAATGTGTAATTTTCATGACAAGTGTGTGATTTTAGAAATTTACACACTTATCAGTGTATATAAGAACTATGCGTAAATTACAATAACACACCAATCTGTGTCAATTTAGGTATTTTTCTACTTTTACACACTTATTTATGTTTTTCAAGTGATAACAAATTACACACTTAGTTTCAAAAGCTAAATACACATAAAAACAGGTAAAATTTTGCAAAAAAATGTGTAAAGTACATAGCAAGTGTGTAAATTTACAAATTTACACATAAATGTGTGTAAATTTGACTAATTTACACATTTATTTTTTAGAGTGTAGAACCGCGGAGTGGGTCAATTTGACCCGAGATGGAAAATGTTATATAAATATGCCCAAATACTAAATTTGGTTAATTAAAAATATTTTCTATTTTTAACATTTCTTAGTATTTAGATTATATTTTATACATAAAGACAACAGAAATTACTTACATTTCAGAAAATACTATCTTTCAAAACTACATTTCATTAAGTAAGATGAAAATATAATTGGCAATTATTGAACATATATTTTAAACATAAAGAAACTTGGACTTAATGAACATCAATAAAAATTGATTATCACATTCAAATAAGTTTAAATATAAAATCGAAGAATAATAAAAAGAAATACAAGCTACTTACTAGTTTTATTGTTATATCTAATCCAATTTATTGTATGCATTGCTTGATAAAGATAGTTAAAGATTTTACACATTTACCAGAAACGTGTGGTGCATTATATTTTTAATAATCATCTTTAGTTTTATTTTCATTTGTTTAATTGTGATAAAATACTCTTTTATGCTTAGTTTGTGTTTTTCATCGTTTTTAGTTTCTTCATGCCAAAATAACAAGTTTTTTTTTCTTTTTTTTCTTTTTGGCAGAGAAATAACAAACTATTCTTGAATAAAAAGACGTATACTAATAGATAATAGACATATACTAACTATATCCTCGGTTAGTAATTAACATAAAATTCAAGCATTGATAGTAGTAAAATGCAAAATACTAAAAATTGCAGTTAACGGCCTCTTATAAAAGCAGGCTTGACATATGCAGACTTCGTGCCATATGAGAAATCACACAGGTACACTGAATTCAGTTGCGTTGTAGTGTATTTAGTACCTTTAAATGCATTAGTATACATAAGTGTATTTAGTATTGTTTTGGATTATCTAAAATTTCAACAGTTAGATGTAGACTGATAAGAAACAAATCATTTTTACCCTTTTCTCTTTGGTAAATAGTTATGTTAAAGTCTAAATGTCTTAGAAGAATAGCCGCATGCAATTCCGATTTTGATATTTTTACAGAAGCTTTTATTTCTCGTCGTAGACATTTTACAGTTTCTATAAGGTAAGTTTTTTCTCAACATCTGCAAGCAACTAGAATATGATATGATACTGAATTTATCTGGTTTTGGTAGACATATACTGATTAAACCTACTCACAGATTTTGAAAGAAGTAATTGCTCATCTACGCTTATGTTAAGCCCTATTATATAGTTAGTCTTGCAGTTTTCTTTTCATCTTCTTTATTTCCATATATGAACAGGCAAGTTATTGCCTTTTTTTTCAGAATTTCATGAGTATAATATTCCAATTTTGTCACTATTGTTCAAATTCTTATTTCTTCCTTTTTATATCCGACTTTTTTAAATGATAAATATCACTAACTTTTGTTAATTACAGATAAATTTTCAAATATATTCTGATGAAAAATATCCTACAATATTAAGTGTACAAGAAGCGTCGTTGTCATTTCCATTTTCATCATTAAAATTTAGCTTTCTTTATTTACAGGCAGATGTACACCCTCAACCTTTTGCAATCTCAATCATTTTTAGGTGCTATAGGTGCTAATAATAATAATAAGTGCTATTATTCCAAAGTTTATTTCACATTAATATTAAGACATCGGAAATCGTATCTATACTTTCAATAAATGAAGAATAAAAGCAACTTGAATGCTACTTCTAAATATTTGTTGTAATTTTCCACTGCAATCACCCATTCCTCACATCATGAATATTACTATCTTGATTGAAAATTATCAATATTCCCCCTTCCATTTTATGCCTATTAAATGAATTAGGAGAGAGACAGATACACTTTCTCATTACGTCAGAAAAATGCATCTCTATTTTGTCATTTATGCGTAAAAACTTATTACGGGTCAAATTGACCCGCTTCGCGGTTCTAGGTATAATTAGTTATAAATGATAAATTATTTATGTTATTAGCTATTAAATACGAAAAGTTGTTGTTTACCTTAAATTATTAAAAGTCACAAAAGGAAAAATTTTTTGAATGAATACTTTTCGCGCGGCGAGAAGTTAAACATCTATTCGGGTCAAATTGACCCGCTCCGCGATTATAGCGTTAAATTTCCTGCTTATCATTTCAGTATATAAATTCCTAGACCCGTCTGCTCTAATTAATGGCATTTCATAAACTCCGGAACAATTCGCATAATTAATTGGATCAATCTTATTGCAAATTAGACTCTGTCAGACTCCATTATACAGATATTAAGACACTTAAGACTTTATTTTAGTTTCTTAAAAAACTTCGATGATATTTAACACTTTAGGGATGGACGACTCAAATACATGCTGCAAAAAGTGCTCAGAATACTTCTTTATCACAATTAGTAAAATTTTACTGTAAAATTTAGCTTTTTTAATTGAAATAAACATTTATAAAAACAAAAATTTCTGCCGGTTTTTAAAGAAAAAATTTCTGCTTTTAAAAACCTGTGATAAAACATTAAATATTTCGTAAAAGGCTCCCATTGCGAAAGGTTTAATAGAATTACATTTGTGTATTTCCAAATCAAATTTATGATCACGTATCTTATTATAAGTAGTATTCATGATTAATGTATTAATAAGCTGAACATTAAAACCAATATTATATTCAATTCTACTAATGTTTTACAATTCATCATTCAAATTATTATTAGTACATACAGGAAAATCTCAATTTATGAAAAATCTGTGGATGGAAATTTTATAGATCAATGGAAAACATGCGTTATTTGTTATGGTAATCTGGTTTGCCATGCTTTTTCTACAAACAGACATTTAGATATACTGATTTGTTCTCGTTTCACTCAAATTACTTCAAGGAATGGAATATTATTATTATGTTCAATTTCAATAGTGAATTGAATGTTATCATTTACTGAATTCAGATTATTTATAAATATTTTGAGTTCTTCCAGACTGTACTTCCTAACTATAAAAATATCATCCATGTACCTAAGCCAAGAGTAAGAAGTTAATTGAAACGTATTAAAAATTTTATTTCTCAATGGGAAAGAGTAAATTCTGGTAAAACACCCTAAAGAAGGGAATAAACCCATTTGTGCTTCATGATTTTATTTATAATATTTACCATTAAATATTAAAAAGTTATTATATATGTTTAGATTAAGTCCTAATTTTTATTGTTTTTTTTTTTTCATAGCATCTTCAAAATCTATCTTTTTAATATAATCACAAATCTTACTGCAAACTTCCTGTGTGACAATTGATGAATATATTGGTAACATCATGACTAGCCATAATTTAATTATTTGATAATTTTATCTGTTTTATTGAAACAGGTCAAAACATGAATTAAAATATGTCACCAGTTAAGTAAGACTATTTTACTTTTTTCTAATCTTAATCTTACGTCATTTTAGCAATTGGAAAGAATGTATTATTACAAGGTATACATTTGTTATACATGTTTATATGTTATACATGTTTTATAAAACTGCACTGATTCATTAATGTTGAATTTTATTATTCAATAAATGACAATATATGATACCTAAAATCCTTTGCTTTGAAGTAGAAATAAAACAAAAAAAAATTATTAATGATCAGCATAGCACAAGATTTGTACCTTTTCTACCTAACGAGTTTCGTTTTTATATTAGTTTATTTTCTTTATTTTATGCTGATTTATTGTTTCTAAACAGGTCAAACTCCGATCTGATGGATTGCTTCTTTGACCCACATTTTGTCCGATTTTCCAAGAAAAGAAGAAAATATATAAGAAAAATGTACCTTTGTAAAAAGGTTTAACCACACTAAAAAGAATATACCAACAACATTCTTTGATACAATTTTTCTGTCAAACAAGTTCTTCGTTTTTGCTTTCAATACACAATAAACTAGTATTGGCACGGTTTAAACCAATCGGTTTCAACCATGGTTTAAACAACGGTGTAAACCAACTGATTTCTTTGTAAGAAATGTAACGGCATTTTGACTTTTTTCTTTATAATTTACGTTTTCTGATTATTGGATTTAAATAATTACTATTTTTAACACTTTATTTCAGCAATAAGTATTAGATATAGTGAGTTTGGGTCGTTTTTTTTATGTATAGGAGTAAAATCACTATGCATTGGTGAACATATCTATTGCTCTAAAAAAAGCATCATACATTTAGATATATCAAGGATAAAACAGATTTAAAATATTCAATATTTAGTATAAAATATTTTTTAATGCAAATTATTTAAGACAGTTAATAACATAACATGATGATCTTTAAGTTTTTGCTCAAGCTGTAAAAGATTTTTTTTTTTTTGTTTGGGAAGGTTGAATTAAAGAATTAAAAACAAAATATAAACTAGAATAAGAGAATATTCAAAGATTATAGTATTTCAATAATAACAATCTTACTATTTTTTCCCGATATCTGCTAATCTAACGACCTAAAATATTGACTCCAAACTGTCACACCAAAAAAAAAAAAAAAAATCTAGAGAAGTATTTGAAATTTATTATTTGAATAATTGTGGAAAAGATTATTATATTTATTAAACTGCATCTTGATATTTATTATTAGTAATCAAAATACAGTTTATAAGATTTTCAGTGTATCAATGTTTCACGGTGTAGAATAGATTATTCATTGAACAAAAGAAAGTTTGCTAATACTCTTTAAATAAAAATATGATTTTTTTTTTCAATTTTCTTGATAAATTCTCTATAATTGTTTAATTTAAATTATTTTAAAATGAAGTCACACTACTTATAATCCAACAATATATGTTTTATAAATAAATATGCATATATTTGTAATAAGAAAGGATGTTTAAAAAAACCTGGTTAAAATGTTAAAAAAAAAACTGTTTTTGGAGTTAAAAAAATAAAAGGCTTTTTGTCCAATTCTGCAAAAAACGCAAGACACTATTCATATAGTAAAAACAGTCTAAAAGATTGCTTTATTTACTTTTTTCTACAGTAAATGAAAAAAATCATTAATATGAGATGCAAATTTTGAACATATTTCTTTCATAAGGTAACGAGATTTATAGAAATATCTGCGATTTTATACGTTTCTTTGTTTTATACATGTACAAAGATTTAGTAATGATCGATTTCATTAGTTAATATATGTTAATTCATGTTGTATAAAAATATTTAAAATAATGCAAAATAAATCATTATTAGTGATTCGCAAGTTAGAAGAATTTTTTTCTCCACATAACGCGATTTATTTTTATTTTGCTGACGTAGTGTTTTAAAATATGACAAACAGTCTGGCGGACGGCTTCTTCTAATCAAATTTTGTCCGTTTTGTCAAATTTAATGTATTTTTATATTGTAAGTAGGTTTAACCACATGCTAAAGAATATATCGACAATATTTCTTGTTACAACTTTCTGTCGACGGTCAATGGTCTTCATTTTTGCTTTCCGTCATGTCACAAGAAAACGAAATAAATGATTCATGTATCAAGAATAATATGAAAAGTCCTTTTCTTTTTTTTCACAATAAAAGAAGAAAATGATTAACATGCGGGATTTGTTGAGCCAGATTTCATCCTTTTTGCCAACTATAATACGTATTAGTGTTGTAAAGAGCTTTACCAACATGATAAAGAATATACAGATAATAATTCTTGTTATAATTTTTCTCTCAAACTTTTTCTTAATTTTTGCATTTTTATTATATCACAAAAACGTAATAAATGATTTATATCACAAAAATGGCATGAAAAATATTTTTATATATTTTTTTGCACAATAAATGAGAATAGTTTTTGCATTCTTTACAAATTTTCAAAATATTTCTTTCATAAGTTAATAAGAATTATTGAAATATAAATTTTTTATATGTTACTTTGTTTTATACAATTCCACAGATTCATTAATATTAATTTTTTAAAAATAAAGAAACACGAGCCTTCAAAATAACTGTCCTGTATTATAACACGAACAATATCTGTACGAAGCAAATCAGTGAAATTTCTCAATATATATACATATTTATCTTCGTAATAGTTTTCAATTTTAAATGTTAGCGTTTAATAGTTTCGTTTATAGATGTAAGTCAACGTAAAAACAAATCCTCAAATGTGTGGTATACATTTTGGTTGGCTATCCCGCTATATTCTTTTCCTTTAACATACTTTTCAAATACCGTAAGCACCACTATATAAATAAACTTCAAAATGTTTTTGAAATTTTCTTAACTTTGCATTCATGCACTCTAGCAGACTCACAATCTTGTTTACATCGTAATTGTTGATAGTAAAAATACCGAAATGGTGTAAGTAAGTTACGGAATATTAATGAGCCATTCATAGTATGATTTCATGATATACATGTCAATACTTATTTTTGTAAAAAGTATGATTAAAAGTTGCTATATAAATATGGTTATATATTAATGATAAACGTTTTAGTATTTCTCTCATCCAAAAAAATCCCATTCATCTCTGTCTTCTGTAGGTCAAGTCCTAGTTTCAAATTGTGTGTACTTACAACTGAATACCTCGTGTCACACGACAAATAATAAAATTTTGAAAAAAGTCTATTATTTTAATTAAATGATTTTTTTCAATGCCAGCTATTTATTAATGTGATTTAAATTATGAACAGAATCATAATTTCAACGTTTTACCTACAGTCATAATAGCTAGGAGGTACTCTCTTAACATGTCAGCCAAAAAATAACTCAAGATGAGCCGAAATTCGCTCATCTCACGTTTTGAAAGGCAGCTTCTCATAAAGAATTTAAACAACTCAAACGAGTGACCTGTTTTTAAACAATTTAAATCAAGATGAGTTATTTAACTAAGCAGTCTAAATCAAGATGAGTAAAGCATTTAAAAAACAACGCATTCACGATTCAATAAATTACAGATCTTTCCTGAAAAGCCAAATCCACTCTTTCGTTTTTAGAGTGTAAAACAACTCGTTAGTACTGAGCTAAATATGAACTGATTTTTTTTTTCTGAATGAATCTGAAATGAAGTATTTTTGAGGCTTTTCTAAAATTAACTATAGACTTTCTGTCGTGCAATCCCATCTATAAAATCACTTCATTTATTTTCTAATTAATTCGAGGTGATTTTACAGCAATTTATTTTAAACATTCTGTGAACTATTACTTTAAAAACGCTATAGTTTTTATAAAGTCATTTTGTAATCAAAAATTAAAAAATATATAAGACTTTATAACCGTAGAAACACTGCAGTGAATTTGATATTGTTACCCAACCATTAATTTGGAAATACATTTTCTGATGTATCTCTAGTGTAATTGTAGTCATTGTCCTATGAATTCGCAGGTTTTAATCGGAGAAAAATAATTTCAATTATACTTACTCAAGGATTTCCCATCCCATTCACCCATTTCCTTAGATAAAAATTTATTAGTTCTTACTTTATTTTGTTCTTGGAAACTACAAATTTTAATACGTTAAAATCCATTTTTTTAAAATTCAGGCATGGGCGTATCTATCTATATGCTTACTTCTCCCTAACCTAAAAATTCTTGGCCCCATTATTATTTTAAGCTAAGAGAAAAAATTTAAATTTCACTAAGTTACATTTCAAAATCCAGTGAGGGGTAGTAACTACCTATGCTTCCGGCTTACAACGGGACTTTCTTAGTTCCTTTATTTTGAGTTACTCTGAACGAATAAAGTTTGCTATGTTTATCAAAATCAGAAAAAAATATATTGAGTTTCAAAAGTTATGAGGGACAATGGGTTTCCCATTCACCAGCCCCTTAAAGGGAAATTTCTTTTTATTCTTTATTGTAAACTGCTTGAAAATTATACATTTTATTATTATTTTGAACATAGAAGAAAATAAAAATTCTGTTAATTGGTTTTTTTTAATTCAGAGTTTTTTTTAATTCAACATCTCTCTTCTACATTTCTTCCCCCTGAAAGAAAGTTTTTAGTTCCTCTTATATTTTAAGCTAAGAAAAAAAGATTAAATTTTAGAATGTTTTTGAAAAAAAAAATAGTTAAATTTCAATATCGAGGGAGGGAAAATGGCTCATATATGCACCCTTTCGCTAATGAAAAATTGTTAGTTTCTTTATTTTAAATTACTCTAAAACAATAAATTTTATTATGTTTTTGTAAATTGGAGAAAAAATTACTAATTTAATTTCAAAATCCAGGAAGTGGCAATGAATCTACCCCCTCCCTTTAACAGAAAATTTCTTTTACCTTTTCTTTTAAAGTTACTTGAAAATTTTACATTAGGTTTTTCAAAATGAAGAAAAGGAATTTTTAATTAATTAAATTTTAAAATCCAGGGAGGGGCTATCTGTTTCCTCTGCTTTTTGCCCCCATTCCTCTCCATCTTTATAACTAAAAAGGACTTACAATTAACTTACAAATACTTCATTTTGAAGTAGACTTACAAATATTTGAATCATTAAATAATTTTTTGAATCGCCCTTTAAAATTATTTTACGTTCTAAACTTAATCGTACAAAGAAAAAAAATACTTTATCATTTAATTGAACTGTATTTTCGTATTTTCTAATTATATATTAATTTTAAAATTAAGTTTCTTATTTAATACAAATATTAAATTATTAAAAATGTTTAAAATTATTTTACAAGCCACATGTATAAAAAAATCTAGCCTTTTTTGTATTAGTTTTTGATGGGGTAATTATAACAATCCTTTAACTTAAAAAGAAAAAGGACAATAAGAATTAAAACTTTTAGTATGTGTTTTTAAAGGGTCAAAGTTACTTTTTATGTACTACATCACTTTCCAAAATAAAAACAAGTTTAAAAAAATAACAAAATTGAAAATATAAAAAGTTATCATAATTACCCCTCCTGACAATACTATAAACAATTATGTTCAACATTGAAATTTTAAATATAACAAATATTTTTTATGGTATTGCGTTATATCTAAAACATACCTTTACAAAATTGAAATTAATTCAGTTATTTTATATTATCTGAAATCAAATTGTATTACTTATCCTGATAAAATAAAGTGTTTTTATGTACTTCTTAATATATAAAAATAAATTCTTTAGGCATTTAAAACATCCGTAGTTGTTAGTGCACATTTTACATACGTTGGTTAGATATTCCTCATAATCATTTCGTTTGGAAGCATGTAATTTTGGTAATATATTGCATTCTAACAGGCATTTACACTAAAATAAGCTAGCACGAAACGGAAAATTTAAACTTGTTAAATTGAATCAATCTCCGAAATTTATTATCATAAAATAGGTCCTAGAAAGCTTTCAGTGGCAATATAATAATGCATTTCATGTAGATGAAACTTAAATGCAATATTACATAAAGTGAGCATTGGTGTGTATGCAATATGTTCGAAAGCTCTTTTACATAAGTCTTAGAAAATGGATGGTGAAATATTTCAATTGTTCATGCTTATGTAACTGCGTAATAATGTACGTACTCCTTATATTACAATAACTTTTCATAGTACAAAAAATATTCATTCAATCTGAACTAATCAAAGAATGTAATATTTACATTATTTAAGAATATAGCAAATGCTTTTATAGATTAAATATTTGATTTAGAAAATTGCTTCAAAATATAAACAGATGAATCGGATTAGATATAAAATAGTACGGTAATGTCCCTTGAAAAATGCTTTGGTGATACATAAAATATATATATATATATTTTTTTTTTGCTCTAACTAGAGGTCTGCATGGGCCCGGACCTGGCCCGTGGTCCGTATCCGTCTGGGCGGGCAGAATGGCTTCGAGTTTTCTAAAGGGCCGACAAACAAGATAAACAGGATGGGCCGACCCAGCAAAATAAATAAATAAATAAATAAATGGGCCACACGGAATGGGACGATACAAAATTTTGCGAGCCAATCGGCCTGTTATAAAGGTTTTCGCAGAGACGATAAAATATTAGTTATTTTAAATGAATATGGTTTTAACGAGAATAAGTATAAATGTGCTTCACGAGCCGGGAAGAACTAGACTTAATTGTTCTCAAGATATGTAGCGCAGACAGCATGATTTGTAAAATTAATAATGTTGATAACTCATGTTACGTTAACTTTGAATATATACTTCTGGGTGGTTCTTAAATTCACTTCTCAACAACAAGAAAGATTGACACATTTTCTGACTAATTTTAATTGTAAATGTATAAAATTGACAAGCCTAAATATTGAAGGTAGTTAAAATTGAATCGTTTTTAATTTTTGGTAAATAAGATACTTGTATAAACTTGCTGAGATATAAGGTATTGTTGTCAAATGGTTGCAGATTTTTCTCCCTTACCATGCTGTCTATTCCGGAAATTCTATTCAAAACGCTAACTTTGACAGTATTTTCTTCAATTGCTTGTATCAAAAAATGGATAACGCCATTCGATTACATAATTTCTGAATAAAAAGCCAGCTAATCTTATGAATTTTCAAAAATAAAAAATGAATTCCGAAATGTATCATAAAGTAGCTCTTTTGAATATGAGAATGAATTTGAATTTGAAATCTTTAATAAAATGATATGGGAATATTTTTTTCAATCTACTTTTTTCTACAATTTCAAAAGTTACAATGTTTTTAACTTTCTTTCTATTCTTTTATTCTAAAACACATTAATTTTTTAATGAATCTCTATTTGAATATTGAAAGTCTAAGAATCTGAGCAATCAATAATGTTCCTAATGTGCATTTCTTGTACAATATACTGTAAAATCATTCCATAACAGTATTCTTTATGGTATGCAATATTCTTTAAAGGAATCTTAATTATATGTTAAAAATATAATTTTTTTAGTGATAGTACAAATTGTGACGGGTCAGAACGGGACGAACAAAGCTGAAATAAATTTCCCACGGTCCAGGCCTAGAAATTCCACCAAGTGTAGACCTCTTTGTCCAACAATAAGCTATGTAAAATAGCAGACAAAAAAGAACTTTAATTTTTAAAAAAGCTAGACGGATGTGTCAATCCCAAACTTTTCACACCAATTCTTCAGCATGTTAATTAGACATTTCTCGCTAGCACAGTGCTAATGATAATTGTCAATCTGTGTCCATCATAGGATTTTAAAGTATATACTTATGTGAAAATTTTACATAATATGAAATTTGATTCAATTCCTTAATTAGATAGAGCTATCGTGAAAATAGCGAAAATGTCACATAGAATCGTCACCTGTTTGTTGTTTTCCACCAAAACGTAATATACACCAAATTATATCAAAGTTTAACAGTATCTGCTGTTTTATAGAATTCTACGCAATACGTCTTGTCCTATAGCAATAGTGATATTCATGAATAATGCATCATAAAAGCACCACCTATTGATCAATTTACACCAAAAAGCACCCATTTTTATTATGGTCGTACCCAATGTGATGTTTCATTAGAATCCGTGATTGTGATATAGCTATTTCAGAAAATGTGAAAAAAAAAAGAAAAAACCTTCCAACAACACTTGTTGAATGTTTTACACCAAAACGTAATTAGCACCAAATTATATCGAAGTATAACTGAATCTGAAATTTGGTAAAATTTTGTGCATTACTTCTTCAAATAAAGCAGGTTAAAATATAAAAATATAGAAATATATAGATGTTGAGATATAAAGTATAGATATGTCTACTAGATATGTGTTCATGTTATTTAAGAGTGTCTATCAAGGAGATTTTAGGGTATAATACAATTTGAAAGGTGTTAAATAAAACTTCTACGCTTTTTTAATTAACGTCTATGGAGGGGATAATTTTTATGAAGGGTTTAATTTCTGCGGAATATTTCCCACACTTCTTTAAAAATACAATTTTTCGTGCTTAAAATATTTTATGTTACTCGAAGAGGAAGAAAATACAAGATATCTTTAAAAACTGAAAAAAATAGTTCATTAACATTTAAATTCCAGGCGGAAGGAGAAGATGTCACCGCAAACCAAATTGAACAATGATGTGAATAGTTTTAGTTTAGATTTTAACACATAAACATTAACATAAACAAAACTAAAAATTCATTTCTTGAGCGGATTTGAAACTGTAACTCCCCCACTCTCCAACGTAAAAATTTTAATTGATATTTTTCTTTAAATTAAAATATTTTAATATACTTGAAAATCATATATTTACTATGTTTTTCACATGAGAAAAGAATACAAATTCTGCTTATTAAATTTCAAGAGCTTCTCGTGGAGAGAGCTGGATTATCGTCCCTTGAATTAAACACTGACTATTGAACTGTGAAATTAATATTTTAACGCATAAACTTAAAAAAATAAGAATTGATTCCCACAATGAATTTAAAGAGAACCCCCCCCCTTCATTGAGAAATTTATAGTACTTTCTCCTGCTACTTAATTATTTAAAGATTTTCTAATCTATTTTATTTAAAAAAAATTAAAGAATATTGATTTTTGATACATTACACAGCTTAAAAAACCAAAACTTCCCTAAATATTTGTCAAATCACTCCATTATTTAATTTTTTGCTTAATAAAGTTAGGAATAGATTTTACAATTTATTAAAAAGAAAAAAATAAGAAAAAAAACGTTGAAGAAATCATATTTTTTGCTGTAATTTTATATATGTTTGTATATTTTTCCTCTTATAAATTAATTAATTGTAAAATTGATCCCTATTTTTTACGTGCACTATATTGATATGTGTTTTAAACACAGAAATGTATCAAAAGGTAGCAAAAAGTACAAATTTTTAATAAAAAAAAATGAAATTCTATATTTTAAACCACAAAATGATTTTTCCTGTCAAAAACAGTTTTTTCATGAATTATCTATAATAATATGTTATATAAAAATTAATATTATCAGTAGTTAAATCTTCAAAGTTGTTAAAGGTGTAAAGAAAAAACCTAAACAAGTTATAATTACTCTTATTTTAATGATACTCTAAAACAAATTCTATGAAAACACGAAAAAGTATTGATATCAAAGTTGTCGTTTTTTCTCTACTGCTTTACAAAACTTGCAATGCTGTTGAAAAATTACTGTTTTGATTTTATCAAAATTTTAAGATTGTGATTTTTCGATTTAAATATAGGACATTTCTGAAAATAATAATAATAATAATAATGTAGTATATAACATTTAGAAGGCATCTTAATCTTATATTTTCAGCAGAAGTATATACTCTTCGTTACCTGAGTTCGTGTATGCGGACTTCTAGTCTTTTGCCGTTAAAAACTAACAGTTTCACATTTGGACATAATTTCTTAATAACCTGAAGGTTTTTTTTTTTTACTTTAAACATAAACCAATGGAGGTCAACATTCATGTTGTTTTCCAAAAATAGATGTTATTTTCATCTGAGTTTGCTAATAAACCTGTGTATCCAGAAAATTGGGAAAATTTCGTAATTGTTTTGCTTCAAACCTGTGTATCCAGAAAATTGGGAAAATTTCGTAATTGTTTTTAATTGTTTTGTAAAAGTAAAGGAAATCCGGAATACAAAATTGTTTAAATTTTGTATAAAAAATTTTATTTCTTTAAAAATTTCTTCGTTTTTTTCTGCTTAAAATGACGTTTAAATCATGAATCTATCTTAAATTCTGTAAAATTTTATCGTGTGATTTTGTTTACAAATTATATAGTTAATCATAAAAAAAAATTCAGATTTTACTTTCAATCAGTGTCCCGAACTCCCTTAAATCCTTTACAATAAGATGTTTTTTGCATTTGCATATCATTCATTTGTTTAAAGGCCTTAAATTTGAGATTGTGTTAACTTTGGTAGTGATAATAAATTTATATATTAATAAGGCTTTGTAATTTTAAATTCCTCTTTGTAAATTCCTAAATTGTTAGTCTCTGAAAAATAAATTCGCGGAAAGTTCTCTATCGTCTATAATAACATCTATATATTTAAAAGACTAGGCTGTTTTTTAGTCATCAGCTCTCAGCTTAATACTGAACCGATTTTGATAATTAATTTTTTAAATATGAAATATTGCTACCCCCTAAAACGCCGGCAGGTGTCATTTTGACACTGGTCGATATTATGCAAAAAAGTTCGAAAACAATGTACAGTTTAATATTTTTTTACAAATACATGTAGAACACACAAATAATGTTAAATCTAAAAAAAGGAAGAAAAATTTTTATTAATGAAAAATTAAATTAAAACGCTTAAAGTACACACAAATATTATTATATTTATAAAATACACTTAATTTTTCGAGATATAGAGAAATATGTTTTACACATAAATGATATTTTATCTATAATATAAGAACAATTTTGCTGGATGATAAGAGCATACATATGGCACACACAAATAATTATTATGTCTGTAACTTAAGAATATTTTTGCAAGATAATATGAAAATATAAAGAAGTGAAATAACTAATTCCATTACTAACAGTCAATACATTTACAGGTGACAATTTTTTGCATTTACCGCATGTCATTCTATTACAAGAAGAACATACTTTATTTGTTACATTACCATGACATTTTTTAACTTCGCATTTCCTACGCTTAGAAAAATTTTCAGTCCGCAGTTCTTCATCTCTCCTGCTTCTTTTAGTGGATTTTTCAATGTATTCTGCTCGCATTTCTTCAGCTAGTGTTTGTATAAATACACGCCTTGTTATGTTTTTTCTCATCACACGTTTGAAAATAATCCAAGCGTTTAAGGCAGGAAAGTCTAAAATATTGTAGAATGTGTGAATTTGCCATCTTCTTAAACCTGCTTTGACTGAGTATTGTCTTGCCATTTGGCCAACAATATCTACGCCACATTTCGTTTCATTTTAAAAACTGGCGGTTTCAGGTTTTTTTTTTTTTTTTGAATTGTTAGCAATTGTAATGCTTGAATACACAGAACTAAGAATTATCACATTTTTTTTCTTCTTTTTAGATTGATAAATTGTAAGTGTTGAGCCCGATTCTTCATTCTTCAATATTTTTGTTGAATGCAACTCTTCTTTTCCTGATTTTACACAATCTGGATTTTTTCGTCTAGCTCTATTTACCTTGCCAACTAAACTCGTCCGCCTTTCCTTTAGTTTCTTTGCCAACTCAAAAGAAAAAAAATTGTCATATGTGACATTTCTTCCCATATTTTTAAAATATTCTATTAATTTTAAAACCCCTGACTTTGATCTACTTCTCCATTTTTTCCTAAGAAGGGAAATGCGTTTAAAATATGCTTACTTTCCAAATCTGCAGCTATACAAAATTTTTGCCCGTATTTATCAGGTTTTGATGCTATAAACTGAGTAAACGGACAGCGAGTCTTACTTGGAAACAATTTTTCATCAATTGTTATGTTCTGGCCTGGTTTGTAACAGCTTATGCAATTTTCAATAAAACGATTCCATACTTCTGAAATCATTGCGAATTTATCATATTTAATTCGATTACGACGAGTTGATTTGATATCAAATCGCAAAAATCTTGATATTTCACAAAATTTGTCTCTGGGCATGGTTTCTTTACAAAAATTTATACCCCATTCTGTACACCATAATGAATGAAGTTCGAGCATACTAGCTCCTGAAACTCCACATGCATACAAAATCGAAATGTAAGCTAAAAGTTCCTGTTCTGAAAGAGACCAAGCATCATTTTCTAATACTCGGCGAGCTTCTGTGTTTGTGCATTTAATTATATGGTCTAAAATCCTTCTGTCTATTAAAAGCAACCAAGCACTCAAAACACTGTCATAATTTACATTTCTTTTTGCATAACTAGTTGGACCACTATTTTCTCGTAAAATATTTTGTATTGCTAATCTATCGGTTGCATTTCGAGAACCACATTCTTTCCAGCGTGAGCCATCACGAGCCATAAATTTAGTCTGATATGGAGAATAATTGATTTCAATATCCTCATCGCTTTCCTATTCAGATTATATAACAGGAATAAGATTTTCACTATCAGATTCATCATACAGTTCGGATAATTCTCCACCTTCTGACTCATTATCTGACAATTATCTCAGAAGCGCGATAATTTCATCCGCAGTAAGCCCCCTTTTACGAGAAAATTTAAATTTGTTCATAAAATGTAAAAAGAACGAAAGAAAATCTCACGAAATTTTACTAGTCATAATTCGGAAGACACCGTATGTGTACTATCTTTGTGAGAAATAAAACCTCAGTGGCAGGTGTTGTTGCTGCTGAAACAAATCACGTGATGATCAGGTGTTGAAAAAGCGTTCTGAGATCCTCCTGAACTACGATAGTGTGTGGAATTATTGCACAGAAGAACGAAATTAAAATTAGGGGAAATGAAATTATTGCGGTGTACAATTGACACCAGTCCAGCGCTCTAGGTAAATTTGCCCGTAAACCAAATTTGAATAAATCGATTTCCAAAAAAGTTTCAATGCAAGTTCTACCCACATATTTAACAAAAGTCGAGAGACATAAAAAATTTCCTTTATAATTTAAGATTTTACATAGAAATTTACACGCTTCGGTGGCAAAATGACACCATCCCGAGTTCTAGTGTTTTAATGAAAGCTGTTCATATATGGATGGAGCCGCATCCCATTCTTGCTATTTTTAATTTTAAAAGATATTTTATTAAATTTCTTCAAAACTGTGGTGATATCGGATTACTTCCATAGTTGTATAAAGAAAAATAATGAAAAATAATCAGACACATGGCCTTTTTTAACATATTTTATTTAACATATTATATTTTTTTATTTTCGAGTTTTATTTCGGTAAAAGAATATCTATACACGTGCACTTTCTTTTGATAATCGAATAAAATTTTATATTTACTCTGACGTCACGAGAATATTGCTTCCAGGGGTCATCTTTAGGCATTTTAATTTTGTTGTTGCCATTTTTTCATTACAATAAAATAAAAAGTATTTTAATTTTAATACATGCTGGTTAAGCATAAAAGTACGGGTATAAAGTACGTGTGATTTATTTTCCCCGAGAAACGTGGCTTCAATTAAGGTTTAATTTAAAATGCATTTTTACCTTGATACATGTAAAGAGAAAAATTGATCTAATGGTCTCAAAATGACATATTTTACACAGTTTTTTTTTTTTTTTTTTTTTTTTTTTTTTTTTTTTTTTTGTAAAGATTATATCAAGATATTTTACTGATTATTTCATTTTGATTACATATCCTTTATCACTTAAAAAATAATATTAGATACAGTATTTTTTAATTAATTCAGGAAATTTAAAATTAATAAAAATTGTTTTGCAATGAAAACAAAAATGTATAATAATACACTGCTCTAAACAATTAAAGGACATTTGAAGTTTTATATAAAATAAAGATAAAAACGAAATTTTTTTGCCCAAAATTGAAGAAGAGAATCACAAATGCAAATTTTTCTGGTTTTCAAACAGTGGAGTATGCAAATTTTGAGTTCGACGTCAAAAGCGTCGCTTCAGCGGCAGCGAATGAAATTTGACTTTCAACTGGATAAAACAGAATGATAACAAGGATGATCGGCATTCAGTGATTTCTTTGTTTCGATGAGTACGATATCTCAGCGAAGTCATTTGACAGATTCAGAAGCTTGGAGAATTGTTGGTAGGTTAGAAGGGGGCCAAACTCAAGCCAAAGTAGCGCAAGCCATTGGAGTGTCACAGAGTGTCATTTCCAGGATCTGGAACCGTTTTTTGGAGAGTTGATGTGCAGGCCGAAGATCAGGGCAAGGTCGTAGACGGGCAACAACGCCCAATGAATATCGGTATTTAGCGTTAACAGCTCTTAGACACCGAAACATGAACGCTACTCTTCTCCAACAACACCTTCGCTCGGCTACAGGCACCACGATTTCAACTCAGACTGTCCGAAACCAACTCCATGTTGTAGGTCAGTATGCTCGCCGACCGATGGTATGTGCTATATTAACATCAACGCATCGTCGCGACCGCAGGGAGTGGGCAACCGAGCATGTCAACTGGAGGAGAAATGAATGGAGCAATATTCTGTTTTCTGACGAGTCCCGTTTTTCTGTGCATCCGGATAATAGGCGTATTTTAATCTGGAGGGACCGTGGCAGTAAGAATAACCCTGCGTTCGTGCGCGAAAGTGTCAGATTTGGGGGTGGAGGAGTGTTGGTGTATGGTGGCATCTCCATTGACGGGCGCACTGACCTCTACATCATTCGAGATGGAGCTCTGACTGGTCGCCGATATAGGGATGAGATCCTCAGACCTATTGTAGTCCCTTACGATGCAGCAATCGGAGATAACTTGATTTTAATGGACGATAACTGCAGGCCACATCGTGCGAACCTGGTGGAGGATTTCCTTTTCGAGGAAGGAATCGTTCGTATGGAATTGCCAGCGTGTTCTCCAGACATGAATCCAATCGAGCACGTTTGGGACGCTCTAGGAAGACGAGTTTCTGGCCGCCAACAACCCTCACAAACTCTCCAAGAACTGGAAAGAGCTCTTCTGGAAGAATGGGGAAGAATACTCCAACTCGTCATTAATAGCCTCATTGAGTCCATGCCTCAAAGGTGTTCAACGTTGCTGGCCGCCCGTGGAAACCATACCCCTTACTGAAAATGATTTTCTTTTAAGGAAACACATTTTCTTATTCTTTTTTTCTCATATGCACAAATTGTGTTTTTTTCCTTTTGTAAATAGATGCGCAATAAAATGCATTTTTTTTCTGCCAAACATGTGTAATTTATTCTCATATAACCTACTATGTCTGTCGACCATGTATCAATCAGCTAAAAAGTTTCCCAGATAAAAAATCCACCTAAAACTGCAATATCCTTTAATTGTATTGAGCAGTGTATATATATAAATTTTTGTGGGTTTATTGTAAATTCATTTAACAGTTCCTTATAGTCGAAATGTTTTTCTCATTGTATAATTCTCTGTTGCCGTAAAAAATAGTGGACTAGTTTTGAACGGCAGCCAAAACCCAATTACAACTTTTAGAAATGCATAAACTATGGTGACTATGCATAGCGCTACCATTTTCACATTAATCGTACTTAAATTACTCCTAAATCTCAATACTGTACAATCAATAGTTACATGAAAAAACAGAAATAAAATTAACTTTAGGATGAAATTTTTTTGGTAAAATGCCTCTCAATTTAGAGACATTTCAAATTACACAAGTTAAAAACTACAAAGTTTTAATGCACTAATTTCGCAAAACACAAACCCCTCAAAAAATTACATACGCCGTTTCAAGGATGCCTCGATCCCCTTCTTCAGTGTAAAATATATATATATATATATATATGAAATGGGTTCAAAAAACCCGCTCGGTTATGGCCCGAATACTGCCTGTGTAATAATTGAAAATGTGTCAGCAAAGAGTTTAAAAACCCTAAAGAAATGATGTAACTGGTCGTAAACATCAAAAGAGCCGCTACACAGGATCTCTCCACAATTGTGAAAGAAACGGGGTGCTGGACATATCGTTTATTAAAATAGAAGTATGTTTGTGACTATTATAAGCTTCATAAAAGTTTACATCTAAAAATTTTAGATTTAAACTTTTACTTTCACTTATATTAAACTACTCCACATTTTATGAAATACAAAGTACTAACGCAAAGTACTAACTATAACGTTAAAGTACTAACGCACCTCTTTGCTTTGCTTGACGTGCATTTTCCATTCTTTTAAATACTCAACAAGTAATGATATAAAAGAAGGTTTTATTTTATTTGAAAATTTTACGATTGCCACTCAAAATACGAAATTTTGGTTAAAACAAAGAAATTTCACACAAAATAATGCATTAAAAAATTAATAAATCTGTATGCATTCTTAATTTATATATATATATACATAATACTTCGCATAATAATAGGTTTGCATTTTTCGTTATTACTTCACGAAAACATTTAGTAAATATTGATCATTAAACATCCTCTTTAAAATACATGGGGATTAAACAGTACAGAAACGACTCTTAATTTGTTTTACTTAAAAACCTATTTAAGCAACAAAAGAATTTGGACAACAGTTTTTATCGACTGCTTGTACAATTAATCCCCATAGATTAGCATAGAACACTTCGTTAATTAAAACGTGACTGTCCAAAAGTTTAAAGTTAAAAAAAAGCGTCAGAAACTGCAAATGAGGCAGCTTAATTAATACTTAAAATGTAATATAGAAACATTTATGTGATTTTTCAGATGTCATTCATTTATTTCTGATCGAAATATTTTAGAAAATTACAAAAATGGATTTTTTAAAGTTTTGAAATTTTTATGTTTTACATCATTATTAGTGTTTTTTTTATTTCATGAATTGATTACATATAATCAGGTACTTAACGTGAATCATAATATATTGTTTACATCATGTCATTGTTTGAATTATGAGAAACAAGGGATTGTTTGACTACTTCATTAACTCAACTATAAAAATACCATCACCAAAATATAAGATTAAATGCCAATAATGATTTTATTGAATAACAAACGTCTGATTTGTGTGCTTGACATGAAGCCTGCGTCAATATACAGGGATGATATAGCACACGGAAAATTTAGAACACAAGATATATACAACCAAGAGCTCCACACAAAGCGTGCGTGCAATGGAGCCAACGGGATTCAAACCCACAACCTCCCGGATAGCTTAGTGGTTGCTCTGACCACTCAACCACGGAGGCCCACCAATGATGGTTAATCGTAAATGACCCATTCACTTGACACTATACACATTACACGTAGATTTTAAGTAATCAAATTATTTTTAATACGACATTTTATTACTGCTTTTATTAGTATTTTATCAATTTATTTGTTCTTTCATCATTTAAAATAAAATTATGTCTATCTTTATCATTTGGTTAGTAGTTTGGCAATTTATATAATTTACATATATAATTTAATTGGTCGACGGAATAATTAAGTAATAACGAAATAAGTACTGATGTATTGATTAGAGTTTTTATATCATCTTGTATACATTTTCTTTAAAGAGTACCCATAATTGTTTAATTATAGAATATTGTGACAGTTGTTTCTTCTGTAATTTGGGACCACTGTGCTAAATTAAAGTTCAGAGTTTAGGTACTAAATGTGAGTTAGTATGTTTACTACTGATGTTTATTTAAACATACGAGTACTCTGCTTTTTTTTCGAAACGAAAATTTAGCTTAAAAAAAGAGTTTTCATTGCATTTTGTGTTAAAAAAATCTTGTGCTAAATGAATGAAAATTTTGCTTAAACCTGCGATGATTAGTGCATGTCCAAAACAAAGACATACCTGCGATGCATCATGCATATCAAAAACAGAAGTACAGTATTTGTATGGCATGTTTTATAAAGTGTCAAAATGTGGATCGTTCCGATCAGCCTTAACTCCACTGCACGAGTTCCTTCTATTCTTATAAAATAAAATATTTAATATCTATATAAAGTTCTAATAGTTGGAGAAAATGTTTAAAAAAATTACATTTTCAGCTAAAATTTGCTATTTTATGGCCTGCACACTAAGCTCACAATCAGGGATTATTTTAAATATTTTATTGCTACATTTTGCCACTAAATGAGCTTAAATTAATTAAATGTACCGAATTAACAATCTACAACTATTTTATATTAATATTTTTCAGCATTTAGTAAACATAATGAAAGAAAATTTTGCCTTAAACATTTGATCGAATTTTGATTTGTTTAATTTTTTATCAAATTCTTTTGGCATGGGCAAAATAAGAGTTATTTCATACTTTAATCTGTTACTGGTCAGAGATAAAGATAATATTAGTCAAAGTTATAGAACATATTGAGAATGTTTTTATGTATGTGCCACATGTGTCACACCATGCAGTGAAGGGTTAAGGGAAGAAAACACTGCATACAACTCTATTGGTTATATCCGAAATTTAAGACTAGCTTCTTCGGAAACTGCCTGACCAATTTTGATGAAATTTTAAATTCTTATTTATTGAAATTTACTAAAAAATGAAGGCTGACAGTTTTTTTATGTGACTAAAACTTTTTATTTTAGAGCTGTGAAAAGTTTTGGAAATTTTTAATTATTTAGAAATTTATTTCTAAAACTATTTTTTTAACTATCTGCTCCATAGGATCTTATATTTATATACTACCATCATGATTTTATATCTATATCTTGATCTTTCTCGTACGCTGGGAGTTACTGAGGTTTTGAGTGAAAAGAATAATTTTTTTTGGACAGCTAGAAAACTTAGATACTGATAATTTGTGTGAAGCCATTTCCCAGTTTTATGAAACATGTGAATTAAAATATCTATAAACACTTGAATAAAATTTATTTATATTTTAAATTAGTATCCAAAGTTTCCGTAAATTTAATACGAGTCATTGTGGGATTTCGATTCTAAATTCTCTTAAACCTTTACAAGCGAATTAAACATCATCGCGAACTTTATGCGTAAAAATCATCGCATGAATCTAATGTTTATATTTAAGATTCGCCTATACCTATAAAAACCCAGGTCGAACACTCAAGTGGTATTCATTATTAATCTGACTGGACATTGCCTTGCTCAGGCACAGTCAGATTTATCACTAATTTCGTTTGAGCATTTGACCGAGATTTTCTAACTGATGTTCTGGTAAACACGAGCATTAGAAAGTCGGTTCCGGATAACGCACATATCTCAATTAATTAGTTTTTCCGAGTTTTAAAGTCTTCTTCGAATGCATTTCTTGATTAATATGTATATCGTGTGACTACATCCAGCAGTAAAAAAAAATATTCCATGTATAATGCGCACCTAGGAGTTTTCTCCTAGTTTTTGAAAAAAATATGTGCGCGTTATGCACGAATAAATACGGAAAATGCTAGCAACTACATAAAGACATTGCAGTGCACATAAGAGGTTTCTCGTTTGAAGTATTATAACATCATCATAAAAAAAAGAATGAGGCAAAAAAACCTAAAAAACGTACAATGAAATAATTTTTTTCCACATTGATAATAATGTAATTAAATACTTTTGCAAGTCACTGCAAGATCCTTATAAATTTTACACTCCTCATTTCCATTGTGAAACATCGTATGGCGAACAAAAATTCACATAAAAATTTTGATAGTAATTTAAACCTTGTCATCGAATTCCATGGTGTGTCGCTGAAAATAGAGAATAAATGCTAAGCAACACCATAAGCACATTATAGTGCGCTTAAGAAGTTTTTTTATGTTTCAAATATTGTAACATCTTCGTAAAAAATAAATATTAAAGAACTGAAACATAAAAAAATAAATCAAAGTAAAACAATAAAAGTAAAGCAATTTTTTTCACCGAAATCATAATATAATTAAATTGTTTTCCAAGTTTCTGCAACAGCCTTGTAAATATTATTTGCATTGTGAAACATCCTATGGAAAACATAAAATTCACATAAAATTTTTAATGGTAATTGAAATCCTGTAATCGAATTCAATAGTGTGTCTCTGACAATGAAGAATAAATGCTATGCAACACATAAGAACATTATAGTGCATTTAAGATGTTTTTTTTTATGTTTGAAATATTATAACATGTTCGCAAAAATAAATATTTTAGACAAAAAAAATGTAAAGTGAAGCAATTTTTTTTCTCTGAAATCATAATATAATTAAATTCTTTTGCAAATTCTTACAACATCCTGGTAAGTAGTATTGCATTGTGAAACATCTTACGGCAAACATAAAATTCACATAAAATTTTTAATGGTAATTAAAACCATGTAATCGAAGTCAATAGTGTAACTCTGACAATGAAGAATAAATGCTAAGCAACATATAAGAACATTATAGTGCATTTAAAATGTTTTTTTTTTGTTTGAAATATTGTAACATTTTCGCAAAAAATAAATATTAAAGATTTGAAAAAAAAAAAAGTAAAGTGAAGCAATTTTTTTTCTCAGAAATCATACTACAATTAAATTCTTTTGCAAGTTCTTGCAACATCCATGTAAATAGTATTTGCATTGTGAAACATCCTATGGCAAACATAAAATTCACATAAAATTTTTAATGGTAATTAAAACCTTGTAATCGAAGTCAATAGTGTAACTCTGACAATAATGAATAAATGCTAAGCAACATATAAGAACATTATAGTGCATTTAAGATGTTATTTTTTTGTTTGAAATATGTTAACATTTTCGGAAAAAATAAATATTAAAGATTTGAAAAAAAAAAAAGTAAAGTGAAGCAATTTTTTTTCTCAGAAATCATACTATAATTAAATTATTTTGCAAGTTCCTGCATCAGCCTTGTATATATTACACACCTCATTTACATCAAGAAACAGTCAAAAGCAAACCTAAAAACATAGATTTTTTATGGTAATCTAAATATAAATTTGAATAATGGTAATTTATTTTTTTTTGTCAATTGATAGCATTTTTATGTCACATCTATGCTCACATCTATGCTTAGATCTT
The DNA here is from genome assembly GCA_964019185.1 of Maratus speculifer. Lineage (NCBI taxonomy): Eukaryota > Metazoa > Arthropoda > Arachnida > Araneae > Salticidae > Maratus > Maratus speculifer. The sequence continues at coordinate 222,253,205 of OZ025296.1, read as the reverse complement.
GTTGAATTTGATGTTCGATTATCAACACAAGAGATATAAGCCAAAGGGGGATGCACCTGCATGCAAAACCTTTCTAAAACATCTTAATTCATATTTATGCAGCATTTGAAGAAAACTGTGGAAAGATACCGAATGATTAGACCGACATAGGCGATTCAGTTAAAAAAACCCAGCATCTTCCGTATACCAGCTGTTATAGAATAACGTCTGAGCCGCAAGTGAGATATTATAATAAATCGAATCTGTCAAATAAAGTGTCCAAAGTTAAACGTTATTTGCATTATGCAAATATTACATCTCATATATTGCGTACTTGAATTATAATTTAACATAGGCGTAATTGTAATACTATAAAATTACACACACGAAAATAAAGAGAATCTATTACTATTTCCTTGTTTTAAATGAAATGAAAATCTTCAGGATGAATAAGCCACAATATTTATTTAAAGTTTATATTTTTATTTTCAAGATCAGATTTTAAAGAATAATCAAATTATTTTAAATTAAAGGAAATTTCTATTAAATCTATGCTTCTTGTTTTTTAAACATATTGTAGGATATAATTTATGTAAGCATATATTGTTCATGCATATATAAATATAGTAGTGTGTATCATAGTATGATATATTTAATATACATAAAAAAACATACGTGCATTCATACATCATAACTTAATATTGCGTTATTTTAATGTACAACGAAGATAACGGATGATTTAGGTATTATTATTTTTTATCCATTCTTCTACGTCCATTCTTCTTCAAGTTTTTCTAACACACTTCTACGAGTTTGCAGTCGATATTATTCTTTCTCAAATTATCTTAATCCATGTTTCCGTATAATCTAAAAAAATCTTCACCCGTTTTACACAGCTAATAACACATTCTTTTTTCAATTCTGCACCGTCAAATGCATCGGAAAAATATTTGCAGTCCCAGCGGAATATTTCAAATGACTTCTTCAAGAATTCTTACTTTTGTTCGTTACCCCTTTGTCTTTTTATTACCTGACCTCTTTTCAGGAAACTCATTATCACGTTCTCACATGGGGCGGTTTCAATCATAGATCGTGATTTTATTTAGGTCTATTATGGTTTTCAAAATTAACTTCTTTCTTTGATCATTATCCAAGTTTTTTTCGTTTTCTTACAAATTTATATTTCAAAATAATTGATTTCTCAAAATAATAATAAAAAATATGTAGAATTTAATTTTCGAAAAAGAGAGATTATGCGAGATTGGCATTTCTTTTAAGATAAATTCGGTATATGAAATAAAAACGATCTTTATTTTTTTAATTAAAGAATGCTTTTGAATGTTTAACATTTCTTGTTTGCAGCAATCTTTTATTTAAAAAAATATCCCAATATGTTTAAGAATAGCTAAAATTATGTATTTTTTTGTTAAGGTAAAGTCCTGCAACATTTTGAAACCTTTGAAGATTTCATCTTTTATTCTAGATCTTAAAATTTACCAAATTTCATCCAGATCATCTGATTAGTTATGATGATCCAAAATCCCCTATTCTTTCACTTTTTTTCTACATGAAAGAAGATAAAAGGACAGCTCATTTATAACCTAAACCAGAAAGCACACTGCGAGACAGCCTCTTTGCCTGTAATACGAAAAGAAAGATATTCTGTACTTTTTACCTACTTTACATACAAATAAAATATTTTCGAGAATTCTGTATGATATGTTTAATTTATTATTCTCACAAGCAAATTTGAAACTGAAATAGAATATATATTTTTCTATAAAACGAAGATAAAGAAATTTTATTACTATTCATTGCATACAATAAAAAATTTTATCGAGAATTTTTATTTTAGATTTCAGGTTGTTTATTTTTTTTCTCGTAAGATGATCTCATTCAGTAATACAATTAAAGGCAATTTTCACTGTATTACTACATCTATTTTAATTTTAAGTCATTATATGATGTAATTTTTCTTACAAAAATCTTTGATATGCATAAGAATATTGAAATTTGTAACATATTACGATATATCATATAACTTTTCTATGTATAACAATTAATGTGTGCATTATTATATCTAGCATAACATTGATGTAATTAAAATACGAAATAAATAAAGAACAATACGTAAATACAGGAATTATATTACGATTCCCTTTTTTATGAAATAAAAAGCTCCAGTATTAATGAACCAGAATTTTTATTCACACGATCAGCTATCAAAAGTAAACTAAAAAAAATTCTGATAAAATTATGTTTTTTAAAAATATTATCGGTTTAATTTATGTAAACATATATTGTTCCGGCCCATATAAATATTGTAATATGTACCATAAGTTGATATACTCTGTAAAAAAAATGTAAATTTACGGTACTTTACCATGAATTATCCAGTAAATTTACGGAATATGTCACTTTTTTTTACATAAACGGTGAATATCCATATTTTTGTGTTTTACTGGCAAAAACCGTTAATGAAATGGCAAAGTCCGTTGATATAGGAATAAAGTCCGTTTTTTACGGACACTGTCTGGAATACCTGCTGCTGCTTTTTTGCAGTGTATTTAATATACATAACAAAAACATATGTGCTTGTATACATCATAACTAATATTGTGTAATTTAAAACCGCCAAAAAGATAGAGCATTACAATTCTGTAGGTATTATTATTTTTTATCTATTCTCGTTACATTTTTAGATATTTTTCCTAACACAACTATGTGCGTTTGTTATTCAGTTTTACTGTTCCTCAAATAATCTTAATCCATGCTTCAATTTCATTAAAAAAATTCCTTGGTGTATTTTATTCAGTTAATAAAATATTTTTTTTTAATTCCGCATTACAACTATAGTAGAAAAATATTTGCAGTCGCAACGGCATATTCCAAATGAATTCTACTTTGGAATAATTCTCACTTTCGTATGTTACCCCTTTGTCTTTTTTATTACCTGACCTCTTTTCAGGAAACTCTTTATCACGTACTCACATGGGGCGGTTTCAATCAGAGATCGTGATTTTATTTAGGTCTATCATGATATTCAACAGTAACTTCTTTCTTTGATCATTATCGAAGTTTTTCTTTTTTTTTTACAAAATCTACAAACTGCGAGGCAGCCTCTATTGCTGCTATACGAAAAGAAAGAAATTCTATTACTATTTAAATACTTTATACACAAAAAAAATTTTGAAGAAATCGTATGCTATTTTTAACTTATTGTTCTCACAATAAAATTTGAAATTGAAACAGAATATATATATTTCTATAATACGAAAATAAAGAAATTTTGTTACTTTGCATTGCATACAATAAAAAGTTTTATCGAGAACTTTTATTTTAGGTCTCAGTTTTTTTTCTCACAATATGATCTCATTCAGTAATACAACTAAAGGCAATTTTTGCTGTAATAGTACGTCTAGTTTAATTTTAAGTCATTATATGATGTGATTTTTCTTGCAAAAATTGTTAATGTAGAGATCAAACTTGAAAAGTGTAACATAATACGGTATAAAATATAAATTTTCTCAGTATAACAATTGATGTGTGCATTACTATATCTTAGCGCAACATTCGTGTGATTAAAATACAAAAAAAAAATAGCGAACAATACTGTGATGTAACACATATTCTATTACATATATTTCTATTATTTTTTCAATTATGAGTCCCCCCCCCCTCTTTTAAAATTTAATTTTAAAAGAAAAGCATTTTTAATAGTTATTGTTATTGTGTGTTCGTCTCCAAGTGCATATAAAATAATTTTAATAAATAAAAAGAACAAATAATAAATTAGTTTTAAAATATCATTCCATTTCTAGATTTTTCTTTCTTGTTCTTCAGTTGATTAAATATCAAACGACTGTTTTATGTAACTGCTATTTTTTATTTCCCAATCATTTCATTTTGTCTTGTATAAAGAACTTAATTTGTTACCTGTTGTGTAATTCTGTTTAGGGTTGCCGGCTGCTGCACGTTCTCGCCACCAGCGATAAAGACTATATTCTTGGCAACACTCTTTTTTAAATTTTCCCCTTTGTTTATCATGTAACGGTCTTTTTTACCTGTACATTGTTTTGCTCAGATTGGGAATCTATTCTATGCCAAAAGACTTTTTTTGGCGTTTGTGAAATCTGAAATTTTTGTCAGTTTTACGTTTGTCACTGCTAAGAGAAGATGCACGCTCTCTGTCGTCAGCGATGTCTAATGTTTTCTATATTATGTTCGAAGACATTTCATATTATCATGCTGCTTACAGACTAACGTTTTCTGTATAATGTTCAATGGCATTTTATATTACCGTGCTGCATACTTAACGTTTATGGATATTCAACTTCTTGTGCTTTTGAAAAATAAAAAAAATAGTCAAGATGATCTCTGAGAACTGATTTTTCTTAATGAAAATGTCTTCATTTTTAAATTTCAGAAACAAAAGTAAAATCTGGACCTGATGTTCATCACAACATTTGTACTACGATCTCGGCCTAGCAAAAAAAAACGTGCCTTTTATTTCATCTTTTCCGGCGATCTCGGACACACACATACGAAATGTGTCCTAATTTTCATATTTAGCTACCATAGAACTATAGCACAAAAAAGGTGGCCCTTTATTTCCAAAAACTTCGCCACCTCAGAACTATTTTTGCCATCATAGAACTATGGTGCCGCGTGAAGAAGGGTTTTTTGTTTCTGGAGAAGTTGTCCAAGTGTAAACAATGCGATGAGACGAAAATGTGATTTGTGCGTGGACCGTGTTTAGTTTCGGTTCCGGATGGTGCAGTGCAGAATGTTCGACGATGGCGAGGATAATGCGTGGAATCTTGTGTTTCAGTGGTGTCTCAATTCTGCAAAGTTGTTATCCTACAAAGTGGTTCTACAATGAAGTGTTGGTGTGTTCTGCGAGTAAAAAAATAATTAAGCCGTCTTCATTTTCTGTGTGGGAGCTTCTAATTTAACTCTCCTTAATGTTGAACCCCCCCCCCCCATCTCAGAACAAATTTCGGAACGCTGGACAAAAAAGGAACTCTGCTGCAACTTATCATTTAAGTAATAGTCTCAGAAAGAACATTTCTTTGTTTCTCGTTATTCCCCCCCCCCAAAAAAAAGGAAATGTATTTATTTTTTTCTTATGATGTTGTTTTCAGCTTAGAAGAAAGGTAATGTACAGATTCTTTTTCTTTATTTTCTTTTTGTGTTTCATATTATATATTTGCTTTTATGTTATTATTATTTGTAATTGATTATGATATATTTCAACAAGCTTAAGTATTTATAAGTATATATATATATTTTTGAAAATGACTTCATCAAAGAATAATTTTAATATTTCTGTACCTTTCTATGAAGGTGATCCAACCACTTTGGATTTTTTCTTTGATGTAGTTAGTAATTATGCTAAAATACAAAAATGGACAGATGATCAGGAGGACTTGTTTCTCAAAACAAAATTAGCAGGACCTGCCCTAAAATTTTTTCTTGAAAATGACAAAATTAGAAATTCAAATAGTGTAAAACTAATTAAACAGGAACTTTCACGATTTTTCTCAAAAGAATCTCAAACAGTTATAGATATCGAATTTGATAACATAAAACTCTTACCTAATGAAAGTATCAGTAATTTTTCCCATAGATTGAACACTTTGGCCAATAAGGCTTTTAAAACGAAAGATCCTGAATTTCTTAACGAAATAAAATATAAGAAACTTTTGCAGTGTTTATCAACTGATATTCGAATCAAAATTAAGGAGGAAAAAATTGATGACTATGACAAAGCAGTAGAAAGAGCAGAGTTTTTGCAAAATATTTTGTCAAATGAAAAATTAATTAATATTCATAATGAATATTCTAATCATATTGATTTTTCTAAACAGATATCTGAATTATCAGAGAAAATAAATGCTTTGTCATTTGTAAACAATACACAGAAAGATGACACTAAACAAACCCAAACACGTCCTAGTTTTAAGAAGGACACTCGTGAGTTGTACAAATCAAAAAACTCTAGAAATTTTGATTTTAAGTTTCAAAATAAAAATAACAGAAAGGTAAATATTTGTCAAATTTGTTCTAAGCGAGGTCATTTGGCCCTCCAATGTTTTAAGTATAAGAATTTGTGTAAGAGAAAGAAATCTTATGATCAGAATTATTATGGACAATATAGAAATACTAATTTTGATAATTCTGGTTATAACCAATTTCAGCCTTTAAACGACCAGTGAGACGCAGTACAGCTGATGAGCTGTTGTCTCAAAACTGTCTTGGGTCATCAGCAAATAAATTTAAACTGTCTGATGAAGGACAAGTTAAATCCACTTATTCACAGACATCTAAGGAAATTCAGATTTGCAACAATCAGTCAACACAGACTGATGAAAAAGTAGTTATTTATAATGTATATGATAAGTGTTCGTTTTTACCTATTATTTCCAGTAAGTTTGGCAAATTTGAGGCATTTTTATTACTGGATACAGGAAGTTCAATTTCAATTTTATCACTTAATTTCTTTAATGAAATAAAAAAGGATGTTTGTTACAAACATTTAGCTTCTTCAGTAACTATTTCAACTGTTAATTCTGCTGTTAAATTCTCTTCTTGCATTTCTGTGTCTATCAAAATTGGTAAAATATTCTTTCGGCATACCTTTTATATTGTTGAAATTGCAAATTCTTCAGAATTTGTTGGAATTTTAGGCTATGATTTTATTGTGAAAAATAATATTGTTATTAATCCCAGTGATAATACTGCCTCAATAAATGGTGTTGAAGTACCATTAAAAAATAAATGTAGAAAAAGTCAAATAAATGCAATGTGTATTGATGAAAGTTCTGAAAGTGAGGTAAATAATAATGACAGTAGTTCAAGTGATATTGTGCATAAAGTTAACAGTAATGAATCGCATGATCAGATTTGTGCATATCTTGCACACAAAGTGAACTTAAATCGGTATGAACACAAATTTGTAAAAATTAAAACTGACATCTCACCAGATCAAGATGAGATGCTATTTTGTAGTAATATTTCCTCTAATAATGTGTTATGTCATGATGCACTTATAAAATTCGATTCTAAAGTTCAAAATATTTCATATCCCAAAATCATGCATGTTTACATTGAAAATTTATCTGATCATGTTGTTCATTTGAATAAAAATATGGAAATAGGTTATCTGTGTATACCAGATGAAATTGTTGATCAAAATGAACTGGAAAGTAATTTAAATTCTTCAATAAATGAAAATTATTGTAATTTTATTACTGCATTTGATCAAGTACTTGCTCAAAGAAAAAAAGATCTTTCTATAAATGATTTTAAATTGGATCATTTAGAAGCAAATGAAAAGAAGGAAATCTCTGATCTTCTCTTAAAATATTATTCTGCTTTTTCAAAATCTCGTAAGACACTTGGTCATACTGATCGCATTGTACCTAATATCAAATTTATTAATGACTTCCCAATAAAACTTTACCGTTTAGCATTCCCCAAGCACTTCAGGCAGATGCTAAAGAGCAAATAGATAATCTTGTTGAAGCAGGAATAATAGAGAGGCATTGCTCTGAATGGTCTTGCCCTATCTTAATTGTCAAGAAAAAGTCTGACGGTTCAGGTAAACAGAAATATCGTTTAGCGTTAGATTTGAGAATGCTTAATTCAGTTATTCAGGGATCTTCTTATCCTCTTCCCAAAATTCAAAATATTATTGCTAATTTATCCTCTTATAAATATTTCACTAGCTTAGATTTAAAACAAGCTTACCATCAAATTGACTTGCCACCAGAATTGCAAGATAAATTGACATTTACATCTGAGTATGGCTCTTATAAGTATAAACGTTTAGTTTTTGGCTTAAAAAATTCTGCATCAGTGTTTCTAGCGCTAATGGACATGATTTTAGATGAAATAAATTTGGAAGGTATATTTACATATCAAGATGATTTTATATTTGGTTCAAACACATTTCAAGAGACATTACAAAAACTTGAGAAAATTTTACAGGTTTTATCAAAGTATAATTTGACTCTTGCCCCCAACAAATGTACTTTTCATCAGACTTCCACAAACTATCTAGGTTTTCACATTGAAAATCATGCAATAAGTCCCATTCAAAGTAATATTTTGCGAATAACATCTTTTCCGGTACCAACAACTAAACGCCAACTAAAAGGTTTTATTGGTTTAGCGACCTTTTATAGAAGTTTAATACCCAAATTTTCTGAAATCATACATCCATTAATTCAGCTTACCAGGCCTAAAGAAAAATTTCTCTGGACTTCTGAACACGACAAAATTTTTAATAATATTCAAAAAATGTTTTTTTCTGAACCAATTGTTCATTTACCAGATTGAGACAAACCATTTTTCTTAAATACAGATGCGTCAAAAATTGCTATTTCAGCTGTATTACTTCAAACATTTGATAATAACTTACTACCCGTTGCATATTTTTCTAAAGCATTATCCCCTTCTGAAAAAAAATACCCTGCGATTAAGCTAGAATTAATGGCTATTTACAAAGCAGTTGTTGCATTTAAATATTATCTTTATAACAGAAATTTTACTATTTTGTCTGACAGTGCTCTATTATAACACTATAAGAAGGTTAGTAACCCTGCGGATATTATAACTAGATGGCTCACCGAGTTATCCGAATATTCATTCAATTTTCAACACATTCCAGGTTCTTCAAATGTACTTGCTGACTATCTTTCTAGAAATAATTTCAAAAATAATCAACAAACACTAGACACGAATCCTGAATTAGTATATGATACCACTCACATTCTTCCTATCATTGAGAATGATGAGCATGAAAATACTATCTCTGAGTCACATTCAATTAATTATTTGACTGTTGGTAATTCCGAAAATCATAAAGATCCTTTGCTTGAAATATCAAACCAAACATTTGTTAATGAACAGTTAAAAGATACAGAATTATCTGTTATATATAATGAAATATTAAACAATGGTAGTTCAGATAAATATGACATGTACTTTATTCATCCTGATACTAAAGTGTTGATGTTTAAAAAAAACATGCCACACGACTCAACATTTTCTTATCACATTGTGGTACCACACTCATTAAAAGCTAAGGTTTTAGCAATTTCACATCTTTCACATTTCGGTCTAAAGAAAACCTATGAATTTGTAAGTAAAAGATATTTTTGGAAAGGTATTTACACAGACACATTAAATTATGTTGCGTCATGTATTAAATGTTTGCAACATAAACATCACAAAACACAGCCTGCACCTTTGCAAGCAACGTACACTCCAAAACAAGCAGGTCATACTGTAGCAATTGACATTGTAGGTCCTTTTAAAAATGGTTATTCAGTATTAACAGTAACTGATCACTTTTCTAGACATATGGAATTATATCCTTTAAAGGAGACTTCTGCTAATAAAGTTGTTGAATCACTGTTTAAATATTTCACATGCTTTGGGAGACCGTGCGTAATTTTGTCTGATCTAGGTTCCCAATTTATTTCCAGTGTTTACAACATTTTTAATGAAACATTAGGTATAAAAATATCTCATTCTTCAGTCTCGCACCCCCAATCGAACTCGATTGCTGAAAGAATCAATTCTTCAATCAAAACTTCAGTTAATACTTTATTACTTGAAGGACACTCTTTTGAACATGCATTGTTGATTCACAAATGCTTATACAATGGCTCCACACACTCATCTACAAAATTCTCACCAAATCTTTTACATTTTGGGCGTGAGTTATCATTAATATTTGATACATATGACACTCATGCAAATCAACCATTTCTTGATAATGTTGACACTTATAAATTATTAAAAGAACTGGATGCAATGTACCAAAAAGCTTATGAAAACATTGTGTCTGCTCAACATCAAAGAAACTTAAAATTTTCACAATTTGCAAAACTACGTCCTCTAACTGTCCATGATATTGTTTACCTAAAATCTCGAGATAAATATAAACCAAAATATACTGGTCCTTATGAAATTATTATGAAACATTCACCTGTTTCATTTACTATAAGGAAATATCAGTATTCACATGCTCCTTCTTTTAGAGTGCATATAGATAGACTTTTACTTGCTCCACCTAGAAATGCATACCTTAATTCCAACTTTAATAAAAATGTAAGCTCTAATATTAATAACAACAATAATAATTATCAGCAGTACAATAGCAATAGCTCTCCTCAAAACATTATTTCAGGATATAATCTTAGACCAAGAAAATAAATGTAATGCCACATGTTTTGTGTTAACTGGCCAGGACACAGAATTATGTTTAGTTGTGTACTATGTACTGAATCTTTTACTGGTCTACTGCTGGTTCAGTTCATTGTGTATTAGATTCTCTATGCAGTGTACAATTTGGTTTTATATTTTATTTTCATACTACTATTTTGATATTTGTGTACTTTAATATTTTGACAAGTTTATTTTATAAGGTGCTTATGTAAATTTGCTCTACACTCTATTGGAGTGGCATTTTACATTTCCAGAATTTTTTTTAATACTGATCAGCGTTGATTTTTTTTATTTACATATTATGCATATTTTGATTCTTACATTTTAATAAAGGTATTATGTTTTTGCAAATTTCATTCAACTATAAACATTGTATCAAGTCAGTATTTAGAATTTTTATAAAAAAAAAAAAAAAAAAAAAAAAAAAAAAAAAAAAAAATCCTTTTTCAGCATTTATTTAAATGTGTGTTTAAACAGTGTATGTAAACTGTTATGATAATTTGATGTAACAAGTTGCAAGTATTTTCAAGCAACAGCAACATAAAAGACAATTTCTATAAATAAAAAATATGTCATCTAAAGATTTGCTTTTACAGCAGAACTGTTTTTTGTAAGCGCTTACACTTGAATGATGACGAAGACATGCTTACACTTGAATAATGAAACGAAGAATATAAAAAATAAGTTGTGTATACACATCAAATTGCTGGATATTAAAAGCAATGACTAGCATATATGCATGTATATAAAGGCCTAGGCATAAGTTGAAGTTTATTTATTTATTTTTTTTTTTGGTAACATTTTGTGTATCGTATTGTGTTTTATATATATCATATACAATTTGTAATTTTTATAAACATATAATTATTCTTATTTTATAAGTGTATATTTTGCTTGTGCTTTGTACATAGATTCCCAACACTTTACATTTTTTTATAAGAAAAAATATTTTTTTTCCTTCGCCAAAAAAAATATTTTTTTGGTGGTTCTTTGAGTGATAATATGTGATATAACACATATTCTATTACATATATTTCTATTATTTTTTCAATTATGAGTCCCCCCCCCTCTTTTAAAATTTAATTTTAAAAGAAAAGCATTTTTAATAGTTATTGTTATTGTGTGTTCGTCTCCAAGTGCATATAAAATAATTTTAATAAATAAAAAGAACAAATAATAAATTAGTTTTAAAATATCATTCCATTTCTAGATTTTTCTTTCTTGTTCTTCAGTTGATTAAATATCAAACGACTGTTTTATGTAACTGCTATTTTTTATTTCCCAATCATTTCATTTTGTCTTGTATAAAGAACTTAATTTGTTACCTGTTGTGTAATTCTGTTTAGGGTTGCCGGCTGCTGCACGTTCTCGCCACCAGCGATAAAGACTATATTCTTGGCAACACTCTTTTTTAAATTTTCCCCTTTGTTTATCATGTAACGGTCTTTTTTACCTGTACATTGTTTTGCTCAGATTGGGAATCTATTCTATGCCAAAAGACTTTTTTTGGCGTTTGTGAAATCTGAAATTTTTGTCAGTTTTACGTTTGTCACTGCTAAGAGAAGATGCACGCTCTCTGTCGTCAGCGATGTCTAATGTTTTCTATATTATGTTCGAAGACATTTCATATTATCATGCTGCTTACAGACTAACGTTTTCTGTATAATGTTCAATGGCATTTTATATTACCGTGCTGCATACTTAACGTTTATGGATATTCAACTTCTTGTGCTTTTGAAAAATAAAAAAAATAGTCAAGATGATCTCTGAGAACTGATTTTCCTTAATGAAAATGTCTTCATTTTTAAATTTCAGAAACAAAAGTAAAATCTGGACCTGGTGTTCATCACAACATTTGTACTACGATCTCGGCCTAGCAAAAAAAACGTGCCTTTTATTTCATCTTTTCCGGCGATCTCGGACACACACATACGAAATGTGTCCTAATTTTCATATTTAGCTACCATAGAACTATAGCACAAAAAAGGTGGCCCTTTATTTCCAAAAACTTCGCCACCTCAGAACTATTTTGCCATCATAAATACGTAAATAAAGAAATTATATTATTATTCCCTTTTTTATATGCCCCTAGGAGAATACCTTCTTTAGGTATTCACGGTCTTCACAACCCCGGGAACCTAAGTAATCTTTCTATTTTCCTTTTCCTCTTACTCCCCTTGTCTTCCTTTCATCTTTATTTCACTCTCATTGTGTTTTCTTTTTCGGAGGTGAGGGCAATTCTGTGTGAGCCGATGTCATCCTGTATATCGACTCATGGAGAATTGTAAACAACTCACGTGTTGGTCGTGCATGGCGACCCATGTCCCTGGAAAGGGGGATCCTGGCAATTGAAGGAAACAAACACACTCCTTTGGCCTGTACTTCAGGTAGACGGCAGGTGCACATTGGTCCCGTATGTACCAATCGGCTGGTCAGCTGACTTTTGTCACTGGCTTTAGAGATCAAGCAAACGAGTACTTACTAGCCATCTCGTTAAGGGTGGAGACTGGCATAGGAGTATCTTGTGACCGTATGGGCCCTGGTTAACACTGTTACACGAATGTACATCCCCTTGTTGGGCTCGGTAGTGGGTGGTGCGGCCGGGGTCTGAATTCTATTTTTTCTAACATGGATGGAAAAAAAATTATTTCCTTCTAATTCTCTCCCAAGTTGAGAGCAACAAATTGTACAGAATAATTTTACTAGTTTCTTTATAATTAAATGCACAGATAGCAACTCAGATAGTTCTTTTAAGAAAACTTCTCCGTTCCTTATTGCAAAAACATTCTAGTCGCATCTGGGAGATGGACATTCTCTCAAAAAATTGCAATCCGGAGATTTACTTGTTTAGGTTTCTACAATAGGTACTTTTTCAGTAAATGTTCAGGTGCATAAAACTTTAAATACAAGACGTGCTGTTATTTCTCAGCCAGATCTATTATACTCTACTAAAGACGAACTGTTACAGAATTTGGAAGAGCAAAATGTTATAGATGCAAGCCGTATCCCAATCCGCCGAAATGGACAAGTCATTCCTACAAAATATGTTATTGTAACATTCAATAGCCCTCTTCTACCGACCAGAAATAAAGCTGCTTACCTGAACTATCCTGTCCGTCCTTACATCCCTAACGCTCTCCGATTCTTTAAATGCCAGCGTTACGGCCCCACTACAGGTACCTGTCGTGGTTCTACTATTTGTGCGTGCTGCGCAAAAGTTGGCCATGATGGTAATACATGTGAGAAGTCTGAACGGTGCATTAAATGCAAGGGTTATCACACAGCATTCTCCCGTTCCTGTCCTAATTGGGTGCGTGAAAAAGAAATCCTTGCCGTTAAAACAATTCAAAATATCTTGTAACCTGAAGCTCGTAAAATAATTGAATCCAGAACTCCATCTGTTGACGTTTCTTACTCCAGTTTACTAAGGCAGCAATCAAACTCTGTTATACACGTAAGTACCCAAACAGATTCTTCATATCCTCCAAATAATTCAGCAAGAACACAATCTACCAACACACCAATCAAAGAATCACGTGATATCTGTCTCTTTACTAAATGTTCTTGGAATCCACAGCTAGAACTTTGGTCATTATCTTCAGAACCCGTGAAAATGATTGACCTAGAAAAACGGCGTCGGAAATTGTTAGCTAAGGAATCAACTAAAGTCAAAACGGAAACTGTGACTGATTCATCTCCAAAAAATACTCCTGTTTTATCAGCGTCTAATTTCAAATGTCCCAATACTAGTAGAAATTTAAAACCGGGCCAAAAAACGAATATTCAGAAGGGTACAAGTAAGGCTGCTGTAAGTTCAAGTACTTCACAAACATGCAATAGTCTAAAAAAATAGAATTTAAAACAAAAACCAGGTCCACAAACCCATGAGAAATCCTCAACACCAACTTCTCCACAGTGGAGAACTGTGGGGAAGGGGGGAAAAACTCTCTTCTTAGCCCGTTTTTTTTTAAAATGTGAAGGATCCAAAGCAGTTGAAGCAATATGTGGAAGAGGCTATAGAGGCCGAGTTACACAGTGATGACTCGGATGCTGATGATGACAATGCAATGTTAGCACAGTTTGAATCTAATTGACTTCAGAATTTCTATTGAGCTGTGTTTTAACCAATTTACACTTTCATATACACTGTTTTTTATTACTTTTCTGATCGTACAGTTTTTAACTTGTTACATCTGATCTAAGTTTTCTATTTTACTCTTATTGACTGATTTTTATTATATTATGACATAGCATTCCTTTATTTTTAATCTTGTTTTTATGAAATATTTACTCATCCATATCATTGCTTTTATATTGTCATTTATCAGTAACTGCTACATTTTTTTTTTTTTTTACACTTAGTGTTTTTTATGATTTTTGGCCTTTTTTAATATGTTTTTACTATATCCCATTCCTCTTTTATTCTCAATTTTAAATAACATTTCTAGTCTTATTTTGACTTTGCCTTAGCGCAGTATGTTCCCGAAGGGACTTTGCGCCATAAAATTCCATAACACCAACCAACCAACCAACCCTTTTTTATATAAATAAAAAGCTCCAGTATTAATGAACCAGATCATTTATTCTCACGTTCAGCTTTCAAAATTAAACTAAAATAAATTTCAGATGATATCTATCAGATATATATCTATTTTTTAAACATATTATAAGATTTAATTTATTAATGTTGAAGAATTTAATTAATTAATATTGTAGAATTTAGTTTGTTAATATTGTTCCTGCATATATAGATATAGTAATAGGTACCATAATTTGATATTTAATATGCATAACAAAAACATATATTCGTGTATACACCATAACTAATATTGTGTAATTTTAAAACTCAAATAAGATAGCGCATGACAATTGCTTTAAGAATTATTATTTTTTATCCATTCTTGTTACATTTTTAGTTATTTTTTAATACACCTATGTGTGGTTGCTATTCAGTTTTACTGTTCCTCAAATTATCTTAATCCATGCTTCAATTTCATCTTTTGCGAGTTTTATTCAGTTAACAAAATAATCATTTTTAATTCAGCATTACAACTATAGCAGTAAAATATTTGCAGTCCCAGCAAAATATTCCAAATGACTTCTCCTTTCAAGAAGTCTCACTTCGTTAGTTACTTCTTTGTCTTTTTATTACGTGACCTCTTTTCAGGAAACTCTTTGGCCGTGTTCAGCTATTACGCGCGCTGGACGCACGCTCTCAGGAGCCAAGGTCATGGAGTGGGTTCCTATCGCGGACGGGATGTCCGTTCAGTACCCGCTACCGTGCTACAGGTTCTGCAACTGTGCGCTCAATAACAGG
Source organism: Maratus speculifer (assembly GCA_964019185.1). Classification (NCBI taxonomy): domain Eukaryota; kingdom Metazoa; phylum Arthropoda; class Arachnida; order Araneae; family Salticidae; genus Maratus; species Maratus speculifer. The sequence goes on along the minus strand of OZ025296.1, from coordinate 222,237,670 downwards.
GTGAGAACATACTACGGATATGTTTACTTACGGTGCTAATTATAAAGATAATCTGTTGCAAATGCAAGTGTGCTCACTGGTTGAATGGTTAAAGCGTCGGGCTTTCAATCAGAGCTTATGGGTTCGATTCTTGCGCGGGCTAAAAGTCGGTTTATGTTTTTTTTTTTTTTAATTATTGGTGGTTGCTTTTTATTTCTATTATAATAATTAAAATACTTATTTAAATACGAGAAAATGAGATTTTTGCAGAGAAAGTTTTAATATTCTAATTATCCTTTTAATATTCTAAATATCGTTCCAAAGTGATTTGTATATATATATTAAGCAAATGAAAAAAAAAAAGTTTTCTGCGAAAATATTCGTATACGCATGAAATAATTATTAATGTTTTTTTTTTTTTTTTTTTTTTTTTGAAAATTTTAGAAGTAAGTTTTTATTGAGATTAGGATGCAAATATAATGCATGCGTGGATATTTTACGGTGTTAAAATCAAAATGGAAAATATTATAAAAGCAAAATATACAAGATATACATTTTTTTAAATTAGGAATATCTGCATACATATTTTTTAAAGAGGTAAAATATTTGGAGTTTGCCTTCTAGTTTTGTAATGAATAAAGTATGATTAGAATGTTTATAATTTTTCCATTGAAAGTATAAGTGTTTCGCTTATACTAACATAATTTCGGATGTTGTTTGTTTCTCATATTTTATGAAATATTTTGGCCTGTTATCCACACGGTATTAAAATATGCAACATTAAATAAGAAATATATACATACTAAAACTTCTTCTGAAAAATTATCTAACTAACAGTGCAAATTCCATTGAAATCAATCCAGTATTGTAGATTACAAATCAATCTTGTAATATGTGGATACAGGGCTTTCGCTAAGACTTTTTATTGGTGGGGGAGAAAACCTTAAATTGTCAAGTCAAACTTTTATATTCGCCAACTCGTTTTATAATTTTGCCAAGTTAACGCACTTAGAAAATGTAATACAGTTCTTATTTGTAAAAGAATAATAATATTCTCAATTACATTTGTAACTTTTGCAAATTCTATCAAAAATAGAAAATGTATTGCAGTTTTTATTAAAATTTTAATTAAATTTGACATAAAAGTTTGAAATTTGCAAAGTGTAACAACATTTGTGAATGTTTTGGGAGGGGAGGCTTCCCCCTGTCCCCCCCCCCCCCTTTAGCTAGCCCTCCGTGTGGATATCTCAACCTTGGTTTATCAACAGCATTCTATTTCATACGAAAAGTATAAAGCAACTAATAAATGATTTTTAAATAAATAAAAATAAAATTATTAAAAAATGTAAATCACCAATTGTTAAATTGTATCAGTGAACCTACCAACTTTGACTATCAAACAAAGTGCAACCGATAACAGATAAGCATAAAACGCACAATCACGTGATCAAATCGCCCATCAGTTTTATTTGCGTAGTGCGCGTCAGCTTTGAGCAGGGTTGATTGTCATATTTTAAATGCTGATCGGGCTTAATTACATGAAAAAAGTCACGTGATACTGCCTGGAATATTTTTAATTTAATTTGAGTGGTCACAGGTATTTATTTCCGCTACGAGAATCATGCTTTGAAAGGATAAAGGGATATAGTATTTGTATTTACCAATTCTGAACCATACAAATAATGCAATAATTGAATAACTTTAAAAGTCTCTTCTTCGATAATACCTACTCCAAGCAGAATCTTCTGAGCGCGCGCGCACAAAAATAATATCTTTTGTTCACGCCCTTTATCACGTCCTCACATGGTGCGGTTTCAATCAGAGATCGAGCTATTTTTTAGGTCAATTATGTTTTTCAAAAGTAACTTCTTTCTTTATAAAATTTTTTGTCTTTCTATTACAGAATCGACACACTGCGAGACTGCATCTTTTGCTCTAATGCGAAAAGAAAACAATTCTGTTACTATTTGCCTATTTTTTACTCAACAAAAAGATTTTCGAGAATTTTTATGTTAGGTTTAAGGTTTATTCTCACAAGAAAATCTCAGTCAGTAAGTAAAATTTTTCTGACTAAAGGTAATTTCTACTACATTACTATGCCTATTTAAAGTTTAAGTCATATTATATTATGTAATTTGCCTTAAATATCGTTTATGCACGTATAAATATCTACGTAGAAATATTTAATATAATAGGATATATAATGTTTTACGCTAATAATGTATCATAAATTGCTTTTATATGAAAAATTAACATTAATATATTGTAATTTAATATTGTAATGTATTATAGCTTAACATTGGTCATTTTTTCTATCTTAATCAGTTAATCTATCATAACTTATCATTGGCATAGTTAAAATACAAAAAAAAATAAATAAATAAATAAAATAAAATAAAACAACGGACAGTACGGAATTAAGGAATTTATGTTACTATCACCATGTTTTATAGGAAAGAAAAAGCTTTAGTATTGATGAACCAGAATTTTTATTTTCATGATCAGATTTCAAAGAGATTTCAAATTATTTTAAACTAAAGGAAATTTCTAATATATTTACACATAATTTATTTTTGATACATATTTTAGGTTTCTATTTATATATGTACATATTCTTAGTGCACACAGAGTAAAATGTAACGCAATATGTTATATATATTATGCATAACAAAAACATATATACATGTATACACTGTAAAAAAAATTCAAGAGGTTACTAAAAATTTTTTAGTAAATTTGTATTCCACAGAATTTTTTAGTAACCATTACAAACTTTTTTTGCAAGTGAAACAAACATTTCTTTTGTAAACTGAACAAAAGAAATTTTTGTATAACTAACTTAAAATTTTTTAGTATGAGCCACCAAGCAAATTTTAGTAATAGCTCCAAAATTATTTTTAATAACCATTACGTGCGTCCGAAGGGCAGGAAGTTCCTTCGAGCTGCATCCAGACTTCTGAAGCGGAAGATTTTCGGCAAAACTGCAATAGATGGCGACACCAAACATTGCTAACTGCTCCGACAGGATTTTCATAATCCCTTTACTAACGTGTACTTACACTACATACATTTGGGGCGTATTTGGCGGAGGCCAGTATCGAACCCGGGACCTTTTAGTCTGGAGATCGTTACTATAACCACTATGCTATCAAGGCCACACCAAGTGAGTTTTAGTGATAGCTATTAAAAATATAAAACTATTAACTCTCTTCGTTGCTAACTTTTTTCTAGTAATTCTTACAGATTTTCTTTTAACCGACTAAGATTACTAAAAATTTTTTAGTAATTACAAGGATCACTAAAGTTTTTTTAATAGATCGACCCGTTTTTTTTACAGTGTATATCACAACTTAATATTGTATAATTGTGAGAAAAGTAAGCAAATACTGAAAGAAAATAATGCATGAACATTGCGTTATGTATTATTATTTTTTATCTGTTCTTGTTACATTTTTTTAAATTTTTTTCTAACACGCCTAAGAGCATTTGTAATTCAAGTTCATTGTTCTCAAATATATTAATTCGTGTTTCTGTTTAATAAGAAAAATTTTTTCCATCAATTTTATTCAGTTAAATTGATACCAATTTTTCTCATTTACCCTGTAAGTATTTGGAACGTAATATATCATTCTCTAAGCTCTAGGTTTCACTGCAATATAAACTATATTTAAGATAATATAATTCTATAGATTCAATGAATTTTCAATACACTTTCGACTGATTAATATTCTCAAGGATTACATTCATAAGTTTTATATATATATAATCTTAAAAGAATAATATTTTCTGAGCATTTAAAACCAAATACAGAGAAAACAACATTACAATTTTATATATTTACAAGACGCACAAGGAGTTAATAAAATAATCCATTTTCTTTTAATTCTGCATTATTAAATATAGCACTAAAACATCTGCAATCCCAGCAGATTATTCCAAAAGACTTCTCCTTCAACAATTCTCACTTTCGTACATTACTTCTTTGTCTTTTTGTTACCTAACCTGTTTTCTGGAAACTCTTTATCACGTTCTCACATGCGGCGATTTCAATCAGAGATCGTGATTTCATTTAGGTCCATTATGGTTTTATAAAGTAACTTCTTTCTTTGAAGTTTTTCCAACATATAGTCACTAGCTTAGAGAACAGAACACACTGCGAGACGGCGTTATTTTCCATAACATTAAAATAAAGAAATTATGTTACTACACATCTGATTCGTATACAATTAAAAGATTTATTGAAAACTTTATTTCACGTTTCAGTTTTTATTCTCTTCTCACATTCAGATTTCAATCAGCAATCGAAGGATTGTTTTTTTTTTTTTTTAACTAGAAGCATTTTTTACTGCATTAATATATCTATTTTAATTTTAAGTTATATTGTATGATGAATTTATCTTTCAAAAATCGTTAATGCACATTTAAATATCGAAATATATAACATAATCGGATGCATAATATAAATATTATATGCATAATAAACACATGTGTGCACTATATATCATACCTTAACATTGGTATATTTATAAAACTAAAGAAACAATAATTAAGAGTATGGAAATACATTTATTGTAGTACTACTGCCTTGTTTTCTATGAAATAGAAGGCTCTAGTATTAATAAATCAGAATTACTACTCTCACGATTAGATTTCAAAAAGCAATTAAATTATTTAAACTAAAAAATTTTCTAATAAATTTCTAAAGATTTTTTAAACATATAATAGGATGTAGTTTATATAAGTATGTATTATTCATGCATATATAAATATAGCAATATGTAACTCAGTATGATATATTTAATAAGCATAACAAAAAGTATATGAATTCATATATTGTAACTAATATTGTGTATCTTTAAATCTCAAAAATGTTAATGCATGAGCATTGCTTTAGGCATTTTTATTTTATTATGTTATTACGTTTACCAGTTCAACTTTTAAGTCAAATTATATTATTGGAATATGCGAATTCGAGAATACCAGATTCAATAGTTTTGGTCTATAACGAATATGATTGAGAATATTGACAAATCAATCAACTTTATACAAGCTGGTTTTATTATTTATGTAAAACGATTAATAATTGATCGCCAAATTTGACAATATAATGACGTGTCTGATATTTTAAAACAACATTTTGGGTGTAACTAATAAATGTGCTTGTACGAAATCTTAATAAGTCCCGTACACATGTTCACTTACACTAAAATTGGTTGATAAATGGGAATACAATCGAAGACAAATAGATTTTTCAAAATATAATTCACTTCAGAAATTCAAACTGTTACATATATATCCAAATCGGTTCATAAATATGCTTATTATCACGTCACAAAAATCAGATCATTGCAAAATGTCAGCTACACTAGAAAATCAAAGTGTTGCAACTCAGTCATTGTTTAAGATAAACACAGAAAAACTTGCTCCGAATTCTTTGTATCAAGGTCAAAAATATAAAAAAAATCTTATTCAATTTCTAATTTTTTCGTACCTAATTTTAAATAAAAAAAAGCTTCAAATGGGCTCCATTTTGATACAAGATGGCGGATGAAGTTGGCCAACAAACTCGGTCAAAACATCTACATGTACTATGTACACATCAAGTTACATCCAAATCGGTTCATAAATACGCGTTTTATTACGTGTCAAAAATCAGATCATGTCAAAATGTCTGGCCAGATCATTTCAAAATGTCAAAGTTCTAAAGCTCAAAAGAGAGAAAAAACATAAAATGCTCCAAATTTTTTGTATAGAGATCAAACACATAAAGGAAAAGCCTTTGAAGTTCGAATTTAAATATTTTCTTTTTTAATTTAAAAGGCCAACATTTTGAAACAATAAAGCTGGACATTTGTATGTGCTATATACTCAAGAAGTTTCATTCAAATCGGTTTATAAGTATGATATTTACAACACGACAAAGATCATATATATATATATATATATATATATTCAATATTTTAACGGAGGGTAGTTTTGGTAATTTGGGATTTATGATATGTAAAGATATACCAAAGTTTGCTGTCTTCCAGCGGCTGCAATTGGTAGATTTTTATTTTTTGTAATGAAAGCTACCTAATGTACAATTACTGGAACAATGATGGTCATTTACTAAATTCTACTGGTCAATTACTGGCAAAGTCTCACTTCACAACTGTTATATTAAATAAAGAAATATTGCAAAAATGTAGGTACAAAATGTTTATTTATTATTGATCCTCATTAAAGATTGTTGCTGTTCAGAATGATTCAAGAAATATATCCTTCAATTTAGCATAGAAATATTTATAATACAAAGAAACTTGCACTAAATGGTCAATTTCTGATTAGTTCACCCTATTTATAAATTGTTCATGTAGATAGAAATATTGAAACATGTAATACAGGATATATATATAATACATTATATATATTTTCAAAATATATGTATATGTTTACATTATAACTAAACATAGGTATAATTATATTACTAAAAAAACGCAGAATATAAAAAGAAAGAAAATTTAGTACGATTGCCTTGTTTTATATGAAATAAAAGTACCGTGATTAATAAGTCCGAATTTTTATCTGAGATTTATATTTTTAAGCAGATTTCAAACAGTAGTAAAAGTTTTTTTTAACTAAAGAGTACTATATAATAAGTCTAAAAAATGTGTAATGTTAATCATGAAAAAAATATGCGAATGCTCCTCATATATATTAGGCTCTAACCACGTTTTTGTACTAGGTGATTATGCAATGTTCGAAATTACTATCAATTTTGCACTCAACTCTAAATTAAATACTCATCTCTCGTTTTAAACAGTTTATTCTCATGAAAAAACTCAAGTCAGTTTCTTTCGAACATAGATAAATTAACAAAAAAACAACTCCATTAAAAACCGTAATATTTTAGCAATATTCTCATACAAAATATTCGAATCGATTACATAATTGTAATGAGAAATTAAATTAAGAGCATATTATTTACAATGCGTATTATTATATTTATGCTCCAGCCAGACAAGTTCAAAATTAAAATTAACTGTCCAATGGAATTCGTAACAACGTTCATGAAAATATTGCGAAAAAATCTCGTTCTCAATCAGTGAACTCGGACAGCATCCTGCATTTTAAAATCTGTGATTAGCTACGATTTTTTTTTTACATAATATCTTGTATTAATTTCATATTTATCTTTAAGTTAGGTAACATAATTGTAGTTGCTAATCTCACTTGAAAATACACACTTATAACCTCGGAAGAAATGTTTAAAAAATAATAAAGTTACATTTTTAAACTAAGTATTAAATCATTAAAAAAAAACTGGTAGATACTTGGATGTGTGTCTATTGGAAAAAAAACACATAACTTAGCTTGGCCGGCACCGACTTGAAAACATCAAATTAATGTGCATAAGTAAAATAATTCGTATAGTAAATACCATGCTCTTAGTTTAATTTCTTATTACCATTATGTAAAAAATATTTTTTTTCACTTTGCATTAGTTTTTGTAGTCTGTTATATTTTTGGTAGAAAAGTTTATTAACATTTCATTCTACTGTAGCTTTTCAGAATAAATTTAAATTATCTTAGAAATGCATTTATTAACCCTTCATTATGTATAGCACATAATAATAAGATTTCAAAATTCACTTAATTAAGGGAGGTATGACTATCATCAACACTTCATCCTATTGATCGGATCAAGTCTCCCCACATACCATTTTAAAAATAAAGCATATTGTTATATTTAGTCTAATTTATTATACAACCTTTATGTCTGGAATGATATCACAGTATTTCTGAATTGCATAAAACGTACTGACTTTTCTTTCTTACTTTACATTTGTGTGATATATTTTATCTAAAATAATCTTACTGTAAGTTTTTGCACCCGGCTGAAAATTGTTATTTTTTAAAAATAAAGGCGACCGGAAGGGACGCTGTGCTCTACAGACATGGCTTACATGTCTCAGCATTGCCTTTCAGGTATTCAAATCGTTTCTAAAAAATACACTTTCCAACCTATAAACACTTTTCACCCCGATTAGATATTAGATTAATAGTTAATAATAGATTTTTTTCAACCCGATTTCAATTATTGCATGGAACAAAGACTGCTGTTTGAACATTTAAGTAGTTTTGGTGTCAACTATTGGAAAAAAATCTGCAATTTCTTGAATTATAAAAACTAAAGGGTGTGTCAAGCGTCCCGTATGGTTAACACTTCCTAGTCTCTTTTACCACTATACTTATTTTATTTTAATTATATTATTACATAGTTTATAATATTGTATTATATCAAGTCATATTATTAAAAGTAAGTCATATCGCATAAATCGGTCATGTACATATAGATAATGAAATATGTAACGAACAGAATACACAATATCTATACATTATATGTATAACAAAAACATTTTTACATATTTAAATAATAAATTCACAATCGTAAAATTATCATGCGAACAATAATAATAATAATAATAAAACACAATACTTAAATGAAGGAATATTATTACAATTACCTTATTTATTACGAAATAAAACGCTCCAGGATTAATAAACCAGAAATTTTATTCATGGTTTGAATTTTCATTCTCACATGCAGATTTCAAAACAATATTCTTTTTTTTATTTGAAGGAAAATTTTCATAATATTATTCAAAAATATATATTTTAAATACCTGTTATAGGATGCAATCCATGTAAGCGTATGTTATTCTTACATATCTACATATACAAATATCATACTACGTGACATAATATAATACATAGCAAAAACATATGTGCATATATATACATATATATTATATATGTACATCACAACTTAATATTTTGTAATTATAAATCTCAAAGAAGATAGCGTATTAATCATTGCTTTATCTGTTACTATTTTTTTCTTATGTTACATTTTTTCATTTATTTTTTGGACACACCTATCTGTATCCATTATATTGACACATCTATCTGTTCCATTTTTTTATTCCACAAAATACCTTAATCCGTATCTCAATTTAAGTAAAGAAAAACATTTCTTTATCAATTTTATTCATCTATTTAAATAATCCTTTTTAATACCTCAACTTCAGCTATAGCAATAAAATACTTGCAATCCCAACGGAATATTCCAATTGACTTCTCTTTTCAACAATTTTCAATTTGGTACGTTACACTTTTGTCTTTTTTATTGCCAGACTTCTTTTCAGAAATCTCTTTATCTCGTTCTCACATCATGCGGTTTCAATCAGAATTTATGATTTTACTTAGGATTATTACGGTTTACGAAAAATATCTTTTTTCTGTAACAATTATCCAAGTTTTTGTCATTCCCTTAAAGATCAGGCTTCATGTGGGATTCCTTCTTTTTCCATAATAGAGAAATAAAGGAAATATATTTATCTGGTATATCATGTTAGCTATAGTATATGTTATTTGTATTATTTTATAGGAAACTAACTCCAGGCTTTGACAGGATCTGTGATAATATTCATAAATAGGTAAAAAAAAAAAATTATGATTTTTTATCTTTATATCGATTTTGATAGAAATATGTACCTGCTCACTGTGCAAAACTGAAGAATACAGTATAGCAGTGCTAACTGTAGAGCTTTTTATATCAAAATGTAAACAACATCAGTTCATGTCAAGGGCTAATTGAATCTAAAGTTTGATGAAAATAAGCGCATTAGCTGTTAGGATAAAGCTATTGCGTCGATTTTACAGAATACATGCATAGCAGTGACACCTTTTGAGCAGTTTACATCAATATATAAGTAAAATCTGCTCATGTCAAGTACTAACTGAATATGAAGTTTGATAGAAATCCGTGAATTAGTTATTGAGATAGAGCTGTTGCGCAAATCATAAAAAATGCCGCATAGCATCACCACCTGTTGATCGATTTACACCAAAAACTAATCATCATCAATGTATATTAGGTATAAATGATGAAAATATGATTTTATTAAATTCCAAGCATTATTTTTTGAGAGAGAGTGCCCACAAAATGTATCACACGCAGACAGACAGAGCCACAGTCTCACACACCAATATTTTGTAAAAACATGCCTTCTAGAATCCCTGAAGCTTAAAATGTGCAAATCACTCAAAAACCTGAATTCGAAAAATTTCACGAATCCATTACTTTCTCCTTACAAAGATAAAATAAAGTGGAAATAGAAGTTATTATTGTCATCTTGCAACAATGCCATATAGAATAAAACCTATGTAACAAAGAAATAGGACACATCTCTTTTTTAGCAAACGACACAGTGCACGTATTTTGCAAACATCAAATATGCACTTATTTTAAGTTAAAAAATTTCAGTTTTTGAAACATTAGACTGTCACTTTTTTGCATGCATAAAAAATGCGGATAATTTTCATATAAAGTATATATGTTTAAAATATTCAAAAGGATTTACATTTTATGCATTAATTTAATACAATCTATCTTTTTTGACATGCAACTTTTTTTTTTTTTTTTTTTTTTTTTTTTTGCTGGTTTCTTGCAGAAATTCACAACGGTGAAATACCTTTTTTGTTGCTATTCTTATGTAGCAAGTTAGCGCATTTTATTGACACGTCATGCTGTTTTCTATCTAAGCTATCTGATTAGCATATCAATATACACTTATATGAACAAAATGTGAAAGCACATTAAGGTTTAATTGCAGGTTATATTTCTATGCTTTGGAAGAAGCTTTACCAGTCAGTAGTCATTCATTGGTGTTCGCCAATGTTACAATATACAAATTCCGTGTAGCCGACCTTGAATGTTTACACTCTTATGTCTAAAACTGCGTGACATTCTACTATTTCTTAGCTTTATATTGCTTTCTAAAGGTTGAATTAGTCTACATGACCGCGTTTTGACCATTTACGTCAGTTGATTTTTTTCTCTACAACTGAGACTTTGTTTCCCTTTTCCGCAAAATCTGTAAGGGAAAGATTGTAGGAAGTGCAAAACCTCTATCGCTTGCTACATTGTTTCGCTTTCTGTCTGTTATTTTACTCATTTAATGACTATATTTCTTCTTATTATTATTTCTTTTATATGCCTTTCAAAAGTGTTTAATTGTTCAGGAAGCTTTTTTTATAACTTAGAGGATAATTATGTGAGTTATAAAGTCAGTCCTCACGAAAAACTGATAGATAATAACTTACATTCATTGTATACCTATGAGTTCAAGAAACACACTGATAAACCTACGAGTCAACCACTAAAAACGGGGTTTTAGTTCTTACACCAAGATATAACTTGGCAGATCGATCGCGTTTTAATATGCGAATCCAGTTTTAGTGAAATCTGGAATTTGGATAGTGATATCGATAAGGTGATTGTCTGTGTTGTCTCTTCCCAGTCTGTTAAAGGATGAGTAATTTTCTAAGAATGTGAAGCGTATCAAATAAGCTGCGTTCGTACTTCAACAAAATTTAAAAATAATGAGATCTTGCTGTTATAGTACACAGTACTTCGGATACAGATTAGTGGTCGAAATCTTTTGAAAGTCCCTATAAATACGAGCTGTTTTCTATTATGGAGGAAGTAACTTGTATTAAACCGCAGAAACGTATATCAATTTCATAAAATATGAAATAGTTTAATATAATTAAAACTCGAGCCAAACAATATTTCACCTATATAAAAAAAAATCACCCATATATAATTCTCCAGTATTGAGCCGGGATTGCTCAGTTAGAAGAGCATTGACGTCTTCACTAAATACCTCTCTGGTTCAAATCCGAGCTGAGACTTATTTCATACAGTTGGAAATTTGCAACTGTATAATCGTCAGTTGGAATTCAACAATAATAAGAATTGCAATGGCAAATGAAAATGCAACCTCTGCTGAAGCTAAACGCACGAGAATCTATTTGGAACTGTCATAAAATTTATTTTGAGTACCTTTGTTATGCAATATTTTAGATATTTGTGTAATCTAAAATATTTGATAAAAAGACAAAGAAACTCCTAATGTTTTTTAAGCACCGAATTATGATGCCCTGGTTTTTATACTTGACATTTATATTCTAAATAGTAAAGGGGATTTTTAAAATTCAACTATGAATAACGTTTAACAAACATTTGAAACAAACCATTAGTAACATCGTAGATAGTTTGATAACTTGAAATATTTAGTTAAAAAATAATAAAAAAAAATAAAAATGAAAAAATAGTATTTTTAACGATATCTTAAAAAGTTATTTTCAGCTACATTTTATTTATATTCTAAATAATAAATAAAAATTATTTATGTTCAATTATGAGCAATGAACAAAAGTCATTTGCAAACTATTGTTATGCAATAGCGTAGACGTTTTCTTAATCCAAAACAATAATTAAAAAAATAATACTTTCAACATTTCTTTATAATTCTACGATTCATATATACATACCATTTATACTCTAAATTACAAATTGTTTATGTTCAACTATGAGCAATAATCAAAAAGTCATTTGAAAACCATTCTAAAGCAACAGCATAGATATTTTCATAAATTGAAAAAATTATAAAAAATATCTAATATTTTCATATTTTTTTTATAATTCTACGTTTTAGATAGATACTATTTATACTCTAATTTGTAAATACAAATTGTTTGTGTTCTACCATAAGAAATGTTGAAAAGGCCATTTGAAAACCATTATTATACGTCAATTTAGATATTTGCATAATCTAAAATATTTAATTAAAAAAGATCTAGTATTTTTATCATTTCTTTTATAAAGTTATTATTCATATAATACCATTTATTCTTTAAATTCTAAATATAAATTGTTTGTGTTTTACTATGAGTCATGATCAAAAAGCCATTTTAAATAGTATTATAATGCAATAATTAAATAAAAGCTTTAGTATTTTTATCATTTTTTAAAATAAAGTTATGATTCATATAGATATTGATTATACTATAAATCGTTACAAATAGTTTATGTTCAACTATGAATATTGATCAAAAAGTAACTTTGAATACCATTATTATGTATCTGGCATATTTTCAAAATCCAAAATATTTAATTAAAAAAAATCTCTAGTAGTTTTATAGACAATTTTATAGAGGTTCTGATTTAAATATCATTAAAATCAGTTGAAGAGATTAGTGGAAGAACATGTTCTGAAAGATTTTCTCAAAATGTGTTTTACTTTTTGAATGAAAGCGTATAAGATATTGATCATAGAGAAAAATTGAAATGCTAAACTTCTACATAGTATTGAACATATGAAACTGTATTTTTAAATATATATATTTTTTATTTATTTTTAATAATTTTATTGAGGAATAAAATTTCTAATATTTAAAAACAAAATGATAATATTCATGTTTGGGAGAGTTTGGTATCACCTATTAACATTCAGTCATTTGCTATTGACAACGGATTAAAGGGACAGTAGAGATTAATAAATAAAAAAAAATATTGCCCAGTTAAACTGACGGCATTGAGCTCACAGGCTACGCATACTAATTGTACATTACAGCCTTGTATTTTCGTTAATTCCGTTCGAAAAAGAAAATTAAGAAGGGGAAACAGCTCTCCCCTTTCTCCTTTTTTATACTTAATCATTGAACCTCCTAAACTATTAAGTACATGCTTTATCATATTAAAAAATCCATATCCAAAATTCAAAGCAAATCGGATAATTCTTAATAAAAACCCATTTAGCATTTATATAATTTAAGAGGAGTTATTTCCCTCTTTTTGTCTTAACCATTGAACTTCCAAAACTATTCAGAGATTTGAACGAAATCTGACAATTCTGATTGAAAAATCCATCTATACAAGTTAAGGGGAGGGGCATTAGAACCCCCGTTCCCCCTGTTTATACTTATTCAATGAACACCTAATAACAGCCACGGACTCGCCTCATAAGAATGATCCTATAACTAAATTTTGAACGAAAACTGTTAATTCTGCATGAAAATCCCGTTTACATGAATTAAGGGGAGGGGCATGAGCCCCCCGTTCCCCCTGTTTATACTTATTCAATGAACACATAATAATTGTCACGGAATCACCTCATCAGAATGATCCTATATCTAAATTTTGAACGAAAACTGTTAATTCTGCATGAAAATCTCGTTTATATCAATTAAGGGAAGGGGCATGGGCCCCCCGTTCCCCATCTTATACATATCGAATGAACTCCAAAAACTAATCAGGGAAGCGCCTTATCAGGACATACTTATATAAAAAAATTCAAGTGGATCCGATAATTTTATCAGGAGTTATCCCGTTACGCACGAACATACAGAACGGACGGGCACATAAGCTCTCAGGCTATGATAGCCTGTGAGCTAAAAACGAAACGAAAACCCTCTATTTTCAATGTATTAATTTGAAAATTGGTAGACACGTTAATGGCAATCTCAAACATTAATATTCAAATTTGGTGATAAAGCAATAAAAATGTTTTAATTTACTCATTTTTTTTAATAACTGACTTATTTTAAAATATCCCATGTGCATTTTTTTGCATAAAATACGACAATATTTATTTATGATTGTAAAATTGCACTTAGTATATAAGGAAAAAAAAAACCCTTGATAATTTTGCTTTTTTTTTTCAAAAATAGCTAAATATTTTCATATTTACAAAATTTTAACTTTAAAATCTTCCTGAAATGACACTTTTTTTCTTGGGGGGGGGTAGGGGGCTTGTGACTGAGTGGTCAAAGCACCACGCCGCTAATCGCCTTCTAGTGTAGGAGGTTTGGGTTTCGAATCCCACCAGCTCCGTTGCACGTACTCTTAATGTGGAGCTCCCGGGTGTATAAAAGGGTGAACCGAAAAAAAAAATTTTTTTTGATTTTCGATGATGGCGGGTGCGGAAAAGTGGCCACTGATGGCACACAGTTTATACAAAAAAATTGAGAATTTTTGAGCATTTCCTTACCCTGCCGCAAACGGCTTGAAATTTTGTAAAAATGCTCATTTATGAACTTTTTTAGAAAAAACTAAAAAATGTTACATTAAATTTATTTTGGTTGTATTTACTTGAAAAGGTATATTTAATGAACAAAATGTTTAAATAAGATCTGATCATGCATTATTTAATATCTATGTGTATTATAACTTAGCCTATTTTTATAGCTTTTTCTCGTATAACAACCAAAAGTTGTATTTGTTTGAATCGATCGTTAGTTTCTCTCTTATTTATGCCGCTTGGTATTCTTTATATTTTTTCTTTGTGTCAAAGGTAATATATTTGGGCAACAGACAGCAGTATACTTGAAAAACAAATCTGGAAGGTGAGAAGGGCTTGAAGCAGGACTCTAAGCGAGCGCAATGACTCCTCGTAATACTGAGGGAGTGAAGGATGATATAGATGAGAGCCAAAATGCGATAAAGGGTTTTTATTATTTCTCCATGCTCAGTAACCTCCGACATTTGTTCCGTGTGAAGGTGAAACCTTTTTCTAGTGAGATACAGTGCTTTTTGGATCGTTTAATGTTTCATTATAGTGTTTTGTGCGTTTTATTACGACGAGCTTAGAAATGACTAGCATGAAGTACTATGGTAAAGACACGCGATAGCGTGATAAGTAGCCTTTTGGAGACATCATGCGTATTGAAATATTGCAATTGCCAATTTATGCTGATAATCATGCGCCACTACTACCGGTTGCTTCACCATGTAGAATTTGTGACAGTAGAGGATACGAATCTCGTCATCGAAAAGAATAAAGTCAGAATAGAGAGACAGATACTTGGAAAGAAGATGCCGGCAAAAGATGTTCTTCAAAGAAGGCAAATTAAAAGCATATTTTCTGATGGTAGAAAGGAGAAAAGTATATTCAGAGGGAAAAAAGAACAAGTGGCACCGTCTAGAAAAAGGCGAGGAATACATCACCGTGTTGTTTGAACCTGGTTAGGAATACTTGGATCACTTGATACCTCGTTCCCGTCAAGGAAAAGAAATAGCAAAATCATTATATAATCTTCCAAGTCACCACAAGTTAGACTTTTCTGCACTGATAGCACTTGGGTGTGACGGCACTACTGTTAATATAGGAAAACGCAACGATGTCATTGCATATCTTGAAAAAAAAGAACTAGGAAGAGAGCCAGGATTTTAATTACTAACGCATGAGTGTAAAATTCTACAAGCAGTTGTGATCCATCACGATTTCACAGTTGTTTCAGGTTATCTGTTTTCCATTTCTCGAGGACATACTCCGATTGAAACTTCTTCATAAATATCATATAAGCACTTTTGATCGGTATTTAAATCTTCAGTATTTTCCATTTCTAAGATCCATGAAACAGCAATAGGCTCGAACAAAATGACACATAAATTTTTCACACCCCATTAGTCTAGTACCGATTGGTTTGGCAAAGGTCTTAGGTCCCGTGTTTCACCATCAAGTTTAGAGAGTAGATGTCGATGTGGAATACCGTTCATATGTAGAATACATATGAAATGTTGCACCTCTCTTCCTAGTTTTTTTTCAAGACAGGCAATTACACCATTGTGTTTTTCTATATTAACAGCGGTGCCATTAAGTGCTGTCAGTCCAGAAAAGTCTAATTTGTGGTGACTTGAAAGATTATATAATGATTTGCTATTTCTTTTCCGCAACCAGAACGAGGTATCAAGTGACCCAAGTATTCCTAACCAGGTTCAAACAACACGGTGATGTGTTCCTCGCCTTTTTCTCGACGGTGCCGCTTGTTCTTTTTTTCCCTCTGAATATACTTTTATTTTTTCTACCATCAAAAAATGTGTTTTTAATTTTCCTTCTTTCAAAAACATGTTCTGCCTGCATCTTCTTTCCAAGTTTCTATTTCTCTCATCTGACTTTGTTTTTTTCGATGACGAAATTCGTATCCTCTGCTATCACAACTTCTACATGGTGAAGCAACCAGTAGTAGTGGCGCATGATTATCAGCATAAGTTGGCAATTGAAATATTTCAATATGCATGATACCTCCAAAAGGCTACTTTTCACGTTATCGCGTGTCTTTACATTACCATAGTCCTTCATGCTAGTCATTTCTAAGCTCGTCGTAATAAAACGCACAAAACACTATAAAGAAACATTGAATGGTCCAAATAGCACTGTATCTCACTTGAAAAAAGTTTCCCGTTCACACTGAACAAATTTCGCAGGTAACTGAGCATGGAGAAATAATAAGAACCTTTTATCGCATTTTAACTCTCATCTATTTCATCCTTCACCCCCTCAGTATTACGGCGAGTCATCGCGCTCGCTTAGAGTCCTGCTGCACTCAGTTCTCACCTTCCAGATTTGTTTTTGAAGTATACTGCTGTCCGTCGCCCAAATATATGACCTTTGAGATATAGACAAAATATAAAAAAGAACAAGGGACATAAATAAGAGAGAAACTAACGATCGATTCAGACAAATACAACTTTTGCCTGTGATAAGAGTAAAAGCTATAAAAATAGGCTAAGTTATAACGCACATAGATATTAAATAATGCATGATCAGATCTTATTTAAAAATTTTAATACATTAAATATACCTTTTCAAGTAAATACAACCAAAAGAAAATTTAATTTAACATTTTTTAATTTTTTTAGAAAAAAGTTCAAAAATGAGCATTTTTGCAAAACTTTAAGCCGTTTGCGGCAGAATAAGGAAATTTCCAAAAAATCCCAAATTTTTTGTATGAGCTGAGTGCCACAAGTGGCCACTTTTCCGCACCCGCCGTCATCAAAAATCGAAAAAAAGGTTTTTCGGCACATCCTAGTGTATATCTCTTGTGTTGTAAAATTTCATTGTGGTATCTCGTCCCTGTAATATTGACGATGATTTATAAGAAGGCCTCATGTCGAGCCCACAAATCAGATGCATATTTTTCTATAAAGCAACTTTTTATGCTAAAATTTATTCAATATTGTACAGAGAATATAAAATATAATTTTTTAAAGAATCTGAAAATTTTAAAACAATCTGATTATTAGGAACGTTACAGAGGTTAGAAATGTGCAAAATCTTCAATTTTGGGAAAATAGCATTTTAAGTAATACAAACTTTATAAATATATAATATTTTTACAAATATCAAAGCTTTTACCTGTGCGAAAAAGAACAGAAGAGAAAATTTCTTTCTGCATCAGATAGATTTGAGAATCTAGTTTCATAATTCTCAAAAGAAAATATATACTTCTTTGTCAAATTTCGTGATTTTGAATGTTTATTGTCGGCTTAAATGAACGACTAAATTGAACAAAATATTTCGTTTCAATTTCTAAATCGTTAACATAATTTGTAACATCCAACTATGAATAATAATTACTGATATTAAGCATAAACTGGATGATTATCGTTTCACAAATTATACATTATTAGATATATATTTCCTGCATATATCTAAATAGGGGTTAAATTAATATTTATAAAATAACTAATTATTCGAATAAGCTGTAATACACATTAGCCTTTAGCTGGTTACAACAAATTAATGGAAACCACAATTAAGGAAAGTAATTTGGACATTAAGCTACATTAGGTACAGAATATAAACAGAATAAACAAACTCTTCATTTAATTCTTTAAGCAGTGTTTTATACATTATTTCTTGCTGTTACATTGGATATAAATTTTTTATGCAAAGACAATCCTTTAAACTACCATTAAAATGCCTTGTTATAAAAATAATTCAATACATTGTTTGGTAGTAATAAAGTTTAGAAGAAATTTAGATACTTTACTTTATTTTGATTCAAAAGAATTAATGATTGCACGAAACAAAAATATTTTTAAAAGGATGATTTCATTTTCAAATCTATCTTTTTAACATTCTTGACATTGAAAATTGTAGGGAATAAGTTTCAATAAGCAAACATTTCTACATTTAAATTATAATGTACATTTCCTAATTCCCAAAATTATTGAAAAGTAAATAAATAAAAGATTTGAGTTTCGTTGTAAATATTGCATAAATTCGCTATACATTCATATTTAATTAATTAATTTTAATTGGCACATTAGTTCTCAAATTTATTAAATGATTATATAAATCTTTTAATGTAGTTTAAAAAATAAAAAAAATGATTTAAAAAAAGCAATTTTCATCAATTAATAAATTGGAACATAAAGAGTTAATCAGTGATAAATATTACACTCTTTTATTGGAAATTCTTCACGCACGCTTTAGAGAAATAAAACAATAAAATATTATGAAAGTATCAGTTATTTTATTTATTCTAATTATTAAGGAATAAATAGTGTGAATTTATGTGTTAAATAAAAAGTATTATTCTTACAAGAAAACATATTGGGGAATAGGAGTATATTTTTATTTATTGACAAATTGTAGGGTATTAATCTATACTAATAAAAGAACAAAACGCTCTGTCTGTCTGTGTGTGTGTCTGTGTGTCTACGGTGGCTAGCAAAATCTATGGGACGTACGAAGTTCAAAAATTTTATGAGCGTAGCCCAATATCTCTCCTGATGCACCTGAAGCTCAGAATTTCAAAATCTATTTATTAACGGAGTTATTAATTAAATTCCAAAGCTCACTCTCATAAAAAATCACCTTTTTTACTTTTTTTACTTTCATTTTCTTATGGTTGGTTGGTTGCGTAAAATTTTCGCAGAAATAATTTAAAAAGCTGTGATGTACCTTTAAAATTCACAGACTGGCAAACTGTCAGTTTAAATGAGTTTTTTTTTTATCACAGCTGCTGTACGCCATGGAGGAAAAAAGATAGGTGGAGGTGAAGCAATCCGAAAAAAAAGGTTTGCAATATGAAACCATTTATCGCTGAAATTTTAATGTCTCAAACAAAAGCACGAGGAAGGAATTTTGTATTAATAAGACGAATTGAAAGAAATGAATTACAGCTAAAGCATATTTTATGAAGAAATAATAATTTATTAAAACGTTTTTTTATTATTATATTATTTATTAAAATAAATGTTTGCTTTTAAAATAATTGAAATTGGAAAATTAGAAATAATTAAATGTCAAAATAAAATTAAATAAAATATTGAAAACCTTTGATTTGAACTAAAAACTGTATAACTAAAAGTTTTCTTTTTTTTCAGAACTTTTTAATTCTTCATAACTTAGATGAAAAATGTTTATGATTTAACAATATATTAATAATTCCATGTTAATAAATAAAATATATTGATGAAAACCTTCTTTTAAAATCATGCATGAAATTTCTGTGAACATGAAGGAGATCCGAACCTAAAAATTCTGTTTGAAAAAATACCTGAAATTTGAATCGAACAAAATCTGAACTTGACAAAAATATTCCAAAGAACATTAACAGTATCCGAACAAGACAAAAAATCTCCATGCACATGAACCGAATCTGAACCTAAAAAAATTCTTTGAAAAAAATCTCGAAATCTGAAATGAACTAAATTTGAACTTGACAAAAATATTCCATTGAAGCATGTTCTTATGTTACACGCAAGTTACACGCAAAAGAACCCGAACCCAAAAATTACATTTGAAAAAAAGCCGACATCTGAATTAAACCAAGTCTGAACTTGACAAAAATATTCCAGTAAAGCATGTCTTTATTCGAATCAGACAGAGAAATTTCCGTAGACACGCTAGAAGACCTGAACCCAAAAATTCCATTTGAAAAAAACGCCGAAATCTGAATTGAACCAAATCTGTTCCCGACAAAAATATTTCACAGAACCATAATTGAATCCGAGCAAGGCAAAATAATTTCCATGGTCCTGAATCCGACACGAACATTTTAAATCGAATTTCAAAAAATACCTGAAATCTGAATCGAACCAAATCTGAACCCGACGAAAATCTTTAATGAATCATAACCAAGATCCGAACAAGACAAAATGATTTTCATGGACATGAACCCAATATATGATTAGGTAACATTTGGGTTGCAATTAGGTTGCAATTACATTAAGGTACGTCTTTGATTTTATTTAATTTCAGTCATTTAGGTTACAGTTAGATCACGGTTAATTAAAAGTTTGGTTAAAGTTAAATTCGATTTATGTTATAGTTAGAATAAGTATAGGTTGCAATAAAGTGACGGCTAGGTTACATTTATGTTATATTTAATTTGCGGTAGGGTGCTGTTAAGTCGCAGTTAGGTTACAGACAGGTTATGGTTACGGTACAAAAGTTTACAGTTAGAAATTTGTACACAGAACAAACATTACCCATGTTCTGATTTAAAATATGCACTTACTTTTGATAAATGGCTCTGAAATTATAATACTATATACCAACCTTTTATCATCGAGTATCGATTTCATTCACGGTATAGTCGGATTTAAGAGTGATATAATTAGTTTGAAATTTAAAATATTTCACTTGGGCCTTCCATGTAAAAAAATAATTAGTTACGTGACCTATCAGTGATTTTTACGGGTAAATATCAACACTCTAGCACAAAAATAACGCAATCATTGGATACATGTTCCCTCCCGCGTTTCGCATTGCTCATTTTAAGTATTTTTAGAGCTTAGTATTAGTTCTTTTTTAAACCGATTTTTCTCTCACTCAGCTGCCACGTATTTCAGACAATACATTTCTGCATGCTTCGGGTTAATGATAAAATCATACAAATTTCAAGTTCGTTTAATATTGTTAATACGGACCCGAGCAACGCCGGGCGGGTCAGCTAGTTGATAATATAAATAAAAATCAAATCATTAGTTTGAACTATTAATTGACCATTAAATGACGTGTATTACTTTTCTTATTAGTCAATTTAGTCTTCTAAGATATATCTAAATCTCTTAAATCTTCTAAATCTAAATCTAAATATTTAAAAAAAAAAAATAAAAAAACACAGAGATCTAAACATAAATAAATTTGTGTTTATCAATACTGTTCTATTAAAAGTGAAGTTCTGTGATTACAATAATCATTACAAAATATTTAGATAAATTTACTTAAATGTTATTCACCTTTGCAATTTACTTTTATATTAATTTGTATGCTTACTATTATCAAAAATAACATTTAGCAGTAGTTGGGATATTTTGAAATATTTTCCAATTGTCAGAATGAAATTCGAAATCTAATTTCAATTTTAAAGTACTAATAAATCTGGAATTAAGAAGAAACGAAGAACTTTAAATATATTTGCATCACTTTTAGAAAAAACTTAAATACAAATAAATATAAATTCGGCTGTGCTTATTTAGTGCAATTTTATGTGTTTCAAGAATATTTCTCTTAAAAGCATTAAATCTTTGCTTTCTTTTCGGGTACAATACTCAAAATTTTACGCCATATAGTAAAAAAAAAAAAAACAGCAATTTTGGTATCGATTTCAATGTCTAACAACACTATTAAATAATACAGATTGTCTTTAAAATACTAAAGTTTACTATAACCCACATGAAAATATACGATAACCACTTCTGACTCACCCAACACCGTTAAAAACCGTTCAAACCTCAGAGAATAACTTATTTTACAAACTGCAAAATGATTTATCAAGATATATTTTACTAGCTGCCCCTAATTTTCGGGAATCATTTCGAGTATTTTTTAAGATGCATTAAACAGTTCTTTATACCCGCATCTTTATATGTAAAAATCTTCTGTGCGTGTGTATGTAATTGAACTCCTCCTAAACGACTGCACCGATTTAGATGAAATTTTGTGTGTGCGTTCCAGTAGATTCGAGAACGGTTTAGAATCACATTTCGTCGAAATTGATTTAGTACTTTTTTAGTAATTAGGCAAAAACTAATACAGTAAAACCTCTATAACGGACACTCCCAAATAGCGGACACCTCTATTTAACGGACAGTTTACCGATCCCCACTCCCAAAATCTAAAGTTTTGTATGCTAAACCTCTGAATAACGGACATTCCGAATAGCGGACACTAATTTTGGCGATAAAATATGAAAAATTGTTTTTTATCGAAGAAAAAAAAAAGTAAAAAGCTTCTGAATTTGTCAGGGTAATATGTCAAAATTTTGTGATCACAGATAAATGTAGAGAGTG
The DNA here is from genome assembly GCA_964019185.1 of Maratus speculifer. Lineage (NCBI taxonomy): Eukaryota > Metazoa > Arthropoda > Arachnida > Araneae > Salticidae > Maratus > Maratus speculifer. Next base: position 222,214,770 of record OZ025296.1, on the reverse strand, counting down.
GGCCGGGGAAAATCTTCCCTCCCATGTCCAGTATTAAATTCAAGGGATGGTCCGGAGAAACATTACCTCCCGGTGCATCACAATCCCCTCTGTAAGATTTGAGATTTTATGCGTTTAAAAAGTGGCAAAATAGAACGAGCAATTCTTTTTATTAAGATGATTTAGAAGAATTAAAACTATTGACAAGGTTAAAATTTCACATTGAAAAAAAATTACATTTAATCTTTAAACGCAAAAAAAAAAAAGTTTTTTTTTTTTTTTTTTTTTTTGTAAGAATGTAATGAACAGTGTACAAAGGTATGTACCATTTTATTTCAATTTTCTTGCTTAAAAAAATATCTTAATTTCTGATAAATCATATATTAGAATTTTAGGACATATAAAAGTCAATTAATGAAACTTTAAGCATTTCTAAGCAATTTTTGAATCTCGGAGGTTTTTCCCAATAGCGGACACCTCCGAATAGCGGACAGTTTCTGCGCTCCCGGGGTGTCCGTTATTTGGAGGTTTTACTGTAGTTAGTGATTTTTTGCTAATTAAAAGTGCTATATATATTAAAGAAAGTCAGGATTTCGTATTAATCATAGCACAAAAAAATCTACCAATCCAAAAATCTTGAAAATTGGGGCAAAACTACTTCTTATAACATCGAGTGCCGCTAAAAATGGATTTTCGAAAATTCCACCCCCTACGATGGGTAGAAAAAAGAACGAACTTTTAAAAAATTCCTTAAAAATCGGCTTTTGTAGTTATTAAATGAAATTTTGTGTGTGTGTTCCAGTGGATTCAAGAATGGTTTAGATTCCCATTTCATCGAAATTGGTTCAGTACTTTTTCAGTAATTAGGGAAAAACTAATAGTTAGTGATTTTTCGCTAATTAAAAGTGTTGAATAAGTTCGATGAATGGAGTGCGGACGGAATGTCGGAGTGGTCTAAGGCGCCAGATTAAAGCTCAGCTTCTTAAAGAAAGAGATCGCGTGTTCGAACCCCACTGCTGACAAACGTGTATGCTTTATAATAATATTTCCTGTATTATAATTTTGATTAACCGACTTCAGACAATCGTTAACTTTTAACTAAAAAGAGAAAAATAAACTTTTCTATCAAAAATTGAAACGACTTCAAAAACTAATGAAGAGTAAAAAATAATTTCCTTACATAATTGTAATAAGAAATTAAATTAAGAGCTTAGTGTTTATTCGGCGTATTACCATATTTACGTACATTTATTTGATTTTCTGGAGTCGGTGCCAAGAAGGACAACGTCTGTCGGTGACAGGTCAACGTCTGTCGGGTTCGCTTGTATATATATATATACATATATATATATATGTGTGTGTGTAACAGGCGAAAAAAGTTACCAAAGCGAACCACCCCAATATAAAAAAGACTTTTTACAGAGACCATACATTATAGTTTAGGAGTTTAAAATGTTCAAAAAACAATATAATATGAAAAAATTAAAATAATTACGAATAATAAAAATATAAAAAATATATATTACAGTAAACTTTTGAAATGGAAGAAAATATGATCAACAAAATTCAATAGATAAGTTAAATAGTTTTTAATAAAAATTCTGGTGGTGATTTTTTTTTATAAAGGTCGAGTAAAATTAACGAAGGTTCTAGTACTAAAATTTAAATTGAAAAAAAAAAGTGTGAAAAGGATAATTATTAATGTTTCATATGTTAGAGATTTCATACGTTTTTTTTCTGATGCGAGAATTAGCGTTTTTGATTTTCGAGACGAAACTGCTGTAGTTTCCAATTTTTATTTTTGACTAAGGAACTGCAAGAAGTGTAAGTCACCGATTTTGACGAAAGTTGTATCGTTGGAAAGATCTCATCGAGTGCAGTTAAAAACTCAATGGAACTACTGGTCGCAAATGAGCCGTTTTTGAAATATCCGGCAATTTATGTTACGTAGCTAGTGCACACTTAATGGGGGACCGCAAAAAAATTTATTCTCGATTTTAACGAAAGTGGTATCGTTGAAAATATATCGTGAGGATTAAAAAGCTCAATGGAATCACCCGTTAGAAATGAGACGTTTTCGAGATATCCGACAGTTCGTGTCACACGGCTGGGAAACTGCATTAAGTGACATAAATTGTTGGATATTTCGAAAACGGCTCATTTCAGATGGTTACTTCCATTGAGTTTTTTACTTCTCACACTGATATCTTTGCAACAACACCATTTTCATCAAAAGCGGAAAAACAAATTTTGCCCCGATTAAATGTGCACTAGAACAGTATGCACTAGCTACGTGACATAAATTATCGGATATCTCGAAAACGGCTCATTTCCGACGGGTAGTTCTATTGAGTTTTTAATCCCTCATGATGATATCTTTTTACACGATCCCACTTTCGTTAAAATCAAGACTAAAATGTTTTGCTGTCTCAAATAAGTATGCACTAATTACGTGACATAAATTGAGGGTATCTCGAAAACGACTCATTTGCGACGGCTAGTTCCATGGTTCATATCTGCCGGAAGTGAAGTGGTGCATACGCCAAAAATTAATACCACTAGTAGTTTACTCGCAAGTTTGTCCTACAACCAAAAGTACGAAAACATGGAAAACACGACGCTAAGCCACGATGCAACCAGTAGTAAAATTCATTTTTTGCCTTATGCACCATTTCACTTCCGGACGCCATGGATCACGAGATACCCCAATTACTACTCTTTCATAAAATAAAGGGTTTTTCTTGTGCTCGATAGCAAGGAGTTTTGTGCTGTCGGCATTTGGACTAAATTTAGTTCTTGGTAAATAGTTGAAAAAATATATAAATTTAAAAATATTTAACTTGGACTATTTCACTGTTCTTGCTACATAAAGCAGAGCAAATTATTTTGCATGAAAAGGTCAATCTTCTTTTATTAGTAGGTGAATTAAATATTTTTTGTTTCGATTTTTAATGGTGTTTAAAAATATCGTCAGAATATAAAGGATTAAGACTTTCCCGTGCAAACAATCTTTAATTTAATATTTACATGAATGACTATCTAAGATCAAAACGCATTAGAATATGTATTTCGTTGACTTGTTTTTAAGAAAAACATTTTTTATTTGTATTTTTCAAAATGTTAGGATTATACTAATACAGAAATATTAAATTAACGAAACAACTGCTTCTGTGATAGAAAGCTCCATTTTTTTTTACTTTATATTGTTTGACAATATGAAGTTTCTTTTTCTTTTTGCACAACTGCTTTTTGTCTCATTTTTTTTTTAGATCGAAATTATTAAAAAAAGATACTTTATTTATTTAATACACCTTTGTGTAGAATTTTCACTGAGTCCAATATGCTTACACACTTTTTTTTTTTTAATTTAGTTATTTATTACTTTACCTTCACTGAAAGATAAATTTTTATTTTGAATGAGAAAGTAAGTATCTTTGAAAATAAAAGTGAATTTTTTTTACATTTGACAGGCGTTATCCTCTGTTTTTAAACTTTCCCTTCCTAAAAAACCGTAAATTGATTTTTAAATAAATTAATATCTAATATTGAAATTGATTACAATAATTTCTATATTGACATATTTTCGTTTTTGTTTAAAAGATATTTTTTACTTTCTTCTGTCTTTACAAGAAATAAGTATTGGATTTGTAAACATTTTCGACTTCTGTTGTTTTGTGAATTTATGCATTTTAGAATGTACAGAACACGATTTGATGGTTTTTAGAAGACGTCTGTCTGTCACTCTGTCACTGTGAGTCTGTATGTGACAAAAAATTTGTGGAAGCTTATGCTTGTGGACGAACTCAAGGAATAAAGCACAGAAATTCACAAAATCTAAGATTCAGTCATATCATCATATAAAAATGCTCCATATTAGTTTTTCGCGCCCATCGCACAACCAGTTGTTCTACTGTGCTGCAGTATTCACGATTTCTACAATAACTCTAATTAATGCACGAATTTTTAACAAACTTCAGATTCAAATAGTCCCTGATATGGATTAGCGCTGTTTAGTTTTTGGTGCGAATCACCCAGTAGATGGCGCTGTTGTGCTGTATATTTTATGATTTTGTAACAGTTTTATTTCAAGTATTAATGCACGGTTTTCATGAAACTTTGATTCAACTAGTTGATGATAAAAAATGGCCCTCATTAATTTTGTGTTTGCATCGCTCAATACATGGTCCTGTTATACAGAATGCTTTAAGTCTTTATGCAATAGCCCTATCTCAGAAACTAGTAACCGGGTTTTCGGATTCAATTAGAAGTTGACATAAGTTATTTGTGATTATATTTTGATGTAAATAAATTAACCGGTTTCGCTGCTATGTTATAATTTATAGGAAGTGTTAACCTGTATGAGAAGAAATTTTTGATTTCCACATCCCACTAGTTTTCATTGTTTAAATCATTAGTATTTACTAACATAGAAAGATTATTTTTACGATACACACTGTTTGTATGACACAAACTTCATTTTATGTTACAGTTGTGTCATAAGCAAGAATTTTTGCAAACAAATAACTTTCTATATATAAATATGCACTAAATGTATTTTACAAAGACAGAGGGGTAATAGTACTTATCCAGACGAGCAATAATTAGCACAGAACATGGGGCCCACAAATAACTTATTTATACACAAATACAGGGTATTTCAAAACTGGCTGAATTCAGATTGGCGATTTTGAAAAAAAATATTTGAGTCGCCATCAGACTCAAATTTAAGAGCGTACAAAGCAAATGCCAAGACAATTGCACATTAATTTTAAACCAATGCTGTTATTGTCCATTTGAAATTTCTATTGCGGATTTCAATATTTTTAAGTGATTATTTTTTGCACAAGATGCACGATTGTTGATTATGAACGAGAGTTTTAAACATTTTTTTCTGATCTTTATTGTAGTTATGTTTACTGGAAACATTTTTGGTATTGGAAACCTTTACCAAAATTGTACGTGCCCTGAAAATAAATATTTTTAAATATTAAAATACATACAAACACAAAAAATTTCCAATAGTTCAATTTCCAATAGTCCAATGAGTTCTTCTTTTCAAGAAAAACTCATTGGATTACTAAATATTTTTGTATTGTGATTTTCGATGGATTTACACGTTTTAGGATTCATAAATCCTGAAAAAACAGTTTTACAAAATATCAGTCTGTGAATCTATAAATCAGGCTGTCTCTTTCTGACCACTGTGCCTCAAAATATAAATAAATTGAATTTAATAAAACTTTACATTCTATTACTCCCTTTATGTAATAGCTTTATCAAAAAAAGTAATGCATGGATATTTCTAAAATTCCATATTCAGTTAATCGTTGATATATATTTAATGTTGATTATGTTTTTCTGCAAATCGCCCACTTGGCGGCACTGCTGTGCTGCATTATTTATTATTATCGCGATATCTATCTCAAGAATTAGTACACGAAATTTATGAACATTTCAGATTCCGTAAGGCCCTGATATAAATTAGCACTGTTTAGTTCTTCGTATAAATTATCCAATAGGTGGTTACGCTATACTGCATTTATCATGATTTCCGCAATAGCTGTATCTAAATGGCAGATGTATAATTTTTTCAACAAATTCCAGATTCAATTCCATTTTGATACAACTTGATCGTGATTAGTTTTTGATGTTGTTGGAGTGAAATAGACCAGCAGTTGCTTTTCCACAAACCACTCATATTCTAACTCTAAATATGTATCTTTTTTTTAGCTGAGTGACTTTACGTGATCGTATATATAATCCCTAGCTAGAATGATAGGTCCTATGCTGGACTTTAAGGAGCGATATTTTACTTAATCATCGCCAAAGCGTTGTGAATTTTTAGTAGACATTCTAGCTTATAGGATTCCCTTAAAATCTTTAGAGTTCAATCATCAAAATATAAAGAATAACTACACTCATTTTGGTAGGACGAATGATAAAAGGGAATTTTAAATTAATTAATTTATTTGCAATTCTATTAAATTACATACAATTTCCAATACCTTTAAATGTTACATAATTTATTTTAAGCATCATTTAAACTAATCTAGAAACAGATGCTACATATATTAAAGTTATACATTACTCACTTTCCCATTTCCTCATCTGGGTACAAAAATCCCTAATCACAAAGCATGTAATATAAATATGGGAACAACAATATACATTAAGCATTACCTGTTCTCTTTTTTTACATCAGCAAAGATGGAACATCCACTAACTTTTTTTTTATCACTGACTATTTTTTTTACGTGCAGAACTCACCAACACTCTCATTCTTCTTCCAACAAGAAAACTGACTAACTTCTCTGGGAAAAAAAACTGGAGGCGGACTTCTAATTATCATATTCAGATTTTTTTTGGGGGCATCATTCTGGCCTTCGGAAAGCCCCTTAGCCAATCTGTGATTAGCCCCACATCTGATTAGTATCATGTACAAAGCTATTTGCACAAGGGTCCTACATGCTCCTCCCCTGGTCCGGCTGAGCTGACATTTGCCCCGACGTCCCTTGCCTCCAACATTTTCAAAGAAGTGGCCCCTTCAAGGGGGTAAGAAAAGGGGCGCAGTCCTGCGGACTGTCATAAATATTTTTTGTGACTGGCTATAAACTATAGCCGACGTATACTGTCAGCCCCATTGTATGGGCTCCCCAGCTTGGCGCCTCATGACTGCTCAACAATTAATTATACAGAAAATCATACATCTCTGTAAACAAAATTAGTTACATTTTATTTTACACAAAATAAAATTTCACAAAATTTTACTTTCACTACAACATTTTCCCCCCCTTGGATAAATATAAAAAAAAAACAAGTTGTGTTGTGTGTGAAATGTTAAAAAATGAGTTCTGTGCTGCTTTTTATTGCAACGCACCGCTGAAGAATCCAGTTCATTGATCATAGTGGCCCAGTCATCAGTGTCTCTGAAAAGTTTTACCGTCCATTACAGTGTGGTGCAAGAGTCTGTGACATCTTTTTGAGTGTCCTTCAGCTGTATTCCAGTCTATCTTACTGTATTGCAACAGTCTGTAGCACAAGTATAAGTGTCCTTTTGCTGTGTCGCAATCCGATTTTCAGCCGTGGAATTCGTGAAGCCAACCTCTTTGATACAGCTCTTCAGACAGCAGAGAAAGAAATGCTTAGCTGCTATGCCGTAATTGAGACTTTTTACTTTGTCCCGACCTCGCCCGGTCCTTCACAGGCTTACTAGAGACTGGGTATTTAGCAAATTTTTGTTCTAGTTCAAGCAATGGCCTATTCAAAGAACTTTTCGTGTAATATAACTTCGAAGTCACTCTTGCTTCAACTACTATGGTAATGATTATTATCATTGTTCCCAAAATTGTGAATATTTTGGTAGATGAGCCCTGTAAACATAGGCTCAGATTTCTAGACCAAATGTTAAACCAAACTCTGATAGCATCTAATATAGAAAGTAAAACTCTGGCTAAATTTACATCATTGTACTGAAGAATGGCATTTTAATATATATAATTAATATTTTCAAATATGATGTACACACAACTTATAAAATTGATGTATGACAATAGTATATAAAGAAACAAAACAAGAATAACACACTTCAATATGCAAGAGTCCGATTCAAAATCAATTCTATATTTGTTCATACCCACATTATGACAATATCTTCAATTATATATATATATATATAACATCCTGAAGAGGAATCAATGTATGCAAAAAAATATATATATTATACTAACACATACGCCAGAAAAAATATTTACAGCGGACAGAACAAAGTTCACGCGTATGCAGCAAAATCATTCTAGACTATATATAAAAATCTATACCAATTATATTGATCCCTAAATTCTTTCAATTCCCTTTCAAAACCTAGTCATCGAGAGAGAAAAAAAAAATTTTTTTTCACCACCCGTTCAAGACAACTGAATTTATGTGAAGACGAAATCGTGAAAAGAGAAACAAAATATATTCCTCTTTTCATCCCAACACTGACAGCCAGGGACGGGAATCCAGTTTCCCACGATTAAAGTGTCATTAGTACTTCACACCCCTTTAAAAGAACCACAAATGAGCTGACCCTAGACTTCTGCCGACGCGGGAGAAATACAACGCGTTTGACCACTCAAAGCGTCATCGGAAGGATTACTCATACAAAGTAAGTACATATATATCTCTGTATATGTTGTATAACTTAAGTGAAACAGTGTGCTTTATTCTTTTAATCTTAGCCTATAAGAGAGAGACAGTAATCATTCCCGTATATTAATTGCCTTATGTGTCTCGTAAAAGTTGAATTATTTACTATATACTTTAGACAACATGGTTGATAGCCTTAATCATTGGCCTCTCACTTTTATCCAGAGAGCCAGACATGACACACAGTTTTGCTGTAGAGTGTTTGATGCTATCTTATGTTTATAAACTTCATACAGCCAATTATTTTGATCTATTAAATCCTCAGTGAAACATAAATCAACTAGCCTGCTTTGTAAGCACCCTATTAATTTTTTTTTCTCTTTTTTTTATGCTACATCGCGTACAGAGTAGCTCTGCCTAAGATGAAACTATTATCTGCCTAAACGGCCGGTTCACAACGCAAACAGGTTAGTTAGCGACTCATCGTGCTAGTATAGAACAGTTTTTTTGATTATTTATTTAATCATGCTACTGCCATGTAATTTTTATGCAGCTTAGGGTTATAAGGCTAACAATGAATAATAGTTTAAACTTTGTCCTGATAATTATGTTTTATCCATTTATTTATTTATTTATTTTCTAACTGCAGCTCCAAATAGTATTAAAATTTTAAAACATCTAAAATGAGATTTTCAAAATAAGCCGAAATTTTACTACGCTCTTCTATGCATACATTTTATGTATATGTTTATTTATTTATTTTCTTAAATCTATATATATTGTAAATTCACTATACTAACAATAGCTCGGTTCTTCCCTTTTTTTTATTTTAACAGGTGAATAACAGAAAAGCTGAGACTCCATGATCTGATGCCGGCCGGAAGCAGAGATCTTCGCCTGCGAAGCTGTCTGCACATCAGACGCATCGAGACAACCCCTCTTTTATGTTAAAAGTATGTACCATCTTATTATAATGATTCATTACTCATCCTTGCTTTTATCTTAATTTATTTATTTATGTTTTTTTTTTAAAACAAAACTGAAAAATTTACGTATTTAATGCCTAATAATTATTTTTTTAAATTTAAGCAGAAAAACCAATTCTAGATGGAACCTGGAGCTTGGTATTTGCATTTTTTTTGTATTTTAAAATTTTGACATAGAATTGAAGCTTATTGTTGTTATTATGTTTTAAGAGAGTTAATAAGATAACATTATTATTATTATTATTATTATTTCATTATTATAATTTATTATTATTATTATTATTATTTTAGCCCTACCATGTAACACTTAATCCTGTCTCCATAGGACATTAAACGACGTTACTTCCCTTGCACTTTTAAGAAACTGAACATTCCCACTCTTGTATAAAATTGAAACTGGTGTTATACACAATTGAAATGAAAAAAACTTCTTTAAACACCATAAAATAAGTTAACTGCGCAAGGCCTTTCGAAAGAACTTAGTCTTTCTTCGTCAGGCGCAAAAAAGACGTGCGTCCACAATGAATGTAGCGGCACGACTGAAGGGG